>JAXCHB010000068.1:13632500-19047500 GCA_036926305.1 Uropetala carovei
CCCTGCTGCAGGAAAACATCCACATAAGAAGGGGAGAGGGGGAGGGGGGTAAAAACCTGCAAACCCTACAGAGAGTATTATTAATTAGGGAGGGAGGAAATATAGATAGATAAAAGTCTTTATTTTCAGGCGAAAAGAGTGAAAAAAAAGCGGGAACAGAGACAAGGATGAATAGGATGGAAGAAGAGGTAAGAGGGGTGAGGAGATCGAGAGAGGGGAGAAAGAGAAGGAAGAAAAAAAGAAGTGGGAGTGGAGAGAGAGGATCGAGAGGGAGAGATAGAGAAATTCATTTTTTCTTTCTCATATACGAAGTACATATATTGAGAAAGTATTGCTATCGCGAAAAAATTCGATCTCGAGACTTTTATGAAAACACACGTTTTAGGTGTTACTACCCGAGTCCGAAAAAGTGGTTTTCGCAATGCCGTCTGTCTGTTGGCGCTTCTAGAGACTATACGGTAGTGCGAAAATGACTGAAATCTCGTAATTAGGAACTTTATCAGAATAGAAGCTACAAAGAAATGGTTGAAATTGTACAATAATTAAGGGCAGTTTATTCTAGGCAAGTTTAACAACAGTTAGACTTTCTCAAAAACGGCTGCAACGATTTTGATCAAATTTCGTACAGTTATTTGAGTTTACGTCTTCAATGATACCAAATAGTTCACATTTCTCAAAAAATCAAAATAAGGCTAGTTTATTCTAGGCAACTTTAACAATAACTTGATTTTGATAAAATTTCGTACCGTTACTTGAGTTTACGTCTGCAATAATACTACGTAGTTCATATTTCTCAAAGAATGAATATAAGGCTAGTTTATTCTCGGGCAACATTAATAACAACTGGATTTTCTAAAAACCGGCTCATACGATTTTCATCAAATTTCGTACGGTTATTTAAGTTGATGTTTATAATAATTCTACATGGTTCATATTTTCCTAAAGATAACTAAACGACGCATTAGCATATGAGAAAGTTTGTACAATGTATACTGTACCGATTTCTTTTGTTTAGGTTCAAGCTTGCAAGCACCCTCTTACGACTTAAAGGAGAGGGGAGAGAGTACGAATGAGGCAAGGAGAGGGGAGAGAGTACGAATGAGACAAGGAGAGGAAGCGAGAGTGGGAAAGGCAAATATAGGAAGGGAGCGTGATGAGGAAGAGACAGGTAGGAAAAAAGAAAGAGGAATAGAGCGATAAGGAGTGGGATAGATGTGGTGGACAGAGATTAGAGAGGATAGAGAACAAGAGAAAAATAAAGAAAGGAGGAAAATAGGTGGGAAAGCGAGGGAAAAAAGGAGGGGGGTAGAGGGAGGGAAGCAGAGGCAATAGAGAGAGATGTGGACAAAGTGGATGGGGAATGAGAGGAGGAAGAGTGGAGAAGGATAGAGGGGGGAAAAGTAGAGGAAAGAGGAAGAGGGGAAGGAGGGTGAAAGGTAGGAGATGGAGAGAAACAGGGCAGCAGAGGTAGTAGTAGAGAGAGGATGGAAAGAGGTGAGTCGGAAATGGAGAGAAAAAGTTGGTTTCCAAGCAACAACCACCCGTTCTCATTGCATCCGGTTCCCTACGTGTGTGTGTGTATGGGCGACTGGCGTGATGGAAAAACGGCGGCGAAACAATATAAAAGAAAGGTAATTTCGAGCGAATGGTCGCAAAAAATGGTCATTTCGCTTTCGTTTCGAAATATTGCGCACCGGACGAGCATTGTCTCTCGAGGGAGAGAGGTTAATAAAAAAATAATAAACTTCCTGCGGTGTCTGTTCAGCCCTGGTTTCAAAAATGCATGAAGGCACAAACAAAAGCCGGTCGCGGCTATATTAAAAAAAAAAGAGTAAAAGGCGATTACGGTAATAAACTCGAGTTTTTTTAATGCTGGAAAGAACTGAAACTTTTGCGTTCGAGCATAACAAATCCTACTTTTATTATTTATGTTTTTGATGGAAACCGACCGAGGAATTCGTAATTCTGTGGAATTGCATTGCATGAAAAACTCACTGAATAATTCAAAACCAAATTAAATATAACCGCACAAATTGCACCGTCGACCATTAAGGCTCACAGTAATAATATTTCATATTTAAACATTTACATTGAACCTAATTTTAAATTGTACGTTGATGTCATTTATAAATTATTTCGACAATTTCATTTGTAGCATAGACGAAAGAGCAATTAAATTGTTTAAAACACTTCCTTCGGTTTGTATGTATTTTCAATTTGGAAAGGTTTCGCGTTAAAATCATCAGAAATATCAGCTGCGCAAGCATGTCTACTCACGCGTGGCGTATTCAACAGGATTTTTTAAAGACTCGTTAATAGCCAAATTACAAAATTTCGTACTTTAAATATCATACTTTAAGCGTGTATCCAAAACGGAATTTTGTCAAAATAAAATCTTAAAGCTGGGGTCTTGTACAAAAATAAATCATCAACACGAAAAATTCCGGAGTACACACCTACTTGAAAAGCTTCCTTAACTCGTTAAAAGTCAAGTTACAAAAGATCTTATTTTACACTTGTGTCCGTCTAAAACGGGATTCTGTCAAACTAAAATCTTAAATCTGGGTTCTTGGGCAAAAATAAATCAGCGATCCGAAAAGTCACAACGCGACAACCTCCGATAAATTTTCAATCGAACAACCATCATCATTTCCGGAAGGCAATCGGAACCAAAGATAAACGGAAACGAGGAAGGAGAAAAAGGTATACAAAGCGACATGTCTATCCGCCGCATGTTTTAAAGACAATAAAACTTTCGGTATGGAAGAATTTACCCCGACTAGACAAATAACTCCTTTTTGTGTCCCAAGAACTAGTCACGCGCTAAGCACCTATATGAAGGGAATGTGCAAATAGCCTCGAGGACCTTTCGGAATGTCTATAGAACAGCATACAAGCCATACAACCTCCAGTCCCTTTCCCGCTTCATCATCGATTCTCTCTCCTTCCCGCAACAGGAATCTCTCCTCCATCAAAAGAGGCAAAACCTTTAAGACGCCCCTCAAAGGTGACAAAGGCCTTTTACGCTAAAGACCCCTTGTTTGCGCATCCAGGGAATCAAGGCAGAGGGTAGATGGGAGGAGGAGAAAGGGTGGAGGGGAGGAATTGGGGGGCAGATATTGGAAGAAAGAGGGTGTGGGATAAAGGAGAGAGAGAAAGGGGTTGGAGAAAGGGGGAGCGAGAGGAAAATGAGGGTGTTGCCGGAAGCAACAGCTTTGAAAGGACGAATCCTTAAGGCCATGGAAATTGATGTGCTTTGGAAAAATTTGGATGGAATATTATTAAAGAAAAGCTAGAAGAGGAGATGGAGAAGATTACGCATTAAATAATGATATACATATATGTATACAAAACCGAAATCGGTCAGACATTAATCCAACACTGGCCAAGTCGACCGATCAATCTCCAAGCACTATTGGCCGAAGTTGATTTCCAAACATTACGTTTATGTGCAGCGAACTGACGCACGCGCATTACGGATGAAACACCATGTGTGCCGGCCTTTGTGGTTACTTTGTGTTCTCCAACCCAACGAACTTGGGCTAGCGCAAACCAGTCAATATCAATATTAACTCTGCCAAATTTCGAAATTCTCGAGCTTTCCAATTATTTCGGACATGAACTAAATCACATGACCAGTATGACGTCCATTATGAACGAAGGCCTGATTTGGAACTTTGGCTACGTTGGTTGTGCATGTACATATGCTGTTGGTCACTCTAAATGGCCAACTCATTTTAATTATATGTACATAGGTATTTGCACTACAAGCGGTTTGTCGAGAAAGAAAGGGTGTTCTTTGACTTCATCAATCAGTTTCTCCCTATCATTTCCTTGATGCACAAAAAATTACGTCAAATACCACAAAAAATATTTTTTTAGCTCGACGCACGACCACCAAGTCTAAAGTCACTGAAAACGTAAAAAAAATACACATTCTTAAAAAATAGACTCCGAGGAAGCAACTTCACTTCAACGGTAAAATTCGAGGCTTCAGTTTCGCGAATTATAGATCCACAGATCACACGTTTCATTTACATGAGCAACTTTATAAAATCTAAAACAAGGCACCGCCATGTTGAAAACAGGCGTAGTTGAGCATGAGAAGGTTTACGGAAATATTAAAAGCCATAGATGCGGGAAAATATCGCCCAAAAATACTTTTTCTTAGACGTTACACGTTTACGGCCAAAAAAAAACCTGTATTCCACATTATGTCCTCGTAAGACTTATAAGGCAATGCTAGGCAACTGGAGTAATAATAGAATTAAATTTTCATGCGTATAATTGGAGAAAATATTTGGAGAAATTTAGTCATATCAAGAGTGAAGTACACATAGTACTAATACGCTTATAATGCGCGTGATAAAAAGATAATACACAAGCTTTCCAAGAATGAAAAAATAATCCTCGCGGAAACCAGATTTAATCGAGTTTTTCACGAACTACCTGAACGATCCAAAGCACCGCAGGATTATATAAACAATTTTCCTAGAATAAATTTAGCCTGTAACGATAATCCTGGAAAAGCTAAAGCGCCCTTTTCGAATAGATTATTTTACAAAACACTTCAAATATTCAAAATCGATAACCAAATCCTTTCGCGGGAAATTATGATACCTTTCCGGATAAAATGTGTAAACTAATAATTTTCACATAAATGTTCACAGTTTCTTTTAAAAAATAAAGAACTACAGAGAATATATCAAACGCCAAAACGTGAGGAGAACGTGGCAATTAATTGATCCTCCCCAGCCGTGCTCAAACGGAACTCGGAACTTTTCGCGCTTTCCACACACAAAAAAAAATTCGGTCGAGATTTCCATCAACATTTTTTAAAAAGAAATATTATTATTAAAACGAAAAGCGATCACGGTTCGCGACAACCTCTACGATATGATCATGATGATGATGACGACGACGACCTATAACAGTTTCGGCTTCACAGGAACCCACCAAAGCGCCTTCGAAATGGCGGCCCAAGTGTCGGATTGAAGCGAAGAGACGCGATACACAATCGATCCTTTCAACCTTCAATTTCACGCCTCGTATGCTAAAAGGACTGCCAGAGGAGGGAGTAAAATAGGAGAGGGGGGGGGGAAGAATCGAAAGGGGGAGGGGGAGAAAAGAACTCGGAGGTGGTCTCTTGAAAAAAGCCTTTTTGTGCTCAGTCACCTCGCTTCCCGGTAAATTATTTCTTGGATGCTTCACAAAAAAGGAGGTTTTCTACTTTAATTGAAATTGAAACGGCTTCAGGAAGGCTTTTTTTTTTATACATTATGGAAAAATCAGGGGAATCGTGAGGGTTGGGAGGCGTTTCGAATACATACTACATTCTCCTCGCAGGTCGTTTTTCTTGTTTTTTTTTCTCTGTTAGTCGTATCGAGTCGAACCCATTAGAAATTCTGGATTTAATATATTCTCTTCGTTTTTAAAGAAAAAAGAACTTCTGGATCGAGTGATTTCCTATGCGAAAGAAAATGGAAATTCGCCCACGTATCCACAAAAAATATATCGTTTATTAGATGGCTTCCCGCTTGATTGAAAATTAAACTGAGGCCTTTTGTATTTCGTAAAAACGATACTGAAAGGTCTATTTCTCCTTTCTTTTGAATTTATATAATTTTCTACGGGAGCTTAACTATTATTACGCTATGCATGGAAAATATAATTTACGCACGTGTTGCAACATTGAGGACTTAACTTTACCAGTTGGCTTCTCTGCTCATAAGTTGTTTCTGCGACCGATAATCAATTAAGTAGGCTACAAAATGGAAGTCGCGATTAAAATGTAAAAAAAATCATTCCAGGTTTACGATACGAAATCCTACCTGCTATCATTATTACGTTATGAGGTTATACGGGACTGTGCCTTTTTCCCGAAGACTTAAGAAAAGCTTATGCATTACACTTCTACATCGGTACTGTAGGACAACCAAAAATCATCCATTACGCAGGTGACTCAGTAGCCATAAAAAGAGAGAGGGAGAAAAAACCAAAGGTGGGAGTCAGCTAAAAAGCAGCCGTTCTCAACGTAAATTTATCGACCATTATATCTTTCAAAAAAAAAGGCTGGATCAGGTAGAAATTTTTACTTATTTAGGCAGTATGTATTCAGTCTATGGATGGAAAAAGTACGAGAGAGATCAGGACAAGGATAGCAAGAGCAAAGGTGGCATTTGCGAGACGAGGGGAGTTGCTGAATAAAGGTATTTAAAATAGGTTAGTGAAAACTATTATGTGGAACGTAGCATTATACTATAAGTGAAGGACATGTATAATGAGAAACGAAGATGCGAGCAGATTAAAGACGCTTGAGATATGGCTATGACGTATGCTAGAGAAAATTAGTTGGCAGAGAAGAAAACGAACGAGGTTTTTAATACAGTGGGGGAAGGGAGGAATTTAATTAGAGCAAAATGGTAAATTTTGAAAGAAAACGGTACGCTGAAAGAAGTCATAGAAGGAAGAATGTGAGGAAAGAGGCAAAGAGGTAGGAATTAAATTAAAATAATTGGGTATGAGAACAGGAAAAGAAAGGCCTTGGATAGCTCACGAAATGCTGAATTTGGACGAATGAAAATCGTCAAAAGAACGCATTTTTTTATAACTAAGATCGGGTGAAATAAATCTGTAGCCGAATCGCACGTCTTATTTTTTAAGAACGTTCGACGAACGTGAGAAAATAATCTATTGGAGGTATTCTTTAAAAATGAACGTTGCAAGGGATTATTTTTTAAATTACGACGTAATGATCATATATCTTAGAAATCATTAATTTTATAAGAGATATAAATAGGACACTCGAGAAGATAGGTACCAATGTCGTTAACATTTTCCGAGAATGCGTGGGACGACCTTTGACGTATTTATACGTCGAAAACCGCGCGTATGAATAGACGAATGGAACCCTGCTATGGATTCCGCGTATTCGTAAATCTGATATTACGACGGAAAATTCGATTCGTATAGGTGCTACGATGGTCATTAATTCCACGTTTATTGCCAATGCTAATTGGAAATTTTAAGTTTAAATGCGGCTAAGAGGCATCGAAATAACAAATTTTACAAAAACCACGCGGATAAACAAATAAATTAACGCTGGTTGTTTCGCTGCATTTTGACCACATCAGCGCATACAATTTCCAATTCGGATTGATATTATACGGCATAACAATTAATTCACGACACTTGAAACGATATTCAGTGCGATGGGACAATTTTATACCGATTTTTTTTTCTAAATAAAATAAATAAGGACAAGAAAGTAAAATAATTAGAAAAATGAAGGACAAAAGCGAGGCATCTTGAGAATTCATCTTTCGCCGAAATAAATTTAAAGGATTTTTACGTCGCAAAACATACTGCAAAAAAAAAGATCCAAAATACATTGAACATTTACATTTCCGAAACGGTAACTTCACCTTTGACAAAAGTGTCTCCAATTTGTCTTTTCCTTGAACCTTTAACGGATCGCAGCAATAAATCTGAATCGATCAATCTCTCATCCAATCGCATTTTAATGTCATGTTCGCAGAGGAAAAAATCGTCCCGAATTCTTCAAGGCGGACTCACTACATAGTCAATAAGAACCTTTCGAAAGAGTCGCGTCACCATGGCGACCCAATTGAATGGCTGGTTAGCATACAATGTGACCAGAAAATCCCTGAAAATTCTACGCGCGCATTCATATCACGCATACCATTTATTTTATATAACGTTCAGTCGCACACAATTAATTTCGATAAAGCAACGTTGTTATCCATATTTAGGAATATCAGAGATGCAGAATTGAATCAATTAATTAATCTATTAAATATGTTTGCCGAATAGCTAGGGACTTCCTGGATACTCCTCTCTCTACAACGTCGATCTTTCTAGGAAAGGGATAAAATCTTCCACACAACACTCAAGAGATTTTAGAAACACGACAGCACTTCGCCTCTTCTCCATCGCTCAACAAACAATTCCGGACTAACTCACGGGAGAACGGACAACAATTCTCGAAGCTTAAGCTAACCAATTATTTTTAGTATAAATCCTTTTCTCCGTAAGGCTGATGGGAATTTTCTTTATTTTTTCGTTAAACTTGAAAGATCGTAAAAAAAACCAACGAGCAAACAATGCCGGAAAATTTTGTTTTGTTTGCTCTCCCATAGTTGTCGGTTATGCGCTTGAAAAAAACATAAGCGGCGTCTCTCCTACCCTCACGCACTTTCACCTTCATTTGTTTCTTCTTCTTTCTTAAATGCATTCGTTCGGGTATCTTCATTTCCCTTCGGCGAGTTAGGAATAAGGAGTGCGAGAGAGTTGGGGCCTTTTCACACCGCATGACGGCTCTCTGACGATCCGCGGGCCGCATTCGTTACTTTCCCAGTCTTTACATATTTTCGTATTCTTCGTATTATATTCACTCTCCCTTTCCGCAAGAGAGGAATGGCTCTATTACGCGTCTTACACGCAGTCATTACAAAAATGCTAGATTTGGCGTCGAGGGTTAAGTCCTTCTGATACGCAAGAAACTCGCTGGCAGTGGGATAAACATTATTCAGTAACTCAACCGAGCAGACTGGTATAAATTGGAATGATTTAATACATTTCTTAGATTATTTAGAAATATTTGCGTGAAATATGTTGTAAGAAATAGATTTTAGTTCGGGTCGCGTAGTTTAAAGTAAATTGGTTCGCGGGCCGTACAAATGCATCGCGCGGGCCTCATGCGGCCCGCGAGTGTGAGACGCCTGCTTTAAATGCCACCACCTTGGTCGCGCGGCTAGTAGGATCAGTCTGACTACCTTTGTGGTGGCTCACTTCAACTTGGTGGTGCGACCAGTCGAGATACATACGAGGTGTGATCAAAAAATACGGTGAATGTACATATAAAAAAACATTTATTAGATATAACACAAATTTGAGTTAGTCGCCTTCAAAGTAGTCCCTTTGGCTAGCCATACACTTATTCAAACGGTCCTGCCACTTTCGGAAGCAGATCTGCCGTTAACGCTTTCAGACGCTCTGTCGTAGCTGCTTGGATCTCCGAAATCGACTCAAAACGGGTTCCTTTCATCGTCAATTTAATTTTGGGGAATAGCCAGAAGTCGCAGGGTGCCAAGTCGGGCGAGTATGGCGGGTGCGAGCACAAAGTAATTTTTTTATCAGCCAAAAACTGGCGGATAACAAGAGACGTGTGACACCGAGCATTGTCATGATGCAAAACGAATCCATTCGTCCACTTTTGCGGCCTTTTTCGTCGCACGTCGTTTCGTAGGCGTTCTAACAGACCTCTGTAGTATTCCGAATTCACAGTAGTACCCCGAGGCACGTACTCAGACCGCACAATTCCCTCAATATCGAAAAAAAAACGATCAACATGACTTTCACATTTCTTCGGTCGTGGCGAGGCCGGTGTTTTCCAATGCGAACTCTGCACTTTTGTATCAGGATCGTACCCAAGATTCATCTCCAGTGATCAGGCTTTTTAAAAAATTCGGATCTGAACTCGCACGATCACGCAACTCAACGAAATCGACAAGCGCAGTTCTTTTTGTTCTGGTGACAAAAGGCGAGGAACAAATTTCGCACTGACTCGTCTCATGTTCAAATCTTTCGTCAAAATCTGTTGAAATGTTCAAATCATTGGATAGTTCTCGAATTGTTAGCCTTCTGTTCGCACGAATCATTTCGTTGATTTTCGAAATGTTTTCGTTCGTTATCGAAGTCGACGGACGACCTGGTCGTTGTTCGTTTCAATTGATTCAGAACCTCCACGAAATCGTTCAAACCATTTGTAAACCATCTTTCGAGTCAAAGCAGCATCTCCGTAAACTTTCACAAGCATTTCATGCGTTTCTGTAGCCGTCTTGCCGAGTTGGAAACAAAACTTCATGTTTGCTCGTTGTTCGATTTCACTGCTCTCCATTTGCTACGACAAAGACGCGAAACATGCACTCACAAAACCTTGATCACGACTAACCCAGTGAACGAATCGAGTTGACACTTGTCAGACCGTTTTAGAAAGGTAGTAGGGATAAGTTCCGCCCATTTGTTTCGTTCATCGTACGTTGCTTCGTGCGTGGCATGCGCGTTCACCGTATTTTTTTTATCACACCTCGCACATGTCAAGGCATCGGCGCTTTCAGACGAGAAGCCACCAACAAGCGTCTAGGAGGCAGAGTTTGAGTTCGCAGGAGAAATATTAGGCTCATGAGCTCTAGACGGTCACTGCTTTTTCTAAAACACACAGAAGCTGCCTCTTCAACGTCCAATTTGGAACTGACGAATTTGGTGACGTCTGTGGTGGCTAATGTGGTGGCTTTGACTATAATGGTGGCCCGTCCATGGTGGCCGCGGCCATGGTGGCCCGTGTGAAAAGATCCTTAGGTTCTTCCTTTCTTCTTTCCTCTCTTCGGACCTCATTATCAACACTTCCGCTTCTATTTATCTTTTCCGATCGGGTCGTTTGAAGACATCGGAAGGGCGGTTAACGACAACGCCTAAAAAAGAACAGCGGGACGATTTTTTTCTCTCTCTCCATTCCAAGAGACTGAGCGAGGTTTCGTTCGAGAAACGCTTTAAAAAAGGGGTTCCGCCGACAATGGAGCAAATATTGACTCCTCCCCTTTCTATGAGAAGGTAAGAGGGGAAACTACATATATATATATAGATAAACACACAAAGGGAGGGGAAGAAGAAATGCAGCGGCGAGGGACGTTTACAGAGCGCCGCGACCAACGTTAAAAATAACGAAAAACAACGAATTGGGATGAAATTTGTTTGAAGTTGACGCGTTAATTTCAACGGCAAACATGGCCACAGACAAGAACTTGGAGGTGACGATCTTATTCCCCAGTACATTCGGTAGTAATCTTTTAAGAAAGAGCCATGTTACCTTACATTTCCTGGCATAATTCTCGCACCCTGTATTTTAATATGCACTCGTAAATCTGAGAATTTCTACCCTTGCTCAATCCTCGTGTCATCTCTTTTTTCTTTTTTTCGAAACAGAATGTGCGATTAAACTATGTTGACTTTATTTTTCCATCTTAATCTACCGTAAATATTGCATTGAATCGGCTGAAAATGAGAATATTTCAGGCCAATTTTTTACATTATAAAAGTGGGGTTTCATGCTGAATACTCCAGCGTTTCTCAACCGGTAGGACGCGAAGGTCGTCTAGATTGGGAGCGAAGTTCCGAAAATAATTATTATAAAAAATTCAACAAAATTGCTATAATTCTTAATGTCTTTAAAATTTTTCAACAATGGATTATTATAATACTAAAATGAATTTAACGTAAATATCCACTTCTTGGCAAGAGCGAGGTTTACTTTTCACACGGTGGGACACAGATTTATCAACAAAATGCTAGGTGAGACGTATGACAAATGATGAAAACCACATATACCGAATCCATATAGTTTTTCCGTCGAGTGCGCAAATGAACTGCGCAAAAGTTCGCACTGAGAAAACCCCGCGTCTAAATGATCTCGCACTGAATATTTTTAGTCACAAAATTCTAAAAAAAAAAACCGGATTATGTAAGAAAAGAAGTTTGGAGATACGCCTTTCAGCTTCAAAGTAGCTGTCGCCTGAACACCACTAATGACGGACGCTTTGTAGATAAAAGTCGCGCCTGATTTTCAGAACTGTATTATAACTATTTGATTTGCAAATTTCACCTCTTAATTAGTGGCGTGATGAAAACGCACCGTGCGTGCGCTGATCGTGTTGCGTGATAAGATTGGAAAACAAGCGAATTAACCAAAGAAAACGGATGAAGTACGAAACGCACAGTATGACCGATTAACGCTTCAGTAAAAGTCTGCGACGTAATCGCAAATCGATAGATCGATTCTGAAAACTCGTTTCGACTCTTTCCGCACGAAAACTTATTACTTTGGATACTTTTTCCCACGAATGAAATTACTTCGTTTACTGGATCGGAGTTCAAATTTTCGTCCCTTTGAGGGGGACATGGAAAAATAAGACAACGACATTCCTCGAATCTCTAAGAGAATTAAAAACCTTTTGATAAGTTCGTGGAAATGCGATATGGAATATTGGTCATTCCTTTTATTTCCACTAGAATATAAAAAATTCCCGCTACAAAATCGTCAGATAAAATGAACAAGACCACGCAAAGGAATTTTCCTTCTTTTCACGGTGTCTATTCGCTTTTCTCTTTGAAACAGTAATAGCGCAAATACAAATGCGTGTACTTAAGCAAGGCGTTGAGCGAATTTCACGGAAACGACAGGGCGTACGGAACACCCTTTGTTCGGAATAAAACGTGGATAAGTCGCAAGAGCAATAAAAAAAAGTCTTCATCGATCAATGAGCGTATTTTCGCGATGACATAATTAAATGTTTTCAAATTACACAGAACATACGCCGACAATGCTCACAACTACTTCACCGGTTGGGAAATCCTCTTCGAAAATTTTCTCAGATCAAATAAATGATATCTCCGAATGGATTTACATGGAACGTATTAACGATCATATTCGAAGACGCCTTTTCCCAAAGGCAAGATTCGAATTTCGCAACCTCCGAGGCAAGATGGAAGCAGATACAGTCGAACCTCTATAACTCGAATTTTACGAAACAATAGTAAAGTACAACAAAACCTCTAAAAATCGAAAATTAAGGGAACGCAAAAAAAGTCCCATTCCTCGAATTAAATAAATTTAATTTAATGTCTGCAAGCGCGAGCCAGGAAAAAAATGTCCACATCAATTCACCGAAAATTCGAGATATCGATGTTCGACTGTATTTACCCACTTTCGCGCTGTCTCAATGGCATATAATATTATTTTTCTATTTATTTCTTTATGTGATGTTCGACTGGATGTTACCCACCTTGCATCAAAGAGTTACACGAAGAAAAGAGACTTCCTAGTTTAAATCTCGCCAATAAAAAATAACACTAATCCATCCAACATTGAACTTTAGCGGCCTTCGGTAAAACTTACCTTGGTACAACCTCTTGACGGAACCTCGGCTTCGGTTTAACGTGGTGCTTCCTGTGGTAATGGTGGTGGTGGTGGTGCCTTGAGGGGTCACCCATCGGAGCGAAGCCGTCGGCGAATTCTTGTCCGCTTCCCTCTTGGGGGAATCCGGGTCCTTCAGGAGCCACGTAGTTGTCATCGCCCACTTCGTCCTCCGAAGGAATCCTGCGCCACCACCTCACCTCGCTCTTGGCGTCTGGAAGGTCCACACGACCTGGAAAAATACAAATAAATGTATAGGTGAAAAACAACTGACGATCATAACGCGTCCTATACCCCGCTTACGTTAATTTTCTTACGTTAAATTTCTTTAAATGTTAACATGAAGTAAAAGGGTAACCACAGTCAAGCTAAACGAACACAATTCAAATGAAATAAATCAAATGAACTAAATAACGCTAAGGAGAACGTGGGTTACGAAGAACGTTTGATCGAATCAAAACATTCATTCCGGCGCGCCGCGGCGGCGGTCTAAAACTTTTCGTTGATTTTACAAAAAGCAGAAGTTTCGTTTTAAGCATGTTGATATAAAAAATTGAAAAATAACGTTCTTGTTTTAGGAATCGTCGATCCCCATGACGAGGTTATAAAAAAAACCAAGATGCATATTTCGGCTACAAAGCAGCCGTCTTCAGCGGCGATTCGCCGAAAGCAGAATCAATAATGGAGAAACCTAAGTATGTACTGTAATTTTTCAATTCTTCATACTTAAGCGCTCATTCTGGAATTTGTTTTCAGCCAAAAGACTCGATAATTCTCTCGCGAATATAAAAGGAGAAGAAACAAAAATGTGCTTCTCTAAAATACGAACACCACACTACATCAAGTGTTCTGTCCTCGATTAAAGGAAAGAGAATTGGAGCGGTTGGAAGAAATTTAATTTTAATATCCATTTTATCATCATCGAACGACGCCGATAAGAGATTTTATGAGAACGCGATAAGATATACGTTATTTGCCTCGATGCGAGAAAATACCGAAGATAAGCCATAAGAAGGAAACGTGCACGAGTCATACCTGTAACACTTTCGTAATTTTGCAAACAAATCAAACGAATATTCGCGTATAGAGCCAGAAAGACGAACCTAAAATCACCAAAATACGAATTTATAATTTTCACCGGTCTATATCGGTCTATAACGAAAGAGATAAAAATTACGAATTTACAATATTAGATATATTTTTTAAAATAAGAAATTGGAAACTTAGTAACGAGGCTAATACTTTCAACGTGGCCATGAAAAATCTCATGTTCTTTTCCGATGCAAATTATCACCAATCTTCCTTTTCAAAAACGTTCCTGTAACCATAAAACATAAACCAGATGCACGTTTAAATTTAAAGTTCTTCGGCGGAATTTCGCCGATTACTGATTAACTTTTTCACCGGTCTATATCGGTCTATAACGAAAGAGATAAAAATTACGAATTTACAATATTAGATACATTTAAAAAAATAAGAAATTGGAAACTTAGTAACGAGGCTGATATTTTCAACGTGGCCATGAAAAATCTCATATTCTTTTCCGATGCAAATTATCACCAATCTTCCTTTTCAAAAACGTTCCTGTAACCATAAAACATAAACCAGATGCACGTTTAAATTTAAAGTTCCTCAGCGGAATTTCGCCGATTACTGATTAACTTCGATTGTATTAAACACATGTGGAGCTTTTGCTTGAAAAAAACTGATATGGCGCTCATTCGTGAAAATATACAGCATGGCTTTATCACGGAAAATGATATCCCTATCCTCGTCTATGAAATTGCCTCGAGTTCACTAACGTCGAATTTTTATGGAAAACTGTGAACGAAGGACTCTTAATAGTTATTGTAGGGACAGGTGCCAATAGATTTCAGATGGCATCATAATACCAAATACCATTCAGCACAGAACCGCGATATCGCTATTTCTTCGCGAATTACGAGGAAAAAAATTTGGGTGAGTTCAATTATGGAATTAGTAATGGACCGATCGCATAAAAATCCAACCTAATTTATAACACAACCGGTAAAGCCGTTTAATGATGTCGTTTTTCCTTCTTTCGGCTGGAGCACGATTAAAAGAGCTTTTTTCGATTTCCACATTCCACGAATGCCTCCGGTGCAGCACAGCATGCAAAACTCCGGGTGAATGGGTATTTATATTATTTTTATTTCGAACGGGACGAAGTCAACCAAAATCGCCCGCTTACTGAATTTACGGAGGTACTTTCGTATAAAAAAAAGAGGGTTTTACGGAGGTACTTTCGTATAAAAAAGAGGGTTTAAAATCCGAACTCGTGACTAAAAAAAAACGCAGTCATTTGTTTCGCTCGACGCATTTCCGCGCACGAATTTTCCGTCGGGTATAGGCCCAATCGACTGCAATGCACGCGACATTGGAATCCGATTTCGAACGTTTTTCACCGATTACATTTTCAAAGAACGACTTCGTGGAAAGGTTCCAAACGAAGCACGCTTCCATGCCAAATCAGCCGAAAAAATGTTTTTCGACCAAAAAATTCCTCGGCATATTTGTTTGAAATGCGAATGGATTTCTGAAAGATCAAAGCGGCGAGCGATTATAGGAGTGCGCCTATGAATAGCCACATTAAGGCATTTAATCTATAGGATTCCAATTAGCCTAACCTCGCCAAATTTATAGAAGGCTATTGGTAACACGTAGCTAGCATTTTTCCGCAGTACTAGGGATATACTACTATTCCCACGGCAGCGGAATGTGCCAAATGAGAAAGGATGTTCCAAAGTCACATTCGCTAAATGACGATGGCGTCAACGTACATGAAGCTCGTGTTTTAAGTAGTTTTCTTTAATTCCGTAATTTATTTGTCAACATTTGCGATAGCGATTGTAACAATGCGGGATTTCTGAAAATCTAAATAGGCTATTGAATGTATCCAGGGCCGGCTCTACTAGATAAGCAAACTAGGTAATTGCCTAGGGCGCTACATGATAAGGGGCGTCTCTTTTACATTGCATATTTAATTTTGTTCATTTGATAATGCAAAAAAAATGTAATTTAATTTGTTGTTCCAATCTGAATATAAATCTAACATTTTCTGTGAATTTTTCAAGTAGTTTTTTTCGAATGGCACCATTTACACGTTTTGCCTAGGGCGCCGAAATACCTTGATCCGGCTGTTATTGTATCAAGAAATAAAAAGTTTTTTTCTGATATTTATGAAAAGGGCGGTTTTCCCAACATTTTGATGGCCATCGGAGAAGCACAGTATTTCGATTTGATAGCTGCGATGCGGCGAGTACGGGAAATCTTTCTCGAATGCGAATGCTTACCCAACAGGATTCTCGAACATAATGAAAATAACTCGAGAAATTTCACGCGAAAACACCTCACCAAATGAAGCTTTAAGAAAAAACTGGAGAAAAATTCTGCCTTAACCGGGAATACAACCCGAGTCTTCTACTTACCGGGCGGATATTATAGCCACAAAACTGCCGCTTCTGAATAGGTATTTCTTACGCTGAAGTCAAGTTAGCCAAGCAAGTATCAACTTCATGTGTACCATAAGCCTATCTGCATTCACCAACACTATCATTTGTGTCCTCAGCAAAGGATATATATCCACGGCACCATTAAACAATACCCCTATATTTAATTCCGGGAAATTTTCAACGACAACGAATTTGTAAGAGGAAAGTTTATTTTAATTTATTTTTTAAATTACAAAGATACCGTCAAACATGGCGACAGAACACGATCCAAGCATCGCACGCAAACAATCGCCCAACTTTCCCGCGATTCCTGGAAAGCACAAGTCTTACGATTTCGACACGAGACGGATACGAATTTCGCGACATTAGTTTCGCGGAAACACGAGAGTTCCCTTCACCGACGACACTTCCGCGGGAAAAAAACCTGTCAGTCGCAAGATCCCTTACGAAACCTAATAATCGCTTACGCCTAAAAAAAATATTAACCGAAGAAAGAAACAGACGACATTCGGTATACTAGTTATAATCAAAAGTTCTTTTACGCACGTATTCTTTGGACAATTTCATTGACTACTTTGGTACATCCACTTTTTTTGTAAAAAAGAAATTTCTCTGAAAAATTATATTAGAATCATCGCGCCGAAGTGAAAAAATGTACATTTACTCTACAGTTAAAAAGTAGTTTATTTAACCAATTTAATGAAAATGAAAGGTGAAGTAGATGGGGCATTGCGGTACATGACTTAACTAAGATAACACCACGATTTTCCTGGTGCCACTTTCAGAACCTCGTGGTACCACATCGGGCATCAGTACCCAGGGCCGGCCCGAGGTACCGGCGAGACGGGCGGCGGCCCTACCATCTATCTCCACATTACTTGCAAGTGGATAAATACCGGATACCAATTTATATCGCGCGATAGGCGGGAATTTATATAAAACTACTTTTACTTTTCACTATCAATCATTTTATAGGGGCAATGAATAAATGAACGAGCTCTTTTTAAAATATGCGAACAAAAATTTACGGAGGGGGGCGCTGAGCGGTTTCTCGCCCGGGGCGCCAAAATGCCTCAGGCCGCCCCTGTCGGTAACACGCTTCGAATACCGCAGGAGTAAACCACCTGGGTGGTGTTCGTCGTCTCCTCTTTTATTTTATTTTACGGCAACAGAAATAAACCTCGCAAAAGCCGACGTTTGAAATGTTTTTAAAAAACGAATTATCGAAAAATTATCCCAAGAGTTTCCGTGCGAGATATCGAGCGCGGAATTCCCAGAAAGCGGGTTTCAGAAGCATTCCGAAACCGTGGAAGCGAAAATTGAAAATTTTGTCCCAGAGGCACCAAGCGCTCCAAACAAAGGGGAAGAGAGAGAGAGAGAGAGAGAGAGAGAGATTACGGGGGTGGGGAGAGGGAAAAGGGGCAGGTGGAGAAAGGGGGGAGGGGGGTAAAGTTTTCCCCGATCCGATAAAACAAAAACGAATCGCGTGCTTTCCGTTCCGGAACTGAAGAAATGCTGAAGGGAGTGGAGTGATAAAAAAAAAACGTAGCCGACATTTCGAAATACGGCCTAATGCCGAGATTAACGTTCCAGCGGTTCTCCCCCGAAAAAGATTCGCTCTCCGGCGTAAAACCGAAAATAAATTTTAAACAAAACAGTTTCGTTCGGTCAGGCTGGTCCGCAAATATTTTCCGCCTTCCTGTTCGCGGATTAAGGAAATTCGTTTCGAGTTGAGCAACGAAATTGTTACATCTACGAAAGATTTTATTGGTGGCTTTTTGCGGAGCATTTTCAGAGGTAAAGGCGATTTTTTTCTAGAGTCCGAAATTCGTCGTAAATGATTCAAGAGATAGATAAACTATTATAACAAGGGAAGTACTTCACTGGGCACATAGAAACATATTAAACGTTTTAAAAGTCATTTTTCTTGAATTTCCCTTTTATGATTAATGAGCTCGTTAACAAAGAGCAACTGATTGATGAATACACACATTTAAATTCTCCAAGCCGAGTCTAATTCGGAATTCGTTGACTGCTGGGTGGGAGAGAGAGAGAGGAAGGGTGAGAGAGGGAGAGGAGCGGGATGGGGAGAGAAGGATAGGGAAAGGCAGGGCCGGGAGGAGGGCTCTTTCCCCGGACGCACCATTCTAGGGGGCGCCAAAATTGTGATCATATGTATATGTATTTTATATGAACGTATATATTTACAACCACTAAATTTATTAAAATGACGTGATAAAGCGAGATTGGCGGCGACGGGAAGACAGTAATTTAACAATTATTTTTTTACGTCATAGAATACAGGACGCGATTCACGTTCTTTGACCCGGGCGTCAAAACACCCAGTGTCCCGGCTCTGGGGATAGAGAGGGGTGAGGAACAGAGAATGTTAAAGGGAGAACAAGAGAGAGGAAGAAAAGGAGGAATAGATAGACATATTTATTCGGGCGAAATTGAGACTATGGAGTCCCTTCTTCCATTTAACCCGTAAACAGATAGGGAATAGTAATATGGAAGGAACAGGGAGGAAGGAAGAGGAATAGAGAAAGAGCGAGGAAGATAGGGAAGAGAAGGAGAATGAGGGAGGAGGTGGGAAAATGACAGAGAGAGGGAGAGATGGACGGATGCAAAAACGAGGAAAAGAGAGATACCAGCGCCAAATAAAGGTCTGCATGACGGGGGATTGGAGAGTGGACCCTTGGGCCCATTTCAACAGCAAACACACAAATGAAAATCACAGCCCAGCATTTCAAACAGGATCATGAATACACCCTCCGGGGCACAATGGTGACACCGACACACAAGAGGGTATTCAATTTTAAAAAAACACCGTCATAAATCTTTTCTAACAATCACGGCATCCAGAACGTATGATTTGAATTTAAAACCGGAGATAGCATATAAATCCATTACCCAAATCTATATCTCTCAGAAATTTTGAGAGGCGAATAGAAAAGTTTAAAATACAAGTGAGAGAAGAAGAATTACAGAGCAAATTACACAAGAAGGTATCGCAAATGTGACGTATTGTTTGTTGCTTACATATGAAGAAGCGTGTAATTATTAGCGATTGTTTTCTGACTGCATCCCAGCAGCTGATCCTAGGCACCAAATTTTAATCATGTCTAGCTCTAGATAGCTCAGCATCTCCTGAAAATGTGGCACCTCCATGTTGCAGAACTCCAAAGATATTGCCCATACAGGCAGAATAACGGATGGACAGACAAACCGAATACGTAAGAAAATAAAAAGCGCTAAAAAGTCTCGTGAAAGCGTTTTTTCATCCCTTCGAGTCTCTTCCTTAGCGTCAACCGAGTTTTGAATAGGACTTAGTCATCGACCACTTATCGCTGTATTTTCTTCGTGAGTGACATGCTCTCTCCCCCGGGTTCCTCCGACGAAGAAGCAAAAAAAAGAGAACCCCGACGTGCGGAAGGGTCAACGAAGCCTCAACAATGGTGTCCTCTGTGGGTAGTGCAAGAAGGGTTTAATGCGTTGGACCGACTCGGAGAAGATACGAGGAAGAGCGAAATACTGACTAAACGTCGATCTACACGAAAATAATCCGAAATTTGCAGAGCTCGCGCGAAAGAACCGGACTCATTAACGATAGTGAGAATATATCCTATTCGACCATTAAAAAATTCGAGTTACAGGACTTCATTTTAAAGTATACGGATGCGAACGAGAAAAAAATGCTTCATTATTCACTCGAAGGATCGTTATGTCATGTAGCTGGCCAAGATTACAAATAATATAGTTAGACATGACTAATTAAGTCTTTATTCCACTCAGTAAAAGCCAATCTAACCTATACAAACGAAAGATTGACGTACGACGACATCTCCTTTAACTTATGCAACCAAGACATCACCGCGGGTAAAACTATACAGTAAAACCTCCTTATTCACGGATTAATCATTCGCGGATTTCAGGTATTCGCGGTTTACTATTTGCGACCGTTTTCAGCATTCGCGGGCTATAATTTCTGTATTTCTGTGAACGTTAACTTGTCCGTTTTTTGAAACAATATTTTGTAAATTTTAATAATTGCGTAGCACACGAACCCGAATCGGCAAAACGCCGTAGTGCGCATACCATGCCACATGAAGAAGACCTTTCAGGATAAGATTTAGAGGAGTTGATGCACATCCAACCTAAAGCCGAAGAAGAGGCGAGCGTCGTAAAGCCTACATTAAATTTAATGATTCTGTCTGAGGGAATAAAACTTTCCCATAATTTAGAAAATAGAAAAGGCTATAAAGAGCTGTACAGAGACCTCCAAAACAAGTCAAAGCAAGCTAAAATAACAAGTTTTTTAAAAAAAGAAACGCGACTGACTTCGTTTTCCACAGTTTTAACAACATGTACATATGTATTTTTGCAATCATCACTGTGATTGTCTGTAAATAATTCATTCTTAAATTAATTTTGGCTCATTACTTATTTCAAAATTATTGTATATGGAATGGAACACATTTTCCTATACATTTCTCTTTTCTGTATTCACGGTGTTTTTCTAGAACCTAACCCCCGCGAATACGGAGATTTTACTATATAGCATAATCACTAACATAATTTTACGCAAAACCGATAATTAAGATCTAAAGATTGTTAACAACGTCCCACGCAATATTCATGTATATAAAATTCTCGTGGAATGATGACAAGTTTTTATTTCTCCTTTCATCCTGAAAAAAGTTACTCCTCTAATAATGTTTCATGCAGTACCAACTTGAATATTCTTCAAAAGGTTTCCACTAAATTTTCCAACCGGTTAACGCAAAATTTATTCAGAAAACAGAACGATAAAAATCGCGCAAAAATTACGACAAGAAGAGGAAACGATTCTGATGAGAAAAAGTGATAAATTCCAACGTTTAAAACCCTTAACGAGCGTGACCACTGTAAAGTGGTATGGTAAGGCTGACTGACCACTTCTCCTTTTTGACCCCATAACTGAAATAATCGGGAGATAATTTTTTTGCGACAAGTGTTACAACACGACTCAAATTTAACCTTGGGTTGACGATAATGAGACGAATGCCGTTGATAATATAGGAGCAAAAACATAAGCCACCTGCCGATAAAACGAAAAAATTAACTTTCGTTTCCGACGAGATGTGTTCAGCTAATACCGCTTGGAAAGGCCACCGCCAAACGAGAAACCAGGATTTCACGCGCGGAGAAACAAAAACGTTTCCTCGAATCGATTTCGAAAGCTATTCGATATAGTCGGCCGTTGAGTGCAAAATCTTTAGACGCCCTGGAAATCTACGGACTGGAAAATTACTACCCGTCCGAAAATTACGAAGATTTGCCCTACCTTTTGCATTCGGCAATTATAAAAAAAGATGAGGTGGCCTGTTAAAGAGACTTCTAGGGAATTTCGACCCCACGGCATTAAACTGAAATGAATATAACAGAATCGGAAATCCGAGAATCGCGGTTTATCGACACAAAGGCGCCCGATCATTAAGCCATTTTTCAGAGTATGCGATGGGTAGTCCTGTTGCAGATTTCGTTTTACTGCATATATTTCTTGCGATGGGCCATTCGCAGAAACTCCTAAAATTATTTTACGGGCATGCACATTATTAAACAAACAATTACATTTATTGCTATTGGTCTTATTTTATTATTATATATTTTTATCAATATTATTTTTTATTGATATTTATAATTAAAATGTTAGGAAAACAAGGGTATTAGAAGATGATACAGTCGAATCACCACTGATAATGGTTGATGGGCATCTTATTTTCCTTACCGGTTTATGGCATTTGGAGATTCATATAATGCTTATAAGATTTGAAGTATTCAATGTGAAAAGGGGCCTCTTACTTATACTCCTGACGTGGTTCAAAGTTGACTACAACCTTTTTGCGACCAATCAAAAAGGCATTAAGTGGAAAACTCGGACGACGAGATTCGAACAGATTTGCATGAGTGGTTCCGAAAGCAATCGAAAATTTTCTAGTAGGACAGTGGCTTCTTTAGTACATGCCTGTGGCACTTTAGAAATTAGCTAAGCTTCTTAACCTTTACCATTGTCATGAAACACGCTGACAGCAATCATTCGAACCTCTAAATAAAAGGTTTTAACTATGCGGCTCTCCAGGGCCGGCGTGATGAGGTATGCAGAGTATACTACGCATAGGACCTCCCCACAGAATGGGATCCCAAGTTGCGTTTGTCCTATAACTAGGGTGACCTTTTTTACGGGGCTTGTCCCGTATTTCAGCGCTTTGTCCCGGTGTCCCAATAAAAGATTTGTCGGGACGACCAAATGTCTTTTGAAATATTTTCCAAAAGATATCACTCCGGCCCTGCGGCTCTCAATTATTTTGGAGTGAGACAAAAAAAGCAAATGGCTCTTTTACTTCGAAAGTTTAACGACCCCTGTACTAGGACGAGATCTAGGTACTAGTTTCGCGAAGGAAGAAGGTTATTAAAAATGCGGTAGACTACGTTGACAATTAAAAGAGGTTCTTCGATCTACATTTCGATAAATAATTTTTTATTAAACTTTTGCTGTTTTCATTTGAACCGCCCTATATATAGAGCGCCAAAAACAGAATTCCCTATTATCCGAGCACAAAACAGCTGAGATACATCGGAAGATTTTAATTTCTTCCATAAAATTCGACAAACAAAGATCGGAACCAATCCGAACTAAAGCGATCTCTTGCGAAACTTTGGGGCTTTTTTTATGAGCTATATAAACGGAAATTAAAAAAAAAACAAATACGAAATTGAGTATTACTGCGTCGAATCCCACAAAACTGGATGAGACCGTTCGAAACGATAGAAAACGTAACTATTCTACAAATTCGTCGAAATATCCGGCATAAAAGTAATTCGGACGGATAACGGCTTAAGCAAAACTGCAAGGAATCCGCATCCTGAATCGTCAAGGCGAACTCGTCCGCAGCCGCTTCTTCGTGAAATAGATGAGGAGAGACCGCTTTAAAAAAAATAACTTTTTTTCCCGATCGATCGGATTGAGATATGAGTTCCGAGCTTCCGGAATTCATGAATAATGAATATTTTCTTACAAAAGAGGCGGCCAATTTCGAGCCATTACTCTTCCTCGAGACATCCGCCCTTCTTTTACGAAACAGTCGGAGCATAACCGCCAATTTGAACGATTGCCGCCTTTTTTTTAAATATACGTTCCAAATACACTTCAGAGGGATTTAATTGCATCCACCCAAGCTAGGAAGTGTACCGTTGAGAAAAAAAATTACGTTCGTCGGGCGGAAAACTCAAAGCGGAAATTTCTCGGAACTTGAACCGCAAGGAGGATTTAGTCTAAAAACGGAAAACACACGGATGCAGTTCCACGAATAACTTAGACGCGGGGAGCGAGCTTCTTCTTTTTCTGGGATCTAAAACATCATTTTTCATTAAAAAATATAACTTTAAGTAAAATCCCATTTTGCCACAAGAGTCTGTCTGTTTTACACACACACAGGGTGAAAAAATAATACCCATTGTCAATTTACACGTTTTATGATAAGGCTAGCCCCCTTACATGAGAACTTGGTCACAAAAATTTTAAAGAATAGTTTCTCGCCAAGCAAAACGGCGCCGAACAGGTCTGTCGATAAAAAAGGAGACCCTATAGCCTGTACTACATGCTATAAAATCTATAATTTTAAAACAATTCTAATTTAACTTATAGTGAAACAGGTCAAACATTTTCTTTTTTTTTTCGTGGATTTTTGAGTCTGATGATAAAATTGCATTAATCTATAATAAAATCGTCATGTTCACACAAATTGTACCACGCGATTTTTTTTATTTTCGTAGCATTCTTAAATGTGTGCAGCTATGGGTTTAAAATTTACACTTAAGAATGGTAGTCAAACATATTTTACCGCACGCAAATGAAACTAGAATCGTTCTGCGCCTATAGGTATTACGGCGTATAGTACAGGGTCTCCTTTATATACAGGCAGACCCTTTATAAAACCCGCCTATCTACGCGCTCCCCCACGACGCAAAACCGTAAAAACAAAAAATCTGGTCTCCAGGCAACGCACGTAACATGTACACCGCGACGACCGAGCGCACGTCAAAAGGATTGGATGCACCAATGGCGGCGGAGATGTAACCAAAGGGGGCAAAGCATCGCAATCCCCCGACCAAGCATTAAACTTGACTCTTTTGTGGGTTCACACACACACGAGAGAGAGAGAGAGAGATGCCGGCACCCAGAAAGTTGGACGGATGAGGCTAATCATAGCCGGCAAATTGATTTCCCGCTTGACATGGAATTGGACGAGGGATTATAAACGATTCCGAGAACGGTAGGGTCAGAGCGCCACACAGAGTGAGAGAGAGAGAGAACGGGTACGACATCACTATAAGGTTTCTAGAGATGGATACAGGCTCAACAGGATGGAGGCGGAGAAGAGGAAGTTCCATGATTGGAGGATGAGATGATGAGAAGACCCGTAGTTTTACTTTTAAACGCCAAGTTGTTCATCGGAGAAGGTGGACCTAATACCATTAGCGAACCATAGGGAGATTGAAGGATTTTTCTTTTACCTAAGGTTTCCGCCAGATCGCCTCCCTTTCTCTCTTAAAAAAAGCCACTCTTTAACGGAATTTGTGCGGGACGCCGCAAGGTATTAATTAGGAGCGAAGTTTAAGCGAGAGAAAGAGGGGAAAACTGTGCGAGTGTTTAATATAAAAAAGAACGTTAAGTAAAAAAACATACATAATGGATTGGTGCGAACAAAATGAAATTTTTTTATCCTCGGAATCGATGAAGGCCCAAAACAGGAACAATTGCGTCACAAATAGAGAGAGGAAACACGCACACTTCAAGCGTGCATACATGGAAGGCAGAGGCGCTCCTTACGAATCATGTAATCGTGTTAAATAACTAATTCGACAACCGTTCTCAGAAGTCTTTTTTACTCTATGACCAATACTATTTCTAAGCGATGTGACAGAAAGTTCAATTTTTCGTTATAGAAAAAGGTGGCACCCTTGCTCGGGTTATCTGAATCATTTCTGTCGTCTTCTTATTGCCCTTTGCCCGAAAGGCCCTTAATACCAAACGTAACGAAAACCCACTCAATAGAGATGAAGCATACGATCAGACGGATACAACCTGACCGTAAGGCGTTCGTTTTTTAACTATTTTTTTTGTAAAGAACGCATAAAATCAACCGAGCCCACCTAACGGCTGGAATCCAATTGATGATCACCGTAACTCTAATAGCTACAAAGTACTGTACTTCTTGATGTTATCTTTGATATGTACAGTTAAGTTTCATTACTGCTTACACGGCTAAACACGGGGATATTAGCTCTGGTATAAAGGGAAAAACAACATTTATCAAACACAATAAAACCTAAAGTACACGAACTTGGAAAAATATTGAACGTATGAGTAGTAATGCATGTTGTCAATACACTTTATACCTCGTTTCCGATTGTAATGCAAAAGCAATCTCACATTTGCACATTCGTTCCAGTAAAAATTATGAGAAATTTAGCTATGCTATCTCAGGTTGTGCCTTAAGTCGGTGCTCTCCAACCTTTTATGCTCCACGGCACACCTTCATGAATGCTTTAAAACATCGCGGCACACCAAACCACCCCTAATTCATTTCACTACGTAAATGCACATATTAAAATAAAAAACTAGCATAAAACAAGTAAAACTCGCAATTATATTAGATTGTTATGATTGGTAAAATAATATTCAATTAATTGTATAATTTTATTGTAAATTTAGTACATACACAATTCAACGTGTAAAAATGTTATGCTCTTCGACGGAAAATTTAGTATTTCCTTTTTTGTACAAAGGCTCAATAATAGAAAGAGCTACAAGAACTTCTTTATCTAGGTTCTTAAAACATACCCTTGTAATATTTTTAATGTGAGCCGATGACGAACAATTAAATTTGCATAAATACGTTGCTGAATTTGGAACGTCATAGCAATGGCATGTTCAGATACTTAGCTTTTAGTCAAAATACATCTAAAGATATAATACTAATTTTAAGTTGTATGATCGTTGCTAAGGTCTATCAATCCCTCTCGTAGTTTCAGAATAAATTCCTTGGATGATAAAATGTATGCGAATTTGTTTGTTCCAAACGCTTTTGTGTAAATTAAATGTCCTCAGACTGTGCGGCACACCGGTTGGAGAGCACGGCCTTAAGTTACAACGGGTTGTAACTGTGAAATACGTCGAGGAATGCGCTCAGAAATCGAAAATGATGAGGATTTAAATGACTGAAATTGATTTTCATCTCACTTTAACTCGGATTCAGGTAAGATTTGAGTTTTACTTTCACTGTTGCAAAAGTATCGATCGATAAACGACTGTAAAAACGCTTGATTTGGACCAAACCTAATAATCAAATCTAACAGTGTACGCAGATTAAAAATGAAACCGTTGATTCGGGAAGTAACCCATTTTGGTCTACTGAGATTATGATGTAAAATAAAGAATCAAGACTAGGGCAGCGTTGTTGCTAACAATTTAATAGTCATTGTGTCCATATCACGAGGGGTATCCGAACTCAATAACTTGATAGTAATCCAAAGAGTTTAATTTCATCAAATACTCATAAGAGCATTCTGCTCCGGGTTTTTTAAAACCTGAGATATGTCGAAATAATTTTTGCGTATTCACATACTCAAATCGGTGGGCATAAACACAACGCAATGAACCGAAAAGAGAAAAATTGACATTCAGATTTTTATTAATAAATGTAATACGCAGTCGAATCCCACGACATTTGTGATTTCGAGCTGTCACTCCAGGGATTCTTTTTAATGTGGTTGGATACGCACACCTGTTCAAATGTGATCAAAATAAATGTCAATAATGATTAATTTCATTTCGCCGAAAAATAAATTTTTGAAAGGTTCAAGAGTCGGTCGTATGAATACGCATTAATTTTTTTAAACATCCCCTGCGTCGTTACCATTTTTATGCACCGATTTTCAACCGAATGTTTAATTTACTTCAATCGGTAAATAACTTATCGTGGCTTTTGCTTTTTCCTGAATAATCTCATTTATTTGTTATTTTAGCTAGCGTTGTAACAAAAATAATAAATAGGAACATATACGACCGTGCCTTCAACAGGATTCGAACCAGCGGCCCTCTAATTCGGAATAGAGATATTTATAACCACCCCTCTACCAAGACCAGCATGCAATTCGTTTCCCCTTTTATGATTTATTTTCATCTAAAATTACAACAGCACAGAAACTAAATTTTACTGAAAACCGCTGTCTCTTCTTGGGGAAGACAATTTGCCATTTCAGTTCGAACCAAAGAATTTTTACTTAAAGATTTCCATTTTCAATTACTCTTAAAAAGGTCGCAGAGAAAACAAGATGACGATAAAATTTATGCTCGCGTTTCGCATCCACTTTGATCCCCAATAACTTAATTCGATAAAGAAAACCAGAACGTTACCAGAAGTCATAAGTCGAGAGAATACCTTATATTCATAGGTTTTTTATCGTCATTCCTAGTATCTCTAGTAGATTTATTTTTTTTACGGATCAATACCGAAAGAGAATCTCGACAAAGCACGCAACCGGACAAATTATCCCGCTTAAAATCATTCCACCGTCCACGTTTCGAAAGGGATTTTTGGACCTTACAATTTTATCCACTTCATCAGACGGGCTTGCATGAAAAGAAATTTAAATACGCACGCATGGTTTGAAGTTTTCGTCCGACGAGACCGGGATAAAAAAATATTCATTTGAAAATTGAAATAAAATAAAATAAATAAATAAAGCGTTAGTTTCGTCTGAAAATTAAAGAAGGGGAAAGAGGTGGGTGTGGAGGATGTGACGTGGTGTGACTTCTCTCTTGTGACAGCGTAAAGGGGGAATCGGCCTTTTGACACTTGTGGTTTCCCCAGCCTACGCGTCGAGACTAGGGGTAGTCAAATTTACTCATTCAGCAAATATGTGTATACACACAATAGTATATAGGTGTGTGTATATATATATATATATAGGTATATAGGTGTATATATATATATATGTGTGTGTGTGTGTGTGTGTGTGTGTGTGTGTGTGTGTGTGTGTGTGTGTATAGGTATATAGGTGTGTATATACACACACTATATATATATATATATATATATATATATATATATATATATATATATATATATATATATATATATATATACACATCTATATATATGGTATGGTTATTATTGCCTTGAAAAAATCCGCGTATTAAAGGTCTATTTTGCGTACTCTTACCAACAAAAGAAAACTTGGAAACCCGAATCGGGTAGGCAACTTTTAATAGGTTTCAGTTGCTGCATGAAGCGCTTTTCCTCGAATTTTTCTTTTTTTTGAGTTACGACAAAAGAAACTGCAGTCACACAATACCAGGTTTCGGACATAACCCGTATCCGGGAGCGACCCGAGATATTTTGGGGCCCCGAGAGACAACCGTTTCCATAAATTATCGTCGAGATCTTTTTAAAGTACGTGTTACTTTATTATGTAATTAAATTCATTAATAAAATGATTTGTAATAAAAAAGAAAAGGAACTCTCTTGCTCCGCGATATAGTAAATTGGTATCCAACATTTATTTACATGCGAGAAATGTATAGATCGAGAGCGCCCAAATATACCGTCCAGCTCGCCGGTACCTAAGGGCCGGCCCTGCCCTAAAAGATAAACCCATAGCTAAAATTAACGTAATGATTGAAAGAGCTTACGCATCAGCCGGACAATTGCAATGATTTAAATGATTCAACATACCGAAAACCTTTATCACTGGTACGTCACCGACAGAAAATACGTCACTAGATAATTTTCGCCTTGTGTCACACATGATAAACCATGCGGTGATGGGTTGAGTCCGGATATTAGTGGTGGTCGATGTGTTAAGAGTACTAAAATGTTCGTTCTTAGAACAGCCTTATTGCAAATGTTAAGGCAATTACTTTCAACTACGTGAGCTTCGCAAAAAAATACAACTCTACGGAGATATCGCAAAATAAAAACGCCACAACATTCTAATACTTTATCGCCATCAACGTCGTTTGCTAGACTTTGATAGACAGGACTTTCCGGGTACCAATAAAAGGTATTCCGGGTTACCATGCGGAACCGTCGGTAACGGAGTCGAAATATTCCGTATTTGTCACCACCGTCAATTCCAAACCGTCGGTAGATTTTCACTACACACAATATATATCGATACGGAAACAATTTCGTACAAAATGCCTCGAAGCTAGAAGAAACACAAAAAAAGAAAAAACGACGTCTTCAGATACCCCGAGAAAACGATACATGGGTCCAAAGGACGCTCACGCAAAAAACCGGAACAAATAAAAGCCGGAGGCGGAAAACACTTACCGACAAAGGCTTCGCAGAAGAACCTCGCCGAATCACCTTTCCTTGCATATCGATCCTTTGGCTCGTAAGTTGGAAGAGGAGATCCCGTGTATCCAACTTCATCAACCTCAGCCTCTGTAAACAAAGGAAGATGAAAAAAAATTATTAGCAAAAGAAAGGAGTGAGGTATTTCCGGGGACGTGTAGGAGAGAGAGATATATTAGAGAGAGATATATTAGAGAGAGATATATTAGAGAGAGATATATTAGAGAGATATATTAGAGAGAGATATTAGAGAGAGAAAGAGATATTAGAGAGAGATATATTAGAGAGAGATATTAGAGAGAGAAAGAGATATTAGAGAGAGATATATTAGAGAGAGAGATATTAGAGAGAGAAAGAGATATTAGAGAGAGAGAGATATATTAGAGAGAAGAGAAAGGAGAGATAGAGAAAGTGACAAAGGGATGGAGATTTAGAGGGAGAGAGAAGGGGCAAGAGAAGAAATGCGCAATAAAATTGAAAAGGGGGAGAGTGGAAGAGAGATGGGGAAGGGGGGAAAAGATGAGAAGAGGGTGAGGGGAGGGGGTGAAGGGGGGGAGGGGGGTGAGAGGGGGAAAGGAGGGTGAGAGGGGGAAAAGGGGGTGAGAGGGGGAAAAGGGGGTGAGAGGGGGAAAAGGGGGTGAGAGGGGGAAAAGAGGGTGAGAGGGGGAAAAGGGTTGAGGGGGAGAAGTGGGAAAAAGAGGTTTAAAGGGGGGGGGGAGATTGGAAAAGAGGGAGAGATAGGGGAGTTGGGAAAAGACTGACAATGAGAAGGATAAAACGTAACCAGCCTCCAAAGCATGATCGTGAAAAAAAATTTGAAGGGCACAACAACATCTTTTTTAATTACAATAAAAAGAATAATATGGAAAGTGTTTTGACTAGTTTTAACTGCACGAGTCATACAAATGAAAGGTAATTTTTTTTAACAAGTACAAAAACATACGACACTTTATTAATATATTATTTTTTTTAAATGTACTATTCAGCAGAACGCCCCCCCCCCCCCCCTTGGGAGAGAGGGAAAGAAAGGAAAAGGGAGGAGGGAGAAAGAAAGGAAAAGTTCGCTGGCTAGTACAAAGAGAATCAACTCTTGGAAGGTTGAAATTCGCATCTCAAAGGAAGCACAAAAGGGTGAGAATATTTCGCCGAAATCGACACACAAAAAAAACAGATCGGAAGAAGAAAGTTCCCGAAGCAAGTTCGATGAGGAAAGAAGGAAGCAAAGAAAAACATGGAAGACTTTTCAGTGAAATTTATAATTACAGTTTAAAGCCACAAGATAATGGCAATCAGCACTGGTTCACAGACCGTAATTATATAGAAATAACTGTGACGACCATATTGTAGTTCAAATACTCAGAATAGATACACAAACATTTTTATTTATAAAAAATCAAACAAAACCGTTAGCGTTTTACCAGCTAGAAGTTGAAAGAATATATAAAACACCCGGATGTTTCATAAAGCCGACAAAACTCATTCCTGTCTTGTGACGAAAATCGTGGCAAACATTCTTATATCGGATTATTTTTTAATTTAAAATAATTTTGTTCGGTTTTTGACCTAACCTCTGTAATATACAGGGTGTCCATTTAATCTCTCCGGTATTTTAAGAAGCTATATTATTTTAACAATTAGAAATATCGAAAAAACGCAAATTGCGAATTGAAGCCTATCTCAAACAGTTTTAGATACGGAGTTGGCAACATGGTTGTGCGCACTGTTGCCTGCGCAGCACACCACTGTCTGACCTGTGTGTCATTGTGCCCGAGTGCAATGGAGACACCACAAGTAAAAGCACAGTGCGTTTTGTGGTTTGCTGAATTTAAATCAGTGATTTGTGTGCAAAGAGAATTCAGACAGACGTACAACAGAGATCCTCCCACGGTTAAAACGATCCGGCAATGGTAGGAAAAGTTTAAAGAAACGGGTATTGTCTTGGCAACAAAGCAGCCTGGCCGAAATTGATTATCGACTAGAAATCTGCCGTGCGACAAAAGGAGCATACATACAAGTTTATTATCTTCAGGTTTTAAACTTTTTAAGTTCTTCATTTTTATCGTTTTTTTATTTTCCATTATATCTGTATTGGTTTAAAAAATATAGCTTCGTAAAATACCGGAGAGATTAAATTTTCGAAAATATCCCTCCCATCCAGTTTACCGTATCAAACGCTATTCTTGAGGTATTACGCACAACTCACGTCACGGTAGTTTTAAAACGTCGACGTAACCACTCTTACATCTTTATTTGCCTCCTCAGATAATAGATGTCGCTACTCTCCGCCAACAAAGGAGGAGCGTGAAAAAGGGGATAAAATTCGTACCGTCATTTCGATAAATTTCCGACACGAACCGAACGCCCTTGGGGGGTTAAAAACAACTGCCCACGACTTTATCGTTCCTCTTTCTAGAGAGAGAGAGAGAAGGGGGGGGAGCGAATGATTTAAACTGCTGAAATGGAATCATCGACTCGAAAAAACCGTCGCGGACCGGATCAAAGATGGAGGTCGTGTGTGCAATGGGATCGGACACTTACCCAGCACGAAGAGTAAGACGGAATGGCTTATGACGTGGGAGTCGTTCCTCACGACGCAAGAGTAGTTTCCGGAATCTATGGGTGAAACAGTCTGGGCGTACACGGTCTGGTTGGCCGATTCAGGGTAGAGTATGAGGTTGGAGACGCCGCTGGGCCACGGATAAGCGATCCCATCCTTGTACCTGGAAAGAGACGAAAAAAACGGACGTGAAAAGAATGAAAAAATAAAACAACTTAGGAAAGTACCGCGAAATCAGATTTTTTAGGGCGATTTTTTATTTTTAAAATCTAGGATTCAAATTTTAAGGGTGCATTTTGAAAAATAAAAATTGCACATTTCGAGACCACAGAGGTCGGAAACGTTTTTCTGTCGCGTGCCACTTTTATCAATATTTCTCTTTGCGCCCTTCTTCGCGTGCCACTTTAAGAAAAATAGGTTGAAACATTAATTTTTGCTTATCAGGATTTATTTATAATAAAACTACAATAATTATTAATGAACCGCTTTAAAAACTTCTAATTGAAACGATTTTTAAAAACAACCTCTTCATAATTAATAGCGTCATCTAAAAATGTGTCCAACATAAAATCTTTTAATAAGAAATTTCAGCGAGAATTACAAGCATGATTTTTTAAATTAATAGTTTTTACTGTTTTTAAAAGAAGAAAATTAATATGATATAATTAATGACTTCCTTGCCCTTCCATTTCTGACACCGATTTTGTCAATTATGGCTGATGGTTGGTAGTCCGAAGACGAAGACAAGCTTCAGAATTTTTTACTGTCAGCCGATTGCGAACAGGATTAAGTGTATTTTTCATTAAAGAAAACACTTGCAACAGTAGCCAGTTCCAAATGCAGACAAAAGAGAGAATGCAACTTTTTTCATTGCCGATAGTTTTGTTGGAAGCTAAGACCGAGTACGCGAGCAAATATCTAAGCAACGGTTTTCGTTTTCTTTTAAACCTCGTCCTTCATAGATGAAAACTTCTCGACTCACAACTCTGAACTCAGGAAATCAATTCACTCCATCTCAATCCCAAGAAACTTGAATTACTGCAGCTCGAGATCAATTTCTGTTGTTTTCTCAGGATACAATATATACAGTGAAAATTGGTTAACAGGAAATGTTTAGGGACAATCATTTCGTGTTTCCCGAATTTCGAGTTAACCGAATTTCATGTTAACAGTTTCAATGGTAAAATTTTCATTTTTCAAATATGGAATTAGGCTCGCAGGCAAATCCATGATACATCTCAATAACTGGATGTAATACACAACCGAAGATATTGACACAATAATGGGGAAACCCTATCTCAAATTCCATTTCGAGTTATCCGAAGAATTTTGCATGTATTTATTTTCATAAGACCAAAAAATATTTTCCTGTTAAGCGGTACTTCGTGTAAACCGTTTCGCGTTAGCGAATGAATATATACCGAAAGGTATAGGCACTGGAACGGACCGAGCACGCGTTTCGTGTTAACCGATATGACGTTTTAAGCGTTTTCGTGTTAAGTGGTTTCCACTGTATTTTAACATCGGACCGTGAGTTTGAAGGTCTTGGAATCGCCGCGAAAACTCTTCCTTCAAGAGAATTTATATACTTATTCAAATTTGGTATTATAAATTTTAAATTTTCGTCACTATCAATAAATAAATAGTTTCAATCTGGGAAAATAACTCAGATTCCATGTCTGAAGATCATCCTCGAAGAGCTGCAATTTCTTACAAAATTCCTTCCACCCTTCATAAAAGTAAAACCCGGTCGGTCTTTTACCTTGAAGCTTATCATTCAACGTATTCAAATGTGCCGTTATGTGTGATTATTCTCCAACTGATGATAGTCTTTTTCAATTCCACGGAGAAAGATTTTACCTTATTCAAAGGAAATGACAAAACAAGAGCCACCGAAAAGGCTAAAATAGGCCTATCTAGCTATTTTTGGAGTAGCTGAACAAAACCAATATTTTGACTCATCACTGCAGGTAACTCATCGATAATCACAGAAAAGTTTATTTTTTAAATCAAAAATCTATGAATGTAGAAAGCTTCCCTTTTTGTAGTTCCGAGCATCGGAGAAACGGCACGCACTTCTTCTATCACAGTCACGCTTTGCTCAATAAAATCGTGCAAACAATGTCAAACGGGCAACGTCATTTATGTCCGCGGCTTTACGGCTGAATACACACCTTCTCTTTTAGTTATTCCTTGCAGGAAAATAGCTATTTTTCAATTTAAGCTATTTATTGGAATATAACTACGACGTTAGGTTAGGGATACTTGTTTCTTTAATTTATTGTGAAGTGTATGGGGTACCCTTTTTTTTTGTTTTACATTTCTTTAAAAATATATTTTGTGTACTTTCGTCGTTAGACTGGGTGGCACGCGTGCCATAGTTTGCCGACCCCTGCCATAGACGATGCTTCCATTCTGCAAGTATTTTCGCCTATTTTGAGGTCAATAAAAGCATTAAGCTCACTGACATGGCAGTTAAGTATTTCCTTTGTTGAAACCCAGAAAAACTTTTTTCCGATAAAAACTAAAAAAATACGCTTAATCTACTGGTATTTGTATTCCATCATCAAAATTAAGAAACTACAAATTCTAAACTTTCCAATAAGTCCCAGGTTCGAATCTTGACGGGAAATAATTTTTAAAAGCAAATATATAAACCTCATCACCGATTTACGTGCATTTCTTATGGGGAAACAATGGGGAAAATATTATCCCTTGAAAATTGGAATTTTAACAATTCCGGATTGCCACACGCAGCTCTCATATGTAGTAACTTATCCTGAAATTTTGGTTTCTCTAGATTAAACAGTTTCAGAGATGTCGTCTGCACATACGGACGGAAAGACAAAGTGAAAAAATTACGTAAGCTGATTTTTGTAAAAAAAATCGCTAAAAATATATTTTCAACAACAAAAAATTGTGAAGAATTTATTTAACATTGGCCTTGATATAAACAATAAAATCCATCATTGAAAATTGAAATATCCGGATGGCAAACTACGACAGACACCTAACGGTAAATATAAGATCGGTGAATAGCCGCTGAAAACGGCTGCCTTGAGGTCAAAATACGCATATGGTTTCATTTTCATACCGCCAAATCTCATACGAATCTGTCCAAAATTATGCTTTTAACAACAACAAAATAAAAAATATATCGAAACGAAAATTTTTGTCGTCTTAGCAATCCGATTGTTGCCGATTACGTCCTCATTTTTTGCAAGACGGGGGGGAGATTATTGTCAGCTGAGTTCGCATGAGAGTGAAACGAGTAAGGGCAGGGCGTTTGTGCAGTAATTTTCTCTCCACAAATAAATCCGTTTGTTTTCTGTTATATTTCATTAATCCCAATTATCAACACAACTTTTTTTACGCTTCTCAAAATTTCTCTCAGTACAACCGAGGTCTCTTTACTACTATATATATTAATAATTCAAAGAGTCAGCTTAAAGATATTTTATAATTTCAACTATACCTATCTTATAAATATTTTAGAGTGTAGGTGTGTATGTTCTTTATACGTTTTTACACCGTTGAAGCTATCGAATTAAAAAATTTCATGGGTCATCCTATGGACCAAAGGAAGAACTTTGTCTAGGTTTGCAGACCGTGTGGTCCCTCATACCAGTTACACCCCATGGAGTCAACAAAATACTATTTCCATAAGAATGCATGGAAAATGGTGTGGAGGAACTCCAAAATGCCATGTAGTCCTTCACTGATTTGGATATAAATATACCTAAATATTAACTTACGATAACGAGAAATTGCTTATTTTACGCATGAAAGACCGAATATTTTAATTCCGTTCATGTTTTGTCGCATTACATGCTAAATCGCAGGAAATTTTCCTTTAAGCACAAAATTTATCGGTTTAGATGACCATTTTCCAGGCGGCAACAAAGCTAAATTTCTTAATTGTTGTCCTCTTCAAAGGGAGATAGCAACGTAAAGATTAATGAAGGAAAATCCACGCCGTGGCGCGCCGTAGAGGAAGAATAGCTAACGCAAAGATAAAGGGTACAAATGGATTCATGCCTAAATATAGTGTATGAACACTTTTAATCTATAAAGCAATAACAATCGTTTGCTACTTAAAAGTAAACTTTCCCGAGCGAAGCCGGGCGTTTCAGCTAGTTATATATAACTCCGATCCATGCGTCGCCATTCATTTCATAATGTAGTGACGCGTACGGGCCAACGGTGACGCAAAACATTAAGGAAATTTGGAGAATAAATCCTGGGATACGCGAATGGAAGCATTGAAAAAAAAATAGGTCTTTCGAGAACCGAGCGGTTTGCATGTCTCATTCACATTCGTCCAAAATGTACTATGCAACCGCGAGAGGCCTCTGTGAGACCGGAGATTTCCAAAGTGGGCTGGGCTTGGGAACGATTCTTTCATGGGAGAGCGCCTATTAAAACGCGCCTACACAAACAAGTCGCGTCCATCGGGTTGGTTGGGACGGGAAATGGCTTCTTATGCAAAGAAGTGAAGTGAAGAAAACGAACATCCTACAAATTACCGTGGACTATAAATCTGCGACGGGAAGTATTTAATTTATCCTCGCTAAAACCTAAGAGCGGTAGCGTGTTTAAAGAGAAAACTGTTCTTCGATATTACACTAAGGATGAGACGGGACGAGGTATATTTTTTTTGCCATAGACAATGTTTGAAAATGACGCCTTCCATTTTTGCCCCATAGGCAAGATTTAAAATTAAGAAAGTACACATTACACGATTTAATCTACAAAAACAGCAGTTTACTAACAATGTGGAAGTAAAAAATATTTTATTATGTAACACGTGAAATTCCACATTGTAAGCGTGCTGTACGGGTGTCTCGCACGCATATACCTTGTCCCGGTTCTGCACTAAGTACTTTCCGTAGAATAAAACGCTTTCAGGTGCAGTGGCGTAACAATAGTGGCCAAATGCCACGGGCCCACGAACATTTCCGAATGTAGAAAAAAACTAAGATTTTTTTAGCGATTGTTCTTTTTTTAAACTAAATTCTTAACGACTTTCCAGTTAAATATTGTTTTTGGACGGAGTAATTTTTTTTTTAAACCTAACCTTTTCAGCATAATCATAATATGCTGATTAATAAGTTCAACTTGGTAGGTTTTACAATGGATTTCATGTTCAACCGAACATATGCATTTGTTGTGCGAGGGGACCTCGATAACATTTTTCCGCGGGCCCTAGTTACGCTAATGTTCAGATGCAAATCTGAAAAGAACGTAAACGAACGCAGAAAAGCAGAAAATAACATATATGGAGTGCAAAAACATGTTAAAACCGAGCATATATCTCTCTCTTTCATCGATTTCCTCATCGCCGAGAACTTAGCGGCCTTACGAACAGCTTTTCGCTCGTTTTCGCTGTTATAAAGCGCTCATGGGGGATAATGAGTGGTTCCATCCACGCACACACACACACGCGCTAAAAGGGAAAAGGGAAACCCAGTTCCGGCATTATCCAACCATAACGAAAAGCACCACGTAGTCCGAAAAGACGTAGTTTTGTAATTGCGTGAACTTACGAGACAGGTTGAAAAACCCGGCCTCCGCCAGGATTCGAACCCATGCCTTCTACGCAGAAGGTATAGGTGGCGACATGTACGTAGATACAGAGAAACTTCTCTAACAATAAGATCAAGGGAAACAACAATTATTTGGACTAAATAAATAAATAAAAATGACATGAAAAATATTTTGTCCAGTAAAATGAATTCCCTTCGAGTTATGAAAAATTCGAGTTATAGACGTTCGACTTATAGAAACTCGACTGCGTGTGTGTGTATATATATATATATATATAAATGACTTCGAAAAAAAAGTATTTATGAAAGTTCTGGCGGGTGTCGATAAATTGGCAGGGTGATACGAAGGGCTATGGAATCAATGGCGGAAGGGTTAAACGGAGGAGGAAAATGGAAACCACACGTGTGTGACGGATGCTACACATTTATAAAATATGAAAACGGATTTGGTAATATTTTTCACATTTTCAACCAACATGATGATTTTTCCGGATTTCCTACTTCTCAATAAATAAACAAATAACAAGTGCGAACACACGCGCCTTTGAATGTCTGAAGCTGGGTTTCCCCCACAACTCCAACAAACGTTTTTATCCATATTCCTTTTCCGTAAATCAACTTTCTAGGCGCGACTTCTTTTAATTTACTCCACGAGATGGGAGTGTCAAGGGTTAGATTACATAGATTACTAGAACGGAGTCATTCAAATGTCAGGCTAATCGAAATGTTTATCCCGTACAAATCCTCGCTTCACGATTCAATTCCCGACAGCAATGTCTCAATTTCTTCTAAACGAATTCATAGGTATTCCTTTCGGTGGATTTTTGACTCACACAACCTAATATGTACCACCCTTTCCTCTTCTTCTTCTCCTTCACATCCATGTCTTTTGATGCATCTAATATTCCTTTAGTCTTCCCACCTATTTTCCTAGCATCCTACCTTCTATGAGTAGTACGGCATAACGGAGTGCATGCACTGAAAAAAATCGCTAGACTTGTGACGATGAATTTTTTTTTCCTTAATACCGGATTATATTCACGAAACGCAATAAAGATAATATATTTCCATGCCTCGCGTGAACAATTTTTCTGAAGCCTATGTGATTTGTTTTCGTTCAAAAAATATATATAGTCAGCGAATGCATAAAATCAATAAGGCTTTATATCTTCTTTGTGACAAAGGGTTAAAAACATTCGGAAAGACATTTTTCATTTTCGGAGAGAGTGTTACGAAAAAGTCCCAGATTCATGATTCGCTTTTTAAAAAAAAACTCCCCAAACAAATAATGGAGACTCATCCATAACCAGAACGGAATTTCCGATACAAATATCCCGAATTAAAATTATTTATTTCAACCTTTATTATATACAAAGGAGGCGATTGTTGTTTAAATCTTCCTCGTTGATGTTTTTGAGCTAGCTGAGAATTAGTTAATGCACTGCTTAATGCGTTAAAATCGTTCCGACGAAGCCTGTTGGTATTATGGGCGTATAAAATTTAGCGAGCTAACGTAACATTGCGCGTTACTGATATTTTGATTAAATATGTGCATAAGTTTAGGGGCCTACGGGAGAAATGACTGAATAACTGATGTAACCACTAGAGGCCACGCGGCAACCCTGCATGTTAAATTCTTCCATCGGAGAGTGAAAAAAATTGCTAAAGATGAAAAGCATCGTAGTCTACAACGCCCTTCAGGATTCAACCGGAAAACCATATTCACAAATGCTTCATTTCCGTCATTGAAACGGCCAACTAGCAAACTACATGTTTCCTAGGCGCCGTCCTCTTGATTGTTAAAAATAACAATATAATCGACTCGATCCATCCTCGCGACAAAACGGAACCCGCCCCTAATCATACACAACGTCCACTCCCGAAAAAAGCATCCACAGATTTCTAACCTCATTTGTCATCATTTTCGCCGATGACGCAGTGGAAAACTCGACCGAAGCGCTGCGAATAGGGACGAATCCGCTCCCCCCCCCCTCTCCCTCTCTCCCCCCTCTCTCCCTCTCTCTCTCTCTCCCCCTCTCTCTATCTCTCTCTCCCTCTCTTCCCCCCTCTCTCTCTACCTCTCTCTCTCCTTCCCTCTGCGTTGCAGACCTCCATTTTTCAACCGGGCGCCCGTTTTTTTAAGTGAAGAATAACATTTTAAAAAATAACCAAAATAAACCGACGAAAAATAATAATTACGACCTACAAGAGAGAGAGGAGGAAAAACAAAAAGCTAGCGGAAATAAAGGCGGCCAAACTTAAAATCTCGCAGGGCGGGGGAGAGGGAAGGATGATGAGACACGTGGAAAAAAGAACGACGTTCAGATCTCTTGGGCGTAGACAGAAAAGCGTGAGGAGAGGATAAAACATAGAATGGGAGGGGATGGCACGAGAAGTGGGGAGGGGAAAGAAAGGAGAGATTAGGGGAGAAGAGGGACCGAAATGAAAGGAAGGGCAAGAAGAGAAATAATAGTGGGAAAAGAAGAGTAGAAATTGGATATAAATGGGTAACAGAAGATAAGGAGAATGTGGAAGGAAGCCATAATGAATGAGGTGAATGAGAGAAAGAGGAACAGAGGAGGAAGAGGGCAAGACCGCTGAAAGTCAAAAGGAAGCGATGAGGGTGGTGAGAAGAGGGGGAGGAAGAGGCGGAGGAAGAGGGGGAGGAAGAGGGGGAGGAAGAGGGGGAGGAAGAGGGGGAGGAAGAGGGGGAGGAAGAGGGGGAGGAAGAGGGGGAGGAAGAGGGGGAGGAAGGGGGGGAGAAGGGGGGGAGGAAGGGGGGAGGAAGGGGGGAGGAAGGGGGGAGGAAGGGGGGGAGGAAGAGGGGGAGGAAGAGGGGGAGGAAGAGGGGGAGGAAGAGGGGGAGGAAGAGGGGGAGGAAGAGGGGGAGGAAGAGGGGGAGAAAGAGGGGGAGAAAGAGGGGGAGAAAGAGGGGGAGAAAGAGGGGGAGGAAGAGGGGGAGGAAGAGGGGGAGGAAGAGGGGGAGGAAGAGGGGGAGGAAGAGGGGGAGGAAGAGGGGGAGGAAGAGAGGGAGGAAAAGAGAAAAAACGTAGTAGAATGCTCGAAGAGAGTCGAAGGAAGAAAAGAATAAAAGAGAGAAGGATGAGAAGAAAGAAATAGGGGGAGGGTGGAGGAATGAGGGCGAATTGAAAGAAAGGGTAGGGAGAATGGAAAGGAAGAGAGGAAAAGCTGGAGAAAGGATAGAAGGGGAGGATAATGAGGGAGGACTGAAAAAAGTCGCAAGGAAAGGAGAAAGAGAGAAACAGAGAGAGAGAGAAGCAGAGAGAGAAGCAGAGAGAGAAGCAGAGAGAGAAGCAGAGAGAGAAGCAGAGAGAGAAGCAGAGAGAGAAGCAGAGAGAGAGAGAGAGAGAGATGGAAGGAGAGAAAAAGAAGTAGACTGACATACAAACAGACAGACAGACAGACAAACGACTTTATTTAGGGCGAAATTGAGACTGCATAGTCCCTTCTTACATGTAATCCTAGAGAGAAAGAGAGAACTGACGGGGAGATAGGAGAGGGATAGAAAGAGAGAAGAGAGATAGGGAGAAGGATATGTTATATATATCGTCTTTATTTGGGAGAGGCTGAGACTAGACAGAGAAGGTGGCATTGACAGAGAGAGAGAGAGGGATTCCCCAACCTGGCGATCGCGAGCACCGCTGTGCTCTTTGGAAGCCTGATGGTGCTCTTTGATAGCCTTTGTGCTTTTCTACGGTGCTTAATGTCGCAATTCTTAGGACCAATAATTTAATTTGCTCAGTTCATTTTTTTCTAAGTGTATTCAAGACCATTAAGAATGAATTTCATGTTGGTTTGATTTTAATCATGATCATTCATCATTCTCGGCCGACGGTTACTAAGGCCGCGAGTTCGGATCCCGCCTAGTTTGTTTGTGTTCGTCAGGTTTATATGGAAGAGTGGACATTAATGCCTAAAACAGTGGTTCTCAACCTTTTTTTTTTTGCCTGCGCCGCCTTATGTTCAGTTCATTCAGCTGTGCATCACCACGTTTACAGTTCCATTAACTTCAAGTCACCTTTAAAGATAAATTGGGCTTTCCCTAACCACATACAGATAAAATTCTAGCATTTAAATAAGCACGAGTGTTTATTCTCCTGGTTTTAATTATGTTTATAAGCCAGAATTTGATACATCGTTAATTTATCAAATATTCGCGTCACCCCCTCGATAACCGTCGCGTCACCCTGGAGTGTCATGTCACCCCGGTTGAGAACCACTGGTCTAAAATATCGACCTAACAAAGACGGTTTATTATTATTATTCATATTTAATAATATAATAGCCCAGGTCTGTTGGTTGGTCACGCTTTCACGATGGTCGATATAGAGCGCTTTAACAAACTTCCCAAATAGTTAGAAGATTGAAATTTGGCAAGGATGCTTGATTAACATATTTTAAGGTAATGACGAAAATAAATCTCCAAAAAAGCATGAGTTCGACTCCAAGGAAGACATTTCCATTTTCCGTAAGGTAACATGTAAAAATCAATTTTTTGATGTGCAGGCTTTTATTGTTTTCGAAATTAAAATTAGAACGAATTAACCTACGATCTTCGGATCTGAACCATTTTGAAGATAAAATTACAAAGTTTCTTATTCTGTTCATCGTTTTCCGCATACAATTCGAAATCGCTCATATTATACGTTTAATTCACATATTTTGTGGGAATGTTGCCTTGGCTACCAATTATATTAGACCTCAAAATCCTATTGTTCTATCAAACCTTATGGGTGTAAGCGTGCTTTGTATGCTTTTAATACGAGATAGGGAGGGAGAGAGAGGGATGGTAATGGAGGGGGAGAGAGGGGATGAGGGGGGAGGCGGAGAGAGGGAATGAGGGGGAGGGGTGGAGTGAGGGGAAGAAGGGAGAGAGAGGGAGGGAGAGAGAGAGAGAGAGAGGGAGGAAGGGAGAGGGAGGAAGGGAGAGGCAGGAAGGGAGAGGGAGGAAGAGAGAGGGAGGAAGAGAGAGGGAGGAAGAGAGGCAGGAAGAGAGAGGGAGGAAAAGAGAGGGGGAGATGTGAAGGGAGGGAAAGAGAGGGAGGGAGACGGACAGACAGACACGACTTTATTGAGGGCGAAATTGAGGCTATATAGTCCATTCTTACATTTACGCAGAGAGAGAGGGGGGAGGGAGGGGAGGGAAGGAGGGAGAGAGATAGAGGGAGGGGGAGAAGGGGAGAGGGTGAGAGAGGGGAGGGGGGAAGGAGAGAGGGGGAGGGAGGCAACTATTTTAAGGTTAACTAAAGATATCCCGTCAAGATTGACGGGCAATTACGCGTTTTTTTTCAGAAATATAGTGGCGCTCGCTTGATTTTCTAGGGCACAACTTGGTACTCGCTTGATATTTTAGGATACAACTTGGTGCTCGTCACATCAAAAAGGTCGGGAACCCCTGGGATAGAGAGGAGAGGGGGAGGTTAAAAGATAGAATGATAAAAATAGTAGAAGGAGAAGGAAAGTAGGAAAAATCAGAAAAGGAGAGAGAAAGACGGAAGGAGGGAGAGAGATAAAATGACCATAGCGGAAAAAATGGGAGACGTAGTAGTATGTAATACCGCCGAAGGGGTCCCACGCAGCCTCGCTTACAGGGAACTAATGACACGTTGCGCGCAGTAGAAGAGTGCACATAATGAACGGGGTGAGAGATGAAAAGAGAGAGAGAGAGAGATAAGAGAATGGGACGCTCGTTTTTTTTATTCGCGATTCGCTCGGGAACAGAGGGGAGAGAGGAGTTGGGTGGAGGATGGGGTGGAAGGGGTAGGCCGGAGGTCATGTGACCATGATTGCTTCTCACTGCAAGGGAAAAGTTGCCTTCTCTCTTCGGTGAATAGGAAGAGACGAGATTTTTTTTCTTTCTTTCCGAGGGAAAGGGATGTGGCGGCTAATGTTTTCTCGGAACGTAATCAAAAGACGATTTTTTTTCTTCTTTCTCCAAAGGAAGAGCGCGCGATCTGATATTATTATTATTCTCTCCGAATTCGTCCGCGAGACAATGCAGCGTAATGATACACCTTTTCAAGTCGCTCGAGATGTACTATGTTAAGAGACTTATAAGATTTTTGCGAGCGGAACGAATTCTGGGATAAAAATATACTACGGAAAATATTCTTTTCGCAGTGTTTTCCCATAAAATGCCCTTCCTCTGTCGATGATGTTTAAAGTCACGTCTCTAGATCGTCATATGTTTTCTACCTTTTCGGTACGTTTCTTGGCTCACCCAAACTGTATGGGTTACCTTTAAGTCCTCTTCTCTATTCCTCTTCTTATATCAATTCCCTTGTTTTTTACTCTCTCCATAGGTAGTAATGGGAAAGTATTGTGATCACGAAAAAAATCGAGTTCGAGATTTCAACGGAAATACACGTTTTGAGGTCCCTGCAACACGTTTAGACTATTTTCGGAATGATATATGTGTGTGTATGCGCGTGTGTATGTGATTGTGGGCGCTCTAACTCAAAAAGTACTTGCCATATCGTTACCAAATTTCATATATAAAACTTTGGTATGGGCACAAAGAACTGATTAATTTTTGGAAAATAACGGTTAACCGGAAGTCGATTCGGTTTTTGCAATATAGCAGTTATTGTTTAGAAATTAATTATAAATAATCGGTTTTTTCGGTTTCCGTCAAACATCTCCTTAAAAACGTCGTTACTGGTAATTTTCGTGAGGACCAAAGTTGTAGAGAATTATATTTCTTACAGGTTTTGTTTGAAACAAATTTTCGTAGAACCATCCATTTCGGTGATATTCAACTTTTTCGTAGTTTTCAGTATACAGCGCGCCACCACGATGTAGCGATGAATTCTGTAAACATATTCAAAATATACCTAATTTACGACAATATAGACGACTGTATTCTTTTACGATACAAATAATAATTTTGCCTTATAACGCTTTTCATAATAATTTAAATATCTATACCCCAAATATGGAGAAAGTCACGTGTTGGCCACATCAGATTTTTTAAAAGTAATATGATATTCCTTTTCTCTTCCCACTTATCTTTGCGTATTTTCTAGCACGCTCTCTTCTACCAATTCTCTTAGCCTAAGCAGACATTCCCCTCTAGAAAAAGACCGACATAGAAAATGTTTTTCATCGAGAGTAAACTTTAATAAAATACCTCCCTGATTTGCTTAGTAAGTATAACTGAGTCATATTCTTGAGCAATTCCTCTCAGTATCATTAAAACATGCCACAAAGAGTTTGCAGAAAAATATTTTTTTTAACCATTCTATTATTTTTAAGGAAAAAAGTTGTCGCAAGATGTACACGTATATTACAATTTTATCAGGAGGACCGTAAGTGCATCAAACGATAAATTAAACATTACGTTCAGTCTTCTGAGAATGCTGCAAATCTAATCGAAACAGATACGAGTCGAGACGTGTCAAAGCACATAAGTTAAAGAGTTAGATGAAGCCAAGATACATTGGTAACAGCCAATTTCGGAGAAATGCAGGTCATGATTTCAGTATCCTCTCTATCATTGCATCAGAAAATAATTCTTTGAAATGTTTTCGGAAAAAAAGAACCACTTACACGCGATATTGTCTTAATTTCATCTAAATTCAATACACACGTCTTGGATTTCTTATCAAAGCTAAAATACTACAAATTAAAGCTACTTACACATTTAGGCAGGTGCCAGTAGACGCAAATTGTCTAAATCGATGTATGCAACCAAAATCGTTGGTGGATAATTTAATGCCGAAACTAATTTAGTCAAATGCTCCTCACTGCGGCGTAACGAGATCGGGAGTTCATTCTGTGCCCCTTCCATGATGCGCCAGGGGCAACATTACCGCTCGCCCCGGTGCAGCTGCATCAAAATCAGGGGACGCGATAAATTCAGCGTCTTAAAATAAAAAGGCTGTTTTCATTAAAGTTCGGGCAAGCTTGTCTTTCTTGATAATTTCTTCTATACATGAACTAGGTGAGCGTAAAAATCTTCATAAGGAAACGTTAACATAAGAAAAATATGACGTCGTGATTTACAGTTTCATCTACAAAAAATTCATAAAAAACAAACTTTTGAATTTTTCTGATTCGATTTTATTACTGTTCATCAAAAACAAATTCTTCACAGAGTAGTACGAAAGACGACCGACAGAGTGCCCGATTCGAACAAAAACTTCCTCGGAGTAAGAATAACCGCTTCTTTCCTCCCAGTAATTTTAAAAACTTCCGCGAAGATTTGTATAAGAAATCGAAACTTTTTCCGACGACGAAAAAGTGTTATGCCATGAGCGAGAGCTTGTTAACGACTCCATCTTGAAAAAAACCCCTCCCATCAAATCGTTAAGATGAAGAGAGAGGGGCCGTCGCGAACTCAAGATGGCGATAAGAAGGAAAGAGAAAAAAAGTCGATCTCGAGAGAAGGTTGGCGGTCTGCAATTTAAAAAGCTTTGGCCATTCGTCGAGCGGAGGTGCCGTTATACCACAATCCCCGTCGCGGAAAAAGATGACGGAACTTTAACACACGGACCGCCCGACGGAAGGCGAGACGTCTAAAGGGGGATCATAAGAGGTTCGGGAAAACCTCCGCGAGGAGGAGCGGCGATCGGCGGCGGTTGATGGTGGTGATGACGATGGAAGACGGGTAAGAAGAAGAAACGGGGTATGAGAGACTCGAGAAAGGAGGGAACCATCTTGGGTGGTGCTGCACCCGTTTTTGGAGCGTTAACTGCACTCTTCTGGCACGACAGGAGATGAGACGGCGAACTGAGCTTATTTAATAGCGGCGCTATGTCTGCCGCAACCTTGTGATGTCGAAAGGTTGCCGATCGTCAATTTCCTTAGGACGACGGGGAAAATTAGCTGAGACGCCAGTGTCCACAAAAGAAAGAATAAATGAAACTCGGTGCCAAATAAATCGCGTAAACTTTTTAGCTTTTATTCCATACAATAAAGCTCGCATTAATACATGTTTGCCAGGTTTTTGTCTCTTAGCAACAAAAGGTGCTTGGTGGTAGCTGGGGAGAAAATGGATAACGTTATAATCTCACTGATCGCTATATATTTCCCACCTAACGCTTACGAAGTATTGCATATGCTATTGAGCTCTTTATGAATCTTTATGAATTTTAATTAAAATCCAATTTTGAGTGGCTAGACATCTCCTGACCGATAAAAATAAACCAGCCACCACTCTTGTAAATTTTAACAAGGGTTTTATTGCTGGTGTTATCCCTTGTAATTACTAAAGTTCACAATATTACGTTCAACTGGTTAGCCTTTCAAGCAGTGGTTCCCAATCTCGGGTGGGGACTTAAATTAAGGACGCGGTCTTCATTAGGGTCGCGAAGGGCCATCACAGGAAAAAAAAAATTTTGCATCATATTTTATAATGGAGAAGGTGATGTTTGGTATGAGTTTTTGATGCAACTTCTGAAAGTGCATTTTTATTTGTATATATTTATGTACATACTTAAATTGTATCATAAACATGAGTTTTGTGGCTGGAAAATTTAGGATCGCAACAAAAAAATGTTGGGAACCACTGCTTTAGAGACTCGCACAGACAACTGGCGGAATTGAAGAACACCGTTTTCTGATTCGGAGACACCTAAATCGTCAGAAGCAGACATTCGGATTTATTTTAACGATCGACACACTTTCTCTGCATACTTGGTATTTAAAAAGGTAAAAAAAACAACTAAAACAATCTAAAATCTCCAGAATGTATCATCTATCTCTCTCTCGCCATTAATATTCACCTTTGTTTACGCCTTCGATATGCAGCGCTCTCATGTGCATCACATCTGAGGAAGCGAGAATTCAAAATACGACTTATCACGCCGGATATTCTGCAACAAAGCCAGCGTCTTAACCAGAGTGAGAGGGACGTCCTGATTGGACGATAAAAATGGAAACGGAACGAATCGACGTTTCTTTCTGGTGAGTCATACGACCGAGCCCAAACCAAAGTTTTTTATTTCGTTTGCGCTTCGAGGTGGCGCTTTATCGAACAGCTTTCATTAAGACCAAACAGATATGGAAATTCGAACTCGACACGAGCAAATCGGGTTCGGCGATCTTGAATGGGGATTTCTAATAGGTTAGCTACTAGCCACGTGTGTACATGTGCGTGGGAAATTGATTTATCAATTATTCATTTTCCTCACTGGCCCCCTCATGTAGCTTCTGGATCCGTCCCTGATCTATCCCGATCCTTCAACACAATTGCCATGGTTCGATTGGGAACAATTAAACCGGCAACATACAGACCCTATTACTTACAATATAAGGAATATGGGTCTGCATGCCGCCGGTTTCATTTTAAGTTACATTATCGTACAAAGGACGACTTACTGACGATTTATTCCATAAAATTAATCCACTCCGGCTTGGCTAAAACAAATTATTCTAAAATCGATAAATATTAATATACCACGATACCGTAACACCCAAAAATTTAGATTGTAGTATGAACCGTTATGAAAAATTTTAAATGCCATAAGAAAATCATTTGCAATGCAATTAAAGTGCTTTCAATAAAATGAAACTCTCACAGAACTCGATCACGAGATTTTAAATGCATTATTTAAATAGACTCAAAAGGTATCGGACAATAAAACACTCGATCGGTAATAAAGAGAGATGGAAATGCACTAGATAACGTAATCGGTTCTAGGAATAATAATTCGAGATATGGGAGGAAACGAGAAAAATCAATTAGAGAAAAAATGTCACAGATAAGATTCTCACGGTCTCAGATTTTGTTTTTCGAATTAAATCACGAATCGAATCGGCTGTGCGGATATATATCATAGGGCATGTAGACTGAGTCAAACTTTAAGAATACATACAATCACTAGAAACAGAAAACTATTAAAACAATAAATTTAAACAGAAAACTCTAATACAACAATAAATTTAAACTACAACGGCAGACCTTACTACCGAATTCATAATTGTCTTTCATAAGCTAATTAAGCCTAGGAACGAAATGACACCTATTCTATTACTAGAAACATTTTCTAAAAAAACGCCTACAAACTAAACAGATTAAACTTAACTAAACAACACACACGTTAAACAAGACCTACAGCAAAAGCGAAGTCTGCCAATACTATCAAATTAATCCGTACATAATACATTTCATGAAAATTAGACCCTTGGCCCTCACTTAATTCTGTCTTTACTGCAAAGCAAATATGCCGCTAAAAATTGGCAAAAACTTAAGATAAATTTTTCTGAACATAGCTTCATGCTCGTATCATGCGCTGTGCGATAAGATATTGTAAAACAGTTTGCCGGAAGTAATGTAGATTCGGAAATATCGCATCGGAGTCTGAGCTACCGAATCGAATCGAATTCTCATTTCTGATTCGAAATCAAACCGAATCACGAAGCTTCTACTTATACGACAGATTATTTAATTTCGCAATTCCAACATCCGAGATATCCAATAATGGAGAGGAAGACAGATGTATGCTCAAATTTCGGTTTTTAAAAATAAGCAAAACATGGCGAATCGATCTCCCAATAACTCCCAATGGATAAATGGCGAAAATAAAACCACCCTAACCACCCTAATATTGGTTACATACCAAAAAAGTAACGGACCAAGAGAATAACATAGCTAAACGTATTGGCGCAAAAGAAGATCTGAACCAATTTATATGAGAGATGGAAACAAAAACTAAAAAAATACCAACAATACGAAAGAGTAACTGTATTGTGAAATTCATGGGTCCTTCTTGGAAGACTGAGGCAGGTGTGTTAAGAGAAACTGGATGGCAGGAATGGGCAACCCTTTTTTTTTTTGCTCGCGTGCCGAAATTACCAAAATTAGCTTTCCTTTCTTCTAACTTACGCGCAAATTTAAAATACACCCAAAAAGGAAAAAACTTTTAACTATGATATTTCCTTCTCGGTCAGAATTTGGGCTCAAAAAAGCGATCCTCGTTAACACGAATCCTAAGGGACCGGGAAATCGGGGGTTCGTGTTAAAAAAAATTCGCGTTAACGAAGTCGCGGCGAAAATTACGTTGAAGCTCTTCCTTAGTTTCCTTAGTCTCTTCTATCCTTAGTTTGTTCCTTTCTTTGTCTCACTGTAGTATATACACACACGCACGCACGCACGCACACACACACACATATATATATATACGAATGAAGACACGACAATCAATTTATATTCACTGTTTATTACTAAGATACTAAACTTAATTTTTAATTTTTATTGGGGCTGAAAAATTGGAAAATGTTCTGCTGGCGAAGCACAGGGCGCAAATTGCGTACACATTCAAAGGTGACCCTCTCTAAACAGCTCAAAAGTGTGTTTGAAACGTTAAGACGTGGCCGCACAGCGCTCGAGCACACTAAGTAAGAGCGGACATGACTTCTGCACGGGTGGGTGTTCCTCTTCATTCTCATCTGAAGAAGATGCTTCGAGTTCATTTACTTCTTCATCAGGAAAACCACAAACGGCGACATTATTGTCGATGTCTACGTAATTTTCGAATGTTAACCCACTCTGGAAAAGGAATCGAAAATTAATAAAAACTATTTTAAAGACTTACTACGATTCGCTTGTTAGACGCCATTACAGTTGTGCGGTTACTCATACGGTGTGGTTAATAACTTGAGTTTAGAAGAGTTTCTAGTGGCATACATTCGTCCTTTTGAGGATAAGAATTCGGAAAACATGGTGTATATATAAGTGCTGTGTCCCCGGTTGCCGAGTCCGCGAGTACGGAAAAATAGAAATAATGTGTTGAGCACGCCATTACAGCAGGTATGGACAGTTCGCTTTAAGCGAGCGATCCTAAGTGCGGAACCGAGATGTTCGAAATTCGCACAAACCGAATTTCGCGTTAAACGAATAAAACTCCATAAGACGCTATATATTCCTGCCGGGACCGCAATTTGGATTCGTGTTATCGAGAAATTCGTGTTAAGCGAGTACGTGTTAACGAGGATTTACTGTATATATATATAAAATTCAATTTAAGGTCTAAAAAGACTCGTCCTTGAATACTTATCACCGAACGACCATCGTGGAGCTACAAATAACTCGTTCTTTAAGTCACTATCGGTCAGTTATTTTATCAATATAACTGAAACCTCGCAAGAAAGATATACATTGTGTCAAAATTTTAAAAATATTAAGTTGAAACAGTTGATAAACATTATTTCCGTTGCAAGTTAACGAAAATCATCTCGCATGCCATACGATTGCGATCCGTGGTCTAATTGTAAGAGATGCCTTACAATACCAATCAATACAATACGAACAATAAAAAAGAACGCTTACAATGCTTTAAAAACCACAACACACAGAATCCCACAGGCAACATAGTCCTGTCGTGGGTAAATAAATTAACAAGACCAGAATTTCTTCGGAAGACTAATAAAAAAAAAACGTAGAGAAAAAATTTCGATACATTCACCCAATACAATCCACGTGACTTAAATTAATTCCACATTTAACAAAAAAAAACCGACCGATAAAACGGAGAGGCGTGCCTCGCGTCGGTTCGCTGTTGCTTAAAGACAGTTCGTCCGTGCGTAACTTCCGCTTAAAAACCTGGAAGATCCGCGTTCTGTCCGCATCCGCAAAGCGCTCGCGTAATGGCGGCACGAAAATGAACCCAGACTCCGTGACGATCCATGCAACTTCCCTTCCCTCCCCCTCCTTCCCTCTCTCTCTCTCTCTACCTTCTCCGCCCACTCCTCTACGTTCCCATCTGCCACAGCCATATGCACCCAACCGGTGAGGCTGGATAGTTCTTTCTTTCTCATTCGCCGAAAAAGTCACGGATGCACATATCTGAAAAAATTTTAGCGGCAAATCCTCTTTCGTTTTAAGGCAGGGGGTGGGGAACCTCCGGCCCGCGGGCCGCATCCGGCCACCGAGAGCGTTTTGTGCGGCCCGCGAAGCAGTGATGAAAAAGAGATCCGTAAAATTTAAATCCAAATAACGATAATACAGCATTTAATACTGAAATGTTAATCCTAAATGCGTAATTTAGAATTGATTTCCAATTATGTGATACCTTATAAAATCTCAATAAATTCGATATAAACTATGAACAGGCCCGCCAAAGCATCGGCAACATCCAATGCGGCCCCCCGAAGGATTCGCTACCACTTATACGGTCCGCCATGTGTAAAAAAGGTTTCCCACCCTTGTTTTAAGGGAAAAACCTAAGATTAAACGTTATTACAAAGAACTGGAGCTAAAACTTAACTCGAAATTACCCTCTTAGTCATAAACATTCTGATGCGTTTATTTCATCTATTTTTTTAAGTTACGACAAGAAGACGACCGATAATAATTCACTTCTCTAAAGAAAGGTTGTACCTGGCAGATTTCCCAGAACTTATAGCTTATAGGAGTTACGAGGTATTTCCCTCGTTTTGGATGATCTGTTTCCTACGGAGTGATAAATAAACTAACACACGCTACGGTTAATTACATCGAAAACTTGTCAAATACAAAAGATTGCCATATTTCAGGGTAACGAATGACACGCAGACGTTTAATAATTATTTAAGTATTTATTTCGTCAATTCCAAAACTTGCGTGAAAACATACCTAGGTCTAACGCTTTCAAAACCGTTTTAATGTTAGGAATAATTTAATTGCAGCGGAATGAAGACGATATTTTTAAAATGTCAAAGTATTAATTATTACGTCTCCAACAATAACATCAAAATAAAAAAGTAAAATAATCCTAGCTCAATCAATCCAAAGAATCAGATGTTTTAATCGCAAAAAACTACACATTTTTGTAGACGAAATTATTTAATGGAAAAATTCCAATGACGGGAATTTCACCAAGGAAAAGACACTTTCTCCGGTTTCGCATAAAATTTGCGATGAGAGGATTTCTACTCCCTCATCTGCCCTACACAGTCGTATCCATGGCAATAAAACCACCGTCACCTTTCGCTTTCTCTGGAAAACGTAATCGAGAAAGGCGGAGGACGACGCAATAAAAACGGTCGGACTTTCGTCTCTTGAACTAGGGGTGGTAGAGAAAGTGAAATTTTCTTTCCCAACTCCAGAAGAAAAAAAGTGAAGAACGAAATTCCACGATCTGACCCGGACCAGAATTCCAACCCACGCTCAAAAGGTCGGATTCGATAATTCTTTTAAGCTCATGTCGGCCTTAAAATATATATCTTCCTGATAAACAAAAAACGTTACCGCGAAAAAAGGAAAAGAAAAAAGTCGGAATATATTTGGATCGGGAAGACGAAATGGAACGTGAAAGAAGAAAAATTATATATATATATACACACACACACACATACACATATACATACACGCACACACAGAGTGACCACAAAAAATGTGAGACGAAATGAAACGTGAAAGGAAATATATATATACACACACAGGGTGACCACAAAAAATGCGCCCACATTACATTTCTTCTTAAGTAATGCGTTACTCACTATCAGATCGATATACAACCAGTGAATCAAAACTGTATTAAGACCAAGGACTTTGTACTCTCCTTCAATAAATAAATGCAGCCTGTACTTTGCATCATTTCCTTAATTTACGCAACTATTTTATGTGGGTATATATTATCGAGACGAATTTTGCTGAACCATGCATATCGTCGACGTGATTCGTTATATAGGAATGAACAATCTCAGTTACTCCAAAAATAATAAGAAAAACCAGGCAAACGAAACATTACCATTTGGGTAGCGAACTACGTTATGCGGAACATGAAAATATTGCATTTGCATTCACTGTCACATTTTTTAAACCCGCCAATTTTTTTATCGCACTAAAGTTACGTGAATAATGCAACCTGACGCAAAATTCGATGCAAATGAATCGTCGCATATCAGTACGCGGGGCGAATTAGATTCTGAAAGTCAAGAGGCGCACAGAGCTGGCAAAAAATATAAAGCTAATCAAATAACAAATAAATTAAATACACAACCTTTTTAGTTTACACGAATTTTATATCGAAGAAACTAAAAACCTAAAAATAAATTAAATTTTGACATGGGGTGAGTGTCATCTGCTGTGACTGATTCTCAAATTTCCATATTATTTACATATCTAGTGTTCGATTACTAATTAACGAAATTTGAACGCATCTCAATATAAAAGTTGTGTGGCTGATCAGTTGATCATAAAGCTACAGGAATGTTTGAAGTTTGGGATGTTGATGTTTGTTTTCCATGCTTTACTATTTAATTTCACGATCCATCAGATCAGCTTTGCAAAATTACCTCAAAAAAAAATCTTCGACCACTTCCTTCATTTCCTCCCATCATCGCACGTAAACATCACTCTTGCTTCGAAAATAAATTTTAACGAAAAGTCTCCCCAACCGAAAAAATTTTCTATCCCGGCAACAAATGAAAGCTTCGGTGATTCACGAAGCCTAACACACGCTCGGAGCGTACCCTGGATCTGGCAATATCCTCCGATCCGGGAACGGAACGCCAAACATCTCGCAGCCAATTACTCACTTCCTTCCTCCTCCTAAAACTCTCCGGCGAAAATAAACCATTCCTTTACCGAGAAGAACGAAATTTGAGAGCGGAGAGGCAAGGAACGCCTCCTCACTCTCTTTCTCACCTTACCCATCCCCTCTCCTTTTTACTTTCTCATACGTAGTAATGGGAAAGTATTGTATTCATGAAAAAAATCGACTTCCAGATTTCAACGGAAATACATGTTTTGAGGTCCCTAGAACACGTTTAGACTATTTTCGGAATGATGTCTGTGTGTGTATGTTAGTGTGGGCGCTCTAACTCAAAAAGTACGTGCCATATCGTTACCAAACTTCATATATAACACTTTAATATTAGCACAAAGAACTGATTAGTTTTTGGACAATAACGGATAACCGGAAGTCGCGGTTTATTCGAAACCCGATTCGGTTTTTGCGATATTTCTTTGTTAAAACCTCATTATTGTATATACAATTCTAAACGAAAGTTATGGAGAATGTAATTTCCTATAGTTTTCATTTGAAACAATTTTCTATAGGAGTTATTGTTTAGGAGTTATTTATAAATAACCGGTTTTTCGGTTTCCGTTAAATATCTCCTTAACAACAACGTTATTGGTAATCTTCGTAAGGACTAATGTTGAAGAGAATAATATTTCTTCCAAGTTTTGTTTGAAACTAATTTTCGTAGAACCATCCATTTCGGATATATTTCGCTTTTTCTTAATACCAGCCTACAGCGCCAACACCATGTAGCGGTGAATTCTGTAAACATTCAAAATATACGTAATTTACGGCAACGACCTGTCTTCTTTTACGATACGAAATAATAATTTTGCCTTATAATGCTACTCATAATAATTTAAATATCTATACCCAAATATGGAGAAAGTCATGTGTTGGCCACATCAGATTTTTTTTATTATAAGACACATGACTTTCTCCATATTTGTGGTATAGATATTTAAATTATTATGAGTAACATTATAATGCAAAATTATTATTTCGTATCGTAAAAGAATAGTCGTCCTTGTTTCCGTAAATTATATTTTCAATATGTTAACAGAATTTACCGCAACATGGTGGTGGCGCTGTATACTGGAAATTTACGAACAAATTAATTATCTACTAAATGGAAGGTTCTACGAAAATTTGTTTCAAACAAAACTTGGAATAAATATTCTTCTCTACAACTTTGGCCCTCATGAAGATTACCAGTAAAGACGTTTTTAAGGAGATATTTGACGGAAGCCGAAAAAACCGATTATTTATAAATAATTCCTAAACAATAGCTGCTATAAAAATTGTTTCAAATGAAAGTTCTAGGAAATTACATTTTCTATAACCTTTGTATCGAATTGTAGGTATATAGAATAATTATGTTTTAACGGAGATATTTCGCCAAAACCGAATAGGGTTCCGCATAAACCTCGACTTTCGGTTACCCGATATTGTCCAAAAACTTATCAGCTCTTTGTGCTCATACCAAAGTGTTATATATGAAATTTGGTAATGATATGGCAAGTACTTTTCGAGTTAGAGCGCCCACAATCACACACACACAGACATTCCGAAAATAGTCTAAACGTGTTCTAGGAACCTCAAAACATGTATTTCCGTTGAAATCTCAAAGTCACACACACATATCATTCCGAAAATAGTCTAAACGTGTTCTAGGGACCTCAAAACGTGTATTTCCGTTGAAATCTCGAAGTCGATTCTTTCATGAAAACAATACTTTCCCTATACCACGTATATGGAGAAAGTAAAAATGAACAGCAAAACTTCCCCCACACCGTCTACCTGGCAATAAAAACGGTAACAGGAACCGACTAAAAGAGTTTTAAAAAAAAATTAAGAATAAAAAGCATCCCTCTTTCTGCTAGGCGGAAAAAGGGTTTTGCTTGGGTTCGGGACCAGTCGTAAAAAAGGGGACGGGTTTGGAAAGGAAGGAAGGGCGAGGAATAGATTGAGGGAGAAGGTGAGGAGGTGAGGTGGGGTGAGAAGGGAGAGGGAGAGAGAGGCGTAGTTAGAGATGCAGCCACGGGCACTTAAGTATTAAAGGTAACAAAAGGATCCGAGAGATAATGAAAGGAAGGAGAGGCATGCGAGAGAGAGAGAGGGCAGGAATTTTTTAAGGACCGGAAAGAGAGGAAGAGAAAAGAAATGGAGAAAAAGGAGAGAAGGGATAGTGGGAGAGGGAAAATGGAGGAAATGTGGAGAAATGCAACGATAGAGGAGAAAGTGAGGTGACGAGAAAGCAATAGAGACATGGAGATTAAAAAGAGATTAGGGAAGGAAAGAAAATGGGAGAGGGAAAGAGAGAGTGAAAGAGGGGGAAAGAGAGGGAAAGAGAGAGGGAAAAAGAGAGAGGGAAAAAGAGAGAGGGAAAAAGAGAGAGGGAAAAAGAGAGAGGGAAAGACAGAGGGAAAGAGAGGTAAAGAGAGAGAGGGAAAGAGAGGGAGAAGTAGGGAAAGGAGGTAAAAGCGATTGCGGGAGACAGAGAGAGGGAAGGAAAAGGAGAGGAAGGAATGGAGACAAGGAGGGAGAGAGGATGGAAGGAGATGGGAGAAATGGAGATAGAGAGAGAGGGAAGAGAAATGGAGATAGAGAGAGAGAGGGAAGAGAAAAGGAGAGATAGGGGGAGAGACAGTGGGGGAGGGATGGAGATAGACAGACAAACGATTTTATTAAGGGTGAAATTGAGACTAGTATACTATAGTCCCTTATTGCGTTTAACCCTAGAAGATGGGGATGGAGGGGTGAAGACAGGGAAGGAAGAGAAAGAGAAGAAAACGAAGAGGAAAGGGAGAAAGACAGGATAGACGGACCAAACAGACAGGCAAACGTCTTTATTTGGAAGAGATTGACACTAGAAACTTTATTCTTCCACGAAAGAGAGAGAAAAGTTAGGAACGTGAGAGGGAAAGGATGATGGGCGATTGGGAGACGAAGGAAAAGGACGGAGAAAAAGGGACGCGAAAAGGTGATTTTCGCTGAGAGCAAAAAGGAAACGGGCGAAAGAGGTCGGAATGTTTGACCGCGCCAAAAGGTATTATTTTTATATTTTTTATTGTTTTTTTTTAAGGTCCGACCGGCCCCTCTCCCTTTCCTGATCGCAATTCCAACTCCTCCACCGTCCTATTAAAAGCCGTGCCACACCATCTCTCGAGAGACGACTCTCTTTTCCCATTCCAAAGCGTTCCATCATCATCGTTCGGGAGGGAACAACAACCCACGTGGAAACGCGGCCGCAGTCTTCGGGATCGGCCCACAGGGGGCGCAAAAATATTCGCACTCTATTCGAAACGAAGGAGAGACAAGTGAAGGGCGTAATGATCGCTCATTTGTTATTCCCTTCCGTCTCTCGCAAGTGCTCGGGAGTTTTTTTTTTTTAAAGCGATCGGTTCATATATTTATCGGATAAATTGGTCGATTATTTATCCCGCGAGATATCTCATTTCGCGACGAGATGTAACGAGTGTTGCAGATGTTCCTTGAGATTTCTATTTGTAATCGGGTACTTACGACGATGATGTTCTTAACGAATGAAAATATTGCGTTGGCATCAATTCAACTGAGTTATTACAGCGGATAAATATTTAAGCGGTTGAAATAAAATGGAACTTCCAGACATTTTTTTCATTCTTATTTATTTAAACCAACTCTTAAAGAGAATATCTATGTTATTTTATAATGGGGTTTTTAAACAGAAGCAGACATGCAAAAAGCAAGATACGAACCCGCGACTTTAAGATTGGGAGGCAGACACTTTATGCACCCCTCCATGAAATGCAACAAGATGTTGTATTAGTTATCTAAATCTACATAATACCCTGTAAATCACAGAGCAGGGGATTATGACGAAGTTATCATAATTGTCTTCGCTTTTGTTTACCTCGTTACAATAGCAATTTTTAAAAATTCCTTTAAATGAAATAAATTCATCAAGTTATTACCTCCAGTCAGGGTCAGGATCCAGAAACTTCTCAAGGGGGAGGGAGGGGGCGATCGCCACTCCACCTATCGGTTCCGCCCCTGCCAACTGTCCTATATTTTGAAAATCCCTACCCCTATCAGAATTATTTTCCTTGCTATACAGACCTAATCTGCGGCGTATAATTGAGGATTAATGCGCGGAATGAATTTAAAAAAGCGCCCAGTGGAGTGCAATGGGGTTATCCAAGGAGGGGGCGATCGCCTCCTCCCTTGGATACGCCACTCCCTCCAGTGAATCGAATGGGTTGCAAAAAAGCTATCAGGCGCAAAAAGACATCCAGCAAATAAAATACCTCTTCGATTATTTTTACTCGGCATAACGTTATCCTTCCTATATTCTACAACAAATGACAAGTGAATATGGCGAGTCGTATTAGTCATAACGAAGTCACCATAGTCGTTCCTCCACTTTCTAAGAAATACATCGCACATCACCGGAGCATAAGAAGGCAGTAGATAATTGATATTTCGAAACGAGTTCCCAGAATGCAGCAGGTATATATTTACAGCAAATGTTAAAAATTACGAGTCGCATCCTTAAACCACGTTCTTTTCAAACCGAAGGCGTGACCAGGTAAAAAGAAAAATTTCGCCGGGAAACGTTTTTACGAAAGTTCTGGATGGCTATATTTTTTCTCCTCGAAGGCCAATCGAGTTTTGACCGAACACGGTTATGTGGCACATAACTCCCGAGACTCCTTATAACCTTCAACGCATTTCGCCTCAACGGCCACGCCTCCTCCTCTCCGCCTTCCAACATAATTTTCTCAACTACTCTAGCTCGGGAATCTCGGAACCGCACTTAGAGGCCGCATGCGGCACGCCAATACGAAATATGCGGCCCCCCGTTACTTTGGTTGGGTGGAAGAGAGAGTGGATGAGACAGGGATATGAAACAATAAACCCTATGCGGACTTTCACAACGTGGACCTGATTATACACGGTTAAATAAATGTGGCACATATGTACAGGGTTATACGCGGTCATGAATATGGCTCGGATTGGATTTTACGTAGCTATGCGACGTGAGCTCTTAGCCTTTAAGTGCAACTGTTTTTTTTTTCATTTATTTATATATTTAATGAGCGCAACGCGGTTTTTCTCAACGCAGCCTTTTCCAAGAAAGTAAACTCTACATTGTGCAAGGGATTACTGGGTATAAATGTTTAATATTTAGAAATTGATTTATAGTTTGGGTTTTTAAATGAAATATACACCTTTCTGATGTGTTTAAATTCCCACTAAAAGTTTAGGCACTTTATTATCACAGTTAATACCCTTGTAAATAGACTATTTGGTTTCCAAGGGACTTGAAGCGAGTTTAAGACCCCCTGCTCCAACTTCTTCATCTGAAATTCTCATAGTTCGCGAGGGAAAAAACATTCCTTACATCGCTAAAAAATAATAGACGCGAATCTATAAACCAAAAAGGGGTTGGACGCAAGATGTACCCTCTTCTTAGGCTTAATTCTTCATCGGAAAGGAATTTAATAATCTCCCGCGCTCCACACAACAACTCCGCATAAAACTCGATACATATTGGCAAAGGAGAAAGAAAAATACGGCCGAGAAAGAGGGAATGACGTACGCGCACATGGTAAATAAATAACGCCCTCCTAATGATTAAAAGTACCGTTTCCATTATACATGAAATAGCGAGATCAATTACTTATCAGTTTCGGCAATTAACGGACGCCAGCGGAAAAGATGTCGTATTACGCAGTCCTTTATTTTCTAAAACAGCGACGAATCTTTAAAAATACCTCTTCAATTCTTACCGCATACCTATTTATTTCATGAAGATAAATGTTTAATTATATTGTCACATATTTTCACTTCTTTATATTTATTTGTAGTCATTTATGCGTTACATTGGGTTATATTTAGTCGCTCTTCTTGGCATTTATTTAAACTTATTTAAATTTATTTTGTATTACTATGTTGGTTATTTTTGATTTAACGGTAATTAAAACTAAAACTGATGTCGTGCAGTCAATCAAGCAAATAACAACAATTAATGACGACGTTTCCTTCATAGATCGGTTCCCCAGCAACGCGCAGTGGAACAACTCTCCCACTAATACGACCGATTACTGCATCAATAATATAATGAAAACAGACGTCGCAGAGTTACTAATCCGAAAGACCTTCCCATCATAACGGACAACGATCTCGATCATTAAGGTGACGTCACCGACGGTCATTTGTCTCGTCCTTTCATCGGCTGATGATAAAACCGGTTTCGCGGCGCGTAACTGATTCGACGATGTTAAAACACGTGCTTAAATATTAAACGGCGTTTTTTAGCGTCTTTAAAAGGCTGATTTAACAGAAGGGGGGAAAACAACCTTGCCGGCGAAACGGTACAGTTTTCGATCGTAATTGTCTCCGCCTGTCATTAAAACTAAGTGAGAGATCGGAGAATGTTCAATGTCTAATGCACCTTCGAAACACTCCCGTGGGAGAAATACTCGCCGGCGACCGGTGTTATGTTCGAGACGCTCTCATAGGCTGAAATAAAGAAAGGACGTTAAAATGGTATCAGTTGCCATGGCAGCTACGATTTCGCGTCATCAAGAGGATTTAAAATTGGCGTTTTGTTACTAATATGTATAAAAATTATTTCGAAAATCCGGATTAGAATTTTATCTTCGACAAAAATAGGCCATATTATTTTAGGCGAGCGAAAGTTCAAATCTAAAGTTCATAACACGATTTCAAAAAATTCTAAACGCGCCAACTCATGAGACTCAGGGAGACTCGATGTTTAAACGTACTGTAAGATAATTCCATAAAACTTTTACGAGAAAAGTAATCGGAAGATTAACGGCCGCAACACTACAACAGCCAAGTTTTCGTGAAATTTAAAAGAGAAATTTTCCTTAATAGAGCACACAATAAAGCAGTTAAAACATTTTTTTAAAAAACCTACCGCGGAAATATTCACGGCTGAAACTGAATATTAGTAAAAATTATAAAATAAATTTCAACGTTTTAGCAAGCAATGAACCAAAAAATAGTGACAAAAACGCACGACTCATGTTTCAGTGCCTAATACTATCATGAGATATGACTAAGAATAATTTTTCCTACATTCAAATATAAACCCGAGATATTTATGCGACTCGATACTTTTTCTTACACTTTGCATTCACAAATAAACCCGAGGTATTTTGGCGTCCCGGGCGAGAATAAAATTCAGCACCCTTCCACACAATTTTAAGAAGAAAATTAAACCTACAAGACAATTTATTCATTACTGCGTACAAAAGTAAAACAGCTACTACAAAAAAATGAAGGAAAGCCGTTGAGATTCACATTTACGGACAATGCATATACTGTCAGCTAATATTTATCTATGCACTTTGGAATCACTGTATAGAAAGATGAACGAGAAAGCGCCCTATGTATTATGTCGCCCCGGGCAAGCGCCCGGTTTGCCTATACCTCGGGCCGACCCTGAATACAAATCACAGAAAAACTTGCAGTTGCGTAGGTAGGGGGTGGGGCAAATACTCGGAATTAGTAACATTGCTCAAGAAATCTCCGACCGTTCTGTTATTCACCTCGAGATCGAAAAAATACCAAATTAATAACAACACAACCCAACAGTTCGCGTCGCTAAAAACTTCGGAGACGACCACTTTCACATGCAATAACTGGTTATTCCCTCACCGTAACGAGGCGAAACAATCCTTCGAAGAAAGGCAACCGCGACGACGCAAAACGCACACCCGACCAATTAACAGGTGCCCGAATGGCAAAGAAGGAAGCTCAAGAGAAAAAAACCATAATGGGAAAAATTGTACCTAAGGGGAGTGGTGTAGAGAGAGGGGGGGGGGGGGAGACAGACAGACAGACAGAGGAGAAAGAGAGCGTTATTAAAAAAAGATGGCGTCCGGTTCTAAGGACAGACGGCGGCCTCCATGTTAATAAAAAGCATTCGGTTTGCGCGTCACGTATTAAAGGCGCGGGGCGTTTAAGAGGGGCCAACTGGGAAGGAAAACTGCGTCTTTTGCGCGCTCGGATAAAAAAATAATAAAAATTTAAAAAAAAAGAAAAGCTTTTGGAATGGTGGGACCCTCGGGATGAACATTCCTCGTTAAATGCACACTAAAAACCCGCTTTTTCGAAAAATGAACATTCTGAACGTTAAGATAATTATCTCCTGTTAAAAACCTCCCGAGGAAAAATATCGAAAGAGCGGCAATGAGTTATGCCGGAACGGGGATCGAATTGTTTGAGGACTTTCGAAAGGAGGGAATGAATGAATAAAGAAAACGACGCGAACATCTGTCGTCGAAATTTCCCAAGTGCTTCGTCGTAGGTGGGTCCGCTAATTAGACGGAGAACACAAGAAAAGGCACGATTCTTAAAGAAAAATACCTTAAATTTGTCCAACTACATTGTATCGCTCGCCTTTCAAAACATTTAAATGTTTAAAATGTTTCAAACAAAGACCTAAAGATGATAAACTCAAAAAACGTTTAAAAATGAGGAACTTAACAAATTCAAATGTATTTAAAAAATTTATTGGAAAACTTATGGAATAAATACAACATATTCAAGAGATGTTAACAATAAAATTATAAGATAGGCGCACGAAAATATCCCCTATTACCTATTCCCCATTAATCAGCCATCTTACATACTGGCGGGGAAACTTGCGCTATCCACCCCCGTGTTAGCTACGCGGGACTCATATGCTCATATATATATATATTGTTTGTGAGTGTGCGTGTGCGTGTCTGTCTTTGTGTTCTATTTTATTTGTGTTCTTTCTGTCTCGAACGGAGTGTTTCCACGAAAAAAAAAATCGGTACAACATACATTGTACAAACTTTCTCATATACGGGTACTAATGCGTCATTTAGTTATCTTTAGAAAATGAAAATCGTATGAGCCTGTTTTTAGAAAATGCAATTTTTGTTAAAGTTGCCCAAGAATAAACTACCCTTATATTCATTCATTGAGAAAAATTAAATACGTAGTATTATTGTAGATATATACTCAAGTAAATGTACGAAATTTGATCAAAATCGTTACAGCCGTTTTTGAGAAAATCGAATTATTGTTAAAGTTGCCTAGAATAAACTAGCCTTATATACATTTTTTGAGAAATATAAACTATACAGTATTATTGAAGACGTAAACTTAAGTGACTCTGCAAAATTTGATCAAAATCGTTAGAGCCGTTTTCGAGAAAATCGGATTGTTTTTAAAAATGCGTAGAATAAACTACTCTTAATTATTGATCAATGTCAACCATTTCTATGTATACTCTGGTCAGTATGATAAAATGTCTAAGTACGAGATTTCATTCATTTTCGTTCGACCGTCTAGGCTCCAGCGCCAGTAACAGACAGACGGACAGACAGACGGCATTGTGAAAACCACTTTTTCGGATTCAGCGACACCTAAAACGTGTATTTCCGTAAAAATCTCGAGGTCGAATTTTTTCGCGAAAACAATACTTTCTCGATACTTCGTATGAGAAAGTAAAAATATATATATATATAAAATATAGGACCAATATGAAATGGCCACAATGGCAAGGAGGAGGGTAACTGGTGAAAGGCCAAGACGACGTGGAAACACTCCGTTCGAGACAGAAAGAACACAAATAAAATAGAACACAAAGACAGACACGCACGCGCACACACACAAACAATATTCGAGTCGTGTATTTCGCATGGTATTCGACTTAATATCGGCACGTGAAATTTTTAATTCTTATGGAAGCCACGGCTTTTCTTGAAGCGACCGACTACCATTGTCTCACGCGGGAAGGAGACGCCTTTAAAATAAAAAAATAAAAAAATAAAATTCCACTCGCGGACGCAGAGGGACAAGAGTATGGATTTAAAAATCATCACCGTGGAAACAGGAGCACAAGCACCACGACGGCGGCTGTTTTTTTCCCCAAATGGAAACAACCCCTCCAAAAAAGGCAAAGGAATAATAAAAACGAAAAAATAAAGAACAAGGCCGTCCGGAATGTTTTCCGACGATAATTAAACGGACCCTTCTCCTCCTTAAGGATAGGATCGCTAGCCTTTAAAAGATAGTGAACGGGAAATTATGCGAACGCAAACCTCTAAAGACTAAAGGAGGATTAATTCTACCAAACTACAAGATAAGCACAGGTAAATCCAAAACAAATAACTGAAAAGATTCGCTCATCTTAAATCTAGATATACGAAATATATTCAATAGACTACATGACATGTGACCAGAGGTAGACAACCTGCGACTAATTAAGTAGGTACTTACGTGTTTCTCCCTAAACCAACTCCTATATGAAACGCCAATAAAATCGAATTCAAACGGGAATTCGATTTCCGAAAGTTCCAGTTTACTCGGTATGTTCTGAAATGTATATCGATATATTTTTAAAAATAAGAACCGTCTTATTTCCCTGAACTGCGTGTCTTCTTGATAATTCGACCCCTGCCCTGGGTTCAATGATGAAATTCTGTGCAGATGGATGTTCTCCAGTTAGGAGAATTTTTCAGTTTCCGTAGAAACGAATTCGAGAGATAAAAACGGAACGAATCTCAAAATAGAAACTCCCGGTGTTCAACTTTCGTATATCAAAAGTTTTGAAGTTAAAAGGCTGGTTCATGGAGAATTAGCCTCCACTTCATAGGCTGGAAAACCCCAAGGCGATGAAAAGGAATATTCTTGAGAGCAATACTAAATTTCGTGTCTCAAAACATCTCCACGGAGATGGATTTCCCTTGCTTACGACATAGTAGTCGCCTGGTCCGAACAAGTTCTGCAGTTCTTTAGCGAAAATAGATAATACTTATGGAATCCGTCACAAAAGACGAAAATGTCGCTTTTACTTGAGCGCATCTATAATTTTTTCGACGCGATGGAGCAAAAACTTTTTGTTTTATAGCAGAATATTTACAAAATTGACAAACCACTAGGAGATTTTTACCTATCATAATTTGCAGGTTAACTTCTGAACTCACAGGCAATTATACAAAGTTTTCGTTAGATAATCTAAATAACTCATTTAGGAATGTGACTTAAACTCACAACTTTAACGGGAACAGGGTAGGATTGCGAAAAAAATTCAGCAAAAAAAACTCCTTCAATGCCTATCGACCGAGTAGGCAATTGCCCTCGATCTACTGTAACTTATTAAGTTTTAACGAACCGAAATTTCAATTACAAACGCTTGCTCCTATCTTGCGACACTCCCAATGCATTGATCAACGTTAATGAGAAACGTCAAGCGCCGATCTCTAGGATTTTCTAATAACAATCAAGGCTTCCATATAGATAGAGAGGATCGTTTTTCCCTAGGACGATAAGAGAACATACGAAGAAAAGGTAAAGTAGGAAAACTTTTGGTGCACTTCACCCCCTGCCATCTGTACCAATAAGGTGACTTGCAGGGTATCATGTAGATGTACCCTAAAAACTTATTTTGCGAAAAATTCCGAGTTAGAATTCATACGTTTAAAGACTCATCGACGTAATAACGAAATTAATAATTAGTCTCTCGGATTCACAGCGCAGAGCCATTGTAAATTCCATTTATGGACTTTTTAAAAGAGTAATAAGTGGTTGGGCTTCCATCCGTCCACCCAGTAACAACCATATCCCCCCCTCCTAGCCTCCCCCTTCTCCGTTTCACCTCCCTTCTCTTCCAGCAATCCCTTCTCTCGACCCGACCTCCCCTCCCCTCCCACCGGACATTCCCTACCACACCCCCCACCCCAAACCCCTCCTCTTTCCCTCTCCATTTCTCTCCCTTTCTCGTCCACATAGGGTTAAGAAATACGGCGACGATGAGAGCCTTAGGGAAGAGACAGGTTGGCGAAAGGAGAGGGCAAAGCCGATCCAGGCAAGGGGAGGCGGAGAGAAGGGAGTAGAGAGGGGGGGGAGAGAGGAGGGGGGGGAGAGGAGGGGGGGGGAGGAGGGGGGAGAGGAGGAGGGGGGGGGAGAGGAGGGGGGGGAGAGAGGAGGGGGGGGAGAGAGGAGGGGGGGGGGGAGAGGAGGGGGGGGAGAGAGGGGGGGGGGAGAGGAGGAGGGGGGGGGGAGAGGAGGAGGGGGGGGAGAGGAGGAGGGGGGGGAGAGGAGGAGGGGGGGGAGAGGAGGAGGTGGACAGCATCCGGATTCTCGAGAGCTCCATGAAAGTTTCAACCAAGATATGAGGCGGTCTGACCGCAGTGCACTATCTCGACATTTTGTCCGGTTACCCTTAAGAGAACAATTGAATGAGTCGAGTGACTTTTTATCGCAAAACTAAACCGTCTTCGAATTACTGACTTTTCTAACAATTTTTTTAATATTGGGTAGGCTGAGAATACCGTGCCAAAACAAAGTGGTGTCCGAGGTAACCGTTGCGGTTCGGTTTTTTAACGCTGGTCGACGAATTGCATTTTTACCAATTTTTTCTCAGACGAAACATTTTATCTCAAATCGCGACATAATTGGACTCCCTACCTCGAGGTTTTTTTGCGTCGATATAAATATAAAGCTCGCAAAAGGCAAAAAAATGGAGTTTATGGCTGCAGGAATTACTGCATTTACAACCAGTAAAACAGATCGGACACCAATGAAAGTCTAGGACGATAATTACCTAATATCTCACGGCAAAAACTTTACGGGCACCATATAATTTTTTTACTGTTAAAGCGTCACCGGGACCTTTATTTCAAAAATGTACGCAAGATCGCAGGCACCAAAGGCTTAATTTAAACCACTTCTCACCATGACAAAAGCACCCTATGCCAAAGTAGCGATATGTACATAAACTTCATTTGTTTGTGGTGCCGTTTACATAGGCCAAACGGGCCGCTGTTTCCAGAAAAGGGTGGATGAACACCTACAGTGTTTGTTTCCAGATCAAGGACCCCACCTCGCACTTCGCTAAAACCCTTATCTCCTAAAAATTCCCTGGGCGTGGAGCTCCTCATCTTCCAGACCAAAGAATAACGACTGGACGCCTTAGAACAATTTGAGACCCAAGGATCCTCCCTTCTAAATGTCGGTCACCAAGGAGCACACTTTCCCCACCCACTGTTCTCCATTCAATTAGGCAAGGCAAGGATACCAGCCTTCACCAAACTCATGGTGCGATATGTCCCTATTCACTCCTTTCTCGGTTTGTCTTTGTAACTGTTCACCCCTCCACCCCACCTCTTCCATGACACCCATTCAAGTTTGTTCACCCCCCACCAGGGCCTGCCCGAGGTACCGGGACGCCGAAGTTATTAGAGGCACTTTTCCGGTCATCTATGTCACGAGTTCCCAACCTCCTCAATGTGGCGAGCAACAAGTTGTATCCTAGAATATGAAGCGAGCAACACTTTCTTTATGAATAAATAGGAATGATCGTGAATAATATCAAACCAACATCAAAGTTATTCTTAATGATGTTGAATACTCTGAGAAAGAAATCAACCGAGTAGATTAAATCATTGGTTCTTTAAAAAAATGGGATATTGAGCACATTAGAGGAGCACAGTCAGGCTGTCAAAGAGCACCATAAGGCTTACAATGAGCACTGCGATGCTCGCGAGCACCAGGTTGGGAACCACTGATTTATGTAAACATTACTTGCAAATAAAATACGAACTTCTATTGAGGAAATTCCATTCAATTTTTAATAAAATATTTTACGGATCTACGAATAAATTAATAGGTATTTTTAAAAAACATATCTTAATAAAAACTTACGGAAAGGGGCCTAGGGGCGGTTTCTCGTCCGGGGAGCAAGAAATCTACGGATAAATTAGTAGGTATTTTTTAAAAACATATCTTAACAAAAACTTACGGAAAGGGGCCTAGGAGCGGTTTCTCGTCCGGGGAGCAAGAAATTACGGATAAATTAATGGGTATTTTTAAAAAACATATCTTAACAAAAACTTACGGAAAGGGGCCTAGGAGCGGTTTCTCGTCCGGGGAGCAAGAAATACCTCGGGTCGCTTCCACTCTCTCGCAATATTTTCTATATATTCCATGTGAACTAATATGACCAACTTTTTAGGAAGCTAAGGACGGACATATTCAAATATGTACCCACTAAAAGAGGGGCATGTTTCAGTGGCGTTTTTGTGGCGATTTATTGATGAATAAGTTTTAGATAGATGCAATAGGTATCAGATAGCTTAATGAGTGAGGGTGTTAAGTAAAAATTTGGGACTCAAATCATCATATTTTTTTTTAATTCAACAACGGGGGATGAAAAGGATAGACTGTACCTCCAAATTTGGGACGGGTGGTCACCCTGAGGTCACTTGATGTCTAAGGATGAAACTCGAGTTGTAAGTTTGTCAATGAATATTCTAACATCGTTATTTTGCGTTTTGCCACGGATCGATTCTAAAAAGTTATGCCAAAAACAGCGAATTATGGAAGGATAATCGTTTCCAAAAAACTACAAATAACCTAACACTTTTTTGAAGTTTAATCTGATAATAATACGCCACGCTCTCTACTGTGTTAAATACGCCGGCAAGATTATGACACAAAATGAATCGCTCGCGCCAGGCATTTTTCGTATTTCTAAGTTTCTCAGCAGCTTCCGTCTAAGCCTCTCCCTTGGTCACTCCCTCCCTCTCCCTAAAAAAAATAAAACTACCCATTCAAGACGCCAGGAAAATGAGACATTCCGAGGGCGAAATTTTCCGGAAACCTAACAGGCCGAGGCATCTCGTTCTGGCATCGGTCTAATCCTCCATTTTGAATTTCTCGGAGCCGGTTCTTTCAAAAGAGACGCGAACTGACATCCGTTGTTGGCTAAAAAAAAATATACATCTCCCGTGACAACCGATAAGGATCTGAGGGCGGAGAAAATTTTCCGTATGGTGCTTAAGTCGGTAACGGCAAAGACACATTAATAGGACACAAGTGGTGGCCAAACTTTTCGGCTCAGGGGCAACTGAATTCTATTTTGCACTCATCGAGGGCCACCCGCAGTCAAAATTATAGTTGAATAATTTAAGAAAAGTAAATGGTTAATATTATCTTACTTGTTTTTTATGTCCTACGAAAAAATAAAGTAAAAACTAATTAAACTTTATGTTAATTTTTATTTTGTTATAATTTTTGTTATAATTTCAACACACACACATCGTATATACACATATGGGCAGGGGCGGCCCGAGGAATTTTGGCGCTCCGGACGAGATAGCTAGTTAATTACGAAGCACATGCTGATTTATTCATCTCTCTGTAAATATTATAGATAAAGAAAAAGCGTGAACGCCATATAGATTCCAGCCTGTTCGGCGATATAATTCTGTATCCAATATGCATTCACTTGCAAGTAATGCATAGATAGATTGTCGGAATAGCGCCCCCAAGATTTTGGCGCCCCGGGCAGCCTCACGGTTCGCCGGTACCTCGGGCCGACCCTGAATATGGGCGTCGCATGTCATAATAACGAGTCTAAGCATTATGCTAAAACTTGGTACTTGGTGGTATTTATTTGAATTATGAACACCATACGATTCCTAATCGTTAACATTTTTATATCGTTTCGCATCTTTTTTACTCCATTAATGTCTCGTCCACGCTTTCTATTAAACCCACTTTTTGCACTGTCGGACCTCGTGGAGGGAAGCAGGCCACATGTATGAGGCCCCCGAGTTAGAATCTTACTCTTTGAAATTAATTTTAACACGAGTAACTCCCACGACATTTTTTTATAAATGTAAGCCTAAGTCAACAAATAAAATAATATAAATGGATAATTGGAATAGAGCAGGCATTGAAATGGCATCTTCTTCCGATAGACCATGGTTTATCAAAGTATGAAACGCGGCCTAACGGTACGCCGCAAAAGGATCAATTGGTGAGTTGCAAGGTAATACGTAGATTTACATTTATAATGAAGTTCTCGTTTTTGGCCGTGTTCGTTCTATCGAGGTTACTCTGTGTTTACATATATAAAATCTCAGTTAAGGGTCGATCCTAGATATTTTGAGGCAAAATTTAATCTAAATTGTTGCCAAGTTAATCTGAATCAACAAATGGGATATAAAGGATATTGAATTGTACCGTTTTGATTTTAAACATGTTCTTCGTTCTACCTTAAAAATTCTTACGCACAATAATTTATAAGGAAGAATTTTGATGGACCAAATAACGTATTTTCTATCGTCATCGGGTTGCGTTGAAAAAAACCTGAAAAACCCCGTAACCATAACAACGATAGGCAAAAACAAAGAAACATGATCTTATGTTTCAACCAAACTAAAACTAAAAAGACTAGGAAATTAAACAATTACACGATAAACAATTACGCATCACGCTTTTTTTCGCGCCGGATGACGAAAATTTTACGACAAATTAAACGAGTCCTCCGTTTACGACATCCAAACACGAACATACCTATGATGCCCGCGTCTGTAAAATTTCGCGGCACGACCCCCGCTTTGAGACCATATCGGGAATTAGGCGGACTCTCAAAAGCGAAACAAGCAAACTCTCAACGCTCAACCTCCTGCTTTGAAAATCGGTCAGAAGGAAAAAACAACTATCTCCCATTCCAAACCGGTTCCCGGCAACTTAAATTCGGCAGATACTGCGCAATGCATCTTCCGAGCGTCGATAGCTCTCTATAACACACCACGTTCACGTCGTTAAGGACTCCGAACAATCTAGTCAACGTTACAATGTCGACGAAAAATCGGCCAAAATGTACGAGAAAACACGTTAAAATCTTCGAAATCGCAAACACCTACAGTACTTTATCCCCATGCGATAAGATGGGATAATGGCGTGGTAGAAGTAGAGAAAATAGTTCTTACACATGAACAAACAAAGGAGTGTTTTTTATACGGACGATTCGCCGTAGTTATACCTTTAAAATAGGCTAATAGAGATTTTCACCAAAGTGTAGATGAGGTAAAAACGACATCCACTGCCATACGCTTTTGACGGCTTATACCTTACACCAAGGGTCACCTAACTTTTCACTGAAAGGCCCACATAAGGTTGAGGTCGAGGATCACATAAGACCTTCCACAGAGTAAGTTTCGAGAATTTCTTTGATTCATACGCCTATATTAAAAGTACGTTGTATCCAATATGTCATACGCATATATTAAAAGTATGTGGCATCCAAGGACGCATTATTAGGCATCATAAATGTTATCTAATGAAAACTCCTGCTGGAAAATAAACAAGAAATTGACGAGGTAAGGAGGGCCGGTAGAAATCACTGAGCGATTAGAGCAAACAACGCGTCACTGAAGTAATATTATACATTGCTTTTTTATTATTAAGCAAACAAATGCCACGAGATGCCTCTATATCTATATAGCTAACGTAGGTAAATTAGGGAAACTTGGTGCACTGCACCCCCTGCTCAGTAAGTTGCAGGGTATTATAAAGATGTCAAGCGGTTGAGCAAATCAGATAAGCGTTTCAACAACAAGTATCCTCAGCGGTTCTTCGACACCGTGAACTGACCCTGAGTATGGCTTAATTAGTAGTGTTATTTTTCATAATGTCAGTTTCGTAAACAATGAATACATGCAAACTAGGCAGTGTGTTCTATTTGCGCGGCTTAAAAAAAAAAACTTTTCTTTACCTCACGATAGGGATGGACAGGATAATTTCGCAAGCTCGCCGTCGCATAAAGGAAGTGAAAAGGTCAACAGAAAGTCAAGAGCAGCGAGGTACAAGACGGATTAACGGCCAATCAAGATATGTCACAGTGGGAAAGAGGAGCATACGAATACGGACGGGAATCGACCCGTGTAACTAATAATCGGATGCCCGTTGCCAGAGACGTACCTTGATGATAACATTTTTAGAAAACACTTTGCTTATGTATATATTTTTTCTGGGTTTTAATAAAGAATAATGGCGTTTTTATTACATATAAATTAGCCTTTGAGTATTAAAATAATATTTATTGGAAAAACTTTTTTCCAGAACGTTTGGAGCCTTTTATAAGCGGCGCCTATAGCAAATACCATCTTTGCCATACTCTAGTTACGGCACTGCCCGTTGCAAACGTAGGCGAAACGACTTAGCGAAGGACAACAACACATAAGGAGTAAACAACCAGGACGCGCAGTCGTTTTGAAGCCATGGCGAAGGACAAGTAGATTACGCCTTAAACAGGCAGGTCGAAAAAAAATGTGTATATATATATATATATGGCCGCATTAAAGTTGTGGATTTTATATAAGGGCCACATTAGGATTACAATTCTCATTGAATAGTCCAGGCTCCACTTATTGAAGTGAAATTATAAAAATGAAATTCAACTATTTGTATTTTACGGAAATTACGATTATTAACGTTTAACACAACAGGAAAGTCAAACCTGCGAAAGATAACTGTTAGGTAGGCTTTGATGCATTGCATCCCCTGCCGCCCACCAATTTGGTGAATTGCAGGGTAATATGTAGATTTATATTTATAATGAAGTTCTCGTTTTTGGCCGTGCTCGTTCTATTTAGGTTACGCTGTGTTTACATATATAAAATCTCGAACGATTTATTTAAGACAAAAAAATTAAAACACGAATGCTTTACGCCAATGGTGCCCAACCTTTTCTACGTGGCGGGCCACATCGCTGGTTGCGAATACTTCGGCGGGCCGCATTGTAAGTTGCCCATTATTAGTCGGGCCGGATTCGAGTTTAAATCGGATGTTACCTACATATATATTCCAAGGTGCCATTTTAGTAAAAATCAAGTCTAAATGGGATTTTTATGGTAAAAATTCCAATGTTAAAAGTTTTAATATAAAAAATTTCATAAAAATGTATGAATTTGTGCTAAAATTTTCGGATTACTTTTCCATCATGGCTTCGCGGGCCGATAACAACCATTCGCGGGCCGTAGGCTGGGCACCACTGCTTCACGCGAACTCACATGTAATATATAGAGCCAATACTACGCTGGCAATTTTACAAAACCGATCGTATCTTTATAAGATGTCCGGCGCAGTGAAAATTCCTCCAAACGACCGAAATATGTATTTCTCAACCTCCCATGAGATGTGCGTTTTAAGTTTGCGTGCAGAGCTTTTAATAATTCCGACGCACGCTCTTTCCCATTTATTTTCAAGGGCGACGCAGCGGAAGATTCCGAAAAAAGGAAAGACTAAAATGGCTGGAAAAAACGGATACGTATACATATCCCATTATCCGCTTGCACAAGAGCTTTATTTTTTAATTTACCGACGCGACATGGCTACGCATTTCGGTTGGCAGCACTGCTTTTCTCTCTTTCTCACCCCACCTCCCCTCATTTTCTCTTTCAGCGTGCTCTTTTTCCCCGGGGAGTCACGATTTCGAATCCCGAGGCAATCACGTCTTGTGTCGCGGATGAGACGGGTGGGGTTGAGAGGGACGAAGGAGAAGGAAAGGTCGGATTCAACTTTTTTGGTCCGTCGGGACGGTGCGACCCGTTGGTGACGTCACCAAGATAACAAGAGGGAGGCGAGGGAGAAAGGAGGGATAAGAGAGAAGGAAAAACAAAAGAAGACAGACGTGACCCACGCAAATATCTACGGAGGATGCCACAAAGGATTTACGAAGGGGTTCCAGCGTGGTCTGTTGAGGAACTATTCCATACGTTACACGCAGAAAAAGAGGTATCGAACCACCATGAAGAATTCCTTCTCGTATCCCTATCATCGATGGATTTGTTCATTCATTTCCACTCTATAAAAATGGTTCGTTTAGAAATACTGGAATTTTAATTAACCTTGAAAGTACAGTTCTCATTCGAGGTTAATTTTCTCTCGAACAAAGGGCAGAAAGTAGTTACCGAAAGAATGAGTCAAGTTCAGTGTTTCGCAGGGTAATGTCCTGGGTCAGTGATTGTTCTTGATTAATGACAACGACGTATGATCCGTGGTACGCGACATATTAAATATCCTTGGTTCTAGTACATATATGGGATCCACATGAGAAATCCACATAGATTCGGAAAAAGTGCAGCAAGATTCGTGAAATAAATTTATGACTCTACGCATAGCGTTACTTCGTTATTAAATACATTTAAAAGGGTACCGCTGCAGCATCTCCGAACAAACGTTAGATTTGAACTTCTAGAGAAATACATAGATCAAGAAGATTTGCTAAGAAAGTACTCGGAGTAATTCAAGCACGCACGTTAGTCTTAAAATAAAGCTTTCTGCAGCATATTAATGAAAACCGGTCAACCTGTTGCAACTGTCAGACGGGGAATCTCCTTCCACTCATCTGAATGGTGAATTTCAGTGTCACAGGTAGACGGCCGCCCGTGTGCAAGTCTCTCGTTTGCCGCCCTTTTTAGGCGTTCTTTACAAAACTTTAAACCCCTTATGGTTTGGTAAATTTCCGTAGCCAATAAATATGAAAGAATATACGGCATATTATAATACAATCTGCATAACTGTTAAAAAATACTGTACGTCTGACGATAAATCGGCCGCCCCTGTTCTTTGCCCGCCAGTGTGCGTCGCACACATCGCACATCTGGGCAGGTAGATGTTAATGAACGCCCTACACATGATGACCTTTCAGACGCGACAATCGATACATTCATCGTCATATTTTTTGTGAAAAGCAACCGAAGGAGAGCATATCAATACCTAAACGGCATGTCTACATCCACGTGTTGCCCTGCAATTCAAGAAATTGGTGGTGGCAGGGGGTGCAATGCACCGCAGCCTCTCTAAAAGCTATCTCTCGCAGGTTTTTTCCTACTGTGATCTCGTGTTGTCCTCGGAGAGAACGAACCTTGAAAACGCTACGTCCTACAATCGATCCCACGAATTTTACCATCACGACCGCTTTTAACTGTGTAAGTTCCTGCATCGATTATTCCTGAAACCTCCTCTGCTGGGCCTTGTAAAATGTTTATTGAACACGTTGGCACAATAAACATTTTCCGCTGAAAAAATGCAAGTATAACGCACAGACTGCTATATTCCTTCCAAAAATGAACCAAACTGCCGCTTTTAACAAATAACTGTAACAAGCAATCAAGCACGCGCACTTTTTCCAACTGTCGGCGTATCCTTTCCCATCGAGTCTTTTGAAGATTCCTCTTTCGCCCGCATAGATGTCACTGATGTGCTCAATAACTCTGGGAAATGCGCGGGCAACGAAGAAAGGGTACCTCCTCTTCCTCTCTCTCTCTCTCTCCAATCACCGCTGCAATAACCTCTTCGTCTGGTTTATGAGGAGGCAAGAGGGAGACGGCGGGAATGCGCGCACAGGTTGCAATTAGTCTCTCTCTTTCTTTTACTCTCGGGGCATTCCCGCACGCTTTAGGACGCGCGGTTACATCTTTTGCTTGCTTCGTACGCCATGCAGTACAGCATGCGAGCACAATATCGGACCGGTCGCCGTGGGAGTTAACAAAAACGTTCTCCTATGGCGAAATATTGTTGCGAAACGAGTGGCTGGTCGGGATGCGATACGATGAATCGATGAGGAGGGTCCGCGATTGAAAACGGATCGTCGACACGACGCAATAGGAGATGTAACGAACGATCTGATAGGGGAGTACACGAAAACGATCTAGGTGTACTGAGTGTGAACGGCCACTTTTCAAGTTTGATTTTCGTTAGGAAATAATAAAAGATACGCGACTGAAAGTTGATCGACCAAATCGCATACTCGAGGAGAAAACCGAGGCAAGATTAACCTTTAATTGATAAATCCTTAATATAAATAGGCAGGAAGAAAAATACATTCTTACAGATTATAAAAAAATAACTTCCCACGTTGCTATCTAGGCCTACGTATTACCAATCAATTCATAAGGAAAATGAGTGGCAGGGGATGACTTGCACCTAATCCCATAAATAAAATATACAGATTATAAAAGTAACCTTCTAAAACAATGCTAACTATGTCTATGTAATATCAAGCAATTCACCAGGAAAGTGGGTGGCAGGGGAAACAGCGCACCTGATCCCATAAAATAATCCCATTTGCAGGTTCGAATATCCCATTGCGATATCTGATCGCCATAAGAAATAACGAACCTCGATATGGATCCTTTCCGCTGTATATCCCACGTCTTTTACGTCATGTAGGTCGTTCCATCCGATATATGAGTGCTCCAATTGTTCCTACCACTTTCTCAGCTACGATTCTGATCTATAGTTTCATAAAGTTTCAAACTAACGGGTTATCTGTGTGTGATCTTCAATAAATGCACCGAAACACGTTAAGCAGGCAAAAAATCTCTCGTTTGACTGCATAACAAAATCGAAAAGCCACCCACCAAAATCGTGCGTGAATCAAGTCTTTGACAACGGAAACTACTTCGTCGCCGGCGATTTTTAAAGACGTACGAGAAAAATAATTTCAACCATTAACATTTTTTATCTCCCAAAAGATACCCGAACCAGAAAAAATTGCAAAATAAATATAGAGTGAAACCGGAAGAAACCGTCAAATGCGATAACGCGTCTCATTTCAAAGCGAGTGATTGAGGTGGACGCATTTAAAGCGAACCTAATCTTAGCTATGCAAAAAAAAAAAAGGAAAACCTACAAAGTAGACTATGAAGAAGTAAAACCAACGCACGCGTAGGAGTCTCCTCAAGTTTTTATAAGCACGATATACAAAGTCAAATATTGTTCTCTAACACTTTTCAATTCATAATTCGCGAATCTCCCGCGTCACATTCCTACATGAATTTTCTCCGCTGAGCAGTAGCAGTAAAAGGTCAAGCGTAAAAGGCTTTTATTCCAACAATTCCTTCATTCATTCGCCTTATTGTTTTTATTTAACAAGAAATAATATTTAAAAAACGACATGTACGTCATGAAATCACGTAACCATTGGATACCAGGAAACATTCCGTCAATGAACGGGGTAAAAAAAATTCCGAGCACAATTTATGCGAACGTTTCGAGTTTTTTTTTTTAAAAGATATTAAAATCACTTCCGTTTCAAATAATCCATCCATTAAGAGCCGAAAAAAAAACAAACTAAATCAGACACGAACTTTACAAGCTTTTTTTTCAAGTGTCGAGAAAAGGTAACGCTGTTAAGTGGCCTAAATGAGACTAGGCATTTTCTTTTAAAAAAAATAAACACCTCAAAATCCTTACAAGTGTTTGCCTAATTTTCGAGAAGAAGCTGTAGAGGAAAGGAAAAGAGGATAAGACTAAGAGGAGAGAGATAATTGCGATAGGAGGTTTCGAAGAAACTCTCACGACAGATGAATTAGGAACGCACAAAAAACCACAAAAGCGCCCGGACAATTTCTCGCGCGAGCAGCATCTCTTAAGGGAAGGAAACTACGAAGGCTCGGGTGACCTTTTAAAAGAACCTGCGCAATACACCAATTAAAAAAAATAGTGCGCTTAAATCTGTATGCAGGAGGTCTTTCGTTGATGAGAAATTTTTAAAGATTTCCTCTGACCGCTCCAAGTTTCGCAAAAACGAGTAATAAGCGGAATGATATTCTTTTTCCTCTTCAAAATTTTCACGATAAGCCAATTTTAAAAAGAAGAAACTTTTACGAAACTCTAACAACAAGTGGGATCATAGAAACCAATTATATCACTTCTAAATCCTTCCTAAATATTACAATATTATATTACTTCCATTATTACAAATAATTACTATTCAGCTGAAAATGTATGCGCGTTAAAACTAATTTTAAGTACATATTTATTTATGTATACATTTTATTACTTATTATTTCTACTATAATATATTTTGAAGTGTGTGTTTGTTGGTTTGTTCATGGAACTCCTCCTAAACGATAAAAGTTAGAATAACAAAATTTGGTAAGATTCTTCCTTACATCCTAACTTAGTGAATGGTCAAGGTTTGGTCAACCGGTATTAATCAGTGCTGCCAATACAGGGGATTAACATTTTTCCATAAGATAATATGTATGAATCCATTTCTTGACTTCCTTCAGGCATTAAAATAGGTAAATATGGACCGATTTTTATCGTTTTTGCTTTATTCGACGAATAAAACTCTATACTATCTTATTCCTGCGAAGTTTACATCTTACACGGTCGAAGTTTTCAGAAATACTCTATTTGTTTCGAAAATTTGTGGATTTTTCGTACTCTTTCCGGGCATTGCCAAGGCGGCCGTCGTTACCTCCGATTCAATTAGCTTAAAAGATGCTTATAAATAGACGAAAGTTTAGCGTTATTCGATTCGCACTTTTGTTTAAGCAACGAAACGATCGATGTTTATGGATAGCAACGTAAATAGAGACTGATTATTATTCAGTAAGCGTTTATTGATGAAAGTAATTGAACCTTCTTTCGTCTATTGAATACTGGAGTCATACATTTTTTGTAATTAAAATCATAATATTTTACATTTTAATGTTTAGTAACGTAAATACGCTCACGTATCTGGTTTACATTTACCAGTCAGTGTTCAATCATGGTCAACTGTACGTTGCTTTTTCACGGGTTTCTTTCTTACAAGACATAAAAGTAAATATTTCAGGGAGGCATAATTACACAAGAAATGAAGCTTGATATGATAGGAAATAAAATTATCGTTATAACTGAATGCAATAGGCTCGGAAACAGATTGTTACAAGCAAATATGATTAATTGTTAAGAAAAGCCAATTGTAAGTTAAAAAGTATCTACTATAGGTATATTTTAAAGAGTTTGTATGTTGTGCTGTAGTAGCTTCTCTAAATCCGTTGAAATTCAACGGGAAATTCTGCTAGTATTTAATAAAGTTTAAATATAAATGCGCATGTATTTGTATACTGCAACAGGCTAACAGTGAAGGGATTGCTACGACTGAAGTTACATCACTTCAAAACAAAAGGAAATGATGACGAAAGCAGACAACCGAGTCTAAAACCACAATATCCGCATCCATTGTGAACCTTTAAAAATTAAACTTTTATATACGATTTATTGAACTGTACGCGCATGTCAAGTACAAGATATTCGTCGCGATATACAACTCACCTATAGTTAAGATGATATGATAACTAACATAACAAGAAAAGGTGGCGAAGGAAAACTAGGGAATTTGGTGCACTGCACCCCCTCGAATCTTGTCAGTGTGGCCGCGGCGTCCTAGGTAACTTGGGCTCTTAATTACGCTTGATAATTCATCATTAAAATCTTCCAATCTAAATCTCTGCAATAGACGATGCCTAGACCTTTCGCGCCGTTTCTCCAGAGACTCGCATCCAAGCTCATTTATTAGGCTCGTGACACTTTCTTGTCTACGCTAGTTACGTTTCACGAGGCTCCCTTTCGTTGAATTTTTTCTAGCTCCTGAATAAGGACTATCTCATAGGCGACTCATTTCAATCAGCGGATGATTTAAGAGAGGTCGCACTCGGCACGCGCCAGGGGCTCCTCGAAGTAAGAGGATACGAAAGAATGTTTTACTTATAATCTCAGAAATATATCATTTTAAATTCCGTGAAGGAAACCGTATTTTTTGTACTGCGATGGTTTACTTATTAAAACGGGGAGTCAAATAAAGGGGTGGTCGTTAGGTGAGGTTTCAGTATATATTTAGCGCCACGGGCCTCATACTGTGTAAACCCACCACTGTTTTCAATCAAACTTTAAAATTCAACCCGAAGAAAGATTGGATAGGAAAGAGGAAAGAGGAAACACGAAGCAGTTCGCGACGGATATTCCAATTTCTCCACCTCGAACATTCCAGGCACGGAAGCACGGAAGCACGTCACGAAACCAATTGTCGGCGACCAGGGAATTCAAAACGGAAGGGTTAGGTCATGCAATATCCGACTTAATTAAAAACTCTTGCAGCGTATTGGAAGGATGAATAAAATTAAGCGCGGAGTCGACCTTTTCACGATGACAACACAGGAATGAAGGACAAAATAGCCTTGCATGCGCTAAATGACGCAAAAAAAAACTACCAATTTATCAAGGTTCGTACAACTATGAACCAAGGTTAAAATTACGAGCAAAATCTATATTTCGTGGAAATCCTTTGTTGACTTCAGAGGGAAATCGTTGCTATTAAAATCTTCTGTTTAAACCAAAATTTAATCGGCTTTCAACGACTATACGATTTCGCAAGGAAACTGAGTCTATTTTTCTTAAAAATTAAAGACGAATTCATTTAGTAATTAAATTTCCGTCAACATTCATTCAGCAAATCCAGTTTACTGATACGTCTTCGATCGCATGCGTAACTTATTTCACTTGCTCATCTATTCGAATTATTTGGTATCATATATTCATATATATATATACACACACACAATCAGTATATTATAAATGAGTCTTAAGACGAAAATTATTCGGAGCAAAAATGCTACTTTAATAATTAACGCTTTTGATTAGTAATGGATTGGTACGTCCTTTGTCTACCATCTTCTTAGCCAATTGAATATATCAACCTCAGATTTAACGAAGATTAGTTAGGAATACCAAGCTTTTTTACAACACGTCACCATTTCTATCTAACAAGGAAAACTATGTGTAATAACAAAGAAAGCCATTAGCACCACCAGGCAGTTTTTAAAACATTCTGCCACAAAGTTACTACGCATATCTTTATGAATATTGCTGCGCGATTGGTTCCAATGTTTTATGCGCAACTGCTAGAAAAATAATGTTTACTCGACTCATAGGCACCAAAAATCCTGGACAGCACGTCACCGGAAAAAACGTTAGCGAACCGATTGCTAACGAACTCTAAAAAGCTGTACTAAATATCCACGAGTTAAAACGGCGTTCTCCAAACCGGGTGCCGAGGCATACTGGGATGCCGCAGCTTATTATTAGAGGTGCCGCAAAAAAGATAAGTACACAAATCGAATATTTGGCAAGGTTGGCAGGTCATTCAGCCAACAATTTTTGCTCAAATGAATTAGATTATGGCGTGGCACCAAAAATAACATAGGTCCAAACCATTGCTCGAAATGAAAAATGTTACGAAACGGAGCGCTTGAAATGGTAGTGGAACGGAAATTTTGACGAAACGGAACGCTTGTTATAAGGGACGGTATTTCTATCCGACGAAACGGAACGGTATCATCGACGTGTGTGACGATCCGGAACGGCGTTCCGGCTCATTCCGAGCACTGGTCCAAACGTTGTAATACCCAAATGCAGGAATATAAAACTTTGTTTTAATATGGCGGGGACGCGATATTCTGCTTATCTTCAAAAGGGCGACTATAGACACTTCATAAACCGTCGAGTTTAAAATAGCTAAAATGGACGAAAGCCTAAAAGCATAACAAGCGCCACAAAGGTAACGTCTAAGACAAAAAGTTTCCGTTTGATATAAGGAGAAAGGGAGGATTCAGACCTTATTCTTGGGATAATCATTTACATTTCATTTACATTTCATTTACATTACATACCCTTTAAGCCGACAGAGGCGTTTGGCAAGGGATGTTACTGCACCAACATAAGCTCTTTACTAACGCCTCTATTGGACAGTCTTATCGCGTCTGGAAAAAAGATATCTCGGTTCTGGCAGCTATTTCAACGGAATAATCAAGGATGAAAAAATAAACTATTAAAAATATCTTCAAAATCATATGGAATTATATATGTAAAATTAATATAAAATTGGAGGCATAAAAATAAACAGAAAAGAAGTACCACTTCTTCGATGTGTTATTTTTTATCAATGTATAATTTTTTCGGTGTCCTGTTGGGAGGAAGGTAGTGATGTTAATTACCCTTGATACGTCCTTGACATGAGCGGTGTGAGAAGGAATGAGACGCTGAGAAGCGGACTGTCAATGTCGGGGGAATATGTGACGTCAAGAGGCATCTTTTGATTCCATCCGAAGGAGAAGAAATAAGGCAAACGCGACGCTCAACAGGTGCCATGGCTGCTGCAACCCTCCTTGTCTCTAGGAATAACGGACTTGATTATTTTTTTCGAACTTTTCCTTCTTCCCTTCGCCGTATTCTGCGAACGGGTCGCTCCCAATGCTTCCCCGACCGCTTCACTCTAAATAAAAAAACGTCGCAACCTTTCAAATCGGACATTTTAAAAAACGAGGGGAGTAATGCACGCTAGTAAGACCGCTCGGCACACATTCGGGCGAGTTTCGTCACGGATTTCTTTCCCGCTCGAGTTTACAGCAAGAAGTTGTTAATCTATTCTCGGTAAAGCGGTAAACCTGATTTATTAGCCCGCGCAAAGGAAAAAAATTTCACCATAAGAAAAAATATTCCGACTTTATGCTTGCGTATACTTGATCTAGTTTCTAGAAAATTAAATCGAAAAGAAAGAGAAGAGGAAAAACCGCGACCACACGAAATGGAAAGTATCGCAATTTTACGTGCGCAAGAGCATATGTGTGCTAGATTAGGAAATCGCGGTCTCGATCGGGAAACGACCCCAGCGACTACGGAGTAATTCGGTGAATCGAAAATCCTGCCAAAGAACGGAAGAAATTTCCCATTTCTCTCCTCTTTCTTTCAATCTTTGCTCTGTTTCGAAGAAAATAAAAAATCGTTAACGAAAGTATGCGTTCGATGGATATTCGCCATGAGAAAGTAGTTACCAATTCCTTAAATACTTCTGCTATTACCGATGACTGTTGTTGGATTACTTTATGTAAAAAAATTATTTCTTATAATGTACAAACGATAAATGTCGTTCTCTTTTACTCCAACATAGAAAGAAACTACGGAAAAAATTTTCCCTCTATAAATTAAAGTAAGCACTTTTTCCCTAAGCGAATAAATACGCTGGAATCCGCTACAACGCGATTACGCTGATTCGGTATCATCCGCTTCCACCTTGGGCCGCAAAATATGAAATGACATTTGTCACTTTCGTAAATTATTAAGTAACGAATTGCCGATTAATATATCTAGATGGTAGGAAAATAGGAAAACGATACGTGAGAATTGATAGGGACATGTTTGGTGCATCGAACCTCCTGCCATACACCATGAAGCTGACTTTTGTGGGAACTGTGTAGATGAGATTAAATATTTTATTGATACAAATTGGTTGCCTTCGTTTCGCTATTGGAAAATAGTTTGTTTATTTCAGATGAGTTTTCATCAGTTACGAACTGTACATGCTTAGTACATACTTAAAACTTGGTTATACCTACTAAAGCGGTCTCGCGATATGGATCTTGCGGACCGGGTTATGGCAAACCCCTCTCCCCGTTTCCTAGTAAATTTCTCACTTCATTACTATGCATATAGACAAGCGTTAGATAAAAGACATCACCGGGTCGAGCCATCCGCTGAATAATTAAAACGGCTTATGTCACGCTTCAAAATTTTGGATCAAAGATTTGCTACCAGCCTCGAACCACTATTTTCTGTATGTATATATGAATGTTTGCGTACAAATATTTACGTATGTTAAACAAGGTCTTTCTGAAGGTTCGTCTCCCAGTCCCTTGTGACAGAGAGACGCTAAAAAGTGTTTTACCCGCGACCAAATTTTAATAAACATTTTCTCCCGTTTTATGGCGGTGTAAATTACGATTCCCGTCGTCTACGTCTTTTTTTTACATTATATTTTTTCCACCTCCGTTCACATGCACACTCCCACAAAATCCTCTTTCTGCAGGGCGGGGGTTCCCAACTTTTCGATGTTGCTAGCGCCAAGATGTATCCTAGGACATCAAAAGAGCACCAAGTTGTACCCTACAATATCGAAAGAGCACGACTACACTTCCGCAACAGTATTAATGATGACGAATAAAATCAAACCAACCAATCAAAGTTGTTCTTAATGATCTCCAATAAGTTTGGAAATAAATCAACCGGGCAAATTAACGTATTGGTCCTAAGAATTGCGATATGAAGCGCCACAGGAGAGCACGGTAGGCGGTCAAAGAGCACCATCAGGCTCCGAAAGAACAAAAGCGGTGCTCGCGAGCACCAGGTTGGGCACCCCTACTGCAACGCGTTTGAAAGATAAGAAATTCTCCCAGCTCCTCGTATCTAAAGGGGAAGAAGAAGGAAGCGAAATTTAACAGGAAAACAGCCTCCAGCGTGACGTATCACTTACGCAGTACTTACGTTCTACGAAACTAGCTCCGCAAAGGAGAAAACGATATCACCTTTTCCGTCCCTCCTTTTATTTTAGGCGGAGTGTTTTACCGAGAAACTTGGGTGTACTAACACGCGCCCGAGCTCTGACCGTTATCTCCTGAGATAAGTTCACGTCGAGACGTTAGCGGTGCATTGCGAATTCGAATCTTGAAGATTACCTCATAGCTGGAACCAAAGTTTTACTTGAGGTTGCTGGAAAAAATGTTCCGTAAACGCTCGCTACCTTTCCTGTTTTGTTAGATTTGTCGCTTTAAATTTTGTTATATTCATTGTAACTGCAAGTTAATGTATTACTTTTCTTGTTATATTGTAATTTGGCCATGCTTTACGGCCGTAGTATCTTGATAATCAACTGTAGTATTATAATAATTAATATATACCATATGGTAAATTAATATACTACGGTGTACTAATATATACTATATGGTACATAATTTTTTAATATATTACAATATTAATATGTACTATGAAATCTGCGGGAAGTGACTTCATTGAGGACGCGGTCGAAAATTGCAAATGGTAAAGTTATTAACTATCAACTCACCACAAAAAAGCTTACGGAGAAAACAGAGCCCGAAATTATTATAATTATTACGACTGTACTTTTCCTTCCCATCGTTAGTGTAGTGAACTCCCAACCAAGCAACAGTGCGGTATGACAATGCAAGATTTGTTTATAACGAATAAACTATGCACAAAACAGCGCCACGCAAAAACAACGATACAAGTTATTTTAAATAAAAAAATTAAAATTCACTTCAACATAAAATATTCGCGCAATATAATTTCTTAAAAATGGAAATATGGCATATTATACGTAGGGGGTCGCGTGCAAAAATAAGAAACTCATTTGTATGTACGATGCGCGAACGAACATTTTTTTTTTTTAAATAACATCGAAAGGACGACAACGAGGAAATGCCGTTCCTTCAAACCGCAAAAATAAAATAAAATAATAAAAGACGAACGAAAAAATTATCATACAGGTTTCTTAGGAGTCGAGTTTCATCTTTTCCCTTCCTTACTATCGAATAGTCTTCCGCCGCATCTCTTTATCCCCTTATCCGCCCGCCCACGTTCGTCTTACGGGCACGGACCCATCGGCTGTGAGAACACTCCTCTTCCTCATCCCTCACAAAATACCTCTCTTCCGTTCCACAGACAACCGCCTATTTGCATATACAGTAGTTTCCCGCTACCGCGATTTTGAACATCCTCGGATGAAAAATCGTGCCTGATTTCGGCAACCGCGGTATCCGGTCTCGAGTATCCGCGGTCCTCCGCGCGGCCGTTGGATAATTTATTGGATTAAAATTTATGTTACTGAAGAAGCTAAGTACTAAGTAGTGGTTCCCAGTAAGACAGACACGGTGAGAAAGAGAAGTTTTAGCTCACGATAAGACCGCAAACCAGCCGGGAAGTACAAGTTCGAGGAATTTCGTTTGAGGAATTTTAAGCGTGGGCGGCAACGGAAGGAGTTGTTCTGCCATTATATTATCGATATACAGCAATTCGTTGGACTTTGATCGTATGTTTTGTATATTTATAAAATAAACCAGTGGCGTAACTAGGAGCAGAAGAGCTCCAGGCAAAATATTATTCCCCCATCCCCTCAGCCAAGAAATACAACAAATTATAACTGAAAAACATTGTAAAACCTAACAAGTTGTGTTTATTAATCTATTAACCGGAATATGCTGAAAAGGTTAGCCCTATTAAATTAATATGTCCAAAGAAAATGATTAACTGGAAATTCATTCAGAATTGAATGACAATTAAAGATAAATCGCAACAAAAAGCAATTATATCTTCTATATTCGGAAAAATTCGAGGTCCCCTGAGCCCATGGAATTTGGCCACCCACTCCACCCTATTGTTACGCCAGTATTATTTTTTTCAAGTACATATACCATACCTATTTTCGGCCTTGAAGTGCACATTAAAGGACTTTTTAGGTATGCCTCTCAGGTAGGTACTCTTGTGTTAACCTCCGATTTCCCACAAGTCCCGGCCCCCGACAACCGCCGGGTTGAGTCAAGAACGTAATCCCGCGGTCGGCAGGGACATCAGTACCTGTGTATCCCCTCTTATCTTACGAGTTTGGAATTCCTTTGACTCCAACTCAATCTATTCGCTCACTTCCTTTATCCCTCTCCGATTCTTTCCTAAACCCCAAACTCCTTCCCCCTTTCTCATACACGCACGCATACACACACACATACACGGTCACACTACCTTCCCCTCAATCTTTCTTCCGATGCGACACCTTTTCAAAAGACCCTCGCACGTTCCTTTCCCCTCCCCCTCCCTTTCCCGCCCAAACCTTCCCATAGTCACCTACGCCCTCTCCCGCTCTCTTAAAAAGTTCTCTCCTCAGCACACATAAACGGCTGTCGACCTTTCTCATCCGGAGAATAATGGCGCATCCATAAATATTGCGGCTAGACGTGTCTGAAGGCTTTGTAAGGACGCATCCCTCTTTCTTCTTCCCGGCAGGGGGAGGAGAAGGATATGGGAACAATTGTATTTGGGGCCTCAGATGGACTCTCGGAATTGGACACACACAGACACGGACAGACCCACACAAGTTTCGACACGTCTCTCTATATCCAGAGAGAGATGTAGCCGTTCAAAAGAACTCCTTGTCGTAAAAGAAGGTCGTACCACGCTTTAAAAAAAAAAATAACAGATAACACTGTCGCTCGCGTGCGAGAAATTTAAGTATCTCGTGTCGGATAATAATTAAGGCTAAAAGAGCGCCGATTATCCGGACGTCCAATTATCCGGGTCAAATTTTAGGCGAGCGAAAACTTCAGTTATCTCGAGTGGGATAACAATGAATTAAGAGTACAGCGTCGATTATAGGGAAGTCCGAGTCAATTTTTAAATTCCTTAATTTCAGTCTTCGTTTTATTTCCTCTCGCCGAAAGGTGTGACGTTGCCTGGCTGCTGCCGCTCTGACGACAAAGTCAGAACGTGTAACTCCTCCCATTCAAATAAAACAGTACCTCTTCTAAAGGCGACAAAAGTAAAAAAAACATACAATACGTGTGAATGAATGAGATGTTCCTTTGAAGATTTTCGGTATAGAAAAATTTCCTTCAAATTTTTTCCGTGGAATGCCACTCTTTAAAACTTCCCTGAGACTTTCAGCTATTATGCTACTAAATTTACGGAAAATCATTCGAGAAAGTCTCATTTAGCGGTATCTAAAGACATTGTTTTATTGACAATTTCTCAAATGAAATTACTGTACTTACTGTAACCAGTATTATCAAGGCAGATAAGGTGTTTACGGCCTTTTACTCACCTGCAAAAAAAAGTAAAAAAGAAAATTAATTTTGATCATAACGAAGTAAAAATAGAGCAATCCAAGATTATTTATACCATAGCATTATAGACAAAAATTACCAATGCGGGGACAGCAAAAATGCTTTGATTGTGAAAATATTGCTAATGTCACAATAGTTTACATTTAAAGGGCATCTTGTGCCCAAACGAGGCATCTAGACAAAAGGAAATAGGAAATCAAAACAGATGTAAAAAGAATACGCGAATGACTGGATTTTGACTATGATCGAGCTAATATCTACTCAAATGTGAATAAATAAATTATACATTACTATCTAGAAAACACCATAAGAAAAATGGTGCAAGTTATGAATATCAGCTGCAAAGGAATTTATCTCATGCTGTGTAAAAAATCAAGAGATTTTTGGGACTTACGTGAATACCATACATGTGAAAACTCCCTATATAATCAGATATTTGCAAGACAATATATAGATGTAAAACTTTAATACAACATAATTTGATGTGCTATTGTGCATGGTCAATCCTCCCGACCCGGAAAGATTTTGACGTGTATATAAGCATGCATAAAATAATTGGTATCTTCAAATACCATCACCCAAAATTTCATTAAATCTCATCATTTTTATTCCCGGTAAAGCCATTCTAGCTTTGGAAGTTTCCGGAGAATTTCAATTTAGCGCGAAATTGAATGTTTGGTGAGGATACACTGGAATGGAGAGAGCTCTCTCCATCCAATGGAAACGAAACATCTCTCCAGCATTTAAACCTCCGTTCATTTCGGGGTCAATCCAATTATTAGGATGCGCGGATACATTCACCATTTACATGAATACTCTGCAAGCCGCCAGAAGCGTTTGGCAGGGGGTGTCACAGCACCAAATGAACGTTCACAAACACCGATGGGTTCAAATATGTCGCGTACGTCTTCAACGAATTCGGACCTTTTAAACTTTTCAAGTAGTTTCTTTTGTACTCAATTCTTCTACTCTTCAAAGTCTGCCATTTCAGATCACTCAAGATATCTGATACACTCACATCATACCGTTATTCTCCCTTTACAAATCTAGACGCTCTACGCTGGACCATTTCGAGCTACCCTCATAGTTAGACCCTCCTCGAAAGGGTCCCAGACGGCGCTACAGTATTCCACGACAGGTCGGATTAGGGAAAAGTATGCGATTTCCTTCACATTCGACGGGGACTCTAGAGGAAAGCCCTTGAACCCTGTTTGCCGATGCTATGACGGTTTTGATATGCTCCCTACTAGACAAATTGCTACTGTGACTCCTAGGTATTCGCAACTATTGATGTATTTTAGCTTCAATCACGATATTTCGTACGGGTAACGGATGAAATTCATGGAACGCGTTAAATTCATTGCGGTGCATTTCTCTATATTCAGATCAAGTTGCCAATCTTTACACCGCCTCGTAATAGTCTGAAGGTCCCTTTGCAAAGTCTTCTGGCCGTTTACTGTGCTGATTTCACCGTACCAAGTGTTTCATCCGCGAAGTCTGACTTTGCATTTTATATTATCCGCTAAATCATTTATATATATATATCAAGAATAACAGCGGCCCAATTACACTTCCCTGAGGCGGAGTGCCTCACTTTGACGACGTCTGATGCAACTCCATCGATAACTACTCTCTGGGTTGTATCCGAAAGGAACGAAGCGATCCAATTTACAATTTTCTCGTTAATTGAATACGCCTTTAATTTTTGCACTATTGTCGCATGGGAAAGTGTCGAAGGCTTTCCTAAAGTCTAAAAATACTGTATCTACTCCTATTCCTTTGTCCACTGCTTTCATAATAGCATGTCTGATTGTATCTGTGTCTCGCATGATCCTGCCTCTACCGATAAAGTGCTCAAAAAATATAAAAAGATTCAAGAATAACAGAATACAAGATACTGATCTGCAAACGGAATTTGTATTTCTGTTGTTGTGTGGATGTTTGTGTTGTATCAATAAACAATTCTAATTCTAATTCATTGTGGGAGAAAGAGATTGTTCTATATCAGGAATCACCAAACTTTTTACTAAAAAGGCCACATTTACATTTACATTTACATAAATACCCTGCAAACCGCTAGAAGCGTTTGGCAGGGGGTGTCACAACACCAAGTGAAGTCTAGCTAATTCCTCTGTTGGATTGTCTTATCGCGTCTGGGAAAAAGGATCGGTAGTATTTCTCTGTTCTAGCGGTAATTTCGAGATATTTTCTCCTGCACTGTGATCTAACATTACGTTCACTAACACCGATGGGGACGACTATGCCGCGTACGTCTTCAACGAATTCGGAACTTTCAAATTTTTCAAATAGTTTCCTCTTGTATTCAATTCTTCTACTCTTCAACGTCTGCCATTTCAGATCTCTCAATAACTCTGATACACTCGCATCATACCGATATTCTCCTTTTACAAATCTAGCCGCTCTACGCTGAACCATTTCGAGCTCTCTAGTTAGGCCCTCCTCGAAAGGGTCCCAGACGGCGCAACAGTATTCCACGATGGGTCGTATTAGGGAAAAGTATGCGATTTCCTTCACATTCGAGGGGCATCCCCGCAGGACTCTAGAGGAAAGCCCTTGAATTCTGTTTGTCGATGCTATAACGGATTTGATATGCTCTCTACTAGACAAATTGCTACTGAGAATTACTCCTAGGTATTTGTAGCTATTGACGTATTTTAGCTTTAGTTCGGATATTTGGTACGGGTAACGGTTGAAATTCGTGGAGCGCGTGAAGTTCATTGCGGCGCATTTCTTTATATTCAGATCGAGTTGCCAATCTTTACACCATTTCGTGATAGCCTGAAGGTCCTTTTGCAAATTCTCCTGATCGTGTATTGTGTTGATTTCTCCATACACAAGTGTGTCATCCGCGAAGAGTCTAACTTTACACTTTATATTATCCGCTAAATCATTTATATATATCAAGAATAACAAAGGTCCGATTACACTTCCCTGAGGCACGCCGGAAGTCACTTTGACGACGTCTGATGCAACTCCATCGAGGACTACTCTCTGGGTTCTATCGGAAAGAAACGAGGCGATCCAATTTACAATTTTCTCGTTAATTGAATAAGCCCTTAATTTTTGCACTATTTTCACGTGAGAAACGGTGTCGAAGGCTTTCCTAAAGTCTAAAAATACTGCATCGACTCCTATTCCTTTATCCGTTGCTTTCACAATATCTTGTGTGAGTAGAGCTAACTGAGTCTCGCATGACCTGCCTCTCCGGAAACCATGCTGGCTACTGTTAAGCGCTTCTTTGCTTTCGAGAAATCGCATTATTGAGCTACCGATAATGTGCTCAAAAACCTTACAGAAGATTGACGTCAACGATATAGGGCGGTAGTTTTCCACTTTTAATTTACTTCCCGTTTTATGTATTGGTGTAACGTGGGCTGTTTTCCATATCAAAGGAACTACACCCTCATCCAAAGATTTTCTGAATAGAAGCTTAAGGTACGGAGCTAATTCGTTTGCTAACGAGTTTATAATGAATGCAGGTATGGCTTCAGGCCCTGGCGATTTTCTTTTGTGGACCTGACTTAGTAATTTGACGATACCGCTTTCGGATATTTCTATGTCGCTCATATTTGAGTCTATACGAGTAGGGAAATCAATGAAATCACCGCTGTCTATTGTGAAGCAATTTTCAAAGAACCGATTTAACATACTAGCCTTAGTAAATGAATCGTGTACACTTTCACCGTTGTCTGTACGTAGAAGAGGTACTGTGGACTGTCCTCCTCGCATTTCTCGCACGTACGACCAAAATTCTTTCGAGTCGTTTTTGAGTGAGTCCGACAGTGTCGTGGATCGGTAGGCGTCAAATTCCTTACGCGCTTCGTCTCTTGCAGATTTACGAATATTTCTGTATATTAAATACTCGTTTGCGTGGTCCCTACCAACTTCTTTAAGGTGCTTTATGTGCGCGTGATGCCGTCTTTGTTTCTTGAGCAAGGCACGGAGTTTCGGTTTCACCCACCGCGGATCCTTGCGATCACGAATTGCTTTAGTTGGGACAAACGTTTTTAGCCCTTCTCGAATGATTCGCAAAATTTCCGTCCAAGAGTCATCTACGCTGTTAGTATTCGCAAAATTGATAAATGTCGCTATTTGGTTTGTAACATAATTTTTTAAGCCTGGGAGATCTGCTTTACTGAAGATATAGACTAATCGCGTTGGCTTATATATTGTCGCAGGGGTGTATTTGAAGTCGGCAATTACTATTTTATGATCACCTATGCCGTCGTCGATTTGTAGGTTTCTAGTCGATAGTGGGTGGGTAGTGGCTAGCAGATCTAATATGTTTCCGTTTCCGTTTCCATGAATTTACATACACCAATGCGCGGGCCACATAGTACCTTTAAAATAACCGATCTGTCAGTTTGTATATTTCGTTGAACTACATCTACATGTCTCCCTGCAAATCACCAGATTGGTTGGTGGCATGGGGTGCAGCGCATTAAAGCCTAGTAGACTCTTTGATTTTGTAATTTTTCATACGCCTACATAAAAATTGTATTGCATCTAATGAAAATATCTTCTTATTTGATAAATAATATATAACGGCACAAATATTTGTTGCCTTGAAGTCAAATGTGAAAATTACGTTGCCATTTGTGAAAACTAGCGTCAAACACAAAATGTAGCAAATTACAAAGAAGCAATAAAACGAAAGATATAATTCGCAGCTCCAGAGACGTTAACTTACAACAAAGACACCGAAATGCATAATTCGAATCCCAGAAAATCAACTGAGGCGGAAGACCACGCCCTGCGTTCAAGAGGAACTTGAGGAAATAGTTAACAAAGAGAGAGATAACGTCTCCCTTTTCTTCCTCCCACGGGCAAAAGGCGCCACAGTGGAACTAAAGGACACCCCCCCCCCTCCCCCCTAAGACAACCAAGGAAGAGAGAAGAAGAAAAAGTTAAAGTCTTAAGAGATCAAAGCCTGCGAAGGGGGAGAAAGTCCACAGCAGAAGACTTTACTGGGAAGCGACTTGAGACGTTAATCGCGATTCGCACGAAAACCAAACATATCCCTCCTCAAAGAAGGGTTCTTCCCAAACCCAAGGGTGAAGGGTGGAAGTAGAATTCCACAGATGGGAATGTTACAAGGGCATTCTGGATGGAGACCAGAAGAAGCGGGATAACAAAGGACTCAACGTGACAGGCCAAAGCTGACCCATTCCCCCTTCCCGGAATCCTCGGAACTTACTGTGTGAGGATTAACAGGAAGGACCTTCGCCACGGGGGAACGAGTAGGGAGTACTTCCCCGAATGAATGGAAAGGATATTTACCCCCACGGGTATGCGGGAAACATCCAGCGACCGGAACCTTAAGCAGTGTTGACAAAGCTCTTTTCTCCCTGACAAGGTATCTCGGCATATGATCAGCCATTAAGACTCCCAATACCCCGATGCGCACTACTGAAAACAATGTCCAGTCATTCAATTCCTAGAAGCGGTGAAAAGAAAAATGTGAACAGGAAGGAAAGAGTGGAAACAAAACGGACAGAATGAGAACAGGAATACCAATGAGACACGTAATAAGTAACGCACAATGTAATATTGCAATTATGTTATCTATGGTATATTATTATAAAATAATTTTTATTATTATAAATAATAATATTATAAATATTTTGTAATTCATTGGGTAAGTAACGCATAATATAAAATTGTAATTATATCTATGTATATTATAAGTTATTATGCATATTTTTAGCGTAAGTCATTGAGTATACTTGTAATAAAATTAGGTTTAGTTATCTACTAAAAATTAAAGGCTCTGGAAAACTATTTAATATAAAACATTAGAAACACCGAATTCAAAACAGCGTAAGATGAAAACCAAAGTAATTCTGCTCGGATTCGTCAAGATAATAAAAGTAAACATCCTGAAAATGACCTTAGGATAAATAAAATCGCCGCCCTCTCTGCAAATGGTACGCGACAATGGGCTAGTAAATAACAATTTGCGACTTGGAGGAAGAGAAACTGAAAACGGCAAGACGGTGGGAAATTCTTTTTATCCATCCTCTGTTGGCATTGCGACTCTTAAAATTGCGAAACATTTGTAAATTATTCGGAGAGCTTGACTCACGGTTTTAACTGTTATCGTAGTTCTCTGTACATATGTACTTGCAATCTTAGCATGAAAAAAGACCGGAAACTTCTATCTCTCACCGTCACGTTGCTCTACAATGAGGCCATTACTATGACTACGGTGACCACTTACGGAAATCCTTCTTACGTTTCTATCACTCTCCCAATGTGACTGATCTGTAAATCTATGACTATTTTATTATTTTTACCGCAGAATAAGAAATGCCTGAAATATCTCCGAATTAGGTCTAACTACCGCAAAGGAAGGAGCTCAAAAATGTTTTGAATGAAGGAAAAATGTTTTCCCTCTTCATCCACAGCCACAGGCATTGGTATTATATCCTTCCTACAGGATAACTGCACGGCAATCTTCTTTATTTGGGATATACTTGCACCCACTGCCGTCAGAATTGCTAGTTTCAGAATGAAATACATATACAAATACATAAAATACCGTCCCTACTTCCAACGTAAATTTCAGTTCAATTAGTATGAAGTAAGAAGAAGAAGAAGAAATACAAGCAGATATCGGATTTCTTGTGTCCTCTTTTAACAAAGTTACACTATCCTGTATAACCTAGATCCTATGGGAATAATGTACGTACATGCCAAAGGTATATTCAAAGATGAAATGCCACGAAAAGGAATTAAACTTTAACTTCATTATGGATGTAATTGGAACGGAAAAGGTTGAAAATTTTCTCAGAATAACCGATACTCCGAGCTATATGGGAAGGCAATGAAACGGAAGCAGGATTCGACAGATCGAATGTTTCCCAGAATAATTAGGAGAAAATTGTTGTTGCTGTTTTTCCTTTTCCGTTTGTTAACTTGGCATCGCATATTATCTGTAAACATTTACCCTTCAACAAATTTGTTGGGAAAAAATGATTGCCTCGGGTATCTTATATAGCCACTACAGGGCTATAAAAAAACCAAATGCGCATTTCTGCTACAAAGCAGTAGTAATTTACGGAAAATAGACTCAAACATTAGAATGAAATTCGAATTAACATTAGATATTTTAGGTGTAGCCGAAATTTGCATGTTTTTTATAACATTGTTGTGACTATTGGAGATACCTGAGACCTATTTTATAAGGGTTTGAATTTTATTCAGCCTCGGAAATTCTCAGTTGAATTAAATTTGTTGCGAGTTTCAAGGCACCAAATTAGGCCTTTTAAAAAATTCAGAATTAGGTATTCATTTCGAGTTGGTCTTGACTAGCACCAAATCAGATAGTAACATTTCCGCGAAATTACACACCATATTTTGTGATATGTTCCATTGCTACCACATATATTCTTTGATGGAAAAACCGATAAAATCGATTAGAATTGGAATTGATTATTGATACAACATAAACATCTACACAACAACAGAATACAAATTCCGTTTGCAGATCGGTATCTCGTCAAAGTACAAATAAAAACTTAAAAAAATACAAAAACACACCCAATATTAATTACATATTCATACATACATTTACATTTCATGTACATTACATTAGATATATGCACGTTTCATCACTTATATATTAACACTTTCATCCTCTATGAACTCATTTACAGAATAGAAACATTTATTTACTACAAAAGTTTTAAAGTCTTTCATGAAAATATTACTGTTGTGAGACAATTTGTCTCTCATTTCTATGGACAATTTATTATATAATTTTATCCCCATATATCTTGGACAATTTTCAAATAACTTTACTTGAGCTTTGGATATTGAAACATATTTTTGCCTCGTTTCGTATTGGTGATCTGGTTGTAAATTTTTGAAAATTTCCAAATTTGCATTAACATACCATAGCAGTTCATGTACGTAAACGGAAGGAAAAGTGAGTATGCCATTTTTTTTTCAAAAGTGGCTTACATGACTTTTTCTGATCGCGTTGATTTAAACAAAACCCGGATTTAATAAGTAGTTTCAATAACCTTGAACAATGCCTTTGCTTGGAGGCGGGGTGAAAAAATCTACAACCCCCACGCGAAAAATATCACAGGGTTCGGTCGTAGGACCGATAAAAATGGTTCGCAATAAATCGTTCCAGGAATCCTGTGGGAGACGAGGGTATAAGATCGGTCGTATGATAAATGGAATTTCCGCCCCATGATTCCAGAGTTTGACCAGCTAGTAACCAGCGGGTGGGGGCGGCGGCGTAAGGGGTAAATGGGAAAGGGTAAAATGAATGGGGGGAGGACGAGGAGTGGGGAGATATCCAGGGGAGAAAGGAACTGCCGGTTGAGAGAGGTTCGTGGCACAGGCGCCTTTACGGAACATGTCGGGACATGTTAATGGGCTTTCCCACGGGTGGCAAATGGCAGTACGTTCCGACCTTTCAGACGAAAGCATACATTATGTTCCAGGGGGAGCTATGAAAATCGGAAAGGGTGGGGAATGGATTCGTTTGAGCGATAAAGGATGGAAAAGGGTCCGTCGTCGTCAAAGAGAAAGTAGGACAGCTCAGTGAACCGAGAATTGGAGCGGCTATGCATGAGACCCGTTTCCGCGAAGGGACGGGTTGTCATGGAAATCAACCAAGGCTGCCATTGTTTAAGAGTGCCACTTTCTAACGAGGAGTCGCCGTGGAAAACGGAAACCGTCGAGAGTGGCACTCTAACCTAATTATATTACATTATTATAATATTCATAACCAACAACCTTGAAAAAAACGGACAAAACGTGTTCGTCTGTTTAATGATAATTTCTAAATCTATCGTAAAAAGCTATCCACAAAGAAAGAAGTAACAATACATGAAAGTAAAATCATTCTGTGAACAATCAGCAGTAAAATACCGAATATCGTTATCATGATGGGATTCGGCAGCCCGTTTATAAAACGCATAAAAACAATAGGTATGGGTTGGAATTCGCGACAGTCATTTGTTAGGGTAACAAGCAATACCATATGGCTTCAATATAATAGTTTTAGAATCAATATGACATGTATTATTACAACATTTTAAACGAACAAAAGTTTCGAAAAATAGTAAAGAGTTGAATAATTTATTACCTATATTACTTACGCGGAGATTTTAATTAATAACAGAAATAATAACAGATAATATGACATACTATTCCATACGCTATTGGTGAATGGCATAGTAAAAACCATGGTAAATAAATATCGTTATATACAAACAAATATGAGTGTAATTAAAGTTTATGTGCATATGCTGGAATTCTCCATCATATACAAAACTAATCGCAAAAAACAGTACCATAGCCATCGTTTGGAACGAGCAAGAATGAGCAAGCGCTAAACGAATCCGAAAACCTCCATCTATGCTAAACGTTACGTTCTAGTTACTACACCACTCTGATTCATGATCAAATGAAATCGCGAGGTAAAGAGTCATATCAATGACTAAGCAGACGACGGTCGTTCTTCGCAAGGCCTCCATGGCGAGCTGCACCTCCGATAATTTGGCAACTTACGACCGCATAAATGTGGAATAACGTTCTCGCCATTGTTCTCAGCGCGACACAAGTATCGCAATTACGCTATAAAACAAAATGAAGCAAAACGCGCGATTATCCTCCAGCAAAAAAAAATTCCTCTTCCACTACATCGTGGGATTTCACTGGCATTATGCTTCGAGGAAGGCCGAGACAGCGCGGCACTCGGTAAAAAAAAAACGACGCAAAATTGAATAAACAAGTTAGGAAAGGGTACAACGTATCACAAATGTGGCGCGTTTCATGCAATGGAGTATTAGAAAGCAATTATATACCTGTACGTAAGGGAAATAGCGTTTTAAAGTCCTTTTCTTCATCATAAATAATCCATTTTCTTCCTATTTAATAGTATTACATGCACACGTAAGGAAATTAAACGTTTGTTTGGGAGATTGTTTATGTTAGCAACAATGAAGTAACCATGCAAGAAATTTTCTAAGTTCAACTCGATATAAGACTTTCTTGTTTGATTTTCTCGATAACGGCTACAATAAAAGTGTGTAGAGAAGGAAATACTCTAATTTACCAGTTCTACAACTTTTATTTGAAAAATATTTTGATATGAACAATAGTTTACGAGATATGACGAAAATTTAATTTTTTGTCTCTAGTAAAGTGGTACCCCTGATTGGCGTACGTGATTCATTTTTGCGATTTTCTTATTATATTTGATTGAAAGTCCTTAATATCAAATTTCATAAAAATCCGTTCGGTAGAAGCCGAGAACGAACATGCGGACGGACGGACGGACGGACCGACCGACGATAATAGGCACTCACGCTGTAAGCGAAACGCGCCTAAAAACCGAGTCGCGTTTTTTCTGTTGGTGTATCTGCCGTCTATCCCCGGGATTTATATTATATGTGTTCGAATCACATAAATGAACGCGTTTAACGGCAAAGAAATACATAGTCGAACAAACTTCTTTTTACTTTCGGAGCATAATAAACCGAGTGCAATATATTTTTCACGTGCACTGGCATATTCATGGAGTCAGCCGAGAACGTACTATGCCTACGAGAATTTTGGAATTTAATTTTTTGTTGGGGTGTGGTTATTTCAATCCAACAAGTACACACACGCACGCACAAACAGACACACATTATTATGCGCACGATAAATTTAAAAAATGTATACTCTTGTTAAGCCAAGTTATAGAAAAAAGTAGCAACAACGGGCATACTTTCATTATGTACATGCTATGAAGTACGTAATCGCTTCCATGACGCCTTTCGAGTACAACATGTAGCTCAGAGGTATAACACCTGAATTTAAACTTGAAATGCCATTACCCTCTTATTAGAAGCAAGGGAGGTTAATTACCACATGGGACTACTTAATTCCTGAACTAAATAGCTTCATAATCCGAGGCCGATAATTTTATTTAGTGACCTTCTTTCGAGTAGAACTGTAATACATATATCTCTCCGATATTCACAATCCCATACAAAAGACGAAGGACTCAAAAATTTACCTTTCATAGAAGATGATCACCTGTAGGCTTTGCAGGTTTTTCACACACCCCCTTCATATGTGGGTGTTTTCCTGCAGTGGGTCTTTTCAAGGCTTACTATTTCTTAACTAATCTTAGTTTTTCCCCACAAACAACTATCTTTATATATCTAACTTGTTTTTGTGTATATGTAGCAGACTGTCTAATGTGTATTTTGTTATCATTTGTAAATTTTATTTCTATTTTATTTTATCTACAAATTTTTGTAATTTATTCATTTTTGTAACTGACATTGGGATAGATTGCATAAGGGACTGTCTAGTCTCAATCTCGTCCAGAAATAAAGACAATATTCGTTCAGTCATTCATTCATTCATCATTTTTATACACAGTACGTCTAAAAAGCGATGAGACTGATTTAATTGCGCACGTTGTAATGATGATATTAATCAGCTAGAGGCGATGTTCATTCGTCGTGTCTCCACCTCTTTCGATTCTCGCAAACCGCATGCAGTTCTGTTGTTGTCGAGATAAGCCATGTTTCGTGAGCGTATATTCGGTGGCATGGTCAATATTTTAAAAAATGGAACGTTACAACATTGAATTTTGTTTTAAACTTGGGAAAAGTGCAACCGAAACGCACGATATGTTACAGACGGTTTATCGAGATGAAGCTTCGTCTAGCGCCCAAACTTTTCGGTGGTATGCGCGTTTTCGAGGGGGTCGAGAGGACTTCGAAGATGTTCCTCTAAGTGTACGTTCAAAAACAACCCGAACGCCAGAATTAGTGGAGAAAGTTTGACTTTGATCGCTGGGGACGGTCGACTACCTCTAAAGGTTGATGGCACATGAACTTAACACTAACAAGGACAAGAATCCGTCACGTGCGACCAAAGCTGCATCAATCTGGCAAATTTGAACTCTCTTGCACGATAATGGGCCTTCACAAACAGCAATTAATGTGAAGACATTTTTGGCTCCGGTAGACTTTTTTCTATTCCTCAAATTAAAATTGAACCTGAAGGGGCTAAGATTCGACATAACAGAGGACATCCAAAAAGCGGTTACGGCAGAATAGATTCAAGTGACTTTTCAGGGTGCTTCAAAAAGTTTTATCAACGTTGTATTCATTGTACTTTGTCCCACGGAGACTATTTTGAAGGAAATAAATAGGTAATATAAAAATTTATCTGCACTTGCGTTTTTATTTAGAATTTTTCTCTCATTGCGATACGACAATGAATCCGTCTCCACGGAAACATCCACGTATTCCTACCCTCCAAAGCGATTCGATGCAATATCACTCCCTCTTTTTTTTCATCCAAAAAAATCCTAACACGTACATTTTCCCGTGTTTAAAAATTCCAATCCCGGAAGCTTATACAGGCGTTTTTTTCCTTCGCCCCTCAGATATATGAAGGTAATCCAATTGCGACATCCAGGGATTTACCTTGGAAACGAATCCATCACGCATGACTGAGGCGATTTCATTTTTCACGCTCAACCGCTCCCGAGATTGACGCCGAAGGGGAGGGAGGGGGGGGGAGCGATGGGGGGGGGGGGGGGGGAGGAAAAGATATAGGTATACGAAACCGAATTTTTTTCAAATCATCTCGGTTATGAAGAATGAGCGTTTTCCCTTAACTTTTTCAACGGCCGGTGGAGAATTCATTTTACCATAAAACTTCCGGGTAAGCATACTATATTATCATCTTCGTCCAAATAAAGGATGTCGCTGTAACGCGACACGCCCTGAACAGGTTTTTTTTTTTTAACCTTCTCGACAGACCTGCAAACATTGTACGTCAGTGGATTCCGCAATGACGTCCATGGTACGCTAAGCCTTTCAAACGGATCAAAAGGAAAAGGAAACACTATTTATTCGGTCGAATCGATTCAACAAGCTTCACCCAAAAGTCTGAGAACAACGCCCTCCATTGTTGGAGGATCGCGTCGGCGTGATTCCGGGCACCCTCCGCCAATCACCGCGCTCGTGGATTTTTAATAGTATCTTCCTCTCCTTTGGTTTTACAAAGGACGTTCCTGCACGGGACAGTACGTTAAATAAAACAATGTGTCGTTGTGTGATAAATGCGATTTCTTCCAAAAATATATTTCGATATTCAGGATAGACAAACCTTTTGCATTACCGATAAGAACGACCACTTTATTGCTGAGGTGAGATATATTAAATTATGAAATATTTTATTATTGGATTCAAAGCATACGTGGAATCGATAGTACATATTCGGATGTTTTTCGAAAATATGCAGCCATCACACCGAGGTTGATTCTGTCATTCGCAGAATATTGCCGAGGATACATTAATAGTAAGCGCGTCGTCATCATTAAGACGAGAACTAATTTTAGCCTTATAGAATTAACTACCTTCCTTTTAACGTAGCTCAAAAATATCCTTCTGCTCCAATTTTCATCGCGCATGTTCTAGCAATTCTAAATTGTCTTACGACACTGAAATCAAAGCTAGTTATTGCTATTTTCAGCCTTAACGAAGGAATCACCCATAGTAAAACAATCCTTTTGATACGCTAATAAAATACCCTAAGTATTGTTATTTTTTCCGCGACGCTTATTCCTGTGAAATGCCTTACACAAAAAATCAACGGAGGCACGTTATAAACCACGAAAAAACGTGCGTTAACGGTCTTCCTGGAATACCTTCCATGATATAAATCAATACATAAAAGCGAGCTTTCACAACAAATCGTTCATGCGCTTAAATTTTTTCCAATCTTATTCTCGTGATCATGGCGACTATTTTAAAGAGAAGTTCGCCCAAAAATACTTGCGGTCAGTTCGAGAAAATCGGCGCCAAAGACCTTCATTGTACATATCTCTTCCGCAGTCTAGCATGAACTGCTAGCTGGATTATAATGTGTATGTTTTCTATAAATAATCATCGATATCTTGAATACATACGCTTCTCTAAAGTTATCATAAGCAACGCAAATCTGTTGCGAATGGGCCACGGAAATGATTTTTTAAATAAAAATCAGTTAATCCTAAGCGAGATGAAATACCTAGAAGAAAGAAATCGATCGAATGAAGATTGGAGATAATGTAAACACTTCATATTACGACCCTTCGTTATCGATACTATAAACAGGGGTAAATTATACAAGGAGAGGCCAATTCTCTGCCATTTCGAACGATATTAGACCCAACAGATAAAGTTCCAGTTATTTGTTGTTCCAACGAAAACTCTCACTTGAAATCAATCATCATCCCCCGTTAACGGCCACGCCCCCTCTTCCTGCTCCATCCATTAAAATCAATCATCACACCCTGTTAAAGGCCACGTCACCCCTTATCTCCATATTGAATACACGGGATACTTCGAATAAATTCGAAATTACTACTACGCCCTCCGAAATCTCGCCCGACTCGATAGATGAAGACCTTTATTCAAAACGAAAATTAAAAAAAAAAGAGAGAGAAAGATCCGATCCATTTCCGACATCGAATATCTCATGAGAAGACCGCCGATTGAGATGAAAACCAGTCCGGCGACATAAGCACGCGAAACGACGTGAAGGAATCATAAAGATGTCACCACGGTCGTAAGCGACTCTAAAAAAAAAAAAAGCGTCCCTCGGGCATCAAAAACATCCACAGAGGGAAAAGACCAATCGAAATATGCGACGCGGTTTCGACACCTGTTAAAACATTAAACAGATGGAGCAACCTATCACATATGTCCCCCAAGAATCGAATCGGAAGAAAAAACAAAAGCGACACAAAGGAACGATCTTCTTCTTCCAGCTCGCTATAAGAAAACGCCTCATCGATCCACGCGGCATAAAAGATATGTCATCTCCCTCCTCTCGGGCGAAAGAGAGAAAACGCTTTTGTGAATAAGAAAAAAATAACGGGATAAAACAAAAGAAGGCTCTCGCGCGCGCGCGTTCTCCTTATATACACTCAAAAAGAGATCCATAAATTTCCTCTCGATCATTTAAGGATTCCATTTAAGGGAGAGACGAGGAACGTTCGGAGAGAAGAAGAATGGAAGCGAGAGGGTGAGGATGATATGCCTTGTTGATGCAGGCGGTATGATACCATGATGGACTGTGTTTGTAAGACGATTACGATGATGACGTCGGCGGAATCTCGTGACACGACCTGCCGCTCTTCCCACACAAACAACAAACTCCTACCGCCACCTGACAACTCAAGAGGGTTAGCAAAATTTTTCACAAGCGTTCATCAAAGTTGCGTGCGAGAGGAAAAGAGTTTGCATCGGAAGTTGCTTAAGAGCAATGGCGTGCCTTAAAGACTGCGTGGGCGCGGATGTGCGGGAACGATGTAAAATGATGATCTGGTAATGAAAGATTGTTATCAAAATATTCAAAGCAAAACTTTGATTTTTTTCAGTAACTTTCATTTATGAATCTTAAATTGAAATAAAATATAACTTTATCAAAGTATATCCGAACAAAGAAAAATAAATAATTTCGGTGTTTCTCAGAAGGCCATATATACGCCGCCGCTCTCCTACGCACTGAGTAGACTGCGTGAAAGTAGTCACGCCACTGCTTAAAGAAGCTCGGTAGTGATTGCATTAGCTGAGGCTCAGCTGGGAGATTTGGCTCCTATGGAAAAACTTTTAGAAAACACCGTTGTGTAGAATATTTTTCTCTGCGTTTGAATGGAGAAGCATTTTATTGAACATAACCTGAACATTTTACTATTAAATTAACGCTTAATTATGGAAAAATAAACTGGGTATCTTTTTGAGGGAACGTTAGGAACGTTTGGCGCAATTAGCAAATGCCCTAGCTATGGCACTGAGTATTAGCGAAAGCAGTGTCACTATAATTTTTCAGACTTAAAACTTCAGCTGGAATAATAGTAGAACCATAGTTAATATTAAAAATACGAAATTGCTTCGTATATTCGAGGAACTACGTGCGCACTCGAATATTTTTTCCTCAAATACCTTATCTCGCAGGGCACATTTTAATGATAAAATAATCACGAACGAACGATAAATTTTGTTTTCCATAGATTTGAAAATATAGGAGAAATCCAATCTCACATCTTCCCGAGGAAGTCGAAAATAAGATTATTTCAGCTCATTTCTCCGTTGTAAAGCTGCCTTCCGTGTTATCTCGTCCGTCAATATTCCTATTCAATAACCCGACGTTACACAAACCGAATTATCTTCCACCGTTTAACTTCTACGAAGAACGGAGTTACGTATATCCAACGCGCGCTTAAAGAACCGAGGAATGAAAGCATCCGAAGGTCTTTCCTCCATCCGTCGGAGCGACATGTGAACTCTTGACAGAATGTCATCAGACACCTGTAATCTCGGACCGAGCATCATCGCTCCCCGTCCGACGGGCTGCACATAACGGTTTCCACTTCTCTTTTCAGCACCACCTGCTGGTCAATGATATAATTAGAGGCTAACGTCATCGTCGAGATGATGCGACGAAAAACATATAAACGAAGGAGAGAGAGAGAGACGGAACTCGGGGGCTTATAAATGCATTTCCCATAATCATGCTGATGCCCTATCGAATGCAAGCGCTCGATACCACCGCGAGAGGAGAGTTTTTCCATTGGAAAATTACACACTGCGAGATTCGAGAATAGGTTCGCTTCACGCAAGAATGGGGTGACCGAGATGTCCCGGTTTTCTGAGTTTTGTCCCGGTGTTCCGAATTTTTTTTCGGGTCGCTTAAATGTACCGGTTTTTTTTATCGTAAGCGAAATGGTTTATCCAGCAGTTTTTTCATCTCCGTTCGTACGAAATCATTTTGAACGACGAACTCGATCTACCAAATACGACTTCATAAAGCGAATTTTGTTCCTTCAACTGCCTACAAAGCTTTAACCGATCACAATACTCAAGAGGGAAGAAATAAAATCATTCAAAGATGAAATATTTTATATGTACATATAAAACAACTCGTGACTAGATTAGAACAAGTTAGGAAAGTGTACAACGTATCACAAATGGAGTGTTAGAAAGCAATTATATACCTGTACGTAAGGGAAATAGCGTTTTAAAGTTCTTATATTCTTCAAAAATAATCCATTTTCTTCCTATTTAATAATATTACATGCACACGTAATGAAATTAAACGTTTGTTTGTGAGATTGTTTATGATAGCAACAGTGAAGAAGTAACCATGCAATAAATTTTCTAATTGTAAGTTCATCTCGATATAAGACTTTCTTGTTTGATCTTCTCGACAACGGCTACTCCTACGATAAAAATATATAGGAAAGGAAATACTCTACTTTACCAGTTCTACAACTTTTATTTGAAAAATATATTTTGATATGAGCAATACTTTACGAGATATGACGAAAATTTAATTTTTTGTCCCCAGTAAAGTGGTACCCCTGATTAGCGTACGTGACTCATTTTTGCGATTTTATTATTATATTTGATTGAAAGTCCTTAATATCAAATTTCATGAAAATCCGTTCAGTAGAAGCCGAGAACGAACATGCGGACGGACGGACAGACGGACGGACCGACCGACGATAATAGGCGCACACGCTGTAAGCGAGACGCGCCTAAAAATGGGCGAAACCCTTAAATAAATTCAAATATACGGAATGGATGCTGTTAAAAAGTACACCAGTTTGGTAAGAAATATAATACAAAGTATGTGTAAAAATGTTATTGACATGGGATTTCAAGTTGACGAACACATACCATTAAAATCAGTTTTCTTTTCTTAAAAATGTAAAGAAAGGAATGATGATTGGATTGCTGCGGTAGGTGGTCACTGTTTTTTTCGAAGTTTGAATTTCAAGCGGAGACCTCGGAAATTGAAAAACTATGTAGCTTTTTGTTTGCCATTCCGGCACATAATGGAAATGTGGAAAGAATATTTTCACAAATAAATATTCAGAGGCCTGAGGAAAAAACCGTCCGGATATAAAAACAATGAATTCCATTATGTTATGTAAATTTAACTTAAATTTGAACTGTAAAGATTTTTATGAGATACAAATTTAATCAAGGCAGGCAGAAGTACTCTACAATATGATTAAAAATACCTTTGGCTCCTGATGTTTTATTGTAATGCTGCTTAATCATTCATGAAATATGTAAATTTAATTGTTATTGTAATAAATAAAACTTTCTCTTTTCTAAACGTTTTAAATTCAATTTTAGAGCATATAATATCTAAAAAAAAATAGCAAAATTCCGTTTGTCCCGTTTTTCCCCCGAAAATGTCCTGAATATTCTTCTTCAAAACTCATTTGCTAAATTAAAAGCGATTTTTCTACGAATAAATAAACAGTACGACTCGCGACGAAATGTTAAATGAATCTGGGTTGATAAAATATTCCACATTACATACGAATATCATACAAAACGCATCGAGAGATTAACTTACACTCACTAAATATATTGGTAACTTTTTTCGTGTAAAAAGGCTAAATTCTATATGTAATAAAAATTAATTCATCGTGAATTTTATACGAGTACTTAATTATCGCCCACAATTTTTATCTCTTTCATCATATTTCCATATTAAAAAATTCCATAATCTAATCTAAATGCTTAAAAAAAATGGAAAAAATGTAATTTAATAATATAATAATAATAATAAATATAATAATAATAAAATCAATTTTATAAAACAATAGAACGGATACATTTTAATGGTTGTAAGAATTAATTTACCGTTTATTTTGTGCTAGCTACCTCATTAATTAATTTCTTCATTATATGCCTACAGCTATTCATCAAGCATAAAAAAAACACGATCGAATCACACCCAATGTCTACCCTTTCTTCTCCGGACGCCGAAATATTTTAAACCAAACTCAAAGGCGCATTAAACAGGGTGACCACCAGCACAACACGTGCACGCGACTTGGCAACATCCTAGCCCCCGCACACGCACGCATGCACCCCCACGCACACAATATAAAGGGTCAGCCTTAATCAGGTATAAGACATCTCCCTACGTGTGGCCTTTAACGATACTCAGCATCACACACGAACGAAGAGTCACGTCATCTCATTTTTTCTATTCATCTACAGACCCTTTCCTCCCCCTATGGCGTTCGGTTGCATCTCTTATTCGAAAATCCTCTCGAAAAACGAAGAACCCTGACTAAGCGTCTTCCTGTTGACGAGGATAGACAACAATATCTATTATGTTCCATTACATTTTTCTCGTCGTCCTTACAAAACATCCTCAACCGCATACCTTGTTAAGCTCCTTCGGTCGCTTACGATAGCGGACGTACATATTATATTTTTTGGACGTTTTGGTTCCTCCGAAACCTAATAAGATAGACGACGTGAATCGATGAGGGCGTTATATATGTGTGTGTGTGTGTATAAAAACACGAAATATGGGCGCGTTATCGCGGTGTTGGGTTGGTTACGAGAGGCCATTATTATGTCGCGCGCGGCGGTCGTCAAGGCCTCCTCCATGGCCTATATTGTTGCAGCGTTAGCAGATATAAATGCGGCTGAAAATAATGACGCGAGAATGCCAGGGGAATGCTACAAGGAGGTTGAAAATTAGACCAAAAAGTTTCCGAAACCGTAGCATTCTATAGTCTTAGAAAAACGGGCGTAATCTTTAAACGTATTTAGTAATGTTCGGTGTGTAAAATGGACGTGTTTTCCATGCGGTTACCTAGGCAACGTAAATTGTTGTATAACGATAAATGAAACGATTCAAACGGGTTCTGTCTAAAGTATCTTAAATAATAACCAGGTAACAGTTAATGAAATTGTAATTATTCTTTCAATTCGAATATCTTTTTTCCTCGATTCCCATTAAAACCATAAATAAACGACTAACTAGAAATGCTAACGAGAAGGTACATACACCTTTAATGTCATGGCTCCACGATTAACTAAAAAAAAGAGGCAAGTTAGCCGACCGAACTAACCCCAATTAAACTCGGCGTGTAAGACAAAAAAGGAAGGGATACATCAAAAGAATGTCTAATGAACGCAAAAAAATAAGGAAATAGGTTCGCTGTCGTCAGAAGCATCGACCGGAAAATTCGCACCTAGGATCAATATTCTCCCGGAAAATCTTCACTCACTCAATCAGCATCGCTCTCCTCACCACCGGATCAACTTCAAACTCCTTATCTAGACTCGTTTCTCAGAATACGAAATTAATTAACACATGAGGGCCCTTATCGCCATCCTTGCGAGCGAGATTATGCCTACGACAGACGCGATTCTAGGAAGGAAAACGCGATCAACCTCTGGGAATTTTTCATTTATCTAGAAGCAAAAATAAAAAGGTAATGTCTAATAAATATGTCGGATGCGATACGAGATGTAGAAATAAGCATCCCAATTCCACGCTCGTCAAAGACTGAAATTATTAATCGGCAAATTAATGTTTTGTCACCTAATTGAAATCGTCTGAACGAAAAATAAACGCCATCTTTCCTATAGTAATCAAGATACAAGTTCGGAAAGTGCACTGTGTTACAAATAATCAGGTTTCGGGCGATGATTTCTTAAAAAATTAGTCTGAATGAAAACAGCGAAACGCCAAGATTCGATTATATCTCGCCGTCTATTCAAAATTTCTCCCCTCCATTAAGTTGGTGCATTAATAAACGCATTTACGTAATTTTAGTATAATGACTAAATACTGCAAAACGATGTATAAGAAAAGATGCCACGGCAATATTATATTTTTATTCACCGATTTATTTTATAATAAGCTGTAATTAATCAGAAAATCGAAAACTATTTTAAACATATCTCACTCACGTAGTTGTAAGATTTACGTTTGCGTTCTTTTCTTCGTCGTGTATAATCCATTTTCTACCGCTTACAAAATCCTGCACGCACACGCAATGATATTAAAATTATTTTCGTAGTTATGGCAATAGTTACAACGAAGACTGATTTCGTTGACAAAAATAAAGTACCCATGCATGAATTTTTCGAAGTTAATTACAATTTTCTTGTTTGATTTTCTTGATTACGATTACTGCTACGATAAAAAAAATATTTGTATATAAATATTCTATCTGGTAAATTTCATTTGTCAACTTTTTCGGTATGACTAATATTTTACAAGATATGACGGAAAAGTTCGTTTTTTTGTTTCCAGTACAGTGGCACCCCTGATTGGGTTATGGAAACCGCATACCAATTTCTGAAGTCTTAAACACCAAGTTTCGTGAAAATGCGTTCGTAAAACGAACATGCGTAAGTAAGGGTGGACAGACAGAACGAAGCTAATAGGCTCTCACGTTGGAAAAGAAACGGACCTAAAAACGACTTGAAAACATCGTTTCCGAGCTTAAAAAGACGAAAATTTGTTCAACGTTACAAAAATGTGTATTTCGGGGCGACTGCATAACTCCCATTCCTAAGTCCGTGGGTTCGAATCATATCTTTGGCATGGAATTTCATCCAATGGAGAATAATCTCGAGCTCGCCTTCCAGCTGTAATCAAGTTGACTAAATTAGGTCTGAAAACCATTATTGCATTCCGGCTACAAAGCAAATGTCGTCAGTAGCAAAATTAACAAAAAGCCTTTAAGTTTTTTTTTTTAAATAGGAAATTCGAATATTCCACCCTGCAGTGGGGCTTTCCTTAGGATATTGGAGCTTAATTTTGTTTAGTTTTCCCCACAAACGATTATCCGTCGCGTCTCTCTTTTCATTGGCAATTATGTTAAATTGACATTGCAAATACTTATCATTTTATTTTCTGTATAATTATTTATTTATTTTTATTTGCACTCGGCAATGAGTTAGATGGAGGAAGACACTTTTTAGTCTCAATCTTGACCGAATAGAAACATATCTAATCCCTGCAATATTAATAACAATATAACATTAATTTATCCTTGGATTAACTCTCAAAATCCGTTCATTAAAGTTAACAGATTAAGCGTACAAATTACTTGAATTTATTCATTTATTTATTAACCTGCGCTCGTTCGCGTAAAAGTACACATCGATCCAACAGAAAATTTCCGTCTCCTCATTCCGTGATAATCACAATAGGCCGAACCGCCCTTCTTCCCCCTTCAATCTGCAACACCCCTGCAATTTATTCACGAGGAGATGGAAATATTTTCATGAAGAAGAAGGTTGAAAACGAGCGTCACGAGCTCCGAATAATTTCGAAATGCTGCTGCTCTTGCGTCACTGGGTTTTTTTTAACGCCGCCCCCGGGCACACCGGCATCAGAAGTTTTCTCGGAAAAGAACTACGATCCGTGGATATCCTTCCAGGTAAGAGAATTTTCATAAAACGAAAGCATTCGGAAACGCGTGAAAAAGCAGTTTCGATTTGAAAACTTAATTTTGGAAGCGCGATGGGAACGAAAAAGGGAGAGAAAGCAACTCTCTCCTCGAAACAAGGCAAGAAAGCATTTTCCCGGAATCCCATTAAACGGCGAAACAACTATTTCATCGGCAGTGTGCGCATATAGTACGTAACACGGTTTGCTCGTCCTAGAATTCGATTCGACGATTACGCGAGAATTTCGATTGTTTCCACACGCGCCCGTATCGAAACGACGTCGATATTTTTTAAAAAATCGATGCGAAAGAAATCGAATGCGTAAAATGGCGGTCACCTGCTTGCGTCATTTAGCGGGAGGTATTATCACGTACGAATAAAATCCCGTCTTGCATAATCACTTGAGTAAAAATTTACGACAGCGTTAAGCCCGTCGATAAGCGTAAAAGTGATCTCCGTAACTCGAAACTGGGAATTAGTTAAAAACACAGATAACTAAAATAAGATAATCAAATGATCATGTCTGCGGATTTAATGAATTAAACTGCAAATGGAAATGTCAACGTACAACAAAACGGTTATGAATGTAGAGATACATAATGGTATGTAAGAATGAAATGTGTTCAACATAAACTCGCCCCATTTTTCGTCACTGTGGAAAGTCACATTAACGGAACATAATAGTTATATTAAAATTCCAACTTTTTATATAACGATGAACTCAAAAACCGTTAGGTAAGAAAATGATTGTCATAGCCTTCAACGTAAGCGAAAAAAATGAGCCATCCATTTTAGATAGAAAAAACTCCTCGTGCGGTTTAAAAACATCCACGAAATTCAATCACGCCCTCTTTAAGACTTTTCCGTAAAATTTAAAAAAATTAAAATCCTATGGGAAAACGTGGTCGATCAATTTTCGCGAAGTTTCCCGTCATAAAACATTCAAACGAACGCATAAAAATGCAGTGAAATTTTTTCCACGGATGACTTTGTTTCGTGTTCTTAAATCGATTCACCGGTTTTATTTCTCATTTCTCAACACTTAAGGTATTTCGATAAAATTAAATAACATTTTAAATGCGTTAGAGATATCGTCAAGCTAACCACCACGGATTTGGCAGAGCTGGTCGACGACGACATCGTGGAATATAGTCCAGCTCCTCAAAAGTTAATGCGTTGACGTGCAAAGAAAGACATGAGCGGTGGATTTCGACAGGAGGGGGGCATGGTTATCGGATATTTCGCCGAAGGGAAAACGAGCTCAGATGGTTTCTAAGAAACAGGTCGATTGTGTCCTTTTCCCTAGAGAGAGAGAGAGAAAGAGGGAGAAGGGGGATCTTAAGGCAAACGGAGAGAGGTCTCTTCCCCTTATTTTCACACGAGAGATAATTACGAAACTTATGAAACCGAGATAAAAATCGAAACATCGACAGTCGATAAGTCGATCGTTTATATATATCGAATTTTCGACTGCTACGGCGAGATAAACTTTTCCCCGTTAACATTTTTAAAGTGCAAAGGAAGAATACCCAAGAAAAGTTTATTAAAGAACTTTTCCAATTTCATCGAGAGTTCGCGGAAGTAGAGTAGCTCTCTGGGAATTTACATAAATGTATTTAAAGACAATTAAAAACTGTGTATTTTGGTTATTAGGATAAATTCGTTTATTGAGGGATGAAACATCAGCGCCAGGAAATTTATTACTGCATGAAAAAAACAATATCTTGAAGCGAAACTTGAACACATTTTCCAAGTAGGGTTGCCAGACGTCCCGCATCTTGCGGGCCAGTCCCGCATTTTATTATAAAATCCCGCGTCCCACCTCAAGATAAAAATGTCCCGTAAAAAGTTTGTTATGTTATTTTAATTTTACCTTGCGTTTTGTCACGTTATTATTCTTATGAAGCGACATATTTTGTTTTTAATTTAGCAGCTGCGGCCACTAGATGGTAGCAACAGAATAATTACGACCATGTCGCCTAGAATATTGTTAAGACTCTATAATTACGACCATTGCATCGTAAATATTTTTTAATTTTTCTCAACGTGGATAACGATCGTCCTGCACTGCAATTTGAATCAGCCGTACATAAAAATATTTTTTTGCAATGTCAGTGTTTGGGAAGATAGATTGAATATCCTTTTCCCGAATAAGTATGAACAGGGTCAGAAATGTTATTATTCAAACGGCGATAATTGCAAACGTTTTGGCACCTCACTCCAAAGAGCTTGTCCTTAAGGCGTTAGTAAATGACCACGCTTATTCCGTTTGCACGGATGCTTCTAACAAAGGCAATATAAAATCCTTCCCTCTAGTTCTTCGATATTTTGATATTTCTCGAGGTATCAAAACATCGTTATTATCGTTTTTTTCATTGGAATCAGAGGACTCGACCACAATGTTTACAGCAATTCGGAACATTTTGGAGACAAATGGATTATTTGACTTTCAAAATGTAAGGTATTTATATCTTAATAAAATAAATTTACTCCGTATTTTTTGCTTTATAATTTTCAAAATCCTCCTCCTTAGAGAATATATAATATTCTTTATCACTATTGTACACTGTCCCGCGAATGACAAATAAAAATTTGTACACTGTCCCGCAAATGCCAAATAAAAATCTGGCCACCCTACTTCCAAGTCACCCTTCTGCATCACCTAACTACTCCGTGAACTCCATCCTCAATCTTGAAATAAAACGGCCAAAAGAAACCTTAACCAGGATTCCATCCGTTAACGATGCAACGAACTCTACCAACAGCTTGACTCACGTATAAGGACCATATTTATAACCAAAAGTCGCAAAAGCGTGGGTTAAGAATCGATAGGATGGGAGGATGACCTCGAAGAGGTTTCTTATATTCCCGGCATGCCGCATAAATCGATCGAAGAGGGGAAATGCCAACTGTCAACGGCCAAATTATCAACGGGAAAATAGAAATGAGAGATACAGGAGTCCCCACGTATACTACATACACACACGATTGACAAAATGCGTTGCCAACATCCAAAACAAGGTCGAGAAAACCAGATGAGCGTTAGGGATACAAAGTAGCCGTCGTCGGTGCTGATTCAACGACATTAAGATTCTATTTTGTCGCCGAAGTAGAAAACTAGTTTTTCTCAGCCTTTAGATGGCTATTGGAGGAAAATATTTTGTCGATTTAAGCTATCGGCGAGCTCGATAATTCTCTTTCGAATCTCATTCAAGATAAATCTACCGCATTACCCGCCTCTCAAACTCCCAATTTAAACTCCCGAATTTAACATCGCAGATTCGTTAATCGATTTCATTTTTAAAAAATCCCTAATCATCTCATAAGGTTGGTGCATTTTATTTGGCGACAACTACTCCTCAAACCAAAGGAAACTGTAAACGAAACGGTAACGATGTTATCACTCGAGCTGATAACGCCTTCCGATTCTCGGAAAAAACTTTCGCAAAAACGAGTAACTATTAGAAAAATAACCATCCCAAGAAATGTTTATGGTAAAGCCTGATAAAAACTTACGCGGAAACATAAAATGGAGAAATATGGCTAAAAACTAACAGGATTAAAAAAATACAGATAAACCGCGTGACAAACAAAATATAATCCCGGTAAAAAATATAGGCGCGCATAAATTTTAATTCCGCGGTCCTCCGCTACGCGCGCCACGAAAATACGACGGATATAAACAAACCGTGTCAAAAAAAATAACTAACATTCGTAATAGCTTTGGAGAGGGATAAAAGGTACTCTCCAGAGACCCTAAAGCGGGTGGAGTGTGGGATGGGAAAATTTGGTACTCATGTGTCAACAAAACCGCGTTATTTCGCGAGTGTTATTTCAAGCCAAGCCGCCCTATTTCGTGGAAATCTGCGCGGGAGGCTGGGAATTTTGTGGGGGAGAGTTGGAGGCACTTATATATCACTCCCGCTTGAGCACGGAGACGTGTGAACGCCCCCCCCCCCCCTCCCCCAAACTCTCCACTTAAAAACCTCTTCGCCGTAGAGTGCGATTTTTTCCGCGGGAGGTGGCGATGGAGAGACAAACTTGCCAACTCCTGAGTGTGTTTTCAAACAACACCATCTGTTAAGCAAAAACAAAAAGACGACGCCATTTTCAATAACCAAGCACACTACTTTCACGTTGGTAACATTCGATTGTTCTTAGGAACTGAAACAGATTTTTTTAAAAAAGGACTAAATAAGACTGTCTGAGGCGAAAATTCGTAAGATTTATTCAACTGCCCATGCTAACCATAAACCAGAACCTATACAAACCACTACTGAAAAACAAAATGCGCCTCGCACAATGAGTTCTTCTGTAACCGAAAAGCATCGTGAATCCCGTTAACCGTTCCTGGCTAAAGGAGCAACGCAAATAAAGAATCGACAATGAAAATTATAATTTATAAAACACTTGCGACAAAAACCACCGGAAAAGTCGGACATTTTTCCTCCAAAAGAAGCCTCGCCGATCTTTGAAATAGGTCGACTTAACTGCGAACGACGACTCGACACAAACAATTAATTGATCTTCGTTCCGTCACCGGATAAAACAAACAGGGCAGCAACCCCGCGGCCAAGGACGACAAATTGCCTATCCCACACTTGCTTTTTTCGTCTTTCTTTCTGGTTCTCCTTGGCGCGTGCTCGCATCAGCGAAATTTCTAATTGGATCCTGGAATTCGGTCGATGGGCGCGGTCCTTGATAGGCGACAGCGTAATAAAAGCGGAAATTATTTTCTACCCATGAAAAGAGCGAAACCAATGCACATATAATTGGCGGTTGTTAAAATCGAAGAGACCACTGCTAGACGAATGAAAAAGAGAAGACGTAAAATTGGCGTAATTTTCTAGAAACAACAATAATATTTCACGCTAAATTGTAGGCATTGTAACGGAAAATTACTCGAGGGAGCCAAGTGTAAACCTACTATATTTACACACAAACCACGGAATGGGAATGATGGACGTGTTGAATGGTATTTATTCCGATTCTGATTAACCTAAGAAACAAAGTTTATCTTCGTCCTAATCACCTCAAAACAATTCGATATAGAACGCATCTACCTCGGATTACTGGAAAAATCGAATTGATGTATAAACATCTAACAATAAGAATTAAAAATGGTATTGGTTACTTGATTGCCTAATTTAATATCGTAATTTTTTTAATTTTTATATTCTTGCTTTCTGAACCTCGAAACAATGCCTACGAATACTTCCGCCAGGGGGACGGGGGGGGGGACTAATTTGCATGATAATTAAAGAGGGCACCCCCGGTGAGCCCGCATTAAATTTTATGGGCATTAACCACATTGCGTGCCCGAAACCATTAAGTAACGCACCCCGTTATAGATCTATTCGCCATCTTACTCCTTGAATATCTCGCTTTTCTACGATTTTAGGTTACAAGGCGTACCAACCCCATGACGTGAGATCAAAGGCGCGAAGAAACAATACTTCGCCGACTTCCCCGATACGACGCTACAAAAAAATGTGAAGTGGAACAGATGGGCAAAAAATGAATGCGAGGATAAGTACACGTGGCCATTTGTAAGCCCACAACTAGATCATTAACGCCATAAATTTCTTAGTTTTTCTTCAACAACATGCATACAGTGGAAATTCTATAAGTCGAACCTCGACGGAAACAAAAAATATTCGACTTATAGAAAATTCGGGTTATAGACGCTCGGCTTACATAAGTCCCACTGTGTTTATTAAAATAAAAAATCCTCGATAATGCGAAGAATGGAATGGATCACAGTTAAAAGTAGTAACAAAAAAAAACGAAACGCCCAAAAAAAAAAAAATTCGCGGAAGGTAGGAAATATTATAAGAGATTTTATTACCATAACAGCTCGTTCAGAGGATACGACACACGAGGCACAGCTGCGTTGAGATAAAAAGGAAAAAGCAAGCCCGCATAAACATCCCGGGAGGTGGGGGTCGTTTCCAGAAAACCGATTAAGAAACACGCGCACAAGCGCTCCTGATATCCTTGATTCCTCGAATTTCCTGTAGTATGACCAGATTTCCCTCGAATCCTTTGAAACACGCGACCTCCCCATAACCAACCCTATTTTCCGCTTTTCTTATTTTAAAAATACGAGATAAGGACGTTTTTTTATTTCTTTCTCCCGAGTGGGGTATTTTATTTATCTACGAAAGAAATTGGATATGAAAACAAGAGAAAGGAGCAGTTGGAAATAGAATACGCGTTCTATTGCTTCGAACTGGAATAGTATTATACCCAGTGGCGGATTTGGAAACTTGCCGCTCCTTGGCCAAATCATTTTTCCGCCCCTTAAAGAAAATTCAATAAAATGATTTAATTTATATATTATACCAGAGGAACAATCCGTTCTATTCCCTGATATTTATGGTTATTACCATGACAAGCTTTCTTAGGTTGGTACCAATGGTCTTTCGTGATTTCGAAGTTATCTTCTTCGACCTCCATAATTTTTTAAATCACACTGAAAGCCCTCTTTACAGTTCTTCCTCATCATTTATATCGACTCTTCTTACAGAGGATATAGGATATATATATATATATATATAGGAGGATACTAATGTCTGGCCCAAACTACAATACTTGGTGAGCTGGAATTTAATACATAGGTGAACCGAGAAAAATAATCGGAGGAATAATTGGAAAATTGCGACAATGTTTATTTTCTTGGCCGGTAAAAATTATAAACAATTTTACTAACATTTCATGGTTTACGTATTTCTGCATGCACTATCAAGATGAAATTTTTTCTACCTGTAGAACTCGCCAAATAATGAAAACGGGAGTATAGAAATTTGAAATTTTTTATTCGTTCGGCCGTAATAAATTCTCAAATGTTTAACAATTTGACTAATGTTTATGTACTTTCTGTACATCCAGGAAGCTGAAATTTTTAACAGGGTTAGGAATTAATGTCCCGGTGTTAAATAACATTGAAAATTTTAGAAATAATTATTGCTGTGGCTGTTATAAATTAAGAAATTTTAAACAATGAAATTCATATAAATGCACACCTAGAGGTGCTGCATGGATGAAATTTCGCATATGGGTGAGGTATTCGTAACAAATGATAAAAACCTATAAATGTATTATAATTATAAATTTTAGGGGTTGTTTTTACCCCAATACTTTCGAAACAGAAAAACACGTAATTCGGAGCCGAGATACGAACTTATGCATTCAAAGTAATTTTTAGGCTTTTATTTTTACTTTCAGGTGAGAGAAAATGCTTGCAGAATGCAAGCACACGTTCACTAGTATACTATATTGACCGTCTTGCAACTTGAAGAATGAATATACAAATCCGACCGCCCCTAGGCCACTGCCTACTTTGGCCTTATTGCAAATCCGCTAATGATTATACCGCATATATTGTGCAGAAATACGCGACGAATCTTGTTAACGTTTAAAATGATCGTCTTGTTGTGATATAATGGATAAATTACTACCGAGATATCTGATATCACAAATGTGGAATGTTGCGCCAGGAATACAGATAGCTTTCGCAGTTTTCATGTGGTAAACCCAAAAAAAAACATAAGCTAGTGGACGGTGTCGAAAAGAAGCCAAAGAACGTAAATAAAGGCGCAGATGTTCCATTGCTCCATTAATGGACAAATTGCCGATGTATTGCTGCAAATGTCAACAAGAAAAAAATTCAAATATGAATACTGTATAAGTTCGTACGCAAGGCGAAATGAAAAAAAACGATCAAATGTTTTTCGATCGTTCGGTTGCTGCTCAATTTGATGCATTTGTGAGAAACTATTATAGAAAAACTGGATTCTACGAGTTCAGTTCTGCAGCAAAGCACTAAATCGACACCAAAGTCAACGTTCCTTCACAATTTTCAAACAAAGAAACACCGCGAGCTTAAGAAAATAAATTACACGAAGATAAATGGACGAAAAACGTAAATTCCGACGCAATAATTCCACACGCTTCTAACATTTAGAGCCTTCTTAAGACCCGAATCCTCCTTGCAACGGCGATAACGAGGATTTTTTCACTTAACCAAAGGTACGGACGGACGGGACGGTCTGGAATAGGATAAGGAAAACGCTTAAAATCCACACAAGACGCCCATCCGACATAAATTTAATAACAGGAGAAAATCAGAAGTAAATACCAGCACAAAAGCAATGGGAAAGAATAAAGAATACGCACATACAGCCGACGCTTATTCTGAATTCACCTTCCGCGCGTCTGCAAGGTCAAAATGAAGCCTTGACATAGAATCGCGAAAGCCAAGGTTTTAAATCCCTTCGAGTATCAAAAAGAATACCGTCGAACGATTGCATTAAAATTTAGTTTTGCGGAAATTGTAAAGCGATTTCAATACTTAAGCAAACATACGAAAACAATATATTTCTATACAAATATGCGAGGAATAAAAATTAACATACATAACCATGCCCAAGCCTTTATCTTAAAGTACACGACCGTGACGGAGTCATTAAGAATTTAAATTATTTCTTATTACAAAGCGACGCGAGCCTTGAATTACTTACCCAAAGTTTGCGAATAAAATGGAATGTCAGTCGAATAACATCGACATTCCCAGATTCACGTTTTATGCCTATGGGCATCAGCTTTTAAGTCTAACGAACGATACCAATAATTAACACACACACACTACTATCCCCATCTCATCTAAAACTTTCCAAAATTCCACGCAACCTAGCGATCCATAAACGCCAGGAAGCGACACGCCGAAGTTTGTGTGAATCAGAGTGTACGGAGGATTCTTAACCAAAACAAGAGACGGAGTTCATTAACGAGCACAAATCACGAGTCAAGATTTAGAGATCCGAATAGAAGAGACGAAATGAGATAAATTTCTCGGAAAAAAAAGAAGTTCGCGACAAGCTCGTCTCGGATGCGAAGATCGAGTTTCTAAGCAAGGTTCGCAACTGCCACGTGTCCCGGATTCTAAGTAATTATTCTCCCCTTGAAAACAGGGACGGATTTTCTAAGACAATCAAGAAAGGAATACGGGAACGAATATATACATGTATATTTTTTTTAATTCGAAACGAACGAATCAATTTCATAGCCGGAAATTTAAAAAAAAAATGACAACTACGAGACGCCATTACGTCCAATTAGATCCCGCTACGGCGATTATGATGGAAAAATAAACGCTAATGAAACACGTTCAATACGGTTGACTCCAGCCGTTAATAATATCTCGAACTTCCGAACACACCTGCAATCTCAAAATAAATAAATAGCGCCTAATAAAAAAAAAGCTTAATAAAATAATCGAAAATCCGACACGGAAAAAAATACGAGATTTTTAGAAAGGAGCCATTAAAGATTAGTAATAATTCATTTCTTCCTTTCCGTGTAAGTAATGAGCGGGTCATTGAGGAGGAAAAAAATGACGCTTAAAATTGGACCTGGAACATTATTTTTGGACGTAACGAAATGGTGCGGCGAAAGACGTTTCAAATTTCGCATCCACCTCCTCCCTAAAAAAAAAATACAAAAACAATTTAAAAATTCGAGGCCGAATCGTAAATAAAAGGTGAGTCTATGAAGAGCGTACTACGTTAACGACGCGAACAATGCGGGTTTACGATGGAATCAAATAAGATCCTTGGTAATCCAATCTCGTTATATCCACATACATATGAATGAAAAACGTTAAGCTCGGTTTAAAAAAATATAACTTTATTTTCTCTTCTTCTGTTTCAGGATCCAATCGTTTAATTGCATCAAGACACTTGCTAGAAGTCACTTGTGAACAATTGCAGTCCCACGTGTACCCTCACATGAAGTTTTGAACATGAATTTGCCATAGTTTTCTTCTTTCTTAGAACATACTTTGGGTGAATCACCACAGATGACAGATGCCTCGTAGAAGAAACGCGCATCTGGTTTTCGATAGCCTTTCACAGGACTTGTAGAGTTTTTTTTTCAATATGTACTTTAGTATACGTTTTGTTATTACGGTTCCTTCGTAAAATATTTTATTTATCTACGAAAGGAAAAAAGTTTTTAAAAACCAACTGAGAGGGTTCTTAAATTAGCTACTATATATTACTAGTTTAGCCTAACTGTAAAGGTTATTTTTACAGATCCTTAAGAACTTTATTTACAAATACAGGCGTGCAGTTTATGTCGACTCCCAGGCTCAACTATAGCGTTATAATAATAGCGTAGTTTATATTTAAATTCTAATTTTATATAAACAAGCACTCATAACCCTTATATTAATGTGCGGATGCTTCTATTATAAACACCTTTTTTTAAATATAGCTATAAATATATCGTTTAGAGATCTTTGTTACAAGTTGCGTTTTTTTATTTCACTTTAAGTACTTCCGTTCATGCGATAGGCCAGACGAGATCGTACAAAACGCCTACGCACGTACCAGACGTTAAAAAGAGAGAAAAAAAATGAATGAAAAAAATAGAGCGAGATTGGACGAGTCGATTCCCCGAACCGAGCACCGGTAATGCATCCTTTTTCCCTTGCGGACTTCAACGTCGCGTATGGAAGTACTTTACTTAACGGGGGGATAAGCGACGAAAAAAAAGGTAATTCACGGAATGACGAGGGTTTCCATGGCATAGGGAGAGGAGGGGAGGCCCACGGCGGGAGAAAGGGAGGACGGTGACATGTACGGAGATTTAGGAGCCACCTACAATCGATTCCTAGAATTAAAAAAAATCCTACCTCTCTTTTTACCTAACCTATCGCAACTGCGAGTGTTAAAACACAGACGTGACCCCTTTCTAATATATATATATATATATACACATATATATACACAGGACCGTACCCAGACATTTTGCCGCCTAAGGCGAGATATAATATGGCGCCCCCTGGCCTCGCTGGCCTTATGAATTTGATAGGTTTTCATTTTTGTCAAATTTTGGCGCCCCCCTTCGAGAGGCGCCTGCGGCGGTTGCCTCGCTGCCTCACCTATCGGCACGGCCTGTGTGTGTGTGTGTATATACTTATATATATGTATATTTATTTATTAATTTATATAAATAAACACATACATATACCAAAAATAAGGTCGAGTAACTCTGTTAATTGAGAAAAATTCAAAAAATCAATCATAAATAGCAAAGTTAAGTTTTAATTTTTAGTTTCATTAATTTCTGCCATTATTTCCTAATTATTTTTTTTGTTTTGATTCGTGAGGCTACCTTTTACATTCCCACAGCTGTGCTGAAAAATGTTTTCGCTAAGTACGATCAGAAATAGATTAATTATAGCGAATGACATGTAGAGGTATATTAATTAATTAAAGTAAAAATTGAAAACTCCGCTATTTATTACTAATTTTTACTCTTTCTCAAGCAACAAATGAGTCATTCAACTTTAGTTGTTTTACACTTATTTACGAACACCCTGTACGCACAAGTACCTCAAACTCCCCTCACAAACACGAGGGTTTTTTCCATTCTTTATCATCAGCCGCAGCGGAAATGATGCCTGCTTTCTGTGCGACTGAATTTCTACGCCGAAGCGCAGGTCGATAAATCGCGGAGCAGGGAAAGAAATCTGTTTTAAGGAGAGCATGGGGGGAGGGGGAGAGGCGCAGCTCTCGAACACGGATCATTCACGAGAATAGTCTCGGGAAATTTCTGAAGCGGTGAGGACGGAGAGAGACCTCTCCTTTTGGGCGATTGCGTAAGAAGTTTAACCCCGGCAAAAATAGTTTCTTTTTAAATCTGCGTCCAGCTGTTCAAAAATCCCATTCGCACCCAATATAAAAGGAAAAGCATTCGCAATCGCCATTTTTTCGGCAGCAGGACATTTTGCGGACTCCCCCTAAATCTATACAACAGGCATGTCAAACTGGCAGACTGCACGTGGCCCTTATTTTTTCCTTGGTGATAATTTTTGCCTAAACTAAATTGTTTCCCATAAATACTTTATTTTTGTGGAAAGGAGGCGAGATTTTTTTCACAGTAATTGCGTAAAATTCGCTTTTTTTAAATTTTATTGTTTATGTTGGCAAAACAGACGTCCAATATTCTCGATAAAGTCTATTTTTCAAACTCTGGCCCACATTAAACAGCCGCAATCCTAATGCAAACCCACAAGCAGTCTGTTAACAAATGCTTGGGACTTCTCATCCTAGACTCTTATAATGTTATTATAAAATTTTATATCTTTAAATCCATCGTGGTTAAATAATGAAATCCTGAACATGAAAACTTATATGCGCGCTCATATTTTATTTTGATTAGAATTTAACTTAAAATCTACCATCGGGGAATTACCTCTGAGGACGGATAACTTGTAACGAAAATGCGCAATTTCCCAACCTGTTAATTAAAGTAAAATTATTATGCATAAATTATTATTATTACATTATAATAAGTTAATATATTATGGATTAATTTGATTCCAGCAATTTATCACAATAACTACTTTCGTAATGTCTAATTATATTTTGGAATCTCATACACCCTCTTCAATCTTCCTATTTATAAACTTGTTGAAAATTTCAGAGAAAACATCCTGTAAGTCCTCGATTTCTCGTTTCAAAACGCTATTAAATATGCTATGCCTAAGTGTGAAACGAAAAAAAAATCATCCTTCAACGAGTACGTTAACGTAGTATGCCGCGGAAAAATAATTAACAAAATGCGTCTTTAAAAAATAGCCTATCCTAATGGTGGTTCTTTCCCTCCTCTTGAAACGCCAGAAAAAAATCGTCTTATGACGCCGGAAAATTTCTTCGAAGAGCTTTATTTTTTTTTTCTCTTTTACCGCGTCGACGTGCCAGACGCAACGAGCGTCGGATATGCTTCCACGAAAAAAAAATGATTGGGAAACGCTGCATTACGTGCGTTTTAACTCGAGTAAATATGCAAAGCCAGATAGGCGACAGTTGAGCGTCGGCGGCGCGCAGCAGCGAGCATTTTGCCGGAAAAGAGAGAGAGACAGAACGAATCATAAAATCAATCGGGCGACCGCAATAATCTCTCCGTTAATTGCGTGATGGCGGACACAAACACAGAGAGAGAGGAAAAAATTTTAATAAACCGGCCATTGATTCGCAAATCAACGACCCACACAAACACACTATCGTGTATCCAGGTAACGGATGGAACAAAACAACCAAGTCAATTAACGCGCCCACATACCGTATAGTGGTTCACAAATTGGTAAAAGAGCTCACACTACCGTTACTATTGGACTCGATAGGGTCTCTCGGTCACATGACCCCTTTGCCATACGCCGCCATTTCGCTCAAAGTCAAATATTTGCTATATCGTAATCCTTTAGAATTTTATACATATTATTATTACTACGCACATCGTTACAAGTTGGCCATTGGGCCAGGTGACAACAGTACAATTCAATATTATATTATATTCGATACATTTATCACTGCATATTTGAATAAAAGACGACGAGCGAGCTTTAACACACAATGGGTGGTAAAATCTGAATAAAATAATAAATAATAATAATAATATAAGAAACGACAAGAGCTCACAATAATTGATGTTGCAGTACCTCTAAATCATAATCTACAGAGCACTTAAGCCACCAAAATTAACAAATAACTAGAGCTAGCGTCAGAGATAGAAGAGTTATGGAAATTAAAGAAAGTCCACATAAGGCCTTTAATAATATCGACAACTGGAGTCATTCCAACGACACTCATTGCTCAGTTAGATACCTTAAACATTAAACAGCTAGCGCCGCTAATCCATAAATCTGTGATCCTCGATATATGCCATACTGACAGATGGTTTCTAGGAGCTGAATAAACGGAACTTGACTTCAGCCCGTTCTGTCTCTGAATGCTCATTGAAAATAATATGAGACCAAAATCGATAATAATAATAAATAACATAGATAATAAATAATATAAATAATAAATTACAATGTGAAAATCTATGTGGTTCCGTATTATGTCAATATGACTGAAGGATTCGCTAATAACACGTCCTATTTGTATTAGATTAGATTTAATAAAATCATAACTAAACAAGAAATGAATAAGGAGAAAATTCGCATTTTTGGACCATCACATACTAAAACCCGTGTTTGCTAGATGCAAACTTCCAATTCTTTCCGCCAGTAACGACACTGGATAAATGCAAGCTGCACCACAGCAAAAAGAATACCATCTAAAGAGACGTCGAGATTACAAAGTACAGTACTCAATATGTACAAAAGTACACAACCTGAGTGAAGTCGACGTGTTATTTCGTCCAGGCCCCCTCTCGAAAAATATTTCGCATACCTTGCGAGCTCAAAAGGAGGATATTTACGCGTAGAAATGATTCCGTGGAAAAGTAGCGCGGGGTCGTTATACTCCACGACCGCATTAATTGGTTTCTCACAAATACTTTCCCGCCTTTGAAAAGAGTATTCAGAGAGGAGGAGAAGCGTCATCGACTCGAACTATCTTTCCCCGAAACATACCTAATTATAGCCACTTTAAAAGGGCATCAAAGGGATGAAAAACAATGCGACAGTTCCCTCCGACGCGTCGCGACGCCCAATAGGACGCGAGGAAATTATAATTAACTATTCGCTTCGTCGACTTTCAAAATTAAGGCAATTGGTTTTAGAATCGCATGTTATTCTGCGAATACAGATAACTGCTCCGTTTGACACAAAATGCCACTGTGTCGATTAAGTTTCCAGGAGTACTAAACGTTTTCAAGGATCGCGCTACGACGTTATCAGTAGCGATCTCCGAGAAATAGCAAATATGAACATATATTAGTTTCAATATGATTCACAGCTGTATACGTAGGACGAACGTTTTTTTAGCCTATACCAGTAAAAAGCTTCTGCTCACAAAAACCAAGTAACTCGGCAGTGGCAGATGGAGAATTTTGAAGGGATAATTTTCTTAGTGGACCTTTAATATACATAACATAAGAATCTTTTTATGAGAAAGATTATTTACGCAATAAGTGGATTTTATTTATTTATTATTAATTTTAGATTTTTTTTTCGTGAAACGGGCGAAACCCCAAGCTGCAGCCCTATTATCAGGGAAATAACGAATGGTGCATAGATAAACGTGAAAAATCAGTACAAATTCATTTATAAAAAGTCGGAACGTCAGCTTCACAATTTTGGTCTAAATCAATCAAATAATAATATTCTCATTCAAGTGCAATCAATGGACACCTTAAACCACATTAGGGAAACAAGTATTAAAATCAGGATGGCAGAGAGAGTAAGACGTCAAAACACCAAATAAGCCGAGTAACCACGTAAGGGTTGATAAAAAAAATGAGTTATGATATTCATAAACCCTGAAAACAGGGTTAATATCTGAATACTTAAGCGCATACGATGAAATCAAGACAACCCACCAGCAAGAATAAACTCACCCAGTTCCAGAAAAAACTGCAAAATTAAGTCGAAATCGCTTCCCATAAAGATTATCGCAGCTCTTAAATGCTTACGAAACGAGCATTTCTCCGAAGCAGTTTCATTAAAAAATTCTCAAAAATCTCTCCTCTTCCTGTGTACATTATCTCCTAGCCATTTCCTATCACGAGGCACATTTAAAAAGTCATTATAATCAGAAAAAGAGAAAATCTCTTTTGAAAAAGTTGCCATTCTATAAATTAAAAAATTAATCAATCAAATACGCCTTACAGTTTGAGTTCATTCGATAATCAAAGTCAGGGGTGCCCAACCAGCGGCCCACTAAGCAATTTCATGAGGCCCACCGCCAGTGTTTCATAGTTTTCAAAACCTTTTTCATTTTCTTTATTTATCTATCAAATATTATTTTTTATCTAGCAAAATCCGTTAAAATGTTTAAAGTTAACTTGGAACTCCTAAGTAAATATTTCTCAATTATAAGTTCTTCTTGAGGTGGTTTTTGATCTTTCCTCAAAGGCACTTCTAAGATTGAACTTCATCATACGATTTTTAATATTGAAATGTTAACCCTAAAAACCTAAGTTTAACTTGACTTTCACTCATATTGGCGCCTAATAACTTCTAAGTAACTTCCGATTTAACTTTAATCCAGTTTACTGAAGCATTGGAAATTTCCAAAACGGCCCATCGAAGGATTCCTTGCTACCAATGCGGCCCACCATGCAGAAAAGGTTGCCCACCACTGATCTAATTGATTCCGTATTCATAGAGTATATCACGTACAATATATAGTATATCACCTACAATTTCCTTATACACTAGGAGGCCCAATCAATTACTAACAAAGACGGCTATTTTTAGTTGAAACGTACATCTGGTTCGCTACGCCCTCTAAGTACCGCAGCATTTACCATGATCGTGAAATTTTAACGATTTTAACCAATTGCCAGATGTTATGCTTTCATAAAAATTTCCCAAGTCCGATTAAACCCGGTAAATACAGTGACAAGCCCCTACCGTATGCGACATAAAATTACAAGAATGCAAATACACCAGTCAACGCGATCTAAAGCAATGGAGGAGCATCGTATTATATATATATATATCCATCTTATAGTATTTTTAAAAAAAACTTCGAAAATTGTTTTTTAACGTCGTTCGAAAAAAAAAACAAGAAAAAAGTCTACGGCGGTGAAAAATTGACGAGACGATCCCGATTTTCGAATCTATCAAGTAACCTCGAAAACGCACGGCGCGCGAGCGTTCGTGAGGATTGGCTCGAATCATCCAAAGCGTGATTGATGAACCGCTGTCATCCGTTAAATTCGCCCGAGTGTCGTTAGCGAGCAGATTCGATCCCCTTCCCCCCTTCTAGCGGACAGAGACAGAGATGGGGGTGAGAGGAAAGGCACGCAGGACGAATTATCCCGGCGATGATTCGCGTGAATAGGTTGGGAGAGCCATTAGCACCGCCTATACATACATATTGAAACACGTATAAACATACATATATACCTATAGTATACGCACACATATACATACATACATTTCTTATAAATAAAAATGAAGTGATGTCTGTCTGCTACTCAATCACGCAAAAGCGCTAACCAAAAAAACTACTTCTCACCGCGATAAAAACGATTCCCAGTGGGACACTCCCACGCCGGTGATATTGCAACTCGCCTCCCGTATTTCATCCTCCATCTTTCACTAAAAAACTGTTAGTCACATCCCGTATAACGGAAAACTTAAAAGACGAATCACACTTCGCATTACGCGAATGACATGGTTGCAGCGCAAAATATTTCGCAACGGGAGCTTGAGGCAAGAGAAAAAGATTGACACTGTTTAAATTGATGTTACTTCAGGATTTCCATGGAAACTCGACCAAAACACCAACAGGAACGTAATGATAACAAGACGACAGTCATATCTGCACGTAATATATTAGCGACAGAGACGGCATTGAAAAATTCACGACGTGCCTTTCTATGTTATACGATATTCGCGACGCACAAACCAAAGGAGGTTGTGTAAAGCATGAGGAACGGATACGAAAGACAACTGACAGACGCGCGCGCGCATTTATAAATATTCCCTTAAACGGACCACCCGGAGGGTTGGATATATTCGATTCAGGGAGCCCTTCCTCCCTCGCGGCTGGATCCGCACGCTTCGCAAATGCAAATCCTCTTACTACGTTCGCAGTTCCGAACAGCTAAAGAACAAAACCCGAGAACAAACGCACACGTGACCGCAATTTGATTAAAAACAATTAGATTCGTCATTCGATACGACAGCGAGCAAGAGTTTTGCGGAGAAGAACGTAGCACTAAAGGATTCGGAGGAGGTTGAGGAAGTCACGGAAGAAGATTTTCGTCACGTAACAGAAGTGAACGCGAGAGCATCGCGTTTTTGATGGTTTGGATGTCGCTTTTTAAGCAACATCTGACAAGATTCTCTTTCCCACACTCTTTCTCTCTCCGCAATTGAGGCAAATTGAGTGGGCGTACATGCATCCTCGCCTAAAAAAATCGAGGGATCAGATTTTTTTGAAGAAGCTTTCTCCGCATTTGCTTCATGAAACGAGATTATGCGGGCGGATGGTTGGAGAGAACGGGAATGAGGGCCTCACGCGTGAGTTCGTGCATGAAACAGCGCGGAAAGAAATGAATTCGGACGAAGCGCCTAACAACCAGCCGATGCACGAAAAATTTACAAGAGGCGGTAGAAAGGATTCGGCAAAAGATTGGTGGAAATATCACATCAGAGGCGGTGATAGGTCCAGGCGATATGGGCGACAACCTATTAGCGACTAGAGCCGCTAGAGTAGCAATTCTTACCCAGGGATCCCGAACTCCTCAAGGTGCAGGGGTGCGATGTTGTACAACTTAATAGCGTCATTACGACAGCAGAGAGCACCCCACCGGTTTTTTAAGCAAGCAACGTAAATAATTAAACTCATGGAATTTCCTTGTGAACAAAAATATAACCAAACTTGTTTCAACACAAATATAGAATCGTAAACGTTTCAGTAAAAACAAAGTGACAATTTGACTAGTATATTAATACAAAAAAAATACAATAAACTCCAATAAAATCAAACAAAAGATAATTATGACGGATGCTGTGGCTTTTATGGTTATCTTTTTAAATACACCAGTATTAAAAGCAGAGGCGGAATGAGGGCATCCTTTGTCCTTGATGGAAATGAACTACTAATGTACTAATCAACACGGAGGTATTAAATATAAACTAGAAGAAGTTATCACAAACGATCTGCTAAAAACTCCCAAAGGATAACCAAAAAGACAAACACACATCCAAGAGACATCAAGAGGGATTTTTAAGACCAGTGAACGTTACGCCAAGAGAATGAAAAGAGCTCCCAAAGGATCGAACCAAGAACCTCCCGGGAAGAAATAGCCGCCGTCGCAAAAAAAATTGTAAAAGATAACGACTACAACATGGACTAAACGACAAACGAGCGACATGACGCAGGTACAAAGACCCTGTCTTTAAGAACACGAAGGTAATTGCTAAGGCAGACACCAGCGCCGTGCCACGGACAATCAACCGCCAACGCTTGAGTCGATACTCAACGCATCGAGTAGGAAGAATAAAAAAAAGAGTATAAAAAAAAGAAAAGCATTCATGACGTACCGCAAGGTAAAGGGGATAGAGGTGTCGTGTAACACTACCTTATCCGAATCCTCCTTAATTTCCTCGTCCATCTAGCCATGCCCTCCACCTCTTCCCTCTGCCACCCACTTCCTGTTAGGAACCCTTTCCTTTCACCACCTCCTTCTCCACCCCACACATCCACACTCCCCCCCTTCTCTCTCCCCCCTCCTTCACGCTATCGAAGGAAGTTAGTAGCACGCTTAGTCAAAGCCGCGCCCAAGTCTTCATCAACGGAGAGGGAAGTTCTTCCTACCGTTAAAGCCTCTTAAAACTAAAGTGACCAACGTTTACTCATTTGTTCAATGTTGTGCTGATGGTGACGGCGTTGTATCAGTTAACTTTTTTTTAAGGATTTCCTTACCGACTTACCGTACTTATGTGTAGATTGATGAATAGTAAAAATTACTTATTCCGCAATAAGCCTTAACGAAGTTATTGTGATAAACGTCGGTATTCTTGCACCTTGCTTTCTGTTCTCCCGCGGTAAAGCGTCATTTTCCTACTTATTTAAGTAACACGATCGTTGATAGATTGCACACACACCATGGAATAATCTTAAAAACCAAATGAGAGTATAATCATAAAGTGTAGGGTTGATATCCAAACATTTAGTTATTTACATTGGTTCTACCCATACACTCTGGCACTGTGCACAAGTTTGTAACTTTCTATACGGCATGCAATTGTACTGATTAATGGTCCTGATCCTTTTACCATTAATAAGATTCACCCGAATCAGCGCGCTCGGGTCCAGATAAGCGACGGAAGGCTAAAAATCGCCGAAAGCTTCTCAGCGATTCAATCAACCGGACTGGACACTACGCACCTGCATAAGATGGGCACTTCGTTATTCGGAAGACTGATCCATTACATAATTACGTTACGACCTCGAAAAACCAACAAGTTCTCGAAGCTCCCAAAACTTTATAAATTCGAGTAAAAAAATCAATTTAACTGTACCCTCCGAGCTATACTGTTTCAAAAATGTCCATCGAAAAATAAACAACAATAATTTCTTCAAGGCAAACGATTGGCCATGAAAATGTGCATCGTGACGGTTCCTGATGTACGTACATACAAAATTATTCACAGATTGATGTGGGGTCTGAACACCCAAAACTTTTCCTATTGAAATGAAACAGACATACATTTCTCTTTGAATTATATATTCTATACACATCGGGTGCAGCCATGGCGTTAAAAAAATGAATATATAAAAGCGTGAAATGGAACGAGCGACCAACAGTTGAAACAAAATAATATTCGCACCGAGTCATACAAAAAGCACCAATCTCGTGGTAAACACGAGCAAGGCTTAAAGCTTTAAAAGATAAAAGTATATATTTTTATGTAATAGTTTCCGGCGTAACTTGGTGGAACAGCTTCATGATAAAGAAATGAAAACAACATTGTAACTTCCACATACGTGTATTTTTTAGATGACAATGGTTTCGCTGCAGAGCAATATCAGCAGGTGAAAAACACGATATATTTTTTTTTATTTAAAAAAATAAAGAGTAACAGAAACGCTAAAAAAAACAGAAACCTTGACAAAATCTAGCCAGCCATTTCATCAGAATAGTCAAGTTTTGACACCGGAAGTAACGACAGGGCCGCGAGACCGCATCTATAGTATGCGAGGGGGAACGAAATCCGGTCCCTCCCCCCCCCCCCTCTCTATCACCCATGAACCTTACATGCCTGGGGGGGGGGGAGTGGGAGTGGGGGGGGAGTGGGAGTGGGGGGGGGGGAGAAAAATTAACGGGAAGGCAAATCCTCAAATACCCTAAACCAGACATGTCAAACTGGCAGTCCTTTCTGTGCCTTTACTGCGACCCTAATGATAATGTCTAAACCAGTGGTCCCACACCTACGGCCCTTGGGCCGGATGCGGCCCCCGAAGGGTTTTTGTACGGCCCGCGAAGCCATTATGAAAAAGTACTTAATCCGAAAAATTTAACACACAAAATCATGCATTTTTATGAAAATTTTGATAAAACTTTAAATATTGGAATGCTTATCATAAACACCACATTTAGACTTTATGTTCACTTAAATGACATATCAGTATGTATAGATAACTTCCGATTTAAAATATAATCCGGACCGCAGAAGAATTGCAACTTCCAATGCGGCCCGCCGAAGGGTTTGCAACCACCGCCGCGTAGAAAATGTTGGGCACCACTGGTCTAAACTAAAGCGCACGAGATTTTATTTAAATACTTCATTTTTAGGTAAAAGGCGACAATATTTTTTTGTATCAAGCCTAACTAGGACGCGTTTTTAAAATTTTGTTATTTTTTAAATGGCAAAACAGACCTGCCTTCAAGATATAATGTTTATTTCAGCAAATCTGGCAAATCATTAAGCAATGGTAGTCGTAACGCAGCCCATCTAAAAGATAAAACGCGAATAAAAGAACAATAAAATCCCCCCCTGTCAGCCATCATTTAAAAATGGATTTCCGAATCAGCAACCCACCCCCTCCTATAGAATTACCCAAAGACCAAACATTTTCGCGACACATTTTTCCCCAACCCTCTTTAAATGGTACGCTTTAAAAAAAATCGTTTAAAGTCACTTTTCTGTTCGATCCGAAAGCACCATCCGTCAGTCAAAAAAATAAAAACCCTTTTCTTCGCTTGCGAACGAGGATAAGACATTCATTCGTTGAGGCTTTTTTTCCCTCCTCCCCCTGCCACATTAACATACCATAGTAGGGAGCGGAAAACCGGCACGAAGCAGTTTTCCCGCCACAGACAATATTGCTCATCGGGAGGGGGCCGAGGAAAATGATAGCTCAGCGGCGTAGATTGGAAGGAAGAGAAAACTCCCGCCTGCTACAAGGTAAAAGAAAAATGACGAAGAAAGAAAACGAGAAAAAGATGGAGGGCGAGTATTAGTCGCTGACAGAACTTGACTATCTGCTTTTGAAGAGATCGGACAACGACACCGTCATGTATATAACCTTGAATAAGAGGAGATGACTGAGAAAGAAAGGAAGGAAGGGAGAAAGGGGGGGTTGGAGGAGGAAGGGTTAGGAAGCTTAGCGTCCAGCAACTGAGGAAGGGGTCGGAAGGGAGAGAGAAGGGTTGAGCGCGGTGTGGTGAGGTAGCTTAGCGGCCATTACGGAACACTTGGACCTTTTAGGAGTCCGCGGACGCTTTGACGGACAACGTCGCATTTCCTTTTAAGAGTGGAAGGGAACCGTGCGACTAGAGAGAGAGGAATCTTTCTCTCTCTCTCTCTCTGGAAGCGACAATGAGCGTAACGAGCCGGCGACGGCGGTCGAACGACCACGATAGTACGCCTTTGAAATCTCTCCTTCGTCTGGGAAAATGGAATGTCCCCTTCAATTATCTTCGTACCTGAAAACGTGGGAACGACGATGCCTTAATGCCTCTCTTCCTTAGTTGTTTATACTTTAAAAACGAGCACGTCAAACTGGCTATACTAACGCCCGCAAACTATTTTTCGCATGGATAGCAGCGGGGTAGTACGTTAACCGTAAATTAAAAGCGAGTTTCCTGAGCGATGTTGTATTAAACCCTTAGTCTGATCAACTGTCGAGATAAAGAAGCTCGATGTACTTCCATCACGGATGTATTTAAACGGGAGTTAATTTATAAGCCTGAAAGACTATTAATGTCCCTAACTCGTCAAGTTATTACGACGAGATAACTCGTCATCCTCGTAATTTTACTCCGCACGCGACTTTTATGATATATTCAGTCCGGTGAGTTAAATTCGCTAAATCGAGAGAACTCATCACGAGAGCTTCGATGTAGGAAATTAACAGATATTTGCATGTATTGCATACACACCCTGATGCAGTGTTAACACCAGTTCCTGCTAATTAAGTATTTGACAGCGCACTGTATTCGTACTTTTTTAAAACGATATATCGACATTTTGTTAAAAATAGATAACTAGAACCAAAGAAAAATTCCAAAAAATGTCATTAAATTGATTATAATGATTCTACCTCATTTTTCTCAACAACGGACAGCATTACTTTCCCGGTATCTTTGTTATCCTTGACGACAGCTGTGTTATATATTCGTCGTGCCTACCTTAGTTACACTTGACAATATATGTCCAGCTTTGTTTTTTCATGGATTTAAACCTAGCATCGGTGTACTATAAAAGGGCTCGTGGCTTCCTGCCGGTCATATCAAAAGAAATACTAATTCGCCTTCCCTTAAACGGATGCTGGTACATCCCGAGCTTGTACGCATCAAAAGAATCACACATTCCGGTCCTATTGCAGCTTCAGGCCCCACAACGCGTGACACATAAAGGCAGATACATATACGACCGTACAGATACGAAAAGCACGAGGAACGCGTTATTTTTCTTCTCTAACATTGTTGTGTCAAGTTCCATGCATTCGCGAGACGATATCAAAGTCAACTTGACTCCATTCTTCTGTCTTTCCGTTTGACAAGTTTCCCCTCCGAGGCAGTAAAGCACATTTTAAGCCTTCATATTCGTAAACGCTTCAAGCGGTGGCTTGCGGCGGGCGACTGCGATCGAGCAAACCACGTGCGCGAATCCGATACATAGATTAGTACTTAGGCGCTTAAAATTGGGAATTTGGACTGAAGGCGGAGGAGGAAACTTCACGACTTCAGAATTTAACAACAGTAGGACCTCGATAACCGTCGTTAATTGGTTTCTGGAATCCCAGACGATTCGCGAAACGACGATAGACGAAACCGATTTCCCCATAGGAACAATGTCATAGGTCAATAATTCGTTCAAAAAGACCTTACATGCATCATATAAAACTGAATTATTAAGCCTCAGTATGCTCGAAATTTTAGACTGCGTCATTTTCATTCTTTCACTTCTAGTTTTATTTGAAGGGATGCTACATTTCTGGACCTTTCAGCAGTATTGTCACTAACACTGCGTTTTCGGACCATTTTTATCACTTGAGGTTCAATAAGCTATAAAATATTTAAGAAATATGTTAACATTCGACAAATGAGTATTATATTATTTTCCGTGTAGAAAAATCTGTTATCTCAACCACTATATTTTACACACCTATCAAGCATTTACGCGCGCCACTTTATAATCTTTTTCGCTGCCAATAATTGAACTTTCTGAAGGCCAGGTTGTGTAACTACTCTGACGCTGGTCACACGGTGCACATGGACCCACGAGAAAACTCATAAAATTCATCCATGTCCATTTCTTCCCCAGTATAAACCCAGAAAATCATCTTGTATCTACTTTTGAGATGGATAAAAATATTATTACTACCTACCTGTTTCCACGTAAAAATTAGGTGTCATTTTATAAAATTATTCTTTATATATCGTACAAGAGAGTGGTCCATCGTTGATTCTTGCGCTAGGACCCATTCTGCAGTAGCTACGTAAAGACACAATTTTCATTGGTTCATACTAAATTTAACCGGAGATAAATGACCATTTACTGTGGACATTATTCTCGCATAAGTCAGTTCACTCCGTTCCAGGGTTACTTAAACGGCAACACAAAAGCCGATTCCGATTCCTGACACATTTCGCCTCCAGGCGAGGGCAAATATTCCTGATGGGAATTCACAAACGTTTAAAAAAAACTCTCTCCGAGTCAAAAGAGATGAGATAGCACGAACGCCCCGGGACTGAATGATTACCCGGGTTCCCTTTTTTGAAAGGTAAATAGGCAATAGCGAGGCACAAATTACTCAAACGTCATAAATATTAACGGCCTATTTATCGCTCTCAGCGGGTCGCTTCTGCTGCCATCATCTCCATGTTTCGTTTTTCAAACCGTCTCCGTCGAGCGAGTAATGCGATGCACATACGATTAAAACCGAAACGGGAATCTAAAACAGTTTAAGAGAAACGATTGTACAGACGAGTGCCGCTATGTAACAACAGTCAAGATGAGGGAACTAGGAAATTAATAGAGAGCGAAAGTAGCGGCTACCGGAATGGCGCAAAAAGACTTTTAATTTGAAAAATGAAAGGAAGAATTTATTTGCGTACTGAGCGAAGATCCGAGTTTAAACAAGCACGCAACAATGTGTAACGAAGCGTCAATTTCAGAAATTTTCTGAAGGAATGAGGATAATGTAAAGCTAAACGGGACGGACGTTAAAATCCCTTAATCAGGCCCCAGAATACAATAGCTTCAACCCAAAATAAAATAACCTTTGACCACGAAGAAACTATATTGAAAGCGCACGAAAAAAAAGACACTACAAATATAGATAGCCAGTCAATTCATCGCGTGCGATTTCAAAAATCAAGGGAAACCATTGAAAAATGAGAACGCAGCCTATGAAACACCTTTTAAGACCTTTAGAACAGCTGGAAAGAGAACTATTATGATGCCGTTTGTAATGCGAGTCGTGAGCAGAGGAGGCTCACTCCATGACAATGACTTTTAACTTGCAATTGGTCGCTCTATGTGGAGAAAAAGGAATTAGAGTACAACCGCAGGAAATGAACAGGGGTAGACTTCTGAAGTGGCGGCTATAAACAGGTACAAGTAAAACAATTGAATCGCAAGGGTAATATACATCCTCGAAATGTTTACTTCGTTTAATTTTCTTGCACGATGCACGTGACGTCATTTCTACGACGACAAATTAAGGAAAAAGCTATTTCAAAGGTACGAAATGTCTATCAGGAAATGTTTATTGGTTCTAGAATACGAAAATAATTACAAGGCACACCCTAGGCCAATAATCCTGTTATTCTCCCTCAGGACGTCACCTAATGACTATGAGACTAAAAATACTTGGTTATGCAGATATTTTCTACATAAAAATTTACCAGAAGCGCTTGAAGATTAAAGAAAACGAACTTAATTCGATGGAATGTCTGGAAACTAACAATATTTCAAAAACATAACATAAAAGTTATTTGTTACCGTTTTGCAGTGCTAAACTATACGAAATTCGAACGAAAACAAGAAAGATCGGGTGACGGACAAAGCGGTAACTAAAGACCAGTTTTGTTGTCCCAGGAAACGCAAACAAAGATAAGGCAGGAAGCGCGGGTAAGGTAAAGGCAAACAAAACGATAATTTACGTGGAATTAAAACTTTAGTAAGCGAAGAGGACAATGGAATCAAAAAAACGAAAACTGGAATTGCATACCGCGTCAAGCTAATTAAAAATATTCCGTGCATAAAACTCGAGGGCGAACCATATGCTTCTGTATCTATTCAACAGACGCCACTCAGTATATGCCTCTAAAAGTTGGAATTACACCTGCTTACAATGTAATCATAAATTCTTTTGTTTATTTAGTGTCTTTTTGTGCAAAATAAAAGGTCAAATAAGTGAATTAAAGGAAATTTGTATTAAAACAAAATAATCTTCAGAAAAATATTACATTGGAGAACATGTCACTTAACATTAACAATTTTTTATTTGACATCAATTATTATTTTTGTTATTGTATAATTTTTCATAACACTCCATACTATACAAACAAACAAAAAATTGATATCACTTATTTGTAATTGGGCGCGTGGCGTATAACAGACGCCAATGAGTACACCAACTCAAACAAATTGCTTTCATGTTGGTCTGCGTGGTACTAGCGATGTGATGACTGTACCCACTGAGGGGTCTTGAATAGGTAGGAAGGTATGGGGGAAGGCGAGTCTATACGGCATACGCATTAAATGTAAACAAAAAGAAATCCGGCCCTGGCGTCTGTCAGACGCCACGCGCCCACTCCAGGGTTAAGGGAGGTCGCACTTGGTGCGCGCCCTAGGGGGTCTCTTGGAGCAAAGGGCACCGAAAATTTTTTTTAAGTTCATACATAATATACAATCTCAGAAATATTAAATATCTCATTTTGAAAGCCACGAAAGAAAATTTATTTTTTTGCACTGCGGTACTTAATTTATTAAAACGGGGACTCAAATAAATGGTTAGTCGTTTGCACCAGGGATCTCAGAATATCTATATCCGCCACCGCTCCTGGTTATTAATGTTAAGAACATAACACTCAAAGATGCACCATCTTCCCCCCCCCCCCATCCTATTGAACACAACGTTACACCAGAACTCGAGTTCCAATCTCAAACGACAAGACGACGCGCGAAAGCGTAGCGGAACAGGACCCCCAAGAAGTTTTTCGGAAACAAGAAAGATATTTAATAAGCTGACATTTCAAACGGACTACAAATACTAACGATCTCTCCCGGCCATGGCAACCCGTATATCTTCCGGTCGTCGCTCCAATACGATTCACAATGCCGTCTCTTTCCGGAAAGCTTACTGAAATCTCCTATGACAAGGGAGAGGGCGCGGCCATCAAAAATAAAATAAAAAGCACCCATCATTATGCTCTCCCCGTTATGCCTACAAAAGAAAGGCTCTTCCGAGCTCCGGGAAATGCCTAGGAAAATAAATTTCTCCGAACAACTTAAGTTCCTTTCACCCGAGCAACTACGGCTTTCTTTTTCTCGAAAAATGGCTTCCTGAGAAAAATGAGTTCGGAGCCATTAATGGTACCCGTTTTTTACGCCTACGTACGTATCACGTTGCGAATCACCTGAGTGGTGGATGGCAGGGGGTGCGTTGCACTTTTAAGGTTTTGACTCTTCCGTATAGTCCTCGTGGATCGCTTGAGATCGGAACGAAGTACCATATGCCAATCCCAAACTAGATAACAAATCACTATACTTCCATTAAATGGCTGTGGTACGCTTTGATCACAAGTAGAGGATGTCGGGATTTTGGCGGGAGCATGTGCAGGCATCGGCTAACGGTCGAGCTTAACACGGAAACAACTTATATATATCCAGAATAATAAAGGAAAGATGTTAAAATCTGCAAGAGATTCGTGCTTTAGCAACCAATGTCAATCCAGGATTCAATTACACAACGTCCTCGGTCACCTAGCTGGAATGCAAGCATTAACTTGTAGTGAAACTTTCCTCAACGACTGGTCTAAACACGTTCCCTATCTCAGCTTTTATCCTCGCACTAAATGAACGATAAATGCAATTCCTACAAAAAAAACGTGTCACATTAAACTCAACGCGTATCTGAACTGAGAAAAATCCGCCCTCGGAGGGAGTTCACAGATCGCTGATACGACATCATTCATACGTTTATTTGAACCGACGATACGCAAATTTCAACATACGAGTAATGGGCGGACTCTGCAACTGAGAAAAACAGATTACCATCAAGGCGCGCATGGCTCAACAGGCGAGGCCAAATTTCGAGATTCTGTAGGAAGGGGAGGGGGCAAAATGTGGAGACGAAAGCATAACATGAAACGAGAGGATATATACATGGGGCAGCAAAGAGAAAAAAAAGGCATCAGAGCGCATTTCCTGAACGAAAACGAATAATCGACTACCCGGATATACGCGAATAACTAAAACCCACGAAAAAAAGACTAAAGAAAAAATATGGCACCCCAGGATGACTAGGAAGCACAGAGATCCAAAAATCGATTACAACGATTCAAAAAAAAAACAAAACAGAACGGAATGTGGACGTTCGTTTAACTCCGTGTAACTGACGGATACAAATGTCAAATGACCGCGATTTTAAGAATTGATAGATAAACGCTCTTTATAACAGATTAGATAGACGCATCAAAGGTTATATAAATAAAAATAGGATAATCTATGCGAGGAGGATAATTATTTCCTACAAGCATCCCAGTACAAGAGTTTCATTGCAAAATGATGGATATGAAAATTCAGCGTTGGTTTCCGAAGTTTTTGTAGGCGCGGAACCCTTTTAAACATGAACAGAATTTCGCGGCAACAGGGTTTTTTACATACAGGTAATACAATCTTTCGACCTGTCCATTTGCCGTTAATATAGCGTAATTAATTAGATGAAAAATTATATCCCCTGTTACCTATCAACACATACGTACAAATTGCTTATTAATTTAACAAACAACGCTTTTCGCGGCACCCAGTTTGAGAACCGGTCATTGGCAATTAACGCGATAAGATCGCATCTAAGTTATTCCCAGGTTCGAATCCTGCCGAAGGCATGGTCGCTATGGTGGGTCGAAAAAAGGAAAAGTTTTCAGATCGAAGCGTAACAGTGCGGAAAAGTTGCCTTTGATGAATAGAAGACGAGTGCAAATTTTTTTTTTCAAATCGGTCAATATTTGACCCTCGCGCATGGCGTTAAAAAGTTTCGAAAATTTTAACATTTCAACCCTTATTTCTGTAATTTTTTAAAAATTATTCCTGACAGGAATATTTTGCTATATTGTGTCAATATATGATGTTTTGGCACTAAAAGGTCATTTTCAGTTGTCACGGAAGGAACGTTCAGAACAACGAAAGGATACATTGGGCCTGCCCTCCACACTCCACTCCCTCCCAGAAGGCAATGCAGTCGAACCTCATCTGTGAATTTGAAGTAGACAGTGTTGGTGGGAGGTACGTTTTATCTGTACCCTTTTCTGTTTCTGATATGGTGGATTCCTCTTTGAAATTTGACGAAGGGTGGATATCATCAAAAAGAACGATGCCCTTAGAATCATCGAGTGTTTGAGACCTACTGTTACACTATGAACCATTGGTCGCGTGTGTCCGTCCTTGTTAGTGTTTTTACGACATTCGGTGATATTGGCCCTGTGCTGTCTCTGAATTCTTGTAATGAACAAATAAATATCCGAAACACAAGATCACCACCAACCAGGAGGTCCACTTTCATGACAGTACCAGAAAAAATATTTTAATCCCAAGCCTATTCTATTTTATCATAAGAAAATGACATTTGTTTCAGTGAAGGAAAATCAAAGTTTTTAATAAACATCAGAACGTACAGCAAAACAACTGACAAAAATATTGCCTTAACAGTCTCGCAAGAGCGTCATACAGGTCCGAATCCAATCATTCCACCAATCACTTCCTCAAATCCGTCCACTTTCCTACAATTTAAACGCGTATACACAAAAGACAAATACAAAAAAGGAGCTTTGATACGGCAACTCCTAACAGCTAAGACGGCTAATTGACACCGAGACGTTGCTAAACCTTTAAATTCGACTGCCATTTAGAAGGAATAATAAGGAGGAACTTTTTAAAAAGCTCCCTTCACTTTCCTTCTTCGTCTTCTCTACGCCGCTATTAATCGAGCGAAAGAACCAGGAAAAATAATAAAAACCTCATTTTTTTTATTCCTCCGAGCTGGAAAGGACGAGAGAGAGAAAACGGCCCGAGACAAAAGACTTGGAAAAGTATTACCGCTCCCCCTCTCCAAAGAGAGTTTTAATGGCGAAATTCCTTCACGCACGCGAATATGAGAAAAACCGGAAACCGAACTCATAAAAATCATCTCGAGTCGCGACAATTATAGCCACGAAGACCATTTTCCGACTTCCTACTTTATCTATTTTCCTCTCTCTCTCTCTCCTTCCTCTCGCTTTTTATAATGCCGAGAAGAAAGAGAAAGGGAGAGTTAGAGGTAGAAAAAACGGTGAGAATAAAAGGAAACAAAAAAGGACACAGTACACTTCCCTCGGAAACCAATAAAACATCTCGCAAAATGGATACGAAACGAATTGAAATTAGAGAAATGAAGCGTCTTTTTTTAAAAAATAAAATAAAAGTATGCCCATCGAAGTCGGAAAAAAAATCGATCCCGCAAGCCATCGAACGAAAATCGATATCGAACCAATATCGATATCCGACAAAAAATCGATTATGCCGAAATCGATATTGGCAAAAAGAACGACACCGACGCACAAATAATTCCCGTCGAGACACAAGTTGTGTTTCCGAATACCGTTATCTTCCTTCCCCGGCCATTAAAAGTTTCCCAGAAGCTCAAATGAACCACACAACACTAAATGACAAGAAACGACCGAAGACCAAGTCTCTAGAAGACCGATAAAAATTATATCACGACACTCAAAACGCATCGACGAATGAGTTAACGGTGCGGTCGTTTATTTTTTTTTAATCTATTACTATGTCGTAAGTATTAATGCTCAATGAGAATGATATACATTACCCATACCCAAATCCCACTTATTTTATGCTCCGATACAGATATACTCCGAAAATACGAATAAAAATCCGTTCTCTTAATCATCTCTTAAGTGTAAAATATTTATCTCCCCTTCCGCGAAGATGTTTAGCGTTCCATATTTACATAGTAATCGATTTTAAAAACTATCCGTTTTCATAGTTGATAGCATGCAACGTAGGCTTTCGTGGAAACCCTTATCGAACCGACATCATTCAACATTTAGCGAGAAAATCGGCGCGTAATCGACGGGAATAGCAAAGAGGAGCTAAACCGATAAAACGCAAACCACGCCGGATGTACTTCACGGATCATAAACCGAAGCTGGGGATTGCGCAGTGGTTTATAGGCTGTATTTTTTTTAATCAAAATAACGAGGTCGCATTATCTCCGGAGATATAGTCGCCGGTTCTCGGAAAGTTGACAATCACCGATGAAAATACGGACGGAAGATTAAAAATCTACAGATCGCGTTTCTTTCTTCGCATGACCTGGGCAAAATGTCACTACAATAGCCGTAAAAAAAGGTCGGGAAAACCAGAAAGTTCCAATCATCGGAGGAAATTCACCGATTGTAAATTCTAAATAGACGTGACAAATGAATCCCACTGATGCACGTACGGTTTTTCCAAATGATTCACACGTCCATTGTGGAGAAATGGTACACTATCAATTTTATCTCAGCCATAAGATTCATCCAACGTAGATACAAACTATGCACTACTTTTTAAAGACAAATGACGACCTAATGGAAAACCTAACGCACGCAACATGAAAAAATTATTTACTGACCGTCTCTTCAATATTTTTCCATTTCTGATACAATGTACAGGCATACATCGATTAACGAATCGTCTCTCATTTATTACGAAGTCCGTCCTCCCCTCATTTTAATTTCAGATTATTGTATTTCCTGGTAAATTAACTTCGTTTTCATCGCAGAAATTAGTATGTATTATTTTTTTGAAAACACTTTTGAAGGTACGCCAATTGTTTTGCATACCAGACATACTGTTTGGGATTTCTCCGGTAAAACGATTCCCAACAAGATCTACATCACAGCAAGTAAATATTCTCAAGACTATCTCGCTATTTCGTGTGATTGCATGGTTTTTTTGTTATTATATTAAAAGTAATGTACGCCTTTCACAGAATATATATCGAAGTACTGGAACTTCACTTCACTTTGTGTTTTATATGCTATGACAACGAAGTCGATGCGGGGAACACATCTACTTTGTTACAAGAGGTACGTATACCTTTATATCAAAGACTATTTCTAGCGAGATCGGAATTATTTAGGTAAAATAATTTTTTCTGAGAACGAGATTCTTGCCGCTCAATAACTGTCGTTCGGCCATAAATGAACTGGGACAATCAGCCCTTCCAGATGACAGATTCCACTTGATATAACAAATACATATTTTGCTGAGCTTAGAATAAATTATAATAGTTAAACCATAAAATTATTCCTTGTATGTATGTACTTTAAATTGGCAAGTAAGCTAGAAAAGGAAAGCCAATTTTTGTAATTTTGGCACACGAGAAAAAAAAAGAATTTTACCATCTCAGACCTAATCTACTAATTTATGGCCTACCACCAGAGCCGGGACTAGGTATTTTGGGCAAATAATATGAAACGCTCCCTCTAGCCCATGACATGCAAAAAAAATAATAATTATAATTAATGTCTGCCCGTCACCGCCAATCTCACTTTATCACGACATTTCAATAAATTTTATGGTTCTAAATATACATGTTTATATAAAATACATATACATATAATCACAATTTTGGCACCCCCTAGAATGGCGCGCCCGGGCCAAGAACTCCTCTCGCCCCACCCTCGTCCCGGCCCTGCCTACCACGCTTCAGACACCTTTGATTGATTGTACGGCCAACCACATACCAAAATTACATCGCTTTAACGTCCCTAGGTGCTCCAAACCACCTCTCATGACAACAACGACGCGACCATAGAATTCCAAAGCAGCAAAGCAGGGACGGATTAAGAAGAAAATGTCGCGGCGACGAAAGATAAAAGCGGCGAGATTAAAACGGAGATTTCCCCGAAGGATACGAAAAAAACATATATACAGAAATACGGGTATAGTTCGCGCAAACGCCAGAACATGTAGGCGTCTATAACAAAAAAAAAAGGAAAAATGATCCGGGAGAGCAAATAAGGGAAGATAGGAATCTGAAAAAAAAAGAACGAACCAGAAACCCCAGATGCGAAGCGGGGGAGGCAAAGAACGTTTCGGAGAAGACAAGGAGCTTAGTGTTAGTGTGTGTGTGTGATACCAAGAAGCGCGTGTGTCACCCGCCACGAATAAAACGGGTCGCGCATCAAGGATCGACAAAGAATTTCCGCCACCCTCTACTTCGATGCAAGACCGAATGAGCGAACTCAAACTGCACTCAAAAGGAACTAATCAGTCACAGTAGGCGAATTCTAACTTTCAACTCTGAAATATAATGAGAGGCAGTGACGTTTACGAATATATATATATATATATTTACATACACACATACATACACACATATATATATGTGTGTGTGTGTGTGTGTGTGTGTATATAATAACAATACATATATATATATGTATGTATACATACATATATATATATATATATATCCACAATTTACACCAATTCATCACATTGAAGGGAGGCAAGGGATGCATTGCACCGAAGCCTGACTATTTTCTCTCGCACTGTAATAAAATACATCGCACAAAAGTGAGTGAAAGGGAATGACAGGAAAAGAAGCCGTGCACTACATGGCAACATTATTAAAGCCGTTAGAAAACTGATAAGGGAATTAAATGAATCGACTAGACGACATGTTCATAACATCCGCCGTAATACGACCTCGGGATACGATCACGACAAATTTCGATAATGGACCGCCTGTAAGACTAATTGTAAGCTTCGACTTGAGATTTTAAGAAACCGGTTACTTTGACCTAAACATAAAGTTCGGGTTCGTCTCAACCCTACAAATCCATCTCCATTAATATAATAACAATAATTAATGTAAATTAACGGTTATTAGAGATAAAAATGGAATTCAAGCATCAAGAAAAATGCAATATTAATATAAACGAGCTCCCAGCGAAGGCACGTAAATACTTCAAAATGGATCAAAAATGTTATTAAGTTGCCCTTATAAGCAAGTCTGATAAAGTCATCGTGCAAAAGAAAGAAATTCATAACCGAACATGTCATCTCCGAGCGGTATACCATGAATCGTATATGTTACACATGCTTATTTATATTAAAATATAACATCGATGCATAAGATATTCACCCCCACAAAACAGAATTTATCCTCTAGAGATGAAACATGTTGGAAAATTCCACGAAATCCTTCTCGCCATCTGCAGCGCATGTACTGAAAAAATACACCGTGAAACTTGCGAATACGTTTCGAAGCCATGCACACGAACGACGCTAACATTGCGCCATACTCACTTTTTATTATATACATATACGAAGACCAAAAGAAATGAAGCGCGGAGGAAAGGACCTTCCTCGGGAAATAAAATTAAGAACTTATCAAAATCGAATCATAAAAAAAATAAAGTCATTAAGGCCTATGAACTTCCGAAGAGAAAGCGTGGACACACAAAGGAATACATGAAAAGACGCTGGGGATAATGACGTGCCTCGCCGTGGACTCTTTTGAGCAGTTCCCAGAAACGAGGAAATTGTATATAATTTTTTCGTTACCATCGGCAAAGAGGTTTTGATAAACATTTTCCAGGAAACGCACTGAATAGGATATGCGTGCGTGCTAGTAATTTAAGAAGCTAGCGAGTCATGTTTAAACCTAAAGAGCTTCCCGTCTTTCCTCTCTTCCGTTATTCGTTACATGCGCAATTAGAAGGCCAAGAAGGAACCAGCGACAAGTCCACGCAGTACGCAACATAAACATTTCAATACTCGAAAATCGTTGTCCGATATAGGACCTATCGCTGCGAATTTTTTAATTGGAACGATACCTCTTTATTACCAACCTTGCATTTGACAGTGCCATCCAAAGGGTGGTGTAACAAAAGTTGTACCATACGACCCCCAAAAGGATACCGTCAAAATTTATTTTGTGTGTATGAAGGTAAGTTTATCAGATAATGAGAATGCGTGATAGCGCCGAGGAGCTGACTAAGTTAACCAAGGGATACATGGAAAAAAGTTTTAATTGTATTGCGCAATAGCAGGGATGGCAAATACGTGGCACGTTTGCGATTTTACTTGGAACGCGTATGCTTGTATTTTCTCCGTAAAATATTAAGTTTCTTAGAGATGGAGTAAGCTAGCGGCACGCGAAAAAAATTTTATACGATCCACATTACTTTCTTGGCACGCGATACAAAACTCATTTGCCATCCATGCCCTATAGTTTAGGACAAATCAACGTGCCCTTCTATTTACCAAGAAAATTCATTTAAAAATCCAACAAGCAAAACAAAAAGGGCGTACAAACGGCAGTTGCGCAATCTATTGCGAGAATAAATTCTTACGTTCGGTCAAATTTAAATTTTTCCGAAGCAGAGATTCATGGACTACTAACTGAACATCTAAAATCGTAAAGTAAAGGAAAGGCAGAGATGGAGGAAAAAACTCGAGACGAACGTCGGCGATCCGATTTATAGTCGACCACTATAAACTCGTCCACAAAAGGTTTCTTGAAAAATGACGAGTGCCACTTACATAAGGACCTCCGAAGAAGTCCCCGCGAAACGCAACAAAAAAATAACAGGTCCTTGAAATAGGTCCCAACCGGACGTTCTCGGACGATTTCCATGACGCTCAAAACAACTCCGAACAGTCACCCGCGTTGGCGATGGCGCACACATTTGCGAAAAAAAATCCAGACCAGAACAACATAAATTGGACCTGGCAACGAAAATTAAAAGCCGAAACTGATAGATGACTAGGAGGTCCTATAAAAGTGAATCTGTTACAGTGCCTATGAGGAAAGAGACGAAATTTAAAAAGAAATCGTATAAGAATTAATGACTCGTTACAACTCGTAAAACCATAAAAACGAGCAAAAACGCTACTAAAAAGCCCGAATCTTATCGGAAGTGAAAAATCTGTGAATCGGCACTGAACCTCTCTCTTATTCTACATTCTCATATGGCCAACTGAACCATTTAGCGAACAGCCGACATGAGCAAGCACAATATGGAACTCATCAGTTCAAAGCGTATAACATTTGTTCCCATGCGCGCTAATAAGGACAGGCAATGGAACAGATGGAAGGTATTTCGACACATTACGTCAATGGATTCGGAGATACATTTGGCGTCACGCATCACAGCCTCGTAAGAAGGGCCATCAACTCGTACAGATGAGTAGATCTCTTTTCTCCGTGTGTTCCTACATAACTTATTGCCAACATAGTTTTCGTGCCAAAAGTCCGAGTTGGAGAAAATCCAAGGCGTTAACGCGGGAATGTGAGCAAGGTACTTAAAGGCACCCCCACGAAGCGAGGGGGAGAGTGATAAAAGTGAGTCGCCAAGGAGAAATAAAAGAACGTCGCCGGACGATTCGACTTAAAAGACTTCCGCGAATCCAAAGTAACGCGACTAATTCTACCGATGCGGCGCAATTAAGGGCAAAGCGCTATGCCAAATTAAACGCGCCGCATTAATTCTATTTTAAAACATAAAAAACAAAAACTAATAATTATAATAATAATACTAATAATAACCATAACAATAACAATAATATTTTACGTGTCTGTAAATACAATAATGAACTTCTTAAAGGTGTGGTCTCATAGCAGTTTCTTATACAGAGTATTATTACGACGACCCGCTTTTACGTCGGTTTTCCTGTAGAACCAATAATCCAGTATAAATCGGCGAATCCAGTTTTACGTTTCGATAAACATTTCTATTACTTTTATAATATCCATAGACACAAAAAATAATAAGTTCCGCGTTAAGTCGGGATCCGCTTTACGTTGGTGGCCTGGAACCTAACCTGTTGTAACATGTATTGTTAAATCTTGGCCGCATCTGTAACGTCGCAATCTCTGTAGGCATGGAATCCAGTCCTACCTCATGTTTGGAAACATACCAGTACAAAACAGAGTTTAAGAAAACATTAAAACTGAGGATGACAAATAAGAAAAATTTACCGCAGTGAAGTCATGAAATAAACTAGGCCAACGAGATACACATTTCTTCTCCGTTGCCAAGGATCGTCGTGCCAGACAAAAAGTTCAACATAAAATGCGTAGAAATAATTGAACTAATTTTCGCTTTCCATAAATGCACTAGAACGAGTCAACTTAATTTATGAATGGTAGAGGGGTGATGTAATATGTCTAGCTCCCAATGCTATGGTCGCGGGTTCGAATCTCGCCGAGGGCATGGACATACGCGTCCGTCTTTGTCGACGTCGTTGCGCTCATTGGAAAAGGCCTCAAAGCGCTGTTTATGAGCTAGTTAAAGCAAATAAATATGGTATTACGACATCCCCTGACGCAAGCTCATGGAGGCTTGATGGCAATAACGGAAACCGCCTGTTGATTTACAAAATTCGTTGTCAAATGGGTCAAGGCTCCTTCACGCCTCAATTGACGAGACTCGTGAAAACGATCTCACGAAGAGATGCGATCAAACGACTTAATACTGCGACTTACAACTCCATCATCTTCTGATAGTTTTTCTATCGCATAAAACGCACGAGCCCGCTTTACACGAAACCGAACGCGAAAAAAAAACTGAGTCAAGGAAACAGCAACGGTGAAATCCCATTTTCCCATAATGCACCCCGAATTTTTCCACGCTTACAATATAAACTGCAAGTAAACCAGCATTTTCGTTTGCCCTAATAAAAAAAAATTAATAAAAGCGCATACATTTTTTTCCACGGACACGATTTTTTTTAAGAATGTCCTCAATTGGATGCGTTGAGGTCATATTCCATCACGAACGAGACAAAAAACCAAGTTCCAAGAACCGCAAAGTTACATCAATAGCGGACAATTCGTCTTCCTTTCCTTTCGTTTCTCGGAAAAAAGATTGGCACGCACGGTGCCTTAGTCTCCAACACGAGCGCCCCCGCCCGATTTTAATCACCCACTAAAAACCAAGTGACTTCGCAGTAAAGGAGCAACGCGCACGAAGAGATAAACAAACGATAACGAGGAGAATTACCATCTCGACAAAAAAATGAATTTCTAGAAATGCCGCAAGAATAACACACTCGAGTCGACAGGAAGCGCAAAGCCAAGCCTCCCACGAAAACCAAAATTTCCTTCCTCTTGTTAAATTAGCATTAAATGTTTGTTCATGGTCGGGATGGTTTGGAATTCATCGTATTCGACGAAAACACAGATGATACTAACTGATAATTTCACGTTCCTTACCGCATACGCTGCAAAATGGGACTGGAAGAAGCAGGCAATGATCGGTTCAACACACGTTCTTCCTCATATCCGTACGCTTCGAATCCATACAAATAGAGCGTCACCGGTTAAATTAATGAGCGATTTAACTGGTAGCTAAAATGCAGCTGCTGTTGGTGAAGAGGATTTGCAGTATCTGGGTCGGAGTCAATGTCACTGAACTTTATGAGAAATATATCTCATTTATCATTATTCATAACATATAGCTCTAGAATTAGATGAACTTCAACTGGCGTAACTGGTGCTGAATATTATATTCTTTTAAATAATTAAATATTTTGTTCATTTGAATGACAAATGCAAAAAAAAATCACTTAAAACGTGTGTTCATTGTTATTTTTATTGTTTTCATTATTTTTATTGTATTTATTTATTTCGGCGTGACTTTTTTTTACATTCAGGTTGCCCTCCGTGACAGTTGGAAGGCTAGTTACGTCCCCCAATTTCAATAATAACCCACGCAGCAATTTTTAGTACATTATCATTATGCGAATATCGACAACTATAAACTACCCTTCGTTACCGAGAATTACTGTTCATTTTAACAAGGTTTCAATTTCGGGCGATATCCACATACAAACAAGAAATTACATCAGATTCTGTAAAACCGTACGGCCCCCCCGGAGCATCGCAAAAAATATTCAAGACAGAAATGTAAATTTATTTAGATGGGGTAAAAAAAAAACAACTACATCCCCACAACATAAGCGAATCGACAAGATAAGGCATCCCCTTTACGTTTTCTGCTATGGCGACCGATAAAACGAAACCCCTTCCTTTCCATCCTCCCCAAACCCTATCATTCCCAAACCCTCCCTTCCCCCTCACGACTGTCGCCAAAGCCGCCACTCTACAAAGCCGCACGCCTAAAATTGGAGGAAAGACACGGACTACGCATTAGGACCCTACGCTTCCCCCTTCCCCCAACTCCGCCCCCTCCCGTAAACGTTCACCCGCGTCTGACGCTTTCCCCTTACAACCACAACACTCAACGCACCTATCCTACTACCGTAGAAGGCATCGCCTTCAGCTGAGGTTCTTAACCTAGTCGATGCGTGTAGCGTCGAGTTTATTTCCCAGGATAAACATCGAGAACGCTACTGAATATTTTATAATGATTTGGGAACAACTGTGAATAAAACCGAAATTTATTATTAATGGCTATTATACATTCAGAAGCAAAGTGGAATAAATTAAAATTTTTGTGTCCATGAAAGTGATTTATAGGAGCGTGTGAGACAGGGGTGTAACTACGGTTTTGGGGCCAGCATTTATATAAAAATATATGAATTTTTATCCATTTTTTACGTTTTAATTCCAAAAATACGTTCTGACTTCTATAATTCTAACATTATAAGGACAGGATAAAACAACTCCAAACACTTGATATGGGTATTTTCGTCTTCATTTCGAGCGATGAAATCTTTCATTTCGATAAGGATGTTGCTACCTCGAATACCTTAAGGCAGATTACGGGAAAAATTCAAGTATTTTTGCGGGGCCTCAAATATCTTGGGGGCCCCACGCACTGCGTGGGCCTGCGCCTCCCAAGTTACGCGCCTGGTATGAGAAGATGCACGTCAGATGGCATAAGAGGAGACACCGATGCCGCAACCTTTTTTCATGAAATGACTAATGAGATAGGTATCTTACTAGCTTGATGGCGCAACACAGAAAAAGGCACGTTTTTACACACAATGAATGACGATGCGACAAAAGTCATTTAGTGTATTAAAAATACATTAAATTATAATATATAGTTTATCGGTATGTATATCATAATAAACAAGTGGAATTAGCTTAAGACGCGGAAAAATACATTTAGAACGACCTACTGATAATGATATCCTTTCGACTGTTCTTCTACGAATACAAACACCCACAGACTGTGTGTATGCGTTACGCCCAGAGACCGAAATCGCTCATTGTGCGAAAAAAACAGCCACAACGCGTTGTGGACGCACCTAAACGACCAAATATCGAAATTAAGATTTTTTCGCTTCATGGACGGTTTGAAACGACCACAACGCGTTGTGGACGGTTTGAAACGACCACGAAGCGAAATCATGCATGTTGAGACTTGTCTTATTTCAATTCATACTCATTGTCAGTGGTAATCACATTATTTCGCGTTGTGGTCCTAAGGAGACAGCTACGTCGCGTTTTGACAGAATGTGAAGGAACAGAACGCTTCGTGGTCGTTTCAAACCGTCCACAACGCGTTGTGTAATTTCTGAATCGTCCACAACGCGTTGTGGTCGGTTTAAAACAGCCATGAAGGGAAAAAATCTTAACGTCTTTATTTGGTCGTTTAGGTTGTGGCTGTTTTTTTTCCGCTCACTGAGCGATTTCGGTCTCTGGGCGTAACACACACACACACACATATATATATATAAACTTACGGAAGAGGAAAGGTAAATGTGTCTCTTGTGCTGACGAAAGGATCATCCCGAAAGCTCCAATAACTTCTACAAATGTCTCTCCAACACCCCAGCGGCTCTCCTTCCGGTAAGTGCTCACTGGGTTTCCTTCAACACCTAGTTGCCCTAAATATCCTCATTTACCTTTCTTCTTCCGTTAGTATATATATATATAAGACTCTACTATAAAGTATAATATAATCCTTAATGAAAAAATCGGTTTTAATAGTGCGATATTATAACAAATATTTACTTATGCAACCTGATCTAAATATCAGAGGCAATCTCTCTGAAATTTTAGCAGACGATCCCCAAAAGATTGATATTATTATTATTAATTCTAAGGGAAACTAAACTTTTAAGTTTTCTGTAAGTAAATATTTTAATTTTTATTTTATTCTATTTTATTACTTTTTATTTAACTTAGGTGTTTATTTTGACTTATCTTGAAATGCTAAAAAAATTGGTTTTTGACGGTGCAAAAGGACCTTCGACGTCTAAAGCACCTTATAAAAATACATACTACTACTAATGCAAACTGATTTCCAGAGCACTCGCGAGTAGTACGTTGCGCGAACCAATGCTCTATAAGGAATAACTGACATCCCTCTGATCGAATTTTCAAGAGTATCCCGTAGTTATACCCTCAACCCTTCCATACATTCGCCCACTCTTCCTCCTCCCCTTCTCTCCCAGCCTACCTCCCGCATAACTTCAGGATCCCATCTCATCTCGAAGGGCAGCAACACGTATCTGGTAACCACCTCGAGCGAATACGAGGAAAGAAAATGAAGAATGGAATCAGTCGAGACTCGCCACGCTCGCGGTCATCAACTCTTGAGTCACAGTTTCAGCAGAAGAGCGATAATTAAGGAGTATATAATGGCTACCTCCGCGCGAATTCCATTCTCCACGACGGCCATGATTTATTAAGACGTTCTTAGAAGATTAACAACCACGACATATCTTATTCGCCACACGTATACTATAATACATGCATTAAATGTGTATACATACGCATTTAACGGGACTTCGGAACTCAAAACAGGCTTAAGTATTCGACACAAATCGCTACATTTTCCGCTCGCATAACTGTTCCGCTTCGATATGCAACTATTTTTATTTTTCGCCAGCTTCGACGCGCTGAACCTTCTAAGCTTATGCGTGAATCATATCCACTACTAACCATTACGAAATTAAACGCACAGGCATAGAAAATGTTCGGGCGTAAACGTATCACGTCGCTCTAAACCAATGTTCCTTCCCCTTAGGAATGAAGAGAACTCGGCATACATAATTACGCCGATGGAAGCAAAATTCGTCACCCGAGCGCGACATTCTCAGAACGCATCAGTAGCATCTTACAATTAGTTAGGCCGAATGACATGGGGTTAAGGAGTGGAAACGGACGAACTTAAGGAAAGTACCGTCCTGACATTATATATATATATATATTAAACTGACCAGATAACTTAAGCGAGATAATATTTTCCTCTCACAATTCACCTATTAAAATTATTTTTTTTTTAAATATTAGGTATTGTAAAATGTTGTTGGTGGTTACAGATGTTATGCCACGTTGAAGAAGTTTCGCCGAGGTTAGAAATGGCTTCTTAGGGGTGGAAGCGATTTTATTTCCTTTGGCTCCGAAATTTATTCCTCCCCCCTTTTTAACTCCTTTCCTTTCACTTTCTTTCCGTTGACCGCCGTCTTCCTAACGGGCCTTAAGAGCCGTTTCCACGTGGACGATAGGGCGTGGCAATTCGCCCGGTCGAAAATTCAACATTCATATCTTTTATTCCGATATCTTATCTTATTATCTTCGGGGAATAAAGCCGACTCTTTGGCGACGATCTCTCATTCTTCCATGGCGATATTTATCCTCTGGTTCGGATAACGCGTGTTCAACGTTTTCAGACAATTGTCCGCCATTAAATGGCAGGGGTAGGCAGTGCCTAAAGGGCGCAGACGATATTGAAAAAAATGTGAATAAAAACTGGTAACGTTACGTCTATTTTGAATTATTTGAATACAAATTAACTACAAATTTTGATAATAAACAGGTGCTTTATTTTAATTAAAAAAAGAGAAATGGGCGTAAATCTCTGAATGCCTAAGGGCGCGAGATTTCTAAATCCGCTACTGTCACAACTGCGAGTCTTAGAATTGTAGAATTATTTGGATGAGGGAAACTTTGCTGCGGGTGATGGCGAGAGGAGGCGCCAAGATATCGATTCGTCTGGTTTTCTCCTTACGGTAAACCGTATGTCTCAGAGATACGCAGAACTTCCTTAATACCAGTACTTCGAGGAAGCCTAAATTATCCCAATTAATTGACGGAAGACCGAAGTCCCCACCAATTATAATCATGCGGTCCGTAATATTTTCAGAAATTTTTCTTACTCTTTCGCTGAAATTCTGCATTATATTCGCATTCGAATTGGGCGGTCTGTAAAACGAACAAATGATTTTCTTTATTCCTCGAACTCTCACGCAGCACCAAACACTTTCGGTAATGCCTTCTCATGTGTCAATAATGTGACTGTCTAACAGAGCGCTTGGCGCCATAAAAAAACCCTCCACCCGCTTTGTCGCGTCGATCTTTCCTGAAGACTTGGTACTCTAAAAGCAGGGGTCGGCAACCTTTCCTATAAGGCGGGCCACATTCGTTGTTGTGAATGCTTCGGAGGGCCGCATTGGAAATCACTAGAGATTCGGAGGGCCGTACGGGAGTTTAAAGAAGAAGTTACCTAGATATTTTGTGGTCTCATATTAGTGAAAATCAATTCTAATTATTCTTCTAGCGTTAAAACTCCCCCAGTAAAGGCTTTTAGACCATAATTTAACTGAAAAAATATGTAAGTAGTTGACTGTGTTAAATTACACCGATCACTTTTTCATCATGGCTTTGCGGGCCGCATACAACGCATTCGGGGGCCGCATGAGGCCCGCGAGCCGTAGGTTGCCGACCCCCGCTCTAAAAAAAACACCTCTTGACTGTCGATGTCCTCGGTGAGCCAACTCCCAGTCTATTACGTTCCGAATTAGGTGTTCGAATTCCGCTCTTTTCTTTCGCAAACTCCGACAGCTGACTACAATTACGTTTACACTATTTGTTACTTTAGATGTCTCCTGATCTTTCTTGTAACACGGAGTTTTCCTGTGTTTCGAGGAAATACTTTCAGTAGTTCCTACGAGATACTCGGTAACCTTCGAAGATATACTGTCACTTAACACTGCACTATCAGATTCGGGAGAAACACGTGTTACATTTCTCGTTCTGTTCGAATTTAAATGGCTAATATGTTCACTGACGATGGCTATTCCTCTTTCGAATGCTTGATATTCTGTCGAAACGAAGATAAGCTAAGCGCGCAAAAACCCTCTCTTTTTAAGGATGGACCTTTGGTCGCCTGGCCAAGCCATGGGAAGAACCCACTAAGTGAAAAAGAATACCGTAAAATTTAGCGCCGGAGAAGGTGACAGGACTTCTCCGAACTCGATGAATCATAAAATAACCCGCTAAATGGGTGGTCGATCGTCCCTCTTTTGCGCATGTTAGCTTTGCGTCATTCGCGTCCATTACCACAGGATTTGTCAAAGATATGTAAAAAACGGAAATAATGTCAAAACAGATGAGAAAGATAACAAAAACTAGCTCGATTATCGAACCGGAACTCTATAATATGAAAGTAATAATCCAACAATTTTCAATCGAAAGAACGTCTGTCTTAATACGCTAAGCTTCGAATCAAACCAATATTAATTGACAATCAAATGGCGAATTTAAATTAAAGAAAACGATTTCGGAAATGAAGTTTTCCCTGCTAAATAAGCATATCAGGTGGCGTCATAGTAGCTGATCGTAGAAGAATGTGCTTAACTGTCGAATAGTACCGCACCTTAATAATTTTAATGAAAATCTATTCTAAAAACAAGTTAACTAATTCAATTATCGAGCTGTCTTATGACTGAAAAAAATTCAAGAACAAGCACGTTAAAAAATACTAAATTTCACCGAAAAAAGTATCTTTTCGTCTTTCCCTTTAGAATCTTCTTTCGCTCAAGCACCACTGAAGATGGCTGCTTTCTAGCCGAAATGCTCATCTGGTTTTCTTTTAAAACCTTGTTATGGAGATACTCGAGACAAGTATTTTTAAGTGCCTGTTTTTGAACAAGTCAACTACATCAACGTAACGAGGTACCAACTTTCCACGGCAAATCACAGGACGTCAACACAAAAAAAACGCAAGGAACCCGGTGAATGAAAAATGAGAGAGCCCGCCACATCTCAAAACATGCTGAAGCAGACGCTTCTCTTTTTTTACTGTCGTAAATAAAAAATGACAGCTTGTCACCCTGATTTATGCTTTAAATACTGGCATCCCTGATCACCCACGTAAATACCCTCTTGGATGCTCGCTCACTAAACTTCCCCAAAAATCATTCGATCCTGCCACAAGAGTCGGAAAGTAATTGTTGACCTGGTTACGGACTCGGACTAGAAGGACATGGGGAAAACCCATAAGGATCCGAAATGGCTTACCCTGAAAACGGCAGTTTCACAATCGACTGCTTCTAGACATCAACTCACATTACTCTCTCTCTAGCTAGCAATGTACTGAGATACTTAATTATTATCTTAATTACTAAGAAATCTCGCGTAAAATTATGTCCGTACACCAAGCATTTTATAATAGACAGCATAAAAATGTTTATTTTTCTACATACGCAGCAGGGTGATAATGCCAAAAGATTCAACAATTCACTCGGGACAGTTCCTTTGCATAAGAAAATCGTTTTTAAAATCATTTAATATTTCGGGTTCATCCGTCCATGACTCTCTTCACCGCAGTGCACAGAACGTGAAACACCAATATAAGAGATTTTTTGCCAATAAATACGAAGTAATAAAAAAATATTGTATCGGAGACCTTAAAATATTTACCTCATAATAAATACTACCTTGCATTAATACGCATTATGACGACATATGTTTACAGAAATCATACAGAATACTCGATGGGGGTCCGGCCAAAAAATGCATTCCTACAAGTACGTTAATGTGAACGAGGTTACGCTGTAGAATAAACGAACAGTGAAACACTATTGAGGGCGGCCGTGAAGCATTCTCACACGACGTACCATACCGTATGAAGACTAAGAAAAATTACTTAAAAGATAAAAATGAACTCGATAACACATTCATGAAACAGACCAAGTAAAATGGTACAAAAAATCTCCGCACGGCGGAAACTGACGCGAAAACGTACGGAAAATGCGAAAATGATTTTTTTTTGAGAGAAGCGAACAAACTGCGACGTTCTGTCTCGGTTCGGCGAGCAAAAAGATTATTCGGTCGGTTTGGATTTGAAAATGCGCCTCTCATTACGTCATCCAGGCCATGAGAAACAAACATCCTAGGAGACTGGATCGGGGGAGAGGACCAAGCGTGTTTACACGTGTTGCCATCTGCCGAAAAATGGATGAAGGGGAATTGTTCAAAGGATTGTGAGAAATACCTAGGATGGATGTCACTCTCTGGAGATACTATTTCGGAATGAATAGGAACTCGGCTGGCTGGATTAAATGGCGTTCTTTATTTTTTTTTTACTCCAAGCGCCACGCTTTATTATAATGGCTCCTGGAACACAGCCGCCAAATGCGAAGACGAATACGACAGACGAGAAAACTTCATTATATTCTCTAAAATTAACAACCGACATTTCGACGCGGAGGACCATTCCAACTAAAAATAAGCATCCTCGGAAAATTTCACCGCTCATCGAGTAAATACTTTAGATCCCAACAAAGGTCACAATATATAAGTATCCGCGTTCTCAAGGAGCTCGGGGAATAAATACTTATAAGCGACGCAAAGTTATTAAATATATACTATCGTGGCATCAAACCCAAATAGTTTTTGGCGCCGAAATTCGTTTGGTTCCAGAAATTATATATTTTCCTATTTCCTACTAAAAACCGTCCTGCCATTTGGGTCCACCAGAATTCTCGGTAAGCCTTAACTGACAGCTGCTCGTTCCACGAGAGAGGAGACTGTGAATGACATGAAAAGAGGCACGGCCTTGCCTCCGACCAACCCAACCCGCGAAAACAAGCCACAATGAAATTTCGCAACCGGCGCCGGCGGCATTAGAACCATTGTTCGTCGAGTACCACGCAAACTCCATCCGACCGCTTCCAAAAAAAGCAGCGCGTGGATATATTCCCGCTTACATATGTATACGTAAAAGAGCCAGAATGCCACCCTATTTGAAAACTAAGCTGACGCTTCGCGCCTCGAAAACATTAAATGGTAACAATGAATAGGCATCGTGCACCCATTACGAAGCTCTTATAAAACAAAGGAATTATGCATTACCCTCGGAATTCCTGCGCACGAGGCATATTCCGTCGCATGCCTTCCGGGGAATAAAAGATATTCATCAGAGCGAATCTGCGCGCCGACAATTTACTCTTGGCAGAGAGAACAATCGAAGGAATGTTGCTGACGGAAAGCCTTTAGTCTTTCGGGAGCATTGTTGGCAAAATATCACGAATAACATCATTTAGCAGCTAAGAACATCGAACAATCGCCTTTAATGACTCGGCATCGCATTTCGCGAGGGTTAACAGGTGAGCGAGTAAGGGTTGCCATTGTTTAAAACGGAGCGCGTGCAGCCTTCGTAGTTATGCATAAATGTGCATTGGTTCGCGCTTCAAAAGATATCAGACGTAAGATGGAGGAGACATACAGAGAAAAACATTACCGCCTCAATTCCGAGATTTAATCCATTGAGCAAAATGCGCTTCTTAAGTTGTGCAGGAATTGCATGTTGACATTACGACGTCGCATAATGTACAAAAAATCGAATAGCCTTCTTATAAATCCACTTTTAAATGAGGCTTTTAGATATGGTATCATACCATATCATTGGTATTTAAGTATATAGACGTGATACAACAAGGTAATCTAGTTCATAAGATAAGTTAAAAAGTACAAATAAGCTATTTTATTAATCACGCCATTACTTTATGCGATGTCACTTGCCATAACAATGCCTTTCGATTTATCAATTTACATGGTATGAATGAAAACTCGTCCTTTTACATCAACTAATCTACTGAGATTCATGGCTCTGTTTCACAACACAATTGAGATTGTGGAATTCAAATCGCTATATCTCAGGAGGATCGCAGACTGAATGCTAAGTTAATACCTCTGGAGAAATATGTCGAAGGTTTAATAGTGGAGGTTTTAGGTATCGGTATGTGAATCTGAATAAATACCTTGGGGTATATCACCGTACATCTACATGATACCCTGCAAATCACCAGACTGGACGATAAAGCGCGACGAATCGATTGTAAGTCGGCGTTATAACTTGGTGCACAGCACCCCCTGCCACCCACCACTTTGGTGAGCTGCGAGGTAACTTTCAGATCCCTGCACTGGTTCGGTAACCACGCGGAAGTAATCGAAACGCTGCGCACCGAAGTAAATTCACCCCTTTCAGCTAAAAATAAAACACGACTTCGAAGCGCCCTCAACGCGTTAAATCTCATAACAACAGAAACAATACACCGTAACACGACGCCAGAGAATAAGAAAAAAGAAGCGATCTCCCACATTTCGAGAGACGATAAAAATCGACGCGATATCCATCACCCTCGAGAGAAATCCGACCGCCTGACAGCAAAACGAAAGGAAAAGATTTTGAAAAAATAAATGAATGAATAAAACAAAACAAACGAACCCGAATTTTCCGAGTATTGGGAGTCACGTGTCAGATTTCCTCCCTCTCCCCCCTTTTCCTAGATCGATGCAAGTCATAACCAGCTATCCATCCTTTTCCCGTCGCCCCCCCGCGTCTCCACTCCCCCTTTTCCCCCCACTTCACACGCAAACACAACCTTCCTTAAAGCCTTCCTCTGCCCCTTCTCCCGCATCCCAAAAACCCCTCTTCTCTTTTCACCAACCTCTCTCTCTCTCCCCCTCCCTTCCCCTCCACCTCCGTTGGCTTACCCACCTTCCGAGAATCGCTGAAAACCTCATCCTTTTGGCTTTCCCCTTCATTCTTTCCAAACGACCCTTCACCTCTCTCCCCCCTTCCAATACCACCTCACACCAAACCTTCGCTTCTAAACCTCCCAACACCCCCTCCCCTCCTACTTTTACCCGTAAAACTTTACTCCCGCGGCGTTTTCGGGACCTTTTTTTCCCTGACTCGCAGGCTTGCTGAGTGAAACGAAAATTCATTCCATAAAGGCGTAGTAAATTTTGGCACGAAAAGTATGCGAAGGCACCAAACCCCTGAATGGGCGACAGATAAACCGACCCTTTTTATGGTCAAAATCTGCGGTGCAAAGGGCATACAAGAAAGCAATGAATTCGGGAAGTGTCTTGATAAACGAGAACAATCGGTAACGGCTTCTTTCGTAAAAATCCATTACAACAGTCGTATGTACAAGAGACATAACACGTGCACTAATTTTTACGAATGTTCTTTGATTAAATTGCTGTCAATCGATGAATATTTTAATCTAATTAAATATTGCACGAAATATGTTGAAAATCAAAGGAGTAATTTAGGTGTCAGAACACTAAGGAATATCACCGAGCGATATCAGGGCTCGTTTTTCCCAAGGACCACACGGGATCATAATAGGAGAGTGATTCCCACAAGAGACGTTATTAGGTAGGTTTTGGTGCGCTGCACCCCCTGCCACCAACCAGTCTGGTGATTTGCAGGGTATCATGTAGATGTAGATGAATGAGCTCAAGGACTGAATCGAGGAAATATTACGAAATAAGAAAATATAATTTTCATTTAGTCGGTAGGTAAATCCGTACAGAAAATCGATCGGTTTAATTTACTTAAGTAGGCGTCTAGGTGCTACGGTTTACATCAGAGGTGCAAAATCGATGGGCCAAAATCGACCTTAATTGGGCCTAATCGGGCCACACTGAAAATGTTGTCCATAATAAAAACTTAAGTACACTATTGTCGATTTATTAATTACCATAACAAATTTTACATGCAATTCTTATGTGACAAAGGAATTAACCAGCTTCGGTCGGGCCAAACAAAAGGTGTCGGCGTGCCACATTTCGCTCGCGAGCCGTATGTTGTGCACCCCTAGTTTTACATCCTTGTTTCCCAGTGCCGAAGCTGATTTTATAGAGTCGCCGTCATAAACTTTCGCGAAGTACATAATTCAATTATCTGGAAATGGTGATAACCATTAGAGCAACATATTTTCAATTAATAAACCGATTACGGTGCATAAACCAAAATATGGATGCGTCCAAACTTTTGATTGCCCGTATGTATAAATATAAAAAACATTTTTCCAAGGTGCCCGGAAATCCTGTTTACCTTTGAAAGGACGCCGCGCCTACAAAAAGTTTAGGATTCACTGCTTTATATCAACAAAACGATACCAATATAAACGCGAAATTTTCTTATGCTCTGTCACGTCGTTTAGCTCAGAACCACGTACAGACTACAGGTAGAAGGATTTTCAAAAATTACCTTTTCGCTTACATGTAAGCCTACAACGTGCATTCGCCTCAATAAAATGTTTTCCGCGACCCCTTCCCGAAAAATTTCGAATACGCAAAATTCAAAATCGAACCTCTAAAATACGAAATTTTGAAAATGCAATCTACAGAACAATTTTCAGTCGTAGAATATTTGAAATGTTCCAATATTTTTGCGTCGCATTGCTAATGTTACTTCTAAGAGCTAGAAAACTTATCGAAAGTACATTCAAGAGTTCAATATTTTTCGAACGATTAAACGTAAACTCAAATAATAATAATAAATGGATTAAATCAGTTCGAAAATAAATTATGATTAGACGAGAAATTTCTCGCCTACCAAAGGACGCATAGCGAGGTCTGTAGAGCGCATTACATTTTTTTGCGTCACCTCGTGAGATTAGGAGACGCGTGCATCGCTACTCACGCGGAGTTCAGGCCGCGGGGAATAGGAAACCATTAAAAAAAAAAACGATAAACGGACGCACGACCGCAGTTTTATGGAACCTAAACGTCGGTCCTGGGAACTATGACGTATGAGCCTTCGCCAAACCCTTCCGCCCTTTTCTCTTTAACGGGCTTCGACATTGTGACCAAAAGATTTCTTTACGACACGCGGGATTTAGATGTTCGCCAAACTTGAAGGCGATCAGGTCATTGTATTCGCCGCCCGATACAATCAACGTGAAATGTTACCAAGTACGACATGAAATATTTCGAAAAGGCACGGTAGAGATTGTAAACTGACATGAGTGAAGAATTATAACCATCATTCTTTTTTTTGTCTTAATTTTTTGAACTGTATTTCTAAGGTTTTCCCTATTTGTTGCGAAGGGAAAACTTTAAAATTTGTTAAATAAATCACGGTAACTTTTAAAATGTTGGTATAATATAATAATTAACATATTCCATTCCTTTTGCCTCCAACATGACTTTAAAAATCAAACTGTGATTAATATTAGACTCCAAATTGTTCATCACGGAAATGATCACCGCAAACAAAAAAATGTCAATTCCGAAACCGCGGATTTAGAAATTCGCCGCCCAAAAGCCATTTAGTTAGGCCGCTCCATACATCCATATAAAATCAGTGAAATTTTAACCTTAAGATCAGTGCCGTAAATAGGGCACGGCGAATGTGGCATTTGCCATAGGCGACCCTTGCAGGTGCCACGTTCCCGCAAAAAATACGAAAAATTAATTTTACCATAAAGAAGTGTTATTTTAATGCCCAAACTTGAGTTTATATACAAGAAAAACGCCATTATTATTTATTAAAACGCAGTAAAAATTATATCCTACATAACCAAGGTGTTTCCTAAAAATTTTTCCATAGGCGCAATATAAGGTACGTACATACAAATTACTATTAATAGCAACGCGTCAAATTTAAATGAAATAAATAGAAAGATGTAATAAAAATTTACCTCAAAACGTAAATGCGTTTAATGCAGATCCGCTACTGTTTCGAATACCGAAACTAAAAATGTCTGTCGAAGTGCATCGATTCGCCGCGGGTTATTAGTATTGGACACACTTGCCTCGCGACTATAGAAATGTTCCCACAGTCAAGCGAAAAAAGTGTGGAAACAAGATGGCGAATGAGTTCGCTGATGATGCTCGGCAACTCCTCATGACAGATAGATACTTATCTAGTACACTTACAGTTGTAATCTGAAAGGAATTCGGAGCCGTTCATTTAAAACCTAGCACCGTACCGGATACATAAGCGATTATTTTCTTTATTATAGAGGCTCGCGACGCGGCGTGCTGACGCAACTTTCTATTTCGTTAGCAAGGACTTCCGTCTTACACATCATCGCAAGACACAAGACATACGATTGGTGATCTTTCTTACTCTTTCGACCCAATATGCAACACAACGAAATAACGAGACAAAATTTTTTTAAAACTCAGAAAAAAATTTTCAGCACGTTAAAATTTCCACAAACGAACAAACTTTTTTTACGTTTCAAAATGAATACCGCTAAGGCGAAAATATTCCTAAGAACCCCTTTCCAAGTTTCGCGTGCGCAAGCTGAAAATTTTTACCGCAACAGGTGGATAATTCATATTTTTTCAATTGGGAATAAAGAGTTTCAATAAGGTCGGATAAATCGATCTGTCGCGGTGAAACTCGTACGAATCGCAAGCAAGTCTTACTCTACGGCAAGCAAACGTTTGCCAACAACAGACACTGAGTCACTGCATCGAAACCCACGTGAATAATGCGGTAACGTCGTAATAACAATTAACCCCGTAGAACGGCCATCTGGGAGGTGATATCAATATATTTACTATATATATAACCGTATACATTAACAGGAAAAAAAAACTGATATCGCTGATTATTCGAAAATGAAAATTATATCATTTAACCGATTACTAAGCAGGCTGCCAAGCCGGACTTTACCGCGCGGTTTTTAAATTAATACCTCCGCGTGTTTAACCCATATTATAACCGTGAGGTAACGCGCAAAAAAAAAACACCGTCGCGAGGAAAAAATCTCCACTTTCACTTCGATTCGCCGACGTAATCCGTACGCGACCTTCTTGGCACCCAACCCACTTCCTATAGTATAGGCAATGAAGGTGAACCAATGCTCCAGACATCACACGAAACCCATTTTCTCCTCCCCCCCCCTTCTCCGCAAACCTCAGCCTCGGAACGGTCTTAGTCATCTCACTCGCTACGTCAGAGAGAATGATGCCGGGATATTTCCCCCCCGAGTGAGAGAGAGAGGAAATGAGTTAACTTGATGGGAAGGCCTCACCTTCAAGAGTACGGTGACGGGGATATATGTAAATCTGCGATTCAACAAATTGGATGACGGCAAGGGGTGCGTGTCAAAGTCGTAACAGTATTAGAGACGTGAAATCTACACGTTAGCCTGCGATTCTCCTAATTGGTGGCAGTGGGTGCAACGTACCAATACCTACCTTCACAGGTTTGAATTTCTTATGGTGACTTTATACTGCCCTCGTAAAGAACGAGCATCGATAACGCTCCGTCCCACAATCGACCTTATGTATTTTATCGTCTCGATCTTTTCTAAGCACATACGTTGTTTCAATTATTACTAAAAAATCTCTTTTTTTAAACATTCTGACACGTGTGTAATGATGCAAAAATTTTAAAATGTTTCATTACGAAAAATATTTAAATTAAATTATAATCTTTGCGAATATCTTTCTCAGAACTGATGCAAGTATTTGGCAGAAGATGAAGAGTAGAAGGGTGGAATACAAGCGAAAATTGTTCGAAAAGTTAAATAGCTCCGATTTTGTCGAGGACGTGGGCGACATAGTTGTACCCCACCGGTGCTGGAGAGCGTAGGGCTTGATCATAGCGTACCATAAAATACGTCATAAAATAGTCAACGGAACCGAGAGATACTTCAGATCATTATTCCCATACCCGATAAGGCGAATTCTTTTTTCCAACCCGTTTCATTTCTAACCCCCATGAAAAGCATGAAACTTGCGCAGAGCATTTTAAATGCGCATTTTTTATTTAGTTAAAATTACGATAGGAGATCGGGACATGAACAGTTCCATAACTGAAAGAATAAGGTATCTGTTTTTTTAAATAAATTCAAACTTGCGTCAAACGAGAGCGAACAAACAATTGCTTTTAAACCAAAAAAGGGAAAATTTTCCGATTTTTAACAATGCGAAATAAAACTGGCACAACGAGTCCGACGCTCTTAAATGGAAAACATATTATTTCATAGAATTGAAATACTTTTAAAGGGACTATGAGGCCATCGATCTCAACCAAGGATGCAATCTTATGATGACGTCACAATCCTAAAACGAGGGGGAGGGGGGGGGGAAACGCCATGTAATTTTCACTGCAATCCTTCCCTCACTCGTTAACCATACATGCAAACTCATCACCCTAAACCTATCATAATTTACTTCGAGAGAAGTTAAAGAAACAAAAATTAACCTACCGCTATGCGATAGGGCCAAATAAAAAAAAGGCGGATGGGATCATACGACCACCGCTTTAATATTATATGACTCGTTTATTTTTCAATAATCAACCGGCGTCCAAACAGTTTATATCGCATGATACCGGGTGGTGTCGGAGGACAGCTGCCACGTTCTCCTTAAACTTTCCGTGCCTATATACCATTTCGATAGAAAGGTGCCATATTGAAGGAGCCGATATCTATATGTGTGCATTTCCTTCATAGCGAGAAGGAACGAGGAAATCGATGTAACTCGTCAATTGTCGGAAATTCGGTTCGCGGAATCTCCCTCCCTCCTCAGTCCCGAAAGGAACGAAGTTTCCCATCCGCTTACCCCGGTCGGCTCTCGTCAGAGGAGTTCCGGGTACCTTTCGAGGCAAGAAACAGACTGCGTAATTTTCCAAGGGAGCAAAACCCGAATTTCATCGTCCACCCCAAGGTCGAGTTTATGGATAAATGTAACGGAAAAATCGCTCTCCGTATTAGGGAAATAACTCGAAGCGGTGGAAATTATCCGGAGCAAGATGTCGAATAAATTAAATAAACGTCGAAACGTTAAATAAATTAAAATACCTTCGGATGAAATGGGCGGGGACGAAAGAATCGGAGATAAACTGTAAAAACCTATTAAATTACTTGCGATGATATAATTTTCCTGATAAAGACGCTTTCACAAAGCTAACATCCATTGCCGGTTCCTTAGTAAAATTCGACCTAATATAAATACACCAATTAAATGTTCTAAGAAGTGTTCAACCTTTGATAGTGATTAAATCCAATAAAACGACTTGGCGGTATGGTTTCACGTAAAAGAACGTGAGGACTTGTTCGATCAAATCTTCAGAGCTACGTATCTAATCTAAAACTCACTGTACAGACACCGCCGCGCATCGCTTGAAACAAGGTATCCGTTTTAATTACCTTATCGGTCGATAAAAGAAACACCTACATTAATAAAGAATGAAACTGCGACTTGAATCAATCTTAAAAGAAATACCAATGAATGAAATAGACGATTTGATAGCACCTCCATTGAAGGAGCAACGAATGGAGATCTTACAAAAACGTTTGAGGGCGTAAATTGCACGTCGCTATTGTAACCGGCATGTAAGTTGGACCTTCTATCGTAACGATACGATTAGCTTTAAATTCTTCCCAAACCGTCTTGATAATTTCACATTGATCAGAGTCGAGGAATGTACCGCAAACTTGACATTTTACGAAACGCGCGACATTATTTTATTTCTCTATTTGGTAAATTAACTTCCCCGACATAAACCCATGCATGCAACATCAAAGGTGTCGTTTTGAGACGGTCGTCAACGACGTTATGAAATTCTTTCGCGCCCGCCTCAAGATAACAATTCCCACCGTAGGCGACGTTTTTCATACCAACAGATAAAACACACTTAATGATAAGCTGAACTAACGACGATTTCAAATTCGCAATGTTAAACAAGTCAACAATACAAATTTAAGTGATAAAAAATAGCAACATATTAGCAGCAGCATGCAAACCGTAACTCATCAACAAAAACTCAAAATTCAAATACCGAATGGCCTAAAACGTCTATCTCAGAGCGATTAACGAATATTCTCCGATCATTAACCAAGATATTGGGCAACCTAAATAATAAAATAAGAAAAATATGCACGAGATACTACAACTTGAACCAAGCCCGATTCTAAACAAAGGTTAGACACCGGTTGATCTCGTCACGATGACACAACTTCTTTCAAAGAAGTTTGTTTGCCTCGCGCAAGATTAGCGACTGTGTAACACGAAACTGATAAAAACATAACTTTTACGCCGACATCATTACGATCTAAACGGCATAAAAGAGTTCGTCGGGTGGTGCAATCACATCACACTCCCAAAACTTCAACTCCCGCGAAAGAGAGAAAAAGAAATAAATTAAATAACCGATATGACACGAACGCATTGAAGACGAGTCAAACTTGTTATATGAGTCGCATCAGATTCGGATCTATTTCAAACATTAAGAAGTATCAGAAAAAAACTCCATAGACGGTAACTGATACCAGCCTCTATAATATGGTAATTAAAATTTCGACGGCGAGAAATCTTCAGTGCGAAAGAGGTGAATCACGCCTGGCCTACATGAATGAACCAGTCGAAACTTAGTGACAAGCGGAAGGCGCTGGATTGCCTAAGCGTAAACAGACCCGTCAAGGCGGAATAGATAAAGCAAACCAGAGGGAAAGAAAGAGGATGAAGGCGGAATTTTCAATCTCCGCAAGGCTTAATTTTAAAAAATGTGAAAAAAGGTGTCAATGGACATTTACCATTCGATGCTACGGTAGCCCTTGGCGCAGCAATGAAGACTCTTGAACTTGTTGGCCAAGGCGTACTCCCTGTTGCTTATTTCTTTGGTGAACTGCAAGTACGATGAGTTTGTTTCGAAGGTGTTCACGTCGCAATAGTCCACCACACCGTGGGTCTGTCTGGCGATTCCAAGTAGGCACAGGAGAGGAAATAGTACGGTGGACACCTTCAGACGTTCTTTCACCGGCTCTTTTCCCCTTCCTAACGACCCCATGGCGATAAAACCGTAGGAAGGTTTTAATTAATATCTTTTACCGCTTCGATTCTGCAGTCAAAATCGTCGTTGACATGCACTCAATTGAACAAAACCGCGGGGGGTTTGACGCAAACAAACGTGCGAAGATTTGCTCCGTTGTATTACGGAGGATTCTGCGAGCGCGACAAACTGCCAAATTTACCCGGTCGCATCACATCACACACTACGACGAATCCGTAGTTTCTGAACGAAAGGACCGCCCACCCGACGAGGTTCCTAGTGCTGCGAACTGCGGAATTTCTTTGAACTACAGTCGAAGACGCTAGAGTTATGGATCTTTGATCTTACAACGCCATTTTAAATCCATCTAAGAAAACGTAAAAGTCTAAAAGACTATATATATATAAACAATTATCTAAATAATAGTAACGAATTTTAAAAATACGTTTGAATAAAATATTTTTTGCAATATTAAGACTCTTATAACGACTCCACTATAATAATAATCTATTGGAATGCACCTCGCTTGCTTCATTTTGCAATACAACATAACTTCTTTGCTATGGTCATTGTTTTTTAAATTGTTTATTATTTTTATATTAGTTTTAGTTATGGATTAACATTTCATAAATATAATACTACAAAATATAAATTATATGGGAGAAGTATAGCAGATGAAATTTGTTTTCAATCAATATATAAAATGTTATTATTGAGTTTTTTCAAAATTATTAGCTTCCAATATATTTAATCCACTTATTATTTACAATTATTATTCACGACAAAGTAACGTTTTTTGAATTTCTTCAATAACAAGCATGCTGATGTGAGATTTGTTCAAATCCTTCTTATATTTAATTAAATATTCCTGGGATTTGATGTTTTCCCTTTTTAATGCTTATTATGACTATATGTCACAAAATATAAAAATCGATCATAAAACAATAACATTAAAATTTAATAACCTCTTCCAAAATTAATTCATTCTCACTTGATTTGATATTACATTATCATGCTTACAGCTTAATCTATTACAGCAAACATTCCAACAAAAACTTGAGCAATGTTCTTATCATCCTCAGTCCTGAAGTGAGATTTAAACATTGAAATTTTTACGTTCAATGAGCTGTTATGAGATAAAATAAGACAAAGTTACCCCCAAAAAAATGTTGGGAGGTTCACTAAGATTTTGTAGCATATATGCTACATCAGGACTCAAGGAAGACCTTTATACCGGTTTTATTTTATTTTCATATATTGCATTTTAGGGTTTGTAATACTAAAAAAACATGAAATACATAAATTTAATATTAGAAAATTTATTTATCTCTTGTCAAACGGCATGAAAAACAATTATACAAATTATAAACATAATTTACACCTAATACACCTATATTTGAGAATTGCTACAGAGAGAAATTGCTCCTCAGAAAAAAATAGAGACCGCATGTAGCATATATGCTAAATAAGGACTGAGGAAATTATAGCATTACATCAAAATTTATATTCATTCTTACAAAACTGGTAGAAACAAAAGGATGGAGTTAATGTTAAAAATACTAAGTGATAAGTTCTTGGTGTGCATACATGGTATAATTAAAGTTGCAACCTTTGCACTTGCTCTAACCCTTAAATGCTGCATCATTATACATACCTATATTGTATTTGGAGAAAGTAAAAATTCGAATTGTAATTTTCTTGTATTCACTCTGTAAAAAGGTTTTTAATTCAATCCACGCTAATAATGTTTCAAAACACTACAAGTATGTAACTAGTACTGAGAGCTCAAATGTGGGAATTCCCAGCTAACCTAGCGAAACACAGAGTTATAGTTACCAACTTTCAATTGTATTGAATTTATTTATACACAATTATTTAGGGACCTTGTCATGAACACTTTTCAGAGTGAAGTTGACACCCATCTAATTTCGGTACCTTATCATTTTTTTAATTCTTTAAACCTAAAGTAATAAACGGGTTCTATAAATGTTAAACATTTTGATTTTAATTATCAACTTTGTTATTAGAAGTTCATCAAAAATTCAATAGAGAAGGGGGAAGAGGTGGAGGGTGGTGGAAGTGCCGGTACCTCATTTTCTACAAAAACCGCACTGACTACAAGTACTATAATAACAAAGTATCAGTATTTCCAAATAGTTAATTTCTACTCTTGTGATTAGACTCAGTTTAGTGCTCTCAATTCCATTAGTATACTTGATGTAAATAAAAGCTCTTGAGCTGATAATGTACCACCTCTCTTATTGAAGCACAGTTGTGATTATTTAGCTTGATGTCTTACAATGCCTTTTAGTAAGTCATTTAAATGTGGCCATTTTCCAGAGGTATGGATGGATAGTTTTGTGGTTCCTGTCCATAATGCAGATCATCTGTAAAGAAATATAGATCAATAATAATTACTTTTACTATTCCTAAACTGTTAGAATCAATTGTAGTTAAATCAATTTTCCCTTTGTTCAAGAACATTATTATTTCAGACCAACATACTTCTTCCCTTGCCAATCAACTGCTACAAATCTTCTTGCTCATCAGAGCCATAATCTCAGTACTTTTGATTCTGATCTACAAGTTGATACCATTTACACATACTTCAACAAAGCATTTAATTAAGTCAACCATAATTTACTTATTGCTAAACTTAATGCTATTGATATACATAGCAGTATATTACGATGGATAAACGTGTAATAGGTATTTTATTGTTAAAATTAAACCATTTTATTCTGACCCATATCATGCCTCTTCTAGCATACTGCAAGAGTATTCTCACTATTTGTCAACAAAATTAATCAGATATTACAGGATGTAGATTTTTTATTTTGTTGATGATCTTAAGTTATTTAAAACTATTAGTTCTTTACATGATGCTGAAATTCTTCAAGCCAACTTTGAAAGACTCCATGGATGGGTGCTAATAATCCAAACTTAAATAGCTACATGTGATGTTGTCTTTTTTCATAACAAAAACCCTATTATTTATAATCATTCTGCTCAGTCATATTCTCTCTTAAAATCAACAAAAATTAAGGACCTAGGTGTTTGATTTGGTTTCTCTTAATTTTAAATATCACATTGAGTATACATATTTCAAATTCAGGAATGTTATTTTTTGGATTTATGTGCAGGAATACAACTAATTTGACTAATTTATTTGTTCTCACTGCTTTATATACTTCTCATCCACGGTCAGTTGGAGTATTTCTCAATTATTTGGGACCCATATTATCAAATGGACCTCACGTGATAGAATGAGTTCAGCACAAGTTTCTGAGGTTGATTGCTTATAAAGTGGGAATTTCACTGACCAATATTTCCTTGATGATATACTTGCTCATCTTAATCTGACTACACTTTCCAGTAAAAAATCCTGCATTGACTACATTTTTATATAAAATAATTAATAGTTTGTTTGATTGGCCTAATTTATTGTCCCTTATAAAATTTAAGATTCCTGTTCACACAGATCATTTTTTCCATTTCACTTAGATTACCACAAAAATAATTACCATTGTAATACATCTATTACAAGTATGGGGAGGCTAGCCAATGAGATTCATTCCAAGATAATTTTTTAGATCATTACAATGATATAAAAGGAAAATTAATTATACATATTACTGTATTTAATCAATTGTAAGCTGACCTTTTTCTACTTTTTTACCTCCTTAAAAATTTCCATTCAATCAGCTTAGAATCAGGCCTTAAAAATCTAAGCCATCTCTAGTATGTGCATGTTCGTAATCCTAGGATTCCCTGAGCCAACCCTCATTTTCTAGTGCCTTTATAAGCATAAATTTTTGTCATTTACTTTGGTGAGTCTTTCAGTTTTTTTTAATAAACCCATAATAGGATGAATGCATTTCCTGCAGACTTTAAGAGAAAAGTGATAGCATATGTGGAAGAAGCAAAATCTTGCAGCACAATGGCACTATGGGATTGATGAGTCGAATGTGAGATGTTGGAGAAGGCAAAGAGAGAAACCAGGATGTTTTTGTTACGAGATTAAAAATCTGGGACATAACCAGGACAAATTACATGTTAGTAAAAATTGTATTGATCGCTTGAATATAACGTAATTTGTGTTGCTGTAATTTTAGTTGATACCTTTTTTATTTTATTACGAATTGAAAAAACTGGGGCATTCATAGTTTTCGGTATTTTTTCACGACAAAACCTGAAAAACCTGTCTGTACAGCCAACGGAATTTTCGTCGTGTGCCCTTGTGAAAAGTGGAGCCCGGCTTACAATCGATTAAATACAGTATTTGATTTTTAAATATGTGTAAGCATGATTATATTGTTAATGTTAGGAATGATTTTAAATTGAGTATTTTTATTTTTTAAATATGATGTATATGCTAAGAGAAATATTAAAAGTATAGTAAAACCCCCAAATTCGCGGGGGTTACATTCCCGAAAACACCGCGAATTTGGGATCCGCAAAAATAGAAGCAAAGGCCTTATGAGAAAATGGGGGTTAGGTTCGCAGCTCTCCATTATTTTGACAACAATAAATGATGAAAATGTAGGCTAAAAAGGGTTTTGAACCAATACAACGTGGCATTTAAATCTGCTGTAGCCATACAGTTTATGGCATATTGCCTGTCCACTGATGCTGCACTCTTGCCACTAGCAAGTTTGTTTAGTAACTCAATTTTCTCACTTAAAGTCAGCATCTTCTTTTTGCTTCTCCTTTCTGTATTATCACTTGCTTTCCTCTTGGTAGACATTTTTGAAAAACGGGGTCACAGCGTGATAAAAAAAACCTAGCGAATGGCGAAATTCATTTGCTTAGTGCTTTTTCTCTTCACTTCAAAGATGACAGCAGTACAGGCGACTCCCGAGATTTGACCAGATGCATTCCTGAAAATGTGGTCAAATCTCAAACAGTTGAATATTGAATCAGCACAAATTCAAAAAATTAGAGCAGAAATAACGATGTCTAGACTGAAACTAAACCTCTCGTGGTTGGGCGGGCCGAAAATTACTTTCCATAAACTAGTTTCTAATTCGACCGATCGATCGGCTGGGTCGAATAAGCGAGCTTTGACCCGTCGAATTCTCGAGTTGGTTGAATATCAGGAGTCGCCTGTAGTCGAAAACTCTGTGAAACTGCGAAGCACGCGAATTTGAAAGCCGTAAATTTGGGGGTTTGACTGTATTGTTTATTAGGCTTTCAGATAGTGAAATGTTTGGTAATATTTCAGAGGAAAAGATAAACTGACATAATTCCATAATTATAAGAGATTATATGTATAATATGCCTATTTTTAATTATAATTGTTGGCAAAATTTGTGTAAATTTATGCCTTGAGAGCAGTTGTCTTCAAACTTTTTCGCTTGCATACCCCCTAAAAGAATTTTTAAAAACTATGTAACCCCTCGCACATTTTATGTTAACATCTAACATATTTCATCATAAGTTTAAATAGTTGCAAAGGATATAATTTTCGGCGTATTATAAATATTGACATTTTAAAATAAAACTGTTGCATCACTCTTTTAAATGTATCCAGTGGAACCTAAATACCATAGTAATTTGATACCCACCATCGTCCATGTAAAAAATACAAACAAGCTCTTCTTTAACAGTCGGAAATTTTACATCGTTTCTTTTTCTCCTTGAACTCATATTTCCATTCCACTTCCCCCACAGAATTTTATCCTAATGTAATATATTTTTATGCTTGAAAGTCTTTTATTGATCACCCTATCATACTTCTCTGCAACAAAAATATGTATATAAATTGAAATTTTTAAATGTTTTTATTTCCTGTGACCATAAGACTAAATGTTAAAAAATTTCTTCTGGATTGAGTTATCATTACAATTATTATTAGTACACAATTGAGCAAAACAATATAAATATACTACAAATTTTGTTAAACAATTATTAAACATAAAAAGTAAAATTTTATTGGAAATGCATCTCTTAATGAGATAGATGGGGCTGTTTTTTTTCAATTAGTTCATGTATCTGTGGATGAATGTTACTTATTGCTAGAATGAGACAGGGTTCAGCGTCAATTCTATTTCTATTTTTTGTTTTTATAGATGTAAGCGCTCAGAAACCTTGTTCACATAAATAAGTAGATGGGAATGGAAGGAGTTTTGTTATAGCAAGGTCAGTCAATTCTTTGAAGTCCTTCCGACTTATATGCCAAAAATCACATAGTGATCTACCATCAAAAATTATTTTTAATGATCTGTCAGCTGACAACTTGATTAGGTCCTCCTTCAATTTTGTTGAAGTTAAGAACTGGAAACCGCTTGACTGGCAAAAGGATTTGTTACCCAGTCATTAGAGCCATCCACTTTCTCAATTTCTGGGAAGTATACCAAAAATGCTTTACCAAGACTTATCAAATGACTGTTAATTATACCTGTTACTCTTTCACTTAGTTAGAGACATATTGTTTAACCTGATATACTCAGAAAGGGATGAGAAAATTGAAATATTGTTAATTTCAATACACCTTTGTCAATACAATATTTTTTGATAAAATGCTTTTATCTTATCACGTGCTTTAAATATATTTTTGTCAAAACCTTGAAGCTGCAGATTTAGCTCATTCAATTTATGGAAAATGTCCGCCATATAACCTAATTGGCAAAGCCAGTCCTCATTGTCAAACCAATCAGCCAAATCAGACTTAATTTCTGTCAGCAAAAGTCTGACTTCATTTTTCAATTCAAATAAACGTGTTAATACGTGTCCCTGTGACAACCATCTCACTTCTGAACGCAACAATAGCTGGGTATTAGTTGATCCCATTTCCTCACTCATCACTTTAAAAAGACGTGAGTTTAACGCCCTGGACTTAATAATATTTACCATTTTAATGGCAACATCCAATGGTCCGTGCAAATCAGGACTCAACTTTTTTGCAACCAAAGCTTGTTTATGAATAAAACAATGTTCCCAAATTAATGTAGGGTTTAAAGTGTGGATATGAGCAATAAGGCTGCTCTTGTGCCCGGTCATTGCTGCAGCCCCAACCGTAGAGATACTTATGCACCATTCCCATCGTAAGCCTGAGTCAACTCGAATAAAAGTATCCAAAGTTTTGAAAATCTGTTCACCAGTTGTATTCCTAGGCAAGTCTTTGCATGCCATAATCTCGTCAGTAATACCGTTTTCTTTGCTGTAATAGTGGACATAAATTATTAATTGGGAATGATTGGAAACGTCCGTGGATTCATCAATCTGTAAGGCATATATCTTTTATCTACCGCTATTTTTGCCACAATCTGCTGGACAACATCTTCTGCCATTTCATGCACTCTACGAAGTACAGTGGTGTCTGAATAGGGAATCTATTTAATTGCGGTGATGGACTTGGCATCTAACATCTTTTTAACTATCAACAGTGCACCAGGTATTATAACCTTTTCTCCAGTTGTGTACGATTTCCTAGCTTTCGCAGTGAGCAATGCTAATTCATATGAGGTTTGCAAAGCCAACTTTGATGACTGCGTGAAAATGTTAAGATTATTTACATTTTTACTAATACCCTCAGCCTTCCTCATAAAAAAATAAATAGTTTTATTTTTAGAGTCTGGATGTTTTGTAAATAAATGTCGTTGCAAGAGAGATAGTTTCATACTATTGTTTGACAATGTTTGGTGACAAAGAACACACAATGGTAAAGGAGGATCACTGTTATTGGAAACAAATCCATATTGTATGTAGGATTCGTCATAGTATCTGTTTTGCTTTAAACTCAACTTTGGTAGTCCTTGGAACTTAATTTGGCCGAAAATCCTCCACTATATTCGTGTCACAGCTTGAGTCTGTTTCTTGAGAAACTGCAACTGCCACCTTACGGCTTCCAAGGGAATCCTCATCTCTGTTTTCTTCATCATCCCGATTTCTCTTTATTAGATACTTATCGATGGGCTGGCAAATTTTCAAAAATTTAAATCGCATACAACGCCAATTCCTTCTGACCAGAAGGTAACAACTGCAATTCGAAACTGAAAGCAAATTTGTATGAAATACACCTAATTAAAAAACTTTTATACCAAAAGGTGAATTTTTACTACCAGAGTTTTAATAATATTAAAATACTATTAAATTATTCAGATGGGGTAAAAGTTGCATCATACAAATTTCTCCATTGTAACTAAATACCCAAAAAGAATTTTTATTTTATGTAGGTCAGTAACAATGTATATTTTACTGGTGAATAATTTATTTTATATGTTCAAGAAATATCGTACATCCCAATATTTAGATTCATATTTTCAAGGAATATTATAAAAATCACTGAGAAATAAATTACGGAATGCATCTTGTAAGATAGATTACTAAAAGCAGTCAAGTCAAGATTAAAATGATGTAGATATAATATAATTAATTTATCCATTTTTATAATAAGTTATAAAAAACAATAAATCAATATGCTGTTTCTCATTAGTACTTAATTTGTAATAATGCAATGTAATGTGTAGCTAAAATTATAAGTTTATGAGGCAAGGAGTATGATAGAAGGCATGGTATTCCTTCGGTAAATGTGTGTGCGTGCGTGTATCGAACTCTGGTGTTCGGCTTTTGGGAATGATTAAATCAGAATCATGTATAATAAATCAGAAATAACTCCATTAATTTCATTAGACATCATGATCAAACTTTTCCTATGTATTTAATGAAAGAAAAAGGTATATACTGCTAAAAACTAATCGGTCCGGCAGCTAGCATATAATTTTATTTTTTGTTGATAGGAGGTAGAAAATATTAAACATTTTATAAGATGAAATAAGATATGGATTGACTGTAATTGGAATAAATATTTCATGATATGATTTGATAAAATAGGATTTTAAGTACCTTACTGAATAACGCACACCGAATCTGAAAGAAATCATGTAAAATTTTTATCTGTGGGTTTTATCCAGTGTATCTTGAAAAATTTGGTAGTCCCGGAAAATATTTCAATTACATTTAAAAGAATCAGTGTCACTAACCTTTACTGCTTCGATTGTTCGAAGGTGCTTTTCTTTCCAGCTAATGACACCTCCTAGGGATGGATATTGAGAATAGCTGAAAAGAAATGCTATGATCACTGCCTCGGGGAAAATTATGAAAATAAATATGTAAGCAGGCACTCGAGAAGACAAACACACTTTTCACAGACTACTTTACACCAAGAAGCCTTCTGACACAGACCAACGAAATTCTTGCAGCAGAATGACGGAGAGTTAGTCTTTGTAGAGACAATGCATGGAGTTAAACGCCTGAAAACCATATGGTGAGGATGTCTTTAAAAGTGACAATTCACCCTGCAACAGTGTATGGTAACTAATTTGTTTCGCATCCTTCACCCAATGCCATGCTCTTTTCAAGTTTACCCCTCCCCCATCACACTTGTGTACTTTTCCTTCGTAATGCGAGCTCCTTCTTAAATCATCTTCCCTTTGTTTCTTCATCATCCTCTTTTTTCTAAAACGAGGAAAATTTTCTGTCTCTTCTATCTCCTCTCCCCCAGTCAGGAAGATTTATGGGAAGAAACTGACCACTACAACCATCTCAAAAGGGGACTGCGGGAAGCCTTGGTCATAATTCTTCCTTGCCTTGGGAATGTGGGAAGAGGAGGGGTGACAAGGTTCTAGTTGCGTGAAACCAGGGATGGTACTTGAAAGGAAGTTGATGAACCCATGTCAGCGGGTGTGCGGAGGGAAATATTTCGGTTGCAACGATTTTCCCGGATACACCTCGTACTTCCTCTCCTCCCTCTTTCTATTCTAACAAGAAGTTCAAAAGGCAAAGATGGCCTACAGTATGCGCTTTCTCAGGCAGATCAATTTTAGGAAAGAGTACATATGGAAGTTGAGGATCTGGAAATTGATTCCCTTAAAACTATCCGTGCCCATGTACCCCTTGGAAAGTCTTCGCGTACCCCAGTTTGAAGACCGCTGCTTTAGAGTACTTATGAACATATATTTATAAATGCACATATATATGTTTTTATATATGTATAATATTTTTAATGGCTGATTTTTCATATAAGAATTGTTTTTGTAATTCTATATTTTTTATGAATTGTAGTTTTAATGCTCACATAATTATAAGAATTGTACTTTTGGTATCTTTGTTTTTTTACTTAAGAAAAGCATATTTTAAATGATTGTAATACTTTGTTACAGGTTTTTGTGAAAATACACATTATTATGCTAAAAAATTAATTGAAATAACATAGTTCTTCTTTTAGGATTAAGACATCATCATAGGATTACATCTTTGATTGAGATCAACAGCCTTATAATATAGCCTATAAATACTCTTGAAAAGTGTTATATATCATTGCTATGTAATAATAATGTTCCCATTTAAAAGCAGTGCACTTGTTGCAGTTAACATTTTCCATTTCTAAAAACTGGAAAATTTTCCTTCTACTTTTTTAATTCAAAACAATTGTGTTCATTCAATACAGATTTGAATTATATTTTTTAAAAATATAAATGTCATTCTTACAGCTATAGAACTGCTTGTGTCCTGAGCTCCTATCATAATTTATATAATTTAAAACTGCAAATTTATAATGCCCTGCAGGAATTTCATGCAATTCTTATAGGGATCAGAAAAAAAAATCCATTACTCCTGAGCAGCTGATCCTAGATTCACTCAAACCTTCATAGACAGACTTATCCTAAAAATTTGACTTTTCCAGTTTGCAGGGTTCCAGAGACATTTTCTGTATATTTTTAAAGAAATAATGCACTAAAAATTGAAATATAGTGATACTACTACAGTATTACAGTTTATTAGTAGTTCAAAATGCAAGAACCAAAAAATATTAATAAGTGGACAAATACGTAATTGAAGGAAAATAATTAACTATGGTGTATATTTGTAACTGTTGACTTGTCCTATATCATACTGTATGGTGATCATTGGATTACCTAATAACATTATTATTTTCATTGAAATCTTAATTCTTCAGGTTTTAAAGCCAGCAAGAGATGGGAGCCATATGATACACATTCTGTGCTCATAAATTTTTGAACGGTACATAACCTGTATCCGAACAAATTCAGATATATTACCGTATTTTATGGCATATAAGACGCACCCCCATTTCAGCAGGAAATATTTAGGAAAAAAATATTTTGGTGTATTACTACTAATATGATACAGTAAGTCTGTATAAATGGAAGAGTAGTAGTAGAAAAAAGGTGAACTTTCCCAATATGGTGCATAAAACATACAATTCAATGAAAATATTTTGCATGAAAGAGAAAACAGAAGCTGCTTAGCTATAGCAGAAAAAAGCATTTTATAATAAAAAGCAAGCTATTTTTCAAATGAACATAAAGCAGATCAGCATAGCAGAAGCAGTAATTTACAGTGAAAATATCTTACAAGGCGTCCATACTCGTCATGGAACACCGATTTCAACAAGAATGTGGCAGGGCGTTCTGTGCATCGTAACTTGAAATATTATGAAGTGAGAAGGCACACCTCACAAGGGTTTGTGAATAATGCGGAAAACAGTGTGTGTGGCATATTATATAGGCCTACTACGAAGCCCCTTGTGCAAGAAGCCGCCGTAGCGTACTGTTTAGTGACACTGACTCGCATGCGGAGGATGTGGGTTTAGAGGTTATATACTGACAGTTCTTTTTCATTTTCTATTCATTATTTTTTGTATTTCATGATTTTATAATCGTTATTTATATTCTGACATTCTATGCTATAAAAATGTTTTGTGAATTTTGGAAAAAATGATTACTTATCGTATTTCATGGAAAATTTGTAAGGAATTGATACTTTTTCAATAACAAATGCAGTTTCACAATTTTTATAAAAATATGTTCTGCACATCACAATAAACACAATGATTCATAAAATACCGTGGAGAAGGAACTAACTGGTTTAACACCATTATCTTCATAATTAAAAATGGGTTTCATTAATCTTGTTAGAGCCATTGCTCAAAATTCCTTCTCCACAGTATTTTATGAATCGTGTTTATTGTGATGTGCAGAACATATTTTTATAAAAATTGTGAAACTGCATTTATTGAAAAGTATCAATTCCTTACAAATTTTCAATGAAATACGATAAGTAAACATTTTTTCCAAAATTCACAATTAAAACATTTTTATAGCATAGAATGTCAGAATATAAATAACGATTATAAAATCATGAAATACAAAAAATAATGAATAGAAAATGAAAAAGAACTGCCAGTATATAACCTCTAAACCCACTCCTCTGCACACGAGTCAGAGTCACTAAACACTATGCTACGGCGGTTTCTTGCACAAGGGGCTTCGTAGTAGGCCCATATAATATGCCTCACACATTGTTTTCTGCATTATTCACAAAGCCTTGAGAGGCGCGCCTTCTCACTTTGTAATATTTCAAGTTACGATGCACTGCACGCCCTGCCACATGCTCGGTGTTCCATGACGCGTATGGACTCCTTGTTAAATGAATAACAAAACATCATTTCTGTATAGCATTCTGTAACAAAAACTTTAATCATCTTCAAAGCCCAAAAACTCTTCATCACCACTGGTCACAGAAACCAAACTGCTTGTATCACTGTCTTCAAATAGAGCAGTGGTCTTCAAGGTGGGCGATAGTGTCCACCAGTGGGCGTTTTTCGATTTTTGGTGGACGTTAAAGAACTCACCAAATGCTATTCTAATTTTTACGCTGAAAAATACAATTCTATAAAAAAGCTTAATGATAGGCGCACATATTCTGTACAACTATTTTATGTAAAACTATTACAGTTCGTTTGTTGTTAACTATAGTATCATATCATACTATACTAGCGACAATGTATCCATGCTGCGGTAAAATCGAAAGGCCCATGAGGGTGGTCGGAGTCTCTCGCAGAAGTAGCGAAGCATTTAAGTTTAATTTTATCAAATATATAAAATCATAAATTTTTAAACACTGTTATTACCACTGAGACCGTATTCGGTAATCTCATCTAACGACAATCCCACTAGTATTAGGGTTACCATATGTCCGGATTTTCTTAAAATTTACCGAGATTTTAGCAAATAAAACCCATTTTTTTTCTGGTTATGCCCATCAAAATCTTAACACTATAGACTTAAGCAATTAGATACCTTGATTTTAAAAAAAATTATACTACATTTTAGGTTTAAAATTAAATTTGTCCGGGTTTTATTATCAGAATATGGTTATCCTAACTAGTATGTGCCATTTAGGAAAGAAATGCTGAAAAGCGCCCAGTGGTTTAAAATCCCCAACGGGATACCTTCACTCAGATATTTGATACATTATATGGGGAACACAGCGAAATGAAAGAGAAGTGATATTAAGAGATAAGTATACTCTCTCTTCCCACGGACACTCATTGATTGCAAAAATGTTATTTCAGTATTCATTGACAAATTGGATTTATTCAGAAAAAACATCCTGCAAAAAGAATTTTACCAGTTTCCGGAACTACACAACATCAAAGATGATCTTACAGCCGAAGACATAGACAAGTTTGCAGATCACCTTTCTGTCATTAGAATTGATATGATGACTCGTTTTCGCGATGTAATAGACTTGAAAGTGGATGCCTGGATGGTGACTCCATTCATCACATATGTGTGTGATGTGGATATTGAATACCAAGAGGAGATAATAGAATTAATTCATGATGGTGAGAGTAAAGCCAATTTCAACCAAGGTGGATATGTACAACTTTGGCAGAACAAGAAAATGCCCTCTCTGTATCCGCGCTTGTGTAAGAAAATATCGTTGCTCTTGTTAGCTTTCCCAACTTCATATCTAGTCGAGAAGGAATTCAGTGCAGTCGACAATCTTCTGTCCAAAAAAAGAAACCGCTTACAAATAACTGAAAGAGGAGATCTTCGAATGACCCTTACAGACTTTAAGCCAGACATTGATTCCCTGGTTTGTAGGCACCAAACACAAAGTACGCATTGAAATGTATGCCAAATGCTTATTTTAACATTGTTTTGGGATTAATAAACATAATTAAATCTTGTCTTTTTAAACATTTATTTTATTAAAAACTTTATTGTTAAGTTGATACGGTAGGTAGACTTAGTGGCGTAGTGAAAGGGGGCAGGGAGGTGCAGTTGCCCGGGCGCCGAGTTCACGGGGGGTGCAAAAATATCAAATTTGCACCCGTAAATTGCTTTGCTACTGGGGGTGCAAAATTATTCTTTGCCACGGGCACCAGAAACCCTCAATATGCCACTGGGTGGGCAGTGAACTTATTTCAAAGTACAACATATGGTTAAAGTGGGCGGTGACTCAAAAAAGGTTGAAGACCACTGAAATAGAGCATCGTCTTCAGTTCCATCAAGGGCATTACTAATTCCACATTTTTTAAAAGACTACACAATTATTTTACCGTTATCATCATAATTTCAACTTTCTTTCAAAAGGTAAAGGATGTTTCCTAATAAAAATAATGAGATAGATATGGCAGGTATAACATTAATAGATAGTAACGCTTGTAAGAGTTCAGAAATGGTTACTGCTTAGCTCTGAAGAGTTGGGTGCCGTACTGACGATAATCGTCTTGGGTTATCCAGCTTTAATGTTTACAATAATTCCTTTTTTAATTGATTAAAGTAATAATAATGATTGAATAATAATGTGTTTAAGTAAACAATAACATTTCACTTTGGAGTTGGAATAGGTAGAATTTAGCAACTTCACATATTGGATGCTGGGTGATTTTTTGAGGCAATTTTTGGAAAAAAAGTGTCTTTTATGCCGTAAAATACGGTACATGACCTTTAGGCATCCCCAAAGCATCTCAAGTCACACTATATCACTGTATTCTGCAGCGAAAAATGTTGAATGGAAATTTAAAAGAGCTGCAAACTAAGTGAAAAGAGCTGCATATGGCTCACGATTCACGGTTTGGCCATCCCTGTTATATAATCTAAGAAAAATTTTGACATAGATGAGAGTGAACTATTTTTCAGTACTCGAATAAGTTTTTAGTAGTCATAAGCAATATGGATAAAAGAGGGAAATTGACTAAAAAGAGAAAAACAATTTCTAACTCTGTAAAAGATTTGAGAGAGAAAAAGCCATGCCTTGAAACAGACAAAAACTCTAAGACTAGCCATTTTTAAAAATATGGATTTGAGAGAACTTGGAGTAAACTGGTATGTATACAAATAATCAGGGCCGGTGTGATTATTTGCGGGGCTTAGTTCAATAGTGAGCAGGAGCAGGGTCTATTTATGTATGTATACATGACAGGTGGTGCACAAAATGATGCTTGTAGTGCCTCTCACCCTCCCTTCTGGTGATGGTCTCTTTTTGTTGTGAAATTTCTGTTAAAGATAGCCCTCCAGTCGGCCTCTCTGTCCGGAATATATTAATTTGTTTTAGAAAATTGTCTAAATCTCAATACATGAGAACTGAGCCTTGTGTGAGGCCCCTAATAAAGCGCGGGGCCCTGTTCGGGGGAACCGACTGCACATGCCTCACGTCGGCCCTGCAAATAATCATGGAGAAAGTTGATAATTTTGTAGAATGGGATGGCTTATTTGAACAAAAAAATATATTCATTCAGGGAATAAGGACATACTTTTTAGATAATGCTTTCTATCATTTTTACAATGTTTGAATTGAATTTATACAATGTGCGGCTACAGTTTTTACCTCTTAAACTAATGTTGAAGCATTACCCACTCAATATGAGTATGTATTAGAGATCTGCATATCCGCAATTTATCCGACCTGACCTGCGGATATCCGCACGGAAAGTTGCGGTTCGGGTCGGATTATGCGTAGCTTTTTGTGGATGCAGGTCGGATTCAGATATACAGCCTGCAGGTGCGGATTGGGTGCAGATATGAAAATCAGTGTCTGTGCTAAACTCAAAATTCAGTGTCTTGAGTATGAGAAAAAATAATAACGTTGGTTGCATCCTTCTCCTACCCTGTCCAAGCCAATAACCCTAATGGCTTGGGGGTTACTTTGACCCTACCCCTTACCTTTCGAGGGACACAACTTTCTTTGGGAGCTATTGGTGGGATTTTCCAAAACATTATTTTCATTAAGAGAGGGTCATTGACATGTTCTGCTGTGAGTAATTTTCTTTTGAATTTTTGGGTTTTGGTTCGTAGATGTTGCTCCAGATAATTTTTGCCTGCGGATGCGACTTAAGCTTGCGGGTCGGGTTGGTCAATTTATTACTGCGGGTCGGATCGGGTAATTTAGAAATTTTTGCGGGTACAGTTCGGATACGGATATTAAGCCTGCGGAAATCTGTATCCGTGCAGATCTCTAGTATGTACCACTGAAGCATACCAACAAAGATATTTTTGTTGATGAATCAGGTTCAAAAGTTTTTTAGTTATAACGTAGAGATTCATTAAAACTGAAATCCTGAGAAATTTCAGACACCTCAGTAAATATTTAACCGAGTTATTCGTAAAATTAGAGCGTTATGCAGCATGATGATGGTGACCATTACGATCTTATGATATAAAGAGATATATTTTGTCATGTACAAAATAAATAAAAGTTTCCATCAAAATATATTACAGTTATTATATATGCGTCTAAAAATTAGACCTTCAATGTCCAATTCTATCCAATTCTTCATAAACCCGATACCGAGAGAATCTCCCATAAAAGATTTGGTGGGAAAACCTACACTGTTGTGATGTCCACTTCCCCCTTCATGCTCCTTTCTCCCTTACCCTCTTCCCCTCCAGGGAATACGTGACGCATCTATTGCCCACGGCTAAACACGGCCTCCCCTATGAGCGGATCCAACTCGATGGACTTGTCCTACCCCTACCTGCCGACTGCCATCTCAAAACGGACTTAAGGCAGCCATTATTTTTTTTAGAAAAAATGATGGCTGCCTTAGGGGGAGGTTCATGGATAAATGTTTTATAACAGATCAAAATAAACAAAGAAAGAGAGCAATATGTTTTGTCACTTTTGACTAACATTTAGTCATAGAAGAAAATAAAATGTTTAGTATTCTTAAACTTTTCATCCAAATGCTAATACAGGCGACTCCAGAGATTTGACAGGGATACGTTCCTGAAAACGTGGTCGAATCTTGAACCGTCGAATGTCAAATCAGCACAAATTCAAACAATTAGAGCAGAAATAATGATGTCTAGACTGAAACTAAACCTCTCGTGGTCGGGCGGGCTGAAGATTACTTCGCGTAAACCAGTTTCTAATTCGACTGATCGGCTGGGTTGATTCGACCGGTCGAATTCTCCAGTTGGTCGAATCTCGGGAGTCGCCTGTATTTATGTATGACTTTTTAAAAAGAAGTACTCAGCCACTGAACTTTTGTTTATTAATCATTAAAACAACTACAGTTTAATTTTCTACTTATACATATACACAGCCATGACAATCACATCAACACATATCAATCAATATTCACTATTATTGTGAACTAAAACAGGTAACACATAGCTTGTACATTTAAAAAGAGCAGTCTTAAAATTGGTCTTTAAAAAAAATTTCATCAGTAATTCTTAAAACTCGTTGTATTTTGTAGTGAGGTGTTAATAAGGGAATATGTGATCTAATGTTTACCAGAAAGGCATAGATATTTACCATGTTTCTTTTATATCAACTCTTATTGAGTAATAATATTTTGTTTTTACAGAAGGCAATCAAAGCCCTTTGTTTGCTATAGAGAATATTTTACAGCTCTCAGCAGCATTGCACTTTGACCCATTATTGCAAAAAGTTCGAAACACCATGAAATTATATTTCACTCAGATCTATGGTTATTCTATGAAGATCATTTTTATTAAATAGATATGCATATGTATATATGTGTTTGACATATAGCAGCTGAAAGGCTCCAAAACATGTAATTTTTGTTAATCTTGCTACAAGTCAGTAAATTATATTGCATCAAGTTGGATGATGAGCGAAACTGACCCGGCTGGATAAATTTGTTCTCACATAATGAGCAGAACCTGCCAACATTAAAGTTATTTCAACCTTGGACTTTTTAAAATCTTCTAATGGTATTTTTGTTTCTCTGAAAATATATTAGATTCATAAAATAAAATAAATGCCACGTTGATATCAAGAGAGGAAATGATTATGAATATAAGATCCATTCAGAAATCAATAATTTTAAAATATCAATCGATAAGCCTTTTCAAATGCATGTCTTATAGAATTAGGGAAGAATTATCAAAAATAAAAGGTGACAATTACATTCCAAAAGAATATTACCTATGCAGTGGACCCATTCAGAGAATAAATAATATATATTAAAAATCAACAAATGTGTATCACTGTATGGAAAGGAAATGTCAAAAATTGCAACTGACAATTACCTTCCAGAGTACACAAGATCCCCGAGACCATTAAAATTTAAATGATAATAACGACTAATTCCCACATAAAAACAGTATATTGCTATAGCTCTTGATGATAACAGGACCCTAAAAACATTTATCTATCACAACTATAAAAATCAATAGGATATTTTAAAAAAAGAAATAACTTTTATATATTTTTGTACAAACGGCAATGAACATATTGCAACCATTTCTCATCACCAGTGAATATAAAAAGTCACACCTATTCAAACGTCAAGCACCTAGTCAAAGTTCAGCAGTTAAAATTCCATCACGTAGGAATTGTCGCATTTCCAAGGTGACAATTACAGAGATCAAGTGTAATTTTAAATTCAACCTTAAAATAACGCTGAAATATCCATCTCAAACTACTCGACATTTTGAGTGATGATGCAGATTATTGCCAAATCACTTCATCGCGCTTCACTGATGCTTTTAAAAATCTAACCCCCACTTGCTCGATGACCTCTGCCCTTGAGACTGAATCTAGTAGACTGCAGGAGGTTATAGGATGCATATGAACAGTAACTCTCCGAAAGGCCAGGAATATAGAATGCTCTCAATAGTCGATGAGACCTGAGAATAAAAATAGTGATGATATAAATTATAACTATTGAAATATGATTGAAAATTACAGACAATGCCAGAAAACAATGGCTATCAATTATCAAGTAATAAGGATTTTTAAATAATTCACAAGCTTAAACAATATACAATCTGAATTTAACCCGTTAACGCTTAGCGGTACCATTTGGTACCACTACGTAGTATTTCACTTATTTTCATATTACTCCTAACCCACAAGATTGTGTTTCATTTTGTTTGATGTATGTCGTTCACTACTTACAGGAAAATATTTTGTCTTAGTTTTATTTGATGTTGAAGGTAATTTCCAGCGCATGCAGTGCTCTAAATATAGCCAAATTTGGCGAAAGCTGAAAAATTCGATTTTTTTGAAACGTTTTAAGTTTTTATTTTATAGTCATCTCAAATTCTAAGTTTTCGTGCATTTTTCTGTTTATTATTATTCTTAAGATATCTATTTTTTAATATAAAAGGTGTTTTAAGCAATAATTTTATCTAGAAGTAAGTTATAATGCGTAATATTATGGTGGTACCGTTTGGTACCGCTAAGCTCTTGCAGTGCTAAATAGCACTTTTCGACACATGCACAAATGAATGTTTTTTTCTTCATTTTTAAAGACCTAGTAGTTGATTTTTTTTAGTATGTAGTTGTTTCATAACGTTTACTAAATATAATAATATTCGTATTATGTGCTTACCACATTAATTTCTATTGCAAAATATCGTAAATATATTCCTCACATTTTTCGCACGCATATTCTATCTATCTGAATTTTCAAATACAAGGAATTAATTTTACAACTCCGCAATTTCAAATGATTTGCCGACTTGGAAGAGCACTGCTTGTAGGATGGTTTGTTCTTCTATGACAGCTGGCATTCTTTTTTCCAACCCCCGTACGGCCTATCAACAACCACCCACCATTCTCTGAACGGACGGAAAAAACAGAGCTTATGTTTATTGCACCCTCGCAGTCAAGTCCTAACTCCGAAAAAAAAAAGAAGAAAACCATCGCTTCCCTACCCAGTGAAACTTTCCTAGCAATTTACCGTTAGTTCACAATGGTACGTGAGGATCTATGCTCACTGCTGCCGAATTCAGTGTATTCTGCGAGAGCATTGAAGATGGATCTTCGGTTAGTGTAAGTATAATCTTCAGAAATGCCATTATTTATTGTAATGTTTTTTAAGGACTTCATCGCATTTTTTGCAATCTTCAAAATGATAATTCTTTTTCTATGAAAGCGTCAATATATTTTATGTCAATTTTAGGGATTTGACTCTACAAGAGGCGATGCAAATTCTTGAAGACGACGACATTTTCATTGAAGAGGTATACATCGAACCACCAGAGGCAACTGTATTGTCCGATGAAGACTCCGCTGATGAAGATGGTGGCGGGTTGGTGGATAATTTGAGCAGAAGTCAATTACGTGCAAACGCTGAAGTTGTCCTACTGCAAAGTGACCACGAAGATAGTGAAAAATCACAAAGACTACCTGAGAATATCCCTGTGTCTAGTGACCCTGGTCCTAGTAGGAAATTGCAGAAAACAAGACACGCAAAAATTGATTGGAGTGATGAAGACATTATTGCCGAAGACCCAATTTTCCCTGGAGTGGATTATTCTGCCTTTCGTGAAGCGTCCCCCATTCAGGTGTTTGAACATTTTTTGACAATGAGGTTATCGTACACTTAGTTGAACAAACCAATCTCTATGCCTTGTTCAGCAACAATGCTCATCCAAAGATAACGCCCAATGAAATGAAATTGTTTATAGCAATTTTGTATCTAAGTGGGTACAATAGTCCCAAATGAAAGACAATATTGGGAAGCTTCTCCAGATGTCCGCAATGAGCTAGTTTACAATGCTATGCGACATGAAAGATTTCTACAGATAAACAGGTTTATTCACTGTTGCGATAACGCAAACATGGATGCCATGAACAAAGTGTGGAAATTACGCCCACTTATGGACGTGATTAAAAAAATGTTTTCTCGATATTTCAAAGAGGAGCAATTCCTTAGTTTTGACGAGTGCATGATCACATATTATGGGAAACATGGGTACAACCAATTAATCCATAAGAAGCCAATAAGGTTCGGTTATAAAGTCTGGTGCCTCAACACTCCAGATGGATATCTTGTAAACTTCGACGTTTACCAGGGAACAAATCCAAGAGGAAATGCAGAATATGAAGAAGAGTTCGGAAAGGCCACAGCACCACCCATTGGGATGATAGACGAACTTGATACGAAGGAACTGCCTTTCCAATTTTATTTTGATAATTATTTTACCAGTTTTGCTTTGATTAGTTATCTAAGTGAAACAGGTGGTGCAACAAGTACAATTCGAGTAATGAGAGTACCAAAAGACTGTCCATTGAAGTCATCAAAAGACATTAAAAAAGTTGAGATGGGGAAGTTATGCGTACAAAAAGTGCGTGAAAGATAACATTTTAGTAGCCAGATGGGTGGACAATGCAGTTGTGACTGCGATGTCTTCATGCCACGGTGTACATCCAACTTCAAATGTAAGACGATACTCCAGAAAAGAAAAGAAGAGAATACTTGTTTCCCGCACGTGATATCTTTGGGAAGTATAATGCCTTTATGGGGGGCACAGAGAGAATGGACTGTTGGTGTGCAGGGTAAGAAGTGGTGGTGGCCCATTTTCACCTGGATGCTTGATGCCATAATGCACAATGCATGGCTCTTGCTAAGGAAGTCTGGGAAAGATATCTCGCAGCTGGATTTCCGATGTGCCATAATGCAGACCTACCTTGAGAGATACAAGAATCCACCAAAATCAGTAGGACGTTCGCCTATTGCAAGAGGAAGTCAGACGGGAATAAGGTATGCATACGTAAAATATGTATATATTATATTTAAAATAAATAATTTATGTTGAATTATAGTTAAAATCGACAATTTTCTTCTTTTTAGTGTATCTGATGAGGTTAGATATGACGGATATAACCATCTCGTGAAATCCATCTCCCAGAGACGAAGATGTGCATCCGAAACGTGCTCGAGTCGAACATGAACCGAGTGCGTGAAATGCAACGTAGGATTATGTATTGATTGTTTTGTTTCTTTTCATGTACAGAAGTAAATATAGAAAAAACAATCGCAATATAAAAATTCATTTTCATTCTTTATTTGTGAGAGAATAACTGTTTAGCTTGTGTAATAATTTAACTATATTTTTATAATATATAATTGTTATTTTGAAAGTAGTTCCATTGTTTGTACTAAGTATGGCATAAGTTTATTAAACATACAAAATTGACAAAATTTTATTTTTTTTTGAATTTTGAATTTTGTACACAAGCGCTTAGCAGTACCATATGGTACCAGGCTGTATCCCAGTAAATACTGACAAAATTGGAATGAAAGTTAGTAGTAATTAATTAGAAATTAATTACTAATGATACGTTGTAACATAAATAAATTCTGATAAGAATTTTTTTCCAGGCGTTAATGGGTTAATGCCAAATGGTAAAACATAAAAATGATATATTTAGACTGTATAAACAATTTTATAGCTTCAAATCAAACCTTACAGCATCCAGAAATACTTTGTGTAACGTCATAAAGAAATATTTAATGGAAATAAGAATTACTGCTTTTCTATATATTCAATCGTTGTAAAACTTACATTCTAGTTTTTAGCAATGAATGAAGATTTTTTAAAACTTTCTTAAGTAAAAACTGAGAATAATGGCTAAATATCAAAACAGTATTAAAACAAATGATGATAAATCATTAGGTAAAGAATATAATCTCACTTTTCAGCATCAAGGAAAGGAATTGAGGCCACAACTGTCCAATTATCCATCTGAAGAGAATAACGAGGCTCCAACAAAGTTTCTCTGTCCACATCGAGATCAACCAAGAAATGGCAATCTTTCAAGGATACCTGAAAATTAAAAAAGAAAAATTTAAGAATAATAAAATTACTCGTCTCTCGGTGATAAAAAATACAGAGTGAGAGAGATGACAATTTACGTTTCAGCATGATCTGAGCAAACAGAATTAATTAAATGTGTTACAGTCAATTTAAACTTTTAAACAAAAGAGTTACCTAACTGAAAAAGTAGAAATAATGCTCCAAGTTTTGTTGAGGAACTTTCTCCACCATTACTCATAGCATTATTCAATAAAAATTAATTCATAGGCACAATGAAAATTGCAACATTCTTTTTATTTTCACTTTTCTTTAAAACAAAAAACTCTTACTCTCTAAATACCCAGAGTTGGACAAACAAAAGTGGAAATATTTAGCAACAACAGCTCGAGTTTTAAATTTCAATTACATATGCAAAATTTTAACAAGCAAAAACTCTTAAAAATCTTGGCAGAACCAAAAATAATTAATTTCTGTACATTTTAAACAAATGCAGTTGTGTCTGTTGAGACAATGCTAACATGGAAAACTTTTGGAATACAATAAAAATAAGGCTTCTATTATGCAAACAAATGAAGAGAAAAAACTGATGAGTTATTGAAAAAATGTAAAGATTCGTATCTGGTGTTGATGGGTGGATGCCGACAAGAGGCAGTTTTTTTTCAGGTTAATGGCATATTTTTATCAATATTACACTTTAGTTCTCGCATGACTTCATTTTGCACGAATTTCGCTTTGCGTAAAATTTTCAGCAATCTATCTGTCAAGTACAGCATACTGTATATATTTTTTTTATCGATATATTATTGGAAGGCGAGTTATACATACTGCATGGGTGATGCCTGACACTATTTCACTGCGGATTAAAACCAAAAGGATTTTCAAACTTTTTTTTACTGATTTACCCTTCAGAGAATTTTTAGTGATGGTTTGTTTAATGATGTTCGCATACCCCTTAGTACATTTTAAAGTGATAATGAAATGAATAACACTTGTATTTAGACAGATAACTCATGTTTATAACGTTAACATAAACAGTTTTTGCACATTTTTCCATGTTATAACATTATTCTTAGTCGTAACACCGCAATGTTTAATTAAGAAGACACGCATGAAATACGAAGTAAGAAGAAAAGTTATAATGTTTAACACTTTCGAGTACCCCTTTAAAACTTTTGATGTAGGTTACCACTAGCACAGAATTTTCCAACCTGTTACTCGCGAGCACCGCTGTCAGAGGCGTAGCCAAGGGAGGGGGGGGTTTCAAACCCCCCCCATGAGAAAATGAAAAAAATATTTGTTATTATTATTTTTTGCCTGTTTTTATTACAACTATGACATCCAATGAAAAATTGAACTTATTAGTAAAAATAATTAACAAAATAGTAACAAAGAAAGCCATGTAAATACGAGACAAAAACAGCGAGCGATCATCTATACTTCAAAGTGAAACAAGTGCCGCACTTGAAGTGCATACAATCTTGGGTGTGAAATTATTAAGGAACACTGATTCTTGCTTTATTTTCCCTAGTTATGGATTATTTTTGTCTACTGTATGCATTTTTAAAGGTAAAAACGTGAGCAGGGCCGGCGCCAGGGGTGAGGCGACCGCCTCAGGCAGCGTTTAGCTTGGGGCAGCATTTTCAGACGCATATTGAGAAAAAATCAACCGCCATTGCGGATTTGCGAAAAAGAAAAGGGTGCCCATACATTGTCGTTCACTGCTTCAACATCAACTAAGCATACATAATTTTGTACTCAGAGCATTAAAAAAATAATTTGAATTTTTTAAATATCTCTCCATGATGTTTAGAGCTAGCCCTTGGACTCGGGATGGTTAGGTTAGAGTTTCGTTTCTCTTCTACGTATCTTTGGTTGGCATCTGTTTCATGTTCCGCTTAATTAAATTCTTAGCATCTAGCATGCTTTTCTTCGCTTGCTGCATCTTTGTTCCCAGTCAGAATTAAGGAATCACCGAACTCAGTCATGTTAGAAGATAACTCCCCAAAAAGTGCAAGTATGCAGGTATCGTCTAATGTAGGGCAGCCTGTCCGAGTGTAGTTTTACGGTTACACTCAATTTCTGCAGAGAGGTCCTAAGTGCATCCTTACCACTGTTTCAGCCAGTAACACTGACATCTTCTTCCTGGATCATCTTTACATCTAGGTACGTAATCGCTCATCAATATAATGGCAGCATTTTTATCAGAAAATTGGTATATATGATATCGTATTTTGTAGGAAACAGAGGAATTCTAAAATACTAATAATCATCGTAGAAACACGGAATTTTTTAAATTTATTTATTTATTTATTATCAGTACAATGCAATTTAGCTATCTGCTACGTGGCAAGGTGTAACAAACTATTAAAAACAACATTCGCACACAAATATAACATATTCTAAATATAAAATATTAATATAATAAAAAATGTTATAATATAAACCTAATAAGAGACATATTAATTTATATTCAATATAAACAATCTCTTACGAAAACATTTTGCATTTTTGGGAAAGGGCTCAAAAACTTCTCCAGGTAATTCATTCCATTCTTTTATGCCTCTATTTAAAAATGAATACTTAGTTATATCCCGCTTTTGACTTAATAGTTGCATCTTCCATTTGTGGTCTCCCCTTCCATAATAGCAACCACATTGTGTTTTTATTTTTAGATCTGCAAATGCATCCTTCCCCATAAACACTTCAAAAATTTTATTTAATCTAGTAATTTTTCTCCTCTTCTGTAAACTATCCCAACCTAAATTACTAATCATATCCTTAACGCTATCCTTTCTCCCATATTTTCCTAATACAAATCTAGAAGCTCTCCTTTGTATTTTTTCTATTTTTGATTGTAAACTTTTATTATAAGGATCCCATAAACTAACTCCATACTCCAAAATTGGCCTTACTAAACTAAAATACGCTCTCTCTTTTGTTGCTTGAGAACAATTTTTTAAAGTTCTTTTAACAAAGTTTAAGGTTTTATGGGCTTTTTTTATGACCATTTCAATGTAATCATTCCACTTAAGGTCGTTTGAAAAAATTAAACCTAAATACTTACATTTTTTAACCAATGGTATATTTACCTCACCTAATTGATATTTATAATTAAACCTAGTTCTGTTAAAATTAATTAAATTACTTTTATTACAATTTATTTTCATTTTATTATCCTTAATCCATACATAAACTCTATTTAAATCATTCTGTAAGGAAATACAATCGCCGGCAGATTTTATCACCCTATAAATCATGCAATCATCGGCAAATAAACGAACTTTACAATTTATAACTGCTGGTAAATCATTAATGAAAATGAAAAGCAATAAGAGTTCAATAGTGCTGCCCTGAGGGACACCAGAATGTACAAGAATCTCGTCAGACATTTGGTCACCAATTTTTATTTTTTGTTTCCTGCACCTCAGAAATACTTCAATCCAATCCACAACTCTTGGATCTAAACCCATTTGCTTTATTTTCCATATCAACATGGATATGAGTTGCTATATTAGATTTATCAAAGTTTGCATTTCTAAAATATGATAAGTGTTATTTGAAACTAGTAATGATTTTTTTGTTTGACTAATGTAAATTTTTTCACAATTATCACACAATTTTTTAAATCCCGAATTTTTCATACCTAGCAAGCGATGGAGATGATTATTGGAGGAAAAGGCAATTTTAAACCCAGAATCGCGGAAAATCTTTTTAAGGCCTTGTGTGTACTTAGGGATGCCAGACGTCCCGCAATGCGCGACACAGTCCCGCACAACAAAGAATTGTCCCGCGCCCCGCACGACTTACAAATGTCCCGCTAAACCATTTCGAAACTAAAGATTTGAATGCTCCCACTATAAACAGAAAGCGTTAGTGTATAATCATATTGAAAGCTTTTGGCACATAGTTGCGCCAAAAGTCACGTGATTTAGGAAAGGCCGTTATGGATAGGGATGCTTAATGGGAAATGAAACTTTGGCTCAATAGAGAATGACTGATTTACTCATCCCTGCACAGTTCTCCTTTCGAGAAAGGACTGGACACTAGACGGTTGCATTTCTGTTTTATATGTGCTTTTGGCGTTATATTTTCGTATTTTGCAATTTTTCTAAAAGTTTATTATTGCCAAGCTTGTGGTTGTACTATGTAATACTGATTGTAAATAAATAAATGTTTTCACTTTCAAAAGTAGGGTATATATTGGTATTATTTCAACATTATTCTGTTTCGGGAATATTTTATTTCTTATTATTGCCGAGCGTAAAAAATGTCATTCCTCTAGTGCCGCGGCACCCTGAGGTTCCGTGAAGTGTTCTGAAGGGAGCCGCAAAAAATATACTGTTTTTCCATTTTTAGCCTCATTTTGCATCATCGGCTTTCAAAAATGCAAACCAAAGTTATGTCGACCTTCATTTTGTCGCAAAGGCACTTTGAAATGAAATGAGATATGGAGATTGTGGTTAGGGGTTCAACTTCACCACGGTAGTTACTGACGGTTAGGCGGCTGCCTAGGGCGCCGAGGCACTGGGGGCGCCAAGAGGGCGTCTGGAAGGACAATATTATAAGGATAGTTCCCTAAACAGTACTCAAACACGAATACTTAGAAACAATGTATCACTATTTACATTTATAGTTCTTGTATAATTTGATATTTGGTTAATTTTATTGTATATCTTTACAGTTACAAAGTTACAAAAAACTAGATTTGGCTTTGTTGTCACTTAATAAAGACGAATTCAAAGTATTTCACCATCGAAAGGTCACAATCCTTAAACCTGAGTACAATGAAACCTATTCAAAGGAAGTTCCTTATTCTGGATCTGTAGGAATTCTGAGAAGGAGAAAAGGGAAGTGAAGGTTACTGGTAAACAATCTTCGACAGTTCTATGGATGAAACAGAATAGAAAAGTGTTCTTTAGTGAGCAGATTTTTATTGTTCAGTGTTCATTAGGTGATAGTGTGGAAGAACATCAGTGAAGTAAGTACATAGCTTCTTTTTTGTTTGTAAATTTTTCAACAAAAACTCATGTAACAACCAAACATTTTGCTTTTTTATCGAAAGAAAACATTTTCTCTCAACTTTTTTACTGAATCAATTCAAAATACTTTTAAATATTTAAATACCAAACGGCCAGCACTAAGCAATTTATATTTTAGAGAGGAATGGAAAGAGTGAGAGAGTAGGTGTGGATATTGGGTCGTGAGACTTGTAAATGACGACACAAACACGAAAAGGGAGAGGGAGGGACGGCGTTTGGTCGAGTTTGGGATCCGAGCAGTGCTTTATAAGAGCTTTGACGATCGCATAAAAGGACTTCTTAAAAAATGTGATCAAGTGGTTCGGAATTCCTCCGTTCACGCGCGTAAATTTTGAGCATACCGAGTACATCAAGAAACTGGGTTTATTTTCTTTTTTTGTAAACGCTTGATGTCGAGGGTGCAAAGTGACAGGGAGGGTGTAAAATATATGCGATTAAAAATCCTACGTAACCTAAAGTCGTATATGGATTAATGCCACTAATTCTCCTAAGTATCGTTTCTGGCAGGACCGGCCCGAGGGACGGGCGGGCAGGGCGGCTGCCCGGGGCGCCAATGTCTAGAGGGTGCTATACCGATCATATATCTATGCATTATTTACAAGTGAATAAATATTATGTATGTACAAATTTATGTCGCGGAACGGGCTATGATCTTGATGCTATCCTTTTATTTTTACATGATCAATAATTTTTACATAGCGATTAATAAATTAACATGAACTTTGAAAATATCTCAACAAGCATTTACTTAGGGGGCGCTGCTGGAGTGCTATCTCGCCTGAGGCGCCAAAATTCCTTGGGCCGCCCCTGCTGACAGTGGATGGGAGGGGTGCCGCCAAATTCTGAAAAGTCACTTAAGGGTGCCGCGACTCTACAAAGGTTGGGAAAACACTGCTCTAGTAACTACTTTCAGCGAGATCGCATGCAGTACGAATGATGTGCTATGTTATCAGTAGCGGAATCACCCTCTTATAGTAAGCTTGGGGTAAATCAAAATACATAGCGTGCCGTAAATTGACATATGCTTCAGTGGTATATTATTTTGCGAATTTTCAGTAGTGGAATCGCACTCTTACTGTAAGCTCAGCTTTGAAAAAATAAACACTGTGCTCTCACGTAAATTTTCGGTAATTATTTTATGATTATATAAGGCCTGGTAATACTTTGAAAATTAAAAATATTTTTTAAATTAAGTTCTATCCCTTTTATCCATAGAAATGGGAAAAAATTCTGACAGGAAGAGAACTTGCAAATTCATTGAATTTTTGGCAAAGGAGTTTCCTTTTCTGAAAAGAACTAAATTAGAAGATATTATTCGTTGCGATAAATGCAACAGTGAGTTTTCTGTCGCTCATGGTGGCAGATATGATATTACAAAACATTTAGCAACGGAAAAACATAAAAGAGCTTTAGGTATTGCCGCTTCCTGCTCTAACTTGGAAGATCTCTTCCGAAAACCTAATTTCACAGAAAAGGAAAGACAATTAGCAATGGCAGAAGGACTATTTTCATTCCATGTAATTAATCACAATCACAGATTTCGGTCAATGGACTGTACATCAAAAATCATCCAAACATTGTTTGAAAAAAGTTTTCGTGTGCCAGAACAAAAACCGAGGCAATCATTTGTAATGTCTTCTCTCCGTTTTCGTATTTGAAGTTGGAAAAAGAACTAAAGAGTGCCGCATTTATCTCATTATATTGTGATACATCTAATCATAATGATTTAAAACTTTTTCCAACACTTGTTCGATTTTTTGACCCAAATGTTGGCATCAGAATAAGAATTCTTGATTTCATTTCATTGCCAGGCGAAAATTCGTAAATAATTTCTGACTCACTAAAAACAATTTTAGAAAAATATAACCTAAAAGAAAAAATAATCGCATATTGTGCTGACAATACCAATACAAATTTTGGTGGTAAATATAGGAAAGGAACTAACAACATTTTTGCAAAACTTAATGACTATTTGAAACAAAATATAATTGGAGTCGGCTGTGGGGCACGTATAATTCACAATGCGATCCAAAATGCTGCTGATTTGTTACCAATTCATATTGAAAATACTATTGTTCAAATTTATCCTTATTTCTATATATATACGATACGAGTTGAAACTTGAAAGGAGTTTTGTGAATCAGCAGAAGTTGAGTACCATAAATTGCTTGGGTATAGTAAGACTAGATGGCTAGCCTTGTTACCTGCAGTTGAGAGAATTTTAAAGCTTTAAACCATTTAAATTATTTTTTCTGTCTCAGGTCAAATGTCCCATAGTCTTAGAAGCATTTTTTAAGAACGATCTTGCAGAGCTATGGCTACAATTTACACACTCTCAAGCTTCTTTATTTCATTCTGCAGTTAAATGCATAGAAGGAAACAAAATAACGATGACAGAAGTGTCTGAACAGATAGCTGCTTTAAAATTTAAAATTCGTGAGAGATTTGAAAATGGTTTCATACCTCTTATGATTAAAAGTGATATTAGTAAACTGGAAGAAGAAGGATTAATTAAAAAATCCTTTTTTACTGGACATGTTCAGGATTTTTATAAGAACTGCTTGGATTATTTAGAACAGTGGTCCTCCCAGTTTACTACAATTGGTGCATTCAATTGGATCATTTTGAAGAAGCCCTTAGCATGGAATGACATTCAGAATTCCCTGGCTCATATTTGTTCACACTTTTCAACAAATGATATTTGTGAGAGTGAGTTATTTGATGAATGACGTAAAAAGATATGCTGACGAAGAAAAAATTAACTCTTGGGCTCAGAGCGGTGCTACACCTGAACAGAAATGGGTTGATGTATTTGCATATTTTAAATCAGAAAGTATTCCTTTCAAAAAAATTTTGCTACTTGTAGAGTACGGGTTGTCTTTACCTGGGACAAATGCACCTTCAGAACGTCTCTTTTCTCTGATGAACAATCTCTAGACTTCAGAAAAGTCCCTAATGAAAACTGAAACTGTTAAGGCTATTTTGAGTGTAAAATATAATATTACAAAATCATGTGAGGAATTTCATAAAATATTAAGTGATAATCTAGAACTTTTGAAAAAAATTCATTCCAGTGAAAATTATTTATCAAATTGAAAACACTTTCTTTTTTGTGCTCTGTTTTAATTAAAATATTGGTTGTCTTTTTACTTATACTATTTTGTTATGTATGTACACTATCGGAAAACCGATACCTTAATCCCATGCTTTTTTCGAGTTCCCCTGAAAGCTTTGAGGAACTAATCTTGGAATCTTCAAAAACTAAGTTCTCCAAAAATACCAAATGAACTGGCAAAAGTAACTTCCTTCGCCCGGAGGTCCTTGGACGAACGACAGTCTTCCGCATCATGTAATTTTGTATAGCACGGCCTACAGTTGATTTCGTGATTGGTAAAGTCTGGGTGATTTTTCGGATTGATTTACCCGATTCATAAAGCCCAACTATTTTTCCCTTTTCAAAGTCGCTGAGCAGTCTATTAGGGGTCATTAGTAGCTAACAAATTGTTCATATTTATATTTAATTTTTGGAGGGAAATTTCAAAATTTTAAAAAGTGTCCCACTTTTTTTCCGATTTCAAAAAATGTATGTGCTATTTTAATGAAAAATTAAATCAAATATTATGTAAATCATAAATTAAAATATCATTTAAGAAGCAAAAAAATATTTAAAAATTTTCTGTTAAATAAGTTTTGTGTTTTATTTCTGAATTTGTTAATTTTTTTAAGTGTCCCACTTTTTTTCCAATAGTGTACATCTATGTCTATGTAAAAACTTTATAACTTTTATATTGTAACTCCTTTTTGTCTGTGTACCTTTTTCTTGAAATATATATTGAGGTTACTGTGTCATAATCTATCTTTGAAAGTATATTACCAGTCTGTCGCAATCTCGACGTTTGACTCCGCTGTCCTTTATTTTAATTTCCATTTTTGAGCTTTTTATCCTGCAGAAATTCAGCGCTCCACTAATTTGACGAAAATAAGAAGGGAAAGCATGCAGAAGTCTGTCATCACTCCCACAATTTATCGTAGGGAACAGCTGATTAATAAGCGGACGCTGTAAATTGTCCACACTCCAGGGGCTAACAATTTGTCCCGCTTTGACTGATCTGAAGTCTGTATATTACCACGGTGTACTACTTTGTAACTAACCGGCCTGTCGAAATAGCGACATTTTGACTCCGCTGTTCTTCGTTTTATATTTCATTTTTTGAGATTTTTATTCCGCGTTCCACTAATTTGACGGAAATAAGAAGTGAAAGCATGTAGAAGATGTCAAGAGTGTTCAACCCCTCAATCTATCAGAGGGAACAGCTGAACAATGACCGGACGCCATAAAATTGCCTAAACTTCAGGGGCTAACAGAGTAATCCCGCTTTGAAAACGACGAACTCTTGTATGAAGTCGTAAATTGCCTACACTGCAGGGGCTAAAATAGTTTGTCCCGCTTTCGCTAATCTTATATCTGGTCACTTTAGCCATGCCTCAAAACAAAGACATTATCCTTAATCAAGGCAAAGGTCCAATAGGAAATACAACATTACTTTCTTTTTCCAATAATGGTCATTCCAACCGACTTCCTAACTTCCCCATCACTACATTGTAACTATTACTTCTTCCCCCTCTCAATTCAGTCCATGTATATATACTCTCCCCAACTCGTTATTCTTCGTCTTTTCTATCGTCCCACTGACGATGGAATTTTTGATTCTGGAATTTAGGGATTTTTTTAGAAAGGAAGTACACGTGTGGTTTTTGGCTGGTGTGTATTTGTGCGTACATAAGCAAAATAAGGATCCCTGGTATTGGAGTAATTCCCCTTAAACCCAGAGTGTGTGAGATTGCATATGCGTTTGGTCCCTGGCAGGGAGTAAATTTCCCTATGTGAGCACTTTCCTTTTTAAAAATATTTTTATGGTTATTAGGAGGTTTCTCCATTCATCATCATTACTTAATCATAGGGCCATAATTCATATTTTTCTTCTTTATAAAGGTTGATAAAGGTGATAACTATTACATATTATCATGTTAAACTTGGTCCTAATAAATTTCCGTCCATTATCAAAGGGCGGTTAAACGGTAATGCCCCCCTGCATTCGGCTGTATTATTAAATTCTTATCAATTTTTTATTTAAATATTAAAGATCAACTTTTTTTGACAATATGCAAAAGATTTTATTAAAAGTTAGGAGAACCAGGATAAACAAAATTTGAGTATGAGCACAAGGATTAGACAGTAAAGGCTTCTGAAACAAAATTACATAATAAATTTCAATTTTGTGATACCGCCCTCCTCCACTGGGTTCGTTCTTAAATTCATTTATTTTATGCCACAGATAAGGTCTGTGAGTGTGGGTGTGTTTGTGCTTCTAAATCGGGTTGAGATTTTGATGAATTTTCAGAATATACATAGTGTTTGAATTAAATAAATGTTAGTCACTTCCAAGAGCTATCTCACGATCAGTTTCTAATACCTTTCAAACATTTAGCAAGTCAGGATTCTACAATTAAAATAACACATTTCATGAATTAATGCAATAAAATTCTTTTTTGTCATTAATTTAGATTTTCCCTTATTTGAAATGAGTTTAATAAGTGATATGTTATGAGGGCAAACTTAATAATAATAATGTGATAATATAATTAACTTTTCTTTATTGATAAATAAATAATTTCCTAAACCTCATTAAATTTAAATATTAAAGTTTTTATAGAAAAATAAACTTATTCAATAACCTATTTAGACCTAAGAATAATTTAATGCTTAAAGTTTCAATTACTATCAACCAGTAAACTAAATGGACCATACGGTTGATTTCTTATTTCTATTGGTTATTTATATTTCTAGATGTTTGAGTTATTTCAATTGTTATTGCAATTTTTTTCTAAAGTGGTACCTTTTATTGGCCCAACAGAAAACTGCCGGGCTCATACAAAAATTATTTTAAAGAGTCATAATGTTCCCCTCCACGGAAATCTTTAGTAAAAGGCGAAAGATTTATGCGCCTGAAGGGAAACAAGACTAAATTCTAAAATTTAGACCTGGGGTACACTTTATTACCAGCACAGAATTCAGTCATGACAACTAAATTTGTATTCCAATTTATATCGTATTTTTTAATTTAATTAAATAAATCCAAGTGATATTCTTAAAAAGAAAATGTTGATAAACGTTTTTATAACATGAATTTAAAATTATCCTAATGGAGAGATAACTAAAGGGATTTAATAAGGCATTTATATGGTTAATGGACACACCACCATCTTGTGGCCATATTGGAAGTTTCAAACTGGAGGTTTCAGGAGGCGGGAAATTTGAACTTATGCATCACAGCTGATGACTGGAATCTGACTGTCATCTACATTAGCCATATGAAAGTTTGCTAATGTCTATATCAGGGCCTCATCAAGAGTGTTTGGTGCATGGTTGTAAGATATCTGCAGCACCCACATTAACGAAAAGTGGCTACTAGTCAATCCTCTCAAAAAAAAAGTCACCACTGTCCCATACATAAATGTTATCAAAGATTGCTGTTCCTTATCCATGTTATGGACAGCCTCCAGCTTAATAATAATTAATCATTGATGTTTATAGTTTTATTTATCCAAATTGCAGTTTAACTTTGCTATGTTTGTTTACTATTAGCTTTCAATTGGCTATCTACATTGCAAATCGAGTTAATTGCATAGCTTTTTTTATCTCCTATTACTATCATTTCAAATAAGTTAATAAATAAAACAATAATAAATTAATGACAAGAAAAAGAATTTAATGCATTAATTCACACAATATTATATTAATTGTTCTTTCTGTGTTTGACATCACTAGAATCCTGGATTGCTAAATGTTTGAAAGGTATTAGAAACTGAGATTCCCTTATCAAGTGGAGGAAAGAGGGAGAGGAAATAACTGTTACAATTCATTTCTACTAAAGTTTTTAAGGTTTTACTTACATATCGACTTTTCTCCTCTTGGTTCATGTCATTCATATCATCTGGTATAATCATAGTAGCATTTGGCAAACTGCTATATTCTTTTGGAAGCTGACCTCTGAACTCTGACTGAATGAATTTTAGGTTCCAGCTAGAGAGTAAAATGAGTTACAAATTACTTAACTGGACTAAGGTGAATTCGAGGAAAATGAATTTGTCAAAAACAAATTCTTCGAAAACAAATTCATCAAAAGCAAATTCGTTGAAAACAAAAGATTTCATAAATTACATTGAAATGAAAGTGAACAAAATGAACAAAAGTTGGCTCAACTTTGTGGAACTGAAAGGCCATAGACATAAACAAAACCTTTATAACATTTTAGGTAAATTTTTATCTGTGACTGTTTTGCTTAAAGCACCATTAGATGACAATAGTAATTTCATCTGCTTCATGAAAGAGATATTGAGCTTACTTGATAACTGTAACAAAATTGAAAAATTATGTTTCTCAAATAAAAATATTTAGAAAAACAGACATTTTTGGCTATAAACTAGCCGATACCACAAGCGATTTACTGATATCAGATTCCAATAATTCATTTTTATTCAAATCTGACTTTCCTATTTGTTTTTTTTTTTAGCTATTGGAGAATTGTAGTTTTTCAATTCAATTTCAGCCATAGGGTGATTTTGATAATTCCCTTTTAGAATAAATTGGGCATTTTGAATACATTTGTGGGGGGACAGGGAAGCATTCTTTTTAAATTTGCCCTTTGACTCATAATTGTTATTAATGTCAAATTACTTAATGACATTGCGCTCTTTTCAGAAATTAGAGTGGAATGTCTTGAAGGTGGCGGATCAACTTGTGGAATAAATAAACAAAGTTAAATTGCATTTGTGAAGAGTCAAGAATCATTTGTGACAAGAAAAAAATTTTCTTTGTACAACCTACCAAGAGAGAAGCCTACTAGAAACAACATTCATTACATTTAAACTGTTTTTATGGGGACAGAATGATTGGGGTAACATCAGCCGATTAGACAGAGATTGATTTTAGGAAATGTTTTTCAAGAATAAAAGTTTATCATACAATAAATACACAACATTTGGAAATTTAAAAAGATGCACAATTTTGAAGAAAAGGAGACAAAACTGAAGGTAAACCATTCTCTTTTATGCATTAAGCAATGTTTTTTCCATTGATATAACATACTAAATCTGGAAAAAATAGATTCAGCAAGGAATAAACATTTGAATGTCACGGAATTAAAAGAACAGTGTTACAGGAATAACTAGACTTTGACTTTACCTAAGATATCATTAAATTATTTTGAGTAACAAAACCTTGTTGCAATTGATAGGAAACAAATTGCACCCTCTTTTATTAGTGAATGCCAGAAATAATAGTCAAACTTCATTATAGCATAAATTAATGTTAAATTCTATACAGTCAAAATATTATATTTTAAAACTTTACAAATCACATTTTATTTTAATCATTAATAAATAAATTTTATTTTTTAGGAGCAGAAAAGAGGCCATTTGTTCAAGTTCCATGAGCTTTCATGCAATAAATTCCATGCAGATATTAGGGTAATTCTTTGTAAATAATTGCTTGCAGTGCTAAGAATGACCATCACTCAAATAATGCATTAATAGTTCCATGATCAATAATTAATTAATGAACATGTCCAAAATGATTTTTTTATTGCTAAGAGAGAACTGTTAACCACCATGGAACTTACTTTGAATCTGGAAGAAAGAAACTAGATGGAAAGCGGTACCATTCCTTTCCCATGCAAACATTTATTGATCGCCCACCAGCAGGTACATGGCCTTCAGCAGCCATCTTGCTGAATTCCATAAAAACATCAAAAGGGGCATGGTATCCTACAGTAATAGATCATAATTAATAAAAAAATTAAAATGGTTGGTATTATTTTCATGAAAACAAATGAAATAAATGCAAATTGTTGTATAATGCTCTTCTGACTATATTGACAAGTATTGGGATATTTGGTTGCATGAGAAATTTTAATTAATTAAAAGTGTTTAACATAGAAATAAAAGCAGAAAGCTCAAAAAGCAAGTTATTAATTATATGAAGAAGCAAGACTTTATTTTCATAGCTTATTATTTATAATTATCATAAAATAAAGAGCATATCAGTACTCAATCACCAGAATAATCTTACAAAAAATCAGCTAGCTCTATTACATTTAAATTTCAGCCCTATTAGCCACAATAATAATAATAGTAATACATTTAAAGGATAGGTAAAAATACCTAGAATCTAACATATTTAATGTTCACATGTCAGACAATATATACTGAAGCCATTTAACCTGCATTACTTTCTTACCAAAGGTCAGATTTTTAGGTGAATTAGGGCAAAAGTGTAAATTTAAATGCAAAACGATAAGGCAAGCAATAAAATATCCCGTTATCATGGAATTTAACCATTACAGAAATTTTAAATTATGATCACACAATCGCTATACAGAATGTTAATTCTCCTTAATGGAAATTATCAACCCAAAATCGAACAGTTTTTTGGAAAATAATAACACAGAGCATACTGTAATGAGCGATCCCTTATAGATTTAAATAGGGATCAAATGGCTTTCAAAGGAGTCATGACTGATGAAGAAGATGATTTTCAAGGTGAGACACCCTATTGTACTGCCCCTCACTCTCCAACCCCTCCCTATGTCATGGACATAACCACCTCAAAGACTGATCGCCATTGTTTCTGATAAGTTATTTTGAGTACTAGTATAGTGCTAGTAGTACATTATAAACACTTGTCATACAATAATCCATTAAATATGTGCTCGAAAAAAGTTAATTTTAGAACGAGTTTTATCAATTCTTTCAGTTCAACAGAGAATTATCGAGATCGCCTGTAGCACTGTGTATCAGTAACTTGCATTTTGGACCAGCCCGCAGACCACCTGGAGGACCCTTGTGGACCAACGGTGTTCTGGGGATCACAATTCGAGAACCACTGCACTAATGGAAGTCTACGGTAAATAGGGTATTATTAGGGTATTTTGTACCATGACCAACTTTTAAGGAATGCATCCCTTCTATATCATGCAGCATCACTGTACTGGACTAGACAAACACATACCTTTGTACAAGGCAAGGATCCTGGAAGCACCAAGTAGGGAGCAGATGGCTACAGTGGGAAGAGTTATCCAAATAGTATGTCTGAGATAATGAGCAGGAGGCTGAGGCTGTGTCGTTACGGGTGCCTGATTCCCTCCAGACTTGTCACCATTACCACTCTGTGCATTTATTTTTGTAGCTGGTGGCAATTTGGGATTTTGGCTATTCCCGCCAACTACGTAACGGAACCACAGTTTTTGCCCGACATCAACTGTCAGAGCACCACAGAGACATATTAATGGGTAGATAGGGAAGAGAAACCTCTCCTCCTGCAATCAAGTAAAAGAGAGTGAAATACACTTTAATGTTTACATGAAGAATTGAAACATAAACTAATAATGAATTAATTACCTCATATACAATAGATAATTCTTGTGATACAATTAAGTGAATCATGTATTTGTCATCTATTTTTGTGTACAATCCCTGTTGAAATTTTTGTCAACCTTATTTTTAATATCTTTATTCAGACTGCCTGTCAGAAATTCTCTTAGCTTCCTTTGTTCTTATCTAGTTTGTAATTTCTCCATCATTAGTCAGAATGCTGCCTACATAAGTAAAAAATTATAGCCATCCCAGCCATTCATCATCCATTGAAACATTGACCAGTGATTTCCCACTCTTGGTAAATCTCATGACTTTAATTTTCCCCTATTAATTTTCAATGTTTATCTTTTCATTTAAAGAATTGAGTAGCATCTGCAAGCCTTTTTCCAAATTATTCCCTAATGCTTCGATATCTGCAAATCTAATTGATATGTTGAGACCACCTCCTGATATTATCCCTTACCATTCATCATTTCCTTGACATAAAAAGTGCTGGAGAGAATGGGCAATTCTGTCTCATGCCTCTACCTAGAATTCCACAATCTGATTATCCCTCTGCAGTCTGGTTTATATATAGATCTTTGATTAAATGACTCTCTTTCCAATCTACTCTATTTTTCTCAACATTTCCATCAGCCTAGGTCAGGGATGCTCAGACTTCACAAGCTTGGGAGCTACTTATCATGACGATCGGCCATACATCTTTACTGTTAAAATTTATTTCTAGCAGAGGGCTAGAGCTGGTGATTGTTTTATTTTTATTTTATCCAGTTTATTTTTCAACAAATTAATTATCACAGAACAATTAAAAATATTTTTTACTTGTATTTAAAAAATGTAGATCTTATGTACAATATAAGTTATTTAACTAAATTCATTAGAGAGTATTAAGTAAAAGTAGATGATATGCACTGGAGAATACTGACTCACAGAGATAGGTGCAGCCAAAGAATGTTGTCATATGCAATAGCTCTTTTTCTAAAATTTGGATATTTTTCTTCCATAAGATTACAAATTCTGCAATTGTGTGAAGACGTTTTAATTTTTAGGTGCGTTTTGCTTCCAGTGTGAGTGCCTATTGTCATCGGTGTGTCTGTCTGTCCTCATGTTTGTTCTCAGCTTCTACCAAACGGATTTTTGTGAAAGTTGATATTGAGGACTTACAGTAAAATATAATGAGAAAATCGCATAAACGAATTATGTAAGTCAATCAGGGGTACCACTTTATTGGTGACAAAAAATGAACTTTTCATCATATCTCATAAAGTATTGGTCATATCAAAATAGTTTTCAAATAAAACTTGTAGAACTAGTAAAGTACAGTATTTCTTTTCCTATACATTTCTATTGTAGGAGTGGCTGTTCTCAAGAAAATCAAAAAAGAGTCTTAGTTCGAGTTGAACTTTGAAAATTTCTGGCTTGGTTACTTCTTCATTGTTGCTAAGATAAGCAATATCACAAAAATACATTTAATTTCCTTTCATGTGCATTAAATATTTCAAAATAGGAAGAAAATGGATTATTTATGATGAAGAAAGGAACTTTAAAATGCCATTTTCCTTACGTATACATATGTATATAATTTATTCCAAATACTCCATTACATGAAACATGCCCATTTGTGATATGCTGTACACTTTCCTAATTTGTTTTTAAAAGCAGTCACAGAGCTTTTCATCTGAAATAGCCCATGATGCCAAAATTTAAGAGAAACATCACATATACATTAAATTTTGAAATGATTAAATCATAATAAGGCCAAAGTGTCTCACTTAACCATTGAAGGAATGTAACAAGAAAGTTTTTTTATAACATGAACACACAAATGAGAATTTAGTAATTGTATATGTATTTTTAACATTGTTAAAAAAGTTAATTTAAATGAAAATTATGCAGTGGAAGTTTCCTTTTTACTGAAGCATGTATTTCGCTTTCAAATTACCTTTTAATTAAAAAAAGAAACAATAATTTGAAAATTTAAGACTTTCGTATCACTTCTGACAATCCATTAAATTGTATAAAAATACCATCTCATAAAAAATAACTAAAGCTAAATTAGCGTGATTGCCTATTACCCTTTTTGTATAATAGAAAATGTCCTACTTTTAATAAGAGCATTAATAATGTTTAAAAGCTTTTTTTATTTGAAAAGTTTTAAAAGTGGGACAAATGCCTTTGCCAACAAACAATTTTGGGACATGAGAAAGATATGATGAAAAACCTATAATTTACAATTTAAATTATTTATTCTCAAGTCATTATCAAGCAATACTTCATAATAACTTTGTCAATAATCTACTTCTGTAGAGCATTTTTTGGTAACTGAGATGAATGGGATACTATCTCAGGACTAATCAGAGTGGAAGCCAAGAGGGTCTTGAGCTCAGGAGTGGCCAAACTCAGACACTTGTTAATTTTTTTTGGCAGGTATGACAAATCACTAAATGAAATGGGGGGGGGGGGGGAGGTCTGGTCAGACCCTCCTTGTTCAGATCAGAATTCATTTTCGTTTAATGGTAAAAATAAAATTTTAAATGAGACATTTTAAATTTTTATTGTGACCAAAGACCTCAAAATCTGGAGGTGACCTGGGCCTCTTGGAATCTCTGAGAGGGTCTGTACTATCTTGATAATTCATATAACATAATTTTATAATTAAAAAAAATATTTATTTTAGCAATTAGATTAAATTCTAGACTGGGTAAGGAGATATGATATTGATATAGAAAAGTTAAATGAGAATATACTACTCTTATCTTATGGAATGTACACAATAATTAGCCAAAACACTGATAACCACATCATTCCATCCCAACAGCATCACCCAGCCAATGAGTTAAAAGTTACTTTTAAAATTTTTATCAAGCAGGAATAAAGTTATATTATGACCAACCTTATGAGGCTGACAGAAGAACACGAGTATCCAAAGGTAGAATGGCGCTAGGGAAAGAAGGTAAGGAAGGCATTGGGGATGTCTTGGACGGCATGGTAAGACATGATGAGCAATCAGCAGAGCTGGACCGACAACCAATGCTGCCACAAACACCAGGTTGAAATTTAGCAGACCGTTGACAATGTAGAAATGCCAAGGTTCTGTTCCATATAGGTTTGGTCCACTTTTGCCAAACACATTGTACATAAACAGGTTGTATGGGGCAATCACTAAACGTCCAAAATACTGTGAATCGATCTTCACCATGGGGAGCTAAAGACAATGATGAAAAATGTTTCACTAATTAACATATTTTCAAGCTGCTTGTTAGATTTATCAGAATTCTATATAGGTATCTTAAATTTGTGGATATTAGCAGATTTACTAAAAACTTTGGTTTTTTCAAACTGGATTTTTTTTCAAAAAAATCTACAAAAGTTCAATTTTAAGTTTTTTTAGCATTGATTTACTGACAATTTGGAAGCAATCCATATGGTAAAATTTGTTTGCAAGAAAATATGAAGGGAATTATATACAAAAGAATTCAATTGTTCAATGATCACTAACCAGAATAGCAACAACTGATACTGTGCACCACTCAAAGAACTTGAAAAAATCCTTTCTCCGGAAGAGCATATCCACAGCAATTGGAGCACTGAAAACAAAACAACGGACAGCTATTACTTCCATGCCAAATACTGCTATGTCCAAAGAATTCATACTCTGTTGCATTGATTTTATTCAATAAAGTTTTATAGAAATTTATAGACAGCAATTTCTCTTATGCATTATGTAAAATTTTTAATATTACGTGATTTGCTTGAAATTTATCTGCTATTGAAACAGAGAGGGAAAGATGAAATATATTGTTTTTATAATCTATTTTCATTTTATGCCACTTTGTGTCCTTTAATTCAGTGCTCCACAACCTTTTTAATTTCACAGCACACTTTTGGGTGCTCTCGAACTTCGCAGCTCTCCAAACCAAATTTATCAAGACTGCGTAGAATATTTGTACCATCTTATAGCAAAAAATAAAGATAAAATCACCTTTTCCACACAGATGAAGAAAATTATTGCTAAAATCTTACATTTTTCAAATTGCTTAGCCCAGATTACTAAACAATCCTATGATTAAAATTCCATTTCTCCAGTTACGAAGCAACTTGGTTTCAGTTTCAAATATCGGAAGCAGCCTGAGAAATCATACCATAAGATATATTTGGTTTCAGTTGTCTTAGAATTAGAAGAATAAAATATTATTTTTCCCTTGCCTATAGTTTCAAAATTTACTGCAGCACATTGAGTACTTTGTCGTGGCGCACACTGGTTGCGGAGCACTGCTTTAATTGTTAAACTCATGGCGAACCGGATGAAAGCACTTGATGGGCCGGATGTGGCCTGCAGGCCTTAGTTTTGGCAGTATTGTTCTAAAAAAATCAGTAGAAATCTAAAAAGTTACTATTTCATTTCTATTAATGCATTTTAGTGGTAGCCAAGCTGCTTTGCCTTTTGGTCAAGCCTGCTAAAATGTTCAATCCCAAAGATATATATATATATATACACATACACACACATATATACATATACACACACACAGCTAACTTCTATAAAGGAACATCTATGACTCAAATTTTTTATAACCCAAAGTGAATTTAATTTTCCAGCCAAAATCCATTTTTCTGTTGTTTTCTATAAACTGAATTTCTGTAACCTGAATTTTCTAATGCTCAGAGAAGATAACATTTTTCTGATTAATATTTTTTTCTCTGAGTTGAAGTTTCTGGTAAATATGCCTCCCCATATTTATGATATTTCAACTCTCCATAAGGATATATCCCGAACGTTCTGAAAATGATTTTTTTGGGATGCATAATTGTCCCAGTTTTTTGCACTGTAAACGTAATGGATAGATAAGAATTGCTTTACTAAATGTGAATTGATACAGAGAAAATGATCATCGTTTGTGGACAACATTCAAGTACATCCTACCATATTAATGAAAAAACTGTGCTGGTAAAGCTGTGCTATAGAAGTTGCACTATATATAACACTGATGAAGATTGTCAATTTGCCACAAGACTGTGACTGATTTTCCACATGTAGCAAGTGTGTTGGGCAATGCTGATATAAACATGAAAAGTCTTCACAAGAAAAAGTAAACTTGTAATTATTAGTTGAATGATTGATTGTAAAACATGGAAAAAATTTTAAATTTCAAGGTGACAGTTTTCAACAATATTACAAAAATGGATAAATACATATTAAATTACAGAAATAGCAAAGGTGAGTTTTCTGCCTTCTTTTCCACACTAAATAAAATGAAAAATGGCTGAAAGTATGTTATACATTTGTTTGCACCATAAATGGTATATCAGTTTTGTTGTTTAACATTCATAATAGCAGTAAAAAAGTGCAACATTAAATTTATGCCTTGCAAAAAGCTTACCCTAAAAGACCAGCAAAAGGCCAGCTCAAGAAGGTTGATAAAGCAGTTGTGAAAATGGCAAATTCATACTTTCTCTGATACCATGCTCCAAGTGAAAGCATAGCCATGTACCTGAAATAAAAGCAGAAATTAAAAGACCTTTGAATAAATGTAACTAAAAGCACATAAATAACCTCTCCATAAACTAAATTAAAATAGATGCAACTTTTCTCATATAAATTACTTCTTTTGCCAAATCTGAAAAATTCAAAAGTAATTAATTAATGGTCGACTTCTTACCATCAAACAAAATCGTAAACTATTTAAATTCTTGAATAAAATTAATATAATATAAATTATTGCATGACTGCTACATTTTCATACAAAGCAGTGAACTAAATATTTGAAAAAGAACTCACATCGAAAAGCTTGAAGGCAAATATGCGGTACTAGCAACAAACATTCCTGCACCAAATACCATAAAAGCCAATGTTAGACGTCCAACATGAACACCAAACTCTCGACAAATACTCCTAAAATGATAAATATACGAGATTGTAATAATTTCATTCAGAATTCACATTGAATTGCTTATATAGTGAAGGGTAAAATAATTAAAAAGATCCTCTATTACTATCAAAGTCAACAGCTAAACTTACATTATAAAATTTATTCGAGCCTATATACTAATTTAATGTATTACTTCTAAAAACAAATAAATGTCTTACCTATAAAAATATACCTCACAGGCAGCACATAAAAGACCAAGCAAGCAACGAGAAAAATAAAATATCAGGAGCCGATTAGGCTGCAGAAGTCGGTGATAGAACCATGCAGGTATGACGTGAAGTAGTAAATATGTATACGAACGAAGTGCATACTGCGGACTATATTCCCACGTCTCGAATCCTTTGCCGAAAAGTAAGTAGTGACTCTAATGGAAAGAAGGTTTTGTAATAATAAATCATGGAGAAGGTTGTGCCAAATTTAAAGAGATTAATAATCTTTATAAAATAAAATACTAAACCGGTTCCCAATAGTTGTATGTTTCATCGCAATCGGATATATTGCTCCATATAGCAGCACAGAATCTTGCAGAAAGAAGAGCTTTGAAGGCGGTCTCCCCACTTGGATAAACAATACCTATTTCGGATGGATTAGGGTTAACAGGAACCTCCTCGACCCTGAAAATAGTTTTCAGACGAGATAGAAACAAAAGTATGCCTCAATTTACGCACTTAGCAATACTGCGCTTAGCTGTCATTAAAAAAAACTAATCATCACTACAACCTTCCTGATTTAGAAGATTTCTTAGCATTCATTTTCTTAAACTCTTTTCTGCTAGTCGCTTGATTACGGTGCCGCAAGGACGGCGCCATTTCTGTTGTGCTGACATAAATTGACAAAAGAAGAACGATAATCTATTTTGCTAACGGGGTAGTCGGTCAACATCAGTCAACATCGTATTTTCACTCTGGAAGGTAAAGACCATAATATGTCGGCCCGAGTTCATACTAGCCAAACGTTCCCAAGGGAGCCAAACTATAGTCTCGAAACTTGTAAGTAATAATGATATTAGTGATGAAAGTTACCATATTTTGTTTTTGAAACGTAAACTTTGAAGCATTGTGTTTTAATTTTAGTCGGACCATACTACAAAATGTCGACACAGACTTCGTCCATCGAATTAAGTTCCTATCGTGATCAGCATTTTAAGGTTTGTAATTAATATGATGTTGTTATTTTTTATAATAATCTTATATTGTAACCGTTGTCTTTATTAACAATATGCAAATCAATTTTTAGGGCTCTCGTAGTGATCAGGAGCGACTTCTCAGAACTTCTACTACATTGTATGTGGGAAATTTGTCATTTTATACGACTGAAGAGCAGATTTATGAACTTTTTTCGAAGTGTGGTGATGTAAAGAGAATTATAATGGGTCTCGACAAATACAAGAAAACGCCATGTGGATTTTGTTTTGTGGAGTATCCTTTAAACAACTATTGACATTTTAAGTTTCAGACGAATCCTCATACGTGTATTCATTTTTATCTCTTATAAACGGCCAGCATATGGGTAATTTATTTATGCAAAAATTTCTCAGCAATATATTAATTTATAATTATGTTTTTAGTAAACAAATGTGAATAAGGTGAATTTTTTAATATACTGTGACGAACATTATATCAAACTGTTAAGTTTTTTGAGTCATTCATTTGTTCAGCACAAGAACAGTAAAATTATAATTTGAGCACTTGTGTTTTGAATAATATTGCTTTATTCCTATTGATATATTCTATGATTTCTGAGCGGTGTGATAGTATTTGCAACTTGGAATTATTAACACTGGCTGAGGAGTGACATTCATTCAAATAGCGGTTTACATTTTTACCTACCCTGATTACTTCAGCAAAGAAGTCTTCTTAATTGTCTCGGTGAAAAGATTGTTTTATTTTTCAGTAAAAAAGACTTTCTTAACCTTTGTCAAAGATATTACCAAAGATCTGATGCAGAGAACTGTATGCGCTACATAAATGGGACAAGGCTGGATGACCGAACCGTGCGAACAGATTGGGATGCTGGGTTTGTTGAGGGAAGGCAGTATGGAAGAGGGAAAACAGGAGGACAGGTATGTCAACAAGATGCACATCTGAGGTGTATTCAAGTACAAGGATTTTTTGAGATATCGTAGCTTGTTATTCATTTATAATTATTATTGATGAGGTGCACTTTCTTTTAAGGTTCGAGACGAATATCGTACTGACTATGATGGAGGAAGGGGTGGCTATGGAAAGATCATTCAACAAAAGGCTGCAGTGCCCGCTGTTGCTTCTCTTCCTAGCATGGCTTAATGCTATGGAGTCTTGTTATAAATTTATATATATATGCGTATATGTTGATTCATCTAAAGCCCTTACCAAATGCCACTGTTGTTGAATATTTTTAATTTGACATGGAGCACTTTTGAGCTCATCCATGCTTCTCAATGACATTTTTTAAACTTAAACATTCTTGAATAGGATCTCTGTTAGTTTTATATATTTGATGGGCATATATAATTCTCTTGTACTGGCAAATAAACTCGTTATCTTCACTCTCATATGAAAATATTGGATGTTTGATGCATTAAGTTAAAATTCATAGCATCTATGAAGTTTAATCTGCATTTAAAGTTTATTTTTGGTAAGGGATTCATCATTCTTTGTATATCTACCATAAAAGTATTTCTGTAGCCAAAGTTTGGTAAAGAAATCATCATATTATTTGTGTGTATCAAGTGTGGATGGTTTAGAATAAATTTCTAATGTTTTTTTTACATTAACTAGTGTATTTATTTACCTTATCCCAAATATTGATACATCAGCAATGCAATGGATAACATTACTTCAATTGTGATTGTGTTTTTGTCACAATAGACAAAATTTGTTTACCCTCTTAAGAACTCTCTCTGTGGTATATATAGTGTTTAGTTTTAAATTGTGGAATATTACAAATTTATGGGTCGCATTGTTCAGTTCACGTTTACTCTATTTTTTAAATTCAGACTACATTTGGCATAAACTATGTGGAATTTATTCATTGTCCCTATAATTAATGCATATAAAATCATCTGAAGTAGCTTTAAATTAATTACCGTATATTCCGGTGTATAAGTCGACTTTTGAAACTAAAAAAAGTTTCCTAAAATTCGACTTACACGCTGAACATAAAATGTGAACCTTAAATTACAGATGATTAACATCGATATTTACGAAGAACATTGATCTTTCAGTGGAGCTGATCGCTTTTTTGAATCAGCGGTTCCAGTGTTTACATTTTATGACATTTATTTTAGAATATGTATTTATAATAATTAATTTTAACACTATTTACTCACGTAATCCGCGTCCTCGTGTACCACGCGCACCCCTATTTTTGGAACTGTTCGAGGAGAAAAAATAAAATCGTGCGTTAATAAGTAGACGCCTACGGCGGCAGAAAATTAGAAAAAAATCAAATGTGTGGATTCCCCGTAGGTGTGTTCTCTCCATAGTTCCCTCTAATTGTAAGCTGTGCGCCCACGCAGCAGTTTTTCAAGTGCTGCGCACTAAATTTTTCAAGCATGCACAATTGTGTGTATCTTAGAATATATTGGAACAGGGCCGCATCAACCCAACGCCACCTAGATATAAGGCCTTACCATGGAAGAATAGTTAAGGAAACACCAGTTCAAGCTTAGATATGCAATGTCTGATGAAACTCCTCATAGGGCATTCTTGGAGGAGGCTTTAGAAAAACTAAGCAAAGTTATTTTGTGGGTTGCAGAAGGCAACCAGCATGTTTGAACGGGTGGTTAATTAGTATTAGAAGTTTATTAGGTTTATACATAGAATTTAGGGATCAGTATGGCATCCCAAAACTTTGTACTCTGGTTTTGAATCAGTATGCTCTTGAGAACTTGTTTTCTGTGATCCGACAGCAACATGGGTGCAATGATAACCCCACAGTGGTTCAGTTTGGAAAGGGGTTTAAGCATATACTGCTTACCTCTCTTTCCAAACTATCTCAGGGAAGCAATTGTGAAGTAGATTTAGATTCAATTTTAATCAAGGTTAGTAATTATGTTGATAATGTAGTTATAGATAGTGGCAATAGTGTAGATGTAGACATAGTTGTTAGTGAAATTAATTTTAGTGACTTTGACAATCCTCAGCTTGAGGAGTTAAATATCTTGTATTATGTGAGTGGTTATACCTGTAAGAAGTTCTCTAAAGTTCACAATTGCAAAAATTGTACAGAGGTGCTGCTTAGTCCTGAGGGTTCATGGGCTGCTGACTACCAGCTATTTACATATTTAAAAGCGCACAAAGAATTTAATGAGGAATTTGGGCACTTGTTCCTCCCCTCCAAAGATGTTTTCGATATGTTGAGGGATTGGGAAGATGTCTTTCAAGACATCTTCCCCAAAATAATTAATAAAAATTCAGTGGGCAAAATACTTTGCTCCATTTTAAAAGAAAGGGAAAGTACAATGAAATTTTCCTCTCCCTCTTTGTGAGAACTCATATATCGGGGAGTTAAATTTCTTAATAGGAGGAGACTTGCAGAAGCTTCAGTTTCCCGTAATGCATGCCCTCCAAAGAAGAAGAAAAAGATATTGTAATTTCAAGCCAGGGGATTTTGTAAATAGGCAATTGTAAATATTAAATTGTAAATAGTACTGTTTAACATTGAAATGATTTGTGTGTGTTTTAATTCTGCGCCATTTTCTAATTTATACAGTCCACTAATTTCTGTCCCCAACACACGGGACAATTCTAATTGTCGCATCCAATCTCAAGGGAACGGATATTACAGAGGAAATTGTAAATAGAAAATTGTTATTAATACATTGTAAACAGTACTGCTTAAAATTGAAATGATTTGTGTTTTAATTTGATTACAGTTGAGGTACACAAAGGGGAAGTATCCATTTATATCTTGTGAATCATTATTGTTTATTGTATCTGTATTTGATCTTTGTATTTCAGTAATAAATAATGTTTCATCTAAGCAAAAATTGGAATTATGTTACAGTTTTAATTTATTCCTCCCTATGTTTAGATTTCTAAATATATTTTATGGTAATATATACAGTAAAACTCGTTTAATACGTATTTGAGGGGACCGACTCATTGCTTCGTTATAAGCGTGACTACGTTATATACGAGAAACATGGTTTTTGGCCTATACATCCCATATAACACTTATACACATACAGTAAAAGCTGTGCTATCCAGCTATTTAGAACCGGCCACCCTTAGATACCGGCAATTACACAAATACAATTCATTTTGTGTTTCTTTTTCTTTTTTTATGAATTTTTGTGTGAATTGCATTTGTGTAATTCCACGACTTCCACTTTAAAATTTCTCAAACTATAAGATGTATATATAGGTATTACGTATTTACTCCGTATACTTCTGGGGCTGCCGAGTAAGCATGGCGTTTTTGGTTACGTAAGCCATTTGCATTGTCTGGATGTTTTGGTGTACTTCTACAATTTCCAGTTTTATCGCTTTTTATTCTTTAAAAAATTACCCATCCATTGAATATGGCATCAAAATAAATACCTAAAAGCAAGGAACAGGAGAGAAAAGGTTGTTTTAACGCTAACACAAAAGCTGGAGCTGATTAAACGAATTGAAAAAGAAAAAATATAGCAGCCATAGCAAAAGAATTCAACATCCACACTGTACGATATCAAGGCTCATAAGGCTAAATTAAATGAAATTTGTGTCATCTTCTGAGACGAGTAAATCAATTAATAAACATCATACGCTTCATAAGCCAAAAATGGAGGAACTGGATCAAATATTATATGACTGGTTTTCACAGAAATGTTCAGAAGAATTAAATAATTTCGTCCTTTTCTAATAGAGTAAATAAAGATAATTAAGAAAGATATAATCCAATAAATTCAATTTTGGGAACAGGTTCACTGCCGTAATCCCCAAACTTCCCGGACGCCCTAAACTTTTCAATAGTCTTTTAGTTTTGCATGTAAGTGTGGCAACGTATTTAATAAGAATGGGTAAATAGTGTCTATATCTAACTACGTGTGGAAGAATTAAAATGGAAAATGCAAACCCCATGCATAGTTATTTTTGGGGAGTACGATAGTGAACCTAAGCCCAATTTTGTTTGGTTATTGCTAAATTTGCGATGTCAAAATCGAAAATCGCTCCCCTAACTGGATATTTCTCCTAATCGGCTTTCCACAGTCCCCAAGAGAGCCGGATAACAGCTTTTACTGTATTTGCAGTGAGTCGACTTCAATGCCGTACTTACATATGCAAAGAGATGCTTATCAACTTCGCGGCATGTAAAATGTTCGACTGCTATTATATACGATTTTTTAAATGGTCAATTAATATTATTATTATGGTCATTAATTTACATAAAAATTTCACATTTTTAATATCAATTTCAAAACTAAGGGAGCGTGGAAATTCGTATGGAAGGGGTAGACGGAGGAAGGGGACCTCTACGAACAAGTGCGCGGTAAACGGGCGGAAACTATTCATTACTTATCGTCTGCTCGCCAAAATTCGTTATATAAGGGGCAATTTTTGCCACGGGACCAAACATTTGTTCGTTACAGCGGAGAATTCGTAAAATGCCTGTTCGTTACATCCGAGAAATTTAACCAATGCCCTTATGGAGAAGTTCAAGGGACCGAGAGATTTCTTCGTTATAGCCGAGATTTCGTTTTAGGCGTGATCGTTATAAACGAGTTTTACTGTATTTCACCTCGCGCGGAATTTTCAAATTGCCGCGTAATGTACCCCAACGACCGCTAGGGCACTACCGTCAACGTATTACCCATGGAGACTACATATGTAGTCTCCATGGTATTACCATTGGCCTTATGGGAGCTGCGCTTCTTTGAAATGTGACGTCACATGTCGGAGCCCGAGGAGAGTCTAACCTCCGTTTGTGAAGTTCCTACGTTTACGTTGACTTGAAGAGGTTAATTTTTGAATGCGATAGAAATATTGATTATTAATCATTATTGATAATTGTCTTACGATAAACAAACTTACTTCCGACTGGTTAATCACAAAGATAAACCAATTTTCGTTTTCCAAAATCCGTAAAATGGTGTTCCTCTTTAAGAATCTGCTTTGGTGAATTTTCATCGAAGACGACTGCTTTTCATTTGCAAATGAATTGTTAAACGTTTACATACGAGAGTATCATAAGAAATCGACTTCAAGTGCAGTAATTTTGTGGATTTATTCAAGAAAAGTAAAATACACAATAAAAGTTCCATTTCGTATACGAAACATGGCTTTCTTTAGTCACTATTTTCCTTAACTATTGACGTCCGACCATACCTTCTCAAAAGTGAAGCTTATGAAAGTATTGACATAACCTTGAATAATTCTATAAAATACACAGGAAATTAGGAAAACGTGATATATTACAAGCAGTGAAGATACAACAATAAATATGTTCAGTATACATTTTTATTTATTGGATGTCATTAATTTCCTCTTTAACACATTGCTATATTTATCACATTTTTTCTGGAATAGTTTTTCAGAAAAACATTTGATGAACACATTACAATTTTCTTTATACCCTCTACAAATGAATGTTCACTATCACACATTGTTACATTTACATGGCCATTCATATACAATGCATTCATTGTAACAAATACCTACCAATACATTTCTTTGATTTTTAAGTTTTTTACCATTAGATTATTTCATTAGTTTATAAAAATTACTGTAGTTGTTGAAATTGCAGTGGTGAAACAGTAATATTACATCATTAACAGATATCAATATCAATTACAGTCTTAATATAATAATCTTACAAAAGCAATGATGTTGTGAAATTTGAATAATCACTTAAAATGTAGCGACGAATCAAAATATATTTATAAATAAATTTAAGCTATTAATTAATATTATTATAAACTTCGGTTCAATAAAATAATTATGAGTTTTTATTTACTCCCGTCATTTTTGATGTGTTATATACAAGTTTTTAAATGTTTTTATTATTTCCATTCCTATAACTACCTAAATATTCCAAAACATTTTATCAGATTTCAATGTAGAACTGAATTTTTTTTCAAAAATTTATATTTCATTCCAAAAAACAATAATATTTGAATACTTGAATCATTTCTCCTTCAAAAAAAACTTCAAATACCAAAATTAACGAAAAATTTCCTTAATCCTGTTTCTGTATTAATCTCAGTCCCTTTAATATTTTTTCTAGATATAAGAAACTCATACAAGGAAGTGATAAGTTCTAAACATGATAGTATACATCTAGTTAAAAAAAGCAGAGCTGCCAGAATAAGCATAGAAGTTCATCAGCAAGAACAAGCAGGCAAATAGCAGCCATGGAAGACCAACCAGAACAATCATGGAAGTTATCCAGCAAGAACGAGTAGCTAATGCAAACCATCGATGTGCAGCCAGATCTAATGTTGAGTTTTTCCTGCAAGAGCAAGGAGCTGATACGAGTCGTCATTCCATAGGAAGAATGAGTAGCCGCCTGTAAAATGTATTGAAGTAGTTCAAACGAACGAAAGAAATATATCAAAGAAGGTCGAATTCATCAATGTTTCTGCTGTGATGGGCTTTATTTAAGAAAACCATCACGACCATGACTAGAAGAGCATTTATTTAGAAAGGATGCAATCGAGCATTTATCAAACAAATCATACTTGAAAGTAGACTGACATCGGAATGATACACCTTTTGCTGAACATGCTACATAAAAATAACAAAGAAAGTTTTTGCATAAACACCTCAAAGCTGCATTTTTCAGAAGTGCCAGACATTGTAAAAAATTTGTCACCATTGGAGGAATGCTGTGCAGCCCCTCGAATTCCATTTATGAAAATCTACACTTTGGGAGTTGATAGACTGTTTGGATTGAAGGGAGGTAAATGTTCCTGTCGACGTTCAGCAAATGATTTCCACAATTCCAATCCATCTCGATGAAACGGGCCATTCAATTGATGTGGAAGCTTAGATTGAGTTACACAAGTCACTACATGTACGAGACAGTTTCTCAGGCAAAAATCTATGTGGCTGCCCAGTACCTTGTTTCAAAACCATTGTATGTTGCTGAAAATATAAACCTGGATACAACTTGGCAGCAAAACAATATACAACAATTCAGTTCTGATGCTGAAAAAGAGACTGATAGAATGGACAACGACATAAAGACCGAGACATCAACATAGCTACGGCATGCTTGTCTTTCACCTCTATGGTTTCTGGGAAGATCGCCAGGATTTTAACTAGACGCGGCATCAATACCATGCACAGGCAGCCAAGGAAAATTAAAAGCTACCTACCCCAGGTTAAAGATGACTTAGGATTAAAAATATCAGGAATCTACGAAATACCATGTGAATGTGGCAAAGACTAAATTGGACAAACAGGTTGCACCATCGAGACCAGACTTAAAGAACGTTCACCATGCATCACCACTTAACTTCCAGGAAAAATCCGCAGTGGCTGGGATCAGACCACCGCATACGATTTGATGAAACTTAAGTTACTATCGAGAACCATAATCAATTTGATTGATTTTGTGCTGCTTCCAATATTCTTTGATTTTTTTAAAGAAATGAATGAAACTCTTCACAGTTCACGTTGAAATGGTGAATGACTTGCAATTCTGTTTAATCTGTTTCTCTCCTTAGTCCAGATCTGTCCCATTGTGCTGAAAGATCATTCACAAGATGCGTTTGACCAGGTCCTAGGCAGTTGATGGCCCTGGACAAACATCTTTGGCAGCCCCATATATCATTATTAATTGCATGATATTGTGAGAAACAACCGCAAACTAATACAAACAAAAAGGGTAATAGCTTGATGAAAATTTTTATTTCAAAACAAAAAAAATCATTATAAGGTACAATATTTTTTAAGTTTAAAGTATTTTATAATCAGCTTCTACCAATCAAAGTTTTATTTTTCTTGCTTTATGAATTGGGAAATCAGCAATTAATGTGGGACAACCAAGATGATGCTAAAGAATTTTCAATTGAAAAAATATCAAGATCAACCAGCCTTTCTAGTGTCGTCGTTGAACGCAAATATGTTTTAATTAATTTTAGCTTCGAGAACTTACGCTCATCACTAGCTACAGTGACCGATATAGTCAATAAAATTGTAAGTGCTATGTAATAATTTGGCATAATTTCAACAAAACGGTTGTCACAAACATACCGCAAGGTATCCAGTCCCGTTTCACAATGGTCCGGCATAATTCGTGTCTTAAGTTCAATAAAAAGGCTTCATCCTTCAATGCCATTTTAAAATTCACCACGTTGCTCAGAAAGCAATAATTCTAGGTCTTTGCACCGTTTAAGCAAATCACCATCAGACATGTTTTTCAGTGTCAAAATACTGTACAAAAAGCCGAAGGTTTCATTAAAACATTTTATTTGCTGAAATCATTCCCTTTATGAGAGAATTGCTTGGTCCAACAAATTATTAAAAAAGTCAGCTCGTAATTTTTCTTCAGGATCATTTATTGATTCGTCTTCGGTTTCATATGAAAATTGTTTCTTTTTCTTCATTGAACAGACAATTCCACCCGAAAAATGACTTCTTCTAGATGCACTTCGAGTTATTTTGATAGCCCTTTGCTCCGGTTTTCAAGTTTTCAAAGCCATTTTCTTTTAATTGAATTAAGAAACATTCTGTACTTTGCAAAAGTGATAATACCTGATCTAGCTGCATGTTTTTGCTTTGCATCATCTTGCTAACAACATATATTTGCTCGAGAGTATCATACCAAATTACCAGGGCTGGATTTAAGTTTTTGGCACCCATAGGTACTATTTTTCGATGCGCCTTTTCTCATTAAATTAAATTAATTATTGACGGACATTACACTAGTGTATTCTTAAATGAGGAGATATAATTCAAAATTTATTATTTAAAGAAAACTTGGATATTTTGCATCTTTCATATTTTGGCACCTTTCATCATTTGCCACCGTAGGCAGTTGCCTATGTTGCCTGTGCGTAAATACGGCACTGCAAATTACTAAAATTACCAACAATTTAAAGCTTTTCAGTTCTTTAGCTAATGAAAGTGCTTCTATTCGGCGTTTTAGGTCATTTGCAGTTTCATAAACCTCAAATAACGCGTCATAAACATCGCCCAACTGAAATCAAATCGCTCTAACACTATTAATTTTACATTCACACTGAGTTTCTGATAATGGTTTTATAGTAAACTTAGTCACATTTTTTTTAAAAACCTGCCATAATTGTGTCGAACCCGAAAAAAGTACATATATTTGCTGCAAAATTAAAAAAAAAACGATTTGACTGCAAGAGGTCACTTTGGCATGTCACAGAGTATTAAATTTAAATTATGGCAACCACAGGGCATAAAGAAAGCTCGCCAATTGATACACAATATTCGAGCTTGTACGGCATTCTTTGAACCAGCCATATTTGCTTCATTATCGTAACCTTGACCACGGCAATTATAAATGGACAATCCCAAAACAATAATATTTTTCATTAATGCTTCTTCACACCCTTCCATCGCTCTTTTTATCTGCCACTAGGGAATGTGTAACTACTACTAAACGAAAAATTTGTATTTCTACTTAATCTTCTAATCGCAGCCAGGAGAAATATAAAAATATCTGTCCGAAAATTTTACGATACAGTGCATATTGTATAATTTGGCGGCCCCAGGCAACCGCCTGCCTCGCCCGCCCCTAAGACCGGCTCTGGTCATGGCCCACAGGTGTTCCCTGGCGATCGCACCTCCAGTTGCAGAGTAGCACTGGTGCATCACGTCCCCAATTTTAAGGATGTTTTTCTTGCTCATATGTCTCTCAGGAAGGACTCTTATCTTTGTTTATGTCTACAGGGTCAGTGATAGTTACTGCTTATCTATTTTTATCTAGATATAACTAAAAGTTATAGTTTTTGTAGTTTTATTTTTTATTTTATTTGTACATAATTTCACATACAGCATATTCGCCATTTTACAGTGAAAATGTTAACAGTAGACTAAGACATAAATCAACATATAACACAACATCCATGCCCGAAGCGGGATTCGAACCTGCGACCTTTGGGTTAGAAGTCAGGCACACTGCCAACCAGTCTAACCCGGCCGGCAGAACAAAAATAGGCACAAATGTAGTTTTAGAACATTTTTTTATTCCAATTCTAAAAATACTTTGTAATTTGTTTATAAAATAGTCTCACAGTAAAAATAAAAAATAATTTACAAAAATATGCTGAAAATACATTTGTAAAAAAGTACATAATTTACTTTATGTGCTATAGGAAAAATTGCATAAATTGGTATATTGTATACAGTCATAGCTCACTTTGTGTGACCCTGTTTTATGCGGATTTGTTATAGTGCGAATTTATAACGGAGTACAGGCAATGCCCAAGATTCGACCAAGAGAGAAAATTATTAAGTTCCATTACATAAAGTTAAAATAACATTACTAAAGTGCTACAAAAATAACATTAAATCATTAAAAAGCATAAAATAAGGCTAAAGAAAAAATTTAAATAAAAACATTTTCATACCTGAAATCTTTTTCAGCTGTTTACTGGACTTGTTTTTATTAATTTAGAAGTTGGAAAATTTTAGTTGGAAGTTGGCTGGGAGAATGGCTAAAATAGCTTCAGTCCTTCAGCATCAATAATATATAATTTATATTAGGAAAAGTAATTATGCTAAACCAAATTTCCTGTTCTGCAGTAAAGTTGACACGAGCACAAAGGAAAGTTCCTACATCTTCACATTCACTGTCACTGAATTCTTGAATTTCTCCTACCTCAAAATAACTTTTTGAAAAAGTATTTCTTTCTGTACATTTTCTTTCAATATACATCCTCCAGGGTTAAGGAAATATTTTGTAACAAAATTTATCACAAAATTATTTCAGCATAAATTCAGATAATAATCACAAATTAGTATACTATATAATAACATGAATTGGTATGACTTTTGCTGTGATTTAAATGCATTATTAACACAAATTTTCCCAGCAAAATTTTAAACTTGCAACATATACAATAAAACTTTTTAGACTTTATCTGTCTGAGTCTCAATATTATATGGCTTCCTTCTCAGGCTAGAGGGAAGATAACTGAATCTTCAAGTAGTAATATATGTAATCTTTATATATTCAATAATTATGAGCATATTGTTGAGAAGTTGGTATAACTTTGTTATACCTGGTATTAAATCTTTATTTCTGCATAAACTTGGTATAGAATAAGGAAGTTTAAGTACCATCTCAGCAGAAAAGAAAACAAGTAGTCTTCTGTTTATTGTCCATGAAACTTCCTTTCAAGCTAAGTCAGAGAATCTTGCAGACTTTCCGTTTTGACAGTTGCTCCTCAACAATGGAACATATGACTTCATCGACCACCTCCTGAAGCCCTTCCATGTTCTTGGATGAGCACTCAAGGTAACGTGCAGCCTTGATGCGAGCACATAACTCCTTTCCTTCATCACTTTGGATTAAGCCTTCCATTTCATCCTCTTTGTTGTCTCTATCTTCCAATGGATTGCTACGCAAATCAGTTTTAGTGGCTGTCCAAAACAGAATGAGAAATTGTTTATAGTAACTAAAAATAATCATATATTTGATGACATGAAATCAGTAACTTTAATAGTAAAGAGAAATAAAATGCTACTGAATTGTGTATGTGACATACAGTTCCTTAATCAATATATTATCAATGCATTTTCTCCCTATTGAATGGTATTCACACAAACAGGATTGATATTTCGAAGATTTATCTTCTGCATAACTCATAAAGGTATTTTTTTAATAACTCAAAATGAATTTCATTATTGCTGATAAACAGAATACAGAGATAATAATGATTTATAAAAATCTTAGCCAAACACATTGACCACTTCCTCCTCTTAGGGAAGTTGAATCAAAAAAGTTTTGTTTGAAAATTTTTTTCTTAAAATGAATTTTTTATGTGATATTGTGAATTTGTTTGCCTTGATTGGAGTACATATTGCTGAGTACATATTCACTGATTGAAGTTTGAGGCAGACCGTTTTTCCTTTTTCCTGAATTTTATAGACTCTTCCAGCCAGTGGCGGATTAAGACCCTCTGGGGCTCCTAGGCACAGGCACTTTGGGGGCCCTCCATGCACCATGCCATTATATAGCTGTCTCAAATGTGCGGTTCTATCTATCTCTTTCTAGCACTAAGCAGGGCCGGTTCAAGATATTTTGGTGCCCCAAGCAGATTTCATTTATGGCGCCCCATCGATACATAAATTCTGCATCAAAATTTAGTAGTTTAGTAATTTAATAGGATACAATTATTTTGATGCTTTGTGTATTTTTATGATTAAACAGTTTAATAAAAACCAAGGATTTATTCACAGAAAAATAAATCTGAAATGTCACAAAGAAATTATAAATTTTTCTATAAAAATAGAGTATATACAGAAAAAAATAGATTATATACAGGAAAAAATTTAATTAACAACAATATTACAAAAAAATTGCAAAAAATTCTGTCTTTGTGCTTTTGTGTAGGTCAAATCATGCAAAAGTTTTTCAAACATGTTTTTAAGATATATATCTATAGAAATATTTGCAAGTCCACTCAATCACTCTTGAGACACTGTTGATCTGAAGTAATTTTTAATACTCCTTTCACATGATGCTACACTTATTGGGAGAGTTAACATGATTCACAGTGCAATTGCAACATTGGTAGCCAATTCATTTGGTAAAAAGAATTGTAATACTTCAAACGGTGCTAAAATATAGGTATATTAGGTACTGTAAGAAAAATGCTATTTTTCTTAAAAGATTTTATTAATTATTTAATATTATTATTATGAACATATAAATAAATTTATAATTAAATTCATTTGACATAGAACTTTTACTTGCTCAGAGGATATATAAAAAACATCGTAGACGTAAAAATGACAATAGTTTATTTCATTAAAAAAAATTTGAACTTGGCAACTCTTTTCCCTAACTAATTTCATGAATTTCAGATGGATCGTTTTGCAAACTGCGCATCTCAATTCTGCCTCCAAGTTCATGTCCAGCAGGTGTGACTGGTATTTCAATTTCAAATAATCCATTGCCGATAAAGTTGTTTCACACAACCACAATGAAGATCAAATGCAGTTTTGCTATGCCTAGTTGGAGAAATGCGAATTTATTTGACGGAGGGAAATTTTGGGGTAGGTTTCTCCATTTCTCGCTGTCACTGTAAGGTAGAGGACCTAGAACCACTGAATGTGAAAGCATCTTACACCCACTGATAGCTTGAGAATTATAGGTGGCAATCTTTCCTTCCCAATGACTTCAAACATTCCGCTTATTTTTATGATCGGAGAGATAGCAAACTTAATCTGAAAAGACATTCTTGAATTATTTTTTGGTAACGAAGGATTTTATTACCACTTAATACCTATAATTATCATTTTCCTACTTTTTACTGACACAATTGTCACTTTTTACAGTCACAATTCACACCCAACAATGTTGGATTTACAATCATACTTGTGAATAGGGGTGGCCGATATCATTCATGCCCACATTCATGTTAACTGTCGAGCCAGTCCTGGTGGGCACTAAAAAACTATGGTCACAAGAAACTTTGAAACTCAAGAGGGTAATATGAAATTTAGATCATTGAACACGAACATTCAACAGCAGTTGAAATTTCTCTGAAGGTCCCCCCTCCCACCCTTAACATCCCCAGATTATCTACCCATGTGACTGTGTTACATCTGCAAATATGAAGTGAAAAGCAACACTCTCTCAAACCAAATATTTTAGCCCATAAATAGAGAAGAAAGGTGGACACACTGATCAGAAGGTACCATATAATATTTCATTTTCTGCAATAATTGGAGGACTGATGGAAAGTGTCAGATAGCCACATGTCCGCACCCAAATAGCCACATGTGGCTAGTGGCTACCTCGTTGGATGCCACTTTTCTAAATGATATGTGTGACTACCTAAAATAACTCTTCTATCACTGCATTATTCTCAATGAATGATTACAAAGATCGAACACAGGGTCTTTTATAACATTGGAGCTCCCCTGACAATCTGGATCTTTTTCATTAAGGATTGCTGCTATGTCGTCCAGGCGCTTAAACATTGCTGCCAAGTCCTTCGTCGACAGGGTTCTATTAGGCTCCAGCTTATCAGGACTAGACTCAGATTTCTCTCTTATTCGTTCCTCATCCATTGCTATAAGGGCTTCATTGGTAAGTTCTTCTCGATATCATCTCTATCAACCTCCAAAAATCCAGCTCGGTGAGCCATCTTGACGATGGCGTGCCTCTCACTCTCCAAATCCTGAGCCCTTAAGTCATTGACGGCCTCAGGCCAGATCTTCCTCCACATTCCATTCATGCATTTCTGTGAGACTTCTGCCCAGGAATCGCCAATGATATCAATGTCCATCTTAACGTTATAATTTTGCCAGAAGCCTTTTATGTATGGTTTATCTGCACCGTGTTAACTGCACATGGTGGTAGTGATGGCATAACAATGAGCACGGTGGTGCAAATTAGATGTTATAATCTTTGTTATAAATGGCATTAAAATGAATGCACATAAACCAAATTGGCAAATAATGAGTGTCACATGTATTTACATCATATAAGAAACTAAATAAATTATTACAGTAAAATAATTCTACTTAGAATTGTGTCTTCAAATCGATTAGAGATTCATCAGGAGCTGAAAATGAATTTCTTTGTTGTGGACGAATATGATTTTGTCAGGAAAAAATCGGTTCAACATACAAATTACCATAATTTTCCGATTATAATATGCACCCTATATAATACGCATCCATGTTTTTACGAGTGAAATGTGAAAATTGCCTTACCGCCACGTATAATACACGACTCATTTTTTGTAAAAAGAACACTGTAATTTTTCACTTGGTTATCAGCAGTAACGAGACAGTTCTCGCCTTGCCACCAAGTGAGATATGTGCGAGAGTGTTTACGAAAACTTTACGTCTATATAGTTTTGACTCTCATTTTAAAGATCGATACAATGTATAAAAACATGTCTCCATGTCGTATTGTATAATAATCTGGTCAGTTGGAATAAAAGTTCTCGCCTTGCTGCCGAGCGAGATAAGTTTATGTGAATAACGCATCTAGTTCTGACTCTGTCTTCATACACGGTATGTAAAATAATATTTGTTGCTTGCAACTTGTATTGATTTTTTCTTAAAAAGCACGGCTATAAAAAGTGTTGCTTCACAAACGCCATGGATGGTTCTGAAGACGACATCATATGGGATGATGATTTTGCCGAAGTGGATAGTTAGGATGAAGGTGATGTTCTTGGCAATGCCATTCACGTAGACGATGAGAGAGAACACAAAATCACCAATGAACTATTTGAGGAAAGCAATAATGAATTCAGAGGCTAAGATTCGGGAAACTAAATGCATATAAATAATTATTCTTATTTTTGTTTTGAAAAACGATATTTAAAGGAATGTTATCGAAATGCATTGAAATGTACGATTTATTGGTAAAAATGTCTGAAAATATAAATTATTTCCTTATTAAAAAAAGTTGTATGCGCTTGTTACATATATAATATGCATCCTAACTTTATGTCAATTTTTTGTGAAAAAAATGTGAATTATAATCGGAAAATTACGGTAACCAATTTTTTTTGGCATCTTCTAAAACTTCATTACATGCAATGTCAGAACGACATTTCTTAAGATTTTCTAGCGTTCCTCTCAAAATATGAACAACTTAGGAAATGCATATTTTTTCTTGTTACTAATATATACTAATTAAGTTTAAAATATTACACCACACAACGATGCAACTTAAAAACAGGAAATCTCTCAATCAAGTTACCAATGATTCTGCTTCATTTTGAGCAATTGGATTGAAGGATTCATCTTGATTTATTTCATAAAGACAATCGTAAATATCACCTGAATGAAATTGAAATGGCCTGATCACCTCTATTCTACTTTCCCATATAGTTTTGCGCAAGGGTTTTAATTTAAATTCACTAATGTGTTTCATTAAATCAGACCAGCATCTTGTAGATCCACACATAAAAATATAGATAGCTTGTATTATACTAAACAAGTTAGGAAAGTGTACAACGTATCACAAATGGGCGCGTTTCATGCAATGGAGTATTACAAAGAAATTATATACATGTACATGAGGGAAATAGCATTTTAAAGTTCTTATATTCTTCAAAAATAATCCATTTCCTTCCTATTTAATAATATTACATGCACGCGTAAGGAAATTAAACGTTTGTTTGTGAGATTGTTTATGATAGCAACAATGAAGAAGTAACCATGCAAGAAATTTTCTAAGTTCAACTCGAATTAAGACATTCTCATTTGGTTTTCTCGATAACGGCTACTCCTATGATAAAAATGTATAGGAAAGAAAATACTCTTCTTTACAAGTTCTACAACTTTTATTTGAAAAATATTTTGATATGAGCAATACTTTATGAGATATGACGAAAATTTAATTTTTTGTCACCATAAAGTGGTACCCCTGATTGGCGTACGTGATTTATTTTTGCGATTTTCTTCTTATATTTGTTTGTAAGTCCTTAATATGAAATTTCATGAAAATCCATTTGGTAGAAGCCGAGAACGAACATACGGACGGACAGACCGACGATAATAGATGCTCACGCTGGAAGCGAAACGAGCCTAAAAAATGAGATCACAATGTTGGATGATTTAGCAGAATCGTGAACAATAAGATTCAAAGAGTGGGCATGGCATGGAACAAAAAATGCTCGACTATTTATATTTCATATCCTTTTTTGAACACCAGAATGTTTACCTTTCATATTTGAAGCATTGTCATAACCTTGCCCTTGCATATTACTTAGAGCAGCATTTTTCAACCGGGTGTTCGCGAACCAAAAGTGGTACACATAAACACTAAAGTGGTTCACAGCTCTAAAGATAAAAACAATGAAGCCTTACCGCCATGGGTAAACGTTTGTTTGATGATACAGACACAATGAACTCTTTGAATGAGAAAATAAGAAATTTCCTAATTCAGTATTGAAAATCTTTCATGAAACTTACGATACATAATTTAGTTACAAAATAGAAGACATCAAAAAGAAGGCGGTCACTTTGTGATCACATTTCTTATCAGTATTCATAATATGTTTGTTTTCACTTGGTAGATATAAATGTAACGTAGCATACATTTTCTCATGTTTATCTTAATCATAAACACTGTATCTCGGGAGACACAGAGACAACTCATAAAAATTATAAAGACAAACCATCTTCATTTTTTTTACGAAAATGTGAAGAATTTAGCAAAGGGTAACTAAATATTGGTACTTTTGTTAAAAGATATTCAAGTAATGCCAAAAACGCTCTTTTGACTTTGTACAAAGGTGCTATCGAATGGTTAAATGTGGAGAATCACACACAAATGCTGAAAAATTAGTGATACCGTGAACCAAAGACATAATTGAACATATCTTCAATGACGATAGCGCAAAATGCCTCAAGCAGATTCCATGGTCGCACAACACAGTATCACAGTTGAATAAACAACATTTCAAATTATATTGCGACTGAACTTATACAGAGAGTGAAAAAAGTCAATTTTTCAGCCTACAAATGGATGAATCAACTGATGTTTCCAATCAAGCTGCACTCTTGGTGTTTATTTGTTTTATTTTCAAGGGAAGAATTGTAGAAGACATTTTATTTTGTTGTACATTAAAAAATCATGCCACATGAGAAGAGATATTTAAATTGTGCGATACTTACTTATTTCAATGAAGATGAGATTGATTGGAACTGTTACATTTATTACCCATTTAAAATTTTAAACGACCTACAGGATGAATTTCTTATAAGAAAATAAAATTGCCCAGTAATAGAGTTAATTACCTCAAATTTTAAAGAGAAAAACCTCTACACTAAACTACTTAGCAAAGTTGGTAAAGAAACCACATCGAAAAGTTGATTGTAAATGAATAAACTTAATATGGTAAAGCATTTCCGACAAAGTATAAAATACAGAGTGGATATTATTATATTTAGATATAGCATTCTAATAAATAAAACCAATTAAAGTTGCAGTAAAATGTTTTATTACAATGATACTTCTTTATAAATGGTGCTTTATAGTTTTTTTGCCAATATCCTTAGTAGACGGGTGGTTAGAGCATCTGCCGACAGATACTAAGGTCTCAGGTTCGAATCCCACCTTGGGCATGGATGTCTGTGTCCATAAAATAATTGGGTTATATGTAAGAATGGACTACATAGTCCAAACATCACCCTATTAATAAAGTCCAATATCTTTAGTTAATTGAAACTTTTTACTCCAGAAAAAGCCCATATGTAATAACAGTATGTGTAATGTGAATAACAATTTTATCAAAAGTTTTTCCCTGCTGTTTATTCATAGCCATTGATTGTGACAACCTGATTGGAAGCCGTTTCTATTTAAGTTGAAATAACAAATTAGTATTAAATAAAGTCATAATAAATAAATAAAGAATAGCAGTTAAAGAAGTTCAATACAGGCGACACCCAAGATTCGACAAGGATGTGTTCCTGAAAATGCGGTCGAATCTTGAACAATCAAATGTTGAGCGCTGTTTTCCCATAAAAGTACATGTTATTATTGGGAGATGCGTTCCAGCATCTCGGAAAAAATTACTTAGTTCCACCTCATATTACATAAAGTTAAAATAACATTAATAACGTGCTAAGAAAACAATATTAAATCATTAAAAAGCACAAAATAATTTAAGACTAAAGAAAAACGACATATATAAAAATATTTTCATATTTGAAATCTTATTCAACTGTGCTTACAGGGCTTGGTATATTAATTGAGAAGTTGTAAAATTTTTGTTGGAAGAAGAGAGGCTGTTGGCTAGGAGAACTGATAAAATAGTTTCATTCATGTTTCGGTTAGGACGAGCTCTACAGGTGTGGTATTTCAGTTTTGTTAACGTTTCCACATACCACTCTGAGTTAATCGTGGTACCCTTCTCCAAGAAGTCCTTCTCAATCACGACAACGGCCGGCTTTACACCAGCCTACGCACACGTGAGGCAATCGCAGCCATGGGATGAACCGTTCTTCCCAATCCTGCTTACAGCCTGGATCTTGCACCCTCCGACTTCCACCTGTTTGGCTCTCTAAGGAGTGGACTACGTGGATGACATTTCTCAGATGATGATAAAAAGAAGCAAAGTGTTCGTGATGTGCTCCGAAGTCGTGACAAGGAGTTTTACAACATCGGTATACAGCGCCTTGTTAAACGATGGCAAAAGTGTATTGCAGTGGACGGAGACTTTGCAAAAAAATAGCCTCATGTTCATGAAAGATGTATAACTCTTCCCTGTAAATTTCATTGTAACTGGAATTATAATTTCTGAAAAAAAAATATGAAGGCATTACTTTCGTACCAACCCTTGTATATTTTTTCCTAGAAAAAGTAGTAAGGGTAAACCAGACATCCTGAATCACAGTGACGCCTGCTGTACTGATTGGCATGCACGCAAATGATGAAAATGAACTATCATGAATTTCTCTTTTGCTTGAAATTACTTTTTGAAACAAGTTTTCTTTCCATAAATTTTGTTTCAATTACCTTTTAAAAAAAATTTGAAGAAATAAAACTCACAAAGGTTCTTTAAAAAAATAGGCTGAGAGGGAGAGAGTATGCGACTCCAAACCTCAAACTGAATGCAAAAGGTACTCCCCAAAGATTTCATTAGTCCTTCTGTTTGTAAACAAAAAAGATGCTCTGACAGCAAAAGAAATCTAATAAGCAGAGACTCTATAGAGATAAGTTCTTGGTCTGCTAGCAGGTAAAGATGTGGGAGTTAGCTGAAGGACATAACCCAAAGAGAGGTAGTCTCACAGAAAATTCATCAGTAGATGCTTTTATAAGTACATCCTATAAATATTCCTTTTTGTTTCATGGAACATTTGATTGATTCTTTGAACAGAATCACAGAAACTTACGTAATTATATGTTGTTCCAAATTCGAACGATCGGCTCGGACGAATAAGCGAGCTTTGACCGGTTGAAAGTGGAGTTTAGGTTATAATGTACAACGGTCGAATTCTCGAGTTAGTCAAATGTCGAACGCGGTCGAATCTCAGGCGTCGCCTGTACCTGCAATTCATCAATTATATCACAATTCTTTTTTATTTAAATCATTGATGTTATGTATAAAAAATCAAATTCTGTATGCTATAGCGCACAAAACAATTATTATGAGTTAGTTCAAATGATTCCCACTTGTGCAGTGTATACACTTTTAATCTGAACAGCCAAACTGTGTATTCTTATAATAGATTATGTAATTTAAAAAACAGTGGAAAACCTTTAAGACATATTTAATACACGGCAAAGAGGCTTTCTCAATTTTTGTTGTTACAGTCCACTCCAACAGATACTCACCTAAAACAACAAGAGTCCCCCGTGGCCGATGAAGTCTGACTTCTGGAATCCACTTGTTTTCAATGTTTATGAAAGACTTCCGACTGCTTACAGAGAAGCAAAGGATGATGCAATCAGACTGCAAGAATATTAGATAAATAAATGAAGAAAAATCATTACATCTTTTCAGTTCAGAAAAGGTAAAATTAACATAAGATGCCTATTGGCATACAAAGACTATGAAGCCACCAAACATTAACTCAATGATTTTAAAACATGCTATCACTTAAATCATCTTTATAATATTAAAATTGTAATTGATTGTACACACGTGAAGCTTTACAGCGGCGTATTTCTCGAGAACCATTCGTCGTAAAGATATGCCACAAACGGCGTTTAGTTTCTACTAGCTATGAGGTCCCTGGAAAACGTATGCTAAAGTGTCCCAGTGCCTGCTTAATGTATGTTTGGTCAATGTGCATCAACCAATACATATGTTGTATAATGATACCATAGGTATGAGGGACATACATACTGTTCGCCGATATATCATATTAAGGCAGACCATAGTGTCTGGCTTGTGTGATGTAAGGTTGTCCATCTGGACTTCTTGAATTTTGCTTGTTCTTGTATTTTAAACTATTTCAGTGAAATTTTGCTTCTTAACACGTAGACTGCTAGACCAATATTTGAAAAATAGGTCCCTGGAGCCAAAGGCATTTTAGTAAGTCATTTCCTTGTAGAATAACACTACAACAATTATTTTATTTTTTTATGGAATTAATACGTTTTGCAGCGTGGGATAAATATGACCCTCACGGCCCCGGGGACCTGGTACAAATCAGATTTTATTAAAATTATGTTAAAATTCGTGTTAAATTCATAAGTTACTTGTACTGTTGATATAGATTGATCATTTGGTATCTTTTCAAATAAATTCATTAAAAAAGTTACTTTTCCCAATGAATAAACCTAGACTCTGATAATATTTCAAATATAAATTATACGAATTCCAATGAAGAAAAGACGCAATCGGATGAGATGAAAAAATATATAAATTCCTCTTCCCTTGTATCTTTAGTTACACAGAACCTCAGCACTTATAGAAAGCACGTTTTGAAAAAAAAAGTTTTTTTTCTGGTCAAGCCAATGGAGGTAGTGGAAGTGAGGGGTGATGCTCCTATTCATAAAGAATTGGGTTTTCCATGAGTGGGTGTAAGGCTACTATCCCTTCAAATATTTACAAAGAAGAAAGAATTGGGTTTTCCATGAGTGGGTGTAAGGCTACTATCCCTTCAAATATTTACAAAGAAGAAAAAAGTGTGGCAAACCAAAAGGAAGAAGAGCAGGTCATTCATCCATTCATCGGAAATACAATGACCGGGAGTAGGCCTACTATATTTTCTATTTACAAAGTAGTTGAAAAAGGTTTGGCATTTCGGAATGTTTGAATGCACAGAAACTATGTCTCACTGTCAGTAACGATTCTCATACTGCATCTGCAGAAACTGCATCACACTATGTACATGCAGAGCTTTTTTGGGAGAACACGGGAGCACGCCGTTCCCCCAACTTTTTCTCCCTCTCCTCCTCCTGTTCAACAAAATTTTGTTGAAGTTAAGAAAAAAGATAAAATAATTTAGCATATATTATGTGGTAAAAATAAAGAATGAATTTACGTATAAGATTTATTTATCCAATTTTTTTATATGGACAAAAAATATATACAGTAAAACCTCACATAACGCGGTAGTTACGTTCCTTGAAATCACCGCGTCTTGTGAAATTGCATTATATGAAGCATTAAGTTAATAGGAAATAAGGGGTTAGGTTCTTACAGGGTGACCACATGTCACGTTTTTCGGCCAATTTTTCCTCAAATGTCCCGTATCCCGTGTGAAATCAATACGGGACGCACTTTGTGCAGTATTTTTTTATTATAAGAAATATATTTTCTGATATATTCAGTGGAAAATTCCATCGATACTCAATCAACATCTATTTAAGAAAACAAATACGTGGCATGAGAAAGAAGTCTTGATTTTGTTCCCACATTACGATTTTTTCTAAATTTCATTCCTCTATAAGTTGTAACAATGAATCTTTTTGTATGTGTACATACCTTGAAGACAATAAGATCACCTCGGACTCCACATTACAACTCAACAATGGCTAATCGCAGATTGATGAAACTTGGCCACGTGTTAGTCGAAGGTTGATACTAAATAGTCCTAATGTTGCCCGATAGATGGCGCTCGTAGTATTGTTACGATAAAAACTGTCCTAAAACTTTTCAGCCGCACCTTGTATGTAATTGTGAAGTGCATTTCAGTGTAACAAGGGTTCTATATTTCTCTTGGAAATGCTCCCAAACCGACTAAGTAAGGGGAGCAATAACGATGCGCATTGGGGTTGCATGCTTTCCAGCCTATCACCGATCTTCGCTTGAAAAGAATTTCTCCTACTCCCCCTCCCCCAACATCAGTCCGGCCTGCAAGTAGTGGCTTTCAGCATATTTGGCCCATCACACCAAAGTGGTTGGACAGCCCTAGTCTACGGTATAAAAATTAGAGCTGGAACTATCCGGATTTAAAAACTCCGAGTATCCGGATTTTCCTGAAAAGGATATTCATAATCCGAATATTCGGATTTTCGGATAGTGTCGTGCGCGAGAATTAAAATCCGCAAAATCCAGATTTTCCTCAAATCCGCTAAATCCGGATTATCCGAAAATCCGCAAATTCTGATCCATCCGCAAAATCCGGATTATCAACTGCTATCTACAACAAATAATACAACTAATAGTAATTGATAAAGCGCTTTTGTTTTTAAAAGGAGAATTATGGTGCGAAGAAAAGACAAGGCACAGAGCCTAAAAATTGGGAAATGCTCTCTGCACTGGAAACAATTTTCTTATTGATTTATTTACTAAAAATTATACACTAAATTAAAATGGATAAAATAAAAATCTTTAATCCTAAGAAAAAAATTAAATAATTTAAAGAAATCGGTAAAAATCTTTTTCAAGCTAAATACATTACTACCTACTGATGCAACAAGTCGAGATTCTGGTACATAAACACGAGCATGTTCACATTGTCCGGTGATAAACAGCTTCACTTTGCTGTTAAGACGTTGCCTGCTGTAGAAAAAACACGTTCTGAGCTTGCAGAACTTGCCGGAATCGCCAGGTACATGCGAGCCAACTTAGCTACCCTCGGGTAACTTTTCGCATGAAGCTTCCACCACTGCAGAGGGTCGGTATGCATGTCAGCTCCCGGAACAGCCAGATAGGCCGTAAAATCATCATCCTTGTTTGTAGGAATGTTGAATAGAAAATCTATTGCGTTTTGGGCGTCCATACCAGCACGACTATCGTCACTGGCATCGCCGTCTGCTGCTGTAGCCGTCGCATTCAAGAGTTCTTTTACCGCGTCTTGAACTTCTTTACGCTCGCCATCCGTAGACTCGCATAGCAAGTTCTTGTAGCGAGGATCCAAAAAGCTTGCTATCTGAGGGGAGCGCCTTACTGTCCGCGTTGCACTTAAGCGTAAATCTCTTGACGAAATGCACACTACGCGACCTACGCAGTGTAGTGAAGTATTTGAATTTAATAATAAAGCAATAACAGCACGGCCCGGACTGCCCCGAGTTGTCCCTCAGCAGTGCAGATCGCGCTAACGTCATGGTGACTACGGGCACTGTGATATGGGCCTTTCCTTTCGACCACTTCACCGTCTATACTTGATGCTCCACGCTCCACCAACGTCTCTACCAATCGGAGCAGCGAGTAGAGCCGTGCAATGCGGCTCTCAGACTCGCTCGGACTCCACTTCGAATCCGGTCGACACCGACTATCCGCAAATCCCCGAAACCCGGACTATGCGAAAATCCGGACTATCCGCAAATCCGAAAAATACGGACTATCCGCAAATCCAAAAAATACGGACTATCCGCAAATCCGAAAAATACGGACTATCCGCAAATCCACAAAATCCGGACTATCCAAATCAGCACTGGTTTAAAACCGAATATCCGAAAATCCGGATTCCAAATCCGAATAGTTCAAAATTCTAAAATCCGGATTATTCATAATCCGGATATTTTTTCCAGCCCTAATAAAAATAAGATAATTAGAGTATTTCCTGTTTCAGCATCTAAAATTATACTTTTAATTTTTATATAGGATTTTAATAAAATGGGATCGGGATACCAGGATTGGGAATTTTGAATCCCAAAATTCTAGGATTAAAAACTCTGCCAGGATTGCGATTCCTGACCACAAAGTTACGGCTTCATAACATCAGTCAATTAAATATTCTACTAATTGTTACTTGTTTATATCATTTGTGTATCATCTGGTGTTAATTTAAAGTTTTATTCTGTCCGCAAAGATATTATCGCAAGGTTATTTAAGCCGTAAATTAAGGTGCCTTTTCAGTTGAATTGGGACCTTGTGACTTCAAACGACGACCAGTGCTAGTAGGCTTCTCAGGTTAAATCACAAAGCAAGTGAGGAGAGAAACCCAGTGGTGGCTTACTCTTATCGAGAAGCACCAAGGGGATCAATGGCTATACGTCCCTTCCGAAGGATGGAACGCTGATTTGCGTGTTCTCCTCTTAACCACGCAAATAGGGGGCCAGGGAACCTCAGAAAAAATCCTACTTTCACAGGATTTGTACTGAGTATGCTCAGCGTAGCAGGCCAATGCCCTCACCACTGTGCCACGGCAACTCCAAAAAATTCAGGACTGAAGGGGTTAATGCACATTTTCATTAAGATTGCTCCAGGCACCAAATTACCACAGAACGGCCCTGCAGGAATGCATCTAGATTGATAACATCTATTTATATGGTAAGCTGCCATCTGCTTAACATACATCCATTTAACGTATGTGTTTTTGAGAATGTAACTTATATGCTAAGCGGAGGCTGCCAGTATTGTTATGGCAGTCAATGCTGTATGCTTATCCATGAAACATAGCTTAAGTAATATTCTTCACAACATCAAGATCTATATCAGTATGAATTTTAATAAAACTCTTTTGAAAATCAATGAGAAAATATCTTCTATTTTTGGATGATTTGGTTAATTCCAAAAAGGATTCTAATCTGCATGATACCCTAAATAAATACTATATTTTTCAAACCACATTCAGTTGTTTAGCCACTAAAGTAGGAGTAAAAAAACTACAACCTGCAGACAACGCCAGGCCTGCGAGAGCATTTTATGTAGACTGCAATGCCATTATGAAAGCCAACTGTGGAATTTAATATAGAAGATTTCATATTTTGTTGTTAAAATTACAGTTGGCGAACCGGTCAATTGACCAGTCAAAAACTGGTCAATTGACAGAATTTTTGAGTGCTTTTTTTGACCATGTCAAAAATTGGTCAAAATTACATGCAGGTTTCTTGTTGCCATGGACCTGTTAAGGCAAAACTTGAAGTAGCACTAACAAATTTGGTGGATATTAAACACATACTATGAACTTGGGATATTTTCTGGTTAAGTATCAAAACATTGCTGCCGGCATAAAAACCATTAAGTAAATGAAAAATTGAAAAATGGTTTAGGGATAAGTGGATAACACATGCACACACAAACAATCCCCACTTAATATGTACATAGGATATTTTTATGCTGAACTATTGCAATCTCAGCACAACAAAGCTTCATAAAAATACAAGTGTATGTAAATACAGGCGACTCCCGAGATTCGATGGGGATGCATTCCTGAAAACATGGTCGAATCTCGAACCGGTGAATCAGCACAAATTCAAACAATCAGAGCAGAAATAACGATGTCTAGACTGAAACTAAACCTCTCGTGGTCGGGCGGGCCAAAAATTACTTTGTGTAAAATAGTTTCTAATTCGACCGATCGATCAGCTGGGTCGATTCGACCGATCGAATTCTCGAGTTGGTCGAATCTGGAACGGTAGAATCTTGGGAGTCGCCTGTACTTGTATGTCTGATCATCAGCGGACACCCCCGCAGCCCTCCCCTCCCTCCTGTGGCGAGGGGCCCAGACTCAAACAAGGCCCAATAATGAGGAATTGGGGGCCCATTGTTTTACTTGGCAGGGGGGCATTTTTTACTTGGTGGGGAGGTCTTGAACGATTATACTATGCCACTGCTGATCACTCAAAAGATAAAGATTTTACTGTTACAGCAGTTACTGACCAGTGCTGCCAAAAGAAATCTGAAAATGTCACTAAATCCACCCTCAAAAGTAGCTAAAAATAAATTAGTCCAGGAATACTTTTAAATATTTCTTAATACATCTAATTAGTAATATTATAATTTTCTTGACTATAAATCACAATTAAATTAATATTTGAATAATTAGAATATAATGCAGAATTTTTACAAAATGGAAAGAATAAAAGCATTTGTAGTCCAAGCTCATAAAATAAGTAGAAAAGTGAAAGATTTAAAAAAAAGTACAATAAAAATACTAAAGTAATTCTTCAAATACAAACAAATCACATTGGGGAAATTCTTCTCCACTTAAATTAGGTACCATCTTTTTGCTTTCTCTTCAGCTGAATACCCACCTATATGCACCAGTGGAACCAGTTTCATTATTTACAACACTCTTGGGCAGATCGTAATTGTAACAACATTTTCCATGTCTTTTCTTAAACCATATTTTATTGCCAAAATTGCATTTAAAGTCTTGACACTCATCCATTTCTGTGATTTCAACTTTATAATGTTCATGTTACTAAACTGACGTTCAACGTTACATCATTTGAGTGGGGTAATGTGAGTACTATTAATGCCAGATTTGAAATGTCCTCAAAAGGATTTTCACCAATTGCATTTCATACATAAGAAAATTTTAAGACATCACCGAAATAGGATTGAGTCGCAAGATTTTTCTCAATTTTGCGTGATTTAAAAATAATTACTTGAACTTCTACACAAGTTTATGCAATATGTTCTGTAAAGTAATATTATATGTAGTTTCCATTTATAATTTATAGTAGATAGATTCAGGCGTAACTTCATGGAAGCGCATAATATTATTCATCTTAAATGAAACACTTCGTATTTCTCCACAATTTATTAATTATGCGACCGGTTTCACCCATACTTCGGTATAATCTGGCATGATGATGCCGCAGTACGGGTGAAACCGGTCTCATGATTAATAAATTGTGGAGAAATACGAAGTGTTTCATTTAAGATGAATAATAGTTTCCATTTGTCTGCATTGTGCTGCCACCTCTAGTAATATGCAAAAACTAGAAATCATTCTAACTGGCGCCAGTCCACGGCAACTTAACGGTGATATTTTGGCAAGTTGAGGGTACAAAAATTAATTCTTAAGAAGGGGCTAGAATTTTGAAGTAATGTCTAGCAGTCTAGCAAGGGAAGAATAAAAAGCAGTGGGGCAATATTTTAAGAGAATACAAGATGGAAAAACTGTAAAAGGCAGGTGTATATTCTGCAACCGGGAATATGTAACTCATAAAGACAGAATGATTCAACATATTGTAAAATCGTGCGTAATGTGTCCTGTGGTAGAAAGAGAAAGTTTTATCAAAAAAAAATGCTCCCAAGAAATTGCTTTCTTTTGGTAGTGTCTCCTCCTGTTAATGTGTAATACTCCTCAGATGAAGATAGTGGACTTACAGAAATAAAAGCTAATAATGTAACTCAGACTGTAGATGTTCCCCAACTTATACTCGCCAATTAATCTTTGGCAAGTGATGTGGGTCCCACAGCATCTCAGCAGCAGCCAGATTCCAGCCATCCTTCTTTATTGAGTTATACTTCAAAAATGAAACCAGGATTATTAGGATTTTTGGACAGAATGAGTCCACAAAAGAAGACTGAACTTGCCAGGGTGTTTGCTAAAGCCGTGTATGCAAGTAATTTGCTGTTTCACATTATAGAAAACCCTTATACTGTAGATTTTTCTGGTAAACTGCGCCCAATTTATACTCTACCAGGAAGAAAATGCTTGGCTGGACATCTTCTTGATAGGCTTATCACGAAATACAACAAAAAATTGGTAGTATTATTGAAGAGGCATCTCATCTATATATTGTCTCAGATGGTTGGAGCAATGTTCGAAATGAAGGTATCATTAATTTCATGGTAGCAGCTCGTCAACCATTATTCTACAAATTTTTAAACACAAAAGAACATTGCCACACAGCAGAGTATGTAGCATCACAATTTGAAACTGTTATTGAAGAACTAGGCCCGAATAAAGTATTTTCTGTTGTGACTGATAATGTAGCAAACATGAGATGTGCATGGAATATTGTGAAGAAAAAATATTCACATATACGAGGGTGAATCCAAAAGTTCCCGGAATGATCTCATAAAAATAGAATAAACCCAAAACAAGCATTTATTTTTCATTATATCCACCATCTGTCTCTAAACACTTCTTTATACATTGTCACCATCATTTTAGCCCATTTCTGTAGAAATTTGGATTGTTTGACTGAAGCCAGTTCAAAACTACTTGTTCAACCTCAGATATCGATTCCCAGCAAACTCCTTTGATGTGATCTTTTAATTTTGGTAACAGGAAACATTCTTAAGGAGCCAAGTCAGACTTTGGGGTGGACGAGAAAGCTGTTCCTAACGCATTCTCAAAGCACAGCTGTTGAAACCATGGACGAAAGTGCTGGAAGATTGTCGTGGTGAAACAAAACTTGACGATGCAGTTTTTCAGGCCATTTTGTAACTAAAGCAACGTTCAATTTCCATAAGAACCATTCATAATAACCTCCTGTGACTGTCCATTGTCCTTTGAGAAAATTGACTAAGATCACACCTTCATAATCCCAAAAAATTGTTGCCATAACCTTCTTGACTGACCGTTCAGCCTTGAACTTGATTGGTCCACTTGACTTCCTTGGTAACCATTGTTTGGACTGAATCTTGCTTTATGGATCTCACTGTTAAATCCAGGTTTCATCACCATTCACTAATTTGTAGAAGGAATCTTCAGGATTGGCATTAATTTGGTTGAAAAACTGAACTGCATGATCAGCCCTTAAGAGTCTTGTGTTCAGCACACAATGCTTTTGGCACCCATCAAGCAGAAAGCTTGCTCAATCCTAAACGATCTGTTAGAATTGATTAAGCTAAGCCATATGAGATATCCAAATGTATGGCTGTCATTTGCACTGACACTCGTCAATCTTCTTCCACAATCGATTGGATGGCAGTCACAGTTTCCCTGTTCATTGACACTGATGGTCTCCCACTTCGCTGGTCATCTTCAATGTTTTCTTGTCCACCCTTAAACCATTTCACCCATTCATAAAATGTTTTTTCCTTTGGTGCATCATTCCAACAAACTTTCTGTAAATCCCAAATGATGGCAGTCAGTTCTCAAACAAGTTTTGTCAAAAACTTAATGTTTGCTTGGATCTCAAATTTCAAAATGTCCATGCTCACGAATCAATGGGTTACAAAAATTGAGGTTATTTTATACCAAATGAATGAATTCTTACCAAATATTGTATGTTTATAGCTAAGACCATGCTAATTTCAGACAACTATGGTATCTTATTGTTTAAACTCAGGTATGGCGCTATTGACATCATTCCGGGAACTTTTTGATTCACCCTAGTACAGCTGTACAGTTGCTCTGCTCACACATTGCAGCTCTTTATTCACGATCTAGAAATTATTCAGTCAATTCAATCCCACATTTCAAAAGTTAAGAAGATTGCCAAATTCTTCAAAAACAAACATGTTCCAGCTGCTGTACTTCTTCAATGCCATAAACAGCACAATATAAATTCAACTTTGAGCATGCCTTGTCTTACATGTTGGGCATCAGTGGTACTGTGTTTGTAGAAAATTCAACTATGTAAGAAAACTTTGCAGTCAGCTATAGTCGAGGATAGTATTTCTATCATCTGTCCACGAGACATTAGAAGTGACATATTAGATGATGATGTCTTTTGGGTATGAAATTTGAAATTTTTAGATATGCTGCTATCCATTTCTGAAGCAATACATAAAGCTGAAGGTGACAAATGTACACTGGCAGATGTAAAGTCTGAATTCATGAAAATTCAGGACCACATAAATGACAAATTTAAAGAATTACCACTCTCAGCAGCTGAGGAAAAACTGGTAAAAGAAATGATAGAAAAACGCAATTGCCAAGTAATCACTGATGTGCACAATGCAGCATATATTTTAGATTCCCAATATCAAGGTGATATGCTGAAAAATGAAGACTTTGATGATGCGTGCAAATTAATACTAAATGAGGCCAAATTTAGAAATTTTCCTGAGAGCAATTCTATTTTGGTTGAAATAGTTAATTTCAAAGCAAGAAGTGACATGTTCAACAGAAAAATGATATGGAATGCAGTTGAATCTATTAATGTATGTCAAATGACATCTCCCAGTTCTACTGCTTGTGCTGAGCGAAACTGGTCGGTTTGGGGAAACATCCATACCAAAAACAGTAACAGACTCAAAGCAGAGACAGCTGGGAAGTTGGCAACAGTTTATCAAAATTTCTGACTCGTGAAAAATATTTCTGATAAAGATGAAGATTTGTTAACATATTCAGCGATGGAATCAGATTCTGGGGAAACACAGTAAGGACATAGAAGGTGAATTGCTTTTTAAAAAATAACCATAGTGAGAACACTGAATGAAAAATAAAGTGAAACTGACTGTTGGACACTACAAACACCTGCTTTTTTATATTTTACATGAACCAGAATGGTTTACTAAAGTTTGTTATTGTACAATGAATAGTATTTCAACTTCTTTGTTTTAAATCTTTATTTGTATTTTGGCCTGTTGTGTTTTTGAATGTTCATGTTAAATACTTATAAATTATACAAAAGTATTGTGTTTACATAAAAATCTATACAAATACTATTTTTTGACCATTTTTGACAAAATTTGACCGGTCAATTGACTGAAAAGTTTTTGACTGGTCAAAAACCTAATCCTAGTTAAAATAATGGCTGGAAAGCAGTTTCTAGTGAGATTATGATGCCAACATATATTATTTAAGCACTATATAAGTCCAGGTCTATATGTATGATTAATTATCTGTGGATAATGATTTTAACCAATGCCAATGTGTTGAAGCTATACAAATATGAACAACATTCAAACTTTGAAGAATCACTTAGCAACGACACTTTTAAATTATTAACTGCTCGCAGTATACATTGAAGTCATGGGCTCAACTCCAGAGGTATATCTTTTCTTCATTAGAACAACACGGGAAGAGCTGTAGCATTTGTTAATATTTTAAAATATCTTAAACTGAGGTACTGAAATGGATTTGCATAGTTATATGGAGAATGTTATGAAGATTAATTTTCTTACTGTGAAAATTCAAATCTCATTCAAAAATGTCAAGAAATTATGTATTAAAATGATTTCTTCAAGTATATTAGCCATTTAATCAATTTGAAGCCATGGAAAAGAAATGTTAAATTCTAATGTTGACTCTCTTATCGGTCAGAAATTTGTCAAAAAATTCATAACTCAAGAAATATTAGTCTGACGGAAAATTGGCAAAACATACATCGTATTTTTTCAACATATCAAAGTTTCTGCCTGTAGTTGGTGTTTAAGTCCGAGACCTTTCCTTGTTAGTGACTCAAAATTTTAGCTGAATTAGACATTTTTCTTCTTTTCCTTCAAATGCTTTAATTTCCTTCAAACCAATTACAAATATAAGCAATAACCAACCACAAATTAAAAAGGCAATAATGACCTTGTTAAAGAGATTTCTAAATTCTACAGACCTCCTGAACCTTTTTTTGTATTCAATGTTTCATAAAAACTGACTTCCTGCACTATTTATTCTCTGTGAATTCAATCAGCAGTACAATGAAATTATCATGATGAGAGCACTTACAACTGGATACTGAAGAGGTCTTAATCGGTCATAATCTTCATGAGATTGTGAATCCCAAAGTTCTACATCGTAATCCTGCCCATCTACTGTGTAGATACCGCGAAAGTCTGTGACACTATAGAGAAAAACATTTGTTAGACCACATTTCTCATTTTGCTTACTTTAAAAATTGAATCGTGTTTTTATAGGCTTTGCAAAGAAAACCACTGCCACAACATACTATAAGAGGGCCACAATTATGAGTTTGACAAGTAACACAAAGATTTAAGTTCTTTTTTATCAAGGATAAAATTATTCAATGAAAATTTTCTACTTTTTCAAGAATAGTTTCTATTTATTTTAACTTAGACTTCAGGCAACAAATATTGAAGCAAAGTGGCACACAAGGCAAACTTGTTTGACTGAAAGCTTCTACAAAAAGTATAACATATATTATACTAACAGTTTCAACATATAATATATCTGACTGAAAATGCTGGAGCAATGTGTCTGATTGAATAGCTCAAAAATAAATCCCAAGTATAAAAAAAACCTCTCATCATTGATGTAGTAATACATTATTGAATATGAAAATCATTTCAGATAAAGTAATTATTGATTAATTAATTAAGATTCTTTGGAATTGTTTAACATTTAGTACATAAAATTAGGTTATTCTATTAGTGTTATTTTCAATCTATGCTATGGCATGCAGATTAAAAAGGCTCATCATTCATGGTATGGTCACTTGATACATGTAGCATAAGAGTGAACTCAATGAGGTGTTTTTTCCTAGTTCCACAGGAATTATGTAATCTCAGCAGAGAACTGACTCACCAAGGAAAGTATTGCGGTGGAGGGAATATCTTGTTAATATGAGCAAAGAGATAGGATGTTTTTCCCACCATGCTATCTCCTACGAGTGAGATAATAATCCTGGGTATGGGTCCTCCAATTCCACCCCTGGTTTTTATTTTCTGGTGGTTCTTACCCATCCTCGAATACTGCGATAAGGAGAAGAGAAGCAACCATTCTGAAATATTTTCATACTAATTTTGTTGTTTTTCATTTCTTCTGATTACTTTCCAACGTATATTCAGTATGACTGAAAATAGCAAAATCCCTAATCTCAGTGAACAGCACCATATTTTTAGTCAATTCATTATATACGTATACTATAATTTTTCAAGTATACTTGAGACCTGGTGCTATTTTCACATTTCTTAATTTCTAGAATAAGTAAGCTTGTATGCCTAACGAAAGAGTTAGTTTAAAAATTTAGTAACAACTTTGGTTTCAAGATGGGTTTTCAATCAAAAATACTTATATGTATTTAAGTTAAGAGAAAGGAAAGGGGGATTTTTGTTGTTTTTTTCCCAAACGTGATGCATAAAAACCTGGTTGAGAGTATAATCTGAAAATAAATTTAACATATATGTGAAATCAGATGCGTAAACCATGCAACTGATGGATTCAGGATTGGGTTAGAAAACCTTATTATGCAACTACCAACTTAAGGCTAAAAATAGAAAAATATTGGCCGAAAAGAACAACAATAAATTGATAATGCTTTGTCAAAACAGCAAATTTACACGTATGATTATATACATTAAGCGGTAGACCATGTATTCAATTTCAACTAAAATGTGATGTGTCGGTATAATTAACAAAAATCACCGACAGTGGAACCTACGTTAAGTTTCCTATGTATAAATTAATATCACTTCCCCATATAATACTTATGAAGACATTTAAATTTTTTATAACTAGTTAATTAACGTTCAATTAAAAAGTAAGAATGATCAAACATGAATTACATATTTTTATAAAAACTGCAGACATAATAAATTGATTCATAAAAGTTAATTTATCGTACCGCTAAGAATACGTCACACACCTGTTACAATAATTAGCCAAACTTGTTATGTAGGCATACCAACACCCCCGTAGTTAAGGAGTTTGGTGTTTTTTGAGTTTTCCGAATTTTAAGTTTCGACTTAATATAATTAAGTTTAAATATACTTGTCCATGAAATCGCTTCAATCTCTAGTTGTGTTTTATTTTGCAGTTTTTATCACATTGAGACGAACTCGATAATTCCCTCTTCAATCCCAATAACCTAAACCCTCCCATCATGCGCGAACTACGATTCACTGGCTCTATGTAGTACATTAACTCGTCAGTTTTGGCGCCACTGGCTGATCGATCAGTGTGTCAGGCAGTTAAGAAAGATACCTTTAAGTTTAATTCCTTACGCGAAATACACAAAGAAAATTCTCCAAAAACTCGCTTAGTAAACACTGCGTATTATGTTCGGAAAACTACGCATGCTTTGGACACTAATACGACTAATACCATCTATTGACCGTTTATAGAAATATTATAAAGTCTGAAAGCTAACTCTCCGGTAGAAATTGTAAAGTAAAATTGTAATATATACAGTATTTCGGATAGGTCAAAGGAAATGATTCGAAATCGCAGTTCAAGTATTTCCAGTGATTCAGACAGTGAAGATACTATTTCGGACAGGTCCAAGAAACTTCGAAATAAAAGTTCCAGCGATTCAGATAGTGAAGATACAGTGAAAAAGAAGCGACGCTTGTATAAACTTAACTGGATAAGAAGAAAGCGTAGTGATCAAAGTTATCGTGAGGTAGAGCAATCTAAAAATACACAGAGACGGCGTGAGGTGCGACGGCAGCCTGAAATCAGAAAAGCTGAGCAAGCTGCTGACACTTTGAGAAAGCGTCGAGCTAGAGAAAATTTAAAGGTGAGAGAAGAAAAACAAGCCGCCGAAACTATGAGAAGACGACAGGCGAGAGATAATCTAGAGGTGAGAGAAGCAGATGAAACCGTGAACACCACGAGGGAGCAAACGAGAAAAAATTCAGAAGTAAGAAAAGTCGATCAAGCTACCAGCACCAAAAGAAGACGACGACTCAAATCCCCGAACACGCAAGAACCCATAAAAATTGTAATAGAACCTCTTCTACCTCTTGATTTAGCAAGGGCATCTTACTTGTCATAACCATAAACAGGTGCTTTTTCGTGTTTTCCTCGTTATTTGTTTTGCTATTTTTCGAAAAAAATCTGTCAGGTTTAAGGTGTCCTTTATTGTATTTCTTTTGCCGGTGTTCGGTATCTAAAACTACCGACTGAATTGTGTGCGTATTATGTTGGTATAGTTATAATATCTGTAGTTATTGCTAATAAAGTTACTTTTTTTTTTACCTAAAAAGACATTTTTATCAATTTCAATACAAACGTAAATTCAGTCATTTCTGCTATCCTAGTATTTAAATGCAATACAGAAATGACGTTCTGCACAGAAGTTCTAATTATTAATTTATAAGTTAAGGAAATTTACTTTCAACAAGACCCTTAAAAAATCCTTATTCAGTAAGGGAATGCTTAATGCCTAACTCTGCAAATAAAATATCTTTTTAAAATTCCCTTGAGGTAGATGCTATTTTTGAAATTTTTAGGTCTCCAAGTTTCATATTTGTAGCTTCTTTTTGTAATATTTAAAAAAATCTGTATTTACATCCATTGCAATTTACAAAGATTTACATTAAATCATTCCTTATATTGATAGCATTTTATAATTTAGTTTTTAGTGAACACAGACAGAATAAAGTTATAACTTACACAATTGCTTTAATGTCAATAAATTTTAATGATTTTAAAGAAAAAATTTCCTCACATCAACACCATCACTGATCCATCCAGTGTGTGGCCACATTTTTACGCCATCAAGATGTTGAATTCCTTTGTCTATTCTTAGACTTTCCCCTCGATTTAAAATATTCTGTAATCCCTCAGAAATTCATTCTGGGAAATCATGGAGTGGGGCACAATCGTAGAGCAGGATTTAAGACATCCTTAGATAAATGTCTTGGGGATGATAAATTATGTTTAAAAATATAAATAAAATAGACACACAAAAGTTATAAATTTGATCTTCTAGCTAGGTGGGATGTCAGCTATTAAAATATATATGGGTCGTAAATGACATAATTTAAAATCAATAAGGTTCCTAAACTTTCAATATTAATGAATGTAATAGGCGAATTTTTTGCATGTTATGTTGAAAATACAGACTAATGATTTCAATAAAGACTGGGTAGATGCATTCTTAATGGATGTTATAAGCCCTGAAGGTTGCAAAAGGAAAAAGATAATCTGAGACTATAAAGAAAAGATCAAACGGCAATTTTATAAATAATCAGTGATTCTTTTCTGGCTGTATGAAATGGTACACAATTCCTGCACCTTGAAAAAAAAATCCTTTTATTGAAAAATAAAGTACAATTTTTTTCCTAAAAAATGTTAAAAAAGAAAAAAATAAGTAAGCTAGTTAGGTAGGTTTTTTTCCATCTCAGGGTTGGGCAACCTTTCCATATGGGAGGCCACATCAGAGATTGTGAATGCCCTGGTGGAGTTAGAGTTAAATCAGAAGTTACATAGAGATTCCGAGGTATCATGTACCCTGGGCCATAAGTTTCATCATCCGGTGACAGTAACTATGATTCTCTTAAGGTTTACCAATTGCTTCGTCATCTGATGGCGTTAACCATGATTCTCTTAAAGTTGCCAAATTCCTTGTCATCTGGCTTCCATAACTTCAGAGAGTTTGGAAACCCTTGTCCTAGATCATTTACCATTAGGAGTATAGCACTGTTATCATATTTGAACATTCATCTACAGCCGTATTTTAGCACTTTTTTCTGAGCAGTAAACACCAGATTGCTCAATTGAAAAGTGATCAAGAAAAAATGATTAAAAAAATATTTCTGAAAATAAAATATGGTGCTAACAAAAATACTGTAACCCAAGCAGTAGCTTGGGTGATTGAGCCAATCCTTCATTTTTGTTATTTAAGAAAAAAGAGAAATTCTAGAAACTCTAATCATTCCAAAGTGGATATCTGTGTTATATCTTCTGAATTTTTTTGTGTATATGACAGATAGCTGAATATATGTTTGAAAATTTCAACACAAAAACAATTAAGTCATGCCTATGCTTATGTTCAACGAGTGGATTATAATCTAGTGTAGCTTTTGTCATATTTACATTTATGCTATTCTTTATTTAGTTATTAACATTAATAGATCTCAAGCAGTAAATCAATTATGCAGACTTTTATACAGTAATACTGTATAGTTTAAGTTAATGTCTAAATTATCATTCTACTATATGCTGCAACATCACCATTACTTGCACACAAAAATCATCGGAAAAAGCTTCATCATCAATCCCAGGTGAAGAATTTTGTAAATATTAATTTTGTTTTAATTTTTTAAACCTATTTTTGACAAAATGTTTATGTGCTGTAATATCATGTTTTATTTGGGTTAAAAATAGTAAAACTGGAGTGGACAAATCAAAAAGTTGGATTTAAGATGAATTGTAATAAAACAAAGACTCAACTCATAAATACTGAGAAGATATATGTCAATGGAGCAGAACTTGAGGATGTCATAACTCATTACTGTAGGTGGATTTCTTTTTGGAGAAATCAACAGGAGAGTGAAGATTCCATGCAGTTCATTCGGATGGAATGCAAACATCTCCAAATCACATATCCTGGTCTCCCTCATGAGAAAATTGTATGCCCAACGTGTTCTTCCCATTCTGACCCACAGCTGTGAAACATGGACCACGAATGCTAGAATAGTCCACTGCATAAAATCAATACAGAGGAGCACGGAGAGATGTATCCTAGGATTCACCTGAAGGCAAAGCTGGTTTGGTGAATTGTGGGACCCTGTGCAAAATTCAAAAGTTTTTAATAGTAAATTTTGATAAATAAAGCAACTTTTTCTCACCATAACAGTTTGTTATTTTTTATATTTTTTAGCTTTACGTGTTTCACATATAAAATAAATATTTTTCAGAGAAAACAGGACCATGCGCAGTTGCTAATTTCTGCCAAGCAAAATTTGTTTACTTTTTTATAATTTGCAAAATGAAATAAAATATAAATATTTTAATTAATAAAGCGTCTTTTCCTCTCACTTTGACAGTGTTCAACAACTTTTTCCAAAACTGCTTTTAAAATGTATGCACTTTATAAGTACAACAAATATTATTTAGAGAGCATGAGGACTCCTTAAGTGTGGGGTCAGGTGCAGTTGCAACATTGGCACCATATCAAGCTGGCCCTACCACCACAAAAGGAGTGACTGGGTCTGCGACATAATTAGGAGAGTAAAGGTGCTAAAATGGCAATGGCAGGTCATGTTCCTAGAAGAAATGAACAGTGTTGGACATAATTGAATAGATCTGAAGAAACATCAACAGACTGGGACAGAGTAGAGATTTTATAGACTTGGCTTGACCCCCACAAATTTGGACCCAGCCCTACCCATACATTGTTGAAGAAATTGTAGGCCCAGCCCATGGGACTACTCACAGCCCATTTAAAGCCTCTCGGCTTGAATAATGTAATTATTGTATTCCAAATTTTCTACCAACATCTGTGTGCCGTTCAATGATTTGAAAAGGATTTTTTAATCCACACATCTGTAAAACTTGGAAGACCATAATTAATTACTATACAAAATACACAAGTATAATGTTATAGGCAAAAAATATATTAACTGATTCAGTACGGAGGATGAGTAACACTCCTTCTTCAATATCCCTGGCTTAGTTGACCTAAAAAAAACCCATGCCACTTTTTTTGCTTGAACCCATTCAGTACATAGGACTGGTGTGACTCACGTAATTTTAAAGCCTGGCCTGGGCCCGTAATTAATTCCAAAGTATTGTCCTGTACCTGGCCTGTGCAGGAATCTAGGACAGAGACATTGTGAAATTGTTTGGCCCAACTTGGAGGAGAGAGACAGGTGACAGGAAAAACAGGAAGAGGCCTTCATCTGTCTATTGCTTGAAAAGGGCTGATGATACATGGATGTGTGTGTCAAAAAGTTATGTCACAAGTCCTCAGATAATGCTGTAACACAGTGAAATTAGTGATATACTGAAAAATTAATAATGGTTCATACAAAATTATTCTTTTTTTATTTTAAGGATGACATTCATTGCCTTATAGTTAAGTCTCTCACAAATGGCAGATCCAGGATAAAGTGACTTTTCTGGATCCCCCAAAGCTTATCTTATACATACATTGAGGCATTCAATCAGTTGAGACATGAGTAAAGTGTTTCATCTATGTACAAAATGGTGAGAATATGCAAGAATACAGTGAGGAAACGACAAAGATGTTCAATTTGCTTGTGTTCTTTTAAATGTGAGTGGAATACTATTATTTAAGGGTTAATGAAGTATTTCCTTATTCCCAAGGTATTAACTGCTTCAAATTGACATACAATTGAGCTCTTGGTAAATTCTTTTATGAAGAACTTTTACAATGGGTACATAGTAGATTGCCCAACTTATAACAGATATACACAAATTTCAAGTGACTTGAAACTCTCTTTATGTAGCCATAGATGCATTATTACTTTTAAAACTATCAGTATTTCTACTTGATGATGTTAGGTTGTGCATTTTTACATCAGTGATTAATGAACAAGAAACATATCTGTGGTAGTTTTACTAGAAAAATGAACTAAGATGGAAACGATTTATATTACAAATCATAAAATTATTTTTGCATAAATCCACATGATAATTACATTGAGTATGCTAAATAATAAAGTGAATTGGTATGAATTTAGCTTTGAAGATTTTTTAACACAAAATTTTTAGCAAACTTATAAATTGCTACATGTATAATAAACAACTATGAAACTTAATGCATTTGTTTCTCAATACTGTATTGCTTCCCTCTCAGATTAGAGGGAAGAGAATTGAATTTTTGAATAGGAGAAATGCATGCATAAATCTTCATATATTCAGTTATTATGAACATACTCTCGATAAGCTCAACACTTGGCGTAAAATATTTCTTTCTTTTTTTGCTCCCGCATAAGCCTGTTTAGCACCAGAAAGTTCAAGCACTATCCCTGTAGAAATGAGAATAGTAGTAGTCTTTTGTTGGCTCATCATCTGTTTTTATTCTCAAGCCACATCAGAGGACCTTGCACACTCTCCTTTTTGATGGTGGCCTCTTAAGAACGCAACGCACAGCTTCCTCAAACACCTCATGCAGACCCTCTCCACTCTTGGCCGAGCATTCTACATAGCGAGCTGCCTTGATGCGAGCACGTAGTTTCTTTCCTTCGACGTTTTGGATTAAGTCTTCTATCTCGGTCTTCTTGCTGTCATCATCTCCCGATGGATTTTCACGCAAATCGATTTTGGTAGCTGTTTGAAATAGAGTCAGATTTGCGTTACAGAAATTGGAAGTAAACACATTGAACATCACAAAACAGATATGAATTTCAATAGATGGAAACAACAGCCTTTGAAATGTTCATGTTTTATAAGAAGATTTTTCATCATTTTATAATAGCTGTATTTTGGCTGCCTTTGCTTGGTGTTCACGCAAACTAATTATTTATCTCATTTCAAACTCTAAAAATTAACAGAAAATAACTTGAAATGAATATTACCTTAACACGTTCAACCCGAGGGCTTATTTTAGATTACATTCGATCAGGCAGGCATATTTATATATTGTTATAAGCAAAGTTATAGATGAAGTTAATTACTACAACTTTTGTTGAAAAGTTATTTTTCAGAATCAATAATTAAGGAGATATTCAATTGTTTCCTAATTTATATACGAATCTTGTATGCTATTTTTGTAATGCACATTGTTGAACCAGACTCACAGAGTATTGATTTAATGAAAAAATCGAATCCAATATTTAAACGGAATTATACTCAATTTTCTAGTAATTTACCCACGAATACTAATTACGACAACGAATTATGGAGAAAGTCATGAGTTGGCCATCAGATTTTTCTCAAATAAATCCCTTTGATAAGAGAGATTACTATATTTTGGAAAGTCCAAGAAAAAATTTTGATACCTTTCACGTGGCGGGACAGATAACAGAAACACTCAACCACGAGCTGGGTTCACATGAATCGACGTAAAAATGAGCAGGCGCCATGAATCACCGGTGACCCACGCCGCCCCATAGGAAAACTCAGTGTGACTCACCGGTGGGTCACGCCGGGGTGAACGTGTTAAGGAAAATGGAAATGTTTTCCTTGGAGTCGAACCCAGGTCTTTTTTCGAGATTTTTTTTCATCATCACCTTAAAATACGTGAATTGAGCATTCCTGCCAAATTTAGAGTTTCTATCTCGATTCTTTCTCGAGTTATTCACATTTTTATAGCGTGTGACAAATAAATAAATACAAAGGGAAGTTAAGTAAAAGTATGTAAAAAATTCAGAAACAGCACAAGGCCAATTACACTGAATATTGTAACAGCAATAACATGGACGAAACACACGACCATGCCCTCCGCAGGATTTGAAACTGGGACCCAAACATTGGGATCTAGATACGCTAACCACCACTCTACCAAGGCTCGCGAAAGAATGAAGGCATGCATGTTGAAAAATCGATCTTTATGTGTTATCTAATGGGAAAAAAATCATCCCCTGGGATTGAATCCAGGTCTTTATGAAAATGAAAATAGTTTTCCATGGACCTCCTAGCTAGTAGAAACAAAATGCTGTTTACTGCATATCTCTATGGCAAATGGTTTTTGAGATACAGTGGGGGACAGATGGATGGACGTTTCTAAAGTTATATCTCTCTATATTATATATAAGATATTTATGTGATTTAGGTTTCCTATTGACAGCTGGCAAAGAACTGATAAATAACATGCTTATTATATTATTCCATTAATTTAAATAAATACCTTGGTTAAAAATTGATAAAATAAAATACATGGTATATTGCGCTTACTGAAAAATACTGACGCAATAGCACACGTGAAGTTTCAAGTAGGCGTTGTGTGGGTGGCCTACCCTCAAGAGATGAATTGACAAATCTCATGTAATGTCTGTACCCCCCCCCCCCCCCCCCCTCCTTTTTGATGGGAACTTTTACACGAGTAAATATGGTATTTTTATATTTTTTAAATTTTAAACATAGACTGATTTCTGCAATTATATTTTTTTATACAAAACTGAAAACGTACTTTATCTGATTATTCTTCTTCCTTGTTAAGTCGACTGTAGTGTTTAGACCTTGGTATCCTATCCATCTATATTTAGTTTCCATATTTTGCATAATAGGTTCTGGTAAAAAGCTGTTCAATGATTACGAAAAGGAGGAACCAACAAGTAACATTCAATTATCTACTCGAATAGATTGTAAGAGCTCACTTTCCAATCAGTTTGATCGTCTTTCTTTGCACAGTCATAAAAAAATATTCTCTACAGTGGCAGGATACATTATGGGGTTGGCAGATAAGTCGTTTCTTCATATTTTATTATCATCCATAATCTGAAGAAAGAAACCCATTTGAAGAATATTATCCAGAAGTTAATTTGTTATGTAATTGATCAAAGATGTTTTTACTTTGTAATATACGTAGTATATATATGGTATATGGCGATAACAAATTGGAGATAGTGTAATATATATGCATAATAAAAAAATTAGATACACGTGTCTTATATATACTTTTAAATATTTTTAGGATGCAATTTTCTCACACTTTTGTGCCCTTTCACACGTGAAAAGTTGTAAAATATAAGCTGGTATCACCATTCAGGAGCTTTCTTTTTGACGACAGGGAAGTCCAGAGGGGAAAGACTCAACCCTCAACTATTTACCCTTCCTACTCAGGATAATTGAGGGTCGTGAGGCAAAAACATGGTAACCCACAAACTTATCTATTTGGAGTTAGGCTGTGTACAGAAAAGAAAAAAACTTCAATTGTTATTTTGGAAATTTGTTTGTCATTTGTTGTAGTTCATATTTTGTAATTTGCATTTATTTCTGATTAAAATATAATTTTGAACCAATAAAATGTCAGTTTTCTCAAACAGCATGTGGGTTACCACATTTTTGCCTCACAGCCCTCAATTGGGGTATTTGATCAGGTTTAACGTAGTTCAAACACTTAGGCTTTGTGTTTTATGCATCATTAATTATTGGTGGGGTTTCGCGGAGTTTTTCAGGAACGTAACCCCTGAGAAAGATGAGGTCTGCCATATTTGGAAATGAGCTCCTGAAAGTTAGGCAACCACTTCATTTTTTTTTTCTCAATCCTGCTACGGAACTTAAATAAGATTTTATTTTCGGATACTTTTTTCGCGATCTTTTATTTTGTTTAAGTCTCTCTTTCATCGAAGTTTATTTTTCCGCCTCTTTCTCTATTTTTCTGCGGTCACCAATATGGAGGACAAATGATCCGTTCTTGCTGGGATGGGAACCAAATCCTGTATTTCCCATTCCCTTAATTACATATCTTTCACGATTTTGTCTTTTGCGGTGTTTTCAGGAACATAACCCCCGCAAAAGACGAGCTGTACCTGTATGTATAATCAAGTATGAAAATTTATTAAAAACGTAATAATATCTAAATTCCTTTTTATAAATACATTTTCTATAGATAATTTCTCATTAGTAGCTCTTTGTGGTAAACACTAAAGACCAACTGAATACGTAACTTTCCGCTGTTTTCCGTAATTTTCCAATTATAATATGCAACCTATATAATACGCACCCATGTTTTTACGAGTGAAATGTGAAAATTGCCTTACCACCATGTATAATACGCAACTCATTTTTTGTAAAATGATCACTGTAATTTTTCACTTGGTTATTAGCAGTAACGAGACAGTTCTCGCCTTCCCGCCAACTGAGATATGTGCGAGAGTGTTTACAAAAACTTCACATCTATATAGTTTTGACTCTCACTTTAAAGATCAATACAATGTATAAAACATGTCTCAATGTTGCATTGTGTAATAATCTGATCAGTTGGAATAACAGTTCTCACCTTGCCACTGAGTGAGATAGTTTACGTGAAAATCACGTCGAGTTCTGACTCTGTCTTCATACAAGCCGGTTGAGGTATGTAAAATAATATTTGTTGCTCACAACTTGCATTGATTTTTTCTTAAAAAGTGTGGCTATAAAAAGTGTTGCTTCACAAACGCCATGGATGGTTCTGAAGACTATATGATGATGATTTCGCCGAAGTGGATAATGAGGATGAAGATGACGTTCTCGGTGATGCCATTTACGTAGACGATGAGAGAGAACACAAAATCGCAGACGAACTATTTGAGGACAGCAGTAATGAATTCAGAGGCTAAATTCAGAGAGCTAAAAGTAAATAAATAATTATTCTTATTTTTGTTTTGAAAAATGATATTTAAAGGAATGTTATCGAAATGCATTGAAATGTATGATTTATTGGTAAAAAATTCTCCAAAAACATAGCTTATTTCCTTACTAAAAAAGTTGTGTGCAATTGTTACCATATATATTATATGCATCTTAACTTTTTGTCAATTTTTTGTGAAAAAAATGCGTATTATAATTGGAAAATTACGGTATATTGTTTTTTATCATAAAGTGAATTTTTTGGAAACATTCTTTAATTAAAATGTTAGTGTTGAAATAAATTATAAGCAACGATAATATGCTAATATGCATATGTGATGAATCGGAAAAAGCCTCCATACAAAGAACCTCCTGACAACAAAGTTCCAAAAATTGGGTCCCTTTAATTTTGTTATAAAGAGGTTTTACCAGTGGCCTAACTACCAGGGTGCAGGGGGTGCAATTAGGGTTACCAACCCTCCCGGATCCGCCGGGAGTCTCCCTGAATAGGGGAATATTCCAGAATTTCTCCCAACTCCCGGATTGAGGCATTTTCTCCCGCTTTCACTTAACAAGGTAATCGCCATGCGGGTTACATATTTGACCTAACGTTGCTATTGAAGAGTTAGCAACAATGGGCTGGGTGGGTCTCATAGATCTTTATATTTAAATTGCTAAATATGTGCATACAATGCGTAATGTGAGAGTTGGGATACAGCTCAACTAAGTTTCATGCAGCAGTGAAAAAGTATTGAGATCCGTGCCTAGAGAAGTGTGAATGTATAAGCCCAGTGCTGTAGTCGTAAAAAAGCAGAGGGTATACTGTATACTAAAATAAAGCTTTGAGGGAGGGTTTTTACCCAGTTATTTTAGAGTAAATTACACAACTGTAATGTTACGATGCCAAGAGAAAACTTATGAGCTGTTTTTATTCAATCGACCTGTATAATTTTTCCATAAGGCGTGGGTATACGCTATTACTTCGAAAAAGCAGAGGGTATACCTTATTCATTTGAAAAAAGCAGAGGGTATATGGCGTATACCACCATATACTCTCCACTACAGCACTGTATAAGCCAGTCAGTAAGATTGACTACAGAAGAGGTATCTGTATTTGAATTATATTAGAAATGTTTTTACTTCTTGCTCCAACTCGGCAGACCTTCTGGTGAGGACATTGGCATTTTTTATACACAGGATTAGATTTTCACTACATGACTAGTGGCGAACGTAAATAAATTATGAAAACTATAGCTTTCAATTTCCTGCCGTCTCACATTCAGGATTTTAGTTGCCATGCCAACGAAATACGAAAACCAATCAAAGCATTTATCGTACTGATTTAGTGCCGCAAAAATTTTTGTGTTATGTAGTTAACGGTTACAAATTCCAATCTCTTATGTCTTGGTCACGAATTAAATTTAGCTGGCACACAAATAAATCAAGGACTTTTTGTGGCACGCGAGGTGGCAATTTCAGTAATGTTGGCACGTGGGAAATAGAAGGTTCACTGTCATAGGGAACCATCCAAGATCGGATTACGTAAAAATAAAATAAGATTAACTACTCGTTATATGTTTTCTTATGGTTCGTTTAAGAGATTTTTCAGCTTTGTGAAACTTCTCCGGATTCTCCTGGAATTTCCGACTAATGAAGCGGAAATCTCCCGTAATCAACTCCACACGAGTTGGCAACCCTAGGTGCAATGCACCCAGGCCCACTTCGCAGAGGGGGCCCACTCAGTGGTGTAGCCGGGATTTGAGGACCGGTTTAGGTTTTTAGGGCCGCCTTTTTAGTAAACATAAAAGTCATCCAGAGTAACCAATATCGTATGAAACGGAACTAATCCCAAGAAACGAAAATTGTGCAAAAAACAAGAAGATGAAATTAAGAAATGTCAGAAAATAACATCTTTTGTAAAACCATCTTCAAATCACCAAGGACAGGGATTGGACAGCGACGAAAGAATATTATCTGAATCAGAAACTCCACAGCTGGTAGGGAATGAATTCGAAGGCCGTTTGGAACTGGATACATTAGATGAGTTAAGAAATTACGTTGAATTACCTGATGATACTCATTTACAATCTGCATGTCCCAAAGGCGAAGCCTTATACTCCAAAGATATGAGTGGAAATGAAAGACAAATGATTATTTTATGTGGACCAAATCAAGCAAAAGGACCGTTTCCTAAAGATCCTAAACAGAATAACAGATCATTCAATGAATGTTATTATTTTCAAATCACACAAGCTGGGTTTCATATTAGAAGAGATTGGCTATGTTATTCTAAAATAAAGGATTACGTTTATGTACTGTCAACCATGCTGGTTATTCTATAAGAAAGTTCCAAACGATATGGCAAATGGAAGCAGAGATTGGCAACATTTAACTCGAAAAATTCAACATCACGTAGAATCTTCTGATCACAAACAGTGCTGTGCAGTGTTGAGTCAGTGGCGTGAAGGAAAAACAATCTCTGATGAAATCGATCTCAAAATAAGACAAGAAGCCTCATACTGGTGAAGAATCCTTGATAGATTAATCAATGTTACGCTCACAGCTTTGGGGAACTTGCCATTCCGTGGTCATGGAGATGATAATTCAGGAAACAGAGGAAATTTTTTTATCAATTATAAAGCTATTAGCAAAGTATGACGACGTGTTGGATCAACTCTTAAACTCACCCCAAGGAAAAATAAAGTATTTATCGCAAAAAATTCAAAATGAAATAACTGAAATATTAGCAAATGCCATTTTAGAAAAAAACATTTCTGAATGCATATCAGCAGTTTTTTCTATATTGGTTCATACAATGCAAGATGTATAAAAAATCAATCAGTTGAGCATCATTGTCCGTTACGTAACAATTGAGTACAATGAAAGGATAGTTACGCCACTGGGTTTTACTGTATATGATTAACAGTTTCACAGTTAAAAAACTATCAGTTTTCAATCTAATTTCCCTCTCATGTAGTTATTTATAAAATATAAATTTGCACATAGTAGCTAAGTGTATTCAGTGTCTTTTTTATATTTTTGTTTCGTTTCTTTAAAAAAATAAATTGATGTGTCCAACACGTGACTTTCTCCATACATAAGTTGTCAACTAAAACCAAATAAATATGGCGATAGGAACAGTTCAACTTACACGCTTCAGCACTAGCAATTCAATTGTTTTTTTAAATTCACCTTTGCCATCACTACCACATGCGTGAGCTGCCCACTAACCGTCAATTTCGAAGAAAATTGAATATCTCTTGAAATACTTCTCATAAGAAAATTTATTTCAAATAAGAGTTGTAGAAAAATAATATATATATATATATATGTGTGTGTGTGTGTGTGTTAACAAAAATTCAGTTTTAAGCAAAATATTTAAGAAAAACAAAAATTTTACAGGAGTAAACCGCTACTTCTGGCTGACTGATTGTTATCAAAATCTTTTAAAATCTTAAGAATATATATATAAAATCACAGATATACAATTTCATGCTGATCTGATGAATAGTTTTTGAGTTAGAGTGCCCACAAAATTTCTGTCTCACACATACAGACACACACACACACACACAGACATCATCGAAAAAACAGTCAAAATGTGTTCAGGGGACCTCAAACGTGTATTTCCGTTGAAATCTTGAATTCGAACTTTTCATGATAACAATACTTTCTCTATACTACGTACATGGAGAAAGTAAAAAGATACTCACCTACGAGAACAATAGGTACATGTGGGCAGTGGTGCCTTATCTCTGGAGTCCATTTCGTGACAATGTTTTCAAATGAGCTCCGATTACTTATGGAGAAGCAGAGAAGGAAGCAGTCAGTCTGTCACAAATGAGAGATGATTAAATTAAGAGAAAATATAGTGATATTTTACACTCGGATGAAAATTTATGAATATTTTTTATATTTCTGATCAGGGTATCAAACCAAACTGCAAACCACTTGAATGAACCGCATTAATTTGCAGAACTGAAAAACAAACCATGAAATGATCCAATTTTTTTCAAAAGCGGTATGGTTCATTTTGATAAATTTATAAAACTTAAAATGTGACAAATTTCCTGCATGCATTAGAGATGGATCAGCTACTGGAAAATTTATTAAGAATCAGAGAGAGAGGAAATATTTCAACATTAGCTGGGTCTCAGTAAAATTTTCATGTAGAGTCTTTCTTGAATTCAACTAAAAATGTTTCTGGAATTAACAGTGTATTGTGTAATATTAGGAAGCACAAAAGTACAATCAACTAGAATTCCATAATTTAGCAACTGTTGCTCACTCTGTCCAAGCTACTCAGGTTACAGTTGAAATATATTTTTGAAACGAAGACATGTATTTTCCAAAGGAATGGAATGGGAACAAAGCCAGAGCATCAAGATATTATCCCCACCAAGGCGATATTCATTAGGTTCAAATACCTTGTTTTAGTTGAAAAAAAACAAATTAATTTTTAAAAATAGGTATTTTGAATAGATTTGAAAATTTCCCTGAAATTATTTGAAGTCGGAGTGAAAAAAGTGGGTTTTTAACTGGTTTCTAGGTGGTCACCAGTGAGAAACTGATACAGAACCATTAAAAGAGTGTTACAAAGGTATTCCAAAAATTAATTGCTAAGAAAAAAGGCACAAAAATCATTTACCTGACTAAAACTGCATTAGAAATTTTTCCCCATCAGGTAGAACTTCAAAACATTTTGGAAATTTGACATTTTGAAAAACTGTGAAATATTTTCCGGACATTTTCAAATACCAATTTATAACTTTTTAACATCTATTGATTCTTTTTAACAAGCTGCAAAAATTTTCAGCTGTTTCCTTTTATGAGTGAATGAATGCATCACATAATAATATTTCAATATAATACATTCAATTATAAATATCATTATAATAATCATAAGCATAATCCCATGTTTCATAAGACCAGGTCTAAAATTATTTTTTTAAATTAACACACAGTCCACCATCCTCATCGCTACAATTAAGTGTAATCAGTCATGCATTGCATCAATGTATTGAGAGCACTTACATTTGGATAGGAGAGAGGTCTTAATCTTTCGTAGTCTTCCTGTCCCGCTGTATCCCACAGTATCATATTGAACTCCTGCCCATCTACTGTGATGTTGTCAGCATAATTGTCGAACCTATAAAAAAATAAGTCACTCCTCAGTATTCATTCCCGATTCCATTCATTTGTAAAATTAAATGATGAGTTTTTATTCATTTCACTCATAAAAATTCAACCTTGATGAGAGATAACTTTTAGGTAGGTTTTGGCGCATTGCACCCCCTGCTACCCACCAATTAGATGAATTACAGGGTAACACGGAAATTTAGATGTTGAATAAATCGCATTTTTTCTAACTTATAAAATATTGGTCTCATTTCAAAGCGAACCGATGTAATTCGTTCCCAAAGGGCACATAAAAATTTTTTTTCGGCATCCAATTTTTCAAACTTAGGTCCTATTGTTAGTACCACATTTATATAGTATTTTCCAAATTTTACGGCAGAAAAATGTAAAACGGACCGTAGTAAGAGGTTTGCAGTATCAGAAAAGAGGTATTGAGAATACACGCGGTATATTTTCGTTTATATTTATAGGTTTCTTCATTTCCGAATAACTTATGCCACACGAGCTTAAAAAGTTTCGACATCAGTCCCATACTGAGTGCATTTTCGAATTAAGGGCTATTAATGGGCTATGAAACATTCAAACTTGGACTAAATGAAGGAGCATCCCAAGACTTTTCGCTGCGCGATTAGCACACGAATATTGCCAGGAATGTAAATAAACATGAAACTGCATTCGAAATTTAAAAAATAGCGCTGTTTTACTGACAAATTGTAGCTAATAACTCTTTACCTGATTTTCCCAAACGTGGTACGGGCACGGCTGCACGCGTTGTCTCTATTTTGATTTGCCAGTGTTTTTCCCAGATTATGTTTTCTCGTGGAGTTTTTGCTGTATTGCGTTGAAAAATACCATAATATTTTAACTGAAGAAGTAACTACTGCTTTTATGATTATCTATAACGAATATTTTAAATTAAAAGTCAACTTTTGGTAAAAAATTTAAAAAATTACTAAATTAAAGGAGTATTGCACTGCATAATAATGAAATATATTTGAATACATGTTGAATATTTTGTAAATCGAAACTTTTGAGAGTCCCAAGCCGTCGTCATCATCATCTTTTACCAGACTTCGAGGAAAAAAACAAGCAAACCTACGCTATACTAACGCAATCGCTACTCACGCATGTACTGCGTATTCTAACGCAACGCAACCCTTATTAAATTCACGGCACGATTTCTTCGCTCCAGGCAGGACCAAATTCCTTGAGATTGCTCGCTTGTATGTTTTTCTGGCTAATCAGCCTCTTTGACTATCGCAGCCATAACTCATTCCAGAGCGGACACAAACATTTTAACATTAGTGCGACGAATTCAAACAATCAATCTTAATGAATCACCATGGTAAGACGAAATGTCAAGGAGAGAATAAAGACAACCGGTCGGAGAAACGTATAAAAAAATAACTTCGTTAAGTCAGTCTTGGTAAGTGCAGTGCCTCCACAAAGTCCGAGAAAATTAGGAACCAGGCGGCTCTAACCCGATTTCGTTCATTAGTGTCGTTGTCGCGAGAAGTTTTCTCGAAAAATTTTCGACGATCTAAGTGACATTAAGCGGTTGAGAGGGAGACGCATTTCGGTCACGAAGCATCCTTCGGTTGTAGTTCACCGATCCCTTGCTTTAACATTCCCATCTGAATCGACGATTTGCGAATAATTATCGAGGGTGGTTACTTATTAGCTGGGCTGAGCTTCTGTTTTATAGGTCTTGTATAATATTGCCCGTCATAAAATGACGGGGTTTCCCTTTTTCGTAATTCAATTAAAATCATTAATCCGTGCTTTCATAGAGTTATTTATGCTTATCATAGTAATTAAAATCAATTACATTGAACGGTAATCAAAACGGGAAGTACATAGCTGAAAAGGTGCAGCTGGACTTCTGTAAATCACATAATTTCGAGAAATCAAGCGTTACCGATAAAGAGACAAAATGGCAAAGTGAGCAACACCGGGTTGCTATAGATCTAAATTTCTATGGCTATAGAATATTACTATATTATATAATTTCGAATGTTATTTAGAAACATCAGCCGACGATCTCTTTCCCGCCAACAACGTACGGATCGCTTGCCTGACCGCGCGCGGCCCTGCGCTTCGTGTATAAATCAATATCATGAAACTATTAAAGTTATTTATATTGAATCTTTCTCAAAAACATATTTCAATATTTCCGAAAGTTTCATTCGAGTGATTTACCCACCTAAACCAATTAGAAAAAAGTTTGTCGAATGTCAACTTTTTCATGTCTCGACTAAAGATTTGAGATGAAAGTTGTTTGTTAAATTTTTTAAAGGCACATCATAAATTTTATGTTTTTCAGATACAGGAATTATTAAAGAAGTTATATGAGATATGATGTTGTATGTTTTAAAAAGGATGACATACGCGGAATACAAAGATTTCAAATTTTTTATACTTTTGAGGTAGTTGCCGATTTTTCAGAAATTTTAAACATACATAATGCGATTCAGCGTGGAATTTACTATAAGAAAACGAACTTTTTTCAAATTAATGTCCACATTGAATATTTTTACTGGTTCAGAGCGTGACAGAGGGAGTGACAAAGGGACATAATAAGGCTTTTATATATTACCGATATTCAACCGTATTTTTACTACAGCAGTTACGTATATTATCTACCGAAAGGAGTTGGAAATCAATGGTCAAAGGGCACACTTTGCCCGACGTGCAAAAGCGAATTCGAAAATTTTTACGAATGAAATTCCGTAATTGTTACTTCAAATATTGTCGTAATATATTTTCTAGGTCTATAGCTAGAAAATTATTCGGAATCAATTTTAACATATCAGATTCCGGAGTAAACTCAGCCGAAACAATTGCAGCTTTTAATGTGACCCGTTATGCAAAAAGTTTGGCCATCAGTATCGGATTCAAGCCGGAACGTGAGATCGCTATTTCATTTTTCTTTTCAGGTTTCTTTCTAGACAAATGTTCCTTAGTTATTAATAAAACACATCGGTAAGTAATAATTAACGATGATTTTTAAAAAAACATGTAATTGATAATTCAACTGGGTCTTTTAATTCCTGATTTGATCGTAGAAAGATCATTTCCAGAAAGCAATTCGACAAATTCCCTCATCTCAAACTTATTACCAAACTAATCACAGTAAAACAAAAAATGAAAATGATAAATCAGATGCGATATTTTCCTCTAGAATAAAAAAAGGACGATGGTATTAGCTTCAGAATCTGTTGTGTCAGGTGTTCCTTAGGGTAACGTTCAAGGACCATTACTCTTCGAATTATATACAAACGACCTGAGATCAAAAGACAGAATCAGAAATAGAATTTTTACGAACGAAGCCGTTGTGTACTGGGAAACGAGGGATCAGGCCACCAATCTCTATCAAATGACTATTTCGGGTTGGAAGATAGAGATAAAGCAGATAATCTTCTCCGTTTGAGAATTCTATCATCTAAGAGACCTCAACACAATTACCATGCACCAAATCGATGCAACTTATTACATGGAGGATAAGTCTACTATAACTACTCTTATAACCATAAAAAGGATGAGTTAAGGAAAAAATATTGCTGCCATGAAGCCTCCATAATCAATTGTTCAGGGCCGACCCAAGGGTAATTGGCGTCCTAGGCGATTTTTATTTTACCGAGAATGAAAATTTTTATATAAAAAATAAATTTCACTTCCATTTAATTTGGCGCCCCACAAGCTCGCCGCCATAGACGACCACCTAGTTGGTCTAAATGGTCCCTGCATTTGCTTATCGATTAGTCTTGATTACAAAAAAACATGACTTCCCACGCCTCGTCCTCATTAGGCCCGTTTTGCTCAGTTTCTTGAAGCAGCATCGTCGATTAGGCCTTAAAAACTATGGCGAGGCCATTTATCCCCCTTATGAAGTCACTGATGAGACGGTACGGATGAGACAATTTGTTGCTTAACTAGTGAGCCTAGAGACATTACCTAAGTCAAAGTTTCCAAACTTGGGAGACGCGATGGTTATGTATGGGGGTTGCAAAATATTCATCAAATATTTACTCTCTGTTTAACCATCATAATATCGAGATCTCTAATATTCATCTGCCAAATTCTAGCCCCCAATTGGAAAGGACGTATCGTTTGCGTCCATGTTTTTTCTTACGATGGTTATATTAATGTCAATTATATGATCAGTGGTTATTGTTTATAACTATGATTGAAGATGGGGGCGCGAATGTAGCCTTCTTAGGTAAAGAAGGGGTACAGCTTTTTATGCTTGGAAACCGCTGACTTAAGTTATAACGTCAAAGGAATTTCCGCTACTTTACATTTTGCCAGGAAATAAAACGAATACATATTAAATTTTTTCTTTCACACACTTACTAAGCCTCATGTTATTGTTTAACACAAAAACACTATTGTAAATAAATAAATAAATAAATATATATATATAGCGAATAAATGATAATAAATAAAAAGGACAGCGGTGTGAAAGATCACAGCTCTGTTCAAACGTGCTCATAATTTCACCTAACTAGTGAAAGGTTAAGCACTCAAGCAGAATATAAAAATATCTTGAAGCAGAGAATGAGCGGTATAAACGAGAATACATTAAAGTGCCCTAACTAGCGAGTAAGTAAATAAAGGATTTAAAATTATCAATAAACCTGACACCGTAAGGACCTGAATTACTACCGATTTCAACTCAAATGTAACAGAAACACTCACGCGTTCATTAAATCATTTTATCAGGATCGGAGTGAGGTATACGTATATTTGATCAAAGCCGAATTCAGAGCTGCATTTTTTTTTGGGGTCTCCCGAACCGTTAACATCAGATCACGGCGCTTAAAGGTCGCCATTGGCACGTGTTCCTCTAAGATATTTCTAAGTCAGGAAGGGGTGAAAAGCGATTTCCATGTTCTCCGTGGAGAATCGACTCACACTGTCGGCACGTATTCCGTTGGGAACTTCTTCGTCGTGTAGGTGATGAGAAGGCACGTCTTGCCGACCATGCCGTCTCCAACGGCCGTTATCTTGATGGGACGTAGCCTTCCTCCGCCTCCTCCTCCCGTTCCGTTTTTCTGGTTGTTCTTGCTCATCCTAAGGACCTGCAAAGAGAAGAAATTCGCGCGTTAGGAAAAAAAACGGTTTCGTACGGAGGTATCTCTTTCCCCGATTGCTTCTTCCTTTTTTATTTTCGAGAACGACTCTTCGATAAGGGAGGAAAAAAGGTCGTTTTCGAGGGCAGGGGGGATGTCGGAAAATAAAGAGGGAAAGAAACGGTTTCCTCCGACGAAAGATGTCTTGTATCATTTATGATATCTGAAATATAACGGTGGGAACATTTTCGGGTAAAAAAAATCAGTCTTTATGTTTCAAGTTAAGAATTCTGCTAAAACAATCCAGGACGGAAACTTTTTTGAGCTTTGATTATTTTTTGATTACCAAAAAGAATCATTAAACGATCCTAAAACATTTTCTTCTTTCTGTATATGTCGCAATAAAATTATGAAACTAGTAGAAATTTGAAATTCGAGAAGGAGAAAAATTCTGAAATTGATCGGGAATCGAACTCGGGTCTTCTCAGTCAAAGTTCAGAATTTTTTCCTCCTCAAATTTCTAATTTCTGCTGAGCTTTATGCCCTCACCCATAACAACTCAACTCTTCAACATCTTATCTTGCTACAAAATTAGTGTTAAAATCGCTGCTGTATGTTCACTTTTCCTTTACTAAAATATAGAATTTTTGTGGATATGGTAGAGAAGCTTACTAGCGCTGGTCTTCATTTGAGTCACAGGGTCCCAATTCAATTTTCAAAAATATTTTCATCCTTGAGTCAAAAATACTACGAAAAGCTTCTTAGCGAATTTCATCATTTAAATCCAAACCAATCATTCAATGAGTTTCACTGACATAATCGCATCTAACACGGTTTATTTTGGGAGTCATTTAGTCAGCACACCCTAACGAAGCTATCCTTAATCAATTTATAAGCTACTTCGAAATATGCGTTAATCTCAGAGTCCTTTAAAGTCCCGTCATTAAACCGAGTTTTCGCCTCGGTTAACGCCGGAAAAGTAATTAACCTTGGGCGTTACCTTTGTTCTTGAACGAGATAGTAGATTTCGTCAACGGAGTGTTAAGAAAAGGGGGCTCCGCGTTCGTCGAGTCAATTCACTCCGATGCTAAAAGAGGATCGGTATTAATTTAGAGCATTTGACTCCATATCTTAGCGCTAGTTATATTTAACGGATATTGAAAATTAGACCGTGCTTGATTTCAACTGGCGCCATAGTCGAACAATTTTAAATGCGATCATTCCTCCTCGAATTTGAAGGTAAAATAAAAATCCGATTGTCCGTGCCTACAGGGGCTGGGTTAAGCACGGATAATGGGGGAACAAATTCCGAATGATGACACTTTAAAGGGCAAAATTCATTTAAACATATCTGCTTTCAACATTAAAAAAACAGGCCACCGTATGGAAAGGCACTCGAATTTTTCTATATCTGCTCTTAGTTGATTCGAAATGTCACCAGCCAGATTTATAACTCTCTCTCTCTCTCTCTCTTTGATAATATTTGTGATACATATCAGCTGCTCAAAACGTTCAATAACTTTGCTTATATTAACGAAATCTTAAAATATATAATCGGAACGCGCTTTCTTTCTTATGTTTTAGGAATGCAGTTTGGAATTTGATATCTTGCGTCAACCATATTGTTTCAGTTATTGAAACTGTATACAACTGTTAAATTATAACGGGAAAAACGTTATTTAAGTTTCATCCCTGTTCTGTTCAAAACTTTCTTTTGATGTTTTTTAAGTGTCTTTAACAACTAAGGTTCTACAAATACCAGATTAGAAGCATGACATAACGCTTTGTCATCACGTTCAATCACATTATATTTTAATGCCCAACGCTCATGTAAATTTGTTACTATTCCAACTTTGTCACATTTCCACCTTGAGATAATTTTTACTGGTTTACCTTTCGCCGTATAATATAGTACACGCTCATAGCACACAAAAACCAGCACGACGTTGTGTGAATAAAATTGAAAGCGATGACACTACGGATTACGCCTTATCCATCCATAACCCTTTCCCAATTGTTTTCGGTCGCCTACCGCCTTGCGGCCACGTAACTGAGCGAACAACTCAGCTCAGAGCGCAAGAGCACAAAGTTCAGTTGCCGTTGCGACAATCACCTTGTGCCAACTGAAATCTCAGTTGGTGCCAATGGCTCGCTATCGCTGGAATAGATGATATCTGGAAAAATTGTTACGCTTCAGAAGGCCCAGTCAATTCGTCTCCCAGTTAATCCTAAAGCAGATTGTCAAGTTTTCGGATGTTAGCATGAGGATTACGAGAGTGGATGAATAAAATTTAGAGAAAATCGGTTTCTACATATGGCGACATGCACCATAATGTCTGCACCTTTTTCCGATTACTCTAAGCGCAAAATTTGAATACATATAATTTTGAAATCTATGCTGTAAGCCAGTGGTTCTCAGGAGATATTTTCTTGTGGCCGCATCAAGGAAAGATTACAGAAAATGTAAATATAATCATGTAAAAACTTCCACATACCTTATTATTTAATGACAAAGGTTATTTATTTATCATTAATAATGGTTTTCTTTAAATAATTCCAATTGTTGAAATTTTCCTGTCGCCGCACCGAAATTGTCTTGAGAACCACTGCTCTAGGGGTAGGACCTGGAGGCCAATACGCCCCTGATTGTATGTGCGGAAAAATCCCGTTATTTATAGAGCGGGTCGGAATCCAATTCATTCCGAAAATACGAATATTTCGGGAAAACGAGCATTGGAAATATGCCTTGACAATTTTATTTAAAAATCATAAAAAGCTCTTAAGAATTGCAACGCAATCGTTTTGAAGTTTCGAAGACTAGTTCGTGTTTAGCTAATGGGTTAAATTCACAGATTTTACTCCCTAATTGAGGCAAAGGATGTGATTTTCTTCTGGGAATAACTGAGGTGCGACTCTTATGTTAGTACCGAATTACATTTCTCGTGGCATCAGGCGCATCACCAAAATGTTTTTAAAAAAGTATATTCACAAAATAGGTCACTTCCATTTCCCAAAAAAGGAATTTCCGTTAACATCGATGTTCCGAAACAAAAAACGGAAGTTATACTATAAGACGGGGAACAAACGCAGGAAATTCTTCTCTTTTAGTAGTTTCATTTTGATTTTTAAACTCTCATAGGAATGTAAAGTACCGATATGCTTGTGCTTATATTAAGTCGTCAAATAATGAACTTTTACTTGCCAAGTTCTAATTTGCTATTGGAATTATTGCGATTTATTTTCTTTCCTGTATTTACATTTTGACTTATTCTATGTCTTGTATATATGACCTGCAGAGTGAAATAAAAAAATAATTATCATTATTATTAATATTGTTAATCTGTATAAACCCTTGCATAAATTCCAGAAAGCATACGTATATACCCTACAACCATGAACTATAAAATTTGGAATAAAAATTACCAATGTTTACTTAAAGACTAAAAGCATTTTTTATTTAAAAAAATTTATTTCGAAAATCAGACCGCGGCACTCGTTTTGAACCAAATTGCATTTTCTATTTCAAGATGAAAATCGCCCTAGCTTGGCATTTGGGACGGCAACTATAAGAACGAAAATTCCTGATGCAAAAAGATACTTTTAAGAAAGAAATGCGTTACGCTTGATCGATCAAAAGGAAAATTGAACGAATATTCTTCTATTTGGCTTTCTCGAAAAAATATAGCGCGAGGCTTAATTTGGGGGAGTATGGAATACGAATAAATGCAGTATGTCATAAATTTTATTTTCATTTATGAAACCGATTACGATTCGATATACTTTTTTGATACCGAATTGAAACTGATTTATAAGTGTCAGAGGTATATTTTCTAAATATTCAGAAGCGGTTGAACGAACGCGTAATGGAAGGATTTGCACTTCAAGCAGCGACAAACAACTCTTTCTCAATTAATTTGGAATCTAAATAGCAAAGAAGTGAAAAAAAAACGTGTTGACTACAAGGAAAAACAGAAATTAAAATAATTTCCATCCATTCAGCCTAAACCTTTTATTGGGTTATCCGTTTTATTTTTGCGTTGCGGAAATACGATTGGCTCAAGTTAATAGGTTTTAGCAGGAAACTCTTTAAACACGCTGAGAACGAAGAAAAATAAATCCCGTCACCTTGAATTTAAACTTAGCGACTAAAATCCCTCCGATGCGTGGTTATTTTCCGGTTGGTTTAACGAAGAAAAACCACATCCGCGGGTTTTACGTCACACGGTGGCGTGACGGCGGCAAAGTTGTTACTCTAAAGAGAATTCAATTTTTAACCCTCGCATTGAATGTTTAAGCGTTTTAAAGTTTCGATAATTACTCGAAAAATATCTCGGATGAATTGTAAAAAAATAAATTACATGCAGGTTCGTGTGAAAGGTATTACGTGAAAAGAAACGGCGATAAGATGTTTTTGATGCTCCGTTTGAACACTTATTCCATATAAAAAGCTCGATTTCGGATATATTTGATTATATACCCGGTATAAAAGTAAAATGCGCGCAAGAAGCGTAACATAAATTCAGGAAATGACATTTCGTTTTATTTTCCAGTAAGGTGGCAGCTCTGAGCGAGCGATGTGATTCAAATCCGGTATTATCTCACTGCATTTAAACTTTTCTGAATGCTTCATGAAGTTCTAATATGCTCGATTATATAAGTTACTTATAATTTCAAATTCATTTCCGGTGATTTGATAGTCCCGGTTGAGTGAGCCATTTTCACTTCTATTATTACAATATAAATGAAAGGAATGGGTTATAACTGAACGATATGGCCCACACATGCCATTTTTAGGCGCGTTTCGCTTCCAGCGTGAGCGCCTATTAACCGTCCGTCCGCATGTTCGTTCTCGACTTCTACCGAACGGATTTTCATGAAATTTGATATTAAGGACTTACAATCAAAGATAATAAGAAAATCGCAAAAATGAATCACGTAAGCCAATCAGGAGTACCACTTTACTGGTGACAAAAATGAACTTTCCGTCATATCTCGTATTGCTCGTATCAAAATATTTTTCAAATAAAACTTGTAGAACTACAAAATTAAAGTATTTCTTTACCTATACATTTTTATCGTCGGAGTAGCCGTTATCAAGAAAATCAAACAAGAATGTCTTAATTCGACAATTTCTTGCATGGTTACTTCTTCAGTGTTGCTAACATAATCTGACAAACAAACGTTTAATTTCCTTACATGTGCATGCAATATTTTTAAATAGGAAGAAAATGCAATTTATGTCGAAGAAAAGAACTGTAAAACGGTATTTCCCTTACGTACACCTACGTATATAATTTTTTTCAAATACCTACTCCATTGCACGAAACGCGCCCATTTGTGATACGCTGTACACTTTCCTAACTTGTTTTGTATTGTATCTCAATAGACGCATCCATAATTACAGAATTTAAAAATATACGTTTAAAATATACGTATCCGTAAGACATGCGATAGAAAATTTCAACGCAAACTTTCACGTTGATTATAAAATGTTAGAACAATAGTAAAATTACAAGTCCTGCGTTACCGAAGAGGCCAAAGCTTCCTCTATCAAAGTCCGTATAGTGTATTCAGATGTACCAATATGCCTTGCCTATTTAGACAAAAGTATGTGTTCGTGCACCGAATTTTCGGGGCAAAAAGGAAAATTTGAACGCTAACTTTCACGTTGATTATAAAATGTTTGAACAATAGTAAAATTACAAGTCGTGCGTTGCCGAAGAGGCCAAAGCTTCCTCTATCAAAGTGCTTATAGCTTATTCAAAAAGGAAAATTTCAACGCAAACTTTCACCTAGATTATAAAATACAGTAACAATACTAAAATTACAGGACGTATATTACTGAAGAGGCCGAAGCTTCCTCTATCAAAATACATATATCTTATTCAGATTGACGAAACTCCCTTGCGTAATTAGCGATTTTTCTTGGCAAAAATGAAAATTTCATTGCAAACTTTCACGTAGATTATAAAAACTATATTAAAATTATAAGATATGCATTACTAGAAAGGTCAAAGCTTCCTCTTTCAGAATATATAAAGGTTATTAAGATTTACGAATATCGCTTGCGTCAATAGGCAATAAAAGGTGGTGGCGCACCGATTTTTCAGGGCAAAAATGAAAATTTCATTGCAAACTTTCAAAATATATAAAGGTTATTAAGATTTATGAATATTCCTTGCGTCAGTAGACAATTAAATGTGGTGACGCTCCGTATTTTCTGCGCAAAAATGAAAATTTCATCGCAAACTTTGATGTTGTTTATAAAAGATAGAAACAATAGTAAAATTATTTGACATGCATTACAGGAAAGCCCAAAGTTTCCTCTTTCAAAATATATTATGCTTTTATAGATGTATGATATATTAAGTGAGTTAAACAGTAAAGAAAGCAAGCACTACCTCGGACGTGCAGGACACGTCGTTCGGCGTTGAGGGGTTAAAAAAAAAATAAATAAATAAATGGAAGATACTGAAATGTCTCCTCCTTACTTAATATTCTAGTATTACCCACACCCTCCAGTCTCGCTTTGATTAACCTTCGTGTGTCACATTGCTAAACCAAACCTTCTCTTATCACGAAAACAATTGGGAATTCCGGTGCAAGGCATTACGACGCCGCGGGTTTCTCGAGCGATCCCCGAAGCGGGTTGATGAGACCGTTAACACGTTATCTTCTGACATTGTTCCCAGGCTTTTGTTTCGACTCCAACAATGCCAAATGATTCCGACATGTTCGTGGGACGCGAAGAAGACGTCTTTTTAAACGGTGCGTCAACTTTTAGTGCCCCGTGTCAATATGTTCAGCGTGACGTGAACGTAGCGTCATTTCTATGCACTTTTTACGTCGTTGAATCGAAAATTCAATCGAATCTCTTTTTATTATTCGAACATAAAGGGAAGACTGAAAAAAATCTCCGATAATCGAAACTTGGTGCTTTCATTTGAATCCACACGAATACCTTCGCGAAAAATATCTGCTTCGAGTAATCGAAAACTAGAAGATCTTGACTTTATAAACAATCGTTCTATAAATCAGAGTTTCTCAACCTTTTTCTTACAACTACCTTTGCTTCTGAAATAAATACCCCAACCCAATACACACGCTTGTTTAAAATTTTATATTAGCAGATAAATGAAACAGGTTTATTTCTAGATAGATTAAATAAACGTACGCCATGACACGGAATTTCAATTTCATACTTTTTGCAGAATTTATAAGATTTTTTCTCCAAACAATCATGGCATTATAAGGCATAGTGTTATTTTCAAATAGGGATTGTTGTACCCCCAGAATATATCTAACGTGCTTCCTGCGGCACGCATACCACTGGTTGAGAAACTCTGGAATAAACAACGCAGAAAAGTCGAACGACCCTATTTTTCTGTGAACGGGGGTAACTCCTGCAACAAAAAAAACCCGGTCGGAAAAAAATGACGCTCATTTCGGCTGCACAACAGCCGTTCTCAGTGGCATACCCATTATTGTGTATTCTTTTAGGAATCGATTATCATCAATCGGATAAAAGCTATCAGAAATCTTCGATGTTTAAGTTTTGGAACACATCTTTTGTAAGAGCAAAATGGCGTCCCTATAAAATCGTTACCCGCGGAATACGAGCAGTTGAGAATTTAAAATTATTATTCGTTTTCCAATACCGCTAGATCCGAAAAAGGAGAAAAGTCATCGCTTGCATTCATTACCTTATTTTGTTTTTCCCTATGGAGTGAAAGAATATGTAATTAGTTAAAAAAATTATAACTGCCGACGTTATTCGCTCCTCGCTCACGCAGTTTATTTTCGCGAGGGAAAAATGTTTTCCCGGAATGTCATATTTCTGAAACGAAAAAAAAACACGAAATTTACCACGAACTGAAGGCATATGTACATACTTCAAATGCAAAAAATACCGCAAAACTTAAATATAGCACCCAACATTTCCCGAGGAAATCGACGGGATTTATTCTCTTGAGGAAACTCAAATCGTCTATCGTGTTTATAAGTTTATTTCCACATCGTCTTATACACACGCACGCACGCGCGCACACGCACACACATACATACATGTTTAAGTAAAATGAAAAGTAATTATAAAGGTGGCAACAAGGTGTTGGAGGAAGCCCAGTGGACACTTACCAAAACTGGAGAGCCGCTGATGGTGCTGAAGACACACGAAAAATAGAAACACACAGTAATACACTAGTAATATGTACTTGCATTCTGCAAGCATTTTTACAATCTAGAATTATTCCAAATCGATTACGTACAAAATCATATAACCGTGTCAAATTTCAAGTTTGTTGCCCATTTAGAAATGCCTTATAATTTTATTCGTTGCAAAGGGCAATAATGTGGCATAACAGACACTAAGATTTCGAATTTTTACAATATCGGATTTCTTCCTTCTGTTGTTACTAAAAATCCACAATTCTGCCAAATTTCATGTTTGTATCTCATTAAGAATTGCTGTAAAATTTGGAATTTTCACACTATTTTATTTTATCTTCGGTTGAAATGAAATTTTTATAATCGTGCCAAATTTCAAGTCTCTAGGTCATATGAAGCTGCCTCATCTTTTTTGTTCTCGTATGGAGCAATACTGGAGCAAAAGAGCCCCAAAAATGGGGATTATATCCATATCAGATTTCCTTCATTAGGCATTGTTTAACATTAATGGCATTAAAATATAAGCATCTGATTCCCATTAAAAGCTTACCCATATGAAAGGATTAAGCTTGTTGCCTAGGCAGCCTATTGTTGGATCCAAAAAATTACCGCTTTTTTCCGATAAAAACTACAAATTTACGTTAATTCTACTCGGATTGGAATTCTGTCAAACTGTCGGATAGGATACAAATTGCAGTTTCTTATTTTTGAAGACAGAGGTTTATATATTTGCATTTTAAAATTATTTACCGTCAAGATGCCAACTCGAGACTTAAACTGTCGGATATATATATATATGTGTGTGTATGTATGTATATGTGTGTGTGTGCGTGCGTGTGTATCATATCGTCCTTATGTTATTTTTTTCTTCTGAAGAATCATTTCCCTAACCTCTTGCGTAACGCACAGAAAAGTCTATTGGTGACCGTGACCCGACCGCACAATTGACATACGCCCGCGGCTTCCGGAGGTAATCCCCAAGAGACATTTCGCCATTTACGGCTAGTATGCACGGGAAGTAAAGGAAGGAAAGGGAGGATGTCGGGAAGAGGGGGGGGGGGGGGCTTCTTCGACTGTGCGTCTCCGACAGAATGAATAAGACGCCATAGCGCATCCGGAAATAAGAAGGGGTGTTAAGTGTGTAAGAGGGATGGAGAGGTTTTTGACTGCGCACATGTTGCTGATAGGATTTAAGAGGGAGCAAAGAGAGACGGAAAAAGACTTAAGAAATGGAGAGATAAGAGGGTGAGAGGAGAGGCATGGAAAGAGGGAAAGAGAGAGAGAGAGAGGGAGACGAAGGAAAGAAGAGAAAGAGATAGAGGAAGAGAGAGGACAGACGGACGGACAAACGACTTTATTTCGGGCGAAATTGAGACTACATAGTCCCTTCTTACATTTAACCCTAAGGAAGGAGAGGGAGGGAGAGAGGGAAAGGGACGAGGGAGATGGAGAAGGAGAGTGGGAGGGAGAGAGATGGAGAGAGATAGGGAGGTGAGCTTGGGAGATGAGGAGGTAGACGGATGGGTAATTGACTGTCGCGCTGAGGAGGTTAAGCTGACGGTGGTTGGTATTAGTGTCGTAAGAATCTCGCTTTCTGCGCCTCTATTATAAAAGATGAAGCAAAGGAGAAGGCAAGGAAAGGAGAGAGAGAGAGTAAAAACCGACAGAGGGTGAGTTTGAGTGAGGAAATTATGCGCTTTCTTTATCTTGTTATTTCCTAGAGCAGGGTTTCTCAACAAGGGCATCGAACCGGAACCGAACCGAAAACCCGAACCGAAAAAACCGATATTTTTGGCCGGAGTGGAACCGAACCCGAACCGAAAAACTAATTGTGTTGAACCCGAACCGAAACCGAAAACAGATATTTATTTCGGTTCGGTTAAACAGTGTAAGCGAAAGGCGGAATTTTCCAACCTCTCAGTAACCTTCCATGTTCAAATGGTCATCGCCTCCCTCTCACGCTACCATACCCCGTCGCCATGGATCCAAACCCCCACCAGGTTCGCTAATCCTCAAGTTCCTTGGTTCGTTCCATGAACACAACCTTAAGTCTTTTCTACGATAATTACTACCGACTTCCGATAATTCCAAGGCGAAATTTACCCATCTGAGAATTCATTGAACCTTATGAATGCCCAGTGGGAGAAGGGAAGTTTTCCCCATGTTTCGTCTGCTACATACATACATATTTCCAAAACTTTCATTCCTTCGCATGAACTAGCATCCATCTGTCTGGCCTTGCTGATTATTGGAGAAGGATCCTTCCATGTTTTTCCCTTGTGCGTATTGCTGCATTAGTTGCCGTTTGTTACAGGTTAGTAATTTAAAATAGGTATATAATGTAAACTCAAAAAATTCAATTATATTGGATGTTAATCGTTACTAAAAAATAGGAATGAAAATTTTATGTTATTTCCTTCAAAATATTTAGCTTATCGGTGTGAATAACGAAGTGTTACCAGAATTTAGGAAAAGATAAATCATCCAGCGCTTAATAAGTGTCTCATTTTCTATATATGTACTTTAATTTCAAGAGAATATTTGGCATAGTGAGAAATTAATTAAAACTAATTCATTGCTATGGTTTTGATGCAACTACTTGCGTATTTGACCATATTATCATTGAAATCAAAGCAAAGTTTCAAGCGTCAAATTTCTGTTTTAAATGTTATTTTCAAGAATCTTCTATTTATTGCTTTTAAGTTCGTGTCAATGAATGTTTTCTTTGTGTGTTTGCAAAATTCCATCTTAGTAAATTTGTATCATGTTAATAAACATATCTCAGCCTTTCTGGATTCTCGGACTCTCAATTTCCGTGGGCTTCTTCCTCCTAAAAATTTTATACATTTTTTCATGCATTAACGTGGTCTTTGAATGAAAAAAATAAAGCCGCGCATTTACAGTTTTTATAATATGAGCTGTGCACGTGATCTACAAATTGTTAATAAAAATAACATAATGTCTTATTCAACTTACTGACACTATTGAGACAAAGTGGTCACTTATTTTGCCGCAGGATTTGTGAATAAAAATATTAATAATTCATTGTTAGGCATTCCAGCTTTAGCGCATATTTCTTCTGTCTGTCCGTCCATCTATCCGGATGCAATTCTTTTCTTCGTAGCTATTTTAATGAAATTTAGTACTAAAGACTAAGCACAATAAATTAGAAAATGAGATGGTTTGCATAACATAATAAGTTTAGAATACTCTATCGAAGGAAACGTGCTTATTTGTAATCCACCTTACAATTTCCTAACCGGTTGAATTCATGTATGGCTTGTAATTATTCAATTCTAAATAAATCTTAAATAAATAAAATACATACTAAATACTTACATGTGAATAATTTATTTTTGTGTTTTAATATTAGTTTTTTAATACAACTATTGTTACAGTGAAGATGTATTTGATTTAATTAGAAAATTACGTAAATTAATAAATCAGTTCTTCAAAGTTTCCTAAAAATATTTTAAGATCGGAGCGAAAAAAACCGGTTCGAACCGGTTCACTGATGATTGCCGGAGCAAAACCGAAATCGAACCGAAATTTTGTTTTTGAGTGAACCAGAACGAAAACCGGAGCGAAAAAATTACGGTTCGATGCCCTGTTCTCAACGCGGTGCCCGCGGGCGCCATGGCGCACGCCGAACTTTGTTCTGCTGTCCTCCTTAACACTTTGAGCTCTTGCGACTAATAGTGTTGAGCGTCTACAGAATGCTGGAATGTACCAATGTAATGACTTCATGAATCTGTCTAATAGAATAAAATGAGGAAAATCACTTGGTATAAGTTCCACTTTATTAAAATATTTAAGACCGGTTTCGACTAATATTTAGTCATCATCATCGTCATGATGACTAGATATTAGTCGAAACCGGTCGTATCTACTTTAATAAAGTGGAACTTATACCAAGTGATTTTTTTCCCATTTTATTCATGATGGAGTTCCACCAAGTAAAGGCTTCTTCCGTTGATTTCTGTCTAATAGAGTTTACATGCGATTTATTTTCAGTTTAACTCGTAGGTAGGTAGAATACTGGCGCCCGCCGCTTTCGCTTTAAAGTCGAATGCGCTCTCGCCCACATGAAGGTTGGTAAAACCCTTTCCCTAAAGAGAGGGTGTGGGGGAGAGAGGAGAGGAGCTCATCCATCACTCTCCTTGCAGGTAAGGATTTCGAAGTCGTCTACGGGTGAGATTCAAGATTCTTTCCAAAAGCTTTAAAATAAAATAAATAAGCGGATCCGGAAGCTTCCAGAAGAGCAGGATGATCGAGATATCAAAAGATTTCCTTCCTCGTTGGATCCGACTCTGCCGACGACCTTTCGTCGTTATTACGCAGTAAGAAACTTCCTTGCCATTGACCGAAGACCTTAATATTCGAAGCAAAATGGAGGATTATCTGTGGAATGAGGCGATCAAAACGAAGGCCATGGGGTTGGGGACGGCCCAATCATCTCCTGAGTCTCCCAAATCAAGAGTTAAGAAAGACGCCGTTGAAACGCTGCGCTGTACCGTGGACGTATATCAAACATTTTATGAAATAAGAAGTTTCTTCAAGTGTCTGCAGAGAAAAATATGGAAGAATTACGACGAATGGGAGGGAATTGAATTACACGTAACTAATTCGAGAGAGAGAGACGAAATGGAAGAGGAAGTGTGAATGCAAAAGAAGTAGGAGGAAAAGATTTTTAAAAAGTAAATAAAGTAAGCGAGATATGGAGATGTTTGCGGAGAACAGTACGATACCGAGAAGCCCACGCAAATTTTTACGGACATTAAGGATAATGACGAAGAGGAGTTGCTAATAGATCCTACAAACAGCGCATTTTATTTGCGTACGCGATTTCAAATAAAGGATCATCAAGCACGTATAGGATTGAGATTGTGAAGGAACTATAATGAGAATTATCTACACGTCCATCTCAGACTCACTCGATGCCATTTGTGTTTATAAACTGTCAAAGTCGATCAAGTTTCTTCCTCAAGCCAATGTTCGTATTAAATGGACAGCTAGCTGTAAGAGACATGCAATCTAACATAACGGTTCACCTAGTATCTCAAAACAAATTTATATTAACGGTAAGGCGTTACATGTAAACAAGGAGCACATACATACAGAGGTTAACATCTTTTACAAAAGATACAGACTAGTAAAAGCTCTCTCCTCTACAAAAAATTTACTTCCACAAGTTTTTTTAGTTTTCTAAAATGAACGTCTACGCATTGAAGTATCTTAAGCATTTTTCGCACGATTATCACACGCGAGGCAGACACAACGGTATTAAAAGGGTAATTTTAAAAGACCTGGATCGCAAAATATTTTAATTTTGCCTTAAATAACGTTCTCCGAGGATAGAAGTGGACATATTTATTCAAGGGAGATTATAATTGGGAGGTCAAAAATCAATCAAAACGATCGGATATTCCGACCACGAATAACCGAAGATTAAGATGCAAATTAAGTGTCGTTGGAACGGTTGACTTCTGAAGAAAGATGCTCCGACAGGAAAACATGTAGCATTGCTCTCGTGATACCGACGCCAAATAAAATAATTCTGACGTAACGCGTGTCAAAACGGCGGCGAATTAATTCAAGCGAAAATGTCGGCACGGCAAATTAAAAGACAATACTGCTTCTGAACAATATTTTAGAGCTAATTGTTACACATTTGAATTTCGTCCTGTATCTTCAAGTGAATTTGAAGTTTCTCGTACTTACTTACTGATATACGTATATTAACCTATACTTATCGTTAAATTTTAAAATAAAAGTATTTGGGAGCGCGTTAAGAGCATAGAACAGAAATTTGAAAATTTTTCCAATGAATAATTTGACGATGAAAATAAATTCGCAACAGAACGGTTGGAAGTAACATGCATATTTTGGCCACAAAACAGTCATACTCAATGGTAATCAACTGATCACTGATTAGACAATATGCTAGAGAAAAACAAACGATATTTTAACAAGTAGCTTTCTTCATGCACTGACAGATTCTGTCGCCTATAGTAGAGATAATTCTCTTACATTTCGCTCATATTGCCTTATTTATGTTTTAATTTTTTATTTTTTTTGTGATTATTGTACAAGTTTAAATGTGCATGAGATTTTATGGCTAATTAATGCACATAATTGGGAAGTATATTACGCAATGGATCATCATCGATTGTCACAATAAGCATGACATTTATATTTCATACACAAAGGTTCATGTAAAGAATTTACAAGAAAGGCTTATATAAATGATAATAAATAAACAGTAGTATCTTGAGAGATAACATGCTTTTTGAGAAATTACCTCATTTAAACCCTGTTTTTCTTTTAGGCGGAGGCAACAAATTCAACTAAAGTTTACAAGATATTAAAGATAACTCTTCGTTGATAATTTAAGATTGAATTTTTAATTGTAAAATAAAGCGTTTCGATATCATTTAAAGGGTTTATGATGGATATAAGCAAGAACAATTAGATTTTTTAGACGTCAACACGATCAACTTCCGTGTTCGTATATCGATTTTGACATGAAACAACTCAACTTAAAAGAGTACTGCACTGTTACGCACTCATCAGATTTTTGTCAGTGAACAGAAGTGTGTATCCGTACTCAATTTCATAGGTTAAAAAATCATAGAAAAACCGGAAAAAAAATTCGCGAGGCAATAACTCATCGATTCCACCGTATATGATACTAAATGCGGAATAGAAGAAAAAAGAGAAAGGAAGCAATAGGTATATATTTCAACGGTTCATCGATCGTCTACGGTATTCGAAACGTTTTTTTCCTTTCAAACACATTCTTTCCAACGCTAAACCGACGCTGACCCCGAATAAACGCGACGGGAAAGTTGTTTTTTATGAGTTTGACCCTTCCAACGCGGAGCCTGTTGCATATAGCTGCTTCCGGAGCGGTCGCTAGCGTCTCTGGAAGAGATTGAGGTTAAGTTCATGGGAGAGAAAGAGAGATGCGGTGAATTTCACCTGTTGCACGCGCGGTCGGCATCATTCGGGAGGGATTTTTTGTGTTTTTACTTTCTCCAAACGTAGTAATGGGAAAGTATTGTGTTCATGAAAAAAGTCAACTTCGAGATTTCAACGAAAATACACGTTTTGAGGTCCCTAGAACACGTTTAGACTATTTTCGGAATGATGTCTATGTCTCTGTGGATGTATGTGATTGTGGGCGCTCTAACTCAAAAAGTACTTGTCATATTAATAACAAATTTCATATATAACACTTTAGCATGAGCACAAAGAACTGATTAGTTTTTGGACAATATCGGTTAACCGGAAGTCGAGGTTTATTCGAAACCCAATTCGGTTTTTGCGATATTTCTCCGATAATACGTCATTATTGTATGAATTGACCATTACAGAAAATGTAGAAAATATAATTTCCTACGTCTTTTATTTCAAACAATTTTCCATAGCAGTTATTGTTGAGGAATTATTTATAAATAAACGGTTTTCGGTTTCCGTCAAATATCTCCTTAAAAACGTCGTTATTGGTAATCTTAGTGAGGACCAAATTTGTAGAGAATAATATTTCTTCCAAGTTCTGTTTGAAACAAATTTTCGTAGAACCATCCATTTCGAAGATATTCAACTTTTTTCGTAATTTCCTGTATACAGCGCCACCACCATGTAGCGGTGAATTCTGTAAACATATTCAAAATATAATTTACGGCAATAAGGACGACTGTATTTTTTACAGAATAGGAAAAATTAAAAAAAACCACATTGCTGAAGATGACAGCGTAGCTGTCGAAACGCGCGTCCTCTAAGTGGTCCTGCGAGTCTTGACACGTAAGTACCGCCTTTACGGTGAATTGGAGTTTTTTTTTTAATTTTTTTTTAAATTTTTCCTATTCTGTTCATTGCCTTCACCGTGTTTAGAGTTCTTCCTTTATTTATTGTATTTTTTACGATACGAAATAATAATCTTGCCTTATAATGGTATTCATAATAATTTAAATATCTATATCCCAAATATGGAGAAAGTCATGTGTTGGCCACATCAGATTTTTCCTTATTTTCTCGAACTTTATTCGAGTAAAAAGAATTGTTCCCGAGGGTGGATGTATTAAAATGTCCCGAATCGACTATGCATAGAGATCTCGTTTGTTAGTTCGTAATCCGAGGAAATTTATTATTATCAAAGTCGTAAGACAAGACGACAGCCATTTAAAACGTAATTATACTGCTCATACCTTTCCAGTACCTTTCATACATTTGTCATTTATAAAAATAAAACCCAGATTATGGCAGGGTTCTTCAGCGTTTTTTTTTTGTTTTTGGCCGACCCATCCCTTAAAATATATATAACAGTTTTGTAGAACTTAATACTATTTCAAGTGACGATGAAATGAATAACACTTATATTAACATATACAACTCATGTTTATAACGCTAATTTCACACCGTTGGAGCATTTTTCTAACGTGTATCTTAGCCTTAGCATCGCAACTTTTGATTCCGAAATTATGCTTTAAAGACGAAGAAGAATAGTTATAATATTTAACGCTTTCGCATGCCCATTAAAATTTCTTGACGTACCTCACGTTGAAACCCCCTGATTTAGGGGTTAAACTTTCCCATAAAATGAAAAAATACCGATTATACTCATAAGTTTTTGATCCCTTGTAATTTTTAGCATTAAAAGTTTGATGAACGTATCGTTTTAACGTTTTCACATTTTCGTACGATGGAGGGAAAAATCAATTACAAGTGGTTGATTTACAGCAAGAAAATTAGAACCCCTAAGCGTGGCAGGGTTATATCGGACTTAGTTCTGCTACTGGTGAAGTAACGAATAGAACCCATATGCCATTCATGATCGATTTTTAGGGCGTTTTATTTCATAAACGCGCTTACGTTTCCGCTCTGTCTGTCTATCCGTCTGAGCAATGAATTAGATATCAAGTAAATGGTAAGAGACATAAGAATGAAATTTGCAGGGTGTATGTGATCTGCGATGCCATTTATTGCGCCGCCAAAGAGTTACTGAAGAAATCGGAGATCGTCAGGAGATACCCTCGATATTTTCAAATTAATATTTTGGGCAAATGATTACAGAAAGTTAAAAGTATTTGTGTTATCTTTAACGTCATATATGAAACTGCAGAAAAAATTGTTCTGAAAATCGGAGAGCGTCAAGAGGTCCACTTATAGTAATGTACGAAGGAAGTGTACGAGTGAGTTAGTATGTTCATGTCATAGAACAATAGTCATTAGATTAGAAACCTATCGTGTATATGAATATATGCTATACTTTTTTTAGTAAAAGATCGAATAAATTACTTTATCTTATACTAGCTGAAAGTACCCGGCGATGCCCGGGTTATGGCAGACGTCTTTGGCGAATAAAATTATGTATTATATGGTAATACAATCATTTCATCTTTTGCGAATTTTTTACCATAGGATGAAGGCATTATAAATTATAAGAATATGTTTTAATATTTATTTCAAAGCTTGCTTGTAAACGATATTTTTTGACGCGGGCCACAATGTCGTGCCTATCTACCGCCTTCTGTCCCGGCAGCAACTCCGTTATTATTTCTGGCCACTTCGGGTTGCACGTCAATGTGATGAAGAGGTCGGGCCGGCCGTTGTGCCTCACGTACGTGAATGCATCCAGAGCGTGCTCGTGCATGTTGCGCGGGCTGCCCGTGAACGTGGACGGTAGGATGACCACTTGGGCCAGATCAAGTACTCTCGTGCCTCCTCCACTGGCCCACCCACCATCGGCAATGGGATCGGACTAAACCTTTCTAAAATGGCACTCCGCCATTTTGTTTCAAGATGGCGGATGAAATTCAGAATATACTTTTTACTATTTAAATAGGCCCACAGACCATCTCATCAAATTTGTTTAGAATTGGGCTAACCGTTTCTGAGATAGCAGGCCGCCATTTTTTTCAAGATGACGAACAAATTTTGTTTAAAGCCTATGTGTTAAGTAGGTGTCCCAGGTATGTCAATGCAAAATTTCAGCTCTATCGGTGCAGTAGTTTTTGCGTGATTGAGTAGCAGATAGACACCACTTCATTTTTATTTATAAGATTACTAAGTTGATAAATATTTTTAAGTTTGCAATTCTAAATAAACCTCAATAAATAAAACGTGCTTTTTCATATTGCGTTGTTAGAAGTTGGCCATAAGGCAAAATGGCAACAATATAACAAGAAAATAATTAATACAGGGAGTAACATTTACTATTTTCCTTTTAATCTATAAATAAAATCGACATTTCGCTCCCCATATTCGCTATCGAGTCCTCGACTTTTAGCAACGGCTGTTTGGAAATATTCGTTATATCGACGCGTTTCCAAACCATAACGTCGTTTGGATTTTCCGCGTGTCGCCATTCGGTGCAACAATGGTCTCGTATCTGGGTTACAGTCACCACCAACGTTTCTGTGGAATTTCACATCGGGCTTCGCGTGTCTCAGAGCACATTCTGCACTGCGCCTCTTTAGTGTCATTAAAGTCGTTCGCGTGCCATCCATTTCGGAAGATTAGTATTCGTATTCACAACGCCTCGAATGTATCTGTCCGTCCAAAATGCTAGAACACTATCGCGATAAGACAAAGAGTCATAAAGTCCGTCTTCGAATGGGGAATCGGAAAGGTAATTTTCTCAGACTTCCAAACCCATAAAAGGAGTATGTGGAAATATTATTCTTCGCGAGTTTTATGAGTGATTGTGCTGGCAAGCATAATTTTCCACTGGAAATGATTGAGCTCGTCTTATGGCTGAAAAAATTCAAGAACAAGCACTAAAAAAAAATACTAGTCTCAGGTATCTCCAATAGTCGCAATAACCTTGCTGTGACCATTGGAGATACATGAGACAAGTATTTTTTAAGTGCTTATTCTTGAAGTAAAATTTTGATTGAATATATTGGTTTCAAATTTTTTAAAACTCACATGCCGGTTTCAAATCGCAATCAATCATCGACATGCAAACTTTATTAGAATGATACTGATGAAAAACGTGAAATTTGTTGCAGTTGCTCTATTGTTTTTTATCATGCGTTCGAATAAATCGATGACTCTACATATAAATGTTGCGAAGTAAAAGAATTGTCCGCTTCGTCGCCAATTTTATTGTACATTGATCTAAGAATCATCTTCGTCATTATTTACCTGTCCTTAGATCCATGTTTATAGGGGTTCTCAAATAGTCTTGTCGTACGCAAACTTCTTCATTGCTTGATAATTCAAAAGGTCTAATCCTCTTGCTGTTTAGTTTTCAAAATTTCCCTCAATCACAGCCACTAAAATCTGCTATTAAAGCTTCTTTATTTATTTTTAAATCTTTGAAATCGTAAAGAAAAAATGCTCTAAAATGGGGCTCTAAAAAGGTAGTGAATAATACTTAATATATATTACAACATCCCGAGGGAATCTGTTTTTGGAAAATCTGCTGCAGTTACTCATCTGGCTCAGAATAATTTAAACACCTTTTATCACATTAGAATAAATTCAGAGACCACGTTCAATCAACATAAGAGAGAAATGGTAGAACATTCTAAGATCATGGAATTTACTCTGGTTAAATTTCAACCTGTATTTTCAAATCCTTATCTAACTCCTTCCTCTTGGCTAACCCTTAACCGTCGTCTTGCCGTCTACGTGATACACATTAGTCTTACAATTAGTCATACTGTAATATCCTCTGTATCTCTTCAGGGAACTCAATGAATCAGCTGCTGCACTTTCAGATAAGCCTACCATGAGAATTTAACATTTATTTTTTTCGGATACGATATTGTGCCAGACTTGTGGTTCTGGGAATGCCACCGCCACGGTAGTTGACTTTTATTTCCTAATTTTATGAAAATGGCGTAAAATAAACGAGTGTTTCGTCCTCATGATGAAAATATCGAAGAAAAGAAACATGCATTTTAAATTTGACGAATCCGATAAAATAATATAATAATAATGTTATTAATCAGTACGACGTCAACTAAGAAATGAGCATCATAAATATATTCGATCTAAATAAATCAATTACTTTAAAAATAGTAGGCAAACCTTTAGATGAGGGAAAATCAGTCTAAGAAAAAAGGGAAAAAAGTCGATTCTGTAGAATATTAGCATACATTTCTGTTCAATAGAATCGGGAGAAAAGGTTTGCTCAATAAGGAACTAAAAATTTTGGTTAAAAAAACAAATATTTAGTCAGGATGAATGTCGCGATGAACCGACTTCGGAATAAAATGAAGGCATGAAAATCTTTTTAAGCGGGGCCATTCAAGCAAAATAAATGGCAAAGTTATATTACAGTAATTACTACATAAATCATCTCTTACCAGTCATAAGTTAGGCTTCTTAATCGTATACACGAATTTTCCGATATTTAGTAATCCCCGCTATTTAATCCCACTTATAGGCTAAGCTAATTTTTTTATTACGCGGAGACATCCTACTTTCTTTCATAACTAGACTTTAATAATGCCTCCAGGTTAGAAAAGACGCATAGGAGGTGACCCTATCCGGGAGCCGGCTTTAGCAATCATCTTTCGATTCGATCGCATTTTCTTTTTTTTTTGGACCGTGGAGATCAATCATAGGTTTTGGATTTTTTTCTCTCTCTTAGGGAATGCCTATTTCATTCCAATATTGAAAATTGCGCTAGTAATGGTGTTAATGGGAGCAAATCGTAATCCATTAGGCCTACTTCCGCTCAGATTGAAGTAACTCTCAGGTTGCAGGAATTTCTTCAGTATAGAATAAAAAATCGTCAACAGGAGCTACGGATGACTTTAGGTTTTTGGTTTGTAAGAAGGACTGCTTAAATATACAATAAACATTAGTTCGCAGGAAACTGAATTATATTTCGTATTAATGGATTTTTTAAAATAAAGAGGCTTTGCTGTATACTCAACGTCCTCTACATATTTTCCGGCATTTTTAAATTCTAAGTCAACTAGCTCACAGCAATATTACTGAGAAGTATAACAGATCTTAGTTGCCTTTTCATCAATTCGTCCATTTTTCGGTGCACACAGGAACGGTAACCACGCAACCGCGGTATATTGCGCACATTCAAGTGACCGATTTTAATAATCGGCGGAAATTATTGGTGAAGTTGATATTAACTCTGGAAACTTGAATGAAAGTCCGACAAAAAGAAGTCGAATTTTCTCGATGAGGTAATTTAAATACCTTCCGAATAAGCACAAAACATTAAAAATAAGAATATTTTTTATTATTACGAACATTTATAACTGTATTCACGCAGTGAGGGAAGACAAAAATGATTCTATAGTTATGGATGAGGATACTAACAGGAAAAAATACCTACGTTTTTTAGAACCATCGAAAATTTAATAATAGAGTTTATGATGTATGTAAATGTAACGATATAATAAAGGTTAATATCTGCCCGCCAAATGGTCTGCGGTTAGTGATGACACCGCAGAAAGCAAGGGAAAGTTACCACGTAGCTACTCCCTAATATCGACTGTAGCGTTAGGAGCAATCTATGCGTATTTACATATGAAGCGACAGATTCTAATCCAGCGAAAGGCACGAACGCACCTCAAAGTTTTTACCATAGGAAATAAAACCGACAAAAAGACTCCCACACACCATATTTCAACAGCCAAGAGAAAAAAATCATTTAATTCCGTGTCACATCATATGCTTCCACGTATCGTCATTGAAAATTCCGAAAAGGTGTCCCCGCGAGCGTCGGACCATTCCTCGTGACGAACCGACAGCAAGTCATCCGAAAGCGATGACACAACCGAGAAAAAAAAACAGCTCTGGAACTCGACGAAAACGGTCAGCTTATGGAGCGAGAAGCCGCGTCGGACTGGTAGACGCATAGGAAAAGGGTCCTCCTCTTGCGTCCCCCTTACTCCTTTAAGCGGACGCCGTCTGTGTATTAATTAATATCACGTAGTGCGTGTGTGCGTGTGTCGGGGACTAGAGGAAGAAGGGTTGGTAGAGAGAAGAGAGAGAGAGAGAGGATGGTAGGCGACGGAGTTCTGTCAGCGCCGTCTGATGGGGTGAGGAAGGTCCACGGATGTGACGTCACCCGAAGAGGAAGCTCTTTACCAAGTGGGAACAATGGGTCGGACATAGTGAATCCAGCTCTGTTGAATCGGGATTACGCGGAATAAATGAAGCGATACCTCCGAGAAGAGCGTCGTTTGAAAAAGGTGAAGACCTAATTCGTACCCGACGCAGAGAGGAATAATTCATTTCGAATAATTTATACCCACCCCTCCCTTTCTCTTAATTCGTAAACTCATGCCGCGATTGAAAAAACAAACAAAACGATCCCGACTATGTCGGATCCTCGGCAAATATTTCCGGTACGGAATGCGACGGAATTTAAATCGATCCGATTGGCAAAATTCTTGCATATAAAATGGTAAGAGGTGGGAGGAACGGCAATATATCTGTCATAATTTTTATACCCGTTGTTAAGCTGGAATAGCCGACATGGGAGACGTTTTAATGCTTGAAGAATTCCTGTTAACATAACAGATTGGTTAATAAAAATCGCGATATGTTTAAGAAATATATTATCGAGCTCACCTTATGCTATAAATCAGATTGAAAAACTACGTTTCTCTAATATCCATACAAAATGTTGGAAGAACGGGATGCGCATTTCGGCTGCAAATCAGCCGTCATCAGTGGTGATCCACCGATAGTGGAGTCTTGATTTTAAAACCTGATATCGCTGGATCAACACTGATTACGGCTGCTTTGGAGTTTTAATGCGCTACTCGTTCTCCCAACCTTTTTAGACAATATTTTTGAAAGTGAAATATTCTTCAAAGTGCAAGATTACGAACTTCATATGCATGCATGGTGAACAACATGTAAAGGTTTTTTGAAAAAGAAATAATATTACAAAAGCGGTCTTAGAAATCAGATTTTTCGGCCATGGATTTTATATGAAATAAAAAAACTTCTGGTGCCTTACTACTTGCGGGCATGCTGCTGGAGACAATAATTTTAGGGTTATGTTATGTTCTGAAAACTACGTAGTTTTTAAAAACATGTTTGTAAGTAAGTATGCCGCTGTTTTACGTGTCTGCAGGTATACGTGTATATTGAGTAACCACCTCTCTTAACGACCGATTTTTTTATAAGACCAGTGTATTTATTTACCATATTCAAAGACCAACCCTATAAAAGACCATTTTTCTCCGGTAACTTCGGAGGTCCCTCAAAACAAAAAAAGCTGCACTGCATACGCAATATTACATTTCGGGAGAGTGAATTATAAGGGCGCATTTTTAAAGGGGCTTACAATCTCGTCATTTATATGCGCGGACATCCAAAATGTTGAAGCTTGTTTTTCCTCGGGTCTTTCAAACGCGTGTGGAATAAACACAAACAAATCTTATTCGATAAATTGGTATGCACTCCTCGCAAACTATTGACATCTCTGAAACCTCCAACTAATTTGCCGCAATAACACCTTTAAATTTCGCCATCATGTCTACTTAGGCGGATTTACGTATTAAATAAATAAATGTAAAAATAGTTTCGTGTTTAGCGTTTGTTCCAATTGCAACCAAATGTAATATCTTCATGGATATATCTCTGTTTATATAATGAGCTGTTCGTAACCCTGATACGCCCTCAACTAGCAAATAACTCGAGAATGAACAAATCAAGTGTAGTCATTTTTTCGGTGTATAGTCGGCCTTGCGCCTAAATAAGATTTAGATGATCGCTGAGTACGACATTTGAGTCGGCTCAACGTATTTTTTATTTGAAATTTCAAATTTATTATAGTCGATGTCCAAACTGGGGACTTGAACAAAAGAAATCCTAAAAGAATGAAATTTTATTTTCCTAGCGTCGATTTTCATATAGGATTTGAATTGGTCCATGAAATTGTTTTGAAATTGAAAATTTTAGATTTTTCGGGGAGGAAATCTTTTGCAACCAAGAACAACCGAATTCATTGTTGCTGGATTCAATTGGATTTAGATAAGAAGAAAAGGAGGAAGACTGAGGGAAGGAGAGTGAGGGAGGGAGAGATAAACGTCTTTATTCTTCAGTTGTGTACATTGAAATCCATCTGTAATGAAATTAATGACGGATAAGTTTGCAAAAATGTAACGACGAAATCAAGACTAGAATAACGAAACCAAAAGCCTCTTTCAGAAGTAAGAAACTCCTACAAACGGGGAATATAAAGGAGGATATCCGCAAGAAGTTGATAAAATGCTATGTATGGAGTATAGCTTTGTATGGGGCAGAAACATGGACGCTGAGGAAAAATGACAAAATATTTGGAAAACTTCGAAATGTGGACGTGGAGAAGAATGCTGAAGATAAAATGGACAGATATGATGAAAAATGAGGAAGTACTAAGAAGAATAGGAGAGAATCGAATGATTATCCACATTATTAGAAAGAGGAAGGCGAACTGGATTGGACATTACCCAGAGGAGAGAGAGAGAGCATGATTAAAGAAGTGATAGAAGGAAAACTGGATGGAAAAAGAGAAAGAGGTAGGAAAAGGTTTCAGCTGGTATACGACTTGAAAGGGAAAGAGAGCTATCAAGACATGAAGAAGACTGTGGAAAATAGGAGTATATGGAGAACCAAGTTTAACCATGAATGATCATGGACCTGTCTACGGACAGACTACCTATCACATAAATTTTTCAGTGTATTACGCTATTAACTATTATTGTATTTGCGGACCCATCAAGGATTATGTTCCTTTATGTTGCCATTTGGAATAAATATTTGACACAATGAGATAAATAACTTAAAAAATATGAATAAATGATCTCAAAGTATAATAAGGACAAAAATGTAATTTAAATAACAAATAATATATTTCTTTTTGTCATGTTGACAGGATTTTACACTGGTATAATAATAGTTCTCACTGATTTCCCTCATTTATATCTTCCTATTTAAACGCTGTAAATGTGGGCCAAATGTAAGTAAAACGTTTGAAGGTTTATAGCTTTAGTGCTATAAAATATATTGTAGTATTTTGTCTCTAATCCTAATAATTTACCCTATTTTTAGTTTTTCTATACCGTGGCTGAAAGCACTCAGTTGTCAACCGTGAAAGAATTAAAGTTGTAGAACGCTGCTGAAGTGCCAACAGTTAACCCATCGGTACCATAAAGACTGCAGTTATGCAAAAACATGAACGGTGGACATATAGAGCGGCATATGTGGAAAACTTTATTAGTATAGATGGTTCACGAACTTATGTTTTTACACGTACATTTTTCTACACATTTTTCTTTCCATTATTAGTCTTGTTAGTGTTGAAACATGTTTCCTTATTATATGTCTTTAAATATAAATATACGACATCAGCGGAAGCTATTACTAACAACGTCAGCTGAAACTATGTCGATATATAGTAGGCACCATAAAAGCCCCTTTTAAAAAAATCTATTTTAAGCGATATTAGATATTATTCGAATTCAAACGAATAATATTAGATATGTGTAGGAAAATGTCCAGTAACGCTCGGTACCAAACATCCTCTTTCATCAAAATGTGGCATCCCAGCGGAAGCGATTTTTACGCGTTCAAAACTTACGTCATTGGCTTCGGTTGACATCCGCTTTTTTTCGCAGTTTCCTGCTGATAATTGAGTAGGATAAGACTGGGCGCGGCCGATATAAAATAAATCGAATGCTTTAATCTGTCAAATAACGTTCGACAATCTTTAAGTTTCTCTTCAAAAGTCGCTATGGTTGGTAGGTAATTACCGTGGACACCATGGAGTTATAATACCGAGGAAACGATTCGAATTATTAGAATGATGAACGGGAATTATAACGTGAAAAAAATATCGACTGCATGAATTCACCTTGGCGTGCCTAAGTACGAATGCATTATTCTGCAAGTGTGCACGAAAATAATGCTGACGCCTAAAATTCAGCTAGATGAATTAGAGGTCTCACATTCTTTCAGACTGATTTACGCGCACACATTCTAACTAAAAGATTCGTACACTTCATGTTAAAATTCCTGTTAGTCGTCTTAGAAGTTTTAATAACTCGAACCGTATCCGCAGTGTTATATTTGCAGTGTGTAGACAGTAATTACCAAGCAGCTCGACTTCGGCATATGTATACAAATACATATATTCTGCTAAGAAGAAAAATAAAGGACTATATATGTAAAAAATTCATAAAATGCAAAAATGTTATAAAACACTTGGAAAACTTCAAAATTAACCATTTAAAACGAAAACGCTTAAAACGAAATATCGGTTAACACGAACCGCGTGCTCGGTCCGTTCCAGTGCCTATACCTTTCAGTATACATTCATTCGCTAAGGCGAAACGGTTTACACGAAATACCGCTTAACACGAAAATATTTTTCGGTCCCACAAAAATACATACATGTAAAATTCTTTGGATGACCCGAAATGGCATTTGAGATAGGAATTCCCCATGGTAATATCTTCGTCAGTGTATTACATCCTATTATTGATATTTATCATGGATTTTCCTACCAGCCTAATTCCATATTTGAAAAATGAAAATTTTACCATTAAAACTGTTAACATGGAATTCGGTTAACTCGAAATTTGGATAGCACGAAATGATTGTGCCGGTCCCTAGCATTTCGCGTTAACCGGTTTTCACTGTATGGAGATAAAAGCTGAAGAAAAAATGGTAAGAATGGATGAAAAATGAAGAAATACTAAAAAGAATATTTATATTTATAGACTACTAGCAGAAATACCCGGTGTCGTCCGGGGAAATTTTGTTAAAAGAGATAGACAAATGGCCAAAATTTTGAATCAAGCGGACAGACGCACATCCCGCTTTGGCCTTCCCCTTAGTACCCCCTACAATAGTGCCAAATTTTGTTGGAATCAGTTGAGAAATGTGGGCGTGCACTTACTAAAATATAGTGGTGGAGGTAAGGAGGAAGAAGGTGAACTGGATTGGACATTACCTGAGGAGAGAGCATGATCAAAACAAGGAAAACGGAAGGAAAAGCTATCATCTGATTGGCGACTCGATAGGGAAAAATGATAGCATTAGTACATATACGGAAAAACAGATTTAACCAATAATAATAATAACGGACCTGTTCACGGACAGATTACCTTCATATTTGCTTATTCTGGGAAGACCAGTAATCGTCCACTATATTACAGCACCTTGTTTCCACCCTTACCTTGTTTTACCATATATATATGTATGTATATATATATATATATAATGGAACTTATATAAGTTGAACGTCTATAACTTGAATTTTCCATAACACGAAGTGAATTAATAATTAATTTTACAGGACAAAATCTTTTTCATGTTATTTTTCTTCCATAACTCGAATTTTGTATAAGTCGAATATTTTTTATTTCCCTTGAGATTCTACTCATAGAAGTGCACTTTACATATATACGATATAATAGAGAAGCCTACATTTCAAATTTAAATGTTGCCAGCATTTTTAATAATAAACACAGAGAAGCTTGAAAGCATATTGAATATTATTTTTTTAAATTTCATATCTGCAATACTTAAGTACTTATCGTAAATGCCCGTCAATATGACGGGAAAGAAAATTATATTGCCGTATCCCCCTCTCTCTCTTCCCTCCTTTCTTCTCCGTCTATCCCCCTCCCTCTCACTCTCTCCGCCTTCCTCCCTCCCTCTACATCTATGTAAATGCTTCGTATAATATATCTATCGTATGACGTATGAGTATTGAGGCAGTAATACGAATCTCAAGTCCCAACAATGATATTCGTTCTCCAGGAAACATCGATAAAAGCGCGATATTTTATAAAATTTTGTCACATATTCATTAAATATGAGTAATTGCGAATGGAAGGCGAAAACCGACGAGAAGAATAAGAAACTTTGTACATTCTTCTTTAAAACAGTCCATGTACGGATATTGAAGGTCAATTTTTCTAATTTTAATTTGCAATAGAGTGAAAGCCTGCAAGTAGAAAGATCGCATTTTACGTGTTATCTTACGGGAAACAGAAATTTTCTCCTGGAGCCGAACCCGGGATTTTTTCGTCATTGCCTTTTAATGCGTGATTTATGCATTTCTGCCAAATTTCAAGCTCGTATGTACTCTGAAATTATCTTAAATCGCGTCTAGAGAGTCGATGCAAAAGTGTGTAGACAAGAAAAAAAAAGAATCCTACGCCGATTATAATATATAGTGTGTGTAAAGTGGGCGGAAACTGTTATTTCATGCGGCATTTCACCACGCCTTATCCTTACAGATATTTCGGATCGATCATTCTGCAATTCTTTAAAACTGATGATAAAGGCCTAATCGAGAAGCAGAAAGAGTATTGCGGATATCACGTGCAGTACCGGCAAGCGATAAAAAAAGCGCACATCCTCTTTAGATTAAACGTCGGCGACGTAAAATGCAGCGAACGTGTTCCCTCTCTCTCGGATCAAAATGGCCGACGATAAATCTACGAAAAAAATCCTCGAGAGTGTTGGAGATGCATCGTGGTCGATCGTTTTCTAAAAGAAAAGAATCTTCGCGAAAACTGAAAGAATTGGATTGCGCGACGGTTTTAATGCATGAATGGAATTTTCGGTCGCGAAAGATGTTTCCAGCTCGCGCCCGACTTTCTTTCAGATGATAGCGAACGATTGGCAGTAAAATAAAAGTCTGCAGAGCTTAAGATAAATATCCTCGGACATTTTTTTCCACCTGAGATAGCAATAAGTTAGCTGCCGTGTTTTATACGCATTCTCGGTACATCAAAAGTCGATAACGAAGGATTAATAACCACACCTGTATGACTTATTGAGCACAAAGTGAGAAAATGTTATAATAAAAAGAATTTGCTATAAATGAATAATAAGGTGGTACTTCATGCAATTTCCAATTATAACTGATACTTTTACCTCATCATAGGTGATCTGTCCGTATAAATGTCCGTGTTAATTGATGATTAAACCTAGTTCTTCAGATATTCTTCACTTTTTGATAGCTCTCGTTCCCTATCAAGTCGCCTATAAGATTTCTCTTTCTCTTTTTCCTTTAAGTTTTCCATCTAATGCATCTTTAATCATGCTTTCTCTCTCCTCAGGTAATGTTCGATTCAGTTCACCTTCCTGTTTCTTATGCAGTATGTATGATCATTCCCTTTTCCTATATTCTTTTTAGTATTTCCTCATTTTTCACCCTATCTGTCGTCTTAGCTTCAACATTCTTCTCCCATGCCCATATTTCGAAGATTTCCAGGTATTTTGCTCCATACAAAGCTTTACTCCTGACATAGCCTTTTATCAATCTCTTGCGTATATCTTCCTTTATATTCCTCGTACATGTACATACCGAACTATATTTTATGAGCCCCGGATGTGGTCAGTTAAGCTTCCTAAAGAAAACATATCACAAATGTGAAGTTAGAGATGGAGAGAAATTCTGAACTGGACCGGGACTCGAACCCGGGTCTCCCGGTCAAGTTCAGAATTTCACTCCCTCACATTTGTGACTAGTAGCAGGAAAAGCTACAATTCCTAATATTCCACCTTGTTAAAACAAATCACCACCTGGTATCGATTTTATGTGTTATGACGATATTGATTTCCTAGAGTTTGTGTAAACCTTATGAACAGTTTGATTGTAATTACGCAACGCGCATTTTAGAGCAGGGAGCATAATAATTCACACTCTACCAGAGCTGGCGCGAACTTTAGCGAGGTCATAGGCAGAACATTTAGCGACTCCCCTCCAAAAGCACGAAGAACGTGGGTTTATGAATAGTGTATTAATAAAAAATGCTTGTTAAACAAAGCCAAGAATGAAAAGCGTGATATATTCGTAATACAATTTAGCCGTCTGGTCGGGATACCGCACTTTCTTTTTCCTCATTGGTAATTTGGTGCTAAAAAATACTCAGATCGAGCGTGGGTTACCCATTGCTGAGTAATTTACAGATGGAAAAAATGTACGCCACTGCCTCGAGGCTGGGACCCCAATCGCCATGGCTTTCCCTCAGCATTGCACGCTACCATTTCAAGGGGGAGAAAAATTATAAAGTTTACAGGGAATCGAACGTGGATCTTCCTCTTGCATGGAGGACGCTTTGACCGTATAAAAGCTATCAAGCGAGAATGATTCTTTGTTCTCAGATGGGGAATTTCGGTTGAGGAAGAGCTGATATGCAAACCTCACAACATTAAAACTCCCCACTGACTCCCTTAAAATTTATCTTCAGGCTTATGCTCCTTTGCGTGCAAAATGACATTATCCGCAATACATATTACTGTTTATTCTTAAAAATGGAAATTATTTGTGACTTGCTATCTTTCTCTACCATTCAGCTATCAGTTCTGAATTAGTTTCTCCCATTCAAAACTCTCATATTGGGAAATATATTTTCATAAATTATATGGTGTGCTAAAAAAAAGACGAAAGAAATGCGTGTAGCGTAAAGTGAATAAATACTTGCGTATCTTAGGAGTAATTGATGAGAAAATGCATTCCATAATCTTTATGTAACAACTCATAAGTACCCATTGATCTATCGTGCTTTTTGGCAATCTCAGTATGATTTAATAGCTGAAATTTTGTGTTGCTCTTCGTAAGATTAGGCTAATGCCGGCACCGGGTTTCCCTTCTCTTTTCTGTGTGCACAATGTGGAAGGCAAAGGGAAACCACCTCGCCATATGTGTATATTCCCTAGTCATAATCTCAGGATTGAAAACCATGAATGAAAAAATTAATAGGTAATCGTAGAATATGAAAAAGGAAATCGAAAGTATCGGAAAATAATTCCGGGTTCGATTCCATGAAAATTAATTTTCTCCAACTGTACGTCTTTGGAATTAATTAAATAATTTAAAAGATAGCCGCTGTCATGACCCGGAATCAAACCCGGATCTTCCACTTATTCAACGCGATGATCTTTAAATGAATGATGTACGCAAACGATCCGTCGTAGCCACTTGAGGGCTAGAGTTTGACGTCTGCATGTCGTTTGTCTCAAGATTAGGATGGTTAAACAGACGATACATATATGTCAAATCTTTTGCTCCACCCAGACCTATCCAGGACGTCCTCCAGTTTGGAAACCACTGAAGTAACTCCGTCGAAAACCGACGAGACGTAAAATGCGAAGCTTTTGCTAGCACAGGAAGGGGAAGAGAACACAGCGGACATGGATGATAGAAAAAAAGGGATGTGCCCGCGCAATCATTCGGGGCACGTACAGCGGTCGAAAATTACAATCGTGTTTGCCACGCCAGAAATCACGCGATGCCAGCGGCAAAATTTGAAATAAATTGTCCAATTGCAGCGAATATTGGGTGTTTCCCCACTTCCCTGAGGTAGGAAGGGAGAGAGGAGAGGAGAGAGAAGGGGAAGGAAGGAAATTTAGTATGAACCCATGAAGGACTATAGGAACGAAGAAGGAAAGGGGAAAAGGGTCAGACGGAGAGGTCGCGGACGTTAGGTTGTGTGTGTGGTCCAGTCTGGATACATGCGTTGAAGAGAATGGAAGAAATGACGCAGAGAAGAGAGGCGTACGTACAGACAAACGTTTCTTTGTTAGGAAGAAATTGACCACAGTCTTAGCTTAATTTTTAACCTTTCGTCATAAAAGATTGAACATTTAAATAATTTACAAAGACACACACGCATACCACAAGTCGATACAGTAAACTCAAGATTTAACGTATACTTCGGGTTTCCGGTAAAGCGGATATTCCGATTCCCATTTACATGTGCTAATGTACAACAAGTTAGGAAAGTGTACAACGTATCACAAATGGGCGCGTTTCGTGCAATGGAGTATTAGAAAGCAATTATATACCTGTACGTAAGGGAAATAGCGTTTTGAAGTTCTTCTCTTCATCATAAATAATCCATTTTCTTCCTATTTAATAGTATTACATGCTGTTACATGCACACGTAAGGAAATTAAACGTTTGTTTGGGAGATTGTTTATGTTAGCAACAATGAAGTAACCATGAAAGAAATTTTCTAAGTTCAACTCGATTTAAGACGTTTTTGTTTGATTTTCTCGATAACGGCTACTCCTACGATAAAAATGTATAGGAAAGAAAATACTCTTCTTTACAAGGCCTACAACGTTTATTTGAAAAATATTTTGATATGAGCAATACTTTACGAGAAATGACGAAAATTTAATTTTTTGTCTTCAGTAAAGTGGTACCCCTGATTGGCGTACGTGATTCGTTTGTGCGATTTTCTTATTATATTTGATAGAAAGTCCTTAATATCAAATTTCATAAAAATCCGTTCAGTAGAAATCGAGAACGGACATGCGAAGGACGGACGGACCGACGATAATAGGCGCTCACGCTGTAAGCGAAACGCGCCTAAAAAATTGAAAAGAATAAGTAAATAGCGAAGACAACGCTCAAAGAAAAGAAAAGTTGGTATTTACGTATTAACGCGTGACCCAAACAATTTTTTATTAAATTTTGAAGTCACTTGAGTTGAAATGGTGAACCCAAGTAACTTAAATATTTACTACGAAATTATTTGGATCACCTTTTAATACATAAGTACCGAAAAGTTAATAGTTAAAAGCAGTGGCGCAGCCATGGGGCTGGTAACTGGGCACTTGTACCCCCCCCCCTCCTCCAAAGATCGCTGATAATCTTACACGGATTTTTTTTCCTTACCACTGGTAGTCCACTCGCATTTATTTTTTAACAATACCCCTGCTCTTTAAAGACCCACGCTCTGGGGATACAACTCAAATATAAGTTACTATTCTTACTTCGGCTTTTGTGGAAAACAGATGAAAGTAGGTTTTTCTGAGCTTAAAGTCACTGCAAATACCACTCGGACCGGCAATCGGCTGACAAATTTCTGTTTCCATTCGTTAAAAATCGTTTATTTGCGATACCCTGTCCTTTGCTTGATTGATTTCCTCACTGCCAAAGTATAATTCATCTCTTCTGTTTTCTAAGTCAAACTGAAAATTTTTAGAGGGTGTGATGATTACAGATCCTTCTACACCGAAAGATATCGGTCGACTGACATAAAACAGCAACGAAACGCTTGTATGTACAGGGTGGGCCAAAAAAATGTACCCGATTCCAAAATGAAATTACAGGTTAACTTTACAAGATAGAATTGAATAATAAAGTGCATTATCAGGAATAAAGTCAAAATTATTTTTATTAAATAAACTTTTTATTGTATGCTGAAATTATAAATGTTTTTTCGGGTTATCCCGCGTAAATTGCCTGCGTTAAACGCCAACGTTTCCTCCTTTTCCGGAGACTTCTTCAGGGTGATCTGGCCGGGTATCCTCATGTAGACTTTATATATACTACGGTAGCAGAGGGGTGGGTGGTTTATAGGAAGGGGAGGGTTGGTGGTGGGGTGAGTTTTGCTGTGGCATTCGTCTTATCATATTCTTTACTATCACTGGGGTCCAAGTGGTGCTCAACTTATAGCCATTGTCTCTGTTGAAATTCTTTCCGTGCTTTCTTATTTCTAATAAAAAGGAGAGGAAACGTCGTTTAACGCAGAGAATTTACGCGGGATAACCCGAAAAAAACATTTATAATTTCAGCATGACAAGCACCCGCGAAAGCTTCAACCAATTTTTATTGTATGTTCAAAATGCTTCAGATGCGTTTACAACAACCGCTACAGCAAATGTTAGGCGTGAATTCCTACGGGCTTTAATCAGCAACTGTACTGCACCCATTCACATGTATTCTCTGAATGATGGAAGATGTTTTGACGGAAATAAATTTTAAAGACCCCTATATTAATTGCTTTTTATTTCACACTCATATCACAGTTCGTTTAAAAAAATGTAAATCTGGTACATTTTTTTTGGCTCACCCTAAGAATGTCTTGACTTGTAAAAAAATGCTACTGTGATCTTGGCCCGAGAAATTATTATACACACCCGTATATATTTTTAGGACATGCTGATAAGTCAGCTTGTTTAAGGTTGGGTGTTCCTAAGACGTAAAAAAAAGCAAACACGAGCGGGTGTTTACTAATGCCATACCTCTCTATCTCTCCAAAACCAGTGTCGAGGGACACACGACTTACGAGCACAAAAAGGTTAACAGAAGAATAGAGCAGTGGTTCCCAAATTCTTTTAGTCTGAGGCTCCATTGATTTGTATTAAAAATTTCGAGGCTTCCCAACCTATAAAACTGACTTAAAATGTGATTTAGCAATTTCGAAAATAATTACTAATGAACCTTGATGATATTTATGAAGTACGTACTTTTTCTATTTGGTGTCTATGATTAAATGTGGCTTTTTGTTATCAATGCAAAAAAATGCAACTGACTGACGTGGTTGTTCCCCCCACTACCTGGTGATTGAAAAGCAGTGCCATAGTAAAAAAAATAAGATCTACTTTCAACATACCGACATACTGGATCGTTTAATTAATTCAACATAATTTTTGTCGGGTAATTGTTTATTTAGTATTAAAATTAATTCAGCTTCTTTCATTTTTCGGCATCCCCTCCCAGAAAAAGCTTCACGATCCTCTGGGAGGTTACAGCTCCCAATTTGGGAAACAATTCATGCTATGCGAATGTCAGATGGAAATATGATGGCTCGATAGTGTCCAAATTAGAGTCAGTCCCTTTATTCATTACATTCTGTCATTATACGAAGGTTATTACAGATAGGGGTGGTTAGCGTGTCTAGCTCTAATGCTAGGGTCGCAGGTTCGAATCCTGCCGAGGGCATGGTCGTGTGTGTTCGTCCTTGCTATTGTTGTTACTTGTTATTGTTGTTACGATATTCAGTATACTTGGCCCTGTGCAGTCTCTGAATTCTTGCCAAAAAATAAAGTAAATAAATAAATAAAGAAGTGCTCATATAATAATGTGTTGAAGTAATTGCTCCCCCAAACAAAATTTCTGGCTGCGGTAATGGTTACGAGACTCAAAAGTGTGTTACGTGCTAACACCTTTATTAGGAATATAAGTAAAAACCGTACATGCACATAATGCAGTATGAAAACGTCCGAGTTTCAAGTTTTGAAATCTCCGATCAATAGAAAACCCGGTTAATAAAAAATCCGGTTAACCGAAAATTCGGTTAACCGGTTAATCTGGAATTTACTGCGAATATAATACCGTTTAAAAAGTTGGAAATTTATAAAATCAACGCATTATCGAGAAAGTGAGAGAAAGAGTGAAAGGAGAAAGTGGGAGGGAGGACGAGAAAGGAGATGAAAGACGGGTTTAGCAGTCGAATACTGAGAAGTGGGGCAGATTCGGACCTTGGAAAAAAAAAACAAGCACTTTCTCTAGGGAGGAAAACAACCGATCCCGATTTCCAACTCGATTCCTATTCGGCGTGAGTTTTCACTTGACACGTCTGATGCGGTAATTTAGAACTAATGAACGATACAGGTGACTTCGGCAGTCATGAAACATTTGAACCAGCAAAAAGCGAATTCCCGTAATCGGCAGCGATTCACCTACAGTGGACACTAATAATATTTTTTTAAATCCATTACCGGTAAATTACCACTGATGACGGCTGATTCGTAGCCGAAATGCGCCTCTGAATTTTTTCATTTTTATGGCTATCAGATGAACTTAAAAAATAATATTTCAGCCTTAAAGCGAGTTCGATAATTCCCTTTTGAATAGCATGTCTGTTTTTATCATACACTAAAGTCTAATTGAAGAATTACTTGGGTCGACATCGTAACTTACCACTAGAAGGACCACACAGATGTAGTTTCCGCTTCTGGGATTAGATAAATCGAACAATAGGAGACAGAATGAATGACCAAAGGCAAATTTCTAGACGGTAATAATATTTAAGTAAAATATTACGGTTATCAGGCAATTAGAAGATTGGAAGAAGAATGGAATATGGACAGAGTGTGGAATTGACGATATTAAATGATTATAATGGTGGGAAATTTCGGGAGAGCGGGGAGATTCAATCAATGAAAAAATAACTAATTAATACCTTCATAATAAAAAAATTCCTAGAAAACATGTTTAATCGCATACGATATCTACATTATCCTAATGAAGAAGAAAACAGTATTTACATATATGAAAAGTTTCGCATTTATAGCAAGTGGCATATTTAATGAGATAGAAATAATTTGCAACAGCTGGAAATATTATAACGTTCAAAATAATCAGAAAATCGGTTAAAATTTTATTAACATTGCTATACAGATAAAAAAAAGAGCAGCAAAGGAAGATTTTATGAAATGGTCTATCGACGTTGGGGTTTCTATTTCGTTCCCTACTCTTCTCATTGCATATTACCTACCATTACCGATTTAAAAAAAATACCTTAATGGATTTAAAAAAATCTTGCTTCCTATTTAGAACTCAATAAGGAAATCTATATCTCCCCATATGGCTGGCACCCAAATGTTGATAACGACGATGTCAACGTACGTAGCTACGAAACGGTTGGTAAAACCAAATGTGTATACCGACAACAAGACAGGCTTCATCAGTGGGAGGTTCTTGATCGCAGTCCATTAGTCGAAATTCACATCTATTTTTATCAACCGTTTTGTGCGTATAGGAGTGAAAACCACCCGCAAAAAATGTTAACGAAACGATAAATCAATTTTTAAAAATAATTGCTCGAAATTATTCGATAAAAACACACAGAAAACAGAGTAGCTGTCAATGCATCGCGATTGAAATACTCTCTCATTACATTCTTTAAACGGCAGCTGATGACTTCTGACCGATTTTTTTTTTGTAAATCGAGCTTCACAATTAGGGCGAGTTTCTCTGTGAAATTGAGCGCATAAGCACACTTAAGATAGCGGTGCACGCCGCGGGAATAGAAAGTCGAACGCTAAACGTCTCACTCCGCTTCGAATCCATGGATTTCCATTTACACCCTAGAACAGAGGGCGAGCGAAGTAAGATTCTTGTACTATGATGATGCAGTTCAAACTTAACGTATTTCTCATGAAATATTTCTTTTTAAATCGGAGGCATTTATGACATGCATTCAATTAAAGCTTCCAAAATATCCACATTTTATTTTTCATTACCATTTAAAACACAATACGGAGTTGGGGTGCTTAAGAACGGTTATAGCACGGTATGCGTCCCACGGATTTGGTACGGTGCCTTAATGCGAACCGCGGATTTAGTGCATTGCCATCATGCGGCTCATGGATGAATTGATTTTGAGTACCTTGCCCTAGAATGATCCTGCGGCGAATTTTAAAAGTTTAATGGCTCGGCGACGATGGTCTTATAAAAATTCTACTTTTCAGAACAAGTGACATAAATATTTTGATTTCGATATGGCTAATGACTTGAACTAAGGATTGGCAGCCTTTATAAGCCCGGTTCACATTGAACGTAAGGACGTAACTTAAGAACGCAACTTAGTCGTAATGTAAGGTGAATAGAAACACTCCATCTATGACTTGATGTTTTGTTTTGAATTCACTGTGGAATAATATTCGATCTAGACTCGATTTTTGAGATGGATTTTGAAGAATTGTGGAATGTTTCTCTCGTGGAGTTAGTTTTATCGTATATATATGGCTTTTCCCTCACCAATTCTTTCAACTTCGAATCTATGTTGAAGATCTTGTATGTTTACAGAGGTATTGTAATTTTTGGTCACTCGTGGCGCTGGAGTACGAGCCATGATCGTACGTGATTGGAGAACTTCAGAACTCGTTCTCGCTCGTGATTGGGCAACTTAACGACTTGCACATGCTCAACTCCAAATTAAGTTGCGTTTCTTAAGTTAAGTTCTTACATTCAATGTGAACCGGCCTTTTTAAGAACGATGATTTTCTCACGAATGTGTCATGTTAATACAACAATGAAATTGAATATTAAATCAACAAGGTTTTTATGAATTAAAATGCATTATATAATGGCCCAAATTCGTTTTACTCGAAGCAAAAAAGTTATCGAATTTGTAAAGATTCTATACGCCAGACTGATTCCTAAATTGGGATTTTAACTTTGGTAAACTTGAAATAATTTAAACAGACTCCCCACTCGTGGTAACATGTTAATTTCCGAATTTACGACATTTCTATTTCGTAAATACCGAGAAAACATTCAAAGAATCGGAAAACGTGAGCACATACTAAAATTTTATTTCCTCCAACCTTTCTTAACTTGGCAAAATATTCGTGAGATGGAGCCTTATAATTTGTTGAACCTCTGTGTATGTAATACATTAAAATTTAAAATAGTTCTACATTCTTTGAAAAGTAAAAAAGTTTAGAAAATTTTAAAAATATTTCTCAGCCAACAGAAAATTGGAAACGCCAAATCATATGGAAGTAAAATTTACTTATACCTATGGGAAAGTGCATTACATTTTGAAACCTTATATTGAGAGCCAATTTGTAATGCAATCTGAGAAATTGTGTGATATTTGATATAAAAATAAACTTATGTCGTGTTTTAATGTTTCGTTTGCACTTGAAATATATTATTATCAAATTTCGATAGATCGAAGATCTTGGAAATAATTATCGTGTTAAAACGTTTTTGAAACCTCCAAAATTACTTATTCGTCGAACAGCTGAAAGGAGATATCATTAAACGCCATTATAACACAACGCGAATATTTATAGCGCCCAATTTTATCCCAATTTCTCCGTCTCTTCGACGGATTTTAACGAATGTCTGCCAATTAGCGCCAGCGTAAAGAATTAATCTCAATTTTAAAAAGAAAAAAAAACTCTCGTCGGAGAGATATTCCGCGCAAAGAAATAGAGGGGCATAATCAATTCAAAAATAATTTTTCGAGTCTCAAAAAGAGAAAAAAAAAAAGATACAAACTTTTTGCTATCGCTTCGTTTCCGGTCCTAGTGTTATACGAAATAAAAAAAACGCCCAATTTTTTCGAGTTAAAAATAAACCGTCCCTTTTCTTCGATGGGCGTTTTATGCACGAGTGTGTGTGCCTGTGTGTTATCTCCACGCCCAACTGGTCAATTCTGAGCATCGTCCAAAAGAGCGAGACATAGGAACGACGCGATATTTTTAGACTTTCGCGGTGGTTGAAATGCGAGTCTCCGAGGTAATTATAGTCCTTTTATTCAGATCCGCGTGGGCGAATCAATCCTTAAATTCTCCCGAAGATTACGTCGAGACAAGTGGGTGACTTTAACACCTGCTACAGCATCATTCGGAGAGAGAAATTACATCAATATGACATGGGAATTTACTACGCATGCGCGAGATACACGGACGAATACATATACTATACGGATGCATTTCAATTCCATATCATTGGCGAGAGTCCGATGAGAGCTTTAATGATGGAAATGCGCTGCAATCTGCTGAAAGAAGCTCGTTTTTAGAATATTTGACAAACGAATAAATAAAATCGTCAAGAAAAATGTTTACGTACAAGAGCGGATATCGGATATCACAATAAAAGTGTATTATTTTAGTATGAATAAATGTTTCGAATAATAAAATATCTGAATAGCTCGAAAAATATTTTCGTCTTCTTAAATGTAAAAAGTATTGTGAAACAAAATATGGGTAGCAACGAGGCGTTAGAGGAAGCTAAGTGTACACACCATTAAGTTGGAAAGCCGCTGGGAGTGTCGAAGAGAGACACACATGGAGACAGCTGTGGAAACCACAGAGAAAAGACACCCTGTGTCCACTGGGATACCTCAAATACCTTGCTGCTACCTGTATATACGTTTCGTATACATTTAACATGTATTGTGAGAACATCATTTTGGAAGATATTCAGAGACAATATTTTATATTAGTTGTACCCGTTATTCATGTGTGGTAAATTACATCTATCTGCCGTTAGTTATACAGAGTAATTAAAAAGTAGCTTTACAACCTCAAACATTTATAACCACTTTAATTGTCACACAAAAGGAAAACGAATGACGCGAACACAACTCCAAACAGATGGAAAAAACGATGTATTTCATTGCCATGTCATTTGTTATCCTTTCCTTTAACAATTAAAGTAGTTATAAATGTTCTAAGTAGTAAATACACTTTGTAATGACCTTTATTATTGTTCTAACCTACCGCGGTACGTGATCAAAGATTTAATCCCGCGGTTCCGGGTTCAACTTCCACTGCGGGCATTGGCATTAACCCCTCGCCTTGGCTAAAAACGTCTGTCTCAATCGGTGTTTGCACCGCGACTGAACTAACGGCAACCACATGATCGAAGTTGATACCGACAAGCTATACATGTTTGCGTATATACTCCATATATCATATCACCAAATCGTAGTTGCTATGATATTATGATATCAATCCAGATTCGTCCTCATAAAGCTCCACAATGAAAGTCGATAGGAGTTCAATGAAGAAACCCATTCAATACTCAGTAATGTTTTCATGGTATGCTACATTTTTCGCTTCGGTGTAATGGTTTTTGGTAGATAATATGAAACAAGAAAGGATAATATTTACTATTTTCTGCTAATGTGTAGCAGTTAATGACATATTCATTTTCTAACTACAAACAAATCGCAACTCTTCTGAAGATATTGATGACATCAGCTGCGAAGGCTGCATCTGAAGAACGAGTCGTTGTTGTTGCAATAATTTTATGCGGAGGATTTCCATGTACTTATGGGTGCTTCGAAGCAAAATAAAAACACATATGATGAGGGACGATGAATAAATTTCCATAATAATTTCAAACAAAAAAAGGAGAGTGACAGCACGTGAGAACAGCTACTGTCACATTTAGTTTAGCTTTAAAAATTAATGCATTGTGAACGATAAAATAGAAAAAGAATTAACGAAAAACACAAATAGCAAATTCTTCTTCGCTACTCCCTTCTTTTTGTCCATAGATGAACTTCGTTGTGACGACCACTAACTACCAATAATGCAGAAGAATGCTAAAGCAATCAGGCATTGTCGCTCAACACATGAAAATAAATGTATAAAAACATCACTAGGATGAGTAAATAAAAAGCTTTTAAAGTGTATTTGATGGAAGAAAAGTTTCATGAGGCGTATTCAAAGTCTGCGTGCAGTTATGGCAGCAAATTTTTATCGGAGATGGAAACGTACATTTGGCGTCATTAAAAAGAATTTTAGGGAATCCTCAAATCATTTCCACATCATTCCTTTTTATTTATAAAACTTACCTAACGAACGACGCTTCAAAGTCTAACATTTCAAAAGCATGGTTTTTTTATCGCTTGTAGTCTGTCCGTGGTAAATAAGTTGTATTCCGTTTGTTACTTTTCCTCCAGCTACTCCAAAGATAAAAATTGACCGGAAATGTATTTCTCTCGACACTTTCGATTTTTTTCGGAGTAATTCACATTCTTACAGACATAAGGCGGTGATTGACGGAAAATTCCAGTCCTTGCGGCGATATGTTGATACAATTTTTGTATTGGAAAATTACTCTACCTTGCAAGGGTCAAATGTACGAGAATTGCGCTTCTAAATTTTAGGTCTAGCAACAATCCTAATTTGAAGAGAACTAATTTCTCGTATTTTGAGAGATTTATTTTCGAATATATACACGATACTACAAATCATGAGTTAACACTGATTAAGAAGTTTCCGGATGGATCTTTTGCGTCGGCGAGGTCCATCACGCTCACATTACAACAGTGCACGACTTTGAGGCGGCTTTCTTTCGCGAAAACGATCCCGCCGATTTCTTTACGCGCGTAATTCGATTCGATCTATCGAAAGACCGAGATGACCGACCGTCCAAGCGCGACCGGACGCTAGCGGCGAAAATGAACAAAAAAAGGTCAATCGCAGGAGTCTTTTCCCCTCCGGAGCGGCACAAAAAGGGATCGTTACTGGATGGAAACGGTACCGAAGACGGTTTCTATGGGATTGGGAGGAACAGAGAGGGTGAGCCATAGGAAAGAGAGAGATAGAGAGGGGAGAAAAAGAAGAGGATTTTTTTTTAAAGCAATGTAATCTTGGCCGTGAGCCAGAGCTTGCAGACGCTCTGCGTGAGGATGTTGAGTGGTAAATGAGACCGATAAGGATATAGCCGCTGTGTGTGTGAGTGTGTGCGTCTGCCCTCTCGTCGCCGAGAAGAGAGAGAAGCAGGAAGAGGATGGGGAAAATTTCGTGGAGAGAGAGAGTAGGGGAGAGGGAGGAAGAGTGAGAGAGAGAGAGAGAGAGAGAAGGCGGTTGTTTCGGTGATAGCGGACACGTATTCCGGGAAGTAATGCCAGTTATTCCATATCTCTCGCGTTTATGCATGCGTGCAGTGCTTCCCTGGGAAAATAATGTGTATGAGGCTTTAGGATAAAACGGTTTCGTAACAATTAAGAACCGATTCTTGAAATGCTCTTTTTGCTTGCTTGTTTGTTTGTTTGTTTTCGATTGGCGTTACCGAGTCGCGAAGAATGAATTCGACGCTTTTATTGTCTTTCCTTGTTGATAACCGCTGGAAACGAAGAATTTTCGAACAATTAATCGACTTCGAAGGGTTTTAGTCCTTTAGAAATTTCGTTTTGTCTACTATAGGTCTAATGCAAGGGTCGGCAACCGTGTTTACCAGAAAAGCCATCTTTTTTTAATTCAATTAAAAATCCAACATTAGAAGAGCCGCAGTACTGGAGAAAACGATGGTTCTTATTTAAAAAAAATCAATTCAGAGCGTTTAAGCATAAGTAAACGTAAACTTTCGGTAATTGAAGTCATTAGCGTGTTGGATGTTCCAGGCACTTTATGTGGGGGAAGAAGTTGGTTTAGTCCTAAAAGTCCTTAATGAGCCGCAGGTTGCCGACCCATGGTATAGTCATATTTATTGCGCCAGATTTCAGTTTGTTTGTCTATCGGCAGGTGGCGTCTCTCGACCACAGAACTACAACGAGAAAATTATTTTGTCCGATTCCGGCTCGGTGCATGATGGGAAAAGCGCGGAAATATTTATGTAAAAATCAAACGCGGGAATATGTTACATTACGAAAAACATTTCAAAATGGCACTGTTGCAAAACAATACTTTTTACGCAACAAGCGCCTATAATAATTCACATAAATTTTCCCCTTGTCACACATCATTAATAAAAATTATACTACGGTATATTCTAAAACAAACTAAAAGTAATTTACGTTTCGTGAAAAAGTCGTTATACACCTGGCCATCCTATAATACAGTTTAATATATATCATGGATTCGTTGCAACACGGTTTGTTTTCGAATAAAAAAATTAGATAATGCTGATTATTGTTCGCATTGGCTGGGTTTGGTCGGACTTAGGATATGGGATTTTAGATTTTTGAGAGAAAAAAGAGCCATTCTATAGAGGGCGAAAGATTTGTTTATTAACTTAGATAGGTAATCGAAAACAATCTATTTGCAGATATATGTATGTGCATCGGAGAGAGGTTTGGGAATTTTGGGTCTGGAGGAATGTGCTTGAAGGGGTACGTGTATTTTTGCCAGTCTTCACATAACACGGCTCTTTTTAAGAACGCATTCCTACTGTTATACGGGGGAAGGGTGTTTCACATATCTAAAAAAAACCGAATAATCTTTCGCTTTAGTTTTATACTTAATAGAATAAAAATTTATCTCTTCTACTACGCTCTGTGACAAAGATAATTAATACACAAAAAATAAGTTAAATGACCTACGAACTACGGTACGCAAAAGTAAATTTTATTATTACTTTTATCATTAAGTTTGTCGTTATTGTTGATGAACTTCAATAAGGAATACAGAAATGCACCGTTAAGTTCCATAAGATTCGTGCTACATTGCACCCAATACACTCCTCTCACTGTCACGTGGTTCCAATAACATGGTTCCATCTGCTGTCAAATACAAAGAAAGAGAGGAACGGCCGATGTCAGTTAATGCCACCATTGAAAAGGAAAAGAGAGAGAGAGAGAGAGGGCCTTAGAATACTCCACCTTATCAACCACTTCTCCATTCAGAAGAGGAAAAGGGAAAAAATAACCAATGGATGTGTCGGCTACTCGACATTCCTCCGCTCTCGACCGGGCACAGTTTCAACACATGGCCAACCGGAGTTTTTTTAAAATAACTTTAATGTTAACTTGCCTACTATATTTCCATACAGGCATCCCTCGCATAATGACGCTTCGCTTAACGGCGTCTTTCGGTCACGACGGTGTAATATAGTGACCCCTTTTCGCGGAACGACGTGCACGATTCGCAGTTGCGACGATTTTCCAGTCTTCCCGCCTATTCCTTGCGGTACTCAGCTGGATTTTCGAATAACGACGTTTCGCGTAACGACACTTTTTCGTGGAACGAGTTAACGTCCTTATGCAAGGTATACCCGTATGTGTATATTAAATATATATATATATATATATAAGTATATATACGTTTTCATCCTTCCTATGAACGACAATAATTTACTCATAAAAACTTTTACCACCTATGGGATTATGAACAGAGGAACGCTGAGCCGGCCATCCTAACCCCTGCGCCGACACGCCTCCTAACAATACGCGAAGATACATGGCTATTTATTTCGGCAAAGCGGAAATTTTACTCGCAAGAATTCTCTCAATAGGATTTTTACTAAGTGACAAAGTTGATCTGCAGACTCTAGATATGTACTAATCTACGGACGAAGGAATACATTTTTTTGCGTAATATATATATAAATTATTTATAAAAAATTGTTTTTATAACCACTACCTGTTTTCTCGCTTATTTCCATATGACATAAGCAGCCACTCGACGACGTGTACATCGTTACGTTGTAAACGTTGAGCGACCAAGATCTCGACACGAAAAGATTATATATATTAAGGCTCGTCTCCGAGACGCATTGCGTGCATCGCTCGTCTCGATCCTTTTAACTAGATCGACTCTCGAGGGGCAATTTTCCGAGGACCCGGCGCGGTCGAACGACACGCCGGACGATAATCCGAGGTCAAACAATCGGATCATTGTTGTAGCGCGAGTCGATTCGAGGCATTGAGGACAAGGAGAGGATAAGTGCGTCTCTGGATCTGAAATTGCATCGAGCTCGATATCGTTTAAAAGAACGGTCACTTCAGCTCGCAACGAAATACGGACCCCTGTCGGCAGGATTTTTATTTATCTTCACTAAAATATTAATATGATACGTGGATAAATTATTGCGATCGTGAAAAATTCGATTTCGAGATATTTTAAATGAATTTGTACATTTTAGGTGCCCCGAGACAGGAAAAGTTACTTTTCAGTCTGTCTATAGCCCGTGCAAAGCTCTAGGGACTGTACAACTTGACAGAATATGATGACAGATTGATGAAATTAGGTGATACTATGCAGACAGGCATAACCTGTATTATGAATACTTATGAATATTTTTGAAACAGGAGAAAGCCTCTGCAATTACCGGGAATCGAACCCGGATCTTCCACTTGCCGGGCAAATATTCCATCACTGAACTATCGTAGCAGAATTATTCTCTCGTTTCAGAACTCGAATGTTTTCTTGTTTGGGACCGAGCAAGCTAAGCTTGTATCAACCAACCCCAACGGATGTCCTACAAGAGATACATCGAAGAAAAGCCCATTCCTCATATTTACGATAGGGCATCGGCCGGGAAATGAATCACACCGCGCTACTATTCCGTCGAAACAAAAATCTCTCAAAAATGGCTTAAGAGGATTTTAATTAAAATTCCTCCAGTTGCTTGTTGACATAAATCATATTACATAAGCAACGTGTCTCAAAATATAACCATATACATAAGTGTCCAGTGGCATTATGATGAATGGAGTTTTATGCTCAGCTACCTCCAAGCTGTCCATACCAAAATGTAAACAATGACATAATTGTGCGGAATAGAACGGGTATAAAAAATCTTGTAATTTACATTTCACCGATTTATTTGCAGTATCTAAACTAAAGACAAGTGGATAGAGAAGAAAGAAATTCCATTTTCGATCAAACTGGGGGAAATTAGGCGACGTGTGCAAAATTAGTACATTAACGTAGCTGTTATTTAAACAGCGATGGAATTCTTAGGAATAATGAAGACGACCATTTCTCTATGGCGGTACGTATGGATGACATAATGTTTCGCATAAGGGGAATTACTAATGTCTACGTCGGCGGATATGTTGTGCAACAGACCTGGACGTTTGCGCCTTGGGAGGGAACTGGAAGAAAGGGAAAATAAAACACGGCGGATATACATGAAAATAATTCCTTCGGTAATATATATATATATGTGTGTGTGTGTATATATATATATATATATAAGTGCATATGCACGGAAATTACCGAGGACAACAATATCGGTAACCATGGAATCTTATTATTGAAATGTTAAAAAATTTACCAAAACTCGAGTATAAATCCAAAATATGAGCGACTTCGGATGAGATTGAGTATTCGACGGTAAGAATAAGGATTCTCATTCATTTTGGCGTATTTTAGAGCAAATTTCGCGTCGATAACTTAATTTTAAGATATTTTAAAGAGTAAAAGAATGAAAGCCTTCAAACCAAAAAGTTGATTTTTACGTGTTATCTTATGGGAAAAGACATTCATCCTCTGGAGTAGAACCCGTGACCTTTTTCGAAATTTTTTTAGTCATTGCGTAGAGATTCATCAACACTGAAATCCTGAGAAATTTCAGGCTTCTAAGTTTATTTCTAATCGAGTTATTCACAAAATTAGAGCGTTACGCATCACGATGACCATTACGATTTTATAATATAGAGAGATATATAATCCTTCGTTTTCTGCTTCCCTCCATCTCACAACTTTTTCTCCTCCAATATTCTCCTCCCTTATATACCTCCCTATCTCTTGATCTTCCACATCAGTTGGCTAACACTCATTATACAAATCGTCAATCGTCGTTCGTTAAGGCTCTTTTAAAAAAATAGAATATAAAATTAAACGAAAATAACTCCGCGATTAATTGAACCGGATGACCCCGTCGTCAAATCCACCGCGCGGTCCATCACCATCACCGACAAGGGTTGCCGTCCTTCGGTCTTCTCAAGGGGAGGGGAAGGAAGGCGGGGGGTTTGGGGGAGAGCAAAAGGCACGCCCCTTTTGCGGAAAAAGGATATTGCTCTACTTTGCATTAAACATGGACATCTGCCCTCGGAGTCTCCCCAACCCATCCGACCGACCTCTCTCTCTCTCTCGCATAACAAACAGCTAACAGTAAGGCTGTTTTGAAAGGGAAGTCCGCATGAAAAATAATAACTCCAAGTTTCCTTTTGTTTCCAACGTGAAAAGTCCGTTCGCGCTAAGAAAAAAATGAAATGAAACATTCATAAAGGAGGTAAAAGCACCTGATGCTGATATATATGTGTGTGTGTGTGTGTATATATATAATGATTTTTAAAAGAAACATATTTATACGATAACGTGCCAATAAAAGTTGGCTCAAAATGAATTATCGAGCTTAAGGATTAGGTATGCATAACTGTAAATGTAAACACACCTTAGGTAAAAAGTGGTTGCGTAAACCTGTGGTGTGCTGCAAACTACGGCCCGAGGGCCACATCCAGCCCGCCGTGAGTTTTAACAATTAAAGGACAAATTGTGACAAAATGAATATATGACATCCTAAAAACAATATAGTTCGTCTTTACTTCTTTATTATCACAACAGATACAACTGAAATGTGTTAACGTCCTTCAATTTTTTGTTCGCATGTAATGAGTTAAACCGTTAAAAAAAATTTAGCAATAATTCACAATAAATAACCAAGTCAATTTTAAAAAATCAACTGAAATAACGGTACATGTTAGTTTGAAGTGTAATTACTCCACAACTCTGAAGAAGCAATATCAAATTCGTAACCAATATTAATCTTTCCATAAAATAAGGACTTTTTAGTTAAGATGAAAATATTAACAAATGCTTGCTGAAATCCGCTTAAAGAAAAAGGAAAGATATTGCAAAAATTTTAAGGAAAATTAAAATTTCGCATTGTTAGAGGATGGAAAATTCGGTTTTATCCACGACTCTTTAAAAAATGCGCTAATTCTACACGGATGTGAGTAAATCTAAAAATAAATAAATGTTAAATTTCGAATAAAACAGGTGAAAAATTGTGAACATGACCGGGAATCGAACTCAAGTCTTCTACCTCACGGGCTGACGCTATAACTTGATTATGTATAGATATACTAGCTAAATAGCTCACCTGGTTACATCAATCTCACGGAATGTGGAAGACCTGACTTCGATTCCTAGGCAAATTAACATTTTTTCTACTTCGAAATTTAAGTTCAATTATATATATATATATATATATATATATATATATATATATATATATATATATATATACAGCCTCAATAAATGAGCCGTCAGGATCCAATTCGAGTCGGCGACGGGATGACAAAAAAAGTCCTTCTTGACTACATCGACGGCGGAAAACGGCCTAATTCGGAGTTTACAACGTCAGATTCGTAGCCTGCAATAAAACGCCCGCCGTCTCCCCCTCCCCAGAGGAATTTTACATCGAACGAATAACAGTAGAAGGTCAATCAATCTGCAGAGGATCGTATAAAAAAAATCCTGTCGCAGTTGTCAATCACAAGTTTACGATATTTCGTTACGTCAAATGTCGCGCGATGAATTTTGGTCGTATCAAAGTCCATTTAGAAAAAAAATACTCTTTATGTGATTAAAGAAGTTAAAAATTTTAAATCTGACCAACCGCTCTAACAGTGTTGCCATATTTTTACTATGTATTTCTATTTATATCTAAAAAAAAGAAATTACATAACGAAACAGATTTTTGGGAATATTTTCGACGTATTAGGATCTATAACTCTTTAGAAGATTTTAAAAATAAGCACGTATTATTATCGTTTTAAGGTATTTTTACTTCTTTAAATTCTATTACTTGTTGTGGCTAAATCTTACGAACCTTAGAACTCAACAAAATCTAGGATTAATTTTGCCAGTCAAAATAACGCGCCTTATACGTAAAGTTAAAAAGAAAGAAGTTACCGCCGAGATTTTTATAAATATGAAGCGAATAATTAATTTAAAAAGATTCTTCCTGTGTTGACACATGCCATAGCAACGCGCGGAGAAATACGCAACCACGGAGACACATGAGACCGAGGCAACAAAATACATTTTATACACACACACAGCATATACGGAGAAACGAATCGGAAACGCGGTCGAGTTTTAAAAGTATACGTTTACCAAAAAAAAAAAGAACGGAATATTCCAAACGGAGGACGGAGGGAAAAAAAACTAGAACGAGCTATCGCGTCACAACGACCGGGGTCGGCTCTCATGTCATTTCCGCTGGAGGAAAAGTGGTGCAAGAGACATCGGTGCGTCCGGTCCGAACATTTCTGGGAGCTTCTTTAAATCATCCCATCAAAATTCTGATGGATTTAAATTGCATTTAAGTGGGTCGTTGCCGTCCGCTTCCTCACGCTAATTGGAGACGCACGGACTAAGCAGAGTGCATGCAGCTGGATCTTCTCCTTAAAAAAATGATAGAACGGGCGAGACGATAGGTCTTCTCGGAAAAAGACAGTTTTTAAAGACCGAAAATAAAAACCATTTTAAAATTCCCGCATGTTTTTCTCGCCGTGGGACTAGTTAGGTTTTCAACGCGACGGGCACCGAGTTATTCTCCAAAATAGGTAATATTTTTAATACGCGAATGAATTGCTTCAGGATTGGACGTTGTTGATTTCGTCAGAAAAAGTTTTATATAAACTGAATACGTTAAAAATTTCAAAAACTAAACGATGTATGTATTACGCATGTCAATTTGCGAGACTCTACGTCAGTGGTTCCCAATATACTTTTTAGGCGCGGAATTTCTTCTGATCAACAGAATTTTGCCGCACCCCATTTTTTTTAAAACAAAGATAGAATTTTTGGACATTCGGCTATCACAACTTTTGGACGGAGTCATTCGTTGGGACTATACCATCACCAATTTATTAAAGCAAAAATTATTTCCAAAAATATTTGGCAACATTTTCAAATCGTTGATTAATTATCGAACAACAACCACAAAAGAATTAGCCTCAGAGCGCCGCGGCATCCAGTCTGGTAACCACTGCTCTGCGCCTAACCCAGCAATTTACCGTAAAGGTGGGCGGCAGGGTGTTCAATGCATCATAGCGCCCCCGCTTGTAGGTTTGACTTCCCTATTACGATCCTCGATTTTCTGTGGAAAAAGACGAGTCCCGACGTCGGTTTGTCCTCCGGTTAATCTCGAGTACGTCATCTTTGTGGTAATATCTTCCTACGTACTAATTGGAGGATTCAGTTACTTAAACATCCTCAGCTAAATTATCCGTCTTTTCTCAATGTGGCGAGCACCCAGTTACATTTTAGAGCACCCAGAGATCACCGCTATACCTTTGTTAAAGTTAGAATGATCATTAATAAAAATCAGATGGACGTCAAAAGTAAATGAAAATGTCATTTCGTACGTTTAGAAAGATAACAGACGAGCAAATGGTACTAAGAAAGGAGTTTTTTTTAGCATCGCAGAAGTATACGGAATGACTTAAAGAGCACCGCGGTGCTCGCGAGCACCAGGTTGCGGATCCCTGCTCTAGAAGTTTAGCGTTCGTTAGGCATTCCTCTAGCACAGCGGTGGATAAACTGCGGCACGTAGGAGCTTTTTAAATGCGTCTCGCGAATAAATATTGGAAGGGAACCGTGAAATTTAATGTGGGCAACTCGATACTCGTCACTTAAAATCGTACCAGAGAAAAAAATTTCTAGGGAAAATATAACCCCAAAAAATGATATATTAACGATTTTATTAAATAGTAATCTTCGATCTAAGATCTAAGAAAATGTTTGCCTCAGCTGTCTCCAATAGCCAATACTTGTCACTTAAAATCATACCAGAGAAAAAAATTTCTAGGGAAAATATAACCCCAAAAAATGATATTTTAACGATTTTATTAAATAGTAATCTTCGATCTAAGAGCAAACACTTAAAAAAATGTTTGCCTCAGCTGTCTCCAATAGCCACAACAAGTTTATAAAAAAATCAGATGCGCATTTCGGCTACAAATTCACCGTTGAAATATTCTTCGATGTCATCCAAGTAATTTCCGAATTGAACTCTGACGTGGCCCGCCGATGCACACGCACAGCCTCGTAAACATTGACTCACCCCTGCTCTAGCAATATGCAATTCAAATTCTTCGATATAATTCAATATGCTTAGCTCAGAACCATAAATTAGTTTCGAGATTCAAGCTGTCTTGCGCTTCATTCTTTCCAACTCGAACTAATTGTAAGTGGTTTTTATATCCGGTGATTCCTTCTACACCTGATGTTCTCAATTTTATCCTCTTAGATTTATAGCTCCCGGTAATCCCGTTATCAGGTAAATAAATAAATGTCCCATGCAGTACGGTGGTCTTACAATTAATGGATGTCCAAAAAACAAAGGCGGAAGACAATTGATGAGGTCAAAAATTTCGTTTTCATCACGATTGTGAATTTGTAATTGTGGATTTGCGCTCCAAACACATCACCGTACCAACACAGCACGTAAGCAGGCGGTCAAATTAAATGATGGGCGCACTATTTACGCTAATGAGCGGCACCCGCATGTACCTTCCTATGAGGGTGAGGCGAAAGACATATCAATGACAATTAAAAAGAAAGACATTTTCCACAACCGTCACCTTCACCTCACTTCAAGGTGTGACGTCTTGAGAGCTCATTTTTTTTTCAATTCGTATTATAATATACCAATCGATTGTTTAACCTCTAAGCATTTCTTTTAGCGTTATTAAATGTATCAATCGAATAATCCACACATAAGTTTAGAGCTTCCAAAAAATGTAATTTAACAAATTAACTCTTACGGAAAAACAGAAACCATTCAGCGCTGTTTCGCTTAACGATCGTATTTCTTGTAACCGATAAAAAGATTTAACCGAGGGTTGCGTGCAGTTAGTTAATTTAATGAGGATTAAAAAAAAAAGAATGAAACCTCATTGCATGGAAAAGTTTGGTTTATTTATAATATAATTCACTGAAGAGGCCGATATTTGGTGGAATTACATAATAGAGAAATGGCTGTATTTTTTTAGCTAAAATTTTTTAACAAATTGCGCACTCTGTTGTAAACTTTGTACTGTTATTATATATAATATAATAAAAGTTTACAAGAGGTTTATTTTTACAGCAAAACAGGTACATATCTCCTTTTTTCATTCGCTGCTATCCATTCTTCCTTTAAAATCTTCGTGCATTCATTCTTTTTTTTTTCGAAGACCTTTTTACTCGAAGCAGGAGGAGTACTTACTTACCTACTCCTTTTAACCAAGCAAACGCCTGCTGTCTCACTACACCCACATATCATACTCCTTTCCTCCACTACAAATGTTTGTGCACACTCGAGAGAAAAAAATTTGACCTTCGCATGCATGCGACAAGAACATCACACACGCGCGGCCCGTGACGCGAAACGTGTGTGTGACGATCTTAAGCGCGGTAAAAGCGAGAGGAAAGGGGATTCTTTATAGTGGTCGCTACGGATGACGAGAAATGTAACGCGTGACAAACATTGCGGAAAGTCTATTACTTTACCGAGAGCGCAAAAAAAGACCCCCAAGCGTCGTTAAGCGATAAGGCACGCGCGGATTCTTAAAAAAATCTCGATTTTAGTCATCAGAGAGAGAGATAGAAAAAGAAATGATACGAAGGAAAATGATGCCTATTCTTTTCGCTCGACTGTACAAATCTCGATTCCTCCACGACCGATAATGTGGCTTTTTAAAAAAAAATTGAATAAGATATATCCTTGGGAGATACATTCGAAGGTATACTATAAAAATATCTACGACGGATGATGGGTGGAAAGCTCTCCATATGTTGAAAGTTGGAAAGAATTAAAAATGGATGTGTAGTGCTGTAAAGAATAAATTTAAAGCAATTCGTTTTTGAAAAGAAATCTTTCTCAAAACTCTTATGAATGAGTACTAAATAAAATTAACATAAAATATACTAAAAATCTTTATAAAATTGTTAAATGTTTAAACATTTCATGTTTTTTAAGTTTATAAAATAGGGTGAATGTATTCAAGATTCTAATGAGTGAATGTGGATAAATTGATTTTTGAAAAACTTGTCAATTTTTGAAAAACTTGTCAATTTTCGAAAACTTTGTCTTTCAATAAATTGATCATTTGAAAAAATTTGTTTTCGATAAATTTGTTTTCAAGAAATACGCGTAATCGCATGGATCATAGCAAAGAATGGATCCGAGACTAAGCTCCATACTTTTATTGATGTTTTAATGTTCTTCTATTTTATTTATTCTCATTATAATTATATAAAAATTCTGCTCGATAAATGACGCAAAATTAGTTTTCTTAAATTTGCAAATGACGAAAGGTCCCGTGAGGGCCTGTTGCATCCGGGCAGGCAGCCGGTTTTTAATCAGGAAATAAAAGGAAAACTGCTTAAAAGGAACGAAGTCGATGGGAGTCATCGAGGAAGCACTAAAGTGAAGAAGATTACGAAAGAAAGAAAACAAAAATCTTCGTCAGCCATTAAGCATTCAATCATTCAAGTTAATGAGAAGAGATGACGTGCTACCAGCTACGAATGCATTATCTAATTTCTTAATTAAACATTTTGTTCAACTGTTTCAGGGGCTAGTTTCTAGGATTGGTTATAACAAACTTAATTCCCTATTCATTACGACGTGTAGGATTTATATGGCAATGATGACATATAAAACTGGAATTCCAAATTTAGAGACAATTTTGGGGAAAATGCTTTTTGTTGGGTAAAATACGTCTGGTTAAAAGAAAACCTCTCGCCCTTAAAATACACAAGTAGCGTTATCAGTATAACGAGATTACGTCCGCGATTTCTTAAGAAATAATATTTATCCATAACCTTTATCTAATCGTTTAATAAGCTTTCCGAAGGTTACAAACTATGTTATTTCGTTTTAAAGAGATAATTCAAAGCATTACCTTCAAATCACCTACGAGAATAAAAAAATATTTTTAAACTTAGTTTATGCAAAAACTTTTAACCACTATTAATTGAAAGTTTCGCCAACATGTCATTCCAAAATATTGAATTTCCCAACATCAGCGCCATTGCCGGAAAATTCCAATAACCAGAAACAAATGTTTTAAAAGACATTTATGTCACAAAAGTGTAGAATATAAAAGAAGAAACCCGAAAATATGAAAACATTCGGATATACGGACCGGTACACAATGTGAATAAAAATAAGCTGATTTCTTCAGATTTTCGAGCGCTAAACTCTCCGTCTGACGTTTAAGAAATTCTAATTTTTGAAAAAATCATTAGCTTCGCTTGGTACAATACTGGAAAAATGTCAGTTCAGTTTCGACAGAGATGAAGTCTGTAAGAGTAATTGCAATAAGGTTCGGGACTTGGCATGCCTTATCTTCGTACGATTGATCGACAGATAAAAGATAAGAGATAAAGTTTTAAAATTGCTGCCGTATTTCCAATGAAGACGGCACGTGAAAGTCTGCGGGCATTTAAAAATTACAGCGACGAACAAATTAGTTTCGTCGTCAATAAGCAATATTTCCAAATTTTTATTGCCAAAGCTAGGGACTTTCAGGTAAAAAACCCTCCAATTTTAGTTTAAATTAAATTAATCTAACCAAAGAGGCCAACTTTATATTTTAGGCTGGTCACCGGTGCCTGACTGATTCGAAATTCTGGGAATAGACACGGCAGCGTATAGTTCACGTCGATCAATCACGACATTTGAAATCCTCTTATTTTATAAAAATAACTGAAGTCCCATCCTATATGGATCCATTTTTTTCTCAAAAATTTGCACTAATCTAATACTTGTAGAAACATTGGTATTCTGCTTTTTAAAGCTCTGAACCGATTCGTCTCGCTATTTCGTGAGAATTGTGTCTTATGACTAGGTTTTACTGCAACATTTTTGCACCTTTCCTTTTTAAGCCTCAAGGACGCTTGAATCTAAAACTTTTATAATAATAAATAATTAAAATTGTTATAAATAGAATTACATTTTCGACCGCTATGTCGGAAGACTTTCAACTGGTAAAAATGAACCAATACCTGAAAAACAAAGTTGCCAAAAGATCCTCGACAATATACGTAAAAATTAAAATTTACAGATTGAAACTCTTGCGTCACTTTTGGACCACTCTGCATTTTGAAGATTTGCCACATTAATTTTTTATCGATAAATAATTTTGCCTATCTGTGTGTACGTACATCACCTCTTCCTAAGTTAATAACTTTAATGTGAAAGGTTTCATTAAATTTTCAGATAGACGTTAAATATTACCTCTTCAATTAAAACGAAGGTAGAACTCCCGGTAAGACACGCCGCTTCCTAGAAATCCTGAAGAAGGTCACGATATGCCTTCGCATAATCGAGATTCGTGCCCAACTTGAGAACAAAGGTCGACGGTGAAATATGAATGTTATGTGAATCGAAACAGAGAGACAGGCAATCCGCCCTTGAGAAAAAACCCATCGAGATTCCTTCCGTCATAAAATTGCCGTTCAGAGGATAAAACTCGAACCTTTAAGATACTTTAGGAAAGAACGTTACGTTTTTCACGAAGCGCGATCACGCGCGAGTCACTCGGATAACACTTTCTATTGTCCTGCCCGTTTCGCCAGTAATATTCCGAAGAAAAGTGGAAGAATTTCGTAAAGGTCGACGCTTATCGAACTTGTCATTTAATTTTTTTTTTTAACGATCTAGATTTCGGAGAGAGGTAATCCATCGATAACGAACGAACAAAACAAAAGTTTTTTTGAATCGAATTAGATGAGAGACTTCCCCCGGATAAACCATCATGGTGAAAATATTTTGGCAATATTAAACCGAGATATCTAATTACGGAAATTTTGAACTTTGAAAATTCGTTTTAATTAATTTTGGGATGTTTCTTGCGATCTAAGGAAGCGAAAAGATCACTTCATAAATATTTCTATATCTAACGATTTTTATCGCAGTGTGTGAGAGATAACATCCGTGTCTCTTCAATATAAAACATTTGTGAGCATTTTCCCCTTATTCGACGAAATAAGATGTCCTTCATTTTCGGCGTATGTCGACGAGTACAAGTTGAAATTTATTCGAGCAGACTAAATTCCGCTCGTTATTGATTGTCATGCAATATTACAATGCGGTACGAGTCCGCTGTCTCTTTCATGACTGCTATCCTGTCCTATATATCATGCACGTAGTGAAGCTGCGTGCGTCTGTCCGTGCGTATGAAGCCTCGCGTAATTACGTACTATATCGGCGTATTTCTCGATAACCGCTCGTCGTAAAGATATGCGGTAAACGGCGTTTTGTTTCTACTGGCTATGGAAAAATATTTTCGTTTGCTAAAGTGTCCCGGGTTCGAATCCAGTTATGTTTTCCCTTAAGTTCACACGGGATTTTCGATTTTTCAGAGTGCAAGGTTTTTTTCTTTCATTCATTAAAATATGTAAATATGGAGCGATTTTCTTCTTTTTTGCCTTATTCGACGGCTAAAGCTCTATATTATCTTTTTCTTGCGATGTTTACACGTTACACGGTCGATTTTTTCAGAAATACGCATTCTTTTTCGAAATTTTGCGGATTTTTCGTACTCATTCCGGGCGCTGCCAAGGAGACTCTCATTGTTGCCTCCGATTCATTTAAGGCCAATTAAATCTTCAAATACATGAAAGAAAAGCGTTATTGTTATATTCTCTTGATATTCTAAATAAACGCTTGTATTGACGTCGCCTTTATAGTAGGTCCGGTAAGAAGTTAAAAACAGTCCTTGACAGACACTTGAAGGGAAGCAGCTGTTTGTGAGTTCGTCTATAAGGGTGCAATGATAATCACTGTAACTAAGGTAAGGTAGAATTTAAAAAATTTCCCCTTTGAATATACTGCGATATTAAACTAGCATTGAGTAACTCTGTGACATTGTGATCACGTAATTGCTCTAATATATTGCTGTAAAATCGCAGAAAATTTAAAAATTCCAAGGGGTAGACCAGTGAAAAGGAGAGCTATTAGCCCAGCTACAGCTGCCAGAGAAAGAAAGAGGAGCCAGAGATCAAAGGAAGAGTATTGTAGGGAAGAGTGAGAAAGAGATGCGGAAGCTCATAGGATTGCCCGTGTAGACGAGGAGCGGAGAGTACAAGAAAGACAAAGAAATACGGAAACACGTCAAATGAATAAGGAACAAAGAAGATCTAACCTAGGGCCGAACTATTTAGATTATTTGCAAGCGTAGCTGCAGCGGGCTGCTAGTCGTCAATTATAAGCAGTATCATACTAGCACGATACAGTTTTCAAATAAGGCTGAATTAAAAAATGTTCGTTTAAATGAAAACGATTATAAATATAGTTACAACTTCCATGGAAAACGAGCAGAACCTCATATATTTTGGATGGTCACAAAAGTGATATCAGGACGGATATTATCATAACATTCCTTCATAGTATGTACGTTAAGATGAATCATAAAAAAGGTTTTTGATGTCTTCACTATCCTATGCAAACGAACGCAGTAATACAAAAAACAGCAGTGCCGTAACTAGGATATGGCGAAGGTAGCATTTGCCATAGGCGCCGCTTGCAAAAGGCGCCAAACGTTCCCGAAAATAGCGCCAAAAGTCCATTTTCCCATAAATACGTATTATTGTAATACTCAAACGTTAATTTATTCGTAATAAAAACGCTATTATTTTTTATTAAAACGCAGAAAAATTTATATCCTACTTACACAAGGTGTTTCCTAAAATGTTACCACAGGCGCTATGTCTCTGAAAAAGAGTAATCAAAAATTCAACTAACCAGAGCGTGTTGGATCAAAAAATATTTAAAAGGTTATTATAAATAAACTACTATAATCACATTATTATCCGGGTCAGATTTTTGCTATAGCTTTCGCTAAAAAAAACATCTCAAAGACTGCGGTATTATTATAGGCGAATTCGAAAATAAATTTTCCATTTCCATTCGAGAAATCGTTTTAATGCGTCATAAAATACACTTCATACCAGTAAAAGTTAAAGTAACTATATATTTCAACAATAAGTGTATAAATACCATCGGAAGTTAACGAAAAATTTGCCAGAAAAACTGAAGAACGACCTGTTTTGATCGTCAAAGCCAAACAGATGAAACGCGAAAAACAAACTCGCTTCTCGTAAATATTTACATAATGCACTCTCGCGCGGATTATGATAAAATAGCGTGGGAATTTGAACTTTCTTAACAGCCAGGATTAATAGGAATCTGAATATTTTGCCTAGCTATATTTGGCAAACATGCTTTCGCAAGTAAAATATAAACCGCCGGGATACGAAGAAAAATAAATGATTCCATAAGGATGCTTTATTCAATTTCGTGTCACATTTCCGGCGTGTTTTACCTAAAAAAAGATGAACTCCAAACATCTTTCTTCGATATTTTCTCTGGAAAAATAAAAAAATGACACGATTTTTTTAGCATCACAATAAACTTCTCGCTTTAGCGCAAAACTCATTCAACCTCACGGAAATGCCAAAAATACTTTCATGTCGCGGCAAATAACGTACCCTATTATAATTTCATTTGAGTCATTTTGAAAAATGACATCATAATTGAGTGCACCGGCATTCCTTGGTTTTGTGGGACGTTTCCTTTCTAAGAATTTAATCATAACAAGAAGAGATATCTTTATAGCCGGTTTACCATTAGCTTAGGAGTCTGGGACAATGGGACAAAATGGAGTATTTGAGAATAGATGGAAAGTCGCATGTCATAACTACAATCCTAACCATTTCTATGGAACTTAAAAGCGCACGGTTCAAAGCTGCATGTATTTAAATTAAAAAACAAATCGTCGTACGGTTCCTAATCATCAAACATTGTTAGATTGTCTCATAACTCTTTATTTCTCCATTATTATCTCGTCTACACTCTTTCTTCCGTTTGCTGTCATGAGAACCAAAATAAACAGAGGGCCGCACTTTTTGCACCGCCGGAACTCACGCGCCACGAGTTTGAATCAAGTGTAGTAGTTTTTAATTGCTGATAAGCAAATCAGAAATTCTTTCGGAAACTTTCTCGTAACCCACGACGTATAAAGCGTAATATAATTTAAGTAAATATACATCTTCTTGCGATTAATTTTACTGATTATATGAGAGGAGAAGGCGAATTTGATCGCACGTTTTCTGAGGAGAGAGAGAGAGAGAGAGCCCTGCTTCAAATTAATTTCCATTTGAAATACAGATTGAACAATATCCCTTATGTGTAATATTATTGTTTCTGTCGACTATTCCTCGATCTTAAGAGGCCTCAGATTAAAATTTAACTAATTAAGCAATTTTATCGAAGGGGTCGATAGTTGTTCCATCTCCCGATGTTGAGGTCAAGGGTTTCAAGCCTGTCATAGGTATGACACATTTTCCACTTTAAAAAATGCTCGTTGGCCTGATATGATATGATGAACAAAGCTTTTCTTGGTTGAAAAACGACAAAAGAAAACATGGAAAACATATAGTCCGAATTCCTGTTGCAGGTACATAATGTAATCACATGACTATTTGCTTTAAATTACATTTCCAAGTAAACAGGAACAAACATTAGTTTTCTAGAAGATGCAGTCGAACTTGAACTCTGATGTGAAACGGGAGAAGTGGGTGACGTTGCCAAATAGCCAACAAGAAGAAACCGAAGGGAAAGGCAGGGACAGTGATTTTTGCAATGAGTCGCAACGTTGCTCTTCAGCGATTGGCCGGAGTCCTTGTCGACATTCCCTTCACTTAAAATTTTCTAGTTCGTCAGAGCTCAAGTTAGGCTTCTCCAGCCGTAGCAACTCTTCCAGAGCATATACGAGGCGGACGCCATTATTCGCTAGGTTTACAGCATGTATCGTCCCAGAAAGAAGGAGGAGGCTAGAATTCTTTTTTATCCTTTATCGTCGCCAGAGGAAATAAACGCGATTAGATAAGAGGAGAGTTTCCTGGACATATCATCATCGGAGATAACAAAACAAACGCCTGGTGATCCAAGCTCTTTACTTTCGCGTTTCCTTTCCGGCGCGGATTCACCGTGTTTTCGAGCAGGGAAGAACGGTAATTACAGTTCATGACGACATTGCGGGAATTAAGACACACACACACAGCAATTCTTCCTTCCTTCCCCTAGATTTAAGTTGAACTTGAAAGGAAAAAATCGGTACAACATACATTGCACAAACTTTCTCGTTTACTAATGCGTAGTTTAGTTATCTTTAGAAAATGAAAATCGTATCGGCCGGTTTTTAGATCCAGTTTTTGTTAAAGTTGCCCAAGAATAAACTAGCATTATATTCAATCATTGAGAAAAATGAAGTACGTAGTATTATTGCAGAAGTATACTCAAGTAACTGTACGGAATTTTATCAAAATCGTTCCAGCCGTTTCTGAGAAAATCAAATTATTGCTAAAGTTACCTAGAATAAACTAGCCTTATATTCATTTTTTGAGAAATATGAACTATTTGGTATTATTGAAGACGTAAACCCAAGTAACTCACGGCATAACCGGGAAGCACCGTATTCCGGACGAAATAACGAGTCTTTAACTTGTGCCAAAGAAATCTAAAAGCTTATTTATAGATGCAAAGGTAATCGCGCACATATGTTTACATTAGTATGTAACGCAAGTGATCGAATATGATATCCGTATACGTGCGTAAAAGGGATGGCAGAGTGAAACTGACAAACTAAGCCATAAAAAGACTGAAAACAATCGCGTAAGCACTTCCACTAAAAAGGTGACGTGATGCAACCATAATAGACTCTAAACAAGTGATAATATAATAATTAATTTTTATAAACAACCTTTATATAGATGATACTCGTACATAAACATGCATTTCCATATGATGCAATGAGTAATTTCGTTCAATCAGCAACAATGGGTTGCCCTTGATGACAAAAGCATTACACAAAAAAAAACTTTAAAATTTCGAGTTCGAAACTTATTCGTGCATCAACTCGATAGTAGGAGAATGAATTTTAATTCTTTCAGATAATCTTCGTTGCAAGTCCAAAGGTTCTGGGATCATTAATTATTATCGTTTTAAATAATTTTATAATTCAAATGAAAGAATACGCTTCTCTCATCCCCATAATTTTCAAATGGAGGAATTAAACGGTCCCGGAATCGAACTCGGGACTTTTACCGAGTTTTTGTGTTATTTTGCGCGCATCTGAGCGCGCGTGGTCGTACGCCTAACCCGAAGACACAACGAGAAAATATGCGACTAAAGAGAGAGAGAGAGAGAGGTAGTGTGCATCATGAAGGAGTTTTCTAAATGCCGTCGTGCGATTAAAAAACCGGTGCAAATTCATGAATGAAAGTTTCCCCCATTTTCAAAACAATCATCATCGTCAGCCATTTTCAATCCACCGACGGATGAAGGCCTCCCCGAGACCCCTCCAGTTTTTCCTGTCAACTGCCTCCCTCCTCCAAGATGGCACCAAGAACTTAACAAGCTCTCTGTCCCCCAAGTCTTTCGGTCTCTTTATGTTTCTTGGGATCAATTCGATGACACTGGACGTCCAACGCTGATAATTTCTCCTAGCAATATGACACGCCCACTGCCGTTTTAGCGCCTTCAATTTTCTAATCACGTCACCGACTCCCGTCATCTTTCTTACCCAGTCGTTCCTCTTGCGGTCTCTTCGGGTGATACCAAGGGCGGATTCAGAAACTTCTCTCCCCTCAATCTATCGAATCCGCTCCTCCCAACTGCCCTACATTTTGAAAATCCCTACCCCTATTAGAATCCTTCTTTCTCTTGCTATACAGACATAATCTGCGGCGTATAATTGAGGATTTTTGCACGGAAAGAATTTAAGAAAGCGCCCAGTGGAGTGCAATGGGTTATCCAAGGAGGGGGCTATCGCATCCGCCACTGGGTGATACCTAACATGTTTCGCATCCATATGTCAAAACAGGCAGGACATATTGGTCATGCAACACCATTTTTAGGAAGACTGGTATATCTGATCTGAAGACGTTTGCATTCTTCCCATAAAGCACTCCATGCCATCTTCACTCACCGGTTGATTTATCCAAAAATCGTTCCGTCTGTGATGACGAGCTTACCCAAGTAAACATAGCTGGTTACTTCTCCAAGTTCTGCTCCGTTGATAAAACAATGCGAGAGAGAGAGAGTCCATGAAACGAGGTCGAACTGTCTCTTTCAAAAGGTAATACTAAAGCGTTGCGCCAGCATAGAGGCAGCTTATCGCGGCGAATTGCATGCGCAGTAGGCTGACGCCCACGAATAAAAGTCTCACCCATACACATTTTTGCTGAAGTGCTTTGCTGTCGATGCACTGACGCACGCAATATAAAAGATTGATGTGAGAAAGGATGTTTCACGGGGCAAGGGGTGGAGTACGAATAGATACATATATGATGAACTTCAGAGGAATGAATATTTCCTTCGATGTATTGATTAAGAAGAAATGTAGGTGTACTGATTTACTGAGGGGGAGAAGAGGGTAGGTGGATTACCTATCATGCTCACTATCGCCGGTAATGAAGTCGGTATGGACGCTTGTTCTGATTCCTCTAATTGCCGGCGAATTCACTTAAAATTTCCTCATTAATTTGGAAACTAATTTTGAATAAATAAAAAATATATACGTATGTGTATGAACTTTGTGCATAAATACACAAATATGTCTTTATGCATAAAGTATGTATAAATATATAGACAAAGTATAAATAGATAAATATATTCATACATTAAGTCTCTCGCGCTAAATGGAAGCGATATTCTATCAGGTTTTCAATGCATATTGAACATAAATATGAATATAAGACCTAAGAGTTCATGGCAGATATATAGTAACTTTTTATACAAGTACATATATTGTACATTTATTTTATATAATATTATATTATTTTTTGCGCGTTATTAATGGATATGGATGTATTAAAAATTCCTGGTCGCTATAGAGCCTCCTATTTTTTTCCCGTTTTCATTTCAAACTTTTTTATGTAAAATTTAAGCCCGTAGTTAGCTCATCTATATCATTCAAAACAAACTAACAAGTCTCGTATGGTAACATAGTTACGGACAAATATCGCCAAATCATTTCGTCTAGTTCCTCGTTGCGAAGTTTTGGGGCCCATTCCATGATACGAAGCAAATTTGTTTAGATCTTTGTGTATATCTGACGAATTCGTAACAAAACAGTCGAAACGGCTCTATCTACTTGTTTAAAAATCATGGGATAAAATAGCATATAAATCAGTTTCGATCATATCTTTTGCTGTGACGTATCACATTTTTATTACTAATAAGACTTCTCGCAAGTTACTACATCAGAATCACTAACATTAACATTTAAATACTGGGATTTATTTTTTGATTTAGTTTCTATATTTCATGTACGATGATTATTAAATAATTAACTACTTTACTTTCTCTTGTTAGCTCTCTGTAAGGCATTTCCAAAACTGTAACTAAGGTTTAAGTCCTTTCAGACGCCAATAAAACACTGAAAGCATAAATTTACAATTATTCCAATGCTATCAGATCTTTTCATGGTATGCAAGAGTTGAGCTATCTTTCTTTAGAGTGAAAATAGATCGGCCAACACCTTTTAAAGTATTCCTCTCTTAAGTGGAAATGGTTTTGCCATTGACTCATAAGGGGCTAAAGCTAGAGAAATGATTGATTCTGATTCAATGCTACCGAATGCATAAAAGAAAATAAGGGTAGGTACCTGAGTTGAGAGTGGTGAATACTTGGTTCTGTAACTCAACCGTTGATTTTTCTTCCTCAAAGGAAAGGCTGATTCCTTTACCATAGCGATCGATTAAATCTGAAACTGACAGGCGTGTACAGCAAGATTTTAACGATTCAGCGCCTTACCTAATGTTATGACTGAAATAAAATTGAAAAAACTATTTCTACAATAGCGCTAAATAGGCTGTAAAAACCAGGAGAGCATTTCTTCTGAAAAGCAGCCGTCATCAGCGGTGATTCACGGATAGTAGACCACATAATCGGTGAGGCACCACTGATGGCGGCTGCTTTGTTGCTGAAACGCTAGTGTATTTTTCCGAAACGTTTTCAGGGCCACTGGACACAAACTGATTACCTAATCAGGCTCTTCATTTGAGAAAAAATCGGCTCAAAGAAAAGCATCCTTGCGCGTGCGCTGGTTTGACTATAAGCTAGGTCCAACGCTCTATGTACTCGGAAAAGATGCGTTCCCAAGTCGAGTCGGCTCCAGTCGGTCAGTCACGTGAGTAATGCAGCGGCCAACAACCATCCCGAATCCTTCGTCTCCCGCAAATTAATATCTTATCGCTCCTCATCCCGCCGTGCTTGCTTATGAAAAAGCGAGCGGAGATAAAACGAAATTCGCGTTGCTTATCGACGGGTTATATCGGGGCCTAATCTCGACATCCTGAGAAATTCTCAGGGAACCTTTATGAAAAATTTAGATATTTTACCTCTCTATATGACGAGGAAACGATAGCTTTGCCGAATAACGAAAGCGAAGTGTGTTCCATTGTTTAGAGAAGTACCGTGGTAACAGAAACGGGCGATTTGTGATCGAAATATCTCGATATATGCACATCGTTGTGGGTCAGTAAAAAAAGAATGTTATAAATCGCGTAAACTACAACGAATACTTCATTCCCTAGTTAAAATGGTTACAATCCAAACCAAATTATATTTCCTCCTAATTGGATGACAAGGAGAATTTAAAGAACATATTCGGGGAAGAAATTTATTAGGGTTTGGATTTCAAAAAATGGTTGTAGTATTTAACTATTTAAATTTTAAAAATTGGCAATAGCGCGTAAAACCCAACATTATTTTCCTGAGCATTCTTTGATTCTCTGAAATTTATTAGGGTTTGGATTTCAAAAAAATTGTGGTAGTATTTAACTATTTAAATTTTAAAAATTGGCAATAGCGCGCAAAACCCAACATTATTTTCCTGAGCATTCTTTGATCAAGGTCATGTTAACATCTGCTCAAGAGGCATGTCTCCGAAGAATGTGAATCAGTCGACTTGACCTATTTTCGATATTATGCTTTACTTCAGGCAATACTGCAGATAAATAACATTTATAAATAAATATAAACAAATATACAACGCGTCATTTCCTGAAAAAACAAATCTGTAACATAGGATAAATTTATATACAAATACAGATAAAACTTAAATAAAGAAAAACTAGTAACCTCTGAAAAACAAGAAAAAACAAAATTTCACTTTAAATGTAATGAATTATTAAAAGGAGATTTGCATTAATATAATTAGAAAAACTATTTAACTCGAGGGAAAGCACTGTTCTATCTCATTCAGACCCACCATATATACAAGGCTATTAAGAACGCAGTTTACAGTCCGCTCCATCTTGGTAAAAACGAACGACTTCTAGGAATATTACATTCTTCAGCCGATTGATTTACCACAAATGCGTTTTACGTTACCAGTGATCTCAGTAAAAGAATGAAACTACACGATTTGTCAGGTTTCTCGAGCGGTATAGCTGATGCGACCAACCTTAACGTTTCATTTGGTACTGTAGTAGTCGTTATCGCACTGACTATTGAATTGGTCCACAAATTAGATAATTTTCTATTTCGTAGGCATAGACATTATGATGACTGGACTTCCCACGAATTTTAACTCTAATAAAGATTTTTTAAAACATTCAATGATTTGTTAATCTTTAATCGTGGAAAACTCGTAAAATCTAGAACAAAAAATGTTCGTATATTGTGAATCTGGCAAACCAACTCTTGGCAAAATAAATCAGTGCTTATTTTTCTCATTAAGTTAGATAATATACACAAATTTTTCGGTTTTTACAATAAAAATACGCAAATTCTAGTGATCTTGACTTTTTTAAAATGTTCACTTAAAAATATAACTACGATTAAATCTCTGCCTGTCCGTGTGTACATTTTTTCTTGCAATTGTATTCAATTCCGTAACTAGGTATGTACTTAGAAACAAATTTAGCACATATAAGAAGGTTTCGAATGAGATACACAGCCATAAAATGAAACCATCGAAACACGTCAGTCATTTAGAACTTCCGCTTTATTGGAATAAAAAAGGACATATTTTCGCTCCAACTCCCTAAACATCCGCCGTCGAAAAAATGTTTTCCTATAAACGAACGAAGAAAAATTAACATTTAACACCGCGCACATTTTTGTTTGAAAAAGATATAAATGGAATTTCGTTAATGTCATGGCTTATTTTAATGTAAAATGAATCCGAAAAAAGTTAATTGGGAAATTTTAATATTCGAATTTTATACCAAAGGCTAAAAAAGACGCTATAAAATTGCAAGAGAGCTTGAATTCCACATAAACGTTTTTAAAATAATTCCCAAAGTGTTGGATTACTCGCTCAATTCCGCCTGCTGTAGAGGCAAACTTTTATATCCAGACTGACTTAATAAGGACGTGACTCGCGTGGTTATCATATGCGGTGGTATTCTTTAGATATCAACGAGATGAATATGTGGGTACCCGTAATGTATGGAGTTAAACATGCGAAACGTTGAAATTTGATAGATTAATTTCTTGAAGATTGTCCCTACCAATTTTAAAACATTCAGAAAGCGTTGAAACATTCTCGTACGAAGTTAAACCTAACCTTTTTCCGCGCAGAAGTTTTACGATGTCTCTTTCCCCGAACAAGATAAAATTCTGGACAAAGTGGGTCAGCTAAGACGATTATTTTATTTTTTTTTACTAAAAAGGCCCCGCGGTTATTATGAAAACGTCAGCCCGTGAATGGCCAATACGGCTTCAGACATTAAGACGTGACGGTCCAGCAGCCATGCGAAACGAAGGCCAGAATTCTCAGCTCACTCCATTAGGCGGTTTGTGTTTGGAACGCAATGACTCTTCCAAAGATTTCTTCCATTTTAACCACTGGAAAATCTGGAACGACAGTGATGGATACCGAAAGGCAATTTATGCCTTATGAAAAAGACTGGATATCAAATTATGACAATTAAAAGTGGATGATTTAATATGAAGCAGTTGGCGATGCATTGATCCAAATTAGAGTCCTTACAATTCATTAGTGTAATACCGATATATAAATAAATAAATGTGTGTATGCGCGCGCGTGCAATGCCGTAGAGAAGAAGTTTGGCGCCGGGGGAAACACCGCCATAAAAGCTTTCTTAATTATAAAAATATTAAATTAAATTGAGTGCCGAATAATAAACATATCACAAATATTACCATATATACTGAATTTCCTTAATTTTAAGCCAGCGACAATATTTCTCGATTTGGCCGCCCCTTCGGATCAGTGACTCTCTCCCTCTCTAACTACGGTACAGCATATATGCACATGACATGAATATCGCCGAATAAAAGTGGCTAAAATTTCGGTTTTCCATTCGAACATTCGTGTCTACCAATAGATAATATCACTGTAAATTCTCAAACAATTTTTAAGGGCCGAGTGTCTACTTTCGATAGATGCAAAGTTTTCTATTCATTACATACATTTCCAATCGACGCTTTAATTAACATGTTTTTTGCATTCACGCACTTTTCACCCGATCGTCACCCACTTCGGAGAAAGTTCTTGGCCGAGAAATGACGTAAAAATGGGTTAATTTCTTATCTGTTGACTTTTATGGCCACTTGTTGCTCAAGTCGCTGACCATTAAATGAAATACTTATCGGCGAAAAGAAAGAGTTTGTGAAAGGACTGCTACGCGCATTAAAATTAATTATTAGCTTTTCGAGCATTTTAAGCTCTACTAACGAACAAATAATCTTATTAAACAATCTATGCAGCCGGAAATAGTTGTTTTTTAAGTCATCGTTTACAGGAAATACCTTAATTATAAGAATATTTTGAGTTAGATCGAATTATAATTTTTTCTCAAAAACTGTCTATTGATACAGGAGTTATAATCTATCGAAGCATGTCATTTTAGCTCAGTATTTAATTAACGCTTTTTAATCATGGATGTTATTGGAGGAATAAATGTTTTTATTACAACTTAATTCTGAATACCTAGGAAATTCCTTTACCAAATTTTTTTATATTAGACCGTGAACTTCTCAATACCTTTTCTATCAACTACTGTGTCTACAATATACGTCAAAAGTCATTAAAATGATTTAACTGCATTTCCATAAAAATTATCACAATGGCACGATTTAACCTTAAGGTTTAAGACACCAAATTTCATCAAAACCGTCCGACCATTATACTTACGCGGGTACAGACAGACGGAGATGTTTTAGGGAAAAAATTATCCCTTAAGTAAGTTGCCTAAAAAAACCATAAACCCTTCAACTCCATTTTCCATCAGCCGCAGCTACGTCACGAGATGGAATTACACACCTCAAAGGAAATAATAAAAAATTCGACCGCAAAGTGGCGTTTTTTTAAATAAACGCGTGGAAAACAACAAAAAAAGCCTCTACGCGAATGACGCAAGCTTTTCTCACGCATGTGTCAGAGCGACCCGCCTGCTTCGCTTTTGTCATCTGCCAGAATTTTCGAGACGTACTCTGCCTCTCTGACAACACGTGCGTAAGCCGACTTCTTAAGACCACTGCTATAATATTCTACTTAGAGACGAAGAGAAAGAGAGAGGGCGGGAAAAAGAGAAACGTTATGAGTTGAACGCTTCCAAGAATTTCTCGAGCGTTTGCGAGTAATAACCCTCGCGGAACTGTGAAACGGATCAGAAATCGCTACGAATTTTCTCCGCAACTTCGAGAAAAAATACAGACCTGTATAAATTCGGAGCAGAAAGAATAAAAAACAGCCGTACGGATACTGGCAGTAATACGCCATTTTTACGTTTCCGAATAATGGATTTTTGTCCGTGTGGCAAGGTCGTTGATTCGAAAAGTAAAAAAATTATGATTTACGGAGTTCAGTTGAGGCGCTCAAAAAGCTTAAGTAGCCTAAGCCACAAAATGTCTTCTTTAAAGTTTATCCTTCCATGAAAATTGTATTGTGTTTAACTATAAAATACAAAACTGGTATAAGTCACATACCATAAAATACATATAATATACGTATAATGCATATAATACATCATCATCATAGGTAGTCTGTCCGTGATTATTCATGGTTTACCTGGTTCTCCATATACTCCGCAGTCTTCTTCATGTCTTGATAGCTCTCCTTCCCCTTCAAGTCTTCTATCAGCTGAAACCTTTACATATAATATATATGTGTGTGTATACTATATATACATATATATATACACACATATAATATATCATCATAGGTAGACTGTCCATAAACACGTCCGTAACTATTCATGATTAAACCTACTTGGAGGAGGGAGGCAGTTGACAGGGAAAACTGGAGAAGTCTGGGGGAGGTCTTCATCCATCAATGGATTGAAAAAGGCTAATGATGATGATGATAAAAAGTAAGCGTAAGCCCATTTCGTTCCTTTGTTTTGGGTTTAGGCCACTTTTAACGCCGAGCGCCTCAATTCGTATCAATATTGTATTCTGAGGCGATGCAGGCAATTCTGTATGCGCAAACATTTTAAGTGAACCTCTTAGATACGAAGTGGCCGTACTCGAGTCACAGATCGCTCACGCTAATAATAATAATGATATACGTACTGCGACTGATGTCGGCTTTGAGATTGTTAATTCCAGACACTGGAACATTTCATAGAGACAAGAGTTGACTATTAACATAGGGTATTGACGCTCGCCAAACATTTCGCAATAATTTACGTCTCACGACACGCCTTCTATTATTATAATAATACACAGGGGAATTATTTTTAGCATATAAACCCATCTCCCGCTTTGCATGATATATGCGTTCCTGAAAAAGATCGCGTAAAGCGAAACCTTGCAAAGTGGGATAGGTTTTCCCATAGTAATACATAATGTTACATTAGAACGCCGTCTCGAGCTCAACGTGAGGAATTTCGTTGTGTAGTTTTCAGAATTTCTTCATTTATTATTTGACCTCCGAGTCCAACCGAAACTTTTTATGGTTTTTAATGCTTGGAGGTCGTTCCAAAACCATGCTAAAGTGAAACTGATGGCCGTGAAATTCGAGGTAGTGCCTTAAAAAAACGTGCTAAATCGAAAACGTGCAAAGCGAAACTGTGCAACTCGAGGGATGAGTTAATTCGGCGTACACTTTTAAACAGGTTCGAATCAGACAACGAACTCAGACTTTGCACCTCTCTACGCCAGAAAGGACAAAAGGAAAGATTCGAATCCAAGACAAATCGGAGTGTTTTATTCTTAAAGGAAATGATATTTTAGCTATGATAAATTTAACATATGTCGTACCGTCGCCATATTCACGTATCCAATGCTTTCTAATTGCTAAATAGGCGTTTCTTATTTTTGTTTTGCTTTCGAACATAAGAAAAGGTTGCCCGCCCACAGGGCATGTAAAAAATTCCCAAATTTGATTTTTTTACCGCAAAATGTTTGTTTTTTTCGGCTTAATTAAAAAAAATAATGAAACCATCCGGGATGAAACATAATAATATCGGTAATGTATACAAAAACTGTTCAAGCACAAACACATAAGCGTCATATATAATTTCAAAATTGTGAGAAAGTATATTACGTATATAACTGGCGATTACCGCAAATCAGTCACATCCCATTCGCCATTTTGGCAAAAATTTCGGAAAGATAAATAACTACAGAATTTCTGGCGACAAAAAGCGTCAAGCAAAAAAAAAGAAATACGTTACGTTAAGAAAAATACCACGCATTCGATTAAAGAACGGGTATAAGAGCCATAAAAAAACAATGGTCAGAAGATTTTTTATAAAAAACAACAACGTCCCGTTTTACACGGATTAAAGTATTAGAGAGGCATCAAACGATCTCAGGAAGTAACGCCTCCTTACGATTTCAAAAGCGAGAGACTTAATAAAGAAAGCACGACGCGAAAAATATAATATAAAGCCGACACAACAAGAATTCGAGAGGAAGGAAAAATGAATGTCGACGGCTGCGTCGTTCTTATCGTGTTTCCGTCTCATTGTCTCTCTCTCATTCTATAGCATTATCTCTCTCTCTCGCACCCTCGGTTATGGCGTCCTACGAAAAAGCCCGCACGCGGTTTGAATGGTAAAAATGCTGGGAATTAATGCACGGTCTCCCGCACGCGCGTGCCGCCAGAGGAGCTCTCCGTTGGAGAGTCGCAATCCTCTTTGTTTTTATTGAGATGGTCGTCATAGCAACAAAAAACGGACACGAGATAACGGCATCAAAAAAATAAACAAATGCACCTTTTATCTTTCGTACTAAAAAAAAAAGATTAGAACAAATTTAAAATTCAACTTTATTTGGTTTCCGTTCTCGCATAGGTGGAATGAGAAAAATTGCGCACTTTGTACCGCTTCTTAAATTATATTAATTAATTAAAAAGGGGGTTGGAGACTACGGCTAGATGGATGGAAAAGTAGGTACTCTTACTGTAAGTGTACCTACTTTTTTATACATTTTTCCTCTCTTGCTCACTTTTTAACCCTTACTGTCTCTAAATATTACTGTCTAAATTTACTGTCTCTAGATATTCGTCTTGTACAGTTAAGTAGTTTATCTTACTTTTGAAAAATATATTAATAAAAATTACACTATTCGAAATAATTCCACGCACTTTTTATTAGAATGGGAATGGAAATTTCATGCTTGGAATTTATTTAATGCCTTTTAGTGTTTTAATTGAAATCGTACTCCGAGAAACCAATTTAATTTTTAATCGCGATGTTTAAAAAGTATTTTAATTAATTACAATTTTAAATTTAAAAATATATATTGTCTAATTAAACGATATTCACTTGACAAATGAATATCAACATTTGAAAAGTATTCCCAAAAATTCTTCAACAAACTTCTTTCGGACAAACATTTTCCAATATTCTTGGGTATTTGTTGTGAATTTGAAAAATAGACTCGAAACAAAATACTAAAAAACCAAAACTCAGGTGTCTCGCAATCTATTGGTGAATATTACTACTATAGTTTATACAGAACACACTAACAATAAGAGACAATAATATCAAACGTTAAAGAAATGAGAAAAATTCAGAGTTACATAATATGATAATCGGGAATATAATTTATTCAAGTAAACGTACATATAGACGAATAGGGGAAACTAATAATCTCTAATAGGACAAAATATTATGTCAACTAGGCCTTAAGAATGCTCTTTTTTCAAAAACATGGGCAAACAGACAGGAAGGAAGGAAGGAGGAAGGACGATGACGAAAAAATTTTCCGTGACTAATTCTTGCAAGAGTGGATCAAACCTTTTAAACATTTAATCATCCCTCAAAGATTTATTAGTCAGGCGGATGTCGTAAGCACAAGGACCGAAAACATTAGCATTAAAAAAAAGAAGCGACACAAAAAAGAGTTAAGTAAAGTTCACTGAAAGCATATGCAATGACCCAACTTTAATCTGAAAATTCTTCTCCTGGCAAACTTCCGCCGGATGAATAACGCGTGAAAATAATGTGGCTCGAGGAAACCATCGTTTCTTTCAGGGTTGGAGATTGTTTTTCATTTTCCCGTGGCGACGAAAGCCGATGACGAGACGTTTATTGTAAAAAAAAAATATAATCCGATTTACGAATTCGGTTTCAGCGGTTCTCTCCTGTAGGAGATTTACCTTCTCTGACATTTATTTAAAAATACAAATGAAACGTGTCGCATTTATTCACGTAGTCCATGTGTATTTTGTAGCGCGTATTATTTTTCAAGCAGATATTTTTGCTCTAAAACAGGAAGATGGGGAAATTTCGAGAAAAATGTTTCACTCGGATTTAAAAACCAATGGTGTCAGTGCTACGGTCAGGAGAAATATGCGAGCAAGACGAAAATATAGATTTTTATTAATATAAAAGCTCATTCCAGAATAAGCATTAAAGTATCATAAATTAAAAAAATAAGTACTTGTCTTAGGTATCTCCAATAGCCATCACAAAGTTATAAAAATACCCAAGAAAAATATTTTCAATTTTTTATACTAAAGCGTTTATCCTGGACTTCATTTTAAGTCATGAGACTAGTTCGATAGGTCTTGTGCGGACAAAATCTAACAAAAAATTTAGATTTTCTTTTATTTTCGTGTGAGTACGTGTTTCGAAGTAAATATGGGAATGCTAGGAGAGAGAAGAATCTTTTAATTCTCCATAAAAAAAATCGGGGTAGGGCAAAATGTGCGATTGGAGCGTTATAAGAAAAAATGCTATAATTCAATCCTCGGCGGAGAAGTGGGTAGGACTTCCTACAGAAGAAGGAGCGCCCACATAGGGAGGAGTCTCCAGTGGGTCCAGACCTCGCCCACCTCTTTCAAGGCAAAAAAAACGACGCAAAAGTAAAGTTTTAAAATAATATACGATCGAAACAATGGCCATTTTTTGTACTCTACCGATTTAGGCATTTAATAAAAGTTATTATGCGACGTACCAATATTTGGACTTCAAATTTGATAAAATGCTGTGAGTCACTGCTATAAATGCTAAGAGTCAAGGGTTCCAATCCTGTTTGTTTATAACGTGTTTACTGAACAAAGAAAAAACGAAAAATAACCATAAAGTTTCTCGTATTTCTTTGAATACTCAGAGAAAAAACTCGATATTAAATCATCTTAAATAATCTAAAACTTTACGAGGCCAAGTACGATAGCTAAAACAAACAAAAAACACCGACAATTTCCAAATAAATTCATCAAACTTTTGCGATTGGTAATTTGAACAATTAACTGATACAAAAATTTCGTATTCTGAAAACCTGCGCAAAACTTTTTCCGTTTAAACTTAACCGCGAAACTACCGTAGAAGTTTACCTGGAAACATACTTTTCGCGAGGTTCGTATGAGAGCTTTTATTTTACAAAAAAAGGAAGTACTTTAAAACTCTTCGGAGAGAGAGAAAGGAAATGACACGAAAGAAGGGGGAATTTTTCGACAGGAAAAAAACAACGCAGGAAGAGCGAGCGTTCCATTCGGCAGGGGGGGAAAACAAATTATTACGTAGACAGAAATACACTCCTTTTTGGGAATAAAAAGGCGGACGGCAAATTCCTCAATGCGGTTCGATACATAAAACAAATAAGATAAACGATTCGAAAGGAAATCGCCCTTAATGCGATAAGAGAGTTGAAAAATGGAACCCGATTACACAAGCACCAAACATATAAATATATATAATAAACACATTTTATTAAAAGTTTTTCTCTCTTCACTTACCTTTTTTTGTAAAAAAGTTCACCGGTTCGGGAAAAAAAAATATATAAAACGATCTTCCTCTTTTCAATTCGCCGACTCCCCGCGTTTTACGCCCTCATCCTGGATAACATCCGGCGTCTTCAAAACATCCAAAATTAAAAAAAAAAAACAGAGAGACAAACAACGCAGAACCACCTTAGTTTTTTTTTCTTCTTTCGACGCACAACACACTGGCACACGCTTTATCCGACGTAATTACTCGAATCTGTTCCGACCCGGTTTCTTTCCGACGACGACAACAACACGATAGGAACGACCTGGGGTCCTTCAAAAAATGTGCGGAAAACCTCTCAACTCGGAAGGATATTTATATTTAAAAAAAGTTCGGTTCTTTCTAGGTGAAAAAAATCACATCTTCCGTGTCTCTCTCTTGTTTTTCTGGCCGAAAACAACGGCGTTGTTTCGTGTAGGTTGTGGGGAAAAATAGACACCTTCCTAACGTTTCGCTCGACTCCTCCGCTGTGACTGAGTATGTCTCCGGACTGCTTTCACGTCCCACTCTCTATGCCACACCGCCCCTCCCATTCTCTCCCCTCTTTCCCCTCTCTCTCTCACTCCTTCCTTCCCCTCGCTATTTCTCTCTCTCTCCCACTCTTCCTCTCCCAACACCTCCCGTTCCTTCTCCCGCCAGACGTTTAAGTACATACATCCAAAGTCCTTTCATCGAGAAGACCTCTCTCTCTCTATACCTTCCTAAACGAACCTCCATTAACCCATTCGTGTAATATCTTTCCAAACTTTTCGATGTCTTGTTTATTTTCTCTCTCGAACGATAGAAAAATATTTTTGGTTTATGTAGCAGATCCGGGGCCATGTTTTGTAAGACTACCTGCTCTTCTCGTTCGACCCTCATTAGTGAGGATTAGCGACCCTCACTCGGACTCTAGTCCCCGCCTCTAGCTCGGTGTAGTCTACCCTCACAGTGGGTGGTGAAATTATCCATCTATCATTGCAAAAGTGCAATACTTTTTGCAAACATGGCCCCAGTTCTGCTGCATTAACCAGATTTTTCTTAGTTTTTCTTTTATTTTATCGTATAAGTAGTATATAGAGAAATTATTGTGACCGCGAAAAAATTCTACTTAGAGATTTTATGGAAATGCACGTTTTATTTGACCCAGAGTAAAAAAAAAGTGATTGTACGCATGCCTGCCTGTGTGTGGCTATAGAGTCTAAACGGGCAAACAAAATCGAATTATACATAATATTTACGCATATTATCACCCAGAAAATTATCTCTGAAGAGATGAGCAATATAGCGCAACAATAAAGGATAGTTTATTCTTGTCGGTTTTCGCAACATGTCGATTTCTTCGAAAACTGTTATACGGTTTTCATTAAAATTCATTCTGTTATAGATCTTGGTGTCATAAGCAATACCACATAAGTCATATTAAAAAAAAAGATAGCTATATAACGTCCAGCGACAATAATATATCGAGTTCGTCCAGTTACCGTACAGCTCTCCTCAATCCTCTGACGTCATGCAACAACCTTCCTCCAGTAATAATGCTTAGCACATTTGCGGCTTAGCAAATCCACATAATAACTTATATTTATGCGTAAAACAACTATTTATCAAGTTTAATGTTCATATATACGAGGTTATAAAAAATAATGCCATTGACGTGCATAAAAAACTTTGTCGTTTTTGTAGCAACATAACATCTTCGCATTTCCTTCCAATCAGAAAAGAGCGTATATAATACCAAACGCCTACATATATGTTGAAAATATTTTGTGCAACGTACATCGCACCGATTTTTTTAGAACGCGGTAGAGACGTTTAAACCAGGGGCGTGCAATTTACGGCTCGCGGACCGCATCCGGCCCGGTAGAGCATTTTTATGCGGCCCGCGAAGCTTTGGTGAACACATATATGGTCTGCGATATTTATTACAGACAATTTTGTACATTTTTAGAAATACCGTTGTCATAACACACCCTGGAGAAGTTTTCACGGTAAAAATGGTTAAAATCTCTTGAGTAAGTTCCTATTGTAAACTCTCATCCGGTCCGCCAAGATACTTGTGACTTCAAATCCGGCTCCCCATGGCGCTTAAATGCATGAATGCGACCCGCCACGTAAAAAGGTTGCACGCCCCTGGTTTTAACCGGCCCGTGGAAGGAAGATTGCGGGCAAGGAATGGATACTCGCGACGACGCTAAGAAAGGAGGAAACGATAACATAAAAACGCTCTTTCATTCAATCGCCTAAGGCGATTTTTCTCTCTCGCGCCGAGTATCGAACGGACGATTTTGTCATTTCTTTTTTTCCGAAGGCGATGACCTCAAAAATATGGAACGAATTGCGCTCCGCCGCCTTACCGGTTTTTCGAATGTGGAGCGTCCCGCAGTGCCACGAAATAAATACTGTTTTTCGTTCCTCGTGCGTCCGAAACGACGGTGAGTATGTGCTAATAATAGCTTCGGATATCGCGAATTTGTTATTGCAGTTGAACTTACCTAATCCGGCAAACTTGGGACCTGACCGAAGCCGGATTAGGGAATTTGCCGGATTGCGGGAGGTATCTAATCCTGAAGTTAAGCCTAGCCCATCTCTTCACGATATTACACGTTGTAATATAGTAAATATTAAATTAAATGCACAGAATGTTATTTAAACATAAGCTACAATAATAAAGTATTAAACAAAAACGTTTTATTTAACGGTAAATTGGTACTAATCGTTTGTTTTCAAAATTTTGGAAGCTCGCATAAAATGTATATTGTCGAAGATAACTGAGAAAATCAGCGTTTGGCGAGAATATATTACTGTCCGAATTACGATTTTGACAGTTTCAGCGTAATCTAAGTTTCTTCAGTTTATTTACGCACTGATATCATAAACAACTGAAAAACGCCACTGTTAAAGCTGCTCATCAAAATAAAGGTAGCGAAAAATAAGTGCGAATTGCACAAGAAATTTTTAAGTATGGCGATGACACAGATAAGCGCTTTCCATTGTAAAAGGTGGTTGCACGATAGGCAATTACTCACGGGAGGTGAAGTGATGTGCAACTTGTTCGAGGAAGATTCTTTTCTGATATATGAGCGGTTGAACATATACAAAACATATATAATATAAAAGTTGGTAATAAAGGAAATCATATTCAAATACTTTAACTCATTGAGGGGCTAATAAATAATGCATTGAACTTGGCAATTGACGGTTCTAAACATTGCGGTTCACAGGAAACAAGGCGAACTCGGAGACTATGCCGGATTAGGGGATTTTCCGGATTACGGAATGCCGGATTATGGAGGTTCGACTGTATTAGGTTGGAAGGATATGAGCGATTAGGCTGTGAATTGACTAAGGATATTGCGTCGGACGTTTGTTACGCTGTTTATGTGGTACTGAAACCTTACCGCGTTTAACAGTAATTATGCATATAATCGATTTATTAATTGCATCTAATTACTTTTCGTGGCACGATCTACTTTATTATTTTTATTTATTTGAACTAGCTCTTAAACAGCCTTTTACAGTGATCATAATAAGGACAACAAAGGCGATCACATACGAACGTGATCTGAGAAGTAATCGAACTTGCGACCCTAGCATAGAGAGCAAGAAACGCTAACTACTGAAGCCGGCACTACAGTTGTTTGTTCTGAATAACTATATTGGAAACTCATGCAGATATAAAATTTATATATATATATTCCTGGAGAACCAAACTGGTTGTTGCTCGGAATTTTAATATGCATGTGAAGTAATCTTTATCATACTGCGCCGACAATCTTCAGCACCTCAAGATTGCGTTAAAAGTATTTTGCGAGACATTTTAAAAACTTTCCTCGTTCGGAAATTTAAATTCTCCACAAACAACGAACTTGCGCAAAAGTTGTTCTATGGTGATGATTTTCCCGCCAGTTTCGCCAGAGTTGCATCGGGCATCTTCCTCATGAAAGAAAATGCTAACCACGCAGCGAACACAGGAAAAATCTTCGCCATAACCATCCCTGCGGAAACTTCCACTCAAATTTGTAGGGACGTATAGGAAATTATTTTTATCTTTCAATAACTGATCGAAACGGATAGTATTTTAGCTTTTAATATCTTCTATTAATCCCAAATTAGTAAGGATTCAAGAATAAGCAACTCAATATAATAAAACTGAAAAACTAAATACCTATCTCCAACGGCCAATTTTTCATAACTTTCCTATGGCTATTGGAGATAGCTAAGATAAATTATTTTCAATTTTTATATTTAGGTGCTAATTGTTAAATTTATTTTCAGCCGTACGACGAGCTAGATAATTCTCTTGTATATTAATTTAGGATAATTACATAAAATATTTCGAAATAAATCTGAAAGAAAGAATATGCCCTGAAAATCGAATTAATTCATATCACAACCCCCCTGATTTTGCCATCTCTGGTTCATTATTAAAAAAATTAACTAATTTCAATGAGCTTTTCAACAAGCTTTCTATTCTTCAACTTGATTTAAGAAGTCTTTGGGTGGTGATAAACGTCATATTCACATAAAATACCGTAAGGCGGTAATACAGCCGCAGCAGATGTATAAGGACAGTTCCAATATCTCTCTATATTATAAAATAGTAATGATCATCATCATGCTGCGTAACGCTCAGTCAAAAATTTACTGAGGTGTCTGAAATTACTCAGGATTTCAGTCTTAATCAATCTCTACGTTATAACTAAAAAATTTTGAATGAGGTCACGGGTTTGACCCTCAGAGGATGAATGTCGTTTCCCATAAGATAACACGTAAATATCACATTTTTGGTTTGAAGACTTTCATTGTTTTACTTTTTAAAATATCTTAAAATTAAGTTATCGATACGAAATTTACTCCTAAACACGCCAAAATGAATGAGGATTCTTATTCTTATCATCGAATACTCAATCTCATGCGTATTCTCTCATATTTTGAATTTATAGGCGAGATTTTGTATTTTTTAAAAACATTTCAATAATAAGATTCCATGGTTACGGGTATTGTTGTCCCCGATAATTTCAGTGCACATGCACCTAAATAAAGGCTTAAAGACCAAAAATATGACTAAAACTTACTCGAAGTGACCGAAGATATGAATTTAATGCAGATAAACCGAACGCAGTATTCACGTTATTTATATTTTTTATCTATATTACTAAAATCCTATTTCTCGTTGTCTCTCTCTCTCTCTCTCTCTCTCTCTTTGACCTTCTATACCTCAGCCATTTTAAATCTCGGGGAATTTCAGCCCTCTTAAGTTTATTTTTTATCGAGTTATTCAACTAATTTTCTTAATTTGTTATTAAAAACCAAACACATCCTTTCTAAAATATATTCATTAAACTCTTATTCATAACATATTCCCGATAAGCTAATCTAAATCCACAAGGGAACGGAGAAACAGCGAGCAAGGGGGGGAGGGGGAGTTTGGCGAGCGCCAGCGAGCAGGGGGCTTGTCCCTAGTACATATATAAACAATGTAAGAAAGTGTACCGCGTATCACAAATAGGCGCGTTTCGCGCAATGGAGTATTTGAAAGAAATGATATACGTGTAAATAAGGGAAAGAGCGTTTTAATGTTCTTTTCATCGACATAAATCCATTGTCTTCCTATATAAAATATTGCATGCACACGTAAGGAAATTAAACGCATTTTTGTGAAATTGTTTATGTTAGCAACAATGAAGTAGTAACCATGCAAGAAGTTCAACTCGAATAATGACATTCTTGTCTGATTTTATTGATAACGGCTACTCCTACGATAAAAGACTATAGGAAAATAAATACTGTACTTTACTAGTTCTACAAGTTTTATTTGAAAACTATTTTGATATGACCATTACTTTACGAGATATGATGGAAAGTTCACTTTTTATCAGCAGTCAAGTGGTACCCCTGATTGACGTACGTGATTCATTTTTGCGATTTTCTTATTATGTTTGATAGTAAGTCCTTAATATCAAATTTCATGAAAATCCGTTTGGTAGAAGCCGAGAACGAACATGCGGACTGACGGACAGACTGTCGCTATAATAGGCTCTTATTATGCTGGAAGCGAAACGCGCCTATAAAGGAAGGACTTCGCTACGTAATCTTTTTTTCTGAAGTTACATAGGTACTGAACTACCGACCCGAGGCTTAAGTGACACCTACGCATTTATGAGGGAGTGCAAGGAAAAAATACATCGAAAACGAAAAGTAAATAATGCATCAATTGGCGATTTAAAAAAAAAAAGAAGACGAACAGAGACGCAAAAAAAAAACGCGTCCTGTCAAAGAGGGAAGAGATCAAAACACCACGTATCGTCTTTTACGAGACACCGTTTCTCTTGCGCGTTCTAACGCAGCCAAACGACAATTGCCGTAATCATCATAAATCGAACGAGATTACCTCCGATCGCGATTGCCCAATAGGAAAACGACGCATATTACGGAATTCGCGAACAAACGTGGCAGTTACTATGGAAACGACGGAGACAAAAACGACTCGTAAAATATCCAGTGGCAAAACACCAATTGCTGGGAGACAGAGAGAGAGAGAGGGAAAACAATAGTAGCACGGATAATCGAAAGAACGAAAGGAAAAACAAACGCCCTCCCACGATCTCTTCTTTTCGGTGACTTCACCCAACGCGTCCCATGATATATACAATCCATTCCGCGGGAGACGTTTATGAGTTCCGATGCCCTTGAAACGGTTACCAACCGACACCTAAAACGTCACGTTATAACCGGTGAGCGTCGGTGTTCCATATTTTTCCAAGAACTTGCGCACACCGTTGGCGCGTCGCGTCTTCGCAAACGACGAAACGAGAAATACATAGGTAGTACCTCTCACAGAGCGCCCACATTCGGAATTTCACTGTCGCCATTACATCATCGCCCGGCTAAAAGTCACTTCTACTTCTCTCTCCCTATATCTCTCTCTCCCTCTCCACTCCCTCTCCACTCCCTCCAAGCGAAGGGCCTCAAACCCATTTCCCCTCTTTCTTTCGGTCTGCACACTATCTCGTTGTTAGTACGTACTTCCCGAGGTCGAACAACGCTTAATTAATGCCACGCCCATTCCTTTCACAGTGGAGTTTCTGCAGCGATTCAACCGAGTGCAGGAGGGTAAAATAGGTCGAGTTTTCTCGCAATCCCTAATCTTTAAATCAAAAGTCAATGCTCGAACCAAAAAAAAAAGAAAATTTGAGCAAATCGTGTTCCTTAATTTAATACGAAAGCGATAGTTTTTCTGCTTTAAGTTTTGATGGTTAATATAGAATTGGCGCTTTCGTCCGGGCTCAAGGATATCTAAACTGGCGCCATGTATTTCAATTATTTGTCCTAAATAACTAAAGGATAACGAATTTATAAAAATTTTATAGTCCGAAAAACACTTGAAAGATGCTCCAATTTTTGGGAAATTCTGTGGTGACGCATTCTGTTTAATCTTTTTCTGCATTCATTATAAGAAGATTTGAAAAAGTTTACTACAAATTAGGATTGCCAAAAATATTGTAGAACATGTAAAAAGTGTTGAGATAAAAAATGTTCACTCCTTAAATATAGTGATATAGTTTTGATTTGGTAAATAACGCTTTCATGAAAAACTAAATGCATTTAACATGCTTTACTTTTTCCATGTGCATCTTATTGTTAGTTTTGAGAGTGAAGTATTATACTATGTGAAAGGTATTATCATTAAAATATCAAATATTGCTCAAAAAATCATATTTGTTTCATTGTGGAAATTAATATTCAGTTGGAACATATTAAAGTAAACTCCCAGTTATCCGGAATTCTCGGGGAATTGGGTTTTCCGTTTAAATGAATATTCCGGTTGCTTGAGAGTTTTATTGTATAGGCTTCAATAAAGCATTTGGATACCAAAATTAGGAACAGACGCAGAATTGTATATTCACCTTGGAATTGCTAACCTATAGACTAGGTACTCTACTCAATTGTCCTTAAATAATTCCTTGACATTCAAGGAAGTAACGAAACTCAAATATACAAGTATTCAACACTTTTAATTGTAATATTTTAATATTCAATAACTATATTACATTCTATGGAATATCTCGAATGCGTATCGCTATTAACTTCTCTTTCGTTCTATTAACAACGCGAGGTAGGGGTTAACTTCGTCCAACCTTTAGGATTTTACCACAAAAAAATTGTTTCCTTATCCGAGAAAAGGAGAGAAATTATCCACACCCACCAAAATGTATTAGCAGAAATTCTTGAGGAAAATGGATATTAAACAAAAGAGAAGTGAATAGTGACACGCAATCATGACACCATTACATACAGTGCAGTTAGTAAATATTAAATCATATGGCAGGGCCAGACATAGGCATGGGCTATATGGGCTTCAGCCCAGGACCCCGCAATGCTTAGGGCCGTATAATTCGTCGGTCTCGACAATTCCTTACACTCCACTTCTTAGAGCCTTGAAAGTCTCAAAACCCCGCTCATTAAAGAAAAAAATATTTTTTGTGATTCGCTTCATTTTTTAAATACTGGTGTGCCAGAATTTTGTTTTGACGGTCCGTTTGCGTTTATTGCATGGTTGCTCAAACGTCACTGAATACAGAATTACTCTGTGCGTCTGCGTCTACTGCAAAGATTGATGTTTCTATATCTTCATAAATTTAACGTCTATTTTGTATATTTGATAATGCAATGGTATGTACTAGGGGGCAAACCCCTGCTCGCTGACGCTGCCCCCCCTTTGCTCGCTGTTTCTTCACTCCTGCCATGTACATATTGGATTTAGATTAGTTTAACGGGAATATGCTTGGAATGTGAGTTTAATGAATATATTTTATAAGGGATGTATCTTTGGTTTTTAATAGCAAATTAAGGAAATTAGTTGAATAACTCGATTATAAAAATTTACTTAGAGGGCAGAAATTCCCGGAGATTAAAAATGGCTGAGGTATAGAGCGTTAAAGAGAGAGAAAGAGAGATAACCAGAAATAGGATTTTAGTAATATAGATAACAAATATAAATAACCTAAATACTGCGTTCGGTTTATTTGGATTAAATTCATATCTTCGGTCGTTTCGAGCAAGTTTTAATCTTATTTTCGATCTTTAAGCTTTTATTTAAGTGCATATGCATGGAAATTACCGAGGACAACAATATCGGTAACCGTGGAATCTTATTATTGAAATGTTAAAAAATTTACCAAAACTCAAGTATAAATCGAAAATATGAGCGACTTCGGATGAGATTGAGTATTCGACGGTAAGAATAAGGATTCTCATTCATTTTGGCGTGTTTAGGCGCACATTTCGCGTCGATAACTTAATTTTAAGATATTTAAAGAGTAAAATAATGAAAACATTCAAACCAAAAAGGTAATTTTTACATGTTACCTCATCGGAACCAACATTCATCCTCTGAAATCACCTATTTCGAAATATTTTTAGTCATAACGTAAAGATTCATTAACACTGAAATCCTGAGAAATTTCAGGCTTCTAAGTTTATTTCTAATCGAGTTATTCACAAAATTAGAGCATTACGCATGACCATGATGATGACCATTACGATTTTATAATATAGAGAGAAAGGGCAAAATGCAATAAAATATTTAAATAATTGCACAAATAAACACTGCTGTACAGACAAAGATGGCGATGCGGCTGAAACTGCTGACTGGTAGGCAGCACCACCACGCGGTAACTTGAAATGTTCGTTTGTCATTTCGCTGACGTAAGAAAGTCTGAATTTGGCATACGAAGGTGGATTAGGGGTGAGAATGTATAATGTACGTAAGTGCGAGTTGAACGAAAGTCGAAAGTATGAAAGTCGAGGACCGCCTGTAAATACAGGCAATGTTTGCCAAAAGTGTGGGTTATGTTAGAGTTAAAGGCAGTGCATGGCAATTTTGAACTCTGTTTGGTGTAAATACAGTGGTACAAATGGGCTTAAGTTCCAGGTCAGAATCCAAAACAAGTTAGGAAAGCGTACAACGTATCACAAATGGGGCGCGTTTCGTGCAATGGAGTATTAGAAAGAAATTATTTACCTGTACGTAAGGGAAATAGCGTTTTAAAGTCCTTTTCTTCATCATAAATAATCCATTTTCTTCCTATTTAATAGTATTACATGCACACGTAAGGAATTAAACGTTTGTTTGGGAGATTGTTTATGTTAGCAACAATGAAGTAACCATGCAAGACATTTTCTAAGTTCAACTCCATATAAGACTTTCTTGTTTGATTTTCTCGATAACGGCTACTCCTACGATAAAAATATATAGAAAAGAAAATACTCTACTTTACCAGTTCTACAACTTTTATTTGAAAAATATTTTGATATGAACAATAGTTTACGAGATATGACGAAATTTTAATTTTTTGTCTCTAGTAAAGTGGTACCCCTGATTGGCGTACGTGATTCATTTTTGCGATTTTCTTATTATATTTGATTGAAAGTCCTTAATATCAAATTTCATAAAAATCCGTTCGGTAGAAGCCGAGAACGAACATGCGGACGGACGGACAGACGGACGGACGGACCGACCGACGATAATAGGCGCTCACGCTGTAAGCGAAACGCGCCTAAAAATTAATAAAACTTTATATAAAATTAATATCCATATAAAGAAGCAATGAAACATCTATTTATAAATCATGTCAATCAAGGAAAGTCACATTCATTCCTAACAAGTGGCATAGCCAAGGGGAGCAATTATGAGTGCAAAAATTCTCTTTAAAAATGAATATTAAAAATATTGCAATTTTACTCATAAGTTGCTATCCTTGGTAAACCTTAGCCATCAAACTGGGAAGGGTTTTAAAAGTACATACATTAGATAATTACCTGAAATAATATTTAGTAATAGAAGCCCTTACCTCCATTAAACATTTTCTCGTTAACCTTTCAAGGTGTGTGATACTCCAAGCATAGGCTCTTCCCATTGAAGCTTTGGACCAATCATTTGCAGATCTTCATCATCTTCTCTCACTGCCTAAAAATTATGGCTGCTAAGAATGATAGAATACTTTCACAAACTGAAAAAAAATATTTCAAAATTCATATTTTAAACAATATCATAGAAAGACACATTTATTTATTAACAAATATTTTTGTTTGGAAGAATTGTGAAATAAATAATGACTCTAAACACGTGCAAATGGTATAAATTACAAAGGAATGAAAGGTGACAACCACTGAAAATATAGGATAATTATTACACGAAAAGGTAAAAAAAATGAATATGTACCAGAATATATGTAAAATTTGTATAGCAATAATAGTCATGAATAAATTGATTTTAAATTAATATTTTGGAACATGAATAAGAAGCTTTGCTCATACTTACTAACTTATACAGTGTTGTATGCAGGGTTTTGTGAAAGGGAGGGTTCAGTCTTTGTGTTAAGGGAATTGGAGGTTGAGTTGAAACTTAGGCTTCAACATTACTCCATTGTTTATGACTGTGCCAACTGTGCATATTGTATGTGACTTGACCTACACTATATATACAGTCCGAGCCACATCCAGCAGTACATAATATTCCTTTAGTCTTCCATTTATATATTGAATAAATACTTCATGGGGAAAATTCTAATATTCATAAGCCTGCCTCTCATATATGTACCACTGATCTTATAGTGATAAAATACTTGAATAAAGCATACATACAATGTAAGTCACAATAGAGGATAGTATTTTTTAGCTAAAATAGACAAATTATTTTGTTTTTTTTAACTATAAAGGTTAGGATTTAGTTTTATGAAAAAGAGATACAATAAATCAGAGGTCGGCAACGTTTTTCTGTTGGGTGCCACTCTTTATCAATATTCATAATCGGTGACCCTCTGCGCATGACAGCCTTTAATTCGTTTTATCCATAACGATTACAAAAGCGGTTTTTATATTATAAGGAATCCTGAATATAAAGCGTTATCATTAAAATACAAAATAAAAGTGAAATTCTTTTAAAAATATGTGCTTAAAATCACTTTGCATGCCATCTTTTGGCACGGGTGCCATAGGTTGCCGACCCCTGCAATAGATCTTTCTTTAAGTCATCTTGATAAATATGACACTATGGTTTTCAATACATGTTAATCCCCCTTTAAGATGCAGTGATGTAATATTATCTTAAATGCCAGTAAAATTTGTATGAAATTGTTTTAAAAATAAATTTCATGTCAGAATTGACTGTCATAAGAATTTTCTTTCAGCTATAGCAACCTCATAAAAGTGATAATACTGCAACTCGTTAGCATATTGATATAATTACTTTCCAATTCTGTTTCATCTTTTACAGGAATTAATGTAATACGCTTATCATAGTAAATGAAACAGCATCTCACTTAAATTGTTTTGGTGCAACATATTGTTAATAGTTTCTTTAGAGATGAATATTACAATTTTATTTTGGTGTTTCTTGATTATTTATGCCAAACATGTTGGATTACTGCATCAGTATGAGCATCTAACACCAACTTGTGAAAATGTTGCAATTATAAAAAAATGTATTATAACAATAATTCGGTGTAGTGAAAAAGAATTAAAACTATATTGTAAAAATATAAAAGGGCATGTTATGAAGAGCAAAATAGTTCAATGACACGCAGCTGTTACAAGGAACAAATATAATTTATGTCATACAGAGAGGTAAAGGATTTCCTAAGTGATATAGAATTTGTTTCCATGTGAAAAATTTCCACATATAGTACATATATGGAATAAATTGGATACTTTATCTCCTTTAAACAATATAAGATGCATGTCTATAACAGCATAAAGATGTTGTTAATAAAATGATATAAAAAATTATACGTTGCATTTTAGAGGAAAAAGGATAGAATGATTGTAATATGAGACAGCTGTAAAAATATCAAATAAAAAAATATCTGATAAGATTCATTTTCTACATACATGCTAAGAAGCTGCCTGTGGTTTTGTTGTTTCTGAAAACAACTTTGGCTGGTTAAAATTTTGTGTAAGTGAAAGGCAGAAAGGGCAAATTATTCTCAATGGGAAAGTAGCTATAGATGCTCCTTCCCCACGCATTTCATTGTTTGTACCCTTCGTACAGGGGCCGACACAGAAAATTCCAAGAGGGGACAATTTATCCGCCCCCTCTTGAATCCGCCTCTGCCTAGAACCTTATATTTTGTAAAGCTCTATCTTTATAACAATCTTTCTTTCCCTTGCCATACAGACCTAATCTGTGGCATAGAAACAAGGAATTTTGCAAGTTAGCCAGAATATTGTTAAACAAGCTGTTGTGATTCTTAATTGCACTAAATGAATTTGGGATACAGACCTTGTAGGAGAGTGATTAGTAATGCTTGTGTTTGGATGCCACAGTTATGAGGCACTGGCTCACTGATTAAGTCATCTAACTTTCTGTCATGCATAAAAAAACTGTACTGCTTTAAATTCTTTCTAACGAAGAGAGTACAGTAAAATTCAGATTTACAAATACAATGTGTTCCTGAAAAGTAGTTCGTAAATCAGGAGAGATTTTCCTATTAATGCCATGTTCAAATCCTGGCATGTGTTCGAAAACCAATTTTCCTCCTACACGTGTAATAGGATACTAAAAAGGTTTTGAGCATCTGGAATTTAAGCATTTATTTTTTCAAAATACTCTCCACCACAGTCAATGCACTTCTTCATTGGACAAAACCAGTCATTAAAAATTTGCTGCCACAAGTCTGGGCCAAGGTCTTCAATGGTTTGTAGCATCACCCCTTCCATCTCCACATCCATGGTAAAATGCTGTCCTTTTAATGCTAATTTTAATTTCGGGAACAATCCAAAGTCACATGGGGCTAAATCAGGACTGTATGGAGGGTGTTCAAGAAGTCTTATGCCAGAGATTTTCAAAAATTCTGCTGTGACAGTTGACTGATGGGCGGGAGCATTGTTATGGTGCAGACACCAATGGCGGATATGTGAGGATGGTCTCAATGCTCTTAGACCCTCAAAAGCTTCAGGGAGGCAAACGGAGGTGTACCACTGAGAGGTGACTGTGGCGCGTTCTTCGAGCCTTACTGCTGCCACCAAACCTCGGTTTGTGAAGAACACGGCATACATTCTTTTTCCCGTGGCACGCTGCCGATGCACCTGAACTGGGGTAGACTCTTCCTCAAATACCCACTGCCTCGACTGTTCTTTAGTTGGCACATCATAGTGATACAGCCACATCTCGTCACCAGTCACCACATTGTAAACATTCTTTCCTTTGCCGTTTTTGAAGAGTTTCAGTGTGTTGCGGCACCATTTCACCCGTGCTGACTTTTGCTCATCAGAAAGTCGATGGGGTACCCAAACTGCGCAAACCTTCCTCAGACCCAGATGATCATGCAGAATGGAATGCACAGATGCTGCATGAATGCCCAAGGATTGCTCAGTCACGGAATATGTGATATGCCGGTCTTCTAACACTAACTTCCTGAGAGCGTCAATCTTTTCTTCAGTTATGGCAGATGGAGGACGTCCTGAACGAGGATCATCATCCAGGTCAAAATCTCCCCTCCTAAAGTTCAGATAATGGCGCTGAATGGTTGCTCTGGAAGGAGACATCACCGAAAGCACCAGCCATTTCAGCAACGCAGTCTTGTATATTTAATCCCCTTTTAAAATTATACAGAATGATTGCACGAAAATCATGCCTTGTCAACTCTGCCATGCTTGGAATTGAACTGCGGCAACAATGTCATAAAAACCTGTCTGTGACTCATATGTATACAAAGTATCAGCAAGATACATTGTAACTATCTTAGTTAAACCCTAATCAACATAAACAGGGACAATGTTGCCTTGAAAGTCCATTCAATAAACAGAGGCTCAAAACTTTTTTAGTACCCTAAAAAGGAAAACGGAACAAATTACAGTAGATTTTAACAAATGCATTTTATTCATAACTTATTCATTCATTCAATTTGGCATCATTTTCCATATTAAGTGGAGGTTTGGGGTAGACTGCTTGCAGATGTGAGGGCAGATTAGCAGGTGTGATGGTGTGGGAGAAGGTGCACAACTTTCAAAATTTATATCAGAAGAGTGGTGCTGCAAAGGAATGAGAAACCCATCCAAGGAAATCTGATGCGAACTCAGTTTCATTTTTTCATATATTTCATCATATTGTGGCAGTCATCTTGAGGTCACAAGTCAAATTTGTGGCATAAAAAATCTTGTTAGTTAGGTACACCGAAAGTTTTTAAATTGCGAGTTTATCGTACACCAAGAATATGACCAAAAAAGAGGAGTGGAACATTCCCCAACAAGAAATCTATATTATCCTTGACCAGGGGCGGATCCAGAAACTTCTCAATGGGAGGGGTGATCGCCCCTCCACCTATCGAATCCACCCTTCCACCTATCGAATCCACCCCTGCCAACTGCCCTATATTTTTAAAATCCCTACCCCTATCAGAATCCTTCTTTCCCTTGCTATACAGACCTAATCTGTGATGTATAATTGAGGATTTTTGCATGGAAAGAATTTAAGAAAGTGCCCAATGGAGTGCAATGGAGTTATCCAAGGAGGGGGCAATCGCCCCCCGTTGGATCTGCCACTATCCTTGACTTATCTCAAAGAAAGTCAATAGTATCACTGCTTGTTTTTAGTGATACTAAAAATTACAATCTACTTCTCAAATATCAGATCCATGCAGTGGCACACACAGCATTCTCTCAAGGAGAGGGATCCGAAATATTTGGCAAGCACAAAAGTTATATGCAAGTTATCTCAATGTTGTGTATTGCATTATTAATTACATTTATGTTAAAAAGCAAAGGGGCAAACCATTTCCTATCCCTCTCTGATGACATCCAGGAACCCAAATTTAAAATAACTATGTATGTTTCCACAGTTTAGCAAAAATCAGCTAGACCCCCCCCCCCCTCCCTCTCCCCTCCCTCCCTACCCTGGGCGTGCACCACTGGATCCATGAAACTGCTCATTTCAAAATTTTGGTTGCATATATTGTTGAAATCCATGAATTAACAATCAACAGACATAAAAATTGTCCTTGATATGTTACATGTTCCATTGTTAAGTGTTGTAATCATTCTATCAAATTACTGCATTTTTAAATTAGATATTAAAAATGCTACGAATTTCTAAGATGAAAAAATTACATCTGGCATTCTCTGGCTATTTTCTACTTATAATAAAATCTGTCTGTATTTTGTATTTTATCGGTAGCTTTTTTACCATATAAAACCTTATGCATTTATAATGTATCAATTGACTTTATAACGTGCAGGTTTTCATTCTTTTTTAGATTAAAATTAGAAAGCATTAACCTACGATCTTCGGATCTGAACTATTTTGAAGAATAAATTATAGTTTCTTATTCTGTTAATCTTTTTCCACCAACAGTTCGAAATTGCTCACGTTAAACATTTAATTAACATATTTTGGGGAAATCTTGCCATTTTAACGGGAGAGAGGAAGGGAGGGAGAGAGAGAGGGAGGGAGAGAGAGGGAGGGAGAGAGAGAGGGAGGGAGAGAGAGAGGGAGGGAGAGAGAGAGGGAGGGAGAGAGAGAGGGAGGGAGAGAGAGGGAGGGAGAGAGAGGGAGGGAGAGAGAGGGAGGGAGAGAGAGGGAGGGAGAGAGAGGGAGGGAGAGAGAGGGAGGGAGAGAGAGGGAGGGAGAGGGAGGGAGAGAGAGAGGGAGGGAGAGAGAGGGAGGGTGAGAGGCAACTATTTTTAGTTTAACTAAAGATAGCCCATCATATTGATGGTCTTTTATACTAGTGTAAAATAATGATTTGTTACATTAAAATTAACTCCATGCATAAAAAATTATTATAAATCAAGAAATCTAAATAGTTGCAAGAAGCAATAAGCAAAAATATATGATTGCGAGACAATAATGTTAAATGCTGGAGGAATAACTTTGTCATTTCTGACTGTAAATTATGATGCATTTTTATAAATCTTACCTGATACTTTTCATTATAAATGTTTAAAGATGATGTTCCACATAGTGTTTTATAAAATAATTCAAAATTAATCAATATAATTTCTATCATTTAAAAAAATTATCTAATCATCAATGCATGGTGATAGACAACTTACCTCTTCATGAAGTTGTGAAACAAATGTCACAAACTATCTATACACCGCAAATTACAAAACTATTCCTCGCAAACAATTTTCTACAATTAATGGCTGGCTGATACTTAGCGCTTATGGCTCGAAATGTTTTACTTTTCGATTGAATTAGAATCGATAGTGCCGATTTCATTTCTGAGTCATTATAATTACTTAATTAACAGTTTAGTTTGAACATGACGTGGATCGGCCGTGATAATACTATCGTTCGTAAATATTAATTTTCCGGACGGTTTTCGTATGATCTGTTGTTACTGAAGAAAATTTTCCAAAAAAAGGTTTATGTAAAATGTCAGCTTGTGCTACGGTAGTTTACCATAAAACGAATACCGTCTAAAATAATATTCAACCAACTCGACGAGCTGAATAAGCGGTCTTTTCGTCTGTTAACCTTAAATACTTTTTCAACTCTCCGACTTTGTAGCGTCATATTCACTCGCTCCCAAAAGTCAACGTCATTTACCTTTTCAATTTTTTGGTCGCGAGTTATCGCTTTCTCAGACAAAAACTCGACGACCTAGTGTAAGTTGGAAGGAAATGGCAACTCGCAGGTATACTTTGCCTTGAAGGTTTTTGGAGCGGGTCATTCACAGGAAGGATTTTCACGCTTGCTGTTGTATTGGATAAAAGCTGTTGTGCAACGATGAGGGCACCTCCTGAGGTATGTATTTTTTTATTTTGGGGGAACTATTTCCATTATTTTGACGTTGAGATGGTGTTATTTAAACTATCGTGGTCAAGCGGGTGTGAAGAGATCGACGTTTTTCTGATTAGTCGATTTAAAGGATGTATACGCTCGTGTGCTGTAATGATTAAAAACAAATCGTATTTAATACTGGAAGTGTGTCTGTTATTCTTATGTTATAATTCTTCACGTGATAATGTATTAATATATATTTTCGAGGAAGTTCATTTGATTTTACGCTTGCCAATCGGTTGATTTGTGATCTGCGATGTCGACATAATAAATTTTGAATATTGAAAAGCCGATATATTTTGACACAAATAAGTTAATAAAATTTTATTGATAAAATGCACAGTAGCAGTGTGCAGTTATATTATGTCTAGTATGTGCTATGATGACATGAGCAATTCATCTTTTTTAATGGTTATGAATCCGTGAATGAAAATAATATATTTTGCTGTTGGTTTCTTCGTCTTTTATTTATATAGATCCTTAATGTTATTCAAATGAAAATTACATGAACCGCGACGAATGTTTTATACGGTGAATGCCGCTTTTTATTATCACGGGTTATTGTTAATAAATGCTAAATTCCAAAATAAAATCTAAATTTTAAAAATGTTGCAGTTGATTGTTACCGTCCGTTTAATGTTATCAATTGGATTGAACCCAATGTGGTGTCATTAGCGGCATCTACCGCATAAGCACGTTTACTTCTTAAGTGTTATTATTAATCGAAAAAAGCTCATATATATATATATATATCCTTTTGACATAATTGACGATCCGACATTCAGTACGATTAATTTAAGGCGCATTCATCAATGATTCATTCTCTTCCCAACTTCAGACCCGTTGCAAGATTTGCCTGCAAATCTTCTGCTGTGCCGAGCATAGGATCGCTCACGAAATAAGGAAACACTCCTTCAGAGGAAAGAGCTTCTTCAATCAGCATCCTAGCGTACGCATTACGGCCAACGATCATTCGGCGAACAGGATTTTGTCAGTTGAACCAAATGCACCTCGCAAGAGGAAACGCGAATCCCTTATACAAGAATCGAAGGCCGACGGCAGCAAGGACAAAACTGAGTCATCGGGAGGTTCGCATTCGAGTTCCTTCTCGATTATATCGTCTGTGACCCATCTCTTCCGCAACGTCTTCACCCAGAGTGCTAGGCAGGAGAAATGGAACATAACGAGCGAAGAAGTCACCGAAGAGGCGCTCAATATTACGGAGAGGTGAGCGCAAGTTTACCTTTTATCAGTAGCGCACGCAGGATTCTCTCAAGGGGGAAGGGGTCCGAAATACCGTATATTCCAGAATATAAGGTGGCCCCGAATATTGGGCAACCCCCTAATTTCCCACCGAGAAAACTAGAAAAAGTTATTTGACAAAAACTTGAATAATCAAAGTTCGAGGGTCCGAATATCAGGCGACACCCCCTTATCTGAAGGGCAATTTTGGAAAAAAAAACCCTCCTTATATTCGGGCATATAAGGTATTTGACATGCCCAAAAGTTGTATGAAAGTCATATCAATGTCGCGTTTTGCACTATTAATTATATTTAGGATAAAAACAAAGGGGGCAAACCGTCTCCCATTTCTTTCTGATGACGCCCATGAACCCAAATTTAAAATAACGATGTATGTTTCCACATTTTATAAAAATCACAATTATCTAAGGAGGGGAGGGGGTCCGGACCCGATGGACCCCCCCCCCCCCCTGTGTGTGCCCCACTGCCTTTTATTATATTATAATTTTGGCTTGACTTTTTCGGCTTTTCGGGTATAAATATAATCTTTAATTTCACGTTCCTGAGCTATTCGATAGGTGTGTAGTGTTTCTCGATCTCTTTTGACTTCCTGTAGCTTTTCAGTGAAATGAAAAGGTCTTTTTCTGTCGATATCATCGCTAAAAAAATCGTATTTTGTCGCACGAAAATGTCTGTCATCCCTTACAGAGGTGATTTGTTATATTTTTTGCACATTTGGGAGCGACTATTAAGTGATTTTTTCCTAATACTGCCATTTAATTACGACTCGGAAACGAGCAGAAATGTATTTAAAATTTATGCTAAAGTAGGAAAAAGTGGAGTTAATATTTTTAGTTGAACTGCCAAGCGGCCCGTTTTCACGTCCTTAACCCGATTAATATTACTTTCCGGACATTTTGTTCAGAGATCCTACCGACTCTATTATGCGCTTGGATTGAAAATGGACTACCGAAACATCGAAATATCAGATAGTGGGCGGCAAATATAGAAAAGCGCGTTACTTTCAAATAAAAAAATGAATGATAAATTAATAAATTTTATCAAAAATGTCCGAAGTAAACAATCATTCCTACGTAATATTATCTAACTGCGTCAAAATTTTAATTTTTATACACTGAAATTTGCACGCTCAATCAAGCATTCATCAAGTCGGATATGACTAAACTTCTCCTCGATTTAGAAATTTCAATCGTTTAACCATTAACTTGTATCGCCGGGTCGAAATTCTCTCTTATACTTTTTGTTTACATGATTATTACTTGTACTAGTAGAGTGATTACAAAATTTGTGTATTAAATACCATCACCGAATGATCTAAATTTATATATACTCATCAATGTATAATACTACCTCTACAGTATACGCGAAACAAGTTAATTTAATTAATGCAATTTAAAATTTGAATAAAGATGCCAGTTTAAGTGGGTAAAAATAAACGATATCACTTAAGGGTTAATTGTTCGCGATTTCCTTACAAATTCCTGGCATTAGGCCTTTCAAAAAAGAAAAGCAAGATTACCGGTTGTGATTTCTTTTCTATTCTAGCGGGGGAAGGAGGAGGCTCGTGCCGATGAGGATGGCTCCCCCGGAAACGCCTAGGCGACATCGATGGAACGCCGTGGAAGAGGAAAGCCACGTATTCTTCGCGCCTAGACCGAGGCCTCCATTACACCCTCAGCCGCGAAGAATATTGCTCTCTCCAGCCCGGAGCGAGCCACCGAGTCCATTGAGGAATTTATCGCTAAGTTCCATCGAAAACTCTATAGGACGGTTCCATTCGTCTCCTATGGCATATTCCTAAATATTCACCGGAACGATTCGATTCGGAGCCATTGGTAAATAATCGAATTTGAATAAGTCGACGGTAGTGATTTTCAAACGCCTAAGACTCGCAATAAAACTCGTACTAAATAGCGTGATTGACTATCTTCTGCCACCAATCATCCTGTTTTTTAAATATCGGCGCCAAAGATAATAGATGTAAATGTAGTATTTTATTTCACATTGTGTCCCAATTGTGCGTTAAAAAATTAACAATCAAATGTATAGGATGTTTTAAATGTATTGTTGACAGCGCAACGCTTTGAACCGTTTTGCGCGTGGATTTATTTTATTAATATTATTTAAATTCTGACCCAAATTAAAATAGAGAAAAATTAGTAAAATTGAACTTACAACGATGATGAACATATTAGCTGTATTAATTTTTAACGTCCTTCCACTAGTGCCAATTTTGTGCGTATTTTGAATCGAGCAAAATTTGTTGTTTTTCTTTTTCCCCTTTCCCGCCGCGGGGCTCTCAAAACAGACTCCAGACTCTCAGTCGCGTAAACTTTTATCGATTAAACTCTATGAAACACCTCTTCCGTTTTCCTTCGTCCCGCATCCAGAACAACTCCCCACGGGGAGTTTAAGTTGATACTCATTAATTAATATTTGTATATATTTAAAAAAGTTTTTCTTTTAAGTTGCAACAAATATAAATAGTTTAACGCCCGGGTGTAAGTTAATCCGCAGCGATTTATTCGTTTCGAATCAGTCGTTGATTTTTTATAACGTGCTCGGATACGAATGAAAATATGTCGACGTAACTTCATGCCCAATTAATTTAATTATTGTATCGTTTATCCAACACAGGACGTCGGGGAGATTAATGATTAATAATAATTTGAGGTTAGAATCCAACCGAAGACGACGGCGCGCATCGCGGTATTCGAAGTGCTTCATCTTGGTGTCCATCCATCCGATGATTTTCGTTTCGAAATTTATTGCGAAATTCCGTTTCGCACTAAAATCATGTAACGTTATTATTTTGCATTTATATGCATTAATGGCCTTTATCGACGGGATAAAAATTGCCCGGTGCCTTTCCGTTCGATACAAAGTCTAAACAACAACATGTCAAGTGCGCCAAATGAAACAACAACTGGACACGGAGAACACGTTATGTCAGGAGGTGGCCCGTGTTTGTTTGGGGACGCATGCGTGTATGGAAAATGTAAACAAAACACCGCGCACTCCGAAATAACATCATTCGGCGGTGGGACTTTTTCTCGTGTGATCTTAGTTTTGTGTGGGAAAACTCGGGGTAGACATTTTTCGACGACTTGCTTTTTAAGTTACTCTTAGAGCAGGGATGGCAAATGACGTTTTACAGAAAGTACAAGCTTGCGCGTGCCAAATAAAATCGCAAACATGCCACTTCTGGCACGCGTGTCACGTACTTGCCATCCCTGCTCTAGAGAATAATTTCCAAGTGCTATATATGTGTATTTTTATTTATTGGAATTGTATTTTACTTATTTTGTCTTTTTTATACGCATCATGTTTTAAGTTTATAATAAAGTTTCCCCGTCGGATTGATTTTTTACTTGATTTTACCCTTAGTGCGAAATTTAATTATGCAAAAATTGACAGTTTCGAAACAAATAGGAAATTCCATTACATATTTTTTTCGTTCTTGTGTTCGTTTATATCAGTGTTGTTCAAACTTTTTCCATCGCGACCCAGTCGATGGGAAGGCAACATGAAGAAAAATACGTTCTTAACTGACATGAGTTTTCATTGATTCTCCACAAAGAGTAACTCATACTAAAATACTGGCATTTATATAATAAGAGCATTTAGTTTCTTGTAATTTTTGACACGTTTCAGCTGGTTGTGCATTGAGTGCTCATATTTTCCTCATGAGCCTCGCGATCCAGTAATGGGTCGCGACCCGTACTTTGAAGAACATTGGTTTATATAACTCTTAAAAGGACGATAAAATCAGTATTATCCCTGGTAATGTGATGACGTAAAGAAATTCAACACGAGAAATAAAAAAATGGAAAATTTCTAAAGACTATAAAAGATTATATGCTTGAGTAATCCATGGAAGAGTAGTATATGGATTTTTAAATGGGATGCTGCGATATAAGATATTGCGTGATATTTTTTAGTTCGACACTCAAAATAAAGTTGACCTTTCGTTGATTGTAATAGAAAACTCAACGGAATTACTTTAGGAAAGAGAATGTCGTATCTGTACATTAATAAAATCTTACCGAGTGTTACGCTTTATTAATGGGATAGTTGTAATAGCGATGTTAAGGAGCATTTACCACGGAATGTAATGTTCCGCCAACAGGTATAATTGTGTGCTACGAACGATTGCTTAAAGGACTTACTATGCAAAGAAAAGCTGCCATTATATTCATCGCTCCACGCTATAATTACTGCCTTTATCGATGATATTATGGTCCAAGGGCAGATTATTACATTTCGACTAACAAATTTCACAGCCGCTCTACAAGTCTTTCGAAATCGCTCTCGCGTTTCAAACCTCTTACATTGTATACTTGCCGGTTCTCAAAAGATTCGCGTTGCAGTTCGCGGACGAGCTCAGAATGAGCGTACGACCGTCTTCCTTTCACCTAACATTTACGCAACTATAGAACATGCCTCTCGGGTGTGAAAAGAATTGAAACACCCTGAACTTTAACGTAAAATTAAAATCCATTTTATAAGATCACCTCTGTTTTAATAATAAATCTAAATGTAATGAGGATAATTGATATTTGATTATTTTTTATCAGCTATCCGAGGACGGCTCCAAAATCCTCTTTTAAGTATTAATGCTATTTAAGAAAAATAAAACATAGGATTCTTAACGTCTTGGATAGATATTAAGAGTATTAAATATTCAACAAAGGTATAAATTCTATTAAAATAAAAATTAACTGGGTTGATAATTTTTTTTACTCTCCGATATCTTCTCGCAGGGCCCTCGTGTTACAACAGTAATTCATTATACAGTAAAAATAATCTTTATATTTTTCGCATTGATTTATAATACCTATATAATTAGGTCAAGGCTTTGAATTTATATATTCTAGCGAATTTACTTATTTTGTCTATAACATTTTGATTATGAGTGAAGTTAAACATTCAACGATTGTTTTAATTCAATAATTGAATCCAGAATTTTTAGACTGATCAGTGAAAAGGACGATTTAATTTTATCATTCCACAGTTTACAAACCCGACTGGTAGTGAGACAATCTGACACAGCGAAAACAGAAGTGAAACGATTTATTTAGCACTTTCCAAAGCCTGCATCATAAAATGGCGGCACCGCAACCGAAAACATCAAGTCTTACGTCTGCAGTTCCAATAAAAAAAGAATTAGAGTTCAACGAATTTTACACGGAGGTAAATAAATTTATTTCATTCTATTATTACAAATATCCCAATTGCTGGCTATTGACATAAATTCATCAGTATTGGTCGTAAACAAGCTTTGTTGTTGCTGTTAAAACTACATTTTAGTTTTAACTCTTCGTTAAAAAAATACTATGCCAATGAATAATTTAAGGCGTAATATAGTGGCTTATATTCTCTGCAATACTCAGAATGGCATATTCCACACGACATATATCCGAGTAACAATAACCTAATACAGTTTTCCGGTACAAGTCTACTTTTTCATGCATATTTTGGTGGTACATTCAAAGGCTCTTAAGTGCGTTTGCCTTCTTATTAACGTTTTTATTGTAATGTTTTGATAATTCTATGTTCAACAGGTTAAAGAAATAGAGAAAAGAGACTCGGTGCTTACCCCTAAACAACAGATTGATCGTCTGCTCAGGCCCGGTTCTACGTATTTCAATCTGAATCCATTTGCAGTGCTCCAAGTGGAACCTGAAGCACAACTGGATGAAATTAAAAAGAAGTACAAAAGGGTAAGGTTTAGAAGAATCAACATGTGGAAACAAATTTTCATGTGGTATTTTCCTTCTTGTAAACTCTCATTATCTACTTTTCGATAATGCAACATTTTTAATTTAGTAGTATGTCATGGCTCTTAATATTCTACCTATGCATTATTGTGCAGAAGAATGACTATTTTGAAATTACTTAATAGAATTTGCACTTCACAACGAAATTATGCAAACTTATTATAGTTATCATGATTTATTCTTAGTTTTTATTCTTATTGTTGAAGGGAATTAAAATTGAAGTAGTGTATTGAATATTTTATATCTCGAATAACCTTCAAGTGAATCTAAAAGAAATGTTTATTATTATTCCCAAAAGATATTTCATATTTTGAATTATATAGTAATGGATCTTTGGACATCCTTGCTAAATGAAAATATCCAAAGAGCCTTGATGAAAATGCACTATTTGTGATTGGATTAATTTTTAGCTTTTGATTGACAGCTTTCCATTTTGGTCCATCCAGACAAAAATCAAGATGATCCTGAGCGAGCGCAGCAAGCTTTTGAAAGTGAGTAATGAAATGCCTTTTGTCTTTTCTTCTTCACCGTTGTGTTCAACATTTTATTTTCTATTAATTAAATCATAAAGATCATCTAATTTTAAATAAATTATTGTGTCAAATCTAGTGGAATATATAGTATAGGGTTGAAACAAAGAGGACAAGCTCATATTTTTACCCCATCGGTTTTTCTTATCACAATTTATAAGTTGTAACCTTTGTTGCAAAACATTTCGCTTACTAAATATGTTCTTATTTGATGTCATTTTGTTACTGGGCAAGTGGATAGTGATTTTATCAATTCTTTGATTTAATGATTAATCTAAGGATGGCTTAATATAATTTATAAGCAAAAAGACTAGATACCTAAATGGAAGAGGCTGGAAATGGTCATATTTTGGATTAGGTGTTGATTATTTATTTCTCCATCTTAATGCACTTGGTGTCTGTATTGCTTGCTTGCTCTTAATAAAAGCTATCCTGTAATGAAATTTACATTTTATTTCATTGATTGCTGACTCAAGTGGTAATTGGGCATTCATTTAATATGAAACATTCTGCATTCTCACAATCACTTATTCAGAATTGCTTTTAAATTTCATTATTAACATTGATTCAGCATAAACTCAGGGAAACAAAAATATGGTAGAATTGAGAATATTCTGTGTGTAATTTATATAACATTTTTCTGTTTTTTGATGTCATGCTTTTGAGAAAAATCCAGCAGAAGTGTTATATAAAGAAATGTCTCATAAATTCATAAGTAATTGATTTATCATGCTTATTGTTAGTGTAAAAAAAGTGCACAGAAATCTGATAGAGACAATTAAATGGAGGGAATTAGATTTTGTTAGATTGGATGTCAAAACCAGTACTTAAAAAAAACAATTTATCATTTTAAGTATATTTATAATAAAAGAAAATAGTCATTCATTAATACAATGAGGTTTTTAAACAAATATTTTGAATTTCAATCAGTATGAATGGAAATTATGTGATTAATAGATGAAACAGAAAAGTACTATTAGTTTTTATATAGTAAAATAATTCTAATAGTCATCTTCAATTTAATAAATTTTGGAAATGAGCCGTGAGCAACTGTATTCAAGAGGTTGTTGAGTAATAATCGGATATTTGTTTATTGTCTAAAGAACAAGAGGTGATTAATTTGTTTCCTATTACAATGAGTACTCATTCTTTCCATTCCTAGCCTGGATGAGAGACTATGAGGTTGATTTTCATGTAGCAGATGCTAATAACACAATAGCTGATTCATCTATAAAATATCTCACCAACCAACCAACATTGGCAGCAATTCAATGAGTTTAAAAAATAATAAAGACTCTAGGATGTCAGTTTTGATTCTCAGTGATTGAAAAGATCAAATTATGTGCAATCACAAGATCTATTTATGAATATGATATCTTTTCATGTGGTAGTCGTCAACCGTGCTTACAAAACTCTTGAATGTGAAGAGACCCGTGTGAAATGCTTGGATGTTATCGAAGAAGCAAAGGAAAGAACAGAACATATGGTGAGTCCTGGTATTTTTAATATCATGATTTCCTAGTTATCCTTGAAATGTTGCCATTAAATTTTACTATCTGTTTTGTTTCTGTAACTGCATGACATTCTGTAGCACAATACAGTGCCGTGTTTGGTATAAAGCATAATTGTGTACAATTTAATGAACTTATTGGGATCTTAAGTTGTAATAATTTTGTAAGACTCATTATATGTGAAATTTATAAAACAAAGCATTGTAGCTATGTCTATCCGATTAACTTTGGTATATATGAAGAATTTTGGAGATGAGGGCAATTAAGCCTTCTCTCCTCTACCATATAATATTAATATTGCATTATTGGCCTGTTTTCATGATAACCAGGAAGTATAATGAGTAACATGTAAAATATGGTTGTGCCTGTAAAAATGTTTGATTCAATGTTTTTGTCAGTGATTATTATTTAGTGACTTTTTTCTTTATCCAAAATGCAAAATTCTCATTGCTATGTTTTTTCATAGTTGGTGGTTTATATTTAATAGTTTAAATAATTCTAATTAAGTGACATAACTGCTAGGAAGAAGCAGATCAGTCAGTATCTCACAATACTTAAGGCAGGGGCTAAAACATTCTATAAACCTTGTCTTTTCAATGCAGGTTTTTAATCATATCCTTGGTTGTGTAGCAAGTATTAATTAACTTATTAAATGAATAAAGCGTATTAAACGTTACGAGGATGTAAAGTTTTAGGGAAAAATTTGGCTTATCTGCTTCCTTCCCAGGAGTAATAAATTTCCTTCAGCAAAGAAGGAAAGATTAAAATGAAGAAAAGCACCTGTGAATTCCTGGCACCTCCTCCACCAGACTCCATAAACCTACTTGGGCTGCGTGCTTGCTTGTTTGTATGAAATGGATAAGGTAGGATAGTGTAATACATGTGTCAAGTTTTAAAAAGATATTGTTTGTCATGTGCAGAGTCGGACTTGCACCGTCGGCTGTTTTTCCCAAGTATTTTAGGGTATGATTGTTTTTAATCCTACAATTTAAGAAATTACTCAGACAAAAAAAATTCACATGAGCTCACTTTCAGGCACAAAACCTAAAATACTCAGTAGTTTATTTACTGAAATCAGTCTTGCTTTAAAGCACATATTGAAATCTGTCCTTTTAACTTTTTATGTTTATGCACGTCTGTCGACAACTGTTTTTTGTCTCTTTTGTAGGTACTTGCCTCCTGTTAAAGTATTTTGTAAGTTTAATTTAAGAGTCAGTGGTAGGTTTATCATTAGTATTTATTGGTCTACATCAACATTTAAGGATATTTAATGGTTACATTATCTCATTCCGTCAAATATTTCTCTTCTTGACCGAACCAAATGTTCCAATGGATAACTTATTCAATCAAATAAACTTTCTTATAAAATATATTTAACATGTTAAATAACCCTATATATTGAAGTAGGCCATGTTTTTGCCCTAATCATCCAATTATTTTGTTCCATGAAAAAAAGGTGTAAGCTCTGATTATTGTTTAGTAATTGTAACTATTAAAAAAAATTTAATGCTTCAAATTAATATGCTGTATCTCTTTAAAAGAATGCATATCATTCAAATCATCATCAGAGGTTGGATGAATTTAATGTATGTAAAAGTCCTTGTTTGGTTGTCAAATGCTCTTCTGTGCTAGTCCGACCCTGGACATATAATATTAGTCTTTTGATATAATTGTTAACAGGATAAACTAAAAACTTAATGAAAGAAAATAAAATTATGTCAATAATAATGTTATTGCTTAATGAGGCAGCATTAACTAATTTGAAGGTTTGATGGAGCAACCCTCAAAATAGGAAACAGCCTCACATTTCCAAGATTTTCTGCCTTATAACTCATAATTTGTGGGACAAAACCCTCTCAGTTGTTATTTTTTGGTTTAGTTTTTAAATACTAATCCTTATGAAAATATATATAATGGATATTGGAATTTTATCTTTTCTATTTCTACTATTATTTACTTAACTGAAGTTATAAAATATTATACTTATTCAAAGTTTTTCAAATTCATAAAAATAGTATTCAGTATAAAATTCCATGTTTTCCCTGTTAACATTGAAATATTCTGCATTTTTACTAACAAAATAAATTGTTCAAGGAAGAACATTGCTTATAATATTATTTGCTAGTCAAAGGTTTAGAATTTTGTATTTCTTTAATTTGTCAGGAGGAAAAGGAAGAATATAACATTTGGCGAAGATTGCCAATTTTCATCTCTGGAAGATCTCAAAAATTATTCGTTCCACAATTAAGTTACATCGGCTGGAAAAGAGGGGCTTGTATGATTCTCATTAACTGAAGTTTATTTAATTTTGTCATGACCTTTTTCTAAATCTGCATGTTTCTCATTAGTGAAGATGTGTGGAGCTGTCATGCAATTCCAATTTTCTGTCTTGCCATCAAAGACCACTGGCTAACAATGTCTTGCGTTTACTTTTGGCTCAGATAAATGAGAAGAAGAAAAAACTCAAACGAGAGGGACGTGATCCTGTAGTAGATGAAGATGACCCAGTTAATCGTCGGCATGCTGTGTATGTGATGACAATGCGATTGTTTGCAGACATGGAGCGAAGGAGACGTGACTTAGAGCAACGAGATATGGAGGAGAGGAAGAGGAAACGGGAACAGGAGATCCAAGAAGAGCAGAAAGCTACGTTGGAAAAGGAGTGGCAGAAAAACTTTGAGGTTTGTCTTTGACTGGTATGCTTTGTTACTGAATGTTTTAGCAAACCCATCATCATCATCATGTGTAAATGTTTTTTTGTCACTAGTGCACTTGCCTGTCCAAAATTATGGTTAGGCACAAAAGAATTATTCGGTTAAAATTAAAACACCTTAAAATGTCTTTTTTTACTAATTCCAGTATGCTGATCACGAATATGATCGTCGTTCATCCGCAAATTACGTTGTTTTCGAGATTAATATAGATTGAGTTGAGAAAATTTGCGTTTTTACAATACAGGCGGCTCCCGAGATTCGACGGGGATGCGTTCCTGAAAACGTGGTCGAATCTCGAACAGTCGAATGTCGAATCAGCACAAATTCAAACAATTAGAGCAGAAATAATGATGTCTAGACTGAAACTAAACCTCTCATGGTCGGGTGGGCTGAAAATTACTTTGCGTAAAATAGTTTCTAATTCGACCGATCAATCAGCTGGGTCGATTCGACCGATCGATCAGCTGGGTCGATTCGACTGGTTGAATTCTCGAGTGGGCGAATCTCGAACGGTTGAATCTCGGGAGTCGCCTGTATAAATATGCATATCAAAAAATTACTGTTTAAATATAGTCCGTCTTTCTACCATTTGGTTTTTTCTGTATAATATTATTGTCAAGAGCTTCTTTAAAGGCCTAAAGTAAGAACTAACCCCAAAAGAACACTGGTTTAGATAGCATCTCTGGTCTGCATATATGCCTTAGAGGTCAGCTACATTTCAACATGAAATACTGTTTATTTCAAGAAAAAAGAGGAAGCTAGAAACTGAATTTAAAAAATGTCTGAATACTGATCAATTAAAAACACCTGGAGAACAGAATGCAGTTCAGCAGAGCAGCATTACATAAAGCAACAAAATAGAGTTTTAAATGTGATATGTACATGATAAATATTTTTATTTAATCAAAATGCGCATGAAATGAGACAAAAAAATGATCGAAACAAAGATGGGATCGACTTTACAAAACTGGTCAAATCACAAAAATCACATTCATCCTTATTTAATGCAAAGCACAGCTTTTCAACGTTCTCATATTATCCAGGATCAGATGCCATGTAGTGAAATGTTAATTTAAAATAGCAACATAAATAAATGAATCTATGGCTCATTGTCAACGTTTATGGAATCGTTAAAAATGTATATTTTTATTATTAAATGTGGCTGATTTAAATGCTGATTAAAGTTACTAATTTTTACATACTTTCCTTTGAGATAACTTCATGTCATACAAAAATGTGGTTGAAAATAAAAATCAACCTCTTGTTGGTTATATACATTGCTTTATGCATTTTATTTAGTTATAATCTTCATTTTGTTAAATTTCAGGAATCTAGGGAAAACAGAGTGAATAGTTGGAAAGCATTTCAAGCTTCTGGATCAGGAAAAAACAAGAAATTCAAAGGATTCAAGCCTCCAAAACATAAAGCTGAATCTAGGTACATGTGGTTAACAAACGTTTTATCTAAGTTTTTAATTAGCTGTTAAATGACACTTAAACATTTTTAGATTATAAAGGGTGTTTAAAATAGGTATTTATATAGGATCTCTATCATAGTTAAAATTGCCCAAGTTTGCAGTGTTTTGTAATTGTAAGATTATTTAAAGTAAAGAAATCTTTCTATACCATTTCATGTCAGGTATATAAGATTTCCAAAGCTTAAAAGAAATTTCTCTATGAAACTACTGAATTCAAGGCACTGAAATTCTTATGTCCAAAGGCCTGAGTATTTTGAAACTAATAAAATATTTTTGTATACGTATATAATTGATTTTACATGTACTAACAGCAAGTTGTGTACTTATTTTCTTGAGGGATGATAAATGCAAGGAAAGGCAGTGTACCAGCATTTTCCTTGTTATTCTTATACATTGTTATAATCTTATTAATAACACAATGTTTCCTCAATATTTTCAAACCAATAAAATTAATTATTGAGCTAACCTCATAGCTTGAATCCAGTAGACTGCATAACTTTTGGGAAAGCAGATGCACAACTTAGCTACTTGGGTGCTTTGCAGATCATAAATCCTGAAAAGACCAATTTAAAGATTGATTAAAGCATGAAATCTAGGTATACTATCTTTGTTTAAAAAAACTCAACAACTACGATCACTGTTCGGCAAATCTGGGCTTACTTCATCAGCCAAACTGAGATACAACTTCATATGCTGTATGCTTTCTTATGTGACATGTTTTTCTAATGAATAAAGACTAAAGATTTCACAGAAATGGCATAAAGCCTCATGCCTTAAATATTTTTTACCAAGGTTTTCTATGGAAAGAATGTTTTTAAGGAATTATTTCTGTTATAAATAACAGTATTACTCAGCATTACCATATTTACTAGTGTAACCTGCACTCCTTTTTCCCCAAAATGTCGATAAAAAAGGGACTGCGTATCGTTTTCTGAACAGGTTATACAAATTGCGAGTTTCGATAGTAAATTTACTGCAACACACTTGTGTCTACATTTATACTCGCAGAGGGGAAGAATTCTACATAGGAATATGCATGTCTATATGACCAAGATAATGTTTAGGGTATAAATGCGCAGTTTATTCTACTATTGTTACATCTTCAAGATCACAATGGACATTTTGACGATTGTGATGATGTAATATTTTTATACAACTTTTATTATAACTTGACCTTTATGAATGCAAGCCATGTTACAAATCCCAATAACTAATACATTTTGGGCACTTCCATATGAGCTAGGAGTATGAAATTTTGGCTGTTTGTATGTTATGTTTTACCCCAAACGTAAAAATTCGCAAATCTCAGAAAAAAGTCTTGGGTTCGACTCCAGGGGATAATTTCCATTTCCTGTAAGATAAGATGTAAAATGTAATTTTTCGAAGCGCAGGCTTCTATTCTTTTGCAAATTTAAATTGGGAGAAATTGACCCATGACAGTGATGGCGAGCCTTCTATTGCCCGCGTGCCAATATTACTGAATTTGTCGAATCTTTACCGCCTTGTGTGCCACAAGAAAGTCCTTGATTTTCTTTTGTGCCAACTAAATTAAATTCGTGATCAAGACATAAGAGATTGAAATTAGTAACCATTAAACTAATGTTTACAATAGTTAACTAGATAACACAAATGTTTTTTCGGCACTAAATCAGTACGATAAATTCTCTGATTGGTATTCACCTTTTGTTGGCGTGTCAACCAAAATCGTCTTGCGTGCCATCACTGACCTATGATCTTTGGACCTGGACTGTTTTAAAGAAAAATGAATTGAGTTTTTTATTCTTATTGTCGATTTTCACCTATAGTTCGAAATTGCTCAAATTATACGTTTAATTCTTATATTTTGGGAATAAATCTGCTTTTTAGCGGCGTCTATGTCATTGTTAAACCTTGTGCTTACATTGTTGCCTTCCTAAGTGTAAGATAAGCGTGCTTTGCATGCTTTGATAGGAGAGAGAGAGAGGGAAGGAGGGAGGGTGGGTGGGAAGGGGGAGGGAGGGTGAGGGATAGTAAGGGAGAGAGGGAGTTAAAACATACAATGAATTATCTGTTATTAAAACTATAAACCTAAAAATAAATAAAATAAAAATTACTTTTTTGACATTATACAACTTTTATATTAAGGGCTCGAAAAACCTACAAATAAATTAAATAAAAAAACCTTTTTAGTTTATACAACTTTTATATTAAAGGTACTAAAAATAAATTACATTTTGAATAGGGTGAATGTCATTTGTTGTAATAGATTCTCAAATTTCCATATTATTAACATATCTATTGTTAGGATACTATTTTTAAAAATTTGAACACATCTTAATATAAAAGTTGTGTGACTTTTGCAAAGCTGATATGATGGATCAAGAAATTAAATACTAAAGCATGAAAAACGTAAGCATCAACATCCCAAATATCAAACATTCCTGTAGACTTATGATCAGCTGATTAGCCACACAACTTTTATATTAAGATGTACTTCAAACTTTGTTAATTATTATAGTATCCTAACACTGGATATGCTAATTATAATCTAACTATATATTAATTTTACGTTGATGTAGGTAGACATTTGTGTACAATTTATATTGGCGTATTTCTCAAGAACTGTTCGTCGTAAAGATATGCGGTAAATGGCATTTTGTTTCTACTGGCTATTAGGTCCCTGGAAAAATATTCTCATTTTCATAAAGTCCCGGGTTCAAATCCAGGAGACAGTTATATGTCCCCATAAGTTTATACAGGATTTTCGATTTTTCAGAGTGGAGGGTTTTTTCCTTCAATCACCAAAATACGTAAATATCGACCGATTTTCTTCGATTTTACTTTATTGGATGGCTAAAACTCTATACTATCTTATTCTTGCAATGTTTACATATTACATGGTCAAAGTTTTCAGAAATACACAATTGTTTTCGAATTTTTACATATATTTCGTACTCTTTCCGGGTGTTGCCAAGGCGACCGTCATTGTTGCCTCCGATTCAATTACTGTCAATTATACCTTCAAATAGGTGAAAGAATAGCGTTATTTGCTTTGCACTTTTGTTTTAGCATCAAAATTAATGAAGCATAGCAACATAAATATTTACGGATAATTATTCTGTTGACTGCGTATGGGAAGCATTTCTAGCTGTGTCAATAACGTGTATAACAAACAAGCTCCCAGCACTTTGAGTTTTATTTTAAATTGTGCAATTAATTTGTTTTTTGTTTTGTTTCATCATTTGAATGCCAGAATCTTACCTTTTTGTAAGTAGAACCATCATATTACACATCTGTATTCCTTATTAACGCAAATAGGCTCACGCATCAATTAAAAATTAGATGAGAATAAGGATGCATGTTACTTTGTAAACACATTATATGGTTATCTTCTCTTCATTGATAATCTAAATAAATAGTAGGTCCTGTAAGAAGTTAAAAGCAGTCGTTGATAGACACTTGAAATAAAGCAATTGTTTGTGAGTTCGTCTCTGAGGGTGCAATGATAATCATTGGAACTAAGGTAAGGTAGAGCTATTAGCCCAGCTACAGCTGCCAGAGAAAGGAAGGGGAGCCAGAGATCAAAGGAAGAGTATTGTAGGAAGAGAGAGAAAGAGATGCGGAAGCTCATAGGATTGCCCGTGTAGATGAGGAGTGGAGAGTACAAGAAAGACAAAGAAATAGGGAAACACGTCAAATGAATAGGGAACAAAGAAGATCTAACCTAGGGCCGAACTATTTAGATTATTTGCATTTCATTTATTTCATTAATTATTTAATCAAAATTATTTCACTAAACCTTCAGTTTATTTAAATCGCGTTGAGGATCGGAGATCCAGGGCTGCCCTACTAGTATATGGAAATTTGAGAGTCTGTCACAACAGATGACACTCACCCTATTCAAAATGTAATTTATTTTTAGGTTTTTAGTGCCTTTAATATAAAAGTTGGATAAACTAAAAAGGTTTTTTATTTAATTAACGTATATATTAATTGAGTAAGGGAAGGTCATGTCCGTCACAACCCAAAGCGAAGCATCCCTTTCACTCGGCCACGTTTGAGTGGAAAGTAATGTGTGGGGCGCAAGGAGGGCCTGCAAGTACCAGGAAAAGAGATCCGAGGCTCAGTGACTGGCGACGGTAGTGACTTAAATGATTATTATATAAGTAAAAGTGTTGGCCAAAGCAGTTCAATTTGAATACTGAAATCATACCCATTTCGTAAGTAAAATCTTCTCTTCCATTTTAAATCAGCCATGTTTTGAGGGCAAGTGGAGGGGAAGGTAATGTGCAGGGTGCGAGGAGGTCCTGCGTGTAGATTGAATAAGGCTCCGAGTCTCAGTGCGTGGGTAGGGCAGCAGAGAGCCTGCTTACCATAATTCTTCACCAGAGCTCTGACTTCGGAGCTAAATGAGCAGTTAGTTTACTATAATATTAAACCTCTACCTTTTAAATGAAGTTTAAGTTTGTTATTGCTACTCAAAATAAGCAGTTCTGTTAAAAAACAAATTACTATCAATTTCTACCTATACTTTTACCAACATCTGGTGTCTGTGTTTTCGAAATTCATTGTGAGCTGCTGACGCTCCTTTAACATAAGAGTGGTGACTACCAAGGAGGAGACTTCTGCTAGCATCAGCATAAAGAGATTACCCAATAAACTGCATCACACAGGTAGGAGGGAGAAGATGCTTCACTTGGGTGGACCTTGTTTTAGGGACAGGAATCAGTTAAGAGGCTGAACCTTTTTTTTTAAATCCTAGATGTTAACTTATTCCAGCACAAATTTATTATCTTCCTCTGAACTGGTCCAAAAATAGGGATGCGCATGGTACACAAGGGCACGGGTTGCACAAGTAAATATGGTAATTAAAATTTTCTCTAATGTGGATAAGAATCATTTATTTTCTGTTCTTCGACCTTAGTTTTGCCATTCTTCACATTTTTCTAAATGAGAGTGGTTGTTCTGCACCAAGGCTGGCCTTAGGCCAATTGTACCTATTGGACCCAATCGGGCCCCGCAATGGTGTAGGGGTTCCAAACTATCTATTGGTGATGATTCTTCTTAGATTTATCCATAGTCCCATCCATACCCAAGTGGTCTCATGAGAGGCCATCTGATGCTCTCATAATGAAGGAAACTATGCCTTTTAGATGTAGAGGCCCCGCCAAAAGTTTTCTAATTGGGCCCCGCAGTTTCTAGGGCCGGCCCTGTTCTGCACCTATAATATATTGATAAAATTGATTTCAAAAGAACAATTGCTATGGTGTGCATGCTTAATAATATCAAAATGTTAACTTTAAATTAGTGTTCGACTTACAATTAGTTTTTTAAGTATATATAAGACAATACCTACATTACTGATAATATTTTAAAATATCTATGGTCATGTTTCCTCTGAATCATTTGAGAGACTTCAAAATTAATTTAAGTAAAAACTTGAAGGTTATAGACACGGCTTAGTTGGGTATATATAATTTTTAGATATTAGGATAGCTTCTTGAAAAGGCATCACCTTAAGGATGGTAAGGTTTTAATGTGGGTAATATTCTATTTAATAGATTCAAAAGAAGACTACAAAATTCACAATTGATTCAACAGCAATATTCAGAATTGATTCAACTCGCACTGGATATAATGTTAAAATTGGATCACTCATTTTGATGCTTTAATATCCTTGGAAAGTGGATTGTTTAATTTGAGCACTAAAATACAAAATAAATATGTCTGAGTGCTTATAATTTAAGGTAATTAGAATGTGTTACATAACTAAAATGTTTCTTTTTTCGATTAATTTATACACATGCAATTTCTTTTGAAGACAGTTTTACAGTCTTTGGCAGGAATTTTGCTACTTAGTTCAGCAGTTAGAAAAGCCTGACAAGAACAAATCAGATTATAATTTTGCCATGAAACTGATCGTTATAATTTATGATGCTTGGCCATGTACATAACGTTATTATTGAGATGCTTAAATGAACATTTTTGTTTTGGATCAGTTTTTACCATCAGTATTTAGTATCAAATTAATTATTAGTTATTATTAATTAGTTATGAAATTAATTCCTTTAGTACGTTCTTTACCTTGGTTTTGTTTTTGATGGTTTTAGTTTGTTTAGTTTTTCATAATAGATCAGTTAATTTTTTTAATCATTAATACAAAGATTTTCCATGCTTAAGAATTATTTTGTTCATTGTGTCTACAAATTAAATACTCCTTAAGAGTTGAGTGTTGTTAATGTTACCTATTGTCAGGTTTTATTCAGTGAAGTAATTAAACACTTTATCCTTACATTACAACAAATGGTGTCCAGTGGTCAATGAAAAATCTCAGGGAATATGATGTCACCATCCAATGAAAGGTAAATGCCAGTTGATTAATTTTCGTAGAAAAATAAAATTTATGTCTCAGTGTGCACAGGAATACTATGTATTGAGTTTTGTGGTTGAATGCGGATAATTGTTGGACGTGCATAAAAAACAGTATCATTTTTGGGTTGAGACTTTCAGAATGAGAGGAATCTTCTTGATCGTACTTCAGTCCATTTTCATGATTGTAATGATGATAATTATATGGTAGCAGATACAAACTACCACTAGCTGTTTCTTGAAAAGAGAATTATTAAGCTCAATTTATGGCTAAAGTCATATTGGTAACCTTTTTATGCTTACTGGAGAGACATTGTTTATCAATATATTTTTATATAACATACTATTTTCTCCTGACTATAAGACAAGTTTTATCTCTTTTCAATCAAAGGTTTGAGGTGGACTTGTATTTGTCAGCAAAGAGATGTTTATATAATAAAAACTGATTTGCTCCTTTATGCGCCATACTGAATAACTCTAGAACTCTAGATTTTGATGATATTTTTGCAATACACTGCAACTTTTAGACTTGTAATCTATCATAAGATGAGAGGTTTGATTTCGGGAATGTGTATTTACTACATTTGATTAATATGAGTGTGAGTTGCATTTAAACTTATTTAAAAGCATTCTAGAAACTTGGAATTAGGATTGTTCTATGCTTGAAAAAACAAAGTTTGGTTTTTTATGGAGTGAATTTGAATGTGTCATATTGACGTAAAATTGAGATTTCTTATACAGGCAGTCCTTGACATCCGTACATTCGACATCCGTACAATTTGCTCTTTTGTACATAATAAATTATCGTCACTAAACCGCCTTTCGCACTCCAAATTCGGGCTTTCGTACATCAGCTGACGAACAAACATTTCGAGTTATCGCATAATGGCGCTGTCTGTCAGCCGAGCCCATGCTTTTAATAAATTACCAAATTAAAGTATGCCCTTTTTACCGAATTTTCTTTCATTTCAGTCATCACTCTCTTTGGGGCCATGATTAGGCAATATTACAAAAAACTATGAAAATAGCAAAATGCTTTAATGAAAAAAGAGGGATTTCACATGTGCACTACAGGCGCTCCTCGACTTTCTTGCGTTCGACATTCGTACAACTTGCACTTTAATAATAATAATAATAATTTATTTATGTACAGTCGGTAATCACATTGTAGTCACAAATCACAGACTAAGTTTCATTAATCACAAAGTACCGTATATACTTGCATATTGTGCAATCTCGCATAATATACGATCCCTTTTTTTTTGCCTCAAAATCTTGCACTTATCCTATGTATCGTGTAATGTGTGACTTGGAATTTTTTAGTTCTGGTAGCGCGACCTTCAGTTTCTTTTAAAATATAGTGCATTTTCTTTAGTTCGTTTCCATACGAATTTCTATCTTCATGTAAGTTAAGGAAAAGCATTTAAATGTATAACTGTACTTCTAATTGAATAACTACCTTTTAATTATCTATATTTATGTAATAATGAAGGCTTAGCATACATTGACATCCCTGAACCGCCTTTTGTACGCCGAATTCGGACTTTTGTGCGTCAGCGAAATGATGAATGAATATTTCGAGTGGTGCTGGTTGCCAACCACCAGTTCTGCCACGTCGCCATCTTTGTCTGTACAGCAGTGTTTATTTGTGCAACTATTTATATATTTTATTGCATTTTTCCCTATCTCTCTATATTATAAAATCGGCGATTGTGACTAAAAGGCCCCTGCTCAAGAAACTAAACATTTATACCATAATTAGAGATTTTATAATATTTTTTGGCTCTCCGGGAATGGAACCCCCATTATTACATGTAAGTATATTGCTCGACATCCGTACATTCGACTTCCATACACGTTTTCAGGAACACATTATGTATGGATGTCAAGGACTGCCTGTAGTTGGATAAATACAGTATGTATTTGACATGATTCCAGTCCCCTAAATGGCTAACTAATGTTATAGTCCTGTTGAATGTCAAAAGTCTCAAGAAATTATAGATTGGTAATATGTTAAAAAGCAAAATTACAGTGGAACTCTTTTATATCGAGATTGTGGCTATTGCGAGCAAATACAAAATAAATGGTTGGAAATAATGTATTTTAAGAGCAAAATTTCACATTTATAATGAGCACGGTAGTTACGAGCTTCACGGGTATAACAAGCAAATTTTAAACCAGAATAACAAGACATCAATTCTTTCTACAGTTTAAGAAAGATATAAGAATTTTAATGATAGATGTAGCTGTTCGGCTGTATGAGATGCTAAGATGTATCTTTATCGATTTATCTTTCATGTTGTGTAAACATGTTTCATTTTGATACCTTCAAATGGCTGGTGTGAAAAGAAAAATTCTCACAATTGGGGAGAAAGTAGAAATTGTTCGTGAGTTAAGAGGTTGGAGCAAGTAATGCATCCATTAGCAAATAGTTACAACTCAATTTGTCGACTGTTTTGACCTTTTGGAAAAATTGGGAAAGCATTACTAGTACCTTTGAAAAAGATAAATTGATAGCGAAAAAGAAGTTTCAATATTCCAATTAGTGGTTCTATATTAAAACTTCAAGCTGAAAAACTTGCTTATCAACTAGGACATTCAGATTTTGTGTGTAATAATGGATGGATTGATAGATTTAAGAAAAGAAATCATATTGTTTATGGAAAGATAAGCCGGTGATGTGAACAAAGAAGTGACCAAGGGCTGGGCTGAAAATGTGTCGCCAGAATTAAGAAATGGTTACGGTGAAAATGACCTTTTTAATGCTAATGAAGCCGAGTTGTTTAATAGATGACCTGCAAGTTTAAGGTGAAAAGTGCTTAGGTAGAAAACTATTCAAAGATCAACTGACTGTCCTGATTTGTTCAAACATCAGTAGGACTAAAAAAAGAAAGGTTATTAATAGGTAAGATTTTTTAAATAATAAAAATATGTATGGCATTAAAAGACTTCTTGAATAATGAAATGATTTTATATTTGAATTAATTAGTGTATAATTACATCAAATAAATCTTTAACAATGCAATCAGAAGATTTTTATTTTTCTTCATTGTTATTTGTGTCACTTATAAAAGTACATAGGTATATACTATGTATCTGCTATAACGGTTATAATGAGTAACGGTTATAACGAGCATTATTCTTCAGTCCCTTGGATATCACTGTAGCTGAGTTCCACTGTATATAATTATATAATGTTAAATAAGAAATTAGATATTTTTCTAAACGAGAAAATTTTTGGAAGTAAATTTTTTAAGGTTTCCCAACACGGTGCATTTTGTGAAAGAAGATTGGCATCAGGAGATGGTGGCAAAAGATGCTTAATTCATATTTTTCTTGTCATTTTTATTTGACTTGCAACTTTTGAGCTTATCATCTACTAAAAGTATTATATTAATAGAGTAAACTCCTGATTTACGAAGATCATGTGTTCCAGAAATGTAGTTTGTAAACAGAAAGTTCGTAAATAGGGAGTGATCTTCATATAAATGCAATGTTAATATCCTGGGATATGTTCGAAAACCAATTTTTCCTCCTACATGTGCAAGAAACAGGACAACAGACAAAATTATAATAGATTTTAAGAAATGCATTTTAATCATAACTTATTCATTTGTTGAATTTGACATCATTTTCCCCATTAAGCAAAGGTTTGGGGTAGAGCTCTTAAGGTGTGATGATGTGGAAGGTGCACAACTTTCATTGTTTATATCAGAAGAGTGGTACTGCAAAGAAACGAAAAATGCATCCAAGGAAGTCTGATGTGAATACCGTTTAATTTTTTCATATACAGGCGACTCCTAAGATTCGACCAACTTGAGAAATCGACCTAGCCAATCGATCGGTCAAATTTGAAACTAGTTTACGCGAAGTAATTTTCAGCCCGCCAGACCACGAGAGGTTTAGTTTCAGTCTAGACATCATTATTTCTGCTCTAATTGTTTGAATTTCTGCTGATTTGGCATTCGACTGTTTGAGATTTGACCACGTTTTCAGGAATCTCAGGAGTCACCTGTATTCATATTGTGGCAGTTCTTTTGAGGTCGTAAGTCAAATTTGTGGCATAAAAATCCTTGTTCGTAAGACAAAGTTCTTAAACCGAATGTTCATAAATCGGGAGTTTACTGTAGCATTATTAAGCTCAACCTAAACTGTATTAATTTTTATTTTTCTCTCTTCTTTTTGACTAATAAATTTTTTTGCAATTACAGTCCTCAACAGTAGGAGAAGTGGTTGCTAATGCCACGTCGAATAGCACACTTCGGAAATTTCTTCAAGAATGTTCTCCACATCTTCACAGTGGCTGCTGGGAAAGAGTAAATTTGAAATGGCAATCAGTCTCGTCATTGTATCTTTTTGGGTGATAATTGCCTAAAGACATTGGCCGTCCTCTTCCTCTTTTAGATATTGAACATTAATAGAAAAGATAAACTGCAGTAAACATTTATTCATGGACATTTTGTTTGTTGCTCTCTTGTCTTTTAAAAAATTGTCACAATTAAATTATATGGCCTTTAAAAGAAATGTCAATCTCTGTCTCATTTAATGATAAGATGCCTAAATGCCTCCTGAAATATTTGTTTGTTTTACTTGACTATATTTTTCACGTATTTCATTCTCTGACTGTGTTTACGTACTTTGTTCAAGTTGAAAATATTTTGGATATTTTCATGTTCTTTGTGACTTATGCTATGAAGCATCTCTTTAAAATTTTGTTACAGTAATTGGGACCATTAAAATTTATTCACCTTTTGATTAGTGTGATAAAATGTTTACCAATATGAATCAATAAAAGTATTATGCTTGCAGTTTGTTTATCTGTGAAACAATGTTTCATATCACCTGGCTGCATCTTGTTAATTATCATAATTTGCCAGAGGTTGTGACAAATTTCATTTAAAATATATTTATAAATTTATAGATGGCATAAGTTCACATTGAAATGAGGACCTGGGAAATTGATATGTTTTGCTGTCATTGCTTGCTGGTTGCTAAAAGATAAACACGTATGAAACAATGGCATTCTGTCACTTGAAATATGTAACTGTTGTGGAACTTTACAACTCCTGTTGCCAATTAATTTGAAAAGAAGGTATATGTTTTATACAGCATGCACTTGATGTTACTAATCAGCAATAAGTTGTTCACAAAGCATAATTGTATTTATTTGAGCCTAAAATATGATTAAATGTATATTTATCAAATTGTAAAGTAAATTTTCTGGGCAATTCAGTATCTAATAAAAGTTTTTTTAAATTTTATTTAAGACAACAAAAAGTGAATATTTGAAATGTTTTTAAAGAGTTTTGAACTTCTGAACAATATTTGAAATTGGAAACTCTACATTGATGTTTAAAAATAAAAATTAATATTTGTAGTAAATATGAAATTACTTGAAACATTTATTTTAATGCGTCTCTTATGGATATAGGTTCTTTTTAACCCGTAAGAGGTTGTGCGCGGTTTTTTAGACCACCCCTTTTATTTTCTTAATTTTATAACTTTATATTTAACATTAATCCCAGGCCTTCTCAGTACCTTTCCTTGAATTCACTCTCAATTGACTTATGGGTCTGGGGGACTCTTTGTGCCAAAGTTTATTGTTTTTATATGGATTTTCTGTATTGCGCATTAGTTTCTGTGCTCTGGTCATGCACAGTCTAAAAGACCAAATGCTTTCGTTTACCTTTCCTAATAACGTCAATTGTTATTCACACTACAAAATTCATGGATAAGTATTTATTTATCATACCCTCACTAAAAACTGTATCGTCCCTCAATGAAATCATCGACTGTGATTTTTACATTATAGGCAGTCCCCGCTTATATGTCAGGTTACGTTCCTGAAAACTGTGACGAAAACTGGATCACTATTTTTCATAGATACAACATTAAATTGAGGGAAAAAATTCACTTCCTGGGGTAACTATGTGAAATATTTCCATTGTAAAAGAATATATGTAAACTTTTTTATTTTTCACGTATAATTTTTTTAATTACGCAGTACAGGCGACTCCTAAGATTTGACCGTTCGAGATTCGACCAACTTGAGAATTCGACCGGTCGAAGCCTGCTTATTCGACCCAGCCGATCGGTCGGTCGAATTAGTAACTATTGTACGTGAGATATAACTATGTCTCCAAGGCATTTATAGACTGGTGCATAGTGGGGGAACAGTGTTGCCAAACCGCACGTGTTTTGAAGCTCTGATGCGAGAGAGAGTAAAGAGAGCCGGCAACCGTGTACCGTTGCCATGCCTAGGGAGAGCATCCCATTGGCTGCCGACTCTTCCACTGCCTCCCTCCACTCGCATTCTCAAATCGACTCAGAGACAGTTATATCTCATGGACTAGTTTACGCGAGGTTTAGTTTCAGTCTAGACATCGTTATTTCTGCTCTAATTGTTTGAATTTGTGCTGATTTCACTCATTTTTTTGTTAATCTTTTATTTAAATTTATTTATTTATTTTATTTATAAATTTATCACTTGACATGGCAGTGTCATTCCTGCTGTAATTGTTTGAATTTGTGCTGATTTCATTCTTTTTTCTGTTAATCTTTTATTTAAATTTATTTATTTCATTTATCACTTGACATGGCATCTAAAAGGAAATGTAATAGTGATAATGCAAGTGAATCAAATAAAAGAGTGCATAAGTCTCATAGTTATGAATTGAAATTAGAAATTTTAAAGCGTGTTGAGAAAGGGGAAATCCATGCTGAAATCGCACGATCGTTGGGGATGTCTTGTTCAACTATTAACACTTATGTGAAACAGAAGGAGAAAATTCTAGAACGTGATAAATTCAGGTAATTTGATAACAACAATAAACAGTCCTAGGTGCGGTATTGTGATTCCTATAATGGAAAAACTTTTAAAACTTTGGATAGATGATCAGTGTCAGAAACATTCCTATTAGTGAGGCCATGATTAGAGCAAAGGCTTTGATTTGAAGGAAAGGATGGATGAAATTTCTGTTGATGAGCCTCCATTTAGTGCAAGTCATGGCTGGTTTGACAGATTTAAGAGAAAGGCAGGTTTGCATAGCCTGAAATTAACTGGTGAGGCTGCAAGTGCAAATACTGATGCTGCCTCAAGTTATTAATTTTGCTGCGATATGTAGTTGTATGCATAGATAGATGTATGCAGGGATGTGTCCGGTCCGGCTCACGCGAGTTGTTTCATAAAATCTTTGAAGCTCGACAAGTCGAATGTTGCACGTCACTCTTCCATTAACTTTGTTGGTAAAATACTAATACTACTCATTCCTCCATTTAAATAACATGGGAATGGATGAGGCGGATTTGATTTAATTTGGATTTTTAAATTACATAAAATAGTCATACAAACAAAAATTTATTTTTTATTTTTTAATGCAAAAAATAAGTTGTACATTTAAAATATTATTTATTTCATTTATTCATAATTTAATATTGTTGTATTAACACATTAGTAATGTTATTTTAAGTTTATATAACGTGAGGGGAGACAATAATTTTTTCCTGAGATGTGGGAACGCATCCCCCAATTATAACATGCAAGTCTATGGAAAAACGGCGTTCTACATTCGACTTCGAGATTCGACCACGTTTTCAGGAATGCATCCCGGTCGAATCTCGGGAGTCACCTGTACTCGTATCGACGTACTGCATCATCATCAAATATTAAAAGCAACTTACATATCAGGGGAAGGTATTGGGTTTATATAGTGTTGTCCCCAAGCAAGGCATTTGCATTGGGGGGAGAAAGAGGTGTGGGGTGTTGGATTTGAAAAAATAGGAGTGGTATGGGAAAGAATGATTATAAGTGACAAGTAAAAAGGTTGAAGCTTAAATTTTGCAAAAGGAAGGGGAGTGGGTAAGGAATACATACATAAAGTATTACATCATTGCCTTCCACTCACAGCACAGTTTGATCTGCACTATGCATGCTCCATTTTTTTTATGAAGAGTTTTGTTCCTGACCAAGAACACTAGTCAAAGATTTCCGGAAGCACGATTTGAAACACGAACTTTCTGGCCCAGACGAATCAACTTGTTCTCAAACAGTTGAGTGATTCTGTGCATAATAAGCGGATCAGGACGGAATAATGAAATAATGTTGTTTTGTCACTTACAAGGTAGACATTCATTCTAACCATTCAACTATTGCCAATTGTTGATTTGGCCTTAAGGTTAATGGTATATGCAGGGTTGGACTGGCCCGGCGGGACACCGGGACATTTCCCGGTGGGGCCGGGTCGATCGGCTGACAAAACCATAATTTTATCATTTTAGTATCCGTGAATTGAGATATGGAAGAACAAATTATTATGTCTGTCTTTAACTAAATTTCCTGCGGGTTCCCTTTCCAATTCTTTACCGTATCTCCTTCCTCTCTCCCCTTTCCTCAATGCTTCTCTCTCTCTCTACCTGCTCCCCTCCCTCCCCCTTTGTGTACTCGTTTTCAAGTCCAGGGATGTCCCTGCACGCCGGCGTCTTCCCCAACTCCGTATTGAGTAAAGAAAGGAGGTTGGTCGAGATTGAAGCAGCCTTTCTCGAATAGCGTGCGACAGAATAAACAAGTCTAAGAAGTATGAGATAACAGTAATCCCTTTCTCACAGCCAGAAATTCACTGGTATTGGCTGGCTGAATTTTCCCTCTTCTTGTCCTCATCCCCCCTTGTCGTTATTCTACTAATTTCTAGATACGCCCCTAATTTGCTTGCTGTCAGCTCTCGAAAAAGGTGACGATGACGTCAATCATTTTCTCATGCTATCTTGTCTTATTAATTCATCGTTCAGTCAGTTCAACTTACTCGGTGGTGGTAGTTCAATCCAGTAGTTGATAATTTCATTCTGGTGTTCGTGAATAAAATGTTATGGTGCGTAACTTCTTATTGTTATAACAAATATCAACATCACACACATTATTGTTTTTCAATTTTAAAAGTTCCCTTTCATAATTTTCTTCCTCTTCAACCAAGAAAGTATAAAATGTCGCAGCCGTTGTATTGCTCAAGGGGCTCACTTTCTATTACACGCTTCAGGTAGTGAATGTGTGGCTACTTCCCTGTACTTCATTGTTAACTCTTGACATGTTATCTGATTCAACGTGTCACAGTATATATTTTACAATTATTAATAAATATGTATCAATTTTAGGGTTTGGTTAGATATTTCCTGTGACTGAAATTCCGTGAGAAAAGTTTGAGATTTTAATCCGTGACATTTCCGCATTTAATTTAGGCTTTTGCTGACGGCAAATTTTTTTCATTTATAGAAGATCCTGCTAATGCTACTCCGAAGCATCCATGCGCGAAGCGGGATTTGAACCCATGACCTTTGGGTTCGAAGGCAGGTGCACTGCCTACCAGTCTAACCCGGCCGGCTTCAAAGTATTAAATGAGTATAATTTATACAGTTCTGCTTATAACAATCTTTATGAAGCATATAAAATTATACTTACGTTATCTGTCACAAAAGTTTATTGTGAGAGAAGTTTCAACATTTTAAGTTATATTAAAAATAAATTACGAAATAGATCAGGAGATGAAAATGTTGATTCTTTTAGTACTATGTCGGCGAACAAAGATATTCTGCTCAAACTTGAAAATGACCTGATAATAAAAAAAATGTGAAAATAGTAAGGAATTTAACGACAAATTATCAATTTAATCAAGTATTTGTTGTTACTATATTCACAATATTGTACATATTCAAAAGTACGTATATTCTGGAAAATCTGTTTAAATAATATGCAAATTTTATTTATTTCTTGCAATTGTGTAAAAAAGTTTACTTTTTTATTACAAAAATAATTCAAGTTCTATTACAAATTAATAATGACTACAGAATGTTCACTATATTCTTTTATTATATCTACCTGTATGTTGTACTTGAATGACATAAGAAATACAGTTAGTTTTTATCCCTTTCATACATATCTTATTCATTACGAAATTTTTATGGCCATTATTGCAAAAATTGGGAGGGGGGGTGCCGCTGATCTCGATTTCTCAGTATGAATTTGCTTCCCAGTCCAACCCTGGGTATATGATGCATCCATGCTTAAACCTGAATTTAAATTGTTAATATCTTTTAAACAAAGGCCCATTGGCAAAAACGCCGAGAGCTATATTTGATATTTTACTTCTAGTTTCATCTCCTAAAAGGGTTTTACGAATTTCAATATTAATGTTATGGCCTCTCCTTGTTAGTCACTTACATATGAGCGAAACAACACAAAACCAGAAATACGAAAAGTGCCAATGTGTCAATTAAACGAATCATGAGGATGGAAGAATGAAACTTCTTAATTAGGAATTGATGTATGAGCGGAACGGTGTATAGTGGGGACTGCCTGTACATTGAAAAAACTACCTAGGAGCCTAAAAGTAATAATCAGGTGATTTGCATAGATTTTTGAGGAAGAAAGGCCAGCACAGGGTAATGATGGACCAGAGAGATGTGCTTTTTGTCCCGGAAAGAAAATAGGAAGGCCTGCGCTTGTTGTGCTGAAAATATATTTGCAGAGAGCATGCAGTTACTGTGTGTCGGCTGCTCAAAAATTCATGATGAGAAAGAGAAAGATGATGAAGATTAAGTCCAATAAAATTGAAGTGATCTTTATTTACATCTGAATTTTTATAGTTGATGTTCAATTTTTATTTAAAACTAAATTTAATTTAACATACAGTAATACCTCGATATACGAAGTAGATGCATTCCTGAAACTCCGTTCGTATATTGAAACTTTGTATATCGAATAACATTAATATAATAGGATGCGATACCAACCTTAATACCAATCTTATAACATAAACCTTTTAATAAGTACTAATTGCATTTTTAAAAAGATTGCATTTAAAAATTGTATTATACTATTTATTGATCATACATTGTAATCACGATAACTTAACTGTCAGAAGAAAAAGTATACATAAAATTTCACTTACAACACTGCTTTTGTGCTAACGAGATTGCTTTCCATGATTTTATGACTGCTCCAACAACATCTGCACATGGTTTCATTAGTTTTGGCATTTTGAGGTAAAATAACATTCTTCGGTTAACAACAGTCACTTTTTGCAAATTAAAAACTTTATCGTGGCGAAAAACAACACAATATCAGAATTCTTACAACGAAGATGACGTTACAAAGATAACTTGAAAACTGTCGATACCTATGGAACGCTTGATAAAACGAACAAAACTGGAGAAAAGTAGATATACTGCGTTGCATTGAATCTGATATTCACTGCCTAACTACGATCATGTGTTCATTAGTTCTGAGCCAGAAGTTATTCCATCATCATGTACACTAACATTGTAGGCACTGATTGAATCGGCTCGATTGTCATAAATACTAAGTTCGTTATAGCGAAACTTCATATATCGAGTATTACTGTACAACAAAGTATTGTGTCCCACGTAAAGCATTTTCAAAAATGTAAATTTACCCACGTTAAATGTAGCTATATCAAAAAAGTATGGTAAAAACAAAATTTTGCTGACAAAGAAAATAAATAATAATCGGCAATTTGGATATTTTGCCTGATTTTCTAATGAGATCAAAATGACTGTGCAACCTCTTACGTTACACAATACCACACAACCTCTTAAGTATTAACAATTATCATTAATAATGCATGAAGATATTTTCATTTTTTATTAAATTATGCATTAAAACAGTAATTTTTTGTTGAAAGAATGGACTTGTACATTGCATTTTTTAGTTTTAAAATCTAAATGGTACTTGAACTAGTTGAAATATTCAGTTAAGTTTTAAACTTAACATCTGTGAGTTCATACTAAGGTTCTCTAAGTACTAATCTTTTTATGATTTGATACTATAATTATGGTCAAAATTATGAAACATTGATTTTATTGGAGGAAAAATGATGTTCAATTAAAAAATTACTATTAAGATCAATTTCTTCATACAAGAAATTGTAAAGGACATGCTTTCCAAAATGTAAAAAACTCATTACATTGAGGTTTCTTTGTCGATCAAGATTAATTGATACCATTATATTCTGATGTAAAAGGCTATGGCAAGCTAATCTTGTTCCTCTTGGTTAACCAATCACATATATACCTATACATTAGAGTTAATTTCTATAAGACACTATAATACAAGAAAAGTAAATACATTATATTTTTGTATGTGGCAGAGTGAAAGAAAAAAATAGCTGAGATGATACCAGCATAAAAAAGTTTTTCAGTTGATTACATTAAAACAAATTTTACAGAAGCATATACTGAAAATGAATTTAATGTACAAAATTTTGAAAAAGAACAATTAAAAAGAAAGTAAATATGTATATGTTAAAATATAATGGCAGTCTCAATTGTTTAAATGTCCAAGGAACAATTAATTACTCTAAAACGATCTTCATTAATTAAGACCTTTATAAGTGAACTTATTCTATTTACTGAAAAAGTAAAACAAACAATACGTACTGTTAATGTTGTGGCCATAGATTTATTCTATAAGTAACTTTAAATTTCCTCAGGTTGATATTAATATTATACAAAACTATTTTTTACATTGTTCAACTTTAAAATAATGAAGAAACTTCAGAAATTAATTAGAGAAGTAAATAATTTATATAATTCATTAAATTTAAAGAGAGCAACAAAATTTTAAGCCGGCAACGTATTTAACAAAAGTCTCTAATTTTTTGTATCAATGTAAACATTAAGATAATTACATTGAAATCACAATTTGAAATTAAATTATACGAAATGATAAAATATCTTCTGATATGTTTTTCAGTGAATATATAAGACCTGATTAGACAATTGCAACGTCAACACAATTGTTCTCATTGATGCTGTACATTGCACATGAGAAAACTTTTAGTGGAGAAAATAAATACAACTTACCATTTTTTAACAAAAAAGATTTGAAACTAGCTGGAATCATATGAGAGTCAAATGTAAATCTGATCACGAACGTATTTTGCTGCTGATGACCTAATGCAACAGATCTGAAAGAGAAAAAATCACTCATTCTTGAAATGCAAAAAGACTTTGATTGAAGTATCACGTATGATATATCTTTTCCTCTATTAGTTAAAACAAGTAAATGTGGCATACAATTTGACAACGCAAGAATACTGATGGAATAGGAAATGTAGCAGGAGAGACCAATTTTCATGCAGCCAAACTCATGGAAAAATTGAACCAGAATTGTGAAATGATTGCTGTCGAGGATATAATTAATTCAGTCGGACAATAAAAACCTTATTGACCTGCAAGCAAAATATTTTGAAAAAATACTATAATCCAGAGAATTACGTAATTAAGGATGTCTACAAAAGTTGTTACATAACTCCCGCCTTATGCGTAATACGAGCTTCAACTTTTTTCAACAAGATGACAGTTGAAGTTAAGAAGCCGGGTAGCGGTAAGATGTTTGAATTTAATTTTGTTGTCTTTCATATAATTATTTGGAAAAAATTAAACCCTTAAGTTGCGTAATCCATTTCAAAATATATCGACGTGGAACACATTGACGATATTAGGTAAGTTAACAAATTTTACTTTCCTTTTGCGGTGCGAGCACAATTAATGAAGTGTGGTAATCGTGCAATTTTAGCAATGGGTATACTTCCTTCTGGAAGATTTCCATCAACACAAGCGTACCATGCTGCCTTGCTTTCGACTTCCAGTTCCTGCCAATATGTCTCTCTTAATGTGAGTAATGGAATCCATTCTTCGGATCGATATAATTAAGTATTTTACAATTAAGATTTAGATAAGGGAATTTTCTAGCCCTAGTATTTAGCATTGACTTTACTCGGTCCTGAATTAACGGTACTTTCCTGTTAACGGGAATACCTCCAGGTCCTGCTTAACATATACGTTTGGGGAGAGTTTCATTCTCAATATCAGAACAGCGCAAGTTCCTCCAGAAATTGAATAATCGAGCTCAGCTTTTGGATTGCCTAAAATTAATTATATAGATAAGGTCATTAGCCACGAAGTGGTTGAGTATATCATATGAGGATTTCTGCTGTAATAAATCTGTCCTCGTCCTTTCACCGATTCTAAAGTGAAATAGTTCGCCTCCATGGATACTGAAGGAAATTATCCTTTACTTAAGGCAATGCTACAACTCTATTTGTTGTATGATTATCATCATTAATTGCCATTCATACTTTTATTATTGGAGATCGCTTGCATTTACCATACGCCTGGTATAAACAATGATTAAGTTTCCTAGTGTTTTGCTTAAACTATTCAGACATCAGTAAAACCTGAACGCTTCTCTACTTTCAAACGAAACGCAACGATGATAATATAATAAATTAAAAATTTTATTGCAGGTTTACTAAAGTCTAAGAAAGATTTATTAGCGTCAAAAAAATGTTTTCCTTTACTGTCCGTTCGATATTTTCCCGAATTAGAAGCCGCCAACTGACCGGCATGTGCTGCCGCCTAGGAGCAGAAGTGGAATTTAGCATTTTCTAATTGAAGCGCCTTTTTTGAAAATATTCATATTTTGTAACAATCAAAATTCATTTTATGCGTTACAATTATGGACATATTGAGAATATTTGACTGTGGAACTGTTAGCAGACGAGAAAATGTCATCCATGATGAGTCATAGGGCTTTCTAACACCGAAGATCCTTCAATGAAAACGAGAAAATCAAATTTTTGGCTCAATTACGGCAACACCATGCAGCTTGATTGAGGAGTGGTTGTCCTATGACTCTCAATGCTAGGGTCGTGGGTTTAAATCTTGTATGCATGATTTTAAGCGCTCGTCATCTTTGTTGGTTTCGTTAAAACTTTTCGTGAAGACAAATTCACAGTCGTGCTAGAAAAAGGAACCTAGATGTACTGCTAGATTTCCGATTGAATTGCTTTTAATAAAGCTGTCAATTAGATCCAACGAACTGTAGCAGTTTTATGGCAGAAAAACTAGGTTTACTAAAATTTGTTTTAAATCGATAAATGTAGATCAACGTCGAATTCGTAAAATTTTAAAAAGTGAATTGTCGTCGATAAGGTTCGATTTTTCACCGCTACATTTTCTACGTAAGTATCCATCATGATTTCGAAATATGGTTTGCCACTCTCAAACTAATTATATTTTAGCACCAAACGCCCAAAACGAAGAGAAAAACAGTATTTGAAATTCCCTACATTTTGCTTTCTAAGCTACGTTATGTGAGGGATGGACAACCTTTTCTACATGGTGAAGCGCATTGGTTTCAGTGAATCTTTCGGTGGGCCGAATTGGAAATTGCCAATACTCCCACGGATAAAAGTTAAATAGGAAGTTACCTAGAGATTCTTAGGCACCATGTGTTAATATTTTAACACATGGTTTTTAGGGTTAGAATTACAATATTTAAAACAATATCATCGGTTTATTGCACTGTTTTTACCATCGACCTGGTCGGATAATCCATACGAAACTTTGGTTGTTTTTACAATGTGATCTGTCGTATTTTTACAAACGTAACTGTAAAATTTACCTTTTTTGGGCATCATAACCTACAATTCATCCTCCGAGTGAGTGTATCATGCTTAGTTACTATTCTATTGCTATCCGTTTTCTCACTCTGGGCTTTTTTATGCATTCACCATTCAAAAAATAAGTTTTTTTTCTAAATTTTCGATTATTATATTATACATTTGACTGTACGTTATATTCACATAACCAGGGCCGGTCTTACAATTAAACAATTGGCGGTCCCGGGCAAGTTTATTTTGGCGGCCCCTTTAACATTATAATCCTAAGTATTGTGAAAAATAATTGTTTATTAACACAACCAGGCATGCGTGCAAGCATCACTAACTGGTACAATTGTTTTTCTAATGAATCTTCCAATAGCAGCCGGAGACTGTATGTAGCCAAAAATCATGTGATTTTCCCCATTGTTCATACCGTGTCTCTTTTCGGCGGGCCAGGGCGACCGCCAGGCTCACCCGCTCGTAAGACCGGCTCTGCACGTAACATTAATCTTGTTGTCGTGAATATGGGGCACGATTCAATTAGTAAAACATATTTTCTGATTCATTCCGAAACATAAACTGTTTTGATTTGATTACGATTTTGATCAAATTTAATACAGTTATTTGAGTTTACGTCTGCAATAATACTACATACTTCATATTTCTCAAAAAATGAATATGAGGCTAGTTTATTCTTGGGCAACTTTAATAACAATTGGATTTTCGAAAAAAACGGCTCATACGATTTTCATCAAATCTCATATAGTTATTTAAGTTGATGTTTATAATAATTCTACATAGTTCACATTTTTCAAAAGATAACTAAACGACGCATCAGTATATGAGAAAGTTTGTACAGTGTATGTTGTACCGATTTTTTTTATTACGGGAAAATATTGCACTGCGTCATTTACTGCTCTAAATTACTGTCGTTAATTAGGATTCTCTCAATATTTTCCTGAAATATAGAGCGCCAGTGAAATGTCTAGACGAGCAGGAAGTGTCATTACCTTTCGTTGCGAACTTGGTTCTGCGAAAACGAAAAGAATCTTTTTACATCGTTTTCTTCTCTGAAATCGTCTTCTTTTTGTATTTCTGATATATCTTGTTAAAGGAGGGAAAAACTAGCTATTTTAAAATTAGTATTTTATGGAGTTCTCTAGTTTTTTCTCAGGACTGGAAAAGAATCAGTCGCAAAGGGGAAGTAGTAAAGACAAAGTGCCCCTTTCATATCTTTATATCTTCCTTCATTTGCCTGAGATAATATCCAATGTTTAAAATAAATGCGAATCACTCTGTTATATAAACATCCTTGATGAAAGAAAAAACTAAAACACTCGTTTATATTTATACTTTATCGACTTTCATGATTTAAAATGCCGTGGTCATAATAAAATCATCAACGTATATATTAATTGAGTAAGGGAGGGCCTGTGTCAGTCACAACCCGAAACGAGGGGGACACGCGGGCTGGGCAGTGGAGGGCCTCCTTACAGAGTTCCAATTTCGTAACTGTGCGGGCAGCTAGTCGAATCGAAATATAAATTCGCATAAAATACATTTTGCAATCATTTATGTTGTGACAACAATTTGATTAGTTTCGTTTTTTATGATAGCATGATAATTACCTTGAAAAGCGAGTCAATCGGCGAAGATGGTATTCAAGATACAGGTATATTTTCATTCAATTCTTAACAAAAAATTTACCCTCAACTAACATTTAGTTTAAGTAAATCGCAGTAAGTTGATTCTGCAGAAGTCTTTGCTAACTAGGGCACCGGTTCCCAAATTTTACTACAACCACCTCTTGGGGCAGCCGACCTCATCGCGCGACCCCCTATTGACGCAGCCGACCTTATCGCGAACCCCTCTTATGGCAACCGACCCCCCGTTAAACTCGATCCACCAAACAAGACATACATATAAAATGCGACTGGAATATTTAGAGAAAATTGGGATTTTTAAACTAATAAACGAGGCCGACATTTTGTGGAATTACATTATTTGGAGGAAATGCGGGCGTCGTTAAAATTAAAACACGTGGTTTTAATAACACTTCGACTTATTCCTCATAACACTACATAACCACGATCGTCTTCGATGAATCATTGGGTTGTTTAATTTTGTTTTAACTTTAACAACGCCGCATTTCTTCCATATCAGGGTTTATGTCAGTATAAGAAATGAAATAAAACGATGAAATTAAAATTGCCTAAAAATTAATATTAACTAAAACTATTACATAAACAATGTTTCGTCTTCGCGCTCCCAAGTTTGAGGACCGCTGCACTAAAGCAGTTATAATTGTTTCCATATGGTAGAGGAATACAATAACATAGATTCACTCCGTTAGTTACATCAAAAGGAATTTCATTTTTTCGTTGCAGATGAAATAGGCGAAAAAGGAACGAAAACCTTGATTTATCCTCGCGCCTAACGTGAACACCAGCCGTCGAGTATCCTCATTTCGGTTCAAAACTCCTTTTAATGTTTCGAGGAAAACTCTTGTTCTTCGAAAGGTACAAAAACTTCTTATATACACGTTTAATTCCTTCACGTGCATTGAAACAGTTGTTCTGAGATTTCCTCCTTTCTGAGTCGATTCTCCAAATTGACCTTTACCAGGAACTAACATACGCCATACGCACGCAGACATCAGTCTCTTTCCAACGTCATCCTCTACTCTCGTATCATAATTGAAAGACCTTATACGCAGGCTTGGTAATTTTCGAGGTTTATTTTTTTTGGAATCTAACGAGTAAAATCGACGTTTATTTTTTCAAAAAAGCGATGACGAATATCGACGTTTATTTCAATTTATTTTAGCAGGTTTGGAAGTTTTCGACGTTCAAATTCTTAAAAAGCGACCAATAAAATCGACGTATGTTTTTCACAGAAATAGCCTACGAATTTCGAGGTTATTTTAATACATTTTAGCGATTTTTATCTTGAAATTTTTCATAAATTGAATTTACAGACAGACGACATTGCGAAAATCACTTTTTCGGACTCAGGTACACCTAAAACGTATATTTCCGTCAAAATCTCGAGGTCGAATTTTTTCGCGATAACATTACTTTCTCAATATACTCGTATATGAGAAAGTAAAAAGCACGTACACTTGAAAAAAAATTAATAACGTGATACAAGTTTTCCTCGAGTCAGGTCGCGGAGCCGTTCCCGGAAAAATGAGAGCGTCTCGAAAAAAATATACCTTAATAAGCGGTTTTATGCCTTTGCAACAATGGTGCGTCCCTGGAGGGGAAATCTCAATTTACTGTCTTCCTAAATATTGACGTATTTGTGAGATTCAAGTTTACTGACACACAAAACTCTTCTGAAGTATACGTCAAATGAGAAATTACTCAAAGGATGCATGTGTACAGTGAAATATCGATAGTGTGTCTGCGGTAATAATTTTTATACGTTTGACTGAAAGTACGTTATACTGAAAATGCCGAGCAATCTGTAACTCAACCTATAGCTTCCTAAAATACTTAGGTATTTTATTTTGTTTCATTTTTAAGAATGTCGCATTTTAAATGATTTTATAAATCATCAAATGAATTAAATACTGTCTCTACTAGTCTTTTCCATTCATGCAGTATGGTGGTTTTTCCTACCTTGAAGGCAAACAAAGATATTATGCATCCATGCAAGGGTAGAGGCAGGCTACAAACAAGAAGAAAAACTATACTCCATAATTTGAAGACAGAGACTTCAAAGGCGTTCTTTGTGAGATTTACGTACAAAACGATATCGAAAGATTGGATGGTTCTCGAAATTTTATCTCCTAAACTATACGCCGTAATTCCGTGATCTCGCGAACTTTTTTTGTAGTAAATATTGTTCTCTATCCGAATAAATTGCTTAACTGATACCTTACAGATATATAAGAGCTAGGAAGAGAAAATTAAGGTATTAAATTGTTACTTGACGGATGCCATTTAACGAGATACGAATAAAAGTTTATTTAAGCACTTATGTGAAGTGAAAGTTCTATTTGACGGATTTGTTTTTGAGTTACAATAGTACAAATAATAATTTCTAAATTATAGCTTTTTAGGCGCTTTTTTCTAAAAAAAATATCATTCATGTGCCCGATTTGTCTGTCCGTTCGTCTCTCTGTACGATCAACACCTCACATATCCTGAAACTTGCAGAAACTAAAATTTCTGGATAGATTGGTCTGTATGAGAGATAGATATGACAAAAATTTGGTGAATATAGGATGAGCTGCTGGGAAATAATCGAAAAGGAAACGCTAAGAAATACATGCTACTGAAAATGTTGACAACAAACAATACATCGATTTTTTATGGAATTTTCCATAAAATTCTTTCTCCGCTTGTTTTGAAACACATACGCCTTCTAGAAAAAAAATCTATTTTTTCCAATTCTGGCATTCAGTAAACAATGTAATCACAATGACATAACATCCGTTAATTTAATATGACAAGGGCCGGCGAAGCGCTAAAGGTTGCGAATATCCATGGGGGCCTCACGAGATTAATATTAATATGGTTGATAAAAAACATTGCTAAGCTGTAAGTACACAACAAATATTACAGTGCACACTAGATAATTCTGTGATTTATTGGATCTCCAGTTTTAAAATTATAAGTATATTGGAGTGTTTTTTAATTGTAAATCAGTTTTGCAAGTGATGTTTCTTAGTGAATGTTTGTGCAAAATTTACACCCTATACCTTAATACAGTAAAACCTCACATAGCGCGGTAGTTGCGTTCCTTGAAATTTGTTTCGTGCGAATTCGCGCTATGTGAGGTTTTACTGAAATTTCGGGGCCCGGATGCCTCGCTTCCGCACTTCTTTGGCCTACCCTGGTGCCTAATACAGTTTGACATGCCTGCCGTAACCTAATGCGTATTTACATGCATAGTACGTGCATTATGTCGAGATCTTTGGACACTCGCGAGTTTAGTATTCTTTTCCTGGTAAACGCGGCTCCGAACGGTTTCTCGGAAATTTGGGCGTGGGCAACGAGGAAAACTCTTACCATATTCCAAACCTCCATCAGGCTGTTCGATAAAAAAGTCGCTTCCTGGAAGTACTCTACCAGGTTGTCTGGATTATTAGCGTGCATCTCAAATCGCTCGAAAAGGCTTTGGCCCGTCCTGAGCAATTTAAACGTTTTATGACTTTATTAATTGACGTAACATTGCAAATTTTGACTATTGTAGTTTGGGCCAGACATTAGTATCCTCCTATATATATATATATATATATCCTCTGTAAGAAGAGTCGATATAGAATGATAGGAGAGCAGGGCCGGCGTGATTATTTGCGGGGCCTAGTTCGATAGTGATCGGGAGCGGGGCCAATTTATGTATGTATACGTGCCAGGTGGCGCAAAAAATGGCTCTTTTTGTCGTGAAATTCTTGTTGAAGATAGCCCTCCAGTCGGCCTCTCCGCCCGGAATGTTTATGTTTAAAAAAATTGTCTAAATCTCAATACATGAGAATTGAACTTTGCGCGGGGCCCCTAATAAAGCGCGGGGCCCTGTGCGATATTCGCAAGTTTTTACTGAAAATGTCAAAATTTTGAATCAAATCCGCAGACTGAAGATATGATGGCATGATCTTGGGATTTTTCTCTGTTTATACAGATGTAAGACCACAACTTTTGAGACCTAGCCCATAGCCGTATCTTGAAAAAGTGGAAATTCGACCCGGTCTACTGCGCATGCCTCACGCCGGCCCTGTAGGAGAATGAGGAGGAGGATACAAATTATGAAGCCCTTCCACTTGGGCTACAAACTGGAAATTTTGTATGTAGGCAGTTGTAATGGCAATACCGACGAAAAAATCGAAAATTACAAAAATGTTTATTTTTTCGACTGTTAAAAAGTCCTAACATTTAAACATCTTTCATTGTTTAGGTATTTCTAAATGTGCTACAATGCTGAAATTTTTTCTTGCGGTAGAATTAGTTAAATAACAAAAACCTTGATTATGGAAATTTAAATATGTACATTTATTTGCCCGTTAAATATTCGTAATATTTGAACAAATAGAAAAATGTTTATGTGCTTTTGTTCAAGCTAGAAAGTTGAACACTTTCTGAAAGGTAGAGCTTGGTGTTCCAGCTGCAATTAACATTCAAAATTATAATAAAGTTTATTACAGTGGCCGTTAAAAATTCGTAAAATTTAAACACAAATAATATAAATGCATTTCTAGAGGTGCTACATTATTAAAATTTGGCAGAAATGTGTCGTTAGTGACAAACAATGGCGAAAATATAAAATTCTTAAAATTTCAATTATTAGTGGCTCTTTAGTTTCATTGTTGCCCCATACGAGGATAAAAATTATGACGCACTTACAGATGAGCTAGACTTCAAATTTGGCACGATTATAGGTCTTTAGTCACAACCAATGGTACATATCCTAATTTGTTAAAATTATAATTTTTAGGAATTGTTTCTACCCCATTATCTACTAGCATGATAAAAATGGCATAAAAGACTGTTGACGTCATGTCATAATGTACCTTCGTTCAGCGACTGCTACTGTTTTACGCTGTATATTTTTCCCTTCATTAATCGGAAGATCGACATCATCTGTACCTGTTTAGTTTAATCTACTATTATAAAGAAATAAGATGCGCAACGCGTCTAATTCTTACGTCGGCTTGTTTCGTCACACGTCGATAAGATTGGGTCGTTTTTATTATCCAGTTCATCATCAGATCGAGCACGCATCACGACTGCATAGCACTCTTACAAAGCGAAGGAGGTAAGAGAAGGATATATTTATCACCAATCGTGTCATCGGTTAAATCATTTTTTCCCTCCCAACGTTTTTACTTTCTCATATACGAAGTCTATGAGTATGAGTATTGTTACCGCGAAAAAATTCGTACCTCGAGATTTTGATGGAAATATACGTTTTAGGTGTCGCTGACTCCGAAAAAGTGGTTTTCTCAATGCCGTCTGTCTGTTCGCGGCTCTAGAGCCTAAACGGTAGAGCGAAAATGAATGAAATCTCGCACTGAGACATTTTATCATTCAGAATAGAAGCTATGAAGAAATGCTCAATAATTAAGGGAAGTTTATTCTACGCATTTTTAACAACAATTTGATTTTCTCAAAAAGGCTCTAAAGATTTTGATCAAATTTCGTGCAGTTACTTGAGTTTACGTCTTCAATAATAGTACATAATTCATGTTTCTCAAAAAATGAATATAAAGCTAGTTTATTCTAGTCTTTTTTAACAACAATGTGATTTTCTTAAAAACGGATCGTACGATTTTGATCAAGTTTCGTACAGTTACTTGCGTTTACGTCTGAAATAATACTACATAATTCGTATTTCTCAAAAATTGAATATAAGGCTAGTTTATTCTAGGCATCTTTAACAACAATGTGATTTTCTTAAAAAGGGATCATACGATTTTGATCAAATTTCGTACAGTTACTTGAGTTTACGTCTGAAATAATACTACACATTTCATTTTTCTCAAAGAATGAATATAAGGCTAGTTTATTCTTGGGCAACTCTAATAACAATTGGATATTAGAAAAATGACTCATACGATTTTCATCAAATTTTGTATAGTTATTTAACTTGATGTTTATAATGATTCTACACAGTTCATATTTTTCAAAAGATAACTAAGCGACGCATTAGTATATGAGAAAGTTTGTACAAAGTATGCTGTGCCGATTATTTTTATGGGAGTTTCCGAAGGAGTCTACAGGACTCGCCGGGATTTCCCCTTAAATCTCGCGGAGATCCTCCGCCTTGTTATTTGGAATTTTTCCTTGACCCTGGGAACGCCGTGATTTCCTCGTCCTCCCCTTTGGACCGTTTTCGTTCCGGTAACCTTCCTCCGCGCGTAAATAAACATCTTTCCGCGCTAATCACGTGCTTCGACGGCGAACCTATCAACGCGCGTCCAATGCGAGGGGTCTCTCTCTCTTTGGACACAGTCCTTCAGTAGGCGCTGTGTTGTCGCCGTCGGCTGGTTCGGTCTGCGCCCGGGAGAGCCTAACGCCGGTTGGAGTCTCCTTTTAGGAGGATTGATCGTCGAAACTATCGCCGTGAGTTTTATTTTTTATAATCCTCACTTTAATTCGTGTTTGATGAGCGAGGAAAATTATTCCCGAAAATAAAAAGTGAAATTAGTCTCTTTCATTTGTCGTGAAATATTTACTCGTAATCGAGGGATTTTATTCGGGTGTGAGATACCGGCGTGTATCTGAGAGTTATTCTAGATGCGGTGCTATTATTTCTTCGCTTTTTTGTTACGAAGTTTATAACATTGGCGTGAAACATACGGCCCGCGAGAGTATTTTATGCGGCCCGATGAGCTTTGAATGAGATGTGGTCTTTTATATTTAATACGGACATTTTTTTGTATTTCGATTACAATAGTTGCCATAAAACCTTGCCTGGTGAAGTTTTAACGCTAGTATATGGTTAAGACTTAATTTTCATTTAAAAAATCACATATAAACCCTCGATTAAGTTCTCATGTAAACTCCCATGCGGCTCGCCAAAGCATTAACATCTACGAATACGGCCCGCGACGCAAAAAAGGCTAGTTTATGAGAACGAATATTTTTTTCGAAGGTTTACTACTTGGGAAGTTAGCGGTGCTTTGGTTTTTTTTTTTTGGTTAGCAATGGGTGTTCCGTACTCGAGTTGTTCCGAATATTTTCCGTCATTTATTTCCGATGTGATTTCCACGAGATATTTCAACAGGTTGATTTTTGGAAAAGTTGCGGCTATGTTCAGGTCTCGACAAATTTTGCTTCAGTTCTATAGGAATCAGGACTGATACGGAACAGCTTTGGAAATACTGCACCATGTTCTCGTTATTCACTATATACGTGCGGTCAGCCCCGTAGCTAGATATTTTAGCGCTCGAGGCAAACTACTAAATAAACGCCCTCTCAGCATCGTTATAGTTTCTTTTTTAACATTAAGGACCTAAAACTCTCGCTTTCTCGATTTATGCACACAGTGGAATTTCTATAAGTCGAACCTGAAGAGAAACAAAAACATATACGACTTAAAGAAAATTCGATTTATAGGAGAAAAATAACACGAAAAAGATTTGGTCCTGTAAAATGAATTCACTTCGAGTTATGGAAAATTCTAGTTATATACATTCGACTTATGGAAGTCCGACTTTATAGATTGTAGTTGACTCTGATGAAAAAGAGAAGCGTAACATGAAGAAATTAACTATCCATCACTTTGAATTTCATCGTGAGTTTGGTCGAGCTAGCTAATCCATTTAAAAAATCGATTTTCCATTTAATTGTATGACCGTTGTTTCAGTTCTAAGTTACACAATATTCGTTATCAAAGAATCGGCAAGGGTTTTCCTTTAATTAAATTTTATCGGCATTTGTGGAATATTACGTTTCGTGACCATTCTTCCGCTAAGTCGTCCCAAACACGTTCATAAAGACGGCATCACCCGGAAAACTTGGGATTTAATCGAATATTATTACGGGAAAATTGGTAATTATGCTATTTGAAGCGTTTTGTGGAATAAAATGAGGATATATTCGTTCGAATGCTGTTCTATATATATATATTCTGATGCGACCGTTGCGTCGCTCGCGGAGATTTAGATACGCATCTAGTACTTTCGAACTTATCGACAAGGATTGATAAGATAAAATAACTTTCAGGTCGCGTCACCCAGGAAACGAGTTTTTGCCAAGAAAAAATATCTTTATTAAGTACTTTTATATTAACTTACCGCGATATATGTAGGTAAGTTTTAAGACACCACAAATAATGTGTAATAACTCGATAACGGCTTCATGTATTTTAGCCATTCTTTCAATTTTAAAGGGTGCCACACATACTCTTATATATAATCACCGTGAAAGAGAACGACTCAAGTTCGATTCCAGGGACGTTTAATTCCCCCAATTGGATAGCATGAGCGAGACCTTCTCGAATGTTTATCTCCTAAACTATAAGTCGTAATTATATGCTCTCTTTTTGTCCTCTATCCGACTAAATTTATTAATCGATACCTTACAGATCATATAAGGGTAAGGGAGAGTAAAATATGGATTTCTCATTGTTGGCTTGACGGAAATGGCGTCTCTTGACTGTGGCGCCGCAAATGGCAACGGCCACATACCGAACCACATTCTACTATCAACCCTTAAAAATGATTCCGACTCTTGAAGAATTCATGCGAATATTTGGAGGCGAAGAAATTTTTTAATTGACTGTAAAATCATTGAATCAAACCGTTGTGTTGGTGTTTCATCTTTACTATATACACTTCCTAAAAGTTGTTAATTAGAAAAGATGTTTTTCTATACACTTATTTTAAAGCAATGAAATCCGTCGTGTGAGTTAGGATCATGAATGCGGTCGTGTGGTTTATTTTCTTTTATATTTTAAGAGCCATGAAAAATATGGCCCAACGTGGGGCTCGAACCAACGACCCAGAGTTTAAGAGTCTCATGCTCTACCGACTGAGCTAGCCGAGCTTACGTTGGGACCCAGCCACGTGAGGTGAGACAAACAAAATACATTTCGTGGAATTTGAGACGAGGATCTCCAGCTCATTGTCAGCGTATTGGAATGAGGATGGAGAAGTGCTTGCCAGGTTAATTTTCGAAAATTTCCGGTAGACCTACGAGTTTTTAAGTTAAGGTAGAAAAAGAAAATTATAATTTCAAATTAGTAATGTGCTATAAATATTTTTTTTAATTCTAAACAATATGAATTTCAAGCAAAAAAGAAGTTTTAACCGTTTCTTACATTTCGTCGATATTTATCTTCAACAGCTTCAAAATGTTTGAATAAGTATTATTTTTGTGAGATATTCCAGCAGTAATAAAAAAACCAAAATTTCGCTGACTTACGTCATAATCAGGCTAACTATTCATATTTCATCGCATAAAAACAAGGATTGAAATCTGCTGTATTCATTTATTTAAAACAATTGCATTTTTAAATGAGGTTGAGATGGAAACTCGGAACTTCGAAATCTTCAAGTCATAAAAAGAATTAAATCTGTTTGTATCGCTTCGATAATTTAAACGCGTATCGAATAAACACAAAAATTTGTTCCGAAACTGAAAATGACAAAGGATAGTTTTCATGCCTGACGCGTGTAATTAAAATACCATTCAAGACTTACATTCGGACTACGGCTTTGATAGAGTGGATTTATAGCGGAAATTTTTTCATTCCATGCACAGAAACAAGGTTTACGTATCGCTCTGTTAGTTACGTCACAAAGACGCTAGGACTCACGAATTCAACGCCACAAAGTCACCGAGCAACAGTTTCTCCCGAGAAACGTTACCTCATTTACCATTCCTGATTTGAATTATTTTAAAACGGCCAAGGCGAATGGCGGGGACAGCTGTTACGTGAAAAAAAAACTTTACGATCTCCGGTACAAAAAAAATGGTCCGAACGAATAATTTTTTTTAACCCCTACGCCTTTTTAATTTTTAGCGAAACGGACACGTGCTATCGTTCACGAGAACTCCATCATAGCTTAAGAATCGTAATTGCACGAACGCCTGTAAGTTTATCTCTTTCCGAGGTCGGCAGGTTTTTATTGCAAACTATCATTGCCTTAAATAAATCCGAGATCGTCCTTGATCGCTCCCCGTTGGCTCTGGGCCCTGGGGAGGAGAATCCAAGATCTTTCGGGGGAAGGGGCGAATTGGGCGCGGTCATTCGGGCGAGGAAACCATTAAAAATAGAAAAGAAGAACCACACGCCCCGATTCGTTTGTTTGTTTTGATGTCGTTTGCCGGTTTTCGTCGTCCCCGGACCGGTTCGCAACAATGCGCGTTGGAAGGTCGCTAGGCCGCAAAGCACGCGGACGGATCGTCTTTCGGATTTTTTTTATAGGACCGATGGCGGTTTTGTTAAAAATAGACGTGCACATCAAGGGTTTCTCTCTTTTTTTATGGGTATATAATCTAAACCGGTGTTTCTCAACCTTTAGAGGACCGGGGAGCACCTAGAGGTATTCATTAATTTAGGAGCACTAGAACAGACTTTTCAGGAAAACATTTGTTACTTACCAGGTGTAATGTCCATCATAGTACAGTAGTTAGTACAAAAACGATATAGGAAGTAAATGAATTAATGGACTCAAAAAATGGATATGAAATTAAAGACGATCTCACACATATTATACGGTGGTTATTTAATTTTAAAAAATAAATCCATGCAAAATGGTAAAGGATGAAAAGCTTGTGGAGCACCTATCAAATGCTTACGGAGCACCGGTTGAGAAAAACTGATCTAAACGACGAGGATAGAACGGCTTTTGCGTGTTTTTTTTTAAATATAGTAAATCTTGAAAAAAAAATACTTCCTTGTTGAAAATCGATGCCGTCAATAAAATAGGGATTTATTTCGTTACGGACAATGATGCAAATTTTTTCAATTAGTCGAGTTTTTTTTAGGACGCTCTAATAAAGAGATACTTAATATTACTTCATAAACTTAACAAAATTATAGCAAAAGCAATAAGTTGTAACCTAGAGTACATACTTCTCAAGCAATAACATAAATAAGTTGAGAAAAATAAAACTTTCTATTGTGGTATATTTATCATGAAAAAAAGTTTGTATATGCTCGTCTCCCTGGAAAGGATGAAAGTCTGTTTTACGTTGCTAGGAGATTGTTTTGGTTGATCTCTTGAAATGGTGACAATATAAATGATGCGGTATTTGTGAAAAACTCTGATTCTTGAAATCTTTCTTCCAATTCATTACACAATCTTTCAAGATAGTTTATTATTTTATGTTATACTTCAGCCTTAGCGGCTGGTGATTTACCTGAATGAAACGCATTGACGATTGAAAAAATGGAGAGATCGCCATCTTTTTTCACCTGAGTGACTATGTCAGCAGTAGTATTCTTGAGTCTGATGATTATCAAAAGTGCGTCGATAATTGACAAAAATCTATTTTGAAGTTGTCGATTTATGGAACTGACAATGAGCTTAGGTAAAAAGTCTTTTAAAAATGCAACTTACGAATAGAGGTTTGTTGTAACTCTAGCGCTATATCATTATATTTTGGGATCAAGGCGGTTAATAGATTATCATAAAGTTCACACAGTCTCAGCACGCTTGGATCAAAACTTAACCAGCGGATATGATTGTAGTTAAGAAGTACTTTACGATGCTATGATATTTTATAAGTAACGAATATGAAAAATGAAAAGGATGGATCTCTAACGTATTTCAGTCAGAGTATTTATTTTATATTTGATGTTGAAAATACGATTGTGTTGGTGGCCGCATTTAAATGTCCTTGTGGCCGCACTTGAGAACCGCTGCTCTAGAGAGATACTCTGACCATTCCCGACGAAATCAAGCCAGGCAGCCCTAAGTTCGTCGTTATCCCTCACGACGTATGTCTGTCTGTCACTAATATTACCCAAAGCATATCGTTCCGACATGTTCCCAGCGTCTGACTTGAATTTTTATTTGTTTTTTCCCCACCTCGAAAACTCATCGGACGTAGAAGGCGAATGATTGATGAAATGGAACAAAATCGCCAATTAACGGTATTCGAATTAGCGACCATAATGTCGCGCATAGCTTCCTAACGCGTCATTCGCACGTGGAGCATTTTCTGCTATCTCAGCAATAAAGATTGACCTATGGCTTCAATGTCGACTCTTAACTCGATCGGAAAAACGAAAAAAAATTAACGTTCTTACGGTACCGACGGATGGATCGTTTATTTGTTTATTTTATTTTTTTTTAGAAATAAAACATTTTCCACAGCAAGCCATAAAATTATCTGCACAGTATGTCTCGCGTTCCAAGTTGTTACGTAATTTAACGGCGCTGGGATTCTTTTACCGAGCATTTAATAACGTACCCATCGATACGGATATAACTGGGATCGAAGTTTCGCTGTTGAATTACGGTGGGAATCTTTTCAGAAATTTTTTGCGTGTAAACGAAAGAAATAACTGCGTTCTTTTGTAATAGTAAAGTAACTTGAGGTATATTTTTATTTATGTATAATAGTTGTAAATCGTTGAAATATGTATTTTTAAAGGCTCATACCTTAAACTTTATTTTACGCAAATGAAAATAAAAAACGTAAATTTCACAACAATATTTTTAGTTTCATTGTCGTGAAGAATTTCCACCAAGGTACGACAGAAACTATTAAATTTATTTTATGCATTTCGCGACGGGAGTTATTCTTCGTCTTATAACAAAATGCCTGTTCATTTACGCAAAATCATTTAACGCTTAATTTATTTTCGTCTTAATGATTTAGAGGTATTTATTGTTCAGACTTTAAATAATACTAATTTACTTTTAATTTCGATATCAAATTAATTTATTAGAAACGAAATGTATAAGAATCAAAAAGGGGGGGAGCAATTTGAAGGAATTGAGGAATGAGTCTTTATATTCAGCGACGTTTTCTTAAAATAGGACATTTTTACCCATTATTTGTCGCGGTTAAATATTTCATGAGAATCGAGTATATTTATGAGGCACCTATACTTTTTTAAATTTGTTTTCTAGTCTATAAAAAAGTTCAACAAATTCTAAAGCGAGCTGTCGAGATAATTTCATTATATTGATCATTTCTGTAGTTATAGCAACATTAATTTATCATGTTAAAGCGTTCAAAATTTTTACTTTTTTAAGTAACTTTCATATAGAATTTTATTATTTCTTTGTAAAAAATATTCATAAAAAATTTTATGACTGTTACTTGCTTTTACTGAATGCAAGCCTACTTTACTCAGCTTTCATATAAAATTCTTAAATCAGACAAAACTCGGCATTTCTTCCGACGCACAGTTTTTTTGGCGTATCAATTTTTAAATTGACGGAATGAATCATGATTACTACGCGACTGGAATTTTGTTAACAATTTAAAATCAGGGAAAAAAACTTACCAGGCCATGAAAGAATTTTTCTCCCGATTTCAAATCCCTCCCGATTAATTTTAAGGCAAATTCAATGTCGGAGCCTCAAAACTCAACGAAAGCGGGATATTTACGCAGCTCCATTGGTGCGCAATTCTTCCAAAATCGAATTCTCGGAAAATTGTACGCGAAACGTCACGAGCGCTCACGAAAAGCATGGAATGACCTTGAAATTAAGGGGAATCCGTATCCACGTGACTTAAGAAATCGTAATCACAGCACGCATTTTGTTAAATCGCCGCGTGACTATTTAATCGCATTTATGCATTTTAATTCATTGGTGCGCATTTGGTTAATATTATATAATGATGAATCATTTGCATGCGCCTCATTTCCGCATTCATCCGTGGAAATCTCTTTTCGATTTGTCTCTCAACTTCTCTTTTTGAATAGAATAATCAAACCGAGGCTAAAAATTGTCACTTTTTAAGTGAAGAAGCGATACTGTGCGCATGTTTTCTTTGAAGTTCACATCGTTCAGAAATTTTAAATACTTTCCATTTTGCTGTTTTAGGATAAATCGAAAATTAAGAAACTGGTTTACGGAAGTTTTTCGTAGTATCCCTTCTCTGTGTCGCCTCTAAATAATTTTACTTTGGATATAACGTGTTTTTCCATATTGTTTCGTTTAATAATATCCGATAACCAAAACATGCCATATCCTGCAGTGGCGCACACAGGATTCTCACAAAATGGGGGCAGTCCGAAATATTTGGCAAGCACAAAAGTTGTATGGAAGTAACATCAATTTCGCGTATTGCATTATTAATTATATTTATGTTAAAAACAAAGGGGGCAAACCGTCTCCTATTCCTCTATGACGGTGCCCATGAATTCAAATTTTGAAATAACCATGTATGTTTCCACAGTTTAGAAAAATCACAATTTTCCAGAGGGGAGGGTCCGGACCCGGTGGACCTCCCCCGTGTGTGCGCCACTGATATCATGCCTTTCAAGAAACATTATAATTTTTAAAAGTTGAGAGCCTGTAACGAGTTTTTTTTGTTTTTTGTTGCGAAATCAAGTGGCTGTAATAAGCAGGGCAAATAGGACGCAGAACCGGACTTATTAGCACCCAAAAGGTCGTCCTAGTTTGTATTTCTTTTTTCTTTGCCATTTCCGCGTACCGAGTCGAGCTAGCGTCCATGCCATAGCGATTCGAGCGAACTTTTTAGCGTATGCATCTTTCGCATTCGCCAGGAAAGGAGATGTAGAATCGAGAGAGAGAGAGAGAGAGAGAAACGAGCGAACCACTTCGACCGCGAGAGGCGCCACAACTCGCAATTTGGAAAAGTCTTGTTACGCTCCATAGACAAAGAATTAACGAGCACTTTTTGTCTCGTATAATCGTTCAGTACAGAGAGTCTCCTAATTTCGACCGCGGGAAGAACTTGTGGCCTTGAACAGCCCCTCAAAATTTGGTTGCTTTAACTTGAAAGGTATAGAATTAGTTCACTTGACACGGAAGTGTTACGGACAAAACGTTTAAGTTAGCGGATTTAAAAAACGCTAAAAAGTAAAATAAACGAAGAGGTAAGAGGGAAATTGGTTAAATGCCGTTGGTGGAATATATGTCACCTTATATGGAGCGGAAACATGGACGCTTAGGACAAGGGCGGATCCAGACTTATTCCTTGGAAGGATGGCAGCGTAACCAAAGATGAAAAAATAAACTATTCGAAAATATTTTCAAAAGTACGCAGATTTAAAAAATGAAAGAGAGAACATTTTTTGCAACAAAGCAAATACAGTATAAAGTTAACACATCTTCGACGTGTTATTTTTATTAATGTTTTCAGCTTTCTGAAATCTTCGATGGGTAATTGCCCTCTGGATCCGCCCTTTGGCTTTGGAAAATTGATGTACGATATTCGAAAAGCTTCGGATTGCGGGAACGGAGAAGGATGCCGCTAATAAAACGCACGGATTGAGGAAGTAATAAGGATAAAGGAGAGAAGGAAATAAAATGACGGAACGAGGATGGCGAGATGACGCGGAGGGAATCGGTGATTAAAGATTCGGAAGAAGGAAAACTTTGAAGGAAACAACGGGTAGGGAAAGGAAAAAGATTTCACCTGATTGATGACTTTTAAAGAGAAGGAGAATTATCGAGAATTGAGGAAGGTTGCGGAGAATGCGAAATTTGTGGAAAGCTCCGCTTAATATAACACGTAATCACCATACGCGTTCAGAATACTAACGAAGATGACGATTAAGCGACGGCGGCGTTTCAGAAATCGGAGTAATTCTCGATAGAGTGATTCACGGTCTGATGCGTAGTGAGTTATATGACCGCTAAGGTAGACGCAAGGTCATATCTCCGAACCATATAAAAAACTTGCTCTCTAAATCGTTGTTTTTCAAACTATTTGTCTCGCGACCCAATGGAATGTTTGGCGACCCAGAGAGAGAGAGAGAGGGGGAAAGAAATGTGAAGAAAAAAATGTCGTGACTTGAGTTTCATTAATTCTAAATAAAATGCGATAGGTACTAAAAGGTTGGCATTTATCTAATACGCATTTTTTTGTTATTTATTTATCTACTGTTACTGAGTAGCAACCCGGACTTTGGAGAATACTGCTCTAAATATTACTAATTCAGTTAAAGGTATTGATTGTACAGTGGCCATGCATACGTATTCATAATAACTTTTTGTACATGTGCGATATTATAAACTCGTTTTTCCGCCAGGGCTTTAGCATAGTTACAACTCAGAGTAGTGTATCAAAGACACAAACTGAAAATAATGCGGATTCGCGATATCTTTCCTTCTGTAGTTTTAAATTCGGATTGCCCCTCGATTTTCAGTGAACATTTGAACGGGTTTTTAACAAAACTATTTGAGTGATAACTAAAAGTTCTGAAGTCATTGTTTCCGACAGAAATTTCTGTATTTTTTCTCATTAAATCAGGAAGAAGGCAGAGGAAAAATAACAGAATACAGTCCTACTTTTCACGAGTTTTTATATCATGTTTAGTTCGGTTTAAACCGAATCACAATTTTCTTCTGTGTTCTTCTGTTTGTTTCATTCTTAAATCTGCGAGATTTTTCTCCATGACTTATTCTTCCACAAAATTTTGACGTAAAAATACAAATAGCCAATTACTAACTCAAACGTGCTGAAAAATTATGTGAAATTATTTCCATAAAGTAGTTTTGTAAGCCATGTGTTATGGCTATTTTCATTCGCGAAATAAAAAAATACGGCTTTTTTAAATTCCTTAATATTTGTGACGGAGGTAGAGGTCCGTCTTTTTATCATCATCATGGCTGGTTCGATTTTCATGCTGAGTGCGAACGACTTTTCTACATTTATATGTTAATTCGCACGATATCGGCCAAAAGATATACGAGCAACTTTCACTCGAGTGCCTCTACTTGGCAGGAATAAAAAAATGTAGACTTCTAGAATGCCTTCGACAAGGAATCTTATGGTTCGTTTTTCTCTATTTTATAGGGTGTAGTTTTTATACTTTCCCAACGTTACGTCTCGAGGCGATTTATTGCGGCTGTTTGTCGGCCAATGAGAGATATTTCAATGACATTTTGCGGTAAAAATTTCAACTTGACACATTTATTTTGTAAAGCAAAATGCAGCAGCTAAAGGGTTACGGTTACTTTCTAAGGAAAAATAATAATGCTGCCTTAGGAGGCAAGTGTCTGTGACCTACATTACCACGGTTGTCAACTTCACGGCTCTTTTTAATGTGAACTGGATCTTATGAATTAATTCTTATTTTGAGGGAGAAAAATAAGTCGAAATTTTAAAATCAATTGCACAGTTACACTTTCACACGCAAGTTATACTAAAGACATGTGTTCTTTATCTCAGAGAATGTATTTTTTTTTGGAATAGCTGTGTAACACCATCATACATTGCCTTAGAATCAACATTCTGTTCCATTTAAGGCGGAATTTTGCCTAAAATAGCAACAAAATAACGTTTTATAACAATTTAAACACGCAGGTCTATATAATAATCAATATATCTTCCTACTCGTCGCATTTAACACGGAGGGAAACGTGAATGGCGGTTTCGACATTACTTGGAGTTGTTATAAAACAATTTCGTGTATGAAAACTTAGCGTTGGTATCATATGTAGCCGCATTTCAAATAAAACAGTCCCGCGTTTGATTTTAGTCGTGGACGCGAAACGCAGAAGATTTCAAAATGAAGCCTTCCATAGATAGATAGATAAATATAGTACGTCTTTGTTTGGGCGAGATTGAGACAAATCAGTCTCTTCTTCCATCTAACTCGTTTTCAATTACAGACAAGAAATGATAAAATAAAAAAGTAGAAAAAATTAAGTAATGCATAAATACAATTCCATGTTAGCAGTTTTGGAAATGAAAAGATATGGAGATTATTTGTGTGGAACCATTTTTATATCAGTAACTAGCAGAATTTCCCGTTGAATTTCAACGGATTTAGTGAAGCTACTACAGCACAATATACAAACTCTATAAAATATATAGTAGATACTTTTTAAATTACAATTAGATTTTCTTAACAATTAATCATTTTTGCTTGTAACAATCCGTTTCCGAGCCTATTGCATTCAGATATAACGATAATTTTATTTCCTATCATATTACTTTCGCCAAATTCATTTCTTGTGTAATTATGCCTCGCTGATATATTTACTTTTATGTCTTGTAAGCAAGAAACCCGTGAAAAGGCAACGTACAGTTGTCCATGATTGAACACTGACTCCGGTAAATGTACACCAGATACGTGAGCTTATTTACGTTAATAAAAATTATAATGTAGAATATAATGATTTTACTTTTTAAAAATGTAAGATTGCAGTATTCAATAGACGAAAGAAGGTTCAATTACTTTCATCAATAAACGCTTCCTGAATAATAATCAGTAAGTATCTATTTACATTGCTATCCATAAACATCGATAGTTTCGTTGCTTAAACAAAAGTGCGAATCGAATAACGCTAAACTTTCGTCTATTTGTAAGCTTCATTGAAGCTAACTGAATCGGAGGTAACAATGACGGCCGCCTTGGCAACGCCCGGGAGGGATACGAAAAATCCACAAAATTTCGAAGCAAATATCGTATTTCTGAAAACTTTGACCGTGTAAGATGTAAACTTCGCAGGAATAAGATAGTATAGAGTTTTATTCGTCGAATAAAGCAAAAACGAAAAAAATCGGTCCATATTTACATATTTTTATGTTTGAAGGAAGAATACCTTGCAAGTTAAGAAATGGATTCATACGTGTTATCTTATGGAAAAATGTTAATCCCCCATATTGGCAGCACTGATTAATCCCGGTTGACCAAACCTTGACCATTCACTAAGTTAGGATGTAAGGAAGAATCGTACCAAATTTGGTTATTCTAACTTTTATCGTTTAGGAGGTGTTCCATGAACAAACGCTTCAAAATATACTCGTATTATAGACAATGCTCATGAAAAACGAAGATACTTAAAAATGTGTGAAAAAATTCTTAAATTTTTAGCTTTCCTTAACCTGTTACATATATTTAGCGTATTAGCTTGTCATTAATTATGTGCAGTTTAATACAAGTAACATTATTCGGTGTTATAAATTTACTGCATGCGAGAATAGATAATTAATTTTAGTGATGGCAAATGAACTGGATTTCGTACTTTCGTCGTAAACTTTCAAGAAAAGAATATATGTACTCTGCAATCATCACGATACTGTTAAATTTCTTCCATTCCAAATATTGACGTTTAGGTTGGGAAGACCGGACCCATCTTTCGACCGCAAACCACCACTGATTTATTTTTGTGGATATTTTAAAAATTAAAGCAATACATATAACAAAAAAAATTAACGACGGATGCTCCGTAACCGTAACCCGCTCCTGTCTTTTATCAAACCTTTCATTGCTATCGGGAAGACGCAGTTTGTCTGTGTATTTTAAACACATCATATTTACGCAGAAACTCATTTTTTTTTGATCGGCAGAAAGACATAGAAACAGTTTCCTCGGTGACGACGTGCGGACGCGAATGCCGTCGTCACGGGAGATTACCGTGGGGAGATTTGCAAGTGTGACTCATTCGTGCCCTCTCCCCTTCCATCTCAACCTTCCTCTTTTATCTCCTTCACGTACCATCCAGTTTTTCCGCGTCTCCACGGCCGTCTCGATCCAGTGCATGTGTAAACAACCGCGTAACCATAACAAGGGGGTACTCCAAGGGACGACCTCATCGCGATTCTTTAAATCAGGGGTTCCCAACCTTTTCAACGTGGCGAGCATCCTAGAATGTCAGGCAAGCACCACTGTTGCGAAAAAAGATATCAGAAATAAAATCAAACCAAGGTCAAAGTTGTTCAATAACGTTCTTAAATACTTTCAGAAAGAAGGCTACCGAGAAAATTACGTAGTGGGGCTAAGAAACGCAATTTGAAGCATCGCATAAGAGCACAGTCAGGATGCCAAAGAGCGCAGCGGTGCTCGCGAGCACCAGGTTGGGAACCTCTGCTGCAAAGATTAACGGAGTGGAACCGAGATACGAAGCTCAATTATAATGTCTTAAATTTGATAGAATTTTCCAAGAAACCGTCGAAAATTAACGAATGCGAAACAACGTAAATGGTCGCGGAATGTTAAGAAAACGTCAGATTTTGAAGGGGCTCCTGGGGTCATGCGGTTAATGCTGATTTAGAAGAGGAAATGGCGAGTTTTATAAGTGAATTAATGTATTCAGTTGGAATTTGTGCAAATATATATCGTACAATAGTTTATGAAGGGAAAAGATGGATAAATGTTTAGATGAAACGTTTCTTAGATGATACCTTTCATAAAATGTACAACAAACACATGGAGAATATCTTATAAAATATACTTCTTGTAGATAATTATTGCTGTTTCTTTTCAGAAAAAATCAGAACAATGGTGTCCATGGGTTGTTGGTTGCCTGGGCGTCACCTATCAGCGATATCGGTAGTCCTCGTTGGTCTCCTTGGTGAGTTAATAAATACATCGACGCTACAGTTGCGTTCAAGGATTTATCGAGCTCTTCTTATTGCTACGATACCAAACTGAGAAATCAGAATTCTACAAAAGCCATGAAATCAATTGTGTATTTCAACTACAAGGCAGCTGTCATAAGTGGTCATTTTGCTGGTAGTAGATTCGTTGATTACGGCTGCATTGTGGCCAAAATTCGCAATTGGATTTCGCAACCGTTATACGGCTTTTGGAGAAATTTATCAGTTTTATTCAGTTACTTGTTGAAATAATGTATTTTTCACCAAATGCGAATCTAAAGCCATAGGAGTTTCATTAAGGGATCGCCTTTATGAAAAGTGTCAAAGCCATATTTGCTAAGATTGATAGTTTGTTCCAAAGTAAACACGCATCCATTAGCGGACGATAGTTGTACAGATAACATGTAATGCGGCGAATGTTTGAAAATGATAAACTTCAGCAACGAAATTGGCGAGTTCGGCTTATAGCTTTTAAGTAAAGTGAAGAGATTAATTTTACCGTGCAATTTTCCATAACGTACTTCAGAGCAACACTTTTTTACTTTCTCCATATAGGTAGTATAGAGAAAGCAGTTTTCATGAAAAAAATCGACTTCGAGATTTCAACGGAAATACGTTTAGACTATTTTCGGAATGATGTCTGTGTATGTGATTGTTGGCGCTCTAACTCGAAAAGTACTTTCCATATCGTTATCAAATTTCATATATAACACTTTGGTATGAGCACGAAGAGCTGATTAGTTTTTGGACAATACCGGTTAACCGGAAGTCGAGGTTTATTCGAAATCTGATTCTGTATAGGCGAAATATCTCCGTTAAAACATCATTATTGTATATACAATCCTATACAAAGGTTATAGAGAATGTAATTTCCTACAACTTTCATTTGAAACAATTTTTCATAGCAGTTATTGTTTAGGAATTATTTATAAATAATCGGTTTTTTCGGTTTCCGTCAACTCCTTAAAAACTTCGTTATTGGTAATCTTCGTGAGGGCCAAAGTTGTAGAGAATAATATTTCTTCCATGTTTTGTTTGAAACAAATTTTCTTAGAATCTTCCATTTAGTAGATAATTAATTTATTCGTAAATTTCCAGTATACAGCGCCACTATCTAGCAGTGAATTTTGTAAAGATATTCAAAATATACCTAATTTACGGCAATAAGGAAGACTGTATTCTTTTACGATACGAAATAATAATTTTGCCTTATAATGCTATTCATAATAATTTAAATATCTATACCCCAAATATGGAGAAAGTCATGTGTTGGCCACATCAGATTTTTTCGTTTCATTTTCCATACAGAAATACGTTATGTATTATTGTATGTATATGTTGTATCATTATGGATAATCTTAGAATTGAAATTGGTGTATAAGTTAAAGATTTTTTACGGGCTCAACATTGTAGCAGTCCTCGCCTCCTGGCTTTAGCCTACTTGGGCCAATGAAGGATAAATAAATTTAAAAATAAATAAATAAAGAATTGACAAGTATTTTACTATAATTTAAGAGCTGGTAATTCTTTAGTGAATTAAGAACCTTCTTAATAATATTTATAGCTATTCCATCGAGAAGAAAGATTTATTTTTTCTCTCGGTCTTAAAAATACCGAGGATTTTGTATATTAAATGCATAAGTAATACCAATGAAATATTCTGAACGTAAAACTAGTCTTTAATTAGAAGGTAAAATACATCTTGCGGAACGAACGCATTTGCTTATCAGATGGTTAAATATGTTCACTTAAAAACTAGCGTAATTGCCCATCAAATATGACGGGTATGCCTGCATTAAATATTACGATAAAATAAAACAATATTCAATTACACCAAATTTTATGTGCATTAAAACGTAAAAATTATATATAAAATCCACATAATCGAATACTCCAGAAAGTAGCAATAGTCATGGGAATATAAAAGTTGCTTGGCAAATATATATATATTAATGAAGATGTATTCATTAAACATATGTAGTTCATATTTATCAAAATGTTAATATAAGGCTAGTTTATTCTTGGACAACTTTAATAACAATTGGATTTTATAAAAAACGGCTGCTACGATTTTCATCAAATTTTGTATATTTATTTAAGTTGATGTTTATAATGGTTGTACATTGTTCATATTTTTCAAAAGATATCTAAACGACGCAGTAGTACATGATAAAGTTTGTACAATGTATATTGTACCGATTTTTTGGAATAGCAATTGATCAATATCACGACCTTACTTTTTAATTCAGTAGACTTATTTGTATCAGAACCATTAGTATCGGATTATATATTAACTGTATCATTATTCAGCTAATCCACTGAATACGAAGCAAAAGTTGATGGGAGTAATTTCAAAGCGTAAGTAAATTCGCTCATGAAAAGAGAATTCGCGATAAAAATCAAATATTCCTCGCCAGTTTATTCTGTGCTGTCAGAAACAAAATTTGAAAAACGCCTCATCTGTCTTTAATGGGCAATTACTCATGTTTATCCCTTAAACGAAAAAGTGATTAGGTTGAAGGATGCTGTTAAGTTCGCTCCGACACCGGGCAGAGGATCTCGTGACGTTTAAGTAAATCAATGTCGTCAGCGGTGTTTCCAACATCCTTCCCGCGTACGTGCGTGAGTGGAAAATTACCCGTTACCCGGACTTAAGAAGAGAGGGGGAACGGAAAAGGATTTTTCAGATTTAGGAGTAGGTTCTTATCTGATCACCGTATTATGAACAACAACAAAATGGCGGCTACTAACAGAGATAATAGCGTGGACCAAAAATATGCACCCGGTTTAAAATAAGAATAAATCAAGTGTGATATTAGCGGTAAGCAAAAACCAAATAATAGAGGGATCTTTTAAATTAAATTCCATTAACGTACATCTTTTCAAAATGGCTTACCTCATTCTGAGCACACATTTGAATAAGCTCACAGTACAATTGCTGATTACAGCAATGATAGACATTTTAAGTTTTCTACTTTTCGGTAGGTTTTTAACTCATGAAACGCAATCTGTCCCATCAAAGACCTTCCTATTCATCTTCTCATATCCATCTTGCTTCTTTTAATAAACTTAAATATTCCTCCTCTCTTTCCCTCTTTCTTCCGATCCTCCCTTACTATGATTTCTTCGTATATTAAAATATGACTCACCCATTTCTCATTTATTTTCCGCATTACTCTACCTACTTCCTGCTATGTTTAAAACTTCCTCGTTTGTTTTTTTCCTTTCTCCATACGTAGTAATGGGAAAGTATTGCGATCACGAAAAAAATCGACTTCGAGATTTCAACGGAAATACACGTTTTGAGGTCCCTAGAGCACGTTTAGACTATTTTCGGAATGATGTCTGTGTGTGTGTGTGTGCGCGCGCGCGTGTATGTGATTGTGGGCGCTCTAACTCAAGAAGTACTTGCCATATCGTTACCAAACTTCATATATAACATTTTAGCATGAGCACAAAGAACTGATTAGTTTTTGGACAATAACGGTTAACCGGAAGTCGAGGTTTATTCGAAATCCGATCCGGTATTTGCGATATTTCTCCGTTAAAACATCATTATGATATATACAATTCTATACCAATGTTATAGAGAGTGTAGTTTCCTATAACTTTCATTTGAAACAATTTTCCATAGCAGTTATTGTTTAGGAATTATTTATAAATAATCGGTTTTTTCGGTTTCCGTCAAATATCTCCTTAAAAACGTCATTGGTAATCTTCGTGAGGACCAGAGTTGTAGAGAATAATATTTCTTCCATGTTTTGTTTGAAACAAATTTTCGTAGAACCATCCATTTCGGAGATATTTTGCTTTTTCTAGTATACAGCGCCACCACCATGTGGCGGTGAATTCTGTAAACATTCAAAATATACGTAATATACGGCAACGACGTGTCTTCTTTTACGATACGAAATAATAATTTTGCCTTATAATGCTACTCATAATAATTTAAATATCTATACCCCAAATATGGAGAAAGTCATGTGTTGGCCACATCAGATTTTTTTTACAGTCCAACCCCACACACAACTCAAACGCCTCTCTAACCTGCTTCCTTCCTCATAATCATGAGCATAAAAATTTACTACAAATTTTAGTAATACCCAGGTTTCCATTCCTAGGGAACAGTCAGCCTGAGACTAATATGATATTTAAGGCTATCGGGTGAAGAAAAAAAACCTTTTTAAACATGAAAAAAATATTTTAACAAATAAATGTTTGCTGCATTATATTCGGAAATGATCGAAGGCATCCGTATAGTTAATCGCTTTTTACTTTCTCCATACGTAGTAATGGGAAAGTATTGTACTCATGAAAAAAATCGACTTCGAGATTTCAACGGAAATACATGTTTTGAGGTCCCTAGAACACGTTTAGACTATTTTCGGAATGATGTCTGTCTGTGTGTGTGTATGTTATTGTGGGCGCTCTAACTCAAAAGGTACGTGCCATATCGTTACCAAACTTCATATATAACACTTTAGCATGAGCACAAAGAACTGATTAGTTTTTGGACAATAACGGTTAACCGGAAGTCGAGGTTTATTCGAAACCCGATTCGGTTTTTGCGGTATTTCTTCGTTAGAACATCATTATTGTATATACAATTCTATACAAAAGTTATAGAGAATGTAATTTCCTACAGTGTTTATTTGAAACAATTTTCTATAGGAGTTATTGTTTAGGAGTTATTTATAAAAAACCGGTTTTTCGGTTTCCGTTAAATATCTCCTTAAAAACATCGTTATAGGTAATCTTCGTAAGGACCAAAGTTGTAGAGAATAATATTTCTTCCAAGTTTTGTTTGAAACTAATTTTCGTAGAACCATCCATTTCGGATATATTTCGCTTTATCTTAATACCAGTAAACAGCGCCAACACCATGTAGCGGTGAATTCTGTAAACATTCAAAATATACGTAATTTACGGCAACAAGGACGAGTCTTCTTTTACAATACGAAATAATAATTTTGCCTTATAATGCTATTCATAATAATTTAAATATATGGAGAATATGGAGAAAGTCATGTGTTGGCCACATCAGATTTTTTATTTCATCAATCAAGATATTTGGAAACTGAATTTTTTCAGCTAACGCGAGAACAAAATGTTTCCATAAACGGTTTGCTTTTCATTTCCAACATCACGTCACTCTACATACGAAACTCTTATACGCCACATACCAATACGGCGGATATATAGCAGAATATTGAGACGAATGATTATTTTTAAAAATATTGATTTGTTCTCGAAAAAAAAATTATCGATTTATTTATTCGATCGTGCGATTTATGAAAACCTAACGGAAGATATATTCCCCCCACGCAGGCAATTCACCGTCGAGGCCGAGCATATTTCTTTAAGGAAAGAAAAGTAAGAAATACTTCCGAAGTAATTGTACGCTCAAGCACCTCGACCCTGATTTCCTCCGACCTTGATAAGAGTCACCTCGAATACAAGGAAGTGGAGGAAAACGCCTCAAACATCCATCACCGAGCGGAATAAAATCCGATATTGGCATAGTTTTTCAAGGATCTCTCCGTAGTCGAGTTGAAAGGAAGGAATGAAAAAACGTCTGAGGCAGGCGTATTTTCAGCGCTGCGGCAAAAATTAAGATCGAGTCGTGTCTTACAGTTAGATACGAAAAGACATCGATGCGAAAATCTTCTCGACCTATTAATGCTTTATTGCATCAATTATCTCGAAGCATAAAAATGAAGTCGATATATATCTCTTTATATAATGAGCCAACAAGAAATACGGTCACGTTATTATGGAGTTAGATGGGAGAATAAGGAAAATCGCCCATAACTAAAAAGTTTTTCAATCTATTTCTATCAAACTTTCAGGAATCACTTGAATTTTCAACTTTTCAATTTGAAAGTGCTCGCCGTGTAAGTAGTAGTCCTGGGTTTGACTCCAAGAGCATATCTTTTCTCCATTTGAATAACATGGGCAGAGCTGAAACGAAGCGAGCATGCCTTTTTTCTTCAGCATTTTAAAATGCGTATCTTAAAAATGAGATATCGACGCGGGATTTTCACAGTTATGCCGAGAAAACTATGGAAATGAATTTCCATGCCATAGACATTCAAATCTCATTCGAAAAAAGCCAAAAATTATATTTAAGGAATATTTTTTTCGTGATTTTTCGCATTTATTCAATTCATCGCCATGACAACTGTTATTGTTAAAGTCCATTGTTGGCTCTATCCTAATGCGTAAGAAAGGTATAAAAATTTTGAAAAAATTCTTAGTTACTTAGTATGTAGTTCAATTTCAAACGGCAGTCACTATCATATGCAAGTAAATTATTTATGAAATAAAGATAACGGATTATTTAGGCCTTGAATTGAATGCTAAAAATCCAGCACATATCTCTACATTCTACGGCACTTAGCAACCAAATTGATCATCTTTTCCTTCGTAATCCCATGAGCTAATAGCGTTCCCAAACGTATTATATTCTACAGCTGTCTCGGGAAAAGAATTGCCTATGGTTCATTTTGGCCTTAAAATTTTTATGACCGGTATTAGATTAAAATTGTATGATTGTATTATAATATGCGTCCCCAAATGAACAAGGTTTTACTGACCATCTCACTCTATTAAAAAAAAACTTTTATATTAACTTTAAATTTGTGCATATTTTCAACCCCTTTGGTAACTATTGGCGAAAATAAAAAAAATGAAATCGAAGAATCGTATTAATAAGAGAAAATAAAAGTTCTTTAATAAAACGTTAAATATTAATTCGAAATATTTTAAGTTTAAGGCTTTCGTCATAAAAACTATTCATACATTTTTAAAATAATCATTACTCGTTTCCCTTATTCACGTAGTTCAGAATTTTGCGTCCTTCGTTTTCCGCGGAACGTACAATGACATAACCAACGTTCGCATACAGAAGAAGTATTGCAACGGCCATCTTCGAGTCATCTAACTGCTGAAAATGGGACGCTTAATTCGTAATCTTCTGCGCGCAGTTATAATTTCGTCATCTAAGGAGATATTACTTCTCAGATTAGATAGTCCAGTTAATCTTCTTTGCTCTGGAAGTTAGCGTAACTAAGTAAACAGAGGGATTTTCATTGTTTGACTAGCGAATTATTTCTCTGAATTTAATAGACCATGTAATCTTAGAGAGATATATTTTTAACAATGTCGTAAGCCGAGGAGAGTAAACATTTTCGAAACATTGTTGGACGACGACGTTCGCTCATCTTAATTAAATGGGACGTGCTGATTTTGCCATCGTGAAAACACGGGTAAAATTGGCATTATTTTAATTTCCCTTTCAACCATTACAGATGATGGCCACCGATAAACATGATAACGTTTCCAATATCGAAAAAAAAAGAAAGATATAACGGTAGTTTCAAATAAACTGACTCTCTAAAAGTTTAATTTGGGGACAATGTTGGTTTTCTTTTCCTTGATATATTGGAAATATACGTACTTCATTAGCGTCGCCAAATTAGGAAAAAATGTGTGTTCTCACGCTTTAATTCTCACACTTTCCGTTTAAATCTCTTGAGGATGGTGAATTTCTTTCGAGCAGTAGATTTCGTTCTTGTTCTTCATTAAAATTTGCCCCAAAGTGATGTAGGTACACTTAATCTTAATTTTTTTCCGAAATTCATAAAATTATATTTTGAATTTTAAAATCAACGCAACAGCTAATTGTCCATGGTTTGCTACGGTGTTAATATTTATTATTATTTTCGACCAACTGCTTGTTTTGCTAGAAACGCGTTTCGTCCCGACGCACAGTGGGCCGAAACTGAAAAAAGCTGGCCAAAATTCAATTTTTTTTACTTAAAATCAGTTTTTCTAATCTTTTTTTAAGTTACTTGACCTACTGAATCAATTTCTGACATTATTTTTACCGTAGCTGTTACCTATTACGCTCCAGCGAGAATGAATGATCGAAATATGAATGTTCGAAAATTTGGGGAAAAAACAAGAAAAGTAGAAATATTAAATTATATCTCAAAATTTCTATATTATATCATAAAACACATATTTGAAAGAGAATGTACGCGAAAATATATATAATATGCTTAACTACAAATTAATTTTACTAAAAACAAAACAAATTGGAATCATCATCATCATCAGACTCGCCCTCTTCCTCCGGGTGTCCGTATCACTCTCCATTCTGTCCACATTCAGAAGTTCACAGACATCAGCGGCCAAGTCCTTCGCTTGCCTCTTGGGTATATCAACAAGAGTTGATATGTCAGGATCTGATGTTAAAGGGAGTCTATGAAAAAGATCTTTATTTGCGGCCAACCTTGAAAATTTTCTTGTATGGAACTCCCTAATCCTTCGGATGTCGTATCCTTCTTCTTCACTAGTCAAACTGACTATTCTCATTTCTAATAAATATAATTTTAAAAGCCACTTGATGCCCAAGAACTTTGCCCCAATGTGATACATTTCGCCAATATTGCATCGAAAATTACTTCTGTCGGCCACAGCTCGTTTCCTTCAAATTTAGCATGTTATTAACATTATATAGAGTACTTTTAAAAGCAAAATAGTAAGTCATTTTATCAAACACATACAGGAGAATAATAATATCTTATTTTTGGTTCACAAAATAAAAGTTGAAAATTTGATTTTTGGCCAGCTTTTTTCGGTTTCGGCCCACTGTGCTACGTGACCTTCTTTCTTTGTTTCGAGATTTTTTTCGAATCGAAAACATTTTTCGTATACTATTTTATTTTTCCTGTTCTCAAACGCTCCTCTCTCTCCTCCGAATAGTATCTCTAGGAATGGCGTCACACACCTGCCCTATATAATACTACTTCATCTTTCCAGTTTTCGCCCCTGCCTTCATCTCTCCTCCGTCCTTGATCTAGGAAATTGCGTCATATCCCTACCTGATCCGTCTATAGGTTTCGTATTTGGTCTTCCTATCCTAACGAAGATTTTCATGTTTCTTCGGAGGATCATTAGGGTGTATTCCTGCTTAATTTGGAGACCATTGCCTAATAGAGGCTTCATAGGATATATGTATCTGTGCATCATCGTCATAGGTAATCTGCCCGTAGACACGCCCGCGATTATTCTTGGTAAAACCAGGTTCTCCATATACTTCGCGATCTCCATTTCTTTAGTAGCTTTACCTTTTCAAGTCGTCTATCACAGGGTTTTCAAACTTTTTTCTCCGCGGCCCAATAATAATTTTTAAAATTGTATTTGGCCAACCAAAATTATACCTTGTAAAATATTGTCAAATAAGAATTTCTGATGGTGTGTTTAAAATCAGAAGGGTGCAATTTAATAACCTGTGAATCCTATTAGTTTATTTTGATTGTCTTGGCAAAAATGTAGCCTAAATTTTGCTTCGAAACATCTTAGATCGAACCTTCCTTGAGGCCCTTATCGAATGATTTACGGCCCACCGTTGGGTCGCGGCCCATACTTTGAAAAACCCTGGTTTATCAGACGAAACCATTTCCTTCCTCTTTATCTTTTGTCTTCATTTTCCTTGTAACACGTTTTTAATCATGCTGTCTCTATTCAGGTAATGCCCGATCAAGTACGCCTTCCCCTTTCTTATAATCTAGAATAATTTGCTTTTTCCTATCTAGATTAAGATTAGATTTAATCTTATTTCAAGAAGCATCGGTTTACTGGATATTTTTGGGGCTATATCTCAAGTGCACAGCTGTTTATTTTCTCGTAATTAATATACTCGTTCAAGAGTACTGCTCCCCAGCAATCGGTTTGAACCGGCATCCACATGTCTGAAGGTGGTTTTTTTTATGACGGATAATAAAGACGACAGTTAAATCCGTCCTCATCTTTCCCGTTCGAAACTCTCGATTTGTTGCATAAGTTGCTCCTTTCCGAAGGCTAAAGTGTCGGAACGAGCTCAAGAGTGTCCCCATTCCGGTTCATCATCCTCTTTCACGAACCTCAAGGTTTCCATCGGAAGAATTTAGTTTAACCCGTCATCCCAGTCCTCAAACGTAAGGAAAATTCGCCATTGTTTAATTGGCACTATAATTTTTAAAAAACGTTTCTTTTTGGAGATTTTTGGTTTTATTTTTTATTATTCGTTAATGAATATGGTTTACACCGCTAGTTACAGCTTATTGGCGAACGAAATGTAAATAAAATAGATAATACAAAGAAACACAACAAAGAGAAATCTACTTAAAATAATATCCACTGTCTGTATTTTGTCGGCAACGCTTTTTTTTACAATAAAAAGCAATTCTCTGTCTATAACGCTAACTTAAACGCTAATAACTCGAGACGTAATTAAGATAGAAACTCGAAATTTGGCAGGGTTGCTTGATTAACACTTTTTCAGGTGATGACGAATTTAAATCGCGAAAAAATACCTTGGTTCGACTCCAATGGAGGCATTTCCATTTCCCATTACCTAACATGTAAAACGCGATTTTTCGACGTGCAGGCTTTTATTAATTTGGAAATTTAAATAAGAAGGAATTAACCTACGACCTTCGGATTTGAACCATTTAGAAGAAAAAATTATAAAGTTTCTTATTCTGTTCATAAATTTTCGCCCACAGTTCGAAATATTCCATGTTAAACGTCTAATTTACATATTTTATGGAAATCTTGCCATTTTAACGGAATGTTGCCATGGTGACTAATTATATTGTTAGACCTCAAAATCCTATTGTTATATCAGTCCTTATGGGTGTAAGCGTGCTTTGCTTTTAATACGAGACAGGGAGAGATAGGGAGGGAGAGAGGAGGAGGGAGGGAGAGAGAGAGGGAGGGAGAGAGAAGGAGGGAGAGAGAAGGAGGGAGGGAGAGAGAGGGGGAGGGAGAGAAAGGGAGGGAGACAGTCAGACAGTCAGACAAACGACTTTATTGAGGGCAAAATTGAAACTATATAGTTTCTTCTTACATTTAAGAGAGAGGGAGAGAGCGGGAGGGAGAGAGAAGGGAAGGAGGGAGGGAGGGAGGGAGGGAGAAAAGGGAAGGAGAGGGTGAAACGGAGGTGGCGAGATATAGGGAGAGAGAGAGGGGAGGGGGGGGAGGGAGGTAACTATTTTAAGGTTAACTAAAGATATCCCGTCATATTGACGGGCAATTATGCTAGTTTATAATATAATAACATTCGACTTTTCGACGTGCAGGCTTTCATTCTTTTTTAGATGAAAATTAGAAATAACCTACGATCTTCGGATCTGAACCATTTTGAAGAAAAAATTATAAAGTTTTTTATACTGTTCATCTTTTTCCGCCTACATTTCGAAATCACTCATGTTAAGCGTTTAATTCACATATTTTGAGGAAATCTTGCCATTTTAACGGGATGTGTCATGCCTACCAACTACATTGTTCTACCTCGAAATCCTACTGTTAATTCAATCATGGGTGTAAACGTGCTTTTAAGGGGAGGGAGAGAGAGAGAGGGAGCGGGAGGGAGGGAGTGGGAGAGAGGGAGGGAGAGAGAGAGGCAACTATTTTCAGTGTAACTACAGATAACCCGTCATATTGACGGGCTATAATCTAGTAGAACAATAAAGATAACAATAAAAATAACAATAAGTATAAGTATAACAACCACAACAACAACCAATGACACCAATAATGATAACAAAAAATAACAAATGAAAATAAAAACTAAAAATAACAAAGGAAGTAACAACAATATAAATAACAAGGAAAATATCAGTCATAAAATAATGAAAATAAAAACAATGAAAATAACAACGAAAACAACAATGAAAACGCCGTTTTACGCGTCTATCTTGTTTGAGTTGATGGCTATAAGATGGCACAATAATCTCATTGATAACTTAGATACTTAACGGACTTGTGAGGAATAGTTATTTCTAGAAGTAATACTCTGTTTTCGTTTTTTCGCTTCGACACGTTCTCCAGGAAATTGTGATAACAGTTGCGCATCGCAGAGTTCGTCTGAAACTCCAAAGAACGGCGGAGCGGTATCGCGTCCGAAAGATAAGGGCTCGCATATGAGATAATTGGATAGAATTAAAAATGGGAGGAAAGAATTAAGATAGATAAGATAAAAAGACGGAAATAGTGTCCTAAGGAATGAAAAATGCGAAGAGAAAGAATATGGCGGGAATGTTCTCTCCCTCTCTCGCGAGACACTATCGTACCGACCTAAAAAGGCTTCAGTTATATTATTTGTTCCATTAATAAGTAACAAATCTATTTTTGTAAATAGGGTTACCAACCGGCCGTTTTTGACCGACCTGGCCGTTTCTTTTACCGTATATTTTATCATTAAACCAGCCCTATAATAGATATTTTAAAATAATCTAATGCTATTCACTATATTAATGCAGAAACGCTATTATCACATTTTAAATACTACGAGTATTATATAAAATTAAAAAGATTCCAAACTCGCTTATATTTCGTTAGTCGGGATTCCAGGATTCAGGCTGGATTTTATTTTGCTGGTGTGAGTTATTTTGGATGAGTGCTCTCTCAAAACAATACAGCTGGGCGAATTGTTCAAATCAAACAATAACTTAATCGGGCAATAAATTTATTATATGTAAATAATTAACTGTAGTGTATTTTTTGACATTTTAAACATATATATTTTAATGAGCATAATAAATGTGTCACATTTTGTTAAAACATTTCGTTGCGCTGAACGTGATTTGCGTTTTTTGCCGTTTGATCTCGACGTGAACATTTTGTTAACTTTTTAAAGGCAGAATTGTAGAATTGAAATAAAGTTAATCTACGATATGCTGTGTTACGTCATCTCTTCATGGAATTAAACCTATGTAGGTGAGCTTAAAAATTATTTTATTTTTTGTTTTTTTTTTAATTTCAAGAGTTTCTATCCAGTTTTTCGATTTTTATCGATCGATTACGTCGTCTATCTTCACGCAACAATTAAGCCATAAATTCTTCGATCCTAGAATATTTTGAATGCTATCATCTCATTATTTAAAAAAAAGTCGATACCGTTGTCAGCATACGATAACACCCATTAATTTATTAATCAATTTTCCGTTTAATCTGGAGTATTTGTTTTAAGAAACAGAACGATAATACTTTCCGAGTTGATGTAAACCCAACATGACTTATATGGAAAATATCGCTACTATTTACGTAATATGCTAGTTTGAATTTCATCATATTTTTCTCTCAAAGTGCTACTAACTTGCTATTTCTGCAAGCTCGCGCTTTCCATCTTTGCTGTCTATTCTACGCACGTATCCCTCGAAAGCGTTACATTTTTAGCAGTTATGACCGCTTGAAAACGTTTAAATTTTTTAAGGAAAATGTCCGAAAATCGAAACTAAGACTCCTGAAACAAAAATCCACCCAAGGCGACTTCTCCGATTTTAAACGTCGCATTTGTAAACATTATGAATTAATTAAAGAAAAATTGTATTTTCCGCGCTGCTACCGGCTTCGCCTTTTACAGCATCATTTGGGATGATTACTCTCTCAGAATACTGCCGCTGAGCGATTTGTTCACGCGATCCAACAATATAATCTGATAATAAATTAAGTGGATGTAAATAATTAAGTTTATTTTTTGCCGCCTTATGATGCCGTAAAAGGCGAAACCGGCACTAATAAATTTCGTTCTGTGGAAAATACGACTTTTCGTTAATTTCATTATGGAATCATTCGACAAAGTTGAGCCAAAACAGGTTGATTTTCTTGTGGGCTATAATTCCTCTCTTTCGTCCGATGAGGCGAGGCAGGTTCCGGTTCATTCTCCGACCGTACAAGAAATATATTTTCGTCTATGGTGACCATTTCTCTCTCTCTCTCCCAAATATGTCCCCATGTACCACATCCTCCATATCTCGACTTATATAATCCACGGAGCTTTGACTTCTTCATCGATAACAAGAACTCGCCTTGTTTTTCGTCGTCTAGTTGCAGCTCGCCCTCCCTGTCCCTATCAATATCTTGTATCCTCATACCCCGTCGTTCCTTGGAACCAACCTTTTGGGGAATCACGTTCGACGAAACCTAAAAATTTCCAGCTAGTTACGCGTAAAACTAACTGTAAGACTTGAGTGTACGAGATTCACTTTACGCCCGATTTAGGTATTCTCGCGATTCGTTTATATTAAAAGGTATCCGATTAGCATTGGCGTTGCTACGACTTTGTGGGCCTCGGTGCAGTTACCAATTGTGGGACCCCTTTTCAGAAAATAAATAAAAATCGTGCAGAAATACAAATTTATTATCGTAATAAAACCCGTGGTTATTGTTTAAAATCATTTTGAGATCGTAAGAGTATGGGAATTATTATTTTTGTGCCCTTCTGAACGGAAATAAAAGTTGATGATTTAAGCCCTTCTTACTGGCCTAGTTTCTAGAGGGCCATCTTCGACGGTGGGCCCCATTACGCGTAACATAAGCTGCGCAGGCGTGTCTAAGCCGCTGCCAATTACCTCATAGAAACCATTAATAAAAGCCTGATACGACAGGGAAATGGGCCCTTGTGATTCTCATTTCCTGATTGTTCTCGCTTAGATCTTATTTCGAGAGATAACATATATAGACAGGTGTTTATTATTGTTTTATTATAATATTTACAAGGAATGTTAAGAATTATATTGGTGCATATTCACCTATTATAAACGTTATTCTAGGACTTAAATTGCGCACTAAAACAGTTTTATTGCTATAGGAGCTGTTTATGTCATTTGTTTGACTCATGCCAGAGGAGAATACGGGGGGTAGCTGAAGGGAGGGGGCCGTTTAAATAAATTTCAAGAGAGATGAACTATTATGTGTGTCTAGTGACGCATCGAGAAAGAGCCTCGCGAGCTTGAAACTCCGAGCCTTGTAATAGAGAAATTTTTATAAATTTTTCATCATCCTAATCATCGTAATTTGTAGTCCCGAAACGGATCCGAGTTACAAAATAGGTATCTGATTTTCCCTTTCCCGCGCAAATAATACCCATACCAATATTCATAAATGTAAATTTAAGTGAAATTTGTATACAACGTATAAAAATACTATATACTATATTTTTATAGTAATAATCTGATGTTTACGTATATCGTGGGTATAGTTTTTTTTTATATCTTTGACCAGAGAGTCTCCGGAGCAAAATTTTTTAGTGTTCCTCTGCAGAGGTACAAAATATATGTTAACATTCCACATTAAGGCTTGCATTCGGTCTATAGCAGTGATCTTTTAAATAGTTTCACGAACAGATCCAGATTTTTTAAGAGCCTTAAAAACTGTTAGGCAAAAACACATTGGAGGCAGTCAAATTCCTGAAAGAAATACACAGGGAATACACCCAGACGTCTGGAAATGTTTTATTAATTTGTGCTCTATGTGAAATTGCCACTCGTCTACTGTGAGCTCTGAGATGCCGCTCCAAATATAAATAACAATAAAATTCATGGAATCACTGTAAAACTACAGTGAAATCTCGATGATACAAAGTCCTTTAATAAAAAATGCTCCTTTATAGGAAAACATAAACAAACAAATAATAAAAATTATGCATTTTCTACTGTTTTAATATTTAAACACGACATATGATACTTCATCATCCTGTGATGTATTATCGCCCTGGAAATTATGTACCACATTGAAATCCTGGTCGTGTTGAAATTTTAAAACAGTGGAAATTACAAAGTTGTTATTTTATTTGTTCATCGTGGGTCAGTTCCACAAGATTACGCCAGTTAATTTTACATATTTCTAGCTACCACTTCCTGACAACCCTCATTATTACAAAATTATGAAAACCCTGGAAGTTTATACTGTTGAGTTTACGCCATGGAGGTACCGAGAAGTAACTACCAATAACGTCGTAAGAAGACTTTGACACCATCTACGCTAAAACGTGACAGCGTTTTAGCTGAAATCGGAATTTTTGTCGCAATCGCATTAAGAGGGAGGATATTTTGTGGTTGCTAGGGTGGGTCAAATCAGAAAATTAATAAGGAGGTGAAAGGACCTTGAACGATATCGTTAAGATATGCCATATCGGCCTCTATCTGCAGCTTTGTGGTCAGATGATCCATTCAGTAATATGAAAGTCCATAACCGAATTTCGGTCAGGTCAGATTTTTTTTCTCATTTTTTTCATTTTATTGAACGTATTTTTTTCTTCATTTATTCTATTATCATTATTATCATACGCGTTTGTTTGCTGTGTTTAAATTTTTCACTTCACGCAAAAGAAATGCTGTCTATTATAAAACCTCGACGTAGTTTTTTCTCTATACTCTTTTAAATATATTTAATGTAACGTCGTTACAGAGAGCGAGAATTGCACAAGTTTTCCTGGAGTTATTCAGAGGAGTGATAGTTCTGTGGGAGTGATTAGTAGTTTAGATCAGTGGTGGCCAAAGTGCGGCACTTGTGCCACTTATGGCACGTCAAGCTTTACCTCGCGGCAGGGTACAACATATGTGAAACTTAAGCACGTGAACAGTCTTTTTCAGCAACGAACCTCGTAAAAAGCAAACACCGTATTCGGCTTACTGATGGCCACCTTAGAAATATTCTAAGATTAGAAACTACTACAAATTTGCCGCCACAAATCGATGTGTCGATTAAAATGAAGCGATTCAAGGATCAATCAATAAATCAACTATGATAGCAAATATTTTTCTAATTTAAACAGAGCTCGAACTCCAGTTAATGTGATCATATGTTATTTGCGAGAAATCCCATTATTAATGTAGTTTTTGATCGCTATTTCCTTTCATGGAATTATAATACATATTTTGCTTCATATTTCCTTGTGGCACGCCGATACCTTTCCAATTCGAGATTGGTACTACACGATAACAGTTTGGCCGCTCCTGTTTTAGACATTAAAAAAAAATAATTTCCAACGAAATCATCACAAATGAAATGTTTTTCGAGGACGATTTTCCTAGTGACTATGAGAATCATGGGCGTATTTCACGTACAAAGTCATCGGTAATTCCTAGATTATGCTAAAATTCTGATTAGGATGATGGAGAGTCGATGAATTATATTTGTTGCTATCATACTGAATTCGTGGAAAAAATTTCAATGCTAACTTAAATGAAGTTCGGTCATGCGATTAAGGAATTGAAATTTCGGTTTTCATTAACGGTAATAGGACTCGGAGCATGCCATTTTCTCAACGCATTTCAACAAAAGTGAACACTTGCAGATCTAATCGATTTGCGCAACCGTTTTATAATTTTTGTCTCATGTTGCAGTAAAAATTTCAGATATGAAACGTTGATACACCCATACGATACCGAGAGCCATGTAAAATTTTAGGTGGTTAATTTACCAAAATCTTTAAATCCTGTCCAAGAAATGCATTGTATAATCATGAATATAAATTATTTTTTTCGATTTCCCAGAAGAAATAATTTTCACGGATAAATTATCTACGAGTGAAAGTAAAAATTGCATCTTTTGTTTTCAGTAAAGTGACAGCCTCGATTGGCTGATTATCGCCTGTCATCTTTTCTTTCTACTTTGTTCTAAATCCTAAATACAAAATTTCACTGAAATAGGTACGTCCCTACATTTTCTCTTAAGGGATGCACTGAACAATAGTGGTTAATGTTGATAAAACATTATGTAATTGTGGACAAAATATGCTAAAAATGGCGCACACGGCAGGATGTTTTCGAAACTGCTAAAAGAAAAACCGCGGAGGTTACGTTCCTGACTTAATCAGCGATTTACAAAACCGCGGTTGGTGAATAACAGTGCTTATTGAGATTTGGAGGTTACGGGGAGTGATTCCTGAGAAACATATCCAAAGTCCTATATAGTGTGCAACTCATGTTTAAAAATAAGTATACAGTACTTTAAAAGTACATGTTTATTATATAAAAATGCAAAATAAAATAAGTTTAGATTACAGAGAAATACTGTACGTTAGTAATATAATTGCGTAGCAAACACGGCTGACCTTACGCTTCAAATTACTCAAAATTCCTCGAGCCTCCACCTCCCGATTGATTCGCGGTCTTATCGGGAGCTAAAAAACTCTCTTTCCTATGTTTCTATTTCCGATAAATAATAGTTACCCCTTGCTACTTCAGTGCCATAATTTTTAGTAAAATTAGTCAACTAGGTACGGCCGCGCGGAAAACCTCGGAGACACTGAAAACCGCGGTTGGCGGTGGACTACTGTATACTATATAATCAGGCAACTTTAAAGTAGGAAAGAGTCCAGAAGAAGTTTCTCTGCCAGTTTTGCGAAATCTTTGAGATTCCTTAGGAACGTGTACATGTGTGTGGGTGTAGACTGATGGACATTAGCGGATTTGCAATAAGGCCAAAATAGACAATGGCCTAGAGGCGGCGAGGTTTTGAAGGCGGCAGGATTTCGGGGCGGTCGGATTTGTATATTCATTCGCCAAGTCACAAAACCGTAAATATAGTGTATGAAGAACCACTGTAAAGAGAGCTTTCAGTGTAATTTTCAAAATTATGAAGGACAAAGTAGATTACCTCGAAGCCATGAAAGATCATAAGGAAGCTTGTCAAGGTAATTACCATAAACACCCGGGAAAAGAACGGATTGTTCCTCTGGTATAATATATAAATTAAATAAATTTTAATTAATTTTTTTTAAGGGAGCGGAAAAATAATTTGGCCTAGGGGCGGCAAGTTTCCAAATCCGCCGCTGCCGATGGATATAGTGTGACCCTTGTACGTTTCGTCTGCCTCCGCGTCCCCTTAAACGTCCCTTCGACTCGCCCTTTCTTCCTCTCTCTCTCTCTCCTGCTGCCCATCAAACTTATCTGACCTACTAGTCATTGAATAGAGAGCGGGAGAGAAAAAAAATAAGGATAGGGACGTTCTTTATCCCGATACAGATCTTTTAAAAATAGCCACGGACCGTGTTTATTGACCTGACGCTCTTAAAAATCACGTGCAAGTAAGACCGGAGAAAAATACGGCGCCGTTAGGATATTTCGATTTATTTTTTTTTTTTTACGATCACGATTCTTTTCCTGAAGTTGTCAATGCGTCATGGGCAAACATGCTTTTGTTTTTGTGTCGGAGATCTGCTTTCACGTGTGATGGGATGTCCGTACTCTTACTGTTCCTTACTTTTCCTCGGATTTCGATATTTCTTTTGGTTTCTTAGTGGCATTATTTCTGAAGCTCACGGTAAATTAACGTAGCAACGTGGTATATTATTTTTTTGAAAATAAAGCTAAAGTAGACATTCCTGGTTGCAGCTTCGTCTCCATGACGCAATTTATTTTGGTGGTTGCATGTTATAAGCTTTGATAAAAAGTTAGATAAAATTTTACGCGATAATTTTTTTAGCATATTTTATTTTATAAAAAGCTGTTTATTTGATCACAAATCATTCAGATTTATAGTTCCGAAATATCGCGCGAGAAACAATTTAACGTGGCTGTAAGTAATTGAGTGAAAATTATTCTAATATTAGGTACTACGGCCTTTCCTAAGCGGATAATTGGTAAGACAACTTGCTAGAGAAAAAAACAGTGAAACAAACGGGTAAAATTGTCCTCGCTGAAACGGGCTTGTATGATTTATTCTTAAAAATGGGATAACCTTTTAAATTCATGTGTGTACGCATATATACAAACATATCTACCGCTAGGAGTGGTCCGTAATTTTTAATAAAGGAAACTAATGATTTTATAAGACAATTTATACAACTTCTAGTTTCAGTGAGAATAATTCCACTCGTGGTTTTAAAAGCTTGATTCTCTAGCTAGTGGTCTTTAACATTAACCCTCTAGGAAAGTCGTACCCAATTTCAAAATGATTTTTCTATGTTCAATTATTTATAGCCACGTTGAATTTTATAACTATTAATCTGAAAGATGTCGGGGATTTGTACTCTTATAAAATTGTTTTCGTTGCCATGGAGAGAAGACCTCGGTGAACGGAGACGTTTGTCCGTAGACAGCAAGGTCGTTGGTTCTTTTAAACGGGGCAAAACTCGACCCCAGTTTGCGTACTTGAGGTTGATACACTTGACTAGGGGATATCTTACGTAATCCGTGTTGCTAAGACTGCGGAACCATTTCCTCGTGTCCTTAAGCGTAGTTATGTATCTATAAACCAGAGATCTTATTATCGCTATGGAATTGGTTTTTCTGAATGTTTAAACCAAGAGTACACTCGATTAATTTTTAACTGGGAAATTATTGGTGCAACTCAATCGCTAAAACTGGATTATGACGAGCCAGTTAAAATTTTTAAGTTTTTTTGTGAAACAATATTATTTCGCAAGTATTACGGATATTAATTTCATGCTTTACCATGCAAAGCAATAAGAACGTTTTGAGCAAAGGATTGTAATTCATAAAATTTATAATTTAAATCACTTTGAGTTAATTATCATTTTAGATGACAGATTCTTAAGAGCCTACTTACTGTTAATTAATCTTCCGTCAAAATTACCTTGAATATTCAATCCTTACAGGCACAAACATATAGTTTGGAAGATGTTCATGTCTATGCCTGTATAAGACAACGTATCCCTGATTATATAGAAAATAAAAAACTATCAAATAAACGTACAATATTCGACTAACTGTAAGGAAAATATCCCTAAAACGTACACACATAAGAAGTTAGCTCTGCGTAAAAAAAACTTATCAAGGGCAGAACTTTTCTAAGCGTAAAAAACGAAATCTTTCTCCGATGAAGATTGACTGCAAGTATTATAGTCATTCTTTCAATTTTAAAAAGGGCCACACATAAATTTTACATTTATAAATACTTACGGAAGAGGAAAGGTAAATGAGGATATTTAGGGCAACTAGGTGTTGAAGGAAACCCTAATATATATAATGTAAAATTCCGCGCATACTTCCGTCCACGTTACCAGCACATCAAGAAACCCACAGGTAGTTTAGTCTTTTCAATTCGAATTTAGGATAGTTTGAAGAATATAGTTTTTCTCAGTATTTCTTAATTTTGTTATATAACTTGAATTCTCCACGCTTCGATTTTTTCCGCGGAAGTTTAGAAAGTAAATATGAGGAGAATGCGTCCAAGTATGTTATACGACACTACGGTACACGTTTATTCACCGTACTTTATATGCAATGTTTATATTTTTCCTGGCTTTAGAGATATCGACATCATCAACTCTGGATTATGTAACGTTTACACGAGCCCTGGAACACATTGGCTGTATGACCCATCTTTAAACTACTCAAAGGAGTCTTTCCAAATATTTTGAAGTGAGGCTCGCCAGTTCCGGGACAAATTTTTTGAGCCGGTCGACATGTATGAATCAGTTAAAGAGAACGCGAAATTATCGGCCAATGTCCGCGGGTTGAAGGAATTGACCTTGAAAAATCCCATTACGACTTGCATGAAGGTGTTGTTGACCTTCGGGTTTTTCTCCATTTGCGGGACGCGTCCGTTCGATTGAGTGAAAGTTGGAGCGTGGAATAAGTACAGGAAAACTCCGCAATACGATGCCGGATAATTAGAAGCGTTGATTACTCGGAAGCCGTTGACATTTGAAATTTACGATACGTTTGTTTCCAACTACTGTTAAATTTTGGTTTCAAATATGGCAAAGGCGGATCCAGGCTTCATCCTTGGTTGGATGTGGATAATCAAGGATAAAGTAATAAACTATTAGAAACATCTTCAAAAGCATACAGATTTTAATATGCTAAAAGTAAATATATGACATTCTGCACGAAAAATAAATACAGTAAAAAAGTATAATTTCTTCGGTGTTATTTCTTATTATTAACAACTTTTACATTAACTTACCGCGATATATACACACACACGCACACACACACACATATATATAGGTATACTAGTAGACGGTTCTTGCATTCTGCAAGCATTTTTAAAATTTCGGATTTTGTCAAAAAACATATGGCCGTGCCAAATTTCAAGTCTGTAGCTCATCTGAAAGTGCATTATAATTTTTATCTTCGTATGGAATAATAATGGGGCAAAACAGGCCATTAAAAATCGGAAATTTTAGAATGTCATTATTTTTTCATATGATGTAAGCAAATACCTATAATTGTGCCAAATCTTAAGCCCTTACCTCATCTAGAAGTGCCTTATAATTATTATCCTCATATGGGGCATTAATGGGGCAAAACAGGACCTAAAAATAGGAATTTGTACAATTTCGGAATTTTTCATTCTGTTTGGACTAAAAAGCTATAATCCTGCCAAATTTCAAGTCTGTAGCTCATCTAGAGGTGCCTTACAAGTTTTATCCTCGTGTGGGGAAATAATGGGGCTAAACAGCCCCTAATAATTGGAATTGTTACAATTTCGGATTTTTCATTTGGTTGTGACCTAAAACCCATAATCATGCCATATTTCAAGCCCTTAGCGCATCTAGTAGTGCCTTATAATTTATATCCTAGTATGGGGCAATAATGGGACAAAACAGCCCCAAGAAATTGAAATTTTTAGAATTTTTGAGTTTTTTCTTGGTTGCGACCAAAAACCTAAAATCATGTCAAATTTCAAGTCTTTAACACAGTGTTTCCCAACCTTTTTAGAATTGCGGCACCCTTAAGTGACTTTTCAGAATTTGGCGGCACCCCTCCATATCCACCATTAGTAATAATCATAATAATAACCCCCTTCTCCATATCTCCTTTCATTTCGAAGTGCCTTTGCGATGAAATGAAGTTTGTCTTAACTCTGGTTTGGATTTTTGAAAGCCGACGATGCAAAATGAGGCTAAAAATGGGAAAACAGAATAATTTTTGCGGCACTTCATGGCACCTCTGTTGAAAACCACTGCTCTAACACATCTGGAGAATTATTATCCTAGTATGGGGCAAAATAGCCCCTAAAATTTGTAATTTTTACAATGTCAAATTTTTTCCATCAGTTGTGACCAATTATATATAGTAATGCCAAATTTCAAGTCTCTAGCTCATCTGGAAACATCTTATAAATTTAAACCTCGTATGGGGAAATAATGGGGAAATAATGGGGAAAAACAGTCCCGAAAAATTGGAATTCTTATAATTTTGGATTTTATCCATCGGTTGTAGCCAAAAACCTATAATCGTGCCAAATTTCAAGTCCATAGCTCATATGGAACTGCCTCATAATTTTTGTCCTCGTATGGGGCAATAACTGCCCCAAAAATTAGAATTTTTACTATATTTTCCTATGGGGCAATAATGGGGCCAAAATAGCCCCTGAAAACTGGAATGTCAACGATTTAGGATTTTTTTCCATCGGTTATGACCAAAAACCTATCTTCATGCCAAATTTCAAGTTTCTAGCACATCTGGACGTGCCTCATAATTTGTATCCTCCTATATCCTATATCAGAAGTCTCCAACCAGTCGATCTTTGGACTTTTTAAAGTCAATCGCTGAATCTTGCCTCAGTGCTATTACTTTTTATTGAATCTAGTAAGAAATGTTGAGCATATATAGATTTTGAACTTACAGTTGGAACTTTATTTATCGAGCTATGCAGGTGATTTTATAATCGTTCAAAAATTAAGAACAATTGGAATGCATAAATCAAATAGGTAATATAGGTATCTCTCGATATCAGTTCTCACAACGAGCCATGAGTGTATCAATGTTTATCAATCCTGAGTATGCATAAGTGTAGATCGATAGTGTTTCAATAGCAAATTATTACAAAAGGCATAAGTTTGAGGCTAACTGCAACTTTACGAGTAACTTGATTAACTAATTCAAGTTATGTTTTGGTTGATTTCTACCATCTGTATATTTATTTAATAGCCTTTTTCTTCAACTTCTAATAGCTTACGACTTAGTAATACATTGAATTATCCCGGTGGATAAAATTGTAATCAATTTTATTAACACCAGTGGCATAGTGGACACCCCTGCAGACCACACATGGTAGGGGGCCCGGGACCGAAAGGGGGCCCAAAGCGAACCACGGCTAAAAGGCTTCATGGCTAATAGAGACAAAGAAAAAGAAATATTAGGAGGTAGATTAAAGAACCATATGTTCGAAGCGATCGAGCATTCTCCAGAATATGGAACATTGAAAAGCGTGCTCAAATATGCTCGCTTGCATTGGACTAGGCCCTGCTGACTAAAAGTTTAATATGTGCATGGACAGCAAAGGCACGGTACGGTACAGTGAGATGTAAATCGACCTTTAGAGTGTGGTGGAGGGGCCGGCGGAGGTCCTTGGCAGGGGGCCCGGAATGATTCCGCTACACCACTGATTAACGCTAAAATATTCTCTTGTACAGAACGAAAGCTGGAATAAAACTTTATTCGAGCTGGTTTAACTCGAATAAAAAGTAGTTTGCGATTAAATTGGATTGACATTTTAAGCAGGACGTTTCATGTTATGACGATGGTTTCGATGTCTCTTAAAGTTTGGGAGAAATTTGCAGGTACTCTCTGCTCAACAATATTTCTCATATCAAGGCTCACTCTGCTGGGTCGATCCTCGGTAAATTTAAAAATACATGGGTACTGAAAGGTAGGAGAACCCTGTCCTATATCCTATGTAAGAAGCAGCTATATATTATAGATATGCAGATAGGTAAGTTTTAAGACATGCAAATAATGTCTAATAACTCGAGACGGCTGCATGTATTATAGTCATTCTTTCAATTTTAATAAGGGCCACACATAAAGACTTCTGTATAATCACTGTGCAAAATAACGATCTCAGTTTGATTCCAGGGACGTGTAATTCCCCCTATTGGATAACATGCACGAGACCTTCTCGAATTTTTTCTCCTAAACTATAAGTCAGAATTTATGCTCTCATGGATGGTTTTGTTGCAAATGTTGTCCTATATCCGACTAAATTTATTAATCGATACCTTACAGATCATATAAGGGCAAGGGAGAGTAAAATATGGATTTCTTATCATTGCATTTATGGAAATGGCATCTCTTGACTGTGGCACCACAAATGGCAATGCCACATACCAAACTACATCCTAATATCAACCCTTAAAAATGATTCTGACTCTTGAAGAATTTATGTGAATGTTTGGAGATGAAGAAAAGACCGTACAATTTTAAATTGACAGTAAAATCATTGAATCAAACTGTTGGATTGGTGTTTAATCTTTACTCTATATACTTCTTAAAAGTTGTTTAAATTAAAAAAGTTGTTTTATATATATAGGTACTTGTTTTATTGATTTTTTTTTTGTCTGAAATATTTGGGGTGAGTAATTACCTCCTTTTAGCTCTCTTCCCCCTTACCCTCTCCCTTCCCCAGAGACACCCCTGGAATATTGTTTCCGGTCTAATTGCCTGCTTAAAAGTCATTGAGTCTATTAACATATAGTTTATAGGAGAGCTCCTTTTTAATCAATTTAGTGATTTTGGAAATAGAGGTTTTGTACACCTTAACCTGTGTTTAATTTCTTATGGAATGTTGTCGCATGTAAGCAGTTGTCTCCTCCATGCATTTATTATACATCCAAGATGCGTTATTATTTATGAAAAATACATCTTCCTTCTAAACTGTAAGATTACAGCTTAGCTCCTCTTTATGGTATTTTATGGGATTAATAGGTGTTGCAATTCATCCTGTAACTATCCATTGCCTTTTAGTTGACATTGTATGAGAAGATAATTTAGCCATATTTGAAATGGTAGTCAGTAACAATATGAGCTTTTGCGAGGCTAGTGACAGTCATCATCATCTAAGTTATGCTTTTCAATAGGTTTTTGGCTCACCTAACCCAATATATCCCATCCAAGACCTTTCTCTTTGTTGTCTCATACCATCAGGGCTGTGTTATTAAATAGGCACAGTAGGCACTGTGCCTAGGGCCTACAAAAAAAATTTTGACCACTTTTTTTGTTATTTGTATGATGAAACTTGTAACAAACATCTATTCTTTATTAAATATATATTTAGCAAGGATAGGCACAGTGTATACACAAAGAACCAGGGTCATGTCAATGTCAAACTATATACAAAGTAGAATTCTGTTGGTACAAGGCCCTGTGAAGACTGACTTGTTAAAATAGATGCACAACATAAATCAAACAGAAGTTCCTAGGGCCTATAAGGACCTTAATCTGGCCCTGCATACCATCCCCTTCTTTTAAGACATCTTTTTTCTTTTCCTTCCTCTTGGCCTCTTTCCTGGAATCTTCCCTTCTATGACATCTTACAGCATACTTTCACCTCTGAAAGTATGACCAACTCATTTCTTCTACTTTTCCCTTATTATTCTGATTAAGCTCCTACCTTACCCTGTTCTAGTTAAAACTTCCTTGTCTGTTTTTATTTCAGTCCAACTAATTTTCTCCAGTCTACACTATACCCATATCTCAAACGTCTCTAATCTGCTAACATCTTTTTTTTCTCATTGTCCATGTCTCACACCCATATAATGCTATCACTCAATATCAAAGTTTTCACAAACCATTTTGTAATATATTTATTCAATATGCTCTTCAAGAACTCTTGTCTTCTTGTAAATTCCTCCTTTACTCTTACTATCCTTGCCCTGATCTCTTTTGTACTTCATCCATCCTTCGAAAGAATAATACCTAAATAACATATATATTCAAGTATAGGTTGAGTTTCTAAGACCAAATTTTTAGGGATAACTCGGGGTTCAACTTATACACGAGATATTCGAAAAAACAAAAGATTTTATCAAAAACTTTGTGATTGACCTATACATGAGTGTGACCTATACATGAGTATATACTGTAAGTAAAAAAATTTTCACCTATTCCAGCCTTTCCTCGTCAAATGAAACATTCACTTGTGATTAAATCTTATAACTATAGTTTTATATCAGTTTTCATTCCAAATGCCATCTCTTTTCATTTATTTATTTATTTAACTGTTACCCAATACCATGTACTGCCTGAACAGGAACTGGTAGCAAAATCTACATCTTTGAAAATAACAAAATCATCATGAAATACGCAGTGAAAATTCCTCTTTCGATATAGAGAGAGGGAGAATTGCATAATTCAGAGGACAGAAAGCACCATAGGACCCATGCACTAATTTGATAAATAGTATAATTGCACTGGAATAACTCCCAGTGGGATAGATTCCAGAAATATTGCTTCATCATCATTAGCAATCTGTTTACAGAAAGGTCTGAGATTAAATGTTAAACAGGATTGTCAACATTCTCCTGTTCTGTACAACCTTCTTGAATTCATTCTTGCTAGATGTCTTTACCTTTCAAGCCATCTTTCAGCTGAAAACGTTTTCCTTTCTCTTTTTTATTCCCATTTTTCTTCAATCGCATCTTTAATCATGGAGTGTCTACTTAGGAATGACCAATCCAGTTTGACATACTCTTTCTCATTATTAGTGCTATCGACAACTTCTTTCCTATTAATCCTTGATATTCGTCCTTAATTGGTTCCACAGAAACTGGACGATAAGCGAAAAGACGAATATCGAGGACTATTTTCCATTACACGCAATATTATAAATGTATAATTCATTCCTGAAAACCCAAAAAGCAGACCAAAATATTGATATTACCTTATTTTATGGAGTTATTGGTACTATAAACACAATCTATAGGAATCTACGGATCACGGGAGCAATTTATGCGACCCGCAAAGATGCAATGTAAACGCAGCTACAAATGTGGTCGCCACATAACTGATTAATTTAATCACAAACACAGTGCTCAAATTCACACTCAACAATATAAAATTGCACCGAAACGCAAACTAAGGAAGAACGAACAACAACACGGAGCGAGGCTGAGTAGCTGAGACCAGTGGAGTCAGTGGTTGAACGAATACTAAAACAGATCACCCAAAACTCCTACTAAACTCAACGTGATGGAGGTGGTGGTGCGCTTTAATTTTCTGTTAGCTGCAGTCATAAGGGGAAGGCAGACATCCTACGTGTTGTTTTCATTTCTCGATTGTAAGGTTATAAGTTTCTACTGCTGAGAATGATAAATCCTTAGCATCTCGTCGTTTGATGAGTAATCGTCAGAGTCCCTCTTCATAGGTTCCAGCTATTTCGATTACTAATGATGTCTCTCTAATTGTAAGACGTAATGTGGAGCTTATCGAACATAATACTTATGGGCAAGTCCAAGCGTTCTAAAATTGTTAACTGGTGATAATTTAATGCTTTAACGTATTTATTTATGGTGCTCTAGTTAATATGTACTTAACATGACGATATAATTTTGTTCTTATACCCCAAAAAATGAAGGGTACATGTTATACATGGGGCATAAGAACAATTTTGGATTTTTTGGCAAAAAGTACAGGTGCATGTTATACACGAGGGCGTGTTATACACAAGTATATATGGTATTATTCGTATGTGGCAAACTTGATAATTCTTTTTTGAAAATGAACTTGTTTAAAAAATCATTTATATTGCACTATGACTTGAAGATCTAAAAATTTGCAAGAAATAAAAAAACTCCCTCAATTCTTGACATACATTTTTACGTACATCTCTTCTCACAGCTAAAAGCCATCACTTATAGAATTTATTTTTATCTCTCTCACTGTTGCAGGCATAGCAGTGTCCTACACCTTACCAAAGGAACATGAATCAGATAAAAAAGAGGGAGTGTATGCTCCCTTAGTCTTTCCAAAGGATGAATGGAAATTTGGCACACCAGATTTCCTCACTCCACAAAACTCAAGTCACCTCAATGCTGAAAAACTATCTCAAATTGCACAGAGTCGGACAAAACCATCTGATGCTCCTAATCCTCCCACCAAACCTGAAAATGTTTTCACATCTAGTGACAGCAGTGGCTTAAATGATACCGACGCTGCAAAGAATTTGAATGTATCCAAAGAAGCAGTTAGCGTAACGGGAGATGATAAGGTTACGGATGATTTGAAAGGAACATCTCAGAACTATTCAGGATCAAGAGATAAATTGAGTGAGAAAATATTGAAGGAACTAGATACACCATTAAAGGGCAATGCTACTCCAGTCCTCGTCAAGATAAAGGGAGAGAAACAATCTGAAACCACGTCATCACAGATTACGACAAATGTCAAAGACGAAACAACCAAAACAGCTGAAAATCTTGTCAGCAGCTCAGTCACTGAAACTACTCAGAAGGCATCGACCGTCTTCAAGATAGCCTCTGGAGAGAGTCATTGGAATCACGACCATCTTTCTGGAAAAGGGGGACCTGTGCCCTTCATGCATTCTCCTGATGTGGCACTTCTTATGTCTGCAATCTTTGTTGCGATTGCATTATTTGGATATTTTGGATTGGTTTGCTGGAGGCGAGCACTGGAGTAAGTTATACCAATAAATAATTTGATTAACTGAGGTAACCGGTGTAAATTATTGCTGGCCATAAGCACTGAAATATCTACAGTGTAATCTCAATAGAATGAGCATGGCATATAATGAGGATTTCATTATATCAAGCAAATGCTGTCACTGCCTTTTTCTTAATGTTACTTGTACGGAATGTAATTTTTTGATATTACAAGTACTCGTTATAATGAGCATTTTTATGAATTTTATAAATTGTTGCTATATCAAGGTTTCACTATATATGATGATACGCTTAAAATTTGTATGTTTTTTGAGAGGGGTTTGACAAACAAAGGTAATTGGCAAATTTTTATGGAACTAATGATTTGATTTTGGCCAAGCTTTCACTGTTTATTCATGGTAACCTGCATTATGTTCTAGGAGGTCATACATTCCAAGCATCCCAATAAAATAAAAAGTATTTTCTCTTATTTAATGTCCTCAGTTTGAGTAGCACAGGAATGTGTGTAGCATATTTTTTATCTGGACTTTAAAATGACTTAAAATCAAGTTATGGAGATGGAACTTGAGCTCAGGTTCAGAGAAAAATTTTGTTTTATTTTCATGCTATTAAATTTCAAATATGGACAAAAGTCATCAAAACGTGATTTTAATATACGAAATTACATGATTTTTTAAGTGAAAAAATTTTTGTTGCCTAAGTAACCTGATTGTTACAGAATACATTTTCTACTCCCAGCGAGAAGGAGGGGCGAAAGTTATTGTTAGCTGTGTCATGAGAGGGGAAGAAGAGTCAGTGCAAGCGTTAATACTGTAATTTTCTGTCTGCTAATAAATCAGTCAATTTTTTTTTACTTTTCTCTACATTTCCCATAGTAGAACTGCGGGCTCTCTGTTAATTACCTAAAAATTATCCATTAAATTCAGGCTTGCATTTACAGTTTTATCAATATTCATATGCTGAAGCTTAAAAAAACTAAATTGAATTTTATTGCGGTACAGTAATAGTTTTAATTTAAGTAATTATAACCAGTGCTTTCTTTGTGACAGTACATGTTGGTATGGCATACCGGCACCTTTTTTAAGAGTGATGTTGACCCACGTCTAATTTCGGTACATTTTTATTTTTTTAATTCTTTAAAACTTAAAAGTAATAAACAGCTTCTATAAATGTTATAAATATTTTTATCAACTTTGTTATTAAAAGTTCATAACAAATTCAATAGAGAAGGGGGGGGGGGGGGAGAGGGTGCAGGAAGAGATGGAGGGGGATGGGAGTACCAGCACATTTAAAAAAAAAAAGTCCTGATTATAACAATATACAAAATATACCTAATAAATTTAGTAATGCATTCTCATATTCTTTTTAATTTTACTAATCAATATTACATGGTCAGTGATATAATTTCTAATAATTTATCACATTGCTCATTGATTATTTCCGAGTAATTTTATAAAATAGTTTGATAATAATAATAATGTCTTTTTAAAATATGCCATTTTAGATTAATACGAGTCTATTATGCAAAGAATGACTTCTAAATTTTCAAGTGTGTATTATCATCGCAAAAGTTAATTTAAGCTCTTTTACAACTTCTTATTTTTCTCAGTTTTAATGTTCTTGTGAATAATTTTGCTTGAAATCTATTAAATTATTAATTTTTTAATAAATGTATGATTTTGTCTTTGTAACTGCATTCATGAAGTCAAATTTAAAAATAGGGTTATTGTTGTCACCTAAAAGTGCATTATACCATCCATAGAGAGGGATTACAAACATAGACTTTTGTTAATTTAATAGATTTATTATTGAAATATTTAATTTTTCCTATTTTCCCTTCACAGACAAAAGTATGGCAACAGAGAATTGCTTGTGAATGAAGAAGAATCTAGCGACCTGGGTGATTTTAAAAGCTATGAGGTGAGTTGGAAAACAACAAAGATTTTCATAGAAGATAGTGAAGTAGAATGCCTGCCATTATCATAATCTTTATTTCTATACAAAATCAGAAAACATTTTATCTAAATTTGGCAGATATTTTACTTAGCAAAGATATTCTATTCTAAATTAAAAGATAACTTTAAAAAAATTTGAACAAAACAAATTATATACATAGTTAATTAGATGCTTCTTTTCAGCATCTGAATAATAGTGCACCCACTGGCATTTTATTAAAATTTATTTATTTAACCCATCTTCATACCATTTGTAAGCAAATATATGATAAAGGGCAAAATTCAAACATTTATGAATAATGAGAACTTAAAAGGGGTACCATATCATCTTTTGCCCTTGCCTATAACCTTCAAGTAAATCTATCTATAATAACATACCTGCTTCATGAACCCATCAAGCAGATGGTTAGGTATAGGATGGACACCATTGACAATATCTCACAGACACAGTGCTGGATTTAGGCATAAGCCATGGCTTCGAGCCTCACTATCTGAGGGACCTCAGCACCTCCAAATTATTTTTTTTAATGCTTGCAATATACGGAATTATATTGTAAAATGCATATTCTAATTATTTTATTTGCAAAATGATCATTGTGCTTATAATCAATAATAAATTAGCTTCCATTTTTTGTTTCCTTTTGTGAGGATGAAAATGTATAATTACATATTTGGGAGCCCCTTCGCAGCAACATAACTAGCCTCCTGACTCTGGGGGGGGGGGGGGGGGGGGGGAGGGGGGGGGAGCCCAAAAGCTAAAAATATTTGGGGGGCACACCAAAATTTGAAAGTTAATACATATTAAGACATAGATTAGTATTTTTGTGCCAACATTCAATTAGCATCAATTAAGCCTTTAATAGACCAAAGGATAGTGTTATTCGTTTCGCACTTTTGTTTAAGCAATGAAATTATCAATCTTTATACACAGCAACGTAAATATATACTGATAATTATTCAAGACTCTGTGTGGGAAGCGTTTATAATGGCTGACCAAACAATTGTTGTCAGCCATTGTTGAAGTACAGTAAGTACTTACATGGGTCCGAGTAAGTTGGGGACTTACTGTAATCACTTTATTTGTGCTATTTACACAAGCTGCACAATCGGTTGATGGCATTCAGTGAATGTTAATGGGTGCCAAATGGGGAACAAGAACTTTTAAACTTTTAAGAGGGGCCAAGCCCTCACCCCCCCCTCCCACCCCCCCCTGCTCCCCCTTATTTATGTCCCTGCCTCTTCACATGCTTTCGCTTAGGGCCTAGGGTCTAAATCGAGCCCTGCATGTACAGTTAGATGGTTGATCAATATGTTATGATATTGCTGATTGCATGTATGAAAAGCAAGTTTTGTCATTTACCTTTGCACATTGTTATTTTTTTACCATAGACAACACTACAATATTCATTGTTCTTAGCTCAAGTCATGAATAAATCATTCAATAACTATACAAAGGTTGGGAAAACCAAGTGAGCATTTCAGTTACAAAGCATATGTCATCATTGGGGATTCCAATTGTAGTAGAATTTAGGAAAGGGTTTGCCTGACATTTATTTTATTGTTTTTATGGGAATTAGTGAGGAGGTTATCTTTATGGGAAAGTATCAGCAAAGGGTGTGTTTGAGGATTCAGAGTGAGGAATTAAAGAAAAAAGAAGGTAATCAAAAAGGTATGGATCAGTTGCACATACCTGAAATAAGGATCTGGTATTATCTTTTGCAAACCGAGCCAATTTAAAGTGTTCTTTCAGGAGGTCCTAAACTACGAGATCACCTTCTGGATATTCATCTTATATGTTTTGATTGCAGAGTTTATACATGACACTGGGCATCATAACTTCTAGTGATTAGACAAAACTTGGTCTGTGACTCCTTTTAGGTGATCTGTCGAAAGGTGGAATAATTTCTTCTCAATTTTATTAATCTGCTTTATTTAAAAAATAGCATAAATTAACATATACAGGCACTCCCCAAGTTACATAAGGAATGCATTCCGGCACCCGTTCTGTAACACAAAATTTGCCTAAGTCATAAATTACTGTGGATAGTATACAGTATAGGGCACTTAGGTTCCCTAACTCAATTTGACATCTATTTTTGCTTGCGTTTCTTAACCATTACATTACTTTGCTAATTCACTAAAAGAAAACTGTTATAACTTAAATCTTCGATCCACACAGTTAATAATTTTCCATTTGTACAGTACATCAGAACGGTGCTTGGATATAATAGTTGGCTTCATGGCCACAGAATCTTTCACATGCCCTTTAACAATAGAACGGTCGGAGACTCATACCCCCCTAGAATGGCCACAGCGTCAAAATGACCGCTCATACAATCAGCAATGATATAAGCAACAGAATAGTCTCAAATTAACATATAAATTTTACTGAATTAAGAATTACATACGTAAATACACAATACTAATCTAGTTTTGTCATTATTCATAATTTTTTAGATTCTGAGCAGTGTACACAAAAACATTGCATTGCAATTTTTCATATGCATTTTCAACAGATTACATTTTTACATAAGATGCAAACATGCACCGATTTGTTTCAATTACACCTAGATATTCATTTCATCTTTCACTACTACTTTGGCCTCCAGAATTCCCATTATCTCTCACATCGTCATCACCCCGAGAAGCTGCTGCTGCTGGAAGTTTGGATCAATTGGTCTGTTTCATATAAATCTCCCTTAGCTCTTAGGTCTCCTGAAGGACGAAATCCCTTCTTTTGACTTTTTCCCTGTTATTTCTCTAAGTAACACGTAGGCATTCATTGCTGCCTAATGTAATATATTATAGAAAGCATGCTGCTTTTGCTGTGTAGAGGTGCGAATTTGGTGTAAAACATCAACACGTTTTGTAGAGTTATAAAACTACTGTTTCTGGAAGTTTCTTCCTATCCTTCCCAATGCCTACAGATGGATGCAGTGTGCTCGTGACGATGATGTTTTTATCCACTCTACCCTGATAAACTGTTAGTGTAAAGTCAATACTGCTCTTGCAGACACTTGTGCTGTAGAGCTTGGTGCATGCACTCTTTACTAATTATGCAACTTCCCTTCTAGCTTGGTTTACTGTGCCCGCTATACTTTTACTTCTTTCTTTTAGTTTTTTGGACAACTTTAGAGAAGTGAAAAAATTAAAGGTTTGCAGCAGGCAAAGCACAACATATTCAGAAAAATTTTCATCAACCAGTCATGATTCATCTTTTCCAAGATAAGGAAAAGTGTTTACGATGTATTTCAATACGGCATCAACTACAAACCAGATTTTAAAATCAGATGTCTGTTTTTATATTATGTTCATATACGTAAGTGTGGGTTTATGTAAGTTGGGCTTACATAACTTGGGGAGTGCCTGTAGTCTAAAACACTGATGTGTTCAGAGGGGAGGCTCCACTGTTCCCTCTAACCTGTGTGAGTGTGCACATGCACACAGATTGTGAAACCAGCGCACACAGCAAAATATAGCATGCATAAAAATAAAAAATTGCTAAATAATTTTAATAATTTCACTTTAGTTTGAAAATCAATTAAGAAATATAAAAGCACCATCCCGAAACTGAACGATTTGCGTCTGCTAAGTTCTAACGGCTAAGCATCGCTAATTAGCGTGAATCGGCGCACGGAATCTTACCATCTGATCAGCAGATGGTGCCATAAAATTAATTATAGATGATAGATTATAGATGGTGTCGCTTCTTGTACTTAGCTGTAATTATAGTCTATGGCTTCCATCAAAAACAAGCTTCCAGATCTGCCTTTTGTTAGAGTGAGCCACACGGTTAGGCCTATCAAAGTTAGTGTAGTAAAAGTAATTTTTAAATAAGAAATATAAAGTCAATTCAGTCAAAAAATCCATCCCAAAAATGTCACTGTCGAGAGGTCTGAAGTGCAAGAGAACAGCAACTTCATTTAAATCTGACTGGCTGGATGAGTCTGTAGAAATGGCTACACCGAATTCCTACAGTGTGATGCATGTTGATCTTCGTGAAATATTCACATATAATGTGGACAATGGGGTTGTTTGCTTGTATTGTTGAGATGCCAAAGCTTCTGGAGAATTTTCAACTGGAAAAGTATGAGGATGAATGGAAGCTGGATTTCTTAAAGCGTAATATGTTGAGTAAGTCTTATATAGACGGTGTAGAAAGACTTAGAAACAAAAACCCTTCTTTATGAGGAGGATTGCTTGGCATGCTGCTTGAAAGTCCAGCTGAAAAGCAGAGAAGACAAATTAATCTTGAATACAAGCGTTCAAACCCAGAAGAAATCAAGGTTCTTATTGACAGTGTTTAGTTGGCTATTAAAATGAATAGTTTGATGCTTTCTGTTCAAGATATTAATGAGCACATGGAAAAGTATGTTCGCATACCAGATAGTTGGAGAAGCAAAAATTATGCTTTAGAATTTCTAGAAATTATCAATAGCATTGTACGAAATGATATGATGGATGAAATAGCATCGGCAACTTTTTATATTTTAGCTGTTGATGAAAGCACAGACATCTGTCAACAAATACTTGAGACTCTACTTTAAATTTAGATCTATAAATTCTACTGACAATGAGTATAAAACCTCATAAGAAATACAAAGGCTTTATTGGTGAAAATACTGTGATAGTTGATCAGTACAATGACTTCAAATTTGCAGTAGGCGAAAAAATCAAAAGCAAATTGGTCTTAAATTATCCAGATATAGTGACATTTGCTTGACAGAACGAACACTTTAAGGATCTGGCAAAGTTGATGGATATTGGAGGAACATTCCTAGCATCCAGTGCAGAATGTGAGCATGGGTTCAGCTTAATGAACACTCTAAAAACCAAATTACAGAATCGTTTACAAATAGATCATTTGGACATGGTGATGCATGTTAAAAATTATCAGCTTGATGGAGGAGTAATAGACCTGGACAGTTTATTCTGAATGGGCAAATGCCAAAGATCACAGGGAAAAACTATAAGGCAAGTTATATTTTCTCTTTGTAGTCTTTAGCATTTGGTCTGTAAGTAAATAGGCCCACTAAAGCAGCTGTATAACAGGCTATAGTGCATCTGTAGTGTACCATATTGTAGATTCATGTGGATTTATTGAGTTGTCTGGAATTTGAAAGTTGAAACACAGACAGTGTTTTGCATTTTTTAACTTGTGATGTTTCTATTTGAATATCCATATATGTAATAATATACTGATTAAATTGTCTTTATTATATAATCATCTATATATGCCCATGTTTGTCTATACAAGAAGATTACAACACAAATTGTAATTTGTATGACTATTTCTATTACATGAAGAAAAGGCTACATTATTGTAAAATTATTTTCATGGCAAATTTAAAAAAAATGTTTAAAAAGTCTGTATATTATTTGCATTATACTCGCTTGGGTGCACTTGCCGAACGGCACACAAATTTGAACACTGGTTCAAATAAGTTGCACAAAAGAAATTTTTTGCACGCACAGTCTATAAAAAATTAGAGGGAACAGAGAACGCCTCCCCATTTTGTATGACTCCATTGCTCTCCAATAGAACCCATTCTGTGCAAAATTTCTTGATTGTGCACCAGAGATTAGGACTGTGTGGCAAGGGACATAAATATTCAGAGAGGGATAGGAATTTTCAGAATAGTGAATTCAAGAAGAACAAGTTATGAAAGTGTACAACGTATCACAAATGGGCGCGTTTCGTGCAATGGAGTATTAGAAAGCAATTATATACCTGTACGTAAGGGAAATAGCGTTTTAAAGTTCTTTTCTTCATCATAAATAATCCATTCTCTTTCTATTTAATAATATTACATGTACACGTAAGGAAATTAAACGTTTGTTTGGGAGATTGTTTATGTTAGCAACAATGAAGTAACCATGCAAGAAATTTTCTGTTCAACTCGATATAAGACGTTCTTGTTTGATTTTATCGATAACGGCTACTCCTACGATAAAAATGTATAGGAAAGAAAATACTCTACTTTACCAGTTCTACAACTTTTATTTGAAAAATATTTTGATATGAGCAATACTTTACGAGATATGACGAAAATTTAATTTTTTGTCACCTGTAAAGTGGTACCCCTGATAGGCGTACGTGATTCATTTTTGCGATTTTCTCCTTATATTTGATTGAAAGTCCTTAATATCAAATTTCATGAAAATCCGTTCAGTAGAAGCCGAGAACGAACATGCAGATGGACGGACGGACGGACAGACCGACCGACGATAATAGGCGCTCACGCTGTAAGCGAAGCGCGGCTAAAAAGGAGTGATTGAGGCATTTCTGGTTCTGCCCCTTGGCTAAAACATTTTTCAGTAATTCCACAAATGAGAAACTGGACACAGTTTTCATCAGAGAAATATTTCTATGATACCATGGACTGAAATTTGTTAATGTTGAAAGTTGTTATCCCACTGTCTTCATTAGGCTGTGAGTAATAAGAGCAAAGGGCCATAATTCTTTGCAGTTGCTTAGCATTGGCTCTCAAAACAATATTTTGAAAACCATGTTCGCTGCAAACATTATTTCATCAATAAATTTGCATCCTCAAATTTTATTAATCATAGTATTTTTAACTCAGTGAAACTTTGGATTATTTCTCATAAAATAAGAGGAATTTAACATTTTATTATTTTTATGAAATTCAGTCCATTTATATATCTTTAGTTTTGGATAAGTATACCTTTAATTAAAATATTATTAAAAGTGAAACATATTTATTGAACTTTCTAATTTGCCTACTTCTAGACCCAACTTTCAAATGTGATATAAATTTTGTATTTTAAGTAAGATGCTATGTCATAAAATGGTATGTTAAAAATCTGAATAAACTTATATTAAGCACCTAATTTCACGTAGAATTTTTCCAAAGCTATGTGATATGATTAATTTTTTTACAACAATCTGGATTCAGTATATCTTACATTTGAATTAACAATTTGTATAAATAATTATGCTTAATACTTAACTAAGTCTGGTTCATTTTCTTCTATTTCAGCTATGATGAGCTACACATCCACAGCAGATTGCAGCCTTATGTTTGAGGAGTGACTCTTTTCATCTTTGTGTACAAAAGTGACTGTGATAATGACTGACCCATCTGTGCATTTTTATACAAAAATTTAAAAAATTTCCATGCAAAAATAATTTATATTCAACAAATATCAATGCATAACAATTTAGATTGCCTATCAAATCTTTAAAAAGTGTCGTGCCATTTACGCTTTAATAAGAGCTTTGCAAAAATCAAGGATTATCTTGAGGAATTATGGACTGTGAAAACATTCCAATTATCAGAGCATGTCATCAATCCATCATATTTTGTTTTAGCTGACTTTGGTATGAATAAATGAAGAATCAACATTATATGATGCCAGTTAGGAATTGACTATTTTACATTCAAAGTATACCATAAAATCTTGATTAATCGATTTGAATTGAAATTATGGCATCTGATTTGAAAATTATATCTTACTACTCTCATTGAATTACAGTTTATAAAAGGTAAACACAAAATTTGGTTGAGTGGACAATTTTTTTCATATCTGCATATATTCCTTGATCATTATACCGTCTTTCAGGAAGAGCTTCTGACGATTAAAAATTTTGACAAAGCCAGTCATCTATCGTATGCAGCTGAACATTATCAATTTATTGAGAGAAATAGATAAGAATGTCACATCTTGCCATGATTTTATGATGATATGAAAATAACTTTTAATCTGAATAAGGATGTGAGACATTGCTGAAAATGTGTTCCATAAACCTCAATTTAAAAGGTAAGGTGGTTCAAGTTAGATGAGAGCTTAGCCACAATTTCAAGAAAAAGTATTTACCCATCCTCTGAAAAAGCTCAAGTAATTCAGGATATGTAAAAACCACCAAAGAAGAAAACAATGTAAATCTTTTAATTTTAAATACTGTATATCTTCGAGTATAAGTCGAGAAATTTCTTGCCTTTTTTAGGTCGATCAAACCCTATATTCGAGTCGCAAACTAGATGGACATTTTTCTGGGTCAATAATTAAACATGACTGGCAAAAATCAACACTTGACTGACCTTGAAGTGCATTAGAATGAAAAATTCACGCTAACTAGCAGAAAATGCAAAGCCTAATGATAAAATAATATAGCATCGCTGTACTTACGTTGTTTGAAAGGAAAATTTAAAATTTATATTTTATCTTTAAAAAACTTACCCAAATTAGTGGATTCAAGAGAAAATTCAATGCAGTATTTGAGCATTGTTTTTATTTATTTTGATCCTGAATTCAAATTGTTCAACACCGTTCCATTTCTTCAACAACGGCATTTCGTTTTTTACTTATAATCACAGACTGAACATTGCAAATATGATCACCAATTTTTCCTTTGTCTTTTAAAATGGTTGCAATTGTTGAACGATTGAGACCATAAACACGACCAATCGAAGCAAGCAACTCACCTTTTTCTGATCTATGTATTTAGTTTCCATCGAAAGCACTCAGCGTTTGTTACCACTCTTAGCACTTTCACAAACACTACGTTTACGGTTGTTTTCCATATTTCAAGGGTATTAAAAAACAATATGTACATAAACATGCACCTGTGCAGTTTTGAATGCAAACGGCAAATGACAAGATTATGTGTTCTTACTATGACTGATGTTCGTAAGTGCAGGAGGGTATGTTTGTAAATGAAGTGCGAGGCATAATTCATTGGTATGCAGAATGTTCGTAAATACGAATTGTTTGTTCCTTGAATGTTCGTAGGTAGAGGTTCATCTGTATATATATTAATTTTTTTGTAAATTTCAAAATTATCATTTTTATTTTCTTTGCTTCAACTTATACTCAAGACTTGGATTTTAGATGCTGTTTTAGGCTAAAAAGTACACTTCAACTTATACTCGAATCGCCTTATACTCAAAGATATACAGTAGTAATATTTTGCAGGAATTCTGCTGGCTATTTCAGATTTGTTATGAAAATTATCATAAGCAAGCTTTTGATGATTTTTTCATTTTCTATACATTTTCTGGGTACCAAATCTTGAATATCCACTACTAGAAACCTAAAAGAGCATAAACATTCGACAAAATGCAAATCTAAATTTAAAAACACTTTGTTTTATCTGAAATGAAAATTTCCATACACAGTCAGCCTCAGGATTTATGACAGGTTAGGTTACAGGCTACCATCATAATGTGGAACCTACTGTTTTTGGGGCATGTGGACTTTTTCTTATCAGAAACAGCGCTAGCATTATTGCATGCATCATTATCAGCCATTGTTTCTGGGCAAAATATTTTAATTTAGTCAAAAAAATAGAAAATCACTCAACAGTTTAACGACGCCGAGGTAAACAGACTGGATGGCACACTACGACATACAAAACTGGCAATTGGGTGGCATCATGCCATAAGCAATGTTCTCTCTAATCTGCGTGCATTCGTGGCTGACGTAAAACTGGATTTGGTGACTTCAAACTGGATTATTAGTTCTATAGGGAACCAACGTAAAAGCGGATCATTGTAAAATGTGGACTGACTGTATAATCATTAACTTTTGTTTACTGACATACTATTAATAAAATCTTATGGATGGTGATATGAACTCATAGAAAAATAAATTAAACTTTTGTGAAATGTAGATTTAAATTTATATCTTAAGAGGCATCAAATCAAAATTCTTTAGATGTATATTAATTAAAGCCATGGAACCTTTTCTGTTGAAGTTTTCACAATAAAATGGTTTAATTCACTTTCAATGCCACAGAATTTCTGAAATGGCTCATGATGTAAATTTTTATTCAATATGCTGACACTTGTAAATTCCCAAGCAGCCTACTGAACCATCATGAAGTATGGTTTAAAATCCCTGTTTTGTTTCATTCAAAATTTAATTTGCATATAAAGATTTTATGACTCTATTTTCATGATTTTCTGGTGTCTTTTCATAGTCGCTAAGACTGATTACAGGACCAACTTCAGAAATTTTACCAAATTCGAGAAGAATTTTGATGCATTGTGAAAATTCACAGATATAAAAATCTTTTCACTGAATCTGATACTTACAAAAATGTTGATGTTTAACTTCAGAATTTCATATAAACGATGAAAATAATCAAGTCACAGGTATGATACTTGTGATCATTATATTCACATTTTAAACAATGCTAATAGCCAAATGCATTTTTCCACAGCAATGGAAGTTTTAAAAGATTTATGGATATTTAATTTTCATTTGATTTCAACTGAAAGTACAGTGTGGGACCCAGTATCCGGAACGTTCCGAAAACCGACAAAGTGTAATATTTAAAATGCGCACCAAGTAATTTGTTTGTTGGTGGTACCACTGATGTGTTTTATGTGTCGATGGTGAAGGCTTGTATTCTCGTGATTTTTGCTCACATTTTTACTGCAGAGCAGGTGTATAATGCTGACGAGACTTCTTTATATTAGAGGTACATTCCTAGAAAAACTGTTGTTGCACCAGAGGAATCAGCACCCAGTGGGTTTAAAGACTCAAAAGAAAGGATAACAATGCTAGGTTGTGCATTTATTTGTACATTTTATGCCTGGCTACCCGAATTCTGGAAAAACCCCCTATCCAGCAACCCTCAGGTCCCAAGCATGCCGGATACAGGGTCCCACACTGTAGTTACATCACAGATATTATTTTGCTGATAGAGGTGCCTTATACATAAGATAATTTTTCTCTAAATTACTCAGTTATGAATCGTTCTAACCATTCATGGCGAGTGAAATTGTCTTTCTTCATATACTGAATAGAACCTTCCTCAATGACTGAATTGAACTAAACACCTAAGCATTTGTCTTGCTAAAAAAACGTAGAACTAGATTCAGCAGTAGTATTCTAATAAGATCTTATACTGTGTTAGTGTCAATGATATTAATGCTGATAAAATTAGCAGTTCATACAGGTTGCCGTTTCAGGCATAACTTTGCTCAAAAAGTGACAATTCTTAGAAAATGGTAGTAGATACTGTTATCTAATACAATGTTAGCATGACTTAGGTTTCATCTTGATAATGTGCCTTTGTTGGTTTATCATGTTAATATACTGTAAATTACAAGTTGTCTTCCTTTAATTACTGCAGGTTATATCTACATTTACCATCTTTTAATCCTTACACTGCATAGCATGCCTTACAAATTCCTTGAGTAATAGATATTTAATTTATTTAGAAAATTTTGAAATGACTGGAGGAGTTACTTTTTGTAAGCTTGTTAACATCTATCAAAATAAGTAATGGAATTTCTACCTTCAGCATACTTTGGCACTTGAACGAAAAAAAATGTTCAGGGTAACGGTTATCTTCAGAGATATAGTATAACACATTTGGATTACATTTACAAAGTAGACTATATGTATTTAAAAATCTTAATTTGTTGATTGTGCTGAAATCTAAAAGGTGTCACTTAAAAAATCTACCCAAGTTTTTACTGCTTATTAGGGGATGTTTAATTAGTCAAAATTGTTTAATCAGAACTAAGTAGTATATTAAAAACCCAAATGCAAGTTCTTATATAAAATAACTTTCATCATAATATTTTGACTATAAAAATTTAAACAAAATTTAAAAATCTAGGCAAGCAAAAGTGGTAGACTTGAATTAATTACCGAGTGAACAAGACAAACTATATTTTGATATTTTTATAAAAATCGTGGCATCTTCAAAATAGTAAATAATTAATATGGACATTCTATTTATGAGATGAACGTTTCTTTCATGCCAAAAATTTCAAGACCCTCAAAAACTTAAGACAACCATGAAACTGCCAATGAAATTTTTTTGACATACCATGCTAATTAACTAACCTCATGCACATAGGTTTAGTTAACAAGGATGCAATGGGTGCTTAATCACTCTGGTTTGAATCACCACACCAGAAAAAATTAAGAGAAAGCAATTATTCTTAGTACAACAAAAATAGCTTATACAACAGTTACTTGAGCTCCTTCTTCCAATCATTTTGTTTGTGAAGTAGAATTTGGTTTGCTGTCTTTATGGTTTTTTTTACAATGTAAGAATTTGAAGATTTTAGATACTCTGCCAACATGAACATTTTGATTATAAATTGCTCACGACCTACACAAGTTTAATATTCAAGATGCTTTAACGAATCAATTACTAAGGAGTTTACACTAGTCCATTTAATAAAAATAACATTGATTTCATAAATGGCAGAATCATTATCAACTTAATAAATGTTAAAAAAGTACTTCAATTATGCGGGCGATTTAGATTCAGCAGGAGACATAACACATTGAAATAGTTAAATCATTTACTGCAACATCATCATTCTTTAAACTGTCAAAAATAGCAATTTAAAAAAGGGAATTGGATTAATTTTTTGATAGAGCAAAAAGCATCGACTATTTTCACATCCTACAATTTTTATGGCATCATTTTTCATAAATTTGAACCCATTCTATACACAACAAATAACTTGAGTATAAGGTAAATTTATACTTCAAAGTTAGTTGTAATAAATTATGCAACCACTGAATTTCTTTTAGGATAAAACAACTTCAAAATAAAAATATAAAGAGAATGGCAATCTGTCCTCTCTCCCGTATGACCAAAATCTAAGATGACAAACTTGGCCAAATTTACATGTACAAATGTTTATATCTTATGTACCATTGTAATTTCAACACCTTGCTTTGCAGTTGCACTTCAAATTTTCAATGCTACTTTTGGCGTATGGAAATATTTTTGTTCAAGTAATTTTTTTAGGCTAAAATATTTCAATCAACTAATTGCTGACTCAATGTCTTTTCATTGCAGTATAGGAATGTGTGAAGGTTAATAAAAACAACTTTTTATAACCATAATAACCATTTTTGAACAATACAAGCATCACCAGAAAATCACAATACAATTCATATTGAAATATGATAGGGTAGTTCCACTCGATGGGTTAACAACTACTAAATTATCTATTTTTAAGAAAATGGAGGAAGCTGAAAAGGGACCAAGAAAACTAATCTATTAAAGAGGTCCAGGCCAGCTATATATATACTTTTATAGAAACTATCTCTCAGAAATAAATCTCAAAAATATATTTATCAAACATATAAAAGAAAACGTGTATAACACAGTGGGCAACACTCTGTTTTCAACAGAATCTAAGGACATATTGACCATTGTCTGTTAAAGGCAAGATTCAGCTGGCTATTCACTAAAGCAACTGACAAGGAGTCTTTTGTCACCAAGTCAGCTTCTCTCCTATTTCTAATTAAGTTATTTATGTTTAACAACAACCGGTCCTACATTATCACCAGTTTCTTTGTTGTGAGCACCATGAGAACCATCACAATATGGAAACTGAAACAAATATTAAACAGGATTTTAGATGCAGCTTGGTAATTTGAATTTTTAAGGTTATTTAGTTTGATCAAGTCCAAACAAAAAGGTAGCAAAAATGCTCCCAACAAAAGGTACACAAATTACAGGAAATCTAATGAATTTTAGACTAAAAGGAACTTAATTTAGTAAAATATGGAACTTCATTAAATTTATGATAGGTTCTAATTAAGGATAATAATGGAATTCATTCACACAGTAGTGAGAAAGGCATGCCATTTACAAACTTAGTGAATACCTTAATTCAACATATAACATTTACATAAAATCACATCTAACATAATCATACCTTTTTACTCCTCCAACAACGACAAAATGCAGCTTTATCTTGTATATCTTCTATATCAAATGCATCAACTACTTTTGCCTCAGCTTTTCTTATGTCCGGGTTGATGGGCATCTTTCTCTGTTAAAAGAGATAATAATACTTGCGGATTAAGTAAATAAGCATAAAAATTTAATTTTCTATATTTTACCTTTATAACCCATTGCTTAGCCACAGGACAGAATGCAACATAAGTTACATAGGTAACTCCAGCAACTGCAGCACCAAAAGGTATCAACGATAACCAATCACGAACTAGAAAATTTTTTTATTAATAATTAAAAACATGGATAAAATAAACTGTTTTCATGATGTCGTTATAACGTAAAATTTATTAAGGTAATGCAAGGTCAATGTCCAAAGCAACTTGATGAATGACTTTACACAACGCTTACAGGTTGTATAATAGATCGTTAATTAATTAGGAATATTATACCTAAACAGTCGATTGTTCTATATAAAACTGCAATTTACCTCCTAATTTAAACCATCCTAAGAAAGAATTCGGAATAGGTAAGCCAGATAAATAATTAGGCAAAGACACTTTCACAAGATGAGAAATCGGCTCCATGTTTCCGTAATACTGCAGAATCAATGATCGAACTAAAATAAACGTTAATAATTAAAAGTTCTTTTGAGCATAAAAAATGTTTATAATTAATGAATATTTATATTAATAATATATTATTAACTCGTGAAATAGGTTTTTAGAAGGTCAACTTTAAACTGATCGTTGGATGTTGTAACTACGTAATCCAGTTGCCAGTCAGCTCAACATGGCTGAGGAGGTGAGGGTGGTGGAATTACGGAGAAGTGAATCTTGTGGTTTAGGATTTTCAATCCTCGGTGGAGCTGGTTCTGAATTGCCGCCTATCATCTATGATATCATAGAAAATTCACCGGCTGCAGAATGTGGCGAGGTAAGTGAGTTTTTTACATGTATATGTAACGGCAAGTTGCATGGGTGCAGGTACTTCGGGTTACGTCCGTTGTTACTTCTTAGCCGGGCTCCCCAAGTGTTTTGTTGTGATGTTTTTGCGTTTGAGATTTTTCAGGCAATCGTTGGAATGGATTATTTCTTATTGCACAGCGTTAGTATGGATGATCGGTATTGATCATAACGCGGATATCTAGTCGCAATTTTATTTGTCAAGGGTGTGGGGAAATGCAGTGCTTATGTTTAACGTTTGTTGTGTTGTTGCTTATTTGAAAAAAAAATCATTTACTCTTTCGGCTGCCAAATTACAGCTGCTCTCTGCTTCTTTAGCGATTGAATTATATCCTGCAAAATAATTCGCCGTTCCTTCGGTGCATTCATGGCGTTGTGTCAGAAATATTTATTTTTCTGTTTCGCGGGCTGTTACGTTATCATTGTACGTCTGCTGCAATTATTAAATCGTCAAGTGCCTTTGAAGAAAGTATTAAATTTTCAGTCATCATTTTATGCGAGATGAGAGCGAGGGAAAGGGAAATGTAAAAAGGAGTTTAGAGTGGGATGGTATTTAGCGGGAATTTTTTTCACGGAAAATTACACACACTAAAATACCGCCATTTTAATAACGTTTTGTCATGTTTAACTTTATAGATCCCATTATAATAATTCAAACATTTGTGGTAAATTAGAGGCGTATATTATGAGCAAATTAGTGTAGAATGTCCGAAAATGTATTAATCAGACTCGTTGAAATTGTTTAATATTAATTCACTATGAAACACATTATTGCATATCAATTTGAAAAAAGGCACTTCGCCTAAAATAAGACGCGTTGCTTTTTTGTCGTTATCCGCATCCCTTACGATTCTCTCTTCGTCAACTCTCGTGTACGATCAATGGCTATATTCCTTGGTAATGCAACATTTTACTTCGCTATCAGCATTTTATTTCATACTACTTCACAAATAATGTTAATTTCTGTTTTAGTACAACGGCTAACTAGTTGCTGCTCTTTCTCGTGATTGCCATTTGGTATTTGTGCATCAATAAGATTTATCGTTAGGTGTAGATGCATAAGTAGAAGCTCTCTGCTACCGGAGCAGGTGAAAGTGGACACTTTGAATGCCCAATGTAACCTGAGCGTCGCTGATCAGTGTGTCAATTACATAATATTTATTCTTTTAAGTGGGTCGATTATGAACTCCGCACAGTATCGATTTCAACGACGTTTTTATTCGTTGATTTGTGTTTTAATTAATCCTAAGCATCTGCCTCTCGCAAACAAAACGCTAAGAATAAGTTTGTGTCGCCGCGATTCTAGTGATTGTGGAATGTGAATTCTTAGGTATGTACACGACATGCATACATCGATGAAAATGACAATAGCATATTTTTGTTGTCTCTCCAAGAATGAATAATATATTCAAGGTTGTTTTCCACGCCCGTCTGCATCGTTCGATTCATCGATGTTACACCGAACTCATCAGTCTGTCGAGGTGGTTTCGTTTTTTTTTGGAGCATCTTTGATGGCCATATCGCTGATATGATACGTGTGACGACTGTTTTATTGACAGGTAAAAAGTGCAGCTAAACGTGAAGATTTCCGAGGCCACCGTGAGAAAAAAATCCGAATTCGCCTGCGTTCCGCAATTTTTTTTACATCCTACCGTCTCCAGGGAGTTGGTGGACGTCTTCGTAGAAAGTGGTTTCGGGAATCCAAACTAGGATATCCTGCTCGGTCGACGGACATGTTCCACCGTTGTTATGCCTCGTTTTGTATTTCTTGTTGCACTTTCGTACCGGTTGGAGCGATTTAAATGCGACCCTCCAGATTATCGCGGGGCGGGATGTGGAGGGGAGGTGGCTTTTCGAGAGGGGCGTGGAGGCCGTTGAAATGCACCTCTTTGCGTAACCCCTCCACAGCATTCCGGAGCACGGGATGCGGATTGTCTTTTTGGTCACTTTTTTTAACCCTCTTTGTATGTACCACGGCGTGGACTAATCGTCCGTGGGCGGATTTATCGTCGTTATTTTTTTCTCATTTTTTTATGATACTCGCGTTCGTAAATGTTTCGAAGGTGTTTTCCTTTTCGCTGGTACATCGATCGAATTTTCCCTCTCGGTTAGGTGCAGTCTTGTCTGAAAAGGAGAAAAAAGTGAAGATTGCGAATCCGTTCGCGTTTGCGCGGTGCATGTGCGAGTGTTTTTGTTGCCATCGTCATGCCAGCGGTAGTGGCCGCCTTTATTATACGAACGAGATTAAACGCGTTAGTAATTGACTTATAAGTATCGGGTTTCATAGAAAATTGTTGATAGCTGAGGAGTAGGACGCATTTTGGCGACTATTACGGGAAAAAGGTTTCATTTCTTGATTCGTGAGGTTAGTTTCCACGGTACGGATTGCAAATAATATTTGATTAATTAGTCCTAATACGTCTGAGTTTGTGCAGATTTCGACTTAATCGTTAACCGTCTTCCATGTTGATTATGTTCTCATTGAGATGCAACAGTCGGTCACTTAATTTTGGCCGCATTTCAGCCGATATTCCTCCATGTTTCAGTGACATTTTATGTCGATATCGTATGGATTTATCTAAAATTTTAATGATAATAGAACAGACGGGGAGACGACGAACATTTAAAAAATATTCGTGCGTCATTAAATGTGGTAAACTCGTCCAAGGCGGATTTAGTTGCACATTTCTAACCAAATTGCGCACCACGTACCGCAGACGCATAAAATTAAATCATTATCGTTCTAGAATTGGGAGCACATCGTATTTTTCGTACGTTTACGATGTCGAACAGCTCAAGACTATGCTGACACGTGATTTTTTTCGCAAGGAATTAAATTTTCACTACTATGCCATCTTTATACAAGAAAGCTGTGCCGGGGACCACTTCATTTCGAGTCAGAATGCGTCAGTAGTTTAATTCCAAAGCAGGGCGAGTCGAAAAAAGAGAAAAAAAGTTGCATCGTGCGAAGTGATTTGGTGTGCGTGCGTGTATGCGAGTGTTGCGGATCGCTTTTGAGGAGAGGGGTGTGTCATCTCCGGGCCTTGACCTCTTTCCCGCGAAGAATGTTTCATCGATCGATTGGCCATTTTCCCCTTCTCTCTCTCTCTCCATCTCGCTCCCTGTAAATGGATGGAAATACAAGATATTATATATGGAAGAAGATCCCGCCATGAAAGATGTGCGTCGAAACCTTTTTTCCTTCGTCAAGATCTCTTTTTTAAGAGGCGTTCGAGCGACCTACTTTTTCTCCACGTTCTCTTTTTATTTTTAAACTTTCTCGCGTACGCAGTGTTAGAGAAAGTATGGTGATCTTGAAAGGAGAAATGATCGATATAGTGATTCTGAAAAAAAAACGGAAAGTACGTTTTACAGTTTTTTTTTCTATCGAACGAAACGAAAAAAGTGTTTGTGTCCTTTCCCGACCGTGTGGCTGTTTTTTTTTGTGTGTGGTCCATTCGTCTGGCGCCTTTATCGATTAGATTATTTTCTTCTAATTTCGTAGATGTGAAACATTTATGGCGTGAATGCAGTTACAATTATAGAAATTGGGAAACAAAATGGATTTATTTATTTATGGAAAACTCCTCCGAAGGTTTTCATTTCATTATGGATGGTGGAATGGCCGCAATTTGCGCGATAATGAAACAAATTGCGATATGTTTATAAAAAGCTTTGTACCATTTCAACAGAAAAACAATGCACGACCGGCTTCGTGTGTAGTTAATTGCGTCTGAGTAATATTGCTTCTTAATTTTTAACTAATGCATAAACTGCGTTTTCCCACCATTTTGTATGACAGCAATAACAAGAACGAACACATACGATCATGCCCTCGGCAGGATTCGAACCTGCGATTATAGGCTTGGCACGCTAACCACCCCTCTACCTGCACGATAAGTGTCCACAACAGGATTCGAACCCGTGGCCAAGCAATTGGGAATCTAGCTAAACCACCAAACTACCAAGACCGAATAAGAGCTCACATACCAAAACAATTTCTATATTATTCCTTACAGCAAGGAAGAATCTCCTCAGTGCCACAGCTTGTGTAAAACGTGTACGATCAAACTGCATCCACAATAGGAGCGAATACGTGTGTTTTTTGGTCGTTCTAGATATCAAAACACCTACTTGTTTACATCAACAAACAATCGAGTGTTTCATCGCTTAGCAACGTTTCGTGCTGAGAAACATTTGCTACCATTTTTTCCAGCTATCCCTTTCACCCAGCTAGTTCCCTCCCTCTCAATGGAAGAGGGGACCTTATGGTTTCAATTTCGCCCTGAAAATAGTCATCTATCTATCTCTATCTATCTCACGTGACCAATCACATTACACCTTTAAAAAAATAATTCCCTTCTTCCCATCAACCGTCTAGTTCTCTTTCACTAGCATCCTTCACATTCACTTCTTTCTCCATCTAGTTCGTACTGATGTTTCAAACCTCTTCTTCTTTTTAAGCGTCCTGATTAATTTATTTTTTCCCTCGCCCGCGTATCGTAGTCACGGACGGGTTTGTTGTTTTGTTTTTCTTTTTGTCATGATTGAGTAGCCTATCCGTTTCTCACGGTTCCGTAGGAATCTTATATGCTTCTTCTCCTCGCGTCGTTGAGATAGATTAATGATAGGATCATAGCCGGCCTTAGGGGCGACGCCTGCGGCGCCGAAGGAACCCCGTAATGGGTACAGGTATATATGTATAACCTACAAGGGGTCGCCAAAAATCTACTTCGCCCGGTATCGCATTTGTTCTGGATGGGATAAGCTTTTTTTCTTTCGCGTGTGTAATCGCTTTGGGATATTCTTTTTTTATCTTAGTTTGGGATTTTATTTCGAATGCGTCTTTTTTCGATTTGTTTGTTATTGATTTTTGTTTTCAAGTTCAAGTCAGCCTCGAAATTAATGTGAAACGCGAATAAATTTTTGTGACTGCCATTAAATTATTCCAGGTGTACTCTTGTCGCAGTCGCGTGCGTAAAATTTTGGGCGTATCCTGCAGTAAACATGACAACGCTGGAAATATACGTATTTCAGGCATATATAAGATGTCGTAAAGATGACTAATCGAAGCCGGGGTGCGGTGCTTACGACGCATATTGACTTCTCGCCAAATTTATATCGCGGGATAGCTTCGGGGCGCGATATTTTCAGACGCATTTGTTCGTTTTAAAAGAAGTTGATTGGAAATTAGGACCGAGCATTAGGGGGAATATTTGTGGCCTGAAATTCTTTCAAAATATGAGTAAATTTGAAGTTTGCATGATCGAGGACATCTTTATTCATAATATTCATGGTGCTTGGGATAACGTGGCCAATATATTTTGGCACGAATCGATGCAATTGGCGTATTTTCTTCAAATAAATCGCAGAAGTTGGAGAACATTTCTGGATAAATTCAAGTACATACTCTGCCTAAAGTTTGAACACGAACTTCAAAACTTAGAAAAAAATTTGCGTTAGTTTTTACGCATATTCTGTGATTCAACCTCATTCCATCATAGCTCAGTTTAAATCACTTAAAAAGTTACTACCGTAGCGTTAAGAATCGGGACGCATCGAGATATCGAAACATCGTCAAGTTCGCCATTGGCCTCATTAAGGAAAATTAAGAATTCATCACATTCTTTTGTCTGCACGAAAAGTTAATCAATAGAAAATCTTCAAAATTCAGCTCAATGTTGATTACATCATTTGTCATTTGTCATTTTAATTATGGGTATTACTCATACTTCTGTTACCGACCACATTTTTCATAAACCAGACACATTTCATTTGTAAATTAACTGCCCTCAGCTGTTCCAGGTCTTCTATTCTCATGGGAACAGTTCTTGATAAAATTAACGTTAAAAGATTCACCTGTGATGGTGGTTTCTGCATAATTGAAATATAAAAAAGATTTCTTGTATCATCATCATCTCAGGTAGTCTGTCATTTGACAGATCTGTGATTATTCTTTCGTAGTCTTCTTCATGTCTTGATAGCTCTCTTTCCCTTTCAAGCCGTCTATCAGCCGAAACATTTCCTTCCTCTCTCTTTTTCCTTCCAGTTTTCCTTCTAACACATCTTTAATCAGGCACTGTCTCGTTAATATCCAGTTCGCTTTCCTCTTTTTTATTGTCTGTATAATTGTTAGATTTTCTTCCAATATAATAAGTATTTTCGCATTTTTCATCCTATCTGCCCATTTTATCTTTAGAATTTTTCTCTAAGTTCACTTCTCGAAGTTTTCCAAGTATTTTTATATCATTATTCCTTTCCTATGTGTCCATGTTCCTGCTCCAAGCTGTTCGGTACTCCATACATAGCATTTTATCAATTTCTTTCATATATCTTCCTTTATTGTTCCCGTCTGTAGGAGTTTCTTTCTTCTCAAATCGGCTATCGTTAACGTAGTCCTTATTTCATAGATTTCTTGATTAAGTGAACGATCCGAAGATCATCACGCGACAGGCATAATATGTAGTGATAGGAAATTTGGAAACGGGTGAGAAAAATCTACCATGACCGGAAATCGAACCCGGGTCTTCCACTTACCGGGCGGATAACCTACCATTGAAATACCGTAGCAGACAATTTCCCCTGTTTCAGAACGGGGATATTTTCTTAAGTTTGGACCCGGGTTCGACTCCCAGTCATAGAAGATTTTTTAACCCGTTCCCAAGTTTCCCGTAGATTTCTTGTATACTAATCAAAACAAACATCCACGTTTATTGAATTCGAATGCCCTATTTTGAGCATAGGCGAGTTCGTCTTTTTATCCAAATGATCTGTTTGTTGTCAAGCAACGTACCGTCTCGTGGGTAGTGGTCGATTAGGCGATCCGCCGTGATTGAAATCTATTTCTCCGGCGACGTATCTCGGCGTCGGCAAACGATCGTCGATCAGAGCCTCAAAAGAATTGCTCTTCCCGTCCCAATAAGGGATGCAGAGATCGATTTTACTAGGGGGGGAGGAGGGGGGGGGGGAAGAAAAGCACCGCGTCTCGGTCGGATTGCTTTTGTTACCATTGCTGTCGTAAGCGTATCCAGGTAACGGTTCTCCCTGGAGGATCCGCCAGAGCGGCGAAAAACGTTTCGCTTCTCTTGCGATCGGTAGGCGTTTTTCTGACGAAATGAATGGAATCGGATATCTCTTACAAGTGTAATACGGTCAAATTTTGGCGAATGCTGTGTTTCCATCCTCCGTGGCGATACACAGATTGCTTGTTGTAATAAGAACGTAAAAATCGTATAATAACTATATGACGGGCTATCTTTAGTTAAACTTAAAATGGTTGCCTCTCTCCCTCTCCCTCCTTCCCTCTAACCCCATCCTCCTCCCTCTCCCTCCCCCCTCTCTTGTATTAAAAGCATTCAAAGCGCGATTACACCCATAAGGATTGAAGTAACAATAGGATTTCGAGATCTAACAATGTAATTGGTAGTCAAGGCTACATTCCCTAAAAATAGCAAGATTTCCCCAGACTATGTGAATTAAACGTTTAACATGAGCGATTTCGAACTCTAGTCGGAAAAAGATGAACAGAATAAGAAACTTTATAATTTTGTTTTCAAAATGGTTCAGGTCCGAAGATCGTAGGTTAATTCTTTCTAATTTTTATCTAAAAAAGAATGAAAGCCTGCACGTCGAAAGGTCGATTTTTACTTGTTAATGTTTGTTTGTTTCCATGGTTATTATTTGCAGACACACACACACACGAACAACGAAATTTATGCATAATTCGATGAGGCGATCGGGTTGATTGCCGCTGACGGAAGGAAATGGATTATTTATGATGAAGAAAAGAACTTTAAAACGCTATTTCCCTTACGTACAGGTATATAATTTCTTTCTAATACTCCATTGCACGAAACGCGCCCATTTGTGATACGCTGTACACTTTCCTAAGAGGAAACGTGATGGTGATTTACTTAAGAATTTGCAATTTTTTTTAGCCGCTCTTTTGCACAAAACGACTGTAATATGTACAAGTATTGTTAAAATTTTACGGATAAAGATGGTACATTTTGCAGTAAGACTACAGTTTTTTTTAAATTTAGCCTTATATCTCTCCTGATTCCAATCGCCATAAGGTTTTGCTATAACAAAATAAAATGGCGTAACATTGGGACATGGGGGTTTATGTCTTTATTCATCATGAAATTATTGCTGTACATATTTTGCTTGCAGTATCTGGACATAGCAATATTTTAGGTCAAATAAATTTTAAGTGGGATTGGTGTTATCGATACAATGTATTGTGTGTTTTCTTGCGAATCATAAATTTTTGCGCGTTGAACCCAGTACGGCGCTCAAATTGTAACCTCACTTGGGAAAATGTATCCCACTTTGCACGGTCTTTTACAGGAACACGCGTGTCGTGCAGAGCGAGGAATGGGTGCGTTGCACTGGAAAAGACTTTCCTTATACGTTTCAGCACGTTTTAATTCCGCGGGTTTGCACCTTGCCACGATTTTCTCCCCGCTTCGTTCCTCCACTTTTACGCACGCCGGGGTTAAATAAATTAATCCCATCGCGTTCGGATCAACTCGACGGCGATCGTTACGGTTCTAGATCTTAACAGAGGTAGCGATAGCGTGGAGACAGTGATTAATGGAGAATGAAGTCGCGATAACGAACGGGCTTTCGCTCACGCCTAGAGACTTGATACCGTAGCGGCTTGTGGTCGGGTGTCCGTCACGCTATACCTGCTCCTTTGCCGAGAGAATAAAATAATACGGTCGGTCGTTAGTCGGTTAGTGCATATCGAACTAATGCGTCTAGGGGTGCCACGGGAAATTTTTTTAGAGATATCGTAAGTCATGTTTATGCAGTCGAACACCTCAATGACTGGGACTTGTATAAATCGAATTTTCAGTGAGTGGAAGTAGATTTTTTCTTCTTCTCGTTCATAAAAATACTACTACTTTAATTCTGCTTCCCTTGATGTTAGGCTTACCGAGGCTAGATCTATCGAGTTTCGACTTATCGATGCTCAACGTTCGACCTATCGAGGTTCCACTGTCAAGGATCGACTTGTAGAGGTTTGACTACTTTCGCGACCTTCGTAACTCGATTTTTAAATAGATCCAAGGTACGTTTTACCGTTATTATTCTCATAAGTCGATTGGAAGTTTTGTTACTGTATTTTTAGATAGCAGAAAGTTTCGCGAAATTCGGAGACAGTTATTTTGGGGCGGAATATTGTCTCTTAAACGGCCTTTTCATGCCCCCCCCATAGTGAATGCATTTATAATTTCAATCTCAATAGGGCAGTTCTTTTGCGTCGACTTTCCTTTTGTGGGGGCGTTTTTTCATTAGCATACAATGGTGAACGGTTCAAAGCTATTGTAATATCGTATTTTTTTTTAAACCATCCCTTTAAGGCCGTCCATTTGAATTTGAGCGGTTTTAACGTGATAGATTTTAGCGTCTTTGCGTGAGTTTAATCATTCGATCGATGGTTGACGAAATTCGCCGGAAATGGGGTCTCGTGCGCCTTTGTTTAGGTTAGCGGACATTTTTATCGGGGTTCCAACATGCAGTTTTAATTAACGGGATGTGATCATGACCGGTATCAAAGGAATAACACTGAAAAGTGCGGTAGTCATGTAAGGGGCCTTGTAAGCCGTATGCTTGTTTCACCACGCACTTGGTAGTAATTCACCGCTGATGATGACTACTTTGCAGTTAAAGTGCGCCTATGATTTTTCCGTCTTTTTATGCCTGTAAGAGATAACCTTTGTCATTAATTAGATCGCGAAATTTTGGATCCGTCAAAAATTCCACCTTTATGTTACTCATATCCGAGTTATGTGATAGGCAAATCGTATTCCGACAAATTTGTAGCCATTTGTGCTTTTATTTGCGACACTATCCAAACCAATTTAGCTCGCCCATCCATCCGACAGGTAGCCTATGAGGTTTTTCAGGATAGTTGTACACGAAAAAAAAAACAATACTGAAAGTCCGAGCTCGTCACATTCTGGTAATGCTTTTAATAATTAAAGGGAAATTGAGATAATATAGGACAGTGTTGTACCCGTACCATTATTGGTAGGTATTGTCACGACCAGAGATTATAATTTAATTTTTATAAATTCTTTTGAAGCGAATTTCAGCGGCTTGAAGTAGACTTGATGCCTTCTCTCAATGGAATTGCTGCAAGAACTGAGACGCTCTCGTCTGAAAACCTAGCATGGACCTCTTAACCGATGACATACTAGTGATTTTAAGCAACACTATTAAAATTATCGTGGATGGATACGAAGTTTTTACTCTCATTCCTCTACGAAGATTAGCAAAGTCCACAAATTATATTACAGATTATAGATATATTGGAAAAAGCTGTTTTCATTAAGGTATGTCATAGAGCATTTTCGTGTTTATACACACATTGCATTTTCCTTTTATGCTGAATTATTCAGGGTGTGGAATTAAGAATAGCTACAATGAAATTCCGAGTGTGAGTAAACGTTGTAATAACTCGGAACCGCGTATATCAGCGAAGAGAAACAGTTTGAAACACACTGACCTGGAAGATGATTCGGTACAGGGTACATCCACCACTGCCGTGAATTGTAAATTGATATGCAGATATTAGTCACTGTAGAGCGCTTGCCTTCCTCTGTTTTTAATTTCGCCATCATCACGGAACCTCGGATTCGTCATCGTTGTTCTTTGTGCCTTCATCATATTGCCTTTCAGTGTTGCGATCGAGCTGTACTCACGTTAGCATAAATATAAGCGTTATTCCGTTCGCACGCAACGCGCTTTAGGTTCGAAAAAGTCCATTTTCGCCGCCTAGTTATTCGCGAAAAGACATATGCTCTCGACGCCTGACTTTATAACATTCCCATTTTAGGTCTTGCTCCATTTCTGAACCGATGCAAAGTCGCGCGGCGCGGGTAAACAAACGTCATGCACTCTTCGAATTGATGGGTGCTGCCAGTTTCGCGGCTATGTTTGGGCGCTGAGTTCAGGTCTCTTTTTTTTTTTTTAATTTTCGCGCGCATTCGACGGAATGAAACGACCAGGTGTACCTTGTTTACCTGATTGCTCGTGAGTAGCGACGTCTTTATTTTTAGCGTAATGATCCCCAAGTCGCGTCATCCATTTGCCGCATTTGGTTGAAAGTGCGGATCTGTAGTTGTTTTCACGCCTTATTAGATCTAACCGTCCATAAAATACGTGTATGGTTAAGTAACATTTTTCTTTCGTGGCGTAGTTTATATACCTACGTCATTATGAGGGTATATGACTTTATTATTGATGTTGGCATTGATGCTGCAGATTTTCCCATGTCGTCCATGCAATTTCCATTGCTCACGTTCACCTAGGAGGCAAGAAAAAATATTCTCTTTTTTTTTACTTCAGTGTATTTTTACCTGGTGAATTATTCAAAGTTTTTTAATTTTACCCATGGCCTGATGGATTTTTTCGATGCATAGCCAATCTTCGCGAATAATTGACCTCAATCGTGGCTAATTATGATAAAATAATGCGGTAACAACTTTGAAGTTTCACTGAACGTGCCGGTGAAAGCTCATTCACGTCGACGTGACCAATGGAAATGCAAGAGCAAGAAGAGCTTAAGGCGCGTTCGGAAAGGGCGCGCGAAAGGTTTTTCAAAGTCCTATAAATCACAGAAATGTTTTCGGAGATTTGCGTTGAAGGAATGAGGAGAGAGCCACCTTTGATTCGAAGCAAGAGGGCGGCGGAACGTTTTTTACGTGGCGGACCGAATTCGTGGTCTCGAGCGCTTCGGTAGGACGGATAAGAATTTACATTATGTATTAACAATAAAAATTTGAGAGATTCTTTTGTGTCGTAAAAGCTGAACTATAAAGTATCAAGATCTTTCTGGCGTTAGATAACTACTCCTGACAAGGTTTTTACGTACGCGACTTGACAGTAACGAAGTTAAAGTTTTAAGTAATCCTTAACGTTAATTCGTGGGTAGCGTAAAAAAAAGTCTTTCACGTGACGCTTAGCGCCCGCCAGCCTTACGTCTCGCCATCTTGTTTTTTAAAATTCTTGTCAAGATATTGTTTTGGAGCTTTAGATTTTTCTACTGCCCACTTTTTTAGGATAGTGTGACTAAAGTTTCCGGTTTTCGGAATTTGTCCCAATTTTCCGGAATTTATCCCGGTTTCCCGAAAGACTTTTTGGGATGCCGTATTCTCTCTTTTTTTAAAAACATTCGTACCATTTGATTCGAATTACTTGCTGGACAATACCGTCTGGGTGATTGTGACCGTAAAATATTCGTTCCGATTAATTTCCCGATCAATTTTGTAACAATACTGTGCACGTAGATTTAGAATTTTTAAAAATATTCGCTGTATTTAGAACAAAATTATAGACATGGTCGCAAAATTTGTTAATAGAGAATAAAGTCACATTTTCCTTGTTATGTCCCGATTTTTCTTCCTCAGAATGTTTTCATTGCACTTTGCAGAAGCAACATTCCAAGTGATACGAAAATTATAACAAGTTGACTGGCTGATGTGAGTGTAAGAAACAGAAAAAATGTTTTCAGAAGCTATCTCTCAGAAAAGATTTTTCGGAGAGCAGCTAGAAGTGCTAGAACTTCCTAAAATAATGAAAGACAGATGTTAGGAGCGTTTCTTCAAAGGAAACGTTTTAAAACCGCACACTTCCGAGTGTGGGAACAAGCCTATAATTTTACGCGAACATTTATAACGAGTTCGGCGTCACCTGCATCCTTTTTTCGACCCGCAGGGACAGGTTTGCTTCAGTTCGGCCGACCTGCATGTTTAAAACGAAGTGGATGCTACCTGGTTCAGGTATATCAAATCCAAACGTACTTGAAAAAAATCCTGTATCATCCTGTATCATCCCTTGGTTCTCTAATCCGTCCGTTTGAGTTCTGAGAACAGCCGTATCGTTAAGCCCGCCAAAAAAATTCTCCGAGAATGACGTGGATATCTTTTTTTATCCTTAATTGCCCGGCAATGACGTATGTATTCAACTTCTTGGTACGCAAGAATCAGTATTTCGACGTCACTCGATTTTGGAGCAGATAAAAAACCATCTTTTTTTGGTGTCTTTCTAAATCATTTCTACCGTACTTATCTTTACGGCTACAGCTGTCTGATGCGTAATGTCAGGATGTTGCTTTTTTAACGAGTTAAACTCGTATTCTTTTGATTGATAAAAAACGTATTACTATTTGTTGGAAAAACGAGGTTATTCTTTGGTCCCGCGAAGAAAAGTCTTAGCATATTTAAATTCTCGGTCATAAAATGATCGGGAAAACATGCGCGTTTATACTGCCAAATGGTCATCATCAGTTGCAACACACCGGTCTTTTGGTCTGATAAGTTGAAATTGAGATTCAAATGTCTGAACTGCCGCTGACGACGATCAACTCGTAATTGACCTAATTCATCATCCAAACTAGGTTCACCATCTTTTCTCCCCGTTTTTAAAACACGAAGGCATACAATGATCATATTAGAATCTACCATTGTTGAATGACAACTGAAGACGGCGACTTTGTGATCTGAATGCTTTTGGATTAGTCCGATGTTTTTCAAGCTTAATTTTTTTTAAACCCGGAAGACGAAACAATAATAAGCAATGTACTAGAGATAAAAACAACCGAAGAACATCGTTACCTGTTATTTTTTATATACGACTCCGGACTTACGACATTAATATATTGATACCTCGAAATCAACATACGATATCGTATCCCGGACATGCGATATTCGACATCCGACGCACTCCGAGTCTACTTCTTGTGCGTATTTTCGGCCGATATTCAGTTGGACGATAAGAATCGTCCGCATTGTAGGTATTAATGTATTGATTGTTTTAAGTCTTAAACATGTTATATTATACAACATATAACAACGTAATAGTTCTTAAACTATTAATTTATAGCCTAAATACGGCTTGGTACATATTTTTTCTAAGGTCCTGGAACGTATCTCAATTTATAACATGTAAGTCTATGGGGATTGATTTACAATAATTTGACTTACGATGCGATTTTCAGGGACGCATTAGAGTCGTAAGTCAGGAACTGCCTGTGCAGTAAAACCATGCGCATTGGTATTTAATACCTTACGGAGAAAATCACGTGTCCGTATAAGTTACGAACTTGCTCACGTCACGTGCACGCGTAAAACGTGATGCGCGTCCAATTCACGATTGCTTATAAATAAATTTTTAAAAGTATTGGGTAAATGAGTGTTGCATTTATTTAGCCGTGCGTAATCAAATCCGCGATGTTTTAAACTCGCATAGAAAAAGGGTTGTGTTTCAACAGGTTATGCGTCGAGTTCTCGCATTTTCCTTAAGGACCCATTGCTGGGACGTGACCTCATACTTTGTGATGCGCTGGTTTTAATTATATTGATTGATATAAGCGCTAAGTTTACTAGAATTGGATTCGCTCCTAATTAGAGTTGCCAACTTTGAATGTGCTCTAGCACTGTGTATTGCGTACTGCGAAAGTAAAAATGCAAATGGTCATTTTTCTTATGATCGCCGTGTTATAAAGTTTTTAACGTAAAAAGCACTAATGACATTTAGAAAACACTGTAAGTCTGCAACTATTAATGGCAGCACAAATGCGGGAATTCTCAGGTAACCTGACGAAACACGCAGGGTTGGAGTTGGCAGCTTTCAGTAGTGCAGAGTTTGTCATTCATACAGTCATACTTGGGAAATACGTCATGATATGTCTCTGATATTGTTTTTGAATGCGAAATTTAAATAAATTTTAGTACTTGCGTATTAACGGGATACCTAAACAATCTTGTAGTAAATTTTAAAGTTACTTTGGTTTGTTTATGTTGGTATTGGGTTGGTGAACCCAAGTAACTTTAAAATTTACTACAAAATTGTTTGGGTCACCCATTAATACGTGTCGTAGATATAATTACCTAATCCGTAACCCTGAGATGACTTGACCAAACCGGGAAGAATTGCCAACCCTATTCCTAATGCGAAGACAGGAAAAATTTCGATAATTCCCCCAAGGAGATAAATATATATTTTATCGAGTGATCGAGACGACGGGGAAACTGATATATAATACCTACGTATATCCCAACCCTTTTACCTCTCTGGCCATCCTCTGGCGCATTCCCTCTTCTCATTTCTTCCTCTTTCCTCCCCTTTGCCTCTTCCATCCACCATTTCCTCGGCCTTTGTCACGATCGTTTGCAGCGTTGCAACATTGATGTTCGCGATCGGTGTTCGTTGACACGGAGATCGCGTGTCAGAGGTTGTGGGCATTGGGGGAGGGCTATGAGAGAGTGCCGCCGAGCCTCCAACCCTCCTCTCATCATCGTATGCCGCCGGAATATCTCCGTCCGTGATCTCTTAGAGGAGGAGGACATGTTGCAACCGCGCCCCCGGCGCGAGCTCGTCTTCCACGAGAAAATAACGTCGACTTTAATTGCCCTCCGAATGGGTCTCTACTCCTCCCTTTCTTTATCTAAAAAAATACTCTTTTCCTAAAGAATCCTTGCCGTTTTGTGTGCAAGGAGGCGTTTACCATTGTAAGCAATACTTGTATCCTTTTTGTGGATGCCGGCGTGTAAACATCTGGGACTTTGTAGGATTTTTGTTTTTTTTAAACCCTTTTTTAAAAAGTATCTTTCTCTGGGTTGTTAGGATGAGTCACCGTCGCCAATCCGAAGCGTTTCCGTCCTTTCCGCTTTGTTTTTACGTGCGTTAAATATGCCGGTCGGGAAAAGGTGGTCTGGATTTTTTTTTGCGTCTAACAGTTTTATTTTTGGAAGTGTAGGTGGGAAGTTGTTCTCCCTAAAGCCTATTTGATTGGTTTTGGGAAGTAGCAAAAAAATAATAAGTAATTCGCGAATAGCAAATAATTTATTAATAAATAATTCACATATGATAAAATGTTAATTATGAACAAGAATAGGTAAACTATTTTGTCGAGGTGAGAAAATTAAATGGCAGTTCAAAGAGAAATTCTTATTTATCTCATTAACCTACGAGATTTAAATTTATAACGTAGGCTGAAACGGTTGTATTTCTTTATTTAGGTTGTACCGTTGGACTTCACCATCATTGTGGAATTTAATATTTTTTTCCCTTTTATGTAAAGCAGGCATGTCAAACTCGAAGAGGCGTCAGGGCCGCATGAGAATTAGAACTGTTTAATGAGGACCAGATTTGGTAAAAACTGATTTTATCTGTAAGATTGGACGTATTTTTTTGCCATTAAAAGTAACGCTTTAGAAAACACGTTGTTTGGGCCTTAGTAAGAATGACGAAATATCGTCTCCTTTTCCAAAACATAAATTATAATATAAAATTACGAGCTCTTTAGTTGAGACAGAAATGAGCACTCGGTCTGCATTAGGCACAGAAAGGGCCACATGTGATCCGCGGTCTGCCAGTTTGACATGTCTGATGTAAAGTACCTGACCTGGTTTGCTGCAAGCAGCCCCGTAACTAGATATTTAGCGCTCAGGGCAAACTACTAAATATGCGCCCTCTCCCCCTTCAAGAAATTATTTTCTCTAGTTTATTTAGTTGCTATTTGGATTTTTTGCGTCCGTTGCTTAGTTGCGCCCGGAGCAGATGCCCCGTCCTAGTTACGACACTGGCTGCAAGTGGTTTGTTTTAATGCCATAAATCTTAATGAAGCTCTTTTTCACATAAGGAAAGGTTGGAAGTATTTCGCCTTCTCCGAACTAAAGCGCTATCAACTAATTCAGTAAGTTTAAGCTTATTATTACACATTGATTATTTTTCTTGAAAAACAATTGCTAGTATTCTATCAAAATATTTCGGTTCTAGTGGAAGAATTGCTTGATTTCGTAGATATTTTATCATCGATTCACGCAAGTGAACGTAGGATATCTTATCATCCCCGTCTTTGTATCGGGGCAAATAGTTTTTTTATTCAAACAGCCGCACCATCAATGGGTTTCCTTTATATATTCCGTGTTGGAAATTGCACGGTTTCTGTGCATTAACCATAAAATACAGTCGACTCTATTGTTAGCCTCTTGGAGAAATCTTTTATCACATTAAAAAAAATGCGTTATGAAACTATGCGTGCTGGACCTGAATATTGATGTTCATTCCGCCATCATTGTGAGGACGCTGTGTGAAACTTAAGAAACTGTCACAAGACTTTTTCTTTTTCCCTTTTATTTAAACAAAAAACGCGTAGTATTCAGTGTTCATAACATTCATATTTTGTCTCTTTAAAAAACGTCTCCCGCGGCACCTAATAGTCGGACGCGAATATATATAGCGTGGTCGATGCAGAAGGGGAAGGAAATTTTTTAAAAGTGTAACCGCCCCTTCGGCGGGGGGTGTTTGGAACGTCTCTCTTTTATATTTTTTCGGACCGCTATCGTCGCTGATGACGCCATTCACCGAATTGCCAATCCCATTGATGCTGACGGAAGAGACCAATGATCGCGAGCCAATGGCGCCATTTAATGCAGTCCAGAAGTATGAGCCAGACAATGGGGGGGGGGGTTAAATCCAGTATCTTCTCCCTCCCGCAACCACCCTTCTGACGATCGATTCATCCGTTCGAAAGAGAGGACATTCATGAAGTCAGATTATGAACGCACAGCCTCTTACATAAAAAGCTCGAGGACGGAGGAAGAGAGGAGATGAGAGAAAAATGGTTTCGAATTTCATGGACGACCGAGGCGATATAGTTTTTTTTTATGTATTTTTATGGGTTACTCGATGAAAACTTTCGAGTCGATTGCGTCGACCCTTTAATGATGGCTGCAGCGCGCGTCTGTGTCCGCGGAAGGGTTCCACTGATCGGAGGAGAGAGAGAGAGAAAATGTCGTTTACTTGTTACGAACGCTGCAAGATCTAGTCGTTCAACTAGTTCGAATCGGAATTATTAAATGAAGGAATTGTTAGGTTGTTTAGCGCTTTATTTCAAGTATTCGGGGTTCGGCGACAATATTCTGTTGTTTTTATAAGATATCGTATCACATAAATAAAAATGACGTTTTCCGTTTGGTTGCCGTCGCGCCTTTATAGTGTAGATCAGGAGTGTCCAACGTGTGACCAATTAGGTAAGCAATTTTATGCGGCTCACTGCCGGCGTTTCATAATCTTCATAACCTTTTCAATTTTTACTTTGATTTACCTACCCAAATATTGACATATTTCCGTTATACTTATCTAAATCCAATAATTGGTAGAAACGAAGTGACTGCGAGCGAAAATATATATATATATATATATATGTATGTATGTCTGTATGTATGTATGTCGACGGCTTTCGAATCCGACTAATCTCGCGTTTTTTAGTGCATTTTCCAACTCTCTTTCGGGGCGGAAAAAAGGGTATCTGTGTAGATGACGCCCTTGAACCCGTAACGCGTTCATTATCCGCAGTGGCCGACCGTTTTCCCGCGGTCTGCGAGCAATTGATTCTGTTTTCGTGGTTTGAATTCCGCGGAAGAGGTCGTTGCCACTGCAGGAGGATTTTTTTCCCCTCTCTTTGCGTCAACGATCGGTTCTCCAGCGCAGTTATAGAATCGGAGTGCGAGAAGTAATTCGGCTTCAACCTTTTTTTCTCCTCCTTCCTGCGGCTCATTAGGGAAAAAATTGTCTGTACGGCTTCGAAAGGTTTTTATTTTACGTTCCGCTGCAGATTCAAAATTTTTAATTCTTCTTGTTTTGGGGTCGAGTAGTTAAAAAAAAATTTTTCTGGAAAGAATGAAGGGTTGACTGGCTTTTTAGGTCTGTTGATTTTTCGAGAGGATCGCGAAAGATCGGAATTACGTATTCACGTCGTTGTAAAATTAGTCTTAAAAAGTGTTTAACCCACATAACTATAAAGAGAATGTCGATGTTAGCGCAATGGAAGTTTTTAAAGAATGACTTTAGCGATGATTTTTTACCAATTTTTGTAATTGCTTACGGCTTAAGCTTCCATAATAAATTAATGTTTTGTTTTTGTACTTACATTTTATAGAATTATATCTGCACGAAGATTTAATTATTTTATATTTTTCAAAAGTCGCAATACATCGATATTTATTTAATAATATGTGGAAACTAGTGTAAGTGCCCGTTGAATTTCAGCGGATTGTTGTGAATCTACTTTCGCTGCCAATTCTAGGGCGTATGCGAGAAATATAAAAACATATTAGTTTACGAAAAACTGAAAATCACATATAAAGAATACTTGTTCACTTAACTTTTCTTAACAGTTAACCAAATTTGTTTGTAAACAGTCCGTTTCCAAGCGTATTAAATTCAAATATTACGATAATTTTATTTTCTACCATATCACTTTCGCCAAATCCAACTTCATTTCTTGTGCCTTTCTGAAATGTTTGCTTGTATGCCTTGTAAGCAAGAAACGCGTGAAAATGCAACGTATTGTCCTAACCTATACTTTGCCTATACCTATAATATAGGCCCGAAAGATAGAAGGGACGATACGGAACAACAGCCCTAGCCTTAAATTTATATTACTATTTGAAAAATAAAACATTTAATGTAAATAATTTTACTTACCCAGTATAATTGCCCGTTAAAATTTAACGGGAGGATTACGATCGTTCGAATCATTCAGAAAGCGAAACGTTTCAAATACAATATTTCCGAATACTCTAAATATTTTCTAGTAGTTCCGCGCTAAGTCGCCGTCTTTGCGACGTTGTCGTGCGAGATATAATAATAATAATAAGCCGTCTTTATTAGGTCGATATTTTAGTATTTTAGATATCGATGTCCATTCCTCCATATAAACCTGACCAACACAAACGTCCTAGGCGGGATTCGAACCCGCGACCTTGGTCACCGTGGGCAGATACTCGAACCATCCGTCTACTAAGGCCGACGTATATCGCCGCAGACGGTCTCTAATTTCATAATGGTGTCATGAGCCCTGATTGGCTGCCATTCAACTAATGAAAACGCAGAATAAGCGTTTATGACAAACCAAGCAAATTATATTAGATCGATAACCAAAAATGAAATAAAATATCATCGCACTTTCTTTTCTTAAAGGATGTAACGGAATATTTTCGGGGGTAGGTTCAGGGTAGCTTGTTTTGTTTGTCTTGATGGTAAATCGCGCATATCGGTGTCTAAAGCGGTTTCAATTATTTTCTCATTAATTTTCCCTCGCTATGATTATCGTTTTGTTCGTTCCGATTCCTCTGGAACATTATATTCCTCTTAAATTCGCCCGGTTCGAAGAAGTTGTTGCTAGGAGGAAAATTGTTTCCGAAAGGATTGTTATAGAGCGTAGGCTGCATGCATTGAAATGTCCACTTATTCACGAAAAAATAGTATATATGTGCATATACTCTACACGTAGATATGTCCTACTCAACTCGGTGGGCACACATGCGTACGTAACGGGACTTTTAAAACTCGAATCGCACGCCCGATTTTCATAATCTCCCCGAATAATCTAGTTGAAATTGAAAAAAAAGTCTTGATTTTTTTTAACGAAAGGTGGAGTTTTCCCTAATGAGATCCTCATCTCGGGATGGGCGATCGCGTCCATTAAATTGACCGTATTATCTACGGGAAATAATCCGGGAAACAGAACGTGCGAGATGGGAATCGTTTTATGTTTTCATTCCAAACGATTCCGTCCAATTGAAAACGGATGAGACGTTTTTTTATTTTCCGTCAAGGGCAACGAACTCGGAGAAAGAAGATCGCCGCCGGAATGACGTCACGCTCTCAAAAACCCTCGGCCGTCGGCGAAATTCTCGAGCACGCGATGGCTTCCCGTTTGGGGGGAGGGGGGAGGGAGGAGGCGTGCAAGAGAAGTAAACTTTTAAGTCGCTTCCCATCTTCCTATTCACCCAGCGACTGCGACACGAGCGGTGTACGTATCTCAATCCATATCGGTCCACTTTTAATACAGTTTAGTAACAGCAACCCTTAGGAGAGATACTGGCTCGAAAAATGTGGCGTGCTCTGCGTCTTTACTGGAGCCCGGAGTGGTTTTCAAAAGTACTGGTCGCGATCCTGCACTTGGTCGCAAGGCTCGTGATGAAAATACGAGCGCTCTGTATGCATAAACAGCTGAAAAAAAAAAATATATATGGAAAATGATGAGGGACGGAATGCTCTTATTAGATGAAATTCTAATAATTTTGTATATACAATAAATCCACCCTTTACGTAAAAGATGCGTTCTTGAAAACTGCGACTTACGTATAACGGGTTACGTTCCTGGCAGCTTTTCTGTGACACAATTTGTACCATTCACAACTCAATTTATGCACGATGATGCAGTACATAAGACATACTATGTTAAAGATATCAAAAAATTAATGAAACATAGTTAATACATATAAAAACAGGAACCTGAGAGGATTCTGAATTTGAAACCGCTGCATAAAACTGCGATCACGCACAGGTTCATTCGGTGGTGAACGAGTACATTTTGCGACCACATATGGCGTGTCAAAATGAAATTAAAAACAAAATAAACACATAGCTTATTATGAGAATGAAATTAGAAACAAGAGTAATGGGCTTTTAAAAAATATAGTAACTATATATATGTTGCAATTTGAAATTCTCGAATCCCATCTTCGACTCATCAAAAACGTCGTATATGAGAAGCGAAGCAACTTAAAACGAAACATGCTCCTTCATTCGCCGACGGCATATTCGAAACTACGTTTAAGGAGGCGACCTATAACGGGGAATTATTGTATATTGCTTTTTATCATGTTGAAACATTTTTATCTTCAATTTGCCTTCCCTTTTACTAAGACGCGAGAAAAAAACTTGAAAAAAGCAGTGCTGAAAACTACGCAGATATTTTTAAAAGTTTTCTTTCAGCCTTGAACAATACGATATTAATTGGCATGACTTCATCGCATAATTTTTGCCGCATTAATGCACGTGCAGTAATGACGTAAAGAAATCGCCTGCTTACTGCGGGATAGGGACTCGAGACGTTAGTATTGGGAGGCAGATACCCTATCAACCTATCAGCATATCCACGTATACATGTGAAGCATACATACATAGGTACATACATATATATATATATATATACATATACATACATATACATGCATATACATGCATATACATCCATATACATGCATATGCATACACAAACATACACTGCCGTTTGCATACTTTTCTATTACGTCATATAAAGGACGTCTTCCAAATGACTTGTGCCTTGTCGTGTTTGATTGTCAAATAGTTAAGGGCACTCAGTTATTTAAATCATAATACATTTATCGGCGTGTTTTGCGTTAGTAATTTCCTTTGCGCAAACTCGGGCCTTGTGAAATCCCTCTATAAACACGCTATCCTTATTGGAAATCTAGAGGGAGCCTCCCGGGATCATCGCGTGACTAATTTCGTTCCTGTTTTGATCCCTGCCGCCTAAATAACGAAGTGATCTGATATCACTCCATTGGTAAGCTGATATTTTTGCGATCTTTACCTTGCTTGGAAGGTTTTCTGCCCGAGGAACTTCTTCCTTTTTTTAATGGTCTGTTGAACATGGGGTGCAAAACATTTGTTCGTCTTTTGTTTTGATATTTTTTTGAAGATTGAGGGATTGCCGTTTCCTTTCGGTGTTTTTAAAAATAGTTTCGGGTTAAAATAAAAACCCTTATGTTAATCAGTGATTTGCTCTCAGAATTAATTGATTAATTAATTTTTCAGCGTGTCGCTGATTCCGGGGGATTTAAATCGGGGTCAGGAGCTGGTTCTATCGGTGATTTAATATTATTGACGCGCGCGGTTGGATGCGTCCCAGATTGGAATGTTTACCGGAGTAAATCGTTCGTGGCGTTCTATTTTGGTTGCAGGGGGCGCTAAAAGGTTTCCGGTCGCCGGTTCTCCAATGGCGGTTTTGCGGTGCGCCGGTTGATTTTCCTTTTTGGTTTTCCTCAATTCGTTCGATCTGTATTTAATTGGCCGCGCTCGTCCTATATTTTTAATGCCGCTGTTTTTTCGCAAATCTGTTTAATTTTCCTAAGGGTAAATATCACCTGATCATTCTGTCGCGAGTTCACGCAAAACTACATTCTTTTGCTCGGTTAAAATAATTCAGCATCCGGTCAATGTGTGGCGCAGCATTAACGGCTATTGTCTCGATTTTTTGCTGTTTCTTGTAGTGATTCTTATTAAAAGTCGATTCTCAGTTTTTTGCGGAGAGATCTGTTTGTTTTATGCTGCTTCAGGCAGTATGGAAGAAAATCTATCCCTTTTTGACGTTTTCCTGATATTTAACATATATGTAAATTCTTTGAAACCTGTTGAAGGAAAGCTTTTTTTGTTACTTTATGTAAAGTATCTTAAAAGGTTAGTTTGCGATATCACGCAATGACTCTTATAAAATAAATGGGCAATTACGTAAAGTGGTTAAAGAGTGCTGGGGTTTGCTCCGTCAGTTAGTCGTAGTCATAACGGATTTAATCGACATTTTGATTCTCATTAGATTATTACAGAAGATGCCCATTATTTGTATCATATCTGCCAGTGTTATTTACATTTACATTAATAACCTGAAAGCCGCCAGAAGCGTTTGGCAAGTTTATCAGCCGGATATTGTAATTCTAAAATCGAATACAATTTTAGGAAGGCAGCTGTTTTTTGGTGTCGGACGCTTAGTGTTATCGATTAAATTTAGTCCAATGTGATCACATTAAGCTCCACCTGCTGCATTGGAAAAAACAACGTCTTGTTCTCGCTAGGGCCATTTAGTCGTTCAATTGCGAACTTTGTTCTGCATTTGACGACGATAGGAGTTAATTACGATGTTTTAATTGCAAGAGACGATAATTATATTCTTTTTTAAATAACTGCAGACTTATTTTATTCCTGATTCACATTACCCGAGGTTATACAAAACGCAACTACGTTCCGCAATTTTTTTAGATGTTTTGGTATAAGAATTTGTGCTGCGTTCGCATGAGTCATTACTTTAATACAAGCGTTTTTTGTTTTTTACAATGTGGTATGTTATGACGCACATTTCTGTGATAAGGAAATATGTACTACGAAATCTCTCGAGTTAACAGGTCTGAGGGTCCCTTTTACCGATACACGAGTCGGCGTATCCTTCTGCACAACGGTGCCGTGTTGTCGTATTACGATTCGGCTTCCTTTTAAACGTCCTACGCCTTACGGATCGTAAATATCTCAAAACTTGAGGTATATTCTCGCAAATTACCATCTTGAGTGTCGTGGCGTCGGGAGGAGGGATATGGGAGTCTAGGGCACGATTAACTCAGCCGATTTGAGTCCCTTCGCAGTAAAACATCCCATAGTTGCCGGTTCGCACGCGAAGAGACGTATAACGAGAGTAAGAGAGCACTTATGTAAGCATTTGGCAACACTGTCGTCTCCAAATAGTTTTGGTAAATGAATTGTAGATGCTAGTGCATCCTGTTCGTTCCTACAAGAGGGTAAGAGGGATATCGGTAAGTAATTTATTTTTATCAGAAAATAAAAAGGAAAATTATTGCTAGAAATACGACGTCATTAAAATAGAATAGCTTAATGAAAAAAAATAATTTGCTTACCAAAATTATACTTAAATTTGTATGAGATTTCTTCGCTGTTAATTGTTTTAGTGCGCGATTTGGGAATGGAATTTTTTCTTTTTCTTCGTTTGAAAATCCAACAGAACTATCTAGCTTGCCTTATGGATACAAATCAAAGGTCGGGCTGGAAAATTTTCTAAAAGTAATTTGTAATTCAGTGAAAATCTTACGGCGAAATTCTGTATAAATTGGATTTTTTGTCATTCTAATCTAATGTACGTATTTTTCATAATTCAAACCTTTGCGTCCACTTAATGTCATATGAAATATTTTTTCTTCCCTCTTTAGCTTTAGATGTTGCTAGGTGTTTTTTAAAGCTTGCGAATCGGGTTCGCAGTTGTACATACTGCGTTTTCGAACGAAAAACCAACTGTTTCGGGATAGTTAAAACCGAGGAATATCACCACCAGTCGCAAGACCGTTCCGAGATTGTTAACAGCCCGTAAGGGACCTCCCCTCATTTTTAAGTTGGGCCCCCTTTATCCCTTCCCCTCCCCCCTCCTGGCCTAAGGAGAGGTGACGCTACGAAAATATTTATGGTGATAATTAGTCGAACGACTTCCCTCGACGGCGTAGCTCTAAAATAGGCTATAATATAACGTCTGATCGATACCATTCACGCCGGGCTTTTAAATGGGGGCGTGGTTTTATCATTTGTCCGAACTCATTTCCCGCGGAGGGATGGATTTAGCACCAGTTATTCTCATAGAAAATTAGGTCGAGAACATGGAATATTTAGTCTGAGTTCATTGCGGCGCCAATTAATAGATATCCGATAGGAAGGGGCTAATAAGATTTTATTATTACATAGCCACCTTTATAAAAATATGTATATATTTTGGGGAATTCATATTGGCAAGTTTTCGCCGTAATTTGTATGAAAATATTTTTAAAAAAACGATTATCAGCTTGGATAATTTTTGAAGCTATTTCTTTCCATTGACTTGAATATTTTGCAGCCATGAAAATGTATCGATAGGGAGTTTGAGAGTCTGTATTAATAGAGAAATTAAAAATTAGAATTTATAAAGTCCCATGAAACACTGATGTAACCTGGAGGCAATATGGAGCTCGTAGGAACAATATCGTCTTTAATATTTCCTGTATATCTTATATATAATTTATAAAATCCCATGAAACATTGATTTAACCTGGAGGCAATGTGAATATCGCAGGAACAATATCGTCTTTAGTGTTTCCTTATATATCTCTCTCTCCTGAAATGTCAGTGCTGCAACTTTGATGAAATTATGCCGGAGCATATTGGAAGTTATCTGAGTAATTGTGGCTGTCAAATCCTTAAAACTTCCGTCATTTTTCTTGTTAGACATTTCTGATTTAAACGAAAAATAATTTTTCAATCAAAAGAGTTGGCGAATGAAACCTTTCTCATACGTTAAACTGCGTTTTAAATTCAATCAAGAACAGCACTTTCTGCGACACGTAGCGTCTCTCGTTCCCTGAGGTAGCTTTTACTCAGTTCGCTTCGCTTTCTTTACCGAGGAATACCTGGAGAGGAAGTTTAGTTAGGAAGATTGCGCCGGGGCGCGTTGCATCTTTTCTTTTTCCCTCCGAATGCTATACCTGTGCGTGGACGGGAATCGCAGCATTCCATAGCAAAGAAAGTTAATTAACATGTCACTTCGGCAATTTCTTGTTCCTTTTAACATTGTGCATTTTTTGCCGTGTCCTTGTCGTAGCCAAGTATCGAATAAGTTTACTTGCCCCAGGAATAATTAATTGGACCTTATCGACCTTCCCAATGATGAGAACGTTGGATCGAATTACTTTTCGCGTGATTATATTCGCAATTATGTTTCTCTTCGTTTCAGCAATACCTTAAGTTCTTATTTAGGTCCTGTCTCGTTATTCCGCTTACAATGTAGCGAGCTGATTTTCTCCATTGGTTAAATTTGCCTTGCATTTTTAAATTCACATTCAAAAGTCATATTTTCCTGTACGTTTTCCATGTGATACAATGTTATGTCTAGTGGTAGCAATATTTATGTTTATTATTATAAGATATCGGATTATATTTATTAACTTTTTGTGTAATTACGCGGATTTGGTTGCCAGGCCTTCTGGAATATCGGCAAAATCCAAATATGTAGTATTGTAGGCCGAGGACTTATTCCAAACCCCTCTCCCTGGAAAACATATCATCCCAAGAAAACTAATATATTCGTATCTAAAGGTAGGCGAAATAGTTCAACTCATTAAAACCTCGTGTTATGGAACTTAATTCTAACGTACTCGAGTACGAACGAGAGAAATTGTACCAGTCCACTCCGCGAAAAATTCGAGTTACAGGCGTTCGAGTTATCTATGTTCGACTTATCTAGGTTCGGTTTTATCGATTTTCGACTTATCGATAATCGACTTACCTAGGTTCGATTTTATCGAGTTTCGACTTATCGAGGTTCGACTTTATTCACATCCCGGAAGTGCGCGACCATCTGTCCTTTCTTAAAATTCCTCCTATCTCTCTCTCTCGGCCATTTTACTACCTTTAACTTCTCCTGCACCCTCAATCCCCTTAAACTCACCGCACTTTTGCTGTCCGAGCAGATACGTCAAAGGATTGCGCTTGACTGCGTCACCATAGCGACCTCGCGTGTGGCGTAGTATGTGTGTGTGTGTGTGTGTCTCTGAAGATTTCCTTCTCTTCCTTCGCCGCCGCCTTCCACCCCTTCCGAACTGCTCTTTTTCCCTATATACATACACGCACCGAAGTCTCTCCCCATCTCTCCCTCCCTTTCTCTTCCTCCACCTCTCCTTAATGCCGGTGCTCGGTTTACCAAGGGATCGTAGAAGTAAGCATCTCTCTTACTTCCCTGCTACGCATTCGCCATCACCCCCACCACATCTTTGATTATTTTGACAGCGTCATGGAGGTTGTCGATAGGGTCGTGAAGGGAACCTCTCAGGGAACTGGTTGTGCAGCGTCTACTGGTACCCCTTTTTTTTTTTCCTCGCAGCGAGGGACTGGCTTAGTTCGTCACAAAGGCAAAAGGAGTCGTTAACCTGCTTTCTTGAAGTCGGGAGCTTCGAGCGAGAGCTGATGAAAGGGTCGTAGGGAAGGAAAAAAAATTCGCGTAGACCGCTTCACGCTGCTCGTTTTTTTTGAGTGGTTTTTTATCCTCGGGTGACTGCGTCCTAGTCTGTGGGTCACAGTGTTTACCAAAGATAATTGGATCGTCGTGGAATGTATAGCTGGAAAGCATTACCGTAAGGTAAAATTGTCGCGGTGCCGATCAATTTCTTTAAAATGGGATATATCGGACAAAACGCAGCCAACGATGGACGATAACACCACAGTTTTCAGGGTATTTTCCCTGCCCGTAAAAAATGTGACTCCGTGCAATATTTGGTGAATTAGTTAGGATTTTTAAACGAGATTTTTGATATATTATTAAGCTATCTCCCATATCTGCTCCACTAATAACTTAAATAATTTCAAAAATCATCGCACAAATTTCCTCGTCGGTAGCAAACGTACTTAGTTCGCTTCTCTAAATTTCTTCTCTATTTTATCATTCTCATATCCACTTTGTTGCTAGCAATAATCTCCATTTCCTATAAATTTCAGCACCATTACTACCTATCCCATCAGCCGGGAATCAGTCTTAGAAGCAAAGAACATTCCTTTAAGCAAAGAACATTCCTTTTACGATTTTGTCTGTTCTCTTTTATTTGTAGACTAGATTAAAAGCTAGAACAACATATATTGTAAATAATCTCTGTTAATTTCTTACGGCTAAGTGGAAGAAAGGGCTACGTAACCTCAACCTCGCCGTTCAAAAGTGTAAATAAATATAAATAAATAAAAAATATCCGCAAAAGTAGTCGATTAAATCATATTCAGTGTTTCAGCAATGACGTCGGTTATTATTCATCGATCTTTGATCCTGGAAAAGGACTTCGCGTTAAGAATCGTCGATTATCGAATTACTTGAGATGGCGGCTATTTTGTGACTGAAACAGGGATTTGGTTTATACAGCCGTTTTATGACTACTGAAGTTATTTGGACCGTCGGTTTGATTCATTCATTTTTAAACGTTTTAAAGTTGTAAATCAAGATTTTCCACGTCGGAGTAATCGTTAAAAATCTGTCACATACCACTTTTCCTTCTTTTCCCTAGTCTAAATAAGAAAGAAAGGCGGGGTTTTTCGTTCGGTTTGTACGCATAGTTCAACGACGTCCCCTGCCATGCGCCTTCAGCGGCGTAAAAACGTACCGCGTAAACTTGGCTGTATGTTTACCCATCAGGGGCGTGCTTCGGATCGGATAAAGTTGTCGCATTGGTCCACGACCAAAATGGCTCTCGACACGCCCTTCTCCCTGCCGCATTCCGCTGTAGCTCAGGCCACGTTCGAGCAATTTCAGGTTATTGAGGTTCGACGTTCCGCAGCCTCAGTGGGTTTCTTTTTTTTTTTAAAGCGTTGCCATGTGTGATATTTTTTTCAGAACTCTCAAGCGTTCGTGCGAGCGTGTTGTTATTTTCTCTCTCTCTCTCTCCGTTCTCGCGCTCCCTCTCGCACATGCCCCTTCCTACCGCCCTCTTCCCGCCTCCTCCTTGCCCCACCGACACCCGCGGAGGCTAATTTAGACGCAGTTTTTCAATCTCGACGCCGCCCACGCCTTTCATCGCTTTTCTTCCCCCTCCCTCTTTTTTTCCTTCAGACACCTGCACCTGCGTTTCGTCTAATTTTCTTTTTTTTTATGTTTCTCGGGAGCTGTCACGTCGCTTCAGAAAAAAGATAAGAATTAGCCTTTAGGCTCGTGGCTTGTGTCAAATAAGCGAAGTGGGTAAATGCTACGGTCATAAAAGCGTTAACCATATAAGCAGTTTGAGGTTGGAAGAAATTGCAGTGTTCGGTTAGAGCAGGGTTTTTCAAAGTATGGGCCACGGCCCAACGGTGGGCCGCATAGCATGCAATAAGGGCCTCAATGAAGGGTCGATACAAGATATTTTGATGCTAAATTTAGTCTAAATTGCTGCCAATTCGATCGAAATCGACTTACGGGATTTAAAGGATGTTAAATTGTACCGATTTGATTTTTAAGGTATCCTTAGAAATTCCCATTTAAAATATTTTATAATGTAGAATTTTGGTGGGCTGAATGCGGTACCTATCGGTATATTTTAAAAATTATTATTGGGCCGCGGAGAAAAAAGTTCGAAAACCCCTGGGTTAGAGAAGGGGTCACCAATTTTTTTACCGTAAAGAGCTAAGTGAAGTGTCGGATATAATTAAGTGGTCCACATGTAGAATCTCGAGTGACCTTTATGGTTGTTCGAAAATTTCGTTTTGTTAATTCGGAGATTAAATTTAGAATGCGTGACGCATTACATCCTCACGTTGAAAAAAAAAGCAAATCATACTAGAACAGCGTACTCGAAAATTCTGTTTTAATAAGTACTTCTAAATTCAAATATTTCTGGCGCAGGTACGGACATGCATGAGTTAAGGAAATTCATGAAGTAAGGTGGACGGGAGACTTATAGACTTTTGGATTAAATTAAACGCCACTTCTTACCGTAATCGTATTTATTCCTGTGCAGGGATGTCACTAGCTTTGGGCTTGCATGGTCGACGGTCCCCCTTTTCGGCTTCACGGCAAGAGAAGCCTAAGTTTAACTTGGTCGTTTATGTTAAAGGGATTCCGCACAGATTAATTTTCTCCCGGTCTCCTCGCCGCATTTAGAGACGGACCTGCTCCTGTTTATAACTGTATTAACTTTGTATTCACATCTTTGGTGTCTTAATTACATCTTACCCACTCGTGTGTCATATCACTTTCCCAGTCCTTTACGTATCTCTGCAGATGGTTTCGTTATGACTATATTGTTTCTTATTGAAAACAATACAGAACATAGGCATCGGCGACGTTTTTCCTAATAACTTAAAACGGTTAGCAGAGTGATCAATTTGGTGTCCGGAACCACATTTTCCTCCACTTAAATATTCAGTTTCCTTCCTTGAAGTTTAATTACTTGAGCTAAATTGTCGACTTCCTGTGAGTCACTCTGATACAAATTTAAATACGCTGTCTCAAACGACGGATACGCACGTGCAAACACTCCAAACTTACGCATACACCTACACAAACAGGTAAACTGACTCGGAAAACGTAAAAATGCACGAGGACTGAAATCACAAACAGAGAAATGTGAACGGAGTCAAACGTATTTGCATACAATTACTTCATAAGGCAGGCAAAGAGTCTCACGAAGAGGCAGTCTTAGCCAATATATATACGTTTGCATATTTACATGGACGCTAAATGAGATTTTAGTGTTTTTTATTGTAGCTTGTAGTTGTGTTATCGTTGCTAAGCTTTTTGTTATGTTTATTGCGATGGTCTTGCGTCGTTCTTTCTTATTGTTAGTCCTATTCATAGAATATATTCTCTGTTGTTTTAAGAAACGATGCGAATTCTGCATACGACAGTATAAGTGCCAAATTAAGGCCTCATTTTAAGATCATTTTGTTGATTAAATATTGAAGAAATTCATAAAATGAATGACCTTATTCTGCCTGCGGATTGCATAAATGATAAAGGTAAAACCCTATTGCCAGAAAAATTTACATCTTGTTCACTTTTGGCAGCACAGTTATCCCCGTTGGTGATCGATGAATCTAATACAAATATAGGAATTATCGATTTCTTCTGAGGGTGGTCACGTGGGCCGTTGAAATGAGTATGGTGTTAACTATGGCAATAGGATTGACATATCGTTTGTACGATCTATATATTTGGAGATATTTTTTTCCCGAGACTTCGAATAGGACTACTTTTCCGTAATATAACGTTTTTTTATTTTTTTTTTGAATTGCCAGGTTGCCATTTCGAGCGAATTTCCTGCGGCTGGATGTCATACGGCGAAAAATAATATTTTTATGTAATATTTACTTTATAATAGACACTAGTCTATTTATCATTTTCAGGAGTTCCTTTTCCTTTCTTGCTAGAAATACTTGATCATCCGCGTATTTCACTGTTCTTATAATCCTTCCTCCAATTTTTAAATCTCCCGTGCCTTCTAACGCTTCCTGCATTAGCCTCTCTCCATATATATTGAATAGAATCGGCGATGGACAGCAGCCCTGTCTTACTCCTCTACCGATATGTACCCCGCTGGTGTCCGAATTCTCCAACCTGACCTTTACAACTTGATTCACATATAGATTCCTGATCAGTCTCCTGTCTTTCCAGTCTACACCTATATCCTTTAATATCCTCATCAGCAGTATCCAATTTACTCTATCAAAGGCCTTCTGCCAGTCGACGAAACATAGGCAGCAATCTTGGCTGTACTCTATTGCCCTTTCTGATATGATTCTCACTACACCCATAGCATCTCTCTTTCCTCGTCCTTTTCTGAAGCCGAATTGATCTTCCCCTAGCATTTCTTCGGCCTTTTTCTCTAGCCTTTTATTAAGAATTCACGTGATTATCTTCGAAGTGTGTGACAGTAGGATTATCGTTCTGTAGCCTTTACACTGCATTGCCTTTGGCTTCTTCTTTATAGGGATGATTGTTACTTAAAGGAAATCCTGAGGCCACTCTCCCGAGTCGTAAATCTTGTTAATTAAATTCATAATAACTTTTAGTCCTTCCGATCCCATGACTTTTAAGTACCTCTGCCGGTATTCCATCGCTACCTTTAGCTTTCCTTTCTTTAGTTCCTGTATCGCCTTTTCTACTTCGCTTTTCATAATACTTGGTCCCAAGGTGTCTTCTTCAATGCAATTCTCTTCTTCCATTTCCATTTGTACCGATCCTGCCTGCTTTTTGTATAGTTCCTTAATTTATTCTTCCCATACCTGTGCTACATCTTTTGGTTCTGCGACTATTTTTCCATCTGTGTTAATAATTCCTTTACCAGGAATCCCATTAGGCTTCTTATCTTCTAACTCCAGTTCCCCTATTGTACATCATATCGTACCGTCCTAACTTCTCCATCTGTTGCATTTCCTCACATTTTTCTTTTATCCAAATTTCGCTAGCTTTATCCGTTACCCTTCTCAACTCATTGTTTATGCGTCTATAATTGGCTCTACCTTCTTCACTGTTAAAATTTTTCCATTTCCTTCTCTCATCTATTTTCTCCAGCATTTCCTTAGTGATCCATGGTTTTCTGATTTTCTTCTCTTGTTTCCCAATCTCTTTATTCAAGGTTTCTTTGATGCTGGCTTTCACTTCCATTCTGCATCCACGGTCTTCGGTTTCTTTTCCAAATTTCTAAGGCGATCTTCCAACTTCGTGCTGAAGGCATCTTCCTTTTCCTTCAGTTTTTCTAGGTCCCAAGTCTGTCTATCTCTTTTCGTTTTCCTTATTTGTTTCAGCTTTGTAGTTACATCGACTGTTAGAAGGATGTGATCTGAATCAATGTCAGCTCCTGGTAATGTCTTAGCATTTTTAATGCTGTTCCTGAATCTTTGTTTTACTAGGATGTAATCTATTTGGCATCTCATTCTATCTCCTGTGCTTTTCCATGTGTACAGCCTTCGTTTATGGTTTCTGAACCATGTATTAGTCACCACTAGGTCGTTATTAACACAGAATTCTACCAGTTTTTCTCCTCCTCGGTTTCTTTTCCCACATCCGTATTGACCGACAATATTTTCTTCTTCTCCTTCACCAACTATGCTGTTCCAATCTCCCATTATTATGCAGTTTACCATTCCTCTTCCGTCTACTTCGTAAATCTCGTTAATTTGTTCGTATACCTCCTCAATTTCTTCTTCTTCATGAGTGGACGTTGGCATATATACCTGGATTATCAACATGTCCACTGGGACTGCTTTTAACTTTATTGTCATCAACCTATCGTTCGTTGCTGTTATTTTTGTCACCCTCTCCATCATATCTTTCCTAAGTACCAGAGCTACTCCCCTTGCCCAACTATTTCCTCCTGAGTAATCTACCGTAAATTCTTCTGCGTCGAACTGCCCTTCTCCTTCCCATCTAGTCTCGCTCAGCCCTATGATATCAATCCTATTTCTTCTCATTTCTTCTTTCAGGTTCTCAAGCTTTCCTGCCTTCCTCATGGTTTTTACATTCCAAGTACCTAAGCGGAAGTTACCTTCGACAAATGCATGCTTTCCTCAAAGCAGTCCCCGCCCGGAGATCCGATTGGGGGACTATTTTACCTCCGGAATATTTTACCTCGAGAGGACTCATATTGTCCAACCATATAATCATTACTAGGGAAATTTAATGTGGTAGTTTCCCTCTTGCTTTCCACATCGCAGTACTGTAGCCGTTCAAATCGTCCCGATCACGCCTACAGCTCTATTGGATATAGACCCAGCCAACATAATTTGTTTTCGGCTCTATACCATACTGACAGTACTGCTGCCTACTGTTAGGCACCGATGATAGTTTTTTTGGTGTGAAAAACCTCCATTCGACACGCTAACCACTACACCACCAGTATGTATCTTATATATATATATATATATATATATATATATATATATATATATATATATATATATATATATATACTACGGAGGAGGAAAGGTAAGTAAGGATATTTAGGGCAACTAGGTGTTGAAAGAAACCCAGTGAACACTTACCGGAAGGAGAGCCGCTGGGGTGTAGGAGAGAGACATTTGTAGAAGTTATTGGAGCTTTCGGGATGATCCCTTCGTCAGCACAAGAGAGACACAACTGATACACACACGCACATATATATGAAGATGAACTGCGGAATTTTCCATCCTTGTATTTTAGCCTTTTCATGGAAAATTGGATGGCTTTAAGCCGCGAATATTTCCGTCATAATAGTGGGATCAAATCTTTTGCTTGGAGGGTTTTACTTTTTCTCCACGCGTTGGCGTGATTCCAGAAGGATGATGCATAGAGTCCGCTCCTTTTTTATCAGGGATCTCCTCTTGTGTAATTAAAACTCGCTCGCATCGGTAAGATGAGATGGGAGTAAAACGAGGACGAGGGGGGGGAGGGGGGATCTATTTCGATTCTTCCCCGGGTCGTAATTGTGTTTCCTTTTGCCACTTTAATTTAAAATTTCTTTAAGGTATTATTCTCTTCCGCCACGTGGTATGTCCGTCGCCTAATCCTTCCGGTCAGGGGTTGTTTGTAGTCCTTGTAAAGCCGACTATCCATTGAACGCGTTGTGTCTAGCAAAAGGGTATAACGTTTTTATGAACGACAAAAATCTGATTTAATTTGTAGTATAAAGCGTTAAATTATTTTTAGCAGTGATCATCGCTTGTGTTGAATTTATTATGGTTTTTAATGTATTGCTGAAAGTTATACATTTATTTGGCTGAAATGGTTGTTATGGACCCGTGACCCGGATAATAGGTTTGTTGTTATAACGTCGTTAGCTGTTGTCGTTATATATATACACGCACGGATGCACACCTTATGCCACCCACCTTTATAATTATCTTTCCTTTTCCTTAAGCATATATATGTATGTATATGTGTGCGTTTGTGTGTATATGTGTGTATACACACATGTACGCACACATCGGTCGGAAAATACTATTTTATTTATATCATAAAATTATATCTTGTTATTATTAAGCGTTGATGGTTTAATTTTTGACAATATTTTTTGTTATTATTATTCATTGATGGATTAATTTTTAACGATATTTTTTCTGTGTTAATATTTTGATTTTGAAATTATTCGTAAGAAAGTCGTGTTTGCTCGACTAAATTGGTTGTTTTTGCCCTATGGCACGGAATGCACTATATTACATATTTATATATATATAGTTCTTTTTAAAAATTCACTTGGTCTCGTCACATTTTTCGAAATTGCGTATGCTTCGTAATGTTACGACGTTATATACACCAGCCAAATGTAAAATTAACATATCCTGCAAACTAGGGCGGAGTCTTATCGCCGATATGCCTCATTCGCATTAAGCCGTTAACCTTAGCCGTCTTTTTAGATTAACGATGCAACCACTCAGGAATTGCACCATCGCCTTGCATTGGTTTGTCTATAGCTGCGGAGCTTAATGCAAGAAGACCTCAGGTGGCGATTCGTTTTTTATGGCGATTCGCCGTTGCCACTCAATCTTGAGAATGTAATAAATCGGACGGAATAAGCTCGAGCGTAGGATACTAAACCTCCCGGTCATAAAATTCAAATAGATCCTAAATAGGCGATTTGGATAGGTTAGATATCTCTTTAAAACGGTAAGCGTAGCCTCTTGAAACAGACTGTGTTGTGTGTAGAGTTTTTTTTGCGTTGGTTTTTTATGGCGACTATGCTCAGCTTCCTGTATTATTTTGTTTATAAATGTTCATTAGGTGGCGTGTTTTCGTCGATAACTCTTCTGATACGAAATGTTCCGATTTCATTTCCGGAAAAAATGGATTGGCTACAGACTGTTAGTTGCTGTATTATTATTTTTATTGTTATTATTATCAGTAAACATTTCAAGGAGGCCTAACAGGCCAGGTGGTAACGATGCGGTTAATACAGATCGAGTATATTATAAAGTTAAAATAGTATATATATATATCTATATATATATAAATTTAGTCATAATAATGGATATTTAGAAGATTGTGTTAGGATTTGCGTTTATTTTGGGTGTTATCAATTGAATTAATTTGGAATAACAAGGTCATATTTTCCTTCTTTTTTTGTAAGGACACGGAGATCTAACTTACAGGGTCTTTCTAGATAAAGGAATCAGTTTTAGGGTCTCTTTACTCCTGAACGGATGCTGATGTTTTAGTCGTTATATTACCATTCCTTGCTTGAAATATAGGAGATCGTTGTAGTTCTGCTCAAGTTGACCCGGCAACACAGATCGAGTAGTGGATGCCGGATGTTATCAAATTGAAAATTGTTACTTTTGTCCTTTTCTTTCTTCGGTAAAAAAATGTCGCGTAAATGAGGCGCGTCTTCCCATTACCGCATAATAATCTCCCATTTTTGGTATTAATGTGTGCACTGGAATGACTGACTGGTACGCTTCTTAAGAATTATGCTATTAAAAACCCTTTGTTTATTTATAAAGAAATTGTTTTTGAAAAATTCCCTATCTTTCGTCACTTTTTTCCCGGGCGTCTACCGAAACAAATTTTTACAGACATCAAACGTTTTTATCAAGGCAGATCGGGTATAAAGATACAATTTAAAAGGAAGTTGCGGGCCATATAAGGGTCTTGTCAGATTCACGTTACAGTGAGCACTCTTGCTTTCCCCTTCCTTCGCCCCTATCTAGCTCTTTTTCCCTCTCTTCCTCCCTCTCTCTCTCCCTCTCTTCCTCCCTCTCTCTCTCTCCCTCTCTTCCTCCCTCTCTCTCTCTCCCTCTCTCTCCCCCCTCTCCCTCCCTCCCTCTCCCTCCCTCTCTTCCCCTTCTCTCTCTCCCTCCCTCTCTCCCCTCTCTCTCTCCCTCCCTCTCTCCCCTCTCTCTCCCCCTCTCTCTCTCCCTCTCTCTCCCCCTCCCCCCTCTCTCTCCCCCTCTCTCCCTCCCTCTTTCTTTCTCTCTCCCTCTCTCTCCCTCCATCTCCATCTCTCTTTCTCCCTCTCTCCCCCTTTCCGGAAGTACCTATTTCCCGTCTCGCTTCTTCGTCCTTTTTCATTCCACTCAGCCGGGCTTTCTTTGTCTCCTCCTTCCGCCCCTATGGCTTATCCTTCCGAAAAAGAAAAAAAGCGGTCCTCTTTCTCTCTCTCTCTCGTCCAGCCGCTGCATCCGTCACACTGGCACGGGCGCCGAAGGGAGGACCATACGCTTTTACCCAGTTTCCGTGGCGAATTCCAGGTTCGTGACCGCAAGTCGGAATCGTGCCGCTCTGCTCTTTTTTATTCGTGGTCTGAAGGGGGGAAAAAGACACGAGGATTAGATAATACGTATATCCGTGCCGTTCAGGAGAGGGCGAGCATCTCGGTTTAACTGAAATCATTTCGTACGTTTTTTATGTATATTTTTTTCAAATCTTTCCCAGCGTGAAAAGGGGGGAGTTTTAATACTTTTACAGATCTAAGGTCCGATTGTTTTGATGTTACTTTCGGGGTCAGTCGGGTTTCAAAATAATATAGGTTAAGTCACGGTTCTTTTTAAAAAGGGAAGCTTTTTACTTGAATGTGGAATATTTAAATAAATAGCCTGAGGTCCTTCTGGTGAAGGCGAAGAAACCATTTGTATAGCACCCGAAAAGGGACACTTTACACCAAAGCTGTGAAAATGCAAGATAGAGCCATAAAACAACTTAATAAAGAACTCTGCAGGCAGGATAAACAGTTGAAACATTTTCGTATTATATCTAAAATCAGACTGATAAAATCTCTATCCAATAGCCATTAAAAAGGTTTGGAAAAGCAGATGTGCAATTCGGCTACGAATCAGCCGTCATCAGTGGCGATTGGCCGGTGCTTTATTCTTACGTTTTACGCTTTCCATAATTTTTGTTGCCGAGACAGGTTCTCAGTGTTTATAATGAAGATAACACTAATAAAGCTAAGAAAGGCTTAGGAGGGCAGCGGCATATCATACTACAATGTGGCCGTCACCATTGGCAATTCGCCGATTGAACCGTTCATTTTATAACTAACTAATGCCGTATGCTTTGTAGCCGAAAACTCATCTGGTTTGTCCAACCGTATCACGGGAATTGGACTACTCTTGTTAATCAAACGAACGTAAAAGTTGATCTCGATAATTATTTTTTTTTTATTTACCTTACGGTAGCCGTGGCTTTCATTGGAATGAATGAGAGCCTTAAGTTGAGAGCTCTGTAAATCATTTTTCGTTTGTATTTATTTTTTTCGAATTCCTCCGCTAGTCTATACGTAATGGTAAGATCGCGTGTCGCGCCCGAGAGCTTTTTGCGCGTGTGCGTGCGTTTGCAGGAATTTCCGTATCCCTTCGGTATAAACCTTTTATATATTTTTTGCCCTTGTTTCCCTTTCGGGACTCGTTCTTCATCTGTCGCCAAGATCGTTCGTCTTAACTCGACGGGTGATTTTTTGGCGCACCTGGCGGATCACGTGCTCTCAACAGAACGGCCTCTTCTTTTTTTAAGGCTCCAGGAAAAAAACCCGCGATATTTTTTTGTCTTGTCCTCGGCGCTCTTTCGTGCTTAAAGAGCGGTTCGATAGAATATAATACCCTCTATATTTGATAGTTGTATGTATTTGTTCTGTAAACTAGGAATTTAAATATTATTTTTATTATTATTCACTTGTTACAAATCGGCCAGGTGGGAACACCGTGGTACAGTCACTATATGAGTATGAATTTACACTCATACATATATACACTTAAATACGTATATAAATTTTCATACATTAACGTACGTATAAGGATACATGTGCATAAACATATGTGTATAAATATAACTATAGTCTGTTCACTATCTAAAGTCTCTTGAAAACGGGGCGTACGCCACTTAGCGGCAGCCAATAGGAGACGGTTCGTTTGGGAAGGTAGTGGAGGGAACCCAATGTTACTCTTGATTTCGAAGCGTTCACATTGGTCCGCGTTGCCATTTCTACCGCCGTTTTCTTGCTGCTGCTGTTCGTGGTTGGGTATCTGGCCTCCCGCGCGAACGTTGTGAGGGGCGATGGAAGGGGAAACGTTCGTGATTGGCTACTTGCTCTATGAAGGCCAAGAGACTTTAGATAGTGAACGGACTATAATCTTCCTGAGTCGTGTGTAAGTATGCGAATGAGTATCGTATAGGTCCGATAATTGAACAGCTACGAACATAAGACTCTTCCCAAATTAATGCATGCTTTGTTGCAATTTCAAAGACTTATAAAAGCGCTCGAGGATTCTGTGGCTTACAATTACCATGTAATGTATAGTAGACCTTTACAATGAGACGAAAATATGTGGATTAAAATTTGCGTCTTCTGTTTCACCGGAAAGGGTATTCTTACTTGATTATTTAATGCTGTTTCCGTTTCTTTCTCTTACAAACCTGCTTCTTTCAACGAGTTCGGGAATTTTATTTTCCTCAAGGTGACTCTTCACTGGATTGGCTCTGGCAGTTGTCTCGTTTCGTTCGAATGAAACGGGGATTTTTTTCGGTTCGCTCTCGCCTTTTTTATCCGTGTAAAGCAGTGGCGGATCCATGGGGTTGGAGGCTGAGGAGGCAATTTGATGCATTCTTAAACCCATTCCTCGCAAACTTTCTTGATTCTGCGTCGCAGATTGTGTCCGTAGGGCAAGGAAGAGAACGTTTCTGGTAGGGTTAAGGATTTTTCGGAATAAAGGGTCGTTGGCAGATTCAAAAAATGGGGAGAGATATTCTCTGAAACCGCCTCTGGTGTAAAGCCTCGCCAATATTAATGTTTTAACGAATTGTTCTCTGAATGGCTCAGTTTTTTTATGCCTCCATGAATACCATTTTTCAAAAAAAAAATATTATTTTGAAAACTATCGTACCGTTAGTTTTATTTTATTTTCTCAGATTTTGGATGAAATTAGTATTGTATTTTTCCACCAAAATGCTGCTTAAATTTTACCGTCTGGTGTAATGAGGCATTTAAAACTTCCGGGCCTGGAGAGCAAGTTGAAATGTTTCTCAGCATTAGTTAGTTTAGGATTTATCTGAAGCGAGTGAATCTATTGAAATAATTACTGGGAAGTCACCTGTTAAACTCTGCGATAATGGCGTCTTCCGTGAAAAGATGGAATGCTAGTTCCTTATCCCGTTATTTTTGTAAATGTCAAAATTTAATTCATGCGCAACAACCGTGAAGAAGCAATTATTCTCTAGTTCGCTCTGTTTTACAACCTTGTTTTTAGTAATTAATTCGAGTTTTAATTTCTCCTTTGTTTCTCTTAATTAATACCAGAAACTACGCAATCGCTTAGCATTTGTTCGCAAGTATAAGCGGGTACGTAGAGACATAATATTTTAAACCACATTATTTCTGGATCCCATGGTAAATTAATTTTTGAAGTATTTTGGCGTGTAGCATTTTTTCATTCACCCTCTGTGTGTTTCGGTCTGCGGATGAAAGAAAAAAATGCTGGTAGGAATGGATTTGTAAAAGTTGGGAGAGTAGAATGCGTAATTTTGTGGCAGGTGAAGGACGTATTTTTGCCCGAGCTAAAGCGATAATAAGTTTAGCAAATGCGCCCCATATGTTATAAAGGGCTTTAAACACGAGTACAATTTAAATAACAAGTATATGTAAAAACAACTTTTTAATTTAAACAACTTTTAGGAAGTGTATAAAGTAAAGATGAAACACCAATCCAACCCAGCGGTTTGATTCAATGATTTTATTGTATATTAAAAATTGTACGATCTTTTCTTCGTCTCCAAACATTCGCATAAATTCTTCAAGAGTGAGAATCATTTTTAAGGGTTGACAGTAGGACGTAGTTCAATATGTGGCCGTTGCCATTTGCGGCTCCACAGTCAAGAGAGGCCATTTCCGTCAAGCCAACAATAAGAAATCCACATTTTACTCTCCCTTGCCCTTATATGGTATGTTATTAATAAATTTAGTCGGATAGAGGACAACGTTTGCAACAAAAATGTCCGTGAGGGCATATAATTACGCCTTATAGTTTAGGAGATAAAAATTCGAGAAGGTCCTGCCCATGTTATCCAATAGTGGGAATTAAACGTCCCTGGAATCAAACCTGTGTCATTATTTTGCACGGTAATTACACATAAGTCTTTATATGTGGCTCTCTTTAAAATTGAAAGAATGGCTAAAATACATGCAGCCGTTATCGAGTTATTAGACATTATTTGTGGTGTCTTAAAACTTACATATGTACCTATATATCGCGGTTAATATAAAAGTTGTTAATAATGATTATGTATGTAACACCAAAAGGTTTCCCTGATTACATGTGTTATAATTGATGTGATGAAAAATACATGCGACCATGCCCTTGGCAGGAATCGCACCTGCGGCCCTTGAAGCACCGTATTACCAAGGCCGTCTAACGGTGTTTAAACACGGTTTCACAAGACCGAGCTAAGCATATATGCTGGGATTTACCGTCGCAGAATTATTTTACGAAATCGATTCATGTTCTCAGAAATTTTAAGCGGTTTGGAGCCTTTCTTTCTCGAAGTGTCTGGTTATACCATTCAGGAAGGATGACCTAGAACCAAAAGTATTAATAATGACGCCTACTAATACCTGTTTTCATAGATGTTTTTGCCATATTATAACAAAAATTTGTCGAATACGGTTTGCGGATATCGCTGTTTTGCTTTTGCTTTTATCCTGCCCGCCATAAGTTTAGGAATTAAAAGACGCAATTTCACATAAAAGGAAACTAGAAAATTATAAAAACCGTGTATTTCGTCATCACCGCCTTATTTCCATGACAGGTAAATAAATTTTACAAAACCAGGTAATGTCGACCCCCAAATCAATCCTTTCATTTCTTTAAATTAATTTTTAACTGTATTTTCGGCCGCGCGTGGCTCACAATGGGCGTGGAAGTGGATTGCAATGACCCTCGATGTGTATATAAGGAAACCATGTGGTCCTCGAGCTGAACATTTTTTGGTATAATTTGCAGTCAGGCGCGCAACCAGAGGGGGGGGGGGGGTACTGACGTGCTTGTCCCCCCCCCCCAAAACGCTAATTTTTCTGACTTAGAACCTTAAATTCTAAGAGTTTGTATTAACCAGATATGTAGGTACTCAGGTGGAGCCTCTTCTTCTGCCTGTAGTTGAGGGGACCCCAAATTGTCCAAAAGTTTGGTGGAATATTTTTTGTTAGGATTGGGAAAATCCTGGGTGGCGCCTGCTTGCAGTGATAGGTGATGATCGCTTCCGTCAACAGCCAATGAGAAAGAACGAAGGCGTCGCGCGTAAAATTATCAAATATTTTTAATGAATATAAATGAAGTGCTGACATAAGTTCTTCCTCTTCCCCTCTCTTCCCTGACGTAATCCCACGAAGCGTCTGGTCTTTATCTTTCTTCTGTTGTGACTCCGCGAGTAAAAATACCCCAACAAATAATGCATTGCCGGGCTTCGCTTCGAGATGTGCCCAGGAGGAGAAAGTGAGCGGTTTTTGGGGGGAAGCAAGCGGAGGAATCGTTAAATCCTTGGGCGTATCGCAGGATCGGTGGTGGGCGTCTCCGGTCGCCAAATAAGTCTTTTGGTGATGTCATCAATTGGGAGATTTTAGGGCGTTATAACCATAAAGGCCGCCGAAAATAGCGCGAAACGAGTGCCCGAAAGGAATCGTGGCTTTCCTCATCGCTCCGTGAGTGGATTTGGATATTTTGAAAAGAGGAAGTTTCCCGGGAGTACATTTGTCTCTTTCTAGAAAGATACGAAATTTATATGCGTCCGCCAGTACTAAACGTTTGCTAAGTCCTAAATAGATGTAAATCTCTCTTTATTTTCTTGGGTTCGTCTCGAGCAAAGGTCGGCAACCGATTGGAGAATAAGCGGAACTTATTTTTAAATTCAATATAAAAATGAACATAAGAAGATCAGAATTATATGTCTAAAGTGGTCCTATGAAGAACATGTTATTTCATTTTATTAATTGTGCTTTTTAAAATTTTCAATAAACGCTACTCACACCCATAGCATGCATAGCACCTGCACTGGAAATTTTTCGAATACCGATAGAAATAGGCGAGTTTAGAGCAGTGGTGCCCAACCTACGGCCCGCGTAGCCATGATGGAAAAGCAATGCGAAAAATGTAACACACAAATTCATACATTTTTATGATATTTTTTAATATAACTTTTAACATTGGAATTTTTACCATAAAAATCCCACTTGATTTTCACTAAAATGACACCTTAGAATATATAGGTAACATCCGATTTAAACTCTAATCCGGCCCGCCGAATAATTGGCAACTTACAGTGTGGCCCGATGAAGGATTCGCAACCAGGGATCGAAATTAATCACAGCAAATGTTCCCTGTTGAGTTTCTGGAAGAGTAAGAACAATGAATTAGACTCGGAGTACAGAATTGCTAGATTGAATATCCAATCTGCGGAATACGTTAAATATTTAGGAGTCACCATTTGTCGTGATATATCGTGGAATATGCATATTCGAAGGATCGTAGGCGCAGCCAATAAGAAATGGGCTTTCTAGGCAGAATAGTAAGAAGTAGCACAGAACAGGTACGAGAAACGTGTTATTTATCATTTGTCAGATCTCAGGTCGAATACGCTTCCAGCATATGGGATCCGTACGAAAAGGGACAGATACTTGAGTTAGAAAGATTCCAACGCAGAGCAGCCAGATTCGTAAAGCAAAAATATGAGCAAAAGCTAAAGTTGGCATTACTCTTGAAGGAATTGAATTGGATATCGCTAGAGGATCGCAGAATTAGCGCTAGGTTAAGGCTTTTGGAGAAATTTAGGTCGGAAGTTCTCTTAGAGGAGGTCTCAGGAATATTACAGGCACCTACTTACATGGGCAGGCACGATCACGAGGATAAAATACGAGAGATCGACTGTAGGACCGAGCGATATCAGGGCTCGTTTTTCCCAAGGACCATACGGGATCATAATAGCAGAGTGATTCCCACGAGGGACGTTATTAGGTAGGTTTTGGTGCGCTGCACCCCCTGCCACCCACCAGGCTGGTGATTTGCAGGGTATGATGTAGATGTAGATAAGGTTTGGTTTAGATGGATTCATGTAAGTCCTTAAAGAGCCGAATGCTGCTTAGGAGACGCCTGTTGATGACCATTGGTCGTAGGGTTTAAGAACAGAGAGAAGAAACGTTTTCTGCGTCTGTTAAAATCCTAATAATATTTCAAGCATTTAAGGGTATTACTTACTTATTTTTGAGAGATTTTTTTGTCAATTTTGACAGCTTTTTCCTTATTTCAATCGCATCTTGAAATTTTAAAACAAAACGATTATTCGGCGGTGTTTTAGATAATGTTTCGAATGCAATAGTAACTTAGTGCGTGCGCGCGATTTATCGTGCATTTTATTTTGCAGGTATTAATTTAATTTCTTTAATCCAAAAAGCTGTGCCATCCTGATTCTTTCTTACACATTTTGTTAGAAATGAGGTTTTTAGGCGCTTCATTTTTTTAATTTTCACCAAAGAACTGTGGATAATAGCTTTCCTCTTCGCAAGTTTTCTTATTTAACATTAAAGTAAAGTTTTAACAGATAAACTGTTTCAGCTAACTTCACAGTGTTATTTTTTTAAAAGACCTTTTGCTTTCATTCAATCGATAAGGTATTGTTATATCTAATCGTAAAAAAAGTGTATAACCGAAATCGCTTCTACCAAATAGTCTGCGCAAGCATGTTGGGCTTATAGTGATAAAGACTTGCGTCATAAACTTATGTTTTATGAGCTGTTAAAGGGGCGTTTACGATCTTAGTTTTATAGTATCTCTAGCGTTAGAGAAGCTGCGCACGTCTTAAGTTTTAAAAAGCTTTCCGAACCTTAAGTTTTCGATTTCACATTATATCCTCACAAAGTTTTTTAAAAAAAGGTTTCGTCAAAAGTAGTTTCAATTAACTGTACAATCTTTTTGGAGATATAAATTTCCGGTAAGATTCAAATGGAAAGAAAGCGTGCAGAATGTTTCCTTTTTATCTAAAATTAGGTGGTTGCGAAACGCAGGTTGTTCGTCACTTCAATTTTTTTAAAACTAGCAGGATTTTCTTCGCCGATGATGGAGCAGCTAAATTGTTTCCTGTCGAGAAAACGGGGAGTTTTTATCCGCATTGATCCTGTGGCCTCAAACTCAAAATTTCACGGGAGCCAATATCAGTGTCGATACATATGGCGGGCCGCATGTAATAATTAAGAGGATATGCTTTTAGTTGTAACTTAAAAATAGAACTTATAATGGTGTATATGTTAACCCCGCAAGAAGGCAATTCATTATTTATCTTTGTTAGCCCCTCAAACCGGCCATTTTAATGTATTTCGCCGTCCTTAGTATTTATTTTTATTATAGTCTTGAGAAAAAGACAAATAGAATTTTTGCGAAGTGTCTAAAAACAATCGAATTTGCTCTTCAAGCCCCAGTTGTTATAGGACTTCCATGAATAGTTTTAGGCGCGTTTCGCTTCCAGCATACGCGCCTATTAGCCTTGGTCTGTCCGTCCGCATGTTCGTTCTCGGCTTCTACGGAATGGATTTTCATGAGATTTGATAATAAGGACTTCCAGTCAAAGACAGTACGAAAGTCACGTAAATGAATCACGTAAGACAATCAGGGGTTCCACTTTACTGGTGACAAAAAATGAACTTTTCGTAAAGTATTGGTCATATCAAAATACTTTTCAAATAAAACTTGTTCAACTATAAAATCGAATCAGTTAAAAAAACTTGAATTATTTCATCGTGGGCGTGGTTCGGGCTGTTGCTTCGCACTTGTCAGAAAAGTGAGAGGTACAGACACTTTCGGAAGGATAAAAAAAAAAAAACTAGCGAGCTCGTCCTAATGAGGACGTGTTAGACATCACCAAATCCGTCCTTAAAACAAATGCCGACGGCACGGCTCGGTCGGAGGAGGAGAAAACAATTGATGGGGAGAGACTTACAACGAAAAAGGCAAACACGCTTACACGAATACCAACCTCTTTAAGCACCCACGCTTGTCGTGCCGTTTTGGAGAATACGCCGAAGGGATTTCTATATCGGGAACTTTCACTGGGAGGAAAGGGGATGTTTCCAGTGAGCGGAATTAGTTCGGGGCGAGTGATTGGAGGAATGGGAAGGGAGAGAAGGAGGAGGAGGAGGGAAGGGGAGGGATGGGAGGTGGGGTTGGGGGGGAGGAGAGGAAAGGGATGGGGGGTTCGGGGGGGGGGGAGGTCGGGGTAAAGAAAAGCAGGGAGGAGAGGACGTAAAAGAGTGGATAGGGTTAGAAGAGGGAGTGGAAAGGATAGGAAAAGGGGGAGGGAGGGGTGGGCGAATGTGGAGAAAGTAAAACAGGGCCATCCATAATCACTCAAGTATCAAAACTTGAAAATTTTTAAGTAAACCCGTTTTTCGTTTCAAGAAAGGGATGCGTTCCTATAAAAAAGAAAACGTTTCGCATATCGAAATTTCGTAAATCTAAAGCGCTTTTCCCGTTACTCCATATGCGTTTGTGGGGCACTAGAATTTAGGCCTACGTACGTAAGAATTTTTGTCGCAGTATCCAATTTGGTATTCGAGGTTATTGCTTTCCTCGCTCTCTTTTTTCCATGTTCGATATCCTTGGAATCGGTAGAGCTTTGCGTAGCCATATTGGAGGTTTTTTCGATAAATCTGTGAACCGCTTTGATCCCTATACACGACCGGCAGCGGAGGGCGACTCAAGACTGGGTGAGATACTGCGGGGTATCGTGGAAGTTGTTTATACGCGCGTACTCTATGCTCACAGAAAACGTAATAGATTTACAAAAGGCGTAACTACATAGTAAATATCATCAAAAAGTAATAAATCTGTTACGAACGTAGTAAGATTGGCAATACTGGTAAATCGTGTTAAAAACGAAATTTCGTAAATCAAGGAATTAGGGGTACTTTTCTTGGGTGTCTCCAGTTGCCATAAAAAGGTTATTGAAACAATCTAAATCGTTTCTTTCATGTGGACAATTAAACATTGTGGTTTATCGCTTGTTGGTAGCTGTCTTTATCGATGTCATTTTATACAACCTCGAGCTCGCTTTAAAAAGAACGCGAATTGTATTTATTAACATCGCATCGTATTTTTTTACGGTGTGAAGAATCGCCACAAGTTTGGCAAGCTTCGAAATATTATTGTACATCCCAGGAATTGAAAGAAAACGGTTTAAGTTCGGAAAAAGTGCAAGGAAGGGGGAATGGGGTTGGAAAATGTTAGGTTAAAGCAGTGTTTCCCAACCTGGGTGCCGCTGCACACTGGGGTGCCGTGAAGTGTTCTGAGGGGTGCGGCAAATATTATTGTTTTCCCATTTTTGGCCTCATTCCTACTAATTTCCATTTTTTTTTCACTAGTGGTGTAATTTTTATCTTTACCTGTACTAATGGGAAGCTTACTTTCTTGTGCATTGTGTATCAAAGCAAATATGTTTGTATGGTGTAAATACCTGTAATAAACTGTTGAAACTAGGAAACGTTAATGATTATTAGAATAAGTAATGATAAAATCTTGATTTTATGCTTTAGATATGACACTTAAAAAAACCGCGATTATTACTGATGGTGGATAGGGTGGGGTGCCGCCAAATTCTAAAAAAAAGTCACTTAAGGGTGCCGGGACTCTAAAAAGCTTAGGGAACACTGGGTTAAAGGGATAAGATGGAGGGTGAAGAGGGTGGGAGATGGAAGAAAAGGGTAAGTAGGAGGTGGGCGAGGATGTGGATAAAGTTAAGGGTAGAAAGAAGAGGGCGTAGATTTGGGGCAAGGGCAAAGGAATGAGAGGGAGTCAAGGATGGAGAAATGGGTGGAATGAAGGGTGTTAGAAGAAGGAGGGGGAGATGATGAGGGCTAGGTGTAAGAGGGAGGTAAGGAAGAAATGGCTTAGAGGAGAGATGGTTTGAGTATAGGGGAGGGAGGAGGGAAGGGCATCAAAGGGGAAAGGTGGAGAAAAGGGGTTGCGGCTAAGGAATCTTGACAAGGGTTCTCTCTTCTTGACGAGGGTAAAGGCCAAAGGAAATGATAAGAGAGCGGATGGGAACGATCCTATCAGTTAGGAGTATCTCTCTCTCTCTTTTTCCTCCCCTCTCTGTACCTCTTTATTCTATCTCCCTCTAAGTGTATTTATTTTAGTAAGATTAGTGTTCCGTAAAAGGGAGGTCAAGGACATAATCATGGTCTTCCCTTCACTCGAAGGATTTATTTTTCTCTGATACCGGATCTTTTTATTTTGGCCCATCTCGCTTATTTTTGTTCTTTCGAGATTGGAGGAGAAGGGGGGGAGGACTTGTTTACGCGTGGCGACGGTTCTTATATAGCTTTAATTTTTTGTTTGGGTTGGGGAGGTTGGTTTTTGTTCTTTTTTTTTTTTTAGTGGTTTCCATGTTCGGGAGGATGTGTGTTTACGCGTGTTTATGGTGATGTGCGTTGACGGCGGGGTTCATTAATGAGTTTTTCGATGTTTAAAGTGTATTTTGGGCATTTTCAGTCGCAAACCCCCTTTTGGTGGATTAATTTCCATGATGATAGTATATTGAATAACCCCTACAATCGCAGTGACAGCTAATGTTTGAGAAAAGACCATATTTTTCGTAAAAAAGAGAAATATTCAACAATTTAGAGCAGTGGTTCCCAAACTGGTTGCCCCGGGCGATTTTAATGGATGCCGCGGAAAATTTTGTTTAGCATATAAACCTGCCATATAGATGTGTTGATAGGGCAATAATTTTTCCTCTTGTGAAATTATTGCGGTGTAGTTCCAGCAAATGGATGCCTTCAAAGGTTATAAGTATGTATGTAAAAATATAAAAAACCTTGTTTCAAGGCTGGTGGATTAATGTACATAATGCTAGTTTATTGAATAGCCCCTACAATCGCAATGACAGCTAATGTTTGAGAAAAGACCATATTTTTCGTAAAAAAAGAGAAATATTCAACAATTTAGAGCAGTGGTTCCCAAACTGGGTGCCGCGGAAAATTTTGTTTAGCAAATAAACCTGCCATATAGATGTGTTGATAGGGCAATAATTTTTCCTCTTGTGAAATTATTACTGTGTAGTTCCAGCAAATGGATGCGTCAAAAGGTTGTATGTATGTATGTAAGAATATAAAAAACCTTGTTTCAATAGATTCTGTTTTATCTTTGAAAGGGTGCCGCGCATATCAAAAGTTTGGAAATCACTGATTTACAGGATTGGGAGTGTCAAGTTTTTTTATGCGTTGCGGCGCGATTGTAAAATCCAGGATGATAAAAGAAAGCATGTATTGTGTTCTTGAGGGGGAATCGTACACGGCATATCCATTTCCCAGACGGATGTCCTACCATTGAGCTACAATTTATGGAAAGAAGGGATAAATATTAAATCTTAAATGCCCTAATTGAGTCACGTTGATGGTGGTTGTTTTCCTTTAAATTATTCGAGCCATACTTAGTAAGTAGTCAGTTAAAGACAAAAAAATAATGAAAACTGTGCAGAGAGTTGCTTTCATATTCCGACTCCTAATTCAGGATGTCTCAAGATAGAAGTGCGGCCGTTATAACCGGATATTATTAACGAATTATAAGGTCTTTCGTTTTAATTGTAATCTAATGAAAGCAGAGCAGCCACGTTGGTTACGCAAATGTATGAGAACGAGCAACGCGTAACGTCGTTATTGAAGGATTTGAATGGGAAATCTTTGGAGGATCGCAAATTGAACGCTTGGTTCGGGCTTGTGGAGAAATATAGGTCGGAAGGTTTGGCAGATGAGATTTTCAGGAACCTACATAAGCAGACACGATCATGATGATAAAATGTGAGATCGATTGGAGGGCGCTATCAAGGTTCATTTTTTTCTGAGATTAATACGAGACCATAACAGGAGAGAAAATTGTTAGGTACGCTTTGATGCATTGCGTTCCCTGCCGCCCACCACTTGGGTGAATTGTAGGATAACATGTAGATGTAGATTTTTTGTTTGACGTACAGTAAAAAATTTAGTTGCCTTGGCTTATAGGAAGTTTTTTTCGACCTCTGCGATAACTACACTCGGCTTAATCTGTTCCAAATAATTAATGTTGTTAGGATTTCCTGTTTTGCTTCAAATCACTGGGTTTTCCTTAATCATCCTGAAGTTTTTCATCCCGAAAATTTGCATTAATATTATTAAATCAGAGGTTTTATCGTGTTCAGTTTTGCTGTTCGAAACTTCGTATGGCGTTTAATTGTGTTAGTTGTGTATAAACAGAATTTGGGCGTTCTTTTAAGAGGGATATGACTATAAAAGCTGTATTTATTAAAATAACTACGTAACAGTCTCTTTAGTACAAACTTCAAATGACTTAGAATTTCACGATTTTTAGGTACTCACGATGTTTGTAAAAACGAGTTCGTTATAACAAGGAACATATACCTAGGATTTTGCAGGCTGCTAAATTACACTACTTATAAACGAGCATTTTGTATTAACCGAGTTTTCAATATCGAGGTTTGACTGTTATTAACGTAAGAAGAAAGTTTCGGACTGGATTGTTCGTAGCTATTAATTCTTTACGCAATAACGGATTTTAAAATCAGATCGTATTATTTTCAAAATTATTGCTTGTTTGTTTCGAAATTGACTCCACACCCTTTGCTTTTCTTATTATTATGCTAACAAACGTAGATCCGAAGAGGCAGGAAGAGATTAGGAAAACGCCAGCGGCTGTAAATCTATCTCGCTTGAAAAGTTGAGTTTTCAAAAAAAATAGCGAATTTAAGAAAACATCCTCGCGGTGAGGAATCCTGCTACTTCGTTCGCACGGACGAAAAGGGAGAGAAAATCTCCCTCTATTCTTGAATTCCTCTCGAGCGAAGCGCAATAGGCCTTTCTCTCGATCCTGTTTCCTTTATGGAAAGTGAAGTCATCAGTGCGCGGAAGCGGCCGTGACTTCACAAGGGGCGAATAAGTCACGCTTCCCATTTAAACAGCCGACGAGGTCTTTTTTTGAAATGCGTCGATGAGGGATATGGTACGTATATATACAGGGTTGACCAAAAGTTGGAAAACACGTTTGAATGGCTATAGCTTTAGTTTAAAACTAACTGTGAATAAAAAAAGAGGACACCTTATTATTTGTTTTCAATGACTTCAATAATAATGATGGGATTTTTAACCATTTCAAAATGAATTTATTCAGGTCCGGTTGTTTACTTACTGATGTATTCGTAGATCGTTACCAGAAAGACTGCAGTTGTACAGAAACATGAACGACGGACATATTAAGCAGCATTTATAAATACTGGCTGTACCCGCGCAATGACTGCGCGGGTGTTTTTCAAATAATTTATAAAAAATTAAGATGCGTGTGAAGTAATTATGCTTGTAATAACTGTCGTTGATCTCAATAATTTATATTTAACTCTAATAATGCATTTCCCCTGTAAAGGATTTTAGTGTCTTTGGCTCTCAGTGTAAGGTTCGCATCTCGCTGAGGGAATGGCTGTGCGCGCGTATTAACAATTTATTATCATTTCCTTGCATTGTGCGCGCTTATATATTACGCAAATGCGGATTGAGAGAATAATGCGATCTCCTGGGTCGACAGTGGCATGGTCGCCATTGCAACCTCCGGAAATGAACCGGAGATTTTTCACACATACGTAACTTATTTGTCAAAGTTCGAGCGATATCGAAGCGAAGGCGAAAATCGATGATTAGAATAAGAAACCTTATTTAATTTCCTTCAAAACAGTTAAAATCCGAAGATCGTAGGTCAATTTTTTCTAATTTTAATTAATTAATTAATGAAATGGCAAAAATTCAGAAACAGCAGTTACACTGAATATCGTAACAGTAATAACATGGACGAAACACACGACCATGCCCTCGGCAAGATCCGAACTGCGATCCTAGCATTGGGATCTAGACACGCTAACCATCCCTCTACCATTGCCGGCGAAAGAATGAAGGCGTGCGCGTCTAAAAATCGATTTTTACGTGTTATCTAATGGGAACAAATCATCCCCTGGGATCGAACCCGAGTCTTTATGAAAATGAAAATAGTATTCCAAGGAGCTCCAAGCTATTAGAAACAAAACTCCGTTTCTTTACGACAAACTGTTTTTTAGATACAGTGGGGGACGGACGGACGCTTCTAAAATTATATATAAGATAATGAAGTTATGATTTCACATTTTAATTTTTCTACATTTTTCCAATGTTAGACGTGTCAGTGTTGAAACGTCTTTCCTTATCTTTTACCCACCCATTCCTCGAATTGTATAGTTTCGCTTTACACTTTTTGGGTTTAGCACGGTTTCATTTTTGATAAATACCTCGAAATTCATCGGCAATCTATTTCGCTTCAGCACGATTTTGAAACATTCTCCGAACATGAAAAAGTCATAAAATTTTTCATTTGGACTCAAGGAGTTATAAAACAAAAGGGTAAAGGAAGCAGTGTTGAATATAATGTGACTAAGTCTTCGTATGTTGAGCTCAATACGGCCCTCAAATGTACCTTCGTGTATTCCTATGCTCAAATCTCACCCGCATTGCGCGATTTCGATTTACACGGTATTTTCCAGGAACGAATGTACCGTGCAAAGCGACTGAAGGTTAATTGCAACCTCCCTCGCTCATCTAGCTCTTTCTCTTTCGAGTTATCGCCATCTTGTTTTCTTCGCGCAACCAGTTATTTTTTAGAATACACTACGAAAGAATTCGCCTCGCGGTATGTTTTTTTCTTTTTCTCATCCTATAAATTTTGCGCAGTTTGAAAATTTTTTCGATCTCTACGATGAAAAACGGAGAGAATCGTTTCACATTCTCCTTCACAGCGGAAATTTATTAAGGAACGGATCCCGCGGAATTGTGGAAAATTTTATTCCCGAGTCGTTTTATCGTCGGCATCAGTCGTGTAAAAATTATCGGGAATATCCGGGCGGAAAACCATTGAAGCAAACACTGCGGAAAAGTTTTGGAAAGTTCTCGGATAGGTATGGTCCGATAGGCTTTTGGCGATGGAAAACGAACGTTTCTGGAACGAGTTGAGGCTTCAAAAGAGAATTATGAAGCTCAGAACTTGGCCAAAATAAAATCGACGCACTCTGCCTTCACGGCAGTAACAAAATTGAAAAAAAAAAGAGGCGCTTTTCGGCTACGGATCAGACGCCATCAGTGGTGTTCTACCGATGGAAGCCCGGTATTGAGTGGTTTTACGTCTGCTCTCATGTTGTTCATTTTGTTAGGGAGGATGAAAATTGTGATTTTTAGAGTCAGTTATAACAGAATTACCACTGATGACGGTTGATTTTTAATCGGAATGCGTATCTGTTTTTCTCAACATTTTTATGTATTATTAGTGATATTTGTCAATTTAAAAATTGAAGTCGCTGTTCTGTTACAATTAATAGTGGGTAAACGTTGTGGCTAATTGGTTAATTTTGCTTTTGAGTTTCACTTTTGATCAGTACGTGGCTGCCTCTCTGGTTACGGGATCATCGTAGTCTTCCGTAGCCTTAAACAGAAATTACATTCCTAAACAATCGTTGACACGGCTGTTATATTCAGCACTTTGTCTTCATTAAAAAAAAAATTCTTCGGTATAGATTCAGGACGATATTTTGACATGCACCCACAAACGTCGCTCTAACTAAATGAAGCATAAATAATTTCAACAGAGTTGGAACGAGTATTTGGAAAACCTCTCGCTAAATCGTCTGTTTTATTAAGCACGGTTTTAGGTAAGTCTGTATCTCCACAATACCATAAAATTCATCGGACAGGCGAGTGGCAGGGGGTGCAGTGCACAAGATCCCCAAAATTTTTCACTTGCAGACTCGAATATCCAAGTACGTAGGTATTGTTTTTCATTTTCTTAGTTCACAATGAAGAAATTCCACAAAGTTACCCCAGAAATCATTACCTATATATCGAATATCCAGTTGTGATCTCGTGTATAAGGCAAACGAAAACGTACTTTGAGCTTAAAAGAAAGATGCTATAGCCATATTTGATTTTTAAATCTTATTCTTGCATTTCTCTCCGCGGTTTATCTTGCTCGTTTAAGGTTACTTTTTACAATTTACGCTGACACATTGCACAAAAATAATTGTACTTTTTAGAAATTTTTTGCGGAGACAAATCTTTCACTGTATTTTTCTTTTGATTAAACATACGCTTCATTTGAGGTCAAGCATTCCAATTATTAAATCTCTCTTCCGGGGATTATTCAGAGTTCGATTACACTGTCGGCCATTGCACCCTTAATTGCTGGGTCGTTTTATCGAATTACCGAATTGGAATATCTCGTTCGACGTCGTCGTCCCTATTGAAAAATGTTTTCCCCTAACGGGATAATGGATATCCGACCGCCGCCGCGCCGTGATTTCATTACTTGCGCCATTTACAGGCCAGATTTTTGATTTGCAGTTTATTTTTGTTAGACGAAATATAATCTTTGTGATTAATGAGGTGGGACTTCATGCTGTCTCGCCAGTGGTACGAATCTAATGATCACATTATTCCAAATTTTAAATTAGTAATGTGAACATTTTAACGCAAGGTATTAAATTAACTTGGGAGTATAACGCTGCGTGATTGCTTTTCCTTGAGGTATCTGTACTTGCTGATTATTTATGCTTCAGCGTAGCATACTCTCGATGCCAATTAATGAAGACTGACTAATGATAATTTAAAAAATTCATAGGTGATAAAATTATTTTTTAAATTTAAAATGGAAAATGAAATAACTTTTAAGTGTAGGATCCACAGGATTCCGGTGGCTCCCAAATTGAAAAGCTATTTCATTTTATATTCAGGTGTTAAGTATGAGTAACCTCTTAATTACGTCTCATTCTATTAATTTCATATTTTTTAAATCTCAAGATTAATTTCAAGTTATTTTTCGAAAAATAGCTCTGGCTGCAGAAGACTATATAATTCGTGGAATTTATATGGCGATTAAAATGTTTCTTTACAAGTTAATTCAAAGTACCATTTATAATTATAATTGCTATTCGATTCGTGTGTGTCATTGATTGTATACATACAAATATGTTTTTGAATTACCTAGACATGTACTCTAAATAGCGAGCGATGCAATTCCGTGGCATAACTATGACTGCGTGGGCTCCAGTGGAAGAATTAACAACGGGACTCCTATCTCGAAAGACTAATGAATAATGCAACGAGGGCCGGCGTGAGGCATGTGCAGTCGGTTCCCCCGAACAGGGCCCCGCGCTTTATTAGGGGCCCCGCACAAGGCTCAGTTCTCATGTATTGTGATTTAGGCAATTTTTTAAAACATTAATACATTCTGGACGCAGAGGCCGACTGGAAGGCTATCTTCAACAAAAATTTCACAACAAAGAGAGTCCATCACCAGAGGGGAGGGAGGGAGGCACTACAAGCGTCATTTTTTGCGCCACCTGGCATGTATACATACATAAATAGGCCCAGCTCACTATCGAACTAGGCCCCACAAATAATCACGCCGGCCCTGAACGCAACAATGACAAAACGCGTAGTTTTATTAATTATTTTGTGATAGCAAGTGGAAAATATTATCTTGAATGTGTCTGAATAAACTTAAATAAGTATTGATAACTTTAGGGTTTGTCAGTGGGCACCGTCCGAATGAAGGCCCTTACGCGTAGGTCGCGCTGATTCAATTTATTCTCTGTTATATTTTTATTCAACGGTCCGAGATCTTCGCCATTCTTCCTTCCTCCAACCATCGCTCGTCATCCTATTGCGATTTCATTTTATCTTCCTCTCAGACCCATTTGAATGCGATAAAACGTTCGGTCATTTTAAAATTGAAATCGGGGTTATGTTAGGTCACGTGTGGAAAAAAATGGCCAATCTTAAAACACGCGAAAATGAAATTTTCCCGAGTTATTGCTTCTTCTCGTTCTCGATGGCGGATGGAAGCGATTTCGACTCACTTGATTCCTAACCGGAGAAGATTTTTGGCGATCAGTTTTTTGATATTTCTAGCGAGATTGTCGTTTTTCCCTTGAAAACGTATTGGAAATGCTACGAGCATAACGTTCTTTCGAAGAATTTCATTTCGTACTTTTTTACAGGATACTATTCAATCGTAAGAAGCTTTGCACGTGAATATATGTTTTAACGTGTTGCTACGTGAGAAAGAAACTTGGGCTGATTATTCAGCTGGGGGATACGTTATCCCGTTAAATGAATAAATTTCCTTGCAAAACTAAAATGTGCGTGGAATTGTTATGAGAAAGTTAAATTCTCATTTATTTTTCTAAGAATATTAAAGCTTTTAAAGATTTGATCTTGGGTTTTTGGTCTTGGCGACTAATTTTTTATCTCGTTTCTCCTCATGAAACGGAGGTTATTGTGCTCCGTTCGCCCTTCTGCCCGTACGCTGAACCTTTATTGATGGAAATTGATGCAGTGAAATATCGTTATAACTAGCATCAGCATAACGAAAATTTCACTAGGAAGGCCGACTTCTTCCCGTAATAGTAGTAGTTTGCATAATTCTCCCATCTTTATGAGAACGTTTTTTATGGTTTTAATTTATGTATTATAACAAATTTATACAAATACTTCCAATTAGTTGTAAATAACTGATGTTTTTCGTAACAATATTTTAAATCATTAAATAAATAATCGACCTTTTTAAATTAATGTTGAGCAACATTCGTCATGACGATTTTAGCAGAAAAAGAGAAAAATTTGTAGTCCCATAAATTGTTTTTGTTGGATTCCTAGTTTATGAGAAAATTGCGATGGTAATTTTTGTGTTGCATGTCTGCATTGTATTGACGCATTCATATCTGCGGTGTATTTTTGATGATTTTATTGAAATGCGAGACAATATTGGAATATATAGGTCATTCCACTCATCCAGTACAGACAATTTTCACATTAATAAAATGGAATACTCGTGTTATGTCATTGGTCAGGACTGCCATTTTCCCGAAATAAATTTGATATTTCAACTCCGGAGGGCTGAGATAAGAGTTCAATAAATTTGGTATCTAATATAAACTTTCAAATGATGTGAGATAAAGCAATTTTTGAATCGTATAACTCTGTCAGAGCTGCCATCTTACTGGAAAAGAAAATGGAATTTTTAATTTCGTGAATATCTCGAAAATAACTACTCGTTTGTGCCATCTATCTTGCGTCCATTACTGCTTACTCAGACATGTTAAATATTCGTTTAGTAAGCGAAGTATAAATATGTAGTAGAAAGAACAGAATTTCGTTTAAAATTCGATAATAATGTTATTTCGTGATATATCTTACGATAGAATGTTAAAAATATTCGTGGTTACGCGAGCCCATGTAAGCAGGAAATAGTACGTATCGAAAAATCTTTAAGCAGTCCACTTACTCGTGCGTAATCCGGTCAAAAAATAACAATTTCCTCCTTTTAAGAGATTAACTATTTTCTCGCGCCGAAGCGAGGGGGAGAAATGATTTCACTCAAGACGGGAGCCGCTTTTGATAGCTGGATCCGGACTTTGAACTCGGTTTGAAAGTATGTTGAAGTGAGATAGAATAACTTCGTCTGACCGAGGGTTTAAAAGCTTTCGCCCGTTAATTGTCCGAACCGATAATCGAAGCGAGCTATCTCGGATTACCAATTTTCTCGTATAATAGTATAATAATTGCTTCGAATGTAATGGATGAAATATCCGCGTATTAAAATTGGATTGCATTGCACGTACAAGGCGTACCAAAATAAATATACCATCTAGAAAGCTGAATTATTTGTTATTACTTGAGATAATGACCAACTTAAAAAATAATTACTCCTGAAAGATTGAAAGTTTTATTTCAATTAATAATCCAGCTTAGTTAATTTTTCTAATTAGGGAACTTCACATGAAGTGTCGTATCAGTGATGCTGTTTTATCCATCTATAAGGTTGTTGGAAAATTTGAATTATGTTGGTAATAGCTAATGATAGGATGCATGTAGAAGTTTATTAATTAACTCAAATAAAAATGTCAGCCCTTCAGAGGTAATTTAAAAAAAAATTATGCTGTTATCTCGATAAAATTATAATTATTCAAATTTTATTTTTTAAATATTAATTTTTGGACCTCCTGTATTATAGAGTTATATATAGTAGAGGTGATTGAATTAATTTGTAGCATTACATTCAAATAGCTTTTTGTTCACGTTACAATTAATGTATTTTTATGGAGCTTAATCTTGTTGTGGAAGGCAGAACGATTTTCGGATAATCGATTCCTTGCTTTGTTTATTTTCGTTTATTTTAATTATTTATTTTTATTAGCGCTTAACATTCTTAAAATTTTACGAGTTACTTTCTTTAATAAAGAAGATTTCTTACGTCATTCCCACAGCAGAATTCAAACTCTCGCCCTTGGATTTGCGAAGTGAACACGATACCCATCCTCCTACCAGTAAAATGTAATAAGCGGAACAATGATTCATCTGCTTAACATCATCATATAAAAGATATCATCTAAGAGTCTATTTTCTTTTTCTTCGCGATAGCATCATCCTTCCGCCTGGATTCAAAAGAATCTCGGTTCTATTTCTTACTATTCTATAGTAAACTGGAATCCTTGCTTTGATAACCACCTTCGTCGTTCCTTTCCCTCCGAGAAAACGTCCTAGCCGCATCTTCCATGTACTTTTGAATCACTGTCATTGGAATTCTTTATCTCTTCTGGCTGCTTGTGCTTTCATCCCTGCATGACTTTATTGTTTCCTGCCTTACGTCAGCCCTTCTTCCACTGAATTTCCGGTCTAACAGTAAGCAGATTCGTTTTTCTCAGATTGCGAGTCTCGTATTGTTAATATTCTATTTTCACGTTAAAATTTAACCAAGCTCTTGTCGACACATCTACTGTCGAACCGCGATGACTCGAACGTCCGTAGCGCGCCTTATTTTTTATTTGCATCCCATACAATCGTCATATCCCAGGACACATTTTTTGGATAGGGTTTATAGAGGTTTAGGTTTTATTTTTTAATCTTGTTCTTTATATATATTTTTTTGAGGGTTGCATATGCAAGAGTGATGCTTTTTAAAATCCTCGGAGATGTTGGAAGTGGGGGGAGAGAAAAAAAGGGGTGGATGAAGGGTGGGGTCTCCAGGGTTTCGGATGGAACTCACTTCAACAAACACACACACACACACACACGCTGGCACACAACAGTAGGTGAAGTTCGGAGAGTGAAAAATGGAAGAGGCAGGGGATTTGTTAGGAACTGGGGTGGGTTGTAATAATTATGAGAACATAAAGGGGTAAGAGGGGTTGGTTGGGTTGGAGAGAGAGAGAGAGAGGGGGAGGAGGTTGAGAAAAATCTCCCTACTCCCCCCCCCTCTCTCTCTCTTTGGCCCGGAGAAGACGGAGGGGAGTCCTCCCGGCGCCTTCAAGTGTTTTTATCCCGGGTAAAGTGGGGAGAGATAGGGTGGGGGTGAAAGGGTATGAAGGAGAGGGCGAGTCGGGGATGCAGGGGTTTTAAGGAGGACGGCGGGGTTATTTTTTTATGGCAGCGAAGACTTGTATGTGCATATGTGGTAAGCGTCCTGTCGGATTCGTGGGGGGCAACCTTACGCCCATCTGTCCCATCTTGTCTGATTTCGATGATACATTATGAATGCTACTGTACATACTGCTGCGCTAGTACATATTTATATGTCTATTCATCCCTATAGAATTTGTAAGTAGTAAGCAGGGACTCTTCGCAGCTAGAATTCGTCTTCAGCTAAACTGTTTCCGGCTACTAGATCTTTCTATTGAACAATTGATCGCAGGATCATCTATAGTATTTTAAATTCATTTCTTATGATAATGTCTAGTTGAAGACTTCAGAAAAGTCGTTCCAGGACAATGGTCTGTTTGAATGTGTAGTATATAACTATTTAAAATAGTGGGTAAACGTTATCATTAGTTGTTTTACACGTCCCATTTTAGTTTTCAGATCTAAAGTTTACCATGCTTTATTGTTTTTAATATCCATAAGATAAACATCAATTTGTATTATTTTTAAAAATTAACTTTTAGGTCGCTGCGAATGATAAAAGATGAAAGCAGAAATCAAAGAATCACATTAATTATTCGTTAATTCTGAATTTGTGACAAAGTCTTCTAAAACCCTAAAATTAATGACTTTTAGACTTTTAATGAAACTTTCTAATGGAAATTTCTGAATAGTTAGTGTGATTCATGGATTTATGGGTTTACTGTTTTCCTTTTAGTACGTTCCTAAAATTTGATTTAAAAAATATTTTTTTATTTAACCAGGCCATCATAATATCCTGATGATTTGGGTAGGCGGGATGTTACTTTCCAAAAAAACTTTCTTTTAAATTCGAATCTCCATGTTTACGGATGAAGAATAATCGCTTAGATTCAAGACAGAAGAATCCGTGTTGGCTAAACCGAACGAACTAACCATGTCTCTCCAGTAAACGCCAAAATTGCATTAAACTGCATGCGACCTTGAGTAATAATCCAATCTAGATTTAAGTCGTCAGTCATTGTATAAGTATATACAATTTTATAACGACCAGCGTTCGTTCGACTTCCGTTAACGGTGGCAGCATTTTGTTTGAAAAATTCCCTCTTTAAAAAATGTTACTAATATTTCTTTCGTGGGCCTTTAGCGATCTAATTAACCCAAAATATTTTTCGAAAATTGGAAATAATGATGCAAAAACCTGTGCCTCTAGGTCAGAGTTATTTGAGGTTTGTTATTTTTGAAAAGGATATAAAAAACGCAAAAAATAATACTCCTAATATTAAGTGCAGTGTAAAAATTACAGTTATCTAGAGTTTATGTACGAGGGTGTCAATAAATAAGGTGAATTTACATTTTTCACAGACATATGTACCCATTATTTTTCTCTGATGGAATCAGAAAGCTTGTCAGTCGCTGGACTAAATGTGTCGAGAGTGGAGGAGATTACATTGAAAAATAGTGTATGTGCATGTTTTTGGAATAAACTGTGTTGATGCTATACGTACTTAAATTCACCTTATTTATTGACTCGCCCTCGTATAAGGATGCGTATATTTGCAGAAATGTCTGTATATGTGTGTGTATGTGTATATATGGTGGGAAACGAAAAGCTCTATCCTTCTAAGGAAGATTGATGAAAATCTCTCTCCATGTTTTTACGCTGCTATGAACCTTAGGCAAAATTAAAAAATGCTGAACTTTGAAACAGCGCGACCGCGTATGCAAGCTTTTGGAATTCACGTAATTTTTGTATTTCTAATTTTTATTTTATGATGATGGCGTCCTCGGCGAAACAAATGAAGGACCGGAAGCGGGAGGGAGGAAAAAAGTGGCGAGTTTTTCGAGTTGACGAAAAGAAATTAAAATATTTTCATAGAAAATGATAAAGAATTTCGAGAGAGATGTGGGTGGGAGCGGCTGGAAGTGACGAGATGTTGACGCGATAGGGGCAGGAGAAGACGCCATTTTATCGCTGTCATTGATAAGGAGGGGGTTGTCCGTGACGTCAGGAGACTGGGGTCGATGTTTCTTTTTATTTATATCACTCTCTCTCGACCGGGTTGACGCGAAGGGATGAGAGAGAGATACGGCATTTATTTTTTTCGGTCGTGCGCTTTTCGCTGTTCATTTGTTTTGAACGCGCGAGAGTCCCACGCCCTTAGATTCTCTCGGAATATTTTTTTCCTTCCTCTCTGGATTATTTTCGACGTTCCCATTAGGAACTAAGGATTAGATTTATAAAATAAATAAAAAATAAAATAATATCACGGCTTCGAAATATTCTACGGATTCGATGAGGTTAATATTCACATGTAGGCCAAAGGGAAAAATTACTGCTTCGTGGTTTTTTTTATATTACCGCGAAGCGAAAGTTGTGTCCGCTTCGTTTCGTTTTTAAATATGCCGTCCCGAAATGCATTTGGAAATTTTTACGCCTAACGTTCTGGGAGCGAGCTCGCGACTGAATGAGATTATATTATGTGCGAAGCCAATCCGCCCCAGTTCGCTAATTTTAATTTTTTTAAATCTGTCGCTCTTCTGTTAGAGTTGAAAAAGTTTGCTACAGGCGAACGTGTAAGACGCTGAACGAGCGTTTGAAATGTTTTTGCGCGTGGCCGTTTTCAACTGCGGTTTTGACGTAGTGTTGGAGGGCGTAAGGTTAAATTTTTGAGTACCTCCAAAGGAGCGACTCTCTCCGGGATATAATCCGTTTCGGAAAGAGTCGGAAAATTCTTTTCTACCGCGAAATTTCAAAGGGAACTGCAAAAGTTACGCGTATTCCGTGCACGAGTTAACAGCCGGAAACGTAGTTATAGCATGCGCAGCTCGAGAGTACTTCTAAAGCTTTGCGAAACATTTTTCAGCAACCGTAGCACAATCCGTCCGCGTGGTGTATCGGACGTTTACTCTAGCTGATTGTAAATCCAAAAGGTTCTTCTTAATTATGGAAGCCTTTGACCCGAAAATTTATTGATCTCTTTTATAATTATTTTACATCGATTGGGAATATGCTTATTCATGGATGAATTATTATAATATATTGAGGACTGGCGAATTAAGCATGGGAGCTGAGAAGCGAAAATCTTCCATCCCAGCTCTCCTTAACTTCTTTCAGAAGCAATATTTTTTAGGAGTCCTCAGTTTGCAATTTCCTATTCTGTTTGTCCTTAATAATGTAATCGAAATTATATCTCTCTCTTCCCCCCCCCCCCTCTATCTCTCTCCAATATAAACCAAAAAAAGATTGCAAAAACTAGAAATTTTGACGGTTACAAAGCTGCCGTCTTCAGTATGCGTATTTGGGTTTTCTCAACTTAATGCATGGATTGTCAGTTTCATTTTTTCCCATGAACTCTATAATTCTATTTTGAATTAATAATGAGGTGGGTTTGCATGTTTGATATGAAAAATGTATGCTTGCTGTATAAATTTCGCAGATAGGAACTTTAGCTACGTTAGAATGAACCAAATTAAAATTTCAAATACTTAGTAGTCATCACCAGATGTAAATCACCGATAATGTGCTTTATATTATTACTGCATTAAATATCCACGTTATATAGATTATCATTGGTGTCGACTATACCGTAGTTGAAATTCGTATATGGTTTGCTCAGTAGTAGTAAATTAGAAATGACCGAAACGAGTTTGAATTTACCAGTGAGAGATATGAAAGTAAAGCTGTTTATGTCTGGAAATCCTGATTGGCTTTGTTATTTTACCCCATAAGGCGATTAGATCTGCGGGAAAGAACAAGAGAGCGCGGTATTCCGATCCCTGAGCACACAGCGGTAAAGGATTCGCATGCATTTTTGAGAGTTGGCCAATTGATGATATATACCCGAAGTCCAGCAGCAAAAGATTAAAAAAACAATGCATTTGGATGAAAGAAAGATGGAAGTGAATTCAGACTAGGAGTCTCAAACTATCGTCATGTTCTGATTAAAGTTTTTAAAAAAAATTTAAAGTAAAGTAAGCAGATATTTTCAATTTTTTTTGTTGTGCGACCTATAAACATGTTAAGCATATTTTTATTAATTTTTTTCAGCCGTCAGCAAATTTTTCGTATGGTTTTTGTTAAGTTTGTACGCTGGGGGCATTGGAGATTGTTTTCGTTTTGACCCATTTTTAAAAGTAAAATTATAAATTTTGTGCATACCTACTTATATAGCGCAATTTTTTAGAAATGATTTTTCTTCGGGAGGTAGATAAGGAAACTCGTGAATGCGACCTTGTTCAAAATTCTCGAGGGAGCAGATGCATAGAAGAAAGCAAAGCAAGAAATTTAAGCAAAAACAAACAACAAAGAACAACATTTTATCGAGGGACGTAGGCGCAAAAAATCCATCCTGGGATAACTTCGTTACCCGGGTAGCAGAAGGGCTTTGAATAAAATAAACGAATCCGAAGTTGTGTTCTCACGCGCTTGGCGACTCTGGAAATAAAAACAAACTATTCTTAGTGGGCGAATCCGAGACTGTTCCGTTTCTCTCAAGCCCCTCCAGGCTTAATATCGACCTGCTTCATGAAAATGCATCGCGCATTAACAAATCCCTTATTGACTTAGGTCGGCCGCCCGTGTTGATTTGGGGCGACCTTCGTCTCGAAAAAAAAAAATGTAAAATAAAGATTATTGCGCGACGAGAGAGAATGAAATGAACAACGGAAAACACCCCCTGCGTGTCTTTTTTTATGTTTGGGTAGCGTTCTTTAATTTTTAGGAGGAAGGGGAGCTTATTCCGCCTTCTCGGGTCTGAAATCACGGTAGTTTTGAGAAAATAAAGAAAAAACACCTGCCCTCAGACGATTGTATCTTTTTAATCTTCGTCGAGGAGGAGATTTTTCTTCCGTCCGAGTTAAGCCTTTGAAAAGGAAATCGATCGCAGAAGTTTATTCCTTAACGAAAAAACATGAATGCCCTAGAAATAAAAACGGAAGGGGATGAGAGGATTTAGAGTTTCGGATGCGATATTAGAAACCGGCGCGATAGTTTTATGCATTTGATAGGATTCTTATGGCGAAAATATACAGTAGTCTCCCGCCAACCGCGGTTTTGGGTATCCGCGGTTGAAAAACTTTACCTGGTTTCGCCAACCGTGGTATCCTGGTTACCCGCGCGGCAGTCTAGTTGACCAATTCTGCTAATATTAAAATTTGTGTTATTGAAGAAGCTACGGACTAACTTATCAGAAGGACAGGCATAGGAAATAGGATTTTTAGCACCCTCTAAGACTACGAGTTAGTCGGGAGGTGGAGGTTCAACGAATTTTATGCAAGCGTTGGTTCTACCAGCGTTCATTGAAGCAGACGGCGTCAGCAGGGACCCTTATGCCATTAAATTATCAATGTACAGTATTTATTTCTCAATTTAACTTATTTGTATATAAAAACATTTTGATGAAGTATATCGCGCTTATTTTTAACATTGATTTGTGCATTACAGGATTTTAGGTATGTTTGTCAGGGGTCACTCTCCCTAAATCCCCAAAATTGTGCAGAGGTATGGGTGGTTTTATAATTTAACCACAAATAAGGGCGGAATCCATCTTTGCAGTATGTTCGTGTTAACGTGGAATGGATTGAATTACGAATGGGTACTTTGATATCAATGCAGGAAGTTCCTTTACCGAAGTAAGGTCCTTGTGTGTGCGATACCTTTGATGCCTCGTTTCCTACTTACGAGTTGGGACGAGATTAAAAGCAATCACGGCAGCTTCTGTATCGTTGAGGTGCGGTTACAAGGTCGAATTAAGCGATGGTCTCGCATGGAAAACAGTTAAGGAGGGCAGAGAGGATCTGCTTGATCTGGTAGACCAACTGCCATGTTTGCGGCCTTCGCCACGATATTTTTATATATCGTGACCATGAACATGGCATCCGTCATAGGCTTAAGAGGTTTTAAGTTATTACAGAATGCTTATGTTTTTTCGTAACCTTTCAAACGTAAACTATGTTCTCTTTGTAAATATATCCCTTTAATTTTATCGAACGGATTCGCGAAATTAATATTTTTGTTGTTTGATTTTCCTTTACTTTAGTGCTTTTAATTTTCTCATTGGGTTGTGTGGCCTATTGCCGTAGATAAAAATATACTATGAACCTATTTTTAGCGTCCTAAATACAGGAAGCGATGGAGATTTTAAATTATACGACACGTGTCAGTTTTATTCGTTGGCATTTCTTATCCTAGTGACTATGTGTGTATAATGTTTGTATTGTATCGTAACTTTAAAGCCTACATTTGCATTAGCGTATATCTAAATTTAAAGGTTGAAAAAAATCAGGCATAGTTTGCAAATGTGATCTAAACTATCGATAGTTCTTTCTGTATAAAAATATATCGTTTATTTATTTTTAAAATATTGAAATATTTTGCGAGATAAATAACGGCTACACTTACCACTTCATATCAGTGGACAACAAGCATAAGCAGTGTCGTATTTAAAGCTTCTCAAACACTATCAACATATGGCCAATTTTAATGTTTATTGGCGGAGATCAGCTTTCGAATTCTTCGCGCATTTTCTCGTTTCGTTCTTCGCCAGCGTGGGAAGTGTGGGAGAGAGTCCTACTTTTTTTCCACCATCACTAGGGAGACGGCAGCTTTCAGGGCATCCTTGCGAGCTTAACAAGGCAAGGTCGATTTCTCCAGTCTTCCGAGGAAATCCGCCGTTCTTTTCTCCCATCTTCGGATGCTAGTCGGAAAGAACTGCTGTCCTCTCTTGTCTGTCACTTTTCTAGAGGGTTCGCATCAGAGGTGAGAATTTGTTCGCTTCTCTTATCTTTTCCTTTCCAGTGACGAAATGAGTCTAAAAAATGAAAAAAGAATCCGTGGAGGGAGAGAGTGAGAGAGAGAGAAAATAAAAGTGTATAGAGGGGAAATTCGAAGGGGAAGGAGGAAGGAAGATCGCAGAGGAGGAAGAAGAGAGAGGAAAAGAAAGAGGAAACCGAGGAGTTACAGACAGACAGACAGATGCCTTTATTTGGGCGAGGTTGAGGTTTGTTAGCCCCCTATTACACCTAAACCCAAGATATGGGGTAGGATGGAGAGTATAAGCTGGAGAGAGAGGGAGAGAGAGAGAAGGGAGAAAGAGTGGTAGAGAGAGAGAGGGAAGAGAAGGTAGATAAAAAGAGGGGGGAGAGAGAAATAGAGGTATGGAGAAAGAGGAAGAGAGGGAGGTAGAGAAAGAGGGAGGAAAAGAAAAGAGGGATGGAGAGAGAGAGAGAGAGAGAGGGAATGAGAGGTAGAGGGAATGAGAGGTAGAGGGAATGAGAGGTAGAGGGAGGGAGGGAGTGGGAAGGAGAAAGAGAGGGAATAAGAGATAAAGGAAGAGGAGGGGAGGGAGAATGTGAGCGAGAGTGATTGGGAAGAGAGAGAGAGACGAGGGAGGGAGGAATAGAGAGAGGGAGGAAGAGGGATGGGAGAGGGAGAAAGGGAGGAAGAGAGGAATAGGGAGAGAAAGAGGGAGAGTAAAACTTCTTTGTCGGTGAAAAAAAAGGAGGGAGGGAGGGCGCTCTTAAACTCCTAAGAGAAAGAGAAGACATTATTAGCCTGTGAAGGTTGTGCCCTTTCCTCCAATTTGGTCGCTTTTTAAAGTTTTATCATTTCCCGACGTAATCTCCTTCATTTTCTCCCTCTCCTTTTCTGTTTTATCTATATCTCTCTCTCCCACTGGCAGTGAGTAAAGAAATCTCTTTATCTTGGTGAAAAGTTCCATCGTGCAGTTTATTCGGCGGAGATTTTATTTCCCTCGCTTATCGTACATACTACGATCGTTCCCATTTAAAAATATATATTCCGGAATTCTTACTTCTCATTCATGTTTATTCTTTCCGCGAATATTTGGAGTTATTGGCAGGTCGACGCGCCTTCGAAAAAAAAATTAATTTGTTTTCGTCGTCTTCTTCCATATAATTTTGTTTGGTCGTAGTAGTAGTTTACAGTTTCTGTGCTGAGCTGGTAAAAGAGTTCCTTTACCTCAGATAGGTCTGCTAATTTTTTTTAGCTCTGTTGATGCGACCCGCGAAGTGAGTTGCTTTATACCATGCTGGAGCTCGAACTAAAACGATTATCTTAGGAACTACACAATGAAAATATTCGTCTATAATCAACGATATTTAAGGAATGCATGAAATGCGGAATTTCCGCATTTTATCGCTCATCCTTATTATGAAAATCAAGGCAGCTGGGTGACAGAAGAATGTCTTTCTTTCTTTCAGCGTGCTTGTTGACGTTGTCCAAATGTCCTACTGATTTGAACTTTAAATAATGTCAAATAAATTATCGCCTTGGTGTCTCTTTTTTTAGAGGAATAACCCGGGGAGGTAATTACAGGTCTACAAAAAGTATTACCTTAATGCAGGAGTTAAAAGCATTTGCAAATGCGGCGAGACTTTACAAAACGAGACTTAATCACAAATAAAATGAAACCACAGTCAAATTTATCACTATAATTATACTCCCGGGTATATACTGTTCGAAATTTGCGAGTGTTTTTTTAAAAATTTTTACTGCATGTCTGTTTGTCTTCCTTTACTGCGATGTAATAAATACATTCTCGCCAATGATATCATTGAGAAAATGAAGCTGGTCGTAATATTTCAGATAAAGATAACTCTGATATGATTACTAATTACGAATCTGATGAAAATAATGAGTTCCTATCATAATAGTAGCGATGGTGATAATGAAGATGGAAGTAGTGTGTATATATGCACTCAGGTGCATGCAAGGCAAATTAAAACAGGAAAATACGAGAAAGTGAGAACACATTCACCATATCTCTATTGCTGATGGAGACTGGCAATTGAATTGCGGACCAAATTTGACCAAATTTTCTTAATATTCAAAAGTTTTAAAATTTTTTTTAAATTTCAAATAATAAGCAGCTGAAGGATTAAGAAAGACAACAAACCGAACAAGTCAAATTACTGGCTATGGGAAGGACGATTTTTAGCGCTTATTATCCCATGATGCCGTTGATATTTTTAAAAAAAATCTGTTCGCTCCTCATAAAGCGGCCATTTTGATTTGTGTCGCCATTTTCGACATTTTGTTTATTTTAACGTCGAAATGAAATATAAATGGATGCCACAAATATTTATCTTCGCGCACACCCCGAGGCAACCTTTGCCGAGGTCCGTACACGTGTACGTCAAACCTGCTCGAGGAATTAATAAAAAAAAAGGAAAGTTCAACTATACATTGACTGGTAAGAGTAAAAAAAAAAAGGCGTTTGGAACTGGATTTTCGTTTCTCCGCTCATCAACCTTTCACTCTCTCTCTCTCTCTCGAATCGCTCAGCAGAGGAAAGAGATTGTTCCGAAAAGGAATCCTCACGTGTGCGCGCCTGTGTGCGTACGCGCACTCGCGTGTAACGGGCGTGGAATGGTTTTTAACGCTGCAGCGTCAGTCCCATGCTTCGAGGGGGACTTTCTCATCCCTCTTATGGTTGGATTGGCGGAGGGGAAGCGAGGGAGTGGCAGACGGGGGATAGGGAGTAGGGGGGTAGGGTGGAGTAGGTGAGAGACATGATGAACCCTTTTCCTCCATGCACGTCTTGAGGGAGGTGAAGGGGAAGAGCACAGCTGTTGTTCCCACCCCATCGCTCCTCTCTCTCCACACTCCATTTCCCCTCTACCCCAGACATCTTCCCCTTTTTCCTATCCTCACACTCTCCCATTCTGTTTTCCTTTTACTCCTGTTCGCTGTTTCTTTTCTCACTCCCATTCGCCGGCTCCCTCCTTTCTCATCCCCCTTCACTCTACGTTAAAAAAATCCTTATTCCCTTCTCTTATTCCTCTTTCTACACTCTACCTTCCACCTTCTACCTCTTCTTCCTCCTCTCTCTACACTCCCCTTTATATAGATAGATAGATAGATAGATAAGTGGCTTTATTTTCAGGGCGAAATTGAGACCATAAGGTCCCCTCTTCCATTTAACCCTACCTTATTGATTACAAAATAATAACACGCATAAATGTATATACAAACAAAACTAGAGCAATAAAAGGTGCGTCAGATAAATACAACAAGAACAGAACAATAAATATCACATTACACATTAGAGAGGTTTCTAAGAAAGATATGATAATTGTGGTAAAAACCCAGGTAGAGCCATGCATGGCCAACCCAGTAAAAAAAAACCACGCAGGAAAACACCCATGAAGAGAAGGGGGGTGGAAAAAACCTGCGAAAACCCTAGATAGTAGAAATACAATAATGATTGCTGTTGGAAAGAGATATGGTATACAAAATATATGTTAATGTACAAAAGGTTTAACTGAAAACTCCTTTAGGGTTAAATGTAAGAAGGGACTAGTATATGGTCTCAATTTCGCCCTTAACAAAGTCGTTTCTCTGTCCGTCTGTCCTTTCCCCCTTCTTCCTCTCCCACCTCTCCCCCTCCCACCTCTCCGTTCCAAATCTCCTTCCTCCTCCCATTCTCTTTTCTCCCATTCCAGTCCCCTCTCTCTCTCACCTTCTATTCTTCTACATCTCTCCTTATAGTCTACCTCTGACTTTCCAATCTCCTCTCCCTCTCACCTTCCAATATCTTACTCTCTACCTCCAATCCCTCTCTCTCTCTCCTTCCAATTTACTCTCCCTTTCTCCATTCAATCTCTTTCCTCTCGCCTTTCAAGCTCCCTCTCTCCCCACAACTCCTACCTTTCACCACCCTACTTCGTTCTCTCTCTTTCCTCCACTGTTTCCTCATCCCTTTCCCCCCCTTTCATTTCCTACTCTTCCATTCCCCTCCCCCCTCTCTCTTCTTTCTGTTTCCTCTCGTTCCTTATCTGGTATACTTTTTTCACCCCACTACCTTCTCCCCCTTTCCCCAACCCCCAATTCTTTCTCTCGTCCTCCTTCCTAAACCCTACTCATTTATTCCTCCCCCCTCATTTATTCTCTCCCCCTCTCCTTCCATCCCTCTCTCTCTCTCCCCCATCTCTCTCACGCCTCCTCTGGGAAGCATGGGGTGCGTGCGTGTCCCTTTAAATGATTAATGCGGGCCTTGCTGGATGAGATGGGTGTGGGTGTGTGTGCATGTATATATTATAGCAGGAGGATTTTTCTCTCGTGGGAAGGGTTTCCCCTCGTCGTGTTATAATAAGGCTTGAAAGGAATATGTCAATTGCCATTGCTTCTTATTTGCGTTCGCGTCGTGTTTAAAAAAAAAAATATCGCGTGTAATGAAATTGTTTGTTCAAGCGGTGACGTCACGTTAGGGGGGAAAGAAGGTAAAGGGTGAATTTTAAACTTTTAGTCGTTTACCAGAAGGTGATTATTCGGCTATAGATCATTATTAACCAGATTATAACGGTGATTAAATTATGTATATTAGAGAGGATTTATAATGGAGTGGTTTTATATGTCACGTTACGTTCCACGGCCTGACGGATGTAAGCAGTCTACGGTGATGTAATTTTGAGAAATAGGCTGTCATTACAGATGTTGGATAGATATCGTTGTAAAAGTTTATCGTTGGTGTTTCATCGCCGAAATGCACGGCACCTCTACACATTTCCCTTTATTCACCCGAGTGCTGGGTGGCAGTAGATGCAGCGCACCAGAGCGTAAATATCAATTCTCTCTAACAGATTTGACTCTACTATTATAATTTCGTATTCTTTGAAAAAAAAAACGAGCCAGGATAACGCCGTGTCCTCCTCCAATCGGTATCACGCATTTTATCCTCATGATCTTGTCTACCTATGTACGTTGATGCTTCGACTTTTCTTAAAACATCTGCTCGATATGGACCATATCGACCCGATGTGACCATGGTATGAAGTTAAATACAAAATAACCCAAGGCGACGCAACACCCACACAAGTTTAAATTATATGCAGCCCTCGATTGGACTCGCGCACGGCACTTTACGTATGTATGTAGCGTGAGAAAGCTCGTAGCATATAAGAACACGTGGTTTTTTTTTCCGAGGGCGATAAATTCGCACAACGCTGTTTTGCGTCCATTACGTACCCATTGCCATACACCCTAATCACTGTATGCCTGACCGTGTAGCAATTGCACTTTCCATTAAGTAGGTAATATTATTGCTGATGGCCAATGTTACCCCTTTCAGAGTACGCAGCGATTTTACCGTAAAAAATGTGTACCCAATTGTTTATTATTGAAAATTGTGTACAAGTGAACAGAATTTTCGGAAATGATCACACAAGTATATGAATATAAGGCTGGTAGACAAGTATAATTCTTTAGTCTCCTAACCAAAAACTTTTCTCTCGTGAAATCGAAAGGTGTGACAATTCAGAAGGTAATTCCGCCGAAAAATAATGCATATTCATATTCTGGAATAAACATTTTGTTAGTTTCTCTCATTTAACGACTTTCGCTCGATATATAAAATTCGGATTTAGGGTGCGTTTACCACCTATAACATTTTAGCCGACTTCTTCGACGGAGAACATTTATTTCACGTCTCCTCCTTGCGATTGTTTTTCCTCCAATATGTACCGTAGAAATATTCTCCCATATAAATACCGAGCGTAATAATATAACAATTTTCCGCCTAAAGGTTCTTCGTAGAAATCCGCAGTTCGCAAATATTTACGTTACTGCGAGTACGTCGATCAGCTGTTTGCACAGACCGAGGATTAAACGGGTTCTCCCTCTCTCTCTCTCTATCTCTCTCGTTATTCTCTTAACTCCCGAAAAAAAAATCAGTCGTGTTTACTCAAATGTCGTTATGGGCGCGGCTCCGCAGAAAAACAAACGTATCGCTTAATTGCTCCAGCGGATTATGTAGGAGCTCGGTATCTTTGTCGAATAAACGTATCTTATGACACTCCTCTCTCATATAGTTCCCATATTGTTCTTAGGCGCGGTGATTTTGGAATTCTGGAATTTTTAGACCGAGGTAATTAATTCATGTAAACTTTGGCGTTTCTTTTTGGACTAAAGAGAAAAAGTTGCCCCAGTTTTTCGGTTGTGTTATGGTCTCGATAAATTTTTACCTTTTACCTATTACCTTCGATCTGCTTCAAGCATGCGTTTCTTGAAAAGATCGCGTGAAGCGAAAATCGTGCAAAATGGGATCGATTTTCCTCGAGGAATATCTGAGGTTACATTTGATTCATCATCTTGAGTTCAACATGCAAACATTTATTTACATTATTTTTAGCATTGCTTCCTTTACCCTTTAATATGGCCTGCGAATCGACGTGAAACGCTTAGGTTTTCTTTTTTTAAACGCTCGGAGACAGTTTCGAAACCGCGCCAGATCGGAATTAAGATGGCCGTGCAATTCGAGACTTCTTTTAAAACGACGCTAAACCGAAAACGCGTGAGACGAAACCGTACAATTCGAGGAAGGAATGTAGAACTAGGCAAGAAATCGCGATATCGGTGTGAATCGTTGGGCTGATAAATCGTTTTATTTCTGTATTCGATTTTAGCCCACAAATATAAATGAAATTTAAATATAAATCCCGATATCTGCATCCGAATTAAACGCAGATCTTCGGAAAACACTTTGTACGTTCACTGCGTATGGTGTTAAACGCGATTGTTACATCCTTTGGGAAAATTATTTAGCTCTGAAACCGAATATTTCTTATAGTAGCAACTTAGTCGCTTTATTTTATGGATTTAAATTAATGTAACGGGGTCTATGAAGCAGTACTATGTCGATGTGGAAAGGAAGGAGCGAATTCCATGTAATCGATATCATCGGACAAAAGTATCGTATCGCGATGGCATTCGAAGCTTTCCCCGACGAATATTATCTTGATATTGTAATTTGTGCTATTCGGTCGAATTTAAATTTTACTCGGAATCGGACTCAAGCGCTTTTGTTTTTTCGCCCTGTCTATGGAATTTAAAATCATCTATGTGGTTTTTGGTTCGATTAATAATTTTACAGTAAAATCTCGATACAACGTATCTCTACGGAGCATGAATTTTTATACTTTATACTGAAAGTACGGTGTACTGCAAATACCCAAAAGAAGTACAGCGGAGAGAAAAAAGAAAATGATCATACTTCAACCCTACTTTAATGTTTCATAAAATAATCTGAAATTTTCTTTTGTTTCATCTTTTTTAGAATTTGACACGGAATATAATTTTTCACATCGTCAAATGATATAAACAATGCCTCTGGCACTTCATCAGGTTTTATGATGAATATCTTTAATTTCTCCAAACATTCCGATGCCTCTAACGATGTCACTTGTGATGTCGCATTTGACTCAACCTTTATCCCGTCTTCAGAGCCTCTACTTATTTCCTCACCTATACCAGTAACGCTCTCTACTACGACACCGTCCGTTAATAAAAACATGGTTTCCAAATTTTTATCAACACCTGAAAACTTCTCAAAACGTGATTGAAGAATGAAATTGGAGTTTTGAGGAGACATCTTTCCAAAGCTCTCTGGGTACATTTAAATCCTCTTCATAAGTGGAATCTGCAACCTGCGATGAAAATATAATGCCCGATTTATTCCAGCAATTGCTAATTGTCGTCCCACTGGCATCCCACCATCCACTCTTGATCATCTCCATGTCCTGACGATTGTGAAAATACGAGAGAGATAACTGACTCTCGGTTCTAAATTTTTCAGTTGGAAGAATCCCTTCTTTCGGGATTTTGGCGGAGTTCCGCAGATCTTTTTGTACTAAAGATTCCTTCAAAATTTGTATAAAACGACTTGAATGAGCAAGAATTGGTTATACTTGAGTCATTTACGGATGAAAGCGTGCGTTAAAACCACAAAAATCTTTTTTCGGGCTCTCCGAAGTTCATACGTAGTATCCAAAAGTACAAGTACGTTAAGTTGAAGTACGTTATTTTGAAATATTTATACGGAAAATTTGACGGGGATTTAATAAAGGTACGTTAATTTGAAACATACGTAATTGTGAAGTACGTTGTAACGAGATTTCACTGTAGTCCGGCAAACGTATTTCTCTAAGCTTTTTTTTTTTTTAACTTCCGTTTTTTTTTTTCGGTCGTTTCAAAGCTTTGCGTTGTTGTATCTGATATCGCCTCTGCTCGCGTGACAAACGTCACCAACGCGCCATAACGCTGTCCGCATCTCTATCGAACCTGTAGAGGCGGGGATGTCGATCGATACGATTTTTCGCATCGATATCGCGCGCCTTTTTTTCTAATCTTTATCGAACTTTTTGGTCCGCACCAGCGTCGCACGTAACGTTTTTGCGTGTACCCGGCAGCAACGACACGGTGCGATCGTGTTCCGATTAGATATGTGCAACCATTTGTTGAACAACTCGCCAGGCGATGCGGAATCGCCCTTGAGTGTCTCTCGATTTTAACAGCACGTGATATTACGGAGTAATGCACGAACGTAGGGCACGGAAACGAAACATTTACCTTCGTCATTTTCACTTTGAAAGGGAAATAGCGTTTTGTAACGTAAGCGGTTTATCGATGTGTGACGCTCGTGTCAATATATTTTTTTTCTCCAACATCGTATGGAAACGATTGTTTTGGTCGATGCCTCCTATGTTGCAGGCTTACGTATACATGCTTAAACGAGTCAAACGTGTTGTTGGAGGAGTCGTGGGAAATGAGTGACCCCTCCTTTCACGGCAAATGTTATCTCGGGGTTCTTCTTACCAAAGGTCATAGAGAAAGTCGGTTTCGGTTTTCTTATTGGTAATAAAAGTTAAATTATTAATTCAATAACAGCGCATTAAAAAAATATTTTCCTTGGGTATCTCCGTTAGCCATAACAAGGTTATATAAAAATTCAGATGTGCGTTGTTGCTACAAAGCAGCAGCCTTCGATGGTGATTCACCGAAAAAGATATTCTAAAAGTTTCGAGTGCTTGTTCTTGAATTTTTTTTTTCAGCCATAAGATGAGATGTTGATTTAAATCGTTGCGTTTTTAATTTTTTCGTAACTTCTTTTTGGTATTATTCTGATGATTGAAACAGGCCCTGTGTGCCCCGCCGTCGTATTTTCTCTCCGGGTTAGCAATTATTATTTTCATCCAAAGGAGTTAAATATGTAACATACTGGTTCTCTCAAGAATATAAAAATTGAACAAGTACTTATCCTTGTATCTTCAATAGCCATAACAGTGTTATGAAAACAACGGAATACAGACGCACGTCTTACTTTTATGGCCTACTTTATTTTCCCCCTGCCACCCACCAATCTAGTGATTTGCAGGGTATCATATAGATGTAGGTGTATCGCCTCTGAAGACGGCTTCTTTGTAGCCTAAATACGTATATAGCTTTTATAACCTTGCTATGGCTATTGGAAGTAGGTACCTAAGATGAGTATATTATTTTTCAAAATTCGATATTGAAGAGTTTATTCTTGAATCTGATTTCAGCCATAAGACGGACTTAATTTAGATCAGAGACAGCACATGGCCAGTTATACTGAACTAGCTGAAACGCCCGGCTTCGCTCGGGAAAGAGTGGCAAACGATTTTTATTGCTCGGGGCAAACGTTCCCCATTCCTTAATTACGCAAGTGATGCTTACATGAACTTTTACTATTTTATGTATTAACGTCTTACTTAATATTCACATGGATAGATGCACCGAAGCCTTTAAAGCGGCTGTAAAATTATTTGGATTATGTCAATACTATTAGCCAAAACGTAAACAATATTATCTTGGTTACCGAACAAATGTAAGTAGATGTATCTATTTATGTTGCGATAAATCTTTCAATGATAATGGTAAAAGTTAACAATGTTCTAATATTCCTTAAAAATCATTTGACTCACTTTAAAAGTATTCATAGACTGTATTTAGGCATATATTGGCGTTAGCTATTCTTCCTCTACGGCGTGCCACGGCGTGGATTTTCCTTGCATTAATCTTGACGTGTATATCTCCCTTTGAAGAGGACAACAATTAAGAAATTTAGCTTTGCTGTCGCCTGGAAAATGGACATCTAAACCGATAAATTTTGCGCTTAAAGGAATATTTCGAGCGACTTACCATGTAATACCACGAAACATGAACAGAATTAAAATATTCAGTCTTTCGTGCGTAAAATAACCCATTTCCCGTTATCGTAAGTTAATATTTAGGTATATTTATATCCACATCAGTGAAGGGCTGCATGGCATTTTGGGGTTTACCCACACCATTTCCCATGAATTCTTATGGAAATAGTATTTTATTGACCCCATGGGGTATAAGAGACCCCACGGTCTGCAAATCTAGACCAAGTTCTTCCTTTAGTGTATGGGATGGCCCATGAAACTTTTTAATTCGATAGCTTCAACGGTGTAAAAACGTATAAAGAACATACATACACACACACATGTACTCTAAAATATTTATAAGATATCGTAACAACAATAACAAGTAACAACAATAACGAGGACGAACACATACGACCATGCCCTAGGCAGGATTCGAACCTGCGACCCTAGCATTGGGAGCTTTGAAGGGTTTAATGTCTGACGCTACTGCTTTTCCGCGAGGTGAAACCGGATGCGCTTGATAGTCATTTTTAACATTTCATAAAATTTTGAATTTGTTGGGTTATATTACGTAACATTCGGGGTATCGTTTAAACAATATATTTTATGAAAAATTAGTCAGAATTGTTTCGCATTTTTTTACTCTTACCGAATATCTTACTTCAACAATTTTTTGACACGTGATTTTTTTCTGGAAGGTAATTCGAGAGAGTACATCGAAGTAATTTTCAGCCCAAGTTTTGTTTACAAGTTCTTCATCACTATATTTTAACATAACAACATAGTTTTATGTAATTGAGATCCCTCTTTAAAAATTTAGGAAAGGGTTCGAAAAACATCCCATAGTTCCGGAATTGAAAGAAGTAACCTTGACGTTATGGCCGAAGAATTAGAATGAGAATTTTATTGCCCATTGTCGTAAAAATACATGGAGTGGATTGCCCGACCTCATGCAGTGGTTATTTTCTTGGCAAAGTTACAGTTAGTGCTGTTTCTGGCCGTAAGATATCTTTATGAATTTGATGCCCTGTTTTCCGCCTATGTAGAAAGCGTTGGATATCGCAATATATCTACATGATACCGTGAAAATAACCAGTTTGGTGAGTGGTAAGGGGTGCAGCGCACCAAAGCCTACCTAATAACTTCTCTCGCGGGTAACACTTCCTGTTATGGTTTCGAATGGTCTTCGGGAAAAACGTACCTTGATATCGCTCCGTCCTACAGTTGATCTCTCGTATTTTATCCTCGTGAACGTGCCTACCCATATAAGTAGGTGCGTATATTATTCCTTAGACCTCCTCTAATAGAACTTCCGACCTAAACTTCTCCAAAAGCCTTAACCTAGCGCTAATTCTGCGATCCTCTAGCGACATCCAATTCAATTCCTTCAAGAGTAATGCCAACTTTAGCTTTTGCTCATATTTTTGCTTTACGAATCCGGCTGCTCTGCGTTGGAATCTTTCTAACTCAAGTATCTGTCCCTTTTCGTACGGATCCCATATGCTGGAAGCGTATTCGACCTAAGATTTGACCAATGATTAATAACACGTTTGTCGTACCTGTTCTGTGCTACTTCTTGCTATTCGGCCTACGAAGCCCAATTTCTTGTTGACTGCGCCCATGATCCTTCGAATATGCATATTCCACGATAGATCACGACAAATGGAGACTCCTAAATATTTAACCTATTTCGCAGATTGGATATTCAATCCATCGATTTTATACTCTTGAGTCTAATTCATAGTTCTTGCCCTTCCAGAAACTCAAGTGGGAGCATTTACGGTGGTTAATTTCGATTTGCCATTCTTGACACCACGCAGGAACGACGTTTAAATCTTCCTGGAGCGATTTATGGTCATCCTGGCTCTTTATCTCCTTATTTAAGACGGTGTCATCTGCAAAAAATCTGATTTTGCAGCGAACTACCGAAAAGTTATCGGGAGTGGAAGAAGAGATAAAAAATTTCTTTATGCGATCATATTTTCCTGTTTTAATTTCCTGCCATTTACGCTATCTGCTTACAACGTTACGTAATGGACGTTGTTAAATTGGTCAAAAGGCGCTTTCTGAATTTCCTCAAGCTGTGGATATTCTGGATAAGACGTGTTATTTATTGAAAGACACTGTGGCCTCCTTGGCGATGATGGAGATGTAATTTTAAAATTCAAAGGCTTAGTTTTCAAGAGACTTGTCTCTCTCAAGTCTGTACCTTACGTAAGAGGAAAGTATATCCCGGAATAAATACATTTTTTTATGCCCACAGAATATATATTCGCCGTTTCTCATTATTTACAAGTTTTGCGAAGTACTTTGAAAGGTTGTAATGACGACTATAATTGTCCACCACGTTTGTAGTATTAACGCCTTTGGTGGACTTTGAGTAAAGTTGAGTTAAATTCAATTTCGATATGTTCATTGAATTTTTCAACTAACAATAAGAATGGGTTCCAGAGGGACGACATTTGTGCTGTTTTCCATTGTTAGAATAGGAAGGTTCTCCTTCATGAGTGTATATGCTCCTATCTCCACTTTCGGCCAAAGTTTCACTCTCACTAAGGTAATGAGAGTAAACAGGCGATATATGTTATTTCGTACGCAAAAAATTAAAAACCATTAGATCCACGTAACGTGAACCTAGTTTTCTCGAGGAAGGAAAAATCCACTATAACTCGACATTTTGTTACCAGAAAGTGAGATATCTAAATATCCCATCGTTTCTGGTCAAAATTAAATTAATATTCCTCGATAGATCTTTTTGCGATATAATTATCGTACCATTATTAATTCTAGCGCGGATAGTCTAAAGAAAACGCGACACGGCCCCCTTTCTTCGACGATGGCAAATCTACTCGTTTTCATTACGAAAGCCAAGTTCCTTTCAACGAACCGGTCGTTAACACCTTGTGTGGATCTATCCCGGTTGCTTTTTCGATACGGGAAAACAATGCAGCGGGAAATGCGACATCTTCAGGCGTCGCGAGGAATCTTCGGTTGAAAAAAAGAGAATCGACCTTGTGATGTCTTCATTGAAAAAGAAAGAAAGAGTTAGGGGAGGAAGAGAGTCGCATGTAACTTTTATTTTTTTCAAATGGGGTTTTGCGGTTATTATCTCCAGGTGGCGTTTTCATTCCTCCTCCCCCCCTTCTCCGACGCTTGCAACACTGAGAGTGGCGTAAGGTAGGGAGAAAGCAGTGAAAGGAGCGAGGGAGGCGGAGAGAGAAAGAGGGAGATATCCCTGGTGTTGGCCTAGTGAATGAGGAATGGAACTCCCTTATCTTTTTCCCAACCGGGGATCGACCCGGAACGTCTTGGCTCTCCGCCAGGAACCTCCCCTTCAAAAACTCCCACTCCCCTCCAGCCTCCCTCTACCTCTCCAGCCTCCGTGTCGCCTCAAGCCTCCCCCTCTCCTTTCTAGACTCCCTATCCCCTTCAATCTCCCTCTCCCTTCTAGCCTCCCTATCCCCTTCAGTCTCCCTCTCCCTTCCAGCTTCCGTATCCCTCCCAGCCTCCCTATCCCTTCAGCTTCCCTATTCCGCCGTTTCCCTCTGCATCCTATTTCCCCCTTAAACCTCCCACGCTCCTCCTGCCTCCCTCTCTCCTCCGGCCTCACCCTCTCCAGTCTCCCAATCCCCTCCAACCTCCCAGTCCCCTACAGTCTCCCTCTCTCCTCCAGCCTCCCTCTCCAATCTCCCTTTCTCCTCCAGCCTCCCTCTTTCTTTTAGCCTCCCACTCCCCTCCGACCTCCCTCTCTCCTCCATCCTTCCACTCCTCTCCAGCCTCACTCTCCCCTCCAACCTTCTCCTACACCCCTCCCTTTCCAGTGAGAGCGTAAGAGACTGTGGGGCAGTGGAGGGTGTAAGGGGTCAGGCTTTGGGGTCCTGGAGTTTGCTGTGGAGTAGAGAGAAAGAGAGAGAGTTTTGAGAGGTTGGAAGAGAGTGATGGGAGAGAGAGAGAGAGAGGGACGTAAGAGAGAGAGAAGGGGAGATTGGGAGAGAGGGAGGCAAGAGGAGTTGAAGAATAATCGATGGAGCTTACATGGGTTGGGTATTTCAACAGGGGCGCGCCGTGTCATCTTCGCCATCATTGTCCAGGTCAGGGAATATGAAGGCGCTATATTTTGCGGGTCTTTCCCTCTTTCTCTCGTTTCTGATTGGTCCGCCCTTGCTAATTTCCACACTCGTTTGTTTTTCTTTCTTTCCTCCGACCGGGTAAAAAGAAAGGGCGAGGAGGTTGGCAAGAAGGGGTTGTTTTTTTTCGGCTTTTTTTTTTTTTTAGACGTGCGACGAGGAAAATGTTTATTTTTTTCAAATCATGAGCGTCACGCCATCTTGTTGATGGGTGTTGTTTCAATCCCTTTCAAAAATTGGACGCCGTTTTATCTTCCGGTTAATTGTTTTTTTAATCACGTAAAGCGATGCAGATGAGTCGAGACCTCATTAACTGGTTTCGTTTTTATTTTTCGCGCTATGCTGTGTGTGGGAGTTCTTTTATTTATTCTTCTTTATGAAGGCGTTGTCGACGCTGATGTTGCGTCGGGGTGTTCATTGTTAAGGGTTGCAGTTTCGAAAATTCTGCGGCTTAAGGGGGAAGGTATTCTCCGAGACTTTAAAGGGAGATGCTCGTCCTACTTCGGCGACGTGAGGGCATTGTTTCTGTTTCGAATTGTTAATTTTCGGGGGAAGGGGGTGGGAGTGAGGAGTCGCATCTCGCGTTTCCCTTGTTCCATTAATAAGTGACAAGTAACAAACGGACGAGTTGAAGTAGCCGTCGAGTTGATTAAAAATTAAAAATAAAATAAAAATAACCTGCCGAGTATTTAACTTGGCGACGCGTTGTTAAGGATGTCTGAATGTATCGGGGATTTTATGTTATATCCGTAAATAGTGAAAGCTTCCGTGCATTGTGAGGGAAACTAAATCTAGCACGTAATTTTTACCGCTCGATTTTATTTTTTTTTTTAGCAGCAATCCAATTTCGGATAATTTTAAATGTCGAGTGACACTTTTTTTTATATAGCTGTTTGTTATTTATCATCGTTCCTATGTTAATACACCAAGCTTTTTGAGCTCCATGACAATTTAAGTAACGATGCGTCATTTGAAATAACATTCATTGAGTGTCCCTTATTAATGTTGTTCGTTATTGTCATCAGCCGGTTATTGTAACAGACGTGGAATTACAAAAACCAGATTATTTTTAGAACGTCTGTCATTTATTGTAATGAACTAGTCAATATAATTATTTGAATTTAACCTAATTTGGTTATATTAAGCGGTTCCGATTATACAAGCTTCAGACGTCGAAGATTGAATCCGATGACCTATATTTATGTTCTGCAAAGCCTGATGTGTGATATATCGAACGTTTAAATTTATTTTGCTAAGTAAACGGTCAGTTTTTTTAAACTACCGCGATTTGATTGAAACATTTGTTCGAAATTCATTGCAGTATCAAGGGGAGGAATTAAGAACGAGCTAAAAGGGCTGCAACTTGCCTCCCTGTGGTCGAGGGGCCCAAATGTCACACAAAATAAAAAAATCATAAAAATTTAAAAATTATTGAATTATTATAGAGATACACACCCATTACTTAAACAGCCTACTTTTTTATATATAAACATTCCCTTTTACGTTTAATTTAATTTGATCGATTTCAATGGCCCTCAAATAACATTAGCTCTGGGTTCCCAAAATTCAGCAACCGCCACTGATAGTTGCAGCAAAGAATACAGTACTCGGTTCCAAAAAAAACGTAATTGTTAACCAAATCAACGTAAACAAGTTTATCTGTTGGGCTATATGTTTCCAAAAGTGCGGTTTCTATTACTCTCTTAGAGTTTTATAAAAATCCATAACTGTCACAACAGCTTGATTTTTGTTGTTACGCGTTTGAAAATGCTGAACTATCCATTGGCTTGAAGAAGTCAAGAAAGGCAACGTAACTAAGACATAACAGAATCAACTTGTTTAGGCTCCACTTTATGGAATGATTCCTTAATAAATTTAAAAAATTGTGGAAAATATAATTTCTCTTTGATTCGTTAACTAAGTCACGATCATAATATCTGAAAGTAAAAGTTTCATTTTCTAGCGCGTGGTTGTTTTTCACCTATTCAAGATTTTCCACCTTGGGTTATGGAAAGAACATAGGAAAGGATATAGAAATCTTTTCTGTCAAATAACTCATATATTGGTTGGTAAAGTACGTCTCGTGCTCTGAAATCCTTTTCCTCGGTGCATTAAAACCGTCTGTCTTTCTCTTCTAATCGATATTTCGACCTTTGCCATCGTTTTTCTTTCCTGCGGGGAAGTTATTAAAGGAGATGAGAATAACCCGCAGCGTAAAAGACACCCACCATGTAGAGATTTAGTGGCATCCTACGTCGCATCACCCTCGGGAGCAAAACCCATTCTAACAATTATGTATTATCCACCAAATCCGACCTCCCTTCCGACCGCTCGCCTCTGGGAAGTGTGCAGGTGCCGCTTGGCCTAGTTTGTGGGAAATATCGTTCCGAGATGCCTCCCGGGGTGCTAGGAGGAGGAGGAGGGGATTTTTTCTTTTATTAAAATCTCTGAAAAGGGCGGGATCGTACAAAAAAAGAGGGTGCTAAGTTCTCTAGGAGCCGTGTTTTGTAGCTTTCTGTTTCTTCTTGGATATTTTTTATAATTTCCTCTAGGATTGCCGAGTAGGGCGTTGAATTCCGAATTGCGATTTTTTTGTCACGTGTTCGGCGCGACGTCAGGTTTTCATCCACGCGATTGGTTTAATTAGTGTGTGCTGTATAGGGGTTTTTTTCCGCCGCGGCAGTGCTGCTACAATGTCGAAATTCAAATTGCGTGGATTTAGCATTACTTAATCTTACGACTGGTCAAGTTAGCCATTTTCGGTAGTTTCGTTCACCTGATCGGGAGTTAAGACGCTAAGGAAAAACGTTTTAAAAGAAATTCCAGGTCGCTAGGTTATTTTATAATGAGATGCGCGTTTTATGAGTTATCCAAAAAACGCGTTTGTGCCTGCATTTTGCTGAATTGCAAAATAGATACGTGATGATTTTGATAAAGTTTTGGTATGGAAAAAATGATAGGGTAACGAGAAGCGAGATGGTAAATCGTATCCGTCGAAATTATCTACAAATGGAGTCGTTAAAAAATCACCCCGACTAGCTTTAATCTTAGGATGGGCATTTAGGTTTGAGAGTATGAAATTCTTGGTTTAGGTTAGGGAATTATGAAAATTATGGGGGCAGCCTGTCCCGTTTTGGGGTGTGGTAATGAGACCGTTTATTTGTCGAAACATGGCTGTACGCGTTTTATGTTAGTACAATATCTATGTTATAGTAAGGGATGAAAATCCATAGTGTTTTTTTCATTGGAATAGGTCTCTAATTTAGTGGTGCAACTCCAATAGCTCGCACCTGGAACGTCGTTTTAAGTTAGACCCTTTTTTGGTCGTCGAATCATATCATTTGCAGACTGTGGCGTTGAAAACGCGGACAGTGGGATCATATCTCAATGGGAATTTTTAAAAAGGGTTTGAAGGTAGTTTTTGGATCTGAGCCATGTCGAATTCTTAAAAACCTCTGAAGCTGTGGGGATATGATCATAAACTGTGAGGTTCGCTTTGCAACATCATTCTAACATGCCAAAACCAAGCAAACGTATAATCTTTTAAAATCACAAATTTCTTTAAAAACAATTGTATCCCATAGTCTGATTTGACCCTTGAACATATTGTCTGTTTTTCTCTAACACTTGTATAGTTTCATTTTTCTTAAAAAAATTACGCTCTCTTTCCAAATTCTTTATTAACAGTATGCCTGTATATTCATCTGATGTTTCATAATGTTCCATCGCATATCTTAATCCTCCATATCTGGCAGAGATTCGCTTCCCGCGGCTTGGTTGATATTATGTTAATTTTATCCCGGCATATTTTGCGCTATGGCAAAATCGATTTACTAATATTGAATTTGCCTCTGTGTTCTTACGGTAGTGTTAACAGTTTAAGTATTAGATATCAGTTATTTAAAATGATTTTTTCAGATTTGCACGTTTTAAACAGAAGGTAAGGTGAATTTGAAAATTATTTATTACTACGAATTTGATTCGATCAATTCTCTTCCAATGATATAATTGTGTAGAATCTTAATGAAATTCTCGTAGTCAGACTATACGAACTGTTGACGTAGTAATATCTTAAGGGTTTTGAAACTAAACGAAGATATTCTTTGTGTAACTTCCCAGAAATGTTGCTTAGGCAAACGTTTTACCTGTATTTTTTGGCTGTAGTCAACGTGATATCATGTGAAGAAATTTTTGGCTAATTGTATTAAAAAATAGGCATTTTTAGGGAACTTAAGAACTTTATCAAGTAATGGAGTACTGCTGAAATTTATTTATCAGGATCCGAAAAGGTTTTATTGCAGCCATTATCCGTTAACAATGGTGACGTTTTTTTTAAGGTCGCCTTTTTTTTCCTGACCGTATTTCTGCTCTTAATCGCCCTCCGTTTGTCTTTCTATCCTCCATGTCGTTTTCCTAATTGGACTCGTCTTTTTCAATTCACGGAAAAAAGCATACGAAATAAAAGAAAGTGTGGGCCGTGGGCGAAATTTCCATCTTTTATTTTTCCCTCCCTGCCATTTCGACCGTTTCGATTGCCGGAGCATCTGATGACCGCACAATGCGTCCCTTCATATCCCTGGATTTGTTCTTTTTACTTCATCCGCTGCATAAAATCGTCCGCGAAAGATTTTTTTCTTTTTCGTTCGGATTCCGCAGTTTGCCGCGGAAAGAAAGGAGAGATCCTTCCGAGGATTCGGAAAGTTCTACTTTTGGGATGAGTTGAGTTGAAAAAATTTTTCCATCTCCGAACGTCATTTCTTCTGGGATGTCGGGGGAAGGGAAAGTTGCCCCAGTTACGTCTCGCGTGCGCTTTTTTATTGGTTCGACTGCGTTCCTGGTCGATGCATGCGGGTTGAAACGGAGGCGGTCCAGTGCCGCAGCCCTGCGGGACTCCAACGTTGGCGCTTCGGATGGCGTTCTGGTGAAGAAACAATGGCTCCGCGAATGATAGACCTCTCGCTCGGATTACGGACGCCTTTTATTCTCTATTCGGCGGTTCGATCCCTCGGAGGTATGACGGGTTTTGATAACGGTTGATGAGTGACGAGGGGAAGGCGTCCCATCTCCGTCGGCCTGCACTCGACTGGTTACGAACCCGGGTTCATATCGATCCGTAATGGAAGATTAGTCCCACCATATCCCTGTCTCTCTCGCGCTCGGCAAAGGTTGGTGGCAATTGCCTTTATTCGTGACAAAACGTCGCATAAAGGACGCGGAAGTTGCTTTAGACGGCTTCTTGTTTCTGCGGAAATAGGTCACGTTCATCTTCATGTAAATAGCTGGGTGTTATATCGGGGAATTTGAATGCTGAATGCGTTTTAGAAGTAGGTGTTATGCACCTTTTCAGTCCGGAGTGAGTTGTTTTTCCTATGAAACTTGTTAATTCATTTCAATAATATTTTACATGCAATTCTCAAATGTACGTAACACCTAGGCATACCAAACTCCAATCCTCTTACTGCCTATTAACTTTGCCATGGATTTTTTTATTTTAGATTTTCCCCAAAATATTTTTTGAGATGAATTAAGTATCGGGGATTATTAATTTCCAAATGCAGTAAAACCCCGATTATCGGAATCAGTTTGGACTGGGGTATACAGGGACAATATGAAAACGGACAATTCGAAGGATGTAATTTTAAAGGGGAGGTTTCTATAAAATAATCGCTAAACAAAGTTAAAATTCATGATTATAAAAACATGTCAGAGTATTTAGCCGACTGAAGACGAGGTATATGTATAAAATATTATCAATTTCTTAATTACCAGGATTGGTGTAATATGCAGTAAACTTTCAAACAATATAATCGAGTTGATTGTATTTTGCAGTCATTTCTCTTTATGAGTGCCAACGCTTGAAATCCTTTTTCGAGTCAATTTTCTATTCGCAAATGTTTTCGCTAGTAGGTCTCGGCACAGTAAAGACTGCGAGATTAATGAGGAATATTCATGCTTGTTGGAGCACGCGTAAACCTTCCAACTCATTCGCTTCAGGCCGAAATAGTTAAGTTTTTATTAACTTTTCGTTCTCAGCATCTTCCATTTCCTCATCTTCCCCTTTTTGCCGATATGTCTCTCACGGTGCAATCTATTAAATTCTCACTCCGATTTCGATTCGCAGTTGTTTTGTTTCGCGGCTCGGGGTTATAATGCGATGGTGGTATTCCCGTGCTTGACTGACCCAGTTATGTTTTTTTTTTGTTTTCCATCCGACCCAGGAAGTGCGAGCGAACCTTTCCCATCCAATTAAATCGCGACTTTTTTTTCCGTAACCCACGGAACGGATTTATCTCCCTCTCTTCGTGATTGGGTATCTCGAGGTTTGAGGGCGATAACGTCATCGCAGGAGTCGTAATCGCATTAAGTGTTCCGTTTAAGGAGGAGGATCGGGAATGCGTGTGCCTACGAGTAAAAAATCGTGAATGATATTTTAGACACCTTGTAGCTGTTAATTTGCTGCGTGACTTTTTTCCGAGCGCGTTATTTTTTTGTTGGTTTTGCTCGTGACTTGCGTGCCATTCAACTTTTCCTGGTACTTACGAGTTTGATAAGGTTGCTGCGCTGATTTTCGAATGTAAACAAGAAAGCAACATTTCACATCAAAACCTGGCACGTGAAAACAATTGCGATTTTTAAGTGGAACCGCGATAAGTGCAATGAACGTCGGAAAGTGTCGATGAAGCGATCGTAACGGCATTATTATGGAACGAAGCGCTTCGAAACAAATATTGTACCACCGTGTTTCAAGAGAGAGTGATTCGGCGACGCAAATGCCGTACCATGGTGGCCGAAATAGTCGAATGACATCACGGCAGAACGAAGGAGGCCGCAGAATTAGTCCTCCGTTTAGTGATTCCTTTCCATTCGGAAAAAAAGTCGAGGGCGGGAATGCGTGAAAGAAAAATTATACCTATCCGGTGCCGCCTACGTCCTGGTTCCGTAGTTTTGGCCACGTAAAAGAGTTTTCAGTTCTGTTTCGTCTTTCTTTACGAGTGGGTGAGGGTCGGTGATAGTGTATCGCGACGCCTGATGAGGAATATATTTTAATATATATATAGATGGGATTATTTTTTCCGCCGCTTTTAAGCTGATTTGAACCGCTTAACGACGGATTTTTAAGTCCATTTAGCAAAGTTGGAAAGAATGCGTCGGCTGGTGTGTGCGTCTCGGTTTTAGTTATTTTCTTTTAGGAAAATTATCCGATAGAAGTTTATTTAAAGTGTTTCCTTTTCTACGACTACTCGAAAATCACAGGTGCTTGATTTTAGAAAAAAAAGGTGCGTACGTACATCGGATGCTCCAGAACTGAAAAAAGTTCGTGCGGGTATTCACGTTCATCTGAAGTGCTTTTTTTTAAAGGTTGGGTTAGATATCGTTGTCGTTCGTGCTGTTGTTGCATGTTTGAACGAGGTTTATTCCAGGATTCCTGGGATCCCTTGTACGGAAATTCAAGGTACGAGGTATTATGCAAAAATTCTTTTTTTCTGTTGTCCGACTTAACTTTTATGGAAGTTACCGGGCCGGTTCAACATTGGACGGCTGCCATGTTGCAATGCGGGGTATTTCATGGATGAGATTGATTTAGAATGCTCGTGGATGGCGCAGGATTTCGTGAAATAATTTTTAAAGGGTTAAGGAGCAGTTTATGTTTTTATGTTGGAATGCACTTGCAGTGGAGGCTTGCTATAAGCATGCTACTGTGAATGTTTCTTTTCCGTGATTTACTTTTGTAACTTTTTAACGCGTATGCGTCTCTATATTTATTTAACATTGATTGTCTAAGATAACTTGTTTTCATGTTTCTATTAAACGAATGAAAAAGTGAGTGAATTGCTAGTTGATTTATTATAAGCATAAGGATATACATGATTATTTCCGGTACGGAAGTTTAGTAGTAGAGTTTCATTACCGAAACTGTTGATCAATGACAATAAACAAAGTTTTGATGACGATTTTTTCTTTTAATTGGTAAATCTAACTCCCTTTCTCTTCTTTATAGGTAAGTGCCAATCCAGTGAATCATGAAGTGTTTGATTCGTTGAGTGATCGATGCCCATCTCTGTCTACCGGTGTACGGGTATGTATTCCGTGGAGCAGTGCTACGACCCGCGAAGGGTTTTTATGCTGCCCGCGAAACCATGTTGAAAAAGCAATCCGAAAAATTTAACACAGAAATTCATTTTTATGAAAATTTTTATAATAAAACTTTTAACATTGGAATGATTACCATAAAAACCTCATTTAGATTTCATTTTTACTAAAATATCATCCCAGAATATATACATAACTTCTGATTAAAAGTCTAATCCGACCCGCAGAAGAATTTGCAACTTCCAGTGCGACCAAAGGATTCGTAACCGCCGACGTGGGCCGTCATGTAGAAAAGGTTGGGCACCACTTCCATAGAGCATCAAGTCATGCCAAGAATACACCGCACAACTTTTTAAAAACAACTTTCAACTGCTTATTTACATGTGAATATGAATTAACTATGTACTTACTTTTGGATCGTCCCGCTACCTTACAGTGCTTTATCATCATACATGTGGGAAGAAGTTTTAATGAGAAAATAATTTCCAAAGAGTGCCATGGATGTATTGAAATTAGGGTTTCCTTAATGGCGTAAAAAAGGAAAAAATATCTGTGATAAGTTACACCTCAGCAGGGACGTGACACGTAGGTTTCGTGGTGTTACACTACGCCAGGGACCCAGTCGCAAACAAACATCCACACGCGGAATATCAATCCACAGGATAAGCGTATTTCGACCATAGGTAGTCTCTACAGAAACGCCGAGGTCCAAAAAGAGCCGTAATTAATTCATTTCACTTTACCGAAATGGCGTTTCATATTCAGTTGGTTCCGCTTAACGTGATCACATTGGGTTGCATGTAAATGCTTACTTTAAGCGGCTGTTAACATTTGACGGCAAACTTTCTTACGCTAGGTCTGGTGTTTTGGAATTCAGCGTTTGAATAACCGGATCATAGCAATAACCAGTGATAATAATAATAACCGGCTTCTATTGTATTACTTAACCTTCGTCAAAGTTGGAATTTGTAGTTTATTTATAGTTTTTGGACTAGTTCAGCAGACTGAAGAACTAACCGATTTTAGTTGCAAGTGGGGAGAGATTGAAAGGTGTAGAGATGGAGGGAATGATACATGAATGGAGGAGGAGGAGGGAGAGAGAGAGAAACAGGAAGAAGGAACGTTGAAAGGAAAGAGAGAGGGGGTGATAGAAACAGAGCCGGGCCAAGATATGTTTGCGCCCTAGGCAACGTTTTGAAAATTACGCTCCCTGTTTTTTTACCCTGGGAAAGATTACAAAATTATGGCCCCCTTCTAATGATAATATATTGTACACAAGTAGAGTAGGCCAAGCACTGAAGGGGGCCCGGATGCGAATATCAATGGGGACCCTACGATATTAATATTTATAGTAATAACGAACGATTTATATAGCTCCATTTTAACATTATAACTTCGACGGAGTGTATCTTTATTGGAAATCAGTTTGCAAGTGATTTTTAGTAAAAGTTTTTGCAGGTTTTACACTCGTTATTTGAATAAATGAGAACTTCTGGGGCCCCCATTATTCGGGGGCCCGGATGATGCCTCGCAGCCGCCTCATCTCCCATTTGGCCTGCCCTATAAACAAGTTTACCTCTGTAAACAGTAATTTATTAGCAGTGTAGAAGTAAAGTAAAATATGTCTATAATTTAAAAACGTTACATTTATACGTCAAAATTGTCAGTAGTTTCGTCTCGAAGCGTATTGCTCCTCTAAGCGGTTGGCTAGCTCGCCTACCCATTTGTCTCCTCCGTTCTGGATAGTAGAAAACACGTACAGAAGGGGAGAGGGAGAACAGATACGGCGGAGATGACGAGGACGGGGAGAGAAGGAAAGTTGAAAAGAAAGGTATGGTTTTAGAACTGAGAAAGACGTAACAGAATTCCCGGATCGAGCGTCTCTTAAAGGGCGTTAGCCTAGAGAGCGAGCGAGTCTTCTCTCCGGTCTACCACCGCTTCTCGGAATATCCCCTCTCCTTTCTTTACACTTATTTTTCTCTTCTTCCCTTCTCATTCTCTACCCCCTTCCTTCCTCTCTCTCTCCCCCCTTTCCCTCCTAAACTCCTCCTCGTCTAGCTTCTGTCTCGCTGTCGAACCAGTGATACAAATCAAAGCCGGAGAAAACACGAGATGGGTGGGCGAAGCGGCTGGCGTGGGTGTTTTGCGTTTTATCTTTTTTTTCTCGTAAACTTCGAGAAAGTAAGTCGGCGGGGGGTTTTTTTTTTTAAACTTTAAGGGAAGCTAGGGGAAGAGAGATCTTGTTCTTCAGGTTTTTTTAGTTTTTTTTCTTCTTTCTCTGTAATAAAAAAAGTGGAAGATTTCTCCTCTCGAGCTCCAATGGGTGTTTCTCGTTTGTAATTGGGGAAAATGGCCGTCATAAGGACGTTATTAATTGAATTATGGCTTCGCTGACTCTGAGAAATATGAAGATGCGGACTCCTCTAATTAAAGGAAGGAGGAAAAGGAAAAGTTTTTAAACATTCATAACTCCTCCTGGAAGTTAACCTCTGCGGCGAAGATAACGCGTCTCGGTAGGCGTCATTTGAATGCGTGATTGTTTTAAAATGCGGTTACATCTGCGGAAAACGGCGTTACGAGGCGGCTGGGATGATCGTGACGTCACAGCGAGGTGTCGTTAACATCCGGGTGTTGTGTCGTCGTGTTTTTTTTTGCGCTAGATTTATATGTAAAACCTCGTCGATTTAGTTAAGGTCAGTCGCATGAAAAGGAGTCGCCCATCCCTTAACTTATTTGAGGATTGCGCTCTTAAAACTTTCGGTTTTAACCATGATTTTTCCACAATCGGAGATGGAATATAGGGATAAGCATCAGGTTCATTTTTGTGTGTTCTTTTCCGACCGACGCTGGAAAAAAATATTTTTTGCTCGCCACGAAAGAATTATGTTTTGAATTTTAAACGTTTTCTTGAAATTATCATTAATTAGGTCGGTAAAGGGTATTTGAAGATGATGCAATGTTTTAAAACTCCGTATTTTTATGTGCATATCATTAGAACACTTTCGATTCATTCCCTTCCTTTCTATTCTCTCCCAGTTACTAACTTGATTTACTGTCGAGATTTACTCTAGTGTTCTTTATATTTTTGTGTTGACTTGCTACTTTTTCTCGCTCATAATATTATGAGCAAATATGTAAACAACTTATGTCATGCGAGGTCATTTATTAGTCTTATATAATACTTTTCCTTAAGATGTTCTTGAAGGAATATGTTTTCATGGACGTTGTAGATTTAGCCGTATCACGCTTGCTTGTAAATTTTATCATCCTTTATGTTACCAAGGTGCCTGACACCTTCCGGTTACCAATTAGGAAGACAGCGTTACCCCATGGTTTTTGGTTAATTTTTGTCGTATTATTGCATTTCCCATGTGTTTTTGTTTTAAAAAATTGCTACCGCTACTTCACCATGTCTGTTACCTATTGTAAGAGCAACCGTCCATCCTTCTCTGTTATTTAAGTATTAACTAAGTGATTCGAGACGAAGCTGAGATGTTTTCATGGTAGGTTACCGCGCGGGTTCTATTTGTGCCACTTTTTAGCCGTCGAAGTCTTGAGCTCTGACAACCAGGAAAAAATGAAAAGGGGAACTGCAGAAAACAGCCCCAGGCAATTATCGAACAGCAACGTTGCCACGTAGAGCAAAACTGATGTGCCTACCGTTTCCATTGGCCCTTTTCTTCGCATGATTTGACAACGTTGCAGCCTCCACTGATTCATACCTGAGCTCAGGTTGACTGCTCGGCTATGATTTATACTTTTTTGAGATTTCCAGGATTTGAATATGGAGAGATTTGAAAAATAATATTTTTCTTTTACTGCCCGCAATTTTTCGCAATCGATAAATACGTTGATATATTACCCGTTTAAAGCGACGCACAAAACCTACAAATCTGCTCTCGTGTACAGTTTGATCATGCGTGGGCGTGTGAAGAGGAGTGCAAAAATCAAGGTGAATTTATCGAGAGAAACGGTTGCGTACGTTCTAGACGGCATTCCTTCGAATATACAACGCCCCCGAATAATACACGTACTTTGAGAGGGTCAGATGGAAAACTTTTTGCTGAATTTACCTTCATCACTTATGAATGTTTTCTTCCTTTTTAAGAAATAATAAATATTCTCTTCATTTTTCTTTCCGCAGGTTCCGCCATGTTTCATACGCATTGGCGATTGCCTTCTTGAAATAGAAAATAAATTTTGGCTTGAAATCTTCATGCAGAACTCGTGCCATGATTTTTTAAAATGAGACTCAAGAAAAAGTGTTTTTGACACTCGAGTAAATACGGTAGTTTGATCGGAGAGGGGGGGGGGGGAGAATTTTTATAGACTACGCGTCTCCTTTCGCCTGTATTTTGTATTTAAGAGTGTTTTAAAGCGTGTTATTTTTTGTATCAACTCAACATTAAAAAATGTGGTTCGTTTGCTCCTCTCTCTTTTCCTCCGTCTCCTTATTTCCTCTCTCTTTCTTCTTTCAGATCGATCTCCCCCCCCCCTCCCCCGGCTCCCCAGTTGCCTTCTTTTAATTTTCCTTTCTGCATTGCTTTTCACCCTTCTCAAGCCTTTCTTGGACTCACATTTTTCGCCGCCCTTGCCATACTCTTCCGTATTCCCAGCTTCTGTCTGATTCATCGTTTCACCTTCTTGATGTATTTTCCAACATTCCTCTATCTACCCTGGCCGTATATATCGAAGCTTTGTAATGTAATTTCTCTTGTTCAACAAAGAATAACGGTTTTTTCCTCGGCCCCCCTCGCTCCTTCCCCGGCCCCCTCGCCCCATCACCGGCCCCCTCGCCCCATCACCGACCCCCTCGCTCCATCACCGGCCCCCTCGCCCCATCACCAGCCCCCTCGCCCCATCACCGGCCCCCTCGCCCCAACCCCGGCCCCCTCGCCCCAGCTCCGGCCCCCTCACCCCTTCCCCGGCCCTCTCGCCCATTTCCTGCTCCCCTCGTCCCTTCCCCGGAGGTATCCACTCGTCCTCTTCATAAGTATGGGAATAAAACTGTAATTGTGTTTTTTCCCCTCTCGAAATTTTACGCTCAGAACGGCCTTTTCTCCGGTGTAATATCTGCCCTATCCTAAAACTTTTTCGTAGCGGCGTTGATATTTCTTTATACGAAAAAACCCTTTTTCCTTCCTTCGGAGAGAATAAAAATATCCTTCTCCTACTTTAACCGTCTTTTTTTGTGTCGTTATTATGGCGTCACATGTGGTTTTCGTTATGTCGCCTTCGAGTCAGGGAAAGACAGAAAAGTTATTGTGGTATTTTTCTCCTTATATTTTACTTTTCAATTTTATAAAGCGACTTTACTTCGGCTGTTATATAAATAATATTCTCGCATTATTTTTTTATCCGTCTTGTCACGGTACTGCTTTTTGTCGTTTCTTTCTTAATTTTTTTTATAAAGCTTGTGTTTTATCCGTCGTCGATGATCTCGTTAAATTTCCACGTCCTCACTTGTAAAATACTTCCGCCGGGGCACGTCGTGAACAAGATCATTATCATCAAAGATTTTTTTGGCGAATAAAACTGCCCTAATGAGCTTTTATTTTTAAACGGATTTTTTGTGGACATAACGTGTCTTTTTTTATTTTTAAACAACTGACGGATCGATTTAACTTAACGTCAATATGTACTTGTTTGCTTGTATTAGTTTAAAAAATGTATTTTGCGTTTGGGCGCCGTGAGAGCGATAAAGATGTGTTAAATTGACATTTAGTTATTTGTTTACGATTGGGATTCTCTGAAATGCGCTTAAGTTTAAAAAAATTTCACGAAAGATGCTTCTTTAGTGAATTTGAAAATGCTGTTTAACACAATGTGTCGCAGGGTTTTATGTGCTCAAGTTCAGAAACACTGCAAAGATTGAATGGATCGAATGATGTGTTGGTTTGGCAGGCCTACATCGCTGTACACCCATTCCTCGCTTTGCGAGATATTTGCGTTCCTGGAAATGACCGTGTAAAGCGAAACCGCGCCAAGTGGAATTGGTTTTCTCGTAGGAACAAATAAGGTTACATTTCTCGTCTTCATGTGATCATGGTGCAGCGATTTACTTAAGTTTTTATCTGGATTGCTTCTTAATTTTTTTCTCTACTCCCAAGTTGAACTGAAACATTTAATGATTTTTCCTTGCTTGGAGATCGATCCGAAACTTTGCTTAATTGAAACTTAATTAAAAACCCATTCTTAGGTTTCGCTTTATACATTTTTGGTTTAGTTCGGTTTTCTTATGGCAGATGTTTAAGCGATTCAAGTAAATTGAGAACGCTTTTGTGGAACTTAGCCGTTCCCAGGTAATCTTAAACATCATTTTTGTTAACTACGTAGAGAAGTGCTTTCCAAAATTTGAGGCGCGTCCTCCTTTGGAGAGGGAGACGCGGTGGGTTGTTCAGAGGGGCGCAAAAGATTTGACGTATATTTACTGTCTGTTTAATCATCCTAATCATTAGGCCTACAATATGCAGCCGTCAAATTCTAACCCTCGAGTGGCTAGAACGTATCCTTTGCGTCCATGTTTCTTTTAAGGTGGTAATATCCAGGGCAGTTGTAGTTCTAGTAGATATTGTTTATGAACTGTGATTGAAGATTTGAAGTTTTCCTAGGTGAGATTGGGAAGCGCGGTTTTGTAATGTTTGAAAACCGCCCACGCGTAGATTATATAAATAATAGGTCGAAGCCCAGCCGATAACGAGTACGTTTCTTTAGATCGGTGGTTCTCAGCCGGGGTGACATGACACCCAAGGTCGACGCGAGGGTTATTATTAGGGGTGACACGAATATTTGATGAAATTCACAGTGTATCATATTCTCGCTTATAAAAATAAACAAAACCAGAAGAATAAGCACGCGCGCTTATTTAAATTCCATTATTTTATCTTTATGTGGTAGGGAAAAGGCCAATTTATCTCTACGAGGTGGCTTGAAGTTAATGGCTGAACATGGGGTGACGCAGACAAAAAAAGGTCGTGAACCAGTGCTTTAGATTATCGCTTAAAGATTGTAGTGTTCGACCGTCGATTTGTTGCTTGGTGGTCGGCTTTCTCCTGAATTTCATCCCTGCGCGCGTCAATATTTTCCTGGTCTTCTTTCGCCCTTCTTCATACTACTACTATTCATAAAAAGGAGAAAAAAAAGAGCGATCGTATCTGGAAAGGACTGGCGGTTTTCCCTGCAATAATACCAGTTCTTCCTCATGCATCCAGCGTGACGCCGGGGAGGGAGAGAGAGAGAGAGAGGGGGTGGTTTAGTCTGCGGTTTTGTTAAAAGGGTTACGGAAGAGTTCCTCCTTTCCTCTTCTCTCCTCCCTTCCCCCCAAAAAAACCTCCCACATCTAGCAGCTTGAGGTCCTTCTGGTCTAGTAAACAAGGGCGGGGCTCCCCCGTGTGTTGCCTCTGGATCTTGTGTGTGTGTGCTTGCGTGTTTGTTCTGGTGTGTGTGTCGCGAGGCCATGGAAGGCTTTGTTTTGGCCGTAAATAAGTATCCGAAGCGGAGAGATTTTTGGACGCTTTTTTTTTGAGAACGGTGAAAAAATATAAGGGATGCGGATTTCAATTTTCGTTTTTTTGTTGTTGTTGTTGTTTTATTTGTAGTTTTTTGTTGCTCTGAACTGGAAGGAAGTTGAATACAATTTTCGATCGGGTGTTGCAGCTTATGAATGGAAACTAGTAGGTAAAATTTTGAGATAAAATAGGAGTGATTTATTGTTTCCTTGGTATATGTTATCCTTCCTCGGAAAAGTTGGAAATTTGAACTTTTGATACGTAAGATATCCAAAATAGCCTTAGAGCGTATAATTTTCATCTCCAAGAATCTCTGACACACTTTTAGCGGGGTGGGTATTTTCCAAATGCAAGACCTTTTTTTAAAGAATAGGCAGACTTTTTGAATGAATTTTTTGTGACGATTTTTAATGCGCGCGACTGAGGTTCTCGCGAAATAAACAGGAAAAGTTGACTAATAAAAACATTTTTCGAGCACTTTGTCGTTCCAGAATATAACGATATTTTTTTCAGTAAAAAGTAGAGGAATGCAGAGTCAGCATATAGTACCATAATGATTATAACGACATTTCATTGTGCGGGGGCAAGGCTTTTTTTACGAATGAAAGATGTCGGTTTCAGCAAAATTGTGGAACTGCGCGGCGGCTATTATTTCTGAACTCATTTAACCCTTTAAATAGACGGGACGTGTCGCCGTGACCCCATGCTGTTCATTTTTCGTGAAACTAGAAGATGTTGTGGTGTCCTTGAACCTCTTCTCGTTTTTGCGTCCCCGCAGTCGCCTTTACGTGAAGCCTCGCATCCTCATTCTAGTGCGTTATTGTCTTGTAAAAAAATAAAGGTGGCGGAGTCAGAACAAGTGAATTGGCAGTTTTTCTAATCGTAATTAAATAATTTGCAGCAGTCATTCCGAAGTAGTCATCTGTTTATTATATATTATTCTCTACAATGGTCTACCAAAATGTTGCGGTCAAGTCAGTGCTGTTGGAATAACTGTTGGCGCTTTGAATTGTACAAAAAATAAAAAAGTCACATTAAATTTACTAATGAAGGTAACGGTTTAGGTGTCAATAGTGTAGTCATGGAGCATTAGTATGCTTTCTTTATAAATACACCTGCGTAATAGTAATTAAGCAGACGGGTGAGTTGAAGTGGGCGTAGTGCTCCGTATTCCCTAAAAGTATCTTCCTTGCTGACTTAAATAGCCTGTTGTTATCTCTCATCGTTATTGGATATAACGAACCTATACGTCGTCCTTTCCTACGATCCATTTCGCTTATTTTTTCGTCGTCGTCTTGTCTTCCATTTCGAATCGGTGATTCAATCTTTTCTAGGACCTCATAAACTTTCTGACTAATTTCGACGTCGGAGTATTTTTATTTTGGCAATGAATGCCATGACCAACGTCATTAACCTTAACCTATGTATATTTAAGTTGAGGGTCTCCTGTTCGTGTTTTGCGGGAAGAAAGCATAAAATGAAAGTCGCGATGTTATCTGGGATGAAGCGCACTTTCTACTCCTCTTGCGTGACCGACGAAATGTTTTTTTTTTAATCGAAGGAAAATTTTCATGTAGCTTATACCCGACGATGGATGAAAGATTTTAACATATTCCTGATTCTTAAATGTGGCATTGGACGCTCTGATTCTCCCGTTTAGTGGTGAAATGAATGAAATTAGGTTTCTAGGCGCTGTTAGTTGGATTGAGGCGGGATCTAAATATTTGTTACCGAGTCATTGAGGCTTTGTTTTTTACACAGTAACTCACTCCGTGCTTATCGTATATCGTCATCAAAGGAAATCTGTCCGTGGACAGGTCCCTGATTGTTATTGATTCAATCTGGTACTCCGTGCACTCATGTTTTCCGCAACCTTCTTATTTTCTTCCTAGCTCTCTTTCCCTTATAATTCGTTCGTCAACTGAAAGCTTTTCCTCTTTCTCTTTTTCTATCCAATTTTTCTTTCTAACTCGCCTTCAATCGTGGTATCTTTCTTCAGTAAATTTCCAATCCTGTTCGCCTTCGTCCTTGTTATAGTCTATTATGATTCGCTTTTATCCTGTTATCTTAGCATTTCCGCGTTGTTCTTCCTATCAGTCCATTTTGTCTTCAGCATTATTCTCCTTGCCCACATTTAGGTGCTTTCCAGGTATTTAGTATCGTTTTTTATCTTTGTGTGCATGTTTTCTCTCCGTACGTGAAGAGACTCCACACGCAGCATTTTTACGAATATCTTCCGCCCGCCATGTCTTCATATGTATCGGCCAGTTATATCCCTTCGCTTCAAGAATAAGCACTTTACATTTTGAAAAAAAATTCTTACAATAATGAGTTCTTTAACACAAACAGGTTCCCTCAATTACACGTGTTAATATAGATTTGTAATATGCACATACGACCATACCATCGACAGGATACACCCAAACCACCCGTCTAACAAGGCTACAGCAAGATTGAAAACAAAATGCGCATTTCGGCTGCAATACAGCCGTCTTCAGTGGTAATTCACCGGCAGTAGAAACCAAAAGAATTCTCTTGTGAATACCCTTTGTTACCAGTTTCTTTTTTTTTGCTTGAGAATGGTGCGTCACTTTTTCGCTTACATAATTAACCGCGAATCGACGACAGGAAGAAAAGAACATTCGATTTATCAATGACCTCTAATCGTCGAAGCTCTCTCAAACCATGTTTTATTTACTGTACTGCAAAAGGCTTGGCAGTTCGCCGCGAGTTACATCACATCGAAAGCAAAAACGTCCAACCTAAATTTAACCATACTCTCGCTAGCTTTTGTTTACTACCGTCTCTTATCCTTCCGATAAACTTTTTTATGGTGCTTCTTTTTTGCGTCGCGATACAGTTCTTTTCGGGGAAGACTTACGTCGTCGTCGTCGTCGCTTACCCCCCCTAAAAAAAAAATTTTTATTCCCCTTGCGTATCGACTCGATTGCAGTTCTGCGTAACTCGTTTAATAATCCCGCGACCCCGTTGCAACCTAACCAGTTCCCGCGCAACTGCGTTCGACCTTCGCGACAGTTTGAATTCGTTCGTTGTGACGAAACCGAGACGACGGTCATTTAAAAAAAAAGAAGAAAAAACCCATCAGCGTTGCCGCTATTAGGTTAGGGTCTTTTTTTTAGCGGTATGGAAAGAGGAAAAAAACGACGGGGTCACGTGATGGATGAGGAGGAAGAGGGGAGGAAAACGGATGGGGTTACAATTTTAAGAGCAAACTCTCGCTCCTTCTCCATAACTTGTTAGACAGGGGGCCAATTCGCACTTTCACTTCGCACGATGGTTTTTTTTTTATTTTTCGACGGCGGGAACTTCGTCACGCAACTGCTCGGGATAAAAAAAGTCCATTGTTGGGGAGTTTGGGAAAAAAATTCGGTAGCTTTCGGAAAGCTGTCGGGATTGTTCGTCTGATCCGTTCGGATTTTCTGTATCCGGAGAGTTTTATTTATTTTTTTGCGAGTTGGTGATTGGCTGCCGCTGTCGACAGGGATTTTGAGTGGTATTTGTGAGCCAAGTGGACGAAAAGTTAATGGAAGAAGAAGAAGAAGAAAAAGTTGCCTTTTACGACCAAGAGAACTTAGGTGGGAATCACCGCAAAAGTAACGGTTCCGATTTTTCCTCGAGAAATGTTTTAATTTGATCGAAAGCGACGACACATTTTGTAAGTACGTTAGCGAAAATACCTGTACGATAATATTTCCTCATAGCCTCCATTACGTGCCGCACGTTAGTCGTCTAGCAAATCGGAAGCCATTGTAAGGATGGGATGGGACGTCCTTTCCCACATAACCCAGACCTTGTTTCCTCTGGAATTTATTTTTGTTCGGGCTTCTCAAGGATTCTCTACGGCAGTGTTTCTTAACCTGTAGTTCTTAAGATTTAAGAAGTGGTCCGTCTGTATTGACCAGTGCTCGATAAACTAAAATTAAAAATACTTCCTGAATATTTTACGAAAAATTCTTTTTAGGACCATCACCGATCATAGACCGCCTTGATAAAAACTTATGAAGTCTCCCTAATATTACGGGTACTTTATACATTTCTCTTCATCCTACCTGTGCGAAACTGGATTCTCTGCAGCGACTGAAACGAAAACAAAACATCGAAATAGACTTGAGATAAACTCACTAAGATTTGAAGAGTTATGTCCTAACATATAGGCTCAGGGATCGAACTAATTACAGAATGTACATCTAAGGTGCAATGCGAAAGTATGTTTGTAATAAGTAATTGGAAATCCTTGATGGATATGTCGGACTTAACGATAATAATATTTCACAGTAATAAATTATGATTGTATTTATTATTTTAATGATAGAATAACGGTATAGAGATATTGGAGGTCCGCGTAAAATCTTTTTGAATGAAAGTGGTCCATGGCATCGAAAAGGTTAAGAACCTTTGCTATATGTGAAGACGGCAGTGCGTCGTTGGCTGCATCATCAAGATGAAAATCTTTATTTCGAGACGGCAATAACGAAGTTGCTTCCACGTCGGCACAGCGTTGTGTGGACCATGTAGAAAAATGTCTGTGGCCTTTGTCTAAGATGTTATTTCTAAGTGTTCCTCTCTCGTCGCTATCAGTCGTAATTAAACATTTCTCAGAAAAAATTCCTAGTCATTACCTCTTTGGACGATTCTTTGCAAAGTATGGCTCCTCTCATTTTCAAAGGATTAATTTTTCCTGTAATTAATTCAGTTTAGTTCCCCCCTTTTTTTAAGGACCCTTTTTTTTGCGATACTTCTCTTCAGAACTGTTCTGCCATGTAGAGGTACGACTAAATTGTATTTCTTTGGGAGATAACCATCTTGTCAAGTTAGCACGATTCTTCTCAATGGTCATGCTGCGCAGGGTTAAAATTAGCAAAAAAAATTGGCACACGGTTAAACTAAGAGGTGTTTGGGATAGTGATTAGCAGGATGTGTTGATATTTTCAAAAGGCACTGTTTGGACATTTTTTTACCGAATGGGTCGTAATTAGTCTAACACAATGTCGATTTAAGAAATGTTATGTGGTTGATGATAAACCGTGCATGACTTTCTTTTCAGTGATGGAAACTTAAAAGTTTTTAATTAAAAACTTCGAACTCTTCGGATGGAAGCCACGCATTCAGGGAGCTGTTATCGTACAAAAAACAATTTTTATAATAGCGTACGGCATCTATATTCTTTTATTCGTTTCTTCTTAGTGTAACGGATTTTCTCGTTCATCGTCTTTCTCTCTCTATATCCTCCTCCTTTTCCTCTTCTCCATCCTCTTAAAACCTCGCGTCTATTTTTGTATAGTTTACCTTTTTAAATTTAGGCGGCGTCACGTGCGTGGTGTTTTTATTTCACCGGTCGTGCTCGAACAAGTCGACTTCCTCATCCTCAAGCCTTTGAGGATATCTCTCCTTTCTCGATGTCTTCTTCTCTACAATCGAGTGACGTCACTCGGATTAAGGTCGCCGTTTGTTTTCCCATTCTGTATAATCTGAGTAATCTGTATATTTTTCTGTTTATTTTTGCGGACTTTATTCCTTCGTTTTGACCGTTTGTTTTGCCTCGATACGGCCTTTTATCAATGAGGAAGGAAAAACGTGTCTTTGAGGACACTTTTTATTTTTATTATGCAGATAATTGACCAAGTATTGCGTTCAGTTGGATATGCAGTCCGATCTCGATGGGTATGACGTCTATAACTCGACTTTTCGATTAGTTGTAGAGTATATGTTTCACGTCCTACTTCATATACACCCATTCCACTTTTTGAACGGTTTTGCTTTGTGCGTATTCGGTTTAGCACAGGTTTTATTTTAGGGAGCTAAATCGGATTTCATGATCGACGATTTCATTTAAGCAGGGATTCGGAACGGTCTTTAAGCAATTAAAATTATAATAAAATGTTTCAGTTCGACTTAAGAGGTTATAATAAAGTAAGCAACTCTGAATACAGTATAACAATATCGGTGTTTGTTGAACTCAAGACGGTGCTCAAACGTTACATCGTGTATTCTTATGGGAAAACATATTCCACTTTGCACGGTTTTTATTTTCGCGGTCTTTACCGTGAACGCATGTGCCATTGGTATTTGTTAAAATGTCTAACTTGTTTTGTTTCCTCTGGAGAGTCGTTTTATCGAAGTTCAGATGCATCTTTGTTCGCGGATTTCCAGTTGTTGTTACTAGAGAACATTAAAATGCACTTTTATCGAGCGAATTATAATTTAAATATTGACGCGAGAACTTCAGCGTGCTAATGGCCAAAAGATTTCTTTCGCGGATGTCACGCAAATGTCTTTATAAATAGGGATATAAATTAATATTGGACCTGTCAAATGGTCGTGTTTAACATCTATAGCGGCGTGAAACTTATTTAACAGGACTACCTTGCTGCGTTTCTACCTCACGCACGATTTTAGTTGACGAGCTGTTTTTGAAGGCGATTTAGTGCGGATTAAACCCGATAACTCGAATTAACCGGGACTTTTGTTTGTAACGACGATTGAAAAACGCGGATAACACGTAGGATAAAAATGTCAAAGGGAAAACTTGTTGAAACGTTTAATTATGTAAAAGTTATTTCCATAAACTAGATCAAATGCCGTATCTGCCCATACTAATTGTAAGACAGTATTTCTGTATTGAGTTTCACGTAGAATGCAAAGAAACTAGTCAATATCGGGGTCGAATTTGGCTTTAGAGAACACTTCGTGGGATAATGATAATTCAACAAATGAAATTACAAAATTTGCGCAAAAAATGGAGCTCTTTATATATTCAAACTCACTATTAATTTTAATTTTCTACCAATGGCTCCAATAACGTATAATCGGAGTTTTTGCCGTATTTGTGTATATTAAAACTACGGTTTGGATGATTATGTTAATCGACCTTCAAAAAAAATTGAGAGGAATATTGCAATACTAAATATACTAATGTAATGGCATCTTTAACAAAATGATTTCAGATCGTGACCTATATTTTCAATTGGCGTTTTATGTGCGAAAACTGCTTTGCTATCGAACCAGAAATAGTTCGATAGCAGCGATTCTGAGCGTATCAGTCGTTTCGGCGATTTAATTAATTAATCGAGTTAGTTGATATATTTCCCTCTCCATTTACAATTAATTGAATTATTTCGACGTTATTTGGTTTATCACCGATACGGTTCCGCGAAACTTTACGATCCCCATAGGCTTTCTGATTTTAATCAAAACAAGTTGAAAGTTTTCGAAACATTGATAGGATTCCGTTAATTTTATTAACCTTTTGCGTGCTGCTTTCATAAAATAGGATACAGCGGTTTCAACGAATCAGAGGAATCACTGCAAAGGCCGATGGGTGTATGTGCAGTTTTATTTTTACAGAGGTGCGTTTCAATTATTAAGTATTTGGAGAGTTTGTCTTTCTCGGAAGTTTCCTTTATCATCAGGATGCAAATCCTCTTTTTTTTACGAATGCTCTTCTCGGCCGTAAAGTGGACAGTATTTCGAAGAGCTTCATAGAACGCGGAGTGGTTCACCTGCCCTGAATCATCGAATAATCGCATAGTTTTTTAGCCAGAAAGTCAATCACTATGGATGTTTGGATAGAATGGGTTGTTTGATTCGTCGTTAATCTAAATTTTTAGATATTACTCCGTATAAACGCACGTGGAAGATGGATGGATAATCCTGTTTATTTGGGTGAGATAGTCCGGAAAGTTGTTATAACTCAGTTGTGCCGTACTGACTTCCCTTACTGTGCCTATATAACTGCGGCCCGAATGCGAGTTTTTGTCTCGGCGAAATCGTTAGAGAATTAATATAAATACTTAATTTTTGGGAAAATGAGATATGATTTTTTTCTTGGTTGATTAGTTACAAAAGAATGGGATTTCGAAATCATCGTTTACTTTTTTGCAAAAGAGAAGTACAGTATTCTAGAAAAAATCGATTTTTTCCAACCCTGGCCCTCATTAACCAATTTTGAACGTAATGCGGTCCTTTCATCCATTGCTTTAATGTGACCCTGATGCCTCTTAGAATTCGGCATGCCTGCTTTAGTTCATCTAATAATTTATCACGTACACAATTAAATGCGGAAAAAGTAACGAAGTAGAATTGACATCTCTCGTATAGTGTAGGTGGAATTAAAATGGATATTTCTGGAGAAAATTGTAGGGTAAGTAGTCAGGCGACCTTGGGTAATTTGAATAGGATAAGAAAGAGATCCATTGGACATTTATTGCCAAGTAAAAGAGTCATGAATGATAGACTAGAGATGAAATGGAAGCTTTTCGGACACAGTTCTTCGTCAACGAGGGACAAATGATTTAATTGCAATGTTTGACGGCGGGATAGGGGACATAAACGTTATTGTTTCAATTAAATCTCAAATAGTTGGGTACACTGCGGCGTAGAATTATTAGACTTCCGTTTTCCTTTTTTGATTTAAACGCATTTGGTTTTGTTCTTGTTATGTTCATATGGTCAGATTCAGTGAAGAAATGCAATCGATAAATGTATGATATACTTATTTATTGAAAATTGAAAAAAATAATAAACTAGAAAACGTATCCTTCACTTTATTTATAGTATTCTTGTCACTTTCAACTATAAAATTGTTTATACTTGGTGGAACTTCATTATAAGTTTATTTTTTTAAATACGCCATTTTTATGCGAATACATTTATAGGATTTTAAAAAATGCTTACTTGTGGGCTTTTAAGGCTCTTTTAGTGTGGACGTCCGTCATCGTTGGCCTTTATTACGTCAGTATAGCCGCGCGTCGGTTCCTGTTCGCGAAGAAAAAATTCCCGCCGTAAAACAACACGCTACTCGTAAAATTTTGTTAAAGATAGTTGTCGATTATGAGGAAATAACGGTATTAATAGGAAATTTTATTTCCATGGAGACCGTGTGGTGGCCTCGTATATTTTAAAGTTGCCGTATTATTAGCTCGCCTCGTTAAAAAGGAGAAACGAGCCAATGGCCTTTCGATTGTTAATGAATTGTATAAGTTGCGACTATAACTTTCCCACAATTATTTGTAGAACCTCTTTCAAATTACATATTCAAGGTAGCCATTGTTGAAAAAGCAGAGCAGCTTTCATCAGTGGTCGCCATCATTGAATTTCCGCTGTAAACGGCTGCTAGGTATTCAAAATTCGTATCCGGTATGAGAGTTCTTGATGATTGATTGCATTGAAGTGTAGGTTAAGTTTTCATATCTGCCATTTCTTTAAAAATTTTAGAGGTTATCTAAAATGTATTCAGTAATTAATACACATATCGATTTACCATAAATTATTTTCTTTGAATACTATATTATCCCACGGTCGATTTGTTGTGATTTTAATGTACGACTGTGAACTATGTTTTTTTTCAATAGGTCCGCTTTAGTTAAAGTGGGAATTTTTTCCTAGTCCAAATCAGTACAACTGGCATTTGTTGCCCATCAAATTCGGGATTACTGTGTGAAAAAATCGGTACAAAATTTCTCATATACTAATGCGTCGTTTAGTTATCTTTAGAAAATGAAAATCGTATCAGCAGGTTTTTAGAAAATCTAATTTTTGTTAAAGTTGCCCAAGAATAAGCAAGCCTTATAATCATTGAGAAAAATGAAATATGTAGTATTATTTCACACGTAAACTCAAGTAACTGTACGAAAGTTGATCAAAATCGTATGATCCGTTTTTAAGAAAATCACATTGTTGTTAAAGATGCCTAGAATAAACTAGCCTTATATTCAATTTTCGAGAAATATGAATTATGTAGTATTATTTCAGACGTAAACGCAAGTAACTGTACGAAATTTGATCAAAATCGTTAGAGCCGTTTTTGAGAAAATGGAATTGTTGTTAAAAATGCGTAGGTAATAAACTTTCCTTAATTATTGAGCATTGTCAACCATTTCTTCATAGACGGCTCAGCATGATAAAATGCCTAAGTACGAGATTTCATTCATTTTTGCTCTACCGTTTAGGCTCTAGAGCCAGTAACAGATAGCAGACAGACAGACAGAATTGCGAAAACCACTTTTTCGGACTCAGCTACACCTAAAACTGTCAAATTCGCGAGGTCGAATTTTTTCGCGATTACAATACTTTCTCAATATACTTAGTATATGAGAAAGTAAAAATGTGGAAAACCGGCACAAAATTCTTTTGTTAACATTTCTAGTATGAACCTTGCAATCCATAGAAGTATTTATATTATTTTTTTACGAATATCTTACGATAAAAGTTCAATCTATCGCAGAGCATCATTTTAAGCAACTCATATGGGGAGGAAAACAGTGTTTTAAATGATAGGGAAAAATCTAGGATATCAAAACACAAAAAGTGAGCTAAGTTACTCTATTGAGGAAATACATAGAATAAAATATTATAATATTTCAAAATCATTACAAAAAGTCGATCACTACAATATCCTGAAAGTAGTACAATACTGAATAAATCAGTACAGTAGGTCACTTAGTTGTGCTATTTTCTTCTCACCAGAGATGTCTGTTAATCTTTATCTCCTCGACAATGGACGCAAAAGATCTCTCTCATTTTGTTCCATTTCGATTTTATCTAACGAGTAAGGAACATCCCTAATGGTAAGAGATCTGACATTGATCGCGGACACCTCTTCTTCCGTTTTTATTCCGTCACCGCCAACGCCGCCTCTGGCGTGCGGGGAAGAGTTGAACTAACCCGCTCGCTGTCGACGGAAACATTGGAAATGCGAGCCTCTTCTTCATTCCCGAGCATGACTGTAATTAGTAGAGGTCAGCGAGGGAATTCCGCGGTCTCATCTCGTTCTGTTTTTTCCCCCGTGGCGGGAGAGCGAGGCACGGATAGCAAAAAAGCTCGACCGACTCCAGCCGCGGACTCATTAGTTCAGTCCTTCGAGAGAAAATCTTTTAATTTTCCCGTCTCGCTTGTTGTCTGTTTAGGTTGTCGTCCTCGGTCCAACCTCCGTCTTCTTCCCAATGTCTTTTTTCGGTAGGATATTCACCCTTGTTCGCCGGGAGAGATCTCGGAAAATTCCAAAAAATTGTATTTTATGTTTTTTTTACTATTATCATCGGCGTTTTGTATTATTTCAAAATGCGCATGCGCAAAATCGCCTCGCATAGGAGTCGATCGTTTTTATAAATACAGTAAAAGTATGCACGCGTTGCTATAAGTAACATTGCTAATAGTCAGCTAATATTACAGGCATTATCTGTAAATAATTATTTATAAAAATTCCTTTTTATATTGTCACTTATCCAGTTGTTCGACTCGTTTCCTGGCAGTAAATCTTCGTCCCTGAGGAATGCCATTTCAGCATTTTGTCCGTTCATTATATTAGATATGTACTTATTATTATTAATGCGAGTTTGGTTAGTTGCTCAAATTAAACTTTCAGGGTTGCTTTCTTTAGAATTTTGTAGTTATCTAATATTGTTAAAAGCAGCCAACTTTGTTTTTGGCATATTCATTTTTGGTCACCCTGTATTATCTGCCGTGTAAATGCATAGACCTCTGCATAACTCGGGTTTTAGGCCATTTCCTTTGGAGCATTTGCGTAACGAATTCCTTTCTACGCCAGTCAGCTGTGAACCAAATTTCATTTGCCAACTTGTCGATTCGAATCGCTGTATCTCAAGAGAGAGACAACCGTAAATGAATCGGGAGCGTTAAACTTTCTGCTGTCGAAAGGCTTTTATTTTTACGTGGAAGGCGTTCCCTAATTCCGATCTTGTAGTCGTCAACTCCTTAAGAGCGTTGCCAGTATTCGACACGCTTTCGTCCATTTAATCGTCATCAATCATTTCGAACGAGTTTGGACAGTGGGATTTCGGGTGCGAGGGAGGGTCGGTTTCTTTCCACGCCTTGTTAGCGCGTGATACACACGTCCGTCGAGTTAAACCAGACCAAATGAAACGGCGACAAATGGTACAAGTCAACGGACCCATGATCTGGCTCGCCTTATTGTTCGAGTTAAACGGACGAATGAGTCATTTATGCGGTTTACCTTAGAATCAATTTCGGTAGTGTCCCTTTGATTATTATCAGACATATTGTAATAAAAGGGAGGTTGCTGTGACACAGCTCTTCTTTTTTCATGAGAATTTCAGTAATTTTTGTCTTCATTGTGCCTTTCCACCCGCATTTTATGTGGTAAATTTAATTTCTGCATATCATCCTAATAGGATGTTTTTCTTTTGGTTTAGATTGCGACCTTGTTTTGTTAAATCTGATCATTGGTTTTCATTGTTAAAATCGGCATCCTGTACTAAGCAGTAATTATAACTTGAATTCATGAATCGGGATTCGAAATAAAAAGAATGAGAATTTCTCAAACTGTAATCGCTTATATAATAAAACATCTGTTTACGTGTCGGAAACGCTTGATTATGACGCCATAGTTATAAATGTTTCAAGACGTACTAAGGCTTGCCCTCCGTGAAACAAGTTGCACAATACCATGTTTTGAAGAAATATTAAAAGTTCGGTAAGTGTAACAAAATGACCATTAAATGCTATTTGGAATTTAATATTATCCTTTTAGAATACTTTCAGAATGACCATATGCTGTCGAAAAATTTTCTTTAAGATATCCGCTGGGTTACGTGTAGAAGAATGAAGTTCAATTCTTCTAAATACTGAATGCGTTAAAGTGCCTTCAGAAAAGTTTCGTTATGCAATGCATTACATAAAGTTCCGTGGAAATTGCGCATATTTATTGCTTTAAATTTATAACGACTTTCCACAAAGTGACAGCTTATTTTGTTGAATGCAAGTTCCTTTATTTTTATTGGGCAGTATATCTAGTTTACTTCCAAAAAGCACAAGAAGTCAGCCACTATTTGCATCAGTGCAATCAAACGTTCTTGCTCAAAAAGTGTTTTTCATATTGTGTTTCAAAGTTTCCTTTTTGTGTGGCAAGGCGCTCAATAAATGCGCTATTCCATTCATACAAGATTCCTGATAACCCTCGGAGTTTATTAGACATAGTATACGCTGTTGTTCCAACCACTACTGCATATCTGCCTAGCTGACCTCCTCTCCGCCCGATGGACCCAAGCTAGATGCCAATATCCAGGGATCGCACGGAGTAGATGGAAGAGGGAGACCGGTAGGTGGCGAATTAAATGAGATCGTCTCTTCGCGAAAGAATTCGGCGCTAGTGTCAGGAACGGGAAGGAGAAGAGCTAGGTCAAGGAAGTATTGCAGAGGCTCTTTTTTCCGAGGCGGAATAGGTTGGAGAAGAAAGAGGGAGGAGGAGGGAGGAAAAATGGTCGGAAAGAAAACTGGAAAGGACCAAGTGAAGTCCCTTGAGGTACTCCGCCACTCTCCGAAGTGAGCATCAGAGGAATCGACCTTCGGCTGGGACTTCCCCAACCCAACCCTCTCTCTCTTTTTTTACCCATCTCTCTTCTTTTCCACTCTTTTTTCGTACCTAGAGGAATTCTTTTTTGCCGTGGCTCCCAGAGTGATGCAGGAGAAGGGAGGAAGAGGTGAGTGGAAACGAAAAGGGATAAGATTGATACCGGGAAGATTGAGGAAAAGGAGCATCCTTGCGTACGTGAGAGAGGAAGAAATATGCGGGGTGGGATTATTTTTATTTTTATCGGGCGGAGGGACAGTCCCTAAAAGGGGAATTTCTCAGGACGAAAACTGTTTGTAGCGTACATAATCGAATATTTTATTTTTAACCGTCGGTATTCCTCAATGTCACGTTTTGGATGGAATACATATTATTATTCGTTTATCTGCCGTAAACTCACAGGTAGCATATGTAAATTTTTACGTTTTGCTCATAGATATTAAAAAAGACGATCACGGGCAACATAATCCACGAATGCATAATTTGAATATCAGAAGGCAAGCAATACTTCCTACAAAGGTTGGAATGTTGTCGTCGAAAACTTCCCTTGCCTAAATTTTATGTATTCGTCGCCGTAAGCGTAAAACTAGCCTAAATATTTACTAGTTCCTGACGAACAATAGTGGTTCTGCGTTTTTTTATTACGGAAACTACATTTATTATTATTATTGAAATATGTTACAAAATTAAATGGTGCATATGCTTATTTCTGAGCCTCTTACTTTATCGTAAACACTTTTTAAGTTAATATTTCAAATGCACAAGGCAGGAACTTAAATGTATAATAGAAGATCCAAATTTGGGTTATTCTCGTGATTGATAAAGGGAAATTTACTTTGGACGAAACAGCAACCAGACTACAAATGTCGGGAATAGGATTGAAAAAAATACGAAAAATCCTACAAACTTGGAGAAGACTCTTCGAAATAATTACCTCAGATGACACCGACGTACTTAAAAAGTTCTTGAGCAATATCTTTAATGCGTATTTTTACCTGATCACGGAATGGCGAGTGCAGTGGAAGAAAGTGTGCAGTGTTATAGATTACAATACCTCACAAATTCGAAATATGGGCGTGGGAATAACAGGTTACAATTTAATAATCACATATATTGGTATTCTGGACGTGCTTCTCCAGAAATTTCCCAGTTTGTCAGAACCCCAACCTTCTTGTTTTAAAGATATAATTTTTGGCTCACGGTTTGACGATTCCTTCAAATAAATCTTGAAATCTTGTTTTCCCGTAACATGCAGCTCAAGTAGCGTGCGACCTTCGACGAAAGAAAGAGATCATTTTCACCCGACAGAATTAATGTTTTTTTACGACAGAAGTGAAAATGCCAATCTCCTTTAAAACGCGGAGGGTCGATCCCCACCCCCTCTGGAGGGAGTTGCAGAAAGAAAAAAATAAAAGCCCAACGGATTGGATTGAAACGGGAGAAAAAGGATAAAAAGGACGACTATCGTGCGCCCGCAGTAACGCGACTCCCATCAACCTCCATTTACTTCTCCCTCCGCTCCTAGACCTCCCGAATCTTCCTTCCCCTTAAACCTCTCGATCGTGACGTCCAATGCATGACAATGTGTTCGAGTGCAGAATCGCGGGCGTGTTTATAAAAAGAAAGGGAAGGAAGATTACCTTCAGCCGAACGACCATCTTAAGCGAGAGGTGGGTTGGAAAAGGGGCCGCCGGGGCGAGGGGGTTTGGGAGCGACGCCCATGACTAAGAGGCGCCGCATCAATGATTTGATCACAAGGCGCCTGTCTACGGCCCGCTCCTCTCTCTTTTCTGTCTCTTTATCCTTTGTTCCCACTCCTCTTTTGCCCTCCTCAACTCCCGTTCTTTCCTCCCCTCCCTTTCTCTCCTCTCTTCCCCTTCTCTCCTCTCCCTCCCTCCTATTTATCCTCCTCACCCCTCCCCTCTTGCCTCCCTTTCTCTCGTTCCCCTCCCCCTCCATTCCCTCATCTCTTTCTTTTCTACCCCCCTCTACTCCTCATCCCCACCGCTCCTCTATTTCCTCTTTATCCCCTTCTCTCTCTTCTCGTCCCTCTTTTCTCTTTATCCTCCCCATCTCTTTCTCCTCCCCCACTCCTATTTCCCCGTCCCTATCTTTTCTCCCCCTTCTCCCTCTTTTCTCCTTCCCAACCCTATTCTCTCCCTCCCTCTCTCTCACTCTCTGTTCCTCTCCCTACTCTCCCCCGTCCATATTCTCTTTCCTCCCTTCCCTCTTTCTCGTTCATCTCCCTCTTATTCTAACCATCCATATCTCTCCACCCCATCCCTATTCTCTTTCCTCCCCCTCACTCCCTTTCTCTCTCTCTACTTCTCCCCCTCTCCCCTCTCCTTCCCCTCGCCCCACTCCTCTTCTCCCATAGCTCTTCTGTGCAGAAAGGAGTGTCTCTCTTCCGGTTCCTGTGTGATTTTCCTGTCGTCCATTTCGATGATCTCTCTTTGTAACCCTGCTTTTTCAAAAACTTCGCTAGACCGTTGCTACCGGAAAAATTTTGGTGGCGAAGATTTTATTCATATTGTTCATTGATTCTAAACAATTTTATTTAAACGAAGTTTTTGTTCGAATTGTGCGCAAATATATCCTTCATTTTTTTCTTTCGTAATGCGGGTTTAGATATTAAAATCTGCTCGCCGTTTCCGTGGTTATTAGAATAAATCGATATGGGAGATCGTCAATGTTCACTATTACTCTTTTGAAAATAGTCGTGTTTCTGATGTACTTTATGCAGCATTTTGCGGCAAACGTCAGTGCAAAATCTTTAGGATTATTTTCTTTGAAGGGTTCACTTTATCAATTTCTGTATTCGTGAATACTCTAAAGATTATCGATGAAATTTATTACGTTGATGCCGTGGCTGATGCTGAATCGAACATGAAAAAATAATTAAATTTTCTGTTTAGAATAGTATAACTTAGTTTTATATCGAATTTTCTTTTCTACCAATCTTTTCACGCACAAGCATGTTCCTATAATTTATTTCCAAAATTATTTCTCTGCTCATAAATATTTTATTGCATGTCTACTCCTGATGACGGCATTAAAAAAAATTGATATCATTCATAATCATTGGTAATTGTATCCATCGTTAACGAATTCTCTCCGTCTCGACTCAGGCAATCACGTCCCGGCCCTTGGCGAAACAATTTGCGAGAGAACATTATGCCGCCCTCAATTCGCCACAGAAAGAGGTGCACGTCCGCAATACCGATCCCAGAAAAGTGTCGCCCGAGGCGGTCGCTTCTCAAGAGACGTAGCTGGGAGATAAAGCGCCTCTGGCAAAACTTAAAGGAAACACCTTACCTACGTGGGATATTATTTTATCTGCGCCTTCTTAAAGAACGACGGCGTTTTAAAAATTAAAAATAAATTTAATATTTGAGTATTAAGTAAATAACAATTACTTAAGGAAAAATAAAATTTTTGGCATTTTGCAGAACACTTAGCACCTTTTTGTAAATGTCACCTTTGCTGTACCTTACCTAACTTCGTCTCGATAAACATGTGCATCAAAATATACTCGGCACTGGATTATCGATAAGCATTTTAAATCGCGCTGTATATTTTAAAGCCCGCTTCCTTCCTTTAAAGGAATCGATCCCGTTTTATTGCGCAGTGGCATATATTAAAACCACCTACTTCGGTCCCACCTCTTAACAATGTGCCCGAGGGGGTGGATAGCAGGGCGAAAAAAATGTCATCGTTTCAAAAATCCTCTCCGTTTGGCACAACGACTCCATCCTCCATAGTTTCGCCGTTTTTTTTTATATCCCAGTTTTCGCCACGCCCCCTGTAAGAGGGGAGAATGCTGCAAGAGAAGAGAGGGTTAGGGTGCAGATTAGGATTTCGAAAGGGGTGAGTTAGAGACGTGGGTGTTTGGGTGAGGACGTGGAGGTGGGGAGGGAATCATAGTGAATGAAGGGGAAGAGAAAGAGTAAGGAGCGCGAAAGGGGAGACGTTGAAGGATCCTCCAAATTCCTCCCTCCCCCTTCGTTCACGTCCGCGTACCTTCCTCCCCCCGCCGACCAGAAGGGCGTCACGTCTACGTAAGAGGCGTCGTCGTGCCGGCGCCTGTATGTATAGAGGGAGATCGGAAGAGAGACGTAAAAAATTCGACCCGTAGAAGCGCCACCCACCCGCCCACTCACCCACGCGCGGGTGACGGCAGAGGAGGGAGATAAAAATAAGGGGGGGGATAGAGAAGGGAGATTCGCATAAACGGTTTTTATGTCTTTGTCTGTCGCATCGTCTCCGAGGGAAGGGTTGAGGAATAAATCTGTCGATTTATGCGGTTTTTTTTCCTTCTTCTTATTCGTTCTCGAAGGAGGCGGCGGTTAATTCTGATTTCGAATGTTTTTTTCCCCTCATTTGGTCGTAGATCGTCTTGCATAACCTCGGAAGGGTGTGCGCTTAAAGATTTGAGGTAATTTTTTGGAAGTGAGCTGGTCTTATTTTTATAACGACGTTTCCATATTTAGCGACAGGGTAGTCCGAAACGTGTTGTGGACATTGTTTACGTAATTAAGGATCTGGCGTTTGATTTAGTCCTTATGGGTATAACCATTTAATCACTGTGAAACAGTTACTTGATTCGCTGGTGTAATAATAATGTAGAAATCCATAAATATTTGTATTAAAACATTATCAAATACAGACATGAGCAGGATCGTGAAAATCCCATAATATTGCCATGTCACGCGCTAAGATTCTGGGAGTAGTATATTAGGCCATATAGAACCACTATTTTTTTAGCATTATGGATTAAATTTACCTAACAAGAAACCTGCGGAAATTTCAGCAAAATTATTGTAGATTACAAAGTAAATCATAAAGTTTTTTAAGTTTTTACGTTAGTGATGTCAGTGCTTTAGTTTTTGAAATCATTCTTCGTCGAAAAGAATGCCGTGTTCAGCACCGCGCCTTTGGTATAGCAGTGATAAACGAGCATGCGTCTGTCAATGATTCTTCCAATTGAATTATTTTATTTTTGCCGAGATAGTATATTGATGTTGATTTTCATTCTCTCGTCTCAAATTTATTGTATTGACAATTGATCGCCCTCTTCAACAAATTAAAAGCGACTTGTTTGAGTTGTGTGGATTCCAATAGCGAATTTATCGAATTTAACGAGAGAAAATAATGGCTGCCAATTTAATACGGAGTAGTCGTTAAAATCGCATTTCTTTGAATTCTGAAAATTAGCAGTGCTTCGCTCAATTCTTTCACTTCCGGTCGTCGAGCGTTCGCCATTACATGCCACGTCAATTTAAAAATTCTGAAATGGTCGCTCTCGTATTTGGCGAGACCGTTCTCGTAACGACGCCGCTTGGAAAAGACGGATGTATATACATTTCCCACGAATTAAAATAATGGTGGAGAATAGGGTTTTGCAAAATGGCTCGATTTCCTCGAATCAAAACTTTAAAATGTTGATAACGCGTATTCATATTCCAAATTCTTTCTTCCGGTTTGGTTGGATTTGTTTTGTAATTGTGGTAGAGTAATAGCTGGTCGCTTTCCAATTGTTTTAGAGTCTGTAATTACAGTAGGTATCAGAGAGAATTTTTTTCTGGCGAGAACTGAGAGTCATTGCAACTTAACTCTCACGTTAAGAGTTCGATTCCTTGATCATGTTTTTTTTCAATCGCAGTAAGAACTTAAGATAAACAATTTTAAAAAATATAAACATTTCTTCGAGAGTGAGCATACGGTATCCACTAATGAGTTTCTTTATATTTTGTAAAGTCACTCCAGCTTAACTATTCGGAAAGCGGAAATTTGACCTAAACGAACTTTGGCGATGCAAAAGCCCTGTCCTGTCAATTAATGTGTTTGTCCCTTCGTGTCTCGCCACGTGTTATTTTTTTATCCTCGGATCCAAACTTTTCTTTTTATCCTCCTCCCTCAACTCGTGCGAGAAAACCGTTAATGGGAAAAGGGAGTATTTCCTTTCTTTCTCCCTCTCTCCCCCTCCCTCCATTCCTTTCCCTCCGTCTCAAGAATTCCGTTTAAGGATTTCAAACGAGTCTCTAGGTCAGGGATTACGTAGTTAACCGGCTTGGGGACTTATTCTCTCACTTTCTCCATTCCTTTTTCTTCTTCTCATGGCCTGTTATTTCCTTCACTTCTCTCCTTTCTCTTTCCTATTTTTTCTCTCTCTCTCTCTATCCCCCTCTCTGCCCCGGCCTTTCTTTTTCCCTGGCATCCGCCTCTGAGGATGATTACAGCCCACAACCCCGCGAGATAGAGAGAGAGAGGGAAGTTTTCAAGCCGTGACGTCACACGGATGGTATTTCCTCTCTCTATCTCCCTCTCCCCTTCTGCTTTTTCGTTTTATTTTTTTCCGTCCGTTTTTGGCAACTTTTCTTAAAAACGTGCTTATCATATCGTATGACATCTCCGCCTCTCTCTCTCTCTCTCTTCATGCCCACGCGAATTTTCGTAATTATTATTTCTTTTTTTTTTAGCGTTTCGAAATGTCTTTTGTTCGTGATCGAGAGATACGATATGAGAAAATTGCGCTTTTTAGAGATTCTTTTTTTATTTAGGGTGATACATGATTTTCCCGCTAGAGGTTATCGGAAAATCCCAAACTTGTTCTGTATCGATGATTTTTTTAAATGTTGGAAGATTTTTATTACAAAAAATAGCAGCTATTTGCGAGGCTTTTAGAATTTAAGCATATATGCCCTGAATTAAAATCTACGTTCTTTGGTTTTTGAATGTTTATACACTTTGTTGATTGGGTGTCATTTTTCCATCGTTTTACGTCAGTGCCCCGAAAGACGTCTATATCACTTCCATTCCACTACATAAATGTCTATTCTTATTATGTGTAGGTGGGAATGGGCATGGAAATCTTGGATATTCCATACATTTTCGTAGTTCTTGTAAAAATTCTTTTTGTAGTTGTAAGATGTGTGATTTCTGCGTGTGGTAATTAAGGAGTAATTGCCACCTTGTTTTGTCGAAACGATTATACTCTTGTATTTCTTTTGTTTTTTTAGTGACGCCTTCAGACACTCCTCATCCTACCTTCCTCTTTTTTTAATCCTTTTCTCCAGCTACTCTCTTAACTATTTGGCTTTCCTTCTCTCTCTCCCATCCCTTTTCTCACTCTTTTCCTTTGCCTCTTTCTCATTGTCAGTGTAACACAGTCCCATAATCTCAGCACAACACAACGATAAAAGATATTTAATTTATACCTTTCGCTTATAGACGATAATACATTTGTGAATTATGATTTGTATAGTAGCAAAATCTAAAATGTAATTTTTCTCTGTTTTCTTTAACTTTCTAATGTGTATTCTTAAATAGCTTATTTTAAGCCATCTTGTGCGTATATGCATGTATGCAATGTGTACGTTTACATTTAGGTTTTTTATTCGTACAAATTCTTTTTTCGTTTTCATCTGAACTATTAACTTAAGGAATGTTACGCGGTTTTAGGCACCTCTGTTCACTTCTTAGGTTCATAGTGGGATGATTTTTTATGTTAAACAAGGATGATACACAGTTTTGTCATCCCACAAACCTAACATTCTCCTATGGCATCTATATGTTCTATTAACCAAATATGTAATTAATACGTATCTTAAGCCATACGTGGCCAAGAGTTAAATGTAAGAATGGGCTTTCTAGTCTCAATTTCGCTCTGAATAAAGTGGTTTGTCTATCTGCCACCCATTTTCTCTCTATCCCTATCTCTCTATCCCTATCTCTCTTTTTCATCATTCTCTCTTTTCTCCACCTCTCTCCCACTCTCCCTAAGGAGTCTGGCTGAGATGCTGTGATGGTTTTTTTCATCCCCCTCCCCCTTTTCCCCACACTTTTATTTCTCCATTTTTCCCCAGCACCATCCTCCTACCTTTTTTCATCTCCTCCAACACTCCTCACATAACCTCCAGACCCACTTCTCTTGATTCTTTCCATTTCTCGCTCCTCTTACCTCTTTAGAGTCCGTTCCGTCTCTCCAGCCGTTCAATCGCTTCCTTTTTCTTCCCTTCCGCCAATTTCCCGCCGTCCGAGTTTTTTTCTTCCGTTTTCTCTCTCTCTATTTTCTCGTCTTATTCGTGCCTCGCTTTCTCTTCTTCTCCTTTTACGTCGAGCTGTCTCATTTTATAATCTTACCGTTCTGCCCACCCCTTACTTCTCCCCTCCAAGTCTTCTTTATTTATTCGGTCTAAATTTTTATAAGAATCGTGGACGGCGAAATTTTTATTTTCTCTTTCCTTCAAATTTTCTTTTTTTCTCTCTCTCTGCCGTTCGTTATATCAACGTTTGCTTTAAAAATGATGTTTTTTTAAAAAAAAAAAAGGGTACCTCGTCTGCGGCGTTCTAATCAAACTCTCTTCTCATTAGTACCTTTTTTGTGTGTTTCTCGAGGGGAGATCTCTTCATTGCCTATTGAGGGAGGCGTTTGAAAGCGGTTGAAGTCAATGAGAGATTCTGTTTCACTTCTTCAATCCAATGTTCGGTCCTTGCCTTTTAGCGCTATTTTTCTAAAAAAAAAACACTTGTGTTCGGTTTGTCCGTCCGTCCGTTTGTCTGTGTGGGCAATAGCTCTGGAATCATTCGACTTAGAGAAGTCATATTTTCAGGATTGGTCGGACTATTAGAGAGACGCGGTGGATCTATGATCAGATGCTGGGGAGTGATCGGTATATACGTAAGAGGCTTTCCAATAACTCGATAAGAATACAGACAGACAGATAAATAAACGACTTTATTAAGGGCGTAATTAGGACTTATGGTACCGTCTTAAATTTAACACGCAAGGAAAAAAAAGACGTTTTTTCATGGAAGCATCAATCGATGAAACGTCAGCGTAGTGCATCGTTTCTCAATCTTTATGAAGCCGAGGACCTTCGACGAAGTCTCACTGTTTTTTCGGGTCTCCCTCTCCGTGAAGTTCATACATTTGTCATAAATTGTAATGCTTTTTTCATTTAAAAATATTAACTAGAGTTGTGTGCTGATCAAACAAGTTATAGATTAAAATAAACATGTCCAACTGAACACGCAGTTCCCAAAAAAGCAACGCGTGGACTTTGGTACGATGATAGAAAACGCATGTAGTTTCACAACTCAAGTGCATGGATTCGATTCCGCTGGAGTTTATTTTTAAATTTTGAATTTTTTTTCCTTAAGTTTTTGTTACTTTTTTTGGCAGGCACAATAATATTTATTTATGATAGATGTTTTGAAAAAAATATAAAAAAAACGTCTTACGTATGTAACTTGCTCTGAAATTCTTCCCTTGTTCGTTCTCTCTTTTTCTTCACTCTCTCTCTCTCTCGTCTTTCTCATTTCTTCTCGGCCGCTCCCGATTCGCCGCCCGTCATTAATCAGCGTCCCCTTCAACGCTCGCGCAGACTTATTCCCTTAAGACTCCTTTTTCTTTCGTCCGTCTACTTTCTCCCATCGTGCTGTTCGGAAGAGACGTTGATTTCGCCTTGGGGTCCACCGTGGCTTCCCGTCTCCTCTCGAAGCATTTGTACGTCTGCCATATATAGATCTGGATTCGTTTTGAAAAGCGATCGTTCTCGATAGGACGGCTCGGATTCGACTGGATATTTATCTCAGTCACCACGTAAAAATTGCCTTGATTTTCCGTTTGTAACGCGCACTTTTTTTCGCGAAATATTGTCGCAAAAGTTAGGGTAAGAAGCTGAAGGTTTTTTTGTTTCAGCCGGTCGTTAATAGTTATTTTCGGACACATTGTCACGGATGACGCATATTTGTTATTAATGTTGCGGTTTGTTGAAATTATTTTAGAATTTTCGCTTCAATAGCAAAAAAAGAATGACCTTTTAAAGGTGGTTTTTAGAAGAATATTTATAAAAATTTATCACAATTAATATTTGCAAATGGATATTTTGTGAACTTGCTTTTATATATATATATATATATATATATTGTGTTAAAAAGTAGTAGTCATCTTCACTAAAACCTGCACAGATTACAAAGATCTTATTACTTCAGAATTTTATGTGCGTATTATGCATGGTGATGAGACAATGTTGACATTTCATTCGCAAAATCCAAAGTGCTTATTATAGTCGGAAATTCACAGTAAGTGAAGTGAATGTCTGTCTGCAATCATCCAGTCCTTCGAGAATTACAGAGCTCGTCTTCGTCGTCGTCCAATAGCTGTAAAATGGTCTGGAAAACCAGATGCTCAATTCGGTTGCAAAATTATAGGTTATTACTAAAAACAAATCTATCGGTGAATCGCTACTGGTGACGGCTGCTTTATAGCCGAAAAGAGCGACTGGTTTTACCAATCCTTTTATGGCTAATGGACTGAGGTACTTTGTCAATTTAAAGTATACATTTTCACTTAAAGATTACTACTATTTGCTGTGTATTGCTTGCGATGCACAAGTGGATGATATTATTTTTGTGTGCCGTAAGTTTATGACGGGAGAGGATTTTTACGTTAAATCATTTTTACCTTTTTACTGCAATTATGGATATAGCAGTATTTTTGTCACGATACGCGACGTGGGCGATTCATAGTAGCGCGGTGCAAACGAAAATGCGATTCTCGATTAAATTAACCTTGAAATATGCCTGTAAAAAATTTTGGATTGGGATTATTGACCGCCTTATATTCTCGCCCTTTTCGCATGCGCATTAAGTTTTACGTGAGTCGGTCCTAGAATTTCAGTTATTTATTTATTTTTTATATTTTTTGTAGGTAATGCGCTTAATTGGATGCGCTGAAACCCGCCAAAAGGGAGAAATTTTCCTTTCGTTTCCCTTTCCTGTTTCTTCCCACTTTCCTTTTTCCCCATCCTGTTCAATTATTCTCCTTCCACTCCTTCGTCCCACTTCCTCCCCAATTCTTCCGTTCTCCAATTACCTCAAATGTCTCCTTGAGAGATTATTTGAGGACGGGGCGCAGACTTTATTTTATTGCCACCAGACTGTTTCGACCTTTCCATTCACCCCACTCCCCCATCTGCACCCTTTTCCATCTGTCTGTTCTCTACACTCTCCATCTAATTTCTCTCTCTCTATCCCGTCTTTCTATTTTCCTCCTCTCTCTCTCTCTTTTTTCAGCTCCCTTTCCTTTCCTCGCATTTTTACACCCGTCTCGTTCATTTTATTTTCCCCCTCGCATTTTCTCCGTTCTCCTCTCAGCAGCACATCAGATTACTTTCAATTTCACGCCATTTCATTTTACTTTTCTGTTTATATTTCCTCGATATCCTTCTCTCACGTTTCTATGTATCTCTTTCTTCTGGAGGAGACTTTTTCTTTTCTTTTTAAACCTTTTTTTTTCCCCCCTGGTATTCTAGAGACGTCCATCTTATGTCAGTCACCCTCCCCGTTTCTCTCTATTTTTACCTTTCAGTCTCTCTCTCTCTCTCTCTCTCTCCATGCTTTCCGGCACTTTCACTCTAAATCTTTCCTTAACGTAAAAAAATCCTATCCCATAATTCTTGTTTCTTACTCGGGGAGAGACATCTCTAGTTTTATTTTTTTAGCAAGTTTTCTTTGTGAACCTGCTTAATGCCGCGATTTTTGTCTGTCTGTCCGGCTTGCCGTTTGTCGCACGACTTTTATCTTTGTTGCTCTTGTCGCCTTATTATTTTATAAAAGTTGATTCTTGGAACCGTGTAAAAGTTTCCGCACTTTACATTTTTCAGCTTATTTCGCTTTTCCCGTTGGTGTTGGAAAAATATGAAGACTTGGGAGGTCGTATTGACAATTTTTCTCTCTTCGTTTGCCACAAGATCCGAAAAATTATATGCTAATTTCGGCTACATAGCAGTCCTCATCAGTGGCGATTCGCCGATAGTGCATCATAAAATGTTTTTATTATAGAACATAGTTTTAAAAATTTTATTCCAACCATAAGTTTAGCTCGATAATTTTTTTTTCTTTTACGAGAGGTCGTCTTTACCTTTTGCCTCAGTTCGCCCTTTCACGCCTTTTCGTCCAGCCGATTTCCTTCTTTTGTGATTAAATATAATTTTTGTTCCTCTCACTCTCGTCAAAACTTTCTCGTCATTTTCGCCATGTCGCTTTCTTTCATTATTCACGATCCATTCACTTCGAGCCCTCCCTCAGAATTCCTCCCCCCCCCTGGAATTTTCACCCCCCCCTCCCCCTCCTTTCATCCCTCTTATTTTCCTTGTTTTCTGAGCCATTCACTTGCCGCGCCGTTTTGGAAGAGTGATATACGAATTCCTATCTTCGTCGTTCTGTTGTGTCGTTTTTTATTTCTCAACTCTCGAGTTAGTGTTTCGCCGTCGCTATGTCTTTTAAGTTTTATCAAGGCAGAGAGTCTTTGTGGCAGATATCGTCCTTTTTAAAAAACAAAAATGAAAGACTCGTGTATTTGTTTCCTTTGTCCTCGCCGGGTGTGATTTATTTTGTTATTTGACTCTCTTAGTCACGGTCGACTACTTTTTTGTATTCGAATTTTTCTTCCTTTTCTTCGCCTTCCTTGATTTTACTTTGTTTCTCTCTGTGTTTATCTTCCTACTATATAATCTCTTTTATTTTCTTCTACGCTAATCTGTCGCGTGAAAATAGATCGGCGGGTACGAACATTTACGGAGGTTATCGCGTCACTAAATTGTTTGGAATTAATTTAAGGAGGATTTTTGCAGTAAAATGCCCCAAGTAATCGTTTTATATCTTCGAGTTCGTTGTCGTTCAGCATTTATTTTGGCTCCCTGGACAAGTATATACTATATTTTTACTTTAGAAAGTTTTCCTGAAACATCATTAACGTTTTTTGTTAATTTATTTTGCGAAGATGTAACGGATAAAGCCGTAAATAATTGCGATGGTCAGCTTTATGGCAATCACCAAACAGTATTTACTACGTTTCTCCAAAGAATTTATGGTTATATTGTTGGGAGGGTGCCTCCAACAGTTTGGCGTCCCGGGCAGCTGTTCACTTAGCTTGGAACCTCCGGCTGGCGCTGCTGTTAAGTTGCAATATTTGCGCGAAAGAAATATATTATTTTTCGTATATCCAGCAATACTATATTATTATCGGGACCGATTTTCGATTTTTTCGTAACATTTGACTGTAAACATTTACATCAAGTTGAACAAGTGCGTGCGTTTTTAATTTGCTTTCTAATTATGCTCACCTTTAAAAGTTGGTCATTATGATAATTACTGTTTGTTGAAAAGGGTGTGTGACCTCAAGAAGAATGTCTTCTTTATCGTTTTTGTCTTTCCATTTACATTATAAATTCATCATGGAGTTCATCCTCGTTGTGAATACTGGTATGAGAAAACACAAAGCATATAGATTTAAAATTAAAAAAAAATACGGAGCCCACCTATGGCTGAAGTCACATCAAAAAACTAAGTTTTTCCCGTAGCCGTGAAAAGGTCGGTAAAAACATAGGAACAATTTTGGCTGCTAAGTGGCCATAATAATTTGTAATTAATCTAAAGAAGGTTCTGTTTGATAATATAATACAGATAAGTAGATACTGATTTCGGCTACTTTTAGCCAAAATGGGCCTTTGGTTTTACAAATCTTTATGGTTTTTGGAGAAACTTAATTTCTCAAATTCGGAGTAAAAGTACGAGTTGTAATTTTGGCATTGTAAAATTTCTTGAAATTATGACTTTTTTAAATCATTTATACAACTTGAGTAGTTTTTCATTTAAACTTATGGCTTGAGTCTAATAACAGATAATGGTTACTTTCGTGACATAGTGCGGCTCAATATACCACAAAACCATTTAAAATCAACGATAGATGAATTACCACAGCGGATGGCATCTTTCTAGTTGAAATGCTGATATGGCTTACTCATCCGTTTCGTGGACACTGGTTTTAACTAGAGCAATCATTCGTTTCTGTTGCAGTTTAGAGAAACGCCCTCGTTAATAACACTATTTTCTCTTCTTTTTAAGAGAACTCTTCCGTATTATTTCATCATTTATTATTCGGGAGTTCGTTTTTCAAATCCAATTATTCTTTGCGAATGTTCCTTTTATTTTACGATGTTCGTTCGTTCTCTTTCACTTAATAATCTTCCGACTTTATCGTTACCTCCCCTATCTCTCTCTCTCCCATCAATTATTCGATAACTTCTTCTCGCGTGTCTTCCATTCTCTTCTCTTTCGCAACCCCTTTTGCAAACCGAAAATAACTCACGCCTTTCTCTTTCACTTCTCCCATTCCTTTCATTCGTTTCGCTTCTCTGCTAAATCTCTCTCTTCCTCTCTTGTCCATTCACTTCTCGGTAATCTAGTGGATGGGAGAGAGAGGGAGTGGGAGAAGGTAGTGAATCAGAAGTGCTATCATTTGGTCGGGTCTCTTAAAAAAATTGGGACTCTTTTCAAAAGGCTTAATTGTTTCTCAGCTAATGGGGTAACAAAAGAAGTGCCAAATCACGTCGAATTTAGGGTTGTCATAGTAACCTGGTGATGGTAATTGGATGGTGTTGTTTTTTTTAATTTATTTTTTTGCTTTTCGTAATTCGTGCCTTTAATGTCTCCCTTCGCGCGCTGTTCTTTCGGCGTTATTTTGGCGCATTTTTTTTAGAACGGAAGCAACTCGAGAGCGACTGAAGCTTTTATTTTCCCAAAAAAAACTGTCGGAATTTCAGTAGCTTTATTCCGTTTTCGTATTTACGTGTCTTGTTTATGTAAAAAAAACACCGTTCCATCTTTTAAATTAAATTTCGTAAAAACGTGGCTGAAATGATTAGGAAGTCGAATGATATGAACAGATGCCTTGATATTCATTTAAGCGTCTATTATATATTTCAACAAAAACACTAAAACGGACCACCTAATATGTACTTGGCATTGATTATTTTCTAGGCGATACATTTCGAAATGTAAATCATGTTTACTCGCCATGTGTAAATCACGATCTTGTTCCTGTCAACATTTAAAGCGATCGATAAAGTAATAAATCAGATTTAGCCCCTGGAAATTTATATAGGATTTTCTTTCTTTTTCTCGAAGAATTCATGTATACATACATAGTTCCTTGAACTCTCTCTTTCCGTTTCATTTAACCTCCTAGTAAGTTTATTTTTGGAACGGTTGCTCGTGCTGGTTTCGAAATAATTCAGTAAATTCGGATCCATGTGGCGCCGCAACTTCGATTCGCCGAAAGCAGACGGCGTTGTTATCGGATTCGCTATTCTCCTTCATCGGCACCCATCCGAGCGAACTATAATAGCAGTCAGATCATGTAGCGTGCCTTGTCACGCAAACGCCTCTGATCAAGAATGGCGTGTAAATGCGCGCACGAAGTAAAGACCTCTTAAAGACTTAATTCGCGTTGTCGCATCGTCGCACGTCTTATTACGCGTGACCCGTTTGAGAGGACGTTTTTCCGTGAAAATAAACTTGCCTACGCTGTCAGTCGGTATGGGGCTTTCCCCGCCTTGATGTCCTGTGCATCCGGGTTCCTTCAACTTTTCGATTTTATTCAATCTTTTTACTTGTGAATTTAACAGAGGAATGCGCGATTTTTTTTACTTGGTCGTAGTGCATAGAGGAAGTATTGTAATCGCGGAAAAAATTCGACTTAAAGATTTTCATAGATTTTGGGTGTCCCTGAACCAAAAAAGTGGTTTCCGCGATTCCGTGTGTCTGTTCGCTGTTATAGGGTTTAAATGGTTTAACGAAATTGAATGATATATCTCTTAATTATGCATACCATCATCCAGAATGGAACTGTTGAAGAGATGAACGATACATCGCCACAGTAAAGGTTATTTTATTTTTGTCGATTTTCATACAATATCGATTTATTAAAAAGTGGCTTTAAAGATTTTAGTTTAAATTCATTTAGTCATAAGCACCGCTATATATTCTCAAAATTACTGTACAGCGTCCAGTGAGATTAAACTATATCGAGTTATTACGCCTAGCTACCGTACAGCCCTCACCAATCCTCTGACGTCATGCAACAATCTTCGTACTGTAATAATGCTTTAGCACCTATGTGGCATCGCCAATCCTTGTGATAATTTTTCGTTTTTAACATTTAAAGAATTATTTCTTAAGCTAAGTATATGAACATAGAGAACGGGTAAATTGAAATGCCTTCCACGCCATATTTCCGGAGCATGAATGTTTTTCCAGATGAGTCAAAATACCGAAACCATTTCGAACCAAGGATATTTCCGAAACACAAGATTACGGATTGGAGAGGTTCTTCTGTATAATCATATGTACAAATCATATAATTCAGGTGCAACATTTTGCATCGTATTAATCATAAAATTAACCATATTAATCAGTAAAATGATAAGCAGACTCTACTGTATAAAAATCAACCTCGTAATGTAGATGGTAAAGTATAGTAAAACCTCGATAGTCCGGATGAGCCGAAAATCCGAGCTATCCAAACTTTGTAGAAAGAATACATTATCCATGTCAATTAAGCACAATAAATCTATAACATCCTCAACAACACACTTTGTGTTGACTTTGTAAATGGTTGTTAATAAATATAATTGACGGGTATTGTGTATTGAATATCGTGCATAGGTTGCTGCACTGCTTTCTTTTCCTGTTACCTCGGTACTATAAGCTAAACATTTTTCTTTTCATAAATTTTTATATTTTCCCCCACTTTTTTCAAATATTTTATTGTCATTCTCTAACGCTGGCAAAGGTGGTTCAGGCCGGACCTAGTGCAATGGGGTCCGGATTAGTGAGGTTTTACTGCGGATACTATGATCACAAATGTTTTGCTCTAGTCAGGCGTCGGATTTTTCCCATAATATCTTTTAAAATCGAAATATTTAATTACACATTACAATTAATATTTTAACGCAAGACAACTCTATTTTAGGAGATGGTAAGACGCAGTATAACATGACATTTTAAAAAGTTCGATATTTTTGTTATTTTTTTAGGATGTCTATGATGCTATATTTCCGTCATGCATAACTCTCGATGAATTATCGGGTCCACACGTGGAAATTTTCCGGATGTTTTATGGGAAGCGTGCTGCCATCTACCACCGCGTCGGCGGGGGTAGTAATCCTTCTGATGTTTACCGTTCCTTCCGCTTTAATATTCCTCCTTCGAACCGAGAAAACACCTCCACGCCTCCGTATGCATTTGCCGAAGCGTTCTTTCTTCCTCCATCTCCCTTTCTCACCTCCTCTCTCCTCACTCTCCTCTCACCCCTTTCTCACACCCCCTCTCTCTCTCTCACTCTCCCTCTCATAACTACTTCTCACTTCCCTGTAACTCCCTCAGTAACCTCCCTCTCTCACGCACCCCTTCACTCCCCCTCTCACACCCCCTCTCCCACCCTCTCTCCCACCCTCTCTCCCACCCTCTCTCCCACCCTCTCTCCCACCCTCTCTCCCACCCTCTCTCCCACCCTCTATCCCACCCTCTCTCACACCCTCTCTCCCACCCTCTCTCCCACCCTCTCTCCCACCCTCTCTCCCACCCTCTCTCCCACCCTCTCTCACTCCCCCTCTCACTCCCCTCTCATTCCCCCTCTCATTCTCCCTCCCATTCTCCCTCCCATTCTCCCTCTCACTCTCTCTCTCACCCCCTAACACTCCCCCTCTCACCTCCATCACCCCCTCTCTTTCATACGCCTGCACTCACCCCACCACTTTCACCCCATTCTCACCCCCCCTTGTATTCCCCTCTCATCTCCCGCTCATCCCTTTCAACCTCCTCCCCCTCTCTACCCCCCTTCCACTCTCCCTCCTTCCCCCCTCTCTCTCACCTGCTCTCTCCCCTTTCCATCTCCCCCTCTCTTCCCTCTCCACACTCTCGCCCTGAAAATAAAGACATTTATCTATCTCCCCATCTCACCCCCTCCTCCCCCTCTCTCTCGCTCCCTCTCTTACCCCATCCTCTTCCTCTCTCTCACCCTGTCTCTGTCTCTCCTCTTTCCATCTTCCTCTCTCTTCCCTTCTCTCCCTCTCTATGTCTCTCCTCTCCCTCCCTCTCATGAAAAGGAGGCGTGCGTGCACTCTTGTCGCCTATGAATATACTCTCCATTCCGTGCACGTTGTTTTTACCGTGTCAGCTCTCATCGACTCTCTCTCTCTTAACTCGCGGTTTAACGGTCGTTAGTGGCGCGTAATTAGCTTGCGTTAGGCCAATCATTGCCTCTTGTTGACTTTTTTCCGAGTTTAATAAGTTTCGCACGTCTTCATGCGTCATTCTTCTCGGCGTGTTTGTGTAGCGATTTCCAGGTGGGAGTTCAAGAATCTTGTAAACTCGATGAGTCATTTTAAAAAAAATTGAGATAAGTCAAATTAAAAGCGAAACGCAGAAGAAAACGGTGGATTTCTTTACCTAGTAGTAGTAGTGCTTTTCAGTGTTGGAATTTTTTAATTATATAATCTTTTGGCGTTTGAGGAGGATGCATCTTCCATATATTTTTTATATAAAACAAGTGATTCGTAAGAAAGCACAAGTAATAATTTTTTGAAATATCCCTGGTTTCCTCATAGGCAGAGATTATTATTATTATTTTAATTCTTAGAATGACGAGTTTTCATTATTTTTACGATAGAGGTAGAATTCACATTCATAATATATTTCTTCAATTAAAAAAATATTTAGTTTTCCTTTGGAATAAGAGTTGTCTTTGCCAAAATTTGAAAATATAGGGGAAATCTATCATTTCTCTACCTCATAAAGACTTAAGTAGGTCTTAATGGACATTTGGGAAACTTTCCAGTGAATGTATAGGGAGAGTTGAGTCGCGAAATGATGGTTAAAACTGTTGAAGATATGAGATGTTCCATTATGATGGCTTGGAATCACATTATCTGGCAAAGTAATTCTCGCTATTAAAATGAGAAAACATAAACTTTGAACGTTTATGGTAATACAGTCACAAAGGAAAGGAAGAACACACTTAGGAAAGGATGCACTTATGTGATAACAGTCCTATCTTCTGACGATATTAAACTTTAACTGAGGTATGGCTTCGATGCGTAGGAATTCTCTTAAGAAACCATAAAGGGAGTGGACGAGCATTATTAGAAATTATAATATCAAAATGGGAAGAAAGCGATAAAAACAGTTTTTTTTACATTTTGTGACACATGTAAATACTTATAGTAGAAATCCAAACGTTTTTTCTTTAAATCCTTTTATTATTATGCTTCTCGCCCCAAGAGACGCAAGTATGAACATTTACCACTCTCGACTTCGTATTAAGTTTGAAATTTTAAATTAAAAAATACTGTTTTGTCTTGAATAGATGATCGTTAAACTCTATGAAATGGTGCTTCTGAAATCTTGTATAAAATGTTATCACTTTAAAACGATGAAATCAAAGAAAATGAATATGAAATCAAATGGTATTGTTGAAAATATGTGTGGCACATTGTCATCAATTAATAAATCTCACAAAAATGGTAATTATATTGTTATCATTATATTTATATTATATTGAAAGTTGATTTAAGTCAGATGTCTAGTTTGCCAGAGGGCAAGTAGGCTTTAATAAGTGTTGCAACCGCTATTTCATTTTTACCAAATGACAGAAATACCTGAATTAATACGCTAAAATATTATGAGCTTGGTTTGTATGGCATGTTTGTTTTCGTTGCTACAACAAATCTTTCTCTCATTCGCTATATCTTCTGCAAGACGCGATAACCCGGCTATATAGGTTACAGGAAAATTGTTCATTTCAATAATAATTTGGAAACAATGAAACGATTTATCCGATCACAATTTGTGGAAAATAAGCGTCTAATTATTTAAGTTATTTAATTTCAAAAGCAGTTTACTTTGAAGAACTCTACGCCACACGAAAACGTCATTAAACACAGTTTATTAAAACGCCTGTAAATATGACGGGCTGTCTTTAGTTAACCTTAAAATAGTTGCCTCTCTTTTCCTCCTTCCCACTCTCTCCCCCTCCATCCCTCTCTCGTATTAAAACCATTCAAAGCAAGCTTACACCCAAAATGATTGAAACAACAATAGGATTTCGAGGTCTAACAATGTAATAGGTAGGCAAGGCAACATCCCGTTAAAGTGGCACACATTCGCATTAAGGTCGTCTCTTTTGTAATAGATTTCTTCAAATTTTCCTTTCTATATTCCGGAAGCGTCATAGTAACAACGGTGCAGTTTGGCATCATGCGCCCTGAAAGGGTTAACATTTCCGTGCCGTTTAATAAATTTAGGATCATATCGCGTAACTTTTAGTCATACCGAGGAAATTTTAGTGCAAAATCCTTTGGCCAGTCCTCCGAATAGCGTGGTTTTGAATATTCCGCAGCACGGACAGTGCTTCATACTTCAGAAAACCCTCTCTCTCTCTCTCAGAAGAGCACCTCTTAAGAGTTTCGCATTCCACGCGGTTTGATATGCACTCCATTTAAAGTGGGTACATAGACTCTGGAGTGCTAGCCGGAGGAGTGAACAAGAGGAGTGAAGATGCGTCCTCTCTCTCTCTCTCTCACTCGAATGCAAACGCACGTCCTCTCCGGATACGTCGCAACGAGAGGAAAAGAAGTATCGTTTCGAGTGGCGGATTCCCGCGAGCACGCGTGCATCTCAATCCGCTGACCGCTCATATTCTTAGTCTGTTGCAACGCCGCCTCAGGAAATAACGCGTTCTATATTGTCTCTCTGTTTGCCTTTGTCGTTGGGTGTTTTCTACGTGGCTCATTGTGTTCTGATAGAGAGAGAGAGAGAGAGACGGAGGGGTTGACGAGCTCTTACTCTACCGTGAACGAGGTCGTTGCCAAAGCATACGTGGTTTACTTGAAGCGTGCAAGTTTCCATAAAGACGGTGGTGCACCACCTTGCCGTACTTTTTTTTGCCGCTTGAAAGAGTGTGTTATGTAAAAATATTTTCGTAATGGTAAAGAAATGTGTACTCGTAATTATAAACAGGTTATGGAAATGTTCCGCGAAGGTTGAGGGTAATTCATTAATGCGGCGATTTGCACCCAGTGTGTGGTCGGATTGCCGCGGCAAATTTTGAATAATTTGTAAGGAAAGGCCATCGATGCGTTTTATTATTCTTAGGCTGAAACCACAGAAAATACCAACTTTGAAACGGGAGAATTAGCCTGCCTCTGCAGTTAAGTGGTGGAATATCCGCCCGGCAAGTGGAAGGCACGGGTTCGATTCACGGTCAAGGGAGAATTTTTCTCCTCCTATTCTATAATTAACAGAAAAGATATTTCTCACGAAGAGCTATATTTTGTGGCACCGTTTCAGTTACTAGGGACCGAAAAGCTCATTTTTCATTTTGAAGACTAGATATTTTTTTCTATCAAAACATTTCGAAATCCGACTTAAATATTTAAATGACGATTTGAAATTCTAATTTTACTTTGTCGTAATATGCTCCGCCAGTGTGGGAATGATGTTTATTTTCTTCCAGTTTTGTTGACTGCTGGAGTGATTTAAAAAAATGTTCCAAGCGATCTCGTGGAATTCGATTCGGTTTGCAGCAAGGATCGAGCCAACACGAAAGTGTGCCTTGAAATTAAACAGGTTGCGGAGCACTGCGGTAACGTACCGGATTTGTTGGAGGAATGGGTAACACGTTTGCCTATCTGAGATCGTGGGCCCGAATCACACCGTCGAGACTGCTTGTCTATGTAGTTTCTGTTATTATAACATCATGGTCGATGTATGCACATGAATTGATATCTTCATAACTTTTAAAACTGTCTACGTTCATCTTGGCTAACCATTCTGTTAATGAATTTTATATATATATATATAATTTTATTTTATCTATGTGTATAGATGATAATAGATTCAGCTAGCGTTATTCGCGTGCGCATTCCAAATGAAGCTAATATACAAATTGATAATTATAATTGAAGGATTTGAAGCGAAAAAGAAATTAATGTACGAACTACAACTGGATTTAAGTTCTTGTCAAAACGTTAACATTTCCCACATTCGTAACACTTTCATAAGGACCGAAAAAGGGAATTTATATGGGTGTTCTTTTACCTCTGTTTGAATTTAGAAAACTATTAGACGCACAGATTTTCAGATATCTTAAGTCAAATAATTTTATAATTCCATTCGATCATTTGCACGCAAGTAGGCTTGGAATTCTTTTAAATCCGTTGGTTTGTAACGTATGCACGTGACGGAATTGTTATTTCTTCATCTGGAAAAGAACAAAAATAGGTTCAAAGTTTGCCTCCTGTCGTGCGTCGTTACTGCTGCGGAGCGCGATGCGTTGCGTTATTCTTTTGCGCAGTCTTTTCCTCGATGAGTCACGGAAAGTGATTGTCTCCGTCACTGGACGTGAACCTAAAGATTATCCTCGAAAGCGCAGAATAAACGGCTTTTTGAATTTAAATGCACCGAAGCGAAATTATCTTCTCATTTTATGTCGGCCTGGTGAAATGTTGTAGAAAAGGGCTCTGCAACTGAATAGCCAAGAAGGGCCGCTTTTTTCCGAATTCGGAGTAAAACTCAGTATGAGAAGAGGCGCAGTATTTATCGAAATTTTTATTTATGTCATATTTAAGAAAGCTCTTATAAGTGAACCTGGCCTTTAAGACATTTAGGTGGCGGGCGAACATAGTTTTAGGCAAAAACATTTTATTTTTGAATTTTTTACTTAATATATTTCAAGTTTTGCTATAGATGTTTTGTTGTCATATACGAATATTTTCTTTTGACAGTATTATAATTAATTAATGATGTTAGTTAATCTGAGCAAATGACGCCCTTGGAACCCGTAGCTCACCTTTCTCAGTCCACTTCTTGGTTAAATAATTTCACCCGGTCGATCTTAAAATATTATAGAAAATATGGTGCTCATTCCTCTCCGTAACTCGTATAATGATATTCGGTACACGTCACTGAGATAAGAAAAATAATCTCATTTCGGAGCGAACTCGCCGAGACGAAACATCAGTCAGAGATTGCATTGAGATTTCGCCCATAATAATACAGCAATCTCTTTTTTTATGTACATAATTTACAACCCGATCCGCATGGGAGGGAGTTCTGATTACATCGCAAGAGAGATCAAACTGCAAGAATGTTACAAGTCCACTTACAGAAGCTGCTTTGTAGTCCGCAAAAATTGGGATGCTTCAACCTTAAAAAGTTTTTTGGAATTGTACGGACGACTGCACCTCGTCCTTGGTCGAAAGATTATTCGCGGTTATTGAATTAACGGTCTTTTATACGATTTCCCTGTGTCAAATAAGTGCGATATAATTTGTTTTAGTGTTGTGCTCGGTAAATATAAAATCCAAGGAATTTGGCTCATATTTCACAATTGTGGAAGTTGACACGGTTATTCTTTTCCTCTGAAATCTTAGTATAAATGTGTTACTCTGTCGGGAGATTTCTTTGATAGCATTCTAACATGCTTGTTCCCTTCGAAAAATCAACTCGCTTGATGTTTCAGTACTAACTGATTTTCTGATACCTTGTCTGACCATGGTGTGCATTTCTTGACCTAAATATATTTTTTGTGGTATTTCACCGGTATTATTATAGAGTAGATGGCGTAAATTGTCAGGGTTTCCCCGAAATAATTTACATAAAAATATTAACAAAATGAAGATTTTTAAAAGGTCAATGCTCGATTTAAAAATTAAGTTTTATTTTATACAGCTTCGACGGATGACAGAAAATATATAGCTTTGATCATGGTTTCGACTCGAACAGTCAACTCCAGGCGAACTAATAACGACGAATCATGGTTGTATGAACGTATTTCTATTTGGTGTAAAGTTTGCGAAGCTGTATACAATTTTTAATGTATTTTTTAAAGTTGTGGATTAGAATTTTTGAAAGTGCAATCGGACAAAGTTACGCCTTCTTCATTCGATTTCAAATTTCCTGTCATTATTTTGTTTCGATTAAAATTTCATTTTAACCGTGTTAATTGCAGTTTATTTAATGTCAACTCTCAAGTTCCGTGAAAAATCGCATTTGTAGTAAACGTGGTTTAGCGAAATCAAAACCTAACGTTTTTGCAATGAAATACAAGCATCGAATTTTTGCCTTTGTATGGGAGATTGGTTTATTTTTGACATTTTCTTTGGAATGGACGTCTGTTTTGCATTTGTTATTGTTTTCAATATTTTTTCATGCCGCTAAGTCCTTTTTGAGAGCCAATAGAATATAAGTACGTACCCGCACGTTCGCAAACTTAATGCACGTGAAACAAAACACCAGAAAAAAATTGGTTCCCGTGGTAACGCTCCCCGCCTCCTAATTTATGCCGGCGGAGGAGAAGCGTCAACGCATTTTCAGCTTCCCGTAACGCCTTCAACGGTTTGGGAAAACAAAAAAAATAAAATACACGCTTCCGTTGCCACACTTCCCTGTGCGTGAGCCGCCTGCCAACCTCGAGAATGCTTTTCATCCGGCATCTGCAGACGTTTCGCGTCTGGGATATCTTCTCTCTTCCTTCGTATCCTCCCTTTTTTTCTTACATGTCCCTCTCTCTCCCTCCCTCCCTCTGCGCCTCCTCTTCCCCCTCCGTCTCGGTCTACCCTCTATTTCTCTCCCTTTCCCTCATTCTCTCTCTCTCTCCCTCTCTTCTTCTTATTCTCTTTCCCCCTCTCACTTTTTCCAATCCCGCTATCCCTCTTTCTCTCCCTCTCTGTCCCTCTCTCTCTCCCTCACCATCTCAACCCCCGCTCTCTCCTTTTCCTCATTTCGCCTTCTTTCTTCCCCTTCTCACTCTCTCCTCCCACTCTCCGTCCCTCTCCCTCTTTCTCTCTGCCTCACTCTCTCCCACTCTCACTATATACCCTCCCACTCTACCCCTTCCTCCTCTCTCTTCCCCTCTCAATATCCACTCTCCCCTCTCCGTCCCTCTCCATTTTTCTCTCCCTCACCCACTCACTTTCTCTTCTTCTCTCTTCCCCCTCTCTCTTCTTCCATCTCTCTCTCTCCTTCTCACCCTCCCTCCCTTTTTCTCACTCTCTTCCCCTCCAACTTCCCCCCCCCCCAATCCCTCTCTCCGTTCTCGTCGCTGTAAATATCGCCTCGAGCTACTTGAGAGCTGTGGCTAGGGAAAGAGAGAGAGAGAGAAAGATGTGTGTGTTAAGGGTTATGGGTCCTCCATTTTGGGGGATTGCTACTTTTTCCTTCTCTTTCTCCTTCTCTCTCGCGGAACGAAGAAGTTAATGGCACACTGCCCTCTCTCTCTCTTGAGAATCACTTCCTCTCCTTCCCTCGCTCAAGTAGCCAGTTGGTTGACGTATATTCGGTCCTTGACGAAGGAAGGGAATGTTTTCTCTTGTTAAGGAAAGGGGAATATAGAGGGAGAATAAGTGTAGGAGGAAGGATGGGTTTATTTATTTATTTTGGGTGTTGGGAAGGGTGAAGGCGCCGGCACATTCTGTTTCCACGGTATCGGACCGCGAGGAGTCGTAGCGGAATGTCAGGTATGGGGATGAAGTTGGTGGGAGGAGGATAAAGGAATACAGACGGGGACAGACCGACAGACAGACAAACGACTTTATTTAGGGCGAAATTGAGACTACATAGGGAGGGAGAGGGAGAGAGAGAGAGTGGAGAAAGATAAAAGGAGAGGGAAGAGGATTAAGGAGAAAGAAAGGTAGAGGGAGGAACAGAGAGGCAAAAGATAAAAGGAAATGGAAGAGGTGAGAGGGGGATAGAGAGACGATGGTGGAGGAAGAAAGTGAGAGAGGAAGGAGATTAAGAGGGAGAGAGAGAGAGGAATGGGAGATAAGGGAAGTCAAGTAAGAAGGAGGGTGAAGATAAAAGAGTGAAATTTTGTGGAAGATGAGCAAAGAGAGGAAGGCGGAGGAAGAAAGAGAGAGCGAGGGAGATAGAGAGGGAGGTGAGAGAGAGAGAGGGGGAGGTGAGAAAGGGAGGCATAGAGAGAGGGGGGGGGGGTGGAGGAGAGGGAGGCGGAGGAAGATGAGAGAGAGAAGAGAGGGAGGTGAGAAAGGGAGGCAGAGAGAGAGAGGGGGGGATGGAGGAGAGGGAGGCGGAGGAAGAAGAGGGAGAGAAGACAGACAGACAAACGACTTTATTTAGGGTAAAATTGAAACTGTGAAGTCCCTTCTTACATTTAGGAAAGAGGGGCAGAGAGGGAGGAGGGAACAGAGAGAGGGAGGCGGAGGAAGAAGAGAGAGGGAGGAAGGCGGGGGAAGAAGAGACAGAAGAGAGGAAGAGAGAGGGAGGCGGAGGAGGAAGGAAGAGAGAGAGAGGGAGAGAAGAGAGAGGAAGAGAGGGAGGCGAGACAGTAGGGAGTTTTATAAAGAGTAGATAGCGAGATGGGCGAGAATTAGGGAGGAAGAGGTGAGGAGATAACAGTTGGAGTATGAAAGATAATTTTTAGAGAGGGAGAGCGAGAATAGAGAAGAAAGAAATAGTGAAAAGAGTGCAAGAAGAGAGAAAATGGGAAGGAGAGAAATGATTGGGTGGAGGAGAGGGAGAATGGGAAAGGAACAGCTTCGAGTGGTAAGCCAATGCCTCAAGACGTATCCTTTCCTTTTTCGTTTCGCTTTTGTTATTTTTTTGCCTTTTTTCTCTCTTCCTCCCATCGCCCCTCTCTCTCTGACTCTCTCTCTCTTTCAAGGCCGTAGTCCTTCGAACGCCAAGCACTCGACGGTATGTTGTGGCATCCGAAGTGTGAGAAGGGATTGGGAAAAGGGGGCGGGGTGAGAAGGGAAAGGCACGAGAGAGAGGGAGAGAGAGAGAGATCGTTCTGCGAGTGAGCGCGTAAGGTTTCCTTTATCAAAGCCCCGAAGGAGTTTGCAGACGTTTGTTAAAAAAAGTCTGCCACGTAGCGAGATAACTCTTTTTTTTGTCCTCGAAAGTATGGTTGGGTCGTTGCAATTGCCTTACGGATTTACAGTTTTTTAATCCTCGGTTTTTTTTAATTTTACGAGCGTATGCTCGACTGCGCTAAAATGTACGATTGTATTAAAATCGGTAATGTCGGTCCTGAAGTGGTTGTTATGCTTGGATGCGTAAGGTCAAGGACCGGAATTGCAACGGTTGCCTGAGATAAGAAAAAGTTAGACCCATTCAGTCCAGCATCGATTTTTGTTGAGCACGGTGCGTTGTATAAGAGGGGTTTTAATTAAAACGGCTTTATTAGGTTATCGTTAAATTAATTATATCGTTTTATTCATTATTGAAATGATTTATGTGTGATTCGATTAATTTTCGCCACAATTTTGCGAACGTTGACTGCGTGAAAGAGCCGAATTAAGGTAGATAGGTATGTGTATTCAATGAAATCAATGAACAGTGTTCGACGCAAAGTGACATTTCATTTCAAAATTATACCTGCTCTGCGGATATTTTTTATGTAATTTTGAATTGCAACTATTTTTCAACGTATCTCCTTATTCGGTTAACGACAATATAACTGGAAACAACGTAATGTGGCATTAATAATATGTAACTGTACGATGAAAAATTGGTTGGATTTAACTACCGTGCGAACTGTAACAATAATCGTCTAAAGCAGAGGTCGGTAACCTACGCTAGGCGGGCCTCATCCGCCCCTAGAGTGAGTTTTATGCGGCCCGCGAAGCCAAGATGAAAAAGTGATCAGTATAATTTAGCGCAGTCAATTCCATATTTTTTCGGTAAAATTATGCTCTAAAAACCTTTTCTGGTGGTTTTTTAACGCTAGGAAACTTATTAGATTTGATTTTCACTAATATGAGACCACAAAATCTCTAGGTAACTTTTGATTTAAACGCCCATTCTGCCCGCCGAAGCTCTCGTGATTTCCAATGCGGCCCTCCGAAGCATTCACAACAACGAATGTGGCCCGCCATATAGAAAAGGTTGTCGATCCCTAGTCTAAAGCTAGAATGACGATGTTATTTAGTAATTTTCCATACATACAACAATAATATTTCTACTTATTAGTTTATATTTATTTTCGCACGTGAAGTATGTATTAGCGATAGTTAGACATGTAAATTTATGTGCGTTCCTTGCAGTTTACGAAAAGATAAAAAAATAATATTTTAAAACAAATATAAGTAGTAAGTTCATATGAATATTAACGTATTATGTATTTCATAAGGCATACATTTTCATGATATAAATGTGTTTTACGAAGAAGAAGAAGATCAGTATTAAATGATCAGTTAATTAGTTTGTGTACCTACACTTAATTAGCAGTTCAACAGAAGAAGAGCTAGAATGAAATAGTTTATAGTTCGTTTCGTTTGTAGCTGAAAAATGTTTTCGGAATGTGATATTCGGGAATTTCTTCTTTTGCATGGGCTGTCGAAAGTACGCAGGACCACCTCCTTGAAATTGGTTCCAATTTTTTTTTTAAACACTGCTAATTCACGCTACGAGTGATAATCGACGCTAAGAATCTCAGCTCACCCGAGCGTTAGCGCGTAACGAGCTAGTGGTTAATGAAGATTACTTCTCGGTCGCGTTCAAATTGATACGAAATTGCGGTAGAACAGTTTCTGCCGCCACGGTGAGCAAATTAGCTCATTTCAGAAACGTTTGCGTAAAAAAATGAATCGTCTTTTGACACTCGTGCATGAAGTCGCACTCCTTCGGTTTTTTAAAATAACTCTCGTCCTTTAAAGAGCAATTGATTAATTTTTTAAGTGGAGCGACTTTCTCTCCAGAATTTCGCGAGGATTGTTTCTCTAAATTGTTTATTTCGAACGATGCCGTGTTGCGCACATTGAGATTAAAAATCCTCTCAGAAATTTTTGGTGAAGGATAACCATCGTCAGTGGTAATTATATTGTCGTTTATTCTTTCCATGACATTTTTTCTAGTTTCTGGGATCCACTGAAGAATTGCCGAGCTCGTCTTAGGATCGAAAAGTTAAAACAAATGAAAAGTATCTCCAGTAGTAATTTTCTCCTATAATCTGTTTTCGGTGAATCACCACTGAGGATGGTTGTATTGTAGCCTTAATGTGCACCAAGTTTTTCGTAACAATTTTCGGATTTTGGAGATAACTAAGATATACGCAGTGCGTTTTTCATGTGGAGTATAGTTTATGTTTATTACTTGTATTAACCCCTTCAGGTCAGGTATTTTTTAAACTTAGGTAAAAATAATCAAGATTTTTTATTTTTTCGTTTGATAATCTGTGCGTAAAAATCTTAATGACTTTCGTATAACGAGTTCGACGAGAATCTCGTGACTCGCGTCGGATTGCGAAACTATAAGTTACGCAAATATTCGGCGCCGCGCCCTCGCGTAAAAATAATAAACCGGATTATGTTGATTCGAGACCTGCGCGCATACTCCGGGAGCTTGATTGCGTTCTGCTCCAGTTTTCGTTTAGTCCCATTTTAACCGCTGACCCTGCCCCTATTGGAGTATGTCGGTCACGGACAATGAACCTGACGTTTAAGTGCAGAAATGAAAAAAAGGAGCGGTCGGATTTTTACTCTGGTTGTAACTTCAAATAAAAAATTGTATTACTGGCTGAAAGGCGGTACGGGTGGTTTACAGTCTAGAACCACTCACGTTGAAATTGTTGTTAGGTTTTTTTTTTAGAAAAGCAACGGTTTGAAATTGACTCGATTTGCAGCTTTGAAATTGATTATATTCCATGTCGAGTTTTATGGGAGGAATAGTTTATGATCGCTGAATGTTTCATCGTCTACTTGTAAGACAGAAAAGTATTTGGTATCTTATCTTTATGTGCGCCTGGTGGTTCGTCTTTTTCATCGTTAATCATGTATAATTATTTATTATATGGACAATTTTTGAGCAATGATTAGTGTACGTTATATGAGATTTCCATATATTAGTTACTATCGTCTTATATGTAACATTTTTCGTTACTTGGCACATAATATGGTTATGTCTCTCTTTTACTCACACCGGTACATGTGTACCGACCCCGATTTTTCTTTAGTATAACCTAAATTTCCTCAACCCTAAGTTTTCACTCATTCGTAATGCTTTCAGGCGTTGTTATTATCCTAAAATAATATTGTCTAGGTTGTGATTTTTAGGTTGCTTTCCGAAGCAAACACAGCTTTATGAAGTAGTCGTGTGTGTACCGACCCCGATTTTTCTTTAGTATAAACTAAATTTCCTCAACCCTAAGTTTTCACTCATTCGTAATGCTTTCAGGCGTTGTTATTATCCTAAAATAATATTGTCTAGGTTGTGATTTTTAGGTTGCTTTCCGAAGCAAACACAGCTTTATGAAGTAGTCTGTGTGTGTCCGTACGCTGCTAAAAGGTTTTGCATCAGTGGACGGATTTTCATGAAACTAGGTGTGAAGTTTGTGTTACCGGGGCTTGCCTCAGGTTCATATTTTATTTGGTGAAGATTGAGGTCCCAAGTTCAATTCCAGGAACGTCCTTTGCCAATTTAATGTACATAGTAAGTACCAAATCTATCGCATAGAGATTTTTTCTTTGGCACTTTAAAACACCTTAGAATTGCGGTATCTGAGCGGGGTTTGTACTGCTCTTAAGGGGAAAAGAATGTAGATTTTAATTTTTATCACAGAATTTTGATAATAGATCTAATCCCGTTGAATTTATGGTGAATGTGTAGCGTTTTTAATCGCATTTTATTGGAATGTTGCCATGCAGACGATTATTACATTTCCTGTTAATATGACTAATCATAGGAAAGACTGCATTAGTCTTACAATTAGCCTCCTTTGTTTTTATCGTTTAAGTATCGTAAGCACGAATTTGTCGTAAATAGTTCGATTTGATTTCCAATTCGAATCGCGACGACGTATGCACGTTTGTTAAGTGTTTTTTATACAATTTATAACTGTTATCATTATATTTCCTTAGAGAGGAATGAAAATTATCCCAGGATACTGACTCGCCATTTCTCATGATCTATCCTGCAAACACTATGCATCATTTACTTGCTCGCCATAGGCGAAGTCACCGCATCCATACCAATTACGCCGTGGTTATTGACAGCATCGTCAATTACAGAGGATCTTTCCCTGGACAAGATTCGAAACAGCTAGTCTGGTAGATAGGAGGAAATTATTTTCCATCTGACCCTAATCGTATTACCTCACGTTGTTGGTTTCGACAAGCGTAATGACGAAAATGCCTTTCTACGATATAACTGGTAACGCGCATTCCTTCCATAAACATTTCAAGGAATGTTTCCGTCATTTCCGAATTATCTGACTGATATCAGCGGATGATATTTGCTATTTTTATTTACATAAAAAATCGGTTTTAAATATTTATATATTAATCGGAAGGAAAATTATCGTGCTAATGACTAGAGTCTAGTTGGCAAGTTGTGTTTCTCCAATCGTACTGAAAAAGTAGATTTTAAGAAAGTAATGGAGAATGTACTATAGGCGATTCACTGATGACGGCTGATTTGTAGCCAATATGTTCCTCTGGTTTTCCAACCTTTTTCTGGTTTTGAAGGGGTATAGTGTGTCAATTATATTCATATATCTACCAAGAAATAGCTACCATCACTTTTAGTATATTTCTAAAAAATCGACGACGTACCGCTAAGCTGTAGTTGAAATGACATCATTTATCGGAACGTTTTATGCCTAGAAAAAATCCTGAATCATTTAACTCTGACGATTAATTATATTTCCACCAACGGTCTACTACGAACGGGTAAGAAAATTTATTCGAAAAATATGTTGCATTGATAACACGATGAAGGAAGGAAACGGCAACGCAATAAAGTCGCGCGTCTCGCCCCAATATCCCTTGTTTCCTTCATATCTTCCCCGATGGACCAATCCTCCATTTCCCCCTCGGAGCGCGTGCGTAGGCGCCTGCTTACGGTAGTCTCGTGATGTGCAAGAGAGTGATTAATAATTGACGCGCTACTGTGAGCCCGTAAGGTCGTTCAGTCGGATGTAACTTCCCCCTCCTCTTCTTCCTACACCAAACACGCCAACCTCTCTAGCTTCTCTCAACTCTCCCTCCATCTCCCTCTCTTTCTCTCCTTCTCTCCTTCAAACCACTCCTTTACGGTCGCGTTGCTTACCGTGCACCCGAGAGAGGGCTCGGGGTTAAAGGAAGGGGTTAAAAATGGCCGCCGTCGCATCAAAAAAAAACTTTTTTGTACATTGGAGGGAAACTCGAGGTTTTGAAGCAGTCTTATTCTTTTAAAGTTCTATTGAACCCCAAAATTTAGTTGTTACGTTTTAAAATGTAATTTATTTAGCCGTTGAGGAATTAAGAAAAATGAAACAAAAATCATTAAATTTTTAAACAAATTTCGGAGGTGCCACAAAGGTCTGTGCTTGGACCGATGCTTTTATAAGCATGTCTAGCCGGGGTTATTTGTTGTGCCTGTGCGAGATCAGTCTTCGGTATGAGGTTCGTCTTAATGCTGCCTCCTTGGTCCTTTTTGCTGTCCCCCCGCTTTCCTCCTCTCTCTTCCCCTTTGACCTATATTCTGTTTACCCATGGTGCATATTACCACGTTTGGGAAACAGGTGGCGTTTATCCTCCAACCGGCACTTTAGGAAACCGAACCCTAAACTCATTGGGATGGATACGGGAAAATTTATATTTTTATTTTCAAGATGGCAAATTCGTCCCATGTTTTTTGTGGCGGTGAGCGACGTTTTTTTTAATTAGCTAGCGATAGTAATCTATAAATGCGTATTTTCCAGCTATTTTTCCTGAAAGTAATGCGCGTGTTTTAACGGCATTTCTGCTTTCCGTCGGCTATTTTTTATACGATACCAGAAAATATTTTGTCAGTGCATAAAAATTGATTAGGCATTACTTTAAGATTTTATTAGTTTCGCAGGCAGTTCATAAAAAAACACGTTAGCACTCATTGAATATGAAGGTTAATGGATATTTGGGTTGCGTAAGTAAATTGTTCTTTGAATCCGTTTTATTTTAGTAAACTTTTTATTTTAATGTTTATACGCATGTATTTTTGGAAAACATCAGAATTTGTCGCTTTTAATTAAAAAATAAGATTATATGCTTCGACACATTTTTTCCTACGCTTGCTCAATGTATAACTAATCGTGGTCCATCTTTACACCTTATTTCATTTTAGTGAAAAGGTGCTGCAACTATTATAAGAAATCTGTTGGCCAAATACATTTTAATCGCCCTTTATTATTTATTCTGTGCATATAAAATGTATCCTGGGTATTCAACTTTCTTTTATGAGAAACACCATGCAAAAAAAATCAGTGCTTAGCACTTCTACGCGTTCAAATGCATGCGTTATCTTTATAGCATTAAGATATATTTGGCCTAAATTTACGTCTTGACGAAAATATACGTCACTACCCCTTACATATTGTAGGAATTAGTTAAACGTGCTTTAACTAATCCACTCCATTCTGGGCTATATAAACCTTTATAAATAGTTGACCTCGCATTGCCGGAAAGTCTAAAATATAAGTTTTTTTAGCAAAACTTCCAATTTAGAATTAATTTTTCTATGTATTTAATTCACGAGGATTGTATTATATAAACCGCATTGACTATCCGTTTCTTAGTAATTATATATAATATTACGGACTAATTTAATTGCCCATCAAAAATGGAGGATATGCATGAATAAATTGTTAAAATTTAAACGATTCTCAATCTCCCTCCCTCTCCAAATGTATGTATCTTCCTCAGCCTGACGGAATTACAAATGCGTGATTATTTATAGAGTTATGTACCCCTGAATCCTATACGGCCGGTGGTGGTGAGCGTGACAGGATCACAGACACAGCTCATTATTTAAATAGATCGCTATCATTCCTGCGGTCGCGGCGCGATTTTCTTGTAATAGCTTCCTCCTCTCTTTAACCTTAGGGTTGATGAATCATCTTTGGCCTCCACCCTATGTTTCGTTGCGGATCGATATCGTTAATTTTGAAATGATTTACAGTTGACCACCAATAATTTCAGTTCAGCCATCCGTTCAAGGACCTAGCCATTTCACGTTAATGAACATTTACGGCAGCTTCGGGTATAACGTCCTTTTTTTTTAGTACAATATCTCATGAATAATAATCAACGTGGAACCTTTCTCTCCTTACGGCTGAGTTGATTCCGGGAGAAAGAAACCCCGAAATTTGTGTTTCGTGTGGCTGATGATTCCTTAAGGTGAATTTGTCGTGACTCGGAAAATAAAACGAATTGTAATTATGTTTGTTTGTGAAATCCTACCTCAAAACTGTTAAATTCGTTCATTCTGGTTGTTACTTGAATCACTGGAATAACACGAAAGGCGCTGGCAATTCGTAATCAGTGTTACGAAGTCGTATTTTCCTAGTGAAGGATACTAATCAGGGTTGTTTAGTATGGCTGGCGGTTTCAAATTCTCCTGGTTGTATGCGTTTGTCTTTTTTGTCGTGATTACGCTCACTGTAAAATGCCCTTAAGGGCTGTTTATGAGCTGTTTAAAAATATTAATTAAATTAAAAAATAAATCAACCCTACGAATAGTATGATAATGAATCCTCCGTAAATTTTTGTTACAATTCTGAAAAAGTTAAGGGAGTGATATGAAGTGCTTTTTTTCTAAATAGTAACCTTTCGGAACGTATAGTTTTTTGCCGACGAAAAGGTGGATATTATAAACGTCAGGTCGTAAACGTCATTTCATTTGCATTTCACATGTGAAATGCACGTCGATCTAGTATCATATGTATATATATATATATATTGAATTTGAAGTGTTTTCAAAATTTATAAATTTTTAGTCTTACAAGTTTATTGATTTTATATTTTGAAAGAAAACAACTTCCGGAACGACCTTCCGGCAGAAAAAAGCACTGGATATGAAACCTTGTCATCCGTCCTGCTTTGTTCCAGCGTTTGAAAACCGAATTCAAGTTATATCTAGCCATTATTCGCAGCTTGTTCTTATATAAGCTACTAGGGTTAGTAATGGAAAGGTAGTAAACATAGAATTTCACGAGATTTTTCGCGAAAGTTTCTTTAAAAAAATAATGTTTCGTTAAACATTCTCTTTACTAATATCATGACGGTTTTCGGAGCGAATGTCTACGTGAAAAATCACAAGAGCGTTAATCGTATTCTCTGAAGCGATTGATGGGCTTATGGAGGCGGAAGCGACCTTCCTCTCGGGAGGTTTGTGGGCGGGATGGTCTTGTCTCAGGGGCTGCGTCTTCTTCTTTAGTCGTTTGGAACCCACGACTGTCCTCCATTTGTCACCTCCCACGCACGTATACATATGTACAAGAGTACGTTGGCCGGGCTCTCTCCAATTTCTCAAAGTGACTGCCTCGTCGAAATTTGAGGCGGAGCGTAAGTATGAGTGGACGGACGGATGAGTTGAATTTTTCATATCTTTCATTCGGAGCGTCGAAAAAAAAAAGAAATGTTTTAATATCATACGTAATTGAAAGAAAGAACCCCATTCGAAGAGTATTATTCAGAAGTTGAATTTGTTGTGTAATTGATCAAAGATGTTTTTTTAAGACGATGATTCAAGAAAAGCTTTATGAATTTTAAGAGGAAAATATAAATTAAACGTCTTGACGCTTAACGACAAGATAAAACTATATCAAAATCATCCGCCAAATAAAATTTTCTCATAAAATATTTGTATTTATCGTGTAAATTAAAAAGAACGAAAAAGCGTTTTATAAAGTACGACCTTGGGCAGAGGTCGGCAATTTTTACCTAGCCTCATGGTGGCCAACTGTCCGAAGCCGATCCTGACTTTAAATAATGTACGGTGTAAATAATTGGCTAATTCGTGTTCTAAGATTTATTTCCCATCCCTCTGAAGAGCTGACAATATAAATGTTATTTATAAAAATTTATTTCTAACCGTTAGTTGTTTTCTAAGTAAGATCACTTAACTTATTTTAATTTTATTTCGAAAAAAATCGTCGAGGTTCTTCTGAAAAGCCTGATATATATGTAACCAACTGTTTAGAATATAACTAAACATACCCAAATAAATACTGATTTATATTACCATCTTTGAATACATAAAGAAAGTGAAAACGTAAAAATGCAGTTTTAGTAGGCTGAACCAAAGGTAGAGGAAAAAGAAGAAAGACTCCACAAATAGAGGAAAAAAGTTTTGAATTAAGATAAGGAAATTTTCTTTAAATAGATGACCTTTGGTCACACTGCTTTTAAGAAACTTTCATCATTTTTTATGTAATTTAAAAAAGTTGTAATTAATAAAAAAATTTATCACTATAAAGCACATTTATAAAAAAAACTAGGAACTTCTGATCACCCGAAGCCGAACCGTAACTTCCCAGCTCTGGTATAACAGCTTAGAATTTTTTTAAGAAAATAATTTTTCAGGGCGTGTTCATTTAGCTGTACCCGGAGGAAGTCGCTGTAATTTCATAAGCTCCCGTGTAACGATTTCTTTCCTAAAATTTCGTCGGGACCGTTTAATGACTGGGAACATTTTGTAGATTTATATAGCATATATTTTTCAACATTGGTTTCTTGATGATTGTGCGATGTCTATGTAAATTTACACGCGTGATAGCGATCTCCGTACATTTGCGTGAACTCTGCAGTATATCCTGGGATATTGGAGTTGACAGTACAAAAAATTTAAAAATAATTCGAATGAAAATATTTATGGAGGAAAGTGCTAAGCTTTCATTCGAACTACAGGTATAAACCTTCCATTTTTTTTTAAAAGAACCAGAGGTTTAACCGTCCTTAGAATAAGAGTTGAAAGTCTCTCTAGGACATAATTTAAAATTAGGAAAAAAAACGGATGGATAAAGAGTGATTAATAATTGTTCTCGCCTTGAAAATAAGTGTTTGGTAGTATCATCAGTCTCTTTAAAGGCGATTCGGATCTTTAAGATCGTGCTTAATTTTAATCGACGACGAATCACATATTTATCTATATATTTTAAACCTATTCTGAAAAAATGGCGTGTCCAGCATCAAGGAAAAAAGCATTTCCTTCTGGCTTATACAGTTTCACCTGTCTTAATATCACTCAAAAACCGTCTTAATTTGTCCCGGCGATTTATTTATATCCCTTCCGTTCTCTTTGGAACGGTTGCTGTGATACCGTTAAAGCGTGTGGGAGAAGCTCTTGTCGCGATGAAGCGAGATAAGGGGGGGGTGGGGGGGGATAAGTCGACAATTGTTTCCAAGTGGCAGACTTTTCTCACGAAAGAGAAATATCTTCCCCTTGGATCTATTGTTTGTAGCGTTTGCGTGGGGAAAACAGATACTACCCTTGACAGGCGATGAGACGTCGCGTCGCTTCGATTTTCTACTTTTATCTCTTCCTTCTACAACTAGTGTACGAACTCCTCCCTGGACGTAATGGAACTGCTGGATTTCGTTACGCTCGAGTTGCGACGCTGTCAGAGTAATAAAAAGAAGCTTTGCAGTTAACCGTGTACCGTAGGAATTGTTTACGTTATAGGATTTGTGCAAGATTTAGGTCATAAAGGGAAGGAGAACCTTTTTATTTTTTGCTAACGTGCTAAAATTACAAAAATATTGGATGTATTTTTCCACTTTACTTGCATAATAAAAATACACGAAGAAAGAAATAATTTAAGGGTTTAACTATAATCTTTTATTTTTCAGATTCACAGCTCAGAAAAAGATAGGTTGGTTGTGTCAAATTCAGATTGTCATCTCAAAAGAGTCATTGTCCCAGATCATTTATGGCCGCGCGACAATTATCGAGCAACGACCATCTTGTTCTCGGACAAAAAGTCACTATTGATCAGTTATATATTTCATGAATATGATTTCAGTATTGATAGAAAGTCTTTTATATTGCCACAAATGTTAAACTATAAGGAGTTAGACAATAAGCAATTTTTCTGTCGCGTGCCATAGGTTTGAGTGTTCTGATATGTGTAGCGGAAAACAGGGAGGTGCATTACCCATTATCCAGCCAGTATAACTTTCGGATTAAATGGTCGAATTTGCCGAAATGGTATATCTATATCTATATCTATAGTTCACCCTGCAAGCCACCGCAATGGTGTGTGGCAGGGGGTGCAATAGCACCAAGGTAAAGCGCATAATAATGTATAGTATCATTCTACGTCGGCTGATTTCCTTTCGTAACTTCTGTTCTGCTCAGCTATCGTTCTAGGGAAAAACGAGCCTTTATACCTCTCAGTCCTACAGGCTATCTCTCTTATTTTACGAGGATGGTCCGTTCTACCAATATAAGTTGGCGCTCTTATTATTTCTTCGACATCGCTGGAGAATATATGCGTTCTAAATCTTTCGAGAAGTTTTAACCTAGAGCGTGATCGGCGTTCAGCTAGTGATTCCCATCCTAAGTCCTGTATCAAGGCTGTAACACTATTGTTTCTATCGTAACAATTTTTTACGAATCTAGCGGCTTTTCGCTGCACTCTTTCTAACTCTGAGATTGATCCTTTCACGTACGGATCCCATATGCTCGACGCGTACTCTAATAGCGGTCTTACTAACGAGAAGTAACATGTCTCTTTGACTTTTTCCTCACTTTTACCTACTATGCGTTTGATGAATCCTAGTTTCTGTTTAGCCTTCCCGCATATATTTCGTATGTGCATATCCCACGAGAGGTTGCTTGTTAAAGTAACGCCTAAGTATTTGACGGAATCGGCTAGTTTTAGCTGGACGCCTTCAACAGTGTAATTAGTCGTGTCAATGTTTTTGTTTCCCCAGAATCTCATAAAGGAACACTTTCCTAAGTTCAATTCTAACTGCCACTCTTTACACCACTCGAGAATTGCATTTAAGTCGTCAGAAAGTAATAATTGATCATTAGGACTGTTAATCTCTCTGTAAACTACTGTATCATCCGCGAATAACTTGATTTTACTTTTAATAACCTTATCTAAGTCGTTTATGTATAAAAGGAAGAGTAGGGGGCCGATTACACTTCCCTGTGGAACGCCTGAGGCTACGCTGACTGAATCTGATTTAAATCCATCTATAACTACTATTTGTTCACGCTCATTAAGAAAGTCCCTGATCCACTCGATTATCTTTCGATTTATTCCACAGTCATTTAATTTCTTCACTAACTTACTGTGCGGGACTTTATCGAAAGCCTTCTTGAAGTCGAGGAAAACAGCATCTAACTGAGTCTTACGGTCTCCTGATCTTAGTATATCGTGAACGAACAGAGCAAGCTGTGTTTCACAAGATCTCGTCTTCCTGAAGCCATGCTGATATTTACTTAGCAAGTTCTGACTATCTAAGAAGTCCATCACGGAGCTAGCGATAATGTGCTCGAGAACCTTGCAAGATAGGGAGGTAAGCGAAATTGGCCTGTAATTTTCTCTGTCGTCTTTTTTCCCACCTTTGTGTAACGGCGTTATAAAGGCTAATTTCCATTCCTTAGGTACAACGCCATGACTAAGTGACTTATTGAAAACTATTTCGAGATAAGGTGCTATTTCCAGTGCTAACTCTTTGAATACTCTAGCTGGTATCTCTTCTGGACCCGGAGATTTATTTGACTTGGTATTTTTAAGCTGTTGAGCTATCCCTTTCGCTAATATGACTATATCGTTCATTTTTTCCTTGCCTGGTTCGGGCGCCACGACCTTCGCTCTCACGTCTTCGGTAGTAAATACGCTCTGAAAAAATAAGTTTAACAAATTTCCTTTATCTGTGCTATCGCTAACTACCTCTCCTTGGTCGTTTATTAACGGGGGTACGGTTGGGCGTCGACCTTGAACTTTTCTAACATATGACCAAAAGCATTTGGGATTTTCACTTAGATGTTCACTAAGAGTCTTTTTCTTGAAGTCTGTTAGTGCTTTGCGCATAACCTTTTTGGTCTTAGTCCGACAAACTCTGTACTTAAGTGAAATTGAAATTACTTCCTCCGGTGACTTACAGTTATTGATGCGTTTAAATTTCGAGTGAAGCTTTCTTTGGTGTCTGAGGGCGCATCTAACCTGCCGATTATACCACCTTGGTTCCCCATTATCGCTAATAAATTTACTTGGTATATACGTATTAATACCAATTCTAATTTCTGATAGAAATGCTTTCCAAGTTTCCTCAACGTTTTTTGTGCTTGTCGATTTGCTGAAATCGTCGTAATCCTTGATGAGTTTCTCTTTGAAATCCTCAAAGTTGGCATTTTTATACATGTACACTTTCCGCTTAGGCTTGCGATATTTTGCGACAGTTATATCCAAAAGTACTCGAACTGATTGGTGATCACTGATTCCTTCTTCAACAGTTACTTCGGAAACACGCTCGGGGATGTTAACTGCTAGTAAGTCTAATATATTGTTCGCTCTCGTAGGTTTTTTGACTACCTGGATGAGGGAATGTTTATTGAATATGTCTATTAGCGCTTCGCATGACTCGCGATTCCTACCGGATGGTATGAAGCTACAACTCTGCCAATTTATCGAGGGTAGATTGAAGTCTCCTCCTACTATGATAATGCTTTTACTATTCTTCTTCATTAGTGAATTAGTTTGCTGTGTTCGCGGGTTCGAATTCTGCCCTGGGCATTGTGCATCCACGTCTTTATTATCGTTACGGTTTTGACTGTATGAGGCTGTTTAGGGGAGCTACATAAATTCGGCCTGGAAATTTTGACTTGAGAATACTGTTTAAATTTTTTGTCTATATTTTCATGCTATAAATCAAGTGAAATCTTTTTTCTTCGAGGGAGCGTGAAATTGCTCGATGTTTTCCCGGTCGATAATATTTTTTAGCTAATAAAGTTAAAAATTGATAAAATTTCTTTGTCGTGCTAATAAGGCTTTGCAAAAACTTTAAATTCGTCCTTGTTGTATAGATTAAATTATTTTCCGAATTTTGGGAATTCTTCTTCGTCATTTGTCTTCGCGCTCGACCAATGCGTCGTTAGCGTCGTGCGGAAAAAAAACCGCCAGAATTCTTTTCTCTCGTGCGGAATATTTTATGCATTTGCGTTTTTGCATCCCGTCCGTCGCTTTCCTTACGATTTTTCCCTTCGCATGGAGAGCCCAAGTAACGTAGGAAGTGCCCGGCCGTCATTTCCTTCTGTCTCACTGGACATGCGAATGCTTCGTTGACCTCAGCCGACCAGCCCCCTTCAACTCGGCCCACTACCTTCGCTTCTCGCCTGTTCCCCTCCCCTGCTCCTCCCACCTACCGACAACCACCCACTCCCTCCCCTCTTCCTCCATTCCCTCCTTCTCCGTCTCCCTCCCTACAACCCTCTCCCACTCCCTTCCTCCACTCCATCTCTCCCTCTCTCCTCCCTCCCTCCCTCCACTCCCTTCCTTCAACCCCTCCCTCGCACTCCCTCCTCCTGTCCCTCATTCCCTCTGTCCCTACGTTCTCTCCTCTCCTCTCCCTCTTCGGCATTCACGGCATCTCTTCTCCTCCTCCTCCTCATCCATAATTCTTGACCCCTGGCCAGAGATTGTGACCGCTTCCCTCCTCTCTTTTCCTCCCTTCTCCCACACACAACACACTCCCTCTCCTCTCTCCCCCTCCCTCTATTCCCCGTCAATCCTTTTTTATCCTTTCTCTTTTATTCCCCTCCTCCCCTCACTCTATCTATATCTCTCCCTATCTCTCTCTATATATCTCTCTCTCTATATATATCTCTCTCTCTCTATATATCTCTCTCTCTCTATATATCTCTCTCCCTCTATCTGTCTCCCTCTATCTCTCCCTCTCTCTCTATCTCTCTCTCTCTCTCTCTCTCTATCTCTATCTATCTCTCTCTCTCTATCTCTCTCTCTATCTCTCTCTCTCTATCTCTCTCTCTATCTCTCTCTCTATCTCTCTCTCTATCTCTCTCTCTATCTCTCTCTCTCTCTCTATCTATCTCTCTCTCTATCTCTATCTCTCTCTATCTCTCTCTCTCTATCTATCTCTATCTATCTCTCTGCCCCTCTTTTCTTCCCTCTCTCTCTGTTCACAGCCATCTTTGCCAACTCCTCTTCATTCCCCTTGAGAGAGAGGGTAGCTTTCGATGCCTTCCAACGATTCCGTGTCCATGCCTCATTTCCTCCCGGCCTATCTCTCTCTCTACACCCCGTCACCCTCTCTCTCCCTCCCTATCTCACTCTCTGTCCGTCACTTCCCGTATCGTTCTTTCTCCGTCTCCTTCGTTCTCTTTCTTTCCCTACATTTGCAACGTAAAATTTATCGTTTTTCTTTCTCCTTTTCTCTCTCTCTAACTTCTATCCGCCCTGCGTCTTAATTCCGTTGTTGGTAATGTTTTACGCACATATCACGTTGTTTCTTTAAATACAAGTTGTATTATTTCTTAGGGTGTTTTTTTTTATATTTTTGTATTCAAAATAAGGTTTACGGTTGCACATTACCGTGGGTGGCAAATGCTTTAGGGGATTATGATAGTTTTAAGTGGCCAGTGTTTAGTAATGTGCGGTTAGCGTGCCTGACCCGTTGCCATGGTCGCGGGTTCGAATCTTGCCGGTGACAGGGTTGTTTGTGCTCGTCGTCATTGTTGTTTTCGTTGTTGTGCTCATTACAAAATGGCCTTTAAATGCTGGTTACCAGCGATTTAAAATGCGTTATTTTCTTTTATCTCATTATTTCGTATTCTTTTAAAAAAATGCATTTGCGTGCGTTCGGGTTAATTGGTTGCAAAGCAGTTGAGAACGATTAGCGAAACCTTTATTGTTTTCAAATAATGGAAACTTATTTTGAAGTACCACATTTATCGTATGTAGTTATTGTATTCTTTTTTATATTTTCAACGTTCCTTTTGAACAGTAAGAGATATTCTTTTTGATCGTTGAGAGATCTTCCTCATTTCCCGTTTTCCCGATTCCCTTTTATCTTTAATCTATCTCAGCACTCGTTGTTCAAAGTCTTTGTCGTTCTTCCCTTGTTTTCGCGACCTGTTATCATTCGGATGAATCAGAGAGAGAGAGAGAGATAAAGAGAGCGGAGTACAGAAACTCTCGGGTCGTTGCCATCAATGGAAACCAGCTCCTACGAATTCTATGCTCATTCTTTTTATTGTGACATCGTCGAAATTCAAGCCACTGATATACAAATTAAAGTTAACCTTTGATGTTAGCTGGTATTAACATGTTTTTAGTTGTTTGAAAGGCTGCCTCCAAAGATGAATTGTCATTTACACATTAAACCGCTTGCGAAATTATTTTTAAACGAAATTTTCGCTGTGTTGTTTTTGATTGTTAGAGCTGCCGCGTGCTTTAATTCTTTCTTATATATTTCTCGCAGGAACGAAATTTGTCAAATTTAATGCCGTCTGACTAAAGCCTTCCCGCTTAAGCTGAACGGATTCGTCTTTGTGGATCTTTTGGGGTGCCACACGACTTAAAATAATGCCGTTGTTGTGGAAGTTTCTTCATTTCAATCCCGTTTACATAGAGCGAACGCAAAGGATGCGGTTTAATGAAGATACTTTTCAACGGCAGTTGTTTCTCGCGGGGCGTTGTAACATTCATTTGTTTTAATCCATTTTTCTCGTCATGTTTTTTGTGTGATAAGGCTGCTGTTTCTTTGTTACAATTCCTTCTTTTTAAAGTGATGATCTAACATTTTAAGTATTTTCGGAACATTTTTTTTCACATATCGTTTTTATATCCTCTCATCTTTTTTCTTCCCCATTTGCCTTCTGGTTTTGGTCGGCCATTTTGTCCCATCCAAGATCTCGCTACATTTATAATGCGGCATTAGTCATTTCTATATGTTACTTCTGTAATATTTGAAAAAAATATGTTAAATTGTATAACGCCACGCATGAATCTCTTCATTAGTGGGTAATGTTGCTACCCTCGATTTAATTAAAATATTTTATCTAATTAGCGGCTAACATGTAGCTTTTGCAACTCCAATTACCTTAAAGTTTAATGTGACAATTCGCGAATCCGATGCGAACGATGAGATAAATGGCCCGATTCGGATATTATTCGAGATTCGTGTTACCATTCAAGATTCTTTTTTTGTCGGGATTAACAATGTCGGACAGCAGCGTATTGGATAAAATAATGTGCCGCTTTTGAATTCTTTAAAGATTAGAGTCATTTGTCATTGTTTCAGATTATAATCCCTCGCATCAGTTAGTTCGGGAGAAGGGCCATGTCACGGCGCCACTGTCGGCGCAATCCACACCCTTTGCGTCCAGCTTGTTTTTTTTGGGAGATTTTTTCCCTGGGTTAATTTGAATCGATAAAGTCGTGTTTACAGTTTAAATTGATAGTTATTGTCTACTTGATGAGATCGTGAAGCATCATAGTACGGGAATTTATGCTTTAACGAAGTTGGCTACTATTATATGAAGTGTTTAGCTAAAAAAATACGCTTCTATATTTGCGTGCATATGCATTCAGTATCATTTTAATCTAAGCTATTTTTACGATGAATTCTTCATATTTCGAAACTACTTTTAACTTAATTGCCACAAAAGTTAAGATTTATATTTCCCAGGAACGTTTTAATCCTCCAGTGATTAAAAATTCATTTTAAACAAGTTATGTAAGAGTTAGACGTGCGTTGGCATTCAAAAGAAAGCTTCTTAATTTAGCCAAGGCTAAGTCTCTGCCGAAATATTTGTCATCTGAAAATCTTTCACGTTCCATGCACGAAGTTTTCTTTTGTATTTGCGCATTCAATAGTATAAATTGTGATGAAATTGGACAACTTATGCCGTCGTATACGGTCATTTGCTCTATAAAAAAAGCTGGCTCTCGTACCGTTTCACAAATCGCCTCGTTCTTTTCTCTTTTTATTATGAATAAAGCGAATTTTCCGCATAAGGGTGAGACCGGTGGGTTTTCATATTCATTTTCGAAATTCGATATTGTCCATCTGTCGTTTCGCGCGCTCAAATTAATCGTGCACTTTTTTATACGGTGCTGGTGTCTCCAGGAAAAAATATTTCCAGTTTCCAGAAACAAAAGATTTTAACCGACGCAGCATTTTGTGCCCATATTAGGAATGCAAATATACTTTCACTCTCAGAAAACAGTATTAATTTCCACACCCTCTGTCAGCCTCTTAATGAAGAAACACAGTTACGTGAAAATGTCATGGGGTGCTTTAATAATACGGGTAGGTAATTAAAGGAAGGATTGCCGAGATTTTGGGGTATACTACCATCGGAGAACTGCCGCCGACGACGTCTGATTTGGAACTAAATGCGCATCTGATTTTCGCATCGTCTAAAATGGTACCGATCAAACAAAATTTTCAACAAGGTTTAGTAACTTAAAAAAATAGGAATTTTAATCGAAGAGGGATAAGTAGTCATCCGTGCAGTGAATTTTTCCTTTTTATAAACCCAGAAATTATCTAGTTTTGGTGATATATCGCACATTGTTCCCTGCAACATGCGTCCTCACTTTAAAACCTCTGTAATCTCGACGAGGAAATACTGCATCATTGAATTTGACACGGCTTTCCCATTAGCTTTACGGCTGAGCTCTGGATGCATAATCTATCGGTGTCAATCGTCGGATTACGTCACACATTGGCAGGAGATGATGGGGGGGGGGGGGGGGAAGGGAGCAGGAGGATTTGGTAAGTGTCCAATTTTCCGACGTGTCTGTTAATTCAATTGACCGGTGTTTAACTACGTGTCCCTTAACGCTCAGGAAGGAGGCGGCTAAACCAGATCGCAAAACAATATATCCGAAGCGTCGTTACTTCAGAGCTTTAGTCGAAAACTTTAAACTCGCGGAGGTTAAAGTTGAAATTGGTTTCGAGAAGGATTTACTTAAAGAATTAAATATTTCATACGTATGGAGTTCCATAATGGGATCGCGAAGAGAAGATTAAATTTTTGATTTATTAGGGACAGATGCGAGTTGTACACTTGTTTAAATTTAGGGAAAATGTATGTCTAGGTTACACGTTTTGCGGTCTGTTGTAAGCGGGTCACGTTGGTATAACGTGGTGTTCCGAATCTGCAGTATAATTTTAAGGATGCGTCAGAGAGCTCCTCTACTCCTGCAAACTAAAATGTTAGATATATATTTCCTGATGCACAAACGTTCTCATCTGTTTAAACGGCACTCCGATATGTATTAGACGGGAAAGATTATTTATGTTTCTCGTAGAAAAAGTCTCTTATGTGACAGAAAGAAATTCTCTAAAGAAGTTGCAACTTTGTTTAATTGCAGTTTAATTAAAATGCGAAACAGCTCAACTTTGTACAGTTTCTACCGTTTATAATAGCAAGCGGTCGGCTTCACAGTGCCTACAGCATCGTCAGACAATTTCGTAATAATAGTAAATTATTGCCGGAAGATTCGGCAGGCACTGCGAAACTGGTCGTTTGCTATTTAAACGGTGGAAATTGTGCAAAGTTGTGTTACTTCGTTCTTATATTATTAGTGTGCCAACTTTACCTGGGTTTTAGGTATTTGTATCCTTATTTTGTATCAGCATTGCAATATCGTCTTTCTCTAGTTCCACGGCGTCTCTATAGTTGTTTATGTTTATGGAAATTTGACGTTGTTTTTTTCACTTCACATAAATTAATGTCGACGGACAACTATTTTCCATAATATTTTTGTAGAGAGAAGCGTGGTTTTTAAAACATTGAAAGGCTCATAAAATATGCGTCGTAGCCGCTGAATTCGTTAATTCTTGAGTCAAGTTCGTCGTTGAATTGAAAAACCCGTTACTTTAAAGTATATATATTAAAAATTAAGACTACCGTAGACAACATTTTTGGTTCGATTCAAATTGCCAATTTGACGAACGCGGATCGAACAACGTTCAAGAACTTGCATTTTCACTCTTAACCGGCCGGATTAGACTGGTAGGCAGTGTGCCTGCGGGTTCGAATCCCGCTTTGGGCATGGATGGCATGGATGTTGTGATTCGTCTTGGGGTTTTCCCCCTACCTGCAGACAAACCTTTGGCTTTGCTTGGAAGGCATCATAAAAAAATTATTTTCTACCCTTTTTAAGCAAAAGTCTTTAGCAGGGCTCGATCTGTGTGTCTCATCCTTTTTTGAGAGAGAGGGAATTTACGGCGTCAAATACTCGCGGTCCGCTTTTTTATATGTAACTAGTCGCAAAGGCTATATCAGTGTCTTTATTTCCTTTGCATTCTTCTCCCTGCCTCTCCTTCTCATCTCTCTCTTTCTCTCTGTAGCTCAATCTTTTTGTCTCGAGGTCATATTTCTCCACTCATCCCGAGTCACATAGCCCACTTCCGCCCTTTCCGCGGACCTCACCTAGTCGAAAATGGCATTGAATAATAATAGTAATCTATGGAAACCAAAGGGTTTAATTGTGAGTAGTATTACCGGATTTATTTTTTATGTTTTTATCTGTTATGGAAACCGGGGGGGGGGGGGGGGGGGGGTAAAAACTAAATTTATTGTTTGTATAATTTTTCTAATTTCATTTTCCCAACGTTCCTGAGTGTTTATTCATGTATTTCAATATTTGTTTCTCTTCCCTTCATTTATGTTAATTTTTATTATCTTTATATCATTTCCACATTTCGTTATCTGTGCATTTATTGCGCTCCAAGACTATTTAGAAGCAGCTTTTCACGTTGAACCATAATTTGAGCTCCATACCGCTCAAGAATCCGTAATTTTCAGAAATCCGCACGTCGCTTGGTCCCGAGGTTTTCAGATTCTTGAACTTTGACTGTACAAGCCGTCCCAGACTTACGACTGTAATGCGTTCCTGAAAATCGCACCGTAAGTCGAATACCAAATTCCCATACTTTACATGTTGTATAAACTTAAAACAATAAATAAGTTAATACAGGTCATTCCCGACTTACGACTTCAACGCGTTCTTGAAATCGCATTGTTAAGTCGAATATCTATTTCCCATAGACTTGATGTTATAAATGAGAGACCTTGGGGAAATTTTGTGCCAATCCTTATTTAGGCTACAAACTAATAGTTCAAGAACCAATCAGTGTATATTTTATAATAAACATTTTTAAGACTTAAAACAATCAATAAATGAATACCTACAATGCGGACGAGTCGTATCGTCCAACTGAATATCGTCCGAAACTACGCACAAGAAAGTAGACTCGGAGTACACGGGGGCGGGGTCTAATATCGTATGTCCGGGGTACGATGTCTTACGTCGATTTCGAGGTATCAGTGTATTAATGTCGTAAGTCCGGGTTTATCTTGAGTCGAAACATCGTAAGTCGGGAACGGACTGTACTATAAAACTGCTCGCGGAAGTTCGCGGTTCGCTGCTGAGTCTTTAGTCATATTTTGGGATCATTTATTCCTTTCGGATATATAGGCTCTCTGCGTCACCCTCCCTCCATTTTCCGATCTCCATCCTCTCTCTTTCTCTTTTCTCTCCATTTCCTTCCATAGCCGTATTCGAGGGAAGGAAAGAGACCACTCCATCCGACCCATAGATAGACTAATTATCTCTCTTTCTCCTCTCGTAAAAAAAAATAAAATAAATGAGTGCAGGAAGTAAGGGGAATTAATGAGAGAATAAAGAAATTTATAGGGAGCGAGAGGGTCGCCCTCTCTCTCTCTCTGTTTCTTCTCCTTAATTAAGGGTGGATTTATTTGACACACCCTTTCTCCTCCTTTTTCCCCATAATCTGTCCTTTTACTCCCGTCTTCAGTAGGAAAATTTCTACGTTTTTCGTGGGAATTCTTGGTTCCGCGCTTTCTCTCGTTTGATTCCCCTTTGCTCCACTGCCGGGTGATTTTTTCCCCGTTGACCTTTAATCCCGTTTTAAATCGTCTTAATCACCTCTCTTTGGAACTGTCTGGGATTAAGGAAACTCTCTCTCTCTCTATTTTTCCCCTTACTATCGTCTTTCCCTAATTTCTCCTTTAAGCCGTTTCTCTCTTTCTCTCTCTGTCCGCAATACGTCCGAGACGTTTCCTAAGTCGTTTTTCTTTCTTATTCGGAGGAGCCGGGATCGATGTCTGCGGAAGAGGAAAAAAAATGTAATATTCCAAATTAATCCTCTCGCAAATAGATGGCGGGTTCGTCGAGAAAGCGGACTAGCCTCATCCGATCGCGTTTTCTTTTCGCCTCTATTTTTATCCGTTTCTCGAAGCATTAACTTCGGTCGAGGAAAAAATGCTTTAGGAGGATACTGCCGCTGTCTGAGGCGATCCCGAAAGTTACTTTCCACCCGTGGAAGGAAAGTTTCCTCCGGGAAATTAAATGGATTCGTTTGGTCGTGAAGCGGTTATGATGGGATTAGTAATGTTTCAGCTTCTCGTGTCGATTTGGTTACACATTTCAGTGATGAACGTTTCGGATTCATTCATAAAAATATTCGGGGGATTTTTGAGAATTTATTTATACTTGTAACTGTTCTTCGAAAGGCTCCGAACATGCTTTAATTAAATTTCCGGCTCATTTCTCGAAGCAGACCGAGCCACAAGTAATATCCTCCTTTATTGGTAGTTTCAATTTAATTATTGATAAATTAATTACATTTGTATACTTAATCGTTAAGTCGTAAAATCGTTGCCTTCTCAGAATTCTTGTACTGTTACACATTTTACCCTTTGTTCATAATTTCCTATAATCGCGCACAAATTACTTTCAGGACGTGACCAAGCTTTACTTATTTACCTAGTTTGCTTTATTCCGCTCGGGATAAATTTCAGCCCCATCCACGGTGCTGGTGAACGTTTACTAGAATTTGTGTGACGCTTTCTGATCAAAACATTCGCGTCGCTCAAACTTGGATAGCGTTTGATAATTGTTTTTATTTTCGCGGTTTACATTTTCGTGGAAGTGAGGGAGAAAACGTTAATGGGCGTCAAAGGCCAAATATTCGTACGGAATTCTCTCGACGATTTGTTTTTATCGTCGCTAGAGAAATGGGAAACGTACGTCAACACAAAACTGGCGGTCGCCATCTGGCGACCTGTTTTCCCATAAGGTGAATCTCCGCTCCAAAAATAATTTTGTATGCAGGCATTTTTATGCGCTAAGAACCTCCAAGCTTCATTATCATTTAAAAAAAAATCCAAGCAACTCAACAGCGCCGTAAAAAAGCGAAAAAATAAATTAAACAGGATGTCGAGTATTATCGATGAAACGTCTTGTCGACAAAATTCTGGCGACAGCTGAGCAGTTTCGTCGTTAAGCTCAAGGTTCTTATGTATACGTAAAATGACAAATATAAGGGTTTAACGAGAATTTTTTTTAAAGGTCAATAAATCTTAAGTTATAATGTGCGACTTATGAGGTACATTAGGCAGGCCGAACTAGCGGTCCTTATTGTGCCTTACTGCAGCCTGAATGCCGACGTTTGTCTCAACTAAACTGCACAAGCTTTTACTTTTATATAGATACTTTATTTTAAAAGGAGACAAAATGCTTTCTTAACTACTGACGTACGAAGAGAAAGTGTTTTCTAAATTACTGTGTAGTCTTATAGATAATGTCTATTTTGATAACTCTGGCAACTGTAACCCTAACGCGGTCCTTCTATTGCATCCGTCGCTTCAATGAAGCCCTGATGCGTCTTTGAGTTTGACCTGCCTGATGTACATAAACGTTTTTATATTCATAGTCTTGTGTCGTTATGCTGCGAATGTCTAATGTTTCTATTATTTTACTTTGCAGGTAAGTGTCGCAACTGAGGTCTAAAATCGTTCATCATCTACCAGAATTATGGTGGGTCGAGGTGAGTTTAGTTGTAATGTAACTCTTCTTTATCAAATCGTTCATTACACGCGATTCATACGGAATACTATAGCCAAAGCAAATGGATAATTATTCCTTGTATGGAATCATGGCATGATTTTTTCCCGAAAATTCTAAAAGATTTAATGCATTCCTTCAATTTTATATACTTTTGTAAAAACTGTAAGCTACGTTTCTTTTTGTGTAAATGTGAACGAGATAGTTTAGTCGCCACAAATAGCTGTATTTTTCCTAACGGCGCGCCGCGGCGGTTTTTGGCTTTTAGCGTTTTATTTGTAATATATGAATGCGAAGAAATAATTCTTTTAAAATAGAATTCTTCTATGCTAAACTGTTAAGGAAGACTATTTTATTGTTTAATTATTGTATGCATTTACGTTCTATTAATTTATTCATATTTTTAAGGTTATTTAAGTGTTGCTTTTTGTTTATGATTTGGTTTTCTGTTTTTATCACACGGTCGATCTATAAATATAGATTTGCAAACCAAACAGCCCAAGCATAGCGATTGCTACGGCAATCCCTAGATGAAGTTACAATCTATAAATTAATTATATTTAGTCAGAATAGGTATTTTTTCGAAAATGTTATTGATAACTCAGGCGCGCAAAATTTTTTCTGTAATAATATATTATAATTAAATATATCCCTAAAGTGACGAATAACGTAAGGGTATACGATATTAAGGTTGATTGTTTTAACCGAATTGTCCTTTGTTCAGAGCGCGATCAGCCAAATATGACTTAATTTTTCAATGTAAAAGATAGGTCATTTATTCCTTTTTCTCTACCTTTAGATTCGAGTTTTTTTTACCCTTGTTCACACAAAACTGAATTAGGTAAACTTTATTTCGATAATAATATTTCGAGGTATATTTGTAGTAGAATGAATGTGCTTGATTTGTGTGCGGTTCATTGGAATCTTCAGAGACATTAACCACTTCCTCCATTTTTTGTAACTGCCGCTTTGATTCCGTGACGCGACGGGGGAAAACAGAACACGATCGCGAAAGTATGCTCGAGCATGCATATGCGGCCGCGTCATTTTTATTATTTTTATTTTCGAGTTTCTCAGAACGCGTCTCTGCGCCCGACCTATAAAAAATAAAACGGAGATAAAAAGACTTCTCGTTCCATCTTTAAATTTAGTCTCTTCCCCTACCACGCGAAGTGTGATTCTCTTCCTTATATTTTCGTCCGCGAGAGCATCACTGTTCCCTTTTAAAGAGGTATGGGATTTTCCCCCCCTCTAAGCTTCTTTTCGGAAGCCTAGAACGGTCGGTGATCTTATCTTTTTCCGCCCCAGACGGATTCCTTTAAGCGTCAAGAAGTACGCGGAAGGGAACCGAAGTCATAGGTTTTAATATACTTCTGTCGTGTCAAGCTCAGGATTTTTGCAGGGGAGTGGAAGAACTGATCACCGTTAAATCTCTCTTTATAAGGTAGCGAATTTGCTGCATTAGAAGGGTGCTTGTTATCTTTGTGAGTATTCGGAGGAAAAATTCGAGATTTTTACCTACTCCGAAGGTAACTTGAATGGGTTCCAAATAATGTACCAATTGAGGTGTAACTTTTGCGAAAAATATTCATGCGCAGCGAAACCGGTTGGTAATTTAATGAAATAGAGGTTCTGTATAATTACTTTTTAAAAAAATTTCGTTAAAATTGAGTCCAAATGTTCGTGTATAATCCTAAAATGGCGTGTTTTTTTACTTCTCCTCGTACATCTTTAGTAAAATTATATTGTTACATTTATTAGTTGTGTAATATTTAATATCTGATTTGCCATTGATAGAATAATTATAGCATTTATTATCCTCTAATTTCTCTTGACTAAATATCTCACCAAAGAATTATACAGCTCGTCTTATGGCCGAAGACAAACTCCAGAATATGCATCAAAATCGAAAAATTAAGTACCCATTAGTTATCTCATATAGCTTCAACATGGTTATAAGAATCAGATGTGCATTTCTCCTACGATGCAGACTTCTCCATTGGTTATTCACCGAAAGTAGATTCTACAATTTTTAGAGTGCTCTTTTTAATAATCTTCCATTTTTAGTTTTTGATGGATTTGATTAGATGTGTGCTTATTATGGGATAGAAATAGGTTGATTAGCTAAAATGCATTACAATTTCATTGTCATGGAATTAGATAAATAAATAACCTTTCCGTATTTATGTTCGTCTCTCACTTTCACTTGCAGGCATAACCTTTTCTTCCTAATGGCGGAATTCCCTTTTTGTTTCTCTTCTCATAACATATGTACTTCTTTTAAGGCAGTAGCGTGCTATCTTTTGTATGTTGCTGGCCGTATTCATAGATAGGGTTTTTTTTTGGCAGAATCAGTAAGTTTAAGAGAGAATGAAATGTACCATTTTTGTCACGGGAAAAGTTTTTATTTCAATGACGAATTTGCTATATTTCATTTTACTCTATATCTTTGACCTAGATATCCCACTTTTTCCTTCTTTACACTCCAAATTCTCAGCAGGGCCGGCGTGAGGCATGTGCAGTCGGTTCCCCCGAACAGAGCCCCGCGCTTTATTAGGGGCCCCGCACAAGGCTCAATTCTCGTGTATTGAGATTTAGACAATTTTTAAAAACATATTAATACATTCCGGACGGAGAGGCCGACTGGAGGGCTATCTTCAACAAAAATTTCACAACAAAGAGTCCATCACCAGAGGCGAGGGAGGAAGGCCCTACAAGCGTCATTTTTTGCGCCACCTGGCACGTTATACATACAGAAATAGGCTCCGCTCCCGCTCACTATCGAACTAGGCCCGCAAATAATCACGCCGGCCCTGATTCTCAACATCTAAAGAGGATTTTTTCATCGTATAAGCTACGGAATCTTCTTTATTAAATTTGACGGATCTGTTCCATAAAAAAAGTTCCCGCAGCCCCACTCAGGTTGATGCACGCCTCCTCCCGCTTTTTAGCTAGGAAGAAAGAAAATGCAGGTCGTTCCAATAATCGGGTACCTCGGTTGGAAACGTCGGAACGGCCGTTAATAACGAGAACCCGAAAGTTCAGCGTCGCGGAAAGTGAGAGAGACAAGCGGTAAGGAAAAAGTTTCACCGGTCAAAGTGGCCGATGCGGTTTTTAGCATCGGGAACCGTTTCTGTTTTGTTTTTATTCGGCCTCATTATAAGTGCTGCGTAACAGCGTGAATAAATCACTTTCACTCTCTCTCTCCGTCCCAGAGAGACATCTCGCGACCGCTTACTTTCATGAGTTCCCTTTAAAGGAATAGAGTAGGTAGTACCATACAGAGCAAGAGTTTGGTATGGAAGAAAGGGGGAGTGGGGGGTGGCTAGCGGTCAATTCGTTTCAACTTTCTTGATTCGTTGGAGGAGTTCGTTTGGTCGTTTTTGTTTTGTTTTATTTTATTTGGCGGCGTCGCAGAAAATCGTCGTGTACGCGGTCAATTATGTTTTTGCACTCACCGGGACCTTTATGTCGCATACCGCTCGAATCAGCGTAGAAGATTTTGAGCTTTTCCTCGTAGCCTCTTTGATTTTTCGTCGTGAGGAGTCTTACCGATGATAAGGCGAGGCAAAATTTTCGGTTTAATTCAGGAATTATTTTACCATATTTTTTTAGGCCATATGCCATACACTTATCTATTCAATCTACTATTGCGTCTGTAGTGTAAGAAGTCATTAAAACAATGTTATCGAATGCCCGTAAAAATGGGCACGATGAGTGTAAGGTCGCGGAGTGATACATATAAATAGCAGCTTGTCTTAATCCGCCTTAGGATGGAATTTGACATGAAGCGTAATCTCGCATCTTGTCGCCTAAGGGGAAATAACTTGTTATATAATATAAAACGTGATATGCGCTTTTATATATATATATATATGTATATGTGTCTGAATGCACGTGCACCTATTCAATCTTTCATGCATGCACAAGCACGCTCGCATGCACCCGCACATACACACTCTTTTTAAGGGCATCTCCATCACGTCTTCCTTCCCCTCCTCTTTCGAATAATAATCGGAACTTCCGCCCTTCCCGCTCCCTCTTCTTTCGAACCAGCACTCCTGTCGAGATGGCTTTCGCGTAGGCGGCGGCTTGCAAATGGGGTGGTGGGGTGTGTGAAGGAGGAACGGTTTTGGGTGGGAGGAAGAAGAAGAGCCCTTTTCCATTCAATCCATTGACGTCATCCGTCTCCAAGCGGGGGTGAGGGACTGTGTGTGTGTGTCTGTGTGTAGTGCGGTTCCTCTATAAATCCCCTCGGGACTAATTTTAACAAAAATCTCTCAAAAAGTCCTCCTCCTCCTCCTACTACTGCAGCCTTTCGGGAGACTTCCTCGAAGGGGCTGGTCTTCCTAAATCGTATCTCACTCTCTCTCCTTTTCTCCCTCTCTCTCACTCCTACTCACACTCCCACCCCCAATTCACCTCCCTCTCCGTTTTACTCGTCTATCAGCTGGGATTTCCCGTTTGGATGTTTCGCTCGCTTTTGAAGTGCCATTTCACTCTCGACTACTCTTTCTCCGCTCGGAGCTATTAAAAGTCGTTCCGACTAATGCGATGCAATATCCCGGCATTGAGTGATTATTTTTTTTCAATCTCTCCATTTCCGATGGGGGATTGTTATTTTTTTTCCCCTTAACCTTTCGATTTCGCGTAAATGTTAATTCGAGCAAGTCGCTCGTCCTCTGTTTTTGCGCTTAAATTCTCGCATAAAACAATGCATCTGTTTCTGTCGGGAATTACAAGTATTTTTAAAAAATAATTTCAAATTGCCGTAACTACCCATTCAGAGGACGTTCCTTTTCCCAATATTTTTTGGGCTTAAATGCCTTCTATTCAAGGATACATAGTTCTTTCCAAAATAAAAATATAAAAAAACTCAATGGAAAAATTATAGGAAATTTATTTTAATATCTCGAAACCAATAAAATTACATACAATTACTCAACTCAAGAAATCTTAGGAATGTTAGGAAAGAGGTAGAGAGGTAGGAAGAAAAAGGGTATATTAGATTATTAATTTAAAGGAAGAACTTGGGTATGTGAATTGGAAAAGAAAGGTATTGCATGACACGGATTGATTAGCGTGTACCGAATACTTACCAGAAGGGAGAATTACAGTGAAAGAAATAACACAAAAACCCAAAATTATGCGAAACGAACGATAGAGAGTTTTATCTGACAATGGGTGAGGAAGGAAATTTAAAGGCAGATAGTCTTTAGGTACAAATATACAACGGAAGCGCATTAAAATCTATGTTTGTGGAACTTGGCGCTCGCCTTTTGCGCCTAGTGAGTGGAAAATCCGGCCCTGCCGGTGTCTATCCTAAGTTGGTAGAATACACATGCAACCTATGTATGACTACGTTGAATTTTCCGAGAGTTTTAGACGAAAAACCTAGCTACGTCCTATTCGCTGCTTAATTTTAAACTTGTGGAATTATACGGTTCCTAATAACTCTTTTCAGTCATGGGAAAATTGATAAAAGTTCGAGTTATGGAAAACTCTTGTCATACAACTCAGTTTCATATTACATTTAAGAGTATTAAGGGAAAGTTATACCTACTTCGACTTGTAAAAGTTCGAGTTATGGAGATTCCACTCTAATCTGAAAAAGTGAAACGGTAGGTTGGCCGCGTGTTATCTCATTCCTTCTCCTATAGTCCTGGCATAATTGTAGCGTATCAATAATCATAATCCATTTTAACTAGATACTGCATATGTGTTGTTGTAACTTTGCATCTTTAAAAAAATTAATGTCTGTTGCAGATTGTATTACCGTTTTAATCATCACGCTAATTATCAATTTTCATTTTAAAAACCTTCAAAAGTTGTATCCAATGAAATGCGGGAGAATAGATATATAGCTCCAAAACTCTAGGGCTATATTCATAGATTGCCAAACGCTTGGTCAGTTTTAAGGAAAAAATATAAATAAGAGCCTTATGGTTAATTAACTATAATCAGCCTAATCAGCATGCCGAAATGCGTATTTAGGCATTTTTTTAGAAAGGAAGTACTCGTGTGGTTTTTGGCTTGTGTGTATTTGTGCGTGTGTGAGTAAAAATAAGGGCTCCTGGCGTTGGAGTAATTCCCCCTAAACCCGGAGTGCGTGAGATTGCGTATGTTTGATCCCTAAAATGTGAGTACTTTTCTTTTTAAATAATTTTATGGTTATTAGGGGGGTTGTCACTGATTATTGATTGGTCAGTTTGTTTTTAAATATAAGAATCTACTGAGTCACGTAGATCGTTGGGTAGATCTTAAAACACTAGAAGCACCAAGAATTTCATCGTACGTGTCTACCCCCGTATAAATGAGACCGTTATGTTTATTGTGTTTATTAATGTCTGCTTTATTTTTCGAGCTATTAAAAGATGCAGTCAACGCTTCGGTTACAACAGCATTTTAAGATTTTACCGTGTTTTGTCAAGGTTCTCTCTGGATTGTTTTTACAGGTGCGAATTCAGTACAAGTCGGGAGAAATGTTAGAATTTGATTAAGACCCGAGTAACATAACACTTCTGGTTCATACTTGATTTATAGTTTAACAGTAATTAATATTGGTTTTTTGTCGTAATTATGACCATTCGCATCTCACGACAAGCAAGCATTAGCCTGAGTTGATGCTCTGTATTTAGAGTTGTCATTGTTTGTTAATAGAAATTTTGTTTTCAAAATGGTTATGGCTAATGATTTATAATAAATGCTGGAAACGGCATCAGCTGTTCTGGAGCCCAAAACAATGAAATGGCAAGACTGAAAACTTAGGGATTTTGTGTTATTCTTCCCAGATTATTACAGTGATGATTTCAAATGTAAAAAATTGCGTTTTCTGAATGCCAGATTTGAGGGTGTACTAGGGAGGATTTTTAACTCCCGATAATGTCACGAATCAGTTGGGAGGTGGAAGTTCGGGGGTTTTACCGCGATGATTTCCAATGTAAAAAATTGTCGGATTTTTGGGTGAAGTCGGTTTTCTGAATTCCGGATTTGAGGGAGTGTACTGTACTGAGAAAGTGATTTTAGAAAAGTTATTGTTACATGTAAATTACAATGTTAAAGGAATTTACTTTATTCTTCTGCTAAACAATCTTGAATCTGTTGTTTTAAATGTCGTAAGATTTTTAAATGGCTTAAAGTATTATCCGACCAACTGTTAGAAGACATAACTTCAAATGTAAAAGTTTATACGTTTGTCCATTATCCCTTTTCCATCAGATTTTGAACTTCCTTTCTCTATTACACCACCTTTTTGTGAATAAACTTTTGGACCTAATTTTCAACCCGGAATTTGAAATTGGAGGTGATATCTGTCAATTCGTAAATCTGTGTTCTAGTCGGGCTGAAGAAAATCAAGCGATTTTTGAGCTTGGCGGGTAGAATTTTTTTGCTCACCGATTTCTTAAATTTCAATTTATGATTCTCAAGAATAATTTACGTTTATGTCTATGTTAACAGTTGGCGAAATCGGTAGAAAAAACACTCCAACACGTCTCGCAATATCCTTCCCTTGATTTACCCCACAGTATTGCAACTTCCCGAATGATTTTTGAGAAATAAAAAACCATCGCCACTCTCCCATGCGCTAGAGCCTTTAATTATGTTACGTTGTGTGGCAACGCTGCCTAGGAAGAGTCGCTTATGGACGAAGGGTGGAGGGAGGAATGGAGGTGGCGAATAATAGACTGAAAATTTCTTCCTTCCTGCAGACTGTATCGATTATCGGCTCAAAGGAGAGTCCCGGACACGACTCCAGTTCATTAATACTACTATGTACTAGGTGGGGAGTGGGTTCCTTGCCTTTCTAAAGCGTTCAATTCGTAATGATGCAGGTTGGGAGAGACGGTAAAAAAATATTCTCCGGAAGTTTGTTACCGTTTTAGGAAACGGTTGCCTTTCGCGTCACGTTGAATCCATCGGTTGCGTATCTTAAGGCACTCTCTAATGTAAAGTATGCAGATGGTAAAGAATATTAAGGAAGCGAAGTAAGAGGAAATTTAATATTATTTATATAAAAAGACCTTTGTTATTCATATCTATCTATCTGTCTATATATATATATATATATATATATATATATATATATATATATAATACTAGTTAATGTGTGCTTGCATTCTGCAAGCATTTTTAAAGTTTAGCATCTTTACAATTTCAAATTATTCCCAATCAGTTTTGTACAAAATCATATAACCGTATCAAATTTCAACTTTGTACCGCATTTAGAAGTGCATTATAATTTTATTCGTCGCATAGGACAATTATGTGGCAAAACAGTCTCTAACATTTCGAATTTTTACGATATCGGATTTCTTCTTTCTGTTGTTAGTGAAAACCCATAATACTGCCATATTTCATGCTTGTATCTCATTAAGAATTGCCGTATAATTTTCACACTCATATGGGGCGGAAATGGGGCAAAACCGCCCCTTAGAAATTGAAATTTATGCAAGTTTTAAATTTTATCTTCGCTTGCAATGAAATTTCTATATTTCAAGTCTGTAGTTCATATGGAGCTGCCTCATCATTTTTGTTCTCGTATGGAGCAATACTGGGGCAAAAGAGCTCCAAAAATGGGAATTATATAAGTATCGGGTTTCGTTCATTAGGCGCAGTTTAACATTAATGGCATTAAAATATAAGCCTCTGATTCCCATTAAAAGCTTACCCATATGAAAGCATTAAGTCAGTTGCCTAGGAAGCCTATTGTTAGACCCAGAAAAATTACCACTTTTTTGCGATAAAAACTATAAATGTACGCTAATTCTACTCGGATTTGAATTCTGTCTTCAAAAATAAGAAACTACAATTTATATCCTATCCGATAGTTTACGTCTCAAATTCGTATCTTGACGGGAAGTAATTTTAAAATGCAAGTATAAACACCTCTACACCAATTTACGTTTTCTTATGGGACAAAAATGGGGCAAAATGGTGCCAAAAAAGTCCCTCAAAATAGGAATTTCGCCAGTTTCGGATTTTTTCCTTCGGTTGTGACCAATAACCTATATTCCTACCAAATTTCGTTTCCAGCACATCTGGAAATGCCTCATAATTTTGTATCCTCCTATATATATATGATATATATATGATATATATATATATATATATATATGATATATATATATATATATATATATATCATGTGTAAGAAGTGTCTATATATTATAGATATAAAACTGACTTCGTCATCGTCGTCGTCAGTGGGAAATCGGAACTCTGTAATGCTATTTTAACAAACATTCCGAGTAGCCAGAAGATTGACATTTGGTAGGAATGTTCGGTTCTTAAAGTAGAAGCCATTTACGAAAGAAAAATTTCCAAAATCGACCCGAGTTCGATTCCCGAGAATGATTTCCATTCCTCATAAGATAACATGGAAAAATCGATATTTCGACCTGCAACCTTATTTTATTTTGCTTATTAAAATTCGCATATTTGACCTACGATTTTCGGACTTGGACTGTATTAAAGAAAAATAAATCCAGTTTCTTATTCTTATCGTCTTTTATCGCTTTCGAATCTAAATCTTTCGAATTTAACGTTTTAATGTCATATTTTAGCAAAATTTAGCGTTTTTAACGTGAAGTTGCCTTGCCAACCGATTACATTGTTAAAGTCGAAATCCTGTTACTCTCACGTATGCTCACGTTCTCTTCGGACCTCCATGTACCCTCCCTGCCCAATTCATAGGTATCAGAGATATGTCAGAATTAGTTTTTACATTCTCCAATATACGTAGTATAGAGGAAGTATTGTTTTCATGAAAAAATTCGAATTCGAAATTTCAACGGAAATACACGTTTTGAGGTGCGCAAAGGGAGAAATGATTGTATTACCATATAATACATAATTTTATTCGCCAAAGACGTCTGGCATAACCCGGGCATCTCAGGGTACTATCAGCTAGTTTTCTGTAAAATTAGACACTAATTCTACCTGTATCATCAGCGAGGAGAAACGGTCTTAAAAGCAAAGGCTAATTTAAATACGAGTATATCTTTCAATTTTTTCTCTTTTCTTTTTACATTATATACAGCCTAAGTCTCGCCGATCAAAGTAGAAATAAATAAATATTTTATTATTACGCTCATCCGCGATTTTATGATAATTTAGGAATTGCAAAAGTTATTCGCACAGCATAAACAGAAATCGGCTAAAATATTTTGATAGTAATGTTATCGCATACAATGTCATTATCGTGGCCTAAAATTATTACATTTTTATATTATTGATGAGACTTGTAAGGCATTCCTGATCGATGCCCTATTAAAACACGAGTTTTTTTTTACTCTAGAGCAAATTTTTATATTTTCAGAAATGATATCTTGTTCTAAATTTCTTGGAGAATCATAATTATTCTTTATACCGTATTTTTCATTGTAATTTTATAGAAATTATCGCGATAAAGGTCCTATCTAGAGGGAATCGTGTTTCGCTAAAATTGCCGATGTATTAAAGTTACTGTATTTTGCATTTTTGCGCAACGATAGCAGAAACGAGTGTTCAAAATTTAAGAATAGAATCGGGAATGTCGATTCCCCCTTTTTTGCGCTCGTTTCTGTACGGCAAAATCCTATGCCCAGGGCGAGTTTCGATCCCACGACCTTTTCTTTACAAGAGAAGAGACTTTAGCGGTCCTCCCTTCCAAGGCCGGCTGGATAATTGCATTTATCCAGCGGTTCATAAGCATTTGATTACTTTAAGGTGCCTCTCTTGGAGGATGAAGGGTATTCGCCGAAGTTTGATTGTGCCTTGTTCTAAAAGGCGTAGACTGAGCCTTTTAAAGCCGATTATCGTGACCTTATGTTAAGTTCTTGAGGGATATCTTCTTCCTGCCTTTCAGAACTTTCCCGTCTCTCTCTCTCTCTCTCTCTCTCTATGCATCTCTCTGTTTCTCAATTTCCGCTCTTTAACTCGAGTTGCGCATAAATGTGTTTGCACTCGTTAGCTTCACCATGTCCCCTCGTCCATATATACCATTTATGTACCTGTGTGAATCATTGAATGACGTTATAAAACTGTTCTTTAAATGCATCGCAACTTGCTCGGATCGAACTTAGGTCTTAGTCGTCCCTCCAACTTGAAGAACGAAGTCGTTGTTTAATTGTTACCTCACGCGAAATATCGCGAGAAGCGACAGCTGATTTTTTTTTCATAGTCAAGAATTTGATTTTGGAGTTTAAACGCATTGTCGCTTCTAGGTAAGCTCATAGATTTTATATTTTGTTACTATATTGGTACATAATTCATTCGGCCATCCTTCTTCCGATGTGTAGTTTCTTTTTCTTGAATTTCCATTGGAAAAATCGTTTAATTTGTTACAAATTTCTTCCGAATTCGGCCGTGAAGTTATTTAAGACGAGTTTTTCCCGAAAGCGATTTTAGTTGGAGATGAATCAGATGGTATTATATCGAAGTCTGTGAAAATAGTCGCAACTATTGTTTCCAACAAATAATTGAATAATTAGTTGTTTCTGAGAGATCAAAATGTAATGTTCTCTGAATGTTATGCAAGAGCAGCACGATTTATTGATTAAATAGGCTAATTATGATGTCGTACCTTGTAGCTTAACCATAAGACCGTCTGACTTTTGAATAGTGTCATAATTGTTGGTGTTAAACAAATGTTACACGTTTATCTTATCGCGAGAGATTATCGATGTAGGATACCCAACGGACGAATTCGCGAGAGATTATCGATGTAGGATACCCAACGGACGAATTTGATGGAAAAGGTCCACGTTCAGAGTTTCAAGAAATTCGTGTTAGATTAATTACTTATATTAATTACCAAAGCTTAAGAGTCATTTGACCCTTTCTTTTAAGAGACGCACAACTTATTAATTTCTCACAATTTAATAATTTACGGTTAACTTCCAGTTACAAGTTGAAGTTCATCACTTACCTGTAATCTGAGGAATTTTAACTATGTTGCTATCTTTTTATGTTACGTTTTAAATATTTAGTATTATACTAATATCGATTCAGCTATATAGATCTGTACACCCTCCCCAAAACTACCGTAATCTGAAATTCGTAGCTTTATTATTCAGATCCTACAATTTTTTTCTAATTTAGGAATTGGAAGTTTATTATTTTGTAGGCGTAGAACTTTTTTTCCCCAAACTTAAAGGAGGCATTCAAACTTTTCGAAATTTTATAACTTTCTTACTTCATACTTTGTATATATACAATATATATATTATATTATTGGAATTTTCGTTTTCTGTCTACTTTAAGTGAAATGAGGATTAGGATAATCTGGATTCATGCGTTAGACCTGTTCCATTAGTCTTCAAGTCGAATCTTTGTATCTTAAGATAGAAAAATCGTGCGTATGCACCTTTGTATGAGAGGAGCTTGGTCTTCTAAAGAAATGTTTCCTTCCTTCGATGGAAGGCAATTTACCAAACATGATTACCCAGTGGGTATAAATTAAATTGTTTCATCCTTTCAGTACCGGGAAACAGATAAACGAAATCGGTACCTTGAAGGTTACTCTCCCGTTTCATGCATTTTGACCTACTGAGCCAGCCTATGCTTGCTCACCGACCGGATGTCGTATTTACCGGAAATTCCCGTATCCTTAAGGAAACTTTTGCACCAACTTATTGACCGGAAATTCCCGCATCGTCATGAAAACTTCGTATCGATTTAATTTGTTTTTTCCTGATTTTATTTTATAAATTCCGAAACTTATTAGACGTTCATCACATAATTATCGTCCATTTCTTTTACTTCTGCTTCTTACGTGCTTTACAGTTAAGAAGGACTTGGCCTTGTTTATCTAGAATCTCAGCCGCAAAAAATAATCAAATCGATATCGATTGGTCTCCGCCATATCGATGGGCGAATTCATATCGATCGAGATCGTCGATTTACGCCAATCGGAGCGCTCTAGTTCGATCCTTATTTAGGTTGATGGGCGTTGGCGAATTACTACCTTCCCTTTTCATCACTGTTCGCATCCTCCCGTTTCAATTTGGCTGTCTTATTTTCTCTTCCTTCATCACATTTCCACTCATCTCTTCCTCCATTTTAATTCATTTCCGACCTCCTTTAATCGGCGCGCTCCTCTTTTTTTCTCCTTTTGGGCGGCCTTCTTTTCACCGTCTTTTATTTCTCTTTCTACGAACGGAGAAAATTAACAAAAAAAGTGTCCCCCCAACCCTCTTTTTTCCCTTCCCGCTAAATTACTTTAAAATACGGTCTGGGGGCGTGACTCCTCTTTAGGGGTGTTTCGGGAAGGAAAAGGGTATGTCTCCCAAAAGGCAGATGAGATGGAAAGGATCTTCCTCTTTTTGCCTCTCTCTTTCATCTTTTTTCTTTCTTTTATCACCATCATCACTCTCACTCTATCCCTTTTTTTGGTGCTTTCTCTCTCTCTCTTCGCATCTCGTTTTTCTTTTCTTTTGTTTTTTAAGGTCGCAGCAATTTCGCCTCTAATTTCTCATTACCGGCGAAACCCTGAATTTATGCAAAAGATGCCCTCCTTCCCTCTCTTTACTTCTAACCTTTCTTTACCTTTATTATTTTCATTCTCGGAAGCTTTGTTACCTTCTCCTTCTCCCCATATCTCTTTCGTTTTTCCCTTCGTCGTCCGTTCGTTTGGTATTCCTTCGCGCGTTGAAGTCTCCGTCCCCCTTAGGGCTCATATTTTCAGCTCGGTCTTTGCGTCGGGATAATAGGTGCTTGTTGGGTTGCATAATTTTCGGGATATGTTTTAAAATTATAATTTGCCGCCGTGAGTTTTATTATAATGTCTCCGCTATAAGGCTGAGATGCGTTCGCGAATAACGAAACTGCGTTTTTCATGTGCCTAATATTATAAGAATGTGTTACTTTCCTAGCATGCTGAATGTGAGTCATACGCCATTTTTAATTTATGTAAAACTTGATAACGCAGTTCGTTATATGTCGAAAATACGAAAAATGAATAAATAATCGGCATTATATAAATATAATATTGTGTATATAATAATACATCATTGATATTTTTATGAAAATAATATGATTTTCTAATAAATGAAAATAATACCTGTTCATAAAAATACTTGTCTGTGATAAATCTTAAACTTGTTCTTGAATTCGCTAGAGAATTATAGTGTTTGCCTTATGGCTGATAGAAAATTCATGAAAAAGCGCTTGAATAAATAAAAACTTATCTTAGGTGTCTAACGTTATTATGGCTGTTGGAGGTGCCTAAGATAAGCTCTTATTTATTCATGTGATTATTCTAGAATTTGTTTTCAGAGGTTAGTGTGGGTGAAGAGATGTTAAGTGGTGCACTTATTCGTACAAAGGGTCATGTTTGTATATGCTCTGTTTTGTAGTATACAATAGTGTTGTAGAAAAATAGGAAAGTTGATTTACTAATCGAGACGTTTATAATGAAATAAGTAATCTTTAGGCGAATACAACAAAACTTATTCCAAACTAGGAATCTCTAGTCGAGTGAAAAGGCTCGGAGAAGATTACACATAAATCGTTTTTCACTTTGACAACCTCGACCATTTTTTCAGGTGTACGTCATTCACCCCAAATCGCAATGATATAACTTAGAAATCAACTATACTATAAATAGAATTTTTCTAATTACGCCTTTTACTCTTCACAATCGACGAATATGCAAATCGACGCTACGTATAAGTACAATAACTAGCGTTACCAAGCGACATACAAAGGGTAGAAATGTACGTGTAGCAGGAACTTAATTTTTCAATGTATTTTAGGAAATTTTTGCGGGTTTTCTTTATTTAAAAACATTTCGAATGTGCGTTCACGAAGCGTATAGGTTATAGCACAACTCCCACATTTTGAGTCTCATAGTTCCTAGATAACGGGATGTGAATTATGAGTCGCGTGTTCTATTACGAAGCTCTACTTGACGCTTCATGTTTTTAAAAAAAACCCTCAACATTAGACGTTGGTGTAAAGCCTTTAAAAGGATGGGTGACGCTAAAGCCGTTAAAGTCCATTTACCTGGGTTTTAAATACCATTAGCGCAATCATCGCGAAGACAGTGTTTTAAGCTTTCAATCTTCGTTTTGCGTGAGTTAAAGTCGGATTGTTAACTTAGGTTTCTCCCGTTTTGTGTTTGATCTACATCAGGGGTCCCCGACCCGCGAGCCAGATGCGGCCATTTGAAGGTTCATATGCGACCCTTTAAACTGTTTTCATGCAGTCTCTTACATTAGAAGAATTTATCAACCTTTCCTTTTTTGTCGTTTTCTTTAGTCTGTAACTTGGATAAAAATGTTGAATTAACTTTAGCACGACTTTCATTGAACCTTTTAAAATTAATTATTGAGTGAAGTTCATCTAAGAAGATTTTCCTTATTTAAAATGCGGCCCCAGTTAATCATTGAATTGCCCAATGCGGCCCACTAGAGGGAAGAGGTTGGGGAGCCCTTATCTACATAATTAAGCAATTGGGTCCCATCCATTAGGCCGGTCGGATAATTCTTTTATGAACGAATTAATGTCCTCGTGCAATAGTATCATACTAAACCATGGGTCGATATAAAATATACGGATGAACTTTCTTCACCTCGAAGATTCGTTTCCTTCCTGTAGTAAACAATTAAAACGGCTCCTCCTTTTAGAGTTTTAAGCTATCGAGCAGTATTATCGCCAAGCACTTTGAAAATCAGTGTATTTTTGCCGCATTATTTGACTTTTGACTCCGAAAAGACAACCATTTTTCAAGCGTCACATTCGGAAACTGTAAATTGAGTTAAGACGCTTCATTTCCCGCACGACTTATGCATTGTATCGACATTTATCGGCTCCTTTTATCCTTTATTCGTTTCTCTTTTGCGACCACGTGAAGCTTTTTCGACGTTTCCTTCGCCATTTTCTCTCGCTTCAACTTTTTTGCATTCGGTATTTTTTTTTCGGATCGATGTAGGTCCACGAACTTTGTGAACGCACACGGGATATCCGATAATTGCTTCAGTTCGACAAGTACTGAGTTTAAATTGCTTAAAGGAGACAGTCGCGCGTGCCAAATTAAGGGATTCTTTCTAGGAAATATTTCCATCATTTTAACCTTAACTCTTTTTGTTCGCATTCATAGTTTCCTGCGCTTTATTTTTCTTCTTTCTGCAGTTGCAGTTACAGTGGAGAGTCGACCCTTTTTCCGCCCTTTCTCGTCTCGTGCGTTCACGACTTTTGTAATTAGCGTGCCGTAGACGTATTAATTAGAAATTCGATGCAGGTTGTACGGATGGGCGACGGGAAACTCTTTTCTGTCATTCAGCCGTAAAAGACTGTTAATGCGAAACGGAACTTAAAAAAAGAGACGGAATACGATGTCCCGACCCAGTTTTCGTGCATCGGCGACGAAATTATTTAATGTTTCGATGCTTTAAAAAGGTCACGTCACTTATTGCGAAGAGAAAAATGTTATTTATCGAATTATAAAATGCGATTCTCCACAGGGACTTCATTTTATAATGTATTCCGAACTCAAAAATTAGAGGTTACTGCAACGTCATGTTACAACTGCTCACATTTCCGGCATTTTTAACTTGAATTTATGTAGGTATATCGTAACAAAATCTGTGATTCTTCTTAGTTTAGCAAAAATTTTCCTCTGCAACAAAATGCTGCGATTTGTTTTTTATAGGCCATTTTTTTTTATTTCACGGATTTCTACACTAAATTTTATCTCGATAAACTATGATCTAGTGGAGTACTTAAAAATTAATAATAACAATAATTTTGGAACCTACATTAACGGTCGCTTTTAAATGTTAGCCCAGCGGTTCCAAAACAATGCCAAATCTGCGACCCCATCTGACGCCGGCCGATTTTGTCGCGATTCCCTTAATACAATCCGTGAACCAATAGATATAAAATGTGATTGGAGTATTAAGATAAATTTGGTTAATATTAATATGATGTACGCTAGGACACTGGAGTTAGAAGATAAGAAGCCTAATGGAATTCGTGGTAAAGGAATTATGAATACAGATGGAAAAATAGTCACAGAACCAAATGTATGGAAAGGTAAGGGAAGAATAAATTAAGGAACTGTACAAGAAGCAGGCAGGATCAGCACAAATGGAACTGGGAGAATAGAAATTCATTGAAGAAGACAACTTGGGACCAAGTATTATGAAAAGCGAAGCAGAAAAGGCGATACTGGAACTGAAGAAAGGAAAAGCTACAGGCAGCGATGGAATTCTGTGATCCACCATCTGAAACTTCAGAAGCAATATCGGAAAATATCATAAAGACCATTGAGTGTGAATGAATTAAGGATAAAGCGGTATCATTTTGCCACTGAAAACACGAATTTTGGCGGTAGAGAACGTAGAGGAAATAATGTTTTCCGAAAATTATTAAAGTATTTAAATATAAAATTGATACATGTGGACTGTCTAACACATATTCTCAACAATGCAATTAAGACTGCGGCGGATTAACTACCAATACATATTGAAGTATTTGTTATCCAAATATAAACAGTATTCGCGGGGGGTGAGATTCTAGAAAAATACCGTGAATACGGAAGGGAGAAATGTATAGGAAAATAGAAAAAGTTACAGGCAGCGATGGAATTCCGGCAGAGGTACTTAGAGTCATGGGATCGGAAGGACTAAAAGTTATTATGAATTTAATTAACAAGATTTACGACTCGGGAGAGTGGCCTCGGGATTTCCTGTAAGTAACAATCATCCCTATATAGAAGAAGCCAAAGGCAATGCAGTGTAAAAGGCTACAGAACGATAAGCCTTCTGTCTCACACTTCGAAGATAATCATGTGAATTCTTAATAAAAGGCTAGAGAAAAAGGCCGAAGAAATGCTAGGGAAAGATCAATTCGGCTTCAGAAAAGGACGAGGAAAGAGAGATGCTATGGGTGTAGTGAGAATCATATCAGAAAGGGCAATAGAGTACAGCCAAGATTGCTGCGTATGTTTCGTCGACTGTCAGAAGGCCTTTGATAGAGTAAATTGGATACTGCTGATGAGGATATTAAAGGATAGGTGTAGACTGGAAAGACAGGAGACTGATAAGGAATCTCTATGTGAATCAAGTTGTAACGGTCAGGTTGGAGAATGTGGACACCAGCGGAGTAAATATCGGTAGAGGAGTAAGACAGGGCTGTTGTCTATCGCCGATTCTATTCAATATATATGGAGAGAGACTAATGCAGGAAGCGTTAGAAGGCACGGGAGATTTCAAAATCGGAGGAAGGATTATACGAACAGTGAAATACGCGAATGATCAAGTACTTCTAGCAAGAAAGGAAAAGGAACACCAGAAAATGATAAATAGACTAGTGATAACAGGTAGAAAATACAGTATGGAAATAAATAGAGAAAAATCCAAGGTCTTGCGAATAAAGTATTGTAGGAAAGCCATTAGAACAAGTTTCATATTATAAATACCTTTGAAGCATCATAACGAGAGAATCAAAATGTACCGATGAAATCAGGACTAGAATAACAAAAGCAAAAGCCGCTTTCAGAAGAAAGAAACTCCTACTAACGGGAAATATAAAGCAGGAAATCCGCAAGAAGTTGATAAAATGCTATGTATGGAGTATAGCTTTATACGGGGCAGGAACATGGACGATAAGGGAAAATGATTTCAAATACTTGGAAAGCTTCGAAATGCGGACATGGAGAAGAATGCTGAAGATAAAATGGACAAATAGGGTGAAAAACGAGGAAGTATTACGAAGAATAGGAGAGGAGCGAACGATTATACAGACTATCAGAAAGAGGAAGGTGAACTGGATTGGACATTACCTGAGGATAGAGAGAGCGTGATTAAAGAAGTGCTAGAGGGAAAACTGAATGGAAAAAGAGAAAGAGGTAGGAAAAGCTTTCAGCTGATAGACGCTTTGAATGGGAAAGTGAGCTATCAAGACATGAAGAAGACTGCGGAAAATAGGAGTATATGGAGAACCAAGTTTAACCATGAATAATCATGGACCTGTCTACGGACAGACTACCTATGATGATGATTAATAATGAAATAAAATTATGCCAATAAAATTAACTAAAAAAATAATACGTTGAAATTTACATATGCGCTTTTCCACCTTCGCGACCCTCCAGAAAAGCTTATGTGAGAAACGCTGTCCTACCCTGTAAAAGATATTCGTTCTTCACACAAACACACGCCCGTTTTTAGGCGCGTTTCGCTTACAGCGTGAGCGCCTATTATCGTCGGTCGATCGGTCCGCCCGTCCGTATGTTCGTTCTCGGCTAAGTAGCCGTTATCGAGAAAATCAAACAAAAACGTCTTAAATCGAGTTGAACTTTGAAAATTTCTTGCATGGTTACTTCTTCATTGTTGCTAACATAAATAATCTCACAAACGAATGTTTAATTTCATTACGTGTTCATGTAATATTATTAAATAGGAAGAAAATGGATTATTTATGATGAAGAAAAGAACTTTAAAACGCTACTTCGCTTACGTACAGGTATATAATTTCTTTGTAATACTCCATTGCAAGAAACGCGCCCATTTACGATACGTTGTACACTTTCCTAACTTGTTATTTTTAGGCGCGTTTCGCTTCCAGCTGTCTACCCGTCCGTCCGTCTGTCTGCCCGTCTGTCCGTCCGTCCGTCCGTCCGCATGTTCGTTTTCGGCTTCTACCTAACGGATTTTCATGAACTTTGATATTAAGGACTTACAATCAATTATAATAAGAAAATGGCAAAAATGAATCGCGTACGACAATCAGGAGTACCAATTTACTGGTGACAAAAAATTAAATTTTCCTCATATCCCTTAAAGTATTGCTCATATCAAAATATTTTTCAAATAAAACTTGTAGAACTGGTAAAGAAGAGTATTTATTTTCCTATATATTTTTATCGTAGGAGTAGCCGTTATCGATAAAATCAAACAAGAACGTCTTTATTCGAGTTGAACTTATTGTTAGAAAATTTCTTGCATGGTTACTTCTTCATTGTTACTAACATAAACAATCTCACAAACAAACGTTTAATTTACTTATGTGTATATACACAATTTTAAAATAGGAAGAAAATGGATTATTTATGATGAAGAAAAGAACTTTAAAACGCTAATTCCCTCATGTACAGCTATATAATTTCTGCACGAAACGCGCCTATTTGTGATACGTTGTATATTTCCCTAACTTGTTTTTTTTAACACTTGCGGGATTTCGTGCCATGTTCGAATTCTCATCACGACGAAATCCAACATTACCAGATAACGAAGAAAATTTCAAACTGGGACGAGACTGATATGGAATCCGAATTAATTTTTGCGCCGCCTTCTCTCCACGTCGCGTTACCATGGCAACGTCCGATCCGGCGGATATATTTTCGTTGTTGCCCCGTGTTACGGACCAACTCGCCAACGTATCTATGCCCGTCCAATGGGAAAACCACGCTCCTCTCTCTCTCTCTCCACATATCCCCATGTCTCTGCCCCTCCTCCCTCTTCCCCCTCTTTCTCTCTCCTCCCCTATTTCCTTCCCACCTCTTTTCCTCTCCCTCTTTCGCTCTTCCTATTGCGCCGCTCGTTTTAACAGAGTTTGTTCTGTGCGCAATCGCCGCGGAGGGTATAGATGGCTCGCCGCAGAACGTGCTCCTGCTGCCCTCTCCCGATCGCTGTCAGTTTCTCTCTCTCTATCCAGATCTATCGAGGTTTTCTCGACCTCTGACTTCACCACATTGTCGCTTGGATCGTCATATCCATCCTTCGACTATTAGCTACATCTCAATCTATGCATATCTACCTTTTTCTCACTTGGTTTTCGTCTCTCTGTCTCTACATCTCCGTAATCTTCAGCTATTGTGTTGCGGCTTATGAGATACCACGAAGTTATAATGCCAAACTTTACTTTCCGCTGCTTTACAAATAAAGTTAATATTTTTTTCCTTTGGTTACCTCTTAACCCTCATGACAGGTTATTAAACACGAGAAATCCAATCATAGGTATTGATTAATTCATTGTAGTTCTACTTTCTGATAGGTTTTAGGTTCACCCAGCTTAATCTGTGCTGTTTATTATTTTCATTAAAAAAAGGACCATTATAATTATTTCCCATACTTTCCTTAAAGATGGGTCGTGTTTACTTCGCCTCATTATTATTTCAATTCCATCATTAAAATTTTGTCCGAAATTTCAGTTATTGAGTGGTTTTTATTATTACTTAATATTTAATGTATTCGTATGTAGATATTTTCGTTATTATTGACTAAATAATCATGTCCAGGAAATCTGTTTTGCAAATCCGAATTTATTTGCTGTTGACGTTAATTGCTAATTAAATTTTTATGCGGTTTCTCCTCCTCTTAGACCTTTTTCACTTTATTAAATAATTTAATAAAAACTTCCTAATATTCTGATATTTTTAGCGAGAAAATCTCTTTTCGCCTCAAGGACCTAATTACAAAGCAGGAAAATTTTCGGAACTCATTAAATTTATTTTTTGAAAACATTCATGTATAAGATATCTCAATTACATATCTTTTTAAAATCGTAAAATTTGAAGACATATTTTTCCGAAATTCGTGTATCTATTATAAGGAGGCGAGTAATTATATCTCTTTCATCAGGTTTCGTAGTTAATTAACCTCGCATCATTTGGTTTCAGTATCATTGCCAAAAAGTCTTAATAATGTATCAATTTTTGAAAGAATATTCACTCGAAATAATTTTCAACAATGAAGATGGACGGTCGATCGCCACGTAAGAGGGAAATAATAAGTAGCTCCAAAGCTGGCATAGAGTAATTCACAAAGATATGGTACACGTATAGCGTTTGCATTTTTTTGCAATTTTGAAAAATATTACGGCGTTCCCTTGTTAAAAGCCGTCTTTGTCTGTCACCGTCGAAACGTCGATTGGCTCAAATTTCTTTCCTGCATCTCTCTCTCTCTCGTCCCGTCTCATCCTCCTTTATTCCGCAGCATAATTGTCCTAAATGCGCAAGGAGCGAAGCGTTGTTTTCCCGAAAGGGATGCGATTTCACAATGCGGAAGAGGTGTCTCAACGTCTACCGTTCTTTACATTGTTCGAATGGATACGATCGTAGACAAGGCTCTTTGCTCTCCTTTCCGCGACCTGCCATAAGGAGTGAAGGAGAGAAAGAGTGGGAGGGACAAATAGATAGATAATTGTATTTATTTTCAGGGTGAAATTGAGACCATAAGGTCCCCTTTTCCATTTAACCCTTTATTATTAATTACAACGGAATATAACGTGTAAATATTTATACGTTACTAGTAGACGGCGCTTGTATTCTGCAAGCATTTTTATATTTTGGCATTTTTACAATTTCGAATCTTCCCCAATCGGTTTGTCCAAAATCATATAACCGTTCCAAATTTCAAGTCTCTAGCTCGTATGGAGCTGCCTCACAATTTTTGTTCTCGTATGGGGCAGAACAGACTCAAAAATGGGGTTTAAATTTACGCTAATTCTACTCGGATTTGAATTCCGTCTTCAGAAATAAGAAACTACAATTTCTATACTTTCCGATAGTTCATGTCCCGAGTTCGGATCTTGACGGGAAATCATTTTAAACAGCAAATATAAAAACCTCTACACCGATTTACGTGTTTTCTTATAGGGCAAAAAGGGGCCAAAGTAGCCCCTCAGAATTGGAATTTCGACAGTTTTGGATTTTTTCCTTCGCTTGTGACCAAAAACCTATAATCCTACCAAGTTTCAAGTTTCTAGCTCATCTGGAAGCGCCTCATAATTTTGTATCCTCCTCCTCCTATATCATATGTCAGAAGCATCTATATATTATAGAGTTACACACAACTAGAACAGGATAGAGAGGGAAATAGGGAGGGGGAGGAATAGAGTGGGAGGGAGAGTTAGAGAGTGAGTGGAGGAGTGAGATGGGGGGAGGGTGGGTGAGAAGGAGGGAGTGAGGGGTAAAGCGAGGGAGAGGTAGGTAGAGGTAGAGGCAGGTAAAGGGAGGGAAGGAGGGAGAACTAGAGGGAGGGAGTGGTAGAGGGAAGAGAGGTAGAGGGAGTGGAGACGCAGAGAAATACAGAGGAAGAGAGAGGCAGGAAAAGAGAGAGAGGGGAGGGAGCGACAGACAGAGATAGGAAAAGAGGGAGAGAGGATGATCCGTGAGTGGGTTTAAAGGTTGAGAGATGCGTGAGGACTCAAAATTCCATGAAATTTCGTTACTTTGTCGTTTTTCTTTTTTTCTTTGCTCCCAGGTCGGACTTTTGAAGGTCGAAGTTTTCCGGCTTTATTGGATTTAGCGTACGTAGATAGAGCGGGAGAGAGAGAGACCACGGGCGGTGATTATCGGTAAAAGTTGGAGCCGGAAAGAGCCTCCTCTCGCAGTGTTCCGCGCTCGCATACACTCGTTCGCAGCGCGTAATCCAATCTATACCGCCCCTTCAGGTGCTACGCAGATTTATATCTTTCTCTCTCTCGCGATCTGGTTTTCTGGTTTTGATAGATTTACGCCCACGCGGTGTCAGGGTGACGTGGAATTTTATTTCGGGATTTATTCCCCGGTTGACATTCCGCATTAATCATTTTAAATTGATTATTGAAAGGATGCGAATAAGCAGTGAGGTAACGCAATGATTTTTTCGACAATTTTGTATGTAAAATTGATAGTTTTTCCTAAGCCTATCCATCTTGATTCATTAAATTTCTAATCAGGTAAGGAAAGAGCTGCTGAGCGGAGTATTTTTTAAAAAGCCGATTGAATATAGTGTAGCCGTGCTTGTGTTTATTGTATTTTATATTCTCGACGATGAAGGCCATTAATCTCTTCTCTGTTTCGAGATGTGCCAATTACAATGACGTAAATTTTAAGATTTTTTTTCTGTTCTAGAAACTGTAACCTAAAAATGAAGATTGTTAATGGATGTGATTCGGCCGTTTTTTTTTGACAGGTTAAACGTGTGCCAACCTAGCACATTTCGTTTCTTTCATTAACATTTTACAATATTAGTATGAAGGAATAAAGCGGACTGACTGATGTGCATATTAAAGGCGTTAGAACTGCTTAGGTTTCGGATAAATTCTCTTTGTGCAAAAAAAAAAAAGAATCGGGCTTTTAAAAATGTTACGATATTTGGTAAAAACGAACAATTGAAAATTCACTTTCGTATTATTCTTTATATCCACGCGTCCCTATAATATTTTGTTCCGGGTGCAATACAGCCATCCCAAATATTCTCGATGTTTTTTTAGGGTTACATACACCCGCTGGCGTAACTTTTTGCAGGGGTAAGTGATACACTTTCTTAACCAATTGATTAGTTTTTAATGTTAAATTTCTTTCGATGGGCTAAAAATAAACATCGATTTTTTCCCACCGGGCACTCCGGTTTTCTCGATCAAAAAAAAAAACAGAAAAAGAAAACGGGGAATATTTTCTCCTCGTAAATTTCTCGTCGTCCTTTTGGGGATTGTATCTGATGGATATTTTTTTTATATATAAATAGCCTTCGGAAGACTTCACCTTAAGAGTCCTTTTCCTCCTTTGGGATTGATCCCTTCCCTTTTGATCCCGTCATAAATTTTCTCCTCCTCCGCGTCGCATTTTCTGAAGTGGGAAATCTAGAGAAAATGTCTCCCCAGTTTTTTCCTTTATGCATCTCCAGCTGTTTTAAATGCGGCCATCAAAACCTTTCTTATATTCTCTCTGTTGGCCGTAAGAGAGTCCATTCAATCTTCTGTCGCCTCTCATTTCCCCTTTCACTCTCTGCCCCGACCGCCACCGTCTGCGGCTCGTCTGACCGGGAAAAAGTATTTTTTTTATTCGGGAGAGATGTCGTCCTCGCTCGAAAGCTATATTAATTTAGCCTCCGCGGGATGAGAGAGAGAGAGAGAAAGAATGAAGAGGGAGAGTAGGAACTCATCGAGAAATGGCGTTGAGATGTTTATTATTATTATTATCATCAATACAATGCAATTTAGCTATCTGCTAGGCGGCAAGATGTAACAACTATTAAAACAACATTCACACACAAATATAATAACATATTCTAACTACAAAATATTAATATAATAAAAAAATGTTATAATATAAACCCAATAAGAAAACATATTAATTTATATTCAATTTAAACAATCTCTTACGAAAACATTTTACATTTTTGGGAAAGGGCTCAAAAAACTTCTCCATGTATTTCATTCCATTCTTTAATACCTCTATTGAAAAGTGAATACTTATTGTTAGTTATATCCCGCTTTTGACTTAGTTGTTTCATCTTCCATTTGTGGTCTCCCCTTCCATAATAATAACCACATTGTGTTTTTGTATTTAAATCTGCAAATGCATCCCTCCCCATAAGCATTTCAAAAATTTTACTTAATCTAGTAATTTTTCTCCTCTTCTGTAAACTATCCCAACCTAAATTACTAATCATATCCTCAACGCTATCCTTTCTCCCATATTTTCCTAATATGGGGGAAAAGGGTTGAGAAAGTTTAGATGTGGATCAGGAAAAAAGGGGACCGAGAATCCTTCCTCGCTCCTTAAATTCAAATGCGTCTCCGGGTATTTTTTTTTCTATGCAGGGAAAATTTAAGATCTTTTTAAACGGGCGAGAAATCGTCACATTTCCCATCCTTACAGCTTATGCATGTCGCATAAGGTTCTTCGGATCGTCCAATCCATCAGTTTATAAAAGAATGATTGTTAGTTAGGCGCATATCGATTGTAGTAAAATTGATGTACTTTATTCCTAATCACTTTTATGTTTATACATACTCGTTTTGAGGGACTTGTTAAGTTTCATCTGTACGTCTATGCTCAGTTTTAATGTAAACTTTTATTTTCTCTGGGCCAATATCATTAATGGAACCGTTTAATATTTCTTGAAATAGCATCTTATATCATGATAATGTATTTCTCGGAAATTTTCCTTATCTAAATTTCCTCCTGATATTCGTCGAAATATGTTACTTCATTAAAACGCATTCTTGCTTATATTACGATTCTTTTAGTTAATGAAATCGCTAGTTAAATGCCCCGTGGTCGTAATGTTGCAGAATTATGAACATTACCCATTTGTTTTTTGGGTTGCCTCCTCTTTAAATAATCCTCTTAAAGGAATTTTTGCTTTGATATCTCGAATCCCCGACGGTTTCCATCATTTCTCTCAGAGGAGGGGCTTATCTGAGCCCGTTTGATGGTCCATTGAGATGTGTGTGTTTGTGTTTATTCGAAAGACTAGATCAAAAGGATCTCTTCGCGTCCGTCTGTGTCTCAGAGTCGTTAGTCTTTGTAACTTTTTTTAATAGTCCATTATATAATCCGATTTTCCTTTTGGCGCAGTCAATCGAGGAAACTAATTTCAAAGCCCATTGAGTCCAGTGTAAAAGAATACGCAATAAACTTTAGTCTCATAAAAAAGAACTTGCGACGATAAACAACATATTAGTCACGTTTAACGAAGGAAATTGTTGGATTTTGTAATTTTTATGCTCTTTTATGTTTATCCGAGGTTATGTAGGTTATCCACGTGTCGGAAAACTAAAAAAAAAATTAGAGCTTCGTCTGTGCTGTTAAAAGTTGATTCTGGTAATGAGTGTACGTTTTTCTTTGCTGGTGGCGTAATTAGCAACTAATGGAGAATTCCCCTACTAAGGGCGGTATATTAAGATTTTAATCGTTTCTTTGATGAGACGTATCGGATGAATTCATCTTCCGCGTTTTATGCCACTAATAGAACTTAATCTTTTAAAAGATTTATTGTTTGGAGTTATTGTGTGGACGTAGTTTGATGCATATTTATAAAATTTTAAGACCAAAAAGCACATAATAACGAGTGAATGTGTGTATTACTGTATTTCGTGTGGTCCTAATTTAAATGATTAACCGACTGTTTAAAACCTATTGAAAAAATTAATTAATTGCAAGCTAACAAAAAAATTCTGATCCTTTTATACCTTAAATTAATATTTCAGTATGCGTAGTTTCACATGTTGTCAGTGATATAATTAAGGAATTTTAGTAACTGAAGATTACATTTCTTTTTCCCATTGATTTAAAGAAAATTTATTGGTGCATTCTCCTCGATGCTTCGATGTGGCCACAGATTAGTTACATGTCTTGTAGCAAAAATTTTATACGTTCCATTCAATAAATGTGCATTTATACCTAGGATACCGGCCATAAAATATGTAAAAACCAAACTACTGCTTTCGCGTAACTGGTTAAAACTCCGTGCGAAAAGGTAAAGCCTGAAAACATCTTTGCTTCAAACGGTTGAGTGCTAGGAGCTCCTGTCCTCTTGTGGCACTAGATGACGTTTCAAAGCAAATAGAAATTTAAATCTCTCTCCAATTAATTTGCGTTCGGTGAAATGCTTTTGAATTAGTGGGACATTTTAAAGTCCCATCTGGGGCATAAAGGTTTGAAGGATGAATATTGGGAATTAGATAAATTGCTGCCGTTATTTCCGTCGTATTTCGTTTTATATATTTGGGTATTTTGTGATTTGTTTCATTTCCCTCTTGGACTCTTTATTGATTTCAGCGATGGGAGCACACACATCCAGTCATCCAGTTTATTTTTAAGGCGCCGTTATAAAAAAATAAGCCTTCAGTAATTCCTTTCAATTTCTGTTTCATTGTCCTATCAATAACGCCTGAAAGAAAGATTACAAAATAATTTTTTATCGCGAAAGAAACGACAGCGTTTAAAAAAAAGCGAGAGAAGAATTGCATAAGGCGCCTTTTTTCACACATAGTATTCGTAATTAAATATCATTTTGCCCTCCCAGAATGCAACAAAAATGTAAGAATTAGCAGAATCGAACGCCTATAATCGGGTTTTGAAACCAACGCTCATCCATAAATGCTTCCTTGAAAAAATTATATTTTCTTTTTAGCAAGAATTCTTCTCGAGTTATTAGCAATGTTCTTATGTAGACACCGATTACTCCCCAACAGCTGATACTAGATCCCCCAAATTTTTATAATTTCTAGCACTCGTACAGATCGAATTATATATATACTGAAAATTTGGCTTTTATATGTTTCAGAATTACAAATATATTGCCCCCACAAACCGATTAAATATGCGAGTTCTTAAGAAATAAAGTGATAAAAGAGAAGACGATAAATTGGTTTTCTGCGGCGATAACCTAGCGATTCGATTATGTCGTCGAATGCATCCACTTCCCTTTCAAGGACTCTCATTTGAATAACTTCGTTACTACATTTGAGTAAGTACGTACGTAACGATTACATATTCTTCGTCCTCTCGTCTTCGCGACCTCTACCTCCCTCACTTCCGCTCAAAAAAAAAAATGAAATCCCTCACGTCTCTCTCTCTCTCTCGGGAGTATTCGAGTCCCTCTCCCTGGCTTGTGTGTATACGCCCTCCGCGGCGACCTCCTCGTCAGGGAAACCCACGCTCTCTTCCTCGAGATATAACTCCCATAGCATGTATAAAACCCAACCCACCTCTTTCCATACAACACCGCCCACCCCATTCATTTCCTCCCACGCTGGCAGGTCAAACCATGTGGTCCTTCCCCCCTCCCTACCATCTTCCTCCCACGCACCCCGTATTATCTCCATAACACTACACGGCACGCGTGTGAAAGGATGGAGGTGTGGGTGAGGTTTTTCTTTTTTTTTTTTTCGAAAGAATGGATTTTTTTCCCTCCTATCAATGGGGATTTTTTCTGTCGTTTCCCGAAAGGCGTAGGTGGTGGATCGTTTTTTGTTTTATTTTCAAGGATTCCTGCGTTCTGCGGATCTAATTCCCTTTATGGAGAGTCATCGCGCTTCGCTCCGTTAACAAGCCTTTAACGCCCAGTTTTTCTCGTTTGCGTGGGCTTCAGAATGTTCGTATATATATATATGTGCGTGTGTGTGCGTGCCGAAGTTAATGTCGGTGGGATCCTTTTTCCTTTAGCTTCGTCTCGGCCGTTGATGTGTTAATATCTTCTCCCGCGGGTCTTTACGGCCGATCGGCTTTTGTTACTTGCGCTCCAGGGGATGATGTGTTGTTATTATCTTTTTTTGTAATTTTCCTCACGGCCGTATACACGGATGATGGCTCCTGAGGGAGTGGGGATTCAATCTACTAGCTGTGGGTTCTTGTATGTAGCATATATATCCTCTTTGCTAATGAAGGTTATTGTGCAAAGTGTCGCGTTGTTTTATGGGTCCATGAGAAGTTCCTAAAATCATCGTGAGGGAACATGTCGGGAATATTGACGGGGTTACAGACGAATGACGTAAAATTTTAATGTTGGTTCAATTTTCTTCCTAATTGGCGACGATATAATAACCATGTGCATAATAATTATCAGTTAATTGAAACTCATTATGTTCAACATCTGAATTCATTACGGCAGCGGTTTCCAAACATTACAAATTCGCGCCCCCTCGCCTAAGAAAACTCTTTGCCTCCCTCTACTTACAATTGCCATTTATTTAACCGCCTCAAGAAAAAACATAGACACTAACTATACGTCCTAATCCCTCCAGGGCTAGAATTGACGGCAGCAAATTGTAGGCCCCACGGTAGACAGTGTATATACCAGGGATGGCAAATGCGTGGTACGCGTGCCAGAAATGGCACGCAAGCGATTTTACTGAGCACGCGTAAGCTTGTATTTTCTGTATAAAATATGAAGTTTCTTAGAGGAGTAAACTAGTGGCACGCGAATAAAATTCTGATGATTCACATTACTTTCTTGGCACGTGAGACACCAATCATTTGCCATCCCTAGTATAGACAGTATATAAATATATATAAAATCTTTTCCATCCAGCTATTTGGAAACAGCTGCGTTACGGTGTTACGAAAAATGGTATTGTTTTTTTTCAGATGTGAAGTATTACGTGAAAATTTGCGTGTAATTTATATAGCCTTAATAATGTTTATTTTAGGTTGCCGGTATACCAAAACGTTGAAGGCCTTGTTTAATGCATTTGTTAATTGAATTTATGTCGTTTTGTATCGCATAATAAGTTTCGGATGAATTTATTAAAACATTTTCAGGGTTCATCATGGATATCATCCTTTTTGTTAATAAAGAACTCTTTGAAGCATCTCTTCGAGTTGTATAATCATTCTATATGCCATAAATTCACTTCCTGAAACCTGGTTATTGTTTACCGGATCTGCCTGTAAACTGCTGTCCAGTATCTATGTAGTTTTTTGTTACAAGATGGACATTAAAAAATCTGATGTGTCCAACACATTACTTTCTCCATATTTGGGGTACCTATAGATATTTAAATTATTATGAATAGCATTATAAGGCAAAATTATTATTTCGCATCGTAAAGGAATACAGTCGTCCTTATTGCCGTAAATTAGGTCTATTTTGAATGTTTACGGAATTCACCGCTACATGGAAATTTAAGAATAAGCAAAATATCTCCGAAATGTATGGTTCTACAAAAATTTGTTTCAAACAAAACTTGGAAGAAATATTATTCTCTACAACTTTGGTCCTCACGAAGATGACCAATTACGACGTTTTTAAGGAGATATTTGTCGGTAACCGAAAAAACCGATTATTTTTTATAAATAATTCCTAAACAATAACTGCTATGGAAAATAGTTTCAAATAAAAGTTGTAGGAAATTACATTCTCTATAACTTTTGTATAGATACAATAATGATGTTTTAACGGAGAAATATCGCAAAAACCGAATCGGTTTTCGAATAAACCTCGACTTCCGGTTAACCGTTATTGTCCAAAAACTAATCAGTTCTTTGTGCTCATGCTAAAATGTTATATATGAAGTTTGGTAACGATATGGCAAGTACTTCTTGAGTTAGAGCGCCCACAATGACACACACACATCATTCCGAAAATAGTCTAAACGTGTTCTAGGGACCTCAAAACGTGTATTTCCGTTCAAATCTCGAAGTCGATTTTTTCGTGATCACAATATTTTCCCATTACTACGTATGGAGAAAGTAAAAATTATAGTTATTGTATTCTAACTTAGGCTCTAAGACAAAGGGGAAAATGGAGCGATATTCCTCTCAAAAAATAGTTATAGCAAATAAGTTAGACAGCAACCACAGCCTTTTCCTTCGATCTCTTCTTTAGTATGGTTTGGCAAAGTGTCAGGGCTCAAGTTAGACTGCATCGAGTATACAATCAGATATAGTTACATTTTAGTAATAAAAATACTCATGTAATACACGTTTTGGAGCTGGGTGAAACGAATTTCATTATTTATTAAATGTCGATTTACATGTGTTATCTAATGCAGTGCCCCGCAACCTTTTTAAATTTCACGAAAAACTTTCGGGTTATTACGAACTTCGCGGCACACCGAACCAAATTTATCGAGACTGTAGGAACAAAAAAGATAAAATCGCCTTTTGCACACAAATGAATAAAATTATCTCTAAAATCTAAATTTCTCAAATCGTTCAGCCCAGATTGCGAAAAAATTCCAATTCTCCAGTTGCGAAGCAACTTGGTTTTTTTGTTACAACTAGCAGAAACATCCTAAGAAATCGTACCATAAGAGTTATTTGGTTTCTGTGGTCTTTCTGTTAGAAGAATAAAATATTATTTTTCCCATGCCCATGATTTCAAAATTTACCGCGGCACTCCGAGTGATTTGTCGCGCGCAGTAATGTGCCGCGGCACATCGGTTGCAGACAGAGGCGGATTGGGCCGCCGGGACACCGGGCAAAATCCCGGTGGGCCGATGCTGCTCCTGGGCCGGGGCTGCCTGAGTGGTTGCCGCAGTGGCGTAACTAGGGCGGGGCACGTGCCCTGGGCGCCAAACAGGGGGAGCGCAAAAATATCGAATTTGCACCCGTCGGGTCGAGGTGCGATTTGCAGCCCCCCCCCACCGTAAATTGCTATGCTACTGGGGGCGCAAAATTATTCTTTGCCCCGGGCGCCAGAAACCCTCAGTACGCCACTGGGTTGCTGCCTCGGCCAGGAGCTGTTGCTTTTCCGTATTCTAAAGAAGTATTTCTCAAACTATGGGCCGATATCCGACTATTTGCCCTGGCCGATTTTTGCTCCCAACCCGCCCCTGGTTGCAGAGCACCTATCTAATGGGAAAAAAGACACTATACCCTAGATTCGAAAGTAAATACCTATAGAAATTAACAAATCTACAATACCAAAAGCACACTTCCATTAGTGCTGCCAGTGTATGAGCTTAACATATTTTAAACGCTGAGCATGAATAATCACAGATATTCTATTGTATAAAACCAATTCTGAGGAACAGTAGCCATAAATAACGTGGTTTTTTGCCGTTATCCTTGAATTAATACAGGTCATAATCATGGAAAGTAGTAATGAAACTCAAGATGAAAGGAAAAGAAGACTTGACAGAGGAGCACAAACTCGCTGGAGATCTCGCCAGATGGAAATATTGCTGAAGCTAGGAGAAGAGAAACGGAACGGGATAGACAGAAAAGACTGAACGATCAGGACACACGAAAAACAAGGCAATAGGGCTACTGAGTCATACGCACATCTTTATTACGGCGCGCGTATTGCATCACTCGTGTTAAATCGCGATATCACTGCCACACTGCTTGTCCGTTTTACGGAACGTGCGCAGTATTGAGGGAGGTAAGAGTCGTTTTCGTTTGTTTTTGATCGCTCGCAATCTGTTGTAACAGCAAACGTATGCAGCGAGAATGACATTTTGACCTTTGCCACGATATTCCCATCGGCGCCTATATACACTTTCCCCTTTTAAAATATGGATGGAATCCACTCTTTTGTGTCTTCCCTCAGTTTTCCAGTCTTTCCGCCGAAGAGAGAGCGGCCAGGGAAATTCCGCAAACATCCCCGCCTTATTTGCTCAGCGAAAGTATGTTTCCCATCTTTTCTACCAAATTAATTCGGCGTTTTTAATTCACAAAGCATCCGGTCGGAATGGCGATGGCGTTTAATTTTTTTGTGTATCGTAAAACTCGATGTCGAATCGATCTGTTGGCTCATAGATGACTTATGTGGCGCGTAGCTGATTTCTGTTGGTTTAGTTTTTTTTTGCGTTTTTGAATTTTTTTCGTCTCCATCGCGGTTTTTTGTTATTTTCTTTGATTTGGAAAAATGACTACTTATAGAGATGTTAAAAGGTGTGGAGGGAAATTTGTGAAATGTGATAAATTATTATTACGCAGTTCGTGTGTCATTCGCGGACTTTATATCAATCCAATTTTTAGCTTTGGAAAAATGATCTCAGAGAGTTTTTGTGTTATAGGCTGAATCCAATACATTAAATCATTACACCTCATTGTTTCATTCTTTACCCATTCAGTTTTCGAATGCGAGTAAATATTGTTATATCAGTACGGATAATTGTCGCTTTCATGACTCGTTTGTGTTTCTTTTTTTATCGAATTCTTTCTAATGCAAAGTTAATATCTGTTTTAGCTTGTATTGATAAAATGCGCATACACAGGTTACTTCTGCGGCACTTGATCCCGATGACTGAAACGCCATTTTAGAGTAATAAGTTGCTTTCTTAAAAATGATAATTTTGGTAGCTTTTAAAAGGTACTTTTAAAAGTTATACTGGAGTAAGAAATTTTATTTTCATAAAATCTTTTATGTTTGTTCTTCCGATGTATTTATTATATATGTATTGATATTTATATATTTTGGGATAGGTCATTTTTTTGTTCCCTTACGTCTCTTGAAGGAATTATCGGATCGAAATGAATGTTGAATTGTTTTGGAAGCTCATGGCACGTAAATGGTTCTTACCATAATCAACTTCATATCCCATCTAGAAGTTAAACTGTGAAAGTTCAAATTTTCCAAAAAATCTATTTGGTGTCGGGGCTCTGCCGGTGGGTCTGAAAGCGTTTTGATTGGTTGTCCAGAATTGACGGCCCTGCCTTAAGCAGCAAGAAATTGAACTACTTCACAGTCGCAATGTTGATGTTGTGCTCTGACATTAGAAACAAAAGCGGGACATATTGATTTCAACCCGAGTTGTCATTTTGACCAATAGGTAGCGCTTAATCGTACGAAAGTTTTGCTTATTTCGCTTATGTCGTTTTATGCCTATACAATGTTCACTATTAGTTTTAAAAATGTAAGTTTTTCGTAAAATTATTGGCAACCAGTAGAAGATAGAGCAATGCTTTATTTGGGAAAGTATTTTTATTCCTCACGCTGGGGTAGATGGCTTCTGGGTAGAAAGGTATCTGCGAAATTTTAATTTTATATGGAAATTGTATTTTCTGAGACAATTTCTGATGACGGACAACTTTTAAAACTAATATCTGGATCACTTTAGGACAGCGATCAAGGTAAATTGTTTATTGCAAAACAAAAAGATTTCATTTTTGAATTTTTTAAAAATTCTTAAATGCTTGTTTCATGTTTAATTTGACCAGTCTTAACTGAGAATTTTCAGGTATATAACATCTAGAGTGATGCCCACAACGAAACCGTAGGTAGGCTATAATCGAAGTGGGGTCCTCTGCTCGGAAGGAAAGGGGATATAGAAGGGAATAAGTAAAGACCCAAACGCAAGCCTGATCTTCCAGTGGCGCGTTTTATTTTGGATGAAATTCAAGTCGTTTTTCTGCAATACCGAGATAATGGCTTTTAGAAACCAAGAGATGTCCTTGTCCCATGTGAATTATATGCTGATATTCGACTAGGAACGTGCCAAAAAATAAATCTCAGAGAATTATAGTTTACTGAGGAATCCTAGAAAACCTCCCGTTGACGCAGTGTTTGTTGAATATTTTCCGTATCACGAAGCAACCAACACCAATCCTTTTTCGTAACCATTTGTTTTTCTGATTTTATAAACATCCTCTCGTGAGAATTTTAGTAAAAATGACGTTTTCCACCGCGAAATTATTAGATTACGTCTATGTCTGATTCATCAATTTGTTGTGTGGAATTCTTTGGTGTTGCAGAAGGAATTCCAGATGCACTAAAAGTAAGTTGTATTTACTCGAGTAATTTATATTGCATAGCTAATAAGGAAACATTTTGCGTAAAAATAACATACATGACGATCACTTACGGCAGGATTCGAACCCGCGAATGAAGAACTGGGAATCAGGCACACAAACTATCCCTCTACCAAGACCGGCTCTCCAACATTTGAAACGGCATTAATTTTTTTGCCTTTTATTTTATACCGAAACATGAAGTTTGAAATTACTATCGAAGGATTCGACTTTTGTTTGCGTTATATATTTTTTCCGTTATAAAAAGTAAATGTCCTAATTTTGAATCTCTCGGTTGAATACACATCGGAATTTTTTGCCATGCGCATTGCAGTAGAGACCTCGTCTCAAATATTATTTCGATGATGCATGGCGAGCCGGTATCTCAATGTCTTATGTTTTAAACTTGATTACTGCGTCGTAATTTCAAGTTGTGTTTTTGAGAGCAATTGCTAATTTATATTAGCTAAAAGTTCATTCCTTTACGCACCTTAACACTTTAAGTCGTAAATTAACATCTTGAAATAGTTTTGCATGTTCAGCTGATATTATAAATAGGAAAATTTGCTGATGTTGAACAGTTTTGGTTGATGTCGAACTAAATGTAGTTAATATGGGGACTCCGAAGTCATCGACATTTTTCTGAATAGTTACCTAAATTTTAATGAAAATGTTATGTATTCAATTAATTATATCTCTTCTTAAATTCACAATAAAATTAAAATATCTCTAGTGAAGGAACATAGATAAATCCAACAAAAATCCCAAAAATAACTAAACTACTGCGTCGCTTTCCTCATGGCTTCATTTGAATGAGTGCCCATATAGGACACTCAAAAGCAATGGAATATCTGAATGCCGCCAGTTTCTTAGCATTCGATAAAGGTTAATTTTATTTTTAAGTCGTGGGACTTTGAAGTACCGTCAGGACGTAAAGGGTTAAAAATAAGCCATTTCATAGCTCATTCTGATTTGATGCTTTTTTATCAATTTTTAATAGAGTACGAATAACTGTCAGTTAATATCACTCAAACTTAAAATCTATATTTTTCCTATTTGGTCATTCGACATTTTGTTTTAAAAAATCTGAACAAGGTATGTTACTGTTGTTGTGCACGTGACGCATATAAATAGGGACGATTCGTGTTTACATCCTATATCACGTAATTGATTACATTATTCTTTTGTGGTTATCGTCATTTATTCGTGGGATAATAACTAATAATCATCCAATTACATTCATCAAGACCGAAATTTTGATCACGCTAAAGGATTATGTAATTATTTAATCAGGTCGAACGTTTTTGGGCGACAAGTCTTCATTTCTCGTCGGAATTGTCGGATTTCCCTTGTTATGGCCGTAACAGCTCACAGCCACGATCATAAAACCCTTTAAGGGAGATGAAATCGGACGTCGGACGAGGGTCACGTCAGCAGATTGCCTTCCGTGATTGACTTATCGCTGTTTATCGTTGTTTGCCCTCCCTAATTACTACATGTATCTGTAGGTGGCGACTCGAGAAATGTTTGGACGCGAGTGAATAATTTCCATAATCAACCGTTTTTGCATCAGCACGGAGCTTGGATTTATTTAAAATATTTCGTGGATGATTTATGAACGTGTAGCAATTGAGGGAAATTCGGCATATCTGATATTCGATAGTCATTTATTCTTCTTTGAATGGAAGGAACGTATAACATTGTTTCGATTTTTTTATTTACAAACCTTAATTCGTTATAAATTGACGGAATGAATGATCCTAAAATCCTTATGCGACAGGCATTGGCTGGAATGATGTTTCCACATTTCCCTTAATTCGTCAGTTTAAAACAATGTGCATGTCCGCATTTATCGTTTATTTCATCGTATAATTTTTATAGGATAGAAGAATAATACTGTGTGGAGACTACGGCGAAAATCTACTAAATAGAATACCTAAACTCCAAAGCCGTAATATTAATAGGGTGTCAAAATAAAAGAAAACGAAGTTAAAAATTTACCGATTTGTAGAAACGCAAGGGTCCTCCATGGAACACGCGCTAACACAAAAATCTATGGCCTCCGCACACTAACACGGAAAGAGGACGCCAAGCACGCGTAACAGATGCTCACGAATATAAGTAAGGAAAAGGAAATTACTAAAGGAGGGAAGAAAAGAAATAATAAAGGGAGAAAGAAAAATGGAGCAAGAACAGAAAAGCGGCAAAGAAATTAAACTTGACAATAAAAAGGAAGGGAATAATAAAGGACTATAAAGAAAAAACCAATAATTATTTCTTTCTTTTTTGATAGTATTTGTATTACGGCTTTGATGTTTATTCTTTTTAGTAGTGGATAGAAGTATAATTTGATATAATGAAAGAAAAAAGTGATTTTCAATGTTATTTCTTTACCACTTCGAAATCAGAGCGAAACCTCGACTTAATTCGTAGCATCCTGAGATATTAGTTTTATGCCCCCACTTTTTTTTTCGGGGTTCGGTACCATTGACATAAGTAATGTGAGTTCGGTAAGGAAATATCTGTAAGAAAATAGTTTGGAAAGGAGAGAGAGAGAGTTTCATGAAAGGAGAATACATTCTCATGCAAATGGTAGGCAGGCTCACCTTTCCATCCTCTCTCCCCCACCCCCGCCGTTGACTGCGTGAGCCGGGGGCTTATTCGCTACTTCTACACGGCGCGACCATTCACGGATGTACATACGAAATGCGGACTCCCCCTATCTACCCCCCCCCCCTCCTATTCCTCCCACTCTATACCTTCGTTAACTCTCATGAGTTTCGCCTCCCATCGCCGCCGCTGCTTCTGGTGCTACTGCTACCTCTCAACCACTAAATTTACCACTCGCGTCCATAACTTTTTAGCCTTGCCTTTGCCCCTATCTCTTCTCTCTTTTCCCTCCATTTCTCACTTCCTCCCTCCCACCCTCTCCTTCCTTTCTGCCTACGTCACTCCTATACACGTTCTCTCTCTCTCTCTCTCTTCCAAGCCATCCCATCTCTTCTATTTTATTCTACTCAACACCCTCTTTCCCAACGTGGTACGTCTTTTTTTCTGTTCGCAGACAGTTTACATCCTGACCTCGTTAACTCGATTAAAAAGGTTCGATTTTCCGAAACTTCGAATCTTAGGACTCTCCGTCTCTACGTTTGTGAGTAGGAGGATGAAAATGCCTAGTTAAAAGCGCAGAAAATTGCAGTTATAAACGTTCGAGTTGACGAGATCCGACTGTTTTTGTCCAAGTTTATTTTTATCCTTGTCTTCATTTGTCGTGTAGTTTTTTCATTTTCTGTCCTTTTGTTATTACGTGTATGTCAGAAATATCTGAAATAATTAGGGACAGACTTAGTTCAGATTATCACTTAGAATAATCAAAAACTAATGTAATACTACAGCAATTTAAAAATTGTACAAACTTAATGCATTGTATACTCATAACTAGGTACTAATGTAAGATTTTATTCAAAATAACTATCATTTCTACGTTTTACTTAACTCGATCGGTTTTTTTCAGCTTAGCTCCTTATAAAAGGGTCAATTGCTCGTATGATCGCCCTATTGTACTTATATTTTACTATATTTTACTGTCGTTTTTCTAAAATTTTATATCCACGTCCCCGGTTGTTTTGATGTCAGATGGCTGGAGTACTTTTTATGTATAACTTAAATAAATAATTACATTTTTCGCACTCCATTTCTGCCCGTTTTCTCTCTCTCTCTGGTTCTCTTCCTGTCGCTTCCAACCTCACTAACCTCTTCTCCCTCTCTCTACCTCCTTCCTTTCTATACCTCTCCCTCTCTCCTTAAATTGTCTCCATCACTTCCTCTCCCTTTCCCCATTCTCTTTTCCCCTTCCTCTCTTCTCTTCTCTACCTCACATTTTTTGTCCTTTACCTCTCTCCGCTTTAACCTGCGGTGTTATATTTTGTCTGTTCTGCCATTCCCGTAATTTCCTCTCATTTTCACTCTCCTGGGTTTTCTCTCCAGTTTGGTTCTCTCTCTGTCTCCGACTCTCTCTCTCTCTCCGACTCTCTCTCTCCGACTTTCTCTCTCCGACCCTCTCTCTCTCCGACTCTCTCTCTCTCCGACTCTCTCTCTCTCCGATTTTCTCTCTCTCTCCGACTCTCTCTCTCTCCGACTCTCTCTCTCTCCGACTCTCTCTCTCTCTCCGACTCTCTCTCTCTCCGACTCTCTCTCTCTCCGACTCTTTCTCTCTCCGACTCTTTCTCTCTCTCCGACTCTCTCTCTCTCTCTCTCTCCCTCCGACTTTCTCTCTCTCTCCGTCTCTTTCTCTCTCTCTCTCTCCGACTCTCTCTCCGTCTCTCTCCTCCCTCCCTCTCTCCTCCCTCCCTCTCTCCTCCCTCCCTCTCTCCCCCCTCCCTCTCTCCCCCCTCCCTCTCTCCCTTCCTCTCTCCCTCTCCCCCCTCTCCTTTTCACCTCTTCAGCTCGTTCTCATACGCCATCCTCGTCTCACCTCCCTCTCTTCCTCTCCCTCGCCTAATCCCTCTTTCCTTCCTCTTTAACGACCTAGGATTATCCTCCATTGCTGTTTCGCTTCTTTCTCTCTCTCTCACACACACGCACACTCACACACACATATACCATATCGTCGTATATATCCTCCTTTTCTATATTTTCCTATTTACTGCCTTCTTCATCCCTCGAATCTCCTCTCCTTTTATTTCAAGTTCCCGTTATAGTGTTTATATCTTTTCCGTGGCTTTTCTTTGGCGGTGGAAAATCCTCTCTCAATCCACGTATTCTTCGCTTACTCCGCGATCGTTTCTTTTTTTTTCTCGGCTTCAACCTCGTCGGCTTCTCTTAAACTCTCTCAGATCTATCGGTTTCTTATTCCTTTCCTCCCGCCTTTATATGCCTTTGATTTTACTTTACGGCCGTTGTTCTTATGTTATCCATAATTTTTATTTAGCAATAAGGTGCTCACGTCCGTGTTCATAAGAGATGTTCTGTCATTTAGATTTTCTCATATTCTTTTGGCGGTAAATCACTTATAGATTACGTTTCGTCGCTAAAAATAATTATCCGATAGTTCACACTTAATAACGCCTCTCAGAATCGCTGTTCCCTGACCGCATACAGACCGCCTGTTCAGAAAGTGTAAGACCCCTTATTAATGGAGGTTAAGTTCCCTTATTATTTCTTTTAGTATCCCTCGAATATTCATTTTGTTACCTACAGGTCTTTAAAACATTATTGGTTTCAACGTATTTGGATGGCATCAGAGTTCATAGTAAACCCTTACACCTCGCTTTTGGGATGTTAAAATCCATTTTAATCTACTGCTAATATAATCTACTAGTCAGCTTTGTCTTCTACCTCATTTTTCATTTTTTACTCAATATTAAGTTTTTCTAAGAAAATCTTAAAATTTCTACCATCATCAATTGTTTAATTTTTTCTATAAACGATCATATTGTTTATTTTGAAATGTCACTAATCCAATTTTTATACCTGGATGTTATCCACCTATTTGCTCCGTTTCCACCTCCCTCTCACTCTCCCAATTTCCTCCTCTACGGTTTGACCTCCACGCGACCTTGTAAACCTCTCTACATTCCGGCGATGCATTCCGCTTCATCTCCCTTCGGTTGCTCGGTGTTATTCCCATTTCTCTTCACGCGGCGCTCTCTCCTCCTACCACACCTTACTCCCTCCGCACGCCACATCCCCTTTCCCGAATATTCCTCTTCCGGAAATTCTGCACCCCACCCCATCCCACGCACCGACACGCTTCCCCATACCGCCGCCCTTTCTCACGGTGGTCCAAGCCAAAGTGGCAAACCTTGCAGTATCTCTCTCTCTCTCATTCCACCTCTTTCTCTCCGACCTCCCATATGGTTTTGTCTCTTCACTCCCTCAGCGGATCTGCCTTGGGATATTGCCGCGGATTTCATGTTTTACATCCGGTAAAATTTCGAGTCATATTCTTTTTAGGTGACTGTATGTTTAAGTACGCGCGAGTGTACGTGAGAGCATATGCCTGTATGTGCGTATTCGTACGTGTCTTTGTGTATAATTCACGACCGGCGTCCGCAGAGTGGCTAATGTCGGACATTGGCCATGCAGACTGGGCTAATGTGAAGCTTTAGTCGTACACGTATCGACAGTGTGTGATTCGTTTGCGATGTTCGTCGGACAATGTCGATCTAGAGGGAAAGACTTTGGTTAACTTAAGGCCGCTGATGTTGTGCTATAGAACATCTTGGATTTAACGGAGAATTTTCGAGTTCACCTTATGACCATGGCCTCTCGGAAGGGGACCCTGGAGGGATATTTGGCCTGGGCCTCAAACTCAAAGAGAGCCAAAATTTGCGTTTGAATGGACTCGCCATGCTTAGTATCAATTGTGAAATTGCACGAAAATTAGATTTTTCCTTAAAAAATTTGCGTGGATAATAGCCTGTTACATTTTATAAATACAAAAAATATATAAATTACATTTCACTGTTTTTAGCTAACGATTGACTTATTTTATTTTCATATGTTTTTATTATGATCAGAGTGCTCAAAATACGGAAGTAGCCCGGGCCTCTCTGAACCGCCATCACTATATTGATACCATTTTTATCTAATAATTTTAATAAACATGTAATATCGGTGAATCATCGCTCCGTAAGGGTGCTTTGCAGCCTAAACGCGTATATTTTTATATCCTTTTTATGACTATTGGATGGACAATGTGTCGATCTGCAAATATTGAAAATGCCATTGTTTTTGCCTAACCAAAGGAGTAATAGAAAGTCAAACAACTGCTTTGACTAGGTTTATTAGTTATCTTTTCTTTGAAAATGCTCGAAAATGTTTCAACAAATTTAAACTGGAAGTCCGTATGGGTTATTTTTAGCATGTTTTAAGTTACATTTTCAGGAGTTTAATTTTTTTAAATTTCACTCACGCATGCGTACATACGCATAAATATTTTCACACACGTAAATGCGAATACAGCTGATGTATATATGTAATTTTGTCGAAAGAAGTGGAAGAGAACATATACGGAGGGAAATTTGATTTTTTTTGCAGATGATTTTCGCCTTTGCCGCTTGAATTTATGTCACTGGCGTCCCCTCCCTCCCTCCCCTTGGCTGAACATCTCCGCATGTTTAAATTGTTATTCATTATTCATCCCTAGGAGCTTGGCGAAACAGTTTCTGCGATATATTCCACCCAAGTCATGGAAATGTCACAATGTCATTTGTTTTTTATGTGCATTCCGTGCCTGACGATTCACGGATGGAAATCCGACTGCTTTCTTGCGGTTTTGCAATACGGTTAATGCTGATTGCTTCTGCAGTTTTGAATAATGGAAATTAAGGATGGAACAAATGAAATGTTATCACATAGGAATTCTCCGGGGAAAACTTTTGAAATATTTGTTTTCGTATAGCATTCTGTAAGCTGAACTATCTTTCCCTCGTTTCCGGGTGGGAAATTTTGTATACCACATTGATATTGTAATTCACCAACTGTTTAAAGTGGATTATAAGCAATACTTAATTTTTCTAATTATTCCCAAACAGGCTTCGTATAAATTTAAAAAAATCATCTCTAAATTAAAATTAGAGAAAGTAAAATTAATTTGAAAACATTATGTATTGGTACAAAATGAAACCCTATCAGAATATTATTCAGTGTGCATGTTCTCTTTAAAAATAATAATGCGTATTTCTAAGGTATGTTAGTTTAGTTCCGTTACAGGGATCTCATTCAGAAAATCTCAGAAGAATCATCAGATCTTCTCTTGCGACGGAAATATTTCGCGCGCATAATGCGACACGTTTCTTTATATAGTATACCTGTTTCAGCATCAAATCGAAAATTCGATAGTAGATGCGACGAATTTGCGACGAGATATGCGTGAGAATATGCTAGCAAAAATGTGACCGTGTCAAACGGGCTTAAAAGACATTTCCCTCCGCACGGCTGATCCTTTATTTTGAGAACAACCTCGTCTTACTTACAGAAAAATCCATTGAAGCAGCACTTCCTCGCGTGTGTGTTTTTACCACTTACGACGAGAGCTAATTCAGTCGTCTTTAACCGGTGTTTATATGTCGCCCAGCGAATCAGTTCTTTTTTGTTTTACACAAAAGCTTTTATAGAGCGTCTTCTCGTATCGGTACTCGGGAACCCCTTTACGCTTTCTACCCCTTTTACATCCTTCCTCCAATAACGCGCTCGTTCATGCAGAAATACTGCGGAGCCGACGATAGGTCACGCGTGTGATCGGGTCCTGAAAATTTTTCTGCATAAATGCCCTGCCTGTTTCTTGGATTAGAAAATTGATTCGTTTCCGCCGGAGGATGAGATGAAAAATCGTTGCAACGTAGATTTCTCGAACTTTCTCATATCCTTTACGCTTCTCGCCCTGTGTCGCTGGTTGCATTAAAGCGCATATTCACGAAGGCGGCGAGAGAGAACACGAGACGGCAGGCACGCGGATTATGTGAGAACACAGTGTTACAGAATTAGAACAAGCAGACGTTAGAGGTGAATAATTACTCTAACTCGGTGCTTCTCAACCTTTTTTGCTCTACGGCACACCTTCATGCATGCTTAAGAACATCGCGGCACACCAAACCACTCCTAATTAATTTCACTGCGTAAATACACATTTTTAAAGATAAAAACTAGCGTAACAAGTAAAAGTCACAGTTATATTAGATTGTTACGATTGGTAAAGCAATGATTGTATAATTTTATTGTACATTAAATGCATACACAATTCATAAATATCTTCGGAGTGTGCGGCACACTAGTCCCTTCCTCGTGGCACACTAATGTGCCGCGGCACACCGGTTGAGAACCACTGCTCTAACTATTAAATATGACGTTAGTTCATTAAATTACCAGAAATTTTTTATTGTCCTGTGTACTTTTAATAAATATATAAAATTTCTTCTTTCGCTTGCCATTCAAAATCACCTCGCGTGACACTTTTGGCACGCGTGCCTTAGGCTACCGACCCGTTTTGGAACGCAGTTTTCATCATGGGAAAGGTGTTTATCTAGGCGATAACTCCATGAGAGGAAGGGTCAAGGGCGGATCCAGTCTTCATCCATGTAATTCACGTATATATTTTAATACAGAGATAGGAAATTATAGTTTTTTGTACAGCAAAATTAATGTGGTAGAACGGTAGTATATATAGTTCTCGCCTTACGTGTTCATCACGTAGGACGAGCTTTAGGGGTTAATTTTTTCTAGTGTTCAGAAATCTTGGGGGGAGGGGGGAAATTATCCTCTTTACTCCCACCTGTATTCGGCCTTGCAAATGATATGGATCAAACGTGTCAAACTGCATATTTGTCTAAAAAGTATCATTTGATGTAGAAATGCGCGCTTTTTCCGCAGTATTTTTAAATCCCCAACAACGCAACCAACCAACCAATTGGGGGGGACCTTGTGACTTCAAACGACTCCAGCGCTAGAAGGCTTCTCAGTCTAAATCACAAAGCAAGGGAGGAGTGAAACCCGGTGCCGGCATTAGCTTACCCTTAACGAGAAACACCAAGAGGACCAACGGCTTTACGTCCCTTCCGAAGGACGGGGCGCTGATTTGCGTGTTCTCCTCTAAACACGCAAATGGGGAGCCGGGCAATCCGGTTCGCACCGAGTTTGCTAAGCGTAGCAGGCCAGCGCCCGCACCACTACGCCACGACTCCCCCCACCACTTTTTTAAATACACAAAAAAGACGGCCAATCTTCTGTATAAAGGTTTCTTGTCCTTTTTAGTAATGACATATAAATTTCATACATTCATTAATAACTCGGAATCAGTAAGAGATTCTCATGGATCTTATGGGGGCGTTAGCTGGGAATTCAAATATTTTACGTAATACTTCACTCTGTAGCGGTATGCAATGAAATAAACCAAAATTTGCTCAATTATTCGTACAATTCACCGCCGCTGTGTAAGCCTACCCTCTGAAATCAGTCTGAAATCTCCGGTGAAAATTGGCAGAAAGTATGCTTTCCACCGGAGATTTCAGATTGCGGAAGTGAATAGCGACGCTGAACGTTACTTATAATTGGGGAAATTTCGGTGTGTTTCGTCGTATTCATCCTTAAAGTGGACCATTACGTAAATTTTTGAACTTTTTTCCTGAAATCATTAATAACTTGGAACCAGTAAGAGATGTGGTTCCTTTTTGGAAAGTTTTTTCATTCCTCAAGATGAATGGTGTTATATGCGAAATATTATTTTACAGATTATTTTTCTTGAGCCCTAAAAGTAAAAAAAAAAATGAAATTACGTTTTTCGCTGAAAACTAAAAAATAAATTTTGATTTACTAGACTTGATTAAAAACTTTGGTAAAAGTTGTATGGATATTTAAATTATCTTATGCCTCGAGAACTTTTGAAAAAGTTGTGTGTTTTTCAACCTTCTTACAATTTTAAAGAGCCATCTAAATGTTTGATAAAGTTCTAGGCGTAGGATAATTAAAAGTATAAGATGGTTAAAATCCATATTACTTTCACAAAATTTCTAAATCAAGTCAAGTAAATCAAAATTTGTTTACTAAGTTTTACTGAAAAATATTATTTTTATTTTTTAAAAATTATTGTTGTATCTTTTACTTTTTACTTTACACCTAATGCGGCCTTTCTGTCACATCCATCGCTTCAATGCGGCCCTTATACTTGCGCGAGTTTTTAATTCCTGATATAGAGGGATCTGAGAAAGAGACGGTTCCTGAGCACGAGGCTCGTCGCATGACGTCAGAGAAGTTGGTTTTAGCTGAGCGTAATAATGGATATATTACAATGTCACTGGTCACCATACAATTATTTATAGAATTTATGGTTGATGTGTCATTGTTTATGACATCAAGCTCTATGACTATGTCACTATATGAGAACGTAGAGGTCGCGAATGAAATTGATAAGACAACCGGCTTACAGCACGTTGATCAAAGGATGGAATGGTTGAGGAAGATAAAAACATGGAGTTATTTTTAATCTCTTATTTTCCACTTACTGGCGATTCCGTGTTACTTACACTTCAGTGATTCTTCTCGCTTTCCGCCCTTGTTCTTTCGTTGTAAAAAAGGTTTACGCGCGTCTTGGCCGTCATTTTTTTTCTTTTCTTTACTATAAGAACGCCTCTATTTGCGGCGACACCTTCGCGTTGGCGGAAGTCTCCGCGTTTTTGTTATTACGACCTCGATCGATTTTTTTTCCACTGCAAAATTTAATAGTGCATCTTGTTTGACAGGAATGTGTATATGCTACTCGGGCATGCGTGGATGTAGTTGTGTATTCGGACACCATAGACTGATGACGTCATAGAGGCTTGCTCCCATGTCACGTGACCCTCCCCCTCGCTCACCTAGAGAAGATATATTCTTTTTCAGACCAAAAAAAGCGGCGTTCAATTTATCGCTTTTTTCATTCTTTCGGATTAGTTGAGAAGTACGTCATAGACCAGCGATTCACAGCGGTTTTGGTAACATGGCCCACTTGCATAGCAATAGATGAACTTGTATAGGGAGGAGAAAATTCTGTGTTATTGACAACGGAGCTGGTTATTTACAAAAACATGGAGAAATTTATTGAAAATTTCTTTAGTTATGTATTGTTCTTTCTTTTTACAAAATATTATATTTTTGGCCTACTTTTTGAAATGTATATTTAGCCGATCTTAATTTCTCCCAAAATTTCCGCGGCCCACTTAAAATCCTTTTGCGAGAAACATCGTCATAACTGTTCATGGAGATAGTTTTTGTTCTATTGAGCATGGTGAACTGTTGATGTTTCCGTTTTCGACATATCGATGAAAACCCGCGACCTCGTGATAGTCCATCGCCTTTTAAAGTCGAACTGAAGCTCTTTTTGGTTGACTACTGCATTAAAATTGATATTTTTTTCGATTATGCTCACCATTGTCCGAAAACTATTTATAATGAGAAATGAAGAAGAGTTTGACGATTGTTGTGGTTTCTCCATCGTTTTCTATTGCCTTCGCGAATAATCTTATGTTTAAGACGCATCAACTAGATTACTAAATTTTTATACATATTTAAGTTGATGGAGACGGGTTCAAGGCGTCATTGTTGAGTTTGCCTTTTTGCTGGAATCAAATTGATAAATTAGGTAGTCCCAGTAGTCATAGTTCTGGGAAAAAAGAATCAAATATCGGTGATTCACCACATGTGAGGAGAGTGATTTCCACGAGGGACGTTATTAGGTAGGTTTTGGTGCGCTGCACCCCCTGCCACCCACCAGTCTGGTGATTTTCAGGGTATTATGTTGATGTAGATAGATGTGATTTTTCTTGGTAATGGCATCAATCCAGTTTATCAGCATATGTTTTGTTTTGTACTTTATTTTGTTATGATATTCAGTGTAATTGGCCTTGTGCTGTTTCTGAATTATTGCTAATAAATAAGTAAATGTTTTACCAAAATTTATAATAAAAACGGTTGCCCTATATTTCACTGATATATTTGGATGTTTTCTTTACAGTCTTGTACCTTTTAAATTATAATTTAAAAATGAATGAATTGCTTTATTCCATATGAAGATATTTAACTACCAATATTGACGACAGAGGGGTTATTTTTACTAATGTACTTTATTAGAGTAACATCTTCCGTTATGTGAATCATCTCTTTTCGTTGCATTGATTTTAAAATGTCAGCATCTGACATTCTTCTCCTTCAAGGTGCATCCTCCGCTCTTTTTATGCACGTGTTTCACGTTTGGCGCTTTTTTCGGCGATCGTACAATGATGTTACCTCCAAAAAAAAAAGGTTTCAGAGGGTGTTTAAAATATGGCAAATCACTAGAATGTTCTCATGACATTTAACGAATTTTTTTTCTTTTCCAGGTAAGTTCACCTGCTTTTGCGGCGGCACTCTTTTCGGTTCCCTCTGGTCTTTGAAACCGGTTCATGGTAAGTCGACTCGTGTAGCCTTTGTTTTAAGCGAAAAAATAACCTCCGCGCTTTTATCCCATCCTGGATTTATTTTGAGGAAACCGACGACCGATAAATTCGTTCGACCACCGGCAATGTCGACGGATTTAAATAACTTTAAAAATTTTAATCGAAGTTTTTGTCGTTTTCTGCTTGTTTGGTCGCTAGTAGTTTTGTCGCCAAGTTTGGTTGGGCGTGTGACTTTCGGTTAAATGGCAGGACCATTCCTTCACCTCGACCTGCATAAGCTAAAGACGGTGTCATAATGACCCGTGCGGGTAACCATAGTAACCCATGTACTTATATTACGTTTCGGGGTGTTCGTGTTTGGAAACCGGATTGATGAAATCGTGCCATAATAGGTCAACACGTCGAATACTTTTGTGACCTCCGTCAACAGCAAATGTCACTGGTAAACGGACTTTTTTGTTTTATTGTGATGATAATTGCCTTATAATTATTCGATTTGAATCGTTTTTGTTTCATAAATGCTTTAGAGGTCAGTCGAAAATTTTATATTCCATCCTTCGAATGTAGAATTACGATCCCAATATCGTCGTAATATGAAAAATTCTGAAATCGTTTGTGTAGTCAGTAATTGGTAGATATTAAAGGACACACTGTTAGTGTTGAATCATTATTTACCTTTTCAGGGTTTCCATTTTGTGGCTAGGAATCGGAGAAAAAATGCCTTATGCACCAATGTAAGAAGATTAAATAAATTAAGGTTGTAGGGGAAGACCTTGGTGCTTCGGTTAATTAGACGATGTAGATTCATCATCTTAGGTGTCTTCATTAAGCAGATGTTATTCAGAAAATTAAGCAGTCCTTAACGAAAATCTCCTAGTACGGGTACACTTAAAGATGTAGTCACGTTTCGATGCTCCATTGTTTAATGCATTTTTAGTCAGCAAAGTGGTAAGTCAGTGGTTCCAAAAATAAACTAAAATGTTGGAAATCACCGTGGCAAGGGATGGTGATGCATGCGTTTGAAAGCTAACTGAGCCGTTTTATGAAGTTTGGATATCGCGTATGCAAGAATTTAAGAGAATATCGTCGGTGAAGATAAGATTTTTCTGTATGGAGCGGAAAGATTTACAAATATGTAACAAACGAAGATCGGTTAATGGATAAGAGCAATAATTTCTCTTCCGTAATAATAGAGAAACATTCTTTTCTCGGAACAAAAAAAAATCGAATTTATACCATGCATCATGCATACGATTTCATTATCTCTTAAACGAAATTAAGCAAAAATTATTTATTTCTAGTCGTGCTGTGGAAACATTCTTTATCCTGGTTTCAGATCGTTCAAAGTGTCCATTGTTAAAGGGAATGGCGTTCTTTTCTTTTGCTCCGGGCGAACGAATAAACCCGAAGTCGATATCAAAACCTTTGTTATATTTTTGCATTTTCCTCGGAAAAATTAGCGAACTAACTTCGTCTACGCGCGAATGTAATGTTTCAGGATATCGCAACCTGTAATAGTTGCGGAATTAATGCCACTTTTTCTCTCGCGCATTCCTCATTTCGTCGAAATGATTTTTTAAAATGCACGTGATCATTTTCGTTCCACGTAACCGAGATGGGTCCGCGCGCGTTCTAATAAAAAACGAAGATATCCAGCCGGTCGATATAACCTCACTACAATTTTTTTTGTTTTGTTAATTTTTTATGCTTCCCAAGTGATGGTATTGCTGTTGTCGGAATGGAGAGAAGGGAGAAAGAGAGGTGGAGAGGGCGAGGCGAACACAAGAGTACCTACTACCACTACCACGAGGCTTTTTATGTATACCACCACTCCATCCTCCCTTTAACCCTCGCCCAGACTAACCATCTACTCGTATCTCTCTCTCCTCTCTTTCTCCCTCTCTCCCTCTTTCTCTCCTAACGCTTTTAACCTCTCGCCACCAACACCGCCGCCATGCCAACCCTTAAATACAACCCCTTTTTCCTGATCCTTTCAGCGTGTCGTACACCTTTTGCAAAACACTCAGTGCCGCCACCGTACCTAACCTACCCTCTCTTTCTGCCTCCTCCTTTTTCTTCTCTCTCTCTCGCTTATCCTTTTCCTCTCCTTTGCCCTCTCCCGCTTTTTCCCCTTTCTCTCTTTTTGTCTTCTTTATATTTCATCCAACTATATTAACGCTTTCCTATCTTACTTTTCTCCCGCGTTTCACCTCCATTTTCCCTTTTAAATTCTGGCTTTCGTCGCTTTCTTTCGCATCGTTCTAATACTTTGCCCTCTTTCAATTTCACAATCTTTCGGTATCTTTCATCTTCTTTCTATTATTTTTTTACTCCATTTATCACCCATTTCCTCCGTTATCACCCCTTTTAACTTCTGAAGCTTTCTTTTCGTTTCCCTTTCCGATCTTTTTTTTAACTTTTATATTGTCTTTTATCTTTTCTTGCCCTTTCCGACTTTGCTCTTTTTTATTTCCATCATTCCTTTTACTTTTCCTACTTCTCTTATTTTTCTTCACTTTTCTTCCTATTTCTTCCGTTTCCTTTTCTCTTTTCCCCCGCTTGTAAGCATTTTTCCATTCTTTACTTTCCCCTTCGCTATAATTTCTTTTTATACCCTTTTCCTCCCACTTTTCCCACCTTCCTTGTCCAACCTTTCTTCCTATTTCTCCCCTCTATACTGTCTTCTATTTTACTTTCCCCTCTGTCGCATATCCGTCATTCTCCTCCTCCATCACCTCCCTTCTCCGGCCCTGCATAATGCCACGCAAAACTCTCTTTCTGATCGGAAATGAACATAAAAAGGTGGCAGGACTGGATGGGAAGAGGGCAGTTTTTTGGTCGGCTTTATAAAAGGTGTCGCAAAAGCGGAGGAAAGGAAGAAAGAGAAGTGTCTTGAGGCTAAATAATTTCATTATATACCTAACTCAAAGAAAAAATGTTAATCTTCTTTTTTGATCGGAATACTGACGATGGAATCGTTGATTCCGAAATAGGTACGTATTTAGGCAATTTTTTAGAAAGGAAGTACTCGTGTGTGTGTATTTTTTTTTGGTTGGTGTGTATTTGTGTGTGTGTGAATAATGAAAAAGGGTCCCTGGCGTTGGAGTAATTCCCCCTAAACCCGGAGTGTGTGAGATTGCGTGTGTGTTTGGTCCCTGGCGTGGAGTCAATTCCCCTAAACCAGTGTGTATGTATTTTCATTTAAAAAAATATTTGTATGGTTATTAGGAGGTTCCTCCATTCACATTCATCTTCATCTACCTGTTTACAATTTGTTTGCATCTAGGTTATATAGATTCACTGGTTACAGAATTTGATTTACGCAGTATAAATTGTTAGCAGAATCAATAAACAGGAATAGAGACATTAGAGATTAACAAAAAATTATTTAATATTTACGGTATTAATATACGGAGTATTATTTACAACTAGAGAAATATAAATGTGTAATGTATGCATACACACACGTCCACGGCGGTTTTACCTTAAGGAGAAGGTAGGCAGTGACTAAGGACGAAAACGATTAAGGGGCGCATGTATTTTTTATTTTACGTTATATAGTTTATTTTATTATTTGAATATATTTACCAAATTGATTGTAAACTGTTAACTTGATGTTATATTTAGAGAAACGAATGATAAATTTGAATAAAAAAAGTTATTTTATTTTAACTAAAAAAGAGGTAAAATCTTTAAACGCCTAAGGATCCAACTGCTGATACACGCACACGTACAGATAAGTAATACGGAAGCGAGGAGGAAGGGGATAAGGGAGGGGGAGGGGTAAAGAGAGAAGTTAAAACTGCAGAAGCCCCTCTCTCTCTCTCTCTTCCCCTCACGCGTTTTGCAACCTGTCATCTATGCTCCCCTCTTCTTCTTCGTCTTCTTTTTCTGTCAAAAGTGTCCTCTTCCTCCCACTCCTCCTCATCCAACTTCCTCCATCCGTTTGTGAAAGCTTCCCTTGTTAAGGTGAACTACCGAGGTTGCCTCTAGGGAGGAAGGAACCTCGCGGTTGGGTTTTCTATTTTTTTTATTTCGAGAGAGAGAGGGAGAGAAGATCACACTTCTCCGCTCCTTATCCTTTTTAACATGCCTGCCTGATCTCTCTCTTTCTTTCTCCACGTAAATGTATCTCATAGTCTCTCTCCTCTTGTTCTTCCTCCCCCGTGTACTGGTGCCTTTGCCTTTCGTGTATATGTGTACCTGAGGATTCTTCCGCTTCTTAAGTTTATGATCCTTTCGCTATATTCCTGTCTGTTCTCGGGTTGTCGTAGTTTTTTTTTCTCGCGGGAACAAAGACTTTTTTATTTATATACCGCGATGGTCGGCGTTTGTGTGGATTTTTGTATTTCATCAGGTCTGTAAGAAGATAAATTTTGCTGCTGTCTTTTTATCTGCCTGTCGCGTTCTTTCAACTTTATCTGTCGTTGGATGTATTGAGAAAGTTATTAGTTTGATGGAGAAATTGATTGCTTCTAAGTATTATCATAGCTAGGATATTTATGTTTTTATCTTTGATCGGTGCACAATTCGCAGTTTTGGCTGAATATTTCGAGAAGAATTTCAAATTTAAAAATCAACTCGGTCTCATTTTGGTTGCTATGGTTATATTTTCTTTTCCCTACGTGCAGTGGCATGAAAATTTGAAACGTTTTTGATCATTCAGCGCCTACTGAGTTTGTTAAATGTTTTATATTCACATGTAACTGTTTTCTCGAATTTTAAAGAGAATAAATTATTCTTAGTTATCGCAGGAGCGAAAATAGCAAGTAAATAAAGTTGCAATCTTCACAGGAATATTATGTGTATCATCCTATTGACGTGAAAAAAAACCACTTCCAAATTTTTTTTCAATTTATCGTCTTTCTTTAACGTAGGCATGTATTCACTCTATAAAAACGCTCAATTTCAGAACAGTTACGTAAACTGCGAAATTAATTTTTTGTTTCGTAGTAATTAACCACTTTGATCTTTATCAAAACACCCACTATTTAAAAAATCGTTAACAGAGTTTTGTGAAGTGTTTGGTATTTTCAAACTGTCTCGTCAACCAACTCTCTCCTCCCCTCCTCCAATCTGCCTCCCTCCAACTCGCGTGCGCACAGTGTTTTCCCTTGAAGATTCTTCAGACGTCCCTCTCGCCACCTCACCTTGCGATAACCTTCCGTCTCCTCCCCCTCCCCCCCTTCCACTCTCCCTGTCACCCTTCTCCGGTCCTCTTATCCTTCACGGGTTCATTTGTGGAACAAGAGGTTGAAGCATCCCTTCCCTCTTTCCTCTCCCTCCCTCTGACACTTCCTCATCCCATTCCCGTAGCCCTTTTCATCTTCCACCGCGGAAAGGAACGAACGATGAGTGGGAAGCGTCGTCACTTGGGGTCAAACAGACAATGCTTTAGACTTACGATCGGAGGCAGTACATAAGATCGAGCTCGGGAAGACCGGAAGGGTTATTTTTTTATTTCTTCCTCCTTCAGTCCCCCTCCTCTCCGCCACTTAAGGGTAGCGAGGTTATATATTCCTCTTTTTTGTTGCACCCTCGCCTCGAATCACGCCTCCCTAGACAGTCACGTAATGGTCGTCTCGCCGGTAGGAGGAAAAAATAAACTAAAAGAGGTAGGAGAGGTTGGCGAGGTCTCGCGGGTCAAATGGGGCGGTGCATTGTAAAATGGCGTACGGTTACGTCGTGGACCGCCATCTTCTCTCCGTCTCCGTAACATCATCCTATAAACCCCTTCTCTAAAAGTCTGCAAGGCCTCTCCCTCTATACCGAGTGCTAGTCTTTTGTAGAGAGAGAGAGAGAGGCTTGGAAAGTTGAGTTCGATGATGGATTGGAGTAAAGGGAGGTGAGTGAGGCGGACTTAAAACATTGGCGGGTACTTAATCCACGCTGGCGCTATTTTCTTTCCCCCCCCTCCCCCTTCTCCACACACAAAGTCTCTCTCCCTCCGACCGTCTCCCTTCCATTAAGTTTAGAAGTCCTTTCGTCGCCGCGTCTGCCACCAGGTCCTTTTTGCTACCACCCTCCCCCCTCTCTGTCCCACCCTTCCTTCCCCTAGGGCCCTCTCTCTGCACTCCTCCTCACCCAATTCTTCACACCAACCCTCGTCTTTTGTATCTCTCTCCCTCGTCTCATTTCTATCCCCCTCTCCCCCCTTCGTTCTCTCCCCGTTAACCGTTTAGATCCCTCCTAGCTCCATATAATCCAGCTCCCTTCCTTTATCTCTTTCCACAATTTCTCCGTTGGTCTTTTTACCGGTTCACCCTCTTGTTTCCTTTCTTGTCTCTCCATTCTAACATTCTCTCTCGCCTGCCATTGTCTTCATATTTCCTTCTCTAATTCTCCTTCTTATCCTTATGCATGGTCATCGATAAAGAACACACTAGTTTGAATGGTCCATGTTTCACTCACAGCATGGTTTCTGGTATCGCAACACTCTGGAAGTATGGGAGATTTTATTAATTCGAAATATTTAAAAAATACATTATCAATATGTGATCCCTTTGCATCCGTTGTCATATTCAGATATTTACTAAAATTTTCCACAACTGCAGCTAGAGTTTCTTCATGGCGAGATTTGAATCCGTGTATTATTTCCAATGGGGTTTGTCAAGTACAATACGTATGTATGTACATACGGTTGAACAATTGAGGGCAGAAATCACAACCGCTTGGAAGAACCAATGAAGAATCGCATAAGTTATGAAAAACGTATGGTAATGGTAAAGGATGCACAGGGGTCACACATTGAAAATATTTTCACCAGAATAAAATATCCCGTGCTTCATGAGTGTTTTGATATCCGAAACAACCCCGTTGGTGACATTCAGTAAATATAGACAAGCCAAACTAGTGTGTCTTTTTTATGACCCTGTATATACTACTCCACTTCCTTCTTCCTCTCTCTATATTGTTCCTCCATATTCTTTCCTTCCTCTGTCGTCCCTAATCCCCTTCCGCCTCTCTCTTCACCACAAACTCCATCGTTTTCCTCCTCACCCTTCCATACTTTGCATATTGTCGAATTCGTCCCCTCTTCTACGCCAAAACTTTTTCTCTCTAAAAGCCTCACCTCACACACTCTCACTCTTTTTTCGATTCGAAAACACCTCCCTCTACCCTTCTGCCAACTTTTTGACCCTCCTTCCTCATGATGCCCTCTTTTGTTCATCGGAAAATGGATTCTGAAGTGTCTAAATTCTGCACACGCGCCATTTTACATGGCGTCTTTTCAGAGTTCTCTCCCCCTCCCCCCCTCCCTTCTCTTTGCTCCATCTTTCTCTCTCTCCACTACGTTCGCCTCGCTGTCTAACACATACAAATACTCTCCATGCTTGCCTCTCCGGGAAAACCCTGAGTAAAGGGTTCCATCGAGGGCGATTAACATATAGAATTCGATTGTACCTTCATCTTCCCACGTTTCCAGGTCTGAATCGATTATTTTGTCTTTTTTGGGTAATTAACGTGTTTTACGGCAGCCATTCCTACAGTCTTAAGATATTAAGTACGTCGTTTTTTAGGCTTTTTCCCTAGGATATGTATGCCGAAACTTCCTTCCGCCCCTTCGCGCCAAGGAAGGTATGGAAAGTCGTTTTTTTCGATCGTTGGATTTCTTTCGATCGTTTTAAATGTATAGTCCAGCGGCGGCAAATGCCTCCGAAGTAACGATTAGTTAAAGTCGGTGAGGATATCCCTCAAATAACTCGTCATTACGGCACGATCATTTGAATTTCAGTCCATTAAAATCTTGAGGTTTTCCTCTCGTGATATTCGTTCATGTATCGCTGCGCTGAAGTGTATCGTAACGAATAAAAAAGATTCGAGTTCTCGAGAACTATTTCTGAATAAAATTATTACTCTTATCCATTATCAAGTATGATGAAGACTTGTAGAATTAAAACGATATATGTCGACGGTGGGCCATATTTTGTTCATGCCATGCCAAAACCCTAGAACTCCAGCGAAAACAATTCTTTAATAAATAATAAATAAAGATTTCAGATTGTTTAATGTTAAAGTAATTTGGAAAGTGACATATTCCGATACTTTTTCTACTCACATCTTTCTAACACTTTAAATTTTTTCTGGTAACATTTTTTCATCACTTCTTCATTTTTCTTCTCCCATTAGTTTTGACTCATGTAATTTCCTCGTAGTTTACATATGGTCGTGTTCATTATGATGTCGTTTAAAATAAATCTCATTTCGCGGTGCTGTGCGTGATGGCACTTAAATGTGCGAAATTGATTTCGATTCTACATTTTAAGTATTAATAATGAATTATTTATGGCTTATAGTATTTTACTATTGCTAGCTACATGCCGTGTTAATGACAAAATATTTTCAAGAGTTATGGAAATCTTTGACAGTAAATGTAATATCTTACCCTAATTAAATCTTCGTTCGCCGCACTCACATTAATGTAAATAAGTTTGTATTTAAGCTGAAGCTTAAATGTTTTATGCCCATTTGGTTTCTTACATAGCCTAGACTGTCAATTGTAAATACAACTACGGGTTCTTGTGTAAAATGTCGTAATCGATCTCGCCACTACTTTTTTTACTTATATTTTGTTACTCTCGGAAGAATTTATGCATGGTTTTACGAAATAACCTTTTGTAGTTAGTAAAGATCGTAGCTTAAATGTTTAAATTTCTTCAAGTGAACTATTGTCAAGTAAGAAATAAACAAACTAGTAGGATCTCCATTTTTCACAAATTAAGCAGGCTATTTTACACACCTCAAGTTGGCTGTGCGTTGCTAGATTAGTTCTGCTTCTTAACTTCAAAGTATCGATGGAAATTTTTAGAGTATTTTATGCCTCACTTTTTAACCTTTCTTTAATTAAATGTTAACGGTATTTCGCCGTCCATTCTCTCTCTCACTCTAAAAAATGCAAGGGTTCGTTCCACGCCCTCGTCTAGACTCGCTGACGTCTGAGGGATATACCCCTCCTTCATTTCAGCCGTTTTCGTGAATGAAAGCCGGAATGCTTTTATTTTAATTGATCGCTTTCATACGCCGCTGCATCGCTTTTATTTTATTTTTTAAATGTATAGTTCTCCTTTTTTTATTCATCCGTTTTTTCCTTTTAAGAATGAAGAATTTGAAAGAATTTTGAGTATCGTTTGATTATAACCTTTACTATCCGCGCCTGCATTTCCGAACCTTTCTACTTTCTTTTTCATGTGAGGAGGGTCTGTTATTGATTGAGAGGAGAATTTAACGGTCTCTCTCCATCTCCAGGGAAAGCAACGGGTGAGGTTCCTGCTCCTCCTTAAATCCCTTGAACAAGACTGATTACATACCACACCCTCGGACGCCTAGACGCCTTTCTTTTTCTTCCAACCAGCTATCACTGCGGCCTCTTAACGGCGTTCGACCCTAACCTTTTATCGCTGTGCTATGTAATGATGTCACGTTGCGTGTCTGATCCACGAGAAATAAATCACGTTAAGCCGTTCTTTCTTATAAGCGTTGTTAATTAATTTCGAAAGTGTACTCGATAATGATGTAACAATTTCGGGTGAATTTGGAGATACCGTTCGATAATATTCGCTCAAATACTTCTGTCTGGTGGATGTTGTCAACTTGAATTATAACTATGATGTGATAGTTTTGCCGAATGAAACACGGTAGTAATTTTTTGACATCGTACGAAGAAAAATACTTCGCATCTTTTCATTGTATAGGTTTCGTTTCTTCGATGACGAATTCGTTCGAGTGAAATTGAGCGAGGAAATTATTTTCTTCTTTATTAATGCTTTTCAGTTATATCATCGCTGGCTCAAAGCGAAATTCTCTTTAGACGGTTTGGAATATTTTTTTTTGAAGATTTGTTTATGGTGGTAACAGTTTTATCGATCAGTATTTTTTTTGTCATATTGTGAAACTTATTGGTAGCTAGACATGGAAACAGTAGTTATTGACAAATATAAAGAAATTAATATGGAGACTATGCCAGTTTTCATACTCTTTTAATTAAGGGGTTTCTGTCTAATAAACTGCCATTCATTCCATTTTTGCTGTTTTTGTTGTACAGGGGTTAATTCCGCTCTAAAGCATGAAGATCATTTTGTATGACGTCATAGTTATTGTTAAATAACCTTATAAATAACATTCTCTATATTTATTAAAATTGTAACCAGTATTATGCCCCCCTTATTTATCTTTACAATTCGTAGGAAAACATTTTGATTGAGTCTTTTCTATCATCTTTTTTTTCTGTTTTTAATTATAAAACTTATTGTAGCTTTCAATCATATTCACTCGTGAAAACGAGTTACTTATTTTATGTATGCCATTAAGTTAAGTGTTGCGATATCAAGCTTGAATGTTCTCTTTTGCTATTGGTTGATTTTTATATTTGAATGTGTATAAAGCGATAGGAAAAATCGTTTCAGCTGCTATTGAATTCGTGCGCATCATAATGAAATGCATCCTTCGAGTTTTTTTTTGTTTTTTCGCCAAAATGAAACTAACTGGTGTTAACGCTCATTCTCTCCTTCCATCTCTGTGTGTTTCGTTTTCAAAGGTTTTTATTTTCTCATCTGACCCATACATTGCGTTTTTGCAAAGGGGTGTTACAAATTTTTGTTTCTTCATACATGGGCCTGACCGAAAACACCCTATTGTAGGCTAAAGGCCTCTTCAGGATTGGTTCAGGTAGCAGAGTTTCATACATTTTAGGTTAACCATGTGGTCTCTGTTTTAATCGAAATGTTGTGTTTTTTTTTACACTTTCATGAAGTCGCTTGTAATATGCATTTCTCGCGAAATATTTCTCATGCTGTGTAATATAGGTTGTTATATAGTGTCAGTGTGTTATTATGGTAGGCTTGCTAATTTGATTAAAATTTTGATTTCCGAAGGGACGAGAGATGGAAAGGAAAAAAGGAGGCTTTTACAACTTTAATGGGAAGCTTGACTCCTCCCCTTGGTAGAGCGAGGAAATCGATTCTTTTTATCGGACTTTCAAAAAACCTTTGAAGATCGTTATTTTCCCCGTATCCGAATGTTTAAAACGTACTATCAGCTCTTTTTATTCTGCTAGAATAGCTCTTTTCTTTCCCAAGCCTTGACTTCCTCATTTTTAGTCAGTTTTAAAAAAACTTAAACAGACAATAGAAAATAAACAAATGTTTTATTACTAATAGGTACTAGTCGTGGATGTTACGACAAAAAAATTAGTATTTGAACCGAAACAATGCTTCCTTGAAATTCTCTTGCCCCGTAATGAAGGTTGCATAACTCGAGGGATAAGAAAATTGTTATAATTTACCAAGAACGTGCATTACTTATCATTATAATCTCCTTCCATTCGGGGTTCAGTCTATTAAACCGTGATGAAAACGTGTTTTATTAAACGATAGCTTATTTAGTCGTAATCTACGCCACCTTAAATCAAACACGTGATACCCTCGAGTTACTACAAAGGTATTCGTGAAAGGAAAACATCCTTTTCCTGCCAGTGAAACTGTCGCACGATCTTGACGCGTGCGGTTCACTTGATTACATGATACGATAAGAAAGATTCGAAAAAAACACGTTAACTGGTTGATATCTCGTTCATTTTTGTAATCTTTAAAGGAGCTTGTTTTGTGGCGAGGTTTCTTTTTTTTAATATCGGAAAATAAAGGGGAGGGTGGACGGTTAGAGGATTGGCAGCTTTCAAGGACGCTTTTTTTTCGAAAGTATCCCTTTAATAATAAAAAAATCTTTTTGGTAAAAGGGCAAGAGAGAGGTGTTTGAATCGATAAATCGTCGTCAAAAAGCCGTAGGGTGTGGTTTTTGGCACTTCACGAACTTCCTCCCGTTTCCCTGTCATTCTTAAATGTTTCCCTTGGAAAGTTTTAAGAAGGATTTAAGATCGGAGGAAAGTCTAGCGGAATATTACCTTTCTCCTCCAAATTTGTTTCCCATCCGGGAGTCGTTTTTTTCGAATCACCTTCTAAGATATAGAACGATAAGCGTCATATATTCGGAGTTAATTTTTTATGCATTAAAAATATAACCACAATCTCCTATTATCTCTTTATGGGAGCATGATTTTTTAAAATCCTGGTTGAAACTGATTTCGTTAAAGGGAACGAGTGCTGACTTCCCCCGCCCCTAGCGGCATCGCGGTCAACTACAATCCGATTTCGATCGCGCACCAACTCCATCTATCGGCGGATCACGTCACTGAGGGAGCGTGGTGGTGGGGTAGGGTCGGGGGGTTTTTACATATACGTAGTATTGACAAAGTATTGTTTTCATGAAAAAGTTCGAATTCGAAATTTCAACGGAAAACACGTTTTGAGATCCCCTGAACACGTTTTGACAGTTTTCTCGATGTCTGTGTGTCCGTGTGTCTGTATGCACGTATGTGTGACAGAACATTTGTGGGCGCTCTAACTCAAAAACTATTCATCAGATCAGCACGATATTCTGTATTTGTGATTTTATATATATTCTTAAGATTTGAAAAAATTTTTATAACAATCGGTCAGCCCGAAGTAGCGGTTTACTAGTGTAAAATTTTAGTTTTAAAAAAATATTTCGCTTAAAAGTGAATTTTTGTTAACATGTATGTATATATATATATATATATATATTATATATATATATATATATATATATATATATTATATATATATATATCTCCCTTCCAACTGCCTCAGTTCACTGATTCAAAGTCGGCGGAAGGGTGTAAACGGAGGCTAAAGGGCGAAGAACAGTGGTGTCCTCGAACACCGGTAGGTTCAATCATGCTGTGAAGTCTTTCTGCAATATCTCCGGCCAAAGTGAAAGAGGTACTCACCAGCCCACTCTGGGCCAGCGTGGTGTTTTAAGGCCCACAATCCCCCCATGACATGTACACCCATAAAAAACGGCCCTCATTCTCCGGAGGCTGGATTGCCTCTGACCGTGGCAGTGGTCAGGAACAAGGCTAGAAGGCAGAGGGTGGTAAGAATCCCCGCCCACTGCCACTCTTTCTCATCCTTACCCAATTCCTTTAACCTCAACCTAACTACCTTTAACTGCCGGACTTTGTCCAGTGAAGATAAACTTCAAGAGCTCCAAGAACAACTGGAGAAGATCAAGTGGGACATTTTAGGGCTTAGTGAGGTGAGAAGAAAAGGTGAAGGCCTATGGGAGATGAAGAGTGGACGTACTTTTTATTACAGGGGAACTGACACAGAAAGAACAGGAGGAGTTGGATTTATAATCAACAAAAAATTTAAGAATAATATCGTGGAAATGGAAAGTTCATCCGAGCGGGCAGCTAGACTAGTGCTTCAAATAAGTAAAAGATGTCAACTTCAAATAGTCCAAGTTTATGCGCCAACGTCATCATACTCGGATGAGGAAGTGGAAGATTTCTACCAAGAAGTTGAAGAACTGCACGACAAAGGAAGCTGCCATCTAAAAGTGGTCATGGGTGATGTCAATGCCAAGGTAGGAGAACAAAAGGAAGACGACGGCGCAGTTGGAAATGGGGCTATGGAGACAGAAATGAACGAGGGGACCGACTTGTAGACTTTGCTGAATGTACTAGTCTATATATAATGAACACTTTCTTCAAAAAGAGTCCCAATAGAAAATGGACCTGGAAAGGACCCAATGGTACCAAAAACGAAATTGACTACATACTAGTCAATAAGAAGCAATTGGCTGAAGACTCTTCCGTCCACAACCAGTTTAAAACTGGAAGCGACCATCGCTTGGTAAGATGCAGAATAAAATTCAACTCTAAAGTTAGAAAGAGAAGCTTATAAAGAAGCCTAAGTCTATTATCAACACGCAGGTGTTAAAAGAACGAAAAGAAGAATTTCACCTCCAACTGAAAAATCGATTCAGTGCACTGGCAGACCAAGAAGTTGAATCCCAATTTATAGAGATACTCAAGGAAACCGCTGAAGAAATAGGCGGAACAGTTAAAACAAAGCCAGAGAAAAAGTTGACCGAAAAAACAAGACGGCTGATGGAAAAAAGAAGTAAAATGATAATTACTAATGATCCTAAAGAAATGATCCATTTTGCAGAACTAAACAAAACTATAAGGAAGTGCATCAAGGAAGATGTGAAAAAATATAATTATGAGCTAATCGATAAAACCATAAAAAATAATAGAAGTTACAAGAAAATGAAGCAACATCTCTCGATCGGAAAGAGCTGGTGGCCTTGATGCTAGAAGACGGCTCCATAACCCATCGAAGGAAACTAATCATGAAACGGGTACAAGAATTTTACACCAAGCTGTATGAGGATCCTCTAGGAAATGATGAAGTAAATGATTATGGAAACATGCCCACCGAAGAGGTCCCAGATATCCTTCCGGAAGAGGTGAGACACTCAATCAGAAGTATGAATAATGGAAAAGCATCTGGAATGGATGGTATCGCAGCGGAAGTATTCAAAGCAATGGGTAATCATACGGAAGCAATTCTCGCTAAAATTTTTAATTCCTGTCTGAGGAAGAAAAAGATACCAGAAACATGGAACCACGCATGTATTATTATCCTTCTGCACAAGAAAGGTTCCAAAGAAGACTTGAATAACTACAGACCGATCAGCCTACTCCCAACAGTCTACAAAATATTCACCAAAATACTCACTATGCGCCTTCAAAACCATCTTGATTCTGCCCAACCCAGAGAGCAAGCTGGATTTCGCAGTGGGTATAGCACGATGGACCACATCCAAGTCGTGAGAGAGGTAATCAGTCGGACTAACGAGTATGAATTACCTCTATGTATGTGCTTTATCGACTACGAGAAAGCATTCGACTCTGTCCGAACTTCGTCGGTGTTACGTGCACTAAAGAAACAAGGAGTAGAAGAAACGTACATAACCATGATCAAGAATATCTACGAAAATGCGACAACATCTGTCCAGCTGCATGAAGAGACGAGTGCCTTTAAGGCCGAAAAGGGAGTGAGACAAGGAGATACTATGGCCCATAAGTTATTTACAGCAGCTGTAGAGGAAGTATTCAAAACGCTAGACTGGGAGGAAAATGGCATAAAGGTATATGGAGAACATCTGAGTCACCTGCGCTTTGCAGATGATATCATACTGTTCGCAGGGAGCCCAGAAGAGCTCCTTAGAAGAACTGAAGAGCTTGAGCAAGCAAGCCGAGAGGCTGGACTTAAGATGAATCTTAATAAAACAAAAGTTATGTACAATTTCTTCACAAATTCTGAGAAGATACATATCAACGGAGCAGAACTCGGAGAGATGACCAGTTATGTTTACTTAGGTCAACTCATTACTACTGATGGTTCGCTTCTTGGAGAAATCAACCGGAGAGTGAAGATGGCATGGAGTGCTTTTGGCAAGAATGCGAACATCTTTAAATCAAGTATTCCAGTCTTCCTAAAAAGGAGACTGTATGACCAATGTGTTCTGCCCGTTCTGACATATGGTTGTGAAACATGGACCATGAATGCCAGAATGATACAGCGCCTGCAAACAACACAGAGGAGCATGGAGAGATGCATGTTAGGGATCATTCGAAGAGACCGCAAGAGGAACGACTGGGTATGAAAGAAGACTGGAGTCTGTGACGTGGTTAGAAGAGTGAAGTTGCTAAGATGGCAGTGGGCGGGCCACATTGCTAGAAGAAATGACCAGCGTTGGACGTCCAGTTTCATCGAATGGATCCCAAGAAACATCAAGATACCAAAAAGAAGATTGAAAGACAGGTGGGACAGAGAGCTTGTTAAGTTCTTGGGGCAAACTTGGAGGAGGGAGGCAGTTGACAGGGAAAACTGGAAGAGTCTGAGGAAGGCCTTCATCCGTCAGTGGACTGAAAAAGGCTGATGATATATATATATATATATAAATAAAAGTTGTAGATATTATTTTTTTCTACAACTCTTGTTTGAAATAAATTTCATATGAGGAATATTTCAAGTGATATTCAATTTTCTTCGAAATTGATGATTAGTGGGCAGCTCGAGCGCGTGGTAGTGAAAACAATTGAATCGCTGGCGCTGATGCATGTAAGTTGAACTGTTCCTATCGCCGTATTTATTTGATTTTAGTTGACAACTTACGTATGGGGAAAGTCATGTGTTGGACACATCAATTTATTTTATTGTTAAAGGGTCTTATTTTTATCTGATTTCTTCCTGTGATCATGGCGGGGAACGCGTTTTGAGAGGAAACGACCCGAAACGTCCGGTTTTCATCCATCGCAGTATTGCTTTACGTTCTTTCTTCTTTTTAAGTTCGAGCCTTCGTTTCCTTTTATTTTTTCCACCGGGGAATTTCCGGACGTTGGTATCGGAGGATGTTTACGAGACGTCTCGTCGTTCATACCCCTCGATCGATGGAACAATTAAAGAGTAAAAATCTCTCGTATTTCCGTTTGGAGCCCATTCCTATCTCTAAGTCCCTCCCACGAGCTACCATTCCAATCGTAGAGGAAGAAATTAGGGCGGAAATGACGTCCGTCCGCTGCCATTGGTCGAAACGTTTCGTTTTTTTCTTTCTTTTTCTTTCTTCCTTTCTCTCTCTCTCTCTCATGATCTCAGCGAGCTGTTTTTTTTCAAGTCTCGTTCCGTTGTATTTTTTTTTGCGAAACTATGTCAATGAGCATATTTTCCGATTCTTCGAGCTACTAGATATACATATATACTTTTTTCTGTTAGCCCTGCGTCTGCCAGAGTGGAGATTCTCGAACGCCGTTACACGACGTATCTTCTCTCATTTCTGTTTCCTTTTTTTTTTTTTGCTATTCCGTTTTCTTTTTTTTTTCTCTCGAGGAAAACAGCGTTCGAGCTCGTGTCTGCAACAGTTTAATTCCGCCTTTCATAATTTTGACGGGTTAATTTAGAATTCCGAAACTTCCCGTCTTATGAGGGGTTTGAAAAAAATAAAGTTATTCTCTTAGTTTTCTTTTTTTTTGAGCTTCATCGTGTACGCTCCGTAATGATTCTGTTGTTCTCGTTTATTCTCGGACGTTTAAAAATCTGCGGATATTTATTAGCGCCGGTTACTTTTTTAAGTATTTTATTTTTATTTTATTTATAATATTTTATATTAATACCAACATTAAAATACCTTAATTTCGGATCAACCATAATTAATTTTTTTGTAAGACGAAAAATGCAAAAAGTATTTTAAAGTTTAAAATGGTGTTGGCAACGCTTTTCCAGGCATCTGTAACGTGTATGAATTCATTTTAATGGCGTTCTTTATTAGACTCTACAATCTGCGAGTCACTGCTGAAGACTACTACTTTATAGAAGTAATATGGAAATGGTTTTCCTGACTAGTTCAAAGTATTAATACATATGTCGTAATTCCAATTTGATTATAGCTGTAAGGTACTGTTGAATAAGAAATCCATACTAATGAGATGTAAATTGTCTCAAAAATCTACTATAATAAAAGGCAATGGCTGCGTGTCTGTCAGCAAAGGCTCGCAAATTAATGAACCGAATTTGCTGTGATTTTCAGGATAGGATTATGATATAATAAAATTACGTTTTAACCTATTAAACTTGAGATCAAAGACCCGAGTTCGATTCCTGGAGACATTTTCTATTTCCCGTAAGGTAACACGTAAAAAGGGACATTTCGACTTGCAGGTTTTCATTCTTTTTTAAATTAAAATTAGAGAGAATTGACCTACAATCTTCGGATATAAACCATTTTGAAGAAAACATTATAAAGTTTCTTATTCTGTTCATATTTTTCCGCCTACAGTTCGAAATTTCTCAATGTAAACGTTTAATTCACGCAGTTTGGGGAAATCTTGCCGTTTTAGGAGGATGTTGCTTTGCCTACCATTTCCATTGTTAGACCTCTATATCATATTGTTAATTCAATCCTTATGGGTATAAACGTTCTTTGAATGCTTTTAATACGAGAGAGGGGGGGGGGGGAGAGTGTGAGGGGGGGGGGGGGGGAGAGAAAGAGAGGCAACTATATTAAGTTTAACTAAAGAGAGCCCGTCAACAACAGAATATTCACTAGAAATGTTGTGTATGGCAAAATATTTCATATGTAAAAGTGTGATATTAATTATTTTAAATGAAAATAATAATAATCTATCTATCTATCTATAATTCTTCCGTTGATATTTCATCTGGCATTAAAATAACGAGCAATAATTCAGTGTTATAATTGAGAAAATCGATATAAATGGATACCCATTAAGGAATTTGCTTGAATTAGTCGTCTAAGGTTTACCCTGGCAACTAATTGTAAGTCACCAGCGCAACATAAAAACATTGACGTCCTCTCCTTTATGCGTGCACCTATCGAGAAACGACGAAGGAATTTTAATCTGGGAGAGAGATATAAAAAAAACGTTCCATAAAACCTCCTTGTACTAGTTTCCTGCTTCCCCGCTAGTATTCGTCGTCCAATCTAGGTCCATCGTCCCGAATGACCCACCATCAGACATCTTCCATCGATTTCCATTACAAACTTTGCTTCCCTTATTTTGCGCTAAGACGAGGTTTATTGAGCTTTAAGTGGTAATAAATCAACTTTTCAGATTTTCGAGATTTCCTCCTCCTTTCCTCCACGTCGGAAACCCTTGGAAACGAAGCACGCCAACCGCCTCACGGAAAGCGCCGCCATCTATCAGGACGAATCGAATTTTTTTCCCCTCTCGACCCTTCGTTCTCTCGGCCGAACCTTTTCGTCATTTCCGCTTTACCCCCCCCCCCACCCCTCCCCCCCCCCCCTTCTTCGTCCTCCCCGTTTACTCCCTCTCATTCTGTTCACCTAACCTGTTCGCACGTTCTTTCCGGTTTTATTTTTACCGCTCGATAATTCGGATATTGCTTGGTCGAGGAGGTAATGTCGTATACATCCACTCAAGGGTGTGTTTCATTCCTTTTGTTTCGCTGTATTTCTTCCATTTTCAATCGCATGGCGTACTCTTGTTCCACTTGCTTCGACTAGATCGAAATACCGATTAACCGCTTGGCTCGGGACCGATCATATTCCGGTTAATCGGATGTTCCATTTGATCTATATTTATGCGATCCATAGAAAATATTATATATATGTTGTACAGTCAGCCAACGCTAGATAAAAATTGTGTTTTTTCTCAGAGTTATTTTACAGGTATATTTTTATGACTCAGTCATAAACTAAGTAATAGCAGTTCTCATTATGACCTCAGTGAGCTTACGCAGCGCTAGAATTCATTGTCGAAAGCACTACATTCGACATGAAGACATTTTATAGAATGAGAGTACTCATTTGCTGACGCATTGGATGAACATTTTTGCTCAGAATTTAGCAATTCTATGTGTTCCCCGATGTCATCGTGTATCGGAAAGTAGTTTTCCAGGTATTTCTCAACCTCTTTGCCACGCCACTTTATTTTCCTGCTGTTGGTAAATTTCCTCTAAAAGGTCTGCTTTCGCATCTGCTTCACGGGCGCCCTTTTTATTCAGGTACTGAAGAAAATGTCTATGAATGCTTGTACCGACTCTGTGACACAATCGGAAAATTCCATAAACGCTTTTGTTGTTGGATGATGATCTGTATGAACTTTTAAAAATTTCCTTAAAATTATATGAATTTAAGGCGTTGGTGAATTTTTACATTGTTCAATAATAAGTAACAACGATTATACACGAAAAGGTTGCGTAAAAGTACCGCCATATGTTAACAAGTGTAACGCATTCGATTCTTCTTAAATTAATACTGCATATGATTTTAATTTTTGTTTTAGTAAAAATAACATGCTATATCACGTTATCGCTTGAATGAAAACGTTGCCTAATGCTAGGTGAATCACGCTGAAAACTAAATAGAGTGAGAAGGAAGTTCCACACCAGTCGTAATTTCTCGTTGCTACAGGCTCAAACTGTCGGATGTTTTGAATCAGCAAAGTATTTTTTCGCGCCTTTTCAACTGAATTATAATTCTTAATTTTAAAAAATATATAAAACGATATTCTTTTAAGGTTTACGGTCGTCCTAGAGCAAAGTTCTTAGGTCAGTTTTTGACTTATTTTTAAACGCAATTAAAACCGTTCTATACTGACAGACGAGGCTCTCGGTATTTTATATGTGGCATATGGAATATATCTCGATTGGGGGAGAAATATTATATGGAAGAGGAAACGAAACTTTTCAGTATCGATCTCATACGTATGTCGCGTCTATTATACGTAGACATCATCCATGTCTCTCGAACTCTTCCCTTTTCCTTTCGTATACTCCTTTGTTTCTTTCACCTTTCCATTTTTTACCTTATAACGTCTTCGCTCCTTGAGAGGCCCTCGTTCGATCCCCACCGTCTTCCCTCCCTCAACTCTCCTTTTCCCCGTCGCCTCGGCTGACCGTCGCTGAATAAAAGAAACTCTAGATTGGTTCCCACGAGACTGGAAGCGGCCGCAAATAGGAAGGTTTCATTCGAGGAGGAGAGAGAGAGAGTGAAAGGAGAAAGGGGAGACATTTACTCTGGAGGAGAAAAAGGGGAGCGTTATGAGCATGCCGACGAGCAGGGGAACCCTTCGCCGCGTCCCTTTTCCCTACTTCGGACTCATTTTTTCCTTGCTTATTCAACCTTCTTATCTCTTCCTCGCCATCCTTTTTTTTGCACTCCGCTTTATCAACGGGTTTAATCTCTCACCAAAATGTAGGGCGTGCTTTTGTGTATTATTAGTTGCTTCTTTTCTGTAAAAAAAATTCGCTCGTGTATTTGGTCTGTCTGTCCGCCTGTGTGGGCAGTATCTCCGGAATCCTGCAACCTGGAAAAGCCAAATGTTAAGGGCAGGTAGGTCTATATTATTGCTAGACGTAGTAACAGTTTGGTAAATCTACGACAAGCTGCTTGGGAGTAATTGGTGTCTACAACAGACAATTACCAATATCCCGAGAAGAATTTCCGTCCGAAAAAAAATAGGATTTTACGCTTTTAATATCAATCTGCCTGTCTTTGCACTTGTTTAAATTGAATTGTTGACGAAAACTTAAACGATAGAGAGCTTAAACTTGGATTTCTGTGCTGCTGCCGTCTGTTTTTATTTAGATTTGAGTTTTGATAAATGCACAGGGCCGGATATTGGTCCATTAATTCTTTTTAAAATATCTCTGTGGGTATAAAAGATGGAAAATTGACATTTTAGCGTACATTTCCACATTAATACCACTTCAAAACGAGGGTCTGTTGACCGAATATGCGGTTGAATAACCACATAAAAAATAAGATAAGAAATATTTACGCATATAACAGGTGATCAAATTCCAAATTCTTCTCGGTTCGCTAATTAGGTTAATGGGAGAAATCTTCATAGCGAAATATAACAAAATATTGCGGAATTTAATAATAGAAGAAAAATGCGGTAATTTTATCCATGTTCGTGGACAATACTCGTAATTGTTTTTGCTTTTCTTGGTTGGACACAATTACATATATTTACGATACATTTGGTGGGAAAAACGCCTTATGTAATTAGCTCTGCAATTCTTCCACACATTCGTTCCTCCTTTGAACCCATTCTTATACTTTCCTTATTAACCCTCTTTATCTCTTCCTTGCCATCATTTTGCTCTCTCTCTTTATCAATAAGTTTAATCTCTCTCCAAAATTTAGGGTTTGCTTTTGTGTATTTTTTCCGTAATTTCCGTTCTACAGAATTCTGCTTCGGGTGGTCATCACCATCATTCTCCGTCCTCTACTATTAAGTCCTGAGCTATTTTTTTTGTTTGAAGGACGGGAATCTTGTCGAAATTATCCTCAATTAAACAACCCTAAAAAATATTACACAATAATGAGCGGGACTCGGCTTAAAAAAAATCCCGGATAATCTACCGAAACAAGCGTCCCTTTCCTGCGTTTTTCCGCGTATTGCTGGGCGTCGTCGTCGCGTCGTCATTAATTTCCAGGAATTCAGCGTCCGCGGTTGTTCATTCTCCCGTGAGCGTTTGTCCCCCTCTTTTGTTTCTTTTTCTTCTTCGTTCCTTTCTCTAACCTCTCTCCCCCCCAAACCCTCGTCCGGCGGCCACCCTTCCTTTCTTGAAGCCCAATGTATTCTTTGGGTGCCGGTGTTATTCCATTTATTCCCGAGTGTAGTATTTCTACTTTTTTTCTTTTGGGCTTCCTCTCTCTCTCTCTCTCTCTCCCTTGTCTTGTATTCATTTATATCCCTTTCCAATTACGTTCTCCCCCCCCCCCCCTCCCTCCCACCTCCCACCACCACCCCGTCATATCCTCTGACCAACTGGGCACCTCTCTCTTCCTCTCTCTCTATCTCCTACCTCTTTCCCTCCCTTTTTCCCAATCTTCCTCTCCCGCATTTCTCCAACTCTTCCTCCCTTTCTCTGCCCCCTCTTTTTTTCTTTATCCTCTTCCTCCCTTTCTCTTCCCCCTCATGAATTTCTCCTTCTCCTCTTCCTCTCTCTCCTCCATTTATTGTCTTCTATCCCTCCCCCCCCGTTCTTCCCATTTCTTCATCCTCCTTCCTTCCTCTCCCTCTCTTCCTCCCTTTTTCCTCCACCTGTTCCTACCCCCATCTCTCCTTTCCTCTCCACACACTGCTTCCATCTCTCTCTCACCCTCCATACCTCTCTCTCTCTCCACCTCTCTCCCTCCCTCTCTCCGTCCGTCTCTCTCTCTCCTTCCGTCCCTCTCTCTCCTTCCGTTCCTCTCTCTCTCCTTCCGTCCCTCTCTCCCTCCCTCTCTCCTTCCGTCCCCCACTCTCTCTCCTTCCGTTCTTCTCTCTCCCTACGTCCCTCTCTCTCTCCGTCCCTCTCTCCTTTCCTCCCTCTCTCTCTCCGTCCCTCTCATTTCGTCCCTCTCTCTCTCTCTCCGTCCCTCTCTCTCTCTCCCTCTGTCCCTTTCTCCCCTCCATCTTTCCCCCACTACCTACCTCTATCCCTCTCCACCCTCCGTCTCCTACCATACCCTTCCTTGGAATTCCTGTCGTGATCCCCTCCAACCATAATGCGAACCCCCCCCCCCCTCCCCTTCTTTATCCCTCCATCACCCTCCCTATACCGTCCATCTTACGAAATACCTTCCCCCCTGTTTTTTTATCCCGGTTTTTTTTTCTACCATTTCTCTCCCCCGTCAATTTCTCCGCTTACACCCCGCCAATATCAATTCCTTCCCTATAGCCTCTTTTCCTTTCAGACTCTCTTCTCCCCCTTTCCGCTCATCGCCCGCTTCCTTCGTTCCTGCTGCTACTGCCTGCGCAGAATTTTCTTCCCTGGAAGGAGTGGAAAACATCCTCCCTCTCCCTCCCTCCCTCACTCTCCCCTTCCTCTTCCTTTTCAACTTCCTTCCCTGTCTCTTCCCCACGTTCCTTTTTTCCCTCCTTTCTCTTCCCCCACCAACGTTTCCTTTACGAAAAAAATATCGTTCCATATTTTTTTCTTCCTCTCCCCATCACGAGATGAGAAAAACTTCCTCTTCTCCGTCATCGTCTCTTTCTCTCTCTACCACTTTCTCCTCCTCTCGGCTGAGTATAAATTCGGCAGTGGACGGGCATTTCTTCTTTTACTGAAGGGGTTCTAAGTTTCATTGGCTTATCGACACGTTAGAATGCTTTATTTCACTGTATGCTATATCTTTTTGTTGACCTGACGGACGGAATCAACGAAAAAAAACTTCTTTTAGGTGGTGCAGAATTGGGAAGAAGTAAAAAGAGACTGGAATTTATTTTCGTTAAAGAAACGAATGCGCTGTACAGAGGACTGTCTAAGAGGAAAGGGTGTTACCTCTGTCTACGTGATACTCCGGAAATCGCTAAGTTGCTGGGTGGATATGTGTGCAATGTACTAAATACCTACCGAAGAATTTTTCTCTCTCAGGTTTTGACTAATCTTTTATGATCTCGTATTGTTCTCGGAAAGAACGAGCCTCGATAACTCTCTGTTCTACAATCTGTCTTACGTATTTTCATCGTTACGATCCTTTGTAACTATGGTTTATCCCTAAAACATCTTCTGCTACACTTTCCGACTTATATTTCTCCAGAATCCTTAACGTGTAAGGAAATGGCTCAGGTTGCGTGTGACAGGAAGATGTGAGGAAGATTTTTTTGCAAAATATTCTGCCTGTATTTCTTTCGGGATATAAAGGTCCGGACACTTGCATCTTACGAGCCACGAATACGTTCGATCCAAACGTAATAAGGAAGTAATGCCTCTAAATGCTGTATACGAATAAAATTGCCGTAATTGCTTCACCTCTCGACAGGTTTTTTTTTGGCTAATCCCGTCTTATTCCTTTCCCTTCATCTTCTCGTACTCATCCCTTTCTTTTAAGGCATCCTTATATTCCTTTTCTCTCCTTAATCGTTTGCTTCTTTACAAGCATCTTCCCTTCAGTGGTTTCTTATAGCAGACCTCCGCCTCTCAAAATTCCCACCCATTACTTCTGCCTTTCCCTTATTATTCTAATTAAGACCCTATCTTCCCCTGCCCTGTTTAATCTTTCTAATTCGTTTTCCCGTCCAACTAATTTTCTCTAATCTACGCCATACCCACTTCGCAAATGCTTCTAATCTGCTCGCATCTTCTTTTCTCATAGTTCCTGCCTCACACCCATGTAATGCTACGCTCAACGTCAAACTTTTCACCGATATATTTTTTGGTATCTTTTTTTCGGGCTTCCAGTCAGTAACACTCGTTCTCGCATAAATGTCTCATTGCTCGCGTGAATATTGTCGTGATCTCTTTTGTACTCCTTCCAACTTGAATCACAATGATTTCTTAAACATGAAAAATATTCCACCTATTCCAGCCTTTCTCCATCTAATTTAATCTTCACTTTTGATTCTACTCTCTTAGAAAATCTCGTAACTACAGATTTTTCCTTTAAGATTTAGCCTTTTCCAAATTATTTAAATTGTAAGATTAAATTTGGAGCAGCTACGTAACTATAAATGCTTATGTGAGTTCAATTAAAGATTATAAAATTTAGTTTCGCTCTCCCGCAAGACCTGTCGTAATGAATATTTGAGACCGTTTTAAGATATCAGGAGAAAAGTAGGGTGAAGAAAAAATTCAATAAAATAGCGAAGTTTTTGTCATTTACTGATGAAAATGTGAAAAAAATCCTCCGTAAACATAAAAAATAAGTCAGCTTCATGTTTCTCATGCTCGACATCTATCCCGTGCTCGTTTCGGGTTCGTCGCCTCGCGATTTCCCGTTTGGTTTTTTTTCGTTCCAACCCGTAGAATTAGTTTTTTTTACAGCGCACGTTTCGGTTCGATATCACATCGTCTCCATTTTTTTCAATCTCTCCTTTGGTTTTTTCGTGATTTCTTTTCCTTCTTCTCGGAGGATGACTTTGACGAGAGGGTTTCGATCGGTATTTTTTCCCAATCCTCTCTTGAAAATTCGTCTTTTTTTGTTTATTTTCCCCCGTCGCGAGTCCCGGCAATATTGGATGAAATAAAATCTTTTTGTTTTATAAAATAGGCGACCTTAAAAGGATAAAACAAGAAAAATTTCAGATTTTGTTCGTTATAAAAGATTTTGGTGTCATATTCTTTTCATTACTGTTTCTTTACATATCCTTTACGTAATAATTTCGCTTTGATAGGAGGTTTTCAAGGTTGAGCTTCATTAAAAAAATGTGTTTTGCTTTTCACTTTATATTCAAAATCCATTTACTCCAGCTTATGGAATGAGATTATTACGTAAATGATATGTAAAGTTATAGTAATGACAAGTAAATTACACCCAAATCTTTTGTAATGAACAAATAATCTGAAAATTTTCTTGTTTTATCTTTTTAAGGCCTCCTATTTTGTCTTAGAATTGCGAAAATGAGTAACATTCGGTGAAAAATAACGGACATAAATAAGTTACCTCAGTCGCTTCCTTACAATGATTGATGTCAAAGTTCGTGATTTGTGGAACTTTGTGACTTTGTGACTCTAGCGCTAGTAGGCTCGTCAGTTTAAATCGCAAACCAAACAAGATGAGAACCCCGGTACCGGCATTAACCTACTCTTTTCGAAAAGCACCAAGCAGGACCAACGGCTTTATGCCCCTTTCGAAGGATGAAGCGTTGATTCGCGTGCTCTCCTCCAAACACGCAGATAGAGGCCGCAAGATCTATTGCAAAAATGCAACTTTCGCAGGTGTTCAATAGCTCAGCGTAGCAGGCCAACGCCCTCGCCACTACGCCACAGCAGCCCATTTCGCAAGTTTTGAAATTTCGAAGATACTTTTCTACCCAAAAGCCATCTACCGCAGCGTGAGGAATAAAAATATATACCCAAAGGAACTATCTACTGATTACGAGTTGTTGTTTTATGAAAAAGTTCAAAATTTTTAAACCAATACTGAATTATTGAAGTATAAAATGACATAATAGAAATAAACTAAAATTTTCGTACAATTAAGCCTTATAACTTCTCTCGCCATATATTGTTGTCAATATGACAACTCAAGTTGAAATCCATATTTCCCGCTATCATTTCTAACGTTGGGGCACAGAATTCTGTGAAATGTAGTAGTTCAATTTCTTGCTACTAAAACGCCACCAGAGTCACCGGCAGAGCCATCGCAACCAAATAGACTTTTGGAAAGTTTGAACATTCACAGATTAACTTCTAGATGAGATACGAAATTGTTTATGGGCTGAAAACCATCTGTAAGCCGTAAGATTTCAAACAATGTAACATTCTTTACGATCTGACCATTCGTTCAAGAGATATGACGGAACAAAAAATGGTCTACCCCAAGATGTATAAATAAACTAGCAGAAATTCCCGGCGTTGCCCGGGGAAATTTGGTTCAAATCCGATCGGAATTCTAGATGATACATGGTATTTAAGAATTCACTCGGCCGCCGTTTTGAATAAAACGGGCAGAGAGAAACAAAAACCACGTATGAATTATTTCTGGGATCCCTCCACAATCGCACCAAAATTGATTCAAATCAATAGTAGGACTTGGGAAAATACGCGTAGTTTAATCAGTACCCGCCGTCCAATTACGGATAAGGAAGTAGTCGTTTCCCAACTTTCTCACAGTGTATAAGATGTAGAGTTACCTGTTCTTTGAGAAGAGGAAGTTTATGAGAACAGTTATTTTATTGAACAGTTTAGGCATCAGAACAGTTCGAAAAGAACTGTCCCGTTCTTTCTGACTCATGTCTAGATGGCAATGCATTAGCATACAAAGTTATTTTGCTTTTTGTACAATTAATATAAAACATTTGGGACTAAAAAGTAGCCTACGACCTTCCTATTTGTGAAGAAAGTATTTGTTGAAAGTTTGATTATTCTAGCTTTAACTGTGTGGAAATGTATAGATGCACAAACAAACAAACTTTCATAAATATATAGGAGATTGATCTTATACTTGTATTGCAAGTGGCAGATATCAAATTTGAACTTCCTAAGTTAATTTACTCGAGAGTTATCGTCGAAAAACCAAATCGATGCCCCCCAAACCTCCACTTAATTTTTTTTTGAGATACACCACATCTTATAAATATTTTAGTGTGTATGTATGTGTGTATGTTCTTTATACGTTTTTACACCCTTGAAGCTATCGAATTAAAAAATTTCATGGGCCATCCCATGCACTAAAGGAAGAACTTGGTCTAGATTTGCAGACCATGGAGTCTCTTATACCCCATGGGGTCAACAAAATACTATTTCCATAAGAATGCATGGGAAATGGTGTGGAGAAACCCCAATATGCCATGCAGCCCTTCACTGATGTGGATATAAATATACCTACATATTAACCTACGATCACGGGAAATGGCTTATTTTACGCACGCAAGACTGGCTATTTTAATTCTGTTCATGTTTTGTCATATTACATGCTAAATCGCTCGAAATTTTTCTTTAAGCGAAAAATTTATCGATTTAGATGACCATTTTCCAGGCGGCAACAAAGCTAAATTTCTTAATTGTTGTCCTTTTCAAAGTTAGAGATATCCACGCCGTGGCGCGCCGTAGAGGAAGAATAGCTAACTCCATGATAAAGGGTACAAATGGATTCATGCCTAAATGTAGTCTATGAATACTTTTAAAGTGATTCAAATGATTTTTAAGGAATATTAGAACATTGTTATCTTTTACCATTAACATTGAAAGATTTATCGCAACATAAATCGATACATCTACTTACATTTGTTCGGTAACCAAGATGTTGTTTATTGTTTACGTTTTGGCTAATAGTACTGACATACTCGTAATCCACATAATTTTATTGCTGCTTTAAAGGCTTCGGTGCATCTATCCATGTGAATATTAAGTAAGACAATGCGTAATTATATCAATGGTAAAACTTTACAATACAATACATAAAATAGTAAATGTTAATTTAAGCATCGCTTGCGTAATTAAGGAATGGGGAACGTTTGCTCCGAGCAATAAAAATCGTCTCCTACTTAAAAGAAAAGTTTCCCGAGCGAAGCCGGGCGTTTCCGCTAGTAGCCTATATTTTAAGCTGGACCAGTGTAAAGATATGCTGCAAGTTTCATAAAAATTCGACCAGCCGTTTTTGCGTGATGCGGTAACAAACAAACAGACAGACAGACAACAATTCTGCAAACGGTTCAAAAGTCTTCTTGTGATGCAAAACACAAAAAAGTAAAACCCCGATAAAAAACAAATGTACAGACGGAGTTACAATTTTATTTGTATAGATATCGGACGAACGCATATAAAATATTTTATAAAAACAACCAATTCGCGTTTTGATCGCGTTTTATTTTTTCGACAAATGATCCCGGTGCATAATTTTTTTTTTGGGTGATGGGGATCCGGATATCTTATAAATATTTACGCGAGTCCTTCGGAATGTATTTATTTACCTTTTCTTCGAGTTGCATACGAGGTGCTATCAAAAAGTTCCCGGACTGGTCGCGTGGAGCGCTAACCGGACGTAGTACGGACTTGGGCCGCTAAGTAGCGCTAAAGAGCTTCATTGTGAAGCAGTGTGCCAAGTGTCACATAGATACACGCAAGTGTTTTGTTTTCACGAGCGTTTTTGTGTGTTAGTGTTAGTTATGTTCTGCGATTTTTGCGACTATCGCTAGTTCATAATAATTTAAATATCTGTACCCCAAATATGGAGAAAGTCATGTGTTGGCCCCACAAGATTTTTTTTACGATGCTCTCCCATCTTTCGCGATTTCCGTATTTTCTGTCCTTCTCTCTCTCTCTCTCAAATTTACCTTTAAATCTTTTGTTACTTTCTCGTAAGGGAAGTATGTATAGGGAGAAAGCGTTGCGATTGTGAGGAAGTTGGACTCGTAGAAGGTTGATGATCATGCACGTTTTTATGTGTCTCTCAGTCTGAAAAAGTGTTTTTTTTGTGATTCCCATTGTAGTCTGTATATCCGCGTCTGTAGCGGTTGAACAGAATCCGATTGAATCTCGTATTATACAGGGTCATCCATTTAAAATGCAACCCACTAGTTTATCTAAATATTTAATTGCATTACAAAGTCCTGTAAATCGCTAAAACAACAATGTAATAACACTGAACAGTCTGTAATTATCTACAAAAAATGCTCCAAATTTCCTCCTTGCTGTTCAAAACAAGCAGTTGCTCGCTTTAATGTGTTTCGCGCAACACGGAGCAGAGTTGCTTGGTCGATTGAATGAATACAGGCTTCAATGTCTCTCTTTAATTTAGCAATTTATCATTGTTATGTGGGTTGGGTTGGTAAACGCTTTTCAAGAAACCCCACAAGAAAAAAATCTGCAGGTGATAAATCAGGAGCTGCAAGACCCTCGAAACAATGCGATCATCAAAGAACTGATGGAGTTGCGCCATTGATGCACGGGAAGTGTGGGTTGTGACTCAGTCCTGCTGCAACCAGCAACGCCTTTCTCCCTCTTTAAGGAATTGCTGAATGATATCCTGGTACATCTCTTATTTTGCACTGGTCTGTTTGGGAACTTTATTCTGAAGGCCTCCTGGCACTGTCTAAATGATTTCACTGAAAAATAACTCTCTAAAATGAACACTTGCTCTTCTCGGGCAAAACCCATTTTTCGCGGCACGAGAGTCGGTGCTAAACAGAACACCTTGTACGACTGACAGTAAGACTGATTCTGTCGACAGTGGTTGGAGGTGACTCAAGGCCATCGGAGCACGTATCATTTAGTGCGCTGTTGCCATATTTACTTCACGCACAGTTATGTGATGTGTTGCGTGATAAATGGATGACCCTGTATTAGGTGAGCATGTCAAACTGGCGGCCCTTTCTGTTTTCTAAATCATAGACAACCTGCGGCTAAACATTTTTCACAAGTAAATTGGTTTAAATGCAACCAAAGAAAATTAATGCACGGAGTGAAATCTCACGTACCTACGAGAGAAATTTTGTGTTGTATAAGTTGAGCCGATTTTTAAAAAGAGTTATTCGTAACTTTTCGTTGTTTTCTTTCGCTTCCCACGATCTCCACCAAGGTCATTCTACCTTTCGATAGATTTTCAGCTCAGCCAACCAAAACTGAACTTCCCAAGGCGTTTCCATTCATCTTTTCCTATCCATACCCATCTCCCTACAATATCACTTCAAAATTCATACCGTTCCTCTCTCAGCCTCTAATTCCACTTACGGCGGAACCTCCTTAAGTTCGATGATTAAGCTTTATTTATCCCAATACCCTTGACCTTTCTTATATCCGTTTCTTTTTATATTATTGTTGCGTTTTCACGTTGTTCTGCGTCTCATTTCGTAACAAGCCTCGCCCCAATTTCCTCTTCTTCGCTCTCTCGTTCGTTCCTGGTAAGTGTCCCGAAAGAATGGCCCCATCCGAGTGGGTTCTTGAAGTGGTTTCGAGAGTAAGTGCTCCGTCCCGTCCCCGTAATCTATTTTTGGAGTTCCCGTTGCCACGACGACGGTGCTTCCAAAGCAGCCAATTTTCATGCCCAGGAAAGTGGACCTTTAAACAGAAGCGTAAATCATCTACGATTCCGATGAATACTTGTGGCACTGTATTCGGCCTTTGGAGAGGAAATCACTCGAGCTATTCTCTCGGTGGCCTGAGTATAAGCTCGCGTTATACGTTACGTTTCTGGTTTTCGTAAATCTTCCTCCTGTTCGCTCTTGGCACCTCAGAAACATACACAGCCTTATCTGTAAAGGATATGGAAAGGTAAAAGAGAAAGTGTTGCTTCTTCACCTGGATGCTGGAGGCGAATATTCTGTAAATACATTTCCTCAAGTAATCGAGCTCTGCATCTGGCTTTCACGGCATTCTTGTAAATAGATGTAAAAATATAATTTTCGTGTTAGTGATTTATATAAGGCTGTATAAAAGACTTACGTATGACGTGGCATCATACACTGCATTTTGTTTTTGTTACGTAAAAATTTGTAGGCCTTGGTGGAGTGTGAATGTAAAACTGAACGATTCGGAAGCGAATTAACGATCTCACCATATTGTCGGAATCTAATTGATTTTAATTCCTGAAGATGTAACAAATTTTACTTAACTTTTACGTGGCTATAGACATTGTGTTGATCGTCAGAGTAGTAGGTAGAGTAACTCTCATTGGATTTTATCGTCGCGGGGGTTGGTATCGTCCAAGGAGCTTGGGCATGTTAATCGGCCATTCCTTGTAGATGAGGAAAGAGAATCAACCATCAAAATTACATTATTTATAAGTAATGCTTACGATTAGTTGTATCGCATATAAGTCGTATTTTTTCTGATGCACGCCAACCGAAACAATTATATTTAAGATATTGTCGAGCTCACCTTATGGTTGAAGTAAAATTGACAAACGATGTTACCACAATTCCAGCAAAATTATTGATCTCCTCTATAGAAAACCACGCATCTCCAGCAGCTATAAAAAAGTTGGAGAAACTAGAAGAGCAATTCGGCTATAATTCAGCTGTCATCGAAGTAAGTTCACCGATATTAGGTTTGAAAAAAGATATGTAGAATTTTCTAGCTATGAATTACCGCTGATGACGCCTGCTTTGAATCCGAAACTCCCATGCGGCTTTCCCAAACAATTTTAAACGGATATTTGAAATGCACTTGACCGATTATATTTTAATACCTCTATTAAAAATTCTAGGTTTTCACCTTTAGGACCTGTGGGAGACAGTATTCTGTCCAATTCTATTCAATTCCGGAGTTCTCTTCCCGTGCTTTCCTTTCCCATTCTCCTGCGCTCCTCTCGCAAGCGACCTTTCTCCCCATTTCTCCTCATATACCATTAAGATTTCGCTTCAGACTTCCCGTCGACGACTCCTTTCACCACGCTCCTTAAAACTTCCGAATTTCCTCTTTCCTCTCTCCAATTCTCCGTTCCCTCCATTTCGCCCTTCTTCCCCCTCTCGAGTCGATATGTATATACTCTTAAAGAACCGTTCTCGAAAAGGGAACCCTTTCCTAAAAGCATTTTTTATATATATATAACCCCTTTACTTTTTTCTGCATCTTTTAAATATGTACGTGTAGGCACGCGGGTATGCTTTCCAAAACGGAGATGTGTGAGGATTTCGCCTAGGGCGAGGGTTGTCGTAGGGAACGAAAATGGAATTTTTAACTAAGTTCGATATAATGTTCTGAGAATTTTTAGCTATTCCGGTTCTGAATGTTATCCGTGTTCGTTTCCTCTTTTGGTGTCAATGACTCGTTTGTAAATTCTAGGTGTTGTAATTCAGGTGAAAATCATCGAGTTCATCAAGTTGGGAATCCATGATTCTCCATAGCCATAATGTTGGGAAAAGGAGATTCGCACTTCGGCTACAAAGGAGCCCACATCAGTGTTTTTTCGACAATAGTTCTTTTTAACGCTATACTTCACGAGATATAAGTTGGCCTCCCAGATGTTTACGTCCACAAAGTGGAGGGGAGCTACGTTGTCGGATTTACGCTTACAGTCCACGCCCGCAACCCAAAGGATACTGAATGAGAAAGCGAAGCTCCCACCCTCTACTTCCTCAGGGGCCAACTTACGTCTCGTCTACTATAGTATCGATGACGCACCACTGCTGCTTTGAAGCTGATGTGCGAATCTAGTTTCCCAAACTTTCTATGGCTATTTGGAGGGACATAGTTTGTCAGTTTTCAAGGTATTCAAGTAACTATGGCGTCTCTTCCGAATTTGAAGTTCCGTTATTAAGGAAATGGTGTCCAAACTTTGGCCAGAGGGCCTCATCCGGCCCGTCATGAGTTGAACTTCTACGATAAAAGACACATTATGTCAGCGGTTTCCAAACTTTACAAAGCCGCGCCCCCCTTCAACTAAGAAAAATGTCCTTGCGCCCCCTTATATATTAAATATATGGCAAATTATACGCCCTAGCCACTTGAGAGCTAGAATTCGGCGACTGCATATTGTAGGTCTCACGATTGTGACAGCTGAAACGACAGTAAATACAATGTGAAGTATTTTTGCGTCACCCTGACATGCCCACCGCGCCCCCCTAGGGGGAAAATTATCAAAACAATATTTTTAGTCTTTTCTCCTATTCACATAATAAATAAATAAATTTAAAGCGAATCGGTTAAGATTGACCATCCAAAAACTCCAATAGTTACCTTAAATTATTCTATAACTGTTTTATTCTGCTCGTGACTGGCTATTTGCGGATTTCCCCGAAAATAGCTATTTAGCCCACAAGCCGAAATTTTAGGCAGCGCTGTAATTAAGGCATCGATTTTATTTCTAACATGTCAAATTACAAGTTTTCAATTGCATTTTATGAATGGTTTATCGTTCAGTTTCTCAAGGTGCGCTCATAAAACGGAAGCGACCTTGTGTTTTCACCGGAGAAGCTCGGCTGCGTCTCGTTTTCCCATTGCCCTTGGCGGTCATATTCACGGTGCGTTTCCGTCTCTTTTTGTGGTCGTGTCGTTTGTAACACTGGATATCCAAAGGCCATGTTCGTGATGCATCCAAGAGGCGGAAGGATCTTTGAAGCTCTCTTACGATAGACGCGTGTCCGAACGAAAGAGCTTTCCACGTGGGACCTTTTTCATGCGGCGTACGATTTTTGCGTCATTCAACATCTAATCCAGCGGTTGGAAAACTTTTGACGCATTAGAAGTTGCGGTTACTTAGGCTTATAAACAGATGTAAATGCCTGACAGAATGAGAAGGATCCTATCAGTGAAAATCGACAACTAATAATGTTTAAGCGTCAAAAACTTCACAAAGAAAGGGTTTTCAGCATTAATTTCATCAACAAAAAAATACGAAATTACCCGTTTAGATGTCTCGGATCGCTTTCATAATGACATAAAATGCTTTCGGGGGCCGTAATTTCCCCACCTATGAACTAATTGAATCTAAAATTTCCTGTTCACACACTCAGTGGCGGATTTAGGCATTCTGGGGCCCCTCGCGCCGAACTATTGGGGCCCCTGTCGCTGAACAATTTGGGGCCCTGCAATCTAAATATATGCTGAAACCTCACCAAACGACTACCACTTTATTTTACCTCTCTTAATGATCGCATTGATAAATAAAGGATCACAGAGCAAAAAAATAATAATAATTTTCTACGTCGTTTTTAAAGTGACATATTTAATATTTCTGATGTTATATAGAAAGAACATTTTTTGGTGCACCTTATTTCAAGGGGCTCCTGGCGCGCGACAAGTGCGACCCCCCGTAAATCCGCCACTGAACACACTCGCTATTCACTCGCGCAAGTACTTGAGGCATTTTAAGTTCTTCGTGTTGACAGCAAGTGCTAAATAATTAATTTACATTCAAACAGTAGCTTTGTAAGGCATGGTGGAAAGGGAAAACGGTATTTGTATGATATATTTTTAGAACAGGTTTATAACGTGAGCTGAAAGATAGGGTGCATCGGCAACAGTGGGTAAATAATGTTAAATGTCGTGCGTAAAGTGAAAGACAATCGACCTTCAACGGCATTAGAAGACAATCTATGAATATGCTAGGAAATTTCCATATGCGAAGCATGTTTCTGATGATTTAAGATTCGGATGTGGTTAAACCTGCTTCTTAAGAGGAAAGTCTGTTGAATTTCTCCGGAAGTTTATCTTCAGTGCAATTACGGTTATTTTTGCGAAACTAAAACGGCAGGGAAAGCAAACTTTTTCCTGCTTCGTTTCCGATTTTTCTGGAAGTTTATTTGCAGTGCAATTACGGTTATTTTTGCGAAATTAAAACGGCAGGGAAAACAAACTTTTTCCTGCTTCGTTTCCGATTTTTCTTCTAGAAAAGACCTACCCACCATCCCTTAATGGTGCAATTTTGCAAATTCGACGACATTCTTCAAACGCAGTTAATGTAATCGAAAGTGTTATTTCGTTCGCTAGTGCAGTCGTAACACGTTTTGGGTTATAAAGACGTGACGAACTTTGGAAACAATTTCGCGTCAATTTTGCTCCCAGAAAGAATCCCTCCGTTCGAAAGGAAACGCGAAGCGGGTTAAAATTGCATTACGCGAAAGAAAAATAGAATTCGTCGGCCGATCGTGTCCCGTATTACCTTCACCGTAATTATCTCTCTCTTTCATTCTCTTCCGTTGTTTCGTAACAACGTTTCCGTCCTTTCTCCACTCTTCGCGGACATTTCTTTCCCTTCCCCCCTCCACTGTCGCTGGGCGTGAAAATCTCTTCCTGCAATAAGGGAGGGAAAGGAGGGAGATGTGGGAGGGAGGGGGTGGAAATAGAGATGGCTCTGCGGTCTGAGATTGCGTCCTCCGTGTGCGTTTGTGTGTGTGTCGGCCGCGTCTCATTAGCAGCCTTGTGGAACGACATTCCCCTCCTCCTATGGGATTTAATGCGGCATTTGTTTCCATGCGAGACACACACGCACAAACGCCGGTGAAAGGATACACATACAGATGTGGGGGAGGAAGTTGTTCGAGTCACTCTCTTTCTCTGTGTCTTTTCATATCTCTCTCTCTCTCTCTCAACCCCTCTTTTACTCTTTTGTCGATTCATTCATGTTTTCTACCCGCCCACTCTCTCTGTACCACTCTGCCTTTCTCTTTCCCCCTCTTTATTCCCCTCACTCTCCTTTCCTTCCTTCCTCTTCCTGTTTTTCCCTCATTATCATCCTCCTCCTTCATGTGTGTATGTATATATGTGTTTGTATGTATGTTTGTATGTATGATTGTATGTATGTATGTATGTTTGTATGTATGTATGTATGTATGTATGTATGTTTGTATGTATGTTTCTATGTATGTATGTATGTACGTACGTACGTACACACATATGCCTACCTCTTTTCTTCCACTCTATATAGGTTTTTGTCTACTTCTCTTTACTTTTCCACAGTTTTTTTCCGCCCTTTTCCCTCGTCTCTCTTACGCTCCGCACCCCTGTAATTTATCATTGATTACTTTATTTACCTGCCATTATTTATATTATTGTTTTCATTTATTTATCCTTGACACAAAAACTAGGTGCTTTTTGGCTGCTTTAGATTGAACGTTTTCGTCTGCGACAGATGGGATTATGATTCGTACCCCTTAACAGTCACGCCTTCCACCCCTTTGCTAAGATTCAGCACCCCAGATTTTCTAATTGCAAGCCTTAGAATTTAATTTTGCCATCTTTTGTATTCATCTATTAACTTTTAGCTAACAGTCTTTTCAGCTGCGAAAACTTTTTTCGGCATTAATAGGAGTTTTATCACAGAATGAGACCAGTCATTTGAAAAAAATGCACAGAAAACTTCAAGCCTCCCCTCCTTTCCCCTCTCACTGTTATTCTCGTTTCTCGCCTATTTTTCGGTTCGGTTCCAATTCCACAAGACTTCATTCATTGTTTTTAAGTTAACGTTTGCGTCGGTAATTAAATGTTCACATGATTACTGGAGTCATGTTGGTTGGTTCTACTCGCGAACCCCATGGTTGTGGAAATTAACATTGATTTAATACTTATTTCGGTTGTGGTATGTGTTTGTACTCGACGTCTTTTAAATTTAAAAAAAAAGTTTTTAAAAACTAATGATATAAGTGGATTTACGCGGTAATATTTGGCAAAACTCCATTTCACATAAAGTTATTTGTATGACAGTACGAATAGATTTATATTAAATAAATTCCCCTCATTGTATGTCGTTACTAAATCTAACTTTGTATCAAGATTTAATCATATTTGGATGATCGTTATTTATATCATTGAAATGATTAACATTCACAACGGGATTGATTTTGATCGGGTACCTAGGCTCCCCTTATACTTCCCTTTCTTTCCAATCCTATCTTTTTCTCCCTTCAAATTTTTCCTCTCCCTTCCTCTTTCCTACTGTGCCATACAATTTGTGGCGATATTTGACCAACGAAAGAGAAAGTGGAGGGGATGGGATTTAGGGAGCGGGAGGATGAGAGAATAAAAAGCTAATCCTTTTGGGAGATCGATCGAGTTATTAGCGCGTGGGATCGAAAAGCCCCGAGTCGTAATTGTGTCGTCTCTTTTTTTTTCCTCCATCGTGTTCTTCCCGCGTATGGGGAGATTAATCTTCCTCTCTCTCCCTTGTCTTCTCTCCATTTTGTCCTGACGCGTCAGGTGGAAGGTATTTATCCCGATATATAAAGAGGTAGTGGATTACCAGTTTCGTGCGTAATGTAATCGTTAAACGACGTTGGATTGTTTAAAGTTATCGGTGAAATCGGTCGTGTCCGACCGTCGAGTGATTTTAAAAAAAATCATTTTTCGCCTTTTATAACTTTTGTTCCCCTCCCTCCGCGGAAATATTTTTTGGGCCCCTTCATAATTCGTTTCTAGGTCCATTTATGTATATTACGGTAAATGTGTGTTGTAGGTTACGTACATATTTATGTAACATATATATGTTGTGGGCATGTGTGTACATTTACTAAACATCACACATTATTGTGACATACATACAAATAAATTTTGATTTTATTACATTATTGCCGAATAAATGAAAAATAGGAACAAAATATAAATTCTTAAGAAAAACATTATTAATAAATAAAGACAACCATTGCTAACTAATAGCATAAATAAAACGCAAGTTAATATATTAACAAAAGAATTACCTATATTTTTAAAATGTTATTAATATTTTTATGAATAATTATTTTCAAAAGACAAGACTGCATGTTAGATTGTGCTTGAGCATGATTTTTTAAAATACAATTTACCATTAATTGATGTCATCGCTCCAAGCGGAACGTTGTTTCGAGAACGACTTGAATTACCTTTCCCCAATTATCGGATTTATTTAATTATATATACATTGTGCGAAGCCTTAACCACCATCTAGCGGTGAATTCTGTAAACATATTCCAAATATAATTTACGGCAGTAAGGACGACTGCGTACTTTTACGATACGAAATAATAATTTTACCTTATAATGCTATTCATAATAATTTAAATACCTATACCCCAAATATGGAGAAAGTAATGTGTTGGCCACATCAGATTTTTTACTTTGCAATTTTAAGAGTCAGAAATTTAGAATTATAAATGAGAAATTTTTACTTTCCTTATTTTGTTTACCCTTTTCACGGATTCACTTGAAGAGTTCACTTTACCTCAGAGGTCGCCTTACAATCGACAAAATATGATAATCTGATTTAATATTTTCTTCCAGACAGAAAAAAAGTTTCATCCCCCGATCCCTTCATGAAATAAAATTGTTTAAAAATAGCAGGGCGATAAGGAAATAAGCCTCCGTCTACGATTCACCGCGAAATGCTTATCGAAGGAAAAGCAGCACGTTATTTTCTTTTCGTAAATAAAGGATTGGAGGATTTTGTCGCCAATACGACCTTCCTTTTTTTTTCTTCGCCGTTATCCTATGAAAAAAGGGGCGAATGGGAAGCTCCCCACCCCCTACCTCCTTCCCTTAGAGAAAAATCGACAAAAAATAACTTTTTACGCCTTCCTTGTTCGGAATTCGCTTTACCACCTTCGGCGAATTCGAGGATTTTTTTTCTCGCAAAAAGAAAGCTATTTTCGGTCCAAATCTGATTTTTATTTTCCTCTTCTTATTTTTTTCTCTCTCCCTTTCCCATCTCCGTTTACCGTTTTTGCTTCCCTTCCCATTAACAAATCCCCCTCCATCTCACTCATCCTCCAATCTCACATTACCCCATCTAACTCGTCCCATCTAACCCTCCCCCTATCCCACCCACCCTCCCTCTCCAGTATTAATAGATGGAAACTTCCGCGTTTGAAATTCCCATCTACCACAAAAATGCACGTGGTGAGCGTATTGGTGGGAGGAATTCTTTTCTTACACGCTTATACGTGAGAGCAATGTGGGATTCTGATGGCGGAACCGGATCACGCCTCCGCCCTGTGCATTCCTTCCTCTTACCACCCCGCCATTTTGTTTTTTTTGCACGTTAAAGAAAACGGAGAAACACCTTCCTGAATAGGTGTCGGAGCAATGCAGACGGGGCGTTATCTTCCCGGGTCTCGTTGAGAAAATTGTCTCCGGTCTGATTGGCTCGGGACGATTTTTCGCCGTAAATAGCGGCGTCGTTCGCATTTTCTCCGTCGCTAATTGTTTTCGCACGAGTCGTATTTATATCTCGAAAATTTTCCTGTCGCCAACGTACTAGATTCTTGTGTGCTAAAAATATATATTCGTTTCTTCGCCTGTAGTGCGCGATTTGAATAATGAATGAGTGAGTGAGTGTCCGCCCATCTACGTTTTTCGTCTAGTAATACAGTTTAATGATTTTTTTTATATAAATGGCTTTAGAGATCTAATTCGGTGGATAATTATTGAGATTGTCTTTGGTTGAAATCAAATTGCCCCTTTGGGTATTGTCGATAGCCATGTTATGGGAACCATTTGCGTGAATTTCGCGTAAAAAACAGCCGTCATAAATAGATGGTTGATTCTAAATTAGAATTTAATTATTAATGGGATATGATTTTTTATAATCTGATGGTAAATGAGGACCTGTTGTCGGTTAATTCCGCTGATGACGGCTTCTTGAAGCTTAATTGTGCACATGATTTTAATAACATTTTATGGCTATTGGGGATACCTATCGTGACAGTAGATCTTATCTAAATTATTAGTAGCAAATTATGTTTTACTCTATGCACACCAATTGGGACAGGAGTCTAACCGAAGAATTTCTTTTATACGATAATATTCCCTTCTACTAGCTTTAAATCCAGCGATTTATGGGTATAATTGATAGCAGTAATGATCCGCATTTATTTAGGGTCGAAGTTTATACTGTCGAGTCTATTTCCACCCTATTGTTTTTACTAAAATTCTGCTGCAACATTATCATATATATTACATATTTTTACTACATTTATTCCGGACAAGGAAATTCCTTTCGTTGTAACGGAGTAAGAAGGCGGTTTAGCCGGATAGTCGGTAAAGAGGGAGCCGGTTAAGAGGGAGTCCGGTGTATCTGAAAATTGGGGGTGGTGTTTTTGCGAGATGATCTTTTTGAGTTCTCAAAAGTATGACATTTGAAACTTCGATAGGTTCTTGTTTCCTAAAGTCTGGTATCAACGGCGAAGCGGCGAGCGAATTCTCTTTTATTCTTTCGAATTCGGCTGTCTGTGACGACGTGGCTGCTGAACCGAAAAAAACATCTGCCGCTCGCCAAGCGCATTAGAGTGTGACGAGCCGCATTTTTATATCTCTTTCTCGCTCGATGAAAAGTTTGACGGAAAGAGACGTCACGTATCCGAGATTCATTTGTAAACCGAAAAGAGTTTTGTCGTTCCAACTTGATGGTTGTGCCAACGACGTAGTATTTGCTCGCTGATTATTTCTTTTTAAAAGTGATTTGACCGGAAATACGATTCTAATTGATAACTTTCGGTCGTGAATTTTAACTTGCAGGAATAAAAGTTTTTGTTTTGAAATTTTGAGCTTCATTCCGTGTACTTCAATAATTCCTTACAGTAGGTACATATACACGTCATTTTCCATATATTCTCGCATAATTGAACAAAAGTACCTATATCTATTTCCAAACGCCGAAGAGACTTATAAACGTAAATAGCATAGCCAGTAGGAGATTCACTTATAGTTCGGCGTCCATTTCGTGCGACTTGTATTTTTTCCTCCTTTCCATAAGCAAACTCTTCTCTATTTTTTCTGTGACGAACGAAGTTCTATTTCGAATTTACTTGTCTAATCTCTTTAAATCGGCCGGCAGGTATGCAAAGCAATAGGACGATTCATAATTCTTCAACCGATTTCGGAATCTCGTCCCGCGAAACTACGCCCGTTTCGCGTACTAATGACGCAATCACCTGGAGCTTTCGCCACCATCAAGGTCGGCGACGCGCGGCGCCAAAAAAAAAAAAAAAACAAAAACCAAACACAAACTGGAAGGGGCAGGAGACAAAACGACATGTAAAGCGCGACGGCGTTCGGAGCCGTTATCGGATGTTGTGATGGCAATTTCTCACATTATGGGAACGTCGTGGCCTGGAGGGGGAAGAGATTAAAAGGAGCTTCCGTAGAGAACGGTCGGTCGCTCGGCGAGAGAACAATTGACTGCGAGAAAAGAGGTCGTTTGGGCGGGGGAGGGTTAATATGGCGTGGAAAGTGGAGTGGCTTGAATGAGAAGAGGTAGGCTACCCTCAAAAAAAAAAAAAAAAATACGACGGCCACGAGCTGTGCTCGTCAATTCGACTCTTTTTAACTGTTTGAAGAGCTAGTGGGAATGTGTTTCCCTCGCCACCCCTTTTACTCACCCCGTCTAACTCGGTTCTACCCTCGTACGTACGTATTGCACGCGATTACAAGCGTCCGTAACTTTTTTTTTAACGTGTCCTCATCACCCAATCGCGACCTAGTTACGTGAACGGAGAGAGCTGGAAAAGAGGTGCACGTAATTACCTCTGCCTGCGCGATGTTTCGTTTTTGTTTTGTTTTATTTATTTCTTTTCTCTTTCGTCCTTTATTCGTTCGCTGTTTTCGCTTCGATCGGCGTGGAGGATGAAAATAAAAGGGGAAGCTTTCCTACCGGTAGCGAAGCTCCTCCTTGTTTTTCATTGTGTTAATCGTGTAGTTTCACGAATAAGGAATATAGTGAGAACCATAGGAAGAGAGTTATGTAGACAAGGCGATTAAACAAATAGAATAAACAGCTCTGAAGGATTGATTTAATCGGTCAAATTTTAATCGATGGGAAATACAAAATACGAGATTTTCTTTGTTATTGCCGCATCTTTTCACTACATAATCGCACCACTATTCGAAAAAGAATATGGAATAGTGAAAATTGGCAGTAATACAGCGTGTGTAATATCTAGAAGTGAACTGCGCGATCGAATTCGTCGAAATTGAAACAATATGGTGAAATATTTCGATTTTTTTATATTTTTTGAAATGTAGTATTTTTATGTTTGTATTTTAAAATTATTTGGTATTTTGACGAATTTTGAAATTTCTGAAAAATGACATTTACGAAGTGCTTAAAATTTTGGAATTTTCGAAACTTGCAATTTTTGACATTTTTTGTAATATATTTGAAGTTTTTGTAATGTTTGATATGTTAAAAAGTTTTGGGGTTATTACAATTTTTGAGATTTTTGGATTTTTTTGGAATTTTTTAAAACTGGAATTTATATATTAAAATCTTAAGGATTTTTTTTAATTTGCGAAAATCCCAAAATTTTACAAGAATTAAAAAATTTCAAAAATTCCAAATATTTAAAAATTTCAGAAATTTCAAGAATTATAAATATTCCAAAAATTCTAATTATTTCAAAAATTTCAAAAACTCCAAATTTTTTCAAATTAAAGCAATATATTTTCGTTTCTGTCGGTTGATAAATAACATTACATTTAACTTCACTCTTTACAACGATGGTTCTTAGAGGAAATGATCAAGAAGATGTTTTATATTTTTAATATATACCACTGCCGTCGGAGAGTCTATGCTTTGTACATGAGAATCAATTAATTGTTGAAGCACTTTTAAGTCATTAGCTGACCAGGCCCCATCATGGGTCCGAACCACAGGGTAATGCCCCGGTCTATTTCCTCCAATGGTTCTATCCGCGGTTTTAGAAACACTGTAAGTTCCTTCTCAAAAGAATTTCTATCAGATATTCCATCTGGTTTCATTTGAGGCAAAGAACACAATTGTCTTCTTGATAGGTGCCTCTTAATTAAACATCCCTTTAGATTACATGACTCGCATATAAAAAAGTCATTTTTTTCTTATCTTTTCAAGCTGGTCATTTTGAGTTGTTTCATTTTCTCTTTGTTAAATTCACATTTCGCTTCCTAGGGTCTTAAGTATTGTATGATGCCAAATAGTAGTAGTCAATTTTTTTAAACCGAAAACGGGAGAAAAGTCCTCAATCCGGGAGAAAATCTAGAGATCTAATTGTCCTATTGTGGGTAGACTCCCGACGAATACGGGAGAGTTGTCTAACCTGCGTAACGAGTAAACGGTGCCGTTTTATCGCCTTTAAAAGTCGATAAGTTCTTCGATTTCTACGTCTGTTCTTCGTTCTCGCTTCCGAATCCTCACACCTACTTTAATTTCGAGGGAGGATGAGGAAACGTTTTTCTTTACGCCCCTTGTATTCGTCCTGTTCTCTCCTATTCTATCTCTAGTTCCGTATCTCCCTCGTAGAAGCCTTAGCTTGGCCGAGAAACAAGTGGCCGTTTATGTATACACCTTTTCAAGTGTCTGTCCGCTGTCGGTCTGTAATTTAAACTCGGTCGAAGCCTATTGTGCTCTCTCGTCCGAGAATCGGGTTTTTTTCACTTTTATTTTATTTGCGTGCTCTCCGCGTGTGTGGCTTTCTTCGATGCCTGCGGGTGCGTTTTTGTCTTCACGCTCCCCCGTGTTGTGAGCAACCTTCGCGGAATTAGGTCGTTCGTTGTCTTTTATAGCCTACAACTGTAACTGTTGGTTGAGTACATATACGATAAGTTTCTATACTTCACTAAATTTAGACATTTCACCCCGCATGTTAATTATTTAGTCAAGTAATGCTTTCCCATATTAAAATGCAATTTGGTATGCATAATATTTTGAAGATAGCAACGATATGATGACGAAAATGTTTTCACCGTGACGGAATGTGCATGCATAGGGTGTTACAGTACAACCCAGATTATCCTTCTGTGGAATAACCGCGAAGCGGTTTTACCCAGCGTTCTGGTGCAAGTTTTAATTTTATTGCTTATATGAAAAATTAAGAAGACACGTACTTTTATGATTTATTAATCATTAACCAATATATCCGATCAAATCAAAGACAGAGTTCTTTGTCAAAAAATTTAATGTTTTAACTAAAATGAGGCTAAGTTTCCCATTTTATTTGAAAGAGATATAAACCAATGACCTTAAATTTACGGAGATATTAAATTATTCCTTGGACGATTGAAGACTTGAGTAAAAATTTTACCTTAGTACCCCATCTTTTTTATGTGCACTCACATTGTTGATCTGTTGGTCAGGCAGAATGGTTGTTAACAAAAACAAATGTATTTTTGGCTCATTTATTCCATTCTAATTACACAGCTTCTGGTTTAATCGATAGCGTATTATTTATTGGCTGCTACGTTTGTACTTTCTCATATATTTTACGTGTATAAATTTTCAAAGTTTAACAGGCATTTATACTAAATTTTGCCGTTATAAATGCTGATTAATCGTGTTCTTCAATTACCCAATTAGCACGGATAATCGGAATGTTACTGAGTTTTAATAGACATGTTTCTAGTGCTCTTATTACTAACTTTTGTATTAACTTCGCTGCATACATACACATATATGTACTCAAGCTCTTCGGCCCAGAAAAATGGTTTTCCCACCTTCAGAACCTTTGCTCCACAGTTGTGGAGTTGTGTCCACTACGCGATCTTGCCGTGTTAAAAATTTGAATTTAAAGAGGGGTAAATATATAAACAAAACGGAATTGTTGATCGAATTCTATTTAATGCGACTTTCCCAAAAAAATGAATTACCTTTCCTCTTTATATTTAAGCTAGGTAACGAAGAATATTACGGGAACATTGATAAATTAGCGTTATATTTTACTCATTATTATGGTTTGTTTACTGTTTACTTACTGAAGCTATAATATAAAATTAAAACACAATATAAAAGTTATTTATAAAAAAATTTGTATCATTACTTGTTTTTAGCTGTGCACGAATGACGCCGTCCGGGTTGCATAAGAAGTAGGCGATTAAAACCGTCAAACTCATATGGCGTAACAATTATAAATTAAAATTTCTATGAAACGGTCGACCGTGGAGATTGATTCACAACGCAAACGAGGCATTCGCTTGTTTTGATGTCGCTGGGTGACGTGAAGTAGGAAAGTCGGTAAGAAAAAAGCCAGTAGGTTAGGGCAAGGTGCCACAAACGTCATTTTGAATGAAGCGGGGTTATATATTATGGACGCCTTAAAAATTAAAAAAAAAAAGATCGGGAAGAGTCGAAAAATTACAAGCGCGCGGTTTTTCATAAGGCGAAGATTAATGAGGAGGGATCTCGCGAAAGGCCTATATAGGCGAGAACAAATCGAGATAGATGCGGGGGAAGATGAATGCTTGTCGGAAGAGAATAACGAAGCTGGTCTGTTCTCGCGATTAGAAGGGAAATGAGACGAGCTGGCGTCAAATCAGGTCCATAAAAGAGAAAAAATAAGTGGTCTAGGAAGATGATTGCTGTATTTCCCACACTTCCGACTTGTTCGTATTTTCATTGTTGGATGGATTTAACAATCAATGGTTAACAATGTTTTAATAATGCATGATTAAGTGAGTCTGTTTCTGTAGGAGCTATGGTTGTGTGATTCTGTTTTTGTAAGCGTTATGGTTGTCACGTTGATATTTTTTGTGCCCCAGTTATTTTCATGCATGTATCATAATGAATTAGAATTTTCGTCTGAAACACTGGTCTTTCTGATCGCGTTTCCTGGACGATTATTTCAGTTATTAAACCGTCAGTGTCGGTCGTTTTTTTTAATAATCAACCCTGAAAAAGACGACGTATATAGCTCGCTCTTTTACTGATAAACGAATGACGATGACGTTCATTAATATTATCGTAAAACTGTTGTTTAAAATTAGACGGTCATTATGGCTGCAAGTGGCGACCTACCAAACTTAGATACTATAAAAAAATAGTAGAATTTACGATAGATATTACCTTTTAACTACGATGTGCCATGTTGTGGCTGTAAAAAATTTTCGTTGTGTAATTAATCTTTCATGAAGCTAAGTGTTGTATTCAAGCCTCAGCTAGACACTCCTCTCTCTGGTATCTCTTCGTTGCTTAGCGATGATTGGATGGGTCTGAAATTTTATTTAGGTGTGAAAATTTATAATTTCGGCTGGTGCACAGGCCTTTAAATGGAAAAGATATTTTCTTGCTGATTTCAATTTAGTTTGCCATATTTCTCGCATTTAATTTATCGAAGGACCCGTCTGGAAAGTTGGAGACCCGGATCTGAATCCCGTTCAATTTTTTCCCATTCTCTACTTAGGTATCCCTTGTAATTCATTCCTTTGAGATGATATGAAACCTTGCTAACCGTAGCAGTTAACTAGAATATTTACGCTAAATGAAAAGAATCGCGAAGGACAATAATATCGAGTCCTGAAGACACACCATTAGAATTCTTAACAGAAGACGAGTACCATACCAAGGTAGATGGAATCAGTTTTATATTTCGCGGTATCGTAATACAACTGGAACAACAATTGTTCGTAATTTATATTATGGTAATGCTTTTCACGAACTAGGTATTCAATCGATTTAATATAGTTTTTCATCTAAACACGTAGAAAATTTGTGATTATGTACCATGTAGAATTTGGAAAATGGTTTTTTTTATATAACGTTGTTGCGATTAAGCGAATCGAGTATTTTGATGCAAAAAACTCTCGAAAGCTGTATTTATGCACAAAATTAAATGTAAAATTAAAGGATTGTTTCTGATGAGTTTTACAGTGTTTTTTCGAGTGGTTATGGAGTTTGGAAAGCCTTTCTCGGAGACCAGTTTTTTTTATTTTTCGCTAGCTGGTTTGAATTAGATTTTTTAAAAGCGCCATTGTTACATAGCGTTCCTATCTCCAGGGAAATTCATCGCGGCGCCAATAAAAGAAATTTTTTTCTGCCCGCCAAAGTGCAGAATAAATCCGCGTGATGTTTTTCTATCCCTCATATAATTTTTCGCTTAGAAAAAAATCCCGAAATCTTTTTTCTTCTCCATTAAAAATAAATATCCTACGTTCCAAATGACAGGTTTTGGACGTTTTTAAGTTGTTTTAAAAACGCGTTTCGCCTGAAAAATTTACGATGACCACTTTTGAATCGTATCTAAAAGAATTAATATACAGTGGAATAATTTAGTTTTGCATTTTTTTGTCCATTTTGGCTATTTTTATCTGCGTACTTCAACCTATGACTTCCTCTCAATGAATTATGTGCATGGTGGATGAGCTGTTGGAATTTAGCACGCCGTGCAGGAATGTGATTTACACAGGCAACTTTTATAGCTAGAAAACGTTTCGGATATCCGAATCATATTTTTACCAGTCAAATCGTCGAACCGTTGATTACGTCATTTAACGGAAGCCTAAATATGAGCTACGCAATTCAAATTTAGAGTAATGGGACGTTTTAACTGATTCTGAAAGTTTCCACTCCTGATTCCTCGTAAATATACATACAGTAGGAAAAATAATCACAGAATGAACTCGTATACTCGATTGAAATGTTTTTTTCTGTATTTCAATATTTTTCGTAGTTTTTTTAGATCATTAAAATACCGCGTAAAGCGAATCCGTGCAATATGGGATACGTTTCCCCAAAGGAGTACATGGTGTGACAGTAGAGCGCCATATTGATTTCGGCGTTTAAAAGTTTAGTTACACTGTATACGAATTGTTACCTTTATATGATACTTTCGTATAGCCTCTTCGTATAGCCGCTTGGAGGCCAATCTGAAACCGTTCTAAAGCGATATAGATGGCCGTGCAATTCGAGGTAGTATTTTAAAAAGAAAACAGTTTTAAACCGAGAACGCGTAAACCGAAACCGTGCAATTCGAGGGGCGAGTGTATGTATGTAATTGTCTTTCGGCACGTAAACGTCACATGACGTGCGTTCACTTAGCACGTGTGTGAGCTTTCTTTAATTGCGTTTTTTCAGCAGGTGTGACCTGAGCACTCGTTAAAACATTTGTGTCGCGCTACGTGAGAAGGACTAATGACCCGCTAAAATATAATTTATACATTTTTCTTAAAAATTCTTTGTTCGGACCAGTTTCGCGTGTATTTTTTTCTTGCGTTGCAGTCCTAACGCGCAAACAATGAAGAACGGGGATTTCCCCTCGTGAAGGTCGACTCTGATTTTATATTTATATTTTTCCTTCAAAATCTGGTTTCTCTAAAAAAATTATATATATATATATATTTCCCATCCTCTCCCGTCTCTCTATTTCCTCTTATAGAGGTCGTTCCAGTGGCGTAGACCGTGGAATTTTCATCGAGCATTAAAGTCGGCCAATGGATCACTGCGGCCGCAATGTTTTTTCCCCGGCAATCCCTGGTTGCATAACTTTACGCAAACATATAAACTTCACTTTATTCCTGAGGAGTGATATCATTTTTTTGTCCGGACTCAATCGATTGCAGTTTTTTCGCTATCTTCCTCTTATGTTTTTCGTTGTATTTTGATTCCATTTCGCGTCGAGTCAGTTATGGAATGCATTTAATAGGTGATCTAGGGTTGCGGTGTGGTCAAATCCGTACAACCGTATGTAGGACGCAATATAAATTGAAGTGAACGTTGGAAGGTCAGTCAATTTCGTGCTTGGAAGTAAGAGGATAAAAAAATCCCAGGAAACGTTATATACCGGGCTTAATTTTACTAGATTTAATTTTTAAATGTGGTTTACATTCTTAATTATAGAGAGTCGTTCATTTCTTGATTTCATGTAAAGATCGAAATGAATATGGCGCATGAGATGTGTATGTGTATCTTTAACTCGCCAAAAAAAGTTAGGCAAATCTGATATAAATTCAAGAATAAGCGGTATAAGTGTCATAAAACGAAAAATTAAGTACTCCAGATGTCATAACAAGCTAGAAGAGTGGTTAGCGTGTCGCGAATACTACCCAGGACTTGGTTGTATGTTTCCACTATATGTTGAGCTTATCAAGCTCATTGTAGAAGACAGCCAACTACTGTTTATAAGCTAGTTTTTAAAAAAATGAATGAACGTTGGAAATACCGTAGATAACTGCCTATTTTTTAAAATTTGTGATACTTTGATTCTTGTTCGATAATTTATTTTCTGCCATAAGACGAAGTCGATAACTCTCTAGTGAATTAAATCTTATATGGCAATTCCTGAAGTTAAGAGATCGCTTATTTTTTCGTTTTTGAAAAATAATATGATCTTTATCCGCTTTCATTTCCCGCAGCCGCCATCTCTTGACCTGTGTGTGCTCCCATATTTGGCTTTTATTTGTCAAAGAGTTTCGGGTCAAGAGGGAATTCTTTTGGCAACGTAGCGGTACGAATTTTTCCGAGGAATATTATTCTCTTGTGTGTGTGTGCGTGTCTCCCTCTTCCATGTTGTTCTTTACCTCATAATACTGTTTTTCTCCGCAATTTCATCCTATTTTCTCGGAACCTGTACTTTATAAGGGGAGAGAAAAAATTTTGCTCGAATTCTTCAGCAGGTTTATTGTAGTTTTTGTTTTTGCAGGTTTAACTTAAATTATTGTGGTTTAAAAATTATCTTATTTTTGTTTGAGAGAGAGAGAGCATATAGTGCAGAACCATATAATCATAAAATATTCTCGTGAAACCTCTATAATTTCCATAATACGTTTAGAAAATCATTGTCTCAAAGGTAGATACCAAGATAATGTATTTGGTGGGCGGTCGAAAGGTCATAGGTCGTATTTTTTTCATTATTACGTTGTGTTGTCTCTAGTTGAGGAAATTCACCTCTGAATATCTCTTAGTTCCGATTTGCAGGATTTTTTTTTAGAAAAGGAAGCACTCCTAAAATATGTAGTTTTTGACTTATCCCCATCAAAGAATTAATATGATCCTATTAAGCGTGGAAACGACGAATTTAAGGCGACAATGTTCAAAGAAGAATCATTGGAGTAGTTGGGATGGTAATCATCCTTTAAATTGTCACGCAATCATTGTTGAAGTTGTGGTCGTAACGATTTTTGAAATTATCACGCAGTCATTGTTGAAAATGTGTCGGCAGTCATTGTTGAAGCTGTTTGACCGAGTGAGAATTCAAAACTTGTGGTTTCATGTGTTACTGGCTGTCCAAATGGACGTAAATAGGAAGGGTTCGATGGCCTCCAGTTCTGAGTTCCGTGAAAATCAATCCGTTCAGCCATATCTGCGATGATGCATGCGTTAGGACGGACGGACGGACGCGGTGGTGGTAATTGATGCCAACCCCATTGTCGCCCAAAACCCGCCCGAATGAAAGAAAAATCTCACGAAGAATTTTTTTAAATAGACGAGGAAGTGGAGGAGTTCGTTTTCCCCGGAGTTCGCGCAATAATGCAATCGGTTCCGTTTTTCTTTTTTTTTTCCTCTCCTCCCTCAGTTCGTTCCCGGAAAGCCGGGATGCCCGCTTCTCCGCTCCGCTTTTTAATTGTTTGGCGGTCGTCCCTTTTGTGGTGCAGATTCCCTCTCCGCGCATTGTCACCAGGCAACGCGGAAACGCCTCCTAGCTCCTGGCAAAAAAAAGCTGAATTGGACGACTTCTATCTTTTATTCTCCTTCCACTCCCTTTAAAACCACCCCCTCTCTCTTTTTCTCGCCCTCTCTCTCTCCCTCTCCCTTTCCGTCCTTTTCCCTTTAATTTTCTTTTTCTTTCTCCATTGCATTCACTCTATTCCCTACTCCTCCCAGTTCTCTCACCCTTCCCCCTTCTCTTCCCATTTCCTTCTCTCCTTTCCTTCTCTCTCCTTCCCCTTTCCCTCTTTTCCCATCCCCTATTTCCATTCCTCTTCCCTCTATTTTCTCTTCCACATCCCACTCTTTCCCTCCCATTCTTTTCCATCCCTCTCTCTCCCCATCCCCATTTTCTCCTTTCGCTCTACCTCCCTTTTGTTCTCCATTCTTCTCCCTTTTGTTTCTCTCTTTTCTCTTCTCTTTATATCTCTGCATCTCTCTCACTTTCTCGCGGCAATCGTCCATCTCTCTCACTCTCTCTCTCTCACCCCTGCCTCTCTCTCTCTCTCTACTCTTAAATGTAAGAAGGGACTATATAGTCTCAATTTCGCGCTCAATAAAGTCGTTTGTCTGTCTATCTGTCTGTCTTTTCCTTTCTCTTTCCGTCGTATCTCTCAATTTCTCCTTACCTCCCTCGAGGGAAAATTCCCGTCACAATGGAAACGTGCGCTAATACCTCCAATCCCTAAGAAATCTCCGCAGATAATAATGAATATCGACCGATTAGCTTTCTTCCCACCCTACCTCAAGCTTTGCGCATGAACAAGTAGCGGATTTCCTCAACGCAAATCAGCTTTTCGACTCCTTTCAATCAGACTTTCGGAAGCCACATATAACTACCTCCGCGCTAATTAAAATTAGACGACATACGCAGACATATGCATGACGGAATACTGACTTCACTAGTGCTGCTAGATTTTAACCAAATTTTTGACACAGTAGACAAATGCATGCTCTTAGCGAAACTCCGCTGCATGCGATTCTCCACACCAGGAATAAAATGGTTTTCCTCATGCCTTAGCGACCGTTACCGACAAGTAATATCAAATTAATCCTCATCTTGTTGGCTGAGAACGAATCAAGGCGTTCCGCAGGGTTTAATTTTAGGTCCTCTCCTTTATTCTATATTCATTAATGATTGGTCCCAAAGGCTAATTCACTGCAAACATCATGTGCACGCGGAAGACCTCCAAATCTGCTTAGACATCAAACCAAATAATTTATCTCATGCATTAGCGAATATATATCGCGTCCTCGCTCACCTTCAAGAGTGGAGTGACGATAACTTTCTCAGCGTAAATCCGTCGAAATCTCAAGCCATTTTAATCGGTTATCCAAAACTACTAGCTCCTCTATCTTTGAATGGCTCCGTTTTACCTTACTGAAAATTCGTGAAAAAATCTCGCTATTCTAATAAATGAAACTCTCACCTGGAATAATCGTATTATAAATGTCTGCAAGACGCTAAACTCTGCCTTACACACTCTCACAGACACTATTCCCTCTTCACTAAAAAGACAGCTTGTGACTTCTCTAATTCTTCCTCATATTGACTATTACGATATAGTATACCAGGACTTATCAAAGGATCTCGCCATTAAACTACAGCGTTGTCATAATGCCTGCGTCAGATTTATCTTTAATCTTGAAAAATCTGATCATGTAACAGAATACTTCAGACTCTCATGGTTAAAACTTGTATCCCGAAGAAACCATCACCTCATTTCCCTATTGTATCAAATCCTTAAAAATAAAATTTCTCGTTATCTTTCTGCTGAGTTCGTTACCGTTCATAAAATTCATAAATGCAACACAAGAGGATGCGTTAAACTTCTGATCCCTCTCCATCGAACAAAAGTATACACCAAAAAACCCTTACCGTCGCTGCATGCAAACTCTGGAACTTGTATGTATTATTGTAATTCCACTATTGTTCTTTTATGTATCCAGGGTTTTCGCAGGTTTTTTCCACCCCCTTCCCTTCGTCGGTGTTTTCCTGCGTGGTTTTTTTTATTAGGTTGGCCAAGTCAGGTCTTTACTATGTTCTTACCACAAATACTTGGTCCTTTTTTTTTTGAAGTTTTCCGAATTTGTAATAGGATATTTTGCTTGTATGTTTTTGTATTTGTTTACTTTCAGATTCTTTTCTGCTAAATTTTGTGTAGGTGTACATATACAATCATTATTATTCTTTTAATTCTCCTTCGTAACTGTTGACGTAGGGTTAATTGTAAGAAAGATTATACAGTCTCAGTTTCGCCCTTAATAAAGTCGTTTGTCTGTCAGTCTGTCTGCCCTTCCCGTTTCTCTCCCTCTGTCAATATTGTTCTTATTCCTCTCCCTCCCTCTTTTCCTTCTTCTCTTCGGCCCTTTCTCTCTCCTTCCCTTTCTCTCTCCTCCCCTTTCTCTCTCCTCTTCCTCTCTTTCCTTCTCTTCCACCCTTCTGTCCTCTTCCTCCCTTCCTCCTCTTCTTTCTTCTTGCCCTTAATTGTCTTTTGTCTATCTTTCACTCCTTTTCTTCGTCCGACTTTCTCCTTCCTCTGTTTACCTTCTCTCCCATTTCTCTACTCCCCCTCTCATCCCTCTCCTCCATTTACTCTTTCCGTCTCTCCCTTCCCCATCCCGCCACTCTCCTCTCTCGGTCCACCTGCTCGCCCAAAAAGAGGGCGGGGTCCATTCTTTTTCATTCCGTGGGATTCCTATTCGTCGAGGCGACCAGAAATTGACTCGCAGAACAATTCGTCTGCCGTATTGTTTACGAACGAGTCTTTGTCGGAATCGAGGGGGCGGCGCGGCGGTGTGGAGTTTAAGGGGAATAGCAGTGGGAAGAGAAGGGGGGCGTTCCCCTCTACAAATAATGCACGATACAATGGGCTTCTATAGGTTGTGAATGCGGTATTAATGGGTGAGGCGCTGAAGCCGTTTTATTTTATTTTTTTGTTTTGGGAGAACTCGATCCGTCGCAATGGAGAGTGGTCCTTTTTAAGTATATCACGATTTTTTTTCGTGAATCACGACCTCCACCCACGGGGCAGGGCAATTTGAGAGGAACGGGTTACGCCGGGGTCGTGACGCCCTACTATATAGTAGTTCGATTTTGGTCCGAGTACCAGTGCGTGGTTACGACACCTGCGTCTCTTTGTGTGTGTATATGTGTGCGTGTAGATGGTGATTATCGAGTCAAGGTGTTTTATGATGGGTGTGTGTCGTAAAGTGACGGTTCGGAACCGATTTGGCTAATTTGAATCCCATGGGAAGTGGATACGTGAATCATTTATGTATTTATTTGGAAAGGTATTCTTAATGTTTATAGAAAATCACCGGATTTATGGATTTGGCTCGTTCTTTAGAATTTGGAACGTTCTTTAGAATTTGGAACAACGGCGCTGAATACCATATGTCACTTATTTTTTGTTGTATTTTTATACACGAATTAGGAAGTATTTTAGATTATTCACGTAGGCGCACGGTGTAATGCAATGCGATGTAGGCATAATTATTGTCTAACATCCTAATAATGTTATCAAGAAAAAATGTCTTAGTTTTTCTCAAACGACCGTCATTAGAGATCCATATCATGGAATTACACGTTACTATTTGAAACGTTGACCATTTGTTCAAAAACCTTTTAAAAAATATAGTGGATGATGTATTCGAATTTTGTCTATCGTTTAATTCATAGATTTGATTGTAGTTTCTTTCAACCTGCCTGCTTGTTATATACGGGCGTGATTCCATTTTGAACCCTTGAACAAGTATAGCCATGAATACTTGTGACAAAGGTCGAACTACCTGCTAATCTGTGATGCAAGGTATGAAAATCAGTCCATTCTTGCGATAGAAGTGTCAGCAAAGTTTTTTAAGTCTCGGCTGCTTTTATGTTGGATGAAAGTAATTTTGAATTCATCACCGTACATAAATAAATAATCTTTCGATATCTGCGTTGTTACAGATTTTCAGTTGTGTATTTGATCTAGTCATTCAGATCTTACACTTAATAATAGAATGGTTAATTGAGTGGGCAGCCGTCGTATTTTTGTGTTCAGATTCATCTAAATTAGGGGTTGGAAACCTTTTCTACATGGTGGACCGCATCGGTGTTTGCAAATACTTCGGCGGGCCGCATTGAAAGTTGCCAGTGCATCGGCATGCCGGAATAGAGTTTAAATCGGAAGTTACGTAGAGATTCTGAGGCATCATATGAGTGAAAATCAAATATAAATAAAGATTTTAGCGTTATTTCCGTGTTAAATATTATATTATCATAATTTTACCGTAAATATGAATTTCTGTGCTAAATTTTTAGGTAGCTTTTTCATCATTGTTTTGTGTGTCGTTGGTTGCCCACCTCTGACCTAACGCATCCGACTTAGTTATCTACAAAGATGCATAAGATCGAGGATGCTAACTTTACTGATCGATTTAGTATTTATCTATGTATTTATTCCCCCGTCTTATTCTCTATATAAAGTTTGAAGGATACTGTTTATTAATTCAAAAGCGATTCATTATTGTGGCTGGTATCCCAGTGATACACTATGTAACTCCAATAGTCATAAAGAAGTTGGGCGCGCACACTCTAATTCAGCCACAAAGCAGCCTTCATCAGTGGAGATTCGCGGATAGTAGATTTTTAAAAATTTCATTTTATTTTCCAACCTTTTTATGGCTACTAGAGCTACGTATTTTGTGACATTTTCGAGGGATCTTATGCCGAAAGAGTTGGCAAAAACACGAGGTCTTGTCTTCGCGAAGGAGCAAATAATAAAAACGGGAGGCGAGCGTATTTAAAGTCGCCATGGTGCGAGTGAAAGTCAGTGCGTTCGCATTAGGCAAGTTCGGCGCGGCGGCGATAGTCAACTGCTCCCGAGGGTCAGCGGTTCGAGAAAGCGCTCTTGCGCATGAAAAGGTTATAAGTGAACGCGCTCTTATCGCAACGTAAATGGTTATGGATCCGAGACCGGTTGAAGGGTGGCATTTGCAAGAGAGAGAGAGGGAGGGTGATTTGTTTTATTCGGTCCCTGTTTCGTTTTTAAATGTTTTTGAAAGGGATTCGGTATTGAGTGGTCGTTTATTACTCTCCTTTTCAACCGTGGGAAACCTCCCTTTCTCTTATATGAAGAAGATGAATTTCTTTGCATATGAACATATGCACCGTCTCTAATGTATAGGGTGTATAAAAAATAACGTTACTTTCCTGTTAACGGGAATACCTCCGGGACCCTTCGTAGGACCTGGTACTTACGTATTATCCCCATGCCATACTTACGCACGACATTAACAGAAACTGATTGGCCTGTCTCGACATTTACAAACCCAATCACCGGAAAAGAAACTGATTGGCCGGTCTCGACATTTACAAACCCAATCTCCGGACAACGGGGAGGGTTTCTTTGGTTCCGGGCGAGGCGAAGGGCGCGGTAGCGCCCGGAGACGACTACCCATTAAAAAAAGCGAGCCGAAGGCTCGTCATTATATCCTTTCAATGTTATATCCTCTCAAAAAAATGGAGAGGATATTGGCGAGCCTTCGGCTCGCTTTGTTTTAATGGATAGTCGTCTCCGGGCGCTATCGCGCGCTTCTCGCCCGGAACCAAAGAAACCCTCCCCGTTGTCCGAAGATTGGGTTTGTAAATGTCGAGACCAGCCAATCAGTTTCTGTTAATGTTGTTTTAAAAATAAAATGTTGTAAATCCAACAATACCTCAATATATCCTTTCAATGTTATATCCTCTCAAACAACCATAACAATACATGTTTATATTTTAAGGTATTCCCGTTAACAGGAAAGTACCAAAATAACTGTAAACAGTAATAACCCTTGAACTAATGGGTACATATACCTTAATCTGCTTTGTTTTTTATATTCAGAGAAGATGGGAGTACTATTTGACATAATTTCCACGTGAGCACCTTTATTTGCTCAGACGATGTCTAAACTATAATCACTTTCATTCCATGTGTATTGAGGCGTATCTGTCGTGATCGTTAATTCAACAGGGAATTGTAGAGCTCGTGCTATGGCTGAATAAAATTCAAGAACAAGCGCTAAAATAATACTTGTCTCAGGTATCTCTATTGGCCAAAGCAAGGGTATAAGGAAACCAGATGCGCATTTCGGCTACAAAGTAACCGTCGTCAGTGGTAATTCACAGAAAGTTACGTGATCGAGGAAACGGCATTTGTGATTCTGTTGCGCAGATCCTGAAGATCCTTAGCAGGATTAGTGTACATACATTATATCTTTCACATATCCCCACTGGAAAAAAAACCAGTAAGGTTAAATCCAAGGACCGTGGTGGCCAAGCAGTAGGCCCTACTCGACAAATCCATCGCTCAGAAAATTCACGTCAACAATGTTCCTCACATTGAGAGATGTGCTATGGAAACACGATGTTTGATTGCAGTTCCTGAAGCTTTGGTAGCTCATGGTGTTTCATGTCACGTTTTGATGTCGCAGTCTCACTTTGTTTTAGAAGCATTGGCGATATTTGTAAATATACTTATAAGTGCCCAATCCGGAAAAATTTAGATGTGCCTTATTGTTGAACGGTGACAAGCGGTTCACAACCCATTTCTCTTTTATTCATAGTGATGACATCCTGTTTTTATTACGTCTGTACAACGTATGCACTCGAAAAAGCGGAGGATGCTCTTATCTGATTAACCGCTAAATGTCGCTTTTAGAGGAATTACCGTATATTTATGGGAACACGAAAACCATTTTGTCTGTGAATCATTCCAGTTCCCATAACAAAGGAAAAAGGATGTTCCCTCAACTCATATCAACCGCAGTGACTAATTACTTATTTTTTGGTGCTTTTTTGAAAATCGTTGTTTTAGCTTTGTCCGTCCGTGCGCAAATTTCTTAAGAGAAGGGCTTGGAGGATGAGATTTTCAGGATTGTTTCGGATGGTGACAGACATGAACTCAATTGTTTTTGGGATCCTTTTTAACAGGATTAAAAAACCTCTTTCGAACTATTTGTGGGGGTCAGTTGCTATGGTAAAATTTCGTTTTGTTTGCGTTGCTACAATAATAAACGTGAAGCGTAATTACGTTCAGTTTCCTTCCGAAAAGGGATAAAGTTCGTATAACAACTACTTGAGGTATGCTTTAAATAACTCTTGATTGATTTTAGGTTATACGTTTTTAGAGGGAGAGGCGGTCGAAGGTACCGAGAATTTACGTGAACGTTCTTTTAAACAAGTTAGGAAAGCGTACAACGTATCACAAATGGGGCGCGTTTCGTGCAGTGGAGTATTAGAAAGCAATTATATACCTGTACGTAAGGGAAATAGCGTTTTAAGGTCCTTTTCTTCATCATAAATAATCCATTTTCTTCCTATTTAATAGTATTACATGCACACGTAAGGAAATTAAACGTTTGTTTGGGAGATTGTTTATGTTAGCAACAATGAAGTAACCATGCAAGAAATTTTCTAAGTTCAACTCCATATAAGACTTTCTTGTTTGATTTTCTCGATAACGGCTACTCCTACGATGAAAATATATAGAAAAGGAAATACTCTACTTTACCAGTTCTACAACTTTTATTTGAAAAATATTTTGATATGAGCAATACTTTACGAGATATGACGAAAATTTAATTTTTTGTCACCAGTAAAGTGGTACCCCTGTTTGGCGTACGTGATTAATTTTTGCGATTTTCTTATTATATTTGATTGAAAGTCCTTATTATCAAATTTCATAAAAATCCGTTCTGTAGAAGCCGAGAACGAACATGCGGACGGACGGACCGACCGACGATAATAGGCGCTCACGCTGTAAGCGAAACGCGCCTAAAAATCGACTTTGGAATCTGCTTTTGCAGTTCTTATTTCAACTGATTTCGTTCATATTTTCAGACCTTTGCGTGCAGTTAAGGAGGAAATTGGCAGTCGGATAGGTGTGCGGTAAAAATTCATTTAATCGGTCTATTAAAGCGTTGCTCGAAAATGAGCGACAATAGGAGATAGCACACAATTCTACTGGCTCCGTCCTAAACAATCGCTACGATATACACTAACATTAAGAACAATGTAAGTGTAAGGCGACCATTTGTATTCGAGTACAGTTGTCCTTTGTTATCCAAAAAACGCAGTGAATTCGGAAATAATATCTGTATAAATTAAGGCAAACCAGAACAAAATTCATATGCTAATATGTCAACTTAGCTACCTATAGAATTATTTGTGATATTTTTAAGAATGTTAAAAGTGCAGCTTGTCACCGTACGTCATTTTAAGCTACTGAAATAGGTAGGTACGAAAACGGCGTTTTCAATGACAGGTACCTACAGAAATCGAGGATGTCAAAATTCCGATAAGTGAACGAGTTAAAGCAATATATCAGATAACGAATTATAATATTCGTAAATCAGTTCAAAAATGATATCAGAATGCCGATCAATACAATATGGTGAAAAGCAGTACAATACTGAATGATTCATTGAGTCACGGCGAATCTAACGCATTTTAAATTGTATCCGCTGCACTGAAAGAAAGATATAGTCGTCTCACGACGGTTATTATTGAAATAAAATTAACGGGAATCTTTAATGCAGTTACAAGTAACTGGAATCGTAAAAGAAAGAGGGGAAATGTAAAAGTCCCTTCTAGACTCCGAAGGTCGTCCGGAGAATAAAACAGAGAGAATGTCGTTTCAGAAATTCTCCGCGTAACGAGTTTCATTTATTTTTTCATTGCCAGTGCGGGTATAACCGCGCAGTGCACTTTATTTCCGAGTTCAGCCCTTTGCGCAACGAGCTCGAGTTACTTAAAATTTTATGGTCGAATCTCCGCTGTGTTCTCTTTCTTTTTGTTGCCGTAACCTGCTTTACTTGGTGTTTTTGTGCGTGCGAGAGGAAATATCAAACTTCCTGGAGCCGTCTTCATTGTTCCCAAGGCTCTCTGCCTGACCCTGGTTATCGCCAACTTCGTATACTTTTTTTAGATGCTTCTTTGTTCGGCAAATATTTTTTTTAAACTTGCCTATTTTTAATGTTCTTTCGCGGGGTAAACATTTTATGCATCTGTATATCTCGCGTATTGATGAAGCTTTATTATTTGTTGTCGTTTTCTACGTCGCGATTAATTATTAAATGAAATGCTTAAGGCTGGATTGTATCTCACAACTTTGGCGAGCACGCAGTGTTTGAACTCAATTTTCTTATCGCCACTACTAAAGTCGGAATAATAATAGAAATATGAATATTAGAAGTATACGATCTGTAGTAACTTAAAGTAATTTTGATGATTTTTAGCACGTTTTATTAAAAGAGAAAACGTGCTGTCTCTGTCTGTCTGCGGGCAATCGAGTTTTAAGGTAATTTAGTTGAATGCGTTTTCTTAAAAGGTGTGATGCGATCACTCCGTCTTTCTGTCTGCCCGTGTATCTGTCTGTGCTCATTCAACTTTTTTGATATCATAGATATAATTTAGTTGACAAGCGATGTACTAGATGGCACTAGAAACTATAAAAATCACGCAGGTTGGGTACATTTACGCTTATGGCATAGAACCACCACAGGTGAAGTCGCTTTAACATATGAGTCACAGGCGCGGATATATAGTGTAATAAAAGCGCGAAGAGATTGCCTGTCTTTTCGTCTGGGAAGCAGCGGTTTCTCGTGGTTTTCGTCGTGGAAACGTATTCGTCGACGCCGCATACAGAATTGCGTGCTGTTGCCCTTATAAGTAGCGGTACTGTTGAAGAGGGTGGGTGGAGGAGTCGCACTAAACGAAACTGTCCTGGCGCGCACGGACCTTAAAATATTCAATTTTTTTTTGTTTCAAACGAAAGCATTTCCGGCTCATTCGTAATCCCGAGGACGTTACTGGCACGCTCTCGTCCCCTCGACGGGTTTCGTGGATGCGGAATGTCCGGCAAGGTCGAAAATTACGCGGTCGGTCAGCGTGCGCAGCACACACAGACGCACGATGCTTGAGTTTTGTGGTCGCGAAATACCGCTACTTTTGCATTAATAATCCGTCAGCGCGGAAACGGAAAACGTGACCTACATTGCAGCGCGCCTACCTATTTCGCGTAGGCTTTTATTCTTTTACCCTTTTCGTACCTTTTGGTTTTATTTCTACAACTAACAAATTTATTCTTTCACCGCTTTGATTTCTTTCTGCCAAAGTTCTTAAGGAACATCGGATATGAGTTCAAGTTGGATAGCTTTCTTTCTACATTTAACCGTATTTGTTTACGATTTTTTGCATTTTGTTATCCAGACGGAGGCGACGCTTATCCCTGTTAACAATCTCCCCGTACGTAATCGTTTCTTCTTTCGCAAAATATGCCGCATATCGTGTAGAATTTTTGATTTGTTAAGTTTTTTATACGTGTCTGAAGTGTGGTTGGTTATTAAATTCATGGAGTCCTCATGTTAATACCACCATTCGAGAATGAAGAATTAGACTGGATTGATAGCTTAGTTGGCTAAAACACCTACATGGCCCGGATTGGATTCCCGGTCAAGTTCAGAATTTTTGGTTTATCATACATAGTTCAACGCAAAAGAGTTATATTGTATTCAGTATCGATACCTTTATTCGTTATGATAATCTATTGATTTCCACAATGGGTTTCGCTGCACAGTGGGGTGCCGCGGACGATTTTTTTAGGAATTTCGTGGAAACTGCTTGGTAAATAAATCTTCAATTCGGATATGTTAATAGGTACACATTTTGTATTTAGGAAATTATTTTTTCCTCTAACAAATTTCTTAAGATGTTCAAATGTTGCGATACCTGTATACAGATATATGAAAAACAAAAACTTTGGGAACCGCTATAATAACCTCTTTGAGTCGAACTATCATTTTATGAACGCGAAATAGATGCCTTTTTAAATTCGAGTTAGTTCTATATAAAGGAAAACCGCGCGAAGCCAAAAACGTGTAAAGCGAAATCGCGCAAAGCGAGTGCTGAGTGTCCTACCGCACGTTCGATAACATTCAGCACTTGAGTGCTCCTTTAAAAAAAATTCGTATATTTTTTCCTCCTACGCTTTCGAGAAAAGCGGTGTCACGCATCATTTTTTATCGGAAGTCGAAAAAGAGGGTTCCGAAGCTCTCTGCGCAAAATTGCACGTTCTCCCCCAAGAGTCGTCAGCCCGCTTTGTGTGTAGGGTAAACGTCCTCGGCAATTCTTCCGGAGTGATTCTTAATCGCGGGATCTCTCTCTCTCTCTTTTTCACTCTCGTTTTTTTCCCTTCTTTTTCTATCCCTTATTTTTTTGCGTCGTAATTTTTTTTGCGTGGAAGACGAAAAGGTCGCTTTTTGTCGTTTCCTTTCCCGTCCCTTTCTTTACTTTAAAAGGGGATTGGTTTTTAATTCAAGGTGTATCGGAACTTCGACAGCGCCTTCAAAAATGAAGAAAACATCTCCGCTGATGCCCTCGCGTGTTTTGGAATTTTTCGGTCGATTCCTTTTTGCAGAAACGCTCAACATTTTATGTATATGTATATCGGTAAATAATGTTACTGTGCTGGATTTTTTTAAGTTTGCCATAACGGGCGCTTTAAAGGTAAACAATTATAGGAAACTTAAAGTGGAACTTTGGTTTTGCCCACCACGACTATTCAGAAAACTGTAAAATATGTCAATTTAAGCTTAAGTGGTAATTAAAAGTTATCTTCCACGCAATTCCGGCGGTAGGTAAAGGTTTTTCATTCCTGTTAACTAGCTCAAAAACAGTTTTCAACGGTAAAAAATCCCAACGAATATAACAAAGACAAGCATAGTATGCACCTATGCCTCGGGAGAATTTGAACCCTATCATGGTACTTAATTTGTATTACACTTGTCTGAGAAATTTTGTTTTAATCTTATCATTCGTTTTATTGCTTACATTTCGCCTTATATGACTGTCATTCATTGTACTTCTACCTTCCTATAGGTTTTAGGCACAACCAACCCAACCTATGTTACCCAAAGCCTTTCCCATTCCCTTAATACGTATACCTCTTCCCTAACATTCTTCCTTCTATGATAGGGGTCGGCAACCTATGACAAGCGTGCCAGAAATGGCACTCGGGGCGAATTTGAATTGCACGCGAAAAAATAAATGATAAAGAAGATAAAAAATTCGTAGCATACATTTATTACAAGTATGTATTACAATCAAAGATTTTTGGAAATTTAGTGAAATTACGTTATATTTTATAGTAAGAGTAATTATTCACCTCTAAAGTCAATTCTGTAGCATTTGCTCACACATTTCATGTGCCTGCCGCCTTTGTGACTAATAAACATATACGGAAATTAAGACCGATAGGTACAAATGCATACGTTTACAATGTGGTCCTTTAAATAAACCGGGGGTGATCAAAAAATAAAAATTATTTAATTAAATTGAAATTTACTAGTGGCACGCGAGACCATACACTGACGTTAATTTGGCACGTCACTTGTGAAAAGTTGCCGACCCCTCTTTTGTGACTTCTTTCAGCGGACCCTTTCCTTTCAAAATCTGACTGTACCGTTTTTTCTATCTTTCTCCTATTGATCTAATTAAGCTCTTATCTTCTCCTACTACGTTCAAAATTCCTCATTTGTTTTTCTCACTTTCCCACTAATGTTATCTTGTATGCGTCACACCCACTTCTCAAACTAATCTCCTCACATCGTCTTCTGTGTCTTGCACGATGTGACTAATTACCGTGATTATAAGATGTTAAAATGTCTTAAATCGAGCGGATTACCCGTATTAAGCGAAAATATTTTTAATGCTGCAGCTGGTGCGTGTTTCCCGCATTTTCGGTGACGTTTCCTCTTATGCGGTTACGCCTACCGCGTCGTTTTTTTTCACGTTAGGCAACCGGACTGGTCGGACCAGATTGCCAACTTTCGCACGTGTTTAAAGAAGGTCTCGATAATAATTCACTTTTATGACTCATTGCTAACGCGTTGACATTAATACAGCGGCAGATTAATCAAGACAGAAGTGTTTAACCGAGCGTGCCATTCCCGCCTACTCCACTTCTTCTTTTGAAGCGGTAACCGTGACAGATGAAGCGTCTCTCTCGGTAGATGGCGAGATTGCGGAAATTAATGAATGTGACGCCCCTCGCGGGTGATTTCGAAAATGTCGTAGTTGGATCGCGCTGGAGGTAATGCGGATTTATATGTGTTTTTTGGCACGCGATATTGACGTTTGACAAATATAGGATATAGGTGAGTTCAATGCCCGTAAGAATCGGATGAGTCAACTACGTATGTGCACATTTAAACTGCGTAGTCGCAGTCTGTAGCGATGATTCACGGTTAATCGGGTGTTGGTTCTCGTTAGAATCAGCGTTCTTTATATTATCTCAGAGGAAAGGTACTTGGTCGTAGAATTTCATTAAATACTAGTTTTCCGTTTGATTTATTAGGTTGTGACTCTCACGCTTACAATTAGTTCCATGATTTACCGTCGAATTGGGTTTTAACCCGGAAGAATAATGCTATTGCGTGGGTAGATCAATTAAATCAGTGTTTGAATTAGCGAAACACTTATCTTATAGACGAACAGTTCTTACCGACTTTGTATATTTTATTGTGCATTTTGGTAAGTGAAAAGCGTTGTATTCGTCGATGGAGGTTAGTTGCTGGGATTTTCTTGTAACGGGTGAGCCATCCACTATGTCCATGATACAAAACAGAACACGTTGCAGTTATCGTAATGGAAGTCGTTGCATTATCCTAAATAAGTAGGACGATAGTGCTGACAGCCTAACTATTTAGAGGATGCATTCATTTCTTACCGGAAAATTCTATAGCGACTTAAAGACGTAGATTTTAATTCTATAACCGCTGAATAATCACAATTTGATTCAATAAAGCAAAAATTGTACCACTTTCGAATTTAAGTACCTGCTTAATAACTATCTTCATCCATCAACGCCAAATGGGGCATTGAGGTCAATTAAATTCAGATTCTTGATTGATTATCAATAATAGGCAAATTTGTTTTAGAAACCAAGCTTTTCTGTTTAGGTCGAAATGAAATTATGAACGATGTTCCATTTTTCATCAGTTTTTATTTCTGCTTATTCTGTTTTTCTTTTCATTTGATCGCTATTTTGTTGTAATTTAGTTTATGATAGAAAATATTTATGTTCACCATATGCCACCCATAGCATTGAAACCATAATAATCTGAAGTCAAATTTTTATTAGATTTTTCCAAGTTCTGGAAGTTTTATATACAAATACGATTTCATTAGAGAATTATCGAGCTCGTCTTACGACTGAAAAATTACGAATAAGCACTTCAATATAAAAAAAAATTTGAAAAAGTATGTACTTCATCTTAGGTATCTCCAGTGGCTATAACAAGGTTGTCAAAAATCATATGCGCATTCCGGCATCAAATAAGACGTCTTCAGTTGTGAATCAACGAAGGTAGATTCCTTTTTAACGACTACATACGTGAACCAATCAATCTTTTTATCCTCATATCATTTAAATTAATTTGGAACGCAATTAAGGGTGAAGCTGCTAGTTTTTTAAACCATCTATGTATTCTTGCATGAAAATGGGACCATTAATTCAACCGTGCACACGTAATTTAGCAGATAGTTTCCCTCTTACGGGGAGAGGTTAAAACGATCTGCCTTAAAAGTCTTTTAGAGGAATCGACTGCACTTCTGAATTTCACCGGAGCTGTTAAACGCTTCCTTTGTCCTATCCCATCAGAACGATGGAACGGGGGATCTTTTTCTGCTGATTCCGCATCAGTTTAACCCATCTCCGAGATTGCTCGAATGCAGGATCACTTTATCCTCCCTCTCCACCCCTCCTCATCCATCTAGCGGTCGAAGCGAAAACTACGATTCCAAACCGTCTTCGTCTTTAAGAAGTTTCCGTTCCGAGAAATAGTAAGAAAAAAAGAATAGTTGTTTACTTGCGCCTCCATTGCTCAAAGTGCAGGTTCAGACGCTCCGTTTCGGAAACTGCAGTTTGAGTGGGACGCTTTGGTGAGGTCCATTTAATATATTTTCGCGGAAATCTTACTCCTTTTGTTTTTTTACGGCCATTTTATCGCGGAATTTTCTGGAAGATTTTGAGTGTGAGGACGTTTTTCCTTGGGGAATTTATAAACTCTTTCGCTTGTGTGTGGGGAGAAGGAAACTGGGAAGAAACTATGTGCCGCCTGAAGAAATTACTCAAATAGGTTTTTCGCAAATGTAAGATTGTTAAAGTTCGAGGATTGCCTTATTTTTTGTTATTAATCACAACCGTAAAGAAGATTAAAAGGATATAAAAAATACATATAAATTCTCCGCATGCTCTGTTTTGGATTTCTTCGCATTTTAATGCGGGGTTTGAGAAAAAATTATTTTTTCCCCGCAATATTCGTGGAAATTTTGAATCATGAAATAAGACGTCATCGTAGTAAAATTAGTTTAATTAAGTTGTAATTATAGCGATTACTTAAGCTACAATGTAAACTGTAATCCAGTTTACGGTTTGCAAAAATAGGGGAATAGTTTGAAAATAATCCTTTTAATGTCGTGAATTTATTGCGAAGTTTGAAAATCGATGTAGTAATCCATTGTGTAATCTTTGTGTTAAATCATTGAGATATGTGTATAAACTAATCGTAATTATCAGGTTTAATCGAAATCTCAAAATGAATGGTTGAATACGCAAAATTTACATGAATTTTTGCTCGTCTTAATGTAAATTTTAATCTGGTTTAATTTTTATATATTCTGGGATTTCGCGACACTTTTAACGTTTTTGAAAAACTTATGCATCCGGTTAATTCGTTCATCTGTCTGTCCCTTTACAAATTAACTCAAAATTATGTAAAATACAGGGTAGATAGTTATTCATCCAGTCAACATATGCTAAGCATATCATAAGAAACAGTATCAGTATCTGAGAAGTAAATGACAAACATAGTCTTTTATAAAATTGTCGAAAAGAAGTTTCTTATGTTAATTTCTCTGAAATTCTTTTCCCCCTTGTTTGTTATTTTTAATAGCAAGTGATATATCGGACGTAATACTGGAGTCTGAAAGTTCAAAAATAAAACAAGTACCGTTGGTTCTATTGTGTCATTAAAAAAAATTTTACAATGGGTATGTTCGATAAAGTTACGCCTAAAATGGTGTATTATTGTAGTAGAGTATTTTTCGACAATATTTCAAACTCGATTGGTCGTTAACAGCTTTGGCGCGCAGCTTATGCGACTGTGGCGCCTGAGTCTCCATTAGACTGGAGACACAGTGGCCCATTTTCGTGACCTATATCGTCGTCTTTGTCGTTTATTAAATCCATTTAGAATGAATCAGAGCAGTCGGCTTTCGAAAAAAATTGTTTTTAATGAACAAAAGTTCGTTCGACTAACACGAGTCTTTATTTCAGATTATTTTCCGGCGACGATTAGTTAACGCCATCCGAATTGGCGGAAGGGATTAAAGAGGTCTTTCCTTGAAGTTCATACATTTGAATTTTTTTTAAATTTTGTTTTCCGAACAGAAACGTCGTCGGGCCAAGGCTGGGCCAAAAAAAACTTTTCTTTTTTGTTCAATGCGTTCAGTCTTAATAAAGAACTTGGAGAACACCTGGCGATTATTATCTCCTATTAAAGAGGAACTCACGAAGGCAGTTTTTTCTTGTTCTAAGAGATTTTTTTTTAATTATCATTTTCTTACGCTTACAGTTTGGTTGATAGAAATATTTTTATCGACGTGTCCTAAATATCGTTTGTCGGGAACGCGTACGATTTAAGTTAGCAAAGGTTTTGAATGCTGTAAAATTGCGATTAGGAAAATGCGAGGCCTACCGATAAAAAAGTAAATCATATGCTATAATCATATGTGCAATGTTTGCAACGCACACAGGCGGCCAATTTATCGTCAAACAGGTACAGTATTTTTAACGGTAAGGCGGATTGTATTATAATATATAATATATATATATATGTATTATAATATTCTTTCATGCTTATTACATACGAAAATTTATCAAACCATAAGGCGTTTTTTTATTTTTATAAATAACACCTAAAAATGGAAGCTAATAAGAGAGTTGCATACAGGCGGCCCTGAGGCCCCTGACTACAGTGCCTGTAGTTCTGGAACGAATCTAATCTAATTTGCACACGGTACGATATGTCCAACTGTCCTTCTTATGTGCTAATTTTCAACTCATAGATGCCCTCGTTTGCGAATACCATGGAAATAAATAACGGGGAGCAGAATTTGTGTTACCATGGCGATCTTTCATCATTAAAAAGTAATGTAATGTTATCATCAGACTCAGAAATCCATTTAAAAAAGTTTATTTTCTGCTTTACCACCTAATGTGATGAATTTGCATATTTTTACAACTATAGATTTTATGGCATATAGTATAGGGTCTCCTTTTTTATTGGCGGACCCTGTAAACTGATGGTCGAACGTGTGCTTCGTTTTTTAATGCTTTTATCAGTAGCTGTAAAAGTCAATGTAGAGAAATACTACTTTTTTTAGGTCTCGCCTATTATCGAATATTCATATTTTTTTCCAAACATTTTATTTTAATTCAGTGCTATAATGGCTATTTCACTGCGTTGGATACAGGAAAATGCCCATAATTTAACCATGAATTATGAAAACGAGAAGTAACGCCTTCCCCGTCATAACAAAATATTTCATTTTATGCGTTTGTTACCATATACCATACCATGGACGAAAATGTCTTTTATTTATAAATTCTGATGTTATCATAAAATTATCTATGGTTCCTCTAATCTGGTGGAAGGATAAAAAAGACTTTAATGTTTCCATACATCTTTAAGAATTAAATAGCTAATTTTTCTGTCGTGTTGCATCATGCTTATGCGACTATTTATTCTACTTCCTCGTTTTCTAAATCTTCAGTCACATCCCTTAATTCTCACCTATTTGCGGTCGCTTCCTTTAACTGGAATTATTGGCTAATGCGCCGAATCATCTTTATCGAACTGTCATTAGGAATACGCTGCCTTTCTCATCTCTGTGCAGTGTTTTCACTTCTTCCTCCGTCCCTCTTCCTCCCTTCCTTCCATGTTTTTTGTCGAATTTCAATGGGCATTCTAATCTCTCAGATCATCATATTATCCGCGTTTCGTGTGTATCTTCCGCGCTCCGATTCCCGTGTTGGAGTGCCCGGTCAGCGCTCCGAAACCGTCGTGCCCCTACACTTTATTGAATGTGCCGCAGTGTATATAGAAGAATGGGGAAGTTTTTCTGCTACAGAAAAGAAACTTTTAGCGAAAATCGATACGTTATTGTCGCATTTGTTACGGTTTCATCCACTTCAAAATAAAGTGTTATTATTACTCGAGTAATCAAATGTCTGTCTTTGGATTATTACGTAGCCCATTAGAAATATCAATAAGCGATTTGAAAGTGCGTCATTTTGGCTGAAAGTAAAGGCACACTCATAATGATGTTTTATATTTTATAATAAACAAATGTGACGAATAATAAACCATACATAACAATAATTATAAAAATATATACTAAAATAACGTAGTTTCATTTTTAATACTCATTGTCAGTATTAAAGCTGGGGGCGGGCGCAGATACAGGTAGAGCGGGGCCTTAATAAGATAGCCGTTTTGGTGGCCTACAACTAGTGAAAAGATTTCATTAAATTTTAATCAGAATAATAGGCTATAAAGTTATTAATAATATATTTGTATATATATATATATATATATATATATATATATATATATATATATAATTAAAATATAGTGGGTAGGGCTCTGAGGTCTACCATTATTGAAGATACTCTCTTGCGCTTCTATATGTAAGGCCATAGGCTAGGGATCGGTGAACTTTTTCCTAAGGAGAGTCACTTTTTCAAATAATGGATAACACCCAGCATAATAACCACCCTCCTTAACCTTGCCGTTGTTTTACTTTTTCTATTATCCCTGTAAAAGAAACGTTTATTCTACGTAATGCGTCCATACCTTTTGAGTTTTCGACAATTTCAGTTAAAAAAAATTTACGAAACCTGTTTCTTTTTTGGAGGTTTTATCAAAGAGAGTTGCTGTCGGGAGCCGCACGCAAGTCCTTAAAAAGCCACTTGCTGCTCAGGAGCCGCAGGTTGCCGACCCCAGCCCTAGGCGGTCCCCTTACCTTAAATCTGTCTCTGTTTTGGACCAAAGATATTTTTCCGACCTGTACACTTACAAAGTTTTTCGTGGTGCCTGGTTATGATTGCGTATGTCTTAAAATTTTCTCCGGTAGTTTCCAAAAATTTTAAAAATATATTGAAGACTAAAAGTGTGTATGCGCGTCGTCGAACGTGAACAGTGCTTTATCTCCATCGGTGAGTTTTACTAAATTCATTTTCTTTTCTTTCGCAGGTAAGTGGAACTTGCATAATGTGGAAATGGGTCTCGGTGGCAGCCGGGTGGAAGCGAAGGGTTAAAAAGTGACCATGGTTCAGTAAGTAGATGTAATCGAAACGATTTATTATTTAACATGTCTACTGAATTTTGGGTGCTCGCGAGATAAGGATCAATTTCGATTGTCGGAATATCGCGACTCTTGAATCTTGATCCGATTCATGAAGTTGCGTTAATGCAGCACAGCGTGAAATTAGGTTTTAGTTCAAATAAAAAAGTACGTCGGTTGATTTTTTTTTAATTCGACGCGTTTCGATAGCGACTAATCAGTTAATCGATTCTTGAGCCTGAAATCGATTTATCGCTTTTATTTCTAGCTGATAGATGGGAAGAGAGGTTTTTAAAAAGTATATTTAATTTGTTAGAGTGTTAACGCCCGACTCATAACGCTCGAATTTTCAACCTTCGCGTTTCATCATCTTCGTTAAGGTCGTTTTTAGCTTCTGAAATTTTCCTCGTAAATGGCGTATCGGTCCGAGCGTGTGTGCGGCGATTTCAGAATTGAAATTCATATCGATCGTCATCTTCGATACGTGTGTATTTTTGTCGTCAGCAGTTTGGCAACGTTGGGAAGTTCCAGAGAGGGCCGGAATAGGTTGAATTCCATTCGCGATAATTAAATTAGAAGGCCTGTCTGGCACAAATGTTCGGTTTTGCATAAAGCGGATGACACGGAAACAAGGTTTGCACGAATTCCGCTTTGCCGTAGTTGCTGATAAAAGCGCAAATATGGAGTGATGAGAATGATACTAAATTTTAAAAATAATCTCGAATCAAAATTTAGTAGTTTCGCGCGGTGGTGGTCGTGTCAGGTTATAACATTTCTCAGCCATTGTCTAAGAGGGAAGTATTGTTCGCCCTGATATTAATTTTTTTTGCCGGAAGGGGAAAAAATGTTAAATTTCCTGGGAAATTATTGCGTGCCTTTCCGTTTTTCCCCTCACAATTCAAAAGGACGCCCCCTGAGGAATATTAACTCAGCATATTATTTACGGTAATAAATGAAGGAATAGCAAGATCGGATTTGCATAAAGTGGGTAACTTTGACTTTTTCTTCAGTGCTGTACTGATTTGAAAACGACTTCGCAGTTTTAAACACATTTCTGTACTCTTGATTTTCGAATCACGAATATTATCATTCCTAATTTTATTACTACCCTAAATACGGTGCGGAATTTGACGCCTTTGTTTCTGTTCTGATTTTAAAGCGTAATCTTGTACTTGTATTCTGTACGATTTTCCGTATCCTTCGGAACCAAGCGTTCTCCGGTTAATCGGATATTCCGGCTAATCGATGCGCTTATTTAAACCTAACATGGGCAAAACGAATGAGAAAAATTATGTAAATATTAAGCAAATAAATAAATCACCTAAAGAAAAATATAATTTAATTTATACATAATGTATGTTTTCAGTTCCAGCATTGCTGTGTTAATTATTAACATATTTTTTGGTATAGAGAAAATAAATATGGAACATGTGCATACGCAATGCAGTTTAAAAAAATATAGTTGTAAGTTATTATTTATTGAGCAATTTCCGTTTATCAAAATTCCGCTTCATCTGAAGTTAGATGCAAGTATGCTGTAATATTTTTCGATTTATCATTGAATATTCAAAAATCCTATGCAATCATTTCTTTACTATAGAAGATTATACTACGTATTTCAGCTAGTTTGTTCTTGTTTTCTCATTAAGCCAAACTTTTTTTCCGAATTAATAGCTTTTAATGAAGAAAAATGTCCCTCGTTCTCGGAATAATGGCCACTTATGGTTTGCAGTCATCATAAAAGAAATCTTCCTTTCATCATTCCAAATTTTGTCCATTTTTTTCTTTTGACTAATGTCCTACCTCCAATTCAGCAAGACGAAATTTTCTCGTTAGCGTTTCATGTCAAAGGAGCGGTTACGATATTTTTTAGGCCCCTTAGTAGAAAAATGTTAAACCGTTGCGAAAACTGCACCGCGGTTATTAAAAAAATACTTTTCTTTTTTCCCCGCGGTTACTTTCTTTAAATAAATTTACGGTTACCTAGATTTAATCTCGAAAAAAAAAAGACGAGTCGCAACCCCTTTCCTCGCCGCATAGAGGCGGAGGAAAAAGCTCGAAAAAAAAAAAATATATATATATAGGTATCCGACCGAAAAAGGCAAACAAAGGAAGTTAATTTCGACGTTAATTTGTCATGCTAAGCATCGGCGGGGAAAAGTCCCAGAGTATAACATTTGCATTAAAAGGGGCGGCGGCACGCCTCACGAAGTTGAGGGGGGGGGAGACCGGTAGAAAAGAACGCCGAGATCCCACGGGAACAGGGCATAAAACGGAAAGAACAGAGCGTCTCTCTTTTCGTCGGCTTGTTTTGAATAACTCCTATATTTTATCGATCACGCGGTCACTTGGAAACGGGAACTCCCGTTAAAAAAAAAATAAAGAAAATAAAAATCCTCGTGTTCCGAATCAATGTCTGGATCAATCGTTCAGGTCGAAGGGAGGAGGGGATAGGGCGGATGTGGAAGGAAGGTGGGAAGCGTAGAGGATAAATATGGACGGTGGTTGGAACATGGCGATTTTCCGCCACGCCCTTCCCCCCCCCCCCCCTCCCTTCCCCCTTCTCCTCCCTCCCATTCTTCCCCACGCCCCCTTATACTCCTCCTATACCGTCTTAACCCGCGATGGGAACTGGAGCAGAAGGGTGAGGGAGGATTGGGAAAGATGCTGAAGAGGGAATCTTCTACGTATATCCTTCCATTTCTCCCGACTCCTTTTTCTCTCCCCCTATCGTTTTCCCCTCTTATCTCTCTCGCTTCCCCCTCTTATCTCTCTCGCTTCCGCTTTGCCATTACATATTCTTCTCACATGTCGTATCTCGTTTCTGCATTCTCCGTCTCTTCTCCTACCTCTGTATCACCTCCTCTTTCTATGTCTACTCTGTCTCTCTAGGGTTAAATGTAAGAAGGGACTATGTAGTCTCAATTTCGCCCGAAATAAAGTCGGTTGTCTGTCTGTCTGTCTCTCCTCCATCTACCTCTATTCGGTCTTTCCCCTCCCTCCCTCTCTCTATTCTCCCTACTCTCCCTGTCTCTTCCACCCCATTTCTCCTTGTCTCTATCCTCCCTCCCTTCTCTGCTTCCTCCCTCAATCTCTCCTCTCCCCCTCTCTTCTCCCTCTCCCCTCCCTCTCTCTCCCCTCCCTCTCTATCATCCCTATTTCTCCCTTCCTCTCTCTGTTCTCTTTCTCAGTCTCTCTCCCCTTCTTCTCCCATTTTCCTCCCCCTCTCTCTATCCTCCCTCTTTCTCTCCTCCATCTACATTTCTCCTCCCTATCTCTCTCTCTCTCTCTCTTTCACCCCTCCCCTCCCTTCTTTCCGTCCTCTCGTTATCCCTCACATTCTTCCCTATTTCTCTCCTCTCCCTCCCACCCCATTTATCCTGTCTCTCGTTTCTCCATACCTTCTATCCATCCTCTCGTTCTCCCTCCTCCCCCCCTCTCTCTCTACTCCTACCTACCTCCTTTCCTTCCTCTCCACCTCCCACCTTTCCTCCTACCTCGCTCCTCCCTCTTCTCTCTCTCTCTCTTTCCTCCTTTATCTTCCTTCCCTCCCTGCCAATTTCGTTCCTCCCATTTCCTTACTCAGCCAATCATATCTTCTTTCCTCTAATTCTTTTCCTCCATTGTTCCTAATCCTAATCTTGTCTGAGTACTTTTCATCTGCCTTCCTTTCTCTCTCTCCCTCTCTCTCCTTCCCTTTGTCATTTCTCCGCCTCAAGCCCTCTGGCTCTCATTCATTCTCCCCCTTCTCTTTCCCTCTCTCTCTTCTTTCCTCTCCCTCGCCCGTTTCCTCTCCCCCTCCTCTCTCCGTCCCTCTCTCTCCCTTCTCCCAACTTCATTCTCCTTTCCTACCTCTCTCTTTACACATTTTACCTAATTCCACCGTATTTCGTCCCTCTTTGCCTTTCTCTTTAACCGCAATCTCCAATCTCCTCCCTACGCCTGCTCTATTTCTACTTCCCAACTTTCACATTTCTCTCGTCTTCCATTCCTCTCCCCTTCACTCCACTCCTTTTAACTTTCCCCTTTTTACTTTCCTCCTACCTTTTCCATCGCTGTCTCCAGTATTTCCCTTCTCTCTCTCTCTCTCTCCATACCCTCCTACTCCTGTTCCACTTTCCCATTCACACCCGCTCTCCCTTCTTTCCTCTTTTCTCTCCTTTCTCCCTCCCTCATCTCCCCCTCCTCCTCTTCCCCCCCCCTCTCAATTCTTTCTTCTCCTCCCGTCTTTTATTTTTCTTTCCCTTTACTGTGGGAGCTCAACGCGTTGCCATGGTGACCTTAGGCAGCTTCATCACTATCAGGCTTCTCTTCGCCTCCCTCGTCTCTCCAGGTGCGCGTAGATTGGGCGGGAGGTTATTGTATGCGTGTAGGAGGAGGAGGAGGAGGAGGTGGGCGAGGAGGCGATTGCGGGAGTGGCTTGAGGGTACGTGTGTTTGCATGTTTGTTTTTCCTACCTTTACGTCAAATTAGCTCGGTGGTCATATAAGTCGGAGATATTACCATTGGCAACGAATCTGCACGTTCCCTCGTTTTTTTGTAGCGTAGGTACCTGTACTCCTCGTGTTGATCATTTGAGCGAATGTTATTATTTTACCTGGTTAGTAAACACCTGCCACCTCTTCCTCATCCTCCTTCCTTTTCTCTCTCTCTCTCTGTATTCTTCCACGAAATTCTTGAAATTTTATATTTCTGTGTAAAGTGACACCTCTGTCTCACTCTCTCGTTCTCCTCTTTCTCTCTCTCTCCTCTCTCTCTCCCTCTCACTCCCTCCCTCTCTCTCTCTTTGTCAGCCATTTTCCCGTCGCGATGTTAATTTATCAAGGTTTCGTATGGTGGATTCTATGACGTATTGGTCTTGATGCATATCGGTATATTAATTTAGTTTTAAAATGCATGTTCCCGGACGAGGATATTCCGTTGATTGGCATGATAACGACCTTTTGCCTCTTATTAGAGACATTAAACAATTTATTTCATGCCTTGCCTCGTTTAATTGTAAGAGTTTTTGAGAAGTGAAAAGTGTAGACGAGATACTGTTAAATTTTGAATATTTTATCGTATATCTAAGAGCTGATTTTATTATTTTTACAGAGTGAGTTGAGTGTTTGTGTATATTCCTTTGTTTCTTAACCGATCCGAGAACATCTCTACTCGAATTTCTCTGTTTCATAGCAAACTTCGCATAGATTAGAACCAGGTGGTTTAGCCTAAAGAATATACCCTTCAGTTACGCTAATGTCGACTTCAACGCTTTATTAAGTAGCGTACGTGTTGTAGTATTTGGCGGTTGGCGTGTGTCAGTTTAAAGGTTTTTTAATGTATTGCTTGGTCAAAGAGGTGAATTGTGTCTGCGTCAATAGTTAATGTTCGTATATTTTAATTTTCATACGGATAATCGTACTCATAATTAACAATTCCGATGTGTAGTGGTCGTTGGAGTTTCTTATTTTTTCACATTGAAATAACCGAAATAAATTTTGTTCATGGTAGGTCGCAATAATTCAACTCGCGTAAAAGTTTTTTTAATGCCATAAAATCACGCAATTAAATAATTTATTTGTTCAAAAAAATTAAGGTTTTTCTGTTAGAAAATCAATTAGAATATAACTTTTTTGTGCATGTAACCACATAGGAAGAGGAAAATTTCTTGTCATAAGAAATTGGAGGATTAGAACTTGAGTTCAGTGGAATATTTAAATGTCTAAAAATTTTCATTCTGAGATTTACAAATTCGACTGTATTCCTGCATCTTACTTGTGACGTCTTAATAAACGGCTCCACTAGGCCTGCGGTTAAGTTTTTCCATCATGCGATCACGCATTTAAATTTAAAAAAACAGAAATTGATCCCTCTGCCTCCCTGTCGCATTGCAGCGGTAGGTATGACCCCACTTTGCGACACTTGGAGTTTCCTGCGTAATGTCCCTAGAACAGGTTTAAAGCCGACTTCTGAGGTGTTTTTTTAATGTAACTCCAGCGCTTGGAACGAAAACGTTCGAATTCCTAACAAAATTTCAATATTTCCTTTTTACTAGTTTTGATATTTTGGGATTAATCACGTCATCAAAATAGTTTTATTATTTGTTTTAACCTAAGCGATCCGACGTTTAGATGTGCATTGTGAGTTAACAAAAAAACTTTTTCCTCATAAATCGATTATATATAACGAGTTTTTATTCTTAAATCAATGCCACGTGTTTTTACGGAAACTATGATATTAGTATTTTGTGGATGCGAGACATGGGCAACGTGAAAAGAAGACGCGAGTATATGTGGGCAATGTATAAATTGGAGTAAATTATCTGGATTGAGAGAAAGCAGATGAGGAATTTTTTAAATGCAGTAGGGGGAGTAGAGTGATGAGGTAAAGAAAAAAGAAATTAGTGGCTGCCCTGAGCGATACATACGCAACTTTTAACGGTTGTTGTTTACTATGGAGTATTCTCATAAAAGCGATTACAGTTTTTACGCTATATCCATTGATTTTTTTGTTAAAAAGTGTCGTATGCTTTGTAATATACGTTTCGAATATATTTCTATGACAATAATTGTCGTAGAAATTACTGAATGCAGACATTTTTTCCCACTTAACCTACGCGCTGCTGAATCACGTGTAGCGGGCGAATTAACTGCTAAAAACTCTCTCAAACACTCTCGTTCATTGGCAGTAAAAATATTATCCCTTGTGTGCATTTCCAATTCATTTTAAAAGGTTTGAATCCTGACGACTCTGCCCTAGTATTAACTTTTAGAACATCACGCCAGAGGGGCGAACGGAAGAAAATAAATCCGCTACCCTTTTAAGCTCCCCCTTTAATTTTGTTAGTTTAATTTACACGGTCGTCGAACCGTAAACGCTAGAAATAAACACGTGCCGTAAATATATCTATTTAAAAAATAAATTTGAATCTAACGCTTGGCCTGGATATGTGCCTAACCGCGCAGTCATAGACATGTGGCCGAGTAGACTCTTGCTCCGCGTAATATGGCTCTCGATATTTTTTTAACCGACCGTATATTTAAAAAAAGAAAACCGGAATTTCCTTCATTTTTTTCGGCTCTTTTTAATCATCCCTTTCCCATGTCTTTTTATTTCCACGTTTCCATTTTTGAGCCGGATTTAAAACTTTTCCTTCCCCCTCCTCTCCCCATATACCATGGCGTACCACTTTGATCCAACCTTGCCCTAACCCTCCTTCACAAAGAATATGTGCATCCCTTTTGGGCGGCGCACAGAGGCGATTTTTAGGAAAACATGGCCAAAACCTTTACTGGCCACAATGAATCTTTATTTGTTTCCTAGAATGTTATTACATCATTACAAAGACACTAGGATGGTGAATGCGCAGTTAAAATTCAAAACCATGCAGAAAAAGCACACATAAAACCAGTTGGCAAATTATTATTTTTTATTTAAATTCAAATTAAATTTCTATTTAATTATATTTATAAGTAGTTATTTACATTTAGTTTAATCTTAGTTACTGAGAGAGTCTTTGTCAGTGTCTGCTGATGTGCCAGCAAAAGGTAGTTCTGCAACTGCTTCATCCTGTGCTGCAGACGTATAGACATCAGGTGCTTGTAGGAGCTGTAAAACATCTTTGGGAAAATGTTTAAACTTTATTTTTGGCAGCTTCCTTATACTTGAGACGTATGGATCAGAGGAAATCAAAAGGTGGTGCAAAATATCCTCCCTGGAAAACTTACGTGAAAATCCTTCACGATATTTTTTAATGTCCTTGTTACGCGCTTCCTGGGCTTCTTCAGACTGTTGCCCAATCGGTAATATTGCAGACGATATAACCTGGGGGCTGTGCATTAATATTTTTTGAACTCTTGGCGGCATACTATAACAAGAATACTTGTCCACGAACTTTCTCGCAGTTTCCAAAGCATATCTTTGGAAACTCTATAGTTATGTCGTAGCCACTTGATATTGTCAGGAGTACAACTTGAAATATTTTTATGATTTCTTGGTCCACCTCTAATTGACGAAGATATTGTCTCTGTTTTTCGTCTATTTGATCGTTCACTGCTTTCACTATAGTCAGTTGATGGGCGCCCGCCTTTTTTTTTTCGAGACTCGGATGCATGCGCGTGCACTGAATACTGGATAATACTTTCTAGCCACTCTTTATTTCTGCGAAGGAAATATTCAGTGTTTCTTGAAGCAGCTTGTCACTTCGATTCAAAATGAAAAATATAACGTGATAAAGCTTGTTTTATTTCACTAGGTAATGTTTGCGGGTAATGAGTTATTTCTCTGACTCGTTCACGCAATTGTTCACATTGGTCTTTGAATTCCATGAGCTTTCGCGCGTGATCTCGAGGTAATGCGCCTTCGCACAGTTCCGGGTCAAGCTTTTTAGAAGGGTTTTGAGGAAGGAAAGGGGAGAAAGGGAAGTTTCGGTTCCGCGTCTTTGCACTCGTATCCCTTTTTCCTTATCTCGGGAGAAAAGGAGGCGTGTCCGAGCTCTCATTCCATTTCGACGATACGAAAGAAACGGTAAGAGGAGGGGATCTTTTTTACGGGGCCCCCTCTTATGTTTCGCCCAAGTGGGAATGATAATGCTACGATTTCGAAAATTTTCGCGGTTTTTTTCTCCCCTTTGCGGGCGATCATCACGGTATTGAAGGTTCGGGCGAAGCGACGGTAGATGGCGTGCCTGTTTTCGTGGTGGGTTTCATTTGTCGATATCATGCGACGGCGACGGTATGATTATTTTCTGCGAATGTCCCGACCATTGTTGAGAAACCTATGGCCCGCGGCTCGCATGCCGCCCTCGAGAGCGGTTTATGCGTCCCCATGGCTGTGATTGATTTAACAAAACTTCATATCATATACATTCAAATTACGGTAAAACATTTGATATAGAAATGCTAAATTCTCACTACTATGTTGTTAACGTTCGATTAAAAATCCAATCTTTACCGGCGAAGCATTGACAACTTGGAATTCCAGATTGCCCACCACTGATCTAGACGAAATAATGGGAAATCAAGTTTTTATGTGTAATAAGATATGAGACGATTTCGGATGAAAATTTTCTCTATAATTCGAAAAAACGCCATTTTAATGTACCGTTACCTAATACGATACAGTACTACAATCCCTCGCATTGCACGGTATATGGGTTCCCGGAAAAGGCCGCGTAATTCTAAATCGTGCAAACTGGAGAAGGCTTCTTTATAGGAATACATTTTAGCGTCTTATTGATGTCAACGAGCAACTATATACTCTTATTGTTTTCATAATTGTGTCATTTATTCTTTATTATAACTAAAACATTTTATGAATTTTTTAGTCTTTGGAAACTGTGCCAAACTAAAATTGATTGAACATTTGTTTTCCCAAAAGTTTTCTAGTGGCGAAACCTTTAGCCACATACCGAAATTAACGCGACACCCACCATCCTCCATTTTTTTACTTTGTATATTTTTATAAATTTACATATTAAGGAGGGTTAATATTTAATTGAATTTATGTACATGGAGAAACCGACAAGATATGCAATTCTGTAGTTTATGTTGAGTTTATGATTTCTAACTGATTGAAAAGCTTCATGTTGTTGACCCCTATGTTAGCGCGTTATAATATAAAGTCGTGTAAATCAAGCACTTCCGTTTATATTATTATTGAGATTGTGTTTCTTTGTTTAGTTTTAGCGTTACTTACATCCATAGATCTTTATATATTTTTCGCAGTTTTGTTTTTACCTGAAGAATTATATTTTATATTAAACATTTCTTGTACATATTTTGAGTACATCTCGCGACACATCTCATTACACATAGCGACACGCTCTATCGTGACACACAGGGGATCACTGATTTAACAAATAGAGATAGTTCTTTCAAGTGAAAATCGTAAACGTGAAATGGGAAAATGTGCAAAGCGATGGATGGGAGTAGTCATTTCACACTTTGTTGTTAAATATTTTCGCGAGTTCTTCATAAATAATTAGCCATCCCTGCGATCCAAAGCGGGGATTTCAATTCCGATGAATAACAAGTGTCTCTTTCATCAAAGGACGGTGCTGCGTTTCGTCTCGAGTGTGCCCTTGTGTGTGTGTGTGTTGTGAGCCAGTTTGAAACCGTCCACTGAGAATATAATGGAGTCAAAATGGGTTGTGGAGAGAGGAGGGAAGAAGAGGACACCTCCCCCTCTCATTAATCCTCCCCCCCCCCGCGAATTTTGTTCAAGAGGTAAATTTGAAGAGAAGGACCATCCACTTAACGGGGGGGGGACCACTTTTGAGGGATCCTATGCTCCATAAGAGCTATTTGGGGATATACCTTTTGACCGAGAGATTAAGGTTGGAAAGGGGAGGGAGGGGAGGTAGTTGAGTAGGGTACCGAATGTCTCTATTGTGCTTTACTAATATATGCGCGGAGGAACGATTTTCGAGACATTTCCCTGATCCTGTTACCTAATATCCCGGATGTCCCTTTAGGGACACTTAACGATATTTAGTCTCCATCAAACCGACATGCATACGGCGGATGAGAGGTTCAAAACTCATTGGATAATGTTCCTCAGGAATTTAACTTTAATCTTGCTCGACTATTCGGTCCGGAAAGGAATTTTCCCATAGTTTGAATATTGATGAATCTTATCTTTATTCGCAGAAGGCGATATGAAAAATTTTTGTGTCGTGATATTAATATTTTTTTAAAATAAACGCGTAGCGATTTACTTCCGCGATGTGATAATAACGTCGAATTAACTTATTTCGAGTTGATTTTTGGCTCTGTGATTTGAACATTAGATTTTAGTTTTCCGGTCTTATTGGTTTTTAAAAGTTGTTATATTTGATCTATTTTGAAAAAGTTTTCTCTGCGTTTTCGCGAACAGAATCATCCTCGGAATCTTGCTTCCCTCGGGGAACCGTCTTTGTGTTCGAAATTGAACCAGTATTCCTATTATTGCGATAATAGCTTTGTCTGTTATGATATCAAATCGAAGAAAGCCTCGTATTCTGTGCTTTGTATCCATGTGATGCTTTTCCCTTCTTATCGTCGATTTGTTTTCAATATTAACGTGAACGTTTCCTCTGTGACTTTCTTCCTGTAACCCTTTCCTGAAAGCCTAAAAAAAATGTCGACTCAAATACTCTCGTTTCACAAGAAAATAATATAATTCGGCGTAAAATTCGTCCTTTTTATTTTGAAAATTTGGCCCGACTCATTATCTTCGTCTTGCATTTAATGCCTCCAAACAAATTTCACTTTGCCATTGGGCAAAGAAAATTAATATCTCTTAAGACCTCGTTTTCTTGGTGATACAGTAATCTCCATTACCCGTGTCGCTAGTTCTTCTCCACTTCTTTTCGTGGCTATTCAGAATCTCATCATCGTCTTAATCCGCGACGGGCCGTAAAATAAAAAAAATCGGGTCATCCTTGACCCCGTGGCGGCTGGATCCCTCGACGGCGGTGACGTCACTGATGCGAGAGTCGGCTCCTCTTTCCAACCTTCCTCCTTTTCCTCCGAAAGATACCAATCCGTCCCCCTTCCCCCCTGACCAACATTCCCCCACCCTACCCTTCACATCAACTCTTCATACCCTTAATAGGCTATGCCTTATGTGTGTGTGTGTGTGTGTGTATGTGTCGTTATTTATGCGGCTGGTTTGGTGGCGCCGCCTGTGGCGACTGTGCGAAGCTCGACCTCCTACTCCTTTCCCCCTCTCTTTAACGTTTCGCCCGTGATCGATATCTGCATTAAGCATTGTCCGAAGTACTTCCTTCTCCCTCCCTCTCTCTCCATCTCTTCCTCATCTGGACCACATAATCATCACCTCCGTTCCAATGCCATAACGCTTCCGCCTTCGCTATTTCTTTTTATTTCAGCCGTCGTTATTATTTTCAGTTTTTTATCTTGGTAGAAAAAGTTTTTTTCGTCTCCCGTACATCCCGCCAGGAGATGGAAGCTTGTAATTCGGGATTGCGGTACGAGAGAGAGAGAGAGAATTACGTGGAAGAGTGCGAGAGAAAGAGGTGGTTAGCGAAGGGGATACAAAAAATGGGAGCGGAGAAAAGGAAACAGGAGGGAAGGGAGATGGAGTGGGATTCTGGATAGAAAGGACAGAGGAGAGAAAATAGGCAGGGATGGATAAATAGATGTACAGTGAACTCCCGATTTACGAACACCGTTCATTTTTTGAAAAGTACCTAGTTCGTAAACCAAAATTTCGTAAATCGGGAGAGATTTTCTCGTGAATGCGGTGTTAAAATAATGGAATGTGTTCGGAAAACAATTTTTCCTCCTACATGTGCAATAAGAAGGAGAACGGAACGAATTATAATAGATTTTAACAAATGCATCTTGATCACAACTTATTCATTCGTGGAATTTGGCGTCATTTTCCATATTAAGCGGAAGTCTCTTACGGGTGTGAGGGCAGATTAGCAGGCGTGATGACGTGGGAGAAGGTGCCGAATTTTCAAAATTTACATCGGAAGAGTGGTGCTGCAAAGGAATAAAAAAAAACGCATCCAAGGAAGTCTGACGCGAATTGCAGACACAAAACAACGAAAAAATATTTTAAACGCCCTTGAAAGGGCCCGGCAACAATCCATTTAGATATTCCAGAAATAAATGTTACTTTTTCGTGCAATGTTTTAAAACGATAGTAGTAATTTGAATTGACCGAATTAAAGTTCGTACGATCGAATTTTCTGCGTAAAAATTCTTGTTCGTAAGACCGAAAATTCGTAAACCGAATGTTCGTAAATCGGGAGTTTATTGTACTTATTTGGCAGAGATTGAGACTAGAGTCTCTTTTTTCCATCTGACCCAGCCATGTCGAACTCGAAGGAGCATCAGGGCCGCATTAAAGCGATGGATGTTATAGCAGGATCTCGTTAGGATTGCAGTTTTTTGATGAGGGCCTTAGTTGGTAAAATATGCTTTCTTTAGAAGATTGGGTTCCTCCTGTTTCTAAGTTGAAAAAAATTGCCCAGAAAACGTTTTCTTATGGCGCCTCAATAGCTACGGGAAAATCGTGTCTCCCTTTCTCAAAAAAGAAAGTATTACTGTAAAATTTCAAATCGCATGATTTAATCCGCAAAGGGAAAGATATATAGAGGGAAGAATAAGTAAGAGAGTCAGAGGGAGGAGATGAAAAGAAGAGTCTAATTGAGAGAAATTGGATTGAGAAAGAGAGGGAGAGAGAGGGTGGGAGGGGAGGGGAGGGGAGGAAAGAGAAGGAGAGGGAGGGATGGAACGAGAGGGGAAGCGGAAATAGGTGGGAAAGGAAAAGGAAGTTTGAGTAAAATTGGGACGACAATGAGGGAGGGAGGGAGAGAGAGGTTGAGGAAGGAAATAAAGGGGAAGCAAGAGAATATTGGCTATTTGGGAGGAGAATGGAGGGAGAAGGAAGGAGAGAAATGAAGAGGAGAGGAGAGAGAGGGAGAAAATATATATATAGAGAGAGGAGATAAAGTATGGTGCAACTTAATGCCAATATATTTGTATACAAAATTACCAACAAATTATTGCATGTAAATACTGTCTTAGAATTTAATTCTAAAATCCATAATTTTAACACTAGAAATAAAAATAATTTTTTTATCCAGCACATCAAGTCTACCAGATATGGTTTAAAAAGTCAATTAATTAGAATATTTAATGAGTTACCATTACATTTCAAAGCTATTCCTAAGCTATATAAATTTTTAAAAGTTGTTAAAAAATATCTATTGTCCAATGCTGTGATGTAAGGCATATTGTTTGATTTTTCCTAGACTTTTTGTATCATCTCATTCCAACTCTTACGTGTGTTTTACAGTGCTATAATAGCAAACTTTTGTTAAACTTCTACGCCCACTTTTTATAACATGATATTGTATGGGTTCATCAGCTGTAATATGTTGCCTTTGTCTCAATATCGGCAATTTTACTACACTTTGTGTACTATTATGTGATTTTCGCCGTGTTGTATATTATTCTGTCGTTGTAATCATTTTTTTTTCCTCTTTGTAAACCCTTGGATTTTTCTCTGTAAATCATAATTTTACTAGATTCTTGCCATGTCGTGAACCTTTCTGTCAGTTTTCATTGTATAGCTCCTTTAGGACACATCCGTCGGAGCATTCTACATTTCATAAATAAATAGAAAGGGAGTGAGAGGAATGAGGGAGAAAGAGAAAATGGATTGAGGGAAATGAAGAAAGGGATAAGAGACGAAGAGGGAGGAGGACATACATAGGAAGAGAGAGAGAGAGAGGGACGGAGGGAGTCAGATGCTGGGAGATTTGAAAACTCGAGGATATCGAGCAAGGGAGAGATACATGGAGGGAAGGAGTGAGGAGTTGGAGCGGAAGAAATAGGTAGATAGAGCGTTGTACGACAGACAGACAGACAGACAGACAAACGACTTTATTCAGGGAGGTGTATGGAGGGAGGGAAGGAGGAAGAACAGAATTGAAGGTGTAGAGGCGGAGGAGGAGGGGGAATCGCGAAGGAAATTGGGATAAGGAGACAATGAGAGAACATCAGTGAGCGGTAAATGGAGAGAGAGAGAGAGAGAGAGAGGAAGGGGAGGAGAGATGGGGGAAAGATGGTCGCTGAAGGAGACGACGTGAGAAGAGTAGATGGGAGTAGAGAGAGAGAGAGAAGATTAGGTTAGTTAAGAGGGAGAAACAGAGAGGGGTAGCGAGACAACATCAAATTGACTCGACTTCAGGTTCCTCGTCGTCTGTTCCTTTCTCCTCTTCCCCCCCCCCCCACCCCACAACCCCCGCCCCTTCCCTCCACCCCTTCCCCTTATTTCTCCCACCCCTCCGAAAGCACCCCGCTTTCCCTCCATTCCTTTCCTAACCACCTCCCTCTTAAAACCATTTCTGCCTCGAAGAGTAGTAGTCTCCCTCCATGTTCGTACTTGTTATCCCGACGAGGTTCTCTGAAGGAGGAGGAGATTCTGGGCCGCGCACCGGAAAACGCCGTCGCGAGTAACGGAACAATCTTCTCCATCCAGTCTTTTTGTTTTTTTTTTTAAAAAAAGAGGATTATTTAGGAGAATAAAAGCGCCGCTTTTCAGCTGATCTGCTTTTCTTTTTTTTTCTTTCGGATGGCCGTAATTATCAGAGCGTCGACGCCCCCTCGTTAAGGGAATAATTTTTGACCGAGTCGTGCAGCGCAGTTGTTTTAGACGCTTAAAAAAAAAGAAATTTTGTTTGTGGAATGTAACGTGTATTATATGTGTATATAGTGTTAAGTTTCTATTTTCTGATTTGTGCTGTAAAATCCCTATTATCCTTGTCGATAATTCCAAGAATTAAATTTTAAAGAAAAAGTTTTAAATGTCTGTTTAATACTATACAAATTTATTTACACACGAAAATTTTTTCATCATCCCCAGTCAACTGGTAAATCCGTGCACGGAAAATTGGAGTTTTTCTGTAGTTTTGAAAGTTTATCTAAAACAATAAAGCAAAAATTGACGTTCAGTTTTACATTATACATAAATTAGTAATGAAGGTAAAGTTATTAACACGAAAATAAATTCTCCATAGCTGTGAAATCATTACATTAGAAAGCAAAAACAATTGTTGATAATGAAGATGAATGTAGGAACCTCCCAGTAACCACACAAATGTTTAAAAAAAGGAAAATACATACACTGGTTTAGGGGAATTGACTCCACACCAGTGACCAAACACACAGGCAATCTCACGCACTCCGGGTTTAGGGGGAATTACTCCAACTCCAGGGACCCTTTTATCTTTGTTCACACACATAAATACAAACCAGCCACAAAAACGCACACGAGTACTTTCTTAAAAAAATGTCTAAATACCTATTTCGGAGTCAAGTATTCCATCCTTGTTGATTAGTTTAAGAACTTGAGAAAACGATCAAATGCGGACGCGGAAAGCAAAAAGCCGACGAAGTCATCGAACTTCAAAATAAACAAGTTTGGAAAGTGTACAGAGTATCACAAATGGGCGCGTTTCGTGAAATTGAGTATTAGAAAGAAATTATATACCTTTACGTAAGGGAAATAGCGTTTTAAAGCTCTTTTCTGCATCATAAATAATCCATTTTCTTCCTATTTAATAATATTGCATGCACACTGATGCACACGTAAGTAAATTAAACGTTTGTGAGATTGTTTATGTTAGCAACAATAAAGTAGTAACCATGCAAGAAGTTCAACTCGATTTAAGACTTTCTTGTTCGATTTTCTCGATAACGGCAACCCCTACGATAAAAATATATAGGAAAAGAAATACTCTAATTTACCAGTTCTACAAGTTTTATTTGAAAAATATTTTGATATGAGCAATATTTTAAGAGATATGACGGAAAGTTCATTTTTTATCACCAGTAAAGTGGTACCCCTGATTGACTTACGTGATTCATTTTTGCGATTTTCTTATTATCTTTGATTTTAAGTCCTTAATATGAAATTTCATGAAAATCCGTTCTGTAGAAGCCGAGAACGAACATGCGGACGGACGGACAGACAGACGGGCAGACAGACGGACGGACAGACCGACGACAATAGGCGCTCACGCTGGTAGCGAAATGCTACACTCTCTCTCACTCTCGCGTCTTAGAAATTGCATTAAGCTCGGGGGCACCGCACGTTTGTAGCAGAGATTCATAACGTCTGCACCCCCTCCTTATCCAAATCTCTCTTGTCCGCAGAGAAAGTTCGTTGCCACCATTTCATGAATGGAATTAATTGAGGGAGTCTTGAAACTTAAAGTTTAGGTTCACGGATCAGCGTATCTCTTGCCTTCCGGCAGGTGCCAAGATCATCTCTTCGAAATCCCTCCTCCACTCGATCCTGCCCTCTTTCTACCTTGTAGTACGTACGTATATTTTCCTTCCTCTTACCTTTAAATCCTCCCTCAGATAACATAAGTCAATATTGCCTTAGCTCTCGTAACTCTTGTTGGCCCTTTTTATCTTCTGCTCGACTGTTACCTTTTCGAGGTATAGTAAATATTCTTCTTTGTCATTCCATGCGATTCACTTTCTCGTTCGTAAGCATTGTTCGCATCCCGAAAGATCCGCATTTGAAACTTTTTGGACACATTGATAACATTTTGGAAAAGGAATTGGCTTATACTATGCTTTGATTATTTTAAGGTCGTTGGGGTTATTATATAGTAATACATTATTCCGTCGCGTAACTCGATTGGTGTGATTTCGGAAAAAGACCGCGTTGGGCGAAACCGCGTTATGGAAAAAATTACGCTTTCGTGCAGCCCGTGAATTTTCGCACTTCGCATCTCTACGTAAAATTGGGTTGCCGATTATATTTTCTGCCGCATTTTTGTGTAAGGTTACATCGTTCAAATTTAACGGTTTGGTAATTACGTAATGCAATTTAGTCGGCGTTTAAAATCGTCATAGTACATTGAGATTAATACATAATGTATACTTTGTAATTCATTAAATGTTTACAATGGGCCACCGATTTGCTTATTTACGTTATCAATTTGAATGAATGCTAATTAACTAATATGTGCATCGTGAGCTATTTTAATTTCAATTTTATTCTTCATCATGGCCATCCTTCATTTTTGACTGGTAATTACACTAGTACTATTGTATTTCGATCGTTTGACATCTTCGGTTGCTTTAAAGATAAATTAAGCATTACCGATCGCGCGCCAGTGTAAAATTTGTACGAATCGAACATATCGTTCGTTCCTTCCGAAGGTGAATTCTTCCTGCTTCAACAACCCCTCTGACTAGCTCTGAATTGGCCACCTACCGTCCGTTGCAGAAAACATGATACCGGCGAACTCGAGGAATGCGCCCCAGGAGGAAAATAATAAAGAAAAACAAGAGAATTGGATTCGTTTTCTTTATTTTTATACATTCCTTTCGTTCCGGCTCGTCGCGTCCGAGGGCATTAGCTTTTTGGACGAGACTCTTTACGCGCGTGCCTACCGTAACGCAATCCTTGATCCACCCTTTATCTCCTGATTCTTTTCAGGAGTAACGGCTCTCCTTAGTCTGTTTTTTTTTTCGATTTTGTGGTAGTGTAATCATAGGTGTGGTTTACTTTAAAAAATGGCTGTAGTTTTTGTCGAAAATTTTTTATTTGAAATTACGATTACGTACAGCGAAGTCCTATTTTAACGGAATAGATCGGGACCGTAGAAACAGAATTTGTCTTTTTATCCCAGGGATTTAAAATTTGCATAAAGTTCTTATATGTGTGATTCTACACGGGTAAATGGCTTCGCAGGAGGAGTTGAACACATTCAGATCGTTTCGAATCTTCGAGTGTAGAGTGAATTCTTTCAGCGACAGATCCTTGTTTTCGCAAATTCCGGTTTTATAATCAACACTGGGAACTCATTTTCTGCTTCGAATAAATTTCTGTGCGATTACCGGAATGTTAGTTTTTACAACATCTAGCGCATCATCATTCGTCGGCGATTCGCCACTTTAATTTCGAAAAACTGGCTTTCCATTAAAGCGGTATTCTATAAAAAAAAGGGGAGTCTTACTCTGAAAATTTCAGCAACTATCGCAGAAATATTCTTTTCCCATCAGTTAAATAGAAGCAGAATGGCTGAAATAAAATAGAATGTATCTCCAGAAGCCATAAGAAGATTAGGACGATGATATGAGCATTTCGGCTGCAACGCGTCTGTCTTCGATATTAGGAGCTAACATTGGTTAATCGCCACTGATGACGGCTGCTCCGTAGCCAAATTGCGCATCTTGTTTTTCTAACATTTTCCATAACTGTTAACGAGTCATAGCTTGTGAATTTTCACTCCTCAGTCATTCTTTTTGTCCGGAGGTTCCTATAAATTTCGAATTTGTTTCCAATTATAACAGATTTTAATCTCCATAATTAATTTAGCCACGTTTGTATTGAGGAAATAACAAACAATTTTAGTACGCTTACTGAGCCACATGAGATACTTAACTCTCACATCGGCTTATGTCGTTTTCATTGGTTTATGTCTTCATATTACCCGAAGCCGTTTCCTAGTAGATCCCGCCCGTGCATCGACGCCCAGATCTATGCTCCCATTTCACCCAAATGAAAATGATAAAACAAAAACAAATAATAAATCGGGCTTAAAGTAGGATAAACCAAAAAATCCCTTTCAATGTCAAAATTGGCTCGTTTATTTTTTCCCAAAAATTTACCTAATTCAACATTTGCTTATTCTTATATACTTCAGCGTAGAGCTTTAATTTGAGCTTCGAGATTTTTTTCCGATTTGGATCGAGTGAGAGAAATGGGTTTAATTTAACACTTTCCCTGTCAATGACGTTTTGCCATCATCGCCAGTGCACCCTTTTTACATGGCTGTGTTAACTTTCGACGTTTTGCAAGATCCTGACTTTTTTATGGTGTCTACTAAAAGGCTGCTGGAAAAATTTCAATATTATATCCCAAATGGTTGAATTAACAATTAAATTATCGGTAAGAACTTGCATTTAAGGGAAAAAGCATTTAAATATCCTGCCAGAGAAAGGTTAATTTGATTTAAACCGATGTGGTGGCGCAGATGAGGAAGAAATCGTCGCCTTATGGCGTGGATTTGTTTGCCAAAAAATATTTGGCGATTGTACGAGGGATCTTCAAAAAAAATACCCGCACTTTTTTTTCTCCCGGTCGCTGGTGCGAGGTAGTCGGCTGATAGTTGGCAACAATGAAACTCGTCAGCTGACGTGTCAATACACTGCTGAACGCGACGTTGGACTCAGTGCGTTAGTTGCAGTCGAACAGTGAACATGGCTGCGCCGCTTTCGATTTGCACCAAGGAAGAACAGAGAGCTGTGGTTTGTTTTTTGTGGGCAGAAGGTGTGAAAGGGGCTGAAGTTCACACACGTTTATGTGCTCAGAATGGGAATAATGCGTTACCTCGGCGGAGTGTGTACGAGTGGATTGAAATGATCAAGAAAGGCAGGGCAAGGGTGACTGATTCCGAGAGCTCGGGACGCCCGTCCACATCAACCAGTGACGAGAAACAGGAACAAGCCAGATCAATGATTTTCGATGACAGAATAGAGGATCATTGCATTAACATTAGACATCAGTCAAGGTTCAGCCTATTCAATAGTACATGACATTCTTGGATTCCACAAGGTTTGTGTAAGGTGGGTGCCCAGACAATTGACAGAAGAGCACAAGCGCAATCGTTTGGACATCAGCTCTCGTCTCTTGGAACGGTATCATAATGAAGGCGAAAACTTCTTGAATCAAATCAACACTAGGGATGAAAACTGGATCCATCATTATGAACCAGAAAACATACAGAACAGTTTGCAGCGGAAGCACACAATATCTCATGCTTATAAAAAATTCAAATCACAGCCGTCAGCCGGAAAGCTTATGCTGACAGTGTTTTGGGATTCCCAAGGTCCTATCCTTGAACATTATCTAGAGCGTGGAACCACAGTAACAAGTGCAGTGTATTCCGACATGCTGCGAAATGAACTGAGGCAAGCCATTCGCGCAAAACGGAGAGGAAGATTGTCGGAGGGTATCGTTTTGTTACACGACAATGCGCGCCCTCATACCGCTGCCCATACCAGGGGAATCCCTTCAGAAACTGAAATTTGAAGTCCTCGACCACCCATCCTATAGTCCAGACCTGGCGCCTTCCGATTTTCATCCGTTTGGACCCATAAAGGACCGCTGAGAGGTCGTCGATTCGCAGATAATGACGAGGTGAAAGAGCAGAGATACCATTCAGAGAAATGATACATTTGTAATATCTCAGACATAATTAAAAGGCATTGTAAAAATAGTGCGGATATTTTTTGAAGATTCCTCGTAATTAGAAAAAAAAAGTGGAAGCGAAGATTCTTTGAACGAGGTGAATCGAGTTAGAGAAAGGTTTTAAAAGAAGAGAATGTGATTGAGAAGCAGAGAGAGAGATGGTACAGTAAATCCCTGACCTATTCAATACTCGGGGCGAGATCGTCAACCTTCCAGGTTCAAAGCCACAACAGTTTACTTTCGATTAACCCTCCACTTGATGCAATTTTTGCTCCTCACCCCTACGATTCGTGAAAGCTTCCCCTATTTCCATAACTCATTTCCTCCTCCATCTCCTCTCCCTCCCTTCCTCTCTCCCTCTAAATTCGCATTTCGTCCCTTCCGCTCTTCCTTAATCGAAGGGTAAATACATCACCTTATTAACCGCGAAGATCAGCTTTTCTCTCTCTCTTCGATGGCGTCTGGATTTCGTGGATTAGTTTTATTTAATTTTCCGCAGAGATTAATCGAGATTCATGCCGTTATTTTTTCTGATTTTCTTTTTGTAGATTATTGAGTTGATTTTGCATGGCGTAACGGGAAAGGGGATTTTCTGCGTATGGATTTCTGCATTTTGTTTTATTTCGAGATGATATGTTTGTATAATTTTTATAACTTTTCAGTGGTTGATCCCATTGCTAACTTCTACTTGGAGTAACTCTTTCTGTTGTTTTTTTCTACAAGCATCCTATTTTCCATTTGCGATTATTTTCTTTTATCCCCCATATTAAGTCGTATTTTTGAACTTGACTTTCTGCTAGATCATGAATCGCAAATGACGTTTGTGTCGCGTGCCAAGAAAGTAACGTGAATCACCAGAATTTGTTTCGCGTGCCACTACTTTACTCCTCTAAGAAACTTCATATTCTGTGCAGAAAATATAAGCTTACGCGTGCCACGTATTTTCCATCCCTGGGTTAGATCATAGATGGGCAACCCTCAGCCCAAGAGCATTTTATACGATTAAGCTACTATGAAAAGAAATTATCCTTAATATTTACCTTACAGATTCATATTTTGAAATTCAGATCATATTTATGGAACATAATATTTAGATGTTACCACTGATGACCTGATTGTTGACTTTTCCTTATATGATGCCTCAGAATCTCTTGTTAATTTGAGATTTAGGATCTAATCCAACCCACCAAATCATAGGGAGCTTCCACTCCAGCCCACCGAGCAGAGGTTTCCTACTCTTGCGTTCAGTTGAAAAAGAGTCTGCCTAGTCTCAAACTCGACCAAATAAAGACATTTATCTGTCTACTAGTTGAATACCCGTTCAAAGGACGGGAAGAAAGATATTTTAAGAATTGTGGTTTTATCGTGGAACTTGCCGCAAAAACTGACTGGTAGGCATGGCTAAAGAATTATATTAAAACCCTTCCCATTCTCCCTCTATCACATTCTTTTTTTCTCTCCCTCTGCAATAGCAATGGAATGTGCCCCTGCATCTTATGCAGCCGGTGGTGCATATACTGTAATGGGACATAACACGCCCCTGTATTTTATGCCGCCGTTGATGCGTAGACCGTGACAGACAAGCAGACGGACAAAAATTATTATATAAGGATGTCGATAATATTACATTAAATATCTTTATAAATATTTAATGCGTTTCAGCATTTAAAATTTTTAGTTAATGTATCTATTGGCGTGAAAGAACGAAAGAAGGAGAATATTTCAGTCATTCGCCTAATGTTATCAACTCATTCAAACTTTTATTCGTTTCTATCGTCATCTTTGCAAAAAGCATTGTAGCCCATCTCAATATTTTCCCTGGCTGACGAATATTAAATGTCTAAAGCTTATCACTAGGAGATAACTTCCTTCGACTGACCACTATTGTACTCCTGCAGCAAATAATTTATTCGGTTTCTTCGCCAAGAGCAGCAAAAAAATATCGAATCTCTTGTTAGTCTAATAGTGGAAGCTTGTATGGAAGCGTTTCGCTTCCTTTCCTCTCCGTAAAACGTGAACGGAAATCACCGAAACATCATTCCATTACGTGCGTCATCAATAATTCAGCCAATCGATCGGATTCTCCGGAATTCCATCTCTTCGTTCCTTTAGCCATCAAGAATTTTAAATTGGCTCTGCGATTTTTCTCATAATTCGATCATCTGTTGGCAACTGCGATAGCGCACTCGAAATTCTGTCGATAGAATTAGCTCGGATGCTTAAAAAAACCGTCTTTTTTTTAGTTTCCAAATAATTATCCCTTTGGAAAATGATTCGAATTTTATTAACCGAATTCAGCGAGTCTGTTTCCGAATGAAAAACTCAACGTTGAAGTCTTAAAAAAATGACGCATGCCGTTCGCATATTACGGTCGATCGGTATTTTTATATTGGTCGTCTCCATGGTAACGCATTCCCGCCACTCAAAAAAACAACACATAGGTGTTAATTGTACATAAACTTTTTTGCATGGAAAATTTCATCTTTCGTGGTTTTGTATCATTTGCGTTCTATTTTCAGCCAAAATAAAGGTAATGACGCAGATTAAATCCGTCAAAAATAAAATAAAATGCCCGTGAAGAAGGATACGATTATTAAACGTTACGACGCTATTTTTTTCGAATTCTCTCCAAAAAATACACGAGGTAAACACACAGTGCATCCGGTTCGTCCGTTTGATGAAATTGTGTCAATGGAGATTTATTACGATGCATTTTCCACCTTGTTTGCGGTAACGCGAGCCGATGCGATCTCACATTTTAATCGCTGAACGATTTAATTTGTATGGTTTTCGAAACTGGACGTTGGAATCAATGTAGAAATAAGTTTTTTTTCCTCGCCCCCGTTATTAGTTTTATTCTCTCGATACTGCTTTGTTCGTCGGAGTACCGGGTTCTGGTTTTTATCATATTCTTATATTATCGAGTTAACGTATTTTCAACGTAATGGGAATAATATTTGAAATGGAATGTGTATGCAATTATTTTTGTTTCTATATTTGTTTCGAGCGCGTTGTGAACCAGAAAGGATATTTGCGACGGTATTTATTGTACTTATTTGTCGTAAATCGTTTGCAAAGTAGGCCAAAAGCTTAGTGGAAAGTGCGGCTAAAAATATTTCCTTTGAAGTGTGCTTATCGTGCAGTGCATGGTTAATATCGCCTACATACTTGTATAGATTTTTTGCAGAGCCGTAGTTTTCTAGGCCTCACGGTTACCGTAGCGGTCACCTTTACTTCGTGCATTCCTTTACTACCTCCATCTCCGTTGTAAGTCATGATATTATTTAAAACCAACAACTTTTTGAGCTTATACAAAAATTAGAATTCTCCGAAAGCCATTTAGTGGCTGTGAAAATCATATGCGTATTTCAGATACAAGGTGATCGTCATCAGCGGTCATTCATCGATAGTAGATTCTAGAACCTACGATAAACGAATTACCGCTGATGACAGCTGCATTGCAGCGAAAATTCGATTTTGTTTTTCACGACCGTTTTGGAGAACTCTGATTTGTCAGTTTGATCTTATGTTAGCCATAGGACGATCTTCATAATTCTGGGAACAACCTTTTACGTAAAAGTCATAGGTGGTAGAAGGTCATTCGGCTGTTTAAGATATCGTGCTATTCGGAACAGGCTTTCCCTTCGTCTTTATCCGTAACTGTTTAACCATAAGATTTTTCTTGTGAAATTGGCAAACTTCAAGTGTAATAGACTAATTCACGTCGAAACACATTAATTGTCGAAGACGCTGTATTGGGTGTTCTTATTCTGATGAATTCGAATCGTGTTCTCCAATTTCAGCCTCCTATTCATTATTTGATTTCCTTTTCAGCCGCGAGGGCGCCTTAATAAATGTGTTAGTAGCGCGAGTTCCTTCGAAGCGAATCGATTCAACCCTTTAAAGGACGAATGAGAGGAATCGCGCAGAAATCAATTCGAGACGACTTCGAAGCGAAGTTTCGCGCATTAAAAAAAAAAGAAAACCATCACCCGCGATCACGTCACGGTTTTTTTGGTATCGAAACGACGCAACGACTTTTTTATTTAATTTTTTTAGATTATCTATTTAAATAAAGAGTTTGTCAGTCTATCTAATCGCCGACTATATTAGATCTAGCTGCGCACAATATTGGAAATAATGAACTATATAGCCGATCTTGTATAAGTCGAACGTCTATAAATGGAAATTTCCAAAACTCGAAGTGAATTCATCGTACAGGACAAAACCTTTCCATGTTATTTTTCCTCCATGACTTGAATCTTCTATAAGTCAAATATTTTTTGTTTCCCCTTATACTTATAGAAGTTCCACTGTATTCGTAATCTCTTCAGGCTGAGGGAGATAGTCAATTTTTGTACGGGAGAGTGAAAGGGAGAGAGAGGGGGGAAATGAGAGGAAGAGGAGGGAGAATGGGAATTGTTTAAAATTTTAACACTTTATTTGTTTATACCCGTCATTTTTTATGGGAAATTACGCCAGCGATAACAATAATATAAAAAGGCGAACGCGTTCCACTCGATCAAGCCTCTACCCCCTTCGGATTTTAAAAAAAACAAACAAATACGATGATTTATAATACCTTTGTTCTCGTTTTCCCGTCCCTGTCGCCTACCGACCCTTTAAAAACGTGTCCTCCTCCGAGAGAGTGGGCTATAGAGAATGCTACGTCGCAGGATCCCTCGTGACCCCTTATAAAACCCCTACACCCGGCTACCGCCAGGGAAAGATGCTGTATGGAGCTCATAGAGAGGGAGAAGGAGAAGAGGGAGGGAGAGGAAGGGTGTGTGTGGTGCAAAAGGGAAGGAGGGAGCAAGATGAGGAAAGGTGGGTGGGGGGGGGGGAGAGAAAGGTTGGGAGTTTAGGGGGAGAAGGGGTTTGTTAGGGGGAACGGAGGCTGCGCTGTTTTCCCGTATTGATCGCTTTCGGTGGACGGCTCTGCTGGTGCCTCTGTACCGGGCCGGTTTTCCTCGGGGAAAGGGAGAGAGAGAGAGAAAGGGAAGGAGTGGGAGAGGGAGAGGGAAGGAGGGGTAGAGAGAGAGGGGTGGGAGGAAGGAGAGTTGGAGGTTTTTAGAATAGGGATGAGATGTAAAAAAGATGAGAATGGAGAAGGCAAAGAAAGGGGAAGGAAGAGTATAAAAAAGGGAAAAGAAAAAGACGACGATCTGATTGAGGAAAGGCTGTTTTTGATGATTGGTAAAGATAAGTTTTCCCCCTCTTTTTTATTTTCGTACTTATTCCGTTTTTCTTTTTTTTTCTCTTTCGTTATTATCGTCATCGAACGTTTCGCGAGATGGTTGGTTTTGTTTTTTTCCCTCGAGCGGATGAAGGGTGTGCCGTGAAAAAGGTGGGTGTTTATACTACGCGTAAATGAGGTATTCCCTTTTCTGAAGCTTTTTTCGTAGTTTTTTTCTAATTCCATTTTCCGACTGTATACCTCGTTTTTCGCGTAACGTTAGCTGCCGCGTCTAAGACGTCAATGGTTATTTTTTTTTAATAAGGTTATTCGATCGCGTGAATGAATCCATCGATCCATATCCGTAGCGTTCAGGGAACCACTTTACCAATCTCTCTCCGTTTTCCACATTCAGACGCATCGGACTGAATTGTTCGTCATCCCTCGCCGCGTTATGTGCCGTTCGCGTTGTACAATTGGGTCATCGGTGCGTTTGGTTTGGCCGATCTTCCACGCCGTGTCGCCTGAATTGTTATTCAAAAAGGCCCCATTTTCGAACGGGCGTGGTGCGTGATCATTTCTCTAGTGGAATGCACATTGTGTATGTCGTCAAAAAAGATACGGCGTCTCTTCCAGTTTTTTCCCCCTCTTGGATCCAATCGGGATTCCTTTCGGTTGAAAAATGAATCTGCATCACGAGGAGAAGTCGCGGATACACCTGCAAGATTGAAAATAAATAAAAAGAAGGCTCCTTTCCACTTCATACGAGTGGAATATAGAATGGAATCTCGAGGTGTTCTTCGGGGCTTATTACCTGTTCTATAGTCTTTATGTATCGGATTCCAGAGATTCGCGATAGGGCACGTGTTTTCTCGCCGTAAGGGGATGTTAATGCAGGCAATTCGTGGGGGAAAATAAGGTTTGTGGAAAAATATAAGATTTGTGGAAAAAAATAAGTTTTAATTGGTTGTCGCGTGTTACGTCTGGTGAGGTAATGAGTATTTGTATACAAGTGTCGAGGTTTTTTAGGTGGGAATATTTTACTTGGAAGTTTGGGATTCGTTTTCGCATTTATGTTAATTGTTTTGATGTAGTCGATGAGGTTCTATTAGTCGATGGAGTGAAAAATCGTTGATATTTTTTATGATTTTCTGGAAAGTCATCTCGAGGAATTTTATGTGTACTCTGGCAAGAATTCAAGAAAGAATTATCGAGTTGACCGTGTGGATTAAAACCGATTGATAACCTAGGTTTCGATGAATCTTACGAAAATCTGATATTGGTGAATTACCACCGATGACGACTGCTTAGCTTCCCAAATGGAAAGTTTTCCCAAACTTTTTATGGCTATCAGAGAAACGTAAATTTTCAAATTTCTGGCACTTAATTTAAATCGGATGGGTATGTGTGTCATAACTCTCTTTGAGACAGTTTCACTGGTTTACAGTCCTTATACGATTCCATGGATTTTAATATTAGCCCACGTTGATGTTAACTAGAAACCTGACCAAAAACATTACAATACCATAATCTTGCTAATCCACGCGCCGAAATAATAGGTTTTGTTGTGCCTTCTTGGATGTTGATACGCTGAGGGAATGAAGGTTGCTGAGTTGTGTGTTACCTCGTCCGGATTTGCTGGCAGATTTGGGAATAAATTTTACTATGAAACCGAGAAAATTTTTCACCGAAAATATTACGGAATTAAATTACTCTGCTCGCCGTCAACCCCAGTTAGAAAATGATATAGGCATCTATGTTGCATCTTTCGATTTTAACCTTTGAAACCCTCCAAATTCGTTCGTATCAAAAGCCTTCCTTTAGTCTTTTTCTTTCCTTTCCTCTCACGCAAGGATATTCAGAGCCCCTCTTTTTTTTGTAGCGTCCTCTTCTATAAGATTCTACCTTTCCGGGTCAGATGCAAAAGAGGGACTCTTACCGTCTCAATCTCGCCGTAAATAAACCGGTGTACTCTTTTTCTCTTTCCCTTCGCCTTCCTTCTTCTTTTCCAAGCTTTTATTTTCTGCCTTTTAAAAAAATCCCGTGTCTTTCCTCCATATTTAATCACATCGATTCGTCTTCGACCTTCTCCTCCGTCAGGATTCGCCTTCTCCCTCCGGTTGTGTTTCTGTATCCTATGCCGAAAAAATCAAATTGAAAGCGCATCTTTAAAGGATTAGAAACGGACGATATCAAACGGGATTTTATTACGGCGTTGCATTGATGCAAAGTAGTTCAAAGAGTAATTATCGGTCTCGCCCTATGGTGGCATTCATTTGATAAATTAGGTAGATCCAGTGGGAATTAACAAATGTAATGGAGACTAGATGCGCGTTCCAGATGCAAAGCAGCCGTAATCAGTTCAAGAAAGAATCATACAGCTCACTTTGTGGATGAAATTAAATTGGAAATCTATGCTTCTCCTATAGTCATAAAATGGCTTGGAAAACCGTGTGTGCATTTCTGATACAAAAAAGTCGTCATCAGGGGTAGGTACTACTATTGGTGAATCGCCACTTATGACGGCTTCTTCTTAGACGAAATACGCATCTGGTTCCTTGAGTCTTCTATGGCATTTGGTGAAAGATTTGTATTTAAAGCCGTCATCAGTTGTGCTTTAATGGAAATTATTTCCAGGCCCGCGCCGGCCATATTTGCCGCCCGGGTGCAAGCAGTTTGTGCCGCCCCTTACGGACTTATGAAAGAACCCTGACCCAGATGTTTTTCGATTTTTAGGTTAAAAGTTGTATTTAATTTAAGAAATAAATTGTGCAAAACACAGAATTAAGAGAGATTCTTGCCTCTGCCCGTGAATTGCCGCCCCTAATATATTTCCGCCCGGCTGCGATGCACCCTTGAATCTGTGATGTTTTATTTCCGAAATACGCATTTAGTTTTTCAAAGATTTTTAATGGCTGTTAGAGGCACTGAAATTATCAAATTAAAAAGACATAAGTATATACCATCCGCGATCAGACGTTAAGTCGGCTTATTCAACTATTATTTTAAGTTTTACGGTTATTTCGCCTGTCATGTGAAAGTGGTTAGGATGATATAGAGGCAGTGCATAACCTTTCTGCAACTGAAGAAATTTTTGGGGTAGGAATGAAAAAAGTTCGCATTTTTAAGTTTACATACAAATATTTTAATAAAATGTAGAAAATGTGTCGGGTGCCTTCGTTTGACGACGGAGAAGCGTTTTATCACGTCTCCAGTCGCACTGCGTTCGAATCTTTCGACGGCGATAGACATACTTACGCGTGACGTTCTCTCCATTAACCATTACGCAGCGAGTTACGGAAATTTTTGCTCCGCCTTTCCGAAAGGTACTCGCATTAAGAAAAACCCTACTCTCTTTTTCTCGTCGTGGGTTCTTTAAGGGGTATGCTAATGCTCCTCGCTTTGTTCTCTTTTACTTGCGAACGCGTCGAGAAATATTTCTTTCCCATAGCCCCTTCACCTCTTTCTCCCTCTCTCTCCTTCTCTCTCCTCCTCTCTCCTCCTCTCTCTGTCTCCCTCGCGGCAGTATCAGCAGTTTCCCCGCATTTGAGAGGAAGAGAGAAGCGGAATAGCCTGGCTGAAAACTGGAGTGAGTTATCCGTGGTTTATGGACGGATATGGAACGTCGTCGTTTTAATGCATAACACAGTGAGAGAGCGGACCGTTTGCATAGGCGGCCGAGTTCTCGAAACGGTTCCGTTTTAAGGACATTTATCGCCCATTTCGCGCGCTGAAGCGAGAGGATTAGAAACGCGTTTTCCACTATCATCCTGTTACGTTTTCCGTGCGGTCTTCGATTCGTTTTTTTCTTTCTCTCTCTTTTTTATCAGCATAAGGTCGTTCCTCGCGGGCGGCTATTCGTCAGTCGCCGAGTTCCTAAAGCTGGAGTGCCTCTTAGGATGGATTAAAACCGGTGAAACGGATTTTAACTGAATAGCGACACCTGTATGAGATTGGATCGAGCCATTTTTAATTGACGGCTCACATGTGACGCCGCTGGTTTTATGTAGCTAACCAAATTAAGGTGAAACTATGGCGTAAGTTGATGTATTTTGCCTGAAAAGACTATCCCATAAGAACCAAAAGTTTGTATGAAATCCTGATTCAATTCAATTCCAAGTGTCTGTCTTTTTGTGTGTCTGAAACAAAGATACTATTGTGTTATAAATAATTTTTGACACCAGATGACGCAAGGTGCTTCTGTGTAACTTCAATCGAATCATACAACATTTAAATGTAATGACAAAAAATTAACAATCGCTGAAGACAAAGTTATTTCGGAAGTTCCACCTTAGCTACTGTAGTTTTTTCTGTCATTTAAAATTCTCACGAGGTTGGAAATCGGAGCTCTTCTAGGCGCCACTGCATACCGTTGAGTACAGACTCGTATTTCCTCCCATCCGACGGTAGATTCGAAAACTAGATACATTCAGAGCTAACGGCTTGGTACCAATGATAGGTAGCCTATCATGTTTCTAGCGTACGGACAGGCTGTCACTGGGGACGAATAAATATGAAATTGGAACCTCCTACCAACAAGGAATAAAAGAATCGTGTCGCTGAAATATGTACTTTATAACAAACTGCAGTATTACGCGGAACGAGATGTATAAAAACCACTCGGAGTTACACTATATATTTTTTATTTTTTTACAGTTAATTTATATGCCTACTGTTTTCTTTGTATTTCATAATAAATATTTAAGTTGCCATAAGAAAATTCTATACTAGCATTAAGTATTAGTTTCATCAAACCGATAAAATTTCCTCGTGAATCTGTCCATTTTTGGCCTACCATAAACACCGGTATGTTACCGGTTTATTTGCGAATTATTTGGGTTTTAATTCTACTGGCACTTTAAATTTATATTAGATTAAATCGGTTCATTTTAATGATTGAGTGCGAGAACCTGAAAGTTAATGGATTCAGAATAATGGAAAGCTTTTTTGGACCCGGCCTATTAAGTTTCCTCCGAGTGCTTTGATATCTGGTCCATGCCGAACGCCAGCGCTGCCCATTCTTCGGGAACTCCACGGAGAATTCCGATAGGTCAGGATATCTACGTTGTAATGTTTATCCTGTTGGTAATCAGGAAGTTCACTTGCGTTGGCGTGGAATGTGCACGTCGTAGTACGAATTAGCCTAATGGTCTAGGTAGTCGACATTGAAACATCTCCCGCCATCTTGCGGAGGCTTATTTTTAACGACTGTATTCCATCCATGGTAGTAAAGTAGGCTCATTTCGATGCTCGTTCAACTTTACGCTTCAAGTATCGCCTTTTTATTTCAGGTCTCCCGAAGTGGTGATAAATGCGATCCGGACCGCCATCAGAATTTCACATTTTCCTTCTAAAAAAGAAGAGAAAGCGCGTTCGATCGGAGCTTAGTTGGCGAGCGTGGATCGTTTCTTCAGAGTCGTAAACATGCTGTTCGATCCGGTATCGTTCGTCGATTATGTTCGTTTTCTAGAGGAGGAAACTTAGAGCAGATACTTGCCGTGCGTTAGTCTACCTTCTTTTACGATGATAATGGAACAAAACGAAAATATACTAACGAACGAAATGTAGGATGAAGGTGGTACCTGGCGCACTCGTAACTTTATAACTCAGGTAAAGTATATCGACAATGGTGAGACTTTGCACTCGAATGTATTGGCCATTGGTTGTTCGACCAACGCCCGTTTTCCTTAACGAAAATTCCATATCGTGGTTATGCTTTCTGGAAGAAAAGTTTTGATTGCGTTTCCGTTTTATTAATTGTAAAATAGTCGCGTAACTTAATCAGTTTTACTTACATGTGTTTCCGCATTTGCATTTTACCTAAATTAGGAGGAACGGTATAGCTTGGAAAAATAATTCGCATTGAACATATTTCGTAAATTTCCGAACGAACTTGTTCTTGTGGAGGCCCATTTGGTCGATCGTAAATTTAATTTAATTAAACGGCATGAAATTATTTTGTAGCCATCGCATCTCTAGGTTACTTTGCTGGGGAAATGGGTGTTTTCCGCTTCATCATAATCTCTGCCTTCCTCCTGCTTAGGCTTTAAGCAATTCTCTCCCAACTCAATGTCGTCTTCCTGCCCACGACGACATTTTCTACCTTTCTAATTTGGCACTTTAAAAGACGACACTTCTATGATTTCGACACACGCTGGTGGCGTGGAGGAAGGGAAAATTGCTCCTTAAACTTCCAGTGATGGCTTTCGTTCGTTGATTCCTTTCCTAGTCCTTGCGATTTCGGGTTTTTCATATACTTGTTTTAGTTTTCTGAACACGTTCATATATCACGACTCTTATTGAAAAGCGATATTACGGTGGAGTACGACTTTTTATCCATCCTTTCTATTCTAGCTTATGTTTTGTTCGTCAGTTAAACATTAAGGTATTAGTTTCCAAAGTGAGAGTACGGAAAATTTGTATGGCATATTTTTGTTTTGTTTTTTATATTTTATGTATCGATATGTCTAAAATAAATTAAAAATTATCGCCCCTTAAAGTTGATCATGATCCGCTTACTAACGTAACCGGGAAACATAGCACGCCTTTGAAACGACTTCCTATCGATTTGTGCCGACGCGAGCGAATACCCGTTATCCTCAAATACATATATAGCCATTTAATCGCCCGCACGAATAATGCGCTAAGGTCCGATTATAATTCGCTTTGTTAACTAATTCGTTCCATCGGGGGCGCCCGTGCACTGCGCCGCAATCTAACACTTGGCCTGATTACCTGAATCTGCATTAGCATTTCTCTTCCTACCAACCTCTCCATTTTGCTTAAATATCATTCTTAAACCCTAGATGTCAGTATTTACGTGGCACCTGCGAAATTAGTGCGGACGTCATATATAATTTTCTTTCGGGCATAATGCTGATCTTTAAGCCTAGGTATAGTTTAAACGTCCCCTGCAAGAATTAAATGAAAGCTGTTTTAAAGGTTTATTCATCTTTAGTTTATGATGTGGTCGGTTTAATCCATAATTTGAACGTGATCACGCAAAATAAAAACCGTAATTAATTGAAAATGGGTTCCAAGTGCGTTTTAGACACCGTTTCTTCGATAAGCACACATTGTTCACACTTCTTTTTAAGTGTCGCAACTTTGTTTGGATTAGAAGACTGGACAAAATTTTCAAAGGTAGGTAATCGTTTTCACACAAAGTGGAAAATGTTGGGAAAATATTTATTTTCTTGTAGGCCACATATTGACCATTTTAGTGATGGGAAAAAGCTAAAGCGCAAATAAATATACGCGATTTTTGGTGCCTAAAAAAGTATGCAATATAGATAAAATTACAAAGGAAACGAACATTATACGTGCCATTTGAATTGATTTTCTCTCTGGGTTTAGGAATGGTGAAACCTTTTCATAAAATTCTCTGAGGATGTTCAAAAACCCCCAATCCAGCCCCTTTCTCAAAGTTCCGACGCCACTGTTGTAGTATACATTTCCGATAGAAGTTTAAATCACATTTTCTCGCGACGTGAAATTAGATTCGATATCGATTTTTTTTTCAAAAATTATTGTGGACGTGAGCTTTTTTTGTATGTATCCGGATTAGTAAGGAAGGAGAAGCTGTGCGGAACCAGGTGAAGAACCGCCCTCAACGGTCGATTTTGGATTCGAGACGACGAGTATGGCGGGAAAAAAACTCGATCGAAAATAAAAATAAAGAAAATAAGCTCGGTTCGGATAGGTAGAAGGCGAATCGATCTCGGCCACACTATGAAGGAGACCGAATTCTTTTCGTTTTTTTTCTATTCCTGTCTTGAATGTCCATTTAAAAAAAGAAATATGTGTCATCAACACATTCCGGAGAATGCACCGGAGCGAGTTTTCTACCTGGATAAAAATGTGAGGTAGTGTTTGGGAGAGAAATATGAGGAGAGAAAGAGAGGGGGTTGAAGGGGGAAAAAAACGACACGTCCCGAAAAGAGGGAGGAAGGAAGGGGATTTTGCAACTCCGCGCCCTTTTTTTATACTTCGGAGAAGAGGAGGGAAAAATAAATAAACTAAGGGACATTGGAATGTGCGAGAAAGTCACCCTAAAGGGGAAGATACACAGACGCACAAATATGTACATACGCAGAGATAGGACAAGGGTTTAGGCGAGCGAGGCACCTGCCTAAGGCGAAGAAGCACACTTATGGAAGCCGACAAATGACAGTTTAAACTTTTAAGTTTAATATATTATAAAATATATTATGTACATTTCTAATTTGACATATACAGTGTAAATAAACTAGTTTTTAAAGACAAAAATTGTATACTGTATACTTTTATTAGGAGGGAAGGCGTAATTTTCAAACCTTGCCTAGGGTGTAAAAATGCCTTGTCCCGGTTCTGTACATACTACATGTATGCACACATGATGGCTCATATGACCAAACCGGTCGCACGAAGCGGAAATGAAATACAAATCAAAGAAATTAAAAAAATAATTTTGGAATTATTAACCGAATATTCAAAGTAGAAATTCAACCACCTCGATAAATATTTCTATACTTATTTTTTTAAATTTTACTTTGACTTTTTAATTTTTGCTTCATACCAATTAATAGGGATTTATGGGTCACCTTTTTCATATGTTCATACACAAATACATATATATATATATATATATATACACACACATACATGCATACGTACGTACACACACATACATGTACACATAGATACATATGTATTTATATAATGTATCTGTTTCTCTGACACCTTTTTTTCCTTTTTCCTCATCCTTCTTCATCTCAATCCTTTTCTTTCCCGTCGAAACGTCCTTTACTTCCATATCCACCCGTATCTCTCTGTCTCTTTTCTTTCTGTATCTCTCTCTCTTGGGTCCCTTACCTCTTGGGTGACCGCAGCAGCAGAGTAAGGGGAGGGGAAGGGGGGAGAAGATAAGGTTGGACCGTTCGGGTAGGGTGGGAGGGAGGAGAGGTTTTGTGAGAGATTACCGCAGAGATAGAGGCTAGTGTCGTAGGGGATATATATAGAAAGAGAGAGAGAGAGAGAAGGAGACCGAAAGGTTTTTCTGGAGGACATAAACGAGAAGGAGACGGTTTCGGGTCGCGCTGGGGGGGATGGGTGATAAGAAAAGTGGCCGCGGATGGGATGGAGAAAGGGAGAGATTGAGAAGAGAAAGGAAGGGATAAGGAGATAGAGAGAGAGATGGAGAAGGAGGAACAAAGGGACGATTTCTCGAGAACAAGAGACGTGAGTAGTTTTTTCGGGAGAATTGGGGTTGCGAGAAGGGAGGAAATTCGATACAAGAGCGATGATAGAGTGTGTGAGAGAGAGAGAGAGAGAGAGAGATGTAGGAAGGAGGAAGTATAGGGAGGGGATATTTGTAATTGGGGGGAGGGAGACGGATAAAAAAAGTAGGAATGCTCCTGAGCGGTCGGAAGCGTGTACGTTTTTTTTTTTTTTAATATGACCCTTGTTCTGAAGAATGTCGAAAGGATCGGTCCACAAAAAAATCAGGTGAATTTTTTTCGATCGAGTTTTATTTTTAAATCGTACATGAAGTTTCGTTCGATTGAAACTTTTCTTCTGAATTGGAGCCGGTACGTGAAATTTTGCGATCTCCTTTGAAATGGAGTTAAAATATTCAAGGTGGATATAACGAACGCGTTTTCCATCGTAAAAAATCCGAATTTTGTGGCGTGTTGTTCTGTTTATAAATGATTTTTCAGCGGCTTTAAATAGCTTCCAGCTTATTTCTGAAACAAATAAAATTAATTCGTTTGATTTCATTCATCCAGGCATCTAATTTATTAATAATTTTAAATTGTTAATTTAAAGTGACCTGAAATGAAATGCGGTATACGGGATGTCTGGAATAATACCTATAGGCGTTGGATTTATGTGAAATTATTTTTAAATATAGGTAATTGTCGAGTTGGAGAAAAATTTCTCTCGGGATAATATTCATGGGACGGTTAATCCGTTACATTTTTAATGAGAAATTATTGGTTGACAAGAACCACTCGTAGGTCAGGTTTTATTCAATAAATAAAGCGATTGCGATAAAAATAAATTATCAAATGTAGTATCTCGGAGTTACCATTGGGAACGGTTACTGCGTAACTGCAATTTTCGCGTGCATTATTCAACCTTCTTACATCGAAAGAAGTTAATGCGGTCATCTGTTGGATTGTGAAGAAACATGGTGAACACCCTAAAAATTTTAATTTCAATTTTTTTTAAATAACGACGGTTTTGCGAACTTTATAGGAAATGGAGAATCCTCCATACGACGAAAAAGGAAAATAAGGAACAATTTATTGAGAATCTGGGTGACATTTTTGGTCCAATTCAAGGGAAGGCGTTGGGTCGAAGCTGGAGAAGTATAGGTTTTGCTAGGGTATGGCAAAAAAATACAAGAGGGGGATAAGTTGGCCTAAGGCAGAGAATGTGGAGGCTCACGCGCACACACACAAAAAACAGAAGACGTACGAGATGCAAAGAAATGTTAAATAAGCAGGAAGATAAGTCCGGATCTCCATAGAAAAAATGTGAGATATGTAGGTGGCAAAGGATTAAAGATTCAAAAGATAGACCTTAGAGGGAAGCGGGAAGGGATAGGGGGAAGAAGAATAGGAGTTAGGGATTGACGAAACGCGAAAGATAAATCCGGATTGATAGGGAATAAAAGCGTGGAAGGGGGAGATGAACGGAATATAGGAGACAATGGATATGGAAGGGGAGCTAGGTTGAGGTTAAACAGATAGCAAATTATGACGGCGGCGTGATATAGATAGGGAGAGAGAGAGAGGAGAGATGGAGAGGGAGTGGAGATTGGGAAAGTTTAGTCTCTCGCAAGATCCATCTTACACCTAAACTCAATTACAACGGAACAAAAGGTTGCGTGTAGTAATAAAATGAAGTTAAATTATGTTAAAGAAAAAAATATACTATTAAAGAGAAGGCAACAGATAACAAAGTTAAATAAAGTTCAAAATCAAAGACTAATCTTAATTTAACTTAGTGTAGTAGATGTAATAAAAAGAAGACAATCCAGTTTATTTACGCGGGAAAAAGCCAATTATGACTATAAAGCATTATTATTGGTCAAAATTTACATGCAGGAAAAAACTCGCAGAAAGTGGAATAAATCCCGCGAAACCTACTTCAGATTAGATATAAATATACTACAACTATTACCAGAACTAAAGTATTAAAATCCGTGTTAGACTGTACAATAAGTAAAAGAAAACTGCGTGAAGAAGATAGAAAGAGGGGAAGAGGAGTAGGAGTGGGGAAGGAAGCATAAGGGGGAGAAAGAGGAATGGATGGGAGAGAAAGAGAAAAAAGATAGGCAGGGTAAGAGAGGGAGATTAAGATGGAAGAGGAAAATCTGGATGACGGAAAGGGTGTGGCGGTATACGAAGAGAAACCAGGTAGAAAAAAAATGCTAGAAAAATATCAGTAAATTGGAGCAAGAGATGGTTCAGGTGAATAAATCGATGAAGATGTGTGTGCGTATAAGATAAAATATCTTTTTTCCTTCGTCGTCTCTCTACGGTGAATGATTTTAGAAAACTTTTTGACGTCTTCCATAAAAATATCTTACGAACGGCCTCCTATGTCTAGCCGTCTGCATTTCTCAAAATATATTTTTTTCGTTTTAGTGCATGCTCCAAATAATAATGTTAACGTTGGATAGAACTCGGAATACTGTTAGTTTATGCATACTACGGTTGGTCGGGTAATAGATGGAATCGCACCTATCCACCTATTGCTTCAACGAGAGCGATTCCATTGATCCCACTTATTTTATATTTTGAATATATACATGACCGATTTTGTTAAATTCTGAGTAAAGCTGTATGAATATAATGAGGCCGTATTTCAGAACATTTTCAGATTTGAAGGTTCGGGGAAAGCAAATGCACCGATTAAAATGTATATTGAAGAATTGGACGGATGTGTGTGCGTACGTATGTACGCACGCACGCACACATATATATGTACCCCCAGCGGCTCTCCATACTAAGTAATTGTCCACTGGGCTTCCTCCAACACCTTGTTGCCACCTTTATTATTACCTTTCCTTTTCTTTAAGCTTATATATATATATATATATATATTCATGGTGGCCCATAAGTAGCTTAACCGAGAACAATTTATTTCTTTACTACCACTTATTAGGAAGCTAAGACTGATAAGTATAGGTACAATAGGTAGAGACATATGTTGGAAGCTTTCGGGCAATACCCTTCTTCAGGCACAGAGAAAAGACAATTATTACATACGACAATAGTTAGGATTGATACATTGATTTCTAAGGAGAAAATCCAAATAGGGCATGATAAATCAAAGGGGAAGATATAGGTAAGGGATAATGCCTTCGATTGAGACTCAAACCACTCAAGCTGAAAGGATCCAGAAGTGTTTGAGAAAAAATAAAAGCTTCGTTTGGACAGACGGGACGATCCGAAAGACAAGGTGATGAGTGATGGACTTAAAGATATAAAGGAAATAATGAGATCATAGAAAAAAAGGTAGGAAAACGTCGTAAAGGGATACAATTAAATGAAAAAATAAGATGATGTCGTGAAGCGTAACGGCGGATGCTGGACAAGAGAAGGAGAATAAGGAAGTAGTGAAAGATCAAGTGGCCGAGAGAGATCGAGAGAGAGAGAGAGCTGTTGCGACGGTGCAGATACGATGGCGAAGAAAGGTCGATTTTAGAGGGTGAAAGAGGGAAAGGTGGTAGAAGAGGAGGGGAGTGGTTGATTGAGATGGGTTCGTTTCAGAGTGTGTGTGCCGAGAGGGAGAGAGAAATAGACAGGTAGTGTAGACGAGGGAGAGGGTGGGGGGGGGGGGGGGGAGGGGGTGGAGTGGAGTGGACGGCAGCGGCGGCGCGTAGTTCGGCAGGTCGCCCACAGAGGGCGCGCGGAGTCGCGGCGAAAGAGAAAAGATGAGTCTGGTGAGAGGTGGATAGAGAGGGGGATGGGGGAAAGTGAGGTCACGGCGTGTCGCAGTGTGTGTGTGTGGTGGTGTTGGGCTTACGGGGGTTGAGTAGGGGTGGAAATGGAGGGAGGAGAGAAAGGGAGTTAGGAGGAGTAATGGTCCGGACTCCCCTTTCTGGTTTTTTTTATTATTTTTTATTCGGCGCTGGAGGAGAACGTAGTAAAAAAAGGAGAAATTGAGAGATGGATTAGATAGCGGCGAAGAAAGAGAGGTGTGCGTTAGAGGAAGAGGAGAATAATGCGAAGAAAGTAATGTGCTCTCTTAGGGAAGATGGACGAGATTGGACGGCAGTTTCGTAGACGATTCAATCTAGTCTTAACGTCGTTGAGATTGCGAATGCTTCTTTTATCCTTACGTTAATGTACGCATTAAAGTTAAAAAAAAGAAAGAAAGAAAAATTGAAGATGCATCGCTGAAGGAATGACACTTAATAGTTATCGAACTGGTATGCTAATGTATGCGTAAAACATTAACGATTGCGATCATCTGTATTTTATCCAGTCTCACTTGAGTTATCTTATCAGGAAAGGATAAATATAATAAATATAAATAGATATGAACTTAAGTTCGCAGTGTTAGATCTTAAGAGACCATACATTTCCAAAAATATGGAAATATTTTTATTGAAATTATTAAATAGTTCGTAAGGACTGAGATTAGATATGGCTAATTTATTTATGTTTTGAAACGAAAAGGAGATATTTTTTTTCAATAACAAAAGGTTTGTAATAACATATTAGAGGTGTATAGTTTATTTATTTTTGAGTTGGAATGAAAAGAAGTATGTGAGAATATATTTTAACGGTATTATAAATATGTAGTAAGTATTTTCTTGGAGATTTTATTGGAAAGAAAGTGGAGTTTGTCAATTAATTAAGAAATTGAAGTTGCCGCTGCCGCTTAAATGATTCCACAACAAACAACTAAATGGCAAGTGTTTGTGCTACCTGCATACACTTTAAACCAACCATTTGTCACGGCCAACATTTATTAGAAGTTATAGATATAAAAAACAATACATTTTAACCGCGATTTACTCAACCGGTTGTCAGTCATAAAAAATACCACGCGTTAAATTAGGCGCGTATGTTTCGCCATAGTATTTTTTAAAAATATTATCTCCGTATTCTGTTCAAACGATCCTGTTAAATAACGATTCTTTCATTCGTCAGTCGGCGAATACTGCGATATATTTAAGGAATAACTCCTCGTCAAATTTTTTGACGCTCGTTTTTCAGGGGAGGGATAGTGGAAAGAACTTTTTGCCTAAAAGAAATCGAGCTTTCAAAGGGCATTCAGACCTCTCTCTTTCTCTCTCTCTCTCGGGCCCGCGGGTATATTTGTCGTCTATTCCGGTTCGGTCAAGTTAGGGTCAACGTACGAAGAACCTAGCCACGAATCCCTCGTCTCTAAGTAAGCACCGTCCTCTCTCTCTCAATTGAAAGCCGTTCCATTGACGTTCCCTCCTCTCGAATCCTCTTTCATCCCATGGGAAATAATCGGGTCGAATTCGTCGAAATTATTGGCGGTTTTTAAATCATAATTTCGGTTTAATACGAGCTGCGATCGACGAAGTGGTTCGATCCGTTTTTCAAAAGAATTGAAAGAACTGAGGGAAGAATTGCAGAGAATATCACGTGAGACGCTTTTTTTCTTTTTTTTTCGCAAAATCTATCGTAAATAGATGTTGTTGTGACCCGCTAAAAATTTAAGAAAAATTCGATTTTGAAAATAAACTTCCTCGGAATCGAACTCCGGTAATTGAAGTTTTGAAATCCGATGCGCTCCCCATTACGCCAGTTCCATATTCCAGATTTGCAAAAATCATCTTTCAAGTTCCAGCATGAATTTCTGTCGTGTTATTAGCAAATTTTAAAGCAGTTATATTTTTTCCAATTCATTCGTAGCCTCCAGAGGTTTCATAATTACGCTATTTACCCGTCTGTAAGATTTTTTTTTTTCTTTCATTCATAAGGAATAACTAACAATTTTGTTTAATTTATTTGCTCCGGAATTAATTAGCTTCTATAAAGGGGAAAGATCGTCTTATAGTCGAGTAAATACGGTATTTCTTTAAAAGGATTTGATCCTAACGTAGCTACGTCCCTTATAAAACGACGTCTACCCCGGGTGAAGTAACGAATTCATTCCCGGAAATTGAAAATTATTGAGGAAATACACGCGCCTGGAAGTAAGGTAGGGCGCCTTTAATGGGCTCGACAGTCTCTTAAGCCATTTCCGTGGAAACCGGACTGTGACCCATCTTTTCCTATTTTTATTCTTTTATCCAGCCGTAATTTGCAGTCCTGGCCTTTTCGTCAAACGAGTCTAATGTGTAAGGAGAGAGAGGAAAAAAAAGTTCCGCTCCGAACAAAGCACTACTGCTTGCGGTTACGCCCTATTTCTTTTTTAATTTTATTTCCCTCTCTTTTGCCTTAGAAAGGGATGTACTCTCTATGTAATCCTCTCGTAATGGCGGATGTAATGTTAGTAGTACATATAGATTCGGAAAGGGGAAGTGGGGAGAGAGGGAGGGGGAGGATCTAATCGGGCTAAGAGCAATATTCCGGTCGCTTTGGAAGGGGCTGTGTGTGAGGATGATGTACGGGGAGAGGGTGTATGGGGAGACTGGGAGGATGTGAGGCGGAGTGAGGGTAACTCCGACACGCCTCATTTTTTTCGGGGCGGTTCCCTTAAAAAAAATGTAATCTTTGGAAAGAAAATTATTTTCTCGTCTGCGAAATTTGTGTATATATTTATTTTTGTTGTTTCTTAATTCAGTCCCCAGATCTAGTTTAGGCTTGGTGATCTTAATGGGTGAAAACCGCGATGGGTAAAAATTTTTTTTGCGTGCCGAGTTTTCTAGACAGCTGCGTTAGAAGTGTTCGCCCCGGCCGCAAATTGACCTATTTGCGAACGCATCCGGTTGCGAAAATGAAGGAGACCGCTCTTAAGTTGTGATTTCCGACCTGTTCCACGGGGCTAACTCGATGTGCCTAATTCACGGAGATTGGATCATAGAGCCCGCCTTGTCTGTTGACGCCTAACTCTAGCTCAAAGCGGTTGATGAAACTACGCTCACACTTAAAATAATAGGTAGCTGCCGGCGATGTCTAATTTTAGTACCACCAAAATGGTGAATATAAACGGATTGGAATGGTTTATTTGGTCAGCAGCATAAGTCTGGAATGGTGAACCTTTTTATGTCTACGTTATCACATTTGTCGTTCATTACGGTGACTTCGAAATTTGTTTTGTAATTTTTAAATCGGCGAGGGTTTGAGCTACTTTCCAAGCAAGGATAAGTTTTCATACGATTATTATCTTAATATATAATTTAGTGAGTTTGTATGTATGCCCGTTTATAACTTAAGGACCAAACGTTCCACAACTTTCAAACTTTGCACATAATTTTATATCATCCCTGAAAAGATTTTAGGCAATTTTTCCCGCCCCACCCTCCACCTATAACTCCCAACACTCTTGGAATTTTTTTTATTTTCATATTTTTTTCAATTTTTTTACTTAAGTCGTACATTATCCCTTCTACAATGTGTATACAAAATTTGGGGGGCCTGTGTGTCCCCGTTCCCCCATAATTTTGATTTAAAGTTACCCAATCCTTAGACAAATTGACCCGGGCAACGCTGGGTACTGCAGCTTGTAAGGTATGATTATTTGATTTAATTTTATATAAAAATATTTCGAAATTTTAAAATGGAAAATCGTGTGTCGGTATCCATATTTCTTCCCAAAGTCATTTAATATACAATCCAGTTAATAAATGTTTCAGGGCAGGGCGCGAACTTTCCAGACCATCCGTTTAAATTGGGTTGCGCCCCCTTCTTTAAACCATTAACGCCCAACAGTGAAAATGGCCGCATTTTTTTAATGATTTCTTATAATTCGTAAAATTAATAATTAATTTCTGTTGTTACTCTAGAGTTTAGATTTACAGATACACTTCTTAACTATCGAAAACAATTTTTTAGAGTTAAGAGTAACATCATAAATGAATTATTAATTTAATAATTGAAAGGAAAACGCAATTAGAAAATATTGCGATTTTGCAGCGTTGGACGTGAATGATTTAATCTCAAACTGACTGAAAGATCAATTAAGAAAAACTATTTTCCTGAAACCAGGAAAACAGAATACTTTTCTGTCGAACTGCACGGTTTCTTTATTTCGGTTTATCAAGGTGTTCTACTTAGAATTGCACGACCATCGATTTCGCTTTAGCACCGTTTTGAAACTGTCGACTAGGGTTAAAAAAGAATCAAATGTCTCATTTATATTCAGAGGTTGTAATAAAGAGGATAAGGAAAACATTGCGGAATACGTTGGAAATAAATAATTGCAACTTGAGCTCAACGCCGAAATTTAACTTCATGTATGGTTAGATTTACTACTGAGTTAGCCCTTTCTTCACCCTAAATGCCCCAATTCGAGAATGGAGAATTAGTCTGGCTTGGTAGCTTAGTTGGTTAAAGCACCTACCCGGCAAGCGGGAGACCGGGTCAAGTTCATAATTTTTCTCCTTCTCAATCTTCACATTTGTTCATGTATCCCTGTTGAGAAGCCTACCCTACTTTACACAGTTTCTATTTACAGGGTTTATTTAACGCGTTTACATCGAAAAGCGCAGTATCGGTGAACAGAATTTGTTATTTAATATGTACAGAATGGACCAAAGATATACTCGATTTCAAATTTAAAAAAAAGTAAATGAATTCCCTAATATCGGCCATAGCTGTTATTGTAAAGATATCTGAAACATTTTGAACTAAAGAGAAAAAATGTTATTTAGTAATAAAAATTTGACTTTTTTCTGATTATCCAGTTTATTATTCAATCCTAACTTGTATTGTTATCCTGTAATTTCATTTTGAATATTTTTTGGCCCACCCTTTATAATCATTAATAATGATGCAAAAACAATTGTAGGGTTATTTCAATAAAAACAAATTGGGATTCAGTCCGCGACTACTTTATCGTCCAACAGTTTGCCCATCCCTGATCAATTCAGTCGCAGTGCGCCATATTGCCACTCAATCTAAACTTCCTAACAAGCCCCTTCCCTTCAACTTTCCACCTTCAATCAACCCCAAAAAAGCTTAACTTCCGGAGATTTTTTTTCGCCCTTACAAATTAATAGAGGAGTCGACAAATTTATAGCGGTGGTGCGACGTAAGAAATCGATTTTATTTTAACCCGAAATCTCCCTGTTTCGGAGATTTTTATTTTATGCGTCGATTCGATTCCATAAATGCGCACATGCGAGGTAATCCTAACGGACAACCAATAGGGAGGCAGTGAGAAAGCGAGAAACATCCGGAACGTGATGGGAAAAAATGTTAATAATAAAATAAAAGACGTTCGAAATCCGTTCCTTCGAGAATAAAAAAACACGTATAAGGATATAAAAAAAGAGGCGTTTGAAGGGTGGAAAAGGCGGGGCGGGATGGAAGAGGGTTAAAAGGTGAATCTTTTGGTGTGACGCTAAAATAAGACGGGGGCGAAAGGGTGGTGAAGCGGGAGGGGTTGAGTGGTGGTGGGAGGGAAAGAGATGGAAGATAGTGACGGGAATACGAAGAGAAGATGTTGGGAGATGAGGGTAAAGGGGAGGGAGGAAGAAGAGTGAAGGATAAAGGTGGCGCGGAATGTAATATTTGCGAAGGATATTAAGAGGAGTAGAGAGAGGGAGTTGAAGACATGGAGAGAAGAAAGATAAAAAGTATTGGAAGATTCGAAAGAGAGAAAGAAAGGAATCTTTATTTGGAGAGGTGTAGATTGAAAATCTCTCTCTCTCTCTCTCGCTCTCTCTCTCTACACACACACACACACACGTGTGTGTGTGTTTTTTTTTTTCAACCTAATCATTTTAAACAGTATATTGAAATTTCATTAGGTTATACCAGTGGTTCACAAACTGAGTTCCGCGGTTGATTTTTAAGTGTAACTCGGAAAACTTAGTTTAACAAATAAAACAGCCGAATCGGATGTTTTGATAGGTAATTAGGTCGCTGATTTTTCCTATGATGGCAAAAGTATGAGTACAAAGGTTGTAATAGCCGTGTATAAAATTATATAAAAAATTTGTGACATTATATGCTAATTTTAGAATCCACTGTGGCTTTAACTAACATTTTTGCTGTTGGTGATAAATGCCGTGTCAACATGCAAAGAATTATTATTAAATTTTTATAAAGCAACTATATGGCAGTCATGATAATTGTCCGAAAGTTTTACTGACGATTAGCAATATATTGTTTTTTTTCCATAGTTTCTGGCCCCTTTGCTGTAATTAACTAAATAGCTTTTCAAAATGCGTAGCGTTGCTAAGGAGGATGAAAGGGAAGTATAGAATATTGCTAACAATAATTGGGAGGCGTTGTAAAGGAGATTGAACTCCTAATCCTCTTAATCAATGCGCGCTAATTCTTCGCCGCTTTGATTGCTGGGAAGTTTGTAGCCATCCATTTGTCTCACAACAACATGATTCCTTAACTTACCTCTGGCTGCTAACAAGGTTTTTGTGCTAATTTTTCTCAACAAATATTTTTATTTTTCCTCTGATGCATTTGTTTGTAATTAAATCATATTAATAAATTTTTGCATAGTTTCTGAAGAAATTATATTTATAAAATTTGCATAAGATAATTATATATTATGTACATTAATTTTCAATAATGCGGAAAGGAAAGGAAAGCCCCTACCAACTTCTTTTTACCCAGGGCTTCATAAATGTAAGAATTTTTGTCGAACAAATAACACAAGAGCCAAATGTATTGATGAAACAATAAGGGCTATTTAAGTCAAAAGCGCGACAAAATAAATTTAACAATACGGTAAAATTGCTTACAACTATAAAGTAATGATGCTACGTCTTTTGGTAAGAGAATAGTTGGAGAAACCTTGGTATTGGGAAGGATAATTCGATCCGATCAGTAAAAGCATTCGCGTTTCTTTTAAATTACTTACTGTAACCCTAAATAACCAGCGCATCATAACAGAGCAACTAGTCATTCGTTGTCTCCACATGACTGCTGTTGCGGTTTTCTCAGTAATGCCCCCACTATCGAACTCTCTGATAATTTAAAATGTCTTTTTTACCGATTCATTGATTGAAAATGAACGCAAATAGTCCAAATGCTTCATTGGTACATTTATTTTTACTTTTTATAACATTATTTTGTTATTGAAAAGGTGAAGACATTTGCAATGAAAATTAATATGAAGAAAAGTCATGAGATTTACCGATGGGCACATAATGTCAGGTCAATAACGCCGTGGGTGGAGAAAGGCTGAATTGGATTGTTTTACTTATTTGAAAGTACGTATTGCGATCCAGGTTGGAAGGAGTACGAAAGAGATCAAGAAGAGCGAGCAAATGAGCCATTTATGCTGGAACGAGAGTTTTTGACTGGCAATTTGGAAAAGGATATCAAAATACGTTTGTGAAAACTTTGTTTGAATTGAGTGTTGCATTAAATAGGTTAGAGATGTGGACATGTCGTAGGTTGCTGAAAGTTAGTTGGACTGAAAGAAAAACAAATTGTTTCGAGCGCAGTATGATCTTTATCGCAGTGAATAGCGAAGGACAGAATAATTGGATGGGTCGAATTTTGAGAGGCAACAATCTGCTGAAAGAAATCGTAGAGGTACAGTTAGGAAGTGGAAAGGAATATTGGATTTCCGGAAAAAGGGGATGGATATGAGAATATCGAGAAAATGCTCCTAAACTGGATTTTAAACATACACGGAATGGTAGAATAAATTTTATTGTGTTTAATCATTTCCTTTCCTCATGCATACACGAAATCCTCATTCTTTAACGAAGGTAATATTCTTAGGCAAATGTTTTTGAAATTTTTTCTGCTGAAATAATACACAATACGTCAGTTACGGTTTTTATTACGAATAAAAAAAATTTTTTGTAGTAAACTTGAAGACAATACTTAAGTCAGTTACGGTTATTTATTACGAATAAATAAAAATATTTCTGTAGTAAACCTGAAGACTGACGACGTGAATACCGCGTATTGTTTCAACATCCTCCGGTAACGTCATCATCATCAGAAGAATTTTACGCGTCATTTTCACATCTTACGTTGGATATCAAGTTTAATCTTGATTTTTCGTATCTTGTAACACGGTTGGATCGGAAGAAGGGGTAGCATATGGGCTCATCCTAGCAGATTTAAGAATATGAATAAAGAGAGTAAGGGAGGAAGGTAAGGGGGAAGGCGTAGAAGAGGAAGTGGACGTGGGGAAGGGATGAGGGTTGAATGGAAGGGAGATATGGAAGCTTCCAAAAGGTCGTGAAACGAATTAAAAAAAACGAATCCCTTCTTTTCTGGCGGTTCGACTTCTTTTTATATACTTATGCATACCTACAGATAGGGATACAAATAGATGTAGAGCATTGAAATCCTTTCCTTTTTTTTATTCAGGAGACAAGAAAAAAAAATCGGTCGACTTTGGCTTTGATATTCTCCCTCATCTGCTGTCTATCGTGGAAGGGATATTTTTTTATTCCATGTTCCCCTTTCCCATCCCCTCTTTTTCCCTTTTCCTACATTTATTTCTCTCTTTTCCTCTTTTCTCTCTCTCTCTCTCTCAATGCCATACTCTTTCATCTTTTTTCTCGGAGCGTCGTGTTTTTCGACTTTTACCTTGTTATCCAGGATCTTCACATTGAAATAACGTTAGGTTTTACGGTCTGGTCTTTATATTCCTGCTTTACCCTCGCGAGCATTTTCTTGGGGAGTTTACAAGGTGGCGGTTTGTGTATTTTTCCTGAAACTCCGTCGTTTTCTTTTCTCTCACTTTCTTTCTCTTTTTCTCTGTCTCACTCTCTGTCTCTATTTCCAGCGTATCCTTAAATTCTGCCTAACAAACATTTTTCCCCCAGCTGTTAGAGGTGAGATGGCCGAGGAAAAGCGATTGTTTTTTTGGTATTCGGCGACAATTTTTCAGGACGGTGAAATATCCCTTCTTTCTGCGGCGCGCGCGTTATTGTTTTTTTCACGTTCTGTCCCATTTGTTTTGTTTTTAATTTTTAAAATTGGGTTCGGTCTTTCTGTCCCCCAATTTCTCCCTCTTTCTCTCTCCATCTTTTTCTCTCCCCTTCCTTTCCCCCTCTTTTTCTCTCTTTCCCCCTCTCTCTCCCCTCTTATTCCCTCTCTCTTTCTCCAATGGAGGGAAAAAAGTTCTTTCGTAAAGAGGGACGATTTTTTGTATGTTTTTATTCCCTCTCATTTACTCGGCCTAAAGGTTATCTTCGAGGGATTATTTTTCACGTATGTGAGTTTTTTGTGCGTATTTGCAAAAGACGCCGCTCATTACGAAAGACGCAGAGTCGCGGCTTTATGAAAGACTTTCGGAGTGCAGGGGTCCTCCTGTAAAAGGAAGAAGGAATGGCGGCGGTAAAGTTTCGCGTTTGCTTTATGCGTTACAAGTGTCCTTTGTACTTTTGAAGTTTTATTCGGTGCAAAGTCTTTTTCTTTTCATTTTATTCTGCGGATCTAGAAAATATCGGAAAGACTTTTCGTTGATTCTCTAAGGAAGCTTTCACATGGTCCAATTCCAATTTATCGTACGGAAAGGAACTTAGGGAATGAAGCTTAGTAATGACTAACGTAATACTTACGCATTTCGCTGAAAGATAGTAACTAAGCGTTATTTTTCGATCTCCATTCCTAGTTTTTTTCCTTTTAGTTTGTCCTGAAGGTCGATTAATAAATGTTTTTTGGAGTCTTATATATTTAATTTTTTAATTCCTCTAAATATTTCTTATGGGATTAAAACAAATTGCAATTCTATATTATTCGTATTTGGATGCCATTTTTTTACAAATATCTGTTCGGTTCATGGTAGTAAATGAACTGTTTACGAAGAATTTTTCGGAAATATTTTCTGCGTGTCTTTTTTATATCTTGGGGTTTTATTTGTTATAAGGATTTGCATGCCTATTACGTACAGACCTCTCCAGAATAATCCTGAACAAATCTCTCCGATGCCTTAACAAACGCTTGGCAGACGAATGCTAACTAATTCCCTCCATATGAATGAAGTTTACCTTAGAATTAATTGAGCGCGCTCTGATGGAATTAAATTGTTGGATCATTTCCGGTCCTTAAATGAATATCCCGGCGCCGGTATTTTTTCTACATTATGAAACGAAGCAGGATTGAATTTCGGTGTCTCGCATTGTTAAATTAGAAAAAATCAGTTAATCGCTCTCATACCGTGAAACTCGCTTCCTCCCCTTTTGTTGAAGAATTAAATGTCAATAAACAAATAAAAAGCCGTCCGACGTTTATTCGAGTTATTTTGCGCGTAACGATGAATAAATGCATAATTTTGAATCTTCTAATGGGTGATTACTTGTAAGTTATTTTTTCGCAAATCCGTCTTGCAGCTGATAGCAAATTCAAGAATAGATACCGTTTATAAACAATGCTTTTTAATGTTGAAAAGTAACCACTTAACTTAGGTCTTTCCAATAGCAATAAAAAGGTGATGAAAAACCATATGCGCATTGAATTTACTTTCGGTACTTAGGACAGCTGCGTTGCAGCCGAAACGCGCGTATTGTTTGTCATAACATATTGAAGACACCTAATACGACTTTTTCAATTTTTATATCGAGTGCTTCCGTGGTTGTGCTGCTTGGACTTTTCCAAGCGATTTTTTAAAGCGTTCCATCGCGGTAAGAATTTCAGAAAAAAAAATTATTTGATTACCGGAACTCGTTTTCTTATTTAGGGAGCATGCAAAAGAAATCTCAAAGAAATAATGTATCGCGGCGCGGGAATAAAATTTGAAATATTTAGGCTTGTCAATACTTTTAAGTTTATTATTTTTAAAGGAATCAGTCGCATATTCGTTTTTAAATCTCAATTTCATGTCGTCCTATTCCGTGTTGATTTTTTCCGAATCGCCTGTTTTTTCGTTGTTTTTTTATTTATTTATTCACTTTTTAGGAAAATCTTTCGGAGGGAAACGCCGCTTATCCGCTTTTTAACGTATCTACGGTATTATTTTATTTCTTGTTTTTTTTCGTCGCTTAGAATTAACGTCCAAGCGAGCCGCTTGCTCAATTTTTCGTCGTACCCGATTACAAAAAAGTATCGGCCGAATGCGAAAGGCGTACGTTTTTTTCTTTTCTTTTCTGAAATAAGTTTAGTTCGAGTAAGGGAGTCTTGAAGGCCCGGAGAAGTTTGTTCGAATCTTCCAAACTTGAGGAGAGATAAAGAAAGAAAGAAAGAGAGAGAGAAAAGAAATTTCTCGAAATATTTCTAGAGTTGGGAATGAATATTTTATGTTTTTCCAAAGTCGCCGAGTTCCGTTTGTCCATTTTATTTCCTGCGAGGGAAGCGAATGGTGATGAGGGTGGTATTGCGAAATAAAATATAAAATACATTCAGATGTTCCTTTCGTTGGTTTATTTTCTTGTGAAGAGGTATTACTTTTGGGGATGCAAATGCATGGTTTAGAAGTTTTTAAAAAGTTGTATATCTTTTGGTGGGGAAAACTCTAAGACTAATTAGGTGGAGCTGATAGAACTTTTGGTTACATTTATCAATTTACAAACCTGAGCTCAGGGTGTAGAAGCTTGTTGCTTACATATACAGTAACGGCAAATGCATGGTGTAGGAGTTTTTAAAAAGTTCTATATTTTTGGTGGGGAAAACTCTGTAATTAGGTAGTGATAGAACTTTTGGTTACATTTATCAATTTACATGCCTTGTAGCTGAGCTCAGGGAGTAGGAACTAGTTGCTTACATATACAGAAACTGTTCGCATGATTATAAAATACGGAAGATCACTTTTATTTCTTTATTTGGTTGGCACTAATCCAGAAATCTAACTTATTACAGTGAATAAAATAGGAACAGACAACAAAAGATGCATTATGAGTAGGAAACCGTAACAGTTAAAATAAAAAAACAATAAAAAGGGACTTCCATACCGAATAGCTAGTTCCATGTAATAAAAGCTGTATTTATATTGGCGAACAAACATTGTTTGTTTTTGGCTGTTCCATTTAGTGGCACAGCGGCTCATCTTTATGGATCATTGTTGCTATGGTTTTTATGTTATCTTGGAATTACAGTATTTTGTTTTTAAACATTATCTACTCCTCGCATTTCTCCACCCTTAAAAGTTTCAGTTGTCATAATTTTCTCCTGGAAGTAATTTATCCTTGAACATTACGGGAGAGATTGATAGGTTACGTTTATTGCTGATTAATCATTATATATATATATAAATGGATGAGAAACAAACATATAACGTGGAATTCGGTTATCGACGAGCGACGCATTTACATCCATTTACTTCCATCTGACATAAACGTTTCTGTAGAGTGGTCTTCTTCAGGATATATTAGGAAACCGCCCACGCTTTAAGCCCTTGTTAAAAGAAACGCCCTAGGTCTAATAAAACTGTTATTGACTCGATTTTTATATTTATATAAGCCAAATACATTTTTGAGTGATGAAATTTTTAAGTTTTGAAGAAAAATGCGGTCTTATGTTCATTCAGTATGACCTTTTTATGGCTCGATGTTACTGTTCCGGAAATATCTATGTAACGTGTAAAGCAGTGATTCTCAACCTTTTCTGCTCCACGGCACACCTTCCTGCATGCTTAAGAACATCGCGGCACACCAAACCACCCCTAATTAATTTCACTGCGTAAATACTCATTTTTGAAGATAAAAACTAGCGTAACAAGTAAAAGTCGCAGTTATATTAGATTGTTACGATTGGTAAAGCAATGATAGTATAATTTTATTATACATTAAATACATACATAATTCATAAAAATTAAATATCTTCGGAGTGTGCGGCACACTAGTCCCTTCCTCGCGGCACACCAATGTGCCGCGGCACACCGGTTGAGAACCACTGGTGTAAAGCATTATTATTTAACTAGAGAAGCCAGCATTTCAGATTTGAAATGTTGCCAGCGCTTTTAATAATAAACACACAGAGAAGCTTGAAAGTTTATTGACTTTTTTTAAATTTCACATCTACAATACTTAAGTACTTAGCGTAAATGCCCTTCAATATGACGCGATCGCGATCGTTAACAATCTAAGTTAAGGAGTGGCATATATTAATAGTCGTTATAATTCGACATCTTGCGTGTCCAAAACAAATCGAACTTTCAACTTTTTTAAACCTCAGCAATATATTTTCTTTTAGTATGTGATTCGTACAATTCGTAACATTTTCTTCCGAAATTATCATTAACGGCGATATTTTTTGTTTTATACTGTAAACGATCCGTATGCTAGTCGTGCAAATTGGCTTTTAACGAGATTTTGCTCGCAAATTCTCGTACGTTGACTTTCTCCGCTTAAAAAACCGCATGTATTCCTCCCTTTCTCTCACAAATTTCCGAGACAAATGAAGAGCGTTTCCGGCGATCCGGACGTTGCCTCGCCCACTTGTTACTCCGCGTTGCAAATGCCGTGTCCTCTCCAATTCACGCACGCAGTCAAAACAAATTATTCTAGGCTCCGAGAAACGAGCCCATTACGCTTCTTTTCGGCCCTCTTTTGTTTTGGAAACGTAAACGGAAGCAGGTGTTACCACCCAAAATGGCTGGTCTTTTGTTTGGAAATACTCTTATTATGCAACACTGCTGATATTAATCTCCTTTGAAGTTACAAATTTTACACTATCTTGCGCTATTTAGAAAGTGTTTAACGTAAGGTGCATGGTGTTCCACAGGTGAGGCTACACTTTTAATACAGATTTAAATGCATTTTGATGGATAACTTGATATTTAGGTTGATTATTTTTATCGAATTGATACGAAATCCCATTAGTAGTTTTATCGACGCGTTGTTGAAGTCGATCGATCACGACATGGTACATACAACCTCTCCCATGTTAACAGATGAAGGCTGCTTCATCATAAATCTATCCTATTTTTTTCACTTTTGCGCTATTCTTATAATTTCAAAAGTTGCGAAAGAATTTAGAATCTTTTCTTCTCGCTACTTCGTGGGAAAATTACTGACTTACAATAAGATTTCATTGCAATATTGCGCACTCCCATTGTGTGCTGCAAATTAAGTCGATATGAAAAATTGGAAGTTTTTCTTAGTTTGTAACGTATTTGCATGAAATCGGCGATGTAAAAACTTGTTTTTTGGACGTAAGGATTTCCGAATGCTTGATTGCCCTCTCATTTCAGGATAATTGAAATGAAAACAATTTCACGATGTCATTCACTGGTGTGTACGGTCAGATTTTTACGTCGAACCCATAACCAAAAATATAATCGGCAAACACAGCATATAGCGTCATAATAGGACCGATTTATTGGCTGTAATGCGGTTTTAGCTAGCATTTTTTAGTAATTCTGCCGTTAGCTTATTAAAATTGAAATTATGTGTGGATTGAAATGGTTAGGAAGACAAACTTTTCGGAATGAGTATGACCACGCTACCCATTAATTATGTTTTTCACGTGCGTTCAAAAATTTAAATAGTTGTGCAACCAGACGGTCAAATTTTCCGAGCGCACTGCTATAGCTGTATCATTCGTAAATATATACTTAACGTCTCAATCCCATTCGTTTTTACGATGGAAATTCTTAAAATGCTCCGTTTCGTATCTTCAAACATTAGCCGTATGCGGCAGTAGCATCCTCACTTTTGGGTGCGTTGGCTATGTTATAAACTCGAGAAGCTTCTTGTATTGGAAGCTGTGTGCGTTGACTTTTCACTTCAGAAGGGCGGAAATGAGGGGTGGAGATGACTGCACTTAAAAAAAAAGAGGGTATGAGGGTTAGCGAAGAGGTTGACAGTAGTAGGAGGTTGTTTGGGATACGAGTCTCCCTAATGGCCGTCGGGGGCAAATGACAGGGCTGCCTAATCGATTTTGTTAAGGGGCATTTAGGTCGCAAGAGTAGATCCCAAACCCAAGGCCGTAAGGAAGAGATGTAGAGGCCGGTGAAAAGAGGAGACGTTTCCTGAATGAGGTGTGATTCCCCCCCCCCCCCCCCTCTCCCCCCTCCCCCTGGTCGTTCGTCCAAGCTCTAGGAGAAGGGTTGAAAAGGGGGGAAAAGACGGTCTTTAGAAGTAGACAAGCCGCGAGGATTTTTCTATCTCTATAAGATTCTTGTGTGTGTTTGTGCGTGTGTGCGTATGTATGTGTGGGTGTGTATTTTCTTTACTCTCGGAAATCGGAAAAATAAAACTATTTTTGAAGTTCTTAGCTCTGCTGGATGAAGTGGCTGGGAAAATTTATCCGAGAAAGTAGGAATGGTTGTTTTTTTTTTAAGGATCTCACCGTTTTTTTTTAGGGAGGTGAGGAATCGTCAGGTGTTCTTCTTCGAGTTATTTTTATTGGACTATAATTTTTGTCTCTTTAGTTGCTAGGCTCGACGCTGGCGTAAATTCGATCATTCCTTGTAATATTCCGTCTCTGTGACACACTTGAGGTTTTTGGTCGAGTTGCTGACTCTGAGAAATTAGAAGGAAGAAATTGACCTTGAACTGGAATCGAATCAGGGTCTTCCACTTGCCGGATTGATGTTATACCTTTGAACTATCGCGGCCGACCAGTTATTGTTTACGAAATTTTAATATTACTGTATTATAAAATCCAAGGAATTTGGCTGAACCTTGTGGTAATTGATACCCATATTAACGAAGAAAATAATAACATTGTTAAATTCTGCAATTATGTAATTTAACAAAGTTATTATTTTCTTCGTTAGTATTACATTATTAGAATAACGCGTTTTACTCTATTACAGATTCTTTCCTAATGTCTTTATGATGAGCATCGTATTTTTTTACCTTTAGTTCCCTTTTGTTTGGCAGCGTTCGCTATTGTTGAAACGTGGCTTGGAAATATTCCAAGCTGGCGATAAATTCATATGAATTATTTTTTATTCTCCCCTGGTAACTACAAACTTTAAATCAAAGCGACGGAAGTGGAAGACAAACGACCGCGGAGTTCTTTTATTTCGGAAACTTAAATCTCTGCATTGCTGAAATTGAATTTCGTGCTTCGTTTTCTTCCTTCGTGCTCGGAATCGATGATGATTGGTTTCTTTTTGGCGTCTCCCGATCTAATTTACCCTCGTGCCCCAATTGATGTTCGGGGCGATTTTTCGATAAAATAAATTGTTTGAAATTGATTATGAAGCTTAAAGATTTGCCAGAGCTGATAAAAAAAATATATATGAAACGGACGCGTAAAATCGTGTATCTGCATGGACGCTACTTATTTCTGTTTGTGCGTTTATTAATTTATGGCTAGTTTCCAAGCATTATTCGCCACCTCTTATATAGGCCTATGGACAGAAACATAAAAGAGTATTTATCATCCTTAACGGAAAGATTCGAATTTGGGATCTTTGCATCTGAAGGCAGAAGGTACTTTACTCCTCTCCGAAAGCCTAGAAATTACCTCCTTTCTTAGTAACGAATTGATCTAGTGATTTTAATACGATTTTATACGTCAGCGTTCACGCGACATTGTAACCAATGCCATCATAATTTGATAAGACATAAGTTCTGATATTAACTTAAGTAGTTGCGCCTTTAATTAAATTATTTTGTTTTAAACGGACATGGTCGATCTCGACCAAAAAAGATACTGCCGTAAAGCATTTTAATTGGTTAAAAAGAATATGGTGAGCAGGAAGTTCCTTTTCCTTCCGAGAACTTTTATAACTATGACGTTTTGTCGCACTTAGCCTGCGATATATGTAGATACGAAGTCACTGCTTCTTTCGTGGTATCTGGTGTCAATCTCGCCCGAATAAATCCGTTAGCCTGTCTCAAACCATTCCTTTCCATCGCACGTTACGCCGCGATATACCTATCCGTTGGCAATTCATAATGATGCACCGTCATTTTCACGGAACAGGGGGCAAAGTCACGGGGACACAAAAGCGTTATTACGCATTGCCGTTTTCCTTTCGTCCCCCCCTATTTTTCCTAATTACTCCCCCTTTGATCTCCCATGCCTACCGCGCGCGCACACACGAAATGCGGTCGAGTCTTTTGATTAGTGACGCGGATCCGGATGTGCACGTGAAACGAGGTAAAACGGATCCAACCGTATAAGAGAGGGTCTCCGCGTTATTTTTTTTTTACTAACTCTCCGGGCTGTATTTTCCCTCTTCCCACTTTTATTCTCGTTGTCTTACGTTACTCGCAGCACTTCGCATTCGTAAACTCGTTTAAATTCGCCGTGCGTTCGGCTTCTTTTTAGTACTCGTAGTCGATGCGTCCTTGTTTTTTCCCTCGTGGCGTCGTCTTTTTCTCTCGTTTTCCCCGCCATTATCGGCGGTGGTCGGTAATGAACGAACGTGTTTGTGACGGTGACGAAAAGGGGATTGTTGGAATTTTTTTCTCGCGAAAGGTACCTTTTTCTCGATTAGAGTTGTATCTTCCGGTAGAAGTGAAAAAAATCCGTATTGCCGTCGATTCCGTCTCGAAAATGGTCGGACCACAAGGATTTGTAGAAACCGATGGTTTTGCGATATATCGAGTCATCGAAACTCTGGGTTTTCCAAAATCCGAGATATCGAAACTGCGGGTACAGTAAAACCCAGCTGTTCGTTGCCTCGCTATACGTTGTTTCGCATATACGTCGCCAATCAATGTTTCGTTATAAGTTGTGTCGCTTCTCATATACGTCGTTTGTGAAATACTAAAAGCAAAATTTCAGAAATTCCAATTGCGATGCATAAATTATAACTATAACAATAAAAACCCTCTATTCGGCTTTTATTTTCATGTTTATTATTATTTTTTATGAATTAATTTAATATCATGTTTATCAATTCGTGTAAAATCATAATCAGAATAAACATTTGCTGGCCATGTGTTTGAGAGATCACGATGGGTTAGGTGGTTCACAAGATACACCGGGGATAAAAGGGACTGTCCGAATTTTAATGACGATGTGTAAAAACCTATTTCTGAGCTTTGTAAACAGTTGTGTCTAACATTTTGTGTGTTTACGTTTGCGTTGATATCTCATGAGAGATATTGGATATACTTGGGATTGCGAAATCTGCTTGAAAAGTACTCTAAAGTGCGTAACAGTGTAAGTGTAAGTAAAGAAACAATTTATGTGCTCCATCACAATATAGACAATTATTTTCCGTGATTTCTGAATTTATTATTGGAATCGGTTACTCGTTGTAACGATTAAATGTATATTAAACCCGATTAGGAAAGAGTGGTAAACACATAGTGGTAACATAGTATGTCCAACGTACTGTATTGATATGTATTATTTGGGACACAAATGTGTCACAAAATATCCGCCAGGAACGTAATCCCTAACTTTTATCATAGTTTATAACGAAGCAACGTATAGCGAAACAAAGATTACCATAACAACTATGGTAATCTTTGTTTCGCTCTACGTTGCTTCGTTATAAGTCTCATTTTTCAGGAACGCATCTCCGACGTATAGCGGGGTATTACTGTAATCGAAACTTCGATTTGCCGAAATTTAGAATTATGGACATTCATTTGAACATATAGGAATATTAACGCCATAAATTTCTCGGTTAACTTTTAACTGATTTTTTTACAAATAATTTCTGTAGTCCTTCAGATTTGAAGACGATAATTTTTAAGTTAATTCTTCTACCAAGTAGCAGCCCGAAGTGGCAATTTGCCTGTCGTTCGTTCATGAAAATGCGTATGTGTATGAAGTTGAAGATGGCTCAGTTACCGCTGATGGCGGATTTTTAGTTTTATTAGAACGTGAATTAGCTGACAGTTTCGTGGAAATATTAAAATGCGGCGCTTTTGATTTTGTCTATATTATTTAAGTGCCTTATTTCTTTAATATTCTCTAAGGACAAATTTTGTCGCATATCACTCGAAATAATTGGGAATTTTTAATGTTACTTGCGATTTTTCTTCCAATTTTTTTTTGTCGTTGCTGTGGTTTTGCTGCCGTTCGGACGTTTTGATTCCAGCACGGGAAATTTACGCTCGAATATTTTCGACATATTAGTCGAATGTAAAATCTCATGTTTTTGCAGATTTCTCAAATATAGATGAAACCCACAGACTACCAGGGTTATGAATCCTGACCAGTCCCTTGGAAAATATTTATCAAAATCAATATTTTATTTCGCTTCGACGTGCGTGTTTTTCTTAACGTTTAATATTTATATTGAGACTTCCTGATACAATTCAAATGTTAAAAAATATCTCTTGGTGTTACTGCGGTTGGTAATTTTTTTTAGGGTGAAGTGAAATTGAAACTTGTAATTTTTTTCCTTTCATGTTTATCGTACACCAGATGTCCGAAAGAAATAACCCCAATTTGCGGTTACGCCTTATTTTTCTTCCGATTGTAACTTTTCTGATTTTAATATAGAATGAATTTTTTTACATCCGTTGGCTTTTCCTATTAGGTCCTACCGGCTTATTAACGTTTCGGAAAAATTCGCCATAAATATCTTATGGTAAATCTTCAGACACAGGTTGAGATATTAAACTATAAGAAAAGGCGCATTTCGTGGCTATTTTTTATTGATAAATGGATTCGAGAAAATATTTTAAATCGCACTTTTCAAACTGGAAGAGGTCTCCGGGCCGCATTAAAGCGGTGGATGTACTGGAAGGGCCACAATGGGGTGAGACTAATTTAATGAGGACCAGAGTTGGAAAAATAAACTTTTTCTAGAAGATTTGACGTCTGTATTGCAAAAAAAACAATAATTTCGAGACTGCGTTATACTTTGCTTCAGTGACTAAGAAAGCTAAAGTGTATTTTTATAAAATCATAAAAGGTTTATTTGCGACAAAAATTTTAATTAATTAATTAATTTATTATAATGTTACAAAAACAGCGCAGAGGCCAATTACATTGAAACGCATAACAGCACGATAATAATATAATAATTAGAATACATAAAACGACATAACAATACGAACAATAACAATATTGGCCATAATAAAACAGCCTCAAGAGAATAGGGAAAATAAGGATTACATAGTAGATAGTTGATTACGGAAGGCTATAGGTGCGAAAATTTGCATTTGGGCCGCACATATAGGCACATGTAGGGCCGCCAGTTCGACATGCCTGCTTTAAAACAACGCCGTGAAGATTCATTCGTTGACAATTGACTTAAATCATGAACGTCATATTTCCCCGAGTCAAAAGTTTCGGCACCAGTTTGGCGAGTGACCTGAATATTTTGAGTGGTATTTCCCGCCTCGCCAGCCGAAAGTGTCGACCTCATTTTTTTTACGAGTTCGTGGATTTCATCCTGGTGCTCGTGTTTCAGGTGTACTCTTTGCTTTTCTAATCATCTCTCCCGTGTTAACGCTCGCCCACCCGTCCTCAATCCAAGCGGATGGTTATTTTGCGTCGCTCCTGTAAACTTTGGAATTCCGATCGTGTCTCATATACGAGTTGAATGGGATGCGAGCGGCGGAATTAACATTCCTTCGGTATTATCTTCATTCGCTTTCGCTTACCAAGAAGCGCATTTTTTTCTAGCCGTGTACGTCATCCAGTGTCTTCGATCGTCACAGGTTTTCATTGTTCGACTTAAACGTTTACTTTTTGTTCGTAATCATTTTATTTCAAAGATTTTTAGTTACACGTGCCACCGGTGGCATAACACGCAGGGAGCATTTTGGTCTTGATTAAACTATGAGAAATGCTGTTGTTTAGAATGAGTATATTTAGCATTGAACCTCTTAATAAATGTTTACACAGGGCAAGTTAATATTAACATGCTTAAGATTTCAGCAGTGGTAACTTTACCGAATCTAATAATTACATTGAGCATTACGACAAAATTTTATCAATATGCTACTATAGATATGTCATGCTCGTCTTATGGCCGAAAAAATAATTAAAATAAGCAATTGAGTAAATGAAAAATTGCCACGCATAACCGCTTGAGTTGCAGTCAAAAGGGCGAGTAGTATCTCTTATTTTAAACATTCATTGAGGCTTTTAAAAACATAGTTTGAGAGTATAGGAGCTTGTAAATCGTAACAGATGACGATGGATTGTTAGCATGTAAAGGAAAGCTTCATGAAATGAAGTGAGGCGGGTAAATATATTCAGATTTTTGTCATTTATAAGTTTCTCTTTATATGGTACTAGCTGGGGTACCCGGCGTTGCCCGGGATAGGCAACAATAAAAAACTGATTTTATTCACACCCTTTATTGTAGTGCTTTTTGGTATACAATATTTTTAGTCTTTCCTTCTGGTGCATATATGAAAAGAATTTTTGGAATTCCGACCCTGGAGCAGGCAACATAGAACACGAAAAAAAACTTGTAAAATATACTTATCAATGTAAACATATTTAAACTTCATACTTAAATGAAATCAAACGCATCTTTTCAGTCGACCGCACACGTTAACAAAACCGTTTCTACGATAAACAAACACCTTTAACGACCCTTGTTTTTAAATTTCCTACGATGATTCTAAGTAATTTTAAAATGCAAATGAAAAATATGCTGCACTCGTTTCCGATGCGAAGTTTCAGTTCTTTAGTTTTTATGACCGTTTATTTAATGTTTTGACTACCCCCCCTCCCCTTTCCAAGCCATAAATAAGCCCGAGGTGCACACCCTCAGGTTTCCCTAAGTACACATGCCAAGTTTCAGCTTTCTGGGTTTATTGGTTTTGGAGTTACAGCGTTTACACTCAAACAAACACACATATTTTCTTTTATTTATATGATAAATCATAATGTACAACTTTCTCTGCGTAAATGTAGCTACGAAGAGAAAATAACTATGTAACTTTAAATATTAAATTTAAAAAAACGTACGTCCCTATTCTCATCTAACTTTAAATTTATGCGTGAGCCTATTTGCGTTAGTAAGCATTACAGATTATAATATAATAGGTTTACTAAAAAAAAGGTAATATTCCAGCATAAAATTAAAGGTGAAATGCTTTGATTAAACGCTTCCCAGACGCAGTCAACAGTATAATTACCTGTAAATATTTATGTTGCTATGCGTCATTAATTTCGATGCTTAAACAAAAGTTCGAAGCGAACAACGCTTTTCTTTCGTCAATTTGAATGTTTAATTGGCACTAATTGAATCGGAGACAACAATGATGGTCGCCTTGGCAACGCCCGGAATGAGTACGCAAAATTTCGAAAACAAATGCGTATTTCTGAAAACTTCGACCGTGTAACATGTAAACATTGCAAGAATAAGATATTATAGTTTTCTCCGTCGAATAAAGTAAAAATAAAGAAAATCGGTCCATATTTACATATTTTGATGAGCGACGGAAAAAAATCTTGCACTCTGAAAAATCGAAAATCCCGTGTAAACTTATGGAAAAATATAATTGCCTCCTGGATTCGAACCCGGGACACTTTAGCAAACGAAAATATTTTTTCAGGGACCTCATAGCCAGTAGAAACAAATAGCCTTTTAAAATGATACCTTTCTCTTGATTCTACGATCTGTAGTTTACGAGTTTTAAAATCATGATACACGCATACACATTCTTTTTTATATATTAGATTACTTACTCTCAGCTAGGAAACATAGTATTGTTCGTTATGTTTGGATTTATTTACGAATATTCGATTCGTCCAATCAAAAAATAAAGGTCTCCACTCTTGTTTTATTTCGTTCGAGTTTGTTTTTTGACGCCTGTCTCGTGAACTCCGAGACCTATGAACGCCTTTACGTTCGGTCGCCCTTTCAATCTCTCTCCGTTTTTCTCCTCCTCTTTACTCTCGGCCCTCTCTCTCTCTCCCTCATTTTTTTACCCCTCAATTTCCTAAATCCACTTCACCATCCCTCATACTTAACGTCGTTTCCCCCATTCCAATCCCGTCTCTCTCTCTCTGGTTTTCCTTCCTTTTCCCTCCTATTTACAAACCTCTCGGTTAATCCCCCAACCCTCTTTTTCACCTCATCATCCCATTCCCTCTTCCTCCTTTCTCTCCCATTTCCCTTTTTCCTACATTACCCTTCGCCCGTAGTCATTTAACCCTTCTCGCACCCCAACCCGCCTGCCGCGCCTCGTTTTCCCTCTTCATTGCATCCTGTTCCCTTCCACTTTCCTTCTCTCGACCTCTCCTCGCCATTTTCCCTTTCACTTCTCTCCACGCTTATTGCAGAGTGGGATTTCAACGCCACAAACCCTTCCTCATTCACGCACACACACGCAACCTGCCCTCTCTCTCTCTCTCTCCATAAAAATAAAAAGACCGGACCCATCTTAACGCGACTGATTGCATTCAGGGCTCAAAATCCCACTTCAAAAAAAAAAAAAGCTCTCGGTCTCGCCGTTTCTCCCCTACTCCCGTTACCGTCACTCCCCGGTCGATCACACGCAGCGCACCTGATTGCGTCTTTGTTTTTTTTTTCAGTGGTACGGTAGTGGTGGCGTCCCTCGCGGTGCGTGCGACGGTCCTCTTTTATTTTTTCACTTTCTCTCCCACCACGGCCTCCTACATTCTACCCATAATTCAGCTAAAAGGTTCTATTTTCGTACGTCGTTTTCCCCTTCCTAACTTTATTTTTATGCGCGAAGTCGTATGGACCATTTTCGTCATTCCTCCTTCTTCCCACCTCTTTTAACTCCTTGAAAGTTTTTATTTGTTTCGTTTAAGGGATATCGAAATCGGTTCTGGAATGGAGTGAGTCATTCTCCGATCGCGTCCTATCGTTTTAGAGTGGAGGTTAATGAGTTTTTTTCGTCGTGTGTAAGGGAAACTAATTTTCCGTTGGGGATTTTAATGTGCAAGTCGACCGCGGTTTTTAGCCCTTTTCCTAAGGTTGCAGTTTTATATTTTTGGAACTCGTATGTGTAAGTGATAAATATAAATAGAATTTGAACTTCCATAAATTTATTCAGAGGAGAATTATCGATTAAGCAGAGTGTCGCGACTTGGGTGCCGTGAAGTGTTCTGAGGGGTGCTGCAAAAATTATTCTGTTTTCCCGTTTTTAGCCTTATTCCTACTAATTTCCATTTTTTCTTCAGGATATTCATAACATGCCCCTTCACTAGTGGTTTAATTTTTATCTTTACCTGTACCTACTAATGCGAAGTTACTTTCTTGTGCATTATGTATCAAAGCAAATATCTTTGTATGGTGTAAATACCTGTATTTAACTGTGTTGAAACTAGGAAACGTTAATGACTAGTAGAATAAATAATGATAAAATCTTGATGTTATGCTTTAGGTATGATAATTTTAAAAAAAACCACGATTATTACTGATGGTGGTTAGGGAGGGGTGCCGCCAAATTCTGAAAAGTTACTTAAGGGTGCCGCGACTCTTAAAAAGGTTGGGAATCAAATCGATCAAATTTTATAGGTATGGGTAATAAATTGAAAATAATGGACAGTATTTATAGTCTTAAAGAGAGGTCATTAAAAAACTACAGCTTTTTTCTAAACCTTAAATGTTAGAAGTTTGAAATTATTTTGTTCAGTTTCTATCGATTCGATAATTTTGCTGCTAGCCATTAGCATGTCGCCGATTGCTCTTACCGTAAACTGTTTGCTACGAATATTTTGCACTCTGACCCAATTTTAAGCCGAGGGAATATTTTCCCATTTCTTTTTCCTTAAAGAAAAATGACTTTCGTTCAAGCAATTGCAGTATATTTGGTTCGTTATGCTAAAATAAAAACCTCCAACCCTTCCTTTGTGCTGATAACCGTTTTTGGCGATCCGCCAGATACTTCAGCTAACGAATTATTTTTCCAGACGGTACGGAATGATATCACGACCCTTTTTTAAGCCTCGTTATAAAATTTAAAATGGTATTCTTTGGAAAAATAAATTACAACTACTTTTGAATCGAACTGGAATATTTAAATTTTGGCGTTTTTTCCTCTTTAGCGCTGGGACTGCGACCCCCTATATGATAAAATTCATTAGCTCATGTTAATTAAACTACTTCACAAATGCGCGCAGTATCATATTGTAGTTTATTTGGACGTCCTCAGTGAACGAATAAAAGGAGAATTTTGTGTTGAAGATGAGGCTAATGAGAGATTAATATATTTATTTGCTGGTGAAGCCGCTAGAGTGCTGTATTGTGGTATGGTGCTGCATGAGGCGCGAAAGCTTGTGTTTGTTACTGTTTTATTGTTGAAAAATAGCTATGGTACTGGACTGTGTAGTGTTTTAAGGCGCTTATGAAAGCATAAATACCAAATATATTCAATTATTTTTTCGCGCGCACCGCTCCGTTTCTTAATTAATTCGAAAAAATTATAGCGCCAAATATAGCGTATTTGAAAATGAATAAAATAGACCGTGAAATGTATTGTATTTCAAATTAAAGTTTGAATTCGTTTTTTAATAAAATAAGGATTTTTTATCCAAATTCCAACGTATATTAAACCTCTTATGAAATTCCTTTAGAATTCGGACGACGGAAGGTTTGGAATCCGGCCGCAGATTTTATCCAATAACTGCTGCGATTAGGCTCTCGCAATCATTTTTCCATCTGCGCAAAATGATATTCTTCACCCTCTTTCGGGTAAGCATATAGTAATATTCTGTTAATATTGTTATTGTGGGCTTCTCAAAACTCGATTTGGCGTCTTGGGTACGAAAATCTTCATTGAATGGCCGCATAAACATCGAAAGTTTTTGAAGAGAACTGAAACGAAATGAACACATATTATTTTCAGAAGTGAAATATTATTCTCTTTTCAAGAGTAATCGAGGAAATGTATTACATCGTGAAACGACAATCTTATTCGCAGAAAGTAATTATGAAATATATTTTTATATGCTCCATAAAGGCATATACAGGACCTGTTTTATACCGTTAACTGGATTCGTTTAGTGAGTTTTGTGGTTCACATCCAGCTTTTAGACTTATTTATGTTATTATATTAAATCGATCGATAGCAGTAGAGTTCATTGTGCACGATTTATGTTCTATATAATGAAACAAAGTCTATGTCTATGCTATTGATAGCTATTTTTGTATTTTTATTTTTAATTCGTTCAAGGATTTTTAGAACATCCTGTATTTATTCTATTAATAACAAAAATATTCCATAAATCTGTATTATGATTGAAACGGCTTAAATGCACGTGAACTTTCGTCAATTTATCCTGATTACGAATACGTAGTCGATTTCATTTCTCCTCCTTCTCAGCTTGTATAAATAGATAATACTAGCACGAGCGGGCACACACGCATACTGTAAGAGTTCGTAGCTCTTTATTGAATTTTTCTATCCAGCAATAGCTTTTATAACACGCATTATATCAATTATACCTTTTACGCATGGTAGAATTTTATTATTACTGAAATGTTCCCTTTGATAACGCGCTAAACGAAGTGCTTCGTCATTCCTTAAAGTATCCATATGGTTTAATCTCCTTGGGGGTTATTACTCCGCGCAGACGAAAGGAGTGAAAAAGGAGAAAAAAACGAAGCGTCCATTACCGGAGGAATTGTCTGCCGAATAAATTATTCGCGAAACTTCGAACGTGGGCGATACGAAATGTTTTCATTCACCGTGAAAGCGTCGCGATACGCAATTTAAAAAAAACATTCCATTATGTTCCCAACCACGGTTTCCTCACCCCCCTCTCTGCTTTCTCGATATATATATATTAAAAAAAGTCCGTACAATTTCGCTTTTGCTACTTCCCTAATCGGATTCAGGCCATTTAATTTGCCGAATGTGTCTCGCGTCGCTCTTATTTTCTTCTCATACATTTCGTTTCCGTTTTCTAGTAAGCGAATTTTTTTTCTTGTCGCCTGAGGCAGGGCTGACGCTTTTCGACAGCTAATCATATCATGGCAGACAGGAGAACTCACATCCGCTCCATTGTAGTGCGTGTGTGAGGATAATCGAATTTTTATTTTGCTATTGATTCATACTGTTGGTTAATGTGATTATAAAATGTGTACTGGCGTGCCATAATAGTATACCGCTATGACTGCTGATGTAGCCGAAAGAGCTTTTACCTAGTGCTTAGTATGCAGGCCCCGTGCTCGCAGGCGACCCGCATTACTTGAAGTATGCCGGGTGGTGTCTCCAGGCGCGCCAAGCGACTTCGTCTCGAAATATATGGCCGCTGCCAGTAATATTACGGTATGGTTAAATATTCTCCTGGGCTGTTCATACAAGCTTATGAAGCATAATGAAAGTTTAGCATTTAAACATTATCTTATAAAATTTATTAAAAATCCGTACAAGTATCGCTTAGTTACTAAGCGATACTTCTACGGATGTTGAACTGTCTTAGTACGTAATATTTATCACTTTCTTATATACGCATTCTCAGTTCGTCATTTCTATACTTCAAATTCGGTAAAAATGGTACTTGAATGTTTTCCTTTCCCCTATTTTACAGGAAATACCACGTACATGAAATCCTAGGCAAGTAACTGCAAGAGAATTTAAAAAATGAATTTTGACGTCTTTCGAACATGTTGATACAATCAGGATTTGGCGTCAGAATGATCTCAGGGCCAATAATAATTTTATTCGAAACTCGTCGAGTTAAATATCCTAAACGAAACGTGATCATAAATAAATTCCATCGGCTATTTAAATAATGGATTGCAAATTTCGATATTGTAGAATTCAAAAAGTTTAATCCCTTCTTGTACGAATAAGTCAAACCTGATTAAAATCCAATGCATAATGGTGAGAATTAGCGGGAAAACATGTTCAGCGCCGTATTCATTAACAGTGCGAGTAACGTTAGTATTTCCCCCCGAAGTTTCCCCGCTTTTCTTTCCTTTCGGATACAAAATAATGCTAATTGCAAAGATGAATGACGAGAGGAATTCCGATCTTCTATGCCAGTACCTCCTTAAGAAGCTAAATATATATCCTCGCCATGTTATCCTTTCTTTACCGCGAGCTTTCCATGCCCAAAACAAAAGTCTCCGTCTCCTTTTAACGTCAGAGCAGAAGACGTAAACCCACTCCTCCGCCCTCTCTCTCCATCCCAAATAGACGGTACCTAATGAAAGGAGCGAACGAGACTGGGGGAAGGCGAGAGATGGAGTTGGAGAAAACAAGAAAAGAAGGTCGACGACGTTATATTTTATTTTCTCCTCCTTTTGTTTTCCTCTTGGGAGGAAACATCATTTGTGGGGAGGTAGGTTGGGGGAGGGGAGGGGGGGGTTTTCAAGTTTAGGAAGAAATACATAAATAGTGAATCCCTACCTTTTGCGTCCTTGTGTATTATTTTTATCACCGCCTCCGCTGCTTCCATACTTCCCCGGCGGTAACCTAGCAACAACCCCGCCGCTCTTAACTCCCACTCGCCCGCCGCTAAAACACGTCAATGTTAATCTGCCTGAGAAGAGGAGCGCGCCCACTCTTTTTTTAGAGATTCTCTCGCCCTCCTAACCTTTTCTCCTTCCTATTCCTCCCTCTTCACGAAAACTCCATTAATTTCTCCTCTTGACTCCGCGAGGAGACGTGGGAGTTTCGGTGATTTTGGCGAAGGCGTCGTTGGGATTCTTAGAAATTGCCTTTGCGGATCCGTTTTTTATCTGCCCACTAGTTTATCCTTTATAATTGTCGCGATTGGAGTTATACACACACACACACACACACACACACTAGCGTAATTCCCTTTGAAATATCAACGGAAGAATTCTAGATAGATTATTATTATTAATATTTGCATTTAAAATAATTAATAGACATTATTACATATGAAATATTTCGTCATATATTACATTTCTAGTGAATATGGTGTTGTCGTTTAGTAAATGCCTTTGGTTTTTATTTTCGGCTAAAAAATTCTGATATTCTTCTCCCACCTTGCTCTCGTCAATGCTACATATAATTGTCGGTGTGCAAAGACAGGGAAATAATTATATGTATACGTATATAACGTAGGGAAAATAATTAAATTTCGTGCACTTAACGTTATGATTGTTTTAAAACTGTACTCTGTACTTAGGAAGAAAGAAATCTTACTCGAATCCTCAGTAATGTTCTCCGTCGTTATGTAAATAAAACTCTTTAAAAGATTTATATTAAAAACTAACTAATTAATCAATCAGCGGAATAATTTCTTTGAATACTATCTGAACAAAAAAAAATCACCAATTTATTTCAACACTGTAAACTGTTCTCTTGACGATTGAATGGATCGTTGTATTGGAGATCCTTATTGACAAAAAATAAACTAATTGTTTATCTTAGAAACCGTTACATAAACAAAAATAAGTGTTTATTATATATTCCCGTGGTTTTCGCCGAAAGAAAGGTGAGTTATTGACGTACATGTGGCGCCGACCTATCGGGCAGAATGAGAACTACATTTCGCTGTCGGCCATCTTGCGTACCTTACAGAACAACGTTTTTGTTATAGAGAATATGGATATATATGTAGAAGGGACGATACGGAAGAACAGCCCTAGCCCTAAATTTATATTACTATTTGAAAAATAAAACTTTTAATGTAAATAATTTACCATACCTGCCCTAAATTTGTCTTAATTTTTGAAAAATGAAACTTTTAATGTAAATAAATTACCATCGTCATCATAGGTAGTCTGTTAGTAGACAGGTTCGTGATTATTCATGGTTAAACCTGGTTTTTCGCATACTCCTATTTTCCGCAGTCTTCTTCATGTCTTTCCCTTTCAAGTCGTCTATCAGCTGAAACCTTTTCCTACCTCTTTCTCTTTTTCCATCCAGTTTTCCTTCTAGCACTTCTTTAATCATGCACTCTCTCCTCAGGTAATGCCTTCCTCTTTCTGATAGTCTGTATAATCGTTCGCCTCTCTCCTATTCTTCGTAGTACTTCCTCATTTTTCACCCTATCTGTCCATTTTATCTTCAGAATTCTTCTCCATGTCCACATTTCGAAGCTTTCCAAGTATTTTATATCATTTTTTTTCCTTAGTGTCCATGTTTCTGCTCCATACAAAGCTATACTCAATAAATACCCGGCGTTGCCCGTGGAAATTTTGTTAAAATGCGATCGGAATTCTAGATGATACGTGCTATTTAAGAATTCACTAGGCCTCCGTTTTGAATAAAAAGGGAAGAGAGAAACAAAAACCGCTCATTAATTATTCCTGGGAGCCCTCCACAATCATACCAAATTTGCTTAATGTTTAAATCATCTGCCATTTTGTATCAAAAAGGCATAGGGAAACGAAATCCCGCGCTGACCTTCCCCTTAGTGCCCCCTAAATTCCTGTTAAATTTTGTCGGAATCGGTTGATAAATGTGGGCGTGCATAAAGGAACAGTCAAAGAATTGGCCGCCATTTTGAATAAAACAGACGGGCAATAAAACCCCGCATTGACCTTCCCTTAGTGCCCCCTACAATCGTGCTAAATTTGGTCGGAATCAGTTGAGAAATGTGGGCGTGCATAAAGGAAGAGACAGACAGACAAGAGTCTTACTAAAATATAGTGGAGATATAATATATGCCTCTCTCTCTCTCTCTCTGTTTTTATCATGCCCTCTGGTTATGCATCAAGAGAGAGGGATAATTCGCTTTGGAAGTTCGAAGATAAGCGAAGGAAAGATTTGTGTTTGTCTTTAAAAACTATTCGTCGTGTCTTTTCCTTTTCTCTTTAGCGTTTTAGCGATTGTCCACATGACTTTATAACCTACTGCAGTACGGATTTACTTGAGTCCTTAATAGTGTTTTATTTGTAGATATTATAATTTTAATCAGTGACCTCACTCGCGGAAGCCTCCCACTTAAATGATACGTAATGAGGTTTTAACGCGTAACGCAGAACCAACACAAAATTTTATATCTGATACAAATTGATGAGGTCATGCTCGACGGGCTAACTTATCTAATTTGTATCGTATTCAAGCAATTGATGTACTGCTTCTGTGCTACGTGTAGGATCTAGCATCGTTTCATTTCAGTAGACGGCCTTGCCTTAGTCTGGAAAAACTGGAGGATTACTGTTCCAACAATGCAGCCATTTTCAACATATACATGCTTATATTATTAAATTATTTTCATATCATAACACCCTGACATTCAGTGAAAATTTCGTGGGTACGTAGAACGAATTAACCGAAAACACCGACCGAAGAGAATGTTTACTCAATGCGATCGAGACAAATAACAGGATTTTTCTGGCAGAAATATGTCTCTGTAATTCAATAGGTTCTCGGCAAATTGGGATTATTTGTATGCTTGATGAACACGGTTTGTGAGTTACCCTTCTCAATGAAAATGATAAAAAGAAATGTTCATTATACCCTTGGATATATATGCAGACAAAATATATTGATAGGTAAAGAATTCTCTTCGAGTGCTGTAGTAACAAAAGAATTTCAAAAATTTTTTTGAAATGGGATTTCGTGAAAATTTTTATTTCTTCGCTTTTCACATATATATTTTAAAATAATCTTCTCCTAATCATTTTCCTTAATAATTAAAATAAGCAACCTAAAAGCATGCTAGGAAATCCATTTTTCGTTCAACATCTTCTGGTAATTTCTACCTTTTCTAACAGTCAATTTTTTTGGAAGTTCGACTACTGGACTACATTAACTTATAAATCCGACGTTTTCTCTATTTCTTATTACTTTTCGCTCTTTTTACATTCCATTAGCATGTATAGAAAATGATTTTCTTAAACATAACGTGCACTTCACCGCGCCTCGGCGTTGAGGTCAAATCAGAGAGACGAATTTATTGCGTCACTTAAATCCGTCGAGAGAGATTTTGGAGCGGGACGCACTCTGGCGGTCTCCATGGAAACGTGAGCAGCCCGTCTCGGAACTAGTGAGACTTTGGTCGGAGTGGGAGTTGGGGATGGGGGAGACGGGAAAAGAGGTCTCTTCCGATGATTGATCGGCTAATTATTCGGGAAAAGAACGTCCCGCAAAAGTGGCGTCGTCGGACTCCCAAGCGAGTGAAGAAGATGGATAGTCTTCGTGTCGCGCGGGTGATTAAAAATACATCACCGTGATTGCATGATAAGAAAACCGACCGAGTTACGCGTCGGCCGAAAAAAAATGTGCCTTCTTCTTCGAAAACACTACGTGTCTCTCCGCCACGGGCGATGGACATGACAGAGGAATGAATTCTTAGGAAAATCGTAGGAGACGTAAGGGATTGTGTGGGGAAGGAAACAGGAAAAGAAACTCCTCTTTTTAATTAATAACTTTTATACTAACCTCACTCGATATATATATATATATATATATATATATATATATATATATATATATATATAGCGGTTTGTATATCGGTATATATAGCGGTTTGTGCCACCTTCATGAAGACTTGTATCATTGGTAGCAGCCCACGGGAACGGTGCAAATACATCCGGTGACGCTTCCGATGCGACTAATGAGATAGGGATTAATTATTTATTATTTTAATAACTCATAATCAGTAATATATCCTATTAAACTTTGTAATTTTTACTTTTCCTCTTTGTTTGGCATCTAGCGGATAATCAAAAAATCTGAGCTTGCTCAGATGGGCGATAGATGGCGAGGTACACACAGCATAGTTCAGCTATGAAAACATTGAGGAAATGTTTGTTTATTACATCGTATATTTCTACAAAGTAAACTATTTCGTAGTTTGACACTTTTTCTAATATAATTAATAACTGAGAACCAGTAAGGGATGGAGCAACGATTTCTAACGTATAATTAAGTATACCGACACTCGTACATGTAGTTACTCGGTTGTCTTCATTCGTTTGTTTCGGGTTGTTATAGAGCTTTTAACTTATTTACACTTTTAATTATGCTACGTCATACTGGTTTAGATGGCTTGAATGGCAAATGTTAACATTTTTAGTTACATCAAAAATTAGTTAGAGATAAAATTTGTAATTTAACACCCTTACCTATAGAAACCATGGAAGAATGTGAAATTTAATTGCTTGAGACTAAAAAGAAAAAATTAATTAATTAAAAAAAGGTTTTTTATAAAAATAACTTTTTTATTATGCACTAAAAAGGAAAAATAAAATTTTATTTATTTATCGATCGTGAGTTCGGCTGGTAAGGAGGAACAAAATTTACAACAATCTCAGTGGAATAAATTCCTTCTTGCTCGACAGTGTTGATTTACTAAACTTTATTTAGAACTTTTGTAAAAGTTATATGGCGCAAGATAATAAAACCTGTAAGGCGCCATGTAACTTTTACGACTCTAATCCAACCCGCAGAAGAATTTGCAGCTTGCGATGCTGCCCGCAGAATGATTTTCAACCACCAATAGATAACCCGCCATGTAGATAAGGTTGGGAACCACTGATTTACAGGATCGGAATGTCTAACGCGAGGATATTTGCGTATTTAGTCGACTGAAGCGCACTCTCCAGATCTTTAATATATTTGTACCTGCCCACTTATAAAATAATTTTCAGAAAAAAACCGTAAGGGTAGAAAGAAGGAAGATCGTAAAACATCAGCTTCGAATAAAGGCACGTTTTAGACCTTTTTATAGATCCGAGCCCGGTGTTATTTTGGTGGCCTAAAATCGGGGGCAGGTTGTATTGGTTTGATGGTAGACCTCGTAGGGGCGGGCGGTTTACTTATGTTGGTTGGGTGGCATATAATCAGGGGCATGCGTTGGAAGCTTGAAGGTATACCTCGTAGGGGCAGGCCTGTTTAGTTTGTCATTTGTTTGTGCCAGGGCCCGGGAGAGAAGTTCCAGGCCCCAGTGGTTTTTCCGCTCCCGGCCCCCATTTAAGGTATTGTGATTCATCTTCACAGGAAACTTTTGCCTGAGGGCGGGTCCCTCTTTAAGCTCGTGCCCCGGTTATTTGCACCGGCTGCTCCTCCCTCTCGCCCGGGCCCTGGTTTGGGCACAAATTATAGGTGGTCGTTTTCAGTGATCATTAGTGTTCATTGGTCATATTCTCGCGAAAACTATATTTGGTTGATATTTTTGTTGCAGGTGCTGCCATACAATATTTATGTAATATAAGAGATATGATATATAAGAAATGCTTTCTGATTTCTCGGTTTCATAATAATCATGCTTTTTAACCTTCCGTTAAGGCAGGATTGGGATGGTATTTAAGATATTATTCTGACGCCGCTTTTCGGAATTGTTTAATCATTTTTCATTCATTTCTTTATTTGGATGCATGGATATCTAGAGTAATTGTCGTCTCTCTCGCGACTAATCTTCTTTTTCAAGTCGAAAATATAACGATTTGATGCGGAGAGCATCGCCGTCTTCCTGCTAATCCAGGGATCCGATATTTTACGCCCGGCGGTTTTGATACGTCCTTTTCTCTTTGTTTGCTTTCCTTCGTTTCCAGTAAAAGTATTCTTCTTCTCGAATATTAAAAAATTTAGGATTCGTTTCGTTCCACCCTCTTGTACTTTAAGACGATAACTAACTTTTGTTCCCAAGCGATTCTCATCTTTCGTTTCTTATTTTTTTCTGTCAAATCATTCCTTTCGATACCTCCCACGTCCTCGTGCTCGTCGGTAATATGCGAATAAATTTGATCCTTCTTGAGGATACGCGTGGGTGTCGAACTCGATATCCTATCACTCTTAAGCCTGGCAATCGACTTGGAGATTCGGTTGATGAGCTTCAGCGTGGATCCTTTTTCCGGGAATGCGGGACCGGCGTCATTATTACTGAATAATTCGCGGTTCCGGGAAGATCCGTCGTTGGCCCGAATTTTTCCCATCTTAAAAATTTTTAACGAAGTTTGAGTTTCCTCCGCTCTTCGCGAATACAGAAATATGTAATCCTCAACTCCTGACGGTGTCTTTCACAAAATAATCTCCCTGAATATCTTTAGTGTCCGTTCCGATGTAATCGATAACTTCTTATCACTTCGACAACGACTAGCTAAATTTCATTGTCAGATATTTCGTAAATTTTTTCCTAAATATATCCTTGTTGCAAAGCTTATGTCTACTATTTTTAAATAAACGATCTTTAATTCCTGTGCCCGAGGCTTTTAACATATACTAATAGATTTAATCAATATGCCGAAGTTCAGCGATTCACTTCTTCTCGCATCATAGTCGAGCGTTGCAGTGTTTATTTCCGAGTATTTTTAAGAGTGCAATAAAGACAAAATGCAACGCACTCGTCGATCCTGCATTCCGTTTTTCCAAAAATGGAACCTAAATTACCAATTTACCTCTACGGTGAATGTGAATTGCCTCTCTTCTACGTCATGTTTTCACTCAACGTATTTTTTTGCGTGGGATGCGGAAAGAGACCAATCGGTTCTTTCGCTTTTTTTAGTCACTCGCGAGGATATAAAATCCTGCCCTATTTTTTTTTTTTTAGAAAAAAGTGCATTTCGTAAGTAACAATACTGTCTGATTCTCCAGGAGATAAATTTTTCCGACTATTTTTCTACCTCGTAGATTCTGAACAGTAATGAGGTCAGGTGATTTCCGTGGTAACTGGATGCGACTTAACCAGGTCGGATATGATGTTCGAGCTCGTGTGGGCTCCAGAAAGAGATGAGATGAGTGAGACGGTAATAGGGAGGGGAAGAGAGGTAGAGGGAAGGATACAGAGAGAGTGGGAAGGAAAAAGAGATATGGAATGAGATGAAGAGGGAAGAAATAAGAAGGATTGGAAGATAAAGATTGAGGAGAGGAGGGTAGGGACGGACAGACAGACAAACGACTTTATTTAGGGCGAAATTGAGACTGTGAAGTCCCTTCCCGCGCAGTTATTTAATCCGGCCCGCCAGCCATACCCAACCCAACCCCCCCCCCCCCCCCCCCTCGAAACTTGCTCTTTGAAGTTTTCACACGGCCCGATCAGTCATTTGAAAAAAGTCTGAAGTGGCCCGCCCTGTCGTACATAAAGCCTAAATGTGGCCCTTTCAACAAAGAGTTTGGGGACCCCTGGTTTAGAGAGAGGTAAAGTGAGATATGAGAAACGAGAGAAAGGGAGTAAGGGAGAAGATTGGCTGATGAGTCGGCGGAGCTAATGCAAGGGAATTGGAGAAGTTAATAATTCAATTATCTTATTATACCCGAGCATAGTGTGAGCGTGGGTATAGCTTCTATGTATGCCAGTGTAGAATTGACGATAAAGAATGCTCGCGGGCGTCTTCTTTTTTCGTTGGTTTTTTCGAGTTTCATATTTTTTTACGCGCTTCGATAGCTTAAGGGGTAGGCGTATGAAAATCAAAATGTAAGGCATGACGTTGAAGGGAATTGTGGAAACAAGTGAAAAAATCTGCTATGACCGGGAATCGAACCCGGGTCATAGTAGCAGATTTTTTTCACCTGTTTCCACATTTCCCATCATCGCAGCTTATGCCTGTCGCATAAGGATCTTCGGATCAATCATTCCCGTCAATTTACGACGGAGGTTTTCTTTTTCGCGTGCCTCCTTTGAAAAGGGTACAGTTCCGGGAAAATCGACCTTTTTTCCCCTCTTCTGATCGATTATTAGCCTTTCGCTCAAGCTTTGTAAAGAAAACTTCTCGAATAAGTTAGATGAAAAGCAAGATGCCTGGCATGTTACGGATAATTTTACACGATTTGAGTGATACCGTATATTGTTTTCTTTTAAAAAAAAAGACCTTTCGGCGTATTTATTTAATATATGAATTTCTTTCGGGAGAGAGGTAATAAAAATATTTTTAACGCGCGTTTTTTGCGATTTTTCATCCACCTCTCATTATTCGTTTTCGACTCCTTTGTGTTGTCGGAGGAGTTTGTTTTCTTTTTCACTTGAAACTCGAATCCTCCGCCCACGCGAGAGGAGAGGAAATTGGCATTATTGGGAATCGGGTATTATGGTAAAATCTGCCCGAGGAGAAGCCCTCTGAGAGCCTTTCCTATCGTTATTCCCCGACACCGTATTCTGGGATCGGAAATGAGGGATTTTTCCTCAATTTTAATAAGCCGCCTTTATTAGCATAAAGTAGGGTTACCAGATTTTCTGAGGTTAATGTAGGACGAAAGTGATGAAAATGTAGGACAAAAGTAGGACATTTTGTTTGAATAAGAGGACAGTTTTTATATATATATATAGGATATGTTTTTTTAATGTACGTAAATTACAGTTTACAAAAATCTAATATCAAATCATTGGGTACAACAATGAAAATAGAAATAATAGCAAAACATTTTAAAACGTGATTAAAAACATCATAATATACATAATTATTAAAAGTTTTATTCTTTTTCAACTGTATTATATTTATCAGGTTTTCCAATGAAATTTAGGAGATGTCTTTGTCAAAAGATATTCATGAAACTGCTCACAACTGAGATTTTTTAAATTATGTTGCATTAATAGTATTACTTTAATTGAATCTACATTCAGTCGATTTCTTTCCTTCGTCCACTGTGCACTTATACGCTCAAAATTAGCATTATGTCCTGCTAAAGCAAAAAAGAACATTACCAACTTTAATAATTCTGAAAATAATTCAATATTTTTATATTAATTAAAAAAGTAACTCAATTTTTCATGAGCCAATCTTTCAGTATTATTACGAAAATCATCATTATTTTCAGTGAAAGATTTTAAGTTGCACCACTGGTAAAAAAATTTTGAATCATCAATATCAACACCCTTCTGTTGTAAATAAGATAACGAGGGCAGTATTTTATCCCAACTTAAACCATTTTTCAAATTCATCCACTGAAAAACGGAAAATTCATCAAAAGGTTTTATCCACGATTCCAAATATATTGAAATAGCTCCATAAAAAATATATTGTGAATAAATTGTTCAGATTCAACATTTAAACCATTTTAGAACATTAAGAACCTTTTCCGTGCTTTTGGGATAAAAGCTGCGCAGTTTTTTTAAAAATAAATTATATTGTCAATTCCGGACAGTAATCAAAATCCCGCCCGGACGCTCTTAAAAAGAGGACATGTCCGGGAAAAACCGGACGTCTGGTAACCCTAGCCTAAAGGCATTAATGTCCATTCTTAAATATAAAACTGACGAACACAAACATCCATGTCCTAGGCGGGATTCGAACCCGCGACCATAGTAACCGTCGGCAGATACTATAACCAACCGTCTACCAAGGTCTTGTTAATACGGTGCAGATTCTTGAAAGTCTTTGCCCGTTGGTGGCTAAGGAGAGAGTGAGTTGGATCTCTTGCCAACCAGTTTCGTACTGGTTAAAACACGTGCTTCGTTTATATATTAGCATGGGTGGGAAACTTCCGGCCCGCGGCAAGACTGCTAAGTTAATAATCCTATAACATTAGCACTTTTAAATGATAATATTGAAAACACAATGAGATAAACTTAACATACATACGTACTACTAATCGAGTTTCTAATGCTTGTACGTAAAGACTACTTTGTATACAAAGCTAATAAGGATAACGTCTCAACGCTCGGGAAACCAAAGAAATCTACAATTTCTGTACAAAGCTACTTAAAAACAGCTGCGAGTAGCAACATCTTCGTTGCAAGCAGATATCACAAAGCTCACAAAGTAAAAGCAATCTCAGCCATCGCATTAAAACAGCGGGTGAGTCGAACATTTCAGTTTTCTATAAAAAAATAAATTTAATCTTTTTATGTGTGTTTTGACCGTGACTGTTTTTGTCTATGCGTGACGGGCCCCCTCCTGTGTTGTTTTATGGAACATTATCTCAATTATTTTCTCCTATTTACGCGTCTAATGTGGAACGATTGAGCTTCAGCTTTAAATGCGGCCCGCCGAGGGGCTCATGGTTGTTAATGCGGCCCGCCGTACACAAAAGCTTCCTCACCCATAGAGTTTAAGAACAACTTAAAGAAATTAAGGATTTAGTTGTGTCGAAATTACCTGATTTATTTTAAATGCATTTATCCCGCGGGCCATAGTTTGGGCACCACTACTATATATCATTAATAATATTTATAGTTTCCGTAGATGGCTACATTTAACGATGATGCTTGTTACTTTGTTTCCTGGAACTTAGTATAACGCAAAAAAGGAGCTCGAAGAATACAAGAATAAAAATACCTTTTTTTAAAAAATCTATTTAGGGATTTTAATTTTCTCTGGAAAGTCAAAAATGCTTATTTAGGTGTAAACTCCGGATTTGATTGAGTTGTTAATGTTTGTATTTATGACTTGAACTATTTAGCTCATTAATAAAATAAAATTGAACCGAATAGTGGTAGAATCAATTCTCCTGCGTAATATTTCTGCTGACAGTGAGATTAATTATTAATACTTTGTCTTTTCACCAGATTAGAATGAAGTCACTTATGAATTAGGAATTCAATAGTCTACGTGTTGTGATTTCAATTATCACGTTAGCAAAATGTGTAGTTTAACCATTTCCACTGTTACCCTCCATGATTTTTTGTACTTTTTCGCCAAACGCTTCTCATAAATTTGCTCAATTTTTTTAACCAACTAACGCTGTTTTCTTTCATTTCAGGTAAGTCCCTGGCAAGCGGAATCGACTTCGTCTTCTTTCCCGTGACCTTTTCGTTAAATGTCATTTCGAGGTAGGAAAAGTATTCACCTTCCGTAACCGCTGAACGTTAACACGTCATCATACATTTTACATGTTTGTGTATTTCTTTAATGTTGCGAACTGTAAGCTTTGTCATCGGTGGGAACTGAATGCCGTTTTCCCTGCGCTCCGAACCGAACTTGATATCGCGTCGCTGCATAATAGAACATTATATTATTTTAAGGAATTATTGTTAAGGGTATATCACGAGGCGGCCAAGCACTGAAGGGGGCCCGGATACGAATATCAATGGGGGCCACACGACATTAATATTTATAGTAACAACGAACTATTTATTTATCCCAGTTTAATATTATAACATTTACGGAGTGTTTCTTTATTGGAAATGTTGGCAAGTGATTTTTATTGAACGTTATTGCAGAATTTACATTCGATAATTGATTAATTGAGAAATTCTGGGACTTCCATTATTCGGTGGCCCGGATGATGCATACCCCCCCTCCTTTTGGCCGGCCCTGGGTATAACTATGTAAATGCTATAAAAACATTGGCCCCGCAAATTTTTTGTGTGATATTATACCTCAGTGTATATAATTTATTTAAGATCGTCTTCTGCGTTGTGCACATTATGGACTACAGTAATACCCCGCTATACGTCGGAGATGCGTTCCTGAAAAATGCGACTTATAACGAAACAGCGTATAGCGAAACAAAGATTCCCATAAGAACTATGATGAAAGTAGGGGTTACGTTTCTGGCGGATATTTTGTGACACATTTGTGTCCCAAATAATACATATCAATACAGTACATTAGACATACCATGTTACCACTATGTTTTTATCACTCATTGCTACTAGGGTTTAATATACATTTAATCGTAACAACGAGTAACCAATTGCAATAATAAATTCCGAAATCACGGAAAATAATTGTCTATATTGTGTTGGAGCACAAAAATTGTTTCTTTGCACTTTAGAGTATTTTTCATTCAGATGTCGCAATCCAAAGTATATTCAGTATGTCATGAGATATCAACGCAAACGTAAACCGGGATGAAAGGACACACAAAATGTTAGACAAAACTGTGCACAAAGCTCTCTTATAGCTGACTGTCGCTAAGAAATAGGTTTTTACGTCATTAAAATTGGGACAGTCCCTTTTATCTCCTGTGTGACTTGTGAACCACCTAACCCATCGTGATCTCTGAAACACATGGCCAGCAAATGTTTATTCTGATTATGATTTTACACGAATTGATAAACACGAAATTAAATTAATTCATATAAATAATAATAAACTTGAAATTAAAAGCCGAATAGAGGATTTTTATTGTTATAGTTATAATTTATGCACCGCAATTGGAATTTATGAAATTTTGCTCTTTAGCATTTCACAAACGACGTATATGCGAAGCGACACAACTTATAACGAAACATGTTCCTTAATTGATTGGCGACGTATATGCGAAACAACGTATAGCGGGGTTTTACTGTATTTATATTTCTTTCGCTTATTTCATATAGTACTTTTTCCGATGTCATAGTCCAGATGTTATAAATATAGGCGCTAAGAATATTGAAATATGGTTTTAGTTTCAATTAATTTAAATCTTTTCGTATTGGAAACAAAGCGTATTTTAATGCGGTCTCCCTTAAAACACCATAGTACAGTAAAACTCTGGTGCGTAACTGAATTTCACGTGTTCCTCGTATGCTGAGTCATTGATATTTTGAAAATTAGATCTGTCCTACGTTACTTGTTGATTAAGTTAAGACAACAACGACCTCTCAGACTGGCGATAACGGTGTTATCTATTTTATAGGTCAAGGTAACGAGTGCCGTCGAATTTCAAGCAGTGTATTATCTAATTATTTAATAAAAGCCTTAATGTATCTGTCAAGGTGTAACCCTAAAACTCAAAACGCTAAAATTATCACATAATATATCGGTGTAATTTTCATGATGATTGCGATTTGGATATAGAAGATTGTTCAGGTCTCTTTAATTGATATTTCCATGCAAAAATATCATCAGAATTATCACGCCGAAGTTGAAAAATGCTCGCCTATTATGTACATTTAACAAATATTTTATTTATGCTATTTAATGAAATTGAAGAATGTGAGGAGGGACGATAACTGAGGTAATAACGAGATCTTGCTGGTACAATTTTCATATCCTCCTGGTATCACCTTGGGTATAAGTACCACACTTTTAATGACGCTACTGTGGAGGAATTATTCAAAACCTTCGAGCTCCTTCCATCAGACTCACAGGAATCGGAATGTTTTGTTTCTGGAGGTGATACATTTTCTCCTCGTTGGTTCATGTGGCAACAGGTTGGCAGGCCAACCCATCGTTCTTCACCGCATTTAGCGTTGGAACGCTCCCGATTACGTAATAACACCCATTAGACCTTTATCCTCCCGTCTGCACTTGTAGGAAAATTGGATATATTCGTCGGAGGGAGAAAGACCACTTCGGAAATCATTCCCGCTGGTGGAAGGATCGATTCCGTGTCCACTGTATCGCCGTGGAAATAAAGTCGGAAACGGTTCCCATGGGTGGGATTCACCCTCTCTCGTATATCTCATCATTCCTCTTCGTCCGCTTTCCCCCTTCGGAGCTCTTGATATATCTCTCGCTATCGAATCCGGAATGCATTAGGTTATCTGCGTGGGGTGCCCAAATGCGAGCGAGTCAATCACTTAACCGTCGAACCTTCTCTTTTTTTTTTTTAGCTCGGTGAAAAATACGTTACGGGCGCGTAATTCTCGCTACTCGTAACGTAAATGGATTATCGAGCTCGATTTGTGTCAGAAACCAAAAAGTTCCTGCGTGATCTGCTTGACTTTAGGGTTTCTTAAAAATTTTCTAATCTTATCGGGTTGTTGATTTCTAGGATCTCACTATTGATCCAAAGAAATGCGAAGGTGGAACACGCTTGAAGCAGACAAATTTAAAATTTTGTACTAGAGCTCCAAACAATATCTCCTACCGAAAAAAATTTTCTTGTTAGTTCGTTAATTTAAAAATGTATTCTTATTTTTGTGGTTTTTGTTAAAATAATGTTTTCATTGAATAACGTTTACTAAATTTTGTGGTTCATCGATTCTACAATCGTTTATATAACATTTTTAGTTTCCTTTTATTTTTCTTCACATATATTTCTTATGTTTGTCTGTGTTGCCTTCCTATCCTTGTCTCATGGTGAATATAAATTCGTATAAATCGCTGTACCATTGTGTGATGACTAGTATATGGTGTGCTATTAGCATAAACGAGCCAAATGAAACAATATCAATATGTTGATTGCGTAGTAAGGATGGGCGATCCAAGATCAGTCTTTTAGAGGATCGATCTTTTTACAAGGCCGATCGATCTTTCAGGGTAAGATCGCCCATCCCTAGTTTCAAGTAACAAACTGAGAGCGATCAAAGCAAGCGTTTCTCCATGGCCATCCTCGGTGCGTAACAACCGCCGGGAAGAAGTCGCAGTCACCCTACTCAGAATCGGCCACTGCTCTTTGCCGCACTCATTCCTATTCACTCGGGATAAAGAACCCCCCCCCACATGCCCTACTTGCAACTGCCCCATAATCGTAAGACACCTCTTGACGGAATGCGCAAGGTATAGTGGTACTCGTCAAATGCTAAAGGCAGTATCTCTGAAATTTTAGCAGACAATCCTCAAAAGATTGATACTATTTTAACGTTTTTAATGGATACTAAACTTTCAAGTACTCGATAAATATTTCCATTTTTACTTTATTGTTTTTATTACCTTTATCCTTATTTATTTTTATTATTTACTTAACTTATTTATTTTTATTTTAGCTTTTATTCTAACTTATTTATTTCAACTTATCTATAAAGGCAAAAACGAACTTTGACGGTGCAAAACGACCATTGTTGTCGATGCACCTACAAAAAGCTATACTATATATATATATATATATTAATTTGATCGTAGAATGAATTATTTTTCGTCTTTTGATATTTCTTTCTTTTTATAAATTAATTGGTGGCTAAAAATTGTTTGCTATCATAAAAACTACCGCGAGTTAGATTTTCAATTTTGGACCATAAATATATTGTCTATGTAGCGAGTATCGGATGCTTAATATTTCGATTTTAAAATAAATCTTAAATTTTCAAGGATTAATTAATACCTCGAGTCCGTCGCCTTAATTCCTGAAAAATCGCTCATTTAAAAGTTTCGCTGGCTTTATGGAATGTAATGAAAAAGGAAATGTGTCGAATCACGCCGTTCGCTTTTCCGTGTTTTTGCTCGTATATTCCGGTCTCTTTTATTTTTTCTTTCCTGATAACGATGTAGAACGGTTGGTAGGACCGCGCGAAAAAAAATCACATTATTTTCAGTGGTGGTACGCTTGTCGCGGATCCCTTGTACGCCGCGTGTCCTATTTTTTTTCTCGCAAAGCCCTCTCTCTCTCTCTCTCACTCGTGCGTCTCTTGACGTTTTGTCACATCCACTCCTTACACGCCCTCCACTCGAAACAACCCAAGTGGTGTGCTGCTCCGTGCAGCGGAAGTGAGACACGCCTGTCATCCTTCTTTTTTTTCTCTCCTCCTCCTCCTCCAACCATCGATCTTCCTCCGCCATTACTTTCCCCATCCCACTCGTCCCTTGGCCAGCGACCGCTGGCGTTCTTTTTCTCTCTCCCCTACTATGTTGCTGCTGCGCGCACAGTAGCGCGTTTCCTCTTTACCGCAGTGGGAACCTGTTGATCTTTTCTCTCTCTCTCTCTTTTTCTTACTCCCTCTATCTCTTCATAAAGGAGGTAGATTATTCCGGGAGGTGATGGAGGAACGCGAAAGAGGAGAGTTTTCTCGCGGTAACTTTTTGGAGGCTGGTTTGCGTGTATTTATTTATGCACCTCTTCCCATTGATATAACGAGCATTGGAAAATTTCGGACCAAAACGATACCCCTTGAGGAAAGTTGGTGGGAAAAGGGAACCTGTAAATTGCGGACCAACCAAGGCAAACAATAGGAAAGGGGTGGAAGGAGGTGAACTCCGCTGCTAGGGGGTGAGGCAATGTCTCCTGTTGCCGTATCTACTACGCTGGAATGCTTCAGGGAAACTGCTTGAGTGCCCGCTCTCCAGGAGGTGCGTAAGCACTTGGCAACACAGCACACTCACTTGTCAGACTCGCACTAATACCGGAAAATCCTAGGGAATAGTCATCGGGAATCCTAAGTATGTGAATGTGTTACACTGTGATACTAGTTCATACCATATCCACCCGAATGTCTTCAGTTTTGTTGAGATTCTGAATCTTTTCCAAACTCAAACATATATAAGGATTGAAAGTGTGAATGATCCCCCCAAAAAAAAACCAACGAAAGCGGCAGACCGAAAACAAAAAATGTTTGCTGAAAAATTAAATATGTATAAAAGTTGAGTGATTAGTAGAATTAGAGGTCCTTTTTCCACTAAACGCTCTCGCGCAATTTTAATTACTAATTTTTTTGTCGTTGCCTACGAGACAATAATTAAACAATCAAATAATTAAAGATTAGCCCACGACTCGATATCTATACCCCCCCCCCCCCCCCCCCCCCCCCCCCGTTGCCCTACTAACAACCTTATTACGTTTGCTCTGCTTCCGGCACCGTATCTCCGGGACGGGGAGGGAGATATGGTTCCAGTCAGGGCGCCGAAGGCGCCCAACACGATTCGATTTGGGGGGGGAGGGCGTTTAACTGAGAAGAACCGAATTGGATTAGTAAAATTTGCTTCATATGCCTCAATTACAAGGAAACGACGCTAGTGCAATACTGAAGACATATAATAAGATGACGTCTTATATGAACGCCAGATTTCATTGGAAATCTGCCAGTCCTAATATGATGATGATGATATTTATAGCGAGCGTCTTTCTCGATAGAAGTACATATTTGTCATCTTTTTCATTTTCGTGTTAGTAATTTTTCTATTCAACGAATACCCTCCGAAATCGAATAGTTATCGGATGTCTAATGAATTTTTTATGGTTAATTCTTGAAGGAATACATATTTTAAGTTTTGATGATGTCTCCCATGGCGAGTTTTAAGCCAAACTTTTATTTATCATATTCGTGGCTCTAATATCGTAAATAATGTAGCGCCGCTTCATTCACCCACAAAAGTCGACAGCCTTGAATCATATCGAGGGTATTTAAGACTCAAAGCAACGCATATATCGGAATTAGGTAAGAGAGACAAGTTCGACTCGAGGAAGAACTCGTTCGCGGTGTTCAAACCCGGTCTTGCGTACCTGGAGAGGAACGTGCCACCCGCATGCCCGAGTCCTCTCAAAATAAAACGAGTCGCCTCCGAGAAAGGAAGAAGGAAAACAAAAGAAAGATCTCCTCCGCCGGACTTGGTCTCGTCCGCAGGATCGAGCGTACTGGTGAATATCTCAAAGGTTGGCAGCACCGAACGAAAGGAATCTAGATCTACTCGTATCGATGCAAATGGCACGGGTTTCGGCCCTCGGGCTTAACGATAGGAAGGCAGAGGAAGAAGACGAAGAAAAGGCAAGGAAATCTCCGAGGCGAAGTGAAAAAGGAGAGGCACGGTAATTTTTTTCTAGAAACGAGACGCCTTCTCTTCGAGAAGACGTCCGGGAAAGCCTTATAAGCTTTCCTTGCAGGGAGGAATTTCGGTAACGCGGGGTGGCGGCGAAGAATAAATATTCCTCACGCCGTTTCGTTCTCGAGGGTTAGGCTACGAAGAAATCCGCTTTCGGGTGAAGGATATTTTTTTTGCACGAATTTGAAAAGTGTTGCGTGACAGGATGTGCGCATGATAAAAGTGTTTGTCGCGCTTGGTTAAGGAATAAGGCGAGCGTTGAAGTCACTCTTCGAAAGGTGTGTGGTTTTGGTTTTGATCATCATAATGTTCCCCTGAACGATAGACTCGCGCACACCTCGCTTATTCGAGTTCTTTGAATGCTTTAAGGGGATCCTTTTTAATTTTCGGTTTCGCGTATTTTTTTCGCTCCGCGCATATAAAGAGTGACAAAATTTTTGTTATTTTGACAAGTATTCTCGTTATGGTAGGTGAAAGTCTTTGCATTAAAGGAAATAACGCTTCCATGTTAACGCCGCAGAATTTTGAAAAAATCCGTACCTTTTGAATATTCCGGAATTCCTGAATTTTTTAAAGGATTTCGGTTTTGCTATAAATGTCGTAATGTTGTATTTGGTTGGTAATCCTATTCATAGTTTCTTCTGGTGCTTTAAGGCACTGCGGGTGTGTTTTCTCAAGCGACAGTGTAAAAATCACACGACTGAAGTGGGCATTTAACTATTTTCATCGCATACTTCCGCAAGGCTGACGTCCTACTTTGAAATTCCTCTTTAAGAAATAAATGTTTTCGCCCATTTATTATGTTCAGACGGTTGAAAGAGTATATTTTTCAAATCTTCCTTTTTGAGCAAGTCTTATATAAATTCATCGTGGCCACGCGTTTCTTTATAATTTTTTATACGATCACCAAATTCTTTCTCTGGTCGTTATCGTTTTTGTTTTATGAATAGGAGTATACGTTAACGCATTGAGATTCGAATTATTATAAGTGAAAAAAAATCCTTAATTTTTATTTTCCTTCATTAAATGTAGCTTAGAGGATACGTATAACTAACGCAGGTAGAATCATTTTATGATAGCTATAAGATTTTGCTTAATTATTATTTGGAAAATCCATATATCCAATCATCTGATTCTAATCGATTCATGAGATTAATCGTAACAGTCGTAATCTTAACGAATGAATCGACCCATCCGTGAATTGAATCGGGCATTCTTAATCAATATACCTACCAAGTCGTCTTTACTTTTTCTTATCTTGGCTTATCCAGAAGAATGGGTCTCCAAGGATATTTATTAGAGAGATAACCGAATTCTCGAAACATTTCCGTTTTGGCACCTTCCAGGTCCAATAAATCCCCGTTCTCTCGCTTCTGATTACGTGAGACGCGACGAAATTTGCGCTTCCTTTTTTTTAACGGAGTTCCTCGGAAATTTCCTTTCCCCAGCATCTTTACGTCGATAGCTTTCGCCCTTAAAAAAAAAAAAAAAAAAAATATATATATATACATATATACATATATACATATATATATATATATACATATATATATATATATATATATATACACTGTCGAAAATCCCTTCTCCGCTTTCTATAAATTTGTTTCGGTCTCTTAATAAATTTTGTGGTTTTCCTCAAGGAGAGTTGTGTTGCTTTTCTGAGAAAATGGAGAAAAAGGAGATCGGAGTTTTAATTTTTTTGGGAAACTCCGACTAGACTTATTTTGTTTTCGTTATTCTTTTTTTTCAGTTCCCGCTCGAAGTGCGTTAGCGTCGCCATGGAGATCGGCCCTCCGTTTTTTTCATCCCGTCCCTTTCTCCTCCATCTACGTTTTTCATCTCCCGGGAGAAACCAATTGATGAGATTTGCTCTGATTTGCAATCTTCGCTTTCCCTTAACGATTCCATGGAAACCATCGGTTTTGGAGGAGGAGGCATCGCTTTTTCTTAGTTATTTTTTGTGTTCGGGAAAATTCATTCCTCTCATTTATAGCGTCTGTATTTCTCCTATTATGGCGCTGGTGGGATATACGGTGCGGGTAATTTTTATTTATTTACCGAGTGTTTTAAGTTGTGAAATATCTCCTGCCTTCAACAGAGAGTTGTCGAGCTCGTCTTGTGGCTGAAAACATTGAATAACAAGTACTTAAAAAGGTACCCATCTCAAGTATCTCCAAAATTTCATCGGGTTGTTGTGGTTATTGGAGATACCTAGGATAAATACTTTTTTAAAGTTCTTATTCTTCACTATCCTGCCTTGTCCGTGTAAAATTGAATTTTTTTAGCATGTCCAAATTAAACCCAGAGCGGTTGCTACATCCCTTGAGACAAAACAACATTTTCAGCTTTCATAGACAAAAAAAGCACCAGTTATCCCATCTCCTGGAAAAATAAATGTCTTTAAAAGAGATTATCCCTGGATAACATGAGATAAAACTCGTGGATTATTTAAGGAATCGGGTATTCTCTCACAAAAGAGAGATCGATATCCTACCAAGTTCAATCAGTTGGAATAAATATACGAAGTCGTTGAGACTTTCTGGTTTGTGTGGGGTCCTTTGAGGATCCAATCATACCAGATTCTACTGAAGATGACACGTCGGTCCCTTGATATATTGCTTACCAATGAATTCCCTCGACCATTCAATCGATGTGTTTTTAGAAAAAAAATCAGCAATCTCATCTTTATGACTTATGATGAATTCGTGAAGTCACAAAACGGTTGATTGAATCGTATTTCTTATTTCCGATGCAAAATGGAAATTCCCCGATCCCTCGATAGATGCCGGAAAATAAAATAAGTGAATGGCACCCAAGACGCCGTCTTTGTCAGCAGATTCATCACTCGGGCAATTTTATTTTGTGCGGGAGTTACCTATATACTTTTACTTTCTCATATACGAAGTATATTGAGAAAGTATTGTTATCGCGAAAAAATTCGACGTCGAGATTTTTACGGAAATATACGTTTTAGGTGCCGCTGAATCCGAAAAAGTGGTTTTAGCAATGCCGTCTGTCTGTTACTGACTCTGAAGCCTAGACGGTAGAGCGAAAATGAATGAAATCTCGTACTTAGGCATTTTATCATACTGAGCAGAGTGTACGTAGAAATGGTTGACATTGCTTGATAATTAAGAGTAGTTTATTCTACGCATTTTAACAACAATTCGATTTTCTCAAAAACGGCTCTAACGATTTTGATCAAATTTCATACAGTTACTTGAGTTTACGTCTTCAATAATAGTTCGTATTTCTCAAAAAAATGAATATAAGGGTAGTTTATTCTAGGCAACTTTAGCAATAATTGAATTTTCTCAAAAACGGCTCAAACTATTTTGATAAAATTTCGTACAGTTACTTAAGTATACGTCTGCAATAATAATACATATTTCATTTTTCTCATTGAATAAATATAAGGCTAGTTTATTCTTGGGCAACTTCAACAAAAATTAGATTATCTAAAAACCGGCTGATACGTTTTTCATTTTCTAAAGATAACTGAACGACGCATTAGCATATAAGAAGGTTTGTACGATGTATGTCGTACCGATTTTTTCTTGCATATAAATAAAATCGAATGCGCCCGGTCTTTCTGTAAGACGGGTAATTCGTTCTTAAACTGTGCAATGTGATGTGAATCCGTATTATGTGAGCGTGGATTTACTTACCTACTCCTTTCTCAAAATTTCCAAACCTCTCTTTGATGCGCACTTGGGTTATTGTCCTTATCAGTTACCTATGCTTATTAACAAAGCTTTCTGGCCACTTAATACCGCGTTTATGAGAAGTATAATCCGCTTTGTATGAACTTTCTGTATTAAAACGAATCGTGCTGTAGCGAATTCGTATTGTATGAATCCGTGTTGTACGAGTGTCAGGTGTATTACCTGATCGAACGAGTAACAAAAGACGTCTACGTGCCGTAGTTTTATGCGTGATTTTCCTGACCGCCTATTTTCCCCAACTTTTAGTGGGATATACGGACCGTAATTTCCCCGTTCTTGCTCTGACGCAGTCGGCCTCCTATGGCGACAAAAGAAAAATAATTTTGTAATATTAGCAATGGAAATAATTAAATTAACTTTTCCTCTTTTTTTCTTAGCATATAATATTAACCTTAGAAAGGCCACAACCTAATCACACCGAAAAGAAAAATAATACGCCTAATTTTCGTTCTCCCTTTTGGAGTTTAAAGCCATCGCTTTGCACAGTAGGTGTATTCCTGAAAAAGACCGTGTAAATTTAAACCGAGAAAATTAGTCTACGAGGTTAAATTTGGCTATGTATATTTTATGTATTTAGTATTCCTCCCTTTATCCTTCCTTATAAGGGGGCATCCATAAAGTACATCACGTTCTACAACTTTTTGACGGATCGTTACGAGAGGAGGGGGGTTCTAATGTGACCTCTTTGATGATTTTTACTTTCTCCATACGTAGTAATGGGAAAGTATTGTAATCACGAAAAAAATCGACTTCGAGATTTCAACGGAAATACACGTTTTGAGGTCCCTAGAACACGTTTAGACCATTTTCGGAATGATGTCTGTGGGTGTGTCTGTGTGTGTGGATGTATGTGATTGTGGGCGCTCTAACTCAAAAAGTACTTGCCATATCGATACCAAACTTCATATATAACACTCTAGCATGAGCACAAAGAACTGATTAGTTTTTGGACAATACAGGTTAACCGGAAGTCGAGGTTTATTCGAAATCCGATTCGGTTTTTGCGATATTTCTCTGTTAAAACATCATTATTGTATATACAATTCTATACAAAGATTATAGAGAATGTAATTTCCTACAATTTTCCATAACAGTTATTGTTTAGGAATTATTTAAAATAATCGTTTTTTTCGGTTTTCGTCAGATATCTCCTTAAAAACGTCGTAATTGGTCATCTTCGTAAGGACCAAAGTTGTAGAGAATAATATTTCTTCCAAGTTTTTTTAAAACAAATTTTCGTAGAACCATCCATTTCGGAGATATTTTGCTTATTCGTAAATTTTCAGTGTACAGCGCCACCACCATGTAGCGGTGAATTCTGTAAACATATTCAAAATATAACTTGCGGCAATAAGGACGACTGTATTCATTTACGATACGAAGTAATAATTTGCCTTATAATGCTATTCATAATAATTTAAATATCTGTACCCCAAATATGGAAAAAGTCATGTGTTGGCCACATCAGATTTTTTTCCAATGTATGTACACATTTTATATTTTTCCATGAAATATTTTAATTCATGTAATCTTATTGGATTTAATTAAAAGTATTTAAAAATAAAAATAAGTATAATTTATGTGTAATCTTCTGAAATAAAATCTTAACGTTTTATGAGTAAAAGTTAAATCATGGAAGGGGTTTGAAAAATTTTCGACATAATTTTAAGGGGGGTTTAAATTTTTTTGACGATATGTGATGAGTGGGAGGAGAGCTAAAGATTTCAGTTTTTAGCGTGACATAATTTATGGATGCCCTCTTCCGAATCGAAATGAATCATTTTTTGCTTTTTTTTTAATCCTTGGGGACAAATTTCGAAACCGTGCTGAAGTCAAATCGATGATCTCGCGATTCGAGGTAGTCATCTAAAAAAAAAAAAAGAAAAAGAACCGCGTTATGCCGAAAACGTGCAAAGCGAAACCGCGCAATTCGTGGGATGAACGCATGAGCGAAAATGGCGAGTGGGGAGAGAGGGTAGGAGAAATTACGCCGGTAAATACGTTAAATCTTTGGGTTTTCAACGAGAAAAACCACTAGGGCTCTTTAAAAGTTTTCGCAGGCTTGGGAGGAGAATGTCGGTTTAATCGAGGCGTTTAGGGTGTTTTGCATTCCATTAGGTGTTCTCCCGTTCAGTAAGTAAAGCTCGTCGTCATCTTAGAAGTTGCAGAATAATTGATGGGGCGATGGAGTGCTCAGTGCTCTTTAGAGTTTCGAGTCACGTGATACTCTTGGTCTTCCTTTCCGTCTGTCTTCTGCATTAGACCCGTGAGACCCGAGTGGCAACTCGGCGGGAACGGTTCAATCTTTTCCGTAGTCGGTTCAATGAGTCGTCTTTCTTTACCCGACTTGTGGTTTTGGGATCCTCTTTTCCGGACCAAGTTTTATCGTTCTCTTTAACGAATCGCCGTCGCGCTTCGTCGCGTTCGTCGTCCATGTTTCGTACATTTCCAGTATTCGTTTTTCAGAAAGGTACTTAGGGGAAATATCTTTCTTTTTTAAAAAATGGGCAAACGAGGAGGGAATGTGTTTCTGCGTTTCGTTTCTGGAATTAAATGTTTCCGATTGACGGACTATGTAGCTATCTATAATATGCATAAAAAGGTTGGGAAAACGATTTTCATCGAATTTCGTATAGTTATTTAAGTTGATGTTAGTAGTAATTCTACATACTTCATATTTTTCAATAGATAACTAAACGTCGCATTAGTATCTGAGTAAGTTTGTACAATGTGTATTGTACCGATTTTTTAGATTGCCAAACGAGGAAATGCTTTCAGCGTTTCATTTCTGGAATTCAGTTTTTCCAATAGACGGGTTATCTCCCTCCAATAGTCATAAAAAGATAGAGAATAGGTAATAAGTAATCTTCATTAGGGGTTTTCCCAATTTTTAGGGCAGTAAGGATTTAACGTCAGGAAGTAATTCCCCTATTCTTAACCGGCGAGTTGAAACGCGACACGCTAGGCGACCTGCGTTCTTCTTGAAATAGCGGAGGGATATGATTTCAACGTTAATTCCGAAGAGTAACCGACCTATTTTCGAGATAAGACTGCAGATGACTCGCTAGTCGCCAACTGTTTACACATCTGCAGCCGCGTACCTGCTGACGCATTTAAAAAAAAAAAAAAGAAGAAGAAGGTACTCCGAAAGTTTTCTGAATTTCTACGTGTGCTCCTGGAATGAATTGACAAAGAGTAGATGGGGAGGGGAAAAAGGGGGGAGGGACAAAGGAAAACGGTCGCTCCGGGCTCATTATTCGGGGTAAGTTTTACCGATCTTGCCTTTCCCGGATCTTTCGGCTATACGTCACTCCCTTCGCTGTACTTTTTCTGTATGACTTCATGAACGTACGTGAAAGTTTAATCGATCGGTGAGGCTTTTTGGAGCTAGACGAGGCGGCCGCTTCCGCCACTTCTTACCTTCATGCCCCACCTCCCCTTTCCCCCTCCCTTCCCCCCTCCCTTTCCCTTCGCCCTCTCCCACTTCTTTTCAGGCTCCCTTCAAAACCCTCCTCTTAATTCCTACCTCCCAGCTTTTCAAGTCTCCAATAAGTTCTCTCAACCACCTCCGCGCTCACATTGATTCTCCTAGTAGCCTCCAGACGTCGCTCCGAGCTCAACAAGATTCCTCCGTATGGCTGCTTTCACACCGGTTAGTCGAGACGGGAAAAGACAAGACGAGACACATCTCTTTTATAATAATTAGTCAACTGAAGTCAAGAGGATGAGGAAGTGCGTCTATTTGCATCGGCGATTATGATATGGCGGTGGATTTCGTGAATGGAAATTCGGAAAAAAAACGAAAGCTCAAGGTCGTGATGACCCTTTCTTGGGCGACATAGGGCAATGGTTTTTAACCTTTCTGGATCCGCGGACCCCTACATCTAATTCTCTGGAGCCGCGGACCCCCCTTCCCATTACATGTTCGATAATGTTGTTTAAATAGAGTAAAAGTTTGTTTTTTTACATCGAGATATAAATATGAAAAAGAATGTTTTTTACATTGAAACAAATATGAAAAAGAAACAAAATTTAAATTTTTATTAAAACCTTATATAACTAAGAAGATGCCGTAAGCGAAAAATAGAATATCTAAGGCTAATGGTATTTTTGCTCTTGGATATTTTTCATTCATTCATCTCGTCTTCGCCCATCTACCCAAAACTTCTAAAATCCATTGGATAGGAGCCGAGATCTTACCTAACGTTATAAAGAATGTAATAGATGCTATGAGACATTTCTTTTAAGACATTTCCAAAAATTATCCGACCACTCTAAATGGTAAAAATGTATCTTAAGGAAAATCATGCATCTTTTTAATATATAAGGTACCAAAATCAACTCGCGGACCCCCTGGAGACAAGATACGGACCCCCGGTTGAGAACTACTGACATAGGGTACCCACTTGTAGAAAACCTTATTATTATTTCAAATACGTTTCGTACTTTTTGGCGTATACTTTTCTAAAATAAGGATGGAATTAAATAATACGCCCTCGTCATATTCATTTGATCCGAATTTTCCTTCTACAAATTAAAAAAAATATTTTTGTTATCCTTGGGCTGTAAATGGCCCTCCTTTCCTGTAAGAGCAATACAAATTTTTCTCGTCCAATTTTGACATTTCTGCATCAAAAAGCATCCAGTGCCATAACTTCCGGTGTGACCAACAGTTCGACTAAGCCTGACTAACGAAAATAGAGCATGGTGCAGTCTTAAAGACAGCGTCAGACACGACGAAACACGTTTAGTCACGTGTTTTTGTATTATTTGATTAGATGTCCAAATTCTATCAAACGCTTTATCGTCTTGGCTAAGCGCGTTTTATTTTTTCTCGACTAACTGGTGTGAAAGCGGTCTAACGACTATGTTTTCACCCCTGATCCGAAATTATTTTGAGATGATCTTATTTTTCCTTCAGAAAAATCGATGCCGATTCTTTGTCTTTGTGCATGCTATGTTTTTGTATTAGATCGTGTCGAAAGTGGTTTGAAGTTCATGGCGTGAAGGGGGGGGAGAGACAAGTCTATTGATTCGGAAGGGCTTCCCCGGCTCTCACTCTCCTCCGAAGTCGCTTCATATTTTTCCCTCTCCCTTTCTCTGCATGGGTTTTCAAGCGGTCGCACCACGTTCGTTACATCTGCGTTATGTTTTGTACCCGCACCAAACAATATCCGTTCAAATATAATCGATTTTGCACTAGATGACAATACTCGGTGGAAGTCTATTCTGTATTAATTATTACTATTAATAATTTCCGTGAGAAAATAATAGTTAAGATAAAATAACGATGATTTTTTTAAATGTGGGTTTTACAAATTGGAATGCAGCGACTGTAATGGTGCTTATATAGCTACAAATACCTAGGAGTCACACTCAGTAGCAATTTGTCTAGTAGGGAGCATATCAAAACCATCATAGCATCGGCAAACAGGGCTTTCCTCTAGAGTCCTCCGGCGATGCCCCTCGAATGTGAAGGAAATCGCATGCTTTTCCCTAATACGACCCGTCGTGGAATACTGTTGCGCCGTCTGGGACCCTTTCGAGGAGGGCCTAACTAGGGAGCTCGAAATGGTTCAGCGTAGAGCGGCTAGATTTGTAAAGGGAGAATATCTTTATGATGCGAGTGTATCAGAGATATTGATGGACCTGAAATGACAGGCCTTGAAAGGTAGAAGAATTGAGTACAAAAGAAAACTATTTGAAAAGTTTAAAAGCTCCGAATTCGTTGAAGACGTACGCGGCATAGTCGTCCCCATCGGTGTTAGTGAACGTAATGTTAGATCAGAGTGCAGGAGAAAATATGTCGAAACAATCGCTGGAACCGAGAAATACTACAGATATTTTTTCCCAGACGCGATAAGACAGTCCAACAGAGGAATTAGTAAGAGTTCATTGGTGCTGTGACACCCCCTGCCAAACGCTTCTGGCGGCTTGCAGAGTATTAATGTAAATGTAAATATGGGGGTACATTTTCTCATCGGAGCAAATGAACATAAAAATAAAATCTTTCGGTAATAATTCTCTCGAATCTCATTTGGCAAACATTTTTTCTTCAATAAACATTTATCATCTTTCACACCGGAATAACTAATAAATAACTACATGGAGCAACTACGGATTCTTTATCATGAACAATAATCTCGTGATAAAACAGTTAACGAGAGCCTTTTTGCTTTCACCATCGGAATTTTCGCTGAAAACGTTTACTTTGTAAATATTGGGGACATTGTAAATGTTTTTTTAATGTTCGTATTTGTATGCAGATAACGTTATATAATATTCTTTCGTGTGACCAAAATGAAAACAGTTCTTAGTCGCCATGGCAATACCTTGCTTGGATCAGTGAATTTTTCCAAGCGTTTTTTATTACGAATTCTAATAAGTGCTTTCCATCGGTGTATTAGGATATACATACCTATATACTTATATACATATACTTTCCTTTACGGTCGTTTTCTTTCCTTTTGGAAATATTTCGGCGTCGTCGATCCAAAATAAGCTCTATAACAAGTAGATTCCTATAGATGTATCAGTTTTTTTAGAAATGCTCCTTTAGTGTTAAGTTGCTAGATGTTCATTTGGTTTGGTTAACCTGTACTAAATGAAATTCGGTGTAAAAATTTTTAGTTTGTGTCTATACTTCGCAGATTTTGTGACGTTGAATAGTATTTCGACGGCGTTATTTTCAGCTTATGTTAATCGATGTCGCGCCAGCGCAAGCGACTATTATTCTCGAATAAACCTTTTTCGTGAATGGGACTCGGAAGATAACTCAAACATCGTGACGAAGCGATCGCATACTCCGATAAGTGGGAACGCGTCACCATCTACGTCGCTGAGGAAGCAAGCGGTTTCCCTTTTACTGGCAAACAATTCTCGGTAATGACGCATTACAAAAAAAATATATTCCCGCCGTTTCTGTCTGCTGCGATTCCTCTCTCCCCTCCCTCCACCTCCCTCCTCCCCCCTCCCTGCCTCTCTTATCTCTTTCTCTCTCTCTCCCTCTTGTCTCTCTTCTATCATCCATTTCTCTCAAGTTACATGTAAGGAGAGGCTTCCTAGTCTCACTCTCGCCTCAATAAACACGTTTGTCTATCTATCAAATCCATTCCGTTCTTTGGAGGAGATTCGCGTAAAAACAGTGTTTCCTTCGGAACGACTGCCTTCGCGATTCTTTTACGATTTTCGCTTGAATTTTAACGTCTTCGTATTCTAAAAATGATATAAAACCTCTCCTATTTTACTTCCATTGACGAAACTTGTGGTGACTAAGCAAGGAAAAGAATTTGTATCTTCTGTAAGTTTATGAGCCACGCTTTTTGTAGAAAGTAAACGACTCTATTTATGCAAATGTTAACAGTTTGAAAACGATACCTATTTCTCATATATTTCTTGATATGCAGATGAAAATGCTCGGAGACGAACAATTTAATGCAACCTTTATAGAGGTACAAAAAACATTTCAAAATATAAAAATAGCATAGGTATCTTTTTTTCAATGAATGCTAAAACTATATCGACAAATGCTTTTTTAAAATAAATAAAATTGAAATATGTTGGGTAAAGGCATCGATCACGTATTATGGCAGAAATTTTGACTAAATAAATATTTAAAAGTAAAAATAACCTTTTTATAGGTGTCTGAGATGCTTGATTAAGTAATTATTTTGTCAGTTTTATTATCAGCTACTTATTTTTTCAATTAAAGTTTCAAGTTTGAAAATTATAAATATTTATATTGAACTTTGTATATTACTGATATATATATATATATATATATATACTACGGAAGAGGAAAGGTAAATGAGGATATTTAAGACAACTAGGTGTTGAAAGAAACCGGAAGGAGAGCCGCTGGGGTGTTGGAGAGACACATTTGTAGAAGTTATTGGAGCTTTCGGGATGATCCCTTCGTCAGCACAAGTGAGACACAACTGATCAAGGGATCATCCCGAAAGCTCCAATAACTTCTACAAATGTGTCTCTCCAATACCCCACCCCGTAAGTGCTCACTGGGTTTCCTTCAAAACCTAGTTGTCCTATATATATATATATATATATGTATATATATATATATATATATATATATATATATATATATATATATATATATATATGTATATATATATATATATATATATGTATATATATGTTTCATGTTTGAAAATTATAAATATTTATATTGAACTTTATATATTGCTGATATATATAATATATGTATTTGTAAAAGTGTCGTGGCGTAAATCCAAGCTGTGTACACATACATACACACACATACTTTATCAGCTACGAGTTTCTCTATTCGTTTAAATTTATTGCGACACTTTGACCCTTCCTCTCCGAACCGAAATCGATATTCCATGGGTCTTGATTGTTTCTTCTTCCTCCTCCCAGGGGTGTCGAGAAATTTTTGTGAAGCTTTTCCCTTTTTACACCGTTCGAGATAAAAGAAATTCGGTACCCTTTGTCCTTTGTAGCACGCGCGCGTGTTAATGAGTGTTAACGCCCGTGCTTTTACGCGCCGAGGGTGAAAAAATATTCTACGGAAACGGAGAGAGAGAAAGAATGGCTTGGGTCAGAACCCTGGGAATTCGGAGAATGAGACGGGAAGTGGGCCGAATATTACAAAAAAAAATCGCGAAAAAGGGAGCTTGAAGGAAATAAGCAAAAAAAACCCGCGAGTTCACGGAGTGCCTACTTCCTGGTGTTCTCGTTTCTCCTTTTTCCCCCTCTTCTTCCCAAATCCTTTAATAATGCACGCGGAACCATTTTTTTCTCTCTTTTTCGTGGTTTTCCGTCTCCATGGCGGGGAAAGACTTTAGGTAAGTAATGCGAAGAAAAATTTTAATTTTTTCTCTTTAAAGGAATAGGAAAGAACGCTGCAAAAAAAGATTTAATTCCTCCCGCGTTCGGCTGTCCATCTCCTTTTTTTCGCCTCGCGCGCTTCAACTCTTTTCCCGCTTGCTTTCTTCTTCTCTTTTTCTGCCGCGTTTTGTACCCGCTTTACCTTGCTTTTTTTATCTTTGGTTTTATTTGCCTCTTTGCATCTCTTTCTTCTCTCCTCTTTTACTGTCTCACGTTCTTATCTACGCGTGCAATTCTTCGTTTCTTCATACCTTAATGCGTCTTCCTTTCGTTTTCTTCTAGCTTCTCTGTCTGTCTTATTTCCCTCTTTTCTTTATATTCCTCTAATTCTTTTTCTTCCGACTTTTTCTTTTGCCCTTTTCATATTTCCGTTTCTTCTCGTCTCCTTTATCACAGTCTTTTCTTTTTCTTTCTCTCTCTCCCCTTCCTCTTTATTTCTCCCGACCCTCTTTCTCCCACCCTTCCTCTCTCCTCTTCTCCCTCACTCCTCCCCTCCTCTTCTCCCCCTCTCTTCACCGTCCTTTATCTTCTATCCTCACCTCTCTCTCCTATCCTTCTCGTCCTCTCTCCCTCCTTCCCTCTCCCCTCATATCCTCCTTTTGCTCACTCCTATCCTCCCCTATCTCTTCCTCCCCCCTCTTTCTAGCTTCTTTCTTCTGTCCTACTTTCCCATCCCTCCCTCTCTCTCCATCCTTTTCACCTTTCTCCCTCTGTTCATTCCCTCCACATCCTCCTCCTCTCCCTCTCTCCACCCCATACTCCCCACTCCTGTCCTCCCTCTCTCCCATCCCTGGCTCTACCTGGGTTTTTACCACAAATATTATATCTTTCTTAGAAGCTTCTCTAATGTGTAATGTGATATTTATTGTTCTGTTCTTGTTGTATTTATTTGAGGCACCTTTAATCGCTCTAGTTCTGTTTGTACTTACATTTATTCATGTTATTATTTTGTAATCAATGACGTAGGGTTAAATGGAAGAGGGGACCTTATGGTCTCAATTTCGCCCTGAAAATAAAGTCATCTATCTATCTATCTGTCTCCCGTCCCTCTCCCTCCCTCAACCTTTCTCCCCGTTTCATTCCCTCCTTCACATTCCCCTTTTATCTTCATTTCCATTTCCTTCTCATTTCCCTTCCTCCTGTTTATTCACCTATCTTTCACCATCTCTATACCACTTCTCTTTATCTATCTCCACTGTCTCTCTTTATCCATCTCCACTGCCTCTCTCTCGCCTTCTCCATTAGTTCCGCCTTCCTCTCCCTTTTCCTTTGTGTGCGTGTCGGCTCGTATGCCATACAGCTCCTGGATCATTTAAAGTCTCGAGTTCTCCTCGCTGCTACTGGTTTCCACACTTGCTGGCATAACAAGAACACGCGTTATTCAATACGACTCCCTGTTCAACATTCTCTTCCCCTGCTCCATCTTTCAGTCGCTCATCTCATCGCCTCGAGCTGATCTTCAGATCCTCCTATCCCGTCTCCATTATAATTCTCTCCTCTCTCTGTCTTTGATTTGTTTTTTTCTTCTTTCTGGTGCGCCTCTCGCTGCTGTCTCTTTCCCTTAAGCAATGTCTCACTTCGACCTCGGACAAACTCGGCTCTTTTTTTTCCCCGTCTCTTCCTCTTAAACTCCGTATCTCCCCCTCTTCTTCCATTTTCCTCGCGATCTCTGAAGGTATATGTGTATATTCAGTAATAATGCTACAAGTTTTGCAAAGTTTCTTTCTAGTTTTTTACTTTCTCATACGAAGTATCGGGAAAGTATTGTTATCGCGAAAAAATTCGACCGCGAGATTTTTACGGAAATACTATACGTTATAGTTGTCGCTGAATCCGAAAAAGTGGTTTTCGCAATGCCGTACTTAGGCATTTTATCATACTGGGCAGAGTGTACGTAGAAATGGTTGACATTGCTTGATAATTAAGAGTAGTTTATTGTACGCATTTGTAACAACAATTCGATTTTCTCAAAAACGGCTCTAACGATTTTGATCAAATTCCGTACAGTTACTTGAGTTTACGTCTTCAATAATAGTTCGTATTTCTCAAAAAAAATGAATATAAGGCTAGTTTATTCTAGGCAACTTTAGCAATAATTGAATTTTCTCAAAAACGGCTCGAACTATTTTGATAAAATTTCGTACAGTTACTTAAGTATACGTCTGCAATAATAATACATATTTCATTTTTCTCGGTGAATGAATATAAGGCTAGTTTATTCTTGGGCAACTTTAACAAAAATTAGATTATCTAAAAACCGGCTGATACGTTTTTCATTTTCTAAAGATAACTAACCGACGCATTATTATATGAGAAAGTTTGTACAATGTTTGTTATACCGATTTTTTTTTTATTTTTGGCTCGGATGAATGAATATCGAAATTTGAGTATCACTCCGCTCTGTTTGCTTTTTTGCCCAGTCTTTTGTTTTCTTTGCGGGATAAGCTTTGCGTTTATTCTCCGAGAAAATGTTTCTCCGTGTGTGGTTCCCTTTTTCTTAAGAATCTTTGTTTTTTTCTCATTTTAGTGTGTTTTTCGATAATACATATTATTAATAATTTATATTATAAATTTTATAATATGAAAAATGCGCCATTTCGAAAAAATCCAATTTCATGGTAAATATGTTATTATATTTTTTAATATATTTTCCAAACTCCGAGCATTATCAAGGGTTAATTAGTTACTTCGAAATTTAATAGAGATGTATACCTAGAAGAAATGATCATCATTGGATTTCATTTCGTTCTTCCTTCTTTCCCCATCATTTTTCCTCGAACTTTCTAAGCTAAATTTAGCAGGATTTAGTGCGTTTTCCTCATAGTATTCCTCCGCGGACCGGTTTTGCTTTCTCCGAGTGCCCTTGCTTTCAAGCCAGATCGGATATAATTTAAGATAATTATTTGTCGGAATTCGAGTTTTGGGTTCCCGGCTATATATTTTTCCCCCGGGAAACGAATTGGATTTACAAATTTCCCGGAAATTGTTAGTATGTATATTTATTATTAAATAAAAGTCGTTTAAACTTGAGAAACATTGTATATATGGACGAAAGTCGTGATTTTTGTGTTAAAGAAATAAAATATAGAATTGGAGAACCTAGGAAGTAGAAATTCGAAAATGTTTATTAAGTTGGATATTGATTGATTTTTTCCAATTTCGTAATTGAATTTGGTTAAAATATATTTACGTATAAAATTTACTATGTATTGTATTTTAGTTACAATGGATGAGGTTTTCGCATGGTCTGTAATAATGAATAGTTTATCTAAACTATATAAAAGACAGTGTCACTTTGTCAGTAATGCTTTTTGAAGCTTAATATATCGCAAACGACTGAACCGAATTTGATGAAATTTTAAGGATAGCATTATGATATAATAACAAAACGTTTTAATATATCGAACTTGAGATCAAAGGCCCACGTTCGACTCCAGGGGATAATTTCCATTTTCAATAAGTTAAAAATCAATTTTTCGCCGTGCAGGCTTTCATTCTTTTTTAGATTAAAATTAGAAAGAATTGAGCTACAAACTTCGGATGTAAACCATTTTGAAGAAAACATTATAAAGGTTCTTATTCTGTTCGTCTTTTTCCGCCTACAGTTCGAAATCGCTCAATTTAAACGTTTAATTCACACAGTTTGAATAAATCTAGCCATTTTAAGGGGATGTTGCCTTGCCTAGAAATTCCATTGTTAGACCTCGTTGTCATATTGTTATTTCAATCCTTATGGCTGTAAAATTGCTTTGATTGCTTTTAATACGAGAGAGGGGGAGGTTGGGGAAGGGAGAGGGAAAGGAGAGGGGGGAAGAGAGTGGGAGAGGGAGAATGAAGGAGAGGGAAATATCTTTCAATAGAATTTATGTTTCTGATGCAAATTTTATCTCCATAAATAGCTTGGACGATCGAATCTTTACTCCCGTTGATATTTCAACGGGCATTACACTAGTCCAAAGTATAAACTGTTTAAATAATTAACCAGCGTTACAATTAAATACAGGTAATTGCATTACCATTGAGATGCTAAATATACACGTCTATTCGATTCAGTTCTGTATTCAATGTTTATATTTGCCGAATTTTTTCGCGCGATTCCGATCGTCGTTTAGTTTTAATAATCCCCCTTCACCTTCGCGGCTTTCTTTTTTCTTATATATTATTCACTGCTCCATTATGCTCGACCTCCTCCATTATTCTCCTTCAAATGTTTTTCTCACCTCTCGCCCTCGCTTCGGATCCTCCATTTTCTACGTTCCATTGTTCCTCGCGGGCCCTCCAATTTAAAATCTCTCGAATCTGGCTGGCCCAGTTCCACGCTTCCATTAAGCGAAGGATTTTTTTTAGTGTCGGTATGGCTGGGAGAGTATGGGGGGTGGGTGGGGGAGAGTGGAAGGAGGAGAAGGGGGAAAAGGGGAGGGGGTCGACCGAGGTTTTTGTAATAATAAGCCGCTAAGCTACCTGTCGTCTAACTCCCTCTGAATTCGTCTTCGAAGGAGGAGGAATCTTAATCGGGACGGAGTGTTAGTCGGTTGGGTTAGGATTCGGATACGACTATACGTATATGACGTTTTCGCTCTTCATTTTTAGCGCTTTTTTATTTTTAAAAAAACGTATTCGGTTCATCCGTCTGCCTGCCTGCCTGCCTGTCCGTCTCACCGTATACAAAATAACTCAAAAATTACGTAAATTACAAACACATAATTTTCAGAATATATAGTTATACACTCGGACTAGATATGGAAAATTTTGGGATCCATCCGTCTGTCCGTTTGCCTTTTGAGAGGATATTAGAAAACCCCTTATGAACTATCTTACGGGTCCATTATGACTTTCCTATCGTTGGCCATATTCACAGCAACGAATGTAAATAAACAATTATGCTATCAATCGAAAGTGAAATTACTCAGTTCTAAAATTTTATTCTGTTAAACATTTTGACGTTGTTATTTAATGTCAATTGTTTCTGAATAAACGTTTACGTGATACGCTGCTTAACATTTTAATGGTAAAATACATTTCTGTGAGATTAGTTAATTCATTTTTCAAAATACAAGTGAAATTACATAGGTCTAAAAATGTATTCACATAATTAATGTATTGAATATTATTAAAGATGTAAAATTTTCAAGATAGGTTTGTCTGCAAGGGAATGTTTTTATATTAATATTTTTAAAAAAGCGTCTTATGTAATTTGCTCTGCAGTTCTTTCCTCGCTTGTTTATTTTTTTATTTCTCACCGAGTCGTAAATTTATTGTCTTTTGTGTCACCGGAGACGAATTCTCGCAGATGTTTTTCTCGTTCGTCTATTTTATTTCGCAGTGTATTTTTTTTTAGCGTTTTTGTTTGCTACTTTTTATCTTTTGGATTGAATGGCCGTACTCTGTGGGGTGTTTTACTTTGCGCGTTCGTTTTTTTTTTTTTTTTTAAACTTTGAAATATTCGGCGGTAGTCGCGATTGTTTCCTTTGGATGGCGACGAGGGTTGGATCCAAAGAGGAAACCGCTTTGCTTCCTTTACACAAGCTTCGTTCCGGATGAAAGTTTTATTTTTCTAAAAAGGTATGAGATTTTCGTTAATTCCGAAAATGGCTTTCCGGGAATGTATCAAAGTAACTGTCTTTTCTCGGTCGGGAATTTTCGTCTCGTTTAGTTCGGCACGAAATGAACTCTTTTAAAAAGCCTATGCCGTCGAAAAAAATTACACTCGCTGCGCTGCCGAGGGTGATAATAAATGTTTCGTTTTTTCGTCGTTCAGCTCTTTCGATTCATTCCATGTCTTCTTTCGCATTTCGGCTGCTGACTTTTTTTTATTTTACGAATGTTAAATAAATGACGGGCGTTGTTTTCTCGTCTATTGCACCGTCGTTCGCCGGATAAACAATCAAAATATTTTAAAAGAAACTCTTCCGACGAAATTGTTTTTTGTTTAATGCGTAAATCTGCCATTTTTAACAATCGCAGTTGTTTAGAGCCTGACGTTATCGTATAGTTCTGTATTTTAACGCCCATTATTTAAAAAAGAACAACAAGAGCTTTTATCGCTGGATTTATGCTTTTTAAAAGAGCTGTTCTTTATCACTTATCGGTTTCAGAATATAAAAAAATCCTGGTTAAATTCAGCGTTACGCAAGTTTTAGCGTCAAATTTATCGTCATTTGGTTTGCTGTAGATTTTTTTGCTTGCCATTGAGATGACCGACCAGGTGCTGAATATTTCGCAAGGGCGAGGGATTTAAATGCGCTGACAGAACGTGTTATTCTTGACGGGAACTATATGATAAGAAACGTTTCGAAAGGTATCGTTGCTGGTAACGAAGCATAGGGTGGAGGGAATTGGTTTTTTTTAAAGAACTTAATCCGGGAATGAGAGTTTTTCTACGCTTGTTTTCCATTTATAGTTCACTTTATTCCCAACCTATTTACTGTTATTAGTTTGCTTGGTTTTCAATCTATAGACCTATTTATGAGAATTTTCCCATCAATCTGCGTTAAAATTTATCAGGTTTGAATTACCGGTTCAAATACTCGATTGCCAAAATATTGGTAAACACTAGACGTTATTTAAACCGAACTGATAACACTTGAAATGTTGTTTGTATAGCGTTTCGAATCGGTAATGAGGTAAATTTTGTTTTCGACGTAACGGTTTTTTTATCCGTACCACATTTTGGATCGCATATTTCGAATAATTTAGTATTATCGTGGAAGATATTATTTATGGAGAATTTGAATAATAATAATGTGGAAAGGCTTGTATGGCGACTTAATGCTGGTGTTGCTCTGCGAGTTCAAGAGTAAGCATTTAAGTGTTAAAAATTGAAAATTAACCGCTTATCGTAATTATCTCCAATAGCCATACAAAAGTTATGAAAAACCATAAGCGCATTTCTGCTACGATACATAAGGTGTTTTTAGATTCTGTTCCGTTGAATCACCGCTGAATACGGCTGCATTGTGGTCCAAATGCGCATCTGGTTTTACATGACGTTTTTTTATGTCTGTAGGAGGAATCTAGTAAACAAAGTTCTTGTTTTTCAATTTTTGGTGCTTGGGTGCTTATTTTTAAATTCGCTTTCGGCCATAAGACATGATTCTATGGTGAATGCACTATTCCTGTACTTTCTTGATTCACGCCTACGTCGAATTTACATTGCTTCCGGTTTCCCCGCAAACCTTCAATTTCGACCGTTAAAAAGAAAAAAACTGATATCTCCATCCCGATGTAATCCCGTAAGTAATTTCATGCCAGAACGTTAAGTTAGATAGGAACCGTGAGAGGGGATGGGAGGGACAAATAGAGTACTATCGCAAATGCAGTCGGAGTGAGCGATGTAGGTCGATGGATATTGGATGAGTGGTGTAAACACTCGAAACGATGTTTAGTCTTTTCATCCATCCATCCATCCTCCTCCGTGGAGCTTTCTCATCATTACTCGCAGTCCATCGGACGGGATATTGCTCCGTTTTTCCCCCCCCAGCGCTGGAATAATAATAATAATAAAAAAAACGAGCCGTATTTATTTTTCATCCCTCATCCGCGGACGGGCGGAGGAAGTATTGAGGTAGAGGGGGAGAAGGGGAACTCTTCTGGGAAGCGTTCCCTTTCCTCGATTCATTCGAGGGATATGTCCGAGGCTGTCGGTTCACGAGGCGTGAAACCGACATCCCCCACGGGGAGTCCCTCTTGCGGAAAAGAGGAGAGTTAGAGAGAGCGAAAAACGAGATGAGCTTATCAGAGTTCACGTCGAGAGGTATATGTAACAACGACCTCTCTAATTTTTTTATTTCATTTTTTCTCTCAGTATCGGATCGTAGAGGGAACGTGGAGGGTAGTTCATATATAATCGGAATTGGGCTCTCCCCTCTCTCTCTCTCTTTCTCCCCATCTCTCTCTCTCTCTCTTTTTAACGAAAGGTTTTTGTGAGGGATGATGTTCGCGTGCGTAATTCGCGTGTGTTTTGTTTCCCAATCTCACTTCGTTCCCGACGTATAAAACTCGTGCGGTGAGTCTCTTCCTCTCTCTTCTCTTAAGGTAAGATTTATTGAGGTTTTTCTCGATAGGATCAGTTGATGTGTGGGAAGATAACGGGTTAGGTGTTAGGGTTGGATTTTTTTCTTATCTTCCTCGTCTTTAAGTGTGGTTTTTAATGTGTTGTAAGTTAGGTGTCCAGGTGTTGTTTTAAAAATGGTTTATCGAGAGGATTTTTTTCTTTTAGGAACTTTTGTTTGTGGTTCAAGATTATCGGTGATTCTCGTAGCTTACTTTTTTCGATCAATTCGCGTCGTATTTCTTAAAATACAAAATGATAATTCATTTCCGACTTTTTCGTCTTTGAAATTATATGTCAGAGCAATAAAGTTGTCGGAAGTTCATTGTTTAACATGGATGTTCTTAACTGCTCTGCTAGTTTTGCAAATACGGTGTGTTGTCGTGTCAAGTCGCTATCTACCCTATGATTTGAGTGTCGCTTAATAATTGGCGTGATATAGATGAAAACAGTTTCTGAGGGAATTTGGTATTTGCGAATCTGTGTTTAATCGATCGCTTTCGATAACATGTTACAAATTCGAAAAAAAAACGTACTTTTTATGTTTTCGTGGAAATAATATTGATTCCTTCCCATTCAATTTTTGAAGTGAAAGGAGGTTTTAAAAATCTGTTGTGATTCTTTCATTACAAGCGTGCATAATGCTTTCGATTTTATTCGCATCGTTGGTAAAGTTGTAAAGTTTAATCCGTCGATATTAGTCACAGAGTACCTTCTTTTGTTTAGGATTCGTAAACAATTCAGGTATGTTTGTTTCGGTGGAGTGAATTCGCCGATGCAGTTGATTATTTGTTCTTCTTTATCGCAAACAGGCTGGGATAGATTGCCTCTATAAACATTTACCATCAAACCTTTAAAAACATTAATTTTCTTTTATCGAATGGATGTGTTGGACCTATTTTATTCAACGAACACGCCTTGGTGAAGTGTTACACCAGTAAAATCATCATCGAGGGGAAATTACCTTTAGTAATCATGGTTAATAGTTATCGTTAGTAAGTTAGTTAGCATCCGATTATATTTTCGCTGAAAAATAAATTTAATTCATCTAGCAGCATTTTTAGCGCTTTTCTTACAATAACATTAGCTAGTATAATCGATTCATTTGTCCGTTTGTCTTCTTGTATGAAATAACTCAAAAATGACATACTTGTAAGTTACAAACGACGAAATTTCATAAAAGATTTACATTAGAGCTATATGTATATGATTTAAATTTGGTAGATCTAGGATCAGCTTCTGGGGATTAATCGGAAAAAAATCTCCAAAAAGTACATTCGCTACAAATCGAGGCAACCAACAACACATCATCCGATGGAAAATATAACAATTATTGAAAAAATCGCCTTACGTAATTTGCTCTGCATTTCTTCCCTCACTTGTTTTTTATTTAATACTGTATTAGATTGGCATGACAGCATCCATTATCCTACTTTCCGTTACTTTCAAGTTTTACTCTTATGATTTTATCGAAATTTCTCCCAACTTAACGCTCGTCTTTCCTTTACGCGGATGATTGTTGACGTGTGGGAGTTGACGCGCTTTGTCAAGGACCATTATTGACCGATTCACGTTTACTTTAAATGGGAAAAAACTTGTATATTCTGCAATCTTATGTTGACACCTACGTAAGCGACCTTCACCCGACCTTGTTATTATTTAAGTTACATTTCGGAGGCAAAAAATGCCACTCTAATACATCACTGAAGTAATTATAACATATAAGCTCCCTTTCTCTCTCTCTCTCACAAACACACACCCTTACGGAAGTAATATAAGGAGAAACAAGAGTGCGCCGTCCTTTTCGGTATGATGGAGTAGAAGTATTTCCGTCCACCGCAATTCTGGAAGGCTTTCACTCGCTCACTCCATTTTCCAACCTTCTCATCTTCGTCTCGTATCCTATTTTCTGCCGTCTTTTGTTTCCCTTTGATGTCTTCTCCCTTTCTCTGTCCTTTTTTTCTCTCAGTCTATCTCTCATACTCTATTTGAAAACTGTAAACCCTCTTCACGCTTCTTGGTCGTGTATTTAAGCTTTTCTGTGACGTCTCATCACTCTTCACGCCTTTTCTAAATGCTTACTAACTTTTTTTTTTTACACGGCCCCATTTCTCGTATTTAAATAACTAGCTGATCAAGTCCGTACTTTGCAAAAATAAGTTGTTGATTTGTGGAAATCCGTGCCATCCGAGCAAATTCTTACTTTATAGAAGTCACAAAGTATTTTTTAAACCGAGAATAAGGCGGAAATTATCAAAGTTGGGATCTGTTCCGTTTCCCTGCTAATCATTCGTAATTGCGTTTGTGCCTTTGGAGTGTATTCAACGTTTTGAGGGTAAGAATTGCCCCGGAGGATGTTTACTCATGTAAATTTAAACAGCGTTCGAGTTTGTATTTTATTCTCCGTCTTTCTCCCCGTTTCTTCTAACTTGTCTCTCACTTTCCTTCTCCCTTCCTCTTTAATTTCTCCGCCTCCATATTTCCCTCAACGCTTCGTTCGTTTCAAATCCCATCCCATCTTCTCCCCTATTCACACGCCATCTTTGTGTGTGTGTGTGCGCGCGCGCACGCGTTCTCTCTCTATATATCTCCTTTGACGACTCCCCCTCTCATTCTTTCTCTTCAATACTCCGTCAAACTCTCTCTCTCTGCGTGACCTTCAACCTTTTAGGACGACCTTATATTCTTCCCATCCCAGTTCCGCTTTCATCGAACCCTCCTCCTACAATCCTTCCCTGTTACCCTCTGCCTCCCTCCCCCCCCTTCCTACTCCGTGCTTCATCCCTCTCTACTTCCGTCCAATCCTTCCTCTATCTCTCTCTCTCTCTTAAGGGTTAAATGTAAGAAGGGACTTCACAGTCTCAATTTCGCCCTAAATAAAGTCGTTTGTCTGTCTGTCTGTCTCTCTCCGTGTATCTCTCTCCCTCTATCTCCTCTCTCCATCTATTCTCCAATCACTTTCTCTCTCTCTATCTCTTTTACTCACTCTCTTCCTCTATCTCAATTTCGCCCGAATAAAGTCTCTTGTCTGTCTGTCTCTTCCTCCCTTCTTCCCTCTCTTCCTGACTCTCTCACTCTCACTTCTTCCATTTCTTCCCCTCTCTCTTTTCCACACACACTTCCATTCATTTCTCCCACTCTTTCTCCATCTATTCATCCCTCTTCCTTTCTTCCACCCTCTCACCCTCTCCCTTTATCCATTCCTTCTACTCTTTGTCCATGTTTTCCTTCCTCTCGATTTCTCTCCATATCTTCCTCCTCTTCCCGTCACCCTCTCTCTCTCTCTCTCTCTCTCTCTCTCTCTCTCTCTCTAATCCTCTCTCCCTCTCTCAATAACCCTCTCTCAATAACCCTCTCTCAATAACCCTCTCTCCCTCTCTCAATAACCCTCTCTCTCTCTCCCTAACCCTCTCTCTCCCTCTAACCCTCTCTCTCTCCTTAACCCTCTCTCTCTCTCCCTCTAACCCTCTCTCTCTCTCCCTCTCCCTAACCCTCTCTCTCTCTCCCTCTCCCTAACCCTCTCTCTCTCCCTCCTTTCTCTTGCCTCCCAGTCAAGCGTAAGGGGCCCTTGGGATATATTCATTCCCATCCTCCCTCCCTCGCTTCCTTCCTCTCTCTCTCTCTCGCTCGCTTCCTTGTGCCACGCTCTTCATTCCCCCGCCCCCGTTCGCCCCACTTCCTCCCAAGTTCCATTTCCCTTTTGCTCCTCTCCCGATTGGCCTTCTCCGCTCTCATAATTCTCCTCCCGGCCTTGTAGCTTCGAAGGGGAAAACGGCGAAGGGTCATAAGATCCATTAGCTTTCCTCTTTCCTTTTCGCTCTTTCCACGCGGGGAGTATCTTTTGTTTTTGGGTCTTCGAGTAGGTGTCCGTTAACCGGGAGACGTTTGCGTCGACCGGACACACTCTCTTCTTTCCTTTCCCAGGAACGGTTATCAGATTAAAAAAAAAAAGAGGGCGTATTTTTAGTGGCGCTGTTATTAGACGACATGGAATCTTTCGTCGTTGGTTTTCGGGTGGTGGTGTTTTTTTTTCTTCTGCGAAAGTCGCATGTTTCAAAATTCAGTTTTCGAGGGATATTAAGAAATGAAATATAGGAACTTCGGGCAGTGGGAAAAGGTTAATTTTCGAGACGAACGTAGATATGTATAATGCATTCTCGGATATAGAATTGAAAATGTGAGACTAGTTTGATTTTCTGTCATCTACTTGTATTTTAGACGATAATTGCCCTAGGGTTCAGTACCTACTATTTTAAATCCTTTGTTCTTTACCTATTCGCATTTCTGAGTATCCCGAGATGAAACGATGCTTGGTGGTGGTGTATATAACCAGGTATCCCTAACTGGGTTAAGATCCCGTATAAGTTTACAAATTATATCTTCCCAATAGCCATAGTGAGATTAGGGAAACATACGAGCATTTCGTCTACGAAGCAGCCGTCGTCAGTGGCGATTCGCCCGCTTCCGTGGTTCGCCGAGAAGTTGGGCACACCCAAATTTTTCGGAATAGATGAAATTGATATTTTCGATGGAATAAAAAAAAAAGAATGTCTCTGCGACCTTAATAATAATCTAACCATATCGAGACTAGAACAGAGATTCTTCGAATTGATGTTCCAGAGGGAAAAGCTTCCCTCTATGTATAGAAAGGGGCTTCCGACGCCAGCGAGGCAATATATATATTTTTTTGGGTTCCAATAACCGTTTTATAATCCCTTCTCGGATATGAAAATTCGGCTTCCCGACGCCGTTCTATCCGAAAGGAAATCATCGAACGTCTCACCGATTTCTTTTGTGAGAGTGGGACGACGACGATAAGATAGCGGGCCTTTTTGACGACGAGGGATTCCGTCCGTGTACACAAACACACAGGCGATTCCGCCCTCATTATCGATGCGTTTCCATTATGTCACCGCCGTGTTGGTAAACAAAAAAAAACGGTATGGATGCGAGGAAGAGGTTGTCCATGGGACTATTAGGTGTGAATCTGTTTCTCATTCTCCTCCCTCTTATTCTCTTCGCTTCTCTGCATAATTACTCGCACATGCATACAAGACCGGGACAAGGGCTAGGCGAGTGAAGCACCTGCTTAGGGCGCAGCACACTTAGGGGCGCGACAAATGACCATTTTAAACTTTTAAGCGTATATTTTATTTTGCCTCTACATTGTAAATACTGTTTTGAGGGGTAAAATTGTGTACTTTCATTAGGAGGCGGCGTAATTTCCAAAAATCTTGCCTATGGCGCAAAAATATCTGGTCTCGGCTCTGCATATACGTACGTGTGTATATATAAACACACACACATGCAGCCAGAACGGCTTTGTACTTTTGGGAACTGCGATTAAATTTTTTAAAACGTTTTGGAGCCCCATTTTTACTATTGTTAAAAGACGTTCGACTTTCAAATGTTATATGTTCTCGACTGGGCTGCTAATCGTTTCATTAATTTAGCAACAGAATTTATTGTGATTAAAAAAGTAAATTTTCACGGTAAATAAATTTAAAGGTAATATACCTTATTAGAATGAGAATATACGCCCACTCTAGCCGCGCTTAATAAGTGCTTCGAGCTTCCTTCATATTCAAAGTTGTCGGCATTGGTGGAACACAAACTTCATTTTTGACATAGTTCCTGAGGATAAAGGCGAGGGTAGGGGTTCGATCGGGTGAATGAGCCGGCCAAGGAATGGGCTTTCTGCGCCCGACCCAACTATTGGAACAATTGCTCATTCAGGAATGTTGTAATCTCATCGTGAAGAAAGCGGCATCCATCAAAAGCTTGAGCAAAACTTGTTGATCTTTTCTTTGCGAGTATATCTCGATTTTTATCTCAGTTTTTTCATCATCCTAAAGATCGTTAGTGGCCGCCCTGTATAGACGCGTGGAGAAACGTAGGTCGGGAGGTTTCGGGTAATACTTACATATTTAATCGTATATATTCTGTCTTCTCTATCCTTCTCTCTCACCCTTCTACCCTCCACTCCAACGATATTCCGTGTAAACATTTTCCGCCGAAAAGGGAAGATTTTTTTTGAAGAGCGGTGGCGTGAGAGGATGTTGGAGGGAGTTGGAAAGTTGTTGGAGAAAGGGGCGTATCTTCGGAATCGATTTTGACGCAGGGGAGTCGGATCGTTGGAAGGGGGGAGAGGGGGCGTTACCGACAGGCAGACAGAGCGAGGAGGAGGAGGAGGGTGGGATAAAAAGAGGCGGGAGGTGGAAAAGGGAACTGCGGGGCTGACCCACAAAGAGGGGCAAGAGGGCCCTATCCTTCGTAAGGTCGTGCTGCTGGACGAGAGAGAGAGGAGGAGTGGATGAGATGGAAGGGACTAAGGTAGAGGTAGGTAGGGAGGGAAGAGAGGTTTCTGTTTGCCCTACCGAAATGAACTCCTCGTTGGGATGGACTGAAGAGAGTCAAACGAGGGGCTACAGGGAAAGTTGCTTCCTTTGTTGAAGAGGTTTATCGGCGTTCATCGCCGAGAGGTTTTTTTTTCTTTTGCTTGCAGTGGTTGTTTTTGTTTAACTAGCGGCTGGCTACCTTTGGCAGATAGGTTTTGCATACGGTCGAGGTAGAGTGTAAGGTGGGTTGCATACGATGGAGGCGAGCGCTATTTTGGATGCATAAGTGACAGGGGCAAGAAATCTGATTGTGATTTGTTCGGTACTCGAATTGCGCGGTTTCGCTCTGCACGTTTCCGGTTTTGTGTGGTTAGATTTTTAGGGGACTTGTTCGAATAGATCGATTTATTGTGAGTTTTTCAGCAAAAAAATGTGTAACTTAGTGGAGTTGCATTTAATTATAAAATAAGAAATATCGCTACTTTGTACAATTATCTCTTTTTTATAATGGTGGAAATTGTGCAAAGTTTTGTTATTTCATTTTCCTTCAGCACGTTTTCGGAACAGTCTCCCAGCATTAAAAAATATAAGATTTTTTTGTGGGTCTCTGACATAGCCTCGTGCATCCCTGTCGAATAACCTATTCCACGGTTTCGTTTTACACGATACTCTTCACAAACGCGTGTGTCGTGCAAAGCAAGGGAGTAGTGGCTCACTGCCTCTCTTAAACCTCATTTCTTCCTAAATTTCTTTTTATTTCAAAACTTTAGACACCGACGATATTGATTTACTGTACTTTTGTTATACCGTACTTTTGATTTACTGTATTTTCGATGTGCTACACTTTTTGAAGGCTAGTTCTGCCACTTTCCTAACCGTCAATCGAATTCATGTTTGATTTTCGACTGGCTCGATATCAATCCTCAAATTCGTCGAGCGTGTCTAGTCTGTTAGTTTAAAAAAAATGTAATGGGCGGCCATCAATTATCCCATTGCCAAATCCTTTTGTCCATTAAGGGAAGCAGAAATAGTTGGATCTTAACTGCTCTCTCAAAGGTTTCCGTCGTTTTGGGACTTTGCGGTCCGCTCATCGCCCACGCCGATCTTAATTTCCCATCATTAGCACTGGAATAGAGGACGGATGACAATGGCCATGCGAATTAAGATCGCTTGATGACGTCGTCATCGATTCTCCCCATGTGTGTTCGTTTGTTTTCGTCTCTCTCTCTCTCTCTCTCTCTATTCCTCCTATCATCTTCTCTGTCGTGCTTTCCTTTACGTCTGATTCTGTAGCTTGTTAAATGTGATGTGAAATCCAACAGGAAGCCTCTGCATATGGTTCCCATTTTTTTCTGCCACTGAATAAGAATCTTGCCAACTTACAACTTTTACTTTAGAGCCATGCGATTTTCTGGCACATTTAGGGTGAAGACATCCCTAGTATGTGTTTTTCTATGCATTCCGTTACATAGAGCGTAGAATACGAACTTATTTCCTACATTTTTTTCCAGTTTTATTTTCCTCTGCAAAATTTCTGGTAAAATTATGTAAATATCGGCAGATTGCTCAGTGCTGGGGTTAATTTTGTGGTATGCCATAATTAAGTAGGGCCAGGGACAAATTACGCGTAGTTCCACAATTTGCCGTCGTATATTTATCTTATGTTTCTCTAGCTTTTCTTTAGTTAGCATCAGTATGTTTTTTTCGTGATTTCCTTTTCAAAAATATGTGGATTTTACTTCATCTCTTTGAATCGTCGGAGAAAGCGAAATAAGTACGGAGAAAAGATAAAAAGTAACGGATGTCGAAGGGAAAATTGTTTCTTACAATTTTTTACTGCTCTGCTTAAAACAATCGCTTGTTTACATAGTAACCTTGTGTGCCGTGTAAAAGAAGGTCCGAATTCTAATAACGCGCTCAACTAAAGCCGGTAGTCGTTCTACATTTTATTTTTCCTCCTCCAAGTCATATGGTAGATATCAATGCGCATATAAAGACGTACAGGGTAACACGTAAGATTCCTTAGAATTCTGTATGTATAGCGACAGGTACGCGCAAATCACGAGACGCGTAATATTCAAATCCAAGCCGCGCAACGTCGAATCAGATCGTCGACGAGACGTCGCATTAATTCATCATAAAAACAAAAGGCTCGCTTCCTTTTCCTCGCGAGTGTATTTTCGGAGTTATCTCGAGCGTATAAATAACAAGCTTTTTGGTCCGAACGCGGAAAACTTCAACGTCGCGATCCGTGCGTGGGACTAAGAACCGAAAGGAGACATAGTAGCATCGTCCCTTTGACGTTCGTTGACAGTTCAAAGACCGTCTCATCTATAGGGGAGAAATAGAGAAAGAGAGAGAGAAGGGCGTGGGATCGTTGCTAAGACGTCTGACGAAGTGGATTTGGAGTTGGCGCGTGGGCGTTCCTGCGTGTTTGTCCGTCGAAAACAAGCGAGGAGTGTGGGAATAAATGAGGTATATAAGGAGAAGGGGGAATGGCTCAAATTCTCTCGGTTCTTCCTCTTGAAGTCCCGACTCTGGATCGAGATGGGCGCAAGGGTTTTCGCAGGGAGCAAAGATGGATCCTCGGGCCAATCAGTTTTTGAGCTTTTTTTTACGTGAGGAGGAGTCCATCTTGATCGGGTGCTCGTGGATGGACGGGCAAGGGGAGAAGATGGATGGAGGAGTAATTGGAGTGTTTTTACCGGAGAAAGAAATGAAGAGTATTGGAGGTTTTTTTCCTTGGGAGACAGATGGACCGAGCGATGTTTTCTTTTTGTTTTTTAAAGGAAGTGCGTCGTCGACATAGGGCTCATTCCACTTTCGTTTATGCTTATTCATTTCGAGATGGGCGTTTTAAACTTTGTTTTTCTTGCGTCGTCGAAATCTCATACCGTCGATTTACGAGATCAAAGGTTTAGGATGATGGAGGAGCAGTCGCTCGAAGGAAGAACGAGAAGAGGTATATTCGCTGAGAGGGGGGAGGGGAGGGGGGTTCGGCGTCTAAGGGAAATTATTTCGTCATTATCAGTCATTCAACTTACTTATAAGTAACGCGACCGCAGTCGGAAAACGGGGTGTGGCCGCAATAATTCGCCAAATTTTGAAGCTCACGAAAAGTACATCGGAGAAATTCCTTGAGAAAGGAGTTGAGGCATTTATACCTATCTTTTGGTGAAAATGAGATTCAGCTCGTCGATTAAGTCTTAAGAGGTCGTTGAAATTGGTACTCTACAGATATCTATCAATTAAAGTGTTCGTATTTATGTGTGTGTGCATATATGTATGTACTATGGGGCAAGCCCCCTACTCGCTCGCTCGCCATACTCCCCCCCCCCCTTTTGCTCGCTGTTTCTTCGTTCCTACCATGTACTTATTGTATTTAGATTAGTTTAACTGGAATATGTTTTGAACATGAGTTTAATGAATATATTTTATAAGGGATGTATGTTTGGTATTTAATAACAAACTAGCAGAAATACGCGGCGTTGCCCGGGGAAATTTGGTCCAAATCCGATCGGAATTCTAGATGATACATGGTATTTAAGAATTCACTCGGCCGCCGTTTTGAATAAAACTGGCAGAGAGAAACAAAAACCACGTATGAATTATTTCTGAGAGCCCTCCACAATCGTACCAAATTTGATTCAAATCAATAGTAGGACGGGAAAATACGCGTAGTTTAATGTTTAAATCGACCGCCATTTTGAATGAAGCGGACATAAACACTAAAACCCCGCGTCAACCTTCCTCTTAGTGCCCCCTACTACCTTGCCAAATTTGGTTGGAATCGGTTGATTGTGGGCGTGCATAAAGGAACCGACAGAAAATGGGCTGCCATTAACGTTAGCATACAAAATTATTTTGCTTTTTTTACAATTAATATAAAACGTTTGGGATTAAAGAGTAGTCTACGGCCTTTCTATTTGTGAAGAAAGTATCTATTGAAAGTTTGATAACTCTAACTTGAACGTTGTGGAAATGTATAGATGCACAAACAAACAAACTTTTATAAATATATAGGAGATAGGTATTAAATCCAGAAATGCTAAATGCAAATTTAAATGATGCCTTGAAGCAATATTGCATAATTTTCAGGATAGCTAAGCCATTACGATAATTGAGGAGTGTGAGGCAAAAACATGGTAACCCACAAACTTATCTATTTGTAGTTAGGTTGCGTACAGAAAAGAAAAATACTTCAATTATGATTTTGGAAATTTGTTTATCATTTGTTGTAGTTCATATTTTGTAACTTGCGTTTATTTATGATTTCTCTTACGGGTGCCCCCCCCCCCCCCCCCCCCACAACCCCCCTCCCCTAGAGTTCTCCAAAGCAGACTGTTTTAAAACTACGTAAGTAATTTAAATAATTTTTCACAAATTGTGATTGGATAAATCGTTTCATTGTTTCCAAAGTGTTGTTTATATAAACAATTTTCTCGTAACAGAACTCATGGATGAGAGAATCGAGCTAATAGTCGGGGGATAATTTTCGCACTGTTTCTTTAACGTTCTCTATTTACTTTTGTTGTCTTTCGTTAAATTAATTAATTTCTTTTGTTCCTTTGTTCATCCATTTTCTGTTGATTATTTTGTCCTTGCTGGTTTTACTTGCCGTTTTCGTTTTGAAGATATCGTCACGAAACTTCGCGTAGGTATTTATTTAATTTTAACCTGCGGGTAACATTTGTGAGGTGTAAATATACCTGAGGAGTAATTTTTAAGGAATATTAGAAATGCTGCAACTTGAGTTCCATTACACGAATGGTAAAGGAAAAGCTTGTCCAATCAATACCTCTCTCTACATTCCAAGAATGCATAATATCCTCGAAGTGAACAATTCAAATTGACTACGATAATTCAGTGGTTGAATATCCGCCCGGCAGGTGGAAAACCCTGCTTCGATTCCCGGTAATAACAAATTTCTTCATCTATTTCCACATTTCCCATCATTCCAGAATTCCTGTTGTCGCTTTATGGATGTTTTATAGACTATATATTTACATAAGTAACCTAATCATGGATAATTACCATGTAAGGAAAAAAATAGAATAGTCATTTGTTCTTTACCAAAACATTCTCTTTCTCCTACAAAGTAAGATACACGGGCAAGGACTGTGTGGTGATAATTTACCGTCGTTGGAGGTTGAACTGATAGCGATAAGATTCTCGACTTTCATAACTGTTTTTTAAATTCACGTAACATCAAATGTTTCCTGTAGTACTCCGGTTTATAGAGACTATGTTTTCCTTGAATTTTATAATCAGATATAATTTCCCGTTCTACTTTTTAAAATGTCCGATTTTCTGATAGTTCCGATTTTTGTCGAGCCGGTTTTTAGGCGCGTTTCTCTTCCAGTGTGGGAGCCTATTGTTTGGACTTTGTACTGTGTATTTTTAAAAAGTCCAATGAAAGGAAGGCGGAAAGAATTGATAAAAAAAGTTTGTTCGTTATCGTAAGGAAAAAATGTCTAAAACTCTTGTGGAGTGTGGAGTTTTTTTTAGAGGTTTTCGCAACTATTGCGCAAACATGGATGGGGAAAAGCGGGAATATTAGAGTAAGCAAAAAATTCCCCTCTTATCACCCGTTAACATGACTTTCACATTATTATAATTCTACCCTTTTCTCGAAAATGGTCATGACCGAGACCGACCAAATTTACGGTGCCGTAGGGATACGATATTAATGTCCTCTGGCATAGGCATATTTCTCTCTTGATCTTTGTATATTGTATCTTCGCTCAATTAAAAGTACGGGTCACGGGGGTCCATGTATTGCTCGATAGGTGTTATTGATGGTCTGTTTAGGGACGCAGCAATAAAAAGGTTGGTAGCTACTGATGTAGGTTAAGATTCGTTCAAAATATGGGGCATTGTATAATTCTACGTTAGCTTCGCTTCGTAATGAATTTCTCTCAGAATGCGTAACGACTGCGTAATTGAGCTTCGGTGTCCCTGCTCGCTCCTGAGCTATGACATTTTCAAAAAAAATAATGATACAAGAGCGAGGCTCGTCTCGGGAGAAATGAATTGAAAATGCCTCTCTCAGCTCAAAAAATAAAATAAAACCGGTGGACGATGGAAACTGAAAAATTCAGGAAGAGAACTCTATTCGCTTAACTGGGAGACAACGCCGCGTTTTTACGGAAGGAAGGAATGGAGGCGGGTCTTTGCTAGGATTTGCCGGTTTAACGAAGTTGAGTTGGTTTTTCAAAAAAAACCTATTAAGGAGTTGCGTGTAACACACATTCACATTCCGAAAAGTCACGATCGAGAAGTTTCTGTATGTTCACTTAATGACGACTAGTATTTGGTATCTGAAATATGCATACATTTTTGTTGCTGTTTGTTACCTTTTGCTTCAGTTTATTACCGGTCGTTGTTTGAACTCACTGCGCAATTAGGACATAAATGCATTGCTTATATAACACGTTAACTTAGGGCGTTCCATTGCATTTCTCCTGGTATCAGAATGACTTGAAACAACTTGCAGTTAAACACTTTCTCCAATATTGGTTAAAAGGTTGGGAAGTTGTGGTTTTTCTGCTGCAAAGGAGCCGTCATCAGTGGTGATTTTAAGATTGTATAATCTACAAAGATATCGGCGAGTCAGCACTGACGACGAACGCTTTGTAATTTTCCTACCTTTTTTATGGCTATCGGAATAACAATTTTACCATTTAATTTTACTTCAGCCGTAATGTTAGCTCGATGTTTCTTCCTTTAACCAAGATCGTATAAAACGGAATTTTCTTTTTCTGTAAACATTTGAAACCGTCCTGTAGCCGGTATTTTAGCGCCCGGAGCAAGACCGAAAAACATCATCTCCTAGTTCCCATAATTTTTTAAATAACGATTTTAAATTGTGCTAAATAGTAATTATATTGCATTTGATATCATAAATGCGTAAATTAGATCCAAGAACAATATTTTCGAAGTATTGATAGCAAAATACCTGCGAGTTGCCGCACCTTCGCTTCGCCGCCCGGGGCAATCGCCCCGCTCCCTATTCCCTGTCTTCGCTTTATATCTCTACTCCATTGGGCGATAATGTGTGATGTATGCATCGATTAGGATCTGAAAATTCGTTCATCTGGGAATATATTTTATGTCTCTACTCCATTGGGCGATAATGTGTGATGTATGCATCGATTAGGATCTGAAAATTCGTTCATTTGGGAATATATTTTATGTATTTCTTAAAATTTTACCGCCGTCGATATCGAACATAAAGGGATCTAGGTATGATTGGTTCGTAGTAAATTCATATCTTTTAAAAATCATTTCCTTTTTTTCCGTAATGAAAAAATTTATTCCCTCTTTCTGAGTGAAAACTTGAATTAGGAATGCACGAAATCTCGCCAAATGTTATTTATTTAAGGAACCTTCTATGCGTAATATTGCGGGATTTTTTTCGGCAGATTATTCCTACAAAATTAGTTTCCTTTGTGAATCTTTGTGCTTGTTGGTTTCGTAAGGAACGAGGAATGTTGAGAAAAAGCATTTCTAGAAAAAGTACGTGTTTCATTCAACTTAAAATCGTATTAAGTTCTCCGTTTAAATTATTTGATTTTAGAATTTGAGTAAATGAGACGAAGCAGTAAGCTGTGAAATGTTTTACCATATTTTTCGATCTTCTTTTAACGAACGCTTAATTGCAGAATGAATGATTGCTTTCTCCCGTCTGTAAAATTATTTATTTCGGTTTCTTTTTATGGTTCCTTTGGGAGAACATTCTCTCTCATTTACTTTATTTTTTTATAACAACCTCAAATTATTCTTTCCATTTAATTAATAAAGTTTTTATCTTTCCTCAGAAAAAAAAGAAGTGCGTAATTTCTGAATTTGAAAACTCTCGCAACTGGAAGTCTAATATTTACCCGATGTCTTGCCATAGTTATATCTTTCGTCTGTAGGGCCTGCGTGGTAACTAGTGGTTCGACTCGAATTTAACCTTGTTAAACTATTTCTTTACTTTCTCTTAAGGTTATGATCAAAAAGACAAACGAATACAATGCATCGTCTGTAACAAAATGGTATTCTCTTGATCAGACACTTATGAGTAATTTTTTTGTATATCTCATAGTAAAATTTTATAGGATTATAAGTATGTATTATTAAGGTATGGCGTATCGTTAAATTTTAAACGATATTTATAGCTCTCACAGTAAGTTATGCAGGCGACATTTAAATTCAATTTCGCTGTTCGTTTTCAACATGTATAAATGTTCATAGTTTCGCCGTATCTTTAATGCAGTTCACATTACAATGCCGATTCGTACTCATAGGTATTCGATATCTTTTTCTCATAGATGATATTTTTCTAAATTTAAAAAAGACGACCGCGTATTTTTTGTTACAATACCGAGATATATCCTAACCGATGTGAACCGTTGCCCACGAAAATTATTAATTTGTTCGTTCAAAGTAAATTTTAAGGCCACGTTAGAGATTCCTTTGCCTTCCTCTTCTTTTTCCCTACTGAATAACTTCGCGGAGGTTTATATTAAGCCTTTCATTCTCATATTATTGTTTGCGAATGAGAACATTTTTTGTATTTGTTTGGTAAGAATAAAGGCCGATTTAGCCCATTGTATTAAAATGTTGATTGGATCGAAGGCTTCTCACGCGAAAGTGGATTGAATTCCAAACAATTGTGACCAGTCGGTCTTGTCCATTTTAGTGAACGCATTTGTAGAACGGTATAAAAGGATTGAGCTATTTGAGCTTGAAATTACAAGGAGGAAATTAATGCTGAGAGGTGTTTTTAGGTTTTGTGAAGGTATATCCTGGAGGAGTGATAATACAAGTACATAATCCGACACTATCGTGTTCACAAAGAGAGATGTCACAGGTCGGATCATTTCATATCTCCTTTCGATAAGATAATGTGAGCACTCGAGCCGTGCGTCAATCAACGGCTTCATATCTGAGAGGTCAGCATTTATTTTGAATGAGCAAACCGGTAATCCTCTTGATCCCAACGATTGATGTTTCTTAATGTAATCGCTTCGGTTTAAGTGCGACCGATAACGTTAACCGGCCGATAACAATAAACCGCAGACTTCCTTGGACTAGAATCTGTTTCGGATTTCTTAGTCTGATCAAAGTAACCGGCTGAATGCAATATCTGGCGATAATTAAGCGGAATATACTTAAAAGGCGTCCTTAGCTAATCATTTTTTTTTACATAATAACGTCCCTTGGTGTAATCTGTGACCGAATCCAGTACGAGAGCCGCTTCCGTGTCTTTCAAATTAAAGTTTTTATCATGTTATACATACTGATGTTTAATACAAACTTTTTGTTAGGTTGTAATATGTTTTTTGTGTGTTGTGGCCAGGGTCCGCATGATAAACAATCCCTATCCATAGTATTTCACCTATGGGATAATGGGTTTCGCTAATCGTCGCGTATTTCAGGATACAATTACCGGCGACTAGCGATTGACGCCTGCATTTGGTACGCGAAGAGGAATTACGGAAAATTAACTGTTTTGTTTTCTGTGAAAACGTAACTTTATATTTCATAATATAAATATTGAGGTCTATGCCCTACATTGCTCAGGTGTAATTTTTTATAAGTAAAGTCACATTCACGTTAGTAGTTGTATAGTATGAAGGATAGAAAGATATTCTCTCGCGGGATAAAATATTTGCGGATAAAAAGTGATGAAAGCAAAAAAATAAATAAATAAGGCTACACTATCGCCTCATAACGGCGTGAATGAGAATTACCTATTATTGTTTATTGATCAGTATTATTATTAAAATAATGCGACTTTTGCCGAATGGTCACCCGTCAGACTGGGATACCTAGATTTGTATGCTAATACAAACTCAGGCGCGCGCGCGCGCACACACATATGTTAATGGCACAATTAACCGCCCGAGACATTCGTTGTTTATCGAGCCTTTCCATGGCGCGAGTGATTATAGAGGAAGGAGAACATTCGATGCCACCACAGACTCAAGGACTATGTAACCTGATGCGATATTAATGCGTGACCCGGCCGTTTTAAAGGAGATATTGGCGAAAAGGGATTAATTATTGAAAGGCACGCCGAAATTTACGTGGGAAGGGGTGAGAGAGGGTTTAGACGGGCGTAAAACGAAACTCAGTTAGAGGTCGTGGAATCTTTAATGGGCCAAAAGGTTTGGGACGTAAAGAGAGAGGTATGCGGGTTATTCCGTCTTTCGGAGAAAGAAGAGATGTAGGGATAGGTTTTAAAAGAACGGAAAGCACGTACGTGTCCGCAAGATTGGTGTGAGTACGTGACCGGAGAGATAGGGAACGGGATCATCGCTGCACCTGACGACGAATAATCTCGTCCAAGTTTTCGTGGAGTGTTTTTCTTTTAGTTTTTCTTTTCGGTTCTCGTTTTCACGGTTTTTTTGCGGTATGGTGTAATAATAATACTATATCGGTGGGAGGATAGGTGTGTTCGATGTATAAAACTTCCTTCGTTGACTTTCAATCGAGCGAGGGCGGTGAACGTGAGCGGGAAAATCGGGGAATCCGGGCGTTATTTGTTAGGGTTCAGAGACATGTTAATCGCGGTTAATGCGTTCCTATCTCTCTCTCTCTCTCTCTCTGTGAGTTGCCAGTGTTTTCTAGCGTTTGTGTGAGGGCAAGCTGATAAAAACCTTTGTTATTTCGGCTACCGAGCAATCACTATCAGGTAAATAATACTTGTATTTCTTAATACTATGGAGTAGATAGTTGCATAACATGCGTACTTCTTAAAAGATTCGTTAGTCGCGCTTAGTAATTTACTAATATGTATTAAGTGGCGTAACCAGCTTTCAATGTTCATGTGTGCAAATTCTGTAAGTTGGTCCCTAAGTTGGAAAATTGTAATTATTTATCACGCATTCAACAGTTAAAGCTCGAAAATAAAAGAACAACGTTTATCGCAGGCTGTTTGCTCTTAATAGTTCTTGTTTACATTGATAATTTTGTGTCTGTGAACGATGGCGAAATTATACGTCTTTTTTGCCATTTTTTTTCGCAATCCATCAGCCGGAATTAAGTGTTTGTTGCGCTAAAGCGAAATGTTAAAATCTCCTCAAGTCATTTGTTTTCTTACCGATGTTTTGTTTTCCATTTGGCAGTACTCGTTCGGTACGGTTTTATCTCTACTGGCTTAGGCGAACGAACCGATTAAAACAAGAGAATCATAAAGAAAAAGTCTTGTAAAGTGCCCCAAAATGCACTGCGGCCTCTTCGGAGGCTGAAACCGACGCCGGAGAACTACTCCCGATGGCAAATACCGGACGGGGATCACACAGTTTAAGGTTTTTCTTCGTTCCTCTCTATTCCCGGCAAACAGGCAGTGGCCCTTTGTGTTTACGCGCCCTCAACCGATCCTCCTCGGATAAACAAGCGGGCGAAGGCTTGCGACGTCTGTGAAAGATTCCTCTCTCCCTCTCCTGCCTACGCTCGCCTACTCGGATGGACCTTTTAATGCTCTACTCGTCGGAAGAGAGGCTGAAATACGCTTCCGAGTATTGCTGTGGACGTGTATGTTTGTGCGCGCGCGCCAGCGCAGCGTGGGTCTAGGAGCTCCTTTCTGAGGTTTAATTGGACCGTTGTGAAAAGGGGTGTAAGTTTTAGAGAGAGGTGGAGGCAGGGCCGGACTTTGACCTTCTGAGGCCCTAAGCTACGTAAAGTTTATGAGGCCCCTAAAATTCGGTGGCATTCTAAAACACGCAATTTCTGATCCAATACCGCTAGTTTTTTATTTCTTTTTTGTCGCTCTGTTTGAAAACAATTCCACGTTTACCTGTAAAGCGGTAAAGCAACGCAGTAAAACTTGAACTGCATTTTTTAGGCCCCTCGTATCGTGAGGCCCTAAGCCAGTGATCCGCAACCTGGTGCTCGCGAGCCGTCTTGCCGTGTACTTCTACGACGCTGAAAATCGTCCTTCCTGGTGCCATTAATTTGATTTGTTCCACTTTTTTTCTAAACGTGTAAAAGGACATTTAATCATTTTGACTTTGATTTTATTTTATTTATAATCATTCCTACTTTTACAAAAGTATAGTGGTGCTCGATGGGTGCTCTAGAATGTAACTTGGTGCTCGCCACGTTGTAAAGGTAGCGGACCACTGCTCTAATCTGTAGAATACTGAGCTTATTCCTAAGTCCGGCCCTGGGGGGAGGGACTTTTGGTGTAGGATTAATAAGACGAGAAAGGATGCTTTTGTTTTTAGGTACATTTCTTTAAAAAAAAGCGAAATAATTTTTAACAGTTTGTCTGTCCGTTTGTCTGTGCATGTTTATGTGACACCGTGCATGTGCCGATCGAAATTAGGTTAAATTTGTCGCTTGAGAATTTTTATCAAAGCAGGACATATTTCGGTCATTTCATTAGATCAAGGTTAAAACAATATCGGGAACAAAAAAGTAAAGTTTTTTGTGTAATTCATAAATTATTTTATTTTCTTTAATATCAGTCGCATATAGTTCAGAGATGCTTAAACTGTTTTCTCATTCATCGCGTTTATTTTAAAAAATATATCGGTGCTACGGACACTCCAGAAAAATACTCATACTCGTAAGCTTTAATTTCAGGCATTTTGAGCCAATTTTGAGCGATTTTGTCTATAATAGTCCATGAAACACACACACTCGACATTTTGTGAAAACTACCCTCTACTGTTACCATATAGGTATTATTTATTTCAACAAGTTTTCTATTCCGCATGTAAATACAAGATTTTGTCAGATTCTGTTATTCTGTTTAACTCCTAGAATCGCACACAGGCGACAAAGCACGGAAAGACAGATTCGTCAAAGTCACTTTTTTTGGTATTCAGGGGGTTTTTTAAACGTGCATGTTAATCGAAATCTCGATGTCAATCTTTTTTTCACGATCTCTGTTATACGTATTTGTCACAAAAGTATATAACTCTTTAACCGTACAAGGCCTTGTACGGTTAAGGAGTCGTATACTTTTGTGACATCGATCTCACCGTGGGCTCCACTCCCCTTTTTAATTATCTGTTATACTTCCCACCCGAGAAAGTGAAGAAAATTGTACACAACTTCCGAAAAAGGTTCGAGTCAGCGGTAAAACGGAATGAGATTCCGGATGCTAATGACTGCGAATCGACTGTCATGGCCGAAACAACCTCGTTTATGATTCATTTGGCTCCGTCGGTAATCAACCGACTCGTCTCGAATTCGTCATTCCCAGGTGAGAAATCAGAATCGTTGGTATTTAATCTTGCGAATTTGGTCCTCATCTCCTCCTTCCCCTGTTGTCTTATTTTCTTCCCCCCCCCCCTCCCCCCCCCTCCCATCCCCCCTCCAGAGGGTGCGACGGGGGTTCCGGTCGGCATTTACGGGAAATTGAAACTGTATCGATCAGGTTCATAGTCTACATCTTTACAAAATGTGCCTTGTTTCCTGTATGGTGGGCGTATTTTTTTCCCTCTTCCGCCGATGATAAATAATATAATATAGCGGCACCGACGTAAAAGATATTCTACCTGGATCGACGGATAGTGACGCAAAAGATAAAATAAGAACGATCTTCGTTATTGAATTTTTATAAAGGAGGAAAGTTTTCTAGAAGGTTGGCATTGTTTTGCGGAATCCGTCAGTTGAGCATTTTGTTGCGACGGTAACCGAAACTATTCGATTTAATTTCGGAAGGATTTGGTCTCCCGGCATTTCTCGAATTTTTGCCCGATGCGAAATTTCCAACTTTGCGAAAAATGACAAGGTTAGCATGGGAACATTCCTGATGATTCGCCTCTCATCTCGGATTTATGAATTTTTAAATCGAAATTCATTTAGGCAGAAATGTTTAACTCACTACCGAAAGGTACAACTTTGTGGAACTGCATTATAAGAACGATGCAACTTCGTACGTTTCTGCAGTTAAACATAAGCTGTGGAAACATACAAATTTGTTTCGTACCTTTTTTTAATATAGCAGAAGTGTGCCGTTTAGTCATTAATTTTGTACCAAATCACCGAATTCGCGAATTCTTAGACAGATAGCTTAGGGTCTTTATTAGGGCGATATTGAGACTAGGTGGTCTCTTATTCCGTCTAACCCAGAGCGAATTAAGGATAAGATTTACGGGCGTTAAGAGCACTAGTACTTTATCGAGCCAAAATGCATTATAAATGCCCGTTAGTGCGCGAAGTCTGAAATTTTAACCATAAAAACAATCATTTTTGCAACTTAGGACTTCATTGGCTGATTTTAAATCCTTCGCGTCAATTTTTCCCTAGAAAGTGTTGTAAAATTTCTGTTCCTTATAATATCTCACGATTGGAACAGCTACCGCAGGAAGGGAAAATTAATTCATATCTAAACCCGATACCTGTCTCACGCACTATATCTTCCTAAACGGATGAACAGAACTCAAGTCCATAGGAACAGTTTCTTTCGGCCGGTGAATTCCGGCAAAATTTATCAGTTTCAAATATTGCTAATTTATTTTTTCAGTTCTTGCCAATTAAAAGTTTTTGAATCGACGGAATCAGACGCCCGCTATCGGAAACATTGATTGTTAATTTAGAACGGGTAAAATTTTTAATGTGGTAAACATCGAAGTTTTTGTGTAAGTAATAATGGAATGACACGTCCTGCCTGTGGGGATTGTGTTAATTAATTTCAAAACTTTTACTATGGAATACAATTTGAAGGTTGAATACGGGTTTCATGTTTAGTTGGGATCGCATTTTTTTCATTTTATCCATCTCCGAAAGAAATTTCTTTATCCCTTTCTCTTTTTCTTGAGAGACTAACGCTGTGTTTTTGTTATATTCACGAAACTAAGTGTCGCGAAGCAAATGGCTCTTTCCTAGTTAATGATTAAAAACTCATTCTTACCCAAAAACGAATGATGTGTTCGTTTAATTTACATCAACCCCGAGGTAAGAATAAAATTTCGGTTAGTCTTAAGCTCACTTTGCCTCAAAAAACAGAAAAAAGATCTTGCTGCCGCGTTAAGTTTTTAAGGCTTCGTGCTCCTAAATTTGAATAAATTTGCATAAATGGACCCTCGGGACGATTTTTTATTAGCTCTTGTTATTTTTTTGCGCGTTGAAATTGCTTAATTTCCTTCGTGGCTTTCTTTTATGGTTCACCTTAAACTTTTCTTTTTCCGCCCTTCTCTTCGGGACGAACGGAGAGCCGGAAACTACCTATCGCGAATAAATAAGAGAATAATCGGATTAGGTTTTGTACACACCCTTCCTCAAGTTTCTCCGTACTACGCTGTTCTCTAACGACTTTATACACAGTCATTACACGCATTTCAGTAACATAAGTGAACGCGTATAATGGAGGTTTTTCCCGTCCACGTCTTTCGACACAGAAACCGCTTGACTCGTTTTTGTGTGATATTGTATGGGAGATGCTCAATTTAATGTAGAATTAAATTTTTGATCTATTTTAGCGATTAGTTCCAGAGCCTGAATGCATCTTTATGTACACGCGCGTAACGGTACGCGTACAGCTTAAATATGGTTGCTAAGGAGGTATTTCCTAGTAGGTATTGACATTTCTTAACCCATCTTTCTATCTATTTAAATAGCTATGTTTATAATTCCGTCACGAATTAAGTCACGTTCACTGATATGTGCCATTGGCGGTATAAGATCCAGGGGCATCCAGCTTCCCTATCGCTGACAGAGGTAGCATTATTTTTGAGTGAAAGGTGAGAGGGGGAATGGGAAGTTTTTCCGTTTTCATTTAATATTTTATCTATGCATGCCCGTCATTTTTATGAGTAATTGCATGGGTACATGTATAAGTTTTAAGTATGAAACCCATGTCACGTCGCGACTTTACTTACATGAGAATATAAAATATCTTTTCGTATCTCCTATTTGTTGGAGAACTGTTTTAACAGATGATAAAGTACATGCATTAGGAAATGGACCATACATTTTAGCTGACAGAAATTTCATGGAAAATCTTGGAATCACGTTTTAAACGATGCTGTTAATTATGGAGCACCATGTAGTTTAGGGTTTCAAAAGTGGGAAGGCTGTAAATTAGAACATTTATTAGAAACATCGTTTGTATAGTATTGTTTCATTCTCGCAGTCATAAATCGGATGTTTATTTTTTACTCATCCTTTGCCAGATCCCAGAGGACGTATTTGGAAACATCCGCGTACTTTTTTCCACTCTTGTTCATTACTTCGACGTCGCAAGGCTTTCAACGTGATATGTGCGTACATGCGCACAAAATTCTTTTTCGTCCTATTAAAAAAAACAGCGTATCACGGGTCCGGGACCCGTGCGTTCCATACCCACGCCGAAGGTATTTTTTTATTCTACGTTTCCAGACACGCGTCATCGCCGCGAAACGAGGAGGTCGCGAGGATGGAAGAAGTTTCTTTATTTTTATTTATTTATTGTTTTTGAGATGTGAATTCCGTAGCGATATATCGACATCGCTTCACGTGTACACGTGTCTTCCTTCACCTCCCCACCTCCAAAAAATGTCATCCATCGAGGAAAATGTGGAGGGAATTTTCCTTCCTATTCGAAGTAGAGGGAGGGGGGGGGGGGAGAGGAGAGAGAGAGAGAGAGAATATTTTTTCTTAGCGTTTTCGATATTGGAACCGTCTTAGGAGGGGGAACCCCTGCGAGGTAAGGAGTTTCGAACGGAAACTGCGCAATTTCGATTCGGAGAAAAATATATGTCGCCCACCACCGGGGTAAAGAGAGACAGGGAGAGGACGTCGACGTTTGGGTGTCGCGGGTGTGATATGTCGGAAAACGTCCGGAAAAAAATACGCGCGCGTATAAAAAAAAAATAATACGCCAGCGTCGTGAAACCTTGTCGATTCGCTGTTTTTTTATGGATCAGACTGAGATTTTTTAGTTTTTAAAAAAAAATTTGCCGTTCGGGTGGAAATTTTCCCTCTGTTTGTCGTTCACAGGTGAAAAAATACGTTTATTAATCGAGAGAGGCGGAAGAGTATATCGTTTCGGACGTGTTTGCCTGCGTTTCGGTACTGCGTATGAGTGTAGTAAGACGCCTGTCAGCCCCGTGTCGATTAGAGGTAGGGTGTGATCAAGGTTGAATAGGAAAACGCTGAATGAACCGAAGGATTAAATTTTAGTACAAAAAATTCCTCTACATGTCTGATAAATACTGGAAAATTTGTTAGTGCAAAAAAAACTATTCATGTACCGCATTTACCCGAATCAAGACCGTGCCTGTGCATAATAATTAGATCATTTTATTTAATATTGAGATTCGTGTTACAAGGTAAACTTGCAAACATGTAATAATGTGTATTTTTATATTTCAAAATATAGGTAACGTTTCTGTGTGATCTAGCGATAAATAAATTCGGGCGTCTGAGTATTCGAAGCGTTCGAAGGATCGCGGAAAGTAAAAAATAAAAAGCGTCGATGCGAAATTTTATCTCTAAGGCATTTCGTCAATTTTATTTTTTGGAAATGTCTCGGTGTCTGCTATATATAAACGTAAAATGAATCGACCGCACCTGGCGGAAAATCGGTAAATTTCCTCTCTCCCTCTCTCTGCTCGATCGCTTCGCTTTATTGACCCAATTCTGGAAACTGCTTGACGCGTCTTTGACGGGTAGCATTGCACGGTCGTGAAGGCTCTCGTGTCTATCGCCGCCTGTGATTGAGACGTCGTTCGTTGCGACGGAGCTTTCCGACGAGTAATTTTTTCATATTTTACGATCCGATACGACGTCCAAATTGTTCGCGAAATGTCACACATGTAGTCGAATTCAGTGCATTACATGGTGTGGCAAAGAACTTTCAGCGTTTTAAATTTCTGTAGGTTAAACGATGAGTGTCATACAAGTACACGTTTTTTTAAATAAAATAATGTAATTATATGGAAATAACTTTCGGCTCTTGCTTGATTACATTGAAATGCCTTTTAGCGCGCAGCGGGTTAGGGAATTATAACTCTTGAATGCGCCTTGTACTCTTTGTTTCGAAATTTGATTTTTTTGCGTTGATTTTAAATTTCCAGAATTAATTTGAATTTTATCGGATGACTTGATAAAATTTATAAATGGGATTTTTTTTACTTTTCTTTTTGGTTTTTGTTTTTTGTCGGATCACGTAAATTAATTCAGTCGCATTTATTTTCGCCAACTAAATGTTTCCCCATGGCGAGGCGAGACTTGATTCTAGGGAGAATTCGTACGCGTATGAAATCAATAGTCGGAAAAGTAGGCGATGTTTATACGTATATATGTGGAATGTAATTCATTTTATAGACTACAAAATATGATTCACGCTCACGGGTTTGTCCTGTCGGGTCAATTTTCATTCGTAACGTGCGTCGCTGTTACCGTTGCGCATTATTCAGGTAAATTCGAGTCGTGTTCATTCGTTTGTCAAGATATGAGCACTTTGAATAATCGTGAGACGGATGAAGGAAAGAAGCGTACTTAATGGTCGCAACTGTCGCGTAAATTTAGGGTAATCACAACTACAAGGATTGTACATTAAGTCCGTTATTATTTTTAGCCGAGTTAATCGAATTTCATTTGTTCTAGCTCGAGGAAGGAGATATGGTGGATGGAGAGTAAAAATCTTTGTCGGCCTAAATGTCGTTTTATACTTCACGCTGTTTTTTGACGAGTATATCGTGCGTTAAATCAGGGTTTGTAAACCTACGGCCCGCGGGCAGGACGGAGCACCCGAGATCGCTTTATACGCGAAACTCTGTTGAAAACGTAATCGCTAAAATTCTATATCTTTTTCAGTAAAATTATGAACTCAAAACCTTTTGTTGCTAGGTTTTCAGGCTAACGTAAATTATTTAGGCTTCAGTTTTACAGATATGATACCACAGTATCTCTAGGTAACTTCGGATGTAAACAATGATGCGGCCCTCCGAAGCATTCGCAACTACTAATTTGCTCCGCCATGCAGAAATGTTGCCGACCTCAGCGCAAAATGATCACGATGTGAACTTAGCATCCCGAATTTTGTTTCACGGAAATCGCGAGATTTTATTTTTTTTTCGTTGTTGATTCGATTCAAAGGAATTTAGCGATTAATTTTTTTCCCTGTCGAAACTATGGAAATCTGATGTAACAACGGCGAAATATCTCCCTTAAATACGTATGAAACGGCAACGAGCAAATAAAAAACTCCAATAAAGGACGCAAGAATACAATTGTTATATATGAATGGGAATCGGGAGAGTGAAATGTAGACGAAACGCCGGCCTCTAATAGATTTCCTTTTTTTTTCAACGCCATTATTTCAACCTCGAAGCCTAAAAATATTTTTTCTTTTTAGAATTTGTGCCGGCTTTGTTATTTCAATCCCGTAACGTTGCGTGTTTTGCCCGAGGCTCTTCCGTTTCTTTTTTGTTTTAGACAAAACGTCGAACAAGGATTTCGACCGTTCTCTCGCGCACACGTTCAAGAGGACCATTCAGCTGCGCAATCCTATTCCCATTTTGTTTCTTGCCCATTTTCCCCTCCTTCCTCCTCGTCCCATCTCCTTTTGTTGTAAGTGGGAAAGGAAAGGAGGCGGAATGTTAAAGAGGAAGGGAGGTATTTGAAGCAAAATAATATTATCGCTTTCTATTTGATTTGGGAAGAAAGCATTAACGTAAAAAATTGACGAGAAAGACAAAAAATATATACATACATAGGTAGATATGTCTATGTACGCACATATATGCGTATTATATAGGTATATGTATGTATATGTATACATGTGTAGATATATGCACATTACGTACACACATACAAAACTAACATAAGATATATAAGGAGGCACGCCGTGAAGGAACAAAAAAGTGTGGGATCTTCCGTCTGATTGATTCCCGAATTGGTGTGTCCGAAAAATTAAGAAAAACGAAACTAAAATTTTTTCCCCATTTCGGACGGGGAGAGAGAACGGGGGCGTTACTTCTTTTGTTTGTTTTCTGTTACACTTTCCCTCTCTCTATCTCTCGAGGGAAGGTGGGTAGGTGGGGGTGTATCCAAGCGCAATATCGACGGAGAAAACGGCACGGAAGAAGGAAATATCAGGGAAACGGAACGGTCAAAAAATGAAAGCGTTGAGGGAGACCGAGAGAGAAAAGGGGAGGGAAGGAGTCCCAGGGATGTATGGCGATGCGGAAGGGAAGAAGGGGAAGGGGTGGTAAAGGGAAGGAGAGAGGGAGGGAGGGTGAATGGAAACGGAGGAAAGGTTTAGAGGATGGGAAGTTGAGAGAGTGTGAGAGAGAGACGGGTAGGAGAACTTTGCGTGGAGAGAGTTGAGCAGGGAGAGGTGTATAATACCCTCCTTTACCTTTGTTTCTCCCGCGAGGAGGACGGGAGGGGGAGGTGACGGTGGAAGGGATGAGAGGAGCGAGAAGGAAAGGGAGGCGGGCAACTTGGAGGGAGAGTTTGAAGCATTAAGGCGTAGGAGTGGGAGGTGAGAGGGAGACTCAGGAGGTAGGAGGTTACTGTATAGAGAGAGAAAGAGAGATGCCGGAATTAGTCGGGAGATGGAGAGATTTAGGAGAGGTGCGTGAGAGGTAGTGAGGGATAGGAAGAAGTGGGATGAGATGGAAGCGGAAAGGATAGGAAGTTTTGTCCGGGAGGAAGAGATGATAGGGTATGCTGGAAGGTGAAAGAGGTAACTGAGTGGTAGGTAGGAAAGAAGGCTGGAAGAGGTAGATGGGAGAGAGTGCTGGAAAATGGAAGAGGTTGTTAAGAGAGAAGACTGGAAGATGGAAAAGGTAGGTGGGAGAGAATGCTGGAAAATGGAAGAAGTAATTAAGAGAGAAGATTGGATGATGGAAGAGGTAATTAAGAGAGAAGACTGGAAGATGGAAGAGGTAGGTAGGAGACAAATACTGGAAGATGAAAGAGGTAGGTATGAAAGAACGCTGGAAGATGGAAGAGATAGGTATGAAAGAATGCTGGAAGATGGAAGAGATATGTAGGAGAGAATGCTGGAAGATGGATGAGATAGGTTGGAGAGAATGCTGGAAGAGGTGGGTATGAGGGAGGGAGGTGAGGCAGGGAGTGAAATATATATAGGAGAAAGAGAGAGAGAAGGGGAGGGGAAGCGTATAGGCGAAAACTATGGAGTAGGAGAGAGGTAAAGTGTATAGGGAGAGGTCTGCAGGAGAGAGAGAGAGAGTTTGGAGGGAGGTAGAGGTTGAGCGCGGAAGTAGGGGAAAGAGAGAGAGGAGAGGGGGAGAAAGAGAGAGAGAGGGAGGTGCGGGCGGGAGCTAGTGAGGTTATCGGGGATTTGAAGAGGAGGCAGTCTGGAGGGAGAAGCGTGCAGGGGAGGAAGGCGTGCGGCGGCTGTAGAGTTAGGTAGGCGGCAGCGAGAGATAGGGTGGGCGAGCCTCCTCCTATCCCACTCCAGCGACCCGAGCAGGGGGAGGTTCGACGAACCCTTCCGACGTCGACGTTCTGCACGGCGTCGCCGCTGTTGGCGTCGGCGCTACTAACCCACTTCCATACGAGGCGTCGTCTGGACCAGTCGCGCGTTCGTCCGGGCGGCAAAAATATATTTATATATATATATATGTAATATACGCGACCATCACCACTTCGTCTCTACGCGGTTTTTCGTCACGCAATTGCTTCATCTTTTTTCCTCCCGCCGTTTTTTTTATTTGTGGGAGGATGGATGTGGAGGATGAGGTGGAAGAAGAGGAGGAGGGAGGTGGAGGAGGGAGTGGTAGGAGGAAGGGATCGGACGAAGGAGACGCGGACGACGAAGAAGTCGATGACGGCGACGACGAGGATGATGATGTCGAAGACAGTGATGACGGAAGAGGTGTTTTGTGGGATCAGCTGGAGGTGAGAGATGCACTGCGTGTTTTAGTGTGTGTGTGTGTGCGTGCGTTCGCGACCCTCGAGTTGGCGTTGATTTGGAGTTGTTATTTCCCTCCCATCTACCGAAGAGTGTTGTCGATTTCTTCCGCTTTCTCACTTCTCTGGATACCCTTACCGTGAGAGGATTTCTGCGGTACTGCTACCTCCCTGGGAGAGTGTTTTCGTGCATCTTTGTGATTCGGTGTTTTATTATTTTGGAGAGGTTTTCGTCCACGGTTTGTTTTTCTTTCGGGGACAATATCGGTCCGAATCGGTTTGGTTTGTTTTTTTTTAAAATTCGATTCGCGCAATCGCGCGGAGGAAGGAATCTGTTCTTTTTAATCCACACCCCTTCGCCGCAACGCTGCGCCAGTTTTGGTTTTTTGTCCTTACCCCGATATCGAGGAAGTGTTGTTTTATTTTATATTTCGTCGATTTTTGCGCCAATTTTTTTCCGTAAACGACGTTTTTTGTATGGTGTCGTCATGATGGAGGTGTGTTTTTTTTAATCTTACAATTTGGATTACGCTTTATACATGCGTGTGTTCGTATATGTGTGTATACATGTTTTATTCCGTTACGCGCCCTTATTCTTTTTGTGTGCCCTTTTTTTTTTAAGTGTTGCAGTTGTGTCCTGTACGTTGTTTATCTGTGTATTTGTGTTTGTTATCGGTGTTTATTTACATGTCGTAAGAGTGAGTATCCCGCTCGTCTCCCGTCATGTTTTTGATGTGCTTCTTCGGTGTGACGAGTTTGCTGAACTGAGTGTGTGTGTGTGTATCTGTCCAATCGGCCGTATGCTGTTTATGATGACGCGACATAAGGAGCATCAATATGCTGCCTAACTGGAGATGAGTGCGGATTGAAAAACTTCATTTCTCCCATACTCGGAGTTGTTTTTCGCGTTTTATTTTAATTTGTCATTTTATAACTCAGAGATATTCCTCTACTACTTCCTTGCCTGTGAAATTTAGAACGGCGTTAAACGTAGTGGAATTTCGAGTTTTATTGTGATGGTATAAATTCAAGGATAAGCACTTTATACATTTTTAAAAATTGAAAAATTAAGTTTTTATCTTAGGTATCTCCAGTAGCTGGAATAAGGTTGTGCATTTCGGCTACAGTGCAGTAGTAATGGTGATTCGCCGACAGTCCATTCTAAAAAGAATGTTTTTTTTTCGAAAATGTAGCGATTATTCTTGAATTTCTTTCCAGCCATAAGACGAGCTCGATAATTCTCTAATGAATTGATGTTATATAAATGTTATGATTGAAAAAAGTAACAGCGAATTTTGGAGATACGGTGCTAGCATAATAAAAAAACGCGGGAATATCGCTACTGTCCCAACTTAAACCATATGTTACTTTTTATCTTCGGAGTGGTTATTCGAGGCGAGCCGCGAGAAAAATCATCGGCTAAATATATTTATTTCTCGTCGATTCGCGTTTCCCGGCTAATTTTCGGCGATCGTTTGGAAAAAATTTTTTCTGTTAACTTCGCGCCATATGAATATCGTGCTATCCGAAACTCACTAAAGGTGAGAGTTCATCCGGCGTCGCGACGTTATCGACGTAACCACGCGGCTGATTCGTTAGCAATCGGAAAAAGGGTTTGTTCGGCGACGGAAATAGAACGTCCACAGGTCGACTATGGATAAGGTGGTGACACCATCCCATCTCTAGCACCCGAATGGCGTAAGAAATTTGATTGATGCAACTTGATATTCACTTATGACAACGGAAAGAAGAAGCGTCATCGAGTCGAAATTCGAGTTAATGTGCATTCGAGCGTAGTCACCCTAGTTATGGAAGTACCGGAATAGTATATTCCTGCGAATGAGTCTGGTTTGATATTTCCGAAATTTTCGTCTTTTTTTATGAAATGGTTCGCGTTTTCCTCATATTTCTTCGTGATTTGCCGTATCCTCCACCAGTTTATGTTTGAGGAAAAAGTTGTTTTTATTTTGCGTTTCGTAAACTTTTGTGTGATAATTGTAGCAACGTGAGTGAATTGGATGACATTTAAAACACGATGGCGGAACAGCTCAATCAATTGGGCTGTTTTCGTCATAAAAATTACGAATGGGTAATTAACGATCATATTATTAGGGGTCTCAAACTTAAATTTTATGAGAAATGAAAGAAATATTTTCGGCATACAATTCCTCTGTATTAAGCATTTTAATAATATTTAGTACCGCTATTCCACCCCGTGATCAACATGAGTAGACTCAGAGTAATGAGAGGGCCGCAGTGTTTCAATTGGCGGACCACATGTGGCCGCGAGCCTTGGGCCGCGTATTTACGATCCCTGGCCCAGCGGGTGTTATTGATATGCCTTCGAAGGCAATTTTATAAAATATTTTTATTATTTTAGTTTCCTTCGAGTTTTTCGTCTAATATTTCTAGTTTTCCTGCTTATGTAAAATATTTTTTTTTTAAACGGGCTGTGTTATGGTACGATGTTTTTTTAGCATGCGTAACGTTCTTATTTTAGAGAAGTGTTTGTACAAATCGCTAGAGAATTGCCAAGCTCGGCTCAAAATAAATTCAACAAAAAGAATACGAAAAAATACGTATTTATCTTAGTTATAACAAAGTTGTTACGTTATTCTTATTCTTAAAGTATGTTTGTGTACAGTTTCTTATTAACTTGTAACGAATGAAGTGTATGGGTTGCATACGAATTAGGATCAAATGTGAAGGATGCCTAAGTTGTAAGATACGATTTTTGACGAGTCGATTTATTTATCCATTTATTTATTTTCATCCTATTGATTGTTTATGGGTAATAGAAAACGTATTTTAATAAAACTAAGACGCCCTATAATTTTGAAATCCGCGCTAAGAACACACGACGTTCGCGTGCTATGAAGAAGTTACACCCCGTACAAATCACAAGCCAAACACGATCGTCGGACTAAGGGCTCAACCCAAAAGGACCCATACATTATAACCCCCAACCTCTTTCTTTTCCTATCGCGTGAAGTTTTTTTCCCCGAGGTGTTGTTTTATGACGCGTCAGCTTCAGCTGCCGTTAAAGCGACGGCGAGATGAAAAAATATCGCTTCTCGTGTAGGAACCTGAGGGTAGTTGCGGGATAATATATGGCCATCGGTCACGTGAGCCCTTTTTAGCACGCCTCCCCCGCTCTCTTAGGTGGCTGTGATTAAGCGAACGCCGACTCAGCTTCGGCGACATGTTTTTTCGTTTTTTAAAGTAATTCTGGAGGCGTTTATTCGCGGTAATAGGGACCGGAAGTGGCGATTTTCGAAAATTGGATCGAAGTTATGTAAGATTGCGTGCGAGCGCTAGGAGTTTCTCACGTACAACCTTTCCGAACGGCACGATACGTGTTCATTTCGCGAGCGTTTCGTCGTTTTTCCTCCTTGGTGAATGGATCTTGTGCGAGGACTTTTTATCGTGATTCAATTTGCTCGACACGTCACGATACAGTGTGTGACCCGCGAAGACATCGTACGTGATGATGTACGTCGCCGACGTTGCCATAAAGAAATCTAGGGTCACACACCTACTCATTTGACTAAAAAAGTAGCTTTCATCGTTTGTGATTTGCCTACGATCAAGAAACTGGGAATAACCACCTATGAATCCTACATTTCAGCTGAAATGTTCACACTTGGTTAACTCATCCACGTTATGGAAGTTTACTTGTATCTTTTATTTCATTCCAACGAAAATATTATTTAAAACATCGGTTCTGAAAGTAAAGGTCGCGAAGGATTTTCAGGTGTTTGCGAAGACGGAACAGTGTATATATAAAAGTTTCAATATTTTGGTTTTTCGTTAATTTGCATTGCGTAATTTTATTTAGTCATTAATATCAACAAAAATCATAAATTTTAAATGTTCCAATAACATTCATATTTATTATCAGATTATGGAATAATTTTTCGTCGTTAAAACAAAAACAACACAGTTTTAATAACACTTAGGCTTATTCCACGTAATCTATATCAATTTTATTACCAGATTGATGGAGTTAAGGGTGTCGCGTTACGGTCGGCTACCATAATAGTGGGTCGAAATAAAATCGGCTGCCATTAGAAGAGGTCGCACGTGCGTATAGTTTAATTTAGGAAATTAACGCCTTGAATTTTAATAACTTTTCATTGGAGCCCAAAATTCCTTTATTATTTCCATGTCCTTGAAAGTAACGCAATATAAAAATGTTGTCTTTCGGTTATAAAGGGCACCAATCTTTCAGGTGGAGATAATGGCTTTTTGAAATAGCCCTCGGGCAACGGAAATCCTAGTCTCCAACCTTTTAGTTAATGCCGAAAGCAAAACCCAATTATCGATACGCCGCGAATTCCTGACGTCGGGAGGTAAAATCTGATCACGGACCAGGTAATTAAGAACGATGATGAAGTTACGCCATATTACGTGTTTCGCAAGAACTTCCCTGCCGTTAACGGCCGTGAATCGCGTGCGTTATGGGGGCGTAATTATTAAAAAGGCCGGCCAGAAACCGCAAGGATATTTCCGAATTTGCCTACCTTAAATTCCATCTCGAGCTCCATTTTTCATAGAATTTGTGAAGCTATTTTCGATCAGCGTAGTTTAAAAAAAAAAACACTCATTACTTGGGATTAATATTCATTACAACCATCAAGCTTCTGGGAATTTATTTTCGGAAATTCATATGCTGTTGCTATGTGCGTGTTTTAAGTTTTGGTGAATCATCGAATTTAATTAATGACGAGTAAACGTTCTTATATCTACCTTGGAGTTTATTTTTATGGATTATGTCAAATTGAGAAATATTCTGCACATGAATGGGAAACTATAATCTCACCTCAAAGAATACCTCGAACAAACAGAGTTGATTTGGAAAATCTATCGCGGATGGAAACGTCCACGTCCAAGAGGCGTGCCACACCATTGACAGTGACAGTTTGAAATCAATCGAAAACTAAATGCAATCAAAAGACTGTAATAAGTTCCAGTTTCGATCATAAGGTCAAAGAAATTTGGAAATAAATCGAACAACATTGTCGCTCAATAACATGAACAAAAATAGATTATTACATCGAAAATCCACGTCGAGTGACAATTGACAGACGAGCTGCGGGCGATATCTGGGATGTCGAGACACAATCGGAGAACGGGCGGAAAATATATATTTTTTTAATAGCCCTCGTTCATTTTTATTACGCTTTATACGGGAAGTATTTTATACTGAACGCTGATTCGCGATTCACGTTACAACCGGACTCTTTAGGAATTTTCGACGGTTCTAGTAGTTAACCATCCATCTAGGTTGATAGGTTTATAAACCAAAGCATATTCCCATTTCCCGTTGCCATAAATTAATCCAATTATTAGTTTAAACATTTCCTCACTTAAAGTTTTAAAATTTGTTACTCGCGTTGAGCTTTCAGCTATTTATAATGCTTAAAAAGATCTCATTGGTTTGCATGAATTAGCGTGGAAGACTTTTTCTGTTTTTGTGAGAATGCACACACATAGTAGGTTGTTGAAGCTTTTTTTGCTATGATTTAACTTCAAGTCTCATACAATGAAGATTTTTTTCAATTTTGTGGTTAATTTCAGGATAATGTGGTTATAATATGTAGAAAAACATTTCCAAGGTAGTGCGATATTCCTTTGTTTTTCCGTTTTAGCTGTTATAATTTATTTTTAGATAGGATATTTCTCTTGGTGCTAATATTTAGCCGAAAATGACATCGCCCGCCTCCAAGAACTCGGATTCGAACCCTTGGTCCCCAGTCCCGGATGCATTTATCCTACAACAGGGGTAATAATCTCTAGGTCACACACTTCGACGCGCTAGTATTCAGATCACGGGGATGCAGAATGTCGAGAAGGCGGACTTGACCGCCGTCCTAGGTCATTCACGAACGCTGGATACGAGACGAGATTGAAACTGGTTTTCTCCGTCATTAGCGTTAGGGTCATCTTCGCAAGAGAAATGTACGTACTAGCAGAAATGACCTCGAGGTAATGGCTGGTATTCTTAATGGAGGAAAAATTTCTGTCCCCCGTGTAATAACAATAAAGGTTTCAGTTGTAATAAATGTTTAATCATAATTAAGATTTAATATAATAAATATTTATTTATAACAAAGTTTTAATATGCTGTAATAACCGGAAGACGTAATTTAAGAGTAAATTTTTCGGACTGTCAGCGCCTCTGGTGGAGGAAATTCGCACTATTCGGAAAATTCTACGTTTTTGTAACTAACCCCCGAGGTATATCCGCCACGAAAATAATTTACGGGAAATTCGTGAAAACAAAAATATGCACAGTTGGACAAATCGATAAAAGCGTACATTTTTTTAAATAAACGCAACGACAGGAAGGGTTGTAAAACGTTTCACCACATTTTTCCCGTCTTTTCCTGCCTTCGTTATCCCTTAAGTTTCCTTGGTCATTCGCGGAAATGTATGTTGCATTTCACGATCCAGTGAGCTTCGCCCGTGGCTTTTCTTCCGCGAAAAGAACCATCCGAAAACCATTCCGGCCAATGACTTTCACCCACGAGTTTTCGAAGTCCCTCGGGTCATCGCTTCCAACAAAAAACGGAGTTTTTCCTCCAGGATGTGACGTTTCGTCCATAGTTGTCATGTCGACCGAGAGTGACGCATCGACCGGGCCGATATGTCACTGAATGACGTGTCACCAGTGTTATTTGGGTATTTTGGTGGAGATATTTTCTTATAAAATTGGACCTGCGGCATTTCACGCCACCCACTTGCTTCTATTTTTATCATAGTTCACGATTTCGATCGACTTTTATTTATTTATTTTATGCGATTTCGTGTATTTTTACGTTTAGTTTGGTTTAATTTTTTGCTGGTAATATGTTGAGGAAGTCTGTGGCATAGTTGTACCCACTGGTGCTAATGAGCCTAGCTGAAGTTCATAATGTACAGAAATTGACGTTTAAACGTTCCTTATAATCGAAATGTAATACAGATCGTTTTGTAGATGCCGTAAAGCCAATATATATTTAAATTGAAGTATAATTATGGCGTAATGATATCCCCTGCCATACACCATTGGCAATTTCTTGGGTAATAATGTAAATGTATATTTATTCCTGTCGCGCAGTGAAGGCTTGGGCGATGTGGCTTTGCGAAAAATTGCATGCATTTTGCTTTCAGGCACATGATTTCTTATAATCGATGTTTTGTTTTTTTCTGTCATTTTAGATAACTCACATCTGTTTTAAATGTCGATAAAATGCAAATAAGTCGTTAACGTACTCGCTACTATGGAGATCTATCGATGAAAAATTGCTCTTTCGGGAAACTAAGTCTATACAATTTTAAAATACGCTGGAGTTCAACGTTCGTGTCTTTGATAAAACACTGGGTTAAATTATTATCATAATCTTTAGCAAAATATTTTATTTTGCTACCGAACCACCACACGCCAAATAATTCGCTCTTGCCAAAATGAAAATCCGTTTCGTGAATCGAAAAGCATTCCCTTAATTTTTCGTTTTCATTATAGCGATAATATATAACGGAGCGTTCGTAATTACTATAGGGCTGTCTGAATGTGATATCAAAGCGGAATATATACATATCTTTATTTCAATTTTTCGCTCGTGTAATGCCCAACGGAAACGATCTCGCGTCTCATTTTTTTTAGAACGTCTAATGTAAGTACGCTTTCCGTTATTTCATCCCCCCAAAAATATCGCTTCAAAAAGTTTTCCGAAAATTGCGCGATGTGCGGTTACCTTTTTTTTTAAAAATAAAGGTAACTCGTTTTCGCTCGAGATGTCGGAGCATATTAGAGAGCAATAACACACCGCAAACTCGTTAGTTCCCGTCTAGCGAAAGGTTTAAACGAGGACGGATCGCCCTCGCGGCTTAGTGGATTCGGAAGCCGACTCTTCCTCTGCGATCTCATGAGATTGCCAAATAGCGAAAAATCCCGGACTTCCTCTCTCTCTCTCTCTGCTGACGTATTCTCTGCCGGAAGTCTCCTTCCCCCCCCTCCCTTCCCCTTCCCTTTTCCTCAATCTTATCGCTTGTCGAAATATCGAAGCTTATTTGTCTATCGTTACGAGGATTAATCCTTTCCATATCGCCATTCGGCTCGGAGGAGTTCGACGAACTACTGTGGATAGCATCTAGCTCGACTTTACGTGTTCTTTTTAGTTCATCTACCGTCCTCGAGTTTTGCCTTGCTTCTCTTTATCAGGTGAGCCTCGATCGTGTTTGCTATATTTCTTAAGTCAGCGGGTAAATACGGGAGATAAAGGGAGCTCCAACGATGTTTTTTCTTCGTAATTATCCGTCCGAGGCGACGCGATTCCTTATCTGGGGAAGTGTGTTGTTGAATTCTGTTTACGGTAAACGGGTGACACGTTCTCGTAGAGTTCTCTAACCGGGCACCGTTTCCGCTACTGTGTGTTTTATTTTGTCGGCTTATACCTCCGTGATGTGTTTTCGGTTGACGCGTTTCGGTGAATTACTGCTATACTAAATACGTACGATACTAGTGATAATAGTTAGTCATCCACGATGCCGACATTGATCCCCTAATCCAGCGTTTCCCAACCTTTTGAACTCCGCGAACCACTTCAGCAACCCTTCCAGGCCCTGCGGACCACCTCATTTCTTACACCAACCTACTTACTGTATCTATCTACTTTTAAGAAAAGGGGTTACTTGGTTACGTGGTCTATTAGACCATTTTCAAATAATATATTACACCCGTTTCTGTCTGTTTGAGGATCACCTGATTATTACTTTCTCCATACGTAGTAATGGGAAAGTATTGTGATCACGAAATAATCGACTTCGAGATTTCAACGGAAATACACGTTTTGAGGTCCCTAGAACACGTTTAGACTATTTTCGGAATGAAGTATCTGTGTGTGTGTGTGTGTGTGTGTGCGCGCGCGCGCGTGTGTAAGAGATAGCGAAGGGGAAGAGGCAGAGAAGCCTTAATAATAAAGCCCCTTTCCATGTATATGAGGGAAAAGAGCCTTTTAACCCTATCAGAATTTTGGAGGTGATTCGATTAACTTCTTTTGTCCTCCTCCTCCTCCTATCTTCCCACTACCACCACGTCTCTCCTCCCTATCGCGTCTGAAAGGGTTTTTGATTTCAAAATTAATTCCGTTATAAGCCGGAGGGTTGCAGGATTGACGTTTTTATTTCACTCGCGGCAGATCGCCCTCTCACTCTCCATTACATTGTCGAAGAAAATTGAACGCAATATGGGGAGCGAATTGTGTGGCTCGCGGCAGCTTTTTTCCTCTTTGGAAGGCCGCGTTTTGATGTTCTTTTTTATCCGAAGTGCGTTTTTTTCATCATATTTCACTCTCCAGCGATAAAAAATCTGTACGTGGCTTCAATTAATGAGTTCGTGAGAATAAGGTTGAGAAGACCTGGTTACTTTTTTTATTCTATTCATCTCTTATTCTTGAAAATAAAGGTTCTCTCTACCATGTTTTGCGTACAAAATAATGTGAATTCTAAGATTTAAAGTCTGAATATAGGCACGTAGATATTTCTGAGCACCATTCTGATAAAGGTGAGCACTTGTATGTGTTTTTTAGCATTTTTGTTGATTCCAACGGAGTTTCAATAGCGTCTGAATAACCTTTTACCTGTACGGTTATACGTATGAGCAGAGAATTGACCAAGTATATAACGCCAGTATGTTAATCCAAATGGAAAATGTTGGATCTTGTTCATATCGTCATAGCAAGGCTTTCTATTGCACCAGAACAAAGACTTTTATGGCACGTCTCTTACAATATTCTCCAGAAAAAATAATATTTCCAACAAAAGTTGATCAAAACAAAGCCGACAATTTTTATCTGCTGTATTTGTTCTTGGGATTAACTGCTTTCAAAGAAAGGGATGCCAATGTCTATAAAAGTGGTTCCCTATCTCAGTGCTTCCCAAACTATGGTCCGCAGAGGTTTCGTTGGTGGTCCGCGAAGGTTTCCAAAATGTAATTTTTAGAATGAACCGCATATTTAGTTGAATTTTTTGGGAAAAGTTAATCAATTCTTACACTATCACAGGTATTCAATACTTAGTAATGTAGGTACCTAGTTAGCTTAAAGATCTTGCTACTCCTTCATATTTCCAGATTTCACCTCTCTGCAATCAAATTAACCCCTTTTCATTAATGTGGTTACAGTAAGTAAGTTTGTGTCAGAAATGAGGTGGTCCGCAGGGCCTGGAGGGTTTCTGTAGTGGTCCGCAGGGCCTAGAGGGTTTCTGTGGTGGTCCGCGGAGCTCAAAAGTTTGGGAAGCACTGCCCTATCTTCATTGAGTTATGAAACCATTCTGTTTCATCTCTTAATTCGTGGAACCACAAAACGTGAATTCAAGTGATCCTGGGTGGATAAGACGGCGTCATATTAAAATAATCCCATATCGATATTGAGGTAGCATATGGTTTAGCGGTTAACCACCTTTTGCACGTATTAACTGGATGGAAAGCGATTTTTTTCATTGATAAACATTCCTGTTCATTGACTTGTTTAATTTCTTGTTAGAAAAAAATCTCCCATTCTTATGGTAATTCAGTTCGCTCGTTAGTTTATGAGATACATGATACATGCCGTGTTTTCAGTCTTTAATGACCGTATAATTTTTTTCGTGTCTCATATGGAGATCGGACGAAAACAATCGAAACGCTTTAATTAACGATGCGCGGGCATGCATGCGCGGGGATGCTTGATTTTACGGGATACCGAACGATGCGTAATGATTCGGTCGCAAATGACGCCAATTCGAATCACGTATTTTCATGCGTTGATGCGTTCTACGGGTTTTTCCATTACAAGAAACGGATCGCCAATTAAATACAATCATCAGAATTGAAATCTCTCGAAATGCTTCTAACGTTCACGCTCTTAATCTTTCATATGTCATTCTCTTCGACGATTTTGGATGGTCATCCTTGTTTGTAATGTTTTGTCGATTTTTTTTCCTAAAATAATATAATTATGCCCCGTGATAAGGCTCTTCAACGCGTTTTCGTTAACACGCGCGAAGCTAGCTTATCAAAAAAGAAAGGTGTGACTAATGATCACCAGTATCATTCCATTACTAGAGAATTATCGAGTTCGTCTTACGACTGAAAACAAATTCAAGGATAAGCACTTGAGTACAAAAATTGAAAAAATAAGTATTTATCTTAGGTATCTCTAACAGCCGTAAAAAGATTACGATGTATTTTCGTTGAATCAATACGGAAGACGGCTGCATTGTATCCGAAGTGCGCACCTGGTTTTTCATTATCTTTCTATGGCTATTGAAGACAAACTAAGATAAATACTTTTTTCATTTTTTTTTACTTTGGCGCTTATTTTCGAGCCAGAATTATTCTTTGGTATGTGTCACTTTCGTATTTCCGTCGCATCGATTTTTTTATTTAAGGATTTCCGTGACGAAACTTTAGTGGTTTGTAAACTATTACTTCGCTATCTTACCTGCAAACTATATTCTTCGTATAAGTGTAGGTTGCGTATGGCTAATAATAAATTCTAGGTATTTTTACCCGTTTGATAAGAATTTTCTTATCTGCATACGTGCGCAGCGCGTTAACCAAGAAATCTTTGGTAACCTCAGAAGATCTTCTCAGTAGTTTCCTTCAGCGGCGTAAGGAGTTTTTCCTGTCATTGTCCGATTCATTATAAAATAAATATCGAACCGAGATTGAAACTTAATCATGATGTTAAACTCGTGTGAAGAGAGGCGATTTGTTCTGTATGTCTGCGACCGTCGTGTGGATGGTACGTTTTTTATTGGATTCATTTTTAGCGTTTTTTTTAATTCGCCAATTTAATCGTATTTTTTGCGTCAGTCCGTCCCGTGAACTACTTTACACAGTTCGTTTTATAATAAAAATAGTGAAAAATTACAGTGTTAAATTTATTTATGATTTTGAGGAATTATTGATGTCCATAATTCTTCCCGCGATTGAAAATTGGAGAATCCAGGAGGAGTAGCGGGGGGCCAATAAAAAATACCGCCCTAAAGATCCGTTTCATCAGTTCCTTCCTTACTTATTTCATTTTTATTTACATCATGCCTAGTCAGGGTTGTGCCCATATTAGCTGAGTTGTGTGTTAATATCGGCTTAAACCTCCCATGTAGACTGTAATCTTTGTAAATAGATATTTTGAGGAGTCAGTTATGTCATGTTATGTTATGGAACTTCAAATCTGTTATACTTAAGGAAAACATTTTCTATTCAAATGATTTAAAATTAGAATAATAGAGGTTCAGGCTAAAGGGTCTCTACCCTGTTAAAAGAATATATTTTAATTATGCTGATTCAGAGGTAATTTGGCCTTCGCTCTTTTTTCGCTCATTTAAAAATTGAACATGATTTTTTTCTCACTTCCCTTATTTTTTTAGTTGGAAATCCTGTTCGTCGTGCTTCATTTGTCTATCAGAACTCGTTCTTCTTTCTCCTTTCTCGGTCACGCGAATCTATGGTGGTTTTCCGACTTCCTCTTCAGGTTGATAAAAAAACCTAAAGACTGGCTACACCGTTCCGAATGTCGCAAATTTAATTTTCAGTTGCTCAGGTTACGCATAAGGCGATCGTTTGGAGAAATAACTGATTCGTAAATAATTTACCGTGTCGTTTTCCGTCGTAAATGAAAACAACCAGGCGGAACTTGCGTAGAATATCTTTTCCGCAAAAAATGTTTCATTCATCGAGTTTCTAGTAAACTACTTTGCGTGGTTATGCCAGCACGTCATCTCGTACTTCCCAGGAAAGGACGACATAATGTAAATATTAAGCGGATGTTTGTCTCTATACGTTTAAAAAACGCCCAACATCCCTGGTCTGGGATATTCCTTATCCCTCCATTATTATGAATTTACATTGTAAAATTTCGCCATCGATAGTTAGTTAATGGTGTCAGACCAAACGTGGATTTTTTCCCGTATGCTACGTGATTTATATAGATAAAGGTTGAAGCTTCGTTTTTGAACGAATGCCTTCTTTATCGCTAATAAAATAAATTCTGTAATTTTGGATTTTATTTCCCGTGTACCAAGAGATTTATAGGGTTAAAGGTTGAAGCTTCGTTTTTTAACGAATGCCTTCTTTATCGCTAATAAAATAAATTCGGTAATTTTGGATTTTATTTCCCCTGTGCCACGAGATTTATAGAGTTAAAGGTTGAAGCTTCGTTTATGAATGATTGCCTTCTTTATCGCTAATAAAATAATTTTGGCTTAATTGTACGACTGTTTTTAGTTTACCTAGTTACTGTGTATCGCCGATGAAAAACAATAATCGAAATATATACTTTTTATAATTACATAATTTATTCCTTTTTAATTAATACAATGATACTGAAAAAACGTTAAATAAGTTAGGAGATGTTACATTAGGAGGAAAAAACATTAAAGTCGTTTAAAAGAAAAATTCAAAATTGTTGAAAATTTCATGAACTAATTGCGAAAGCAGTGACGTGTGCAATCGTTGCTAAAATTTGGAAATGTAACATAAGGTCATGCAAATCCGGTGGCTTTTCTGCAGGTGCCTAGGTTGAATTAAATATAAAAGACCATGCTCACGGCGAGATTTGAACCCGCGACTCTTATATTTGGGAGCCAGACACACCAAGCATCCCTCACCCAAATACGATTTCCGGTGCATCGAAAATTTTCATATTAAATAATTAACTTACATAGTAAGTTAACCGGAGCGAACGTGGTTGTTTTGTATTCAATTTTTTAATGTTCAGAATTAATTTCGTTCAATGTCGTCTTACAATTTCGGTCGGTGATTCGTTCCCCATTTCGTTAGCCTTTCGACCTACTTTAACGCGGTTTCAGTCGCGCAATCAATGAAGTAAGTAGTGGCGGAGTTGATTTCGTTATCTTCGGAAGGTGGTTTGACAGATTTGCGTAAGATTTTCGAGCTCTGATAAAATCTGCAGACGTTATTTAACCTTCTGCCGTCTCGTGATTCTCTCTAGTTTATCGGTTGGGTGACAACCAGGTGAGCGCAGCGTCAACACGTTTGTGGGAGGGGTTTGTTGGCTCGATGCAGCGAAAGAGATGAGATTAAATCTTTTCATATTCCATCTCTGGTAGTTTTAACTTTTTCGGTTTATTTGGTTCGCAACCTTTATTCATCCTCTTGTCATCGGTCGTGATTTTTCTACTCTTTATGTTTCTCGAGTAAAGCGAAATTTTGACGGAAGAAAGTATAAAGGCAGCCGTTGACGTTGTCGTTGAACATAATTCGAAATTTTAAAATATATTTAGCCATTTTTTTACATTAATGCAAAAGAGATAATTTTTCTCGTGTAGATGTGATGATAGTGTCGGAATCTATGGAATTCTAGGATCTTTTCCCCTCTTTCGATGAAGAATTTTGAGTTTCGTCCTTAAATGCGGCAGTTTTGGGAAAGGAGCTGTCATTTCGTCAGTTCAACACGTTAGCTAACCCATTTGTATGTCATTACATTTGGTTACAGTGCAATTTTTTTGTGATATTTTATTTTACAGCCTGTCTCACGTAGTATTTGTTTTAGTGAATTAAAAGAGTGAATTAATCTTGGAGAAAATTTCCCTGGGAGAAATAAACTTTGATTTTCCATAATATTAGGATTTCGTGGGAGAATTTCTGTAGCTTCTGATGGATATCGATATTAAATGGGAAGAAATGACTACAGTTTGAATGCATTAAGGTTGAGTGAAGCTGGAGACAACTTTTTGTGGTTTTTTTCATTATTTCAATATTGTTCTCTTCAGAAATTTATTTTTCGTAAAGTGCATTATATCGCGTGTTTAGTTCTAATGCGCTGTTTACCTCTGAATAGCTAACAGAAAGTTTCTAGCCTGTGATGAAAACAAGTATGATTAGCTGTTCAACTCACTACGATTTAGAAACGAATACAGTTTCTGTTGTTCTGTTGTTTGAATAATAGTCTCTTTCAGGTATCATAATAAATAAAATATAGCGTATTTCTGGATAAAAATATTTATTGTTCGAGCATCTGCGTACATTGTCGGGGATTTTAAGATAAAACGTTTAGCAATCAATTCCGGCATAGATAAGAGAACTGGTGCGTAGATCTTCAGCACCTTGGTCACTCTGTAACATTACTTTGCGGTTAGACTGCACCATTGGGACAGAACCAAGCTCTTTTATCAATCCAGGAAGTCGAATTCCGAAAAAAAGAAAACAATTAGGAAAAACTCCAGTTTCCTCGTCCTCGTCCTAGAACATTCAAAACGACCTACATTTCCCCCTTTTTCCTCTTACGCGTGTCAAACAACTGTAAAAAAAATAGGAACGGAATTCGCTCGCGCACGTATCTACCTTATCTTAACAGAAAAAACTTTTTCAGTTGCGAAAATGCGCATCGGATCCGTGATTTACGAGAGAGAATTTCGTTCCGTCTTTTTTTTAGTATTTTTTTATTGTCGCGAGAGAGCTTTGGCGCGAGGTTCTTTCCTGTCGCTTCATTTTTATCTGCTGAGGGGAGGGAGAATACTTCTCTCCCCTCCGAACTGGTTTCCCCCGTATGATAACGCAGTGCACAGCTGAAAGGAAGAGATCTCGTCCGTTTGTGTATTCGCCTCTCCTTACACTCCGGCGAACCTTTTGTAACTCCAAGCTGTACTTTCATCGAGGTGACAAGTCTTTTCTTTTTTGAGGAGAATAAGATCGGTACGTTGTTTCGCGCGCGTAAATTTTTCAAGTGCCTAGTTGTGTTTTTTTTTTAAATAAAGTGTAGGGAAAAAATGAAGGCGTGACCGATTTCGGGGAATTAAAAAAAAAAGGAATCGGTTTGGTTGTTAATGAATTGATCTTGTAAAGACTTTTGAAGTGACGGGTTCATTAGCGGTTGATAAGTGTACGTCGAGATTCCTCGAAACACGTCGCCCAAGGACGTTTTCTCTGAATCACGCGTCGATGTGTTGTCGTAAAAGGAGAGAGAGAGAGACCGGTCGGATTGAGTGGATGAAGAGCGGTGAATAATTCCCGTGCTGTGAGTTCCAGAGTTTTTTGGGATTTCTTCTGCGGGAGATTTTTATTTTGAACTTTTAACCCGAGTTTCATTCCCATCGATTTCAAATGTGCTCAAGTGTGAGTGATATTTAAAAGGGCTGTGCCCCATCGGCGTGAAAGTCATAACGACGAGGATTTGACGTTGGACGCTACCAGTTTTCTGACATCCATCCTGAAGGTTTGTGATTTCATTTATCTAACCTGTGTGTGTAATTTGAGGGTGGTTATAGCCCGTTTTCTCCTTGAAAATGGGATGTTTCATGCTTATCACTTATATTGTTACTAGAAAGCCATTTCGGATTAGCCGCATCTGTGTGAATTACCTATATAGTGGTACGGACCGGGCCGCTTCAAGATTTTGAGGCTCCTGACCACAATAAAGACACGCGAAAACAAAAGAAGACAATCATTAGCTAAAAACAGCGAAGTGTAATTTCTATATTTTTTATTTATGATGTGCTATTCTAGCCTTTATACGTGCAAATGTATCAATTTTTGAGGAAAGATCTAATTTTCATGCAATTTCACGGTTGATAATTAAGCATGGCGAGTGAATTCGAACGCAAATTTCGACTCCTTTGAGCTTGAGGCCCAAGTCAAATGGTCCTCTTGACCCCCCTCTGAGAGGCCCTGGGTACGGAAATGAAAACTATCATCCTTTTCATTAAAAATTTGCATGAAATCTCCGTGAATCTTATACAAACACGTGCGTGTCAACCGTTTTGTTGGTCTACGCCGCCATCTGCCGCATATACGATTTCGGCTCGTGTATACGTTTTTAACTTTTACTTAGGTCCGATTGAAACTAGCGATCGTTTCGCACGACTGAGTGAGAGTCCGAGGCAGGAAAAAATCGCGAATTTCTCGGATTACCTTCCTCCGTCTAAAGTGCGCCGAGATTCTTAACAACAGGGCTAACGGACGCTAGAATTCGCAACGCGTGGAATACCTCGAGTCCACGACGGCGAAACAAGTAGCCTGACCACATCGCAACGGTGAGGTCACGAATTCGAGCCCCGCGGGGAATGCGCTCTCCCTTGCGTTCCACGAAACGATCTTCCGGTATTTTAATATCGTCTGCGAGGAATTCCGAGGCTGCGTTTTTTTTTTTTTTTTTTTTGTCTTTCGTCGGCGACGGACGTAAAGTTTTGTGTGGTTGATTCACGAAATTGGCATTTATGACGGAAGAAAAAATGATCCTCGGTGTGTCTGGACGAGATATTTTTAAGATGGGTCTTTTTTGCTTTGAAATCTTGGGTCTTAAATGCCTACAAAGTTATGGTGACGTTATCATTTATCGATGGAATGCTCTATTATCTCATTTTAGATCAAGTAAAGATCATTGACATGTATTTGTAGTTGAATTAATATAAATTAGGTTTCCCTTACCTACGGATTAACTGCTTCATTACTGATCGCAGTTGTCTACTGTAATCTTTTAATATTTAAGAAGCACGTACTGATTTATTTGGACAACTTATCAGATACCATTTATTGGCAGGTTTTTGTGGCGTAATTAAAACATATGTTTGTCGTCATCCTTCAAAAGTATTCTTGAATCACGAATCGTAACAGTTTTCTGGGTCCATACCGTTAGTATCGTTAAATGTAATGAAATCAATGGTGTTAGGCGTATACCTATTTTTGGAACGATTCCGTAGTTAAAGCAGAAAAAGAAAGAAGTATAATCAGTGCTGTAGTGGAGGGTATACGGTGCTATACTCTGCTTTTTTTCGAATGAATAGGGTATACCCTCTGCTTTTTCGAGCGAATAGTGTATACCCACGCCTTATGAAAAATTATACAGGTCGATTTAAAAAAAACAGCTAATTCGTTTTCTTCCGGCATTGTAAAATTACAGTCGGGTAATTTGCTCCTAAAAAGCTGGATAAGAACCCTTCCTCAAAGTTTTACTTTAGTATACTGCAGCGTTTCTCAACCGGTGCTCCGCGGAGCACTGGGTCCTCCGTAAGCATTAGGTAGGTGCTTCGCAAGCTTTTCATCCATCATTTTGTATTAATTCATTTTTTAAATTAAACAACCTCTATATATATATATATATATAGTCTGTTCACTATCTAAAGTCTCTTGGTAGCAGCCAGTAGGAGACGGTTCGTTTGGGAAGGTAGTGGGGGGAACTCAGTGTTACTCTTGATTTAGAAGCGTTCACATTGGTCTGCGTTGCCATTTCTACCGCCGTTTCCTTGCTGTTGCTGTTCGTGATTGGGTATCTGTCTTCCCGCGCGAAAGTTGTGAGGGGCGATGGAAGGGGAAACGTTCGTGATTGGCTACTTGCTCTATGAAGGTCAAGAGACTTTAGATAGTGAACAGACTATAATATGTGTGAGATCGTCTTTAATTTCATTGCGATTTTTGAGTTCGTTCATTCAAGTTTTCCTAGATAGTTTTTGTACTGACAAGTGTACTTTGATGGTAGGTAACAAATGTTCTCCTGAAAAGTTTGTTCTAGTGCCCCTCCTAAATTAATGAAAACCTCTAGGTGCTCCCCGGTTTACTAAAGGTTGAGAAACACTGGTATACAATGCACCCTCTGCTTTTATTTTTACGACTACAGCACTGACTATAATCCGACGTAGGTTTCGTTACAATATATTGTATTATCATCAGGTGACGGCAACCAATAAACCGTCATATACGTATATAGGGAAGGCCAAATTCATTACGTACGAATTAATTTTTTAAACTTGTTTTTAAAAATTGTATTCGTTTTGAAAACAATTAAACGATAAATACCGCCTTTAAAAAAAAGGTAATTGCTTTAAGAGGTAATACTCGTTTGGGTGGATCACGGTGCGATGCACGGAGGATATAACGAGAATGCAGAGGGGATAGAAAACCCCAAGTCCAGCAGCGTCGCACTGCAAGGAGACGGCCAGAGGAGGAGTAGGGGGAGAGATAGAGGAATGCAGTCCCCCGGATCGCCCCGAGTGAGGGGGAGGACGTTTTAAGTGCTGATAAAAGAATGGGGTCGCCCCCGTCCTCATCTCTCTCTCTCTATATATATAAACCGCGGAAAAGCTGCGGAAGAGATACTGTTAACATTAGTGCGGATATTCGCTGCGATTTTAGGCGAGCGCTCGTCGGAAACGCTTGGAAAGACAGATACCGGCCTTATTTCCACGACTTTTCGCGTTAGGTTTCGATTCGAAGCGTCCAAAAATGAACGAAATTCGAATTCTTACGTGGGCTCGTTAGGCGAGTCGAAAATCCTCGCGAATCTCTAACTTTAAAGCGTCTTAGAAGTGAAAACGTGAATGGTCCAAACCAGTGGCCCCCCGACCTATTAGAAAGTGGTCCACGTTGAATTATAAAATGTGGGATGAGGGGCGAACATTTGAAACGAGAAGAAACACGTTAATTATAACTTTCCCTTCGTGTTATTAACATGGAACAAGAAATTTTTGATTCATTATAAACACAATGAAATATTAATAGAATTTGAAAATATCAAACCAATAGGTTAGCTTAAGATTCTAAGCTAAGCGTGTGTGTCCTGCACGTGTATGTCTGGCGTTTACGCCTTATCGTTCGTTCTTCACTTGAATTTTATTATGTTTTATTTCCACTTGATCTCGAGTGCGCGTCCTCTCGACGATCTCCGATTATTTCTGCAGGCCAAGTCCGGCTGCCGGAAAATCGAATAATACCCACGTTTCTATTTCCTCACTCGCGCACGACCTTCGTTTCCGATCGGCATTACTCGGCGTTTTTTTCTCTACTCGCGGCACTTACTAGAGAGAAGCCCGAGATTTTCCGAAAGGGTTTCTCCGTCACTTCATATATATATATATACTATACGTCGCTGTTAATAATGGGAAATCCGAAATATATTAGGATTTTTCGACGTTCCCTCCTCAAATAAAGAACCGTCTCTCTTGGCACTTATAGCCGTTTTCTGGCGAATGCTTTGAGACGGGGGGAGGGGTTGGAGAATCATCCCTTACCGCCCTTTCGCTTCAGTGCCCTACTCCTTTCTCCTAATCCCTATAAAACCCTACCGCGCCATCATCTCTCTCTCTATCTCTTTTCCTCCTACACCTCACCAAACCTACCTCCCTCCCTCTCTCTTCTACCCCTCCTCTCTCGCACACACCCCTCTACTTTCCCACATAAACCCATCTCTAAAGCCCTTGCCCCCCATCTGCGCAAAGTGGGACACAGCCACGGGCTCCAATTTCCCGGATCTCTCTCTCTCTCTGTCCCTCCAAAGGGGAGAGGAGGAATTCTCCCGGGAGGTGAAGGAGGTCCGTCAAGGTTTGCAAATCGCCCGGCGATGCCGCAAAGTCCTTCATTGAGAGGATGGAGGGAAAGAGAGTGTGATGAAGAGAGAAAGGGAGAGGTGAAAAAAGTTGTGTTGGATTCGCTTTTCCCCCCCTATGAACGCAAGGCATCGTCGCCCTAGTCCGCCCACGAACGAAAATTCGATAAACGTGTTTACGACCAGCTGAGGGAATTCCACCCGAAAAGTCCGATCTAGGGCTCGGGAAAGAGAGAAAGAGAGAGAGAGAGAGAAAGGAGAGAGAGGAGGAGGGTAAAAGACCTTTCTCCTCCCTCCCTACCTTTCTCTCTGGCGTATTGAGCGCCCTCTCTCTCTCGACGGTTCGCATGTTTTTTTTTTTTTTTTAAAGTTTCGATTGTGTCCGTAAAGCGTCGTCGTCGAATTAAAATACGGTCTCTTCGTTACGGCGAGGGAGGGGGCGTCGGAATGCTCCCCCTTCCTCTCATCCTTAGGGAGTGTTTAATTAAAAAATAAAAATGCGAGAGCGGTGAGAAACGGATCTTTTGGGTGGAAAAAGCTACAAAAAAATATCTCCAGGGTCTGGAATTAGCTTTTTGGAGCTATCTTTTTTTTCTCTCTCTCTCTCTCTCACACACACAGAGTTAGGCTGTCAGTTTTTCATCTCGTTTCATAAGGGGAAGGTTTTTATATTTTATTTTGGATTTCCTCCTCTCTCTCCCCTCTCCATCTCTTCCCTCTTTCCTCTCTCTCTCTCTCTTTCATCCCTCTAGGCCGGTTAATTTGGTTGCGGGGACCCTCTTTTTGGTGTTACCTCCCGGGCGAATCTAACATTTCTTTTTTTTTTTTACCTTTAGCGCCGCTTATTTTCGCGAATTGACGTTGATTAGACCAATTTGCGACGGCGTGTAATGAAACCGAACGTGATAGCCGAATATAAAAAATAACTTTGCGCCCCTTTACGTAATTCGGCGTGAGTTTCATATTGTCCGCGTGTTTTTTTCGTCTTTTTTTTAATTCCGACGCGCCCCCCCCCCCCCCCCCCCCCCCCTCGCTCTCCCAAAGATATACAATTTTGCATGCTGCTAGTTCGTCGGGAAAATAGCGCGGCGCTAATTTGATGCGAAATGCGGTGTTTTTGCGATACCTCTCGCGTATGTGTCTGACTTTCTAACTTGCTATATGTGAATGTGTTTTTATGCGATGCACTACTAATAGATTCATTTATACTTAAAATAAAATGGGTCGACGCTGTATAAGATGAGGCATTTCCCTGTGTTGATGAGAATAGTTATTTTACGTGAAAGCGTCCATTATGATGATGATTAAGCATTACTCAAGAATACTATAAAATATTTTTTTATTGACTCGTATTTTTTTTTTGTTAAATATGTTTCCAAAGCTACTGAAAACGTTGAAATGCAAAAAATGCGTTGGGAATAATGTTTTAATAAATATTTCTGATACTATAAGTGAACAAGAGTTATTAAGAATCGAAGCTGTGCTAACGAATAAAAGTTTTTCTGTTGATGCGCGTTATGGCGCCGTGGTATGAATTAACCGACAGAAATTGTTCATTGTGTGTTTCCCATTCTTCAATTTGGTTACGATCAAACTTACGCAAATATTATTCTAATATCGATTTTTTTCTACGCTTAGTTTTGTTTGAAATTCTGATGATGTTATTTTTGCTTCGCAGGTGGAAGCTGGGGACGTGATATTAGAAGTGAATTCCAAAGACGTCTACAGATTTAGCACTAAAGAAGGTAAATGTCTCCAGCGTATGAAACAAGAATACATACTAGTAGCTATACCCGGCGTAGCATACGCCGATCTAGCGGATCTTAAAGGTTCTTAATTAAACATTCAGGCATTTATTTATTTTTTTTAACTATATTTTTTAATCAGAGATTTCTCTAAATACACAATTGTCAATTTCTGCGTTCTTTCCTGACATTGCAGTAAGTGTATCAAACGATCTGACTCTTGATAGAGCAACATATAATTGTCCATGACTAAAAACAGGCTTAGATAGGTAAAGGCATTTCATTAAATGCTTGTCCTTGTGACTTATTGATTGTCATTGAAAAAGCCAATCGTGTGGGGAATTGTTTTTGTTTGAAACTGAATGGTAAATTTGTATCTGATGGAATGAATGAGATTCTTGGAATAAGTACCGTGTCTGAGTTTGCTGCACCGATCACTTTTGCTTTGATTGTGTTTGTAAGTAACAGCAAGTCTTGCACCATTACATAGCATTAGGTTTCTAACGAGCATAATAAGGGCTTCAGTTCATGAGGAGGCATTCCGGCTATACCCACGTAATGTTTACGCGGATTTTTTTCAATTAATTTATCATTAATAATAATGTGAATCAATTAATGGTACAAATGACATCCCCATAGAAAACTATTCAATTAAAGACGTATTTTACCATTTTCTTGCATTATTGATACATCTCCCTCTCTCTGTCCCTATCTCCCCTTCTCTATCCCCCTTTCCTCTTTGTCTCTCCCCTTTCCCCTACCTCCCTTCCACCTCTCTCTTTCCCCCTCTCTCCTTCCCCCCCCCCCCATGTCCCCTTTTCCCATTACCCTCTCTATTACTACATTACTGCATAAACCTTCTTCTCCCCTTTCCCTCTCTCCCTTTCCTCTCTCCCTTCCCTCTCTCCCTCTCCTGCTTCCCCCTCTCCTCTATCTCCCTTTCACCTCTTTTCCTTTCCCTCCCTCCCCTCTCTCTTTTCCCCTCCCTCTCTCCCCCTCTCCTTTTCCCCTCACCCTCTCTTCATTTAAACTGCTTATAAAACGTTATATTTACGCTCGTAAACTATATAAATGTAACATTAAAAACACGGTAAATAATATTACTTTTCAAATAATACGTATTAGTTAACATGTATTGCTGACACAAAAATAAAGCAAGAAAACTTTGAAGGAAAATTAATAACAAAAACATTAAAAACACGGTAAATAATGTTACTTTTCAAATAATACGTATTAGTTAACATGTAATGCTGACACGAAAATAGAGCAACAAAATTTGAAGGAAAATTAATAACAACCTATGTACATACATACATGTTTTTAAACCTGACGTCCACATAGTCTTCCGTGTTAAGCATCTTACCGCATAATTAATTTATTTGTCCATGTTAAATCATTATCTATTAGTTCTAAAATTCATACTATATATATCCAAATGACAAAAAAAATGGAACAGGTTCACTATTGTGATCCCCAAGCTTACCGAACGCCTAAAACTTTTTACTATTCTTTTGCTTTGTTTATTAGACGGAAATTTCGGAATCATATTGGAGAGCCTTCGGCTCGCTTTGGTTTTAAACGTTTTAAATGAGTTGTCGTCTCCGGGCGCTACCGCGCCCTTCGTCTCGCTGGAACGAAAGTAATCCTCCCCATTGTCCGGTGATCGGGTTGGTAAAGGTCGCTACAGGCCTGATCAGTTTTGCGTTTAAGTTACTAAATTACGTAAGTGATTGTGTAGGTAAATGTCGCCATAGGTCGTAGTTCTCATTCTGCCCTATAGGTCGGCTCCACACGTACGTCAATAACCCAATGAAACTGGGGATCACAATAGTGAACCTAAGACAAAAAAATATTCATCAACAATGGAAGTAAATAACAATACACTATTTTAAATTGTATTTCAATTAAATGCACATAAGCAAACACATTTAGCAAAAATCTTATACGTTGAGTTGTTTATTATATTGTACATAACAACCAAGATTTTCGTTGTTAAGGACGGAAACATACCCAAGCAGTGTTACAGGGTTTGCTAATTGTATTGTTGAGATATGCTCTAGGACTTTGAAGCGTGGCATGCTACATTGTTTATCTTATCGATTGAGGCGGCATTGTTGATACTTTTTTCATGAAGCCTTTTCTATGTATTAAATTGTTTACGTTTCCGTATACCTAAGCAAATCATGGCTCCAGCTACTGAATCTTGTATGGAACTAAATATTAATCTTCAAAGTAAGTTTGATTAAATCTTTTTGTGATCCATACATTTGGAAAAAATTTTGACGTACCCTTAAGCATTTTTCTCAGTAATCAATGTCTGTCGCCATTTTTCTGCCCATTATCTTCAATTCTTTCACTGAAAATCCGAAGTTTGCGGAAATATTGTTTCAGCAAAACCTGGCCCATCCTTAAAACGAAGTGAAACGCAGACAGGAGTATTAAATATTAAATCCTATGCTATTGCCTTTTTATTTCCGGTTATTGGAGAATTGGGTGATTAAATTTACAGCTGAATTAAAAGAAACACTTCATTTCCTTTTGAATAGCATTTTCCTGAGAGGCATTATTTGTTTCGTTTAAATATTTCTTTCATTTATGTATTGATGGTAACTTTTTTACTGTTTCCTTTCAGTCCTCAAGTGTCTTAGGTTATCCGGCGACACTGTGACGCTGAAATTAAAACGAGGTAAGTGATTCGATGTTTAAATTTGTAACCAGTACGTGGTGCATAAGTATGACAGTCGACAACATTCCAATGCTTGTTAAAAATTATGTGCCAATCATTAAGTATGATAACTTTATGTATATCCTAAATGCAGTTATAATTTATATTTGTAGTTTTGACAGTTATTCTCATATAACTACTCCAAAACTTATAGAATTAAATTTCTGAAACTTCATTTGAATACCAGTAACAAAATGTATCTCGTTAAAATTACCGCCTAGTGTTTATTTTCTGTCATTTGTCTTTTGTATTGATAGATAGATAATCGTCTTTATTATCAGGAGGGAATTGAAACCATAAGGTCCCGTCTTCCATTTAACCCTAATGATATGGAATTCTAAGATATCAGTAATAGATATTGAATGATTATCTAGATCTAATTCTTTATTATCGTCTTGTTCTCTTCTCAGTAATTGTAAATTTAATTGCGAACTTAAAATTGTAATATCCATATCTTTGCGTTTGAGATGTTTCGGATGTATTTTTATTATTAACAATAATTTTAAAATCTCGCTAAACGAATCTCATAAAACCAAAGGCTTGTATAGAACTCAAAAATTACTAATAGTATGTATTTTAAAGATTTGAAAAAAATTCTGAACGAACGATCTTACTTCTCCAACAGACCCGAAAATCAAAGCACGCGTCCTACAGTATCTGTCCGTCGGCGGTGATGTGAACGCCTTCAACGTGAGACCAAGAGAGGAGGCAGGGTCGAACACCAGGGGCACCGGCCCTCGGGGAGGAGTGACGGCGGGCGACACGGGGACTGCAACAACGACAACGCCTTCGACTACGACGGCGTCAGCGACGACAGCGTTCTCTGACAAGGACAAGAAACGGAGAAGGAACTCACCTCCGTCGGAAGGCTCGACCGGGAGCACTCCGACGGAGGCCCAAGCCAACGGCAGCCTAAAGGGTCTAAGGAAGGTGGAGGAGGCCCCGAAGAAGATATTGGACGAGGAGGACGAGGATGGGGGAGACGAAGACGAAGATGACGACGAAGAGGAAGAGGACGGCGACGACAGGGGAGGCGGGGACTCTTGGAGGGGTGGTGCGGAAGACGCCTTCCAGGAAGCGGACAGGATGCAGTGGGAGCCCATGTCCAGCGGTTCCGGAGGTGCTGGGAAATTCACCCGCCCCAGGCCCAGTCCGCCCCCGCGATTCGAGGCCTACATGATGACCGGTGACCTAATACTCAACCTATCGAGGACCCAGCAAGGCTCCGGTGTCCTTCCCTCGAGGGAGAAGAAGGTCGACAGCCTCCTCCGGTACCATACCCCGTCTTCCCCACCCCCCACCTCGACCTGCCCCCCGACCGCCGTCCGTGCCCCGTCCGCGTCGGTTCCCACGTCTCCAGCGGAATCCGAGATGGGTCTGAAGAGCAAGAGGAGGAAAAAAGGTGGAGGGGGGAGCGGGAGGAGACGGAGCGGAAAGGAGAAGGTCGGAGGGGGAGGTCAGGGCAGGGGGGGAGGCGATTCGGACGGCGGCGGAGGCGGCGGCGGCGCCGGAGGGGGGGCGGGTACGGCATCGGCTTCGTCGGGTGCCGCCGCTTCCGCCTTCGCGTTCGTCAGGACGTCCCGTTCGGAGGACCACCTCCAGCTTCAGAAGGACTCGCTCTCGACCACCGTGGATATAGACATAGACGAGGACGTGACCTCTTCCCTCAACACGCTGCTCGACACGCGTCCCGACGCGCCGCCGGGTGGTTCGGGGACGGGTAACACGCCCGCCTCGTCTCCGCCGCCCGCAACCACCCGCCCGGAACCTAAAAGCGAGCGTATCGTTTGGACGTACAACGATCCGACCTCGGCGGCGGCTCAGCAGAACGGTTCCTCTTCCTCCGGTTCGACTTCCGGTTCCTCGTCAGCGTCTTCCTCCGCCTCTTCTGGTTCATCGAACTCGTCTTCGTCTTCGTCGTGCGCGTCGTCGGAGGAGGGGGTGAGTCCCCACCGGTCATTCTCTCCCGCCTCACCAACCTCTGTCTCTTCCTCCGTCATGTCGAGCGACAGCTCCAAGAGGCAGCACCCTCCGGGAGCCGTGGCTGCGGCCATCGCCGGAACGAACCTGGCGAACCTGGCAAATGGTGACCTCAGCCAGTCGGAAGCGACCGTATCAAACATCTCAAGTCCCGACTTCAGGGAAGAGGCGGAGACTCTGGACATAGTCGTCAGTGGGGGAGGTAGGGATCCACTTTTGCTGCTGATGGAAGCAAGTGACCCAAGTGACAGTGATTCGACCATACTGGTCAGCGACAGGGAACCAGGGAGGAGGCGCCAGCAACAACAACAACAACAACAGCAGCAGCAACAACAACAACAACAGCAACAACACTCGCAGATCATCCAGTCTCACCTAGCTCCCTCTAATGGACACCCTCCTACGACGCAGCAGCAGCAGAAAGATCACCACCGTCACCATCACCACCACCATCATCATCACAGCAGGAGCCACCGTAGGCACCATGGTCACAGACACCACCACAAGCGTGGGGAGGCTTCAACGGCTGAAGAGGAGGATGTTGGGTGTTTGGGGGATGAGGGTGTGGAAGGAGGACCGTGCAGTGGGGAAAGGCAGCACAGGATAGTGATAAAGGTCAAAGGTCCGGAGGGAGGCCAGAGGGGGGGCTGCACCCCCATCAGGTCTCCCAGTGTAGGGTCGGACGATGCCGGGAACGATATGTTGGGGTATCAAGAGTTGAGGGAGTCTGAGGACGATGTGCCATCTGGTGTTTGTTTGGGTGTATTAGAGCATGGAGAAGGGGGAAGGCAAACGGCTACCTCGCCACCTCTCTCGGAAGACGACTCTGATATGGACAGTCTACACAGCTTCCACTATAGTCCCAAGGCAGTGGATTTACCATCGGCATTTAGACTCGCCAAGAGATTATACACATTGGATGGGTTCAAAAAATCTGACGTCTCAAGGCATCTCAGCAAAAAGTGAGTGAATTTTAATTTGTCAGTAAATTGGCATTCTATCATTATTTAGATCAAAATGGATACCATTATGTGTTGGGATACAAATATATTGTGGTGCTTTGTTTAGTAAATATCCATTTTTAATTTCTGTCAAAAATACTATTCCAAGAAATATTTTTTCCCAGAAATTTTGTTATAATTTTGGATATAATTAATTCATGCTGAAGTCTGCCACTATAGCTTTAAACTATCTTAATAATAAATAATGTTCACTAAGCATAAATTTCAGTAAAATTGGGCAACAATGGTCAATAATATAGAGATATTATAAGTAACATTCTTAATTCAGTGTTTATTTTGACCCCTTTCAATCAAAATTTTTCCAGGCTCTTTCACTTCTACGTTAAGATACATTGATGTCACCTTGAAACCAGGTTGTTATTTGTACCTTGCTATTCATTTTGAATGCATGTGAATCAAATTCCTGGTTTGAGGCATTATTTTGTCGAATTTATCCATCTCGGATAATAAACAAATTAGAAATAACTTGGTACTTTTTCATTATTTATTTCATTAATCACTTACGACCATGGTTTCACTACACAGTAGCATCTCCCCCCTTTATCCCATTCTCCCATTTGGATTTCCCTTTCTACTCTGCTTCCCCAGTATACCCCGGGATTTCCTACACCCCCATGGTGCCCAAGATGCCGGCCAACCTCACTCCCAGCCATTCTCCCAACACCCTGAAACCCCCTCCTTCACTCCAGTTGGGTTTACCCACAACTAACTTCCATCTGCCATACACTCCTCTTCCCTTCCCGCTTCTACCAACCCCACTTCTCTGTCTCTTTGTATTCCCAATGTGTTTTCTTTCTTGTTACCTGATGATGCTACTGTGTAGTGAAATCATGGTCATAATTGATTAATAAAATAAATTCTGGTAAAAGTACCAAGTTATTCCTAATTTTTTATTCTCTAACATGTGAATCAATGTAAGAGGCCTTATTATACAATGACTATTGACAGTTATTACTAACAAAACAAGTTAGGAAAGTGTACAGCGTACCACAGATGGGTATGTTTCATGCAATGGAGTATTTGAAAGAAATGACTATATAAACATTTTTGAAATTGTTCCTTCGTTGAAAATTATTCATTTCTTTTCACTTGCAATACTCTTTGAGTGTATGTAAGGAAAATAACATTTTAAAGTTCTTTTCTTCATCGTAAATAATCCATTTTCTTCCCATTTAAAAATACTGCATTCACACATAAGGAATTTAAACGTATTCTTGTGAGATTGTGTATGCTAGCAACAATGAAGAAGTAACCATTCAAGAAAGTTCAACTCGAATTAAGACTTTCTTGTTTGATTTTCTTGATAACGGCTACTCCTATGATAAAAAAGTATATGAAATGAAATACAGGCAACTCCCGAGTCTCGTTGGGGATGCATTCCTGAAAACGTGTTCGAATCTCGAATATTCGAGTGTCAAATGCCGTTTTTCCATATACTTGCATGTTCTAATCGGGGGATACGTTCCTGCATCTCGGGAAAAAGTCTCCCCTCATGTTCTATAAAGGTAAAATAACATTACTATGTTAATACAACAATATTAAATTATGAATAAATTATATAATAAATATTTAAAATATATAACTTATTTTTGCACTAAAAATGAAAAAATAAATTTTTGTTTCGAACTTCAAAGATAAATGTATGCAATATGCTTTACAGACAGCCTGGTCTGGATCGCGCGAGTCTTTTGTTACATAATAACATACCTGCGTACATCTATCTATACATATTTATCGAAGCGAAATTAATATAAAAGTTATTATAAAAGCACAAAATAACTTAAGAATAAAGAAACAATAAAATAAAAAATATTTTCATACCTTAAATCTTTTTCTACTGCGCTTAATGGACTTGGTTTATTAATTGAGAAGTTGGAAGATTTTAGTTGGAAGAAGAGGAGCTATTGAGTGGGGAACTGTTTATTGTTGTTATCAAATTACGTGAATTTATCACATCTTCTAGAATTTTCTCCTTCTCTTTCACATAAGTGCTAATAGTTGAATGACACATTCCCTACGATTATGCGATTTCAGCTTGGCTTTCACCTTTCTCAATACGCTTTAAAATTTCTAATTTCAATTCATAACTATGAATCTTATGCCCTCTTTTACTTGATTCCCTTACATTATCACTAATACATTTCTTTTTAGATGCCATGTCAAGTGATAAATTTATAAATAAATCAATAAAATAAATAAATTTAAATAAAAGATTAACAGAAAAAAGAGTGAAATCAGCACAAATTCAAACAATTAGAGCAGATATAACTACGTCTACACCAAAACTAAACCTCGCGTTTGGTCGGAACCAATGGCCGTGAAGTTTATTTCACATATATTATCGATCGACGGGATCGAAATCTCGAATTAATCGAGACTCGAACAATCGAAACTCAGGAGTCGCCTGTACTCTACTAGTTCTACAAGTTTTATTTGAAAACTATTTTGACGTGACCAATACTTTACAAAATACGACGGAAAGTTCGTTTTTTGTCACCAGTAAAGTGGTACCCCTGATTGTCTTCCATGATTCATTTAAATGAATTTCTTATTGTCTTTGACTGTAAGTCCATAATATCAAATTTCATGAAAATCCGTACCTAAAAATATGTGAAAATTTCACTATTGCTACTATTTTCTGCTTTGAATTTCTGAGTTTTTCCCAAAATATCATGTTCTCTCTCATTGTCATCACTAAAGAACTCATCTTCAAAATCATATGAAGAAAATATTGATTAATTTCTACTTTTCAACATTTGCCTCCTGGGCAGCCATTTTTAAACGGAAATTGAAGAATAAGTCTCATTTGTTCAATTTGTCTTCTTGGCCCGTGGAACATCATTTACTCCTTAATCAGTATAAAGGTACCAGCAGTGGTGAGCTGCCAAAATTATAACACCCGGTTCCCTATTCACCAACCCAACCCAACCAACAAACTGCAGAGCACGTAGGTGACAGAACTGACGAAAATATTATACATTGTAGAGAAGAGTCAAATAACATGTAACGATTATTTTGTAACAGCTGCGTGAGAGTAACACCGCAACGCAGTGACAGATTTCAAGACGCAACAGCTCCAGTTGCCGTCCTTTATGGAACTGTTTCTAATTTCAATAAAACATCGCAACACGACCGTGGCGCTGTAGTTACAAGTTTTGAAGTTATTCAGCTGTTATTTCGTTTCGTACCAAAACGTTCATTAGGGAAAAGTAGTCAGTAAAACTAGTGCGAGAGGCAAGGAGCTAACAAAAAAGAAGTGTTAAATAAGAAAAAAAATTCTATGAACTGAACTAATAAAACAAATTAAGTAAAAATATATGCTTTTTATCTTTTTTCAATAAATCACCTTTTCTACACCAAGAATCCAACTCGATATTAGGGTTTAAAATTAATTCAACATGATTAATTTACACCACATATTTAATTTGTCACTAGAAAAAATCCATTTAGCTAATTATTGTGCTATTAAATGTCACAGAACAAAAGGCTCTAAATTATTAATACACTGCCGAAATTTTTCTCAATAATTTAAATTGCGTATTTTTATTATATCTTGAAATTATCGGCATACTTGAAGATTACAAAGGAAAGCCGACATCTTTGCAGGTGTCATCTATGCGTGTCAAAGGAAGCCGACAGTATTAAGACGCGTATAAAAAGGATCAAGATAAATTCATATACTAAATTTGTAAATCATTTTCAAAATTAACTCTTTTTACTGTATGCGATTAATTTATGTGATATTTTAATGTTCTGGATTATATTTTATTCAATTGTAATATTATATTACTGTAACGAAATTCAACACTGGGAAATAATTCTTATGAAACCAAACATCCATCGGGTTCGAATAATGGATCGAGCGGACTCGGCTTTCTGTAGAAATTTTTAACAACCAGTTCTAAAATTGCTTCAAAATTTAACAACCGGTTCCCATGAACCGGCGTGAACCAGCTGCAGCTCACTACTGGGTACCAGTACAAATGACTGGATTACAAATATTATAAATGGGAGGACCTTTATTGGATTAATACTAACAATAAGAACCAGTCTACTCCAGTTAGGTAATGAAAACAACCTATTTAATGAATAGATGAGGCTGAGACTTCATGGAATTTCATGATAATCAGGAAAATATAGCATTGTTAAAATAAAACAAAATTCTCACCTTCATCTGAAGATGGTGATTATTCACCGAATCCAGTTGTATTGATGTCATATGTTACGTGGAAAAAGTATAAGTATTTTTTGAAACTGTTTTGTGAGAATGTTGTTTTACTTTAACAACATCATATTTTCCCAACAACGTATTTAGTTGACAGATATATTCATAGGTGGAAGTGAAATTATTAATTTAAACATTTCGATCAAATTTATTTTGAAGATATTCATATGCTTATGTTATTCTCCATAAATACTGTAGATTCACTGACATATTGAGCTGAATGGTTTTTTAGCATTTAGAGTTGTGGTTTTATAAACTTTTTTATAAATTAGCTCAAACAACGAATCAGCCCTTATTGTCCCATTGTAATTATTATGTTACACTAAGTTAGGTTTTTTTTGCTGCAAAATGTATGAAGTTAATTAATTTAATAGATTGAAAATGATTCATTAAAAGTAGCATTAAAAGTAAATAAAGTATTTAGAATAAAGTTGGCATAATAAAATTTTCAAATCAGTATCCTTTGAAGTTATAAATTTTCACAAAGAGAATTATTTTTAATTTTCCGCTTAATTATAATTTGATGCTGGTATTTAATTAACTTTCCGTTTTAACAGTTTTTTAATTTTACACATTTAATTAAGATATTTCTTTTTATTATATAATATTAATTATCTTGATGAAAAGGTTTAATGTATCTTAGCAATGCTTTGACTTCCTCACAAAGTGCTTTGATTTACCCTGACATTAATTAGTTGGGATAATGTTACTCTCATTTTATCATAAAAAGTATGTAGTCAATACATGCCTATTAAAATTAATTTAAAAGTATATTTTTTAATTTAAATTAAAAGATGAAGATTGTTAAACATGTCAAGTTTTCCTAATGATCCTTATTTTTTAATTTTCAAGATGCAATAAAACTCTTTGCTGGCAGTAGCTGTTTTTCCATGGATTTATATCTTATAATTGAGCTAGGCAAATTCTTAAAATTTTTTAATCAAATTTTCAGCAATGACTTCAGCCGAGTGGTGGCAGAAGAATACCTAAAATACTTTTCCTTTGATTCTGACACACTCGATGTTGCCCTTCGAAAGTTCCTAAAGCAATTTTGTCTGACGGGTGAAACTCAGGAAAGGGAGAGGGTTCTTGTCCACTTCTCCAAAAGGTATTTGGACTGCAACCCTGGCTCGTTCAACTCTCAAGGTGAGATATGGAAGATATTCTTTCCATAAAAATCTTTACACTTAATCTCAACAGATAATCTTGCTGCCTGCATTACACAACTATTAACAAGAAAATTTTAATAAAGTAAATAATGGTTAAAGATGTTCCCTTTTAAAATATACATTAAAAAGTGACTGGCAATGATTCAGGATCATAAGTGGTCATTGTGTAGAAATATTTATTCCCCTTTTAGTTTCAGAGATACTTTTGTTTATATTTTTAAGAAATTTTATACATTAATAGAGTGGAAAGTATTGTATATTAGAAAAGATTTGAGTCTTTCCCAGTGAATGATATGGAGAAAGTTTTCTCGGGTTTCCAGCCGGGTGGTATGGAAAAAGGATTCCGACGTTTCGGCAACTGTCTCTGCTGCCATCTTCAAGGAGATGGCAGCAGAGACAGTTGCCGAAATGTCAGAATCCTTTTTCCACACCACCCAGCTGGAAACCCGAGAAAACTTTCTACATATTGTGTATTATATTTTATTGTAATTTTCTCCTAGATTTATTAAAATGCAATACTTAACATCATTGTTATCTGATCAGATAGTGTATAATTTAAAATTGAATTTGTACTTTTGGCTTAAGTGAGCTCACATAGGATGTAAATCAAAGAAATATGACATGAAGATGTAAATCTAATAAGTAAAAATTAAGATTTAACTACATTGCATAGTTATTTTTCTATCAAATTGTATGCAGTTTCTGCCAGATTTCTTCTTGAACTCTTTAAAGTATTTAAACAGAACGAACATGCTTTAAAAGAGTGATTCAAATGAAAACAGCAGAAGTGAATAATTATTTGTCAATATAAATTTCATTTCAAATATTTTATTCAGGGAAGTTATAGTGATTTTTTGGGCACCCCTAGTATGATTGTCATTTGGTAGCCCAGATAATAATTAAAAATTGTCAATTCAAAATGGCTTTATGCCTGGAAGGTTGTACCATTTATAAGATTTTTGAATGTAGTAGTTTAACCTAGTGAAATACTTTACAGAATGGTTAACATGCCATAATGTTGGTTACAAGGGAGTGTGCATGAATGGGTCAAAAGTTTAAAAATGGACTCTATGATTTTGAATGTGCTGCTTAGCTGGAGCAGATTAACTGTGTAGTCATGTCAGAAAACATATCTATGATCACCACATCATCTAGTAGAAGCTGGGATTCAGTGTGTATAAGATGGATCTCTTGTCCCCTTAAGGATAAACTGAAACAAATACAAGTGTATGCATACTCTGTGTTGCTGACTCAATGTGAAGGTCAAGAGGATGATTTTCTAGGCTGTATTATGACTGGAAGTGTGTCTTAGGTACATAAGTTCCAGTCTAAAAGTAAGCAAGTGATTAAGAAGTGGCATCATTCCTGTTCACAAAATCCTGAGAAGTTTTGAGTAATACTATCTGCAAGCAAAGTGATGCTAAATGTATATTGAGCTGAAAATTGGGTTATTTTGAAGGGCTGCATCAAGAATAGCGTGACTATCAACATGGATTTATATTGAGATATGCTTAAGAGCCAACTGAAGGCTGGAATTTAGACCAAACATTGAGAGTTGATCTCAAAATGGAGTTGTTAACAACATGAAAATGCCCATCTTCACAGTGACTTGGCCACTCTTGACATAATTAAAGATTTGCATTTTGAAGTGGGTATCGCACCTCCCTTATTCTTCCGATTTGGCTCAAAATTACTATCATTTTTTGAAGCACTCAAAGTAGAATTAATGTAAGCATTTCCCCTCTGACAATAAGATTCAAAGAGCAGTGTATGAATTACTCACAAAGCAACCAAAGAAATTCTACTCGTACAGAAGCCAGGCATTAGTTTCATGATGGAAGAAAAGTGTTGAAAGAATGAGAAGCTATGTTGAAAAGTAAAGAGGTTTTTTTAACTGAGGTGTCAGTAAATAACCTTTTGCATAACTTCTGCTGATTACATTTTAACCACTCTTACTTACCTAAAGTTAATGAGAACTTGTAATATTTTCATGATTTATTTCTGCCAACAGATGCTGTGCATACTCTAACATGTGCCATCATGCTCCTCAACACTGATCTCCATGGCCAAAACATTGGCAGAAAGATGACATGTAGTGAATTTATTGAAAATCTATCGGAGTTGAATGATGGAGAGAATTTTCCACGGGAAGTCCTAAAACTTTTGTATCATGCAATCAAGTCTCAACCTTTGGAATGGGCGCTGTAAGTACATACTGTCTCAAACAAATAATTATGAGGTTAGACCTGAATTGTAAAATCTCATTATAACGTGCATTTACATATTATTATTCCTGAAAGTACTTTAATCTGAAAATGCTTACTAAATACACATTGGGATACAAAAAAATAAGAAAGATACTTTGTCCCCTATTGAATTCAAATTAATGTAAATTTATTATATTTACCTGGGAAATTTTTAAGAAAGTGACTTTTTAAAGTCTCATGAAGTTTAAATTTTCCTTCTTTCCGTGCTTTCTTCCTCATAACATCTCAGCGAATGTTATCCATAAATTCTTCAATTTATAACACTTTTTAGCTAATGATTACATTAAAATACAAAATATAATGTCAGAAACATACATTTATGCATAATTATGAAAACTGCTTAACAATAAATTTGTACTGAAATACCTTATAATTATAAACACATTCATTGGGATTTAATGGAAATTGCATAAAACTGTTAAGTACATTATTTCAGAGTAAGTTAAAAGTTAAAATTATATTGTATTGTAATTTTTTCTATTTTGTATTCTTAAAAATTCAATCACCCTTTGAAATATAATGAATAAAAATTGAAAAATGTTCAAATCTGCACTATTTAAAAAAATAAAACTTTATAATGTTTTATTGAAGGTATTTAAAACTTCTTGTTGTTTGCACAGAAAATATATTTTTGTTCATTTGCCATAATTATTTTAATCATTCTGGATGATTTTTCTTTGCCAGACCTAATGTTGGGTTTTGATTTTTTTTAAGGGATGATGATTCAGAGGATGGCAACATCTTGATAATGCATCCAAGCAAGGGAGCAATTGATGGGCAGCCACAAGGGACAGGTGACAGAGTTGGTGGATTAGGAGGTGGTGGAAGTAACTCTGGTAATCCATTTCTTGATGTCCCTAATGCAGCTACTGCAGTGGAATACAAGAAGGGCTATGTCATGAGAAAGAGTTGCATGGATCCTAATGGCAAAAAGAGTGAGTTTCATGAATATTTTTATTTCCCTGTTTTTATTTTCTAAGAGAGAAAGGTTACCTCACATTTTATCTGTGGTAATGCCATATTTGCTTGAGTAATACAGACACTTACTATTGCTAAAATTTTCTCAAAATTACTGTGCAGAAATTAAACAGACAGGCTCAGGTAAAAGATTCCCAGCCTGGTACTCACAAGCACTGCTGTGCTCTTAGAAAGTCTTTTTGTGGGCACCTGGTACTCTCTCTATGATCGATGATAAAAACTGACATGTTTTTAACTCTGTCATTACAGTGAGTCCCCGACTTACACGGATCCGTAGATATACGGATACGTAACAACTTATCAGCGCGCTTGATTTTTAGTTCAACTGCCACTCAATAGATGGCGTTACTAGTACAGTAATCCCTCGGTATACGAGCAATCAGTTTACGAGTTTTCGTTTGTGCGAGATGCACAAATTAATACCTGATTTTCAATTTACGAGCCAATTTTCCCTTATACGATTTCCTTCCTCTCGCAAACCGATCGTTTTTCCCAGCACCTATTCTCGGCTTTCTTCGGTTCCCGAATCTTCTTGAATGCGCAGAACGTCACGGCATCCCAACTTTAATGATGTAACTATTGTTTATAAAATTTATAACATGGGATGTATTGGGAAATTAATTTTCGTTTTACGAGTTTTTGCCTTACGAACAGTTTTCGAGGAACTAATTAAGCTTGTCAACCAAGGGACTACTGTACGTTGATGCACAGCTGACAGCATTGCTTTTGCCATTTAGATTTGTTATCTCGTGGATGCAAGTTGTGTCTCATTACTGTACTGCTCTTCATAAACAAACTATAAACCCTCATCACGTAAGCACTACTTTTTTTCTTTAACTATCCATTGAAACGAACGTATATTTCAAAAAATATATCATATTTAAGCATTGTTGGACTTAACACATTGAAGCCGAACGTCATCAATGGATGACGCTTGGACTTTTGCCGAGATCCGAGCAATATCAATAGATGACGGGCAACCACGCAGTTCTGCTTCTGCTTTCAGACTCTCGTCCCCTCTCATTTCTGCAGGTATAACTCTCGAACCTTCACAGCGGTCACATTTGAGGCCTGTCTTTCATTTGCTATGTGTCGGTTCTCGGTCCTGGTTTTTATTTTTTTGCAACAGCGGCATTTTTTAATAGGCGTTTCTGTTGAGGTGTTTTATTTCGCCGTATTTCCTAACTTTTGCTATGTTGTTTTAATATTCCCTTTTTTGTTGATAAAAGCTTTTAATATTTTCTTTAATTTTGGATTTCGGTGATGTTAATAAATGATAGGAGGGTCCAAAAGAGGTGTAGGCAATGTTCAAAAAACAAAAGAAAAAGTGCGAATTTCGACAAAAAACGGTTACTTTTCAAAAAAAATAATAATTTGCATTCGAATAGGGTAAGTAGACTATTAAGAAGGAATATCACAGAAAAAATATCCTTGGATTTCAGAAATTCTCGGAAAATACTATTCGGGCTGAAAGTGTTAAACGGTTTTCAACTTACACGAGACCTTCGGAATGAATTAATCATGTAAGTTGGGGACTTACTGTAATAATAATATTTCTTTCTCATTTTTATTTTTTGCAATGTATTATACATCACATATTACATGATGAATAATGAGAGCTGTTTAGCAAAAGGCTTTTGAATTTAAATGGCTATCTTTCATTTTTGGACTTCTCTGATTTTTCCTCCCATCCTCATTATGGTGACAGAATTTGGATAAAGCATGCCTAGAATGCAAGTAAATTGATATTTTAATTATGGAGTAAGGACATTGTGCACAATTTGGTATTACTTTAGCAAATATTGTCTATACTTTATTCTTACTGTTTGTTAGCATTATTTTTAATTTCTGAGACTTTTAATAAAACTGCATACTGTCTCAATCAAGTTAAGTAGCCTTTTACTTTTGTTATAATGAATATTAGGTGGTGTTAATTTCCAAGATAATTTATTTTGGTTGCAATGTGTTATTTTGATATTTTGCTATATGATTGATGGAATTCTATTTTCTTTAAGATGCCTACTCAAAGGTAATCAATCATACAGGCAGTGCTCAAGAGATTAATGAAAGATATTTGTTATGGAAAGGATTATTATATGTCATACTTTTAAGATTTGGTTTCCTCCTGTTATCATATACATATTTAGAGTAAAATAAAATACCTATTTAAATAAATACAAAGATTGTTCAACTGATTAAACAGCATCTAAAATTAATTTATAATTTCTCATGCCTTTATCCTAAAGAAATATTAAAGGATAAAGATACGAAAATTTTTATTTTTTTATTATTCTGTTTCTAATTGTAAGATATGATTGCAACTTGTAAAATAATGTTCTTCTTCAGCCTCCAAGTAGTTTCTGTAATATCTATATTCTTTTAGTGAATTGGGAAGATTATTAGTTAACAGAGTATTTTGGAGGGTATTTTCCATTAATTTCCCTTTTAGTTTTCTCATTTTGCAGGCACCTTGGAAACTCCTTGTTATCAATGCAGCACCACTACTGTCATCAAATATTTTTTGTATTTTATGTATTAATATCATAACTATTTGAGAAATCAATTCTTCAGGAAAACATAGTTTTGCAAATTTTGATTATAGAAGAATTTTTAACCAAATTTCAGTATTTTCCCCCCTCTAATCTTTGTACATATTGATTTTTCAGTTATGCAAAAAACTTAACTTTTACCAAATGGACCTAAGGTAAATTCTTCTCTTTGCAAAATTTAGTCCTTAGAACAGTTTCATGAATTATTTACAAATTATTATTTTTGATTTCTTCTTTTTTCATTATTTTGCACATATGTATATCTGACCACAATCTTATATTTGATATCCTTTTTATTTGTAGCGCCATTTGGAAAGCGTGGATGGAAGATGTTCTACTGTACACTGAGAGACTTGGTGCTTTATTTGCACAAAGATGAGCATGGCTTCCGCAGAGGAAGAGAAGGTACAGCTATGTATGAAAGCTTTCATAATGCTGTCCGAGTACATCATGCCCTAGCAACAAAGGCAGCTGATTATACAAAGAAACAGCATGTTTTCCGACTGCAAACAGCAGACCAAGCTGAATACCTCTTTCAAACAAGGTTAGTTAGAGAGTTGTGATTTTAATAAGGTAAACATTTTTCTCAACAGAAATACTTTTGCTATGCTAAATAGAAGTATATAGTGACAGAATTATTATGGCTTTATTATAACATGTGAATGGAAGTCATTAACATTATTCTTTTCACTCACTTGACTTTGTATTTAAGCTGAATTTCCTACAATTGCATTACTTTCATAAAAACTTAGCAGCAAAACTAAACTGTCTTAGAAGTTAACCTTTTTCATTTGAGACTACCTTTTTCAAGTGCCCAATTTATAGGAAACTTGAATATTCAAAAAATGAATTACCATATTTACTCGTGTAACCTGTGCACTCGTGTACCCCACTTACCCTTATTTTTGGGCCAGTTCAGAGAGGAAAAAATTAATTTGAACCTGAATAAGTTTTTTTTAAGTATGCATCTTCTCCCTCTTACGTCATGCAATTTATTGGTTGATCTCTTTATGCCGATATTAGCATAAAGCACCTCCTTGATAGTCCTCTTTTGTTAACCTCTTAACTGTTTTTGTTTTAATATTATGCAACTTTGCGGATTTTTCGTACTCAGTCCGGGTGTTGCCAAGGAGACTCTCATTATTATTATTATTGAGCACATTGTTACAAGTATTTACCATGGCGACCATGCGGCAGCGACGAGAGGCCCAGGCTGTAAACAACACAAAGTTTGATTGCAAATAACTCGGCTCATAGGCCATCATGGCACGTATAATTTCTCATAAAGTATTTATTCACCATGTACTCTTATTATGCTGAATTTTAATCAAATCAGGCAGTAACACTTCGTGATTGTCCCTTGTTAGTGCTATTTGGAGCATGCTAAACCTGAAGACTTCGGGTGAAGCCTGCAGAGATGACAACCCTAGTCACTCACGAAGTCCAAAACACTTCCAACTCCTGTCATCTATGAACAGGAACTTTCCTATGTGGATGGGGAGTTTTTTCGCATAGCGTCTCATAAGTAAATATTGGAAGGTTTGGAACAAATAAGTCCAAGCACTTGCTTGGTAGCATAAATAGGCGTATACTTCATAGAATTCAACATCTTTTGTGAATATAAATGTAGATGCAAGCATATCGCAGAGAATTTACTATCTATACTCACAATTTATATAACCTGTTCAGAAATCCTCGTGTAAGACGTACACCCCCTTTTTTCGCCAGCATTTCGGGAAAAAAGATGTGTGGGGTATACGAGTAAATACAGTATTACTTTTAATTGAACAGATTAGATATGCAACATAATAATAACTCATCCTTGTGTTCATGGCTTCTTTGATATATTTTATTTCTTCTTTTTATTGATGAAGCTTTCAATTTGGCAAACTTTGATCCTCCATATTGCTTAAAAATCTTTTCTTGATCCCTAATGCAGGTAAAACTTATAGTTGAAAGTATGTCAAACTTCCTTCTAATTTCTATCAGTTTTCTATCAATGATAATTTCATTCAAGATGTTTTGACTTCTTAGTAGATGAGAAATTAGTTCCTTTCGATGCCACTTTAAAGGTCTACTGTCAGAGATACTACATTTAGGTACCTAAAAAGTGTATAACTCAATTGCAAAAGCAAAAAAACCTGAGGTGTCCAGCACATGACTCGATATGGAGTAAGGAATATGCAACAGTAGTAATTACATTGCTCTCTACAGCTGCAGCCTCAAGAATAACTATTGGCAGTTATGCTTGTGAATAATTTTTAAACATTTTGGCTAATTTTTATGACTAGGGACATATTCCTTCTTTTTTCTCGATACTCTGCAGTGACTTCCCTTCTAGGATGCGTGCGTGCCTTCAATGTCCTTCTTTTCTAATGGAATTTGCTCCCCTCCACTCTACATATTCCCTCCAATCCCTGAGGGTTAAGGTAGCTTCTAGTAATTTTCAATCGTACATTAGGGGGAACTACCTGTACTCTACATGCACGCTCTCTACTGGAAAATCTGATGTAGATCCACCTAGCAAAAAATCTCACCTCACCTTCTGTAATAATATTAAGGAAGAATGATGGAATAACCTGTCACACTGCAAAAACAGAAAGTAAAGAAAATTGTTATTTGTTGCTAAGGATAACAAAATATTGGCGCATGATTAAAATTAACATTGGTGGCACTGGCGTCACTGTCAATATTTACTAGAAAATTTATTTGCAAAATTTGATGCTAGTTGGTATTGGAATAATTTTGATCATGATTCTAAATTGACTCATTTGAACAGTTAACGATCTTAAATTTAAATCTTTAGTTTAAGGTGACTATTCTGAATCAGTATTCACCCAGCCATTCATACCTCATTAATGCATGTTGTAGTTAATGCAGTAATTTTTGTTGTTTCATGTTTTTGGATCTACATCATATTTTAGAGCAGTGCATAACTGCTTTTGTTCCTTTAAATTATGTAGGTCCATCTTATCAGCCAGGATATGTAGCATATGTTACTTTTCAGTAGTTCTTCTTAATCATGGAATGCCACAAATTTAATGACAAGACATATCACCTTTTAAATCAATGTATCAAGAGATGTTTAAATAAACTAATGTTTGCCATGAAAAATAACAGTTGTTGCTAGGTGAGGTAACTTCACTTAATTCACTTAAAGGATTTTACAAATTTTAATTCTCCCATTTTAGTGATTCGAAGGAGCTTCAATCTTGGATTGATACTATAAACTTTGTAGCAGCAAGTTTTTCAGCGCAGCCTCTGGCTAGTGCAGTGGGATCACAGAGAAAGTTTCAGCGTCCTTTGCTTCCATGTAGTCACACAAAACTAAACCTGGTAAGTGGTGCAGTCAGTTTTAGTTGTACCTAACCTTTTATTTCTAAGCTTGTTTTTACATTGGCATTATTAAATTTATATTTTATTATTATTTTCTCTAGATTTGGTTTATAAGTGACTTTTTCTTATACATTGTTAACATCATCAATTTAAATTGATAATGGGCGACTTAAAATCACTCACATTTTTACAAATTTGCTTTCAATATTTAATTCTGTTGTTTTCTTTCCTTTGAATACTACATTTACTCGCATATAAGCCGCACCCAGGGTTTTTCAACATTGAAAATAGAAAAAAAAACTTCCCTCGATATAAACTGCGTTTTGAACTCAAAAATATGGTTACAATCAGAGGCTCCAGAAATTTTCTTATTTGCTGTCCAATTGAAAAGTTATGGTGTAGAATAATTGAAGTTACGAGTGCATTAAAATGTCGATTTTCGATTTTCTCAGCTGACTCTGCCCAGGTGCATACGCAGGAAATTCGTGAGTTGCCTCTTCCCCTATTACGCGGCCACTGCAAACAAAGGAAAACTATGCATAAAGAAATAATCGAAAATTTCCCTACCGCATATTTCAGTGCATGCGTGTCAAAAAATTTCACGCAACTGGTCCCGTGGCACACTTAGTGCACCGTTGCATTGTGTGGAAAATGCGAATGTAAACAGTAATAATAACAATAAAGGCACAATAAATTCATGAAATAGGCGAGGAACTGCGTGTGTACACTACCGTGGTGACTACGAGACATTGAGAAAGAAAGAAGTTTCAAAAAAAATGTTGAGGAGTGATCGGTACTTAAGTGATCATTCGCGGATATGCGAATTTCTGCCTCGCGAATAAAAAGACAGATACTCAAAATGAAAATCGCGGATACGCAAATTTCGCGAATGGTAAATTCGCGAATAGCAAGGGATTACTGTATGTCTTACGACTTCTAATCGAAAATGACGTAAACGTGGAAATTGTGATCGTAATGTGAGAATATCTCACTTTAAGTATGTTTTTCCTTTGTATTCGCACATAAGCCGCACCCTAATTTTTCGAATAAAAATTTAGGAAAAAAAGTGCGGCTTATATGCAAGTAAATACGGTATTATAGTGAGAATAGTAACAGATATTGAATTATGAAACTTTTCTTTTATGGATTTTTGTCATATAACTAAAAGATTTTCCCATCTTTCAAAGGATACAGTGATACAGTGTACTCTCGATTATCCATGGGCGGATTATCCATTTTGTGGGTTATCCATCTATGATTTTTCTGTATTTCTCATAAATTTTTATTTATGAAAATTGTGCTTTGCACTATTCATACATTAATGCATGCAGAGTCGCATAATAATTTTTGCTCATTTACTTATGCGAAGAAGACATTGCATAAAAAAGATCGTACATAAGGTTTTTTAAGGTAAAGCGACCATAAAATGATATCATGGTCTTTTACTGCTGATTATATTACATCGCATCTTTTAAGGAGCGTAGCGGAAACAAATTGTTTCATTATGATTACATTTTCCCCACACATACAAAAATTTCCCTTCCCCTCTGTAGTCATTTATCAGTCCACTGTGTTGTAGTTCACTTGGAAAGTTGTACACTCACACTGTCGTACTCACTTGGAAGTGTATACTCCAGAAGAGATGGAAGAAAAACTAAGAAAATTGTGTTGAGAGTGAATAGGAAAGGAACATCAAGTGCATGAGTCACAGCCTGGCACTCCAATACATTGACAATTTACTTGATTACAAGGGGCAAGTAGAATTATCAATACAGTGATATTATAGCTGCAAGGATAATCCGAGCGGTCATGAAGAGAAACCTTAATGAGTCAACAAAACAAACTAAGATTACGGACTATTTACTAAAAGAAAAGTAAACTGTGTTAAGTTTGAAAACAGGTTGAATAGCATGCAGTATGAGAGAATGTGAAAAATAAAGCAAAATTTTGGATAATCCGTGTTTTCCAATTTTTCGTGCTTCATCTCCATGTCATTAGCCCAGATAATCAAGAGTACACTGTATGACTATCTTATCAGTTATCATGAGTTTGATTATATAACATTTATTTGTTAAACATCATCTTGGGATATGGATTTTTGGATGACAAATAAAACTTTATTAATAAATGTTTCAGGCATACCATTATTAATTTATATCATAATTCTAAGGAGTAGCATTTTTTGAGTTTTTATCCAAACATAGATTAGAATGCATTCATTTCTTGTTGTTATTATTTGAAATTTTCATACCTCACTTTCTCTTGAAAGTGGTTTACATGGGAATGAACGGACTATGTCAAGTTCATCCCAATTTGATCATTGTTTAAAAACCGTCTGACAATATGACGTGTTGAGAATTATTATTAGTATTATTATTATTATTACCTTGGTCAGTATGAAATGAAATTAAATAAACACATTTCTTTGGTAATGGATGTCACTTTATTGTATATTCAGATTTTTATCAGTAGATACTCTATTTGCTCATGTATAAGCTGTCCTATTTTTCCAAATTTATTATATGCATAAGTCTAAAATGTGGGAGAATTGCTAAATTTCACTAGGATACTGCTAAATGGTTCTCATGATTCAATATGCGGTATGTGGCATATAAAATCATTGCAACAAATAAAAATGGAAAATAAATGTCATTATTGAAGGATTATGAACATTTCTGTTTTTGCCTACAGTGGCAGCAAGAATTACAGTGGGTCATTGAGAAAGGTGCCATAGTCTATCAGCCTTGTCACAGTTTCGCCTTATCTTCCATTAATTCTATGAGAGGAGACATTTTGGTGGTGTTGCTTTCAATTTGGAAGTTGTTTTGATTTTTCTTCTCTTTGAAGTTTATGTTTATTAAAAAAGTGTGTAGGGGTAGGGAAGGTGGCCTGCTCATGTTAGCATGTATGCAGGGCTGACTTGTATTTGATTAAACGCAGTAACTTAAGAGATTCATTTATAATTGTTTAATAGCATTAAGCATTTAAATTTTTAGAGCTCCTCTTTAATAATATTCCCTTCATATCTTGTTCAACCACAGCGTGAACAGCTGCGGGACCATGAGGATAGAGTGCAAAAGTTAGAGACAGAATTGGATGAACACAGAAGACACCCCCCAGACAGAGGTGCCAAATCACTCAGCATCCAGAACTACAGAGAAAAGGATGCTTATCTGCACTTTGAGGTAGAGAATCCGTCAATGAATCTTTTTTTAAAGAAAATTACTTTTCTTGCCATTTAACAACAAATATTATTCTGACAGTGTTGGCAATAATATTCCCTTAATTGATGAAGCCTAACTTCAAAAATGTAAGGCAAATATGCAAAATGGCATTTTACTCGAACAGTATTTGAGTAGTTTTTAAGGTATTAAGACTCATTGGATTAGTTGGAGTATTAGAGGTAATTTTTTTGTGGGAAGGAAAGATTATCTTTCAAATGCACCATCTGATAAATTTCATAAACAAAAACTTCTTTGTGTTGTGTCATGAATGATATGAGTCCTAGTTAATCAACTATAATTTTTCTGATATCTTGGACATAAGCCTATACCTTTTAGCTCTGGTCAATATTATTATATTTAATTGCCATTCTACTAGGGTAATACAGTGTTAAAAGGAGACTTTTTTATAACTTGGTGAAATGTGTAGCTTTACTTTAAATAATTTTGAAAAATGCATTTTCTATGAATTTTGGTTAACATATTTCCTTCATAAATGTTTGACTCTTTTAGTTGTCATGTTCTCATTTTTAATGCATTCAAGAAAAACCATTTAAAATACTTTAAAGATAAAAGTGGTGTATTTTCTATCCTTTTATTTATAGCATAGATCTTCAACCTCTTTTGATTCACTGTACACTTTTACTATATTTTGCTATTTTTGCCCACTTTGCATATCAACTTAACAATAAAAGCACCCACCAAAAACCCTAAAACACCCACCTTGAATACCACAGATTTATAGTCTCATTTCTGGCCAAACTGATTGAATCTGAGTTATATTATCCATTTGCCTGGTAATAATATTGAATAATCTGGACTTGATGTTATGAAAATAGACGACAAAAACTTTGACTTTTCATAAAATCATAATCGTAAATTACCACAAAGTCGTGGTTCATTCAGTTGACCACTATACACTCAATCTAGAGTTGATTTTTCAATTGCACCATAATGTCGCGAGGTTTGATCTAATATTCTTTTTTGATTTCCTTTCCAGTTAAAACGATACAAAACGTATGCCTACTTGCTTCGATCAAAGATGGCCCAGTACCCAGAGCTGGAACCATCGCTTGTGGAAGGCAGCATAGGGGAGGGGGATGAGAGGGTAGGAGAGTTGGGAATGGTAGGGGCCGCTCTCACCGAGGCAATGTCATCTGTGGGGGCGGGATCTGGGGCTGTCGGCATGCCCGGGGCAGCTTTGGTCCCGCCCCCAATCCCTGACCGACGCAGCCCACCCACCACAAATAGGTACAGTTACCGGGCAGCCATTTATAATAACCGTGGAGAGGACATTGGGTGACGGGTGATGGGGGTCTTTTCAGCATGTGTGCTCTGAAAGTGCCCTCCTTCTCTTTCTGTCTGTCTCTCACTCTCTCTATCTCTATATAAATATATATAAACCTCTATCAAATCCAAAAGTGCAGACTACTTCATCTTTCCAAAAAAAAAAGAAAATATGATAAACTCATCCCTTTTATATATATATATATATATATATATATATATATATATATATATATATATATATATATGTATATACATAGATATATATATATATATGTATATACATAGATATATATATATATTCTGTTCATATTCTCTACTCTCTCTCTCTCTCTCTATTAAATTTGGACCACACTGCCTGGTACGGCTTCCTGATTTGCATTCTTTTGAGTGTCGCTTATTGGGTGTACTTCTGCTTGCATCTGGCTGTTGCTCTCACCTTGACATTTTGGAGGAGTTGTGGCAGCCATTGTAAAGATTGAAAAAAATGGTGTTGGTTTTATATACTTTTTTTTATTCTTCTTGGTGAAATTTGCGAAGTAGTGGTGTATTTCTCTTCCTCCTCCACGTCCACAAAGCTGCGTTAATAGTGACTTACCGTGGAAGGCTTTTTTGGAAAAAAGAAAAAACTATGAAAGAGGTTCTCTTTTCCTCAAAAAACAACATTCTAATCATTGTATAATTGAAGGTTAATCCTTACCCAGTGTATAGTTGACTTATTTATGAGCTCGTTTCTCTCCCTTTTTACATATTTTGATCCCAAAACCTTTTTTTGGGATGTGTCTACTACTGACCATGTGCGTTGGTAAGGTGCTTCAAATATAAAAGTGGTTGCGGATGGTGGATATATCTACCGTGCCGCTCAAAATCAAACTGGTTCAATAGGCTATTAAATATTATGTAGAAATCAGAAAAGGACAGACTTCTTCCTAAAGAGAGTTTTTTTCTTTTATTGGTGTATGTTGAAAATTTGTTGAGGGTACTGTTTTGTCACACGAGTTCTGGGGATTCTAAAAAAAGTGGTTAGTTAATGACTTCAAGAAGCAACTTAAAAGTGCTGTGAAAAAAATATTATAAAGTGCTATGTTTGTGTACGAAGTTTGAGGGTCCTTAAGAGGAAGATGATTGCAAGTTTTCGTGCTTTGGAGCTGTTGTTGATGGAGTAGCTCTATAAAAATAAAATCCACTATACCATTGTGTATGATATTCTTCTATTAGTTTAACAAATGAATAAATATAAACCTGCTCTTTGAAGCGGTTGACCGATTGCTGTAACCTCTTCCTGAAATCATACAGAAGAGCTATCTTTCTTACAAAAGTGTTGTGATATCTTCTGCAGCTGATATTATGACAGAAAAAAACTGGGTTGGGTAAAGTTAAGATTGGGTGAAACAGACCTGAAGTTTGACCACGTTGGTCTCTAGGATAAGGAGATACAGTTAAAACTTTGAAGATGAGGTTATATCACATGCTGTAAATGGGATGAACATTTTTGTATGGCATTTTAATAGGTAATGTGGTGATGTAACAATGGATTTAAATTGATTAAAATTTAAAGATGAGAATGTTGATGAGTCGTTAAAGCAAAAGTTGACTTAAAGCATTAACTGTTGTTATATTCTGAAGAAGAATTAATCTGTTATTATGTGTAAATATGACTAGAAAGATTGTGGTAGCAACTACTTGCATGTGAAACATTAAAAGGAAAATCTTGATTTTTGTCACTCATAGTTAAAGCATAGTTTAAAGTAATGAATTGGTTTGTATTACAATGAATATAATGATTCCATTGTAGTATAAGTCAAACGCTGAGCCTGTTGAGGAGAAATTTGGGTTTTTATCTTAAAAATCAGTGTGTGCTTATCACATAATTCCTAGTATGGCAACAAAGTTGCAACAGTAACATCAAGAAGACATAAACTAGGAGATCATCTTATTAAATTCCATTTTTTTAATTTCGTTGTTTTTATTTATTGTATGGTTGAATTTATCAGGGTGCAGTGGTTGTGTTTGATGTTGGTGGATACAAAATTTGCAAGTATTCTTGGCTGTGATTTTTGTATTCAATATAAATACTCTTGAAGTATGAAAGAACTAGGAAAATGAAAACGTGCATTGATTTACAAAGATCAATAAGCCTCCATGCATGATTAGATTGTAGTGTAACTTTTCTTTACTTACTTTACAAGTATTTATTGCATAGCTTTGTATGATTTATTTTCAAAACGAAGTACTACTAACTTTTAATATCGTCTATTTTTGCTGGAAATAATCTGTTAATTCTGCCATTTATTATTAATGAGCATGAGGAAATTTGTGATTTGAGTGGTCACACTGTGGATAATTATTTTATTTGGTGTGTAATATAGATTATTTCGTTGAGACAAGAAATTTTTTTAAGTTTGATTGTTGTGTTCCCGAAGTTTTTGTATTTTTATTCTGTACCTGCTTAATGTAATTTAGATCATGCAGCTGTTTATATTTGTTTATTTTTATTTGCCCAAAGTGCATTTTTGCATTCATTGATGCATTTGTACAAGATATTTTTTATAACTAAAGCATGTGGTAATTATTTGATGTGGTTGCATTTATTCTTGACGAAAATGTTTAATGCATTGATTCCTTTTTATCTGATCATTCTTGTATTTCATGTTCCTCCATTTTATGCTCAAAGCTGTTATTAACTTATGTTTTTTGATCACCTTGTCTTCCGTTGATAAAACTTAAAAGTATTTAGCCATGAAAATAAACTCAGCATATATCATATATTGCTCTCAAAAGTCTGATAAATAAAACTCATAATGTTCAAAAATCATTCATTGAAAGTTTATTTTTCCATTGTGGTGTTTTTTCCATAAAATTGTTTTTATTTCATCCTCTTGTGAGAAAATACATTCATTAAATGTCTCTGTTGACACCCTTTGTCCTTGTCCTTGGATTTTTGCTCTAATGAATTGATTGTGTAAAAAGAAATGCATTTGAGTGTTTGTATTATTTTGATTCTTATTATGTACAGGGAGAAGATGGAATAATCCCTCTGTCAGGTCGATGGATTGGAAGATGGTGTTATGATTTTATGATCGTCTACTCAGCATTGACCAAGCATGGCATGATGCATTTTCCTATTTTAATGAATAGCATGGATGGAAAATATGTTCAATGTTCCTTTTATCTGGGCAATAAGTGAAAATTTTTCAATATTGACATGACCCTTACTTGTCTCTTTTTTTATGAGATTTATACAGTGAATAAATTCCACGAAGTAATAAAAAATATTTAAATCATAAGCCTTTTGAAATGCTTGATCAGAATGCTTTTCATCTCCTTAAGCATTTCATTTGACTATTTAAATGTTGCACTGTATTGAGGCTTATTTAATCGTTTGAATAGTCTGACAAAGTGAAAAAAATATTTCTCTGTTGTTGTTTGAGAAATTTTTCATTCCATTTTGTTTTGCCGAGTTTCTGTACTGTAAGGGATGAATGAATGGTGATTTCTATCTAACCTAGTATATTAGGTGTAAAAATAAAACAAAAAGTTCTCTTCTTTCAATGATACCTGAGACTGATTACTTAATAAATATATAGTGAAGGTTGCTATGGTATGATCATCATGAATACTCATAAATTCTGTGAAATCTGTTGTCTTTGTGTGAACTTTATTCTTTCCCGTTCATCTTGTTTGAATTTGATGGGCAATGGTGGAAGCAGATGCTCTTTTATTTTTGTGGTGAATGAGGAAGAAGGTGTTCTACTCTATTAACCTCGGTGAGGTACAAGATGGTTTAAGATTCATATTTTTGCCTTTTACCCCACACTCCATCATTGCCAGCACGGTATTATAGCTGTTTTATATTACAAACATGGACAATATACAAGCATAAAAAAATAGTTTCTATGATTTTTGCTTGCTGCATAAACATTCTACATGGCTTACTAAGGGATTAAGTAATTTTAATTTGATTATTTTTCTGTACTTATATATTAATGTCTATAACTCCATAACGTGGAGATCAGAAATGCAGACTGAATATTCTTAGATTGAAAAGAATTTTGTAGCACTGTAAAAAGCCGTTGCATTTTATACTTTTAATTGTAAATATTGAAGTCTTGTTTAATAGTGTGTCAATGTTAATGGTGTACGTGAGACAAAAGGTGCCATTTAAAAAGGTGGAATTCTTAATTTGTGATGCCAAAGTTCAGGAGAATCTCAAGACTGTCTTTGAAAAATGGAGATTTTCAAAAGTTAGAGACATCAAAATGAATTTCTAATGCCTATACTATGTTGATTTATTACATGTGAAATGTTCAGCGACTTTACATGTATGGAAAATGATAGGCATGTACAATAATTAATTACAGGAGGCAGTTACTCCTTCAATGATTTGAGAAGCAATTGTATACTTGTAGAATTTTTTCGCTCATGGCTCTAGTATTTTAAGAGCTGAATTATTCATGTTTTCTTTTGGAAATTCAAAATGCAGTTGAATGTTGTGTCAATTCATATGGAATGTGGAAATTTCAAATTAATTCCAATATTAAACAATGAAAGAAGATTTTGGTGAATACTTTTTAAAAATTGTATAAACATAAATGATCTCCTCTTTTGGATATTTCTATTTCTAATTCATTCAATACATAAAGCAAAATAATTGTGTTTCCATGCCAAAATGTGTCATTTGTCCTTCATTCTTCTGAAGGCCATTTATTATTTTATTCAGCTCTTAAGTTAAGGATAAAAAGATAAAAAATTATTCCAACTTAGTATGTGGAATGCTGTTTTGAATGGTGATATAAAAGGTATTTTTAATACATGGATTATTATTATTATTACTGTCGATTGCATCCTTTTTTGTTACTTTTAAGACCTTTAGTTAGTTTCTACCACAATCATGACATGTAGAACTTCTGGAAGGTCGTGCCAACCTGTATATCTGACCTCATGTTTCAGTGTGTAAGCTATTGCAGCTTGACTTCTGGGACAATCTGATGCTTGTACATAACATTGCGTGTTTGCTGTATTCTTTGGAATTTTGCTTGCTTTGATTGCAAGCTAATTATGTAATGATATTGATATTACTGGTCAACAATGATTAATTATGATCACTGATTAAAATGGCATGTATAATTTGTGCATGTGAACATTTTATTGATACTTAGTTTTTTTGATGCATAGAAGAATGCATGGTTTACATATTAATTCAAATTATTCAGGCTACTCTGCCATATTTTGTTCAGCATTTTTCATGCCTTCCGAAGTTCAGAGGAATAATTTGTTTCGTGAGTTCATATTTTTATTGTAAAATAAATAATTGATGTTTCCCTTAAAGAGCATGTAATATTTATATTTCTCTTGCCAACCAACATTCTTGTTTAGCTCTATAAACTTATTATGCAATATCTGGAAAAAATCAAGAATTGTTCTAGTGAATTCATGCTGTATGAATATGGAATGAGGTGAGTTAATGTCCAAAAACAACCTAAACCATGTTGCTGTATTTTGTTCCAAAAGCCTATGTAGGTGCTATACAATGCTATGACATATTATTTATTCTTAATAAACAATGTTAACGAAACAATGTGTTTTAACATAAAAAGTTTGGCTCTTAAGCATTTCTTAACTTACTATTTTGTTTTTCTACCTAATGTTAGTTTTCAATATCTGATTGGTCTTTGATATGACAAAAATTTGGTAGTTTTCTGTGTAAAATTCACATTTTTCTAAATATAGATTTACATTTCAGTAATTTTAGTTTACATTGCAATATAATTTTTCACATATCCATATCAAGTTATTCATAGTTGATAGGTCAATATCATCTCAATGAACTGAATTTTATCATTTAGCTATGCATGATTTTGTTGAAACAATTGAACTTATACGAAACAGATTGATACCCTTTTTAGAAAAATTTTCAGTTTTGTTGTTAAGCTGCCATCAAATTAATGCAATCTTGTTCTTCTCATTTTTAAAGATTAGCTTTTTCTTTATCTTTAAGGTTTGCAAGGAAGTTGTTTGCTTTACTTTACATAAAACAACAGCTTTCCATATAAATGAAACTAAAAATATGTATTGATATAAATAAAATAAAGAACTCGAGAAACACGGTGAAGACAAGATGAACAAAATTGGAAATATTAACTCCAATTCACCGTAAAGGCGGTACTTACGTGGCAAGGCACAGAAGACTCACAGAATCAAGACGCGTTTCAACAGCAAGCATTGCTGTCGAAATGCGCATCTTGATTCTGCGAGTCTTCTGTGCCTTGCCACATAAGTACCGCCTTTACAGTGAATTGGAGTTAATATTTCCAATTTTATTCATGTATTGATATAAATTAAATACTAATCAAATTAAAAACAAACTATTTTGTAAGGATGCCTTAAAACAATGAATATGACTATTTGAGAAATATTAAATTCATAATATTCAGGGAGGTGTACTTGATATTTTAATTCTTCATTTTGTAATCATATTACATATTTTGCCAATGCTTTTCATTTTATCTTATTAAATTTCTTCTTTTGTCAAATTATTTTAAAGAGAGTTTTTCAACAGTATAATTTATCCAAATAATCCATCACTTTTACTTTGATTGAAAACCTGACAAAAACATGGTCCATGGAAAGTGGTGCAATGGCAAATATATTGTGGTTACTCTTTTTTTATTGTCCATCTAACTTTTTCAGCTATTGACTCTGAAATAAATACTGTACAAACCTAATCAATTTGGATATATGAAAACATTGAAAGTTTTATGTTTAGCTTGACAAAAATGCTGTGTAGTGAGTGAAGTAATGTAAATGAGACATCATCATTGTCAAAAAACTAAGGATCCATTTATTATTATTTTAATATTTCAAGGCCACTGATTTGATCCTTGTGTAAAGAAACTTATTTAAAGTTAAAATGTAAATCCTAACAGCATTACACATGATTAACCTGCCAAGAATGGTGATAGAGCAAAGTATGATCAATTAAATGCACAAAGGAGCTACAGTATCTTATTTACAAAGTCATAGTATCTTTTATGAAGAAAGGAGAGATTTACTATCATGTATTCTGATGAAAGCACAATCCAAAGGATGAAAACTATAGAAAATGAAGTTTTAAACTAATTGTAAGACCTTTTATTCCAGAAATGAAATATTATAATCACAGTAAGGCTAGAATCTTAACTAATGGTAAAGGTAACCCTAATAGCCACAAAACAGTTGAAAACCCCTATGTACATATCAGGCTAAGTGCAAATATGGTTTTTTCAACCATTTTGTTGCTGTTTGAGTCATCTTTACCATCAGTTTGATCTTTGATGTCAAATATTTCTAGATAGCCCATTGCTCAATTCAGCACATTATATCAACTTGAGATCGATGAAATATTCATTGTAAATTATTTAATTACTAAATCTTTGTGATCGTGTTTGAAGATGTCACAATTATGTTGAATATTATAAGAATGGCAAGAATAAATATTTATTCATACGTCTTCTAAAATTATTTGTACCTATGTATAAAAATATTATTTCTCAGTGGCATGGTTTTCTAAAATATGCAAAGAGGATTGGTGTTTTCATTTAAGTAATTGAATGGGATTGAAAATTGCTACGTAGATTTTGTATCATTAAAATGATACATAAATTAATTCTTTTGAAATTATGGTTTATATTTTGTTGAGATGAATTTTAAATTAAAAACATGTAGATACATAATATATCATGATTACAGCAGAAAAAATTAATATTGAAATACAGGCGACTCCCGAGACTCGACCGTTCGAGATTCGACCAACTGAAGAATTCGACCTCTTATTCGACCCAGCCGATCGATCGGTTGAATTAGAAACTAGTTTATGCGAAGTAATTTTCAGCCCGCCCAACCACGAGAGGTTTAGTTTCAGTCTAGACATCGTTATTTCTGCTCTGTTTGAATTTGTGCTGATTCAACTTCGAGATTCGACCACATTTTCAGGAACGCATCCCGGTCGAATCTCGGGAGTCGCCTGTACTGTATTTTTACAGACAATTATTTTGTAATACAGTTTGACCATATTTGTTTCATTCTGGTAATACATATTTATGATATCTTGAGAGTGCATGTTATTTCATGAAATGGATTTTTATATTGCCATAATACCATAATTTATTATTGGATGTTTTATTCAATTCCCCTTTCCATTCTTTATAAGTACAATACATGTGTAATGTTTGTTAATATTTTTATCTTAAAATAATTTGCACATGTATTTTCTAGCTTTAATGAATATTGAAAACTTCAAAAAATGAAAGATACTTATATTAGGAGTTTTTAATTCATGTGGCACAACATTTAGTAATTAAAAGTCCTCTAAGAAATTATGTTTGCTATAGGATTACGGTAGAGAGTAGAGTTAGACAAGTACTAAAAAAAGCCATTGCCTTCCAACAGCACAGAGAATTGTAGAAAAATCCATGACTAAAATGGACTTAAATGGTCTATAGTTGGTCATAGTAAAAATTTAATTGGTTTAACGCCTCAAATTATTGAAAGTATTCTGAGACATGGAGAGAAAACTACTGGGAATTTCTAAAATTCATTGGAGCATACAACAAAAGGAAAGTGCCTGTGGAGAGTGAAAAAAGATCTTCATTAGGAGTGTATTATGAAACTTATGTATGCATGTCCTTTTATTTTTATCTGTACATCTCACTCAGATGTTTATACTCTGCATTATTACCCAATCATATTATTGACTAGGATCTAAAGCTGTTAAAATAACAAAAATGAAGAGCTGTATATGCACAATATATCAAGCATTATTTTAGCAGCCATTATAATCAAAAGCTTCCCTAAGTTTTTATTGTTGCTTTACTTCTGAATGCTTACAAAATTTAAATTTTTAGTGTGAGAGGAAAAAAAACCATTCATGGATGGATAAAAGGAGTCCTGAAGAATATTTGTAAAATTTAAGGATTATTAAATCAGAGTAAACTTAATTCCACAGAAAGAATTATCTCATGCATAGAGAATTGAAGCGATATATAAAATATTTAGAAATAACAGGATTACTATATCTTTCTATATTATAAAATCGTAATGGTCATCATGATTCTTAATGCTCTAATTTTGTCAATAACTTGATTAGAAATAAACGTAGAAGCCTGAAATTTCTCAATATATCAGTGTTGATGAATCTTTACGTTATGACTAAAAAAATTTTGCAAAAGTCATGGGTTCGACTCCAGAGGATGAATGACGTTTCCCATAAGATAACATGTGAAACTCACCTTTTTGGTTTGAAGGCATTCAATCTTTTACTCTTTAATATATCTTAAAATTAAGTTATCGACACGAAATTTGCGCTAACATGCCAAAATGAATGAGGATTCTTATTCTTACTTTCAAATACTCAATCTCATTCGAATTTGCTCATATTTTGAATTTATACTCGAATTTTGGTAAATTTTTTAACATTTCAATAATAAGATTCCATGTATACCAGCATTGTTGTCCTCGGTAATTTCCATGCATATGCACTTAAATAAAGGCTTAAAGATCGAAAATATAATTAAAACTTGCTCGAAATGACCGAGGATATGAATTTAATGCAAATAAATCGAACGCAGTATTCATGTTATTTATATTTTTTATCTGTATTACTAAAATCCTATTTCTGGTTGTCTCTCTCTCTCTCTCCGTAATGCTCTATACCTCAGCCAGTTTTAATCTCTGGGAATTTCAGCCCTCGAAGTATATGTTTTATCAAGTTATTCAACTAATTTTCTTAATTTGTTATTAAAAATAAAAACCAAACATACGTCCCTTATGAAATATATTCATTAAACTCATATTCGAAACATATTCCCGTTAAACTAATCTAAATCCAATAGGTACATGGTAGGAACAAAGAAACAGCGAGCAGAGGGGGGGGGGGTTGGCGAGCATTAGCGAGCAGAGGGTTTGTCTGCTTCCTAATCTGACATTTTTTTAAATAAACTTTTTAGATAGTATTGATATATCAATGACATGAATGAGTCTGTGGTTTCCTCAATCAAGTACACTAATTATTTTCTTTTCATAGTTGTATAGCAAAATTCTCATGTCATTTATGTAAATTGGAAAATATGTCATAGTGTAAAAGATTGGGAAGTTTTCAATTTAAACAAAAATAATTCAATGGAAATTTCTTTTAGAATGACTGCTATCTTTTCTAATGATTGTGTGATAAGGGTTGTCGTGGTGGTTCCAAAATTGGGAGTTGCAAAACGTTATCAAGGAGCTCGTGAAGATAAGTTTATATGTAATAGTTCAGTATTTTATTGTTTTAAGATTGTGTGATTTTATTTCATTATTAAGATTAATAAAAATCCTGTTCTTCTCTCAATATTCATTTGCATTTTATATTTATTGACAGATGGATCCAGTTTATCCTTAAGAGGTCACGTGCTGACTTTTGGACTGTACACTTTTTGTTTTCATTATTTTATAGCCTCATATTTAACTCTCATCCCAGGTCTTCTCAGTACCTTTTTCAATTTTACTATCTCTTTACTTATATGTCTAGAGAACTCTTTGAGTCAGCAATTTTTGCTGTTATGTATATCGAGAGCTCTCTGCTTGGAATGAGTTTCGGTAAACTTATTGGGAAGAACAAACAAATCATCGTGGGAATGATCTTGAAAAATTCCATCCCTTCTCCATATGAGCTGTACGCATCATACACCAGTCTCCTATAGTTAGTTCTCACAAAAGAATCGTTCCGTTTTTGTGCCTAGGAATTATTTCCAGAGACGGATTTATGCACAGGCGCTAGCTGGGGGCCTCATCAAAAAAAGAGGCCTCGTCGTCAAGAGGGCCTCGCAAAGTGAACCTCGTCGAAAATGGGGCCTCACCAAAGGTCGGTTTTCGGCATGGGCGACTTACATATGTTTTATGGTCTTAATAAAATGATAAGCATTAAAAAGGTGCGGTGGATCCTGTGGAATTTCCTGATCCCAAAATTCCGGGATTATAATCTTGATAATCCCGGGATTTTTGATATTATTAACATCATCTTGAAAGTTAAATTTTCATGGAGGTACGTGTACTGGGAGTTTACGGTTTATAAAAAAATCCCTATACAATGAGACAAAACGCATCTCGGCATATGCCCACAGACGGCTCTCGCTCTTGGATCAATACGTTTTTCTTGTGTGTACTCTTAAGAGCTAAATAGTTGGGGAGAAGAGAAGATCATAGGCTCTTCGGGCTGTTTTCTTCTGCATCACAATTTCTTCAGCGCAATATACACCGCTCCCCGGTTATAGTGTGAGTCTTCCTTCCTCCCGTATTTTTGGAAAGTCCTGTGGTTTTTGTTAAAATACTAAAGTAAAAACCAAAAAATTACCGTCCTTGAAAGAAGTGATTAAATACATTTCTCGTGTTGATTTTATAGTTTTTTATTTATAGTTAGTTTGTATCAATTAAAGTAATTTTTAAAAAGAAAAAGTTGTATGTACATGCTACATTGAAAAATGCGATCGTGTCCGCGGTTCTTTTATAACGCGGGCCGCAGCTCCTCCCCCGATACCCCGCGTTATAACCGGGGAGCGGTGTATTAAAATAAAGAAAAGAATCGTCTACATCAGGGGTGATCAACTAGTAAAATGACTTCTTATTGGCCTGAAAGGGAGCAATCGAGGTCCGGCGTGGTTGCGATGTGTTTCTTAGCAAATTGCTTTGCAATTTTTCTCTGTAACGTGGCAACTGTCATCGACCAAGCTATTCTGTACACACTTGGATCTCGTAGCTTCTTTGGAACCAGTACTTGAATTAGGTTCAAATAAAAGAAAACACTTGAGATGGTGAATTTTCGGATCCTACACGTAAATATGTTCTTCGCATCAAGATTTCATCATTTAGTAGTTAATTTTATTGAAATGTATTGTGAATTTCTTCGATATACGATGATGTAAACACTGGAAAAGTTTTCGTAATAAACCTGAAAATCTAAACAGCAATTAAAAACTTGCATAATAAATAATTTAAACTGAGCTACATATTATTTTCTAAAGTATAGTAAATAAGTTATTCTTCAAATGCCTGCAATGACTTTTTCATAAGAAGCGCCATTTAAATTAAACAATGAAATTACAGAAAGCGCATTACTATCAACAAAAAGAAACTCTCGCAGCGTGATGTCCATGCCTTGTATCACTAGCCGAGTTTTAAATTTGGTGTAGTGATTACTTTATTTATGTATGTTAACATTGTTAATTTAAAATACTGTCTCCATTAAATTTATTTTTCTGATAGATAATTAATAGGAAAATATCAAGAGTTATAATTAAGGAAGTATTTTGCATGAGTAAATTTTTAAATTATAGGTACATGTGAAGTAACATATTTCCTATATTTGTGCGTAACACGTATGCTATCCATTTTTAATAAATTCCTTCAAACTTTTGAAATGCAATATGTACATTTGTTTTATTTCACCTTTCTAATTGTAGATAATTAAGATGCAGAAGGTGCCGGAAACCATAAATTTTCCTGATGAGGAAGAAAAAGTACTCGAATTTTGGAAAAAAATTGATGTATTTAATACTTGTATGAAACAATCAAAAGGTCGACCAAGGTACTTAGTTATTCCCGATTCATTTATCTTAAAAATAGTTGTCTTTTATGTGGAAATTACATTGATATCTAGAAGATTAATAAATGGTTTTTAATTTCTTGGAGTGGTCATTTGATGTTTTTCAGTGTATTTGTTTGAAATCGTATAAATAGCTCATTACTTGTGCATTTCATACGAAATAAATATTGTCATGTAATTTTCCTACAGATATTCCTTTTATGATGGTCCACCCTTTGCCACGGGCCTGCCTCATTATGGGCATATTCTAGCCGGTACAATTAAAGATATAGTAACCAGATACGCTTATCAAAGAGGATTCTATGTAGAAAGAAGATTTGGATGGGATTGCCATGGTTTGCCTGTGGTTAGTGAAACTGGAATATAGTTTGTTTTTCATTGTAGCTTTATACCTTTATTAACAATGAATTTAATTTTTTTTAGGAATTCGAAATTGACCGGGCATTAGGAATTAAAGGCCCTGATGATGTAGCTAAAATGGGAATCAAAAAATACAATGATGAGTGTCGAAAAATTGTAATGAGGTATGCACATGAATGGGAAATCATCGTAGGAAGACTAGGAAGATGGATTGGTAAAGTCGTTTAAAAAAATATTATTCTGTTTTTATTTACATTTAATCAGTTCCTATTGAATGGTGGAAGTGCATATCTGATATTCGTTCTAATACTAAAATTCTATTGATGATCAAGACATAATAATGTCTCTCCTTTGTAATAACCGATTCCAAAGTTTTTGATAGGTCCACGGCAGGCTCTCCTTGTTGAGGTATTTAATGGCTTGGTTCATTTAAGCTAAATGCCCCTCATTCTAAAAATATCTTCCACTGCTAATCATCGCACATTGTAGCTAACAAAATTTCAACCTCCATTTTCACCCTTTATAACTCACAAGCATGTCAAGTAATGACAAAAACTAGCATAATGGAGCTCTTACCATTTGTTAATGCAAATAAGCAGCTATATTGCATCAGCCAGGTACTCCTGCATGCACAGTGTGCATTATGTATGAAATAACCCTTGTATATTTGTGAACACCACTTAACAGAGTTTCCCTTATTGAATCTATAATAATAGTGATGATATTTGAATAGATACATTGCAATTGTGTTTTATAGCACACTATAGTACATGGGACTTACTGAGTTTAAACATTTCCAATTAAAAGAAGAAATCGTGGAGGGCTATTATTGATATTTGTGTAGGACTGGTGTTTTGTGATCTCTGATTTTTTTTGCGTGGTTATATTTTTAAAAATCTGTACAATATACATTGCACAGGCTTCCTCATGTAGGTCTCATTTTACTACACTTTCCTGACTGGAAGGAACTTCTGTCACAAAAACAACAAAATCGTGGAAAATGTTTCTTACACATAAATGGTGTTAATATAGCGATAACGTCATCTTAAGATTTGAAAAGATTTTGATAACAATCGGTTAGCCGGAAGTAGTGGTTTACTCCTGTAAAATTTTAGTTTTAAATATTTTGCTTAAAGCTGAATTTTTGTTCGCTGAAGCATGTAAGTTGAACTGTTCCTATCATCGTAATTATTTTATTTTAGTTGACAACTTCTGTATGGAGAAAGTCATGTGTTGGACACATCAATTTACTTCTTTTTATATAACCATGCTATTTCCATCACAGCATCTTCATCTTGGGATTTATGAAACTTAAGACATGCTATTCTTGTAAAATTTTTATTAAATCTTGTGTTGATAGTGAGCTTTCAAGTTGTTTTATTAAAAAAACCCCAGCTGATTTCATAAAACTTTCTATATTTTCACCTTTCAGATTTCAAAAATGATTACAAAACCTTGTATCCTTGGTTTATGGAAAGTGTGTGGTGGGTTTTTAAGGAATTGTACAATAAAGGTCTTGTTTACCGAGGAGTTAAAGTGATGCCTTACTCAACTGCATGTAACACTCCACTCTCTAATTTTGAATCTGGACAGAATTATAAGGAAGTTGTTGATCCTGCAGGTAAGATTGCCTTTGTAATTATAATTGCTTATATTTTTGAAGCATAACTTTCAAAATGTCATCCACCTATCCAAAATACATTAAAAATTATTCAGTTTTGCATAAATACAGTAGGAGCCGGTTATTGTGGTCACATTGTAAATTATATTTTGATTCTATTAAACGGTGATTCTAATAAGCGAAAATCATAAGAATATTATCTACAGGGTGGAATTATAATAATATACATATACAATAAATGTATACTTTATTACATAAAATGTAGGAACTTATTTACTGTCAAAACTAAAAATGTTAATATTGCTTATTTTTTAATTTATACATAATACATAATATTGATAACTACACTATTACACTTTGTAAAACGATTATAATTTTAAATGGTCATTTATTTTCGCTTGCTTCAAATTGCCACTTCAGAGTCAATTGAGAGAGTTTTCAATGTTAAATAACAATATAATTTTACTAAATGATTTTTGGGAAACCAAAATATTCGGGAAAATGAATATTGATTCGTATAACCGAAAATGTGATTCCAATAAACGATGAAAATATGGTGCATTTTGATTATTTGAATCCGTTCTCTAAAATTTGATTCTATAAACTGGCTGATTCTAATAACCAGTGACCACAATAACCGGTGCCTACTGTATTTGTAATTAGGTATGTACTCCAGTTTTTGTTTTCTGTCTTAATTTTATGCTTAGATCAAAGTAGTTATAAATGTAAAGGATATTTTTTTAAATAAAATAGTAATATAATATCAGCTATACCTGTAATATGTTTGAATCAAAATAGAATCTTGAAGTTTTTTTTTGAGAAAGATTTTGCCTTGTGCCATTTTTAGTGGATATTTTAAAAATTGATTTCAGTGATTGTTAGTTTTCCTTTGGATGATGAGCCAGAAGTTTCAATGATAGCGTGGACCACTACGCCTTGGACTCTGCCCAGTAATTTGTCTCTCTGTGTAAATCCAGAGTTAGATTATGTCAAATTAAAAGGTAAGCATGAAATAGAAACCTTTAGCTTTCTTTTAAAACTAAATTATTATAAACACTTCTTGTTGTTGTAAATGTCTAGTTTTAGGCCTACCAGATAGATTTGATTAAGTTATCAGTTACAGCTGTCTTGGTTCATCTGATGTGATATTAAAGAATATGTTCAATTGATTCAATTTTATTTTTGCAAGCTCTTTTAGATGAACCAAAGCTTACATTTATAAATCTCATCCTTCTCTTCTAAAATAATATTTTTACAACCTATTAATTCTTGTAATTTATTATTTACCCTAGATAATTCTAATGATAGAATTTACATCATGATGGAGGCTCGGCTTGAGAGCTTATTCAAAAGTGAAGATCAATACACTGTTATTGAGAAATTCAAAGGAGCAGCCCTGAAAGAAAAGAAATATGAACCATTATTTCCTTATTTTGGCCATGTGAGTACATTAAGAGATTGTGCATTTTATTATATCTTTTAATATAATACATTTAATTGTCTTTTAATTGTTTGCAAAACAATGTTTATGATCAGCTTAAAGCAAAAGGAGCTTTTACTGTGCTCACCGATGGATATGTTACTGAAGAATCTGGTACAGGTGTTGTCCATCAAGCACCATATTTTGGTGAGGATGATTACAGGGTCTGTTTGGCTGCAGGTGTCATCAGTCGAGATCAGGACATTATCTGTCCGGTTGATGCCAGTGGAAAATTTATGGAGCCTGTCACAGATTTCCTTGGGCAGTACGTAAAGGTAATGATTTTTATACAGCCAAAAATATTGTTGTTAAAATTTTTAAGACCTGAGTAATGTATTTTTTACCTCCATTTCAGGATGCTGATAAAAATATCATCAAATTCCTTAAGAGTAACAACCGTTTGGTGAATGCAGGTACCACCAAGCACAGCTATCCCTTCTGTTGGCGTTCTGAGACACCTCTTATCTATAAAGCTGTACCGTCCTGGTTTATTAGAGTGGAACCGTTGGTGAAGGATCTTCTTAATACCAATCAGCAGACATATTGGTATGCCTTCCCATCTATTTAATAAAATTTCAAATAATATCCCTTGAATTTTGTTGATGCTGTAAATGTAAGGATCCAATAACTGGTTAATAAGTTGTAAATATTATGCATGCAGAGCTATAAATTCATGATGAATAGATAAACTACTTCAGATGCGTGATGTTTTGTGCTCTATGTCAATTCAATAACGCTTTCATTTCTTAATAATTAGAACATCATTATAAAAATTATTGATTGTGATGCTTTCAGTATTATATAGTTCTTCTTGGTGAAACTCTGATATTCATTTTTTAATGGTAAATTTACCTAATTAAAAAGTCATTTTAGCTCTGTAGATTGGTATATTTTTTGTGGATTAATATTTTTGTTTTGAGCTACTTTAATGCTAACTAATAATACTTTTTAGTATGTTTTACATATATATGTATGTATACGTATACAGATTTAATAAATCGTTGGGGTATACTCGCATGATTTAAATTTTTGGATCAGTTATGAGCTATAATGGAACAAGTAACGCATTGAAAAAAGTTATATGCTGTAACTCATTAATAATATTGAGGAAAGGTAAATAGCTATTTTTTAAAAAGTATAGCAACTACACTTTATTTCACATGGTGTACTTTTTATAAAAAATGAGTTAGCATGTAATTAGTGTCATATTGTAGCATAACCTAATAAGATGCATTGTTTTTGGAATGCATAAAAATGGATTAACTTGGTATAGTTTAATTGGCTCTTTGTGTATTTTTATGGTGAAATCGGCATTTCAGCTTGATGGAAGTTTCCTTTTTGTATTAAAAGTTTCAAGAAAGCACATTTGTATAGTGACGATCGCTTATTGAGATACATTTTTCTTACAGAATACATTACTGCACATATTTATAATTAAGATTTAATGAATAAAAGTAGTATTTATAACTAAATTAGTATTTAAATAATAATCCTTTTTCCAGGGTCCCTGATTTTGTGAAAGAGAAACGATTTGGCAACTGGCTGAAGGAAGCCCGAGATTGGGCTGTTAGCCGCAATCGTTACTGGGGAACACCAATTCCACTCTGGGTTTCTGAAGATGGCCAAGAGGTTGTGTGCATTGGAAGCATTAAAGAGCTAGAAGAGCTTACGGGAGAACTTGTCACTGATATTCATAGAGAAAAGTAAGTTTTTTCATTGAAAGATGCTTTTGTTTTTACTGATTGAAAACACTGATTTTGATTTGAAATTTTCAAAAATTCTATTAATAAAATTGAATGAATAAAAAGATTCTCCATTCCTTGTCTCCGATTTTAAATGGATTTTCATTGTTTGGCAACCATATTCAATATGGGTGACAGTGTCCTGTTTCGCAGAATGAACATGATTAATCAAGCTAGATTCCCAAATTTCTCTGGATAATGGTGTAAAAAATTGGATTTATGATATCTTTTTATACAATGATTTAAGTTGTAATGCATTTAGTTGAATTTGTAATTTGATTTTTAATATTATTTTAAATTTTCAGAAATTATTTTCAATTTTGAGTTACTAAGAGTAGTGTAAAGGCTTATTTATATGAACAAAGTATACCTGTTATACTTTATGTTTAAATCTGATCTGCTTATATGCCCATTTTGAACATTACAGATTATACCGTATTTATAGTATAAAATGTCCTTGAAAGTAAAACAACCCCCTTTAGAAATGATTATTTGGATAAAAAATGTTTTATAATAAATTCTGAAGCAAATAAAATTAACCAAATCTATTAGAGCTATTTTTTATTTAAATCTCCAAAAAATGTCATCACAATGTCCAGCGCAAAGATAAATGTGATTTAAACCATGCTAGACTAGTCAGTCACTGTCACAGTTTTTTATTAATTCATTTCTTTCTTGGCGAATATAAGACGGCCCCAAACCTTTGATTAAATAAAACAGGACCTCATAGTTGTGCAAATATAATAACTAACAATAACAATAAAGCTGGATCATTATAAGTTTAACTGGAAGATATATTTTTATTTCTTATATAATATATTCTAGTGCTAAATACTTTTATCCTGGCAAGTAGAAACCATTAAATGCTTATTTCTTTATGCGCACATTTTTCTTCTTTAGCATTGATCATCTAACCATTCCATCAAAAAGACCTGGAATGCCTCCACTAAAAAGGGTGAATGAAGTTTTTGATTGTTGGTTCGAGTCTGGGTCTATGCCTTATGCTCAGCAGCATTATCCTTTCGAAAACAAGAAGGAATTCGAGGAATCGTTTCCTGCTGATTTCATTGCTGAAGGAATTGATCAAACAAGAGGATGGTGAGTGAAACGTCACTTTGTAAAAATTTTATTTCAGGATGAAAGTTGAATTGACAGAGAAATTTTTAGGCACAATTAAATCTAACCTGGGCCCATTATTTGGTTGGCAGTTTGTCTATTATGAATGGTCACACTACTGGCGCATGCATGGGCCAATCTATGCCTTTTTGCAGTCTGGTTTCTAGTTTTTATAGAAAACCATTTTGTTATTTTTCTTAAAAAGGGACATTTTTTGTTCTTGTTGCTGAATAATTCTTCAGTGTACTTTCTTAAATATCACAACCAATGTACAACTTAATTGCTCAGTTATTAAGCCATTGTCTGTAATATTTTACACAGCAACCCACATTGAATAGCTTTGATGCTATTATGTATCTCATTTAATTACTTGTGTGTCATTAAAGGATCAAGTTTACCATGTTTTATGTACTGTTAATGTACTCAAACAAATATTCTCATCCATCTCTGTTGGTCTTTGTGGATATATTCTGTTTTGAATACTCTAAAATGTACCTTTATCCACTTGGCAAATTGATTTTAATGCAGATATGGCCAACTGCGTAATTCATGTCTCACATTCTTATAATCTGTTTCATAGTTACATATGTACCTCTTAATGAAACTAGTCATGAGAGGAGCCATCCTTACTAATGCCACTTCATAATTTTTCTTCAGGTTTTACACAATACTTGTGATCTCAACAGCTCTTTTCAATAAGCCCCCATTCAAAAACCTCATTGCAAATGGATTGGTTTTAGCAAACGATGGACAAAAGATGTCTAAGAGGAAGAAGAACTATCCAGATCCAATGGAAGTAAGTTGATGCATTTATTGCATTATTTTTTTCTACAGCAAAACACGACTTATCTGTTCAGTTAAGTGACTGCTTCATTATAAGTATTCTAATACATATACAGTGAAATCTCATTACAACGTACTTCACAATTACGTATATTTCAAATTAACAAACTTTTTTTTAATCGCCGTCAATACTGTATAAATATTTCAAAATAACGTACTTCAACTTAATGTACTTTTCAATACCTCGTATGAAATTCAGAGGTCCTGAAAAAGGATTTTTGTGGTTTTAACGTATGCTTTCATCTGTAAATGATTCAACTATAACCAATTCTTGCACATTCAAGTCGTTTACACCAATTTTGAAGGCATCTTTTGTCTTTAGTACAAAAAGATCTGTGGAATTCTGCCAAAATCACAAAAGAAGGAATTTTCCGAGCTGAAAAATGTAAAACCGATGATCAGTTATCCCTATCGTTATTTTCACAATTGCATTGAGATAAAATCTTAAATTCTAGGAAATTTATCTCTCTTGTTAGACTCATTATCGCCAGTTTCGGTTTGCGCCGGACCTGTGAGAGTGCCCATCCACCACTGAGATGCTTCCAGAGAAAATACTGTACTCCTTATGGGTATATTCAGTATACCATACTTTCAGTATAAAGTATAAAAATTCATGCTCCGTAGAGATACGTTGTATCGAGATTTTACTGTATACAATAAAAGCCCATTCTAACGGCACCCATGGGACCAAAGTCGCGCTGATAAAGTGAATATAATGAATGGTGCCACAAAGTCACATTCCAATAACATTGATGGCATATATGCTATCTTTCAAGGATCTTCTTCCCTATAAGATGTTGTGGTTCTCTTCGGTTATCCCCGACCCCTTTCGAAAAATCATTTTTGAGATAACCCTTTCATGCAAAACGAAATCTTGCAAACCCATGACTGATCTGCCTGTGGCGACATTTACCCACCAGATCACTGACCACTGGTGAGGTATAGATTCGTTCCAGAGAGGCGAAGGGTGCGATAGTGCCCGGAGACTGCTACACCCGATATAAAAGGCATTATAATCTAAAATGAAAGCGAGCTGAAGGCTCGCCAATATCCTCGGTTACTTGTAAATAAAATTTTTTTTGACAAGTTCTCATTTTCTTAGTTTGTTTTAATGTTTTCCCAGGGAAAGGGTTATCGCAAAAAATTATTTTTCAAAAGGAGTCCGGGATATCCGAAGAGTACCGATGTTGTGTATGTTGTTCTTCATTATTTAATTCACTATTTTTTGTCGGAATTATCACGATGTAAATTAAAATTTTATTAATTTTTGTAATGCTAATTCTGGGAACCGAATAAGGGTCTATCGAAAATAACATTACTACTACAGCCATCATTTATTATTCGCAATTAACAGATTGTTTTGCTTTTGTCATTGAAAGTAAATATCAATTGTTCATAAATTCACGAATTTCTGATTTCATTTGTTGGAACAGCTTGCGAATTACCCTGCCCACATTCCCGATGCGATTTCCGATCTCCTTTTGTAGTTTATTGCTAGGATTTAAAGTGGTTTAGTGGAAACAATTTGTTGATTTCCTTTTGTATATCTTGTCCGAATTTGCATGGGATAGTTTGAAAAGTAAATTTTTTGAAACAAGCTCAGCAAATAAAAAGAAGATTGTAAATCACATCGGGGAAGTTGGCCGGGTAATTAGCAAGCTTAGCCCATTTGCTGATAAAAGTATATTGCCTTTTCAATTGGCTTCCTTAAATTTTTACATTTTTGGATATTTTCATTTGTCTCCGAGTCAGCAAAATTTTTTAGAAGTTGCTGTTTTCCTGGTTTACTGTCACATATCGTAGATGAGATTATTTTGTACTCATTCATTAATATCCCATTATCCAGACGTTGGCAATGCCAATTTTCTATTGTTAAATCAGCACCATTTGCTTCCTGTGTTTTCTACTACTAACATTCTTTAGGGTATCTTAAAATGTTTATAAAATAACTTTAATGACATTATTATTATTATGCATTACGTCACAAATGTTGACACCTTGAAACAGAAGAGGAATTACTACAATATGTGGTTAAGGTTAAGGAAGGTCAGTCATGACTGTGACAACATCTGTTAGACAAATGGAAAATGTAATTTCATTGAAGATGCCATTTGAGTGAGTTTGCCCGTAGAACGGGTGCCGTGAAAATGAGCTTTTACTGTACATAACTTTTAGATTATCATATTTTAAAATCATAAGGAATTCATGTTATATTAAATCATGTCATGATGGATGCTATGTGGAAAAATTTATCTGATTTGATCCAATTGCTTAGAAGATCTATTATATGAAATCTTTCTTGTTGTAGGTGTTTGTGAATAAAAAATTGGTATCATTTTTAATGACAAGTGTGTATTAGACTGGAGCTCATATTTTTATACAATTTCAGCTTTATATTTTTATGGTTTAATTCTCAATTTTATTTTGTTTTGAAATTATGAGACAATTTCATCTATTTTTATCAAATGTTATGATTGAATTAATACTGAAACTGTGTTGACTCCCTTAAAATTGTGTTGTAAAAATTGTTGTGCATTTTATTTTACTGTTACACATAGTTTTGGAATTAGTCTCATACCTTCTTAAAAACAAACCTCTAAAAGTGGATTTACTATGGCTAAAAATATTCTCTTATAGCTTAAATGTATTACAGTATACTCCCTCAAATCAGGCATTCAGAAAACTGGTTTTACCAGAAAACATTTTTTTACATTTGAAATTGTCGTGGTAACAATCCGGGAAGATTACCAGAAAATGGAAAATTTTTCAGTCTTACTGTTTCATTGTTTTGCGCTCCAGATTCCATGCTCAGCTGATACTGTTTCCAGTATTGATTATAAATCATTATTGAAATTCTTCCTTTATATTCCATTATAATGATCTAATTTGTATGCTTAGGATGCGAGAGAAAACTCATAACGGAAAAGAAAAAAAAAGTGTTGACCCATCTACACCTGTATATTCAAACTTTGAAACTCCTGTGATTTGCTCCTTATCAACATCAGGCAGCATGCTCACCTCCTCCAATGTAAACATCTACCAGCAAACCCTATGCATCTCACTTTGAGAGCATAAATAGTAAAATAGTTTGGTAAGGAAATAAGAAATACTTGATTCTTTATTTCGTTGCACAAGCAAAAATCATCATATCCCTAGAATGCCAGCACCACTAGGCACTTTCCTACCGTGCCTAATGTAAAATCTGGTCCTATACATATCTGCATTTTTTAAGAAAAATACCTAGATAAAAAAACTGGGAAATCGGGAAATCCAGCAATCCCAGATTTGTGAGAGTGTACTGTATTACATTATTTTGTGGTTCATCTATAGTTGCTCTCTGAACTTGTACATTTGTAAACATAATTAAATGAAATTCCATATCTTAGGTTGTGGGAAAATTTGGCAGTGATGCCCTTCGTTTGTACTTAATCAATTCACCTGTTGTGAGGGCTGACAACCTGAGGTTCAAGGAAGAAGGTGTTAGAGACATCTTGAAAGATGTGTTCCTGCCTTGGTTCAATGCATACAGATTTCTCATTCAGAATTTGGAACGGTTTTGTAAGGTATATATGTTTATTTTTTTATTGGTACATATCTTTTGTTTATTTATAAATTAGCAAGCTTCTTAATTTCCTTGTAACATTATGCTGGTAGTTGTATAACTAATAATTACTATTTATCATTAGTAATTTTCTGATACACAAGAATGATATACAATTAGTTTTTCAAGCAGCACTTGCAAGCTCATAATAAGTCATAAAATATTTAAAGTAACTTTATGGCTAATCTGAGTATATTATCTACAAATAATAGGAGTAATTGTTTTGGTAATAAAATTGAATATTTCATATTTTAGGCATATGACACCATCATGTTTACATTTTTGGTTGAAGTTGAGATTATTTTATTACAGTCTGTTGATTCCCATTAATTAGATTAAATCAAATCAATGCTATTATAATATAACATATTTACTCATGTAATTGCCCTACTTTTAAAAATAATTTCTCTACACTAAAACAAGCATGGAACAAATATGGGGTTACTGTTATAGTAAGAAAGTGATCTTTTCCAAATGAAACAGATAATGCAATTTAAAAAATTTACTGATATTTTTCTCCTGCACAAACTGGTTCATAAGGACAGTTTATTTTGTTGTTTTGAAACTTAGCAATATGTTCAAGAGACGCTGCGTGAACAATGATAATCATCATGTAATGAAAGGGCAAAGTTGTTACAAATTGATGTAAATGTTCTTTATGCATGATAAGAGTGTGGTCATAGTTTTTAAATGAGATACAAACTCAAGTTTAGGATGTATGTACAGCCAAAAGAAACATCTTGTCAAAGTATGTACAAGAGAGGAAATTATACAATGCAAAAAAATAATCTTTCATTTCCTCCTCTTTATTCATGCTGGGTACTGATGAGATGGAGGCAATTATGAGAGTAAATACAGTAAATTATCAATGCCCATTTAAAAGCATCAGACTTTGCATGTAAAATTTTCAAAATACAGTAAAACCCCATTATTTCGATCCCTGATAATTCAAAGTATGGTGTGATTCGAAGCTAAGGTCATTCTCCAACAGACATCATAGGATTTTGCATACTTTTTGGCACAGATTATTTGAAATATGCCTACACTGAAATTCAAAGTCATGATCTGGTCTGGTGGCTCATGAACAGTTTTCTTTTTAATTCAAAACCTAGATCCAGTGTAAGCAGAAAGTTTGCATGTGTGCCATCACATCATGTTTTTGTTCCCAATTTCTTGCACACACCAAATACATATAGCACCCAAACAGGTTACTTCTTTTTACTTATTTAATAGTAGGGTGACCAAACGTCCCAAGACAATCCCGTTTTGTGTCAAAAAAGCCATTTTGTACCGTTTTGAAGTCCCTCACAAATAAAATTCAGATTATATGATAGTATAACTGATATCGCTATTAGAAATGTAGGATTCTTGGAAACATGGAGCTTATCAAACGAACAACAAATGTTAATTATAGTCGAAATTGTCAGATTAGGAAATTTCAGGGTCATTGATAAAGTTGAGGTGTCAAACGTGATCTCCGCATATAGGTAATATCCTGCCCGGGTTTTACCCTAGCTTATTTCCTTCGAGTTTCAACTTTGAAGTCGTAATTTTTTGGTCCTTTGAACTTCGAAATAACGAGGCTTTACTGTATTTCCTCAAAAAAATGTTGCTTTTTTAACCTCAGGAAGAAAATGTCGATTTCAAGTACAACGAGGCTACTGTAAAGCTTTCTGGTAACACCATGGACAAGTGGATATTGTCGTTCACTCAAACCCTGTTGCTCTTTGTGAAACAAGAAATGGCTGCCTATCGTTTGTACACTGTGGTGCCACGTCTAGTGAGATTTATTGATCACCTCACCAACTGGTACGTTAGGATGAACAGGAAGCGAATCAAGGTATACGTTAATTATTTTATCCTTACTGGCAAGACCTCACAATCACTAAAGAAGCAACAGAATTGAAAGATTGATGTTTTTTTTCAGGGAGAGGGAGGTTTTGAGGATTGTCTTGCTGCATTGGAGACGCTGACATGTGTTCTGTACTCAATGGTCAGAATCATGGCACCATTCACGCCTTTCTTAACAGAGCACATGTACCAAAATCTGCGTCACCTTGTAGACGAAGGGAAAGAAGTTGAAAAGAGCGAGAGTGTCCATTATCTCATGCTTCCAGAACCAAGGTTTGATACTTATTTGTTTGCTGTGCAACTTACAATTTTGTCATGAAATGTGTCCATTTACTTATCTTTGTTTTTTGTTTCTTTGCAGGAGTAATCTGTTTAATACAGAAATTGAAAGAGCTGTTTCAAGGATGCAGTCTGTAGTTGAACTTGGGAGAGTTATAAGGGATCGCAAGACCATACCAATCAAGGTAGAGAAAGTTTTTGTGTATTTTTTCAAGTGCTGACTGATATAGTGTCACAGCTGATTGAAATTTGCTTTGCAATCAAGCAGCAGATTTTTGTGCTGTAGATTTGTAGTTCAGAAAATTTGTTGATGTGTCTCTGACAAATTTATAATTTTTTTGGTGGCTTCAAATCCATTCATTTGATAATCAGAGACATAAAATCATAATTTTTCTAAGTAATTAAATCTAAGGGTTGAATCTTGAAGTAGTGGTGGGGTATAACTCATATTTTATGTATAATATCATATCAGTAATAGAAGATAATCAACTTATTATAAGTTAGTTTTGCACAAAAAAGACTTGCCTGTACATATTTTAATTTTGAAACTGAAAGTATGTAATAAATGGAAAGAGATAAATAATCTTTGATTTTAATTTGAAACATAAATAATGAATATGTTTTATGCCCTTTTGAATTCAGAAGAAACAAATATCCATTGTTATTATTTAATTGCAGTATCCCCTGCCAGAGGTGGTGGTCATCCATAAAAATGAAGAATTTTTGAAGGATATTAAATCATTAGAATCATACATAATAGAGGAGTTGAATGTGAGATCTCTCACTGTGACATCTGACAAGCAGAAGTATGGTGTGTCATTGAGAGCAGAGCCAGATCATAAAACATTAGGTGCAAGATTGAAAGGGGAGTTTAAATCTGTTATGGCTGCCATCAAGGTATTTCAAAGCATTTGAACTCAATCCTGACAAACACTACATTTTTCACTTGCATAATACAAATGACTTTTAATTTCACAAATGTGTGAGTAAACTAATGGTGCATTTGAACCATAGTTAAGCCATTGTTGATTGTATTTTTATGAATAAATGTATTACAGTAGAAGATCGTTTATCAGGAACTCCAAACACCAGAAACATCCAAGCAACAGAATAATTTATGACTGATTTATTTTAGTTCCAAAAGCGAACACTGCCTCAAGTAGCTTTATTACCACGTGTGCGTGAGAATAGGTATTTACGTCACAAGATGATTCATTTGATTTTTTGCATTTAATAAAATGTTTTCCAAGTATATTTGATTTTTAACATCATTTAATGTTCATTAATTGATTGATTTGGTTTAGTAGTTCCGAAAACCATCACAGCCTCTAGCCTTTAACTACGCGTGTCCACTTATGGGATGTAACTATGCATGTGATGCACTGTGTGCTACATCCATATGATTTACAATTTAAATGTAAAGAAAATAAATTTAATCGACGTTTATTTAGATAAATCAAGTGTAAGAGTAGCATGTGTTATTTTTGCCGTTTTCAGGTAAACATGTTTTTGATTGATTAACCATTCAAACGTGACTACAGATATTTAATGTATTCTTCAATTGATTAGCCATTATCCATTGATTCGTATGGTATTTGTATTAAATAAAAGATTTTCTAAGTACCGTATATGCCAAAATACAGGCGACTCCCGAGTCTCGATTGTTCGAGTCTCGATTAATTCGAGATTTCGATCCCGTCGATCGATAATATACGCGAAATAAACTTCGCGGCCATTGGTTCTGACCAAATGCGAGGTTTAGTTTTGGTGTAGACGTAGTTATATCTGCTCTAATTGTTTGAATTTGTACGGATTTCACTTTTTTCTGTTAATCTTTTATTTAAATTTATTTATTTTATTGATTTATTTATAAATTTATCACTTAACATGGCATCTAAAAAGAAATGTATTAGTGATAATGTAAGGGAATCAAATAAAAGAGGGCATAAGATTCATAGTTAAGAATTTAAATTAGGAAGTTTAAAGCGTGTTGAGAAAGGGGAAAGCCAAGCTGAAATCGCACAATCGTAGGGAATGTGTCATTCAACTATTAGCACTTATGTGAAACAGAAGGAGAAAATTCTAGAAGATGTGATAAATTCACGTAATTTGATAACAACAATAAACAGTCTTAGGCATGGTGTTGTGATTCCTAAAATGGAAAAACTTTTAAAACTTTGGGTAGATGATCAGTGTCAGAAACACATACTGAAAGCTATACTGAAATCGTACGATCGTTGGGAATGTGTCAACTATTAGCACTTATGTGAAACAGAAGGAAAAAATTCTAGAACGTGATAAATTCAGGTAATTTGATAACAACAAGAAACAGTTCCCCACCCAGTAGCTCCTCTTCTTCCAACTAAAATCTTCCAACTTCTCAATTAATAAACCAAGTCCAGTAAGCGCAGTTGAAAAAGATTTAATCTATGAAAATATTTTAAATTTTTTTGTTTCTTTATTCTTAAGTTATTTTGTACATTTTTAATAACTTTTATATTAATTTTGCTGCGGTAAATAGTTGTATGTATAGATAGATGTACGCAGTTATGTTATCCGACTCGCACGATCCGGACCGGGCTGTCTGTAAAGCATATTGCATACATCTATCTTTGAAGTTCGAAACAAAAATTTATTTTTTCATTTTTAGTGCAAAAAATAAGTTATACATTTAAAATATTTATTATATAATTTATTCATAAGTTAATATTGTTGTATCAACATATTAGTAATGTTATTTTATCTTTATAGAACGTGAGGGGAGACTTTTTCCCGAGATGCGGGAACGTATCCCCCGATTATAACATGCAAGTATATGGAAAAACGGTGTTCAACACTCGAATATTCGAGATTTGAACACGTTTTCAGGAATGCATCCCCAACGAGACTCGGGAGTCGCCTGTATAAGGCAAGGTTTTTTCCTAAAATTGTCCCTCAGAAAAGAGGGGGTCGAGTCTTTACAAAGTCTCTCATATTACTGGGAGCTCTCTCTCTCTCTACAAAGTCTCTCATGTTACGGGGCGCTGTCTCAATCACTTTATTTTGATCAACAAAATAGTCTAATCAAACTTTTTAGATACTTTGTCCAAGAGGTGTCTATTCCTTTTTGCACTATTTAATATAAAGTTTAGTCGGTAATCCGTCAGTGTTACACAAACTTCCCAAGTCCAAAGAGTAGTCGGCGTTTCCACCTACGATAAGTCCAACATCTGAAAATTTCTCTTCTTGAAATCCTTTTTGACGGTAAGTAGGTAATATCGATGTTACACTTTTTTAAATTCTCTAGTGATGACGAAGACACTGATGTCGAAGATGCGTGTGGAAGGTTTGAATAAAATTGTCACTTAATGTGTTTTGGTTTTTTAAATAAAGTATGTTATTGATAAAAAAAACTTTTAAATATAATAAAAAGTTTATATGTTTAAACTGACCAAAAAATTTTTTTTTTGGATTTTCTCATTAGGAAAATGGGGGGGTGCCTTATATTTGGGCATATACGATTTTTAGAATTATTTATTTCTTACCATACCTTACTGAAATGTTTTTTTTTTCTGATCGTTGTTCTATTTTAGGGTTAAGATATCTCAAATCTGGAAATATCATTTATCCGGAACAGGCCAGGTCCCGAACATTCCGGATAAACTATCTTCTGCTGCATTTATGTGATCTGTGCAAGATTGCTAGTTGCATTCCTTCATCACACTTTTCATGTTGTATTATTTATTTCTAGGAACTTACGGATGCACAGCTTCATCAGTTTTTGGCCGATGGAAGCATTGATGTGCTTGGGCACAAATTGGAAGCATGTGATCTTCGGATAATGTTTAACTTTACTGGGGAAGCAGCCAAAGAACTTGGAGAAAAGTATGAAGCACACTCAGAAGGAGAGGTAGATAATGTCATGAATTTTAGTTATTGATATAAGAAATTTTTGTATGTAATCTTATATATTTAAAATATTCTTCAATTATGCTCCCCATAGCTATTAGTTCTGTTGGATGTTACTCCTGATCAAACCATGCTTGATGAAGGTGTGGCTCGTGAAGTTATAAACAGAATCCAGAAGCTTAGGAAGAAAGCTCATTTGGTTCCATTGGACGAAGTTGATGTTTTCTATGAAGTGAAGCCAGAGACAAGCAGTTTGCACACCATAGCTAAATCCCATAAGGAATTCATTGAGAGCACTACCAAGACTCCAATGCATCCTTTGGTGGAATATTCCTCTCAAGAAGTGATAATTGAAGAAAATGCTCAGGTAAAGTGATAATTCTTGCTATTATTTTTCAAAAATTTAAAACATTTTTTCTATTTACAGCTTTATTTTGTGATTAAAATTGTCAATTTGGCATATTGACCACAAAATTTTAAAGAAATAAAAAGAAATAAATTATAGCAATTATGATATCAGTGAAATGTAAACGAGCATATATTTTCTGAAAATGACGTTTTAAATTTTTGTTACTTTATAACCATTTTATCACCTTAAGTAAATTTGTTAATTTTGTATGAATTTTATTTTAAATTAAGCCTCATGTTATTTTATATAACAAGTCCTATTTGTTGCAACTTGAGACATACTGAGAATAATTTTTCTTGGTGGTGCAGTTTCTTGCTATAATGTAACATGCCAAGCTGAAAATAAATTGAAAAATTTTCACTGCAAAACTTTCAGATTAAAGGAGTAAACCTCTATTTGAAGTTGACAAAAGGTTCATCAGCAGCTTCTTCAGTCAGCAGTTATGATATGGCTGAAAAACCATCAGTTAGGTACTGTTTTTTGTTGTTTTTTCGGTTCCTTTTAATTCTGAAGTGTTAATGGAAAATTAATTGAAAAATTTTTAATTGTTTCAAATAGCTTTGTCAACGTAAAACTATGTGAGATGTCACCTAGGCTGGGGGTTAATGGAGCATATGGTACCATATTGCTAGAAAATCCCCTTGGGGAACACACTATATCTATGGCTCTCTTGAAGAAGGAGGTATGATTTATTTTGCTTTCCTTAGTAGTCTCCTTAACCAGTAAGAAAGCAATTCTGAATGCTTGAATTAATTTTTGATTATTTTTCTACAGATTGATATACTATTTGGAATTCATGGTTTGCGGTACAAATTGTATTTGTGCTGTGGTAAAACTGAGGAAATTTCTTTTGATTCAGCTCTGGATATCAAGGGAATATCTGGAAAGACAATATGTGTTTATCCTCTCAAGGAAAATCAAAATATAACTTGTGATGTTTCTAAGGAAAGCAGGAATTTTAGGTAAGCGGTAGTCCAAGGACATTTTTTGGTTATGAGTAAATATATTGTATTTACTCTCATAAACAAAATATATCTGAATATAAGCTACATCAGCATTTAGGCAAGAAATTGCATTGGCAGTTTCTCGAATAATCACTCAGGCAAGAAATTGTATTGGTGGTTTCTTGAATCAACAATTAGGCGAGAAATTGTGTTGCCTTTTTCTCGAATAACAAATCAGGCGAGAGATTGTATTGGCACTTTCTCAAATCAACAATTAGGTGAGAAATTGTATTGGCAGTTTCTCGAATCAACAATTAGGTGAGAAATTGTATTGGCAGTTTCTTGAATTGTCACTCAGGCAAAGAATTGTATTGAAAGAGACTAAAAAGAGATTTGTGAAAAATCTGATTTGGAGTTTAACATTATATGGGTGTGAGACATAGACAGTGAGAAAAGAAGATGTGAGGAGATTAGAGGCATTCGAGATGGGGTATAGCATAGATTAGAAAAAATCAGTGGGACAGACGAAAATGGATATATCAGGGGAAGAGAGAAACTTAAGAGTAATAAGGGATAGATTTAAGAAATGGGTGGGTCAAAATTTATAAGAATGGTTTACTGAAAGAAGTCATAGAAGGAAGAATGTTAGGAAAGAGGCAAAGGGGTAGGATTCATTAAAAGAAAGAATGGGATATAAGGATTTTAAGAGAAAGACTTTGGATAGCCAGGACTTGGTGGTAGAAAGGTAAAGTTACTGTGTATTGTATTACCTACATCCCAAGCTTTTACTAGGCAATCTAAAAACTAGAGAATACCAATAGAATAAGAAACATATCTTAATTAGGCCTAAAAATTCTGGCAAATTAAAAATAACAAATTACTCTACATGAGTATGTACAAATATTATTATTTATGGTAAAGTAGCTAAGTGATTATCTGAAAGTGTCGCAAAACATTAAAAAAGGGACAAAATGTATAGTTGGTCTTAAACATTTTGTCCTAATGGCTTCATTAAAATTTTACTAATTTTATCATAATTAAGATATTACTGATTAGTAATAGTATGCATATTTAAATTTTGTTTCATTGAGGCAAAATAATTTTACCAGACTGCTTAGAATAATGTTTTGAAAGCTAAGGTTAAAGTAATAAAATGGTTCATTTTTGAAAATTTTCTTTACAACAGGTTTGTAAATGTTAATTTTGATGGAAGAAATGGAACCATTTTGTTGGAAAACCCAGTTGGAGAAAGCAAGTTAGAACTTGACCAGGTAAAAAGAAGAGTAATGTTATTGTTTGAATTGAATTGTTCAAGTGTGAATCTTTTTATGTCACCTGACTGCAGTATTGCTTTGAGCCAAATTCCTCCCAACATAGATGGTAACACGCTGTATGTGAAGTGTTAATGATTACAATTTCATGACAATGCTGCATAATTGTATTTTTTGTTATAAGAATGTCTCATGCCTGTGAATAAAATTTATGATCCTGATTTCACTTTTAGTTGCTTTTTCTTGCTTTAAACAAAAGGTTGTTTTAAGAGGAAGCAAAATTATAAGTGAGATTATTTCCCAAGAAATCATCCATAAACTTTCCTTGAGTCAGAATTGGCAAATGTTTGTAAAACTGACTCCTCTCCTTGGCTGATTTGATATTTTCAGTTCTAATTATTGCATAATTGTATTTTTTTTGTTATAAGAATGTCACATGCCTGTGAATAAAATTTATGATTCTGATTTCACTTTTAGTTCCTTTTTCTTGCTTTAAACAAAAGGTTGTATCTGCAGTTATCAGAAGAGAAAAATTTTAAGAGGAAGCAAAATCATAAGTGAGATTATTTCCCAAGAAATCATCCATAAACATTCCTTGAGTCAGAATTGGCAAATGTTTGTAAAACTGACTCCTCTCCTTGACTGATTTGATATTTTCAGTTCTAAGGTATACTAAATCATCAGTGTTCCTTATGCTTGATGAGTATTGCAAAACTAATACAATGAATAATGATAACATGGAAAAAGTACTTAAGAAGCATGGCATTGAGGTTTAAATATAACTCTCCCTTGATTTATTTGTGATATAGTAGAACTCAGTTATAACGGCCTCGGTTAACACAACAACTTGGATATAACAGCATATTCTTCAGGTCCCATCCCCGTTTCTACAATATTACTATATATTCACCTCAGTTTTAACGTATTAATGCACTCAGTTATAGTGGCAATGAAAGTAAGTAACAAATATTTGTATGCATATGCAAGGGCAGGTGCAACACATTTTTATATGTGTGTGGGTGGGAAGAAGAGAACTAATATTATATAAATGCCATTAAATGATTCAGGTTTTATTATTAATTTTTGCTGATCGCCAATACATTGAAGGACCCCCTTGACTGCCCCGTTGGGGAAGGATTCAACAGCGGAAACTTTACTCAGTATATCAGTATAGTTCGGACGAGCCATTTTCTAAAACCAAGTCAGTAGACGTCACTTTTAATGAAACAACACTAACAGAATGGTTAACCAAGATGAAGTTTTAAAACTTATTTTACTAATCATTAAAAATATTTTTATTATGTTTAATGTACTTATTATGTCATAATATAATGTTTAATGTACTTATTAGATCATAATATAAAATTTAGAATTTGGAAACTAATTCTATTTTACCATGCACCTTGGTTATAACGACAATAAATTTCCAGTCCGTTGAATGCTGTTATAACCGAGCTCTACTGTACTTCATTTACTTTGATGGAAACAGGGTTCAGAAAACCATGGTCATCTAGAATGTGTATGTGAATTAAAAATTACTGTTTATGGTGGAGTTTTTAAGGCTATGTTGGAAACTTGTCAGGCATTTATGGGCCAACTACTTTCTATTTATTTACTGTTGCAACAAAGTGCATGAATACTGAATGAAATAGAGAATTTATGGCACAATTAGAACCAATTGGACTAAAAAAGTAAGAAGGGATTATCTTCCTTTAGGTTAAAAATGGCAATTAGATCTGTAAGCTATGCAAAATGTTAAGTGAAAATTTTTATTATTTCTTAAAACAGGACTTGATGATTTAGAACCGACAGGCTAAGTGTATAAGTACTTCTTGATTGTGTCATCTAAATTTCTGTGATGTACTAAATGGTAGAAATGCTACATTTTTACTGAGACTGTGCTCATAAAATGCCTGCATATTAGCAAGGTAAATTTATATTTTAATTTATTACAAAAGTTCAAAAAACCATATTTAAAAAGTTATGCATGGATAACTTTTTAAAATTTACAATCTTCATCATAATAATGTGAAAAACAAGATTTCTTTGAGTAAATTAATTTTTTAAATAAACTGAATTTTACATCATATTCAAATTAAAGATTACTTGTTTTACTTTTATGTTTCAAAGTTTTTAAAAAAATTGAATCTTTTTATGCTATTTGTAATATCATTGTGGAAATGAAAGTTTTAAGTGCACTCATTTTGCAGAACATTGAAGACTGCTCGGCAGTCATAAAACCCCAGTTGTTCGCTTCTATGTTGATTGAGAACCTCAAGGAACCATTTCACAGAGTTAAAAGATAAATCATCTCTTTAGGATGCATCTTTCATGAATTTCATCTTAAGAACATTGTGTGTCAGCCAAGGAGAGAATAACAGTCACTTTTGACAAGGTGGGCTATGTCTGCATCATTACGGCAAGCGATTGTATTTTCTTAATATAACGTGAATATGTATTTTATTTGTGATTTTATTGGTAACATGAAAAAGACTTTTCCAAATTTTCTTTCATTGCTTATTGGTACATATACATCACACTAGATTTGAAAATATCATTATGATATTGTAGTTGCAGTTTATGGCAATTTTTCTGACTTCAAATCAATTTTGATTTCCTTCATTAAATAAAAGAGTGATACATTACTTTCATAGCAAGTTGTCCCTTTATAGGTATTCACAAAAACGTAGAAGCTGCATTCCTATTTTCCTTATTTCGTGCCCATGGTTGCTACTTGTGAGTCAATGAGTATTCACTATAAATATGCATAAATGGCTAATTATCACTTTCTAGAAGAAATTGTGCAAAACTTTGCTAGGAAAAAAGCAAGAGAAATTCACTTTATAATATTTTACTTTCTTTAAAGAAAACCATTGAGTAAAACTAAATTAGTGTTTGGTTTTATGGCTAGTGATCTCAAAAATAAAATTTTATCAAATAGCATTACATGCATATCTTCCTCAACTCCCATTAGTCATTCATCGGAAAAGAGGCCTAAAGGCAGCGCATAACTTAGGTCCTGGCAAGTTGTCACTAAGGTTTAGAAGTATTCTTACTATGTATTCTTAGAAACATTTTATCATGATCTCTATACATTATTAACTTTAAATAGGAGATATTATTATTATTCATGAAGTAATGATGTTATGACTAGACTGTTAGCATTTAACTCAGTAAAACACAGATGCTGGCAATTACTGTAGATTGAAGCTTTTCATGACTTCAAGTCATAAAGAAATACAGTAGTCCCTCAACCTGAGTTTTGAGTAATCGCAGGTAGTGAACTATACCATTTTGCCAACCATGGCAGTGGCAGAACTACAAATATTCAGTCCATAGGCAATTAATAAATAAAAATATATAAAAAACTTTTTAAAATTATTTTCTTTTTATAAAGCGCACTGAAAAATATCATAAATTTTTGGGTTCAAAGAAAGTTTTGAATCTTTAGGAAAATTTTCATTGTATAAGGTCATGAATCTCTTTTTAAAAAATTGGTACAACATACATTGTAGAAACTTCCTCATATATGGGTACTAATGCATCATTTAGTTATCTTTAGAAAATGAAAATCGTATGAGCCTGTTTTTAGAAAATCCAATTTTTGTTAAAGTTGCCCAAGAATAAACTAGCCTTATATTCATTCATTGAGAAAAATGAAATACGTAGTATTATTGTAGATGTATACTCAAGTAACTGTACGAAATTTGATCAAAAACATTAGAGCCGTTTTTGAGAAAATTGAATTATTGTTAAAGTTGCCTAGAATAAACTAGCCTTATATTCATTTTTTGAGAAATATGGACTATACACATACATACTATGTCACATGGAATGCTGAAGAAGAATAGCACAGACTAAACAATATTTATATATATTTTTATTATTGTTTATTTCTGATTTGTTAAAACTTGGATTGTACATTACTTTGATTTTGTCTTAAAATGATTTCACGAAAGGTATTTTCATCCAAAAAAAATGGGGGTCGACTTATACGTCGGAATACACGGTACATTATGAGATAATGTAGGTAATATTATATTAGTTAGGTAATTCTCAGGCTAATTTACTTTCATAAGTTTCTAGGTTATTTGTATGAAAAAGTTAGAAAGTTACTCATAGTTAATTTAAAAAATAAAAACTATAGAATAGAAGAATTAGGCAGAAATTCATAATTGGTACTGCAAATCAAGATCCTGATTTCACTGTAAGTAGCCTTCGCCCAGCCAAACGCACTACCTATACTTACATTGGTCGCCTCGACACTAACACGACAATCAAGGACCTCACGAATTATGTTAAATCAAAATTTAACATTGAATGTCAATCATGCGAAAGTGTGAATGGTAAAAGTGTTTACGATGCCTTCAAAATTGGTGTTGACTCTGTACTGTTCGACAAACTTATAGATCCCTCCTTGTGGCCCTGTGGCGTAATTGTTAACCACTTTTTAATGGACAAAAATGATCGCAAAATCCATCTTGCCAACATTTCAGCTGATACTAATCTTCCAAGTACTCCTGCACCACCTACATCAAATGATAGCTTAAACCCCTCATGTGATAATTTCTCTCAACCCCAGTGCAATAATACCCCTCTCAACCAAACCACAAAGTGTAAACCAAGTACCCGCCTTCAGGCTGGTATCTCTAAGCCCAAAGAAATCTGACTAGATTCGGATAACTCGAAGACTCAAAACAATAGCATTCAAGATACTGTTTCTAAATATTCGCCACCTACCAAGCAAAATTCTCAGACTTGAGTCTGTTGTTATAAAAACTGATCCTGATTTTATTTGTCTATGTGAACATAGGATGAAAAATGCCAACATCTCCATCCAAGGATATTATTGTGCTACCTCATTTTGTCGCAAAAATTTTAAAAACGGTTGTGTGTTAATTTTTGTTAAACATAATATTAATGTAACTGGCCTGTCCATGGTAGATAACCTCATCTGTGAAGAAAAAAATATTCTAGTGTTGTGCCATTAAATTTACAGTAGGAGAACAGCGATTTTTATTGTTTGTTATTTACCGCTCTCCCTCATCTTATTTTGATGACTTTCTTGACAAAGTAGATAATTTGCTTTGCAACTTGTTAAATACCTTCAATCAGTATTATAAAATATTATGTGGTGATTTAAATTATGACATGTTATGTGAAGGTTCTGATAAACATAAGCTAAATAATCTATTGATTTTATACAATCTTAAGTCCTTAGTGCATCAGCCAACTCGGATAACCTCTCAATGTGCAACACTTCTCGACAATATTTTCACTGACTTCCTCATAACTTCTACCAAAATTGAAGTATTCAATCCTTTAATCTTAGATCATCATGCAATCCTTTCCCAATTTCAAATTCCACAATCACCAAAAACAGATACAATGCCTATCTGCAAAAGGATTATTTCTGAGTCCAAATTTCAAATATGGAGTAATACCCTACTTCATCATGATTGGACTGAAGTGTATAATGCCAGAAATTTCAATACTGCCTTTAATGTATTTTACAAAACACTCATATTTTTTTGATTGTATATTCCCTTGTGTATTAACAAAGCCTTCTATTAAACCTCCCAAAAACTGGGTCACTCCTGAGATTCGTAAACTCAGTTTTGAACTAAAAAAACTATGGTTTACCTCTCATCAAGATTACAATTACCTAACTCAAGAGACATTACAAGACCGTAATAAAAGCTGCAAAGAAAACCTTCAATGATAAAAGATTGATCACCTCATCTAACCCCACAAAGATGGCTTGGAAAATTATAAATGAATCACGTGGTGAACAGATACATCAATCACCAATGACCCTTTATTACAACTCAACTTCTATAACTGATCCCATCACTATTGCTGAAACCTTTAATAACCACTTCACTAAACTGTCCTTTATATCTCAATGCCTTCCCAAACCAAAGACAAATACCTACCATTTGAATAATAGCAAGGGTCACTCACTCTATCTCCAACCCTGTACTCAACTTGAATTACTTAACTATTTGAGAAAAGCCGGTAGTAAATGCTATGCTGGTAGTGATGAAATAACTGGACCCCTACTAAAAGCATGTTCTATGTCAATTGTTGAACCACTTCTTTACCTTGTTAATGAATCTCTTAGAGAAGGCATATTCCCTGATGCCCTGAAAGTTTCAAAAGTAATCCCTATCTATAAAGGCAAAGGCAATAAAAACCATCCTGAGAATTACAGGCCTATATCATTGCTCTCCCAACTTTCTAAAATCTTTGAGTATGTCTTTAGCAAAAGACTTACCTGCTTTTTGGAAAAACATAACCTTCTATCTAACTCTCAATTTGGCTTTAGGCCTGGTAAAGCAACTGAGAAAGCTCTCTTTGAATTGATTAATTTCACTCAGGAGGAACTTAACAAAAATAATAAAGTAATAGGTTTATTTTTTGATCTTAGTAAAGCTTTTGACCTGGTGGATCACAAAATTTTACTCAATAAATAGGAATAAGGGATGTAGGCCTTAACTGGTTATCCACCTATCCCTCTAACAGATATCAATTTATTTAATTTCCCATGGTGGTTGCTGCTACTCATCCTCACTCATCAAAACCTTTTGCGGAGTTCCTCAAGGATCAATCCTTGGTTCCTTATTATTCATTATCTTTATCAATGAACTCCCACAAACCATTAAACTTACCGAACTCTTTAAACTAACTATGTTTGCAGATGACATTAGCATCTTTTTAAGTAGCTTAGCTATTACTCCCACGATTATAAGAATAATGTCCCAAATTCACAATTGGTGTGAATGTAATCATCAAATTTTAAATGTTGCCAAAACACAAGTAATGATATTCTTCCCAACATTTTCAAATAATGACTTCTCCTTCAAATATAACAACAATGACATTTCAGCTACAGATGATGTCAAATGTCTTAGTTTGTACATGGAACAACCACATCAACTATTTACTAAATAAACTTTCCTCTGTCTTTTACCTTATGTCAGTTTTAAGGAAAACTGTAAGCCCTGCTATTTTGAAGATGTCTTATTTTGGTCTCTTTTATTCCAGGGTACTATATGGTATCATCTTTTGGGGGTCTAATACCCAATCAATACAAGTTTTTAGATTACAAAAAAAAATAATCTGCTGTATGGCTAATTTGCCTTATAAAACCTCTTGTAGATAAACCTTCAGTAAGTTAAAAATACTCACTGTGCCCTGCATTTACATTTACAGTCTTATCCAGTTGGCTAAATCAAATGAATCCTTTTTACCCAAAAAAACAATGCTTACCATGTATGTGTGTAGGAATACTTGGAATCCAGTTGATATATCTTGCTCTGTTTGTTTTTTTTCCTGCTCTGCTTTATTTTTTATTAGTGATGTTTATTGTGCCTATGATATTTTTTATATTATTTGTATGACGAATCCTATATCATATGTCTGTATGATCTCATGGAGAATAAAGACGAACGAACAATAAAATATGTAATTAGATACTAACTGGTTTAGCAATGATGAGCCGCTTCATTAAAGCAAAAACTCTTCAGGAATTGAAGACACGATGGAAGGTCATAAGATTATTGCTCCTGGATAGACCACAATAAACTGAACTACGGAGTAGAAGTGAAGCTTTTTACAGGACAGTCCTCTTGACAGCAGAAGGGCAAAAATGCAGAAGAACCATGTGCCCTTCAATTTGGGCAATCTTAGAAGAAGTGTTATGGAGTCAGGTGGATGGGAAATGCAAACTGATATTTTTAGACAAAGTATTCAGTTGGACACATGGTCCTAGGCAGCTTTAAGACTAAAGGGATTCGCCAAGATGGCACGCTTAGCCATAAACCGCAGGTAACAAGAGGATCCCCAAAGCTGGTTGTAAGATTTCTGACGCTCGAAATGAGAGGAGAGAATGAGGCGAAGGAAGAGAAAAGAATTAAAAGAGGAACTTAAAAGAAAGAGGAAAGCATAGACAAAGAAAAATGAGGGAAGTAAGTTTATCATATTTCTATGTTGCAGGAGACTATCGATGCTTCTTCAATGTAATGCAAAAAAAACTAAGGAGGAAGAGATTTGAAAATTGGTAATCGAAAGGAAAATTCTACTGACAATTAGTGAGAAAGATCATTTGTGTGGTCAGAAGCAGTTGTATTTCATTCGGCATCGCTTTTCCCTATATTTTAGTGGATGATGGTGAAGTCACGAAATATGCTAAGGTGGCTTTCAATAAAGTGAAAGGATTATTTAAGGGAAAAAACTCCATGTCGACAGAAATGACAGACGATGGTAAATGATAATAAAGGTGGTCTGATATTACATACTTAACTGAATGTGTTAAGACTTTTGGATGATGACATGGCTATTGGGAAGGATGCTATCTATAAGAAAGTGGTAAGGATTGTTGCCATATGATTCTTGATTTAAATTACTCTTGAATCAAGTTTGGAGGAATGAAGATATAAATTTTAATTTCACTATCCTGTTTTTGATATAAATGAACTGTAGCTATTGATGTTAATGAAAAATAAATGGTAGCAGAAGATATGGTATGAACAGCCAGCTCTAGGCGCGGGCGGCCACTCAGCATTACCGAGGTGTATTTGCAAATGTAATGAAAACAAAAACATTGATGTGGAAGATCTTTTTGATGAAATAAGGGAATTATTGAGAAGAATCATGAAATCTTACATTTATAATTACATTTGTAGTAATCAGCTTATGTCATTATTTCCAAATTTATGTTCATTGAGAATAATGCTTATGATTCCCATAGCAGTTGAATCTGCTTTAACGATTTTCTTAAATGAAACCAATGGTTTAATAACTCAAAAAATCAGCACTGCATTTTTGGTAATAGACTGCACTTAGGTTTTAAAATCCATAAATTCCTTGTATTCTTCATCTGACACAAAGAGTTCATGAATTCCATCCCGAGCAACTTTAGTACTGTCAACTAGAGTGCTCCTTTTAAGTCAACAGTTCAGTTGCTGGGAATATCAAAATTCATAGACGTTTCATCCATATTACCAATATGAGATAATGGGTACTTGTGTGTTTGCCACTTTCTAATGACAAATTGCTGGAAATAGGTAATTTTGTCATTGAGATCTTTCAGAAGTTTCTATGTGATCTTGGTTTTCTGCTGTAACACCAGAATTTTCTTTTCAAAAAGTGGCTACACCAACTAGCTGTTGCCTTAAATTCTTTGCTTAGTTCTGGATTTGATTTAGCCTACTTAAGCTCATATGCACGTATTGCATTTCAGGTGATGATATAGCCATTCTTTCAATTTTCAAGGACCCATTCCAAAACATGTTCCTCAATATCAGGCCAATAAATGCTGACGACTATCATGGCACATTTTGTCTTTGGTATCTTTATCATTACAGATTTGTTCTTTCTCTAGCCTCGCACCAGCTTTTCACTAACACAGGATTTCCTCACTGCATCAGTTATTCGATGACTTAGCAAATTTCATAACATTTAACTTGAAATCAGCTTCGTATTTCATTCTTTTTGTAGGCAAAGCCATGATGAGGGTATCCCAATTTCTAGGTTTATACCACAAGTCAGTGTGACCATTTGTCCTGCATTCAGTGGACAAATTATTAAGTCCTAGTCCCACACACGGAGAAATTCATAAAATGCTCCAAAAACTCTCAATAAAAAACATTGGGAGAAAAATGCAGTTATCAAAACCATCCTTACAGCTGTCAACAATTGCGATATTTTATTGAATTTCACCATCGTAGAGATCGATCACGATCACTAGGTATAGTAAGTTTCGATAGTATCATTAACAGCTGACATAAATCGAATTATAAGAAACTTTATTTAGTGGATGAAGTTCTCCAAGAATAACAGTTTCTTATTGGTTGAAATTAAAACACCTGTCACATGGAAGGTTCAAGAAGAATAACATGGACTCCAATATTTATACATTTTTATTGTTTATTTCTGTTTTGTTAAAACTTGGATTGTACAGGACCTTGATTTTGTCTGAAAAAAATTTCTTGAGAAATATTTTCAAGTGAAACAATGGGGGTCGACTTATATGGCGAATAATGCCTAATAATGTATTTTCAAGCCGAAAAGCCAAGGTCGACTAATATGCCAGATCGACTTATATGCCATGGTATATGGTATTCTATTCAGCCAAATGCATTTGAATATTTGCAGTTTGATGAGAAATTTGGTAATGCACCCTTATATTGTTTTTTTAGTAAATCTCTGCTAGGAGTATTTCCACCTTTTTCTCCAATTGAAGATATGTGAAATTCCATTACAAATATTCACATTATCATGATCTCAATTGCATTTTTCATTTCTTTCAATTTGAAAGATATCTTTTAACCTGAATAAATGGTTGTCTGCATAGTTTTAAGGAAGAAAGGATGAAGAGGTAGTATATATGACGTAGTATCTGTGAATTTTCATTGAGTAACACGATTTCAGTAATGAGCTTTTGATAATTTGCATTTCTCTAGGCTTATTGATGGGAGGTGAAATTTCAATTTTTATATTTGCAATCCATCACACACGTAACCTTTAAAAGTTAAAAATCTTTTTTTAAAAACTAGGATTAACTCTTAACTGTAAAACTATGAACCTTAAATTCCACGTGTATGATGCCAATTTCGCTGATTAACTTGAATTTAGCTTAATATTTCATTCTTATGATCTGGGAGACCGTGATGAGGTTTGTCATTTTCAAGAGTTGTTATTGTAAATTGCTATAGATACCACGTGAGTCATACATAGATGGTTGCAATGCTAGGGTCCAAACATATTTTACATTGTAGTAACCAGTAGAATTAGAGTGGGTTATTTCTTGGTAGCCTTTCAAGTTGGCAGTAGAAAAAGTTTTTCTTAAACAATACCCAGTATTTCTTCTCTTTGCTTTCATGATAATTTGTTTTGGCATTCTTATCCTTGCCAAATGTACACTAATTGTCCCTTCGGTTATTTTATCAAACATTATAACTTCATTTCCTAATATATTAAATATATCTATAAACATTACATTCATTTGAGTGAGCAACAAATCAAATGAATATCATGCCTATTTAAGTATTTTAATTTTGTTTGAGAATCTTCTTGAAAATGTTTAATTGCAAAAATGTCTACACTAATTACTCTCACTGGTTAGTCACTTCATATTCCAATTATTAAGACGATTTACGATAAATCTTAACAAATCCAACTTTTCGTTTTTATACATTATTACAGAAAAAGGTTTATCACCTTTTCATATTATGATAATATTTCGATTAAAATCATCAAATTTCTCTGATGGAAAAGAAATTAGGAAGCTATAAGGTGTCACTACCCGAACTAAACCGCACCGTATGAAATTATTATATGGCATCATGTTAACATGAAGTAATTCCAAAACTGCTAAGATTAAAACATCTTATGGTAAACTATTTCCGTAAGGTTTAGATGTAATACATGTAGGCTACGCATATAAATGCTAGTATTACATGTGGATGAATTCCTTGGTTGAAATTCACTTTATACCGAGATACGAGATTTATTCAGCTTGGCCATAAAAAAAAACGATTTCAAATTTCTTCATTGTAGGAAAATAGTTAAATATTTCAAATTCACTAACCTATGCAATAATGGGCTTCATATTTTCTCGGTCTAATGTAATATAAAGGCTGGCAATCCCTTTGGCGAGGTTGTAAGTAACACTCTACATTTGTAAATCGTCTTTCATACTCGTTGGCAATATAATAACCAGTAATAACAAAAATACGTTTTCAGCTGTAGGTCTCATGCTTGCAATTCGCTTTGTTTAAATAAACGGGTTATATTAACTTATTTCAAGAATAGCAACATACGTTCACATGAATAACATCCATGGAACAATATCACTAAGTAACATATTTAACAAAAATTTCGTTTTAAGGATATTTCCGTGTAATTGCACTCAAAGTAAAATATATTTTATTTCTCACGTATCTAAAATATTTCGATCCCATGGTGATTTAGAATAAGGCTACAAAAATGAGATGAATTGTGAATTAAATAACGTATCGTACAAAAGAAACATTTGAACAAAAGAGAATATCTTAGTTCAATATTGCGAGAAACTGCTTTAGAAGCAATGTGCCTTAATTATTGAACATTTTCTTATGAGAAAATTACGACAATCTCACATTAATCTTTCAAATATCTTAATTCATTTTATTTAAATGTTTCTGCGACTGGCCGACAGTGTCGCAATCGGCGCAATTGCCGGATTTCGGCGCGGCTACTCTTGGGTTGACTTTGGTCGCATTTGGATCGTAGAAGGAGTGGTTCATCTAGTTTGATTATTTCGCGACTTTATGGAAATTTCTTCGATAGGTCTTAATGGTAAGTACCCGTTTCGCTTTTATTCTTATAAACTTAGTTTAAAGTAGCACGTAAGATATTTGATTAATTTTTTGAAATGCATCACACGATAGCGTATTCAAGCTTGTGAGAAATTTTGTTTAACTTTATATTTCAAGTGATTGAATTGTATCTTTTGTTAAATGAGATTATAAATAGAGATATCGAAAAGTTGTTTCATGCTGAAAGGTATGGTTTAAGAGTGATCTGTTTTGTCAGACTTGCGTTAACCGAGAGAATAAGTGGGGTTGAATAGGAAGAGTAATTGGAAGTGAAAATAGTCTTAAAAGGAAATCACTAACAATATATCATAATAATGTATACATTTCATTGATATATCTTTTTGCATGTTAGCTATATTGTTAAGATATTAATTTTAATTACATTATAACTCGCCGTATTGGAAACGTGCGAGTTTTCATTATTTCATATTGGGAGTCAAATAAGTAAGTAAATGTTGCAGTCTGTAATCTCGGATGTATATTTTCCAGAAATTGCCTCGGAATGGATTAAGTCGACTGATTCATATGCGTAGTATTTCTGGCATTAGACGCACAAGGGTTCGGTACAGTTCTGGAATTCGCAGCAAAGCATGACGCACTCCGTGCATGACATATAGCATATCCGAAAGACGACCCATTGACAAGACCATCCCTTCCTCCCCCTTGTGACTCCCAACTGCAGCATGTGCTGAACATTTAGTGAAAAGTTCATCACGGTTAAATTCCTCAAAACAAACTGTTAACTGTGTTAACGAGAGATTAAAGAATTGAAGTCGCCGCGAAATGCAAAGCGCTGTATTGCTGGCTGTAGTAATGTAAATCAAAATTTGAACGTGTAGTAGAATGGGCCCGGTCATATGGCTGACAATATCACTTTACGGAAATAGATTAATTGTTAACCGATAACATAAATTTACTGAAATAGATAACTATTTAACCGACAATATCAATTTCAGAAATATAATAAATTTTCAGCCTACTATTAATTTACAGATAAATTTCTAACGAAATTAAACAAACTAATACAAAAGGTAGAAAGTTGAAATTAGGCAGACATTCTTTATTTAAGTATTGAAAGGCGTTGATGGAAAAAAATCCAAATTACGTTTCAAGTTCCACTCCAGAGTATAACTTCCTCCATGATAACACGAAGGAATAATTTTTTTTTAAGTGCAGGCTTTTGTTTTTTCGAACTGTGAGTCTGAACTGCTTTAATAATTAAGCTCAACAGGTGGATGATTCATATCTGTTTTATTAAAGGAAGGAAGACTGGAAGATATCCAGAGTCCAAGTTACCAAAATAAAAGAACATTTTGGTCATTACCAGAATATCTATGGATTGGGTATGTAAGATGCTAGCTGAACAGTGAAGGTTTATTATCTAACATGAATAATCAAACATCCTCTTCCACAAGATTTTCTACTTCTGTAAATTTCTCTTTAAATGCTTATTGAAGAATGCTAACTAAATTTAACTTGGGCACCTGAGATAGCTGCACAAAATTCTATAGGCAGCAAATCTCTTAATGATAACATATTAAAAAATTATATTTGGTTAATTTTTAAAATGTCTGGCATAGTGTCTGTAGACTTGGAGAAAAATTATGTCAGTTTATTTTAATTAATAAGCTCTTTTAGCTATCAAGCTAATTATTTCATTTTCTATTTGATGACTAGGATACAAATGTGTAGTGAACAGATGGCTGAATAATCTAGGATGCCTGATTTCTTGTAACTCATGCTCAACTCAAAAAGGAACTTGCACATGTGTGGCCATGACGCATGACATGGGTCTGCTAGGGTGACTACTTCTGAGTTGCTGGTTTAGATGATGTTCATATTGAGTGAGTAATGACTCATATTTTCTACTTTTAGCATAACTTATACTTTATCAATGCCCTTTCTAAAGTCAGTTATAAGAAGCTAATGTTGGTATTGTGTTACTTACTTTTTGGAAAACAATTTTTGTATGTTTTGTTAGAATTTAATTTTCTGAATCTATATCTGAAATGCAGTGGCATATCCTGATCATTGATGGAGGGTGTGTGGCAGGGATGTAACTACTTTTATTCTTGGGGGGCCAAGGAGAGCCAATGAAAATTGAGGGAGGGCCAGGGTAATTTCCAGCATTTTCAAAATAAAAGAATGCAAACATCTTGCTAGATTTTAATAGCGGAATATCTCTTTTTCATAAGTGTTGAATACTTTCAGATTAATGGATCAGTTTTCATTGAACAGTTCATGAAAATCTGATAAACAAAGCAATAACTGCACCTTGCTTCATTTTAATTGAGGAATATGGAAATTAATATAAAATACAATGCCAGTTAACGACATTTAATATAGGGTTTTCATTTTACTGCAGAGATATACATAATATACAAATTAAATATATTTTTTGAATTTTTATTTTCTTATATCCACAGGGACTTAACTAATATTTGTGGGCTCAAAGTAATTTGAATTTCAAATACATATTAACGAAGAAGCTATTTGTTGTTGTAATTTATATAAACACATCACTTTTCAAAATTCAAATTGTCTTTGTATTAAAAGTAATATAATAGCCTAGATATTTATTTGATACAAATGATTTGTTTATATTATCAATCCACTACTTTCCTATGTCTTCAACTTATAACTCTATTTTTTCTTATTTTTAGCGATTTTTTTAAAATAGCCATTTCATTTTTATTTTATCTTGAACAGCATTAGATATAGACTTGATAAGATTATTTTGAACAGTGGGAGAAATTCATTGAAACACAGTTGATGTATTTAAATGATTATCTAAAAGAGGATCATAGTCATGAAGTACATTTTTTAATTCTATATAATTACCTCTATTCACTGAATTTCTAAACTCATCATGACCTTGCAAAGGAAGTTCTTGTTAAGATAAATAACATAGGTATTGCATCAATGAGCCTTTTCAAAATATCTCTATTTTTATTCACTTGTTCATTATGCCAGCTTATTTCAGTTTTTGTTGGTTGTCAAGTAAAGTGTCAATTCTTTGTTTTCCAAAAAGTTTAAGATTAAGAAAAGACTGAACATGTGCTTGAGATATTTCATGTTTTTGCTGTGTTGCTGCTAAATGGTTAAGATCGGAAAACCCATGCTTATTCCACACACCATTCTCTTTTGAGAACAATAAACATGGCCAACAAAAAAGTCTAGATAGTGTTTCTCAGCCAGTTAACCATTCCACCGTTTCATATTGTGAAATGGAAAAATGTCTCGTAGGATGTTGACAATCGAGGTGTTTCGGAAGAGTATTATTTGGAGATGGAAGAGGAAGATGAGGGACTTGGCTTCAGGAATTCTGTGATTTGGAGCTGTTTCCCTTTTGTTTTGATTTTTTTTATAAATTTCGTCATAGGGAGATATTGCAGAGTCAATTATTCTCTTAAAATTGATGCTCCTTTCCATAGATGGATCAGCCTGCATTACTTTCTCTTTCAACTCGTTAGCCATATTTAAAATTTCTGCTAAGGTGTTCGCTGAAAACTTTTATCTTAGGCTCTACATCTTTGTTTTCGCTCTCACTTGATTGTGCAAATTCTTCAAGCTCCTCATTTGCTAATTCTTCTTGTTGAAAGTTGAGCAATTCTTCTACTTCTTCCTCTTTTATATCTTCAAAGCCCTCTCCACCTACATTTCTAGCCATTTCGATGATCTCTTCAACTTCTCCGCAAATGCTGGGATAAACTTTGGAACGAACAGCTTCAGCCCAAAGTTTCTGCCAACATGCATTTAATGTTGGTTGTTTTACTTCGTCCCATGATTATTTTATCATATGAATGGCTGTTCGAATGTTGAATGAACTCCAACATTCACGAACAGAAATCAAAGAATTGGTGTCCATTTGCTGTAAAATATGTTTCAAAGTTCGGCGAATATAATAAGATTTGAAGGTCGCAATGATCCCTTGGTCCATCGGCTGTAAGAGTGGTGTTGTGTTTGGTGGTAGGAATACAACTTCTACGTCAGAATAGCCTTCTGCAAGAGAAACTGGATGACCCGGAGCGTTATCCAATACGAGAAGCACTTTAAATGGCAAATTCATCTGCCTCAGATCTTCGCCTGCTGGATGAAGCAGTTGGCAAACCAATCTTTGAACAGTTTACAAGTAACCCATGCCTTCTTATTAGACCTCCAAAAGACAGATCTGATTTAATCTTCCCTTTTAGAGCACGAGGATTTTCTGAACGGTAAATTACCATTGGTTTGCATTTAAAATCTCCCGAAGCGTTTCCACATAATATTACAGTGAATCGATCTTTTGTAGCCTTAAAACCTGGAGCAGTACGTTCCTCTTTGGAAATAAAGGTCCTATTTGGCATTCTCTTCCAATATAAACTGCTTTCATCGACATTGAAAATTTGTTCTGGCTTATAACCTTTCTCCTCGATAAGCTTCAAAAATTCACCGGGGAATTCCCTCGCTGCCTCTTGATCAGCTGATGCAGCTTCTCCTGATAGCTTAATGTTATGCAAATTTAAACGCTTCTTTAAATTATCAAACCAGCCCTTACTCGCTAAAAAACTGGTAGAAGAATTCTCTTCATCATCGTCTTCATTTCCAATCTTTAAGTGTTCATATAGGTTAATTGCTTTATTTCTTATTAACTCCATGCTAAGGGGAGCATTTTTCTGTGTTTTATCCTCTATCCACACACTTAACAGTTTTCCATTTTTTTTAACACAGGGTCACGCCTACTTACAAAAGAAACTTTAGCACTAGACGGAGTAGAAGCCATTACACTACTTCGTATTTTGTCTTCGACCCTTTTTATAGAACGTACGGTTGATTCATTTACTCCATATTCTCTACCAATTGAAGCGTAACTTGCACCACTTTGTAACTTATCTAATATCATGATCTTTTCCTTCAAAGTCATGACTTTACGCTGTCTCTTAGCTAATGCGTCCCTTCCACTTATATTAACGTGTTTAGATGCCATAGTAATGTAAAAGAATGGGTTAATTAAAAAAATTAAAAATGTTTATAAAAGCACTGTACTATAATACAATGCCAACGTCACTAAGTGTAGTCCTGTCTAATTGAAAATGAGAGTATAAAATGAAACATCACATTAATACCACAAACACACTAAGGATATCAAGTCATGTTGTTTGCTGCACTATATAACAGAAACTGATATAAATGTGGAAAACGGAAGCTTGCGAAGGTCCCCCCGTATTCCCCTAAAAGTCCCTTTTTCAACAAGCCGCGTGTCTTTTAGTCCGATGGGCATATTTATTCTGCGTAAAACAAGCAGACTTAATACTGTTTACACAGGTGGCGAGAAAATTTCCCCGTTCGGTACGACAAAAAAAGAGTTATGGGTATTGCTGAGAAACCGTGAATAAGCAAAACCGTGAACGGCGAGGGATACCTGTATTGTTTTCGGGAAAAAATTCGACCTCGAGATTTTTATGCAAATATACGTTTTAGGTGTCGCTGAATACAAAAAAGTGGTTTTCGCAATTCCGTCTGTCTGTCCGTCTCTCTGTCTGTTACTGGCTCTGGAGCCTAGACGGTAAAACGAAAATGAATGAAATGCCGTACTTAGGCATTTTATCATACTGAGCAGAGTATACATAGAAATGGTTGACATTGCTCAATAATTAAGAGTAGTTTATTCTACGCATTTTTAACAACAATCCGATTTTCTCAAAAATGGCTCCAATGATTTTGATCAAATTTCGTATAGTTACTTGAGTTTACGTATTCAATAATACTGTATAGTTCATATTTCTCAAAAAATGAATATAAGGCTAGTTTATTCTAGGCAACTTTAACAATAATTCGATTTTCTCAAAAACGGCTCTAACGATTTTGATCAAATTTTGTACAGTTACTTGAGTATACATCTACAATAATACTACGTATTTCATTTTTCTCAATGAATGAATATAAGGCTAGTTTATTCTTGGGCAACTTTAACAAAAATTGGATTTTCTAAAAACAGGCTGATACGATTTTCATTTTCTAAAGATAAGTAATTGATGCATTAGTACCCATATATGAGGAAGTTTGTACAATGTATGTTGTACCAATTTTTACTTTCTCATACGTAGTAATGGGAAAGTATTGTATTCATGAAAAAAATCGACTTCGAGATTTCAACGGAAATACATGTTTTGAGGTCCCTAGAACACGTCATGACTATTTGCGGAATGATGTCTGTGTGTGTGTATGTTATTGTGGGCGCTCTAACTCAAAAAGTACATGCCATATCGTTACCAAACTTCATATCTAACACTCTTACATGAGCACAAAGAACTGATTAGTTTTTGGACAATAACGGATAATCGGAAGTCGCGGTTTATTCGAAACCCGATTCGGTTTTTGCGATATTTCTTTGTTAAAACATCATTATTCTATATACAATTCTATACTAATGTTATAGAGAATGTAATTTCCTACAGTTTTAATTTGAAACAATTTTCTATAGGAGTTATTGTTTAGGAGTTATTTATAAATAACCGGTTTTTCGGTTTCCGTTAAATATCCCCTTAAAAACATCGTTATTGGTAATCTTCGTAAGGACCCAAGTTGTAGAGAATATTATTTCTTCCAAGTTTTGTTTGATACTAATTTTCGTAGAACCATCCATTTCGGATATATTTCGCTTTATCTTAATACCAGCCTACAGTGCCAACACCATGTAGCGGTGAATTCTGTAAACATTCAAAATATACGTAATTTACGGCAAGGACGTGTCTTCTTTTACGATACGAAATAATAATTTTGCCTTATAATGCTACTCATAATAATTAAAATATCTATACCCCAAATATGGAGAAAGTCATGTGTTGGCCACATCAGATTTTTTAATATTGTACTGAAATTTGACAAGATTAATACCACTGTAAAGTCAGTTAATAATCAATAAATTGTTATTATTATTCAGTCTCAGCAACGTTACCATCTTTGTTTGTGCATTTTACACCTATTATTTTATAAACATGAGTGAGAAATGGAAAACTGAAAGTGCTAACACAAATGAAAAGAAACGTAGGACTCATAAACTGAACACGATTGAGACAAAGATGGAAATAATTAGGCGTGCAACACTAGCTCTAATCGCTTCTTCTCTTTCCTTATCGATTTTATTGTGGGCTCGGTCACACCAAGTAATTTACCAACTGATGAAGCAGATTCATTATGCGCAAGCCTATCTAGAACTTCAATTTTCTTCGCCAAACTCGTCACTTTTTTCGCCCTTTTTACAGACATTTCTTTCATTTCAATCATCACTCTCTTTGGGGCCATGATTAGGCAATATTACAGAAAAACTAGGAAAATAGCAAAATGCTTTAATGAAAAAAACTTGCACTTTCATACATTATACATTGACACCCCTGAACCGCCTTTTATACGCCGAATTCGGACTTTCGTATGTCAGTAAAATGACGAATGAACATTTGGAGGTGCTGGCTGCCAGCCACCAGTTTCTGCCCTGTAGCCATATTTGGCTGTACAGCAGTGTTTATTTGTGCAATTATTTAAATATTTTATTGCATTTTGCCCTTTCTCTCTATATTATAAAATGGACGATTGTGTTTAAAAGGCCCCTTCTCAAAAAACTAAACATTTATACTATAATTAGAGATTTTATAATATTTTTTGGCTCTCTGAGGATGGAACCCCCCCTATAACATGTAAATCTATGTTCAACTTTCATACATTCGACTTTTATACACGTTTTCAGGAATATGTATGTACGAAAGTAGAGGACTGCCTGTGTATGAAATTATTATACCGTTTTGATTTTTATCAGTAATGTTTGTTTTAATTCCAAAAATACATTATGAAGGAACTTACAGATATATGACCAGAAAAGGTAATTAGAAAATTTCTGTGGAACTAATGATTTAGTTTTGAACAAGCTTTCACCATTCATTTGGTGTGACCTGCATTATGTTCTAGGAGCATCATTTAACTCCAACTACCGCAATCAAATAAATTTTAAAAAATTACTCTGTCTTACTAAATTTCTTACATTCCAATAATGCTAGAATGAGTAGCATACTTTTATCTGCACTTCAAACTTATTTCAAATCAAGATACGAATTTGGGACTTGAATACAGGTTCAGAGAGAACAGTGAAGTTTTAGTTTCATGCCATCAAATTACATATACAGGACAAATCTGTTCAAAATTTTTCTTGTACAAAATCATCAGATGTTTAAGCAAAGTTTTGATTGTCATAGCATCCCAATTGTTTCTTAATAAGTTTTCTATTCATGGCAAGGAGGAGGTATAGGTGGGTAATGTTAGCTGCACATATATATATATATATACAGGCGACTCCTGAGTCTCGTTTGGGATGCGTTCTCGAAAACGTGTTCGAATCTCGAATATTCGAGTGTCGAACGACGTTTTTCCATATACCTGCATGTTATAATTGGGGGATGCGTTCCTGCATCTCCAGAAAAAGTCTCCCCTCACGTTCTATAAAGATAAAATAACATTACTAATATGTTAATACAACAATATTAAATTATGAATAAATCATATAATAAATATTTTAAATGTATAACTTATTTTTTGTACTAAAAAGGAAAAAAATTTTTGTTCGAACTTCAAAGATAGATGTATGCAATATGCTTTACAGACAGCCCGGTCTGGATCACGCGAGTCTTTTGTAACAAACGACTCGCACGAGCTGGATAACACTCTTGCGTACATCTATCTATACACACAACTATTTATCGCAGCGAAATTAATATAAAAGTTATTAAAAATGCACGAAATAACTTAAGAATAAAGAAACAATAAAATTAAAAATATTTTCATACCTTAAATCTTTTTCAACTGCACTTACTGGACTTGGTTTATTAATTGAGAAGTTGGAAGAAGAGGAGCTATTGGGTGGGGAACTGTTTATTGTTGTTATAAAATTACCTGAATTTATCATGTTCTAGAATTTTTTCCTTCTGTTTCGCATAAGTGGTAATAGTTGACACATTCCCAATGATCGTACGATTTCAGTATGTTTCTGACACTGATCATCTACCCAAAGTTTTTCCATTTTAGGAATCACAACACCGTGCCTAGGAGTGTTTATTGCTGTTATCAAATTACGTGAATTTATCACATCTTCTAGAATGTTCTCCTGTTTCACAAAAGTGCTAATAGTTGAAGGACACATTCCCAATGATCGTGCGATTTCAGCTTGGCTTTCACCTTTCTCAATATGCTTTAAAATTTCTAATTTAAATTCGTAACTATGAATCTTATGCCCTCTTTTATTTGATTCCCTTATATTATCACTATTACATTTCCTTTTAGATGCCATGTCAAGTGATAAATTTATAAATAAATCAATAAAATAAATAAATTTAAATAAAAGATTAACAGAAAAAAGAGTGAAATCAGCACAAATTCAAACAGTAAGAGCAGATATAACTACGTCTACACGAAAACTAAACCTCGCATTTGGTCAGAACCAATAACTACGCAAAGATTATTCTGCATATATTATCGATTGGCGGGATCTAAATCTCGAATTAATGGAGACTCGAACAATCGAGACTCGGGAGTCGCCTGTATTTGTATTTGGGAAGTTGTTGATATAACTTAAGCCTGTGTTGTATGGGGCAGTAGGATGAATTGCTTCCAGTAAAATGCATATGGACATCTTTAATGCATGTTGTCATCCATTTTTGATAAAAAAAATAAGGTCCTGAATACTACAAGGGAGGGAAGCGTTAATATCTTTATATCCATAAAGGTTTGTCTGCAAGTTTGTTTAGGGGATAATCTGGCAATATATTGGATAGCTTTCTTTTGTAAAATAAGAAGTTTCAGTGAATTCGTTTTTCTGCTGTGTCCCCATAGTTCGACTCCGTAAACCAGGTATGGGTAAATTAGTCCATAATAAGTGGTTTTCAACACTACTTGTTTACAGCGATATTTTAAATTCCTTAAGACAAAGATTTCTGCTTATTTTAAGCAATATTTCATCTATGTGATAGTTCCAGCTTAGCTTTTTATCAATGTGTAGATTTATCCTTTATGAATCTGTGTTGCGAGTTAAAGATCACATTATGGCATTTGAGGACAAGAGTCTATCCTGCAATACTATTTCAAATATTTTTGAGAAACATGATATCAGGGATATTGGCCTATAGTTTGTTACAGCTGTTTTATCACCCTTTTTGTAAGTAGGATTAATTACAGACATTTTGAGAGCATTCACGAATGTTTCTTCTTCAAAGGATTTGTTAATAATGTCAGCTATACCCGTTCTCTACTCTTATGAAGCTTGACTTTGAAAATCCTAGTTGTATGCTTACTGCTGCAGCCAATGAAAGCTCAAGAGACTGTCGATGGGGAGGGGAGAAAGTCAGTCGGTGTCTCGCCATCGTGCTGTTCACATCGCTCCGAGCTCGACTGTGTTGCCAGATCTACCGCGTTTATGCCTTAGCGTTTGCATGCGACTTTCTTCAAGAGCGGATATCGGGCAAGAGCGTACCACTTTCTCGCGCCTATCGAAAACTTCAAATGGTGGTGGAAGGGGAAAATTGGCTATTCGCTGCGCCAAGGTCAAGCTTCATAAGAGTAGAAAATGGGTATAGAGGAGTGGCAATGGAGGAAGCACGTTTTTCTGGCAGTAATGGGGATGCCATCATACCCTGCAGAATTTTTGGCTTTCATATTTTTTATTATGTTTTGAATCTATTTGTCATTAGTTGGTAAGAGACAAATATTTTGAGAAAGTCTGTTGTTCAGAAAATGTCTCTAAAGGTCTTAGGTGAATTGTGTGATAGTTTTTCTGCCATTGTATTGAAATGGTTTTTAAAATCATTTGAAACTTTTATGGGATCTTTGATGGTGATTTCATTTTTAGTTGTTCCAATTGGGAAAAAGGTTAGGATTTCTTTACCTTTGGCCTGGTTGATAATATTCCAAGTGCTTTTGCTAATGTTGTTAGATTTTAGGATTTTAGCACTAGGTTATCATAATATTTTTTGTAATTTGAAAATTATACTTTGCTGTTAATGTCTCTGTTTGATAAATATACATGTTCAAGATGGCACAGCTGAGCCCTAGCTTTTCTGATTGAGGCGCCAATCCAGTTCTTTTGATTGCTCTATTCCATTGGTTACTGGGCAGTTAATGTTAAACCAATAGGAAAAGTTTTCCAAGAAGTAATTATATTTGTCATATGCTGTTGTATTAATTGCCATACCAGACCATTTTTCATTCTCCAATCGGTTTTGAAGAGTATTAGGTTTTCTTTCTTACAGCTATTGACTTTTATTGGCACATATTTTAGTGTGCTGTCTAAATTGTAATTGATGTTGATGCTAATTTTTATAGCTAGGTGGTCATACAATACAGAATGAATTACTTTAGATGAGAATGTGGAAGGATTTAGATCAGTTAAAATATGATATATGCAGGTAGCTGAGTTGTTATTCTTGTAGCTGAATTTATAGTGTACAGGTGACTCCCAAGATTCAACCGGGACGTGTTCCTGAAAACGCAGTCGAATGTTGAACGCGCCTAAAACGAGTGAAATCAGCACAAATTCAAACAACTAAAGCAGAAATAACCATGTCTAGACTGAAACTAAACCTCGCGTGCTTGGGCGGACCAAAAATTACTTCACGTAAACTAGTTCCTAATTCGACTGATCGATCGGCTGGTTCGAAAAAGCAGACTTCGACCGGTCGAATCTCGGGAGTCGCCTGTACTGTAGACAAAATTGTTCAATAAATTAAATAAAATTTTTACCATAATTGGAGCGAGTACAGGATAATAATTATTGCCATTATAAAGTGGGTCAGGAGCGAGATAAGATCTTGAGACTCAAATCATTGCTTTCTCCCCCATATATATCTTGGCGCTTTCTACGCAGTATTTTCTCTTGGCGCTTTCTCCCCCATATATTTCCTAACCTTTTCTCTCCCTCTGTTTCCATGCACATTCTCCCCTTTGTGTGTCCTAACAGTTTTTCCGCTATATATTTCCTTGCGCTTTATCTCACCTTGTTCTAACGCTTTCTCTCTCCTAATTATTCCTATCACTTTCTCTTCCCTTATTATTATTATTAACGCTTTATCCCCCCGTATTATATCTCGCGCTTTCACTCCAATGTTTTTCCTCCCGCTTTCTCTTCCCCGTATTATACCCAACAATATTTCTGAACTCATTTTTCCTAACGCTTTATTTCCTTTTATTAGTCCTCGCAATTCCTCTTCCATACTTTCCTCGCGCTTTCCCTCCCCATATACATATATGGTATCTTTTTTACTTGCGCTCTCTCCCTAATACACATTTCCTCACACTTCTACTTCATATTTTTCATCGCGTTTTCTTCCCCATATATATCCTAATATTCTCTTCCCTTATATGTCCTATCCCTTTTGCCCCCTTAATATATCCTAGCAGTTTCTCCTCCTTTATGTACCCTTGTACTCTCTCCAATATGTATCCTAGCACTTTCTCCCCCATTTTGTATCTTTGCACTTTCTCCCCTATGTGTATCCTAGAATTTTCTCCCTTTGTATGTATCCTAGCATTTTTTACTCATGTATCCAAGCACTTTCTCTTTATATAACGAGGCACTTTCTCCCCATATGTATCCTAGCACTTTTAACTCCTATTATATCGTAGCACTTTCATATATAGCCCAGCACATTTTTTCTCGTTCTTTTTTACCCACGTCCTTTTTTCCACGTTTTTTTATTCCAAGTCCTTTGTTTCCGTTCTTTTTTTCCACGCACGTTTTATTTCCTCCCACATTTTTCTTCTCGCACTTTTTTCCTCAACCCTTTTTATTCTTTCGAATAATTTTCTTCTCACGATTCTTTTTTATATTGAATCTTTTTCTCTCTCGAATCATTTTTCTCACTTATTTATCTCGCACAAAGTTTCTGCGCGGAGCGTGGCACGGGGTTGGACGCCAGATGCGGTACCCATAGTAACAATAAAATTCTCTTTTTTCCATTTTTACCTCTTTAGTAAGTTAAACCCGAAACACCGTTATTTAACATCAACATTTCTTGTTTTTAATGGTGTTTCGGGCTTAATTTTTAAAAAGAAAACCCAAATAAAAATGGAAAAATGAGAATTTTTTTAAAGACGGTAAAAGTAAATCCGAACTTGAAAAAAAATGCGTGCCCGGCCGTCCCGGGGTCGACAAGGAGCAATGGGCAAACGTGACAGCAACCAGTACAATAAGCGGGCCCGAATCCAATCGTTGACTCTTGCGATAGTGGAGAAAAACATCCGTAATAGGAGCGGCTATTACGTAAAGTTTTTTTCCAGAACTCGCAAGAGCCTCGGACAGGATTCGAACCCGCTTATGCAGGGTACTAGTAAACTGGCACACGGCACCACTACTCCACTGCGTCGACACGGAAAAGTCGTGCAAAAGTTGGGCTGGCTCTTCCGAACCCAGGCCGGCGAGAGAGGGGAAGGCCGTGAGCAAGCGAGGGAGGGGTGAAGGCAGGCAGTTTCCGTCGGAGCCCAAGTCGTAGTGAGTTAAGTAGGGAAGAGGTCCGTACACCGTGCTAGAATGATTGACGTTAGCATTAGATGGAAGTGAATGTGCATTTTTGAAATTTAGCTAACGTATAATGTTTTTGCATATGATGCCCCTTCTTACGAACTAATAAAATTACTGATAGGTTTTTAGTTAACTTACGGTAAATAAACCATTGAATATGATTATTCCTATTATTACCTTGTTCCTTATCGCGCTCATGTCTTTTTAAATCTGGACGCCACATAAGAGGTAGATCTTGAATAGGTTTATATACATGTTATTATTGGACAGAGGGATGGCAAACACTCTGAATCATTGAGCGACTGTAGTAAGGCCTCCCGTACTATAGTGGGTATAAGGAAAGTTTAATGATTACAAATGTGTTAACCTGAGGGATATCTAGAAAAATCTGTATCTATTCATAACGCATGTCCGTTTTCCATACAATCTTATCGGAAGGACGTCACGAGTAGGAATGCAACGGCTAGAAAGTTGCTGAAGAAATATCTTTTTTGTAACTTATCCGAACGGGCGAATTCATGTCTTTCCAATCGTTTGCGAGTGTGTAAAATGCGCATAACATTACAAGTTCACACAACCCTCAACGTTTTACTTAGCATTTGACCAACGAAAACTATTGAACATGTTAATTTTTGGAGATAATGTGCAGATGTCGTTTACTTTTCTGACACCATCTTAGAATAATTTGAATGAATTCCTATGTATTTATTTCGGATAGAAATTGTGAATCTAAATTTCCTGCCTGGAAAATTTAAAAAAGTATAGCAGTGTAGATCAGTGGCGGATCCAAGGGCGGGCGCGATGGGGGTGATCGCCGCCTCCTTGGATAACGCCATTGCACTCCACTGGGCGCTTTCTTAAATTCATTCAGCGCAGAAATCCTCAATTATACGCCGCAGATTAGGCCTGTATAGCAAGGGAAAGAAGGATTCTGATAGGGGTAGGATTTTCAAAAATATAGGGCAGTTGGCAGAGGCGGTTTCGATAGGTGGAGGGGCGATCCCCCCCCTTGAGAATTTACTGGATCCGCCGCTGGTGTAGATGTTTATTCAATACATGTACGCTAGGTTGTAGAATATAATGATAGGTGTATGTCGACTGTCGCGGAAAATGCAATATGTTGAAAGGAGGACTTCCGGAAATCTCTCATTTACCGAGGAATCGTTGACGGTTGCATTCACAAGTCGATTCGTATGGAAGTTGAGGAGATTTAGCGTACCAATTAAACGTGGTCGTTACTCGGTTCATCGCCAGATCACGCTTGTGCAATAACGGTTCGCCCCACGGCATTCATAATGGCTAGCTTTTGGCAGAAACAGAGCACTTGCCGGCACATCTAACTCGTATACAACGCCTTCGGAATTTAGAGAATTTCCACGGAGATGACGAAATCCCCTTAACAACAACCCCTTCCAATTTACCTATTCGAACTGAGACATACGGAAACGTCATATAACGTCCAATTGAACTGTCTCACCGCATTTGAAACGCAGTTAACCCCTATAATTTCACGGTATATTGAGTAAGTTTCCACAGAGTGACATTAAAAATCGTTCGCCAATTACCAGGTTCCTAATAATAAAAGCATTGAGTGTAATATTGACATGTATTGTAATATATTTCAATGTTAATATGTATTGTGTATTTTGCTAGTGCTTTTGTAATGTACCCACTTTATGACGAGTCCTATACCTACAAATTAATGTATGGTCCTTGGATAATAAAAACATTATTATTGCTCTTTCTACATGGTAACGGAAGATAGGAAATAAAAGAAATGACTTCCCCACACAACATTATAAAGGTTCTTACTATGTACGTATTTTTCCGCCTACAGTTCGAAAACGCCCAATTTAAATGTGTAATTCATAGAGTTTGAGAAAATCTAGCCACTTTAAGAGGATGTTGCCTTGCCTACCTATTCTATCTCTCGATGTCATATTGTTATTTCAATCCTTATGGGTGTAAACCTGCTTTGATTACCTTGAATACGAGAGAACGGGGACAAAGGGAGAGGAAGAGAGCGGGAATGCAGGAGAAAGGCAATTTATGTTGCTGATGCAAATTTCATCTCCATAAATATCTGGAACGATCGAACCTCAAGTATCTGAAAAACTGTTTGTCGTAGAGACATACGGTAAAGTTTGTTTTGATTCTGTAAACGACGAGGACCCTAGAAAAATATTTCCACTTCCATAAAGTCACGGGATCGTATGCAGGGGACAAGTGTACACGGGATGTCCTATTTTTCAGAGTGCAAGGTTTCGTCTGTCAGCTACGAAAATACTTAAATCTAGACCGACTTTCGTAGTTTTTGCTACATTTAGACGGAAATAACTCAGTATAGAGGATACCATGGTATTATTATGATGGCTACACGTCACACGGGTTTCAGAAATTCGCACACACTAACGGAATGATGCGGAGCTTTCATAGTTTCGTCCGGGCGTTGCCAAGGAGACTCATTGATGTCTCCTATTCAATTAATGGCATAAATCTATCACTTTCGTTTAAGCATCGAATTTTGACGTTACTACAGATGTAACATCTGTAGCAACGTCAAAATTTACGCACACAAACAAGTATTTACGGATAGTTATTGCGTTAACCGCGTATCGGAGGCGTCTAGAAAAGGGAAACAAAGCAGTCGAACTACCCATAAATTTAAAATGAAATAAGTAATGCTACGCAGCAATCTCGATCGCGAAGTGCAACGGCTACAGCCTCCCTATGTAAATCAGTGGAAATCCAGCGGGAACTTCCGCCAGTTTAAGAATAAGAATAGTATACCGGCATACTACTATAGTAAATACGTCTTGCACTATACGTAATTCTTGCATAACTTTTCTTTTACTACATTCCTCATAACATTGAAGTATGTATTGTGAATCTTATCCCGTTAAACTTGTATTCATTATCGTAAGTTCCCATGTACGTATCTGGGGATTGCGAAGGAAGTGCAATTTGATACGTTACTCGCTTGATTTCGTATACAGCAAAACCCCGCTATACGTTGTTTCTCATATACGTTGCCAATCATTTAAGGAACATGTGTCATTATAAGATTTTCCGCTTCGCATATACGTCGTTTGTGAAATACTAACAAAATTTTCCGAAATTGCAATTAACTATTTATAACTGCAGCAATAAAAACCCTCTATTTGGGTGTGAATTTCATGTTTATTATTATTTATAGGAATTAATTTAACTTCATGTCTATTAGTTCGTACCCAGAATAAAACATTTGCTGGCCAAGTGTCTGAGAGATCAAGATGGTTGACAAGATACACGGGATAAAAGGGACTGTCCCAATTTTAATGAAATCCTGAACTTTGGGAACAGTTGCGTAACACTTCCCGCGTTGACGTTTGCATTGATATCTAATGAGATAGTTTGGATCGCGAAATCCACAGGAAAAGTATTCTGAAAGTGCGTATCAGTGAACGTGTAAGTAAAGAAACAACTGTTGTGCTCCACCACACTATAGACAGTTATTTTCGGTGATTTCTGAACTTATTATTGCAATTGGTTACTCGATGGTACAAGGAAATGCATATTAAACTCTAGTATCAGTTAGTGGTAGACACACAGATTTGAAATATACTGTATTGATGTGTGTTATTTGGAAAACAAATGTGACACGAAACGTCTGCCAGGAACGTAAGCGATGATTTTTCTCATAGTTTGTACTGCAACTCTTGGTTCGCGATACGTTATAAGTCGCATTTCAGGAACGCAAATCGGACGGATAGCGGAGATGTAATGTGTGTACATATATATACATATACACTCGAAACACGCAAAGATATACACACTCGTGCGCGTGGGTGTCTGTGAACGTGTGCACACACGTACAATGGGATTCAAAAGTCTTCGGAATAATTGAGCGGCGCCACATTCGCGAAGAGTGGTAGTCTTCATTTCTATCTGACGTCTAGGCATTTCCTTGAACAGCGGTTCTTTTAAAATCGCGATATTATGGACACGAGTCATACGACGAAGCTTTGGTTCGACAAATGAAATAATTACACTATTTTTTCATGAAATTCGCTTGGAATTAATTTTTTGTATTGTGATTGCTATTGTATCTGTTTCTTGGAACGTAAATAATATCGATAGCACAATTTTGACCTTAAAGTTAACTAATACACATCAGTGAACGAGAATATTAGGGGGAATTACAAGATTTTATCTCGACATTGGTAGCAAAGTTCTTCATGAGAGAGTATGTTGCAAATTGTGCTTCGATTCCCCCGTGTTTGTTAAAAATAGATCGGCAACTAGAGTAGGTCCCCGATTTCCATGAAATTGCGCCGTGATCGTATATCGAAACCATATAAATAGAACATAGATTTTCGTGACTAAATTAGTTCAAGTATAACAATAAGGCGATGAGTTATAAGTACGTATTTTTCGACATTATCCGATATAAATATGAAGCCTTTCTTTGAATTAGCTAATAGGACGTGATGAAGATAACAGTTATTTGGCTTGAATTCGCTAATATATTTCGTTATTTTCCGCATTATATATTTTTATTTCAGTCACACACACACGTATTCCTCGTCTCCTTTCACTTTTTTCGCAGTTCTTCTCCTTCGCCTTTCTCAGTCTCAGGCCTTCTTCCTTCCCAAACGCTGGGGAGGAGTCTGTCGAGGGAGAAGGTCTAATGCCCCACGACTAAGTGCTGATACCTCCTTTCAGCAAGCGTTTCGTGGTCATTTTCAGTAAGGAATTGCTCAATACTCACCCGAACTTTCATCGTTCCATCGTTAACATTGGTCACTTTTCGGAAGGGAAGGGTCTATTTCTAAAAATGGGGGAGAAGGATAGTTGCTGTGTGCCATTCTCTTCGGTAACCACAACCGAGTGCCTTCGTTGCCTCCCCTCTGTTCTTTCTGTCTACCCTACCCGTGAACGCTTTCCCCGGTGCAGGTGTTCCATGAGCATTTGCGATTACTATATTCATTACGCGAACTTGTTTCGTAAGTTCATAACCATAATGGATCGTCGAGGCTCTGCGCCATTAAGTCCAGCCGACAGGGGAAGAATTGTAGGACTCCTTGAGGCTGGAAAAACTGTGTCTGAGATATCCGCTCAATTAAATGTCCACAAGAGCACAGTTTACTACTGGGCCAAGCGTTATAGGGAAGGAGATGAAGCGCTAGTATCCCGCCCAAGGAGTGGTCGGCCTCGTTGCGTAGGCACGCAAGAGCGCGAAAATTTGTTGCAATCTGTTTCACAAAACCCCATGTATGCGGGAGGGTTGGCTGCAATAGGAAGAGCACTTAATCTACAATGCAGCAACTCAACTCTTAGGAGAGTAGTTCATGAAGCGGGAATCCATAACTACAGACCGGCGAGAAAACCTGCTCTTACCGAGAATCAAAAAGCTGCTCGATTACGCTTTGCGCAGACATACGTTAATATGCAACAAACCTATTGGGATTTGGTCATATTTTGTGACGAGAAAACTTTCCGCAGCGACCAACACGGAAAAATTCAACTTTGGCGTCCCCGTAATTCGAGGTAATATTATTGCAGATATGCATTTTATTCTCACATCCTCTATTCGTTTCCGAAAACAGTATGACATAACTTCTTGACTTTTTGTTAACAGGTACCAGCGACAAAATATACTTGCGACCAATAAGGCTGGTCACATTAGTTTAAGTTTTTGGGGGGCTATGTCAGCTGCAGGACCAGGGCCGCTGATAAGAACGTCTTCTCGGATGAACGCAGTAGAATATGTGAACATTTTACGTTCGCACTTAATGCCATATGTCTCCGAGATTGTTCCTGAAGGCGAAGAAGTTGTCCTTGTTCAGGATAACTGTCCTATTCACACTGCACATTTAACAAAACGTTTCTTTGAAGACTACCCGTACATCAATGTGCTTCCTTGGCCACCGCAATCCCCAGACATGAATCCCATTGAAAATCTGTGGGATTTTATAGTTCAGGAGTGGACAGAAATAAATGTGAGATCCGCAGAAGTCTTGGAAACTCACGTGAGATGCATGGAATGCTCTAGCTCGGCGTCCAAGACTTTTTGAAAATTTAGTGAGGTCAATGAGGAGGAGGCTTGAATGTGTCCTCGACAATAACGGAGAGCATGGTAAATATTAAGACACATTCCGGATTGATGAGCTGTGGTCAAGTTACTTAAGTTATAATTTCTTGAACGATATTGTTTAACAAATAATGTGCGATTAGTTAATATTTGATACATTAAGGAAATCAAGAATATTAATCTTAAATAAATTAAGGTAAGCTTTTATTCTTTGCAATTTATATTGATAGCTTTCTCATTAATCAAATCCTTCTCATCTTTCAATCATTCATTGAGTTTAAATGTATAGAAATGGCTAAAATAATAGGTGTTTTGAAAATTCTCGATATATTGTTATGACTAGGTTCAAGGGATTGTTTATAACACTTGATGTATTGAAAAGTAGTGAGAAAAAGATAATTCTACGAAAAAAGTCTGACGGTAGTTATCATTTTCAAATTAAACGTAATTTATAGCAGATATTTCCTGCTGTAAAATAAAATAAAAAAGTCTTACGGTAGTTATCATTTTCAAATTAAATCTAATTTATAGCAGATATTTACTGCTGTAAAATAAACTTACTTAAATTGCAATAAATGTTTATATGACTTAAATTATTCGATATATGCAAAAAGTATTCCTACGAGGACCTAAAACGAAAAACAATTAAAGATTGAAATTAATTTGATTTTGGTATCTCCAAAAGCCATCAAAGGTTAATTAAACTTTTATGGCTTAAGAGCGAGAGCGATCTCAAGCACGCGTCCCGCGACAGGTTAGTCAACGACGCGAAGCGAAGATTCGATAGCGTGTTGCTGCCGCTACCTCCTATTTTACATAGAGTAGGACTTCAAGGGGGCACCATACAACACAGTCGTGAATTTCGAATACTTAAAAATTTTTTGCATAGCATTTCCCAAGACTTTCTTCTCCGCACCCGTGCGCTCTGTTGAACGAGGAAAAGGATAACTCATGCTGTTTTGTCTACAAAATAACGTCCAGAACTAACATTTCCAGAAAGCATAATTGCGGTATAAATTCCAGTTTTAAGAGTTCGGTTTTCCTTTTTTACTTCCTTCCTCTGTTAACGATGGAACGATGAAAGTTCGGGTGAGTATTGAGCAATTCCTTACTGAAAATGACCACGAAACGCTTGCTGAAAGGAGGTATCCGCACTTAGTCGTGGGGCATTAGACCTTCTCCCTCGACAGACTCCTCCCCAGCGTTTGGGAAGGAAGAAGGCCTGAGACTGAGAAAGGCGAAGGAGAAGAACTGCGAAAAAAGTGAAAGGAGACGAGGAATACGTGTGTGTGTGACTGAAATAAAAATATATAATGCGGAAAATAACGAAATATATTAGCGAATTCAAGCCAAATAACTGTTATCTTCATCACGTCCTATTAGCTAATTCAAAGAAAGGCTTCATATTTATATCGGATAATGTCGAAAAATACGTACTTATAACTCATCGCCTTATTGTTATACTTGAACTAATTTAGTCACGAAAATCTATGTTCTATTTATATGGTTTCGATATACGATCACGGCGCAATTTCATGCAAATCGGGGACCTACTCTAGTTGCCGATCTATTTTTAACAAACACGGGGGAATCGAAGCACAATTTGCAACATACTCTCTCATGAAAAACTTTGCTACCAATGTCGAGATAAAATCTTGTAATTCCCCCTAATATTCTCGTTCACTGATGTGTATTACTTAACTTTAAGGTCAAAATTGTGCTATCGATATTATTTACGTTCCAAGAAACAGATACAATAGCAATCACAATACAAAAAATTAATTCCAAGCGAATTTCATGAAAAAATAGTGTAATTATTTCATTTGTCGAACCAAAGCTTCGTCGTATGACTCGTGTCCATAATATCGCGATTTTAAAAGAACCGCTGTTCAAGGAAATGCCTAGACGTCAGATAGGAATGAAGACTACCACTCTTCGCGAAAGTGGCGCCGCTCAATTTTTCCGAAGACTTTTGAATCCCACTGTACAGTGGGATTCAAAAGTCTTCGGAAAGATTGAGCGGCGCCACTTTCGCGAAGAGTGGTAGTCTTCATTCCTATCTGACGTCTGGGCATTTCCTTGAACAGCGGCTATTTTAAAATCGCGATATTATGGACACGAGTCATACGACGAAGCTTTGGTTCGACAAATGAAATAATTACACTATTTTTTCGTGAAATTCGCTTGGAATAAATTTCTTGTATTGTGATTGCTATTGTATCTGTTTCTTGGAACGTAAATAATATCGATAGCACAATTTTGACCTTAAAGTTAACTAATACACATCAGTGAACGAGAATATTAGGGGGAATTACAAGATTTTATCTCGACATTGGTAGCAAAGTTTTTCATGAGAGAGTATGTAGCAAATTGTGCTTCGATTCCCCCGTGTTTGTTGAAAAATAGATCGGCAACTAGAGTAGTTCCCCGATTTGCATGAAATTGCGCCGTGATCGTATATCGAAACCATATAAATAGAACATAGATTTTCGTGACTAAATTAGTTCAAGTATAACAATAAGGCGGTGAGTTCTAAGTAAGTATTTTTCGACATTATCCGATATAAATATGAAGCCTTTCTTTGAATGAGCTAATAGGACGTGATGAAGATAACAGTTATTTGGCTTGAATTCGCTAATATATTTCGTTATTTTCCGCATTACATATTTTTATTTCAGTCACACACACACACGTATTCCTCGTCTCCTTTCACTTTTTTCGTAGTTCTTCTCCTTCGCCTCTCGCCTTTCTCAGTCTCAGGCCTTCTTCCTTCCCAAACGCTGGGGAGGAGTCTGCCGAGGGAGAAGGTCTAATGCCCCACGACTAAGTGCGGATACCTCCTTTCAGCAAGCGTTTCGTGGTCATTTTCAGTAAGGAATTTCTCAATACTCACCCGAACTTTCATCGTTCCATCGTTAACATTGGTCATTTTTCGGAAGGGAAGGGTCTACTTTCTAAAAAGGGGGGACAAGGATAGTTGCTGTGTGCCATTCTCTTCTTACTTAAATTGCAATAAATGTTGATATCACTTAAATTATTCGATATATGCAAAAAGTATTCCTACGAGGACCTAAAACGAAAAACAATTAAAGATTGAAATTAATTTGATTTTGGTATCTCCAAAAGCCATAAAAGGTTAATTAACCTTTTATGGCTTAAGAGCGAGAGCGATCTCAGCACGCGTCCCGCGACAGGTTAGTCAACGACACGAAGCGAAGATTCGATAGCGTGTTGCTGCCGCTACCTACTGTTTTACATAGAGTAGGATCTCAATGGGGCACCATACAACACAGTCGTGAATTTCGGACACTTAAAAATTTTTTGCATAGCATTTCCCAAGACTTTCTTCTACGCACCCGTGCGCTCTGTTGAACGAGGAAAAGGACAACTCATGCTGTTTTGTCTACAAAATAACGTCCGCGACTAACATTTCCAGAAAGCATATTTGCGGTATAAATTCCAGTTTTAAGAGTTCGGTTTTCCTTTTTTACTTCCTTCCTCTGTTAACGATGGAACGATGAAAGTTCGGGTGAGTATTGAGAAATTCCTTACTGAAAATGACCACGAAACGCTTGCTGAAAGGAGGTATCCGCACTTAGTCGTGGGGCATTAGACCTTCTCCCTCGACAGACTCCTCCCCAGCGTTTGGGAAGGAAGAAGGCCTGAGACTGAGAAAGGCGAGAGGCGAAGGAGAAGAACTGCGAAAAAAGTGAAAGGAGACGAGGAATACGTGTGTGTGTGACTGAAATAAAATATATAATGCGGAAAATAACGAAATATATTAGCGAATTCAAGCCAAATAACTGTTATCTTCATCACGTCCTATTAGCTCATTCAAAGAAAGGCTTCATATTTATATCGGATAATGTCGAAAAATACTTACTTAGAACTCACCGCCTTATTGTTATACTTGAACTAATTTAGTCACGAAAATCTATGTTCTATTTATATGGTTTCGATATACGATCACGGCGCAATTTCATGCAAATCGGGGAACTACTCTAGTTGCCGATCTATTTTTCAACAAACACGGGGGAATCGAAGCACAATTTGCTACATACTCTCTCATGAAAAACTTTGCTACCAATGTCGAGATAAAATCTTGTAATTCCCCCTAATATTCTCGTTCACTGATGTGTATTAGTTAACTTTAAGGTCAAAATTGTGCTATCGATATTATTTACGTTCCAAGAAACAGATACAATAGCAATCACAATACAAGAAATTTATTCCAAGCGAATTTCACGAAAAAATAGTGTAATTATTTCATTTGTCGAACCAAAGCTTCGTCGTATGACTCGTGTCCATAATATCGCGATTTTAAAATAGCCGCTGTTCAAGGAAATGCCCAGACGTCAGATAGGAATGAAGACTACCACTCTTCGCGAAAGTGGCGCCGCTCAATCTTTCCGAAGACTTTTGAATCCCACTGTACATGCGGTAAGACATAGCGTGCAGACACACACGTGAGGGTTAGGCGGAGAAGGAAAAAGAGTTATGAGGGGCCAAGGGAAGGCAGAAAATTCAGCGAAAATTTCGAAGGGGGTGGAGAAGGCAGGGGAAGGGCCGTGCAAAGTTTTCGAGGGGGCCAGGGAATGCAAAAAATTCTAGAGGTCTTGAGGGGAAGCAGGCTTACTGAAGAATGTCGTTTTTGAAGGGAAGATTGTACATTCAAGGGGTATTAGGCAGGTAGAGGTATTCTCCATGTAAACTCATAGTAATCAATAAACTACTTACCATTAATTATTCTTTCTCAGATCTTTTTTATAAAATGTGATAATCAACAACTACTTACCATTTACTCTTTCTTTTCTTTATAGGGACATATAATGTTAACGCTGTCATGGGATGTGTGATCCCCTAATGCTGGACTGCTTCCTAACATCTCTGCCATGGCCAGCACTCATCTCTCCACCTGAGTATACTTACAACATCATGCTTAAAATGAAGGACGTTTTTTAGTTATCTCACTCTGGCTTTTTGCTAACAATGAATTATTAAATATTATTTGCGTGTATGCATTGTATGGAAAGTCAGTGTGTTCAATGGCTGACTGCTTATGAAAAGAAGTTTTATCTTCTCGGTAAAAATGTTTTATTGAAAAAATATTCCTTTAATGCTAATTCCCTAATTTTATTAAACTGTAAGAAAAAATAGCCAAGAACTCATCAGGAGAGAGCAAGGGATGTTGAAAGCAATACAGAGTGGAATTATTTATTGTACTGCAAATAATTTGGTCATATAAATTACAACAAAATTTACAATGCAGAATTAATTACACAAGGTGATTGCTAAAACAGTTATATGTACACTTGTATTCATAATACATTTATGGAAGATGCAATAGTTGTAACCTACTGTCACAATGTATTTATTGCATTCTTTAATATTTTTGAGTCTTCACACATTGAACCATTTATGACAAAAAGAAAAAGTAAGAAGTTCTATTGAAACACCCTTCAGAAAAAGTTAAATCAGACAAGGAATACTTGCTCATAATGAGCTATTTTGACCAAGAAATGGTTCACATTTTTTGTAGAACTGAAACATGTAATTTACCATTTTAGGTGGGAATTATTTCAATTTATTTCAGTTCAGGCTAATCGAAATCAAATCACAGTTCTAAAAAAAAATACCAGAAAGAGTTCTGCTCAATTCACACAATATAACATACATACAACCAATTTATTATGTTCATGATTTGTACTCTTAAGGCAAGGATGCAGAAATATCTCTTGAATTATCTAGCATAAAATTGGTACCCCTGAGTAACTATTGCTGTCCTAACAAGTCGTAAATCTTGTTAATTAGTTTCGTAATCACTTTTTGTCCTTCCCATCCCTCGACTTTAAGTACCTCTGCTGATAATTCATCCCTCCCTCTAGCTTTTCCTTTCTTCAGTTCCAGTATCACCTTTTTTCCTTCGCTTTTCATAATACTTGGTCCCAAGTTGTCTTCTTCAATGTTATCCTCTTCTTCCGGTTCTATTTGTACCGATCCTGCCTGCTTTTTATATAGTTCCTTCATGTATTCTTCCCATACCTGTGCTACATCCATTGGTTCTGCGACTATTTTTCCATCTGTATTAATAATTCCTTTACCACGATTCCCATTAGGCTTATTATCTTCTAACTCCAGTGCTCTAGCATACATCATATCATACCATCCTAACTTCTTCATCTGTTGTATTTCCTCAATTTTTCTTTTATCCAAATTTCCCTAGCTTTATCTGTTATCCTTCTCAACTCATTGTTTATGCGTCTGTAATTGGCTCTGCCTTCTTCATTGTTAATGTTTTTCCATTTTCTTCTCTCATCCATTTTCTCCAGCATTTCCTTAGTGATCCATGGTTTTCTGATTTTCTTCTCTTGTTTCCCAATCTCTTTATTCAAGATATCTTTGATGCTGGCTTTAATTTCCTCCCATTCTGTATCCATGGTATTCCGTTTGTTTTCCAAATTCCTAAGGCGATCTTCCAACTTCGTGCTGAATGCATCGTTCTTTTCTTTCAGTTTTACTAGGTCCCAAGTCTGTCTTTCTCTTCACGTTTTCCTTATTTGTTTAAGCTATGTACTCACCTCGACTGTTAGAAGGATGTGATCTGAATTAATGTCTGCTACTGGTAATGTCCTAGCATTTTTTATGCCGTTTTTGAATCTTTGTTCACTAAATTAATCACTTTTATTTGAAAAATCAAATTATTATTTTGAATCACTTCTTCCTACAGAATTGTTACAAAATTTGCTTCTATATTTTTCTTCCACACAATCATCTCCTTACTCAGATCAGCTGTGTTAATCAATTGTTGGGTATTGTCAACTAATTTAATTTTCTATCAGTGTTTACAAAGTCAGCAGCATAGTGTATGAGGGAAGAGAGGTATAAAACACTCCTAAGAGAAAGACATAGTTCATGCCTGGATTTTTCCCTGAATGGGTGGCAATTTCACACTTGTCTATTTCTGCAACAGTATTTGTCATTATAGCAAGATTGACATAACCATTTTTGTATAAAAGCTGCATTTTTTCAAGATGTAGGAATATTACCTCAGATTTTAAATATAATCAACTGATAGTGTCTTCATATATTGCTAGTAAAAAGTTATTTGGTGGGCGATCTTTTCTGCTTAGTGGACCAAATTGGTGGCAATGAATCCTAAAGTGGGTCACATTTGAAATTGCCAATACTTCAGAGGACTGGATTAAGGTTAAATCGGAAGTTACCTAGAGATTCTTAATAGCCATATGAGTGAACTTCAAATCAAAATTAGGTTTTTAAGGTTAGCATTTCAATATTTAAAATTATGAACGAGTATGATGTAAATAATACTTTTGAGAAAAGTTCAAGAACATCATCAAAAAGAACTTGTTAGGACTTGTTAAAACGGGCTAAGGAGTGATAAAGACATTCATTTCTTGCTGCACAAGAAATGTCTACAGACATGCAGCCCAAGCTATCGACTCCGGTGCTTTCGAAAACTTAACCAAGTTTAACATCAAGGACTGTACTGATATCATCAAAATGTCATGGGACAAGATAAAAGAGTCTACAATGAATGCATGCAGGCACCATCTTTGGCCTGAAGTGGTGAATGATTTCTAGGGCTTTCCAACCTTCGTTAAGGAAATTGCCAATATTGTGAGCTTTGCTAAATAAATTGGAGATGAGGGAGTTTGATGACATGAGGGATAAGGTGGTGGTTGAGCTGCTGAAATCCCATTACCCAGAGCCAACAAACGACGAGCTAAGCACTGATAGCCTCCAGCAAAAGTGATAAAGAGAAAGAACCCAACTTCAGCGAAGACTGTCTAATTTCCTCTGCAAGGCAGAAGAGATCACAGATATGGCTGTGGACATAGATCCCATAATGGAGAGAAGCATTAAATTTAAGAGAGGGTTTAATGACCTTCTAGTGCTCTACAGAGAAATCTTGAAAGATTTGTGGAGGAAAGCCAAACAACAGAAAATAACTAACTTTATGAAGCCTAAATCACCCAAACCATCGACTTCTACATTTCATTGGAGTTTCAGGGCAAATTTTCCGATGATTCTGATGATCCGTTAGCCTTAAAATAACCACTCAGCTTCCAAATTTATCATCATCATGACCATCACTATCATCATAAGACTTCTTCATAGCAAGTCTTCATCTCATCAACGGAAGTCTTTGTCATCATCGTTTATAGGTGAGTGTTGCAATAAAATAGTAATATTTTCTTATTTTCATTTACAGGTGCAAGATATCATATGTGAATGTCATTGTGTTTATGATTTTATATTATATTTAGTTCACACACAATATAGGTAGGGCCTTCCATTTGTATGTGTAAAAAAAAATCTACATATCTAGGTATTTATCAGAGACTTCACGCTAAGTTCCTACAACACAGATTCGCCCAACATGGCGTTCACAAGGAATGTTAGAGGAAGGCCAACTGTATTTGCTTGTTGTCATAATTGTATAATCAAACTCGGCTTTAGATAGATTATTCAACTAATGTTGTTGATAAATATCAAAATCGAAATTTTGGAAGTGTAGTGCAGCAATTTTCTCCGCACCTACACATTTAACGAAGCACTTGTCGAATAAACACGACGAACAACACCAACCATCGAATATCGCCATCTTTTGTAATCGCCGAACAGAAATGCAAAAGCCTCTACGCCAAATGGCTCGGCCCATAGCAACGCGCTTTATATAGGGCGAATATTACCCCTATTTCCCATTTCCTCCTTTCTCTCATGGTTATATAACGTAATCAAGAAATTAACCAATAGGAAGTCAAGGAGTCGCCCGTTTAAGCTACCTGCCGAATCTTCCCTCATCCGCGCCATCACATGACCGCGGCTTTTGAGGAAAGGAGTTGGCCAGATATCCCGAGAGAGCGTCAGCTGAGGGTCGTGGTAGCGAGAGTAAGGATTCCGGGTGACGGAGAGAGAGGAGCGGACACTACGAGACGAGAAGATTTTCCTCGCAAGTCGTGTGTGCTGAAAGTTTCCTGAGGACAGAGTGTAACTATAATTTGATATTCATGAAGTGTTTTATGTTGCGAGACTAGTTTTACGTCTCAAGAGCATTGTTTTGCTGTTATGTTATAATTTGATATTCACGAAGTGTTTAAGTTGCGAGACTGTTACATCTCAAGAGCATTTGTTTTGCTGTTATGTTGTAATTTCCTGTAAAAGATAGCATTTAGTTAGTTAATGTGACGTTGTTTTTTGGTCACCACAGTAGGCATTACATGAATTCTGAATAGTTAGTTCTAAAAACTGGGTGTGGGCATTACACGCATGTGGGTATTACTTGAGTAAATATGGTATATGCCTGTACAGTAATAGATATACTACAGTAATCGGGTACTTTCCAATATAAATTCATTGTTCTCTTCCTAATTACATGGTCACCTGTTCACCGGAGTGCACCCAATGCACAGTAGTGAGCTGGGTAATTACTAGTGGGGCATTAAATTTAAATTTCTTTCTTCTAACTAATTTTGGAAAAATGCATTATTTTTTAAAAAATAGCATAGTAACTGGATTTCCAGACAAGTGGAATCCGAATAAAAGGTTCCTTACCGTATTTCATATACTGACTGTTAAATGTATTTGTAATGAAGTTTTTTCATCATATTTTTTATTTTTGCATGCTAAATAATTCATTCTTTAGGGGGCCTCAAAATGATCTTTGCACGTAACACCTCAAAGCATAAATCCAGCACTGCTTCTCTATCAATATCTGTGATCATGATTTAATGAATACCTCTCCATTACTATACATGAAGGTTAACAAAAAAAAAACTAGATATATTATAAATTGTATACTACATACAAGGGCAGATATGAAAACTAGTATCCACTTCACAACATCACCACAATTCAAAAGGTGAAAAGTACATATCTTTAATGTTGACAGGTTCTGAAGTTTTTCCCACGTTGTTACTCATGGAAAAGCTGCGTATCCCAAGATTCTTTAGTCGCCACTAGATCTCTATTCTCCATGTTCCCTCTCTCTGCTCTCAGATTCTTCATTCCTTTTTCAACAATTAAGTCGTACATCCTTGGGAGAGAAATAAAAAAGTTTACAAGTTAACTTTATGAGGAAGAAAATTTCAATAAGTCATGTTTCGGATGAGGAATGTGAAATACCAATAAGTGAAGTATTGATAATTGCTAGGTACATGTTAAATATGACAATTCTGATGGAAATGCAAACAAAAAGAACAGTTAAAAAAGGGCCTGTATATTTGCATTCATTATGGTGCTTCCATCACTTTTAACTATCATTACTACAAATTATGAATTCTTGTTTGTTTAGGTTACCATATCAAGTAATTATATGCTGTGACAGGTTTGTGCTAGCCTTTATTGATATTATTTAATTACTTTTTTGACAAAATGAATACACCAAAGAAACATAAAATAAGCAAATTGAAATAATTTTATTTAGTTAATGATTCTAGTATGTAGAGGCGTCCCTTAATATTTGTCCTTAATTGGTTGGAAAAGATATTTTTCTCTATTCCGCCAAAACATTTTCCCAAATGCATGATGCTGGTGAAGAAAGGAATAACCCTACTCTTGAGACAATCGCTCCACAAACTTTCATATCTTCTCATCAGAAATCTGACAGTCCCACACACAAAAAGGTAGACCTCGTCTTTTACTGCTTCTCTAATTCTTTAAGTACTAGACGAATGAGCCCATTTAAAACGGCCTTTGAAAACAAACAATATAAAAATAAAACCAACAAACAAATGATAATATTATAATATTTTAATAAGATTAGAAAGGGTTACAAATGAAAACAAAGGAATAGTTTTAAAAAATTAAGAGGAAAACAGTCTTATACCTCAATAATATTATTTTAGCTATTCAGTAACTCTCTTATAACGACATTCCTTGTAAATACTCTTTCGTTTAACAGCAATTGTCTTTGATTATCTTTATCCTTAACCCAAAATTTCAAATTATGTTTGTCACGTGTTCTAGTTATGGCTACATACAGCTGTCCATGTGAAAAAACTGCATCTGGCAAATGTAATTCATAATATCTGTTCTACTCAGACAATGCGAAGGCACAGCACAAGCAACTGCCTTTAATATGCAGAAAGACTTCAATAAGACAATGAAGGCACGTTAAAACATCATCGAATGATTTCAAACATTAGCATGTTTTAAAATACGTAATTTACCGCATTTATCCATCCAATTTATGTAAATGAATATAGGTTTATATGAGCATATATGGCTTGAAACAACAATGCCCGTTTCCAAGGCAATCACTGATGAAAATGAACGATTTTTCTTACATCGGCGAATTTAAATGTAAAATTTGCTGAAGTTTTATCTTTAGGTGAGAAAAGACGAACAAAATTAAACAGCCCATTTATTTTCCTTTAAAATCGTCCTATTTGAAGATCGTAGGTCAATTCTTTCTAATTTTAATTTCCAAAAGAGTAAAACTCTGCACGTTGAAAATTAAATTTTAGTGTGTAAACTTATGGGCTGAGATATGAAATTCATATGGAATGTAAAACATCATCTGGTGTTGAACCCTGGACTTTTTTTTATAGCATTCGCTTTTTGAACTTATTCATAGCAATCCTACCGAATTTGGCTGGACTGGCTGAAGAAATGGCCGAGATATGTTGAGATATTTAGCATTACGCAAAAAATGATAACCAAGTAACGTGAGGTGAGGGGCTTACTCAAAATTTTTCGTTTTTTTATATTTTGGTCTTAATTTTACCGAAATTAGTCGAGTTTATGGTTACACAAGAAGTGAAAGAATATGAGAAAAGACAAATGTCAATAACTAACGATTTTAACAATTTATATCGACTTGCCCTAATCATGGACACCCTAATACACACTTGCCCAATTCCCTAATACAACCATCACAATCAGCTGTCAACATTCACCTATCCCTACTTTTTTAATGTAAACAATAAAAACAAGGGAAGGAATGCAGAGAAACTTGGGTAAGGCACTTTTTCTTTAATAAATATAAGAAACATGTTTATGTAAATAATTAATTTATCAGCCTTTCCTTCACAATAACTAAACAGTTATTCATGGTTGTGAGATGATCAGAATGTCAAATATATTTAGTTAACTATATGATTGTATAATAAAAGTAGATTATTTTATCTAAAATGAGTATGATTTTACAATAATACCAGCTTTTGTAGTAAAATAGTTTAGGATATAAAGAATGAATACTTTGTATGATATTATAACTTCTAATTTCCATTGGTTTTAAATTATTTTGTAATTTAACTGCCTTCAACAAAAAAGGCATGTGACTCATTTATTCAACATATAAATTTGATATTTTACAAGCATGTGCTTAATTATCTACCAATTAGGGAAACAGAAGGGTACTATTGCAGTTGGCTACCCCATAATTTTCTGTTTTAATATAATTGAATTTTCAAGCTGATTTTCTTTTTCATTTCAGAATTTCTTTAACAATCCCCTTCACAATGGATGACCTGCAGAACTTCAACTCAAGAAATCTATGGGAGAAATTGCACCTGTTCGACGGCAATTTCCTCAGATGGATTCAGACACTGATCTAAATTAAAGAATTTATCTGGCAAAAGGAATTCTCTAGTCCTGATTGTTTCTTTTCATTTGTGGAATCTAATCTCTCAATTGTATCCCATAGCATGAATTGTTTGTCAAATAAAAATATTTCAAAATTAAAAAAGAAAATTTTAAAGAAAACAAGTACAGAACCCACAGTTATACTGCAGTGCATTTTGAAAAACTGTTATAACAATTGCATATATAAATATAACAATATTTAGGCAACAACGTAACAAACAAATGGAGTTAATATGGGAGATTTCAATATATTAAAATGCAATTCTTATTTCATTATCATCTTGTAAATCACTGGAATGGCCTAGGGACACGAAATGTTAATCATGGAGCTTTGGAGAGATTGGGATTTTAATAAATGTCGCAAATTTTGAATATTATTTTTTTTAATGCTCATAAGCAAGATTTGTTTTTGGTAGCTCATTATATTTAAACATATTATCAAGATTGAAGAGTCAATTGTCCTATGATATTGTTTTTTTAAACCATAAAAAAGCTCAACGTTCCATCACTTACAGTATAAAAGCCTTCTTTTCTTTGTTTGGTTATACTGTATTTACTCGTATATAAGCCGCCACTGCATATAAACCGAACCCAGGGTTTTTCAACACTGAAAATAGAAAAAAAAACTTTCCTCGATATAAGCTGTGGTTTGAACTAAAAATTGTCTACAATCGGATCGGATGCTCTGGAAATTTTCTTATTTGCTGTCCAAATGAAAAGTTATGGTGTAGAACAGTGGTTCTCAACCGTTGTGCCGCGAGGAAGGGACTAGTGCGCCGCACACTCCGAAGATATTTAATTTTTAAATTATGCGTATTTAATGCACAATAAAATTATACCATTATTGCTTTACCAATCGTAACAATCTAATATAACTGCGACTTTTACTTGTTACGCTAGTTTTTATCTTTAAAAATGAGTATTTATGCAGTGAAATTAATTAGGGGTGGTTTGGTCTTCCGCGATGTTCTTAAGCATGCATGAAGGTGTGCCGTAGAGCAAAAAAGGTTGAGAAGCACTGGTGCAGAATAGTTGAAGTTACGAGCACATTAAAATGTCGACTTTCGATTTTCTCAGCTGACTTTGCTCGGCTGCATATGCAAGAGATTCGTGAGTTACCTCTTCTTTTCCCAGCCTGCTTTAAATGAGTAAGATTACGAGGCCACTGCAAACAAAGGAAAACTATGCATAAAGAAATACTCGAAAATTTCCCTACCGCATATTTCAGTGCGTGCGTGTAAAAAAATTTCACGCAACTGGTCATGTGGTGCAAGATTAAGCAATAGTACTAATAAAAAACTATGAAAATGGCACACTACTGCAGTGACTATGAAAAAGAAAGAAATTTTGAAAAAAATGTCGCCGAGTGAGCGATACTTAAGCGATCATTCGTGGATACGCGAATTTCTGCCTCGCAAATGAAAAAACAGGTACCTACTCAAAATGAAAATTGCAGATACACAAATTTTGTGAATGGCGAGGGATTACTGTATATGTCTTACGACTTCTAATCGAAAATGACATAAACGTGGAAATTGTGATCATAATGTGACAATATCTCACTTTAAGAATGTTTTTTCTTTGTATTCGCTCATAACCCGCACCCTCATTTTTCGAATAAAACTCGAGGAAAAAAACCAAACAGTTGTTTGAATCACTAGTTAACAGCTTACATGAATGCAAGGCAAGAGGCTGAAGGTTTAATTTAAACAGCATTGGCATTGAGATCAGGAACATTTTTATCATGATAAAATTTAATATTACTTTAATAAAAATTTCCTGAAGCTGAAAATAAATCATTATTCCTCAAAACATTACTAAATTAATTTAGAGCACAACTTAGTATTATTTATCTTGAGAACAATTTTGATAATTTTTTTACAACCAATGTTCTTTAAATATAGTTTATGCTTTCATCTTCCACAATTATTCCTAACTCAGGAGTACACCGTATATGCACATAGATGTCATGAATGTGCAATTACCACAGACAGTTTATATATACCTATTATCAGGAATGAGCTGCCAATCTGTTAGAAATGGGCTCGCTATATGTTAATAGGAAATGGATGAATTTGAAATAAACTTCCATAGGAAAAAAGTTTTATTTTTTCAATTAATAGTTACAAGTACTTACTGAAGAAAATTTGGATTTTTATCACAAAATTGTGTGATAACTAGAACTAGACAAGCAACAGGGGCCAGAAATGAATTCATTATACTATTGTAAAATTCAAACTTTCTTCTTTTTTGTCTCAGTGAATGAGTTTTAGTTTAACAATGGGCTTATGCAAGTCCAACTGAGCCCACTACAGCACACCCCTGCCTATAATTCGAAATAATTATTTTTCTAAGATTTTCCATTCAGTAGGAATAGCATATTTTAGTTGGTGTCAGCTATCTTACCTAGGGTAAGTCAAGAACTAAACAATTTACATCGCATAATCACCCACAATAACTGTAGTAACTACTCTCAAATCCAGCATAATACAAAATCCAACTTTAGGGCTGCAGTTGTGTAATTAAAAGTAAATGCAAGATGTAATAAGAGTATAAAGGATGTAATTGACATTGTCACAACTTTGATCTATAATTTCAATTAATGTCATGGAAAACTAATATAGAAATGTGAAATTGTTTTTCATCCCATAATTGTGGTAACAGTAAATAGAAGATACATGTAAGAGAATATGCAATAAAATTTTTTTTACAAAAAATCTTCTGAAATCAGGGTGCATCTAATGTGCAGCAGGAGAGACTACGATAAAAAATATCACCAAACTATGATAACAAATGAAACACCTGACCAGAGAGCTTCACGATTAGATTGTCAGAATCAAAATGCTCAAAGATGAATTGAAAACGGACAACAAATGCAAATATATCAAAACTAACCAATATCTTGTCAAAGTCAATGGATAAGCAAAAAGAAAATAGGTTTGAATTTGAAAATTTATTTTATTTACTTCAGATAGCATTAAGTATCTGCACTAAAAACCACCTTTATAAAATTTCCTTATACATTACATTAGGAGTGAAAAATTCATCATTATTGTACAAATTTCCTTGAACTGTTGAATTTACTTTTTTCATTTTTTCCTTTGAGGTACATCTTGACAGGACTATGTAGGATTTGTCCATGACCAAATACAGACTCTGGTAGAAATATTCCTATATCATCAAATGTCTGACATTGGCTTTTGTTGATTGTAATTGCAAATGCTGGAATAATGGGAAGTTGGTGAGGTTTTAAACAAAATGGTAAATGGTTATTGCTTGGTGAAAGATTGATTCTTTGAATAAAAACTATATCACTTTCATTCGATCCAGAAATAATTTCAGATTCCACAAAATGTTCATGTATGTAAATGTTTCACAATCTATTTGGTGCCATTGCACAATCCTTTCTTTTTGGTTCAAGTTTCTTAAGAGCATAATGATTGTTCCTAATTTCAAAGTCAGTTTGTGAGGAGGTATTCCAAAAGGACACTGACTGTTTAAAAACTCTGTAGTGTAATTATTCAAATCTAAAGTAACTTTGTGATTCACCAGGAATCAAGTTCAACATTCCATTGTTGAGATTCATCACAAAATTATTTTTAGTTGATAAGATTATTTTTTGGCAAGTGAATCTATGTCAATACAATCTCCAAATTCAAACCTATTTACTTTCTGTTTACCTGTCAACTTTGATGAGATATTGGGTAATTGTCAAACAAAAGCCTTAATCACAAAGAAGACAATTTATTCTATGCAGTTATCTTTCGTAGAGTAAACCACATTATGAAAATTGGAATGCACATAATTTTATAATTTACTTTTTATTTAATGGAGCCTTTCATCTAATGATCCATTTTCCAAATCAAAAACCTCTTCATCAGAGCAGTCATTCAATAGGTGATTTCCATTTCTTTCTTACAGTCAAACATCAATAACTATGGGCAATCAAAATAGTTATCGAAACAAGTTTGATTGAAAAATTATTTCTCAATGATAAAGTGAAATAATGTATCAAATGAATATTTATTTATTTCTCACAGGAAAGGATTCAAAGAATGTTGAAAAGGTAGAGATATAGCTGCAGTGGAGAGAAAAGCCATCGATGTTACAATTTAAATCTACACTCAAAGTCCCTCAAAGTAAGTATGTAGAAACTGAGAAGACTTCTAGAGGAACCATTTATTATAATGTTGCACAGTAAATTAAAATGGATTTTCAATTTGTAACTTGCAGCAAAATGACTCTCTTATAACAATACCTACCTATTACATTCAATGAATTACAGAATCAGACTAACTTTTAGCATAAAAGATTTCCAAAAAATATTCTGGGAACAGAACAGAAGGAAGGAAGAAATTGCTCACAAAATAACAGCTGAGAAAAATATATTGTGCAACCACTGCCAGATTAATAGAAAAGTTCAACTTGGAATGTAGAGACAAGGTCACAGAAAACTTAAGTAGGGAAGGATGTACAAGGAGAAAGAATAGAAAAGAATTTCTCCCGATTTTGTTGTTTACTTTTTACTGTCCCATTCTCAATGAAACGTAGTATGTTAACCTGATGGCGATGTGATTAAGTTGAAACCTGGTTGTGTTATTGAGTAATACAGTGGACTTTTAAACACAGTTTATTGTATTACTTGTTCTGAAGTATGGAATTCCACAAAAATAAGGCTTCCCTCATGGATTATATTTTACTACCCATGTTCTTCAATTATATATATACTAGTGTAATGCCCATCAAAAATGACGGGAGGAAAGATACGATCATTCGAACTATTTAGGGGGATCATATTAACCTCAGAAACAACTGTCTTTAAAATCGTTTCCCCCTCCCTCCCTCGCCCCTCTCCCCATCTCTCCCTCTATCTCGTATTAAAAGCATTCAAAGCACGTTTATACCCATAAGGATTGAAATAACAATATGATATCGAGGTGTAACAATGGAATAGGTAGGCAAGGTAACATCCCATTAAAAATGGCAAGATTTCCTCAAACTGTGTGAATTAAATGTTTAAACTGATCGATTTAGAACTGTAGGCAGAAAAAAGATGAAAATAATAAGAAACTTTATAATTTTTTTATTCAAAATGGTTTATATCTGAAAAGTGTAGGTCAATTCTTTCTAATTTTAATCTAAAAAAGAATGAAAGCCTGCATGTTGAAATGTCCATTTTTACGTGTTACCTTATGGGAAATGGAAATTATCTACTGGAATCGAACCCAAGTCTTTGATCTTGAGTTCAATACATTAAAACGTTTTTTTATTATATCATAATGCTATTCTGAAAATTTCATCAAATTTGGTTCAGTCGTTTGCGAGATATTAAGCTTCAAAAAGCATTACACACAACATTTGCTACAGACTAAGGCTTTTATTTATATGATATGCGTCTATCCTCCATCATTACTTGGTAACTCAGGGGTACTCTGTGTATGCATACTTATGTTTTAGATATCTGTACCTGAACAACAGTTTAAATGTGCCTATAATTCAAAATAATTAATTTCTCTATTTTCCATTCAATATTTTAGTGGTGCTACCCATAGCCCTCAGTTATTACTGTGCTACCTAGGCTTAGTGAATAACTAAACAATTTCTGTGGCATGATAATTTTATTCAATACTGTTGATCACAATATCTGCAGTAACTTCTGTAAAATACAGCATCTTATAAAATCCACTTTTAAGTTAAACTTGGTATAATAAAAGAAAATGCAAGATGAAATAAAAGTACCACAAAATATTAATTCTAATATTTTGAGTTAATATTGCACAAAACTAATGCCCCATTTTATACTACATATTAATGATCATGCAATTGATTACTGGCAAACAAATCCTTGTTCAAAAGTAATTAAATATGTTACATTTCTGGCACTGAAAGTATTACTAGCTGCATTTAACCATACTTGTACAAGATGACCAAAATTTTAAAAATTTCTATTACTTAAAACTCCTACTTATAAGTATCTTCAACTTCTGCTTGTTCATGCAAAAATCTATTTTTGAAAATATACTAAAATGTTCCAAAACAGAATTTCACATGCAATAATCGACCTGATAAATACAATTTGTAAAGTGGTAAGCTCATTGGCTGTACTTTATAACAAAATATTACACTCACCCTTATCTTGGTATCAAAAAAGAGAATGGGTCCAGGATGTTATTCATGTGAAGACTGTGCACGAAGAATGGCCTGGTAGCTATCTCCTGCAACGACACTTCTAAAACAATGAATGAAATAAGAAATCTTGTACCACAGGATGTCATGCTAATATAAGGACACTTTGCAATATTCATACTTTAATCGTGTTTAATCATTTCCAATTTTTTTAAATTAAATTTCCATAAAAACCCTTTCAAGTTTTTAAAAGAAGAAATCAAGTAGAATTATTTTTCATGCATTCATAAAATGTTGTTTCTAAGTAACTCAGCTAAACTATAGTTTTTGGTTAAAAACAATGAATGCTTAATGGTTACAAATCTTGATAACAACATACATGATTGACACTTATTAATTTGTCAACAGAGAATTAATGTTATAATTTAAGAACTTGACTAAGACTAACTCTAGTTCAGTAGGACTAAATCTTCAGGATTAAAAACTAAAAGAAAATCTAACTCTGTAGACATGTGACTTTGCTTACATCTCAAATGAGTTTGTTAGTGGGGGGCAGATACACACACATACACAATCGTTTCATAAGGCTGTTTCTTATAGAAAAATAAAAAATAATATGCACTTTACATCAATGTTGATTACATTTCAGAAACCAGCCATAAGGAGCAACTTACAATGGTATCTTGGCATGTAATTATAATGTAAAGATCAATAGGTATAATGGCAATGGTTAAATCAAAGAAAATTTTATCCAATGATAGTGCTGGAGCTAAAAGGCGAAGGAATTGACAGAAATATGGAATACTGTGGTTTAAATATTGAAAATACAAGAGGGCAATGCTATGATCATGGAGCAAGCATTAAAGATAAAAAAAAAGAGAGACCAGTAAAAGATATTGGAATTAAATCTCAGTGCTCCATACATCCTAAGCAATAATCACTCTTTGAATTTGCTTGTAGCTGTCATGGTAAGATCTTCACTTGAAATGGGTAAGTTTTTCTTATATGATTCTCTTTATGTCTTCTTCTCAAGTGAAGAATTTTAATTTTAAAAAATGTTCAAAGGTAACACTGAAATTTATAAGCAGTAGAAGGTGGGAAAGCCAAAGGCAATCCAAACTTTTAGTTTGGAATTGCTGAAGAATATGAAACTTTGAAAGAGATGGTAGAAGCAGAAGATGCTTCTAATTTAATTTACCTAAATCAACACATAATCTGATCCTGTTTTTTATCTTATGATAATTTGGCACATTTCAATTAAAATTAAAATAAGTAGAAAAGTTATGAAATTAAATAAAAGAAATCCAAGTCTCATAACTAGATCACATTAATCAACAAAACTTTTCCTGCTTAATTTCAAAAGTGATGAAAAGTTTGTAAGTTTCTTGTTAAGAGGAAAAATTATTTGTAATGACTTATTCCTCATGATTTTGAGAGAGATAGAAAAACAGTATAAAAACGATTTTGACAAAAATGACAAAGAAATGTTGCATTACACTGAGATAGTTGATGATCCTAAACTAGAATTTACAGAATGTTTATTAATTATTAGTTGAAATGAGTAATGTAATTGAAGAGATATATTTCATTTAACAATGCAAAAAAATTTAGAACTTATTGTTCAATATTAGTAATTTAAAACTTTTGAATAGGTACTTAATATTGTAAGTATTTAGAAAAACCACTAAAGCACAAAGAGAAAAAGGACATTTGTGGTGAAAATACATTGAGAGCTGATTTCTCATAAAATATTGTAAAATTCAACAGATGTGTTATAAAAATAATTTTGTTTCATCCAGAGATCAATAAATTACTGATACAGGACAAGTTAGAAATAGTATCACAATAAAAACAGAGAAAAATATCACAAAAAGTCATGTACAGTTGATTTATCAATGTATACATATGTATCACACATCATAAATGGTTTCTGAATAAAAACATCATAAAAGACTTGTATAAAGTTAATAGAATACATTTGGTCCCGAGATTTTTACGTGGAAAATACAGGACAAATCATTGGAAAAAACAACATGTACAAAAAATAACGAAAAACAAAGTTGGATGTAGGTACATGTCAGGTGTCATTCATGTAGTCACCAATACTTAATACAGTTTGTTCGACAAGAACTCCTTTACCTTATTTTTAAACGCTGAAATACTTTTACAGATTTTAGATTATTCGGGAGTTTATTATTAAATTGTAACCCCATTAGCCTAGGACCAGGAGCAGCTGATCTTGCATGAACAAATAAGACACGGTGGTTGTTACTGCCTCTGGTATTATGACTAATTGTAAGTACGAAACCAAATAAATATATTTCTTTTCATGAATACTGAAAGGATATATACATATGGTGTTATTTTATATTTGAGCAAACCATGTCAAAAAAATTTCCAAATGCTTATCACGGGTTTCGTTCAAACTAGTTAAATGATATTACGCAAACTTAGTAATTGAAGAAGTCATCCTATTATTGTTTCATATAACTTAATATCGGAAAGTTCATGCTAACTTTTAATAGAATTCGCTCGAACCTAATGTTTATAGAAAAAATAGAAAATACTTGTCCTAAATTAAGCTCAGTAAAACAACGGTTTAATGGCATCTCACTCAACTATTGCTGCAATTTTGGCAATGTTTCGTACGCGAGAATTATAGGAAAATGAAGGATAACAACTAAAATTTCATATTTATAATCATTCAACATACTTATTGTTAAGCTTGATAAAACTACACATACTCTCATAGAGGAAAATTTTAATATTATACTTACAATTGTTTAGCGAACACGCCACCCCATTCCACTCGCCAGCTACATTCGACAAATGAGGTACGAGACGCGAATATGGACTCACTTATTTGTTATTGGTGGAACAAGTGGCGGAATATTTAGTAGTCGGAAACTAATAATAAGTATTGAAGTCATCGTCAAAAATTAAACTTGCTTATATATTGACTATTTATTTTTACATGAAGAACTTATCGAATAATTCGATAAACTAATAGAACCTCATAACATGTTAAATGAAAGCATACGGCATTTTATATAAAATATAATTCTTATGAGAAGACGTGCATTATCATGATACACGACTAATGAGATGGCTGCCTTCCAGTTCTTAATTTTAAATGTTATTTATACATTCATCATATTAATTTCGATCGGTTTTTGGTTTATGCAATCCAAGTAAATTACATGTCACAAGGAGGGCAGAGATCATCCAAAGTGTTACGATTGTTTTACGGGCAGGTGTTGGACGAATGTGACAACAGGTTTCTCTCTATATTTTAAAAGTTTTTGAAGCGCTACACCATCCGATACTTTACAGCAAGAGGGGAGACAGCATTTACTGTAGGCAGTATGGTTGATGATTTGAGGGGTGGGGATATTTCATGCAACCTTAGGGCAGGGGTGTACAACTTTTTTCTGGTGGTCAGCAGCATTAGTATTTCTGAATACCTTGGCGAGCAGCATTTTAAGTCGCGGTTATTTCAATGAGCCACATTTAAAGTCTCAAATGATTTGATGGGTTGTTGTTGGACTTATACCCTTATGAGGTCACACATGGTCATTTTGACCACGTGAGAATATTTTTTATCTATTTAAAAAATAAAATTAATGAAAACCAGTTTGCAAGTAGGTTTAGTAAATGAATTTTTAGTTTGCAAATTATTACAACAGTACTTCTCATTTCCGACTTTACTGCAAATTTCGAGCCGAAATCAAGCCGCATTGCACTGTCCCAGCTGGATCGTGCAGAGGGAAGGCTTGATGCATGTAACTCATGCAGGCAGAGCCACACCAGCCTATGGGTGCAAGGGATGGATTGCATCCGGGAGGCAACATGTTAGGGGTGGCAATTCACGGGCAGAGGCAAGAATCTCTCTTAATTTTGTGCTTTTACATATGTACAAATGGAGCCTAACTTAGTTACCAGTAATCTTAAAAATCTCCGCAACAACATTGCACCCTTTCTTGGAACTCAGATAAGAAGGAAGATGGCAAAACAAGGTTGAAAATCATGCAGGATACAATGTAATAATGTGTCTTTTACCATCCTCTGCGTTGGTAAACTCATGTGATACACCCCTTTCTAAAATAAAGTACTTTTATGTAATATATCAAGACGATTCGTATACAAGAAAGTTTGCACAATGTGTTTTTCACTATTTATTTCTCGAGCTGAATGCGCAACAATTTCTTAAATTAAATACAACTTTTAATCTAAAAATCGGAAAAAGATCTGGATAAATTCGCAAGGGGCGACATAAACTGTTTGCACCTGGGCAGCAAATATGCCTGGCATGGGCCTGCATGGAAATGAAAATGCCATAGAATTAAGAAGGTTTTATAATGAAATATGAAGAGATGATGAATTGTGAGGATTTGATGATATATTTCAGGGAAAATCGGTTAAATAAAACAACTTTCTGCTTAAAATTTTTATCAACTATATATTTCACAATCATGAAAGGGTTACAAAACAACTCAACTTGGTTATTAGAATCTTTGTAATCTATTTTTATAATTGAAGTTTGTCACCATTGTTGGCTACAAATCGTCACTCCAGGCAGTGTACTTCTATAATAGGGTACATTCTTTTATGGCTGGCTATAATTGTATAAATTAATAATTTTAACCACTAATGAGTCTCATTATGTTTCTTTTTTTAACATAGACAATATACTTTTTACTCCTTTTCTGTTTCTATAAAACCTATTCTCAAATTTCATGAAAGACATCACCACACCAAGGCCACCCACCACAAAAAATCATGTGGCACTCATACAACACAATGACTGCCTTAAGATTTCTTTTTTCCTTCAAAATAAACTCGCTATACAAATATTACATAAACCAAACATTAATATGTCTTGTTTTTCTGATTCATATCAATCATAAATTTCACAAGACTCATTGGTTATATCCCTTTTTTCCGTTAGTGAGATCCCATGCAGTCCAGCCACTTTAACGGAGTTGTACAAATGCATAATTCCAAACTTTTGATTCGTTTGGCATTGTTTCTTTAACATACACGAGACAAGTTTTCAGAGAAGCTTCATAGTCAAACATCATACTGCGCAACAAAGCAAAACAATTATTTACCCACAAAATGTATGACAATGCACATTGACAGTGTTTTTTTTATATTAACCCTGATCAAGCTCAGAGTTGTTCTGTATTCTACTTCATTAAGCAGAGGAACAGCCTCCCTGTTATAACTTTGCATTAAACAAACCAAAGAACACCAATCTATTGAGTATATATATTTATATATATATATATAAAACCATTAGGTTATGTTATATTTTGAATTGTCTTTATCTTAGATTCTAAGAAAGCAGCAATTTAATTCAACAATCAACTCGTAGGTCAACTCATCCACTTTTGTTTCCAATAGTGAAAAATAATTCCTTTTCCTGCAAACATTGCCAGAAAAAACCAAAACAAAATAAAGTCCGTTTCACAGGTTACTGTGGATCAGGATCACAGCATCACGTGATACTACCTAGTTTATTTTCCCTTTTTCCCTCTTGTCACAATTTTCACTATCAGGAGAAATCCTACTTTTTTCCATGCACACTCATTATACATTTTTAGTTCACCACATTGAATTGCACGAGACAATGGCAAAAATGCTGGAACTGGTCGTCCGATTCATATACATACATACATACATACATACATACATATATATATATATGTATATATAAACTTTCATGTAATCACACATTATATGACCTCACCATCAAAAATTTACTCTTGTCATGTCCATGTTAGCATTTTCTTATGAGTAAGTCAAGTTTTTTAAAAAAATGGTGAGCAAGTAGGTAAGACTTTTTTCCAGCACCAATTCGTCAATTTTGTTTTGGGAGCACACTACTTTTACATAACAGGGGCATTTTTCGTGCGTGATCATGGTCTTCAGATCCATGGGCCATTTCCATTTGCTGCTGGACCTCTTTCCAGGAGTGCTGCTGCATCTGGTCTTCCCATGGCTCTAAGGACCGAGAGCAGCTGGTGAATTGGCTGTTGGGATGGCTGTTCCTGGATGCCTCTTGCCTCCCACAAGTCGAGTATATGTTCCGTCGGACTTCCCTTGGTGGCAAAATAGTTTATGTACCTGAATAAGGAATGGAAATGGTTAGAAACCATAAAAAATGCCACTCCTGATATCAAAAGTCTTATTGTTTTTTGGCACTATATTTTTGTTGAGATAGCACCAGTTTCAAGTCAAGACTAAGAATTAGACATTTCTCATAAGACAAGACATTTGGACTGAATCCTAAGAGATTAATTATGTATGAACTGACATTGATTGATAGAGACTACTAATAATAATAATTTAGAGTGATAAATTAGTAAAATTTTGATCGAAGGTTTTCGCAGCGTGGTTGTTCGATGATATTGTCAACTTTCAGTTTCAGCTGTGTCCAGAACATGATGGAACCAATGTTTCGCAATCGTTGCAGGTAGCTTCTCAGGGCAAAGTGGACCTGCAACGGTCAAGAAACGTCGGTTCCATCACATTCCGGACGCAGCTGAAACCGAAAGCTGACAATATCATCGAAATTAGTAAAAATTTCAATAAATTTATTTTATAGTAGGTATTTCATTAAATGTAAATTCCACAGCAATAAAGATGAAGATTTAATTTTCATTAATGAACAACATGAAGGATGCTGTACCCAGATCCAGTGCCTCATCCTTTTTGTAACACTGCAGAATAGGCACCATATTCTTAAGATATATGTCACTACTAACTCATCCATAATTTGAATTATGAAGTTTTAATGCACTAACAGCAATACTGACACAATTTCTAAAGAGTAGTATTTTTTTGCAAATGAGGAAATTTAACTCTATTGTTGATAACAAGACTTAATTATTAGGTACCTGTCAACACCAAGCCTCTGTGCCAAAAGCCTCCAGTCATTTCCCCTGCTGTTGGGAGGGTCTAAGCACTGACAAAGTTGCCTTTTTAGATTGCGCTCCAACCTGATAATGAAGTTTATAATAGAATTATAATAGAGAAAATATTCCCTTCCTTAATGATCTATATTTTAACTGTTTTACTTATTTTTTATCTATTTTAAATTGTTCATACACCACTGTTACCATCCTTTTACAATGTAATAAAAATAAAAAAGAAAATTGCATGAAACAATGCCCCTCAGTTTGATTTCATCCTGTACCCCAGGAATTGGGCACCAGACACACTACCAAGGCCAGAAAAGATAATAAAACTAAAAGAAATCTAGAAATGTTAACAGGAAACGCCAGATGATTACCATATTTTCCGTTGTATAAGATGCAGTTTTTTCAAAAAATTAAGTCCAAAATTCACCCTGTCTAATATGGCGAAAGTCAAAAATATTACTAAGGAAAATGTGATCCTTCTTTAGATAGATCTATGGTCTGATTTTCCCCAGAAGAACCCGAAGTGATATTTATTATAGTCTGTGTCAAAGAATATAAATTATTACAAGACAAATTAAATAATTACATAAGGACTAAAGATAAGATAGCACAGTGAATACAGTTACACAAAATACTGAGGGATCCCAAAATGTTGACACTACTCTTGATGTGTGGTCCTGCATGTCTTTCCATTTACAGATTCCCTTAAATGGAAATTTTGTGAATGAGAAAATGTGTTAATTGCATAAAAACTGATGCTAGAAATAAAATAACTTTTTATATATCGACTACAATATAATAATGCACGAAATGTGCACAGTAATAGATTAAGTTAGCCAATAAGTCAAGATTCTAACATTGGCATCACTGCAAAAGACTGTAGGATATCCTATGTAATATCAGACTGTAGCCGAAAAATATATATTGGAAACCTTGAAAGAAAATCTAGATTACTGTTAAACATTCTATGCCAATGTGAGTGTTGAAAACATATCAATTAAAACAAGGCATATACAGCAAGGTGGATGATAAAAATTTGATTGGAGCCATTTTTATAACTACAATTTTTAACGTCATAATTTACAGAATCATTTCATATATTTTTAGTTATTATTATTTTAGTTTTAATTTGATGCACAATATTATTAGACAATTTCTTTTCCCATCTCTTGTGCCATAGCCCTTCTTCTTATCAATGCATTATTTTACATTACCCTATGGATGCAAACAAAAAAAGATTGTCTTATACTATCAGATAAAAACTCGAGGTGATAGAATATGCTAAAGAAAATGGAAATAGAATGGCAGAGAGATGTTACGGGCCACCACCAACAGAGAAGATGAACAGAGAATGGAGGAAGCAAGAACAACAGCAGAAAACTGTAAGATGAAGCAAACATAATCTTCGTAAGGGGAATGTAAAATGGTTACAGTTGGAAGAAGTGTTGAAAGAATGGGTAACAGATGAAAGATGTTTGGGTATTTAAATATCAACAAAAATGATAATTAACCAAGGAAGAGTAATAGCAGCAGACAGAGGAATCTGTGATTTTACAGGAACAACAACATGGTGTTTCAGATTTATGAACGGTCTAAGTATGCAGGCTAGAACAAAAATTGCACAGAAGATGCCAGCCAAATATGAGCGGAAAATCCTTGATTTTCACAAATGTGTGAGTAATGCAAGGAAAAAAATCATTTGAACTCTAACAAATAGGGAATATGGATGAGGTTCCCCTGACATTCGACATTCCATCTAAAACTGTCGACATGAAAGATATGAAAACTAACAATTAAAACATCTGGCCATGAGAAAAAACATTACAGGGCTGTGTTAGCATGCTGTGCTGACGGCACAATACTGCTGCCAATGCTTATTTTCAAGAGTAAGACTTTACCAAAAGAGAAAATGCCAAATGTAGTTTATGTTCATTTTCAATCAAAAGATTGGATGGACGAAGATGGGTTAAAATTGTGGAAAGAAAAAATTTGGTCAAGACGTCCTGGAGGGCTATTAAAAAAAACCTGCCCTCTTAGTCTGTGATCAGTTTTGAGCTCACATAACTGAGGCTACTAAGAAGAGAATGGAAAAATTGAAGACTCAGACAGCTGTTATTCCAGGCCAATTACAATCCTAAGATTTATCAATTAACAAACCATTTAAAAAAGTCATGTGCAAAGAATGGGACAAGTGGATGCAGGCCAAGGATCAAGAGATGACAAATACAGGAAGAAGAAAGAGGCCAACTATTTCGCAGGTGTGTCAGTGGGTAAAGACATCATGGGATGCAGTGAAACCAGAGATAGTTGTGAAGTCATTCAAAAAATGTGGCATTATTAATGCCTTGGATGGCACTGAAGATGACTTATTTTATCAAGATAGTGAAAATGATCATTGTCCTAGCAGCAGGGATGAAGAGGATGACATCAATGATGATAATTTTTTGGGCTTTGAGGATGAATGAAACCTTCATACTACATTGTCTTATTTTTTTGACTCCATGCAATGTACTGCATTTATTGAAATATTGCTGCTTTTTTCATGCAAATTTGAATCTTAAACTATTTCTTTCTCAAAGATCACTGTAATATAAATGTGAAATTGTTTTTTTCATCCCATAATTGCGGTAACAGTAAATAGAAGACACATGTATGAGAATATGCAATAGAAATTTTTTTTCCAAAAAAATATTCTGAAATCAGGATGCGTCTAATGTGCCGGTGCATCCTATACGATGAAAAATATGGTATTTCAACTGTAAAATCACTTTCATTACAGGAGCAACACCCAGTGTTGGTTATAAGAGGTAATGTTTAAATTTATAATTGATGCCATATTGCTGGCAATGACTGCCTCATAGCTCAAATGATTAAATCGAATTTCATATGTTCTGAATATACTTGAATTATTCTTCCAGATTTTATATATTTAAACAAATTAAAAATGTATTTTACCATAATAACATCACATTTCCCCTAAAGCATCCTTATTTTCTTTCTGACAAAATGTTAACACTGAATCATTCAAAACTAAATGCGATATTTGTAAATGAAAAAAGAAGTATTCATTGATGGTGTTTGAATCAGAGGCTTGAATAAGAGATTCTACAGTAATCACTTACCTAAAGGTGGGTTCTAATGCTGCAGTTGAAACACTTCCATTGTTTGCTACTACTACAGCCGATGCTTTCACAGTTCTAGGAGTAAGCGGTGACACAGGAGTTGTACTCGCAGACTGAATTGCCTGCAGTAATTTTAAAAAAAATGCTATTTCAGTACTACCGTATTCACCCGATTCCAAGACGACCCTGAATCTAAGACGACCCCCCATTTTGATGATTCCAAAACAGAAAAAAGCTCAAATTGACCTTCATTACTACAGAAATTATAAATCTTGTGAAATATTTATTTTCTCTTATACTTTTCTTGAATGTCATTGTCTTTTAACATTTTAAAATCATAAGATCACATCACAAATAGAACCATTCAGGTTTTCAAACAAATTAAATGGTAGCATTCATTTTAAGATAACATTAAAAATAAAGTAAATACATTGAAAGAATATACTCATTTCAGGACAACAAAAAAAAATTTCAATCCAAGTGCTGCAAAAAATCATTTTATTGTGTTAGTCATCATCACTGTCTATGCAACCTTCACTATTTTCCTCATGCTCACTATCTTTATCACTCTCAACTTCATCATCAGTCTCCCACAAAACATCATCCTCACTCCCATCCATGGCATTAGATAAGCAGCATTTCTTAAATCCTTTCACTATTACTTTTGCATTTATTTGTTGCCACGATGCCTTGATCCATTGGCAGAGCATTGCAACTTCAGGTTTCTTAAGATTTCCTTTTGGTGTTAAAGTGTGAGTTCCACTCTGTAACCACTCAGAATACAAAACCTTTAAATTATTTTTAAAACACTTATTGACAGCAACATCTAAAACTTGAAGTTGCGATGTCATTCCTCCAGGTATTACAATAAGATCAATATTCATCGCACTCATTATGTTTTTAATTTCAGGAGATAAGTGTCCTTGAATGCATCCAGTGAAAGCATTGCTCTTTGTTTCAGTAAAGCTCCTGGCCGTCTATTCCACACCACATGTAACCAATCTCTCATTAGTTCTTTAGTCATCCACCCCTTTTCTTGACACCTATTATTCCACTTGGCAAATGTTTCTTAGGCATTGTTTTCCGCTTTAGAATCACATATGGTGGTAATTTAGTCCCATCTGCTAAAACCGCCAACATTACCGTGACTCGCATTTTTTCGTTGCCTGTAGTTTTAATTAGGACGGACTTCGCACCTTTTTCGTTCACAGTATAATTAGATGGCATGTAGGAGAAAACCGGAGTTTCATCGGCATTTCCTATTTGGCTCAAAAGGTAATTATTGGTTTTTCTAAGTCCAATTACGTATTTCTGGTAAGCGAGAAGTTTTTCAACATAGTCTTCTGACACAGCGAAGTTCGTCGCCGTAAAGAAAAATTATTTCGTCGCCGTAAAGAAAAATTATTTCGTCGCATCATTCTCACGCACCAGCTTCTGCTGGCCTTGAATTCTTGCAATGATATATTAAGTCCTCTAGTAATTTCATTAGCTTTAAGTATAATACTTTCAGTCGAAACAGGCATACCGTTCTTCCTCATGGTGCGCACAAACTTGACTACTTCTTCTTCAATGCCATGAAATCGGCCTTATTTTGGACCACTGAGCGACTTCCTTGTGGCTTTTTCTAGTTCCTGTTTTGAGAGTTTCCATCGACGCACATTTGCCTCAGATACACCGAACTTTCTACTCGCATCACAGTTATTAGTTTTTTCGGCGTAATTTATCACGATCAGCTTAAAATTTGTATCTTAGCTCCGTCTAATTCCTTTGTTAACTTTCCCTTTGCACTCGTGCCACGTACTTCAACATGATCTGTCATTTTATCTTAAGGGTTGTGCATTTAAATCAAGAATACACAACTAAAATTACTGTCACACTTAGCGAATCGCGGTGCGTCGTTTGAAAGGGGAATCCCAATGATTTCCGCTATCATTTGTTTTGACATTGCGCTGGGCATTACGGGCAAGATGAAAGTACGTCGTCTGTGTTATGGTCGTCGACGATGATTATTAGTCTAAGTAATTATTATTCCCGTCATGTTTTTCTTATTGTTATTACTATTTGTTTATTTCACTTCTTTATGTACGTACTTGAATTTGCTGTTGTGAATTGTTTACTCTAATATACCATTTGTTGTAAAAACCATTGATTAAATGCTTAAATATACTTCGTATTCGAATGTAAGACGACTCTTGATATTTACAGCTGAAAATTTGGAAAAAAAGGTCGTCTTAGATTCAGGTGAATACGGTATTTCTTTTGCAGTGTAATAATTAAAGCTATTATAGCAAAGTTGTTGGTGAAATCCTATAACGATCACTAAGATAATAATAAAAAATCATATAATACGTAACAACTTAATAGTTAAATCTACAAATTTAACACAACTGATATGAACACAGGACTATTAAAAAAGTGGAATCTTAGTTATGTGTCCTCACCGGTGAAGCTGTACCAGGCCTCAGATCTGTAGAGATTCTAAGCGTTAGCCGAGCGCCAGACCTTTGCTGAGCAACAATGCGCAAGCAAAGGCGGTTTCCTCCAAGGGAGGGAGACGGGCTTAGAGTGACTGGAGAATTCGATGTAGGGGTTGCCCCAAATGCTGCCATGTTATTTTCCTCATGCCTCTCCAAAGCAAAAGAACAGTGAAGATGATTTTGGGTGGATCCCCACACGTGACCAAAAGGAATTTCCTACAGAGAAAACAAACAGGTATGGAAATATGAATAGCATGCCAAAAAGATTTTAAAATCATTTATCAAAAACAAATTAAAATATAAGTAATATTTAGAGAAAAATTGTTAGTGATACCAAGCTATATTATTTGGATAGTAAATGAACTGTGACTGCATTTATATATCATCTTCTGAGTTATTTTCATTTAGATAAGGTAGTAAGTTGTCCAACTAAAATATATACTAAATGGCCTGCTCTAATGAGGCTTACCTGGAAATCTGCCTGTGGTTTGCTCTTCCATCCTCTTCCTCCAACTTCTTCCATGCTAATGCAGAGGCTGCCTGCTCCGTCCTCAAAGGACATAGACCTTGCTCGGTCCAGAAGTACACCACCAAGACGTTTTTCCATCAGAATGACACCCTGGATCCAGAATAAAGGGTAATTGAACATTAAAATTTAAAAGGGATTACCAGATGCAAATCAATATGCTTGATATCCCTCATAATACTGTAAAATGCTCTAAAACTAAAATATAATAATTTCAAAAATGAATTATTGAACTCATTGCATGTATCTGGTTTATCGTCAAATTAACTAATGTAACCAAAAAATTAATATGGAAATGAAACCCAGATATCATCAACTAATGGTAATCCAAGGCAATACATGAAATGTAAAACTATGGATGACGATAAGCCAAAAATCCCACTTAAAAGTTTAATTTAATGATCATCTTTAATTAATTCAGTAGTTACAATGCTCTACTATTTTGAAAATTTCTAACTAAATATGTATATGTTACCTGTAGGGCAGCTTTTGTGTCTTCCAAAACGTAAACTCTAACGTTCGTGTCGGGAGGTTGCAGAGGTACCGGTGCAAAGGCAGCCAGTCGAAGCCTCTTGATGGCGTTCCTTCCTCCGCTCTCTCCATTCACATCTGGTTGAGGGACCCCATTAGGGTTTGATGGGAGCACGAGTGGTGCAAGGGGTCCGAGAAGTGACGCTGTCTCACCTGCCAATACATACCTGGCAGGGCAGTCTGTCACTAAGTATGCCAAACCTCCAACTTCTAGCTGAGTGAACACTGGTGTGTTGATTGTTTCTTCTCCCAATGTGGCCAATTTCTAGAAAGAAAGAAAATGAGAAAAAGAGACTTTAACAAAATCCTTAATTTGATTATGGAATGGTTTTTTGTTTTAAAATGACCAATGATGGAAGTTTTCTGTTGTTGGTTGTTTTATCTTTTATATTAAATTATAATGCTACATGCTATACAAGGGAATTTAGAGTTAAAAGTTCCCAAATAAATGAATATAAATAACAAATTTAAACATATGAGCCAACCAAGCAAATAAATTAACAATAGGTATATTACATTTACACACATGTATATATAATTCCAGATATGAAGCAAGTTAGATATTGAGGCAATCCTAATTAAAAATGCATGATTGGCTTTCCAAACTAACCTGCCAAGTTGGATTTCTATCAGCATCTTCATCAGATGGCCACTCAGTTTTCCACCAAACTGATATACGCCATGGGCCTCCGTGCCGCAGATCAGCACAGTGATGGCAGCTTAGGATGATGGGTTTCACCAAGAGTGGCTGACTGGAGGTTGATGAACCCCAAGCTACAACTGGGCTCAACTGGGTCATTCCCTCTACAAGATGGATATGAATTTAATAAATATTAATCAAACTGAAGAAAAAACTTTATAAATATGGTCAAGCGTAACAGCACAACAAAATTTGTAAATTAGTTTGATAATTTAATTTTTTATGTAAGGGCATAATACAGGGTGTACATTTAATTTCTCCGGTATTTTAAGAAACTATATTTTTTAAACCAATACATCATAGAAAAAGAAAATGAAAACGTATAACTAAAAAAGTTTAAAACCTGAGGCTAATAAACTTCTATGTGTGCTCCTTTTGTTGCATGACAGATTTCTACTCGATAATCAATTTCAGCCAGGCTGCTTTGTTTTGCAAGACACTACCCGTTACTTTAAACTTTTGATACCATTGCCTGATCGTTTTATCCATGGGAGAATCTCTGTTATATGTTTGTCTGAATTCTCTTTGTATATGAATCACTAATTTAAATTCAGAAAACCACAGAATGCACTGTGCTTTCACTTGTGGAGCCTCCATTGAACTCAGGCACAATAATACGTAGGTCAGACAGTGGTGTGCTGCACAGACAACGATGCGCACAACCCTGTTGCCAACTCCCTACCTAAAACTGTTTGAGATAGGCTTCAATTCGCAGTTTGGCTTTTTTCGATATTTCTAATTGTTAAAAAAATATAGAGGCGTCTCCCGAGTCTTGATTGTTCGAGTTTTGATTAATTCAAGATTTCGATCCCGCTGATCGATAATATATGCAGAATAGACTTCGTGTAGTAATTGGTTCCGACCAACCACTCAAGGTTTAGTTTTGGTCGTTTTGGTGTAGACATAGTTATATCTGCTCTAATTGTTTGAATTTGTGCTGATTTCACTCTTTTTTCTGTTTATCTTTTATTTAAATTTATTTATTTATTTATAAATTCATCACTTGAAATGGCATCTAAAAGGAAATGTAATAGTTATAATGTAAGGATATCAAATAAAAGAGTGCATAAGACTCATAGTTATGAATTGAAATTAGAAATTTTAAAGCGTGTTGAGAAAAGTGAAAGCCATACTGAAATCGCACGATTGTTGGAAATGTGTCGTTCAACTATAAGCACTTATGTGAAACAGAAGGAGAAAATTCTAGAATGTGATAAATTCAGGTAATTTGATAACAACAATAAACAGTTCCCCACCCAATAGCTCCTCTTCTTCCAACTTCTCAATTAATAAACCAAGTCCAGTAAGCGCAGTTGAAAAAGATTTAAGGTATGGAAATATTTTTAATTTTATTGTTTCTTTATTCTTAAGTTACTTTGCACATTTTAAATAACTTTTATATTAATTTTGCTGCGATAAATAGTTGTATGTATATATAGATGTATGCAGGTATGTTATCCAGCTCGCGTGAGTCGTTTGTTACAAACGACTCATGCGATCTGGACCAGGCTGTCTGCACTGCATATTGCATACATCTAACTTTGAAGTTCAAAACAAAAATTTATGTTTTCCTTTTTAGTGCAAAAAATAAGTTATACATTTAAAATATTTATTATATAATTTATTCATAATTTAATATTGTTGTATTAACATATTAGTAATGTTATTTTATCTTAATAGAACGTGAGGGGAGACCTTCCCAAGATGTGGGAATGTATCCCCCGATTATAACATGCAAGTATATGAAAAAATGGCGTTCGACATTCGAATATTCAAGATTCGAACACGTTTTCAGGAACGCATCCCCAACGAGACTCGGGAGTCACCTGTATAGTCTTAAAATACCGGAGAGATTAAATGGACACCCTGTATTATATTTTTATGAGAATTTACAAAATATTGCTTAACCCTTTTACTCCCTAGCGGCCGATATATAGGCCTCGGATTTTAAATCAAATTGTAATCAATTAAATATATTTATTACATTGAAAATGTTTTAAAAGAAAAGTCTATATACCATTTCTTCTATTACTTATAATTTTGTAATTTTTATTTCGTTAATAATATTTTTTTATTCAATGAAACTTCAGTCATGCGCACAAAGTCGATTCAACCAGCATGGCCATAGATGTTATTTGAAAAATAGTAAAACTTGAAAATAATGATATATTTCAAAGTAATTTTCTATACATAATGCTCGGTATCATCTTTTGCTGATAAGAATACTTGGTTGTTTATCCCAGTCATGATATTCAACAAACATCAATGGTTCTGCCTTATGACATTGAGTCATCGCCTTATTTTCTCAGAGCAAACTGCTGACCAAACTGCAGATGAGTCACCGTAATCATGATTCGTCTGCACAGCCATAAATTGAAATGATACTTTGTAATCTACTAGTTGAATAATTTGATACATACTACTCATGAGAGTATCATTGTTGTTATGAGAACAGCTTTATCTATATGGATGCAAGTTGGATGCAAGTTCATAGTCAGTAGTGATTGAGTAAGAGGACAGTAGTGCATGAGAGGATGTGTTCTGTTCCTTTTCTTTGCCGTGCATTTTATTTCATCTAGTGATAAATAATCATTTATTAGTTTAGTGAATTATAATAGTGGATATAAAAGTTTGGTCCCCATTATAGTATAAACATACAGTAAAACTTTTTTTTATTAAAAAAATGGCTGGGCCTTCGCATGTAAAAGATCTGGAAATTATGGACTATTTAGACAATGTATCGGATGACGGTGAATCAAATTACCACAAAAGTGACGTTGAATCTGAAAGTAATAGTGATGATACTCAACATCCTTTGGGGTCATCGCATACTGTGCGGGACAGCGACAGTGACGATGAAATGGAGGATGGGGAATGGAGAGACATTCTATCACCTGAGGAACCTCTATGCACGCCATATGATTTCCAGGAAATGACTGGTCCCAAGCATGTTCCCCCTTCTAACTCTCCTCCAATTGACTATTTTCGTCTTTTTTTTACAAATTCACCTCTATCCCTTTTTGTTACAGAAACTAATCGTTATGCCCAACAGGGCCTCTCCACCCAGATAGGAAGTTCAACACAATCGCTAAAGTGGGAGAATGTGACAATAGCTGAAATCAAAGGATTCCTGGCTTGCATTTTGAACATGAGAATAACCAGAAAATCAACTATATCCTGTTATTGGTGCACTGTGTCATCTCAATGTATCCCTTGGTTTGGAAAGATGTTTCCCAGGAATCGTTTCCAACAAATACTGAGATTTTTCATTTAGTTGATGATCGATAATGTCCTGGGCCTCAAGATTTGGAATATAATCCCTGTGTGTGATACCAACCACTTGTTGACCACGCTAACATTGTATTCAGGCATCATTATACCCCTCACAAACAGCTAAGCATAGATGAAAGCCTAGTAGGAACAAAAAGCAGGATGAGTTTGTTGCAATATCTGCCAAATAAGCACCATCATCATTGGAGCATTAAATTTTGGATGCTTTGTGATTCAGTGACAAATTATTGCATAGGTTTCTTTACTTATAAAGGTAACGCACGTAAAGAAGAAAGGGCAGAGATAAAGGAACATGGGCTTGGTTATACTGTGGTCATGAGACTTCTTCGAATGGGTAATTATTTTCAGAAGGGATACCATATTTTTGTGAACAATTTCTTCATGTCTGTTCCGCTAGTATGTCAACTTTACGTGATGGTATGTATATTACAGGTACAGTCACGAGAAACCAAAAGTATCTTCCTGAAAATTTTAAGAAAAAATTCTCAGTAGAAGAAAAAATATACTGTCATTCTGGGAATGTATTTGCATGTGCATATAGGGAAAAACAGTCTCAAAAAGGGCCTGTTATGCTTCTTTCCAGTAAGGCGACTACTAACGATGCAGTAGTGAGAAAAGTCAAGTATGGCTGTGAGAAAAGTTCGGTGAAACCCGAAATAATTGTGGATTATAACAGGTTTATGGGAGGAATAGACACATCTGACATGATGTTGTATGCATACTTAGATGAAAGAAGAACGGTAAAATACTGGAAGAAAGTAGCATTCAACATGGTACTAAATAGTTACCTTCTGTACAAAGAGAATTTCAAAGGGCCAGATAGATTGCAGTCCAGATTTTTGTATATTGTAAGCATCATTACAATAAACAAAAATCTGGACTGCAATCTACCTGGCTCTAACAAGAGTTATGAGATAGGAGAAAGAATGACCCACCTGGTAATCTTGGTCTCTCTCCATCATCTCTTAAAACAGCCACCCAAAGCTCCGAGGTTGCCGTTGGGGAGGCTGATACTGCTTCTGGTCCTGCCGCTCCTGTCCCTACAGCACCTTCTGGTACGCACAGGGTGACTCCGGATTCTGGCAAGCAAATACGACCAGCTGGTGATCCCGGACCAAATCTTCCTTTGGCTATTTCTGCGCTCGCTCCAAGAGGGGATGCAGAGGATGGGTGTGGTGGGGGCACATTGTTGTTGCGTCTCCCGGGACCAGACTTCCTGGCCTTCCTCCTTTGCTGACGTCGTCCAGGGAATGAGTTGGAGGCTGGGGGTGTGGCTTGATGAGAGTTGGGTATTGGTGGTATTGGCGGCCTATCCAAGCTTCTACCTGATGCAGCTATGAAGACAAGATAGGAATTGTGAATTATTGCCACCTCATTCCATGCAATTATTTTATTAGATCCTTTAACATATTTTCTTAATTAATAACAAAAAGCAGTAATTTTCCAATATTTTTAAATAAAATAAAAGGAAAATTTTGTTATTTCTTTGTTATTATTATGTATAATTGCATAAAGTTATCACCTTATAAATTTTTTTGTATGTTTTCTTAGCAAATTTTCGAATATCTCTTTGCAGGAAGTTATTACACGCAATCAGACGAAGAAAAAGTATTCCTTTAATTTAAGTTTATGGCCATTTAAATAAATTGGCAATAAAATTAATGCATGTAGGCATATTTTGGACTAAAAGAATATTTTGGGAGGAGGAAAAATCTGCTCAGGCTCAATTCGCAGACATGGCAGAATTTTTCTCCTGCCTTACAGAAATACTTATATGAGCAGAGATAAAAATCACCTTATGTAGGGATTATACAAAAATCAATTAAAAAACATTTCCTCAGAGAGTTTGATTTGAAATTAGAATATCAAATAATATTTTTTAAAGAAATTAAACATTTATTTGCAATATGATTTTTTAGCATGCTGCCAGCAGTGCCGTATTTACGCACAGGCAACATAGGCAACTGCCTATGGTGCCAAAATATGAAAGGCACCAATTTATGATAGGTACCAAGTATGAAAGATGCAAAATATTAAAGCTTTCTTTAAATAATAAACAAATTTTGAATTATATCTCCTCATTTAAGAATACACTAGCATAATGTCCGTCAATAATTAATTTAATTTAATGAGAAAAGGTGCATCGAAAAATAGTGCCTATGGGCGCCAAAAATTTAAATCCGGCCCTGGCTGCCAGGTCTGTTAAGTACACTTTTTACACATAAAAACTACAAGAATTTAACAAGAAGAATAGACAGCGAACACAGAAAAAGGTTTTTCTGAACTGGCAATGTCATTTAGCACATTTACCTCATGGAAAAAACTGCTGTGATACTTGAGAAACCATTCCGAGCTACAGACTGATTACAATTACTGAATTACAAGGTAGGCATTCAAGAACCTCCATTAAGAGCTCCATCTATCTTACGACAATGGTTATTAAACAGCAGAAATGCTTAAAAGTACCTGGTCGCTCGTACCCCATGAAGGTTCACTTCAGTTTGTAATGTGTGTACTTACAAGAGTGTGAACTGCAAAGGCTTCCATTGGAGACAGAATGAGGCGCAAGTGGGTTGGTTTTCCTAGGCGACGACGACTTCAGCTCCCTCTGCTCGTCCTCTCCTTCCTCCATCAGGTCCTCCTCACATTCCTCTTCGTCCTCCACTTCATCTTCCGCCCCACAGAGGCCATCCTCGTCTTCCTCGTCGTCGCAGTGCGGTTCGTGGTAAGGGGACGGCGACAAAGGGGTCTTGGTCGGGGGGGGCGGGATGAGCGGTGGGGGAGGCGGGGGCCTGGCCGAGCCGCCTCCTCCGGTCCCCCCGCCGGGAGATGCGTGGTGCGGCACGTCGTAGTGGTGCTCCGAAGAAAGGTGGTGCGGGGAAGGACCGGCCGCGGCCGTCGAGGCGGAGCAGGAATCGGAGGCGGTGGCCGTGGAGGACGAAGACGACGAGGAGGAGGAAGAGGCGCTGAGAGGCAGCGGATCCGAGTATGGGTATTCGTAAAATAGGGAGGAAGGTCCAGAAGGAAGGAGGGGCGCCTCGGAGGGAGGCAAGGGGCGCGGGGGCGGCGGCGGAGGGGGCTGTTGAGCCGTCCCGCCTCCCCCAGCCACCGTCTGGGTTAGGTCCGGCTGGAGTGGTATGCTCTTCTTGGCTTGGTCAGGGAAGTACTCTGGCTGGTAGTCTGCAACGAGAGATGGAGATGCGGGTTTGGGTGATTAGGGGGCTTTTTTTTTGGTAGTTGAGTGTTTGCCCCTATGGAGGGAAGAATGGTAATTAATCCGCGCTGTGGGAGGGGTTAGGGTGATGACCTCTTCCACCCTCTCTCTCTCTCTCTCTCTCACACACTTATTTCGCTTTAATGAACGCTAGACGAAGAGATTTCGGCGCGACACGCTCACGTTAAGAGGCTGTGAGCGAGTGCTTAAGTGAGAGATGAAGTTGTTAATTCCAGCATGTTCTACTTAACGCTCGTTATATTTTCTTTTTTTTCATTTTTACGGGACAATTAGCCGGGAATATTGAATTCTTAATTTTTTTCCTTCAGACTACGAGAATAAAAATTGCAATGCACAATTTCGGCAAAAATGTACATGAAAAATTATATCGTTCTAAAGCGGAAAATAAAGGAAAGTGTATAATAAATATTTTCATTTTGCATAATAATAACATTTAGTACCATAGAAATGTAATACTGCCGAGTTTAAAGTTCATCTTACTGATTCCTTTTACGAAAACGCCCAAAAAGTCATTCACAGACACTTCTATGGATTCGCAAAACCGTGAATCTCAACGCGTTAACTTTGAACGAAACCTTATGATCGTTCCGCAATGAATCTATTCTCGTCATCATTCATTCTCCAGAATAACGAAAAACAAAACATTCATAATTTAAAATTAGCAGTTCGAGTGACATTCCTCGGAAAATTAACGCCAAAAAACTTTTCGTCTTAAAATGTTTTCCAATAGAGGAATTTAAAAAATTGAGGGAGGGGTAAACTCCATCGCCCTCTTGCCGAAAAAACGCCGATGTTCTCTTTCTCTCTAAATGCCATTTTCTTTCGAATGAGCAAGAGGAATAGGGAGCGGTGGTAAGTTCAGGGGAAGCGTGGTATACAGGGGAGAGGAAATAGGAATGAGTTCCCTTGGCCGGGATGAGATGGAGGATGGGCGGAAACTCTGCATAATGTATGTGTGGCGCCCAGCAGCGAAAAAGAGAAAAGAGCGGGGAACAAGGGGGAGATGGGAGAGGAGTGCGTCGGAGGAATTAGGAGGGGAAAGGGAGAGACAGCCTCCCTCCTTCACGCTCTCAAAGATAAATATATGAGCTATGGTTATTACATGAAATGTTGAATGTTGACTAATGATAAATAAAAACGATCGCGCGATTTCGTAGTAGCCACAGAGCAGCGAATTCTTTCTAACGCAAATTAAACTTCCTGTGACATATTGAAAATAGTATATGCTTTCAATGTCAGAGCATTTCCAAGTCAAGCGTATTATTATAGAAGCGTTCGCCCAATGGTGAATACAAAGGGGGCGTTATGAGGTAATTAACCTCTCCCAAGGGAGATGATCAATCTTTAATAATATATCATCTCATTTAATATTTTTATACGCATTACTGGCATTCTAGAATCATTTTTAAAATATCTAACAAATGTATAAGGTATACACTGTACATTTATTATAATGAGTCGTTATTATTTTACATAAATATTTATTAGTAAATATATTCGTTTTCTTATTACCTCACGTAAGTTATGTACTTAGAGCCATCCCTACTTTCGTCGTAGTTAAATCTTACGAATAAACTTAAAGTAAGACTTGTAACTAAATAACACATTCAAATTTCCACGGCTTTTCCCAAATTTAAATACCACGGGAAAAAATGAACAACCATCTGCATACGTTGGTCTTTCTTGGAAAAAAAATCTCTCTCCATATTCATCAGATGACGAATATGTTAAAAAATATTCCCCATCAACATTCGACCGCCAAAAAACAAGAGAGAAAAACAACCGACCGAGAGAAGATTCACCGGTTGAATTTCTCCTCCCACGTAGACAAGAAACCATGGAAATTTATAAAGGAAAAAAATGCATTAATAATAATATGGAATATCAACGAGTTTCTCCCCAGAGAGAGAGAGAGAGAGGGTAGGGAGTAAGAAATGAAAAGGGGGTGAGATAGGGTGCAGCCGATACCGAAGGGGCGAAGGGGGGGGGGGTATAAGAAGGACAAATAAGAAATGCTTGGGAAATGCCGCCGCGCGTAGAGGGGGTTTAGAAGTTGTGAGAAAGAGGGAGGTTCTGTTTGGGACGGGAGGGGAAGAGGTTTGATACGGTCTAGGGAGACGGGACGAGTTCCCCAAGAGGAGACACAACGGAATCTGTCATCCCCCCTCAAAAAAAAAACCTTTGCCCATTCCATCTTACTTTGCCCCGTGCGCCCCTATTTCGCCCTCTTTTTTACTCCCTCCCTACTTTCTTGAAGTCTCCTTGGTACATCTTCCTCTTCTTCCCACCCCACAATATATCCCCTTCCTCTATCTCTCTCTCTCCCTCTTTTCTATAACAGCCAAAATTCCTTCCTTCCCTCGGAAATCGTTGGGACTGAACTGCCAACTCCCTAACTTCCTATACGCGATGCGATCGTCCATTATTATTTTCTGGACCGTTTTATTTGGCGCGTCTAACGACTTAACTTTGCTCCGCGCTATCCTCCCTTATCGCTCTCGGTACCTCACTCTTGCGACGTTTGGTGTGCTTATGAATAGTTCTAACTCGTTTTCTTGGAGTTTTTCATGCAACTGATACGAGAATGGTCGCTTCGAATTGACAGGAGACAAGTGATATACGAAATAAGAGAGATCCGGTAAGAAAGTTCTTCCGAGCGGCATCGATTGCTGACGAAGACTTTCGTATCAAGTTGCACTGATTACGTATACGATGTTTCGTGGGTACTTCAACGTGCAAAGTTTGGAACTCAGAAGCCTTTCGCATTACAAAAGTTGTTGTGCTTTCGAAGGAAAAATAATTAATTTTTACGAAGAAATTCGTCTGAATAATGATCACTTTTGATGATCCAGCGATGAATGCCTCGTTTTAGAAAATATACCGAATTATCACGCCAATTCGTTTTTGAACCGTTAGCCGATTTATGAGTTGTATCCAATGGAGGATATATCCAAGTTCTGAAGATATAAAACAGATTAAGTAAATCATCTTCCACTACAAAGACTCATTTCTAAATGATATTTTAAAGATCGTCGATTATTATGTATTTCGATATTACTGGTAAGTCGCCATTGAGGACCGGTGCGTCGTACCGGGAGCGTACGATTGATTTACTCAAAACTATCATGAATATAGTATTAACCTACGACGTTTCTTCTACAAAATATGATATCCGATTCCAAATTAGTTTCCGTTGCAGCGAAAACGTTAGTTCAATGATATAGATATAAAATTTATTTTAATTTATATCTTGCACTAAATTCATCAGCTTTGCGCTCGGAACATTACGTACTACAGGGACGATATAAAATATTTTCCAAGTGACCGTCACCGTGTAAAAATAAAATCACGTGCTCATACGCAAAATCGGGAGACAACAAGGCACGCATATATACATATATGTGTTCATTATACTATATACTTATATAAAAATATCAATATACATATAGAATAAGCGGACGCCTTAAATTCACCGTGCCATATCACTTGAAAGCAGAACAACAATGGGACAATTTCACCCTTCTCTATATTAAAAAAAGATCCCGGCCTTTTTTTGGTCGGAAATATAAGCATTCGGAAAGAAAAATGCGTCGGAAACAATATAAACATACTGGTCCGTCTTAAAAAACTCAAGAACCATTTTCATTTCATCTCGCTCAGACGTCTTCTTCCTACGTAAGTATTCCGGTCCATATCCTCGGAAGAGTCAAGGATATGGTTTCTCATCCCCAATTCTTCCCTCGCTTTACCTCCCACACCCCTTCGCTACCACTCCCTCCCCTTTTCTCTCTCTCTCTCTCTCTCTCTCCTTATCCACTGACAAAGCTGGCGGAGAATGTCTAAGAGATAGAGAAATGCGGGGACGCCGTCGCAGAGAGAGAGAATCAATCTCAGGGGAATAAACAACGGCCTTTTGTGGAAGCGATCCATTGTAGCTCACGAGGAATGCGGCGAGACGAAGCGGATCGGATCGGATTAATTCATTCTTTCGTCAATGGGATTCATTGGCGGGAAAAAAGAATGTTTTTCGAGCAAAAGAAGAACGGGCGGCGATATACGCACCAAAATACGTACTAATAATATATATATATATATAGATAGTAATAATCTTGTGCCGAAGAAGGGCGGATGTCCGAAAGCTCCAAGCAAAAGCCTTCCTCTATCGCCATGGTGGTCCACAACACCAAGTGTCCACTGGCTCCCTCCTATCCCTCTCAACTACTAGTTGCAATCATATATATATATATATATATATACTATATACACACACACACTTAAACAAAACTATATAGATGTATACAGGTGAGATTATATTTTTCTTCTCTATTTACCTACGTATACCAGACTTTCATGTTTTTCTGACGTCACCTTGCGAAAATATCGAACGCGCCTCAAACAATAAGAAAAATCTGACATTTCTATACATTTTTAATTGCTATTCGTTTTGTGATTAAACCTTAAAGGAACTTTCGGGTGACTGGAGGACTCGAGTTGAAATGTGTAAAGTAAATATAAAAATATAATGGAGTTAAATTCAGTGCATAAATATATAATATTTTCCGGGATAATAAATCAGTAAATCGAAAGAGGTTAGCCTGAAAGTATTAGAAGAACACTAGCTACATCTTTCTCAAGATGGATTAATAAAAAAACCATTCGCGAGATTATTTTATTAATTAACAGGAACGTCACGACCACAACTGAGCGAAGTTATAGATGGAACCTTGTTCGAGTTCCGGAGATGTTCACCAACCTTTCCTCGGCCGTCGTTAGCTTTACGTGTCGCAATGGGACGCAAAAGTGCATCGCTTTGTCCTCCAATGGAAGGGAGGTCATCGTGTTACGTGTGGCAGGCCCTCGAGGGGGTTTATGTTTCGTAAGAAAAAGGGTCTTGTGTGCGCGCGCGCTTGTATACGAGAGTTGACTTGCGTGATATCCCTTCTTGGAAAGGCATCCGGACGCATAAAAAAAGCACGCCAGAAATACACAGCGAGTGGAGGAGAGAGAAGAGGCAGGCTGCAACGTTGCCTGGAAGCCAATAATTAATTAAAGAGGAAAACAAACTGCTTTGAGAAGTTTTTCAGTTGTCTCTAAAGCTATTCCCTCCAACTCAAAATATTTCATCGATCTTTTTAGTTTTTTGTTTGCCTTTTTCCCGGTATAATATTCTGAATTTTAATAAAAAAATTTTATTACCCTTTTTCGATTCTTCGGGGAAGGCTTTCGAATAACATCCGACTTTATTGAAATATTTCACAGGTCTAATTTAATATAGCAAGTCACATGTAATTATAAAATGATAAATATAAAATAATGAAATTTAACAATTAAATACATATTGAGAATAAAATGAATACAAGATAATAAAGTTAAACTAATTAAAAGTTATATTAAACGCTTTGTAAATTAAAACACGGGAGTGTGAATATTTTACTAGGTAATTCAATAATTTGAATCAACAATAAAATTAAATATACATAAATAATTAAGGATTCATAAATATTAGATTTAGGAGAAACTAGCGTCCCCGACTCTCCACATCCGGAAGACCCATACGTCAAAAATAAAACACCGACAAATAGGACCCCAACAACAAAAAAAAAGAATAAATGATCTTTTAACGAACCTTCAGGATGGAAGCAGTATGAACTATACATAACCTCTTCGTGAGCAAAGTGGCAAGTATATAAGAGTCTCTTATCCCTCTTATCAAGAAGATCTCCATCACTTCCATCCTTCCGAGGATTTCTCTCACTCTCTCCTCGCGTCTTCACCACCGAAAGAGAGATCATCAATCCACGTCCTTCGACGGCATCCATTTTAACTCCCTTCCATCAACACCTCTCAGCTACATCTCTCCCGCTGCCACACTTCGACTTTTCTTAAACTCCTTTTCCTGAGCTATATTCGTTCCGTCAACCCACCCACGTATGAGATATTTTTGACGCAATGATACTTTAGTCTTATTGAGTAATATGTTCGACTGTTAAAGTGAATTTGTCATTCCTAATATTTACACGTCAAGGAAGCCGAAGTCATTCACGAGAGACATCGAAATATTTTTTTGGAAATTTTATCTTAATCCAATGTGCGTGGAAAATTTTCAACAGAAGAAATGTCGTTATCGTGTTTCCAACCTGGCTATTAATTTTTTTCAGGGATCTCAAAACGTGGAAAAATTCTAAACTTTTGTAATTACATCTGCAGGTGACTTTTTTAATTTAAAGCAGTCCAATATTAAGAATGCCAAGACACCTTAAAAATTAAATAGGAAATTTCACACACACTTCCCAGAAAGAAGAGAGAATAACGAATTATTTTGTTTTGAAACATTTCCACAAAATTCCTTCTCAGATGCGCAGTGGACTTTCCTGGATAGTGAAGAGTGTACGTCACACGTTCTTGCCTCATTTGTTCTCCTATTATAAATTCTTTTACCGTAATCGGAATTTCCTCGGAGCATTCATAACTTCCTTCCAATGCCTCAAAATTCAAACCACATAACGACATATGTACTTACTGGAACGGTTCCATTTTAATTGCGACGTCAAAGGTTTATTCGCACTTCCATCCTCTCTTTAAATGACTCCAAGAATTCATTAATTCTCAGCGGCAAGAATAATATGCAATATTCTAGTAGAAAATCTATAATCGCTATTTAAAACAATTATATTTAGAAAAATTCGAAGCAATAGAGTCAAACATATCATAATCGATATCAGCGAAAATGTCTCACATTGGAAAAGAAATGTGCTAAATATTTCGAACACAATCATTGTCACCATTATCGTGTCAGACAACTTTTGAACCCCGAAACAAAAAAAAAGAAAGTGTAATCAACATTCCAGAGACTCCTACGTTTCCACCCACTCTTGAAACGGACGTTTCCCCCCCTCAAATTCGATACGGTCTGGAATTCGAGAATTACAGAGAAAAAACATACCAACAGCGATTTATTTTATATATGTATTACATTTTCCATCTTTGAGCGGCTTGTAAAATTCTGAACATCCTTACACGTCAGTCAGCATGGTCCGGTTTAACACCTTCCAAGAGCATCCCCTATACATCACCCACTCTCTTCCCGAAAGCATCTCACAACCATCACCCTCTCTTCCCAGACGCCATCCAACCCCAACCCCCTTCCGACATCACTTTAATCCTCTAGTTGTCACTCACCCTAAGGATCAAATCCCCCCTTCACCCCTTTCCCTTCCCGACTCACGCCAAAAAAAAACCGCACGCACCCTCTTTTCCCCCATGGCACCCCTAAACGCACACACCCACACCCTTCATCCCTTCCGGGACACTGATTGAAAATACCGAGATAGGGGTGGTATTTGAACCTCCACTGAAAGAGGGTTGGTTTCGTCATTGGTGGCGTTTTTTTTTTTTTGGTGGGGCTCGTATTTGAGCTATATTGCGAAAGGTTTGGAAGAGAAGGGAGGGGGAGAGAAAGGGAATTAGTGCTGAGATTGGGTTTGTGGGAGGAGAGAGTCAGAAGGTGGTGAAGCGGAATCACGTTTGATTTCCGGAGATTCTCAGGCGATAATTTCGCCAAATCTTTTGGTTTGGTCCGTTTCCGAAAGGAATGGGGAAATTTCGGAAATTTCTTTTTTTTTTGACCTTGGAAGAGGGGTAAAAGTAGACTTTCAACTTTCACTTCATCGAGCGACGTGGAAAAAATGTCCCTCGCCTCATTTCATCGGATCTGAGACAAATTTAATAAAAATTCGCGCTTGGCAACTCCGGGGGACGCAACTAGGAGAGGGTTCTTGACCTCCCTGGCCCCCATACTTAGCATTGTATTTAAATTTGAAAATTAAGATAGAAATATAAAGTGTTTGTTCTTTCTTGATGCACAATTACCTTTCATTTGCTGGGCTAATGCAATAAGATTAGTTTATGTATTTTTTAACATTCGGTGTATTTTGGCATCCATGCTCCCCAACCCAAACAGTTGGAAGGATAGTTCCGTCCCTGGTCAACTCCTGTTAAATACCTTAAGGTTGCGATTGGCAGAAATTATTTCCCAGTTCAAAAGATAGAGTTTGCCTTTAACCTTCATTGGTCGCAGTACTTGACTCAAAGTAAATTGTTGCAATGTACCCGTTATAAACAATGTAGTTTTAGCGCGTTTTAGCATATATTTCCAAACGAATTTCTCATTCGCTTATGTTTGGTATGCAGTTATGTTAAACTTTACAAGTTTTTATTCAGAATTATGTCTCAAATAGTGGAAAATGAGGAATAAAAACGGAAATGAATACAGTGAGTCAACTTATATAATACATAGATATTAATGCAGCAAAAAAGTGAAGTTACCACAAAACGTTATACGTACTCAGATAATAAGATTAGCTAGACCAATCATCAGAACCATTTAAAATCATTTTGTGCAAACAATCGCGGCAAGTTCAGGGAAAAATAACGTCCAATAGGTACACTGCATCCAGCGCAGGCTTAAAGTGAAAATAAAAATCGAATGAAAGCAATGGAAATAAAGAATTATCGCCAAAGCAGAACAAATTACGCTTATTTTAAATGACAATTCGACCGAAATTCTCATACCGAAAAAGACAGAGAAATTAATTGATACTAAACCTCGCGAAATAAATTTGCACATAAATCTTTCTTGGTCAAATTATTAAAACGGGCGTTTCGTCTCGAAAAGGAGAAATTTCCCACTTATTCCATATATCATCTCACAGAGATAGTACGTCATAAACGTGGGTATAATTCATAACGCAAATTATTATTTTTTACTGCGTCGATTTCATGCGGGATAAAATCGATAAAGCTGTACTCACCGGAAGATCCCGCCATGTCGTACATAGAGTGGTCTCTTCCTTTTCTCCTCAACAGCCTGACGATCAGGAGGGCCACCAAGGCGAAAACTACCACGGCGACGGCCAAACCGATGTACAGGGCCACATCGGTCTCCACGGCAGCTCTCGTTGCTAGGGAAAAAAATAGAGGTTGAATGAAATAATCCGACAAAATATTGCTGGAAGATATTTAATCACAGTCGATATGCAGAGAAAAAGCTTTCAAAAAAATTGGTTACGAACGGCTCCAAGAGATAGCAGGCTCATCTCGCGAGGAGTTCGTGGGTAATTTGAATTTTGCGTGTTCCCTGAAAAGCTATTTGACGAAACAATACGAAAGGCAAAAAAAAATACACGGTGTCTAAAGATAAGAGGTCCCATGTAATACACAGAAAATTGGAGAAGATAACTATTAAGGGACCATTTATTAATAAAGCCTACAAAAATAATGATTAATTACTCGTTTAACTGATCCTTAATTTTACCAAACTGATAATTGATCAAAGCATTTTCCTCACCTAGACATAAGTACTTCAACAGCAAAAGCTTGAAAAAATAGAGGATTCATGAAAAGTGCCCCCGTGTCAATGCTTTATCGAAGTGAATGTTATTCAGAAATCAATACCAAAGTTCAGAGTCTTGAATACTAAAATCCATATATGTGCAGTAAAAAAGACAAATAGAATCCCATCGAAAGATTTTTGAAAATGACGTCACATCCGCGAGCGTCGTTCCGTTTTTTTTTAAATAGACAAGTTCTCGAGAATCCTTCATTTTGCCTGGAATTTCGAAGATTTCCTTTTCATATCGCATTAGTTTGTCCGAGTTAATTGGTAATCGGTCTCTCTCAGCACAGAAAGAGATAGAGAGAGAGAAAAAAGATTCCTTGCCTCAATTAAGAATCTCCCCGCCATCACAACAACAATGACCTCTCTCCAAGCACTCCGAATTCATTTTCGGAGATCCTCCATTCCAAAGACTCCTTACGACATAGAACTTACCCCCCTCCTCCTCCTTCTCCATAGCAACCCCTCATTCCTTCCCCCGTTAAAAAAAATTCTATAGAATTGCGTTCAACAAAGGTCGAGGAGGAGGCGGGAGAAAGAGAGGAGGGGGAGGGAGGAAGACGAATTCGAATTCAAAACAGGAAATTGAAGGAATCCGGGAGATATGAGATTCAGATATTGAAAATCGGACCGAGAGAGGAAGAAAATTCGGTTTACAATAAAAAAAAGCTTTGCCAAAAGTAAATCCGCGAAATTACGAACTCCTCTCTTTAGGCTCTCCGAGAAATCAAAAATTTATAAGGTAAGGCTACGGGACTTGGAAGGTCCTCTGGAGGAGTCGTTAATCAAAGATGGAAATTTTCTTTCCCGATGGAACATTCCGTTGTTAATTTTTTTGTAGGTCTTCATTAAAGCTACTTCTGATTTATTATCATCGGTTTGCACGAATAAATAAATATGATCTGATTATCTCGACCAAATCTGAGAACTGCGTCGAAGATTACCCGCTCGATCGATCGCGACGGAATAAGAAATAACGTAAAACGAATATGCACGCATCAGTATGAGATTGACGGATGTTTAACATAACCAACGCGCATACGTCGATACAAAGAGATCTTTTCTTCCAAAACAGGAAAACCAGGTAATATCCCGCAAAGAGGGATAATTTAATAAACAGGAATAAAGTAATCCTATATTTTGTAGCTCCGAGACGTTAAATCACAAATTTTCATGAGAAAACCGTAGCCAAACCATCCGGCACATTCGACGATTGCATCGTAGCAACTTCCTGACAATTAAATGGACATTCTAGCAATCGCTAAGAAACTCCAGCGATCGAGAGAGAAGATGATGACGAGTACAGCCTCCTTGAGTTCGCAAAGAGGCCTTCAGAGCGCTTGATTTACACGAATAACGTTATGACATGTACTGATGTAGATGACAGGGTAGTCAAAGAATGGCGAAATTATTCAATTTTATATCATATTTCAAAATACAATACGGCCTCAAAGCAAAGGAAAATTAATAAATATTTCAAAAAACAGTGATATGAATTTAAAAAATTGATGGCTCAAGTTTTATGTTAAAATCGCCATCCATTTTCCTGCGATACATTTTTTTAACGTTTTTAATACCTCTCCATCATATGAGGTATCTGTAATTACATGAGGGATCCTCTACGCATCGTGCGTCGAATTTTGCGATTTTCCCAACCAAGCCCATCCAACATCTACCGGGCGACGACAACGGTATCCGAAAACACGCAAGCGAACGAGGGCTTCAAATTTGGCGCCCATAAGAGCTCGCCGCCACGGAAGAATGTTATACCTGCTAATCAGACCAGAGAAGAGGATAAATAATGCAATGAATGATTTGTATATAGGAATATAAAATGATGAAAACATGGTTCAACTAATTTCGCTGCTACGTTGTACATTGAGAAGTATCTAGAAGAAGAGTAAATGGAATATTCAGAGATGCATTAGGTTAATTTATGCGGTCGCTTTAGCCTTATCGATGGGTTAAGATAGCCTGAGGATAATACCATAAAATAGACTAAGAAACTGTTTTTTGGTATCACAGTACATACGATGAAGTATGTGAAGGATGTATACATGAGTGAGATAATACGAAAACGCCTGCGTGTAAGTTCGAGAGAGAAAACGATGGTTTGAATGAACGAGTGTGCGGGTGAGGATCTGTGTGTGTGAGGATCTGTGTGTGTGAGGATCTGTGTTTGTGAGGATCTGTGTATCTGTGTGTGTGTGTGTATCTGTGTGTGTGTGTATCTGTGTGTGTGTGTATCTGTGTGTGTGAGGATCTGTGTGTATGTGAGGATCTGTGTGTGTGTGAGGATGTGTGTGTGTGAGGATGTGTGTGTGTGAGGATGTGTGTGTGTGAGCGTGTGTGTGTGAGCATCTGTGTGTATGTGAGGATCTGTGTGTGTGTATGTGAGGATGTGTACGTGTGTGAGGGCGAGCGCGTGTGTGTGTGTGTGTGCGCGTTTGCGCGTGTTCGAGTGAGAGAGAGGGAGAGTGTGGGTGCCACTAAAAAACTCATCAAAAATAAGCTGGAATAATGCCACCCAACTTGTACAACAAACCCCTAATATACTTGATTGCCCCTTCAATGCAGACCACCCAACACACGAAATTACCCTTGGGAGTATGTCTCCCTAGATGCATCTAACTAACTCCCCATGCTCTTCTGCCAAGCGATGTACAACTCTACTGCACCAAACATACACCGAATGCCCCTATGTTTATATAGCTCATAAATTCTATAGATATTTTCCACGATCTGTTGGTTGGTTTGTTTGTCGGATGTAACGCTAAACCCGCTCGCTAGAAAAAGTGCGAATGGTGATATTTTTATTTTGACATGCTCTCGGCAGGATTCAAACCCGCGACCATAACATTGGGAGATAGGCAAGCTAACCACCTCCTCTATCGATAATTCGAGAGAAAATCGAGATAGAAACTCTAAATTTGGCAAGAATGCTCGTTTTACATATGATAAAGTGGTGACGAAAAATATCTCGAAAAAAGTGCAGGGTTCGATTCCAATGGAAGACATTTACATCTCCCATTAAAATAACACGTAATAAAATCGACTTTAGACTTTCATTACTTTTACTTTCTCCATATCCGTAGTATAGAGAAAGTATTATTTTCATGAAAAAAATCGACTACGAAATTTCAACGGAAATACACGTTTTGAGGCCCCTAGAACACGTTTAGACTATTTTCGGAATGATGTGTGTGTATGTGATTGTGGGGGCTCTAACTCTAAAAGTACTTGCCATATCGTTACCAAATTTCAAATATAACACTTTGGTATGAGCATGAAGAGCTGACAATGAGTAGTTTTTAGACAATCCCAGTTAACCGAAAGTTGAGGTTTATGCGAAACCCGATTCGGTTTTGGCGAAATATCTCCGTTAAAACATCATTATAGTATATACAATTCGATACAAAGGTTATAGGGAATGTAATTTTCTACAACTTTCATTTGAAACAATTTTCCATAGCAGTTATTGTTTAGGAATTATTTATAAATAATCGGTTTTTTCGGTTTCCGTCAAATATATCCTTAAAAACGTCGTTATTAGTAATCTTCGTGAGGACCAAAGTTGCAGAGAATAATATTTCTTCCAAGTTTTTTTTAAACAAATTTTCGTAGAACCATCCATTTCGGAGATATTTTGCTTTTTTTAATTTGCAGTATACAGCGCCACCACCATGTATCGGTGGATTCTGTAAACATATTCAAAATATACGTAATTTACGGCAATAAGGACGACTGTATTCTTTTACGATACGAAATAATAATTTTTCCTCATAATGCTATTCATAAAAAGAATTTAAATATCTATACCCCAAATATGGAGAAAGTCATGTGATGGCCACATCAGATTTTTTTAACTTCTATACTTGCTACAAACAACAAAATTCAAATAAAAAAAACAATATACAGTGAGTAGAAGAAATTCATTTTATCGATTCCTTGAAACGTCAGTATATTTTGTTTTTACTTTAGTACATACTAAAAAAACGACAGGACTTTCTTTCCAAGAAATAGGGAGGAAGACCTGCTGTATATCCGATTCCGCGGTATAACCGACGGCGTTATAACCGGGGAGCGATGTACCTAATTATTCCGCGAATTTTCTAGGTCATCGCTTAGTATATCTTACAATTACTCAAGAAATACGTTACTTCGCTAATTCAAATTTTATAATAGATATTTTCAATACATTAAATTCACTAAACAGATTGCTTCAGAAAATGGAAGGATCAAACTCAAGTTCACTTCTCCACACCAATTAGCCTTATCCGCACAGAAATTTTAATTCAGTTTACCAATTCTTACACCATTGAGTTCAAAATCACTCCGAGAATATTGACATTCGACTGAGATGAGAAGCAATGCGGCAAAGATGCGCATTCTTTTCTTATTTAAAAAAAATTAACGTTTCAGCAATTTAAGGTCATTTCTATTCTCTGAGCGTCACCTGGTAACCTAGAAACCGGTAACGTAAACCTGCTGATCTTCCTATGATATCGGAACCTTACAGTAATCCATATGATCTTCTTATTATTGAAACAAATTAATTCTAAAAAAATTCTAAACGAACTAAAAAAGGCAGGCATAAGTTGAACGCTTACAGGCAAAATAATCACTCGTTTATCAAAATGGTCGAAACCCGAAGAGTTTTAGGTTCTTAAAATAAATAAAAAATATTGCTCCGCATATTTTTCCCTAGCCGTTTTAAAGCCATTTCGGAAGAAGCCCCGTCATTTCTTTCTCCCCTCTCTTTCTAGCTGCCAGAAACTTCACCAAGGGATACTTGGACCACATCTGTGACACGAGCCTTAAAACGTCTGTCCCGGTCCACGGCGGCGGCGGAATAATGATGAGAGAGCGAGAACATACGCAAAAAAATAAAATAGACGCGGAAACGACGCCATCTCTTCTTCGCATCCCGTTCCTCCTACTCTATATCCTCCTCCTTTTTCGCGAAGAACCGCAAAAGACACGACAGTGACTTCGCCGAACGGAAAAATTGACATCCGCCCTTAAAGATGTAAATCGCTGACGTTCGGTATAAAAAAAGACGGCGAGACTGGAAGAGAGAAAGCGAAAGAGGAGAAAAATCACGCTAGAAATATCATCAATTGCATCGCTTCCTCTCTCTCTCTCTCGGAATATTTTTTCCCTCAACTTTCATTTGTCTTCTCGGCGATTTTCTTTTTACGCTATTCGCGCCGCCAGATATTTTCTTGACTGCGCAAAAAAAAACAAAATCGCGAAACTCGGGCGATCTTGCGGTTTTTTAAATTTTATCGATGTCGCAATTTTCCCGAATGTCTTCTCTCATACTCCGGTGGAGAGGATAATGGTGTTTACGCTGAGACTAGCCAAGGGAAAAATTTCGGTCGAGTATCTTTGCATGTTACGACAGCCGTCGTTGAAATATCATTTCGCGAACGAAGCAAAAGTCGCGTTTGAATTTGTCATTACGGATGAATTATTTATAAATGCGAATTTTGAATAAGATGCAATAAAGATATCCGAGCGTTATAGTTATAAGATAATGAAGTAATAACAGATAAATTTCACTTCCGGCTTCGTAGAAACCTTAAAATCGAGATAATATTTTCTAGCCTAATAAAATATTCTCTTTTGGGTTAAAAAATAAAAAGAAAAACTTTATTTTGAGTATTTTATCGGAAAGCTATGCAAATAAACGGAGAGGGCATTTTCAGAGAAAAGCACATGTCCAGTATCATCCAGCTGAGACTATTATAATACAAAGGCTAAAAAATACCAATAAAAATAAAAGAACATGGCTTACTTATACTTCACAAAAGTTTTAGCTTTCCCTTATTTAAAAAAGCGTGTAAAACATAGAAAATCGCAGTTTCAACGTATTACTCGGAATTGGGAAAAATGTAGTTACATCTAGCAACATATTTCAGGGCCTTGAGCCGATGCGATAGGCTAACGACACGCCATCGCTCCTGACGACCTCAAGTACACTCACAAAATGTTATAGCGCGAAACACAAAAGGGAAAGTCATTCATTACCGACGCCTCGGGGAAGAAAGCCCTGATATATGGGAGAGACACAGCGACAAATTATATATACTACGGGTATAAATAAAAAAAACGGTAGACCCCTTCCGAAATGGAACGATAAATCAACAGCAAGGGAAAAAAGATGAAAAAGGAAAATTGGCTGTCGGAATAACGCATTTAATCCTTCACACCCACGGTTCCCCGCGTTTCTAGAGTTTCCACCGAACCAATATTACCCGTTTTCCCCGTTCCAACAAAACGCGCGGGTGTTTGCTTATTTATCGCTCTTCATTTTTTTCATTCCTTCCCCTTCCTTTATTCCGCACGACCTCTCTCCCGCTCGCTCTCTCTCGGATACAACTCTCAACCTTCGTCGCTCATCTCTCCCTCAAAGGACATCTTCCGGCGATCGAGGCGATACTATCTTCAAAAGCTTCGCGACGAAATGTGGAACCAAAAAAGACGCATAGAATATACCGTATATATGTATGTACTTAGAACGAAACGACAATATTCGGAATCGGCAGCAAAATCATTCTTGGTATATCGTGACGGTTTTGTGAGTCGAAGGTAGACAAAGACGGGGGAAAAGAATTTTTTACGTCGAAATATCTTTCTAACCGAAAAGGTTTTAAAAAGAAAAAATGTAGGCGCATTATTAAAACGTCAGTGCAGCTTATTTAAAAATTTCTGCACCATGTTGCGGCAAAAATTGCATTCAATTCATTAAAGAAATCAAAATACTACATTGCATTTAGTGCAACAATTAAACAGTGCACATCGATGTTCGGAATTTATAAATAAGATCTGAAATCCATTAGAGCCCCTTCGTGGGGTGAAGTACGGGATTTCTATTGTAAAATAAACGAATTACAACCGAGATACGAGAAAACGTTTTTGTTAGAACATGCCCAGTCGTATAAAGGAACGAGACTCGTCATTATGCGTTATTACTTTCCATATCTTTTATTCAAAATTGTCTACAAGTTTTACTGATAGGTTATAGAAAATCTGCATACCTATTATCGTCTAATTTAATACAGACAATTACGAAGAACATCCATTTAGCAAACATTGCTCGGGAAGAAAGAATAATATTTTTATAACTCATCAATTCGGCGTCATTTCAAGCAGGTCAAAACAACTCAAAAAACAGACGAGACGAAAAACGCGTCACGGTAACCAACTTGACAAATTTCCGGCTCGTTTCATGAATCACGCACATTCATCACGCACATAAAAAAATATATATATACACCTCCCACGTATTCCACCAAGAAAAGACGGGTGTCCCTCCGCTTCACACGGATACCCACATTCCACCACAAGTCCCCCTTACCTCCCCCTCCCTCCCTCCTCGCCATAACACGGTTCCAGCACCGTTCTATTTCCGATCTGTCAGCACCCAAGGAACTTGCGAGGGGGAGGGTTCGGGCGTCGCCACGGCGAGTGACAGCAGAATGCCCTTTGAAGCGAGTTGGCTGCGACCCTGAATGGTGCCGAATCGGAAGGTGGGAGAGGACAAAAAATGAACGGAAATGGAACAGTTTATAGGACATGTTCGGGGCCCGAAATTGAACGAAGTTAAATGTACATGCACTTCACGTGTAACATCGCTGGGTTTTTGCTTTTGTTCGTTTTTATGAAACACCCCCACGAATTCACAACTTTGTAACGCAAAATATTCACTAATAACTGACCTTAAAGACGAAAAGAAAACTATTATCAACTATTATCGACGATCTCACAATAAAATGACCAAACGAACTGAATTATTCAGTACTGCATCAATTTTTTCTTTGTTTTACTAAATATCAGTATGACCTGATTCACATCCCTTCGCTCACTTATTTTTACAACTCCGTAGCTGCCCGTCTTATTTTAAATGTGGTCTTATTACCAAATTAATTACCTAGTTAAAATTTTTTATAGATTGAGTGATTTTAATTAGAATATTCATAATAACTAATAGAAATACTTACCAAATAAATCGATACTTAAATGTTTTAAAAATAACTTTCATTTTCCTAATTTTTCCGGACACTAAACCCGAATTTACTACTTATTATAGGAGAAAAAAATATCACTTGTTCTGATTTGGGCTCGAAAAATTAATCTTAGAATATATCAGAATCATAAAAATAAACACAAAGATGCAGATCAAAATTGTAGCTGAAGAGGAGTGGATGCCCTAAAATGTTTCCAAACTATTATTTTACATTTCTCGCGCTATTAAAGGACTGACTACAACTGTTTCCTACGAAAATAATCCAACGCATTGCTACTTTTCCTGCATTGGAAGGTTTCCTTTTTTTAATATAAGTAGTACATACAGCTAAAAATGGGCTTGATATTCGTTACTTTTTCATCAAAACCAACTATGAGGATAACATACGAATATAATTTTCATTAATAAAATCACGCATGCCGTTTTCTAATAAACACGAGCGTTTTCCAGAAGCTAAAAAAATCTCGCACGTTATTAATTCCGGGATATTTTCCGGACAGATTCTTCCCGAGTCGCGTCGGTGTATCCTCCTCGGCAGCGCTTTCCTTCCACGTCGTCCCCTCAACGATTTTTGTTGATTCTTGCGAAGGGGGATTGACACAACGTCGTACGCAAGAGCGGCAAGAGATGAAAGACCCCTCGGAGGATCCTGACACACGCGACGTAAGTCAAAAAGACAACTATGACACAAGTGGAGAGGGGAAGGACGGAAACGATGGGAAAATAATTTCCCATCGGTTATTTTTCCGAAACCGTGGTCTGAAACGTTTCCCACAGTGGTGGGCACGTGTCCAAGATTTCTCAACCGATAACTACATGTACACGCACATGTAGTCCATACGTGCACGCATATAAATATCTCTACATATAATAAGTTAAGAAAGTACCGCAAAAGCAGATATTATAAGCCGATATTTTTTACGAAAAATAAATTTCCTCCATTGGCAGTAGTTTAATATTAATGGCAATATAATATAGCCCACTGATGCCCGTTAAAAGCTTACTCATAAAAGCATTGAGCTCGTTGCCATGGCAGTCGATTGTTGAGACCCAGAAAAACTCCCACTTTTTCCGATAAAAAACTAAAAATTTACGCTAAATCCACAGAGATTTGAATTCCGTCTTCAAAAATAAGAAACCACCATCTCTAAACTTTCCGAAAGTTTAAATCCTGAGTTCGAATCTTGACGGGAAATAATTTAGAAAAGCAAATATATATAGACCTCATCACCGATTTACGTCCTTCTCTTGTGGGACAATAATGGGTCCAATTTGGCCCCAAGCAGCTGACCCCAGTCCACCAAATTCTTGCCACATATAGCTCCCTTATCCTGAAAATTTGGTTTTTCTATGTTGAACAGTTTCAGAGATATCGTCTGCACAGTCGGACGGACGTACAGACAAAGTGAATAGAAAAGCGATTTGTAAAAAAATCGCTAAAAACGTAATGGTCATCATGACCATGCGTAACGCCGCGGGAATGAGTGCCGCTTATTTTTTGTTTGCATTTTAAAATTACTTAGAATCATTGTACAAACTCGGGACTTGAACCAAAGAACGCCTACAGAATGAAAATTTATTTTCCTACCAACTCTAAAACAAGCAGTGTTTCAGTTGCCATTAAATTATATTGCTGTCACGGTTGAATTTTATTAGCAATTGAAAAACTAAAATTAATTAATTCTTGTGCAAGTGTTGCGATTGTTTCTAAACTGCTACATTAAAAAAGTTTATTTTACTACTTTAAATTCTTCTAGAATCAAGGTTTACATAGCACTTAACAAGTTAAAGATGGAGGGAGATTTAATTTGAATGGCAAATTCCGGGTAATGTGGAATACTTAATACATAATGTAAAGTGCATTTGATCATGAACTATATTCTGCACTTTTGTTGTCGGTATGTATGTACAGATTCCTCAAGTCTCCGCTCGTTCACAGTACCAGAGTTATGACCTAATTCCAAAGTTTTCTCATTTCTTCTTTTAGGCCCCTTGAAATACATTATTCCCACATTTTTGCCAAGGAGAAAAATATCTCGGGGTCAAAACTCACGAATCGCTCCTAATTTTTACCAAGAGAAGTGGGTTTCGGAGGGGTGGAGTAGGAGCAATAGGAAGAGATTAATGGACGATACAAGACGTGGGTGTATACATTTTCCGTGAGCAGATAAGGGCGGAAGGCGGAAAGATAACGGGCGGATAAATGTGATGGGATGAGAAAAAGAGAGAATGGAAAAAAGAATAAGCGGAGCGAGAAATTAGAGTGAAAAGAGAAATGAAAGCCTCCGTAATGGACGAAAAAAAAGAGACGAGGTCCTTTTTTAACGGGAAAGCTCTCTCTCCTGAAGAAATTCGCACCCAGATTAATTTATGAAAATTTTTTCATTCGAAATACTTTTTTTATACTGCCTGAGACAAATATTATGCATAGTTCCACACCTCTATAATTCTAAAAAAATCCCTTACTTTTATACATCGAAGAAGAAATTTCTTCCTTTGATTTTCCCTACACGTGACATGATCCTTAGTTTATATTTACATTAACCATTTTCCTCTTCACTTGACATACATACATACACACATACATACATACATACATATATATATATATATATATATATATATCATCAGCCTTTTTCAATAGGTGGAACATTCTACTGTTCGAGTTTTTTTTGACATGCATCAAATTTGTCGGAAAGCATTTATCTTGTGATTTGCACAGACAGGGAGGAAAATATCGGCTAATATTTCCGTTTACCTGAAATGCTTGTCTGGGCCGAGTTAAGGGATCCAATGCCGGAAAAATTAATTTTTTCCCGGTGGAATCATAACATGTGTAATTCAGGCCATTTAAGAGATTTGTAAGGGAATTTCAAAAGTGATGAGATTCGAAGGAAGATAGAAATGGAAGAAATGTATCTGCTGCCGCACTATGAGCAGTTTCAAATTTTGAGCGAGAGATGAGGGTTTAAGGGATCATTCTTTCCATCCGGCTGTTCCCTACGCATGACGGGACGGAAATAAGACGCAAAGTCTCCCCAGAATTCCTCTTTGTAATCTCTCCGTTGATTTGTAACCGCGTTCCCCTTCGCCATTTTACTTTCCCTATCACACCCACGTGCTACGCCAGCGACACCCCATGAAGGGACGGACATCTGCGGAAACACTACGAAAGAGCTATGAAATTTTCGTTTTTCCGAGGAAAAAAATGGAAAATTTTCGTTTTCTGAGAAAGAACGAAAGCGAGGGGAAGGGGGGAAGGAAGCGGGAGAGGGGGCAGTGATCTTTTATTCGACTATCGATTCTGGGAAATTCGGGTAGGAAGGGATGAGAGAGAGAGAGAGAGAGAGAGAGTGGAGAAGACAAAAAACATGAGAGCGGGATTGATAATAGGATTAAATTTCGGGGTTCCTTTACGTTAAGTTGGGACTTAATGAAGGTGACAGAGGCGAACTCTTCTTTCGGAGTTCCTTCGGGGCTTTTTTTTCAAGCTCCGAAGAAATTTGAAGGGTGATTCAATTCGAAAATAGTCGCCTTCAGAAAAAAATCCTATCGCTGGCCACTTTTCTTGATCTTACTTCATTCCTAGGATGGAACAAATTAAAAAATTTCATGAATGAATTTTCTCGATTCGGCGCAGGGAAGGGACGGAATTTTGGGGCAAAAATCTAAGAAGAGTTTTGAAAAACGCATTAATTTCCCCATAGATAAAACGTTACAGAGGATATCGACAGAATTGGTACCTCCAATAGCCACAATAAAATAATAGTCAGATGCAAATTTCGTCTTTAAAACAACCGTCATCAATGGTGATTTACAAGCTGTATAATTGTAATTGCATGCGCACATATGCCTGGACAAATACGGTCCATTTACAAAATCCAGGGCAGAATTCTATGTCATGCGATTTAGAATCAGGTCTATTTAAATCTGCAAACATAAGACATAAGCCATATATGAATTAAAACAATATTACCTACTAAGTAAATCTACTGAATAGACAAAATGTAGTAAAAAATATATTTTTTGCCGCCAACGAAGAACGGGCGCCTGGGATTTTCAAACTCAGTATTAATATATATTTACACCTATTCTTTCAATTTTATTTTAAACAGTATAAGACGAATTCGATAATTTTCTATTTAATTACTAGTGACCACAGAAGCAATATAAATCAGTAAATGAAATGTAATTGCTCCACACGATGGCCAAAACCTTACCAATAAAAGAGAAAAATTCACCATATACGATACACAATAAGCGTACCAGAAACAATTCGTTTGAGGATTAAAACCTAAGACGATAACAGAAAAAAAGACAACTTTAGATATGAAGCGTCACAACGCACGAACGATTCAGCCAAAGAGGAAACTCATTGCAGCGAAATCTCAAGCCTTATGCGTCATATTTATGCATTTGAAAAAAATAAAACGATCGTTTAGCATAACAAACCCAAAAAATATGCCGACAAATGAAAAGCGAGGAGCGAACGAGCGAGAGAGAGAGAGAGAAGGAAGAAAGACGACTAGGGAAAGATGACTCATCCTCTGAAGACTATACGGTGAAGCAAAAAGCGACGGAAGATTGATAATGTTTTCGCCAACTTTGCGTAAGACTGTCTTCTCTTTGCGTGGGAGGGGGTGGACGCGTGGACGTTACACACTGGGTTGGGACAGATGACGAGCGATGAGAAGGAAGGAGGGGATGAAAAAGGAGAGAGGCGAGGAGCCTGGCATGGGTTGCGTGCGAAGACATTCGGCGAGGGTTCCAGAGAGGGAAGTCTGTGGGTGGGAAGAGTCAAAGTGCTCGCTCGCAACATCTCCACGCATGACTGCCTTACATTCAATGGCACATCCCCCGCTCGTCTTATACGACCGGTTCGTCCCGACCCACGCATTTCCCTCAGCGAGAAGCTTCCTTATTCCTCTTCTCCCCCATTTTCCATCCACCCCCACCCCCTCTCCCCAAAAACCATCTCGCAACCCCCATCTCATCTCTATCTGTCCGTTTCTCTGTCGAGTTAGTCACTGTTTCTTCTTTTATCACACAACCCCCTCCCCCCCTTCGCTTCCATTTGTGGTGCAAGTTCAAGTATATACTTCAAACGCACACATATACATAGAACGCATTTATATACCAACAATATACACAAACATAAAGAAATAACTATACAGGAAGAAAATCTTTTGACAGCTCACAATTGTCTCGCAAAAAATGTTTCTTTTCGACGACAGCAGTTTTATCTCATCTAAGGAAGCGTTTTTTTTATCAGTAATGGTTTTTCGGAGTGATTATATACGAATAATATTCAGAATGACATCAAGGCGAGAAAATGTTTTGAATGCGTTTTACATTAACGACGTCCGGATCCCATCAAATTTCGCGGAGCATTTTCCATCACTAATTCATCCATCAACGAAATACTCTCTGGAAATAACACTGCCGTGCGAATCGCTTTTACTATCCACTAAATTAAACGAAAAGATGATATTTATGTCCAGTCTAGAGCGTAAAACTCCATTACGTGAGGTCTAAGCCGAAAAAAATTATTCAAATATGCATAGTAACGGAGTAATCTTTAAATGTGCAGTAATCTCCAAGTATTAGAGCGACATTACATTTTTCAGTACAAAATATTATTAAAATTAACCGAAAAATGTATGCTCGAGTTTCTTTTTTTTTTAACCATTAACCTGCCTGAACTTTCATCTTGCCCAAAGTAGACCCGGGTATTATGAGTAAAAAAGAATAAGCGTTAGCTTATTAAAAAAACTCAAAATAATCTGATTTATCGCTTAAAAAGCGAAACGCTCTCGCCTGAAAGATTAAAAAACCTTCCCATGGCCCTCTTACCCTGCTCTTCGCATGTCTTATTCCTCACTATCCCATTAACATCTGCTTCCTTCCATCTCCACCCCTTTTAATCCTTAGACCACTCCGAACGCACATCCAATGGCATCTCACGCAATGTGAATCCCTTGAAGGCTTTCCCTCACATCCCCCCCCCCCCTCTCACTCCCTCCTCCTCCCCTCTTCCACCTCCCACTCCTTGATTTATGCAGTTCTTCCGTTCCTAACCCTCCCCACATCTTACCACCTCCGCGTTCCTAAGTCCGAATTCCTCAAGTCCCTTTCCATTTAACAATCCCTAACCCTCCACAAATCCGTCCGAGTTTTCATCCGAGTTTAGGACGTTAGGAGCTGAGTATTGAGTTACATTAGAGAGAGGGAGGGGGAGAGAGAAAGAGAGAGAGAAAGAGGGAGAGAGAAAGAGTGAGAGAGGAGCAGAAAGATCTCCTCCCTCTCGTTGCTTATTCTTAAGGGCCAAAAATTATACGTATGAAGTTCAACTAGGGTTAAGGTTAATTCTCCCACATATTCAGTCTGTTTCCTATAAAGTTGGCAAGAGAACCATTTCTCTGTACGTATATTAAATCGATGTATTTTAAATAGCAACAAAAACGACCGCATACAAACATATCCATGGCAGAATTCAAACCCCTAACGTCAGGAGGCAAACACGCTGTTTACCTCTTTATTAACATTTGATAAAAATAATCCGGCAATATTATAGGTTTTTCTAATTCCCACTTCCTTCACGTGAATTGTAGTTTATGCTTCGTGCGACGCGAAAAGGATTTTTAAAAACTACGTCTCACCAAGGGTACATTTAAGCTACGAAGTAGCCGTCATCATTGGCAATTCACTTTTAGTAGATTCTCAGCTCATAACGGCTGCTTGCTAACCAAAATGAACATATAGTTTTCCTAATATTTTTTAGGGCTATTGCAGAGATATAGCCCCATTTTACTTCAAACAAAACGCGAGCTCCATAATTCTATTTAAATAAACCACTACGAAGGAAAAAATGAAATCAATTTCTGACGCAGGATTATTGACTATAAGTTTCGAAGAGATTTCACTGCTCCCTATATATCGCAGAAGCATAAAAAATACTTCCGTCGTCCGTGGTTAGCCATGTTTGCCTTCCGTAACCATATTTAACGTCCGTAACTTCGTTTCAAATAACGGAGCGGAGGAAAACTAGTTTGGGTCCGGGAAAACGAGATTTTACCAACCCCATTACGGCAGGTTCTGAATACACAGGGAGTTGGAAGTTAACACCCTTCCTTCTCTCCATTCACACGAACTTCGCCTAACTTCGTTGCGCATTTGAATTTCTTACACCTCGTTTTCCGGATCATCTCTTATCGGATTTCGGTATCGGAAAGTAACTTTTCGCTGATGTTTTAGCGTGGGAATATATAGCACTTAATAGCCAGTGAAAATTGAGTGCCAGAAATGAAATTCAAGAACTAACTGAATGGAGTTACGCCCTCCAAATCATAAGTTTCTTGTGGAAACGCGGTATTTTCGGAGAACTTGGTCTCGTCATGTAAATTGGGATACGATAAACGAATAAAAACGTCGAGTCTTTGAAATATTTTCGGACCAAATCCAAAAGTAAACGGCACAATATGGACTGGAACGGCAATGAAGTCGGAAAATAACGGTAAAAATGATTTTTTTTCAACGACGGTACGGTCGAAGCCAAATATCTTTTGGCTTACGTACAGGAATTCACTCCACAGCATTGTTTCATAAAGTCGAACTCTCGAGAGGGAGAAGAAAAGGATTTCTCTCGGGTTAAGTTCGGAGAGAAAATTTAAGATTAGAATATCTTAACGCTATTTCCATCTCGGAACGGATATATTCTCTCTCTCTCTTTTTCTCATCCCACCCACTCGCTATATCCACCCCACATATAAGCCACCACCACGCACCAAATACACCCACTGGAAATCGCCTTCTCATTTTCACTCTCATAACCCATCCTCCTTTTCGAGACATCTACCAACTTATACCTCTCTCCCTCTCTCACTCACTCAATCCCTCCTCTCTCCTCCATTCCTCTGAAAAACCTCCCATGACCCACCCTCCTTCCAAACTCCCCTCCGAAGCCATTCTCAGAGCACCCTAAAAGCCGACCTATTCTTCCACAGAGCGGCTCTACCTCCCTCCCCTCCTCCCTCCCTCACACCCGCAACCTCCATCCCCTCTCACAAACCTTCCCTCTTTCTTTCCGCTTCAACCATCCCCCCCAGACAGGAAACGGCGTGCCATCTCTCCCTAACCCCTCCTTCCCTCCCGCCCGCCACCTCCCCCTCCCCTCAGAGTTCCCTCCGTCATCTCCCACACCCTCTTACCCTCCTTACCAGCATCCTCTCCTCTTCCTTCCTGGACCACGCTAAGTAGCGAAAGAGGAGGGGGTGGAGAAAAAGAGAAGATATCTCTTCCGAATGTCTCTTCCACGCCCATTCTTTGGAGACAACCATCCGCCCTCCCTCAGAGAACCGACCCTGCCTCCCCCCCCCCTCCTCGCCTCTCCTACTCCTCTCTCTCTCTTTCTCCTCCTTAACTCCCCTTTCTATTCTTCTTATTCCCTCCTACTCATCTTCCCTTCTTCGCTAATCCTCTCCCGCCTCTGACCTCACGATTCCTGCTTGAGACGTTAGATATCTTTTTTCTTACTGCTCCTTATTTCCCCCGCAAGGCGCATGTACAGACACACGCGATTCGGCGTGGGACTGCGGCAAAATGGCTCGCGTTATACGCTAGGGTAGGTCCATAAACTTTATTTTCATCTTGCTTTTATTCTGCGCAGCATTCGGCAGGATTCGCACATATCCCAAAGTGTATCCAGTTAAACTTGGTTCTCTCTCTCTCTCTATATATATATATATATATATATATATATATATATCTGTGTGTGGGTACATTTTTATCTGCGGATTTAAGGCATTAAATAAATAAATAAATATATATATATATATGTGTGTGTGTGGGTACATTTTTATCTGCGGATATATATATATATATCTGTGTGTGCGCGCGCGCGTCTGTGTGTAGGTACATATTTATCTGCGGATTTAAGGCATTAAATAAATAAATATATATATATATATATATGTGTGTGTGTGTGTGTGAGTGTGCTCGCGCGTCTGTGTGTGTGTGTGGGTACATTTTTATCTGCGGATTTAAGGCATTAAATAATTAGAGGCGCACTTCTGTGGTCCAATCCTCAGTATATGTACTTCGTGTGTAATTTTTCTTGCTCTGATGAGTTTTTCTACATTAATTTACAGAATATTTTAAATTTATTTGCAACTTTGTGTACAACTCGATTTAATGTAAGAACACTATCTATAAGGAGCTTTCTTCATAACATCTTTAAACCGATGCATTAAGTATTCCACAGATAAAATAATGCATCCTTCGTTTCATACTTTCTAGCCTCTCAAACTAGAAATAACGCACCAAGACATGGCGCTCTGATCTTCGTAGCTGAGGAAGACCTCAAAAAGATTTTGAGCGATATAAATAGATAGTCATTGTTGCATGATATTGTCTCCAAAATAAAAAATAAAAAATTATCTCCTGAAGTACGCCAGAAAAGATAAAAATCTTTTTCGTGCATATAAAACGAAGCGAAATAGGTCGAGATTAAAAAATAAAAACGACCGCCGTTTTGACGAAAAGATGCGAAGGAACTTTAATGCTTATTTGGGTCTTCGACATAATAAGCTGTATCCAAGGATGTGCAATATATTCCGAGTATTCGCACTGGCGTCCTTCTGCCAGGAGAATCTTATTTCTGCCCCAGCATATTGCCTTGTTTTGAGAAGTTTTTAGGGATTATTATGGGACCGCTTCTGTGTGCAAATAAGGTCGGGCCGCGGAGATATTCCTGAGAAATGAAATTCTGCCCATGTAACCAACCAATGAACGCTAGGCAATACAGACGCAGTTCCCGGAATGAGCTAAAATCCATTACATTATTCGTTTATCATAAACTCCTGAATATTTTTGCCGATGAGCAAACAAATATACACACAATAAAGTTGGAATTTATCAATTTGATTTGATACTGATAATTAAGCTTATATGAACGAAAACGGTTGAATAAGCATCAGGAAACGAAACATTCTAAAACCATGGAAACGAGGCCTATGTTTTAAAATGGGAAGATTGGATTAGATACCTATGGTCTTTATTTGGGTAAAAATTGTGACTAAGAAGTCCCATCTTCCACCTAGCCCCTCGTCATGACACAAATATATTATTACATACTAGAAATAATAATAATATAATATTAATAGAATACTGTAAAAAGATACACTATTTGTGTGGGAAAAATAAGGTTTATTGCATACATATATAAAACCCACTGCAGGAAAACACCCACATAGAAAGGGGACGTGAAAAGCCTGCGAAACCTACTAAGATTCACTAAACAAATCATCACATATTGCACTATCATGTATAGGATAAACATACAGGAAGAAAAAGACAAGATAACAAATAAATGCACTACAGGATAGCACCCACATAATGAGGTGCATGGATCCGTGAAATCTACTGTAATTCTTTTTTTAAAAACGCAATAAAAGAAGAAAGGAAAAAGAAAGAAAAGAAAATAGAGGAAAGAAAGAAAAGAAAACAGAGGAAAGAAACAGAAAAGATCAAATAATTACACTACAGGAAATACACCGGCTCAAGAAGGGTGGGGATAAAGAGAGGGCGAGAGAATAATAAATCGCATTTTATACCCCAAAATAATGAAACGAGAAGAAATGCGGAAAGCTATTTCTATCTGATAACGCGGTTCGATTTAAAATAGCCGAATTATATTTTAAAAATTAAAATATGCATATAAAATTACAATAAGGTTCTTTTAATTTTATTTCTTGAATAATAAATATTACCTTTAAAATGTAATGTTTTATAGTCCTTTTTCCCATTTCACCGTTACATCCAAACTGAGAGCAATATAATTTAATCATCGAAATTACTATTACGGATACTAATCACTATAAACTGCACAGACGGAAGAACTTTCCCCTCTTGATATCTCTCGCTCGTCACGTACAAAATTCTCCGAGGGCGGAATAATAGTCACCGGACAAAACCATTAGATTTGAAATTCACCACGCAGCTTTAATGACAATTCATCAATTCGGTAGTCGATGGGTAGTGACGAATTCCTCGCAATTACGCATTTACAGACCAGTGAGTGACGGCTCTCGCGCATCGGAATCGCAGATTCGACGGCATACAACAACTAGACTCATCGACGATCCGAGGAAAAAACGGATATTTTTTTTTTGATTCCGAGTTTTTCCTCTCCGCTCACCCGTGCACGCAGAAACAGCTGTGCGCACTCTCGCGAGTCTCCAGCATAACATGTGAATGGGCGGAAGAGATTGTTTGATAGAGGAGAACAGCGAAAGAGAGAGAGAGGGAGAAAAAGATTAGCGATTCAAGAGAGAGAAGGAAGGAAGTAAGTACAGGCAGAGGGAAAGGGTAACGCGTCCATTTGGGATTCAGAAACGGTACTGAATGAGACGAAAGGAAAAGGCAAGCGTGTGTAAGAAAAGAATATGAGAGAGAGAGAGATGGAGAAGGAAGAGAGGAGGGCAATGACAGGATAGCACAGAAGAAGAGCGGGAGGAGGAGGGAGAAAGAGATGAGACGGGAAACTGAAGGATGGGAGAGAGAGAGAGGGGGAGGAGAATACGAAAGGAGGGGAGGGAGAAAGAGATAGGTAGGGTAGAGGAGTGGAGGGAGGGGAGAAGGGAAATTGGAAGGGGTTGGAGAAGAGGGAGAGAAAAATAAAGAGATGGACGGAGAGAAGAAAGGAAAGGAAGGGAAAGAAAAAGATGGCGAAAGGCGGAGAGGAAAAGAGGAAGAAAGAGAGAATGAAAAGAGAGAGAGTGATCAGAAAGTTGGGAAATGAGGCGTAGAGACGTAGAAAATTGATGATGAGAGAAAGAGAGAATATGAGCAAGGAAAGTAAACGAGATGGAGGAAGACAGATAAATGGAGAGATATGGATAAGAAAAAAGCAAAAGAAATAGAAAAATGAGAGTTAAGGAGTGAAAGATTAACGGCAAAATTGAGAGAAAGTGGGGAAGGGAAGGAAGAGATAGCGAAATACGGGGTGAGAATGAACTGAATGAAATGGACGAAGAGAGAGAGGGAGAGAAAGAGAGGGAGAGAGAGAGAAAAGAAGTTGGACTTGGTTAGGGTAGGGTAGCGGCAATTCCATTCGAGAAAGGTACAGCAGAGGACGAGAGAACGTCAGTTAAAGAGAAATCCGACGATAAGGACGAAAGAGAAATGGGAAAAACAAACTCGGATAGACACGTCACGGGACCAAGAGCTTCACCGTCACTCCAACAGGTTTAAACGAGGGGAAGCACCAGAGAGAGAGAGAGAGAAAAGACAAGGATAGAGCACCGGAGAGGAATACCGGAGGGAAATTAAAAAAAAACAAGAGAGAATCACGCTGCGTTGAAGGCATAAGCCTTTTTCCCGTATTCCTCCTACGACGGCGGACGGGCACGTTAGGAGAAAAATAAAATAAAAAGGTTATCGGTACGGTTTTGTTTCACTTGAGCGGTTTTCCGGGCGGCTAAGCGCGGATATGCGACGTCAGCGCCGCACAGAGGAAGGAAATGATATTTTAAAAAAACTCTCAGCTGCTAAATAGAAAAGTAAGAATGGAATAGAGAAGACTGCCGCTCGGTTGTACGTGTTCCAGATGCGAAGAACGAGTTTGATGCAGGATGAAGGGGCTCAGCGGACCGTTTTGTCTGTGTGTGTGTGTAACGCAAGTTCAAATCAATGAGCGATTATTGTCTTATATGGAAGGGCGGGGCGATCAAAGGTTTTTGCTCCACCGGTTGTTTTTCTTTGTCGCACATCCCCTCTCTCCCTTTTCGTTTTTGACTTGTTTCCTTTTTCAAAGGAATACGAAACGAAGCGGTTGTCTCTCTTTCCCCTCCCCCACACCCTCCTGCGCCGGGCGGAAGGTACCTATCGTCGAATCGATTTCAAGTAATACAGAAAGCTGACCTCGAAAATAAAACGCATGCATTATTTATTAATCGTGTTGTTATTCATAAAATTTTTTAAAAAACGCGAGAACTGAGCAAACCTGGCGTAGACCTAAATAAACGATTACAGAATAATGCAAAAAATATAATTACGATATTTTTGCACAGGAAACTACTGAAGGCATTTTAAGATGGAACTACAAAGTTCGTGTAATAACAAACAAGTGTTTGAATTATACAGAAAACGTGCAGAAAAAATAGTACAGGATACTTTCAGGAATTAGCACGTGGTACCGAGAAATTATAAATAGGAAAAAAACAGAGATAAAAAAGCGTAATTTAAACTGGACAACTTTTACTTTTGTGAATGGCGACACGATTTTTCCGAATTAACAGCATTATTTTCATAATGGATGGCATTTTCCATAACTTTCGAACAGTTTTGGGTTGAAATTTGGACGAGAGTTTTAAAACATCGATCCACCATACATTGACAACTACGATACATCGATAACTCAAAATTGAGAGAGCTCGATATCTTGTCTTTTCTTAAGATATGATTATCGCAATGCGATTTATCATTGTAGCTGCTTTAGCTAACCTTCAATTAACTCAGATACAATTTGACAGATTTAAATTCCCAATAAATGGACTGCTATGCCGATTACCAAAACTTATTCAACTCCCCTCTACTTTCAGTGAATAGTCACAAAATTTCACCCGCAGTTCCTTTGAAAGAGAAACTCATCAGCGAAATTCGCACAGATTCCTCAGCTGTTTATCTTCATTACGCAGGCTACATCATCGGCTTATGAACGGCAGCTATTTTTAACCGTTTCCATGGTAACGAAAACCGCACAAACATACCGCAGGACATCCCCTCTTCTTCCTTGCTTTAACATTCCCTATTGTTCCGTGGTGACCAAATCTCTCTCCCTCTCTCTCTCTCCCGAAAAGCTCGCTTCTCTTTCATTCTCCTACTCATATCCCCTTATCACGGTCACACCGTTAGCTTCACAACTCGTCCATTCTATTCAAATACTTACTCCTATCATTCTCCCTTATTCCCTACCAACCACCCTCTCTCTCTCACTCTCTCTCTCTCATCTCACTAGTCTCCTCCTCTATCTCCCTTCTTCTCTCCTCCAAGCCACCGTAAAATTGCTACAACAAAGAGCCTACTGTCTCTAATACTCCTTCGCTCGTCCGTAACCAAGGATACTGGCCAGCAGCTAGCTGGCAGAACAAATGAACCAGAAGAGGCAGGAGAGAGAGAGAGGGCGAGAAAGGGATCTGTAGGTTGAGGGATGAAGAGAGAGAGAGATTGGGGGAGGGAAGGTCCGAGTCAATCCAAACGAGAGAAGAGGAGAATGTGGCGGAGCGGGGGGGGGGGGGGGGGGAGGCGGAGTGGGAGCTTAAGGGGTGAGATGGAGCGTGTGCGGAGCTAAGTGGGAGAAATTGAAAGGGGATGGAGTAGGGGGGTGGGGGGGGGATGCGGCTGAGAGGGCGAAAGAGGGGAGGGGAAAGGTTAGGGGAAGAAGTGGGAGGAAGGACTCGGATGGGGAAGGTTACGACGAGGAGGAGGTGGCGACGCGAGTGTTTGTGCTATGAAGATGATATATGGCAGTGGGTGCCAAAGACGTAAAATGAGTAATGTCCCCCTACCCACCGAAAGCGTCGTATTTTAACGCTTTCTTTTAATAAGGTTCCGATGGAGGGGGATTGGGAATCGTTAGGAGACATAAAAGCGACGGAGGAATCGAACTAAGGGGTTAGCGAAGGAGGAAATTCCGGATCGAGTAGGAGGGAATTGTTCGAGCGGTGAACGTGACATAGGTCGTTCGCTCTAATAATTTAATGCAGACTTATTGTTGGGAATATGCCAAAAACATTGAACTAACGATCTGAAAATAATACGTCGAACGAAAAGCAATCCAACCGAAGAAGAGAGAAACCTAATTTTACTTAACGCATTGGCGGAAAATAAAATTCACACGTCAAGTTATTAGGTACCACACTTTTCCTTGTGTGAAATTAATTAATTTGCCGTTTATTTTCGGAGAAGAAGTTATATAGGAAGAGACGAGGCTATGTTTCAGCAGAGAAAATAAGTAATTTCGATACTGAAGAAAATATAATTTTTCGGGTTAAAAATGCAAGAGAAAACCACCAATAAATTTAGTTGAAAAGGGCGTAACATGTTATATGAACATCTCGTTTTTAAAGTGCGATTAACGACAAGAATTTTGAAACGGCTCCATGCTCCAAAAATACAACAAATTGGATTCCGTTATAGAAAAAAAATGACCACGCGGATATTATTTTCTCAATTTCATTGTTATTACACATTGTAATTTTCATTTTTTCCATTCCAGAGTTCAACAATATAACCGCCAATTTGTAATTTCCACATCCACATAAAAATTTCTACGTTATTTTTGTATTATATGGCAAGTTAATGAATTTGATCAATGGGTGGAAAAATCACCTGTTATGTCTAGTGTAGTTAAACACTCCCGGGACTTTATTTGTACATGCATCTTTTGATGCTTTAAAAACGATTCGAAATTAAACAGAACCAGCTTTCGGATATCTATAAGGAGAATTTCACATTCCTTCTCAGATTCGCTAATAATAAATGTACGCATAACAGCTGGGTTTCTCAAAACTCGCTTCAGAAAAGAATTCCCTTGAACCATCACGAGAATTCGACGATATTTTCCTCCATCTAATACTACGTCTTCCCCAATTTCTAGCTGCGTATAATACAGTCGTCCTCTCTCTCTCTCTCTGGATCTCCGTTTCCTTTTAAGAGTAAGACGTCAGTTGAGTTATTACGCTCCTAGTTCCCTTTTCATCCAATCTCTCTCTCTCCCTTACGCACCTTCCGGTCTAGTCCTCCACAAGAGGTCACACAAAAGAGCAGTGGGATCGAGGGAATGGGTTTCCTCCATTTCTGCACGGGTGTTCCATCGCCATGGGAAAAGGAGCGAGGAGATGGGAGAAACGCCACACAATGGGAGCACCCCGCGTAGCCAATCGTGGGGCGCCTACTAGCGACCTCTCTCTCTCTCTTAATAAGGTGCTTCCCTCTAACGTCCGTGCTCTGGGTTTTTTCCCCAGAGCGAGTGGGGTGAGCTATGCTATATGCCATTTTAAATAGGAGACGTGGCTTATTAAAAGACAAGGAGCGTGGGAGTGTCTCATAGGTATTCAGATCGATTTGGAATTTACGGCGTTTAAATATTAGATATGACATCATTCCAGTAAAATTATCATATGGATCAAAGAATTGTATCGTAATTGTAGAAATTTTATTATATTAAGAGGTTAGAATTATATTTAAAGCAATAGTAAAGGAAAATAACTTTGGAGAAAGAATTTTAAAAACTAATTTTGAAGGAGGTGGACAATCCGCTATCTTTCCGCTCAATACATTTATGAATTACTAGTTGAAAGTACCCGGCGATGCCCGGGTTATGCCAGACGTCTTTGGCGAATAAAATTATGTATTACATATATTACAATTCGAATTTTTTCATGAAAACAATAATTTCTCTATACTTATGCCAGACGTCTTTGGCGAATAAAATTATGTATTACATACATTAGATTTCGAATTTTTTCATGAAAACAATGATTTCTCTATACTACGTATATTGGAGAAAGTAAAAACTAATTCTGAGATATCTCTGATACCTATGAATTGGGCGAACTTTTATGTTTTTCTTTTTATTTTAATATATGTCCTTTCTTTTTTATATAACAATCAATGCAGCCATTTATGTAGAATATCAATGAAGAGAAGATAACCATGTAATGTGTCTAAAATAATAACGTGTGTCCCTATTCTCATTTAATTAAAACTTTATGCTTGAGTCTATTTGCGTTAATAAACATTATGGATGTATAATTTAATGATTCTACTTACAAAGAGATAAGATTCCTGCATTCAAACGATGATAGGAAGATTCAACTGCTTTGATTGAATCGTTAGAAACACTTCCCATACGCACTTAACTGCATAATTATCCGTAAATATTAATGTTGCTATGTATAAATGTTGACATTGCTACAGCAATAATTTCGATTCTTAAACAAAGTGCGAAAGGAATAACGCTATTCTTTCACATATTTGAAGGTTTAATTGGCATTAATTGAATCGGAGGCAACAATTACGGTCGCTTTGACAACGTCCGGAAAGAGTACGAAATATCCGAAAAATTTCGAAAACAATTGCGTATTTCTGAATGATTCGACTGTATAACATGTAAACATCGCAAGAATAAGATAGTATAGAGTTTTAGCCGTCGAATAAAGAAAAATGAAGAAAATCTGTCTATATTTACATGTTTTAATGAATGAAGGAAAAAAACCTTGCACTCTGAAAATCGAAAATCCCGTGTAAACTTATGGGAAAATAAAATTGTCTCCTGGATTCGAACCCGGGTCGATTTTGGAAATGTCGGGTACCCTATGTTACTCGTTGAGTCATATGAAGTCAATTTACAAAGTTTGGTCCCGATAGTTCAAAGGGCGTGGGAATGTATAAGGAACAGATGGACAGACATTCAATTTTATTATATAAGATTACAATTCGCCAGAAATTATTCTATGATTTCATACAGGGTGGAATCTTCTTAGGTAGCGGATATGCATGTATTTTCGACTACTTCAAATGTCCATAATAATTCGGCTATTGAGCAAGAGGAAATAAATTACACCAGTAGCAATGAATCCGTCAAAATTTAAAAAAATTCCTTAAAAATCACAAAAAATTAATACAAACAATAATACTGGATAAATAAGCGTATAAAATATATCATGAACAAATAATGATTCAATTAATTTTTCAATAGACCGACAATTTATCTCGAAAGACTCTTTACCGTCTCGTTTGAATAACCTGTTTGACATAATCGTCTTCGCATACAGAATCGCACGGAGAATCCAATTCGTTACCCAGTCATTTATGCATTTGATTTTCCTTCGACCTACTTCTAACACACCTCGGAGAAACTCCCATGAATCGAGCCGAAGAACTTCTCAGACTTTTTATTTTTCCTGTCGGAAAGAGAGAGAGATATCGCGCCTCATTCAGATGGCGCTTCGCTCTCCCTCCCACTTTTATCTCCCTCCCTCCCTCCCTCTTTGGGACCCTTATAGACCCCATCCCACACAACCTATCTCGACTCCTTCCCTCTTCCTCTCACACCCTTGCATATCCCCAGGGGCCCAACCTCCTCCCCACTGTACCCTTCTCCTTCCTTACTCCCTCCTTTTCATTCTCCCTCTCCACCAGCCAATCTTGTCATCCTATTTCCCTCTTAACTCCAGTTTCCTTCCTCCTGTCCTGTTACTCCCTCCTTCCCCCTTTTCTTCTCCTCCTCCTCCTCCTCTTACATATAGCTCCCTCCTTTTCGTCCCCTCTCCTCCTTTCTCTTCATTCTCTCCCTTCCCGACTGAGTCCCCATTAAGGGAGCTGGGGGTGGCCTTATCTCTTTGCGAGGCCGATGTAGCTGTCATTCCCTTCGCAGGGTCCAATGAGGTCCGCCTTATTTTAAGGCCGCTCGCTGCCTTACGCGGCACTGCTGCTACTACTACTACCCTTGTTTTTTTCTTTCCTCCTCCTGGTGCAAGGGATCGCTTAAGTCTCGCGAGGCACTGCACGGATTCGGAGAAGAAAAAAGGGTCCCGGCTGAGCTTGAGGTGATGGAGTATTTTGCATAATTTCAATCGTAAAATCCCATGGTATTTACATATAGGTAATGTCCATTCATTTTTGCGTATGCTTGCGTTACATAAATTTACATATGCATACATGTATTAATGTACGAATATAAGTATACACACGTATTTACACACCTCCCCTACGCTTTGCAATGTACATACCTTCCTGGCTAAGATCATGTAGAGCGAAACCGTGTTTTCCCTAAATTTGAGGTCCATATGCAATGAACAGTCACTTTATACTCAGTATGGCTTCATTTTATCCCTTCTTAAAACCCCTATGTCGAACTGTTTATACTTTTGCTTTTTAATGCTCCAAGCCGCTTCAAACCTTGTTAAACCTAAACCGCGCAATTCGAGGGATGGGTGTGTGTGTGTGTGTCTCCCGTCAATCCCCGAATTAGAGACCATCTATAAAACACTATCTTCGCGCAGCACCAACGGAAGTTTGTGATAAATTCACCCGTACCAAGGGATACGTTGAGATTCCCTCGGTATTCCGTCGCTAATCACAATTCACCACGCCTTTACATATGCAAATATATTCACTTATACTAGAACTGAATTTATTTTTACGCATATGTGTGTCTACGCGTGCGCGCGCACACAAACACAAAGAATTGCATGCGATGAAGGACATGGTCCAAAAATCTTCGAGTGACAACTAAACTTTTCCAACCTACCGCTACCCGTTTCAGCATAAACTTGATTTTCTTAATCCTAACCAAATCCAATTATGTTCCTACCTTTCATCTTTAACGAGTATGTATGCATGGGTGGAAACTACGTGTTGCAGGAATCTCAGTGGACATTTACCGTTGTGGAGAGCCGCTGGCTATGTCCGAGAGACACACATTGCGGATGAATAAGGTTTCAACATACGTCATTTCATGTGTATCTATCCGACACCCACAGCAGTTCTCTAAACGATGTCCTTCGACGCCAATTTGTTATATTACCTTCCGTCTCCCTCGAGTACAGTGGTGTGTGTTCGTATGTATGCGAATATATTAATTAATAGGTACATGTAACACTATATACATAGTACGCATGGGATGAGACGAAGAGATATGTGGAAGCGGATATTGCGTGAGAGTTACAGTGAAAAAGTAAAAAAACAAGAGGGAACCAGATACGGAAGGGGTGAAAATTAAAATAAAAAATGGACGCGGACGCGCACGACTATGATCGAAATGAATAGGACGGAATGGGTTGCATACTCTAAGGAAGGTGGGCGTCAGGGAGGAGGGAATTTTATTATTATTGTTTTCGGTTGCCAACAACTTACGCGGGAGTCGGAAAGAGCAAGGGAGCGGGTAGTAAAAGGGGGACAGAAAGAAAGAGCGGTGTTGTGTCGCCCAGAAACAATGGGAGTAAACAATAACGCGAGGGAAGAGACAAAAGGCCGAAAACAATATATATGTGATGCCCTTCTGCGGGAATGGGGGGAGAGGGTGGGAAGAACAATGTAAGGGCACTGGACGAGGGAAAGGGGGTAGAGAGAGAGAGAGTGTCGTTCGAGGGTGAGGGATTTTTGAGGAGTCGTGTGGGTGACACGCGTTGGAGACGCTCGGGTGGAAGATATGCCCGAGGTTGTTGTTCGGAGGAATGGGGGAGATGCGACGGGGTTGATGGTGTTGGTGGGGGAGGGGAGGGGGGGGGGGCGAGAGTGGCGGAATGGAAAGAAGGGTGTTTTTGGAACACAGGCGAACAAAAAACTGTCGCAAAATGTGTCGGAGAAAAATGCAATGGGCCTAGGTGAGAGGGATTTCATTTATTATTTACCTAAAGAAAATATTAAATTGTTAGTTATGTACTTATCTTTACATTTGTCTTTATATTTATTTATTTGATTATCTAGCAGTTAAATTTATTTTAAACTACGTCATATGAAACTCGCTAGAAGCACTTCATGTAATTTTAAAATCAACTTGTATTCCGATATAAAGGCTTCAACGCACCCCACGACAGGCTTCGAACCCACCACCTCAGAAGTAGGAGGCAGACATGTTACCAATATACAGGGGTAAGATATTTTGGCAGTATTTGGTGATTTTAGCTGAAAATAAAAGTATATTTTACCATGTGAAGATTAAAAATATGTTACTGCCATGGAATGAACCGGTGAAGCAAAGGTGGCAGAATTCTGGGCAATTTCAGTATGTATGATGATCACTTCAAAAAATCCTACTTCGAAGAAATATGTACCGTCATGATCTTCAAGTTAAAATTAATTGACTTATACGAAGACCGATTCCCCAAAGAAGAGAGTAATAAGTCGAAAGCTTGCACGATAAATGCATTTTAAAAATAATGCTAAATGGCGAATACTGTTGCCGTGGAAAGGAATTATGTGCTATTTTATCCCTAAAGTAAATAAAATCATGAAATTTAAGCATGGAAACGTTGACCGTGCGCCTGTATTCCTTCAACTTACTAAAATAAGCGAAACTATCAATGCTTCAAAGCATATAAATCGCGTGATTCACACGCTAAAATGCTACCGACGCTATCAATTAACTTGAGGGAACTCGAGTTTACAATGTCACACGAAACAAACTTTAGAAAATTAAAACTTGCGACGGGGACTCGGTGAGAAGGTGCATTAACCGCTAAATTACAGAAAATGCGTCGTCGAGTGAGGAGACAATGCCAAACGATATAACCCCACCCCCAAACACACACACACACGTGTGCACAAATGGACAGTCTGTCACGATAAGGGTAGGAAGGGAGCGGGAAATGAGACGAGGAAGAATGATCAGTATCTGCGTTTCTCGCTGGATGTTCGCACTGGCGTAATTAGGTGCGGAATGGAGAGCAAGAAGGGTTTGTGTGCTTGAGGAGGGGGGTTGGGATGGGAAGTAATCAACGCGGTAGGGTAAGGAGGGAAGGGGCCAGGGTGAAAAGAGGAATCTGTGACGCGCAACACGTGGGGATTGGCGACGGAGATGATGAGGGATATAACCGCCTGGAGGAGAAGTGCATCGAACGAGGAATACGACATCTGTTTCCTGCAATCGGAGTTATTCGAAATAAAAGAATGTTTCTGTCGCATCCGATAGGGAATATAACCTGCACTTAAAACGGGGGAAATGCCAACATATTTCGGTATTTTATACGTGAGAAATGAATGAGAGTGAGGTGATTATTTATATTTTCTGCCTCCACGAATTTATGTAATTGCTACGCTTATAGATATAAAATTTTTTATCGGGAAATTTTAATGGACGAGTTATATGCTAATGACCTATAATCAAACTCTCGGAGATATTGACTTCAAAGTTTTAAGTATTTCTCTCCGAATGATAACTCGTAATTTTAAATCTGCCATTTTATGAAGAAGAAAGCAATAATACATCTTCACGTAGAAAAAATCTAAATTTATTCTCCACAACTCTTCAACAGCGAGTGGTTACAGAACACCGGAATCAACGATTCAGTTGATTTAAAGTCATAGAGCTGAAAACTGCGACCCTCGGCCAGCCATAATAATTAATGCGAAATTGTGAACAAGATCCAAGGGAAACATTAAGTAAAAGGAAAAGTTAATTTAATTTTATTATTAAGAATTGTCAGCCTAATTTTTAACTATCCGTAACTTTGAATTAATACAAAATTTTACCATTAAACTTCAAAACCGCTACTAATTATAGCTTAACTTTCCCATATACAATATTTTCCAAGTAACACAGCTTTCGAAACTATAATATTCACTTGGCCATTTTGACCTTAACAGATTTTTTGAAAATATAATCAATGTGAGTACTTTGCACCTAGCGTGTTTAATTACGGGTTCAAACCTTACACATTTTAGCTTTAGCGGAAAAGAGAAGGATCAAAGGTTCGCTCAGCGATAAGGATCCCCAAGGGATCGGCTTCAGCTCCTCGAGCGACACGAAATAATGCGATTGAGATCTCCAGGGTCGAGGTTTTTGACCCCTCTCGGATTTAGCTCTCTTTTATCCGAAAACGCGGAGAGAAACCGGGACAAAAAATTCCTCCGAATTTGAAGAGGATCCTGGCTCGGATTCCCCATCCGGTTCGACGGAAGATACACGATTTCATCGGGCGCCCGTCTCTAATTATACCTTACGGGGTTGAACGTCCTTTTTCCCACACTCGACTTCACCGACAAGACGACGTTGTATACGAAAGCAACGATTCGAGAAAATTCCTGCGAAAATTGTCCCTCGCTATCGTGGGAAAATTTATTCTGTTTAGGGAAGATTCTGCAGAAGATGCTTCCGCAACCGTTCCATGGAAGAAAAGCAGAGTGAAGCATATTTTTCTTTAAATTTGACACCGAAAATCATATTCCTTAATAATATTAACCAATTATTTTCTATACACGATTGTTAGTGAGTAGGTTTATAGACTAAATCCAACGTGTGTATCGTATCGTAATCGATATCAGGTGGAGTATCGATAAATGAATATAATTTCGATTCGCAAACCGTAATACAGCATGTTGAAAATATTCAATGTAGCTACATAACACGTTTTAATATTCCGTGAAAATCTTTCATAATTACTATTTAATACATAACCTAGACATAAAGGCCGCTTTATTCTCTTAATTCATCCACGCATTGATAAGTCACTCGAATATTTGAAGCACAAAAACCTCGCGAAATAAAAATACCAATCAAGTTCGCAAGGCCAACATTACTCGGTTGCTAAGCGAAAAGGAGAGAGACGGAAAGAGAATAATTCCAGAATTCCAAGCATCCCATTATTGCGACGCAAGACGATGCCAATCATATTCAGCGAGAAGAAGAGGAACACATCCACGTGGAACACGCCCGAAAATACCCGAATTTAACGATATCGGAGAAGGAAGGCGAAGCGGAGAAACATTCTTTTTTTTTCGTGGCGCAAGTGTATAAAATATCTAACACGGCGTCCTTTCCGCTTCTCTCTCTCTCTCTCTTCTTCTATTCTAAACCTTATCCTTCATCTCGAGCACGTTCCGTTGCGTGTCTGTGCTAAACGCCCCTCGTTCATTAAGGGGTCCCTTTTTTCTGAATGGTCCTTTCTAGAGTGGGCCCTCTTCTTTTCGCCGATGAGCTTTCTGAAGAGGTCCGTCTTCTCTTTCCGCCCCTCTCTCCCCATCTCTCTCTTTCCCTTTCATCTCATTCCCACGCGTCTCTCTCTCTCCCCTCTTTTCGGATATTCATTTCGAATCGTTCCATGTTGCAGCACGCCCGGAATGAACTTCCTTTGGGAATTCACTCCGCAATATCAATTAACCGCTTCAAACTTTGGCGTGCGCGAGCTTCCTGTGGTTGCTATAGTCCTCGATAATCACGCTGGCAAACGCCTCGCTTGTCTATCTTCTCTGTATCTAAAGCCTCTTCGAAACGGGGTAACTTTTGTATTTTTTTGGAGCATGTAGACTCGAGTGAAATGCACTTACCTTAATATCTGTGAACCATCTCGCTTAAATTTTCCAATTAAAAAAAATCCTGGAGAAATTATTTCATGAAAATTTACCTATGCTTAATTTCCGATAGTATTAAAAATAGTTGACCTTTGGTGTTTGTTTCCGTGCGCATGGGTTACGGCAATAATTTCGTGACTTTAAGACCTCAATTATTCCTTCCTTAATTATTCACGAAACGTTGAAAATTGCAAAGGTAGTCGACAATTTGGATCGCGTCCATTTCGAAGAATTTATTTCCCTCCCCCTTGTTTGCACCTACTTTTTTGATCGCTCACCCAATTTCTTCCTTCTATAAGGGCCTTCCTTTCCTCTTCACTTGGCTGGCAACGAAGACGAAGATAAAATTGGTAAAGGAATGCAAGAAACGAATGGACGAAATGAAAAGGGAGGAAAAGATGATGGAGGCGAACATTTCCTTTCTTCCGATTCCATAGGAATTTCGCCTCTTTTTTCCTCTAAGGCGACTCGTAGCATGCTTCTATTCTTGCATCTATAATAATATTTCGAGCATCTCGTTATTCCTGCCAGTATTTCGCACGAACGATCTACTAAAATCATTGTCTTACTTAAATTCGATGCCAGGGTTTGGCTCTCCGAATAAATGAAATTATAGATTTAGAAACATTTTAAATTCGAATTACCTAATTTTCATATTTAAACGGAACTATTAAAATTATATGAAAGGAAGGTCGAAGAGGATCGCTAAATTTAGAAATAAAATGCTATAAACTGAGTATAGGTAACAACGTAGAGATTACTTAAGATAGTAATTGGACCGTAATTTAATGGCAAAAATTACCATAACGAGGGCAGTTTTGAGTGTATTTTTAAATCGCACCTTAAAATACAAAAGTAAAAACCTCGGGAAAAATCCCAAAACGTCGGATAGGATACGAACGAGAGAGCCAGAGAGGAACTAGAAGCCCACTCCACACGCAGCAGACGGGAGGGAAGGCAAGGGAGAGAGAAGTGAGAGGTGAATTTTGAAGAGGGAGGCGGAGGAGGGGAAAGATAAGGGGAAAGCCGAAGAGGGTGGCGGGAGCAAAAAAAAAGGGTTTTGGAATGGGGAGGAGGGTGGGTTGGTGGTAGTGGTGTGGGGGGTAAGCCCTCTCTCCCTACTCCTTTCGAGTGAGACGCAGAGAGAGAGAGAGGGAGAGTAAGATGAAGTGCACTCGAGGGTTGGCTGTTTCAAGCACCTCTCCATACCAACTCAGCTCAACGCCTTTTTCCTCCATATAAGCCACTACTGCTCCACCCCTTCCCACTTCCTACGCTCTCCACCGTCCTCGTGCGCACTCCACCCTCTAATTCCACCCAGAATTTCTACCACCCCCACCGCCCTTTCGCGGGCAAAGCCCCGCCACTACCCTCAACTCCTCGGAATTCTCCTTCTTCTTCACCCCTTCCACTCCTTACTCCTTGGCTTCCGTTCCAATTATAATGGATTTAATGCAGAGGTTTCGCAAGAGTAAGGATTTTACAGGAAAAAAAGTCACTACCCCTTCTTGCGAACATTTCGTGGGGATTTTCATCTGGGGTTGGAGTTAGTAAGTAGTAGAGAAAGAGAGATTTCTGTTCGACTTCGAGGGTTCTTTCGAAGTATCGGACATAAGAGAGAGCGAGTTCCGAATCAAACATTTAAAGGAGTGACCGCATCTCTTCATACTTCGTAGTTTCAAACTTTAGGGTTAGTATAATGTAGAAGGATTCCGACAATGCGTAATCGCCGGGATATCTCAAAACCAAAATAACTTCGTCTGATGCATGAGATTTAAAAAATACCTCCGTCTCGGAATATAATAGCTTCCGCTTAATTGCGACCTCTTTTTACGAAAGCATTCGTTGGTATTCTAGGAATTCGACTAATGCACTAAATGCCCGCTTTTGGATTACGGAGCTCGCCGGGTAACCCCGCAGTATGTATGCATATACTTAATTTTAAGAGAATAATGTACTATTACCTACTTTAATTCGCACAACTCCGGTTACATAAAACGTCGTAAACTTCTCTTAATAGAACAACATGCCCAGAAAAGAATATAAGAAAGAAGATTACATTTATGATTCCACGTAATTCTGCCTCTTTTTTCCCATAGTAAGCTAGGATTTAAACGAAAATAAAGTAAATTATGGTCAGATTTTGGTGCTGATACAAGAGATATGTAAACAAACAAAAGTTGGTAGAGAGGGAAAAAAACGAGAAACGAAAATAATTCCTCCCCTACCAATCTCACGAAACTGCCGCCGAATATCTTTTTTTTTTGCGTCCAGAAATCAAAACAAACTCCCCGTATCACCCTTTCCTCCCTCTCTCTCTCTCTCTCTCTGTACAGGCGCCTGCTATTCTCCCATCAAATCACCCCCACACACACCCCTACCAACGCACGCACGCAAACCCCTTCCACCCGAAACCTTCGCATACAAATCTCAAACCTCCCTTTCTCTTTTTTTCCCTCCCAACCCATCCTCTCGGGCATATATATCAACCCTACCAGAGGAAAAATTCCAAACTCCCAGACCCCTTATCTCCCCCCTCTCCCCCTTCCCTTTCCATACCGCAATTCCCCCCTCTCTCACATCCTACGTACAACACCAGTCACCCCTTCAAAAATGGACGCTGGAAGCAACCAACCCTGCTTCGGTCCACCGTCAATCAAAGTTAGAGGGAGAGAGGATGAGAGAAATGTGAAAGGAGGAGAAGAGAGGAGTGGCGAACGGAGGAAGAAGGGGTTTCGGGATTAAAAAATAAAACGGGAATAATAACGGGAGGAGAAGAAGGAGATGAAGAAAAGAACAGAATTACTACCCCCTTCGGCACGGGAAGGATGCGGGGAGGGCGAAGAGACTAAAAGGGAAACGGCGATATAGCTCTAATTCCAACCCCCTAGCAATCGCGTAATTAGTAGACTTTAAAGGGGCTGTTCAATTTGTGTCGGAATATAAGGAATGGTCTCCTTCTCGTTGATGAGCTCGTGTATAAGACGCTGAATCACTTGGGATGTCCTCTTTGGGGCTAAAAGGTTCCCCACTGTAGGAATTGATGCATTTTCTCCTAAATGTTAGATATATTGCTGGCTTTGCTCTGCGCCGATTATGTCGTTAAAGGATGAGAGCGTACTATTAGAAATAATGGTCTGTATCTTAGAAAAGTTCTGTATTTTAGTTGTGACTCACCCATTATACTTCCATAAAAGAACTACAGTAACAGAGTACGTTGAAAAGTTCAGGAAAAACAATCGAAAAGTGTCCAATAATAATTTATAACACTGACTGGACGTTTGGTCGAAATGCCTTTTTGGTAACTGTTAAATTTCGGGATAACTTGACTATATTTCACAGAGCCTATGTTATAACTCAAAACCAATAATAAATGGAACGTAGTCGTCGCGGCTGAACGAAAAATTACACTCGACATTTGAAGAAACGAGACATAAATGGTAATTAGCTATCAAAAATTAAAAAAAACCGCAAAAAAGCTAGTCCTGAACCTTTTCGATTTATAATGCAATCGGAAATACAAAAAACAATCACACTGAAATACAGATACTTTTCCGGTGGCGGAAAAACAGTTCGCGAGTCCCGACAGTGTCGCTGACGTCTCAAACTCCCATTGAAAAAAGAGCGAAACGCACATAAAATTTCCGACGAAACTCTTCCTCCCCAATAAACGACATCCACGAATGACTCCTTCTGAATATACATAGCGCTAAAAAAGCGCCAGTAATATAAAAAATAACAACTTTAGTATTCTAGCCTCGTATGAACTCTCAAGATTAACAAAAAAACGGACGACCGCGCCATAAAAAAATCCGCAACAACATCGGAAAAAAACATTATTTCCGAAAGAGAGAACTACGCATACTTTCCCTCTCAATTTCCTCCACGACGGATTAAAGGAGGAAAGCGGACGATATAAAATAATAGATACAAAAAATCTCGTATTTTTTCTCGGTACGCGCCTACGAAGGGAAGGTTTCTGGAATGACGGGAGAAGAGAGGGGGGAAGGAGGAAGGAGGAGGAGGCGGCAAGCACATAAAAGGCTCTTGGAATTGGACATAGAGGGAGAGATTGAAGGAAAGAGAGAGGGATGGAAGTAAATAGGGAAGAAGTGAAATGCTGGCGTGGTGATTCGGCAAGACGTTTGAAGAGGGATAGGGAGGGAGGAGAATATTTCCGGCAGCGGAGACGGAGGGAGGAGGAAGCAATAGCGGAAAAGAGGGGGGAGAGAGAGGGAGGAAGCAATACGGAAGGGAGAGGGCGGCGGAGCACAGACGCATTTCTAAGAATCGAGGGGGAATTGTTGAGACGTATAGATTCACGCATACTTGGGAGGTCCGCCATTTATCCCGACGCTTTCGGGGGCATGCGGGTAGGAGCAAAGAGGGTATGGGGGCAAATGGAAAGGGAAGAAGGAAAATCGGGGATGATAGGGGAGGATAAGGAGGGATAGATCTTCGCTATCGACACGGGAGATGAAAGGGGGGAGGGTGTTTTGGGAGGGGGGGAGGAGAAATAGGAGGGTGACGGGCTGAAGTTAGACGGGGAAGGAGACAGAGAGAGAGAGACAGAGGGGGTGCAGACGTTTGGGATTGATAGGAGATGTTTTGGTGACTTAACGGATGGATCGAACTGGATATGAACTGCCGATGTTTCTCTATATGTTCAATCCACCCGTTTTTGCGTTGTAAAACACGCGATAAATAATAGCGGCACTAATTCGGAATCGCGTGAATGAACTATCGACATATTATGTTTTAACTCTATTTTCGTTAGTTTGTAATGACTCAAAATGCTGTTAAAGATTTCACAGAATGTATAATAACAAGATTCTAATAGTAAATGCAGAGAAAAAAAATAAACAATGCGTTTCATACGCAGGATCTTCAGTTATCATCTTAATTTTGTAAACATAACAATTAAAATAATTAAAAGACGTTATAAAGTATTCTTCATATATTAAATAACCATATGCTTTCAACGAAGCGAATCAAATCCACACATCCTCGAACCTTTATTCGAAACATTCACAGTCACGAGACAATATGAGCTGAAAAAATATCAAGTTTAACGAATTAATAATTTCAGCAATAAAAATACACGTTGATACTATGATGTAATATCGTTTTAGCATTCAATTGCCAATTTTCCGAAAATTCATTTCCCTTCGTAAAATTAGCACCCCTACAATTTGCACCGCCCATTAAAATTTACGACTCCTTTTAATAGAAAGAATAATACATTCCCTACGTGCATACGGTGAATTAACGTTCATTAAAAGAGCCGACAGAAATTGCAGAAATACTCGGCGCGAAATTGGAGACGGGAAAAAGGAACTCTTTAATCTTCTTAAAGGAATTATACGCGACCGTGAGAAAAATTTCCGCCGTAAAAAATGCTTCCGCGAAAACCATAAAGTGCGTCTATTTGCTCAACCACGTCGACACACGCAGTTTTTCCTCGGTACACACACACACAGGGCACGGCGGTACTCCACCCCTTCGCAATCTTCAGCGTTTATCTCCACCTCGCGGGCAATTTCCCTCAGAGTCGAGACGGGAAACCCGAGGGGAAAGATTTATACGGCGTTCTACGTAATCCATATGAATACTCCTTTAAGTCCCATTTTGCAGCATGAGGAGAAGAGAGAGCACAGCTTGCGCACTTGGGAAGGAAATAGACTCGGAAAGGCTGTCATAAGGCAGCGGGTCAACATAAACACATGAGATCTCCGAGGCGCTGGAGTCAGAGATTGTCTCTCTCTCTCCTTTCTCCTCTCTCTCTCTCCTTTCGGCAAAGTGCCCTCGATTCGGAACACCCTTTGCCGTCATCATCTTTAGTGCGACGTCTCGAAGAAGTTTCGCTAAGAGGCGCCGCTATGAATATTTGATTCGGAAAGCGCATGCACGCGCATACATTAGGTTGGCTCGAAATCGCATCAGGAGACGCTCCCTCGGACGGAGATAGCGCCGACTCCGCTAACGAATGCAGAGGAAATTTTTCGGCATAGCATGTTCCGTTTAAATGGAAACTCTTAGATCTTTCTCGGGGAAAAGGTTTAAGGATTATCATAGGATAGAGTCCCATTAATGCGATCGGCTTAGAAATAAATCATATATCATTTTACACGTTAGAGTCGATTTGATGATGTGCGATATTTCGATTCGATATGATATAACGACGAATATAAATAAATCGTTCACAAATTACGCTTTTATGCAGGTATTAGAGATAAAAGAAGATAAATTATATAAAAGAAAGAAAGTAACATATGTATTTATAAACATATAAATTACAACCTTATAATTTTACCAAAGTTACATAACATTATTCGTAGTAAACGGAGTTATTGAAAACTGGGGAAAACGGAATTAATAAAATAACTACAGTAATATCCCGCTATAGGTCGGAGATGCGTTCCTGAAAAATGCGACTTATAACGAAACAACGTATGGCGAAACAAAGATTCCCATAAGAACTATGATAACAGTAGGGGTTACGTTCCTGGCGGATATTTTGTGATAAATTTGTGTCCCAAATAATACATATCAATACAGTACATTAGATATACTACGTTACCACCATGTGTTTACCACTCATTGCTACTAGGGTTTAATATACATTTTATCGTAACAACGAGTAACCAATTGCAATAATAAATTCATAAATCACCGAAAATAATTGTCTATAATGTGATGGAGCGTATAAATTGTTTCTTTACTTAGTACACTGATACGCACTTTAGAGTACTTTTCATGCAGATGTTGCAATCCAAAGTGTATCCAATACCTCATGTGATATCAACGCAAACGTAAACCGGGATCAGGACACAAAATGTTAGACAAAACCGTTCACAAAGCTCTCTTATAGCTGACTGTCGCACAGAAATAGGTTTTTACACATCGTCATTACAACTGGGATATTCCCTTTTATCTCCTGTGTGACTTGTGAACCACCTAACCCAACGTGATCTCTCAAACACATGGCCAGCAAATGTTTATTCTGTGTATGATTTTACACGAATTGATATATACGAAATTAAATTAATTCACATAAATAATAATAAACATGAAATTAAAAGCCGAATAGAGGGGTTTTACTGTTATAGTTAGAATTTATGCACCGCAATTGGAATTTCTGAAATTTTGCGTTTAGCATTTCACAAACGACGTATATGCGAAGCGACACAACTTATAACGAAACATTTTCCTTCACCGATTGGCGACGTATATGCGAAACAACGTATAGCGGGGTTTTACTGCACATATACCTAATATATCCGACGCGAATTAAATTAATAATAATAATATTTATTATTGACACGTTGAAACAAGTAATAATATCACGTGAGCCTAAAAGGCAGAGTAACCTTATTCGCGCTTAAAATCCCAGTAACTCACGAAAGAAAAAGAATGCGTCTTTTGTTATTCCAATGCAAGCATTACGTTTATCGGAGGCGTTGAACTAAAATAGAAGCCATCTCTGTTACCCCTTCACACTATACTTTCCATCCTGCTCAGCAATACATCAGGGTCGTGCGGGACTGCCTACGGGTCGCGGCGCGTTTTCAGAGTGCGCTTTCCAAAGGAATGTTTTGCACGGATTGGATGTGACACACACGAGGGAGAATATATACGGCCGCCAGATGACCCGCCGTCCAAAAACGACAGAGACGGGAAGCCTTGACAACTCGGCGTTCTTTACAACCCGAGAAGATATAACCTCTTGCATTATTAATAACTTACTGCGATATATAAAAAATAACAGGAAGGATTTAATGCCACCCGTGAAAGAAGTCCGGACGAATGCAACAAAAACCTCACACTCGAACGCATTAATAATTTATGGGAATCCCGTTGAATTAAACGATGAATTACGTTTAAAATTGCTTAACGAGATCGCAAAAGTAAAATTCATTTAATGAGAGCAAAGTACGTCTAACGAGAGAAAAGCTTTTACATTTCTCGGTAAAAACGGAGGATGCTAACAAGTACTTATCCTCTTAAGAGTACGCTGTTATCTTTTATGTCGACGTTACATATTTCCAGAGTGGAACTGGAATTACATATTGATTTCGAAATTTACTCTGCATTATAAATAGAGGAAGCAAATATCCTTCTGTAGCGCAATATAACAATATTTCATCAAGGTCACACCCGGTAGATATGCAATCGATTCCGCGGAAAACGCGTTAAACATCCCTCATACTTCATATTATCTTCAACCTGGCGAAGAAATTAAAAAAATCAACTAATTTCAATGCATTAAACAACGATAAAAAAGAATTCCCTTACCTTCTTCTGCAAGATGTGCTCCGTCGTAGTTCAGCAGATCTTCCTTCGAGCCTGAAAATAAAGTAAATTAATTAGTTTTATTCTAGGAAAAGTCACAACAAAACAACTATAAAAGAAACCGGTTGAAATTAACCAATGCCACCAATCTGTTGAACAAATATTTCACACAGCCGTATGAACTACCTATATCTTTATCCAATATGTGCCTAAACCCACTTCGCCTTTATGGCATAACAGAAATAATACTCATTTTTATATTTAAATCACTTGCTGAATCCGTACTGCCATTGCATATGTGAAAAAAAATAATGAAAACGATGCAATGTGTATTTTAATTTCACATTGATATGTAATTTCCTTTTTTACACGTATAGAAAAATAAATCATTTTTTTGGAAAAAATGGAGCTGAGAGGTTACAGAATATATGCGAATTGTAAGACTCAAACGAAACGCAGATGTCCTTTACAGTGGCTCACTTGTCAAGTGGCAAAATAATGAGAGGCATGTGGAACAGTTATACGAAGGTTATTGCCCTCAATGCGTCAACCCATTTCACCCTTTTAAGCTTTCAAGTGACTCATTCTTCGCCACAATAGTATAGGGAAAAAACATGGAGTTGAGCGCAACTTTAAACGATTACAAGAAAAAAACGTATGTGCTAACAGAAATTAATGCAGCCAAATTCGAAATAAAAACGAAGAAAATTATAACGCACAAAATATTTTAAAAATCGAGTCATATACGACAAGGAGCAGCGTCGCTAAATCAACCACACGGACCCTCAATTGTTTGAAACCGTACGTGACGTTACTTGAAATAAAAAAAATAAGATTAAAGAAAACAAAGAGACAAAGAATTGAAAAAAATAAAGCAACAAAGTCCTCTTTTTTTTAAAGAAGGGATGCAACGTAATTAACAAAGGAATTTTTGGTCAAATGGAAAGTATAACGGTATAAAGGGGAGAGAGAGAGAGAGAAAGAGGGAATAAAAAGCTAGAGAATGATGCGAGGGAGAGAAAAAAAAGTTGAACGTCGGTCGACGAGACGAAATAAAAAGAAGCACGATAAAACGTGAAGAGGAGGAGGAGCGGAGCACGAATGTGCGGAGGCGGCGAAGGGAGGTTCGGCGTGAAATGCATTACAGGGGCGTCGTCAACTGCTCAATGTTTGCAGATGGCCACACACACATACAGACAGACAGACATATGAGGGCAACGCCAGAGGGAAAGGAGAAGAGACAGAGAGGGTGGGAGAGAATAGAGATAGAGAAGCCAGTCGAGGAGATACGTAAGAGTAAAGGTAAGGATGACCATAAAAGAGGAATTGGAGAATATAAAGGAATAAGGCTAGGAATAGACCAGAAAGGAAAGACGAATAAGTCAGAAAGGGAGATTAACAGAAAAGCGAAAAAAGGACAAAACGAAAGAGGACAACTATAGAAATAAACAAGAACAGGGCAGAAACGAAGCGGGAGAGGATAGAAAGGAAGAGAAACGGGGCAGATGAAGGACACGGGGAGAAGAAAAGGGCAGACGAAGAGGAACAAGAAAATCAGGAAGAGGAACAGGGCAAAAGGAATAGAACGGGACAGAAAAGAAGAATTGGGCAGGAGAGAAATAGCAGACAATAGAAGAAATAAGACAAGAAAGAAGATGAACAGGACAGAGGAGTAGAAGAAAGATGGTATGATGAAAAATGGAGAGAGAAGTTAGTTATGTAAATAAGAGGACTTCTCTGAAAGCGTGAATAAAGAAACGTGACGAAAAGGAAGAGAAAATGAGAGAGGGGGAAGGAAGCCAAAAGGGAGAAGAAGAGGAGGGGGGAGGGGGGTAAGGGAGAAGAGGGAGACGGATGGAACCGGTTACAAATGAGTCTGTTTAGTTTGGACGACACAGGACTTTTCTCGCGCTCGGCAAAGGGAATGCGCCATACACTTCTCATCGTGGTTTTGGTCGAATGAAGTAGGACGTTATGCACAAAGGAATCCATAATAAAACTCATTAAAAATATTCGAAGGAATAGTTAAAAAGAAAAAGGCGGAATTGGAGCGCGTCGTTCATTTTTTTTACGAGCATTCAGTCACCGTAAAGTGTGATGGTATGTAATTTCACGGGTAACACCTTTCCCGAAGTGACCCGCATAGAAGTGGGCGAGAAAGAAAAAATACGGAAGAAATGTGATGCACAAGGAGAAGTGTAAATTGAGTCCTCGACCAAGAGGGAGATAGAAACTAATTTGCGCTACTTTTGGAGAAGTGACACGGGGATTCTCTAACACTTCAGGAATGAACGGGTCAATAGAGGCATTTCGCTTCCACAATTAAAAATAAAACTTTAGGACTAAACAAGTCAAATAAATCAAACACCGAATATCAACGAAAATGCGTATCTCTCTATATTATAAAATCGTAATGGTCATGATGCGTAACGCTCTAATTTTATGAATAACTCAATCAGAAATAAACTTAGAAGCCTGAATTTTCTCAAGATTTCAGTGTTGATGAATCTTTACGTTATGACTAAAAACCATTTCTAAAAAGGTCACGGGTTCGACTCCAGACGATGAATGTCGTTTCCCATAAGATAACACGTAAAAATCATCTTTTGGTTTGAAGGCTTTCATTCTTTTACTCTTTAAAATATCTTAAAATCAAGTCATCGACGCGAAATTTGCGCTAAAACACGCAGAAATTAATGAGAATTCTTATTCTTACCATCGAATACTCGATATCATTCGAATTCGCTGATATTTTGAATTTATACTCGAGTTTTGGTAAATTTTTAAACATTTCAATAATAACATTCCATGGCTACCGGTATTGTTGTCCTCGGTAACTTCCGTGCATATGCACTTAAATAAATGCTTAAAGATCGAAAATAAGATTAAAACTTGCTCGAAATGACCGAAGATATGAATTTAATGCAAATAAATCGAACGCAGTATTCATGTTATTTTTATTTTTTATCTATATTACTAAAATCCTATTTCTGGTTGTCTCTCTCTCTTTAACGCTCTATACCTCAGCCATTTTTAATCTCCGGGAATTTCAGTCCTCTAAGTTTATTTTTATCGAGTTATTCAACTAATTTTCTTAATTTGTTATTAAAAACGAAACACACATCCCTTATAAAATATATGCATTAAACTCATATTCAAAACATATTCCCGTTAAACTATCTAAATCCAAGAGATACTTGGTAGGAACGAAGAATAAATGTAATATATAACATATTATTTAACTACAGTAAACATAAAACGGTGGATTAATATAAATACAGATAACGACAGCGGTCGTCATCAGTATTAATTCGACAATCGATAAGTATAGAATCCACAATCTTAGTTACCACTGAGGTAGGATAATTTTTTGTTGAAATACTCATACGATTTACGATTAAAAAAACAATGATATTGATAAGGGATTTATATATAATTAGTGCTATCATTTATTTGATAAAACGTACATGAAGAGCTCCCTAACGGAACTTAGAATATGTTCGATTTTGTCAAACGTGTTCAGACAATAAATTTACAAAATAATTAAGATATGAACTAATAATATATTGCAGACAAACCTCGATGAATTATTGTACACCCGTCCCTCGAATTACACGGTTTTCTTTTAGAGAACTACCACGAATTTCAACACCATCAATTTCGCCTTAGGACAATTTTGAAATGGTCTTAGAGAAATAAAAATGTTTAAGTATATCAGTTCGAATCAGAGGTTATAAAAAATAATAAAGGAGCCATTGTCCAGCAAATTGAGACTGAAATGTTGCATGTTGGGCTCAATATGGAGCTCATACGCCACCTCACGTATTCCTGTAAGAAAAACATACAGCTTTGAATGGTTTCTCTTTACACGACAGTGCAAAGCGAGGGATGGCTATATAAAGGTGCTCGTTTTGTACGCCCATAGGAGCGAATTCTGGAAAAGCGTTTACATCGTCATTCCGGAAATTCTCCTTGGCGTGTATCGTCCCGAGAGTCGACAACAAACCTAAAAAGAAAAAAGAACGTCCGAAAAACCAAACATTTTCTTTCGGAGTCTTTCAAGACCTAATTACAACGCCATTAACCATCCGTTTCTCAACGTGCAGTTCACTATAAACAAGGAACTTTTCTCCGAAACAGATCCGACCCAGACAGCCCTCGGAGGCAAATGCTTCCTCCTCTAACTCCCGTCTTTCCTTACCGTTCATCAATCTCCTCGCTAATCCCACGCGGCGACAACGCTTATCTCTCCCTAACACCCTCTCACGAGTGTCTCAACTCACGAGCTCCGATCTCGGGGCTGCCCAAAAATAAACTCATTAGTCAACCTGCCTACGCTCCTTCCAGATCGCTGCTCCTTCCCACAAATCGAATGCGATACGGAGATTTCTTCTAACTATTCGAAAATTTATCAATTAATGAATTCCTGCTGGTTTTATCCATAGGTTTTTAAAAATCTAACCTGTGCCTCTCAACGTTTCATGAACAACACTCCATAAAAGCATTTCATTCTCTATAAGATTAACTTGATATATTTGACCAGACATAATACGCCATAAGAAATTTCTGTTTACAACAAAGCTGTTATACGCATGCTAGACACCACTAGACACACTGAAACAAGATAGGTAGAGGAGGGAGGGGAGGGGGTAGGAAAAACAAATGTTTCGATTCACGAGTAAAATGAAACATTGTGTACATATGTAGCTTCTTACGCATACGAGCGCTATCGCTTAATTTTTTTATGACTTTGAAGCGCCACGTATTATTTACATAATTAATTTCTTCGTAGGTGTTCAGTCATTTTGATTCTTTTTTGCATACATTTAAAGTAGATAGTTTAACATAAGATAAAATAGAGATTCATACGCGCCATATTGAACATGCCTATTACTATTTCGAGTGCCAAATTATTTTCCAATGTTGAATTAACGACGCGGCCTTTTGAAGTCCATTCGATACTTAATTAGCCATGAAACTGTTTAATTCTCTGTGTGTTCTTTAGAAGCTTGAAGGTGCTCTTTTAGGGTGCTTTAATATCCCATTTATTAGGACCAATAATTTAATTTGCTCGATTGATTTTTCTTTCTTTTATTCAACATCGTTAAGAATAACTTTGACGTTGGTTCGATTTTATTCCTCTTGCGGAAGTGTAGTGGTGCTCTTTCGATATTCTAGGATACAGCTTTGTGCTCGCTTGATATTCTGAGATACGACTTGGTGCTCGCCACGTCGAAAAGGTTGGGAACCCTTGGGATAAATCCTAATTTTCATCCAAATGACCGCGCTATTACCAAAAATTTTAGTTTTAAAACTGTTCGATTAATATACGAGCAATCGATTTGTATTTCTGCGAATCCTATAAAGCGCAAACGCCTTAAACACCACTCTTTTTAATTTCTCCATATACGTAGTATAGAGAAAGTATTGTTATCAAAGAGAAATCGAATTCGAGATTTCAACGGAAATGCACGTTTTGACCGTTTTCTCGATGGTGTCTGTGTGTGTGTCCGTGTGTGTGTGTGTGTGTGTGACAGAAACTTTGCGTGCGCTCTAACTCAAAAACTATTCATCAGATCAGCATGAAATTCTATATTTGTGATTTTATATATATTTTTAAGATTTGAAAAGATTTTGATAACAATCGGTCAACCGGAAGTAGCGGTTTACTCCTGTCAAATTTTAGTTTTTCTTAAATATTTTGCTTAAAACTGAATTTTTGTTAACATACATATATAGTATATAAAAGTTGTAGATATTATTTTTTTTACAACTACTGTTTGAACTAAATTTTCATATGAGGAATATTTAAAGAGATATTAAATTTTCTTCGAAAATGACGGTTAGTGGGCAGCTCGCGCGCGTGGCAGTGACATCAATTGAATCGCTAGCGCTTAAGTGTGTAAGTTGAACTTTTCCTATAGCCGAATTTCTTTGATTTTAGTTGACAATTTACGTATGGAGAAAGTCATGTGTTGGACACATCAATTTATTGTTCCCACGAATGTGCTAAAATTCGTATGTCAATCTTGAGAAATGTACAAAAAGAAATTTTTTATTTATGCATGATTCACTCAATGACTCACAATTTGACGAATTGTTATAATAAAACTTTAAAATTAATACCTCTATCATTCAATAACTTTGAAACACCCTGTAAATCACATCAAATTGTATTCTTAAGAGCACTTTTATCAATCGACGTCCTTTCCATTCCTCTAATTACAAAAACCAGGAAACGGAAATTAAAGCTTGCGAAATTGACGAGAAAGGACTTTAAAAAAAAACCCGCACACAATAGTCTCAGGATATCTTTTTATTACCTCAAAAAAAATTATTCACCCGCGAAACCGATCGTGTGATGAAAGTGGAAAAAAACTCCGCAATATTCCGTGCAAATTTATTAGCGGAACGGGCGGACTAGTCGCGAGCGGCGAGACATTCGAGAAAATATTACCGTTATATGAAATGAAACGAGATTTTTCCCCGAATCAGCGATACTACAAATTAAAAAAATATTATTTATAAAAAATCCCTCGCCAATTAATTCCGCACAACGCCCCTCATAAACTCGATTGTAAAAACCCGAATAATTAAGTGTATGAAATGAGGCAGGAATGCCTTTGTCTCTGCCCATTGTTCGCATTACTTTTCTCCCGGAGACAGAAAAAAAAAGAGCGAGAGAATCAACGACTCCACACGACCTCAATCACGCCGCCATAGTTAATTAAGGAAAGGGACGCAAGTTCGTTGACCGGATCCACTTATACGGAGAGTGACGTCATAAAGACCACAGGACTAGCACACTTAGGAGAGGGGGAAATAATATTTTTCGCGACCGCGTCGCATAAACCACTGTTTATTCATCCGTCGGCTTTAAAATGAAAGATTTCTCCATTATATTCGCCTTATTATCATGCAGTTCTTAATTAATTCGCTTCCGTCTCTTCTTTCTCTCTCTGCGGGAATAAATTGAAACTGCTTTCATCTTGGGCTTTAGTTTTTCACTCCGCTGACAACATTGCCATATCTCACGGCGTCAGACCGTGCCGTGTCCTTAATTGGCACGGGAAACGAAGACGCGCTAGGAGTCCGCGAGTTTAATTTTTTTCAAACGGAGGGATTTTTTACCCTCGACACCATGTTTTTAAAAATCTTTTTGCCCGTAATGATTTTGCGGGAACGAAGAGACTAATTGTAACGACGGGATTTAAGTAAATGCAGATTCTGCAACGAAAAAACAAAGATTTGTTAAAAAAACGCATGTAATGCAAATTGGAAGAAAGGAATTGGTAAAATGTAAAAAAATATAAAGGAAGCGGTATTTCTCACGGAAAATAAAACGTTTTTATTGTAGCATTTGATGGAGAATCTACCAAATTTCTTTTAATATAATTTAAAATTAATAATACGCCAAAATAAAACGATAGATGATTTCGCAAGAGAGAAATTACACATTTTCGCGAACAAATTATAACCTGAACTAATTCAATATTTCCCTAAGATTCCATTTAAGAATTTCGTCTCAAAAAAAAGAAGCCGTGTAGATTAGGATTTCGATAAGTGAAAATGTTACGTTTTGCTAGATTTACTTCCCTAAACTGCGGATGGCAATTTTCATTTACATGCATAGGAAAAAAAAGCAAATCGAAAAGAGAGGGCGTCTGATTTGCATCGCCGGATTGGCTGCAGCGTGTTGTTTTCCCTACATACGAGGGACCAGAGTGGTTCTGAATTTCGCCGGAACGAATCCGTTGTTTCGCCGGCCGAGTTGTTTGCTTGGCTTTCGCCCCAAAAACTCTGTTAAAATGCATAAAGGCATTGAATGAAATTTAATTATCTCTTTTATTTTTCCGTCTGCCACTGTTCTGTCCGCAAATGAAATCCGAAACCTGCGTTACGTTTTTAATCAAATCTCATGCATAAATATGAGAACTAAAAAGCATATTATTTAGCAAGACAAAAACGGATTGGAATTTCATAGCTGCATATCGAACCAAATTTTCCAAATGCATTAATTCAATCATTGCTTCTTTATAATTCGATTACGCAGATGTCAACAGTGAAATTATTTCTCGAAAAAATTTCGTTCAATGTTTGAAGTTTGTTTAGGAATATTGAAATGGATTTATTTCGCATTTAGACAATAGTATCATTAATGGACACAATCAATATAATAATATCAGTATTATATATCAGTAATGAAAATATTAGTACTTTAATTAGCCATCAGTTATTTACGAGATAATTGACTATGGTGAGGTAACAAATAGCGAAATAGCATAAATCATGGCAAATACTTGAAGTAGAGGGAATTATTATCCTGACAAAGCATCAAACAAGTCAGGAGTAGTTTGAGAATTATCTTCAAGCGATAAGGCTACAGACTTTTAAAAAATTTAACATATATTTATTACGATTATATTTTTAAAACAGTTTTTAAACACTTGACAAAGAAAAAGAATCGCACTCACCAGAATTTCCAATCCCGTTCCCGACGGAAGAGACGGGGGCTGAGGCCGAAGAAGTGGACGTGGACGACGTGGAATCGGAAGGGCGACACATTCCGTCCGAGCAGTTCGCCGTGGCGAGGTCGCGGCCTTGACAATACTTTCCGCCGTTGGCGGGAGACGGGCTGTTGCAAGTACGTCGCCTGTGATGGCGGCAGTCTGGCCCGCAGGCGGACCATGCCGACCAGCCGCTCCATCGACCGTCAACGGCTGCGGAAGAATCCAGTATTTGAGAAATGTTTTCATGCGGGGCCAGGGATAACGCAAAAAATATACAAAATTAAACAAAAAACGAGGGAATAAATGAAAGATAATGAAATAATTGGCCGTTAAATCGATCTACGCCCCCCCCTGATTTTATTTCGTAACAAAATTACCAAATGATATATTCACAGTATAAATTCGTTACCAAAAAAAAAACTTTAAATAACTCCCTTTGTATTCTGATCAAGCCATTCGTGAAATTTGAGAGCGAATATTAAAAGTCTCTACCAACGAATCGCGCAGTTTATTCGGTCGGTCACCGCAATGACGGCTAAAATGGCACGAAAACAAATGAATCACGAAAACGAGTCATTGGATAAATCAGTGGACATAAAAAACAAAATATAATATAGCAAAATTGTAAAATTATACAGATACATAATGAAGTGACTTATGGGGAAATAACTAACGGAAGACTTTAATGACAAAATTATTAATTTATCAAAACTGTGGATGGGATTTACCGGAAATTCTTCTCTTCCCATTCCATTTCATTTATTATATCAGTCCTTTTCCCCTCCCTTGGAGAGAGCCTGACGAACGAAGAGTTGATTGAAACGAAATTTCGCGGAAGGACTTTAATATCGAGAACCCGACATATATATCGGACCACGAAAAAAACCCCGACATTTTGTCTGTAACTAAAAGTTCTCAAAGATGGAGCCGTATCTCCCGGTAATAATAGGAAAAGCGCTGCCCGCGAATATTTTCGGAAGATATTAATTGCTTGAAAGCTAGCGATCGCATCAGGGGTTTTTTAAGACGCTAATTAGATCAACGTATCGCTAAATATAATCGTATTTTTATTCAAACAAGTTTTTATAATTGACAAATCTCGCGTATTAGGAAGAGAATACCCGGCGACTTTTTTTTAAATTTGAGTTTAATTAGCTAGCAACGGAACGACTTCCGGAGAATTGATTACTAAATGGGGATTACGAGGAGTGGATGAGCCGAAATCCTCTTATTTCTTTCGAATCGTTCTTCTTTTATTATTCCCGAGCAATTCAAATCAGCAACCTATTATTCATACAAAAAACGATCTTATATTGTTTCCTCTCCACCCATTGTAACGGGTTTTATCGCTAAATTAGAACGTCAGATAATTCGACGAACGGGTACGAATGGAATGATATGTCATTTTTTTTTCTCGGAAAATTGGAATGGAAGTTTATTACTTGGATTTGAATCGGATGGTTAGAAGAGGGGGGCGGCAGAATAAAAGGGACTTTGAAACGTTCTACTTTCGAATGGAAAGGGAGAGAGAGAGAGGGAAAACCGAGAATAAAAATTCCCCCGCAAACTTTTCCCGATATAAATAAACTTTTTTCTTTCTTTTTTTTTGAAAATCTCTACCTGCCTCTCTAACCGCCATCATTCTTCTGTCTTATCCCCATTTTTTATTGAATTCCCAGATCTTCAAATCCCAATCTCGAGTAGAAACATCGGTTGCGGTAAGTACCCAATTTCCTGGAAATTTCTTTCCTGAGGGAAACTTTAAAATGAGTTCCTGATTGTTTTTAAGGGGTTTTCGATAACTAATCTGTTGGGAGGGCGGAGGGAAGGGGATAGTATACGTGGGTATAGTGATATATACACCTATATATATATATATATATATATATATATATATATATATATATATATATATATATCAATGTACACGCACACACGTTCACTTAAAATGAAAAGAAAACAACCCAAATATAATTTATAGTTCCTTATTCTACGGGCCCGATTTTCTGCAAGATTTATTCTAGTAAAACCAAAAACCAAATTCATCAACAACAAGTTTAAATTACAATTAATAATTTAAACTGCGTGCTCTTTTTATCAATACGAAAGATTACGTGCACGTAATAACCAAAACAATGTGTAAAACAAAATATAACATAAAAACACCGCTAAATCCCATAATTCGGTGCAAACATTCTGGAAGAGTGCAACGAAATTTGTCATAAACAGGAAATTATCCAAACGTTTGTACAACTGAAAAATAAAACATGCGCATCACAACAAATAGCCTAAAATTAAATTCCCTTTAGAAACAACATTCAATCACCATACGTGCAAATCAGGATTCAAAATAAGTTCAGAAAGAAAACCAAATGACATGGGTGTTCAAGTGAACGTGCAAGATCATCGGAAATAACAGCTATCGTGAGTAAAAAGAAGGCAGTGACATGGTCAGATTAAAAAAAATCAATGACGTAATACCGCAGGAAAAAACATTTGGCGATTTAAATACAACATAAAGAGCATGAGGAATACATATGTCATTATAAACCTTCGATGCAAATATAAATTTATACAACTTTTAGGATTAATAGAGACGTATTGCAGTTGATAAAAATTCTAAAATATGAAAAAAAACGATTTACAACTATATAAATTATTCATTTGATTTTAAATTATCACAAAACTTTGCTAGTTAATATCTTGCGGTAGAGATTAACTGATTGACCAAATTTAGAAATTTTTAACAAATAATACAACAAAGTAAGTCAAATTTACGAAAAAATACCGAAAAGATGTAGGTTCTCGAGTTTATAAAACTGCTGGAAGTTTATCTTTGATCAAATCCTTAAAAATTACGTAGCAGAAATTCTTTTACGACACCAACAAGGGGCTGCGAAGTTAAAACAGTTGACGATGAACCACCTGCTAGAAAAACTGAAGTGTCGATAAGACCATTCGTGAACTAGCTACGTGAAAAAAGATGACTATGCATCAAAGTAGGAAAGAACACAAACAAGAAAACTAAAAGTCTCTTTCGGCCGCGAACGCTCTGAGACAGAATGAAGAGGACAAATAAAAAAAAGATCGAAATAAAAAAACAAAACAGTACGAATCCGCGCGGTGACGGTGGCGTGACACATGCCGACACGGGCCTTTTTTACGTGCTTAGAATTCTGATAAGGATTTTGTACGGACGGAGAGAAGCACGGGTGGGGAAGGAGGGGAAGTGGGGAGTGGGAGGGAATTTAGTACGGGTTGACATCGGAATGGAAGTTAAGACGGGTAATTCTGCTTTTCTTTTATTACTTTTAAAGGTACGCGTGCATTTGTCAGAGAGTGGGACTCACCCAAGATGACGGTGTTCTCGTCGTACACTCCACCTGAAGGAGCGGTTAGCGAAGGGGGTAAAGGAGAGAGCAACACTTTAAATGACACTCATGGACACATTTTTTTTTTAGAGAAGGACAATGCGGGGATAAAGGAATGAGGTGAGACACGGGTTAAATAAAAGGACACATTTTCAATATGGATACATAATGCAACAGCGATTAGAGGTGTTTCTTATTAATTATATATCCAAGCTGTTATATTTATTATATGATAAGGTTAAACTCCTCGTAAATGGAAAAGTTTTAAAGCTAGTGAAATATGTTAATTTCTATAAAAATAGAAATACTAACATTGTTGATACATATAGGTTAGGCTATTTAGCATTAATCTTACAATTAGAATAAATATATTAAAAAACGCAGCATACACGACTAACAGTCCAATTGAACTAATCCCTGAAGCAGCAAAAACCCTTGAATGAATGATATTAAAATAATAATATTTTAATTGAATTAAAGTTTAAATTAACAAAGCGTTGAATTAATATTATGTAAATTTTAATAAGTAAAGAGCAAATTGCTACCCAATTACTTAGGAAAAATCAAATGATACCGACTAAAATCCAAATTCCTGAAACAAACAATTATTCATGCAAGAGCTTCTCACCTTGATAGACTAATTGAAAGTGTTAGATGGGAAAACTTGAAATTAAAGAAGTTATGCTTCTATAATACTGATTCTTTAAAAGTAAAAATGCCCTAAAGGAAATATATTAATACTACAGGAAAGCTTTTTCATTAGCCATTGCACCCAACTCACCTGGACATACGGTTGTACAATCAACTTTCTGCGTGGCTGCACCCTGGCATGGTAGCCCACCGTGCAACGGTGCTGGATGGGTGCACAATCTGGACCGCTTCTGGAAACCTCGTCCGCACCTGGCGCTGCACTCAGACCACTGTGACCATGGAGACCAACCGCCGTTAACTGTGGAGAGATTAAAAAATACAAGAGAATCAATCACCGAGTCACTTTATTTTACATTCACTCTTAAAATATCACTTTTAACTTAAATTTATATAAATTTCATAAAGCTAGTCTCAGAGTGAGTAATTCTAATTCTTCATTAGAATCTACCATCGGGGAAAACTTGACTGATGACGGCTGTTCTGCAACCGAAATGCGCACCTGGTATTCCTAATCTTTTTATGGACAGACACAGCTTTGGTTTTAGACCTAAGCGAGCTTGATAATTCTTTATTGAACTAATCTCAATACGAAAACTGTTAATCATGATTGAAAGTTAAGTTAAAAACTATAAAACCCCACCCTATGTATTATTATAGATCTCGAACCAGCTGAAAATGCCACTAATGTTATATACTTATCCGACTTCTTTAATTAAGCTGTCTAATCACCTCTAATCTTTAATGAACTGGCTTCTCACACTCAACCGGAAATTCATACATTTCTAAATCACACCAATGATTTCTCTAAGGCAGGGGCACCCAAAGTGCGGCCCGCGGGCCACATGTGGTCCTCCGTTCATGTTTGTGTGGCCCGCGGAAGGTTTTACATAATAAGATATCGAACAATGTTTATGTTAGGTAAATTTGGTAAATCATAAAGTGAAAATTATAAAAGACTGCGAAATGCTAAGGTTAACCAAACGCACTACTTTTAGCAAATTTGTACTCCTGAAAAATTATACTCCTTTACTGCTTCTTTCATAAGAGTTGTAAACCTTTTCAAACTCGCGCTGCATTGTAAATTTGTGATACTTATGCGTTTGATTATTGATAAGTAAAGGTGCTTTAACTTGTTATCTAAAATTAATTTACATCATTCGGCTTTTAATTAATTGTGGCCCTCGGATAAGTATAAAACATCAAATGCGGAACGCGGGTGTGAAAAGTTAGTGCACCCCTGCTCTAAGGATACCAAAAAGGCATCTGGATGACAAAATAGGAACGAAGTTAATGCGCGACCGTCATGATGGCGTAAAAATAATAGAGCAATTGAAAGGACCCAAACGGTTAATGGGACGTTATGGAACGTCGCGAGAGAAACTAGTCCCCCTCCCAACCCCCGAGTGGGGAAAATACGAAGTATCCGAAGGACACGGAGGAAGAGCGAGAATGGGATGGGGAAAGCGTGGATCGGCAATATATAATTGCAACAAATCACCAGTATAGTTGGATTTATTTAATGCAATGCGGGGAAATAGTTGGTGAATCGTCTTTTACTTGCTATAATAAAACTCATTCGTCCATATTTAACCAATTTATAAATACGGCATATTAAATTTGAAAATTCCGTATCAATCGGATATCTTTGCCTGCGCCGACATAAACGCCATTCAACCAGACCTGGAATAAAGGGGGATTTATTCCTTAGAAGAATTTTTCCCTTGGCACTTGGGCTGTAAAAAAATCAATAATGAAGTTCTCGGAGGTGGGAAAAAATATCTTTCCCTCGGTTCTTTACTTTTACACCGTCAGATATAGACAGATATGTAGGTCTTTTTGAAAGGCATTTCTCGTGGGTAGGCCAGTGCGTGCCCCTGATGACGTAAGTTGCACTTTGGCAGTTTGATGGACGACATTCCGAGTACCTCGTCTACGCTGATAACTTTTGTGGTCATGGGAAAGACATTTTCCCATTTGTGACGTTTTCTGAAGTGATTGTAATTTTTGGCGGGAAATTTTCTCTCGATTAGTGTTCGGATGTGACGAAGGAAGTTTATGTGATCTCCGTTTCGAAGAGAAGGCGATGCAGTCTCTCAAGATATGTAAGTATTTTATGAACATTTGGCAAATGTATTCACCGAATTAAGGCAATCTATAAACTTAAATAAATGTTCTTTTTGTAAAATTTTAATCTAATTTTTGAAACGATAAACTTCGTCATATTTATCTGATCTAAATTCTCGCAAGAATCAAAGCAGTTTCATGCTGTGTACGAAGAATTATCGCAATATAAGCTACATGAATGATTTTGCTAGCCTTTAGTCTATATAAGACGCATCTCCTATCGTGTTTATCTAGTGCCAGTGAATTTTTCTCTTACCATTACAGACGCGAAGCTTTTGTGATTCCATCCCATTTCTTCAATTTCCGATATCAGACCTTTACCCTTTATCTCATCCGTCGACCCCAGGGTGCTTTTCATTTACCTCCGTAAGCACGCCCCTGTGTAGTGTAATGGACATTCTATGAGGAAGTGCTGTGTGTATTTGGGTGTGAGGAATTTTTCTCATCGCTGGAGGAAAGGGATTTTTTCTTTCACCGCTGGAACATTTACACTACAGAAAATGTAGGAAAGTTCGTACCTCTGATCTAAGGAATAAAATCCTCTATTTTCCCCTTTATTTTCAGGTCTGGTTGAATGGCAAAGGCATCCGATTGATACGGAAATTAGTATACCCAGAATTTTCAATTTGGATATGCCGTAATTATAAATGGGTTGAGTGAGGGTAAGCCTTTCGTAAATATGGACGAATGAGTTTTATTATAGCAAGTAAAAGACGATTCACCAACTATGCCCCCACATTGCATAAAATAAATCCAACTCAGCTCGTTCGGTGACATTTTATTTATGGTAAGCTGATTGACAGACACATTACCCTTTAACTGTGTCGACCGCTTATACGCGTCAACCTGCGTTTTCATTGGATGCTTATGAACCACTTTTAAGCTTCGTGATGTATTTATTTTGCTCTCAGCTGGTTACTCTACCCGCTTACACATGTTAAACTTCCCTATTACATATAATAACACCTATTGGTATCTGAGTTGTATTATTTTAAGTATGCTTGAACTTTTTCCTATAAAAATATTAGGTTTTGCCCGTGACCAGATTGATTTTGCACAGAAATATCGCCTTTACGAGTATAAGGCTTTCGTCTAAAAACAATGTGAGGTGCCTTTAGGTGTTGAACCATGTGTCGAAAACTATCATAGAAAACATTTCAAAACTATAATAATCATAATAGAATTTTTTAAAACTTCTACTGGTTGTAATTAATGTATAATAATAATCGTCTTGCGTTCCCCTTCTAATATTCTTAAATACTCACTTCCCCCTCTCTTACTCGATCATTTCTTGAGATATTCATAAAAGAAAAATAAAAAAATCATAGTCATCGAAATTCATACAAGGTATTTACTATCAAAAGGCTGGAAACCCGGGTCTTTCACTTGACGGGCAGATATTCTACCACTGAACCGATTTCCGCTCTTAGAAGATTTTTTCACCTGCTTCCATATTTCCCATCATTACAGATTATGCCTGTCGCATAAGGGTCTTCGGGTTTGCTCAGCGTAGCAGGCCAGCGCCCTCAACACTACGCCACGGCTCCCCCTTAGTTTTAAACCCTATAATGTTGGACATTTTTTTATTATTAAAAAAATATTTTTTACGACCTCCTGATTCCCTCTTGCCTACGCACAATGGGTATCAAAGAGGTAGTGCAATGAATGGCTGGTCAGTTTCAAAAGTTTAGGGAGAAAGGTGACTTCCACAATATGATATTTTAAAACATAGGTATATATATTGCCATTTGTTGATAATTTTAGACAAAAACACAATTCTAAACTAAAAGACCGACTGTTAGGAAACTTGAGTCGCCATTCTTCCAGCAAATATTTCTGTTTACAAAGTTTCCGTTGGCGTCCTTTCTGAGATGTGAATTTCAATCCATCCGAACCACGATTCGACAGAAACTGTCGCTTGATAAAAAAAAAACAAAAGCAGTCTCTCTCGACTTAATAGCTCGCGCCGAAAACGAATAAGTCTGGCAACTGAAATAAGCACCAATTCGCGGTCGTTGGGGCAATTAATGCGAGTTATCGCGGGGCACATCCGAAGGAAGGAAGGAAGGAGGGAGGGAGGGGGAGAGAGAAAATAGAGAAAGACAAATGAAATGAAGAATAGGAGGCAAGAGGCCGCGGAGGAAATGCTCCGGGGGAAAATTCCAGGGGATTGGTCTGGAGATCAAGTAGGGACTTCTACACTAAGTGGTAAGGACTAACCTGGGAGAATTCGAAACGAATTTCGGGAGGGTTTTTCGTACGGAAAAACAAGAGGTGGAAGAGGAAAGAAGTTGAAAAGGCAAGAGAGAGAGAGAGAAAAGCGAGAAAGAAAAGTGAAGAAGAATCGAGGGAGAGAGGAAAAGAGCGGGTGGAGCGTGAGCGAGATAGATAGCGCATGAGACTTAAGAGAGAAGGAGTGGGAAGAAAGATTGAGAAATGGAAGGAAATCCTCGGGAGAATGAGAGAGGGAAAGAGAGGAAGGAGGGCTGTTAAAAGGGAGAAGGGATTGGTAAGGAGGTGTGTGTGTATATATATATATATATATATATATATATATATATATATATATATATATATATATATATATATATATATAGTGATGGAGTAGTGTCCGGGTTCAGTTGTTTGAGTTTTTAGGCACGTAGCGAGAAAAGGACCTGTATTGGGAGAGGAGCGAGCGGGTCTGGTAAGAGTAAGGGTGAAAAGGAAAGAGAAGAAGGATGAGAGGAGATCTGGGAGGTTGAGTGCGAGAGGAGGGAAAGGAGTGAGTGTTTTTGGACAAGGAGAGGGGATTAGGAAGGGGATGGAGGGTGAGAGGAGGTGGAGGCAGTAGAGAAGTGAGGAAGTTCGGTGAGAGATTAAGAGGAGGGGAAAAGGAGGTAGAGATGAGGAAAAAAGAGAAAGAGGCAGGTACTGTTAGGGAGAAGACAACAGAAAGGTGTAGTAAAAGTGAATGGTGCAACGAACGATGAAGGATTACCGGCACGCTGCACGCAGTGCCGGATTTAAGGCATAAACCAAATAAGCCATGGCTTGGGGCCTCGCTATCTGAGGGGCCTTTCCGCCTCCAAAATTATTATTTTTTAAATGCTTGCAACATACGGAACTTTATTGCAAAACGCGTATTATAATTATTTTCTTTGCAAAATGATCCTTGTGCTGATAATCAATAATATTATTATCCATTATTACATTTTCTGTTTCCTTTTGTGGGGATAAAAATCTATAATTTACAAAAATATTTGGGGGCCTCTTCATATGCTCTGGCTTAGGGTCTCATCGTGTGTAAATCCGGTCCTGGCTGCACGCGATCAGTTTTTACACTCAGGTTAAACTGTGTATGCCGGGTATGTCTGGACACAGAACGGCAACACAAACAACCAATTAAGTATCACTTTGAACTTACAATTAGTGGTAGACCTCCCTCTGGATCATACAGAGAACATAGAGAATTATCGATCTCGTCTTATGGCTAGAGACAAATTCAAGAATAAACACTTTAATATCACTTACCGATGAAATCAGGCTCTACATTGAGGGATTAAATCACCAAGATCACAGAAAAAGAATGAAATTAAAAAGCTCTGTATATGCCACATAAATATATTTACTTCAAACGACCAAGGTTTCGTTGCTGAGCAACATCATCATAATTATTTATTTTCAGGAAGAAATTCGACGCCAGAAACTAATACATCACAGAAAAAATTATATACTCTGTATCTTCTAAATTTTGATCTTACGACCATAAAAAAACCGGTCGCTTTTTAATAAAATCTTTTTGTGGAAGATAAAGAGTATGAGAACTTTGAGAGAAAGGCTTTGGATAGCCCAGATTTTGTAGTGTGTGCCTAAAACCTACAGAAAGGTATAATTACTATGTATGTACACAGTATATTTTCTCTGTGATCGTGGTTAATATAACTTTCTTTCTCAATTTTTTATATTGAAGCGCTTATTCTTGAATCGATTGAAGTGTTTACTCCGTATCAACTGAACTGTGTGGATTCAAAAGCAAAGTTCACTTAAAAATGTACATCTTTTGCAAGCGCAACTTAAGTCGCGCACAGTTTTGGTATGCACGGTCAAACCCTAATGAACGAAATGTGTTTGAGCATGTACCAAGGTTAATTTAGCAAAGAATAAGGAAAGGATTAAGATGATGGGGTAAAAGGAGAAAGACCCGAGGCGGAGTTGAAGTTTTTCGCTAAAAGAGCTTTTTTTACAAGTGGAAGAAAAGGGAAAGAAGGCAGACGGGAGAATGGAGGCGTGAAAAGAGAAAGCGGAGAGCGTATAAAGGATAAAACGGTAATTGTCGTAGGAAAAAGCAGATTCGCTTCCCTAGGATTTTACCATCGCCTCAAAAATAGGCCGTGAATAATTCACTCGCTCGATCGGCAAATTTCGGCAAAGTTTTCCGTTTTTTTCCCGCCCCCTCGCGCGGTCGGTTGAATTATGAGTTCCTATTTCTCGTCGTGGCGTAGATCCGTTCCCCGTGCGGGAAACTAGTTCCCGAGGAAATTTTTGCGCGACGAAACGAAAACAAGGGGGAGAAAAAAAACGAAAAGTCGGGGAAATTTCGCGCTCGGGTGCCAACGCAAGCAGGAACATTTTCTATCCGGGTAAACACGGCCACGGTTTTTCGAGTTAAAATTTTTCTTGGTCTTTAGTTTGAACATATTTTTCGATAAAGCGGCGAGAAATTCTTTATGTGCATGGAAAAATAATTTCGGAAAATCGTGAGGAATGCGTTAAGACCAAAGAGGAGAAAATCGTGCAATGGAGCTTGAAGAGGTGGCACAATTTCTTCTCCCGAAAAATTTCACGGGAATCTGAATCATCACCTACAGTTATTCACATCCATGCTATTATTAATATAACGAGAGTTTATTCTGCGCATTTAAAAAAAGTAAATTTTGTCTAAAGTCTGAAAATTGAGGCAATGCTACTTCAGCACAACATATAAGCTCAAATTTCCATAATATTATTTGTAATAAAATTTGACAGCTATTACAATTTCCTAGAGCGAAGAAAATGACGAAAACCTCGCGTAATTAATATTTTTACAAAGAACAAAGCTATGCAAGGCAGGGACGTATTTGGATAGGTATTAATTCAAATACAGAAGCGATGACATTAAATATTACTATTTCCTAGAGCAATTAATACGACGAAAACCTCGCTTATGTTCAATTTTTTACGAAGAAAAAGTTTTCCGAGGAAGTCATTGAGTTTGAATAGGTATTAGGAAATAGAATTAAGACTCAATAAAGCAACTAAAATCTATCACCGATAGAATAATAATTTTACAAAAAATTATGAACAGGAAACCGTCCATTAACAATGTAGCTCCGGAATATCAACGCGGAATGATTATATCATACTCTAGTCAACTTATTCTTCTAGCACACTCACTTTTTCTAAACAAACTATATTGTTTTTATTATTGAATCAACTAATATAATTTTTCTAATCTCAACTAGGAGTGGTGAGCGAAGCCTAACACAGACTTTAGCTTCCTTATTATTATACCGACGCCTCCTCGCTCCATAATCTTTGAGACGTCTCTTTGCCACAGAACTTTCCGGATTTTCCGGAAGGCTGCCTCGATTTTCCTTCTCCCCCTCCTCCCTTCTCTTATTCTCCCGCCTCTTCTTCTTTCCTCGGCTTTAATATACACCTCCTCACTCTTCCTTCTCCTCTCATCTTTCCAACCCCTTCTCATTCTTCCCTCGTACGCGATTTCCTCAACGAGTTATCTCAAACAGTAGCTCCGTCTCTCTCTCTCTCTCTTTTTCAATCCCTCTCCACCCAAGGAATACTGAATTTCCAAAATAACAGCAGGTTAAAATAAAGATGGACTTGATTTATGCTTACAGTATCGTTGTTACACGGACCATTAGTCTTGTAAGATGGCCGTCTCGTTATGCAGATTAAAACTTTTAAAGAAATTTTAAATACGTGTCGACGATTCACTGCGTTATTTATAGGCGAAATCTTTTTATATAAATTTATTTCATATAACCACAACATATGTGAAAATTCCCTAATTAAATTATTGTCAGCTTCTGATCCATTTATTAGCTAAGAAAATTTTTATAATTGTGACTGGTCCTCACAAAGGTAATCAGTTGTAACTTACTCTCTATATCAATTCTTTATCAGTCGAATTTTTAAATTTCCGTTGTTTCTGTATTAAATTAACTAAGCTTAACTGTGACTCAAATGATTACTTACGTACAAATCAGTATACAATTCTAGTAGCAACGTATCGTTAAGAGAACGACGTTATAATTAATTTCCTTTCGATTTCCACATTACTATCGAAGAAAGGTTATTTGAGTCATAAAAAGAGGAATTATTCACTAAAATACTCACCGGTAAACATTAAGAAATGATAAATACTTTTCCTTATAAAAACATACCTACCTTTATATGAAAAAATAATTTTTCGTAAAAATACTATCATTGATATTATATACATGCATAATGACGACAGCTACCCGAAAATAGATTCTTAGCGAAGGATAACAACTAAGTAAAACGAAATAAACCAGACAGCGACGATACTTATCCTTTAAAAAAAAAGAGAGAGAGAGAGAACCTAACCTCATACCCCAGTGCAACTCATTTCCTACTTTCCCAACCACTTCCCTCTTCTCACTTTCTCCTCCGCTATTCCTCCATCTTAATTTCTCATTCTCTCCCATATTCCCCCTCCTCCTCTCCTCAAACCGCCCTCCCACCCTCCCACATCTTTCCCCGGAAGATGGCGTCATCAGTTGCGATTCTCGGAAAGTTTGTCTCACGTAAATCCATGGTCAGAGATCCCTTAATTAGGGCTTGGAACGGGTTAAAATAGGATAAAAGGAGGAGGAGGAGGGAGAGTAGGGTGGGGGGGGGGAAGGGAGAGGATAAAAGCGAGTCGTGAGGTAAAACAGAGGGAGCGGAAGAGGAGAAAGAGAGAGAGGAGTGGGAAACGATGAGCAGGGGAAAACTTTTCGGGTTAGCGAGGAAGAGAAGATGGAAAAGGGGTCGGGTTTCCAAGGAGTAACACGTCGAGAATGAAGTAGAAGGTGTAAGGGGGAGAAACGGGGTAATTTCCGAAAGAACAAAAGAAGACGTTAAAGCGGGAAGTACTAACGGTGAGAAGGACTCGGGCTAGACGTTTATATCTTTTTCGCGTTGCCTTCTAGCCGTAGAATTTTCTCGAAAAGGTAAAAGGGGGGAGAAGAAAGAATAATTCTCGGGCAACTTTCTCGGCATTCTACTAGAAGGTAGGACGGAGTCCTTTTCATTCCCTCTACTATGGGAAGAGACATACGAAGGACTTTTGTGAGAAGAAAAACATAGTTTATAAGAGGTATTGTGCGCACACAAACTAGTCGCACCTTGAAATTGTCTAACTTTCTGGAGTTTCTGGCGAATAACGCGTTGTGGTACTTAACAATAAAGTTAACCAAAAGATTTCCTAGTAAATCCCAATAGATATGAAACAAATTAGTAGACACGACGCGAATTTCGAGGGAACAGCATTCAATCTAAATTCACAGATGGTCGATATTTAAACAAAAACCTGTTACGTTACTTTCTTCCTTTGTAGTTGAAATGAAGGCTAAGATATCTTCCTAGTACACATAGCTTAGTTTTATGCTTAATAATGCTTTAAACCTGCTGTGTAGAAGAAGAATTTCCATAGGGAGTAGCTGCATAGTTGCCAATTTAGCGACGTTGGCGCCAGATCGAGCGACTTTTTACTTACTTTAGCGACATTTTTTAGTGTTTAGCGATATGTCACTAACTTTGCGATTTTCTACTAGAATGGCGACAAATTTAAATATTGCTTTATGTAAGCAGAAATACATGCGATATACAACATAAACCAAACAAATTATTATTATTTACGGTATTTTATTTTTCTACTTACTTACTTGACCTATAAATGTTAATATCTATTCTATTTGTATTAATAAAAGGCTTGCAAAAATTCTGTTACTTAATACTAATAATTAAACATTATCTTAATTGATATAAAATAAAATTGAGTATAAAATAGATAATAACCATACTAATTAGATCAATAAGAATTATTTGAAGTATTTATGCAATATTTTATTTTTAACGACTTTTTAGCGACATTTTCTTTAAGTTTAGCGACTTTTTAGCTACTTTTTAGGTTGGATTTAGCGACATTTTCAAATTTATTTTGGCAACTATGAGTAGCTGATGAATAAACTAGCTGAATTTATGTGATTTTTCAAGCGCCACGTCGTTAATTTGTATAACTTAAAGAATCTATTTAATTTATAAGCTATGCGTATTTTATTAGAAAATTGTAATATAAAAAGACAAGGTTACAATAACTCAATTCTACACGCTATAACTTGAATACTTAAAGCAACCGAGCCACAGGTACCTAACCATTTTCAGAAAAACGAAATTAAGGAAAGAAAAAAGAAAAATATTTATACCCAAAGATATTTCAGGCCTCAATTGAAATCGCGATTTAAAAAAGTTTTTCCCCGCAAATTCCCATTTAAGCTCTTATTTCTCCCTTTCAGCCAAAACAAAAGACTAAAAACGAATCAGTATTCATTTAGCGAGAAAAGGTATCTTTCGCTTTTGAAATTATGTGTTATTTTTCGCACGCGGCGAAACCTTTATGTCCCAACCTCTTCACACCGGTGTGACGGCCAATAGGGTATTCTCCTTGCGTCTCTGTTATGTTCATTGCGTATTCCGATTCGAGAGATGAACGCCGAGAGGATTCAATGGTGTGTACTACCGCTAGATGACGGGACAAACGCTCGGAACGGCGTCGGCAATTTCCTTCTCCTGGTCCCTGGATTTGCATAACCCGCAGCAAGGCACTAGGCCATAAAGGAGAACGGAAGTTTTTCAAGGCTATCTTGAAACAATCGCATCAATCTCGAAGGAGTATCCTATATATTGATTTTTACTTTCTCATATACATAATGAGAAAGTACTGTTATCACGAAAAAATTCCCACTCGAGATTTTGATGGAAATATACGTTTTAGGTGTACCGGAGACCGAAAAAGTGATTTTCGCAATGCCGTCTGTCTGTGGGTCTATCTGTTCGCGGCTCTAGGGTCTAAACCAGTGGTCTTCAAGGTGGGCGAAAGCGCCCACCAGTGGGCGTTTTTGGATTTTTGGTGGGCGTTAAAGAACTCACCAAATGCTATTATAATTTTTACACTGAAAAATACAATTCTATAAAAAAGCTTAATGATACGTACACATATTCTGTACAACTATTTTATGTACAACTATTACGGTTCGTTTGTCGTTAACTATAGTATCACATCATACTATACTAGCGACAATGTATCCATACTGCGGTGAAATCGAAAGGCCCATGAGGGTGGTCGGAGTCTCTCGCAGAAGCAGCGAGGCGTTTAAGTTTAATTTTATCAAATATATAAAATCATAAATTTTTAAACACTGTTATTACCACTGAGACCATCTTCGGTAATCTCATCTAACGTCAATCCCACTAGTGTTAGGGTTACCATACCTCTGTAAATCGCTTTGCTACTGGGGGTTCAAAATTCTTCTTTGCCCCGGGCACCAGAAATCCTCACTACGCCACTGGGTGGGCGGTGAACTTATTTCAAAGGATAACATATGATAAAAGTGGGCGGTGACTCAAAAAAGGTTGAAGACCACTGGTCTAAACGGTATAGCGAAAATGAATGAAATCTCGTGCTTAGGCATTTTATCAAACAGAATAGAAGCTATGAAGAAATGGTTGACATTGCTCAATAATTAAGGAAAGTTTAATCTACGCATTTTTACAACAATTTTATTTTCTCAAAATAGCTCGTACAGTTACTTGAGTTTACGTCTTCAGTAATACTACATAGTTCATATTTCACAAAAAATGAATATAAGGCTAGTCTATTCTAGGCATCTTTAAAAACAATGTGATTTTCTCGAATAACGTTATGACATGTACTGATACAGATGACAGGGTAGTCAAAGAATGGCGAAATTATTCAATTTCATATCAAATCTCAAAATACAATACGGCCTCAAAGTAACGGAAAATTAATAAATATTTCAAAAAACAGTGATATGAATTAAAACATTGATGGCTCAAGTTTTATGTTGAAATCGCCATTCATTTTCCTGCGATACATTTTTTTACGTTTTTAATACCTTTCCATCATATGAGGTATCTGTAATTACATGAGGGATCCTCTACGCATCGTGCGTCGAATTTTGCGATTTGCCCAACCAAGCCCATCCACCATCTCCCAGGCGACGACAACAGTATCCGAAAACACGAAAGCGAACGAGGGCTTCAAATTTGGCGCCCATAAAAGCTCGCCGCCATGGGAGAATGTTATACCTGCTAATCAGGACCAGAGAAGGGGATAAATAATGCAATGAATGATTTGTATATAGGAATTATAAAACGATGAAAACATGGTTCAACTAATTTCGCTGCTACGTTGTAGATTGAGAAGTATCTAGAAAAAGAGAATGGAATATTCAGATATGTATTAGGTTAATTTACGCGGTCGCTTTATCTGTATCGATGGGTTAAGATAGCCTGAGGATATTACGGCAAAATAGAACGAGAAACTGTTTTTTGGTATCCCAGTACATACGATGAAGCATGTGAAGGAATGTGTACGTGAGTGAGAGAATGCGAAAACGGCTGCGTGTAAGTTCGAGAGAGAAAACGATGATTTGGGTGAACGAGTGTGCGGGTGAGGATGTGTGTGTGTGTGTAAGGGTGTGTGAGGATGTGTGAGAATGTGTGTGTGTGTGTGTGAGGATGTGTGTGTGTGAGGGTGAGCGCGCGCGTGAGTGTGTGCGTGTGCGCGCGCGCGTGGTGTTTGCGCGTGTGTGTTCGCGCTTGTTCGCGCGTGCGTGCGGGCGCGTGAGAGAGAGCGCGTGAGAGAGAGTGTGTGTGTGAGAGTGTGTGGGTGCCACCAAAAACTCATCAAAAATCAGCTGGAATGATGCCACCCAACTTGTACAACACCTAATATGATACTTGAGTTTCCGCGATCTGTTGGTTGGTTTGTTTGTCGGATGTAACGCTAAACCCGCTCGCTAGAAAAAGTGCGAATGGTGATATTTTTATTTTGACATGCTCTCGGCAGGATTCAAACCCGCGACTATAACAATGGGAGATAGGCACGCTAACCACCTCCTCTATCGATAATTCGAGAGAAAATAGAGATAGAAACTCTAAATTTGGCAAGAATGCTCATTTTACATATGATAAACTGGTGACGAAAAATATCTCGAAAAAAGTGCTGGGTTCGATTCCAATGGAAGACATTTACATCTCCCATTAAAATAACACGTAATAAAATCGACTTTAGACTTTCATTACTTTTACTTTCCCCATATCCGTAGTATAGAGAAAGTATTATTTTCATGAAAAAAATCGACTACGAGATTTCAACGGAAATACACGTTTTGAGGTCCCTAGAACACGTTTAGACTATTTTCGGAATGTGTGTGCGTGTGATTGTGGGGGCTCTAACCTTAAAAGTACTTGCCATATCGTTACCAAATTTCAAATATAACATGAGCATGAAGAGCTGAGTAGTTTTTAGACAATCCCAGTTAACCGAAAGTTGAGGTTTATTCGAAACCCGATTCGGTTTTGGCGAAATATCTCCGTTAAAACATCATTATTGAATATACAATTCTATACAAAGATTATAGAGAATGTAATTTCCTACAACTTCTATTTGAAACAATTTCCCATAGCAGCTACTGTTTAGGAGTTATTTATAAATAGTCGGTTTCCGTCAAATATCTCCTTAAACACATCGTTATTGGTAATCTTCGTGAGGACCAAAGTTGTAGAGAATAATGTTTCTTCCAAGTTTTTTTTAAACAAATTTTCGTAGAACCATCCATTTCGGAGATATTTTGCTTTTTTTAATTTGCAGTATACAGCGCCACCACCATGTATCGGTGGATTCTGTAAACATATTCAAAATATACGTAATTTACGGCAATAAGGACGACTGTATTCTTTTACGATACGGAATAATAATTTTGCCTTATAATGCTATTCATAAAAAGAATTTAAATATCTATACCCCAAATATGGAGAGTCATGTGTTGGCCACATCAGATTTTTTTAGTTTAGCTGCTTGTGTGTCATACCGGTGTGGAAGTGGTAAATCCGAAATTGCAAACTATATGCCTCCTCATACGACGGGAGTACTATTCTAATAAGGTAGCTAAAAGTCTCGTCATCTGGGGTGAATATTATGCATTTGTTTTTAATCCCAAATTAAATATTTTATTTGGAATCAGTATACCACAGTTTTCTCTATAGAATCATTTCTCAATACGTTAAAATTTTAGATATTTTTAGTGAGTGACATAGTCTTATCTGTCTATTCTCATAAATTTTAACTTTTCGCTATTAAATATCCGCCGTAACTCTTAAATGTAGGTCTTGCAAGGTCACTGTCGACTGAATTTTTTTGGTATCTCATTTACGCCATGGGCGGCTACTGGGGAAAATTCAGACTTTTACTTCGGTAAATATTCAATATTAAAGACGCTTGGCTCGCCTTTTGTTTTCAAATTTTTAAACGAACTTATCGAACATGCATTCAATGTAAGATAATAGGAAACATATGAATGACTAATTAATATATTTTTATGGAAGTTCATAGCAAGTATCACTATGATTCAGTGAGACCTATTCTATTTTTTAAGGATAGCGATCTGACAGACAACAGCGGAAGACACTGGCACTGCTTATTCCGCATTTTTATATAACGTTACTGGGGGCATAAATTCACCATAAAATTGACTTTAATTAATAAACTCACTTAATTATATTGCTTCTTTCGACGTAAAATCGGCAAAACTGCCAAATTTATCTCGGGCCCTCCGACTGTGGCCCAAATCCGCTCGAATTGCAGACATTCCTTTCGGCATAATTTAAATTGAACCAAATAACCCATTAGGCTGTCGACCTCTATCTTCATGATGTCTCAATAACGACGCCAATTTCCGGACGATAAATAAAAGCGCGCCGTAATTCCCATCGCCGCAGAAAAGCGAAATCTTTCCGGATTTCTCGAACAAAAAAATAACTCACTCCACCCCATATATTTCACGTTTTTTTCTTCAAAACTTGCCCTTTCCTAATCCGACCTTTTCTTAGATACGGTGATCCAATTATACAATGTATGTGATGGATGTTATCGTTATCCCACGCGAAAGAGAAACCTTCCCTTCGTTATATTCCTCCTTCTTCCCTTCCTTTCACTTTCCGCGATTAAAAGAAAAAACATTTAATCCCGTAGAAAGTATCCGTTTGCGCGATACAAAACCCAACTATTGCCGCGAAAGTCTTCTGCGGAGTTCCCTCTAATAATGACGACTACGACCATTTAACCCTGCATTCTTGTTAAAATTATAACCTAAATTCTGAGGTCGTATTTTCACACAAAGCATTGATAGATATATGTCGTCTACATTGTTTGAATGGTATTTCCCTCGGATGTCATTATTACTACCCGATTTTATCAAACACGAAGGGAAGGGCAGATCTTAAAATTTTATGCATATTCTGGGCTGCGAGACTTGATAGAATGACATGAAAGTTTTTCGCCTCGATCGGGAATCGAACCAAGCCTTCCACTTTGCGGGCATATATTTGTATCACGCAACTACCGAGTCAAACTAATTCTCCCATTCATAACCATATTCGTTTAAGCGGTCTTTTCCTTAGATCAGGAATTGTTTATAAAGACAGAGGATTCACATTCAATTTACTATGTAATTTGTCTATTACCATCTTTCTCCACTGTCCTTAACTTTTCTCATGCAGGCTGTCCCTATTATGCTGTTCTCCTGTTCATATCACTGCGTGGATATCAAGATCGAAAACTGAACTAACTGTTTTTTTTTAGACGAACGAAAAGAGAGGAAAATCACAAAATAATCGTTCAGATTTCCGTCCGACAGCCTTCCGTTTATTTTAGCTCACCTTGGATGCAGACATAAACATTTTTACCCAAAACCTCGATTATTTTCTCGGACAAAACAAACCGAGCTATAAATCTGTCTGCACGAAATTAAATTTACGGCGTAATATGTTTTCCGCTCGCGCGGAATTTCGGTTTGTGGTGGCGACACACAACGGTGCGTCATAATTGAAGCCTAAAAATAAGTGACATTTTCGTATCATAGCTGTTAAAGTAATAGTATTATCGGTTTCTCACGGCCGAGATGCCGTTACAGAAAAGGAGGCAAAAAGTCTTAAACAAATAAAATTATTTCAAAAAAGAATTATCGAGCTCACTACGCTACGGAAATAAAATTGAAACGGTTAAAAAAAGAACCTTTTAAAAATTTAATTATATTGCATTATAAAATTATATATAACTCGGGTAAATCTATGATACGGCTAATTCAGTGATAGTTTAAATAAAGCTAATTCACGAAATTAAACCAGTATCTGGAAGCGGTTGTGGTGCATGATACATACCTTTAGGATAGGTATAGTAGAACGCGCTGGTGTAATTTGGTAATAATGCACCCTAGCAATGGCAAAATATTTACATATGTTTTAATAATTTTTGTTTCTTTATATCACAGAATTATCAGTTTCCCCTACTATAATACTATATGCCAATGACGACGCATTTTTTGTACCATAAGTGCTATTCTGGTATCCCCAACCTTCTTACGGCAATTGGAGAAACAAAGTTTTTCGATTAATTCACGACGCGATTCGACTTTTCTTCTCCGATACATAACAAAGCCAGTTTCGAACTCATTTCCTTTTGTGAATTAATATTTCGCTTTCTCGTTATCTCCGTCTTCTCTCGTTTCATCATCCGCTTCATTAATCGTTAATTTCTCGCTTTATCTTTTTTTCCGCCGTCTTATCGCAATTGACTCATCTTTTTGGGGTTCATAGCAACGTCGAAGATTTTTTTAGTCTCTTCTTTCACCAGAGAGAGACCTGCCTTTCTAATTTTACTTTTTCCTCCTCTCGCGATATTTTCATATTCCGTTCTCATTAATCTTCTTCCTCGCTTCTTGAGAAACTCTCAGAATTCTCTTTCCCTTTAGGCCATTATGTTTGCCCGACATCCTCTTCTGCGACACTACTTGCGGCGCCGCGAGATTAATAATACGTAAGCAAACCGAAATAACTTTCGAGTTATCGAGTTCTTCCCACAGGTTATTTTCCCTTTTGTTACGCTAACCGTATAATAAGTTCGTCCCTCTCCTCTGCACAAATCCTCTCCCTTACACAAATCATTCAATCGCCTACCCAATTACTCAGATTTCCTTTCTTGTTCGATAAACATCTAATAAGGATATTTTCCTCTAGGCTGTACCAGTACTATTCGGTTATCTTCTTGCGAGTGCTAAAATTAGCTAGATAGAATTCTGGATCTATCACGTATTACCGTTTGCTTTAACATAATTAGAGTTATTGAAAATTCGAGCGAGTGAAGTCCGATTTGTAATTGTTCGAACGTGTTTTGGATGGATGCTGGATGATTGCTACGGAGGACGTGGCTACGAATAGAGATTCATAGGTAAGTTCTTCCTTGACTACATCCGACAACTCATGTTTTCTCGTGATTATCACACACACATCTTCGTATCTCATACCTTTGCCTCTATTTAATTTTCCTATCCCGTCGAGACATTATTTTTCCCATTCTTTCGTCTCAAGAAAGTTTATCCTTACCCCAATAGCAGTCTTCCACTAAAAAAAACCTTTTTACCTTCAATTATTAAACACCCAAATGTCAGTTTATACACACTCCAGCGTCGATTTCGCTAAAACTTTTAAATGTTTATTCGCCAACTTATTACCTCCCCACCCCCCCTCTCTCCCTTCTTACAAAATCCGCATTCTCTCCTAACTCCCTCGTCTTTCCATTGATCTATTTTCGACTTTCGTTATTTCACTCCGTCACCACCCGTTAACAACGTGACGATTGTTATGGTTCCCCAGCTTCCTTAACGCAAACGACTCGAGTTAAAATATACGTTCCGGAAAAATTTCCCCAACGTTAAAAATAAAAACATTGTTATTCTCCCCTTTTGACTAGTGCTATTTTCACTGTAATTATTCCATATTCACCTTGTTTCACGATGCGCCCATTCTAATTCCCCGATCTGGTTTGTGTCATTCCTCCCATTTTCTCAATCTTCTTCGAAATAATTGCCGTCGAAATTCCCTTTCCCTGTTTTCATAACAGCTTTTTGACGTTGTTTATCTACTCGTTTGTTATTCTTTCTATCCTCCCGCTCTCTGTTCCTCCACCTCCTACCCTCACGGTCCCTTTATATAAACCTCCGCGTTTTTCTCTCTCTCTCCTTCCCTTCTTCCTCCTTAAAGACAGTACCTCTAACCTCCCTCCCTTTTCCCCACCTCACCTCCACCCCCTTCCATCCGTTCCCAAGATCTTAAATCACTGCTCATTAGTCGGCCGATGCCAAACCAGAGTCAGCCGAAAAACCAACGCCCAACATATCTCCTCCTACTGCCGCCCTCCACCCTTCTTTTCCACCTCTACCAGTTTCTCTCCTTTCCCTAACCTCTTTCGTTCTCCCTCTTTTCCTTCCTCTCTCTCTCTCACTTAATCCTCTTCTTACACTCTTTCTACTGTTTTATTCTCCCTCCTTCTGCCCCTATTTCTCTTCCTACATTTCTTCCGCTTTCATTTCTCTCGATATTTCTCCCTTCCCTTTTCTTCATCATCCTTTCCCCTTTTCTCTTCTTTCTCTTTTCCCGTATCCTCTCTTTCCCTCCTCTCTCTTCCTTCCCACGTGTTCCTCTTCTTCTTTATCTCCCTCTCTCCATCCACCTCTCCCTCATTTCCTGTCTCTCTCTTTCTCCGTATATCCCATCTTCCTTTCATCCTCTTTCTCTCCCATCCTCACTCTCTCCATTTCTCCCGCGTTCTCCTTCCGTCCACCTTTACCGTACACCCCTCTCTTTCTCTCTCTCTATCTCCCCAAAAACCCTTTTCCTCACTCCTTATCCTGCTCCTTTTCCCAACACCTTTCCTCTCTCTCCCTTGCAAACCACCTCCTGCCAGAGAAATCCCTTCCAGATCGCAATTAATACGGAGTGGCATAGGGGGGGGTGATAAGGGCGTTTAGGCGCCCGTGAGGGAAGGAGAGGTAGGGTACATTTTAGGGCATGTAGTAAAACTCCGTCTTTAAATGATTATTTCCGGGGAAACAGGGATGTAGCCTGCGGTGAAGCTCTTGTTGGGTCCGTGGGGACTCTCTGTATGCATTGCCCAACATCCTCCAAAGGAATGTGGCCATGTATGCTCTAAGTTGAGGGCGAAAGGTTAGAGTATAAACAGATCTTGCATGCGTGTTAGTCAAACGAGAGGTTCCTTGGGTTGAGCACAAGATATTAAACGCACCGCAAAATAGGCGAGAAATAAAAAAAAACTAATACGAGATAGTAAACACAAGCATACACGTTTGTGTGCTCAACCATATTCACGAATTTATCGGAAAAAGTTTCATAACAGGACAAACAAATTATTTCCATCATTCCGTTAAGTTACATTAACTGACTAATCGTAATATTAAAACGTCTTGTGAAGGTCCCGATTTATTGTTTAGCTCTAGAAACAGCGTGCATTAACAGCTTTACAGTTAATCCCAACAATATAAGCACACTTTTCATCCATAAAAAACTCTCAACGCGATAAAATGAAACTCATACGAGACGCTCGATTGCAATAATGAGTCACGATGCAAAAAAAGCTAAAAAAAAATAATACGTCGTTTACGTCCTCTGGGATGCTAATAAGTGCGGTACAAACATGAATAAAATAGTATGACCGACTGCATCATAAAGTACACCCGCAAACAAAGGTTCGGCGGCGAGCTTCAAAGGAACCGTCCGGCAAATATACGCGAGGGAAAAAAATTACTCTATCGTCGAATATTTAGCGACAATGCTAATGAGAGTACGAAAGTGCTAGATGCGACGGGATATTTTTTTGCGAAACAAAGGATGATATATTCTAAAGGATGTTTTTTTTTAACAGCGAGGCAGCAAGCGAAGTCAAAGAGACAATGGCGGCGCATTAAAAAAAAAAATGCGACGCTCGACCTATGCGCAATAAAAACAAACGAGTAAATTTCCGTCAAGTTCGATAGAATCCGCCGCCGAGGAAATTGCTTAGAGCAAACCAGGTCTGCGGTGGGTCTAAATAAATAAAAAAACACGAAAACGAGCGACGGTCGCGAAAGCAATAGAAATTTCAAATGGACGAGGCTACTCATGATGTCGACCATAGCGTAAATTTCTCACGATTATCAAAAGAGTTACGGTCCGTTTATTTTAATGCGATGCCCAGAGTCGATAAACATGCCAATAAATTTAGAATAGGATATTTACTTTGAACTCTAGTTAAAATTCTTCGTAAATTGAAAAAGAAAATTATGGAAAAATCTTATAGAAATACGGAAAGCTTTCGCTTTATATTACCAATTCGATTACACGCTAACAAGTATGAAAATTATAACAGTTTGAAATAAACTCTACCATAAAATAAGAAAAAAAAAATAAAAATCACTGTCGGCTCACACTGATGATAAATTTAGATCCACCCTTTTTTGACATTTAAAACACAATACATCGGGTAGTGTTGAAAATTACGTGAGCATACTTACGGTAACACAAACATAATTAACCAAAGGTTTAAACTTTTGAGCAGACTTTCCCTACACAAAAATAACCCACACAAAATTTATTGCCAACTATTCAGAAAGGATGCCACATTTCTCCAATTTCCACGCCACCTACGCTTCAACCAATCACGTTACACTTTTAACAAGCGCGACAAGTGGGAGGGAGTGAGTGAGAGAGGTTATACGAGATGATGCATAAATATATTTATTCCTGGATCAGTAAATAAAAAACAAAACTCTGGAAAGACTTCACGGAAAAAATCCGGTAAAATAACCCCAAAAAACATCCCAAATGAGAAAAATAAAAACGCGGGCAGCGGTAATGAACGAAAAATACGGGCGTAATATTTTTGAATGAAATAAGAGGGAAAAAAGAGGACATCGGGTGAGGATAGAGAGGGAAAAATGCCTGAATAAAAAGAAAACTCCGGAGAGAATAATAGTAACGGAGCGAAGACAGGCGGAGGAGGAGGAGGGAGGGGGAGAAAGGAGGGAGAAGGGATGGATAGCATAGGGTGAGAGGATTCTGTGGTAATGAGGTGGGCGGGGTGAAATTTTAAGGGAGGCGAGGCAGAATTTAGAGGGGGGCGTTCCTTCCTGGCGTGTAAAAGAAGCGTAGGAAGAGGAGATATCTTGAGGGAGGGCGGAGGCGAGGTCTGGATGAGGAAGCGAGAAAGAGGTCGTACGATTGGAGGGGACCTATTCCACCTATCTTACCTCTGTGAGCCATGTCTGAACCAGACATTTCGATGGGATACCACCCTGCGTTAAAAGAGCTTCGGAGATAGAGAGAGAGAGATAAAGAAATATTTGTATATGTGAAACGGAAAACATTCATTAGAAACATTTCTCCGTAGAATTTTGTTAGAATTAAAAATTAGAGTTTACTAGCAATGGTAAATAATCGTGTAAAATACACATGTTCAAAAGAAATTATTTAAAGGTGGAGCTGAATAAAAATGACCAGGAAACAGGTTCCGTTGAATCAATTACTTGTGTAACAAAACTTTATGGTTAGACATCGGGGACGACAATTCCAGAAACACCTAAAAATTCTAATTTATCGATGAAAACTTTTCAAAATTTATGTGCGGCAAATGTTAGTGCCCTAAAAATAGCGCGTGTTCTATTTCTAGTAAAAAAAAACAGGACAAAATGTTTACCTCGCATAACTACATGATCACCAACAAAAAATCACCCTCATTCTGCTATTGCATTTCTCCATGCCTCACTTATTATTTAAACCTAATGATTCAATCAATTAACCACCCTCAACCCCCAACGATTAACCTCGACGAAAAATACAACCCGAAATAAATAACAAAAATCCGTTTAACAAACTTTATAAGAAGAAAAAATGTAATTAATATCAAATTTAACATTCACGCACTCATTCTGAATCGAAAATTGATTTTATAATCCTCATAAAACACCGTATACAATCACGATAGAGAACCAGCTGTTACACGGTCATTTCTCGACGCATATTGCGCGCCGATGCCATACCGTCAGAACCTTCACGAAAGATGCAGAAGGATGGATTTTTCACGGGCATCCGGGTTAGGGAAGGCAGAGAATAGGGAGGGAGTGAGGAGAGGGGGGAGAAGGTAGGGGGGAGGGGGGGAGCAGGCAGACACCGTGCCCGGGATTACCAGGACGTCAGGGCGGTGAAAAATCACATCTCCGACAAGCGGCTCGCGGAGAGATAATTGCCCAGATTGGCTCTGCCCGAGACCTTTCCCTTCCTTTCTCCTAACCCCCTTATTTTTACTCTCAAAAACGGAAACCTACCGCTCTTCACCTTCACAGGCGCCGCGTATGACTCATACGCAAGAGGCGAAAAGATATCGGCGGCCCAGATATATCTCTCTCCCTGAATTTTTTCCATTCGTTTTCCGGTCGAGAATTTCCGAGAAGCGAAAACATGCCTTATTAAAAAAAACAAATTAAAGATAAAAACTGGAGTAATAAAATGTTGAAAAGCGGACGACCTCTCTGAGAGCAGATTAAAAAAATAAGACGGAAATGAATCAGAAGCGCCGTGGGTGGCTAACAAGAAACTGGGTAAATTGAGAGTCGGAATCGCTCATTTACTTCGATTTTTAGAAATAGTAGTAGCGTTCCGGTGTAAAAAAATCATTAACACGGCGTAAAAGCAAACAGAGCTCTTTAATCCTTCGCTATCGCAATCTTTCCGTATCCGGAAGGAGGGAAAAAGACAAGTGAGTTATATAGAACATGCTGATTGATTTTTATTTCCAATTTTAAAATCATCTTCCATCTTTATTTACTGCAATACTTGTTTATGGTAAACCTAGAAAAATCTCCAGTAAGGACGTTCCGTGGTAAATATAAATAGGTGTTGTGAAGATACTGCTACGGATGCTCCAACATTCGAATATAAAGAAAAAAAACAGAAAAGTTCATACTATCGTGAATTCAATTCTATTCATACACAGGGTAAAATTATCTTCTTTTAATTAACGGAAATTCTAGTTAAATAAATTCGAGAAAACCATGTACAGTTGATACTTCTGTTCCTCCTAATACAAACGCGAGAACGCGCTCAGAAGATTTTACAGACGATGGGAAGGGAGAATAAGAAACATTTCTGGTATAAAATACACATTGAACACGTACACATTCGGCAGTAAATAAAGGAGTTTGAGCAAACGTTAATCGACAAGTTAAGCCGAGACGTTTAATTTCAGGTGCGAAGGATCTCAAGACCTCACAGAGCTCGGAACTGGAGATACAGAATGCTTCATTTGAGAAGATAAAGAAAAAGCTGTAAACATGGCGAAATAAGAGAAAAACAGATCATCCATCAATAATCGTAACCGGTCTTGGAAGAGGGATGCTAAGCTTCCAATGCAAGGGTCAATGCATCAATGGCTCAAATCCTACCGAGACAATGGTCTATGAGCTGGTCAGTAGATCTATCTTGTTGCATGTGCGTAATTGGGTAAACTTATTCGTGCTCATTGTTAAATAAATTATTACTTTGATATAAGGAAATAAGAAAATGGAGGATAGCGTTTTCGAGAAGATGAGGGAGAAATGAAATATCCATTTAAGAATGAATTTCGTCGAGCGTTTTAATTTCGATTTTCGATAGCGATCTCTTGAGCTCGGAGGTAGAAACGAAGCACAAATTGATAAACAAGATCTCGAATAAATAGTCTACAACGGAGGTGGGATGAAATCAATTCTTTCCAGTTACACGATCGAGAAGTAAACAACTAAAAACGTGTCGTTAAGTAAGACCACCAGACGTCCTCCTTTTGGAAGGACAGTCCTCCTTTTTCAATCGTTGTCCTAAGCATTTTGTCCTTCATGTCCTCCATTTTTGAAAAATTTTCTGTCCTTTTCCTTCGTTTTAATTATCTTTGTGTATCCATGGAACATTTATGCCTACTTTGAGAACTCAGACATATGCTAACCAATATCATGTGATTTTTGTGGATTGGCTTTGTTCCTGCCTGTTATATTGTTATACGCGCAGGGAGTTCGTCTTTCTCCCAAGACACGATTCTCAGAGTACACTAAGCTTTCCGACAAGCTGCTTCTTAAATGAACTTTGTCCAGCTCGCTGATTATGTTTTCTTAGAGATAAAGAACACTTTGTCTGCTAGAATAAATATTTTATTTTCTCCTTGATTATATTTGTTTGGTTTATGGTTTATTAAAATCCTGGTTTATACAGCGGACAGTGTATCCCATATCTCATCCTATTCCTCAAAATATTTCTTTCGCAAAACAAAGTCGATTCATTTAGTTGTTATCGGCAATGGAGTTAAGAGATTTTAGTAGGTTTTTGTTTCTGTGTGTGCTAGTTAACCTCTTACAGCATCCTATTGCTAGCTTTGTTTTTCCTCTATCAGTGGAACTGTGAAAAAATAGTTATATACTGTGTCCTGCCTGAGTGAAATTTGAATTGCTGCGTTTACTTCATTATTATGGCAAATATAATTTTCTCATTCTAATTTACAATGTAATCTTCCATTCTATTATATTGATTTTTAAATCATTGTTGTAATACCCAACGAATTATCTTCAGCCAAGAAAAGAAAATGTCACTTAAATGTAACGTTAGCTAAGGAATTTCAACATTTAAGACCTGTTGGAAATGATGATACTGACATTAAATGTTGTATGTGTCCAGCAGTATTTAGTATCGCAGTTGGTGGGCGTTCAAGTATTACGAAGTACAATCTTTTCCAAAAGCATCAAAACGCTCTTAATATAGCATCCCCTCACATAAAAACCCTTATTTTATTTTAAAAACTGTGAAATAAAGCATATAAACACTTTTTTGATAGTGAAATGTGCCCTTCCTTTCTGTATAAAAAAACTCGAGATTTGTCCTCCCTTTCGGAGATATACAACTACTTTACGCTATTCTTTGAATAACTCAATAATATTTCCACAAAACCTGCAGAATAAAAATATACCAGAGGAATACGTTAAAAATACTAAGCAAATATAAGTTGAAATTTTTATTTAGCGACAACCAACGGTTTCGAGAAAAAATGTTCGTTCGGAGGGCTGGATAAGACTAAAATTACGCTACTGCTTATTAAATCCGTTCTGAGAAACATTGCTCGTTGAATGAGTGTGGTCACTAAGAGAAGTTTCACCGAGACAAAAATTATTGAACACGTTCATCGAAGATTGAAAAAAATAAGATTTCAAATAATAGTTCCCGGTCGTTTATAGCTTTATTGATGCAGTAAATTAACACACGATAGGATTTTCTGTTATATCCTTCAGAGGCTGTGCTACCAACATCCAATAAAGCAGCACCATTCATCATTAACACCTATTCCGATGCTCACTGCATCTGCGGTTCAACATCCTCAAACGTTTCTAAACCTTTAATTTTGTCGTAAACATCACCAACACACACAGAGCCCGGCAATATTTAATACTCCACTTATCTAACTCTCTAATCTTCCACCAATTAAAAATCTAACTAGACTCAAAGCGAACAGAATAACACGAGTCGTAACATCAACAGATAGAATCACCCGTGGAATTAACAAGACAGAAAGCATTTTCAGCAATTACAGAACCGCCGTATAAATCCTTCATCTCCTCACAAATAGCCGAAAGAATCTCCTTCCTTCCCCTAACCTATACTTAGGCGCATTCCTCAAATCGATTAAACTTCTCTCGGTAATTCCACTCGAACCCCTTTCCCGCACCATCCATCCTGAAAGGACCCACCCCATTTTATTGAAGGGGAACACAAGCTACTCTCCTTTCGAACACACCCCTCTCATTATCGCATCCCTACCCTTCAAGAATTCCTCCAATTACTCCCCCCTTCCCATTCTTCCCTTCCCCCTATGCCCTTATACCCTAATCCTCCCTACGCCCGTATACGGCGGTGGTGCCATCTGTCGCCTGCTCCTCGCACCCATAAGTAACCGCGACCCTCCTACCTGCTTCCTAGCAACCATCGCACGCTTTTCGGTGGGAGGGTTGAAACAGTGGAGCGTAAGCGCGGGTTGGAGAGGCATCGATCTTTTTTTTTTCACGACAGGGTTCACGAAGCTAAAGGGAACCAAACGAACCTCTTTTATCCTTCCTTTCCCTAAAACCCAAGACTTCCTCTTCGTAGCAAACACCTCGTTATAATGAGCCTAACCGTGGAGAAATCAAACATTCTAAAGACGCTCTTACCGTTCCTATAGAATTAAGTGGAGTGCAATTGGGTAGGAATAAGGATAGGGAGATTTTTAAAGCCGCATTATTTCCTCCCCTATCCCCCAAAAGGTGGTCGTCTGGGGAACCGAAAATTATCCCTTGATGATCATTAATTGAGCATTCCGATTCTGGAAAGAGCTTTCCCAATTCAACCTCTTTTTGTCGGAACTTGGGTTTAAAAAAATCGTTATCGGATTGTATGATCGTGTATTTTATCCGTAGAGAATCAGTTAGAAGCTCTTTTGAAAGCATGTGCATTAGTGGATGGATAATTTTCAACTGATTTTAGAAGGGTTAAAAATCGCAGAAAGCCGCCATGAAGCGGCAGACGAAAAGGTATAGAATATTAGCACAAAAGAACTAAAAATTGATGGTAAAATACATAATTGTTAAATTACATGAGTTCTGTTACTGTATTAAGTAGTAGAACATAATTTAACATAGCTGAAATTGGAGTTTTTCAATCCGCACGATCTAATCGTAAAACATTTTTGTATTTCACAAAATAATTTCTCTCATTAAATCGATCCGACGGGATAAAACGTTAGGCCCGAACGAATAAACAAGCGATAATACGTTTACCGCCATTTAGCGACATAAATAAATTAGTTTAGGCCTTGTAAACAAGCGATCCTGCGAATTTATAGGGCGATATTTCCCGATCGGATGCAACACTGAATTCTTTTTTTTTATTAATCTCTATCAGGAAAACCTGTACCCAGGAAACTGATAACGATATTTGCATAAAATTTTCGATAAATAGCCATTTTTGGAAATGCTAGAAGAGCCCTCTCGATAAAGAAAAACGATTTTTCCCAAACCTTTGCGGCGCGCAAAAAATAAAACTATATCCGGAAGGTACAAAATATGCGAGAAAAACAAAGGAATCAATCAACCGTCCGTTCAATTTTATTCTCTCTCTCCGAGCGATGGGGCCGTTTGTTTTTTATCATCGCACCTCCCGTATACTAAAAGAGGATGAATATTTTTTTCGGCCTATACCTCAGATAAAAAGGACCTTATATAATTTTTTTCTTCCATTTTTACCCTCTGAAGGAAAGGTCTGGGAGGTGGAGATGAGGGCGTTCCATGCGCTGTCACGAGTCCCGTTCTCCCTCTTCCTTTTTTTTTCTCTGCCGAAGGAGTCTCCGAACCGAAAGGAGCAGTTTTTACTCTCTTCCCGGAAAAACGAGGCCTCTATATATATTTTTTTTTTGGTCGACCCCCTTCCCTTCAAATCCGTAACCCGACCTCCGACGAAGGGAAAAAAGCATGGAAACGCTTTCCAAATTGATTCTAAAATATGGCCGTGCGAGAGATGGGAAAGGGAGGAGTAAAAGAGAGGGAGGGAGATTGGGAGATAGAGAAGGAGGGATTGAAGGGGAGAGAGAGATAGAGAAAAAGGAATGGGAATGAAGAGAGGACGATAAAGGATACAAAGAGTGAAATAGAAAAGGAGGAGAAACGGAAAAGGTAGAGAGAGAGATGATAGATATGAAAAGAGAAAAGGGAGAGGAAGGAAAAGGAATAAACAGTTGAGAGATTTGAAAAGAAGAAATGGAGAAAGATGAACGGCTAAATAGACGCAGAAGGAATGAGACGAAAGCAAAGAAAGTAAACAGAGGAGGGTCCAAATAAACGGTAGCAGAGAATTAGCCAACTAGAACGACAAGAATGGAGAGGAGAGTAGGAGCTTATCTAGCGTTCAATGGACCAGTGTCCAATTTAAAAAAATGACCCACATAAATTTATTAATTTTTTTAAAAAACTTCAGCATCAAAGAGAAATTTTGTAACAGAATCTCTCATAAAATTATCGAAAACACGAAATCTTATAATATAATTTAGTGTGCTCGTACGTATGTCCGTTTATAACTTAAGAACCAAAAGTTCCACAACTTTCAAACTTTGCACATGATTTTTTATCATCCCTGAAAATATTTTAGGCAACTATGTTTCCCCCCACCTACCCCCTAAATATTCATATTTTTTCAATTTCTTTTACTTAAGTCGCACATTATCCATTCTAAAATGTGTATACAAAATTTGGGGGGCATATGCCTCCCCGTTACCCCATAATTTCGATTTAAAGTTACCCAACCCTTAGACAAATTTACCCGGGCAACGCCCGGGTACTGCAGCTAGTACATTACAATAATGTTTCATAAAACAGAAGTACGCGATGAGAAAGAGAACAAAATGTTGAGGCGCCGTCGTAAAAGAAAGTGGGCATCCCTTCTCGACTATTTTCTCTCATCTGTATTAAAAACAAAATATATAAAGGAAATCTACAAGAATTCTCTACTGATCAGATAAGAGATTTTGCCAATTCTGAATGGGATTGGTATTTCCTGAAAGGTTTTCCTTCTTGATCAGTAGGATGAGCGAAAGAATATTTACTTTGTTAACCCAAATTTGGAAAACAACCTACCCCCTCCATAAGTGTCTTTTACTGGAATAAAAACAAAAGTTGGATATGGGAGAGGGGAGAAAGTAAACGATAGACTGGAGGAAGGACAGATGCAGAGGGATAGAGAGGAGGAAAAATGAGACAGAAAGATAAACGACTTTATTGAGGGAGAATTTTGGACTACAGATAAAAGAGAAAAGGAAAAATGATGCAAAAAAGAGGAAAAGATGAAGACGAAGAGTTGGAGAGAACAGACCACGCAAACGAGAGAGAAAAAGAAAGACGAATAAGGCAGAAAAAGGAGAAAAATAAAACGGAGGAATAGGAGAAGCAGAGAGGAAAATAAATGAAGAGAAGAAAGACTCGCGATAAAGAAAGGACATAAAGAGGTAAAAAGGAAAAGAGAGGGAGTCGTCGATGGGAGCAATGCAGAGAGGTCGCGGCACGGAGAGAAAGGCAATGACAGAGAAATATCGTATACGCGGGTATTCCCCTTTAACAAATACACGAGAGATCATGAGAGGGAATGGAATAAAGAAGTTAGGCGTGTGCGCGTATCGCCACGATCTGCGGAGAGTGGTAAGCGTGGGAGGAAATTAACAAAAAAAACCGATGGCGGTGGGAGGGGAAAAAACAAAAACCGAGCGAAAACATGCGTCCTCGCTCACGCAGGAAAGTAATGGTTTGGCGGGAGCGAAAGGGAGAGAGAGAGAGAAGTAGAGTGGAAAAAGAGTAAAAAACAAAACTAATGAAATGTGGGGCACACACACACTAGGCGGCATAGGGCACAACAGCATTTCGTCGGAGATGGGGGTGGAGGGTTTGCGGGGGCGGAGGGTGGTGACGACGGGGGTCCGCGGGGGTAAAGAGAGAAGTGGTGGGCAGAGGCGAATATACATCGGCGCCAGGCGCGAACGTGCGTGTGTGTGTGGGAGGACGGCAAGAGCGGAAAAAAGAGCATCGATGGAAAACAAAACAGGGTCGGAACGACGCAGTGCACGAGAAAACACTCGGCGTTTTGATTCATGGATTATGGAGATGGAAATATTCAACAGTGTCGGGTGGATAATACATGGAACGGCATAGACGTGTCTACATTAGTGGGGGATTTAAAGTGGGGGGATTCGTCAAAAGCTTCGATCTACGTGTCTACGCTTCGATGGAAATGGTTAATTGTCTGGCGCTTAAGTGCCGTAGAAAGATTCGAAAAGCAATCGACAGCAGTCGGATTCATCGCATTTAAAAGGATAAAAACGATACATTTTGGAGGTCTTTACGTGAAATCATTTGCGCTTATGGGTTTTTCCAATCACTAATTCTATTATTAAACTGGAATAATAAAATATACTACCTAGCTTCTTTTTTGCGCTGGATTCGACTTCGTAATCCATTTGAAATACTTCCCACGCTTAGGTAAAAATAAACAGCTTTCATACAGGTGAAATGGTTCTGAAGATATTCTGCAACGATGGTACGATTCTTTGGATAACATGACTTAAAAGATTCATCTCAGCCATTTTTATATAACAATTAATTTCCTTATTTGGAATTGATAGGATAAAGCTCAAAATACTACAAAGAGTAAAATGGAACGAAGAAAATGTTTGTGACGTAATAGAATGCAACTTCGAAGGTAAAAGCTGACACGAGTAAGCAATAATAAGATAAACGCTAACTTCAAATTGAAGAAAAATTTCACCCGTCAAATTTAATACTACACGAAGCATGAGATATTCTACAGGATTAAAATAAATCGAACACTTTTCCATAAATATATGACTCGCAGCGAAGTTCACATAAACATTCTGCGGAATTTCTGCCAACATTTTCTTATGCTTTCCAAAACTTAAAACTTTAAACGGAATTTCAAAGGAAAAGATAAGAAAATGAAAAATAAATGGACTGGATCGCTATTACACAAACATACGAGAGAACAAATTACGTTAATTAAATTTTCAGAAAAAACGAGCAAATTTTAGACACAATTTCAACTTTAAAGTTTCCAAATACTTTAAAAAGTAAAACCTTAGGGAAATAACTGGGTCATGGTTTCGTAGAAATTATCATTACTCTGATTACACGGCTAGGAACAAACAAACAACGCAATAACAAAACTTCTTCCCTTAATCCTCGCCCTACATCCCTCCTCCTGCTCGCTCTTCCCTCCAATCCCCTTAATCCCAAAAATATTTATGCCCCAGTTTGGCCGTCAGCGAATCTTTCCTTCCCTCCACATCCCGCCTTAACCCACTCGCTTCATTAACCTGCGTCACGCGGAATCTGTTCTTCATTTGTTTGCCGCAAAAGCGTTTTGTTTTGGACCGCGACGGCGTCGGCGGCGGTGCTGCCTGTCTGCCTTGCGATCCGCACGAGAAGGAATCACGGCCGCGGCAATCTCCAAGCATCCCAAGGGTTAATGAGATTTCCTATTCTCTCTCTCTCTGCAAACCCCTCTCCCTGTCTAACCCATTCCTTCCTATTATGTTACCTCCCTTCGATCCCCAACCCACTCCGCAAACTCCCTCAGAAGCTTTGCGCGGCTACACTCCTCTACTGTTACAACAAAAAAGATGCTTCGTTACTCTTTACCCCTAAGACTACGAAAGGCACCGCAAGTCCAATCCGACGACCTCATTCCTCAGGACAAAACTTTTAATCAGCGAAACGTTCGCGTTCGGATTCCCCAGTAGGATTCTAAGTATTTTTACTCGCGATCGAGGAGAGGAGAGGTTTACCCATGCCGTGGGAGTGGGATATGAGCATGGGAGAATAGGAATCGGACATAGGTATAAAGTTACCATTCTAATGCTCCCTCTTACCATCTCTGTTTCTAGTCACGTTGCTAAGTCCTTTTATTTGCGGCTTATTTTCTGACGAATAGCACACCTGATAACTCTGTAACTTGAGTGGATTTTCTTCGCCTAACTCACTTGCATATTGATGTGAGGTGGAACAAGAAGGAAGTGGCCTCATTCTACCGCCATCAATGATCACGAATCCTATTATGAAGCTTCTAAACAAAACAATTCCAGCCTTAGCATATAATGAATTTTCTCGATGGAATGAATCGCGAAATCAAGGTTATTGAGTTTCTCAAGACTTGACAAATACACATTATTTCCATTACCAAGACGTGTTCAAGCTGGTTCGACGTACTCGTGTACGCAAGGGAGGATCAGGGGATGGGGGGTAAAGGTATAATTAACCTCCTCTCACGAGGTTTCAGAACAACAAAATCTATAAAAAATAATCTTTCAGTTTATTTTTTGTACAAAACGTCATCTATTTCCTTTTTACACATTAAAATCTGTGTCTTTTTGAAATTATTTATAAATTATTTCATCTTTGTTTACCGACCCAAGGCCGAAGCCTGGATTCTCCCTTGCGTGCACGTAGCAATCTTCCCTTTGCAGCGGTTGTTCATATTCTTTTACGGATCTTGACTTCTCTTTACTCAAATCTAAATATCTGAGCCATCTATTGACCTTTTACTCGACATTAAAATAAACATAAATACCAAAGGTGGTGAAATACATTAAACTGGCCTCTTTGAGAGGTGAATGGGGATGAAAAAATTACCGGTTTGAAGTGTTAAGATCTTAAAAATATTTCCTTATTCTTCAAAAAAAAAACTTACCTATCCGATTAGTCTCCGTGTTGGACTTATTTTAACCCTGTTAAAGGAAGCCAGAAAGGGAAAGATTTTCAAGGTTTCCCTCCTTTCGGTTCAATTTCTTAAATCACAAAAATTGCCTACACCAATGTTAGTAATTTGGAGATAATGTATTTGGAAAAATATGTCACTTCATTATCATATACTTTAGATGTTTACTGACAACATGACAGATTTAAAATACCATTAAAATATATTTTAAAAATTTTTCGTAATCCAGAGTTTGAATCCAGGAGGTCAAACAGAAGCTAAGACCTCCTATCAACGTGGGTCGAAGGACGCATCCCGGCCTTTGTTTTTCGATGCTACTATTACAGCAGGCGCAAGACACTTGTGAAACCACGCGTTTATCCAATCATTTCCCATTGCGTGAGCTCATATTTAATACGTCGCGCAGTGGCGTGTGGATAGATTCAAGGGTATCATTTGTAGCATTTGCTGTAACGCATAGACATGAATAAACTGCTCGTTCGACTGATTACAGTCTTAATTTGGACAGGAGCATCAACATCACAAAGTTGCGTCAGCTCGACTAGGAATCGTATGTCGACTCGTGTCGATATGAAGTATTTGCTTCAGTTTGACCTCCTGGATCCACAGTCGGAATTACGAGACATGTTCACGAGACTCTATACTCACTCACTGACAAAAATTATGTAAAACAAGAATTATTGTTTAATTTTAAAAGAAATATTCATTTTGACGATGTAATAACCTTAATAACGCCATTTCCCACGTGGACTTGATTCATTCTATTCGCCTATCTCTTCCCTTTCAAATATTCCTTCCATAAATTATCACATCGGTATTTAAAGCTCGTTATCCCACCAAGACATTCTGGTTTTCGAATCCGAGATAGGATTACTAACTACAATTTCCCTACTCCAACTTTCGCACGCCGTCTACTCGTAGATTTTTAACGACCTCTAGCGAAGGAAACGCCAACAACGACTGCCTTATCTTTCTCTTCTCCCAATTCCCCCGTTATATACTTTCTCTCTTCCTTTCCCGTCACTTCCCACCCCACCCCACCCCCCCCGAAACGCCACTTTCCCTTTCACTTCTCCGATCCGAAAACTCTTACTTTACAACACTTTATTTTGCAAGTCCATGAATATTTCACGACCTATCCCCCTCCTCCCCCTCTCCCTCCCTAGACTCCCATCTCCGACTTGTTCCATTCTCTCCCCTGGATTCCTCCTCCTATCCTCTTCACGGCGAGGAATTCGCGTAAACACGGGGCACTTTCGTGCTTAAATTCTCATCTTCGACCACTAGCAAAGATTCTCTCCCTCCCTCTCTTTTGTTCGTTGTCCTATGCATATGCGAATCTCTCTCGTTTCCTACTCCTTTTCCCCTAACCACCCTCACCTCCCCCCTCTCTCTCTCTCCCCCTCCAACTTTCCTCGCACTTGCAATTATTCTTCCCTTCTCCTTCCGCGACCTTTGGAAGACGTTCCTTTGTTTCCATTCGCGCTTACGTTTTAAGGTTCGTTTACTATCGCTATAGCTCGAAAGGAATTAGGATTCATTTTCCTCCTAGTCATGATATTTTCTCCTCTCATTTTCGTTTCGAAATATGGAGCATGAGAGAGGGCTGAAAAAGAGACCATGTCGCGAATGTGAAACCGCTTGGAATTTTTTTTTTCTTAACGTCCGATACGCTTTCAAAGTTAATTCAAGGCGTGAAAAATGACTGATCAGGGTAAAAACAAAAACTGATGCGCTGCAGGTCGAGAGTAAACAATGCGTTTACAGATATTACATCTGATAAAATGAATATTTTATTCGATTATGCGTGTATTTAAAAGTTTATCTCCATTCGAGAAAAAAGTGAGATAAGTTATAAAAAAATCGTAATGTATTCTTCTTTTGTGGAACACTTTCCACAAATCCTTCATGGTACCTAAATGTCGCAAAAATATTTTTTTATCTTACAAAAAAATAAATACATTTCTCAAGAAAGAGAAAGCGGGCATTATATCAATAAACTACAAATCAGTCTAACTATACTATGTTAACGGTCGAGAACCAAATTTTATTACGGAATTAATTAAATTCCACGTTATCAATATTACGGCATTAGTCAGATATCTTTTCTAATGCAAATATATTAGGAGTGTTAAGATTTATATTTGTATTTTAATTATCTTACAGATATATCAGGCTTAAAATTTTCTCCTAAAATATATAGCCACGGATAACAAGCGATCCTATTATCACGTCCCGCGAAAGAGACAAGCTTTAATGTAGTATCACTCTTGATTGCCCTTAGAATGTGCTGACACACACACTCTCTCTTCGACTCCCATTAACAAAGACGCAAAAGTTATTCGAAATGAAAAAGAAAACAGAAGGACGGAAACGGTGCCTTGAGAGGAAAGGAAAAAAGAGGAGAGAGTGCAAGAGAGAACGAGAGAGAAATACGATGACAGAATGAGAAGAGTGAGAGGTTGAGCGAGAAAGTGGAACAACAAGAGAGGGAGGGGAAATGGGAGAGGAGAAGAGAAAGAAAAAATTAAAGAAATAATAAAGAAGAAGCAAAGACAAGTGTAAGGAGTGAATTAAGTGGAGGAAAAAAATGAAGACGCTGAGAGATGGAGTTATGGATAGGGAGATTGCGACAGTAGAAGAGAATAACGGTGGATGAGAGAGAAACAAAGAGTACGCAATAGGAAGAGAGAGGAAGATGCATAAAGAAGTAAAGAGGGAAGTGAAAGGAGAGAAAATAAAGGAGAGGGAGAGGAAAGGAAGACGAGACGGAGGAGAGGGGGAAGCAAGAGGGGCACAAGAAGAGAGATGGAAAGAGAAAGGGAGGGAGCGATGGACTGGGACGGGAGAAAAGTAGGGGAATGCAGGGAGAGGGATGGAGAAAGGCGGAGAGGGCGGGAAATTGAGATGATGAGAGAGAGAGATGAAACGAGAGGAGGATAGCGAGGTCGGAAAACAAATGAGGGAAGAAAAAGAGAAATGGAAACAACAGGAGCCTCGCAACGCTCCGCTTTAGTTGGGGTCTTAAAATGAAATACTCTCTCCTTTCCTTTCCTCACACTCACTCAAAGAACAATGCGCACGTCGAGAGATATTTCATCCCCCCCTCCCCCTCGGAGGTTAAGAGATGAAAAAAAATCATAAAAATAATAAGATACGGAAAGAGAGGGAGAGAGAGACTGACGATAAAAAACAATCGAAGCGGAGAGACGCGCGCCTCTTCCTTTTCCCGTTCTCGCGCGGTCGCGGACCGCCATTGTTTTGTTTTATTTTACGCGCAATCCGCAATTCCTCCTCCGTTCGTCCCGCCGTAATTTTAATTCCCCTCCCAGCCGATAGAGGAGCGTGGGAGGGCGAAAAGGCGGGAAACCCTGGTAAGCTAGCTGGCTTGCTGGTAGCGTGGGAGGCGACAACGACGAATGAGCTCAACGACGACAGAGGGGGGAGAGGGGGGGGGGGGGAATGAAGAGAAAGGAGGACTCTTCTAATTACAGTGGTCTTGGTGTGCACGTCTCGAGTTCTTCCGTACTCGACTCTCATGGAGACCGCTTGGATTCCATTACCCCTCGAGGCACGCTCTGCACCACCACCACAGACCAACCCTCTCTCCTCTCGTTAATGTCACCCTTCTACCCTCTTTTCTCATCTTTTGTGTTTCCCAGGCGGTGAAATAAGTCTCTTTCTCCCTCTCTCCCACTCTTCAACAATGTCCTCTTTTGTTCTCTCTCTCTCTCCTGGAAGAGTGCAAAAAGCATTATCAAAATCCAACCACAAAAAAATAAAATCTCGGTTCGCTTCGTCCAAAAGTGATAGCGACTTTGGACGACCTTTAAGTTTTCGGCCGGCCTAGTTCCTCTGGGCATGTTTCCTTAATCTAAGAGTTGAAAATGTATTCAAAACAAAGGCCTACACGAAATAAAGTCGGCATTTTATCTTATCCAGAATATGAAACTATAACATTTGAAAAGCAGATACGTACTTTTTTGTTAGCTAATTAATTAATTTCTCTGGTAAAGTATATATCGATAATATAACGATAGGATAGACATGCTTATTATAAGGCAAATAAAGCTTCCATTTTGTTTCCCAAGGGGATGGTTGTGGAGTGGCTTTCAAGTAGAGGGCCTGGGTTCGAATCCTGGCGGAGGCAGATTTTGTTCAACCTGGGCTCGCAACAACAGAACTACGTTCTTCGGAAAGGATATTAATTAACCGGTGTTCCCCTTTGGTGCTTTTCGTAAGGGTAGATTAATGCCGACACCGGGTTATCTCCCCACTTCAGTGTGAATTAGTGCGTTTGTGGTGTGGCAAGAATTGACACTCCAGGTTTGGGATTTTACCTTGTGTTAGTAATTAAAAATTAATTTTACTTCTAAGTACACGATGAGTACCGGAGCACGCTGATTAGCCTTATCCGTGAAGTGAAAAAAATGTAGTTTTCAAGTGAATTGGAAAAAAATATTCAGTTCATTTAAGCGATGGGAAAAATATTGCAAGAGAAGTGCAGAGCTACGCGGAAATATTAAAACAACAACATATAAAATTACTTTGAAAGATAAAATTTATGATGGGCTGGCTACTTAGAAATCGCGGTTTTTGCGCAGAATAAACACGCTCCGATAGTTTTATCCCATTGTTTTATGCATCCACCACACACTCATAGTTTTCATACGAAGGACAACCGTCATCTTCACACTCATACAGGCAATTTCGCGAAAGAAGATCAAGCGAATTCTTAAAAGCGAAAGACAACCACTCTTCCTGCGACTCCTATCCTCGACTCTACTGTCGCATTGTTTTTTTTTCCCTCTTTGCCACGTGTCCCTCCGCCACTCTCTGCGTACCCACGCACTCGGGTCGCCCCGGCAACCGCGATGGACCCGCAAAGTCAACCTCCGAGAGCACTCTTCATCGCATTCACCACCTCAGCTTAAACTCCATCACGTCGCCAAGGGATCCATAGAGGTCGCCGGTTTCTCTTTACCTCTTTTCGTTTATTTTCGACTAACGCAGATTTCTCCGAAACGATATCCAATACTTTTAAGAGGGTCCACTTCACTCGCTCTCACTCCCATCTTTTCACGATCAATCTCACGCTTGGCTGAGGAAGTCGCTTCCCTCTTTAAGATTGTATATCCTCTTCACAATGGTTGCCACGGGTTGCGGCGTTACGGCCAAGTGTTCGGACGAAGAGGTTCGTGGAAATAAAAACAAAAGAGAGGGGATCACTTTCCGATAATGTATTTCCTTGTATCGCATAAGTTACCACAGAAATTACTGTTGAGAAATAAGACGGATAAAATTTCACTTAATTCAATCTGTCCTCTTTTTTAAGCTCGTCCAGTAATGCATTTAAAATTATTTTGTTTTCCTCTCCCTGAATTACAGAGTAATAAATCTATATATTGAATTTTTTATAAATGATTCTCACATTTTCCAAAACATAACGTTATTAACATTAGAGACACTGAACGCGTTTGAAACTTGGCTTTGTACTCGAAAAACAGCTATGGATTCTGCAAAATATATCGACTTACGTTAGGTGAGAATTTAATGAATTAATGACACCCATTAAGATACAATATCTTACCTCAACGAAACAGCATATATATATATATTACATCCGGAACACACTGTAAGCATTTTCGGTTATAATTACAGCCAAGCCGACGGATTTACTGCGCTACCTAAATTCATACTCCGAGTTTAACTCTTCCTTTAAAAATAGGAAGATCGACGAATCTTTACGACCGTAGCCGGCTTAATTGGGTACAACCAAATTTATTTTATAGGGACGAGTGCGTAAACACAGGGGGAAGAATCGGAGTAAATATTTTCTACGTCTCACTACCAAGAGAGATAAATATCTGCCAGTTAATTGGCCGTAAATTTCGCTTTTTTGAGAGACTCTATTTCAAAACCACCGTTTACGTCCAAACACATTGATCTACAGACACAGTTTCCAAATTGGCGGCGTCGAGATAAAAAGAGAGAGATTTCATTTTTATTTTCTCTCGCTCGCGGATTTTCCTTTTTCTTATTTCGCGAGCGTTCGAAAGAACATGTCGGGGAGAAAAAAAAAGAATTGGCGAAAGGCGGACGTCGCCAACGACGTTTTTACGAGCTGTTGTGAGAAATCTTATATCGCACCAAATTGTCGCGTTTTAACGGCCTGGTAAATAGCCGCGCGCGAAAATATATAAAATTAGCACATATATTCAGCCCCCAGAAAAAGGTGTGTGTGTGGATGTATTTTATTGTCAGTATATGTGAATGTGTGAGTGTGAAGGTGAGATTCGAACCTAAGATGAGACGAGATTATGTGTTTAACTCTTCTTCTCCTTGGGCCAATTTTAACCTTTTAATGCTGCCTACTTTTAATTATGGCGTTAAAAACATAATGTAAGAGATTTAACGACCTAAAATTTCAATTTATATAATTTTTAATACGTGTCTATCACGTCACCTAAATATAGTTAAGAAATGTTCACAGTTACACTAGAAAATGTGTTAATGACTTTCATTTAGAGAACTCATGCAATGAATACTAAACCGCTATTCTAAGCATGGTTTAGCATCAAAAGTTATATTATTTATACATTTTTATTTATTATATTTACCGTGTAATAATGCGCTCAGATTTAATTGTAAAATTGTGTAAATACAATATCTCCACATAAAAATTCTTTCAATTATGCGTCGGTAGCAATTTTAAAAGAATGATCACATATTATGACTTATCTGCAATAAAGGACAGAGTAATAATACCAACTTTATTAAATATTAGAAAAAATAATCTATTAACTACGCAGTGTAATGACTGTAGCGGTTATCTATATTATAGGATGCATAACTGCCTCCCGCGAGCTGCATGCAATCCTCAAGAGTATTTTATACGGCCTGTGAAGCTATACTGAAAAAATGTAGCCTAAAAATGTAACACATAATTTTCTTTAATTTACATAATAATTGAGTTTTAAAATTCCAACGTAGAAAAAGTCGATAATTAGTTTTCGCCCATTTGATACCACAGAATTTCTAGATATCTTTTGATGTTAAGCTTTTATGCGATCCGCTTAAACAATCGCAACTTCCAATGTTGCCTTCCCAAGAGTTCGCAACTCTCAATGCGGCCTCCCAAGCAGATAAGTTTGTCAATCACTGATCTATATCCTCTACGTTATGGATGACATCATACGAAAATATGATAGTTCTCTCACGCCATTTGTTGAAATCATACGAGCAAAACAAATCAATCAGAACATTTTACGTAAGTATTCCAAAGAGAATTATCGAGCTCACCTCAAGACGGAGATCAGAACTGAAAAATAATATTTCTCCAGTAGCCATAAAACCATTTTTTCAATTATGAGGATTAAATGATATTTTTTTCCTTAGAAGGGCACATTAAACCACAACATGCAACGGTGATGATATGAATAACTGTCAACAGTTGGGACAATAACTTCGCATTCTTAACGAACGAATGTAAACCCTTTTTTTCGCGCTCCAAAAAGGAAAAACAATAAACGCATTCTTTAAGTGAAGTCACAAAAAATGCATTTTCGAACCAGCGTTCTTTATGATAATTAAGTAAAAAAATAAAACCTCCCCTTGGTCGGCCTCGTGACAAAAGACCGTAATTGAAACGTCAAAACCATGTCTTATTGTTCAGGAGAATGCGGTGCAGTCGGAAAAAAACGCACGAATCCTCCAAAAAAATAGTTTTCCAGCATTTTCGGCGATTGCTCGAGGCTACGGCGTAATCCTCTCTTCTTCCCTTCCCTCTCTCTCTCTCTCCCAACCCTCTCCTCTCCTCACTAAAGCCCTCCTTCAACCTTCCGCAAAAGCGGCCTCATCTGCACGTGCAAAAGGTATTGTATACCTTGTTTCGCCTTCTCCTCCTTCCCTCCCGCTGTTTGCACATTCCATTGTCATTCATGACGGTTTCTCTCTCTCTCTCAGGCATAGGGCGTAGACAGATACCGCTAAGGCCGCTTTGCAAATGTTTGAAATCGCTTCTCCCTCTCTCTCCTTTCTTCTCTACCTCTCGCCGACTTCCCTACTTCTCCTACCTCCCTCCATCTTGCACACAAACTCACTCCTATCCTAACTCCCTCTCTCTAAATTACAAAAAAATACCCCTTCACCTCCCAGACTTTTCCTCACCTCGGTCAAAGAGGAGAGAGGGAGAGAGAGAGAAAAGGACGGTGTATCCATAGCACAACGCTTTCATTGTTAGGATGTGCGCATTGCGGCGTCACTCACGAAACGGTGGGGGAAGAGGTAGAGACGAAATTATGACGCCCGCCGGAAAATATAGGTGTGGCGGTTGAGAGAGGGAAAGAATGACCTCATATTTCACGGGAGAAGTATTTTTTTATCCTTCTTCCTGTCCACATAAAAAGCGAAGGAACGAGTTGTTCTTTTTATTATTTGCCACTTGTCGCTACGAGACTAACAACGTGTCTTTTTTGGTAAAAAATTGTCCCGTTCACGAAGGCCCGTCTCATGACGACATGTTGCTGAAATTATGCGCGAAATTGAACGATTCGTTCGCTAAATGCTTGCATTTCACTACTTGGATTACGTTTACGTTTTTCTCTGCCTTCAAAAACACGCAAAAAACCAGAAAAAACTTCATAGAATTTCGGAGATGGAATGATTTCGCGACACTATGGACGATTTGGCAGCTTTCTTTTTTCAACATCGAATTATCGACCGGATAATCCAATTTATGATGAAGATACCTCCAAAAGAAACAGAAAATAGGCAACACCTCTTTTCCGTCAATTGCATCCTTGTAAAATTTTTGATCCTGAGAGTAATATCCCGCAGAAAAGAATGAATGCTAGAAATCAATCGATAACGATACCAGCAAATAATATCATTTTAGGTATATTATTTAGTGGTAGATATTTATTGATATCGCCTTACTACCAAAATCAATTAGGCACAGCAAATAAATAAACCTGCCATCACTAAATACCAGTGACGACGGCAGCTCTGTAGTCAATATGCGCACTTTTTTTCATAACTTTTTTAAATCGTAGGATACACTCAAAGTTCCAATTCCATTTTCAATATAATTTAACACCGAAACTTTACCTTCAAATTTTTACTTAATGAACTCAAAATCAAACGAAAATATTAAATACTACGAGAAACTTTTGCGAAGTAATTTTTCAGAATGCAGATAAAAAAAAGCATTAGCGGATGATTTTCTACCGCATTCAACCGATCCCACCTTCTCCAAGAACGAGCACGACAGGAATCAACGCTAAAAACTCAAACTTTATGCCCAGTCGAAAACCCTCGCAACTCAAGAGATAGGATCGGAATTAGAAACCGCTCCCACTCGAAACTCTATAAACCCTATGGCGCAGGTCCGACACGAAAAAGCAGAAGAAAACGACAACACTCCGCCTCCGGAAAACGACAAGGAAAAAAATAAGCAATTCGGGCGCAAAACTCCCATTTCCTTTTTCTCTCTCCTTTTGTCTTTCCGAAAATCCCGAGGGACGGAGAAAAGACGTCCTAGCTTCCCGCCATTTTTCGAAACGAGGGCGACGGAGGGATATTCTTCCTCCTTTCTCTCATATCCATCTCCTTTTTTTTTACTCTTGGGAGCGAGAAAAGTGAAGAAGGGAGAGGGATGTAGGAGTAGGAGAAATAGTCGATGTGTACTCTCTCTCTTTCTCTTATCATATTCCTCCTCCCTCTCTCTGTCTATCCCCGACTCTTCGAGAGCTCACAAGGTTTACTCATCCCTTTAGCGCGGTTCGCTGCGGTACATCGACCGTGGAACCAGACTTACATACTTCTGCTTCCACTTGGGGGAAAGAGGGAGAGAGAGAGAGGGGGGTGGAGGGGGAAAGGTGTAGATTCTAATGGGGGAGGAGGAAGAGTAGGAAGAAGGAGCTCCCACCTTGCCTCGGGATCCGAGTATGGGAAATTGAATGCGAGTAAAGAGAGGGAAGGGAAAACACAGCTAGAATTAGAATAAGAGGAATGGAGGACACGATTGTATGGAAACAGATGATACAGCCATTTTAGCCTTTTTTTTAATTCTCGGGTGCTTAAAAGGTTTGTTCTTTGCGATGAAGAAGAAGAGTCCAAATTCGATAATTTTTCTTGTGAGACGCTAACATTTATGATCTCAATGTTTCATAGGCATGGGAGTTTTAAATTACGTATTTAGCGTCGATAAATAAATAAATACGACTTTTACTCAGGACTAATTTTGAATCCGAGTCAAGACGCCAAGTCGAGAATTGAAATGGGATGAAAAAATTAACGAAACGGAAAAGTTCAGTAAAATATCCCGAGGTAATATTGCTGTCAATTAGCTACAGGCCTCTTCAAAAAACCGAGTCGTGACGAAAAGCAAAACAGTTGAATAGAAAGGATGAAAAAAAGACCGAATCTTTAAAAAGGCCAGTCAAAATATCCCGTTACAAAACCACTGTGTTAACTATAGCTGCCTATCAGCTATGTTTCTCTCGAACGATTTTGAGTCGAGGTGTTAAGCTGAGAACTGGGATGGAAGGGGTAAAAAAATAACAGAATTTTGAAAAGTCCGCTCCCAAAATATCCGTTATTATTATCCTTTCCAATTAGTTTTAGATCCTTTTAACGTTCGCACCAAATTTTGTCCGTTTCTGGGAAAGAAATTTACCGAATTCTAGCAAATCTCAACCTTAAGAGTCGAAATAAAAATTGAAAGCACGTCTTCGCGAAGAAAATGACGTAGTACGTTTATTTTTCCTCATCTCCGAGAGGTTCCTTTTTCCTTCCCTCAAGACTGAAAATTAATCTTCATCTCTCCCCTCTCTCTCTCCCGCAATCTCTTTCCCTAGGATGTCGTTAAAACTGAGAATCGAACTTAAGATCCTTCTCGGGCTAACTAGAAAAGTTTTCGTTATCGTAAATGTGAAAGAAGGGCGTTAGGAATTGGGGAGGGAAGGATGAAAATAGGTCGGCCATATCAATCCGAGAAGAATAACCAGAGAAAGGAGGAGGAGGAGGGAGGTAGACCATCCTAGTGGCGCTGAGAGTTGTAATATTTCCGCAATGCCTCGAGCTAGACTCCACTACCGAAAACTGAGGAGAGATCCAGCAAGTTATTTCGCAGTTTCGCTGCTTCACAATTTCATGCGATGATGAACTTTAATTCGGCCGAGTTTATGAACAGATACGGAGCCTCCCTTTAAAATATCTGGGAGAGACATCTATAAAATTATGGCTTAAGCTAGCCTTTTCCACATTCTCCAATTTTGGATAATGCGCGCTAAAGGAAAGATCTCAAAACATTTCTCGGGAAATTTGGAGCTGTAAGAGTTTCCCAAGTTTTGTGGACGAAAAAGGCAACAGCTTACAAAACGGAAAGGACAAACTTGTTGACACTGAGCAAAGTATTATGCTAGAAGGTTATGAGATAGACAATACGTTCTTCTATATGGCTAGAAAGATAAAAATAAACAATAATAACGGCATTGCGATGAGAATACAAAGAGAAAGCCTTCGTTAAGATGGATAGACCGAGTTCAGAAAATAACGGGAAGTAAAAAGATATTCCGAGAGTGGTAGAACAAGTTGTGGAACAAAACCAATACATTTATCTTCCACGCAAAGAGCTCATGAAAGTAAAGATATCGTATTAATATTCCATAGCATGCAAATCTGAAATAAAAAGTTCTTTAAAACTAGTCAGAATAATGGCTACTTAAAGTAAAAGTGATATCTTCCCTACTACAACATAAAAAATTAGCTCCGGATAGAATATTTCCGTTTATTAACAAAGCTAATTCGATTAATAATTTATACCTATGGCATGGAAAAAGCAAAAAAAAAAAAAAAATAACACTAACATGCGTGCGTACACCCCCAAAAAGAAAACTAAAACATTTCGTTGCATCACATATCGGGTGGTTATCATCTATCGATGGTTTACTCCAGCTAAGAAACCAAAGTTAGTTTTTTAAGTTATAATATTTCCAGGAAAATTAATAATCAAATCGTTGTTGACTCATAATAACTCTAAGTAAAATTTAAAACGCCCGAAATCGCTTCGATGTATAATGCGGCACCTATTAAATCACGCAAATTCATTCGTTCCGCGGAAATCCATATTAAACTAACTTCGAGTGGCTCTAATGGTACATTCATCGTTATACGCAGCAAAACTCACGCGCAAGGGGTAACCTAGACTTCAGTAAAAATCATTCCCAACACGGATATCCAGTCCGTAACCATCCGAACAATAATAAACACGTCCCTCCTCCAGACCATATCGCGAGTACTTCTTAAAACAAACCTTTTAAGACAATTTTCCGGGAGCGAGTGACGCAACCCCTTTATTTTCTTTTGACACGGATATAAGCACAAAAAACATATCAAGATCTTGATACTTGCGCGCGCTACGCGTAGTCATATAGCAAGAGAGAGAGAGGGTTACTTCATCTCTCTTCGCAGCGAGTAAGACGCACGGTGGGAAATAGGAAGAAGAGCACATCTCGCGAGATTCACAGGAGAGTAAGGAGAAAAAAAATGGCAAAGAACACTCGGGACGTTCTCGAGTGAAAAAAAACATGTTTACGGAGATGAATGCAGCCTTGTAAGGATAAGGAAGGCGGGGAATTTTGTGCGTGTATGTTCCAGCAATGACGCACGCCAAAGCGACTTCTTCCTCTCTCTCCCTCTCTAGCACCAACGCAACTGGCTACTCTAGCAACGGAAGAAGACAACAATGGGAACAAAAAAGAAGAGAGATAAAGCGTGTGAGAGGTTATGCGGATGAGGAAAGTAACTCCCTATTTCACCCTCTTATATGCAGAGAGAGAGAGAGAGAGAGATGCGGGTAAAAGAGGGACTTATGGGTGGCGCTATCTGCAAAGAGAGAAAGATCTCATGAAGATGTGTGCGTGAAGTCCATCCGCGCGTTGACCAGTCAAGAGAGAGAGAGAGAGACTCGTCGCTGTATGCTCTTGGTTGGAAAATAAAAATAAATAAAAACGGGAGCGCAAAGAGAGAGAGAGAGATGGAGAGAGGATGGATAAGGACCTGATCGCTCATACAGCCATCTTTCCGCTCTTGCGGGAGGAGTGGCGAAGTTTGTTGCACATGCTATGCGCTTCAGGATGAAGCGCTGGTGAATAGTGGCGTCTGTCTTTTATTTTTTTTGTTACGAGACCGGTGTTTTGAGGACGGTGTCTCTAGGGTGAGGGTGAACCGACAATTTTTTCGCCGCTTCAGGGGGACTTTTAAATTTTGGAGAGTTGTTCGTATTCGCGATAGAGTGCGTTCTAAAATGACGTAGAGTTCTGTTTCGTAAGTGACACTTGAATGAGATGAAAAACATCGATTAACGGACTCGAAAAAAACAACTCTTTGGTATACAAGGCTGTCATTTAAATTACCAAATACTTTTCTTATTAGATAATAAGAAGTCCACTATTACTCCCCTGCATAAGTTATCATCATCGAGGCATTAAAAATAATCTTTTTTAATACAGAAAATACCAACACAATGACGGATTATTAAATTGTTTCTAAGATATATTAACTTGGCCAGACTTACAGATCGCATACAACTTATTGAACGAAGAACACAATTTATAAAACTCCAAGAGAAATTTAATGTAAATAGCACGCTACCTCAATTTACGCGATAAAAACTGTTTTGCCCAATAAAAAAATTAGCATTTAGAAAACAAGTTCATTAAGATATGTATCTCGCCCAAATTAATTTCATCAAAAACAAAATAGCATTCTGAACGCGATAAAAATCATTTCCAGCGCGTTTCCAAATGAATTTTAAAATACAAAACGCCGCATTCGACATGTTGGGACCTATCAAAACCCTACATCTACCACGATCTACATAACAGGCCATATGTTTCCTCGCCAGTGCACACATCCAACATCAAATCACGTTATGTAAAAATAGCCATCGATTTCCCTCTCTCCTTTTCTCGAAACGAGAAAAAAACCAGATCTACAGAAATAAAAATACCAAAAACCAACCGTACATACCGCCTAAAAAAATTCACCTCCGCAATTGAAAACACTAACACTTCTCACACGGGCGTAACAAACACATGACAACCCAACCCTAGGAATGCTCCCCCACCTCCCTTTAAAAAAAAAACGAACAAAATTACGTAAACTGCTGAAGTAATGAGCCCCATCAGTGCGCGGTGCTGTTATAACCCCCCAAAAACTTCCCCGTTTCCCCCCTAAAACCTCCCCCAGACGACACCTGGTACGTTAAAGGGGTTGGTGTTATGGTAAGGAAGGAAGGAGGGGGTGGTGAGACGAAAACGCGAGGGGTGTAGAGAGAGAGAGAGTTAACAGCTGTACGTCCGCACGGTTTTGCGGGGGCGAGCACAGCATTGTGGGAAGGGGTGAAAACGTTTCCGCTCAAATGGTATAGAGCGGTCGGAGAGTAATAAAAATGGGAGAGGGGAAGGGGGTAGTTGTAGAAGAGGGAGTGATCGAGTGGGATACACAGAGCAAGGGTTTGAGAGAGAGAGAGAGCGAGAGAGAGAGAAATAGAAAAATTACTTCGGTTTTGGTTTGTGAAGGGGAGGGAAACGTTTGGTCACGTGGTTCGGACCTCAAAGATCGTTCCTCGCACATGCACGCACGCACGGTGGAAACTCCTTCAACCGCCCGCCCACGGAGTCTGGAACAATCGCCGCAGCGATTAATAAGGTGGGGAAAAGTTTTGCCGGCGCGCAACGCCTGTAATTTCGAGAGAAAGTGAACGCCCAGATCTGTCATTTCTGCATGATTAGCTACCACATCCGGCCCGATTATACTCTTTATATTTTAGATCTTAAATTCCTGGCGACTTTCACTCGGTGAAAAATGCATCCGTGCCAAAGATTGCCAAGGAAATCTAAATATGTAAGAACACAATGGCAAGTAGCTTAATAACCCAACAGGGATATAGATTGACAATTACGCCGCGGAAATTAGGAAGGAAAGGAAAAATCGCCAAGCAGCTGACCTAACTGGTTGATAGTCTACAAAATTATGGAAGCATATAAAGAAACATCAATTATATTAAGATAGGTAAGTAAATTATCACGACCTTTGGGCAAAACTCCAATTTTTTAGAACAGAAAAGCACACAAATTTGCAAATGTGAAAATCATTTCATTCGTACTCATAGTTTTACGCAATAAAAAAACCAGTTAGAGCTAAGGAGTGAAATATATACTTGCTACAAAAATGTCTATATAAACGAATAAGGTTTCACGTGAAGAATATAAGGTTGATTCGATCATTAAATGCCAACATTTATCGAAAAAGATCGAGTAGCTTCACATTTAAACTGACAGCAACGCGTTAATCAACTCCAATTATCTTAATCATCTACGTTTTCAACAGATAAAGATTAATAAATAATTCACTCGCCGGAAAAATACAGTAAAACTCGTTTATAACGATGACACCTAAAACGAAATCTCGGCTATAACGAAGAAATGTCTCGGTCCCTTGGACTTCTCCATAAGGGCATTGGTTAAATTTCTCGGATGTAACGAACACACATTTTACGAATTCTCGGCTGCAACGAACAAATGCTTGGTCCTGTGGCAAAAAATGCCCCATATATAACGAATTTTGGCGAGCAGAGCGATAAGTAATGAATAGTTTCCGTCCGTTTACCGCGCACTTGTTGGAAGAGGTCCCCTTCCACCCTCTACCCCTTCCATTCGAATTTCCACGCTCCCTTTGTTTTGAAATTGATATTAAAAATGTGAAATTTTTATATAAATTAATGACCATAATAATAATATTAATTGTATATATCGTATGTAATAGCAATCGAACATTTTACATGCCGCGAAGTTGATAAGCATCTCTTTGCATATGTAAGTACTGCATTGAAGTCTACTCACTGCAAATACAGTAAAATCGGTGTTATCCTGCTATCTTGGGGATTGTGGGTAGCCGATTAGGAGAAATAGCCAGTTAGAGGAGCGTTTTTCGATTTCGACAATAACAAAATAAAATTGGGCTTAGGTTCACTATCGTACTCCCCAAACATAACTATGCTTGGGGTTTGCATTTTCCATTTTAATTCTTCCACACGTAGTTAGATCTAGATACTATTTATCCATTCTTATTTCATACGTTGCTATGCTTACATCCAAAACAAAAGACTACTGAAAAATTTAGGGCGTCCGGAAGTTTGAGGAGTACGACAGTGAACCTGTTTCCAAAATTGAATTTATTGGATTATATCTTTCTTATTTATCTTTATTTACTCTATTAGAAAAGGACGAAATTATTTTATTCTTCTGAACATTTCTGTGAAAACCAGCCATATAATATTTTATCCAGTTCCTCAATTTTTGGCTTATGAAGCGTATGATGTTTATTAATTGATTTACTCGTCTCAGAAGATAACACAAATTTCATTAATTTAGCCTTATGAGCCTTGATATCGTAGAGCGTGGAAGATCCGATTTCTTTTGCTATGGCTGCTCTACTTTCTCCTTTTTCCATTCGTTTGATCAGTTCCAGCTTTTGTGTTAGCGTTAAAACAACTTTTTCCCTCCTGTCCCTTGCTTTTAAGTATTTATTTTGATGCCATATTCAATGGATGGGTAATTTTTTAAATAATACAAAGAGATAAAACTTGAAATTGTAGAAGTACACCACGTAAAAAAAACCGCCATGCTTACTCGGGGTCCCAGAAGTATACGGAGAAAATACTATATACATCTTATATTTTAAGAAATTTTAAAGTGGAAGTTGTGGTATTACACAAATACAATTCACACAAAAATTCATAAAAAAAGAAAAAGAAATACAAAATGAAGTGTATTTGTGTAATTTCCGGTATCTAAGGGTGGCCAGTTCTAAATAGCCGGATAGCACAGCTTTTACTGTATGTGTATACGTGTTATATGGGATGTATAGGCCAAAAACCATGTTTCTCGTATATAACGAAGTCATGCTTATAACGAAGCAGTCAGTCGGTTCCCTCAAATACGTAATAAACGAGTAATAATTTCGTACGTTTCGGGGTAAAAAAGCCCCCAAAACTTAAATAATGTCCATCGGCCGTTTAATTCCGAATAGGCATACATCCACCTCTCTTCCACGCGAAATTCGTCATTCCACGTCGCCACCGACGATCGTTGAAAAAAAGAATTTCAAAACTCACGCGAAAGCGCAAAAGTAAAAGAAAAAAAACAAAAAATTAAAACCTCACGAGCTTTTCCATCCGACTCGTCCATTCTTCTCCTGAGGGCAAAAACAAATCTCCCGTCGCATAATTCGTATCCAGCGCTCGCAAGGCAATTTTTTTCGGGAAAAACCTCTAAGATAACCAGTTATTTTCCCCTCCTCCCTTTCCACCTCTCCTCCTACACACTCGACGAGCGGAACGGTATCCTAATCACGGAATAGACGTCTCGCGGAAGATTTAAAGAAAAAAATATGACGAATTCCGCGAAGGAAACACGCTCCCATGATTCCACGCTCTCTCTCTCTATGGAGACCAACGACTGAAAAACCCGCCGAAATAAAAAAAAGAAACGCGACTTCCGTGACAAGACGCTTACGCGAACGGAACTCTTTTTAAAGAGTTTTTTTTAAAAAGAATTGGGGCACAATGCGTGTGTCAACCTCCTATCGCCTTAATAAGAACGAGTCGGGAAATAGAAAGAAGGCTCATTCCTGGGACCGTTTTCTTTGTGGAATTTTCCAGAGAATATTATCTCCACGAGAGTATACTTATATTTCTTCACGCGATGGGGATACTTAAACGTCACAACTCATGGTTGCAATGTTCTTCGTGATACCTTATATATTCCCAGTTGCTGCTACGCGAGGAAGTCTTAAACCATGGACGAATCCAGCGAACGCAAGGCAGAGGCATTCTTTACGATTAAAAATAATCACGTCGAAAAAAGATCATTATTAATGGCTTCGAATAATGCACTACAAAGTTATACACCAGAGGCGATGTCAGGGAAATACTGAATTTTGATTTACCGATTCATTTTATAATCAGTTGCGGTTAATAAAAAAAGTCGAAAATTATTTCAAACGTACCTCGATTGAAATTAGTAATTTTTTCGTTCATTCCTTCGACGTAAATTATCCATTTATTTTCGCGCGCAACCACTGTACGTACGTGTGTAAGTAAAATAAAGGTGTTTAAGCTCGTTTCGTCGTCTATTTCATTTCATTAACTAAGAAATATATATTAAAGATATGCTGTATGCGTACGAAAGGAAATTGAACGTATTTATAGTGCATCATGTTTGCTTCAGTTACTACGAAGACTGCTTTCGTTGTCAATAAATAATAAACCAAGGAAAATTTTTTGTTAAAATTGGATAACGACATTCTTATTTGATTTTCTTAAAAACGGCCGCTCCTTTGATGAAAACATGCGGAGAAAAATATTTTGACTAATTCAACAAATTTTGATCGAAGACATTCTTTTATATATGAGTAATAATTAACGGGATGATGTATTGTTGACAATTATCTGCAAACATCAATTTTTGACTAGTCATATATGCGTATGTATGTTATTATATGTATTTGTGAGTAAGAAAGCATAAAATGGCGTATGATGGAAACTATACGTTTTCGCGAGAGGGTGAGGGAATATATGCATGATGTACCTACGTGCTCTCTTGTAGAGGGATAGAGGTAGGAAAGGGGAGGTCATAGAGGTAGAAGTACAGAGGGGGGGGGGAGGGAGGGAGGGGGGTGGGAGGGAGAGAGAGAGAGAGAGAGAAGGGGGTGAAAGGGGAATAAAGTGTATGGTTCGTGACGAGCATCCGAGTGCGACGAACCCTGTTGGCTGGCGTGGGAACTATGATGAGGCGGGGGTGGCATGTTGTGTTTTGTGTCGTAATACCGCGCTGGTCTGGTTTTAAAGAGCCGGTGAGATTGGTCGTGGGGGGGGAGGATGGATGGGTTAGGAAGGGGGGATGAAGGATGGGATAGCAAAACACGATGGTTCTCTACGTAGAGTCGAAGTTGGGAAGGGAGGATGGATGGAGGGAGGAAGGGAGAGAGGGTGTGGGTGGGAAGGGGTGGTTGAACGCCCTGACACGACGCTCGAGATCGTGTTCCGTATAAACGCAACAACCCTCCGCCTCCTTTTCACGGTTTTACTTCGTTCTGAATCGTGCTCCGATGGAATTCAAGAATTTTGGCTAAATGACTCGAGGCAATGATCGGTACCGTTAAAGTATATCGATACATCGAAAATAATGCTCGTAAAACTTCTCCGAAAGAAATAAAATTAATATTTTCTAAATATTTTAGGTCGATTCGAACGAGGAACCTTATTTATCTTCTGACAAAGAAGTAGAATAGACATTTTAAAATATATATATTTCCCGAGAATTATTGAGGATATTTCCACAGTACACCTTTGAGCATAATAAAAGATTTATTTTGTCTAAAATATATGGCATACTAAAAAGATTCTCAGTCCTTTAACTCACTTTAATTGTTCACTAATAGAACTTCAAGGTTTTCTTAAACAATTAACTTAATACACAGCATGTGAGACCATGACATACGTCAATTCCCAGGCCAAATTTCAACCTCGCATTCCCATTACTGGAATGCAAATACGCCAACTACTCCTCCTTGTATGATGATTTACTCGAACGCATAGTTTATCTGTGGATGAAATTATCTTAATCCGTTCTCTTTTTCTACTGTGAAAATAAGATTTATCGAAAGACATCACGGTATTCGCGTAGACGAAGAGAAAATTTTTGGCAACCATAATTCGCAAAAAATGACACGAGAATAACTACAATAATGTTATTATTGATACCTCGACAGTGAATTTTACCTGCTTAAAAATTAGCTGAATATCGTAGGGAAAATTAATATACAGCTCGATATCGGAAGGTAAATTCAACAGGGAGGATTTTATAACATATATCAATCAAAATTAAAGCCATCTTCCATTTCCTTCGCGTTTCGTTTCATATATATGTAATTTTTACCGAAGAGATACAAAAATACCTCTCCCCATACCGGCGGCCCCTTAAATGATTCCACGTGTTCGCCAACACGTCCTCTTCTTCTCCGATCTCTCTAGAATTTCCACGACACCGCCCTGCGACCCCAAACCCTCCCACTCCTCCTATTACCCAAACGACACACGTGCCGCTTCAGTTCCGCTGTCGAACACCAGGTGGTGCCACCGGTGTCATTACGATTGCCATCGAATGATCCGGACGTGGGATGGGAAACTCGACACCTTTAGCCTTCCTTATACCGGAAGGAAAGATCGAGAGGTCGTGAACGTGACGCCGAGATACGCTGGGAATTCCGCGATGTCTCGGCCGATCCTTCGGAGGGAGGAAGAATGGAAGATCTTTTCTTGTTTCCAATGAGTCTCCTAATAGTTAAGAACCAAGTAATTGACCCGGAAACATAACGAGTTAGTTATGCAATTATCTCGAATTGTGTGAAATAAAATAAAGTCGAAACATATACCATGTGTCTGATGTGTTACTCCGTTTTTAAAGCAATGAAAATGCATCAGAAACCCTCTATATTAACAAGTGTAATTTTGACGGAATACAAACAATTTCCTAACGTTTATTTGGCCACAGGTCATATTTCATAAAAAAAATTAAAATCTGTACTCCATCCACAGAAAGACATTTACATCTCGAGCTCGCATAAAAAATCCGCGACAGTTTTTTGCGCCATTCCTTCCGTCATCCTAAGGATGCTTCACTTTCAAGGTAAAGAACCTTGCAAATGAGAACAAGCCAACTGGAAAAAGAGGAACCACCTTTGAGAATAGCCAGGAATCTCACATGCGGAGGAGACACGCTGCATCGCAATCGATTCCGCTATTACCGGGAAGCACTTGAGTCACAAGAAACCATCGCGGAGAACGGAGCGCAAAGGCGCGCACACACACACACCCAGCCGAGAATCTCACGCTCTTTAAGACTCCATTTCACGTATCCCAGAGGAAACGAGAGGATTGCTATGACAATACCAAGTCGCCGCCCGGATCAATTCCCTCTAGCCCACGCTCTCAACCACACGCGTGGAAGCCTACTAACTACCTTAACTTGGTTGCTCGGGGAGATATGGAGGAGTGGGACTAAAGTCGACTGCGTTACAGAGGATATTCCATGTTACGAGATGCACACGAGAATTACAACTGCGGCCGGAGGAGAGGATACGGTACATTATGACATTTGTGCTATATTTCGAGGAAAACATATCTACTAACTATTGTGGCTGAATGACCTCGAATATTAAGCGACCTCCGCTTTAAAAAAATTAAAGGATGTTAAATTCGACTACATTTTTGAGACATCTGATAGATATTACTTACAAAGTGTAAAAACACCAAAAAATAACTCCAACACGATCATTTAAGAGAATACGTAGAATTTCGGATTAATAATTAGGGTTTTCATTAACTGCCAGTAGCAGCAGACATAAAGCAGCAATTGCAAAGCATGGCTTTTTTGGTGCATTAAAATATCTCGTATAATCGGACAAAACAGTGATAATCTTTTTTAGAAACTCAATAAATTTCATTAATACAGATTGCAGATACATCTCCTAGTTTTCTAAGAAGATGCTGGATAGTTCAACTTTTGACGGAAAAAGATAGAAGGCAAAATTGCATTTGATATTGATAATTTAATAATTACTTGAAAAATAGCACATTCCGCTTAGCATGTGGTATCTCTACACTACAAATCCAAACGAAATGAATATTGTGATTTTGCATACACATAAATTTACGATAAACCGATCTTAAAGCCGTGAACATTTCCCTTATCATATCACCGTATGCTTCGCAAGCGTAAAACAAACATACTTAATCCTCAACTCCGGGCTTCTGAACACCAGTAAGCTTTAAAGCAAGTGTGGGGAACCTTTTCTACATAGCGGGCCGCACTGGCGGCAGTGAAACCTTCAGGGGTCGCATCGGAATTTGCCAACGATTTGGCGGGCCACATTAGAATTTAAATCGGAAGTTGCCTACTGATTTTGGGGTATCATATAAGTAAAAATCATTCCAAATGAGAATTTTTCAATGTACTGCTTTATTATTATAATTTGAATTGAAAAATGTGAATTTATGCGTTAAATTTTACGGGTCACTTTTTCTTCACATCTTCGCGGGCCGCACAAAATGCACTCGTGGGCCGCATATGGCCCGCGGGCCGTAGGTTCCCACCCTTGCTTTAAAAAAAAACCTCAATCGATCTCCGGTAGGCATGATAAAATACAAAATAATATTGGAACGAATTACATTCGTCTTGCGAAAGAGTTAGAGCCATCCATACGCTAACCACATTTATCTCCAATCGAAATAAACGACTTTAGATGTAATGAAGAGCGAAAATAAAGAATAGAATCGTGGAGTACGACATTCCCATAGAATCTCGACGGTTCGGGTTGTAAAATCCAGAAGATAAGATTTGGTACGTTTAAGAGTGAGAGACAGAGCAATACGCTTTTATGGCACTCGGAGAGGACAAACGCCGGAATGAGTGCGTTGAATGCACTTCGTATTGCGACGTCTCCGTGCCGAGTTGTACGGCCGCTGAGATGCCCCTCGATGTTTTCTCCCCCCCCCCGCGGAGAGTTTGATGGGAGGAAATAAACGAGGGAACACTCGCGTTTGGAAATGTCGGAGTTTATTGCTCTGTACAGTGCAGATAGGTGAAAACTTTGGAACAGTAAGCAATGAAAACTAATCGAGTGACTCGGGACGCGGTCGGAAAGGGCGCACTATAGCCGCCACGGTATGTCTCCGGGGCAGAATCGTCAAAACAAATGTATGAAGGATGTTACTTGCGAGATATTTACGTCCACTCTAAAAGGAACGGGACAAATTATGCGCGCGAAACGTGGATGGAGTCCTAAAAAAAAAAAAAAAGAAACGAAACATTTGTGCAGAAATCCACATTGTTTCACCCTCTAATAATTTCAAGCAAACTTATTCTTCCGATGGAATTTTAATATCAGGACGACTTTTCACAAATAGATATTTAAAGAAAACAAAACTCGCTGATCTTATTAAAACTGAAGGTTGGCATAAACATTACTTCCCAGATATTTCGCATTATCTTGGTCTAACGTCAATTAAACTGCGATTAATTGTTTCAAGTAAAGGGGAACTATAACAAATACAATTTGTTTAATTGGAAACTAAATTTAAGTTCGGGAAAATAATATAGATAATAACAAATAATATATAATTAACAAAAGTACTTGCGTTCTTCAATTCTACCGTATAATCATCGCATAACTTCTTTCCATAATACTATAAAAGGTAAGAATGCATCAACAGATATATTTTAAGCTATATATGATTTAAGAGCTCCTTAGCCCTAACCACAATCAATATAGAATTTGTCTTTTTTATTACATTTTACTGATATTGTTATTTGCTAGAACTCAATATCTAGTATAAATTGAATTGTAAAAACATTGGTGCTGATGAAATATTAACCAAATATTTGACATTGCATAGGGGAGCTATGATCTTAACTTTCCCTCAAGTTATACAAAAATTGTTTAATATTTATTCCTTTTTACGTGCCTGAGTTTCAGAAATCTTCCTACTTTCTTGGCGTAAAACCTCGTTTCCAAATGCGCAAAATTTACATCCCATATTTCGCAACGGAATCCTACTTTGCCGAAACTGTTATTAGCACAAAATGTGCGCGCTGGTACTTGTACTAACCGCCAGCCATTTCATAGTGGCGCCGCCGGTCCCCGCCAAGTACACTTACCGTATACTGTTAACGTGGCAGGCTCGCTCATCCTCCTTCCCGCGACGCTCTCGGCGACGCACGTGTAATTGGCGGCGTCGCTCAGTCTTGCCTGGACCAACAGGAGATGCCCCTCGGAGGAGACGATGAAATTCGGATCCTTTGAAGGATCTACTACCACCCCTCCCCCCCTCCACTCTCCTCCGCTGTTTCCCACCCCTACTCCTCCTCCGTCCTCAGCGGGGGCCTCGGCCGGAAGGGGGCCGCCTCCCCCGGATGATCCAGCCCCCGCTGAGCCCCCAGAAGTGGATGCTGGGGGCGACGGGACGGAGACGCCCGAGGAGGGAGAAGGGGGTGGCGCGTCCCTCAGCCAATAGACTCTGGGCGTCGGGACGCCTGGCGGGGCCAAACAACGGAGTTCCGCTTGGCCGCCCAGTTCCACGGACTGAGAGTATGGAGGAGAGTCGAACTGCTTCTTCAGATCTATAAGTGTGGGAGAGGAAATTGTGCTAGTGAGTATACGAGATAGCGGAGAGGATCACACTTTTTTAAACAAACTACTCGATGTATGTTTTACGCAATAAATTCTTTTGTAAACACTAAATTTAACTTATTATCAGTATAAAATACAGAAACCATTTTCAAGTGCAGATTCGATATCACAAAGTATACTATATTACATTACATTATATTATAGTATATCATGTCATATTATATTTTACTAAATTATCATTTATAATTCGTTATTCAAATGTATATGACAGAAAAATTATAATTATCTTCTAAGGAGATGAAGAAGAGTAAATTCATATTATATCATGTCGTGATGTCTAGTTTTATTGTAGTTTTTTACTACTTTATTCAAAATCATAATTATCTTTTAGAGAGACAAAGAAGAAAAGCTTTCGAAAATTGAAGAACTACTAAACGTGAGATCAAACCTTAAAAAAGCACACAGTATAAATGTTTGGACGATACTAGCCAATTTAACACACAGTGCACTTTGGACAATTTGCTTACTGTGCAAGCAAATTATATGAAAAATCTATATATACATGCATCACATCAAGGGATTATCTATATATCTGCAAAACTGCATGAGCATACATATGTAAATATGTACGCATACGTTGATGCTAGTGCATCCATACTTATGTTAGTACGATAAATAACTTGACTGAGCCTATTTTGGTCTACCGACATAAACACGCGTGATACCTAAAAATGTTCCGGACAATGGATGTAGAACCAATTAATAAGCATTAATAGCGTACGAGCACATTAATGCACGATGAAAATTAATAGGGGGAAAAATTAGTCTTGGTCGAGACTGTTGCAGTGGGGAATTAATGAATACCATAAGTTACAATTGTTACCGAGAACCAATAATTCTTTCGAAAAAACTTCCGAGGGCGATAAAAATGTCCAAATAATGCGGGACCATAAAATATCAGCGTTATTATCATCTGCACATTCCATACGCGCTTTTTAAAAATTTTTCGAATGCGTTAGCCTTCCGGATTACAATACTTTGCTTATAGCAGACGGCAACACTTACGAAGAAATGGACCATCCAATTAATTCAATTAAATCGAAAAGGGAAAAAATGCTTTCGTTTCAATGCATAGCGGAAGTGCGTCTAGGATAGTGATGGCGGACCTTCTATTTCCCGCCTGCCAATAATACTAAAATTGTCGAATCTTTTCCGCTTCGCGTGCCACAAAAGGTACTTGACTGCAGTAGCTGACTAAATAACTTCAATGTTTTTGAGGCGCTAAATCAGTACGATAAATTCTTTGATTGGTTTTCGCCTTTTGTTGGCGTGCCAACCAAAATCGTCTCGCGTTTCACTTATGCCACGCGTGCCATAGATTCGCCATCACTGGTCTAGGACAATAATTCTGGAAATAACTTCTGTCCGAAAAATATATTTAGCACTACAAAGGAAACGTGCATAAAGTAATGAGACGCCTTCTAACCCTATGAAATATTACCTAAAATTTCAATATCAGCAGCGACCCGTGTATTAAGTGCGGAAACTTTGCGAGGAACAAAGCATAAACCTGAAGTCCCACACGGAATCACACGCTTTTGATGTATATGTATCGTTCGAAAACGTAAAAGATCCTCAATTCCTATTACCTACCAAGTGATATAAGCAGCAGCGAGGAAATAAATAAAAACAATGAAGATATTGGTCAGATACGAGTAAATACCGTAATTTATTTCGAGATAACCTTTTATACGTTAACGCGGAGATAAATGCTCCTCGGATCGTAGACAAAAAAACAATCTCATACCCTTCGAAGGGTTTTATTTTAATAACCCGTTCGATTACAGACATAACCGGGGAAAACGGTACGGCTAAACCTCCTTTGAACAAACTAAAAAGGTCGGTGGATATATCTTTACGTGGAATTTAATTGATAAATGCTGTTTGCTTCCTCCGTCGGAAAGGGTATTTATTTAGCGGAAGCCGCTGTGAAAATAAATACGCCTAATACGAAACGTGTCAAAGTTTTTTATCTGGCGGGCGAATATCAATCAACCGCTGTAAAAAAATATTAAAGGAACGGAAACGAATCCAAATTAATTTTCGGTCAAACAAACCAAAAAAAAAACAACGAAAATAGCTCCGTAAATCTACGAGCGTAAATATATAACCATAACACTCAAAATATCCTTGGTCCTAAATTTGATATAAAAATACGTATATAAAATTCGTTAGAGAATGATTTCCTAGCTAATAAATCCTAATACCCGAAAATTACGTTCAAAAGAACGCTGAAATATTCCCGTATAAAAGTACTCCTCACAACTCCTTGTTACCTCTAGCACGGATGACAAGAGAAAAAGCGCTTATGAACATAGCGCAAAATTACAACGCGCGAAAACTCTCGCAATAAAATAAAAGAAAATAACGAGTTTATCCTTTTGACGAAAAGTTATAGCCGCAAAAGAGCCCTCTTACTCGGCGCCACTAAAACTTCAGCGCTTAACTATTCAAAGACCGACTCCTTTCGGGAGAACTACTACAATTTCCGACGCTAAGCGGCGCTGTTTGTTTTGCGCTAAGCCGACGGTGGAAAATATACGCTCTCAGGTGCGAAAACGAGTTATAATCCCCGTTCCGCATATGGTCCCGCGGCTTGCGAAGAAAAAAATATAGAACGATAGGAATAAACGTCACGCGAGTGTGAAAAAGTGAGCCTTTACATAAAAATCCCTTTTCATTTAAAGTGACTCGCGTAATTTATCGCGAAAGAAATTATTTTAATTGCCTGGCAAAGGAAAGAAACCGCCTGTTTTTTTTTTCTTTTTGTAACGCCGCGAAAGCGACTTATCGAATAAGTAAACTCGGAAAATTGCCGCAAAATTTTCGGATTAAACTCGATATTCAATCGCCTAAAATTTTCCTATGAAATTTCCTAAGACCTAATAAATGGAAATTTCTTCAGAAATTCATTGTAAAGTCACCAAATTCTGAATATGGACTATCGAGCTCACCTTTTGACTATAAGCCAACTGCTAATGATGATAATTCATATATTCATTAAATACCAGGGATAAAGCGAATTTTAGCCACAATGCAAAAACAATCTGCGATCGAAAAACTACTGGTAAGGGCGACTATTAAAAAAAATTCTAATTGACGTCGTATGTCTACAGAAATGAGTAATACACTGATTAAAATAAGACCTGCTTAAAACTTCGGACTATGAGAAATAAGATAATACGCATGTCTCCAGATGGATTTCGTCTATTGCCACTATACAAAGTGTCAAAAAGCTATATTATTTCAATACTTCAAGTAAGCCAGATACATTCCCTTCAAGAAATAAATCTCAAGCACTAACATGAAAATGGCTGGGAAAAAAGAAATACCTTCAATACAGACACAAAAACGAAAAATATAATATAAAAACGAAAAATGACTGCTAATGGAAATCAATTATCCTTTTACAGAACAACATTAACCATGCCTAAATTAGTTTTTTTTCATTGTTCTATTTTGAGCTATGTTGTTTGATAATGGGAATCATTTATACGTAAAATATAACAAATCGTTCAAGTTTACCCTTGTATTATTGATTAATCTCCATTTTCAGCAAACACACGCGAAAACTCGCAGAAAAATGACTTCGCCGATAAAATTCTTACTGGACGTAAATTTGCACAGGACTTTTAGAATCACCCGTACATACAAAGGCGTGAATGCACGCACCTGCGTAACAAGCCCGAGGAAAACGCGCACAAAACAGCCCCAAGAGACGCACACCGGAAGAACGTCGGGAAATAACCGGCAAAAAGATAAATCCCTTAAGTCAGGGCAAAAAGGGATACATCCCGTCAGTCAGTGAGTCAGACAGACGAGAGCGAGGAAGAAGGGGAAACGAACATGACGGGAAATAAGGTGCGCGAGGGAGTACAGGGAGAATGGGGTCGGACGAGGTTACTGTTTAATCATTCAAATTTCAGTCAGAGTCAAAACGGCGGCGCGATCACCCTCCCTCGTGCCTATCTTCCTTCCCCTTTACCCCTTATAACTCCGAATTCATATTCTCTTACTTCTCACTCCACCTCACACACCCTCTGCAGCTCACGAGCTGAACTTCCCCATCCTTTTCGCCCAACTCTATGGATGTTTACTCCACCTTCGCTATCTCCATTTCTCCATCTCATTTCACTCCTCGCACCCCATCCCCCCTTTCCGTCCACCTCTTTCTCTACCTAGCTCCGCGGCAGTGATTCTGTCAATATGCCAGCAACGCTGCCTCGACCTTCCAATCCCGTCCCATTATAACGAAAGGTTATATAGAGATAAAGACTCCTGTGCTTCAATTAAGAGAGATGGACTGAGACGTTCGCAAACGAAGTGAATCCTAACGGCGAGACCAACTACGTGGAAGAGAGCAATAACGTACACTGGGTGGTCCAAAGACTGCTGAAGGGTTTTTTTTGTTTCCGACGTCTTCAAAATCTCAGAACAAGGAGTTTCTATCTTCCTCTGCCTCCGAAAATCACTCCCAAGATTAAAAACAGACGTCCTTTCATCTTTCTCAACTCGAGATACGACACGATCGCGATAACAATCATTCATAGGATCTCCTAAATCGAACCGAGATGAGCACGAGAAAACTCCACATTATGTGGACGCTCATCCGTAAACCAGACACATTAAATAATACATTAACAATGTAAATAATAGATAGGGTTCACTAGAAAATTATAGATCTCGTCTTATGGGTGAAAATAAATTCCAGAATAAGCACCTAAGTTCCAAAAATTGAAATAATAAATGCTTATTATAGAATTTACTTTGGTGAAGACGGCTACTTTGCAGCCGAAATGCTCGTGTGATTTTTTAAATCTTTATTATGGCTATTGGAGATACTTAAGAGAAGTATTTTTCAATTTTGATACTTAAATGTTTGATCTAGTCTAGATCGGACGGACAACAGAATATAACATCGGTGCCAAAAATCATAAGGGTGAGAATTTAATACCTGACTTCTCACGTAAAGCCACACCGCAGAAAAACTCGACATCTCTGCGTCGTTCTCCTGCAATCTCACGTTTCCTTTTCAACCATTCGATTTGTTGGATACGCGTCCCAATCCTACCTCATGATCAAGGGGCGACATTTTATCCGTTTTTTTAAACGACGCGCTTCGAAATTAAATTTCCCTTAACGACCAAAGACATTATTTGGAAGGCGATCCAAAATTTCTCAACGAATAAAAAAAATGACCGAAAAAACACATTAACCGGTACGTGATTAAAAGCCACCGCAATATGTACAGATCCGACTGTACCATAAGGGTAAAAATCGAGTAGACGAGAAAAAAATCTCCCCCGCACCACCACACGCACACCCTTTCCACGAGTAAAAAAAACAACGAAAGCGATGGTCAAGGATGATGCAAGATCCCTTTGGAGACCGAGTTTTTTTCTTTCGCTATCGTCGTATCGCCGCGAGCCAATGTATGCGTGGAATTCCTTGACCGCCCGACTCCGTAATTGCGACACGCGTGCAACGAGAGAGAGAGAGAGATAGCCAGTTCCCTACGTCGCGACGAACACATCCCTGAGCCTCGCGTCCCCTTTGGGAGAGATAGGGGAGGACTTCGCGTAAAGGCAAGCCGCACTATAGGAAAGGGAAGGGGGAGGGTCGGTATAGAGAGGGCGGGAGGAGGGTGTTGGGGTCAGAGGTGACGCCGGAGAACAATCCTCGCTGGCGCCGCGAGCAATCCGTGCGGACGTGAGCGGAACCACAAAATGGCGATCAGTTCCTGACCGCGATGGGATTTGGCAAAGGTGTCTGCGGCGAGGTCATTACGGGTCATGGAGGGAATAATGCAGAGGAGAAGGGTTATTCTCTTACGTATTTCAGCGTTGTCACCGCCTTCCCAATTTGTCCTAGCCGGTCGGTCCGCTAAATGAGTTCTATTTAATTGAGGTATTTATCGGAAGCGAAAATTTGACAGAAAAATATGCTTTTCTCGGTAGATTGGAAGTTATGAATTCGACGAAATTTAAATTGACTTTTAGAGCTGAAATCCGACGTTCAAGAAGAAATGATGATTTTGCCATTACATTAGGTAAATTATTTTGGTTTATTAACTAATATTAAGATATTAAATCCTGGTGATGTCAAAGAAAGTTATATATATATATATATATATATATATATATATATATATATATATATATATATATGACATAAAAAAATAGTCATTGCCTTATCAGGCAAATATTACGTAAGGTAGAGAAAATTAAGAAGAGAAATAATCCACAAAAACAAACAGGCACAGTTATAGTAGGTCCATTAAATTTTCCTCTTTTTAATATTATTTTTCGCAATTTTTCATAATTACGGCTAAAAAAGTGGATATAATAGTGCGGTTTACATTACGTATTTCAAATTCATTACGGCCATGCACCAACTAGATAAGAGACAGAGGTACAAATCGAAGCGAAAGCGCTCCAACGGGAAGATTTAATAAAAAAGTCAGCGGATTTCACTTTCCTCCTTATAAATATTTTATTCCGTGTCCAAAAATTGCCACCATTCTAACGAGTGTGTGGACTTTCATTCGAAAAAAAATCGCATCGAGTTGAAATCTTCCATTTTGGAACATTTAAAATCTTAACCCTGACAAAAAATAAATAAAATGTTTGTTTTGAATCGAACATAACTTTCACGACCGTACACAACCACATTCAAACTGGTTTAAGTATATTTGTACACGAGTGTCAATTCGTGTATGTGAACACACATTTAAATATCCTTCTAAACCAGATGTTTTCAACTCGAAAAATAGAATAACAGTAAATATCCGACGGAACCAGATCCGAGAGCTCTTTTTCGAACTTCGAGATATTACTACACCAACAAATACGAGCATATACATACAACCTACACAAATATAAATAAACATTCATAAATACACAACAGACATGCGAGAAGCGCGGACGAGAAAGATGTGAAAGTACCTTTTTCAGAGGTTTCGAAACGTATCGAGAAGAGGTTGGAAAAATATCGGCCTCTCGAATACATCACGACGGTGTACAAAAAAAAGGAGAAAATTATTTTTTTAAATATCCTTTCGCGGCAGAGGGTTGGAAGAGAGAAAGGAAAAAAAACAGGGGGGTGCGACGCGAAGGGAGAGAGGGAAGGGGTCAAGGGTCGAGGTGGGTATCGGAGGGGAGGGAAAGCGTGGCTTTCTGTATTGCCATTGCGTATGCAAATCATTCGAATCCATCCCCGGTACTCTTCCATGTCCTATCCTTTCCTCATCCCTTGCACCATAAAGGTAGGGATTTATATACGTAGGAAGGGGGAGGAGGGGAGGGCGGGGTTGAGAGGAGGGGAGGGAGCAAAGGGACAAAGCGACCCGTCTAGCTAGAGGGGTGGGCGGAGTTCCAGGAGAGGGGGAGGGGGTGATTAGGTACGAGGAGTGGCCTAAATCACAGGCACCATAGAAACATCCGACGCATCTCTCTCTATTGTGAGATGCCATCCCTTTGCCTAACGCACGCTCACTGTCTCTGTACCTAAGGGGACGCCATTGTGCGATATATATATATATATATATATATATATATATATATGCATATAACGCCATTAAGTATTACCTCATTATTTTTACGGAGTCGTAAATTTTGGTTGCGAATGTTTCCGTCGTATTTAACTTCTCGAGAAGCAAAGTGCGTCGACGATTACGTCGCCTAGACAAAAATTTTACATATGATAACGGTTATTATCATAACGCGATTATTCTTCGTTTAATATTCGACAAAACACATTATTTTCAAAGAAAACGGGTTTGTGGTTTATTAAAATTTAAAACAAAAATTGAAAGGGGTTGGTGTCCGGAATTAATAGGAAATAAAAGCTGAATAGCACAGAATTGCATTTAATGTTATAAACTTTATAAAATAGAAGTTGCGAAAATGGCAACAGTATGCTATTCATTTGTTATTCCTTTGGTTCTACCAAAATGAGCAAATGCTTTTCTTTAACTTTGCCTGTGATCTTGGGAAGTTCCAAAAAGTTAACAGTTCTTCCGTGAATTATATATTAGACCAGAATACCCTGTTAAAATTCCAATTACTTAGCTCGGCCTCCTTACGAGCGAAACGAGAATTTTTAACCAAAATTAATTCCAAAACTCTCGGTAATTTTTACAGGATCGGTCGAAAAAAACGTAAAATTCTTATATTATTTAACGGAGAAATAAAAAAAATATATTTCAGCTCCCGCTCACTCGACCCAGGAGCAGGTTTTTTTATACTGCAGCATTTCTCCCTCCGAGAATGTAATTTATTTTCGACTTCCAATACCGGAATATACGCCACCCGATCCGTCAACACCAAGACACGGTCAAATTGAAAGATAGATTAGGTAAAAATCGCAGGGAACTGACCGGGCGCTCGTAATAACCGGTATGTATGTATGTATGTATGTATATATATATGTGTGTATATATATATGTGTGTGTATATATATATATATATATATATATATATAAGCCTTGGCGAGAATCATAGGGGAAAGCTAAGGGTAATATAGGGTTATGTGTGCTGGAACGGAACTTTAAATCACCCCTGCCGTATAACCATCCAACACCATACCCTCATCCTCCCAGCCCCCTATTCAAGTCTTAATGTCCACTCCCAGTATTCCACCGACGCCAACCAGAGAATCTCTCCCTTTCGCGATCCCTTCGGGATCCTCTCTCTTCCGACCCCTCCCGCACACACGCACTCACGCGCGTACGCACTCTCACACACACACGCAACCACCGCTTATATTCCCCTTCGACCGGTTGGTCCAAGTACCATTCATCACAGACTACGCACAGAGCCACCCCCATCCGACCTGCATTTGAGGGCACAGGTTTCCTTCTCTACCCTTATGGGGGAGAGAGGTGCCAAAATAAATTTGAAATATTGAAAAAATGTGGAAGATTGGAGAGGAGGGGGAAGTATTTCTTGGGGGATGGGGAGTGGAGGGAGGGAACGGAAAAGAGGAAAAAATGGGCAGAGATGGAATTTCTGGGAGATGAAAGGGGAATACCGTGGAAATATTCCAACCCACCCTCTCTCTCTCTATCCCTCTCCCTTTTTCCGTCCGACTTTTTTTGGGTTCGTACGTATACGTATGTGTGTATGCATGTATATGTATGTATGTATATATATATATATGTATATGTATATATATGTATATGTATATATATGTATATGTGTATTTTTTCTCGGAGAGGTTTCTACTCTCCCTTTTTGGCACCCTCGAATATTTTGCGGTCTTCCATGGGATATAACTTCAAGCCAAGGAGGATTCGTCCTTGATATCTTTTTCCCTATCCTTCGAATTCTCACGCAAACTCGCAGATATCCAGGATTTTCATCTTTATCGCACATATATTTAACGTTCTTATTTTTTTTGCTTATAACGTCCCGCTTCGATATATTTTCTTTTTTTACAAAACCAACCACCAACAGGACGTTTATTTCCTAAGGAGTTTTCCAACTCATAAATTTCCGTAGGTAATTTGGAGCAGGGTAGAAAAAGCTTCAAAAATTTCATTTAGCGCACTTTTCATGCCGGTTAAAATGTTAACTCTCACAGATATAAAGCTGTTGAGTTAACCACATTCGTATCTCAGCTTCTAGGCAACAACCACAAGTGAAAAATTATCGATTGAATTGAAGAACGTGCTCATCGCGTTTAAAATTTTTTTACTGCTGAATGAATGAACCTGAAAATCAACTGATATTAAAAATATGCGATTGACTGATGGTTAAATCTCGAAAAATTTATTACAGGTTCATTTTTAAGTCGATACGATAGCGTCTTTTTATAATAAGGTTATAACTTTACACCTGGAATGCGCGAAATTGTAAATTTACATGTTAAAACAATTAGAATTTGGATAAATTTGGACGCTAGAACTGCAACCAATATAATGTTTATTGATATGTTTTTAATATTTCTGAAAATCACATTGAATCCGAAAGCATATATGCCAGCATATATTCTGGACAAGTTTCGCTATCATGCGAAATCCCTTCAAAAAATCCTCCGATGTTTATTTCATAACTTCCAACCTCTTCCCCCGCGGTTAGTTTGCATTCCTGAAAATCCCATCAGGCTTATATTTGAACGATACATCTCTCCCATATCCACACACACACAATGCGCAACCTTCCTCGTACATTTTTCCACCCTCGCGCCCTTTACAACCACCAAAAACCGGCCTATAGCGAACCTTCGAAGCGAATGACTGAAATCTAGTAAAGCCATAGTGCCATAGGAGCGCGTTGTGGCGACAGCCGCAATTACCACCACAAGCGTATCGGAGTGGGCTTTGTTTTCGACGACGAAAACACCTTCCGACTCAGAGAATCGAGAGAGAGAGAGAAAGAGAGATGGAGGGGGAGAGAGAGATAGGAATGGAGACAGAACGAGAGGTTCTGAGAAGAGAGAGAGAGAGAGGAGAAACGGTTTTGAAAAGCCAATGCGAGTGAATTTAGTTAGAGGAGCAAGAGGTGGATACGGGAAACCACCGCTCGAAAATTATTTTCGCTCCCATCTTCAATCAAACGACCTAATTGGTACAACCCCACCCTTTTAGTCCTTCGTTGCAGAACGCGTCGTTTTGTTTCTTACCCCCTCCCTTGCTCCCCCAAAACCCCCTTCCATTCTCCTCTCTTCCCCCTCTCCTCTAACCCCCTCAGCCTCTTAATCTCCACCCCTTTTCTCACGCAACCACCAAAGCGGGGATGGGTTAGTTCGGTCGCTAACGTTACGCCCGACCTATCGAAAATTCCTCCATGGTAAAATTTCCCAGTTATAGTTTCTGATGGGCAAAACGTTTTGCTTTTGGCCATGTCGTAAACGACGTTATCCCGCTATAATTATTCCGGTTCGGGGTTTTCCGTTTTCGGGTAAACGACTCCCTTTCTTTCCTTCCACCCCCCCTCTCTTCCACTCCATCCCGATTCACTTCCGAAGGCAACACACACACACACACAGAGGAAGAAGTTCAAATTCACCGAGTTAATGTCTTTAGGCCGGGATGTGGAGGGAGGATAATCACATACGTGGATTGTCATTTGGAAGAGGAAAGGGGAAAAGGGGTGAGAGAGAGAGTCACTACGGCTAATCGCGCATTCCGCTGTTTTTTTGTGTCGTTTCTCTCGTACCGACGTCATCTCACGTGTTTAAAAAAATAAAATAAAGGGGTCGCCATCCCGCGAATATTTTTATTCGGACGGTTCGATTTAAAAAAATCATAACCGTGGAGAGCTCTTGAAATTGGAATGACCATTTTTTTTTCAATGCGGGGAGAATTGTTTCGGAGTGAAGCTGCGTGAGTTATAAAAAAAAGGGAATACACGGTTCCCATACGGACGTTAAAATTCGATTAAAACGAAGCTGGATTCTTTGTTTTTTTTCAACATTTGCGTCGAATGTCAAAACAATACATGAGTAATAAATGGGATTGCGCAAAATAATATGAGGATTTAAATCTTTTAAACTCTTTCGAATCACGGAGGTAGAGAGGGTCGATCACTTAAAATGTTTTTATTTTTAATTTCTCGTTCGTCATTTGTATTAAATAAAGATAATATTCTCACGCAAGGGGATTATTCAAATATGGAATATTGTCTTTCATAATAGCAATTATAAAACGATCAAAAATGCACTAATTCCAACTAACAGCAATGGAGATTTACAATTTAATTCATAATATGACGCATGTATACTAGATGTAATCTTAGCACTAATAATTTTATATTTCCATTGAATACGAAACAGTAAATTTCAAGTAAAACTAAAACACATTATGAGAGCAACAGAAAAACTTGTCGAGCGCTAGACAAAATCCCTCTGTATACATGATAATAATGAAAAAATAATTTTTAATTAAAATTCAAATAAAATATGCCATCTTGAAATTGTATCAAATAAACAAAAAAGTTAAATAAATACGGCCTAGTTTTATCGGTAATAATCTATAGCTGAATATGCGCTCCCTAATATCGTAACAAGACACGTTCCGCTAGTTAAGGGTGATTTTTACTGTCTGCATTCCTCGAAAAAGCGGGTTATTTTTAGCATTACCGAATGGATTATCGTATCCCTTTACATAAGCCTTCCTCTGCTAATCTGCTGTCACATTCCTGCAGTGTCCCTCGCCCTTCAGTATCCCGCACGTCCTACGATGCCTGTCGTCCGACGACACCGAATTTTGACACACGCTTATTCTGGATAACGCGGGGTGCGCATATATCCTGCGTATTTTTAATGGAATGCTCAGTCGGAGGTTCTAAGCCAAAATGGAAATGGGCACTGCTGATAGGCAGAAAGAGGCTGAAATACAAGATATATATACATATGCATATAGCGAACTATGGTGGCTGGTTTATAATCGTCGTTTTCTACGAACAATCCGGTTTTTGTGTTCACCGGAAAGGGATAAAAACGCTAGAAGCATCAAATAACCGCTTTCAAAAGATTCACCCGTGAAGGTCAAAAGAATTTAAAGCCGCGAAAACATCGACCCGTCGAGGTCGGATCCAGACGATCGTCATAAATGAATTCATGATCAGCCAGGTAATAATTCTCTCGGGGCATTGCGATAGGTTTGTCAAAATCACGCACTAGCGCATTATACGATATAACACCGAATCATCGGATTACCCCTTTAAAGGATGTATTTTATTGCAAACTTGACGTTATTTAAAAAAAATAAGTCTTATCCAGCTTGCTTTAGGGATCCCATCTAAAAGATTAAACAGGAAAGTGCTGTTGTAATATAGATGAATATATAAGCTAAAATACTAGCATTTCAATAACAAAGAAGATGTTCTCGAATGTTAACTCATCGGACGGTCGATAGAATGCAATCAAGTGACGTAAAAATTTCCGTTTTACGATCAATCAATTTTTACACTCTAAATTAGCGGTCCTTAACATTTCGTCGGAAAAATCCGGGTCTCAATACGATAAAAAATCAATACTTTTTCCGATAAGTGAATTTTTACGCTAAATACATTTTAGAGTTATATTAATCATTAATGAAAATTTTGAAGGATATAAAATACTGCAATAATTTTGGTGAGATACAAGTTTCTAACAATTATTCGAAACTTCGAGTCCCTCCACAACGATTTTCGTGTTCCAAACACTGGTTCCAAGCGACAATTTGGTATAACCTCGGAAGGAATATGTTTTAATCAGGACATGTTCTCAACATTACTCCTTAACGAAGAGAGGTTTAATACACATCAATCTACATAATTGCACAAATGATAAACCAGTTCCAAAATAGAAAAAAATAACTCGATTGACTTTTGGTTTTCATATTCAAAGCATAAAACGAACTAATTCTATGCCGAGAAAGTTATACATTCATATAACCCAGGGACTTAATCCCACGGAACACACTCAAGGAAACTTCATCGTTGGCCGCTCTTAATGCAATGTGTACGTATCCCAGTATGAATAGACTATTTGAAACGGGTCTCTCACACTCGACTGAACTCCCAGAAGTCCCTTCGCCGAACCGAACCACTCAACAAATGACGACAATTCCTTGGGTACCGTCCAAGAGATTTTTGTTTTTCGCTTTTGGCCTAACTCCCATTGTTCAAAGACAACCGAATCCTCTTTCCGAGCCAATTCAAACGTAACGTTTCTCTTGCGATCGCTTCAAGAATCCTGTGTAATGGATGGTCGACCTAAATTCACCAGTTTAATCCCCTTAATATATTTACTTTATTTTATCAGGTTAAGGTTCCGCTGAATTATAGTATGACATTTTCACTTCAAAGAAAAAGGCTCGAGATTTACAACAAAATATTTTGGAGAGGAAAAATACCAAACCCGTCGTATTTTCGAAAAGAGAAACGGTTGTTAATCGTATTTATAACACGTATTGTACAACTATTTCAGTCTTATAGAGAAAGAAAATGAAAAAAAAGACCTTTCGATTAACATCCACTTAGATTCTGCGCGTGTCTGTACCAACGCCACCTAGATAGAAGGCCTGACGGCGAACTCGGTTATAAGTCGTGACGTCACGGTGAGCAGGCCGCCATTTACGAATCAGAGCAAGTTCGACTACGAGGTGATTTGTTTTGTGAATAACGATGAGTGGACTTTTGACGCTATTTTAGTGTTCTCTAGTGAATTTTTATTCTTTACGGTTAGGTTATTTATAAACTATTTCTTCGGAATGGTTTTCAAGTGCTCAGTAGTTGGTTGCAAAGGTAATTATGCCGGTAACGAGAATGTGTCCGTTTTCCGAAAGAGGCCGATTTGCGAAGAAAATGGGTGAGGAGTATTTCCAGAGCGAAGTTTACTCCAACAGCAAGTTCCAGAGTAAGTACATAATATCATAAATTGGAATTGTTTGATTTGTGGACTCATTGTGAGTTTAACCAACTCATTGTGCTAAAGATTTCGAATATTGTCATCATCCTTTCCCCTTTTATTCAATATCTATTACTAACAGATATGCATAAAACACTTCCAACAGGAAGATATTTTGTGGGAGACTTCAATGTACGATGAAAAATCTGGACGACTGATTACAGCAAAATTACCAAATCCTAGACTGAAAGTTGGTGCTGTGCCAACAATTTTCCCATCTTGCCCTTCCTATGCTTCATCGTCTTCTGCATTTCATGAGAGCCCTGATAAGAAGAAGATCAGGATTGAGATGGAACAACTCCGAAGGTGTATTAAGAGTAGTCAAGAAGACAGAAAAAAGTACGAGGAGAGCAGAAGGTTCGGTAACCTGAAGGAACTGGAAGAGAAAATAAGACTGTATGTAAACACAGGTAGATTCTCATTATTTGCAAAATCTGACAGGCTTATATTATGTGACTTTCTTGTGGATCCAGTCCCTATCATAAGTGCATCAATAGTGATTGATATTAATTTATTTTTGAATGTATACGTGAAATCGACACCTTTAAAAAGGGTTGGAAAATACAGTTTTCCCATTCAAGTTGACAGTATCAGTGTGATCATTGATTTGGTGAATCAGGTTGAAGTTTTGGTTGATCAAGAAGGCCATCCAGACAGATAGTAATTTGATAAAATGAAAATTGAACTTTTAGTTGATACCTTAAAAATTCTTGAATCAACCCAGAATTCAAGCAAAATAAAGTTCCTGGTCGAACAATTAAGACTCCTGCCTTGCCATCTAAGTAATTATAGATATTCTTGTCATTTTTTGATTTTTTCATGTTTGTTTTATACAATTTCACCACATGCATACAAATTTGTGAGAAGTTCCAGTCTCTTTCTTCTTCCTCATCCATCAACCATTCGTCAACTGTGCTCTAGTTATAATTTTAGTCCCCAGAAGGAAATAAACCATTTCCTTTCTTATGCGAGACGTATGATTTGCAGTTTAAGTGAATCTGAAAAGCTTGTCACTTTAATGATGGGCGAAATTCATTTGAAGCCATTTGTGGATTACAAACATGGTAATATAGTAGGATTTTGTCCTAATTCGATTTCTGTGGCAACAACTGCATATGTGTTTATGCTTTCCAGTTTGTTGTCAAGTTTTAAAGAGGTGATTCATATTCTACCTGTTAATATGTTTTTCAGATATTGAAAAAAATAGTTCTTGAATTAGAGACAATAGGATACAGAGTTGTTTGTGTAGTTTCTGACAATAATGCAATTAATAGAAAAGCAGTTTCTAAATTTTCTGTCCAGAATAAATTAAATATATTGTATCCCCACCCAAGCGATAGCTCTAGACCTCTGTTCTTTTTATTTGATGCTGTGCATATAATTAAATGCATAAGAAATAACTGGTTAAGCACCAAAAGTGGACAGATTCTTGTTTACCCATGACTTGAACATCCTGAAAATGTTGGTACTGCTTCATTCGATACTATTAAAGAACTTTATTCCTTTGAATGTGGAAATTTAATCAAGTATGGGTACTCCTTAACTATGAAGGCTCTGTATCCCTCTAACATTGAAAAGCAAAATGTTAAACTTGTTTTACAAGTGTTCAATGAAACTATTGTACAGGCTCTGAAACTGCTGGGTGAGTGAAGAGGTTTTAAATTCTGTGAAGAAACTGCAGAATTTATTAGAATTGTAAGTGACTGGTGGAAAGTAGTAAATGTAGGTATCCCTTTCAAAGGTGTAAGATTAAACAATTATTTTCAGATGCCAATGACTATGGAATCAGAAGGATACAAATATTTGGGAAAAGTTTATGATTGGTTAGAGGTGTGGAGTGATGTGGATGTTAGAATTGGCAAGCTATCCAAAGAAACCCTTCTTGCTTTCAAACACACTACTCATGCTTTAATGGAAGTTAATGATTATTGTGTGAAGGAACTTAAAATGAACTATATGCTGCCTGGTAAATTACAAACTGATGACTTGGAAGCAAGGTTTGGCCAATATAGGCAGTTATCTGGATCAAACTATCATATATCAATTAGGCAGATTTATGAGAGTGAGACTAAGTTAAGACTGCAGAATGTTTTACCATTATGTGTAAATTCTAGGAAATATCGAGCTGTTTCTATGAGTGATTTCAAAGAAAGTGAAGTTGATATAGAAGTTGAGGTAGGAGAGACACAAGAAACAGAACTTAAATTAGATATTAATGTTGAATATGTAGAATTAGAAAGTGTTAAAGAATATTTACCAGTATTAACATATATTGGTGGCTATTGTGCTCGCATGTTGCTCAAGAAGAGAAATTGTCCATCTTGTAGGGATTGGTATGTACAAGAAAACATCTTGGAAACTAATGAAGACCATGAATTAATTAGCTGTATAAGCCAAGGAAAATTATTGTTTCTAAGGGAAGCTACAGTAAATGCTGTGGTATAGGTATACATATGTGGTCTTAAATAAAATAGTAGGGGGTGTAGATGAGGAAAAATTTCTAGATGTTCCTAATCATAGGCTAGTTCTTCATAATCACGTAATAAATCTTTTGAATGGGGATGACCATTTAAATGAAATTATTTGTGAGGAAAATCATTCATTTGTTGAGGGAATGAAAAAAATAGTATTTGTTGCATGCAATATTCTATTGAAAAATTATTGCAACATGAAACGTGACAAATATAGCAATCTGTCAAAAAGAAAGTTGTTGACTTTTACGAAATGATTGTGGTAAATGTTGTTGAAGATTGTATGTATTGATTTTCCCATTGTATTTTCTATTGTAATAAAATTTCTTTGAAAAATTTTGTGGATTTATTATCATCCCTCAATGAAATATGCTGTAAATTTTTCAACTATTAATTAATGTCTTGTTGTAGTTAAGTAATATAACAATTTTAAATGAATTTTTCATGGTTCAAATGTTTCTTTATAAATTCAACGTTCTTCTAATTGTTACCAAAATTTACTGGTACTACGTACATATAAATGGCAAATAGCGTGATGCTGATATAATTTAGAAAAAAACAGAATTAGTAAACCAATATAAGAAGCAAAAAACTTATTCAAACGGTACAAAGACTACGGCTGCGATGCGCGTATGCGTTGCCGTAAGCCTGCGGGTTATGACGTCACATTTTCGTCGTCAGGCCTTCTATCTAGGTGGCGTTGTCTGTACCGGAAGGTGAATTTTGATAAAAATATGCGAAAAAAATACCAAATGATCCGTAACACCTTTCTCGTTAGATGATTTCGCATACTTTCGCCGTTCACAGGTTTTTAAATATATAATGCAACGCGGACAGGGAAAATTAACATAATCAGTTGACGTAAACAAATAAATATAAATAAATCATGTCCATTATTGCGGCAAAAGTGAGCGTCGAGGCGGAAAAATCTCTTCACCCCAAAACAATCGAAAACGAGAAAAACAAAGGGCGATCGTTAATTACTCAGGACCCTTTGCCGATTGTCGTTTTTCCGCGTCTAGCGCTTTCTCAATAATAGTTCCGACGCTAAAAAAAATCGAAAACCAAGGATGGAAAAAACGGGATTAATAGGAGATGGAAATGACGTCATCACGAACACCGATATCCGGGTGGAAGGGGGCATCGAAATGCCGGAAGCTGTCGATAGCTCGAACAGCGCCATCTGATTGCACGCGTCACTTACGCCGATCAAAACGAAAAAAAAACAAACTTGCGGTCGTGAAGCTCGATCACGATCATTAATGGCACGCAATAAAACCCAAACTGCGCCGGTCACGTGTTCGCGGAGTTTAAGCGGGGAAAATCGTGTAAAAACAAAAGAAAAAAGCGTCGCGTTTGTCTAGGAGTGGGAAGAAAAGAGGAAAAGACACACAAAAACACTTGAAGCGAAAAGAAAATTATACACCTTTATAAATCTCCCGTGCTTTTTATTTAAAAAAACTACTCCTTAAATCATGGAGTCGTGCGTGGAACACACACACACATCCTACACGACCCTTTTACGCCCCGAGGAAGGAAGATGAGGAGGTTGGATATGAAAAACTGCGAGTTCGAGACTTAATTATCCGTTCCCCATCCTCTCTCCCTCCCAATCCGTCTACAGAACGGTGACCGCAAGCGTGCGATCGGGGGTACACGTCGATATGGGGTTTAGAGCCGTAATTGCCCATTGCGAAGCACGCGGCTCCTCCTCCTACTCGGAACCCAAACTCTCTCTCTCTCTACAATCCAACCAACCCAACTCCCTTGCGGCGCGTGACGGCCACTCAGCAACGGATTACGCATAAGGGGAATTTTATTTGCTAACGGAAAAGGGAAATAGAGTGCCTGATTGTCAATGACAATTATGCACACTTCCTCTGTATATCGGAAGTTTATTTTTCTTATACAAACTAACGAACCAAAGAATTTCAATGAGTAATATACTTGTCAGCTAAGTATGAGTACACTCACAAGTCGAATTCTCTTTACACTATTTCCGTTTAGGGCAGTTTTCTACCTGGAATTGCACGGTCATCAATTTCACTTTAGCACGGTTTTGAAACGGTCCCCAAACGTTAACAAGAACAAGTTAAGAAAGTGCGTTTGGTGCGATGCAGTATTTGAAACTGAACGATATAATTTGGACGAGCGGGCAGCAAAAAATAGCGAAACACACGACCCGATTATGTGTCTCTCAATAAAAAAATACTTCCCTAAGTTGGTGCCTAAATAAACCTATTCACGCAATTTTAATATAATGATGCTTCAAAACGATACATTAGGAACGCTGCCAGAGAAATATTAAATTTTAATTTACCGATTTATCATCTAATCAGTTGTAATTATTCAAACAATTTGGCCTGTTCTACAATTTTACTTGAAGACGTTTTCGGTATGACTAATATTTCATAAGAAATGAGGAAAACATCGTTTTCTGTTCCCAGTTCAGTAGCATTACTGATTGGTTTGTGTTAACTATTTATTTCATTTTCTGATTGCATTTACCTATAAGTCCTAAATACCACATTTCACTAAAATATTTTCGGTAGATGCCGAGAACAAACATGCGCACGGACGGACAGAACGAAGGTAATAGCCGCTCGCGTTAGAAACGAAACGCGCCTTTAAATGTTTCATTTCGAGTTGAGGGTTATTAGAGAGTATAAAGGAAGCAAATCTGGATACATATTATTGTAACTAAATTTTTGCATGTTGAGAGGGCGCTGAGATGTAATAACATGTCTTGCTAAAGGAAAATTACTCCACTTACCACATTTTCGATTTGCATGGAATTTTCCAGGAACGCTTGTATGTACAGTGAAAAGTGAGGTGCATAAGGTTTTATAATAGCCTCTGCGTCAGCGCATTTTGAGAGGTTACTCGTGTTGCATAACTCACAGGATACTTTATGGATGTAGAATAAAGGCATAGTTAAACATTCGACAACTTTGCAGGTCCCTCATCCATAAAACGCTTATCTAACTTATATAATGGAATCCGGCCATAACGCGAACTCGTTATTTTGTTTAGAATGGTTAAACAAAGAAAAAAATTAGCCTCGAAAATACTGAGGTTAAGGTCGACTCTATATTGATGAGACCTTAATCGAAAGTTCTAGCAAACTGAAAGTTTGCGGATGGAAAGTTCAATGTATAATACAATATTTAAATCCTGAAATTAAAAAAAACAGTCATTGGAAACTATTAATCACAATTCATTGAAACAAGGGCGTATCTCCTCAACAAAGAACGATTAAAAAATTAGAAAATCACACCGATGTAACGACATTCATAAGCCATTCTCCGTTTAACTTTATTACAATAAAATTTCAAAAATCAAATTTCCAGGATAAATGTTTTTACGGCAGTAACATATTTTAGTGAAAATTCCTCTTGTTATTGGAACGCATTATGTGCAAAATGTTACGTGCCATCCAATTTTAATATAAAAACGTCATCTATATTAATCGTTGTAAGAAAACAAAGAATGTATTTAAGCCGCGCGAACAATAGCTATCGCGCTAATTAAAATTCCATTTATTCCAAAATAACAAAAAAACACAACCTCCGAACACAAAAGCCTCATCGATTAATAAAACTCAAAGCGTCAATTCCACGGAACGTTTTTCGGTAACTCCGCTAGATTAATTAACGCTTAGCCCGGACCATTTTGAAAAAATGACAAAAAAAAATAAAGAATTTGACGCGATAAAAACAAAACCGTTCCCGCTTTCAATTCGGCCTTCGAAGAGAAGTCCGATCGATCGAAAAACGAACATAATCATTACCGCGCCATTACGAATACCACCCCCGGCGGTAATCACGCCATCTAATAAATTACGAGATTTTCCGCCGCGGATGATTAAAAAAAAAAAAAACTTCGCGTCCAAAATAGACGTCAAGCGAGGTCGTTTAAAACGAGTCGCAGCAAGCTCGAGCGGGGATCGAAACAAGTAGATAACGTCCGTCCGAAAAAGTGACAAGTGAAAAACGAAAAACAAGGAGATGCAGTAAGTGTCATGGCAACTACGGCGGAGTCGAGGGATGACTATGGTGGGTGGAAAGAGTGAGAGGGGAGGAAGGGAGAGAGGAGAGGAGGGAGAGATAGGGGTGAAAGAGAGGGAGAAAGTAATAGGAAGAGGGGAGATGAGAGGGATAGGAAAAGAGGGGGGAGGGAGAGACAGACAGACAAACGACTTTATTAGGGCGAAATTGAGACTATATAGTCCCTTCTTACATTTAACCCTGCGTCAACAGTTACAGTTACAGATGAGGATAAAATAGTACTAATAATTTCACAGAAAAGAACCAGAAAAAAAATAGAAAAACATACGAGCAAAATATCAAATTACAAATTCGGAAAATTTTTATAAAAATACAGAGTAATTGTGGCAAAAACCTACGAAAGACCTGACTTGGCCATCCTAGAGAGATTGTGGAAGAGAAAGATGAGAGAATGAGGGAGAGATTGAGTGTGAGAAAGAGAGAGGTGGAGAGAAGAATAGAGAGGGATTGGGAGAGAATAAATGAGAGAGTGACGGATGGGAGAGAGAGATGGAGAAAGAGAGAGAAGAGGAAGAGAGGTAGTGAAGAACTTACGGAGGGAGAGGGAAGTGGATAAGGAGGAAGACAGTAAGGGTGGGAGAGACAGTGGGGAGGATAGGAGGAGAGGAAAGGGTAAGAGAGGTGAGGAGGGAGAGAGAGGGAGAGTAAAAAGTGAGGGGGGAGGTGTAGAGGGAGAGAAATGGAAAGGGAGGAAGAAAAGAGAGGAGGAGAGAGAGAGCAAGAGAAGAAAACAACGAAGTGTGAGATGGAGAGAGAAAGGAAAGAGAGAGAAAGGAGAAAGAGATAGGGAGGGATTCAGTGAGAGGGAGAGAAAGGATGCTGGAGGGAGTGGGAGGTAGCAGAGGAGGAATGGTGAGAGAGTGGACTTGATGGCATAGGGATGTGGAGTGGACGTACAGAGGGATGGGTGGGAGAGCCTGGGCGGTTCGGTAGGAAGTGGTGGTCAACGAATAGCATTAACAAACCCCCTTTCCCCTCCCATCGGATGGTGAATTAATTACGCTGGGAGGGAGAGAGAGAGATAGCGGCGACTCTGGGGAGAGGAAGAGAGTGAGTGAGGGAGGAGAAAAGGAGGGAGAAAGGAAGGGAGGGAGTCAGATCGAGGGTGGCTGTATGGTGCGAGTGGCAAGGGGAGGAGGAATACACAAGGGATGGGAGAAATTCGAGGGGACTTTAGGTGGAAAATGGAGAGAAAGGTGCTGGGAGAGAGAGAGCGGAAGATAAAAAGAGGAATGGGAAAGAGATGAAGAATAGGCAGAGAGAGAGAGGAATGAGAAGGGACGAATGTTTGTGCAGCGAGGGTGGAGAGAATAGCAGGATGAAAACAGCAAAAGTGAAGGAGATGCGATAGGGAGAATATTAGAGGAATAAATCGATTGAATACGAATCGGATATCGAAAATTGGGAATGGGAAAAGAAGAAAACAAGAGGAGAAAAAGGGGAATTATTAAAGAAAGGCTCTTAAAAGAAAGTGACGTTAAAAAAATGCATCGTAAAGCAAAGCTGGATTTTTTCGAAGTATTTTTTTTTTTAAACGACCGATTAAGTAAGTTGTCCGAATACTTTAAAGCTACGTGGTTTATTAGGTAAAAAGTAGATTTTACATAGGTTTTAACATGATTACTTATCAATATCATATCGCAACATGGGTAATCATTTTCTCACTCGGAATAATCTTCATCTAATCTTTGAAATATAGCAAACAAATAGCATTTCCTATACCGGGATGTATTTTTTATAGTTTCAATTTAAATTGTATTATACTGGCAATTAGGCATTAATAGATAACTGATAAATATGTAAACGCAAAAAATGTTTCATTCTGTCTTCGAATCAAACAAATCTTTTCTAAAAAGTCAAACTTGCTACGAAAATCTATCCAATCATTTTCATACTGAACAATCACGATAGAAATATTCAGGAAATTGACTCATGTCGAATATGGGAGTTACCGACGTAAAAAAACTCTAAAGCCCATCGAACGAATTACATTAGCCAGAATAAATCAACGAGTTCAGTACGATTCAAACACGTTCATAAATTGCCTGATAAAGTCCTAAAAAGAAAACCTTTCTTCTTCAAACGATCAACCGCGAGACGTTATTCGCTTGTAATTACTTTATTCGGACTCCAACGTTAGGATCCGCACTGAATGGCAGATAAACCTGGTACGGAACGAAAATTATCAGGGAAATACATAAAAGAAAGCACTCTTCTTATAACCTCCAACGCCCGTATTCGATTCTTAAAGGAAAAAAAAAGAAAATGCGAGGTAAAGATTGGTAATACGACTCCTGGGATTAAAACCTTCCAGATGGTGTGGAAGAGGGGGAATCCAAAAGAATAGTATTGTCAAGCGGACAATAGTTAAGAGATAAAGCTGACGATGAAGTGAGGAAAAGGAGACGCTAATGGTCGTGTACCTATTTGACCTGTCTTGGGATTCCTTTTGCCCTTGAATAACAGCTCCGACTAGGGAGGTCTCCTCATGGGAGGCGCGCAATCCATCGACGTTAAATTTTTCGCCATCCGAAAAAGGAGCTGCAAGCTTTCCTGCGCTACATACGCGCCGTATCGAGCAGATATTCATCCTCCTCGAAGAACAACACACTCTCAAGTGATCACCCCTCTTCCTTCTCATTATTTTATTCCGCCCAATCCTCGTACACCTTGGGATAAAAAAGAGTCATTCCATCATACTTTGAACCGTGTTTCTCCTTCTTCCCAAACTGCGCGGGAAAGATGTTTCCAGCGTCTTTTAACCGTGAAATTCGACACCCTGGTGCGTTAGTGCGCGCACGCAGAGAGGATGAAGGGAGAAGGGACGAATCCGTTGGCACGATTGTATTAAAAAGGAAACATAAAACCGGCCGAATAACATGGCGAGTGCCGCACAGACCCGCGTTAAGAAACGCGAGGGCAGGCGCCGTTTTTATTTCCCCGCGAAAAATATAAAAAAAACACAAAAGAAGAAGGAAAAAGATCGTCCCGTTCCCTTAGCGAGTCAGAGAGAGGTAAATGCGAGTGTCGGGTTACAATGGACATGTCACGACTCATTATTTTCTTAAAGGAAAAAGGGTCTTTTCCTTATTCTTCGCGAGAATACGCGTGGGCGAATGGGGTGGGGGAAATCATTGCGATCCCTCCCCCTCCCCCTCCCCCCCCATCGTTTAATAAAAAAAGTAAGGAGCGGCTCAGAGGAGGGTAAAGACAAGTTGTCCCCCTCGATGTTTATTTGTTTCTCTCACTCTCTCCCGCGGACTTTTCTAGCGGGGAGATAAAAATGTCTGATAACTTAAGTAGGGTCTGCAGAGGAGGAGGTAACAGGCCTCGTGCGTGGGCGCACTCTCCGCTCTTATGGCCGTAAAACGTGCGTATTCTTTTTTAGTCTCGTCTCGTTCTTCTTCCCCTCTTTATGGAGACCTTTATCCTCGCGCTATACCATACATTTTCGAGAATAATTCCAGGCGGGCTGTTATTTTAGCATTCAACAATTGTAGGTATCAAGAGATAAAATCTCGAAGCGATGACCTTTTTTTACGCCAAAACAAAGGCGAGGCTATCGTACTACGGCCACACCGGAATACTTTCATTTAAAGAGAGAATAACTGTTAAAGTACTATGATATATATTATTAATTCATCAAAACAATGATTAAAACTTTTAATAATGGCACTATCAATACAATATTAACGTGAAATGATTGATACGCAGACTTTTTAAATTGAAAATTACATTATGCGCTAAACTTTAATACGAAATTATAAATGGTCGAGTGATTATCATTAAGAGGTCATAAACGTTACGCTCTGATATAATTTTGTAATATTATTCATATCCGATCCAATGTGCCATAAATAATGCTTTATAACATGATATAATGCGAGCCATAACAATAATTGCAGGTATTTATCAATGTCGGAGAGCTGACCAATTCATTACGTCTTTCTATATAATTTTAATAACCAATAAACAATATTCCCTGCTTAATATCGAACATTTATTACCGATCCAGGTAAAACCTAAAATAAAAACCACGGATACTACTCAAATTGACATTAAAAATTCATAAATAGATGCAAAGGCCCAGTATTTCCAGTGTTGACTCCCATTTATGTGCATTAAATAAACAATTAATCAAATTTCAGACCAAAAAAGCTAAAATCCTCCGAATTCCTTATCTTAATAAAAAAAAGCCCAATTTCCCAAAAGCTTGTTACAAAGAAATGCTTCGCCCCGTTCCGAGTTCTAAGAAACCAGCTCCGCGGAAATTCAAATGACTGATAATGCTCTCTAGAAAGCCCATTACAAAATTGTTCACTAACTTCGGAAAGCGTTGAAAAAAAATGAAACCGCAAGCGCATGAAACTCCGAGGTTATAAAAAAAATACAATGTAAAAATGCGGAAGAAACGCGCGATTCATCGCCGCAGTGTCTATTTTTTTCCACCGCCGGATACAAATCAATTCCAGTCTGATGCAGCTCCCAAACCTCCCAACCCCCACCCACCCTTCCATAGGAACTGGCCCCATTCATCACGAATTTAAATACTCCTCCGACAACCTGTTTAAATTAAACCAGCTGATTGGTCCTGAATGTTTAAAATTCATGAGTTATTCATCCGGCCGCGGCTTTAATCATGGACCAGGTCCCTGCCAATCACAAAATCACGAGAGATGGAACGCCGCCGGTGCCTGAAAACCGCAGCGCCGCCGGGAAACGAACCGAGGGTCCTAGGGTAACCCAGTGACGCGAGCTGACAACATGGCGTCCCCGCGCATCGAGCGTAACGCGATGTACACGCTGAATTTTTAATGACGCGGCGGACCGCAGTGATGCCGAGAGTGCACAATTTCCACAGAGTGCCGCGTGCGCGCACACACGCACGCGATATCTCTCTCTCTCTCGCGTTCGTACACACACACACACGCACACTTAACGTACACAGGATCGCACCCTCGCAAACACTACACGGGCGCGTTCCGCTAAAACAAAAATAAAGAAATAAAAAGGAGAGAGTCGAAAAACGTAAATAATTTATAAAAATAAAACGATAAAATTAATCAGCGGGTCGTACCCCGTTTGGTGATACTGGTGTACTGTCTCCCTCTCTCGGGACAAAAACGGTTTGGCCGCAATGTGTTTCAATCCTTGCCATTCCGCAGCTGCTCTAGTAACGTTGCCAGTTGTTTCACACCAGACGAATTTTATTCTATTAAATATAAATAGAATGAATAAGGAATTTAACGCGAAAAATGACTTTTTACTTATAACAACAGAACGTGAATTTGAACAAAACGTTTTCGGCCTCAGTGACGTTCATTAGAAGACTATAATAAACGCTCAATAAATTGCCGATGACGATGAGAAGGTTGCGGTTGAAACATGCTTAGGGCAATATTGTATTGTTACCGTAGCGATAAATATGAAGATTTTTATGAAATCTCATTAGTGTGTATCAATATTTGACCGTGATGTCTATTTCAACAACTAAACATATTGACTTATTATAGAAAGGTAGGTATTTTACGGACTACCTTGAAGCAAGACAGTTTTTCTTAAAATCCGTTTCATAACACAAATCTAAGGGGAAAGGTAAATATACGATACATCATGCCACAAAATAGATTGACATTCCTCGTCGGCTAAAACAATTTCACAAGGCAAAACGAAAAATGCCATGGTGAAAAGACAACCAATAAAAATTCGCATAAATGAATCGCGTAAGGCTTTAGAGAAAGTTTTAAAAAATATATCACATTCCCCGTTTCCAACGTGTTCATAAAACATCAATGGCAAAAACCTTCATTACTTTCTCAAAAAGATGTCAAAGCTATGAAATGCAGTTTTATTCATGTTTTTTTTTTCAAAAACGAAAGACAAACACTCGCTGGATGGCACAGATAAATCGCAAAAACTTTAATGAAACCCTTTTAATTCGCGTAATTAATGAGGAAGAAGTCGCGACCTAAAGAACCGCAAAACAGACGACACATCCTCAAACAGACACGCGATACTTTTCCTTCCTCTTTTCCACATCTTAATCAGCGAACCTTTATTCTTTCTTTATTTTGCCTGAAAACGATACGCCCCGGTATTTTTGCGCAAACACGACAGATATAACCCCTCAATTTCTCATCCTTTCTCTTTTTTTTATCTTGCCACTTCGGAAAAAACGGGGTGATCAACCGAGAGCAAGAAAGAAATAAAAAATAATCTCGCATCTCCAGAGAAAAAAAAGGCGAGGAAGCGTAGCGAGGAACGGATAAAAAAGAAAAGAGAGGGAGAAATGTTAATTTGGCCTCTAAAAGGAGAGCCGATGCATCAATCTCTCGGAAAGAAAAAACTCCTTCCTTAGGACGAGCAATCCGCGTGACTCTGAATCCGTCCGAGAATCGTTAGTCTTTTTTACCCCTCGCTATCATGATGCCTCTCGTTCGCATATATATATATATATATATATATCTGTGTATACACACATATACGTGTGTGTATATATATATATATATATATATATATATATATATATATATATCTGTGTATACACACATATACGTGTGTTATATATATATATATACCGCGAGTGGAAAATCTTTCCCCTCCTCCTCCCCTTCCACCTCCTCTTATAGCCCCGTGATATCCTTTCATGCCCTCAGGTGATCTCACGCTCACTCTCTTCGTATAATACAAAAAGGAAGGATTCCCTTCCTTAACCCCGTTGCTTTTAAGGTCTCGCTTTTTCAGAGCGGATTCCGCCGTGCATATATTTCTGAAATGATTCCAGCCGTATTTCTCCCGAGGAAAAGAATTGGAAACTTGAATTACGTAGGTCACATAAGCATGTGTGTGCGCGCGTGTTTTTATACACATACTTAAACATAGGACGTGAAAACTCGATTTATTTCGATCGTACAAGCTTGTACGCCAATATACCTTTATTGCCTGAGCAAGAACCGATTTTTCCAAAGTATTAATGTAAAATTCGTTATTTTGTGTAACAGTTACACACGTTCACCGCAGTGATTTCAATAGTAACATAGACGCCATATATCAAACAAATAGCAGTTTTTAAGATTCTCCTTCGTGGCTATACTTAATTATTTTTTATTCTTGAAGCTAATATCCAAAGTTTTCATTTGAACGGTTTTAGTAAACGTGTGCGCGTTAAAATTCTTCTGATGCAAAAAATCTTTAATTTTAATTTCATTCAAAAAATTAAGTAAAATTTGGAGGAAGACGTCTATAATTAGAGGACGGCTCATATTGTATCAAAAACGATACACACAAAACTTGAATGCTCCGTCTAGGTATATCGTCCGTAAAATTTAATAACAACAGTTCAGAATAAATTTCTGCGTGCTAAAATTCTTCCAATTTATAAAATTATTCCTTTTACTTTTATCATAAAAAAATAGGAAAAATTTAGACGGACATTTTGAATTCGAGGTCGGCTCGTATTGGAGCAAAGACAATAAAAAACTATATATATATATATATATGAAAACTCCATTTATACCGTCCGCATAAGTATGTATTTACATAAACGCGAGCGTATACACGGCCGCAATTTCGTTCCGCCCATTTGCTTCCAAAAAGAAGGCTAACCTCTTTTCCCTTTCTTCACGCGCAATATATCACTCACTCTCATTTTCCCCATTTCGCGCATGCCAAACCGGTGTTTTCGTTATTTTTTAAAACTCTTTTTCTCTCTCTCCCTCAAACCCCAGATGCGGTGTATTATTTCACGGCGGCTGTCGCTCCGCTTGAAACAAGGAGGAGGCGTATAGTGAGCGAAGGCTCGTGATCACAGGGCGGATTAAAAAAAAAAAAAAACTAAAATGGTAACTGGTAGACGCGTAGTATGTCATGGGTTATTTTTATTCGTAATGCTCGGTTCGGGTTTTAACGAGTCGATCCGTGGGGTTTAAATTGGGCGCGGGATGTAGTAGGTATTACTATGGGATTATCGGAAAAAAAGATATTGTATTGGTAGTAAATTCCCTCTAATCACGCGTATAATCCCGAAAGGTCTCGCGTCCCTACATATTTAAAATCAACTTAAAATTTCGATATAAATACGTGCATTATTTACTCATAATTTGGCCTAATATTAACTTTACTGGATTAACAGTACCTTTATTATTGTAATAGTATTACTGCGTTAATGTAATTATCGGCATTTATTTCCTTTTTTTCATTAGAAGTCAATAGTTTTCTAAATAAGAATCAACTAATACAAACCGTTTTCAACTGGCATCATGATGATTTTTATGTATTACCAAAACCTAGGAAACTGCGGAAATTACTGCTTCTATAATTTGGGTGATAATTATGCCATTTTACGTATTTATGAGTAGTTCTAAAGTATCTTCGAGATAACGAAATAATAGAGAAATTTAAAAAAATAGCAAAATGCATTATGGACCGGTCAAATTTGTTCACATTGAGACTTTGAGACGCAGAAAATAAACCAATAATTAAAAAATATACGAAAATTCGTAAGAATTATTTCCCATTTCTGCAAAAATAATCGACCGCCCATAGATTGCTTTTGATCAATTAAATACGACCTACTCTTTCTCCACGTAAGAGTCCCGACGTCGATTCCCGAACGGGAAACCCTTGGTTCGATTCTACCCCTTCCCTAACATTCCCCCGCTTCAACCCCAATCATCTCCGACGCCATTTTCACCCTTCTACCTCCTCCCTCCTTTCTCTCTCTCTCCCCATTCCCCCCTCCCTCCCTCTCTCTCACACACACACACACACACACACAATCTTCCGCCACCATATAACTCCCCCCACTTTCGCCAATCTGACCAGAAAAACCCGTCACGAACAAATTTCCCAATGGTTGATTTATGCCCTTGAAAATGGGAGGATCCTGATGGGGAAGAGAGGGAGAGAATGAGGAGCAATTCACCTCAGTACGCCTCTCAATCTTTTTACCCCCCATCCCTTCTCTTGCACTCTCTCTCTCTCCCTCTCCCCAATCTCTTTCCCCATTCTCTCCTCCTAAACACTAGATCAAAGTGCCCTTCTGGTACCCATTACCCTAAAATCTCCAGTCTACCTCACCTTCCTCCCCCTTCCCTTTCACGTTTCCCTTCTAACTCTCTCTCTCTCCCTCTCTCTTTTACATCTCTCTCCCTTCTCTCTCATTCCCTCTTCTCCATATACACCTACTTCGTCCCATTAATCTAGACTGTATCTCTTTTCCCAGCCCACCAATCACACATCCCAGACCTTCACTTCCTCTTCAACAATTTGCTTCAACGTCGCCGTAAACTGCGATATACCCTCCCATACTCTTCTTCCTCCTCCTCCATCCTCTCCTCTTCTTCCTCCTCATCCCATACATTTTTAAAACCGTCCCAAGCTCCCACTCGGAATGCCAGACAACGTCCTGGTTTTGCTCCTAGCGTCGTGCAATTACTACGATTAGTCTGCGTGTGGAAAAAATAAGGAAAGAGCGGGCTATTTCTGGAGCCGGTGGATAAAAGATGACTGCGTCAATTACATAAACAAATAATTTGAATCGTTGTCATACATCACTTTAAATTTCAATCGTATTTATTTTTTCGTTAAAATTTTTAAATTAATTTTTGATTCCTTTCTACGCTATTTCAGAACGAATTCAAGCACCCAAAATATCAAGTTCAAGTATGTTTATTCGAGAAAGAAAGTTAACGCACAAAAGCTATTACTTCTCGCCCGTGAGCCATTCAGCACATAAAACATATTCGTGAATGGTAAAAGGAAGATAATTATAATCACGCAACCGTCTATCTGTGCTAAATTCCTCATTGGATAGTTGAAATAAATTTTTAAAATTTGCGTGGATTTAATTCTAGGTTACACGTTTTGCGTAGCCATTATGATCATTAACTACCGTGATACACGGCCCGTATTTAGTTTCTATCAGTTGGCACAGCTTACTTTCGAAGTAGCTTTTCGATAAAGTCCGGAATTCGGGATTTCTAGAAAACGAACGCAGCGTTAAAAGTAATCCTTCCCTTTGACTACAGTAATCCGACAATTTATTTCCTTCCTTACCACTCTGCGAATTCTTCCTAGATACGCACAAATTTCCAAGAAAAGAAAAAAGGGTCTCTTATCTTATCCTACGGCTTATAAACCAATTAAAAGAGTTTTGATCATTCCTTCGCTCACTTCGATGTCGCTTTTCTATTTCCCACAAAACAAAATGGAATAACGAGAAGGCTGGGAATGGAGATTACTTTTGAGACTCAAACGTACCCGAGAATTCGTGCTACAGAAAAAATTTCCTCCTTATCGAGTTAAGTGTGACCCGGTAGTTAAAGCGTCTGTCCTATCTTTCTCCGATAATGGTGTAGGTACTTAGGTTTATGTAAGACTCGAGAACCGAATAAATTGGGTCTTAAAGAGGTTTTAAAGAGCTCCTTCAGCTGAAAGGTGTCAGTGGCTCGTATTAAAAAACAATGGCGATTTCTTTCACATGAATTTAAGTGTAACAAGACGAGGAAATTTTAAATATCGGAATTTTGAAGCAGCAAAATGATAATTATACCGGCCCACTTTTACTACTCGGAAAATTTAGCAAACAAAGTGATAAAAATAAAATAAAATGATAAAAGTAGTAAATACTTCCATGTCTTCCTTTCTGTAAAACAGAGAGCGAAAAAATAAAATAAAAACCCCTTTCCTTCTCGTGTTCCCGAGGTTCTTTTCTTTAAAAAAATCTATTCAATTTTCTCTCTGCAAATGCTTCAAATAACCCCATGTACCTAACTAATCTTGTTAAGATCCGCAAAGTAAACCACCACGCTCACATGTCCTGCTTCTTCACTCACTTTCCTCCATAAACAATAACAAATCTAACCAAGCACGCCAAAATAACATACATCCCATCCCAACTCCCATACTCTTAGAGACTCTTTTCCCATTCTCACGCGAAGAAACCTCCAGAAAATCCCGATAAATTCCTTTCCCGTTCCACGGTCTTTTCCTCCTCAACCTTCCCAGATATTCCGCCCCCACGGCCTTCTCTTTCTCTCTCTCCTCGACGCTAAACGAGTAATTCAACTAACCAAATAGGATTAAGAGGGAGCAAGGGGCATGAGGTAAGACAAGAAGGATTTCCCTTCCAGTCCCAGCTGTTTAGATCGAACGGAAGGTAAAGGGAGCGAGGGCAGAACTGTATTCCGAGTTATACATTTTAAATATATTCTTCAAGTTAAGTGTCGTACGACAAAAAAATTATTTGCCTTTAAATTTGGTTAGCAGATCATAGAGTTAAATGTCGGTTACTCTGGCTTCATTGGCTATGCAGGTATCATCAGTACAGGCCCAAAAACAAAAAAAACATACCTATTGATCTCCTATGAGTACATGTGGGTTTTCACTACACTATTTCTGTGGTGTGGCACTAGTACCTATCTTTTGATATACTTACCAACCCAGTCACTTTTGCGCCTATTCTAATCCAAAGACGATTCATTAGACCGTAGTTAAACGGAAGCTGCTCACTGAATGTAAACCCTCTACAATGAGGTGGAAATATGTGTGAAGACACGTGCTTTCTGCTTTAATATTCACGGCAAATTTGTTTGTAATTTAAGAGATAATGATATAATTAGCATTTTTACGATGAAGTCAAACCCTAAAGATCGAGTATGAGAATGTTTCTGCATTTCATAGCGATGAAACTGCGATGCTCTCATACGACGACGTTAATATTATATGCCCTCAGAGAAGAAATATTTAAAAAGTGTTTTGAAATATTAAAGCATTTAATTATGCAATTATGGCAAGAAAATAACCAATATAATTTTTTTAAAAAGACTTCTGAAATTCTTGTATGATAGGATCGATCAAACAGCATTTAAAACAACAGGGAAAAAAAGGACCGTAAAGCGAGAAATGCGATGCCATTAAAAGACGTGATCATGAATCTGCGGAAGATTGAAAATCCACCAAGGCGGAAACGTATCAAAAGAAATATATGTATCGTGGAGGCATGGAGAAAGAGAGAGAGAGGGAGAGAGAGAGGAGTTATTCTCGCAAAAGTGACTAGAGGCAAAAAGCTAAGTGCTATCGCAAAAAAGATGCGACATAATTTTATTTGTGAATTCCAGATACCTTCGCTCTGAGGTCGTACTTGCTTCGGTCAACGAAAACGGGAAATGGGAGTACAAGAGATAAAAGACTTAATTACGGTTATAAAACAGAATAGCGATGGATCAGAGGAGAGAAGTAAAACGTGAAAGGATTCACTCAAGCTAGAGGATTCCACGAGGAAATTTTTTATTCCGAAAGGAAAGTAACTAACTCTATTTAAAACGCTTATGGAACGGGTATCAGTAGATATATTTCAACGATATTCAAGAGGGGATTTAATATAGAGATATCGGGGCCCGGGGCCCCTAGATTTTATGGACCTCCAAAAAGGAAAGGAAATAGATTTTTGAAAAACCAATAAAATGAAAATTTATTCATATAAGATAGAAACATACTATGTAAGCAACAGCTTTTGAAACATATTTATTGTTTTTAGAGGGAAAAAATCAAGTACCTAAAGCATCTTCTAATAAATAGGATTTATGGGCCCGTCCTCATTACGCCTGCCACTCTGTCCCCAAAATGTTAAAAGGTGCCACTGACGACGTCAAAGCTTTCTGGCTAAGAATATCACCACATTTCCATATTCCAAGAGAAACTGTCGAAAATGCGGCAATATATGACGCTTTAAAAATAATTTTTGACGAAATAAACTATGTCTTGATGAAGCTAATTTAAAACTCTCATTAAATATGCAGAAAAATACCGATAACTGCGCAAATTACCTTTTTATTTATTCCTCTTCCCAAATCCAAAACAAACGCATCAGAAATGACGCTATTAGCATCGTTAATGGAATTCCGACACCACTCCGGTGAAATAAAAAGAAAGCAATTTGCATAAGTTGAAAAACAAAAACGCTACCGCCCTTTTTTCAACACGAGCACAGGTCGCAAAAATTTTGAATTTTAAATTTTTCTTTCGTAGCGTTAACCTCGAAGGATTTTTTTTTGAAATCCGAGAAAAGCTAAGGCGCTTTTGAAACTCCTCTTCGAAAGTGTAAAAAAATAAGAAAACCAACGCTTTCATCGTATTCTGACAAAATCCTCTCAAGGATCGGAAGGTAAAAATAATGAGCTAGCATCTCCTCAAATAAAGGGGCAAAAAGAATGAAGAGAGAATAGAATTATACCATGAAAAAAAAAAGATTGGTATATAACCGACGATGAATGTATAGCAGAAGTAAAAATTCCGATATATTCCGAACGCGATACCTCGAACCTAAAGGGAACACAGTTAAAGTTCGATTTATCGAAACTTCGAGTAATATAAACCCATCGTAACGTGTAGTCGAACCTCCATAACTCGAAAATCTATTGATCAAATTCGAAGTTGTGAAAGACCTATAAACAAAATTTCTGATAAGTCGATGTTTCGATAATTCGAACTTTTTGTCATCCCGTAGGATTCACATTATCGATGCACACGAATACGAAGGAAAAGCAATAGTCGAACTTCAATAACCCGAATCTCGAAGAAATACCTTAACAGTTCAAGTTACCGAAATAATGATAAAGCTTCATTCTAATGCATGCGAATGCCACTGGGTAAAATATTCTCCTCCGCACCACCAATAATTCGAGTTACCGAGGTACGAATGAAATTCTCTTACGACATCCAACGCTACGAATCAATCTTTTCATCGAGAGTTTTGTATCTCAGCTGCCACCCCGAAGTCGAGGGGGGAGGGGAGGGGAGGGGGGAGGGGGGACTCCCTGGCGAGAAATTCCACGAGCGTGTAAAAAAAAACAAACCAATCCGTCCGAAAGGCACTGAAATATCTGGGACAAACACGATTCCGAATGCTTCGAGAGGCGGCCTCTCAAGCGAGGGCCTAAGGTAAGAGATTCTTGGAGAGGGGGGGGGGAAAGAAGAGAGATAACTTTCTCGCGAAACTACAACGCCGACAATGAATCAGGCGAAGGAGACCTTCCCGGGTTACTATAGAGGAGCGAAAAAGAGGGGCAACGAGCGTTAGCCTATCAACTCTCGAGCTACCACAGAGAGATTGAGATGGTAAGGTCGATAATGTTTGCGCAACGCGCATATGGGAATAATCAAGGGAGGAGACGAGGTCGAGAGGAGATAGGAACCCACTAGAGAGTCACGATTTCTCTCTCTCTCTCTCTCCTATGAGATTCCTTTAATGAAGCCGCTGCACGCATTTCTGAGATTCCGCTTTTTATGCATACGTAACCATTTTTTTTAAATAAAAAAGTGTTCTATTTCGCAAGAAGGAAGGGTTGAACATTTATATTTTCATCTCGAAGGATATCTTAAGGATAAAAAGGAATTATTACGGTTGATATTTGCCGTGATATTGGCCGCGTAGTCAGAAAGAAAATGGAAATGGACGACGTTGGCTGATCTACGGGCGCGATGAGCGATTTATCATGGGGGAAAGCATGCATACTTTGCTTTGTTACTATTATTTGGCACGTTCTTTATTTGAAATTCATATTGCCTCTCTCTATATATGTATGGTAAAATACTTGGGATTAATACCAGATAAAATTTTTTAAATGAGCACTTAAATATAAAAAGATCGAAAAAGTACTTCTTTTAGATATCTCCTATATTCATAAAAGTCTATGGAATACCAGACGCGCGTATCGGTTAAAGTGCAGCCATATTCAGTGGTGATTCGTAGAAAGTGGATTGTAGAAAACAATATTTAAAAAAAGTCTACCATCGGTACATTAACCGAAATTCGGATCTGGTTTTTCATAACATTTTTATGGCCATTGAAGATGTTTGAGATACAAAATACTTATTTTTGAATTTGTTTTCCGCTATAAGACGAGCTCGATAATTCTCTAGAGAACCCCATTAAATGTTTACTACTTTAATCTCACAAAGATTTGATATTCAAATCAACCCACATAACCGAACCAATCCTTATATTTGCATTTGGTTTAAATCTTAGCTAGGATCTTTTCATGAAAGTTATGGTTAATGTGCATATATTTGATTTTAGCCAGAGCAAAAACGCTAAAATATTTTGCATAATTGATGGAAACGAGCCTGTATTAGGTCGATATAATGCATGTTAACTAATTTGGGCAAATAAATTATAAACAATAAACTAATATTTTGCTCACGAAACAAATGTTTATTATTTGAAAAAAAAACAACGCACTACACTATAATACACACGCTGATTTCTCTCCGCTCCAACATTTTAAATCCTCATTCTTCGGCAATTCTTGACACCACTTGAGTGAACACACAAAAAATTACGGAACGAGTCGGATGAACAAAAAAAAACTTGTTAAAACGTGTAATCAAACACCTGCGCGTCAACGCCGAGACAAAAAATATCCTCCCCCCCCCCCTTTGATGGTCGTCCAACCTTTCAACATCTATAGTTACTTCACACTCTTATCTCAAAAAAAGCGCAACATCCGACCTGGCTGGACCTCGGCCGTCAAAAGGAGAGACCCGCCGACCTCCGGGCTAGAAGGGACGGTAGAACAGTTTAATTGACTCCGGCAAAACCTCGTCCCATCACCCTTTTCCTATCTTTCCCTACATATATACACCCTTCATTCCTCTCTCTCTCTCGCTCGTTGTTTTCGTTTTATCTAACTTCCTTCATCCGTCCCTTCGCCCCATCCGCTCAACAGCGCACTTCATTCGTCTTTCCTCCCCTCGAGTTTTCGATCCTAGCAACGCGCTAAGGCGTCCTCGCCGCAGGCACTTCGATAGATCGATATCTCGATCCGACCGTTTCTCCTTTGCTCGGGGGGAGAGAGAGAGCCACCTGGGCCTAGCAACCCCTTTAGCAGCTTAAAAACCTCCTTCCCTTTTCATTCCTCTCTCCTTTCTCCCTCTTTGTCTTTCTTAGCCTCTCTCCTTTTCTCCTACCCTTTTCTCAAACCTTCTTTGTTTCCTTTCCTCGGCATTCGTGGGTTTACCTTGCTTAAAGGAGATCCGACGAAGCGATTCGGGGGTACGTTTCTTTCTCTCTCTCTCTCTTTCGGGTCATTCAAATAACGGCATTCGTACAAAAAAAATTAGAAACGCGTTCCTTTTAAAACCGAAGATTTCATTTATTTTATTTTTTTCTCTCGAATTTTAACAACCTGGAATAAAGTTCGCCAAAAATTCGCTGGGTTTTTGATTGGTACGAATGATCGAGGCAAACGGGAAACGCGCAGGCGACCGATTTACCTACTCATCGGGATCGATGAGGATTGACGGGTTTTGTGTGAATGCGTTATTTCTCGCGAGATGGCGGAGAGAGGGAGAATCTCGGCTCGTGATGCGGGCAATCGGGGACAAAGGTTGTTGTGTCACGTCTCGTTAGCCAAACTTCGGAGGCATTTTGAAATGTCTGAGATGTCTCGAGGGAGGGAGGGGGGAGGGGGGGTGGGTGGGCGAAACGGATACTACGGGCGAACTTTCTAAAATAGAAAATGGTGAATATTAAATAAACGTCAGAACGCTTGGCGCGCGAGTAGGAAAGCGGAGATTGACTATTGATTTAAAATTCGATTTATTTTTTCTACTTTCTAAAACAGAAACTGGTGAATATTAAATAAACGTCGGAACGCTTGGCGCGCGAGTAGGAAAGCGGAGATTGAATATCGATTTAAAATTCGATTTATTTTTTTTTACCTGTCTCCTGATGAGACTTTACAAAAAAAATGCGATTCATTTTGGACGGAATGGGAAATTTTCACTCGTTTCATTAACAAGACATCTCACGAGAAAAACCAGTTACGCATTACGGTTAGAAAATAACTTTCGGTGGTTATTCAACGGTCGGTGACCGTTGTTATTTGTTAGAATCAACGCGTTCGAAATGTTATTCTGGTTTTATAAAGTGATTTATTGCATTTTGAAATGTCTTGGTTATGGATTGGAATCCATTGATGACCTTAAATGAGTTATTCTGTGAGAAATTGACTCAATAAAGAAGTTACGACTGGCAAACAGGCATAATACCTACATAAATTCAAAGAAAAAATACATTAACCTATAGACATACGACAAACAACCCCAAAATTACACAATTCAGCGCCTAATAAAACGCATAAACTCATGTAAATAGCATATCACATAGCTAACACTGATTTTGTCACGCTTAATTGCGCAACAATCAGCTATTTCGTAAGAAAAGAAATCACCCCCCCCCCCCCTAAAACGGAGTAAGAAAAACAAAATAAAAATACAAAACACTACCTTAAAGACCGTCCCGCATTTTAACTTCCATAAAGCGCTACCGCGGAGCACTCAAGCAATTAGCATTAGCGCCACTCAGAATTTAAGAAACAGTCTACTCCTTACTAAACTCCCGAGAGAGAATATCGATATTTTTACGCGTAGTTTTCTAATCATTCGGTAAACACGAGAAGGATGAGCGGCTCCTTTATGTATGTGCAACTCCGCCGCACCTATCACACGGTATTTCTCTCTCCCTCTCTCTCATTTCCTTAAGCAGAAACTCTCTCCTTTTGATTATCCAACCCTTCTCTTTCTCTCTCCAATATTCTTGGAACTTCACCCGAGTCTCATGGATACGCGCGCGCGCGCACACACACACACACCTACCCACACTCACACATCTTCTTAACCGGTCCCGAGCTCTCGAGTTCTATGTATAAACGCGAGAAAATCCCTCTCTCTCTTTATCTTTTTCTATCTTCCAACATCCATTCCATCCTCTACCTCCAACTCCATCACATCCCTCCGCTTTATTTTCCATCCACAATGCGTCCTCTTTGCATCTCTTTTGAACCCTCCCCCCCATTTTCCTCTTTTCTTCTTCTCCAAACGACTTCTCCCCGCGAATTCTTTATAAGATGCCGACACCTCTGTGAATCACGAGGGAGGCCCTCGCTCGCGCAAGTCCCCCCTACCGTATGAACAAGCGAGCGGGAGCAGCAACAGAGCGCATCGCAAACCGGGTTAGAAAGCAAAGGTCGCGCAGTGCCGACATGGGGGCGAAAGAGTGAGTTTCGCTATAAACTCGTCCATCCCTCTCTCTCTCTCTTTCTCTCAACCTCTACCGTTTCTCATTCGAGATGCATCTCACCCTTGTTTCTCCCCATCTCTTGTATTTTCCCGTCCCTGTCCATCTTTTGCAAGACAAAGATTGCCCACCTTCGTAGCTCTCAGATTCAGGAGATGGGATGCATGAGCGTTACAGAGAAGTAGTGACCAAGATCGAATTTAATCGTTGAAACATTAATCTTGCGATCTGGTGAAGAATATAAAACTATAAATAATAGCCATAACCAAAACTAAACCCAGTAACATCTATAAAATAATTATGGAAAATATTTATAATAGCTTGTCGTGTACAGCTATTATAAGCGATAAATATTTTAGCCGAGTTTAAGAGGTTTCTCTGATCAAAACTTACATCGTGTTAGCTCCATAATAAGTCATAATATTATGTACGGAGAAATTTTTAAGCCATTATACAACGAAGAAAAACGAATAAGCATTTCAAGCATTAGCGGATCTATGATACAGCATAGCCCGCGACTGCGCGGGGACGACAAATTTAAGGGGTCCTGTTAAGACTACATCTATATATTTAACGTGGTCAGACGTCCTCCTTTTGGAAGGACAGTTCTCCTTTTTCAAGCGAAAGAGGGCTTCAAATTTGGCGCCCATAAGAGCTCGCCGCCATGGGAGAATGTTATACCTGCTAATCAGACCAGAGAAGAGGATAAATAATGCAATGAATGATTTGTATATAGGAATGGTAAAATGATGAAAACATGGTTCAACTAATTTCGCAGCTACGTTGTAGATTGAGAAGTATCTAGAAGAAGAGTAAATGGAATATTCAGAGACGTATTAGGTTAATTACGAGGTCGCTTTAGCCGTATCGATGGGTTAAGATAGCCTGAGGTTATTACGGCAAAATAGAACGAAAAACTGTTTTTTGATATCTTAGTACATACGATGAAGTATGTGAAAGGATGTGTACGTGAGTGAGTGAATGAGGGAAAACGACTGCACGTAAGCGCACGAGAGAAAAAGATGAATTGGGTGAATGAGAGTGTGTGTGAGTGAGAAAAAGTGTGAGTGTATGTGAGAGTGAGAGAGAGTGTGTGTGTGTGTGAGAGAGCGTGAGTTTGTGTGTGTGTGAGAGAGAGCGTGAGTTTGTGTGTGAGTGTGTCTGTGTGTGTGTGAGTGTCTGAGAGAGAGTGTGCCTGAGAGAGAGTGTGCCTGAGAGAGAGTGTGCCTGAGTGTTTGTGTGTGTGCGCGTGTCTGAGAGAGAGTGTCTGAGAGAGTGTGTGTGTGCCACCAAAAACGCATCAAAAATCAACTGTAATATATGCCACCCAACTTACACAACAAACCCCTAATTATTAGGGCCTAATATATATATACACCACCATCAAACACTTGACTGCCCTTCAACATAGACCACCCAACACAGGAAATTACCCCCTGATTTATGCCACCCAATTTGCACTTCACTGCCGCTATAACATATTCCTCCCTAGATGCATCTAACTCCCCACGCTCTTCTGCCAAGCCATGTACACTCTACTGCACCAAACATACACCGAATGCCCCTATGCTTATGTACCTCAGAAATTCTATACATATTTTCCGCGATCTGTTGGTTGGCTTGTTTGTCGGATGTAACGCTAAACCCGCTCGCTAGAAAAAATTAGAACGATGATATTTTTATTTTGACGTGCCCTCGGCAGGATTCAAACCCACGACCATAACACTGGGAGATAGGCACGCTAACCACCCCCTCTATCGATAACTCGAGAGAAAATAGAGATAGAAACTCTAAATTTGGCAAGATTGCTCGATTCACATATGATAAAGTGGTGACGAAAAAAATCTCGAAAAAAGTGCTGTGTTCGATTCCAATGGAAGACATTTAGATCTCCCATTAAAATAACACGTAATAAAATCGACTGTAGGCTTTCATTATTTTTACTTTCTCCGTATACGTAGTATAGAGAAAGTATTATTTTCATGAAAAAAATCGACTACGAGATTTCAACGGAAATACACGTTTTGAGGTCCCTAGTACACGTTTAGACTATTTTCGGAATGATGTGTGTGTGTGATTGTGGGGGCTCTAACTCTAAAAGTACTTGCCATATCGATACCAAATTTCAAATATAAAACTTTTGTATGAGCATGAAGAGCTGAGTATTTTTTAGACAATACCGGTTAACCGAAAGTTGAGGTTTATGCGAAACCCGACTCGGTTTTGGCGAAATATCTCCGTTAAAACATCATTATAGTATATACAATTCGATACAAAGGTTATAGGGAATGTAATTTTCCTCAACTTTCATTTGAAACAATTTTCCATAGCAGTTATTGTTTAGGAATTATTTCTAAATAATCGGTTTTTTCGGTTTCCGTCAAATATATCCTTAAAAACGTCGTTATTGGTAATCTTCGTGAGGACCAAAGTTGTAGAGAATAATATTTCTTCCATGTTTTGTTTGAAACAAATTTTCGTAGAACCATCCATTTCTGAGATATTTTCATTTTTCTTAATTTGCAGTATACAGCGGTGGATTCTGTAAACACAAAATATACGTAATTTAGGGCAATAAGGACGACTGTGTACTTTTACGATACGAAATAATAATTTTGCCTTATAATACTATTCATAAAAAGAATTTAAATATCTATACCACAAATATGGAGAAAGTCATGTGTTGGCCACATCAGATTTTTTGAAGTTTAATATCTCGCAAACGACTTAACCAAATTTGATGAAATTTTCAAGATAGCATTATGATATAACAACAAAACGTTCTAATGTATCGAACTCAAGATCAAAGACCCGCGTTCGACTCCAATAAGTTAAAAATAAATTTTTCGCCGTGCAGGCTTTTATTCTTTTTAGATTAAAATTAGAAAGAATTGGCCTACGAACTTCGGATGTGAACCATTTTTAAGAAAACATTATAAAGGTTTTTATTCTGTTCGTGTTTTTCCACCTACATTTCGAAATCTCTCAATTTAAACGTTTAATACACACAGTTTGAGGAAATCTAGCCATTTAAGAGGATGTTGCCTTGCCTACCAATTCCATTGTTGGACCTCGATATCATATTGTTATTTCAATCCTTATGGGTTCAAACCTGCTTTGATTGCTTTTAATACGAGAGAGAGGGAGGGAGGGGACAAAGGGAGAGGGATGGAGGGAGAGAAGGAAGGAGAGGAAGGTAGAGGAAGGGAGAGAGAGGAAGAGAGTAGGAGAGAAAGGAAGAGAGTGGGAGAGGAGGAATGAAGGAGAGGGAAATGACTTTCAATGCAATTTATGTTTCCGATGCCAATTTGATCTCCATAAATAGCTTGAACGATCGAATCTTTACTCCCGTTGATGTTTCAACGTGCATTACACTAGTTCAAGATATATTTAAGACGAGTGGGTAAATTTTTACGAGGTGGACCACAGTTTACGGTGTACAGGCGGGTCGCATTAACAGACGCAAATACTTCGGTGGGCCACATTAAGGTTCACATAGAAAATTACTTGAGAGAATGCGAAGGAAGCTATCAGAAAAAATCGATAACTATTAATATTCTAGCGTCATAAATTCACTGTAATATATTTCTCGGGCATAATTTTAACCATCAAATATAAAATTATCTGTCTTACTTTTCACGGTTCGTTCTCATAATGGCATCTCGGGCAGCATAAAAAGCTCTCGCGGGTCTGACGTGGCCTGCGGGCCTTTGTTGGCCCCTGATTTAAGACGAGATCTCTCTTTAGTCCTAAATCGTCGGATAGTCGACTTCATGTCCCTCTCTGCGAATCGCAGCATGTTGAGCGACGGAAATTTATTCGCACAAATCGAGCGGAAAGTTTATAAGGAAAGGAATATCGCTTCTTGCGGCAACGGAGATATTTCCACGGCCGCTGGAGTTATGGGCGATTTTTCACGGGTGTCTATCTTTCCGATCACTTTTTATCGTCGCTCATATTTCACAGGAGGGCGAATGGAGGAAAGATAAAAAACAACAAAAACTTCATAGCCAAATCAATTAATCTTTGGTAAAATTTCGCTGAATTATATGAAGAAAAATTATGCGAATTTATTTATTATGAACATTAAAGTAGCAATCGCAAAATTGGAGATGATTCATAATTAGGGATAATTAATGTCACAAAATAATATTGATCAGAACGTTGCGATAGAAATTTCTTACAATAATAGTTATAATAAAATTATAATTATAAACATAGTATGTCCAGATAAAATTATTCATGAAAAGCCATATGTACTGATTAACATAAAGTTACATTCAGTATTAGGCAAATGGTAGAGAGGAAAATAATGTTAGAGAATATAATTATCATTTTAACTGACAAGTAAAATAATTTAATAGGAAAAACGTAAACTTCTCTAAAAGATAGTGACGCATGATTTATTTTCCAATATCATCATCATCATAGGTAGTCTGTCCGTAGACAGGTCCGTGATTAATCAGGGTTAAACCTGGTTCTCCGCATACTCCTATTTTCCGCAGTCTTCTTCATGCCTTGATAGCTCTCTTTCCCTTTCAAGTCGTCTATCAGCTGAAACCTTTTCCTACCTCTTTCTCCTTTTCCATCCAGTTTTCCTTCTATCACTTCTTTAATCATGCTCTCTCTCTCCTCAGGTAATACCCAATCCAGTTCGCCTTCCTCTTTCTGATAGTCTGTATAATCGTTCGCTTCTCTCTTATTCTTTGTAATACTTCCTCGTTTTTCACCCTATCTGTCCATTTTATCTTCAGCATTCTTCTACATGTCCACATCTCGAAGCTTTCCAAGTATTTAATATAATTTTTCCATAGCGTCCACGTTTCCGATATATGAGCCTCTCAGATTCCAAACCGACTAACTCCACTTTTTGTCATTTTCTCAATTTCTTTACCTGAGCACATTTGAAATAAGTAATTAACTGCAGAAATGAATAGGCTTTGTTGCATGGATGGCTGTTTTATCCATGCAACAAAGCCTATTCATTTCTGCAGTTAATTACATATTTCAAATGTGCTCAGGTACTGAAATTGAGAAATTGACAAAAAGTGGAGTTAGTCGGTTTGGCATCTGGGAGGCTCTCATATATATATATATATATATATATATATATATATATATATATATATATATATATATATATATATATATATATATATATATATATATATATATATATATATATATATATATATATATATATATATATATATATATATATATATATATATATATATATATATATATATATATATATATATATATATATATATATATATATATATATATATATATATATATATATATATATATATATATATATATATATATATATATATATATATATATATATATATATATATATATATATATATATATATATATATATATATATATATATATATATATATATATATGCGAAAAATTAAAGCGACGACGTCGAAACGTCCTCAAAACTGTACACATAGGTTACGGTCATTGACTCACAATACATTCATTTATCCAATTTCCTCTCACCTTTTCGCACGCGCTTTATACGGTCCTAAGTTTAAACGCTAAATTTATTTGCGCGCGACGAAAAAACAAAAGAGAACCGTGGAAAAAAGCACACTCCGCGAGATAAAAGGCCGCTGAGTCACTCGCGCAAACAAAACACATCCGAGAGAGAGAGAAACGCATTTCCTTTTCCTTCCACGAGTTTTTTCCTCCCCCTGTCCCTACAGTGCTTCGATCTTCCATTCTCTATCCATCCACCCGAGCCGACCAAACCTGACCTTATGCCCTCTAACCGCCTTGAACTCAACCCTATGGCACTCGCTCTGCCCTCATCCCTCTTTCCTTTAACGTTGCCCTTTAATTGGATAGGAATCGCGGACTCGAACGCCAGGCACGAAGAGGTGGGATGAGGTGGAACTAAAGGCGGCTTAAGCCTCTCTCTCTCACCCTCTTTCTCATATACCTCTTCACCCCCTTTCCTCCAACCTCTCCCATCCCCTTTCTCCTCCTCATTCCAACCCATCTTGTGTGGGGGTTCCTCTCTCTTCGACGCTTCACTCGAAGGAATAAAAAAAAAAGGATTTCGTAGGGGTGAATGCGAGTTTATTTTTTAAGGCCGTATTTTCTCCATTTTTCTCTTTCTTGAATTGTTAGGTGACGATTTCGCGATGAATTAGGAGCTGCGAGGCGAGGTAAAAAAACTGTTTTACGAACTTAAAACGTACGCTCGGGAAAAGGGGCCAAAGAAGAAATAAATGCGGTTAACTCTCTCTCTCTCTCTCTGTCGACGAATTCAAAAGAAAATTGTTTTCCTCTTTTTGATTTTCAAAAAAAAAAAGACCGCGAACCCGGCCAAGTTCTAAATTGAAGAAAAATGGCAATTTGAAGACTTTATTCGCCCGAATACATTTTTTGCAGGTCACGGCCGAGCAAATTAAATGTTAGGTTACATATCGAGACAAAGCAAAACATTTCATGAACCTGGAGTAAAATAAAAAAAACGACAAATCTACGCGTTAATTTAAAAAATGCTCTTTCATCAAGATGATGATTTAATTATAAAACAAATTATAGAATACAGCTACAAAGAATGCCTATACCTAATAAAATATCAGCTCTTTTGTATGTATTAATACTTAAGGAAGGCTCATGATCATTTGGACACCGCAACGTGCAAAGATATGAAAGGATCTAGAAAAAATATTTAAAACATTGTTAATTAATGTTGTATTTATTCATACTATGCAAGAGATGCGATAAACAACATTTGTGAAATGACCAAAGGTGGAGTAAATAACAAAGTATATCACTATTCAATGCATTCATTGGAATATTTTTAAGTTGTAACCTTAAAACTCTGCAATTAATTATTTGTCCCTTGCTGTAAAAAGCGAAATTCCGACAAAAAAACAATTTCGAAGATCAGTCAGTAAAGCTGATTTGATCGGTTAAGAAAGAAACGATTACATCGATTACTCTCGCGGGTTTCGCTATTACATAAGACGAACAAATGTGAAGAACATCGGAATTTAATGCGACAATTACTTCGAAATAAAAGAACGCTTAATAACAAAACCACAAAACAGCACATCTAGATAAAAACCGCAAAGAAATAATTGAGACAGAGGTTCTTCAGTTCGCGATCGGCGCCAAGACTGAGAATCCGCGCCGGCGGCTCTCTTCACGTAATATTCCCTCGTCTTTCCCGAGGCAATACCAATGCACGGAATTCCTCAACTCCCGCATATTCTTCTTCCATACCTCTTTCGTGGCACAATCATCTTCCCTTAAAGCAGTCGGCTATTCCGTTAAATGGACATGGAGAACGGAGGCGGAGTAAATCATCCCTCTCTCTCTCTCTCCATCTCACACTTCCTTCGACTTTTAATTTCTGCAGTTCTTTCTCTTTCTCGCTAAATCTCTCTGTACCTTTTTCTCATTTTGATCATTCGCTTTCACCTTACTCCTCTCACTTTCTCTTCTCCACGTCGCTTTCGTTCTATCAATCTCTTATTCCTTCCTCTTTCTCCATATCCTTCCAGCTATTCATTTCTCACTTTCCTCCTCTCTCTCTCTCCCTTTATTCCTCTCACGCTCAATGATTCTATCCCAGGCCTCTTTAAGTTTTCCCTCTTTGCTCCTTTGTCTCTTGATATTTCTTCTTTTTTCTTGAATTCACGATTTTCCCTCCTTAACCTATCACTCCCCTGATCAATTTTTCACTCTCCTCTTTAGATCTCCTCCTCATCTGTCTCTTCTCTTTCTAGACATCCCATTCCCTCCTACACAGCTTCCTCGTGCAATTTTCCTCTTTCTCTTTCTTTTTCTCCGCATTCCCTCCATCTCTTTACTCCTCACACACTCGTTCCCTGCTCCTTCTCCTTTCCTCTCCCATCCTCTTCCTATCCATTTTCTCTCTCACCCTCTCCTTATCGCCGCCTATATCTCCCATCCACCCTGTTTCTCTTCCCCTCGCCCCATTCCTCATTTCTCCCTCGATATTACACATCTCAGGTATAAGATGCGCATCAACCCCTTAAAAGAGTGACTGAGCATTTTTTTCCTAATTTCCCTCGGTTCCGCCCGGAGGTGCAGACGCCGCCGCCGCCTCTTCCGGAGGCTCCTCTTTCCCCATTGTTACAACGCTAGACGCTGCATCATGAGGGAAAGAGGAAGGAAGAATGCACATGTGACTTAAGAGCAGAGGAAAATCCCTATTGCCGGGCTTTCACGGTAGGAAGAGCAATTTGCTATCCATTACGTTGGTTTGCGAACAACGAGGTATTCTTTTTTTTATAGAAGAGAAGGGGAGAAAATTGCTATCGCTTTTCGCGTGTGCATTCTCCAATTAAGGGTACTTAACTTCGAGTGTCAGAGCGTTTGAAAAATTAAACCTCCATGGACTGTATTGACGAAGAGATTTGGAACAATTTTGCCAGCTTATGAGTTTTAATATAATTCAAATAATTCATTTTAAATATAAAGAGATAAAGATGAAAACTTAAAAAAAGCAGTTTATTACTAATAAAGACAGTCACAATAGTTTTCCTAAATGTCTCGCTAAAATTTTGTTTATATGATTTTTCATTGAAAAAGAATGACACTCCAATTTAAAATTATTTGAAATAAGTATCTGAATCATAGAACATAAAACTTCATGGACCGAGATGAATTTCACCGTGACATTCTACTGCAAGGCGCAGATATTCGATTTAAGAATAAATAAAACCTCACAAAGTAAATCCCCGATTTACCGAAGACCTCGGAATCTAGCACAAACCGGTTAATCCGACATTCCGGTTCATCGTTATGCCTGTTTAAGCATAGCACGCAACTTAAAATATAAATAAATATAATAACAGAAATGAAAAATCATTTAAGGAAAAGTAAGTTAACGGTTAAGTAACAACTCGTTCATCGAAATTCCGGTTATTCGACAACCGAATACTCGAAAGTTTGATATACTTGAAATTCTCACAGAAGCACTAAAGGCCAACTCAGTCATAACGAATTTACAGCGAAAGGCGGCAAAGGGGGAGACGAGGATGGCGGAAAGATAAGAGAGGATAAGGGAGAAAGAAGAAAGTGAGGAGGAACGGGGACTAAAAAAAGCGACAACTCCCAAGAAGTAGAAAGAGTATGAGAAGGGAAGAGGACTTCCTGAGGGTTGATAAGGGAGATTGCGAGATCCCGACGAAGGAAATACCGACTTCCCTTAATTACCTCTTTCCAGGACGCGAGACCTCAACCCATGACGCTAACTCGACTCCACCGTATACCCTCGAAACCCCTCGTTTATACATACATACATCCTCCTCCTCTTTCCTATTCTCCTAGCCATCTCTCTGAATAAACGTCTCCCAATCCAACCACTCGGAAATAATCCGTGAACCTCATCCTTAACCTCTCCAGGTTAACATGACGTTAAACTACGGTCATGATGCGTGAAGTATCTGGGAGCCAAAGAGTTTTAAGAGAGAGGGATTTTTAACATTCGGCGAGTTAATTTCCAAAGATAAATCAAGCCAGTTATTTCAAAGAGGAATTTCAACTCGGAATTACTTAATACACTTATGTATTCTATAGAAATTCTAACGATTTCGTATTTTTTAACAATAAATTAGTTAATTAAATTTCCACTAAATTTCATTAAATATAAAATGTATTCTATAGAAATTCTAACGATTCCATATTTTTAACAATAAATTAGTTATAGGTATATTAGTTATATATTTCATTAAATATAAAATGTATCTTTAAATTAATATTTAATATGGATCATTGCATTAACACATCAATAAATCAACGAAGGTGGGTAACAACTGCAGTTACAAAGAAATCCAGAATTTTATTACACTGGTAAAAGGTTACGTAAGTTCTTTAAGAAAGATGAGTAAGAGAAGAAGTAATATAATAAATGGTGCATAAGAAAAATAAAATTACGGCTTGCCTTGCAATAGAAATCGTTACTTTGCTTATAGATACACATTAGAATTTATTAAGGTATACTTCATAAATAGAATTTTATTGCCATTTACGAGGACAATATTAGCAGATGGCCGGAAAATTCCGCGCGAAAGGCATGATTTGAACACATGACTCCTGAATTTGGAGCCAAAGACACAACCTCTAACGAGTAAGGTAATTTAATTAACCTGAAAAAAGTCGATAAAACTGCGTTCATATTTTCTCAAATATATGCGCATATGCACACTTTGAAAAATCGTAGTTCAGAATAAAAATGATCGAAAAATGAAGTTTAAGAGGTAATAATTTTGCACGTAATCACGATGATATAAATTCATCGAAAATAAATCAACGAAACAAATCCACACCGGAATTCAGCGCGTCGAAAAACAATCAAATCAAAATTTTCCGACACCGTAATTTTTTATTAAAACAAAACGGGAAAATTTTTGGGAATAACATCTCAGGAGCAAAAACAAAACAGGTACATCGACAGGTGCGGCGGAAAGACCGCGAAAGATCACGCACACGCACTTTTCCGCACACACGCGAGAGGTGAAGGAGAGAGGAAAAACTACGACGGAGAGAACAACACACCTTTCACTCGCGTAGAACCAACTTCGGAAAAATGTGAGAAAAAACAAACTTTTTCACTCGTACATCCTCACGAAAGCACACACAAACAAAAACACCCACACGCACGCACGCACGCGCTCGCATACAATTTTCATAATCCGAAGTGTCTACAAGCGCCGTTGCCGTTTCTTTTTTCATACGCACGGAGACAACCTTCAACTTTCCCAGTCTTTTTATTTTTCATTTCGTGTTTCCCTCAGACTACCAAGAGATATCCCAGATCCCGAAAAATTCATTATTGCCGTGGCTGCATATATTCCCACTCCCGAAAAAAAAATCCCCTCTTTTTCTCTCCATTCCAAAGGTACCCTTAACCGCCGGGCAGACCCCAACTCTCCTTTCCTCATTTTTTTTACCCATACCAAAAATCCTCCATTTTTATATGCCCCAGAGAATATTCGTTTCACTCTCTACTTTTCTCTCTCTTTCTCTACCTTGAATTAAAAAACCTCTCCGTATCCTTCTTTTTTTCATTTTTTATTATCATTTTTGGCTGGGCGTCACGCCATTCCAGAGTGCGCACGCGCGCGCGCACACACACACACACACTGACACGAATCTCGCAAAAATAAACTTCGCACAGCCCAGCTTCCATTATATCAAGCGGATCCCTTTGACACGCTCCTCCGCCATCTTTCTCCTCCACGTCGTCGTCCTTCATTTTTTTCCAGCCCAGAATTCAACATTTTTGGATGGAGTCCCTTACTTCATTCTTTCTCTTGTTCCGCCTTCAAAATTTTTTTTTCAGCGTTACTTTCACTCGCTCGTTCTCCGTTTCTCTCGCTTTTTCTATTCTCTCTTTTTTTTGGTCTTATATCTCAGTTCTCTCGTTCCCTCTTCCTTCAATTCTGTCATCCTTTCTTGTCTCACATTCGAGATGGAATAGTGGACGCTATTCATTGTCTCCCTTATAAAGAGGTCTGTCTCTTTTACCTCTTTTCTTCCATTTTTCTCTCATTTTCCCTTTCCTTTCTTCCTTTCTTTTTTCGACATTTTGAAAGTAATAACCTTCGGGCATAAACATTTTTGCTGTAAAGTTAATTCAGTGACTCATGACATAAATTCATCGTGTTGGATATACATTATGCACGATATTATCACCTCTTTTTTATTTAAAACGTAAGAACTTTTTGAAAGCGTTAATATTATTGTAAATGTAATTCTGTGAACCATATTGTAAATGTAACTAACAGCAGAGCGGATGGATAAATACATTTTTTTCCTTTTTTTAAAAAATCTCTTTCTTCACCTTCCTCACATCCCTCCTCACTTATCTCCTGCCCTCTCTCCTTCCATCTCTTCTATCCCACTTCCCTCATATTATCTCCTTTTTCCTCACCCTTTCCCTCAAAACTCTTTCACTCTCTCCGTTTCTCCTCTCTTACCTTCCTCTCCCACTTCTCTCGATTTAACCTCCAACTCCCGGAAGTCTGTCCTGGATGCTTCGATAAGTTTCGACTGTGGCAAGTGCCGGAAATAAGGTGCCTGACCCAACTATCTAGTCATTCCAAATCTGAAACGGGCCCATTATTTTACAAGGTTAAGCTCCAGTGAATAATGATGGAATACCCTGACTATATTCCCATCTACGCGGATGGTTCGAAATCAGGAGGATGGGTGTTCATGTGCATACGCATCCTCTCGACATGGCACTCATGCTTTTAAGCTGAATCCCCTCTGCAGCATATTCACTGCTGAACTAATCGCAGTCCAGAGGGCGCTGGAGGGCAATGAGCCTAGGAGTGCGAAATACGTCATCTGTTCGGACTCGATGAGTGCAATGAAGGCCATCCTAAATCCGTACCACAGCCATCCCACGGTGCATAAGATTCATATCACATTATCAAGGCTGACGGGATGTGATGTGAGTATAATCTTCATGTGGGTCCCTGGGCACTTAGGACTTGGTAGAAATGAAAAAGCCGACTCGGCTGCTATGGCAGCTCTGAACAAAGAGGCCATTGACATCAGAATGGCACCTTCCCAGGACTTAAAACGTCTTTTTAAGAGCACCCTGCTTGAAAAATTGCAAAGGTCCTGGGAGGCAGCTACAAGTAATAAACTGAGAGCGATCAAAGCAAGCGTTTCTCCATGGCCAACTTCCGTGCGTAACAAGCGCCGCCGGGAAGAAGCCGCAGACACTCGACTAAAAATTGACCACTGTGCTTTGACGCACTCATTCTTATTTACGCGGGAAAAGGAACCTCCCACATGCCCTACTTGCAACTGCCACATAAGCGTAAGACACCTCTTGACAGAATGTGTCAAATATAGAGGTACCCGTCAAATTTTAAATATCAGAGGCAGTATCTCTGACATTTTAGCTGACGATCCTCAAAAGATTGATATTATTTTAACGTTCCTAAGGGAAACTAAACTTTTAAGTGCTCTGTAAATATTTCCAGTTTTACATGACGGATTTTATTACTTTTTAATTATTTACCTAACTTATATGCTTATTCATTTTAATTTATTTATTTCAGTTCATCTTATTTCAACTTATTTATTTGAATTTTAACTAATAGAATTTGACGGTGCAAAATGACCGCTGTCGTAGCACCAGTAAATCGGCACTACTACTTCTCTCGAATTCCCTCTCACTTTACCTCACATAACAGGCATTTTTTGGTAGAATTTCCGCTCCTTGGGATTTTTTATATTCGAATTTTATTTCTATTTTCCTCCCGCGACGCCGCAATAAGAGCAGGGAATTCGGGGAATAAAGAGGATGTTTATTGAGGCAACGTGTATATATGATCGCGGCGGATGTACGCGTTGTGTCTGTGAGAGGGCTCCGAAATAATCCCTAGCCGAAAAATATATAAAGAAATAAGCGATCTCCGGATGTTTATTGCCGAAAACGAGTTCTCTTCGATGGGTCGAATTTAGCAAATATGCAGGAAATAAAATAAATAAAATAAAATAAATAAAATCCCACCATTTAATCTAATAATTACACGTCCTAGGTTTAAAAATAGCGCCTGGTCCAGGTCCTATTTATGAAGTTTAAGTCACATTTCGCGACGAAAATGCACATGCTATTAAATTATTTATCGAAAAATGATATATAATATTAAACATTAGAATAAATATCATTCAAGGCGCATGTACGACACCGTCATTTTTATCACCGGATAATGAGATACGAAATATTCCTTCTTGAGATCGCGTTAGTACATGTACGTGTGGCGACCACCCGTCACGCTGACAGGCAAGTAAAGATTTATAATTGATATACGAAATGATGTCACCTCTCTCGAGCATTGCGAAGCTTGTTACGCCAGTTGCCACTGATTTTCAGAGAAGCTCATTTGTATTCATTTTGCCTAGTTTTTTTCTCTTACGACATTAACGAAATTGTCGTTGAAAGAGGCATGTGTATACATTTTTGTGCGGAGGCCATTCAACCGGTTTAAAATTTGGATGCGACTGTGATCAGTCGTGGCGTTCCTAAATGCAAGCATAAATTGTCTTTGTGTTGGAACCTACTCGGGAGATTATCGATACCTACCTTTGTAGAGCATGTGGCGAAGTAATTAATATAGAGCAAAAGATAAGACCATACGCTACTTCGCGAATAAGCTCCTGTTAGAACATAGATAAATATTAAAGTATATAATTTCTGCATGATTTCCACCGACCCAATAAACATGTGAAATGGGGCTTAGAAAAAACCTTCACACAATTCAATTTAGAAAAAATATTCTCCTCAAATTTGAAGAAGAAAATTTCAATAACACGAGAAAAAAATTAAATTATCTCCGCGGTGTAATAGAAAAAAACATTCTAACTTCATCCTCCCGCTGCAAAAAAGACACCCGTCCCGGAACTTCCTTGCGCAAACACAAAACGAACGAAATTACTTCAAACGGCTGACTTTCACGCGACACGTTTTTCCGCACAAAGCCCTCCAGGAATTATTTCCCATGAAATAAAAGCGGTGGGTAGAAAAGACATTCGGACCTTCATTCCTTCCTTCCGAGAATAAGAAAACGCTCGCAAAACGATGTTTTCTTTCCATTTCCAGAAGCCAGACGAGAGAGACGAAAAGCGACTGAGGCGGTGTCAGGCGGAGGAGGCAGGGGGGAGGAGAGGAGGCAGGGAAGGAAAAGGAGGCCTTTCCTTCTGAACCCCTTCACCGCCTCCCTCTTCCACCTCATTCCCTTCGACCCCTCCAAAAAAGAGCATTAAGTAGGCTCCTTATCTATCAAACCTGACATAAGAGAGTCACTGGGATGAGATGGGGATGGGAAAAAGGTCGAAAAAGAGAAAGGAGGAAGAGGAGGGAACGGAGATGCGTTAAAGAGATTGAAGAGAGATAAAAATTCATAGAATGAGTTGATACAAGAAACCGATAGATGATAAAAAGGCAGATATTTTTAAAAGAGAGAAAAATGAGAACAAAAGGAGAGCAATGGAAAAGATAGGCGTAGTTGCGTCTACGCAGTCTCCGCGTTGGGTCCATCTAAGAAACGCCACCTACAATTGCCATCATTTATTTATTTATATAAACGAGTATCAATGTTTGTCTGTATATACATGTTAACTATTTTTTAATTTATTTGTGATATAAAAGTAATAAATTTCCTCGCTTTCTTATAATTGTTGGATGCTATTTTGCATGAATTCCTCATTTATTACTCGAGAGATCATTAATTCTGGGACGGGAGCCCCCACACAGGCAGCTACGCCACCGACGGAGGAAAAGAATGAATGGTAAATACAGACCGTCGATTGTGAAGGAATAGGTTAAAACAAGTAATCTAATTTTAACATATAGAGCTCGTTTGTTTAAACATAGATCAGCTATGAAGAACAGAGCATAATAACACGGGAAAAGGAGATGAAATATAGAATGGGTGCAAGGAAAGATAAAATTCGAGAGAAAGGAAAGCGGATAAAGACAAACACGGAGAATTTTACGAATACAAAGAGTCGTGAAAGATAATTACAATGCCAACAAAACGTAGGAAGAATATGGAAAGAAAGGTGACAAGAGAAGAAGAAATAAAGAGAAAAAAGAGGGGGAAAAATATAAACAAGAATTTGTCCGAGACAAAAAGTGAATGAAGAATAGCGAGGAAGAAAAATAATATCAAAACCGTGAGAAAACAAAACGGAATATGAAAGGTTAAAGAAGAAAAAACCGAGATGCAATGGAATGCAATAGTGACATGAGGCAATACAAGAGCAGACAGATAATAGAGAGAGACGGTAGACGAGATAGGAAAGCGAGGAGAGTTGGGAGAGATGGAGAGGGAAAAGAAAAGAAAATAGAGAGAAAGAGAAAGAAATAGGGATGAGGGAAGGGGGATGAAAGGGGAATAAGGAGACTGTTGAGGACTCACGTCTTTTCGTTCTGGCCTCCATAAATACTCGGCGTGAAGGAGATTAACGACTGTAGGAGGAAGATGACCGTCGCGATACAGCGGCGGATGGGGTGTACAGAATGAGTTTGTGCGCTCTCCCACGGAGAAAGGAGCGGGATGGAGGAGGGGGATAAAGGGAGAGGGAGTATTCCCCCGTGGGGAGAGACGGAGAGAGAGAGAGACTGCAGGTCGCACACACACACGCACGCACATACACCCACACAGGAGTCTATCCTACTCTCCTAACATCCGCGCAGTAGTAGTAAAAAAGAAAGATTAAAAACTATAAAAAAATTCTTTCTACGAAATTTCTTGACATAATGTTCTCCGTCACGTTTCCTTGGTCCAGGTGTTCTTTCGGCGTCCCTTGATGGTCGTGTTGCGAAATTTGTTCGCGGGGACGTTTTTATAACTGGTAAAATTACCTCATTTTGGTTCGCTTTTTTTAAGGCATCTATTTCTACGCTTTTAGGCGATTATTACCACGCAATGAGGAAACCTTATGCCACGATTAACCTCTAAAGAACTAACCCACTTTTGTAAATTAATAAAAAAACATAATGCGGAGACGAAACCTTTTCGACCTTCCTTCCAGAAAATTATAGTTCGTTTACACTATGGCCTACTTATACTGCTAAATCCATCTTAGCGTCCGACAGTTTAATGTCACTCGAAATTCTAAAAGATTGTACGTACATATACGAAATATATAGACCAAATGAAATTTGTTACTTTTGATGAAATATGTGTTCTCTCTTTTGATGGTAAAGAAAACTTTATTTATTTATTTGTCCTGAAGCGTTTGAGTAAACCAGATACATATTTCGGGCACCAAGTATCCATTATAAGTGGCAATACACCGGTCTTCGATTCTAAAAGAACGCGTTCTTTATCCAAGCTTCACGTATCATGAATTTAATTAAGCATCTTCTATATATAACTCGCGTTAAACTTCTGTGAGTAAAAATTAGGGCATTATTTTATTTAGAGCCTTAAAATTAAATAAAGTGAAGCCCTTATCAACCGGATAAAGCAGTTTCAATTAACTGCAGTTTTCAAATCTGACTTGATTTCTTCTGCAATAAGCACGTACATATTTACGGTAAATACTTGCCCCATGCCTACTTTTTAATACGCAGTACAATATTAATATTGCTGCTGAACTGTAAACTAAAATATAATTTTCTTTACAATCTAAATATTTTTCTTATTTTTTTCATTCGCGTGTACTGGGACAAATAGGCACATCGATCGGCAGGATTAACCGATTAACCGGAACAAGCTCGGTTCCAAGGCATCCGGTAAGTTCACCGTATACACATCTACTATTTTTCCATTTAAAGCAATCGCTATTCGTATTTCTCTCGCGGGGTGGATAAAACTTATGAAATATGGCCATCACTTCATTGGAAATAAGATGTTTCCCTTGCAGCCCATCATTCATAAGCGAATCTCGGGGAACCTTTTCAACATTTCTTAGTCCGAGACGTTTTCCCACACTAGACCGCCCGCTGCTTTCGCAACCACCCCCTCTACAACTCTACCCAAAATCGAAGTTTATAAGAGAAATCACCTCTAATGCTCACGACGGCGCGAACTCACGCCTCCTGCCCCAATATATCACGCCTCCTCCTCGAGATGAGAACAGAGAAAAGAAACATCACAAATTTTCCCTACGCCCGAAAATACTCTCCGAAAAACCTCCTACGAGCAATACATTACTCCTTTCCTGTTTCCATTCCTAGCCACGGAAAAAAATTATTATTATTTTCCGACACAACGGACCATAAACTGTTGCGCGTCATTTTCTATCGGGCGATATGACACCAAAAAAAAACGCCTCCCTTCTGAGGTAAAAACCGTGACGAAAAAAATTGCCCAGCCGAAAAAGAAGGAAATCCCCCAGAGCAATAAAAAGGAGAAGAGCAAAGATATGGAGCGCACATATCTTGAGCAAGAGAAAAAGAAGGAGAGAGAAAATATTTCCATCTTTCTCTCCTTTTTAGCACCTTCTGCATAAAAATAAAATTCACCCCGCCAGCTCCCAGGGTACGCAACTCTCCCAAACCCTTTCCTACACACAATTCCTTTCCCCCCGTTATTTCCATGTCTCAACCCCTACTCCAACCCTCTCCTCTCTCTATTTCCCCATCCTTCTCCTACTCGGTTGGAAATAAAAAAAAACCTTTTACCTCAGCAGCATCCGTCTTCCGGGCCCATCTTTCCTCGTGTTCCGCACGCATTCCCCCACCCCCCTAACGCTATCTCGTCTTTTCCTCCGCCTCCACCTGGGCCCCGACGAAACACCTCCCGCCCCCCCCCCCCCTCCCTCTCTCTTTTACCCGGGCCATACCTACCTCTCTAAACCTTCCCTGCCCCTCTGCCGTCCCCTTTCTTCCCCTACTAATCTCACCCTCTCTCTCCTTTCTCCTAACCCGGCCAACTCCCTCCCTATCTCGCTACTCCTCCTCTCCAAACCGACCCACGTTCCCTCTTGGACACATCACGGTGTTCCAGCTCTCGCCCTCCCCCCTCCCCCTCCCCTCCTCTTCCCTCCCATCTCCCGAACCCTTTCCCTTTATCCCTCCCCTCTCTCCTCCACCACCTTCCTCCCCCTTCCCTCACTCCCAACCCTTTCCCAAACCAACCTTCCATTTATGGGACCAGCCGCTTGAATTTATTGCGCCTGCGCGCACCATACGTTATCACTCGTCTCTTCTTCTTCCTCTCCTCTTCCTCCTCCTAACTCCTCTTCCTCCACTCTCCTTGCAACACACTAAAAGTTTCGTTCTTCCCTCTCTCTCTCTCCTTCCACACTCTCCTCATCCCTCTCCGTTCCTCTCACCGCCAAAACTCCTCCCTCTTCATCTCTCTCTCCTTCACTCTTTCTCTCTCTGTCCCTCTCTTCGTCTTTCTCTCTCTCACTTCCTCCCTTCTCTCCTCCAGTACCCCGTGGCATCCTCCTTCAAACTCAAAGTGTACCATTTAGTAACCTTTTCCACGCGTTAGACTAGATCCGATGTGCACACATAAAACTCACGAGGAAGACGCCTTGTTCCGGTTAATTCTCGGCTTTGTCTACGTTACCGCGACGCTTTAAACTTTATACGAGTGGCGGTTTTGCCAAGATTACTTAGCCGCGGGTTAGCTTTAATGATCGAGCGATTCCGGGGCGAACCCGATTTATGGCCGATAATAAGTCGCTTCCTAAATTTAACCGATAAATTATTCGCTCTTTCTTAAGGTCGTCGGATATCTTCCGATTACGATCGATTAGGATGATGGACGCTTCGATATTTTTAATACGCTATTACTTACACGGGAAAGTTTTAATGAACGTTCACTTGAGTATTTAAAACAGATTCGTCAACTAGTAAGTTATTCTGAATGCTAATCGGATTCGCAAATGAACTCGGTAGATTATTTATCTTGTTCAAAACTTGAAGAAAAATTTCAAAATTATCAAATGCGCTTCTCTAGAAGTATAAAAATGATTAACAACCTTATGAAAAATCTTTAATGGCTATATTAAAATGTAGCAATGGTAGTTTCTAAAATGTACATGAATGCTTTTATCAGCAATGGCTTGCCAAGAAACGAACTATCGAGCTCACAACATGGCTGAAATAAAATTTAAAAAAACAACGCTTCTCCGATAGCCATATAAAAGTTAGTAAAACCATATGAGGATTACGTCTGTGTATTATCCGTCATCAGTGCTGACTCACAAATGACGAAGGCCGCTCTGTAACTGTAACGCACATCAGGTTTTCTCAAGATTTGCATGCATAACGGAGAAACAAGTTTTCAATGGCTCGACAGATCAAATTCCATTAAAAATTTAAAAAATCGATTTGAATATTTTTTTAAACGATGATTAATCGGAGGAAAAACGTGATAATTTACACAATAAAAAATCGTGAAAACTCGCAGTTAACCATTCCCAAATTTCAACACCTCGACATGTTAACGTCCAGTTCTCCAACATCCATCTTTTCAGTTCCGGTTCCTTTCTTCCTCCACGAAATCTCACCTGCGATTCCGCAAACGTCGGCCATCCGTCTACCTTCTCCGGCTTCGCGATGACAAAACTCACACGAGCAAAGGGGACCCGAGGAAAAATAATAACCTCTTACGGAATATTCCTTGTTCCTCCGTTAATTTCGACCCCTCTTAAAGACATTTTAAAAGCATTAACTCTCCGTCACTCAATCATAGTCTCGTAATTTTTCCTTGTAGACTTTTCTCTGAATACTTTCATGCCTTACGCAGACTCTTGACATCGTCGCGAATATTTCTTCCCTACCCTCCTCCTCTTCACGTTCTCTCTCTTCCCCTCTCAAGAAGACACAGACGCACGACCTTGCCTCCATAAAAATGTTGCCTCCGTTTATGGCGCAAAAGGCGAGGTTCATCTCCGAGGAGTCTGTAGTTTTTTGACAAGATACGCCGAGAAATTCTTCTCGAGTTTTGCAATTTTTTTGCAGACGCGAAAGAAGACGACCATGACGTTCGTCTGTACGAATGCATGTAAACTCCTTAACGGGTATAAAACTGTTTCCTCGCTTCTGCTCCTCTCTCTCTCTTTCTCTCTTGTGACTGCCGCTCTTTACTCCTCTTCTTGCCGGGAGAGAGATCGTATAAAGGGGGATCTATGACGAGGCACGTTTTTGAAAGCAGACGGATCGCAACTCGAATCGTCAATGAGTGGAGTGGGGTGCGATTTTAGTCCATTGGTTTTTTAAAGCGGGACCACCTGCCCCGCCTTTGCCATATTCCGATGCAAATAGATTTTTTTTCCTCGGGAAAAGTTTTCGAGATCTTACGCGGAGCCTGTAATCGGCCACGGTGGTAACGGTGTCGAACGTTTGACCGTGAAAACTTCCAAGTTCATGCACCGAAGGAATTTAAGTCGCCCGACACATTTTTGCCCACGTTTCTAACCTTGCGGTAGAGTTCATCGTTTCGTCCATCCCATAAATTATTTTCTGAGAGGTGAGCGCTGAGCCGGCTTCATAACAAACAGCATACCTACGTCTATTACGGGAATATTTCGTGACATGAAGGTTTTAAGCTATGTTAGAACACGAATTTAGTAAACGCAATATTCAATGCAACGGAAATACGAATACCGAGAAAATATAATTAAATTCTCAGTAAAAGTGCCTTGGATATTACTTACAATAAACCAATAGCCATTATCTATAATAAAAACGTTGTTCAGTAAGGAACGCAAGATGGCCGACAGCGAAATTTAATTAGACCACTTGAAAATATGTTTTGTCAACGTATTCTATCACAATATATTTTTGGTAGTTGTTAATATTCGAGTGGCACATTTATTTGTTAATGTAAATATCATACCTACCTATTATTTTCCTAACGTTATATAGGTATGTATACATATAATTATTTCCCTGTCTTTGCACACCAACAATTATATGTAGCATTGACGAGAACAAGGTGGGAGAAGAATATCAGAATTTTTTAGCCGAAAATAAAAACCAAAGGCATTTACTAAACGACAACAGAATATTCACTAGAAATGTAGTATATGACGAAATATTTCATATGTAATGGTGTGCTATTAATTATTTTAAATGCAAATATTAATAATCAATCTATCTATAATTCTTCCGTTGATATTTCAACAGGAATTACACTAGTAATTCAATATAGAATTATCGATATCGCCTTACGTACAAAATCAAATTGACAAAATTATCTCTCCAGAAACCATAAGAAAGTTAAGAAAATCATATGCGTATTTCGGCTACTAATCAGCCGTAATCATTGATTCACACAACAAATTCCAATTAAAGCATACTTCTTCATAATCTAACCAGTAAATCGCCAATAATGTCGGCTGCTTAATAGCCAATCTCCATTCTTCTAATATTTGATGAGATATATTGTATTAATTAAAAGCACAATCTTGCATGAAAACAGTGTCATATTCAAAAGCGTCAATTATTCAAAGATGCCATATAAACCCCATGCTATTAAAATATAAACTCGAAGTAAACAAGGTTAAAAATTACATCACACATCGATATTTGAAAAACAACTTACATAAACAAATTTCAAAACGATACCATTCTAAGGAGCGTTAAATGCCCCGTTTTATAGAGCGTAAAACAAGAATTCCTTCGCGTGCTCTCTCTGAGCAACGAGCGAAAAAATACACACCTTTACAAAGGCTTAACAAAACTCATTTAAAATTTCGATCGAACGTTAGAAATCCCATTCTAACACATATCGCCATTAAACAAACAACTTTCTCTTCTTCACACTATGAAAACTCGGTCACTAATCATCGTGAAACGTTTTCGAAAGAGAATTTCCTCTTTTATTTTAAATATATATATATAAAAACTCGTCTCTTTTTAACGGACCGATCAAACGACCAAAAACTTTCAAATACATTCACTCGGAAACTCTCCCTAAGTCCTTATGTGTGTATTATTCCGGTTTTAAAAAACCTGGAGATCATTTCCTTTTTACCAACGTTACTCTGTCTTTCGGAGTTTTTTACGGTCAAAACAACACGCCCACTCTTCCTTTCTCTTACTCCGCCAAACCATCCCCTTCCCTCCTTTTCCTCAATGTCAACTCCTCCTTTTATCCATCTCACTTTTTTTTTAAGCCGAATAACTTTTCCTCTTTTATGAATCTGGAGCTCAAAACGACTCCTTTCTTTCTAACATACTCGTTTTTATCCTCTCACCTCTGAATGCAACTCTCTTCAATTTTCTCTCTTTCGCATTCTCCAGCAGATTTCCTCTACTCCGTTATGCTGTTTCCTTCTTTCCTCCAACCTTGCCAAAACTTCAAACGAGTTCTGGCGGAGAGGATATGATACCTAATCTCCTCTTCTTATGTTTGTTCTACAATTCCATTACCTCTCTCCGTGCGTCTTGGGCAATAACCAGACACTCGTACGCACCCTTCAAAGTTTTATTATTCTTCCTGGGTTTTAGAAGCGGATTCCTCTTTTGTTAAAAAAAAAAGAAAGGAATCGTTAAAAGAATTTCCATCAAAGATGCACTGTCAAGGAAGCATTTTCTTTATTTATACTAGTTAAAAGTAACTCGACCAAAATAAAAGTTAACTAGGCTGCGTATAATTTTAAAAATTGAAAGTTTCTACAGTGATTTAGGAATGCAAATCTTTAACTGGGCTATAGATAAAATAAATATCATTTTCAGTAGGTATTTAAACCTCACATAGTAAGATTTAAACTTGTGTCCAATACATCTATCGTCATTCCTGCAATCTATTTAAATGCGACAATACTATGAGCTAGGCTGCTTATAACTGTAAATTTGAAAGTTCCTATGCTGATTTAGGAATTTAAACCTTTGAACGGGATATAAATAGTAAACAATTTTCAGTAGGTATTTAAATCTGGCATAGTAAGATTTAAACTTGTCTCTAGTACTCCTATCGTCATTCCTGCAATAGTCTATTTAAGTGCGAAAATACTAACGCGAATTTTCCTGCAAAATGTAATTAAGCAATGCCTCCTTTAATGTTAAAAGGTACATTAATGAAAATATTTTACTAATCCAGCAGAAATTAAGGCTAACTAAACTTAACATATCGAACGTAGGAAAGACGAGCCCAAATTCTACGCCTAGGAGAGGATCCGATTGCGTTAACGTAGTTTTGCTATGCATACAATTCCTATCCCTCTACAAAAACGTTAGCATAAAAATCGCTTTCTTTCCGAGGATAGAGCAAACACATGAACAGCCGATTAACATTGCAAATAGTAAACCCTCCGCAATGTGGATACGTAAACGTCAAAACTTCTGCAGAACTCGAAGCAAACCAAAGAAGAAAACATTTTTGTCCGAAGTTGGAAAACATCCAAGTTTTAAAAGAATCCTCAGTCTTAAATCTTTTCCCTCGTTTTTTTTCTTCTTTTCGGCATCAAAACAAAGCAGCTAAATCAAAAAAAAACCCACACAGTTAAAACATGAAACGGGCATACATCATAACAGGATTTTTTCGCCCATTAGCTGGCGCATGGACGCCATAAATTCGTGGGCGTAATGGAATATATTACGGTCTCCGGAGGACGTCACATTACGCACCGTCCTCAATACCGGTGAGGTCGGAGGAAAAAGAAACAAAACGAGGCGTTATTCGTGTCCGTGCCAAAGAGACGCGTAGTTCATTCCACGACCACTAATCATACGGAGACGAAACTGGACACTGACGCTGAAAAGTGAAATCCTTCTTCGCTGCTTTCTTAAAAAAAAAGAAAAACCTTGCCACAGCTGATAATTTTTAAAAAGTGGGAGTTATTGGTGATTTATAATGAAAGACAAATTGAATTAATGGCAGATTTCTCCTTAAAGTGGACGTTTAAGTAGCAATGCTACCATTGTATTCGAAATGTTATTTACAGAGAAAAAAAGAAAACGCATTAAACAAAGGAGTAAGGAATAATAAATAACGATCCACTCTATTATTTTCGTAAAATATGTGGTCACCAGAAGTAAAATGACTGACGAATACATGACGTTGACCTAAAAGTATTATATCAGATATTTGATAGAGCTAATATTGAAGGGCCTCATAAATAAATTCTCTGACCTTGACCGTCCTATCCACAGAAAATTATTTTAAATTGCCATTATTCTGTATTAATGTGCTTCATGAGCTTACCAACAGATAAACCGGCACACATGCATAGATGGTGTATAAAATTCGCAGGATCATGCGTGAAATTCTCAACAAAATGTAAAAATAACACCCCCGATTCCAAGATTCATCATAAGACCAACCAATAAGATTAAACGATCGAAGAATCAACTCTTAAGGACGGCGGCTACTAATACTAACGCGCAAATGGTTTATTTAACAATTTCGCGAAGGTAGTAATTTCCTATAACATTCGTTTGACGCGCCATAAATTTGACTCGATAATTCATACTTAAGAACGCGATTTTTCCATTACAATAGAGAATTTGACCATAAAAATGAGACTCTTTGCTAAAAGCCACCCTCCTCTTCCTCCTACCCATTTCTCTCATCCCAACCCAACCTCCTCCTCCCGAACCCTAACGTCTCCCTTCACATCCTTCCCCAACCTATCCTAGTAGTCCTTTTATTCTTCGCTCTGGAGAGAGAACGTGGCCCTTAAATCCCAAGCGAAATCGTGAACACCGTTCCTTCCTCAGAGCCCTTTCGGGCTCTTTCTCCACCACACATCACCCCTTTATATTCCCCCCCTCTCTCTCTTTATCTCTCTTCCACTTCGAGCACCCTCTCTCTCTCCTCTCGCTAAGAGATCTTCCTTTGCTCTCTCAGCCGACCTCCAGATGCCCTCGTCGCCACACTCCCGTCTACTCCAACCGCCTGACCTCCTCCCATCCTCTGACCTTCTCTCTTGTCTTCCTCTCCCGATACCTTTCACCCTAACTCTTCCTCTCACCCTCCTTTAACTAACGACTCTCCCTCTCTCTCTCTTCCCATCTTCTAACCTCCTCTCCGTTCTTCCTCTCTATCTTCCATCCCCTCTCTTCCCATTTTCATGCCTTTCAACCTAATTCTCTTATTCCTCCTTCCTTTCTACCTCTATCTACCCTTTTCTCCTCTCTGTATACCTTCCTCACTCTCTCGCGTCCATTTACCATCATCCCTCTCTCCTCGCCTCTCGCCTAAGGTATTGTCTCTTCGTGTAACTCTCCCCCTTTTCAGTTTCTCTCACTTATATCAACTCCTTACTATTTTCTCTTATTCTCCCACTAGATCTTTCCTCCTCCTTTCTCTCTCTCTTTTTTGCAAAACTTTCGTCATCCAGTCATCTTTATACGTCTTTAACTACATCTATTCTTCTCCCGCCTCTTTACTCCTTTTTTGTGACTTTCCCATGTTTTTTCTTCCATCTATTTCATCTCGTCCTACAGGTTTTTCTTCTCCTCCCTTTAAAAATCATACAATCGTTTATCCAGGTGCTCCTCGTTAAACTCTTTAACTACTGTTATTTACGCTAGAGCAATGATGATTTTTTTTCAGTGAAAGATAATTTTTTTTTAATTTCGAGATTTAAAATGTTATGCTCTTCGATGATTGAATTGAGCGTTACACTGACGAAACTTTACAGCTCTTCTCAAACAAAGGGTTAAGACTGTTTTTATTTCGGTAACATTCGAGATATTTATTGTCGCTTTAGCGCAAGTGTAAGTGTAACTAAGTATGTACTAAGATCGTAAAAAGACAAAAAAAAATACAGCAAAGTCAGATGCCCAAGATCAGCACCGAGTACGTAAAAAAAACACCGCAGATGGCTAAGGGATGCTCATTGAATGATTCACGTTAAAGCAATCACAAAAACTGAGGAGTGTAGCAGCGGGAGCATGGAAAATCTCCAAGCGCAAAAGCGTGCAGTCAAAGAGTTCCTCTCTTTTTCCACAATACTCCCACATTCTCAAACCCTATTCTCCTCCTTCCCTACCACGAACTAACACCTCTTTAATATCCGCTCCCGCAGCTACGACGCTCTTAATGGCACTCGATCGCGTTGCATCAACGCCTCAAGCAACACAAGGTGAGGCGCAGAATTTTCTATCAGTCCATCATTTTCAAGGCGATTTGTATTCATCATTTGTTCCTTTACGAGTCACGTTGTGAGAAATTGTTTCTTTAATTATGAATTATGTTTTACGGGAATGCATCAGTAGCGTGGAGGATTTTACTCTTTACCTTTTCGACTTACTCTTGAACTATCCTGGAATCTTATGAGCAAAAATGATATGAAAAATTGATTTTTAAATTTGAATAAATATCTTTCGTAAATCAAGAGGAATCACACGTATTTAAAACATAACACAATCAACATTTTAAAAAATTACGTAATTCGATCAAAACGGAGAAAACATCGCACATGGGTAAAGGTGGTGGTTAGCGTGCCGCAGTTTCGAACGCTCGTACGCGATGGCCTTTGTTATCGTCGTTATGGTTACTGTAAAACGTCCGCGAGTCGCTAGTTCAAAATAAATTAAATAACTGTTACGGTTATACAATCCCTCGGGATACGATCCCAACTTGTGGTAACCTAAGAAAACTCCTATGTTCCTCCATTCAAATTAAGAATTCCCTCCTTCCCCCCTTTTCTCTACTACTACTACCCGCCTTAACACCCACGATCCCTTTCGTTGGGACGAACTGCTAGAAACTTTCGACTTGGCTAATTCGAGAAGATCGCTCTGACCCGTTTATGCATCTTGACTTCCGAGTGAATTCTCCCTTCACGCGGAGACTAACCCACTCTCTCTTCCACCATCTCTCATTCAGGTTACACATATCCACCGTCCTCACTTTGAAATTCTAAGTTGGAAAGGAGGGGGGGGGGGGAGAGGGGGAGGCGGGGGGAGGGGAGAGTGTGGTTACGGAGAGATTGAGTGCTCTCCTCTCGAAAGGGGATACTAGTAGCATAAGGGAAGCGAGCGAAAAGCGGGACCCGAGAAATGAATCCAATCGTATTCAACACGCCTCGGTTTATGCGGAGGATCGAGTCTTCGGGAAAATAAAAAAAGACGTTGTTTACATGCTCGTTCGAATTTGCCATCGATATAATCTAGGAGGTTCCACTCGCATGTAAATATGGAGATTTGGACGTTTTTTTCCGGCGTAATAACTTCCTGGAAGCGGGGCATTCGGGAACGATGAATAAAGGATGGATTCCGCGAACGTTCGCCTGAAAGAACACGATGAAAGCTGAAGTGTTTTTTCGTTTATTTTTGAGTTCTCGATTGCTTTATGAAAAGCTTACGATACATCATGATGGGCTAGTCCGGTCTATCCGCAAATACTTTTAATACTTTTCACGAAATTGCTTGTAATGAGCTCGCGCCATATTGGTAGACGTTATTGAAGGGCAATATTTCTCCGAAAAAAATTACTCATCTCAACGCTTAAAGAATTATAAAAATATTTCTGTCTTATCATGTTATTACATTTAAAACGACAACCTAGCCGTCCTCTAACAAGTATAAAAAAGTAATTAATTACCAAGTATGAAAATCTAAAAGATTTCAAATAAATCAAAAGATTTCAAATAAATCAATTTGATGAAATCAACATTTTGAGGCCCAATTTTATGGAACTTATTATTCATTCTTGCAAATTTTTCATTAAGTAACTTTGTGAGAATCGCTACTTTTTTATTTCAGGTATGAACCAAATTTGGTTTGTAAGTCCTTTTTATGTACTGGCATGTTATATTGCGACTCTCTCTCACGCATATACGTATGCATAAAGTACCAAAAAGTAACAGATAGCATTCTAAAAAATACTCTGCATCAATTTACATATAAACTACATCAAATTTGATTTAATGTACGAGTTGTGGCGCCAGTTTGAGGAACATAGGTATTACTCTTACATGCAAATTTTTCTAAAATAGCTTCCTACAAACCGCTACTATTTATGTTTTTCAAGGAGGTATGTTTTTAATTTTTAGGTACTTATCAAATATGGTTTGTATGTCAAAGTTAAATAGCACCCCCCCTAAACAAATTCTCTATTCGTGGCATATTACTCTTAACGTTTACTGCATTATACGGCATATTGGGCTTCCTGACTAGATAAAAAGAGGGGAATTCTTGGAAGAAAACTCAATAATATGACTCTAAGATAGGCAAAACACATCATTTAAAACTATGATTCAAACAGTACCGTTCAGAACATCGACGAAATATCGATCTCGAAAACAACATAACCTTTCCACCCTCTCTATATTTCCCGACCTTTGCCGCGGTTTCTCTCTCCCTCTCATCTCCGAAGCACTCACCCACGCCGAACCAAAGACATTCGTGAATCCACCCCGTCTCGATTCCCTTCCCCACCCTCCCCGCCTCACGTTTCGTGCACTCTCAACAAGGTCCCTTGTTTTTTTTCCCGAGCCGAGAGCTGCGCTCGTGCCCCTTAGCGGAGTCACGACGGTCGCATAATCCGTGGAATCGCCACTTCATCCCATTCTTCTCCACCCTCCTCCTCCCAACCTCCTCCTCGGTCTTCCTACGCCGTCCTCCTCCGGCAGAAAAGAGCGAGTCAAATCCGTGAAGAAAGGCGACAGGAATGAAGGAGTAGGAGAGTGAGAGAGAGGAGAGACGGTTTTCACTTAACGACTTAAGACGGCGAAAAAGTCAACGGAAGTCTCGCTTCGGTCATCCCGGAGAGGAAGCGACGGAAACAACTTATAAGGATGGGAGAGAAAGAGAGATGGAGTGAGGGAAGAATAGCCTCGTTTCTAATTGCCCTTCCGTCTCGAAGGACGGAGAGGTTGGAAGAATAAATTAATGGGGCCTTAACCCTTTAGGCATTGAATAAACATATTTTTAAATTGAAAAAAAAATTATCTTCACCGGTCATCAAGAGGTTTGGTTAAACAGTTGCGCATTTCGACTACAAAGCATCCGTCATCAGTGGCGATGAACCGATGGTAGATTCTCAAAAATAGTATTCCTTTTATTGCCGTACAACAAAATTTACCGTATCCCGAGAGAATTCTCTCGCAGTTCCTTAGACCTCGAGGTAAGACAGAAAAAGTTCGAGTTATCAAAACTTTCGGTTGTAGGACTCATTTTAACGTGTATCGCGGACGTGAAAATGTAATTCGACCCAACGAAAATTCGACTTATCGAAAATTCGAGTAATAGACGTTCGAGGTAACAGGGTTAGAGTTATAGGGGTTCAATCTTAACTTATATGCTTTTAGAAGAAAGGAGAATAAATTCCCGTGAGGACAAAGGCTGTTAAAGGGATTCCAAAAGAGATGAGAGCGTGTCTAGGAAGAATCGAACCCGTAGAGGTAAAGTAGTACGTGAATCTTACTGTCTCGTTCCATCTTTTTCAACCCCACGCTTTTTCCCTCTTCCCAAAGCCATTTTTAATCGGGCTGCGGTTACTAAGAGGGCGAATTTCTCTTACCGCCGGGTCACGTGACTTTTATTCATCTCTCGCCTAGAGGGAGTTGTGTTCGCGGAAAAAAACGAGTGTCGCTTACATGTTTTTTTATCCGGTTTCTTTTTTTGCGTTACGTGCTTCGGGATTTTCATTAGGGCGGGGAATTGCAAACGATTTATGGCCTCGTTAGTAAAGAGGGGGTACTCTCTCTCTCTCTCTTGAAAGATGGCGGGTTGTGTCGTACGAAGGAAGGAACAAAGCTTCCAATACCATGATCTCGCGTTCCTGTCCAGAAGTAAGTGGCATAGGTTAGATTTTTTACGACTCATCGATCAGCTTACTGTTTTTTTGTGAACTTAATTAAGCTAATGAATTGATGAATAACGTTGTGTAAATGACGTTACCGTGTCTTTTTCTATAATTTCTTTTATCTTTTTCGCTGTTTCGGAGTACAATATTTGTTAATATCATAAAAACTCGTCTTATACATAAATACTAGGTACTTCAATGAACTGTATTTTACCACCTAGTAAACTTCCAAAAATTTCTGAAAATTGAACAGAACAGAACTATAACTGACACATCTATGTCACTTACGGTAATCACATGCAGAATTTTAACTGTACATATTTACCAAAGGAAATACCATTCCAACAAAAATTATACCTTAGAGAAATGCAAACCTACACCAATAAGAAATTCTACTTACAAACTCAGCCACTATATTTTATTACTTGCAACCGGACGGTCAACTTACCTAAAAAGAACAAGAAAAAAGTTCATTAAACACTCGGTCACAAATCAAACAAATAAATAAACCAATAACACAATTCCATTCAGACACAAAAACACAATAAAAATACCAGCAAAAAACAAATAAACACACCAATACCACGATTACATTCAGACACAAAAAACACGAGCAACCTGCCATCCAAAAAAAAAAACAGGTTCCCACAAATTCATCAACCCTTTCCCGATACCATTCCTATCCTTCTACGCACCGAAGTTATTAGCCGTAGGAGAGAGAGAGAGAGAGAGAGAGAGAGAGAGAGAGAGAGAGAGAGAGAGAGAGAGAGAGAGACAGAAAGGTCCCTCCCTCTGGAGAAGCAGGCCACTGGACATTCCACCCACATGCCTCCCTCCATCTCTCTCTCTCTCCCTCACCACCCGATCACCTCAACCTCTCGGATCCCACGCGAGTCTGCCCTCAACCGACGGCACGTTTACAGGGATTCCAATCGAATTCCCCCAGAAAAACTCCTTTTCTACCCTTCCCTCTCCTTTCATCTGGCTCCCAAAACCTCTTTAATGCCCCGCTCCTTCCTCCGATCCAACTCCAGCCCTGACTCAGCCCGTCCCTACGTCCTCCCATTCTCCCTTCAACGTCGCCCGTTCCTCTATAGTCTTCTATTTTTCTTCCGAACGAGGTTTTTCGCCACCTGCTCCATCTCGTCTCCTCTCCTCCACTTTTAAACCTTTCCCTACCTCCTCCTACAATAAGGATTCCTCTAGAAACAGGTGACAAGACTGCGATCCAATTCCGGGAGTAACGGATATGGAACGTGCTGGTTTTTTCCCCAACGGCGAAGCCGCGAGTTCCGACGCCTCGTGGGAAAAACAGCGAGATTTATATTGAGGGAGAGAGGGATATTTGTTGGGAGCTTTGTTATCTCTATGGGGAAAATTGTTTCGGAATGACCCCTTCCGAAAACGGGTGTCCTTATTGCTGATTAAAACCTTTATAACGTCGATTTGTGACAATACGAAGACATGATAATTGGGAAATGAATCATCGAAACTTTTCTATTTTCGAAATGAATATTCGAGCTCTTTTAAAGCTGTGTGATCCGATTTGTAATCAAGGTTTAATCATAAAGCGGTGTCAACACCGGATAAATATTTTGGCTACAAAGCTGTCGTCCTCAGTGACCATAACCCTTCTGTTAACCCATAGCAGTCGCAATGATAATTTAGGAACGATTTTTGGAGATTTTTCATCGACAGCTTTGCTTTTCACATTATCACTCAATAAACAAAACTATTACAATACATATCCATAAATTCTATAGATTCATACAGATAAAAATTGCACATTTAAAGGTTAAATAGAAATATTTTCAAAGTAAAGCGCACGGAAATAAAAGAATGAAAGATCGTTCAGGTCAACTAACATTCTCGAGAGATTAATTTGGAGCACTGTCTCTTTTTTAAACTTAGAAAAGATCTTATCTCACCACCTCCATACATTCACTTTTAATGACGAAACATCAAAAAACAAAACTAGACAGCAGAAATTCGAACTATCCAAACGAATTTTGCGGGAATGTTTCCAGAAGGGAAAAACGTCTTTCCTACTGCGAAAGGCATGTTTTGAACGGTCATAATGCAGGAAACCAAATCACCGGAACCGTTCCACAAACAACGCAAAGAACATAGCGTAAATCTCCTAAATTTCCACTTCTCAGCCATTTCGCCCCCATCTCGCGGGCGGAAGGAATGCAAGATTTCGCCGGGCGATGACTGGCACTTGTTTTAAGACCCCCATAGCTTTTCGCTTTTCTCACACTTTCAATTACGTCAGAGCTACGGCACATTCTTTCCTCTATCCCTCCGAATCCGGAGGCTTCTTGGCCGAGCACTTCCTCGCTTTAAATTTCCGGATCGTTCTTGCGTTCTGTGCCCAAGTTTATGGACCATAAACGTGAATTGGTATATTGCACTTTCCCGAGACTTTCCTCTCCTATTGTGGGGCAAAAAAAATTTCGGGGTCGTTTCTAACGTCAGATTATTCCTCCGATATGTTTCTAGTCTCATCTTTATTCCACTACTACACTGACTTTTCCGACCGTTAATGGTAACTGGAAGAGTTTATAACGCACACTCTTCGTTTCTTTCGAGGCAATAAACTTTTTTTTAAAGCTTTCTCTCTCTCTCTCCACCCGCAAACTTGTTGAGCATCGAAACGCGTATGATACGTAAGCCGTCAATTTTACATAAACCGTCGAAAATATAAAGAAAAAATAAATATCGAACCCTAGCGTTTTGGGAATTCGCCCGGAATTTCCCATTTCCTCAAAAAAAATACCGTCCTTTATCGTTCCTTTTGTTTTCTTCCATCCATTTTCGTTTTTCATTTATCTCATTCAAAATAGTCGTTTTACCGACCGCTTTTCTTTTTTACTGCTACGAGTATGGACCATCCTCACTTTTATTTTTTAGACTCGCCGAAGTACTCATACGAGGTTTACGTCTCTTCGCGATATATACACGGGGAGGGAATTAAAGGAGCCCCGAGATGCTTTTTTAGTTCGCCGAGCGCAGAAACGGGAGTAGTAAAAAATAAGTCATTTCTCCGTGGTTATCTCAGCAATTAAGCGGTGAAAGTTGCTTGCGGTTACACTTTTTAGGGCCAATTTAAGATGTCGTTTGGTTGGAAGAAATTAGGGCAAGGACGACGTTAAGTGGTGCATAACGGGGATTATAGTTTTAGTTATTTATTTTTTCTTTACGATGTTACTTTGCTTGGTGATCAGTCTGAGATTCCACGTATATGTTATAATAATTTTAGGGCTAAAATCGTCCTTCTCGTGCCAGGAAATTGTCGTAAGCAATTGGAATTCTCATTTACCGAAGAAGTTTATTTCGTAACAGTTATTTGATATTTCCAGAGATACAACTACCTAAGTCAGTTTAGACCAGTGCAAATATTTATTAGTCAATAAGAATTTTTGGTAAGATATTTTTGCTTAAAAAGAAGTAAACAAAATCAATAAACATATATATATATATATATATATATTCTTATTTTATTTCTCGTAATTCCACAAAGTTACGACTTCTTTAGTTGATTTCTTATTTCAGCAAGTTAATAAACATTTAGGATTTATTAAACGGTTTGAGATCGCAATACCTCTTCTCAATCTTTCGCATTAAAACAACCATTCGTTAATTTAATAATTTCCCCCCCCTTACCGTCCCCATATTTTAAACAAATCCAAATATTTTCTTCTTAAATACGCCTGTTTTTCCCACCCCGACACGACTTCGCAACGCGACCAAGTTTTCTCGGGATGAATGCACAGATTGCCCCACAAACCCATTTGTACGAGAGCGTGTTAGTGCGTTCGCGTTGAGGGGAAGCCCTTCCCTGCCAAATCAAGCGAAGGAGGCCTGACGCCACGAGGAAGCAGTAAAAGACACTGGCGCCACCCACCTCACATAACGCCCAGGGTTTGAAAATCGCGTGGGAGGGGTTACACAAAAAAAAACTGCTGGAAAGGATAAAAAAGGATTTTTTTTAGGAAGAGGTAGTGGAGGAGAGAGGTAGCTCCAGGACAGGGCAGCATCTAGGGAGCAATCCGAAAAGGGTCAGAACCGAATGTGCATTCCGTGATCCAAAATTTAAAACACTACGTGGAGATTTTTAAAAAACCGCCATTATGTGCTGAGGGCAGTTCCCAGGTCCCTAGGAGAGGGAAGATATTCCGTTTTATTTGCGGGAAATATTTTTGTTGTCGCGGTGAACGCGAGTTGGAGCCATCGTTACCGCATGTATAGAAGGGAGCTTCTCGTGAACTGCATAGAATTGTTTAAGGAAAAAAATGAATGAATGAGGACGAAACGAAAAGATATTAATATGAAAGTGTTCATTTTGTGAAGGCATACTTTAACCATCGAAAATTGTAGGTAAAGTAATAAGAAAGGAAAATGGTATAACACGGACTATAATCGGAGGTTATAAGAATAAAGGAAGCAATTACGAATACGAATAATTAAATTGTCGCACGATGAACTCAGACAGCGTTCAAATGTAATCTCACTTATTCCCATGGGAATAACCTAACACTATTCACGGTTTCGGTTTACACGGTCTTTTCCGGGAACGCATGTACCGTGCAAAGCGAGGGATTAGTGTGTCACTTTTTTCAGTTAGACATGTACTGTAAGGCATTTTAATTTTTTAATTTAGCTCCAGACCAAACTTCATCATAAATTATTAATTATTCTTACAGTAACTAGGTAGCATTACAAATTATAAATCAAAGTAAAAGTTTGTCATGCATTTGTAAACGGGTTTTATTCCATCTTACACAGTATCCCATTCCGCATGAAACAATCGATTAAAAATCATTTTCGCAGTCGTCTTTCTCAAGTCATTTTCCACGAGTTTTTAATAATCATTAGTTTCAGAACACGTCCGATCCTTCTTCCCCCTCCTCCCCTTACCGCCATTCACCTCCCATCTTCTTCCTCCTCCCTTCCACTCCCACAATAGGAATTTCCTTCGCACGCCTCAAGAGGCCTCGTGAAGGACGGAGGAAGACGTGAAAGAAAAGCGAGAGAAAGGGATAGAGAGAGAGAGAGGAAAGGAGGGAAACAAAGGGATAGGAAGAAACGGAAAAGGAAATGAAGGGGATGAGAGTTAGATGGTTAGAGAAAGAGAGAGAGAGAGAAGGGGAAGGATAGAGGTGAGTGGGGAGAGAGAGGGGAGTTAGCCAAGGCTAAACCATTCGAAGGAACCAGTTTCCTTAGTGCACGCTCTCTCTCTCTCGAACGATGTTCGATCTTTTCGTATTCCCATCCTTAACTCTCACTCTCTCTTTCTCCACTTAATTTTCCGCTTCTATGCTCTTCGGGATTTCTCCTAGCCTCCTTCCCCCCCTTCCAATCGCTAAAACTACGTCGCCCATCAATAAGTATAGGACAGGTATCGAGGCGAGGCGGAATATTCGCGTGAATCATTGCCCTCGTCTTTATTTCTCCGTTTGTGGCCTCGCTTTACGATTGGAAATCACGAACGGATGTATCGTTCGATAGACGCAAAGAGTACGGTTCGCCATCCGACCAGAACGAATGGGTGGAGAATACACAACCGCATCAGTCATTAACAGCACACTTTGTCGTGAAGTCAATACGTAACCGAAGAATAAAAAGGTTTCCATACATTTGTAATCGTTTAAATAATTCGTAAGAGGCTTAAACGGCGATTCGGCGGAGTCTCATTAATAATTGGGGTTTCGTTTTTGCGATAAAACCAATAAATTCAGCATCCCCAATGTTTGATTGTTATTTTGAGTGGTGATTTTTCCCATGGTTTTCAATACATCCACAAGGATATGAACTCCTTATTAGCGTCAGCATTATTATGCTTTGGTAAAATCAGAGCAAAATGAATTTCGTCGATGCAAAAATAAACTTCGCATTTTCCCAAAGTTAAGAACAAAAAGACATATAAGACTGCTCCGTAAAATTAGCGATGAAAGTTGAAAAAATTACGTAAAATATGCAATCAAATTTTTAATGCCTTTGTTGGTGCCCTTCTGTTGTTTCGTGAAGTGTCTCAGGAACATAAAACTCCTATATCAAATTATCTGTAGTTTTTTCTCTTTAGAGATGGCACGATTGCATTATATGGAAAAAAACAAATTTCCTTTCAGAACGAATAAGAAAACTAGGAAAAATCTCTTTTCCTCTTACGCTGTTCGAAACTACCAGATATTTTTATGATAAACATATCCAATATCATCCGGCATCATATTACGGATACGTTCGTATTTTTTAAATTCGCCCATTCAAATCCGTCAATCACCGCGCGCTTGTTTTCCGATCGGATTTTTAGATCGATATCCCACCCTCCTGTCTTCCAATCCTTTAAAACAAAAAAGAATTTCTGGAAAATCGTTTCATGTGGGCCCACGCAAAAACAGCGTGCGTGCGTGTGAGCGTGGTTATGTGTATGTGTTTGCTTTATTTAATGGATTCTCTCCAATTCCTTGAAAGGGAGATTTCCTTTCGATTAAAAGGCCATTGGATTTTTTATCAATTAAAAAAATGCTTTCCCCGAAAATAAATTTCCTAAAACAAAAGTAAAGCAAAGTCCGCGTATTATCTCTATATCTCTCTCTTTATCTTTCATTCCATCGCTCTTAATAGATCTTTCAACTGCTTGAGCGTATGTTTTGTCAAAAAGCCAAATTTCATTCTCGGCTGACCGACATTAACGTTGTTTTCCTGGGATTAACTTCCTGTAGTTAATTTTTCACCTTTTAAAAAGGAGACTTCCCGTTTTTATATCCCATGACCACGAAAACAACCGTGTTTGATTTTTCCCGCGAAAAAACTCACGTAGGTACTGTCGACTCCGTAATATTTCTCTTGGTTTCCGTTATTTGTCCAACGAATGCATGCAACTCATTATACTGAATGCTTTTACGGAAACCTCTCATTTTGCTATGAATCGGATACCAAAAAAATTTCTTTCCATATTGCATCACTATGACTGTACAAAATGATTATTCATAAAACGGAATAGAAAACGTCGAATGCTAAAGATAACGCGTAGCCTACTTGATTTGTATCATTGTAGCTGCAAAAAGTTGAAATAAATTAATGAATTGGTCATAGACGTTCTCAACGGAACAGTCGACACATTTCTCAGATTAGCCTTTACGTTCACACTATAGGAAAATAACTTATACCGAAATTTTCCAGAAATTTAGAAATGTGGAATCATTTTGATTTTGATAACACATGATAAAATGCAAGCTGGTACTATGTATTCCTAAATTAGTAGTTCAAAGTATATGCCCTCTTTTTGTTAACATAGCTGGAATAACACATTTAATTTTATAATTAAATCGAATAGTACCTAAACAAAGACATTAAAAAAATAATATATAAAATCTAACCCATCACTCATTCGTCAAAAAAATTCACGTCAACACCTTCAGAGATGAATTGAAACAAGCAACTATCGCGGAGATAAGTCCTAGGTACGCGAAAAATAAATCAGATCTATTTTTAACCTCCACAGCGAAGGAGAATTATTACTCGGAAAGGTTACACCCGAGATTCCATTCCTAGAAACCAATCCACCCAACACCCCTTTGAAAATATCTCCGCTTTCCACGTCGCCGGTGCATGAAACCGACGCATCCCGCCTTCGAAAACCACTCGGTCCAAGTCCCACCGATGCCAAGGGGGATGGAAAAAGGATTGAAGAAAAAAAAAGGAAAAATAACCGGTAAAAAGAAGAAGAAGAATCTTTTGGCATAGCGCCACCTCCTCCCTGGTCCTCCCTCGGACATCCCTTCCTTCTTACCTCTAACACACACGGCATACGAAAACCCATCCATCCTCCGTGTCCCTCCGAACCAATCCCTTATGTCCCGATATGGACTCCTAGGAGATCTCCGCAAGGGGTAGAGGGAGAGAGAGAGAGAGATAGAGGGTGGTACAAAAGGAAGAAGAGTTTCACGCGCTGAAGAATGGAGTCAGAGAAAGAGGGAGAAAGAGCGAGAGGGAGTGGAGAGGCACGGAGAATACCGGAGTACATCATGAGCTTTCCATCCCTCCCGCGGACACGTCACGCTTTGATGGAACTGCCTCCGCATGGCGTTACGCAATCTTCCATTCTCGTCCCTATTTTTTTATTTTTCCTTCCTTCGGAAACCACATCGCTCCTAGATACCTCGAGATCCTTTTCGTCTCTCGTTTCCGACCGTGTCCGCGTGCGTCGCTGCATTCCATCCGGTCGGATGAAAAGGGGGAAGGGGGTTGAGTGAGAGAGAGAGAGAGAGAAGTGTTCCGTCGGCTCGAGAGAAAAGTCCATCCAATTTTTTTTATTTAGTTTTTCGCTTTGTTTCGCTATCCCGCGGAGAGGAAATGCGGAGCTGTACCGAGTCACGGAGCAGTGTGACGGTTTGCGGGTTAAGTGGCGAGGGTTGAGGGGGAGGGGAGGGGGAGGAGGGGAGGGGGAGGAGCAAGGGAGGCGGGAGGGAAAGGATGAATGCGAGTTGCGTGTGTGTGTGCGTACAGAGAGAGAGAGATGATAGGAAAGGTGAATTACTTAGGGAAATGATGAAGGATAAGCAGAGAGATGGATGGGAGTAATGTAAAAGGTAGAAGTATGAAAAAACATAAGAACACAGAGGAAGAAATGTAAATAAGAAAAGCAGAATGAAGGAGAGGCAGTAAAAGGAAATGGGAGAGAGTGGAAGAGAGAGAGAAGATAAAAGAGATGAAGAGAAAGAGAAAGGAAAAGGTGAGGCAGGGTCAAGGAAATGGATGGATAGGATAGAAAAATGCTTAGAAGTTCAGAGATAGAGAATGTAGCCTTTCCTTGCCTAAAACACCATAATTTGAAAATAGAGAAATATACTGGTTTGATATCTTGGCGGGTTAAAGCCTCCGACCTACTTGTGGAAAACTCCCGGTACAGATCCGAATTTTTTCCTTCTCTACATTGGAATTTATATACAAGCATATGCACCCATTCCTACAAAACTCCATTACATCGCATACAATATTAGAAATAAACTGCGTGGTATACGAAGGAAGATAAGCATGAATTTTTAAAGACAGGGAAGGAGAAAAAGAATATAATTAGAGAGACGCAGTGAAAGAGACACGTTGTCAATAACGACGGAAAGCGTAGTATCGGAGACAGGATTGGTGGTCGAGGAGAGCAGGAAAAAAATATAAAGAAGACAGGTTTAACGTTCGTAGCAAGCGGTAATTTTCGCCTCGCATGTTTTTTTTAAAAGCAAGGCGGTTGTTAATTAACGGAATATTGACGAGCTGGTAGAGGGAAAAAAATTTTCATCCTCCGGTCAAAAAGTTATTCCTTTATGGTTGACTGCGATTCATCGATCTTGTCGGCCTCTTTAAGGCATTGCTTTCGATCAAGACGGCTCAAGCTGCGGTCGTTTCGCAGCTGCTCCAGACCACATGCAGATCGATGATTGACCACATGTGTACGATTTTTTACGAGGGAATCAATATACTTCCAATTGAAAGGAAGACATTATTTGCAATTCAAAAAGGTTGATTAAAGCAATAGAATCGCCGATAAAAATCAAGTTTACTTTACGATCACTAATAAATTATACGACTTCATACACATACATCAAAATAAAGTGATCATTAATTTTCTGGCTGATGAAAAATATACATAATAGAATATTTTACGTGATAAAACAAATATGAACTAATATTTTATTAACTTGAGAGGACAATTTTAAAAATGTGTTTTAGGTTATTAAATGTGTTTAATTTGGTATCAGGCATCCTAATTTATGATGACGAACACGCACGCGTAAAGCACGACACTATATGACTAGTATTCAATTACACGAATATGAAAAATAAAGTTGAACGGCAGAAAATTCCTATATTTAAAAGAGAATTATAATGTTTTATTGTTCACGAGTTATATCAGACGCATACAAAGATACACCAACAATTTAAAAACACCTTCGTTAAGGCTGAAAATAATGAAAACATAGGAAATTATTACCTCTATCGTTTTGCGTGTAAAGATATCCATTTAAATTTAATATATCCACACAACCAGCAACGACGTAGCTCTATTCTTAATTTAATAAAAACAACAAAAAAAAATATTAAACAACCTTCAAACATCAACAACACGAACAGCAGTTTAAGTCAACAACGACGTGGTGACAATGGCAACGAAATTAAGCGAGGGAAAGTAAAACATTTTTAAGAGGATTTAGGGCTGAGTCTTTAAAGTTTCGCTCCTCAGGACACGATAAAAAAGGACGGAACAATTATCTAGCGAACGAAGTTTTTTTTAAGGTCGGAAAAATACGTTTCCTTAGCCGTGGACTTGTTGCGAATGAGATGGTGTCTTGGTGATAAGGTCGTAAGGGCTCCAAAGAGAAGATTGAATGGGCGAGGATACCTGCTTGACATACAGAGGTGACATTTACTCTCACCTTATTGGCGTTTACCACTTTTAGGGACCCGCCCAACACACGGGGGGAGGACTTGTCCTATCTTCGTCCTCGCACCAAATCAGGGAATTAGCCTGATCGATTCTTTACGTTAATTTATTTTTCGTGTTTTTTTCCTCTCAACCTAAGCCATTACGTTTTTAATAGACACGCGTGGACATTGATGTGACAAGGAACTTCCTAACTTAAGGCATACAGGGATTACTCTTCTAATTTATAGTGAAATGGTCAACGTGTTTTAAAAAATTTTAAGCAAGAAAGCGTGAAGCTTAAGTTCAAGACTCACCCAGAAATGTCGAAACACTGGCGAAAATATTACATTAGATATAATAGGCAATTATAATTTTGGAAAATTAATTTTTGCTGTACTCGATCAAACAGTTTAATTGAAATTTGAAAATTTTATTAACTTTTAATTGTAACTCATCTAAAGATTGCAAAATATTTCGCAATAAATTAAATAACCTTTTTCATTAATTATTTTTTAAAACGCCAAAATGTATTATGCATAAATAAATAATGTTATGAACCTTCTCTTTATAATATCTTTGTTGTCTCAAGGATGTTATACATAACTTACCTTAAGTATCCATTGATCTCAATTGAAAGCAAAATTAAATAAAAAATAATCTCAGATCAACCTATGATTCTAACTAATTTACAATTTTGCTACGAAGCACGTCAAATAAACGTCGGTTTCTGATGTACGAGATAGGTGAATTTTTGATCGGAACTTCTTGATAGCCGGTACAATTTTTTAAAGAGCTCAATATATACTCTATCCGTAATAATTCAGTACTATCCCTATGGTACCTCATAGCACCTGCAACTGCACGTTTGTTTCGATTAAAAACGTATCCACTTCTTGTTTCCGTAAGACGGGAAAAATGACGGAAGAACTAATTTAAATTAACCGAAAAAACCGTTAGCTCAAAAGGAAGAACAACTCATTATAAAACCGAAAAACAAAACAAAAAGACTTTCCGCGAATTAAGTTTCGGGGGATCGGGAAGGACGGATTCCGCCATAAATATTCATATCTCTCGGGCGAAAGAATAAAAACATCCGCAACTTCCATCGATTCGGTCATTCGCGAACTCTTTATACGGGAGAAGGAAAGGGCTTCCCTCAAATGGCAGGAGATTCAAAAGAAGACTCCAAAAGGCGGGTTTTAAGAGCAGGAATAAATTTAACAAAACGTCGCTTCTCCTTCCTCTCTCTCTCTCTCTCTCCCACGATCCGAACCCGCATAATCATCTTCTTCAATTTCGCCGGAATCCTCTCACGATAGCATTCTGAAGGAGTTTTTGAAAACTTAATGGGATCGAGGAATAAAGATCTTCCGTCAAAAAAAAAAAATCGCGAGGACGATGAACACGGGGGGGGGGAGTGGAGGGGGATCCGGTTTAAAACGTTCGCCTGCGCGTAGCGGCTTCCTTTGTTTTTCTCATTCGATCCGAGGCTATTTACAGGTGACGTTTACGTTTGCCGTTCACATGTAAAGATAAGCATAAACAAATCTTCCTGCCATTTTGCTCCTTTTAGGCACTTTTTAGCAAGTTTTCTCAAAAGAAAGTGCTTACGCTTCGCGTTGTCCCCGTAATCATTCAAAATTGACGATAATATTTATTTTTCATTAATTGTTTTTGTGAAGAATGGATCTTGGGAAGTTATTAGTTCCCAAGTAAGGAAAGCGTCGAAATAGTTATTAACTTTTCTGAAAGAGGGACTCGGTGGGGAAATTTTCGCAACAAAATGTCAAATTTACAAGAATAGAGATTCATTTCCACTTTATGGGATGGGTAGAATTTTCCCTGAAAATCTCGCAAATGTTTTTCCGTGAAAAAAATTCTCGAAAAAATTTAATTTCCCCAAGGTTAAAATTTTTTGGATATTGTGGAAAAATACGTGCAACCGCTTACTGCTTGTACAAGTTTTATTTGTTAAACACTGAAAAAATATACTCTCACTACATTCTTTAATATCATCTTTCCTTATTATGGTTTTTTCAAGCGCATCTCCAACAACTATCTGAACTGACTCGTTATTTTTCATCTTTTTTCTTTACTACTCCTTGCTGAATAACCTAAAGCGTTGTACCAAAAGCTTCTCTATTTTTATTTTCTCAAACTACATGCATTCTCAAGGTTCCTTCCTTAATATTGACCGATTTATGAAAGCATTTTTTCGCCAAATAAGTTTTTATAATTCAATACTTTTCCAAACAATTCTTAGAATTCCTTATCTTGTACAAGCCCCTCTAACCCTCACTCAAATTTTCAATTGTAACCCAAATTAAACGCAAAGAATTTTTTTGTTTTAAAAAATAAAATATCAGGTACAATTCTATTATGTTTTTGATATTACTTCTCGATTAATCAACTAAAAAATGAATGAAATTTAACATACGGTAAATTTTTAAAGACTAAACCTTAGTAATCACTAAAAAACGCAACCTACAGTAATGATAATTGTAATTGATTATAAAAAACTGTCGTTGAGACTAAGGACGACAAAAAATAATAAACAATTTTGAATTTTGCCAATAAATTGAACAACATTCCTATATTTTATTGCGACTATATTTGGAATAGTTCTTGATTTGAAGAGTAGAAAATTCAAAATACACGATCGATTAAAAGAAATTTTGATAAAATACTGGTACCAATGATGATGTAACTCTTCAGCAAACACTTCTTCAATCTTCTGACTTAATTAAAACTAAATAATTCAAAGACAGTTTTAAAAGATGCTACCAAGACGACATCGCGTTATAAATAACAAAAAAAAGATCAACCATAAGATGTAATTTGGACTGAAAAACACCCACAGGAACTTCAAAGCCGTGTATAAATGAATCCATTTCACGCAGGTATTCCCGTTTCATGTGATAGGCAGTCGCCACATGGCTTTAAAACCTTCACGCCGTTAAACATTTTTGGCACAACGCATCTTATTGAGAGATAAATTTATTTATACAACGCCTCAAAAGCCGCCGCCGCCGCCACAAGGGTGACGAACACGTAAAAATAAACAAACGACAACCGCATTCGACCGTATACATCCCTCTTTCTAGGCGCGTTTTCTAAGGTTAAAATACAAAAAAAGGAAGAAGGAAGAATCATAGGAGAGGTCCATCAAAAAATCTAAGAGTGTAAAATAATACATGCCCTCTCTTCCCTTTCTACCTTCTCAGCCTTCTCTCTCCGTCTCGCATGCAAGGCTTGGCGAACCTCCTAACCCCCTCCCCCCTTCAACCTCCCAACTTCCTTCCCAACCCACCCCGTTGACATAATCCAGTCTCGCTCAGAGAAGGGCAGAGAAGATGGGGTTGGACGATGTGGGTGGGTTGGGTGGGAGAAAAGGGAAAGGGTTTTTAGGGTGGGGCTGGAAAACTTCAGCTACATCTTTATTTGGCGAGACTAGCGCAGAGAGAGAGAGTGAGAGAGAGAGAATGAGAGTTTCTTCCCTCGCTTGTCTCTTGTAAAGAGATAAGGAAGCCTCTTTTAAATAAACTGACAGATTTTGTTTTTTTCTTCTTTCGCTGAAGTTATTTATTTTCAGGATTGCGTTTCTTATATTCTCTCGCGTAATATACGTTCCGGTTTTTAAGTGTAATCCTGCGAGGCGATAAGCGTTGAGGTGTACGTCGTCCGGAGGAAATTATGTCGACTGAAAGCGATAACCGTTCGACGAATTACTTCTAATAAACATAGATTTCAAGAGTTAATCCAATTTTATTAAAGGAGACGAAATTGTACATTTAAACCACGGGAAATTCTATTTAGCCGGAATGGAGAAACATGACTTTATGACGCATTTCAAGACTAAACCCTGATAAAATTGGTGCAAAATTAAGTTACGATGACATTCCTAAAAACCAAACTCAAAATTTTTCTACCATTTGGTAATTTTTTAATTTAAAACTCAATCTACCCCATTCAGTGCCTTCCTCTGCATATTCTTATAGCCATAGCCTTCTTTTATGAAATCTAATATCCCTTTTCTCTTCCGACCTCTTTTTTCTTCCCTAGCACACTTTCTTCTCCAAATCTGACACAACCGGTCTTATTTATTTCGCTTATTATTCTCATTAAATTTCCTATCTTCCTCTTTCATCATTTGCTTTCCTCCCTAGCCCTAATAAAGTCGTTTGTCTGTCTGTCTGTCTCCAACTGACTTCCTCCAATGTAAGCCACACCCATATCTCCAAAGGCTCTTAAAAACCGTGCAACATGAATTAGTCCACTGTCTTGAGGTTACTAGTAACTATGATTATGGATCGAAAATAAAGTTTTATCGACAGGGCATAGCCTTCACCTAGAACAGCAACACCGAACCGTAATCCAAGGCACTAGACGTAGGCTGCTATTTACGGCGCGGCTGCATCCTAGCGACGGAAACCACAACGAAACAAAAAAAAACAGCGACGGACGTAAATTGCAAGCGCGGAACGAGACAAAACGCGTACCTAAGCAACAAATCTTTTTTTAAACCTATCGGGGAAGAAAATGGGAAAATATCGCGACCATAAAGTTAGAGGAAAAATAGTAAAAATAGAGGACTGAAACATCGCGACGGATAACAAAGTACGGCTAAGTACGCGAAGCGTAGCAATTTTGAGGAGAATTATTATGGCGGAGGCGAAAGAGGGAGATATTCTGTATTCTATTAAGGAACTTGCAAGTTAGTTACCCTATCCGCTTGATATACTGACTTTAAGTCTGCGCGGATAATTAATACCGCGAGGAAAGTCGTACGAACAGAAGTTCTAATTTACGCGAATATTTTTTCCGACTGTTTGTTACTGTTCCTATCGCACCGCTTATAAAAGAAATGGCGTTTGCGTGATCGCACGAGGAAAGTTCTAAATTAATGGTGTAAGCAAATGTTTTTCGGCTTGGTATGTGAAAATTTCCTGCGTCCAATCCGGATTAAAACGACGCTTTATTTACAAAATTAAATAAAATACATAGCCATTAAAAACAAAACGATTATAAAAACGTGATTCATTACATTAAACGACTAGCTCACAGATGCAAAAAAAATTGTAAACACCCATTTCGATCGCTATTCCATATAATTAATTTTCACTTTCCTATCTGAAGAGACATGGGTTGCAAGTTATTTTCTTAAAACATTTATTGAGTATTTTACCCTTTGGGAATCAAAGTCTGAGAGATATAAGTTCGCAGAACTTGAGAAAATATCTCTCGTGTTCAAGAACCGGTCTCCTCACTTAATTTTATTAATAACAGAAAACATTACATAAACATTACCTTGTTCTGTTAACATTCAAAACACAGTTCGTGCCTCGTAAAAATATAAGATATAATGCAGTAAAATAGTCCGACGCTTAAAGTTACCCTTTCTATAATTTATTTCCGAAAATCTACAAAATTACGGCCTCTTTGAACCCGCCCGAAAATTAAAAAATATCTAAAAAAAACGATATTTCAGTCAAAATAAAAAAGATCCTACATCAAATTAAACTGTCACCGCATCGAAAAAAAATTAAAAACACGAACGAAACGCGCTTCAACAGCTGAGAAAGAGAGACAGAGAGAGAGGGAGACAGAGAGAGATACAGAGAGAGGATGAGGGTAAAGCCTTAACTTCCGTTTCTTAATCCCCCCCACAATTTCGGGCGTCGAAATTTTTTCTTTTATCCAACCGCTCGGAGAAAACGTTCGAACGCATAAAGCGACGGCTTGTTGCTCCGTACTGAACGACTCCTACCGAAAAAGGACGGAAGTGACCGAAGAGACAAGAGTCGCGCGGTAAGAAGAATAAGGAAGTCTTTCTGGAAAGCGAAGTCGGGATAGAGAAAGCAGGAAGCGGATAGAGAGGGTGGAAAGGACGGGGGAGTGTGCGCGAGGCGACGCCAGAGAGGAAAGAAGGAGGAGGAGGAGGAGGAGGAAGCGGTTAGGTAAATTTGAAAGGAGAAGCGTAGCCGAGAATTGAGGGGGAGGAAAAAAAAGAAAGGGAGCGGGGGGGGGGGAAAGAAAGGGAGCGGAGGGAATAAAAGAGAGGGGGCGGGAAAAAAAGAAGGAAGGGCGGGGTCCGAAATAGCGCCTTGGCGTGAGGTGCAGCTTTGACTTTTTTTTCTTCTCCTTTCTTCCCCTTTTATGGGGCGGGGGAGCCGTTTTAATTCACCTGCCAAGCAGCGATTCTAAAAAAAAAAGGAGAACACCAAATAAACAAGCATTTATAGGCGGGCGGGAGTCGTAACTCTTTCACGCGCACAAACCTACTTCCCTTCCGAACTCATACCTCCGACCTTTCCTCTTCCACACCAACCCAACCCAACCCCGTTCTTAATTTTATTATTTCAAGGGCACACTCAATCTTTTTTCCACCCTTTCTCTCGACTCCATCTTCTGCTAGTCCTTTTAATTTCCTTTCTCTCTCGTCGCCGAAATCCCTGAAGAGGTTGGAGAAAAAATAAACTCGCACCCTTTACCTCTTGGGCCGCATTTCCTCCCCCTCCTTCTCTCCATCGAGATTAACTTAGGGCCGTATTATCTACCCTTCGCTAATCCCTGCACTCGATCCCTTTCTGTGAGAGTTGTAATAATCTCTCCATCACAATGTTTTCCTCTGGAAAATATAACAGAGCAAAAACTCGAATAATCTAGACTACGCCCAAAAATTCGTTAACGCCAATAATATTCTTTACGATTTTTGGAAATTTTAGACGATAAAGAAGTTAAAAACAATTTAATCCTGGAGCGCATACGTGAATTTAACATGCGTTAATGCATACATGGGGCGGGGATTCCGAATGATGCGCAAATTTTTTTACTTTTTCATAGTTCCTTCTAAATAATGCTGCATAAAATGACATAAAAACACTCGTTCCTCGCTTATTAAACGCACTATCATATTTGTATAAAAATTGTAATAATTTGATTTGCAACAGAGATAATAACATTTTTTTAATAATAAAACAATTAATCATTCAAAATCATAGAAAGGTAGTGATTTAAAAATAATTTTAAATACCATAGCAATTCTGCCGAAGCTTGGAAATATTTGTGCTATAGGGAAAATTTAATCATAGGTCTTCGTTACAGAGAGTTTTGTATGCGTTTGTGCGCGCGAAAGTGTATTTTATATTTCTATAAATCTCAGTTTAACGTGTAATTATTTTGTTACAAAAGCTAACATTCTTTAAAACATCACGCCATCTCAATTATTCAAACGACACCAAAATATACGGAGAGCCGATTTTGAAGATTGACTAGAAAAAAATTTTCCCATCTGAACGCTTCCAATTCACAAAATAAGAAATTCTCAACTATAGAAAACAATTTTACGCGCACCAAAAGTTTACGCAACATACCATCAACCAAATCAACGCATTAACGGCCGCGAAAAAGTTTTCTCGCGCAAAAACTTCTTTTTCTGGGCTTAACATTGCTCTTTTCACTAACCTAACCTTTTCCAACCCTTCCGCGCAGGCGAACAGCATCGAGCTTCTGCATACGAACCCCTCTTCACTTCTCCCATTCCTTCGACACCGTCTCCATTCCATTCAACCCTTCCTCTTCCACCCCATTTTCTTCCTTTCAGAAATTTCCACTTCTAGGGCAATACCGAAGCCTTTTGACCTTAGCCCTGCGCCGCCTGGCTTTCCTGAAAGGTTTCTACTCGAAACCCAGTCGTATTTCAAGATAGTGTACGTAGAGGGCGAGTCGAGGAGGGAGGAGAGCGAAGGGAAGGAGGACATAGAGGAAAGGTTTATCTTCCAATGCCCCGTGGGGATGTCACGGTGTTTGGTGTGTGTGTATATATATATCGTACGCTCCCGAAAAACGTTCTCTTAAAAGGTATGTATAAATAAGCAGTCGGTGTTTGAGAGGAAAGTTTTGGAAAAGGGTAAAAGAAAGTCACCGTGGCCTATGAATGCCTGCGGAAAGCATGCTTCCAAAGGTATCCCTCAGAAAAATAGCCACCCTTTGGGTACGACGGAAAGGAGGCCTCCAACATCTCCGTTAAAGATTTATTCTGCCTTTCAAAAGAAGTACCAACAAAGAAATGGTGTTTAGACAGACCTAGACAAGTTTGAAAAATGAATTTTGATCATATAACTAAGCCCTATGGCTATTTATAAATAGCAACGGTCTAATTATGAATATTTACCATATGACAAAATTTAACCGTCTAATGCAGAAACTCAGGCTCAATAGATGCTAATTGAATGATGCAAATATTAGATTCTCTAATTAAAAACAGCCAATCATTGTTAGTTTTGGGCATAAAATATATCATATAGATCAGGGGTCGGCAACCTTTCACAAGTGGCGGGTTAAATTCAATCAGTGTACGGTCTCGCGTGCCAGTAATAAATTTTAATTTAGTTCAATGATACAATTAGATCCAAAAAGAGGAAAATTAATATTTTTACTCAAGCTGTTCCACACAGAAATATTTATATGATACATCGATGAGGAAAAAGAAGAATAAAACAAAATTTAATTCGCGTAATAAGGTTAGTCAGCCTCTAGTGCAACAGACTCGTAGAAAAGAGGGGACGTAAATAGATCACATCTTTTATCTCATACATTCTAACTTTCTAATTAGAGAGACGTCTACATATATAAAAGTCACGAAAAAAGCTTCCCCTCTTAAGAACCCGAAGAAGATGATCTATCCACTTCATCTGAACAGATCATCCCGTCAAATTAGCGAACTTTTCCCGACCGTTTAAAAACGAGCCATCCGATGACACATTTGTGTCCCAAGATGAAAAAATTTCGAATCAAGAAAGGAGACGGCAAAAGGGTGAGCATAACCACACGCAAGCTAGCGATGGGGAGGGAGACGAGACGAACACTCATAAAAGCTCCATAAGAAAACGCGTTTACAAAAGGGCATCCATCTTTTAACCCCTTTCGAAATACACTCCCCGGTTTGAGACTGCGAGACGGAAAAGAAACAAAAAGGATCCACTTCCGCTCACGGTATACGGACGGCGACACGAGTGCCTCGGCGGCCGTCTTCGGTAACTCCTGTAGAGACTTCGACCATCCCTTGGAAAACTTACGAGGCGGCAAAATGCTCGACATAACCAAGACTCGGGAAATGGATTTGCGCACGACTTACAGGGTAGCAATTTACCTTTTGTACCCTCTGAGCTTGGTATTTTGCATTTCATTTTTAGGAATAAATCCTAACGAGAATTTCGCGTAATTTACCTGTTGAAGACACAGATCAAGGTATGCGTCGACCCGCGACTTTACTTCTGAAGAAGTTTATATATACCTACTAGGGGGCTCCGTACCCTGCTCGCTACGCTCACTAACCCCCGCTTCGCTCAATATAGAGAGATTATCATTTTGTAATGAATATGCATGCATTTGTTGTTAATTTTCAAGAAGTACTTTACACAAAATGTCTTGTGTAATTACGCCCTTTCTTACTTTTCCATCTCTGTAGCTCTGTAAAATGTTGACTTTGATGTCTTGTAAGGAAGAAACCCTTGAAAAGCCAACGTAAAGTTGTCCATGATTGAACATTGGCTCTGGTAACTGTACACCAGATGCATGGGCCTATTTGCGTTAATAAACATAAAAAATTTAGAATATAATCATTTTACTTACAAGAAAGGTAAAATTCCAATATCCATATGATGAAAGAAAATTCAATTGCTTTGGTCAATCGTTTTAAATGCTTCTCATAAGCAGTTTCCTAAATAATTATCAGTAATAATTATATAAATAATCATTAATAACTTACGTTTCTATGTATAAAGATTGACGTCGGTACAACGATAATTTCGATGCTTAGACAAAATTTCGAAGCGAATAACGCCATTCTTTCGTCTATTTGAAGGCTTAATTGACACTAATTGAATCGGAGACAACAATGAGGGTCGTCTTGACAACACCCGGAAAGAAAAAGGATGCCTATTTCTAAAAATTTCGGCCGTGTAACATTTAAACATAGCAAGAAAAAGATAGGATACAGTTTTACCTATCGAATAAAGTAAAAACGAAAAACATCGGTCTATATTTAGGTATTTTGATGAATGAAGGAAGAGAGAGAGACCCTTATCATGGAGAGAAAATAAAGTCAGTTCTTGCCACTTGTCGTTTTTTTCTTACGAGCGTCGTCGTCTCCGGAGGAAGAAAGTCGCGTTATTTATCGCTTATCCGCTCTAGGTGAGCTCGCCTCGGCGGAAAATATTTTATGCGAGTCGCGTCAGGGAATGCCGTCACGCACGAAAATGTGGCTTCGAGGTTCTTGCACATTAATTTTCGGGATATTGCTTATAGTTGAACTTTTTGTACGCGGAAGAAGAAAGTAGCATTTGGTACATTTTACATATATAGGTGTATGTGTGTGTATGTATATATATATTTTTTTTCAGCTCCACTTAAATCACTTTCCACGCGTGGTATTTCGATTTTATTTCACTAGTCAAGCGAGCCATAATATATGGTATCTGTAGTGTGTCTCAAATGGAGTAAAAAATCAAGCCGTTTTCTTACATGCATGTTTAATTCTGGTATGAAGGTGAAGAAATAAACGGGAAATGTGCGGAAAATCCCCGGAGGAGTAGCAACTTATATTTACTGGATTAAAAAAATTGATGGATTTTACACCGTAATTTCGCGAGAAATTATTATGACAATTATTATTTTAAATGAAGCCAAATAAAAATAGATTGCTTAAAATAGTCCAAAAAATAGACCGGATGAAGTTAATACACCGCCATAAAACAGGCATTAAAATTTTGTTTAAACGCCTGATTACTTCGTGCCAAATCGCCCCAATGCGTGTTTAACTTCGTCTAACGTAACGTGGCATTATCTACCTCGAAACATCTTCATTAATAAGATGCCCGTTAATGCCGTGAAAAGGATCACTTTATTCTCACGCAGACAAGTTTATCGAATGAAGATTGCAGTACGGAACAATGTTCAATAGTTGCTCGTATATGGAAAGTTTAATTGTGACTTCGTAGCGGGCAATAAAACTTTAAGTGATGAGCGAGTTGATATTCCACGGACATAAACTACCCGCAACTCATTTTCTTCCTCATATTCCTTATTGCACCCCATGGTCAACCCCTCTTCGACCCTCTCCTCTTTTCTCTTATTCTATCCCGCTACGCGTGCCTTCCATCCCTTTTCTCAGACCTCATCTCTCTTATATATATACCTATCCCACAGAGGCCTCAACTCATCCCTTTTTTCAGCCCTTTATTCGTCCCGTATTCCACAAACCCTTCATCCACTCTCTTGCGACTAATATTTTACGGATGGAAATGGAATCGAAGTATAAAAATCGTATCCGAGCATGAAAGGCAAAAATGGAATTTGGAGGATAAAGAAAATCGGAAGAGAAAGTAAAAAAATGAAGAATGAGAGGTAGTGTCTCATATATTTACGCTATTTTCGATTTCTCTCGGGAACGATTTAATACAACGTAAATTTCAGGATAATCTGCATAAAAAACTCAATTTTATCACTTTCTGCGGACAAGTAAAACGCCATTATTAGAAATCATTTAGATTTTAGGCGATCGCGATTTTCTTCAGGTTAAAGCCACTTCACGTGCCGAAAAACTGATCTTAATACGGTTTACTCAAAAGCCTAAAATTCATGCTTCAAGAGGAGATTCTGCTACAAAAGTATACTGAGAGATGTATTTAAACTGCTGGAGCTACGCAAAACTCTCACCAGATGGGTCCCAAGAGACATTTGTAAATAAACGCATAGACGAGAAGTTGGCAGCATTTTTGTAATAATTTAGAGAATCCAAAAGATATTTATGAAAAAACCTTTAACATATTAATGAGGCAACTCTCGTAGACACAGAACGATCGAAACACGAGTATTTAAGCTACATGTCAGACCCCGTCGGCGATAACGCATCGATCGGCGATATTTTTTTTTTAATAATCCGTTTTAGAATTCCACCACTTCAAAGAAGCGTTTTTTGTTTCAATTCTCAATTTGCAATTAATCACTGCATTACTTAACTCTGAAATGTTTTCCGTAAAATATCATTCGCATTTTTTCATCGATATTTCGAATCAACCTGGACTTCGTATAAGGCTTTCGAGTGTCTCTTATCCTGCATATTTTTCAACCTTAGTGACTTCTCAAGTACCAAGTCGGAGGAGTGACCCCAGCAGGACGCACCTCTCAACTGGCACTCTTCATGGCCTACCTGCCTACGGCAGCTTACAACCAACCGTTTCTTTCGCATTTCTCGGATCTCTTTATTTGCAGAGACCGCGCATAAAGCCTTTAAAAGGGTTGGGCAGCCGATGTACAGGTAGCGAAAGTGGCGGAAAAAGAGAATCTTGCAGCGACTCTTTCGAAATATATAGAGAAAAAATCCCCTGCAACCCTCTCGGAGCTTAGAAAGTCGTCGGACCGGAACATTTATCGCAAGGAGAACGAGGGAAGATATATAGAATGGAATGCGGAGAGGGTTTTGAATATTTTGTTCGGCGCTCAGAAATGTTACCATTCGTAAATATACGGAAAGGTTGTCCCCTTGGAGGTCGCATTCAATGATCTTTGAGAGGAAGTCAGAGAGGAGGATGACAATGACAAGAACAATTTTCCTACTGCTAAATTATAATCTAGCGGAGTTAGATTTCTTAAACTTTAATTTGTCCTAAAGATCTATTTTTACGAAGATTTAATCAATATCCCTAGAAATTTGTATATGTTATACGCACACGTTAATGCGTCAATTCTTGAAATGTTCCCCGAATTCAATGAAAACCCCCATCCAACTTGATAAATTCATCTATACGACGGCGCCCTTTCGTTAAACTACCTCAGTACTCCAGAAAACAAAGTTTTAACTCGACTAAAACCAGGCTTTACAAAAAAAAAAAAACTCCGAAGCTTTGCGTCTCAATCCGAAGGATTTAAAACCCCCTAAAAAAAACAGAGAAATTAGCATTCCGTCGGAAATGAAATGCGCGGACATAGATATTTTAAGTCTGTTCCGCGGAGTTCCGCTTCGGAGGGAAACGGGTATTAATACGTCCGTACCGTTGAACACCCTCAATGGAAGACAATTACGAACTGAATCTTCGGGAGAGGAAAGACAAGAGCACTGCGAATTTCATTAAGGATTATAAAAGGGGGAAAGAAAGGGCATTTTTCACCGATGAATGACGATGCTGGGCAGAACGGAGGGACTTCATAAAACAACAATGAACTTCCAAAAACGAGAGGCGCTCGTTCAGTTCCGCTTTAATTCCGTTCGAAATCCTCGAGAGAATTCTCGGGGAAAAAAACAGCTCCCACTTAAAAAAAAAAAAAGGATAAAACTCCGTTCCTCGATAACTTGTTTTTTTCCACGTTATATTTCTCTCTGCGCGTTTCAACTCAAGATCCATATCTTCACTGCTCTTGAATATCATAAATTTACAGCGCTTATTCAACATTTAGAAAAGAAGAACTTTAAACATCGACGCGTGGGATATATGTATTTTCCCAAATGTGGGACTCACGCATACAGAACAGCGGAAGAATGCATGGCCCAAATTATTTTTAATGCGATAGGAAGGTTAATCTGTTAACTTAGGGAAGCCTCCCGAATGAATTTTCACGAAAAATCTGAGTGATATACAAAAAAGATGGAATAAACTACAGTTCGGTTATCTGAAATGAAAACGGATCTCATTTTGCTTCTATTCGCCAAATTATTTTGCCTCACATTATCACAGCTCTGAAATCTTACGCTTGTGGAATCCTCTTCCGTTGAAAACTGAGGATGGAAATAAGTTTTCAAGCGATGGAGTTTCCACAGGATTCCCATGATATCATTATAGATTATTTCCAACAGAGATAATTGACATATGCAAGCCTTATTTATCCTAGTCATATTACCATTTAGAAAATGTCCAACATCTTTTGATCACTTACTCTTCTTTCTATTGCGTAGATAATAGAGCACTCCCATTTGACCTATCACTTCTACGCCATAGAAACCATCATCTCGTTACCTCTTTTCCTCTGTAATCTCCTTAAATAAAAGAAGCGTTTCCCCATGTTTCCGTTTGGAAATCCGCCGCGTTTTTTCCTCCTCCTACCCCATACCCGTTTCTCTTCTCATCTTTTTCCTCCCCGTCTTTCTATCTCTTTTTCTCCATCCTCCAACTGGCACATTCTCTCCCTTCCATTCTCGTATTTTATCCATCCGCTTCTTCCTTGCCCTCCTTTTTTTCTCCCGCCGCGGCTTGTCGATAACCCTCACCCGATACTGCAATGTAAGCAGCTCGGGAATTCATTCCGCTTGGTTACGCAGGGAGGGTGGGGCGTTCCATACCTCACTACCCATCCAACCCCACCTCGCCCACTTTCACCCTCTTCCTCTCTCATCCACCTTTTGCCTCTCTCTCTCTCACCCTCGCTTTTTGCGCTCCTATCCCTTCCTTTTTGCGCTCGAAATTCTCATCGCCTACTCCATGCGAAGAAAAAAATAACGTAAGACTCACGTACGAGTACGGTTATTACAACGTATATTGACTCCGTATTTGTTTTTCGATAGACCGATTATACTACGAGTCAAAATGTATAATGCGAGTAGAATTTTTAGGCACAAGAGATGTGGAAAGGCGGTTCATTAAATCTTTCACTTTTTTCAACAAAGTGTTAATCTAATAGAGACATTGGCCGATATCGCAAATATTATATACTATGAGCACGGGAATGATTAAGTTAAAGGTGTGAAAAGTTTAAAGCGTTACATGATCTTTCACATACGTGTTCCAATAAAATTCTTAATTTTTACGCTCGATTTTTGTGCATTTAGTTTGCTGCATTTTAAATATTAAAAATTTTCCATATCGTTCATATATACGTTTTATTTCCGTATCAATTTCATAACCTAAATATATGCTTACATTAAACACGTCATCAAAATAGATATTATTGTCAAGTATTACATAACATTTATTGATGTGAATGCGTAACGATGGGACTCTTCATCTAATTCATGTCAGAAAGACCCAAATCATTAAATGAAATTTTTATAAATTAAAATTTTACACGTATAGTGTCTTGTTCGATTTTTATCATTTTAATAAATCGAGAAAACAATCTCTATCGGAGACGAAACTCATCGCCGAAGACGACTTAAAATTCAACAGGCGCAGAAAAGCCGTATCTCCCTTTTATTTTCTTAAAAAAAAAAAGCCGTAAAAACACTCTCAAACGTATGGAAATAACCCAAAATTTTCATTTGATCCACCCTCCGACTCGACCAGCAGAAGTCGACCATAAATTCGAGTCGCGTCTTTTTCCAACAATGCTCCTCCGACACTTTATTCCGACCCTTTTATTTTTCGCCGATTTACTCTTGAAAATGAAATAAATAAATAAACGGGACGATCCGCGTCGAAATATCCATTTCTCGTCGTTTAGGACAGTCTAGCCCTCTCTCTCTCACTCACTCTTTTTTTTCCCTATCTCTCCCGGTCGGTGGAGGGAATTTCGAAACGCCTCCTGTCTCTCCTCCGTAATTCCTAGCATACCCTTATCCCCCCTCCCATTCCTAAACCGCCCGTCAGCTCGACCCCGCGGTGGGGCGCGCCGCGCCGCGTCAACTGAATTCCTTCGCGTAGAGCGAGAAGGCTTCTGGTTTTCGCGGTCCTTGACTGCTCCTGTCGCTGAAATCTCTCTCCGCTTCAATCTTTCCATTCCTTTCTCTCCCTCTCTGTTCCTTTCTCCTCTTCCGCTTTCTATCTCACTCTCTCTCTCTCTATGCTTTCACGGTCTAATCTTTCTACCTTTCTATATTCCAATTGAATCCCTCCACTTTATCTACTCATCTACCTTCTTTCTCTCTCTCTCTCTCTCTCTTTTCATTTTCCTTCTAATATCTTCCTCCACCTCACACTATGTATTTCTTTCCGTCTCTCATTCTCTGTTTCATACGCTCACATCGAATACCTGTCTCTTATCCTTTTTAAAATCCTGTTCGTTTTTCGATCCTTTTCATATATCGTTATACCCTTCTTGGTTCTTCTATTTATCTTCCTTTTTCTTTTGAGCCGCGTTTCGCAGCAATGCGGCAGCGTGTATTAGCTTCATCGCCCTTCCATGTGCAAATAGCAGCGGTGCGTCGTAAAAGGAAAACTTAGCGAATGTAGTACATGACGGGAATCGGAACGCTATAAAGTCGGATTTTTAAATAGGTTAAAACCGAGATATGAGCTTTTTCTTTTTAGTCTTGCTCTCCAAGAAATTAGGGGTGTTAACTTTTTTTTATGCTGATGACTTTTCAATATACTCCGAATTAAATGATTAATTTTGCAATTATCTAGCTTACCTTCCGAAATCACTGCGTAATCGATTGAATTTATAAATTTTATAACGTACGCGTATTGGATTAGCATATAAATCGCGCCTATATATAACGTATACTTCAGTTTTCAACGTCCTTCCTACACCTATATTCTCCCATATTTTCTCGTCATTCTTTCAACTATGTTCCTTTCCCTCTACCTTGTGATTCCTTCACTCGCCCTTACTTATTTTCTCGTTCTGTAAATTATCTATCGACCACCCTATCCCAGCCATTTTCCCTTGGCCATTGCCCACCTCGTGAACTCTCTAGCAACGTATCGCATTCAAGATTTATCAGCCAGCTTTCCGACGAATAGCTTTTCAGTTCTAAGGGAAAAGGTAGATCATATCACCCTGTGCCAAATGTTTCGTTTGTGGAAGAGTATTGCGAGAACGATCCCAGATACTGGGTAAAAGGCACAAAGGATTTATAGAAACGTACCGGTTCAAATCTTGAAAACGTGTACCACTCTTCAGATCTATCCATTAATCCGCGTATTTCATGTTGGCGTGGATTGATGGGATGTTTGCGGGACCGTTGGGATACTGTATCTCGGGGTGTTACTGGGTCATTTCCTACTCACGAGTTCGACATTTTTGAGAGAAAAATGTTGGAACTACGGTGGGATGACCAATGTGCACGGTTTCAAAGGGATATGCAGGCGGGTAAAGGAAGGAAGGAATACAAATTGAAACTTTGATAAAAGAGAGGCGGATGTCTGGTAGGTTTGATCTTTTATAGTAGAGTACAAATTTCTTTTACGGTGGAAATGCTTATTCAAGTATTATCGCAGATAGGAATGAAATACGTAAATACATTTGTATTGTTTTTCTGAATTGAATAACTTTAGTTTTATTAGGGTTGAAAATAATATTAACATGTTTGTGGAGGTATAAAAATACACGCCGGTTATACTTAAAAAATTAAATATTTAAATTAACCCAAATTCTAAAATTTTAACCACTAACCAAGAATAAAAAGTCAAAACGATAGAAGAGATAAGCGATAAAAATAGAGATACGCCAGAAAAGTGGAGATAGTAAAGAAAGAACGACCCATAGGGAAACGCAATAGAGATAAAAAAGAGAATTGAATAAAGATGTCGAGAAAGTAGAAGGGAAGAAAACTTGGGCGGATAGAGAGAGAGAATCCGAAGGGAGATTGTGGTAGAAAGGGAGGGAGGGAGGGGGGAATGAATGGGCTGCGAGAGAGTCGGGTTCGAGTGAAGTGATACGGAAGGACCTCTGTCGGCAGGAGGTGACAGATGGGGAGTGAGGGGGGAGAAGGGAGGGAGGAGGAGGGGAGGGAGGAGGAGGGGAGGGGAGAGAAAGGGGCAACGGGGCCAAATGTGTTTGAAGTGGGCTGAATGCGGACATAGACGTTGGGAGGCGACGCAGAATGGAGGTAGGAGAGGGAGATGCTTTGGAAAAGAGTGGAGAGAGAGAGAGAGAGGGAGGGAGGGAAGGAGAGGACGGGAGAATGCAGTTGCGCTGAATCAGGTGTGACCTCCCGTCTGTACCTCTTGGAAGCCATAGCTAACTCAAAGCGCGTTTTAGCAGGCGAAAGATTGGCGCTGCTGTCGCAATTCGAAAAGATTTTGACCTCTCTCTGTTTCTCGTTCCCTCTCTCGATTCAAACGTGGTATTTCCCACCCACCGTTATCCGCCTTCCCTCCTCTGCCCTCCTCCCTCCTCCTCTGTATAGCATCGGACACAAAGGGAAGAGAGAAGCCAGGGCGTCCTGTTTTCATTTTCCCTCACGAGAGGCGCTCGGGTTGAACGCACGGAAAATTGGTACGGTCCAGATGAAGATATGGACAAGGGCGTCGCTTGGGGGAATGGAACTCTTGAAGCGCCGCGATTTCCTTATTCCTTTATTCCCTTCCTATCTTTTCGCGGCCGTATGGATCTTGCGCAATTCAAAAGGATTTTGCGAGGCGGATTCAATCGAGGTAGCGGCTTGTTATGCGCATATTTATTCTTCGTACAAGGCGCTGATAGCCAATTCAATCTCCGGGATAACTTGCGGAAAATGTTTATCGATTTAGAATTGTGTGACAGGAGTTAGAAATGGCTAACACCAGTAAACAAAACTCTTGAGTAAGGCCAATCTTCATCAGATAATTTTCTGGCGATTCCGTGTCGACATGAATAATGTTATTCAAAGGCGTACTTTTGTAGCGTGTATAGTTGACAGATCGATGATAAAATTGCACAAAAGAGGATATCGAGATTGCTAAAAACGAAACTGTAAATTGCGAGTACTTCGGCGGACCAGATAATTTTTACATTGGACATTGCCTAGAGATTCAGCGATGTTGTACGGTTGAAAATCGAGTCTATATAACTTATTATTCGTGGGCGAATAAAATATAGATTTTAAACATAGGAAAGTGTGTTAAACTTCACGGATCGCTTTATATTCGTAGATATGTTGTTTCCGATGCGTAAATTAAATAAAATGAATGCATAATTAATTAATTATAAAAATCTAGTACTCTCTACTATGATATGCAATTTTAAGATATAAATTGTATGAAAATTGTGCCGCGCTTAAATAAAAATATTTCCCTATTTAACAAATAATTATAATGTGAAAATACGCGCGAATATTGCCACTAACCAAACAAAACACCAGATATGTATCCGAGTTCATTCCACCGAAGACGCAACCATTACCCCATTCCCGCGCAAACAAAAAATTCCCACCGAATGAAATCGGACTAAATTTAGATAGAATCGTAACAACTCCTTCTAAAAAAAAAACAGGAGGGACGTGGAAAGACGGGAACAAAAAAATCAATGACGAAAAGAAGTGAAAAGAAGGATAGACGTGGGGGAGCGAGCGAGAGAGAGAGAAAGGAAAAAGATTATGGGCGAGGAAGAGGAAGGAAGGATGAGGATGTTAGGATCCAAAGAGGCAGAAATTCATGCCAGCGGATTGTGAAGGAGGGATCATGATAGGAACTAAAGGTATGAGAGAAATGGAGAGGGTGGAGTTGGGTTGGGGTGTAGGGGAAGAGAGTGAGGGAGATGGTTGGGAGTAAGAGGGTGAAAAAGTAGGCGGGTTTTTTTGGGGGAGGGGGGTGGAGACGAAGAAGGGGGGGGGGGGGGGGAGACGATAGGGATGTTTGGGAGAGGCCAAAGGGCAGAAGAGAGAGGAAAGGGAGGGTCCAGTGGGCGGGTCTTAGGGAAAGGACTGCTGACAGCGCGGATAAGGATAAAAAGAATAAAAAAGAAGGGGAGAGGTAAAAATGCCGACGGGGACCCTGGCACACTTGGCTGGCCCGAGGGCGAAGGGGATGAAGGAAGAGAGATGGGCGAGGGAGGAAAAGGGTTTAATGTCTCTTTTTATCTGCTAGGTGGGCGGGTGGGTGATCAACAAGGGGAATGGAAGAAGAATTGATTGATTGAGGGAACATTTAATTTGTAAAGGCTCCGGCCGTTAAAAAGGAGGACTCGGTTTCGCGTTACCCTTACAACTGGCGGAGGAGTTTCGTACGTGGAACTTTTTTATTTCGGCGCGTTTGGACGTGATTTATGTAGACGTGATTCGAAAAAAATCGGTTTAAGATGGTACGTGGGGTTGCGTTATTAATAGTCTCGTACATCGTAAAAGAAATTTTCTCGTTTGAAATTCTTCGAGTAAGAGTGCGGAGAAATGACCAACATTGAGTTATGCTTTAAATACGTGTCCAAGTACAGATATTTATATAGATTTCGTTCCTACAATAACGGCATAATTGGCACGATGAGGCCTTTGAAGAGTCGTGAAGGCCTCAAAGAAAGGTTTCAAAGAAAGTACAACATAGTATATGCATTAAAATGTTTTTAACATATGCACTTTTATGAAGTGGTACGTAAGGCTCAATTATTTTACCATTATGAAAAAATCTATAATAATAAAGTACCAGCATTTAAACGACAGTCGCAACTATTAATCTAGATTAATTACGCCAACTTAAAAAATACTAGCAGGACAAATAAAATATACTATTTCTATAGTTAACAAATAAATTGGAAACGGCATGGTTGAATATCAATTGAAAAAAAAGACGTGGTGAAAAATATTTCCGCCCTACTTCTTCGTCTTTATCTCTTTCGTCACGACTACCTTCCCACTAATTAAAACAATAGTGAAAAACATCGCAGGTCTAGAAAAAAATTAGGTCCAGATCTAGGAGCCACTTCCAAAATCCAACCGCCGGTTAATATTTCTATGCGATGCAATTTAGAATGAGGATTATTTAAATCCGTACACATTAACTATTCGCTACACTCACGACGTAAAAATATTACCTACTTAGCAACCCTATTGAAATGAAAAACATAACAGTAAAATATGGTCGCGGCTATGCAATGTTTCGTCCCAAACGGCGAATGGGCGTCTCTATTTATCCCACCCTGCCTACACTTATCCTTATCTAGACAACTCATCCTAACATCCTATTTCTTTGAACTATCGATATCCACAGACATTCCTATGGGGTTAATATACGAAAAAAGGGCAAAGAAGACTCCATCCACCCGAGGAAAAAGATCCAGAACCCGTCGTCTTCATAATAAATAAAACTTTCTCCTTTACGCGGAGCCATAAATGGAAGAGTAGCGAGTGACGGAGGAAGAAAGAGAAAGAAAAATGAACGTACGTGTGTATGCGCGTGAGAGAAAGACATCCAGAAAGCTCCTCTTGAAAACTACCTACCGCGGAGACGAGGAAAGAGATCGGACGGAGAGAATAAAAACTCTAAACAACTCGCTTTTCTTTCGTAGGCTTTCGCTGCGACGTGCGTGCGCGAGAGTGTGTGTATGTGTGTGTGCGCCCTCTGGTGAAGAAGATGGATCAGGAGGCGTCGGTTCTTTGTAGGTGCCTGTGTGTATGCGAGGGGGGGTAAGAGAGGGGAAGTGTATGATAGAGAATGGAGGAGGTAGGGAGGATGAGGTCTCTAAAGTTGGTTAGGGATGGTGGTTTGGGGAAAAGGTGGTTTGGTTATCCGGTTAAGAGAGGATGGGAAGGAAAGGGTCGAGATGAGGTGATTGATTCGAGGAGCGGCCGGAAGCATGGCGTGGCGGATAGAGTGGGTGGGTAAGGTTGGACTCCGAAGGAAACTCCGCAGGACCACATTTGGGACCAAATACCACACCAAACGTCCCAAAAATCTTGCTCGCCTGAGAGACCCCCCTCCTCTCTCTCTCTTTCTCCGCACCTTTTTTTCTTCGGGACCTTAACCCTATCTTGGAAACCACCTCACCGCGCCAGAAAACCACCGTCCCTCCATAAGCCTTCATCCTTCGCTAGCTTTTTTTTCTAAGCCCCAATATGCCAACGCACACGGCAAAATACCCCTTTTAAAGTTTCCTGCGTTGAATAAACATTTACCGAGGAAAATCTCTCGAATACGGGGAATCCTTTCTCTATTTCTCTGAGAGATGCGTTAGAGCCTCGTCAAATACTCTCCTAGGCTTTACAAATACGGCACAATTTAACGTAATTATCTCGAATGGCTTTCGCAAATGAAGATCCCGTTAAAGGGAAAAGCTTCTCTTCACCGATAAATTTTGAGTTCAGCCTCAGAAAACAACGTGAAATTTTAACTATTAAAAGCTTAAATAAATTATGCAAATCCTATGGTAAATCAGAAAATAAATGGTGGATCAGCTGCAAAACATAGCAACCTTTATGGTTGTATAATTCTTAGAAAACAACGGTTTAAACAAAAAAATGAAAATCACCGGAAATACACCTTTAAAGATGAGTCGAAGCCAATGAAACAAAATCTTCAATTACGTTAGAAGGCTATTAAATGTTAAACGTTTGTTTTTATTAATAACTCGAAGACAATTTAAGGATAAAATAAAACGGATATGCATTAAAATTTGTAATTAGGAGACTTTAGTTTCTATCGTCAACTGGACAAAGATTAAACTTATTTTATAAATTTTTACATTTTAAGTGTAATTGAATTGGGGATAACTATATAACGACGAGGGATGTTGGCTCTGAATCCGTCAATTTCAAAAGAACTGATCCATAACACCTACGTTCCGTCCATTTCATGGCGATTTTTGGTTCAATCAACCGTGTGGTTTTCGCCCAAATCGCATTTGGTCCGCCATTCGTGAACGATATATATTATTGGGATCATCGACTACAATATCGGGATTATTTTTTAGCTATTATTTTTCACAAAATTCAATAAGAGCTGCACATCTAAAAGAAAATTTTAAAAACAAACACGTGCCGTGAATGACTAACCGATGGAATTGGTCGATAACGCTTTTTCCAACCATAGTCACGGCAACTACAGCAATAACCACTGTCGTTGTTCAAAAAGGCGTACGAAGAGATAAAAAAATATATGCCTTTGAAACTTCCTTTGTTTCCGTAGCGCGTTAATTCCGCGTCGCAATGATGTCAATGAACCGCGTTAAAGCCTCGCGTGCTAAAGGTACTTCCGTCGTTTTTTTCTTTCTGTTGGCTCTGATCACGGACGGCAAGGGGAGGAATTTTCGCAGTTGCATGGCTTCGAGTCGGATAAGCACGAGAGAAAAAAAAGCCTCGCAGAAATGGGTCATTCACGCAAGAACAAACAACTCCCGGGGCCATATCTCCTCGGATAGTTGAAAGCCACGCATAAAAGAATAACTTCTAGGCTTTTGCAAACCAACCAACACAATTTAAATAAAAAAGTAGCGACAAAAACGAAATTAGTTCAAAACTTCGGATGAAGTTAAATAACTATGGCTGAAATGAATTTAACCATTTCAGTCATGAATTTTGTTGATGGAATGTTTTTTTAAATTCTGAATACTTCAATAATTCCTTTTCCAAAACTTTAGGCGATTTTAGGCTAGAAAAATCTGTCCGAAGTAAAGCAACATTTCAAAAACAAAATTAGCAAGACAACGCGAAAACATCGCATTTTCTACAGAAAAATATTCGCGTCTAGGTTTCGAAGCACGTCATTAACGCGACGCCATTTTTCTTGGCTATCGACCATTATTATATTTGAATATACAAAACAATTCTTAACCGAAAACTCTAAGAAAAACAACTCATAGAATGAACAACCGCCACACACATGGACACAGAAATGCCCATTCCTAGAGGTCGACCTTCACCGAGACGTTTTCGAACCATTAGCAGAATAGAAGAACAAACACGCATGCGCATAAAGGACGGTACAAAAAATTAGCATTTTTCTCCCCGTACCCGCGAAAGGGGTCCTGCGGTCGGAAAAAAGAACATTTCGTGAAATATTAAAACGAATCGAACGCGACGACAGGTTAAAAGAATCATTTCGTCTTATTTACGACGGGACCTTAATTGATTCCGGTCGGAGGAGGGAAAAAAAATCAAGGGTACGTTTTCTTCCCAGACCGCATCGTAAAAGAAAAAGAAACAAGAGTTTCATTTATATCCCGGAGCGGAGTCTTGGGAAAGAGGTGGAAAGAGGAACACCGAAGGACGTCTGATGGAACAACTTATTGCTCCCTACGGAGGACAATTTTTCCTTTTTATTTGAGGGACAAAAGCTCCCTCTATCAGGAGGGAATCCGCGGATATTCATCCCATTTCTTTTTGTAACTTTCTTCCGAAACTCGTTCGACCGCATCATTTGGGATGGCAAAGAATACCGAATTATACATTCGAGTCGGCCTCTTTTCCACGCCAGATATACAATTATACCTTAAGGTGCAAACCAGATAAGGATTGGATCGGGACCTCGAACTGTCGACGTATTGCCGGACGACATATTGGTCGAAAGGATGGACAGAGAGAGAGAGAGGAAGAGATGTAAAGTGGAAGAGATATAGAGAAAAAGAGAAGGAGATAAAGAGACGAAGTGAGGGAGAGAGAGAGAGGACAAGGATATCAATAACCTTCATCCTATCTATAAGCTGACGGCTCTAAAACGAAGAGACGAATTCCACCGGACCGAAAATAACACGGTAGAAAAGATTTTCGACGGGTTATCTTAGTTACCGAGTTGTTTCCTTCAAAAGTCTCCCAAATTTACGAGCGTCGGAGAATCATTTAGTTACAAATGTTCTCGTATTAGGAATATAAAGAGGAATTTTCCCGAAACAAATAGTCCGGAATCGTTTTTTTTACGAGGATTTATATCAGTTTCGTCTGAGAAGAATAGGAATTGGAATTTAACTTCCAAAAGAAAAACAAAACGTGAGGATAGTAAAGAATTCTTTACGACGGTTAACTGTAATTTTTCATGAAATTTAGCAGATTACCTCTTCAAGAAAAATCAAACTGGCTTCCAGGTGACGTTAAGTACACTCTTAATCTTGAATATTTGCAGACTGAAGAATGGAAAATCATAAAAACAACTCATTAAGGTCATTGCAACCGTTGTTTTTTATTATTCTGGCAAGCGTAACATGCGAAAAACGAACTATGTATAATATCAACAGATGTTTCTCCTTGAGTCATTCAAAGATTACCAATTTTTAAAGGAAGGTGATTGTTTTTGGACCATGAAATGAACGATTTGTTAATTATCGGAAAGAACGATCAGCATAGACTCACTTCCATATTTAAAAAAAACAGCGGAGTCAAGAAGAAACATTTTCCATCGAGATTTGGCGCAAACTTTCTAAAACACTTAGGCACGCCACAATAGACTTTTTAATACATTAATCCGAAAAAACACCGTTAAGCTCAAATGAAAACAACCAGATCCCAACCTCTTTCCCACCTCAATTACACCAAATTTACCTTCCCACACCTTCCATGTAGAAAAAAGCGAGAATTAGAAAGAGGAGAAGAAGAAGTGGACGAAACCGACCGGGCAAATAAAGAGGGCTAATTGATCGCTAATGGAAATGAAGTGCGCGCCGGATTCTGTCTCTCTCCCTCCCACTCGGAAAAAGAAGAACATCTAAAACAGAAAAATACCGAGAGGTCCCAAGAGAAGCCCCAGCCACGCTTTATTTTTTCTCGAGAGAGAGAGAAAATATGCTAGAAGGAACTCGCTCTACGAAACAGAGGAAGGCAAGACTAAGGCCTAAGCTTGACCATTAAGACCGCCTAGAGATGTACACATGACTGAGCGATCAGTTTTATTTGCTTTGGCTACCGACTTTACCGTAGAATTGACTCCCACAACCCTTCTATCCTCTTTCCTCTTCCATCTCCCTCTCTCTCTCTCACACACACACACACACAAGATGCTCTTAAAGCCTTGCGGGCAATAAACTGGTTTTTTTCGGAAGGGAAGGAAATCAAAGGCCTCTTGGACCACGAGGAGTGTTCGACAGCTTTGAGAGTGATTGACGACCAAAAACTCCCTCCTCCCATTTCCGTCAGTTCATATAAACGCCACCAGAGGCGCCCCTTTCGCCCTTTCTTCCTTCCGGAGGAAAAAACGAGACTTTCAGAGAGAGAGAGATCTCTGAGAGAGTTGTTATTCCTCCTCGTATTCAATATTCTTTATCCTGAGTGCACTTTCTCGCCAATTTCAACGTGTGGCGAAATAATCGAGCCATCCGGCGACATTAACGACCGCCTAAATTCAAGTAAGCGTTTGTGATACTTGGTAGTTTTTCATATTGGAGGGGCAGTCACGTATTGAGCCATCATATGCTAATTACTTCGTTAAAGTTTCTTTTGAGATGCTTTCTAAAGGATTTTAACAAAATTAAAAAAGATCGGCGAACAGAAAACTGGCCATAGGTTATTTACAAATAAAGCGATGACTGAAAGACCTTGAACATATAAACATTCAAGTTTGTTCGAGATACAGGAAGAATTTTTCCTCCAAAATGACAAGTATTGTGTACGTATTTGAGGATTTATATAGAAGTAATGAACGAACGTTAACGCCAAGATAATTCCCCGATGAGGTGTTCCAAAAAGACGGAATCCAATTGACAATCAAGATATTCTTATATCATGTTTCATGACTGAAGGATTTTACTTGGTTATTAAAGGCACCTAATGCATTTCTTCCTGAGTCACAGTTAATAAATACCAAGTTAAAAATCTAGACAGTGGTATTAACTGCAAAATAAAATAAATAATAATAAAAAACTTGAAACGACCCAACGGAATATATTTTAATACCTATAAATAAATAATGACATCGAAAAAGGGTGCCTTAAATGTTGCAACAATGTTTGGCGTCATCGTGGAAAGTGAATTAAAATTTTCGGACTGCTGACGTCGAGAAAAATGCCCGCTGTTTCGGATCCCTCGCGAATTTTTGGATTTTTGTCTTTAATGTTATAGGCGACGAAAAATAATTATTCGTTTGCGCAAACGGATGTTGTACTGCCACATTCACATCCCAAATCTAATAAATTAAAAAAAAATGAAACTCCAATAAGTCCTGCGCCGAGTTATGGCCCTGAACAGGAACTCTCCCCCAAAAAATATACACCATCTATACATATATAAATAATCAACATAAAAAATATCAAAAACCCGCCGATCTTTGAACGAAACGGATTTTATTTACACATTTCGCCCACAAAATCCATCCTTTCCGTTCTCTGCCAGATTTCCTTTCCTTTAGAAAAAAACCCCTTTCCGCCGAAAAAAAGAACTTCGAGATGTTCATAACAACCAGCCACCCTTCTGGAAAGGTTGTTCTTCTTCTTTTCATTCGAATCTACCCTCTATCCCTTCTCCCTCTCATCTTCTCTTGATCGTGACACGATCTTTGATGTGTCGAGTTGTTTTTAACTCACACGAATATATATATATATATACTTATATATATATATATATATATATATATATATATATATATATAAATACTAAGGAAGAGGAAAGGTAAGTAAGGATATTTTGGGCAACTAGGTGTTGAAGGAAACCCAGTGAACACTTACCGGAAGTAGAGCCGCTGGGGTGTTGGAGAGACACATTTGTAGAGGTTAGAGCTTTCGGGATGATCCCTTCGTCAGCACAAGAGAGACACCTAGTTGCCCAAAAAATATATATATATATACATACACTTATATATATATATATACTTATATATATATATACTTATATATATATATATATATATATATACTTATATAGAGCTATCAAGTCATGAAGAAAACTGCGGAAAATAGCAGTATATGGAGAACCAAGTTTAACCTAGAATAATCACGGACCTGTCAATGGGCAGACTACCTATGATGATGATGATATATATATATATATGTGTGTGTGTGTGTGTGCGTGCGCGTGCGTGTATGTATATAAAATTGCAACTAGTAGTTGAGAGGGATAGGAGGGAGCCAGTGGACACTTGGTGTTGTGGACGTCCGTGGCGATTGAGGAAGCTGGGAGCTTTCGGGCATCCGCCCTTCTTCGACACAATATTACATATAACTAAAACTGTCTCACTGGGGGTACGGGGGATGGGAAGAGGATGGGGTTCATGGAAAGGAGGCTAGGGTATTTGAGGTGGCGGTGTTAGCGGAGGTTTACAGCGGGAAAGGAAAGAGAGCGGAGGATTTCTATGTGGGCCAATTCCCATTGGCGGAGTTTTGGTTCGGGAGAGTCCGGATTGTTTTGACTGTAAAACATCTATTGAATGGTATGGAGTGGCTTACCGCATGATCGGCCACTGGGTGTTTATGAGCGACACTGTTTCGATGACCGTTCATGCTGATGTTGAGGGATGTGGTGGTGAGGCCCACGTAAAACGCCGTGCATTGTGTGAAGTTTAATAAGTATACTATGTTTCTGGAGGTGCAGGATCCGTGGGACGTAATTGGGTAGGTGATGTCTGTTATCGGGCTGGTGAACGAGGAGAAAGTCTCCATGATGGGGCAAGTGAGGCACCGTCGTCTTTCGCATGGGAAAGACCCTGCGGAGGGTGGTGTCGGACCTGTGGGGAGTTCTTTGCGCCACAACAAGTCGCTGAGATTCCTAGGTCAACGGAATGATATAATGGGAGGCTTAGGGAAGAGTGTAAGAGTGGTAGGTTAGGATGTGAGAATGGGGTGTGCGGCGGCAAGGATGTTTTTCTGGGCTTCTTGTAGCCCCGGGTGGAAGGTTGTTGTGAGAGTCAGGGGGTTTGGGTTCGGTGTTTTTCCGGAGGGGGTGGGGAAATGGCGCGCTGTATTTGGCATCGATATATACGTTCAGCTCCTAGTTCTTCGATCAATCACATATACCTATACGCATGTAATCCCGCGTGTGGCCTACTACTAGATAAACATTCCATCCCCGCATATCATTTAAAAAAAACTAAGCGCTGGTAACGGGTTAGAAATTCCGAGTGACACGTCTACCCGCTTTTTACCTCTTGCGGTGTGCATTCAATTGCCTGGGACGTGCTATCATAACGGTAGTAGAGTTTGAGGGGGTTTAACGGGTATTCTCTAATACATCGCGAAGGAAAAAGGTCAACGAATACGCTTTATTGACAGAAGCAAATTATTTTCATGACGAATGTTTTCGACCGAAGGATTGTTTTTTTTTAATTTTCAGATGTGTTAGACTCTATTTCGATGCTGTCAATTTCCCACAAAAGAGCTCTATATTAATGACATTTATTTGAACATTAAGGAGGCGAGATTTTTTTGAGGTACTTTAGACGTACGACATCCATAAAAACAAATGAATTGCTGCTACATTTGGCATATATTTATTATTTACATTTTTCCTATGATATATCTCTTATGTTAGTCTATGTCTACATCTATATGTGTATTAATGTTTATCGTTCCGCAGCGCAGAGGCATTTCGTTCATTTAATACATAGTATTTTCGAGTACGAGGCAATTCCACCAATTTAATAAAATATGCGGAATGCTGATTATTGGGATAACTCCAACAGCCATCAAACGAATGTAAAAAAACTAGATGCGTGAATTTACATTAAATAACGGTCCTCCTCTGCGATAATTAGCTAAACGTTGACGATTAGTTTATCAAATGGTCCTTTTTAGAAACAAATATCGTCGAGTTATCCTTGAAAGCGACTGCTTTACAGCAGACATATGTGTTGGGTTCTCTCATAATGACTTTTATAATTATTTTCATAATCAAATAGATTCCATCTATACGGTGATACAATTAGATGATTTACGAAATAATGAATTAAACTCACTTCCCGATTAGTACGTTTTACGGAAAGTAAATTAAACGTTTACCTAAATAACGCATCCTTAATGCGATAAAGAGTAAATACGACTACTTTATTTTTTCATGTCATGCACCTTATATTTCTCAATATCCGCGGTAATGCTAAATCTTTAACTACTCTCTATTCTATCATTTCTATTATGACCCCTTCTACCCTTCCATACACCTAACCCCTTTCAAATATTCCCTTTCCCTCTTCCCATCACATAAATTCCCCCCCGCCCCCCACCAACACTTTTTGATCCTCAGACGCACGGTCCTCAAGAAATACCCTCACAGAAACAGCTCCTCCAACCCACCGCTCTCCCGCCTGTACGCCTTCTCCCCTATTCCAACCTTCTTCCACCCTTCTACTCCCCCCACCATATTCACTTCACCTCCTCCTCCTCTTCAACCACTCACTCCTTTCCCCCAAATCCCAACCCACTTATACTTTTCCGCACTCTCTCACGTCTCCTTTTCTCCTCTAAAGCTGACCCTTTTCTCTTCTTCTTGCTTCTCGAACGGGCCCTTTCTCCTTTTCCCATCCACCCGTTCCCTTTCTCTCTCTCTCCCCACCCATCCCTTTCTCCTTCTGCTCACTCCCTCACTTTCCGGGATCGGAGAAACCTGATATAACATCCCATCTCTTTCAACTCCTCTATTTTGTTCTCTCATAGGTTTATCCTCTTCCATTTCTTCATAAATAAATATTTATGTGGAGAAGTGGCGGCGCAAAAATAATACGGAGAAGTATAGCAACCTGCGTGTTTTTAGGTATTCATGTGCGTGGATTCAAACATGTATGTACATTTATTCAATGTATGCAAAAATACGTTCGTTAAAACGAAGACAACTATTAATAGCTTGTTTGAAGAAACTCAATTAAAAATCCACACTTCAAAAATGACTTCAGCAACACTCGTGCCTACTTTACGTTTAATTTTTATTGATTATTTTCAAAATTTACCTTCTCTCTAATGGATACTGACCATGAGAGTATATCGTCTTGAAAATCCGTCACAAAATAACAAAAATCCAATCAGCCTCACAAAAAATCTCAAGAATAAAACGTATCCTACTTTTTACTAGAATTACTAAATTACTGAATTACTAATGAAGACGGCTAATCAGCAGATAACATGCATATTTGTTTAACTTAAGCATTTTATGCACGAAATAATCCTAAGAAAACTACTCGATGAATACATGATTTACGACGAGCTCGATTCCTTTCTTTTTAATAAAACATCAACGTATTTTTTAATTTTCCATTGACATTCTTTTTCACCTTTGATTTCTTCCCATCTCGCTTCGCTAATTTCATCAACTTTAGGTTCAAGATATTGGTACCACTACATTCGTCATTCCAAACTTTCTTTTTTTCTTTTCCGTCCAAAAAATCCAATTTCTCCATTTCCTTCCCTCCTCCTATTTCTTTCCCTTCAGATCTATTCCCTCTCAACAACAAATACCTCGCTTCCTGAGCAATATCAGTCCACTCTTTTCCCCCTAGTCCCTATCAAACTATCTCCCTTTTCCGGCCAAAGCTCCTATCTCAATCTCCATACTCTCTTTCTCCCTCTTCCCCTCTATCTGAGTTTCTCTCTCTCCCTATATATATATATATATATAAATATATATATATATATATATATCTGTGTGTGTGTTCCAAAACCGGCAATATGAAAAAGGAGCTGTTTTTTTCATTCGAGAACTGAGGAGAAAGGGGTAATGTGCGCGCGCCCACACACACACACATTTCTCCTTTCTCCTCAGTTCTCGAATGAAAAAACAGCTCCTTTTTCCTATTGCCATTTTTGGAACTTTTTTATTTATTTTTTTTATATGTTTGGTCGCTTGGACCTTAGAGAAGAAAAGCGTCAGAGAGAGAAGGTAGGCCTATAGAATACACGTATAAAAGTTTCACAATTCGTTGAGGAGAGTTTTTAAGCTCTGAAAGTTTAAGACATTTTTCCCACATTTTTTCCAGTATAGCACATAATGGGGGCCGAGTTCTAAAGGTCTCGGCCTGCGAGGGTTGTGTACGGTTTAGATTATTTTTTTTTTCGAGGTAGAATTAGGTAGTATGTTACAATACGTTACTACTACCTTGACTTGCCGCGAAATTTAAAGTAATAAATCACCTACTTCGTTTAACGTCTTCTCTGAAGGAGACTTCTCTTACAATGTGCTACTACTTAAATAAGCCCGGATATTTACACCATATAGTAACAAAAGAGGAATGTTGTTTCATCTCTTTGCATATGCCAAATATTTTATAAAGTAATGTACCCAGTTTAAGATGGATAACCCTATTCAAACAACTAATAAAAAATACCGGTCATTTATCCTGGCTGCTAATTTAACAAATCCTAAACAAATTTACCATGGTTTCTAAAAAGACATTCATGAATAAATAATGGACGTTTTTCTTTAAATCAAAGCATGCCATGAATTTAACACGCAGTCATTAAAAAAGCATAGAATAAAATTCACAAAACATTAGAAAACAGTGAAACAAACAATAAAAAACTCTTGCAATAATAATGTGATCGTGTCCTGAAGTAGTTTACTGGATATCTCATATCTTAGACGAAGAAAAAGAGTATTGGGTAGAGGCAGTCAAAGCTAAAAATACAGGGTGCTTCAACAATCACCGTTTTCGGGTAAGCAATTTCTGTTATTAAGTACCGTAAACAACGGACTACACGCAAATTGGTCTCACGGTAGATAAGAATGAAACAGAACAACGGCGATTTTTGTCTCTTTCGCAAGGTTGCCAATCTCATGCAGTTAGGTTTCCATGAGCACCAAATTGACCAAGAAAATTATCCCGAAGCGGTTTTCATTAAAGTCACGAGATATCACATGCACCGCGTTTCACACGTACAAAAGTTCACGTCAAATCAAATTTATTTTGCAAATATCTGTATGTACCAGTCTTTTCAAGACATGTTGTGGGGGTCGCTTTTAGCCTGGACGTTTTAGCTCTTCGTAATCAATCTCACTGCAAATTATCTAGGTTGTCTATTATGATCCTAACAATTATACTACAAAATAACTCATTCCGCTTGAAAGAAACCTTAAAATAATCACGTACCCTTTTGAGAAGGCAAGCAAATACGGAATGACAAGAATATGACCGAAAGTACCGCAAATATTCACACGCGAACATAAATTTAAAAAAAAATAGCAAGAGGAATAACATTCCACTTAAAAAAGAACAAGGAACAGAAACGATTAAATGCCCGATAATTAAAAAAACAAACCCAAGGGGGAAGAAAGTTCTTTCGTCCATCAATTACAACTCCGAATTAAATTCTGACGTGCACGAAAAAATATAAGAAGCGGGCGAAAAACATCCGACGAAAAAAAAAACAGGACGGATTGTTTTTTTTTGCGAGCGGCGAATAAAAGAAGCCTTTGTTTTCTAAGAGGTTTTCTCTTCGGATAATTTTACTCGCCCCTTTCCGCCCGAACCATTTCCTTTCCCTCTCCCTTATCTAATTCTTAAAGCCCTTCTCTTTCTTTTATCTTCGCCCATGTCTCTTAGCACCTTTTATTTCCTCAACTTCTCAGCTTTCGCCTTATCCTAACTTGGCCCTCGGACTCTCTCTCTCTCCCTATCTCACCCCTCCTCTTACCTCACTCCTCATTAATCCCCCCCCCAAAAAAAACCTTTCTCCTCCTTTCTCCCAAAACCTTTTATTTTCTCTGTTAACGCGAGACCCGAACTTTTTCGATCCTTAAAGATAACTTCCCATGTCACCACGTCAGCGAAGAAAAAAAGACTTTCCCCCTCGCTCTCTTCCCTCCCTTCCGACCGACGAATTTCTTTCCATCTTCCTCTCGATCTCTCCTTATTCTTTGTCCTGTGTTTATTCTTTTCTTCCGCGAGCGCTCACGAAATTGCACGCGTTACAAGAGTGGGAGTGGGGTTACCGAATATATATATATATAAACAATTCCGAGCAGAAACAAAGAAAAGGCGATGATTTATGCTTCCATTACGACGCTGCTATATTTTCGCCGGGCCTCGGGTCATGTTTAATCACCCCTTATCTATCTTTCTTTCAATTCAATGGTATCTGACGTGAACTATCGCGATATCTGACGTCATTATCCTCATTTCTCCGTAACAATGTTTTTCGACCTTGTTTATGAGCTTATATCGAACGAACTTTCTTTTATTCGCGCACCACCTCATATCCTGAACGCCGCAATGGCACGCAACCAGTGTTTCTTTTATGGATCAATTAATTACGACCACGGTTGCTAATGTCGAAAGCAGGCTTGACATGCAGTACGCTCACTTCGCATGGGATCAAAAGAATACGGAATTAATGCAGCATGAAAATGATGCGGAGTTTTGCTCCTGAATAGCACCCGGCACGCCACGGTACACTAATCGTAGGCTTAAAACGGCTTGAAAATAACGCCGCCCCGTACTTAAACCTAATACAGTTACGATGTATGATGCACCATTTGAACAATCCTTCCTGATTAAGTATCGGCAATTTTTCTTTTCGCCTACGCGTCAAAAAAGTTCAGTATTTACCTTCCTTTCGAGATGAAATAATTCCACTTTTTGCTCAAAACATCAGAAAAGTGATTCAATAGAGCACTATCTAGCTCGAAGGCCAAATAACCCATTTCTGCACCCATCACGGGCCACACCCAGTTGAAAATAAGAGTTGAAGAATAATTTAAGGAAATTGTGATTAGTTATATGTTATTAATCAAATGTATTTATCTATTATGGGAGTAGAGGGGTAAATACAAAATTTGCCGTTTATATGATTTACTATTTTCTTTTTATGTTACACTACTATTTTTATTCTCTTTATTTAAACAGCACTTATTTGTCCCGTCACACAAAAGCGACAAACATTTGTCTGTGGGAATAAAAGTAGGTAAAGCACCACCAGTATCACCAACTATCCTCTTAGGCTGACCCCATGCACGCCAAATATTGACGATCGCGTGACGCGATCGGTAAACACCTCCAAAATCAGCGATATTTCGGAATCCGCTGATACTTTCTCCGTCGATATTTTCATTTCCCACGTAATCATCATTGATTTTCCGAATATATTATAATAACACGGTAAACAAACAATTATTTTCGATAAATAATGATCGAACGAACGAAGAGGGCCTTAGGAGGAAGCAATACGTCTCCCACATAATGATGGATACCGACGGGCGCCCAAAATCCCGACTTCCCTGAACTACACGCCACTCAAAATTGTCTCCGGTTTCTCTTCCGTCATCCGACACCAGAGGACGCCCGACGCTCACTTCACTCTTTTAACGGCCTCGAGATAATATCGACGTTTTATTATCGAGAAACAGAGGAGAGGAGGAAAATGGATTTTCCAGGGAGAGAATATGATAACTAAAAGCAACGATTACGTTCTCCAATATCAAGCGCAATCAACCCGTAATTAAATATTCTTAGTTCGCCCTTTAAAGTTGTTGTTTCTTGGATAGTCCAATGCGTTGCGAGAATCTTAAATTCTATGCACATAAGCCGTAAAGGTGCAGTTTGCTCTACAATAAAATAAATTACATAAATTACTGCGTGCTTATATAGGCTAAGGAAAACATCGCAAAAGCATGGTCAAAACGCGAATGCCAGGCGGATAACTAATAACTCGTAGGATGAATATAAAATATAATATTAACACCCCTTCCCGATAAAACAACAAATATAATTTCCAACGTAAAAGCGAGCGGATTTGAGCGAATCTGATTACTTAACGTTTCGAGGTAAAGAGTGCTTTGTCTGAATTTTCATCGTTGATAGGCATGGTTGTTCGGCTAACATTTTAATTTTACTAAGTGCCCGTCGGATAGATAGCCAGCCAAACCAAAAAAAAACGATGCTCATATTACTAAGTGGCATAACTACACACAATCACTCCGGAAATTTCATCTTTCTATGCTTTTCTGTCCATTCTCCATTTCAATTTTACTAAGAGCACAACGAACCGATATTGCGAAAGCGCACGCATTTTTGCAGAAGCGACGCTAAAAACTTTAACAATTGGATAACTAAAGCTGAGTAGTATATTCTGCTTAGAATTTTGTCATTCCTCATTTCCCTAACTCCTGTAGCTGGAACGTTGCAGGTGTCTCGAAAACGATGAGGCAATTTCATCTTTCCTCACTAAAAGTTCTCATATATTTCCACTGCACGAACAGAAATCACTATAAACATTTAAAAAACCTTTAAACAAAAATAAGCGAAAATTCAACTTCTTAAACGGGATTTCGTCGGTTAACTCCGCAAAAAGTAACGACACGCTTTAAAAGCTGTGTAATCCATGGACATAACAGATAGATGCAAACACATCCAAGTAACTCCAAAGTCACCGCATAGACGAAACCTGCGGCCGACGTTATCGTCATACGTCAAATTCAACTTTTACTTCATGAAATCGAGTTATCTCTCGTTCGACCATTGAGACGCACAGGACTCTTTAAGGACGTAATAAAGAACCACTCATTCGCGGATAAAAATATTCATGAAAAACTGCCATTGAGCGTTCGAAAGTCCTTTTTTATCGTGAAAAACTCTTCCAATCCGAATCCTACCCCTTCGAAACTTTTCAAGACCCTTTCATTCTCGCTTCTCCGCCACCTTCCCCCACTCTCTCCCCCCCTCCCCTCACCGCCCACCCCTTTCATCCTCCTGCTCCAAATTCCTTCTTTTCGATCTGTTAACTACACCCACAGAAAAAAAGAGAAGCCCCACTTTTTTTTCCTCGACCGTCTCGAGCACCCTCTATCATCAATCTCGCCAACTGTCTCAAAGACCACCCTTCAACGCCTTCGGAAGAGAAAAAAGTAAAAGGGGGGAGGGAAAGGATCGCCATCTTGGAAGTTTTCGTTTTTAAGGCAGCGGCGTACCCTTCTCTCCTTTCTCCCTCTAGAAAACCTCTTTCTCTTTCTGCCTATGTTCCGCAGAAGAAAGGACGGCTGCTGAAAGAAAGATTGGTGTGGCGTTATAAAATGGCTCTCCTCTCTTGAGGAACCTTCGCACCTATGTTTCCCGAACTCACCTCCATCTCCGCGAGGACCAGGCAAGGAAACAATCAATTTCCCTCGTTTCTCATCAAATACCGTTCAAGAAAGAATTGTTTTGGAAAAGCTATATATATGTGCGACCTCATTGTTTTTCTTTCGGAAAAAAAAGAACGTTTTGTCAGACTGAGCTAAGGCGTTTGCGTTGAGGGAGATGTTTTTTGCGCCTTTGGTACTTTTTTTCGAGCAAAAACATCCTCATGGGTTGAGTCGTACCCGAGAAGGAGAAATCTGCATAAAATGAGGGAGATTTCGTTAAGCCTGTAAGAGATGACACGGATTATGGTCCAATTCCTACCGTAAGGATTTAAGGAATAATAAATGATTTAATTTTAAAGCAGGCGCTTTAATTCTGAATTTCCTCCTGTCTCCGAGGAAATATACCAAACTCCCCCACTAACTAATGCGAGCTTTTTTCAGCTCAAATTTCGGTACCACACCACACATAATTTCCTATAAACAAATAACACATAGTTAGCGCTGAAAATGCACAAGATAAGCTTGACGGATTTTTACTTCTCCCAAATCTCCGCTGAAACTAATGACAAAATTAAGTTACTCTTTCTATGCAACATAAACCACATAACTGGCAGTTCTGCATAAATACTTATATTCATAAACAGTGGCGTAGCAAGGTGAAGCCGGGCCCTGGTTCGAGAATTCTTTACGCCCCCCCCTCTCCTCCAATATATATTTTTTGATTATTTTATTTTTTAAGGGGAAAATTTTCATGAAATAAGTTTCATGATCTCGGATTCTTTTCACTGTATTTAGCAGCTCTTGAGGTTTAAAATGACACAAAGGTTAAAACATTGCATATGTCGACCACGAGCCTTCGGGCCCCCTCGAGCTCCGGGCCCTGGATCGACCGATCCATCGGATCCATGTTCCCTACGCCCCTGTTCATAAAGCAATTATTTATTTACTTTAATTCGAATTAATTTCTAATAGAGCTGGGAAGGTTAGCCACAGAAAACTAACAGTCACAATGTGGGACGAGTACTACATGGTCCAACCAGGATTTCGCTGTGGAAGACAGATCATCTTATCCAACCCAAACCACACACACGGAAACAAAAACACCATCTCACTCATGAGATAAAACATCGCATAATACAGCGGAGATGAAGCATTAATCCCGGATATCTTCATCGTTAAAATCGGCGATTTTAATAACAGGGGAATCTTAATCTCCCATCCATCCGAGCACTTTTTATATCCATCATATTAAGGGCTCCGTTGACCTTTACCTATCTCTCCTCCTCATCGTTTTATTACGAAAACAAACTCACCCACACCGAGAGGACCAGTTCTCGATTCCGACGAATTCCCAAACCCCATCCCCCTCTCCCATCTCATTAGCCTCCCACATCCTCAATCCCTCCTCATATTTCCTCTACCCAACCTCTCTAAAAATCTACCCTCCCAACCCATTAGTCACTCCCCTCCCCCCTGCAAAACCTTTACCTCTCCCACCTCCCTTTCTCCTCTCACCCATATGCCAACTTCCCTTCTTGACCTCACAAGTCCCTCCCACCTATCGGCACCTCCTCCAGGATCTCCCTACCATCATTATCTTCCTCCCCATTCCATCATTCATAATCCACTGCTTTCTCCCTCCGTCCCTCTCTCCTCAACCTCCTTTCTCTCCTCCTCCTCCCTCCCCCTCCCCCCATATCCACCCACCCACGCAACCGACCAACTCCTTAAAGATCAGACCTCCCGTGAGACGAGCAGTACTCGGGCCGATGACGTGATAAGTTCCAGACTATTGACACACGGGGCAAGGTCAAGAACGGGTTGAGGGGAAGAGAGGCTGAGAGAGAGAGAGAGAGGAGAGGGTAGAAGAAGAGGATGGAAAAAAGAAGCGAGAGGGATGGAGAAGGAGAAGGAAGGTTTTAGAGGAAAGACGAGAGCCAGGTATGGTGCGTGAAAAGAGAGGAAAGGGGAGAGGAGAAGGAACGGAAGAGCACTAGACGTCCGAAGAGGTAGCACACGAGGAGGTTAAGGAATGCTTGAAATGCTTCGTGAAAAGAAGGTCCGGGATATCTCGTATTAAAACTTAAGAACGAGGCACGTTTTACAGAAATTCACGATTGTTATGTTTTAATGACCGCTATGAAAATTACGTAACAGCACATTTTGGAACAGAGCCGGGCACGACGATGTCGCTAATGTGGGGAATGTTTTTAAAATAAGCTACGAGGGTCTAACATCATGCACGTTATTCATAACCTTCCTCTCAAGAGTTTCTAGACTTAATTAAGAGGGGAAACCTTACAATTACGGGATAGAAAATTAGCATAACAAATAAACGAATAAAAACACGAGAAAATATGTGTAGCTAAATATACATTTTCTCTCCGGAATAGGACAAGTTACTAGCCAGCTTTGAAAATATCGTCGGGCAAACAACACTCGTCCAGCGAGTCGAATCGAAAATCGATCGATCCTGTACCGGTTTCCAATCTTTCACATACATCACCACGGTTCATCAATGTCATACCTAAGAACACTAATCCAACAACGTATAGAACTTTTAGTGAATCACGAAACGCATTAAGCATATCCTTTTTTTTTAAAAATCTTCGCGTTCTCCATGATAAAAAAACACGATAGCGCTACACACCACCAACGTTCTCAATTTTGTCGCCACCATTTATCAAACGCTGGAAATCGCCCCAACCCCTCTCCTTTCCCCCCATTCCGTACTCTCGTATATTGGAACGGACAACATGAGAGGGTAATGATGTTTAGGAGGAGACGGGATGATGAAAAAAAAAAAGACTTGGAGAGGGAAAAAACACATACATACATGGTTGGGGAGCACGACGGGGGGGAAGAAGGAAAGGAACACGGGGAAGGAAGTCGAAGAGGAAATAAAACGCATTGAAAAAAGGGGGGCAGATGAGGGCGGAGGAGGTTAGGAAAAAAGGGGAAGGAGGGGAGAGTGAAAGGGCAGGTCCAGGGAGACTGGCGTTGGCCGACTGGCTACGAGTTCATTTTTCATTCACGTCAAAAAATTTATTTTCTTTTTCTTTTTCCGTCTTGCCCTGGCTATCCCCTCCGACCGCTCTCCAAGACCGGCAGGGCCAAGGAAAACTACGGAGCCGTGACGAGATTCTGAAAGCTCGGTCGTGTACGTCTGAAAATTTTCGAAGGGGCCGCCTTTTTCGTTTCGCCGCGCATTAAATCCGCGAAGGGTCCGATACGTTTTGACGGCCGTTTATATTGTACGAGAGACGGATGAAAATGCGTCAAGGAGGTCTGCGCGACTCGCCTTTTTTATGTCATTTTGTGTCCACTTTGCGTGGGATCATTACGTTAACTGACGTTGACAAGCGTCTGGAATACGGCCAATCGCGTGTTATTTTATGGCCATGCTCATGGCGGACCGGGAGAAAAATTACTATTGATCAGGACTCTTTACTTTGGATTCGCGATTTGGAAAGCTACTACCGAATCGAGCTTCACGAAAGAACAAAACTTTCCATCATATTTCACGATAATGAAATCAAAGAAAGGTTAATGAATTGTGGTATCTTTTATCTAAAGCTAAGAGTGACATAAAAATGTAATTTTCTGATATGAAGAAAAAAGTCCGAGATACTTTAATTAAAACGATTAGTCCACCAGTAAGAGGCCTTTCCCCAAAACATTATCTTTTATGTGATATTTTATGGTATTCTAAAAAGACGGATCACTTCCTGTCGTTTTTGTAAGTTTCGACCAAACAGGTCTTGATACTCATTAACAACTCCCAAATTTACGTTGTGCTGTCTTTTCAGCCGCAGAAAAATCAAGCGGAACATAGAATCTTAATAAAGAAGTACTTAATTAAGGGCAAGTCTCATTACTCCATTGCCAGAATTAATTTTACATTCGGGAAATACTTTAGCATTAAAAAAAATCAAAATTTCTATCGAGTCACGTTATATCTTTCACGTGTATGGAATTTTACATCTCGTAAAAGATTAAAACTTTAAACAATTTCATTTATTTCATAAGAAAATATTTAAATCAAGGCGGATTCGATTAATATCATCACTAAATACCACGCGCGTTTTCTTCCAAGGGCATACCGATTTTTTCCGGGCAAGAGACAGAATTATATTTTATTATCATTCTCCTCGTCGTCGAGACCTACTTTTTCGCTATTCGTCTCCAATAAAATTTTTTCCATAAAGCATCCGAGGAGAAACGCAGGGCACCATGGTTCAGAATGCGCCTGCCTTCTCCAGGGCAAAAAATCCGGAAAGCCATTGCATGAGAAGGAGATTTTTTTCTTTTTTTCAGACGGTAGGAAATGGCGCGGAAAATTCAATGCGGGAGGAGGATGACGACTCAGTTTTCCCGGGCATCGATATGAAAATGTCGCTCCACACATGCGAAGGGAGCGAGAAAAAAAAGCATTTCCGGATTCGGGGCGGAATTTAACGCTCGGACGGTCTCGGAGGGCAACAAAACGTTATGGCTGACTTGCAAAAAAAAATAATTTTTAAGAAGAAAAATCCTCTAAATATTTCGCGACGAACGGCGTTAAAAAAATTCTCAGCTGTAAAAAAAAGGAGGCGAAAATTTATAAGCGAACCTCACTCCCCTAATGAATTTTCTCCCGGAAGTGGGGCATCCTAACCTAATGAAATTCTTCGCGAATGTTTTTCACGATTTAGGTCCGCGGGTGAATATGAATTATGCATAAGTGCCGACATTAAAAGACATCACCGACCCGTATTTTATTTTGTATTTATTACCAAGATATTTCATGAATCGCCGCTATTAAAAAAAATGCGAACCTTTCTTCATCTGAAAACTTAAGACTTGATATTACTACAACCCAATGATCCTCCTTCACCACTGTAATTTCCTTGGTTACAAACGTCCCGGAAAAAAAAATAATAAAGGAAAAGTGCTTGTTCTCGACGGCATAAAAAAAATAAATGACACTTAAAAAACCTCGCTTTTGAAGAAAAACGAGAAGGGGAAGAGAGAACCTCTTTCTACTGAGAAAGATTTCCGTGAAAGCTCTTAAAACCTAGCGATATATAACCTATTCTCTCTTTCTTAAACCATCTCCGTTCCTCGACTGCATCCCAACCAGAAAATAAAATAAATTTTCCACTCTGGAGAATAAAAAAAAAGATTCCAAAGGGGCGAGCACTTGCGAAAAACGTAAATGTGTGTGTGTGTGTGTGTGCGTGTGTTTGCGACTTGTACGTTATTTTTTTGCGCTTCTCTCCCTCTCGCGTCGAGGAGGCGGAGTCCACACGTTTTCCCCGAGGAACCACGAAATTCTCTCACGGATACAGCGAGACGCGGCACAGCGAACCATCCCACACGCAAAAAAAAACTCCTTTACTTCTTCAGAAACACGGAAAAATCTCCGGGAGTAAAAAACAAAACCGCATGCTCCTCCACCTTTCTAGAAACGACGAAAATAAAAGAAAACGTGCTTTTTTTCAGCCTTCCAAGACTCGGCGTTCGCGAGAGATCGCAACCTTTAGGATCTAAAAACAGAAAAGCAAAAGGTCCTGGATTCGCTTCCTCTTCCCTTATCACCGATATAAAAAAATGCACAAAAAACTCTTTCCTGAAACCGTGCTCGCAAACATTTTTTTCCTAAAAACCTCCATTTCACCCACAAAAAGGGGAGGATAAATTATGCAAATTTAAATTTCTGTGGAGACCCGCCTCAAGGGTTGACGGAGGGATACTCTTTTAAAAAAAAACATAGATATTCGGGTAACCTCGAGGACTACCTGCTTCAATCTTCGCCTTCCTACCTTAATAAAAATAAAAATCTCCGAAAACTGAGCGTGTGTACGCCCAGAGGACCCTCTTAAAACTCCATCATTACCGTACCTCGTCCCTTTACTTCCGGAATGACATTCATCTCTGCCGACCTCTCTTGCAAAGGAGGTAGACCACCCGAGAAACCTTAAATCCTTCGCATTACGAAAGAAAAATCCCGGAAATCTCCTTGTTGCCAACCCGAGGATTGCCTAAATACGACGGGTCCGAGACGACGGACGCAAATTACTTTCGCTCTAATTGGCACTCGAAACGAATCGGCGTAACGTGCCACGGCATGCGCATAACCGCTATGACTCCACTCTATAGTTTCGCGGCGGCGTTATAAAGTGGAAAAAAAAAAGAATCCAAAACTGACAAGTCCGAATTCATGAAGTCGGAAAGGCGAAGCAAACTGTCCGACGGTGCTAACGCCGCTTACGACGCGTCGAGATGTACACCTGCTACGGAACAGCTGTCATCTGCGATGAAGCAGCAGAAATCATGCTGAGGTAATTTCGGGAAAGGGTATTCTCAGGTCTTTTGTAATCATTGTTAGGCAGATGTATAAACATACTTAGCGCGTGAAAATATTCCGTCGCATTTTTTTTCGCTTTTTAGTGGCACTTGGTGGAGCTCAAGAAAGGTTAGTCATCTCTGGAATAGGCCACTCCGGACGTGGATGGATAGGTGGAACGGGTTATTTAGCGAAAAAAATGGCATGTAAATTTAATTTTAACGCTTACTGCACCTGATTTGAATTATAATAACCTGAGTGATTCGAAATGTTATTACGTAGAAGTGAATATTGGAGGTGGATAATTACGAAAATAATAAAAACGCTTATTGCACCCAAGCGGTTACGATATATTTTCTTTAAAACTGGCTGAGTTTAAAAATTAGCATTTTAAGAATGAAATTCTCATTTGAAATATTTCATTATTTAAAGAATAACATCAAGTACAAACAAAATTACTAACTACTGAAATCTTTCAAAATAAAATAGGCATGATATGAATTAAATTATCCCGAAAAGCGAGCAATAAAATATTGCACTAGGGCGTAGGATCAAATTAATACGTCACTCCTTTAAAATTATTCTATTAATTAAAAAACGGTTTCGATGCATTAGAGAATATTCGTCAATAGAATTCCACGAGTAACCTAAACTGACAAATGTCTAATAATAGTTGGAAAACCAGATGCGAATATCGGCTGCAAAGTATCCGTCATCAGTGGTAATTAAATGAAAATATGGTATTCCTTAACGTTGAAAAACATTTAAACCTCCATTTTTACTCGGTATATTCTTGAACAGAACAATGTGGAACAAGTCTAATCGATATAAATAATTCAAACTTCCATTTTCATCCGGTCAATACATAACTCCTTTGAAAGAATACGACTCTAGAAGCATTAGGCAGGCAAGGAGACGGAACGCTCTTCAAATTTAAACTCGGATCGAAGACACCATTCCGGAAGAGATGCATTTTACGCCGAACCGCCGCGCGAATTGTCCCCCCTTCCTCTCTCTCTCTCTCCCACGAACGATTTACTTTACTCCGTCGTTTAAAGCTATGGTAAATGGTCCGACGCAGGTTAAGGAGTCGCCTTAATTGAAACCAACTCGGAAATAGATAGTAGCGGGGAGGAGGGATAGGAAAAAGTCGTAAAAGGCGCGGGGACGGAACGACCGCACTATTTCGCGGATAAGCGGTTTGAGGATAGAGGGAAAAATAAAATAAAAAAAGGTCTCCTTTATTGCCCATCCCGCGAGCTCAAAAGTTCCCACGGCGGATTCCTTTCCTTATTCTCACATTCCTCCTCTTCTTCTCCCGTAAGTTCCATCCGTTCCGAGGACGGCTTGAGACGGGAAAGAAAGAGAGAAAAAACTTACCCGTGTTTTTATGGTAATTGAGTTCGTAAGTCGGGTTTAAAACGTTTCCAAGGACGGGACCGATAGGAGTGTTGTGCAAATACCTTTTTTTTTTTCACGGGACCTATCGCTTCGGTGGTACGGTCCCGGCAGATGAGATCACGCGTCGTTAATTCTAACTTTTTCTTTTTAATCAGTGAGGGAAAGCGTTAATGCGCGGATAAGAACTCGTTTCTCTCTGTTATAATTGTTGCCGACGTTGGTTGATGTGAAGGAGTGTCTTCTGACTTAAAGGTCACCGGTTCCAGTCATACCTAAGGAATGAACGTCCGCGTATAAGATTTTTTTAACGAACGGCATGTTTCGGCTGAGCGCTTTCATGAGCCTGCGCGCGTATAATTGAGCAATTAATATCAAAATACGAGTAATTTTTCAAAAGTTGAAAAGTCAGCAAGATTATAGCATAAATAAAACAGCGGTTGATATGTAGGAATATTTACCATACATGCAGCTGAATTTCCTTTACCGGGGGTTTACCAACGAATTTAAACAAAAATATTGGCAATCGCTCAAAATTTGGAATCATAACCGTTTACGCGAAAGATAATTCTGAAATGTTCCAGCATGGATTATGGATATTTTAAAATACAGACTGCATCAATCGCATCAATGCATGCGGTCGCGTCACATATAGAGATTGACTGACATTTTACCTTTAATAATTGATTTGACTGAAATACCAATATGAGCTCGTGGCTTCTATCGAACGAATGACGCAGGCAACTCATATTCATAATGCGGTAGGTTGAACCACAGGCACATTCGATCTAACAAAAAATAATTCACCGTGCGCTGATTCCAATTATATTGTAATTATAATGAAAGGCCGGCGATTAAGCTATAAAGATGAGTGCTCTGTACATGAAATACGTGCACATAATTCTCAATCGTTTTATGACAAAATGAGTTACGATAATAACTTATTTTTATCATCTGTACCTTTTAATTTAACTGTATCCTTTATCAAAGGGAAAGGCATATTGATCGATTCTCCCTCTTCTTGACTGGTACACGAATAAAATAATAAAAAAATCATTTGAAAGGTCAAATAAAGTCATCTTCCCATAAATATTTATATCTGGTTAAAAAAAACAACTTTGTCGAGAACTTAATTCAATTTGACCACGCGAGCGATACAATTTATCGCGTACGTTTTACCCTACATATATATTTTTTAAACGTATTATTTTTCCGACATGTTTTTTCCTACGATCTCTCGTAAAACATTTAAGAATTTAGATTAAAACAAGCTTCGTTCTTTTTTATGTTCCTTTTTTTTTAAGGCCACGGGTCAAAGGGAGTGAAGCCGCTTTTTTAAATGAAGACAGGAGATAAAGGGGTACAGAGGTAGGAAAAAAATACACAGCCCTTTTGGCCCTTATCACGAGCATTTTTTTATATTATGGCCCTTCTTTCCAGTGTTTTTTTTTACCCTCTTTTACGTATTGACCTCACCGCTATCTCGCGTCACTCCGAAAATTCTCATAACCTCGTTCCTTTCCCACTTATCTCCGAAAGGTTTTAGCCGAAAATGAAGCATTAACTGGATTTCGAAAGCCTGCATTTCTCCCCCCCCCCCTCTCGCCTTCATCTATCTCTCTAAAAAATGTATATTTTACATCTGTTGTCGTGTAAAAAGAAACCGTCGCTACAAATTACGACGGCGACATCGAAGTGGCTGCGATAAATTCTGTAAGTAAAAAAATTGAACATACAGGCACGTGCGGATAAGACGACGAAGAAGTTTTGACATGACATGCCTGAATTAACAGATCCTCTTCTCCAGTAGCTTTAAAAAAATTAGGCATTTGAAAAGATAATTATAACCGCAAATAATTTATGTACTTCCTATTGTAATACAAAAAATGGACATAAATACTAAATAGGCAAACTTCACCATAACAACTGACGTCCATCAGCGTTGAAATTGCGTATATAAACCTATTAATGTTAGCATGCAATCTTTAAATAGATTCGACAAAAGATTAATTCATTTATCGGAATCCATTCACCTATATCCAAAGGAATACTATATGAAATTGATCGGTCAATTCAAGCAACTTCATCACAAAATCATATTAAACTAAACCATTTGCAATGCTATAGTCGTTCTTTTTCATCGTGCTATATTCTTTAGGGGAAAACGGCGGATCACAAGATCGATGCTTCAAGTCGAGCACGCCAAACCTACTCCATTTAAAAAAAAAAGTTTGTCCCTCGTACATAAATTGTCCATACGACAACGTCCAAGTCTCGTTCTCCGACGGGCTTAGTTCCTTTAAGAGGAAAAAGAGATTTCTCGACGTCAGAACGGAAAGAGACAATCATCGCTTTAATTCGCCCAATTAAGAAATACGTCGTTAACTGCTCCGAAAGAAAGCATCTTTTATTCCTCCACACACACATAAGCACGCGTGCATAACTCATTCCCTTGGCGTGTCTCGACCCGCATTATTCAAACGCAGGACGTCGCCATCAATCGCTCGACATTACCTCACGCCTCTTTCACGAGAGAAACTTATAAGTCTCCCAAATCGTGCAACGGCGGCAAACGTGGATTCTGACCTACCTGAAAGAATAAACCTGCAGAACAAGGAATTATGATGGAGTGCTCCCATTAAGTAAAACTGCATAAATCTCCTAGCTGTTGAAGTCTTTGGAGGCAGTTTTTATTCGACAAATTTACGATAAACTTTTACGCCCTCAAATTCACAGATGAAAGAAGTAATGATCGCTATATGTATAGATTAACAAGGTAATTTTTCTATTATACCTTAAGGATAATGGGAAGTAATTTCCTAAATGAAATGTACGATATTTACTGCACTTTACCATTCCTTGAACAAGGGTTTGTGGATATAATGTGAAAAATTCTGCCATGATCGGTTTTCTACTTGTAGGGCGGATATACTACGTACTACTGAACTGTTCATGCAGACAAATTCTCCCTATTGTTCCCTATCAATAGATCAGTTATAGAATATCCTTCCGACAACTGGAAGATCCAGGTTCGATTCCCGATCATGGCAGAACTTTTCTCCTGCTATCCATCAGTTTTTGCAGTCTGAAATAATCCTTCACGCGTAAAAACTTAACATATACACCTTCCTTAGTGCATTTATCGATTGATGCATTCCGTCAGCGTGTTTACAAAGATAATTTCTAAGTCTACGAGTTTCCTAATAAAAGCATCGCCTCTTGTAAGGAAAAATATAATCGTCTTAGGGTAACCAATCGATCACGTAAAAACTCACAAAATACTGAACACAGACAAAAAGACAGTAAGAACGTGGGACCGACAGAAAGACAAAGCGACAACAACCTCCAAGTTTTCGTTTTTATAAGAAAAGCGCCAAGAAGACGGGGGCTTCGGCATAAGGCTACAACCAAACCAAAAAAAACCCGAAGGGAAAATACACGTCTCTTTGTTCGTGATAAGTTCGCTTCGCCGATGAATAGACGAGAGCGTTCGGAGAATTAAGCGATGGAATAATTCTCCTGAGTCGGTCGGTAGCTCTTCAAAAGTCATCCCGCCGCATTCGGAGAGAGAGAGAGAGGCGTATTACCATCATCATTGACAGACCACTTTCTCATACGCGTCCCGCGCCCCGCCCTTTCCGTGTTGCCGGGACTCCCTCTCCCTTCATTTGTTTCTCCCGTTTCTTCGAAATAAAAAAATAGATAACGAATGATTCGTTATTTTTTTCTCCTCCCACCCGCCAAACACTCCTTGCTCCCACGCGCGTATTTTCTCCCTTTCGGTTATGCGAAGCTCAAAACGTCACCAGACCTCTTATTGCACGCGTATTGAGAGTCACAAGACTCGAGCTGTTAGCTTCATTGAGAGGTCGATGTACGCATCTCTTATAAGAGGGTTGGCATAGGCGGGGTCGGAAGTGCGACGCGACCTTTCCATCCCGATTATCTTTCGAGGGCGTGTATCTGGGTATGATTTGTGCCGTTCGTGCTTATTCGCAATGCATCGGAGAAGTCATCGCACTAGCTAGAACTTTTTTTTCTAAAAAAAACTCCAATTAGGTTCAATTTCTTTAAAAGCGTTGGCAACAAAATGCAAAAATTCCATTCGAAAAAGTCTAAAGAGATAACGACGGTGAATGTATTTTTTAATAAATCATTGGTGGAAATTTTAAATTTTGTCTCTAAGGTTGCCCTGAATGGTATGATGTCTGCATATCATTCGACCTGAATGGAAAGTCTGCCTCTTTCCTATAAATTGCAAAAATGTGACGAATATATGTCATTCGAAGAGATGATTATTCCTCGCTTATTTGGCGTAAAAATTACCTTAAAACATTAATCAAAGTTGAGCATTTGTAATTCTCCGCGTACTAACGGCTCAAATATTCCATCAAGTTCGAACGGAAGTGTCACTCAGAGAAAGATAGAAAGCACACTATACTAACATTCAAATCTGAACGATTCAAGCGTTCGCCATTCGCCAAATGGAATTATTAACTCAATTTACGCAAACTAGTTTCGTCGTTAAGATTACATTCCTTGAAAAACCCTTCGATATCTTATTAAACGCATGGAAGAGTTATGTACCTTCTTTTTTTCTGAGACTCGACTCGTCCAAAAATATTTTTCTTCCACCTTTTGATTGTTTCACACGAGTCTTTCCGAGTTCTTCTCCGAAGAGTGCTCTCTCATCCATTCTGTCTCTCTCCTAGGGAGACTCCATGCTGAGTCCTATAAACTATTTCTGAACCACTGGTGTGGCTCGAGGCGACGCGAACGCCTTCGACTTTCACGTTCGTGTTCGTTCGTTTCCAGGGCGCTGAACATATGTTTTTTGTGGTCACTTGTTGTTCGGGACGGACGAATTTGTAATTCTTGAAGAATGGCATCGAAAAATAAAACCTGTCGCATTTTGTAAGCACTCGCATTAGTCAATGACATCCAAATACATGAGACTGTAATAATAATAATAAATTTAATAAATATTTTTTAAAGAACAAATGTTAACGGAAATGTCACGTAGTTGTCACATTTTATTGAATTAATTCAGAATGAGCAGGTTTTAAAAAAAGGATATACGACCCATATGAATTAATCGATTTGACTTAATAGGAAAGACATTTAATGACAGAGTTTATATGCCTATCTTTTAAATCCTTTCATGAATAACAAATAAAGATAAATAAGCCGAAACTTTGGATAACTGAGATGAATAAGATATTCCATTAATATGCATAGCGTTTATGGCAATGAATCAAGCCATCTCTACTCCAACCGTTAATAAACATTTTTATTACGCCGTTTTCTCTTCAGCTGCTACATTTTTTTCTTAGAAAACGCCATACAAAACAGTCCTCCGAAATAAAAAAAACTTCCATCCATTTTTACGATTAAGTAAAAAAAAATTCCCGTGTATTTACCAAATACGGGATGCCTTAATGAACCTATCTGATTTTTAATGCCCGCGTAAAACATCCAAACCAAAATTATCGCCTTCGGATCTCTAAGAGGGAACATGTTATCGCCCACATTAAATTAATTCCCGAGATATACCCGCTATCTCGCCATCAAAATCTTCCCACGAATAGAGAGGGAAAAAAAAACATTTTTCGAATGCTTGTCCCTTAAAAGTCTTCTACGGCTTCCCCTCTGCCTATCGCAACTTTGATCACACCTTTTTCAGCGAGAACAGCTCGGTTTCCTATTCTTCCCCCTCTTTTTCTAGCAACACGCGCCGTTAGTACCACGGCTCCTCACCTACTTGATTCCCTTCCAACGAGGGGGACCCGCATCCACGTCCTCGAAAAAGGACACCTCTAAAACCCTCTAATATTAATAAAATTCCTTACTATCCTACCTTTCCCTCCCTCTCCGTACCCCGTTGGCCATCCAGCCCTCCTTTAAGACAAGCTACGAGGGCTCTCTTGAATCTCGCCTTCCCTCCTATCCAACCCCCATCGAGATCTTCCTTCCCCTCGTATCCCCCACTTGTTATAAGGCCCCTTAGGCCACTACGTGAACCACCACACACCTCTCTTTCCTTCCTCCTCCTCCACACTCAATCAGCGACCAACAATGAGCGCCAAAATGGCCTCCGCAGCATGAAACGGCTCTTTTCTTCCTACCTCCGGCACCTACAACCGACTCTCTCTTCTCTCCACGTGCTTCCTTGGTTCTTCCACCGCCAAACCCGCGAGACCTTTTTAAAAAGCGTGATCGTCAAATACTACTTTAGTCCAAAGGTTTATAGCTTTATTATACTTTCTTCGTTCCCTCTTCATTATTACGCTAACGATGCACGGTGCGGGCTGGTCTTCAGTGTTTTAAATACGGAAGAAAGGAATGGATGTTTAAAAAAACTCGTTCTCGAATCTACGTGCTCGTGCTAGGACCATTTGAACCCCATTAATCCTCCAATGTGGTTCAAGGATCGCTAACTAACTCTATGAAACGTGACGCCGAAGCCCAGTTTTTCAAATAATGTCTTCAATTTTCTACGTACCATCTACTCCTAAAAATTTAAGACAGACCGTAAATAAATTATACGGAAATGTACACGTTGAAACGAACGTTTAAAAGCATCCAAAACCAGAAGATGCTAGAAAACGCAATCGAATGAGTTCAATGTACTACCATTATCCTTCTAATAAGCACCACCTTTATACCATTCTCTCTTACGTTCTTACGGCATATTTATTTTTAACATTCATTATTTTTCTTTGACGGCATAAAAACTACAAGGTTCTCGTTTATTCTGCATCAGTTTGGGGGTTATTTACTCATTTAAGATTGCTCCCTCTTTCACCATCTGACTTGAATTTAATTTTTAATTCGCTCAATCTAACATGAAAATTATCCTGATGCTGGCAGTAACCTATATATTTCGTAACTGTTTTTATCTTCAATTTTTTCTATATACTTACGTCAACATTTCCTCCATTTTCGCGCATTCCATCGCTTCCCATAAAAACCATTGAATTACGGCATTCCTTTCGCCTCTTCCCACATTCCAACTACTTTCCTACTAACCTATCAATCTTGTAATATATCCCTCCACATTTTCCCCTATTTTACGCATTTCCAAAATCGCATATTTACTTCTTTCCACCAAACTACGTGTTCGTGCTTTCCTTTAATTCCCCATCCCTCCGCTTCTTTCCACTTTATTCCTAGCAATCTTTTCTCGAAGTTCCTTTTCGTGTTCGTTTTCCTCTTTCTTCGTCACTTTTCGAGTCTTCTATTCTCCTTCCGCGGCGAAAAGCGGAAAGTGAAAGCGCTCTTCATTTTAAAGCCGAACTGACGCCTTGGAAAAAAGAGAGGGAAATGAGAGAGAGAGAGAGAGAGAGGGAGGGAAGAAAAAAAGAGGCGGTGTTTCCGAGCATTCAAACGCTTCGAAAAAAATTTAAAAAATGAAAACAAGTCATGGCTCTTAAAATGGCATCGGAGGTACATAAAAGGTAATGATGTATAGTTCATAAAAATGCTGAAACATTTTTTCTCTTCGTGTTTTCGGGTTCCGACAACTGAACGAGCATGTGTGTGTGCGTGCGTGTATTGGTAGGAGAATCAAAACTGAAGCTGTGCAGCCAGGCGCGACATTTTTACGAAACAAGAGGGTCTGTTCCTTCGTGACCGAAACACCGGGAAGAAAAATTAAATTAAATCTCTTCTTTAATAACCTTTGAGCAGATTGTACTCTAACCGGACATACACGTAAAGAAAACCGTAATTTTTCTCGGAGAGAATTACGATGCGCGCTTAAAAACAATGCCGTGCTCTTCATCTAAAGGTTTTTGATAAATTATCGACTTAATAAGGTAGTTCCACGCAAGCACAAAAATTTCATGAGGCATAAATGACAAGCACATGAGCTATACTCGACGTAAAATAGCCCGGGACGTCCATTAGCTATTGAAATACCCTTCGAGATATATTAATTGTATGAAGCTTAGTTAATGATACATACATAATTCATTAGAGCGATTTTTTGGATATCTTAATGAGTTTCGGAAATCAGAAAACGGACGTATAGATCAATTAAAATAGCGCTGCAAATTAATCATTCTTTAACAGCGTCGCATAAGATATTACTCATCGTACCAAACGGCGCACATTTATACAAATCGGCCTTCGAGAACAACATCCGCCCTTTTAAATTCATTTGAACTCCGCGGAAACCACAGAGATAATACATCCATAAATCATTATCGAATAACTTTACGATAATAAATACCCCATAAATCATTCCCGTAAAATTAAAAGAACGGCATAATAATGCGATGCCCGAAAGACAAATCCCTCAAAGGAAATAGCGCCCGATTTTTTTCAAATATGTAAATGTATTTTCCAGTTTAACCCGCCATATAACGGGGACGAATACACCGTAAGCTCTGAACTTATCGCGCAGAAATGCGGAATGACAACCTCCGTACAATAGCTCCCTTTATTTATAACAGCCTCGCCTCCCTCACACAATGGCGAACGCGATCAAAGTCCTTTGCCCTTTCCTTCCCTAAGCGATCCGAGAAATCGGCGCCTCTGGGCCTCTTCGGAGCGAGCTCGATTAGTAACAATTGAGGAGTGCATCCCGTTGGCCATGCTTTCATCCCACCCTCAGGAACTGGCTGGCTTAACGCTAATTTCCTCCTCCTCACCAACCCTTTCTCTCTGCCCCGGGGCAGAATAGCCACCGTGGACAAAGAAGGCCGATTGCATTCATAAAATGACCATTTGTCAATCAAAAGAATCCAAAAGAGAGAGAGAGAGAGAGACAAAGGGCGAGACAGAAAGAAACGACGGAGTGTAACGGATGGGGAAACAAAAGAAATGCGAAGTCCGAAAAGACCGTTCGAAACTTCGGGACATCCTTTCTGGCTGCGCTAAGCAAATTTAAGGGAATAGGGGGAGAGAGAGAGAAAGAGAAAGAGAGAGAGAAAGAGAGAGAGAGAGAGAGAAAGAGAGAGAGAGACAAAGAGAGAGAGAGAAAGAGAGAGTCGAAAACGTTCGCACGCCTTTCGAATCGATTCGGAACGACCGAGATGAAAACATAACGTCGAAAATAAATGTATTAAAACGTTTTATTTTACGCTCGCGCTACGATCGATTTTTACGCTCCTTAGCGTGCTTTTCTTCGAAGCAGCTCACGACTACTTTATCGAGATGGGCATCGTAGTTAAGGAGGGCGTTACCCAAGCAATGAAATTCACGCGAATGGCAAAGAAACAATAACGCTTACCATTTTTACGACTTTTTTTCGACATTGTGAAACTCGAACTCCACCCGTGAATCCTTAAAAATACGAAAACTTTTTAAGAGGAATAAAACAAGACGTCCAAAATGAAATAGGATAGATATGAAACATTCGTTTAGATTTCAGGGCGCAATAACAAAACGAATTCGTACTGAATGAATGTATGTTATCTATGTTGCCGCTCGAGTGGAGATTCGCTTTTCTTTCGCGAATATCTTGTTCCACGACACGTGTCAAACGAAAGGAAACGTCGAACAAAGCAAGTAAAAATATGGACGTCCCGAGAAAAGAAAAAGAAAACGTTATGGGTGGAGTGGACTGACGAGCGGAAATCGCATTACCTCTGACCTCTTTTAAAGACTTCCGTTCTTACCAAACGCTAATGCATAACGCGGAGGGCACGCCCTCAAAAATGACTTCCACGATTATGGCGTGCGTGGGAGGGGTTGGGATTGCATGAAGACCTTTTTACAAAATAGACAAGTGTCCTGCTTAAGAGAAGGAGGGAGGGAGAGGGGAGGGGAGAGAGAGGAGGGGGGGGAGATTGAGTTAAGGAGAAGTGGAGAGAGAGATAAAGAGGGAGGCAGTGAGATAGGAAAAGAGGAGGAAAGAAGACACAAAGCGGCTTTCTTCCTAAATCTCGAAAGTAAAAAACGAAAGGGAGAGAAAAAGAGGGATGGAGAGAAGTGAGAAAGAGAGACATACAGAGAACAGGTCAAAACCTTCGAAAAAAGTCATCCATCTGGACCTCTCACTCGACACACGTTTCAACATCACTTCATCACACATCTAATAAACTTCCCTTATGGCTAGGAATTCCTCACCGTGGTGTTGTTGATTTTTCAAAAGTTTCTCGGAGCTGAAAATCGAAAGAAAAATGAAGCGAGCGTTGGCTTTGGTAAACCACCCTCGGTTTTAGTAACAAAACTCTATACACATATTTATGACGAATTAATTATTATATTTATTTTTTATTATTATATATTATATTTTTATCGCTGATATTAATACATCGACCCTCTAAGTAAGCACAACACCGAAAGATGATGCAAAATGAACAAGAAGCTTTTAAAATTACGAGTCTGACCTATATTGCAGCAGTGCCTACTTTTCAGTATTGTTTATTTATTAACCAATCATGCTATCGCTACAGTTGTCATTCTTTGACACTCTTATGTAATTATTTGTTAGGGGTTGCAAAAACTCATTGTTAGTATCGTAGAAAGGTATATAAATGTCAATTAATTTATAAAGTTGTTTACAAACTAAAATACATCAACTATCGCAGATGCTTTGAATTACGCATTCGATTTCAATAAACATAAATGACAATACACATTAAATAGTTTAGTAACATAATTTTAATTATTATGTACTTAGTTTTATTACTAGTTCTTAATGGCTAATAGAATTTCTAAATTGTTTGTAGAAATTCTTCAATATTATAACGGATTACAACAGAGAAGGCTTTGCTTATACGTTGTATTCATGGACAACTCTTACATCATCTCGATCATTATTACCTAAGTCATACCCATAACTCAAGTTTTAGTTCAAAAGAGCATTTAGGATGAGTCGGTAAAACATTCTTTATCTCGGGCAATAAAGGTCTAACATTCTTGGAATACCAAACCAAATATAAAATTTATTTATTTAAAACTCGTCGTATGACTAGTGGTAACAATAACTAATTTAATTTAAATACTTCACATATATACACGTTATTTATAATACACCCACTAAATATATAATACATATAAGAATAATTACAATTTGTGCCTGCAGTGAGGATTTTCTCGGGTTCATGGTAGGCCTTCACGGCTCACTAAGTCCTCACCGTACATCACCCTACCAAGCAATCCTCTACTTCTCCAACATTAAGGCACAATATATTTCTAAATACCTTCCCGCAACACAAATATATACTTTATATTAATTCATATATATAAATTTGTTTTCTACAATCTCGTATTATACATAATTAATTTTGCATAGTCAATTTAATTTTTCGTTTGAAGCACTTAGCATCTTTAGGTAAGGGCTTAAAGAGTCCTTCATGTAACTTATTCCATTCGCTGATAGTACTAAATTTGGCATATTTTACGACACGGAATTCATAATTACGAAATTAAGGAATTTACCTTCTCGCGTTGTCCGATCACGCAAAAAAATCCACCTATTTCCTTTACTCCGCCCGCCAAGTAATCAACCGACGGCCTAACATGCCTAACCTTAGGGGCGGCAACGATCAAACATCTTGAGAGGGGAAAACGTAAAAAAAAACATAATACGCAGACTATAAAAAGCTTTAAAAAAAACCCGCTTTTCCAGCTACTGTGCAACGATCGCGTGGGAAGGATTTACCGAGGCATGAGGCAAAAAGAAGAGAAGTAGGGTGAGGATAGTAAGAAGGAAAGAGGGAGAGAGAAAGAGTGGGCGAGAGAGGGAGACTCCATAAACGAACTCGAAGCATGAAAAATACCGTTAAGGGGTGAAACAATACAGGTTGTGACAGGAACATGATACCTCTTCAACTCGTTCACTCGCGACCTCTTGACCGAATCGTAAAGAGCAGCGTGAGTAGGAGGATGTGGAGGAGGCAGAGGACTCGTATAGTTGAGAGGAGGAGAAGGCGCCAAGACGTGCATGAAAGTTAAATGGGGCTGATACTCCGTTTGACGGCTAGAGAGTGATGAGAAAGCGTCGGAAGGAGAAAAGAGGAGGGATGCGAAACGGGTCGGAAGAAAAAGGACGATGGACCGCAGAGTGAGGCGTGAGGACGAGGAAGAAAGCGCGAGAAATTGCGGAGGCAATTAAGATAAGAGAGAGGGAAAGGAGGGAGCAAAAAAACAACGCGGCGTTTTACTTGCGTGAAAAATTGTCCATGGGTTACAGAGGGCGGATTCGGTGAGTTTATCACACGTGGAGTGGAATGCGGAATGTATTAATAAAAACGACTGAATCGAGCTGAGAAAGAAGGAATGAAAGTTATACAGATCCATAAATTACAAAGAGAGAAAATAGGATGCAAAGTGGAAGTTTTGACGGTGTCATTTTTTTCATTTTTCGTACAATAACCTCAGTGACTATACGAGAAACAATTACCGAGCTCAACTTATTGGTGAAATCAAATTGAAAAAACACGTTCAATAGAGAGAAAAAGGTTGGGAAACCAGATGCACATTTTCTTTGGGAAAACCACTAATAAAGGCTACGTTCCTGGCATTTTATGGCTATTGAAGAAATATTGACTATGCCGGAAAATCAAACCACATATTTTCCACACAAAAGTGATGTTCATATACAGGCTTTGCTTATATTTATAATCTTGAGCCAAAGAACGACTAAAATTACATTAAACCTGAATCGTAAATCATATACGAAAAAACCATAAATTATCCACAAGCAAAATATCCTGGTGCCTATATTTATAAATCTTTCATTTTTCATTTAAAAATTACGAATTTACAGCTGTGAATGTGTCAGCAATTTTTTGAGCGCACTTGCTTAATCGCATGCACACTCGTGTTAACCGAAGCGTTTTTAATTAAAAAGACTATTAGCCCATTACATTTAGAGAGTCTTCAAAAGAAATTAAGCTCACGCAACAGCGCCCTCGACTTTCACCTGGAAGAGACGATGCTTTTTTTTAAACTGCGGCTTGATATTTTATACGACGAAATAGTCTAGAGATGGATCCTCCTAAACAGCATATGTAGCTCATGGGTCGCCGATACTTTTCAGCTGTTATTCACAGGGAAAATTGGTCATAATTTATTTTGAGAATACCAGGTGAAAAATAAATCGAAGGAAGAAAGAGAAAGAGAAAGCTTTAAGGCGAGATCTTGAAGTCGACTCCTTCTTCTGCCATATTTAGCGTGTCTTTTTCATAAAAAAGAGATACTAAAATCTTTTCGGTGGCATTTACATAAATTTGGATTTCAGAAAAATTGCTGTCAAGGTGCGTGAAGTTAAAATTTACAACGCTGGCAAGTCTTTGGCATTCGTTGTGAGAGAAAATATGACGAGACCTTCGCGCCAATGTGCCAATAATGGTAAATATATAAAATTATAGAAATTTTTGTTCGATTGAAACTACAGAATTCTACTCCATGCAAGGAAAAAACTTACATAACTGTCTTCGTTGCGGGACTCTTTCGAATATAACCAGTTTCGCGGCATCCCTATATTGATAAAAGTTTGTATGTGTGCGCATGGGGGCATCAAAACGCTAGGACGCATTCTTTTGTTGGCTCCACATCATAATAAATTTGCTATAAGGAAACATTACTACCTATCGATATTTCCAAATCGCTGAGTTATTTAATAAAGTTTATCGCATTTTACAACCAACAAAATACGGCAACCAGTTTGGAAAACATTGCGCTTAAAGTAGCGGACACAACAGCATGGTTACGTAATTAAACAACATAATCAGAAAAGCAGAATGAAGAAGGCGACGATCTTAGTGAGGCAAAGATAATGACGAAGTGCGCAAAGAGGAGAAAATGGAAAAGATGTGGGGCAACAAGCGAGGAACCGATGCCCAGCGACCTCTCAACACGCCGTGGGGGTTTATCCGCTTAGCGCGCCGATAATTTTTCTCAACTCTTGCGCTCCGAAAAGAGACTTGGAGGCTTTGGCGAGACGGTCCTAAGAGGGACAGTCTGCCTGTTAGACTGTTTTCGGCGGGAGGGGAAGATGGCCGCAACGCGCTTTCATAATTAAGTCGGAGGAGAAGGCATTGCAGGTATGGAGAGAAGAATGAGAGGAGGGATAGAAAGGAGGAAGATGGATAAAAGAGAGAGAGAGACAGAAAGAAAAGGAAGGAAAGAAGATGAAGGAAAAATAGAAAATTGGAATGGAGCGATAAAGGATGACCAACGCGAAGGGAGAAGAGACAAGAATAATGGGGAGAGACCGCCCGTGGAGGAAAGAATATTAAAAATAAGAAACGACACTCCATAAAGAAAAAGAGAGAGAGAGAAAAAAATCACGAGCGACGAGGAAACAATTAAATACTTTAATGTTGTTGGGTAAAATGAACCCGTTGTTGTGGCGTAAATAAGGAAATGTTTTCGGCTGAAAGTGTTTTCCTAAGAATGACATCCCTGTTTCTTTTTTATTTTCTAAAAAAAAAGGGACAGTGAAGTTGTTCTGTGTGTGTGTGTGCGTGTGTCCGCGCGCGCTGTGTGTATGCGTACGGACGCGAGCCTTTCGAAAGATTTGTTTATTGCTCTCTTGCGAGAATGAGTTAGCCCTTTCCCACAACAATGAGCAGCGTACAGAGCGCAAAGGACGCGGACGCCTATTTTTTTTTCAATACAACATCAAGACGGGGTGAAAATGCGGAAATCGCTTCATCATCGTCAACGATTCGAAATAATTCCATCATCTCCTTAAAAAAGTCTTCGCCTTTCGTAAAGGTCAAAACCTCCGTGGCTAGTAATTAAGTGCGTCACTTTGTTGGGACGTTAACGTAAATGCAGTCAACGGGATATAATGATTAATTGGACATGTTGGATTCTTAGCCATTTACGGCGAAATGTTTCTACTCGAGTTATTCGTGTTTAAAGTAATTCAATACTTGACCATGCAAGTTTAGGAGGAAATTTATTATTATTATTATTATGTACTTTTATGTGTATACATGTTTTCACTTAAAAACGTTAACGTTACGTCTGTCGGTAGATAATTTGCTTCTAAATCATAACCAACATGTTTACTCCAAATAAAAAATGGCAACAATAAAAAGTGATTAAAGGTTGAAAAACCAAGGATACGTGCACTAAGACGTACCACACCTTAAAAATTAAGTGTAGAGCATTCTTTAAATACGCGAGTAATTAAAAAACACTGACGTCTGCCTTTTTTGGACTAAAGAAGTTCAAAGCTCGGAATTTCAACGACATATTAGCACCTTAGCGATAGCATCGAGTTCCAAAACAGAAGACGTTAATTACAAAGAAAAAAAATAAGTCGACCGCGGTGTTAATTACTTTGGAGTGGAAACAACAACGAAATCACAGGGCGAAGAAAAATCGGAGCACGCTCAACATGGAGACAGGAAAGATTTGGAAGTAATAAACTGAAACTGGAAAGAGAGAGATAACGTGTGACCAAGAGGCATTCTTTGAATACGGTGGATGCAGGGAGAGAGGGAGGGAAAGGGAGAACAGAGAGAAAGAGAGAGAGAGAGAGGGAGACGAGAGAAAAAGGAATGGAAGAGAGAATAGTCAGAATGTGGAGAGGAGACATAGAAAGATGGAAGATGAGAGAAGAGAGACCAGGGGTGCTCAAGACATCGATCGCGATCGACCGGTCGATCGCCAACTAGTTTTAGTAGATCTCTAAAACTTTTTTAGCAGCGAAAATGAACGGTCGATCGCCATTTAAGTGGATATTGATAAGTGGCTCCAAAGTTTAACTCCTGAAGACCAAACGACATTTTTTTAAAAATATCCGCATTTCAAACCCTCCCTCCCCCCTCTACTCTAGAAATAATTTTGAACATTGAAGATGAACGGTCGACCGCCACGGAAGTGGGAAATGATAAGTAGCTCCCAAGCTTGTAAATCCCTGAGATAGATAAGCATCTTAAGCAAAATTAAGAACATAAGGTCCAGGGAAAGAGGAAGGGGAAAGGAAATTGAGAGTGGAGAGATGGAAAGAAAATTGGAGGGAGGGGAAAGGAAATTGGAGGGAGGGGAAAGGAAATTGGAGGGAGGGGAAAGGAAAGGGAGAGATGAGAGATGGGAATATCTTAATGGGAAGGGGAGGAGTGAATATTGCAAGAGAGAAAGAGAGAGAGAGATGGAGGAAGAGAATGAAGTGAGAGAAAAAATTGAGAGTAAAGGTAGAGTACGATATAAACGAAGTAAGAACGAGGAGAGAGGGATGAGAGGACTAAAGAAAGGGAAGAAATAGAAGGGAAAGAAAAATAGCGAAAGGAGGAAGAAAAGCGAGGCGATGAGAGAGACAACGAAGAGAAAAATAGAGCTAAAAAGGAAGGAGCGAATCCCTTCAATCCAATACCATTTCAATCCTACTTTATCATCCTCTCCCTTCTACCCCACACACACACACATACACGCACACACTCACTATTCCTCCACATTCCCGTCGTGATGTTAACGCAACACACACACTTCCCCCACCTCCCCCAAGTCCCTACTCATTCCCGCGTCGTCAATATAAATCACGGGCAGAAGTGGCGGGGGCGGGAGAACAACGGGAGGAAGAGAGGGGGGAGTATTTGGGGGAGAGAGGAAGAGGAGTGGCCGGGTATAGTAGGATAAGGTACACGCGGGTCCTCCGCTTGTAACGGTCGAAACAATCGAAAGTCGCCATCAGGGAGAAAGAGAGGAGGGATGAGGCTGGTAGGCAGACTGTACGGAAAAAAAGACAATAAAAACAAGATAGGGGCGTGGTTAAAGGTTTTAAGTCTGGAGGAGAAAGAAAAAGATGGAGAGAGAAAGTGAAAGAGAGAGGAAATAAAAGGAAGAGGGAGAGAGAGTGGGAGGATATGTTGGAAAGCATTGTGTTCTGGAAGCACGCGGTGTGGCTTGGGGCTCATGAGGCTGCGGGATTCTTCCCGAAAGTAATGCGAGGAAGCCTGAGAATATATGAAATTGATATCCCATCGGAACGCGAGGGACCGCAAGGAGAACACAGTTGGGAAACATACGAAATTATTTAAGTGGAGTGAGCTGAACATTTAACCAAGACATTCCGTTTAGGATTTAATTCGTTCTGACTGAGGTCCCCTTTAGGCGTAAGGAAGAGTAACTGGTAGTAATCGGAGTTGAAATTTTCTTTGCATGTTTTTCTCATTGAAAATGATCTACGGCTACATACGTGAAATCAAACTGGGCAATTAGATTCAAGAAAGAATTATCGAGCTCGCTAGATGTCTGGTACCAAACTGATAAACCACCTTTCACTTATAGCCTTCATATTTTCAACATGAATTGGTAATGAAAATAACTCCAACAACAACAAAACATTTAAGGCAACCAATTTCTTCTTTTTTTTTGGAATCCACCTAAGTTTAATTACCAACGACGAAGGCTGAAGTTTACCGATGTGCATCTAGCTTTTAAAGCCGTTTCTATCGGAATTAATTTAAGCATAAATCTGATTACAGCCGAAAGTTGGGTTCGAAAGTTCACTAATGGAATTAACGAATATAATTTACTTCGTCGATATACTGCGTTTCATTTAATGAACTATAAAACACTGCATGACATTGAAAGATTACCTGCTAAGAATGAGTTATGTTCGAACACAGTATTTATGGACAATATTTGCGGTCCTAAAGTAAATTGTGACAACTTTCCAAATAGGTGTCGCCAAAATTAATGTGAGAAAGATGCGTAAGTACAACACTCCACTCCTTCTTTTACTTCTGGGCGTAAAACGATTTCGGATAAGTTCCTGTAATTCAGATGTCTGTAACTGTGAAAGTCGTCCAAGATGCCAATTTCATCGAGTGAGCCAAAACTTTTTCAAAAACCACGATGCAGGTGCTTTAACAACCGTAAGATCCTATAATTCCTACATCATTGCCTTTTCTTATCCTAATTGATTTCAATTCTTCGATCAATCGCAAGACATGAATATACCAGATGATACCCAGGCGAGACGCATTGCGATACCACTAAACGCTCAACACGAAGACTCATCCAGTCTCAATTAATTGGAGAAAATCCGTCCGCCTCTTAAAAAAAAAATCCACCCACCAGAAAAAAACCCGCAATACTCCGCGATCTATCGAAATGATAGATAGACTACGACCGCTGGAAAAGGTAACGTCCTCGACCTTTCGTATCCGATACTCGTTCATTAGATTCAACGGCGATTTCTGAGGTACGCCCAGTCAACAACTCCGTGCCACATAAAATCCCCGATGATGGCTTAATTGCCGCGTGAAGGGGAGGAGAAGGACAGGAAGGCAAACCTCTAAAGTAATCATTCCTTTCGTTTTTTCTTTTTCCACTCGGGGCTAGAATCGAAACCGCATACGGATCTGCGGGAGAGGTAAAGCGACTCTTTGTTAAAGCGCGAGCTTACTTCTTTACATCTGAGGCACACGGACAACTCTTAAAAAGAACATGAACAACGAATATATCCCACGTTGAAGTACAGACTTTTCAGACGGAATAAAGATTGATGAGCAACATCCCTCGAGCCTAATTGCAACCTCCGGAGTAATTTTCAATGCTCGCCGTACCATTAAAAGCAAGCTAGCTCAAGGGACGCCTTAAATAATTTCAAAACCTTTCGTTTGAAACTGGATGGGACGTTGTTATGAGACGGGGAGAGCCATCCGAGTATTAGTAAATTATTTTCTCAAAAAAAAAAAATAATGAAGAGAAGGAAGCGATCTTCTCTCGTGACTGATTGGAAGTTCGTGACCGCTTTCCTCCCTCCACGGAACGCACACGAGTTCCTTTTAAGGGTAAAGCGGAAGGTAATTAAAAAAGAAACTCTTTAAGACCTATGGGAGAAGAGACGGCGAGTTAAGGTCTTGAATACAAACAAAGGACGCGTCCGCAAAGGAGAGGTAACTGATTATTCATACAGACACATGCGTCAAAGGAGGCTAAAAATAGCGAGAATAAACACCAATCTACCTACAGTTGTAACGTTAATTTGAAAACGTCTATTTTAAACTTTTCGTGTGTATTTTAAATTTTCAAATGCAAATGAAACCAGAAGCGTATTACGATTTGATTCTTTATTTTTTTTAACAGAAAATAACTTTTAATAAATTATTTTCCTTAGAATATTATTTATTTGAATAGTAGCTCTATAAAATGTCTCCGGTCGTTAAAAATTAATCTATCATCAATTATTACGTTAGATGCTGCAACTGCAGGCATTGAAACAGCAGTATCAATTTCATATCATAGAATTCATAAATTATACTTCTTCTCGTCATTGACCTTAACACTTATTTTATTTACCTATGCTTTATAGAATATAGAATGACAGCATGTTCAGTGTATCATTGACCTTTTACTTCAATATTTCGTTAAACATCTTTAAAATATCCGACCCATTTCCTACGCATTTCAAATGAACTTATCATTGTCCTTCCGCCATATATCGAGAAGCATTTAATATATGGAAACGTAATGAATAATATATTTAACATAACGCGTCTATATCAGGCTTCCGCCAAAAATTGCGACCAAATAATTAACAAACCACGAAAAAACGCACGATCCATCATCTTCAATAACAGATACTCTCAAAAACAAACAAAAAAGTCTTTACCCACTCAGTTCGCGCATAATGTCATTAAAGGAGCATCGCCTCTAAGAGACCGGAAAATCGTCTCTTTCCTCTCCCTCTTAAGGTATCAAAGCATAACTGGACATGGAGAACCGATAGAAAAAATTACGGGGCCGAGGCGACAAGTCAAGAAGAGAGAGAGAGAGATAGAGATAGAGGTAGAAAGAGAGAGGGAAGGGAGGGATAGAGAGGAGGGAGAGGGAGGCAGGGAGGAAAGAGGGGAATGGAAGAGAGGGAGGAGACAGAAGAGAGGACAGGGAGAGGAAATAGAGAGGAGTTTGATTGAGAGGGAGAGAGAGAGGGTGGAATATAGGGAGGGAGTAAGGGAGCAAGAAAAGGGAGAGAAAAGGAAGAAAGGAGGAAGCGTGGGACGTAGATGAAAGGAGAGGGGAAGGACAGGTGAGAGAGAGAAAAGGAGAAGGGAAGAGAAAGGCGACAGGGGAGAAGCAGATGGCGGTCTGAAGGAGAAGGGAATTAAGCGAAGATTTCGTCCGAGAGAAAGAGATAAAAGGGAAAAGAGAGAGAGAGACGGGTTTTGCAGGGAGGGAGTTAACACAGCGAATTGAAAGGGAGAGGGAAAGGATGAGGAAAGAGGGGGTAGGTAAAAAAAAAGAGGGAGTGGTTAAGAGGAGGGAGAAATTGATGCGGTGGAGGCGTGGTTAGTAGGGAGTTAATGAAGACGGGATATATGGGGAAGAAGGGTAGAGAGTGGAAGGAAAAGGAGGAAAGGAAGAAAGAGCGATAGGAACAGAGAGAGAGAGGAGCAGAAGGTAATTGAGATGGAGAAGGGAGAGGGATCGAGAAGCGAATGAGAGTGGGAGGGAAAGGGGGAAATCAAAGGTGAATTTCCTCTAAAGGAAGACGAATGAGAAACGAGACGGAGAAAGAGCGAGGACAGAGGCATAAAGAAAATGAAAGTTAGGAAGATCAAAAGAAAAGGGAAAAATCCCGTGAAAAGTGTAGTAAAGGCGGGCAAAGACAGTCATCTCGGAAAGAATAAACGATATCAAAGAGAGAGAGATTAGAATAAATATAAAAATGCAAATTTTTTCCAACATCAGAAAACGTAACACCTTACCAATCGAATATTTTTTCGTAGATTTCAACAAATTTATAATTTCTTTCATGTTTTGTAAGCGATTATTATAATTATATATGGCCATGGTTTCCTACATTCGCATAAAAGGACATTTTTTCTGTCTTCAAAATAATTCCAAGCAGTTGGGGTCATCCTTTTTTTACCTTTATCGAAAACTGATGATCGTATTCTGACCTTGGCACGGTTTACTGGTCTGCAATATAACTGCCTTCACTTTCTTAAGTCGTAGGTTCGTACCACGCCAAAATGACAAATTATTTCCCGATTCTACAGTTATTATTCTAAACGCAACTGAATTTAATTCCCAATTAAAAAACAAAACAAATAAAAAACCAACGAACGTGGAAGAAAGGGAGACATGGAAAAGACGTGAAGGAAGCGAAGGCTGATCAGATAAGGGAAGACAAATGAAAGCAAACGTGACAACGGAGAGAGACGCAACGAATAAAGAGGGACGCGAAAGAGAGAAGGAAAGAGGATCAGATACGGCATAAGGAAGACACGTGGAGAAGGAGGAGAACACGACGACAAAGACAAAAAAGAGAGGAGGGAGAGAGAGAGATGAATAGAGTGAAAGGTCATGAGATGGGCAGACAGATGAAACGAGCGAATAAACACACAGACAAAGAGAAGAAACGAAAAGTACAGAGGATGACGCGGCGAGAAAGAGGAGGAAACGGAAAAAGAAATCAAAGGGAAAAAAGATAATTGAAAAGGATAGAGGGCAAAATAAGAGATCCAAGAAAACTGGCAAAAAAGTGAAGCAAAAAATATAATGGAAAGTCGAAAGAAGGGAGATAACAAAAACAGAAGATTATAAAAACAGCGCCAAAAGAAAATGAGGGCGAAAGCAAGTAGATCGCACTGCCGAGGCCAGATGAGTCATACGCGTCCCAGTGGGAGGAAAAAACAAAAGACGCACGAAATGAGACTAAAAAAAACCGAACACCTTCCTTTAAGAACGGAAACTAAAAAACTATGAGCATAAACAAGAGCCAGACTCCTGGAGAGAAGGAATACGAGCAAGATAGCCGTTAAAGGGAGAGGTAATTATAAACGAGAGAGAGATAGAGAGAAACAGTCGAAGGGGGAAGAGCGAAAGAACCGCGGACGAAAAAGGCGGGAGAGAGAGATAGGAGAAAGGTTTCGGTTGGGAGAGAAGGATTGAAGGGAAGAAAATGGGCAGTGTGCAAGAGACAAGTTGGGCTGAAGATCAGGTGGGGGGGGGGGGTGGAGGAGGATCAGGGTCGGAGGTTCAAAAGGGGAGGTGGACACATTCACCCGACCGTCGTGGGAGGTGAAGAGAGAGAGAGAGCTTAGCGGAAGAATTGACGAGATGGCCCGGCGAGGTAATGAACGAGAGAAGAGGGGGGGAGAGGTTTTTAAGGTGGGGGAGAGGGAGAGAGAGAGGATAAGAGCGGGATGGTTTTCAGATGAGGCTAATGGAGAGGATCGCCTGGAAATATTGAGGTGAAGAGGTTGAGCATTGATGAAGGGAGGATGGGTTGAGAGAGATAGTCGGCAAAGGTGGAAGGGGTCTGAAAATGAAGGCAGCACCGAAGGATAGGACGACGACGACGATAATGGAATAAAATTACGGTGATAAATTAGCGAGGGACGATAATGGATAGCAATAATTCCGGTGTGGTTTAGTGGATATTAATTGGGGTCCGCATTAAAGGATGCCATGATCCGCGGGGAATATAGAATGGCAAGGGACAAGTGAAAAACGAAATCATCATTAAAACGGGGCCGTGATTGGGTTATATCTTTAAGTCCATGGGAGGAAGGATCAGCCGAGGGGTTAATCAGAGAATCGAATTCGAGAGAGTTGATGAACTGCTAGAAAACAAACGATGTAATCGGTTAATGTAACCGTTAATAGACGGGATATCTATCAGCCGACGTAAATTGAAATTTTCTGCATTAATTAATTACTAGAAAGAACCTTATTAATGCCTCTAATTTCCCACTAGACTCATAATTAACACATTCAATAATAATAAGATGTATTAATCCCGTGAACCATAGGAAATAATAAATTCACTGCAGGGGAAACAGACTTCCATAAATATGTTTACGCGTACGAGAACGTGTTATTCAGTGGCGAAGGAGAATTTTCACGAACGAAAATCTCATTGTTGAGACCGGAATCATGAGAACGGGTGCCCATTGATACGAACAACGCAGTTAGACTCCATGCAACGTGCCTCGGCAATTAATTGGAGAGATTACAGGCAGCATTCGGAATAAAAAGGGACCTGTTCCCCTCGTAACGAGAGTCATTCTTCTTTACAATACGACACAACACGCCGCCCGTCAAAGTCAGGACTCTGGCAATATTTGGTTGTGATGCTCTTCAATACCCGCATTGTACTCATGATGCCGGCCTTTCGTTTGGTCCTATAGAAAAATACTTTCCCCCGAACCCGATTTTGTACCGATGCCGGGGTGCGGCGTGATTTCAACAAGGCCCTCGGAACATGGAGCCCAAATTTATATTCATCCACGGACATCATTTAATTAGCTTTCGATCCTATAACAAAGGGCACATGTACTGCTTCCGCATCATCTCTCGTCATTGCAGAAAGGAGAAATCAACCCGTACAAGGACGAAGGAATAATAACGACGACGCTCCTTTTACGTTATGGTTGTACTGGACAAATACCCCATTAAAAACAAAATGGAAGAAATCGATGAAGAGCCCGTCATCCCGTGGAACTCCATATTAGTACTATGTTTATAGAAATAAAACACTTTCAAGATTTTTAAAAATCTTTATGCTTTTTCCACGTACACATCATTAATTTTTCCTTTTTGAAACGTGTTATATTCCAATATTCATACTCGATATAATTCATAAAATAATACCTGAAAAACAAGTTTTACGCATGCGCGAAGCCATATGTAAAACCACGTCAAAAGCGTCGATAGACTTTAATAGGATGTAGCAAATCAAAGAAGGTATGCTAAGTGAGGAAAAAAGGAGAGAACGGGAAAACCGCAGAGCTGACGGCTTGGAAGAAAGGGGAGAAGTAAGAGAACGTTGATTGGAGTTTGGAAGGTTTCGAAGAGAGACAGAGAGAACGTAGAAGAGTTGAGACCATTTAATCGGAAGAGCCGAATACTTTGATGCCAGGTCAAGGATGCCAAAAGTTCAGAAAAACCTCTTTTCTCCCATCCTAAGGTATTAACCCCCTTCTTCTGCGTCCCACACTCTCTCTTTCTCTCCTTGTGGGCGCTTTTCTACGACCGAGCCAATCCCAAATCCTCCTTTACGCCCGATCTCTTAAAAAAAAAAGAAAAACGCGTAAAACATGTTCATCTCTGCCGTCCTACTTGACTGTCGCCCCCGCAGACCATCCTCGTCTCCGAGGTTCCTTTTGGCGTCGAATGATTCGGGAAAAACCAAAACGACGCGGTTCGTCGTCTCGGAGACGTGCGAGAAGAACGAGACATCAGAGAGGAATATGGTGTACATATGTTGTAATGGAATGCATAATGCCCCCGAGATGAATGAATAACGCCGGGCGCGTCATCTGCACCTTGATTGTACTAATAATAAAACAGTATCGCCATTTGCGGAGAATTTTAGATTAACACAAACATTAAAGTTTATTTAGATTAAAAACAAAAAATCATATGTTAATACTTCCATCACGAGTGGAAAAATCATTCGATTGCATGCTTCTCTTTTTCTTGAATTGGAGACATAATCAAATGGAGGCAGATGACGAATGCAAAACGAGTGCAGGTAGAATGCCCAGTGGCGTTCTACAGACATCTCAAAAGTCTCCTCAGTTAAATATTTCTTAAGATTAATAGCTAAGAGTTAATTTTTTGTTTCTGATAATTTGACACCCTTGTTTCCTTTAAATGACACTAACAAAATATATCACGTATCCAATAACACCAAAAGGACAATTTTAAAGGTATTTACGAAGCTAGGATAAAATATAATTTACCCAGTAATGTTGAAATCCTCACTCAGCAACTTGATTAAGAGACACGGCATTACATACGAGAAAATTGATTAAAGATCTAAACAACATATTTCATCAAAATCACTTCGAAGTTTTGCAGATTAAATTTCAAATCTATTATCTGGTTATATTCCAACCTATGCATTTATAATATTCAATTATTGTAATTAAGTTGGTTAAAAATTATTCATGCCGAATTCCATTGAAATCTGAAATTTAGAAATGAGCGACAGACAACAGGACAAATACGGACTCGCCATACCATAAAAAATAAAACAATTACTGCTAAAAAATTCGGACACATTATAAAATGAATATCCTCCAGTAGGTAATCGTTTTTTTTCCATCACGGAGCTCGCTCTCTGGAGCGGCTTAATGATACTTCTTTTCGTCCTCAAAAACGCACAAGAATTAAATCTCGGAGAGATATCCCAAGGCTGTAACGTACCATCATAATTAAAACATGGAGACCTTGACACTGAGACCTGGCCGAGAAGTTTTGTTTTCATGAGGCAATGGGTAAGAAAAACGCGAAGAGAAGAAAGATTTGGGAGAAAGAAAAATGGATAAAGGAAAGAAGGAGAGCACGAAAGAGAGAGAGAGAGGCGGATGGGAAGAAGAAGTACTGAGGAGGGAGGATTTTCCATGGTCGCTATATTATGAGAGCGTGTATATTCCCTCCTTCCCAGCAGGGGGGGGGGGGGGGCAGGGGAATTGGGCGCACCGCAAAGTTACGGATGAAGCGGAGAGGAGTGTGGGAAGACATTAAATGGTCAGAGAGTAGACGGGAAAAGGGGAAGAGTACGAGAGATGTAGCGAGGAAAATATGGATGGAGAGAGAGAGAGGAAACGATAAGTAGACACGGATATGATGAAGGCAGAGAGAGAGAGAAAAATGGAGCGTTGGACGTTGGACTAAAAGGAATGAGGAGAGAGGATGGAGTTGGAGAAAGTGAGGAGAGAGGGGGGAGATGGGAGAGGGAGTGAGGGGGAGAGGAGAGTGAGGGAGAGAGAGAGAGAGAATGTAGAGATGGAGCGAGAAGATGGAGAGAGAGATATGGAGAGAGAGAAAGGGAGGCAGAGAGAAAGAGAGGGAGTTAGGTATTTGGAGGGAGGCAGGGCTGTGGGAGTGAGGTGGGAATGGAGGGAGATATATATAGAGAGAGAGAGAGAGAGGTGGAGAAGAGAGGGAGATATAGAGAGAAGGAACAACCAGCAGGAGGGAATGAGAGCTAACCAGGAGGTAGTGAGTAGAAGAGGAGATTGAAATTCGGAAGAGAGTGAGGGAGGGAAGGGTTAGGATTTTGCGGCAATTGGAGGAGAGGGAGAGAGAGAGAGAGGAATGAGCGGGAGGAATGCGAGGGTACGAGGAAGAGGAGGAAGGTTGAGGGAGAAGGAGAGAGGGGAAGGAAGGGATGCGGAAGAGCGGTTTCGGATGAAATTGAGGAGCCCATGATGAGGTCGAGAGATCTAGTGTGCAATGTTGGTCGTCAATTGGCGGTTTTGGGAGTAGGATAGATAGGGGTGGGTACATATAGAGAGAGAGGGGGGGAGGTGGGAAAAGAGGGATGGTGAAGGGAAGAGAGGGGAATAGAGAGGGAGGGGGAGAGAGTGAGGGATGGAGAAGGGAAGAGAGGGAAAGAGAGCGCGAGGGAGAGGGGTAAAGGGAGAGAGTGGGAGTCAAGAGCCGGACCGTGTATAAAGTAAGAGACTTACGGAGGGTGTAGATTGTAAGAAAAGTTTACCTGAGCGTGTTTAGGGTCTTAATTTCGAACGGGGGAGGAGTCTGTATATCCTCCGTCTTTTTTATCTAAAGAACAGCTCGATGTGGTTTTTCTCATAAATATTTACCTCGCTTTTTCATTGCGCCTATAAAATCTTATTTTGCGAGGCTAATGTTGGCGCAGGAACGGAGGGGGGAGAATCCTATTTCTGGTAAGAGTAGGAACTCGGTTAAACATGACGACACAAAATTTGAGCACTAAACATTTCAGTGACTTAAAAGAGAGCTTTAATACAATGGTACAACGATCGAGAAACAAACGATACTGTCGTATTTCGTGCAATTTTTACTATTCTCTGATAAACGAGAAAAAAAACCTCAAACAACTACTACCATAGAAGACTTTTTCTTGTTAATAACAAAATCTGGGATTCGAGATAAGATCCCGTTTGAGGACATCTTCAAAACTCAACGAAGAGAACTAATATTTGGTATTATCATTTCTTAGGTTTTTAGTGAATTATTTGAGCGAAATTAGCAATAATAACGCAACGGAAACCATAGTAACGATTAAATAACTTCGACAGGAAGTAAATTTACAATCACTTACTTGCTCCCTTATAAATAAAATTATTAAACCAAAAGCCTAACTTGCGAAGAGATATCGGTTAGGTTAAAAGGAACAGCAAAAAAAAAAACAATTAAATTTAGAGACGACGAAATGCATCTAAATTTATACTAGAAATTTGACAATTTTGGCATCGGTCGATTTAAAACGATAACACATCCATATACGGTGGATTAGTGCACAAATGATAGAAGGCTTGAAACGACCGAACGGAGAACCGCGATAAAATTGGCGATTTGGATCCAACTCGCGGGCACGTTCTTGAAGAATTAATAAAAGATGGGTAACGCAGCTATGGGAGTGAGCGAATGAAAGGGAGGGAGTGAGAGGGTTGCGGAGGGAGGAAGAAAGAGGGAGGGAGAGATATAGGAGAGAGGGAGGGAGATAGGAAATAGGGAGGTAAGATGGGAGAGGGAATCCCATTGAAATTCAACCGCGAAATACACATCATGACAGTAACAGGACGCGGCAAGAGGGAAAGAGTGAAAAACGCGTGCCGTCGACTTCAGCGCCGCGTGTCAGAAAAAAAAAGGAAACGTGGGAGAGAGTCGGTTGTATGTACCAGCGGAGAGGGTGAGAGTGAAACCGGGAGAAATTTTATGAGAGAGAGAGAGAAGGAAATCATGAAGTTGACGTACGCGTCTTGGAAGGAAGAGGGAAAAGACGAGGAGGTCATTAAAGAGGGAGACGGAGAGGAAGGAGATGGCGAGACGGAATGACAGGGAATGGAAGGGGGAAAATGCGAGTAGGAAAAGGGTTAGGAGGGACATTAAGGGATGGAAAAGACAGAAGCGGGGAAATGAGAGACGGATGGAGCAAGGGGAAGGAAGGAATCTTTTTAAGATTAAGAGGGAGATAGAAGTGACACAGCGTCGGACTTGATGGCGTGCACGGTAGAGGGCTGCTCCCTTCTGTTGATACTTATGGTCCTGTGTTTGGATACTTATGTAACGAGTCTGCATTCGTCTTCGAGGAAGTGAATGCGCTGGACGTAACTAGCCCGATTTTTTTCCTATCGAGCTACTGGTTATGAAATGAATAGCACTATTAAAAAAACGGGACGTCTTGATGTGAGTGGATGAGGAAGGAAGTTGGAGTGGTTCTTAAAAAGGAACGTATGGCTCTAGAACTTGATAAAGACATTAAAGAAAGAGATAGCGTTAAGAGGAAAACTCTATAAATAGCTATGAGAATAGGAAAATATAAAATGAGGTACAGGCGACTGTGAAGAAGCCATAAATTGATCCATGAAGAGGTGTAGCAAGTTTGGGTTTCTAATGCGATAAAGATGTTAGGAATAGATAGTCCGTGATAGAGGAAGAAATAAATGGCCGAGGAAAAGAAAATACGAAAGGGCGTTCCGATATGTCAACCTCGATAGAGTGAAAGATAGCGCGAGGGTCTTCCAATAGCTGGTTCGAGTCTGACCGTAGACAATGTGGCACGTGTCATTCTGTGTTGCCGTTCGTACACAAAACGTAAAACACCGTGTAAGCAGCAGCTTTTAAAAAATAATAATAATTAAAAGTATTACTATGCATATGAAAGAGAGGAAAAATTAAAACCGGAGAGAGGGAAATAAACGTGAGGAGAGGAAAAAATTCCGCAAAGCTACAGAAACACGAGAAGTATGAATGCAAGATGAAAATATTAGAGAGACTTATGTAAACAGAAGTATATACAGAGACGTACGCAACGACAAAAATTACGGAAAGAGAGAGAGAGATAGAGAAACAGATGCGCGAAACGGGACGAGTCAGAATGAGGCGAGAAATGCAGTAAAGAGAGAGAGCGAGAGGAAAAGAAAAAGAAAAAGACAGAGAGAGATGGAGAGATGAACGTGCGTCTCAAGAGGGCAACGAAGCATATGGAGGAGGAGGGGATTTTAAACAGGCAAAACCGCAAGGGAGGAATAAAGAGGGAGTGGGAGGTAAAGAGAGAGAGAGGCGACAGCAGGACAAAATAACCCACGAAGAGAGAGAGAGAAGAGCTCTGAGTGATGTAGAAAGAAGTGAAGGGAGCAGCATCTTCGGACTTTAGGAGGTGAAAGATAAGGAGGAGAAAAAGATTCGAGAGAGAGGGTGGGGGGGGGAAGGAGAGACGGAGAGAGGGAGATGGAGTTGCAGTAGGATCAAGCCGTGTTTGAAAGAAAAAGAGGGAGAAAAGACGTTGGGTGGGAGGTTAGAAGTGGTGGAAAGACCTTCTCCGGTCCCCCACTCAAAAGATTTTAATTAAAACATTTCTCGAAGACTACATCCACTGGAGGAGGGAAAGGAGAAGGGGGAGAGACCGACCCCTGGTTCCACCCATTTCCATCCCAAAAGGTTATTCCCAAGTAGTTCCCTGGCACTGGCAACACACGGAGGAGAGGTTCCTTACACGCACTACCCTAACCCCCTCTCTTCCCTCCCCCATTTTATCCTTCTCCCCGCAAAACTGACTCCTCCTCCGAACACGCTCGCTAACAACGGAACTCCCCACCAAAAAGAAGGAAAAAAAAAACGTAGAATAAACTGACAACCTCGGTCCGGAGTGAAAAAGTGAAATGGCTTCTTTTTTTTTAGATGGCCATGTTTATAAAAAAGGAAACCTGTCCGTCACGAATGGCTCTCTTTCTCTCTCTCTCTCTCTCTCTTCAGTGAGACAACATTCCGTATAAAATATAAATAAAAAAATATTTCAACTGCATAGCGTGTTAGGTGAGGGCATCTGCGATGACTTTTATATGCATATTCATTTTTATTTCTATTAGTTGGTGTTTGCCAAAGAGACGTCGTGTTTGCCTATTTATAGAAGCCCCTCTCTGACGCGGGCAGCCTAATTAGTTTGGTCACTTTTCAAGGAAGAGTTAATATTAAAGCGTGAGTTTGAGGCGCATGGGGATTAATATTTCTCTCTCTTGATTGGTATGAGCTGGCCGAAATTACTGTAACCTATTTATAAGGGTTTCTGGGACATAAACTTACACAATTAGTGGCCGACGGAAAATAAAAAAATTAAATCTAATTTAGAACAATATAAGATGAAACACTTTTACGGGTAAAAGGAACACATACGAGTTTTATTAATAATTCACACAGAATGAACGTTTTAACGTCTAAAATGACATTTTTGTTTTTAACCGGCTTAAATTGTGGACGAAAAGGAAAATTAAAAACGTGATAATAGAGTTAATAATTTATGCAGGCGGATCTATTATTAATAATATCATTAAAACGTCAATTATGCAGCTAAACAATCGGATAAATTTAAAGAGTCTCTCTTATTCGTTTGAGTTACAAAATAATATCTTACAGCTATTTATCTTTCCGCTTTTTGAAAAGAAAAATTCATCTTCTTCGGTCATAAGAAAATTAAGATATCCAAAATCCGACAGGCTCTAATGACAATAAAAAACAGTAAATAGAAACAACTGTAGCAGCTCCGTGGGCGTAAAGTTGGCGCCACTCGATTTCTGGACCACATGGCTCGGTTGAAAGTTGTGTTCATACCAGGCAGAAGAAAAACTCTTTATTTAAAAAAAGTTACAGTCATTTCGGAAAAAGCGAAAAATGACTTTATGGAAATACGCTAGTTTAAAACCCATTTTTATGCAAAGGAGGAAGGGATGAGGAATAAATGGAACGATAATGATCGTTCCGTAAATTAAGAAAACATTAGAGCGACTGTTTCTTTTCCTGACGCCATAAAAAACCTCGACGGAACGGAAGAGAGATATAAAAAAACGCCGCCACGCCGCGACAGCTTCAGGTAAGTAAGCAATACCGCGCGTAGATAAGACAATATTTATGCGGAAAAAAGGCAATTTTTAAGTCGCCGAAAGATAACTCACTTCTATACCGGACCAACAAGTTAACAAAACTCACGAGTTGGTCGATAATAAAATCACAGAAATGTTTGTCTTATCTCGAAGGAAAACAAAATACATTTTCCGTAGAGGATAGTCAAAAACTGACCGTTTATATGTTTATGCGACTGAATTTTTATAATAAGGCAGAACTTTACCTTATAAAAGCGCATGAACTCGTTATAAAAAAACTTCGTTCACTTTAGTTCAAATGAGAAAATTTTAATAAAACGCAACAGCGCCGATAATCACACAATGGCTCACGCGATTAGATGACTCAGTACCTTGGTTAATATTAAAACCTCGTCCATCAACGGAATATTGCGAAATTAAGCACCGTTCACTTCGAGCACAAAAGGATTACGAAATGAAACATGCGCTGACCATATTTACAGTCATTGCCCTTAGGAGTGACATGTGTTACCACAGAACGAGCGATAACTAATGTTTTGTTTTGTTTGAACACACAAGTTTCTAAACTGAAAACGCGAGTTTTTCTTAAATGACAATTACGGTCCACGTTTTAAAAGAAAATGGTGAAGCGTATTCGTTGCATCTGTATTAATGGACTTATATTCAAGACTTGTTCAGCGCGATTTTACTAAAAACCAGAAGTATTTTTTTTTAAAAGATGGAATTTTGAATTTGGCTCGCCTTGAAGGGAAAAAATCTAATTTAACATGTAATATTAAGCATTAATTTAACGTTATACACTTCGGAATAGGCCGTCGGTTATAGCCAATGAGACAAAAAAACTTTTGAACGCAATTAAAGTTCTCATAATTAGATTACAAACTTCTTACCTTCTTTTACCTTTATAGCGAGCTGAATTAAAATTTTAAAAAAAGAAACATATCTAAGTATTTTTCTTTTACAATTTTCGCTTAACTTTGGACTGGCTTGATAATCGGCGGAACGAATTCCAACCGAGCCAGGGAACCAACGCTCCCTACGAAAAAGGAGTTGGCTATGTTATTTTCGACGCGGTCCTTCATTCCTCCCCCTTTCTCTCTCCCCACTCCCCCCCCCCTCCTCCCCCCACATCCCCTTCAACGGAGCAGACTTTTGAGACTGCTTCTTCATTAGCATAACCAGCTCGAATTCGGCTGTTTTAATGTGCACGCGTACGAGAGGGAGGTTTTTAGAGCGGTTAATGTTCCACTCCCGGCCCTAAACCCAGCCATTTCGAAGATTCGCGTTTTTTTTTCGTTTCTTTATTTTTTTAACCAGATTTTTTTGTCGAACGCGAATTTTTTTGTTGATATTTTTTTGGCGGAGAGAGATGTTGACAGAATCTGCCAATCGAGTCGGTAATTCGAGATAAACGGAGACATCGATATATATATATATATATAAAACTGGAGACATTCGCAATTTATCCATTATTATTTATTTTTTCGTTGATTTATTTGCATATTTTTTTATTCTTTCTCTCTATAACCGATACGAACGTTAAATGGAAATCACAGGCATATAAAACTAAGAGGAAAATCCAAATATTCCGCTCGAAATGTAGGTTTATAAAAATCTATTCTCAACTTTAAGGCGATGCCTTTCCTCCAACACACGCGCCCCCACTTGAGCGAATCCTCGCTTTATTTATTATTCCTCCTCCTCCGAGAGGCGAGAGAGGTTCGCTAATCGAAAATTTACCGTGAGGCCGACCAAAAACAAAAACGACTCGCGTGCAAATCAACGGGGCCAACGTCTCTTGAAATACTTGCACTTCTCATGTAAATCAGTGGAGCTGACCTTGAAAGAGTCGATCCAGACGTTATATTTTCTCAACCAGTTGCAACGGTACATAGCGAATCTTTATGAAGGCTAATCGACTATAATTCCGATCTACGTACACACGACCCTCAGTAAAATCCTAATCTGCTAGCTTCATTACTCACTAAATCTTTAGGCGCATGAAAGAGTGAATTGAACTAGTATTAACACTAGAACTACATAGTAAATATACCTTTAAAATTTTAAAAACACTTCACGGCAGTCAAATGTTCAGGAATTAATTTCTGTAATCATAGGACAAAGATAAAACGCTGGCACGACAAATATAATTTCAACAAAAATGATTTCTTAAAAGCCCTAACTACCTTTTTTGGGCAAAGAAAAAGTGTTAAATCATTTACAGACACTCACAAATAAATTAAAAGCCAGTTAAACAAATTATACACCCAGGTGCCGCTTTCAAAAAACCAGACTTGCAATTTAATTTCTTTAATAATTGTTACCTATCTTCATTACTCCGCCAATTTATTATTTCTTGCTCTAATCATACAATTAAAAACCTCCTGGCTTTTACTCCGTGAGCGGGTTTTAAATTTACGGTTGGATTCCCTCGCTGAATCCGTCCGGGCCAATTCTCCTATCTAGGCAGATTGTGGCTTGATAGACGTCACACAAGAAAAAAGCTTCCCTTCCACGAAGCGGAATAAAATAAAGTTGAAAAAAAAACCGCGGTGATATGTTAACGACTTCAAGAGAGGACGTAATGATCCCTCTCCGTCTCTGGAATATTAGCCCAATTGGCGTCTTTCGGAGTGATAAGGACCCCCAACACAAATAACCTCACACTCCACCCACGGCATGCACACACGAAAGCCTCAAAAACACACGTCCCTTTCGCACGCCGTTCGGTAATCGATCTCACGAGAAAGGTTACTCGCAGTTATCTCTTTCATAGTTGAGCGCACATATCCACTCGAACGGACTACTGGCGATAAATCAGAACGAAGGGAAGTGAGAGAGATAGAGAGAGAGGACGAGGAGGAGGAGGAAGATTACCTACAGTCGGGATAGTTTACGGAGAATAGAAACTGGCACCGCAAAAACGAAAACCATAGACTGATGGAGAGGGAATGACTAAGAGAGAGCGGCTTTAATAAGGTTCCTATTCGGTTCCTTGAGAGGAAGGATTGCCACAAACGGAAGATTAAATTAACGTCTGGATCGCGGAAGGTTTTTTTTTCTCCTCTTGGTTCCGTTGATGCCCCCTTTAATAACTGCTCGTCCTAAAGTTTAACTCCATCCCTCAATCTGAGGAAGAGTGGGAGGGACGAGAGTTTCACCTTCGCAAACATTACTGGGCCCACGCATATGAACGCTAGCGGTACTCGTGACCATTTTAATTGGTCTTTCGAACTGTTTATAAACTATAACTATAAATAGTATAACAAACATAAAATATATATATATATATAGGTATGCACACGGAAAAATTCCGCAATCAAACGGAAAACATTTCCAGCCCCTTTAATGGCGACTAACCACTCAAAACGATGAATACAGAATAAAATTAACGAAGAATAAAACAACTCGTTTTCACAGATTCTTTTAATGGTCAAGGAATTTTTCCTGTATCGGTTATCTGATTAAACACGCAGATAGGCGATAATTTAAGTAACTTGAATTCCTTAACCGGTATTTTGCGGGTAGGATGGGTATTAAATCCGTAATTAATTAGATAATTATTTAATTTATTTTGGAATTTGACTTATGGAATAAACTTGAGTTCTCTCTCTCGACCAACACGATATGAGGTCGAAAGTCGTAAATTTATCAATCTCGTAACATGAACGCCAATTAAGGATTTTCCGCCTCGCGGAGCCCGTAATTAACACGTATTTTATACTCGCTTACGTACAAATAACGCAATAAAATCCATATAGAAATTAATATTGGCAATCACAACGCGGGACGAATCGGTATCCCACGGAAAAAGTTTTTTCTTCCGATAATTTTGTTAATTACATGGTACCATCTGAATATCACCGAAAGCAAAATAAACTGAAACACAAAAACCCACATAAAATCCCGTTTACGCGCGATCGAATAAAGGGAGAAAAGACATCCGCACGCAACGATGATTAATACCACACTAAACAAGAGGTGCGGATACTCAGTTCGGGCAATAACAACAATCCAGGGTCCCTTTGATCTACGACTGGAGAAAACTGATAATCGCACTGCTAGATAATAATTTAAGGGTAGTTTGGGGGAGGGTTTTAGGGGGAGAGAATAAGGGGGCGGGGAGTTCGGGAGATTGCGAGAGTAGAGAGGGCGGGAATCGGAATGGAAGAGAGAGAGAGAGAGGGAAGGGAGGGGCGGGCAGAAGGGGGAGGGAGTTGGGAGGGGGAGGTAAACCAGGGTCCTGGGGAAGAATGGGTGGCCGTTACCCTGCAGAGGGTAACCCCTATCCCACAAATCACGCCCTGAGAATCCAATGCTCTCTCACTCTTCTGCTTTCCCCTTTTCATCTCCCACCCCCCCTTCCCTTATTTTCATTCACACCCTCCCTCCCTCCCTCCCTCGACCAACAAAATCCAAACTACGCCCTCCCCACGATGAAAATTTCGCTTCCTTCTACCTCCCTCCTCCCCATCCTTGTCACCCGGCCTACCAAGTAATTCCCTACTAAAAGTTTTCCCATTCCATTCTTTCTCCCTCTCGTACTAACTACGGTTCCCTCTTCCCTCCCCCTCCCCGTGCAGATTCTGCCCTACAACCCCTCAAAATTTTCTCCGCATCCCCACACTTTAATATCCTAAATACGTCTCCACCTCAATCATCCCTCGGAGTTTCTCCTCTAATGTTTGTTTTCGTCACCGCGTGTCTTTATATATGTATGTACGCGTTTACATATTAAGAAGAAGCGGATTTATAGCATTAAACTAAAATTAATCTAATTTCATTCCCTTGGAAGTAATCGAGTTCAAATCCAGAGGCATTTCGAACTAAAACACGATTGTAAATTTTAGTGTAACAAAGATGAATACAATACATGCATAGTAATGTACGGATGTTCAAAATTTCAACGAATTGTTCCAACTTTCAAATTTTCAAACATACTCGTATTTTGACAATTTTCTGCACTTCATATTCAGTAATTTTCGCAATTCTTATTTCCTTAATGAATATGAATGATTTAAAACAAGAAAAATACATCATTAAATTTAACTTTATTTTTCAAGGCTTCTTCGATTGCGTTCAGTTCGTTTAAGTATCGATCACCAGGTTTATTCTCCAAAGTTCGAGTCCAGAGAGTCGCGGTTCTGCCTATTCTGCGCTTGCTCACTTCTTACGTATTCTGAGACCCAAGTGCTTGCGTGTGTCCTCCGTAATTTTGGTCGACAAAATAATGACTGCGGCCGACCAACCAAACCCACCCAATCGTATAACCGAAGGGTACCTCAAATTAAGTATTATTTTTAAAATTCTTCCTATCGGATCAGATTTCTTATCTAAAACGGGCAATCCTTTTTATACGTTTCGTAGCCTCGGCTTGACAACCGAGCGTTTCGAACAAGCAAACAGAACTGACCTATACTGACCTAAAATAATAATAATGGGTGTTTATATATATATATGTGTGTGTGTGTGTGTTTATATATATATATATATATATATATATATATATATATATATACACACACACACACACACAAATAACCGCAGATATACATATAAATGACACAAGCTCATCACCATCTCAGCTCTTGTCCCTCCACCCGCCTCCACTATTAATATCAGCGTCGAAATTATTCCACGGCCTACCCGCTACACAGTTCACCTCTCCCCCTTTGTCTTTCGCTGCGTAATCGCCTTTTGACAGATGGGAAAAGAGAAGAGAGTATGTTCATTTCTGTCGTGTGCGCCTTTGAAAACCTCTTCGACTCAGTCTTCATTATGTTTTCATCAGTCTCGGGAAAATAGGGGGGCGCACGGTTCCGTGATTTCATCAGCACAATATTTTCGCCACTCTCCTCCTCCCCTTTTTCTTCCCTCCCCCTCTCCTTCCTCCCCAAACATTGTCCCTCGCTCTGGGGAAACAGTAATTATTTGACTGAACTTTGCGACCCCGCGTAGGAATGCGTGCATGACTGGATGGATGCGTCTCTCTTTTTGTCCTGCGCGAGTCTCCTCACGCGCGAAGGATGTATTGGAATACTCGGGGTTACTTTACACGAAAAAGTATGCGGATAAGAATGCTGCCGTCGTTCGATTAAAAAGCTACCGCCTGCAACCTTGTTCATCTCCCGAGCTTTTCACATTGGATAAAAGTTCAGATGGACGAGCAACAGAATTAATTTCACGTTTTTGCGCATACAACGGCACGCGAGAATAATTTATCGAAAGAATGTTCATCTAACCTCTTTTACTTTGTTCAGATTCAGTTATTAATGTTACTTTAAGTGTACGTATTTTCTCTGTAGAATAACGAACACCTCTAAGTAATAATTTTCTCCCATCTACATTTAAAATTCTCATTAATAATGAATTAATTACTTACTAATTTCTCTCGTACTCTAAAGTGACTAAGTGCGGCTCAACTTACCTGTAAAGAGAAAGAAAAAGCTATTAGTAATTTGGTCATAGAGAATTCGACACAATTCAGACAACTTTTAATTAATCTATATATAAATATAGTGTAAACTAGTTATGCACACCCTTTCCTTGGAAGAAGGTCGCGTTCCAAATTCTATTTTGGTTCGCCGGGTAAAATGAAGAAATAGATTCAACAAACACCACAGCGTTTTTATAGTCATAGCTCTTTTAAAAATTACTTTCTCGCGCTATCTGCCTACATGTTGTGCATCCCTGCTGTAAAAACTATGGTGAAATATAAACTTAAAAATTAATTTTTACTCACCGGTTTTCAAGCATTAAAGTGATACAGTCAGATTTATCCAAACTTATAAATAAAATAATAAAAATAAATCTCAACTGACTTCAAAGAAACTGATTTCTGAAGAATTCCTAGAAAAGAACAACCACGCACTGCACAAAACCTAAGTATCTAAAGCGAGGAGGACACTGAAAATCTTCAATCAGTTCAACACATAAAGAAGCATAATTATCTTTGAAGGAAACCCCTGAGGAGTTTAACCGATCATATGGGTATGCTCAACGATCCCTCTTTTGTTATTCATCGAATATTATTCCCCGAAAAATCCCAACCCATCCCCCGCTAATCCTCTTATGCGCTCGACCTCATTTCTCTTCCTCTCTACCTCGCTCCATCTCCAACCACTTTCATCTCCTTATAGATCTTTTCTGGTCCTTTCTTCGTTTCGATTCCGTTCCTTCGTTTATATATAAAAAAAAAAAACTGCCTTCTTTCCTTGCTTTCCGCACGAAACCCACCAATACTACCTAGCTCCCTTCATCTTCAAACATCTTCAGTTTACAATTTCCTGCACTTCTATGAGAGCATCTTGACGCAAAAAATATCCTGGCTTACCTGTCTCGGTTCATTTTTCCTCATTTCTCTCTCTCACTCTTATTTTATTAATTATCTTGCTCAGTTCTCATAACATTAAAATATATTTTGTAAATCTTATCTTGTTAAACTTTTATGTATTACAGTTATTCCACTTTTGTTCTTTTATGTATCTAGGGTTTTCGCAGATGTTTTTCCACCCCCCTTCCCTTCGTGCGTGTTTTCCTGAGTGGTCTTTTACTAGGATGGCCTAGTCAGGTCTTTCCTAGGTTTTTACCGCAATTACTGTCTTTTTATAGAAAATTTCCGAATTTGTAATTTGGTATTTTGCTTGTATGTTTTTCTATTTATTTTATTTTCAGGTTCTTTTCTGTGAAATTATTATTACTATTTCATTCTCATTTGTAATTGTTGACGCAGCGTTAAATGTAAGAAGGGATTATATAGTCTCAATTTCGCCCTAATAAAGTCGTTTTTCCGTCTCTGTCTTCTCTCATTCGAATGTTCATTCGCCACCTTTAGACATACGTTCAATTCTTATAATAATTTTAGAAATCACGTAATATTTTCTTTTTTTGAGCAATGCTTAATTCACTCTCCGATTAAAAACCACCCGGCGTATAACACAGGCGCAACGATGATCGATTCATGATTAACTAAGAAAATTTTAATGAAAAACAAAGGTAAACATTTTCAATTTACAAATCAGATATACGAAATTCAATTCAGCGCATAATGCATTACATTTGTGCGAGTCATTGTTCAATACAACCTTTTAAATATTTCCGCTGTGAAATTTTTCTTCCCAAACGAATGTAATAACATCACGTTAAAGCGAACTTATAACGATTAATTTTTTTGTATCCTAGATACGAGAAAGTTCACGGAGTGAAAAACAGCCATGCCTTAAAATTGCCCCTACCTGAATGCTCCTCTCCTGCTATTCAATTCAAGAAATAAAACGACTTGTTTCGTTTTACTGCACCTCAAATCGTCTCGTTTGGAACGGGAAACGGTTGAAAATTACTCTTACGGACTTAACAACGCGTCATACAATTTTACGTGAAACACGAAAAATATAATAATTTCCGTGCCAGAATTGCTTTATCTAGTAAAATCAACAAAAACATACATAAACTTCAACCACATACGCTCACTTACCAATGAAACACACAAACTATTATAATGTATAACCACTCTTCCTCCTCCATCTCTTCCTATCTCTTCCTCCCTCCAAGTCTATCTCTCATCCTTTTCCTATCTCTCTTTTCATAACCAACACTCCAACTCCTCCCTTTCAATTCCGCCATCTTGCCATTTTTCCGACCCAATACCCTTCTCATCTCCTCGAAATCATCCCATAGTCTTTCTTTCTCTCTTTCCATATTCCTCCCCGTGCTTCCAGCTATCCCATCTCTCTCTCTCTCTCATTCCCTTCCTCCACACTCCTCCCATTCTATCCTCCATGATATTTAGTACCTCCTCCTCCACTCCTCCATCTTCCTCTTCCATTCCTCACCCCCCCCCCCTCTTCGCCGCCCTTTCCCTCCCCTCTCCACCCCCTCTCCCCTCATTTCCATCCCTTTTGCGACCCTCTCATAATTCTCTCCCTCCACTCCTCGTCCTTCCTATTCTCCTTCTCTGCCGTCCTCTCGCCATACATCTCCTAAAAAGGATAAGAGAGAAAAAAATCACATAATTCCTTTTCCCTAGTGTCGGAAGATCCCAGAGTCCTATCCCTTTTCGACGCCGCCCTTTCCTATAACTCCCGTTAAAAAAAGAGACCTTTTTTTTCCTCTTCAACCCCTGAACCCAACGTCGACGTCGACATCTCTTTTTTCCGTCTATCCCTCTCTCTCTCTCTCTCTTATAATGGCTACTTTTCTATGCCCTTGTTCATCCTGAGGGTACCTATTTTCCATGTATTTTTTTTTTGAAGGTGAGTAGACGTGCGGAAGGTCGGTCTAACGTTTTGAATAATTGAAACGTTATATTTGTCCTCTCTCTATCTCTCCTTCACGATGTGGGGATGTTTTCATTGTTTTCGCTTAACTGGTTGCGAGGAAGAAGATCGGTTAGGTAGTGTGTCCCCTAATTTATCACCGGCGGAGAATAATTTTCCTTTTTCTCCCCAGATCGTCGTTCGGACGTTCTATCTCACTCTCGCGCACTAAAAAACCTCCAGGTTCCGCGCGAATATAACGATGTCCGGGACGACGTTAATATTTTTCATGCCCCTTACCCTACCCTTCCCTTCCTCTCCGGTTCGACCGGACGCGGGGTAAAATTTGGGGTGAAATTTTCCAACCCTCTGTCCGGTCTTTTATGGTTTGATTTTTTTTTTCCGCTGGAGACGCGAAGAGGAAGTGGATGGAGTTCTTGGGGTGCGTGCGTACACGTACAGGGAGGGGGAGGGGAGAAAGGTCGAAGGGTAGATGGGGAAGAGCCCATGATTCCGCCTGGTGCGATTTCAGAAAGTCGGAAATAGAACGATCGCCCGTTGTTTGCTCGTCATTTCGGATTTGAAAAATTAGATCTAATTAAACTTTGAACCGAGCTGGTTTTAACCTGACTTTTTGATATTTATGGGCTTGGATGCTGGAGGACGGACGAACTGTATCACGGCGGAGAAGGAAAGGATACCGCAACCATAACGAATATTTCATTTCAAAAGGTCACATCGCACGTTTCCTTGCACTTATAATTACTTAAATTACTGAAAAATAATCGTCCTACGAAATTGTGGACAGAATTGTTTTTGAAAAATTAATAACGTGGAAATTCAGCATAACAATCAATTATTCTAAAAGAACGAATTCATGACTAACCAGGAAATCCATTATTATAATATTATGGAACTACTACAACGGTGAAAATTTATTATTTTTCGGCAAAACGTTTCGGTCTCGATTCAAGAACCAGACATCTTTGTTCTGGATAACTTCCCCCCAAAAATAGGAAGAAAAAATAAAACAAAGCACCGCTCCAGACGTTTAATCAAGTTTAAAAGGGAAAAAGTATGCTTTTATCCTCCCATGCGCACGACGTGAGCTCTCGCCAATAAAAAGGCACGAGACTATCCGAGGTGATTAGAAAAAAAAACATCGGACACAAAAGACGGGTTGGAAACAAAAGAGGGAGGGAATACAAAGAGGTTCTAGCATTTTTGGGGAATGGAAAAGAGATAGGTTGAAGGGATGGAATGGAGAAGGAGAGAGAGAGAGAGGGTAGTCTGGGAATTCGGCAGGAGGGTGAGGCGAGAGTGTGGAGCAGAATTCGGACGTGAGGGAAAACAGGAATGCGGGAATGATGCCATCACTCTTTAAGGAATATATCCAACCATAAAAAGTCTCACTTTGTTATCCAGTGCGTTTAAAGAAAACATGGCGAGATAGACTCAAAAATTTCCTACGCAAACATGATAAAGAACGTGATTCATCTTAAATCCTTCAGCTCGCGGGGACAATCATCATGATTCAGCGCAAGAATCGAGATTAAAATCACATTTCGATAATATGATATTGATGGAATAGAACTCCAAACACACATCAATTAATTCGAAGCTAAACATTTCCAAAATTGCCACTCTGGATTACTCGGTAAATCTATAAGTATCAGACTGACATGAAAAGTATCAACTTTCCATTTTTGAAACAGACATAAAATAATATTAAAAAATCACTTTATCATTTCTACTTTTTCTACCTTTCGATTGATATCAGGCTCTCCAAACAATCTTTCCCACCAAAGACCTGCCTCATCATCTTCTCTTACCCATTCCATTCTTTCAAGAAACCTAATATACCTCTTCTGTTTCTACCTCTTTATCTTTTCTCTAGCAACCTCCTTTCAAATAACTTCTTTCAACGCACGACTGCCTAACAAAATTCGAGCAGTTATCCGATCCGAAGTAACATTTGGTCGATTTCAACAATCGCGAGCATTCTTTTTAAAAATTCTAATAGGTGTAGGTTAACAGCCCTTTAGATAACAGTAGAATTCCTATCTAAACCGTAATGATTTCACACTGATAACATTTTCAGTAAAAAAATCAGGGCTATCCGTAACGTATTTCGTCAACGAAAATCACAATACACCGGCGAAATTCTCTTTAAAAAAACGCAAAACACGTACATTTCCATGAAGAACGCGAGTTGTCGCGCCATTGTCTAACACGTGGACATCGCTTCGCTTTTTAGTTTGTTGAGAGAGAGAGAGAGAGAAAGAGAACGAGAGAGAACATTATATACACGCGGACTCTCGTATTTATGCTCGAGAAAATCCGATACGATGGGAAAAAACGCCTTCCACTATCAAAATCGTAGCATGGAGGGAGAGAGTCGAGTATTCTTTCAATCCATAGGACCCGAAGAAAAAAGCCCGAATGCCCTCGAAAAGTGCGATTACGGAAATGATATTCGATCGATCGATGCGAGAACGAGAATCGCTTTCAAGCCGAGTCAATGCGGAGCCTTTTTTAATCGGCAAAATGGACGAAGCGCCGTGTGTTCGATATCTTTCGTTTTTTCCCCGCCTCTGAAACAAGTCAGCGTCCGACTAAAAGGATTTTTGCCGCATTGAAATCGACTCCGTGCTGGGAATTCGATCAAAAGATCCGACTCTCTATTGACTGACCCCCTTTTGCGAGAGATGATACGCATCCCGTAACGCGTGACTATACTCGCGATACTGATTGGAAGGCTAACGTGTACTTGAACTTACGGACTTTTTAATAACCTTCGCAGGCTTAGGTGCAATTTATATTTTTTTTTTCAAGGTAAAGATATTTTATTCTCAGCTACAACACGCGAGACAGTCGGTTATATGAATTACAGCAAAAACTGCGTCGCCATCTTTTTTCTGAGTGACAAAATGTGCAAATACTAGGAACCAATGCGCTCCACGAATTAAAAGGCACGGCCAAAATTCGAGAATTTTTACTAAAAGGTATCAATAACAGTGAATAGTACAATATAGCATTACAATATAAATATAATGAATACATACATATAAGATTTACTTTGTATTTTCGTAATCAAAAGGTTCTACAAAACGAAGTTATTCTTTAACGAAAGTGCGGTCTCTGGATTAAGAAATTTAGTAAATTTATCGTGGCGGAAGACTTTACAATTCGAAACTTTAACTCTTTTTGCCTCATTGTAACTTCAATTAAACATTCTAAAAGAACCAATTTTTGGTGAATTTCCAATGAGGACGGCTGCTTTGTATCCGAAATACATGAGACAAGGAAAATTTTAAATGCATGTTTTTTAACATTTCTCATCGCTGACAACGTTGAAAACACAGTATGGCAACTTACAATAATTTAGATTTATCCGATATCAATTTTTACAATTTTTATCAACATTTATTTCGTCATAGTAAATAACTTAGGCTAAAGAGCGCTTCAAATAATCTATATTTTTCGATAACTAAATTTTTCACGATAACTTCGTATGCAATCGCTAAGCAAATCATCTTGTGAAAAACTAAGCTATAAGATGTGAGTGAGACCGAGAGGTAGGCGGAGTGATACTAGCAATAACGACGATTACACATCTGTTTTCCAATGCCCGTAAGCGCGCAGAAAAGTTCTTCCAATTATATAATTCAAACTAAACGAATTCGAAGAACATGAGTGAGTAGGATGTAGCACGGCATGAAAAATCATCGATTCATTTTACCGCAAATGGGAAATTAATGCGGGAAGAATCCTTATGATTTTGCATGACCTTCCACAAGCCATACGAATAAATTAATTATTGCCGAAAATTCAAACATTTTCCACTCCGGATTATGACAACAGAAACGACTGATTCCGAACCAGGAAACGCATATATGCAGTTTGAAACTCCAACACAAACAACTCTCTCCCTCTCTTTCTACCAAACCCTCTTACTCAATAATTCTCTCTCCCCTTTCGCAGGCTATTCGATGCGAGAAACTTTTCGAAATTCGAACCTGAACGCTAAACGAGAGAATAATCGCGCTGCGCACCGCTTTAACTTCCGATTTGGCAATAACGATCCCAATTGTCTTCTTCTGAACCAGATCTCGAAACGGTTGCAAAAAAACACGATCTCAGCTGGCGCAATAGAATGCGTGTATGAGAGAGAGGGAGGGGGGAAGGGGGAGAGAGAGAGAGACTGCGATTCCTCCACAGTAGACGTAGAGGACTTCTAAAGCGAATGAAAAAAGAGTAATTCGTATTGTTCGCGATGGGGAAAAAAAGGAGTTATCGCAGCAGTCTGCAATCAAAACCCGAGTAAGGAGAGAGAGAGAGGAAAAAAACAAAAGCGAAGCGATCCCGCGGGCAATGATCACTTCCTATAGCCCTTCTCCATATCGCCATCCCTCCAAAAATCACTTGACTGCATACACTTAAAGTCTTAATACCGAAGCGTACGGGAAGGAGGAAAAGTGGAAATGGTGGAATGAATACAGGAGAGCAAAAGGGAGAAAGACGGGGAGAAAAGTGGTTAGGAATAGGAATAGAGAAGGAGATGAAGCGAAGGAGAAAAACACAATTTCAATCGCGACTCGAGACTTTCACTATCTTCTTACATTTAACACAACGTCATATATGAAATATTAAATATTTACGTTATCAAAATAAAAGAAAAAAAAATTACACTTCAATACTTGAATTTCTGCATATTAAAGAGATGATGAAAACTACAAAAGATCTAAAAATAAAGTCAGGAATACAAATCTGGAGAGAGGAAGGAAGAGAATGGGGGAGAGAGAGAGAGAAGAAAGTGGGAGAGAGGTAGAGAAGGGATATAAGAGAGATAGAGAGGATAAAGTGAGATGAAAGAGTGAGTGGGAAGGGGAAATAAAAAGAAGATATTGAGTTAGACGGTATGAGAAATCGCCACTGACGACGGCATTCCAATCACCGCACTGCCTCAATGAACTCGGAAGGACTTTTAACGGACTCTCATCCAGCCGTACTGGAAACGAGCGTATCTCTCTCACCGGAGGAAGGAAAACGAAGAAAAATAATTAAAAAAAAAAAGAATCCCTCCATATGGCAAGATTCCAGAGTTTGCAATTATCGAGAAAGTAGAGGATTTCGAGTGGCCGCGTCCTGCGACGAAATGCGTCGAAATCCCGAATCCCTCTTCACTCGGTTCCGACCCGATGCGCAATCGAATCGCGGCGCTTGAAATTGCGTCAGAGTGCGAGACTTGAAGCATTACGTCACGCGTGATCGCTCCGGAAAGCGCGCGTCGAAGTCGAACGATAACCGACGACGGGGATTCGAAAGTGTTTTGTTTATCACGTTACCTGAGCCTTCCGCCCCAGCTGAGTTGGATGCGCATGTGAACGCTCGCATGTCATATGCTCCGGAAACAGAAGGAATACAATAGCTTTTTTACGAGCTTTTATCGGCATTGCTATGAGAAATACCTTGTATCGATGACTTTGGATGTTAATATCGCGAATCACGACACTATAAATTTATTATAAAGAAGTTCACGCCAGGAAATAAATACTGCTGAGTCGTCTATAGAGTAGATACTAAACTTTCACGCTTTCGAAAATCCATAATCCCAAAAAAACACATTTTTAAATAGATAGTTTTCACATCGTACCAACTGCTCAAAACATGGTAAAATCGAGACTAGATTATATCGACCTATAAAACGACATCCAAAACGAGTAAGAATACGTTTAAATTAAGTTATTAGAGAAACGGACAGCTGACATAAATTAACCCTGGCGCTGAAGCACGACCAATTGCTCCTTCATAAAAACGAAATTCGATATGGATCACGAGAAAGCCTCGAAGAAAAATAATCGAGTAGCTTGTTGATACAAATGGGGTGATGAGAAAGGAGGAAAATGATTTCATAGAGGCGCAGTTTTTATAACGCCCAAAAATACCGTAACCGCTAATTAAAAAAATAATTAAAACGTTACAGGACGTGACTCATAGATCACTTCGGATTGAAGTGCCGAAATATCTCTATCTCTCTCTCTGTTCTCTCTCGGCAAAAGAATACACATTTATTTTTTCTCGACAGCTTCTAAACGTTAAACACACAGTTTAAACGCGCACGATCACAACTCAACCAGGCGAACGTACTCGCCGCCATAAATTAAACGAAAGAAGAAGAAGATATCGTCCTTTCTTTCCAAATTCAAACCGCGACGTCCGAAACGACTTATTTAATTATTTCCGCGATAACCTTTTTGGAATTTCCTCGAAAATTTTAATTTTACAGAGAGAGAAAGATAGAGGGAGGAACCTACACGAGAAATGAACTCTTAGATGAACCCGGGGAGATAATCGAAGAAGACGGGAAGAATTAATCGCCGAAAAATTGCCGGTAAGACGTAAATTTTTAAATCCACCTGTTTCTTTTTTTTAAATCCGTAGGAGAATAAAAATCAATAAGACATTTACACGGCGAATGACTATCGCATAAGACTTAACTACTTGAACACATCTCGAACGGGGATTTCCGAAGATATACCTACTAACGTGAGACAGCAAGCCTCCTATTTGAAAAAAATATATATATACCTATACATTTAATTTTTTTTCTAAACGTGTAAGCAATCAACCGAACAAGAAAGATTACACGCACCAGCCAGCCCGTTCCCACGTATATGGCCGGTTCCAAAACGATTACATCCTCCAAAACAGTTGAGGGTGGGGAAAGCGTGAGGTGGGAAGGAGGATGTGAGGGAGAGAGAGAGAATGGGGGAAATATAGGAGAGAGGAATGCCGTTTATATAGCTGGATATGATGGCATCGGAGAGAGAGAGAAAGAAGAAGGGGAGAGAATGAGGAGGCGAGAAAGAGAGGAAGGCAGGGAGAGAGAGAGATGGGAGGGGGAAGGAGGGAAAGAGCGGCGGGAAGGAGTGAGAGGGAGAGAAAGGAAGAGAGTAGGAGAATGCGGGGGGAGAGAGAGGAGGTGAAAAATAGAGATAGAAACGTGGGTGCTAGGCGTTAGTTGTGTGTGTGCATTGGGTACGGATAATTTGGGCCAGTTGGAAAGGATAGGAAAAAAAAGAGTGGGAGGATCCAGGCGGCGTAAGGAGGAAGTGTGGATTGGGGAGCGGGCAGCAAGGGGGGCGTGTCTGGCTGCTTTTTTTGAGTGGGGGAGGGGGAGAAGATGAAGGGTTGGAACATAGGAAGGGGATGAGGACTGAACAAGCCAGGGAGGTGGGTGGGGATAATAGATTGGGCTAGGGAAGATAAGGAAGGGAAGTAGCACAGATATGGGATTTGTAGTTGGAAGAGAGGGAGAGAAGGGATTGGGAACGTCCGGGAGGAGAGGACGGAGGGAGGAAAGGGGTGAGAGTGGAGGGAGTGAGGGATAAAGAGTTCCCCCGATTGTTGGGCGGAAAGCATTATTAAACTCACGCGACGAAAAAGCAAAACCCAGGCGCCGGGAGTATTGGATATATAGGGAGGTAAAAGTGACGTGAGAGAGGCAGAATAATACAAAGATAATGAGAGAAATAGCGAGAGGGGATTTATCGAAAAAGCAAGCGAGAGAGAGAGAGAAATTTTTAAGTAAAAAAGAAAAGAGGTTAGGTTTTTTGTTGAATCGGTTTAGGTTCCAAAGTTGGTAACACTGACTAAAAAAAGAGAGGGAGATGGAAAGTTGGTTAATTTAGGAGGATGGCTAAGCGATCGATACTTCGCGGCTTTTCATTTACGGAATGAAAAGCGGGAGACGGAATTATGTCTTACGAAGTGGAACAAACACACTTTAGTATATTATGCAGATGGTAGGCGATTCTGTGGAGGAATTTCCTCGGATAATGTACCATATTATCTATAACCACTGTAAAGTTCGAAAATATATAAAACTACGTATTTGTACATAAATGTTGTTAAATATGTACAAGAATGTGTTTGTACACATGTGGAAGTTAATATATTTCTACTTACATATGAAGTATGAACATATTATGACGCAAACATTATTCAAAACTGTATGTAGTTTGCATTCAGATTATGTTGTCTCTGAAAAAATCCTGTAACTTTGTGACTAAATATTACGTTGTTCAAAGCTGTTCTCCTACTGAATAGAAAAAGTTACAGTCACTTAGTCTATTAATTCTAATAAAATTCGTTAAAATGTTATAGTTAATAATTAACATAAATTTGAGTTAATTAATTTAGTTAAGCAAAGTCGACTGCATAAAACCATTTTGTCAAGTTTCTACCTGAGGAGATATGGTGGTAATTGAATCGGCCATACCACGAGAATCATTATAAAACACACTGAACGAAAATTTTTCAAGTTTGAAAATACAAACAACACTGGTGATTAGGAACATATCTATATAAAACACCTTCAATTCGAGCATTTGCTCAATAACAGTAAAAATTATTTTAATTTAATAACATTTCGAACACTGAAATTTAGGACGTCAACATGTCGAAAGTAAAACTTATAAAAGACTGGCACGTAATGATTTTCGATCTGCGCCAATACGATTGATTTCGATGCGATGAGTACCCCAAAGCATCTGCATGGGTCCTCGGTATTCAGGGAAAAATATCACTCTTTTTCCTCCCCCTTTTCGCTCCATCAGATCCGATATCAATTCACTCTCCGTTCGATATAGACACCAATTCCAATCCTACAGTTTCATTCGAAACGGAATAAAAAGAGCCTGGGATGGTTACAGTAGAGAAATAGAGAAAGAACACGAGCACCCCCTGCCAGAAAATCACTTTCTTCCCAATTAGCCACGAAACACTCAAAACGCATCGCCGATTCGAAACATGCACACACTTGGCTAAATCGTCCCATTACGGGGTAAACACGGCACGCAGTTGAAAAAAAAGGGAAGGATATAATGGCAGGAAATCACCAACGGTGCGCGTGATTTTTTTTTCGAGATACCATAATCCCGATGTACTGTTTTTAAAAATCGAATTTGATTGCCCTGGAGTGAAAATATTCTGATGATGCATATAACCGAATCTATCTGAACATGATGCAACTTGATCACAATCTACTAAGTACCTCAATCAAACATATCTTAAGTTGTTTTTTTCCCGCAGTACAGCATTTTATCACTTTTATTTAGACGAGATCTTGAATTCCCTCCGAGTTCAATTTTCTGTACGAACATCAACAAAAAAACTTCCAATCGTCAGGTTAGATATCAGTTCTATTTCGGATAATATTAATGGGAAGAAAATCATAAGATATATCAAGCGCGGGGAATCACTAGTCAATTTTACGCCAAATTGGGAAATGCTGGAGCAGGTGCAATTATTTTTTATTTAGGTAGTATTCTAACTCAGGGTAGAAATACGAAAGAGATCAGCAGAAGAATGGCAGTAGAGGAGGCCGAGAATTGTCGACAGCTAGTTTGAACAGATATAACAAAGAGGTTAGTGAAAAATTGTGATGAGGGGAGCATTACATGGGTCTGAGACATGGGCTATGAAAATAGATGTAAGCAAATTGGAGTAGTTTGAGATGTGACTGGGAAAAGTAGTTGGAATGAGAGAAAAACAAGTGAGAGCATTTTAAATGCAGTATAAAAAGATAGGAGCTTAATCAGAGTAATCATAGAAAGAGAGAAGAAATTGGTGGGCCAAATTTGAGAGGCGAAGATCTACTGAAATAAGTCATACAAGGGATGCTAAGAAATAGGCAAATAGGTACGAAGAGAAATGTGCGTAAATTTCTTAAAAGATGGAATTGGCCATTAAAATATGAACAGAACGACTTTTGATAAGAAATATTGAGTTAGATGAGCCTTTAACCTACCGAAAGATAGAAAACTGAAGATTTAGGATAGTAGCTATCAGGAAACCCAAAACTCAAGCACAATCCCTATTCTGAGAAAAAATTACTTAAAGAATATGAAGGAAAAACGGACATGTCCAACCGATTATTCTTCTACTCACCACCCGTGATTCATCATTCGTCACAGACAGAGGCGAGTGCATTTGTTGAGCTTTGTATATTAGGGAGGCGGAGGATTTTTTTTATTACGCCGTTTCTTCGCCCGTTCATTAATTTCTTAATTATCAACGTTTTACAAATACGCCGGCATATATCTCTTTAACGGCCTTTTCAATTTTCAGCGGTCCGCCACTTTGTCACCGCCACGTCCTCTCTCTCTCTCTCCCTCTCTTCTGCCATTCCCAACCTTCCTCCCACTCCCATCCATTTGAGCCCCCCGACAGAGGATCCACTCGCGCTAATTCGCCTGGTTTTGAGCCCCCCTCCCACCCCACCCCACTCCACACTTCACCCTTTAAACAATCTCTCTCATTCCAAACTCCCTTTCTGCATCGCAACATCTACCCATCTCCACCACCCTACCCAAAAAAAATCCATTTTCGCTTTCCCTCTCTTCCATATTCTTTTTTTTCCTTCCCTCTCTACTCTTTCCAAAGCTCCCTTAATCTATCCCTCTCTCTCTCTCCCAAATCCTCTCTCTCCCCCCCTCCCTCTTTCTATAATAGCGTCCTCGCTTCTCAAATCTAAACCCTTTTTTTTTTTCACCATATAATTTTCTGACAGACGGCCTCTCTCTCCTTGTCACCTTCTCACTCTTCCCTCCCTTTCTTTCTCTCTCTCTTTATCTCTCCATCCCTCTCTCTCTCTCTCATTCCTCCTCTTTTCCTCTCTACCCCCGCATCTCCGTTTCTCTTACCATCTCTTCCTTTCACACTTACGTTATTATCCAGCAAGCCGCTAATAGCGTTTGGCACAGGGTGCCATTACACCAAACATATACTCTTGTTAAAGCTTCTATTAGCTTCTCTTGTAGCGTCTGGGAAAAATGATACGCTGTATCACTCGGTTCAAGCGACTATTTCGACGTATTTTCTGGTACGCTCCGATCTAGCCATATGTTAATTAGCATATTTCTCCCTCCCTTCTCCTATCACCTTCTTTGCCTGCCTTGGTAGAGGGGTGGTTATCGTGTCTAACTGCCACTGCAAAGGTCGCGGGTTCGAATCCTGTCCGAGGGCATGGTCGTTTGTGCTTGTCATGTATTACAACACATGTAATTGGGGAAACCTGTTTGTGTTAAATAAATGATTATGATTAAATAAATGATTTTCTTTTTGCCTACCGTACATCTACTTACTCTCTACTCCAGTATTTGTCTCTCCCTCAATACCTTCATCACCTATTCTCTTTCTCCATCTCTCTCGTTACCCTCCAAAAGAATCAAATGAACCTCTCCTTCATCTTTTTTTCCTCCGAATTCACTCGCTCTGATGAAAAATCCCTTCCTACTTCCCGACTCCCGCTTCTATCCGTTCCTTTCCTCCATTTCCTACCTTACCCGGAGACTTCCATACATCTTTTCCCCTTCCCCAACCTCCGACGCGCTGCGAGCTCACGCACTCCTCTTTTCATCCTCTCCCTCTCTCTCTCTCTCCCATCTTCTCTCCTCGCGCGGACTGACTCGTACGGCTCTTTCGTCGCGTCTTTGTTTACTTCCCTTTTCTCCTTTTCTCTTTTTCCCTCCCTTCCTCTTTCGCTTGGCTCTTCGCATACGCGATTCCCACGCCCTCTCTTCCCCGAGCATTCGCTCATAAACCCAAAAGGGGTTATCTCCTCCTCCTCCTTCGAGTTTCCTTCGCATATATTTCACGCCCGGCGGGCGCGGGAGAGTTGACTTTAAAGAAAGAATGGAAGAAAAAAAAAGAGAATCCACTCGCTTGTTTAACTCGAATTAGGTCCCAGTAATTATCCAAAAGGTTGCGACTGTATCGCGGCTCCATGAAGCCCAATCAGTAAGCTGGGTTTACGTCGTGTTTAGCACGTTCAGCGAGGAAAAGTTTCTAATACCAATAAACAACGTAGAAAACGCAAATATTCTAACCTTTTACATCAATGCCGCTCTACGTAGATTATCTTTTGTAACATATATACAAATACGTGCGCGGATGTGCGTATCAGATGATTTTCTTAAGACAAACATATATATATATATATATATATATATATATATATATATATATAATATTTAAGTATATATTACAAATAAGTAAGTTTCAAATACACTACGGAAAAATGGGAGTTTAATTGGAGTGATAAGGAAAGGCAAAAGAAATTGTTGGGACAAATTTTGATAGGGGTAGATCTGTTGAAGGAACTCATTTAAGGGAGGATGTCGGGAAAGATACAAAGAGAGTTAAGACAAGGAAAGGAATATTATGTGCCTTAAATAAGAGGATGAGTATGAGAAGATTGGGCTGGGACAAATTGGGATGGGTGAGCCTAAAACCTACCGAAATGTATGAAACCTAAGAAAATAGCTGAAAACACTGATGAAGGCTACCTGCTAACCGAAATGCACATATGGCTATTCATAACCTCTTTATAGCTATTAAGTAAGAGCTTATTTCGCCAACATGTACATAAAAATGCATTCGCACGTACACACAAACACACACACAAATACACATGCATAATTAGACGTTCAAATAAACACAAGACATTTCATGAACGAATACGAATTTACATCTGCGTGTCTGTAAACGTCTATTTTTATATTGAAACTTTAGGGTTTTCTGGTTGGCATGGCCGAGTTCCATCATCCATGAAGTTTCAGCGTTCCTCGTCGCCATGAACCCACCACCTCGCGAAGCTTTTAATCTGATAACCGACGTACAACAGCAAAACTTCATTACGAATGCATAATTCCGTATTCGCTACAAAGCGTCTATCGTTCCCCATCGCACGAAACCCATCGCCTGCTGCGGCGATTAAAACGCTCTAAGAAGGTTAAAACGATGCATTAATATGCATATTTCTTTAATTGGACGCGGTTATTAAGAGCACGATCTCCATCTCATCCGGCTTTAACGTGGGAGACGAAACCGAGATACCGTCAAAACTTAACCCTCAACGACTCCGTCAATTTTTTTAATGACTCTAATGTTAGTTTCACTCGCATTCTTAGATCTATACGAGGACGATAACGAGTACGTCCTCTAATAACACTCATTATGACGTACAGAGAAATTATGACGTAAAGACGATTTAAAAATGACTAAATCAATTTGATAAAAATTAAGATGTTCTAACGCATCTTCGCAATTACAAATAGTCAAGTCAAATGTAGTAAACTCCCGATTAATCGGATAATCGAAATTTCAATTAATCGGAACTTTTAAAATATATATCTAACTCGAAAGATTTTAATACGTACATACATATTTACTTGCTCTACACCAAATATAGACAATAGGTATTAAATTATTACTTAACCTGTAAATAAATAATAATTTTTTCTTTACTTTTTAATATTTACGCATTTCTTATAATTTGTATGCATTATGGTATGTGTAAATAGGCATATGGATCCATCGGAATGTGCGTTGTCCCGAGGCACCCAATGAATCGGAAATTTGTTGCGAAAATTTTGGGGAAAAAGCCTTTTTAATGAAAGGTGCTGGTTAAATTTTAAGCAAATACATACATTGGTTATCTTTATAGTTTATTATATTGAAGATTGCTCAACGCTTTAAAACACATTTTATCAAAATTCACACACCCCAGAAGCGTCATAAACGCCCTAAATTACAAGCAGGCTATATCCCATAATGCTTTTATCCATTTCGCCAGTAGTGAAACTAAAACAGTGCTGCTCCGAAGCACACATAGGCCTGATTACCGCAATCTCTTTGACCCTTCCCATCGAGCACGTGGTCGACCCAAGACAAACTCCCGACTTCGCAACCTTTATCAAGGGCAATAACACGCGCCGCAGTCTCTTCGTGTTAAAGTCCTCTTCCCGGAGATCACGGGCTATATTGGCTGACTGTTTTCCGAAGAGGGGGATGATATCACGGGTAAGAAGGAAGACGATGTCGCTCGTCACGAAACTAGAGATACGCCAAGGTTTGGAATAAGATAGAGTTTTATTGCATCTAGTCATATGTCAAGTACGTTATTCAGGCGTTAAGAACATAATTCTTTCCTTTAGAAAAAAAATACTCCCAACGGAACGATGCCTATTATTACATGTAAATTCCTTTCTTCGATAATACGAAAACGGTTTTGATTAACGCATTAAACTAACGATATGGGTGAAACATCACGAGGTAATTAGTAATAGATGAACCGCACTAATTAAAGAAAAACTACCTACTCAGCAGATCGGTCACGATTAGAAAATTCTAATGAGTACTCAATAACACGTTACGGGCTTTGAACATCATCTTGAAAAATAATCCAGTCAAGGCATTCCTGATTTAACACATGCTAAACACATTTCGCATATCTTAACTTAGACAGATAAAACTTATACGACTTACAAGACTCATTAAAATCTAATTTAATTACCATTCCAAGTAATAAATTTGTGCAAAGTGCTTTCGCTGTTGGTAAATTCATTAGGTAAAAGGCATTTACATTTCGTCTCGCATAGCAATTGGATATCAGTTTAAATGCGCTTTTCGACCACACTGATAGCTCAGTTGATAAATCGATCAGCGAAATCCCGCCGTGCTTGGTAATAAAAGGTCGCAGAGTTCGCTCTGCTGATTTATAAGTAAAGGAATAGCGTCTGCCATTCATTTAAACTGTTATCATCTATATTTAACCGATTGTAACGATGTATATAACGATCCTAACGGTTTTCCTGAATCGACAACTCGGCGCCAGAAAGCAAACCAAACAAATGAGGCAATTCAAAATGTTATCATTGTTCAAAATCATTTTCTAGAACTTCGGAACGAAGATGATTATTTCGGTGACGATAACGAGAAGTTCGAAACATGGTAATCGCAGACTTCAATGCAATCAAAATCTCTATCTCTCGACAAACTGTATCTGTAATGAGCTTTGGCGCCAAAACCAAAACATTCCAGAAGGAGAAAAATAATCGCCAGACGGCGACATAAATATTTATCAGTGTTTCGCATTCTATACCCTCAAAGAGATGGAATTCCATTTGATAACCGAAAGGAGACAAGATTCCTGACGACAAAGGAAAGATTTCTCGAAAAAATCGCCGCCGATGTCGAATGTCTAAAAATAGAAAAAATCTGATGTGGCCAACACATGACTTTCTCCATATTTGGGGTATAGATATTTAAATTATTATGAATAGCATTATAAGGCAAAATTATTATTTCGTATCGTAAAAGAATACAGTCGTCCTTATTGCCGTAAATTATATTTTGAATATGTTTACAGAATTCACCGCTACATGGTGGTGGCGCTGTATACTGGAAATTACGAATAAGTTAAATATCTCCGAAATGGATGGTTCTACGAAAATTTGTTTCAAACAAAACTTGGAAGAAATATTATTCTCTGCAAATCAGAGATTTTTTCCAATCGTACTTTTCTGAAAAAGATGAAAAATTGACCATTTTCCGACATTTAATTCAGTAACTAATCGATTAAGAAAGACATATAACAGTATTGTTTAAAGTCACTTATTTCTCTTAAAACCACTTTGCGGGAGTATAAAATACAATTAATATAACTTATTAAAAGCGAATAATTACTTAGTAATTGTGTATTTTAATTTACCATAAATGTACCGAATGCATTGCAAGGACCTTGTATCCCTTGAAACTCCTGTGAATGAATAATATAAATGAGAAAATTACCATTCGCAATTTGATAAATTCATTTTGACAAATTTAACAAACCTTACCAGGTAATGACTCATACTGAAGTTCAAAACTAAGAATTCCCTTAGACATAATAAGTGCCGCAGCCACTTTTTATTTTTCTCTTTATGCTTCCCTCGCCAGACGGCGTAACCTCGTATGGAAGATGCACTTTTTTTTGGCAGGTTCCGGAACGAGTCCGTTTCATTTCAAAATTTTATTTCTTGCATTAGCGGCTGATTGCGAGAGCCTTGTGCTCCTCCTTTTTCGGGAACTTCCATCGCTTTATTTTGACGCAACACCACGTCCCATTCGGTCGTTAAGTTGTTTCGACTTGAAAATCCGTCTATTATAGAAAAGTAGATTTTTATATTTATACTAGCAGAAGTTCCCGTTAAATTTTTACGGTTTTGTGAATCTAAAACTTCGAACGTAGAATAATATAATACAGTTTTATCCGTCTAATAAAACAAAAATGAATAAAATGTTTCATGGTGAATAATCGAAAATTACGTGTGAATTATTTATTAAACCAGAGAAAGTTTCTAAAAAGGCTGGTCTGGAGATACCAATCTCTGCCCGACCTTCCCTTCGGCCCTGTGTCGGTCAAGCCGATGCTTGCCTTGGGGGCCTCGGGGTCGGTCCGGACCTTCCCTTGGTCGGTCAAGCCGGTGGGAGGGATGCTTGCCATTGGACCTAGGGGACGTTCCGGACCGTCCCTTTGGTCGGCCAAGCCGTTGAGGTGCTTGCCCATGGGCCTCGGGACGTTCTCGGATCGTCCCTTTGGTCGTCAAGCCGAGGATGTTCATTGAGATGCTTGCCATTGAACCAAGGTTGGTCCGAGGCCACATACTCCAGAATAGCCAATTATCATCAGGAGCCGAAAGAGCATATATACTTCTCAGCGTGAAGTTGTTTTTACCAACGTTAACTAAAGGTTTGGGCAGACTTTTCTTATTAATTATTACGTTAACCGCATGCCCTCCCAGTAAATAAATATCTCCTCGAATTTTATACAGTTTTCCTTATTGCCGTAAATTATATTTGAATATGTTTACAGAATTCACCGCTACAAATCTTGAAAGAAATATTATTCTCTACAACTTTGGTCCTCACGAAGATTACTAATAACGACGTTTTTAAGGAGATATTTGACGGAAATCGAAAAAACCGATTATTTATAAATAAATCCTAAACAATAACTGACATGGAAAATTGTTCCAAATGAAAGTTGTAGGAAATTACATTTTCTATAACCGTTGTATAGAACTGTATATACAATAGTGATGTTTTAACGGAGAAATATCGCAAAAACCGAATTGGGTTTCGAATAAACCTCGACTTCCGGTTAACCGGTATTGTCCAAAAACTAATCAGTTCTTTGTGCTCATGCTAAAGTGTTATATATGAAATTTGGTATTAATATGACAAGTACTTTTTGAGTTAGAGCGCCCACAATCACATACATCCATCCATTTACACACACATCATTCCGAAAACTGTCTAAACGTGTTCTAGGGACCTCAAAACGTGTATTTCCGTTAAAATCTCGAAGTCGATTTTTTGCGAGATCACAATACGTATGGAGAAAGTAAAAATGGGGAAGTGATAAAATTTAAAACAAATAATAATTAAGAAAGAACAAAAAGAGAAAAGATATGAAAGAAATGAAAAACTACGGTTAACTATGTCAAACACGCGCACACATTTGACCTCTAAAAATTCACTTAAAAACTCCATAGAGATTCCGAAGACTAGGTCGTCACCGTCAGGAGACTTGGTAGAGAATTTCTTTTTCGTTATTGTTCTCCATAAATCTCAATTTACGAACTGCGAAGGAGTATTTCTCCGTCTTGAAACACCACCGCAGTTACTCCTAAATAATAGTACAAGTTAATATTGGTTGGCGGGTTAATACTAGGAGATGACGATGGAGCTTCGCACCATGTGAAAAAGAGAAAAGGGGGATTAGAAAATAAATAGGCCTGTGGATGGGAGTAAGGTGCGGGCGGCAGGTGAAGGGGCGGAAGGACGAAAAAAGACGGGGCGAAAAGGAGATAGACCACCCGAGGGTCGCCCGTGGCGCTATCCTTATCCCCTTATCCCAGGGACTTAAATCTATCACTTTCCATCCTGCCATTAACCTTCCAAAACCCTCCCATCAACCGTACACTTAAGATAATAACCTGTATTTCTAAGGTGCTTATGCCTTTATTATCGTCACGTGACCGAGTATTTGTCAATTTAATATCGGCTATTATTTTTGGAATTTTTTTAGAGCGACTGCCTGGTAACCACACCAAAATAATTTTTTTCGAGAGAAAGAGCAAGACAGTAGATTAAAATCCGAGATTTCGCAAGCGAGTAATTTAAAAAAACAAAAAACTACTCACGGGATATGCAGCGCGATAAAACGCGAATAGAACGGGTGCACGTACACTTTGTCTTAAAAAAATCATCGAAAATCCCTTTTAATTGCACGTAGATTAAGTAGTTCTTTCAATGTAGCATACATAATATGAAACATTCTAGGGGCGAATTCCAGAATAAGCCCTTAAGTATAAAAAAATAAAATTAGGTACTTTTCTTAGGTTTCTCCTATATTCTTAACATGGTCATAATATTTAAAATCTTCTTTCGACGAGTCAACGCTGAAGACGAGTGGCCGGAATGCTCATCTGGTTTTTATAAGCTTGTTATTGCTACTGGAAATACCTACTTGTTTTTTTAATTTGAGATACTTGAGTGCATATTCTGGAATTTATTTTCAACCATACGACAAGCTCAGACGCTAGCGGGCTATTGTCGATAACAATTAAAGGGCCGCGGACTACAAAGAAAATTGCATTTATTGAGTGTTTTGCATCTTTAAATATATAATGTGACACTTGCCATGATATTTATTTATTGTCAACAACCTGGAATAATACAGGAATACACATTTTATTTTAATAATACAACTATATTCCATCGGGGTATCTGAAAGCCCTTTCGTGGGCATTTTGGTTGTCGACACCAACTCCAGTTAATTCAAGGGGCAGGAAACCTGGTTTTCAGTTCGCGCTCTAAAATTATTTCCAATTAAAAATTTCATATATTGATTACAAATAACTAGTTAATTTGATTTATTTTACCATTTTTCTAAGCCTCCTTGCATCAATCAATTCCAACTGCCCGATTAACATCGGAACAGCGACTTTCAGAAGCCTTCCAATTGGCTTCATACCATTCCGATAAAACCCCGTAGCATCGTCTGTTGACTCACGTATCCTTCACCCGTTGTTCAATTGTTTCTTCCCCACTACCCCGCGATTCGCGCAGCTTCGTCGATATCCGCGGAAACGTTAAACCTCAGCCCGCATCGAGGCTGTTTATTTTTTCTCCCGTCCCATCACGATTCACGTCAAATATTGATTCAGACGACGGCAGCAGTCGCACAAATACACACACACGAACACGTGTTAACCGGTTCGATAACAAAAGTTCCAGAGGGCGGCGCCCAAGAACCCTTATCTTCGCGATACGCTGCTCGCAAACGCAAACGGGAGCCCGCCTTTATTCGTTTCGACAGCTCTTTCCGAATCGCTCGGCGTCACGGAAGCAACCACATCGTTTGCGGGACGAGTTTGTTTCTTTTTGTGGGAAACTCCTGTTCCAAAGAACTGCAGAATTCGAGGTGATTCATAATGGGTGCGTCAATATTTCAACTTAAAATACGTTACAACGCCTGAAAGGGAACCAAATAATCGCAAATTATCACCGAAACATATATTTAAAGCTTTTAATTAGCGCAGGACATAACGTGTTAATTTATTTTCATGTGCTTAAACTAAAGGTGATGTGAACAAAATTAAAACAACTTCCACAACCTGAAATACACATGATAAACGGATTATTACGCGCTCTTAATGAGCAAAATATGCTATTTAAAAACGCTGCATAGTACTACTGTGAATCAAAATTAAGTTTTGACTGTAGCCCTCTATAATCATTAAGAAATAATTTCATGGCTATAAAAGTATTAACAAATCTAACTAAACTAATACCTATTCGAAATAAGAATTAATAATAATCAAGAGTCTAATGAAAGAATCACCAAGTCATCGTATATATCACAATTTCTAAAGGCGTCTAAAACCTTAGGAGAATTTATAAAACACGAAGATTATCTTTATGGTGAAATTGGCTGCATGTTCTTTAAATCAAATTAAAGCCACCAAATAAAATACTACCATAATTAAAGAACTGTTCTTGAATGTATACAAATGTTGCCTATAGTAATGGATAAAGAAGAAATACGTGATGTAATACGCCAACGAAATACACTGGAAAAAATAAGAAACTAAAATTAAGATACGATTATTCCTTTTACTTGCGTTTGAATGGTTAAGTATGCATGCTCAACAACTATCGTAAACAGGTCAATTTATAAGACACATTAGTCACTTGAAAGGTAAGTTTTTTTCAATTAAATAAGATGTTTTGAGGTTTGAAAATCACGAACAGCCACTCGCCCCCTCAAGGACCATCGATGTGCACGCACAAACACGGATCCACCTCGCTTATTCCTTTTCTTTGCTGATTTTTCGCATCGATAAAAACGAATACCTGTAATAGCTCGCTCCTCTTACGCATTCGTGTAATGCATCTGAGCCTGAAATATGAAGCTTCGCGAGTATAAAACTAATGGAAAATTCCGGCCATGCGAAAGGAAAAGAATATAGGGAAGAAATGAAAAATGGAGAGGCGATGAGGCGCGCGTTGCACGCTGGATTTAGAAGGGGGAAGAAAATATCAATAACACTCGTTGGGGCGTAGGATGGAAGAGACCTCAGAACGGGAGGAATTGGAAATGAAGATCATTCTTTTTCATACTGCATGAAAAAAAGCATGCGAAGAGAGTCTTTCATCCAGTGAGGGGATGGGAGGCAGGGACTGCGCGAGGAAAAATGAAGATTCTTTGATCACCGTCGATTCCCTTCGGTCTCGACGTTTGGAGTCCTTTGGAGTACCTGATGAGTTCCTCCGAGATCGATTTCGCCTTCGTCGAGCTATTAACGTGAAATGAATGGAGCTAAAACGGACCACAACGCATGTGATTACCATAACTTATGGCGGAGAATCTCCAGTTGATTATGTAGTATTGATGGAGGATGAAATGTGTACGTATGCAATGCCCGTAACGCGAATGCTATGAATTGTGAATATTATTGCAAAAATTGAATTCCAAAAGATATTTTAGATAAAAAATGATAATGATATCCTCTGGAACACAGTAGAAGTTGGATTTACAACTTTGATTCGAAATTTTTAAAAGTCATTTATGTAGAGTTATTCACTCCCAGGACAACTCATACATTTCGTTATTCATATCTATTTACAAAGAGGAAATCCATAATATTTTTCCTTTTCGAGCAAAACATAGAACTGCATGTTGGCCAAACTAATCTAAACTCGATAACAGTAAAGCTGAATCACCATTCGCGACGCTAGGCAAACCATGACGATGCACAATCTTCGTTTAAAAAACACGAGACGGAAATAATCATCATATTAGAATATTTAATGCAGAAAAACCCTGAATATTTTCCAATCTCAATCGCCTAGTTTCGCAAAAATAGCCCGCATAAAACGCGAGGCACTCAACGAAAAAAATACACACGAGGAGATTTAATGACTTCACCGCGAGATAATACGGCAGGACGCTCGATTTTAATGACGGGATTAAAAAGGGAAACATCAAAAATTCATTATTCATAAAACGCGGGGAGTAAATAGTTTAATTGCTCCGGATATAAACGGGGGAACATCAAACCTCGCGTCGCGATGAAGTCATTAATGTCCGAGGATGATTGCTCCCTCTGTCTCTCTCTCTCTCTTTCGAATTCAGTACGCAGTTAATTCCGAACGTTGGGACGGCGAATTCGTATTGGAGGCTTTAAAACGAGAGATGGCTGCGATTAACGAAATTATTCCGTCTCGATTGAGACGGACCGCAAGCGCGTACCTGCGTGGTCATTGTTCGGCGTCTTCTACACTACCAGCGCTTTTGGACGGGGAACGATAATAGGAGGCGTGTAGAAGCAGCGTTCCAAATGTCAGCGACACGGCGCGATAACTTCGACGAATGCAGAGAGAGGGAGAGAGAAATGAGAGCGAATTACTTTTTGGGAGGGCAATTCGTCCGAAGGTAATTCCGCTGAAAATCAGGGAATTCGTATCTCTGATGCCGAAGCAAAAAAATATCAATTTTTTTAATTTCGAGAGGGCAAGCTTTAATATTTTTAGTTTGCGTATAGGTTTACTCGACATTTTACTATATACTGAGAAAAGGGTATGATCACGATTAAAGAACAGACTGAAAATTTTAACTGACAATATGTAAACTGCAGTCCGCCAAGGTGTGTCGCAGGGGTAGCAAGCACTGATAAACTTCTAAATGATTCTAACATTATTTCTGTTGCCATTAATCAAGCCGAATTTTCGTTTGAAAATGAGTCAATTTCTATGCATCAACAACGCATGCAGTTGTGGCGTCAATTTTCTTATGTCATGGATCGTTAGAAAACTGTCGTAATGCGGTCTGCATTGTCTTGCTGCGTTAATATTATTTTAAATTGTCGTTTCACATCCTTGACGAAATGCTGAAAAGGTATCAATAGTTAAAGGAAGAATAAATGATAACGATAAGAGCAATATTTTCACCTTAAAGTCATAAACTACTTTCGACTCAAAAAAATGACCCGAATTCGTTTTTCCAATCACCGCGAGTTTCGCTGACACGATACACGGTTTTGCATTCTGTTTACAACCTTATCATCTAATTCTTTATTAGCGAGCAGATTTAACAAATATTTATGTCCTCCGCTCGCGAGAATTCAATCCTTCCTGCTGTAATCTCAGGATCGGATGAATTATGCGATAAACCATACGAGAGAATCATTGTGGATGCATAAATCGCGATAACGAACGCTATTCATCACACACCGTCTAGGTTTATTCTCGCGAGAATTTACGCCGAATATACGGGTCGATACAACCAGAAATTTGAGAACACGGGCGCTCTGATTACATTTATAAGTAACGTTAATGAGCGAACGGGAATAATTGATGCTCGGGACGAAGCTCGCACCCTAGAAAATAACAATGGAAATATCGACGCGATCAAATTTAAAAAAAAAGAAATGCAAGACTAGAGATTTGATTAATCTTTTGACGCGACTGGTACCTACTTGATAAGATTATTCATTTAAACCTAACAAAACGAATACGGATGTAAAATATCACTGTTATGACCGCATTCGCTTAAACTGCAACATGCAACTATTCATCAAACGTTATACTGAGGTAAACTGAAGTGTATCCACAAATTATATGGTAGCTTTTCCATCGAAGAATGTTACTCATCACGAATAGAGAAAACGGACTAATCCAAATTTAAGAGTCCTTATTTATATACAGGTACCTATTGTTTTACGTACGTTTGATTTACGTAGTTTTGCTTTAACGCACCCAGGTAATTAATTCCACTCTTTAAAATACGTACTACCGGCACTACCTTTCCGTCTGCACGGTTGACGCAGTTGTTCACATTACGCACGTGATTCGGAACTGTATTTCGTTACGTTATTCCACATTCTGTATTGTATTTTTCTCATTGTTTTGTGGTTTATCTTAAAAAATGTGTGAAAAACGTGAATCGTTATATCCTGCTGCAACCCCAATGAAAAGACAACGAAAGGAAATATCGCTTGAAATGAAATTAGATGTGATAAATCGTCTTGAAAGAGGTGAACGAATCACAGATATATGTCGTGTGTTTGGGTTGGCTAAAAGTACCATCATCACAATTTGTGATAATGCTGAAAAGACTAAGCAAAGTGCAAAATCTGGAGCAGATATAAGTGCTGTAAGAACATCATATTCAAGAAGTAACGTAACGGAAAGAATGGAGAAAATGATGAGCACTTGGATAGAAGATCAGAATCAGCGTCATGTGCCTGTAAGCATGCTTTTGGTGCAAGCAAAGGCACGCTCTTTATATGATGGCTTAACAAAGGAAGAGAAAGATTCCAAACCATTTCAAGCCAGTTCAGGTTGGTTTTCTAATTAAAAAAAACGATGTAATTTTCATAACATAAAAATGACTGGATGTCTTACGATATGACTTCTGCTAACCCATAGCTATTCAATTATTTCCTATGGTAATTTTATTTTTGATTTACGAATTTTTGAATTACGAACGTTTTTCAGGAACCTAATTTAGTTCGTAAATCAAGAGGTTGCTGTACTTACGTGTTTTTTGGAAAAAAATTATATGTACATTATCACACAACCACGTTTTTGGTGAGTTACACGCCTCACACGCGCACAGCTACAATGACGGAAGAGTAAAAACCCAGAAATGCATGAACTCACTCTTGCGAAAAGCACAAGAGCGTCACGCTGCTTAGCGACACTTATCTACGACAGAGTGCTGCGTCGAACCCTAGCTCCCTGCTTGGAAGTCCAGAACTTTAACCATTCCACCGCCGCTGAACCAAACTCAAAATAGAGAACATAAAACTCACAACGAATAAGATTTTATTTTTCAATTCTCCGAGAAATGGACCATCAATATTCGAGCTCAAACGCCACGAACACGAGTTTCGCATTAATGCTCGAATGTGCCAGTTTTTTGCTTGGTTTGTAAATATGGTACTCGTATGCTAGAAACGCCACCGCCACATCCTGGCGAAGGTGACACTCAAAAACTCTGATAACGCGCCAAATGACACGAGCATGTCCGATTGATGCATCGCCACACACAAAATCGGTCGGCTTTACATTGATTATCAGATAAAATGCGATGAGCGAGCGAGGTGGCCCGCCTTTTTTTTTTTAAACTCGGATAGGCACGTGTCCGACAAAATGACGACACTGCGCATGAAGGAAAGACGCAGTCGTAGATGAGAATAGGCCGATTACTAAGCAGTTGAGAAACGATTGGTTAAAATCATCCATAACTAACGTTACTTTGTTAATTTAAAATTAATGAAAAGCAAAAAGTCATCTCCAATAAATTCGGTCTTTTAAAATCAGTTTTCTCGCCGCAATCTTGAAAGAAGTTAATTACATACTTTACAAAAAATCGAGATTCCGAAAGATTACAACATCACTTGAGAATTTCATATTTCTTACAGCATAAATGCATACCCAATTTTAGATGTAGGGACGATTTATCGAAAATCGTTAGAATATAAAACTCATAAATGCTAACAATAAATTAGATACATCCATTTCACTTTCCCCTGAAGAATGAGAATTTAATATAAAGATTTTTGACGCCTTAAAGAACCTAAAGTCTGGCTTAAGTTTCGCGGTTGCTTCTGGTAGTTCCTTCATAAAAGAGGAATTGCGGAAATCTCCTTTTGTAATTTTAAAAAAGCCGTTTTAGCTAGTATTCTACTTGTTTTTTCGACGATATGATATATTGCCGTTGATTATAAATTAAAATAACACAAAATACATCCCGTAAATCTTTTTAAGCGAAATTCCCTCAACTCTTCCGAAAGTTTCTCCTACGATCACCTCTAAAACACAAGATATTCGGAATGAGTCACTTTTCGCACCACGGAAAAAACAATCGCTCCGTAAAAAAAAACACAAAGAACCCTTCCGAAGAGAGCGAAGGTGGTAACCAGGCGCCATTGTTGCGAGAGACACCTGACGGCGAAAAATTTATTTATAAACCTCCGAAGTAGTGTTCTCCGAATTTGGATGACGTTGACGCCCATCCCCCCCTCCCACAAAGTCCCCCCGCTTTCTCCCATCCCTCCTCGTTAACTCTTAAACACGCCGCTACGGGGCGTGAGAATCCCACGAGGACGAAGAGGTGATACTACTACGTACGATGGGGTCAAACCTTCTCGAGTTTCCTCCTGGCATCTGACAGCCGCGCCACCTATGCAGAAAAGGGGCGACTCTTTCACACGCACGCATGGAATAAAACGAATAAAAAAAAGAAACCGGGAACACACGAGTTTTCTTTGTTTTTTTTATTTTATTTGAAGGGGAAAGACTGCAGAGTATTGCAGCTATGTCGTGCCGGTGACGCATGCCTCGGGGGTCAATTACTCCCTTCTGCGGTGTCGCTGAGAGAGGATGTGGAGAGAGAGAGAGGCGGGTGGGAGTTAGGGAGGAGAGAGAGAGAGAGAGAGGGAGAGAACCCGGAACTCGGCAAGAGGAGGGAGTGAGCGTTCTTCTTTTGGCTAAGTGCCCGATCGTGTCCAGCGAGACGCCGAAAAAGCGCTCGACACCGTAGTCGGTTCCATGCGAGAGGATGTTACCTAGCACCCCGTCGGGTTGAAGCCTTTTCCTGGCATAATGTTTGCATAGAGGTGGTGGCGGTGGTGGTAGAAGAAATACCACGACACTTTGACGCTTATTCAAGCGGTGGTTGATACGCTCGGCGTGATGCAACTACTGCCTAACAGATGAGCGAACAACGAACAATTTTCGAAGTTAAAAATTGGAAATTGCGAGCACAAAACACCCAAAAACGTTGACCCCAGACAATATGAAACTCGGTTCAACATCTTGGTACAAACTTTCTCGTTCGCATGCGTCTCTGGTCACATTTATATGCATTTACGCGCGATTTGACTCATGGCATGGTGCATAGCTAGGACCACATTCAACACTGACCGCACCAGAGACCTCATGACCGTTCGAACCACGAGGTCAAGGCCCAATTCCGAGCTAACGTATCAGTCCCTCGCAGCAGCGGGGCACTAGCCGACACGTCATTTGCAATAAAATTTGAACTATTTAACTTAGTGAGAAAGTGACTCAAGCATCGAATCTGGGTAAATGCGCTGATTAAGAACGTCTTTAAACGTAACTCTACGATAAATAATAAGATATTTACGCTTACATATAATATTTACGCCCAGGAATACCAACCTTTAAGAGTTTTGGGACGGGATTGTATTTAAAACAGTTTATGACTACTCCTAGGAACAAATATGGTCCATTTTGTTAATCCATTAACGCTCGTGTCGTTGGTGAGAAGATCTTGGCGGTAGCTAGGCATAAGATTCAATAAGGTCTAATGTCATCGGACGATATTTATATATCTTTGAGAAATACAGAGTATGTATTATTAGGATCTCATTATCCTTTGTAACTATATAAATTTCAATCAGAATCTATGCATGCATATTTCAGTAGATAGACATTTTTTGAAACTCGAGAAGAATATACCATCCCCCATTTCATTTTATCAATGCTTCCATATCTTATACAAATAAGTAATTCATCAAATTCTGTTTAAACCGTAGATCCACGCACAGGCAGAATGGCAAAAAATAACCTTTTAGACATGGTGACACCAAAAACGTAAATATTATCAAAATCCATTTTTTACTATCACCATTCTTTCTATATACACATTGGATATGAGAAAGCAAAAGGAAATAACATTCCCAACTTTCATTACATGAGTCAAGGTTGGCAGAGTTCTTTGGATCAGCCAATGGACAAAAGGATCCGTTGCAAGCAACGTTAGGAATTTTGATTTCCATTTATTGGCGGGAGAAACCACGTTCCGAAACGCACATTGCGCGCAATGGGATTTCGACCGCGATAACCTCTCGAGCGAAAAACAGAAGCGAACATCCCGAATGGAATGCGGGACCTCCTATTATTTCGCATGTAAACCGCCGTAGCAACGCTGCATGCCTCCATTACGGCCCTCGAGAGAGGGCATTATATCTCATACCGCTCATTGGAGAGCACAGCTAACCTTCCCAGTAAACAGAAAGGGGAACCATCTTAAAATTCGAATTTTCTTCCAAAATTCTGGATCGCCGCGTGCTTTTGCAAGGAGAATGTAAAATCCACATATTTAAACGACAGTTCCCACATAATGTCGCGAAGAATCTCGTCCGAGTGGGTGATTACCGCAATTCAATTTTTTTCATTCCCAATTCCTTTATTCGAGTTGGTGAAAGGAGATGAAATTCTTACATTTCCGCTGCCGTACCGCGTAAAAATAATGAAAATAAAAAGTTTTCGTAAATTCGACGGTCTCGGACCCCAATTTCGTGGAATTCCGTTATAAAACCATAACAAGATGACGTCAAGCGTTAAAATCTAGGCCGTGCATTTGTTAATAAAGTATCGCACGTTAAAACTATTCTCTTCTTTTTATTTATTCCTTAAATTCCTCAGTTATAACTATCTACGTGGGCGAATTTAAATATTAATACAAATGTTTTGCAGTTGTATGCAAAGGCTTACATATATTTATGCATACACGAATTAATTTCCTATCCTACATCCTATTATTGCGACATTGAAAAGCATCCATTTTACCTAATAATGCCTCCGCAGGGATCGCTGCACCGATTCTTCCCGTGATTCGTTCGCATTCAAGTTCACTGGTGCAGGCGCATCACAATGAATGCATCCCCGGGTATGAATTGAGATTAAAATGTCGTTAGTGCCTGCGAGATTCACGTTCTTACGATCCAATGGTACAACACAATGAATCATCCAATGTCATTCTTCCCTTCGCGATCCCGGTATGCAATTAATTCTTGAGATGAGAAAGGAAAAATACATAAAAAAAAAGATGGGGAGGAAGACGGAAAGTGTATCGTTTGTTATTAATTTCTCAAGATTCTTCGGATGTATTGTGCTATTGGTAAAGCTTCTTTATTTTCGCAGATTTATAATATCAGAGATAACAATGTTTCAACTTACAAAGAAGATGAATTGTCGTCCGAGGACTTATTGCTGTATTTATACCAAACATGTAACTTTGTATTTTCATTAGCAATATCAGGAATCACGAGGAAATCAATGCATGTATTTCACAGATGCACGAGAAACATTTTACGAATGAAAATATGGAATTAATTCCAAAAATTCTAAGCCTGTAAATTATTCCAGAATAAGCACTGAAGTAAAAAAAATGAAAAATCGAGTACTTGTCTTTGATATCTTGCTATGGCTCTTTTCCAATTTTTACACTCAAATTGCTTATTCTGGGATTTGTTTTCAGCCACAAGACGGTGTACATAATTCTCTAATGTAATTTATCTTTAAATTCGATTCATGTTCTGAAAATCTTCTACTAACAGGGTTTACTTTAACGCGACAAAATATTTAACTATAACAGAAGCTAAAAAAGGAAATATCAACGCCTCGTGGGACAAAATGAAAAATTGCGCCAGGAAATCGCCCTACAACATCCGCTTACCTCAATTTTTGTCCATCAAACTTTCCCTATAAATCAATCCCTCCGCCATTTTCACTCCGTTATCTATATATTTTTTCCTTCGACGCATCCAAAACCCGAAAAATTATTTATCCCCCGTAACATCGGGAGTTTCTGGAGAAGGGGACGTAGAGGAGAGACTTCCCCACCCCAATAATAACATCCGAATGCATTAAGATATTAGTTTCGACTCCCAAACAGAAGGAGCAGGCGCGTAACTTTGGGGGGCGCAGGTCCACGCAGTGCGTGGGGGCCCCGAGATATTTGGGACCCCACAAAAATACTTAGAATTTTTCCTGTAATCCGCCGTAAAGTATACGAAGTAGTAATATCCTTATGAGAATGAAAGATTTCATCGCTCCAAATGAAGATTAAAATACCCATCTCAAGTGTCTGGAGTTGTTTTGCCCTATCGTTATAATGTTAACACTATAGAAGTCTCAACGTATTTTCGGAATTAAAACGTAAAAAAAAATCCATAAAAATCGAAACGGTATAATAATTTCATACGTTTTTATAGAAATGGGAGCCCCGAAAACTTGACTTGCGTGGGGGCCACAAAAACCGAGTTACGCCCCTGAGGAGAAGATGATTAATGAACAAAGTCTTCCGGTTTCTTGGACTGAAGGAGCTTCACTTATAAATCTATTTTCAATTTTTCACATTTTCTTTCCGCACGTCGAGCATCTTAACCACTTCCTCCCTCTCCCTCCCTATTTCCCCCTCCCTCCCTCTCCCTCCCTGTTTCCCCCTCCCTCCCTCCCTATTTCCCCCTTCCTTCCCATTTCGTCCCATTATATTGAAGATTCTTTTTCCTCCCTCATTCCCATCCTCAATACCCTTCCAATAACCCAAAACCTCCTTCGTACGGCAAAAAAAAACCCACTCTTTCCCTCACCCCTAAAAACATCCCTTTTCAAACCAGCAGGGCGTATCGGGGAGCTTAATATCCCTCCTCTCCTCCAATCCCCATTCTTCCATTCCCCTTCTCCGTCCCCTATCTTCCTCCTTTTAGATCTCTCTCCCTCATTCTTTCATTTCCGAAAATACGTACACATAGATGCGCGAGGATTGAGGGATCGGACGAAAAAAATTGCCGCAATCCGATATTAATTTTTTTTCGGGTTCGGGTTTGAGAGGCATTATCGATACGCGACGCAAAAATCGTTAAATAAATGAAACCGGCACAGAATCACACTAGGGACGAATATCTGATTTTGAAACAACATGCACGAAAGACTTGTTTTTTTTTAATATGAGCTTAGGAGCGTAGCTGTATAATTGAGTTGTAAGAGCTACATTATAAAAAGATTTATCGGGTAATACAATAAATCAAAGGTAGTTATTTTAAATTTAAGAGTTAATGAGGGTGCTAACGCAGTGGTTTAACATTCTTTTCCTTACAGGATAAATTATTTTGATTTGAAAGAAATGCCATGAAAAACTAGACAAATACACTCACCGCTCGATAAAAATCAACATTATCATAAAATATAAGTGGCATGAAGTCAGACGTTTAACACAATTCAAGGATAGTCGCAATCGTTTTCGTTACCTATTTGGACAAATACAAAGTTGGGATCAATATTCCGGCATGTGCGAATCTTGAAAAAAAAATACACGTTGAACACTTCGAGGAAAATGAGCAAACACATTCTTATTTCTCTCTTTCGATGCAAAATTACCAGTCCCGGAAAACAGCGTCGCCAAAGAACGATTCTTTCCGGAAACCAGAGAATAGTAAATGCTTACTGACTCATAACGTGTCCACTCGTTAGATCGTCCCCAATAGCTAGCTAGTTGTTCAAAACTAACTAGAAGCAAAACCCGTTCCTCTTACACATAATTTTACAAAAACAAATATTTATTTCACTAATAATGAATAACCAACCGACCGAATACAGCGCAGTTTCCTGGATTTTCTATCTCAGAAAACGTCGCGTCCTTTTTTTCCTCAGATTCCAGTCACGCTACCGACATATCTTTCACATTACACCACGAATTTCGTAGCGGAAAACTTAACGATTCGCTTTGACGAACAAATACGTACACTAAACCGATGGCAAATCCTCTTACTTCCGCATGCGGAGGATAAAAAAAACCACACACACACATGAGCCCATATCTTACACGCATATAAAAGGTAGGTGGCTGCTTTTCTTTTTTTCCCATCTTCGTTCTTTTTTATTTTCTCGATCTGGCTTGGTTACGGGCCGGCGGTACGGATTTCCGAACCTCTCTCTCTCTCGTCTCTCTACTCTCGTTTTCTCTGCTTATTCTCTCTTTCGAGGGTAGAATAGCCCCACAGAAGCAGAACGAAACTTTCGGAAAACTCAGGATTGTAGGGCGAGGGAATGTTCTCCCTCGATGATTCCATAGCAAGGGATTGCGTTCCATCCTCCGCGCCCGTGTTACGTACGCAAGAGCATTCCGCATCTGGGAAGGAAAGGGTTTTTCATGCGTGCTGATACCCCTTCCCTTCCGCTGCCTTTCTCCCACTCACGCGGCTACCAGCGAGTCAGAATGCAGAGAGAGAGAGAAGGCGAGAAATCTAGGAAGCACCACTTGCGAAACTGTCACGAAATGTTTCCATTCGAGCGCGACCTTGGGAAACTATGCATTCCGTTCGATTAACTAACGGGTGTTTTCTCGAGTTAACGAGAATTGATGTTAGTTATCACATGACATCCAAGTTAAACCAGCTTGAATGTCAGAAAATAGAGGAAACGCATTCCTTTAAAAGTTGTAAAGAAATAAATCCTATACAGATCGAAAGCCATAAACCCAGCAACCTCGGGACCGAGGCCGTTCCAAATTTTGGTCAATAAAATCCTGGGCCTATTTTGAAGAATGAGGTACATACGAGCAATAGAATGAATGCGATTGACATAAGGTTGATTTTGCAGCTGGCGATGAGTGAAAATTTAATTGAAATAACTCCATAAATAGAGACAGCGCATTTATAGTACCTATTCCGATAAATAATAAGGTAAAAAATGATTTCCGATTAATACTGCAGAGGGTTAAACTAAATACTGCACACCATTTTCGGAAGTGTCCGGTGTCCGGATTTCTAACGTTCGACCTGTATTGAATTCCTCGAAATTCAGTAAAATTAATCTCGTCCTGTTGCAGAATTTCTCGGGTAACTCGTGAAAATGGATAAATTATATCCAAAGTAATTACAGTTCTTATTCCTGGATTCAATGACGTGAAAAATAAATCGAGAACAAGATGCCTTCAAAAATTTCTTAGTTGAATTTTATTCATTGAAAACAAAAATATATACGTAGCAAACTAAAAATTACCTAAAATCTAAATGTCTAAATATTAAATGATTTTAAAATGGAAAAATAAAAAAAAACAGACTATATATTTATATAAAAACTTTCTAACAGAGTTAAAACGATTTTATGAGGATTGACTCGATTTGAGTAAAGATAAAACCGTCGTGTTTAAAGAAAAAGATATTGCGCTAATTTCCAGTAATAGGGAAAAACCTGGAGCGCAATGTCTAACAAGATTATCAAGAAAACACACAGAAAACAAGTGTTTAAAGATGATCGTTCTCATATTTATTTGTAGCTCTAGCGAAAGTTTGAACATTAATAAAGCGATACCCATTAAGTTAAAACTAAAGTTAAAATTTAATATGACGATCAAACAACTCGTTAATCTCGCAATTCAGCAACGGAAAAATCATCGCCCAAACAAAATCCCCATAGAGACAAGTTCTTTAAAAAAAATAAAATTTTCGTTTTCCACGAAATCGAACCGTTAAAAAAATTAATAAAGCTGAGCTTGCGCGCTGTGCGTGAGCATTTAGGCAATTACGTTCCAGGGACGAAAAAAGAGAACGCGCAGTAAACGGCTAGCAAAAAGGCAAAAAAAGAAGGATCAAATTGGAGGAGAGATGATTCACACCGACCGTTCCGCTATTTCGCAGGAAAATTCGCACTCGCCTCGGCAACGAACCATCAAACAATAATAAGCGAAAATAACCAACTAGGAGGAAACCACCCATCCACCATACAACCTCCTTCCATCTCCGATTGGTATTTGCCATCAACCCTCGAAAAAAAGAGCGCGCACTCAGTCATTCCTCTTCTTCCAATTACGTCCCGGCCGCTTTTATAGGCGTTCATTTGTTTCCTCCCGGGTTCCGCAAGGGTTCCGCACCTGTCCCCCCCGTTCTTTTTTTTTAACGAATGCCCGGCTGCTTCCGAGGCGGAGAATTTGCACACCATTACTTTTCGACGCCACCAAAATCCCCGAAAACAACAAGAGAGAGAAAGAAAGAGCTGGATAAGCCTTCTAATCTCTTCCTTTTTCTCTTTCTCTTACCCCTGCGTGTCCCAAAGTTCTTTACAGCGAAGAGTCATGACTGCTTTCATGCCGGAATACCGCAATAAAGGAGGCGTTTTTGGAAGATACGAAGTAGGAGGGAGAAATGGCGGTAATTTACATCTTTCTTTTGTTTTTAATTTTTTTAGGCGGAGTCGCGGAAGCTTTTTTTCATAAGCGCGTTATTACTATTTTTACTTTTTCCGTATAGAGAAAAAAATCGAATTCGAGATTTTAACGGAAATACGCTATTTTCTCAATGAAAACAGAAAATTTTGTTAGTTGAACTTTTAATACTGAAATGTTAGCAATAAAAAACATTACTGTGATACGATTTTAGCTTGTATGGCACCTCAGAATACATTGGTAATTCCGATTTAAACTAATCCAATCCGCAGAAGAATTTGCAGCTTGCGATGCGGGCCGCCGAATGATTTTCAACCACCAATAGATAACCCGCCATGTAGATAAGGCTGGGAACCACTGATTTACAGGATCGGAGTGTCTAACGCGGGGTTTTTGCGTATTTAGTCGGCTGAAACGCACTATCCAGACCTTTAATATATATATATATATTTCTACCTGACCACTTATAAAATAATTTTCAGAAAAAAAATCCCGTAAGGGGAGAAAGAAGGAAGATCGTAAAACAACTTTCGAATAAAGGCACCGTTTTAGACCTTTTTATAGATCCCAAATCCAAGAGAGAAATCTGAAAACAAACCTCCAACGTGGCTAACAACGGACCCTGTTACAAGCATTCCGTCTGAAAGATTTTCGTCGTAAATTTAGCTTGCTGAGAGAGCGATAACACTCGATAGCGAATTAAAAACAGTTTACCGTTATAAAAATCGAAAATTTTGTGATGTAACAGTAAGAAAGAAAACGTAATGTAGTGATGATGCATTAAGATATAGCATTTCTTCTCTTCTCCTCTTTTCTGGAGGATCGTGGGTAATTTTTGGGGACCAACGCTTCAAACGGCGATAAACTGCAATCGATGTGTTTGCGGTGAGAATATGTGGTATTGGGATATAGATTGCGAGGCAGCCCTTACTCCATTCACCGTTGGTATAAAACCTCAAAGACAGCCTCGTCAGGAACGAAAGAGAGCGTCAATTTGAAAAAGTAGCATTCACGCCAAAGCAAAAGTGGTCGAAGCAAGAAGATGAAAGAGGGTAAAAAGGGTGAATTTGGAGGAATATGCCGAAAAGGAGGGCGAATTGAAAGGGAAAGGTGTTGGACGAAGGGAAATTCGAAGATATTTTCGTTTTTTCCTCATTTTTCACTTATATTTATTTATGTTACCCAATTTTCTTTTGCTCTCGTTTTTTAAAATAAAAAAAAATCATTTTCAGTTAGTTTGTGAGAATACAACGAGGAGGGCATTGGAAATTGAAGATGCAAACATCGAAGAAAAGGTGGTGAATAGTGAGAGTAAAATAAGAGGAATCGAAACGGAGTGATGCGCCGAGTATAGAAACTAATGTGTAAGGAAATTGTGACAGAAAAAGAAGCAAGGAATTAATGGTGGCATGCAATTCTAGAATGTTTAGAGAGATAAGTCGAACCACTGACGAAGAAAGAAAAACGTTCACGTAATGGAAACTCCATTCTCCTACTCAAACCTTACACATCCGTCCCAAGATACCATGCGTTCGTACGCGGACTTTCCAACTTGTTCTTCCACTGTGTCTCCTCCCACATTCGCTCTTACCGACCACTGCCACATTACATTTCCGAACCAGGCTAATCAACGAGATTTTCTAAGAAATAATTCCGTAAGATAAGTATCTAACGCATTGCCAAAATTCGTATTTTGCTATCTGTCGGTATATATGGATTAGAAACGTACATCTAAAAAAAATCTTAAATACTGCTATCCAAAGTCATTCGTTCAATTTAATTCGTTGGCAGGAGTTTTTCCTGAGAATATTTCTTTATTATAGCACTTATTTGTTTTTTGACGTATATCCTTATAGAGTTTACAACGTACTTATATTGTGTACTCAATATGTTCTTATAAATTTCATAACACTATTAATTAATTAATTAATTTACTAAGGAAGAATCTACCTACAACACATGGCCAATTACAGCAGATTCAAGTCTCCTCCAGATATTTTTTAATTTTTGCGCAATTCTATCCCATACTTTCTCACGCCACAAATATTAATCATTTTCTCGCCAGTATTTTATGCGTCGTATATATTAAATACTTTAAATACAGTAATCAATACAAAATTCCATTGCATTCATTCACCGCGTTCTCTACCATTACCACAGAAATACGATTGAGGGAAATGAAAGGAACGAAAGATTTCATTCCAAGATTTTTGTGCCTAATTTTCAGCGTTTGGCATCGACACATTTTGAAACGCGGTAAACACCCGCGGTTTTTTTTTTAAGTCTCGTAGCGTATTAACGGCGACAAAGCGATCGAGTTTACTGGTTGGTTGAGATTCGTAAAATCCGTTAGCATGTAAAGAGAGCAATCACATGCAGAGGACAGTTTTTTTTAAGGCACGCACTAATTCGGCGTGATATCTGAATAGAACCAACCTTTGAAAATTTCGAGGAAAACGAAATGGGAATTCGAAAGCGGCATGTTTACTTTCTCCATATATGTACGTAGCATAGAGAAAGTATTGCATTCGGGAAAAAAATCTATTTCGAGATTTCAACAGAAGTACACCTTTTGAGGTCCCTAGAAAAAGTTTTCACTATTTTCTCGATGTTGTCTGTATGTATGTTATAGGAATTTTTCAAAAAACTGATAGTTTATTAGATATTTTGATCCCTAGAACACGTTTAGACTCTTTTTGGAATGATGTCTGTCTGTATGTGATTGTGGACGCTCTAACTCGAAAAGTACTTGCCATATTATTACCAATTTTCATATATAACACTTTGGTTTGAGCACGAGGGGTTGATTAGTTTTTGGACAATACCGGTTAAACGGAAGTCGAAGTTTATTCGAAACCCGATTCGATTTTTGCGATATTTCTCTGGTAATACGTCATTATAGTACACATCGACCATTACAAAAAATGTAGAGAATGTAATTTCCTACAACTTTCATTTGAAACAATTTTCCTTTCAGTTATTGCTTAGGAATTATTTATAAATAATCGGTTTTTTCGGTTTCCGTCAAATATCTCCTTAAAAACGTCGTTATTGCTAATCTTCGTGAGGACCAAAGTTGTAGAGAATAATATTTCTTCCAAGTTTTGTTTGAAACAAATTTTCGCAGAACCTTCGTAAATTTCCAGTATACAGCGCCACCAACTAGCGGTGAATTCTGTAAACATATTCAAAATATAATTTACGGCAATAAAGGCGACTACATTCTTTTACGATACTAAATAATAATTTTGCCTTATAATGGTATTCATAATAATTTAAATATCTATACCCCAAATATGGAGAAAGTCGTGTTGGCCACATCAGATTTTTTTAGATAAATTTGCGGTGGCGAAAAAGATGTTTTTATCTCCGGCTCGAGGAAACGGCGGAAATTTGTTATCGAGAATGACAATTTCAGCGGCGATTGTATAAATAATTTTTAAGGCTGATTGGTGAGAAGAGTCATCTTATGTTTGAACGTGACTTTAGACATTTTGGAGCGAGATAAATTCCCTAGATTGAAGAAAATAAGTTCACGGTTACTTTTTACTGCTGAAAAGCGGCACGATTTTATTCCCTCTCTAAAATTCCTACGCCCATCAATAAATTTAAAAGGAGGCGAAAAATATATAAATAACAGTTTTTGATACAGATTAAACGAAGACGGAGTCATTTTTACACATCCTCCCATAATAACAGGGGGATGGTGTGTGAGCCCGTGGAATTTTCCCGCGAAAGCGTCGGCCAAGACCGTTACGCCCGCAGCCCCAAGGACACCCTTGATTGGCCATTTCGGTTAATTTGGCAGAGCGAGGGCGAAATTGGCGGGAGATGAAGGTTCGGCTGGTTGATTCAAGGACGCGAGATTGGCGGTTGTGAAGGAAAAAATTCAGGTAGCCGAATGCCTTGTAATTACGCTTCCCTTTCCTCTTCAATCTGTATCCACCCACCCGGCAACCCCTCTCCATCCTTCACATCGCAGAAGTAGTTTCATTTATTATTTTTTATTTTTTCCGTGAAGTATGCAATCATTCATCAAAATGTATACGTTCGCTACGAAACTGAGGGGAAAAAGATTCACACGGTTGTTGTCCGCCCCGTTAAATAAAAAAGCATTTTTCGATATGAATATTCAGATCGATTAAATGAGACGCCATTTTTCGGGACGTATAAAAGAAATGAAATGGTTTGTTTTCTTTTTAAATTCGAAACGTTTCGAATTAATTACAATTCGAAACCGTAATGTGTCTCATCCACCGATAAATTAAATCCGCCGTATGTTCGGATTTGGGAAACGAAATCTTTTTTATTATACTCTTTTTTATGCTCTTTTTTATTAACTTCACTCAGATATATACATGATTTCAAATCCAAAATATAAAAGTATATTAATAAATTTGAAACAAAAGTTGAACATAATAAAAAATATTAGGACGTCTGATGATTAAAAATATTTAAACAATTTTCACATTCTCGGTATTTTCATTTTATTTTGGAATTTATGATCAAATAGATTGCAGTAGTTATCGCGCACCTAGTGACACCATGCGGCGAGAGAATGTGATATAATTGCAAAAAAAATTCGCCATATTAGTTTGATTATAATATCGTATTAGTCATTGTTATTGGCTTCATAGAAGCCCTAGACATGAAAAAAAGTTACCCATGAAACGCAGGAAGAAAGTAAAGTGAGATTAACGATGCAAAAAGACTACATGAAAAGAAAGGGAGACATCGGAGCAGAGAAAAAATAGACTGGAGCGAGTGAAAATCGTGACAGGTATAAGGAATATGAAAATAAAAACAAGCGTCTTGAACGATTGGAAAAGTTGAAAGTAAATGATGAAATTCGTATTAATAAAGAAACAAAGGAACAACGATAAGCACGTTTAGTTAAGTTGAGGGAAAATCAATCACCACGTTTGGCTAACGAAACAGAAGGTGAGCGAGTTAAACGGTTAAACCAGTTAAGTTTAAATCGATCTCCAAATCTTAACAATACGGACAAATATAGCAGTTTTACGGCAGACATTCACAAATTCACCGATCAAATTTGTTGCATTTGCAAGAAACAGTGTTATCAATTCCAATGTAGCTATTTCTTATTATCAGTTTTAAGAGAAAATAATAGAGTTAACTTGTATAACGTATTGCCACCTGAGCTTACTGAGACAGAGAAACTTTCGTTATGCAACCGACGTAAAACATTATCCCAATATAATCCAAAAGAAGACCCTTCAGAAGCTTACTGGAATTATACCAGATGAACTACTAAGTATGTTAGACGTAGAAAAACGCTTGATTCCCCGTGTAATTCCTTTTATAAAAATTATCCAATACAATGGCAGATTTGGGCAATATGGTTTTAAAGGACGGGCAATAATGTTTGCTCAAGATATATTTGAAATTACTGTCAAACTTCCAGAAATACTGCGAAGGCCATTAGATTGAAGTGGTTTAGTACTTATAGTAGAATCATTGGAAGATATAAATATTGTACGGGAGTTTGACATAAGTAAAATTCGAATTGAAAATTCTATTAAATTTCTAATTGCTAATAATAATCATTATGAACTTTTGAAATTGTTTGGATTTTTCTTAAACACCATCTCTGTACAATTTTACTAACAGTTTTCTTAGAGACTATAAAAATACAGAGGAAATTTACTGTGAGTATAAGTATTTCATTACAAATATGTACACTGCATCCTATGTCAGCTTTAGTTCCACAGTGGTAAAATCTTAGGAGTTTTATTAATGACCTATCAACTTATATTTTTGACTCATTGTTAAAAGAATTGTTGAGCATAAATTAATAAGAATTCACATGCAGAATCAATGCACAATTTTTTAACATGAGACGAATGTGTTTTTTTGGTAGCCAAATTCATAGATTTTATGGAATGCATGAGAATGAAAAGTAATTAATTTAAAATCATATTAAAACTTGATTTCAGTTGATAATTTACGTTTTATATTGTGTTCATAGTCTTACCTGCTATTTAAAAAGTCCACATATATTTTAATCATTTCAGGGCTATACAATTTCTTAGTTCAGTTCTGGGAAAAACATTTTCAAGAAGCTGCATAGAGCACAGCATAAAATCATAGTTTGGCAAAATTTCACCATTAAAAAATTTCCTTATGAAAGTTTTATAACAATATTAGCTACAATATTAATTTCAGTATTGAATAGTAATGTTTGACGCAAATTAATACACGATAATTTGATCTCATTGTCATAATTATAAATTCATTTCACTAAAAAGTATAAAATGAAAATATATAAAACAAACTTTTTAAAATTATACTCTTTTTTAAAAGCGCACTGAAAAATATAAAATAAATTTTTGGGTTCAAGAAAATATCTGGATCTTAAGGAAAATCTTCGTTGTGTATGATCATGAATCTCTTTTATTAAAAAAGAGGTATGGCATATGTTGAATAAACAAGAATTTAGTTTTTTTATATGGCAGTGAATAATTTAATCAGCATATGCCACACCTCTTTTTAAAAAGAGATTCATGATCATACGCAATAAAAATTTTCCTTAAGATCCAGATACTTTCTCGAACCTAAAATTTATTTTATATTTCTCAGTGCGCTTCTAAAAAAGAGTATAATTTTTAAAAGTTTTTTATATATCTTTATTAAATAACTTTTCCATAATTTCGGGTCGAATTATAAGAATCGATTTACAAAGTAAATCCTTGAAAAAAATACCAAAATTCTCTACCCGATAAAATTCCCCGCGATTTGAGTTTGATATACCAGGTGATTCATCAGCATATTTTTTGCAGTCAAGGCACTACGCCCCCATTCGGATTAATATTCTTAAAAAATAAATCCATTAATAAAGCTGGATTTACTCTCCACCTACATATGTCTTAGCCGTTAAAAACGGAAATTATTGTCGAGTTTAAGATAACACGATGAAGACGTTTTTCCCTTTTATACTCATATTCGTCGAAATGAAATTCGATAATTCCACGAGTCCTAGTACCGGTAACTCGAAGTTTCAATAATTCCAAGTATTTTCCGTTTAAGTTCTAGTTATTCTTGTAAAATGCATTGGTACAAATATCTTAGCGCATTGAAAACGATTTTGCCGTAAGAGGAAAAGAGAATGTTTTTCAAGATATTACACCAGTAAGAAATATTTTTTAGTAATTTCTCTTAAAAGCAAAAACATGTTAATGTGATCACTCTGTCTGTCCTTCGTCTGTATGTGGATAACCAACATTAAAAAATGATATTTCGAAATTTTTTTTGAATTAGATTGCTCATAAATCTATGAATTTTCTACCGATTGGATTTTCCCGATAGTTCTTAGATTTTACACTAGGTGGCTTCAAGTACGGAAAATTTAAAATTCTGAAATGGCACCGAAGCTAGACGAGTGAAGTTTTCACGAATGGGAAGTTCTAAGGAGGATCTACATTTACACTGCGCGGTTTTTGCCTCCTCTCCGAATCCTGAAAATATTAAAGAAAAGCGCTTCCATCTCTTACTTGAGGGTTCGATCCCTTTCTCACGAATTTTTTTTATTTACCTACCCCATACATTTAACACGAATTCGCACAAACTTTTAAAGCAACTTAAGAAAGGTAAGCTCTCACTCTCACCTCCAACGTTGCAACCAGATCCGCGTAGCATCTGGCACCGCGTTCCTCTCTTAAGGAGAAGCTTTAACCGAGGCAAAATAAAAGGAGAGAGGAGGGATGCCGCTATTTTATTCGTATGGAATGGGGATTTTTTTATGGGTGTGGTCGCGGCGGAGAAGCTTTACGACCCAGAAGGGGGCCGCCGCTCGACGGAGGATGTACGTAGTAGTATATCCTTCCTACGTACGCATTTTCTCCCTGAGACTGGGTTAGCAGGTGGGAGCCGGCACGCGTTAATTGACAGCATCCGAAACCGAGCACGCGCTCACAAACACACACACTCGCAAACACGCACACTGATTCAGGGGGAGGGTTAGGATGTTGCTGCAACCCTTGCGCAACACGACTGGACCGCCAGAACCCACAAACACCAACACGCCCGCTTCAACCCTCGTGTTTGTGTGTGTGTGTATATATCTTTTCCTCTCTCTACATCCGGATCGATAAAACTTTGTGCAACGAAACTTCCTCCACGGGCAAAGGCAAAAAACGCCCGCACACGCACTGTTACATTCCCTCACCGCTCTCTCGATCTCCCTATCTCGGGAGGGCGGGGTTGTGGGTAGGTAAAAAAAATAAAAGCAACCCCCAAGTGGGACAAAAAGGGAATATTTTTTTGTTCTTCCGGTATCAACCCCTCGCACGCAGCAAACACACACGGACGCAAGAGCTAACCCGCAGGAAATAAAAGATACGATGCGAGGGACGTTGCGAAAGGAAATATATTTCCCTTTGAGGGTTGGTAAAGGGGGAGTAAAATGGGGAAAGAGGGGAAAACAAAGAGTGGAAAGGCGTATCTTATTCATTATTTTGCTCGCATTCACTAAGTCTAGGATACGAAATTCGCGATTTCTCCCTCCCCACCCCCCCAAATTTAGGGTTTAAAATGATACAGTTTCGAATAAAAATGTCGTACATATTTTTAACGCTTGATCTGTCGGTCCACGTTATTTCAATTTAATGAATTTCTTGAAAAATAACGGAGACAGCTTTAACGCTAGAAGACATTGTTTTAATATCTTATAGGTAATTATGGATATAACTTCCGCTAGAGCAGCGGTTCTCCAAGTGTGGTCCGCGAGAGTCTTCCAGGTGGTCCGCGGGCTGGTCCAAAATGCAAATTAATGATACACAACGCCGAGGCCATACTAAAGAACAGACCAGAACCATAATCTCCAACACTTGCGTGACGTATTACAATAGTGTTAAGGCTAAATATGCCATTTTAAATTGATTCGTTTGTGTAGCTCACCTGATTAGTCCTAGAGCAATTAATGTTGACCAAAACAAATTAAATTAATACAACTGAAATTAACTAAATTCTTCACAGCGTAAAAGCTCAGTGGACAGAACGGAATGCCCTAGAAACTGTTCCTGCTCCCCTACATTGTTTTAAATAATCAAAAATGGTTATTATTAAAGTTTTAGCAGTGGCAAGACGGGAGTGGATGCAGTAGGTTTTCCGCGAGGTCTTTTGCCCGTCTAAGTGGTCCGCGGACCGAAAAAGTTTGAGAACCACTGCGCTAGAGAGCATTGCTATAATATTTCATAACTAGAAGATTACCCTCTACAGATTCTGATAGTCGAAAAATAAAAAAAAGATATTATAATTTCATTAAACCACCACTATTATGCGAATACAGCCATACAAGGATAGTAAAAGCTGCTACATTGATCTAAAGAGTCTTAAGCCAATCCTCACAGGAATAATGAATATAGTTACAAGTTTAAAAATACATTAACTATTAGAATTAAACAACTTGCTAAGGTAATCTTGCGCTTATTATATATTATTAACTTGTGATTCTTGTTTCATATATGTGTGCAATCGATTATTCAACTTCGTCCGTGATAAATAATACCAAAGTGATTTATAGAATGACGTAAAAATGCTAACATAAGAGATTTGAAAATAACGACGTAATACACCAAACTTCGTAGCGACCTGCAAACAAAAAATAAGACACGGAGAAATATATGTACCATTTATTTTATTCAACACGCACACACAAACGAAAACTTCTACGCATGTTGCGCGCGCATCACGTTCGAAAATGATAAATTATGGTAAAGTAGTCAAGGATCTAAAAGAGAATACCGTTCCGTTGCATGTGCGACGGTGGCACTCATAAAAACAATATTCCCGACTTTTTAGCACGCAAAGAAAGAGTCGCCTTAATTTTATTTTTAGCAATATCGCTTTTCATTATCCCGCCGTGACATTTACCGTGACGTTAACAGGGGAGACCCATTATCGCCGATTTTTTTCTAAAAGGGTGTCTCCATTTTTACGACCGGATGCCCTTCTTGTCGCCGATCCGAAAGAGGACTCCCTTCTTCTCTCTCTCTCATTCTTTTAGCACTTCAAAAAGCATTCACTCGCACAATCGTGCAAAATGGAGGAGACACTTCCTGTGTCGCCAATGGCCTATTCTCGGCGAAATGCTATAACGGTAAAAAAAAGATACTTGTTAAGTCCCTTCCCGAAGGACGAAGTACTATGCTACACGCGCACACGAGGGGAACACGACGCCTAGAGGTTGAATAACCGATGGAGAAGAGATTCGAACCCGACGTGCGAACGCCCTCCGACAGATGCCTTCAGCATGTTACGTCAATTACTCGAGAAGTCGGCTATAACGACATTCATCGTACTGGGAATAGGTTTCGACAGAACGCTGAGATAACATTTAGAAAGCAGAAATAACGAGATTTTCTTTTGAAAATGTGTGGTGAGATGGTATATCGTGAGAAATTTCACATTCAGAACGCTGACATATCAACTACTCACCAAAATTCAATGGAGAATAATGGAGATTCGTCTTACGACTAAAATAAAATTGAAACAATAACTCAAGTATCTTCAACAGTCATATTAAGGTTATGGAAAATAAAACACGCATTTTAGCTACAAGGAAGCTGTGATCTTCGTCGATATAAAATTTTAATACAATTGTCTGCTATAAACATCTACTATATTTACCATCGTTGAATACCATATGTATTTATTTCGCCTACGATGTAAATTCTAATACTTTATTACAAAATTATCACTCGTTTATTAAATAACCATTTCCATAACTATAGGTGATATCGACTGAAAATTATTTGCCAACAAAACCATAGGAGTCGTACTAACCGAGATCCTATGAGAGAAATACATATGTGGAGAAAAAAAGAGGCTTCTCAAAACATTTCATCGTATTTTTCCCAATATATTCTTTCCTTTCACACATCCTTTTCTGCCTGTCCATCTATTGTTCCCTTCCTTTATATTCCCAACATCTGTGAAGTTTTCCATTTTCCCGTTCCTTTATATCAACCACCATCGTGTCTTTTTATTTTTTCAATTCCTCCGCTCACATTCTTTTCAGTTTTCCCTCCGAATTTATGCATTTAATTTTCTTTCTTCATTTCCTTCCTATAGAATTCCCCGTACGTTTCCGATGATCCTTTTTAACTTCGGGGTTTTTCTTCTTTCCTGTTTCCGTTACCTTTTTCTTCTTCGTTCTTACTGCCTCCGCTTTAATCCTTTCTCCTTCTCTTCAGCAATTTATTCTCTCTTTAGCCTTCCTCGCCTATTTCTTTCTCCACCTCATGTCCTCCTGTACACCAATCCTTTCTCTCCCCATATATAATTCTCTTAACCTTTCTACATTTATCCGCTCTAGATCTATCCTCTCTTTTCAGCTAAATGTAAGAAGGGACTTTATACAGTCTCAATTTCGCCCTAAATAAAGTCGTTTGTCTGTCTGTCTCTTAACTCCTACTTTCTCTACTTCTCTATCTCCTCTCCTGCCTCTCTCCACCTCTCTACTTCCCCTACTCTGTACCTCCTCTCCTTCTCTCTACCTCCTCCACCTCCTCTTACCTCTTCCACATCCCCTCTCTCCACTAACCTATCCTCACCCACTCTACTCTCTCCTCTCTCCCTATTCACCACCTAGATCTCTCCCTCCTACTTTCTATTCCATCTCCTTTTCCTCTCTTTCTCTCTTCGTCCCTTGCACTTCACCTTTTCTCATTTCGGATATTTCCGTCCCCTGCGCGCCATTACTCCCTTCTTTCCCCCAAAACTCTTTTTTTCCCCTTCCCCCTCTCCCTTCCAAAATCCGCACCACAATCCTCCCAAAACCCTTTTTTGCCATCCCTCTCACTCCCTCTCTCTCTCTCGCTTTCTCTACATATCCCCTCTACATCTCTAACAATATCACCCCTTTCACTCCCTCTCCACCTATATTTTCCTCTCTCTCTCTCTCCCTCCGTCCGACCATTTTATCCCCTCGTGCGTTCGAATTTTATTTTTTTCCTCCCTGCCTTCTATAGTTGTCCCTCTTATCCCTCCTTCTCCTTTCCTTTTCCATCCGTCCGCCTTCCGTTCGTCATTTTTTCCTAACAGGGATAAGAAAGAGGGCGTCTCTTCCATTTCTAGGACTTTGAATCCCTTTGGTAGCATAAGAGTTTCTTTATGTATAAAAGTATGTATGCGGGTGTATATAGATTGCTACGTATAACCATTCGGACTGACTGTACCTGCGTAAGAGAGAATGGAAAATAAATAAAGAGAGAGACCAGGATTACTTTCGGGAAACGAGTCGATTCGGCTTGCTTCGGTTATCGAATCGATATCGAGAGAATCGGACGGTGTCAGGTGGTTAAATGATGCGAAACGATGGAGTTGATTCGATTTATTTTTTCCAAAAGAGAAAAAAAATTCAGGATGAATGGATTTCGAACCGGTTGTGCGAAATTCTCGGGAAAGCTAACTGCTCGCACAAAAAAATTCTTCGCTTAAAGTAACCAGCATAAAATCCGTGACAATGGACCTTTTTTTTTTCGAAGACGTGTATCCAGAATATCTTCCGCAAAAATGCTTGCCACGGACCGAATAGTTGTGTCTAATAATTTAACTTTAGAGAAATGCATTCTTCCACTTCAGATAGCAGAGTCTTTGATAACTTTTGTGTATGTAAATTTATCACTGCATTACCGATTGAAACGGTGACTACTCTATCGGTCACAATTTACTTGGCGAACTTAAATAATTTCCCCGTAAATACAGCTAATTAACTATGCGAAATCTACACCTTAACGACCTTTACTAACTCTATTCACTGCGACTCCAATGTGGAAAATACATGATACAGCAATGTCTTTTACACCTTGGAGGTTATCCTTTGAAAAGAATCGTTCCGCAGAAACCTGAAATTTTTCGACGATAAAATATCTACATGGGGTCGGGTTCGGCCCCAGGTACTGGCGATCCTAGCGGCTGTTCGGAAAGCACAAATTTAAGAGGCTCTTCCTCAAAGAATTCATTATTTGAAATTAGATCAATTTTCGACGAGCATCAGACATCGCTAAATGAGCAGGTGACTTCGATGCCATTTACTTATTTTTTATCGTAATTTTTTGTTTTATCTATAATTTATAATACCAAATGAAATAATTATAAAATATTTGTAAAATTCTTCAGAATAAAGAGACGTTGGAATTAATTTTTTTTTGTCCTGGACAACAAAACACCTCTGGATGTTACCCCACGCGAAACCGCGCTTATTTATAGTTTTCACGAAGTAAATGAAACTTCGTACTTACATGCAACGTCTACGAGCGCCGATCGACTCCTGACGGGCGAACCCCTGGTGGAGGTGGCGAGGCACTCGCATCTGAATCCTGATTCGCCGAAGAACTCCTCCACGTCGTTTCTACTTATGCTCGCCCTCGCCTCCGCCACGCGCCGTCCGACTTCCGGGTCCACAAGCGAAGAATAGGCCACCTGTTGTCGCGGAGCGAAGGAAAACAAGAAAAATTAGACCACGCCTACGAGCAACGCGAAGAGAGAGAGAGAGAGAGAGAGAAATAGAGATGGAAAAACACATGGCTCGGAAATTCTATTAACATAAATCTCGGAGGAACGGTGAAAAGTTTCATTTGGGATTCAGATCTGAACCGAACGGTTCGGAATCGGAAGTCTTTATTTTTTTTCGACGCCCTTTTTCGTCGCGGAATTGACGGGAAACGAATTTATACGAGAAGGATGATTGTGTGCGATTTCGCACCTCGAGCAACAGTTATCTCGCCCGGAAATCTGATTTCTTTTGGAATATTTTTCTTTTTTCTTTTCTGAACGGAAGGCATCGAACGAGTGGGGAATAGTATTATATACTTATTTGTTTTTTTTTCCTGCTCTGAAAACCAGGAGATATTATAAAAGATAAGGAAAAAACACAAACCGAAATTGTTAGTATTTCGATAACGAAATAAAATTTAAACTTTAAATGTTATCTCAATTTATAATCAGAATTTTTTAATTTGTTGGTAAAATGATACTGAAACATCTCGCAATGTTTGTTACCGGTTACCTACTGAAATTATTTTAATGATATATGGTAAAACAATACATTCAATATAAACACGTTTAACTGTTGGCATATATAATGAATAGTTAAATTTCTTTGAGCTAGAGTGCCTATTTTACTTCGTAAAATTCTAATGCTCTATAACTAGAATTATGGAAAGCATTTTCACATCTAGTTCATTTTAATTTACTCGCAATAATGAATTAATTCTAATTTAGAATTACCTTATTTTAATGGTGGTCTAAAAAGGTTTTTAGGTCTTCCTTTGGTGAAATACTTGGTTTTAATTCGCTGGTTAATCTTTTTCGATAATCATGATCAAATTAATCGATGTCAGGCTTTTTATTTACAGCCAGAAAGATATAAAATTAACCAATCGGGGTATTTACATAATAAAATAACTAAAATCTAGAAAAATAAAATATGGGGCAAGGAAATTAAACAGGAGGAGGAATAAATTTTTTTTTATAATTTCTTGAATGTATTACCTACCTGATGCATTTGTCGTAATAATCACTTAATAGATAAATTGGCAAAGTAATTCAAGCATCTGTAATTGCTTTAAAAAGGTTACGAATAATCATATGTTATCAGGTAGCCAAAATGCTTAGATAGTTCTTCACGGCATTTTTTGACTATTGGAAAAAATGATTAAGTAGGTACTGACTTTTCCATTTTGACTTTTGCCCAAAATGCGAGATAGATAATTCTCTATTTAGTCATCTGACGTAATTTTCCTAACAAAATATCGTGGAATAGTCGTTTTTTAATAGGGAAATTTTGCATCAAAAAGCTATTCTCTCGGTTATAAAGAATCGGACATTTTTAACGGAAACCATAGAACTCTGAAAAGGTATTCGATGCTCACCTGTCTTTCCCTAAGGTTCTCTCCGTTGCACCGGAAGGTGACGCGCAGCGCGTTCGTCGCTCGACATGTCAAAGTGGCGGGTTTACCGCGCACCACGTAAGAGTCTTCCGGTTCCTCGACGAACTCGGCCTGCTGCAACAGCGGGTTGAGAGGCTGCTGCTGGCGTCTGTGCATCAAGTGGTGCGGGTCGCGGGAGCGGTGTGCAGGTAACAGGAGGCCGCCTTCTGTGTCGCATGGAGAGGAAAAACAAACAATTTTCAGAAATGTGTTTCCTTTGTTTTCACGAAAGAAAAGACGCCCTCTATCAATAACTTGTTGACAGATCAAAACCTAAATGTGTGCACAAGTTTCCGTTGCACTTTTTTCATTCGAGTTAAAGTTTTGTTTATTTAATTAGAACGCTCGGCACGTTTAGAAAATATTCTAATGGAAAAGTACAAAGACCAACATGTTTTCAATGATATTTCAATGAGCTATCACTTTTAAATCAATTTACAATTTATATTATAGTGATGCGACGAAACACTGATATCCTCTATCCTCTTAATATTTAACACACATAGAAACCGCACCATTTTCCAAATTTTGAAAGAAAAACAAGGATGGTAGGGTGGCTAATCTTCCAGTACAAAAGAATCGAGGCGCAGAGCTGAAATAGTGAGTTATTATCTTTAAGCAACTCCTTAAAAAATTTACGTTCTTGCAATTTTTTTCCCGGGAAACATGACATCAGCCAAGAAGTCAAGAATCTTCCCACTTCATAAGATTAATTTTATTTTTCAGCTCCGTTCTTTAAAGAATATAGAGCACTGCAAATAACCAGTTGCGAGAAAATATGGTGCATGTCACTCGCATGGGGATAATAACACGCGGAAAAAAAGCCGACTCACCACCGAGACCGCCATCCTGGTCGACACCCTCCGTCACCTCTCCCTCCCCGCCTTTCCCGTCGCTTCCTCCCTCTTTCATCTTCAACGGCTGAAGGTCTTCGTGGCCTTCGTGTAGGTCAGTCTTCATCGTTCTCGGCAACTCCGGTCCTTCTGCAGAATCATCTACAGCGGCTGTGAAACGACAAAAAAAAACTCGATAAAACATTTCAGCTAACAGTTATTTTTTCCAAATGCTACGCAATCAATTGAATGGCAAAATAGTACGAATTTTATTTATCTTTATAAATATTTTTGTTGAAGGCGATGAGCGAGTGACCTGATCGCCGGACTAACGAGATGACGACTGTGGCGCCGCTTTAAATGAGACGGCGACCGCGTGAATTATGCCCGACGGCCGGAATAATCACCTTTATCCACGGCTCGTGGCGTCGGCGTACGCGGAAAAGCGCTTTAGGTCTGGACGTTTCGAAGCTGCGTAGGAACGGTGTTTTGCCGTTCCCTTGATGTTAAATGAGCGGTTGCGGTCGGCGCGCCTAGTATTCCGTTTTGTTTTAATTCTGTCCGAAACGGATTTCGCGACGGAAGGCGAGCGATCAAAAGGAGGCGGCTGAAGGATGGGAATTCCGCGTCGTTTTTTACTCGTTTGAAACGCTCCGTAACCGATTCGTCGATCTGTTTTCACGGATTCCCTCCAGCGGGAATCGATTGTTTGACTGCTGACAGGAGAAAAGGGAGGTGAGTATAGGGATTGGGAGGAGGGGAGTTAACACACGGTCTATAACCAGAAAGGAGACTTTATCCATTCGATGGACTGACCGATCGTGACTGATGAAACCGCCATAGCCAAACGAACCCACGCTATTTCGGCGGTGGATATATAAATAGACTTCCCCATACGTGCCGAAGATATGGTCCGATACGCCTCTAAAAGTTTTAGCTGTTCGCCGGGAACATCAACGCGAATTAAACGTTTCACGTGACAATTTTGGAGCGCGAAAATTCGCTGCTACGAAACGAAACTCCGCTATCGGTAAAAGGGTTGGACAGCTTGCGATTCATGGAGTTAATGCTTCGATTCCGTTGCATAATGTATAGGTTCTAATGGCGAGGTTATTGTTTTGAAGGGATTCAAAACATGGTTCGGATGTTGTTTTGATGGCGGAAGTTTTCGCAAGTGAATGATCTGCTCATTATCAGCTGCAGACTTGTGTATACTTTATCCCGTTTATAGGATTCAGATCCTAAGTTCGACCGTAATTTCCAACCAATACGTGCTCTTCATTAATTCGGTCCATCGCCGAAATAATTCACAATGAGCAAACGAAGTGTCGCATACGGGGAGAGGACGTTTTATTGGCTATATTAAAAGATAATAAATAAAATTTGCGAAAATCATCATAGCTTATGCCGTCGCAAGATTTATACCCCAAAACGCATTTTGATTATGTCTGTTTATTAGACTGTTCGAGAGTTGACCATTAAATTAATAAAATTTATATATCATCATTTGAAAGTCCTCATGTTTACTCTTCATCATTTGTTCATAGTTGCTGATCACATAAGAAGATTTTAAAATATAAATGTTTTTTATTATAATATTGTTTCCAATCAACGTTACATATACGCATAACAGTAAAAATAGTATATGGAATGAAAACTGAAGTTTTAAGGACTTATCGTAACTATCGTTTTTTTATAATTATATAGTTTCCAATGAAAGTGACAGCCACGGATAACAGCAAAAATAAATGGAATGAAAATTGAGACCTACGACTAGTAACATGGCTTCAAGTCCTTCAAAACGTTGGGGAAAAAAAAACACTACTAAAGCTACGAAAGCAAAAATATTGCAGAAGAATTCGGAGATGTTTTTCAACCTAATCCAAATTTAAATTATCTAAAAGATTCGAGACCGCGTTGATAAAAAAACGAATAATAACCTTAAACGCGAAAAAAAAACAAAATTCCCTTTTCAAAAGAGAGCAATTCCGCTACAAACTCGATGCAATGCGGAAAAAAATAAAAACTCCCTTAGCCTCGACCCCTGCGCGATTAACATATCTCTCGACGTAACCATTACCGATTACGGACGACATCACCCGAATCGACCCCGGAGAGAGCAAAAATTGCGAGGTTTTTTCCCGGCCAAAACACCAACCATACCCGAACCCTTATTAGGGCGTACGATATATTATCCCCCAACTCCCAAACCTTCTCCTCTCCCGTACTTTGCGACAAACATCAAAGGCAATTATAAAAGTTCATGCTCGGAGCAACATTCGAAGGAGTCACCACTTTGTTATGGGAGGGGTCGGAAGGAAAAGGTCTTGCACTACCCACCCCCTTTACCACGAAGCCCCACCCTTTATAACGTTTCCTAGCTGCGTCACTTAGACATAGGTGGGCACCGAGGCCACAGGTCATTTCGTGGCGCCGACTACGCCCACGTATAGTAGATAGGGAAAAAAAGACTTCATATGCACAACCCCCCCCCCCCCCCCCTTCTCCCACCATAAACCTATTGTATTCAAATCCACCACTCTCTCGAGCGGGGAGGAGATCCCTTGAAAATCACAGACCATAAGGCGTAGCGTGCGTGTGTGCGCTCAGAGAGAGAGAGAGAGAGAGATACACCGGGCGAATACATACAATGATTCTGACCGCGCTGTCTCCTACTCCTTATCAAAAGAGGTGCAATTATCGTAAATAAAGGGAGGAGGAAGAGGGTAAAGGGAAGGCGGATTTGATGAATGCCCCGACCGTATTTAATCGGAGATTTCATCGGGATCTTCACCTGACCCAACCCTACCTAAAGACCATTTCCGTATAAGGAGTAGTCTTTATTCTTCTCAGCCGTCCTTACACCCCCGCCTATCCCTTCCTTGCGTCACTATGCGAGTTCGTATCTCCGATCCTCCTCGCAGGCAATTGTTCATTTTTTTTCGCGTGGAAATTGGTTTGGAGGGGGCGTGCAGACCCACGGAGAGCGGTGATATATATATTCGAGTGTGTCGCCACGCGTGCGAGAATACGATTAAGGACTAAGCGCGCCATTAATCCGGGACAAGTGACGCTCGCGTATTACATAGCGAGAGTGTTGCTCGGGTTGAGAATTAATGGGGAGTGGAAGGTCGAAGCGTATGGCTTCGGAGACCATCGAACTATCGAAATCGAATTCGGAATCGATATATTAAATATATATTTTTCATCTGGCGCAACTTACTAATGTGTAATAAGCTTAAAATTAGCAACCATTGGAAACAGGAGGGCCAAAAGTATGAAATTTATTTCTATGTGATATTAGAGTTCGAGTTAGCGAGACTCAACATGATTGTTATAAAATGACACGTTGAAATGACTGACTCTCTGCCCTCGACCTAGATGATAGGTCAAAGCCGTGTTGACACAGTATTCATGCTAGGATAGCTCATGGGTATTAAACGTTTTTAATGAATGAGGCCATTGAAAATATTATGCATTAGAATTTCTCTATTACTGAGAAACTATCAGTTAAAACGATTTAAGTGAGTATGAAGAAATATGGCTTAACAAATAGGACGACACAGGTCTCTAGTTCAGGAGAATAAAGTAATATTTAAATTTTAAGCAAAAATAAACGACACGAAAACAGTTATAAATCAAGAAATGGAATCCCGTTGGTTTAAAACAAAATATTATCGATTTTCTGTCTCGAAATGTTATTTTTTTACATTAATTTTGAATTCCAGCGGACCTTTCGTGAAATGCCTTCCTTTGAAGAATCACCTTTAAATTTTCGTCTCGTTCAAAACATGGCGTGGCCCTATTTTTGGATTTAAAAAAATCCCCTTTTCCAAACCACGATCAAAAAAACGATCAGATTTTTAATTAACGGCGTTTATACCACGAGACCGCAAAACAGTGACGTTATCCATTCTATCCAAATCGATAAATCGACCTTGTTTAAATTTCACCGAGTGGAACCTGTCAAGGCCAAATACTAAATCCGTGTAAGTTTACTTTGGGAAGAAAAATAAACACGCAAACAGTAGACGATACGTTATGTTATACAAGATCCTAAAAAAAACGCGACATCCACCTCCGACGATATCATACGACCAAAAACACGCCACGCCTTCGCCTATAAAACATCATAATCATAAAGAAAATAAAGATCGAAATCCGAACTAAACAAAAGAACTTGTATGAACAACCCAATCACGACACCTTCAACCCTAAACCATCTCCGGTGAGCCAGAATAGCGTAAAAACACGGTGGCTGCAAACGAGTCAAACCTGAAAACCGAGGCAGAGTGCTTTCAAAAAAGGGTTGCGTTATATATCGGAACGGGTGGTGGACCACCTCTCATCTGCCTTCGGGGGTCTGCTCGCGAAACGGCCCGATGGATTCGGAGCGAGGGGAAGGTGAGGTGTGGCGGTGACGCGTGTAGGAAAGCTGGGTGGGACAAAAGGGGTGGTGCAAATTGGTTGGTGCTTATGACACGGAAGGGCAGAGAACTGAGAGGTTATTGGAGACATAGGATATCAGGCCACGGAGTGGAAGAGAAAAAATGTAGGCAAGAAACAGAAAGAGAAACAAGGATAGGGTAGAGCGTTAGGTCGAAGATAAGAGCTAGAGGTTACGGGTCCTATAGCAACGCGTCAACCTTTTTTGCAACGTTTTTTTCATTAATTTTTTTTCGCGTGCTGTTCCGTGTACAACATCATATTCTCGTGTCCTGGAATCATGTTACTTTCATTTACTTTACGAGAATACAACCGTTGGTATTTCTATCTTCAAATTGTTTTACGAATATCTAATGATTTTTAAAAATTACCAATTCTGTTCACAGCTAAGACTTGAACCCCACTAACTACCAAGGCAACTGTAGACTGTAGTTTCAAAACGGCTGAAGGAGCCATATGAGCATTTCAGTACCCCAAGTTAGTGGAAATTCACCGTGCATTAATTCTAAAATTACTACTGAGAACGACTAATAAAGTAAATTAAATGAATCTAAATGGTTTTGTCTATGATAGATTGAAAAGTAGAATAATTAGCATAAAATATTTCGTATGAATAGACGTCACGCAAAAGAAATCAAGTACCAGTCATTTATTACAATAAAGGCATGTCCGCTTGAAGTAGTGGAAAGAATATAAAATGAAGCTAAAAACCGCACGGATAAACCATTCAAATTTGGAAATGATCGATATAAGCAATCCTTATTACGTACAATATCTCTAGAAAACAATTGGAAGATCTTGATGATGAAAGTCATCTCCTGCCATACACATACAGCCCATGTTTGTATCGTGTAGATTTCAATGTAGATTTACGCATACCGACCTTCGTGAAGGGATCGTATGTATGTAGAGCAAAAGATGATTCGTATGCGAGGGACAAAGAGGAAATAGAGGGAGAGAATGAGAGGGTGAATGTGGGGGCAGGAGAGACGGTTTCGGTACGCAGAAAAAGAGAGAGAGAGAGAGAGGGCGAAGCAAAGATCAAATCGGGCGAAAGAGAGAGAGAGACAGAGGGAGACAGTCGCGCGCCGTAAAGAATCGATTCCGAAGTCACCAAGCCGTGAGAAAGGGAAGAGAGACGAGGGGAATAGAGGATATGAGGGTAAAAGGGATGTAAAGGGAAAGGGATAGAGAAAGGAAGAATAGGAGGCAAAATAGGGAGACGGCGAGAAATTTAAAGGGAGTGGAGCAAGATGAGAATGAGAGATAGATTCAATGTTGAAAGCAACGAACAATGCATATGGATTAAATGGGATGATATGACTAACTCCCACAACTGTTATAGAATCGAATATACATGCAAGTCAACTAAGCAGTAGTAGTGAGCGATAATTAGCCAATTATCGAGTTACATAATGCTCCAAATAGGATTAAATATAGGCAAATCACAGTTAATTGTGATTATTTTAGGTCAGCTTAATAACGAAAATGGATCACAATAGAACTTCAACGAATGAAAGGAAAAACTTCCAATTACGAAGATATCAATCATACGAGAAAGTTCATATATATATATATTTATTTAAATTTCTTTTCTTCTTCTTATTATGAAGATTAAATGTTCAAGAGAAATCGAGCAGTAAAACTTGAATGGTTGCTTAATGCATTTTAAATTAAAAATATTGCGAGGGGTATAAGAAGATTTATTTATTGAGATAATTATGAACTTATACAGGACAAGTAAAATCCGATTGCACAACATATGAAAATCGGATGATTCTAATTCCCAAGTACTCTACATAGTAAATATACTTCATGGAATATAAGTGTCCGGAAGACAATTTTAGCCAACTGTACCTAACACACGAAGTTGTTTCGCAAAGAAAAACTGCACTTTTCGCTAACATTTCTTACATATATTTTCCACGATGCAGTAAATAAAACGAGTTCACGAACAAACGCCCTTCCAAGGTAACCTACATATGCAGACAGATCACTTCCCTGTGTATACCTACTAGTGCTTTTTAATTCCGCAAAGGAAGATCTTACTCCCAAGAAGAAAAAATAGGCTGAAAAAAAGCGAAACAAAGAGAGGAAGAGGAAGACACTTTAAGGCGCCGAGCTGACAGAAGAAAGCGAAAGGAAGGGAGGAGAGCGGAGACGCAGATGGGAGCGTAGGACGGCGCTTTATACGAAATGAAGGCGCACGGAGCAGAATGAAGACGATAAGAAACGCACGAGCCGTTGCAACCGACTAAGCCTATCTTGACGGGAGAAAAATTCGAGCTGGAGGAAAATAAATATTGGGAAGAGGGGAAATTCGATGGCTTCAATAAGTAGGAAAAATAGGACGGAGTCGATGTTTCAGTGACTTGAGAAAAAAAGCCGGACTAGAAAAATCATTACCTACTTTAGACGCAACGCTTCTTTTGAATCTCTCTCACACACATGTACATATGTACATACATGCACATATATACATACATGCACACATGTACATACACACAAGTGAAAAACTATAGCAAATGTAATATAGCAAATATTTCCACGTAGGAGGTTTAAAAAATAAACCTTTCGATAACAAAATCGCCTTTCTTCGGCTCTTTCGTTTTTTTCTTTGTTGGTACCTATTTTATAAACTCCTTCCTATCACGTAGACTCCGGCACGCTACGAAGAATAGCGTGCTGACCTACACTCGGCAGAAAGAAACACTGCAGTAGCGATCAACTAGATCCGACTTGCGCCATCAAAAGAATTTACCCTCCGAAAAAAAAAAGAAGAGACAAGCGATGCGACGATTAGGTCAAAGACATGAAAGTGAATAAGGACAAAGGTCTTTTCCTTCTGAGGAATTGAGAGGCAAGAGATATGGAGTGGTAAAAAGGGACGGGAATTTGTAAAGGCCAGGAGGTTGGGGTGGTTTAACCCTTCTCCGAAAGAGGGAGAGACAAACTAGAAGAAGGTCACGTCGGAGGGAACGCATGCCTTAATCACCCATATCGGAGCCTTATCCCCCTTACTCATCCAATCCGAGACATTCCTTCCCTCTCTACCCATTTTTCCCTCCACTTGTCTCGATATGGTCTTCCCTATGTTTCCATCCACTTCCCCCTCTCTCTCTCTTTACCCCATCTTCAATTCTCCCTCTTACTTTCCTATATCACTCTCCTCCTCACTCCAATCCTCTGGCGCCCACACACACGCATACTTCACACACACACACACACACACATCCAGCCTTACAACCGTCCTAATCAACCCTGCCACCCTTTCCGTCCAATACCTCTCATTGCTTCTCTCTCACTCTCTCAATCTATCGCTCTATTCTCTCGATTCTTAATTGACTCGGATGAGGAGGGCATGGGAGTTGAATTCCTTCCAATAATCATCTCCCCGTATTGTTTCCGGAGCGATCGCCTAATCTCCGACGGTTAAAAATTCGATCTGCTACGGTTTAATTAGTGAGGGTGGTTTTTTTTAATTTTCGTTTTTGGGAATTTTTTTACTTTTGTAATCGAAGATGATGTTTGCAAATCGCAAACAAGTACAGTTTTCACCGCAATAAATAATTCATCAACCCAGTTTAATTTATTAATCCATTATTTCACGAGATAAAATAATTTTCTTCTCTGAAAATTTCATTGTTGTAGGTCTTCTAAATCAGCAAAAAGTTTAATTTTTTAGCCGAAAATACAAAACGGATATGCGGAGATATGCACAAGCTGAATCTCAATCTTCTTATTAATAAATAACGGGCTAAAAATAAATTACATCTCGAATTCATAAATTCTTAAATTGAATATATTAATTGAAAACTAATTTACTGTATGTGAATCGATTAATGGCACAGATAGAAAGAAATAAACTAATAATACAGAAGGTACCAGTACAGATGACTAAATAAACTAAAGAGATCGGGATGTTAGAGCGAAAATATTCCGCCGCGTAAGGCAAGAACCCGTTTCTTGTGTAATGGCCCTACTGAATTCTTACGAGAACGGCGAAACAAAACGTGTAATGGAATTCGTGGCACGTAAAAAAAGTAAAGATAAATCTTGGACGAATTAATTTGTACGAGTTAAATCAAGTGGGTCATTAACATTATCCGCGTTAATAAGAAAAAAAAATGTTATCACAAAGGCGGTGATTTCAACGAGAGAAAGAGGAAGATGAGAAACATAGGGGGGAAAGGAAAATTAGGCTAATACCCACTTCTCCTTTACACACCCCAGGAGACCAATAACCCGCGTTTCCTTGTACTCCCAAAAAACCCTTTCAAACCATATTCCTCCCTCCCTTCCCACCTACCCACCACCAAAAACACCCCACTACTTCGCATCCCCCGTTCCACTTATCCAACCTCTCTCTCTCCCTCCCACTCCCCCCTCCCCCAAAGAAAAAAGCCTTTCCTATCTAACCAACCCCATGATACCCTCAATACCCTTTTCCGATCTACCCTAGTGTTTCCATCTTCGGAGAGCCCAATCAACCCCCTTTTGCTCCCCCGGGAACAATTCAATTTAAGCGAGCCGGTTTGGGGGATGTAAGGATGGCTGGGAGTGTGAGGGTCTTAGGGAAGGAGGGGGGGAAGAAGGGGGGGAAGAAGGGGGGGAAGAAGGTAAGAGGATTGATTGCACGGAGTAAGAAAAGGGACAGAGACGTAGGGAGCGAATGCAGTCTAGGACAGTGGATGGGAGGATGGTAAGTAGTATGGAGTAGGAAGAAAGACAAAGGGGGAGGAGGATGGGTTAGAAAGAAGGTAGGGAAAACGGCGGGACACTTTTAAAAGTTAAGAAATTGGAATGGGTCTTTTTTTTATTTCCCATCCGAGAAGAAACAGCGAGTTGGTCGTTAGGGAACGAGGCGGTTCCGGCGGTGAAGCGACAGCGAAACAAAAGCGTGTGTTGTTTTCCTGATCCTCGTTCGTTAAAGGGTGACCGAACGATGTGTCTTTTGTTGCGCGCACCTGCCCGGAAGAGAAGAATGCTCTGCTCCTCGCTCGGGCACGAGATTGTAACGAATTCAGAACGAGCAAGAGGCAGGACAGAGCAACACGGGTGGCGACAAAGAGAACCACGAAAATTGTGGGACGATATCCCGAAAATTATCATCTTGGTGCTTGGGCATATCATCGCCAGCTCCAGGACGCGGTCTTTGGATAGTAGGTACTTATGTACTTGAAAAAATGAAACATTTTCTAAATACAATTTTTCTCGTGATAAACCCTAGTTTACCAGGGAAAAACGAAAAATCGATCATATTTCGCCAGTTACTTGATTGTAGAAATCGCTAATTATGCCATATATACGTAAGCGTAAAGAAGTAAATAAATGTATATTATACCTAATCCGACTAAGGAAAATGCTACGCTAAGTTTAATTCAAATATCTTAGAATTAATAAATTATTTACATCTATTGCTCAAAGATATAGTGTTATCCTACGTATGGCTTTACAAAGATTACACCGCTTATGTAAATGAGAGGTTTGTGACACACCCTGATAGGATTTACCATTATTATATTGTTCTACGACTTATCCAAAAAACTTTAGAAACAAATTACTGTAAAATATTTTGAAAAAATAAGCATTTTTGCGTTTAGGTTTTAATCAGAATGAAATATAGCCATAAAAAAAGGTTTAAACCCAACACCAGTTGTTATTGGGAAATGAAAGGAATTTAACAAAATCGACGACAATATATTACATAAAAAACAAAAGAATGGATGACGAATTTTTTCAAAGGAATTTCCGAACATTTTTCCTCGATTTAACCGATGTAATCGCCGAGTCGATAACCTGAACAAATGACATCGTCTACTCTTTTCAAGTTAGGACCGAAAAATTAACATAATTTCACGATTTTTCCTCCTTGAAATCTCCATCGCTCTTGTTGATACTTAGGTCGAGCGGTGAACAAAAACAATATCGAGGGAACGAGGCCTCAAAGATTGACAGTAAACGCCCTTTGGAAAAAAAACTCCCTGCCTCACTCTCTTTTGTTAAACAAGAGGCTAACGATATATTAACATCATCTTCCCCCGGAGAGTTCCATTTCCCCCCTCACACTCCCTCGGGTCCTTCTTCTTCTGCCGCTCAAACGCTCCCTTACACTATTAATATCCATTAACAAAAGCTACGTCCAATATGGGTCCTACGATATATATATAAAAGGGGCTGGAGTAATTTTTTTCCCCCGGCTTTGCCATTGGTCAATCTCCCGAGAAAGAATGCACCAATCGGATGTCGGTGACGCTCATCAATCATAGCCGCTCCACTTCAAACTAACACTCCCATCTTGTAGGACGGAGGACTAGGGTTTGACAATGGCTCTCCCAACGTAATTACCGGGCACTTCACACTTTAGATCGATTCACGCCTCGTATGTGACGAGTGTTTTGTTAGCCTGCATTTCGTTCAGTTGCATCAAAAGGAAATAATTTGCGTCCGAACGTTACGCGAGAGTTTTTCATCATTAATTTTTAGGAGATGTTCTAAGAACCGTAATATTTCACCCAAACCATTTCCATCTGAATAAACGCGTGCTTAAGTATGCAATAGGAACGTAAAATTAATAATAGTACATGCAGAAATAACGTTGATGAGAATAATATTTGGTAAAAAAAATCATGCGGTAAAATTATATAAAAAAGAATCCCCATTAAAAATAAAAATTGAAAAACTAAGTACCTATCTAAGGAATAACCAAGGGCCAAAACAAGGTTGTGCAAAATCAAATGTGCATTTCAGCTAAAAAGCAGCCGTCATAAGTGGTAAGTCATAGGAAGTAATTTCTAAAGGAATAATCTAAAACTGCAATGTATTCATTTTTCAAGAGAAGAGCTCGACATTCTCTAATGAATTATAATTCCTTTGAATAAAGAAATGCTATTATAATTTTGAGATTTGTCGACAAAAACAGAAAGGATAACGTTTTTGAATTGTTTCAAATATCTTTTCCATGAATTTGATTTATATTTGTTTAATTATTACAAGAGGGTGGTGAAATTAATATCTATACGATATAGTGATACCTTAACATATCTCTCAAAAACACGGAAAAAAATATTCTTTCACGCATTCACTATTTTTCGATGATATTTCATATACTTATACGAAAAGTAAAGATATAAAACAAAAAATATAACAATGATCATTAATCACCAGTACACTATTATCTGCCATAAATTAAACAGGAAATACGAATTCGTCACAAAGACCGAATTTTCGTCTCCTTTCCCAAAACTCCCGAAAGGCGTGACCCGAATTCATCGACGACGTCTAAACCATTCCACCCCGCCCACCGAACAAAAGAAAGAACAAGAAGGCGCGCCCAGATACAAAACGACCACCAAAAACCATTGTTTCCGAAGGAAAACTTTCCTCAGTCGAAACGAGTAGGAATGAAACCGAGAAAAAGAATTTAAAAAAAAACCTTTTACGCCACGCCAATCCTCAAAACAAGAGCCACCACTACCACCAACGCCGTCCCCGTTCCCATGGAAACCATGGACCGTAACTCCCACACCCTCCCTTTTCTTTTGTCATTCCGCATCGAATTAACAGGAAACCGGACATACCGCCACGATCCTGCGATATTGAAAAATAAAAGAACCGACGGAAAATTTCTCATATAAGGAAAAGAGGAGAGAATGAGAGGGTGAAACTAGGGAGAGAGAGAGAGAGAGAGAGAGAGAGAGAGAAAAGGAAGGGAGAACAGGAGAATGAGGGTTGGTTGGGTTGGGTAGGAGAAAAAATAAATAAACCATAGGGGTTTAAGGTAGACTGGAATGGGTGGGGGATGGTAGAATGAAATATAATACGAATCCCTTTCCCACCCCCAAAAACCCTTACAAAACACACCCTATGCTGTACCCAAAATAAAAGAGTAAAGGGGGCGAATCCCTGGATAACTTCCGTCAACCAATCCCCGCTTCTGCTCTGTATATGCGAAAGCATTCCCGCTGACCTCCTCCTTCTCTCTTCTACATACCCTTCATCTCTCTCTCTCTCTCTCCCTCCATACTTCTTCCCGTTCCCATCCTTCCACGGATACCTTTGGAATTCCTCGGCGAAATTAACGCTAGGAAGAATGAAAGATACGAAGATAGGGGGCGGGAACGAGGGAGAAGCTACAAGGGTCTCGGGGGGGGGAGGGGAAAAGGGGCGTACGAAGACACGTCAAGGGGTGGAGAAAGAAATAAATGTCCTTATATCCCTCCGTAGAGGGAGCGAGAAACAACCGGAATAGATCCCCAGAGTGCGTTCAAGGGAGAGAGAGAGTGAGAGAGGAAAATTATTATATATATATATATATATCTGTAAAAGTAGGGCCATGCCGCGTGTTGTATCAATTACACGAGTCGAGACACCCGCTCCAATAGTTCGGAGGGAAGATGTTACTTAATATTTCGTTTATTTTACGGTTTTTTCCCCGGGCGCGTTTAATTTAATCTATTTTCCTCCTGTAGCTATCTCGTTTTATTTTAGTTTTAACATATTCATTAATCACCCAAGTGAAAAAATGGTCTATGAATAATATATAATACAATTACTATGTGGATATGACTAAATTGACCTAGAATATTAGGTACGCCGAGAAATATAATACGTTCAGTATGAGTCTTTAAAGATGAATGCACAGAACTTAGGTGCATATATCACACCACAAGGCTCAGAGTTTACTTGCGACATCCAGTTAATTCCATACCTAAGGGCGTACATTAAAGAGGATTAATCTCGGATGGATTTATTTAATTCGCTAAATTTATCGTGAAAATGCGCCATTAGAGGGATATTACCTAATATTTCATTCTATACTTACATGCTAAGCAATTTATTTACTGCATTTCACGTAAAATAAAAAGGAAGAAGCAAACGTAAACAGACTTTCGATGTAAAACAAAGCAACGCAACACCATAAAACTAACGCTCGGCTGATAATGGAATTTCGTATCCTAGATAACAAGCAACCCACGTTATGCAACACGAACGTAATCGTTCTAGAGCTTCAGTAGTTTCTGGAAGATACTAGGTAGAATTCATTCACGCGGAAAATCCAAACGGCACTTCGATACATGCCACGATACCGCTATCTCACACCGTGAAATCGTAAATGAAGACCTCTCTCAGCTGGGGCAACAAATGGAAAATGTAGGAGTCGAGATTCTACGTAACGTCCTCCACACACTAAAAAAGGAGAAACAGACCATCCACGTTCCCTCTTATCCAACTCTCTCCTCCCTTATCTCACTTTGCCTTGCACTCCAGCCTCCACTCCAAAAACGCACCACTCACTCTTTAAAACCTCCCACTCACTGCAAACAACATCTCTCTCTCTCTCACTTGGGTAAAGACATGCACTTATATCTATCTATCTCTACCTCCAAACACCACTTACAAAAAAAAAAGAAAATCCCAACGAAATAAAAAAATTAAATAAACGACGACGACAATAACTCCGGTCGGTACACATGTCGTGCTCTCTAACTCGCGGTATGTACACACAGGTGTCGCCGCAATCTTCCTTTCTTAAGCCGCGTGGCAAGCGTGGGAGGCCCCTTGCATTCCCTCGGGTCAAGAGATACGAATGAATGCATCGCCGGGGAAGAAGAGAGCGATAAAGAGACGGATATCACGGCGGCCGTTTCCGTGCATAAAAGTGCACTCGTAGCGTAGGTGAGGAGGACGGCACACGTTTCCGAGGCGGTTCCCGGAAGACTATTCAACTGCGCGCGTCTTTATTTTTCAGCGTGGGACGTGTTTTTATTCCTATCCGAAGACGCGACGCGTGCCGATGAATTCTCTATCGACTTCGGGGTTTATGCTTTGGATGCCATCGCGATGATTTCGGAGTTTTCGTGCAGAGTACCATTTCCGTCAATTCTTAGCATATATTCGAGGCACGAATATCGAGACGTGGATTAGTACGCAAAACTTATTTTCATATACTTCGGGTATATTTAAAAAAATAATTTCCAGCAATGTTTTAACAAAATATTTTGCAGGTACTACAATAATAGCATTTTCGTGCTTACAGTCATAACTTCAAAATATTCTGTTTACTCCCGAGTTCGAACACACGATCTATACAAAAGAAAGCTCATATTACACCTGCACATCCAACTTATACAGCGGAAAGCATTAAGAGAAACAATTTGCGTTCCTGAGAACTGAATAAGAATCAAATCCATTTTCGACCAACTTTATAGAAATTTATTACAAATTATCCTTATTTCGTGGCCACGTTTAAAAACAAACAAATTGTTTCTAAGCAAATGTCATGGATTCAATGACATTTTCACTTTTTGTAGCATTGAAACTCGGAGTCAACCTGCAATCGACATGTCTGCTATATTAGGCATTAAAGTCAAATCTAGATACAAATAATGCTTACAAATTACACAAGAAAACGACGTGACTTTGCAAAAATACAGCAATGTGCGTTTATATTGCCCAAATATACGAAAATCATATACAGCGATACCTCCGTTAACGAATCCTCTGGGAACGAAACTTCTTCATAACGAAATCGGCAATATTTTGACAAAAATCTTTTTAAAATCTTCAGGAACTCCACGCAGAGAGATTAAAAAGAATAAAATTTTATTATTACTGTTGTAGCACAAACTCCCCAGGAAGTGAGTATCGAGAAATTCGACAATACCAGCTTGATGGCTGGGGATGATACTAACTGGCCTACCCATCGTTTAGTTTCTGCTACCTCGACTCCAACCACTGCAAATTCATATGAGCAGGGCTTCAACCTATTGATTTATATATATTGTATATATTCTTCTCTGGAGTCCTGGTACGCATCCTTATGCCTATTATGTTATTTATACCTCGATTAACGAAGTTTCTGATAATAAAATGACGTCGTCATCGAGGTATTTCAGTACCTATCCTAGAAATCCACTGCGGTAAAAACAACCAGCTCATAACAGGCCCGAACGTTATCCTACGAGGAAACCGCCGCACCTAATATAGGCATCCGAAGTCATTTATTCAAACCCGCTAGCTTAACGATGAGACGAAGAGAGTATGCGACAAAATAAGGGTGTGTCAAAACGGTCCCGTGAGACGAGGTGAAAAACCGCACGGTTCCCTCCACTCCCTCCGCCTCTCCCTCTCCCTCCCCCAATCTCCCCGTCACCACCGCCACCCTCCCATCCATCCCACGTCACTGCAACATCCCTCAGCACCTCATTTCTCTTCATCAACCATCTGATACTATTTTTCTGGCGTCTCCCCGGGAGAGATGACTGAAAAGGCACATTATTCATTCGATCTCGTTTCGTACCCGAGGAAATTCTTCCGTGCCGTAATTACGCCTTGTTAACGAGCTGAGGTCAACGAGGGTGACACGGGGACTTAATTTTCGGAGGGGATTCTGATCATTCTCAAAAACCATATGACGCCTCGGTGCATAGAACGTGCAGAGATAAGTTTTTGTCGAGCCGAGAGAGGTTGACGGGAGTGGAGTTAAGGGGGATGACAAAGGATAGCTTTGATGGCCACGGTAACGGACAGGAGGATGCCTCCCTTTGGGTTAAAAAAAACCGCCAAAGAGGACCATCGCTATGCCTCTGGGGAAGTAAAAGCAATAAATTAATTCCAATATACCAAAACTCTTACTAAACAAAAACATTATGAATTATTTTTATAAATTTCTAATGACAAGTATTACAAATTTAAAGCACAACCTCACGAATAATTCGGATGTCTCCCTAAATCTCTCATATACGAAACCAATAAAAATCTGTTAATAAAATAGGTCCGTAGATTGGACGAAGCTAACCCGAAAAAAAAACATCTAAAGCTTTATTCGTAGATGATCATTTCTTTAGCAAGGAAATAATTACTCTAGATCAGCGGTTCCCAAACTATGGTACGCGTATCTCTATTGGTACGTGAAGCTTTTGCCAGTGCTACGCGAGCAGAGTGAAAAGCAGCAGAATACCTGCTTCGAATAGGAAGAAGCAGGGACAGATCAATTGTGGTGCGTGAGTTTGATGCCACATTCACTACTACATTCACTACATTCATACTTACTAGTACTATGTGGTGCGAGGAAATTTTGTCATGTTTTCGGTGGTACGCGAAAAAAAAGTTTGGGAACCGCTGCTCTAGATGGCAGTGAATTAATTTAAAAAAAAGTAACTTCCAGCGAAGGAAACTCACTCTATTGTTCAATAAAAACTTAGAATGAAACGGGTGATTTAAGCAGCTCCTTAAGCAATATCGCTAAATAAGATGGTGAGCTCGAAATGTAATTATTTGAAAATTTCCGTTTTTTATTATTTACTGTAAATGACTGCGATTTCAACATGTACGCCTTTTTTTCACTTATACAATAATAATAGTTAATTTTTCCTGAGAAAAACAAAATGGATATAAAATCCACTTCGCCCAACTTAAAAGAGTCTTTTCATAAAAAAAACAATACGGAACGACAACGAAGATCCAAACGACGCTCATGACTGCTTCTCCAAAAACAAGAGAGACAAACCAAGGAGATAACGTCTAAAAACTTTCTAATCCAGTGTAATTCCCGCCAAGTACATTATATCTATGTGTGCGAGCCGGAATAAACACACAGAACCGAGGAAGCTGTAAGCGTTTAAATTTATTCGTTATCATATATTATCGTAGAACACATTCTACTTTACAAAATTATTTTCTTGATTTTCATTCGACGAAAAACTTCACCGTAAAGAGATAGCACGAAGGCAGCGACAACACACGGGCTAAAAACAAACGAAACTGTAGAAAGCGCAAGAGACAAAACGAAAAACAGAGACGCTATCTGCAAAAAAAAAGAAGTGGAGTGAACGTAGGTCGTCAAGATGAAGGATTTTGATAAGAGAGGTGCCGAGATGGGAACTTGCTCATTCTGCAGCGGGGCGGAGAGAAAAAAAAGAAGAGAAAGAAAGAACGAAAAGGGACATGGCAGAATGACGTGGAGGAGATAATAAGAGAGAGAAAGAGAGAGAATGAGGGGCGAGAGGTATGGGGAGAGAAGGTGACAGAGGGAAAGGGGGAAGAGAGATAAGAGCCAGAGACAGGAGAATGCGGATAGAAGATGGAGAAAAACCCTGGATGGAGTAGAAAAGAGGAAATCGTTTCCCTTTTTTAAAGGAGGGGAGTGATTGATGACGGCGTGAAACAGTTGAAGAATATATATAAAAAAGTAAGAGAGCGTTGAGCCGAAGTTTTTTCTTTCCTGATTAATAATTAAAACCTTGCGTATATTTATAGTCCAAAAACTGGGTAGAGATATCTCTTTAATTAAAAGAATAGAAAATATGTAGACGAGTTGAGTTTACCAAAAACAATTACGCGAAGCCATTAAAATATGTATTAATATCCTGAGATTCGCTTAGACGCGTATCGCGGCAAATTACGTAAACAAATAGTTATATTTTTAAAACCTCTACTAGGTTGAAAAAATACCTCAGCGACAGTTGGCAGTGGCACAGATATGATTACTCAGGCTACGCAGCATGTATGGGTTCACAAACGGATGGAGGTCTCTAAGAAACACTAAAACTTCCAATTTTTATATATAAATTACAATTATCACCTTAGTTATGCCTCTGAGAAATAATATATAGTTTAATTATGCTCGAAAGCATTCAATTAATAAGGCAAATGCATTTTATTTTTGTATAAATTATTGATTTACTGTTTAATGAGGGAGAACGCATCATTGATTTGTGCACTGGGATTTACACAGTCAATACAAATTGGATGTTAGAGCAGCTTAATATTATAACAATTACCGAAATCCGTATACAAAAATTTTTAAATGAATATCCCTGAAAACTTCCTTGCATGACTTAAAATTTTCTAGCAAGAGTTAATGGCTGGAAATGTAACTTTTATGCGTGAGTGTATATAACTGAACACAAACGTGAAGTTAGAGAATGAGAAAAACTCTGAACTTGACCGGGTTACTGAACTTGACTGAATTAGTCCTTCTTCACTGTAAATATCCCAATTCTAGAATGAACAAATACACTGGCTTGATAACTTAGTTGGCTTAGATGGTTAAAACAACTACCCAACGAGTTGCGAGACCCGGGTTCGATTCCGGTCAAGTTCAGAATATTTTTCTCCTTCTCTAACTTCACATTTAAAAAGTTCTCTTTGATTCCTTGTTTCTGAATCTTGTAAGAGGAGGAAATGAAGGAGGCACTCCCTTTCTATATTTAAAAAACAACTTCATCAACTGCATGAAAAATTCGCCACAAACATCAGCCATTAAAAATTATTGTTACTCCAAAGAACTTCTTGTAACACAGAAACGAGTTTTACGACTTGATTTCGTGTTTTAGATAATATTATCACACATAAATTATGATATAATTGAGACAGTTTAAAAGAGAAAAAAGAACGTTTTTGTTCTTGGAAAGAAGGCGTAGTAAGGGGGGGAAGCAAACAGAAAGCTCGGGAAGTCGGAAAATGAAACTGAGATAAGTCGCGAGCAAAAGTTCTCTCTCTCTCTCTCCATTCGACTATCAACACTTTTATTCACGGTGTGGGAGAAAGATGTGGCATGCAGATTGTTTAGCGCGTTTCGTGCGGAGGAATAGGGGAACGAAGCGACGACGGAGTGTTAGATAATAAGGTTACGAGAAAATTTCCAATGCGAATGCAGAGTCAGAGAAGAGAAAGTGGAGATGCAAAGAAAGGTGGTAAGAGATACGTAGGTAGATTAAATGTACACAAATGGCTCTATTAGCAAGAGGCCATTATATGTTTTCCACTTTTCGATAGGTTTTAGATTCACCCAACCCAATCTGTCCTATTACAGGAATTTCTATTTATTTTCTGATACACTACATTATTTTAAGAGATCTAATGTTCCTTCCCTCTTCCTAGCTCTTTGACTTTCCAAGCATCCCCCTTCCATGACTTCATTCGGCCAACTTTCACCTCTCACCCATTTTTCTTTTCCCTATTACTCTAATTCAGCTCATATCTTTCCCCACTGTGTCTAAAACTTCCACTGTTTTTTCTCTCAATCCAGCTAAATTTTCCCAGGTTACGCCATAGCCATACCTCAAGCATCTCATAGCCCATCGGACGCATGGAAGTAAAGATACAGCATTAATGGGTTGAAGGAAAGAGAATCGGAGATAAAGAGGCGTAGAAATGGTTAATTAATATTAGTTAGAGCATGGACATATTCTCCTGTATTATGAAAGATCTTTCAAACGACCAAATTATCTTAAAATATCCACTATTAAATAAAAAAATTTATAATGCGTTATCATAACACAGCAGTAATAGCTTCAGCGTCTCTGGAGATCAATTTAAAATAAAAAAGAATAAATAAACAAATATACAAAATTAGAGAAAGCATGAAGTGCATTTATTGCGGTGAGTCAGCATGGGATTAGAAATAATGGAAATATTTCGGTTAACGCGAAATGTTCGTTATAAAACTGTTCGTTTTCGCAAAAGACGTCGAAATCATATTTTATTTTAAATGAATATTTATCGATATAAAAATTCCAAATTTATTTCAATCGCAATGAAACTATCCTTAGAAGGCAAGGAAAATAGTAACCCACGTACTATTTGCTTTAAAGGCGGGTCCAAAAACTTTGTCTGTCTTCCAGCTAATGCTTTGGATTTTCTGCGTAGGTATGTAGTAGGACAGAGAGCGGCTGAGATTAGTTTGAAAAGCATGAGAGGTAGGGAAGGGTTGAATCAGAGAGATTAGAGAGAAAAAGGAAGAGGTAAAGAGAGAGAGAGAGAGAGAGAGAGAGAGTGATAAAAGAAAGAGGAAGCGGTAGAGGTAGAAACGGTAGATATACGGAGAGAAAGATAGAAAAGCGGATAGCGAGAGAAAGGTAGAGGAAGGAAGCGTGACAGTAAAAGAGAGAGAGAGAGAGAGAACAAATTTACAGAGCGAGTCAGAAATTGAAGCAGAGAGAAGTCAATAGCAGTACTGAGAGAGAGTGAGAGAGAGAGAGAGAAAGGTATGGAGTTACAGAGAATGGAGGGAGGTTACGGGAGAGATATGTGGAAAGAGAGGTTGTACGCGTGCGTATTTATATGTAGGAGTGTGTGTGTGTGAAAGGGGTGGAAGGATGTAGAGTGAATTGGAGAGCGTTTCCATGACACCGCGTGCATTAATGAGAGGGAGCATTAGTGGCGCCCTCCCTTTTGCCCACGATTTCCCTTCCACCTCGTTAAGGAAGGTCAATTAAGACAGCCGGGGAGGAAACGGGAGCGGGATTTTTTTATTTAATCGGCCGACGGTACGAATAAAAAAAACTTTTTTCTCTAAATAAAGAGAATTACTTTTTCTCATCCGAATAACGTTAAATAATCCATCCTCGTGAACAAGTGGAATTTCATACCTATATATATATATATATATATATACACATATACATATTCATATATATATATATATATATATATATATATATATATATATATACATATATATACATACACACATACATATATATACATACATACATATATATACATATACACACACACACATATATATAGTGTATATATATATATAATCATCAGCCTTTTTCAATCCACTGACGGATGAAGGCCTCCCCCAGACTCTTCCAGTTTTCCATGTCAACTGCCTCCCTCCTCCAAGTTTACCCCAAGAACTTAACAAGCTCTTTGTCCCACCTGTCTTTCGGTAGAAGTAACAGTGATCCCTCTAAAGAAGAAGCCTAAGGTTACAGAACGATAAGCCTATTGTCACACACTTCGAAGATCATCACGAGGATTCTTAATAAAAGACTAGAGAAAAATGGGGAAGAGATGCTAGGGGAAAATCAATTCGGCTTCAGAAAAGGACGAGGAACTAGAGATGCTATCGGTGTAATGAGAATCATATCAGAAAGGGCAATAGAGTACAGCCAAGATTGCTGCGTATGCTTCGTCGCCTGGGAGAAGGCCTTTGATAGAGTAAATTGGGTACTGCTGATGAGGATATTAAAGGATATAGGTGTAGACTGGAAAGACAGGAGACTGATGAGGAATCTATACGTGAATCAAGTGGTATATAGAGTGTTCGTTTAATCATTTCCCATCAATCCCGATGAGTGATTCGACATTCCTCTCAAAATATATCAGATTTTGAAATGGAAAAAAATTATAGAGCGTCTGATATCGTTGATGTCGTAACTACTTTCCACGGATTATAATAACTTAACCCAGTGTTTCCCAACCTGGGTGCCGCGGCACCCTGGGGTTCCGTGAAGTGTTCTGAAGGGTGCCGCAAAAAATATTCTGTTTTCCTATTTTTAGCATCATTTTGCATCGTCGGCTTTCAGAAATGCAAACCAGAGTTAAGTCGACCTTCATTTCGTCGCTAAGGCACTTCCAAATGAAAGTAGATATGGAGATTGGAGTTAGGGGTTCAACTTCACCACGATTATTACTGATGGTGGATAGGGAGGAGTGCCGCCAAATTCTGAAAAGTCACTTAAGGGTGCCGCGACTCTAGAAATGTTGGGTAACTCTGACTTAACCGATTTATTTTTATCGTATTCATGTGCACATAAGAAAAGTAGCGTAAATCGAAAACGGGGAAAATTCTCAGGGTTGAATGAGCCCACTTACTTAGTATGCCATTCTCGTAAGGATAAGGTAGATCGAAAACGTGTAATTAAATGAGGATAGCAGGATTGTTTGATGGAAAATAATTCAGATGTAGAGGATTAATCGTCATGTTATAGATAGTATGTAGTAAATAAACTAAACGTAAAAAAATATAAGATCATTGTTGGAATGATATGCAAGACTGCAGGAACCAACATTAAATGACAACATTTATTTAGTTTTGAATATTCACTAGATATAACTAGCGTTTTCCACTAAATTTAAAAAAATCAAATAATGAACGACTCAACCGCAAACTTCTTTAAACAATAATTTACACCCAGAGATTAAATTTGCACAAAGAAATCGAATTACTTAATTCTACTGTAATTAAAATACACGCGTATATAACTTGAGTTTCATTTTAGCGGCAATGATTTACATAATTGACAGGATCAGAAATACCTGCAGAATCAGCTAAATAAATTAGTACTAAAACGTACATCACACTTTAAGCCGACGTGACATTCCTTTTTTATCCCGAAAAATCGCCGATATCTCGCGTGAGACATTTCACGTGGGAAGGAGGGAGTGGGGAAGAAGGAGAGAAAGGAAGTGGGATGGAGGAGGTAGGCAGGAGAGAGGAAGAGTTTCGGAAAGAAGAAAAAACACACAACCAAGGTTCTCATCACCCAGAAAGTGACATTATCCCCCTCTCGCGGATTGCTTGAGAAGACCCTCTTCTTTTACGACCCTTTCAGGAGAGAAAATGGCACGAAAGAGGAGTTTTTTCTCCCACCTCTTCTATTCCGAGAAGCTCGGAGGGAGAACCTTAGAGCGGTCGAAGGACGGGAAAGCGATTGTTCCGGTGGTTAAATAAAAGCGATTATCTTTTTTCTACCTTCTCCCATTACTCTCTCTTTTGAAACCGAACAAGATTTGATTGCTCACGAAAAATAATAGAGTTGGATGGGATGTAGGAGTGATCGGAATTTGTACGAAAACACATCAAATAATGCTAAATTAGAACACTGATACTTAATTAATGATCAAAGGCAAAGAAAAAGTAAATGTTTCTTTCGAAGAGCCATGATTTTTTCAGAGGCTCTTTATATAAACAGTCTCCATGAATGAACAAATAAGATATGATGAAGCTGTTAAGGCAAAAATTAATTTCATGCTTTTGCTATTTAAAAAATTGCTTAAACAATTAGTGTAATGCCGATAAAAATGGGATATTTGAAATGTGCTCAGCAGATTGAAGTGGCGTGCATTAGTATACATTTCTTTGCCTGCTTCCTCAAAGTATTTTCCAACGACGAACTACCAACTAAACTTTTCCCTATAACTCCAAATAAGTGGTCTTAGTTTCTAAAAAAAAAAACAAACCAGCACTATATTATAAAGAATGAAATAACCACCATATTTTTCAAATTAATCATAATTTTTATCTCACAGACCCTCAAAATTGAAAAGAGGAACGATGACTCCCATTAAAGAGCGAAGTTACAGCGTGAATACGAGACCGGTATTTGAGCATCAACATAGACAACAACTTAAAAAATAATAATCATTCTGTGTACATGAAGAATGGATTATATCATTTAACACGTACTAGTCAAGAGTTTTTAAATCTTTTAAAATAATATTACCTTCATCTCCATTTATGGCTTTAAAAAATTAGAAGTTTATTATTTTAGTTTTTAAGGTACCTACACCACCAGCGAAATTATTCAGCGAGATACATCTTTAACGACCGCTTTGTCGGCCCTTCCACAAATGACACTTGACTGACAGATTACGCACTTCGCAAACCGAGTTTTGACGGCCTCCGCCTCAGAGGAAAACCAACATTCAGACTAGGAAGAAAGAAACGCTAAAAAATAAAAATAAACGAAGAAACTCACCTTGAGCCAGCGAGATACCGTACATCGCCAAGCCCTGGAGCAGGAGGACTACCAGCGCCAACCTGTGGACCGCCATCGAAGCTCACTACCAGGTGCCGATCGTGGAAGGTAAAAAAAAAACACACACACAAACACGATAATCCTCTACGGGACCACTAACATCGGCAGCAGAACCGTGGAAGAGGACGTAGAGTTCGGCCCTCCATCCACTCTACACTTGACGTGCAGACTTCTCACGTGAAAAGCCTCGCAGGTAGTCAAAGGGAAAGACGGCTCGGTCTGTCTTTCCTTGAAGGCGGGCGTTGAGATCTTCCTTTTGTCCCGCCACTCTTTCTTTCTCTCTCTCTCCACACGCACCAACTCCCAAGCACACACGAGATGCTAAGACCTTTTTTTTCCAGCTATCCGACCACGGAATGGTTAGGGAAGGAGTTTCGGAGATTCCCTTTCCTGTAAAAACGAAAAGAGAAGGTTGAGAGCATTAGTGAGAGGGGGAAGGGCAATAAAAAAACATTATGAATGTTGATAACGACGCCGATGATGACACCATAAAGGAAGGAGGGTGCGGGAAAGAGAAACAAAAGAGAGAGAGAGAGAGGGTTTTTTAAAGTCTGTTTGGAGGGGACTTTAGGAGGAGTTGGAAGGAGATAGAGGATAAGAAAGAAAGTGGGGGAGGGGGAGAAGGAGATTTTTTTAAGGGAATGCGGCGGAGAAGAGGGCGGGACGACGCTGGATATGGCCGGGTCGTAAAAATCCAGAGGTTTTGGAGTGGAGTTCAGGAGAAGGGAAGAGGACAACAGGGGACAGAGAATTCGGGAGAAGGATAAAAGAGAAAAAAAGTATTATGAGGGAATTCCTGTATTTATGTCATTTCGATACGTCGCCGGAAAAGCGTTAGAGAATACGTACACATCGTTCCGGTATAACATCGTTTAAAAAAACGCCTAGAACTCAAAGAATTATCCAGCCAGTGTTAGAGATAACAATGAATTGATGAATCAGAATTCTCCAAAAGCCATAAAGTGGTTGTGAAAACCAAATCTTCATTTAGGCTACAATACAGCTGTATACAGTGGAAATTCAACGATAGTGTGTTCTAGAACTAACCGCGAATTACCACTGATGACGGATGCTTTGTAGACGAAATGCACATTTTCATAACCGCTTCATTGTTTTAGTCATTTTTACCTCGAATTCTTCAACACGCCTTACAGAATGCAAAATGAGGAAAATTAAATAACGTGAATAATGCGTAGTAAATTACTGCTACCTCAAGGGGTGGGTGGCGATTCAGAATATAGATCACGTTTATCCGCGACTTTAATCGAAGACTTCCTGTCAGAGAGAAAGGCAGAGAAAGTTTACGTGCATAAGGGAAGGAAGGAGGTGCAAAGCATCGAAGGAATTGAGACGAATGCGTTCCGCGAGACCATTTTCGGTCCTTGTCACACTAAAAAAAAAAAAGTAAACGATTATTTCGAGAGGTTGAACTGATTTTGTATTCACGCCCCCATCCAGCGGACCTTTCTTTTTTTGATGCACGATAAAAAAAGACCGTAACGTGAGGTGAGATAAAACCTGACGCGTGTTTAGGGAAAAAAAGGTGGCGGGCTAATAAAAACGCGCCCCTTCGGATCGAAACGCGTGAACTGCGATGGCGTAAAAAAAAATTATGAGATTACTGGGGGAGAGGCGAATGGAGTCGAGGCGAGACTATCCTTCCCGACAATCAACATGTAGTGTAGGACCTAGACACACTATACGACTCCAGCTAAAAACACTTTTAAATGTTTCCGGACGATGGATTCCTTTTCCGGTACGATTTTTCGAGTGACAGCCATAAATATTTTCGACTCTAGTGGAGAGGTGGTTAGTGTGTAGTCTGCCTTACAAAATTTAAGTCGTGAGTTTGAATCCTGCCCTGAACATGGGGGTATTTGCTAGTCTTAATAGTTATAAATAACCACTATTTTAAGGTCATTAAGGGATAGTTAGAGGAAAATGAAAAATAAATGACGAAAAATTCCGATAGCTAATAAAAAATTTGGAAAAATCAGATACACTCCAGCGTACAAAGCGGCCATCATCAGTGCCGATTCGCCGATAAAAGAATCGAAAAAAGAACATTATTTGCGGTGATTTTATTTATTTATTGTTAAGTAACGTGGATTCTCTTTATAGTCCCCTTAATCGATCCAAAATATATAAATGAGTCACGAGAATTACAAAATGTATCAAGGAACCTAGTTAATGCTTTGTATGGAAATTGTCGCGCCATAAAATGGCGAAGTGTATCATTGCGCGAATTTTAATTGCACACTTTTGTTTTGAATAAAAAAAGAATGATTTTCTCGTAAGTTCCGTGAATTACCGCTGAGGAAAATCTCTTTGCAGGGCAAATTCTGTTTCCCGCGCCGATTATGGATACGACTTATCTTTGCAATTTTTAATCAATATGTCGCATTTTCCAAAACTATAAAGTTTTGGAGAGGTGGAATAATTATATATTTTGTTTAAAATTCCTGAAAATATTGTTAAATTATTAATTAGACGGCAAAAAAGCCTTAAACCTAAATCCGGGAAACCTCCCTTTCAAGACAATAAAAAATAAGCAATGGCAAGAATAAAAACCTCTGGCTCGCAACCAATAAAATGTATTGCTATATCTTGGGTGGATATAAAACCATGAATACATTCAAGCTACAAAGCAGCGTTCTTCACAGAGCTTGAATATTTTAATTCTTCAATGAAATGACGCTTACGACAAAACTACTGAGCTTTCCACGCACATTCCTGTGACAAAGTAGTCACCCTCATGGTTCATTCAATAACAGGCAACTATAATAAGATGGACTTACTTAGCATACTCAACCCACAACCCACAAATGATATGCGTAACCCGTTTGCTCAATGGTAATTCGGCGGTAGTCCGAACAAAAATGTTGAAATCAATGACCCGTGAATCACCTCTAAAACATTTGGAAATACCAATACCAACGAATCAATACAGTTTAAGAAGTTGTTACGTACTTACTGAATAATAAAACACGCAAAAGACCCAAACCGATCGATAGAAATCAAACTAAACTTTTTTTTTGTGCGCGAGGATGTCCATTTACGCTTCTCGTTTGTTCCGCAAGACGTCGCGGAATTGATGACAAATCGAAAAACTTTTCCGACCTCTTATGGGAGAAGGAGAGAGTGTAGCGAAAAGGTGTAGGAGGAGAACGACAAGATGTTCCCGTAGAAGAAAAAACAAAAGGAAGAGAGGATAGTAGGAAAAGAATGAGGAACGCGAGGAAATTGGGAAGTAACATAATGGAGAAGGGGGAGGTAGGAGGAGCCGGAAGGGGAGAGTGTCCGAGAACAAAAGACTGATAGGGTGCGGTACACAACTTCGCCCCGAGGGCAAGACGGAAGGAGTGGAGGGGGGGGAGAACCGATGGAGAAAACCCTTCACCTTCACATCTCCGCCAGGAAAAAAAGAAACCATCCTGTTACTCGAAGATGGGATGAAAGAGACAGAAGAAGAGGAAGAGACGAAAAAAGAGAGAGAGAGAGCATGGGGAAATTGCGAGAAAATGAGAGGAAAATAAAACAGGAGAATAACGCGGAGCGACGTGAAACAAGAGAAACCCTCCAATCTGCCGAATCCCTTTCTGGAAATGAGGAGTAATGACCCAAAGTTTTAGACGGCGCCGCCGCCAAGGGCAAATCGGAGGGGATTCGGTAGGGAAGAGGAAGAGGGCAGAAAATAAAGGAACTACCTTAACTCCCCCACGGCGGCGCTGCTTTCTACCTCTCGAAATAACACCGGGTTGAGAGGGAGAGAGTTATTTCTCCTTTTTTATTGAATTTGGCAGTGAGAAGGGGGAAGAGAGAGAGAGAAAAGAATGGAGAGAACAAACAATCCGTTTCCTTTCCGTGGTAAGACACGGCCGCACGCGATGTGAGCGAGTCGAAAGAGAGAGGGGGGAGGGGAAGTCGAGAGGAAATGATTAACCGGAAGACGGAAGAAAACAACAGAAGTTCGAATCGAGCAAGTTTAACCTTTTTCTCAAGAGAATATTTTGGCGAAAAATTGACGTTTCAATTGCGCGCGATGTCAACGCGAAAGGGTTATTTTTTTGGTACGACGGACAAATTGTCTTTTTTTTTTACGAAAGAACGCTTTTCCGCGCGTCTTCGATTCTATTTCTGCGAAGTGGAGTCAGACCGGATTGATGAGACATTGTGGGAAATGAGGCACCTGCACCCTCCATTCATCAAGGAGTCATTATCATTTTGCCATAATGTAGGCCCTCAAAAATGAAACAGGGACCACTTTCGCACGCGAGCTTCTTCTCGGTATTTATCTCTCAGGCTTATTTTTTGTGTTTTGTCATTGAAATGATAATGCGCAAAGAGATATTTTCGAAAAAGCTCAATTATTTCCGATAATTGAATAAGAACGATACAACGTGATGAGGCAACGAGGATGCAAAAACTTAAATTCATTCGTGGTTAAGCATAAATGGACTTTCGAAGATACTTTCCCAGGCTATAAACGTTATGAATTCTCAATTCTGCATTTAAACAGATGCGTTTTTAGGACTTCAAACTACTCAGTCCTATGACCTTAAGGGGCTCGTTTGTTTAGCTATAAAACTTCGAATTTTCATTTTTTAAATATCTAAATTTTAATTTACGTAATACATTCAATTTAAAGTAAAATACCTAATGTGCTAATGGAAGAAGAATTATTTATTTACAGCGATTACAATGGTTGCGATCACAATGGTGCCTCTGAACAAGAATCAACATGCAGGTCGCGCCATCCGTGAATTATGATACTTTGGGGCCCGCAATACGAGGGGCCTATCGGTGTGTTGCACCGATTGCACCTACCTTAAAAACGACCCTGCATTTAAGAACATATTTATGTAAAAAAATCGAGCATTTCATAGAGGATATTTATTGTCAAAAGGCATATCTAAACAAAATTAATAATTGGCCGTAATAATATTTTATTTTAATGGACGAACCAAGTCGTCCGTTTCTTATTTTTAAAGGACAATTTGAGTTCTCTTTGACTCACACATTTTGTGTCGAGTGGATCTTTCAATTGTAAAGTCTCACTGTGTCTTTAAAAACTCTAGCCCCCAACATTTAAGAGTTTCGCTAAAATATCATATTTTCCCCATATATCAGAGACTAGCAGTAAAACTACGGAAGTCGAAATTGTGGTAACATTTAACAACTAATAAATTACCTATCAACCGTAAAAACTAACTTCGGAACAAACCCATAAAACAAAACAGGTCGGTAAAACAAATACGGGCGGCCATTATGCTAATACGCGAACGTTTTCGCTTGTATGAAGATTCGCTGATAAAAAAGCCAAAAAAAATTACGATCGATAAATAATTTCCTAACTACGACCGGTTCCATTAATAAAAAAACAAAACAAACGTTTCAGACGCGACGTTCATAGAGAGAAAGAACCCTTAAGGTATGAGACGACATAGTAGTAATATACGAGACACAGAGAGAGAATGAACGCGTGTTTGTGTGATCCTTCTCACTGTCCCGCATTCTCTCACAGCGTGAGTCCCATCCTCACACACACGCAGGCGATAATAGCAAAGGGAAGAATATAGAGGACAGACACAAAAGAGGGCCACGCCCTTGCGCTCCAGGCCACGCCATACTACAAATCCAACATTTTCTATAAAAGAAAACAAAAAGAAAGTTCGAAATATTCCGTTTTCTTTAAACGAAATAAAAACAAATGAAGGGATATCCGGTAGCAGTAGGGGCGGATTCAGAAACTTCCAAAGGAGAGAGCGATTGCCAAAATCGCTCCCTATTGAATAGGCCACTGCAGACGACATTTTATCCCACTGTTTCCCAAACTGATTTTTAGGGGTGCCGCCAAAAACTTTGTTTATTAAATAAATCAACAGTTTGTATGAGTCGGTACGTAATTAGAGGAATAATTATTCCTTTAATAAATTGATTATGCGGCAGTGCTAACAAATGAATACCTCCAAAGGTTTTAACATGTGTATGTAAAGAATATAAAAACCTTATTCCAAGGCTGGTTTGCAGTGAAATTCTGTTTATCGTTAAAAGGCTGCTGCGCCTATAAAAAGTTTGGGAATCAATACTTTATCCTTGTAACTAGTAAATGCCAGCCAAAAATTGTCCTAATTAAAATTTCCCAAACCAAATATCGATTGTATGTTTTTCTAATTTTAATTTTCAAAGAATAAAACCAGAACGTCGAAAAATCGCTGTTTACGTATTATCTTACGGAGAATTATATGCTGCAGTCAAACCAGGGCCTTTTTCTCGTCACTGACTTTTAATGCGTTTTTGAAGCATTCCTTCCAAATGTCAGCCATATATCGAGTTTGGAATACTATTAAAAACACGTTAACAAGCATCACACACAGAGTGACAAAAGAAGCATTATATATCGAGAAATTCCTACCCTCGTCAAAATCTTCCTTTCCCTAACACACGGCGCAGAATCAAGGAATTTTGAGCGGAATAGATTTAAAGAAAGGATCCGATGAGAGGGGCAATGGGGACGTTTAAGGGTGGATCCGCCACTGTGTAGCGGTTATGTTAAAGCGCGTTCATGAATAATGCCCGGAACTATTACGCGAATGGGCCAGAATACGTGCCTGCGTCATAAAAAAGCAAAACCTGAGAGAGAGGAGTGGAAAAAGAAAAGTTGGTAATTATAATGCAGCCGAGACGTCCGCTTCTCACGATCAGAGAGAGAGAGAATGATGCCCGCACATTAAATTTTATTCCCGCTTTTGAGGTCCACACGAGTTTCCACGAAAAGAACAGAATAGCCGAGGATGAGTTTTAACCGAGAGAGAGAGAGAGAGAAAAATATCGAACATGGCATTAACATCTTTGGACAGCGTGATCCAACAAATTTATTCCCCCTAGAAAGTACGCGGAGAGAATATATAAAAAGGGAAGAAATAATAGTGTACGCCCATTTATTAAAAGATACCCTCGGAGGAGAGTATTATATAGGTGAGAGCAGGAAACAATATCGTAACACGCCATTTGGTGTGTGGTATTTAAAACAGGACTCTTTCCATCTCTCTTTCAAGGTGTCATTTCACGAAAAGAAATAACACTCCTTTCTTGTAATGCTCGCGCGTTTTTTACGGCGGGAAATGTTTTTCGATGCTTTTTAATACATTTTATTTATTTTTACGAGCACATCCGTGGGAGGCTGCCGAGTGAGAGAGGGAGAGAGAGCTCGGGAAGGCAAAGAAACCGAAGGAGATTAGGCACGCTTTTGATTTTTCAATAAGTACGGGGTTTTCTCCTTCCAAGTGGAACCGTTCCGTTCTGTTGCCATGAGGGATCTTTTACAGCTTTTACTCGTTTCTTTTTTTTCTTTAAAGTTATTTGACTCCCAATTCCCTTAACAGAAATGGGTGTTAACGCACTCTTATAACGATTGATTTTCACGCAAGTGCACGTCAGCAGAAAGGACTTACGAAAGGAGCGAAGAATTATTCCGAATTTAAAACGAAACTTTTATCAAAACACCAACAAGGTTTAAAGTGAAAGTTACAGTAACGTGCAAGGATCCTCGCGAAAATAAATCAAACAAAATTTCAATGCGGAAGCTTATTAAATCCCCTCGATCAAAGCACACGTTAATTCAATGGAAGATTACCGAGCACGCATTATAGCTATAATTAAATAGTCAAAACAAGTACGGAATTCAACCAGGCTAAATGAGTATTTACATATCTAAAGCATACATAACAGGTTATGAAAAACAACAAGAGCATTTAGACTACTAGGAAGCAGTCACCGGTGGTACTCGCCCATATAAAATTCTTAAATATTATGATGATTTTGACAGCCGCTTCATGGTACGCGGTTTTTCACAACCTTTTTATGACTACTTGAATAAATACTTGTCTATTTAAAACACACGTTAAGTACATCCCCTTTGTTTAAATTTCTACGGTAATTAAAGAAAAAACATCACTGCTATAAATCTATAACAAAGAACGATTTCCCACGAGAAGAGTCGCCCATTACTTTTAGTCTATGGGTGGAAAAATTATAGATTCAGCCTTTCCAATGGACGAGAATAAGGTTCCAAAAGGTTCGAAGGGAAATCTTCGATTAAAAAAATATGCTCGACGAGCCATCAATTTAATTGCCGCTGTAAGCGATTAATTCGAGGCGGGACCACAAAAACTTGACAACAAAATTTTTATGCCGCATAACTTTGAGGAGAGAGAGGGTTCCCGTGAGGGGTTAAAGAGAGACCCGCCTCCATTTATGGATGCAACAGGGGTCATCGACTGGAATACGTGATTGGCTGACCAAATCATGCGGATACCGAGAATAGGAAGCCGTAAAATAAATTTACATTTCCAAGCGACCCTTGATCTTACTTTGTCCCCATTTTCATAGCCGCTTGCTTAGATTGGGTTAGGTCGAATTCTCATTGGGAAATGAATATTTTTTTATTTTTCAAGACGAGACGAAGGGTCAATTCACATATTCTTCGTATTGCTGATATTTTGGCGTTTACGGGGCGAGAGGTCGAATTATTAAACTGTTCAAAACATATCTGAGAGGAATTCAAATTCAATCATTAGTTTTAACCTAATTTTAAACGTTAATGTACATACACATGTTTTGTATGTTATATTACGTCTGAAAATGCAGTGGATTTACATAAACAGGTTTCACAAAATAACGAAAAACTAAATGCGAGTATCATCTACAAAAGGTGTACTATGAAACATCGATTAATATAACTAGAATAGAAATTAGATAATTTCTGAAGTGATTCTCGAAGGCCGACGATGAAAGCGATACATTGTACAAATATTTTAATGGATTCCCACATCTACTCAATTTTTAACACGAACTCTGAAAAATGTGAATACCTAGAGAATCTATTATAATGTTAAAAAATGAAAAATGGACAAATAGTTATTGCAATCCTTATGTTACCTGAATCCGATAGATGACCTGGGTATCTCCTCTAGCTGTAGAAGTGTTTCGAACGCATTTTTATCCGCCTAAAACAGATATTAGATGTAATTCATCGATCTCTTTTATAGTCGTCAATGACCAATCAATTCCCAATAAATACGCCCACTTTGTAACGGAATTTTTCATCTGCTTTACTCAATCGTTCCGTAGTTACAAGCCCATCTGTTCCGGGACGTACACCAAGTCGCAATTCTGTCCATTAAAAAAAAAAAGAAAAGAAGCTCCATGCTACATCGCCAGCCACACTTGTAATGAGCGTGGATGATGGGTGCCTCGCTCTCTCATCTACGAGAACCAGGAATAATGGACGCAACCGCCGTCAAAAGCGAGGCGGTAATGACTCCATCAAAATCATCACTTCTGCGCCGAGAGGAATGCAACCGGAGCGTGATGATATGCAGCAATAGGAGCAGGAAAAAAGAAACAACCGACACCTCCGATGGAAACAAAAATTAAATCTCGCGGACGCCAGGGACAATGAGAGAGATACTTCAAAAGGCAGGTTGAGACAAAAAGAACACTGGAATGGAATGAAGGAAGAAAAGAACCAGTTATGATGAAAAAAACCCTACGGAGAAAACCTTCTGGGAGGAGGGTGTAAAAAGAGAAATAGGAGAAGAATCCCATAAGGCGATATTACTGGGGGGAAAGAGCTCGAGGATCATATAGGCGGTGGAGAATAATGGCGGAGGTAGGGAGCGTTTTTGATGGTGGAAAGGGAACGGAGAAGAAAAAAAAAGATTCGGTTTCCCAAGGTACAAAAAAAAACTTAGAGAAAGAAAACTCTGGGAGATGTTCTTACTCTAAGAGAGACGAAGATGAGGAAGGATAGGGCGGGGAGGCGTGGTGGAGGTGGCGGAGGGCGTAGTATGAGGGGGAAAGAGGGGCAGAGACGAAAATTATAGGTTTGTTGAAAGACAGGGACAGGTGGGTTGGGTTTGGGGTCTGGCCATGTTGGGGAGGTCGTGCAGTGCGTTGTAGTTACTGAGGGAGGCCAGTAAAAATGTTAAAGAAACAGCGTTCCACGAGACCACGCCGTGTCTGAGAAAGAATCCTTGCTTCTTTTCGGGACTGGGTGGACTAGCTATTGTAAGTCGCCGTAAAAACGGGACGTTAGTGCCTTATTATATTCCCAGGTAACATCTATGGATGTTATAGTGAAAAGACTCACGGTGATAGATCAGTAGAGCCTTTTTTATTTTAGGCTGCACATTGTGCAAGAATAAATACGAAGAAGCAATAAAAGATTACGAAGAATAAAACATGCCCAACGTATTTCAATGGTGCTTTGTTGTCCAAATGTTGACGAGGATCATCTTTCCGGAATTTTTCAAAGATGGGAGAGATACAAATAAAGAATACTGGAGTTATGTTAGGAAAGATTTGGTAATGTGGACACAAAATCAAAATTGAATTGGATAAAAATAAAGCTTTCAAAAACAGACTTTTCCTTTTCCAAAAGACAACAAAAAATAGTTATTAATTGCGAAAATTATTTAAACGAACATCTGAGGAAAAAATATTTTGGCATTACAAAAAAATCATTCAAGGAACTTTGCCTAAACTATTAATTGGACTATAAATCCCCATTTTTTGTCAATCGGCAAATGAAATCCTAAAACACACGTGCAGTATTTTTTCACCACAAAAAAAAAACATCTAAAATATTTTCAGGCCTTGTCAACTATGAATACCTTACGGTTAAAGCATTTTTCTAAACTAAAGGGAAATCCGATAAACGGACTGCTGAAGCAGTGCAGGTGTAAGAGACGCATAGCTGTCATCATAGGGACTAGACAAATAATAGAGGGCGGATCCAGAAAAAAATGACAAAGGAGCAGGTAAGTCGCGTGAAACCCAAGAACTTTTTCAAGAGGTACCACTTGTTTGAAGCTTTTCACCAGATACGAGCGAACCACAACACGACACAAAGAGGTGAATGACTATGGCCAAGAACGGAACCCGCGCACATAAATATCGCGTAATATACGAGTATCTATTACATCCAAACACGTTAGTACATGGGAATCGGAAAGAAATTCTAATTTTATTTTATTTTATATTATTTTTTATATATAATTACATTCTAGTTCCGTCAGTCTACATAGCCTGTGACAACATATCAATTTACCAAGCAAAGAACATCAACAACAAAAACCAAAGTCTTATTTATTAATTCAGGCATGATTAAAAACGTGATCACTAGCTCATTAAAGGTAAAAAGATTACGCTAAGCGACTAATTAGTTTCTGAATTCCATTTTTTAAATTACTAACGACGATGAATCTATAGCTCATATAAAACAATACAATACATAGATAAAATACTTATCAGAAAATATTACAATTATTATTTACTCTAGTTATCCTTATCTCTTTCGTGCTTCTATTTTGAGTCAGTGTACTTGAGTAAGTAAAACATTCTACTTGTTCCAGCGCTTCCCCATCCACTGTAACACTCATCTGTGATTCCCTGCTCTCGGTTAATCTCATGATATTTTTCCTGCTATTTTTCATTCCGAGTGACTTTGCCTTTTCATTTAATGATGGTAAAATACACTGACAAATAATGCGCAAGTTTTTACGATCTCTATTAAAAATCATAAGTACGTACAATTCTAGCGTAAAAAAAATCCTTCGAGAGTATATTGAATTCCCCAGTATATTTTACTGGACAGCAACACAAAGCTCTTTTCTATCTACTGCACATTTTAGGCTCACTAACGCATATTTTCATTTTATAACGTTACCGAACGATACCGCCCGCAGAGCTAAAATTCATTTACGCAGAAAAAGTTTCGCAAACGTGCCTCTCAGAACAAAAAAAGGACGGCGAAATTCTTACGTAATAAAAAACACGTACGATTTCGATCGACAAGTTTATCGGTAAATCGCTAACGTTTTTTAGAGGTGAAAAAAGTCAAATACGCTACTTTTAACCGCGAAATCGCCCACGCTTCCATTTATACGGATCGAAGAATTCCCAGAGCAGTCCATTCACGACTAACGCTGGCAGCAAAAAAACTGAACACTTTCGGATTGATTTAATTTTTGCTCGAAACAACGAAAAAGGATGGAAACGAGAATATTACAATAGCGGACAAATCGCAAAAAATGAAACGTTGAGAGAGATAGAGAAGAGTAAGAATAAGATCGATTTGAGAGGTGAGAATGAGGTAGTAGAGAATAGGAGAAGTACATCTTGGTTAGGATGATCGGGTGAATATGGTGAGCTCAACGCTCGAGTAGGCGACTAACCGACCGAGGAAGTAATGGTCCCGAACCTAACGACACGCCCTACACTCCACCCAGCTTTCCTTCGACTCCTCCTATTGTACGTTTTTGCAATCCATCCTTACAACCTTGAAGGCGCTGTTACGATATGTTTCTACGACTCACATGAAAATCCCACAGCCTCGCCTTCGACATATTGACGTTTTCGATAGTAAAGTATATCTATTTTCTTCACCGAGCCATGATTTTCCTGCGAAGAGTGCTCAAGCATAATTAAAGGGAGCTCCTTAACACAAACAATGCCTATTGAAGGATTCGATCCATTTGCCATTTAATATTTTAAATGGCAGCAACCTCTTTTGAAAATGGCTTACTAATTGCCAGTGTCTTTCAACCCCATTAAACGTTTCTTTGTTAGACGATTATTGACGGATCGTCGCTGTAAACTCTAACATAAGTCAAGGGTGCCCATTACGTCTCCCATGGGCGACCGGTCGCCCTTTAGGAGGGTCTGTGTCGCCCACGCATCCATCCAGGCATTAAGCTGATATGCCTCAGTAAGGAGTTCTATTTGCTAATATGAACTTAATTAAATCAAAAACCAAAAATGCTCTCACTAATGAACATCTCGATGAGTGTTTACTTCTCTCTGTTTCTAGTTACATGCCCAATTACAATTCACTAGCTGAAGATATGCAGTGTAAATGTGCCCATAATCGTGCAAATCAAGATTAAATTTAATTATATTAATCAGTTGTATAAAGTTGTTTGATGTATAATGTATAATAAATGCATTTTGCGGTAAATTTGTAGTCTAATCTTAAAATCCCTTTTTATATATTGAAAAAATATTAGCCCGCAAGACAATTACCAGGATGAAAGAGCCCATGATATGAAAAAGTTTGGGCACCCCTGCTCTAAGTGATGGATTACCTTTTTATATTCGTTTAAATGCAATGATTTTTAAGAACTATCGAAAAATACTCTTTAAAATATTTATTCGGCCACGATAAAGACTCAAACTGGCAAAAACGGGCATGAACTGAATGTATCAAATTTAAATCTACATTGATCCATAAGTACGTATGTTATTTACTAAAAAGGAAGGAAAGTGGAATTTCTAGTGGTGTGAAAATATTCCAGAATTGACATTTATTTTAAACTATTAAAGCCTGCGAAATACCCTGAAAAATCAACAGAAAAAAGAATGAAACTATGAGTCTCCCATTTTTACGTACAAACAGTTTTACCCTCAACATGCCCCGCGATATTTATTTCGGTTTATCCGTGACAAAGTTCCAATACTCAGTTCAAACAATACAATAAACACCACGCGAACCGAGGCAAAGGTAAAGCTTCCACACCGTAACTACTCCCACATATGCTATTTACAGAAGCACACTGGCCTCCGACGACTTTACCAAGGTCTCCAACTCGCACACATAAACACGAGAATGTATATATAGCACACTCTTCTTAACAACAAGTCTTTCGCACGTTCTCATGACCTCACCCAATGGAGGCATTCCGCTCCCATTTCCCCACCGCTATCTCATCCGCTAAACGCCGAGGGGCACTTTTCAGGAAAGCCCGAGAAAGAAAGAGAATTAGAATCGAAATAACAGCGACAGACAGAAGGCGCCAAGGAATAAAATCTCACGAAATCCTTGTCCCACGCTTTCCTCCAATTACTCCCTCCAATTTGCTCCTCCGACCGGGTGAAAAATGAAACCTATCCACCAAATTTCGCGCGGTCGTGAGAAATCTACTCCCATTTTCGCCCTCAAGACTAAAAGAAAGCCCTCAGAGAGGAAAAACGACCGTAGTTATTGGCTGTCCGAATGCGCAAATAGGATTGTTTTTCCCAGAAAAGTCCACAGAGAGAAAGGGAAGCGGTACTGAATGGGTTGGGAAGCAAAAGAAAAAAGAACTCCAGTCTCTGCCTTTCCTGAAAGCGTCGTAAACTGAGGGAGATTTCATCGACTACCGAAATTGACCTACAGACCGAAGGGCGTATTAATGCGTTTTCCTCAAAGGTTTTGCGAGCGACGTTTACGACTCGAGGCAATTGAAAAAGGAACCAACATAAAAAAAAACTGGGAGCCGTTCCTATAAAGATTTGTTTTTCGATTTTATTTTATTATTTCGAACGTGAATAGTAATAACATCGTAAATTTTGTCTATAGGGAGCAAGGCAGAGACAGAGAAAGAAGACAATCGTCTGAGCCATATTATATCTCACTCAAAAAGAAAGAAAGTGCTTTAAAACGTGTTTTGATGCTTCCATTTCGTGAAGATGGACTTTTGCATGAACACTTAGAAGTTGGGCTAATGTAAGCGGTGAAACTAATCTTTTTACGAGATGAATGGCTCTGCGAGTAACGTTAATTTATCTTGAGTCTTGAAATTACGGCATTTTCTTTTGGCATTGGAATTATAAAGAACGTAAAAATATGTAAACCTCTCTTTTTGTCATCCGGCAAGCATTTGCAACTTGAAAAGATCACCTTACAATCTTCATTCGAATAAGATGCTATCGTGACGTAAGCCAACAAAACGTTAAATATCCCATTTTAGATTCATATAATTAGAGTCGGACAAATATGGTCCAAATCAAGGAGCAACTTCCAAAATCCAAGGTAGACTTCAATGCGATGCGATTAAGAATCAAGGTTATTTAAATATTACTATTACATATACACCATGCATAAAACGTAGAATATTACCTATATAGTTACTCTAACGAACTGATAAAATATAACAGTAAAATATAGTCGCCGCCGTGCAATTTTTAGTCGCCAATGATGAAGGGGCGCCTGGGTTTGTCCAGCTTTGCATAGAATCACAACGAAACATGTCTCATTATAACGCGATATTTATTGTTAGCGCGACAGCAGGACAAAACGCCCACCCGTTTATTCCAAGACCGGAACCAAACTAATTTCAACGGTTCCAAAAGGAACAATTGCTGCGTGGAAGCGGAACTTTCCTTTTAACAAGGGGCACCCCTAATCGAAATCCCACCTCATATCCAAAAATAAATACATAAAAAATAAAACGACCCGAACTGCTTATCCGACCACAAATCACATTCACCGATTTGATTAAGCAGTCAAGCGAGGCCATTTGTCACTTCCAAAAAGAGAGAGAGGGAAAAAATTTAGAACCTTGGATTCTCTTTAGTAGCGTGGAAGTCTAAACACGGAACCGACCACGAAGCGAAATCGGGAAGGGTTTAGAGGAGGGAAGCACGAGGGAGACAAGTTAAGAAAGAAGAAAAATAAAAACACGTAAGAAACAGACGAGCGACGATATTTTTTTCTTTTCTGATCGCTGACTTTTAAAAAAAACGTCCATTATACTTTATGGGCGCATTAACTCGGGGGGATTAGCATGTGATTTAAATTAACAACGGCATCCGTAGGGAAGAGATCGGGAGGACCAGTGTCCTGCTTCCGGGGGACGACGGGCGAGAAAGTATTTTTTCCTCCCTCCCTTCGAGATTTTTCTTTTACGGCGCCATAACTCAATGGGAAAAAAATGGGCGGAGGACGGCCTGGATTCCCATTTGCGTTTTCAGATGGACCGCCTCTTCGTCTCATTTCCACGCTGCCCCGTGATGATGGGAAACCACCAACTTACGTATATAAAAAGGAAGGGCGTAGGCCCATTTTATGATACGCTCTCATCTGGACGCGGACTAAAAAACGAGACGGGGGGATGAGGAATCAGAATGAATAACGCGGCCGGAGAGAGAATATTTTTCAAAAAATAAAAAGTCCCGAGAAGTGACGCGTCTGCATGCGTGATGGGCAAGACTCGGAGGATGGGCGTAGTGAAGCAGACGATGGAAACTGGAACGGGATGAAAAGCATCAAAAGACAAGTCTCTTGGAGGCAATCAACGAGGATACTCCGGTGTGTGTGTGGTCACTTAATGAAAAAGATTCCTGCGGCGACTTGATAACCCCCCTTCAGGTGCGTAAGATGCTCTTTTAGTGTTTTCATTTTCCGCTCGGAGGTTTAAATTAAAAACCCACGCCGTGGATGGATCAAGAGACGCATCTTTCTTGAAAGGACGCGTTGAAAAGTCGTAATGTTTTGATTCATGTGCCATACGGAGCGGCCTGGGGCTGGGAGTAGGAAAAGAAGATGAGAAAGGAGAATTGTGATGACGTTTCAATGCTTTTCATATATTTTTTTAAATTTAATCCTACGCAGTATTGCGCGTTGTTCGATAGATTGATTCCAAGGGGTTTTACAATCTCGTAAATGGGGTGCCGTGGCGTAGTGGCGAGGGCGTTGGCCTGCTACGTCTGAGCATAACCGGTGCGAACCGGGTACGAATCCTGCAAAAGTAGGATTTGTTTCAAGAGATCTTGCGTGTTTAGAGGAGAGCATGCGAATCAGCGCTCCGTCCTTCGGAAGGGATGCAAATCCGTTGGCTCCCTTGCTGCTTCTCGTTAGTGTAGGCTAATGCCGGCACCGGGTTTCTCTTCTCACTTGCTTTGTAATTTAGACTTAAAATCCTACTAGCGCTGATCGTTGAGTCACAGGGTCCCAATTCAATCTCTTTAATACATATTTTCATATTAAATTACACAGCTATTTCCTAATTTTATGTTCCTACTAAAATTTGGGCGTAGATAGACCTAGGCACTAAACCACAACAGTCTGATTTGTTGTGCGTACCTCAACTTCAACATTTACAATATTTGAATAGATAAAAATAAAATTCCACTATGTACTTCCACGAAAATTTCTATGAAAGACATACAGTTGATTTTCGTTTATATCATGAGTAAATTCCACAAAGTGGGACCTGAACTTATTAATACTTAATAATACTAATACTTAATAATAAAGGTTCAAAAATAATCACTGAGTATAAAAAATTGCAGAAATAAGTATTTATCTTCGGGATTTCCAATATCCTGAACAAGGGCATGAAAGAAATATAAATAAAATGGAATTCCTATAATCTATCAAGTTTCCACGGAATATTTAGCAATTTCTCCAATGTTAACATGACTTCTTTCAACGTAAAAATTTTGAAGAGATATTTGCTCGCGGGGACTCATAAATGTCGGATTCGGTTTTTTTCAGCGCTGCGGAAATGAAATAAGATCGAACCAGGTGTAAAACTGAAACTAGGACACTCGAGGATTTAGGACGCAGAAAATACAACAAGTTACATTAACCGTTAAGCGGGATCACCTTTATGTCCATTTGTGGGATTAACGAGTAACAACCTCGGCGGTCGATCGCCGCGCGAAGTTTTTTCTTCTCATCCATCCGATTCGTAATATCGTACGTGATGAATATCCCGTCATTTTGTCCCCTTCATCCAATCGACCGTCTCATATAATGACGGGCATTTGTCAACGAAGATGTCCAATTTAAAAAAAATCCCCGAGGGTAAAAATTAATATTCCGCTTCTTTTAACCTTTTCCGATTCTTAAAACTCATTTTCTCAAATCGCCCCTCCTTTTTAATTGCTTCTCCGAAATGCAAATGAGCTTAAAGTAAAATAAAAATTACCAATACGTCAGTTGAGACGTTTTTTACTGATGATTTTAAAGAAATAAAACGGATGGATTCGGTAAATAAATCATCAACGTTGTTTGCTAATTAATGCTGAATCAGAAATTGGAGTATTACAAATGAAATCTCAATCAGCCTTCAATAATTTGTTATTTACTATATTCACTTTATTGTTCAAATGTATAAATAAAATATATCGTGTAAACTTGATGAGTGTATCATATACAGTAAAACCCCGATTAACTGTATTAATTGAGACTGAGGTAGGCAAGAAAAATTGAAAAACGTGGATAATACGAAGGATGATATTCGTTCAAACATTTCATTGTAGAATTTATTCACGTTTAAGATTCATATTCCATATTCACCAGTACGAAGAGGATATTTATGTAGTGAAATGTATTACTTAATTTAATATTAGATGCGCGAAATCACACCTAAAACGAGTAAACATAATAATAGAGACTTTGGTAATTGGAATAAGAGAGTTTTTATAATATTATTATAAAAAACATTAAATAAACTTACAACTTAAAACGAGTACGTAAAAGATGAAACTCCGATGCTCATGGTCATCACAAGTATTCCACCAATCACTAGGTTTTTTTGGCTTACACAACCCAATCTGTCCCATCCAAGGTCTTTCTCTTCATATTCTCGTACTAATCCACTTTTGACACGTCTAATATTTCTGACTTTTTCTTTTCTCTCCTCTATAACTTATTTCAGTAGACCTTCGCCTCTCAAAATTCGATTTAGCCATTTCCTCTAGCTTTCACTTCCGTTGATTTAGTTTGAATATATATTATTGGAGAAAATTCTAAATCACTTCAGAATAATCCGTCGCCTGGTTAATTCTTTCCGTCTTAATCCTCATAAGAATAATTGAGTTTTTACTGTATTACTATTGAGACACTTGAACTTTATCGCCAATTTTTGCCACACAACTACTATTTTCTCTTAAATAAGTCTTTCTCTTAATCTTGAATAAACCATAATTTGACGAAGCAACAAACAATCCCCTATACGCGGATACAAACGAGATATACGCCAGGTAAAATAATTTAACATCGAAAGGTGAAACGCAAACTTTCACAGCCCTTCTTTCACGGATCGAGATCCGAGACGCAGAGGCCCCGAGGAGGCTTAAAGGTGGCACCAAAGGACCCAGAAGACCGTAAGACCTGTAATCCGAACTTGCCCATTTGCGACCCGAAGAGGAAGCCTGTGATTACGGACGGGTAAAGAAGAGGGAACCCGAGGCACGGAATGGTTGTCGAAAACATCGCATCTCACGACACGAGAGAGAGAGAGAGGCCTGAGGGGCTGCATGAAAAGGACAAAGAGGGAGAGAAAAGTAGAGATAGTAAATTGGAGTAGAAGCAATCTCCTTAATAGTTTCTTAGAAACTTTGGACGGGAGACATATTATTCCGGAATTTCCGAATTTTTCCCCCTCTCCGTCGTTTTCCTTCCGCAGATGGAATGACAACCTTGAGCTTCGATCTATTTCAGAACCGAACCTCGTAGGAATAATTGCGGGGGATGAGGTGCCAATTTACCGAAGGGTGGAAAGAGGGAATGGAAATGAGAAATATCCCTTAATGACGGCCTTGTCTCCTTATATGGAAAACCTTTTTTCCGAACCCATCTTTCCCTCACGGAGTTTTTCCTTCCTTTGTGTCGGTCCGAAGGGTTCTATAAAGACTCCACGAAGGAGAATATATTTAAGATTTATTTTTTGTCCAACGTCGCCTCGATGCCCGCGCTGTAATTTTCTCGATGTGAGGGGAAATTAAAAGCTCGTAAAGCCATAGCGAAAGGAATTTTTTAGTCCGAAAAAGTATTTAGCGAGGCGTAGCGAAAATTACTTAAAAGTGGATAAGAATCGAAATGGAGGAAACGGTAAAAATTCCATTTTTACATTTCGAATTCGGGGTGGCCGGAGACTTGTAATCACATTTTGTGACCGTGAAGGCGTTTTTTTTATACCTCTGTGGTTAAGCAGCGCTCTGGGACTGATCTAGCATTCAATTGCTCAGTCTCTCGGAAATAAATATGAACTAGTGAACTTCGTGCAAAAAAACAAGAGTGGTTAGTACGGCAGTCGAATTCATCATGCTGATGAGTGTGTACATAAAACTTACAAATATGGCAATAACATCCTCATTTAAGTTGCATTTTAAAATTCGGAGACAATGTCTGAGGCAGATATTACTCTTTTCGGAACTGTAAAAGATTTTTGAGCTTCTTTTGTAATTGATAAAGTGGATTCTAAAAGGAGAAAAAAAATCACTTTTCCGTTCGTTATTAATCTAGAATTGCGAATGTCACTTTATTGAAATTCAGGTGTTGTTGTACAAGTACACTGGCGCGGTCAGTAGCAACTATTAAGCTGCTAACGCATTACTGATAAGCGCCCCTGAATACCCTTATACCGCGAAACAAAACAAAAATCTTTTGAATAAGTAAAATTAAAACAATGAAAAACTTTGTATCTTCCACTAAAAGGTTTTTCATTCTTTTAATTATGAGTAAATTTCACAAAGTCGAGCCTAGTTTCATTAATCTGACTTTTGAATAAGCTTCGTTTCCGAAAGCGACGACCATTTAGGTAAGGTCTGACCAATTAAAACCCAGTGTCCGAAAAAAAAAGCTTCCGATTAAACAATTCTCCACTCACAAAAAAAAAACGAAAGCAGATGACGATAACATCTCAGGGTGAAGGGGTGGAAACACAAAAAAAAACAGGATACAGCGCGATAAAAACCATTGACCGAGTCATGTCAGCGTAAAAACGGCCCCGTGTCTCTTTTGACTTACATTTCCGCGTTCCTAATTTTTTTTAAGTGTCTGAGACACATGGCGGTCTCTCCTATTCTCTTTTTTATCTCTCGGTCAGATCTCATCCCCATCTGCAGTGGAAATAGAACGAGAGAAATTTTGGAGATCGAAGCGGAAATTTTCTCCGAAAAAAATAATATGTATTTTTTTTTTAACGAGAGAACATAAACATTTTTGGTTACGTATATCGCCCTCCATTCTCCTCTCGTTTTCTCCCTCCTATATCCTATTCCAATCCTTTCTTTCCCTCTAGACAGCTCTTTCCCATCATTTCGATGCTCCCCTTGACTCTGTCCCTTTTACGGAGAAACATAAAAACGCGTTTAAGGCGGTCCTAAGGAGGGAAAGAGGAAAAAAGGGAGACGAACGCACATGTGCGGGGCACGCGGGGAAAGAAAATATGGAGACGAAACGGCCGTGCCTTAAGAAGGAAGGGAATAGGGGAGAGAGTAGTGATAGAGAGTTGACTTTTGAAGGAGGAATGGATAATGGGTGAAAGAGGGGAGAAAACGGGCGAGGAAACAGGAAAAATAAAGCCGGTCTTTTTTACACAGACTGGAGAAAATGAGGGTGATATTCGAGAAGGGGGAGAAGTGTAAAAGGGTAACAGAGGACGAATAAGGAGGGATGACAGAGGATGAAAGGAAAGAAGATGGAAGAGGTGGAAATGAAGAAAATGGGAGAGCATTAGGAAAAATAGGCGATAATGAGTGAGAAAATGAAACGGAATAAAAGGGAATGAGATGGGAGGCAGAGAACTAAGGAGGACGTGATATGAAAAAATAATGGAGGCTTGAAAAGAACGAACGGGAATGGGTGAGAATGATAGTTTTTCTTTCGAAGAGTAGAGGAAAAATTGCGGAAACTTAAACAGACTAGGTCGTAATAAGAAAATAAGGTAATACACGAGAAAACAAAGGAATAGAGAGACTGATATGGAAAGAATTCCGTCTAAGCCCAAAATTACAATATTTAGAGATCCACCGTGTATACGTGAGTCCTTTTCCTTCCTTGCATAATTCTTAAGGTTGTAATTTCCTGCATAAGATAAATTCTTTCCACATTTTAATATCGCCGTAATCTCCAAATTGCTAATTAAAGACTGACGGATAATTATGCGTATTTGTTTATGGAGATTAAAAGAAAGAGGTATAGGGATGAATAGCCTAAAATAGAGAGAGGGAGAGCGTGAACAGAAGAAAGCAAAAATTAAAAAGAACAAAAGAGGATTTTGGTGAAGGTTAGAGAAATGGGAGACGAGAAAAATAGGACTAAAATAGAAAAACCCAGTCCAAAAGATATGAGAGGCAGGGCGAATGCAGACTACTGAAGCCGTAAGCTAAAAGACAGGACAAAAAAATAAAATCAGAGAGGAAGAGACGAATTGAAAAATGCCTAAAAACGAAGAAACGGTCCAAACGAGTAAAAACAGGTAAATAACTTTAAGCGTGGAATTGAAGGATGGGATGGAAAGGAGAAGAAACAGAATAAAGGGAGAGAAAGAAAAATAATAACGGGAGAAAGCAGAGAGGAGTTTTCTTTATTTTTTCTCTGTCACTCGCATAAAAACGCAAGGGGTGCCTCGATACGGATGGCGTTTCGAAAACGAAGGGAAGGGGAGAGAGAGAGAGAGGAGAAAGGGAAGGGGAGTGAGAGGGTGGATGGGAAGGGAGAGAGAGAGAGGGAAGGGGGGATAGAGGGGGGGGGGGGAAGGAGGCGGCCCTCAAAGAAGGAAGAACATCTGGACACAGCGAACGTCACGAAATGTCGGAAATAAATCGGTCAAAAGACGAAAAATGGGAAGGAAATGGTGAAGGGACAATGGGCGAACAGGATGATTCATTTCCCTAGAGTCCTCTGTTCCATGTCGGTTTTCGGTCTGCATTTTTTTTATTATTTTACTCGGAGAATCGATTGTTCAAAGATAGAGGGAAATTTTATCTTATATCCAAATTACAGTAATTAGCGAGTAAATGTTGTCCAAACTTCACTTTTATTAAAATGTACACAATAAATCAGCACCTTCTAAAAGCAAAACGAACCGATCAAAGGACTGGAATAACGAAAGCAAAGCCGCTTTCGGAAGGAAAAAACTTTTAATAACAGGAAATAGAAAGTAAGAAATTGATAAATGCTAAATAAGGAGAAATTTTGTAGGGGAATTCAGAAAATATTATGTAAAATACTTGGAACATGCTATAGCTCCTAATCAGCGAATGATAAACTTAAAACATGGACACATTTAAAGGGTTACTTATGTTTACCTTATATAATAGAACTAAAATGACGCAACTCTGAAAGCGTAACGATAACTTAAGAATTTAATTCCGAAATGATGTGAAGGAAAATCATTCAAACTCATACTGAAATTATTCAAACACGAGTCAGACAACTTGACCCGAATTCTTTCTCTCTATTTAGTGCTCCATAGATTAATTCGAGCGTATAAGGAAAAAAAAGCTATATTTTACGAGACAGAAAAGAATTTTTTATGGAATCGCAATATGTCGTGCAAAAAAATTGGAGAATCTCTTTTCGTGAAAGATACAATTCAATAATAGACTCAGATGCGGCAAAAATTATTCCGAGGACAGACGATGTTTCCTTTGGCGAGAAATAAAAGTTAACATTTCATGCACCGCGACAATGTAGAGATAAAACACTATAGAATATCCTTCGGATTAATAAAAAGGACAAATTTCATAATTCTGACCCACGTATTGGTTTCATAATACCCTGTAGAGATACTTTAGGGGGTTTTATACTTTCAGAAAAACTAATTAACCCAATTTTTTCGTTAAACCCTAGATTTCACAAGGCACTCGGCGTGTCCCAATTATCCCGGCGTGAAATTCAGGAAAAAATAGCGGCCGAGTTATTTCATAACAAACGTCTATCATACAAGTCTGAGAGGTAGGATTAATCTGGACGCTGGAGAGAAACTAATGTCATTAAGCATGCTGCTTCCCTAATATCTTGGAAATCCCATTAAAAATCGAGTGACAAATTACGACGAATACAAAAGTAATTTCGCGGCGTATATATAGGTCGAATCTCTTCCGCGCCTTCCTAATGACATCGCGGTTCTGTCATATTCGTAATCGTGTCTCTCCCACAGCAGCCATTCCTAGCGATTCATTATCGCAGAGAGAGGGACCAGTTGAACCGTTACTAGGCTACAAAAATAAGTCATTTGAGGAGAGAGGGAAATTAAATACTTTCGTTATCGGGTTAAGTACGGTGGAAATACATCGATGCAATCGCTACTAAAAGATCCGCAGAAAGTCATAATTTTAATTAATCGTTAAATTCGTCCTAGCAATCGCCGCAGATGTCCTGGAATATTAAAAAAACGTTACGCTTTTTTATAAAAAGAGGAGAAAATTGGCTGAAATTAAAACGGAGCGCATTAACGCTCACTTTAATATCCTCATAAAAAGAGCGGTTTTCTCATCCAGTGCACGGAAAAAATTGAGTGGGGGAGGGGGAGGGAGGGAAGGAGATTAGTACCTCACTCGACTGCGCATAAAAAGCATGAAATTGCACCGACCCAATTAAGCACTCTACGAGTGGCTATTTAGAGCAAAGATTTTCTTCCCGAGGCTTTGAAGAGAGAATTCCAGCAAAGTTAAATAAAATCCACTTTCCCAAAGAGAGAAAGACTCGAACGAGACATTAAACGTGTAGATTTTTATTTCTAGCGAATGCACTTTTCCCGCGAGACGATAATTTTGACGGATACGCGTCAGTTTTATATGAATATCCCTCGTGTGTGACAAAGTACCGAACAGAAGTTATGAATACCCACAAAGGAATACACGATACGGCGAAAAACGAAAGGGTTCACTCCGATGGCATCGGCCACCTTTACAAAAACCCATTGTGTCCGAGGTCCTCTTTTGACGCGGAGATAAAACTCACCGCACAATCCCAACCCACCAAATCCGCCACGATCCGCATTTCATTCGCCGCCCAACGTAAACACTCAAGTCCTTTAAAAAAAATAAAAGTTTCCAACCCGTTACCTACTTACGAATTCACGCGTCTACACAAACACACACGGATAATATCCCCATTCCATTGTGTATCCCGATATCTTCCGTTTCTCTTAACCTCTTTCTACAAATCCTCCCCCTCCCATTCGCTCCACAGACCTCCCGGTGCATGGGCCGAAAAACTCGTGTGAGAACGGCCATACGTGTAGGCAACGGGGCGGAATAGGAAACGGGTTGCTTTGCAACGCTCGCCGCACCCCCGTGCAGAAGTCGGTGTCACAAAGGAAAAGGGTGAAAGGGTAAGGAACGAGAGAGGGAGGGGGGGTGGAGGGTGGAGAAATAAGAGAGGGTGGGTAGAAGAAGAGAGAGAGAGAGAGGAGAGTTTTGGAGGCGCGGTTATACCTCTTTACTCGGTAGGAGGGACAAAGATAGAGGAAGGGAAAGCAAAGAAAGGATATCTCTCTCTCTCTCTCGCCCTCCCAAGTCCTTGCTCTCCGTGGCTGGGACCCATTATGAGCTCTTGGGGAGGAGGCGTCTGGAAAAAGGGGGAGGAATAGGGCAACCAGGCAGGAGAGCTGAAGTTTTTGGCTCGCAGTCCTACCACTTTCACTCTCTCCCTTTACGTCCCGTCCTTTTGGGAGAGGTACGACCTCTCTCTCTCTCTCTTTCTCTCCTGTTCCAAACAGTTCTCACGCATATTCTCTACCCCCGAGGGAGGAATGAGAGGGGAGAGGCGGTCCCTTACTACTTTCTTTAGTCGCCAATTGGAGAAGTCCCAAGCTCCAATTACGATCCCAAGGAAGGAGGACGGGGATTATTATTTCCTTCCGAAATTAGTTTCTTTTTTTTTTTGTTAGGGTTATATTTCTTTGCCTAGCACCTTCGGTTGGTTAATCTCAATCCATTAACCTCAATCTCTTTGAGTTTTAATTTCTTGTTTATATTACCCCAATTATCTTCCATTTTTCCCTAGTGGATTAATTTTTATTTTAGTGTCCCATCGCCGTTCGTCTGTTTATTCTTTAATTATTCACACGATAAAAAAAAGCCGATCGTTCTTAAAATTTATAGCTACATCGCTTTCGTTAAAAGTTACGCGAAGGTTTAAAATTAATTTCGCATAACACCAAAAACAAAATCACACAACTTTAAATTTACGCCTTACACGCCCCGCTGTCAAAAGGCCATTCCTTTCACACGCTCAAAACAAAAATTTGCAAAAAATTGCGATTTATATGCTCTATCGGTCGTTGTTACTTCCTAGCCAGATCTCAAGGTTCCTTAACCGTAAAAATTGCCGGAACAAAATTTCCACGCAAACAGAAAGTATGAATATTGCCATGTATCTTGTATTCACAATCAGCCAAAATAGGAACTAGACAAGAAGATTCTTCTCTATAATACATATTATTATTTTTGCTAAGAGCGTTTTTTAAATAAATCCTATCTCGCCGCCTGCGATTACAACGCGTGATCGAACACGTGCTACACGAAGAGAAACTCGCCATTTTAACCTCAACACGTAACGGTCTTCGAATTTTCGGACGGGAAGAATAATTCAACCCACCGACCGGTAAAGAAAGAAAACTTAAAAGGACGCGAAAGAAAAAAGGAACAAACGAGGCGCGAAACGAGAATCGCCGCTTCTTTAAAAGCTCAACGACCGTCCTGATCGAAAAATCAAACGTCCTTGAACGCGACGAAAGGGTCGAATTACAAATGACTGCAAAAGTTTCCCATCCCCACTCCATCCCCATTTTGTCCTACCCTATTCCCTCCTGCATTACCACTCCTCTCCTCCCAGCATCTTGGCAAAAACCCTCCTCCAACGCCTCCTCTCTCTCTCCCAATATATATGACGCAAATTTCCCTCCAAAAGCTACCCTCCATTGTTGGGACCCTTTTCCCTTTAGCGCCCTCATCATTTCATCCCTTTTGTCTTCTGAGTGGAACAGCACCACACCAAACGCCATTAGAAACGATTCACCTCCATCGCCGCCAACGACCGCCTGCCTCCTACTACTCCCACCTAACTACCTTCAAACCTACTCCTACTCCCTCAACCTGCTTCCTTCCTGGGACCTCACGGCTCCTGCTCCGTCCCTTGCAACCAGAAACTCCTTTCCCATTCCTTTTGCCTACTCTCTTCCCCAGTGATTTGTGTGCAGGAGAAGGAAGAAAAGGTTTTGAAAGGGACACACCCCCCTCTCTCTCTCTCTCGTCTTTTTAGTAAGAGGACGGGGACTATGACCCGACCTCTCTCTCTCCGCATCCTTTCTTCTATTTCTCTCGCTCTCTTTCTCTCTCTTCTACGCCCTTGATGGGGTGGGGTGGAGGGTCAAAAACTGCCCTCCGAAAGTGCCACGCCGCAACGCAAGAGGGTTCTTCTTTTCCTAACCGCTGCGCTAACAACTTCCAAAACCCTACTTATATACGATCAGTTTCTTGTACCTATTGTCATTTAGTTTAAAAGAGTAAGTGAATATGACCGAGGCAAACCTATATAACTTTGCTGATACGGAATTTAATATGCATAAAATATATTATGTCCAGAGAAATGAAAACGGTCAATGTTATTGAACCAGATAAGGAACTGAAATGACGATGGTTAAGAAGCAATGACCTATAGTCTGTTCACTATCTAAAGTCTCTTGGCCATCATAGAGGAAGTAGCCAATCACGAACGTTTCCCATTCCATCGCCCCTCACAACTTTCGCGCGGGAGGATACATACCCAATCACGAACAGCAACAGCAAGGAAACGGCGGTAGAAATGGCAACGCAGACCAATGTGAACACCTCGAAATCAAGAGTATCACTGAGTTCCCCCCACTACCTTCCCAAACGAACCGTCTCCTATTGGCTGCTGCTAAGTCTTCAAGGCCAAGAGACTTTAGATAGTGAACAGACTATAACTGCTGGCCATCGTTCGGAAGAGGAATTTTTGAATTGGAGCTCAAGGATGGAAAAACCACAAAGAATTCTAAAGTGGAACTGGGCAGAGAAAATGCGAAAATTTGCCGGTGCAAGGAGGAGAAGGCAAGTCACAGATCGGCTTAAGGTAATGCAGAGACATTCTTCTAGCCAGGGGAGATGTTTGCGACGCACACGGGCGGCCAAACAACGGTGGCGGCTGATTTATCGTCAGAAACGTACAGTATTTTAAACAGTAATGCTGATTGTAATATAATGTGCCGTATATTTTTTCATATTCATTGGCTACGGATATTTATCAAACCATAAGGCATTTTTTTGTAAAGAACTCTTAAAAAGGGCGGCAAATGACAGACTTGCACACGGGCGGCCTCTGCTTCTAGCATGCCAACATTTGCGCATCTAAAAAGAGTGCTCCTGGGCTCTGGTATCCACCATTCCTCGTTAATGTGATAGACATTTTTATATGAACTATTTAAACGTATAACAAATTCAATTTCAAATTAATATAGTGTTGAATAAACACCAATTTATTAAATAATTTTGTGAAAAACCCTGATACTTAAACATCTCGTGAACATTTATTTATGAGACTATAAATCTCCAGAAACTAACACGAAGCCTAGCGCAATTACATCTACTACAATTATTAGACGATTGTGGCCGATGGGATTAATCTCGCGACCTCATCAATAAGGAAAAATTTCTTCTTATTTAAATACTTCGGATGATTTGTCGAAAACGAACCACCATATTTCCTTGAATCGACAAGGATATATTAATTTATTTGCTAATAACGTAATCTCCATCCGGTCGCCGTATCTAATTCTTCTTATGGATGCATTTAAAGCTGATAATTTTTTCGAATGCTCAACTTAAAAGGTCTGGGTAGCTTTCGTTATTCTACATAAATAAATGCTTAATTGCAACGCAAGCTTTACCGGACAATTAGCGTCAATTCTCGATTTTAAGACAACCCCATTACACGCCAACTTTAACGTTTATTTGATGTTTTAAGCACAGAAACGGACGGTAAAATATATCGCCGTAAAGTAACTTTAAAATGTTTTTAGTGTAATAGAAGTTTTTATTCGGGCTGTTAAAATAAATAGTTTTTACAGGCTATAAAAACTGTCAATTGTAAAAATTTTCATTCCACCGTAATGACGGGTCTGTGGAAGTGCCACAGCCAATTAGATCGATGATGGATTCCGTGGAGGGCCTCATCTGGTGGGCCTTAAGCCTCGCGAAGCAGGAAGTGCCCAAAAAAAAAGCTATTTCTCCGAAGGATAAAATAGAGTAAAAACGGCGGGTGGAAAAAACAGAAAGTTACCGACCTTTTACGGCCTTAAGTAGGAGTAGTAGTGGGCGCATTTTTACGGCCGAAAATGTAATTTTTTCCTCCGGGTCTTGACGACAATTGATGTTTCTAGAAAGCGTACATTCTCTCTCGCCATAATATATCTATATGACCGGAAATAGTTCATTTCCGATTCTCTTTTTAAGGGGAGAAAATTTTTATAATAAATTATTCCAGGCTATTTTTTCCGTAGGCCGGATATAATAGCGCCCGACCGCGACGGTTATATCCTGACAATTATCTGCCGTCTAACAGAAAACGGATTAATTTCGTTCCCGATATTCGGTCTCTTTGGCGGAGTAGGTAGTATATATCGCTTTCCCAGGAAAAAACCGTGCAAAGTGAAACCATGCAAAGGGGGTTTGGTTTCATTATATAAATATATGAGGCTATATTTGAACGCATCTTGGGTTCAACATTCAACTATTTACGTTGTACTATATTCAGAACTGACTACTATATTTATTCTTGTAACCTCTGAATCATTTCCTGCTTTTTGATACTTGGAGACCGTAAGGAAACCGTACTGAAGTGAAACTGAACTCCGTGTTTTTCCTTAAAATGAAAATCGAGCCAAACAAAAACCGTGCAAAGTAAGGGGGCCTCACATTTTCAAAGCAGAGGTCCCGGTTTCGAATAACTGAGCGTATGATTGTGCGCGTCGCGTTTCCGGTTCAAGCTTTGGATTTAATTAGAAGGAAAATTTGATAGTATGGAATACAATAAAGTATTTTTAATGGAAAATAATAGACCGTATCAACAGGCAGAGTTCTTGCTCTAATTTTAAAATGATAAAATTAGAAAATGTTGAAAAATATTTCCGATCTTTATAATAGGAAATTAAGAAAGATTGGAAGCGCTTCTGTGCAATACCCATAGCAAATGCATGCAATTATATGCCGCTAAAACACGTAAGTTTTGCGAGGCGATGAAATAGCGATTTTTTGTCATCTTGACGTTTTTACCCTAATTACTTCGTTTTAAGTTTCTTAAAATTACAAAGTTTGGGCCAAATAAAGGTTTACAGACCACATATTCTGTCAGCGATAGAAATTATTCCCATTCCATATATTTTTTCCGAAAGGCTTCTCTATGGTAATGTAAAAAGGTGCAGTTTAGAGAAAATGCCGCGTTTGGTCGGTCCCCCGACCCGATATTTTTGGCATCCAAATTCTGATAATTAAGGTACGCAGATAATACCAATATATACGGCATACCGCCGCCATTCGACCGACTATACAGGAAATGAAACAATTCACATCGCAGAGTTAAGCCAGGAAAAAAAAACTTTTCAACCTTCCACCTTTGTTCCCACGATGGTACCACCGTCCCTAATAGAATTCGGCAATCGATAACGGCCATTTTAAAAGTTTCAACGTTCTCCGAGAGACGAGAACACGAATCGCTTCCGAATGCGAAATTAAACTCTCCATCCGATAACGCTCGAAAATCAATCTTGCGGGGTCTAATTGATACCTCGGCCCCCATAACCAACTTCGATACATCCCGCAGATCCGTATCTCTCTCTGTGGGGGATGGAGTACTCCATTACGTTCCCTTGCTCGCTAAATACACCGAACGTAATAAAAAAACATGAAAGAGACTTCCGGATCGTAACGAGTCCCAGCGCTCCCATCAAAACCGACGTGCACCGACCCCTCAGCCCTCTAGTGGGAGGAGATCTGAACTAACCTATGGTGCGTAAGGGATAGATGGAGCCAAAAATCGAAGATTATCGCCATCTGCGGATACAGGAAAATTAGTACGCGGTCCAAAAGGTCAATAAAAGCGACAGGGGAAAAGAAACCGACGCCTCTCGAAATGACCGCGGAGAAGTTGGTCCGTGAGGGATTCTCTCGTTGAGGACGCAGTGGAAAGGAAAGGGGTGGTAAAGAAGAGAGGAATGGCGGGAGGATGGGGAAAAGGGAAAGGGCCGAAACAAAAAAAAGCAGACGACCAAGAGCCGCCGAAGGAGACTCGAAGGGAGAAAACCATTAGCGGCGTTGCAACATCTACCGCTCTCGACTCTTCATATCGGGCGGGAAGGCTAAGGAGACCTTCTTTTGTTTTCAGCGTTTTGCTTTCCCCCCTCCCCCCACCCAGGATTGACGGTCGCGAGAGATTACATGGAGACTACACTAGGGCACTTCCGGATTATATTGACGGTCTCGTATGTAATCCCCTACCCCGGCATAAAGTAAATCCCCATAGGTAACCCTTTCGAAAGGTGTTCGTTATTTTTTTTGTTTTTTTTTTTTTAAAGTTGTGATCCATAGGACCAGAGCGATCATTCAAGAGACCTCTTCTTCCTCTATGGACCGTGCACTAATTTGAAAAATTTACAGGGCGGGTCCGCCTCAGAGGAACAAAGGATGCTGGGATGTTCTCAAGAGTGGGTTCGTCGCGCGTGTTGAATCAAAAAATATATGGGAGCTCGTTCCTCGGACGACTCGATGATGAATTTCGTCCGCGCATCGGTTCGACTTTCGCTCGAAATGGAGGGTTAATTAGTCGATTACCTATGTTTTCCATGACTCTTTTGATTTTTTAGCGTCTAAAGGTCGTTATTTTATCTTTATCCTCGGTGTAATCCCTCTAAAATGCACGGCGTTTGGGAGAAACGTTTCAGTATGGTATTTTTCGAGGTGAATATTTTTTAAAACATATGAGCGCCATTAGTTACGCCTTTTTCTGTAAAAACGTTCCTGTAAAATAAATAAAATTCAAATTTTCTAGCTTAGATTTAGGCTAATATTATAAAGATTGTGGTGATTAACAGAAAAACAAAAACTCGAGTTAGCGTTCATCAGCGGTAATTCGTAAACTTCAATTGTTAATTTACCATGCATGATCGAGATCTTCCATTGGAAATGGTCTTACTCTTTATTGCTTGAACGTAACATATCTGTAATATACATAAATTAAGAAGGATTTCACCTTCTTATTACAAATTTATACTCAACCCCTGAAGCATTCAACAATAAACCATAAACCCATTACGCACTGATATGCTTTAAAAATAACCAATTTTGAGGAATGTTATTTTTGTTTCGCTTTCTTGCTAGCTTTCATTTCAGAGTAAGATTCAACAGAAATATTAAAAGATGCATGATCAATGATGATGACATCGGTTGGAAACAATTTTATTGAGTAATACCGAGCGACGCGACTAACACGCTCGCTCTTGCTGATAGGAAAATCCGAATCATTACAGCGCTGGATGAGCTCCGAGACAATTGCTACAGGGGATTGCGACGACGGTAATTAAGGCCAGGCCATTCCCTTGTTCATGTCCACACGCTCCAATTACCATCTACTACTCCCATATGGTCCCTTAATCTCGAAACCATACATCCTCCGTGAAGTTCAAGAGCATAACCCTCGAAGCAAGTGCAGCGCTAGTTGAGTTCGTCGCGAACGTCGAAATAAAAAAACTTTGGGTACGATTCCACTCCGCAAAAATGAAATTCCACGAATACCTTTCCTTCTTTTTATGGACTACAATTACAGGAACGGAAACTCACATCGCTAAAAACGTTGAGCAAACGTTCAAACCACTCCGAAAACTATCAGAATGGAGGAAGAGAAAGAGAGACGAATTTTAATCCGGTCTTAAAAGACGTCCGCTCGTAATATCCCAAAGACTTCCTCTCCTCTCTCCTTCTCTCTCCTAACCATCTACTCTTCTTTCTCTCCTTTCCCCTTCCCTTCTCCCTTTACAACCATCTTAAAACTCCTCTCTCCGGAACGAAAATCATTATACGCGAAGAAATAGCAGTTCCTTTCGGCTTGATGGGAATCCAGGCGATTTGTATGCGTGGCGTCGCCTGCCAAGTTAATGGGCGCGACCTCGCCTCACGGTAGCTCAGAAATTAGATTCCTCCTCCCAACCATTCCCCTTACTCTCTCTCTCTCTTCTGACACACACGCAGGCACACACACACGCACGAGAGAATGATTGTCTACGCTTGATAAACAACAGGTGCCGGGGGAGATCCGAGAGGAAGTTGCATCGACGAGAGACACGGGCGTGATCTAAAAATTTGACGTTCGTACTGATGCGGGGATCAAGGAGGGATTTTTTTTCTACGTTTCTATCACGAGGACAGAAGATGTCTGCATTTCGTGTCTGAAGAATAAACTGTAAAAACCTTTACAATGACTCAAAAATGAAAAATGAAGCTCTTTATATGGCTTGAATCCTATAGAACAGGGATAGGTAAATTACGGCCCACTAGTTTTTTTATGCGGGCCGCGATGCCATTAAGAAAGCGATCCATGAAATATAATACTGAGAATGACATATTTGTCAATTAAAATTATGACAGGTTAACCTTTTTTGGTGAAGTTATAACTCCAAAATATTATTATCGATCTTCGCCAAGAAGATTTCCCACATTCGCTCAGGTACTTGAATCCTATTGTGGACCGCCTAAGCATAAGCACCTGCAATCTTAATACGGTCCAGAAAGCTGACCTGCAAAGAATCGACGATTTAATTACCAGCAACGAATGCTACTATGTAGGCGTATTGTTTAGCTAACGTTTATATTGCTACATTTGTTATAGATCTTTCCAATTTTAATGACTGAAAATTTTACTATTTATGACGGATTAAGTTTACTGAGCAAAATCTATAGGGGCCCTAAGTTAGAGAGATCTCTTTCGTATGAATATATGTACATTGAATTTGGAGTGCCCACATATTGAATGCCATACTTTTATAGAACGAACGATTATCTACTAAGCAAAATATGTTTGAGCTGATTTAAGTTACGGATATCGAGGCGATATTAATCGATTCACCTCTATCATCTGATACTTAATATCATTAAAACCAAAGTCTTAATGCGCTCCAAGGTAAGGCGGAATTTTTTAAGGCATCATAGGGACGACAATAACTCCAAAACAACCAAACATGGATGGAAAACGACCAAGATGCTCTCTATCGCCAAACAGGTCTTCCGCCATCACCAAGAAACCAACGAGATACTTTGCACCTGCGTGATTACTTAGCCCTTAGAGACTAATATACAACGCAAGTCCGTGGCTAACGGGCTATCTGAATCGAAGCGGTTTGAAAGACAGCACGTCGTAAAAAAACCAGCGCAGGATTGCGCGAGCAAAAAACCGGAAACTCAAACCCGAAATAAACGACCGTAATATACGACTCACCGTCGAATCGATAACAAACGACTCAACCTCTTTCCAATGTCAACCGAATCGAATCAAGGAGTAATTGAAATAAAAATTAAAAGAGAGGCGAAAAAAACGACGGTCGCCAAAATACGATTAGCTGCCGATAAGGACGAACCAAAGTCAACTTTTGAAGTCGTCCAAATAACGTGAAAGATTTTAAAACCTCCCTCTGCCTAACTACTTCCTTCAAACATTTTTCCTTTCTCCCTTCTACACCACTTTTGAAATCGAGTGGAGTAGCACTTCTACCCGGATTAATTCCATTCCTATTCTCACACTCTCCTCCATTCCTTCCTCTCTCTCTCTCTCTCCGTACAAAACTCCCTTTGTAAATCACTTTATCCTCCTTTATCAACCTTTCCCTCTCTCTCTCTCGCCCTGTCTTTCATTCCCTCTTTCTCCCAGCTTCATTTATTCCCCCCTCTGTCCTATTTCAGCCCCGAAAAGCCGCTGAAAGTAGACAATGACACGGAGTCAGGAGAGTGGGAGGAGATAGAGAGGGGAAAACGGGTGAGAGAGAGAAAAGGAGCGGGTTGGGGTTTTGCTAGTCAGCCGGTCAGTTGGGTTTTGTCCGCCCTCAATACAAGCGCTCCCCATAGACTTTAGGAGGCCGTTCCAAATCCTCGGGGAGAAGGGGAATGGTGGGGAGGGGGGGGAGGGGGGGGGAAGACTGCCGTCGTTCGGATCGAACTAAAAACCATCTCCCATATCCTCCCCCACTCCACTCCACCTTCTTCCCCGTTCCGCTCCCTTCCTATTCCTCCCCCTTCCTTCCCGGAGGACCCCCTCTCCCCCCCCCCCCCCCGCCACCCACGCACACGCGCGTTCGATTCGATATTTATGACCGCAGGCTAACGTAATTACAATCAATTCATTTGGTCTCTGAAGTTACCCTGCGATCCTTTCCTCTCCCCCCCAACAACCCACCTCGCCCACCTCTCCCATCCCACCCTTCCCAGTCACATTCTCCGCCTGTCGCTACGTTCTCCACGCCCATCTCTCTTCCATCCTTACGATTCATTCCTCTCTCAATCCATTCTCTCGTTCCTCGCCAGCCGTTATCATTTCTTCATCTTCTTCTGGGCCTTAATCCAACATGTGTATTGCCTAACGACCTAGGCTGCTTTCTTCGTACATTATTGCCAACCTCGCAATTATTCCAACATGATAATGCAGGGAAGCATTATTGTTATTAATTTCTGCGACTTTCCATCCTTTCTACTAATTATTAATATTTTCTAGGAGAGAAATTTTCCCGAAACGATCAGATCTATTCACGCACGGTATTTCCCACGATGTAAAATCTTTTTGATATTAATAAAGGCATTAATGCTGTGTAACGTAATACATTTTTTTAAATTTTACCACGGCTATAAGATTACCCATTGTCTTAACCCTTGGTCATTTTTTTCATCACGTATCACATAACAATCTAACCTTTTGTCTTTATCCTTTCGTAGTGTTTCTCACAATATTCATCTCCATCCTCTCCTGTTTTGTATTCTCCTTCTCATTCCTAAAAACCCCGTATTCTTTCTCTTCTTTCCCACGCGGCTTACACCCTGCGTGCCAATTCAAGATAGTGCCAGAAATTTTGGCGGCCCGATAAGATGGACGATTCTAGCTCCGGGTTCCGTTAGAGATAGTAAACAGATCGTGAACAAGTTTAATTACCCTGTGGAGAAACACGGGGAAGAAGAGGAAGGTATGCTAAAGCCTTCTCCCAAAGAGACCCGTGGATGCTTAATATCAGTTCTCAGGAGAGAGCCGAACGCGCGTTTTTTTGCGTTCTCTGAACGCGGTCACTGAACTATTCCACATTCGTGGAATTCCTAATGGCTAAGGAGAAGGATTTCCTCATGCTACTGTTCCCCGCGCTCCAACAAAAAGTGATTTGTTAACTTCGGGTTCACAACGCAGCTCTCTATAACCCGAATGCTTGTCCATTCTAACGTTATGAAAATTCGAGGAACTCGCAGAGACCATCAAGCAACATAATCGACCCCGACTGAAATACTTTTGTGTTAACATAATTAACGTGGTGAAAGTCAGGACTCTTAAAGCCTTTTCATTAGCAATGCTACAGGAAGAGAAAAAACAACGAAAAATAACCTTACTTTCCGAGGAAAAGGAAGAGAAATTAAAATCAATTGGTGATAACGTTATAAAAATTCGAGGAACTCGCAGAGACCATCAAGCAACATAATCGACCCCGACTGAAATACTTTTGCGTTAACATAATTAACGTGGTGAAAGTCAGGACTCTCAAAGTCTTTTCATTAGCAATGTTACAGGAAGAGAAAAAAACAATGAAAAATTAAATTACTTTCCGAGGAAAAGGAAGAGAAGTTAAAATCAATTGGTGATATTACACACCCCAATTAAACCTTAAACAACATCGAAATTCAATGAGAATAATCACTGGAAAATGAATAATAAAAGTGTAATATATTAAAATTTTACTCATCGTACTATACTAAATAATTTTAAATTTATTACAAAACCTGTGAGATAGGACTAGAAAACCACGAACACATTAAAAGATTAACGATGCTTTAACATCTAAAAACTTATAATAAGAGAATAATATATGTAAGAGAGTTAAAATATGAAGGAATGAAAAGAAAAAAATCATTAGCCACGAAAGGCTAAATTGGTCAGTAAACAGCATTTTTTAAATGGGAATTTTTACATAAAAACTTAGCAATCCCTTATTCTAAGGATACAAATAACGGACTCCGTTTGATTCTTCCACGTTTACCGGTTTTTCCTCTTAATTCGCTTCACGCTCTCACATACGACCATCAGGTGAAGACCGATGCGCGAATCATACGGTACCTTCTTTTCCGACTCGCGGCTCGCGTCGCGAGTCGGAAAAGCGGCAAATTGGAACGCATGAAAGCGATCGATCGAGCGATATAACAGTCCGACCGCGCAAAGGCTTCCGCACTTTAAAAGCGAACTGGGGTAAGTAGGCGGCAGGAAAAAATAATTATATTGACGAAATCCCTTCCAACATATATCCCGCAAACTGCAGGTGTACGCGAGAGCCACAAATCAACAAAACAATCGAGCCAGGAATTCGAAAGTCTTTCCCCCGCAATGCCGATGGTTGAGTGAGTGAGTGAGAGAGAGAAAGAGAGAAAGACGCGAAAAAAAGCGGACTGCAACCGCGTGCGCCTCGTAACAAGCCGTAAAACGGTAAAATTGGTTTGTAATCGAGAACAACACCTGGCAGATACGCCAGCTTCGGAAGAATTACAACGCTTTCAATAATTCTGCACGGGGATGAAAAGCAGATGGTTGGTTTCGATAAAAAAGGGTAAGCGGATGTTCTTTCGAACGTAATATATTACGGGAGTAGAAAACCGTAAATTTAAAGACGGATATAAAACGTAAGGAAACTAAGCTGTCATGTTGAAATATATTTGAATAATGTGTTAATTTTTTTCCGTCGACGAAAATTCTGTAAATTAAATTTAAATCCGAGTATACATTTTGTTTAAATATTCTAAAAATATAGGCGGGTAAAATATTTTGGTTGCAAGAATAAAAATGAAGAGAAAAGCCTTGCATAACATAGATTGAGTTGGGTATGCCTAAAACCTACCGTAAGGTAGAATTACGATGAAGAATAGCAACGCCAAAATCCTATTCAGTATTAAAATCCCAGGATATGTGAGAACAACTCTTACATAATTTGCGCATTAAATTCCCAAAATACTGAGCAATGCAAAATAATGTGCTAACTTCAAGAGAGCTAATAAAATTAAAAAGGCAGTATAAGTCAACTAAAGCTTGAATTTAATCTTAAACAATCGAGAGAATTTTACTGAGAATGAGATATATAAGTTTAATGCGAAATTTGATACCTATCACGAAATCAGAAATTACTCTTTATTCGAAGAGAATATCCAATAACCTCCTGCTGCGCGTATACCCCGACAGAAATCGAAGAAACATCTTGAATATAAAAACAAAGCAAAAAACAAACACGCGTACGTTTATTACGCATAGTTTCTCGCTGGCGGAGAGAAAAGAAATGTGACGTCGCCGATGCTGAAAAATCCTCCCGAAACCATACATCGCTACGTTGACTACATCCTCTTTCTCTCTCTTCGACAATCCTCACTCCACCTCCCTCACTCCCTCCGTCTCTCCTTCCTTCTATCTATATCTCTCCTTTTTTACCGTGGTTCGATGGAAACTTCGAAAATATCCGAGTCACGCGCCACGAAACGATTCCGCCAGAATTCACGACGGCATATATACCCCTTCGCTCTCTCGCTCGCCCGCCCGACCTCCTCACCCCACATTTCCCGCCATTCCTCGGAGTTTCTGGTCCTTTATAACCTCGCCACTCTCTGCGCGGAGGCTATGGGAATCTGAATTTCGATATCATTTTGCTTGACTCACTCTCGCACACACTCTCACTATCCGTCTTTGGTCGATAACTCTCTCTCTCTCTCTCCCATACTATCCCTGTTTACCGAGCTATCCCACTATGGATAAAGGGGCTACGGGAAATATGCAGGCTCATTTCACCAAGATATTCTATGGATCAAAGGTTTCCACGTTTCTCTGGGCGGGCCATTAAGAAATGGAAAATATATTATTAGGGTCACTAAAAATTTCATTGCAACCGACAACATAAGTGCAAATGAGTTTTTAAAAATTATTTTTAAAACTGAGTTATTTTTAACTAGACATCTTTTAAATCCCATTATTTTATTTCTCTTTGTCTGGCAATGAAATAATATCTGAACCCGTCTCCTAAGGCCTTCCGGAAGGTTACGGGTAATTATTTGAAAAATCCGTCTTTGTATCAAACAGGCACGGAAAAGTGATCTCAATTCATTAACAATTGCGTTTAAAATATTAAAGCAATCTTGAAAGTCGAAATAATAGTTTGGATGGAAATAAGTTGCTTTTTATTTTAAATGAAAAAGTTTATTTTTAATAGTAAAAATTTTATAAAAAAATATAGTTGCCGTTTTGACCAACAATCTTTTGCCATCTTTGAGGCAACTGCATGATTCCCTTTTCATAAAAAGCGTTCTGTTTAGATTTGAAAAACAATTACCTACATATTTTCAAATACGCAACACTTTTCCGCCCAACATAATAAAATTAACACGAAATGACGATCATAAATTAATTGAAAAGTCGACTTCAAGTTTGGATAAAACGCATGAAATTATAATGGAGTTCAGAGGTTACCTTTCAAAATCATTCCAAAGATCAGACGAAATTATCAATAAGGCAAAAGAATCCCTTCAAAATTTAAGATGCTGCGGTGAAACTAATATCCAGTTAATTTTTTTTTCTTTCGTCATCTTTAGCGTTAATTTATCACGGCAAATTATCCTAATATAGAAAACAGTGCATCCATGCCGATGCACGCATTTTTCAACAGATTATATTCATAGAGTGCCACTTTAAATCACTGAGACTACTGACGCCGTCCTATAACTTAAGTATTTTAACCAAAAGCCAGTAGGTTTAGGCAGCGCATGACGAACTATTCCCATGATAGGTTAATTAAATAGAGAAATGAATCTCTTTAATCACTAAGCGAAGAGAAAAATAACCTCCTCTCGATACATTCCGTAAAGGTTGCCTTGGTACTCTTTCTAAGATCCTTCCGACATAGAATCAAACTTCCTTTGTCGGCAGGCGCTCATTTTTTTATTATAACTTAAAAAAACCTATCAATCAGAAGAGAACCGTGATGTCTCGCAACCAAAAATTACTTCTCACGGCGCAAGCTCCCTCTTCTTTTTTAAAAAAGACCATCGTGCCGATCGAGTTGAACAACTCGGTCACGCTTTACTCGCCGGCAAATGAAACTATAAAAATTTATACGTATACAACGCGGTAACGCGGGGGAGAGAAAGACCGTGGAGACCAAAATGGCGACCGCCAGACGGTCACGCCTTCACTAAATCAAGCGGCGAGTGAGTGAATTACGCTCTTACCGCCTCGGACGTGTTTAAAAAAAACTGCGTTTATAAATAAAAAAGAATGAGGCGGAGTCCGAACTCTTTGAAGAATAGAGGAAAATCTGTACGCATGCATGTGAACTACGCGCCGGACTTTCGTTACGAAGCGTAGTGAGAGTCCCCCCCCCCCCCCCCCTCCCAGTCGTTAACTGTGTCAGGTGGAAGCACCGCGACCTGACGACGCACCGCAATAGAGGCGTGAGGGAGCGTCTCTGTGCGCAAAGGGGGGACGCAAGCAGCGTGAGAAACATTGGCGGCGTGATCGTATTTTATTTTTTCAAAGAGAGAAAAAAAGCCGCGTTCACAGCTCGGGCGTTCGGGCTCAGAACGAATGGGAAAGGGATCAAAAGGTCAAGTTAGAAATATTCTCGCATATGCTCGGAAAGGCCAGACAAAAAATATTTTTCAGGGCAGAGGGATAACTTTGGTGTATTTAACCCGAAATCTGTTTTTTGTAGGCGTACGACGATACAAAAGAAATAGATCGAAATTACCTACGCAGCAAACCAGTGATGCGTATTTTTTATTTCTCGAGGATTATGAGAGAGAAAACTATTATTAGGACGATGGTTTTAACAGGAAAATAGGTTTCTGATGGGCAAAATAAATCGATTGACTGCATATACACACAATAAAGTATACAAACTTACTAATCATACGCTATTACTTACCTCAAATAAGTATGCATAACATGCCATCATGTATATCTGGAAGTTTTCGATTAACTATCATACAGTTAAGAAGGCTATAAAATAAACACATGATCGACTTGCTTGGGAAAAATTAAAAGGAAAATATTTATGGTTTTGAAATATACGAAGCATACATTCTGAATCACTAGGTACATTATATCAAAACAAACGACAAATAACTTTCATCGTATATGTTGTTAAATTTTAAGGAACAGATTTACACTCACTAATGGTGGACAGCTTAGGGGAAAATTCCTTGGAAACATCTCACCAAAAACACGCTTACCTGCAATGAAAAAAGAGAAATCACATAAATAAATGTTATTCAGTCGAAAAATATACATATTGAAATCTACTTATAAAATGCCAAAATAAATTTTGAAAATATTCTTAAGATTACTACATAACGAAGACTCTTTAAGCAGGAATATAATCATACTACGTCTTTCGTGTTTACTTCACTGGAGTAGTTGGAGAACATGCTAAAACACATGTAATACAGGAAGATGGTACAGGACACATCGATATTCCGAAAAGCAAACAAAAAAGTCTCCAAAACATCACCATCCTCTCATCAAATCACATCCACGTACCGGCCATATCGCACCGCGAAAAGGAAAACAAAGATACTTAACGTAAACTTCTCTTTTTACGACCGTATTTTACCGGGAAGAGATCGAGATATTCATAGTTTTTCAAAGAACTCCACCATTTTTCCACCCAAATAAATACCGAAACGATCGCGGGGACTTATTTATGCGTCCCCCAGAATAAAAGAGAGGAAAAAATATATATATAAATTATATATATATATATATATATAAATATATATATATATAAATATATATATAAAAAGAAGCGAGCGAGGCGTGAAGCATCATTCCCTGTTTTTTTCCCATCACGTCACGCAAAAGAGGAGGCATTCTCCTCCCCGAATGCCGCAAGGAAAAAAAAACAGTTGTGTGGACAGGTAGCGACACGTGCGGGGAATTAACGAGTCTTATTTTCGAAGTTTTGTGAGAAAGCGAGGCGGATGTTTCTCCCCAAGTTGGAATGAGAGAGAGAGAGAGGAGAGGGGGTAGAGAAAGAGAGGTCTCAGAGAGAGAAAACGCGCTTTAAAGTCAAAAGAACGTCTATTAATTCTGCTCTTTCAATAGGATCGACGATATCCTCAGGAACGAAAGGTGGTCGCGTAAAAAAATGGGAAATGCCGAAGTTTTGTGTATTGAGCAGTTTCTTTTACGGCGTCCAGACGTTTCGATCTTACAATGATCTTTTGCATTCCTCTTTCATCATAAACTTTCCTACGCTTTAATCTACTCAATACTTTCGAGAGCTTTCGTTCTACTTCCTTTTCAGATGCCTTCTTACAAAATAAAGGTTTTGAATGTTTAAACTTCCCTATGGTTAAATATAAAGTCATTCTGTCTAACATAAAATAAGCGAGGATATTTCAAATAAAATGTGGAAATAAATATTTCAAAATGGATTGGCACTACATATTTATTCATCTAACAAAATACATTTCATTTGAAGATCAATTCTGTTAACGAAAATAAGAACTCGGAAAAATATTTTTGGCGCGGTTGTTCTGAAAGACGGAAATTTTTTTTACCAAAACCAAGATACTTTCGTCTTCGAGAGAATAAACATCGATAATGCCGATTTTCCTAATTCTACCTGACACGCCCAGAAACAAAACGAATGCATCATTGAATAGGATGAACAGCAAACGCCGAAACGAAGGCGACATTTGCAGAAAAAAGAATAGGGAAAATCAAAAAGTAAAATAGCAATAATATGTGTCGATAGAACAAGGGCGGAGGCAATAAAAAATAACACACGGATCAAATTAAACGCCAAGTCAACCGATATATTAAGAGCGAGGAAACAACGCGAACGCAGCAGAATTCCCGAGGGAAAAGAATCCGTGAAGAATGACAACGAATGGAAGTCATCGGAAGGGTGTTAGTTGGATTGGGGAAGAACAATGAAGGGCAGGAAGGAAAAACAATAGGAGGAGAGGAGGGAAAAAAAACCCTCTTCGGAAGAGGAAAGAGGCAGGGCGGCGTCCTGAGTGGGTGAGTGAGAAAAAAGAAATGGGAAGATATAACTTCAATAAACAAGGGATGAAACTTCTGCCAAGGAGAGTATTTTTTTGGGGAGAGAGAGAGAAAGACAGAAAGAGAACGGAGGATGTACAGAACAAGAAGCAACAACATCGAGGGAGTTAAGATAAATCCGATAAGGGACGCTTAAGAAGGAAGAAGACTGAGAGGAGAGAGAGAGAGGGAGAAATACAGGGAGAGAGGCAGGGTATATAACGGGGGAAAGAAGGAGGGGGGGTCAGAGAAAAAAGGAAATTCGAAAGAAGCAGGGGATAAGAGATGCGAAGGAGAGAGAGAAAAAAAACGGCAGGAGGATGAGCAAGGATAACAAAGGAAGAAAAAGCAAATACTGGGAGAAGAAATCTTGGAAAGGAAAACGGAACAATCGCTAAGGACAAGGGAGATAAATAAAAACGTTGGTCGCCTTATTTTTCTAGCTTTTTAAATAATCCGTGGGCTGGCATATGAGATTTCAAAACACGATAAGCTCTTCGCAACACAAACAACGCGTTAATATCCATAACTATAAACAAAGTTAAAGGTCTCTCTGTTTATTTTCACGGTAGCACACAAAATGGATGCGAATTGTCCGTTTAATATGGTCTACGTGAAAACAGCATCGAAAAAATAACGAAAATATCATCAGTGGACGAATTGAAAACCTAAATGGATGGTATCACGTACCGTAACTATCTCTTAAGATATAATGGCGTCCACTTTAGTGTGAAGTAATTTCATACCGCAGAGGGGTATTATAATAAAGATCACTTATGTGAGACCGAGCAGAGCAGAAAGATTAAAAGCTGATGGAAAAATTATGGCGATATTATGTAATTAGGAATCTTATGGCACCGTCAACTCAAGAACAAGACGGCGTTAAATCGAAAAAGGAAAGCGGAAATTGCAATTATTATTAATGTTGCATATTACGAGTCATGGGTTAAGGTGAGGGATTGCAAGAGTAAGCATAAAGAATTTATCCGGGTAACACGCGCCACATTTTCTCAAGCTTTCCGTACAAAAATCATGTTCGTTTCGCCATGCTTCGGTGAGAACTTTGCCTCTGTGTGAAAAAGAACTCGCCGCACATTGAGAGCACTGGGATAAATACTTGGCGAGACAAAAAGCTCGAATACTTTTGTATTTTCTCGACAGGTTCTAAATACTGAGGAAAATTTACCATTTCGACCACAAAGCAGCGTTCCTGACTCGTAAAATTGTGCGTGTTTCTTAAAAAATTAGGGTTTTCCCGATGACGTAGTAACATGGCTGTTATACTAGAAATTAACGACGGCATTAAATATAAATCGGTATACACAGACATATATGCCATTAGTACCACGACCTGCACCATAATAACTCCTTCGGAAACCCATTACCAATATTATAACAGATAAAACTTCCCCAATTCCGACCGAAACGTGATCGTGACTCTTTCAGCAGCCAACGAAGGACCGAAGACGGGAAAAAAGCAGTTTCGAATAGGAGAGGGAGAGAGCGAGGAAAGTAGAAAAGGGGGTTAAAAGTTAGACGTAGGGAGTGTGATGTGGGAGGGTGAAGGAGAGCGCATGGTTTCGGCGGATGGAGAACTCATAAGCTTTGGGAGAGAGAGAGAGCGAGGGGGAGAGAGAGGGGGGAGGGCAGAGAGAGAAGAGGGGAGGAAGAGGGAGAAAGATATGGCGAGAGAGAGAAGGGTTCGGTGCGTATAGTGCACAGAAGAGGGAAGAGAGAGGGAAAGGAGAGGAGGAGAGAAGGGAGAGGGAGGCTGAGGGTTAGTTGGGTAAGGGTGTGCGTTGAATTCGGGAAGAGAAGATGGCGGGAGCCGATATCGAAGGGAAGGGGAGAAAAAAAAAGTTTCCGATACAAAGGATGTGAAGGAGGAGTAAAAAGGAAGAGGCTAGGTAGAAGGAGAATGAGAAGAGGGTGGCGAAAAATCGACTGTTAAACCTGTACGACGAAAGAGGGAGGAAGGATAAAAGACGGAACGAGAAAATATAGAAGGGAGAAGAAAAATCATAAGTTGAACGTAGCGGTAATGGGTGGCGAAGAAGGGTAACTTGTTCCCGAAGTTCTTTTATTTTTCATTTTTTTCTTCCTTCTTGGGCGAAGAAATGCGCGAAAGCCATATGGGGTTGAAGACGCTGGATGCAGTCTTAATACGACGAGGTTTATAAATGGGAAAGCATTATTCCCCGCACGAGGTGAATCGGAGCGATCATTCTTTTTAAGAAATAAGCCCGAGAGAAAATAATGTATGAAAGCAGCAGAAGGGAACAGTGGAGAAGAATTGAACCTCATGTAAATGGAAGATTTTGCCTTCTTCATAGAGAAAGATCTTTCTTTCTTGAACGTCGCAAGGTAAATTACTCTAGTTTACATTAAATAACGTACTGTAGAACTCCATTCGATTAAACTTACGTTATAAAGCGACGGGAACAATTAACTGATAACGGCGAATATATAAAACATTATCCGAACGATTAAGATAAAAACTTCGATGTATACATTTTATTTACTACTTAGATTTAACTACGTACAATTATTTTCCTGCTCTGCAGCAGAATAATTAGTGAGATCAAAGTGCGTCACGAAAGTGTGTAAAAGAGGCTTAATTATTCTAATTAGGCAGAGACAGAATAAGTGGAGAGGCCAAATTTTCAGAGGAAGTAGACTGCGGAAGAGCGATTCGTTGAAGAGGGAAAGAGAATATTTATTCTGGACAGATCAAAAGAATACAATGGTTTATAAAAGAAAGAAGAGTTTACGAGGGGACGATCAGGGAAAAACTACGCAAGAGACAACCGAGAGTAAGAAGATTTGAACTAGAACGCGTAACAAAAAGACTAGCGAAATGCGACCTAGAAACAAATGGAGAAAAATACACTATACGTGAGGAGGGGTAGGTTAAGTAGGGAGAGATTATCTAAAAAAAAAGAGAGAGAGATGAGGAATAGTGATGGGAGCCGCAGGAGGAAATGAGAAACAAGCAAGGGTTGGGTTGGAGGCCTTCGCTGGGATAGAGGATTCCAGGAGGTTAGACGGAGAGAGAGAGGGAAGGGGTGGGTTGAGGGATGGTTTAAGATTTTATGCGGGAGTTTTTTTTCTTAAGGGAAGCTGTTATCCCCCACGAGATTCTTCCCTACCCTCGCACTCAAACTCTCCCGGAGAAAAAAAACACCCCACCGTCCCAACCAGCACCACCCTTCCACTCAAGAATGCGCGACGAAATGTGAGCGAACAAAATGTTTCCGGATACAAATGATGTGCCTAAATGCGTTGCCGGGATAAGTTGTCACTTCCTCTAGGTTATGGGGCTCTTGTAAAGGTGCCCATAGAATTATGATATCTAACAGCCGAATATTATCGAGTTATTATATTTACCCTTTTTGATAAAGGATGAGAACAGAGGCGTAGCTACGCATATGTAGTGCCTTCCAGCTAAGGTACCCCACGAGGGAACGCCCAAGTTACCAATTATTATTGATGTTTATACAAACATATTCAAAATAGTATCATTTTTTACGTACTTATTTTCATAAACTAATTAATAAAATTACGCGTTTTGGTATTTGTGCATTATTCATTCGCTTTTCAAGATGGAATCCCATCATTAATTATTGCACCGGGATCCACGCAGTCGTAGTTACGAAACTGGATGAGAAGCATGCAAAGAAACTGCAGCAATGCTCCAGAGGTGGAGTAAAGATCATCAAAATTAAAGAAAAATCAGTTAAAAGACAGGCCTAATCAAAATTGTCCTGTATATAGAGCTCGTTTCGGGAGTAACTTAGTGGAACTAATCCGTACTGTATCCCTAGCACAATGCGGGGATAACGTTGGACAAAACCGCGCAGCGCAGATTTAATAGCTTATGGAAAATCTCGGGTTAATATGGGATATGAGCTTTCTAACGTCACATACATCAAACGAGGTGGGCACTCAATTCAGGAATGCGCATGATTAAATTTTATACGAGTTGGGTAAATAAGTGCCACACATCCTTAACAGTGTATTATGGATTATATGAAAGAGGAGACTGCCTAGTCAGGATCTCGTCATAGTGAAGACGTATATCTATCTATCTACAAACAAATAGGTGTTGGGAAAAAAACGCCAATGGCATATAAAGCTTAAAATTGTTTTCGAGACGGCACATAAAATCTACGACAACAATTCTCCATCACGGCAAACAATTTTTTCCCTCCACTTTTTCCAAGCACACAAATACTTTCTATTTAAGAAACCCCTTTCCTAGAGACGTTCCACTTCAATATCAACATTCCACGAAGCATCCTTTGCCATCATAACCGACGAGAGACATTTTCTCTTCACTTGGAAAGTCACTTCTGACATCTCCAGACAAATCGAGACGTTCTGTCCTCCGAATATTCCGTCGTTTGCTTCCTTTAACGTTTCCCCCAACCCCCTTTAAACGAAAGCAGCCTAGAAGAAACCCCCCCTCCTCCGCCCCACACTAAACCTTCCTCCTCCGCCGAGGCACTCTTCTGGGGACCAGGGTGTCAGCTGGAGGGCATTTACATCTAAAATTCCCTTCTCCCCCACACATCCCTACCTCACTCTCTCGATTACTCTCCCTTCTCCACCACCTTCTCACGCAGGACCCCTTCTCCTAAAACGCGCCAAACCCTCTCTCCCTCCACTTTCGGAAAACATCGTTCATTTTGCTTCAACTACCTCCCCCCCACCCCCATCTCCACCGCTAGACAACTTCGCCAGAAAGCTACCATTTCAACCCACTTGCGTTTGCGAACGCAAAAGTGCCTATCAATTCCCTCCTGAGAAGAGGGAGATGATTGGGTATTTCTGAAATTGAGGAGGAGGGGCCCTTTAAGCAAGACCGTTTTCCCGTTTGGGAGGATGTGGATGACTGCCGAACTTGTGAGTGAGAACGAGGAGGAGGAGTGGGAGGGTTTTGAGGGAGAGAACAAGGTGAGGGAAACGGGATAAAGAGTACGCGGCTGAGGTGAAGCGTATTAGGACGCCTCGAGGGAATTACGGGAAAATACTGAAGCCCCAGCTATTTAACCGGAATTATATTCGATGGAGACAGGGGCGTAACTCTGAGTTTGGGGTCCCCACGCAAGTTGACTATTTGGGGCCCCAATTTATATATAAAAAAATATGAAATTATTATATCGTTTTGATTGTAATATATCTTGATTGTGGCTGAAATTAACGAATTTTGATGTTTTTCAACGTTATTTGCAACCCGAAAGTTTACTAAGTGCTATACGGGAGCATGGATATTGAATGCAAAACCCAAAGACTTCAGGTAAAACCGCCAGAGGTTGCAATCCTAGTCACGCACGGAGCCTGAAACACTTCAATCTCCAGTCATCCACATATGGGCTCTCCCTCACGCGGATGAGGATAGTTTTCTCATAACTTCCCCGAGTAAACATTATAAGGATACGACCAAACAAGCCCAAACACTTGAGATGGATATCTTCGTCATCATTTCGACCGATGAAATCTTTCATTCCAATTAGGATATTACTAATGCCTTGCGTCAGAGGACGGGGAAAGTTCTGTATTTTTCTGAGGCCCCAAAAATCTTGGGACCCCCACTCATTGCATGGGCATGCACCCCCAAATTACGCGCCTGGCTGGAGACTGTTGTTCACCTCTGACGATCTATTCTAGAATAAAATCATTAATGAACTTTATAAAGGATACAGGAAAGTACACAGGAACACGCGATTTCAATTTTCACGTGCATGACAACAGGTACCGAATAATTTGTTTAAATCATTTAATTTTCTTCCAAGAATGTTTTTTAAAAATATTTCTTCTGTCTCAATATTGGTCTCCGAGACTAAATTCTGCATCGAATGGAAGAAAACTAAAGTTCATAATAAAAAGCGATCGAAGAGTTTTTCTACAGCAAGACATGGAATTTAGCATTAAAAATTACACCGTTAAAATTAATTGAATTAATCATTAAAATGGGATTTTCAAGGAAATTTTTCTCGAACGAAAAACTTGGTACAGTAAGTAGCTTTCTTACACTAAACCAAAAAGATCTCATAAGAAATTTAAGCAGAGTATAAGCCGTATGCAAATAAAATAATCCACCGGAAGTTTAAGAAGAGTCGTGTCCGTGAGTTTACAGCTCTCAACTTCCTTTAGATAGGAATGAATCGCTAATAAGAAAGTCACGGAAATCCTACGACAAAAATGCTCAACCAACCATATCACATTCGAAAGAAACGAGAAACCGTTCTTAAATAAAAAAAGAACTCTCTCCTCAAACACACTCCCACGCATTAACACACACACGAATTTACCCACAACGCATACAAACACAGAGAGAGAGAGAGACATAGAGAAAGAGAGAAAACACCTCACTCAAACACGTGGGATCAATATATCCCATCATCCTTCTCTCTTTCCCCTCCCTCGCTCTCTCTTATATGACACTTCAATAGCATTTCCTCATCTCTCACTCTCTCTCACACGCACTCTCCATCCCCCCATCATTCCTCCCTCCCTCCCTCTCTCTTTTTCCATCCTCCTATATCCCAGATCGCGTACAAACTCCATCTGACCCCGCATCCTACAACTCTCTCTCTCTCTCCTACTCCCACCACTCCCTTTTACACACCAGGAGGAGGAAGGAAAAAACTTATGGGAAGTGGTCCCTCTATGGGCATGGAGGAGTCGTTTTTCATCCCGAGAACCCACTACCCCAACTCCAACAACTCCTTCTACAAAACCCTCACGACCTGCGGCACCGCCACTATCCCCCACATTAATTTCCACCCTCCTCCGCTTCGTACACCCCACCTACGAGACATGAGCCATGCGACAACTCTCTGCAGCCCCAAACGCACCTTTCTCGCACCAAAGGAACCTTTTTCTCCCTTGCTAGGCTTAGGATATCTTCATGGAGTGTTTTTTTCTGAGATTTTTTCCAAGCCTTATCTGCGGCTGAAAGGCTCACTTTGTCATGTTTTTTTTTCGGGGATCTGTGGAACCACACGTGAAATGTTTGAGTTTTTAGAATAAATATATACGCCAGGAAAAAAGAGAACAGAGTTCTACGAGGAGGGTATTTTATTGCAGTAGTGAGATATCGTAGCGGTGTTAGTTAATCAGCAATTTAGATGTTAGCGTAATGAAACTTGATTCGTGCGATAAGAAGAGTACAAATGTTTCCCCCATATTTGTTTGTGTGCTAAGGGTAATGAATAAGATATAATGGCAGGCAACATGTGCTACATATACTAATGATTGAAGCTACATTATCGTGGGACCAAGAATATGATCGCCCCAATGAAACTCGTGGTTTAAATTTAATGCAAATATCGCCGGAATTCCTCATTCAGTAAATTACCGTTTCAAGTGAATGCTTGACTCGACTAATCGACGAAGCAAAATCGGCAACGCCATTATTGTGGAGGCGTTTCATATAAGTATTCGATCGGAATAGAATGCCGACTTTTAACATTCACCAAATATTTATTTTAATAAAACTAGTTCCGTTTATACCCTTTTAAGATGGTAGGAAGAGTCAACTCACATTCCTTACTTCTTTCCGTAAATTTATTCCGAGATTTGTTAACCCTTTTTTTGTAAAAATTAAAGGCGATATCTTAACAGGATAAATCGACAATACGAGTCTACGTTCGGAACGACGTGCTAAGCCTCTTTATGTGAAAACAAACCCTCAGCGAGGGTGACATTTATTTCCTTAACCGCCAAACGAAATACCTAAATACAGCGGTAAACACGCAAACTTACATACAAACGCGCGCGAAAACAAACACGCGAACGCAACACTTTAAAATGAGAAAAAAATCTCTTTCCTCCAATCGGCGGAACAAACACAAAAACGCGTCACTCCCCTCGATTCGACACCTCGGACGACAAAGAACAAAAGACGAGCGTCCCACGCAATTGCTAAATCCCCTCCTTTAAACCATGCTTGGAGTGAATCAGTTTAACCCCCCCTGGACGATTACTACACCCGCCGAATACGATTGAGTCGAGAAGAATTGACACGTACGTAACGCGATGAATGCACTTCAGACTCCTGGAAGGGCGTCGGAAGAACTATGACTGGTGGGAGAGAAGAGAGAATGCTTACGAGAGTGAAAAACTCTCCAAAACGTTAAGTCGCTTTTCCGAACGCGATGCGTTTTGGATGGCTGGGGCTGCTGTGACTCTCCCCCTCCCCCCACTTTCCTCCCCCTTCCATCTCTCCCTCACCCTTCAACACATAACCCTAACTCTCTTTCTCTCTCTCTCAACAGCAAGCCACCCACAGCCTCCCGAACTCGCTAGCAGCCTCCCACACCGACGAAAAATGACGAAATGCTGAGAGCGGATGGAAAGAGAAGGGAATGGAATTGGGATCATGGGGGCACGATGGGAGACAGCTGGTGGCAGTAGGAGGTTGTGTGAGGAGGAGGAGGGAGAAATGGGGTATAGGCGAAGAACACCGTGGGAGGTGGGCGTGGTGGAGGGAGGGCGTGAGAGTTGATGGGAAGGGAGGGTGGCTACAAGCCTCTGAAGTACTATATAGAACGCGAGCAACTGAAAACGCGTTCATCCGAGGAACGCAAATGCTTGTGCATTGTAGTTAATCCACTGCATCTCTATTCAGTAACTCCTTTCTTCTCTTCCCGTCATAATAAAACGAATAAAATACGACTAAGCTCCCAAAAAAAACATATAAGGTGAGAGTTAACGAACCACAACCTCCATTGGCACAGGTTCAGGCTTCCAATCCTGCCAAATTTTGAGTCTATAATTTTTTAAAGCTGAACTTGATCGAATTTCTATTAAGATCGGCTCATCTTTGTTGAATAAGTCCCTAATATACATGAATAAACTCCATAATCATTCCCATAAAAAAGTCATAACATCGTAACGACATAGAGTGAATTGCTAAACTGTGGTGAATATATTTTGTGCGTAGGATATAGTTTATTTTAATGTGATCGTTATTGAATTTCTAATAAAGCCATTAGTATTCGAGTATTGGTTAAATCCATTATGAACTCTGTATCATTGCCTGAAAACTATCTCAATTCCATATTCTGGGAAATTCACGAATTCAAAGTATTTCTGATCCAGATGTTAATGCAACATTTAAATCACGTACAATTACAGCAGAACGGATCCATTCGTTATTGAGAACTTTGACGGATGGAAATATGAATCATGCATAAGGCATTCAAAGTTTTACGTATTAATGATACTCTCCCCGTTCAAAAAATAAATAATAAAACTCGTTTTGAAAAAGCCGTGAGACAGGAACATAGGGAATATCGGGATTTCAACTGATATCAATAATTCGATACGTATGACATGGGAGAAAAATTACGATATCAACGCCTCTTTAAGCGTCCCATTATAAGGCAGATTTCACGATTTTATGCTAAGAATGTTAATGATCAAAGCAATTTACAATATGCAGAAGGATAACAGACAATAATTATCGTTACGATGGGTTAGTTTTTAAATAAAACTCGTCGAAAAAACATTAGCTAACAAATATTTCTGAGCCTCTTAGCCTTCGATGTTTCTGTGTTTTGTGCCATAAGTATGTTGAATACGATCCCTAAATATAAAAAAATTCCCCTAGATTAAGGTTCTCCAAACGTTTTTCTTTACTGGCGTACCTCTTTGAGCTTATTTTATACCCCCTATTTAAAAAATGATAATGAATTTAACAACACTCCCATTAAAATACATAAATCGCATTTATAAACGCAAATAATTAAAAAAGAATGCGATAAATTCGTTTTTAGTACGCTTTCCGAAACGGACAAAATGATCGTGTGCGAATACGTTGGTAAAAACGAAAACCTACCAATCTGACAATAAGTTATTTTATTCTCTCAAAAGATACGCGAAAATGTTGAATTTTTTTCTACCTCGATTTCCCTTTCTCAGTAAAAATGTTCTAACAAACTTATATTGCCTCGTTCATAGTCTTAATGCCAAAACCTCAGATACCGAAATAATATCTGAAACCTGAAGTTGCAAGAAAAATTATATAATCTTTGATAGCTGTACTATCGCACATCACTTTAAAAACTCTGGGCGCACCTCCGGTTGAAAATCAATGCCTTAGGCGATGTCTCAATCATGCGACGACAGAATGAGAGGAAGAATCCGAAATGGAAATCGTGCCTCTTCGAAGTGCAACGAAGATGAGACACCGGCGTCGATTTCCTGCGGATATAGATGTCTTCGGATAGCTTCCGTAAGTCACGCGAGGCAAAAAAGACAAGCATTTCTCTCTCCCATTCATTTTTATTTTATTTTATATAGCTTCCGATTCGTGAGAAAACGATGCGCGTTTTTTTAACCATCAGAAAGCATTGAAACGGTTGCCGGTGAAAGAGAAAGAGGGAGAGAAAGAGGGAGAGAAAGATTATTTTTACACGTGTGACTGCTCTGGAACGGGAAGAAAACATCATCGAGAAAGAGAAGAAATAACTTGGCTTCCCTCTCTCTAATATGAAAAGGCGGAATCGTATGAGATATTCGAGCCGAATGCCTTAATTCGACCGGCAACCTTAACGAATACGTACACGTGTTAGCATTGAATTTTAATGTCCGGGAAGACGCTTTAAATAACGAAGTGGATGAAAAAAATGACGTCTCTCACATAAGAACATGTGTCCTATGATTTGGAGAATGTCTTGGGAACGTAACGTAAAGTAATAACATCTCCTTAAGCGTATAATATTTCACCATAAAGATGGTCATTATGGAGGCGCGTATCGAGTTGAAAAGAATCTATAATAAGACGTAAATCACATTTCATATTTGTTGTAGTTTAATATTTTTTTGTTGGAAATAGGAGTTTTTTCATGGTCATTACTTCTTTATCGCTTACTGCGCGTACGCATTTATTTATAAGGACGTATTTTTGTGTTAACATTTACGTATATAGGCGGTGTATATATGCGCTTTGTGTGTGTGTGTGTGTGTGTAAATACACAGGCGAAAGCGAGTGTGAGTGATGGAAGAGTGGCAGGTCGCCCACGTCTCAGCAAAAAATTCGAGAACCATTTAGATTTAGAGCGTTTATATTTATGAATCATACAGGACCACCATCGTCCACCATGACGGCATCCAAAGAAGATAAAAAAAGAAGACTCTCCAAGACATCCACGTCAATCTCTTTATGAGACGAGATAAACAATTCAATGGCCCCGCGATCCCTAAAATGCGACCTCTTTCGAGGAGCCTCATATCGGGATAAAATGCACTCAATCGACTTTTGTGAAGCCCCTTCGAAGGAATATATTCGAAAACAACACCAAAAACGTCAACCTTGATTGGCTTCCACTACTTCAAAAAAAAAGAGGAAGAAAGAACACTCGGCAAAAGAACTTGGGCTGCCCGTATATTCCTTTTGGCGAAAGATAAACAATTTTGGACGTCTCTGGTCTTGGAATGACGAGTCATGGAAAGAGGGGCAGAGGAGACTATATCCCCGTCCGAGTACGTTGAAACCGTCCGGAAAGAGTTTTTGAAGGGATGGAATGAGAGAGAGAGAGAGAGAGAAAGATGAGGGGGAGAGAGTCAAAGGATTACCAACTAAAAAAAACTCTAAGTGCTCGGGAAACTCCCCTTTTAGTCTGTTATGAAGCGAGGGTGGATGGCGTGTAAGGCCCGTCCGAGTCCTATTGTTAGGGTCAAAGGGCAAGCGAGACTTAAAAAAGTTCTTAGAACTAGATGGAATTTTCTCTGCCGACATACAATTGGAATTTCATTAAGATATCTGAGCGTGATGTAATCTATTTTTATATTATTTTTCAAAACTGTCAAATTAAAATATTGCTATCGGCCAAACAGAAAGTTTTCTTTACTTGCACATTAAATATAAAACTTTGCCGCCATATATGTCTGATATTAATTAATTGATTGTACGAATTGAGGGGTAATGCACACAAAATGTATAATTCCAAGAGATTTGCTGAAGTTAAACTAATTTACGCGTTTCGAGAGAGTTTTAAATTATTTTGCAGTTTCATATTCTAATGGACTTCAATTAAATATGCACTAGTTATTCTCTAATCGTCTTCTATAAAAATTAAAAATAATTACAGCATATACAATTAGACAAAATCCTACGTTACAAAAAATTATATAACTCGTATAACATGAGCAATTTTATTATCTACTGCCAAATTCATTATGCAGATAAAAAAACTCAAGGAAATTTTTAAAATGACAAAAACTAAAATAAGGAAAACTAATAAATATTGGATCATATATGAATTTTCATTCATTTCAAATACACCTTACGTTAAACAACAAACCCTGATACGTACTTGTACATTCGTACTTAAGCTACCTGCTTAGCTCTAGCGGGTTCTCCCTACGTCATACTCCGAGATATTTCTCCCTGCAACGTACCTCCGCCGTAAACAAATGGCGAATTAAGGCTACAAATAGGTACACGCGAAGACACGAGGTTAACAAGGCTAGGAAGTGGGAGGGAGAAAGGGGAGAGAGGGGGAGGAAGCGGAAAAGCGGGAAGGGATTGTAAACGGGCGAGAAGGGGGAAAAGAGGATGGAGAGAGAGAGAAATAGCGGGATACCCTTCCTACTCTACCTCCCTCCCAAAAAAAAGAGGAAATACGGGAAGCGTCATGTGCCAGGAAGGATGGCCGATTAGGAAATGACTGAGACGATGACAGGAGGTGGCGGTAGGAGGGAAATGGGGAGGCGGCGGGGGAGTAAGGGGAAGTAGGGAAGGGAGAGGAAAAGGGATACGTGGTTCTCGCAAGGGGAGAAGAGATGAGAGGAGTGGTCCATATGGTCACCCCCGAGTAAATCCCCCCCTTCATTGGAGTTACCGTGCGACGCTTGCTGGATGCTGGGTAAGTTAATCCGATGAAATATTAAAGGAGATGAGGAAGACAAGAGACACTTGGGACTTGTTAAGGACGATCTTGTCACAGCTAATCCTAGAAGAAATGCGTGTTGAAAATTGCAACGAAGACGTCTTTGTGATATTATCGTAAGCGCGATAGTTTCGGGAAATTCGCCGCATTAGTTCACGTACAACAAATAACGCCAGATGGGAAGTGAAAAAAGAAAAGTTTGAGTAAAAAAACAGCACAATTTTGACGCAAGCAAAACATATTTCCATATACCTCCATCAATAAAAGTCACAATATTAATGTAATATGGTTCTGTAATATCGATACCTCTGAACTGTATTTCGACAAGGAAAAACATCGATCAACCGCCGGTCGTTTCGATAACGATGCCCGTCCGTTTTCGATTCCTGAAAAAAAAACCTCCAAGTTGCTAGAAAACGATTGGACCGCGAAAATAACCTATATAAACCCTCATAAATCATGCAGCTCTATAAATCCACTGCTTTTTTTCGTGTAGAATAACAAAACAACAGCAACTCGCCTCTTTTTCATCTCGACCTATCTAATCCGTGAAACACGACATCTAACACGAGGCACGCCCGCTAGGAACTCGCAAACCGACGGCGTCGCGCACACACACACGTCCGTGACGTCAGTTCCGGTGACCCAAACCACCCACGCGACTTTCAGCGGCTTCGCCCGCCACCCCACACGTCCCAAAGGGACAGTCCACCTTTTTTCACGTTGGGATCACCACCATTGTCATCGTCATATGCTACGGGGTCGATAGTCCATTGAATTCTACTTTTTCAATTCGACAGAGGTCGAAAGGTCTAGAAACGCAAAATGAAACGGGGTCAATGAAGAGTCAACCGTTCATCATGAGCGAGTAATTGACATCGTCCTAGTCAGCTGCCCTTTGACGAATTATTACTTTAATTGCGTATAAAAAAAAGGACGAATTTAAGCCAGTGAGTGAGATCCGCGACTTGATAGATAATAAAGACAATAAATATTCATAAATGATGTTAAATGACTTGAAAACGGAATTAATATCAACCGTCCAATAATTTCCATCGATATCGCTAATTAATTCCGTCAAATTAACCAATCATAACAAATGGAGCACCATTTTATAACCATTACTTCAAATTAGGCTGAGATGTTTAATTAATAATTTATAATTAATGACGTATTTAAAAGCGAAAGGAAATTTGATTATAATTTATTAATCCGTGCAGGTCAAAAGGCTATCTTTTAAAGCATGAATGAATGACTAACAAAGGAGGCAAAGATTTATTGCCATTAATCACGTCACTGATATATATATATACATACTATATATATATATATATATATATATATATATATTTCGGTTCATTGCAAATCGACCCGAACGAAATTTTCAGAAACACTTCCGAGTATTTTCATTACGATTATCTCTTTCCTAAGAAATTTGCTAGGACCGACGAAATTTCTGAAAATTTTAAAAATACCAGAAATTATTATCCTCGCCAGCGATTTCTCGGAAAACATTAAGGGCACGAAAGACGTCCACGCCAATTATAACCGTGAAATTTCCCTTAAGTGCGAAAGATCTAGGATAGCAACCCTCAAGGAGTCACTCGATAAATTTACAAGCAATCACATAACCTCGTTCAAAAACAAACTGAGCGATTTAACAAAATCGACTCTGAAGGAAACGAGCTCTTTTTTTCCCCAAAAATAAAAAAAAAGACGGCGCCTTCGGAATAAAAATCACGAGCCGCTAAATGGAAAAACGAAAATGAATAAAAAAACACCTTTCCCGAAAGGGTGTAATAAAACTACCCGGAGAGAGATCACGTGACACCGAACACGCCTATTCTCTATACCGGGAACCTCCGTCTATTCTGCGGAGTACGTGGAGAAAAAGGTGGGTGGGGGGAGGGGAGGGGGGAACCCTTCCTCTCGCATCACCTTTGAAAAGGAAGGATTTCATTTTTACAACCGAGGGGGCAGTGGAGGAGGAAGGATTGGGGGAAAGACGGGAAGAATCGCGTCTCGCCAGACGAATCACGGAGACTTTTTTATTTTATGGATCACGTTCGGTGGTAAATGGGTCGGATTAGGACGACTTGGAGATCAATGCGGGACGAATATACTCGTCGGGGTTAGAGGAGAGGTTTCTTTTTTCTTCTCTTCCCCATGAGGTCGCTTTAAAGTCGGGGTCTTGCGCATCGATGCAATTAAAGAGGAGGAATTCATTATTTTTTTTAATGACGCGGCGTTTCGAATGTCCTCGGCAATCTTCAGAAGTAAATTAACGTGAAAACACCGGCATTTTAATTACGAATCGTATTCGAATAAACATAGCACGCGGCAAGTCTTATCGCTAAAGCAGAATAATTTAGAGGAACTGTACTTGGATGAAATTAAAATATGAGCAACTACATATAATATATGCATAAAATTTTTCTGCCATAATGGAAAGGATAGAATCTTAATTGGCACTAGAACTAATTTTAAATGATGGTTGGTAAGGATTATTATTAAAATTCAAATTGACACAATATCTCCCTCCAATAGTAAAAAATGAGCATTTCAGCTGTAAATCATTCATCAGCTGTAGTGATTCACCAACAGAACTACCATTAAGCGAAAGAACCATAACAGCAAAGGAATGAAATCAAATCTGTACACAAGTGAAACTTTTTATGATTAAATCACATACGAGATTCGCCACCTTAAGCATAATTTCCTTCCATAAAGATTTATTTGCCAACTGAATAATAATAATAGCCACTTGGTCGAAAATCACAAATTCCCCATGCCGTTTACCTCAACTCAAGAGAAACTAGAACGACCTCGACTCTTTTCAAGATTTTTTTAAACCACTCCACGGGAACGCCCTTACGCCGCTAAAATTTATTAAAAAAAAAAACTCCAAGCGGTCTATACTTACATTTTTACCGGAAATAATAATTTTCAAAACTTCACGCCCAGTAATTAATAAAAAAACAAGAATTTTCTACCTCTCCAAACATTTTTCGATGAATATTTTAATACGTGCGGTGGACACGGCTGGAGGTTGAGGTGTGTCGCTACGCCGTGGAGGACACCGAAAGACGAATGTGAGAGGGTATTATCACATTGGGCTCGTTTCGCGGCACAAAAAGACGAGAAGAGGAAGACTCCGTACAAATCTTCCTCCGTTGCTACGCGTCACGTTCCTCCGCCGAAAGGTTATTAACGTCTCTCTCTTTCTCTTTCGTCTTCCTATTATTCGAATGCTGGACCGGATCTCGAAGACATTTTTTCTTTTTTCTCTTCTCACATTTCTCGTCATTTTCCCACGAAAGAATTCGTGACAAAATACGAGCGAAAAGGCTTCGTGCCACGCCTAAAGAAAGGCGTTAATGCAAACGATTCTTTTATTGAAAATTTAATTAAAACCACGTTCGCTTTTTTGTCGAATTTTTCACCTTCTTGTTTTTTTTGGTGGTCTTTGTGATTCAGAATTGAATTCTTTGAAATGTAATCGTTTGCTTTTATTTTCCAAAACGTGTATTTCACGTTTGTGATTTTCCTATGGATCAGTTTTATAAAACATACCTAATTTTTGTTTTGATTCTTTGCCACGTCATATAATTAACAATGAAACATTTCAAGAATTACTGATCAATAAAGTAATAAATTGACACTATTACCCTGACAAAAACTTTTTTACCTGGGTCATTACGGCGAGTTTTTACAGTAAGTTATTGTAGATAAATAATGAACACAAAAAAATCAGCTACATGTTTTATCCCATGATGAATTTACACTAGTTCAATTTTTCATTACAGCAACGCAATTATTTTTGTAAACGTTACGAAGCTGCGCCGAAAAATAATCCGACCAAAGGCCCCTTTGTGGTATTCTCATCGCGCCATCTTCTACTCCTATATGTATTCCTTCATTCTGTCCCACGAATAACCCTAAGGCGCTCCACTCTACAGATCCCTTTTCCAAACCCTATCTCTCGAGAAAAAGAAACCCTTTCTTCGATTCCCCATTCGGTTCCGTGGGAGTCACTCGTCCTACGGATGACAACTCCCTTAGGACACCTACCTTTCCACTACCTCTATCTCTCTCTCCTGCTTTCAAGAGAAGACGACCCGCATATCCAATGCGAGTGATTCCGAATCGTAAAAAAAAACAAACTCCGCGCGTGTGCCTGAGTGCGGTGTGTGTGCGCCATCTTCTTCGAACCAACTTCGATTCGCCGCCAACCTTTACACACGCCTACGCCAGGAAGCTAGGACCACTATCACATACATTCCCTTCGGCCCTTTACCATGCCAATATATTCTAGAGGTTCCAACTCAAATCTACAAGTCCGAGGTGCATTTTCCGCCGAGACAAACAGTGTTTCTATGGGAAAATCTTTCTGCTCGCGCACGTACCATCCTGAAAAAACTGATCTTCACAGCCACGATCGGATATTTACTTGAACACTTCACGAGGAATCCCACTGAAGTTATTCTCGCGTATCCGTTTGTTTTTCTTATTAAAATGGCAACCATAAATAAATAGCTTTAAATAGTGAATATCATACTAATAAAAATGTAGAGTGGTCATGAGCAATATGCAAACGCAGGAAATTTCCGATGCATTTTTTCCGTCAAATTTTTTATCTGGGTTACAGTTGACATTTGCCCAACATATTGATATATCAAGAATAACAAAATTCTGTACGTATTCACTAATTACAGATTTTTTGTCTATTTTCGTGCTTATTCACTTGCAGTCCGATTTGAACATAATATCTTTGACAACCAATATGAAAGATATACTAGCACATGATAGAGACATGCCGTGTTTTCTAATTCACCGCTTCATAACACCGACCGTTAACTGCATATACAATTACTACATACATTAGTCAATTATTAATCCTCTAGGATTTTTTATTAGTCGGTAAAAATATCCAAAGAATTGGTGTATGTGTAACGAAGTCGAACCTGCGAAGTACCTCTAAAAAAACCTTCTCGATGGTGTCATTCTATCCCTAAAAAATTTGAAAATAGGATTTTTCCCTCTTTGTTTCCACTATGAAATCCCAATCTTCCACGTTCCTCCCCTCATTCATCTACTTCCATTTTCATCTTCTCTCTCCCGCTATTCCTTTCCCTTTCTCGCACATAACACCTCTCGGTAATTCGCTTTCGTCCCCTTTCCCCATTCGCTTTCTCCTTCCGAATGAGAATTTATGTCCTCTGGGGTCAGACCACAAATCGTTCGCCTCGAGCTTATCGACGAAGATTCCAATAGAAGTTTGAATGGCAACATGGACACCCAAAGAGTCCTCCTCCTCTGCCAACACTAACTAACTAACCTCACCCTCCAAGGTATATGGCAAAGTATTCTCCTTTTCTCACTACATTTCACACCAGTAAACAGTTATACCCGAAGCACGGCACGTAATTAACATATAAGGCGTTTTATTAACTTACGGAGGGCCTCAATGTGTACTCAACGAGAATCATAAAAGAGGAGGTGCGAACACAGTTTAAACGTGAGACTTGCATCCGGGAACCGACAAAAATGTGCAATGAGAGGCGTTGACAACGAGGTTTGAAAAAGTCTACCATTTGGAGAAACCGGATCCGTTTTCAAGGAGTCATTTCACGTATAATCGCGGCTTTCGCGTAAAAAAATTATTTTGCTCTTTCAAACGCCATTACGAATAAGTCCCTTTGTTAAAAATTTCACCTACGTTCGCACCATATAAAACTTCGTATTTCGTTCATTCCGCTCCCACCTTTATTAATTTCTCAAGAGATGAAAGAGCATGTTTTCGAGAGGATGCTTTAAAACTCCAGAGGAAAGTCCAATCAATGAGTAAAAATAATTAAGGTAGAATTCTCCGGCAGATTTTCCCGTGTTAATTACTTAATATCAGTTAAGTAGTTAATGAACCTGTTGATTTTAATTTTCCTTCCTTTTGTACCACAATAAGACAAACTTCAATCGAGTGGCATGCGGAGTTTATCTCTTAAGAATTTTAGATTTTATTTTAAGTAAAAATATGAAATTATCCGCATTATATTTTGTGGTGAGCTATAATAATAGCCTCAAACCTTTTCCTTAGCAACTCGCTAATCATAAGAAATAATACACGTCCGCGCCCCCTCGAAATAATGTAGCGCATTTCATTGCAAGAGACGAACGGGAGACGCATGAAATTGAAATGAAAAAATAATCCATCAATAGGGGTTTCTTTCCACGGCGAAATTTCCAGGAATAAAAGGAGCAGGAGAGTAAGGGAATGAGGAAAGAGAATCAGACGCTAAAAGAGAAAAGGACCGAAAAACATTGCTCGGCGTATGCGCCTGAAGGGAGAGGGAGGTTGTACATACATATAAGCAATTTCGTGACTGCAGCTTTAAACTCAAGGGGGATTTGCGTGCTTATCCCAAAGTGCCGTAATGGATCTCGAGCATATCTGCGGGCGAAATATACCCTCCGAAATCCCTCCCACTCATTCCCTCCCCCTTCCTCCCTCTATCTCCCCCCCCCCCGTTGTTCTTTCCTTTTCCTCCCGACTCAATCCCTCTTAATATCCTTCCCCACCCATTACATTGGCAACTCTCTCTTTCTGCTTCCCGATCCTCTCTGCCTCAGAAAAATACTTTCCCTCATTCCCTCTTACGTTTACCCCATTGAAAATAAACCTCTTAACTCAATCTCGCTCTCAACTCTCCCTATCTTTTCTCCCTCACTCCGTTTCAACCTTACTTTCCTTCCTCTCTCTCTTTTCGTTTCACAAAATCACCCCCTTTCTTTCTCCCGTTACCTCTCCTTTTCTCTCTCTCTCCCCCATCTCTTCATATTCGTTACAAACTCCATCTCACCTTCCATTTCTTTTCCACGAAACTGTTTCGGAAATAAAGCCCGATTATTGCGAATGCCTGAGGAGGAGATAGAAGGAGTAAAACGGAGAAATGAGGGAGAGAGAAAGAAGAAAAGAGTAAAAGAAGAGGATGGAGTAATTGTGGAGGAGGCAAGAGTAAATAAGATTCCACAGAGACGTTTACCAAATCGAAAGGCGTGTACGAAGAGGAGTTTCGTGGATGTTCAAATATATGGGATATGTTTTTGGGGGTGAGCCCCAAACCTTAAGTCTCGCTTCAATGTCAAAAAGAATGGGTTGGAGAATTGTGAGAAAGACATCCTACGAGACAGCGATGCGGAACTCTTTTAGGAACTACAGTAAGTATAAACGACGCTAATTATTCCTTTTCATTACACCTCTTTTAATGTATCAAAGAGAGTTTTAAAAAAACTTGTTAAATAGTAGAAGAAATCTATTTAAATGGCTTAGTGTCACATTCAAGAGATTTTCTAAAACCTACATATCAATCTTACTAGGTTAATACATCAGTTTTGCTTAGAATTATATCATATATATATATATATATATATTTATATTTATTTATATATATATAAGCTGATGTAAATGAATAAAAAGTTTAAATATTTATACAATGTAAATGAATAAAAAGTTTAAATATTTATACAATGTAAATGAATAAAAAGTTTAAATATTTATACAATGTAAATGAATAAAAAGTTTAAATATTTATACAATAATATCTCATAAATCTCATAAAATTTTCGATTAAACTTCCAGTCTCATAATGTGCCTTCTCTTTGGCTTAAACTGTCGCTTTACATTTTTATCATAAATATATAAAAAATTGAAATGTTTACCAACAAAAGCTTAAGGAATATAAATCGCCGAGGACAATAGAATAATTTGATCGAAACGAAAGTAACTCGGCAGGGAAAAATTTCGTTGAAATGAGCCGTTTTCTCCCTAAAGCGTTTAACGTAATAGGGGAAACCTTAATTAGACGGAGTGGTTTTCCAGAAGTTCAAATCTACCGGTGACCTCCCATCTCCTTTCCCTTCCCAATCCAATCTCCGCAACTCGGTCATAAAACCTTCCCCAAGCGTTGACACACACACATACACACACCTAACCTCCTTCCCTTCTCAAATACCCTCTCCTGCTCTCGCCGTGATCAAATCCAATCAACCCGCACGACACACACGAGTCACCTCTCGATTGGGCCGCCAGAGTTTCCGCGAGACCTCGCCAAATGCCGCTGCGTCCTTTCCCAAAAAGGTGGGAGGTGGAGTGGTCGGTTTGGTTAAAAACAGGCGACCGAACTCCCTTTCCTCCCACTCTGTCCTAACTCTCTCTTTTTCTATTCCACTAAAAAAAATGTAGTGGACGCCAGTTAAGGTGATATATAGTTGACATGGAGGCGTAAATCATGCGTAATACTGAGAGGAAAGGTTTTTCTGAAATCTATGGGTGCCTCACTTAGACCTGAGATTAAATTTTTAAAAATCACAAGTGCGAGGATATTTCCGATTTCAATAAAATCTCTCGGGTAAAACTGCGGAAGTCGTTATTCCTGAGCCGAGAATCTTGGACTATTTTTACCAACGACAAAAACCTCATTAGCGAGAAAGAAAATTTGCTTTTCAACTGGCCCCTCGGGAAAAAATCCGATAGAAGGTATACTACTATATGGATGAAATGAATTATCATAAACATTCTTTTGAACAATGAACTCGGAAACTTTGACACGCTAGTGATCGAGAAAAAACTGAGCCACATAATCACAGCTTAAAAAACGGCAAGCCCTAACTCTGGAATATTTATACGGCAATGACAAGCAATAAAAAGAATTGAAATTCTTATCGTGATATTAACGAATCTCTAAAGCTGTTTCAACAGATTGCGGAATTTATGCAGCAGGAGAAAGTGACATCAGTTTTTCATTTCAAACAGGCTGGCGATTCAGTATCAGTGGTTTATAACCATGTTTTACTGCAATGACGCCGGAAAAAAACAAGAAGCGAGGCTAATATTCAGGAAACTACATGCCGAGACATGTGAAGGACACGTGTATATCGCATTAGGAAGTACGAGACAATCCAGGTGCACACGTACATTTTTTCTCGAAATGCTGACTCCTCTCCCCCCCCCCCCCCCCCCTCTACGCATTGTGACAACATTTCGCGACCGCTTCAAAACACACCTGTCGGCGAGTGTTGTTCGCGCACCCGACGACAGAGCCCGCCGCCGTCGCGAGGATCCCGAAGGAAAAGAGATTAAATATCGATTCGCGGGAAGAGAAAGGGGGGGAGGGAAAACTCACTCGAAATGACCGAGACTTCGTGCGCTGTGATCGAAATCGGTTTCCCATAAAAATGAACCAACAAGGGAAGGGAGGATACGAAATTACATCCACCGCCGAGAGGATGGGGAAAAAGCGACTGTGAGTGGAGGAAAAAATGGAAGAGCGGCGCGCGAAAACACGCGGCCGCGCCGAACAAAAAAAAACACTAACGTGCCGCGTAACACGTCGGCGCCATCGTTCAACAATTAACCGTCATTTAAAACGCATAACTTTGTCGCAATGAAACGCAAACGGGAGTAAGATGTTCCGTAATTGCTGTTTAAGTGCCTAGGATACGCACGGGCGCTATCAAGAAGTTATCATCGCCCTTTTTTGCAAAAAAAAAAACACTAGCAAAAAACGGCGTAAAATTAATGATGAAGATATTGAAACGTCCTTCACGAAAAACATAAAAACCTCTCTGCCCGGGTCGGAACGATTCTTCAAGGACAAATGTTTTTGCGTGGACGTAAATCGTTCACTGCAGCGCTTAAAATAATATTGAAACTGTCTCGACCTAGGAAATTTTTATTCGTCGCTTCAATAATATCGCGTCGCTGTAATTCCCACATTTTTTCGGCTGGTAGTGTTCCTTTTTACCTCCCGCTTTCGAGAATTAGATAAAGGCATTAACAGATCTCCATTTCTCTTTCTCCCTATGCTTGAGAGTGCCAGTTTAGAAAAATATATCGCTTTTTTTAAATCGTCAAGATTGTCGGTTTTTTCCCTGTCGCAACCGTATTATTTTTTCTCTCTTTTACGCGACCGGTTATTACGCCTCGAAACGTCCTGCTGATTAGGGATTTAATTCGCGGACATTCGAAACTAACGCGAAGATTAAGGTAATGGGTTCATATTTTCGTTATCGGAGCAATTGATTTACGAGGGTAAGACACGCGGGGTCCGACGACATTTAAGTGGGGGCAGGGAATTATTTTATTTTTCCTTTCCCAGAAATTGCCATATTATTGTTCCCTTACCGTCACTCACCGCAAGTACTAAAAAAAACTCTCTCTTCGGAACAGATCGATGGGATTATAAGAGCAATGTGTCTAGACGTTTTTACGAGGAAATTTTCTGAGAAACGATCTTTTTTAAGCGATTTTCCCGAAAACTCGATGCTTTAAACCGAGTCGATATCCTCGTTATGGAAAGACTAATCAGGACTCGTATCCTGTCAAATTTCATCGGGAGAAAAATTGCTCTAAAAGTCAAATCCAGATAGATAAAAAGTAAAAGGAGATTAAATAAGTCTAAACCGCTTGAAAAGGATTGAAATATTTCGAGCCTTGCGATTTTAATCGGGCACTTCTTTAACCCGTGACTGCCTTCCACAGGTTATCTAACTCAACTGCCCTCTCTCAGACACCTTTATTCTGTCTTTATGTCATGTTTTCTCGGATTAACTTAATATGATTAAAAGAAAAAACGCTCGCTACGAATTATTAAACGTTAATTCCTGAAAAATCAACTTCATTCCGAACGATGACGGGTGAAAGTATTTCGAAACGAACTCGAGCTTGGTAACTAAGCGCCGCGTTAAATTCGGCGGTATCCATGGGAACGCTTTAACAACCTACCGATCATCTTTCTTCGCGCCTATTTCATGCGCTGTGGCACAGGATGGCACCCGAGCGGAGCCATTTCGCGCCCTAAACCTCCATCTACGCGGGTCTCTGTCGTTGGATTCAACACGCTTTCATGGGTCCATTCAAAAACCCTGCAATTTAGACCTAGCCCGTGTCGGGGACCAGAGATTATTACAAGTTTTCACGCATATCTACCGTGAAAACCCATAGTTTATGAGGATGAGACGATTATAAACCAAAGGTCACCCAAGGGTGCTGTATTATATGCAAAGCACGTGAAGCACGGTGAAGTAACAACTTTCGTTATGTTCTTTTGCGGCGCGTGCATTGTTTGCTTATTGATATCCGCATGAAAGAATACTCTTGTAGAATATATCCGATTGGGATTTTTCTCGGAAAACTATGTGATAAAGATTGAGAATGGCGTTTTTTACTATGGTGCACCCAATTTTCTGGATAATCCATAAGTGTCAGCTCAGTAATTTATTTTTAAACTATTGTTTTAAATTAATATTGATGATACACGTATTCAGATGACAATATATTTGTTTTTTTCATACTCTATTTCTTAATTAGGCATTCAACATAAATTCTAAACCAGCAATCGAGGCCAGTCACAATAACACCATAAAAATTAATTACGATGAACTGCAGAAAGGATACCCACTACGCCATTCAATACATGTCAACTTGGAAGAAACATGGCGGGTACTTCGCACGCTCTTTCACCAAAATAGTCGATGACACACTTCGCAAATGAAATAGTGAACATAAAATTAAAATTTTTGGTTAAACGGCCAATTCCGAGCGTGTGTATATATATATACACACACATATATATCACGCCCGACGACAATAGCTATGACAGGAAAACATGCAATCATCAATAAAAATAAACGAAGTAGACGTAAATGATAATTTGCCACCGTGTTGTCACGACACAATTATGAATCGATTTGCTCCAATCAAATCCAATAAAAAAGTGATCATCTTTGACCGCGTAGACCTAGGGATGGGGACATAAAAAGGCGAGAGAGGACACGAACTTAAAAAAATGCCTCCGATCCTAGACCGAAATGAGAAAATAAATAATGAAATGGAGAGAGAGTGATGTAGAAGGAAAGAGCGGAGTGGACACGCCGATGAATTGCAAACTAAGACACATAAAAATGATACGTACGCGATTTTTAACTAAACTGTGATTTATTACCCCCGCGATGAATTCCGACGACATGTACCCGTCATAAAAAAAACACGCCCTCCGCATCGCCAACGCAACGGAGAATAAAAATAAATCCTCGCGAAATGAAAAAACGAGCACGTACGCCGCATACCTCCGTATAAAAAGGGGATTCCATTCAAGTGCCGTCACCCGACGAAACGGCATTCACACGCGACGCTGCTACCAAGGGACAAAGCTTTGAAATCCTATATGGAATCTTTGTCAGCGTCACGGGACCATGTGGGACGAGCACACGCGCTCGCAAAAGTGACCAATCGCGAGGTTTTATTTTACGGTTCGCGACCCACATTATGCGAAGAGGACCTGCATGCTAAGGGGCGTATTCGGAGCAATTGTAAGGGAGATGGGGAGACGAATGCGGGGGAGGCAGAGAAAGCGAATCAAACGGACCAAAGGAGAAATAGCTAATGGCGATGAGGTCCCCTGCTCTTACAAGTGGATTTGATTGAATGACAGCGCGGTTGAGGGAGGGAGGGAGTGAGTGAGTGAGAGGGAGAGAGAGAGAAAGTGGCATAGGAGGGAGGAGGAGCAATATACAGTGGGAGTGGGGGACAGAGTAGGAGAGAGTGAGATGGGGTTGAATGGAGAACAGAGAGGGAAGAGGAGGAAAGAGTACAGGAGGACCAAGATGGACAAGAAAGAGGAAGGCCGAACCATAGAGATAGTAAAAGAGATATAGAAAAGATTGGAGGAAGAAAAATTAAGAGATGGAGATGGGAGAGAGAGACTATAAGGGAAAGGGAATAGAAGGGGAGAGAGGGAATAGACTGGAGAGAAAGGGAGATAGAAGGAAGGGAGGAGAAAGTGGTAGAGTTGTGTGAGAGTAGGAAGAAGATAGTGCAGGAGAGGTGGAGAGTAGAAGGGAGGCACGGAAAAGAGAGCAGGAGGGAGGTAGAGAGGGAGTGTGGAATAGAGTGAGGAATGGAGTGAGAGGAAGAATTGGCGGGAGAATGGAAAGGAAAGAGGAGAAATGAGTAAAAGATGGGGGAAGAGGGATAGGAATGTAAGACTAACGCTGAGGAGAGATGCAGAGTGGGAGATCTAGAGACGAGCGTACGGGAAAGGGGAGAAAAAAGGGAACAGGAGGGATGAAAATCAAAAGTAACACGGATAAAGAAGAGTGCCGCGGAGAGGATGAGGAGCCTCATAATCGCAGAGGTTGGGGAAGGAGGAGACTATGAGGATTCGCTCCGCTGAAATCCTTAATGGACACTCAATGAATCTCCATGGGTCTGACAAGAACAGGGACGGGGAATCAAAAGTGTTCCGTGTTATTTTAAGAGAGGAATGGTCCTGAGTGCTTTCTTAATCCTACCGCCCGCCTGCGTGCGGACGACGAGGAAAACTTCCAACAGCGCCACTCGAGCGATAAAACAATTGATCGATTATTACGGCCCTGACGTACATTTTTTCCGTCGTCCTGTTCGGCTCTTCGCGAAGGATGAGAAACGACAAACAACGCATCGCCGACTTTCATTTCTTTAAGTGCAGAACAAAGAATCACGATTTCCCTTCCTTCTGTGTAAAAATCGTCCAATGTGTATCGGTTATGTTTTCTGACAAGTCAGAGCTACGATTTGTGATTTTTTTCGAGCAAGTTAAATGACTGAAGACAATCAATGATGGTAAAAGTTTGCCAAGCCAAGAGTGATCAAAATAGTTAAGTATTATGTTTATGTATATCCTTTTTCATGTGAGTAAACCGACATTATTCTTTTTCCTTAGGAGTTTACTGACTGTACAGAAAATCTTCATACGTCTGAAATTTTATATATTATTATATTGTAAATAAAAATGTAATGTAATAGAAACTCGTAGACGCTGGAAATACTTTTCCAACTATTAATATGGTCAGCTTATAAAGTGTGTTCTTGAAATAAATAATACAATTTTTTCTGCTGTTGGAAATATATATAATTTACACAAACATTTCAGCGCAGTCGTGTTAATTTGCAATATCTATATGCAGACAGAAACTGAGCATAGGTATGTTTTGGTATTCGCAGTTTTATCTGCAGTAAAAGTTGTCTTACGATTAAAATATGTTTTCTTTGTATAAAAACATGGCCTACTTCACAGTTCGTTTGCTTCACAACTAATGAAGACAATGGTAATAAGAGAACGGAATTTTTCAGATGTCGCACAAATACGACGATGTAGCGAACACTTACATAAAATCACTTCTCTCGATTCCGTTATTTATAACTATCGAAACAACTCCTTAATAACAAATAGCACGCGATGCATCTAAGTGAGAAAATCCCCGCGGCTTAAACGCGTAGTTTAATACCGGCTACGATTCCAGCATTGAGCCGTCTGACCCAAATAGGAAGTTTCCGCCGAAATTCGCCGATACGGCGAAAGACGTAGGGAAGGATTAGGAAAAAAAATGCCGTCCGAACGAAGTGGGAGCCCCAATTACTTCGAAATGCTATCCATTTTCCCGGGAACATTATCGGATCTCCGAGACATAAAGCACTTCCAACGTACCAATTTACTTCGCGGAGAATAATCTGGACTTGGCCTATATGCTCGCGTCGGATCGATTTCCGATTGATGGCTATGCTCGGAATTAAGGGAGAATGGCCGGTGAAGAGAGAGCATCGAGATTAACTCGGAAAAAAAAGAAAGGCGCAGCAGTGACTGCAAAAGCGGTAAGACTAGGGCGAGTGCAGGTTTCCATTGGATACGCAATCGAAACGAAAAAAATTACGTTGAGCGGAGGAAGAATTACCGTTCACGGCACGGCACATTGACGATATAAGTGAATTAAACCTTACGAAAAGTAGGATAGTTCTCGCTGAAAAATAAACCGGCGGGACATTTTCCACGACTTGAACCTCAATTCCTTAAAATAATGAAATCTATAATTTTTCAAGACTTGATCATATCATAATCAATTTTTCAAACGTTTGAAAAAATTCTGCTATTTATATCTTCCTTGAAGAAAATTCAATACTTCGGTCCAACTGTAAAGACTTAAATATCTTATTATCCTGACCGACTTTCTCGTTTATCCTTAAATATTTCGTCAAAATATACTTTCAAAGAATGCCCCTAAAATATTTTCATTAATTTTTCTAAAATACACGACTTCGTGCTTAAATTAACATGCCAACAACCATAAACTCCATATTTTTATCTCAATTTTCATAAACACCCCATAACAAATCTAAGGATTTGTTTGTAGCCTAAAAACATTAAAGAAGACAAAAATCACCACCACGGACATGAAACAAGAAGGATCCCAGCTTAAAATTGACCACTTGATTTCGAAATCGTGAATGATAGTTTTTTTAAAAAACAATTTACGCTCGCTTTCTTACTTTAAATTAAACAGAAAATCTAACGTCCAGTTAATACGGAAAAAAAGCACCGTCGAAACGAGAGCTAAACGTTCACCTGGATTTATGTATGCGATGCTGCGACAGGAAGGTGGTGGGGACAGGAGGAACATAGGAGAAGACGGAGAGGAGGGATAAGACCACGAATATGGTAGGAGGATCCGGATTAAAAGGAGGAACGATGGGAGAGGTTATATGGGATTTCTGAGAACGAGCCCGGAAAAATTCATGAAGCGAGGATGAGGATAAAAAAGGCTCGAAAGAGAGGGAGATGATAATCCGGAGTAAGATGGAGGCTTAAGGGATGGAAGAATAAGTTCGCAAAGCACACTGGATGAAAAATCTCCCCCTATAAGAATCCTCTTCGGCCAAAGTTGTTTTTATCGCAAAGGCAAAATGACAACTGGATTTTTACTAGATATCTTAAAAAGGTAATAAATGATATTGGCGCTGCAGTACCGAATACACGTCCAGTGTATTCACGTAACCGATCGCTGTCGTAAAGATGTTTTATAAAAGATGTTCGTAGTTAGGTATAGTCGATCCGAAGTCGGAAGACTCCTGGCCTCTAAAAAGGGGCGGACACGAGTTAGCAGCAGCCAATAGGAGACTGTTTGTTTGGGAAGGTAGTGGGGAGGAAACCAGTCACTCCTGCTCTCGAAGAGATCGCATCGGACTGCGTTGCCGTTTCTACCGCCGTTTCCTTTTTATTTAGAAACTGCGTAGTATATCAGCTGAGCAAGAGCTGGCAGCGCGCATCGGTATCTGCTCTCCCGCACGAAAGTTGAGAGGGGCGATGGAAGGGGAAACGTTCGTGATTGGCTACTTGCTCTAAGTAGGTCAGGAGGCTTCCGACTTCGGATCGACTATAGTCGGACATAACGACGTGGAAGGTATAGTCGAATGCCACATTGCGGTTTCGAATGCTGCCGCAGGCTTAGGCACACGTCGCTGCTTCACTAATTACGCTGGATATAAATGAGCTTTGGTGATGCTGTATATTAATCACTAATTAAATAAGACAGAAGAAACAATTCAACAAAGATGCGAAGTGTAAATTACGCTGAACTTACTCCAGGTAATGACAATGGAGATAAATTTCTCTATCCAGCGGACGTTTATAACTACCAATACAGGCAATGGAAGAAATAACTCCATTAACATGGATATAAAGGCCAATTACATGCTTTAAAGTTCAAGTAAAATGGAGATTTTCAAATAAACACTTTACTTACATTAAATTTGGAAAATTATTTTTAACGCCTCATTATTTTTTAATTTGTCAGCCTTAAGAATGATATAACATAATTTAATGATTAAATGTATATTTATGGTTACAAATGTAATAAACTAATTGCCAGATTTTCGGAGCAAGTTTATAATTCAACTTAGACAGCAAAAATATTCTACGCATAAATGCATACCCGCAATTCACAGGATAATCTTCAATCACTTTTTCCGATGCGACACCTACAAAGGACCAATCCAGAAGAAAGAAAATCGTGGAACGAGGCAAAACAAACGCGTGACGCAATGAGCAATGACGATACAATGGAAGCTGACGATTCCCAAAGAATACAAGTGACAATCGAGAGTTATCCGAAACAAGGCGTGTCGCAAAAAAAGCAGAAAATGTCAGCCACAGAGAAAGACGAAAAAAAGGCCGCCATATATTTATAAAAGAGACAGAGAGAGAGAGAAAGAAAAAAGACCCTTCACGATCAAAAGACCGGAATAAAAAGACAGATCGCGTAACAATATCAAAAAGGAAAGAGGGTGTGAGAGAGAGAGAAAGAGAGAGAGATGAAAATCGGGAGAGAAGAATGGAAATCCCGCAAGAATACGAGATCAAGCGGCTGAAAATGGCGGGAAGAGAGACGCGGGGAGAAGGAAAAAAGAGATTGAAGCGGGAGAGATGTAGAAAAGTAGAGGAAGAGAGGAGAGAGGCAGAAAGGAGAGAGGTAGAAAGGAAAGAGGTAGAAAGTGATGGATAGAACAGGGGAGAGAGAAAAAAATGAGAGGGAGGAAGAGACGAAGAGAGAGACGAGGTAGGCAGAAGACTGAAAGGAAAAGGGGTAAGGAGAATGAGAGAGAAAGAGAGAAAAAGGCGTGGGAGAAGAGAATGCCAGGGAGGAAAGGGTTTAAGAGACGAAGTAAATAAGGGAACGACGAAGGGGGAAAAGAGTTGAATATCGTGGAGCGACGACGTGAGAGAGGGGAGAGAAAGGGGGATAAAAAGGGAAGGGGGTTTAGAGAGAGAGATGGAAAGGAGGAGAAAGAGACGAAAAAAAAAGAACTCGGGACCTCAAGGGAAACCACCCGACCCACCCACGACCACTGTGCGCGTCCCTTCTAGTCGGTGAGCAACAGAACAATGGAAAGACGTAATGACTTTGAACCGCGGAGACGAAGGACTAAGGCTTCGCTGGGGAAATGGATCGCAGTAGGGAGGAGGATGGAGATGAGAGTGGAAGGGAGTGGATGGACGGGGAAACAAATGAAGACTACGCTGCGAGAGGGGGAAGGAGAGAGAGAGGAGAAAGAAACGAGAGAGATAGAGAGGTTTCGGACGCTCGGCATTTGTCTCTATTTCTCCGCTTGCCGGGGTGGAAAAGGGAGTTGAAAGTGTGACGGGCTTGGATTAAGAGAGAGAGAGAGAGAAAGAAGGGTGAAGGATCTCTCGGTCTTGAAAGATGGATGAAGAGAAAAAGGAGGGAAGGGGATGATGGGTTTAAAACGAAGAAAAGGGTATCTCTGAATTGTGGAAGTGGGGGGTCGTCGGGAAGGGGGAAAAAGGATCGGGGAATATCTCTTTCGCTGATTGAGAAATAGCGGCCGTGAATGATTATGACCCAAATGAATACAAATGACTGTGAGGCGATCGATTCCGGACAAGTTGGGTTTACGATTTTTTTTATTTAATCTTTCAAGCTAAACCTTTCCACTCGAAAATTTTTGCGGCTGTTCATCTTCCTAAAACGCGTTGAAGTGATGACATACTCATTAAATAACGACTCATTTTATTTGTTAAAAAATGCATATGTATATTTAGCTAACTATTATATAAATATTAATATATTTATAAATATTGATCTACATTTTCGTACATTTATTATTACTTTAACATTTTCGACATTAAATTACCAATTAATTAAAACCGAAACGAATTACCAAATTTTAAAACATAATAATTATCATTATTTCAAAAATTGCGCGCAAGTTAATATTTTTTCGTTACTTTAAATTGGCATACGCTAATAACCTAGAATTGCACACATCCTTACATTCAACTGGAAACTGTCCCTTCGTTAAGCAGAAGGATCACAATGTGAATTCACTTAAAACTTTAAATCAAAACAACGAGAATACATCTCACGCGGACAATAAATTAAAATTATATAACATAATTATTATTAAGCACCAAGGAATTACGAATTCCATTTGTTAGAGAGCAGAACCTCGACATTTAAAAAAATTAACACTTCAGACGTGAACACTTATTTATTCGGCAATTATTCATGACCCTCACGTACTTTTCTATCTCTAAAGAGGGGAGGGGGGGAGAGAGAGAGAGAACTACAGGGCAACGGAACATCAACGCTTTAACGATACGCGCGTGATTCGCCATATTTTTTCGCAGGTACGGCGAAAAATACGTAGGTATAAAAAATCCCTTACGGTCACCAGGCAGGTATCATCATCGTCGATGAAATTCACTTTCTTTCCCCAACCCCCCCTACCCCCTGACATGGGATAGGTGTGAATGGGTTCATTTATCCCTCGGTGGTTACCTCTCATATATACGTGACGGGGACATACGGATATTTTTTTCAAGGCAGGAGAATATTTAAATTTTGTCGCGCGGGATGGATATATATATATATATACACATACATATCCCGCGCGATAAAATTTAAATATTCTCCTGCCTTGAAAAAAATATCCCTGTTCCCCGTCACGTCCTCGCAGCGTCGTAAAATGTAAGGAAAAATATATAATCCTCGCGCGACTGGAATAAAAATATATTCCCTTCCCTCCTCCGACCCAGTCCTCTAACCCTCCTACTTTTCCGACCTCAGCTTCTCTCATCTCATATCCCTCTGTTCGAACTCTCCCCTTCTCCCCTTCCTTCGACTTTTCTCCAACCAATCCCCTTCGGCCATGAAGCTGCAGTGGCCCCATACGATGGCCTCCCCCCCTCCCATTCTACCTTCCATACAGATAACCCATCCCTTCTTCCTCTCCCCTTCTCTCTCTCTCTGTCCACCCCCTTGTCTACCTTTTCATCCCCTTAAGGCCTCTCTTTCCCTTTACCCCTCTCCGCCTCCCTTTTACCCCGCTTTCCAATCACCGCCTGCCCCTTTCCTTCAACTCCCCACACGACTAAATCCCCTCCAACCCTTCAACTCCCCCTCCCTTAGCTCTCTCTCTACAGCCGCACAATCCCATCTGATCCCCCCGCTTCATCGACACCTTTTGGCCTCATTTTCAACGTAATCCCCTCCTCTATTCCCGCCATTTTACCCCGAGCCTTCTCCACTGTTATATTCTGGTTGCATTCATGAAAGTCCCATCCTTCAATTCGTCGCGGCATCCCTTTCATCCTTTACACCCCCCTCCATACACCCTCGGGCCCCTTGTATGTCTCTCCCGTATGTATCTACCTATCTCGCATCTTACGACCTCACCTGCTTTGTAAAAAAATGCGGCTCATGAGGAGGATAAAAAAAACTTTATCTAGATGGCGCTGTTAAAAAAGTGACTATGTTACCAGCTAAATAAAGATTTTCCGATATTCGATAATAGAAGTATTTTTTTAATACGCCATAAGCGCTGATATTTTCTGATAAAAATTAGATACAAAAAGGACCGAAACACTATTCCACTAGAAGTTTAATACGCTTTATTCACGAAATACTCTGTAGGACAATCGAAACAAAATTTCAAAGATAAAGGTTTTACTATATTCTTTGCTTATAAACATAAATCGTTTATTTAGATAAAATGGCAAGAAGTAGGATGATATTACATAAATTTTCCGCTGCTACCTAGGTAAATTACTGTAGTAGAAATTTTGAACAAGTATTCCTCGACAAAGAAAGCTATTCCTAAAGTAATAATTCACTCTTCGTCAGCCATTTTCCTTAAAAAAAGCAACTCTACTTTGACTCAAACTATGTAGAGATAAGGTCCTTAAGTTCTTAATTTCTAGGATTTTTTTATTATTCGAATTATTTAAGTTAAGGATTTAAGTTAAGGATTTAAGTTAAGGATTTAAGTTAAGGATTATTTAAGTTAAGGATGTTCGAATTTATACTTGATTTTCTTAATTCATCACATAATGCGCACTCTTACGAAGGTAGGAAGCCTCCAAATCCATCAGGTTGCTTGTACGCAGTTACTTTGGCGAGTCGTCAGAGCGCTAAATTTTAACAATCCTCAGGGTCCATTGTTACCCATATGGAAAGGACGTTATGAAAGGTTTTTATGTACATTTGACGGGTCGATGGTTTCATCCTCGGCCCAAAATCTCCCACCAGATCCGGGCGATTAAATCGGCGCGGTCAGAATGGGGCCATTCTGACTCGCAGAAAGGGAACGACCGGGCGCAAAGCGATCGTCCGAATTTATGTGAAAGGATAGGAGATTATCGCCGGGTTTGATATCTTGGGAAACATAAGTTTCCAAACGTTTCTTCTAACAAATGATTTATTACGGCCTCTTGAGGACGGATGTGATTTTTACTACAATAGGAATCCAATATGATCTTCGTACTTTTCCCAAGTATTCATATCGATTTCGACACAAATTGAAATGCATGTCCACTTGTATCATTTTGACTAACTGTCCGTCTTCAAATAACGAATGAAAAATCTCATCTTATGGAACATATTAGGTGATGTAGGCAGCTAGTTGATTCAGATTTAAAAAACGATGGTTCCATGTTACTCGTGCGAATAATTTTGTCCCGCGCCCACCACTTAATGCAAACGTGTTTTTAAATTTTAGCAAGGTATTTGGAAGTGAATGGTATATTTTGATAATTTTTCAGTTAATGAGAATATTAGAAAATACTTCCAGGTATCAAGGAGGTTTACTCCTAAAATTAAAAATTCGTTTTCATTAGTCAAGCATGCACTTTTACACACAGCCATTATTCTATTGCAACAAAACTGTTTTCCACAGAAATTATGGAATATTGGCGAACTCAAAAATTACGCGAATCCAAATATAGAAACACATTTCATACAGATACAAAACCGGAAAAAATACAACTCCTTAAAACCTGTACTACCAGCCTTTTTGAGCATGGTCTGCTGTTTCTCCTAGTTTAAAACTGAGGCTGGTTTATCTGTTTGTAATCCACCATCGTTCTTTTAATCATCAACGTAACGATAAGCCTAAATTTGTAAATTATCCTATGAAAACATGAAAGCAAAGGATTCCTGGCTATATTTCATCTTCAATATTTTCTTTCAGAGAAAATATTTAATCCTTGCATTACAGGTTTTATTTCGAGAATAGAACGAGCGAATCCCTCGATCTCCGATAATTCGTCGCGAGGCCTCCTTGCCGTTTCGTGTAAATCGGGCTATTTTCGCCTGTAAACGGCTTGTGGCTAACTCGCAAAGAGAGATAAACGCTCGAAGATCAGAAGAGCGAGGGAAATCACACAAACAAACTTAAAACGTGTACATTTCAAAGAGCCCCTCGGGCGAGGCCTCGGGCACATTTTCAGCAAAACCAAACAAATCCGTCCTCCCTGAGCAGCAGGAAGGCATTCGCCGTTTCAAATAAAATAACGAAAAAAAAAGTTCAAACTGCGCACTGAAACGCGAGGGTATTAACGAGATTACGCGATTGACGGAGGGTTGCGCAAAAAATGTCAAAACAAATTAATCCATGATCTTTTCGTACTCGAGATTTACGAAAAAGGGGAGGGACACTCGAACAAGAAAAAGAGAGAGAGATGGGGGAGAGCGTGTTTGCAAGGGCGATTCAGCTAAAGATGTCTCATTTGCGTGGAGAATCTTCGGACTAAATGACATCGGGGTTATCTCAGAGGTCAGTCCGGACAAGTAGCCGGAGAGTCTGGCTAGTGCAAGACCGATAAGAGGAGAGGAAAAAATGGGGTAAATTAATGAAAAAAGGACTTCTTTTGAGGACAGTTTGGGTTCGGATGGAGGAGTAACGCAATTAGGGTACAAAGTAAGGAGAAACCGAAGATAAGACTTTCGGATAAATTATTCAACTAAAAGTAAACACTATCTGTTACGCAAAACACGGCCCTAACCGCAATCCTACCTACGCAGGATAAGGCTTAATTTAATTTCGCATACTTCAGTCTGATAAAAATGTACGTAATAAGACTAACGACAATTATTTCAGCCTATTTAAGGACGTATTGTTACATGTAGAGGTTTCTCAAAGTCCCTTTACATCCAAGTTTAAGACTGACTAACGTAAATAGAGCGCATGTTATATATGTTTATTTTTACATTTACTGACACATTTATTTTTATATTTATGGTTTGTTAAGTCAGCGCATTTATTTCTAATAATTAAATTTTTAACAAATTCTCGGTAATCGAGAATTTCGATTATTATTCGTACAGAACAACTATTTCATATACTAGGCCAATACTTTCAATTGACCAATAAGGACTCTAAAACTATGCAGCAATGTCACATACATCCTCGTCCTGCGTCTAATCCATCGCACGGTAGGTTAAGGCTTCAATCCGCGTGAATTTCGGTGAATAGCAGCAGTGCGATAGAGGAATTCCACTTATGCGATCAAAATTTTATTACGTTCCAAAAGGTCACGCCAGAATGCCTACACTTAATTCGATCGGAAACCTTCGAACAAGAGATACGGAAAATAAAAAAAAATGTTCCGATAGCTGATTACATCGATTCACCCAACCATTCGGCGGCTTATCTGAGAGGAAAATAATTCCTGTTATCTTGAATCAGAACCCTTCCAACAAAAAAAAAAATACAAAATCCCGAAAAAATATACTTTCCGATATCTTTTTAAAAAACTCCTCTCGTAAAAATGGTACACAAAATAGGGTGTGGCTGCTGAAGATAAGGAAAAGACCCAATCCTAGCTCCAGGCTACGATACTTCAGGGTTGTAATTTACGACAACGATCGCAACGGCGACTTGGAATAACGCGACCGAAACAAAAATCTCGGATTCATCTCCATGGCACCGAGCATCACGAGAGGACAAGAAAAACAATTCACCCTCGCGATCCGACGCTGTCCACACGGGAGCGCCGAAGGAAACGCAAACTGTGGAAACGATCGGTAAACACTCCCTTCGCCCGGTTGCGCCTTCGAAGATTCGGATGTTTTCGAAGAAGAAGACTCGTTTGATTACCCAATAAGGAAGACGTTAGCTAAAGGGATCGTGTGACTTTCGGAGGATCGATTAAAAAAAAATATATCCGATAAGGCGGGGACACTAAAGGGCGGATGTACGTAAGACGAGACGCGGCGTGGCGGGGAGATGATGAGAAAACAAAATAAGGAAAAGGGAAAGAGTGAGGAAAGGGAGGTAAATGAAAGGGAGGATAAGCAAAGAAAAAAAAGATGAAGAGAGGGAGAGGAATAATAATGGATGGGCGTATGCAAAATGTAGAGAGAGAGAGAGAGAGAATAAGACCAAAGTGATGAAGTTGGAGGGGAATCAAGTTTCAGGGGAGCAAATTGAAAGGAAAGAAGGAAGGAAGGACAAAGGAAGGAAATGAGAAGAAAAACATGGAGGAAAACGAGGAGAGTAAGGGATTTTTTTTACTCCTTCGAGAGGCGACCGAACGAGCAAAAAGATTTTTTTTAGGCGAAACCCTGTTACGACGAGATTAAATAAAAGAACGTTTAATGAGATAAAGAAACCAAATCTTTTAAAAGAAAGTCCGTTGAAGCAAAGAACCTGCACGTAACGGCTTTTTCGGCTCGTTGTTATTCACGGTTTAATAGAATTTCGTGTCACGGAATGGCGCGTCCGGAATGTTCCGCGGCCCGTTTGCTGCTCGTAAAACAGGAAAAAATAAGCGTTAATTCGGGGAGGTTTAAGCCGACTTTATTTTTCAGAAAAACTTAAAGCACCGAGATTTACAAGATAGCGATTCAACTTAAAAAAAGAGAAGAGAAAAATAAATTGACCAATTACAGCGAGTACTAAATTAGGGAAGAGGAAATCGAAACGACGAAAAATAAGATAATACCAACGGGGTTACAAGGGGCTAAAAATGAAAGAAGTTGGGAAAACACAAGTGTAACGTTAACTGTACAAGGAAAATAATGAAACATAAACAATCGTCAGCCAAGTTATAGGGACGGTTTACGTTTCCGCTCAGCTATTCTAGTGGTCCGGGTTCGAAACTTGATGCTTGCATCATTATATAAATGATATTTTGATGTCGACGTAAACTTCCACTGTAAAACTGCAGTAATGTGCTCTATGCGAAATTATATGGTTAAATACATTAAAAAATATCACTTTAAAAGGTCATTAATGATTACTCAAAAGCAAATTAACAGAGGTTAATTATAATAGGAAGACATTGTTTTGAAGGTAGAAGTAATGGAAACTCCATGGACAGGCTAAAAAGAAATACATAAAAAATGAAATGTCTAAATAACACATGGAAAAAAGGATCAATCGAGACAAAGAGGAAAGCGAAACCAAGACCTGGAGGAAGAAAAGAAAGAAACGAAGAAAATAAAAAAGAAAGTACTAGCAGTGGGACAGACTAAAAAGGCAGGCGGCGAAAAAGAACGAAAAGATAAAGCAAAGAGTGAAAGAGAACGGCGATGAATCGGCGAAAGAAGAGAAAGAATTTGAGAAGAATGGGAAGATGAGTTTGGGAACAATGCGACGAGAATCGGATTGAGGAGAGGAGACAAATTTGTATTCTCCAATCGCGCTGGCCTCCCTCTCCTCCTTCCATCCCTCCCCTCTCTCCGACAACCAACCCAACCCCCTCTCTCCCCCTTCTCTCTCTCTCACACACACACACGCCCCCACCGTCCCGCCTCAATCCGTCTCTTAACTCCCTCTCCCGCTCTTATCTCCCAACCGCACTCCCCACCACCACTTCCGACCACGCCGGAATCCATAAAAGGTAGCCTAGCGAACTAAAAAAAAAAGGGACCGGGAAGCCTAATAAGGATTAGTAATAAGGAATTCATTTACTCGACGTGATAATTCGTTTCGTTGGTTCAAATGAGGAAAAAATGACAGGAAATTGTCTTCCCTGACTGTTGCCGGGCTGGTGTAACGCCGCGGGTCGGAATTATCACTCAGTTAATTTTCATGGTTTATTTCCAAGCTCTGCCTCGGCATGAGATTCTCCCATTGCGTCATGAATTCTATAAAAGATTTAACGAGTTGAGGGTACGCTTGAAACCGGATCCGTATTTGGCTGTGGGATTTCAACGCATTAGAGCACGGACGGAGTTATGCGACAGATAACCTGGGATGACAGTCGATGCGACCCAAATATATAAATGACCGTCGATATGAACACATATATGGTTATCGCATTCTTAAAGCAGCAAACAATCGATTTATAGGATGGGAAATCTTTATTAATAGAGTTAGTCCCCGTCGATCCTGAGGATCAAAAGGAACAACGAAACGATCGAAAACGGAGTCAATTCACTCACGATATGTGTAATTCATGAAAGATATGTTCCGATGAAGAAAGTGCTTCTACAATAAACTACTTAACAAATTTTTGTTCATTATTTTTATAAAAACATCTTTTAAAAATATACATAAACGTACTGCCTGGGAAAAGAAAAATATACATTTATCCTGTATTAAAATTATATTCATGGGAAAATAAAGATTGTGGAAAAGAAATACATTTTCCGAAAAAAAACCCTCGTAACCAAACTATTTTTTATTTATTTTCAAACGCACAATTAATGAAACTACGGATAACGGTGGTTTACTGTATAGTGATCGTAGTAATTGTGAAATTCGCAAAAGGATCCTATACACACACACACACATATCGATCAGGAAATAGTTGTTATATTTTCGAATTATATTAGCGAATTACCACACATAAATGGATTACATATACCTCTATCTATAAAATAAAAGGAAGTATGTACTTGAAAATTCGCTAAAAACCGTCTTTTTTACTGAAAACAAAAACAAAACCATATATAGGTTATAAATTTTTACGTAGATTTATTGACTTCCTTATCGGCGTATATCAACGACCATTAAGCTAACCTGAAGCAGACCCTACACATTAACAGATGATAAAGGAACCTCTCGTAGCCATTAAACGGATGAATAAGCCAGATACGCATTTCGACTACAAAGTAGCCCTCTTCAGAGGTAATTCACCGACAAGTGTATCCTAAAGAGAACCTATATTTTAGAAAATTTATTGGATTCAAGCCAAAAGTTGAGTTCGATAACCCATCTTTGAATCTCATTATAGAGTTTAGCATACGCTAATGCCACCCTCATTATACAGCCTCTACTTATTTTTCGAAAACGTTAACTGATATGCTCCGGCATTCCGAACCACATGCGATAGAATGCCCGATAAGAAAAAAAAAGGCATGCGCTTTACGATGGCCCGTTAACCAGTTGCGCAAGACTTCGGCGTGAAAGTTCGATCTGGAGAGGAAAGGAAAAAAAACAAAAGAAAGTGTCGTGAGTGAGGGAGAACGAAGAGCGAAATTAATGTCTCAAGTTGGAGGAAGAGGGATTTTTTTGGATATGACGCCGGGCTCCATGAAAAAGTGATTATTTGGAGATAGAGATGGCCGAAGTTGGGCAGGAAAGAATAAATCTCAGTTGGAGCGTATAGCAGGTGGTAATGAGTCCGCCAAGGGATGAGAAATCGGAAAAAAAATCTTCGCAGGGGAAAATTAAAGCTGACTTACTTTCTTTTTTAAACCGAGTCATTTTTTTTCTCTCGCCGAACATTCCTTTACGTTAGGTCCATCGATTAGTTTGAGAAGAATCATAAGGGAAATTACACCGAAAAAGCTTCACGTGCTGTGAGATCCATTTGAGGAAATAGTTCGGAGAAACTATTCCCATAAAGCTTCACTTGCGATAAAATTGAAGTGCTTATAAAGACCACAATATTATTTCCAAAGTTTTATCGAAATATGAAAAATAACACAAATAGGCAAACACAATATGGGTGATCAGGCTGCGGTAATTCAATAATTGATGATTCTATAATATAATCAAGGAATCTTTTTATAGAGATAATCTAACGAACTATCATTTGAAGAGAAAAACGCAATTCTCAAAATTATTTGAGAGAATTTTTCGCGGCTTACCTATTAGTTGGATCCTAAGAATTTAATATATTAAAACTTCAAGAAGACTTTATAAACAAGTAATGGGTATAAAAATAATTTTTTATAAATAACTTTTATATTTTAACATTTATTATACTCGTTACTTCAAATTTGGTGAAATTTCCTGCATAAGTTACCTTTTACTGGTGGAGGCGGTGTTATATTCAATTAATCTGGATATCAAGGCTGAATACATTTCTTGTCGTATACAAATCAACGAAGCGCAACACGAGTAATATCAAAGGTAAGTAATCGGTACTATTACACAATCATTATGGGTGTAAACGTAAATTATCACTTTTTGCGATAAAAACTATAAATTTAGGCTAATTCTACTCGGATTTGAATTCTGTCTTCAAAAATAAGAAACTACAATTTATATCCTATCCGATAGTTTAAGTCTCGAGTTCAAATCTTGATGCGAAATAATTTTAAAATGCAAATGTAGAAACCTATAGACCGATTTACGTGTTTTCTTATGGGCCAAAAATGGGGCAAAAAGGGGCCAAAATAGCCCCTCAAAGTGGGAATTTCGAAAGTTTCGGAATTTTTCCTTCGGTTGTGACCTAAAACCTACAATCCTACGAAATTTCAAGTTTCTAGCACATCTGGAAGTGCCTCATAATTTTGTATCCCGCCTAAGTGGTCACAAACCGCTATATATACCTATATTATACATCGAGTGAGGTTAATATAAAAGTTATTAAAAAAGATAACAGGACAAAGGGTTTTTACTGAATTTCGAAGTACATTTTGAAATTTATGACACAGTATTCTTCTTGGACGATCCAAAAAAAACTAACCCGAACGAACATTTCCGCCAGGCAGACTGAAAAACGCCGAATTTCACTTTCAAATTTCGAATATTTATTGCCTAACTCCAGATTTTCAGACGTTACTGGTACATATCTGAATCTCCGAAATTCAACGACGATACTATAAAACATGTCCCAGATACAACAACGGAAAAAAACATCCCTCCATTTATATGCACCGCCTATACAGTCGGAGAAATACTCCTAATGACCCTGACGCAGCGAATCCAAACTGAAAGACAACGACGTATGACAGATATATAAATCCCGATTTCTTCAAGTATATCTCCCGAATTTCTCTCTCTCTCTCTCTCTTTCCATCATAACATGTCCTGTGAACTGTTTTCCCGGAGCGGTTTCCTCGTTTCCTAAGTTAGCAGTCCTAACATCAATCCCGCTGTCCATATCAAAATCTTCTCCCCACTAAAAAAAAAAAATATACGAAGAAAGTACAAAAAAAGAAAGGCCTCCTTCCGTCTTCTCCCCAAGCCTCCTACCCTTTCTCCTATCCTCCCACCCAATTCCCTAAACCTATTTGCCAATTTCCCACACGCACGCTTCCCCTCCCACTTTCCCAACCCTCTCACTTCCCAGTTTCACCCGCAGGGACGCTCTCAGGAAAGCTTTATAAGGGATTGGGGCATCCGGACCAAACTCCCTGTGAAAAAAAATAATTCCCGCCCCTTCCATCGAAACCCCTTATAACTCTCCGTCCTCCTCCTCCTCCTCCTCTGACGGGACATAAGGTTACTGCCCCACACCTCTGCGTCCCTCTGGACCATATACCCTGAAGGTATACGCGGCGTTCCTCTCCAGGTTCGTGCTAGGACCGAACAAATTGGGCGCAAGGCTACGGAAGGAATGTGGAGCAAGCACTCTACTATTTTGTTTGCAAAATTCGTCCGCATATATGACGTTTCGCGAATGATAGCATATATCGCGTTAGCGACAGTTGAATTACAAATCGTTGGACGACAAACGGATAATGATGCAATAAATAGTTGAGTAGACCCAATTACAAAGCAAACGTGCTCATCAGCGAGCCTTGATAAACACAATACAGCAAATGTAATTTTTTGGGTTTCCCATTTCATTGTCACAGAAATTATAGTAGTTACTCGAGTTACAAGTCATAAAATGAGTTTGCAATTTCCTTTATTAATATGGTAACATACATCTGTCTAATTTGTGTAACTATACAAGTTATCCTAAAAGGGATAAGGAGATTAATAATACAAAAAGTTATAGTTTCAGCAATTACCAAGTCAATTACAAAACTAAGTATGTATATTGTGATATAGCGTTTTTCTCATTAGTGACATTCATTTAATTCAGAATGAAATTTCTGGACCACATATTAAACTTTATTTCCTCCTAAATAAATAAATAAATCGCGGAAGGACGAAAACATAAATTAGACAATTTTTAATAATCAGTCAAATTTCATGGTTATAGATTGGAAGGAAAGCGAATAAAACCCCATCTTTACTTTATCGGCCTTTAAAAAAATCCCGAGAGACTAGATTTTACCGAAAAATGTCCAATCGTGACGTATCATCTCGTGGTACCTGTCATCCTAGATTATTCCTAGATGTTCGGGAAGAGAGATCTCGATCCACTTTCCGCTCCAAAATTGTGGGAAAAAAAAGATTCCAATATATCCCTCCGCCTTCCTCCAGGGAAGACATTTCTGGAAAAATGAGAAGACCCATTTCTTTTCTTGCATCGATCCCACGTAGAAAATTCACAGATGAAGAAAAAACCCCGAGTTATTTTTTTAGACATTTTTTTCGGTCCGAAAAAGAGAACGTTCTCTAGGTTTTTGAAAGAGGCATTTCCAAAAAAAGGAAGAGAGACAGAGGAGTACGTCATTCTCTCTCTCTCTCTCTCGATACTGTACTCTCCTTAATGAAATTCCTAGACACCTCTCGACTTATTATATTTTTCTTTCGGAAAAAATACCTCCTTTTTTTATTTAGGCTCGTTTATGGTACGTTTTCCCGGCGGAGTACATTACTCCAGATTCCACCGGAAGAGAGGGTGAAGGTCGAAGCTCTCCTGGCGACACGACGACCCTAAAAAACTTCCTCGCCCTAAAAAGTCGATACGGCCACCCATCTCGCCCACCCCTTTCTACTCCCTCCCCAGTTCGCGTATCGAGATCCTTTTATCTTTCTCCTTCCCCCTCTCTTCCATCCTCCCTCTCCCCCTAATATCCTTTTGTGTCGCGAAAAACCCTTTCTCTTCTCGGCTTTCACCCGATTTACTCGATAGGGTCGATTCCCTTACAGCGCGCGAACACACACACACACCCATACAAAACACTATCTCGGGAGGAAAAACAGAGAAAGAGAGCGCTTGATGGCCGTGTAGACACAGATTGCTTTTCACTTCCCTTCGACGCGAAGCGAAGATACATAAAAAAAGAAAGAATGGGATGGTTATGGATTTCGGAAGAAATAAAAAAAGAAAGAGATCCGACTCGGCGATTAAGAAGACCTTTTGTTCTTGTGTTCTTTTTTTTGTCCTACGCAAGGGTTCCACTTTGATCGGATGCTTTATTTTTTTAATTTTTTTGAAGAGGAAAGATGCACTCGGGTGGGGGTCACGGGTGACTGATTTTCATCGCTTTTAGAACTCTTGGGGTTGTGACGATTTCGCCGAAAGGGATTGAAAACAAACGCTTCGATTTCGCTTCCACGAGGTGGTGTTAGGTGATTGCAAACAAATATTTTCGAGAAAACATCTGGAGAGGATCTCCTAATGCATTAACTAGTAAATTAATTATTTAAACAAAAAATAGGAAAAAGTGGGTGCTCGATTAAGCTCACCTGAGAAGAAGACAGCTTTGGTAACTATGAATAATGGAAGTGCTCCTTCAGATCGAGAACGAAAGTATAATATCTGTTTTGGAGGTTCGTTAAATATAGATGATATGATCAAGAGATGGTCATCTGTCCTTGAAAATTATATTTATAAAATAAACAGTTCGTTGTACCTCATTAATAAACTTCATTAATTAATTACGAGTGCTTTTAACATATAACAAATAAACTTCTGAGAAAAATTTGCAAACAGACGACAGTTCCACCGAGATTACGCTTCGTTAATGAATTCTCGACATAGCTATAATTAATTCACAAAACAGACTGAAATTGTGGTGTTATCTTTATTCGAAGTACTATATATATATATATATATATATATATATATATATATATATATATATATATATATATATATATATAAAATCAAAGCATTAAAAGCTAAAAAATCTAGCATTCTATCGTATACTACTTGCTTTATATAGTATGAGCACCGAAAAATCTAACTTTGACGAATATATTCGCGTGGTTTCCAAATACGGAAAATAATACACCAAAAGTACACATAATCTTCGCATAATAAAATGCACTACCAAAGCAAAGCAGACAATTTCGGAACACATGGGCGTTGGTTGCACCTACCAAAACAAAAATACCCCTTATCTGACGTTACTGGAAGAATAGCCCTCTTTTTCCCCATTCGTTACAAACAAATCCTAATGATCTAACAAGGGAGTTTTTTTCTTCTCTCATGTCGAAATCCTCTAATTCCACCCACTAAAACCATCCGAGACTCATCCGCCTCCTTCCCGCAATCCCATCATCCCTCCGAAACATATTCTTACACCCAACGGAAAAGCGCCCAATCCCTCTTGTAAGATCCTTTCCCTCCTCTCTCTTAATCTTTACCCTCTCTCTCTCTCTTGACTTTTCCACCCTCTGTTTAATCCCTCAGAATTTTCAAGTACCTTTATTTCACCTACCATCGGGACATACGTATAGTGGATCCGCATACATAACCGCCCTAAGGTATTTGATGGTGGGGAGTGGTGTTGCAGAATGTCATGAAAATTGGAAATGGAACCAAGAACGAAGTAATTTTAAAACGAAGGAACAACGGATGGCCGTTGAAACACGGGTTACTTCGATTTTTGGCGCTTTTTTGGGAAGCAAGACAGGAACCGTAACCTCTTATTACGGTTCGTGCTAAAACGTACCGACTGCAATTGTATCACTTCAGTTGCATTCTTAGCAAGAATAAAGGTGGCATAAACGACACGATCGCAGAAAAAATATTAGTCTTTAAAGGTATTAAATCCGTTGAAGTTTCTATTTAAGCATACATCAACCCTGCACAACGAGATAGCGAAAGTTGACCGAGTTTGCGCAATTCACTTCAGAATATACCGAAACACAGTAATGTAGCTGTTTGCCAGTGAAGAAAAAGATAAGTTAAGATTGGAATGAGAAAACTTTTTCCCCTACTCGTCATTCTCATATATTTTAACGAGTCCAAGGATATACTGATTCGCGCGCCAGTTTTTCGCAAACCGAAGCAGTGATTTTTACAAAGAAGAAAAAAAGATACTTCCCAAAAAAAAAAGCCCATTTTCATTTATACGTTGGCGACGTTCTCACTTCGCGTACAGCGAGGACGAAGACCACCTCTCCGCTTTAATACATCCCAGTCCGAATATCTCCCCCTCTGGGAGAGAAAGCGCGAAGCGGGAGCCGGAGCAAAATGACAAATGCGGAGAGAAAGAAAGAGAAAATCGAAAATACTGTCCGACTTTAATTCAGGCGACACCCTCTCCCTCTCTCCTACGTCACATACTGCTCTCGAAGGAATCGAGATGCAAAGAAAAAAAATGCACGTACGTTGAACTGAAAGATGTTCCCAAAGGGATGCAATCCCGTCCCAAATGATGCGAGGCGGCGTGATGAGTTAAAAATAGAGAAAAAGCACACAGCAGGGAGAATGAAAAAGAGACACTAGGAGGGAGAAAGTGTGGATGAAGACGGAGATGATTAACGAGGAATTGATTTCTGTGCGCGAGACGAGAGGAGTCTGGCGAGAGAAGAAAGGCGGAAGAAAAAATAGGTTAGCGAAAGAGGAAGACATTTACGAAGGATTTAGAGAGAGAGAGTGGAACTGTGGCAGGAATGTATAGACAAGGCCTATGATTAAGCTATCAGAGCCAAAAGAGTAGGAGAAAACTCGTAAACACATCACACAAATATTGAAGTTAGAAAATGAAGAAGCGAGAGAAATTAATGCAAACGGAAGTGTTACCTTTAAATTGTTGGCACAAACAAATTATACAACAAAGAGTAATATTACCTAATCATGCCACGTATATTCAGGTTGTTAAACAAACGTATTTTTAAAGTAAGAATAAAAAAATTAGTCAAAACTATTTCAGAATGGAAAACAAAAAAGTGACCAAGCTTCAACATAATGTGCCCGTTCTTATAATAGCTAAATGAATCTTTTATTCTGATTCTGACTAATCAAAAGTCTTTCTAAACATTTTATGCTAAATGGTAAACTCAAAGCATATAAAAAAATATTAATGTAAAACAAAGATATTTTAGTCTTCATAAAATCACAACCATAAAAATACTCGAATCTCGGATATTTTTGTTGTGTTTGCTGGAAATTCATCATTGTTTACCGACTGTCGTGACGTAGGCGCATTAAAACGGTGCCTATCAGCGCCGTCTGAATCATTACCGACAAATTTTCATTCGTATTCATATTCATGGCCTTATTACGAAGAACAAACTGAGAGGTCGATATACGTTAAAGCGTCACGTACTACTCGTACCAACATGACGTACACCAAAATTCTAACAACTACGCAAAGCTGAATGCGTGTTTTGAATAATATTCGGTTCTTCTACTACCTACTTGTTAGCTTTCGACTCCTGCCATGCACGAGGAAAAGCAGTGAACACGTTTCCTGTCGCATAGGTGAGATAGATCAAAAAGATACTCAATCCCTACCCAAGAGGAAATGAGGAAATCTCATTACGCTAAATCTTACATCAACGATCGAACCACTCATTGATCAAAAGGATCCCGCTTCCGAGAGTTTCACCTGCTAAGCGAAGTCACAACTCCCCTTCACGCCGAAAAGAGAAGAAAAATGAGCTAGCGAGAGACATCGCATGCCGGACGAATAAGAGGGTGCGAGAAACCCGTTTGGACATAAATACGGAATGAGAACCCTCTCTCTGCCACGAGTTAACAGGATGTAACAGAGTCTGATATTCCCAGATATTGGCAGTACAAATAAGGGTCGAGGAAGGGAGGGAGAGAAAAATTACGAGGCACGGGAAGTCGTATCAGCAATCCACGGTGAGGGGAGGGGAAGTTTTTTTTATTTGGGGGAGGGGGAGAGAAAAGAATGGTGTGGAGAGGTAGAAAATGTAGGAGGGTAGACAAGGAAGAGTGGAGTACAAAAACAAGCCAGAAAGTGGCGGCGGTAGAAAATGCAGCAGAGCAGCTCTAAATGGACGTTTAAAAGTAGTTACAACTGAGATAGAATAAGGAATGGAATGCGAAATGTAGAGGGAGAGAAGTAGAAACAGTAAGGGTGGTGAAAAAGTGAGGATAAAAACAGTAAATGTAGGAAAGGAAAGAAGGGGAGTAGAAAAATAAGCCAGAAGGTGGCGGCTGTAGAAAATGCAGCAGAGCAGCTTTAAATGGAAGTTTTAAAGTAGTAGGATTTGAGATAGAATAAGGAATGAGATACGAAATGTAGAGGGAGGGAAGTAGGGGCAGTAAGGGTAGTGAAAAAGTGAGGATAAAAACAGTACATGCAGCAGAGGGAAGAAAAAGTACAAATGGGAATAGGTCTAAAAGAGACCAAGGGTAGAAGGAATATGGGGAAAGGAAGAGCAAAATAATGGATGAGGCATAAAATGAAACGGGGATCGAGAATGTGGTAAGGGTAGAAATGGCGAGGTAGCAAAGGGTAGGGAGAAGGATTAGGAATAAAAAAAGAACAGTAAGTAGAAAGAATAGTTGAAAACGGACGATAGAAAGCTAAAGTAGAAAAATTGAACAGAGGGCTTAAAAAATCGGTGCAACGCTAACTTTCTCGAAATTCTTACGCTCCATCCCTTAATAATTATTTCTCAGTTTACATTAATGGGTATTTAAGCGCAGTTTGACTAGTAGCAACATCACTGCTAAAGTTAGTGGGGAGAGTTTGGCCTAACATGCTTATTTTTATTATAAATAGAGCTTATTGGTTATTGTTAACGACATTAAGCTCTACAACTGGACGGATTTTAATCAGAATCCATGCAGCCATTTTTGAGTAAATCGAAATTTTTCGAAAATTTGCAGGGATAAACTGTCCCACCAGTGTAGCGCGATATGGATCGTTTCGACTTGGCTCTATTCTGAGTGATACCATATACAAAGACAACAATTAATCAAATTTAGTCAAACCGTTTCACACAGAGAGCCGCACACAAGACGGAATTACGAAAACCACATTTTCGGACTTGATCGCGAATAAAACGTGCATATTCCTCGATACAACGAACTAGAATTTTTTCGCTGCCACAACACCCTCTCGCATACGGATTACATAGAGAAAGCATTGTTTAGGAAGTGTAGGTAGAAATATAGGAATAAATAACGACAGAAAGAGTAGGATGATTTACGAGACGAGAGAATATTAAGGGAAATAAGTGGGAGGAAAGCAGAAGGGGAGGTATGAAGTACCGGGAGAGAGGGGAGATATGGGAGTCGGGAAAAAAAAGAACAAACGACGCACGCGCGGCGAGCCTCTAATTTGAATTCGAGATTCTGTCGCAATCGAACGTGTGTGGGGTTTGGACGGTCAGAGGGGATGGCCGGGGTTATGGTAAACAGCGCTAAATATTAAGACCGGTACGAGCTAGCGTGAAGGTAGAGGGTACTAATGTGTAGGGGGGGAGGGGTGATAAGGGAAATTGGAAGGAGTAGAAATGGAGGGTTTCGTAACGTGGCTGTCGGACACGTTTCGGAGTTGAGAGCGTGTCTGTCTGTCTCTCTCTCTCTCTCTCCCACTCGTTCGATATAAGGGAGAGAAAAAAATTGCGATCGCCCGTTGGAATTGAAAAAAAATTCTCGTTTCCTGTGAATTTTTAACGGGGTCTATTCCTGTCCGAAAGACCCCCCAACGAGTACGCGGAGGACGAGGGAAAAATTGTCTCCACCTCCCCCACCCTCCCCCCAACACACACGCGCACGCACACACTCCTTCCCTCCTAGATACGAGAAAAAGGGATCTCCTGTTTTACCCTGCGCCTCTTTGCCAGTTACCCGGAACGACACCTGGTCGTATCGATCACAATTAGGGGAGGCGTCTCGGAAAAAAATGTCACCGGAAAAAAAGCAGCTGTTTTATTTTTGGTCCATTGTTGAGCGTCCCGAGGAGGAAGAATTATTCAAAAATACACCATTACGCGGGGCTTAGGAAAAATATAGGACGACTTCATCCTTTCATCTGCCATTTTCAGCAATTAAAGCGTGGATATTAATACACCATCGTCAGAGTATGAAAGTATAGTTTGCTGAAGAGGAAGATACGTTCTGAAATCACGCAACAGGGACCGCAACTTGCGTAAATTACGATAAAGATAAACGGTTGAAAGCGTTGGTTTAACATTTTTTCAGTGGAAACAAATACGAAGTTTAAATAAATAGGTGTTTCATCTACCGCAACTGTCCTTTCATATAATTTTAAAACTATGTGCTAAAAAGATATCAGGCTTAATTGCTAAGAGAAGAAAATGGATAGGATTTTCATATTCGAGTCGAGAAGTGCCTTGCGACCGCAATTGATGGGAAACATAAAGGTTACTCATTTCGTGTTAGTTTTACCAAGTACTAAAGTTAAAATAGGGGCTGCTTTACCATGGTAAAATATCTATACCTCTATTTTAATCGTTACATTAAAAAATTTCATTAAGTAAGATTTTAATTAAAAAAGACTACACCTGATAAAGCATGGACTTGGCTCTAAACTGCCGATGTGTAAAGCCTGTTACTTCAAAGAATGCCCAAGGAAATGTTCCAGAATCAAGACGGGTGAAATGCCTTTGAAGATGGCTTCTATGTCATTAAACGGAACGATTAGTGGTTCAATGCAAACGACAGCATTTAAGCTAAGCTTGCTAATGCCGTTGGTTTACAACAGACAGTTACGAAGGATTCTCCAACTACCTTTGAAGTTTCGACTACGGTAACACCGAGTAGTTAAAAAGGCTACGTTATTCTAAGAATCTTCACCGTTTATTAGCGATCTACAGATGAATAACATACCACTCGTACCTAATTATCACCAAATAAAGATACCGAAAAAGCCTACAAAAGAAGTACAGAAGTGGAGACAAAAATAAATAAACACGCAAAGCCGTAATAAAAACGAAAACGAAAATAAACTAATTAAATCTCGCTTCCTCGTGCACTTCCGGAACATAAATCCGTTGCCGGGAGTGATTGGAGGGGTTATTGTAAAACAAATAGCCTTCCAGTAAAATCTGTACCGCCTCCGCTTCGAAGACTTCCCACACACACGGAAAATAAAAAAGCGATTTCCCTCCGCGAGAATATCGCGGCATAAATCCATTCACGGACGTGATTAGGAAGAGCCCTTAAAACAAATACGCACAGACCTACGAGGCTTCGCAAAGGAACGGTGCACGCGAGACTTTAAAAAAAAAACGTTATAAAAACAACTAACCCAGGCGAAGGTTTGACAGCGGCGTGTGAAGCGAAAGAGAGCCGAGATTCGTTAAAAAAAAACTGCTCTAAAAAAGAATCACATCCGCTTTTTTATTATTTTTTTACCTACACACGCCATACCTTCCCACTTTTCGAACCTTTCCTTTCCCCTCTACCACCTCACAAACTCCCATTCTATAACATCGAAATGCCTCTCGAAAAAATACCCCTCGCAACCCCGACCTAACCCACCCCCTACGCTTTGAAATTTACGACGCTTCCAACTACCTCCTACCTCTCTCCCTCCCTCTCTCTCTGTCTTTCTCTCAGACCGAAAAAAGTAGAAAAAAATCCTCCCCTCTCCCACGCATCTCAAAAAATCTCCCTCCCCAAAAATTCTCCCTCTCTCTCTCTCTCTCGTACAGAGTTTGTTATTTCAAGTCAGATGTCCCTCACCGCCACCCCTCCCCCCTCTTTTACCTTCCCCTTTAACCCCCCCCCCCCTCCTTCCCTACGTCTTCTCTCTGCCACCCCCCTCGATCTTTCGAACCCTTCACGTCACACCCCCTTCAACTCCTCTCTCCTTTTTCCCTTCGAAAACTTCCTTCCACTCCCAAATCCAACTCCGGACCACTCTCTACGTAGAGAGAGAGAGAGAGGCTGAACAGACCGACCCTCCGCGCAAAGCACAACGCCTTGCATACAAGTCGAGAATGCAATCTCGATCTTAACTTCCCGAAGAATCTCTTCCCCCCTCTTCTTCCTCCCTCTTCTTCTTCCTCCCTCTTCCCGCATCACAAGCGGGTCTCTTAAACCCCTCCATCCATCCCTCCTTTCGGCTTCAGACGTTCTCTGTCTATCCCCTACCAACTCGCACGCACCACCAAACGGACGGGGTAAGCCTCTCTCTGGCATTATCTGCCTGTCTGCAATCCACTTCCTCTCCCTTATTCCTATCCTTAACGCAACATCCTTTTACTCGGCCATTCTCGGATCCACTTCACTCTCTGAAGCTCTTTTTTCCTTTGCGCTATTATCTCCCACACCTCCTTTCAACTTCGGCATGGTGTTGAACTTCTTTTTGTCCGTAGCTCTATCGGTTATTTCTTATCCCGTCTCTCTTTTTTTGCCATTCAGTGCGTTATTTCTTCCTTTTCGAATCCCTGTTCTTGTGCTTCTTCATTTTTTCTTACAGTACACCAAAATTCATCCTCTCGTTCCACTGATTAAGTCCAAATTTCATCGAATTCAATTTAGCCGTTTCTCACTTCATCGACAATTTCGCTATCTTTTCTCCGTCTGTGTCACACTTCCTTTACCTCTCTCCTTAATGGAGAAAGTATATGGCGAAGTTGTTTACGTTCTATTTCTCACAGTAAGCACAATCCTTTTTCAGACATTGCAGATATATTACGCTTAACATATATTTATACTACTTTCATAAGATCGTTAACAGAAAATTCCATAAATTCCACGTAAAATCAAATAAAAAGACGAATGTCTTTTAAGCAAGTTAACCTAATTTTCATCTTGCGTTGAAAGATATAGAAGGAAAGACGAAAGTAGAGCGTCAAAAAAATCAAACTTAATCCCCATTAGCTCCCCGCACATTTTTTTAATTTACAATTTTCATTCGCCAGGCTTCCTATTCCTTCCGTCAACAACTTCCCTGGCATCTGCAATGCCCTCAAAGTTTTTCTGGGTTATTCATCCAATTTCCGACTCATTCACGCCCTAGGCAAAAAATGTTTTACGGCATCCGGTTTACCGCAACGATACAGCCAAAACAAACTAGGCTAATATTTCCAGTTACTAAAAATAATTAAATATGAACGCCGTCTTCGGTGTATACAACGCTTGTTTTAAACTTAAATCCTCCTATTCGGATCGCATGCGACATATACGTATTTGACAAATGACAATAAATAATGTACAGTGTTACGCTATACTAAAGCTTTTTTCATTTAATGAAACCTGTCAACACAAAGTGCTTTTTTTAAAATCATTTTAATGCGTTATTCATTAACTACACTATTAGAATTATATTTTTTATATTCCCAAAATATACGTGCTTTAGTTCATAAGTATAATTTGTTTATACTTTTGTGCATTAAAACATTCATTAGGAATAACCCAATCAAATCAGATGTTTATTCTTTTTAAAATATCCCTCCTTTATGCATACAAAGTAATATCTTTTAATCTTAAACTTCCACCCAGACCCACGTTCTCACTTTCCCACCAATTCTCTCCTATAGATTTAGATCCCACTCTTTTCATTCAACGTAACCGCTTACAGTTACCGGTTATCCTCTAGTGTTTTATGAAGACAAAAATCAACTAATCACAGCTCGATAAGAAGATGGTTTCGCAACATTGAGATCGGCTACCTAAAGCGATATCGATCCGCAGATACCTTTCCATTCAATGCACTGCGTTTTTACCTTCGCGTATAGAATCCTACGCAGGATTATTTCTTTTCTTTCGCCGCATTTATTCTCTTATCGTAAATCTTTTAGCAGGGTACACCGGTTCATAGGGACAGGCAGGTGTCTTAATCTGTCTCTCGCGCATAACAAAAATTAAAGCTCTCTCGATTCCATCGTTATCTGTTTTAATCATCGTTTTTCGTTCAACTCCAAACATAAAATGCTATCGTTACATCCTGTCGTAACTCAGAGAAAATATTTTTTTTGGGACATGTTGATATCTTTTATGACATCAACAAGTCTTCAAATATACATCCTATATTACAAAATTACAACGAGTACTGCTGCATCTAATCATCAAAATGCATTAATTCTTTGCAAGTACGAAATAGACAAAATTTATCTAAACGATAACAGAAGAGGGCAGTTTTTTTCAACAAAATTTCCTTCATAAAATTTCAAGCAGTGCCGTAACTAGGGTAAGGCGAAGGTGGCATTTGTCATGGGCGCCGCTTGCAAAAGGCAACTAACGTTCCCGCAAAAAAGTTAATTTTCCCATAAATAAGTATTATTTTAACACTCAAAAGTTGATTTGTATTTAATAAAAACGCTATTATTCTTTATAAAAACGAAGAAAAAATGATATCCTACATAACCGAGGCGTTTCCTAAAATGTTGCCATATCACATAGGCACGCCTCTGATTTCATGAAACAAAAATTTCATCACCGTACTTATTATATTATACCCAATATAAAATCATATAAATAAGGTCTCAAAGGTGTAAAAAAAGCCTCTGTCAACATGACTCAAGGAAACATATGCATGTTTAACTTGGAACCAAATATATGTAAACATCATCAATAAAGCCTTGAAGAATTTATATTGGTTTAGTAAGGTATGTATAGCATAATTTTAATCAAAAAATTAATTTAGGTTACCGGAACAGTATCGGATAAACCATATAATATCTCTCTCACTACATAAAACATATAAATAGTTTACATTTATGTAAGATGTACACGTACTTAAATACTGACAGATAAATTCTTTATGTAGTCTAAACTCCTAGCGTTTTAAATTAGTTTCTTTGTCCCCTTAAGCGAACTAATTTAGGTCATTTAACGCAAACTACGGAGGAAAAAAAGAAAGTTTAATTAGCAAAAATTAAAAAAAAAAGCGAACCGTCCTTCGGGGTGGGGGAGTTAATATAAACCACAACGCCCTCTGGTGCAATTCGCACTCAAGTGAGCGCCGGATTTCCTTTCTCTCATCAATTTGCATGTGTGAGAGTGAAAGTGAGGGTTAATCCCCGCAGCGAGTTGAAGTCGTCGAGAGCACGCTGCCATGAAAATACGCCCAAATTTCGCTTAAACGCAGTCCATCTCGCACAACCGCTACAAAGCCTTGGAATTAAAAAATATGGTCTTTAACGCAAAAACCTTTCCACATTGCAAAACCTCCGAATCCACTAACGTATCCTTTCATTTCCTGCCCTTTCTCTCTCCATCCCTGTTCATTTCCCCGCTTATATCGTACATTCGCTCTTCCCGTATTCTTTTGAGTTGCTTACTCCTTCCACCTTTACCTGGATTACGTGCTTTAGTGCTAGATTTATTTTCAGGAAATTTTGCGTTTAATATTTCCTTCAGATCAGAAAACAAAAATGGTATACTTGCCTATAATTACCCGATGTGAGCGCCACTTTAATATAAACAAATCAACTTTTTTACAATCCGTACAATTTTAGGCCCTGAAAATATTTCTGGACCATCCGTAGAGTAAACAAAGTAAACACTCACCTACATTTTAAGAAAATGGCTAGCGACTATTTTATATCTCCTATGTGTATCGCATGGATATATCCATCTTGTGTTTTGCATTTTAAAAGGAATGGAAATAATAAAACGACTCATCTGAATCATATAATTCAATAAGAGCTGGCATCTTACTAGAAATAAAAATATAAAATTTCAACTTCTTCTTCTAAATGCCAAATGCAATATTTATATGAAAAATAATGTAAGAAATCCCCAATCGATTCTACGGTTCTAACGTGCATACATATTCGTCATTTTAAACGCTCTTTATCTCTCTGCTCCTCCCACGTAAATGCAACCCACCGCCTTATCCCTTCACTCCGCGTAGTTGACGCCTGGCAGACGGCTGAAACCTGACTCATGTTATTCTCGGAGTCGCAATGAGCCTACACAACCCTTGATCTCTCGTTGCATGCGTTAATTGGCTGGCATTAGAGTGTTGCCTTCTTGCCCGTCGCTCTTATGAGAGTGACGCAGTCGCTAAACGTGAGGAGACGTTCAAAACGTGAATCAGGGCTTTGTGTATCGGTGTTTGCCAGACGTTTACAAGCACTTGCGGCGCATATCTGCTTACAAAATAGTGCAGGCATCTGGATATACATATCTATGCACACATTCAAAAAGGACATACCCGCGAATGTGACGCGAACATTAAAAACAACTCATTAACCAAGAAACTCGCCAGAATGGTGAATGGCAGGGCTCTATGGAAGATAGCTCATCTTCGAGAAACACAGAGAGGCATGTGTAACAATTAATTTTGACTGCTTGTCATTAATTTAAAGCAGGCAGAGAAATCGCATAGGTATTAGTTTCAATAAGAAGCAGCTCAAATAAACGCTGGGAACTGCCACACTGCAAGAAGCGACAATCAAATTTAACACATACGAAACAATAAAATAAAACTTAATCGATAGTATACAAATCAAACGTTGAGCATTACTACGACTGGGCGACTATAGATGAATCAAGTAAGAGCTTGAGCAAGCGGATTGACATAATGATCTTAAGATGATAAAATCAGGATTATCTTAAGACTATTTAAATCATTGATTTTTAACCGCCGCCAGATAAATCTATTGATTTTTGCCTGGCGAACCATTCCACTCGTTTTAGACTAATAAACAATTCTACTTGGGTACTTAAGGAAGACGGTATAAAACCTTTTTGATAGCCTTCCACGGAACTCGAGAGCTAGGTACGCGTTTACTGGAAGAAATAAAATAAAAGCAAAACTTTATGCTAATAAATACGAAAACTTTCCTCATCCACGTCAAAAAAACTTCTCCTTTTTACGGATTCATTTCCTCACGATCCTCCTGAATTTCCTCACTTTATGAATAACTCAATCCCTCTCTCTCTCTTACTTCCAACTCCTCTTCCCCTTTCTTACTCCATCCCATTTCCGATCGACTTCAACTCTTTATAAAACTTCTCAAAAATCTACCATGGACCGTTCAGATAAAAATTTTTAAAAACCCGAAAACTCGACCGAATTCGTTCACTCCTTGAATAATTTTCTTCCGGAATCTTTCGTCTCTCTGAAGATTTCGCGAGAAATGCTTTCCAATGGCGAAAATATAAGTTTTCACCCGAATCATGCTATGATTATGACATGTAACCATGACTGCAAGAAATCAAAAAGACGCTTAAGCGTATGCATATACCTGAAAATTATCTCTCGTTAACGCTAAATTTCCTCAAAGTTCAACGAGAAATCGTTTATTAAGAGGAATGACATTTTTTTTAAAATCACGATTCAATATTTCGTTTAAAATTTGACTCCAAATCATAAAAGACAAAATAAACATATAAAAAATTATATTCGTCAAAAGTGAATTCGTTAAGATTCAGAATTTGAAATTTTTATAAAACTGCCATCTTTCATGCGTCATGTGATTAGTTTTCGAAAATACTTGGACGTATTCCTTTATCTCTACAATACCATCAGTAATTTTTAGTTAAAAAGCCAGAATTCAACGTAATAATATATACTATATCAGAACAAAAAATTCTTCAAAAACCTGATAAATTTAGAATTTTTTTGCGGTACAACCTCAATAAAATGAATATAATAACATACAATTCAATTCAATTTCTCCAATGAAACTATTTAAAAACCTGATCAAACCTCCAAAACCTGACAATTTTTCGTCCCATGAATCCCGTTTATAAAAGACACAACAATATCCCTTTTTTATAAGCACCTTTTTTTTAAAAAAAAACACGGGAAATCCAGACGTCTACCTCAGCGATTTTGACAACGAAATTCCCAGACGGGTGAAAATAAAAGGAAATAACAAAAAAAAATAACAGGTATGGAAGGGTGAATGAAGAAGTCCAAAAACTCGGTACATGCGCCAGTCCTTCCGGCGAGTTTTGCATCCGGAGAATTTCCAACAAAAACACAACGCTCCGGATAACTGACCTGCCCCAAACGCTTCCGGGGAAAACAGGAAGGGGAAGGAGAGAGAGAGAGCGTGAGAAAAAGGGAAAGAAAAAGAGATGGAGATAGTAATGTAGAAAGGAAGAGAGAAAGGAACGGAGAAAGAGTAAGGGAGAGAGAGAGAAATGCAAAGACTGGGAAGAAGGTCGATAAAGAGAGAGGAGGAGGTAATGAGAAAATAAGTATGAATAAAGGAAGGGAGAGAAAGAGGGAGGGAGCAAGATATCGAGGGATGGATAAAGGAAAAAGAAGTAGAGAGAGAGAAAAGTGGGAATAATAAATATGGAGGGAGATAGCGAGAAGCAGTAACAGACGATAAAAAAGAGGGTCAGAGTAAAAGGGAGGATAAGGAGGGCGAGGATAAAAGAGGGAAAAAGAATAAAAAGAAATTGCTAGAGAGAGAGAGCGGCAGAGGGGGAAATCGCTTAAAAGAGAGAATGAGAGTAGAAAAATAAAGGAAGGAAAGCATTCATAGGTAGGAAACAACATAAGATAAATCGAGCACGAAACAGACAATAAGATAGACGATTTTGAACGTAAAATGGGCTCGGAAACGACAAAAGATAAAAAAAAAGGAAGAAAATTCCACAGGAAGAATGCTCAAACAAGGTGTTTACATAACTTGGGCAGACGAGAACAGTACGTACGTACGAAGCTGAATGGAAAGGAATATATCGAGGGAGAAGCGGTAGATGGTGGAATAGAGGGCTAGGTAAAGAGAGATGCCTCCGTCGGAACGAAGAAACAACGCAGCATCGGAATAAAAGCAAAAAAAATGGCCGAAAAGAGACGTAGAGAGATAGAGAGACAGAGTAAAAAAAATGGGGAAAAGGAGCGAGTTATTCGTAAATGGACTCTTTTGAATTATAAATGACGCTGACATATTGGATCCGTGTATACGGAAAGGAGGATATGGGTAGAGAGGTAGGAGGGGTGAGTATAGGAGGGAAGGGGAGAGAGAAAAGTATGTGGAGAGGTAGACGGAGTTAAGAGGAAAGAAAGGAGACGGGTAGGAAATAGTCGGGGTAGCGCTCACTTATTTATCTCCATCTCATCATCCCCCTGCCGCGTCGGAATGGCGGTAGTGACGGGTTGAAAAGGTAAGCTGAAGAAGACGATATGGGAAGCAAAAGTCAAGAGAACGAATATTTTCATGCCACCACAAGTTTAGGCGGGACATGGGGGGGAGCTAATCTCGGGAAATTATTTTTTTTTTGCCAGACGTTTTATATAAAAATGAATAAAAGATTCTGGATAAGCAAGAAAATACCCTGAATGACGAACGTGGAACAGAACAAACAAATACAAAGATGCGAACAAAACTGCTTTAAAAGCCATGCATTCGTCGGGAGAAATGTTTTAAGAGTCGTAAAATGTTTTGCATGACTAGGTCCGCTTTTCCCTGCTACCTCAAAAAGCGTCGGACTTTTACGAGGAAACCGTAAAAATATTAAACCTACGCTAAAAGTACGAAAGCATACGTAGGGTATGCGGTGTCGTTCAATGCCAAAGAGTTTTATAGACGAACGGATTCCTTATTAGAGCGAATCAGGAATGACTAATTGCACGAAATAAATAACAAAATTTGTTTTAGTTTGTAATCCTATAATTTTCAATGATAATGGAGAGATATTCCGTAAAAAGTTCAACTAACTCAGAGTGAATATATTTTAAACATGAATAATAACCTAATACTATACAGTTTCTCTTTTAAAATATGCACTTAAATTTAATCGTTATTATTATCTTTCCTGTGTGTGTATAAACATATATATAATTAAATGGCAGATTAGAAGCATTATGGAAAAATGCACAGCGCGCCAGCAATAAAAGCGGCACAAAAATATCGCAGTACAAAGTGATACTAAAGCTACAAAAACTGATTCGTCACGGGTATCCGGAATTCAGAGCATAACCGACATTCGCGACATAAAAAATAACGACTCTTATTGTTAGAGAAATAAAAACTAAAAACATTACGTGGTTTATTATAAAGTGCCGGAAGAACACGACGGACCACTTGCGACACTTCTCGGTTTAAAAAAAACCCTCGGACGAAATTAGAACGAAGAAGACGGGATTCGGATAAGTTTACACAACGCGCGAAATATACAATGGAATTGGATAGGGAAGGAGAAAGAGAAATATAAATGGAAAAACTGGCAGTAAAAAACAGAGGAAGCGGAACGATAGAGAGGCACGACGCAAAAAAAAACAATCCCCGCAGACAAAAGAGGGCGAAAAAAATCGCGACGACCGCGTATCGGTCTTCTCGTGAAAAAAAAAACCTTCCGACGCGTCGATAGAATAAAATAGACGCGAAATTTTAAAAAAATAAATAAATAAAATCGAGAAATATTTTCCGTCCTTTCCGCGAGATGCGCGCTTTACAGCGCCCCCCCCCGTCTTTCGCGGGACCAACCTTGTACAATCTTTTTTTTTACAACGGGGGAGCATCTGCAGCGATTCGTGGCACCGACGAAAAACAGAATGAGAACTCGGAGAGGGAGGGTAACGATACGATAAAGACGAGACAGACAGACAGAAGTGGATGGAGGAATTTCCCATCGGAAGCTGACAGAAGAGTGGAGGGAGAATAGTAAAAACGATCGAGACGGCGCATAGGGCATGCACACATACATGCAGGAGATACGGCGCGAATGGAATGAAAAGGGTGAAAAAAATGACGATTGAAAAAGAAAAACACGACCGATTTCAGAGAGTGAGAGAGGTCGGACTGTACTGCGAGGTCGGCTGCATTGCAGGTCGCTTTATTTGTACTTATTTTATTATTATCATTCGGGAGGAAACGCCGGCCATGCGACGTGTGGATAAAACGGAACGAGATGATGAAGGAAGGAAACGCCGACGCCGGAATAAACCATGAGAATGAGGGAAGGAGGAGGAGGAGGAAGAGACGGAGAAGGGGAGAGAGAGAGAGAGAGTAAACAAGGTAGGGGAGATATACAGAGATGCGCCATGGAAACTGGAAGAGTAAAGAGAAATATTTCCTGTTTCCAGGTAGTGAATAAACAATGGAAAAGTAGTCACCCAGTCGGATGTGAGCTTCCATGAAGGTGCACGAATCGAGTATAAGTAAATGCTGGCATTTTAAGTATAAATTACAAGATATTTGCCCTATTTATATCTGCTTCAATGAACTTTTAATGAAAAGCAGAATTTCACGCCCAATGTATTCGCTCCTTAATTATAGCTTCTTTATTTTTTTTTCAAAATTAAATTGAGAGGGCATTAATAATTCATTATTTCTAAAAAGAATTAACAATCCTGAAAAAATGGTCCTGAATTCATTTTTCGCACAGCCTCTCAAAACTTGCTACCGACAGGCTGAGGGTTGACACGAAAGGAAGTAAAATTTAAACGAAATCTATTTTTAACGGATATTTCAAGATATGCGGGGCTAAAAGATAGGCTACATAAGCTATTTTTCGAATAGTAACTAGCATCACATTCCTAACCGAATACGCAAATGAAATAGCCACAAAACAGAGCGAAAAAAAACAGCACGACTGTAAAGTAGACAGAAGCTAAAAGGGGCGATCTGAGTGACGAAGAGAAAGAGAAGTACAGAATGTAGGATAAAGAGAATGGTATAGAGCGCGTGAAAGCGTAATTCGTAACGAATGAGTAAAGGGAGAAGTTGGAACAGACAGTACATGGGTAGACAGAAATAAGCGGATGAGAAAGGTGCGAAGGGAAGGAATGATGCAGAAAGAAAGACGGAGGGTTTAGGATTACAAAAGAATAAGAAAATGGAGGCTGATGAAAAGAGAGATTGCAGAGGAAGGAATGGAAGAGATAAAAGGAGAAGGCCAAGATGAATGAGGAAGTGAATGAATTGAGCTTAGGGAAGGGAGTAATAAGGAGAGATGGTAGGAAGACGGAGAGATTGTGAGAATGAATTTGAATATAAGGGGAAAATATGTAGGAAGAGGTGGATATTGAGATAAAAGTAGATATTATGGGAATACGGAGGTATTAAGGATAGGGCGACCTTGTGTGAATAAGAATATGCTGATATCGAAGGAAAAATTAAATAATGAGGAAACAGGAAGAGGTAAAGAATAGAGGACACAGAGAGAGAGAGGGACAGACAGACAGACAAACGACTTTATTAGGGCGAAATTGAGACTATATAGTCCCTTATTACATTTAACCCTGCGTCAACAGTTACAAATGAGGATAAAATAGTATTAATAATTTCACAGAAAAGAGCCAGAAAAAAATAGAAAACATACAAGCAAAACATCAAATTACAAATTCGGAAAATTTTTATAAAAAGACAGAGTAATTGCGGTAAAAACCTAGGAAAGACCTGACGTGGCCATCCTAGTAAAAGACCACGCAGGAAAACACCCACGAAGGGAAGGGGGGTGGAAAAAAAACCTGCGAGAACCCTAGATACATAAAAGAACAATACTGGAATTACAACAATACATACAAGTTTAACAAGATAAGATTTACAAAAAACATTTTAATTTTATGAGTAATGAACAAGATAATTAAAGAAAATAAATAAAATAAAATTTAAAAAAATAAGATGAGAACATACATATTTAGCAGAAGTGGTGGAAGAAAGGGAGTGAGAGATGGAGAGTGAAAGGGAGGGAGAGAGAGGGAGGGACAGACAGAGAGGAGGAAGAGAGGAATGGACCGGTGATATATTGAGAATAGAAAGAGATGCAGAGGGAAGGAACGAAAGGGAGAGAAGAGAGAAACCGAGAATAGGATATATGCGAAAAGGAAGAGTTAAAAAACATGGGCGGCGGACTTTGGAAGTTGTTCCCTTTCCATCCTTTGACTTCCCCCATAGGGGAGGAAATGGGAAGCTTGGATAGTGTGAGGGAAAAAAAGTGGCCGGCGCATTCGTATTCCGCATTCTCCACCGATGGGGGGAGAGGGGGTAGGGGGGGAGGGGGACTTGGCAGGTATCGGACAAACATAGGAAGATCCGGATCTCTTTTTATTCCCCTCTCTTTGCGCTGGTATCTTTCGCCAGCGTTTGACTATCGGCTTTAACCTATAGTTTCCTGATATTCGCCCTATTTGGCACTGCATATCTCCATGCTTGAAGAATTTTATGGTGGGATTTCGCAAAGAATGAAGAAGGGAAATCCGGTTCGATGACCAAACAAAATGTTTTAAAGATATAATATCGGTGAATCGCCACTGATGACAGCGGATTTGTAGCCGAAATGGGTAACCAATTTTTCTTCAACCTTTTTAGAGGTGCTGGAAAAAAGTTTTTCGATATCTTATGCCTGTAGGATGAATATATTTCGAGAGATTCGCTGAGATAACTTGAATAAATTTCTGGCAAAAATTTTCAAGATGATTTCGGTTTCCTTTAACGATTTTATTAATCTTATCATATTGAGAAGAATTATCATTAGAAGTCAAACTGTAATTATGCTACAAAGAGACATAACATTAGCACGAAAACGGTATATCGAGAGCATTGAGTAAATACCTCCCTTTTCTACTATAATTTTAAACCAAACATGAATACGGGTACATTACTATAACAGGAAAAAAAGCTTTCATGATATTAATATCGCAGACCACACTCTGCTATATAGAAATTCTAAAATGCGATAAAAAATGGAATAAATATAACAGCGTAGAAAAAGTATCACGCGTTTTTATGTGCCTATTCATGCACATTACTATAAAGAACTTTATTCGGGGTCGCTTCATTTCAAGAACTAAATGACGTAGGTCAATAATATAACCAGAGCGTTTTCGAGAATAGTCAAATAACGCTTTTGGAAGGATTCAATTTAGTGAACGCACGACAAAGTACAAGGGAGATAATTTTAATATCAGCTCCGACAAGTAATTCGAAGAAAAGTGAGAGAGAGAGAGGTAGAGATAAAAAGGATAAAAAATAGTTTCCAGCGATTCCCACTCGACGAAATCCAATATTACCCTTTGACCCCATCGCCATTCTTCACGAATCGAGAGGGGAAAAAAATACGATTCTGGAAAATAAAATCGTCCATACACACACACACGAGGATAAAAGAAGAAGAGAAAATAAAAACGCCGCGGTTGGATTTCATAAAGCGAAGAGAAAAAAATCGAAGAACGCCAATATCCGCGATTCTTTTTCGCCCTCCGATTGTTTTTTTGTCGTCGTCTTCTCTTCCGACCGCCGCAAGACGAGGAGAAAAACCAGAGAAATATAAAAGAGGGAGAGAGAGAGAACCTCCTCTCCACCATTCTCCTCCATCGAAAACGAGTTTGGTTTGCTATATAAGAACGTCTCTCCTCCTCCTACCATACCCTTCCCTCTCTCCCAGTTCACGCGCCTCGCAAAATAAAGACGTTTTTCCAATTCAATTCTCTCCTATTCGGAGACTTTTTTTTCCCTCCATCTCTCTCTCTCGGATTCACATCCCCCCCTCTCCCCATTCCTACTCTCCCCGAACAAAAAAAATAAAAGATTCCCCCTTCTTACCACCCTCTTCCTTCCACGAAAAAAACCGGGGTATTTCAAAAACCTCTTTCCTCGCCCTTCTACTCGCTGCAAAAACTCTAGGTCTTTGGAACACACCTCTTTTCTCTCTCTCTCTCAAATCCTACATCCACGTGTGTTCCCGTTACTATACCCTCTTCCCCCTCCCAAATCCCTTACAGGGGGATGTGTTTTTTCATGAGTCGGTTTTTATTATCACATCCGTTTCCCTCCCTTTCTCTTCCTCTTTCTCCTTATACCATCTAAAGGGTGCTCGTCTCTGCAGGAATCCTACAGACCGTGAAAGTTTTTTCTTCCTTTTTCTCTCGACTTATACTCTCTCTCTCTGGTTCTTTTTCCCGTCGTTTTAAAAAAGTCACGGAAGAGTTTTCTTCTCTTAGGAAATTTTTTTTATATAGACGAGAGTAGTCCTCAATTTTTTCCTTCATGAATTGCTAATAAGGTTTTTTTATTATATTTTCTACTAAGATCTATATCTAAAATAAAAAAACATCCGTCGTGCTTACTTGTAAGAAGGCGAATTCTACATTCTCTCGTTTCCAATTCTTTTACCGCGATACAAGTTAGTCGCGTGATTCTTTGGAATTTGTTGCGTGCGTCAGCGGCGGCTAGAATAAATTGGTTAAAAAAAACGGTGGAGAGGAAAAACACGAGTTTTTTAACAGTGCTACGGTGATGAAAATAAGGATTGCAGGCGACTGTTGACGGGCTACCCTGCTTTATCTTCTTGGCGGTTTTTTTAATAAAAAACATGCTTGCGTTATCAAAAGTCTGTACGTCTGGCTTGCTCCCTGTATGCCCTTCCTTACTGGACGTCTTAGCATTTAAATATTATCGGAAGCTTCGTTTGTGGGATGGAAAAATCTTGGAAAGTTATCGGTGTTCATCGAATATCTCGCATCTTCAATCCAGGAAGTACTAGTTTATATAAATGTCAGCGAGTGACGAATGAAAAAATTATTTGATTAAAATAATATTTCACATCGTGTAACACTTCAATGGGTTGTATAAATAAAAATACTTCAGCCGTAATAAACTATAATAACACAAATACTTTATATATCAGAAACGGCGATCGGTGAATCACCACTAATTGCAGTTCAAATTCTCACGGAACATACTCAGTCTTTAAATCCGGCATCGGAAAGATGGGCGACGCAAATGCCTTCCAATTCAGCTGTCGAAGGTTGGAATCCTATTTGTGACATTTTCTTTTTAACTTTTTCAGCGATAATAAGACAATGGTTATAGTTAACAGCCGATTCTAAATACATTTCTACAGGATTTACCTGTTTTCTACGATGTAAGTCAATTTCTTTTCTAACCGCCAAGTTTGATGTTTACAGGCACTTCTTAAAACCTATCTTTTCCGTGTTTATTTCGCACCTTTCTTACACCACCTAATTTCGAACAAGGGCCAATTATATCTGTCGGCGGAGAGTCACGACGTGTGTATCAAAAGGCGCACGCATTGTTTTTTTTTTATCTAAAACTCCTCCTATTCGATAATTTTTCCCGAAAAACCTTTCGTCGCCTGCGCGAAAGCTTGTTAGCTTTGCTTATCAACCATTCACATCTTCATCCTTTTCCGGACTCAACAACGACCTCATCTTATCTCCTGATCGGAATCTTTAACTTTTCTACCGCATAACTTGTACGCACGCACGGTGACAGGGGCGACTTTTTATTCCCTCGCTGCCGTCAGTCACGTCGAGGAATTAAAGGAAAAATATCCTTCCGCCGACCAAGGATTCCGCTAATCCGTCATTTTTTGCTATTCCGACGCCGTTATTCTTTGCCGTTTATCGGTGGCTTTAAATGCATGTGTCACCGAAGATTGAAGAAAACTAGGACGCATCTGCGTCAACTTTGCATTTTCGCAGATATCGCTCCTGAATCCATGTGGGAAAAAGAATACGAAAATATTTTTGTGCTGCATAGAGCTCTCAGCTAAAGTATCACTTAACGCTCATCATAAAAACTTCTTTGCCATTAAGTTTTGAAAAAATGACAGCTTGAGGCATGAGTATGCATTTTACACGCTCACATATAAACTCCTACTCAATATGTCTTTGTATAGATAAGCGGGAATAATTTGTAAAATGTGGATTTTATTTATTTCTTCCGTTAGTTTACGGGTAATATAAATAAAAGTTGCAGTTTAGCCTTGGATTTCAAAATATTTAGTTTTTTAACACCATACGAAGTTACTGAATCGAGGCCTGTAATTAATCCTGAAACGGTACCCTTCTTACGAAATATTTTTTTTTAATGCCGTCTCAAAAATTGAATAAAATAAGCACTCCGATAACCCTGATATGGTTAGTGCTTATTTTTGAATTTGTTATCAGCCATCAGACGAGCTCCAGTTCTCTAGTAAGATCCTTAAGAGACACAAATTCAATGGGCATGGGACGAAAGAAAGACCAGTGAAACGTTAAGGGACTAACAATGAACTCAATAGCCAAATACGAGGTTTTAAAATCATTAAGTTGAAGGTTTAAAAAATATTCTATAAAACGTTAACAATTATGAGTGTTATTTCCTGAAAGCATGTATTTCACATCAAAAAAGGCGGCACACTTGAAATTCTTTGCGGCTGCCCTTTGACATTTCTATGCACCGCCCTAGGCACCTATTACTATTTTATGCCTTTCTATTACGCATCTCTTTACTTGCATCTCCTACTCTTTCCACCCGGCAATTTTTACTTTCTCATACGAAGTATCGAGAAAGTAGGTATTGTTTTCGCGAAAAAATTCGATCTCGAGTTTTTTACGGAAATACACGTTTTAGGTGTCGCTGAATCCGAAAAAGTGGTTTTTGCAATGCCGTCTGTCTGACTGTTACTGGCTCTGGAGCCTAGATGGTAGAACGAAAATGAATGAAATCTCGTACTTAGGCATTTTATCATACTGAGCAGAGTATACATAGAAATAGCAGACATTGCTCAATAATTAAGAGTAGTTTATTCTACGCATTTTTAAAAACAATCCGATTTTCTCAAAAACGGCTCTAACGATTTTGATCAAATTTCGTATAGTTACATGAGTTTACGTCTTCAATAATACTGTATAGTTCATATTTCTCAAAAAATGAATATAAGGCTCGTTTATTCTAGGCAACTTTAACAACAATTCAATTTTCTCAAAAACGGCTATAACGTTTTTGATCAAATTTCGTACAGTTACTTGAGTATACATCTACAATAATACTACGTATTTTATTTTTCTCAATGAATGAATATAAGGCTAGTTTATTCTTGGGCAACTTTAACAAAAATTGGATTTTCTAAAAACAGGCTCATACGAATTTCATTTTCTAAAGATAACTAAACGACGCATCAGTATATGAGAAAGTTTGTACAATGTATGTTGTACCGATTTTTTCATACTGGAAACCACTCCGTCGCTCGCCCAAATTCCACACCCATATGCTCGCCCAAATTCCACACCCATATCTACGCTCCTCACACGTTTTCCATGCCCCTAAAATATGCCTTCATTTTAAGGAGTCCTGCAGCTATATTCTCCCTCCCTCTCCCTCCTTTCTCTTACTCCATCTCTCTCTCTCTACATCTCTCCCTCCTAATACCTTCGTCCCTCAATCTATCCCCTTTCCTTTTTATTTCCATCTCCGTGCACTCCTCCCTCTACCTTTCTCCCCCATTCTGGTCCCTTCTTCTCACTTCCTTTCTCCCTCTCCCCCTCTCTTCTTACTCTCCTCTACCACATCTACGCTCCCTCTTCCTCTGGGAGGCAATTTCCTGGAAGGCAGAAAGCATAAACAGGTCGCAATCGCCTAGACGAGCAGAGACACCCTAATTTTCCATTTCTCTCTTCTTCGTGGCTTCAGGAGTGGCGGTCGAATGGCAAGAGGATTGCCGATGCACCATCACCACGGTGACACTAACACGTTCTCTCTTTACGAAAGAGGAACGAAAATAAAAAAAATCGAACGATTCCACCACGGCTTGAATCTCACTCTACGTCAGGACAAAATAATTCCTTTCCATTTTTACGAAAAGAGTAGGTGATTCATTTACAAAAAAAGCATCGAGTATTTTCCGAATAACTGGCTTGCAAGCGGTTTATTTTTGACTCGGGAGAATTAATCACCGGCGTTGTAGTGCGTTCAAAATATTTTGGACGTGAAACATAGGACGATGGCGGATGTTTTCGTCAATAACTCATCCGCACATCCGCCGGATAATACAGTCTCATTTATGCCGGTTGAAAAAGCAAAGGGTGTTCACACGTTCTCTTGAATATGAGTTACGTATCAGTTGAATGTGAAAACACTCTTTGCAGCCAAAATATAGTTTCTGAAAAAATATTTATCAGGCACTGAAAAATGAGTTTGTAAGCTAAGATCTCAAAACAATTAAGAATTTTCCCTAAAATTTGAAGAGTTTAAATAGTCACGAGGGATGCATTTTGTATTGATAAATTTAACAGAATAAATTATAAAAATATAGATAAGAGCATATCTACTCAACAAGAAACCCGTAAACGAAACCCGGCTATTTTTGCAGTGCTTAAAGTAACATACCATGGGGAATGTAAATGAACCGAGAAGTCCCCCTTTAGTTCTTATAAGAGACCCGCTTTATACGTTTTTTTTACATTTTAATTTCAACGCCTTGTAGGCATATTTTTTTTACCAACCTGAGCGAGAAGGTCATTAGTCAAAGAAGTGGATTCCGGGGAATAACAGAGGGAGACAGAAAGAGAGAGAAAGGAATGTCTCCCTCACTCTTTCTCTCTCTCTCTCGCGTTCCGAGCTTTAATTACTCAAGTGGACACGTGGGTTCCCTCTCTCTCTCTCTCTCGTACGGAGGGAATATGAATCTCCATAAGGTTTTTTAAAGGGGAACTGCCAGTCGGGACGCCCCCGAATGTTCCGGAGAGTATGTCGGCAGAGAAAGAGACCACGAAGGCACAGCAGGGTTATCGATTCTTCTGGTGCGCGAGCGTAAACAACCAAGTCCTCGACCATTGTGACGAAAATTTTAAATGCGCACACAACCTTTTGAAATCGACACGATTGTTCGGATGAAAACTGAACGACCGGGCTTATAAGCAACGCTTCCGTTATTGACGTTACGTTAAAATTTAAACGAGGGAAATTATTTATGCTCAAATAACGTCAGAGAGGAAACAAATTAGATCTATCTAAAGTTCTACACGTAAATTGTAAATGCTAGTATAGCTTCACAATGAAGATAATGTAATCCTAAACTATTCCTACAGCACATTTGCCATGCATTTAATAAATTTAGTAAAATACCATAACATTTTAAAAGCTAAAAAAATAAAATACTGAAACAATTCTATACACATTCCGTTTTCGCGACGATCAGGCTGGGAACCGCTAGCCCAAACAATAAAACCAGTCCATTTAAAGGTAAAGTTTTTACGGCCTAATGTTAACAAAAACGCAGTTATTTAAATATTCGGTATAATAACATTAACATTTCATATTATAAACGAGAAAACATCTAAGAACACCCGTAAGTTTCCCCCCCTGCAAAAGGATAAGAGGTAGATTGCCATGACATAATTTTTATTCCATCCGTTTGTCTTATCAACATTACATTGCGGTCATTTATCACTAACTAAACTCACGCGAGTTAACCTTATACACAAGGAAATCTGAAAATAAAAAACACAACGGACCGAGATAGTCGCTTGCTTCTATCCGCCAACCTCCATTCACGATGAAAAATAAAATAGGCGGAAAGACGCAAACTCCTTATTTACCTTCCACCACATTTCACCGTGACGGAAAAGAATGAAAGAGAAAGAGAGAGGGGGCGATGGAAAGAGCGAAGGAAGACGTAAGTTAAAACCGCCTTTCATCGCCTCCACTTTTTTCTCCATCTCTCCGACCAGCCTGCCACCAGTGGCGCAGGGAAAAAGAAACGAAACAAAAGAAAGACGAAAATCCATCAATCCGCATTCTCGCCTTCGAAACGCACTCATGAAGACGCCTTCTTTCCTTGATTATCTTTCGATCCGGAAACACACCCATCTCAATTCTATTCTTCCCAGTCAGTAATATTTTTTTCACTCGGCGCATCACGTTATCAACAAAACCATTATTTTTCCTATTCAAAGGCGGCCATTTTGTTTCATCTGCATGAACCTCTTAGTGTCGGAAACCGTTACTTAAGGAAACAACAACAACATCCAATCTTCCATTTTTATTTTATCGACGCATGAAAAGGCTCTCTCCTCTTTCTCGGTAAGAGCATACAACGCCTGTATTTTGCCCCAGTCGGTCAGTGGCCCTCTTCATGCACGCTTCCATTCATTCGAGCCGTTCTCCCTCCAAATCACCCTCCCCCTCCTTTGCCTCCCGCCCTTCTAGCTATGCCTTTCCCCCTTCATCTCTCTCTCTCTCACTTTCTCTCCCTCCCTCTCCCGTCGCTCTCCTCCCCACCAAAAAACACCCTCATTCAATTACAATCACGCGATTCGGGTTTGCATAACCCACCAGGATACGCCTATCGCCCGTCGGGAGGCGGGAAGGGACATGTTTTTGGCCACGGAGTTTGCCGAGGGCGAAGGAGGTGGTCGGGGGAAGGGAGAGGAAGAGAAATGAAGTAGGCCAGTGGAAGCGTCAAGGAGGCGGGCAAAGCGAACGACGAATAAAAAAGAAAAATATGTATATGGTAAGACACGACTAACAATCAAAATGTTGGATTATGTCGTGTTATTAATCTTGAGATGAAAATCTTTAAATGAATGAAAAATATTAAATTAAGCCTTTAAAACGGGCAAGCAAACCAAACACGGAATAAAATAGTGCAAACTTCACTATCCAATATTAAGGTTTTAGTTTGCGTTTAAACTCAAGAATCGACACTGAAATTTTAACAATATTTTTCGAAGAATAACAACAACGGATAGACATATTCTCCTCTCTATGAAAACGAGAGTCAAACCTACTATCGAATCAACATTTACAACAAAACTACGGTCCTCTAACATTACTATTCCCCCCTTACTATAAATTACAAGTTCCCAGATAAACGTCTCCAGCGCACGAATGTGTTTACTGAGTTGATCATTACAACACGTGGCAACTGCTAATTATCAAAATCCTATCCGCCATCTAGAGAATTTTCGGAAAACATAAAAAAAACAGTTGAATGAACACTAAAGGTCAAACTAAGTGATGACACAGCACATTTTTTTTAACGACTGCTTGCCAACGCCGGAGCGAAAGAATGGCGACAGAAAGACAAACATTTGAATGCGCATGAATTGAAATAACGATCTCGGATAAAGGATAAAATCACCAAAACGACCGAAGAGGAAACACGCATAAAGGACCGTAAATTGGTAATGGGACAAGACGGAAAGATAAGACGACGAGATGGACAAAAGAGGGATAAACGAAGACGAGTGCGAAGATTAAACGGAGGAAAGAACGGGAAAACCGGAGATCTACAAAAAAAAAGAGAGAATTGCCCGAAAAGGATCGAGGTGATCGAAGAGAAGGACGTGCAAGTAGAGGAGAACTTGAATAAAAGAGCGCGTTCATAATGCAAGGAAGGAGGCACAAAAGAAGGAGACAGACGGATGAATTAATAACGCGGTTGTCGGGAGGCACAGGGCGAAGGAGTAGGAGAGAGAGAGAGAGGGCGCAGAACGGACGGTTATGGCCATAACAGAGAGAGGATAGAGAAGGGTTGCGTAAGAGGAAGATAAAGGGAGAATGAACAATAATTCGGAGATATAGAAAATTAGGAAAGTAAAGAGGAGAACATGGAGATATATGTGGTGAAAAATAATTGGGTAAGAACACGGAAAATGGGGAAGAGATAAGAGATGGGAAGGAAAACGGAGAGAAAACGATGGGAGGACGGGGGAGAGGAGGTAGAAGAGGGAATGGGATGAGTAAGAAAGGGAAAAGAGAAAGAGGTGAGGAAAATGCAAGAGGGAGGGAGGTAGTAGGAGTGGAGAGGGGATGATAAAGGAAGGGAAATAACGGGTAAAAGGGGATGAGATTGGGAGAAAGGAGTAGGGATAAGAGGGGAGAGGACTGAAGGGGAAGGAGACGAGAGGGAGAAGGAGGGTGAAGGGAGATGGAAGAAGAGAGGGAAAAAAGGGGAGAGAAAAGAGGAGGAAGGACGGAAGAGAGGAGGGGTGGAGAATGAGGAGAGAGGAGTATATGGGAAGGAGAGAGAGAAGCTGGGAGGAAAGAGGAGTGGAGGAGAGATGAGAGGAAGATGCAGGGTGAAGAAGAAACGGGAGGAGATGGATGGAAAGAAAAACAAGAGGTGGAAGAAGAGGTAAACTGGCGAGGAGAGAGGGAAGCAAGAAGCGAATGAGACCAAAGGGGGAAAAATCGGAGAACGCTGCGATGAGGAGAGGTGAAGAGGGTCGAACGAGAGTTGGGGAGAAATGGGGGTGAAGAGGGAGGTAGTTTAAAGGTGGGATTTCCTCTGCGTCTCTATCACGCGTGATACACGGGCCCGAAAGGCTTTGGGTCACGATCCCTGGGCGCGCGCACCTCGCTCCTTTCTCCAGATAGGGAAAATGGAGTTACGGGTTCGAAGGGAATCGTTCTAAATTTTCCGTTCCGTGGAAAAGGGGTTTTCCCCGCTGGGAAAGGAGAAGGTCGGGCGATCGTGGGAGTGGACGAGGATTGTGCAATTAGGTGCGGCGGGTGAAATAGTGAAGGGGGGAAAGGAGAGGGTGTGGGAGGCCTTTTTTTTTCCCTCCCGCTTTTAGATCGTGGAAAAAAACAAAAGAGAGACGGTCCCGTCATGCAAAGGTCGATTGATTATTTCTGAGCGGTTTGGGACTCTGATGAGATCGTGTCAAAAAGTTTGTGGGAAACGCGACCCCCGTATGACCCTCTAGGAAAATTGGAAAACTACGGATCTCTGGATGACTGAGCACCTGCCTGCGATGGGTTACACCTGTCGCGCCCTCTGCTGGCTACAAATGGGACGATTAAAAAGTTTTACGGCAGCGTAAAAACTTTTCCGACGCCAATTTAGAAATTACCCTAGATCTGAAATTTTCTCGCGACCAATTTCTTTATTGCGGCAAAATTCGAACTAAAAGAGGCCCTAAACGTTAATGATATGGGAGAAACTTTCTCGCTGGTATTCGTCTTGGAGGCGGCGATTCTGAAAGTTTTATAATAAGGTTAACGTAAACCCTATTTGGAATACAAGCACGCAAGCTCAAAATTATCAACAAATTTTAGGTGCAAAATAACCGATCTCGACGTAAGGTGACTCGAGAAACGTGTTTTATATTTTGATAAAAATATTGTCGGGTTGTTTCATACACTTAGTAAATAACTTCTGTAATTCGGCTTATTTATAATATTGAATAGTAACAGGAGTTTGTATTCACCATTAAAACTAATGGCGTTTGAAACTTATAGCGTATCATATGTTATTTAAGTTAAATATTTGAATCACTTATGGTATTTTGTAAAGTAATTTCTGAAATTTGTATAACAGCATTACAGACATCCAATATTTGAAGACATCCTACGTTAAACATTATGATTCCATGAACTCAAGGCATATACACCGAAATAAAACATAAAACTAAATTTAAAAAAGAACGAAAAGCACATATAATTTCCATTCACATCTAACTCAACACATCGAAAAAATAATTTTCCGAAAAACGCTACTTCAAAAAAGCTTTAAATAAGAGACAGGAAGGGAGGTAAAAAACAGGAACTACCTCGACAAAACGTACATGAAACAAAGGCAGTAAAACCATAGCACGGAACTCAACCAATCAGGACTACACCGGTTTCGTGTTTTTTAAAAATTATTTTAAATCCTCAGAAGTCTCGATACTCCCACGCACAATAAGCACCCCTCTACCTCCAACCCGACTACCGCACGGATTCCTCGGAACACACAAAAACAGTAGTAAGTCGATGAGACGATTGTGGTCTCATATAAATATATATAGCGAGAGCCCTCTGTCGGAGTGCTGGGAAAACAAGACAGGAACGAAATGCGAAAGAGGAAAGAGAGAGAGAGAGAGTGAGCGAAATAGAGGGCGCTTTTGTTGTTCCGACGGAAAGCGACACAGACTGCTGCGGCCTTTGAATTAATGCTGCTTGGAAAGAGGAAATTCACGAGGGGAAGTGGCGGAATAGATGCGATAAGTAGAGTGATCGCTCATTCCCGCCGGTGCGGCGGCAGAATAAATGGACGATATCCCCCCTCCAACTCCCCCACCACCACTAAAGCCCCCCTCTCGACAAACAACCTGCGCAATTACTTCGACGCGATAATTCCGACAGAGTGTTTTGTTGATGGGATAACATCTGTATTTCCCTCTTGTCATTTTTATAACCGAGACGAAATAAGAAAAAGTGCGTTTTTTAAGTATTAAATTGGTTTGGCTTAGAAATTAAACCGACTAAATTTTTCACAGGCATATTTAAGCAAACATGTTAAGGCACGAAATAATATTGTAAAAGATTTCATATATCTCCAGGAGATTGTAATGGAATTCTAGCTCAAAAAGCTCGATATCTGTAGGGAACATTAACTGCGAACTATGTGTTCCTCAAAATATATCTTTATAATATTAACATAGATAATTAAAAACGCAATCCATCTTCATATCAAAACTAAATCGCTCACGAAATATTACCGTTATTTGAAATATTTAGAGAAACTAAAATAATTAACGCACTTGTCACCATCGCAATAACATTACAAAACTTGATCTAAAGCAAGGACGAGGAATAAAATGGATAGAAGTACATTTCTAAAACTGCATTCGAACAGAATACCCCACACCAGGGGCCATGGCGCCCTCAAAGGTTCGCCGTGGCGCACGCCGAGGTTTGCTCTGGTGTCCTTGACACTTTGAGCCCTTGTGACTAACAGTGTTGAGCGTCCACAGAATGCTGGAAAGTACCTAGGTAATAAGACTTTATGACTCTGTCTAATTGAATATACAAAGAATGTATTTTAAGATTCAACCCGCAGTTTTTTTCGTCAGGTAAAAAATACTGACGCCCTCCGCATTCGCTTTCAAGTCGAATGCGCCATTGCTCACGTAAAGTTTGGGAACCCCTGCTCTGCATGGAACGTCTTTCATAATAAAATAGTAAGAGAAATAAGAGAAAAGGGAAGAGCAAAAAAGAGAGAGGACGGCACTAGACTACAGAGAGGGAATCGAGAGAGGGAGGGGGGGAGCACTGGGGAGGAGAGGAGAGGAGGGGAGGAACGCCGAGGAAGGTAATGCATTCGGAAGCCATCAATTACTCCTCTGCCGGGGGGAGGGGGGGAGGCGAAAGGGGGCAGTGAGGGTGAGAGAGGGCGCGTTACAAAAAGGGAAGGGGGGTTGGTAACTGGGTAAGGGAGGATAGCGTGGAGATAACTTCCCAGCAATCACCTCCGTCCGACAACCACCGCCAACCCCCCCAAACACCCCGTAAAAATCATCCCCTCATCGACGCAACAAAGGGTATTAGAAAGGGTTAGAAGAGGTTGCGAAGAAGAAAGGGGGAGAAAGACTAGGTGTCCGGGCGATTCTCCTTATCATTTTTCCCCCTACTTTTTTCTTTTTCTTTTTAAAAAGATCGCCTCGTGGATAAATTCAATAGGTCGTGTCATGCACGCATCGTGCGAGGTTAGGGCGCTGGCGATACGCCGAAGCATGCCTCGTGAATCATTTAAGGATCAAGATTACAACTTTCGCAGCCCCGTCGAGAGTAAATGGAGTATATTATGTTTTCCGACCCCTTCTCCATCTTTGCTTCTCTTACCCCTACGGACGCACAAGGAAATTTTTTTTTATTCCTTTAACCATGGAGTAAAAATTTTCCTGCACTTTCACTACTCTCTTCAAAAAGCAAACAAGGCATTGAAAAAAAAAACTACCCTTCCCGGGAACAATTACGATCGAACCAGAAAAAAAAAGATCGTCTTTTGTTTGACGTTTTTTGTTTCCAGAAGACTAGCGAAAAAATAAAAAAGTCTTGTGTGCGAAGACGTCCGCGCAAGGATAGGTGTTTTTGAAAGGAGATTAAAAAGTTGGCGTTTATGGTTAAAATAACAGAGCGAGATTTTATTATTATTTTTTTTTTGAGCGCCCTCTTCATATAAAAAGGCGTTAAGTTACTGACCGTATTTTTTCGGCGGAGCATGAAAAGGTTTTTTTAAGGGCGGTTATTAATTCTACGAACTTTTAATTAAAAGCTGAAATACGAAAGAGTAGGGTTACGTCGTTCCTTTTTGCAAATAATTGACGAGCGGATTCGTTGTTGCGCCTGAAAATAAGAAAGCCATTTTCTTTTTTTATTAATATGTACCATAGATATCCAGTTAAAATTTACGAAAACTATACTAGTAGGAAAGCATTATTAAACTTCGCAAATTCTCGCGCATCTTAATTGATACTGGACATACGATGTTAATTAACACTTTCTGGATGAGTATTTTTACTCTAAGGGTTTTCACTCAAAATGTAATTAACGTGATAATTTGAAACAAAATAAAAACCAATAAAAAACAAAAGCAATTTTAAAAAACAATTAAATGAAATAACATTTCCGGTTAATTTCCTTGACATTGCTTGGTTAAATTTTGCTATACCTCAAAAAAATTACTTGTTCATTTAAAAAAGAAACTGCACTTAAGAAATTAGCTACCGACGTCGATACAAAAGGCCGTGCCTATTATAGATTTCGAACCAAAGACCTCAGAAAATCCAACAAGCTTTAACCGGTCTCTTATTCTCTTGTATACATCGTTTTAATGGGGTAGAGCACGAAGTTTCCCGATGAATTTTTTAAGAGACGACGTAGATAAAGAAAACAATAAAAAAGTACGAAGAAATAAAAAAAGAAATTTAAAAACTGAAACGGCAGCGAAGTAATGCGGTGGTATCACCATTTCTTAGCGAAGAGGGAACACAATTCTATCAACTAGAGAAGAGCATCGCAACCGGTTTATCTCTATTTTGGTTAAAAAGTGAAGTTGAATATCCTTCCATATTTGAATTTTCAATCGATGTGTTGTTAAAATTTCCAACAACATCAATAACCCTTATTGAAAATAATTAAAGGGCGTTTAAAGAACCTATATGAAGAGCTCTTTCTATTAATGAGCAAAACATATAGCATATTTGTTTAAAAAGGCAATCCCATGTTTCCCATTAAAGAGCACATCATTAATACGTCGAATTATGTATGTACTTCATTTACAATAAAAATATTCGATAATATTCTAAATATTATTTTGCCAATGAAAACAATCTAAAATATTTACCATCCTTACTGACCTTTTCTTTAAAAATTAACGCAATGAAATTAATTAAGGTTGGTTTGGTGTGCCGCGACGTTTAAGCATCCATGAAGGTGTGCCGTGGAGCAAAAAAAAAAAGGTTGAGAATCAATGAACTAGAGAACCTTTTATACCGAGAAAGGAATTAAGTAACTCCGTAGATGAGGAAAAGAAGGCTTTAAAATTTACTCGCCTCTCCCTAACAATCTCTCTATTTACCTCTCACTCATTCGGAAGCAAAAGTGAGACGCTTTAAGTTCAGTTTATTCTACGAAAGATATACAAACCTTTCCTCCTCGAAACGGATGAAAAGAGAGGGGGAGAGAGATAGAGGAAGATGCGAAAAGAAGAATTCAACGAAGCGTTAACAACGGTCCTCTTAAACGACTAATTAATATTAACGAAAACTTTCAGACGCTTCCAGGACGAAGATGAATTTTTTTGTAACGTTCGAATCCTGCCTCCATTTTCCTCATTTCCTCTCATCGTCGAATTCCGTTTTGGGTCTCATTGTCTATCCTCCCGTCCATTATCAAAAAAATAAATAATGGTAAGTATGTACAATATTTTTTCCCGAGAGAAACGAAGCGCGGGAAGGGAGGGGGGGGGGAATAAGGGGGTTGGAAGGGCGGCGGGGAGACGGGCGGAGGTCTGCAAACTTTTATCGAAAGCGTCTACGTCGATAATTTGATCAGCCATCCGACACTCCGTCGATGGGTTGATAGAAATTAAGTTTGGTTCCTTGAATCGGATGCGCCCTCCCACTATCCTCACCTTCCACCCCTCAGAATTTTTCAATGGACGCCTGATTACGTTTGCGGAGTAGGGAGATTCGCGGCGGAGGGGATGGTAGATATACCTACTATTAGGTAACCTTTTTACGAGATTATCGAACAAAATATATTACTTTCTCGAGCCTGATTTCGTCGCTCATATATCTCATATACGCAGTTGTTAGATATTATTTTATCGCATTCGCAATCGATAATATTAGCAATATTAGGAAGTGACGCGAACAGCGTTATTCACTACAAACTGCTCTACTTAAAAGTTAAAATTGCCGATCCGCACCGATTATTCGACGCTGTTTGGCTTCGGAAAAGAATCAACGTCTATATATGGATTAATAAATTTATATTCGCGAATACTGTATGAGGTCATGAATATAAAACGTAGACGAGAAATTTATATTATAACCAAGTTTCGTGTATTCAAAACAGCACAGCACAGTAGAACGATGAAATCGTAAGAAGAATTCCCTTAACATGAGTCACCCCCCATTTGGCTGCCAAAACGATTGGTGACGTCATTTCTCTTTCTTTACTTCCAAAGTGAGACAATGGAATGGATGAAGCCTGGGACAATTTGCAGAGACGAAGTTGACAATATGCTCTGATACATATAATATTGTAATGGAATAAATGTATGTAAAATACTAATAAAATAAATGAATATTATAATAGCGCCAGTGTTGCTTTAAGCTCCGCCGGCAAATCGGAATCGAGTTTAACTAATGAGAGAGTTTTATCAAACGCCTTCGCAACAGATCCCGCAAACACTTTTTAATGGCCTTCATATTTTCATCGGCTTAAATCAAAACAAACACCGTAAACAACTTGTCCGTCGAAAAGTTGGCAGAGACCAGTAATTATAAATTCAGCCTTAGGAAGATCACGGCGCATTAGAAGTTGGCGGACGGAAAAAATAAAACAACAGACTGAAACAATTAAAGCTAATGACATCCCAAGAGTTTCGAGGAAAATTTCACATGCGATATTTACGGCTCCCTTGGCTACTTCGCGCAAGACTCCGCTTTAAATTTAGCGTGGCCACATGGAATTTGAAACACTTTAATCTCCTTCAAGGAACTCTTTAAAGCGCTACGCGCCATTATTTCGCTAGGACTAGAATTTCGGGTGATTAAGAGAAACTAATAACGATGACGGCTCAGTTCTCGCAAATTATCCTGATATCGGCAATATATATATCCTCCTAAGACCCCGTGTATAGTATATTATACATGGAAGTTCCTGCTTCTGGTTATTGATGGCAGCACTAGTTGTTAGAAATCTTTGGTTTCTAATGATCCCGTATCCTTCCTGAGGCAGGACACACTCAGGGTTTACGTCTGCGACCTTTTTTTGAGAGTCTAGTGGATGTTTTCCAACCATGGGTGAGCCACGCGCGTCAACTAGTCGGGCGGATCGAAATATATATGTTGGTATTTCCATTTTTATTTCCTTTTTTCTTGTAATAAAAATTGTTTTTATTCACTACGGTTTCTTTTTTAATAATATCAAAAAATTACGCAAATATATTGATTATCTTTTTAGTAATGTTGCTTTGTATTTAGTTGTACAGTATACTTTACTTCGGGACTGAAGGCAACAACTTTATATCGTATTATTTAGGAACTTCATTTATTTTGTATTTACCATTGTTTTTTGTAGTTATTAAATACTTAATGTGTTATATCAGTAAATGGAGCTTATATCCGCATTATACGATAGACGATTGACGATATTGTCAACATGTTGAACAAAAAATCACGTTCACTTTCACACACTTGTACTCTAACACAAACAGCTCACACTGACCGCTATCTCCAACCCTCATCTGCGTGAAGAGCGTAAAAATGAACTTGAGCCAATGCTAAGCAAATGCTACCAACCTTCTTCGGGGTTTCAGTGATATGAGCTCTAGCCGTTCACTGCGAAGCGACTATTCTAACGCACTGTACCTATTTCTTTCGGATCGCATCTGATCGAAGCTTCGTCCTTTCTCTTTGACCGCTGGGGGCGGAAACAGGTAGAAGGGGCACCTTTTGTCTGGTTTAGTCCCTCTTTTAGGCACACGACACAACCTCTTGAGAAAAAAGAAATTCTACTCTTTTTGCGCACTGTTAGGGACCGAAGATCCTTTGAAGTGTTTTCCTTGAGCAGAGTGATATACGAATTTAGTGTTGAAACTCACATCACACAGTCACGAAAATAAATATATTATTTATTACATCCAAAATTCGCAATATTAACCTTTATCCGCCGGATTTAAATACCCTCTGGCGGGGTTCCGCTGCCGGATTTAATTTTGGACATTTAAATATTTACGTGTACGTCTTTTGCAAAAATCGCATATCTCGTGAACTATTGGTGATAAAATGTTCAAATAAAAACCATTTTGTGGTCAATATCAGAGAATTACATCGTTCTGCCTATTTGTAGAAATGAACAGGGCGAAATAACCCTAATAGACTAAATTACGATGCTGAAATAACTTATTGTTGATATAAATCAAAATAAAGTGCAAAAATACTGCATTAGTCACTTTTTGGCAATGTGGTTCCTGCCAGTCTGCAGCTGACACAACCCCAGTATTTACACTTCCCTATAGAGTCGAAGCAGGGTTCAACTCATAGTCCCACGTCACACGCCTTGCACCTATATTTCGTCCTTGAGTATTTGCTCTTTGAGGAACACACATGGCAACGGATAAGGGTCCCCGAAATGGGCCAATACTTATTGTCCTTGGTCTCTAAGCGCCTTATTTGCATTCAACTAGCACTAGTTTGCCTGCCCCCTTGAGAGAGTCTGGGAAGGAAGAGCCCTAGCGCCCTCTTCAACCATTTGCCGCACAAGGGAAAGTCGGAATTGCCGATGTGAAAATGCGCCACCGCAGGAAGGAAGGAGAATCTAACTATTTAGGGTAGTTAAATCTACTAAATGAAAAAATAATTTCTTTGTTCATTTCCAAGTGCGGCGACCGATGGTGTAGCTGTTAGCCATCCTATCTCAACTAGTTATATAAAAATAAAGGAATCACTAAAAAATAAACAGACGAACAGCTACAGATATTTTGAACGCACAAGTCTACATCCGCTCTACTTCGTGGTCTGCAAATGAATGAACGTAAACGTAGTAAAACATATATGCATATATGTGGAAAAGGAAGAAGAAAATAACAAAGGGAAGGAACCTTTAGGGTAGGGCTTAAATATCACAATTGAGGAGTTTTAAAATGACGCTGGGCCAAAAGTTGATACATTTCCACTACTTCTGAAAACTCACCTGATGAAGAAGCTCCACCACGAAAACGACGAGGTGTAGAGCCGATTCCGGGAGATTATAAAAGATTTAAGAATGCTGACCATATGCCAATAATTGTGAAAACGAAGGTATTTCAAAGATGTCGAAATATAGGATGTAGAAGCCTCTGTAGAGCTAAGTGCAGCACATTCAATGTATTTCTATGTTTGAATGCGGAAAGAAATTGTTTTTCAGCTTTTCATGAAAGAAAATGAGATTTGTATAAATATTTTTATTGATTATATATATATATATATATATACACACATATTTTGTGTGTATTATTTATATTTTGTGTTGATTGTATATAGATTCTGATTGATTATAATAATAATAAATTTATAACATATGAATTAGATATAGTTGTTTTATTTTTTGAAAATTCACGTATCAAAATGGTAAGCTTGAGACCTACTGTATAGTATACTATACATGCAATTTCGGCAAAAATAAAATAAATATTTAAATTTTGACAAAATTAATATATTTTACATATTTTTTAATAACAGAAAAAGCAAAAATATTTTCATTATAAGAACAATTTCGATGTCGGGTCTTAGGAGGATAATATATATATATATATATATATATATATATATATATATATATATATATATATATATATATATAATATTGCGCCGTTGGAGTGATTACGGCTCACGGAAAATTGAAAATAAACCGAGCGAACTCGATTTTTAAAAAATCCTCGCCGGGGAGAAGTTGCAAAAAAATACACCGAGCAATTTTCCGGAAGACTTGCAGTTTTCGATAGTAATTACCCAAACGTCCGTGCAGGGAATTACGGGTTAGAGACGGCAGAACGGATTTTACAGCACTATATTCCGGAGGCGACATTTTAAAAAAATTCTTTTCCGTTCATCGCATGAATTCTCGTTGTACACGGAAGCATGTCGATGTCAGTTGGAAAAGAGGAGCAGTACTTTCCAGAGATCAAATGAGCAACGGAAAGAAGCGAAGAGAAAGAGAGATCTCAAGACACCGAGAGAACCAGTAACGAGGTAGGATGTGAGGTAAGAAGGGAAGGAAGGTTGTAAAAAAAATAATAAAATCGAAAATGCAGGTCGTAAAGGCGATCTGCAATTTTTTCCGCTACGCTCCGGACGTCTGGGCTCCAGCTTTTTTTTGTTCGCGATGCACGCTCGCTTGCCCGAGTTTTAACGGCCAATTCGCCTCTCCAGCGTGCGTTCAGGGAGGAGAAGGAGGAGACGGTCGTTTCTCATTTTCCCGACGAACCTACCAAAACTCCTTCGCTTTTCCTCCTTCTACACCCGCAAAACAGACTACGTAAAGATGAGATTTTTACGGAGGAAAAATAAACATGAGACGCCTAAGAGTATCGAAAAAGGCCTCGAAATCGACTCCGGTTCGACGAAACTGCCGGTTCGGACTTTTATTGGAGGGAAAAAACCAACGTGCTATCTCGAATGTCGTAAAGGAAACTCTTCCTACGGCTTTATGAATTTAACGATAAATAAAGAAACAAAAATAATTAAAGATGCTGTTTGACGTTTGTGGAAAGTCAGGAAAATAACTAAACCCAAGTTCTTTTGAATTTTTAAAAAACAATTCCACTTAAAATGGGAGTCACCTCACTTTTCCTAATACACGAAGCTTCAGAATGCAGATCAGATTAGATATTTAATATGACTGGTCGGGCGATGTGAAAACATTTAAAATATATTACGTATCATACAGATATGTTTAAAAAACAAAGCATCGTATACTCAAGCGCTGTAAAAACATAGTTCAAATTTTAATGATAGACACTCTCCTTGCAAACAGATGTACTCATATGCATAATTTAAAGCTTGTTATAAGGGATAAAGTGGTCGATCCAGATGGAATCTGTGTATAGGAACACTTTATTTAAAGCAAGAATTAGCACGAATATATAGAATGAGTCATTACACTGATTAAAATGCCAGAGTCTGTTCACAAATGATCGCGATATTAGCTAAATTAGGATTAAAATAAACCCAATGATCAGTAGCGTAACTAGAGTTTTCGGACCCCTAGGCAAGAATCGCTGATGGGCCCCCTAAGCGGAAATATTTTGGTAAAAAGATTTTTTAATATATTTTATCGGTGTTTATTTTTCTCTGTGGTGGGGGCCCTCTTGAGAAAGAGGGGAAAGAATACCAACCACTAGTTTATTATGCAGCACAGGATATATAAGGATTTAAGAAATTAGCTTAAAATGTCTTTTTCCTTGCTTTTGCATTTGCGAAGATATTGACAATTTATTTCAGATCCATTTTTGAGGCTACTTTGTGTTCTATCGCTAGTAAAGCAAGATAATGTAGTCTAGTTTGACTCGTTGCATTTCTTTTGTAGTCTTTGAGTGTTTTTAATTTATTAAAAGTTCTCTCAACGCTTGTAACCGTTACGGGCAATGTAAACAATAAGAGAAGGGCCATATAGATCTCTGAAAAATCACTTTCCATTATACTGTATTTAGTTACAATTACTTCCGATAGTTCTTTAATTGTCATTTTATGATTTAAATCTGCTTTCAATAAAGTAATGGCTTGAACAAATTAATTTGCTAGTTTAGAGGAAAGAACTTCTGAATACTTATTATAAAGTCTATCACAAGCACGTATAATATTTTGTTCTGACATAGTTAATATATTTTTAGGTTCAAGAAATGCAAAATATTGGTTGATAGTTTTCATTCCTGTGAAACGTTTATCAATTTGGACAATTATTTTGTCTATTGTATAATAAAACACATTTACTTTGAACATTTCTTCTTTGTTGTGAAAACGATAATCTGATGACAATTCATCAAGGTGACACTTAACTAATCGTTGTCTTTTGCTCGTGGGGCCCCTTTTGTTCGAGGGCCCTTAGGCATTGCCTACTCTTGCTATATGGTAGCTACGCTACTGCCATTGATAGCGAAAAAGACGGTCTAAAACAGAATTAACTAGAAATTATGTCAAGCTCCAACATACGTAATACTGGCCACAGTAAATAGAAGAATATTACAATAACGGAAAAAACGCAATAAGGGAACGCGTTCGGTAATAGAGTAGTCGGAGCAACGAACGACATTCTTTTTTTTACGTGTTTACAGATAACCGTTAGTCATGGAAGTGATCGCTTCCGAGATACTAGCCAGGAACAGGTGCTCTTCGATAACGGTAACGGTTGTAAGTGGCATCGCCGCGAAGGGAATTACACGCCGCGGACTGGAAAAGGATGCGAAATGTGTCGTCTATCACGTGTCTCTCGGAAATTCTGCGCAAAGCATAAAATTGCAAATAGGAATTGGGATGATTGCAAATGACCTACTGGAAAAAAGAGCTCGGAGATAAATTTTTATTTCCCACGTTCGCTCCCTCGTTAGCCTTTCCGCTCCATTTGTCAAAATAAATTGGATCGGGGGAAATAAGAAAATTCAATTCCAACCGATAAAAAGATTCCGCGACATATACTATCGCTGCAGCAGATAAATTATTGATGATGATATATACGCGCGTTTTGGAATTTGACCCGCATTTAGGAATATGCTATTATTAGAGAATATATCGAAATGTTGCTACATAGCATAAACATTTAAAGGGAAGAAGGATTCACTGAAAAATAAATATCAACCGTAGAAAGTGTAAAAGTTGAAATAAACCGCGTTAAATATTAGGATACTGTACATCTTTGTTTGGAAGAAGTTCGGATATAACACTTAATTAATAAACATCCCCTGACAGTAAGGTCGCGTTTATAGTCAGTATAAGAAATGAAAATAGAATAATATCATAGAAACGTTATAATATTATGGTGATGCAACCTCTGTTTCTAATTCCTTTGGAATGTGGTGTCTTAGCTTAAATACGGGCTTATTACAATTTAAAATTTAAACTTATATAACCTCCTAAAAAAGAGCGTTAGCAGGATAACGACGCGGTTGCACAACAGGCTGAGTCTGTCCACTGAATTAGCTTAAGCAACTAAGAGTCGGTTTGTAGATTTTAACACACTAATTACTATATTTTTTACGCAGAGGTGATGATCCCCAATATGTACGAACAAAAGATTCCGACAGTGTTTTATAGCCAAGGAATTTATACGAAATAAGGCAATTATAATTACGTTCTATTGCGTTCGATAACATGCCACATTATAACTACTTACTAACATAAGAAATACAAATTTAATAATAATAATAATGATAACAGTAATAATATAAAGTTGAATGAATATTAGCAAACATTAACCTCGTTACCTCGCATGCGAAAGATTAATGAGCAAAGGTGTCAACAAAAAAAAACTTGAGCTAAAATATTTCAATCTCCTCGCACTAAGCAACCACTTAATGACAACAAATACGTACGTTTGCGTTCCGATCGAGTGAGATCAATAAACAAATGGAAGATGAGCCACTTCTCCGCCCAATTTGACCCTTTTCCCGCCGGAACGCACGGAGAGAAAATAAAGGAGAGACGAGCAGCCCGCGGACATGGCCATCCTCGGGTCGTTTGAGCATCCGCATAGCGCCCGCGAGCCCAGACGTGTGTGTGTTTACCCAACTCCTCACAACTACAGGGGGACACCCTTCTCCTCCCCCCTCCCGAACACCATCCCTGCCTCCCCTGACAAAACCCCCCTCCCGCGCCTCACCTGCGCAGATTCCCGTGGCAACACCGCCGCCCCCGACGCGAGAGATGGTCTCGCCCCCTACCGCGAGCGAACCAAGGCACTGCGGCCGAAGGCACAGACGAAGACTCACTGCTATAGCCAGCCAGCGGGAGGCCGGCAGCCGACTCCGGAAGGTTTGCGGAGCGAGAGCGCACGACGACACGCTCGTGCGGAACGCACACGGTACGGAAAACCCGTGTAGCTATGCCACGGAAAAGGTTTTTCGCTCTCTCTGAAAGGAACCGGCGACGCGTCGAAGTTAATTAAAAGTTTTTTTTGATGCGGGGTGACTTGTGTCGCGCGTAGGAATTACCTTTTTTACCCTGAGGTGCGTTCCGCAGAGAAATTCCTCATTAAAGTAAATATGAAAAAGCGGAAACTACTGTGACGATGCAAACGAATCGCTGGCGGAAAATGATTTCCTGTCCTATATTGCTGTTTCGAGAATTTCTGCTACAATTAACGTTATAAGTGAATATTTAGGAATATAGAGAAAAGGAAACGGAAAACGAATTCGAACATTCGCTTATGATATTTCTAACTTCAACTTTCAACGAGACATATGGTCTTTTTAAATATCAACTCGCAAAATCATCTAAACTACTTATGCGATATTTTTAAAATTCATAATCCTGTCAACGGAATGGACTGGTTGATAAAAACAAGGAGAAAAAGAAGGTAAAATATTCAAGCGAAAATTAATCGGCTGTACTTTAAAAGAAAAGTCAAAGCAGATTACAGCAAATCAAATCAGAAACTCGATTAAAGCAACATAAAGCCTCTTTAAGATAAGCCAACTAGTCCGAAATTACCACAAAAGAATGTCAGCGCCGTAAAAAAAAGCATGGAGCCACACAGTGCTTAAACATCACTCACCCTCAAATCAGTATGGACCATCCTCCTCTCCTCGAATGCCTCCTTTTCTCCAAAACGATCGCCGAGATCCTCTTCCTTTCCCGATCGAGGAAACAAAACAAAAAACCCGTTCGTGATACTCCTCCGAAAAAGAAAATAACTACTAAAAGAGCACGGACGCAACAAAAAGTTTCACAGCGAAAAAAAAACAAGTTTCGATACCGAAATATATATGCTTTTTAAAAAATAAAAAGCTCCCACTTCGAAGACCGTCAAAAAAAAAACACCGACGGCGTTTGTTGTTGGCAGAGAAACGCCGCGAGGATTCTGTATCTCACGACACACCAACGGGCAAGAAGATCCTCCCGAGTCTGGATGGAAGGGCCGAAAAAGGGGGCGGCCGAATAACACAGAGCACGGGGTAAAAACACCACCAACTTCCCTCAGGGAACTGGAAAACACCTATCTCTTTCTCGCTCTTTTCTTACTCTCTTCCCCAGGCACTTTTCGACGGTGCGGCTCGCGTCCCGGGAAGCACTTGACTCGCTCGCTCAGAAACAGTACCTTTTTTTTCCTCCCAAGCCCTTAAGGGATGCGAGAGATGGAAAAAATAAGCGTGTTTTTAAGTAGAGGGGAATATTCTTCTTCCAGGCAGAAGGAGAGAACAAAACAAAAACACGCAACGAACATATAAGCCCTAACGCGCGATGGAATCCTCAGAGAACGAGCGTGACTTTTTGGCGAGACTGAACTTCTTCGAATTAATAATTTCCTTTTTCCGGAAGAAAAGTTCTGTAGAGTATGCTGAACTACGGAACACTAAGGAGTTGTGAGAGAGAGAGAGAGTCCTTACTCCAGTTCACGCACCTGATGAGAGTCCTTTGGGGCAATATTTTCATCCGACTCATAAATATCAAGAAATTTTCTTTGCCTTTTTTTACATCCTCGGAACTTATTTCTCTCGTTCCCCTTCTTGGTTCGTTAAGAGGACCAAATTTTAAAAAAATCTTCGAAAATTGGTCTAGTATTCCAATAAATTTGTTTTGTTAAAACTTTCCTACCCCACATCCGTCCTATTCTCGTTCCGATCGGTGTCGCAAGGGCAATTTAGGGGGAAATTCACTGAACGGGTAATATCCACGTGAGAAAAAAACGGAGGGGTCCGTGATATATTATAAACTGTTCCGACACCCCTTCCGAACAACCAACACTTCCCGTTCACGATGTTTCCCACGGTCTTCCGAACCAAGCACGGCAGGCGCAAAGTCCAGTCCGAAAGGGGGACCCACACTGTTCGACCGAGCGTGTAAGGGATTTTTCAGGGTACTCAAACCCTCTCACTGCCCGCCAAAGAGCAAAACACTCGGTCACTCATCCCGGAGAAGCACTGGTCGGTTTTCGCCTATGCTAATGAAGGGAGAGAAGTAAAACCCAGAGTCCTGCTTAATCCTCGAGGTGCGTCGCTCTGTTACGAATGACGGAGAGTCTTCACAACGCGACACATACTACTGTTCTAAAACGAAGATGTTTCGCCTGCGCGGGAAATAACACACGCTTCTGCTCTTCACCGCAAAGATCACACTAATTGAAATGAAGAGAGCTCGCTCTCTCTCTCCGGGAGAAGATTCAAGAGTGCAGAGAAATAAACCAAAGGGAGGAAAAAAGAAGATGCCAACAGTGTCCTTTTGTGTTCTTTTCCTTCCTCCCGGAGACCAAAAAGCAAACTTTTTCTCTCACTTGCAGAAACGAACAAAACTTCCAGAAACGTAAGAGACACACTCTCCACGCTTAAGACGGCGTTCTCCTCCTTTCTTCTTGCGAAAAATAAAACTCGAAAAAGTCACGGACAAAAGAAGTGCTACCCTTTATATATATATATATCTTTTCCCTTCACTGGGATAAAAGAGACCTCTTCGACACTTAAGGTTTTTTTCCCCCTCGTCTTCTTCTTGCACGAAACAAAAGATCATTCAATTTCACTCAGTACGTCCCCTTCTTCCGAAACGGAACCGCATCCACGATGGAGGATGTTGTTCACCATGAGGTCCACCTCCTCCTAAAGGCGAAACTGGGATATCGCCTGACCACCTATGACAGCCGTCGCCCGGAGAAAAATTCGGTAACATCACACGACGGAAAGACTAGACGAAAAGAGCGATCGCCTTTTCGAATTATATTTTTTAAATTCCCCTACTTTGGAAAATCGCAAACGCACTCATACGACACACGTAAAAAAAAAACCTCGGAGCGACGTGGGTCGGTGCGAGAAGTCCCGCGCTGTGCAGCGACCTTCCGTGCACCCTCCCCGTAGTAGAGCGACTACGCGACTGAAGAACCTGGCGGGCTGGGTTAGTTGGGTGAATGTTGCCGCGTGGTGGGGCTACTGGTATAGGGGGAAGCGAGAGGCAAGAGAGAGAGAGAAAGAGTGTAGGGGAAACGAGGTGGGATGAGAGGGGAGGGGAAGGCGATGGGTTTTTAGAGGGGAAGGATGGATGGAAGAGGAGGGGAAGGGATGCTGGCAGGGAAGGAAGGAATGGAGGGAGAATGTGAAGAGAAGGATGGGGTTGGGACGGTTAAGGTCTACAAACACTGATTGTGAGATGAAGTTTTCGTCGATAAAATCGAGATATGCAAACTTATAAACGGATTTGGAGGTGGAAGTTCGCGTCCCGCAATTTATTCCTACTAAATAATGGCGGCAAAAGTCAACTTTTTTCGTTTTGGTCCCGTTTAATTTTAATACGATTATTAACATGAATGTTAATAATCGTATTAAAAATTAATGGGTACGAGCAGTTAATCGTTTACTCTATATCTGGAAGTGCATGCGGTTCTAGCGGTGGTGTATGGAAATAAAATGATCGCATAACTGGTTTTTGCTGTCGATAACAAGTGAATTAATAGAAATTGTTAGCTATTTCGAAAGAATAACGGAACATTTATACTCGCTAAAATACGTACGTAATCCCCTATAATTTGATCAATATTAAAAACCCTGCGATGATGATGTCACGTGCCAAGAAAGTACTGTGACCCATCAGAATTTTTTTCGAATGCCACTAGTTTACTCCTCTAAGAAAATTCAGTTTCATACAGAAAATACAAGCTTACACGTGCCAAGTAAAATCGCCTGTGTGCCAGTTCTGGCGCGCGTGCCACGTATTTGCCATCCCTGATTTAGGTAGTGATAGGCCCCTAGGCGATAGTGGTTTGCGGGACCTACGCCTGGCGAATTCTGAAAGAATGCGATTTTTTTATGGAGAAAAACAGGCTTTCGAGTTCTTAATAATCTTCTGTAACATATATTCACTACATAGTGAATGGGCTTCTGAGGTTGGTGTCGATCGAAGCTCAAATTCTAAGGAGTAAATATTTTCTCGATGATACCAGTCAGCTGAGACTGGCCTTCGCTCATTATCATCTAAGATATATGACTGCTTCTTTGGGTCGCGGATTATCATTTCCAATTCATGCATTTCTTTCCTTTCTTACAATAAGCGTCCCTATACGTGATGAACTAGAAACACGAGGCACCATTAAGCGCCAGGCTCTAGGACAGGGGTGCACAACTCAGATGTTGACACAGGTCAAAATCGACCTTGATTGGTCCTAAGCGGGCCACACTTTGAAAATTTTGGCCATGATAAAAACTTAGTGCACTATTGGGATTTATCAATTATCATAACAAATTTTACATGTAATTTTTGTGACAAAATAATGAAGTGGCAAACAAATATAATTTATTTACAAATTTTAATTGTATTTTTTATATAAAATGAATTAACCAGCTGAGCAACAATTGGGCCAAACAAAAGCTGTCATCGGGCCACATTTGGCCCGCGGGCCGTATGTTGTGCACCCCTGCTCTAGGACCTAGGGCCTCGCGACTACCTGGATCGCCTAAGCCTATATCCGCCTCTGAGTGCTAATGCCTCACGTATTGACATGAAAAAATTCAAACTCATTCCAAGTTGAATACTGTCAATGAAGCGGAACAATATGCCGCTGATTAGGATATATTTCTGGTAAAAATTTATACATATATGCATATATGAATAGAAAAAAGTTCATCCATGAGTCTGGGCAAAATTAGTGTCTTCTATTATTTAATTCGGCTAATCATTGATATATTGTTTTATTTCGCTATGAATATTGCTCCGAATATCGTAATTTAGGAAATGAGAATTTGGAATTTGATCACATATTACATGCGTGAATTTAGCGTATCTTATTTTCTATGTGGTTATACCGCCATATATTCGGCTAGTAAGTTTGTAAGTGACGTCAATGCGGAAATGTATACTCAAAATTTCAGCTTTCCAACTTTTATACCTTAGGAGATATATTAATGGTCCCCTATCCGACCCTGGATATTTTTCAAAACTCAAATCTAAAGAAAAATAATAAATAGCATCATATATCACATACACCCTGCAAATTGCAGTCTTATATATCTTACTGTTTACTTTCTATTTTAATTTAATTGATTGTACAGACGGACAGACAGACAGAGAGAAAAACCTAAGCTCGTTTATAAAATAAAATGCGCTAAAACCAGGATAATTTGTTACTTTACATGATGAGTTTTAAAAATAAATTTTATACAGAAATATAATGATAACGATGCAATTTTTGGGCAAAATATGATTTACTGAATTTATCTAGTAGTTGTAATGCTAGTACTCCATTATGTTAGGTATAAAAAAACAATACTGTCATGTTCTGTACATGCTGTAAAAATTATTTAATAAAATATCAAAGGTTTCCCGCGGAACATAAAGCCACCGTTACAACTTTACAGAAGTAATATCTTTTACATTTTTGATTTGCATTGAAATAGAAGTCAATTAAAACGCCGGTAGACATTTATAAAGGGTTAATTTGGTAGAAAGGAAAGAAAATTTTATCTTGGGAATGACAAGGGATTTCCACCAATGAATTTACCAGTTGTGCGTGTTTATAATACATTTAGATAAAAGGTTCTTTTAAATTTAATTTATATTATATAGGTACATATATTTATATTTTTATATAATATGAAAATGTTTAAATTTTATGATTTTAGTTAAATTTAAGCAAAAAATCTAAGTCGTAAAAAGTGATAAAATTTAAAATTTTACGGCAGTATTTTTTTAAAAAAATTATCCCTAAAACGTAGCAACCCATTCATATCATAAATAAGAAATATATCTCAAACTCTCGGGATTTTATTAAAGGCCACCTAAAAATAATTACACATCCACATTAAAGTCATAAAACAAATGTTAATTTTTGTCGCAATTGGTAGCTTAGTTGAATCAAATTTTAAAACAATCCTTGGAAATTGAAATCCTTTCATTTAAATTAGGTCATTATTTTACTGTGGTTCTGTTTGTGAAATCAAATTACCATTCCAAAAAAATGCAAAGTCAATTAAGGATTTTTTAAAGCGAAAATTTCTCCACTCCATAAATTAATTTATAAGCTGACCCAATTTCTAAAAAAAAATATGGGATAGTCAAAGTAAGGAGGAAAGAAGAGAGAGAAGTGGATGGAGATATCCGGAGGTGCCCAACTACGCGCATAGAGAAAGTCGAAAATTTATGATGTTATGAAACCTACGGCTTAAAGCTCCAGTCAAATTAACATGTAGATTTAAGGAAGCGAATCTATGCGAGGCTAGCCGACGGGTGCCAAACAAACCCAAAAAAAATCCCGCCGTGTATTGTTGGCCCATATTTCAGCTTCAGCCACCCGCTGGCACACTCGCCGTTTACTCTTGGCAACTCGCTAAACCTCTCGAAGACTCTCTCACGGTAACAATTTTATAAATACCCCCATCGCTAAGACCTAGACCTTGGAGAGAGAGAGAGTGGAAAATCACCATCTACATAATCCGGTTTCCACGCGCTATTAGCCGTCACACATACCGGACTTAAACCACTTTCCATGTTTTTGCCTCCATTTAGAGTTCGATCGCCTCAAATAATCACGGAACCTCCTTCCGAACACCACCCCCCTTTTTAGAAACCATCCTCTCCGCGCACGCCTCACACCATTACGCGTGCGTGTCACCTTCTTAACCCTTTCTACTGTTCTTTTCAGACCCAACCCCGTCACGGACAGGTCCTACATCCACGGAGTCTTTTTTCGTGTTTCTCTTCTCCCTTCCTTATCTCCTGTATCCTCTCTCTCTCTCCCCCCCTCCCCCTTCTCTCTCACTCTCCCGGTCATCTCTCCTATGAGCTGGGTGGTCATCAATCTTAAAGCGTGTGTGTGTGTGTGAGAGAGAGGGAGAGAGACAGAGTCTCCTCGCCCACACGAATCTTCCCCTCTCTCCGAAGCCGACACACCATTCATGCCTCATTTCCGCCCACGGGATTTCTATTCATTCCCCTCACACTCTATCTCTCTCTCTCTCACGCGCTATCTCCTCGTCTCCCTCCCTCATCCCTATCTCCTATAACCACCGCTTGATTATCGCTTCGCATTAGTCTTTTTTTTTAATCTCTCCTGTTTTTCACACGTCTCCATTCTCCCCTGCATGTACCAAGTAAATTACCTTACAGTCCATACGCAAGTGTGTGTCATACGCGCATATTTACACAGAATTATTTTAATATCAGCTTTAATTTCCTCCAAACAAAAAAAACGACTCGGAGTTTACTCATCGTAATCTGTTATGGACCACAACAATGGTTCCAACGTACTTATCGGCGGAAACCTTGATAAAGAAGGATATGGAGAATTCTTGGAAGAATCCCTACCTTTACAGGAGTGTATCGCCTTTTCCACGACCATGGAAGTTCCTCTTGATACGTGTTCATAATGAAGCTCGTCGAACGGGAAATTCAAGGAGACCTAAGGAAATGAAAAAGAAAACAGACCGCATATAAGAATGGTTAAAAAATTCACGATCGGTTCTGAAATAACGGTTAAACAAACGTTGAGCACTTTTTAAACAACTCATTATAGCAAAGAAAATACATTACAAATTAAATTGAAAACTATTCCACAGCTTAAATTTGTTGGCCTTTTATAGGGATCAGGAGCGGATATACCCATGGGTTCTATGGGCTTGAGCCCAGAGCCTCCGAATTGTATGTTGTCCCAGATATATGAAATTCGAGCACCTGTTCATATAAAGGGAATTAGCCAATGGCCCTTGCAATTCACAATCCGCCCGTGATCGATGCATAATAATATAAAGTGTAAAGTCAGATTCTTCGCGGATGACACACTTGTGTATGATAAAATCAACACAATATACAACCAGGGGACTTTGCAAAGGGACCTTCAAGCTATTACGAAGTGGTGTAAAGATTGGCAACTTGACCTGGACATGGAGAAATGCGCCGCAATGAATTTCACGCGTTCTATGAATTTCATTCGTTACCAGTACGAAATATCTGGATTAAAGCTAAAATACGTCAATAGCTACAAATACCTAGGAGTCACACTCAGTAGCAACTTGTCTAGTAGGGAGCATATCAAAACCGTCATAGCATCGGCAAACAGGGTTCAAGGGCTTTCCTCCAGAGTCCTGCGGGGATGACCCGCGATAAGACAATCCAACAGAGGAATTAGCTAGACTTCACTTGGTGTTGTGACACCCCCTGCCAAACGCTTCTAGCGGCTTGCAGGGTATTTATGTAAATGTAAATGAATATGAAGGAAACTTTTCCCTAATACGACCCGTCGTGGAATACTGTTGTGCCGTCTGCGACCCTTTCGAGGAGGGCCTAATTAGGGAGCTCGAAATGGTTCAGCGTAGAGCGGCTAGATTTGTATACCTAAATCAGGAACGCCTGGATCTATCCTTCCAGCATTTTTCCCTTCTTAAAGTTCTATTTCTGTCTGTCACTCCACTGCAAATATAACAGACATTTTTTTTTCTAAGGTATACATCCGAGAGAAAACTTCTTTTGAGATTCTGCAGTGAAAAACAGAAGAATATATTTATAGCTTGCATTCTTTGATAGGACGTATAGATTTTTAGACAGAACTCTTTTTCACATCTATGACTTAGGGAAGCATAAATATCGCGTTATGTCTTGAGTCAGGTCCTTCCTTCTCCGAAGGAAAATTTTTCAGCTCATCTCATTTTGAAGGGATCGAAGTTAAGTGTTTGGGGTGATAACTTCTTAGGATTGCATCCGAGATACTGATGACGCTTCCTCTTCCGCTACTACAAACTCCTCGAGGATCGTCGCCTACTTGTCCTTCCGAGAACTGAAGAAATTACGGCCTACCTGAATCATTCTTTTCCAGATGCTGGGGAGGTCGGAATCGACATCTGTGTTTGCATTCAATCTTTTTATTGAAATGAATCCAAAATTCATATTTCTCAATCATAGCTACCAGTTTTCACATACCTATGTAAAAGTACGTGTGATCCTCTGATATATATTTTTTAATGTATTTTTTTTAAAACTTTAAAGCGTAGTGGAATATTGGTGTATTATAATCACGTCGCCCTATCAGAGCAGAGACAAATTTTAATTTCAATCCATGGTTCACCTGAGACAAACGCGTCTAATTTATCCAACGCCTCTTGCATTCATTACTCATACTTGTTAAAACTTGGCATTCTGGATCTTCTGAGAACGGGTTTGTTTATTGCTCTAGTTCTGTTTGTATATACATTTATTCATGTTATTATTTTGTAATCAATAAGGCAGGGGACCTTATGGTATCAATTTCGCCCTGAAAATAAAGTCATCTATCTATCTCTCGATCCGTTCCTCCCGCGCGCGAACTGCACGTAGCAAATCGCCGCCATTTTAATTTTATTTTTTCATTACGTCTGGCACGCGTGACTCATCGAAACGGATTCAGGTTTTTATTCGCGCCGCGCGTGCCGCTTTAAGTTTTCGAGGGAGTTGGACTGGATGGAGAGGCTTAATCCCCCGGCATAACAAGGTCAGCGGGTCAAAACGCTGAGGACAGGTAGGCATATTTTACTTGGCTCGGAGCAATGGCGGATCGTTTATTCGCTTTCCGCTCTTTTAAGATTCGACTCGAATAAATTACGCCGACGCGTTAAAGGGATGTCGCTAAGTGGTTATCTCGAATAAATGTAGTGTATTTTTCCTAAATCACCCATAAATTGAAGAATTATCATATATATTATTATATTTTTAGCGTAAACTTTAAAATTGCTACAGAATACATTAGAAGAAGACTGTATCAAATTGATCGATAGAAACATAGTATGTTCGCAATCCGTAAAAAAGAGCTAGAGAACAACGTATGCACGAATACTTCAAATATCCAAGTTATTTCATTACAGAGAGACATACAGAAAAGACGCATTCTTATGTTGCACTTGCCTGATGCGAAAAAGATTTGAAATATCTCAAAGGTAGTAACGAAGGTTCAAGATTTTGGCACAGTAAGCAAACATATTTATATAATTTACGACGGAATGTTTTATTGAGGATATATTAATGATTATAGCAAATTAGCATTATTTTAATTCTTTCTTATATAAAAACGCAAGAAAAATATACAAGCTAAGTTGATTCATTTAGCAAATCATTTAACATGTGGACAGATAACGAACAGATCTATACATTTTTGTGGCTTCTAACGACTAAATGTGGATGGCATCTGTCGGAACAATGATATATTTTAGCTTGTTCGTACATTGGAAATCTTTACTACGTCCTTGTGTTTAATTTACTTTGTAGCTAGGTAATATTTACTATTAAAAATACTTCATCAACCCAGTGAAACACAACGGAATTAAACTACATTGTAACTAAAAGGTGTTCTATCAAACAGGCATTAAAACTTAATAACACGTTCTTCCAGGTTGTCTATTTCGTGCAGTTCGCTTAATGAAAAAATAATATCGCTTATAAAATACACACTATCTTCTCTTGAAACTACGTCTCCAAGAAAAAGAAGACAAAAGTCCGAAAATGAGCTTTAAATGAAAACTTCATGCCCCACAATGTTTATTCATTATTATTATAAATCATCGCTTTTTATAAAAAAGATAGGAGGAAGGACGTGGGTAAGCGAAGAAAGAATGAATAATGAAGGAGACTCAAGAGTTTCCACAAAGAACTTTTAGCGCCACCGTTCGTCGAAATAAAAACAAATGAACGTCCCCCGAGAAAAAAAGACGCGTGGAGGCTAAGCAGCCGTAAAACGCATCAAAAGAGTAAAGACGGGTAAAGCGTATCTTTCCGAGGATAAATTAAGAGACCGCAAAACCTTCTTTTCTCCTTGACGTAAAAGAGAGGGGGAAGAGCAGTGCATCCAACATAAAAAATAATAAACCCACTTCATTATTCCCTCATTCAATGTAAACCGGACGATTCTCTTTTATATTCTCCCTCTAACTTCCACCCCTCTGTATATAACCCTCTCTCCTTCCTTCCTCCTATCTCTCTCTTACTCTCCGCATTATAAAATCCTTTCCTTTTCGCCGTCTCACGAGCGCCCTCTGGAGGAAGAGAGAGAAAAACAACTTCCTCGCGAAATCTTTCTTTCCCCCCATGCCGGGATAACCGGAGAGGAGTTAATTTATTCTTTTGATTATACCGGGACGTGGGCACGATGAAAAAAGAAAGCGAGAGGTTGGCAACACTGCGAGAGACGTCATCCTTAAGGAAAACGGGGGAAGCGAGAGGGATGAGGACGGAAAACAAAATGGGGAAAATGAGATGTGGATTGAGTTGTTATTGCCACATTTGACGGCGACAAGAGGAAGTGATTTTTTTCCTTCTTTTTCCCCAGGAATTGATGAGACGTTCGAATGTTCGGAGGCAGGTCGAAGGAGGAAAGGCGAGGAGAATATTTTCGTGGAGACAGTACGGATTCGGAAAGGTTTCGCAAGTAAATGGGATATTTTACCCGTTTATATTATTCATGTGCGTGGAATTTTGTCGACGAAAAGAAAAAGGTTTTAAATTCAACTAAGAAAGATCCGAGAGAGTGGACGTTACAGGAGTATAAAAGTGAATATTATCGTCGGGAATTTCTTTTTCAGCGTCATGGATCACTTTTAAAAGCAGACGGGGCTGAAAATTTCCGCACTTAACTCGGAGACAATAAAGCATTGTTCAATCTGTTTTTGAGAAAGTGAAAGTATTTCTGATTTCCTTCATTTTTTCAATCTTCGGTAGATTAACGTTTTCCTTCATTATAACCTCGTGAACCTCCAAAAAATGTAATACTTGGAATGAATCCTTATAATTGAGGCTTTTGCAGGCAGATAATTGCTTCGTAGAATATCGTTCTGCACGTTACCCAAGATCAAAATAACCTGCAAGGCACAAGTAACCAAATACGGTTTCACCGGAACCGAGGACGTTCCAAAATTTGAATTATAAGATAATGAATTTACTACTAAAAGGAGGAATGGTCTCGCTAACCATGAGAAATATAATTTCGACTCGAGATTTAGTTAAAAGAACCCATAAAATTATTTAATACGTTTACGAGCGGGCCAAAAAAATGGCTTCAAAATGTTTCTATAACTTATTTAGCGTGACCCAGAGGCAAAATATGAAAGTACCTATATTTACATCACTTATATAATAAAACTAAGGCAGCATGGATTTCCCCCTGCCAAACGCTTCTGGCGGCTTGCAGGGTATTAATGTAAAAGTAAATTATTTCAAGATAGAGAAGCAGAATACTTCTGAAATTGACCGGGAATCAAATTCCATTTGCTGTTTATCTGCTCTTCCTTGAAATTAAGGCGTATACGCTCATGCATACAAAACTTCATTGCATAAATTGCATCTTCTAAGGCAATAGGTTCTACATCAACTATGTATTTCAATACTATCTATAATATTTCAGCATTAAACTTAAAGTAATCCCATGCACACATTGATCATCAATTGCTGTTTACCAAAGCGAAGGAGAAGAGGATTTTGGAGGATAGACTGTTTTTTCTACGCCAAGAAAGAAACAGTTTAATCCAGACGAATATTTATCAAACGTCGTACGCGATGACACAGCCATCAGTAAAATCGACTCCCCTTTAAAGCATCGCGGAAGAAAAAGTGTAAAAAATAATAAATTCGATAAAAAACAAAAAATTCTCTCGGTTTGGAGAAGTGAAACACACGTACCGAGGGTTCATTGATCGCTAAAAATTTCCGCGCGTCATTTTTTCTTACCTTTCCCGGCTCCGAGAAGAGATTCTGGAGGAGAAGGGAAGGGGAATAGGGAACGTGCGTGTAAGACGATCTCATATGCGAAAGTGTCGGCCCTTCAGATACATAATACATCTTTCGGCATCTCAGGTGCCTTAGGGCGGTTTTTTTTTTCCAAACCCCAACCCCTTTCCTTCTCCAACGCACACTTTTCCAGGGATAGATGAGGAGGAGGGGGGAGGGGAACTAAAATGAACGAGGGAGGGAGGGAGAGAAGCGAGAGTAGGGTGAAACAGGAATGGAGAGAGAGAGAAGGCAGGCAGGCATAGAGGAATGGGGAGAAAGGGGAGAGAAAAAGAGGATTGAGAGGAGAAAGGGGTGGGGAGAGTGTGAGAGGAGGAGAGAGGGAAGTAGGAAGAGAGGAAGGGGAGGAGGCAGGGAGGAGTGACGGAGGAGTGAGGCAGGAAGAGAGAGGAAGATGAGAGAGGCGAGAGGAGGTGGAGAGAGGAAAGAGAGGAAGTGAGTGGAAAAGAGAGGGATTATAAAATGAGAGATAAGACAGAAGTTGGCTAGAAAAAGCAGAGAGAAAAGAGAGATGAAGAGGAGTCAGGGAGGGGGGATGGAGCGGGAGAGAGAGAGAGATAGAGAAGGGAGGAATAAACAGGAATGAGAGGAGTGTGTGAAGAGAGACTGGGAGAAGAGAGACAGGGAGAGGAAAAGAGAGACATAGAGAAAAAGGGGAGGCTTTGGAGACAGGACTTTCGACAGGGATAAGGCAGCATTATGTAGTGAGCAGGTGGGGTTTTTACTTTTTTTCACAGGGGTGAAGGGGGTGGGGCAAAGAGGGAGGAAGAGAGATAGATAGAACGAGAGGGGGAGAAGAAGAAGAGCGGAACATCCACAGGAAAGAAGAAGATGAGGACAGATGAAGGATGGAAAAAGGGAGATGCGGCGTTGCCAGATCGCGGTATGTAAATTATGGAAAGAAGGTGCAGGTATGAGGGCTAGGGGAAGTAGGAGGGTAAGGGAAGTTAGAGGGTTGGGTCCCGTCGGGGTGAGGAGGGATAAAGAGAGAGAGAGAGAGGAGGAAATATTCGGGCGAGAGTCATTCCTTCGTGTGCGTATGGGGAGGGTTGCGTTATGGGGCGAGGAGGAAAAAGGAAGGATGGTAAGGGGAAAGGCTGCGTAATGCGATGAAATAGGCGTGTGGGGAAAGGGTAGGGAAGAGGGATGCCGCTGCTGAATGAATGGTTAATCTTGAGACGAGGCATAAGCAAGATTGGGCGAAAAAGTGTATGCCAAGGGGAGGCGAAGGTAGCCTTCAATTTTTTTTTGGGAGAGGGTGAGATGAAAAGTCTTCTTCGTCCCCTTCGAATGCTTCCTTTTCGTCAGTTTGGAAGAGCTTAATGGGAGTTAATGGGAGGGATGAACGTCAGTTGCACGCCTCTACACGCCTACGGAGAACGCACCTTTCCTCTCTTTCTTGCTCCTCGGATGTTTTTTTTCACGCGGTTCACAAATTACCATTACAATGGAGCGATAGGTGAACTTTTTTTTATTGCTTCCTCTTGAATGGTTTCTTCACTTCGAATTGTCGGATCGAGTTACGCGCTCGGGGAGAGCATTTCCGGTAATTAAGCAGTGGGATGCCTTGCAAATATTATAGACAGGTGAGAATAAAGCATAAAGGTTGTTTATAAAGTCATTTCCATAACATCTTTCTCGAGCATAAGAATGAGATAAAATTATATTTCTTTATCGATTAATCTTATTTGTTAATGAACTTCAAGTTATTTTTTCGAGTGTGTCCCCCTTTAATTTAAAAGTTAAAGTTCAATTATATTTATAAAACATATGTACACTTAACTCGCTTTAGAGGCTATTTTAGAACGGAATATGTAAAACACCGTGAGTTTTAAAAAAATTAATGGAAAAGCACAGCTGAAAGTTTTGGCAAACAAATGTAATAGTTAACTCCATGATAAAACTTATAAAGTTAAGCGTATATCGAAAAAAATTTAGCCCTTAACAGCGGTAATTCATCTTTCCTTGAAACCATATAATTTCAATATTAACGTCATAGCCTCCGCGAATGAAGTGTGTAGTAGGCTGACAACTTCACCATACCTCAAGACCTTCCTTCTTGCAGCCTTAACGAGCCATCGCATGAAAACTTTCCAGTTTTCTCAATTTATAATCACGGCAGTAGCTTGGTCCATAAATAGCTAGCTGGAATTTAATCATTTTCCCTTTTAATTTTTTTTCTGAAAGTAGCGGTGTCGCATCCGAATGTTTTTTACTTGGCCAATAACGATCTCAAGAGATACATAACTTGTGTCCCACTTGCACCTTCCCCCCTTCTCTCTCTTTCTCTCTCTCTCTCTTTCTCTCTCTCCGCAACCTGGGCGACCTTCTCACCTCGGCAGTAATCCTTCTTATCATCGCACTGAATCTCGGAACGCTAGCCGCCTGTGTAGTAGCAACGTACTGTTTTATTTAAGCGACGGGGAATGCGCCAAGTGGGAGTATGATGTAAGAGTCACAGAGATAGGGATGGAGTTTAGCCAGGTAACCGTCGACTTACAACGTCGAGAGGGTAAAAAACTATAAGATATACAACACTGGGATTGAGATCTCGCGAAATCATAAGGCTAACTTATAGTGTAGTAGTTCCCTAACTTTTTGTATTCACGACACCCTTTCAAAGATAAAGGGGATTCCGCGGCACCTCAACATTGAAACAAACGTACGGGTATCACAGCTTCTGGACATATTCGGTTTCTGGTACAACGCCATTATGAAGTTGTTAGAGCAAAACTTAACGCCTTACTGAGCTAACAACGTTTCCAAATCGTTGATTTATTAACTTTAAATGCTATTTCGCGGCATCTCTAAAAATCAACTGCGGAAACTCAGCGTATCGCGGGTAACACCTCTATATAGAGTAGACAAAGGGTATAGGAAAATGAAGGGGAATAATACATTTTTCAAAAATTCCTGTTACAAATATTCGTTTTATCAGGGAGTGACTGTGTTTCTCTGTGTGCGCCGTGTGCATGTAAAATAAATAAATCACAGTAAACCCCTGTCAGACACTGCTCCATCCAAAGCGGATAATTAAACACGGTTAAATATAAGTGACACCTATTTACCCAAAACTTATAAAATGTAATTATACAAGGTCCTGAATGGTGCGCTCACCGTATTTTACGTATGTGACAGGCTACAGTATATAGAGACTATAGTAGGATTACACAAAGACGATATATTTTTCATGATGTAACACGCAACTTTACCTTGTTCCACAAGGGACTACTGTTTAAAAATGCAGGATGGGCCATATAGAGCTTATAAAATAAGCTAGAGGAGATATTCGCGGTCCTTGTATCGAACTTCCGAAAGGGGAAACTGAAACTTTTTTGCATGCGGATTTTAACGCTATGTTTAGTCTGGAAAAATTTCCTCCCTTCCCGAGAGAGGGGGAGAGAGAGAGCGCAGGGCAGAGCAGGTTTAGAGGTTTATCAATTCAGCTAGGGGGTTTGTATAAATAAACTCTGCCTCCTCGGTGAAAAAAGCTCTTCCCCCCTCCCTCCCTTCGAATTCCTACCCACGAATCAAAATAAATCAGAGGGGGGTTCTTCACAGCCGGCATCATCGGTCGCATTATCGCCATCATCGTCATGGTGACGTCTTTTTTATGTTTATCGCACCTCTCGCATCTCCCTTCTCCGTCCTTTGCCCTTTCTAAACAGCCGCCTCGTATTGTTGAACGGGACAAAACGCTTTAGGGGCTTAGAGACTGTTTAGTCCGCTGGTGGTCCCATTCGTTCTAAGCTTTGTAGAAAGGGTTGTAGGAAGTAGGTGCTGCTTGTCTACGGAAAGGTTAAGTCGGGAAGTAAGAGGGTTTCAAGGGATTAGACATGCATTAAGATTTTTTTTCCCTTTTGCATTGTCGTTTGCCTCACCGGGTTCTGCAGGCAAATGTTCGACAAATCTCAACGACTTTGATACACGTAGGTCATGGTACTGGTAGATAAACGGTTAACCCAAGATTCTCCTACGATCGAAGTTGCGCTATATCCAGCATATGATGAAATTCTAAAGAACGGAAGACGGCAATGTGTTTATTTTGCGATTATCTTCGAGCAAACAGAAGATATGTAATTTGATCTACGGAGAATAGGATATTAAAAAACGCAGAGAAAACGTTATGCCTAAAATTTTGAGTTTGAAATGATCGAATAATATCGCAAATTGAATGATTTTCTTATTTAAATTTTAAATTTTCAAAGGACTGCCGTTATCAATACTTAAGCGATTAACTTACAGAGAAAAAGAGTTTTCCCACCCAAATGTTATATTAATAGAATGCAGTTTGAAAAAATTGGCGATACTCCATGTAAGAATATTTACGTGAAAAATAAAGTTACTTTGTCTATAAAACCCTTATGAATTGTTGGTACATTTAAAGAAAATCTGACATAGTACCTTCGTGTATGAATTCTAGCTTTCTCTAAATTTCTATTCAACACTTTGAAGCAATACGTTTTGATGCAGAATGATTTATAATTAAAATATGTCACCATTTACTATATATTTCAATGCAATATATTTACGAGCGAAAATTTCAATGCGACACAAATATATTAAAATAATATGTAAAATAACTTTTAATTGACATAAAATGAGAAATGTGGAAAAAATCAAGTCGTCAGATAAACATAATTATATATGATTTTTCGGCTACAAAACACTTCGTATATAATGCAAAAATGCCTGTTAATGAAATAAACGGCTAAAAACGTATTACAATGGAAAAATTCACGACTCGAGCCGTGAATTAAGTGAAGACAAAGCATTTTAATTAAGCTACATTTTCGCAAGATACTCACTCAAAAGATTAAATCAAGATAAAAAATTCATTAAAAGTAAGAACGGAATCCGAAAAATGCATCCTCTTTTTCTCTCTCAAGCAATGCCGGCTCTCTTCATTTAAAAAAATCACCGCGGGGAGAGGAAAAAATACGGCGCGAGAGAGTTTTAAAAGAGATTTTCTCGATAACTACGCGCACAACTGCAGAGAGATGGAGTCACTAATTTCTACCGCGGCGGCATCTGGGACTAATACTGCCGTAGTGTTCCACGCTTCCGGGTCCGTTTTGAAAAGTTTTGGACCTCAGCCAATCGGGGGAAAGAGAGCGATAGCGAAAGAGAGAGAGAGAGAGGAAGAAAAGGACGCATTAATAAGAACATTTGTAGGCTGGGCGGAGGAATTAAGTGAATAGGATGCACGTCTTCGAAAACTTAGTTTTCCTCGGTGATCTTGTTCTCGTACGAGAAGCGATTTGGGAGAGAATTCGTACAAGAGAGACAGAGCAGAGAGAGAGATTCAAGGGAGAAAATAGAAGCCATGTAATTCCGCAAGAAGTAAGACTGGGACATCAAATAGTGATGGGAAAACTTTTGAGACTGGAAGGGCCGAGGAAAAACTTCCTTCTGGTTGCCGGGAGAGCTTTAAAAATTTTCTGTATTTTTTTTGCTCCGTCTTGGAAATAGGTAGGTGGGAGTTGATGCAAGATGCTTCCGTTCATATTCGCTGGGCATTTCAATGCGGACTTGGATTGTAAAAACGGTTTGATAATTTGGAGGAGATTGCTCGGTAATTGCGCTAACTTCTCCTGGCGTTGTACGATAAACGCGAGGATTACGTACTTAAAATTCCAAAACTTTTTTAATTATTTTTTATTTAGGAACGTTTTGATAATGCGGGGTATCGGCAAATAGAACTCGGAAATTTATTTCAGTCATACATTTTTTAAAAAACGCATTTTGAATGTAATATTTGTGTTCAACCAGGTGGCAACCCAACCACTTCGTGATGTTACGACAGAATGAAATCCGATAATTTACGATTTTTACTCAAATTAATCACTATTCCTACGTTTTGAATTATAACTGGACATAATATTCGCCCAAATACGAGAATAAAAACATAATTTCCTTTTTCCGAGCTATTTCGAACTATTCTCCCTATAAAGACCAGCTTTCTGGTATCGGCACTTATCACTCTGCGAATGTGGATGTCCCACAAAAGATCCCGATGGATCGTAACTCCTAAATATTTAACCGAATCTGAAATAGGAATTTTCACCCTATCGAATGAATAATTAACATTTAGCGAGCTAATTTTGGTTCTCCAAAAATTAATAACGCAGCTTTTCTTTTGACTGATTTCTAGCTGGCATTCCTCACACCACGCTGAAATAGCTTCTAAATCATTTTGGAGATACTGATAGTCTTCCGGATAGCTTATTTCTCTATAAATGACGGTGTCGTCCGCGAAAAGTTTAATTTTACTTCTAACTACTGAGCTGATATATAATTTAAAAATAACAACGGATCAAGCACAATGCCCTGTGGAATGCCAGACACCACCTCCGCTAAGCTCGAGGACTTCTCATCTATAACAACCTTCTGCTTCCTATCCATTAAAAATTCATGGATTCAGCTAATAATTTTGGAATTTACGCCTAAGGTTTCTAATTTAGTTATTAACTTTCTGTGAGGTACCTTATCAAAGGCTTTCCTAAAATCAAAGGAGATGGCATCGACCTGCATATTATGTTATCCGCTTCTCAGTAAAAAATTCTCAAATAGACCGAGCTGGGTGTCGCAAGACCTACCCTTCCTAGAGCCGTGTTGACCATTGTTTAACAATGAATTACTAAGAAGAAAACGCATTATGTTGCTAATGTGTATGTGCTCAAGTATCTTGCATGATATTGAGGTCAGGGAAATCGGCCTGTAGTTTTCTGGGTTCTCTTTGTCTCCGTCCTTATGAATTGGAGTCACGTGCTCTAACTTCCAATCCTTCGGAACCTCTCCGCGGGAAATGGATTTCTCGAATATTATTTTTTTAAAAGGCGCTACATCTTCGGCTAATTCTATGAATATCCTAGCGGGAATTTCATCGGGACCCGAGGATTTGTTAGGTCTAATCGAACTTAATTGCTTTGATAATCCCCCCTCAGATAGTACTATTTCGGCGGGTTCCTTATAGCGGGTGTATTATATATGCATTGATTTTTGACGGCTGTAAATGCTTTCACGAAATGACTGTTGAGCAGGTTGGCTCTCTCTACGCTATCATGAATAACGGCAACCGAGTCATTACGCAGGGAGGGTATGGTAGGGCCTTTACCCTGGACTTCCCTCACATAGGACCAAAACGCTGTATGGTTCTCCTTCAAATAACTATTTAATACATTATTCCTGAAATTAATAGGAGCCTTGCTCATAATATTTCTCGCTTTTGCGCGGGCTTCCATATACTTTTGAGCTGCAGCTGCTCTTTACTCGTCGGACGCTAATCAATCGGTTTTACTATAGGTAGTAACTCCTTGAACAAACGAAGGAATGACTACAAACGACGATACGTAGTAGTGGAACGAGAGGCAACCCCTCTGTCTCTCTCACTATCCAAACAAGTAACTTAATGACGTCAACGACCGCTACAGGCATAACACAAACGCATACCCAAACATAGAACCCAACTCCACGCCCAACACCACATACTAGAGATATAATAGTCAACATCCAATCCATCTGGCCTATGAAAACGGTCCAGTCGCAGGACAGTGTAAGAGAGGTTTAGACGAGGGAGACAACGGGTCTCTTTCGGAATGGGGTAATGGACGAAGGGGTTTGGTAGGAGGATGAGGAGAGGGAGGAGGGAGAGATGCTTGGAAGGTTGTCTCGGACGACTTGCAACGCCTCCTACCCATTCTCAGCAGGGTTGCTTGGACATGGTGACTCGGCGGGGGGTTTTGCCTTTGGAAGAAGTGGAGATGGAGATGAGGTGGTTGGCAGGCCTGAGAGGAGAAGGGAGAGAGGGTGCATAAGAGAGGCAGGGAGGGGGAGAGAAAGGGCGAGAGAGATAGAAGAGACAGGAGAGAGGGCCAGGGAGAAGGAAGAGGAGAGAGAGAGACAGAGGTAGAGAGATAAAGACAGAGAGAGAAAGAAGGAAAGAGAAGGGAAAAGGAAAGGAAATAAAAGGGAAGAAAGGAGAGAGAAAGGGAAAAAGAGAGCGAAAGAAAAATAGAGGGACACAGATATGAGAGAGAAAGAGAGGTGAGGTAAGAAAGAGAGAGGTAAAGGGAGAGGGGTATAAAGAGGTAAAGATAGAGAGGAAAAGGAAGAGAAAGAGGAAATAAAAAAGGAAGAGAAAGAGAGGAAAGAAAAAAGGGAGGGAAAGAGAGGGAGAGAAAGAGAGAGAAGGAGAGGGAAAGATATATATATAGAGAAAGAGAGGAAAAGAAAGAGGAACAGAGAGTGAAATAAAGGGAAAATGAGAGGAGGAACAGAGAGGAGAGAAAGGGGATGAAGGAAGGATGGGAATATCTCAAGGGGTAGAAACGGCCGGGAGGAGAATACGACTTCCATGGTAGGACCTTTTTTTTTGAAGGATTTCGTGGGCAGGGGGTGGAGGACGGGATGGGGAATCCCCCCAGTCGCGCGGGGGTGGGGGAAGGGAGACGCCATTATGGAGGGAGGAGGAAAAGGAACAAAGCATTCGGCGGCGGTTTTGCCGGACGATTCATCTCATCCCTCCAACCCTTTTGTGTAACAAAGCCACGCGAGGGATCATTCTGAGGAGTGGAAGGGGATTATATTCATTCGAGAGAGAGAGAGAGGACTGGTGGATGCCGGTTCATCGCGGGAAACAAATAAATAAATAAATGTGCAAAGAAAAGGCGCAAAATACGCAAATGAAACACGCACAAGCAACGAACGAGACGCTCCTCGTTGCGACATTGTTTCGTGAGTCGGTTTACTTTTATTTTCATTATGCGGAATGTAAAAGTGGTCGGAGTTTCTCTCTCTCTCGGTTCCCCCTAGTTAATTGGAAAGACGTGTGGGCGTGTTGGTGGTGGGAAGGCCCCATGCGAAGCTCAGCGGTCCAGGGGGCCTGCCTTAGACACGTATTACTTCATTAAGGAGGGGACCTTTTTTCTAATTGACCCCCTAGCAGGGTTCCGCCGCTAGGTTGTAAAATCCACTAGAGATTACCTAGCGTACACCACGTGTGAAATCAGCAGTAATTATGTGCAGTGAATCCTCTCAAAAGATTTTTTTGTACGTGTTCGTTTTGCTGCGCGGGATTCTCGCGAAGAGAGAGCGTTGAGCAATAAGTAAACCATAACAAGTATATCATGCTCTTACCGAAGATTTATAGTTGTGGTCTCAAGTGGACAACGTTGCAGCAAAAGCATAGAAAGCTTTACATTACATAATGAGAGCGTTAATGGAAAAGCACTCCAATTATCCTTATAATGTTACCCTAACGTATTCTGCTTCTGCGTCAAGGTGATGTGCATTGTTGCCGCTTTCGGATAGGATAGGACTATATGAAATGTGTAATATATATTGAAGTGCTTCAATAAAGAATGCAATTTTAAGTATGACTATTATTTTTCATTTATTCAATATTCATAAAACTATTAATTCTAAAATATATGTTATATTGGTTGCAGAAAAGCAACAGCCCTGCTTCTGGCGGCAAGGAATTTAACTTCTTAATAATAATAATTTAAAATATGTATAAAATTGATTCTTTCAGATTAATGAATGTTTTTATCTCGAGTTCGTATCTTTATTGTAAGTAATTTAAGTTTGCAAATATTGCGCGTGAAGCAATCGATTTTTACATGTTATCTTATGAGAAATTGTCAATCCCCTACATTGGCAGCACTGACTAATCCCGGTTGACCAAACTTTAACCATTCACTATGTCAAGATATACTAAATTTAGTTGTTCTAGGTCTTATAGTTTGGGAGTGCATAATGATTATGGAAATATATAAATCACCTGTATTGGCAGCACTGACTAATTCCGGCTGATCAAACCTAGGCCATTCACTACGATGTGACGTAAGTAAGAAACGTACTAAATTTGGTTGTTCTAAGTTATATAGTCTGCGCGTCACAATGATTATGGAAAAATGTTAATCACCGCTATTGGCAGCACTGGCTGATCTCGGTTCATCAAACCTTGACGAAAACCTGGTTAGAAGTAGGTATAAACTTTCTTCATTTAAATTTGGTGGCTCTATCTTTAGCCGTTCTCGGGTTTTAAGCGGACATATAAACAAACATACTAAAACTTTACATCTTATTACATATTAAAATTTACGATGGTTTTGATTAGCGACAGAAAATTCGATAACAAATTTCACTACGGTAGGGCATGCAGCACCAGGGGGCGACTGGAAGAGGAATTTCAAGACGATGTCTCAAATCCAATTAGTAACAGTCCTATTTTACAAAAATCCAGTTCCATCGCAACGATAAATTTTTACCTAACAAACGTTAAATTTTCGTGTTTAAAAATAACTTACGGACAGATTCAAAGCGTATTTAAAAAACGGCAGAAAGAAAATGAATTTTTATTCTTTTAAGCGTTCTTTCGTCAAAGTCCCAACTTCGTACGATGATTCTAAATAATTTTAAAATGCAAATGAATTAACATGCTGCACTCATTCCCGAGGCGAATTTTCAATTCTTTAGTTTTTATGATAGTTTATTTAATTTTTTTGACCTCCCCCCTTTCCAAGACAAAAATTAAAAAAATAAGCCCGAGGTGCACATCCTCAGGGTGCTCTTAGTATGTATGCGAAGTTTCATATCTCTACGTCTTACGGTCTTGGAGGTATGCAGGAAACACTCACACACAAACATTGACATTTATTATTATAGATGAAGATGGACGACCTATCGTCACGTAAGTGGGAAATGATAAGTAGCTCCCAAGCTTGTAAAATCTGAGGAACCCTGATTTACATGAATACTCTGTAAGCCGCCAGAAGCGTTTGACAGGGGGCAGGTAGGGTAAGGGTAAGTAAAAAGTGCTATAAATGACACAGAGGACTGTTGCGTATTTTGTATTAGGAAACATAAAAGAGAGGTGAAGGCGTTAACGAAAATGACAGAAAAATTACGTTTGGAGAAATAGGAAAAAATTGGAGGGGCTGAAATATCATGGTCGTCGGGATAATACTTACAAAATAGAACAGCTATGCCAGAATATTAACTGGGGGAAATCTTCGTTTCAAATTTGGCGGATAGAAAACTGGAACGGTTTGTCTTGGAGACCTTCCCACGTGGGTCTCTTCGTGGCTAAGATTGTATATAATTGTTAATTATTGTCTCTATATAGAATATGCTGCTATTCCTTCCCCTAGTAGTGTATTGTAAATACTGTAAAATTTTTATTTTTGAATCTTAACGCACCTGAAATTTAGTATAACTTTGTAAATAAAATTACATATTGAATTTATATACATATTTATAGATAATGGATAAATATTGCCACTTGACCAACTTTTTACGCATTCTTGAAAATATACAGCGTCGTGATAATAAATGCATAATTATAACAACACAGAATTTACCATGACTTGTGATTATTCCATAAATGTTATGTGGAATAAGCTCATTACGTATTACACATTGTGTTGTTAACATTTTGTCTTTATTTAACTATGCTGTATACTCTCGAGATAATGGAAATCTACAAAGTCTTGACCTCTTCTGTTAATTTTATTGTAAAGTGTTATTGATGATAAAAATAGATCATTTGCTGGAAAGGTAAGATAGAGAGTGAGAGTAAAACCCTGACTATTGAAAAAATAGCTAGGTTTTGAAATCAATTAAATAACGGCACTAAAGAGAGCGGCTTCGGGAAGATATATTCATTGAAATACTATGACAATGTAAAACAGACGGTGCTGACCACAATATTTTTGTATTCCACATCAATAAAGCCCAGGAAATATATAACGTTTACTACCTACAGTTTTATGAGAAAATTGTAGAAGAGCCTATTACGTTTTTATGGGAATAGCTTAAGAGTAGGCAGATTTTCCTGCATTGTTAAGGAGTAAAATAATCTGCAGTCTAACTTCCAATGTTAGATAGTTGGGAAAGTATGTATAGCCCGCAATAAATCAAGGATGATATTATAGAAATAATGAGTCTATTAACTTTTACGGGAAGATGCATTTACAGATAAATTATTGATTTCTCTCATTAAAATTAATCATCAATGAATGAAAAATTCAAATCAACATGGCTACACAAGCTATCTATATCATCATTGTGTTTAAGATAAATAATTCTTACTATGATTTTCTGCTTTCGTACAAAAATTCCAAAATGTTTCTGTAAAGTGACGTCAAATATTTCAGAACCTGATCGCGTGGAGATTTTGAAAATATTTCACAAATGAATAAAAATGTTTGTTTTTTACAGGTAATATTTTAGCATCAAAGTCACCAACACTCGATGTAAAAATTTTCTTGAACCATAGTTTAATTCTATAGTTATTGGAATGCAATATGAAATTTCCATCTAACATTTTATAATTTCCTCGAAGTGCATACTTTTTGAACGAGACTTCAAAAAGAATATTTCTCGTGAAACAATATTTAAATAACTTTTAAAGTTAGAGTAAACTTGTTAAAATTGTTTATTTCGGCAATTTGACTTATACCGGAGATTCGGTGGCATCATACGAGTCTATGAGAAACATAACTTGGCAGCCGTAACGAATCTCTGCCTATGCTAAAATCTGTAAGTTGAGATTTTGCATTTAGATAATTACGCCGTGGATGTAAATGGGCGACTCTATAGACCTGTCGCTTGACGCTTTAATTACGCACAAAGGCACCGACTAATAACGTAATCATGGTATACAAAGATATTATTTACGACAGTAATATGCGCGAAGTGAAACTGTTGTTTATGAAAGCGGAATCAAGACATTAACATGCAAATATAAATGAACGCTTCTTCCTATGTGCGGAATTCATTAACTGCAACGAATAACGAACATGGGGTAACGAGTTTTGTGCTGCCATATAAGTACACGGGTGATGGAAAATGACGCATTGAAACTGAATCGTTTCTGCGAGAAAAAAGGCTTAATTACATTTCGCTCTATATCGAAAAGTTGCTTCCTTGTACGGAGAAGACTTGTATTGAATTTAGGGAGCTCTTCCAAGTATGCTATCGTGCACTGCTTCCGTTATCGGATGGTATTGTGTTACTTCTTTGACAGCCACAATTGCTAGCGGTATATGTTGGGTAGATTGGAATGATGAGGAAATTTAAAAAATGCAGTACAGAGTGTCGATTACCCGGTATTCAGTTAATGGAAACGTCAATTATACAAACACAAAATTTAGCACCAAAAACACCGAGTGTAGTTCAAATCACAAACAAATGATATTTTTAACAAAATGTCATTTAGTATATTTCTGCAGTATGCGTGGATGCACAGTCAAAAAATATAAATAGAAATGTATATCTAACAAATCGATAGTCCTCAAATGGAGACATTATTGATCGCAGAATTTAAGTATTGATACATAGGTATCTTTATTCCTAGTAAGTCCATGTTATTTACACTACAAGATATTTTACAGGCTTTCCATTAGACTGAAAACCTTACTTCTTTGACGCAAATTAATGACATATTAATCTGCTTTCTAACTGCAATAGAACATGGACAAACTTTTAGGGAAATGTATGTATTATAGAACGTTTGAATAGTGCGCTTAAAAATTAAACGAGAGCACGATGGCTTTGACTGTGGTCATCTCGGTTGGCTTTTTTGAAATATGATTTTCAGAGGTAAACGATGTTATAAAAGGTAAAATGAAGCTCTTGGGTATACATTTTCGATACTATCTTACCTATTTGCCTAAATTTGGAAATTTTATTGAGAGAGATTGATTGGTACGAGCGACCAATATTAAAATGAGTCGGTCTAAACTGAGGTTGCAGTGCATCAGGTAGTTACGGAAATTTACTTTCCCATCGCTGAACATTTTCGGTTCAAAATTTTTCCAATTTCAAGTGGAATTTTAAGTTAAACGATAGCACAAGTTATACGATGTGAACCAAATATGAATTTGACATATGAATTCAATGAAATCACATTCAATATTTCACCGTGATCCGTTAGACCAGAGAGGTGCCGACAAGCTAGGACAGACTGACACTGCAAAGTTCGGAAGCTTATAGGAACGCCGAAACGAAAAAAATCACGATAAAAATAACTATCCTTAAGGTCATTACCGATAATCTAAGCGGCAAATCCCGCCCGCGGAATGAATAAGCCTGAATTATGACAGCGAACGATTATTATATTGGATCAACAATAACCTCAAAGCGGGAACGATCACTAGCCAGATATTGCGAGAAAAAAATATCCTCCAGTCAGCCTCCGCGTGATTTATTATAGAGATCGCAGAAGGTCTCTTAATAGATTCCATAAAACTCTTGTGTTCCCTCTCTCCTCCGTTCCTCCTGCTTTCTCTGCCTTTTCTCAGGCTGGAAGAAACACTCCATCCCACGGGGCGGAGGAAAGGGAAGGTCAGGGTCTATACTGAGAATGCTGCTCCGTGAACTGCCTCATCATTCACTGTGACACCGCAGGCCACGGGTTTTTCCTTTTACGAAAAAGAAAGGCCCTTTTAGGGAGTGCATAGTGAGGTAAGGGGCAGAAAAAAATGCTCCTCCGAAGAGACCCTTATGCCCACATGACCGCCAACCCGGCCCCTGGATTCTCACCCTCTAACCTTAACGTTCACCTCTCAAGCGTCCAACGGTCCGAAATAAATGGATTTTTTTCTCTCCCGCCTGTTATGTTCCCTCGAAGCTGCTCCTTCCTTCGACTGGGCGAGCAGTGCTCGTCTGCGGAAGGGTTCAGCGAATCTCGCATTTTTAAAGTACGTTTGAAGTTTTAATTAATGTCATTTTCCGGACGGAGAATACCTAATAAGGCAGTAAGATGGCGACAACCGTACGAGATTGATGACAGAATGGTTAATCCGAGCGTGAATGGTCGGTTTGGTCCGAAGACATAGATTTATCGAGTTTTCCATTTAATCCCTCTCGTGTAAGTTTAAGCTATATTTACATTAATGGTATAAAGAAGGGAGGTATGCATATTATACTTTTTTCAAGAAATATCCTTAAACGATAAGAGTTTACCGCTATCATTCTTCTACTCGCGGTAATTTTCCAATTTTTTAAACTAAATATTAGGCAGAAGATTGTTTTATAACTTATTCAGAATATGAATTAAACGTATAAATTTTAATCTTCAATTCTCTAAAAAAACACCGCCTTATTTCATTTCATACTACACTAACTTTACGCTCAAATATAAGGTGACCAGATATTTTTTAACAAAAGGGAGGATACATCCCGATTTTTATACAAAAAGGAAGGTCAAAGGAAGGACACATTTCATTATCAAAAAACTGTTTATATGCTTTATTTGACATTTTTGAAAATAAAATAAGGGTTTTTATGTGAGGGGATGCTATATTAAGAGCGTTTTGGTGCTTTTGGGAAAGATTGTGCTTCGTAATACTTGAACGCCCACCAACTGCAATACTAAATACTGCTGAATACATACAAAATTTAATGACAGTATCATCATTTCCAACAGGTCTTAAATGTGGAAATTCCTTAGCTAACATTACATTTAAGTGACATTTTCTTTTCTTGGCTGAAGACATTTCGTTGGGTATTAAACAATGAATTACAAATCAATATAATAAAATGGAAGATTACATTGTAAATTAAAATGAGAAAATTATATTTACCATAATAATGAAGTAAACGCAGCTATTCAAATTTCACTCAGGCAGAACACAGTATATAACTATTTTTTCACAATTCACTGATAGAGGAAAAACAAAACAAGCAACAGGAAGCTGTAAGAGGTTAACTAGCACGCAGAGACGCAAAAACCTACTAAAATTACTCAGCACCATTGCCGATAACAACTAAGTGAGCAGGAGTGAATTGACTTTGTTTTACGATAGAAATACTTTGAGAAATAGGATGGGATATGGGATACATTTTACACTGTATAAACCTGGATTTTTATAAACCAGAAACCAAACAAATATAATCAAGGAGAAAATGAAACATTTATTCTAGCAGACAAAGTGTTCTTTATCGCTAACAAGAATAAAAACAAGAAAACATAATCAGCGGGATGGACAAAGATCATTTAACAAGCAGCTTGTCGGAAAGCTTAGTGTACACTGATAATCGCGTCTTGTAGGAAAGACGAAATCCCTGCGCGTATAACAATATAACAGACAGGAGCAAAGCCAGTCAATCCAAAAAAGTCACATGATATAGGTCTGAGTAGGTATAAATGTTCCATGGATACACAAATTTAAGTAAAAGTAAGGACAAAGACAGAAAAATTTTCAAAAAAAGAGGACATGGAAGGGCAAAATGTTTAGGAAGGACAACGACTGAAAAAGGACTCCTTCCAAAAGGAGGACGTCTGGTCACCTTACCAAATACACCTAATGCGATACTGAGATGGTTGAGTAAACCTAATGTGTATTTCAACCGCTCATCACCCCTACTATTGATTCGTATAACAATACGTCCTAATAAGAAATAAGAGTCGATGAGCTATCACGCATGGCCACTAATCTGAGGGTGAAAGGCAACATTCATGATTTACAATATTGCACCATACCAAAGAGAGATAAATGCGGGTTTTTATACAATCCAAAAGCTGAGACTGTTCATTCGTTCTTGAATTACACCAATTAGCTTTCAAACATTTAACGACGACTAAAAGACGTGTGATATTAACAAGGAATCCCCCTCTCCTCACTCATTAAACCGATGGAATTAAAAGGTATTATCTGATATTATCGTCATTAATACCCTTCAAAAAGGTGAATGTCTTCGAGAAACCAGCGGCCGCATATGTTGCGACCTCTCGGAAGTACCCCGCGAACAATCAGGCGTAATTTTCTGTTCGTTAACCTAACGAACTTCAAGAAAAATCAATAAATCACTCGCAAACGACAAGTTATTTGTTGCAATCCGCGCGCAACGAGATGTTCCCCTGATCCAATCCCCATCTTCCATTCGTCCGAAACTTTCAATGGACTTTAGGTGCCAGAATGCGGGGATCGCTTTATCATTCCCATCCGTCCGAGACCTACCCTTTATGCACGGCACAGAGCTACTGCTTTCTCCCTTTCCCACCCCCTCCCCACCTCCCTTTCAGCCCTTTTCTCATAATCAAACCAAGATCTTTTTTCCTTTATCATCTCTCTCCATTCATCCCATACTTTTCAAAGGAGTCACCCTTACCCTCGCATCCTACTCTCTCCCCCTCTTTCTTCTGCAACGTGGCTCGCACGACACTTACCAGACCTCATTTTCTCCCTCCTTCTCCCGCTTCACTCTTTTGCAGCTCACACCTTCCAGTCGCGTCGAATAACCTCCCCTTTTCCTCTCCGCCCCTTTCCTCATATCTCTCTCTCTCTTGCTACAGCTTTCCCTGCCTGCTTTACCCGACAACCTGAGACAGCTGGCCTATTGAGAAGATCAGCGGGGTCAGGGAAATGGGATGGGGGATGAACAAGAGCGTACAGGGTTTTCTCAAAGGCGTACACGGATTCTTTGACGCGCTACCCTCTTGACTGCCCGTCGCAGTTCATCAACACGCGTGATATTTCCCTCCTCGTCCCTTAGACCTTCTCCCTCTCCTTGACCCCGTCTGGGAGACCACCCTTCGGCCTTCCTGTTTCGTCGATTAATTCAGTGTTGCACAGAGGATGTGCTCCTCGTTAGATTCCTTGCCGGTTTTGTTATTATGGTGACAATTTTCCCTATATTAGAAAGACTGAAGCGGTTCGTTTTTTTCTTTAAAATGTTAGAGACGCCCCTATACTCTGATTCGTTCGATTTTGATAAAAATTATTAACGAAACTGGCTTAAGGAATATAGTTGCCCAATGCAAATTAAAAAATTAATATTGAACCATGATTGTGGTTTTACCGCCTCATCCAGTTGTAGGCTTACATGCGTCCTGATTATATAAGATAAAATTAATATATTTACCGTAATTCGTGGTGAAAACCCTTCCATGACATCACGTAAAGTTTTAAAAAGAGATTTTTAATGCGTATAGCCAAATTTAGACAACAGTGAATTTTACAAATGAAAATTTAGTCCGACAAATAGGCAGCTTATTGGAATGCTCTGTCTCAATTGTTGCTTTAAAGTACTTAAGCCTAATCTGCATTATAAAAATTATTACGCGTGTATTATCTTGCACACAAATAAATATTAATGATTTTTTCTTAGTTTATTTTTTTAATGAAAGGTATTGAACAGACGATTAAATCGATGTCGAGAATGATATTACACAAACAACAGAACACTTTTCTTTATCAGAGCTATTCGTTTTGATTTAGGGATAATACTACTAGTTTTCGTCTTAGAACTTCATTCCTGTAGTATTTTAACTATGGATTTAAACAAGGTAGCAGCTCATACAGTCAATATCCATACTTAAGGTGAGCATATTGTAACTTAATATTCTGGTTTAATAAGTGAAACTTTAGTGGTTGACAAATACCTAGATGCTTTAATGTATTAACGCTTTCTTGATACACTAGTCATTGTTTAGACTGTGATAAAGACCTTAAATGAAGCTCTCTTGATATACCAATTTCAATATACTTCACTATCGCAAATTTCGCTGGGAAATTAATTTATTTTCTTCGCCGAATTTTAGCCTTTACTGTATGATTTTAAATGGAACGACCTCAGGACAAGTCAATACCAAAGAGCAAAATATCAAATCGCACGATCGCAGACAAAAGATTTCATTTGCCTAAAAAACACGATTCCAATTACAATTAAAGTTTCGGATCTCACGGAGCTTAAAACACTCCGACGATACAAGGAAAATTTCCACCAACATCATTAACGAAAACATCGCCCTTTTAGACGTTTTCCTCCGAACTTGCCTCAAGAACCGCTCCAATTTCTTACTGCCATCAAGCGATATCCACGAGGCAGTTTGGTGGAGGAGAGAGCTTTAGGGATCTCAACGGTAGGTCTCTTGAGAAGGAGTTTTCCTCGGGAACTCGACTTCCCAAGGGTAAGGAAAGTATAGAAACCCTGAGCAACCAAAACGCCCTTCTAGACGCGAAATCCCTTCAGTGCATTCCATTTTAACCTTTGTGGAGCGGAAATTTGGCAGACTATGTCAACGAGCAGAGTGAGAGAGAGAGAGATGCTTATCAAAAGCCTTTCGCCTGAGGGAAAACCCATATGAATTTCGTGGCGCGCTTTAAACAAGCGAAGCGCGAGACTGCGTCTAACATTGATCCTTCTCCCACCCATTCCTCTCTCTCTCTCTCTCACCCTTCCCACCCCCTTTTCCTCCCAACTAAGGGACTGGGGGAGCTTGAAATAATATTCGGCTGAGGTTATCTTCCCTAGGTTATCGTCGGGGGCTTCGCTATCGTCGATGGCCCAAGTTGAAATGAACGACGTTTCCTCCAGTAATTGCTACTTTGATAAGGGAACGCGTTTTATCATTTTTTTTCTCCTCGAGGAAGCGGAGCTCCGGGCAACGAATTGTTTCTTTATCATCCGACTGTGAAATTCGAGGGGTTGTTGTCGCTCTTCCGCTGAGTGGATCGGCGATTTGAGCACTCGATGTGGCAGTCAGGCCGTCGTTACGAATGTGTAGCCACGGTATTGGACTCTTGCAAAGTAAAACCATTCATATAATGCAGACGGTTTGAACACGACGGAAAGTATACGTGTTCCATCGCTTTTCATTTTCTATATTTTGATACATAGGAATTAAAAAAATAAGAAAAAAATGTACCGAAAAGAACAAGTTAAGCAACATTCCTCATTCTTGTAGTGAAAGGAAGAACAAACCTGTAGAAATATTTTATTTATCCAATAGGCCGCAATATTCATTCACAGAGTCATCTGAAATTAAAGCTACACAACCACATGTGCAATCGGCAAGAAAATATATTTCAAAAGAAAATGTGGTACAAAGAAGAATAAACTGATTGCCAAAATAAAAGGCATGACAAGAGAATCTGCACCCACGTTTCAACCTGGAAGTCATCTAAATGTGTAGCAGGGATAGGATTGCACCAAAATTTCCCTAAATACTTTTTTTTCAGGTTTGACTCTGCGAACACGATCCTTAATTGTCAGAGGAAAAAGGCATCCTCGACATCGCTACAAATAATCCCTTCTTTTAAAGTCGTGACAGCATATTTCGGCATACGAAGAATAAAAGAAGATAGGTAATCAAAAGGTATTTTAAACGGGAAAACTCACACGCTTCTGTACATATACATATATAGGAGGAAAAGCATTCGAATCGTGAAAACTTCAACCTCAAATGAAATTTAAGGAATTTTAAGCAACAAAACTTAATTTTATGTTAGGTTACAGTTGAGGAAACAAAATTTTCGAATCATTTTAAATTGCAGTTATATACCTTCGACTGCGCTACAAAATATTGCTGCAACAACGAAGCACTTATTAACATACGAAGCGTTCAACGAATAATTTCACATGACAAAAATAAATTTCTAATTGGAAACCATATTAAAAAGGAAAGTTTGGTGAAAATCGTGTCGTGTACAAGAAGGCTATTAAATTTTTTCCGAAAAGTAAATAATGGCGCCACGGATATCTCGTATCAACAGGTTATCTATCTCTTCGGGTCGAGCAGAGCGATTTTCTCCGTCGAGTCTTGTGAAAACATCCTGCATCCTTAAAGTAAACTTCCGCGTCCCATTCATATGCAACCAGGCCGTTAAGAATTTGTTTTATATTTGACTTTTAGACGGAGCATATACATGCAACCCGATATTTTTCTTGGACGAAAAAGAAAATTGTTTTAGGTAGTTTTACGAGTAAAAAAATATCGCCGCCAATAATATTTAAAACTCGAGTCATCCAGTTTTATGTATATTTCTCCTATAATAATTTTTCCTTAATGTTGCAATAATTTTTGCATTTAGCGGGAGCAATCATGAATAATCACTAGTAATTTTCCTAAGATAGCAAAAATAACTCAGAATATAAGATTTAAAGAGCAAAAGTATTACCCGAAAAAATTATTTTTTGTGAAAACGCACTTAAACCTGACATGAAATAATTCTCAAGTTTTACAGACTTAAAATACGTTACTCATCAATGCCAACAAATCGAACTTAATTCCAAAGGATGCTTTAAAAGAACATAATACAGTTTTTATCCTATTATAAATCTCTAAATGACAAAAAAACAGCAACAGATGAAAGCTTTAAATCGATTTTAATGATGTAAATTTAAACTTTTATTCCTTCGACACATCCTTCGGCAAATTACCTTACGGATAGCGCTAAATTCAACCCCACGATAATTTTACCGACCTAATGCAACGGAATAAGACATATGTCGGTAATTCGACACTTTACTCGAAGTCTAAACGGTTTTAATCACTGGTAGCAGTCTTTCTTTTCATCTCCCGTGTCTCGCTTCAGCCTCTTCCCACCCCCCTCCATCCTACTCTCTTCTTTATCACTTCCCATTTTCCTTCTTCCCCACAAAGCCGCCCGTAAAACTAACCCACCAACATCCCCTATATAGCCCACATTCTCCTAGTCCATTTTTCCTTCCAACACATCTCCACAAAAAAACACCTGCCATATTCCCGTGATGCCCTGTTGCCAAACCTCTCGGAGACGACCCCTGTCTCAACGTCTCATCCACTATCTTAAGGCAGGTAGTCTCGAAGAAAAAATCCCTTCTCTTTTTTTTTCCCTGACTTCTTGCGTCGTCTCCATACCATAACACAGTTATCTCCCCCTTCCACCTCTCCCATTGAAATCTCCGCGTTTCTCCCACCCCTTTCCCCTCTCGGTCAGGACTTAAGACTTTGTGAGGTTGACCCTGCCATCTTCGGGTAGGCGGGAACCAAAACAAGCAAAGTCAGTGGGGAATAAGAAGATGCTTTCTTCTTTTGTGTATTCACTCCATAGACACCTGAAAGCTATTGACGTCCTGACCAGGCTCTTCCCCTGTATAATCGCGTGCTAACGAATACGAGGAACAGGGTTATTGTGTCGATGGTGTTTCTGTTTCGAATTCGTAAGTCCGCAAGTCCTTTGAAGTGTTATTTTTCCGATGAATTTACGCTGGAGGCATAATACCAAGGGCATTTGAGCTCTAACCGCGTTGAAATAAGCATATGATCGGATTCTGATACGCCGAAGTTACGATGATGCGTGTAATTAACGAGTATTTTGTCCGTTTATTAAAAATATCTGTATAACATATAATTTTATACTATACTAGTAGAAGATGCTTGCTTGCATTCTGAAAGCATTTGTCTTATTTAAATAATGGGGTAAAAACAACCCCTAAAAATTATCATCTTAACGATGTCGGTTTTCCCCATTGATTGTGACTGAAAACCTATAATCGTGCCTAATTTTAAGTCCCTAGGTCACCTGGAAGTGTCATATAATATTTATCCTCGTATGGGACGAAACAGCCACTAAAAATTACAATTTTAAGAATTTTATATTTTTCCAAAGTATCTTACAAATTCCACACATTTCTGCCAAATTTTAATGATGCAGCACCTCTAGAAATGCATTTACATTGATTTAATTGTTTAAAATCTGAATTTTTAACGGCCACAATAATAAACGTGGTGATTTTCAATGTTAATAGTTCCCGGTGCACCGAGCTCTAACTTTCAGAAAATTCTCAGTTCCCTAGCTCGGCCGAAAGTGCACAAATATTTGTCTAATTGTTTAACTTTTATGAATATTTAACGGACGAATAAATATATATATTTACATTTCTATAATCTCATTTTGGCTATTCAGCAAATTTTATCTTTAAAAAAAATTCCGCATTGTAGCACATTTAGAAATGCCTAAAAATTAAATATTTGTTTAAATTTTGGGATTTTTTTAACGGTCAAAAAAATAAACATTTTTGTAATTTTCGATTTTTCTCGTTGGTTTTGTCGCTAGACCTACCTACACACCAAAATAATTAGGAAATCTAAGCAACGGATTTATACCGACTTTTTAAATTTATAAATTCAAATGAAACGTCTTGGTTTGTTAATGTATACAATTTCAAAATTAAGAATAACTCCTTAACCGTACAAGGTAAGAATATTCAGTGACAATACAACCGGCAAAAATTAAACAGGGTAGTGAAAGAAAAACGAGAAAAAAAAGATGTTACACTTACTGGTTTACGGGGATAACTCCTCGCTGGTGACCTGGCGTCAAACGTTCATGCACTCATTCCCTCCCAAAAGAACTAATCCTGTCAGAAGAACACCCACTCACACACGCACTCCAGCAACAAACGGGAAACTCTAAATATTCAATGGGACACTAGCACTCATTCACTCCCAAAAGAACTAATCCTGTCAGTAGAACACTCACTCACACACGCACTCCAGCAACAAACGGGAATCTCTAAATATTCAGCGGGACACTAGGATCGTATTTCGAGAGCAAAGCTTTCATCATCAGCAGCTGATGTGGAATGAAGGTGTACAATATTTGGAACACCTCGTTATTTTGCAACTTGGTGCTAAAATAAAGAATAGCATTTCGAGTCAAAGAGGTTGTTTCGAAACGAAATTAATACGCGCCTAAATTAAAGTTCAACAACTCAGAAGAAATGAAAGAGGAAGTCTATTTATTTACCTCGAAAGCTACAACCTGTGCGACAAATAAAAACTGTATTTTCCTATCCCTTCTAGTCTTAGAAAAACGACTCATTCAAAAATCTCATTTAGCAAAATAATTTTCCAAGCAAGAAACCAGAATAAAATATGAACAAAAATTTAAAAAACTTATATTTTACATGGTCATAATAATTATGATAATAATCCCAAGTCGACGATCCGTTCGATGATTATTTTTGGCCATCTCTACTTAGACAACGTAAGACGAGCAATGCTCAACCGGCCGCGAACAAGCGAGTCCTGTCCTGTCAAGGATAGAGCTCTGAGTCTCGTCTCCTCGTCCTTCGTCAGAAAACCCCACTCCCTTTTTAATCATCGCTTCTCATCGTGAACGTGATTAATACCGGGAGATAATTGGCCACGTAAAAACTTCTCCTTATCCACATGCGAGCGAGTCTTTCGGACTCCTCTTTAACGATTATTAATTTCGAGCGGACGAAGGTCAACATCTTGACTGCAAGGACCACCTCTCCCTTTCTCTTAGCTCGGTGCTGCTCTCGACGAGTTCTTTTTCTCTTATCGCTCTCTCGATGGCCTAGTCTCACTCAGTCCTTTCGGCTCCCTCCACCGCTCGCAGACACCACCACCTTTTCCCCGTTCTACCCTCCCTTCCTCCTACTCCTTACAGTTCCCTCTCCCCTCCTCCCTTCAGTCTGCCTCGTCCCATTCTCTTTAGCCCCTAACTTCCCCATCCCATCTCCTCCACGGACCTCTCCCAGTCCCGCCACCCGCATTCCAAAGACGCTCTTGAAAATATGAGTGCCGAGAGAAAGAGGAAACTAAAAGAGCAAACGGAGAGAGGACTGGTCGACCAAGGAAGGAGTCAGCGGTCTAACCAAGTCGAGGACGAGCGCGAAGTAAATTCTTATTATTTTATTTTTACTTTCTCATATAGGTACGAAGTATATTGAAAAAGTATTGTTATCGCGAAAAAATTCGACCTGGAGATTTTGATGGAAATATATGTTTTAGGTGTATCTGGGTCCGAAAAAGTGGTTTTCGCAATGTCGTCTGTCTGTTCGCGGCTCTAGAGCCTAAACGGTAGAGCGAAAATGAATGAAATCTCGTACTTATGCATTTTATCACACAGAATAGAAGCTATGAAGAAATGGTTGGCATTGATCAATAATTAAGGGAAGTTTATTTTTAACAACAATTTGAATTTCTCAAAAACGGCTATAACGATTTTGATCAAATTTCGTAAAGTTACTTGAGTTTACGTCTTCAATAATACCGTATAGTTCATATTTCTCAAAAGATGAATATAAGGCAAGTTTATTCTAGGCATCTTTAACAACAATGTGATTTTCTTAAGAACGGCTCATACGATATTCATCAAATTTCGTATAGTTATTTAAGTTGATGTTTATAATGATTCTACATAGTTCATATTTTTCAAAATATAACTAAATGACGCATTAGTAGGTATATGAGAAAGTTTGTACAATGTATGTTGTACTAATATTTTTTTTTAAACGTTATCGTCGTCTCCATATGATATCATTTGGAACGCTCCAACGCCTCTTGTCTGGTATTCCGAGCGTTTTGTCACGAATGGTTTAACCAAAGAGGAAAGTCACAAAAAATTAATTCGGAAGTTGGCGCTTCGTGCCTCACAGTGATTATCGGCCGCGAGACAAACTGGGACGGACGTGTTGCGTCTTTCGATTTGATTTATTCTCCCGCCCGACGAAATTGAACGACGAAATCCTTGCGCTCCTTTCTAACACGTGTTATTGTCCTCCGAACATAGGATAAATGTTAGGGTAATTTTTTTGAGGTCATTTTCGTTGCTCGTTCGTGATGACGCGTTCTATTAAAGATGCCGTTTTAAATTTGCCAAGAATGTTGTCATTAGATCATGTTTTACAGGACTTGTGACCGTCGTACTGGCGAGCTGCTTTTTCTCTGGTGGACTTCCATTGTCTGCACTAGAAGACGTAATGAAATATCACTCGTTTTAAATGGCAAAATACGCGTGTATAGAATGGTTTTAACCTATATTATTTACACATTCGTTTTATGTTAGCTCGATTCAAAATAAAGTACTGTCAAGCTGAACTTTGGAAGGGGCATTTACTAAATATGTAATTAATCTTTCGTATGGTGAAAGTTAATAATTTAAAGACATTTGAACCACATTTATATTATTAAACTGTTACGTAATGCATTCTTCTTGCTCGTATGATAAAGTCCGAATATCCACATAGGATATAATCGCACACATTAAAACGTATTTTCGCTGTCCCTTGCATTCTGTTTTCACGATATTTATTAATTCCTTTTTGTTTTAGTTGATAACTGATGATGCATGTCGGCGTACGTAAAAGTATACATTTTTCACGATTAATTTTCCATTCTGGCATTCAATCTCAGGGGCGTTTTCCGATCTTTTCCTATCAGTCTCCTTTGATCTTAGCATTCCTTCCGTATCCTAGCAACACATCATGCATTCTTCGTCTCGTTTGTATCTCCATCGCATTTTTCGTTTCGGCCCTTCAAGTGCTCATGTTAACAACGAATTCTGATTTACTTCTCCTGCATAACTATTTCCTGAGCCTTATCTGAGATCCTTTAGCCCAGGGGTCACCAATTAGTTTTCTTCGCGGTCCGTATTAGAAAAAATGTAACTCATCGCGGTCCGGATCCCCTACCGGCATAACATTAATAAAACGTCAAATAAATGTTATAATAACATATTTTTGGTTCCTTTTATTAAATACTAGCTTTTCGTACCCGGCTTCGCCCGGGTGCATTTCGGACTGCAAATAGTTATACTTTTTCCCGCTTAGAAGACAGCGTGAGAAAATGATACATAGTAAAACTTCTCTCCTTTCTCTAAACTACATTAGGAGTCTTGAAATAAAGTGGAAAGAACACGAAACGAACCAATACGAAAACTACAAAAACCACCAAGAAAAAAGAAATGAATTAAACGCTAACCAATACCCGGCAGAAAAGAATGTAAACCGACAAATAAATAATCGTGGAACATAAATTAAGAGTACAACCAAAGAATATAAGTTCAATGTAAAAACCACCAAGGAAAAAGAAATGAATTAAACTCTAACCAATAGCCGGCATAAAAGGTGTAAACCGACAAATAGGTAATCAAGGAACAAAAATCAAGAGCACAACCAAAGAATATAAACATAGACTACAAAATGAACAACTAAGAACGAAAACAAAGAAAACAAACAAAGAACACAAAAAATGGACACGAAACGAAAGCAAATGAAAACAACAAACTAACCAAAACCAACCAACGAATAATCTCCTAAAGCTCAATGTATCTGATGATGGCGACTGACGCTTTCTATTCAGTTGCTAAATAAACAACCAACAATCACAAAATAGCGTGTCGTAGTGATGAGTAAATATTGATTACGCGGAATATGAGTTTTTATGTCAACATAATAACAGGAGAACCTAAATAAGAATACCTATTATTACTCTAAATAGATATAAAATTATTGATCTTAATTGTGTTTTCCATCGTAATTAATTGAATAATAGATTGAGATATTCGAACGAATCGATTTTAAATAATGTAGTAAAATGTTTTACTCTTCTAACGTAATTAATTACGTGAGTGTATCGGTAGTGTTTACATTTTACCCATGGAACCGCAGACACGAATTCTTAATTTTAGTTCAGAAGCCATAATAAAGTTCAACAAAAGTATTATTCAAATAAAACCTTTCGAAATTCACTGCGTTACGTGTTCAAAATATTAATCTAATTTAGTTCTCGTATTAAAATAACAATTATTCAAGAGTGAACCTTATTTCCAATTGATAAAACTCTCTTTTAATTCAAAACGATATTATATATTACAAAAAAGTATCTAATTATTATTGAAACGCAAAATGGATGAGCATAGGAAAAAACTTGCGTGTTAGCATGAAATGCTCATTTCAGTTTTTATTGATAAACTGTTACCTAAAACAAAACAAAAACTTTAACGTAGTAATTTAATCATATATCTTCAGTAATTCTCACTTAAACAAAATATGAAATAAAATAAGACAAAAGGCATATAAAAACAATTTAACTTATATCCAAACATACCTATAATGCGAATGACACGATTACAGAAAAAGAAACAGTTCACTAATGTTTATTCGCAGAATTAACCTGTGTATAGAAGACCATAGATAATGAAAGAAAAACATACAATCAAATCAGAAGATATTAAACGAGTATTTCATCAACTATTTCTACGTTTACGATATGTTTATAGTTCAAACGTAATTTGTTTACATCGGTTGCTAAGTATATCCAAATGCTGAGCAATAATGAAAAATAAGATTTTCCCTTCAATTCGTCTTATTTGATCTGTAAGCCCCTCTTTTAAAAAATTATTCCAAAAGAGGAGATAATTTACCACAAAAAAGTCTGCGAGAGCATATGTCTGCGATATATATGTAAGGAGTTAAAAATTCGAGAAATTTACGAAAAAATTTTAAATGGAAATCCCATATAAACGAAAATATTTTATTATAATTAAATAGTACACCGAATCGGTTTAAAAACCTTACTACACCACCGTACACATGATAACGGTTAATATGACACCTTCCTCTTTTTTCTGCGTGTTGTAGTTTCTGAGCCTTAGCAGAACATACATACATACATACATACATACATACATACATATTTACATACATACAAACACCTTACTTTATAGATATGTATAGATTACAGAGCACTTAGAGATATTATTTATAACTATATTGCAAATGTATACTTTAATGAGAAAAATTACACTTCTTTTCGACAATAATTTCCCCAAAATTTGGAGTCAAATCTGTACTTGATATTTGTAGCAAATTTCGAAGAAGTTTGTCGGTTATCCGAGAGACAAACTTGTTTGTTATAAAGTTAATTTTCGAAAATGTTGATTAACATATATATGTTGAACCGAGGAAACAAGTGCAAATGCTGAATTGAGGAAAAAGTGGATTATTGTGACAAGACTTGGTAAAGCTTTACCGAAATATTCCTGTATTTGTAGCGATTATCTGAATTGATTAATTGTATTATAAAATAAAATTACGTATATTTCGGAAGTTTAATGGCATCAGTAACGCGAAGAAAGTTTCATTCAGTATAACGTATGATCGATTTTTTAAATTTCATACGTTAAATTAAGGGAACATACAAAAATGCAAAACTAAAATAATTACTTTATGTACAAATTATTGACCTAGGTTCAGATCACACGCGGTCCGTGAAAAATCGTTGGCGGTCCGGATGCGGACCGCGATCCGCCAATTGGTGATCCCTGCTTTAGTCCTTTGAGCCGCACACAAACTACATACAAAATTACAAAACCCACTCATCTGACGTAAGAAAGTACATTATATTTCAGGCAGTGTAATTTACATCCCCCTTATATAATAAAATATGATTGCAAATTAATGTGAATATCAATTGTTAAACAGATACATTACAAGTTCGAATCAACGTGAATTCTTTTACATCCTAATCTAAATAAATACCCTGCAAGCCACCGCAATTGGTGTGTGGCAGGTGGAGACTATCTCCGACCTATCATATTATTCTCCTATTGTGCTCTTAGGAAAGGATCCCTTGTATCCATCGGTCCTACAATCAATTTCTCGAATCTTGCCAGTGTGATCGTGGCGTCCTACCTAAGGTGGGCTCTTAATTACGTCTGATAACTCATCATTAAAGTCTTTTGATCTAAATCAAGTTAGAATAAGTTTTTTAGAGTTAACATTTCAATATTAAAAATCATGATGGAATGAAATCCTATAAATATCTTTGAGAAAAAATCAAAAACAGCATTAAAAAAGAACTTACTTGAATTGAGCAATATTTACTTAGAGGTCGCAATTTAATGTTGGATACCTTAACAGATTTTGCTACATGGAAAATAATATTTGGCAGTTAATTAAAATAAATGGACAAAATTTGAAAACTATGAAACACTGGAGGTGGGCCGCAGAAAATTGCTTAGTGGGCCTCATCCTGCCCGCGGGCCGTAAGTTGGGCACCTCTAATCCATAATATCATAAGTCGTTTTGCTGAACATTTCAAGCTATATTTTGCACCCCTGCCTGAATTATATTCTACCTTATTACCCTCTTCACGTCACCGCTTTTCACACACCTTCTCACATAACCTATTACAGAATTTTTACCTCACTTCTACGCCTTACCATTCCGACCATTATTTCCGCACATCCGACGTAGTCACATCACATTTTTACACTTTCGGTGCATGAAAACGCACGTAAAACTACAACCGGTAGCTCGGTAACCTTGCGCAGAAAAGCGCACTCGAAAGATTCATCCGCCGATTATCACGGCTCGGGGCTCATTTACTGACGCCTCCTTTCGAGAGACAAGATCATGAGTCGCCCGATAAAGCAGAGAAGCGAATTGCAAGTCTTGAAGCAACGTTGTATGAAATATACGTACGTTAAGGAATGACAGTGGAAAATTCGATATGTTTCAGCTCGAATTCGCAGAATGGAATAAAAAAAGCTGTTTCTCACAATTTACATCGAAAGCGCCATTGGAGGATTTTATGGTATTTTAATAAGGTGATTCTAACAATAAAATCACTTGGTTGTGAGGATTGGCATATGTGTGAAATGCAGTTATTAATTGTACTTAAGGCAAAGTTAATTCCATAAGAAATATGAAAAACCAATGGGTATTTACGCTCCAAAGCAGCCACTGTCAGTAGTGATACACCAATTGTTGTTTTCTTATTTGTCTAAATTGTCTGGCATTCCAACAGTTTATTTATATATTTATTGGTGTTATCTTAATTGTCAAATGTAGTTAAACCATGGGTTAGCGTAAAACGTGTTTTACACACACATACATACACGTATGCGTACACACACACATAAAATTAACAATTAAATAAAACCTTTCCAATTTCAGTATTATAAACTTATCCTTCCAAGATGATTTGCAGTAATAAAACGATTCAATATCATAAAATTCATCAAAAATCTATATTAAAATGTGTATCAACTTGCATAAGTAGGATATAAATTCCCACATATTATATGCATAAATTTAATACCTACCTACTGTATAACGCAAAATAACCGTAAAAATAAATTCGAGTGTTCTTGAGCGTGTAAGGTATTGGGATAATTGTACTACCTTTCCCAATCTCTCTAATGTGCAAAAGCAGTTAGATAGGAAAGGGTTGAAGGAAGCAAAGAGGGTGTGGCTGATAAAGGTCCTCCAAACTGATGAAGGGATCGAGGGAGGAGATAGAGGACATAGTGGAGGCCAAGAGAGTTTGGGGGGTGTGGAGGCGGGGGGTGGACGGGGAAGAGGAAGGGGGCTGAGAGAGCCGAGGGAGTTTTTAAAAGGTGTGCGATCGACAGTTGGTAAGGACTTCTCTCGCAGAATGGGAGAAGCCGTTAAATCCAGAGAGTGGAAATCACTTTTTTCACGTTCCCCTGGAAACCGTTTCTCTTTCATTTTCTCCCTTCACGCCCTCAATTCCTCCTCCTTTCGATCACCTTATCTTCTACCATTCGCCTCATAACTCTTTGCGTTACTTTACAACTTTCTCTTTCTCCATCACACTTCCTTTTCTTTATCATTATATCTATACTAGTGTAATGCCCGCTGAAATATCAACGGAAGAATTATACATAGATAGATAGATTATTATTATAACAATAATGGAAAAATATAAAACAATGAGGAAATAGCCTGACCGTCTCCTGAAAGTTCCTAACAGGTAAAATAACTGCCGCAAGGTGGCAGCACCAATCGATGAGGTGAAATCTTATTTGCAAAGACACAGACAAACCGCCAGAAACTGCCCCCCCCCTTATTATTATTGATGATTTGATTGATATCTCTCCCTGCCTCTATTATACTTCTCTCCATCCACCACTTTCCTTTTCTCTGTACTTCTCTTCCTTGCTCTATTCATCTATCGGTCCCTTTCTTTCCCTCTCACCTTCTCCGTATATTTTCTCTCTATATTACTAGTCTCTCTTCTTACTTCACTATCCCTCACTCTCTATCCCTTCTTAACCTATCTCTCATCCTTCTTCTGCAGCCTTATTTTCAGTGTTCATCGAGCTCGAAGGAAATCGTGCATATTTCCATAATTCGTTCAGTCTTTGAATACTGCTGCACGGTCTAGAGCCCCTTTCAGGAGGTCTTACCTATGGGTCTCGAAAATGTCCAATATAGAGCAGATCTTTTCTGAAGGACCAATACAGACATGATACGAGAGTATAAAAGTTGTAGAGGGACTCGAGATGGACAATTCTGAAGTGGTTACGAATCTAATAATAAGCGGAAAATCTTGAAAAATTCAATAGCACAGGATTATTTGAGAATGAACGTTTACAATTTACAATTAATTTATTAATTTGTACTTAGCGATGCTAACGGGCGTAGGGGTAAACCAATGTGTACACGAAAATACCTTAACATTTACACGATTGCCCCTCACTCAAGTATATTAGAGTAAAATGCCTAAAATCTCAGCAAAAATTGATAGAACCTATAAATCCTACTGGTCCCTTTTCCGAAATGCGATAAGATAAGCTTGAGACTTTAATTACGTTGTAGGTGAAAAGACACCCCATACCATACGCGTTTATCGACTTTCAGGATAATAATATAAAGGCTTACATTCTCGCATTTACATTATCATCTCCACTCCATCTAAACCTTTTTCCTCCCCCTTCTTTCCTCACTCTCCTTCTACATTTTTCTAAATCTTAAGATTAGTATTTTCTCTTTCTCACTCTGGCATTTTAACTTTACCTTTCTTTTTTTCTATATCGTGTTACTCCACTCTTTCTTGCCCAATGTACACTTCCTCCCTGCTATTCTCGTCCCATCTCTCTCCCTAAATCTCCTTCCTACCTCTTTTATTTACTACCTGCTTCGCATTGATGGGCTCCGGTTCGATCGCCATTATAAGCCTTTCCGAAACAGAAAGGATAGCGTGCGCAACGGACTCCGCGCAGCAGAATCTCCGCGGTTCGATTTTCTTTTGCGGTCGGTGCTGTAAAATAAAATAAGGTGCCATTTATCTTGTGTCCATTGTGCTCGGCGAGCTAGAATTAGGTCCTGAGAGAGGTTTGCACTGTTTGGGTGAATAGCTTCGCAATCTGCAATTCCATTTTCAATCCTTTATTTACGGCTACGTCGAAGATCGAAGCCATTACGATTCCCATTTCCGTCTTCTCCGTCGATAAAGAAATATCGAAATGTGCATGCAAGGGAAACGTTCAGCTCATTCGTCCATAATTTTTTGACAAGAAAGCTAAGGCGTAGGGAGTGCAAATGTATTGTTACAATCGGTTGCCGAGGTAATCACGTGCATAGGTTATAATGGAAAACTACGCTTTGTATCGATAAAACCTTTCGTACTTTCGAGAGAATTGCCATTTTAATGAATGTGGATTACTTTTAACGATGCTTTTCAAGTGTGAATAAAACTGTTTCAGTATACTTCGGAAAAAACACCGATTAAAGTTCTATCTACATTAATACATCCATTCATTTATCTATTCGCCAATTTCCCGAGGAATTAATAATTTCTGCGACCCGCCATTCCTAGTTCTGGACCAATTCCCGCCACCTCATTTTCTCCCAACGGCGTATATCATCCCCTTCAAAATAAGCCTTAACCGCATAAGTGTCGTCAACTTTCCTCTCGATCCCCATTTCAAATCCCTTTTTATGTCTTTTAACTCTTGCCTTTACATCCCCTTCTACCTACCCCCTGTCTATCTCCTACTCTCTCTCTCGGCCTTCCGTTTAAAACGCGACGACACCCAGGTGTTAACCACTCTCGCCCTTTCATCTCTCCGTTTTACAACCAATCTTCCATTGTACGGCTTCCAATAGTATTTATCATCCTTCGGCTTCCTCCCACACCTATCATCCCTCGTTTCCATCTCTCCCTCCTGCCACTTCCTTTCTCCCGTCTTTAAGTTTGATACTCACTCTCTGGTTCCTTTCTCTCACTATCTCCCTTCCTCTCTTTCTCTTTCTTTCTCCTCATATCCCTTTCTCTCTCTCCCCTTCCTCTCCCTCCTTTCATATTCCTCTATCTTCCTCTCCCCCTCTCTTTTCTTCCAGCCCTCTTGCTCCCTCTCTCCCCTCTCCTATCTCTCTCTCCCTGTCTCCCCCACTCCTCCCTTCCTCCCTCTCCTTTAATATCTCTCCATCTTCCTTTCTCTCTCTATTCCGTCCCTATCTCCCACGCTTCTAAAATTTAAGTGTAAGACAATGCGACATAGGCTCAATTTTGCCAGCATTATGATGTATGTCTTCCCATCTCTCTTCACCCTCTTCCCCCCCCCCTCTTTTTCCGTCTTCCTTTGTCTCCCTCCCTCCCTCTCTCTCTTTCTGTCACGGCCTTCGTCGTATCACCATATCTTAACACCTCACGTCCAATCTAGAATCTCTCTGTAAAAATCCCCTTTCCTATCGAGTCGAACCATTCAACTGCCACGCTCCTTCTGAGTGGCCCTTCAGTACGAAACGATCAAAGTCGGGTTGGCAGGAGCAGGCTGTCCAGGTTATTCTACAGCCGCACGTCAACACCCTTTCCTACTATGCCTGTGCGTGTGGGCCCGTGCATGTGCGTCTAAGGGCTCCCTTGTAACGCTGCTACCTCTCAACCGGAAGTGTTCCCTCCAGCAAAAAAAATGTCCTTCCTGTCTCGAGTTTTATATAATGCTCCGCTCTTTTTTATCGCGTAGGAAATATACGAAAGGTCCAACGGATAATGAAGAAAGGTCGCGCTTAGAGGCTTAGATAATAAAGGAGTCTCTGAAATTATTCCGGATAGAGAATGTGTAAGTGTCAGGTAAGGTAGTTATTATATTTCCGTAAGAGTAACTCTGATAGAATACTGATGTATGAGTTCTGACATGGCCAGTGGCGTTAAAAAAGGGTTCGGAGTCATCTGACCGTGCAGTGTTCATGGGCATAAATCCTGTTTTAATTTTACACTCGTTGTCAGTCATGATCGAATGGATTTCGGAGGAATTATCGAGAGATGATAAGCTTATATTTAACGTGACATTCCTATCGGATTTCGTATTCCATGAACGCCTAATAAGGACTTGAGTAATATTTACTGAGGCAAAAACTAAGGTTTAGGTCCTAATTTATGGATACATTTCCCGTTTTCCGCTACAATTGACTCTTGAGTTATAATTTCGTAGTTGTTACCTATTTCAGAATTCTTGATAACGATTCATTAGAATCATATCAACTTGAGTATGTTGATTATGATTATTAAAAATTGAGTTACCGCTGCCTTGAGATGCTTGTTGCACACGAAAAAGATGATAAATATAATTTCTGTGTACTGATAAAATTAAATCAGTTGATGTGTGAAAGAAATATTTTAATGCGTGCAGAAAGGAAACAGTTTAGTAATGAGCAAAAAAACTTCATGTGGCAATGAATTTTCTAATTAATAGTTTGTAAATGCACATTTTATCGGAACACAAAGATTCTCGTGCTAATAAAAAGCATATTCGAGTAATTTACTAAATTTGAATTAATTTCACTTGGCTGTGCATGCGCCGAAAAAGTTTATTGATATAAAGCTACACCATATAAAATTTAATGTTTTCGAACCAATTCTTTTAGGATGGGTGCGAATTATGGCATTCCACAAATAAAACTGTTTTTCAGAAATTAATTTATTAATATGCGTCATAAGTAGACTTCATTACCTTAACCGTGAGGCTAACAATAATATCACATTTCGTTAACTGTTTTACTATTCGAAATAATCCAATCATTCGATCGTAATGCGCTTACGGTACCTAATGAGAGATATTGTGCTCGCGAGATCTATTGAACTGCCACTCAAAGTAGATTAGGTAACCATGGGCCGAAAAATATGAGCACTAATTCTTGAGATATGAATATGTGAGTGCTTGTTAAATAATCGGCATACGATGAAAGCACCAAAAGTTTTAAAAGAAAACAAAGAAAAAATATCCATTTGAAATTGAGATTTAGGGTAATTAATAACCTTTTTATCATTCAAAAATAATTCAATTTTCTATGGAAACACTCCAAATCATCATTTCATCATTAGAATACTCTATATTCATTAAGGATCATGACTTTCCTACATATTCTATATGGATTTCACTATGACTCAATTGCTAACGATTAATTAAAACTGAGTTATTACTTTAACATAGCTAAAAAAATGATGAAAACTCGATGCAAAAATTAATATCTGTTCACGCCTTGTTCTATAGCCATAGCTCTGTTATTAAACCCGATACAAAATCTTTTTAACACCCTTTTAATCCTTGCTAATTGCATTTTCGACATAGGTAACTTTATCAAACAGGTTTTACACCTTGTTCAAAAATCCTCCATCCTAAGTGTTTACAAATCTCGGAAATTTTCTTTTCAATAGCAAACACAAACTCAAAAACGATTAACATCGAGAAAACCCGGATATCGTCAAACACTTAAGCATGCTGCGTTTGACAAGTTTCCTTACGTAAATTATCCCGATACGCAGATCTTTATAAGAAATCTCCGGCACGCGTTCGTACCATTTCGTCGAGATTCGTTCAGCAAGAAGACCGAACGAGGAACATGGACGTACACATTCGCCGCACGAAGAAAAAGTACCACCCACGCAGTCCGAGTGCACAAAAAATTTATATGGAAGGGAAGCAGCGAGAGAGAAAAGTCTTAGCGGGCACTCTAGTGAATCAGTGTCATTTTGGTGGCGGCTGTCGTTGTCAAGCAAAAATGGTGCTTTGGTTAGGGCGTAATGGAAAGGAGGTGGGTGCGGCAGAAAGTGATAGAGAGGGAGGCAGTGGGAGATGGGGTAAACGGAAGAGGGGATAGGAGGGAGATAATAAAAGAAAGAGGGAAGGGGAAGAAGAAGGAGAGGGAGAAAAAAGGAGAAAAAACTGATAAAGAAGAAAGAGAGGGAGGTAATAGTGAATGAAGAGACAAGTAAGGATAGAATATGGGGAAAGGTTTGACGGAGTGAAGGAGAAGTAGAAGGATGGGCACTGAAAGAGAGGACGAGAGAGAAGGAGTGGGGAAGGGAGAGACTGAGAGAGGAGAAAGGAGTGAAAGGGAGGAGATGAGCGTGAGAGTGGGAGAGAGGGATATTGAAAGCGAGGGAGAGAACGAGGGATTGATGGAGAGTGAGGGGAAGGGAGAAAGGGAGAGAGAAGGAGAGGTGAAAAATAGAGTGGGATATCAAAAGGAGAGGGGGAACTAGGTATGAGACGGATATGGAGAAAGTGGGGATGAATAAAGAGGCAAAGGTGTGAGAGGAAAGAGAAAGAGAGGAGGAAGTGAGACGAAGGATAATGAAGGGAAAGAGGCGTAGAGCGGAATGGGGGAGAATGTGAGAGGAAAAGCGAAGAAGAGGGAGCGAGGAACAGGAAGAGGATAGGAGGAAGGGGAAGCGGGAGAAAAAAGGAAGAGGGAGAGAGGAATAGAGGCAGCGAAGTGGAGCGAGGAGCAAAAAGAGGAGGGGAGGGATTGTTTAGGTGGCAGGGAGGGTTTGGAGTGGATGGCAACGGAAAAGAGTGACAGGGACAATCGTTGGTCTGGCTCGTGAGAATGAATGCGGGGAGGCTGGGATGAGATAAGGAAGGAGCAGACTGTGCCCGCCGAAGTTTTGTGGGAGGACCAGGGTGAGAGCGAAGTGGAAGGGGGAAATGGCAAGCATTGCCCCTGGGTGTGTGGGGAAGGGTGCGGCGGGGATGTGAGCGCGTTTTGAGAGGGAAAGAGTGGATAAAGAGGAGGGGGCGCCCAGACCTCCGTCGTGATAGGGCATGTCTCCGCGTGTCTCACGGAAACTGTCACTCCTGTAATCCAAATCAACCCGCGGGGATCTCTCTTCCCCTCTCCACACTTCCCTCTCTCGCTTTCCCTTCTATATTTGTGCGTGCGTTTGTTTTTATGCGTTTATTTTTATATGCATGTATATACTCGTGTGTGTGTGTGTATATATATATATGTATGTATGTATGTATGTATACACACACATACATACATCATTTCGGCGGCGTGATGGAGTGCTGAGGTGACGGGAAAGCGAAGAGGCGAAGGAAAGGAAATTAATTCCACGGGACGCTGTGATAATGGGACGCATTTGTCCCGACGCGAACTGGATCGGAGGGAGAAACATCTCCCTGTCGCGTCTACGCATGCGCGGTATCGAGAGTTTATACGTGCGGGTTCGTTAAGGTTAGTTCGCTTGCTAACCGGTCTATCTACTTTAATTAATATGTAAATTAAATAAAGAGCCTTGGTACTTGAACGCTGTCTGTGAATTCTAGGAGCCATGAAAGTTTTGTTCTAATGGCGGAAGGAAAGTTATGGGCAAATGTGGATCATTGATCTAAGCCAGGGTTTCCCAAAGTGGAGTACGAGTACCCCTTGGAGTACTTTAAAAGCGCTAGGGGATACTTGGGAAAATTTACGCAATGGCAAATATTATGACACTGGAACTTGGTGTTGTTATAGAATGTTTTACGATAAATTTCTTCACTATGTGTGCACATAAACAATACAGTATATTCTGCCTCTAAAAACATTGAATGCATACATGTGAGTGAACTGGATCCTTATCAGGATTAAGTATTTTGGTTGTTTCCGTTGACCAAGGGACAAGATATGTGTTACGTATTAAGTCATAAAACCAGGTAAAACCAACCTGGCGAATATGAAATGCGTACAAATTTCTATTCCTCAGTTTGGATTTATCAGATAAAAAAGAGCATTTGGAAGTAATCACGGAACAATAACGATCATATTTTCCAGAAAAGGACGATTCTAATAATTGGGTGCGCAATATATTTTATATGGATTTTTCGATTCCACATCTACCAGGAAAAGAACAAGAAAGCCTTATGGATATTTCGAATGACGATGACTCGAAAATTAAATTCTCGAAAGTATATTTGACTGCTTTCTTAGCAAAATTATCAAATTGGCTAAAAGAGCAATCAAAATATTAATTCTTTTCCCCACAATGTGTATGTGCGAATCTGGATTTTCGCCTCTATTTAATTAAGACAAAAAATCATCAAAAATTGCATGTCTAACCTGACTTACGTTTGAGGCTTTCTTCAACTGAGCCAATGATTGATTCTTTATGTCATGGTAAACAGGCACATTCATCCCAATAAGTGTTATTTATTATATGTAAACTCGTTCGTTTTAAAATAAGTCTAATTTGTGTAATACTGGTCGTATTATTTTATAAGTAAGTACTTCAATTGATTCAGTAAGTTCTAATGGGTACGTGGCCAAAAAAGTTTGAGAAACCCTGATCTAAGCTATTATGTAAACTAAAACATTCGCATTGATTGTGTTCGTGAAAGAAGCGAGTAACTCCTTTATAAATCCCAAGTATCAAATTTAGGATGAGATTGAAACGATTAATCTTATTGTTAGTATGAGAAGTAATGAAATTTATCACCTTGGCTAAATATCTTTCAAGAAGTATTCATAATACGAAAATAAACGCTACCGAAGATACTTAATTTTTCCTGTCGATTAGACTATATGGATTTTTACTGGTGTAGTTTAAAGACAAATATGTAGTTTAAGAATAATATATTTCATATATTATTATAATCCCATTATTATTCAAGGTTTTTTTCAGGGAATTGTTAGTTCAACATATTTATGCTAATTTTCACTATTTCGATCCATTCTGTTAAATACGCTGACTATATTCATTCTTCGTAAGATAGCATATCCACTGCATTATCTCTGACGCATTCATTTATCTGAGGAAATGGAATATGCGCACAATTCGCGTTTCCATATAATGCACCCGTGTATAATCTCCAGCTCAATAGACGAGGCTTTATTGCCATCATCAGGACAAATTTCATTCAAATGGCTTTGAGTATTACCGATGCCTCATAAGTAATACTATATTTCACGTCTACTAAAACCAAATTTACGTCAGAATAATTTCCGTCTTTTTAATTTCTAATGTCATTTATTGAATGTGTCTTAGACTTTTCAGGTTACATATGGAATAGCACTTACATTCACCAAAATATTGGAAAGCATTTGAACATTATTTTGGACCTGATGTATGGTCACAAAAGACATTCAACAAATAAAAAAACCAATATAAATAAATTTAACGAAATATTGAAAATAAATGTTTTATGCATATGAAATTTTTTAAATTTCACTGGAAGACGGACAATATCATTAAAAATTCCTCAGAATATGCAAATACGCATTATAGCGTTTACATTTAAAATTGAGCGAACAGATATCGTAAGCAGAATAACCGAGATAGAAAAGGGTTTCTGTATACTCATTCTGGACTTGAGAGAATCGCAAAGAACGAAACATACAAGAGAGCAATTTTTCAACTTGAACAGGAATAAAATACTTATTGTTTTGAAAAAAAACTCCGACGCACCTCGCGAGAAGATTTATAACACGAGATAGAGTCAGGAAGAACCCCGCATTAAAACGAATAGCGCGATGAAAAATGCTGTACCCTCTTACAGTGACGTGTGTGGAGCACAAGATGCACGAGGGAACTCCCGAAGTTCACATTTTCATCCCATTTATTCCGCTCCTCCAATATCCATCACGAGGCACAACAGCGACATCTAGAGCAACAATAAGGCTCCGAACTGTCCTTTGTCTGGATCCTACTGTTGGTTGTAGATGCAGAAGAACGGAGGGGTGAGTGAGGCAGAAAAGAGGGGGGGAAACGCTAAAAAAAGGAAGACTATATAAACGAAGGTTTGATAATGGCGCATTGCGATTCGTGCCATCTCTCGGTGATGGAGCGAAAGAATAGGCTGGGAAAACAATCGTGAATGAGTCGCAGTTGAGGACAAATGACGTCGACGTGACATGGTGTTTTAAATATTTTTATATGCTTTCGTAGATGGATACTATACGAGACAATATTTCCACTTGAGGAAAAGATGAAAAAATGACCTCCTTATTCTACATTTAGTTATGTTTTGATAAGTAAAAAAATAAACATTACATTTTACTGAAATATATGGAACACCAAAAGAATATATATTAAAGAATATTGTTTAGTGTTTTCGAGGAAAGTAAACGATTGTAGTTTATCTACAAGTTTCTTTGTAAAATTCCGTGAAAAATTTCCCTAAAAATCAGGTCTATTTAAAAATAGCAAATTAATTTTTTTTTTCGAGATTGCTTGCTTTTTCGAATTCATCTAATTACAAAGGCACGGTGCTAGAATTCATAAGCGTAAACGACAGTATAGAAAATTCACTGGAGATAAATTCATGAAAACAATACTCGTGTTATACAAAAGAAAAATCACGTGTTTTTAGAATCCAATGCGTTCACTTTAATCTCCTTCAACACATCTCTAATTGTGACGCCCTGAATGAAAATTTTAGCCACACAAACATTAGTTTCGATCTATTGCCTTTGGCTACGACAGTATAAACGCCATTTAACCGAAGCTGGAAACAAAAGGAGTAATTGGAGGACTCTAATTCGACTAAAAAAACCACGTCTTCCTACCTTTGTGCGGCGCAAATTTTCCAGCGGTGAAAGACCACGCGATGAAAGAAATTCTTCTTGACACTCAAACGCACTCTCACGCGGTACTTCTTCACAGAATGGCCAGACCAAGTCATAGAGGCGTGGGAGGGGAAGAAGTACTAAAGCACTTCGGGGCTAACACAGTAATAAAGGGTGAAGATTTGACATTTGAAATGGAGGGAAAGGGAAGGATTCACAGCACCTGGAATGAGAAAAGAAACGAAACTCAGTGGCAGTTATTTAAAGCAATAAAATAAGTGACATTTTAAATAAACTTATCGCAAGCAAAATCATTCGAAAAATTTCTCCTTCGTTCTCACCAAGTTAATAGTTTAAATCCGAGGACGATTTATAAATAAAAACTTTGCTAGCAATATGACGATTTCTATCTCTTTCAAAATTACAACGAAAAGCTAATAAACAGAAACATTTATACACTTAAATCTATTAAAATTTTCTGTCTGTGAATAATTTTCTAATTATTTACTGCTGCTGCGAGATATACTATCTTGAGAGACTCTTTGAAACGAAGATCGTCTACTGGCTACTTCCTTCGAAACTTCCGAACGCAATCACGTCTCAAATAAAACTAAGCTAAGCATAGCCAAAATATCTCGGCAAATCATAATACTTCACGGGTTTGGGAGGTAAAATATTTATCGCTGATCATTTTATATTGAAAGATACATTACTCTATTTTACAAAATATGGAAATTATTAGCACAGGACATTGATATAAGATAAACGGCATGCACGCAAGGTGCAAACCATTATTGGATATACAATGGAGTTCTGATAAATCGAACACCCATAACGCGATTTTAAGATGACAATAAAGTAGTATTTTTATTCTAACACGAATTTTTATAATTCGAAGTTTCGACAACCCCGACATTTTCTGCCCTCTGTTCAGATTCGAGTTTTCGGGATTCACTTGATAAACAAAGGTTTTCTCGATAAATAGTCTGAAACAATGGAATATAGAAGAAAAGATAGAGATAAAAAGAGATACATAAAGAGAGAGAGGGTGCTATGATTTGGCGAAAGGGCTTTTGGTATTATTATTGGTAAGCCGTAAGGGGTGACTAAGGTTGGCGGATGAAGGGGCTGAATGGAAGGGATGAGGAGAAAATGATTGTTCCAGAGATATATGAGGGGGAAATGTAGAGAAAGGGTGTATTTGGTAGAAAATGGGGATAGTAGCAGTTGAGCCTGAAAAGGTTTCTAATAGAACCGGCAGAAGGGAAAGCATGGTAAGGAGAGAAAATCTGCAACAACTATAATGGTGTAATGGATGGTAAAATGAGATTAAAAGTCTAAGATGTACTGCCTGGTTCTCAGTGAATAGTTTTTGCGCGTTTCTGAATGTGTTCTTAATTAAGTTGGCGTTCAGGATCAACACCTAACCGTACCTGAAATATGAAAAGGAGGTTTTCGAAACGTATGCTTATGAAATTAATAGATGATATTGAGGTGTCTTGTATCCACGAAACGGCTGGATAACCGTTAACTGGGTCATTTCAGAATATACCAAGAAAATATCGTCAAGGAAAGATATTTGAGGGGATTGGTAACTCATTTTATAATAATATCGTTCCTTTGGAAAGTCGGATGCGCATTTCTTCAATGGTGATACACCGATAGAAGATTATTTTTAGAATTATGTGTACTTCAACCACATTTCGTAGTCCTTAAACTCTTTTGCGTTAACATTCAAGAGTTCTCACGCGCTTCTCTAACGATCGAACGAGTTTGACGAATACTGGTTTTTTCATTTCTGCTGGAATGCATAAGGTTTCGTTCTGGACGCGTTCCTCAAATTTCTATCTTTAATTATGTCATGTCATTATGTCATTATGTTAACAAAAAGTTAAGAGTATCTATAGACCGGCGGTCTCGAGCACGCAGCCGATGTGGAACATTTATGGGACCCAAGAACTAACGCACTTTATATACCAGGGGTGGCGAAACTGCGGCTCGCGAGCCACGTGCGGCTCTTTTAACTTAGTTTGCGACTCTTTTAAATTTCCATTTAATGTTTTTCGCTGCAGAATGCATCCACAAAGTGCGACTTGAGACGTTTCGGGGATGCCTAAGGGGCATGCTTTGGATACAGTTTATGTACTGCTCGCAAATTTATTAGCACAGAATGTGTCATGCGGCTCTCAAACTGACGAAAATTATCGTATGCGGCTCCGAGGGTTAATAAGTTTGGCCATCCCTGTTATATACGGTGCCTTCCAAACTCAAATTAATTTCTTGTAAAACGTTTCGCGAAAACCTTTCTAAATTATATAATGAATTTATTAAATAAACACTTCCAAAATATCCCAAGTCCTTAGCATGAAATACGGCCTGCGAATTTGGTACGGTTTCTTCATGCGGCTCCCAGATTTGGTGCAGTTCCATCACCATCCCGCGACCTATTTGAGTTTCTGACTCCTGCTCTGGAGATATCCACATTGTAATTTGTGGATATAGTTCTATCAATTACAATAGTTTCACATAATGGTGAGGCATGATATGAATACCTCCAAGTATTAATAGGTAAGATAATTGAAGATATACGGTATGTATTTTGTAAAATGTTGCTAAAATATCAAAGTGAAATAAGTGACAAATGTTTCGCAGACTCCTTATTCTGAACTAAAATGTGCCACATTGGTATCCTATGTTAGAATATAATAAGAATTCTAGTTACACCATAGACAGCTCAAATAACTTCATTACTGTATATTACCTATGCAATCTTCTTTTATTTAGGTATGCTATTAGGGTAAATCTCAAGAAAATTTCTGGATATGATAAGACAACGGATAAAACGGGAGATTCTAAATACATGCGAATTACAAGTGACGGCAGAAGAAATTATGCATCTGAATGAATAGCATTGGGTTTAACGGGAACATCTAAATGCTCAAGCGAGACGAATTTAAAGTTCACTCGAGGGGAATGCCATCCACAGAACAGTAGGCCAGGATCTAAACATTTCGAGGAAAGCGGATTATCAATAACGAGAAAACAAGCAGAATCCTTAAAGAGAGATGTCTCTCGAGAGACAACGGAAATGTATTCATCGAATAGAAATGTTTACCTTAATGTGATGCTTTTAAAGTAACTGAATCTAAGTTCAAAATAAACGAAAGGATTTGTTTATTAATAAATAGCACCTGGATGCTGAGTATAAGAATTAGGTAATGTATGAAATACATAAATCGATTGTACATATAATCCCATGTGGTCTAGTGGCTAGGATATATGGGTTTTACCCAGAAGGCCGGGGTACGATTTCCGGCATGGGGATATTTTTGCTTTGGTTTGCCAATAACATCAACGGAAGATTTGTAGTATGTAAAGGTATAGGTATTATGTACAAATTGAATTTGTGTTGTCTAACATACTTTTACCATTGAAAGAATAGGTTCTCTTACTTAAAACATTTTGAACGTAAAATTTAATATAGTTGATGTCCAAACAAGATGCTATTTAAACAAATTACTGCCATATTATAATTTTTGTAGACAGGAAAAGCAGCATTTATTTCTCAAGACTATATTCAAAACATTTTGGTTTAGTAAAACTCACAGAAAAATAAAACAAAGAAACAGTCATTTATTGCCTGCGCTAACAGAAACCCAAAATATACGTCATGAAACTGCAGACAATTTTGAGTGTGTAAGATATTCTCTAAGGACAATAATTGAAATATAATACCAGTTTTATAGCTCTATAATTTTTGTTGGGTCCAAATTAACGTGTAAGAATCTGTTTTTAGATGCTCTAAAGGATTAAACTCTAAAAAATAAAATACACAATCATGAAGATCTGTGATTAAAGCTTCCAGAGAATGTTAAAAATTATATCGGATGAGAAAAAAAGAGGGCCGAGGCCGGCTTGGGAGAGGAAAGGAAATGTGATAGCGGAAATATCGTGTACCGAACTCAAGATGCTTGACGAAGCATTCTCTCGCGGTGAGAAGTTTCCGGGGAACGGGAAGGGGTGGACAGGCGAGGATAAGAGAAGAAGTATAATAAAAGAAAGATGGACGAAGAGATAGAAAGAAGCGTGTACGAAACCAAAATGACGGAACGAAGGGAAGATTTTTAATAATGGCCGCTGAACAATGAACTTTCTCGTATTTGAGTGGAACGTAGTCGAGTTTAATTTTTTTCCGACGCATCATCTTTTTTTTGTCAGAGCTACGATTTTAGCCTATACATATTATTATGCACGCTTTCAAATATATGTATATCGGTACGTGACAACGAAGGAATTCTTTCAGTTATTTTATTTCACATACGATGACCTAATTATAGCGCTACATCTCTATGAAAAACAAAACCGAGATCCAAAAATATCGAAATTCTGAAACATTCCACACAGGACACCGAATACCCGTCGTGAGTGGAATTCAGGACACAGAATACCCGTCGTGACGAGAGATTTTTGGTTCCACAAAGGCCTTTTTGTAAATTAACTGACGTTTTAATATAACTAGTGCAATACTATGTCATATTTATAATTATCCGCCAAAATTACACGTTAAATGTTACTAAAAATCGCTGATAAGCGAAAATATACATAAATTATGTGAAATTACCTATTTAATCCTTTCTATGGTTACCGAACGGAATTCTCCATATTTTACAAATTTATCAATGATGTTAATTTATCTTTCAAATATTCCCGATAGACTTTGAGATACTTTTTCTATTTAAATTTCATATTAAGTTCGCCAAATTACTTTTAAGAGCGCTTCGATTGTTTTCGACTCCAAGAGTAGCACGTTCCACCTTGAAATATGCCTGGCACATTTCCATATAGAATTATTCACTTTTTCAAAAATACTGCTGACTAAGCTGGAAGTTTTCTTCATATGCATATGTATTTTAGTTAGATCTGATATTGTCTGTCAATTTTCATGTCAAGTTTCCTGGTTTTTGGATTGGGAACGGCCTGTAGGCCGGTCATTTATTTTTGCCTGTCTTGGTTTGTTGCCTAACATCTCTAAAACCCTTTGACAATTTCAATTAATTTGGTGTTCACCATCCATCAAAATTTACTGCGGAAATGGCGCGGTGTAACGCAGCGCAGGTCAGTCTTGACTGCTACATCGATACAGAAAGTGTTTGGGATTTCAACTCTACCATTAAACGACTGTATATAATATAGTGGTATTCGAAGTTTTTTTGGAAAACCCATCACTGAAAATGAAGTATTTTAATGATGATAATCAATGAGGGATAACAAATTATTATAAACGAATAATCAATGAGGAATGGCACATTAATAGAAACGGTATTATGATGATCTTATCTTCCAGAAAATGTTAAAGAAAACTACTACTTATAGCTGTCATTTATTTTCAATTACAGTATCATAAAAAGGGAAACAATATTTTTAAATAAGATATTTTTATAAACATGTGAAGTTGAAAAACGTTTTGAAAACTTTCAATCCTCTACGCTTATCTGCAATATTTGATTGACATGATCAATTTACGTATATTCATTCATATACGTATTTAATAAAATTTAAGTATCAAATCTGTCAATGTATTGAAGGAGATATTTACTAAAAGAATTTAAATTCCAAAACGTTCGAATAAAGCGGTACAAGAAAAAAAATTAATATTTTCTATGACCAAAACCAGACATTTAAGTAAACTTCAAGAACCTTTCGCCTTTTAAAAAAATCTTACATGGCCAACACATGACCTTCTCAATATTTGGGTATAGATATTTTAATTATTATGAATAGCATAAGGAAAAGTTATTATTTCGTATCGTAAAAGAATACAGTCGTCCTTATTGCCGTAAATTATATTTTGAATATGTTTACAGAATTCACCGCAACATGGTGGCGCGGTATACTGAAAATTTACGAATAAATTAATTATCTACTAAATGAAAGGTTCCACGAAAATTTGTTTCAAACAAAACCTGAAAGAAATATCATTCTCTACAACTTTGGTCCTCACGATTATTACCAATAACGACGTTTTAAAGGAGATATTTGACGGAAACCGAAAAAACCGATTATTTATAAATATATACAATAATGATGTTTTAACGGAGATATTTCGCCAAAACCGAATCGGGTTTCGAATAAACCTCAGCTTCCGGTTAATCGGTATTGTCCAAAAACTAATCAGTTCTTTGTGTTCATACCAAAGTGTTATATATGAAATTTGGTAATGATATGGAAAGTACTTTTCGCCCACAATCACATACACACATACAAACATATACACACAGCATCATTCCGTAAATAGTCTAAACGTGTTCTAGGGACCTCAAAACGTATTTCCGTTGAAATCTCGAAGTAGATTTTTTTCATGAAAACAATACCCACTTTCTCTATACTACGTAGGTATATGGAGACAGTAAAAATAAAGTAAATTGATAAAACGATTGATTTTTCATCACGAAATAAACCTCCCCAGAAGGTACGAAGAGGAAAATAAATCATTATCGATGGAGCGTATCGAGTTCTTCTATATTAATAGCCTCGTCTGATTCCGAAACGACGGTGAACGAACTAAAATGACTTAGGAGCTTACCAGGAGTGCGGCGGAAGTTTCAACAAAGGATTTTCCTCTAACCTCGGCAAATAAAATCCTGGTCCTTACGATAGAGACGCTTTCGCAAGAGCGATCCGAATGTTAGAAGCGAGCAAACCGATAAAAAGCAATGACTTTATATCTCCTAGCTTTGGAAAACGGATGGATGTAGGAGAAGGAATAAAACCATCCCGCTCTCGTGACTGCAGGTTTTCAATCACTAAATGAGACGGAGGATGATTAATGGGGCTGAGAAAATTGGATGTCTAGAGTAGACGAATTCGTTCGGTGGGTAAATATTTAAAAAAAAATAAATCGGAGACAGAGAGATTACGGCAAAGTTGTTTCCGTAGCACGACTACGGTTTTGTTCATAACGTCTCAGAAAATTTCGCAGGAAGTAAGAAGTTCGCGCTACGCGAAACTACCGCCGCCGTCTCCGTAATTTCCTCAACTTGTTTGCAATTCGGTTTAGAGACGAGAAAATTTAATTTCGTTGTAAAGATCTATTTTTCTCGTTTAAGCGAGAAGTCGATGGAGTTGGCACGAATTTTATGGACTGCCTTGAGTTTCGTGATGGGAAAATGGAGTATGAGAGCTATTGAAGCATTAGAGTGAAATCTCGTTACAACGTGCTTCACAATTAGGTAAGTTTCAAATTAACGTACTTTTTTAATCCCGTCAACTTTTCAGTATAAACACTGCAAAATTATTTCAAAATAAAGTGCTTCAACTTAACGTACTTTTCAGTACTAAGTATGAAATTCAGAGGTCCCGAAAAAAGATTTTTGTGGTTTTAAACGTATGCTTTCATCCGTGACTGACTCAGAATAAGCAATTCTTGCTCAATCAAGTCGTTTTCGCCAATTTTAAAGGCATATTTTGTCTTTAGTACTAAAAGATCTGCCAAAATCCGAAAAGGGATTTTCCGAACTGAAAAATTTAGAGCCGATGATCATTTATCCCTCTCGTATTTTGACAATAGCATTGAAATAAAATCTTAAGTTCTAGCAATTATATCTCTTGTTATACTATAATTCTGATAGGTATCGGTTCGCGTCGGACCTGCGAGAATGCCGATCCCCAACTCAGATGCTTCCAGGGAAAATATTGTATTCCCTATGGGTATTTTCAGTACTTTATAAAGTATAAAAATTCATGCTCCGTAAAGATACACTATACCGAGATTTTACTGTATTATTTTACAAAAAAAATGGAAAATTTTGGGAAGAAACGGTTCATTAAATGTAGGAGGGAACTGACCTTATGTACCTTATGGCTTCCGAAACTATTCTGAACGACATTGGATGGGGAAATGTCAGGGAGTTCTTTTCTTTACTAACTGGGAAAACCAATCAGATGACGCGCAGTCTGTCTAAAGCAGAGCCTCACAAAAGGCTCTGGTGTTCAACTAGGATAACCCTGCAAAAGTCGTGTTCTAAGAAACCAGCAACGAAGAATACAACCTTAACGACAAATTGAGCAGAGTTACAAGCCAAATGATTTTATCTATTCTTGTTTAAATAACTCTGAAATTATTAGTCCCGTCGTATAGAGGGTAAAATTTCACCAAAGGCGTGGTTAAGTAAATAGCAGTATATATTCATAATTTACAAAAATTAATCAATCCATAATTTTGAGCGAATTATTAAAGATTAATATAGCGAGTTTCAAACTTTTGATTCATCCAACAATGGCCGAACTACACGCATTCCGCGATCACTTTTTTACGTCATTAAAAATAAACCGCATGTAACGAAGAACCAAACCGCGTGTACAGTGTTTCGCGTCGAAAATCAAACGGCGTACAAAAAAAGAAGATAGTTTAATTACAAAACAGGAATTTAAAGTATGTAATCGAAACATCGATGTCGCACACGTTTATTGAATACATAAAAAAAAACAATTTTCGTAGCATACAGACCCCTTTTACGAGTGATTTTAACGGCTTTTTGACTCTCGTAAAACAAACTACAAGCGAAAAACCACACAGGCACGACGACGAAAAAAATAAAATAAATCGCGAAAGGAAGTCTTTTTTTTTTATTTAATCGGATCGCTGAACGATATAGGTAAAATAATCCCACCCTCCTTCCATTCCACGTCCGTCGCGACAGCGCTTCAAAGGCGTCGGAACGAGTAATTCATTTCCTTTTTTTGTATCACGCCCCGCCAGAGTCACACGAAACGAACGCAAACACGCGCGTTAATCGCACACACACACACACCCACACGCATAAAAACACACACGCTTGCGCGTTCGCATTGCCAAAGGCCAAATACTTCCCGTTTTCACGCGGACGCCCTCTCATGGATATGAAACTGAGCGACGGGATTACTCGTTCAGTATTTTTTTATCCGATGGCGGTGGATGTAAAAAGAAACGACGAAAAGGACGAATGAAAAGACCGACTGAAGAAAAAAGACGCCGCCGAAATAGATTACAGAAAAAGAGACCGCGATGATACTTTTATTTTTCGGACAAAACTTTTCCGATCCGGTAAGGTTCGCACCCCTGAGTATATGTTTACATTAAAGGGTTTCTTTTAAATATGAGCAACAGATAAGACATCGTTTGGGATATAAATATTATAGAATAAAATAAGAAAGGAATGGATGAATTTGAATGGCTTCACAATTACTTGTGGAATTACTTCATAATTTCAACTCAGTTTGTTGAAGAAAAAACGTCATTATAAATCTATACCAATCTACTTAAAATAAAAATACCCGGCAATATTTTCACCTGAAGATAACTCCACGAGTCGAAACTCAAGTCGTTCAACTCTAATTTAAATGTGTTCGCGCAAAGTTGTCGTTTTCTGTTAAATTTAGTTGCCATGAGAGCGAGGTAGTTGGGAAGATAAAGGGTGAGAGGTAAACATGCAACGCGCATTCTTGTAGTTTTCGCCATAGCGCGAAATTTTCTTTCAACACTCCATTTTCATATAACGCGACAAAACCTGGCGAGAAAAATCTTAAAATTTAGAGGCGTTTTATTTTCGTCGTCTCCTCAGTGCTCTCTCCACCGCATCCAAGATTTCTCACATTTTTCTCTCAGTTTGAGAAAGAACCTTTTTTTTAAATAAAAACGTTTTTATAAAGGTATAAATTTTAGCGGTTTTTTCCAAATGCAGTCACAGTGTCATATAAGAATTTGCTGTAGACATAGTTACCGATTGATGAATGACGGCGATGAAAGAAAGGAAGAACAAATCATAATAATACACAGTACATGTACAGTATTTGATTGGCTAGACATAGCAGGAGAAGGAATTGCAACGTTAACTCGTCGTCCTAAGATACATAATCACATAAGACTGCGAGTTTAATCTTTACCCGTTAAATACTTTTTTCCTTCCGCAAGTATTTTAAAAATTACCACGAAATGAACATATTTTATTTTCCAAACTATTTTTACTTTCTCATATAAGATGTATATTGAGCAAGTATTGTTATCGCGAAAAAATTCGATCTCGAGATTTTTATCGAAATATACGTTTTAGGTATACCTGACTGCGAAAAAGTGGTTTTCGCAATGCCGTATGTCTGTCTGTGGGTCTGTGTTTGTGGGTCTGTCTGTTCGCGGTTCGAGAGCCTAAACGTTAGAGCGAAAATGATTGAAATCTTGTAATTAGGCATTTTATCATGCAGAACAAAAGCTATGAAGAAATGGTTGAAATTGAAAAATTATTAAGGGCAGTTTATTCTAGACAAATTTAATAACAATTAGATTTTCTCAGAAATGGCTAAAACGATTTTGATTAAATTTCTTACAGTTACTTGAGTTTACATCTTCAATAATACTACATAGTTTATATTTCTCAAAAAATGAATACAAGGCTAGTTTATTCTGGGCAACTTTAACATTAATTTGATTTTCTCAAAAACGGCTAAAACAATTTTGATCAAATTTCATACATTTTCTTGAGTTTACGCCTGCAATAATACTACATACTTCATACTTTTCAAAAAATGAATATAAGGCTAGTTTATTCTTGGACAACTTTAACAACAATTGGATTTTCTAAAAAAACGGCTAAAACGATTTTCATCAAATTTCGTATAGTTATTTAAATTAATGTTTATAATAATACTACATAGTTCATATTTTTTTAAGGATAACTAAACGACGCATTAGTATGTGAGAAATTTTGTACAATGTATATTGTACCGATGTTTTCATATTTACATCGATCGTAACCTTATTTTCGGCAAGCTAATCGTCCAATTCTTTCGTTTACCTAACGAAAACAATTTTTAAGACTATTAGTTGTTGTTGATATATTCCATAAACTAATTTTTCACTCCATTTTAAAATAAATGCAACATGATTCCTAAAAAAGAAAGTTTAAAAAAATAAACATTTATTTTTTAACAAAATGTTTGCGGAGATCGGCAAGTGTGAAATTAACATAGAAGGAGAATTTTAAAGTTGAAGAGTAAAGATACGAGTGAATGGAAGTTAAAGAGTGGTGAGACCGATAGGGAGGAAAACGAAGGATCGAGAAATACAGAAGAGCACGGGAGAAGGAACATGATGACGGAGGGGGAGGAAGGAAGAGAGGGAGAGAAAGAGAGAGGAGAAAAGCCTCCTAACAAGAGAGAAGAGGAAGAGAGGTATATCACGCAATCATTGCGAAAAACGGCGGAGCTCCCTCTCCAATCCTCTCATTCACGATTCCTCGGGCTGAATAATAATAATCGGTCCCTCTCTCCCCCCTTGTTGAATAGGTTGTCCAAGGTATCGTATAAAGCGTATGGTTTGAGGGGTTGATCGAAGATTACACGCGAGGGATTCCATGGAGATGGAAATGAACGGGGAGGGAAAAAAATTTCCTCTCTCTCTCTCAAATGGTCTAGAATTGAAATCGATGCTAAGGGAGCCCTCTGGTGTGTATCGGTTGAACGACAAAAAGGTAGCGTGGGAGGGTAGCGGGAGAATGGAAATTATCGGAAATGAAAAGGAGTGGTAGAGAGAGAGAGAGACGAAAAGATGAAGAGAGAGAGAGAGAGAGAGAGAGAGGAGGTGGGAGAGCAAGTTGGATGTTATATGAAGAATAGTATCGCGCACTTCGTGGGCATGAGGCAAGGGAAATCTGTATGGGGGATCGGTTTATTGAAAAGTCTCTTAAAAAGCAAGGCTATATAGTTTCGAGTGCATGCAACCATCTCTCTTTTGTCCGAAAATTATCGTGCCTTAGCCGGCGTCACGCATTCGAGTGCGATTATTATCTGCAAACGAACATTGGAATTCGATATCCATCGGGACAACTTTGACTTTCGCGAGTGCGCTGAAGCTCTGTTCATTGAAAAACTTTTTCTCCGAATGTTCTCCGGCAAAAAAAGGAGATTTTTTTTGGTTGCCGAAAAGATCGAAAAACGAACGCCTAAACTGAAATGGAAAATCTGAGCAATCTAACTAAATAGCTTTCCTTTGGTCAATTTCATCATAAATTTTGCAAAAAGAATTTATCATCTTGTTCGTTAAAATTTTACCTTGCATGAAACGAAAACGGTAAGACTCGGGAAAAACGAGGTAAAATACAGGGAAAGCTTCGGAATGTGGGAATGGAGAAGGACGCTGAAGATATAGGAAGAAAATTGAGGAAATACAAAGAAGAATAAGCGAAAAGCGAAATATTGCACGCATCATAAGAGCCACCAGAGGAGAAACAGCATGATTAAAGATGTATTAAAATGAAAATTGGAAGGAAGCATTTTCAGCCTAGATGACTTAAAGAATAAATAGAGCTATCAAGAAATTAATAAGATAGTGGAAAATAGGAGTATATGGATAACTAGGTTTAACCAATAATAATCACGGTCCCGTCCACAGACATTATCTATTATGACTGTGATCTTAAAAGACGCGTGGCGTTTAGATTAATCTAATTTAATCATTTCTTCAAAAACGGCTAAAAACACGGATGTAGTAGGTTTTAATTATAGTTTTATTCTTATAATCGTTAACATGGAGCATAAAAGCTCCCGACTCATGCCCTAACCGATAAACGGCGGAGTTTTTACGGAGATTAGTACCAACTGAATTGGAAACAAAACAAATTATTTCTCTTCGTAAAAGTTGTACTCCGTGTTACTCACGCTTCGAATTCGTTAAAAGTCTGTCTCCGAATAATTTCAAAAGCAACTGCGATAAAGAGTTGAAAACTTTGGAGAACGCCACCAGCGTGTATAAAACGAAGAGTTGACGGCGACGTTACCATTGTCACGTATAAGTAACGAATCCCCGATAAAGATATAACGCTATGCTGGAAAAACGTCCTTATTATTTACTCGAAAGTTCTTACATATATTTAAAACCCTCCAAGTTTCAGCCCTCTCATTATTTCTCGGCGTCTTGGCAGGAGAGAAAGAGGGAAAAAATTAATGCGAAACATTTTCCGAGAAATCGCGGGTGCTAAAGGTTCGGAATGCTTGGAGCGATGGAAGGGGGGCTTGGCCGTTTCTCGACGAGTTCGCAGAGTTCAGTTTTCAGATCGTTTACAGAAAGACTCGTTGATCTTGAAAGCAATTTTAGGAGACGCCACTCGCTAATGAGAGTCGCTACACTATCGCACCGATCGGAATTTCGAAAAACATAAAAGTATCGCTGCGAAAATTTCTCCGAAGCCCGAAATAAGGCTGTCTCGAATCCACGTACCGTTTCTCTGAGGAACCAGCGAGTAACCGAAGGTAAAAAACGATGCCTCAACTACTTCCTTTCTTCCCGAACATAAAATTAGCGAATTTTAAATTAAAAAGTGAAACTTGTAAAATTTATTTTATTTATTTTCTCACGTAACTTATTGCTGACAATATATCTCCGATTTAGGTAAAAAGTGTCGTTTGAAACCATCATTATTTGTTATCTCATCTGAAACTATAAAATTAGCACCTAGAAAAAGTCGCGTGTGGGCTGTAGCATGTATGTTTTTTAAAATGTCATATATTCAAATTGTTGATCTGAATTATACACTGTGTCTGATAAGGCACTCCCTATTTTTAAAGGCAATAACAATTTTAAAATAGGAAGTGACTTATCAGACACCATGTAGATTAAAATGAAGAAATATGGAGACCACAATAGATATCCTTTGAACAGAACTACACAAGCTATTCAAAAATTATAAGGGCGTTCTTCAAATACTTCAACAGCTGCAATAAAAGTAACACTTCCATTTAAATTAAACGAGATAGAATCAAAACGAGAAATAATAAGCTGAAATTCCAACAATAGCTCCTTCGAGGATCCCTGCTGAGTTCCATAAAAATTTCCCACTGAAAAAGCACGACTTACCTAGCAGATTACCTTCGGGCTCGAGTTCGATCAAATATTTATAGGCGAACAACCTCATACGTAACAGGGCAATTTTAAATCGCATGTCATTTCGACCAATTTTAGAATCGGTCTCTATCGACAAACCCGAATCAGCGCGGCAAAAAGGAAGGATATACGATTTCGTCCTGGGAATAATTCAAGCGGTATCGGACCCAGAACGTCGGTACAAAAAAAAACAGAATTATCAATTCGAAACATTCGGAGCAATCTGCTCGTGGTACAGGCGACTTTACAAATGTTTCTCGGGAGAGACCGAGAATTGGTAGGAGGAGGACGGTTAGTTTATTCGTCATCCTTCTCAGAGGAAAAAAATGCGAGAAAAGTGGGTGGATGGGATTTTTCTACTCTGCATATGGTCAGAAGGCCTTCGGACTGTGGGCGAGGGAGTCGGTGGAATGAGGAGGAGAAAGCGAACGACGAAGAAGCGAGGGAGGAGGCTGGAGAAGAGAATCGTAAAACGAAAGAGGGTGGAGGGAAACAGAAGATCGTTTGGAAGGTGTGGGAGAGGAGGAAGTGAGATACAGCAAATGTAAGGTGGCGGAAGAAAAGGCAGAGAGAGGGAGAGAGAGAAAGAATGAGTTTGAGGAGGTGGAGCTGAAGAAACAAGAGGGAGATGAAGTGGAAGCAAAAGGAGAGGAAGAGACAAGGAACTATATGGATAGTGAGAGGCCAAGTAAGAACGGAGTATAGAGAGAGAGAGGAGAAATAAAAAAAAGCTAGAAAGAGGAAGGAAGAGAAAGAGGAAGGAAGAGAAAGAGGCAGTGAAGAGTAGAAATGAGGTGAAGGCTGTAGCGATAGGAAAACGTAGATATAGAGAGAGGTGAGGATAGGAAGACATAGAGAGGATGATGTAAGAATACTGATAGGTATAGAAGGGAAGAGTTCGAATTACGAAAGGTATGGGTGGGAAACCCATGGCCCGTGGGCCACATGCGGCCCCCGAAACTGATGAAATGGTGATCCGTGAAATATAAACTACAAATTCATATTTCTTAATTCAAATTATAATAATAAAACATTTAGTATTGAAATTTTAATTATAGAAACCTAATTTAGAGTAGATTATCACTTATATAAAAACTCTGAATATCTCAGCAGCTTACAATTTAAACACTAATGCGGTCCACCGAAGGATTTGAGACCACAAATGAGGTCCTCCATGTAGAGAGGATTATACCCCTTTGTAGAGGGAGGAAGACAAAGAAAGCCTATAAGTAGAAAAGTGGCAGAGGGTGAAAGAGAGAAATAGGCAAAGCGAACGAGAAAGAATGAAGATGAACGTAAAGAACAAAGAAGGAAAGAGGAAGGGAAAAGAGTGATGTAAATGAAGGCAAAAAGGAGACGGAGAAAAAACAAAAGACTAGACGGAGCAAGAGTTAGTTAGCGGGAATTCCGTGGGCGGCGTGGATGGCGCCAGACCCCATGAAACTTGACGGACAAATTTCGCAGTCTTTTAAAAGATGGGCGTAGGCGAATATGAGTTGTCCGCCCCTCTTAGGTGAAAGAGAACGAAGGAAGGAGAAGAATACAAAGAGGGGGAGAGGGAAAATAAAAACAATTTAACCCTTTTATACCGGAATGGTCTCTTGTCAAGGCGTTGGAGAAAAACGGGAGTGCTGGAGAGTGTGAAGTTTTTAGTGCCCACTAGCGGCCTCCGCGTGGGCGTCGTTCGACTTTTATTTTATCCTCCTGACGCAACGTACATTATCCGCCGGGTTTAACGGGAACCGTCCAATCTGAGAACAATGGAGAATAAGATACGCGAGTGACCGGAGTGGCCAGCGGGTTTTGAAAGTGGAAGCAAACTGCTCCGATGAGAAAAGGAGAGGAGGAATTTTTAAACGTGAATAAATCACCCTTGCGAGGAATGCCACGTTGCGATTTTTATCTTTTTTTTTTCGGAATAAACAAAAGCTTTCGTTTTAAGCAAACGGAACATTCAAGCGTTTAGAAATCAGACGCGTCGGAATTTGTATGGAATGTTGGCAAGTGGGCTTTTTTTTATAAAAAAATAAGTTTTGACTCCTGTTGAAATTGTCTTGTTAAGTCTAAAAGACATAAATGCCTGAGGAGAATGATAACCTAATATGGATATTAGGTTCAAAATGAATATACCTGAGTGAGGAAGAGATAATTGGGAGGGAAGAGAACGAGAGAGAGGATAGAGTAAGGATAGAGACAGGGGAGAGAGAAGCGAGAAAGGAGAGAGAGAATGGAGGAGAGAGATGAAGTAGATCGGAGAGATAGAAGAGAGAGAGAGATTAAGTAGATCGGAGAGATAGAATAGAGAGAGAGAGAGGAAATAGAAGAGCAGAGAAAGAGAAGTGGGAGAGATGGAGAAGAGAGAAAGAGAAGAGAGAGGACAGAGAGTGAATAGAGATGGAGAAGAGAGGAGATATATATATATATATATATATATAGAGAGAGAGAGAGAGAGAGAGAGAGGACTAGAGAGAGAGAGATGGACTAGAGAGAGAAGGGATAGCGAAGAGAGAGGAGAAATAAAGAAGAGAGATGGAGAGAGAAGAGAAAGGAGGTATAGAGGAAAGAGAGAGAAGAACTGGATAAATTACACCAGCAACAAAAACCTAGGCGGACCATAGGTTATATATTCTTTCATAAAATAATTAGCAAGCAAAATTCGTTTTTCTTCCTCTTTCCCTCCAACTCTCCCAAAACACCTTCGCAACCGTTTCTTAGAAACAAGATCGCGTCCCTAAACGCCTTCAATTCCCTCAACAAAAGGTTCAACACGCAAGTAAGAGAGAGAAAGGGATGAAAGTATATGATGAATAAGCGTCGAAGATAAAAGCGTAGGCGGCGAGGGACGAGCATATGGTAGAGAATGGGATGGTGATAGGTGGAGAGGGGGAGAGAGAGAGAGAGAGAGAGAGGAGGATCATAGAAAGGATAAAATAAAGGGAATTCCGCGGTGGGGATGAATTAAAGGGAGTGAGAAGGGAAACGGTGGGGAGGCGAACAAAAGGAGAAATGGGGAGTAACAAAGAGGTGCGAAATGAAACGGTACAATGGACACGCTCCCAGGGAGATTCCACGGAACGCCATAAGGGAGTGAGAGGAGAAAATCGGTAGAAATATATTTGAAAGGTAGATTCAATGAAAGCAGGAGAATGTCGGTAATTAAAGCGTTACTTTCAGGGAATAATTTATGCAATAATACCATTCTGAAAAATTTCCAAAATGTTTCTCTTACAGCCGTAAAATCGTTAGAATTTATCCTACAAAACAGTACTAATTAATTATGATTACAAATAGTAGATAGTACATTATAATATCTTATGGTTATTAGATATATACATCCTGGTTCTATATATACATAGATACATATATGTATTAACAATTTGATCATATTTATTTTTACAACTCGGTGTCATCAGTGTCCGACAGAGAAATCCGAAAATACCACTGCCATGAAATCAGGAGCGAACACACATTTAAAACAATTTTCAAGTATAATTGTCTTAAATCTGATAAGGCGACTTGATGATTCTTCAAACATGCGGTGCTCTTCCCAACTTGTGAATAGTTTACATTCAAACTCTGAAACAGATAACATCCGTACGCAGAGGCAATTGACCACAATTCCCACTTACGTGGCAGTAATAGAATTTCGGTGATTTGGCACAACAAAATTAATTAGTGTAAACGCTTATCAACATCTCCGATCGAAATTTGCTGGACAAAACTTTTCGCTGTGCCATTTATTATCAACGGTGGCATCTCAAGCACGCCGAAGAAGACATATTTACACGTTTCCACGCAAAACTCTTAAGATTGGCGCGAAGAAGGCCAAACTAATTATGTTAATTAGGTTCGTGAATCCTTTTGCGGCTAGGCGCTAGGCGATCCCTCCAAACAATCTTCTTCGTGCCTAATATCCTTACACTTATAACAATTAGCCCACCGTTTCCCATGATCGGAATTCCTGACTACAGAGGAAATCTCTCCACTAATTTATGCTTTCGAAAATTTCGCTAAAAATACGTGTCTAGACTTCTAACTCACTCTAATGGCTACTAAAACAAATTAAGTCTCCCAGAAGGTGAAAGGAAAAAAAGATAAGTGATTAGGTGGAAGCCAAGTTGAAAGAATTGAAACCGGCAAGCTGACTAGATTACCAAATACGCTCATTAAGAAGGCTTGCTCTGGGGAAAATGATGATCATATGTAACAAGTAATTTTAAGTACTAGGGTAAAGCCCGCCAAAAATGAGGGGAGTAGTAAAAATTCAAAATTATGTTACCATACCGAAATTTCCAAAGTGAGAACAATTATAACTTAAAATAGTTACGTATATTCTTCCGCGGAAGAGAATGAATGTATATTCAATATAATAATTTACGAATGCTGTTTACCTTGGTTGCTATGAAAATCATTTCCATCTCCTTCCTTCTCTCTTTCTCTGGTAATAAAAGCATTCAAAGCACACACCCACAAGGATTGAAATAACAATAGGATTTCGAGGTCTAGCAATGTAAATGGTAGGCAGGGCAACATCCCGTTAAAATGGCAAGATTTCCACAAAATATGTGAATTAAACGTTTAACATGAGCCATTTCGAACTGTAGGAGGAAAAAGATGAACAGAATAACAAACTTTATATGTAATTTTTTCTTCAAAATGGCTCAGATCCTAAGATCTGAGGTTAATTCTTTCTAATTTTAATCTAAAAAAGAATGAAAGCCTGCACGTCGAAAAGTCGATTTTTACGTGTTATTTTATGGGAAATAGATGTCTTCCTTGGAGTCGAACCCAGGACTTTTTTCGAGACTTTTTTCTTCATCACTTTAAAATATGTGAGTCGAGCATTCTTATCAAATTTTTAACATGGATCTCGATCTTTTATCGAGTTATTCGCATTTTTATAGCGAGCGGGTGTAGCGTTGCATCAGACAGACAAACAAACAAACGTACAGATTGCCGAAACTATTATAGTAATTATTCTGTTAATGGTTCGTATTTTTCGTTGAAATAATTTTCTTTTTTTCATCCTCTTGATTTCTCAAAAATACTATTCCGAATCACAGTGTCTTCTTTAGTTTCTATTTTGGAACTTACACCAATCAATCTATTCTTAAATGTTACTAACAATAAGTTCTGATTATTGCAGAAATACAAATTTATTTTTTGAGATAAGGAGAATCGTCAAAGCAAATAATTTTAGTTCGATGAAAACTGCAAAAAGATATCCAAATGGATGAACGGAAAGTATGGGTTGGAACGCGAGCAAAAGATGGAAATTTTAAAAGAATTGGCGTAGACGGAAGATGCACAGTTGAAAAGGGGAACATAGAAAAATAAATGTACATAGAAACGCACACATATTTAGATGTTATATTTAGATGTTATAACAAAAAGGTAGAGGACCGTGAGAAAAGGTTGAAAATTGAAAGAGGCAAGAAACAGATAGGGAAAGAGCATTAAGGGGGAGAGAAAGAGATAGGAGATAAGAAGGATGGAATACGAAAGATGGAACCAAAACTGGGGAAGCGAGAGTATGAGAAAGCGGATGGGAGTTAAAGAGAGAGGAGCAGAGATAAGCGAGGGAGCATTCTGTCTGCTGAAGTAGGCTGGGCGGCGGCATCTCCAAGGGCTTAACCCCTACACTGTCCAGAACACGCACTGCCACTCACTCACTCACTCCTTGACCCTCCCCCTTCCCATTATCTCCCCCCTCCCCCCCTTACCCTCCTCCATTCACTCCACCACCGGACGCCAGCCACCTCTGACCGATTCCCTCTCTCTCTCTCTCTTACTCCTTCAATGCCACCCACGCATTCTCTCTTTCACGCTTAAAATTCCAGCCTACGCCGACTTTCCCGCTCTCTGGAGGTCAGGAAGCAGCAGGAAAGAAGTCCCGCTAGTTAATTTTGTAAGTAGAAATAAAACAGTAAGAATAGAGTGAATCTCGTATGAAGACGCTTCGTAAATTTCGATTCAATGCTGCGAGTTTTTTTGTAACTCTCATCAGTAGGAACGCAATCACACCTTGCGATCTACCCCCAACATATCTTCATCCTCTTATAAATATATCTTTCTTTTAAATTATCCAAAAATCGACTTCCTAGTCCTTTCACTTTGCCTCTTTCCGAGCGTCCTCTCCTTTTACGACTTCTTCAGTTTATTGCTCCTCAAAATCTGGCCCACCCATTTTTTTATTTCGGCGAAATGAAATTCCCTCGAGTTAAAAAACAAGGTGCCTTTGCTACAAAACCGAGTAGTAGTGTTAACTCCGCCATAAACGTTTCCAACTTGCGCTTAAGTAAATATTAATTTAAAGTTGCTATTTTTTAGCCATCACCTACTGCAAATTATGATTTTTATCTATATGAGAACAAATTTCACGAAGGTTTTTTTAAATGCTACGCTCCTTATATCGCATCTACATATAAACATTTAAGTATATTTCTTTAGCACTTGTAAATTTAGATATATATGAAGAAACCACTCCGATGGCTTCATCGTTATCATATCGCTTATCAATAAAGCTACTGTGAAATTTTTTATCTAAAAATAAAATATTTCTGCTAAATTCTGGTATTTAATTTCAGACAAACTAAAGTGTTAGGATGTATGACATAGTTTTGATTAATTTCGTCGCATTTCAGTTTTATTTAATTTTATATAAAAAAGTATAATTTCAAAATCGCAATTACTTATATACCAAAAGTTGTACATTCTCAAGAAAATTCATTCCGATGATATAACTGGTTCAATTAACCAAAGTTACGTACCTATATGTACTAGTAATACCGTGCAAGTTAAAAGAACACCAACACACAACTATACCTATAATATTTCACCACGAAAATCTTTCTTTTCGCCAATATCAAGCTACATAAAATTCTTTAATTTCATAGTAATAAATAAATCGTAAACATTTAACATTTCAAATTTTAACGTGGGCCATTAAAATACTTTATCAGAGCAATCCCAAATCACTTCCAGTCTCCAATTTTTGCCGCGTCAAAAATTTCAAAGCGTCGGATAAATGATGCCCAAGTTTAGCATGTAAATTTTCCCTATTTCGATGAAACAGACAAAAGAGTTGGTTCCTATCGAGGCTCGTAGGCGTGGATACCGTTAAGCAACGTAAACAATTTATCCCCTTCCTTTGTTTCTCAGGCGATCAATGGGGGAATAAACGTGCCGTTTAGATTTACGTCCGTGAGATACAAAAGGAGTACACGTTTCGTCTTTTGTCGACGAATTATCCTCCTTTGATTTCCTATCCAGAGGGTTTTCTATTCGTTCAAAATTTACGACTTCCTTTAGGCTCACGGAGCTGCTTCAATGGATCTCTCCTGAGATACGAAAGGTTTATTTTAAATTATTATGAAGCCATCTATCTTACAGCGCCTCTCTCTTATTTTCCATTGTATTAATACCGTTATTTTGTCATGTCGGACGTAAAACGCACCCTTTCTAGGAAAAATGAAAAGAACAAGCAGTCATAAAATGTTGCATTTTTTATTTCCACATTTTTACAACCGCGGTAATTATTATTTCGATGTTATTACGTCGTTCATCCAAAAATCGTTATCGTCACTTAATATGCGCGCAAATCGCAGTTTTATTTAAAGCCAGAATCAGTTTTGCTTATATTTTTACGCAAAATGGATAAAAATATCAAGAAAAAATATAAGAATATTGGCCAAAAATGTCCTTCATTCTCGTAAAAAAATGGATACACACAAATTTGTAAAAATTACTTATACACTAAACGCCTTTCCTGCAAAATAATGTCTAAGTTGCTACAAGTAGTTTAAAAAATAAGAAAAGTTGTCGCCTATTTAAAAATATACAAAGCAAAGAACTTATGTGCCTCGGTAATCCCGTTAAACTAAAATTTCAGCAAAAAGTTAACTCATAAATCATAACTAATTCTTCGAATCCCTAGTCATATAAATGTCGTTTACATATTTGCTATGATTACCGTTAGAGCTTATTTTCCTATAAATAGTTTACATTTTATATATCTATAAAATAAAGTTTTAGTATGTCTTTTTATAGCGCAGCAACTACAGTACGTAGAAACAAGAGAAAGGTATCATTTTAACCAGAATAACGAGTACGGTGGTGTAGTAAGGTTTTTATATCGATTTCATTGACCTTTATTTTTAAAATATTTTCTTTTTTCATTTGAATAACATAGGGATGAGGCAACACATTTTTCATTTGAATTTTAAAATTACTTAGAAACATGGTACGAACTTGAGACTTGAATGGTTCTATGAAAAAAAGAACAAAGTTTATTTTTATTGAAGACAGAATCCGAATCCTGATCGAATTAGCATAAAAATGCATTTAGAATCGATAAAATAAGTGATTTTATCAGTTTTATTACAATACCTACCAATTATAATCTACCATGACAACTCCCATTGTCGCCGAAATTGAGAGTTCAATGCATTTTTATGGGAAAAATTTTAACGTAATATCGTTTGTCAATTTCTGTGTACGATTTTAATTTGTTTACATGGAAACCAAATATTAGTTGTTTTTAATTGAGTTATCTTCTAATCTAATATATAAAGGAGACTGTTTGTAAGTTTATTCGCTTTGAATGCTTTTAATACGAGATAGGGAGGAAGAGAGATGGATGGTAACGGAGGGGGGGGAGATGGAGAGAGGGAATTAGGGGGAAAGGGTGGAGAGTGGAAGGGGAAGTGAGGGGAAGGGAGTGAGGGGAAGAAGGGAGGGAGAAAGAGGGAGGGAGGGAAAGACAGGGAGAGAGATGGAGGGAGGGAGGGAGACAGAAGGACAGACAAACGACTTTATTGAGGGCGAAATTGAGACTATATAGTCCCTTCTTACATTTAAGAGAGAGAGGGGGAGAAGGGAAGGAGTGGGGGAGGGAGTTTATATGTTATTTTCACAAGATTTTCTTCCTTACATGTTACACGGTCGAAATTTTAGATTCACTAAATCCGTTGAAATGAGGTACTTTCACATTTAAAAAAATATCTTCCGAAGCATTTTTTCACCCTCATTTCGAATCTGAAATCAGAATTGTTATACGATTATTACTTTTTGAGAAAAAAATGTTAAAGTTATACATTTATATCGAACTACGGAAAGTGATATAATCGAAAGTCGATAGTTCGTGACGTCACTAGCCGATAGGCAGCAGCAGAATCAGTTTCTGATAGTATACGTAAAGTAAACACATCTGACAGTTACGTTGCAAAACTACATACATTTCTCATCTTTGACGGAAATATTATTTTTAGGACGGTTTTACTTATTTTATATCCTTAAAATATGGAGCATTTAAGGAAACAGGATAAAAAATACGTGTTGCTTTGTTGCGTTGCGCACAAATACGAGTATAAAAACTCCTGATAAAGTGTTTATAAATGTCCTTAAAGGAAAAAAACGAACTAGTTGGCTTAATGCAACTAGAAGAGATATTAAAAAGTCCCCCCTTTCTCAAACAAGTACACTACATTGCTGTGAAGATCATTTTAAAGTAAGTGAATGCAATTTTCTGATACTGCTATAACAAAATATAGTTGGTATTTAGATCACTTACCTCCTGGGGCTCAAATCATACTAGTCAACTATTCTCTGAAAAGCAATGTGAACTTATCAGACCACCAAGTGTATCTTCAGGTAGGAAGTTGACCAAGGAATAGGTAAAGACAACTAAGACAATAGCGAGTCTAATGGTACACATTGATAGAGTTATTGGACGACTAAGGGAATTTCATATTTTGAAGCTCCATTCTGTAGTAGAAGATGATTTAGTAGATTTATTGGATGATATAACAGTGACAGCATGTGCCCTAGTAAGCATTCAGAATGAACTAATAAAATCACTGGAATAAATATATTTATTTTTGTATTTCTCCTTTGTAGGAACAGTTAGAACTACAATAGTATAATTATGAGTACAAGTATATGGGTAAATTACTTACATAACATTCTCAGATATTAAATAAAGTAGGTATTTACAAATGATTTTCTCTTTCTTATTTGAAATATTGCCTTCAAAATAGACAAAGTAACTGCTCTTATGATATAATCCACAAAAAAGAACAAAAACCTAAAAAATTGAAATCAATAAATAATAATAAATTAAACACATAGTTTACGATTGAACTGATGTCATAAGCCTTGGAAATACATTATTTTTCCAAAATATCTCTGCATTTGCTATCAGCTCCTGGCAGTACACTTTATCTACAATCACAAATTGAATTGTAATTCCCTTTGTTTTCTCAAAATCTGGGTTTTCAACAAAAATATACCAATATTTTTGTTGAAAAAGAGCATCTGAAATTGTATTTGAGCATAAAATTTTGGAGTCATTCTGTTTTCAGATATATAATTTGAGCTATACATTTCTGACAAGGGACATTTTATCTCATAAACATAATTACTGTTTATTCCATCTGGTGTAGCACCAAGATATGGGTATTTTGAATTAAGTACCAAGCCACATGGTTGTATTTTCATACCCAATTCCAACTCTAATCGTTTCAGGACTTGACTTTCTAAAGACTTGCCTCTTTTCATACGAGCAGTCTGCAGACATTTATAACCTAAATTTTCATTAATTAATAGCCCATCAACGGTTTTACATTTTACCCGTCTCCGTCCCTCCTTCCCCCCTCTCTCCCTCCCTCCTCCCTCTCTACCCTCTCTCTCCCTCCTCTCTCTCCTTTCCTCTCTCTCTCTCCCTCCCTCCCTCTCTCCGTCTCTACCCCTCTCTCCCTCCCTTCTCCCTCTCTACCCCCCTCTCCATGGTATGAACTCGAGACTCGAATGGTTCTATGAAGAAAAAACAAAGTTTATTTTTATTGAAGACAGAATCTGAATTCTGATCGAATTAGCATAAAAATGCATTTAAAATCAATAAAATACGTGATTTTATCAGTTTTATTACAATACCCATTATAAGCTACCATGACAACTCCCATTGTCGCCGAAATTGAGAGTCCAATGCATTTATATTGGAAAATTTTTAACGTAACATCTTTTTTCAATTTCTGTGCGATTTTGATTTGTTTACATGACAACCTAATATTTGTTGATTATAATAATTGAAATATTACTATTAAATAGTTTTAATGACATTTTCGTGTGGCGTGGAGTTCTCCAAAGCAAGATGTTTTTAAAACTACGTAAGTAACTTAAATAATTAGACGTAGATTTTCCACAAATTGTGATAGGATAAATCTCTTCGTTTCCCAAGTATTGTTGATGTAAACAATTTTCTTGTAACAGAACTCGTGGATAAGAGAATCGAGCTAATCACTCTGTGATTCTTAAACGTTCAATTACTTTTTTCTCTTTCGTTAAATTAAATCATTTCGTAAGTTCCTTTGTTCGTTTATTTTTTGTTGATTATTGTGGTCTTGCTGGTTTTACTTACAGTTTTCGTTTTGAAGAAATCGTCACGAAACATCGCATAGGTATATAATTTTACCCTGCAGGTAACATACGCTATATGGCGATAAAAATTGCGAAGAAAGAAACACAAGTGTGGCATTGAGTTCTTCAAAGAAAACTGTTTTTAAAACTAGGTAAGTAACTTAAATAATTAGAGGTAGATTTTCCGCAAATTGTGATTTTCAAACCTTTGAAGATATCGTCATAAAACTTCACATAGGTAAATAATTTTATCCTGCAGATAACATAGGCTATATGGCGATAAAAAATTTTGGGTGGGAGAGGGGGCGCTAACTTCAATAATTATTTTCCCATAAGTTTACACGTAATTTTCGATTTTTCAGAGTGCAAGATTTTCTTCTTTCATTCGTCTAAATAGGTATTTTCGAGCAAGTTTTCTTCATTTTTGCTTTATTCGACAGTTATAACTGTGTACTATCATATTCTTACGATGTTTACATTTTACACGGTCGAAGTTTTAGATTCAATAAATCCGTTGAAATTCAACGGGCAGCTCTGCTAGTAAAAAAATAAGTTTTTGTTTGTTCCTTTGTTTCTTTCCTTACCCTGTTTAATTATACCGGTTATTTCTTCTATAAATATTCTCACTTTGTACGGTTAAGGATTTACTATAATAGAAGCCGTCGTCTGTTGGTTGATTGGTCACGCTATGCAAACGCTAATAACTCGAGAAATAATAACGATAAAAACTCGAAATTTGCTAGGGATGCTTGATTAACACTTATTCAGAGAATGACGAATTTAAATAGCAAAAAAATTCCTTGGTTCGTCTCCAAGAGAGGCATTTCCATTTCCCATTACTTAACATGTAAAACGCGATTTTTTGACGTGCAGGCTTTTATTCGTTTGGAAATTAAAATTAGAAGAAATTAACAGACGACCTTCGGATTTGAACCATTTTGAAGAAAAATTTATATAGTTTCTTATTCCGTTCGTCTTTTTTCGCCCACAGTTCGAAATATTCCATGTTAAACGTTTAATTTGCATATTTTGGTGAAATCTCGCCATTTTAACGTGATGTTGCTATGTCGACCATTATCATTGTTACACCTCAAATTACTATTATTGTATACATCCCTCTGGGAATAAGCGTGCCTTGAGTGCTTCAATACGAGAGAGAGAGAGGAAGGAAGGGGAGAGATTGGCGTGCTTTGTGGAAAATAAGTATATTAACGTAAATATAAAAAAATTTAAGTACCAACAGTGTCATTTTAGATAAATTGGAAATAAAAAGTATTCTTAAATTAAGTTCTTTGTAAACCATGCTTGCTTACGAATTTATATTGTTATTCCTCGAATTAATTTCGTAACAATGGCCGAAGTTTGGAAACGAATATAAATTAAAATTCAATTAAAATTAAAAGGACATTTAAAACTGCTAACAGGCAATTTTCGAAGAAACAAGAGTGGATCCTTTAATGAACTGATTTGTTTTTATAAAAGGAATTTTGGTACTTATTAAATACATAGTAAGTTCTAAGGCTTATAATCCATTTAAATCTAATAACAGTGGCTATTATAGTTTAAAGAAAGAACTTTATTTATTCACTTTACAGAATGAATTAATTTTAGGCTAGCATTGCCTATTATAAATGGAGTTACTTTGGAATTTACAGTATGTAAAGTGGAAGTTGTACTGAATTGACTAGAGTACATATATTTCAAAGCAAAAATCAATTTAAAACTATTGAAAGTTGTTGTTTCGAAAACTGAGAAGTCCAGAGTGGTGAGCGGACGCTAAACGATATTAAGGTACATTTTATTCCAAAATCTATTTAAAGTATTATCAGAGGCAATTGAAGATTGAACAAATTTTTTTGTTACCGGAATTCTGCTTATTTAACGAAATTGAAATCCTAATGCTATAATCAATTTAAAACTAATAAAAATGGTTATTTTAGTAGAAAGAAAGGTACTATTTTATTCACAAGGAATTTCTGTGAGATTTTAGTTAATTAATTAAAACAGACTTATAATATAGAAATATTCGATGGTTAAAACAGTGCACAATTTTATTCTTGCGATTTTTACATGTTGCATTGACGAAAATTTAGATTCATTAAACCAGTTGAAATTCAACGGGCACTTATGCTATAGTCGCTCCAACATCTAAAGACTCCTGGCCTTGAAAACGGTACACCAGTTAGCAGCAGCCAATAGGAGACTGTTTGGGAAGGTAGTGGGGAGGAAACCAGTCTCACTCCTGCTCTCGAAGAGATCACATCTGGATGCGTTGCCATTAGAAATTGCGTAGTATATCAGCTGAAGGCGAAAATCCGCAAGAGCAGGCAACGCGCACCGATATCTGCTCTCCCGCACGAAAATTGAGAGGGGCGATGGAAGGGGAAACGTTCGTGATTGGCTACTTGCTCTAAGTAGGCCAAGAGCCTTCCGATGTTGAATCGACTATAGTTACTTATATTATTTTTTATTTTTTAAATATCCATCTCGCCGTAGTCTTCGACTGTTTTTAATTAACCTTATTTAAAATGAATAAATACAACCCTTCGACCATCAAACGGTCGATTCTTACGATTCCAAAAACGTAATACCGCGTTATTCAACAGGAATCTCGTCCAAAATTTCTACTGAGAATGGTCAGTCTAAAAACAATAAAAAAGCATCGATTTCGCCCAAGCTTCTTCTCCATCCCTTTCTCCTCTCTCTCTCCCCAAAACCACACGTTCCCTCCTTCCCCCCTCCCCAACCACCTCTCCCCAATCCCTTCAAAAATTCCTCTCAGTCCATTAATCCGGTCAACGCACGCGCGTGATGAAAAAAGATGGAAACATCGCCATCATCGCGTAAAATCTCATCCGTCCAATGACACGGGTAAGAGGATACACAAAAACTCCATACTGTCGATCGATCGACCGCATGAGAGGAATTTATAAAGCGTGGACGAATTAACCTAGCGAAAAAAACGTTAGAATTTTGGAAAGGGCAACCGATATGGAGGCAGATCTGGATTGAGGCGAGGATGGCAGAAATGCGTTTGGGTGGAGAAGGGTTGAGGGGCCAATGGAAGAGAATAAGGTGGTGTGGCGGGAGGTGATGGCGTTTACGTGGATTTTTTTATAGGAGGTGGTAAAATGGAGAAATATAATGGTTGAGGAGGGGAGGATTAGAGGCGAGGAAGAGGAAATGGGTTCTTTTAGGATTGTAAGGGAGTGGAGAGGAAAGAGGGAAATTTAAAGGGCGTAAAAATCGAACCGGTGAATGTGCAAGACGACATTCGAATAGAATTTTTCCTGAGTAACTGTTTCAAACCTTTTCCAAAAAGAATATGGATGATGACAACGGATTGTAGATAATAAGTATTAGGTAGTTTAAGGTGAACTACGGGAGCCGTCAGGGCTTTCCTAGATTTCCTAGGAATCTCGATTCCGATTTTATAGAAAATATAAATGTAGTTTATATGAACTTATAGATCAAAGTATTTTTCTGTTACCATGTGGGTGATAAGCAAACTGCAATGTTAATAAAAATAACTGGGCAGAATAAACAATGAAGAGTAGATGTTAAATTCTATACATTCGGGCATAGAAGAAATTCTGGAAAGCTGGAGAAAAATTCTGCTTTAACTGAGAATCGAACTGGAGTTTTCCACTTTCCTGACATATTTTACCACTGATCTACTAAGACTAACCCTCCCGTTCATACAATTATTTATCGCGCTGACGTCCTATTAACAATGCTGATATAAATTACACAAAATTTCCCCTGCTTTCCAGAATTTCTTCTGTTCAAGCATACGAGTATGTCTGTGTATATATAATTTAAAATCAACACTTTTCATTATCTTTAACTGGCCATCTCACTCTTCAGATGTAATTTGGTTTTCTGTGGAGAAAAGTTTATACCAACGTTACTAGGCTGACCTCAATATGAGAAATGTCCCATTCTGAAACAGAATAAATACTCCGCCTCGGTAGTCTGCGGTACAATATCCGCGCGAAAAGTTGAAGATCCGTTTTGACTCCCGGTCAACGCAAAGTTTTCCACTTGCGTTCTAGAATTTCTTTGAATAGAGAACAAATACATAACAAATAAACAGTAGGAGCTATCGTAAGGATGGACTGGACTAGAAGTGTGAGGGAATGAGAACGGAAGTAAAATGTAGGGAAAGGCAATGGAGATGTTGGAGTAAGCTGGCGAAATGCAAGGGCGGATCCAGGCTTCATCCATGGGAGGGAAAATAAACTATTTGAAAATATTCTAATTCACGTATATTTTAATACAGAAAAAGGAAATATATAACTTTTTGTACAGCAAAATGAATGTAGTAAAACGGTATAGTTCTCGCCTGATGTGCTCAGCACGTAGGACGAGGTTTAGGGGTTAATTTTTTCTAGCGTTCCGAAAACTTGGGGGTGTAATTGCCCCCTTCCCCCCTCCCTTGTATCTGCTCTTTGCGAAAGGGATAATTGGAAGGTTGAGTTGAACGAACGGGATAAAGGAGGCGATTCGAGAAAAGGAGTGATCTTCGGAGAAGAAGGGGTGGAGGACAGGATTACTTCAAACAATCCGACCTTCACTTTTTCCGTCGCGCCTCTCTCTCTCCCACGTGAACCTAGAGATCGGACGGACGCCTGCCACCGACGCCATTTTGCGTGTGTGTCAGTTTAAGAGGAGCAATTTTCGCCCCCGCAACGGTTGCCACCCACGCCCACGTCCCGCCACAATGGACGCGAGGGTGGTCTCCGTTTGCGCGTGACATGTCACGCCTGGGAGAGTGAGAGAGAGGGGAGATGCGGAGGAAGGCCATTGTCCACGATTCACGCGCGCGTTTACCCTGTCGTCTCAACGCCTCTCACGGAATCACACACACGCCGTTGGTTCGTGACGATTCACGGGGCGCCACTCCGGTGGACCGCGGAAAACATACGAACTACATAATTGCGGATGGAGGGCATGTTGGCGCTGCCTTCGGTATGTGCCAAATAAAATAAAGAAATGCGGTTTACGACGCCGGCATCCAAATGCGAGTAAAGGAGTTTTTTTATTGGGAACAGCGCCACCTAGCGAAAAAAAATTTACTACGAAAGGGAGAATATTGCGCACGCCAAGCGACTTTCATTTCGGAGTAAACAAAACAAAATAAATGAATCTTGACTCGTAGAACAATAACATTGGCACGATAAAAATTTAGTTTCAGCTTAAAAACATTTGTTACATAGCATTTTTCTTGCTTTTAGAAATGAAATCTCAACAAATATTTGCAACTCAAAAGATTTCGTTCAAATTTAAAGTTTCAATGCCAATGGAATGTTACTTTTACATTGGAACAACGTATATAAAATGTTTTAAATTTCATTTATGAAAGTTTTATTACTAAGGGTAAACTTATATCTAACAAATTTATATAAGAAAGATATATGTATCCGGAAAGGATGCATTATTTAAGTTTGCACAAGACCTTTAGTATCTCTACAAAACAATTTAGAAAATTGGACTTCAGAAGCATAATTATTACATAGTATCGTCATCCATTGCATACTACGTGCATACATTTTATAAGTAATAAAAACAGTTCATTTACACTTGGATGGTGAAATTTCGCCCTTATAGAATTCAGTGTTAAGAAATACGACTGGAGCACTATGAGATTTAATCACTCAAACCCTAAAGACATACAACAGGAAGGGTTTAATTCAATCCACCCAATAAAATACCGCCATCTTTGAATCCAACACCGAACTGTACTTTTTGCCCTAAACAAATTGCACAAAGAAAACCTCACTTAGAATCCCTTCTGAGCCCTTTGGGCACTCGTCCTTTGTCCTTTCCCTTATCCTCCGATTAAAAAAAAACATTCCCGCAGCATCAACCTATCCAATTGTCTCAACGTTTTCTTTCTTTTTGCTCCCTTCTCCCCCACAAAGGAAAAAGATGCGACAGGTTTATGGTGGAAGTGTACGAGGAGGTGAGGACTTCCAGGATGTAGAGAGGGAGGAAGTTGAGAGCGTGTTCCTCCCCTGGAATAGCTCTGGAGCTGGAAAGTCTACTACTCTCTCTTCCCTCCTCCCCACACCTCCGGACCAGAAAGGGCGTGTGCTTCTGGCAAAAGCTTGGGGACTTCCCCTTTTGCGACGCGACAAAAAATAGGGGGTCAAGAACAGGAGAGGGTGACAAAGGGGTGAGAGGTCGTGAGGGAGAGAGAAAGAGAGAGGAGGGGTGGAAGAGACGGAGGGATAGGAGAGACGAATGAGTTGGAGGAGTTTCGTTGAATTTCTCGGAAGTTTCCCCGAGTGCGTGGGTCTGCTTTTAGAGATAGCTCTCTCTCTCTCCCTCCCTCTTTCGTCTGGTGCCTCTTCCACGCCCCCTGCGGTTTTGGATATGTTTTTGAGTGTCAAACCGACCGCTGTTGAATCTGAGGTTTATTTCTGAGGGTAATTGGTCGTCGAATTAAAGCATGGACGTTGAATTTTGAGGAGCTTGTCGGATTACCGATGGCGCTTTTCCTTCCCGCCGTATAATTTTATTAACATACTAGAATATTGCCCGTCATAAAATGACGGGGTTTTATTGATACGAAACCAAAGGAGATCGATATTATTTTTATTTCAAATCACCCAAAGGTATTTCAAAGCATACAATATTAAACGTACTTCGGCTTATTAACATTTTATAAATTTAGAGAATGGCAAATGAACTGGAAATATTGAGCGTAAGTAATTAAGGAATCCTGATTCTCATTACTATTTAATTTTGAATGTTATTTAGAAACATCAGCCAACGAACTCTTTCCCGCCGACTACGTACGGATCACTTGTCTGACCGCGCACGGCACCGCGCTTCCATATATAAATCAGTATCATGAAAACTATTCAAGTTACTTATGTTGAATCTTTTTCAAAAATATATTTCAATATTTCCGAACGTTTCATTCGAATGATGTACTCACCTAAACCAATTTGAAAAAAGTTTGTCGAATGTCAACTTTTTCATGTCTCAACTAAAAATTTGAGGTGAAAGTTACGTTTGTTAAATTTTTTAAAGGCACCTCATAAATTTTGTTTTTCAGTTAGAGCAACGTCATTAGGAATCATTAAAGAAGTTATATAAAAATAATTGACACTTTTCGATCAATTTAAGTCGGGACATGATGTTGCATGTTTTAAAAATGATGACATACGGGAATACAAAAATTTCACGTTTTTTTAACATTTAAGGTAGTTGCCGATTTTTCAGAAATTTTAAACATACACATGATGCGATTCAGCATGGAATTTACTTTAAGAAAACAAACTTTTTCAAATTAATGTCCACAATGAATATTTCTGCTGGTTCAGAGCGTGACAGAGGGAGTGACAAAGGGACAGAATAAGGCTTTTATATCGTATATTACCGATTAACCGATTGCGTTTAACTAAAAAGAAAAAAAATCGAAAAAGTGAAAGAAATATCTAAATATAAATACCTAAGGAATGAAAATATCAAAAATTGAATATCTTTTTCTTTCATGGCCGCAATATCAGTCGATAAATTAATGCATATTTGTGGTGAATACCGCGACTGTATGTACCACTAAATTGATTAAGGCACGTAGTCTCGATTATTATGTAATTCGTGGTTAAAGTAAGATTCAAACTGTTATTTTTATTTAACAAATCCTTTGCTAACTTTGATATTAAAATTAATTACGAACGGACTTACTCCTTTGACTAATTAAGACTAGCATCAGAGATGATCATTATATTTAATTATTTTTGGAAATTTTAAATTACGCATACAGAGGAAAACGTTTTACTTAACCCAGGAAGGAAATTGTCAAATGCGATTTGTGGGACCTTGTGACTTCAAACTAGTCCAGCGCTTGTGGGCTTTTCAGTCTAAATCACAAAGCAAGGGAGAAGAGAAACCCAGTGCCGACAGTAGCCTACTTTTATCGAGAAGCACTAAGGGGACCAACGGCTTTACGTCCCTTCCGAAGGAACGAGCGATGACATAAGTTTTCTCTAAACACGCAAATAGGGGGTCGCTAAACATTTGAAAAATCGTCCGGCAGGATTCGTATTCTCGGTTCTCGCCGGGTACGCTCAGTGTAGCAGGCTAACGCCCTCGCCACTACGCCACGGCACACCCGGAAATCGTCAAAAATAATGCTGACGGAATTTCAGAGGTGGAATTCTTACCATATCGGCACAATCCTTCAATTAGAATGCCTAACATCGGCCTCTTTAAGTCCAGGCTCGAATTCTAGCTATGGAATATTTTAAGAGTTTGTTTATCAATGGAATGCCTGAAAATCCAAGTTATATATTTTTTTCGAATGAGAGCTTTAGTAAATTCGTTAAACTTGGTCACCCACACATCTTTGAGTGGAAAACACTCCTTCCAAATATGGGAAAAGATCTCGACATCTCTCTAATTGCATGAAAATTTTTTGCCGGCTTTAAAATGGCGGCACATAAAAAAGCGCCACCACGTTGGAGGAAATGTTTTTTTACGTCCATGTTCCCTTAAAACAACGCATAAAGCCGGGAAAACCTTTACTCACATTCTGCCAGCTCAAAGCTTCTCCTACAGTGAAACCGTCAGAACAAAATGTGGCGCAACAACTTCCCAAAAATTTCCTCCTTCAAGAAACCTTCTTGCATTCCCTTTACTTCCTTCGCGCTAAAGGAATTCCCATGCACCGAAACTTCTCGTAAACCCTGGGCACGCTCTTAAATTCACCTTTTTGGCGATAAGAACGAGAGAGATATCCCGCGTGGAAGGAAGTTTCCTCAGGAACGGTAAAAACACAGGATGTTGATGGAAAGCGCTTGCGTGCATGGGCACACTAGAAGATGGAATGCGAGCAGAGATAGTAGCCTCGCGGAGACGGCAGACGGTGAGGGGTAGAGAAAGGTAGCGGAGGAAGGGATAGTCTAGGAAGAGGGAGAGAGGGAGTGAGGAGGAGGGGAAGATACGGAATCAGAGGGAAAAAGAGGAAAAGATAGAAGATGGGAGGGAGGAGAGGAGAGAGAGAAGGGGAGAATGTGGAGAGGGGAAGAGAGGAGAAATATATGGGACAGAGGGTGAGAGAGGAAATAGAAAGGAGAAAGAAAAGGAAGTGAGGTGGAGAAAAGAGGTAGGAGAGAGAGAGAAGAGAAGTGAGTGGAGAGAGGAAGAGCGGAGGGAGATAGGTGAGAGGGATGGAAGAGATGGGAAAGAGGGAGGTGAGAGAGGGAGGAAAAAATGAGAGGAGAAGAATAGAGAGAAATGAGGAGAATGTGAAGAGGAGGAGAGAAGAATGAACGGCGAAATGAGGGTAGGGGAGGGGGTTAAAAGAAAGGTGGGGAGGGGCAGAGAGAGAGAGGAAAGAGTAGGGAAGATGGGAAGAGGGTGGGGGACTTCGCTTTAGGTTGAGAGGGGATGGATGGCCTGCGAGGGATGAGCGAATGGAGACAAATGCTAGGACGCTTGCACTAAGGCTCCTGCACTCCATCTCTCCAACTCCATTTCTCGAGTTCTTTCCCATCCCTCTCTTTTTTCCCCTTCCGAAAACTCCTTTATGCTCCCTTCCATCGCTTCTCCAGACAACTGAACCTCTTTCCCCTCATCCTCCCTCGCTCGAAAACTCTTGTTTTTCGCTCCCTTTCCATTTTTTATATCTCTTTCTCTCTCTACTCATCTTAATCCCTCCCTCTTTCTCTTCTGCACGCTTTTTTCTTCTTTTTTCCTTAATCTTTCCAACTCTATCCGCAATCCAACCTTTAATAGTTTTTGGTGTCTTTTCTTTCCTCGTCGAAATTTCTTATCCTTTACACTCAAGTTTGCTCTCGCTGTTATTTCCTCTATATGCCACTATGAGAAGCATTCGTCTTAACGTATGTAATTCAGACGTTTTTGCCATTTCCTTTTCTCTCCCATATATACTGATTATCAATTCTGTTTTTCTACTACTACCGTTGTCTATTCCTCATCTAATCTCATCTTTTGACGATCGAGATAAATATTTCAACACCAAAATATCGATAACACACAATGGATGACGACAAATTTTTAAAAAATACGTTTTTCGTTGAAAATTTTTGGTTAAGCTAGACGCGCCTTCGACCACAAAGCAGCCGTCGCTATCCACTACTGTGCCTACAATACACGTAAGAAGATACTGAAATGCTGTAATCGAATATCCATTAAAATGAACATGGAGATTGAAAGGTTTAGGCAATTTGTTACTGTATGAATCGGTGAGCGAGTAACTCAATCTTCTGTCGTTAAGTAGGAATTCTTTGCCCGTCATCTTGAACAATTCAATGAGATTTAGCGCCAGAACGAAAACGTATTTTCACCTCGAATTTTTTCTTCCTCGGGAACCTTTTACGGGAGGTAAAAGCGAAATTTTTCACCTTAACAACCGAACGTCGTTGGAGATATGTTTCTCCTGCTACGCGTTTCATCGGATCATGCGGTACGAATACGAATCTTCTAACATCATCTCCGAGCGTTTTATATCCTCAAGATTTCCATCTCTGCTCTTCTCCCGCTTGCCGATCTTTCATCTCTGCTCCTCTTCCCTCTCACTCAAATCTTTTCTTATCTCTCCAACCTAATCTTCATTTCCCTTTCCACACACGGCATTCTGTTCCGATATAACCCGTCCTTTTAAACAAAAAAAAATCGCGTTCCGCGTATCTTTCATTTTGTTCCTCGAATCCGTTCTTTTTTTTTTTCAAACCACCTCTCTCTGTTTTTAACTTCCCTCGCTTGTTCGCTTGTCCTTCTCCATCTCTTTACGTTCAAAATGCTCTGTCTTCTCTCTCTCTCTCTTCCATGCTCACCGCGGTCTCATACTCTCCGTCTCTCCCGACTGATTTGTCTCTTCATCACTCTTGCGTTCTTAAAAAAAAAACGCCTCTCCTGATTTTCCCCTTCCACTGCTCATCCTTCTACTCACTCCACCCTTCGTTTCAATCGTGTATAAAAATCTCCATCTCACTCTTTCCTCCCCTTCCCCTCTCCCCTCCCCCCTTCTCCCTCTTTCATCCTGCCTCTCCAATCCATTCCACGCACACGCACTTGACCACCCACTGAAAACAAAAAAAATAGAATGGGAAATGCTCTCCCTCTTCTTATTCCTCTTCCCCCTCCCACCACTCCTCCCCAAAAAGAACCCATTGAAGAAAAGGGGTATGCCTCTTTTGTCAAGTGCTGCGTTTTTTATGTGGTCACATTTTTATTTTCAACGCGCATGCTCCGTCCTTCGTCCTTTTCCCCTCTCATTCCTATCTCCTACTTCCTCCCCTCACGACAACGCCCTAGGGCTCGGACGACGGGTTAATTTTTTTTATGCGTTTATTTTCGCGAAAAACTTCGCGACAAAAAAAAAACGATTTAATTTTTCTTTGTTGCGTTTTATTTTACATCGTCTATGTTTTTTTTTCGAACACAGAAAATCCATCGGTACGAAACTATATATCGCATCGACGTGGGAATTTATTTTTATCCCCGTCCGTGTCGAATAAAAAAGATTCTAACGTGCGCGTGTGTGTGTGCGAGCGCGTATGCAACGGCGATTAAAATTGCGTTTTTGCCCGAGGGGATGTGTCCGAGCAAGAGTTTACGAAAAAATGACGACTTTTTTTGCGGATGTATGCAAATGCGACGATATTTTCGTTTATTTCGCGGCGCCGCGCTCGGGGTATCGAAAAAAAAACGAAGTAGGAGTTCTTTTTTATTTAATTTTCGTTGGTTATTTTACTCGTTCGTACTGAGATTCTTCTGAAATAGGCTACTAACTTTTATCAAAGGACGGGCTCAGATCAAAAAAGTGTCTATCTTTCTAATTGAGTCAGCGGTAAACAATAACGGCGAAGAGTCGCGAATTAAGTGCGAAAATCGCATTTGATCAGGTGGAAAATATTAGGGTAAATGTAAAAAAGGTGGAAAATATGTTGATTTATTTTTCTAGAATGCACGCATGAAGAATAAAAAGTAGGAGCGAATACTGATTCGATGATCCGAAACATGTTTTTATTATTTCAAAACAAATAAATTAACATTTCACGTTTTTAATCGCCTAGAAGTTAAATTTTGATGGCGAATGCTTGATAGTCGAAATGCTAATAAGCTGTTTTAATAAGCTCATTATGTTTATTGGTGATATCTGAGAAAAGTTCTTATATTTTCGATTTTGATTTTTAAGTATTTTTGAGCATTTTTCATCAACAGATGAGTGCAGTTATTCTGTACTGAATACATCATTTCATATTTATACTATATGGATAAAATTGAAAATAAAAAAATAGTTATTTGATGTAGATAAGAATAGATGCATAATTCCATCGACAAAAGCGGAACTCTTACATGTTAGCCAAACCAACAATTCCAAATGAATAATTGTGCGGAGAAATGGGAACACTAACTACCCCTAAAATATATTATCCCAATCACCTATTTGGTTCTCGTGTTTATCCCATTGTATTATAAAACTCCTCGATACAAATACCGAACAATCACATTCGTCGGGTTAAAATTACGTGGAGTGATTTATGGCAGAAAACGACAATTTATCTTCGGAAGCAATCATTATCATCAACGACGCGGAAAGTTCCGCCCTAAAAACTTCTTTCAGCAAAACTTTTTCCATTTTCGCCCTTGATGTTTGCAACGCCGAACTGCTATTTAAGTTACCGACCAGCCACGGCAATTGCTATTTATCTTGATTATAAAAAAAAGAGAAAAGAACCCTCTCCGGCCGTCTTCACCTCGAGAAATAATGGCGGAGCAGGTGGAATACTTAGGCCGAACGGAATTGCTGGTTATCGAAAAACATGGAGTTCCTACAGTAATTTGCGGTTACAAACATCAAGCTCGCGGTGCAGATGTTTTTGTGCGGAAAATCAATTGAAATTTACCGTAAATATAGGAACGCATTTATCTTATTAGTTTTCTGTCGTTGAGCGACCGAAGTATGCATTCATTCAAAATGCATCTATAGTTTCATCGAATCAATATGCGATAAGTTACGTTAATACTGATAAATTTTTCGAATACTCTATCTTACCACGCATTTTGTGATTCTGAGTGAATGGTCGTCATCAATCTTTAATTTATCTTATACATCAGTACAAATGGCCAATTTCGAAGTCTATTGAGGATAAGTACATTAAAATAAACGACCAGAATTTTGAAAATCCCAGCTTCAATCACAAAAGAGAGAGCGGCATGAGCATAACGTTTTTTGTTGCCTTTATACTCCGTTTATTCTTACCGCACTGAAAGAAATAAATTCCTGCTTTTTGTGTGCCGTAAAATTGCTCTCAAAGTAGAAAGAATACCGTTTCCTTGAAAGAATCGCGGGATATCGATCGAAATCGGTCGTCCAATACGACATCTGGATTACGAAAAAAGTACTACGAAGGCAGGAAATTTTAAACATTCACTATTATCGCCTTTGATATGAATGATTTGTTTTGTCATTGATGTACCTTTCAGAATTCAAAAGATAACGTCATTTAATGGCGATTATCATCCACCATTAAATTAATTCATCGAACATCGAATACTATTCGTTCGATAAACCATCGATGTAGGAACTCATATAGACCGAAATAAGAATTTATTCGTTTTCTTGCAGCCATCAAACCATACTCAACCGAGATCGATCGATTCCGGAAAATATATTCGATGATAAATCTAAGCCGTAACCATTTGCAGTCACAGTCACTTAGGCAAACGATAAACGAAAACAAAGATATTGGATTCATAATTTCAATACTTATGCTCCCTTTGAAAGGATCCTTCCCCTCCCCCATAACGACTCCTCTATCTCTAAAAAAAAAATTCATTTTCGCGTCTAATCTTCCTCCCACACGAACGTCATTTTATACGCGCACCGAGACGGTCGAGTACAACATGGGAGCCGACACTAATCTCCCTCTGGCGACGACGTAAAAATTAAAAAAAATCCCTCTCCAATGCAAAACCGTTGCCATTAGTCGCGGCGTAAAAAGTTTTCCACTCGGCGACTCTCTTTCTCCCTCCCGCTTTTGACGTCCACCCGCTATTTATTCGACGTCCGCCGCCGTCACTATCCCATCCCTTTCCCCTTGGAAACAATTCCGATCCATCTCGACAATAAAAAGTAGAAAAATAAAACTCCTTCCGCTTCGATAACAACACCGAAGCGACAAGAGTCCGGTCCGGAGGAGAAAAAGAAATAATCGGACGACTTCTCCACGAGAGAGATGCGTCCCTCCTTTCAACCTAAGTAACTTCGAGTTTTCTCCTTCCTCTTTGTCGAGGAAGGCAGAGGGGGAGAAAAAGAGATTCGAGACGAAGACAACGGGGAGAAGAAAACGCTAAAAGTATTACGTGTCGGTAAACTAAGATCAATGCGGGCCGAACGTTTCTCTCTTTCCGCCCTTCCGAACTCGTAAAGCACGCAAGAGTTTTCCGTTTTATAAGAGCACGTGGCTCCATTAACGCAACATGGGAGGGAGCATCCCTCAAGGCCAATCCCGATTAACCGCGCAAGAGTCGTCCGTTGTGTACTGAATCCGACAGTGCAGCCAGCCACCCACACAGAAAAAAATATACCGAAAACACCGAGACGCTTGAACTACGTAGATCTGCTTTGCGTCAGGAGACAAAAAAAAACTTTCGTGCAACCAGCTACTGCTACGCGCAGGGACTCGTAATATATATTTTTTTCGAAAGGAAAAAAAAGTTGCGTGACCCCCCTTATCTCTATATGAGGGCAAGAGAGACGTGCCAGATATCGCACGGTGAGAGGTTGCAGCTGAAGCAGATGGCAAATTACTTTATGGGAGGCTAGGCGTTCAGTCCAAAGCGATAGACGAAAAACATAATTTCCGAAGATAATGACGCGTTTTCGGTGTTTATGTGGTATACTGCGCGATTCCCTGGTTTGGAGAAAATTAGTTAAACAGCTTTAATGTCCTGTCGCGAGCGTGGAAGTTTACGTTCTTAATTATTGCCGTTAATGAGTTCACAGAAATTGAACCTTACAACAGTCGTATTATGGTTCATGGAACTAACGAGAAATAATTAATAATACGATAATTTACGGGTATAGTTCATGGTTGTAAAGTGGTGTAAAGTATGGTGATATCAAAAAATATTTTACAGCGAAACTATTGCGATAACATAGAATTTAATAGAGTCGGATTTTAAATTTTTAAAGTAGCAATTATTATTATTGTGATCATCAAAAGAAATTCGAAAATAAAAACAACAAACTGGAAAAGGAATAGCGTAATCATGAACAGCAATTATAAATTCCTATTCACAAACAACTCACTCGGGAAGAGTTAAAAGAAAGAAAATTTTTGTAACGAAATTAAGCTAAAAATTCATTACGGTACTCACCGTATGGCTGCAATCCAACATACGATGGAGATAACTCATGGCAGTCACAAAAAGGTTTTAATTGCCAGATGCACATTTTGTTTACCAATCAGTCTTCCTCAGCGGTAATTTTTCAGTCGTAGGATCTAAAAATAAAAACAAAATCATTGACTGAATATCGATGTCGAGATTGAAACACTTTTTTGAGAGCGAAATGAATAATCTCGTAGTGGTTGGGAATGTCTTTTTTTGGGGAAATTTTGGGTTCACCTTGTGTTATTTGCACCGTTCAAGAAATTTCTGATTTTTTTACGCAATCGGTGGAAGAAGCTGTTGAGTTCATTGGGTTGGAAGTCCACGATAAATGCAAAAAATGAAAAATTGATCTCATATTATGGCACGAATCCAAATGATGGTGAAGGTAACTCCGACAGCCAAAAAACGGTAGAAAAAATCGGATACGCACTTTGGCTACAAACCCTTTGCCCTCAGCGCAGAGGACTGCTACATTTTTTAGCTGATATGCGTATCGGTGGCTTTCAACCGTCCTGCGTCTATCGGAATTTTCTTCAGTCGATTAAACGTAAAGTTTAGGAAATCAAATACATTTTCGGCTTTACAGACTCATGTTAAATATCATGCACCAAATGCCAAGAAAATTTAAAATGTACTAACACTTTCCAGGAAACGCTATTATTACGAAAGTGCCTGTCAGAAATAGAAATTCGCCTGAAATTTTAAGATTTCCTGTTTTCTTTTAATCACTAAAAACTCGAAAAAATATGACGTGGCGATGTGTTAAAAAAAAGAAAATTAATTTTGTGGTCACCTCAAAGTAAAGATGTATTTAGAAAATTTATGTAAAAACAATAATGATGGCATTGAACAAAAACAGAAACTTACAAGTGGGTACAGTGATGAAGAACATTAATTAATATTTCGAATAAAAAAATCAAATCACACACACTAGTTTCTTTCCAGAAATTATGACCCAAAAAGTAACCTTAAAACCCTGCTTTTTTATTGCTTCATAAACTGCCGTCTCGAATAGAGAGAGAGAGAGCAATGAGTACTTATAAACACATCTTATCTTTCCTCCATCCGAGAAACTCATCATCTACAAACTCAATGTCGGAGAAGTCCATTTAAAAAAAATCTCTCAACTTCAATAAGTTTGACATTCGTTGAGTCATAAGCTCCAGGATCCGAGAGATCAGTCTGGAAATGGCGTCTGCTTTCGGTATACTTATGGGAATACGGTGCCCTGACCACTTCATGCGGAAGGGCAGAGAGGATCAAGGGTCATAGACGCTCCTCCCCTCTCTCCCTCTCCTCCTCCTCTCTCTCTACTCCTCTCTCTCCCTCTCCGGTCACTCAGATACTAAGTCCATCCCCCGAGACTGAAGAGCTTCGGCTCAGTACCTACTTAATCTTCGCTGGATAGGCCAACTGCTCCGTGGACCATTCCAAACCATTCCTACTCCAATACCTTCTCTCCAGAGACCATATTTTCATCCAAATACATACGTTCCTGTATTTACCTCTCTCGATCTCCCATCATTTACTCTCTTTATCCCCATTTTAATTAAATTTTACGATACCTTATATGAAGTGTTCATTTTTCATCGACAAATTTGTAGCTAACCTTCCTGTTTGACTGCTATGTTGACAACTATTTTTGGGGTAACGTTGTAAGCTTAAACGCACGTAGCTTCCTTGAGTGAAAATTTATTTTAACTCTTTATTTGTACAAATTTTAATTAATAAACTAATGTTATATGTTTTCCTATTCGAGTTAACTATTGTTTTCAAAATTTTTGTTAGGAATAGCGATAGCTATCGAACGATCAGTGATGCGTCTAAAGCACTACTTAGGTACTAAAAACTGTGCATCTCTAATAGCAATAAATATTGTAGGTTGTATTACAATATGACATTGTCACTCTAAAATGGTTGGCTAAAGCACTGAACGGCAGCACACGATCGGAGTATACTTTATGGCCTAAATGCACATGCGTTTTCCAATCCGTTTCATGGCGACTACAATTATAAAAGTCATCTGATAGGTCCAAAACATAGGGTTAAATCAAACGCGAATTTTTTATTTGAATTTATCGAATGAATAGCTGTGTGAAAGTTATGTTATTAATTGAATAAAAACAATTGGGTTATCTGTTACTGGCCTATGAATTTATCAAGGTAATAATTTTTCTCAGTTTGGCTGCACGAAAGTACTTTTCAACTCCAAGGAATCTTGGCTCGTCTATAACTTTAATGTTATTTATTGGATTGAAAAAATTTACGAGAAAATATTTAATTAGCATCATTTTAAAGTTTTAGCTTCAAACTCAGACTATATCTTCAATTGAAAATACTCTCTTCGTCTACAATTTTTTGGTAAAGCTTTTCAGCAAGGATTGTGAAATTATATTATTATTTAACAATTTTTCCGGCATAACAATTAGGTTTTTATCTCTATCTCTATAAATATGTCACTTTTCAAAAATTTTAACCGTTTTTCTAGCTTGTCTCTCACGTGGAAAGTTCCATCACTTATGTTTTTTATCCTTTTCATCGGTGCCAGATGATCTCCGCGTGCTTTTCAATGCAACATTTTTAAAAGAAGAAACCGGTTATGGGATAAATAATGGATTGTTATTCCCGGAGCAGACGTTACAAAGTGAAATATTAGAGACGATGAAACCGGTTTGACGATAAATTTAAAAAAGAGTCACTTCGGGTTGAATCCTTTTTTCCTCCGCCACAAGTCAATTTCTCATATTTTCACGTGGCAATGTTTTAAATAAAGAAAACTCCGAAGAAAAGCTTTAAGATTTCAAAATAGCTTGCTGAAATTAATTTGTTTGACTGTCGTCACATTAATTCCGACATAAAACTTTCTACCATTTACGATGGATTAGAAATGAGTAATTTGGTATAATAATTCGCGGAGTCAGCAATATATGCATAGTGCTTAAAATGAGAACTAATTTCTTTGTACAGCCCAGTCAAAATACATAAATAATTTGTTTTTCGTGTCACTCGGTAAAATATCGAAATAAATACATATAAACTCGACGCCATTTCGTTTTTTTTTTCGTTATTCACAGTAAATAAAGAAAGCGAAAATATAGAATGTGTGGAAAGCCTGCGTTGGTGAAAAATTCTTATTTCTCAAATGACATTTAGTTGAAAAAACCGTGGGGTAAGAATAGTAGGAGAAATGCCTTTAAGTGAAAGCAGTTAATGGTTTAAGAACGGGGACCGAAACGCGCTGGCAAAATATTACTCTCACTTTTTTGGAAGCGAGTCAAAATCAACTCATCTCAATTTCTTTTTACGTAAAACGTAAAACCGTTGTTGAAATTCATGTGATTCATAGCATAACAATTTTGCGGTTGATATTTATTTGAAAAAGCTTGCAGATCGTTCAGATTTTCTTAGGAATAAGGTTTAGTCATAGGACTGAAATATTGATTATAGTGGTTACATTTATTTATTTGGCAATTCGCGAGGAAAACGTTAACATCCCTGCATATTTGCATAGCTTAATACATGTAGTCATATGTTCCAAATTCATATTTTAATGTATTTAAATACAGCGCAAATCACTGCGCACAGACATAAAGCAGATATACTGAAAATTTAGTTAAGAAAACATAAAATACATTACGACATTCATAACCCATATTTTGCGGAGGTTGCTGTCTATATTTGGGAAATTATATTACATAAGATGCATTTCTTCTCTTTTGTTTTTCCAAACCACGTCTTCAAGATCTATACAAATAGTCAAAAGAGAGGTAATTTAACGAGACTCCAACTCTTACATTTAATTTCACAATTTCTAGCCTCACATTTTCTCAATTATTTTCGCTCTTCGTTCTACTCCTCCGTCCTTCGACAATTCACTTTGAATTCATTGGATCGCAATCTTTTCCTTTCCGAGTAGGAGTCGAATAATAGAGTTGAAGAGAAGTCGAATATGAGAGTGCCATTTTGCGTCAGGGAAAGCATTAAAAGGGAATTGGTGTCTTAAGGTCAAGGAGAATATCCAAGCAGCCAGTCCTTTCTCTTAAGTAAGTAGCTGGAGAATTATAGTCTAACACCGTTTTATTGGGACATTATGTGGGCCTAGGATTCCAAAAATTGAATTGTTTCTTTCAGTACACATTCTGCGGGAGTTCACACTCTTGCGTGCCGAAGTGAAAGCCAGCGAGACGATTTTACCTAAATTACTTTACGGAAGAAATGAAAAAAACTCTGGAGGGTTTATTTAGCCACACAACCTATTAATAACACTAGATTTATATTGTTTTTACAATGAACATATAAACGATTATATTAACGTAGAATGCTCTAGAAAATACTGCTTTATAATTAAGTTTAATTTCTTGTCCATTTACTTCACTGAATTAATCGCAGATATTGAAAAATAATTAAACTTTAATTTTTTACCCAGAGAATGCTTAGGTATACTGAATATATTTTTATCCTAACAAACGCTTCAAAGCTTTAATACTAATCTTATATTCTAACTTAAAAAATTACGAAGAACACATTCTAAGAAAATTAACTAAACAAAATATTCTACAATATCATATTGTTAGAAATTTTTCACATAAGCAAAAATTATTATTAACATCAGGGGATGTAAGTCGCAAATTCCTTTTTTCGCGGAAAATCTTAGTTTTTACAGAAGTTAATGTAGCTCTTGTTCTTACCATGATGTTAGTAAGGATGAAGTCAATCATAAGTAAAGTAAAAATACCTACTTAATAATTTGGAATAAATTAGTGTACTTTAAAGTATTACAAACAGTAGAGTATTTGTATCAATCAAATTAGATTACTTTTGTACTTGCAATGAATTTGTAAACAAATCCATAAAAACAAAATGCCGAGAGAAATCAAGTTTAAAAAATATAATTTGACGGTAAAGTCCATTAAAACAAAAGTAACGGCAATCAACTTCGAGAAGCATTCTAAAAGAAAAAGCTGATTAGAATTTGCGAAACATTTCGGACGAAGAGAAAAAAATAAAATCATTCCTTTACCGGCTCCAAGAACGGGAATACGGAAGCAGTTATTTTTTTCAGATCACTCTCCAGATATACAATCCGGTTTCGCTCTCAATCGCATTGGTCATTCCGTCATCCAGTCCTCTCTAATGATCTTTGCCGTCTCTCTGCTGAGCAATAAACTCCCCTGGCAATAAATATTTCAGGCCATTTGGCTCTCTTCGAAAACGAATTAATTACGCCTCCATAGCTCCCTATTCGTTCGTAACGATTTCGTAAGTCCTTCTCGTTTACATAAATATATCGAACGCTATTGGATTGAAATACTCATACAAAGGAAACTTTTTAAAATAAAAATCTCGCTGATTATTATCTTTTAGCCTTTTTAACTCCCAAATAAATTTTTACAAAAAAAAGAAACGCTTCGCAATTTAACGCGAGAAATTTGAGATCCCACTGATTTCAATAATTAATACATTAAAATCTGTTCTTTCATCGAAATTGGTAGCTATATATAGTATATATACACAAATTATAACCTTTATTGCGTGTTAATTTTGTTTTTTTTTCCTGCTGCCATAAATTTGCTAGATTAAATTGGAAATTTATTTTTGGAAAGAATTTGCGACGTAGAATTACTGGACTCTACAAATCAGGCTAGACACTATAATGCTATTTACCACGTTAATTAATATTCAAATATAATATCTCACGAAAGTCACGAAAAGGGTAAAAATTAACTTTAGTTTTGCACCCGTTGTCATGTCATTTCTTGCATTATCTAAAAGCTTATTCTTAAGAAGTGCCTTGTAAAAATATTTGTCACATTAGACGGATCGGCCGAAAACTTGACGCTATTGGTATTCTTGGCCTGGTGTATTTTTAAGTTCGAAATTTTGTCCTAAATTTAAGCGTGTTGTGATAAATATTTTCTTCTACTTTCACTATTTATCTCGCCTTATTTTTAATATTACGCATAATTTGTGGTGAATATGCTGAACTGACCGCCAAAACATGAGCGCTCATCAAGATTATAAAGGAAGTTCCGAATTTAGAACTTTAATGCCTGAGTCATCGACCTTTCATTTAAGACATTTTTACATTTCTAAAATACAACATGCATCATCTATTTATGTTTTCGAATACATGCACGGTGACTAGTAGCTTCACCATGTCCATTTTCTCTTTCCCACTCAAACAACAGCGCCGTTCAGGCTAGACTGTTTTTAATTCAATTTAAAATGTGGCGCAATCGGATCATCCTGGGTGCCAATTAAAAACAAACGAAAAAATTGAACTTCTTGCTATGATTAAAAAATCATTGCCCAAAGAATGCTTTTTGAGAATGAACACGGAAGACGAGCACAGGGAATGCATTAAATTCAGCATCCTATTTATTTGGCATGATTAGTTTTTGATGAAAACGTCAACCTAAACTTAAAGATATCGTAAAAGTCTCCTAATTTAAGAATGCGTTTTTCCAAATTTTTTCAACAGATAGTTCAATTTGCCTACGGAACGATTGAATCTGCTTTCGTTTAAGAGTTAACGTGTCATATACACAGATATATCCTTAAAAGAAAACGAGCATAGCAAAACATAATACTAAATCGATTAGCAAAAAACGAAGTCTCTTTAGTTTAGGAGGAGTTAGCGCGACAGACAGGCGGACGGACAAACCGAACGCATAATCGAATTAAAAATAATCGCTGAAAAGTACCTTTACATCATACCCTTGCAAGTCAACTAAATGATGCATGGCAGGGAGTACAACTTCACCAAATATGTCCCTAGCAATTCTGATTTCATATTTCAATTCCAAGTACATATCTTAGGTAGTCCAACAGCCATAACAAAATCATGAAAAGTCATGAATCGCATGATTAGATAACTTCTATAACCATATGTAAACTAGATGATACTGTCAGATTGAAAGTGGTTGCGTTTGGCGGCTAGTAATGAGGATGATATTTTTCGGATCGGTCGCCAATGAAGACGACTGCTTTGTGCGCCAAATGCTTATATGATTTTCACACCTGTTTTGTGGATATCGAAGTTAAGTTTCTCGTCAACTGAATTCCAGTCATAAGATTAGCTCGATATTTAATTTGTTTAGGTATTCAGCAGTAATTTACGGTTCGAGGATTCAATAATCAACGAATAAACCATTTCTTCTATAACCAAAGATCGGTTAATTGCGGCTGTCGACGTCTGCTTTGAAGCTACAATGTGCTTCTGGTTTTACTCTGCCGTTTGATGCTATAAGGAGCTGCCTTGATAATGAGTTAAATTCAAGATAAAACGTGAGCCTGACAATTCATTCCTGAATACGTAATTTTTATACACAGGCAAAGTCGAACAAATAACTTACTGCCGATTACCAAAAACAAACGATAAAATTATCAACGTATATTGAAAAAATTTCCAACAAAGTTTGAAATTAATAACACTCAATCATGTCCAAATAAAAATGTCAGTGTAAGTAAAAAAAAACCTATCCGAAAATGTCCGCACTCAAAATAGAAATTATTTAAAGGTAAAAAAATCTCCACGCTGAAAAATGGAATCTTTTTTTTTGGTACGTCCCAGGACCCACTCTCAATCTCTCCACACTCACTCGCACTAAGACTGAGGAATGCGGCCGCGTAGGAGGTTTCCGAAAGACGTGAGGAAACGACGGAGGAATTCGCACAGCATTAAGGGCACGAACTGGAGGCAGTTTTCACAACGTAAACGTATCGCGATGTATTTTTGGAAGTGGCAGACGGGTCTGTTGGGCCTATCTTTCCTAAAACATCTCCGCCTCCCACATCTCTACCCTCCTCCTCCCCCCCTCGCTCCCTCGGCTCACCCTTACCCATTAACCCCCTCCCCCCTCTCAACCCATCCCCTTTCTCTCTCTCGGCTTCCGGATGCGGGTCGAAGGATGCGTGCGTGTACGAGCGCGTGAGCGTGGGTGAACCAGATGGCTCTTTCTCTCTCTCTCTTTCCGAGAGGGACAGTCCATCCTTCACCGTACACCTCTCTCTCACTCACTGACTCCCTACCTCTTCCCACTCCACCACGCTCGAATTCCTTCCAATCGCCTTTCCAAAAACACACGCCCAAACTTGACTCAAAATATTCGTATCGGATAGGTGAAGATAACTCCTAATTGTTACGTAACGTGTGCCGAGACTTTTTTCTGTATTAACTGAAAACTATTTTATTATATTTTGATATCTTGCAATTACAAAATGGTAGTAATTTCATAAGTAAAACGAGAATAATAATCAGCCTTCATAATTCAATATTCGCGTCTGAGCGGATCTGTAATTATTCTATATTAAAGTTTTCGAATTCCCAAGTACGCTGATCAAAAATTATAGTTAGCATTACTTCATCCACCTCTATATCTGCTGTTAGTAGGTACAACATTGTCTACCTTGTCGTTTTAGCAGCACATTAAAAATTGTGTTAGTTTTAAGAACAACAGTAAAAAAGGTTCATTAACCATGAATTCAATTATTTTTTTATAGTGTTAATCCTGTAATGTAAGCTAGTCGTAAAAGTATTAAGCAGATCAGTACAGGTGGTTTTAACAGAATCAAACCGAGTAATCTTGCATAACATAAACATTTTAGGTGCAAACTAACTGCCAACTTGTTAGGCCAATAAAATAGGTTTTGATTCCTACAAAGAAGGAGAATTATTTAAAGGAAGTGAAATATTTATCTTGACAGCAATTCCACGGTCGGTTAATTTTATGCACGTTAGTTCCCGAAGCATGGCGTTTTTAGAAAAATTTATTATTTGACGTGCAATTTATGCTTAGGAGTTTACATTTATTTACATTTACATTAATACCCTGCAAGCCGCCAGAAGCGTTTGGCAGGGGGTGTTACAGCACCAATGAACTCGAACTAATTCACTTGCATTACATTTACATTAATACCCTGCAAGCCACCAGAAGCGTTTGGCAGGGGGTGTCACAGCACCAAATGAACTCTAATTAATGCCTCTGTTGGATTGTCTTACCGCGTCTGGGAAAAATATGTAGTATTTCTCGGTTCTAGCGACTGTTTCGACATATTTTCTCGTACGCTCTGATCTAACATTACGTTCACTAACACCGATGGGTACAACTATGCCGCGTACGTCTTCAACGAATTCGGAGCTTTTAAACTTTTCAAATAGTTTCCTCTTGTACTCAATTTTTCTACTCTTCAACGTCTGCCATTTCAGGTCCCTCAAGATCTCTGTTACACACGCATCATACCGGTATTCTCCCTTTACAAATCTAGCCGCTCTACGCTGAACATTTCGAGCTCCCTACTAAAGTTAGGCCCTCCTCGAAAGAGTCCCATACAGCGCTACAGTATTCCACGGCGGGGCATATTAGGGAAAAGTATGCGATTTCCTTCACATTCGAGGGAGTTATAACAAGCAACGCCGCAAATTTTAATTTTAATGTCATTTATAAATAACTAGTATATAAAACAGTAAATATGACGGGAAGGAATATACTATTTAACTTAAAATCTCGTACTTATTATTCTTACAAACAATTTATTCATATCTTTTAAATAAAAAAAATTATTCAAAATTCTAGCGGCAAATAACTTCGAATTATATCATCACATATATTCTATTACTTCGCGTTTCTTCCACGTCTTAGAAACGGCGCTGCAGTCGAACGTCACGGACATTAGTGATGTCCCGAACCTTGATTGGCTTGCCATTCAAACAATTAAAACGCCGACTGAGCATAACACCATCACGCATAACAAAGTAAATTATATAGAGGCGTTGATGCATTGTAGTTGACTCCAGATGCGAAGGCCAGAAGAGAATTTCCCTTCGCAGTTAAAACTACACATCAGACATAAACTCCACAAAAATAAGACGACGTCTCCTATCCGAACGAGATATTCGAAAACTTGGCCTGATCTGGACTCTCTCAATCTCCCGCCGAGAATAGGTCTTACTACACACAGGTGGCCGCTTAAGAGAGAGGCACGAATACGTGAACTCCATATTCCATCTTCGGTATATTACGACACGATTTGACAAGACGCCGCAAGAGGTGGCTTCTGTTCATTCTCTCTTCTATTCCTCTTCCTGAGCCACTCCATAACGCTCTCTGAGAGACCTCCCCCCTCCTCATTCACTTTCCTCTAACAGACACGGGCATCTGAAAACCTTATCTCTAAGAAATCTTCCACTCTTGACGGCGAGGGTCGTCCGGTCCACTCTTGAAAATTCGACCTCTCTTCATCTCTTCTTCCCTTCTCCTTCATCTCCTCCTCCTCCTCCTCTACCCTTTCTTTCGTACATCTGTTTTCCCTTCTCATCCCCTTTTCGCGATTCTGGTACTAGCGAAAAAGAACCGGATTTTCAGGAATTTCGCGATAAAAATCCCGAATTGACAATAATTGGTCCTTTGCGGACAGGAGGAAGATCTGCCCACCCTGTTTGTATCCGCGATCCTCAGATTATCTCGCAACGTGACGAAAGAGATTTTGGCGGACCACACACGATACCTGACGGCCCGAACGAATAAAAAAAAAGACGGTCACGGAGTCTTCTTAATTTATTTTCTAGATACGCGCGCAATTTTCGAAAAGCGAAACTTGCCTTCCTAGAATTACGAAAACAATTTGAAATCGCTTCCAAATTGATGAAATAACTATACCCTATTCCAGGAGTGCACAAAAAAACAAAATCAACGAATTTGAAAAAAAATTAGTTGCAAAAATTGAAGCGACCTTTACTTTTCTTCGGTAAATCTCAACGCTCATATACTTCCCTCGAGTTTACAAAGAAGTATTCCCAAGCAACTCAAACTTGCAAGGGCTTAAAGGAAAATACGTATAGAAAAGTAATGCCGAATTAAGTGCAGGTTACTCTGTTACAGTACCTACACTCGCAATTGTTTGCAAAAAGCGTCTTTCACTCCGTCCCATGAAATAATATCCTCTCCATCTGTCGCTTGCATAAAACTAATTTTACCTCGACTTGTCCTTCCACATTCAAAAAGTTTTTTGTGTTCGCCTTCTAATTATCCCTTTCTTCTTAGAAAGCGTCCCCAACCTCCTTAATTTCTCCCACCTCCTCTCCGCATCCTTACCCTCCCCTCTCCACTTCCGTAGGTTACATCTGCCTTTTCAACCCATGCTTCAGCCCTCTCTCCCTCTTCAAAGTCACCCATTCCTCAATCCCCTATTTCCTCCCCCATCCCTTACACCCTCAGGGTCTATCTTCTCTCTCTCTCTCTCCTCCCACCCCATCTCCTTGGGTAAACCTTCAGGAGTCGGTAATGAGTCGCCAATAGCTGTTTGGCATTCCGGAAACTAAAGCCTCAAACTCTCCCCTTCTCTCATCTCTTCGGCACGCCTCTGCCCTTACCAACTCACAACCGTGTCCCCAAAACTCTCCCTCCCTTTTTCCCTCAGCTTCTCCCGCCTATCTTTCTTTGCCATAACACGAGACCCGCCCACTCCTCTCTTCCTCTTCCTTCCCTCCTCAGCCTACTCCTTTTGTCTTCTCAGTGGGCTTCCTTCCTCTTCCTTTTTCCTCTGGCATACTTCTGCTCTCCAGAATACCTCTCAACTGCGAGATGAGCATCGCATCTCCGAAGGCCCTGAGGGTTAAAGACCTTCCCAACAAGGAGTGCCGAGTTCAAGTTCTCCTCCAAAAAGGTTTTCGGGAGATGGTGTAGGTGAGAGAGAGAGAGGATTTTTTTGAGGGGGGAGAGGGAGGTTTCGCTAATCAAACTTCCGCGGAAGCCTCAGTCAATTGGCAATTTGTGAGAGGGGATGTGAGAGAGAGAGTGTTTGTGTGTGTGAGAGAGAGAGAGAAAGAAATAGAGAACAAACAATCTCAAAGGAGCGAGATGGAGAGTTCTGATTATAAAGGGCCTTTTACTAGACCTGCGAAATTCGCACTTTCTCGGAAGCTCGGAATTTTTTTCGTCTCTCGGTGTAGATTTGAAAAAATTATCTTCTGAGGATTCTTTTTTTAGGCGCGTTTCGCTTACAGCGTGAGCGCCTATTATCGTCGGTTGGTCGGTCCGTCCGTCCGTCTGTCCATCCGCATGTTCGTTCTCGGCTCCTACCGAACGGATTTTCATGAAATTTGATATTAAGGACTTTCAATTAAATATAATAAGAAAATCGAAAAAATTAATCACGTACGCCAATCAGGGTACCACTTTACTGGGGACAAAAAATTAAATTTTTGTCATATCTCGTAAAGTATTGCTCATATCAAAATATTTCTCAAATAAAAGTTGTAGAACTGGTAAAGTAGAGTATTTCCTTTCCTATACATTTTTATCGTAAGAGTAGCCGTTATCGAGAAAATCAAACAAGAAAGTCTTATATCGAGTTGAACTTGGAAAATTTCTTGCATGGTTACTTCAGTGTTATTAACATAAACAATCTCCCAAACAAACGTTTAATTTCCTTACGTGTGCATGTAATATTATTAAATAGGAAGAAAATGGATTATTTATGATGAAGAAAAGAACTTTAAAACGCTATTTCCCTTACGTACCTACAGGTATATAATTGCTTTCTAATACTCCATTTCACGAAACGCGCCCATTTGTGATACGTTGTACACTTTCCTAACTTGTTATATTTGCACACACGAGAAAGCCTTTTGAAGATGGTTCCCTTCGGAGATGGTTAGATTACGGAGTTCAGTTAATGCGTCGTCCTTTTAGTCCTTCATTCTTGAAACTTAGGAAACCAAGTGCTTTACCTCGATTAACTTTACCAGAAGTTGTCGTCAACATCCATATGTGCAATGCGTGCGACGCACAAGGGCGGCCAAACAACGGAGGCGGCCGATTTATCGTCAGACACGTACAGTATTTTTAAAAGTAATGCGGATTGTATTATAATATGCCCTATATTCTTTCAAATTTCATGGCTACGGAAATTTATCAAACCATAAGACGTTTTATTTTTTATTTTTGTAAATAACGCCTAAAAATGGCGGAAAATGAGAGACTTGCACACGGGCGGCCAATGAGACTTGCACACGGCCAGCCATGAGGCCCCTGAGTCAACATGGATAAATCCTAAGAAAAATGTGTCGAATAAAAAAGGCGTCATTCACGCGAAAAATGACATTTTAAAAGTGTATGCTCTTTCCTTTGATTACGGAATAGGTAAATTTCAGGTTATTCAACTTTTTCGCCCACCATAGGGATCGAAAGGATAACGCAAGGTATTAATGAAATAGAACTCAAAAAATATTTAAACGAATTGTAGGCTGCATCAGTATTTATGAATGCCATATTTATAAAAACGGAGATTCTATATAGTTTATAGTGTTCTATAACTCCAACTGCCCGGTAATTTTCCCAAGTGTGATTATTTTATATAAAATGAATACAAAGTAAAATTACCATTTATTGATCTTGGATATTTATTTAACTATAAAAGTTAGTTGGTGAAAATGAGCGAACAAACTGTAATACAAACAATTTTGAACTAATAAATAGTATTTAAATTAAATGTCTTACTTGTATAAGGAAATGTGTGATGTAGTAATTTTAGATATCGGTCAACATTCTGATTTCTGCTTTTATAATATAAATAATCCAATAAACATGGTAATATACTTTTCATATAGCATGACAGTTGTTCGTAACTGCATAAAAATTGTTTGGAACAATTTTATTATAAATGACAATATCTAAATTTTACGACTGATAATGAATAGTATATTTTTTTCCAAACATAGGTTTCGTTCCTATGTTGCCTAAGCAGAAAATTGTTATCTTTAATACATGGAATATCCTGATTCGATTCTCTAGAAAATGTTTCGTATAAGCTCCTTTGTTCGTGTTATACATTATTTTTCGCATTTTTACTTAATTTTTTGCCAGTGCAAATGCAGCATTTTAACATAATTAATAACACTTGAGGTGGTATTTAAGCATTCAAAACAAACTATCAAAAACTTCCTTTCGTAAAAAAGCGCTACCACGAGCAATAAATATTCCTATCGTGTGCACGGGAGAAAATTACAGCCGCTAAAATCGCTAGACAATTTTACCCGAGGGAATGTCCTGTATTAAAGACAGCTGTTTAAAGGCACTAGCGTAAAAAAGAGATACGGATATTAAAAGAATTAATCCAGAAAATGCAGGACGAATTCTATTTTCTTAGTTTCTAATCACCAGGCGACGGTCTTGGTCGTAACACCATCTCTATCTATCTCTCTCTCTCTCTCTCTCGCACACGACCCAACCCTTAAAAGCACTCCATACTACTCATTTTCCTCCCACCATCCTCCTCTCCCTTTCTCCGCCACCCCCATCTCCCTTCCTTCCTCCCACCCTTTCACATCATCCTAATCTAACCCTCCCACCAACTCCACCCACTCATCCCTTACACAGCACCTCTTTTCCCTCCGTGAAAACGTCTTTACCCCTCCCTCCCCATACCATCCACGCCTCCCTTCACCCGCTCCTTCTTCCCACCTCTCGTCCCCACCTAATTAGAAGAAGAGACCAAATCCAATGAGATCTTTAATTTATTTCTCTGTTCTTCAGATATCTCTCTCTCAAATTCTCTCCCTATATCACTCTCTCTCTTTCTTTCACTCTACTTACAATCCATCGCTTCTCTTTTATTTACTAAAACCTTTCTGTCTTTCTTCCTTTTTCACCTCTCTCTCCATTTTCTCTCTCTCTCACGCTGCTACCTCCCTACCCGTCTCTCATCCTCTTTCCCTCTCACGCTCTTTCCCTATCTTTAACCCCCGCGCCGTCAGACGTTTCTTTAATCACTCCTTTGTCTTTCTCTTTTCTCTCTAATCAAGGCTCGTTACGTCCAAGGAATGGCATTTTCCACTCTCGCATCAAAGCGATCGAAATCGCGGAGGAACAAGGCGAAAAAATCCGGGTTTCAGCGCGAATGCGTTTTTTAAGTGCTATCGTGCCTTCGAATAATAACGCAGTGATGTAGGTATACTGAATTTATAGTTCCCAATGTTTTGATGACATTTTGTCGGAATTTTTTGTTTCAATAAAATATCATAGATAAAATATGATTGAAAATTTAACAGAACTGTCATACAACTACCTTTACATTTCATTTTTATGAGTTTAAAGTTCTCCTCTTAACATAGAATAGAACTCTGATAATTTTTAGCCAAATAAATTACTTGCTCTGAGAAATCTGAATGTATATATTCGTTCTGAAAATACAAAATGGATTTTACTTATTTATTTTTAAAATGAAATTCAATTCAAAAGAAATTATTATTCACCTCGAGTCGTCGATGATTCAAAATTCACAGAAAATTTTGAAATAGCAGTGAAAAAGGTAAAATCTACCAAGACCGCACTTAATTCAGGAAAAAATGCATCCGCTTTGAATAAACAATGACCGTATCTTTTTGCGATGAAGATAAAAGGACGCTAGAGAATATTATTATAATTAGACAGTGTAGCCCTAACTCTTCACAGGATGCCATTAATGATGTAAAGCAAGAGCAACGTAAAATATCGCAACTCAGATTAAATAAATAATAGTAAAATAAGTTTAGTATTAATAGAAACTACGATAATAATGAATTTATTAAAATTATCAGTTATTAACTGAAGATTTTCTTCAATTGTATAATGCGCATAAAATCCGTAATGACATTTTTCTAAAAAAAAAGGCAATGCGTTGGAGGTTTATTCGAAAAACGTATTTCAGAAGAGACGTTTGCCTGCCACTTTGTCACTCATGTTAAGCCAATTTTCTGTGACATGGACTGTAGCTTCCTATGGTGAGCATGGTGAAGTCGTTCATTCGCTCACATAAAGACAATATAGACCAGAGGGGGACAACCTTTTCTGCATGGTGGGCCGCATTGGTGCCAGTGAAACCTTCAGTGGGCCGCATTGGAAATTGCCAATGGATTATAGTTAAATCGGAAGTAACCTAGAGATTTTCATATGCGAGGAAATCAAGTTAGAATTAGTCTTTAAGGGTTAACATTTTATTATTAAAAGTTATGATGGAATGCAATCTTAGAAATATCTTTGAGAAAAAATCAAAAACAGCACTAACATAATAAAGCGGAATTTTAATCGAGAAATGTTTAATAAGAGGTCCCAATTTAACATCAGTCATTTGAACAGATTTCACTACATGGAAAATAATATTTGGTAGTTAATTAATAAAAATGAAAAAAGTTTTGAAAGCTATGAAACACTGGAGGTGGGCCACATAAAATATCTTAGTGGGCCTCAGGTTGGGCACCCCTGATACAGACAAACATACGTCTCACTGACTATAAATAGGGCATACCACGAAGAAGGAAATATCATAATTAGAGTAGATAAAAGCTCAATAGAAATGATTCAAAGAGGGCAGATAAAATTATCATTGAATAAAATCAAGCTAAAGTGTCACCACTAAACGTAATTTCTTTAGCATAAAATTGATAAATGAATAATTAAGTCTTTTTCCAGTTAATGTGTCATACCTCTGGCGCACTATATTATCTTTAAAGGTAAAATCATTTTCATTGTATACATGAGAGATAATTTATTGTAGGGAAAATATGCGAGCGATTTTTTCCTCGAGTGAGATCCTCACTAACGAATTCACATACTTCGGATTTATTGGGCTCTGTTCCAATTGAGGAGTCATATTTCCAACAGTCGCCGAGGAATCGCTAACGAGTGGCTCCCAAAGAGCGACTCGTTTTTTTTCTATATTTGGATACTCCAGCCGCCTACTCAAAAAATTCTCAAATTCGAGGAAACGATATGATGATCATAAGTAACGTCAAAGGATAAATTGGCGCTGGAACTCTGATTAAAAAGAAACTAAAATGAGAAGTCGTTCCTGAGAGAAATAAAAAAGTAAGACACGAATCTGGGAAAAAATCTAACGAAAATGAATATTTCTTTCCTTCAAAAATTCTTCCAAATTGTTTTTTTCGGAGATTAATTAAGAGTAGAATGGTTTGGTATTCCATTTAACTAGCAGCAAAGCTTCCGTTATTATTTAAAACTTACATAAGCAACACCTTAAAAATCCAACCAACCCGTAAGAATGATGTTGTCATGGAATTCATAATTACACAAGAATTAGTAAATGATAGAGACTTATTTTAGAAAGCAACATGTGAAGTGGCCGTGGAAATTAAATTTATCAACATGTATCTCGAAGCTTTCAAATTATCATAGCAAGAAAATTTTATTTCATTAATTTGGTATGGCGCTACGTCCATGCGCCGATTTATATATTTTTAATTTTATTTAAATGAAACTTTGGAATATTCGGCACTGAATCCAATGATAAGGAATCCCTTCGAATCAACCGATATCATTCTTCGCTATATTTTTAAAAAAACATGGAAAATAATGGTATAAAAGTCGTGTTTCTGATATAAGTTAAAACTTCAGCATATGAATATCAACTGTCTGAGGATTCCAATGCGAAAGAGAATTACAAATAAACATAGTTAAAATTGGTTAATAAAATGATATATGCGCACATAAAAATTAAAGAGAAGGAAAACTCAAAGGAGTTTCACGCTAATTAAGCCAATTTCGTCAACCGGCGCCTGCTCCGAGAAACCATTAACTACTCATCTATTTCTGTCCAACCGATAAACGTTTCGCCCATAACTCTCAGCGGGAAATGCCAAGCAAGAATCGCCGGTTCCATTTATAGCATTAAGGTGAAACTCTTAAACTTCCTTTTCGTCCGATTACTCAACGAATACCATTTTCCCTGAAAGCCTAGCGAAATCTTTTTAAGCGCGGGACAGGAAATGGCAAATCCAAAATGAAGGAGAAGATACTAAGTCGCACGCTCTTACACTTTTATTTTTAACCGTTAACTATTTTTAAAAAAAGGAAAAATCGACCTCCTTAGTTACGGAAGCACTTCACGGGTGATACAACCAGGGTTCTCTTTCACCTCCGCCTCTAAGGGTATCGTTTTTAAGAGTCATCTTAGGAACCGCGTCGTGACCCGTAACTCTCCTTTCTCCTCACCCAAAACGCCTAAAAATCCTCTTCCTCCTTAGATGACGTGTCTTCCTCAGGCGCCTCAGTAATTTTCCCATTCCTCAACCCCTTCTCCATGCTTTTTCCTCTTTGCTTCTTCCTAAAACGCCCTTCCTCTCATCCACCACCTAAATCTGTCTTCTCCTGATTCTCTTAATGTTCCCACTTCCTTGAATTGCGCAAAGTTTACTTCGCTGTCTCGTTTATGAAGGGAAAATGCTTCGACGAAGGCATAATATCTCTTGAGGCAGGATGAAGTGCACCGAGGTGGAAGGGGAGAGAGGGAGGAGAGTTGGAAGGAGAGGGGGAGGGAGAGAGGAGATTGGATAGAGAGGAAAAGAGGACAGAGAGGGGGGATGGGAAATACAGGAGGGAGAAAGGACAGTGGAGGAGTAGTAGTTGTTAGGGGTAGGAGAAGTGAGGTGGACAGGAAAGTAAAGTTTCTAAGGAGTTGAGAGTTTTAGAAGGACCCTAAAGGAGGGGGTAGGTCGTGAGCTCTGGAAAGGGGTCTCTGGAGGGTTTATGAAAGGGGTTAATCGTAGGAGGGGATGGGAGGAAGCTGACCTAGTGAGGGAGCGTTGGTGAGTGCTGCAGGATGCATTTGAGCCGGAGGTAAGAGTTTTGTATGAGTCTCTCTCATTTATATCGTTTTGTGTGTATGTTTTAAAAAGGGAAGGTGAAGGACCCACGTTTCTTCTAGACGTCATCCAGGAATTAAAAGAGATGGATAAACTAACAGCAAAGCGAAACCCTTTTGAATTTGAATTTTGCTTTAGTTTTCGTAAACATTTCGACGATCTCGGAATTATGGATCGCGAAACTTCTGATGCGTGAGTCACCGAGTCGGATCCTCGGCGCATTTTAAGTAGAGGATCTGTGCTGCACTTAAATAAATAAAAATATTAAAGCGGAAGGATCCATTTTGATGAAAATAACCCGGGGTCATTTTCTAAAAGAAAGACTTTTCCTCTACAGATTCACGGACATTTTTCGAACAAAATGTCCTAAGGATAGTAAAGTATAGCATTACTAATAATATCAATTGTAAAGATGAACATTGAGTATTATAAGGAAATATGTTAAATAGAATTATTTTCGAACTGTAGTAATCGTGTTGCAAAAGGATTCCATTTCCTTAATTTGTTCTACGAATGGAAAACCATTCTTCACGCGGTCTAATTATTTTTAAAGACTAACACAATCTTATATACACCGAGACATTCCTGACGACAACACTATGAAGTTCTAATTCTAAACTAGAGTGAATAATTTGATCGAAGCCAGTGTAATGTCATTTTCATTTGTATACTGAATACAAAATTTATACAACGCAAACACCAGTGACAATGGAAAAGAGCTATTTCCTCGTTCGGTTCTAATATCTTGCTAATAAATAACCATCAGCGTGCGAACTATATATAGATATTGATTTTGCGCCAGGCTTTACAGGTTGAAAGCATAGTTCCGGCTTCGTCATCCTCCCCCTCTCACCTTCTCGAATTAACATCAAAGAGAATTGGTTCCAACAAACCGAAAGGGAAAATCCAAAGCAGAGACGGGACGGTGTGGCAAATTTAGAACAACATTCCGTCACATGAATCACCATTTGCTGCCCTCCCGGCTTCACTCCCCGAACACTCGAAATGAGAGCACACAGATACACCCGCTTCCTACTCTCTCTCACACACACACTCCCTCTCTCTTCTTAATACGCGAGAAACACGCTCAATGGGGCGTTGTTTTTCGGCTTTTCTCTGAGGAGACCGAAAAGAGGGAGAGAAGGGAGGTTTGAGAGGGGAGAAAGTGAGTTATATGGAGGGATGAAGGTTAAGGAAATATAGAAAAGAGGGTAGGAAAGTAAAGAGAAAGTAGGAGAGAGGAAGAAATAAGGATAAGGTAAGACGAAGAAATAAGGGTAAGAGAAAAGTTAAGAAAAGGAAGAGGAAAAGAAAAGGAGTAAAGGAAGATGGAAACGGTCATAGAAGAGAAGAGGAGAATGAGAGGAGTGGAAGAGGAGAGGACGGAAGGAGAAGAGGAGTAGAATTGGAGGAGAGCAAGAGGCGAGGAGAGGAGAGAATGGGAGGAGAACAAGAGGCGAGGAGGAGAAGGGAGAAATGAAGATTAGAGGGATAGCAGGTTAGAGGGAAATGAGAGAGAGAGGAAAAGATAATGAAAGGAGATAAAATAAGAAGAGGAGAGGTAGGGAAACGTGAGAGAAAAAGAGATAAGAAAAAGTGAGAAGTACCCAAAATTAAGTAAAATGATTGGCTCTCTGAAATGAAAGGAGAACCAAAGGGAAAAGCATGAATCAAAACGATGGGAATACACAGTTGAAGAGGCGGTAAGATAAGCAGAGAAGAAAACTGAAAGAGATATCAGAAGGTAGGAAGACGCAGAGAGATTGATAAAGAAGGAAGCGGGCATAAAGCGATACGTTCAAAGAAGAGGCAGACAGACAGACAGGAAAACGACTTTATTAGGGCGAAATTGAGACTATATAGTCCCTTCTTACATTTAACCCTGCGTCAACAATTACAAATGAGAATAAAATAGTAATAATAATTTCACAGAAAAGAACCAGAAAATAAAATAAATAGAAAAACATACAAGCAAAACACCAAATTCGGAAAATTTCTATAAAAATACAGAGCAATTGCGGTAAAAACCTAGGAAAGACCCGACTTGGCCATCCTATTAAAAGACCACGCAGGAAAAAACCCACGAAGGGAAGGGAGGTGGAAAAAAACCTGCGAGGATGAGACCAAGGAGACGGATACAGAAAGAAGAAAATTTTGAGGCAAAAATGAAAGTGAACGGCTGGACGAAAGGAGGAGAAAACCGCGAAAACTAAACGAAATAGGAAAGGAACGGAAAGAACGAAAGCAAGAACAAGGGAAGAGGAAGAATAAGTATCAAAAGCTAAGAAGCATTGGGGAGAAAATCGACAAATATTTTTATATATAGATAGAGGAGAAGCGAAGGAGATTTGACTTTTGCATACCCCCCCGCCCCTCCTTAGCTCTCCCTTCTTATTCTTACTTGTCTGTCTGGAGTCGTAAGCGGAAGGAGGGAGAAAAGGAATCTCGAGTCTTTGGGGTCGGGAAATTTGGAAAGAAACATTTACCGTGAGGGGAAATAAGGAGCGAAGAGGAGAGGGGGGGTTGGAGGAGGGACGTCGGTGGGCTCACATGTGGTCCGCAGACATTCTTCATAATCCGTATTTCCTTGTCTTCTTCGGTGGTGCGTGAGTACCGCAGGGTCTTCTCCTCGGACCTAAACCCATTCCTCCTCCCCCGCGTCCAAAACTTTTGGGCTCTCCTGTTACTCGCCTCCTCGCACACTCTTCGCCTGGTTATTTTTTTACGTGGGGGAAAATTTTTTCAACCCTCCCTTAACCATAACACCTATAGATTCACGACCCCCTTAGCGTGAGGGAAAGTTTACTTTCGGCATCGAATGTCGGCGTAAAAATAAGTAATTCCTAGGGTCGGGTTGGTGGAAAAAAGTTTTTTGCCCTGCGGTTTTTTCCCAATGGTCTTCGTAGTGATTTTTTGACAAATGGTTTGACAGATGGGGGAGTTATTGTTTTGGTTTCGGGTCGCAAAAAAAGTGGTCCGTTGGGGTTTTTTGTGAACATCGGGTTAAGAAGAACGGTTTTTACTCAGGCTGAGGCGGAATGCTTTTTAATTGAAAACGCATAAGCTCTTGGCGGTGCATCACATCTGCTCTTCAAAAAATATCGAATGATAAGGATACAGGATGTTCGAAAAAAAATTCATCCTCCCAAGATTCTCGAATTTCTAATATACAGGCCTTCTGCAGCAAAAGCGTCAACTCACGATGAATAAAATGAGGTTAAAGTGCTTTTTTAAACTCATTTTTAGACGACGGAGTGATTTAAAACAACAAGCATTACTGGGTATTACAGCTTTTCCCTCTCAGCGACGCAAAACTTTACGGTGTCTATAATAAATAAGAATAAGTTATAACGAAATGATTCAATTTTTAATAAAATACATGGAATACGCATTATTAATCTTCAACAAGGTTCACAAGCGAGCTTGCATCAGTCGAACTTTTCATCTAAATTGATGCAGTAAAACTACAATTATAGATCTGCTCAGAAGTGAATAATAACTTGTACACATGCTTGTATTATGAAATCAGACCTAAACATTTATATTCAAAGAATCAAGTCGATCATTGTCATATATGATTCATGTTTGGCAGCCTAATACGTATTAGGGTACTTCAACGTGATAATTGAGAAAATAATATTCTTCGGTGAGTGAATGAACTTGGAAATGTGCAATATAAATAATTAATGACACAACAAAACTGCCCAATTACCCAAACTTCTTAGAATCGAGATAGAACTACATATGCATCGTGTAGTACGAGTTCATGCAAGGTTGAAATAAATGCTTACGGCTTAATGACTAATTAGAAAACTTGTTCATATTGCTTAGAATTGAAAAACACATCAATGACAGACTTCTTAAATTTACTGAAAGAAGTTCTTCCGTTATATCATACTGTTTGAGAAGGCAATAAAAAAAACATGACTAATCTGATGAGCAAATCAAATGGTAATATTTATTTCAATACTTTCTTTCGTTGTTTTTTAGTCTGGCAAAGCAAATATGTTTTATTCAGAAAGGTGTAATTCCGTTTCTCCAAAACCCATCAATACCTTTCCTGAGATTCAAAAGTCATTCGTAAAGGTCAAAGCAAAAAATATCTGCATCATATCCTACTTTGACGCAGAGTTTGCGTGAAACACTCTCCGATGATGAACGACGCGTGATTTAAAGCACCAATTACAACATCTGTCGAAGAACTTAATGACGCGATTTACCCGTCCGGAGTACAAAAAAAAACACTCGCCCCGGAGGCAAAAAGCGTCCACATTTCAATCCAAACAATCCCGCTTACATTATACGAGAGGAGTCGAGATACACGCGCTCGGGAGATCGTAAATTTTCCCTCGGCAATACTTTTTTTTGAAGATGCCTCATGCCCTCTCGCGCGACCGTAACTCAAAAGCGTTACTCCCGTGACGTAGCCGCACGAATTATGGTCTCACGCAGCCCGCCCGAATGAGAGAGAGAGAGAGGAATAGGAAAAGAGCTAGAGAGAAATGGAGTGGAGAGGGAGGAAGGGAGAGTTGATTCCGCGTGCCACGGGGGCGTGCATTACTCGAGGAACGCGAAACGAATAAATCGTCAAGAGGGAAAAAATTTTTTGCCCGCCCGTGATAAAACGCGGAGAGTCATGGACGGGCGCATGCGAAAACTTTGGGCGAGGAGCGAGTTACTCAACGAATTGAGAGTGAAGAGGTGGGAGGGAAAGGGGGGAGGGAATTGAAGGAGGAGGAGAGAGGTGGTAGAAGTGAAGAGAGGGGCAAGGTGAAGTTAGGGCAATAGGAAGTTAGAGAGGGAGGGAGGGAAAAGATTTGAAAGGAGAGAAGGGAAAAATAGGTAATGGGAGAGGATGAAGAAGAGGGCATAAAATAGATTACTATTAGAGGTTGTAAGTAAATACCTAAAAAAAAATTTTGATATACCTATAGAATATTATATGCAATTTGAAGAATAAATTACGATAAAATGATAAAAATCAACAGTTGAAGATGTTGGTATTAAATTGTGAAATTCATCCATGATGATAAATGAAAAAAGCATCACTACGTAGGTGTACAAGTTCTATTTCTAGCAAGTTTTCCTAAAAGCATAAACGTCCTGTGATCACTGCCTGTCAATAGTCTACTTTTTTCAGAGATATTAGGACAATTATTTTTAAATTAAATAGCTCTTATCAAGTTATGAATTTTTCACTGGTTGGATTTTCCAAGCAGTTCATATATTTTCCACTAGGCAGCTTCGAAGTTGGAAAATTCAAAGTGTTGAAATGATGTTTTAGCCAAACTACTGAATCCTGAGGAATTGAAGTTTTCACGGATGAGAAGGTATAGAGAGGATCTACATACATTCCAACAGTATGGGTTGTTCTCTCCCAAAGGGGGAGGCATACCAGAACCCTGACAATTTTAAAGGAAACGTGCTTCCACCTCTTTATTTAGCAAGGGTATCTTCTTTGTATTAATTACATGATCACTAGTTCATGGATATAACGATGCTCCCCTAAAGTGAAGCATCGATAATGACGTAGTAATTAATGAGTTGCAAGCTATACATATAGTGATAATTTGTGTTCATTAATACAAATGAATGAATAACTGATATAAGGAATTAAGAGAGGAAGGGCAGGAGGAAATAGAGGAAGTAATGCAAGAGAGATTGTAAAATATTAAGGTAAGTATGGAGGAAAAATGCGGAACGAATAGTAAAGATCGATGCAAATGGGAAGGAGGAAGGAAAGGAGTAAGAAAAAGGAGGCAAGAGGGAGGAAATAAGAGGGAAACGGAGGAGGCAGCGCGGGGGAATTTAGGATGAAGGGGAGTAAAGGGCGTGGAGGGTCGAAAGGAGTAAAGTGAAGGGGAAGGGAGGGAGGAAATAGGGCGGAAATGGGAAAATAGGACCTTCGGGAGGGGACGGAGCTATCGGAAATGGAAATGTTATAAGAGCCTAGAACGCGGCGGGTTGTGATAGGAAGGATAGGGTAGACGGAAGAAACGAAGGGAGGAGAGAGACGATGAATAGGAAGAAGGGTTAGAATTGGATGAATAGAGAAACGAGGACGCAGAAAAGAGGTTAGCAGCGTTTTTATACTACGTGCAACTTATCAACATTTCAGTTTTAAAACCTCCAATGAGAGTACATAACAACAGTTTTACAATACATATTTCTCTTTAGAATGGGTGCGCTGTATTAGCTCCGTGATGATGATTGAGAAACTCCAATAAGTCATGCAAGGGTCGGAGAAGAGGGCGAGCATTTTGGCTACAAATCAGCCGTTCTCAGCGTGGATTTACTGAGCTCATAAATGAATTACTCCTTAAGGCAGTTTATTTGTGGTCGAAATTCACTTCATGAGTTACCTTGATAGGTTACCGATAATACGTTAATGCAGTACAATAACTATCAATTAAATGTGTAATCGTAAATTACCTATCTTTAACCCTTTTTTATTAAAATTAAATTATCCACAACCATAAATATATCGATGCAAATGAGAAATATATTATTTGTAATACATATATATGGACGATATTTTTCTGTAAATTAAGATTCCAAGCCCATGTAACATGTCTTACATTAGTTTTTCGGTTCCTGACTTCGAATGTGGGTGATAGAAAAGAGGGATAAAGACAGCGGCAGGAAAAATATAGGATAAAAAAGGTGAATGTAAGGGGTGATCGGTAAAACTTATAAGATATAGGGTAAGAGTCGGCGCGAGGGTGGATGGCTGGAAATATCAAGCGGGGAAATTAGGGCGAGAGAGGCGAAAATGGGACGGAAGAGAGTGGATTGGAGGGAAGAAGAGGGAGGAAAGTGAGAGAGAAAGGGGAAAATGGAACGGGGGGAAAGGAAGTGGAAAGGGGAGCGGAGCCTAGGGAAAGAGTTTTACAGGGATGAGCGAGCACTGGAATGGGTTAGCCAGGAAAGGGGTTGTGGGTGGTTTCGCATAGATGGAGTGGGGGCCTGCGGGGCAGTGCTGAAGGAGGGGCAAGAGTTGATTGGGGATGAGTGGTGTGAGCAATGACGGACCTTTGTATTTGACTCCGTGTGAGCAGCGCAGGTTAGGCTTCTTCTACGTTCCCTTCTCCTCTCCTATTAGGACTATGGAGCCGGAAATGAAGGTTGGAAGGGAAGGAGAGAGAGAGAGGGGAACAACGGGTCATCGGTAGAGCGAGAAAGAGAAAAATAGAAGCTGGACAGAATTGGTAGGATGAGGCCATATGTAGAAGGGAGAAGTGTTTCGCAACCTCATTTCACCGCACGCCTTCCTGTAGCTCAACCTCGAAGCAAACGGAATTAAATTTCCCAACAAAATTTCGCCGAACATAATTACCGCTTAATTTTAGAAAGAAGTATTAAAATTGACGGAATCAGTATCTCGAATAGCCATAAAAAAAAGTTCGCGGAAGACCACTGATCACGGCTGCTTTGTAACCGAAAAGCGCATTTGGTTTTCATAAGCTCTTAATGGAAACTGGAGATACGTATCGTCAATTTCCCTTCCGTCAATAGCCGAAAAATAATTACATCTTCCGCGATACACTGTAAATAGGAACATGAACAAGTCGTTTAAATATTTCAGACAGCTTATGAATACATCTACATATATGATGCTCTTCAAATAACCTTATTGGTGAATGTGTAGTTTCAGAATTTCCACGTAATTTAGTTTGATATTTTACAAGGCTGAGAATATTTCGTAGCTCACCGCGTATTCTTTCCAAGCACTTTCACGATGTGATCGTATTTTGGAGCGCATGTGTTTGTTCGTTCCTCCATTTACATCTTTTATCCCATAAGCTACTTGACTAATTTTTGTCCGATTTAGTGTGAGATATCTACGGTAAATGTTGATGAGCTAATTTCATCTGGTACACTCTGACCGATTAGAATGTCCTATTTCCGTAAATATACTATACTTTTAGTTGTTTCTCTATGATACTCGAAATGCATTAAACAGGAAAGGAAGGGAGAATAACTTGGTTTAATTCCTCTTTAGAAAATTAGGGCAACGACACAACCTAGGTTACCATCATAAGGCATGATGATGGTGCTAAGAGATACTATGTTGAAATAAATTTTATTTCATTTCGTGTAAATCGTAAAAAAAAAACGCATTTGGAAAGTATATTTTGTATAGTTTGCCGAGTACGAAAGTCCTCTTAAAGTTAAAATTACGAAAACGACACAAAAAAAAACAAAATCCAGTTACTAATCATCCAAAGAATTAACAACGAATATAACTCCGACAGACGCAAATCTTGCTCCCAACCTCCTCACCCCTATCGAATAAGTGAGAGGTCGAACACTTTGGGCGTGATTACTTGAGCAAATATGGATGCTTGTGCGGTCAGGAATTGAGACGCGTATGAGAGGGGAGGTCGCTAATGAGGAAACAAGCGAATGGCGAATGCGTGTGCGAGCTCGTGCGTGTATGTGTGCGGGAAAAGGGATCTGTTTACCCCAGGGGGGAGGGGAGGAGGTTTCGGATAGGGGTTTAGGAACAGGGTTGGAACGGAGGGGGAAGAAAGGGATTTTTGGAATAGGAGTCCGAGGCGGAAACCATGTAAGGTCTAACCGCCTATGGACATTACGAGGTTGCATTTTCCCAACCCTACCAGAGACCAAAGTACTACGACTGCGGTTGAGACTTCAGTGACCGTTGAGGGAAAAGGGTGGGGGAGATGGGAGGGCGGGTAGGAAAGACCGCAAGATCGTCTCGAATTGTATGAATTTGTTTTTTTCTTCTTCCGCCCTTCTTACCTCTCCCGCAAAGAAGCACTACAAAGACAAGCAGAAATTGTTGCAAATGCACTCAAGTGAAAAAATGAATGCGTGTCTATGGGGTCTGTTTCCATTTTTCCTCGACCTCCTCAATGTTTGTTACATGATATTTATAACGCATCCGGTAAAAATGAGATTGCTAAATTTAAAATTGTAAATTTAATTAGGGGTTTTTTGATTAATCTACGCTGGGCTTGAGTTTATAACAAACGTAATTCAACATCTTTGGCTGACTGTGAAAAAAACATGCCGTCCACTGTTAAATATTGCGGTTATATAAATATGCCAATCTTTATTGTTCTAAACCTTATGGTAAGCGGACTATATAGTGCCTTTTAATACAGTGGAAGACGTGGTTTACCAATACAAAATAAAAATCTGAACGTAAAAATGAATGTAAAGTCAAGGAATCATCACCGTAAACCTGTACGCTTATAACTTGTTTGTATTGGCAAGACGATTGGCAGAATTTCACGATAATTATGTTTGTAAATATTTTAGTTTATCTTTAACAATAAAAAAGTTTTATACGTAGAAGTAAATTTTTATGAAGGTATATCTTGTCAGTATAGAATAAAAACCATTTCAACGTAGGAAACGAAAATTTAAGAAAAAATTATTTAGTGCTGGAAACAACCCGGCATTTTTTTTAGAAAACGGTAAATAATGGTTTTCTTTGGAAAGTGTTAGCTGGCATTTTAAATTTATATTTCCGCTTCATTTATATTAAAAATAAACAAATATCACCCCTAATATTTTTAATGTGCAACTTTTCTTAATCGTATTGGAATTGCTCATGCAACGTTAATAATTTGTATGAGGAGCATGGACCGATAAATACACTTGAAACCTTAATTATCGCCTTTAATTTTCTGTAGGAAAGCATAAACGCCTTTTATTTAAATTTAATAGTTGTTATCTAACTAGTTCTATATAAAATTGATGTAATATATTCTTAAAAGCCAAACATAATTGACTACCGCCAAATATCTTATAGGTTGAGCCTAATCGTCGAGTATAATTCTTACCCATAAACAGTTGAAAAAAAACTACTTTGTGAATGAAATACCCAACTCTTGACCGTTCCATTTGCTTAGATAATCCAAGATTGCTTCAAAACGATTTATATCCACTGCACACACTTAAAGAAGGATAGTGTGTCAGTAGTTTATCAAATTGTTTTAATGAGAAATACTACTCCAACATTACCGTAATTAATTACTTATCTCTCGAGCCTGCCGCAATAGAAGATTTTATCTCTCATATAAATATTCACAACTCTGAGATAACTTGTCATCTGACCAGAATGAATCAATAAAAATAATACTTTAGAATAGTACTTTATTTTGCTATCTCAGATGCGACCGAATAACATTTCTCATTCGAGCGATACCATCTAGAATAAAAACCCGAGGCAAACATATTTCTCGGCTTCAGTCCCTTACCATTTCCCTATCTCTCCCCAATCTTTAAAACGGTAAACGAGAGATATCCATCTCATAAATCCATCACCAGCACTCCGAGATGACACCGCGGAATAACCCCTCCGAGAGACCTTATCAACAACTCTTTCATCCTTTTTTTTTTGCTCTCCCCACAGAATTAACATAGCCTCCCCCTTTAACTACTAATCCCATTCCATCTCCATAACCTTCAACCTATACCTACAAAAAAAAATATATTCCTCCTCTTCTCCCTCTTTTCCCACGAAAGAAACTCCCACTACATTTTTATTTCATATCCCACTCAAATTCATTCAAAACCTTATCTCTTCCCCCTGTATAACCCCAAAAGAGGAAAGAAGGAGAGAGAGAGAGAGAGAGAGAGGTGAGGGATTGGAAGTAGTAAGGGAGGGAGCGAGCAAGCTCATTGAGCCCTTGAGAAACACGATGTTTCCGACACCCAGCTTCCTTCCTGTTTAATGCTGTCACGATAGGTGTGCATTATGGCGTGGCGGGTCGTGGAAAGAAAGGGGCGGAGGAGGGAAGGAGGGAGGAAAGAAGGGGAGAAAGGGGGGCTGTGTTCTTTGTGGGAACGCGAAAGGAGATGGATTCGTCCTCACGCCTCCCTTTCCTTTCTCCCCCCCCCCTCTCTCTCTCTGCCTCTCCTCATCCTATCTCTTTTTTCTTCTTTCCCTTTCATCCGCCGACTCTTCCTCACGCTCTCCTTCTAGTGTTTCCCTCCTCCCCGACTCCTTCGCTCTCCCTTTCCGACCTAAACCTTTTGCGGCATGGGCTCAGATAAAGGCATTTGTCTGCTCTGACGCGGCGCCGCTTCATCAAGCCTAGAGAGCTCAGCCTAACCTCGCGAAGGAGTATATAAGAGGTTGGGGAAAGAGAGAGAGAGAGTGAGAGAGAAAGAAGGAATCCCTCCCTAGGTAGTTTTTTTCCTCTGGGAAACTTCTTCATACGGTTGCCTCGATATATGGCGGTAGTCTTTCAGTAAATAGGAGGATGACGTATTGACGATGAATCTGAGCGAATTTCGTGGAAAAGGTGTTCACCGTGTTAATTTTATGCTAGCTTTTAGAGGAGAATTTATATACCTGCCGAGTGAATGAAATGGTGGCGTTAAACCAACTGAATTCTGACACATTAAAAAATATATATGCAACTCATTCGAATTCAGCTATATCTTAAACACTCCTATTCACTGCCCTTATGATATATTTCCAGTCTTTGATACTTAGGAGTGAAATTTATTGGGAAGCCTATAGAGCTGGACGGTATTTTTGCGCTGAACACGCGGCTGGATGTTCACACAGTATGAAAGGAAATAAAACGGATTTACGAAAAAAAATTTCCAAAATCGACCCTGGTTCGATTCCCGAGAATGATTTCCATTCCTCATAAGATAACATGGAAAAATCGATATTTCGACCTGCAACTTTATTTTATTTTGCTTATTAAAATTCACATGTTTGACCTACGATTTTCGGGCTTGGACTGTATTAAAGAAACATAAAGGCAGTTTCTTATTATTATCGTCTTTTATCGCTTTAGAATGTAAATCTTTCGAATTTAACGTTTTAATGTCATATTTTGACAAAATTTAGCGTTTTTAACGTGAAGTTGCCTTGCCAACCGATTACATTGTTAAACTCGAAATCCTATTACTCTCACGTATGCTCACGTTCTCTCCGGACCTCCAAGGACCCTCCCGGCCCAATTCTTAGGTATCAGATATATCTCAGAATTAGTTTTTACTTTCTCCAATATACGTAGTATAGAGAAAGTATTGTTTTCATGAAAAAATTCGAAATCGAGGTTTCAACGGAAATACACGCTTACAAGCAAGCTTTGAAATAAATATTAAAACATATTTTTCTAATTTATAATGCCTTCATCCTTTGGTAAGAAATGCGCAAAAGGTGAAACGATTGTATTACCATATAATACATAATTTTATTCGCCAAAGACGTCTGGCATAACCCGGGCATCGCCGGGTACTATCAGCTAGTAAATAATATAAAATTCGTTGAAGTTACAAGTATGAAATAAGGATGTTTTTGTGCTTAAGCAACCGTCTGTGGAACGACATCTATCTTCGGAAGGTCAACTGGTCTACTAAAGATAAACTGTTTATTTTCGACCAAAATAACTATGCAATATAATATTTTCAGGAATTGTTGACATTTCTCGCGAGTTTGAGAAAAAATCCTGTAGCATAAAGGACTAAAACGTATACAACGCCATCGTTCCTCGACCGCTACATCGGATGGAACATTCCATGAATTTGTATTTTAGAAAGACCAACTTTTTCAAAAAGATAGGCAAGCGAAGCGATGCGGAGTATTCCAAGCCAGGAGGTGAATTTCATCCGAAACTTTTGAAAGTATTTTCGATGAACATATCCATAGCTAGAAGAGTATTCTTGTTGAAATTTTCCTACATTTTACAATGTCCAAAACTTAATTTTTCATTCCGAGAAACTACAGTTTCTTTCCCTCTTCCAGGGTAGGTTAACAAAACAACTCTTCGACTCAGCTTCCCGATAGCAGATTCCACGTCCTGCGAGTCTTGCATATTTCTCTTGATCACCAGGAATAGCACGAGGACAGGTCCGTTTCCGCATACTACCGCTCTTATTCCTGTTTTGCTGATTTAGCGGTGATTTACTATCGTACGGGATTCTTTCGAGGCATATCCATTCTCTTTTACCTCCCCTGAAAAATATTTTAGTCTACCAACAAAACGTCTTTTAGTCACGCTATTTTCTAGATTTATTTTCTCACCTTTTATTAGTCTCCCAAGTATTTAGACGCATATTTTCTCTCTAAAACCGTCTCTGCCTCGCTCTTCCCTTTTTCTGTCGCTCAGCGTACGACTCGCACGATAATTTTGTACTGACTAATATAACATTCGGTTGCTTAGTTTTAGAAAAAATCATCATTTATGAATTAACTTATGACCCAGATAGGAATAGATGATTGTCTACCTATATTTTCTCAAAATAAACAGAAAACGTAAAGAGAAATATTAAAATTGAAAATACTGCTTTTAAGGATATATAATATGCCTGTCCAGCTAATTTGTAAACCATAAAATTCATGTGGGATCGATATATGCTTAAGAGATGGACTGGAGAAGTTTAAAATAAAAGCAGCCACGTATTCCAGCCAACGAAAAGTGCTCATTTTATGCTGAACTACTACGGGAGAGTTCCTGAAGTGCCGACTTCAATTTTCATTGTAAAGAAGCCACGTATTTTTCGAGAATTGTTCGCGGCCATAATGCATCGGTTCAGAGCTCACTGCAAGAGTAATTCTACAAAAGAAATTTATTTTTCAACCTCAAGTGCATTTTCCCGAGTAGGCCCGCTGACGAACAGTCAGACAGAGAGAAATTTACGAGAATTTTATATGATTATAAACCTGTTAACAAAAGGTTCCGAATGATTTAGGCTACGAAAATTCTTGAAACTAAGGTTTAAAGTTTTACTTCCAATCAACATCCACTCAGTATTCACGTGTTTTCCGAGGAATTTTAAAGAGAAATTTTTAGATGGGCAATAATATTTAAATGACTAACAATAAGATAAATAGTTTCTTGCTTAGAACGTCACTGTTACATACAGCAGGGCTACGCTCTCTGATGTTTTATAATACCTTATACCGCGTTAGCTGTGCATAGATTAGTCAAGACGAAACGGCTAGTTACCCTTCTTTAAATAATAAACGTGCGCTATTGATTATCGGTGCAAATAGTGATAATTTATATTAGTGTGTGGCATGTAAAACACCTTTAAATTGATAGACTGAAATTGAACAGCTAAAGAGGATGAAAAATTATTCCAATAATTGAGATTTTATACTTAAGGTAACCCAGTATTTTTATGTTTAAAAATTTCGAGAAAGTAAGCAAACCTTTTAAATATGCGCATACAGATGTGAGGAATGGCTTAATGGACAACTGAGCAGTCAGATATTATATCATGATAGAACAATTCAAATAAGTCATGATAGAACCATACAGCACTGTATGCGGGAAGTTTGGCGCCCGGGGCAAGACTGAAGAAGAATGGCGAAGCTTTCATAACTCTTAAATGATGGTTTAAATTGTGTGCCAAATAATCGTTATATTTCACATATTAAGGAAAAATAGATAAGCTGGATCCAGCAACAATAAATTTATAACAAAACATATGCTCGCTGTCGCTCCTTCGTTTCGGCGCCCAGAGCGGCCGCCCCTCTCACTCTTTCCTTGACACGGAATCATAGGAACTAAATCCAATGGTATGAATTATTAATTGATAAATAATTCTACGGACATTTAAGTAAATAAGCACGTTCTTCCTGAATTTATACAATCCGTTGCTGTTAACGGCAAACAATCAAATTTAGAAAATAACTAATAATACGCGTTGGTAACGAATTGCAATCATGCAAACCTTACAATTAATCACATGAAACATTCATTTTGATTTTTTTCAAGGGTCGCGCTATTTACCAACTGCAACTTTGATATTCGAAATTAGTTTCTCGTTCCACTGAATATTGCTTTATCTCGAGTAGTGTACGCATGTATCGCGTTTATACTCACTACGACGGATAATTCAATTCGAAACTCTACAAACTGCATTCTTAATAATGCGATTTTCCTCCGAACACAAAATCTCCCCTTTTCACCCCTCTCGCGACCTCACTTTTCCTCAGATCTCTCACTTTATCTACCATCTCCCCCATTCTCTTTCTCTTTATACCCAGTCTCTCGTTATCTCTACTCCCTCGTTCTTAAGTCCTTTCCTCATTGACATTGCCAAATAAATTTCACGAATTTCGCTATATCTAGCATCAATAGTGACCGACTGAAATAGAATTAAAGAAAACCACGCCAAAAGATGTCGCTACTAATACAGTAGTGAAAAAAAATCTCTAAAGGACACTTAATTACAAATGTATGTGCCTTGCTAACTAAATAATATTATATTTGTACTTAATCATATTAATTAAAATGACCTGCTCTACTAACGTACAATATAAAATACGTAAATTGCTCGTTTTAGTAAAAAAAGGTGAAATTCATTATCCTGACAATAGTAAAAATGAGACAATATTAAATGCTTATTTACTGAAAAGTTTGCAATATCAGTCAATGGGGGGAGTCGTGGCGTAGTGGTGCGGGCGCTGGCCTGCTACGCATAGCAAACTCGGTGCTAACCGGGTTGACCGGCTCCCCATTTGCGTGTTTAGAGGAGAACACGCAAATCAGCGTCCCGTCCTTCGGAAGGGACGTAAAGCCGTTGGTCCCATTGGTGTTTCTCGTTAAGAGTAGTCTAATGCCGGCACCGGGTTTCATTCCTCCCTTGCTTTGTGATTTAGACTGAGAAGCCTTCTAGCGCTGGAGTCGTTTGAAGTCACAAGGTCCCCCCAATTGATGATTTGTAATATCACAGAATGAATATTATATAGGAAATTTAAATTAAAAATCCTATAGATCCTTCTAAAAAAACTTTTCAAAATGGCAACGCTGATCCCCCTGAAATGATTCTAGATGAAACGAAAATTATTCGAATGCACCAAAAAAATCGCAGAATTGGCAACATCGGTCCTTACCCTTGAACTTCCTGCCTTCCTCTATCCTCCAGAAAGAGAAAAGGGACGATTTCGGCACATCCCCTTCCCCCCCCCCCCCCACTCATCACAAGCCCTCTATCCATTTCTCTCTCTCTCTCCGTTTCCCTTCCGCCGTCTCAATTAATCCACCGGATAAACTTTCATCCCGCTCTGCTCTTCTTCTCCTCCTCGGAAAACCAACTTAATCAAAACCTTGAAGGGGATCCTTTTCTCGTCGCCCCACGCGAGTGTGATAGGGGGGAAAGTGATAGGATGAGGGAAACTTTCTTCCAGAACACAAATAGCTCCCTCTAGTTCCGCGGTTATAAGAGATTGATGCGATTTAGTAATCAAGAAAGCTCTTCGACTGCTCTATCTTCCAAAACATGAGCCACGACGCGACCGTAAATGAGACGCGCGTGGGAGTTGAACACGCGTCTGACTCTCTCTCTCTCTCGCGGTGCGTGACGAGGAGTGAGTGATTCGCGACGATATGTATCCGAAGCGTTTGCGTGTCGGTGTTTTCCGTTCCAGAAACAATGCGTTGAACTTCGGCACGAGAGGTAGGTAATTTAATCGCCGCTACTGTCGGGATTCATAAATATTTAATGTAACTCGTAAGAGTTGTGTCAACGACTTCACGCCGCGCGGCTGGCTGGCTTGGAAAGAAGTTCTTTCGACGAAGCCTTTCCGCCAGCCTGAGTTCCACGTCATTAAAACTTCAAAAGAGGTTAACGCGAGCGTGAGTTCGATTTTGCAGGAATGTATTGTTTGTGCGTGTGTGTGTGTAAGTACATTTATATACGCATATGGATCGGTGATATAATTTGTAGTTATTTAAACATTTACCCCTAAACGGCCTTTAAAAGTCAAACTTCATAAAAATCTAAGGAAATGACGCATCGTACAGGAGCGAATTGCAAGTTCAGATACCAATAATTATTTTCGTACATCAACAAAAACATAAAATTAACCTTTCAGAGATAGTTTTCCTTAACAGCTATACAGAAAAATTGAAATATTGTAATTTATGCGAGGATATAATAAGTTAAAAATTGCATATGAATTTTTTTTTAATACACATCTTTTTCGTGTCACTGTAATATTCCTTGTATCTAAAGTCTTATTTGATCTATTTTTATTTAATGATATTGTAAATATTTTAAGCATAAAAATATTTAAATTAATAATCTGTTGATTTTATTTGTCTGTTGCGAGTCGATAAAATTCATGAAATATTATGTAACATATGAATCGCCCATCGATTAATCGATTAACAATGCAATTATCTACATCTTATTTATTTTATAATCTCTTAAAAAGCACTTCCTTCGCCTTTTGAACACTATGGAAGATAATCACCCACGGCAGGATTCCAACACGCCAACTTTGCACCGAAAAGCAAGACAATCTAGCCCTCCCTCCACCAAGATCGAACGGTAAGAATTATATGTCAAATTGCATTCACAAATTAAAAAAAAGCAATTCTTCGATTTGTGGGTTATTTTCCAAAGAAAAAAACGCTTAGGCTGTACTCCTTTCACGAGTCTAGGAAAATAACAATGCTGACATAGGGCCTTACCCTTAAAAAAAAAAAAAAAGAATAATTTGCTACCATTTTTTTCCTCCTCGCTAGATTTACGACCTAGATAAAATACACTTGTATGGCTCAAAACTGCGGTCTCTGGCATTTTTAACGTCGTACCGCTGAATCACTTCCTCCACCCTTTAAAAAAAAAATTGGAAAGGTCCCACAAAAAAGAGCAACCTCGACACACATACACACCACCCACGTATAAAAACACCAGTCCTTCAGGACGCGACGCAATACAAGGGAGAAATTTGCCCTTCGAGACAAAGGAAAATCGTAAATCTCTCCGTTTCTTTCTCTCTCAAACACAAGACTTGAATTCCTGTAGCCTATTGCAAAGCGTAAAAACAGGCGCGCACACAACACAACAAAGCTTCCAGAGACGTCTTATCAATCTCTCCTTCCTTCCGGGAGGTGAGAAGGGATATATAAAAAAAAGCAAACGTTTTTCCGGTTAGCAGAAAGTATTTCTCCCTCCCAAAGCTACCCGAAAATCCACGCCACGCAATTTTGCACCGTCCGGCATTCTTTTCCAGCGCGTGCCACGCCGGAGGCCTCGCCAAAATAAAAGTCTATCTCTATCTTTCTCTCTCTCTCTGTTCTCTCTTAAAGGCCTTGAGGTAATCCTCTATAAATCCTCAAACCCTTTTAGTCATGCCTAAACTATTCTCTTCCCTATTTCGCGCATTTTTTCTTCCCCGTGTGGAAATGGCAGAGGGAGGAACCACACCCTGCGGGCCGCTCTCAACAATGCCTCATCCTCTTGGTAACGCCTTCCCTCCTCCTCGACGGCTTGTCATTCTTGCTCGGTTCTCTCTATCTAAACTGCTCCCTTTCATTCTTCCCGTGTCTTCTTTTCTTTCTCTCTTCCTTCCTTCATCTCTCTCCGTCTTCACCTTCAGGATTCTTGTCTCTTAAGTTTTACGTCTACGTTTTACACTATCCATTTTTTACAATAACGTGTTAAATGACTCAACTAGGAAAGCATAAGATTACCAATCTATTATCCTCTTTATTATAGCAATAGGTCTTCATTACTAAACATGTATTGCTTTTATCTTTTTTATACGTTCACCATAGAATTATCGACCTCGTCTTATGACTGAAAAAATCACTAAGAAAAAGTACTTATCTCAGGTATCTCCAATAACCAGAAAAAGGGTATTAAAAAAAACATGTACATATTGGCTATTGGAGATACCTGATGTAAGTACTTTTTTACGTGCTTGTTCTTGAATTTTTCATGAAGGCTACCGAATGAATCGGCATCTATATATTTGTTCCTAGATGCACTTACACACTCACGGTCAAATATCAGTACCAAGGGAGGCTCTCGTTATTTAAAATTAAGCAATATGTCGGTACATATAAATATTAGTAGAAACATTAAGCTGTAGGCTAGAAATATTTCTATCTCTCAAGAGAATAGGAAATTCCTAACAAAAGCCTTAGCATGTTATTCTATCACGCTGAGAATAGTATATGTGAAGAAATAACGAAATTTATTTTTATTGCTAGCTTAAAACCCTCCCAAATTAAGTCCAAAGATCCAAAAAATCTTACATTTAGACAACTTTGGGTGTATTGGACATTACTGCTCTATTATAGCTGGCAAACCTTATCGACTAATAGGAATTCTTTTATTGTTTACGCTTGTCTCATTAACATTTCTACAGAATACTTTACATGTAGCTAAGAATTACTGTGCACTTAGAAATATCTTTGAGGTGATTAAGTACTTTACTGAAATAAATGTCGAATTCTATTTGCTTAATTTCTCATATAAAAAATCCCGACATGATTGAAAATTACTTCAGTATACATAGGTACGAGTAGTAGTTTCACAAAAAGTTTTTTTTTAACCATCACCTTTTCCATTTATTTGTATTTTCATAGACAGCATTTAATTATGAAATATTAAAGTCACCATTGAACTTTGCCTGAAAAATACTTAATATGTTTGAATGTCATGGCTTCTTTAAATCCTTCATTGAAGTAGAAGTCACTTTAAAAACCGCGGGTTGAAAATTCGCCTAATTTGTTGTAAACCTAGAAACGCCGAGCATCTGTTATATAAAGGAACTTTCAAAGAGTTTGACAGCGCTATCGTAATGGAATAGAGGGATTAATGGCAGCTCTCTAGTAGTAGTTGTACCAAGTTTGGAGTCATTAGAGGAAAGACGGATGGAGGATAGGAAAACTCAGGAAGGATGAATTCATTTATGAGAATCGCGGGATGAAATTAAGGTTGCGGTAAATGTAGGTTGATGAGTCTGATGGGGATGTTATTAGAGAAATTTAGGGCGAGCAGCTTTTATTTCAAAGGATCTTTCTTATTTTACCCATTTTCCCGAGACAATGCCTGAAACAATAGAAAAAAGCAAAGTTTGGATAATAGAACGGGCAATTATGAATGCATCTAAAGTCAAAATAATATGTGGTGAGCTTAACAAAAGGGCGTATTACGTAGTAGAGCCATTCGAAGTTTTTCATTTCTACCCATGAAAGATTGGTACGGAATAAAGTATATAATTATAAAATCAAAGTCAATCGGTCTCTAATTACGAAAGATTTTCAAGTGAGGCGAGTAAAAAACTCAGGGTCGGCTTGAAGCACATGCAGTGGTGCAACCGTATCCCTTACATAAATCCGTCAACTCCATGGATATTAATTATAGAATTGATCCTTATTTAACATATTTGTAAGTGTTATATTTTTGCCAGACATTCCTGCGGAGAAAATAATCCCTCTCCAACACCGGGCGACCCCCATGGTCGTTACTACATCTTTGGTGAGATTATTTAAATCTTGAGATGTTGGTACTAATAGGTAAGCTGATTGTTCAAAATGTTAGCAAAGTCACGCGATCATCCGCAAACTACGGTAATTTATGTGGAGATGCAGGCTTGACGAAGAAGAAATGCAGATGCAACTTTTTGACGACCTTTGCTAATTTACATGAATTCATATTACTTAAGGCATTTTATTTGAACCTTTAAAAGCTACTGTGGATTTTTGCTTCTCATATGGGAGGGTTGTTTCGTCGGAAAGCTCATCACCGATGAAAATATATTATTATTGTTCACTGAAAAATGTTTTGCTGAAGTACAAGTGAACGGTTTTAGCTACTCCTGATTGATTATCATTTTAAATTAAAACAGGTATCTCTCTGTGCTTTTTTCAACTCAAAACTAAATATATTTCAAATACAATAAAATGTCGAAGTTCTGTTTCATTTGACTTGACAAGTATAGGCTTTCCAGATCAACTGACAGAATCAAATCTATGACAATATTGGATGAATCATTGAAAGGTAATTGTTTTAAATCCACAGGAACTCTGATTATTTTAATTTAACATTCATTCGGTAATTTAAAAAACCGTTGTACAGCTGATAGCATTATATGATTACTCTTTCCATTTACGTATAAATTATTTATCAATTCAAATTTTCAATTGGAGAAGAATGTAGTTCATTCCGCTGTCCTTTACACTCAAACACGCCGAAATAAGCGCCATGAATTGCCGTTTGAAATTTCTCGTCGCCATGTATTCATTTCAAAATTACCGCGTTACTTATAAAAGCAGACGCTTTATTTTCATTATTCTTTATAACTGCTCGAGCTCTTCTTTTTTTTAACGCGGCGTTTCTCTCCCCGTTAAAAAGAGAGCGAAAACATCCTAGACGGGTAATACGCGATACAAAATTAACTCTTTCTCGAGGAAGAGGTCCATTAATTCATTTTACCGCCCGTGAAACGCTCCGTAATTCATCTCGAGTCAGACACGGTTTCACGTCTTCCGAGCACTCGAGGCACGCGATTCGTTCCGATTTAAACCGGAAAGAATCGGTAAGGCGGGCAACAGAGAGAGAGAGGAAAAAATGGACGACTTCAACCCTTAACGGATGAAGCCATCCACAACCCTTTTAACTCAAACCTTCCCCTTCCAACCCCCCTCGCAGAGCCATATTTTCCCCTTACAGATATAACCCTCTCGCTCCTTCCCCCGAAACCCCAATACGTCTTCCCTTTCCTTCTCCCGCCCCGATACGCTCAACCCTTATTTGAAATCCCACCCTCGGAGCGAAGCTAGACCGTCCTCCTCCTTCCTCGCATTCCATCATGCGCCTCTCATACCGTATCTCTCCCTCCCTTCCTATCCTTTGCTCCCTGGCTCTTCCCTCTTCTCTTCCCTCCATTTTCTCTACCACTCATTCCTTCTTCCTTGCTCATTATCTCTCCCTTTACATCCTCTTCTTCCTCACATTTTCACTTTCTCTTATACGAAATACGCATAAAAGAGAATTGCGATAGTGGAAAAATTCGGCTTCGAGATTTTGGTGATTATGTATGTTTTAAGAGCTCCCGAGTCCCAAAAAGTTTTTTTTTTATAATCCGGTATCTCTGAAATCTTCAGTTTATACGTGGCTCTAGGAGTTAAAAGGTTTAACAGAATGTGATGAAATCTCCTATCTGTATAAGATATCAACCGTAATAAAACCCTTGCGGAAATATACCACATGGAGTAAAGACGGAAGGAAGTTAATTCTGGGCTTTTTTCACTAAATGCCGATTTACTCGAAATAGGTTCAAATTCACCCAGTTATGCAGCTCGGTGAGATTTGCCAAGTTCGGAGAATCGCAAATCAATGTTACGATGGATTTAAAATGTTGGAAAGGGTGGAGATTTTTTACATATTTAGGTAACATTGTGACTCTGGATGGAGGAAATACAAAAGAGATCAAGGAAAGGATAAGAAGAGCGACGGATGTTTTTATGAGATGATGAGGGTTGCTGACAGAAAGTCTCAATAAATATATTAGGAGGAGGATAGTGAAAACATTGATATATACGATATTATACGAATTAGTGCTGATTAACTATTTACACGTTTCTAAGTTCATTTCCTACAGCCTCTAATTACCGTGTCTTTACTTCCAGCGTCTGGATTATGCGGGAGACACTTCCTAGGCGAGCGAGACATGGTCCACGTAAAAAGAAGATGTGCGAAGATTAGAGGAGTTTGGAATATGATGTAGGCTAGAGAAAATTAGTTGGGCTGAGATAAAAATAAACGAGTAAGTTTTAAATGCGGTAGAGGAAGAAAGGAGCTTAATTAGATTAACAATGGAAAGAGAGAAGAAATGGCTGGGTGAAATTTTAAGAGGTTAAGGCCTGATGTCTTAAAAGAAGAGGATTAACATGAGAAGACGAAGATTGTGTTGTGTGAATCAAAGACTTACCGAAAGGACGGTAACTTATGACGAAAATGATACAAAGCCTCCTGTCATAAACAATGCTACACATACCTGGAGTTTCGATAATTAATTTAATGAGTAGAGTCCAGTGTAATTACAATATATCGAGTTTTAAGCCCAGCTACGTCCAAGTTCTCCACACTCTAACTGCAGTAGAATAGTTTATAATAGAAAAACAGCGAGTAATGCGTATTATACAGAAACATAGCACGAACAATAAGCGTACGGATTTGAGAATCTTTTAAAAGTGTGTTGACCCGATTATTTTTTTCTTCTATTTCTCCTTCCCTCCCTTTTTCCCCCTCTCCGCCTCCTCACTTCCCTCCATTTCTCGCTTACCCCTTTACCTCCTTCTCTTTGAAGCCTACTAATTCTTCCCACTCGACACCGCCGTTCCTTAAAATTTCCCCACCGCTTCTAACACTGCGTGCGAAATACGCTCTCTGTACAGGGATCCTCGCCAAGAATAAACTTCAACGCGGCCGAGCAACATCAAACCCAACTGCATCGCTTATCTGTGCTTGGAATTCCCTTTGCGTACAGCCATATTTTAAGCTAAGACCCCCACTGCCACATTCATAACTGAATCTACTGCAGTTGCACTCACCTCTATAAACTTAATTCTATCGTTGTAACATTCTCCGGGGATAATCCGACAACGGTTGAACAGCGTCCTTATCAAATTTTACTTTAACGTAATTAAGTTCAGCTTAGTCTTTCACGTGCTCAAGTATCAGGTAAATCACGGAAACTTAATAATATCGCATCTCTATGCTAAGCTTAGACATATTTCAAAAGTCGCAATTTAATATAAGGTAAAAATTAAAAGAAGTCAAGGTAACTTTTAAAAAATATTTTTTGAAATACTAACTGATTACGCAGGCCTGCGATGATTCTGTTGTCTGAAATTTTTTACCATTTTTTAGTAATTTGTGTAGGTCGAATCCGAAAATAATAACGGGTCTTCTATATCACGTACAGATTTTTCACAAAACGTTATGTTGCATTTTACGTGCGTAGGTAATTTTCATTAAAAGTGGATCCATATATTATAGATGAAATTTTTAAAACGAAATAGCGTATTCTCTGTTGTTCTAGATTGTACGAGAAGCGCATTGCCTGTGTATACATGGCTGACAGGTCAGGAGATAGGGTGCACAGTTCTGAAATCTTAAACACGGCCCCCGTGACTTCACAGCCAACCAGAGAGCGTTGTGTAGTGATTGACAGGCCAGGAGCCATCTCTGTAGCAGACCGCCCGTGGTGACTGCACTACCCTGTCCTCCATTGATCTAGAAATTACGAGAAATGCATCGCTTCATATAAGAGATTGACGGCCTGGAGAAGTGTAATTCTGTCGTAGTGCGTGCACGGTGACAGTACTGTGATAGTCTTTGTTACCTGTTTTGTGTGCGCGGTGACTTTTCTGACTAGTTTATTTCTCACTATGACAAACAGAGGGTGTGTAAATAGCCCAGATATTTTCTGTTATATTTGTGGTAAATTTGTTGAGAAAAAGCAAAGGCGAGATATTACAGACTTCGTCAAACAAGAATACCATGCATACATCGGGATGAAACTTGGGGACCAATACAAACCATGGGCTCCGCTTAAAGTTTGAACCACTTGCGTTGAACAACTCCGGGAATGGACTAAAGGTAAGAAGATTTCTTTACCTTTCGGTATTCCAATGGTATGGCGTGAGCCGAGAAATCACGGAGACGACTGCTATTTTTGCTCGTGTAACGTGCAGGGCTACAATACTAAAAATAAAAAGAAATTTTCTTATCCGAATCTTCAATCTGCTATAAGACCTGTTGCTCATGGACCAGGTGTACCTGTACCTTTACCTCCAAATACTGTTGAATTATTTTCATCTGACTCTGAACTTGATGACAATGGTAAAGATGACATGGATTTTCAACCTGAAATATTTAGTGAACCCCAACTTTTCATACAAAGTGAACTGAAGAATTTGGTGAGAGATTTGGGTCTTCCTAAAGATTTTTCAGAGATTTTGGGATCCAGAACTTGCTTCTTGGTTCATTGGTTTATTGCAACAATATTTCTGAATTAATATGTAAGCTAGGTGCTACAACGTACGACCCAAATGAGTGGAGGTTGTTCATTGATGCTTCCAGGAGAAGTCTAAAAGGCGTCCTTCTTCACAGCGGCAACTTGTATGCATCCGTTCCTGATGCTCATTCAGTGCACCTGAAGGAAACATGAAAATCTCGAAACTCTTCCGGCTAAGGTTAAATACGGGAACACGGTTGGCTGCTTTTTGGAGACTTAAAAATTCTTTGTATATTGTTGGGTCAACAATCCGGTTACACGAAGTTTCCACTTTTTTTGTGTGAATATGAGAGCAGAGCAAGATCTCAGGATTGGATAAAGAAGGAATGACCACGCAGAGTCCATCTGACACCAGGTTCTAAAAACATTGCAAGTCAAAATCTGGTTGACCCATCGTAAGTACATACTTTTACCCCATTTCATATAAAACTGGGATTGATGAAGCAACTTGTTAAGGTTTTGGACAAGGAGGGTGACTGTTTCAAGTATCTGTGCGGTAAATTCCAAGCTCTTTCCGAAGCAAAATTGAAAGAAGGAATCTTTATTGGTCCTCGGATAAGGAAACTTAACTTTGGATGAGCAATTCTAAAGAACTATGAACAATCTTGAAAAAGAAGCATGGACAGCTTTTAAGGATGTTATCAACAAATTCATGGGGAATAACAAGAAACCAAATTACCAAAATATTGTGAATAACTCGGTGAATACAATCAAAGCATTGGGTTGCAACATGAGTCTAAAATTACATTTCTTAATATGGATTACTTTCCGGAAAATCTCGGAGCAGTAAGCGTAGAACAAGGAGAACGGTTTCACTAAGATGTCAAAGAAATGGAGAGAAGACAGCAGGGAAGGTGGAAAGTAAACATGCTGGATGACTATTGTTGGATGTTGAAAAGGGAGACATCAGAATTTGCATATAAAAGAAGAGGAACAAGGCGTTCTTTCGAGACAAAAAGGAAGCGATCACACTAGAAGAATCAAACTGAATTAGGATAAACATACTATATATTTACATAACCTAAATGAATAACATAAACTAAAATAAACTATTTGCGTTAATATGCTTCATTCTTCTTACATTTGTTTGTATTTTTCAACTACTATAGCAAAGAAATATATGAAGTTGTAAACCAAAATAAATAAGGTTTTTCTTAATGTGTTGTTTCTCTATTCCCATATTGCCAAAAAGCCTTACGTGATGGGAAAAAATGGATTCCATTTTTGAAATTAGCGTAATTGAATTGTCTAAAACCAGTTATTAGAAATAAAATAACTTTTCGAAAGTTCTAATTCGCAGGCCTGTGTTGTTCAAAGAACAAAATACAACCACCTCAATGAATATTTCTAAATTAAAATTTTACTTTGATATTTTTTCATTTTTGCTTCATCAACCATTTAGGATTTATGGGTCACTCCGTACAATAATTTTACGCGAGTGCTCACTTTCGGGAAAATGCCACCCTACACTAACTCGTGCGTAAATGAGCATGATAGATTTTTCGGTTTCGTAAATTTTTTCATGATATCCTATTAGAACATTTTTTTTAAATCGAAAATTAGATTGTAAATCGAATTATGAAGTCATCTTATAACACGTGTAATAATTAACTGTGCGCGCGTGTATAAGACATTAGAAATACCTCCAGATCAGACAACCGTCGGTTAATGCTGAGGGAGAATATTTTGCAGCTGCAATGCCCATACGGCTTGTTCTAACGTATTTTCAATATTTTAGCGTTTATTCAAAAGTTAAATAGCTATACATCGGTAGCACCCTGATCCTTCCCCTTATGCCCGAGATTACCTTTATACTAACCCCTTCCCAGCACCAGCTAATCAATTCGTCCGAGGCCGACCTCCTCCTTTAGCTCACCATCCCATCCGGCACGCCAAACCCATACGTAACTCACCTTTTAAAAAAAATCAACATCGCCGCCATACCCTTCTTCCTCAACCTCCTATCCTCACAAACCAAACCCTTCCCTCTCCAGAAACGCCTTTCTGCGTTCGAACCCATCTCAACACCCCGCCAAAACCTCCTCCTCGCCGACCTCTCTCCTCCCAAACCATTGTCTGCATCCCTCTCCCTATCTGAGCCCTCAATCTCGTCGGCATACGTCCTCCTACCAGCCCTTTAACGCGCGCTATCTGCTTGGCCTTACCCAACAAATCACGGCGGGTGGGACCGGCACCGTCGTCGTCCTAGAGGCGAGCACAAGTGCCACACCCCCTTAAACCTTCCGGGATTGACGAGGGCAGGAGGGAAATTAGGGGAGGAAATCCGGGGAACGTGGGATCGGTAATGTTTATCAGTGGTAGAGACATCCGGTGCGACGTACGTGCCGAGGTGCGTCTTCTGTTATGCGGAATGAATCAATTAATGAAAAGGGAGAGTTTTCTTTTTTATTTCAATCGGCTTGGGATCCTTTTATTAGACCGCCGAATCGAAAAGTTAACACATAAAAAAACATCTTGGTGGTGAATTGTTTTCCGAGCGATTTTAGTTAATTGGCATTAAATTTTACGGGATTTAAAAGTGCGGAATTAAAATAAACTTATGTGAAAATGACTCCAATTGGATAATTCTGTAAAACATATTTTTTGTTGTACCATAATTACTGAAAATTATGTATAGTGATATAATCGATGTGAACGATGCTTCGTACTAAATGTGAAACCTTGCGATGGAACGTGCTGCAAATTAAAACGAGACAAATTAATGTATATACGTATTGATTTTTGCAAATCCAGATAGAATGAAATAAGGCGTTAAATATAGGAATTATTATGGATGGAAGCAGGTGATAAATGAATTTCAAGATTTTCGGTCTTATATAATAAAATCGCGTTATTTCATAACAGGGATAACTTTATAGTACTATAATTTAAATATATAAATTACGTTTTCATCAAGCTCACCGTTAATCCCATTAAATAATCACATTCATAACCGAAATAGACCAAGAATCGGCGAGTAAAATTTTTGAATGAATGAAGTTAGAGAAGTGAAGATACTAAGAAAGGGAATATTAGATGTTTTAAAAGAAGAAGATGAAGAGAAAGGCCTCAGATATGACAAACTGCCAAAAATCTACCGAAAGGTAGGAAACCTATGGCGATGATTAAAATAAAATTACTCATAGATGTCCTATATAGCGCAGCAGTATTCAAGCGCCAGACGAATGAGTGAATTATACGCGAATCCCTTCGCACTCGGCGGAAAACTCCTGAGAATTGTGTGTGGGAATATTTGTACTTCATCTGCCGAAGCTAGGATATTTGTGACGTGCTTCCAACTGGACATCATTATTTCGACACTCTTCTTAAGATAAGGCCAAAAAAGAAAAATGTAAAAAGTTATCTGATGTCTCCCTACCTTCGTTGGCATGATACGAATTTCTCACGACGGTTAAAGTTCTCTTTTATATACGCGTGCACGCAACGAAGCTTGCAGGACCAAATTCTTGAAAAGCACCTATGGAATCAAAATAAGAAAACTGAGTACGTATTAGTATGATCAAATGTTGAGATCGGTTCGAATACAACGATTGATAAAAGAATAAACTTCAGCTTATGAAATTTTTTTATCTAAACCAAGAATAAAAAGAAATGAAATTGACATAAAATAAAAGGATTTCAATTATTTTAAGTGTCCCATTGATCCTTATAGGCGCCCTTGTGATCACAGCATAGATACATTCGAGGTCAAGTACGCGTATTGTTGCAAAAAATGGGATATGTATGTGGTTTTGGTCACGACAACATCGAAATTCTAAAAAAAATGTTTCAAAAGTTACCAGTCATTCATTTATCAACCAGTAGAGAGATAATAGTAGAGATAATAAGTTATTGAAAACAATCAATTTACAAGATAATAAAACTCGCCTGACTCTATGAGAGAATAATATAGAATCTATGGAACATCAATTAAATAAGTATATTATAGATATAATTCTGGATACAACTCAATTTCATGTTTTTCTAGCAGTTGAAAAGGAAATAGATCGCAGCGGTATTGATTGCGATATATCTATGGATATATAAATCGATTGCAATCACCTGCACCTTATCGTAAAAAATATAGACCCAAACATACCCAACACAAATTTAAAAATATTAATTACCCTTTGACCCGAAACCGGTTACCAAGCTGTTTTCCTTCACGCCTAAAATTTTGAAAATAAGTCTGGTAGCTTTTGCATCCGTCAAAACCCAAAGACTGCCACAATAAATGGAAGAAGCGCCAGCCGCACATTTTTTTGGAAGGAAAAAACGGACACACGCATTCTTCATCAAGATATGTGACAATGCTCGCGACGAAAAAAACTTAATAAATTGGAAACCTCGACAGAGTGAAAACACGAGACTCTTAAATAGATTTCTTTCCTCGCCTCTTTGCAACGAAGGCTTAACAACTTGAATCTTTACAGACGTTTCGGCAATTCTTCACGTCTGCTCGTCGGAGCTTAAAAATCTCTCGAGGGAGGAAAACATGCCGGCAGTGATTATTTCACGGAAAGCCTTTCTTTTCAAAAAAGAAAGGAAACCGCCTTTCTGCTTTTTTTGAAGTTTTTTTTTCGTTTTTCATCTCCTTCCAGCTGCTTGACTCGCGACGCGTGGTCGTAACGAGATATTTCCTTCTTTTCCTCTCTTCTATCATTCCAGACGGCACGCGCGCGTCTCTTTTTCTCTCTCTCTCTCTTGAAATCTAAATTTGTCGATGAGAGATAAGAGGCCGAGGGCGGAGGAGACGGCGTTACGGGGCGGTATACAGAGACGGGACATCGCGACGGATTGAGGTCCTCGTCCTTCAAGCAGTAAAGATGCAGGACTAAAGAGGAAATATGGCGGTAGAGGTCGAAAGGTTACCGATTATAAAAATACGGAGGAAATATAAAAAATCAATTCTAAACAATACAAAAAATAAAATAAAACAACAGCAAAAATCGTATGCACTAATATAATTTGAACAACAAAAAATGAGGTTTTTATGCATAGTAGATAGGCAGACCTGATCTGTGCCTTCTCAAAAGAACATAAACCATGTACAATTTCTTTTAGCTGGCTATATAGACCATGAATTTGTTATAAACATGGACGGTGGAGTTAAATAAAAAACTTTCGTTCGGCATTAAAATATTGCCTAATTCCAGTTAAAGAAAAACAGTAGATTTCAATTTCAATGAAAACTCGGTCTTTTATTTTATTTTACCGAAAAGATAAAAAGTAACGTCACCGTATTATAATGACTAAATAAACAATATGCAGCCGATTCTATTAAATGTGCTAAATGAGTGTACTGTTGCATTAAAATTGTATAAATACTGAAATAGAATTTTTGTTCGAAAATCGGTGAGAATGGCAACAATGGAGACAAAGTAACTGTGATGACTCCAGGGAAAATGAATAACAAGTTAGGAAAGTGTACAACGTATCACAAATGGGCGCGTTTCGTGAAATGGAGTATTAGAAAGCAATTATATTCCTGAACGTGAGGGAAATAGCGTTTTAAAGTTCTTTTCTTCATCATAAATAATCCATTTTCTTCCTATTTAATAATATTACATTCATACGTAAGGAAATTAAACGTTTGTTTGGGAGATTGTTTATGTTAGCAACAATGAAGTAATCATGCAAGAAATTTTCTAAGTTCAACTCGATTTAAGACATTCCGGTTTGATTTTCTCGATAACGGCTACTCCTACGATAAAAATGTATAGGAAAGAAAATACTCTTCTTTACAAGACCTACATTTATTTGAAAAATATTTTGATATGAGCAATACTTTACGAGAAATGACGAAAATTTAATTTTTTGTCTTCAGTAAAGTGGTTGGCGTACGTGATTAATTTTTGCGATTTTCTTATTATATTTGATTGAAAGTCCTTAATATCAAATTTCATGAAAATCCGTTCAGTAGAAGCCAAGAACGAACATGCGGACTGACGGACGGACGGACAGACGGACGGAAGGACAGACGGACGGACGGACCGACCGACGATAATAGGCGCTCACGCTGTAAGCGAAACGCGCCTAAAAAACGGCAATTTTTTATTCTGATCGAAAAAAACTTCAAATCGTAGGATATATTTTGAGGTGTTTCGAGTTTCAAAAGCCAGTCAACGCAACTTTATCGAGAATAAATCAATACAGTTTGCTGGCCAGTAATAATGAAGGATGTCAAATTCGTTTTAATTCTGAAGGTCGAATATTTACGTCAGAAATTAATTACGTCCGCATGATATCCATAGCTAGCAAGTATATTTCTGTATGTATACTACCGACTCTGGTTAAATGCAATTCCGTTAAAGATTAAATTACGTCACAAATACGCATAAAATAAATATAATTTCATCGAATAAATATTTTTATCTCATGAAAGGAGTTGATCAAATGTCGAGTGGCAATAAACATTTTACGGTGAATGACGAAATTTAATACTACAAAATTACGTTACGCTTTTGAGAATTATTTTCTCCTCTTTTGTATTTTTTTCCAGTTTATGGTATTCATTTCCATAAAAATTATTGAACTCTGAATTATTTTATGCGAAAAACACTTTTAAATTATATGTATAATAACTATACGCGATAGAAAACATTTTTTGCATTCATTTCCTTAATTTCAGCACGAGTAAAACTTAATTAAATGAAATTAATAATTTTGAGAGCTAATCAAGTATTTTCAATTCGCTGTAAAATACACCTTACAATTGGCATAAAGCCAAAAACACTCAAATTGAGAAGTTAATCAAATGCACGCACTTTAATGATAAATTTACAACTAAATAAGTATCGGAAATTGTTAAATCATAAACAAGTAATATTGTAAAATATTTTAGATAAAATTAATTAAATTAATCATAAAATGCGCAAAATGGCTAGAACTAGGGATATCGGAGTACTGTGACCACACTCGCATAGAAAAAATGAAATTTCTATTAAAATAAGATTTTCAATAAGTTACTAAAACTTGTCGTTTAAGTAATATAGAATGTAGTTCATCTTAGAGATACGAGGAGAAGTCACCAAAAACTTCAAGAAGATAAAAGAATTCCGAAATCTTGCATCTTTAAAGACATGTCGCGAAATCAGAAACCAAATTGCTGAGTTGACTTTTACATATCTATGGTTACTTTAATCCGATATTGCTAGCACTTGTACGAAGAACGGAAGCTTTTTCTAAAGTAATCTACGACTTTAATTAAATGCAAAAGGGGCTCCTTTAATCGCCCAACGTTTCCGGAAAGAAATCTGCTCGTTTAAATGCTAATGGGTATTGAAACTGCGCCAGCAAAAAAACATAATTGACCCAAAGTTTACAAGGCATATTGGGATTAATTAAGGAATTGCAGTGACTCGTGAAAATTTTACAACCGTAAGCATGTTCCTTTTCTATTAACCACCCTGGAATTTATTAACTGGCGAGGAAGGAAACGCCTTTGTGAGCCTTGCAGCGAGATTTGTATCGGCGGTTAATTTAAGATCGACCTATTCATGTTAAAGTTAACAAAGTAAAAAACAGGTTTGTGTAACCACAATTTCTACACTAATTGTAGGTAGGAATAAAACCTTTAGTAAATCTAAGCAGACGATATAATTGACAACCTGAGCTGCATAATATTCCGTTTCCTCTATTTCTGCTCAATCGCGTGAAAAAACATTTAACGATTGCTTCCATAAATGAATCACTGAGTTCATTTTATGGCTGGAATCAGATTGACAACCAAGATAACTAACGCGGTTAAGAAAACCATAAGCGCATCTCGGATGCTGAGCAGCCGTCTTTAGTGGTAATTCAGCGATCGCTGAGTATGAAATAAATAATACGCGTGTTCCGTACTATTTATTTTTATTCCTGTGAGAGAGGAAAAACCTCTTACATGATTCGAGTTTAATTCGATAATTATGATCATAATAATTACCACCGAGAGCAAAAATTAATTGGAAAGGATGATGAAACGGTAGTTAAAATCGTCGAACTAAGCCATACTTCAATAAAAATCGTATAAAACCGTTGGCAAATACGTACGCTCTCTTGCATAATAGCGAGTTCCTATGTGCGAAAAAAAATCACCAGGCCGTTAAACACGGGAATTGACAAGGGTGACACTGCTGTGGTTAAGAGCACGCCCGTTTGGCTTCGTAAACAAAGGAAAATCGATGGGATCGCCTTAGCACCATGCGGAGAGAGAGAGAGAGAGGAGTGGAAGGGAAACAGCGCCGAGTGAGACGGGAGGAGGAGGGAGGAGACGTCGAAGTGAAGGGGGGAGTGGACGGATTTCGAACGGTAGTTCGAGAAGAGAGGTAGGGGGGGAGGGAAGATCGGAGACGCGTAGAGTGCTCGGGTGGGAGGGATACAGAGAGAAGGGGCGGTAAATTAATTGAATGATTGATTGGAGGGGATTAAGAGAATAGGGGAGTAGAAGTGAAGGGGGGAGGGGGGGAAGGAAGGATGATGGTGACGTGTGAGGGAGAGGGAGGTAGGAGGGAAGCCGAGATTATCACCTCCTGCGATCGTGGCGGCGTGGTCCCCACTGTCCTACGGCTTTTGCACTCAAAGGGTGGGGTGGGGGAGAAGAGGGGGGGGGGGGGAAGAGAGGGGGGAGAAGAAGAGAGGGGGGGGGAGGAGGAGGATGGTCCTGAGAGAGTCGGGGGTAGGGAAGTGTCAAGAGTAAGTGGGGAGCGGAGGATGACGCCCTAGCGTCGACCCCCGGAGCAGGGGCTGATTCCCTCGGATTCGCAAACGGCGCTAGATAGGAATACATTTGCATGATTTAGTGACGCTTTAAAAATAAAAATCTCGTTACGTCTCATGTCCTCTGGGATGATTAAGGCCTTTTTGGGAGGGAGGGTCATCACGGAATTCGCTTTTTTGTCCCGGCGACAGAATTCGACTACTCTCTCTTCCGTTTTTCGATGGATTGATGGAATTATGGGACGAAAATCGATATCGGTACTTCGACGTTATGAGAAAACTTAAGAAAAAATGTCTATATAAATTAATACCCATATATCGTTTAAGTCGATTAGCTACGATGCTCAATTCAAGGCAAAAAGAAAAACTGATACATGTGTTTCATTAAGCCACGTGTTTCCTAAAAACATGATTAACTTACGTTAGGAAAAGAAAACAAATTTGTATCAATCTCGCTAAAATGAAGACCTTCAAGCTACTGCCATGGTTCGTTGCACTGATATATTTTCAACTAATTGTAAGACATACAAGTCAAAATCCGTATTTCACAAGCCTTAGCCGGCCGAGATTAGTCTCAGTACTATTTTTTGTCCGAACATTAGCATTTTATTGACATAACACTTATTACTGTCAGCATTTTATACACTAGCGTCCGAATCTAAATAGGTTTTCATTTGATGCCTTATAGGGACGTCCAATACGTTCGCCAAATGCCACATTCGGCGAATCAAACATGTAGAGACGGCGTATTGATGATTCTCATTAGTTATATTTTTCTTTTAATTTTGAAATCATTCGAAATCATCATTTATTTTTGAGACGTTTAATATTTTTCTGCAAAGAACAATTTGGAGTCTTATGTTAAGAATACTTTGCATTTACCCTACTTTGGAGGTTTGAGGAGTAGAAAATATTAATTTTATACCATTGTGGTTTACTGTATTTTAACAACTTTAATTGATGTCGATTTACAACTTCAAACCTACATTCAAAAGATTGCTCACTCTATTAATTAAAATTTGTTTTTTATATCACGTGGCGAATATGACGATCTGATTGGCGATCACTCCTATTGGGCACTTCCGCTATAGGAGCACACCTCTTCCACTTTGTCTACGAAGGTCCACCACACTACCCAATATCCTTAAACAAATAAAACGATCCATGCGGGTATTTAGAGATATTGTGATTGAAACACGCATCGAGATACACCCATAATTTAGACACTCGAGTTTTCTACGCGTTCTGGAATGGGACGTAAGGGGAAACGTTTTGATTTACGGAGGGGAGGGCTAACAGAGGGAATTAGTGTAAGGGAAGAGAGGACTCGCGTTTAAAAGGGGTGATGCAGGCAAGCGAGCATTCCGGGGAGCTGTAAAAAAGGGGGTTTAAGTGTTATTTATTTATAATTCACTGTTGCGCGCGCTTTAGGAGAGGACAGGGTTAATCCGATTATTAACGGGAGAGAGTGCCTGGGATAAAACCAAAGTACGTGATATACGTCGCAACACCAACTTGCGACCTTAATTTCTCTGAATAGAGAAACAAACTGCACGATAACACACGCAAAAACGGTCGTAAATAATGAAGTATATTGTGCTGATTAGTGAGCAAGTTGACGATCGTTTTATGGCTGGTGCAATATAAGAAAGTTTTAAGGATGAGGAAAAATCAGTTTTGACTGATGGAAAACAAATATTAGTTATAATCTTGATTTTTCCTGGCTTATTATATGGAAAAAGCTTGTTATAATATATTATTGTTAATTATATATAATAATTATTACAATATATAATTTCTTCCCATTATTTTAAGAAAAATACTATTGTATATTATAGTACGTATTATAATAATTTTACAACAATCGAAATAAATCACTAAAATATAGTTTTTTTATAATTATTCATAAAACTAAAATAAATTTTCTTTACGGCTGTTTGTGCTTTAGTCCAATGAAATTGTTGGTTCCAGAGACTGAAAAAAAGAACAAAAGCTAGGTAGGAATGATAAATTCGCAGTTTCTTGGAGAAGAGAGTCATGTGATGTGAAAACATAAGGCCATGGGGTGACTTTCGCCAGATCTTAATTATAAAACGACTGATGATGATAAAGTATTTTAAAATTCAAAAGATAAAAAATGACTGTGCATATAGGTTTTAATAAATTGTTGAAATAACAGAAAGAGCGAGATTTAATTTGACCATAACTGTAGTATTATTATTATTAATATGGCATATCTTCTATAGACATTGACTTCGCGATATAAATGTTTTAACTTTTTACGTTGACTTTTTCCAGTATTTTCGCCATTTTAAACCAACAAAGAATTAAAAGAAACTGACTTCGGTCTTTTATTTGCAAGATTTAATTAACGAATTGGTTTGGTTAAGGATTTAGCTAACTAAAGGCAAGCGAAGAAGTCACCCCAGGCCGAATTAATGGTCAAACTATATTGGATCCTTCTTGTCTTTCAGGATCTCCATTAGTTACGGTTAGAATCAATTTCAGGAGAAATCAAATGGATAATCTGGTTAAGCTCTGGACGGATAAGTTCCATTTTTAACACTTTCACTCGGAAGAAAGCTTGATACCCACAACGTTCCTTAGAAGGATTAAGCAAAGATTAGGCAGCAGTTATTAATCAGGTAGATGGCTACATTACGATTTCCACTTGAAATGCCAAATGAAGGTCCTCGATCATCAGTGACTAGTTTTCTTCTAACATTTACCAAATTTATAGCATTAAAATGATGATGAAGTAAAACTACGTACAGAGCAAATCGGGAGTAATAGCATATAAGTGGAACGAACATATCTCTCTGGGTTCCCATTGCACCAAAAGCGAAGCTTGCATTACATAAGACAGTGATATAACATTCAATTTACTATGCAACAAAAATACACAGATCTCTTTATTTTGTTTTTCAATTGCGATAAAAATAAAATTGAAGATTAAATTTAACTTAAATTTAATGGCTGATTTAACAAATATCGAGAGAAACATATAAAATAATATCATAGTGAAAGCAGTTTGATCATTACCAAATCTAAATCTAAAATAAAAAATTTCGGAGTTGCGCACAGTTGAAATTTTTTTTAGACATACCCCTTTGATTATTTCAAGAGGTTCGCGAAAAATCCTAAATAATTTTTATGTCTCAAATCACCCCAGTGAAATCGTGCCCATTACGTTTTATAAGGTCATTTATAGTCTTAAAATAAAAGTTTTTTATTCCAAAGCCATGCACGAATGCAGAAACTAGAATAAACAATTATATTCTTGAATATTTTCGAGTATCTCTTCAAAACTCTACATGCATTCCCAGTTGAAAACCCTTAGCTTAAATGATATCCTTATATAAGTAGGTGATTACAGCAATTATGCTAGTATTAATTTAACCAACGAACAGACTGAACCCCTGAAAATATTCAATTTTCAAATGATTTAATTGTGCCAGCAAACTGCATGTAATAACCAAAGAACTTTAGATTTACGTTTTACGTGATTTCCACCGAAAACCCAATCTTCCTTTTCTATCTGAGAGCTTAAAGATAAAAATTACTCCAAATATAGACATGCTATCGATCAACCAAACCATAAAAAATTAACATAAATTCGTTCTCAGAAGATATTTTTAAAAAGAGGTTAGGAGTGACGGATACAGAGACCTTATCCATTCACTCGGTACACCGACACCGTGCCGGGAATATCCGAAATGTGAAACGGGCAAGAGTGGAAGATCGTGTTTTGAACGATGGATAGGAAAAGGGACTGCATTTCGTTAGCTGGGGACGGACGTAAATTGATGGATCTGTGATCTCAGTGCTTAGCCATTTCGAATCAAACCCACGCGCGCGCACAGACATCCGTCCTCTCCCTCCCTCCCTTTCTGTCTTCCACTAATGGAATGAAGGCGGAGGAGGAGATGGGGGTAAAAAGGATCGGGGGGATGACTGTTTTAAGGGTGCATTAGTGGGGGGTGGGGAGAGAATCGGACGGGCCATCTCTAGCTAAGGGGTAAGGTCTCTAAGGATCCTGCGACGACGTAGAATTAGGGTAAGGGAGGTAAACCGTGAGTTTCTTTGGGGTGGGATGGGAAAGGAGGAAAGAGAGGAGGAGCCCTCTAGCAGTAAGGTCCTAAAGGATTTACTGTACGTATATCCTTCTGTCTCTGATCCTCGGAAAGCCGACTCAAACGGGCGCGAGGATACATACGAGATTTAGAGACAGTCTTTGGAAATCCCGACGACCCTAAATTGAAATTTATGCAAGTCCGCTACGAGTTTGAGGTTCCCTCAAAATGTACCTGAGGGTCTCTTGAGGGAACCTACGTTAAACAGGGTGCGGTTTGAGGAAACCTCTCCCTCTCGGAGCGATTTTGTAATCTTTAATCCCATAAAGTTCAACTCAAACTGGGACAAGGAGGAAGAAAGGTGGTTAAATGTGATTTATACTGGCCGTTTGAAATCGGTGCGTAGTTTCGAGAAAGATCTTTGACTCCAATATCGGTAAACTCGATGGAGTCAGAGCTTTATAAAGAAGCGGGGTCTTATAAAAATAGTCTTTATGAAAGGGGACTTTCTTTAATGAGGTGCTGCCTTCAGATTTTACATTTTTACTTTACTTGACTTTATAAATATTATTAACTACGGAGTATTTCGTGCTTTTATACAGGCAAAGTTTTTCGTGACTATTTATATATTTCTTTTATCGCTATTAAAATTCATAAAATGTATCAATAAAAACCCTAAAAATAATTATTTTAAGCAACGGATGAGCAAATATTCAACTGACTCAGAATTAATAAAAATAAAAACACTTTAATTCATTTAAGAAATAATAAATTATACCTTTTCTTAGCAATTGTTTTCTGACTTATTGAAAAAAGATGACTGTGGTGAACGACACCATAATCATGACCTGAAATTCGATGTTGCCCGACACTGTTATTGGAATGCTATTTGCACACTGAGCGATAAACTATCGATAACGCTCAAACGTTACGCGACCATTAAATCTTTTCTGTTTTTCATCCATTGATTCGGAAAATACATGATTGGAAAAGCTTTTCCGGGAAAATTTTTACGAATTATATTTTAAGGCGACGACTTCATCCTGCTGTCGAATAATAGAAACCCGATTCCATCCCATTTCGGTATTTTCTCAAAGGTCTCCTTGGTGAAGTTGGATTGAAACTTTTTTAATCGGAATCCTTGATTAAACGCTCAAGCTTAGAAAGTTTTTTTATTGTTTCTTGCAGTCGTCATAAGCTTAACAGGCTCATAGGAAGAGAATACGGAATATTATCACAAAAATCTCGAGGTAATTCTCATGTGAAAAGGAAACACAACTCCATTCCTTATCCTCTCTCAGAAGATAGCTCTGCAATGGAAATGCCTTATTTAACCCAGTTGAAACGCAAGTAATTTAAAGGAAATTCTTTGAAAAAAGCGCATATTTCATTCAATGATAATCTTCATTCAACAACATTTTTAGTTTCATAATTCCTTGTGTTTTTTATTAAGACTATATTACTCGTCCTTCCTGCAATAAAGTCCAAAAAGGTTTTCCGGTTTTATGGCAAAGTTTTTAAATATTAATAACAACATCAACCACTTTACTCTTTCCTCGATCTTCATAAATGTTCGACAGCGAGAATTTACAACACCTCTCCGTCGGTGAACATCTTTTTTACGATCCACCCAGCTTACGCGTCGGGGCTTCTCGGAGAGTAACAACACACTTGGTGCGGCGCATAAAACTAAAAAAACGGAGTTTGGATATAAGCCAGCCGTCAAAATAAACGGAATAATAGGGGGAAAACGAGCAAACGGCGATCATCCCAATTGTTTCCCTAGAGGTGACGTCGCGAATCCCGTTCTTTCATCACGGGATAACGCAGAAAATAAACTTTTCCGTGCTGGCGTAAATTTCTGGCAATCGTTTCCAATGGTCTGGAAGTTCCTTTGATTAACCCTTCTAAAAAAAACAGTTTCTCAAAAAAAAAGTCGAAAGTTAGCGCCGTTAAGAAACACCGACGCATTGTATACTCGTAAAAATAAAAATGCCGATAGTGAAAAAGTATTTAAGAGAGATGGAAATAAAACAGGGAGTATTGATTTTTTCCACAAACGGACAGGATGTGCGTTCAAACCACCTCCGTGACTATTTACAGAAGACCCTCGGTTTCAAAGTTTGCGATTTCGATTATTTGCGAATGGTTCTCTGTATGCCATGCAACATTCGCGGCCTATACAGTTTGTCTATCCGGAGTTAAATCCCCATAGGTGTACGCAGAGCCTGATAGAAGGGTGGGTGGGGCAGCAGGGCCATATGGCCCGGGCCCCCAAATTTATTCTAAAGGTTGTGTTCAATATATTTATTATAATATATATATAATATATTGAACAAACCCTGGTTAAAATAAACACCGATCAACAGTTAAAGGGGAATGGAGGGTTGGACTATGTAGAGATAGAGAAAATTTTACGGTCCGTTGGGTGAAAATATTTTGTCGTCCAGGTAAACGCCGGTTATAAGTATAAAGTCAATTTTCGAATGATTTATTCTATTTCTTATTTAAATGAATAGGTTCTTATTAAACAAAAATCCCCTCTGCTTCAGTTTCATGTTTACTTTCTCATACGAAGTATCGAGAAAGTATTGTTTTCGCGAAAAAATTCGATCTGGAGATTTTTACGGAAATACACGTTTTAGGTGTCGCTGAATCCGAAAAAGTGGTTTTCGCAATGCCGTCTGTCTGTCTGTTACTGGCTCTGGATCCTAGAGGTAGAACGAAAATGAGTGAAATCTCGTACTTAGGCATTTTATCATACTGAGCAGAGCATACATAGAAATGGTTGACATTGATCAATAATTAAGAGTAGTTTATTCTACGCATTTTTAACAACAATCCTATTTTCTCGAAAACGGCTATAACGATTTTCATCAAATTTCGTACAGTTACTTGAGGTTACGTCTTCAATAATACTGTATAGTTCATATTTCTCAAAAAATGAATATAAAGCAAGTTTATTGTAGGCAACTTTAACAACAATTCGATTTTTTCAAAAACGACTCTAACGATTTTGGTCAAATTTCGTACAGTTACTTGAGTGTACATCTACAATAATACTACGTATTTCATTTTTCTCAATAAATGAATACAAGGCTAGTTTATTCTTGGGCAACTTTAACAAAAATTGGATTATCTAAAAACAGGCTCATACGATTGTCATTTTCTAAAGATAACTAAACGACGCATTAGTAGGCACCTATATATGAGAAAGTTTGTTCAATGCATGTACCGATTTTTACTTTCTCATACGAAGTATACTACGCATTTAATTTTTCTCAATGAATGAATATAAGGTTAGTTTATTCTTGGGCAACTTTAACAAAATTTGGATTTTCTAAAAACAGGCTTATACGATTTTCATTTTCTAAAGATAACTAAACGACGCATTAGTACCCATATATGAGAAAGTATGTAAAATGTATGTTGTACCGATTTTTAGGCGCGTTTCCCTTGCAGCGTGAGCGCCTATTATCGTCGGTCCGTCCGTCCGTCCGCATGTTCGTTCTCGGCTTCTACTTAACGGATTTTCATGAAATTTGATATTAAGGACTTTCAATAAATGAATCACGTACGCCAATCAGAGGTACCACTTTACTGGAGACAAAAAATTAAATTTTCGTCATATCTCGTAACGTAATGCTCATATCAAAATATTTTTCAAATAAAAGTTGTAGAACTGGCAATGCAGAGTATTTCCTTTCCTATACATTTTTATCGTAGGAGTAGCCGTTATCGAGAAAATCAAACAAGAAAGTCTTATATCGTGTTGAACTTTGAAAATTTCTTGCATGGTTACTTCATTGTTGCTAACATTAACAATCTCCCAAGCAAACGTTTAATTTCCTTACGTGTGCATGTAATATTATTAAATAAGAAGAAAATGGATTATTTATGATAAAGAAAAGAACTTTAAAACGCTATTTCCCTTACGTACAGGTATATAATTTCTTCCTAAAACTCCATTGCACGAAACGCGCCCATTTGTGATACGTTGTACACTTTCCCTACTTGTTTATTCATATATTTGTATGGCTTTCGGAGTGGGGTGGGGCCCCACATTTGTGACTGGCCCGGGCCCCATCTCACCTCTCTCAGGCCCTGGGTGTACAGTCATTTCCAAAAGTCAAGCGACACGGCTCGGTCACGCCACACATAGTCCGGAGCTGAAAGTTCCGAGTATGTTGGTACCCATTGCTTGAGGGGTAGCAGAAGAGGGGCATGATAGTGAGGTGGAAGAGTGAGGAGGTGAGTTTCGAAGCCTGGGTTGGCGTGCTGGAAGAAACGAACGGAATCAGAGCCTATGAGACAAAACCCATTCAACAGTGCGAGGGCATCCAATCCAACTCGGAAAAAAGGACTGTCTCCGTGGTTGCCTTCGCATGCCAAGGGTAACAAGTAAACCTCCGAGAGAAGGAGGCGTGTAAACGGTTCGAAGAGAGGGGAACATGAAGAATATTCCGCGTCTAGAAAGCACTTTCGGAAAAGATGCAATATTTTCATCTTTGTGAGCGTTATTAATGCGAAATGCTAGGCTGCACTTCACTTCGGGAAGCGTAAAAAATCATCAATGGGTCAAGGGCAAAAATTGTATAATACTCCATAAATTAGGATAACAAAAATGAGAGCTGTTGATTTAGTGGAGATACTGAATGAGCATCTTCTGCCTTATGTCAGACAGATAGTGCCAGACAGCGAAGACGTGGTAGTAATACAAGGTAATTCGTCGTTAGTTACGGTCGGTGTAACTCGACAATTTTTTTGACCAGAACTGGAATATCAATGTCCTGCCCTGGCCAGCTCGCTCGTCGGAATAAAATTTTTATTCCACCGTACTGTATCACTCAAGCGTCAAGAAATTGTCAGCACGAAAATTGCTTTTTCGGGAGAACATTAGGAAGTATTTACATCCTTTATCCAATCAGTTTTACCAAAACTCTAATAAATGGAAATTTATCACATGTGGCACTTTTCTCACAGATAGTGGATACATTTTATATTGACTTTATTTAAACTTTCGAATAAAAATTTTATTCTAGCAGCATTTAATAGGCAATGAAAACAATGAAAGATTATTTAGTGTTTTATTTTAGTATTTAGTGAAGTCTCAGCCTGAGTCGATCACTCCTTGCATTCGACGGTTAATGAACCGTACTAAATTTTCACATATTTGTGGCCGTCGTCCGATTGAGCCCCAGAGTTCCATAACATTCTCTTCAAGAGCGGCTGCTGTCCTGAACTTTCCTTCCGTCCACTCATTCACCATTATACCCCATAAGTTCTCAGTGGGATTCATATCCGGCAAGCGAGCTGGCCAGGGCAGAACATTGATAATCCAGTTCTGGTCAAAAAAATTGTCGAGTTACACCGGTCGTATCTAACGATGAATTAATTATCTTGTATTACTACCACGTCTTCGCCGTCTGGCACTATCTGTCTGACATAGACAGAAGATGCTCATTCAGGATCTCCACTAAATCAACAGCTCTCATTTTTTTATCCTAATTTATGGAGTATTATATAATTTTTGCCCTTGACCCATTGATGATTTTTTACGCTTCCCGAAGTGAAGTGCAGCCTAGCATTTCGCATTAATAACGCTCACAAAGATGGAAATATTGCAACTTTTCCGAAAGTGCTTTCTAGCCGCGGCATATTCATTTTTCCCTATCCCATTGTTAGACATCACTGTGGACTTCGAACCGTTTACACGCCTCCTTCTCTAGGAGGTTTTCTTGTTACCCTTGGCATGCGAAGGCAACCACGGAGACAGTCCTTTTTTCCGAGTTGGATTGGATGCCCTCGCACTGTTGAATGGGTTTTGTCTCATAGGCTCTGATTCCGTTCGTTTCTTCCAGCACACCAACCCAGGCTTCGAAACGCACCTCCTCGCTCTTTCCTCCCCTCACTATCATTCCCCTCTCCTGCTGCCCTGAAGCAATGGGTACCAACCAGGGTTGTTAAACGAAACCGAACCCACTAAAGAGGAACGGTTCCAGATAGGTTTCGGTTCAAGGAACGGTTCAGAGGAACCAAACCGAAAAAGGAACCAAAGTCGTGGAACGAAAGTGGAACCGGAACGAAAGTGGAACGAAATCTTCGGAACGAAATGTCGATGGAACGAAACTGAACCGTTCCGGATCGGGTTCGCACATGAAATAGTTTCGTTCCGGCTCCTTCTACTTTGGTTCCAGCTTTGGTTCCAGCCAGTTTTCAATGGTTTTTACTCGCGTCTAACGGCGAGAGGAGAGGGCGAGGGGGGAATGCGAGAGGGGAGGTCGGGGATAGGAGGGGGATCTTAGTTCCTAATATCACCACCACCACCGACGGTTGCTACCGCGCGCAGACGACCGGCGTCGACGCGTAGTCGACGCATCTCGCGCTCCGTAATAAGGGACCGTCCATATATTACGTAAGACGTTTTAGGCCACTTTTTGACCCCCCCTCTCCCCCATGTAAGAAAACATAAGAACCAATGGGACCCCCCCCCGCCCCTCCTAAATCTTACGTAAGAAATCTGAGGTTTTTTTCACTCGCGAGCTCACCACTACTGATGTTTCACTTCGAATGAGTATTTGATAATTTTCAGGGGTGGTAGTCAGATGGTCTAGTAAATAATTCCCCTATTATTTATAAACAAATGTTTATTATTTCAGTGAGAAGCCGTACTTGGCTAACAGTCACATAAAGGTAATCGTTTTTCACAACATAAAAAAATAGGTAATAAAAACCTTCCATAGATTTTGGAGCATCGAAACAAAAATAAAGACATGCCGACGTATTGGCACCCCTGTTGTGGTGAGCCCCCTAGACATCGAATAAAACTAATAAACATGGGCCAGACATGCGGAGGGGCATTCTACGAGACATTCGTGCATGCAGAGACAGGCTGTAATTGCAAAACATATCTGAAATGTGTCATCCGCAATGCTTACCTTCACAAAAAAGCTCTTGAGAGTAGCTTTCCTCTTCGTAGCTTCTTGATTCAGTTGCTGAATTTTACTGTCAATGTGTTTTTCAAATGCCATACCATCCTTCCCAAATTCCGTTTTAGCTCTTCGCCAGATGACATTTGCCTCCTCATGGGCTTGTTGTGGAGTTTTGCTTGGGTAGCAATTCTTGAAAGCTTCAAAGAGCCTTTTATAGAGATCTGCTCTAGACCCCATCATTCGAGCGAAAGTAAGTCATTTAAACCCGCGGTACCCTCGCGCAGCACTCCTGTCTGCCGGTAGCGGCTCGCGTCAGGTTCGAACTTGCAGCACGTGCGTCATGCAGAGTGGGACTCAGGGAGCGGGGTGGGGGTACAAGAAAGCTCAGCAATAAAAGTGCAGCGCCCCCATGTGGCAGAGCATCGGCGCCCGCTTCGACTGACAGTGAGTCCTGCTATCGCTGGAGCGCCGCATTAGCGGTGTTAAATGCGTTTCATTCAGAGTACTGTTCTTGGACGCAAACTGCGTTTTCGCTAAAGTAAAATCTTACGTAAGACCAATCGTAGACCCTTCCTCCCCCCTTGTAAGACAACGTAAGACTCATCCGCACCCCCCCTCCCCCCAAACGTCTTACGTAATATATGGACGGCCCCTAACCGTACCGTTAAGCGACGGCTTCGCACATTGGCTCCTCGTAGGAAGCCGGCTCCTCAGTTTAGTTTTCGTCAGTTTGCTCATCGGTTAGTTTGTATTTAGTGCGAATTTTTCCGGAAAAACGATATTTAAAAAAATAGTGAAATTTCGGTTGGCCATTGGGGATGGATCTAAAAAACCAAGAAGATATTGAATATGTTAAAACAGCTTACATTAGAAGAATAAAATTAAGCCTAATTAAGCCCCTAAGGCTTCAACTCTATGCGAGTACCTCGCTCTCTTCTCCGCTCCAAGACCAGAATAATGGTGCAGTTTGCTTGGAACGAAACTACTGAACGTATCTCCCAAAAACTCTCAACTTGAACCGGAACCCATTCAAGAAAAGGAACCGTTCCGGAACGAAATATTTCGTTCCGACTAAACAATTTCGTTCCGGAACGGAACTAAACCCATCACGGAACATACAGTTTCGTTACGAACCGAAACTAAATGGCAAGAGAAAAGATATAGTTTCGTTCCGAACCGAAACTATTCTTTGGGTTCGGTTTCGTTTAACATCCCTGGTACCAACATACTCGGAACTTTCAGCTCCGGACTATGTGTGGCGTGACCGAGCCGTGTCGCTCGACTTTTGGAAATGAGTGTACGTACATTTTTGCTTTCTACGTGTAGATGAGTTCTGAACGTTTTTATGTTAACTGCACTCATTATTGGTTTACCTTAATTAATCATTAACGTTCGACTTGGCTCCCGTATCAACGATAACCCTAAAACATTTTCCCCATTCGCGGATTTGACATTCGCGTCAATTTCCCAGGACCGTAGCCCACGCGAATGTTGAGTGCCTGCTGCATTTTACATAGTCACCGGGCAAAGAAAGGAAGAATGGAGAGGAAGAGAGAGCAGAGAAGGGAAAGATCCTTATTTTTATGTATCTTCGCGTGCGGCAGCGCGGAAAAGTCTTTCGCTAAGGGCCATTGATCATGCGAACTTTAACGAGGTCCCTCCATTATGCCCTGCAATTTCCCGGAGAAACGATTCGCCGTTCCGACTCTGACCTCTCTCTCTCTCTCCTTCCTCCTTCTAACCCTCCCGCACCCCAAATTACCACCCTTTGCCACCACGCCATCCTCACCCCGTCCGCTCGCCGCGCCGCACCGCACCACGCCCCGAATCGTATCATGGCCCTGCGAACACCCTACCACTACCCTACACGCGGTAATCTTCTTCCTCCCCCTGACAGCCCAAGTGCCCTATTAAACTAACACATCTCTACGGCTCTTACGAGAGAAAACAAGTAGAGGGTAACCCTGGATTATTTTTTGACCTTTTTCCCCGCCTCCGTGAGCGAGATGCAGCAAAGAGTCTCGGAGGCGGCGAAAATAGTCCGGCAATTTTTTTGAAAAATGAAAGAAGACTCTACTATAGTCGATCCGTAGTCGGAAGACTCCTGGCCTCTAAAAAGGGGCGGACACGAGTTAGCAGCAGCCAATAGGAGACTGTTTGTTTGGGAAGGTAGTGGGGAGGAAACCAGTCTCACTCCTGCTCTCGAAGAGATCGCATCGTACTGCGTTGCCGTTTCTACCGCCGTTTCCTTTTTATTTAGAAACTGCGTAGTATATCAGCTGAGCAAGAGCTGGCAGCGCGCATCGGTATCTGCTCTCCCGCACGAAAGTTGAGAGGGGCGATGGAAGGGGAAACGTTCGTGATTGGCTACTTGCTCTAAGTAGGTCAGGAGGCTTCCGACTTCGGATCGACTATAGCTGCGAAAAAGTAATTAACGAGGAAGTTGAACTTTCTGGAGCAGGAAATTGAAAATTATTTAAAAAATTCTCCAGTACGTCGCAATAGTAAATCGAAATCGTAAAATGTATTATGTACTCGAGTTATCACCATCAGAGGTTATAAAAATAAACGATATTTTATTTTGCTCTATTTAATAGCCGTCATCAAGGAAATCAGTCTCGTGTTGAAGGTTGAGTAATGAGGAGGTTAAAACGCCCCCCTATAAAGTATCCGCAGGAAATTATTTATTACAAAATATTGCGTAATAAAGTACATAATGTACTAATGCTTTCTTACAATGACGAGTATATGGCAATTTCAGTGTTAGAAACTTCTGTTATTAGCGAACTCGGAAGTTAAGTAACACTAAGTTTGTTCAATACCTGAACGAGCGACTATGCAGGGAAAAAGATGTACTGCTGGACGTGGTTCAGATTCTAGATGAAGATGTAGATCCATTCGCATATGACATTCACTGTTGACACGACTTAATCAATGAAATTACGTTCACGCCAAGGTTTCAACTCATACTTCTACTCCATTTAGACTGATCACGATATCCTGCGTACACCACTGAAATTAAGATGAGGGAAAATGAAGGAAAACTCATTCATTCATCGTAATTCTAACTTCCTGTAGGTTTTAGGCACGCCCAACTCAATTTGTGACATACAAGGCTTTTCTCTCCATATTCTCATACCAAATTCATTCTTTTAACCCATCTAATATGTCTTTCCTCTTCCTACCTCTTCGCCTATTTCCTAACATCCTTCTATGGCTTCTTAGGCACTTATAATAGTTATAAAATATGTATTTCAAATACCAGAGCAAACGAAAAAATCGATACAACATACACTGTACATACTTCCTCATATACTAATGCATCGTTTAGTTATCTTTAGAAAATGATAATCGTATGAGCTGGTTTTTAGAAAATCCAATTATTGTTAAAGTTGACCAAGAATAAACTAGCCATATATTCATTGATTGAGAAAAATGAAATACGTAGTATTATTGTAGATGTATACTCAAGTAACTGTACGATATTTGAGCAAAATCGTTAGAGCCGTTTTTGAAAAAATCGAATTATTGTTAAAGTTGCCTAGAATAAATTACCCTTATATTCATTTTTTGAGAAATATGAACTATACAGTATTATTGAAGACGTAAACTCAAGTAACTGTACAAAATTTGATCAAAATCTTTATAGCCGTTTTTGAGAAAACCGGATTGTTGTTAAAAATGCGTAGAATAAACTACTCTTAATTATTGATCAATGTCAACCATTTCTATGTATATTCTGCTCAGTATGATAAAATGCCTAAGTACGAGATTTCATTCATTTTCGCTCTACTGTCTAGGCTCCAGAGCCAGTAACAGACAGACAGACGGCACTGCGAAACCGCTTTTTCGGATTCAGCGACACCTAAAACGTATACTTCCGTAAAAATCTCGAGGTCGAATTTTTTCGCGATAATAATACATTCTCAATATACTTCGTATATGAGAAAGTAGCAATGTAATTAAATTAATTAACTACGCTAATAAAATTCTAAATATTCATAAAATTATCATATTTACTTCTCTTCTCTGAACATTATTAAAAATAGTATTGCGGAGAAAGTAAACGTTATTCTACGCCTTATCTACCCGTCTCTAAAGTTTCTCGCATATGACATTATTCCATCCTATTTATAATTTAATCTTTACTCAATTACTACACACTCTGTTAAGTAAAATTAGATAATACTCTTTATCGGAAAATAATATGTACGTGACATCTGTATCACACGATTACATTCTCTTAAATAACACACATTTAACATATTCAGCGGTCCTGACGCACGTATCCACCCATATGACCAAACTCATCACGCATCGGCGACGAGGATAATTCTTCTTTCGCCGAGATTGTTTCACAGACCATAAAATTCAGATCGTACACCAAGAAACAAAAACTGGAAACCTTCGGGAGAATTAAGCATTTTAGTTGGGACAGCAACAAAAAAATCACGCGTCGTGGGAGAAGTCGCTTTGAAAAACACAATGGGTAAAACTACAAGAATCTTGTTGTCATTATTCTCCCGAGTGTGAGTGAGAAGCGTGAGCCGGCTCCCGAAAATAAAATAATTTTCCCAACTCCGAAGCGAAAAAGAGACGCAGCAGCCCAAAAAGCCTCCCACCTCTTCCCCTCTCCGTGATTTATGACGACTTGGTCCACCGTAAAGCAAAGGGAAAAGGGGCTGAAGATGTTGCGAGATATATTCAGAAGGCGTTTCAAATCCCCCGGAACACTTCCTTTCATCTTTTTTCCGTTATAAATGCCCGGAGGAGCTTATACAACACCCAGAAGTCCGCTCCAACCCTACATCATCAATGTTAACCTCACCCCTCTTTATATCGTGCCATCTCTATCTTTCCTTTTTCCCGTGTCTCACTTCATATCCATAAACCATCTCGTGCCAACTAACTTCTTCGAACCCTTTCGTGGATTAAAGCGGGAGAATTTCAGTTCGGAACTAACTGGTTAATCCCCGGCTTTCTGATATTCCTCGCTATAGAAAACTGATAAAATGTACAGCCCTATCTACCACAAATAAATGGAAAACAAAGTGTTAAAGCACCCGAATGTTTTGGTATTTAAGTTCAAGGGTTGAAATATTTTTCAGTCTTAATGCTTTCTTGAATTACAGATTTCTAGTCCGGGGCACACAGAGGTTTGTTAAAATTAAATATAAGGAAAAAATGTTAATTCTGCCTTAAATTCCACAAGGAAATCGTTCGCTTGTACAAATAAATAACCAAGCCTATTTCCGATGGATGGTTAACTATTTGTCAACTGTCACGTGTTGTAATACAAGTTCCTCGAACTATGATTTCCTGAGCCCCTCAAACTGCATCTAAACTTTAAAATAATTAATCTATGTTAGAATAAAGATTTTTGCTCTCAGAAATAAAAAATTAGACTATTCATTAACGGTCAACTTTGAAAATCGCTAACAGCAGTACGATCCGCCTAAAATACCTTTAAAACAAGTCGATCGCCGCAGATACATAACTTTCCCATGTCTGTTCCACATATATAAAAAATCGGTACAACATACACTTTACAAACTTTCTGATATACTGATGCGTCGTTCAGTTATCTTTTGAAAAATATGAGCTATGTAGAATCGTTATTAACATCAACGTAAATAACTATAAGAAATTTGATGAAAATCGTATTAGCCGTTTTTTTTTCGAAAATCCAATTTTTATTAAAGTTGCCTAAGAATAAACTAGCCTTATATTCATTTTTTTTGAGAAATATGAAGTATCTAGTATTATTGCAGACGTATACTGAAGTAACGGTACGAAATTTGATTAAAGTCGTTCGAGACGTTTTTGAGAAAATCAAATTATTGTTAAAGTTGCCTAGAATAAACTACTCTTATATTCATTTTTTGAGCAATATAAACTATTTGGTATTATTGAGGACGTAAACTCAACTAATTGTACGGAATTTGATCAAAATCGCTAGAGTCGTTTTTGATCAATCAAATCAAATTGTTGTTAAAAATACGTAGAATAAACTACCCTTAATTACTGAGAAATGTCAACCATTTCTCCAAAGATTCTATTCTGTATAATAAAATGCCTAAGTACGAGATTTCATCCATTTTCGCCTTGCCGTTTAGGCTCTAGAACCAATAACAGACAGACAGACGGCTTTGCAAAAACCACTTTTTCGTATATTTCCGTCAAAATCTCGAGGTCGAATTTTTTTCGCAATAACAATACTTTCTCACCACACTTCGTATATGAGAAAGTAAAAATATACGATTTTTATTGCTTACATAGCTTATTGAAAAATAAGATCGAAAACATTAGCTTTTTTAAAATATAGGGGTGGTGAGCCTATCTATCTTCCAATGGTTCCGAGGGCACATTTGTATGTCTTTGTTATACTGATAAATCAAAATTCCTTAAAAGCCATAAAACAATAAATCCATTATTCATCAACTCTTAAAATTAAGTGATAAGTCTTTTAAAAATTTACTGAGACAAAAATAATTGATGGTTTGGCACGAATATTTATGCTTGCATAATTAGAACCTGCAGCTTCCAAACGCATCTAAATTGAATTAAATTAAAATTATTTCAATTCAGAAATATACATAACACTACATCATAGTTAGGTACCAAGAAGCGTGACATCACCATGACGATTTTACCATTACTACTGTATCAGGCTAAAAATAAAGTAGCATTTTATACGAAATCATTAATTAGGATTTGATTTAGTGTTCGAGGTAGTTTTAAAAGAATTACAAAAATATGCAAATGTTGTCCTTGAAAATCTGCAGGAAGTCTTTCAAAGAAAATCATGCGTATAATGTTGAGAAGTAAAGACATGCTGTTTTCTTGGGCTTACCGCAACCACGCCGGTAAATCTCTTGCCCTTTACGTCCAATGTCATAAATTTACTCTTGGCTTGCCAATTAGCGTACACGATGCACGGTGTACGGTATGTTGTACGCCGGACGACACGACACGGTCGAGAGAGGTTAAGAGGCGAACTTCAGAACACACGTGAAAGAAGAGGAGACGGTCACTGACTCCAATTTGAATGCATTGTTGGTCAAAACCCTAGAAAGGCAATTAGAGCGCGTAAAGTGCATTAGCATGCTGGCGTGGTTCTAACGAGAATTATATATAAACGTACGCAAACGCTGTGAGATCCAACGTTTCTCAATAAATGAAACGGTAGTTTTATACTAAAAACTTCATAAAGTTTTATATTAACTACTATCCTTTCGCCTTACTCATTAGAGACGAAATATTTTTAATTTCCCTAAAAAAGATAGGTATCTCTATGCAGCATTTTGTACTAACAAAATTGAGAATTACACTTCCCAGTTATAAAATGTAATGTACTTAATTAAGTACCCAAAAGTCCATTGGAGACGCTGTATTGATTCCTTTAAAAACTATAATTACCGAAAATATTCAACGTAAATGAAAAATAAACATCTTATTCGTTATACATTAAAAAAAAAATATATCTTGCAATTGATAAAACTGATTTAAGCTCTTAACTGATTTTGTTGAGTCTAATTTATTACTGTGCTTACCACACCATCTTGAAAATCAGAAATAAATATATTTTTTAAGAGTTGAAAAGTATTATAATATCTATATTAAAGGTCTATATCGGCATTTCCTCACTTGATGCTTTAAATCGAATAATTTGGAAATTTTGAAATAACATTTATGTGAATAAGAGACAAGGTTTTTATCACATGCTAACATTAGGAAAGCAAGACCCGTCTTATACCAACGTAGCACAAAATAACTTCGCATGGGGGCAATGCTTTTAATTGAAGGCGCTGTAGCTTGACGAATCGGCGTTACCGAAGTGGATGTAAAAGAAAGGGGGAGGGATAAACGTTTGCAAAGTATTGTGCTGGGCCAAGGATACAAACGGAAAGTCCTACTGGAAGGCCTTCTCGCATTCTTATAAATACGGCAATGCTTACAGCAATATAAAAATCATATTGCATTTTTCTTTTTACCACGCGACGCGGACTAAGCCTTCCGCATCACTTCAAAAGAAAAACTTCAGACGTTAATCACTGCGATCAAAACATCCGAAATAAAACTCCAACGGCATCATCTCCTCAGAAACGGGTAATATCGAGCATTCCAAACGAGATATAATAATAAATAAAATAAAATAACTCCGAAGGAGAAACTCGCGGAAACGAAACCTAACGAAAAGAAAAACAAACTTTCCTCTCTCTCAAAAACTCATTTCCTTGAACTTCCTGGGGGAAAAGGGCGAATTGTCCGCGCGTATTTCTTTCTTGCGCTTTTTTTTATAAAGGGATCGTTCGTCTTCCTCTTTATTTACGACCTCATCGGAGGCTCACTTTTAACCACTTCCACAGAAAAGAAGTGAGCAAAGAAAAACAAGCATCGGCTACCGAGAAGATGAAGAGAAGGAAAAGAGAAGCGTCAGGAAGAAGAAACGGGAAGATTACCCGCAGAAGAGCCGCCGCAGAAAGCAAAACCAAGAGAGAGAGAGAGAGAGAACGATCATCGCGAGCGCCGCAACGCAAAAAAGAAACAAAATAGAAACTAGCTCCGCTTTTGTTTTCTCCCCCCTTTTGCTTATTTTTTTGCCACAATCGTGGTGGCGATGTTTTTTGCCGCGGAGGGAAACCGCAGTAACCGTTCATCCGCCAGAACCCCTCCTCACCTCGTGCGCTCTCCTCCCTCCTCTTTATCTCCCTCACCCCTTCCTTGTTCTATACGGTGGAATGATGAATGTCTAGCGGGGATGGAGTTGCAGCGGCGAAGGGAGGAGATAGACAAGAGGAGAGAGAGAGAGAAAAAAATGAGGAAGAAGGTTTAGGGGAGAAAGGGAAAGGATGAGAGAAAGAGAGTAGGATTGAAGAAGTACATGATGGAAATAAAGGAGAGATAGAAGGAAGAATAGGGAGGCTAAGGAAGAGAAAGGAGGGGGAGAAAGAGGGAGACAGAAAGAGGGAGCAAGACGGAGCAGTGGCGCGCACAGGATTCTCTCAGGGGAGAAGAAATATTTGGCAAGCACAAAAGTTGTATGCAAGTTATATCAATGTCGCGTATTGCATCATTTTTTATGATATAATAGCCCAGGTCTGTTGGTAGGTTAGTTGGTTGGTTGGTCACGCTATTCCATAGGCCGTACCTCTGGTAGCGAATTATGGTATTAACTCGAGAAAGAATCGAGAGAGAATCTCGAAATTTGGCAGGAATGCTCGACTAACATATTTTAAGGTAACGACGAAAATAAATCTCAAAAAAGGTCCTGGGTTCGACTCCAAGGAAGACATTTCCATTTTCCGTAAGGTAACACGTAAAATCGGCTTTACGACGTTCAGGCTTTCATTCTTTTTTAGATTAAAATTATAAGGAATTAACCTACGATCTTAGGATCTAAACAATTTTGAAGAAAAAATTACGTTTGTTTTTCTGTTCATCTTTTTCCGCCTACAGTTCCAAACAGCTCATGTTAAACGTTTATTATACATATTTTGTGGAAATCTTGTCATTCTAACGGGATGTTGCCTTGGCTACCAAGTATATTCTTAGACCTCAAAATCCTATTGTTATATAAATCCTTATGGATGCAAGCTTTGTATGCTTTTAATACGAGATAGGGAGGGAGAGAGATGGATGGTAACAGAGGGGGGAGATGGAGAGTGGAAGGGGGAGTGAGGGGAAGAAGGGAGGGAGAAAGAGGGAGGGAGACAGACAGACGACTTTATTGAGGACGAAATTGAGACTATATTTAAGAGAGAGAGAGGGAAAGGGAGAAGGGAAGGAGAGAGTGAAAGGGAGGGGGAAGGAGGCAACTATTTTAAGGTTAACTAAAGATAAACCCTCATATTGACGGGCTTTTATACTAGTTAATTATATTTATGTTAAAGGCGGCAAACCGCCTCCTATTCCTCTCTGACGGCGTCCATGAACCCAAATTTAAAATAACGATGTATGTTTCCACAGTTTAGAAAAATCACAATTTTCCTAGGGGGAATGGGGTCCGGACCCGGTGGACCTCCTCCCCCATGTGTGCCCCATTGAGAGGGAGAGGGGGAAAGAGAAGGGAGAGAAAATAGATATGAGCGTGAAGAAGAGAGGGAGGGAGAGATAGAGGGAGGGAGAGAGGGAAGGCGAGAGGAGGGAGGGATAGAGGGAAGGGAGAGGGAGGGGGAAGAGGGGGATAGATGAGAAAGGAGAGAGAGGATAAGAAGAGAAAGAGGGGAGGGATAGAGGGGAATAAAGGAGAGGAGAAAGAGAGGGTGAGATAGAGGGGAGAGGGAGGGAGGGAGGAAGAGAAAAAAGGAGAGAGGGAGAAAGAGAGGGTGAGATAGAGGAAGGGAGAGAGAGAGAGGGAGGGAGGAAGAGAAAGGAGAAAAAAGTGGGAAGAGAGAGAAGGGAGGGGAATATCGAAGAGGGAGAGAAAAGAGGAATGAGAGAGCGGGGGGGGGGGGAGAGAGAGAATGAGGATGAGAGATTTAAGGGTGCCAAAACTTCCTCCCCCATCTCTCTCTCTCCGTAACTGGCGCCGCCGAAGCGTTCAATTCTCGCACTTTTTTCTTCTTTTCGTTCCGTCTTCTGCTCTCCACCTCTTCCTTCCCACACTCATTCCGACCCCAGCCCTTTAGCGGTCATTCATATCCTTCCTAATCCTGAAAAAACGGGTAAGCACCCTTCATTTGTTCCCTTTCCTATATATATATATATATATATATTTCATTTTATTTTTGCCCATCACCCATAGAACGTACGGAACAACAAAAATTCTTCAAAAAAAAGAGCAACATCCATCCATCTCTGATAAGAGCGCTAGTCCTATACCGTGCTTCTTTTGTTCCCCACTCCTTTCAATTAAGAGAACTCCGCGTTGCGTTTCATTCTGCCGATTTATGTCTGGTCGTTTCTCTTATATTCGTCCCCGATGATTTTGAACCATCGGTACGGCCTCACGTGACGGCTTATGCGGTCAATGTTTGTCTGCACTCGCTGCCTTTCGGCACCGGGTGAAATCATCTCCTGTCTGGGAAGCTTTGGGAAATTTGTTTTTCCCTGATAAAAACACAAATCATAAATTTTAATCCTGGCGCCGGTCAATGATTAATGGACGGAAACGCAGCTGTGTTCTTGGGCTGGTCGACTGATTGGTTCGGCTGAATTCTGTTCCTGATGTCGCGTAGTTAATCTTCGGAGTTCGCATCTCTGAGGGACGTCGCGAATGCTGGACGTCTGACTCATCTCGAAAGTTGGTTGTGATATATCACGGATTTCCAGTGAAAAAAATTCCTTACAAATGAACGACTCGTATGCGAGCTAATGAGAGATTGCATGGCAGTTTCCGTTCATGCCACCGCCTCATATGGGTATGACTACCTTTAATCAAACTATTTTCGGGAATCTACTCGTAAAACGTCATCGGATCGCGTTTTATGAACGTTGGCTGACGCTGGTGGACGGCCAATAACGTCGCAATATGCTCTGCGAAATTGCAATTTAGAGCGAAAACGATCTAACCAGCAATAAAGGCCCAGGAGGAATTCTATCTTCCCCACAAACGGGAAATCACGGTAACCGCTTTGTCATTTATAGACTGAACGTTGTATTTCCTCCAAGCGACTCGATTAATGATATTAGAAAAATCTACTTCATATTGGGTCACGTTTAATGAGCAAATTACGATTATATTTTGATAAAATTTTATAAACAAATGGAGAAAACATGAAAAATCTTTTCCATTGAGATCCGCTGATTCACTGGTCATTGGTTTATAGGAGAACACGAGATGTGTCGTTAACGTAATTATTTTAAGTTTATAGGGAAACCTTAACGTGTCAATCAAAAATAATTTGTTTAACAGAAGTTGTCTTTCCTTAGTCCGGCAGACTGTTAGATTAAGCAGTGTGCATCATTTATCATGACACTTATATTTAGTTTCGACAATAACTTTCCATCCAATTACAATTTATTTTGAAAAGACTGTGAAAGGGTATCAATTAATTAGAGAGATTAGAACATTTGGATAGCGGGATAATTGATTATAAATCCGTGCACGTTTTATTAATTATATATGTATATGATTAATTATTTCACCTAAATCGACCAAAAGAAGTTTTCGCCAAATTTTCCAAAAGAAAAACATTCGATAAACAAAGCACATACCTCCCCAGTGGTACTTAGGCACCTCATAACCCCGATTATTCGTGTCATTCGGTACAGGTAGGCACGAATAATATAAGAGTTACTATACAAAGGATTTCGAAGATAAAATTCATTGGAATATTTGTTAAATATTATAATTTATTCACCTAAAAAGGCCACAGGATGTGACTCCCGAACGAAGGTATTCTATGCAGAAAATGTATTGTTTTATTAAAAGTTTAATATAATAATATTTAATTTATTTCATTAAATATTTATTTTTTGTGTATAAGGTGTTACATTTTCACATTAAACAGTGTGGCTAATTTAATCATAATAAATGACCAACGTAATAACTGATATTGTAACGGGAATTAGAGCTCTTTATATGATAAGTAATAAATAAATAATAAAAGAGGTAAAAATGTTGAACATAAAAAGGGATTTATGAATAGACGTTATCGGGAAAAATTCAAACATCAGATACTCCGCAACCCAGCAAATCCAACCACTACCAATTGGTGCTTTATTATAGAATAGCCGCCGATGGTAACAGAACATCTCATTTAATCCTTATAAAAGTCATGTAATTACCCCCCAAAAGTACGCGCTTACCGCAGACGTGCTATGAAAATCTAAACCGAATCTACTTTCACTCGCACGGCGTTTCATTTAGTTTTTTTTGTAGGGAACACCTATCTCGACCAGCGAGAGAAGAAAAAAAAATAATTTAAAAACGCAGACTCGGCGCAAAAACTTGATTAACATCGCGTCATTTGCAGAGGCGCTCTCGTCTTCCTACTTCAGCGAAAAAAACTGTCGAATTTCACGGAGGTGAGCCGCTTCATTAGCGAGCGGTTGGCTTCACTCGTCGGGTTAGCGTTGTTACGGTAGCCGCGAGACAATTTCTTCAAGGGCGAATGAACGGGCCGCGGGAGCGGAAAGTGAGTGGGCGGAGGAGAAATATGGAGGAAAGAGGAACAGGAGAGGTTTGGAGGTAAAGTAAAAGGAGACTGAGGGAAAGGAATTCATACCCATATTTGCAAAAATTATTTTACACACGAAAAAGCTTATTAATTCGTCAAGTATAACCAATAGCCTTTAAAATGTCAGGAAAAACATTTGCGTATTTCAGTTACGGAGTAGCCACAATCAGCTGTGTTTCACAGATGGTAGATTCTAAAAGAACAGAATCTAGCCCTGTGAATACCACTGATGACGGCTGATTTGCAGCCGGTATGCACGATCGGTTTTCGAGGCTTTTTATAGCTATCAAAGAAGCTTATGTCGATAAGAAAAAGCCTGTTATTTTGTTTATGTAGGATCAGCTATTTAGAAATTCGTGGTAGAGTTCAAAACTGATAATATTAATCTGTCGTATTCAGGTTTACGTTAATGTATTAATTCATATTTCCCGTCTTATATATTTAATGTGCAACAACAATATTAACCTTTGATCTGAGGCTCGTAAGTTTTTGAAGTCAGATACTCCATATTCAATTTGTTCGCCGTTTGAGATTCAATCCAAAAGTACCTACCTTATATTTACAAAGAAAGTATGAATAAGAGCGTTAGTTTCTCGCGTAAACCATTAAATATAGATACTTACATTTGAGTTAATGTCCAGTGAATTATTTCATGAAATTTGGAAAAGATTAAATCATAAATATTTCTTGGGAATAAAAGTTATAAATAAAAATTATAGATTTAATAAAATCGAGAATAGTAAATCATAGAAAACAAAACAAAAAAATCAAACAATAGAGTCTAATGACGCAAATTCCTTTCCTTAATTTTACGCATGAACTACCGGTAAAAATGAAATAAATCACACTAAGAACTTGCCTGAGAGGCGTCATAGGTGAGTCATGCATCCAACCCGAGAGTGAGAATTATTGCGCCTGACTAGTCTTGAATAGCCTTGTAAATAAATCCTTTCCTCCGAAGGATCTTCTCGGTACAAGAGCGTTTAGAGAGGATTGGATGAGAGAGAATCATTTAGCGACAGAAGAGGAAATAGAGGGACATGGAAAAGACGGAAATAAAAATATACGAGGAAGAAGGTAGATGAAGAATAATAGTCAGTGACAGAGAGAATGATCAAGAATTGAAGGAAAGAAAACAGACACGAAGTAGCTCATGCTGGAAGGGATAAAGGACGAGAGAGATGGCGGAAAAAACAAAAGAATGAACAGAAGCGAGGAATAGGATTGACCATAAGGAGATAGAAGAGCGGAAGAAGAAGAAGAAGAAATAGCCAAACGAGGACATCCACGTCCACGTAACATCCTTTAATCCACCAAGGATTGTGAGTGGCAAGGGATAATTATACTTTCAACCTCACTCATCTAGCATTCACAAAACCTTTTTGGGAATAAGGGATCCATTAAAACGATCGTTTTTCACGCTTAATTTCCTTAATTTAATCCTCGAGATTCCATCTACCCTTATAATCGAGAATATAGACAATGGGATTGGGTTTTTGAGAAATACAGGCAGAGGGATCATAACTAGAAGAGAAGCGAAAATAATATACACAAGAAAGGGATGCAAAGAAAATGAAATGGACGGTTAATATAGAGCGCTGAAGAGATAACGCCGAAGCGTATGAGAGAGAGAGAGGGGGGGGGGGGAGAGAGAGAGAGAGAAAGGGGATTATAAAAAAGGAAAGGAAGTTGGCTAGGGAAATTGGAAGGAGAGCGGCGAGTGGGGTGCTGACGAGGAAGAGAAGATAAAAAAAGGGTACCTCCATCGAAAGGGATAATGCCTTGCATTGCGGATGATCTCTTTCTCTGTCCAGCGCCTTCATTTGCCGCATCGGAGAACACTCGTTTGGGAGAGATGGGGAAAAAAAGAAACTAATCCCCAAACTCTACCTAATGCCGTTCTGCCCAAGACATTGAGACGCATGCGGATGGTGATGACTAGCCGCCTCTTTCTTTCTCTCTCTCTCTCTCTCTACACCAATTTTCTCCTTCTATCTTTAGACAGCTCTATATTTGACCGTCTATTTTTACTTTCTCATAGTATACGAAGTATATTCAGAAAGTATTTTAATCGCGAAAAAAATCGACCTCGAGATTTTGACAGAAATAATAGGTTTTAGGTGTACCTGAGTCCGAAAAAGTGGTTTTCGCAATGCCGTCTGTCTGTCTGTTATTGGTCCTAGAGCCTAAACGGTAGAGCGAAAATGAATGAAATCTCGTACTTTGGCATTTTATCTTACAGAGTAGAAGCTACGAAGAAATCGCTCAATAATTAAGGCAAGTTTATTCTACGTATTTTTAACAACAATTTGATTTTCTCAAAAACGCCTCGTACAGTTAGGTACTTGAGTTTACGTCTTCAATAATACTACGTAGTTCATATTTCTTTAAAAAATTAATATAGTAAGGCTAGTTTATTCTAGGCATCTTTAACAAAATGTGATTTTCTTAAAAACGGCTATAACGATTTTGATCAAATTTCGCATAGTTACTTGAGTTTACATCTGCAATAATACTACATAGTTTAGATCTCTCAATAAATGTATATAAGGCTAGTTTATTCTTGGGCAACTTCAATAACAATTGGATTTTCTAAAAAAAAAAGGCTCATACGATTTTCATCAAATTTCATATTTAAGTTGATGTTAATAACGATTCTACATAGTTCATATTTTTCAAAAGATAACTAAACGACGCAGTAGTATATGAGAAAGTTTGTACAATGTATATTGTACCGAATTTTAACTTCAGCTCTCCTTCCATCTCTCTCTTTTTATCCTCTTCTGCCCTACGTCAAGCTGTCACTGACTACCCCTCTCTCCAAATCTTTCTCTATTTCTCCATATCTGTATCTCTCTCTCCACCTACTGTTCTATCTCCCCTCTCTAACCATTTATTTACTTATTTTGTTCCCTACGTCTATTTTAATCTCTCAGTCACCCTTCCAACCAATCTCTACCTTTCTCCATCATCTCAATCTTCACTCTATCTCTGCCAAACGTAAATTCAAAATTGACGATGGGTCGCTTGTGTGAGAAATTAAAATACGAAAAAAATAAAGCACCGCTGAAACTGTTTATTTTATCTTAGTTTCTAAGTAGTATAATATTCAAGTATCTATGATTCAAGGTTTGAAGTGATGATTTTATAACCATAAAACCCGATGTATTTTATGTTCGTTCATTAAAATGTTGCTCTTACGATTGGCAATGACAAAGGAATAAGTTTTGAACTGTCGCCTTCCTGATGTAATTAGTCAGAAAAAAATAACTCAAAACGCTTCCACGCCTAAATACTTCAATAAACACACCTGTGATCTACAAGACAAAATAATTAATAATACAGATTTTCTCCAGATGTTTCCGACTTCTTAAGACAGGGACTGCTGGCTATAAATTTATCGTGGTTATAAAAATTGTTTGATGCTGATAACGGAAAGAACGACCATCCATTTAGCTTTCAAATACACCTTAAGCTATCGTTTCTGTAAGTCTGCTTAGTGCGATACTATGATAAAAAATAAAGTTAGAATCGGACTTTTATGGTCAGGGTGAAGAGCTGTCTTTGTCGCGAGAAAAGAGCTTCGGGGACACAGAAGGCTTTTAGCAGTGTTGCTGAGGCCATGGGACCACACCAAGTGATTAAGTATCCGAACCGTAACTCATTCTTACGGCATCGTGTGATTACGCCCAGTCCCTGTAAGGGGAGAATACCATTAACTCAGTTGCACCGAGGGGAGGCTTTGGAAGCCCGGTTCCTGCATTAAAGTACTCTTCAAATGAAATGCGCCAACATATCACACGGAGTAATGTCTTTTTCGAAGGACGCAGTGATTTACTGCACCAAAAGTTAAGGGGTGGGGCAATGCTGTAGCGCTGTAAAAAATACGGCGGAATAAAGAATCGAACTAGGGCTCGCTACACGAAAGGTTTTTCCCTTTTGGAATCCCCCACACAATAGGACGTACTCCAAAATAATGGTTTCCAATCTCTGACATCCCATACGTATATAACACTTTATTTTTTCTTGTGCCAGCGAGAATAAATGAAAGGATATTAATTCTTTTGTTAAAGTTGGCACTTCGCTTAAAAAAATAAAAAAATGAAAGACCGAAAAATAATTTTTAATTGATTTTTTCTGAACTCCCTTATTAGTCATTTACCTAATCACGAAAAACGATTATTAGCTAATTTTTTCACGGAAATGATTTTCCCTTTTCACAGGGACATTTTTCCGTCCATTCAATGTGATTTTCGAGAAAATTCTAATCAGCATATGGGTCATACTTTCATCATCTTGCTATAAAATAAACTGTAACAGTTCCATCATGCATTCGACCCAGCGAACCTAAAAAAAAAACAAAACAAAGCAACAACGGCACCCGTCTACTGAAACGCCACATGCCAAACCCTCCTATGGCCCCCTTCATCCGACCAACCTCCCCTCTCTCACCTATCAACACCACTCCATCCCCTTCGTCGATTTCGACTTCATATGCACCACTTCAAATAAATCCAACCGTCCTATATAACCCTGCCAAAACACCCCTAAACCACCCCCACCTTACCCTTCAATAAAACAGACTTCGCTACGCATCTTTGAAAACCCTCAAACTCCGCCAAACCCGACCACTACTTCACCTTCGGTTTTAGAACCTCGGTGACGTCACCACACCGCCATCCCCTTCCCCTCCTCAAGCGAGTTCCGAGTATATCTTTAACGGCAGCTGTCTAATGCACCGGTCTCCTGCTTTTTATGACGGATAGATGGCGCTGAATGGCTCGATTCGGGAAAGGGCGATGAGGGGGAGGAGGAGGGGGGTAAGGAGGAGGATGGAGGAGAAAAGGGAGCAGAGAAAGGGGTGGGAGATGTGAAGGAGCTTTTGAGAGAGATGCTGCTTTGGGATGCTGTGCGCCCGTACAGACTGCACGAAACACTTTAAAAAGAGCCGTTTTGAAGAGTTCCGCGCTTTCCAAGCTGTAGGCACACAGATCGGAGGGAACGTGAAGTATGCGAGAGATTGATGGAAAGAGGAGGAACGATTCTGGGCCACGGGCACGCCTTATCGGAAGAGAGAGAGAGACTCCCGTTTGAGAAGATACATATTCGTGAAGCATGCGTTTATCTCGGCCGACCAGGTAAAAACAGGCCAAGAGATAGATCTCTTTTTGTACCCAGCGAGAGGATGCAAAAGTCCAGCATAGCAGCTTCCGAGTTTTTTTTTTTTTTAAAGTCGCATCCATGCCCTGAATTTTCCGCATGGGTGGTCGGATTCTGCCTTGTTGGCAAGTAAAGGTAAAAAAAAAAGATGTAGACGCGGCATGCGCTTGTGTGCGTGCATCTCATATCGAAGGCAGGCTTTTTAGTATTTTCTTGCGACGCTTCTGATAATCGATTCCCGCTTCGCTCCTTGAATGCGGTTCATCACGTGTATCCAGGCACAACCTGCTTCCCCTCTCTTATTCCTCTCTACGTCGCTATTGTGATGCGAAATTCTATGCTGATTAATGGATGTTTTTATGATAAACGGATAAATATTCCTTAAATGTTTATCTAAAATGGTTTTAATATGGTTAAGAAATACCGTTTTCTATTTTACCACTTTAAAAAGAAACAAAAGTGCTAACTAAAAGTAACGTTGATGCAAACCTTCAATAATCATCTTCAGTGCCGTAACTAGGATATGGCAAAGGTGGCATTTGCCATAGGCGCCACTTGCAAAAGGCGCCAAAAACGTTCCCGTAAAAATTGCGTAAAGTTAATTTTTCCATAAATAAGTCTTATTTTAACAGTCAAACTTTGATTTATTATAATAAAATCGCTACTGTTGTTTATTAAAATGCAGAAAAAATAATATCCTGCAAAACAAGGTGTTTTGTAAAACTTTGCCATAGGCGTCATAACGCCAAGGCACGCCTTTGATCATCTAACTTACTTTTAATGAAAAAATTTAGAACGGAACTATGAAATGATAGAGTAAAAACATATATTAGTGTTTAAAGGTACCGAAAGTATTCTTAACAGTTCAATCAGAAATAAAAACATAAACAATTAAAATATGCAAACGATTGCCTACCAAAGGTCTCTATTTCAGTAGATACTGCTTATTGCGACCACATTGGTTCAAATTTAAATGGCAACGTAACCATCGGTTTTGGAGTAACACGTTTGATTACAACAACCAGCGATAACAGCAAGCGGTATCTACACCATTTTAAAGCGTCTCGTCACGTTCAGCAATAAAACTTCCTTGTGGATCGACATAAAATAACTAACACGATCACCTTAAAAAAAAACAAAAATTTCAAGTAAAAGTGCATTCTCATTATTCGACAGGGTGGTTTACGACAACAAATTTAAAAAACTTGGTATGTATTACCAGTCGCGGCGGTTCCGTAGAGACAAAAGCTGATGGAGGGGGAGAATTTGAGTGAGGGCTTTAAGAGAGGAGAGAGGCGCGTTTTTTTTCTTTCGCGGGGAGGGGACAGGTGCGATTGTGGGATGAGGCGAGCGGTGGGTGGCGGGTGCGGGGAGGTGGGGCGAAGGATAGCATGAACGGAAGACGATTTATGGCCACCTCGGAAGTGAGGCTAACGAAGCAATTACGCTGAGGGTTGAAATAGAAAACGGGATGGGCAGATGGCATTTTCAGGCGAGGCTAATTGAAAGATATAATATTTTAACCGAACACTAAATAAAAAAACCCGGATGCTAAAGTCGAAAATTTTTTCTCTTCCCATTGTAAGCCGTCAAATATTTTTGTTTTTATCTTTTCCCGCTCCGTATGAAAGGCGGCGAATACATTACGTCGTTGAAAGATATGACGGGTAACTCGCGACTGGTCGACCTTCAAAATGTTACGGACCTCATTATCGAACCCTAACTCACGAAAAGGTTGAACGGTGATAGTTTTTTTATATAAACCGTGGTGGTCTCTAGGTAATGAGCTGAGATCAACAGATGGACAATGTATTCGATTACTTTCAAAACGTAAAAAAACTGTATCTTATGTGTAATTTAAGCATAAGCTTAGAAGGGTGGGTCATTTAAACTGCTCTTATTGCTACATTTTTTTAAAGCCTGTTGTAATGGGAAAGATGTAAGATGAATTACGCTTTTCTTTAGAAATTAATAAATTATAAAAGAAATGCTTTATGAAGAAAAAAAAGAAGAGAATTGCAGTTGCTTATGCATGGTGAACATCTTTATAAATTCATCGCCTCCAAAATTTGATCTCTTGCATTTATTTTACTTGACGATTCCGTATTACTGTTCGCTACAATTAAAAAATTAATTAATTTTCTCTCTCGTTCTATCAACAATTTTATTCCATCACCACTTTTTGATTCTTGCTATAAATTCTTACTCAGTTTTTTCTTGTCCGTAGATCCAGCCGGTTATTCATCATTTTCATCCCCGTTTATTTAACATGGGATATACAACAGCAGAGTTTACGAATACTGAAACTTAAAAGTGTAAAAGAGTAAACTGTTTTATACTCGGAATTTGCGATCGATCATACCTTTCATGTAAGAAACCCATTTTAGAGCCAGGAATGCGATATCAAAGCTAGAGATTAGGTACATACGCTCGATTCACGAACTTTGGAAGATCAAAATTTTAAGGTATTTGTATACTAACGGGACTCATAACTCAGAGAGCATCATCAAAGAAGGCGCATATGCGTAAATATTTTACATGTATTACAAGTTACCGAAAAAACGAGGTGCTTCGTAAAATTCCAAATCGACCACTATATCCTGCAACTTAGGCCAGCGGATCAGCGCGTTTCTTGTTAAAACGATCGGCAGGACACGAATAAGAAATTAAATAAAATAAATACCAGGATACATAAATAATAAAATACTTGCAGTACCAGAGCAATTTTTTGCGCGGAATTCTATTAGTAGACAGAACGTAATAGGTATGATACACATTTTATTCCTGTGAGAGACGAAAATTATTCTTACTAAACTCTATTAAAGACATTTTATTTAAAAGCAACGAAATTGTAGATACGTAATTTATAAGTGTGAAAATAGATTTAAATTATGCAATAAATGTCTTATTATAGCACAACGTAGCACAGGTTTTTACATGGGGTCATATTACTAACAATAAGTAATTAAGAGATACCCAGCAGTAACAAATACCCAAAATGTTTTTATTGTATGATTTTCATATGGGTGAATCCGTACAACAATAGAATCTCGAGTTTAACAAGGCTATTGGTCGGCAAGGCAACTGCTCATTAAATACGCATTAATTTGCCAAAATTTTTTATTTAAAAGATAAATTCAAGCGGTTTCGAATAGAGAGCGAGAAAATAAGAAACTTCGTACATTTCTCTTTAATGTAGCAGATCCGAAAATCGTGCGTCTTTTTTTTCATAATTTAATTTTGCAAAAGAAAATAAGCTTGTAGGTCTGAAAACGAATTTTTACGTGTTCTTTATATACGATGGAAATTTTCATCTGGAATAGAACCCGGGACACTTTCGCAAACGAAAATAGTTTTTTCTGGGTCTCCTAGTTGGCAGAAACAAAATAGCTTGTACAGCATTTCTCTATGACAAACTGATCAAGAGATAAAAGGGAGGGTTTGTCCCCGACAAACGGTTGAGCAATTATATATATAAGATAGTAAGTATATAAAATTAGGCTCTCTATATAAATATTATTACCTAGATTTTTAATTCAAAGGATAATTATCGAATTCGCTTTATGGCTAAATTCCAATTATAATGTATACTATAACAAAAACTGTTTTATGCGTAGTAGAGATATCAAAATAATTGATGATTGCAATTTTTGAGTTATTACCACCATTGGACTCTGCTTCCTCAACTCCGCAAAACGCATATTACAATATAACGATATCATTGAACGAAGACACCGATATTTAAAAGTAAATGGCTTCTTAGTTTCAACCTGCTACAGCGAAGCAAAGATAAAGACATTTTTCACCATTGAATCAGCTCGAAAAACCCATTACGCAGCCACTCCCTAAAACACCATATGCCAGACATAGGAAACATATAACCCAAAAATGAATTATCGAACTCACCCCATGGTTCGATCCGGTTGAAAATACAGGAAAAACCAGATGTGCATATTGGTCAAAAAGCAGCAGCTTTTGATGGCAGATCTGCAAAAAGAAGACAATATGAGTACTCATTACTGTTAGAATATGTAGATCTGATACATAAGAAATAACCCAAAATATGCATTAAAACAAATTTCAAGAACGTCACATAGTGACCAAAATAAAATCAAGTTTTTAATTACTTAAAATAAATCAAATTGACGACGTGAAGTAGAAATAGAGCAAATTACCTTCTCTAACCTCGCATTCAACTGATCATTTCTCCAATGGAGGGAATGAAAGACGGAACTACGTTCATTTATTTTTATTAAGCTAATAACATCTTCATCGCCAATTGACAACAGCCAAGTCGAGCACATACCACCGATAACACGGTAGGAGTCGAACACGCAACCATAGCAACACCCTAGACACGGTATTCCTCCTTTTATCAAAGCCGCAACTCACGCCTTGTTCCCGGTCTATTACTCCGCCTCAACCTACACGAAAACATGTCTTCAAAGTCATTTTACATATCGTCAGACCCTACGGAAGTGACGTTCTACTGGAACGTTAAACCAGACGAAACGTACCTGAAAAGGAAGCTCTCTACGAAAGCGGAAGCCTTCATACTCGCGATTACACCTTCGCATTATTTTTTCGCGGAATGGAAACGACTCTTTCTCATTACCTTTCATCTCGCGTGTTTTTTTCCTATCGCTCTCCGTTCGTCTCCTCCGAAGATGACCGAAGAAGCATCGATAGAATGCGACTCGACGCTTTTACCCTTCCATTCCAGCTCCCGCCGAGGCGAGGCGAGGAGGAGGTTTTTCGCTCACCCTCCGAGCACACTTCAACGACAGCGCGGCGAGATCAGCGGAGCGTGGTTCGAGGAAGCGGAACGGAGCGAGAGAAGGGAAGGGGGGGGGGATAGATAGCGAGGTATTCCACGGGGGAAAAGATCCTTTTTACCCCTTCCCAAGCCTCGATCCCCTCCTCGGGCGCCATCTTTACACTCCAATCCGCCACCTCTTTCCCCTTCCGACTCCTTTTTTTTCTTTCCCTCCCCTCTCCGCATGGCTTCCTTATCCTGAGTCCCTCTTCCTCCCTTACACTCCCCCCCCCTTCCTCCCCACCCCACTCGCCCCCTCAATGCCGCCTCCTTCTCACTCAAATAACGCCGTCATTTTAATCCACCTCTCAAGCTCTCCTGAATCCGCGCTTTTAAGTAATTTTCCGGCGTCTGAAGGAAAAGGACGGTTGCCTAGCGACTGAAAACCCTTTTCTTCATCCGTTCCAGGTTCCAAGAAATATTCGGAAAAAATTTTTTTATCCGTATATACATATCTCCTAGGATGCTTTCCTTTCGATCAAAAGAGACATAGGGAACGTCGTAATTGAACCTTTATGCATACAAATGAGCGACGTTAGACACGAAAATGAAATAGTACGCCTCCGTTCGAAACGAATCCCGGGGCACTTCTGTTTTTAATTTGCGAGTTTTTGTAGCCTTCTAAAATTGCGATCTTTCTTTCCTAGGGAAGTATTCTCGAAGAAATAAAACAGTCGAGAGATCCTTTCGTTTCCACGGATAAGAGGTTTTAATTACGTCCGCCGAACGATCGAACGAGGCGAAATAAACGCGTTACGAGAAGCGCTGATGGATATGCTAAAGCGATGAGTACTCCGCCGAAGAGTGAGAGAGAGAGAGAGAGAAAGATATTTCGGCGAAGATTTTTCACGCGATATTATTTTTTTTAAAAGAAATTCGTCGAGTGCGGAATATCTACATTTTTTTCTCTCTCTCCCTCTCCCGTCGCTCTCCTCATTTTTTCATCTCTCTTCCAAGACGTGTAAAGATAATGGGAGAGAACTCAGCAGTTTCGTGATGGAGTTATGGGAGTGGAAAGGAGTGAGAAAAATGTAGAGGGGGTGGAGAGAGGGAGGGGGAGAGAGAGGAAGCGATGATGGGAGATGGAAGATAGAGAGAGAGGGGAGAGTAGAAGGGGGCATGGGAAGAAGAGGAGAGGGAAGAAGTGAGAAGAATGAAAGAAGGTAAGACAGTAAGAGAAGCTGAAAGAGAATTAAGGAAAACATAAAGATATATGGAAGGAGAGAAGGGTTAGAGAAGAACAGTCGTGGAAAGTGATAGAGACAAAGGAAGGAGAGAAGCAAAAGAAGAAAGAAATAGGAGTTATGCGAAGAGAGGGGGAAAAGAAGAGGGAAGGAGAAGAGATGGTATGAGAGGAAATGGGAAGTGATGGGTGAATGAGAGAGGAGGAGAAAGAAATAGTTAAGAAGGCGGGGAGAATGGGGGGGAAGAGGGAAGAAAGATAGGGGAAGAAAGAGGGAGGATAGATAGGGGTGAAAGAGGGAGGATAGATAGGGGTGAAAGAGGGGGAAGAGGGAGGGAGGAATATGGGGAGAAAAGAGAGGGAGGAAAGAAGGGGAGGAGAGAGAGGGAAAAAGGGAGGGGAGGAGGGAAAGTTGGAGAATGAAAGGGGGAAAGGGAGGGAAGTTAGGAGAATGAGAGGGATAGGAGAGAGAGAGAGGGAAAGGAGAATATAAGTGAAGGATACAGAAATGGAGAGAAGAGAGAGGAGTGCGAAAGTAAAAGGAGAAAATAGGAAGGGAGGAGAGGTTCAAAGATAAAAAGGTGGGAAGGAGAGGGATAAGAAAGGGAGTGAGAGACAACGGAGAGAGAGAGAGAAATGATAGGCAAGAGATGGATGTGAAGTGGGTGCGTATGAAATAGGAGGGGAGCAGAAAAGATCACAAAGTTGCGATGGATGTGCTTTGTAGTTAGGAGGGGGGGAGGGGGGAGGGGAAATACAAGTGGTGATGGGAATGAGTGGAGAGAGGGAGGAGTGGGAGACGGTGATAGTGGAAGGAGTGGCAGATGAAGAGATAGGCGAGGGACGTGTAGAGAGAGTGATAGGGTGAAAGAGGGATAAAGAATGAGTGGAATGTTTGAGTGGAGTAGGCAGTGATTGAAGAGAGAGAGGGGGGGAGGAAAAGCTTATTCATCTGAAATATAAAAGCGATATCATCTCTGCTTCTCTAATTTTTTCTCTTTCCTAATAGAACAATGTATCATTCGGATGAAATATCTTCGAGAGGCGAAGCAAAATGCTTCCATAATTCACGCGCTCAAGCAATAAACTCAAAGTGTATCTTTGATAATGAATAATTTCTTTAAAGTAAACATATATTTCTGATATCCAGGTTATACTTTAATATTTTAAGAACTATATATGTAGGTAATGGATTGTTTTAAAATGCGTCATGCATATAACGCTGAACATCATTAAATTTTGATTTTTCTCAATTTCGACGTTGAAAAGAATAAAAATCTATGAACTAATAATTCGAGTTTACCATTTTATTCCTTGTTACATACAAAGTTAATCTACATACAAATGTCGTACTTGCAAACTGCGGTCATTAAAATTCTTATAATAAAACTCGCCATCATGAAATGTTTCAAAGTAGCAGTTCAAAGTATCGCTAAACAGAGAAGAAAACGGTTCGTTAATTGATTAAAGTGAAATTAGACAACCACAGACTTAATTGGACGGTAAAAAAGGAATTTTGTTGCATTTTTAACGTTCCTAACCGGACATCAAAAGACAAGCATTTGCTGCCTTTAATTCGATTTTCCAGCAAAGCAGCGTAGTAACTGCTGTCCACTCTCTCGTAAAGCGAAAAAATGAAAGCAGCAAGAAAATAATGTATAATAAATCTCTATATCTCTCTATCGTTTTATACACAAACTTATTTGATATAATGTTCAGTTTTGAAGACGAAAAATTAGAGTTAAATTTGAACAGGAACGAAAACTACATAAGTAAATAGTATATAAATAGATAAACCACATTATATTTTTATAAACAATCTTCTGACTGAAATACAGAGATTAAAATATTTAATTCATTAAAAGAAGTATTTTCTCCTGGATGAGCAAAAAGGAGAAGTAGAAATTATAAATGATTTGATTAAGTCCATAAATCTAAATACGTAACATTTTTGGTCAGGATTATATGAAACCTCCACGAAATACTGCGAAAAAATCTCAGATGAAACGTACTAAATTAATTAAATGCAGTCACTTGAACGCTGGCTCATTTAACTTGTGCATAACCCTCACCAAATTAAGTCCGCCCGACAGCAAACATTCAGCCCCCTTAACACGCGCAAGTTTTACTCGAACATTTACGTGCGATTACACGTCGAAAACAAATTCCGACCGCCATTTGTCGGTGAAATTAGCCAATGCCCCAGGGAAGAGAAGAAGAGGCACTGACTACTTAAATACAAATGAGAAGAGAGAAAGAGAGATTCTTCCTACATCGGCCAAGTCCCGGCGTCATCCATTTCGGATACAACAGAACTGCCATCGAAACCCTCATTCTGAGAGAAATAAAAAAGGAGAAAATAAATGAAGAGGAGTAGGAGGAAGGAGAGAGAGAGGGGGGGGGAGGAAAGGAAGAGAGGATTGATGGAAGTAGAGAAAAGAACAGGGGAAGGACAGATGCTAAGGCTTTAATTATCCACGTCTACGTTTTATTGGATCTTCTCTCCTTCCCTATGGCTTCCGACATTTACGTTCTGGGTGGAGACGGGAGGGGGGAAATGAGGAGGAGGCGACGGGTAGGAGGGGATATTGGAAAGGGCTTGGAGAGAAAGTGGAAAATCGGTTGAAAACGGAGGTGAGGACGGGAGATAGAAAGAATGCGGTAGAAAGGAAGGTAACAGTACAGATGAAAAGGAAGAGCGCATAGAGAGAGAAACGATCAGAAACCGGACTCATAGAGAAAATGGGTCAACAATAGTTCTGATCGCATTAAAAAAATCTAGTGCAGTCCCCGTTTCTATGCAACAATGTAGGTAAAGAGGAAAGAAAGCGTGTGGGAGCAACAAGAGAAAATTAGATTTATAAAGAAACGGCCACAATGATTGCCTCGAGCGTTTTTTTCAACTAGGAGAGAGTCCATTGCTTTTCAACGGTTTTCCTCACGATTGCTATAAAAAATAGACTCCTTTCCTCGAAGCAGAGGAAATCTGTGACTCAAAGAATATTTCCTATGAGAGTTCAAGAAAGGAAGAAAAGAATTCTATTTCGTATCTCAACAATACGTTTCAAGCAAAACATTGAGTACGTTATCAGCGTCCTGATTATATTTCGAGAAGGAAAAAAAAACAAAATACCTTTAAAAAATCTTCTTTGTTGAGTTTAATTAAAAATACCCCTATTCTATCACAATAACCTGCTGGTACAATATAAAATCCCCATTTTAGAAAGATGTAAGGTTTCGGAGGAAAATAAAAATCACACCGAAGCATCGTAAAATGGTTTCTGAGAAAACATATTACCCATTATTCAAATGAATGTTCTTTTACCCTGAATTCTCACGTCCTTATTTTTTCTTCTAGATGAAAGCAATAAACAAAGAGCAAGCAACGAAAAGTGTAAAGTAAACTTTCTACGATAACGGTTTAAAAACATTATTCGAATATTTTCTCTTCTCTTAAGCTTCCTTTAATTAGATCGATTTTTTCATAATGTCTTTATTAAAATATTTAAGGATCAGTTTAATTTATCATAAAATGATATTGTTTACTTGGTAAAGGCATTTTTAAAAAAACCTATCTTTCAATAAAGGCAATGGAAGGGCATTTAACCCTCTTCCTCCCAGACCTGACATTATTTGATTGCATATTGTCTAAATATTTTGCGCGAAGATCTTAAGAAAACCTTCATACGAGGATTCAAGCTCGAAGACTTTTTCCATGGAGCTTAACAGCCTTGCGTTGTAACTATTTCCTAACGTTTCTGAGTTGACCTTAAAACCGAATTTGTCTTTAAGCATCATTTGAAAGCAAAAAATCTCACCCATGCCGGGAATCGAACCCGGGCCATCCGGGTTAAAGCCAGATGTCCTAACCACTAGACCACATGGGAATTCGTTGATGATTAAGTTGGAAACGGATGCTATTGTATACGAATCGAAAATTCGTGGTTGCATAACCGTTAGGATATTCGTAATAGAAATAATACATAGTTTATATGGAGTATAAGGATCACACCATCATTTTAACACAAACGTGAGATTTTTGCTATCATAAAACAAGAATATACTATTTCTCAGTGTGTACAACTTCAGCGCACTTCAGACATTTTAAAACAAACATTTTTGAAACGTTAAAAAATCAAGCTTGGCTTTCGGAGAATGTGCTAAGAGGAATCGTTTCTTTAACGGCTATAAAGTAGGGGATACGGTAAAAATAATTCAATTATTTTCTTTCCATTAGTCTTTATCAATTTAAGTTTATATTTGAGAAAAATATTTATTTGAAAATTAACTGTTTCGATCAAAATGGCATGGCTGTAGCTTCGCGGATTATATCCGTATCTTTATATTAGTTATGTGGGAAAATACTGGGAAATATAGTATTTTTATCCTCTATTAATCAATACATTTGCTTTTAAAAATTAAATTCGTAGGATTTTATAGCGATTGTATAATTCTTCAAAATACGTAAAATAATAAAGTCCAGTTCGAGATTTTTAAATAGAAGATTGATATTCTTGGTAGAATACCAATTAAAAGAAACTAATCCTTATAAATAGAACGTTTAAGAAAGAGAAAACAGCTATATAAATTGAAATATATGTTTTTCATTTGTAAATAATACTATGGCTTTAATATTCAGCTGGAAAACAAGAGGAAAAATGTTGCTTCGAAGAATAGGCTAAATAACAATCCTATACTTAAGAGTATAAACTGATGTAATATATACTGCCAGGGAAACTTATACTCTCACAAGTAAACAACGCCGACTCAATTCCCTATAATTTTAATTTAGAAACCCTTGTTTGTGCATTCATTAGATCTATGGTTCATAAATATCATCATGTCAAGATGGCAGAAGATATCGCCGTCAAATTAACGATGAAAATATGCCCAAAAATTAATACAGCTTTGAAGCTAATGAACTTCTTGTTGAAAGCTGCTATTTGAATTAATTAAGTATAATTTGTGTTCCTTAACAACCGAACCAAAAATAAATCGGAATTGAAGGTTAAAAATGGAGTATAGAGGACATCCTTTCACAAAAGAAATATTAATTAAGCTCTCTCGCATTTAGATCCCTATTCATGTTTAAGGCGCTCCTAACGTGAGCGAGAGCACTCGCAGGGGAGAACAAGGTCACTCAAATCGCAAAGAGAACACAGACAGAGCCCAGAATAATAAAAAACTAATTAATTCATAAGGAGCTAATTCATGCGAGCATTCCGACAGAGATAAAAAATATTATGTCCCGGTAAGGGAAAAAAAGATAAAATAATATTACGTCTTCAAAAGTATAGAGCGGCTCGAGAGAGAGAGAGTGTTAATTACCATGGAGATCACAGGGAGAGAAATCTCAAATGGTAATGCCCACAAAACTCGAGCCACGTTTGAAAAATAAAGAAATGAAAGAGTAAAAATAAATATTTCGCAGGAAAAGGGCTTCTTACTCTTCTTTTTACTCGATTCGTTAGGACAAGAGGGGGAAGAATGAAAGGAGACAGAATGGAAGAGAGGAACGGGCAAATGTGAAGCCAGAGTATGTCTCCCTTTTCAGAGATTTTTTTTATTTGAATCCAGATGCCGAGGAAATTGGGGACATTTCAATATAATAGGGAATAAGAGAGGTGCTTTACAATAGAAAGAATTAAGTCAAAGGACGAGAAAGAATACGCCATACCGAAGAACAAGCGCGGCAATTTATTGGAGGGTGGATGAAAGGAGTAGATAGCAATGGTTTCATAAATGAGAGGAAGCGTGGTCTAACATTCGATCGGAGATTTTTTGCTGAGACATCTTTGAAAGTCAAGTCAGCAACAAGGATTATAAATTAACAAAAACGAATAGGCCTTATTTGTGACGAAGCAATTATAGTCGTCATAGTTCACCGTACTCAAAAGATTTAAATGCAAATTAATAGTGTGTTTTTATGTGATTATTTGCGGTATAATCACACCAATAATTCTTATAGCGCTTAATATTGCTGGTCCATTAAATATAAAAACGCGCTACGTCATTAAAAGTGCACAAATGTTAACGTAAAAAGTATAAATACGTTTTACATTCTCCCAATCGTGTGACATGTGACATATCAACATATCCATAACTGAATCTACGAAATACCTCTATGTTAGCCTATGTGAATGCTATAATTATAATTAAATAGAACGATTTCACCGGTGGTATACAGATAAAACTTATTTATCATAATATAATATATGTATCCGAAAATACATAATACGCCACATTATCCCGTCGAATTGAATGCGTCGAAACAAAGGCATCTAGACTCTAAATGTCCATAAAGAGGACGTATCGCATCGTCAAAATAACAAAGGGAGAAGAATCGCGTAAAAAAAAAAAGTTGAAGCAATTCGGGTTCATCAGAGTGAAAAACGGGATAGAGACCGGAGGAGAGGAATGAAATGAACCGAGGGGAACGAAGGTACAGCGGGGGTGTGAAGTAGGGAGAGAGAGAGAACGGGAGTGAGACAGAGATGGAGCCAGATAAAGGAGGAAAGTGATGAGATTGGCGCGAGGTTCGTTAAGTAACATTGGAAAGTTGCGAGGGAAGATTTCGGGGAGGTCTGAGTGCATCATCCCCCAAACGGTGAACCACCTGTCTTTATTTCCATTCCTAATATCCCACTCCAGACACGCACGCAAAACCCTCCTGTGACGCACCTACTCTTCCCATTAAACTTTCATCCCCTCTGCCATTTCTCTCTCCCTCTCTCTCTGCTTCTCTCCGCCATAATTACGAACTCCACTACTCTCTCGTATAACATCACTCTCATTCGCTCACCTTTACATTATTTTTCAGTCAACTTTCCATCATTCCCACCTATTTATTTGGCTTGTTTCCGCGATAACTGGGTTAAAAGTTAATTTTCCAGCTTCTTTTCGCAACTCTCACTCAATTCTTCATTTCAACTCTTCCTGACATTTACTTTCCATTTTTACTTTCTCATCGAGAAAGTATTGTTATCGGGAAAAAATTCGACCTCGAGTTTTTTTATGGAAATATACGTTTTAGGTGTCGCTGAATCCGAAAAAGTGGTTTTTGCAATGCCGTGTCTGTCTGTTACTCTAGAGGCTAAAGGGTAGAGCGGAAATGAATGAAATCTCGTATGTAGGCATTTTATCATACAGAGCAGAGGCTATGAAGAAATGGTTGATATTGCTCAATAATTAAGGAAAGTTTATCCTACGTATTTTTAACAACGATTTGATTTTCTCAAAAACGGCTCTAACGATTTTGATCAAATTTCGTAAAATTACTTGAGTTTACGTCTTCAATAATGCTGTATAGTTCATATTTCTCAGAAAATGAATATATAATAATATAAGGCTAGTTTATTCTTGGGCAACTTTAACAAAAATTGGATTATCTAAAAACAGGCTCATACGATTTTCATTTTCTAAAGATAAATAAACGACGCATTAGTACCCATATATGAGGAAGTTTGTACAATGTATGTTGTACCGATTTTTTCTCTTAGTAGAGACGCCTTCAATCTGCCGCGCCATATTTCCTACATCTTTCTTTAATGGTATCGATTTCACATCAATAAAACATATTTTCCCGAAACGCAGTAAGGCACTGGCCAATTTAGGCTACATGTAGTAATTAAACTACTTTGCTGTCTGTGAGATGCTTAGTTTACACTAACACCAGAATGCATACGCACGCAAATTAGCATCCTAGCATTTGTTTGATCAGCGATATTTATATTTTCATTTAACATCTAGTTTAACCATTGAAGATTAGAATGAAAATAAACAAAATCTAAGATTAAATCAAGGAAATTAGTGAAATTTATTGCAAAACAGTTACAATGAGTTTTTGAAATTCGCTTTCTTCTCCCAAATTATATCCTCATCTCTCTGAAACATACATCCCTTGCGTACCTCAACTCCACCCTATTCCCCAGCTGTCTCCTCTCCATCCTCTCGCATCGCCCCTGTCTCCGCGTCCTTTCAATATCCATCCCCTTCCTTTTATTTATTTCGTTTTTTACGCCCCTTTCTCCCCAACTTTTTCTTCCACCCCTTGTTCCCTAGCAGTCTTCGCATTCCCTCCCTCCCATCCCCCCTTTTCTCCTCCTCTCCCATCCCACCCAACGCACCAACGTCACCGCCTCTCTCGACTTTGGCATTGCAAATGAGTTGAGTTGGAGGATGGTGCGGGGGAGACGATTCGGATGAGCAGTAGGGGACGAAGAATTTTATATGGGCGTTAAATAGAGAGAGGGGGGAGGGGGGAGAGAGAGAAGACGAGAGAGGGGAAGGGAAGGGAGGGTGAGTATTGCGGCAAGGGTGGCGGCAGCTTCGTCACTCCTGAGGAACAGAGGGGGGCGGCGATAAAAGGGATGAAGAGAGAGTTACGGGTGACGAGAGAAAGAAAGGTGGAGATGAGCGGGTTTTTTGAGGGTGCTTGCGAATGCGATTTGAGGAGAGTAAGGTGAGAAAATGGGAGAGAGAGAGAGAAAGATGGGGAAAGAGAGAGAGAGAGGGGGTTATGATGGGGCAGCGGGAACACAAGTGTCGCAATTTGGCCGGAGAGAACGAGGGAGGAGGTAAGTGGGAGGAGGGAGGGAGAGGAGATAGGAAGAAAGAGGAAAGGGAGGAGAAAGGAGATGAAAGGAGAGGGATGAGGAGCGGGATAGGAAATAGGAGATATGAAAAAGGGGAAATGGATGAGAGAGGAGGGGAAGAGAGAGGGGGAGAGGGTGGGAATGGAGGAGGGGGAGGGGGAGAGAGGAGAAGAGAGGGAGAGATGTTGGAAAGGGAAGGAGTCAAGGCGTAAGGGAGAGGGAAGAGGGAGGAAGAATAGATGAGAAGTTAGATGAAAGTAGAGAGAGAGATGAGCAGGGGGATAGGAGAGGAGCTAGGAAAAATAGGAAATGGAAGAGAGGAGGGAAAGAGAGTTGGTGGGAACGGAAAGGAGGGAGGGAGAGGGAATGTGAGAGGGGGGAAGGAGGGAGAGAATAGGGAGGAGCAAGAGAGAATGGAGATGAAAGGAGAGGGATGATGGAGGGAGAGGCGAGAGGAGAGGGAAGAGACGAGAGAGAAAAGGAGGGTAGGATGAGAGCAAGAAAAGAAAGAGGGGAGATAAGGGAGAGAGAGAGGAGAGGAAGTGGGGAGGGAGAAATTGGGAAGAAAGGGTAGTAAGGGGTGAAATTGAGGGAGGGGAGGGTAGAGTCTGGAGAGAAAAGAGAAAGGGGAGGGGAAAAAGGGGAGAGGAAGAGTAATGGAGGAAGTGGTTAGTGGAGGGAGTTGAAAAGGTACGAAAGCGGAGAAAGACTTGAAGAGATCGTAATGAACGGGATTTATTTTTATTTCTCTGAACTTATGTTCTCTCCCTTCTCTCTGTGGCGGATAACTGTAAGTCGCCAAGGGATTATATACGGATATTCCGCCAGTTTGGGAGCCTTTTGCATTCTCCGTGCTCGGGATTGCGACAGTGAAAAATAAACGAATTTACATATCCGTATGAATAGAATATAGATGCTTTGGTGGGATTTTGGACGAGTTTTAGTTTGTGCTCTCTGATGAAATTTCCCAGATAAAATTGTTTCATTCGAGATATAAATAGCAGAATGCTGCGTGTTTTCTTTCTCTTAATTTAAATAGCGGAATTCTCTTACAGATATATATTAAAGGGATTTAAATCAGATGTGATTTAAAACTTCAGCTCCAGTTTCATTCTTGTAGTTTCAATAAAACTAGAAAAAGCCTTTGTTATATCTGGACGTTGAACGAAATATCAAATTCCACTTTCAATTATAATTATTTAAGAGGAAGTTAAAAAGCGGTAAAATGTTTTTTACGGACAAAGTTATTGCGAGTACCATGAAAATAATTTTCTGATATCTACATTAAAATGATAACATCCTATATCTAATTTTACAAGTGTCCGTCCGTCTGTCTGTCCCCATTTGTATCTCGAGAATATCTCGTCATAGAGATATTCAGTAAACGGCGTTTTGTTTCTACTAGCTAGGAGGTCCCTGGCATGGTTCCCTCTAATTGTAAGCTGCGCGACTGCGTGACCGCGCTCCAGTTTTTGAAGTGCCGCGCACTAAATTTTTCAAGGGTGCACGATTGTATCTTAGGATATATCGGAACAGGGCCCCCGGTGCACATACGCGCACTATCGTCGTGAAGGCGCGCATAGCGATATTCATTCCGTCCATGGATGAAAAGAATTAGAAGAAACTATCGTCCCTGGAAAACTATTTTCATTTTCATTAAGTCCAGAGTTCCAATCTTGGAATCATTTATAATTTCCATAAGATAACACGTAAAACTCGACTTTTCGGCGTGCAGGCTTTCATTCATTTGCTCATATATATTCGAAATATTGGCATACGAGCTTCTGACCTTGATCGTTTTAAATTAAAATGATAGTGGATTTTTATTCTTATCGTCTCTTTTCGTTTACGATTCGAAATCACCCGCATTCTAAGTTTAATGCAATAATTTGTACAAAATTTGCCAGGGAGGGAGGGGAAAGGGGAGTGACAAAGATGGGGAGGAGGGAGCGGGAAAGAGGGAGATAGGGAGGGGAGAGAGGGAGAAGAGAGATAGGATAGAATAAGAGTTATGAAGATTATAGTAAAATACGTCTTTAATGGAATAGTTTTCTACTGGGATATCATTTGCACCATTAGCTGATTCACATTATTATTAATAAATTAATTGAAAAAATCCGCGCAAATATTGCGCGAATACAGCTAGTATATACTAATTAAGACATACAGTGAGCTTCAGATGGTCATTTTTAATAAATACGCAATATTACACAAATAAAAGCAATTTGTTTTTATTATGTGGCTGAAGGAGAAAATATATTTTTCCACCGTAGAATTTCATAATGAGCAAAATTGAAATTCAAGCATGGTCCAGGAAACAAATATTATTTATCTCTCTTTAAAAAAATAAAAAAATTATAAATCAAAATAATAAATTCTCCCTATCTTTGGTGTATTCCAAGAGCCACTCCGTCGGAATCGAACGAAACATTCAAGCCATATGACAGAGCGCTGCTATCCGTCGGTCTCCGTGGCAGCAATTGGTTAGGAGAAGAGATGGAGATAGGAGGAAGCAGAGAGAGAGAAACCGGGAAAGGTTTCGTAGGTGGTCTCCCGGACAACGAGCAAAAACCGAGGAAGAAGGGGGAAAACAATAAAAAAATACCCTCTCCGGACAGACAAAAAAGCAACGAAAAGTATACCGAGCGGATGGAAATTCACAGCGACAGAGAGAGAAGTTACGAGAAGAGAAGGAATAGAAATACGGCCAATCATCCTCTCAGTGAAAAAAATATCCTTGACGAAGAGGAAAGAGGAGGGGACGATCTCACTCCCTCTCTGACGGCCAGATCAGGAACCGTAGAAACAAAAAAAGGAGAAGAGGGTCGAAATGCGAAAGGAGAGGAAAATATAACCAGATGAAGCGGAAAGAGCCCACGATACCGTGGGCGTGTCGAGAGAGAGAGAGAGAGATCGAGAGGGTAGAAAGAAGAATAAAAGCGTTTGTTTCCTTTGCTTTTTATTTTTCCCAACCCGTGTTTCTCTCTCTCTCTCTCTCCCCTTCCTTTTCTCTACCTCGTCCGTATAGCCTTTACGATCGACCAAGTCTCGGGTCAGCTTGTTAAGCGAAACAAGGAAGGAGGAGATCCGCCTATGCTGTGCCTCGCTCGCAACAGGATGAAAAAAAAGAGGTTCTATACCGTTCGTCCGGTGATGGAAGCGAAAAATGGGTGGGGAGAGAAGAGGGACTACATAAAAGAGACTGGGCGGTGGGGAGAGAGGGCGTGGTGGCCGTAGTGGCCCTAACAAGCGAAGGAAGACAAAACGACGCCGAGGTTCGCATCTCGCGAATTGGTTCGTGTGTGCGCGAGTTTATATGGTAAATCAATATTTACGCATATATTTATCTGCGCATCTACATAGATATGTATGCACTTATGCAAATGAGTACAAATTAAGCAAAAATTCATCTCTCACTGATACCACGTAGGGTTCCTTGAGGGCATTAAAGCAATCGATGGGGAAGCACCGAATATTGTTATCGCATCCACGTATTTCATCTGAATGGAATCGTAGAGAGAGCGAATGTTGTTCATTAATTAATAGAAGTTGTTATTTTCTATTAATGCATGCACACACGCAATCATTCATTTACTTCACGTATGTTAAATACTTTTTCGATCGCTTCTCCTAAATCACCGCTTAGGATAAAAAATATTTTACACATCTACCGCAAATAACAATGAATGAACATTCAGTGCAGCGATATGACTCCTTTAGTTAAGGATAATGATAGCATATAATCATTCTCTCCGTTTTCGCCTATTGCGTAAATAAAGAACTATCTCTTTCAAAAGAGTTACCGTACTTTTGAAAATGGCTATACACATGTATTTCTACCTTTCTTTCACTATTACAGTTGTTTTTGAAGGGTGTTGAACAGTTGTCCATTTTATATAAAAGTTAAAGTATTTATGCTATAAAAAACATTAAATATTAGTATATTCTTGTTCACATACTTTTGTGCCTAATCCTTTAATCAAAGAATAGTCTGAGATTTGATTCGCAAAATAGCCGTATTCAATTATTTTAATGGTTAAATGAAGGCGCGTAAAATAAACTTAAAAAATATCACTGGCTACGCGCCAGGGCAAATCTTTTCAATTCCAATTAATTTATATCCTAATCGTTTTGTATACCCCTCGTATTTTCTCCCGTTTGTTTAATGGCTTTACGGACTAATTACCCATAATTCCCAGAGAATTTTCAATGAATTAACCAGAAAACGGCTAGAGGGAGGAAAAGAGAGAGATATATATATATATTCGAGCTCGCTTGCACGCTCTCTCTCTCAAAGTCAATTTTATCTCAAATTCCAATTTGCACGAGTGCGGTAAGGAGCCGGACCACTTAGGATCCTCCGGGCTACCTTCCCATCCGGTCCACGCACACGAGACGGTCAACTCCATCCCATTCCAAACCAATCACGCTGCAGACCCCTTCGCCTCCCGGAACACCCATACCATATCCCACCCATTCCATCTCCACTCCCTTTCTCACAAACCTCTCCCTATCCCACGCACCTTCACTGCCTGGAAAGCAAAACCACGTGGCCAACCTCTTTCCTATCAAGCGCACCCATTTCTACTTCTGCGGTTCTCTCTTTCTAGTCCTCTTTTGCTATCTACTACACCCTTATCCCTCTCAATGAGACCGACGCTGCACTGGAACCTTATTTTACGCTAGGATCCTTTCCGGATACGGATTAGTGTTTTTTTGTCGCCACTCCATAGCGACGCCAACAGGCACTCGTACGGTACGCATGCCAAAAAAAGTTTCTTTTGAGGTAATATGTTCTCTATTCTTGGCAGAATGACGGCTAAAGGGAGTATTTCAGAATTAAAATGTTGAAATGCCTATCGTATTTCACAAGGAACATCATGGAACACTAATCTCTATATTTGAAGCATTTAGATAAAAATGAATACATTAACATGAACCAAAAATTTTAATAATATAACGTAGTAATAATAACATAGGATTTAGAAATTTTACGTTTACATATAATAGTCGATCTCAAAGAAAAAACTATTAAAATACCAAATATATCAATTCAGTATTTACATTTCACAGCAGTACATCCTGCGAAAAAAATTTGTTGGCTTTCTTTGTTCTTATTATGCAATTTGAGATTTTATAATTCATTTTAATGAAAGTATAGTTATAATTAACGCCACAGCTTAAGAAAAATAAGAGTTCTATCATAACTTGATGGCATTTTTATTTTAAACGACGAAATATAAAGATGGAAGTTATGATTCGAAATAAGGAACTGAGTTTTTTACATTCGAATTATTTATCTATATATGAAGACTATAAAATTTCCAATTTGATCATAAAAAATAAGCTCTAGTTAAGAAATAAGCAATCACTGACTTCGAAATTTTTAAATAATTTAAATATAAAACTACATTGTAAAATTACATTTTCTCTTCTTCTGCATATTATCTCAGAAAAATTACAGGACGGAAGAAACAAATGAATGAGCTAGAGTAGCGTATTTGTTATACACATTGTATTTAATTACATCAAGAAATATCTTCTCCATTTAAGACCTTATTTGTTATGAAAAAGAAAACAAATAAATTACATCTCACAGAAGCCAAAACAATGCTACAGATATAAAAGGATTAGCTCGATAGCACGTCTGTTTACTCTTGGAAACCTATAAAGTATCCTAATAAATGGCAATCACTTCAGTTATCTAGCTCATCTATCCGCCAATATCTTTTTCCCCGGCTAGGCCTCTTACCTTTTCCCTCTCTCTTCCCTCTCCCCCACCATTTTCCCACACATCTTTCCTCAAAACTCCTTTACTCCATCCTTCTCATCCTCATCCAACCCACCCACGCACAAAACCCATCCCCTCGGAACCAACATCCATTTCCAGGATAACAGCCAAAACCCAAAACCTCGGGCACACTCATTCGTACGGAGGAGGAGGAGGTGGTAGAGAGAGAGAGAGAAATAAAACTCTCTCGGACCGCATCTGGGGTGTACCTCACCCCAAAAACCCATCCGCATCCTTTCATCCGGACCCATCTTTTCACCGACCCGCGTAACAACCCCTTCCGGTTCGATCCAGAAGCGCAGCCTCTAAGTCTCCCCCCCCCCCTCCCCACCTCTTCTAACCCCCCTTCGGACTCACCCTTCTTCTGTGGTCCACGGACCCTAAAGCATTCATCCCTGTGAGGCTGCTCCCTCCATATTACCCCATCCCTAACCGAAAAACCTACGCCAGTGCGTGCACGTCTTGATCCGCTCAAACTCCCTTTCCTGCTTTCACGGCCCATACTTCCGGATCTACTGCGGCGCCAATCTCTCGAGTAAAAGGAAAAGATTTCACCACCTAACATTCGAGACGAAATGATTCCAGCGCGTTGTGTAGGCGGGAAATGGTTTTGATATTTACGCTCCCAATTTTATGAACTTTTTTCGTCCTGAATTTTTTTTACGCCTTCGTTGTGATTGGATGAAAATATTACCGTCGGAGAAAATTTTGCGAGCGAACGATTTTTATGACCATTTCCAATGAAAGTGTAACGAAAATCAAACTTATCTATCTGTATATTCGATAGACAATTATCAATCAATTATTATGGCTAAAACAAGTTCATAAATAAGCACTTCAGAATTGAAAATCGAAAATTACGTACTTAGCAATATACTTTTTAAATCTAGTTTTTCTACCAACACTAAAGGCGGTTGCACCGTAGCCGAAATGAGCATCTGGATTTTTAGGCGCGTTTCGCTTACAGCGTGAGTGCCTATTATCGTCGGTCTGTCAGTCCGTCCGTCCATCCGTCCGTCCGCATGTTCGTTCTCGGTTTCTAAGGAACGGATTTTCATAAAATTTGATATTAAGAAAATCGCAAAAATGAATCACGTACGCCAATCAGGAATATCACTTTAATGGTGACAAATAATAAAATTTTCGTCGTATCTCGTAAAATATTGCTCATATCAAAATATTTTTCAAATAAAAGTTGTAGAACTAATAAAGAGTATTTCCTTTCCTATATATTTTTATAGTAGAAGTAGCCGTTATCGAGAAAAACAAACAAAAATGTCTTAATTCGAGTTGAGCTTAGAAAATTTCTTCCATGTTTACTTCTTCATTGTTGCTAACATAAACAATCTCACAAACAAACGTTTAATTTCCTTACGTGTGCATGTATTATTATTAAATAGGAAGAAAATGGATTATTTATGACGAAGAAAAGAACTTAAAAACGCAATTTCCCTTACGCACAGGTAAATAATTTCTTTCTAATACTCCATTGCAAGAAACGCGCCCATTTGTGAAACGTTGTACACTTTCCTAACTTGTTAACCCTGTTATAGATACTGGAGATACGTAAGATGAGTACTCATGCTTTCAGCATACACACATCTTTAATGTTTTATTTGCTGAAGTAAACTCTCCTATGTTAAGCCTTGGGCCATCAACCTTCACTACATTCTGAATCGTATTCTACGCATTTTTTAGTATTAAATCCTCAATATACTAAGTTTTAATGTCCAAAATTTTAATTTAAAGTATATAAAATACGTTGATTACATCCACATGCATACGCATTCAAAACACGCACATAAAAATAAATGTATAAAAACACGCAAAAATACAGGCAAACATTTTAAATTAAATATATGTACCTATATATGCGCATAAAGTTCAACCCGGAGAATCGGTCCAGAAACCAACTCGCCCTCCCTACCCCACCCAACCCCTCAAAACATCCACCCCCCCTCTAATCCTTTGAACCAGACACGTCCTCATGCATCTCAACAGGTCCGATACTTCCATCCGCAAAACCGTCGCAACGTGTCGAGCTTATCCCTTATTTCCTATTCCCCCGTAACTTATTTACTCTCATCCGCTTATGCGCGTTCGTGCAACTCCCTCAAGAGACCCACATGCGTACGAGGATATCGCTATACCTAGCGATGCAGCGGAGGAGGAGAGGATGACGTGAGGAGGAGGAGGGAAAGAGAGAGAGAGAGAGACGTGGCAGAGTTAATTTTCGATGACTCACTCCGGACATTGAGAGAGGAGAGTCCCGCGTCAATTGATTCGATAGGGTGACTAAGGGCCTTCTGTGCCACGCCTCCCTATCCTCCGGTGCACCCCTTCATCTCTACCCCCACCCCCACCCCCACACTCCTCAACTCCCCTCGTCCGTTGGAACAACGGACAGCGTTCCATCAATAGTCGATTAATTCACAAGTGTACTCATTAACCCTTTCTCTAGCACGAGCTTCCGATCGCGAACGCGAGGAAACATTAGGGAAAGCGAAACCTACCTCTCTCTCTCACTCTCTCTGATGTTGTATCGAGGAGAGAGAGAGAGAGAGAGAATCTTTTATCTCCACCTCTTTATTCGACCACCACAGCCCCTCTACGGTCGATTTATATCCGGCATGACATTTTGTTTTGGGGGCGAACAATAGCAGGGGAAAAAAACCACCTATTGAAATTTTATCGCGATTTTATGTGTATGTTCGACAATGGAGTTCTAATTAGACGAGCTGATGGTTTCTTTGATTGGTCAAGTACAACTCAGAAGCGCGATACTTGTTTTTTCGTTATAGAAAGGCGTTTCATTAAAATGGACGCGTAAAGACAAGGAGGGAATGATCGCAGCTCGATTGGTGATGAGAAGGTTATTCTTTCGAAATATGGCTCATCGGCTTGATTCATATCACTAAGAAAGTCATAATATTTCGCAAGTTATAACTGTGAAATTCTAACCACTGTCATAAATAATCTGTCTGAAAATAGTTCCGAGATCATAAGACAAACTTGGTTCTACAAATCTTCTTTCCCTCCGACAACTTTACTCGAGAATTATCGTCTTATAGCTGAAAACAAATTCAAGAATAAGCACTTTAAAAAATAATCACACATCTTAAGTATCTTAGTTATGGCTATTGGAGATATCTAAGTACTTATTTTTTCAAGTTCTTATTTTTTAACTCCGCAACCTTATTCATTTATTACTAACTCTCTTTTCTCATCTCCTATCACGCGGAATATTTCCTTTATTTTCATTTTGCCTTTAAGTTCCTCTTGAACCGTATCTTGAATCATAGACTATCCCCCGTAATCTTAGATATTTCATATTTTTTATTCCAAATTTTCTTCCAAATATCTACACTATTAATTCTTTCCCTTACTTGCTAGGATTACTTGGCCATTTAATGTCCTAATAATTTCAGATCTCTTGTGTCTTCTAAAGCTTCTCGCTTTGGTATTTCACTCAATATATGGAATAAGACCGATAACATGGAGCAACCATATCTTTCTCATCTTCCTATGCTTACAAATTGCTCTATACTGATTTTCCCAGACTGATTCATGTGTAACTTCCTTATTATCCTTGTCCTTTCAGTTCACAATATTATCTTCATAAGTTCACTCTATCAAAAGCCTTATGCCAATCTACGACTCGGGCGCAGCAATCCTAGTTGTATTCGATTTTATTTTCTCCTCCCTTGCTTTGTGATTTAGACTGAGAAGCCTACTAGCGCCGGTAGTCGTTTGAAGTCACAAGGTCCCACAATAACAATATAATTCCCATAGATTCGTGGGCTTCCCTTGTCCCTCCAATATATCTCAAACCATATTGAACTTCCTCAAGTATTTCCCTTCTCTGAAGTCTGTTTTATAAGAATGCCTAATACTTGTATGATCTTTGAAGCTTGTATTGCGTTGGGTCTCTTCTATAGCGAGATATTTTATTAGTGTCTCAGGGCAATTTATCATAATGGTTGCAATGGAATTTTTATTTAGAATTATCCATTTATATCCCATAATTTAAAGAAATTATTCTGGTATTCCATCACTATCTGTAATATAATCTTTACTTTTTATTTATTTTAATTGCTTCTATCACTTCTCTTCCCATAACCTTTGGTCCCTCAATGTCTTCTCTAACATCAGCCTCATCCTCCAGTTTTATATGTAGGTACTGCTCTTGTATACCAACTGTAAAAAAACATATTTTTATATGTTCTTCACATACCTATCTTAACTACAGAGTATTTCCTGTAACTACTTTTACTTTTTGTGTTTACTATTTCATTTCCATGAACGCAATGCCATTTTTATTCTTACTCTTTCCTTTTATTAAAGGATTCATAAATTTAAAAAAAACTGGGATTCTTCCGGTTACGAATTTATTATAACCCAAACCTAGCGCTTAAAGGTTTTGAAACACCTTTAAAACGCCTCGATTTATCTTATTTCCACACGTGAAGCTTCATCCAAACTGGGCGCTGCGCCAAAGACGAAACAATTTCAGGGTTAACGTCCTAACAGCCTTACAAACAACTAATGCAGGTTTCGAATCCGTAGGGCTACTAAGGGAATTGAAATTATAATGTTATATCAAATCGTAATTAAGGTGAGTCACGCCATTACCGTCAACGTGGCATTACGCGAGCGCAAAACACGACTAGATTCATGAATATTTCACATTTTGTCCCAAGATAATTCTTCTCGTGATCCTTAAAATGTTATTCTATAACAGAGATTAAATACTTAATCTATGTTCTATACGAAGCTAGCGGTTATTTTTTTCTATAATAACCAGGTTTTGTTATTCAGTGTATTTTGTCTCGCGAATTTTAAACCTCTAATAATTCTTGTATTTTCTTTTATCTTAAAAATTAAAATTTTCAAATGTAAATTGTTACGTATACTTCTTTATATATTTGCGGTGTAAAAGTGCCAAGGCCAATTTTTAATTTTTAATATATGACGTTATATTTAAGATAAGTGATGTGTTAAGAAATTGTATTGAAAAATCCATATCAACGGACCCTGCTCAAAAATTATCTCTAAAGGTATGTATGTACTTCTTTAAAATAAGCACTACTTCAGTTTATAACACAATAGTAGAAATACGCGTCACAGCGGAGTAAAATAGCAACATTAAAACTTGTAACATAAATAAAACTTCAAAATACGCACTTACAAAGGCAGTGAAATGCGCGATACTATTATTATATAGTAAACTGGCAAAGGTCTAAAAACAGTTTTGATGTAGTGATTTTTTTCTCATCAAAGGCTTAATTTATGGCGAGTTTCAATGTTTCCAATTTTGTTACGATATACACAAATCTAGTAATCCTGGTCGTACCAGTTCGATCACATGTATGTACTCGAACCGCATCGCTCTCTCGAACGCCGTTCCAAATCATGCTCCGGTTGAATGAACTCTCCAGGATTTTTTAAACATACAAAATTACCTTCCGTGTCTCATTCAATTCTTCCCTCACCCGTATCTTTTTATCCGAGAGTTGGTTACAGATTCTCCAGTTCTCGACAGTCTGCTCTCCCTTCTCTTCCACTCCCTCCCTCCATTCTCCTTCCTCTCTTTTTCTCTCCATCCCACCGAATCGCATTTTTTTCACCTCACACTCCCAGGAACTCGGCCATAAAAAAAGCCCTCTCAACGCTTCCTCCATCCACCTAAAGCCTCCCTCACTCCTCAATTCCGCCCACTTTAACTTCTTTCGCTTCCCTCCCTCCCTAATTTCTCTCCTATACGCCACCCCTCCTAACAATTCCCCCGGCACTCGCCGGAAAAGAACCTTTAAATACCGCTTAAGTGGCCACATGGTTCCAAAGTGGAAACCTTGGAGTGGATATTGAACCCCCTGCCTTTCTCTCTCCCTCAGTTCTCCATACTTGTTCCTCTTTCCTACCCCTTCCTTATACACCCTTTCTCCTATTCCCCAAGATCTCAACCCCCCCTTCCCCTCCCCCTCAGTAACTACCAACCCTCTAGGAAATCCCTATCCCTCAGACATGTTCCCTCTTACACTTCCTACCACCCGTTTAAACCCAGCCACCACCCATCTCCTCACAACTCAACTCATTAAATCCTAAATCGTTCTCCCGTTCGCCATCTTCTCCCACTCCCCTTTTATATATCATCCACCCATTGTCTACCCTTATAGCCAGTTGAAGAGGGCGCTGAGCTGTGTTGTGCCCACACTTCGAGCTGCGGGGTGGCTGCGAATAGTAATATAGTAACGGCGGAGTTATTGGCGGCTGTAAGGACGGTTGGGCGCTGTATATTGCCTCGACGCACGTGGGGAGGCATGAGGATGGGGGGAGGAGGTGGCTGCGCCATACGCAGGGAGCATCGTTCTTCATTTTTTTATATTGCAGCACTCGGGTTGTTTTTGTTTTTGATTTTGCGTCGTTACCCTTTCGGACACGCGAAAATTGAGTTCCTATCGGCGAGGTTAATGGCTGGGGAACACGGGCTATTTACCGACTCAAAACGACTTTTTAAGTCAATTACGTTATCTTATGTTTGACAATGAGATAAAAGAACGTAGGTAAATACATACGAAAAGTAATTTTTTATGTAAGAGGCAACTTATTATCATAACTTCAAGTATATTCTTTACTCTAATGCCTGCACAGCCCTAAACATTTTCGAAATTACAAATCACATTGAAAGAACTTATTTTGCCTACAAATGTGTAATGTTTTCAATTTAAATAAATGGATGTGTCCAACACATGACTTTCTCTATACGTCAGTTGTCAAGTAAAATCAAATAAATACGGCGATAGGAACAGTTATAACTACACACTTCAGCGCTAGCAATTCAATTGTTGTCACTACCACGCGCGCGAGCTGCCCACTAACCGTCAATTTCGAAGAAAATTGAATATATCTTGAAATATTCCTCATATGAAAATTTGGTACTTTTCTATTCACGGGAATACTTCCAGGACCATTCGCAGGACCTGGTACTTACGTATTATCCCCATGCCGTACTTACGTATTGTCCCCATGCCATACTTACGTACAACATTAACAGAAACAAACCCAATAATCGGACAAGAAACTGATTGGCCTGTCTCGACATTTACAAACCCAGTCTCCGGACAACGTGGAGGGTTTCTTTGGTTCCGGGAGAGGCGAAGGGCGCGGTAGCGCCCGGAGACGACTACCCATTACAAAAAAGCGAGCCGAAGCTTCGTCGATATATCCTACTGACTGTTGTACCGAAAATTTAGAGGATATATCGACGAAGCTTCGGCTCGCTTTGTTGTAATGGGTAGTCGTCTCCGGGCGCTGCCGCGCCCTTCGCCTCGCCAGGAACCAAAGAAACCCTCCACGTTGTCCGGAGATTGGGTTTGTAAATGTCGAGACCGGCCAATCAGTTTCTGTTAATGTTGTTTTTAAAATAAAATATCGTAAATCCAGCAATACGTCAAAATATCCTTTCAATGTTATATCCTCTCAAACAATCATAACAATAAATGTCCATTTTTAAGGTATTCCCGTTAACAGGAAAGTACCGAAAATTTACTTCAAACAAAAGTTGTAGCAAAAAATAATAAAATCTTTTCAAATCTTAAGAATATATATAAAATCACAAATATACAATTTCATGTTGATCTGATGAACAGTTTTTGAGTTAGAGCGCACGGAAACTTTCTGTCACAGATATGGACACAGACAAACACACACACAGACACACACATCATCGAGAAAACGGTCAAAACGTGTTCGGGGATCTCAAAACGTGTATTTCCGTTGAAATATCGAATTCGAATTTTTTCAGGAAAGCAATACACACTATATCTACTACGTATATGGAGAAAGTAAAAACGAATCACCTTCATAAACGCACGAATTAAGGCAGGGGTCAGCAACCTGAGGGCTACTAAATTGTATTCGTACATTATTTTAGGCGAAATTACAGAAAAATAAAATCATGGGGGATTATTAGAAGAAACGTTTGTTTTACGGAGATAATCGCAAAAAGTAAAAAAAAAAAAGAAACGGGAATGATCACATCAGTGGATAAGCCAATGACCGGATCATGTTATGTCGCATGTTATACATAATTTTTAAATAGTGACTCATCTTATGAAAAAGGTTGACGACACCTGAGTTAAGGCATAAAGAGAACTATCATATAAATTCTAATTCCATTTTTTACGAGAATCATTTCTTGTGGAATAGGCACAGCATAACAGGAAACTCTCACGTAATTATTAGGTTTTGCTTGCAGAACGCACATTGAAGCTGCTAGACAAGTTAAGGTCAAAGGGAGTATCTGCCGAGGTTTTGGGAATAAATGCAATCCCTGCATTAATGGAAGGCATCAAGTTAAACACATACATAAGATCTACTGTGAAACCGAGGTTTGTATTCGTCTGGACTATTAATGATCGCGTTATGAGAGCAAAGGCAGTAAGTGATGGTTGTTGAGAATAATCACTGCTACCAACAAATCTAGTAGCCGCCCGGGTTAGGCTGGTAGGCCTGCCTTCTAACCCAGAGGTCGCGGGTTCGAATCCCGATTTTGGCACGGATGTTGTGATGTATGTTGATTTTCTCTAACAGATTTTGACGGTGCAAAATGACCTTAGCTGTCGACGCACCTAAAAACCTAATTACTACTACTACAAATCTAGTAAACAGCAGGTTAAAATGTGGTTACTAAAGCACGTGATACGACGGAAAATCCGCGGCTACAAAATAAATTTCAAAAAACGATGAATTTCATATATGTTGGACAGCACTCTGAACCAACTAGTTGCAACGTTGGAACTAAAAAATTTCCAATACAATAATGCCATTTACATACACTTTATTGTCAAATTATTCCACAATACGCTATATCGTCGTGGCTTAACGCGTCCATTCGAAAGAATCTCCCGCTTCAATAGCCTCGAGCTGCTTAAAGAGTTACGCCAAGGCATTTTGCCCTCTCCGACGTGAGCTCTTCGCGTGACAGGGAGGCGATCCCATCCGTCTTATTTGAAGTCTGGACGAAACCACGTAGGGGCGAGTTGACCCTGTCAGGAGTTCGGCGACCTCTTTTGGGAAACTTCGGAGGAATCTGCGCCTGCCCTCCCAAAACCATTCCCTCCTCCACCCCCTTTACCTCCTCTTCGTTTCGAAGACAAGGCCTGGTGTACGAGATACGATCAGAGACGCCAGGTTGCGCGAGGGACGGGGGCGAGTGAAGGGAAACTTGCATCGAAAGTTGTCGTCCGTCAGTTTACTTACTCCCCCGGGCCAGGTCCGACAAATTCGATATGGGAAACTTGAAGGTGGGTGGGGTGAGAGGTAGGAAGGATGGGTAGGAGGTGATCGGAAAGGTGAAGCACGCTTGTTCTCACACACACTCACGTGCCCACATTTTCAGGAAAAGCCTTTTATAAAATACAATTTTTCGTGTTATCCAATGACACTACGTTTTAAAGAGCCTATTTTAAGAGGATATCGGCCATTTCTCTCAGGCCTGAAATGTTTAAGCACTGATAGAGTGGGTTGATTTTTTTTTCTTATTTTTGCGATATGACCATCTGTTCGAGAAACTTGCAATATATTATTGGTTGGTCTGCAGTTCAAATGGGCCTAAAGTATATGAAATCCGCGTTAGAACGGTCATATATCAGAGCTAGAAAAAGTCCAACGTAATGGAGATAGATAGTGAAATGAATTTATGGCCATAGATAAAGCGTTACCTCGCTGTTAAAGCATTTGAAATGGGTATCGCTGGAGGATCTCTGACTGAGCGCTGGCTGTCTTATGTAGATATAGTATACATAGGTCGAGAAGCTAAGCAGAGAAATAATTAAAACATCAACGAGCATTGAGAGACGCGATCAATAAATAACATACCGCATTTAATCGATTCTAAGCCGACCTTTTTTTACCTTTTTGCCTCCTTAAAAATTGCCACTCGGCTTAGAATCGAGCCTTAAAAATCAATTAACGAAAAGTAAATTTATCAATGCATTAGTGTCTGTAGTTACATTTTAACTCTAGATATAAGTATATTAATATATAAGTAAACAATCTACTTTAAACGCATGTAAAAAGGATCAAAATAATTGAATAGGACGAAATAAATATTTCGATAAATTCACTCCCGAGCCATCTCTCATATTCGCGTGTGCGTAATCCTAGAATTCTCCGATCCAACCGTAATTTCCTCGTGCCTTTGCAAGCGTAAATTTTTGTCATTTACATGGGCGAGTTTTTCAGCTTTTTCAAATAATTCCATAATGGGAAGAACGCACTATTCTGCGGACTTCAAGAAACATCAAATCTTGCTGCACAGTGGCGCTACGGGATTGATGAATCGAATGTGAGACGCTGAAGAAGACAAAGAGAGAAACCGGAATATTTTTGTTGCGAAATTAAAAATCTGGGACATAACCGGAACAAATTATGTTTTAGTAAAAAATTGTATTGAATGCTTGAATATAACGTAATTTGTGTTGTCATGGTTTTAGTTGATACCTTTTTACGAATTGAAAAAACCGGGGCATTCATACTTTTCGGTATTTTCTTCGCGACAAATCCCAGAAAACCAGAACGTCTGAAGGCGCAACGTATTTTTCCTCGCGTGGCCTTGTGAAAAATGAAAGTCGGCTTACAATCGATTGAATACAGTATTTGATATCCAAATTAGAACAGAGCGCTGCCGAAGCAGAAAACTGCGGGGAAAAAGTTTTTGATGCATTCCACCTTCTGCCACCCATGACTTCAAATAAATTAAATTTCTGAGTAAAATGAAGATGTGGATTTCAGCCAAAGTCATCATTGGATCAAAATTTGGATGTTTAAGCTGTTTTGCAAACATTAACATAATAATAAAAGGAAATCGAGTGAACTGCACACTACATTACAGCAGCATAATACAGTTATCTAAATGTAGTGTCTCCGTAAAATCACTGTTTCAGTCACCAGAAACATTAAACACTAGGTGGTTTTGCCATGAAACAGCCTAGAATCAACAATGCTTGGCAAGTAAGAGAATAGAGGAAAAAAACCTTATTTGAAGCCCTGAAAAGCGGAAGTACCTATGATGAAAGCTAGAACTCGAAACAGTTTCAGTGAACGCCGTACTTAAGTTCTTAAAAACTGAATTATGTTCAGGAAAAACTACGGTAATTGCAAAAGTTTTTAGAATTAAATTCGAGAGACTGCTTGATTTACCTCAAGCAATCTACTTATCATAACGATTTTTTTCAAAGCATACTCATCCAATTAAGTGGAGATTAACTTAAAGTTCTTTTTCAAAATAATTTGTAACTCCAGCGAAAAATATCGATATTTCACGATTCGATTCTTGCTCAAAACAACACTGTTATTCATTAATTCTGCAAGTTTGCACATGTGGTAATGGATAAGCAATACATACTTTAAAATTTTAGCGACAATTCAGTTAACTTTGAGACCTATCTCATTAACCTCCTAAACATCCTGCTACAAAATAACTTCTCAAAGATTTCCTCCTTCGCGCTCGGTTCTGCACAGTAACTTCTCACTAAATACCACTGGAATATTTAAATGCACATTTATATATAACCGATTCATCGAAAAATTCTTCTTAATTTATTTTACCCAAAGACGTGATAAAATACAAAAGAGAAAAAACTTCACACGTACAGCAAGTTTTCATCATCACGGATGAATTTATAACGAAAAGTATCGACATCCAAAGGAGAAAGGGAAAGCTGGGAGAGATCGCGCCTTCCAAATGCCTTCACGGTAAATTTTCCAAAAAAAAAAGAAAAGGATCATTCAATCTCTTCGCACCGGCACTCTCCTAAAATTTTCCGCTCTTTTTCCCTCTCGCGAACTCCCGAATTCACACTCCTTTGCGCTAACGTGTCGCTTCCTCGAGAAAATTTGAATTAAAACTTTTCCTTCTCTCTTTCCACTCCTTCCCTATTTTCCACAATCCAATCTCGACTGGCACCTTGTTCTTGTCCCCCGTCCCGCTTTCCCCTCAGGGGAGGAAAGTATATATTCATTTCTTCTCCGGTAAGCTGGAGTCTCGCTTCGACACCCCCTGCCATTCACCCTTCCACCCTCTTTCCCTCCGATCCTTTCACATCTGCCGATACACGGTGGCCGAACATTCGAATCTGCATCCGATTAGGAGAGAGGGCTTCTAGGAAAGTACTTACGTACTTTAGAGGGGATGGAGTGAAATAGGTAGAGAAGGGATTGGAAGGAGACGAAGAAAAGTGGGAGGAAAGGGTTAGGGCAGAAGAAAGTGGGAGGGAGATGTACTGAGGCGTGGAAGAAGAGGAATGAAAGGCAGTTAGACGACAAGAAGAATCTTCCTTTGAGGAACTAACGTTCAGCGAAGGAAATACGTTCCATTAATCTATTTTAAACATGAAAGTGACTCGAATAATGAGCTACATTTTTTAATTTTTCTCCCATGGTTATATAATATAAATTATATTCGTGAATTAGGTAGCAGATATCCCGTCAGAAAAATAAATTACAAATCTTCATCTACACTTAATGTAAAATTGAAAAAAAATTGTATATGACTTCCGTTAAACAATAGGGGAAGTTGGGGTAATATGAGCATAGTTAATGTATTTTATGTGAAACAAACCTTATGGCCTATATAAATTTATTGCTTCCACATAAAAATATTCACTACTAAGTTTTGTACCTTTTCTTACATTTGTACGCAATTTTACCAATGCATGTAAATGTGCCAATAAAAATGTTCAGGAAACCACATGTGCTCATATTCCCCACGTCTCGGGGTAATATGGGCACGCATGTTGGGAATATGAGCAGTTCATATCTAATTAATTATTAAGTTATAAAACCGTGCATTTTTTATTATCGTACATTTATTCAAATAATCACATTAAAAGGTACAAAATTTAAACATTATAACGATACTTTCTGTGTAAGTTATGACGTTGGCCTAACTAGTTTATATCTGCAATGATAAATTGAAAAATACAAATGAAAATACTTTATATTAAGCTTTAAGAATTTTAAAGTTATAAAAACATGAAAAAATATGTAAATGTAACGTAAAATGCTTGTAATCATATTACTCCGAATAAAGGTGTTCATATTACCCCTAGTGTTATGCCTTGAAAGAAAGAATTGCTAAAATGTATACGTTTTGGCGACTTCGCCCTTTCAGCATTATTTCATTAACTATCGAACCATGTTTAAAATACACACCTTGTCAGTTTCTATTTCTTCACGAAAACATAATGGTATCTATTTCAAATATGAACTTAAACAACTAATGACACAATTATCTCAACGAATATAAGAAACTCTTCCCTTTAAAATCGACTGAGAATACAATACACAGCAGCACGTTACAGCGGAGCTCCTTCGGACGCCATGACACACTGAACTACTCGTACCAACACTTAAAAGGTAAAAAAAAATCTGTGTTGGCAATACCAAGACAGAATAGAAAACGTGCTCATATTCCCCACGTGCCCATGTTATGTACTTATCACAAATGTACAAGCTTTAAATTTTAAAGCAAAGGAAATCTTAACCCTGAAAGAGACATTTATTTCTCCGAGTAATTTGACATAACTATAATTCGAGATCATTCGTTAAATTTTGTATTTATTCGCTTTATGAACGATCGAAATGCAATACTGACATCAACGTAATGAATGATACTAGAGAAGCTTACATTTCAAATTTGAAATGTTGCCAGCATTTTTAATAACAAACACAGAGGAACTTGAAAGTTTATTGAATATTGTTTTTTTAATTCGATATCTATAATACTTAAGTATTTGAAATGTTGCCTGCACTTTTATTTACAAACACAGAGAAGCTTTAAGGAAAGAAAATGATATTGCTGTACCCCCCCTCCCCTCGCGATATTTGGTCAAAATTTGCCATATATTCGTTAAATATGAGTAATTTCGAATGGAAGGCGAAAATAGACAATAAGAATAAGAAACTGAGTACATTCTTCTTTGAAACAGTCCACGTACGGAGATTGTAGGTCATTTTTTTCTAATTTTAATTTGTAAAAGAGCGAAAGACTGCACGTCGCAGATCGCATTATAAATGCAATCTTACGGGAAACAGAAATTAACTCCTGGAGTCGAACTCGGGTGTTTTTTCGGGATTTTTTCGTCATTGCCTTTTAATGCGTGATTCATGAATTCTTGCCAAATTTCAAACTCGTATATACTCGGAAATTATCTTCAAAATGCAAAAGTGTGTATACAAGAAAACAAGAATTAATAAGATTATAATATATATTTAACATAACGGATAGTTTACTGCTTTATAATTTATGCGTAATAAAATTATTGGAACAAGACAATTTATAACTTTGGACGAAAGGGGTAAACATCAACCGGCAAGAGAGTAAAGGATGGCCAAATATAGATTTATTCAGTATTGTACCGATTTTGATGCTGTCTGTTGATTATATTGTACTGATTCTTTATTTCATAATTTGTCTTAATGTGGAAAATGCTGTCACTGTATGCTGAAACCTTAAGGGATTTCTGTGCCCGATTTAAAACACTATTTTTTTACCAACTCAATGTGTTTATAATTTTCACTGAATGGCTGGATTTTATTTCTATTAGAATCTATCAGTGAAAATATTTTTAAAACTTACCAGTTCAAACTTAAGAATTTTCAATGATTTCTCATTTAATCAGAAAAGATTTCCGAAACTGCTGATATTTATGAGCAAAAAATTCTGCATGTAGTGAATTGGGCTTTACAAAAATCTGTATCTTTTTACACAAATTACTACAAAAATTATATATATAAATGAATGAATGAGTTGATAAATAAATGGAAAAATAAAAGAGAATAAGAATGCATGAGATTGTGAAGAACATTTACGGCATACACCTGCATTCAGGATGAAAAATGAACTGCATTTACATTTTATTCAGCGTATCAAGTATACCTTTGAGGCAGATCCTTATCTACGTATTCTCGAGATTTTAAAAGTACTCTCCAACATGGAAAAAAATCTTTTTTTTTTCTCCGCTTCGAGTAATAATAGAGCGTGTAGGTAGTTAAACACGGAACATTCTCTGACAAGAGAGGGACACAGAGAGAGAAGAATCTCCAGTTAAGAAACTAAAAACTCGCCTGCTTTTCAGCGACTAAAAGTTTTCGCTCCCTGAGGGTATGGAATACTACGCCCATAAGAGCTCGGAGAGAAGCGGCAGGAGAGCACGTTCTCGAGTAGACGAAGATTCCAAAGGAAGAGTCGCAAAACTTCTATTATATTTGCACGTTTTTTTGGGCGGGTGTTTAAGAGACGAACGGAGCGTATTATTTCACTTCTCTACATCTCCCTTGCTGTCCTATCGCCTCCATTTCCTCACAGTTCCAAGAGAGTACGTATTGAGACCCTTTTTACATGCAGTAGGGCAGATGCGAGTTTTTACCTTGCTCTACATTGTTTATTCCATCGCCGAAGAGCTTTATAAAAAGAGTCCCCTTTCCTTTACCCTTGAAGACTCCTTAGGAACGTCACTCTTATTCAGTTTCCGCTCTGTCAGGTATCATCAACAAGCGGTAGTTACGCCATGCATGTCAAAGTTTTCAGCTCTCTCTTTTTCTCGTTGGAAAAAATTTAATTAGTGGGAAATAAAACGTAACCTCGAATCATTCCGGGAAAGTTCGGGTTCACTACGTCATCAAAGGGAACGTTTATAAAGAAAGTTGCATCGAGCCAGGTCGCGACGAAAGCCGTTTGTGTTTGCGGGCGAATGACGCGAAATGCACCTTTTGCTAGAAGGCTTGCTTTATTTATTTTTTAAGAGTAGGAAGGATTATGATCCGTTAAACATGCCAAGATTTCACGTTTTGGAAATTTTCTGCCAAAATATATCAGGGCAAGTTGGTGCTGTAAATTCTAGAATAGGTGTTTGCATTTAGAAATATTTCTTTTGACCTTCCTCTCCATCACGAGTCTTGTTCCGTACAACAGATGCAGGAGATAGTTTACATAAACATTTACTTAAAATCTTGCTGTCTAGGGAAAAGCATTTTCCTTTAAAAGGAGAATCAATGCTATCAAACAGATATTCTCAAACTACGCCCGCGCAGTAATTTAATCCGACCCGCCTTACCCTTTAACAAATGCTTAAATGCATCAATAGAATCATGATGTAGGTCTAAAATTGAAAAGGCTATTAAAATTTAAGATATTTTTAGAGTACGATGTAATATACTTTGTTTTTAACATAGATATTTGTAAAGGTGGAGTGGTGATACTTTGTCGCTCCTGGCGTATCATTCTAACCCGGTTTATCATCTGACTGAATCAGCCGGCATAATCTGTCCTGAAATCGATCGCCCGTCCGTCTCTAAGTGTGTGGCAGTTTTTAAATTAAGAAATTCTTTAAAATAGCTACATTGACATATTTATTATAAATTTCGTATGTGGCTCGCTAAGTGATACCTGAAGCTTTACGTGTCCCCTTTTATTAGAAAGTTTAGTGACCCCAAATATAAATAAAAATTTCAATTGGAATCAATAATTAAATATTAAAACGACAAAATATAAGTTCAATTTATACTCAAATGGTATGAACTAACTTTATATTGAATGCTTTTTTGGTTTTTGTTAACAAAACTTTAAATTTTTCGTTATTAATTATATTCCTGACTAAGATCGTCCCAGCAACAAACTTCGCCGTCTATATTCCCTACAACTGAATCAACCGTAGGCGAATTAGCTGAAAGTTCTGAAAGTTTCATTCCTGGACATAAAAAAATATTTACGCCGCCTATTCGATTTGACTTAATTTCCTCTCGTGGGTTTTAAAGGATCTCCTACTAAACCCTAAGTGGAGAGTAGATCCATTCCTGCTCACTAGATCGGCATTACATCCGCTTCAAGCTCTCGCCATAACGTGAACGCACTCGGCAGCGCTTAAACCATTTCTAATGAAACCTCCCGTCGTTTGCTAATCCTTCAATATCGAAGGCAGGTGCGCAGCAATGAGTAGAATTCCCTCGTCGATTAAACGGGGAAAAAACGAAGTTACGACCCGATTTTTCATTAATAGCAGTTATCTAGGGCGGGTGGCTGAGCTATTCGCGTGGGAAGGGCTATTTATTACTCTCTAGGTTACGGTCCATACGGGGTTGGATGTATCGGGTAGCAGATGTGAACGTATGGGACGAAATGGCCTTCAGAGGAGCATTTGAGTAGGTATCGGTGGAGTCAATGGTTCTCGTAAATTACATTTCCCTCTGGTTTAGATCGCTATTCGTTCCTAGCTTCTATTCTTCTTTTAATGTCTGCGGGAACGTACAGAAGGGAGTCCCGCGACACGACAGCGCTGTTCATTTGTTTCCAGTTTCGGCGGTTTACCGAAAGGCCACGCTATTAAAAATGATGTTTAGGTCAACACCTGGCCGCATGCGGCGCGCCGCGGCGGGTCGTTCGCGTGCCCAAATTATAGGGGTCGATGGATCTCCGACAAAGACTTTTGTGATGTATCGTTTTTGTTGCCATGGGGAGTGAGAAAGAGAGTGATGCGGGGGAGAGGGAAAGGGAGAGAAAGGGGAGAGATGTACCATTATCCCAGTATAGAGTTCCTATAAAACAATTTAGCTCTAATATTAATAGACCACATTGCAATTTGAATGAAGTAACCGTTGCGTTTGTCCACATTTTGGACCTTCTTGTTTGCTCAATTTCACTGTAACGATATTAAACGACAATATGTTTCGTCACTAGTTGATTTTTTTTAGAATGCGCTTTCAAGACAACATTTATTACAATAGATATATTCGCAGCTGTTTTTACTGAAAATTTACTAGACCTACCTTTATAAAGATAGAACCCGTAGACATTTACCGAAAGTAATTAAAGATTAGGTTATGCAGAGAAATCACTTGATAACCACTGACTACAAAAATTAAAGCACACTCTTTGTATGTTGAAGGGGTATTGATATTCAGCATTTTAATTATTCTTTTGATAGCTGTGAATATTTCTACGACAATGATTATCAAAACAAAGCAATCATATAGCTCAAAAATAATAAGAGACTTCTTCCAAAAGCGGCATGAGTTTTTTTTCCGCGAACTATAAAGATCTTTGCATTTACGGAATAAACAAATTAAATATGGCAACTGCCTACATATTATTGAAGAACTAACATCTGGATACCAAGCCTCTATGATCTGATAGACCAATAACTCTATTTGCTCTAGCCGAAGGTTTTGTAAACTGTCTCCATCGCTATGCATTCTTAAAATTATTTGAAGCCGAGAGTATTTAATGAGAGATAAAATATAAATACGCTTAAAATCAAACCATCTTAGCCCTAAGACTTTTACAAGCGTTCATTTAGTGTTATAAGGAGGTTTATTTAGTTATTATCTAATTCAATTTTATATCATATTTGCCAGGAAAAACACACCTATAGCCAGTATAATTTATGACAACCTAGAACGCGTTAAGATTCATTATAAGAGCTCATTCGATGCATCACACGGTTATGGCTCCGCGTTTAAGTTCAAACCACATTCAAAGGGAATCGGATTATTTTATTTTGCGTCATGATCAACGTCAATGGCGTATTTTTTAAACTTCATATGGCGACCGATGGGAAAAGATTTTCAGGCCGCAGAGGTGGGTGAATAGAGATGTCTGGACCATAATCGGTCACGGTACGAGATGCAATCAAATTACCTCGACGTTAAATGGAACAAGTCATAACCGAAGTCGGAATTAGATTTCCGGCGATACAAATCAACAGAAACTGATGGCGAAATGGTTATTTTACCGGAATACTCGTGTGATTGTCGTTAAAGAATTTTTTGTTACGTTTAAATACACACGTGTATGGGTCACATCAAGAGAAAAGAAAGTTTTTAATATAAATGGTGTAAGATTATTAATTAATAAATGATGCATCGAAGTAAATTCAAGTGTTCGACAAGTAAGAGAACTAAACAATTTTCGCATGCATGTTTATTTTTTTATTTAAAGAATGAGGGATTCGAAATTCTACACAATTTCACAGAAACATGTAGAGTTCATGGCGTTTCGCAAACAATACGCCAGAAAATTTATACGATTTAACGCATTTTGAAAATTTACATTCGAAACGAGTAAACAGCAACGCTTAACGTAATTCATCCTCCTACATCTCTTTTTTTTTAATCTCTTCTTTACCAATCGAGTTTACACGCACGGAAATCGTTTGTATGCACGAGGCGAGATTGTCAAACGCCGCCGAATATATGTATTAATTTTATTTTTCCCGCGGAGAAAACACGGGAGGAATTTTTCCCCTGCACATGACAGTGGTGATTGATGAAGATGGGCAGCGCGCTCTGCCATCGGGGGGATATAGTAGAGGATAGGAGGATGGGACGGGAAGAGGTGAGTTTGACATGTCACGCGGAGAGAGAAAATCCAGTCGCTCGCGTACACCTGGACGCGGAGGTGACATGCCTGCTGCAGCAACACATGCGCCGATAAATTTGACAAGCAGCGGACATGGCGGGGTTTTGACGCCTTAATTTACTGCGCGCATCCCAGAGAAAAATGTTTCAAAATTCGACGGGAAACGATCGAATTTTCGAGTTTGTCTCACTTCCACTCCTGAATTTATGGCTTGAATTGCGCTTGGCAATGCATAAAGTTGAAGTGAAAAGAAAACATTTTCAAATCTAAAATTCTACTGAACCGTTTTCCATAAGCCTATCCTGCGTTAACAATTTAATAGGTAAATATTTAATTTGTATACCCTTATAGGACACAAAAATATCGCACATCTGTGAATATGAAATGGCATAGGTTTTTTAAATGAGTTTACACCAATTTTTTCTTCCTTGCAGACGTGTATTTTGGCTGATAAAATACTTTTACCTACAATTAGATAATAAAAAAGTGGACAATGTGAACGATTTGCTTGAAAAGAATATAAAAATTCGATTTTTACTATACGATTCGAACCTTGTGACATGACTTAATCCAGTAAATTATTTACAGCATCTCACGTCACTTTATTAGAGGAAACAGTCGTTCAAGTAATTTTATTCGCCTCCTTTTTAGAATTAAATATCAATGAAATCATTAAAATAAAATGTTATGAAGTAAAATACAAGTATGAGCAAGCATTCGAAAACAATTTTCCTAAACCACTTTATCCTCCGTCTCCCTGGTTGACTAAATGCAATAAATAACTTTATTATATTTGTGAATAAATTTGAATAAAATGTTATTATATATCTACAATAAATAAATATGTACCTAAGTGCCTTTGTACATAAATACGCCTAGCAATCATTAAATAAATCTTTAACGAAGAATCTCTCCGATATCGATTTAGCGTACGCGACTTGGAATCGAAATTCGTTCCAAAATGAATAATTTTACAACAATTCAACTATAATATTGGATATAACACTAAACGATCCACTTTTTTAAAAAATCCGATCATTTTATAGCCTAGCACGCTTAAAAACGACAGGCGACATCCCGAACTGTTTTATTTTGGCTTCAGCTTTTACTTTTCCAGCGCCATTCTCACCAAGAGTTTTATTTTTTGCAGAAATCGGCAGGGTTCTGTAGTTTAAGCCTGAAATAACCTCGTATGTGGCCTCGCAAAATACCGTATTAGCGTATCCCCATCGAAAAACCGCCGCTACCCCTCCCTCCCCCCATCTCCCCTCCCCTTATCCCAAACGCAAACCCCCTTCCAACCAACTCTTCCTCTACAGCCCCCCTCTCTCTCTCAGTCCAAAGCGATATGCCACCTGCTCCTCTCATTACCTTCCCCCGGCTTATGGGAGATTGAGGGAGAAGGAGATGGGAGGAGGGGGAAGGGAGAACGGTGAATATAGGGTGGTAGGATGCGGAAAAGGGAGGCAATTTGAGGGATGAAGGGAAAGCGTAGGAAAGGGGGGAGAGGAGGAAAGAAAGGGGTGCAAATGGGTGGATGATGGAGATAGATATGATATCGAATGGTAGCAAATTACCGCAGGCGTGTTACCTTCCAAACGATCTATCGATCAAGCGATCATCATGGCATTATCATACATATTGGCAATATTTTACGTTTAAAAAAATCCCGAGTGGAGTGGAAAGGCATAAAAAATATCGTGAGAATTTAATGAAGGTATGTTCAAATAATCTACCAACCTTCAATCTATTTTTACGGCGTAAATAACATTTTTCGAGGACGTAAAATTTTTTAGGTTTATTTTAGATTTATGACAGGAATCGGCAGAGTATTTCCATTTGGTGCCACTTCAATATTAAAATTAAAAAAAAACGCGAGAACAAGCCACAGTCATTACTTCTAAGTTACCATACATATTATATTTCAATCATGCTGTCATTATACTTGTTAATTTACAATAATAGCAAAATACGGAATGTTATCACAATAATAAATTTGTTGTTGTAAAATATGCTATTTTAAATTATAAGCTTTATCAAAAATGTTTCATCGCATAATGAAAACTGATCGTCAGCCTGACTGTTAATGGTGTATATGTACATATAAGGGAGGTGATTTTTTTCCTCGAAATAAATACATTTTAAGTGCATAATATGTGTTTTAGCTAACTTTTCTGCAACACAACTCACTCCACATGTAGGCTTGCTACCGACCCCTAATTTTTAGCATGGGAGAGAATGGCCGAAAATAAAATCCAAATATCACAGCTCCATTAAAAGAAGAAATTACTCCATATTACTATATAAAGGCTTATCTGAAAGTCATCCTAATTAAAACACTACATTTTGGAGTTTAGAAAGATCCATTTTGTTTCATTTAATACACGACGTGAAAAGTAAGGAGATATAGTTTCCACTACTTACAGGAAATCACAACAGGATTGCGGTGTAAGTACTGATAGCCATCACTTGACGGAGGCTTTTCAAACCGCTTGGGAATGAAAAAGGAAAACAAGAGCAGTCATGGCGGAAATGCAAGGTGAGGAAACAGGGTAAGAAAGACATAATACCAATGATTTGCTCGTGGAATCAAACAGATTTGGGCAATAGGAAAATTAACACATTGAATTCGCAAACCGCGAGATAATTCGTACCTGGCAGATAATGGCTATTAGGGAGGACACAAAAATTAACCGAAATCGCGCTTCAAATTCCAGCAATTATTCTCATTAAACATTCAACATAGAGAACATAGTGCGAGGTACTTGCAAACAACAAGAGAAAAGTATTTGGGAATTTACAAGCGAAATAAAACAAAAATAGCCATATATTTTAATGAAGAGGAACAATTTTTGAAGTTTAATACGAGTGATGTCTAAGGTTTCATGGCATAATATTATTAATATTTTATAAATGCCTTAACACTTTACACCGCTAAATAAAAAATATATAGGTTTTATTATTACATCAACCTAACCTCTTTATTGATTCAAAGCAGGATTATATTGATCAATTTATGGCTGAAATCAAATTGGAAAATTGTCTCCAATAGTAACACTATAAAGGGAGACAGTTTGTAGATTTAAACTCTCTGCTGGAAACAATGCTATCATTCTTGCTTTAATTCTTCGATCAAATTCTGTGATATTATTAGCCGAAGTAAATATTTAGTGTTTACTGCAAAGATTCAACGCCCAGTGATTGATCATGAACCAATATATATATATATATATATATATATATATATATAGATTGCAACTACTATACGGCATTATCATAAATAGCCTATTATTGTGCCGTCAAGTGTGAAGGTGACCGACGTATTTATTTGCACAATAAGCAATTAATTATACAATTAATTTTTTGATTTATAATTAGATTCGTAATCACTCTCATAAATCACATGAAAATAATTAGTCTCAATTTATCACGTAGATCCAGACCCTGACAGTGAAGAAGTAAACAACATAGCAATTTTCTCCTCCGAAATTGTCAACTCGGGGAATCTCACGCGGAGCTGCACTGATTTTAGTCAACACTCCAATCACACGCTCCACTTTCTCGCTGTGAGCAATTTAGGCTGTCCTTTCGACTTTCCTTCAGATTAATAATCCCATAAAGGAGTGGGAGGCGTGTGGAGGTAAGGAAGGGATAATGGATGGACGAAAGATAGACTGAAAAGGAAGAGAAGGGGAGGGAGAAAAGAGTGAGAGAGGGAGGAAGGAGAGAGAGGGTGAGAAGAGGACTGAATAGAGAGATGAGAGGGAGGAAGGGAGGAGGAAGGGAGAGAGAGGAAGGGAGAGGGAGGAAGGGAGAAGGGAGAGAGAGAGGGAGGGAATGAGAGAGAGGGAAATCGAGGTTGGGAGAGAGACGGAAATTGAAAGAGCTCTTGGTGGAAGGGGTTGTTGATGAATTGAACTGCCAATGCCCTATCCTCTTTCCACATAGGCGAAATACTCATTAAGAGTTATGCGCTTCGTAGAGACGTGAGAGGGACCTAGAGGGAGATTATAGAAGAAAAAGAGGTGGATAGGAGGTAGGAATGGGTGGTGATGCGGTGCTGCGACGCCGGGGGAGGTACGCACCCATTCAAATGCACCGTGACGTAACAAATCGGAGGGGTGGGTGGCGGAGGTATGGAGCTATTCGAACCGGAGACGACACTGTACAAACGACTTCAAATGTTTTGCATGTCCTCACCATGGAAACTCCATTAAGCGAGAGATTAAATGGGAAGTGAAGTCCCGACGTTGGAGGAGATGGAAAGGGGTGTGGGAGATGTCGGCGATGAGAGAGAAAAGAGAAAATGATAAAAGGAAAGGAAAAAACAAGCGTCACGTCTCTCGCGGAGTGCCGTCAATCAATCGAAGTCCATGTTTATTGAGTCGAATCGAGAGAGAGAGAGATTCTTCTGCCTTCATTTTTTTCTCCATTTCCCGGCGATGAGACAGCTCAAATCCGAAGGCGGAAAAAATGTTACTCCGCTCATTTGTGTCTTTGTACGTGTGCGTCTCTGTATGTGCCGGTTTCCATGGCGATTAATGAGGGATTTCATAAATGAAATTTCCCCCTACTCCTCTTACCCCTCGTCGTTAGTATGAACGTGCGAAACCCCCCGATGTTTTTCTCTTGTGAAGAGCTCGAGATCGTGTCTTGACTTTACCGCGATGGGTGAGCTACAGAGAGTAAGATTTTGTCGGCTTATGGCTTGTACATTGTATCCGAATCGTCTGTAAATTCACTAAGCAATGTTTTTTTCGATTTCAATGGAGCGACTAAGATGCTGTTTTGACATTGAGGGACAAAGAAGGGATCTTTGTAACAAAATATAACATTAGAGAACACACTATAAATTTGTAATCATAGAAAGAAATCAAAGGAAAGGAAAGTTGGATAAAAAGGAGAAGAAAGTACCAAATACCCACAAGATTATAGGAAAGTCCGCGGAAAAATCTCTAAAATTCACCTCTTAAAAATTATTGCTCATTCGACAATTAGGTCATCATCCTCAGCTCTCTGGTCCTGAGTTTCCCACAAAGTTGATTGTTTTCTGTTTTTTCATAACATTCCACATGATCCCAGTATATTTCCAAAAAACAAATGCTACGTTGACGGCAATTTTAGTACCTACCTAAAATACAAATAATTTTTGCCTATAATTGTCCTTTTATTTTGAGAACGAGTAAGTAAAAAACTGGACGACTCAACTATGCACTCATTAGTAGAATTATCGAGACATCAGACACCTACTTTCAAGAAATAATACAGTCCTGTATAGCGAAATGTTGATTGGTGTCGCATTAAATAATTAGAACGAATGAATTTCACTGAGAAGGTCCAAGTTTGCCTACTTTCAACGGAAAATAGCCCAGTAATATTTTCTCAGCCTAAATTTTATAATAGGATAAATAACGTAATCACGTTCCTCTTGCTCTTAATTACACCACTATGCCATTCGTAATAAATTATTTGACTGATCCATATAAGACACAAATGCATTTACAGCTCACAGTTTCAACAAGATTAGATTCAACGAAAAAATGTAATTCAGCCCTAACGTCGACTGAATTTAAAATCGCAACTCGTTCTCCCTAAATTATTTAACAATTAAATATTTTAAATGCATATTATATATTCATATCCAACTCACATTTAAACAAGAACTCTATACTAAAAAAATTGTTCTGAATGGCCATTCATAATTTAGCCATCTCATTTAAGCCATAAATGGCACTCTCGGGTATAAATCGCGTATATATGATCGGAAATCCTCGGAGAAAAAAAAAATACAAAGTAATCGTTAAGCTTTCGAGGATGCGGAATTCAGCCACTTGGTGGCGAGGGAAGGGGGTAAAATAGCCTCTCTTGACCTTTCGCGACTCCCGCGATTGGATGGCGTCATCGACGGAAAAACCCGGAAATCGAGAGCTCGGCAAACACGCTCGCGAAATGAACTGGACCGAAAAGATGTTTGGGGAAATACTTCTTTTCCCGTTCTTAAATCCTCTCTCTCTCTCTCTCTTGGTCGAAGGGGCGCGTGAAGGGGGCGAAGCTTTTCTAAAGTCTGAGAAAGAGCCCTCGCGATTTCCGAAGCTGTTCAGAGAGGGCGCTAGGATTTCAATCTTTTTTTTTATTTCACGTCGAGAGCCGCGCGTTTCCAAGAGGCGTTCGAGGGAGAGGGTTCAAAGTGACGCTAGAAAAGTTTTTTTAAAGGAGATATGGAGAGAGAGAGAGGGGGGGGGGAGGGAGAGGCCTGAGTGAAAAGTAGACGGGTTGGAAGTGACGAGGGCTCGATTAAATAAGACGTGGTTGGGTCTTGACTTGGAAACTGCGAGGATACCGAAAGATTTTCCTCCAGTAGAAAAGGTGTTTCGTTGTTTCGTAAATGGGTCGAGAGAGGCGAAGTTTTTTCAACCGGGTAAACGTCGGGGCGGCTTCTTATTTACTACTGATGGCCGATCTTGCCCTGCGTATCTCTCTCTCTCTCTCTATTTGAACGGTTATGACTTATTTTACGCTGGATCACAGCGGAGCAGATGCTAGGACTTTTAGTGTGTGTTAACTGTGAATAATTTGAATCTATAAATGCAAATAAGTATGTAAGAGAAACCTTCCTTCAGTGCAATAGATTATTTTATATGTTACATCCCTCATTTTCTGGGGGATTCAATGCATTTTTAACCCTCTGTCGCTCATACTGTTTCAGAAAGACCGAAGCGGAAACCCCCTCCCGTCCATAACGTTTATTAAATGTAGGATGTAAAATTTTTAATGCGATAAAATATCTTGTTTTAACAATGTACAAATTTTGATGAAACTATGCAGTTTTTAAGCTTTGGAGATTTAAAATAGAAAACAAATTTCAAAATATATATTCGAATGCTACGGCAATTAAAAGCTGATCGGCAAAAGGGTTAAAGATGCTTTTTTCTTATTTAGACGAACCATACTTTTTAACCACATTTACAGTAGCGAGGATTCAAACGTTACTTTTCATCCTTCAAATGCCTTTCGAGTAATTTTTTTCTAAATACACGTTTTTATAAAGTTCCATTTACCCCCCCTCTCAAAGGCCCTCTCTCCTAACCAGATTTTTAGCCCAACCCTCTTTCGACACCTCGCAAAATTCCACCCAACCCAATCTCTCATTCACGGAGGTCCAACATCTCTTTGTAATTCAACTCCCTTTTACAGACACGGAAGCGTAACGGAAGACGCGAGAACTCCGCAAAGGAGAACTTCGCCAACTTTAAGAAGGGTTTTACTAGAGAGAGAGAGAAGGAGGAAAACAACCATCTTGACCATCTCATCTCACAGACTGTAAGATGGCCATTTGACACGAAACGAGGAGGAGCAGGTGGAGACGACCCTCGGTGGGCAACGAAGCGGTCATCTCGAAGAACGAGGAGAGAGAGAGAGAGAACTGTGAGGTAACAGTCCAAAGGCGATGGTAACTGCGACCTCCTCCCCCCCGTCTCATCCACATTCAAGGGCCAATTCCTTCCCGAATCCCCTCAAAAAGATCTCATTCGTTCCTCCTCACACGCGTCGGAGAACTCCCCGACTGCGTGTCCCAGAACCAATTCTTACGCCCATCTTGCCTTTGACCTACCCGTTCCCTCCTCGTCTTACTCCCCCCCCCTCCCTCCTTCCTTCTCTTCGCGTCCCCTGAAATCGCCATCCACACCAGTGTCTACTACGGAGTCCGTAATAATACGGTCCGTTGGATTCCGTCCTGATGTGACGGAATTAAGAGTTTCGACGACGAATAGAGTGGGAAGGACGCGAAACGGATGGAATTACGGTACTGAGTCATAGGTCCCCCTTCCTCCCTCCAAAAGTTCCGCTTTGAAATGAAGATGAAATGGGGTTTTCAATTACCTTCCGGAAGGCGCTTAGAAAATATAAGCCGAAAGTACATTAACTTAGCAAGTAAAAATACGGAGATATGTTTTTGATGGTTTGGATATGGAGACAAAATAAACGATTGAATCATCGCATTTGCACTTCACTCGTACGTATACGAAACGCATTGCATATACAATACTGTCAGGGCCGGCTCTAGGGGAGAGCACTTGAGGCACAGGCTCGGGGCGCCGAATTTTATGGGCGCCAAAATCAAAAAAGTCAGCTGAAGTTAATTCTTAAAAAAATCTAATACGCCAGCCGAAAAAGGCGCAATATACATATGTAAAAATATCACATCAGTGATTAAATGAGTTGCCGGATTTCTATTTCTACTCTTTTCACGGCAAATTTTCATCTCAATTTTCAGCTTGTTTTCGCATTAAAAATTTAAAAAATGATCATATTGTCTATTATAGCATGAAAAACCTTTATAAAGTAATAAAATTGATCACGATCAACTGACGGTACAGATGCGACTGTAACCGGTAGTGTTCCGGAGAGCTGAAATATTTAAAAAATCATTTCGATTCTGAATCACCGCTGGAAGTTTTAGAAAGCATGTGTGCAGATTATTTTACCGAATCATGCTCAAATGTATTTATAGCATTAAGAATATTCCTGACATTGCCAATAAGCATTTCTACAGCAGAAAGGAGTTTTTTTTAAATTAAACCTAACCAAGACGTACCTCAGATCGTCAGTGTCCCAAGGGAGATTAGTTGGGCTGGCAAATTTATCAACTGAAAAAAATATTACTGAAGAGGATTTGTTTAAACGATTCGCTTCAATAAAGGCTAGGAAAATGAATTTTGAATAAAGCTTGTATGTAAATATTTTGTAAATATATATTTTTTCTACAAGAAATTTACTTTTTTATTTTCAGGTTAAATATTTGATTTCTTATCGTTTCATCAATAAGTTAATACCGATTTTAAACTAGAATTGTTCTGAATACTTTATATGCATTTATTTAGATGTAATTAATCAATGATAAATCCAAAATGCCGAACCTAACACAACACAGTGGAACTTGTGCCCGACAAAAAAAAGTGATTTCTAGTGAACGTATAGTATTATTAGTAATTATATTAGTACAGACAACACAATAATACAATTATTAATAAAATAATTAACATGGTTTACCTAGTTATTCTAAAATAAATTTAAAAATTAATAACAATTATATTAAATATAATGAATTTAGTAAAAGTTTTCTATTTAGCAATGAAAAATGTTGATGGTGAGGGGCGCTCGAACAAATTTGGTGCCAATACACCTTGAGCCGGTCCTGAATATTGTATGCATAGAAGGTTATTGTGATTTCAATGGAAATCTTCAATAGTTAATATAAGAATGTATACGGATAAAATAAGTAAACTATTTATTTCTTACATGGTTTGCAGAAGAAATTTTCTACATTTAAGCAGTTTTATAAAATACCAGAAGTCATTAGAATTACTGAACAATATTATAAATTTAATTTGGCAAATACTTTTATATTATGAAAGTACAAACGATAACAATTATTCAAAACCTATTATGTAAAGCAAAGCAAAATCTTTAATTATCCTGCTGTGCAATAATGTTAATGCCTGTGTAAAGAACTCTTTCCTTCAGGAATAGTTAACTATGTTGTGAGGAAAGTCAATATTTAAAAGCAGTAACAAAAAATCTACGATTTAATTTTGATGGCATAGAAAGCGGTTTGTTTGCTGCAATCGCGTTGCAAAAAAACATCAGCTCATTTTAAGCTCTATTCAATTGGCTTCAGCTCTCCGATAGACTCAAACCCTTCAAAACTAGCGTTCATTATATTATGCGTTAGAATTACACGAGAGATCCTGGAATTTCTATCTGTTCTAGTTTACCATTTGCGCATAAGCGTAATGTGAATACGGGCACTATTAATAGGCTATTGAAAACACAAAAGACCTCAAAATTGAAAAAGATCAAACGATAAAACTTGTGCAATGAATGCCAAATAATTAATGCCATTCGAAATGTACGTAATACGCAGTTAACGCTGAGAAGGTCATTCTGCATCAGTTCCAGTGATAAGCACATCGTTGAGACCGTACCTTGCATTAATTTGCGCCTTCATTAATGGGAATAATGTTTTCCATACTACAAGGAGAGAATCGAGTTTTGTGTCACCGTCGTTTGATCTTTCTCCTTTAAGTAAAACTGCTGGATTGATTTTAACTCGGACTATAAGCCAAATTATTATCAAGTCACAAAAAACATTAAAGTTTGCCCAGTGACCGTTCCTCTGGTACCCAAAAAGGATTATTTTTAAATAAAAAATTTTATAAATTCATTTTAATATTCAAAATTCCTGTATCAAAGATTAAAAAAACAGAATAAGAGCCTCCAAAGTTATCAAAGGAGTAGAAAAATAAGGTCTCAGAGGCAGTGAAAATTAAATTTAAAAAATAAATGGCTCTAGGCTTCAAAAAAGAACAAAAAGACACTATTTCCATTTGGAATATATTCTTAATTTCAAAGTTTGAACGGATAATTATTTCTTTGGGGAGTTTTAATACCCTCTTATTGAATAACGCGACAAATTAGACATTTTCCCATAAAATATACCTCTTCCTGCAACAACGTGTACAGGAGAGTGGACATGCAACCTTTGATCCTTGGGGTGAAACTCGTTACTCTCTTGTCCCTAATATATCCATGCACGTACGTTAACGTATATACGCTTATAACCTGCCATGAAATAAAGGTAACACAAAAACGTTCCCGTGAGCAGCTAACTCTTAGCTATTCCTAACACGCACACACAAAGGGTGATCATGCCGACAAAAACCAACGGATAAACCGTTCGGTTGGAAGAAAAAGGAATCGAGCAGCGTGGTGGAAAGATGAAAGAGAGGAAGAAAGAACGGACCAAAAAAAAAAAGGAAGAGCCGAAACCTAGAGCGTGCGGCAGAAACGGAGCATCCACCCGCCTATAGGAAGAAATAAAAGGCCTGCGCGCATTCGTTCCTCTCAGCCCTAAAACTTCTAAAAAGGGATACTGAGAAGTAAGTGAAAGAGGAAGTATTCTTCGAGCGTCGAGGGGGAGGGAGAGAGAGAGAGCGCGCTCTCAAAAACGCCGCATACAAACCCAAAAGAGCTCCTTTTACCGCCAGTTCGTTACCACCTGCCTCGTGTGTCTCCTCTAGCCCACAAAACTGCGACTCCATTCATGAAAGTTTTCCTTGGGGTTTTCGGAGGGTGAAAGGGGGGAGAGGGGGAGGGGGAGCAAAAGAGTTTCTTGAATGAACGCGAGCTATTGTTTGAAAGAATGCCGAGTTCTATATGGGAGAGGGAAACTCTCTTCTTGATCCTCACGTACTCGACCATGAGTTTCGAGAACGGCAGTTTCTTTTTAATTCCAAGTGAAACGATAAAGTTAATCGTCTACTTCACGGTAAGTACTCCTTAAGGTGCTTGTTTATAGGTGGAAGCGGTGCTGTTCAGGAAGCAGAAGTTACCGCTTGTTTTTGAAAAGCTTCCTTGTAAGATTTATCAATTTTAATCGTAAATGATGATAATATATCTAATAAAAAATCAGAAATTTTATAGTGGCCATAAATTTTCTTTATATAAGTCCAAAATTCTATCATCGATACGAAATATTTATTCCCTACTACAGAAAGACTGGTATATAGTCAATTCCAGGCTTAAAATAAGTGCAAAATGTTGATTTTTTAACTCAACGAAACATTTCAGTTGTTCATACTTTTAATTTTATGTTACATTGTTTTTATGATTTGATATTGTTAGACAAGAGTAAGTCAAGTGTCGTTTTTAAATACAAACGAGAAGTTTTGCTCCTGCTTTTTTATATTTCTTAAATTAGACGTTCCCTTATCTTCGTGGCCATTCTGAAATAGAGACGCTATAGTGTCTCCACCAACTCAATAATAATCTTAACGTTTTAGCTTCACTAATAGCAGAATGTGCGATTCCAGCTGCGAGATTCGATAAAAATTGTTGAAAGTTGCAATATAAAAAACAAAAGTTTTAGAGAAGAATTTCATTATGAAAAAATTCACGTCAATTCCAAAAAGAAAGTTCTGTAATTCGTATGTACCTTCTGCTACACATCCTGCTACGACCTCTACATGTACATCATAGATTGCATGTATATAACCTACATAACGATGAACTGGCCGCGTGTAACGACACAGTGATCGGCCAGTGAGATTTCCCCCGTGTTTTTCTAAGACAAAACTCATAAACGTAGCTGGAAATGTTTCTCTGCTCCTCGCCACTCCTTACCCCTTAATGTTTTCGAAACGGACTTCATCCGCTTTACAACCGAACGGCTCACACGTGAGACGGTTCTCACGGCTCTAGGAAATCCATTGGCCGGCAAAAACCCTTTCTCTCATTACGCACCGCCCCGAGGAGCGGCCGGAACCCAGAAACACGGCGGCGGTCCCTTTTACGTTCTTAATTTATTCATATCTCGAGGATTTAATTTAAACCAGGGAGAGAGAATATCTCTGGCATACCGTTGCGAGGCGGATCCACTGCGGGACTAGGCGAATTTTGATTAGATTTAGAGCGAATCCTTGGGCAAACTTTTGCAACAAGTTGGATCTTAGCCGAAAGCCGTAGAACGAATCGTTACGGAATAAAGTATATCCCTGGTTAATCCGCTCTTTCATCCGCTTGGATTTAGCGAGAGTTATATGCCTCTTTAATGGGAAAAATTGACAAAATTTTCTAACTGTTGGAAATGATTATTTGCAACGTTTGGCGGCGAAAGTGCCAGAGATTGTAGATAATATCAGGGATGAAATACGCGAAACGAAACCGAAATATTTCTTAAATAAAAACATAAAAGGTATCAATTTTTCTAGTTTTTATTTACTACGAAAAAATCTTCAATTTTGCAAAATATGGATTAATAATAACTTTTATAAGGAAATCTAAATGACAAATTATTTTAAATCCATATTTTAAATTTGAAGGCATATAACTTGAAACTACAATATAAGTTTAACTAAAATAAACTGTTTTTACTTATAAACAAAATTTCAAAAACTCACCAATGGATGAAATGCAGTTGATGACAAAGATAACTTCACCTGCCACGAAATGGTAAGAAAAATCAGCTTAGCACTCTGTATACGAAGACGCCATCCTCAGAGGCGGATTCTAAAAATGAAAAGGGATGGAGGGGTCATTAGGATTGGGTTTTTTTATTAAGAACGCGTTATCATAAGTAAATGTTTTATCATCAGTTTGTTTGACAAGAAAACCTTAGAAACGCAGAGGAAATCGACGACGCTGTCTTTCTATTAGAGTAATCGTTGCATCGATTATTATATTCTCTATCAAAACTTTTATAGCTAAAAAACAGAAAAGTACATTGCCAGGCAAACTGATTAAAAGAAAAGCATTTATTTCTCAGAAAATGTTCTAAAACTGAGACGAAACTTCCATGGGACACCACTGATGGAGTGCCCATTAAATCTTGAGTTGTGTTGACATAAGGTATTTTTTCCTGGATCACGTATAAGATTACGATTCCGGAAAAGTGGTTATTGTCAGACTTAAAAATCCGATATTACTGAAAACATTGAATGATATATATGTATATTAAAACTGAAAATAATGAACGTCCTTTAGTTTTTTAATCTAGAAATGCCACTTGCTTTTATATAAAATCAATTTACGTACAAACATCATTGAAGCGAAGAAAATTAATACTTTCACTGAAAATGCGATTATCGTATCTTAAGTCGCCAATGCTATACCTGCTGACTTCTTACTTTCAGATTTTATGTACTAATTAATGCAAGAGATATTCCATTCCTGTTTTTATCCTCCACCAACAGGAGAGCAAAACCGTATCATTTACTGCCATTGCGTTCCCCTACTGAGGTCAAAACTATTCAAACGCGAGGAAAAGGATCGGAAAGAGCTTACCTAAGTTAGGCAGACGACAAAAAACAAATCACTTAAAAAAGAAGATGAGCCGAAGAGACATAACCCAACGCCTTTTTCCCCCCCCTCTCTTTCTCCGTCTGGCCTTGCAACTCTCTTGCTCCTCACGCATCGCTCGACGGACTCGACAAAAAACTCGAGTAAAAAGACTTCGCGGAATGGTTAGACCTTGGGAGAGAGAAAAGGAGACTGATAGTGGTGCACACGCACCAAGCACCTTCGAGAGAGAGAGAGGACGGGGCTGGATGTAACACAGAATGGGTGTGTCGCTTAGATAGGACAGATAAGGGAAAAGGCCAGAAACGAATAGGAAGAAGGGGACTTACTGTCCCCCCATCCTTTGAATCAGGTACGAGAGTTTCGGGATGGAGTTGAAGGTGAGGGTAAGAGCAAAAGCGACAAGAAAAGGAAGAATGGGATGTTTTCTATAAGGGTTTTGGTGGGAGGGAAAAGAGAAGAGGGGGGCATGCAGGGAAAAAATGAGCATCGCGTAGCGTAAGGTGGGGTGGAGATGAAGGAAGGAGGTTGCGGCACTCGAGTGGGGGCGTGAGGCAGCATGGGAGGAGCCGGGAGGTGGGGCTTGCGGTGTGGGCTATCTGAAAAGAGATTGGGAGGTTAGATGCGGGTCTGCGGGAAGGTCACGGTCACCAAAAAAAAAAGGAGATGGAGAGAAGGAACGAGGGAGAGAGGCTGATGGAGGGGGGGGGGGTGTGAGGGTGAGAGAGAAAGGGAGACAGCCAGGAACGGAGGTCGATGCCTGAAAAGGACAGTTTTGGTGAGGACCGAGAGAGAGAGAGATTTTATGGTAACTCGTCCTCGCCCATCCGAACTCTTCTCAGCGTAAACGACTTTCGTATGTTCTTGGACGCCCTTGTTTTAAGTTGTGAAATGCCAGTAGTTTACGCTTAGTTGAATCTGATTGCCAGAGGGTAACGCAGGATTTCTTGCGAAAGAATTAATTTTTGAACAAATATTTCCGCAGATCATCGTTTAAAGGATTTTAAACCATGGCGCGGTTTAGAAAACACCCACCAAAATAAATATATACGCAGAAAAATAGAATTTTACACCGTTATGGATCTTTTTTGAATTGTGTTTAATTTTCGTAGAGTTTGCTATAGTTTGATGTGAGATTCTTACAATCAGAAAGAATAGGGCGTACTTGCTCAATGTAATTTAGACGAAATTCATTTTATTGATGAGAAATAGAAGCATCTGCTGAAATGACCAGTGACTCGAATATCTTTCCTATGATTGGTGGTAATCGATTTTCTTTGACGATTGTCCCAACCGGTTTGGCGACCTACCTCAGACTCATCGCCACGAACATATGGCCACGCACGTTCGGATTCGGCGAATTTCCTTCCCAACCAAATGCTTAATGCGTGAATTAAAAATTTATTTATCGTTTTCAAATCACAGTTTACACATATGCAAATCATGAAATTTATGCACTCAAAATTTTAAGGGAGACACGAAAAAATGATAAAATTATAATTATACCGTTAATCGAAATTCGTGCGAAATATTTAATGCATTCCATGTCCCAAAAATACACTACAAGAAATGAAAATTATATCAGTAAATTTGAAAAAATCTTAGACTTTCCAAACGTGTCTTTCCCGTTCCACAACAAACTATCTAATATGGGAGCATTTAAAACAGATGTTAAACAAAATGTTTATCAGGGAGGATTTAAAAAATAACGATACAGAATCGTAAAAAGCATTCTTTCTTAATGATAACTGAAAATGAAGAACTTTATTACGATAAACATCCGCAGGTCCTAATATGCATACATATTTTCTCAGACTAGAATTTCCAGTATGCAGAGAGAATTTACGTATAGAAGATGTTTTCCAGATAAGCATGTAGTGAAATAAAAAATTTCACTTGATCAAAGAGGAAAAACTAATAGAGATTACAGAGCATAAATTTCAAATAACTCGATTAAAAATAGAAAGATCTAAACAGTAAGAGGGATTTAGAGAAGAAAGTTAAGAATTAAAGAAGAAAAATAAGAATGCAACATAAGCGACAAAGAACATCTATTCCATGTTAAGTAAAAAACTAAAAAAGGAGAAGTCCAAATCTCCTTGCTTTTGAACAGAGAGTTTGGTTTCTTTAGCTTCGTCAATTTTTTAAAAGCCCTTCTTTCATAATGATTATTGGATGCTTAAACGGACATATTCGACTAGATGAAGGGCAAGGCTCCAGACTAACGAACAAAGGATCAGTCAGAGCACGAGAGAACTCCTGGGCGACAAATTTTCCGTGACGAAAAACCCGTTCACACCATCACAAGCGAGGCTGATGAAACATTTTTCTCAGAATGCATAGTAACTCAGCATCTTGGATCATGACTACACAGCAGCTATAGGTTATTTCACCGACGGCCGTCCGATGATGAAAATGCAAGAAGCTATGGAAGGATGCAGCGAAGACTGGAGAGTTGGAGCGAGGGACACATATCCAAGTCCTTTGAAGATGCTCGTTACAAAGGGAGGTCGATAAGCATGCGAGGGAAAGAAAGAAGGTGGAGGGGAAAAAGAAGAAGAAAAGGTTCGGTTTCAGAAAAGGAGACGAGCCTTTTGATGAAGCCTTCTTGTTCGTGGATTGGACACGCATACTCGCTCCATACCCCCCCCCCCCTCCTCTTATGCCTTTGCGATTCTCCGCTGCATCTCGTGCACCTCTTAAGACGATGTGGTGAGGGGTAGGTAGAGAGGAAATGAGGGCTCTGAGTAAAAGGTTATGGGAATAAGTTAGGGGGGAGGGGTGGGGAAGATGAGGATGGAAAAAAGTAGGTACATCAGAGGAAGTGAGAGAGCTGAAGTAGAAGAGAGAAAGAAGGCGATAGAGTAGGAGGGAATAATAAAGGTGGGAGAGAAGAGAAAGGAGGGAGAAAAGAGAAAGCGAAGAGAGAGGGTTGAAGAACGCAGAGAGTGGAAGGAGGAACGAGAGAGAAAAGACAGAAAAGGGAAATTAAGGAGGGAGAGAAGTGTGGAGGGGGAAATGAGAGAAAGCGAGATGAACGAGGAAGAAATTAGAAAGAAAATAGGGATAAAGGAGGTAGAAAGGAGAAAAGAACGAGAGGAGAGATATTATAAGGAGGAGCGGAAGCAAAGGAGGGAAATAGGAATTAGAGAAGAGAAGAGGAGGGGAGTAGGGAGTGAGGTGGGAGAGTCTTTTTAGAGGAGTGGAGTGAGAGAGCAGGAGAGAGGGGGGAAAGAAAGAATAGTGAAGAGGTCTTTGTGAAGGAGGATTTTGAGTGAAAAAGGGCGGCGCGTGTGACAGTGTGCGTGTAAGAAGAACTGGGTGACGGGTGTGAGACCGGATGGTAGGTTAGACGGTCGTGAAGGAGGGGAGGAGGTAAGAAAAAAAACTATAGCGGGGGACCTAAGAATCACAAGTGGATGAGATGGAGGAGGGAATGGAGGAGAGGAAACAGCGTGTGTGTGTGTGCTTTCCTTTGCTCCTTTCGGAGAGCACGCGAAGGATGGGGCTGAAGCCTGAGGAGGAGGAGAGTTGCGTCGAAAAAAAGGATAAGCGGAGGAGGAGGAGGAGGGCTTAAGGAAGAGCGATGGAAGAGGGAGGAGGATGAGAGGAGGTTAAGGGGAGAGTGGAGATGAGGTGTGGCAAGGAGAGCGAAGTGGTTCTTAACGGAGCTCGTGGATGAGTTGCGAATGGACGTGTAGAAAAGAGAGAGAAAGGAAACTGTCCATGCGTATCTCTTTTATCTGCGTGGCCGTGTGAGTGAGCGGGTGAGTGTGCGTCTGAGAGTCCCTCTCGACTCGGAATGGCAAATGGTGGATGAATGAAGGGCGTGGCGAGGGGATTCGCGAAGCAGTTCGAGATGAAGGAGCGAAAGATCTTGAGGACGGCTCATTGTATTCGGAGTAGTTCAGCGAGGAAATATTACGACGTATATTTTTCGCGCATTCATTCGAAATGAAATGGATGCAGAGGAGGGTAATGGAAGTTCGGTGTTTATAACTAACCTCGCCTGGATTCTTTCACAATATTTTGACTGAATCTGACGAGCATAATACTTTTCCGACTGTGCGCTGAGATAAATAATGAAGAAAATTTCGAAAAAAGTTCCTAAATATCTTACATTTTTTTCTATTTTCAGGGTTTCAGTCACGTATATCATAAATCAAAAATCCTTTCATACAGTAAGCATAGGTGAAAATTTCAGTTTTGAGTGATTTTTATAAATAAAACTTAATGCAAGACTAAAAGACAGCCTTGATTTAGTGAAATTTATTTATTTTTCTCTTATTCATCAAAGTGACCAAAATTATCGCCAAACGCATCACAGTCACGAACCTGTGAGACAAACGTGATCGCTGCAAAATATTAACCGAAAAATCGAGAGAGGGACTTTCTTCTGTAATAAGTCACGTTTTGTGCTAAAAAATTTTATAGATCAGTCTACAAAGCGAATTTGTTGAGTAGACGACTCAAGAAACTATACTTTTCTAAAGTTACGAATACATTCTATTGAATCCGAAACATGAACTAGTGAGTTCAACTAAAAAAACTACTTACAATAATTTTATCACACAAAAGCGAGATATTTTTCAAGTAATTCGACGAGAAAACTTTCAGACAGAGACACAAAAAAGAAATCAAAATCGAGAATAAGAAATATAAAAAATAAATAATATCCAATCACTTGCGAAACAACGTATTTTCCGTTTGAACGTGACAATTTTTCATTTCTTTCACCCTTCCCCTTTGCAATCAAGGACTCCATTTCTCTCTCTCTGAAGGCGAGGCGAGAGAAATACAGAGACAAATGAACTTCAATGGGCAAACGGAGAGACGTTACATGTTAAAGAGAGTAACTCGTTTCCTCGCCAGACTAACCGGTAAATGGAATGGGAGGAGGTAGGGAGGAGAGAGAGAGGGGGGGGAGGGAGAGAGAGAGGGAGAATGGTCCGAGAAAAAGAAAGCCATTGGAAGAGCAGATGAGGAGGAGATCTGGTGCAAGATGAGACCCCTTCGCGCAGAGAGAGACAGAGAGAGGGAAGTAGGGAGGGATTATAAGGAGTTTGAGAAGGTAATGGTTCTCTCGTAACCCGAAAAGGCCTTTGAGGGATGGTTTGCGCGTCGAGGTGGGGGAAGTGGAGGGAGATATGGAGTGAACAGAGGAAGAAGGGGAATAACGACGTGTCGATGGGGGTTTGACGTTTCGCGGAGAGTGCAAGAGGGATGGGAGCAATAGTGTGGAATGGAAACTCTAGGCGTATGTGAGAGGGAGAGGAAAGAAAGGAAGTTTTCGGATGAGAAAAAAACGGGGGAGAGAAGAGATAAGGGGTTGGTTGATGGGAGGGTGCAAATAACGGGATTTTTTGTAGTTTTTTACCGGTTATGTTACAATTTTGTTGGTAATGCAACATGCACCAGCGAAAAAACCACATGTCTGTTGTTTTTCTCTGAAAGAGGAGCAAAATAAATAACTTGCATTGCTCACGTTTAGAAAATTTTAATGACATTTAGTTTTCGGTTAGATACTCTTATATTCGCTTTTCCCTGATGAGAGAAGCGCTCTTCTTAAATAATGACCGATTTTTTCAATCTATTTCAACTCATCAAATCGTTATTTGTGATAATCATGTTTAAATGCATTTGGAATGAATTTATTCTGTAATTCTCGAAATTATTCTCTGGAATCTGTTCTACTTTTAAGATTCTGGCATTAATTTTTTCTCTAACATGAGTGAAAGCATAGTCTTAGCATTTGATGATAAATTCAGTGAACTCAAATTCTTCCTTCTTTAACAAATTAACCAACTTAAGTTTTTACGTAACGCAATAGTGCGATTTAGATCCTAATGCGATATTTCAAGCATCGGACCCATTCGGATAAAGCTCCGAATATATATGAGTAATTATTGATCTTTAGTAGTGGAGGCGAAAAATCACAGTAAGCAATATGAAATATTGGAAATTAAACATATATTCTATTTTTTGCTCATCTATTAAAATAGGTTAGTTCGCAAGAATATAAAAGCGTTTCGTAATTCTAAGCTACATTCAACAAAGACTATTGGAAAAAACTATCTTTTCTGTCTAAAATTCGATAAAATATTTTTCTGTATTAAATTTATAATTTTCTTTTACTTCAGATGTCAAATATATACCAATATATTTGTAACCATTTATTTAAGATGTCGACTCGTAGAACTAAAAGGCTATCCGTCTATCAATACTTAAGAATAAACCTGGCTAAGGAGGAAGAGCAAAAGCAAATGTGCGGTTCTTTAATAAAATATTTCAAATGTGAATCTGAACAAGGATCTTTCAGTCATAGTGTATCACAAGAAATTCATTTTGATAATATCCAATTAGTTTCTGAAGACATTAGTGAGCAGGATACGAACGAAGCCGGAACAGAAATAAAAAATGAAGACGTAGTTAAAATCCGAGATCATTCGAGAAGTGAAAATTCAGATGACGAGACTGTAAATGTTGAAGAAGAAAATAATCTGTCGAATAATATTGAAAAAACAGTTAATACTGCCAATAGCGATAGTTTCAATATAAACATAACTGATGTAGGCACGCAGTCTGAAAATTTATCCAACAAATTAATTGACAGCATAATTGAAAAAGGTCCTGTGAAAATTAAAGACTGATTTTCCGAGAAATGAATCTAGGAAAAAATTTAGTATCTCATTATAGGCGAAATTTGCGGACTGGTGAAAAAATAAATCGTGATTGGTTAGTTTCTTCAATTAAAAGGAACAGTGTCTTCTGTTTTTGTTGCAAAGTTTTTGGTGTCACCAAAATGAAATTAACGAAAAAAGAAGGACTTTTGGACTGGCAGAACCTCTCTTTCACGTTGTCAAGACATTTTTTATTGGAAGAATTAGAAAAACTGAACTTAGATATTCATAATATAAGAGGTCAAGGTTACGATCCTGCAGATTGTCCGAAACCCAAAGAAAAAAGCAAGCGGGATTACTGGCAATAGATCTAGACCTCTGCTGGACCTCGTATGATTAATTTGTAGAGGTCCCCTATTTATGAAGACAATTGCATACATAGGTAGAATCAGCAAAAAATATGATTTAAAAACGATATGACCGTGCAGAATTATTCTTTTAGTTAACATGAATTCAGAAGTTTTGAAATGTATAATGAATAACTAAAAAGTGAGAAAAGTCTCAACTTAAACTGTCTAAGATAGCTTTGGTCATACTGCGTACGTAAAGCCGATAGTGACACAACACTTCGTAGAAATTGCAATTGTTTATATATTGAGTAAATTCTTTCTTCATATCGCTGATGCTCCTTAACTTTAATTTTTCTACAAAAGATTGAAATTATTCACTCATACACAAATCATGGCGGCAAGACCTTCTATATCTAATTGAGCTAGTTCGAAAAGAAAACAAACTTTGAACTAATCTTCGAAAGTTACAAACGAACAAAAACGACATCTCCAGCGCAACGAGAAATTTTCGGGAAATAAGAGATTGCTCCTGAGTAGGGAAAAGAAGACAACAAACCGAGAAGCGGGGAAAAAACGCTAAAGACTTAGGGAGGTTGCATTCTTCAAATATTAGACGGGGGAGAATGAGGAAGACGTTTAAGATGAAAAAAACCTGGCAAATGGCACGCACGCTGAGGCGGTATAAAGCAAAGGAAAAATTCCCGCTGGGTTTTTGTCTGAAAAAGAATGGGTTACAGGTAGCGGGAAACGGGATGGCAGGAATATAGGGCGAGGGGGGAGGGGGATGGGGGGAGGAGAGAGGTGGAGGGGATAAAATATGAAGGCTCGAGGGGTAGGGAGTGTTTTGGGAGCAACGGGGGATGATGAAGCTCCCTCTTACACCAGCATTCAGCATATCAATATACCTTTGAGGCCTTTCCTAACCTCTTCTCCCCTACGGAACGCACCCTTCTCAAAAAGAAAAACCACCCTCCTAGCCTCATCCGCGTATGTGAAAAAAATTCCACCGACCGCAGCCACCCCTCAGGTGAAAACATTCTCTTTTGTTAAACAAATGCCGAAGGATGTCGCCACCGTCGTGTGATGCGGTTTCCATGGCGAGGGAGTGGAAGGGGAGGAGCGGAAGAATGGAAACGGCGTGTCCTGCGGGGCGTGAAGGGGGATGATGAAGGTCTGTAGGGATGGCACGGGGATTTTGAAGGGGATGTATGTGTGTGTGGGAATTTAAGGTAAGGAGGTTTCAAAAGGATCCCCATGAAATATAAAAACTGTGTGAAAACTATGCGCGAAAATAGAAATAACTCTAGGTCTGGGGCGCCGTGGCTTGTTAGTGGTGCGGGCGGTGGCCTGCTGCGCTTAAACTCGGTGCGAACCGGGTTGCCCGGCCCCCCATTTGCGTGGTTATGAGGAGAACACGCAAATCAGCGCCCCGTCCTTCGGAAAGGACGTAAAACCGTTGGTCCCTTTGGTATTTCTCCTAGAAGGCTAATGCAGGCACCGGCTTTCTTTCCTCCCTTGCTTTGTGATTTACAATTAGACTGAGAAGCCTTCTAGCGCTGGAGTCGCTTGAAGTCACAAGGTCCCCCAATTGGACTCTAGGTCTATGGCTGTTGATTTTCGACCTTATAGTTAACAAATTGGCGCGTTTCGTGTAATGGAGTATTTGAAAGAAATGATATACGTCTAAATAAGGGAAATAGCGTTTTGAAGTTCCTTTCTTCGACATAAATAATCCATTTTCTTCCTATTTAAAAATACTGCATGCATACGTAAGGAAATTAAACATATTTTGTGATATTGTTTGTTAGCAACAATGAAGAAGTAACCATGCAAAAAAATTTCAACTAGAATTAAGACTTACTCGTTTGATTTTCTCGATAACGGCTATTTCTACGATAAAAATGTGTGGGACTAGTTATACAAGTTTTATTTGAAAACGACTTTATTTGAACAATACTTGATGAGATATGTAGGGAAGTTAATTTTTTATCACCAGTAAAGTAGTACCCCTGATTGGTTTACATGATTCAGGTGCGTGATTTTCTTATTATCTTTGACTGTAAGTCTTTAATATCAAATTTCATGAAAATCCGAGAACGAGCATGCAGACGGACGGACAGACCGACGCTATTAGGCGCTTATGCTGGAAGCGAAACGCGCCTAAAAAAGAGATTGCTGAGAAATTTCAACAAAAATGGACAATTACCGACAGGGGCGGATTGGGAGCAAAAATCGGCTCCGGCAAATACTCGGATGTCGGCCCACCTAACAACTAAAATAATGTTGAGGCCCCCTTGGAGGCCGAGGCCCATAGTTTGAGAAACACTACTTTAGAATACGGAAAAGCAACAGTTCCTGGATACAAAACACAATTCAAATTTTAAGTTTAAAGTCTGAAAACGAAAGGATATCTGCAGCTATTTTATCCTAAGGTTTGTGAATGACTTTCATGTTACGCTTTGCGTGCCATGTTTCAACGTTTCAGATACCCGATTCAAAAGAACTTTTTTGATACTGCCTTGAGACAACTATAAATTAACAAGAAAAGATGCCTCTTGCCAATTTTTAATTTATGATGGCGCCCATACATTATGTACTGTACATGTGTACTGTACATATTAAGAAACAAATATCACTACGCTGTATAGCATCTACTGTTGCTAGAATACCTAAACTTTGTAGGAAATAAAACTCCTGATTATTTCACACGGAATTATTGGATTACAGTCCAAACCGCATGCCATCTATTATCAACCCACAACTATCCACTTTCTAGTTTTAACATCGAGTCGACGATATCCAATCTTTCTAACTTTTGTCTCATGGTAGGTACAAGTACATATTATCATTTTTAGTGCTTTATTTTGAAATTTACATCACGTACCCTATTTTTATTAAAAAATACTTTATAATAAGGCATTAAAATATTCCAGACGTAGGAGTGTTATAATCTCTTGTTTAGATCAGGTAATTTACTCACATTAAATATCACTCAAAACATAAAAAATACAAGTAAGAAAAGAACTGCTGAAGCAAACAGTTAATTGCAGTTTAAAAAAAATTAGATAGACGGACAAACCGCGAAAACGTACATAACGAGGAAGAATACTAAATCCATTATAGAAAAAACGAAGTCTCAAACTGCTTTCCTTTGGGATTTACATACGGATAAACCGAAATTATAAGCGGATTATTTACAGCTAAAATGATAGCATTTTGATATATTTTTTAAATATAAATCAGCATTTGTATTTGATTAATTAAATGTAAACGAAAAATAAAATTGTCAATTAGTGCAGGATTTCCTCCTCGAAATGAAGCACATACTGATAAACCGATACTACGATCAAAGGGGAGGTTTTTGGCCGCACCAAATTACATTCAATTCCGGGAGCTCATCCGCCGAGAAAAATTAGATTCTGATTGAATTTATCATTTCGACCATATATAATCACTGGGAAAATCGAGGCGGAGGTATCTTCTATTTCATTTCTGTCGGAAGAGTAATCAGGCATGACATAAATCTGATTGGGCATCGCTTTGAAATAGATTTCTCCTGTATATTACGCGGGAAATATAAAATAAAAAAGCAGATTCCGCTTACCGCGAAACAGTTTCCATCGAGATAAGGGCGAACAATCAGAAATCAATGACGATGGCTTTCTGCGTAGCTCTCCGACCGACCACAAATGAATGACATGACAATTTACGAGCGTGGCTTGACGTTTCGTAAGTCATTAGGGAGATCGGTATCCATTTGATGGCCAAAAAACGGCGATACGAATTCCGGAGCGTGGAAAAAATCCCGACAACTACGTCGTTAGGGATCGATGGATGAAACGCGCACGTACGCACTGAGGTTTATTTTTTAATATAAAAATATCGGTTATGTTTGACCACAAAAAGTACTTTCTCTTAAAAACAAATTCTCGCATTTTGAAAACGTATCGGGATGTCTTGCAATAAATGTATTTTTTCATTTTGTTGCTAAAGGTTCAACGCTCGTACTTATAATTTCCACAATGGTTTCTCTGATGATTGGATCATCCTTACAAACGCGAGCCGAACTAATTCTGTTCTTAGATATTAGTATCATAGCCATGTAATTAGACGTATATTCTACAGGTCAATGGGTTAATCATCGAATGTTAAAGGAAGTTATTCGTCTCGAACTTGTTGTAACTTAAAATTACACAAAACATTCTGTAATGCGTGCGAAGGCTATCACAGCCATATTGATAAAATTGGGGACGCCGTATACACCCGGCGAGATAAGAGAATAACTGCTCAACATTGACACCTTTTGTGGATTATTAAACGCATTGAGACATTTGTAATTAATCAAGTCTTAGAAATGTTAGTTATAAATAAAATAAATATTTCTAATTAATACTGAGTTGTAAATAATTCACGGAGAAAAACATTTATTTTAGTATATTTAATTACATTGAATACGCTGAACAAATCTTAATATGTGTGGATATTAAGGATTAGCAATTCTTGCATAAAAAGAATTGATAGGTATAGTTATCTAGAAAAAATACGGGCTTAGAGGAACGTTAACAAATAGCAGATTGTGAAAACATTAAGCTAAAAGAGACTTCCAGGAAAGAAAAAATATCTGATGTATCGTCATATTGCAGTGAGTTTTAAAACAATACAGTTTTTTGTGTTACGCATAAACTATATGCATGTTAGCATGACAGCTGTAAAATGCTACTAAAATACGCATACTACGTATGTAAAGGAAAAAAAATTAACCGCATTGAAATCTGCAAAATGGAATCAATGACCTGAAACGTCATGATGTAAGCGAAAAATAATCCGAGAAGGGAGGTATAGCGTGGGAGAAAGGTCAATGAACGGCTTTAAAAAAGCAAAAACTTGCAAGAACGAACGAATTTTAAAAAATAGCGCTATTATACTATGTCTACAGTTTTGTCGTTTCTAGGATACTTTCCAATTTATTACCTATATTTTGGAAACATAACGCTACCGTTATTTTCAAACTTCAAAAGGAACCACACGGATCATTTCTCAAACCGATTGAAATATCGAAAAGTTCAAAACGTTTTTCTTGTTGCTATATACATTTAACGCATCAGGGATTTTCACGACAAATGACGATAAAGTATACTTGGATATTTTTAGATTTACCGGGTGAGTCAGCCGTAAATGCTTGAGAGATCATGGAAAAACATGACTACTTTTTAATGCGAAAGTAAGGATTCTCATTTTTACTTTCTCATATACGAAGTATAGTGAGAAAGTATTGTTATCGCGAAAAAATTCGACCTCGAGAATTTTATGGAAGTATACGTTTTAAGTTTGCCCGAGTCCAAAAAGTGGTTTTCGCAATGCCGTCTGTCTGTCTGTCCGTCTCTCTGTTATTGGCCTAAACGGTATAGCAAAAATGAATGAAATCTCGTACTTAGGCATTTTATCATACAGAGTAGAAGCTATGAAGAAATGGTTGGCATTGCTCAATAATTAAGGAAAGTTTATTCTACGCATTTTTAACAATTTGATTTTCTCAAAAACGACTATAGCGATTTTGATCAAATTCCATACAGTTACTTGAGTTTACGTCCTCAATAATACCAAATAGTTTATATTTCTCAAAAAATGAATATAAGACTAGTTTATTCTAGGCAACTTTAACAATAATTTGATGTTTCAAAAACGGCTATAACGATTTTGAACAAATTTCGTAACGTTGCTTGAGTATACGTCTGAAATAATACTAGATACCTCAAATTTCTCAAAGAATGAATATAAGGCTAGTTTATTCTTGCGCAACTTTAATAACAATTGGATTTTCGAAAAAACGGCTCATACGATTTCATCAAATTTCGAATAGATATTTAAGTTGATGTTTATAACGATTCTAAATAGTTCATATTTTTCAAAAGATAACTAAAGGACGCATATGAGAAAGTTTGTACAATGTATGTTGTACCGATTTTAAAAAATATATGTAACATATGTTTTTCATTGCTATAAATTTTACTTTACTCCTGAATAGCAAAAATCAATTTATTTGAATATATTTCAGCACGGGTTAATGCGTGATGAAAGGTGAAAAATTGTGAATACTCTTTTACAAAAACTAACATAATTTAATAATGGGCATCGAGTTGCCAGCAGATGTGTGAAACAGCGTTTCCTGTTTTTCGAAATTGCAATGCTTTCTAATCCCAGCTTTGGACGATGATGAATGTCGTTATGGCTAAAGTGGCATAAATAAGCGAACATTAGCATCGTAAATGTTTTCTAATAATATGCGGAAAAAACGAGAGAATTTCTAAATGTAAAGAGTACTTGATAATTAAATACAATTCCTACATTCCTACAATAAAAGAGATGTATTTTGTAATGAAAATTAAAAATAAATACTTTACTTAGCAAGTGGTTTTTCAAATCAAATACGTGCACATGTATTTATCTACGCGCGTATATTTATACATTTGTTTTATACAAATGCTTCTATGCATAGAGAGTTCTTTATCTTTCGTTAAATCGTGAAAAATGGCGTTTAGGTAAGCCGCAAGCTGGTGACGTCGCTGATAAAGTGTACGTGCGTCACAAGCGCAGAGAGAAAGAGGTTTGGGGGGCGAAATATAATGCATCGGAGGCGAGAGAGGAGGAATTTCTAAAGTGAGAGGGAAGCAAATGGAGGGATCTGGAGGGGGCGGGCGGAGAGAAGGTGAAAGGCACAAGTCATTTGGAAGCATTGAATCATAATATTCTACGCCGCCGGTCATAAATACACCGACCATGCGTATCCGAAATGTTGGCAAAAACGGTCGATAGCGCGTCAAAACGTGGAAATTCCGATATTTTTTGATTTTTTCTTCCCTCGTCGGTGTTTATATATCCCCCCCTCTGATCGGGACTAAGGTGGAACGGCGCATTTTAAGGGGAAGGGGAGCAAAGTGGAGAGAGTAACGCATCGTTGTTTCTCATTTCCATAGAATTTCTTTTATCAAACCTCCATACACTCGTCCAGTTACAAAACCGTGCATTTTACTTGTCGCGGTCGTCTTTTTACCGCGGAGACACGAGAGAGAGAGGGAAAAATAATATAAAAAAACGTAACGAAGGGAATAAATATCGCGCGCTCTCGCGATTTGGTTTCGCATCATTTTTCGGATGCTTTACGACTCGCGGGATAAATTTGTCTCGAATTTTTGGGAGTGAAATATTTATATCCTCTCGAATTGGGAACTTTTTACGAAAAAAATGATAATAATAACGTATTGCGGTTCGCGGTGATTTTTTTTCCCGGGAAGGAAGATGGGAAATTCGGCTACTCGTGCGTTTCGTCTGAATTCCGCGGATTTTCCTGGCGATTTTATTTTTGACGCGGAGATTGGGTTTTAGCGAGAGAGAGAATACGTCATATACAAATGCACCGAGAATGTACGAGATTTGAAAATTTATGCTCGACGACGCCATGGAATTTATTCCGTTCGGATTGCGAGAGATTGAGCAATAATCTAGGAAAAAGTGGGGTACGATTTAAGCTCCAAGAAATACGTATATTTCGAGTTTTTATGGGGATTTATAAAATAGCTTGTGCTGCATATACATATGCGTTATTGGCGAAAAATTCAATCAATGCGAAAATAGTAGGCGCTATTTCCTATATATTTCACTCAATGTTTTTGATATGTTACATTATTTTCGTAAAAAATTTCTTTTGCTATATTCTAATTTTAATCAACCGAAGAAATTACGTATGATGCAAGTGTAAATTACAGCGTGAATTAGTATAACAGTAAACGCAGTCTAAAGCTTTTTTCTTGTATTAATTCAATAAGCTAGCCTTGAATTTCTGTAATTTCATTATATAGGGAGAATACAACATTTGTTTTAGAATAACTAGTTTAATTCGACATTAAATTTATTTTACAAAAGTGAGACCTAGGTTACGGCGCTTAGCATCATCATAAGGCTAAGCGCTGAAATCTAGGTCGCATTGCTGTCAAGAATTTTCGAATTATAATTCTGAAAGAAAATGTATTTCTACTGTAATTTGAAAAAGCATTTTTTTATCATCAGAACGATATAATATTTTATCTTTTATTTTAAACAAAGACAAATTTTTAGGAATATCTAGTTATGTAAAGAACAAATACAACCCGAGCATTTTCGGTTCTCCGTAGTTCGTTAGTTTACTCTTCCCAGTTTACTTTATCGATACTACATCATCTTTTCTTAAGCAACCCCTTCCTGTAATCCGAAAGAAATACGATAGATAGCAAATTGTTAGAATATTACCAGGTAGGAGGGTAATGCATTTTACAACAAATTTACCTTTCCGACCTTTCCACAGTTAACACAATATAGCAGTGGTGCACAACCCGCGGCCCGCCACGGCTAAAATTTAAAAAAAAGTTTTTTTAAATAGTTTGGGAGAAATAACCCAATTCGTATTGTATGGGATCATCCATAAATTACGTTACGCTCTCGGGAAGAGGATGGGGGATATCTTGTCTCGAGTCTCGGGAAATTTTCATTCGAGACTTTTTTTAAATTGGATTTTTTTGTATTTGCTCAAAACGGGATGGTATCTCTTCTGTCCAAACATGTCCAAAAGTTGGGGCTCAAAAATGAGTTGATGAAATATCACTGCATAATTCATCAGAAAAACCTAATTGGGAAGGATCTAGGATTTAGTAAAGTTATGAGTGATGTTTCAAATGCAGTCAACTTCATCAGATCACTTGCGCTAAACCACAGACAATTCAAAGCTTATATCGAGGAAATCGAAGCTGAATATGGCGATGTTTTTACTATTCTGAAGTCCGCTGGCTTAGCAGAGGCAAGGTTCTGCAACGTTTTATATCTCTCTTGGAGGAGAAAAAAATGTTTCTGACAGAAAAAGGAAAAGCAGTAAATCATCTCGAACATCTAACATGGGTATGTGACTTGGCATTTTTGACTGATATTACTGCACATTTAATCGAATTGAATCTGAGATTGCAATGTAAAAACCGCCTGATGTTTGAACTTGCTAACAATATATCAGCGTTCCAAATTAAATTATCATTATTTCGAGAGGAACTGTTGAAGAACAATACTGTCACTTTCATAACTGCCAACAAATATTTAAAAAAATACAATGTGAATAGTTTCAAATATGCCACTCATATAGAACGTATCCAGCAGTAATTTAGTGAGAGATTTACAGACTTTGTGCGGGACAAAACGTATTTAAAGACATTTGCGAACCATTTTGAAGCCTCACATAAAGACGCTGACCCCAGTTTACAGCTCGAACTCATCGATCTTCAGAGTAATGATGAACTGAGGTCAAAATTTAAGGAGGGAACGCTGATAAATGTTTATAAATGCCTTCCTAAGAATCCTATTCAAATCTACGACGGATGGCAGCTATTTGCACAAGTATGTTTGGAAGCACTTTAATATACGAACAGGCTTTTTCATTGATTAAATCGAAATATCGGAACCAGTTGACGGATGAAAACCCGTGTTCAATCTTGCGGCTGACCACAACAAACATTACACCAGCTATTAAACGTTTAACAACGGCAACGATCGCCTTGAGGCAAATTAAATTTACTTTAAAAGAGAAAAGTTGATTGTTCCTATTTTCTATTAATTTTGTGTCAGAGCTTTCTTATTTAAATGAAAACTTTAATTTATGCATAAAATTAACTTGTAATTATTATTATTATTTAAAACCACCATTATTTAATAAACATTTTTAAAATACCATAAAATGTAATAAAATAAATTTTAATTCAGATTTTCCTTAAATTTATGTATTCAACATAATTTTTTCATAATGCGACCCGCGGACTCGGAGAAAATGTGTAATGCGGCCCTTTTATAGAAAAAGGTTGTGCACCACCGCAGTAGAGGAACCCAGATCCCCCACTAATTACAACCAATTTTTCTCTTCGAAGCGACATTTTAAACCAACATTCCTTTTTCTGTCGGAAGACACCCGGAGGCTGTTTTCCAAAGGTTTCCGTGCCCCTAGACTCCCCGAGATTCGTAATCGTGTATGATCCATCCAATCCCACGGCGCTACGTGCTTCCAAAACCAACCTTCAACGTTTTACCCTTCCTCATCCTAACTCCCGCGCCCTCATCTCGCAATGCGTACCTCTTCTCCCCCATTTTATACATCGCATCCCCTCCAACGATGGCCCTCCCCATTAGCGCTGCTCTCTTGTTTATTTATTCCGAACGATTTCCCTCCTTTCCACCCCTCTCCTCCTACCGTGGGCAGAGAGTCCGCAGCGCTATCTTCCCTCATTCACTTCCTCCATTTGGTTGCCGTCTTTAACTCATTGAAAGCACTTAGGCAGGAGATGGACAATGGGTATTTGGATAAAACAGGCGGAGGAAGGGAGAGAGAGAAGGATATGGGTTTGAGAGGGGGAGGAACGGAAGGAGAGGAGAGAGAGAGTGGACTTGTTGAGATGATGGAAGAGAGAGAGGGAAAAGATATAGGGGGCAAGCGAAAGGGGGAGAGAAGGAGAGCGAGGAAATAGAGTATAAAGGGCACAGGATGAGGATGGGAGAAATTTGGAGGAAAGAGGGGAGTATAAGGAGAGTTTGGAAAATATAGATGATGGAGTGGGAGAGGCAGGGAGAGGAAAGAAAGGAGGGAGAAGAGTGGAGGAAAGATAGACAAAGGGAAAGGGAAAGCATGCAGATATATATATGGAGGAGAGGGAAACGCAGAACGAAACGCTATATGTGTGGGAATGAGGAAAGGAGCAATTTCGGGGGAAAGGGAAATGGGAAGGGTGAAAGAAAGGGAAAAGTGTTGGAAATGAAAGAGAATTCAATGAATGAGGGAAATAAAGATGGACTAAGAGAGCGGTTCAAGAACAAAAAGAGATGAAGTTGAAGGGGGATTACACCCAAAAGGGAAAGAGAGGGTCTGCTATACAATAGAAAGTGAAGGAGAACTTTGGGAAAGGATTAAGGAAGGAGTTGAGGTTTTTGAGCAGAGAGTTAGTCAAGTGATAGCGAGGAAAGTAAATGGCGAAAATGTGAGAGGATGAATGGACGGGCAAAAGCTGAAGAAGGGAGCAAAAATTACTTAAATTTAATTCGACCAATATTTTAGGCATAAAAGATGTGGATTACTTTAATAAGAATAAATTACATCTACCAAATTAATGAGAACATAGAAAAATGAACGTTCATTTCTGGAGTTCAAAGTTTAAATTGCATCGAGGCCAAGTATCTCATTTGTTTCTAAATACAGAGCTACATTATACTGAGATTCAAAGAAATAGCCAATCCGTTTCACAATATCATACTGACGTACACTCTGCATAAATTCACAAAGTAATTTGTAGTTCTTAAAAATTTTATACATACATTTAATAAAATAATACACATGGTATAATGTTAGATAGAAACGTATTTTCTTCGACAAATATCATGCAGTGGAAGCAATTATAAAATCAGCCAAGAGAGAGAATTAAAATTTTGTTCGTATTAGCTGAAGCAGCAATAGCAGACTTCTGATTTATATGGCAAGTCGTAATCTATTTTATGAAAAAAAAAAGAATTTTCCTGAAATTTAAAAAGTCATCCACCACTAATTAAAGTTTTAATGGCGAAACAAACCATCGGAAAGTTACATTGTTTCATATCTCTTCATCACTCTATGATAGCCTCGTACATGCCTTACTTTTAACCTTGTTCAAAGACAGACCTCTTCTTTAGCTGATAAGCCATAGTTAAGGCAGAAAACGGAGTTTTCTAATAAAAAATATTGAGCATTCCAAAATGGATCCACCATAAAGAAATTCGAATAATTTTCGAGTTTGCGAAAGTTACCAATTGAGAAAAAATATTATCGAGCCTGATTTTAGCTCGTGATGGAAGAGATGAAAAAATTTATCGATGGAATCTCGTTGAAATTATCAGTTTTCGAAAGTAATTTTGTATTTAAATGATTAGCATTCTAGAACTCTAAAATTGATTCCACTTCCTTTGCCGTCCATCCGTTTTCTATGTGAAATGTTGATTTAATATAAACATTGAAAACGGAGGGGAGTCGGATGAAGGCAGAAGAGGCATAAAAGAAGAGGACGCGGGGTTGCGAGTCGCGTTTGAGTGGCAGATGGTTTTTAAAAAAGTAGAGAGAAAGGGAAAAAACAGCGGGGAATCGGGAGGAAAGAGAAAGGAGAAAACAAGTGAAAGGGAGGGAGGGGAGAAAATTGATGCAGGCTGGCGGAAGAGAGGAGATAAGAGCGAAGCAAGGATTGAGGCGGTTTTTTAAAAAAATGAAGTGGAGGTTAGATGGGTAGCGAGACTGGAAGGGAATCTGGGAAGAGGTAAATGGGAATTATCGAGGAGAAGTGGGAGGGGATTTAAGTACGTTGGGAGGAGATGGAACGGCGGGAGAAGATGAAGGAACGGAATAGGAGATGAAGGGAAATTTTGAGGGCAGGAGGAATACATGCAGAGCAGAGGAGAGAGGGAAGCACTTAATGGAGAGGAAGCGAGGAATAAGCTAGCAAGGGCGCTGGAAAGAATGAAAGTGGTTTAGGTCGATTACATGGAGTAGGGAGTTATATAAAGAGGCTGATGGAGGCATGCATCGCGTTTTAAAATGCCCACAGAAACGTCAAAGATCGATTTTAAAGAAGCTCATAAAATAGAATAAGGTTGTACGCATACAGGATTTCACTACATGCAACTCAGTGCCTCAAGTCGAAATATTCACTTTTAAATTCCCATTTGGACTTATACACATTATGAATTATTTTGGCGATAATGGCTTAAAAAACTTTTCTGGAATGTGATATGAACTTCAAAAAGTTTTTTAATTCCACCGCTACGGAATGTATTGACAACAGCTTGTAGTTAATTGGGCGGAAACCGAACTCCTTTCATTTTTATTGTATTGTAAGCAATTTTAAAAGAATTTTTTAGATTTTAAAGTAACTGCTGATTTTTTAAATTAAAAAAATTCACAAACCATGTTTTTACTTTAAGAGAAATGCTGTGTTTAGAATATAAATTGAAAATTATAGAATCTCTCGTCTTGGACGTACTAAAGTCGTAAATTATTATTTTTTCGAAATTTTGAAGGTTGACTAACAAATCACATGGAATTACTCACTACTAAATAGCTGTTTGGTGTAAAGTTAATTGGCGCGCGACGATTTTGGCACAGGATAAAATTAACATCTGTCAAACGATAAATATAAGGTTTTAATTTGAATATATGTCGCAAAATTACATTAATATTGTGGTTTTAATAAAATACGAAAATCTTCCATCTATAATATTTTTAAACTTACTGAACATATTAAGAACTTCACTACGAAATAGATAACAATCACAACTATGGAGGAAATCTGTTCTGTTTTAAACGATAAATATATCTTTGGCAGTGATCAGCTTCTTACAGACGGAAAATTCACCGAACTTCTCTCGGATATGACTTTTAAAGCAGCTTATTTTTTTTCTACAAGCCGCGCATCGTTTTAATTTTGCCGAACCGTTCCCTTTGTTCCGCAGACAGCACCAATAAAGATTCCCATTCTATCTCGAGGAGATAGAATGGAAATAAATTGAACCCTTTTATCTCACGAGCCGTTTCGGTATTTCCGGAATGAACTGGATACCGTATCGCATAAAAATTAGAGCTTTTGGAAACCTTTAGGAAGACCCATTTCGTTAATTATGATAAACGGTATGGGAGGGGGAAAGAAGGTTGATAATTGAGGGCAAATAAGTGGCGGGACTGTAAAGGCTGGAGCGCCCACGCCCATACAGAGAAAAACAGAATTCCAAGAAATGTCAACTTAAAGGAGTTCGCTTCTGTGACTCTTGGAAATGACAAAATGAGGAACACTAAGTGAAACGCAGGCGTGAGAGGGGCTCGTGCTTAGGACGACAGAAGAAAAATTAAATGGGAATGACGCACACCCGAAATTCCTCGCGCATAATTAATCCAATTATTCCAAAAACAATAAAGGAAATTCGTGCATCTGCTAATTTGCAAACAAGTCTGACACAGCACTATTCAATCATCTTAAAAAGTTCGACATTGTTTTCAGCAGAATAGCAGCGATGAGTGATGGAAATGATCCAACGTAATCATAGAAATCCCAATTAGTGAATGAATTCTAAGCTCCATGTGTATATTTCACAACAATTTATCGGAATTTCGGATGGCAGGAGATTAAACGCGTTTATTAATGTATAACTTTTTCGTGATTTCAGTACAAATTTGGCTCAATAATATATATACAGATTTTGTCTAAACTGGATTAATCCTGGAATAAATACTTGTCATGGGTATCTCCAATAGAATAATATTTTATGCTTATATGCGTATACTGGACTTTATTTTCAGCCATAAGACAAATTCGATAATTCTCTAGCGAAAACTCGATGAGATAGCAAGAGTTGCCGAAACGGAAGACAAATACTTGAGCATTGCAAATTCCTGACTGTAGTGGGGTTATCTTAAATGGAATCAAATCAACTGCCTAGTCGTGATCTAAGCACATCTCTAACGTGTAATATTTTTAACTAGCTCATATCATTCAATCATTCAATAAAAAAAATTAAAACAGTAAAAACGTTAACTCCATATTAAACTCCGCAACATAAAATCCCACGTGTGTTAAACCAATTTATGTAACCTCACTCGAGAAAACTTATGTTTAAGTATTGGTTCACATGTATCACAAATTATATAAATAATCTTTTGACACAAAGACGAAACATCTCTTTACCAATTCCGATAAACAAAATTTCATGTGCCGGGAATCAAACCTGAACCTCCTGGCTGAGAGACGGGTATCTCAACTATTAAGCAACATCATGGTTTAAGAAAAACCACTTAAAAGTTACCTGTCACAGATATCTCCAATAGCAACAATAATGTTATGAAAAACTGCATTTCAGCTAGAGAGTAGCCGTCTTCGGTGGTAATTCACCGAAAATAGATTCTCTGTTAATGAACACCGCAGTGCTCACCAGTCTATACTGGATTTCCTATAATCACTAAGGTCCGACGGCAACTCCTAATCCCACTCCTCCTATGCACTTAACGATCGGCGATTTCGACAATTACGTTCATTCTCCGAATTAAAGATTCTTTAAATGGATGGTAACACGTTACAGAAGCGGATGACCCACCGAATTTATCACTTCCTGAATCCAATGGACTCTAAATTACAAACATTTTCCCCCGCAGGGATCAACAGGAGAAAATATGAGGAAAATTACGAGGTGAAGATAAAGAAGACGCATCGAGGACGAGAGAAAAAAAACGTTGTAAGATAGAGAAAGAAAAGGAACCGCTACATTACCACGTAGCAAACAGAGCTGTAGGAGAACGGAAAAGGTGTATGGAGATATATAGTGGAACATGAGAAGATAGGAAGGAAGGACACAATAAAGGAAAGGAAGGAGGAGAATGAATTAAGGACGAATTAGAAAAGGAGAGAGAGAGAGGAAGGAGGAGGGGGAATGGCAAAGGTAACGCGAAAAGAGGATGTGGAGTGGTGGAAGAGGAGAGAGAGAAAGGAGTTTGTTGGGAGTGGCAATTTAGGAATTACAAAGGACCAAGCAAGCCGTCACTCTGCATTAGGCAATAATTGGCTCCCTTAATTCTACAGCACACTACCACATCCATTCCAGCCCCCATACCATCCTCTCTCTCTTTCTCCCTCCATTTCTCTCCCCCCCCTCTCTCTCCACCCTCTCAAACCCACTACATCTCTCTCTCTCCATGCCATTCAAAGACCCCCATGGTTCGACCAGTTCTTTCAGTTCTCCTCCTGACCACCTCCTGAGCCACTCCCTCACTTTTCCCTCCTCCTATTCCTCTCTCTCTCTCCCCTTCTTCCAGAACGAATTTCATCTGAATTTTTTTTTCTATAAGAGAGGGGGGGAGGAAGAGTAGGAATCCCGCAAGGAATGGCTCATCAAATAAGGCGATCTTGATTATTTTTTATTTGGTTGCTTCGTGGTGACTTAGCGATCTGGTTGTGGTATGCTCAGGCCATCAAATATAGATGGAAGATCTCTAGTCGATAGTTTTTAAATGATTTTCATCGTTCGCAGGTGATTTGGGGAAACGCTCCTTGTTGACGTCCAGTTATTACGAATTTTATGTGTAATAAGAATAATGAAAAACGATCATTATCATACGTTATTCTTCTCAGTTTCATCTATACGATTCGTATTAAAAATATTAAATAAGATGAAAAAAATACAACCCTCTGAAAAATATGCAAATAAAATAGATTTTAGTACCGTCTCATAAAATTGAAAATTTATCGCAATTAATACATAATAATGTAGTTTAAACTGGGCTCGTATGCGGCATTCAGCGTTGGATTGGAAAACGAAAGAGCTTTTTAAGAAATTAAATTCTTTTACCACCTTAAACGCGTACTCGCACACATAAGAGGCAGAATAAATCGTACTGAGAAGTTGCGATTAGTGACTTGGACATAAGAGTATGATCGTGAACTGAGCGTGGAAGTTAATTGCCTGCAATTTTGTGGCTAATTTGACTAGGAGTTGATTTTTGTTTATTAGTCTCTTGACTATATATTATGCCATATTTGGCCTTGACATTTGTAAGCGCTCAAGAGTGTTTGCTTTTTAATTAAAAACGTTGCATTAAAAACAAATTTATTATTATTTGACTAGCATAATAATAGGATATATAGCTACTGTCTAAAATTGTAGTATTCAAATGAGATTGCTTGGACGTTCATTTTAGAGTTATTAATTATTTTACCGACTCATTTACGAAATTATTTTAAAATTTGTGAGATATGCTTTTGTGAATAATTCTCCTGCCACAATGCATACTCCCACGTAATGAGCTTAGAAGGGTGAAAAAGAGATTACGGGAGGTGGGGAACTTAGAAGTTGTTCGCGCATTCCTTTACTACTATTGTCGACTGGTAGTAATTAACTCCAATTTCATCAATGTGTAGAACAATCGTTTTGAAGGTTTAAAAATCGTATCAGTCAGTATCTAACATTTTTTCTTAATATTGTTCAACCTCCTACAAAGCACACATTTGGAGGAATCCGACGGAAAAACCGTCCGAAGAAAACAGAATACGATTTACTCTTCCTCTCTGATTTACGGCGATTACCGTCCTGCAACTGCGAATCACTCAACCTTAACGGTATGGTCGCGTACGATGTATTGGCCACATTCTACTCTTAAGATTCTCAGGGTAAGGTTGAGTGAAGGTGAGATTGAAACCGGAGCGGATGTTCTAATCAAGAATGGAAAGGGTCAATGGGTTAAATTAATGCGGAGGAAATAGAAAGAAGGAAAGTAATGGAAGGAAAGGAAGTTTGATTCTGGCCAATGAAGGGTCTTGATTTGGGGCTAAAGATAAAGCGGAGAGAAGAATGGGGAAATGTAAGGAATGCGCTCGTTTTTTCAGCAACGCTTAATTATCTTGCTCCGTGAATTAGACTCCGGCTCCCATGTAAATTTCCGCCACAGGAGAAAATATGCAACGCACCATTTCAATTTTCCAGTCTTACATAGAAATATTTGACAATAAAGAATGCCAAACAATCTCTACCCATCATTTTCTAAGAAAACAAATGCCATTTTCTAATGTTTCCACTAAAAGAGGTACACATTACGTAGGACTTATGAATTTATGGGCAGGTCCGGTCCGAGGTACAGGTGAACTGGGCGGCTGCCAGGGGCGCCAAAATCTTGGGGGCACTATTTCGACCATCTATCTATGCAATACTTGCAAGTGAATGAATATTGAATAACGATTTATATCTCCGAACAGGCTTGCATCTTTATGGCATTTATTTTGTTTTTTTTCTTTATCTATAATCTTTAAAGAGCAATGAATAAATTAGCACGTACTTGTGATTATCTCAGCAAACATTTACGGAGGGGGGCGCTAGAGTGCTATCTCGTGCGGAGCGCCAAAATTCCTCGGGCCGCCACTGTCTATGGGTTATATGAGCAGAATCCCACAACATAGAAGGACACAGATTGACTAATATTGCAACCTTAAGCTTAACGTAACTACAAATGATATATTAAATCAATCTTCCTGTTTCAAAAGTCCATGAATACTTAAATAAACCTCAGACTAGGATTACTAATATTCACGGTCCACCCACGCGCATTACACAAAAAATACTAAGTTGAATGGTAAAAATATTGTATGTAATACTCATTTTTATGTTGAAGTTTACATCAAAGAATTACTTCATCTTGTGGAATATACCTGACAATGCGCATTATACCTTCATAAGACATTGGCATCAAGACATTGAGATTAATTTAAAGTTTCATTTTTTTGTTTGTTCTTGCGAGAGAAGAAAATGGATACAAGGTTAATGAAAACGAATGGATGCAATTTGATATTTCATTTTAAAAAGTTTGTTAAACGCCGTTCGTATGCTGAGGATTTTAACTTGCCAGTAGGAGATCAAAATTTTCTCATCTTCAGACAATTAATAAATAGTGACAAACACACACACACACACGTAGATATATGTATGTATCAGTGGCGTACGGTGATATTTTATTTAGGGTAAGCTGGTTGACAGACACTTTACCCCTCAACTGCGTCAACCGATTATACGCGTCTACCTGGGTTCATTGGCTGCTTGAACCGCTTTTAAGCTTCGTAGTGTATTTATTTTTTGCAAAACTATATGAGTGTACGTAAGGAAAACAGAGTTTTAAAGTTCCTTTCTTCATAATAAATAATCCATTTCCTCCTATTTAAAAGTACTGCATGCACACATAAGGAAATTAAACGTATTTTTGTGAGATTGTTTATGTTAGCAACCATGATGAAGTAACCATGCAAAAAAAATTGTCGAATTAAGACTTTCTTATTTGATTTTCTTGATAACGGCTATTCCTACGATAAAAATATATAGGAATAGAAATACTCTTCTTTACTAGATCTACAAGTTTTATTTGAAAACTATTTTGATATGTCCCATATTTTGCGAGATATGACGGAAAGTTCATTTTTGTCACCAGTAAAGTGGTACGCCTGATTGACTTATGTGATTCATTTGCGTGATTTCTTATTATCTTTGATTGTAAGTCCTTGATATCAAATTTTATGAAGATCCGTTCAGTAGAAGCCGAGAACTAACATGTAGTAAAGTGGTACCCCTGATTGACTTATGTGATTCATTTGCGTGATTTCTTATTATCTTTGATTGTAAGTCCTTGATATCAAATTTTATGAAGATCCGTTCAGTAGAAGCCGAGAACGAACATGCGGACGGACGGACAGACCGAAGCTAATAGGCGCTAATGCTGGAAGCGAAACGCGCCTAACTAGACCTTTTTATACTATGCAAGTGACCACCCCTTCCCCCATCACCACCACTTCCCTTCAAAAATTAGTATTTTCCTAAAAAAATAAGAGAGAAAGAAAAATACTGCGGAACGCTCATTCCATTTCAGAAACTAACCAGTCTGGCACTCTTGATATGATTAGCTCCAAACTCAAACGAGGAAAAGGGAGAGAGAGAGAGAGAGGGGCGGAGCTTTAATCTAACCTCACAACCTCTTATCTTTCTCACATAACCTTCCCCTTTCATTAAAACTATAACCGAAATCCACGAGGAAAAAATCCAGAACTGTTTGCCTTCGTACGCGAGAGAGGAACGCCACGCCCCCTTCTCCCCCAAACCGCTACGCTCATATTTTCCAACCCCACATCCCGGTTTTTTTGTTTGAAATGCGATACCAAAAACCAACATGCATGCACAGGTCCCGGAAGGAAGGGATGAGAATTGGTCGTGGCAGAGAATGCACAGCGGAGGAAGGCAGAGAAGGAAAGATGGGGAGGGGTAATGGAACGGAACAGCCTGTGAAGAAGGGTGGGGACGAGTTTGTTGGAGCGAAAAGGGCGCGTTCGGTTATTTAATTGGGTGTCGACTAATTAAACGGAGCTAGCCGCAGAGCGAAGAAGTATATTACTACCGCTAGCGAGGTTCTCTAGCACAACGAAGACCATTCAAACAGGCCGGGTATAACGAAATATCCTTAACTTTGATGGTCTGCCTTCCGGACTTAAACAGGGATAGTAGCTTTAGGATCCCCGACCAATCGCTTGAATAACTCGTTCCACGTTTTCTCCACGCTTACGAAACACGATGGACCCCTTAAAATGCTTTGTACGTCATTATCGGACGGCGGTTTTTCCCATCTTCGATTTCGCGTCCTTAATAAGTTAATGTTTCACGTCCACGGTTAGTCGGTTCGGAGGATGAATTTAATCGAACTCCATCAGCAAAATTACGAAATGGAATTCCTCGAAGTATCTTAATTAAGTGCCAACTACCAAACAAAAACTAACGGTATCGCGAAGGCGGGATATTGAAGGTTTAATTTGACAGCTTATTTCCTACGTTAACTGTGGAAACAACTTAAGAAATTTCTTCGCATCGACTTATTGTTATGATTGGTGACCCAATTTCTATTGCTAGCAATTTATTTAAAATGGATATGTAATTATAAATGTGCCAATCTGGTTAAATTTGATAGGATAACCGAAACCTTAAATTATCTGGCGGAAATTTTGTGAGAAAATGGACGTCGGTTAACACATTGTGTTCGTTTGGGTTATATTCATAACAGAGATGGACAAACTAGGGCACGCAGGCCACAAGTGGCCCTAGCGAGAATTTTAAGCGGTCAGCAAAACTATGATGAAAAATTGATTCCTAAGAGTATAAAGTTTCATAGTATTTAGTTAATTAAAACTATAGCAATAGTAAATTTTTCTGGTTAAATTTTAGGCTACCAGATTGGATACACTTGATTTTATGTGGTACCGACGAATCACTTAATTCTGATTTAAATTTTAACCGGGCTCTAGCGATAACAAATGCGGCCTTCTATCCATGAATAAAATGTATTATACCAAGTACTTAAACGATATTCGAAATACCTTATTTTCAAATTTCCAGTTTTTTTTACAAGTAGTACTTCCGTGTTTAAACCTTAAAAAATCATATAAAATAGATAAAATATTTTGCCGTTATATAGTTCCAAATCTGACTGTAACTATAGAAGGAAGCCGTTTCCGGATCGCTGAATAATCCACCGACTGAATTTTACGAATAATATACTCGCTGATCGCATATACACGAAATTAATTTTTGATTCAGGCAAACGAAATTTGCTTTTCGCTTAACGTTCAACATTCAAGAAATTTTTATTACAGACACATCATTTAAAGACTCGGATACAACGTGTGCCTAGGACAACTAACATAAATAAGTGCCTACAAAGAGGTGCAGATTTTAATATAATTAATATCAATCAGTGGTACTCGATGATTGATATTTGGGAAACTTAAAGATAATTCACCATGTCTAGTACAAAATCGCCCTTTTATAGTTAGAATGGCTCGATATGGAACGCCGCGGATAATTTAATTCCCGGGATAGGAGAGGTAACGAAGTAACGTGGGTGTTATCGGTTATTTTAGTCCAAATCGGAAGCGAAGTTTGACAAATGGGGTCACGTGTTGCAGCCGGAAGTAGTTCACGGCTGCTACGCCTCCCGGGATTCGCTCTCTCGCCTGAATGGAGCAAAAACGGCAGATGAAAATATGATTGAGGAAGGAAAGGGAAGGCATGTGGGTCCCGTGAAACGTTGAATCGCCCCAGACCAACAACGGAACAAAAGGCAGCCAGTTATCTATGACGCCATAGCTTGACGTTTACGCATTTTCCAGATTATGATAAATAACAGAAACTCATGCACATGCTAGGAGATATTGTGAAAAATATGTTTTAAAGTTTTTTTTACCTCGGTAGCTTCGGTTTCAGTCATTTTACAGAAAAAGGGGGAGAAATTTTATACCGAATATGGTGCGTCATGGACAGTTTCAACTGTGTTGCAATTTATGGTCTACTTACGTCGTTGAAGTTGATAAGAGAAATTATTACGACGTGGTACTATACTGCACAGGATCATAACGGTTTTGACTTCCTCCGTTGCTTGTTAATTTTAATCCCTTTAAACTGACTGAAAGTATGAGTAGTTTAAGGGCACGGATGGGAAAATATTAACAGCCATAAACTCTCTCTATCAGAGAATAAATGTGTGATTTCGTCGGAACTATGGGATATATAGAGGGATATTGATGGAAATATATCAGTTTTTTCGAAAGAGCTCCACCTACATTTCTTCGAATAATTTTTGAAATTGTTCGTAAAAATACAAAACATCTATTCAAGCATGTTTTGGCAATTATAAATTATGTATGCTAACAGGTAATGTCTAATACAAAAATCCAAAACAAAATCAAAATCATAATAACTTTGGATAAAATCCGTGAAATTAAAAACCGCACTGGAATAGATATTATAAATACTTTATCCATGAAATACAAGGACAAATTTCATAAAAGAATTCTTAAATATATATTGTTGTTAAATAATTACATAATCCGTCATTTTTCGGATAACCTTTAAATAGTGCCTATTCTGAACAATTTAATATGGTATCACGCATGTTGAGCGCAACTCATTGCTACCACCATAATCACGAAAAAGCTGCGTAAAATCTGTAAATAATGATGTATTTACACATTGAGAGAACTCTGTAACTGAGCAATAGAAATACGGTTTTCTGTTACAAATAATTTTATATTGCCCTGAGAAAACATTTTAATCATAAATATTATCATATAAACGGCTAAATATCTCTTTCTTAGAAATAATAAAAAACCTAGTAATTTTCCATAACGATTCCATAGTACGCACAAAATAGAAGATCACCATGTACAGCACTCTGCCTCGATTAAAAAAGAAAAGACCGAAATTAAACAAGATTCAGTCAAGTCTTCCATGACGCAGTCCTGCCATCAGGCAATCATCTAATAAGCGGTTTTACCGCACAGAAGGGGAGGAGGTGGTGGAGCAGTATTTGATCTTTGGTGGTTTGGAATCTGACCCCGTTGACGGCAATAATGGGTCGATTCGGTCTCGAGGGTGGTCAGACGGATGGAACCCCCTTTTTTTTCCTAGTCCTACTTACGGGAGACCAGGGTCCTGGGAAAAATTATAGGGGAAACTCTGATGGGATGAAAGAGGGAGAGGAAAAACGGGGAGGTGGTGGGCGGTAAGGAGCGGTGAAGGGGGTGGGAGGAGGTGACTAGCTGCCTGAGGGAAGAGGTTATGTTGGAAGCGAAAGACCCGAAAATGGGAGGAGAGGGGACAGGCACAGGGCAGGAAATTGGTTGGCACTGGATGAAGACATTCAATAGAGAGGAGGTGGCCCGGGACACAGGACGTGGAGAATGAGGTTCGCATGGAGAGATTGTGTGCGTGTGGGTGAGGGGGATTGGAAGCTGGCTGATAAAAAGTGGGAAGAATTACGTGAGGGAAAGGGAACGGGAGGAAAGAGTAGGGTGAAGGAAGGGGGGAGGGAATTGATGCTAGAAGGAGGAGGAGTTTATAAAGAGATTTTCGTTTAACTCGATCGATAAGGGAGAATATGGAGGAAAGGAGAATGGGAGCGGAACGAGTAGATGAAGCGGTTAAGAGGCAAACCGCGGAAATTAGGCGGAGGAAGAGGAATACTTTCTCATCGAGATATGCTGGAGATGAAAAAAATAGCCGTTAAGTTTTAGGTGCAGCAGTAATTTGATCTGAGAGACTAAATAAATCTCTGGATGATTTATTACAAAATTATCAACGTCACGTTAATTACTAAATTAGAGCAAATATATGAAATTTATAAATACCGAGTATGTTATAAAAAAATCGGTACAACACACATTGTACAAACTTTCTCATATACGTCGTTTAGTTATCTTTTGAAAAATATGAACTGTGTAGAATCGTTATAAACATCAACTTAAATAACTATACGAAATTTGATGAAATCGTATGAGCCGTTTTTTCGAAAGTCCAATTGTTATTAAAGTTGCCCAAGAATAAACTATCCTTATATTCATTCTTTGAGAAATTTGAAGTATCTAGTATTATTTCAGGCGTATACTCAAGTAACGGTACGAAATTTGTTCAAAATCGTTAGAGCCGTTTTTGAGAAAATCGAATTATTGTTCAAGTTGCCTAGAATAAACTAGCCTTAGGTATATTCATTTTTTTTATAAATATGAACTATGTAGTATTATTGAAGACGTAAACTCAAGTAACCGTACGATATTTGATTAAAATCGTTATAGCCGTTTTTGAGAAAATCAAATTGTTGTTTAAAATACGTAGAATAAACTTCCCTTAATTACTGAGCAATGCCAACCATTTCTTCATAGCTTCTATTCTGTATGATAAAATGACTAATTGTAAGTACGAGATTTCATTCATTTTTGCTATACCGTTTAGGCTCTAGAGCCAATAACAGACAGACGGACAGACAGACGACATTGCGAAAACCTCTTTTTGGACTCGGGCAAACCTAAAACGCATATTTCCGTAACAAATCTCGAGGTTGAATTTTTTCGCGATAACAATACTTTCTCAACATACTTCGTATATGAGAAAGTAATAAACATATAAGAACTTAGTAATATAAAATACGATAATAACTATTATAAAATTCAACATAAAATAATGTTTCATCTCTACGATTTATATGCGATCTAAATTAGTATTCTGTATTATAAGTTCTAAGATTTTTACTATAATCAAATTACCGACGTGTTTGATTGCCATTTCGCTTTGCAATAGCAAAGAACTCGAAGCTAAGATAGAGTGAAATAGATCGAACGGCCTAATTCAAATTTGTTTAATTTTAAATGATCATTTTAGTTTTTACTACAGCATGAAAATTGCAACAAATAAACCCTTTTTAAATTACGACTCAGACACATTTATGCTATATTTAATTACTTCATCCCTTTGGAAAAATGAGTTTGTCGATCGACTGCTTCGCCAAGAAACTCTTAATCCCCCCTCTACCATTAATTAACATAGAGAACTATAGAGAACAATATATTACAAAAAACAGAAAATAACTTGCACAAAATGAAAGTGTCGTTGGCCGAAATAGAAATAAGAAAGTGAGAAACAAACGCATTTGAAGATTAAGAAATCAAATTAAGCGATATTATTGTCAGAGAATTAAATCAGTTTTAACCAATCAACAAAAAAAAATCACCGAACATAAAAACTGCAAGGAAATGACCCAATATTGTTTCCACTTTTAATAATTGCCTTCAGTTAACGACAAGTTAACGATGCATTATCGTAAATATATATGTCATATATATGTTTTGGCAATTTTAATTTCATAAGCCAATCCTCTGTAATATGTACTATTTAATTTGGCGGCGCCCGCTTTTTAAACGGTACTTTAGTTGATTCATCGTAAACAAAATTCAGTCATTCTTCTATCCGGTATTTAACTTCATAAAATCACGTTAGCTCAATTCTGCAAGTGTTTCCGTAACTTCTTCAATGTGTACTTATAAAGTCTATCATTCACGCTAAAAAATAATGGCTTCAAGTTAAGCGAACAAGCTTTCGCAATTAAATATTCGATTTTACGCCGAATCCAATACAACAACCGTAAAGAAGGAAACCCGACTTATATTTACCTAAATAAGTCAAAGGTCCTATGATGCCAATCAAGAACTGGCCAATTAACATATTACGTGAAAATCAGCAAAGCGGGATACAAAATTTCTAGATATTTCCCAGCGAACAAAAGGATCAGTAATAGATCGAAAAGAAAAGCCGCGTGCCCTTAGCAAAACGAATTTTCAGAGCGTTTAAACTCGTTCGTGTTCGTCGATCCGTAGAAACCCGCTCCATGCGGGTCGAGACGATAACTCAACAAAGAGCGAAAAGGTAATGTACAACAAAAAGACTTAATTCACCCATTTCCAGACGGGTTTCGGTTTTCTGGTAACTTGGATTATAAAAATGGCCAAATAATCATCCTTTCGAACGATTATTTTTTCCATCCGACCGCATGAGATGAGGGCGGACACCATATTCGAGTGAAACCGAGCGGCCACGCGATCGCACTGGGAAACACCTACTCGCTTTTCAGTTGTTTTTTTATTTAAACGCCCTTACCCCTCCCCTTCGGATGCTGCAAAGCACGTATCGGGTTTTTTTTGTGTTTGCGCGGTACCGTATAATTAAACAACTCGGGTTGCAACTCGCTTCGGCGTAATGACTGGTTGTAGCTTTGGGTATCGTGCGCTATGAGGTCTAGCCACGCCCCTTCCTGTCTAAACTCTTATGTTTGTGTTCTGTCGGATAGATAGGGGAGAAATATGTGGAAGGGTGAAAATGCCATCCGCGAGATGGCGGCGCCGTAATTATTTCTATTATCCTCCCGTTTTAGTTTGTTTTTTTTTTTATCGCTGATATCCTCGATGCGGAAAACGAATGACTGCCGCCCCAGTAAAAACGCTCGCCTATTCCATCCGAGTCGAAATTAGATAACAATTGCGGTTCCCCTTATTCGGTTTGGCTTCATTAAATGTAATGAAGGTTGAAATTAGGAGTTGACCTGGTTTCCTGTTGGGTCTAATTCTCGGTATGCGCCATTTAATAACAGCCTTAAATGCACCACCGAGAAAACAAAGAGGATAAACATGTGGGCTTAAACGTTGCCAGAAGTTGGGAGGCTCCAATTAAAAGGATAGAGAATCGCGTGGTTAAAAGCAAAGCACATGTACACTCCTGGTTGAGAATTGCTCGTAATTTATCCCAGTATTTTAGGAAATATACTCAGATAGAAATAACTGAATATTTAGCCTATTTTGTGTATGTATTTATTAGTAATTTCGGAATATTCTCGTCGAATTGAAGTAAACTATTTCAATTAGTCTGCTTTAGGATAACTGTTCAACTTTTTTGTAATTCCTTAATTATATCTCTACACCAAACTAAATGGTAATGAAACATTTCACGCTAATGTCTACTTAAGTGTTTATTTATTTTATACCATTAGATCTTTATTAAAACGTTTACTATACAAATATTGCTGTAATGAAAAATAGTAAATTTTTGTGTGTTAAAATACGAAATATATTGAGTGCAACAGAATTTGATTAGTTACTTTTCAGAGTCGGATATATATTAGTTATATACAAATTTTTAAAACGCATATTGAAAAAATGTCACATGTACATATATTGAAGATATTTTTTTACACAAGAGTCACATTTACACATGCAAATATATTGTGAACATTTTCTAACGTGAGTTTTCGATGATTGCGCCGTGTTATGTATAAAAAATTATGCATAAAACTTCGCTAGAATGTCATTCAAAATGCGAGGGAAGTTGTCCAACGTTTATAGAACGAATGAACAGTTAATGACTGCGGATATTGCAAATTTCAAATTTCCTAGAAACGAATACAAGTCTTAGCTAACTCTGCAAGCGGTGATAAACTTAACGGAAGTTCGTGTGTCGCATCGCTTCTCTTTCCCCGGAAAATGACATCACCTTATAAGTACTCAGCCGCCGCTGGTATACAATTTCAGATGCGCTCACGGAGTTGAAAAGCAATTAGCTACCTCGCTGATCACCTTTGAGAAATGCTCCCCTTTCGCTCAGCCCGCGAGCTTTCATCCCGCAGAAGGCAATGTTTTACTGCGATGAACTAATAATCCGACCTTACTGAGATCAGAGCTCTTATTTCCTCTGCGATTAGGTGGGAGGCTTTTGTGCAGAAGGGATGGAAAACCACTTTGCGTTTAACGGGAAAATGGCGAACTTTTTTAAGTAGAACCAGAAATTCGCATCTTCATATAATTCAACTCCACCAGCATTTAGCGAGAAATACTACCCTTGGGCAGAGAATAGAGGATTATTTTTATTGATTGATACATTATTTGTCTTTGTTATAATTTACTGTGATCGTCGATCTAATTCGTGCCAATTTTGCTAATAATTTTGTAAGACGAACGAAGGCTACGAAAAGATTTATATGGTTTGTGGAATGTATCCCCTGAAAACAATTTTATCAATCTCAATACGAAAGTAAATGCTGCCTAGTTTTAGATTTCTCCTTCTTAACAGTAATTGTTTACAAATGAAGTTATCGAGTACCTCGAGTAGAGTTATTAGGAGGGGAAACACTATTTTTGAAACTTCCACATTGCTTTCGAGTTTCTCATAACACCCTCTGTGTTACATTATGTTCGTAACTGAAAACAATAGATGGCTATTTTGATACCCTTCAATTTCACTCTTTGGTGCGTTAAACATTTCATATTATTATAAATATATTTAATGATGATGTATTATTGGTACTTTACCTTTTAAAGTATAATATTGTATTTATTTTAATCTATAGCATAATAATAGTAGCACTCCCTCTAATAATTTATGTTCTTTGTTGAATGCGAACGGCTTACTTAAGATCAAAATTGATTATAGAGTAATTCATTAAGAGAGATTTTTTTTCACTCTGACAAAACTATACGGATTATTGAAGGTATGATTATTACCTCCACCAACAAAAAAAATAAAATCCACATCAAATTCTTCTTACATATTTTTGATTAATTTCACTTGCACTTGTAAAATTATCTTTTTGCAGGGAAGAGAGAAATTACGACTTCTGCAAGTCTATACTCTATCCATTTATTTTCTACCTGTCTAAAACATTCGCATGTTCCCAACATAAACTCAATTTCTGAATAAATGAAAACAATGGACAAGATAGGCTAAACCACGCTAAAATTTATTTCGCCGTATATGACCACAATTAATTTAGTGCTGTTTTATAATACGATGAATGCTCATTCTTATTCTTATCCATTTTTCACGCCGCCAGATAATTTTATACGTTTTATTCAGCATCCACGTAAGGAAACATTTTTCCTTTGATACTCAAAAAATTCAAAAATCGCACGTTATAACCAGAATTGGACAAAAACATCCTGTGCGCATTTGATTATTATGTGGCATGCGACGTTAGGCGGAAGAGACTCCTCACTCGCGGGTTGATCCTCGCCAAACAATCGGGCAAATGAATCAATCGATCAACCGATATATTTATTCAAGTCCGACACTACAACAAAGGGTTTTACGAGGATGGATTACCATTTGTGGGATTAGCATTCCTAAACCGATCGCGGACAACACAGCGATGCCAATTTCTTTTTTTTTTTTGGGACGGGCGGACGCCACGTATTCCGAAAATAAGCATCTCTCCCAACTCCTCCACCCACACTTGACCGACTGCCACTCCGCACTATGAATGGAAACGGTCATCTTTTTCACGATTGAGAATGGCCTCACGGATCGTTTCGGATGACAGAACGGGTGGCGTCGATGGCATATATGGCATACGTATATACGACGCCGTCCTCTTTTTTATAGATAGAGCCTTTCACGCGACTGTGGGGAAATAGTAGGCGTGGCTTATAGTGGAGGATCCAGGAAATTGAGTCAGATAAAATCAACATCGACATGTTGCGATCATAACAATAGGGATGGAAGAAGAACGAGAGAGAGAGAGAGATGGGGATGGGGGAAGAGGGAGAGAGATTGGATGGGAGAGAAAGCGAAACGAAGGAAGAGAGATATATAGAGAATAGCATGGAGGGAGAGAGATAGATAATCGTAATTTATATGGCGAGATTAGGGCTAGGAAATCCTTTCTTACCTTAGAGGGTGAAAGGGAAGGGGATGCGGGAGATAGAAGGAGGGAGAGAGATATGGAGAGGGAGAGAGAGGGAGGGAGGGAAGGAAAGAGATAGAGAAAGGAAGAGAAAGTAAAAGATGGCGATAAAGTGGAAGAAAGGCGGAGAGGGGTAGAGAGAGGGTGGGATAGAGATAGGAAGAGAGGCGAAGGGAGAGAGACGGAGGGAGGGAGAGAGAGGGAGGGAGGGAGAGAGAGGGAGGGAGAGAGCGAGAGTGAAAAAATAAACGGAGATAGAGGAGTAGAGAGAGAGAGAGGGATGGAGAGTGAGACATAGATAAGTGACATTTGTATAGCGATATTGTCTAAAAATCGCTTTTAACAACAAAGAGACATCTACAGAGGAAAAGAGGTAGAGAGAAAGAGGGAGAGGAGAGGGAGTAAAAGAGAGAGATAGAGAGAAAGTGAGAGAGAGAGGTGGGGGCGAGGGAGTTCGTAGGTGGGATGGCGAGTAGGTTCGGGAGGATGATTCGAACTTTCGAGAAGTTTGGAACGGCGTTGTGTATATATACACACAAATGCACACACACACACGCCAGGTCATAAATTGGGCCGGAATGGAAGGGAATTCCCGGTCGAGTGGATAGATGGATAATTCATCTGTATTGTCTTTCCTTCGGTGGTGTGTGCGAGGTCATAGGAGAGAGTCCGATGTCGGATCATCAATACAGCAGATAGGGGATGGAAGTGAGGGAAAGGAAATGCAAGTTTGATGCCTCCGCGAGACTATGAGAACTCCTAGAGAAGTAGAGCGCGGAGATATCAATTTTCGATGGACTTTGGTGAGTAGAGGGAGCATACATTTTTAGCGGAACGTTGGATGAAGTGATTGCTCTCTCATGGGGAGATTTTTTTGCGTTGGTCTACAGACAGTAAGAAAGACAGCGGCTGATAACGTGGTGGGATTTCCACAAATTATATATATATATATATATATATATATATATATATATATATATATATATATATATATATATATATATATATATATATATATATATAATATGTTATTCCGAATGTTAAAGTGAAGTAAACTGTCAAGACTATGCTATCATCTGTCCAGATTTGCGAGTCTTTATGTAAATTTATAACCTTCCAGTTAAGCCAACACACTGTGACGCATGTGATAGCGAAAAGGAAATCGCTGGTGACGTCACGGAGGCGTGGAAGAATAGATTGAGGGGAAGAGGAACTGCTCCTACTTTATAAGCTGGGCCTACGCAGTTTGCAACTCACACCGAAGCCCAGAAGGTCGGCCCGCGACAGCAGACGTGAAGTTCGTCATCAGTCGATCACGTGTGATCAGGCGGTTCTCCCATTTCATTTTGAATAAATCCTTTTTGGATCATTAGAAAGCAAAATTGCAATACTGTCGAAACTCTGAATGACCTCGTAATTACAGACGTAGACCAGATTTCTCGTCAACAACTTTTGTTATTGCTTGGCGAATATAAATCCATGGTAGCGACCGGGAATAATGTGCGTATAGTTAATACCGGAAGTCTTAGTATACGCCTCAAGGAGGAATCTGTTGTCTCCTATCATCCTTATCGCCTGGCTCAATCGGAACGTCAAAAAGTACGCGACATCATTAAAGATCTTCTCGCGAACGGAATAATTGGCGAAAGTCGCTCGCTTTCGCTAGTCCAATTATTCTAGTAAAAAAGAAGGATGAGTCAAATAGAATGTGTGTAGATTTCTGCGCATTGAATCGTTTGACGATCAAGGATCCGTATCCCTTGCCGTTGATTGACGATCAAATTAATAGCTTGTGTGGGAATTCATATCCGTCTTTGGCACACCTCGTCGCATCATTACAGACTCTGGCTCTATTTTCAACGACATGAGTTTACACAGTTCTGTGCATCCTGTTGTATCCAGATACATTTTATTACCCCTGGTGTTCCAAGAGCGAATGGTCAAGCTGAACGCTATGTTCGCACGGTCTCAAATTTACTACGCGTCAAGACTGATACTAATTCTAAGTCAGAATGGTCGAGCGGTATTTGGAAGATTCAATTATCCTTGAATACCACTCTTCAGGAGTCTACGGGTTTTGCGCCGTTACGTTTGTTAATGGGTATTGATGGCACCATACCAATGGTTCAAGCGCTACTTAATACGACGCGATCTTTATCGTTACCGCGTATTAACATGGAAAATGATGCTGCCGCTACTCTTACAGCTTTAAGAGCCATTTCCTCCCGACAAAAAGAAATTTTTGATCATAAACGAAGAGATTCGATTAGCATAGGAGTAGAAATGCACGTTCTTGCATTAAATGACACCAGACGTAAGCCGCGTATAGATAAACACTTCGTCGGGCCTTACAAGGTTACTGAATGTTTACCTGGCGACCGATATAGGGTTGTCAGCACGGGCGAGTCCCCAAGGTCCTTCACCTTTGCGAAGGAACAGCTGCGTGTTTGGCCCAGCGAGTGGTCTCCTGACGACCTCGAACAGCTGTTCGAGCTGGACGGTGCTTCTGATTCTCCGTCAGAAGGTGAGCCAAAATAACCGTGATAGCACTGTTCTGTGAAAATTATGTTTGCCATGTGATGATTGAGATTGTTTTACTCTACTGAATGAATTGTTTGAATTGTGGAATTATTAAATGCAGTATTTTGCATGTTTATATTGAGATGATACCGCAATGTTTTGCGGGGAGAAATAACTAATTGTGCCGCATAGATTTGCAGATTGCAAGGTTATGTTTTAATTGCTGGCTGAATGTTTGCATAGCAAGTTAAACTAGATCCCTGAGTTCGCAGAGAATGGCGATACATACCGAGTCCCTGAACTTGGCAGTGTGTGTTTATATGGCAAGTCAAACTAGGTCCCTGAGTTCGTGGAGAATGGCGAAAACAAACCTGGTCACTGAACTTGAATATATGTGTACGTGGCAAAACAAACAAGGTCCCTGAGTTCGCAGAGAATTGCGAAACAAACCGAGTCACTAATTTTGGCCACCATACAATGCATTTATATGGATTTGCATTCTTTCTTGTGCAATTATATGGTTATATATGATTGAATTTGTATCTGCATTTATAAATGGTTCGCACATAGCAATACAAATGCCAATTTACAGTGAACAATTAGCAACAATAACGAAGTAGACAACACATAACAATAATGTGGCTTGTCTGAAACTTAATTTTGAGACATTTAAGGGTGAATTGATATGTATCTCAAGTAGAGGAATTAAAGATTGATATTTGTTTTATAGAATTAATGAAAGGTTTGGAAGCGGATATTAATTCTGATAGAGAGTATGTGGAATCGACTCGGGGACGAGCCGAATGTCAGCCTGGCCGTGATAGCGGAAAGGAAATCGCTGGTGACTTCACGGAGGCGTGGAAGAATAGAGTGAGGGGAAGAGGAACTGCTCCTACTTTCTAAAGCTGCGCCTGCGCAGTTTGCAACTCACACCGAAGCCCAGAAGGCCGGTCCGCGACAGCAGACGTGAAGCTCGTCGTCAGACGATCACGTGTGATCAGGCGGTTCTGCCATTTCTTTCAGAATAAATCCTTGGTATATATTGATACTCTCATTTTTCTTTTCTCGATAACACGTACCATTTTGCAGTATCAAAATATTTAAAAAATGAAAACGCCAACCAAATGAAAAGAATACCATTTAACTACCAGAGGCGTAACGTACACGTAGCGAACAGCTGCAATGCACCAGGGCACCCAGCCAAAGGGGGGATCCAAATTCCCCTGACATCTTATATCGAACCTATGATAGATTAATGTAAGGAGCCCCAAAATCGAATTTTACACGGGGGCCCCATATGAATTTGCTACGCTACTGTTAACCACTTCGTGGAACTCTGCTACCTCAGCGTATGCTTTTTTACGTCATTGCCAATTTGATGTTCTTTATTCTCAGCGGTGTATTTCCCCATCGCGATGCCGGAAAACCTATTTCTTTTTACTTTCTATAGTATAGAGAAAGTATTGTTTTCATGAAAAAAATCGAATTCGAGATTTCAACGGAAATACGTTTTCAGGTCCCTAGAACACGTTTAGACTATTTTCGGGATGATGTCTGTGTGTGTGTGTGTATGTATGTGATTGTGGGCGCCCTAACTCGAAAAGTACTCGCCATATCATTACCAAATTTCATATATAACACTTTGGTATGAGCACGAAGTGCTGATAAGTTTTTGGACGATACCGGTTAAACATAAGTTGAGGTTTATTGGAAACCTGATTCGGTTTTTGCAATATTTCTCCGTTAAAACTTCATTATAGTATACATCGACCATTACAAAAAATGTAGAGAATGTAGAGAACTTTTATTTGAAACAATTTTCAATAGCAGTTGTTGTTTAGGAATTTTATAAATAATCGGTTTTTTCGATTTCCGTCTAATATCTCCTTTAAAACGTCGTTATTGGTCATCTTCGAGAGGACCAAAGTTGTAGAAAAAAATATTAATTCCAAGTTTTGTTTGAAACAAATATTCGTAGAACATTCCATTTAGTAGATAATTAATTTATTCGAAATTTTTCAGTATAGAGCACCACCATCTAGCGGTGAATTCTGTAAACATATTCGAAATATAATTTACGGCAATAAGGACGACTGTATTCTTTTACGATAGGAAATAATAATTTTGCCTTATAATGCAATTCATAATAATTTAAGTATCTATCCCCCAAATATGGAGAAAGTCGTGTGTTGGCCACATCAGATTTTTTATCTTTTTCGCCACTGTTCTTCAAACAACATCTATTGAACTGTAGATATAGATATTGCCATTGTCATTCCCTAATACTTTGTTGTTTTATTATTACTCTCATGAGAGAACTTAGGCTTAACTGAAGTGATTTCCGGTAATAACCTGAATAGGATCCAATTTCAAAAATAACTTGTTGAAAAACGTACGTTAAAGCTACGTAGGAAATATGAACTACATTTTCTTATGTCCGACGGCAGTTTCAATATAAACATTTAGCTTAATGAGTCAATATACTTTTAATCATTCATTCGAATTTAACTCGAACGTTTTCATTGATTTGCAAGAAAATTATACCATGGTATTTTATGCCAAACTAGTACCTAATAAAAGTTACTCAAAATTAAATTTGGTAAAAGGCTATCTTCAAAAACTAATTTTATAATTGTACTGCTCTATATTTTTTTCTAAAATACATCCTACTCCAGTGTTGAATATAGTATATCTTCTTTCGCACACTTTTATTTAAACGCGAATAGAAAATTAATAAGCCATTTATTTTATCGCTACCTTTTACGCTATCAAAGAAATCTGAAAACGATAATCTTTGTTAAAGATGAATTGAATTATAAACGTTAATTAATTATAGGTAAAATAAAGAGTATAATACTGGTGAAACATGAAAATTAGAGATTGCTGCAGCTACGATAATAATTGCTTCAGAAATGATTTAAATAGATCAAATTTCAACTGTGCCATTTTAACAGTCGATTTAATTTATTTTGTACGCAAAAATGTACAAATTTAGTACCGAGAATTAATTTCTTTACATACAGAAATGCTATCAATGTAGAATCAAAGAAGGTCTACATAAAGCTACACTTTCCGTTTATTTCGGAAATGGCATGCAAAAATTTGGGTATGATGAAACATGCTACATTCAGTAGAAAATATCACTCATTTCACGTAATTATGAAGACACACTTATAAATAGACAGTGACGTAACTAAGGTATAGCGAAGATGGCATTTGCCATAGGCGCCAAACGTTCTCGCAAAAAGTGCGAAAAGTTAATTTTCCCATAAATAAGTGTTATTTTACCACTCAAACGTTGATTTGTTTATAATAAATATGCTATTATTCTTTATTAAAACGAATAAAAAAATATATCCTATATAACCGATGCGTTTCCTAAAATGCTGCCATATCGCCAACGTACGCCTCTGTAAATAGAACATAAGTTTTGACAATTCCTCATTCCAGCCATTAATTTCCGCTAATAATTTTTCATTGCGTCCCTGCTCGAGTTTAGCCGGAGGATAAATTATCGTTTAGGGCGTTGCAAATCGGATGAAATGAATTATTTCGGGAGGGCACCCATTGCACTACGTCTCACGCTCTCCCCGTACCCAACTGTCCTGTCCCATTTATTTATTCCCCGTCAGATTTGGTCCGAAGGAAAATTTGTTATACAAAAGGGACAATGGAAGGAGAGAGAGAGGGGGGGAGGAAAAGCGAGAGTGGGGGCGGAGATAGTACGGAGTAGTAGAAAGGGGTGTGTTTCGGGGTTTGAAGTGTAGGGACAGATTTCCCCCTTATCCCTTTCCCTCCCCCCTCCAACCGAATGATAGAACCATTATGGGAAACAGACCGCAGATGCAACGACGTTACACGTCGAGGGCGTGGCATTAGGACGGTTGAGAACCAAGCACACAACCTGCTTTCACAGAGGTCACCAAGTTCGGATGACGTAGGGTCCAACGTGCAATTACTGGGCCCTGTTTCCCGAGCCATCACGCGGTCCTATAACCCTCGGTGACCTCTCCTGAGCTCTTGAACAGTGCTCCGGTCCTATTTCGACCGCATCTCCCCGCCTTATCCTCCCTCCTCGGATCCTCCCCCTTTTCCTTCCCTCTCCCTCCTCAAAATCCTCTCTGTTTCTACACCTCCCGAGCTCTCCTGATTGATTGGTTAGTCGAGGAAAATCGTGACAGAGGACCCCCAGTGCATGACGGGACACCGAAAGTGTCTCCTATGTAGGGAAAGGGGTTTTCGTGCGACGCGATGACATGGCGCAGAGCTTTCTGGCTCGCTTGCCATTGGACGGCGTGGCGTCTGGATGGTTTCTGTCCGTCTTCGGGATTTAAGGACGTTTCGGAGATTATTTCCGGGATAATGAGGTTTTAGGGATTGAAAGGGTCTGAGAAGGGGTCCAGGGGCTTTATTCCATGTGTTTCGGAAAAGTCTCGATGAATGTTTCGACTTGATTGGAGCGATGAGTAAGTAGGGATCTCTGGGAACGGGAGGTCTAAGAGTACTAAGGAATGAACTTTCACGACCTACCCGTGAGGACTGAGGTAAACGAGAAAACTTTAAAGCCTCTTGCTTTTTGAATTACGACACCGTTTGCTCCGTGAAATTAAGTCCCTCTTAAGGGAATAGCTATTGCGGAGAGGAATCCGGGTTGAAAGAAAATATGCCGGCGACTGTATACTCCATCATGAGGCGAAGGGTTTTGCAGCGATGGATACTTCCTGGTTTCGCTTCCTTATTTTGCGATTCAATTACGAGGTGAAAGGATTAAATGGCATAACTTTGTTGAATTTAATTACTGTTCAAATTATTTCATGAAAGTATTGGGATTATTTCTTATTTATCCTACTTTTCGCTTTGCATTTTATGATGCATTTTAATACTTGGGCACATAATTAATTGTCAAACGCGTTGAAAAATTATGTCATGCACGCTTTGAACGAACGACAAATGAAAATCACGAGAAAACGATTTATAAATATTTTATATGAATGAGATTTTTCTTCTTATTTCATAAAATTTCAGCTATAACTATCACAGGATTCTCATAGAAAGTGTTCAGCGGATATTTTTTCACGTCAATCCAGTAGAATCGGTCAAATTAAATAGTAAGATAATGAATATACCGTAATTAGCGCATTATATTCATTCCAATAATGTCTGACAAACCTTTTATGCACGTAAACTTGGTTGTAGTGGTTTAGAAGAATTTCTTTACACAAGAAGTTTAGTAACGCCCATCAATATTAAACGTTTTCTATTTAAATTAGTAATAGTACTGTTTAGAGGAAATGTTTCCTCAAAACGTTTATTTCGACATTACGAAGCATTATTCTCTTAATGCTAAACCTTGGACGTAAATATCAAAATCGATCAATATCGCATTTTAACTTATAAGCCTATTTAAGTGATGCGTAAAAACTAACATCGTGAATAATGTAAAAAATTCCTCGATTTTGCCAACAGAATAAAACGGTTGCCCTGAAACTTTACAGATAAATTATAAATACGAAACAGGACGATTGAGAAGGAAGTGAATTTGAATTACGACTTTTATAACAACTATTTATGAAAATTGAGTTTTAAAGGAGACATTTGGAAAAACCAGAAAAACGACTAGAAAAAACATCCACTTCCGGTTGGGCAGTTTCAGCAAAAACCTTTTCAGATTTTCATTTGCTAATAAAAACTTAAGTATAAAGTTTTGTGCTGATCTGATTGTTAGTCTTTGAGTTAGAGTGCCCACAAAATTGTCACATACATACACACATAGACATCTTCGAGAAAATAGTCAAAACGCATTCAGAGGTCCTCAAAACGTGTATTTCCGTTGAAATCTCGAATACAATGTATTTTCTCCTATACTACGCATGGAGAAAGTAAAAATAGAATTTCGCGGAACTCCCGCCTTCAAAACAAGTTTGCGTATTTATAAATTCTGGTACCACAACGTTTGAACGCGTTAATTTGTTGCTACTACATCAACATCAATTTATTAAAACAAAGCTTTTCGCCAAAAAGAGTCATCAGCACTTCCAAATCCTTGACTTATTTATTTAACAACATGGTTCGTGGCACCCTTAAGAATCATCTGCGGCACCCCGGCATATCATGGCAACTAGTTCGTGAACCACCTGCCTAGAACAACATAAAGTGCCATAAAATATTCAATTAAACAGGAACACTTACCACCGCAGTTATCCGGGGACAGAAAGCAATCCGAATCCTTGCAAGAACGCAAACGCGGGGAACCCGTTACAATCTCCTAGGAAACATTCTCCGCGTACAGTCCTGCGAAAACAAACATCCAACTATCACCAAAAGAAAAAATGCAAAAATCTACACTAGGGATTCAACCCTCCCCCCCTTTCCTCCACCCATTCCCTCTGAAAGATGGCGCCTTTTACGAGTTTCCGTATTTTCCTCTGGTGCAGGTGGACACGGGCTAGAGCAATCGAAATTCCTTTGGCGGCGAGGTGGGAGGAGGGGTGGGAAGAGATCAAAGGGGGTGGCGGCCATTGGAATTTCCAACGATGTAGGGGAGAGGGGGTGGGCGAAAGGGATTCGGAAGGGAATTCGGAAAGAGAGAGTGTGGGGAGAGAGGATAGGAAGTAGGAAACGCGGCATACGGGTCGTAGAGGAGGTGGTGGGGGAGACAGTACGAGGGGAATATCGGCGGAAATATAGGATGGATGGGTTGGGTTGGCAGCACTGGGTGAGGTGATGGGAGGTGGAGCGAAGGTGGATGAGGAGAAGGTGGGGTGGGGTGGGGGATGGAGGCGAGGGGATGTGCCGGTATGGTCGGGCCTTGGTGGTTTGAAAGAAGGGTGAGAGGGATGCTGGGTGGATATGAGAGGCTACTGTATTTGTGGAAGGAGGAAAAAAGTGAGAGGAAAAGAGAGAGAGAGGAATAGGAGATTATTCGAGAGGAACCGATGGAAGGTTCGTTTCCTAGGGGACGGGATGGCCTCCCGCATGGACACCTAGGGTCTTCCTATTTTGCTCCGAAAAAAAAAGAGGCTGACGAAAAAATTCGGGAAAAAAGGCAATTGGGATGGTTTTGGATAAAATGGACGATCCTTTAAAATAAAGGGAGAGGAATTTTTACGACGCAAAAAACTTTTTAGACAAAGGAAATTTTTATTCTATTCGAAGGTATACTCACGGTTAGTTTGTTTCGATGAAAGAGTCGTGCAAAAATGCTGTAATTTCAGTTCTTTTATATGAAATTTGGAAATACGTATTTCAGAGAGATTAAAAGAGTAATAAACAAATTAAGTTAAGGATATGGTCATAAAAGAAAGGGAAATAATGGTACAAGGGCAATTCATTTTACGCTCATTTTGTAGCATTAATGAATAAAATTGTTCGCATGAAAAATTAATGGGGAGAATACAGATTTATAAATACAGCCTCAAGATAAATGTTCATGAAATAAATATTTAATTATATGACAAGGCATTGAAAATATTCACCTGTTCTGAATAGATAATTTTGAGTGGTTAAATTTCTAAATTGACGTAGAATTTGATTCTCAAAATTAAGAGTGATAATGAATACATACTTAGGCTTTTAATATAAGATTTTATTTAGGATGACAGAGGTTTACGCAAATAATTTTTGATTATAAGATTTATCCTGACCAAAATAAAATTATTTTTTTATTTTATTTATTTTAACTGGCTCATAAAAAAGTAGTTGACGGTCTTTTACAATGAGATTAATTCATATTGTAGAAGTGGACTTAATTATTGGCAAACATTTTTAAACGAAGCGTAGAGATTATTTTAATTTTTTCATCACTTAATCTAAATACTGAAGTTTGTTTAAAACAGCGATTTGGGGATACTCATTGCTGTAACCGCTGCTTAGCCCTTGTCAAAATTATACGAACTGTATAATATATTTTAACATTCGATAATGAAAGATACTAAAACATATGTGAGAGCAATTTTTTCAAATCACTGAATAAATATTTTTTATGTTTATACCTTGTTTCGAGTCGTAGAAATGCCTGAATTTTCTGATAAATTTGAGAATAACTAACATATCACATTTACTTTTCGCTAATGTATATTGCCAGTACGTTCTCTGTTTTTATTAAGAGAACTTATTTAGCGTATCCATTAGCGATCCTATTTTGACCCAAAAAGAAAACTGCATGGGTATAGAAAGGATTTGAGTCTCTCCCGGCGAATGATATGGAGAAAGTTTTCTCGGGTTTCCAGCCGGGTGGTGTGGAATAATGCTTCCGACGTTTCGGCAACTCTCTCTGCTGCCATCTTCAAGGAGAAGATGGCAGCAGAGAGAGTTGCCGAAACGTCGGAAGCATTATTCCACACCACCCGGCTGGAAACCCGAGAAAATTTCTCCAATGGGCATAGAAACCAGGTGCCCCATAGAAATACACCCGAGAGCATTTGCGTTTCTCTGAAATTGAAGGCGTCTCCCCTGAAATTTACACACCCTAAAATTAATTGTTTCCGAAGAGAATGTTATTAAATTTTGTTCCCATCGCAAAAATTATTGTGATAGAATCAATTTAGGGCGCCATCTTCAATGGCTGCATCGCCTACCAGTATAAAATGACCGTCTCCCGCCATCCTCGAATCCAAATAGATAACTCCTCCCCTTCCGATGCAGTCTCATCAAGACCGCTATTTTCCTCCGTCCCAGTCACACCCCCTTTCCTCTTCCTATCTTCTGGATCAAATCCCCCGCGGTCGATCACTGCCTGACGCGTCACCGCGGGACAAGAGAGGAAGAGGAGGCAAGATTGAAGGTCCCTCCAACGGCCCAAAGTTCTTTTTTTCTATGCTCCCTTTTTCATTCCCTGTTTATTTTTTTCGGTCTCCCTAAAACCGACGGCGGAGGGAATCGATTCCCTTACCTTTTAGGCGGGAAGGCTTCCCTAACACTGCGTTCGATAGCGTTAAGCCTCCCCACACTCCTAAGGGAGAGAGAAGAGAGCTGTTAGGCGTCCGACGGCAGATTCATTTCCGCCATCAAGCGAGGATGGTATCGCCATCCCCGTTCTCTCCATCCTTACCTCTTCCATCCATCTGCCTTGTTTTCCTCTCCCATCTTCTCTTCCACTCCACTCCCTTCCTCACTACACCTCTTCTCCTTTACCTACATCCCATCTTTCCAGCATCTCCCTTCTTTTTTCACTGCATTTTCCTCTATACCACTATATAGCAAACTTTTTTTTTTACGTGGGAGATAAGTTCCTAAAATCTACGACGCATAACGAAACCACGTAGAGCGAAACTTAATTTTCCCACATACCAATGGTAATAGTAAGTGTTAGGATCATTGCGGACTTCTTGTGGCACCAATTTACCATTTTTACTTCAAATAAATCAATATACCATATGGCACAAAATATATTTCGTTAAAAATGAGGATAGATACATAAACAAAATTAATACTAACAAAATCATCTTAAATAACTCTGAAGCTTGTTTTTGGAGGTTCATGTGGGTGAGAATGGCATTTTAGCGGGTTGATTAATATAAAGGAGAATGGTTATTTACCATATATTATATGCAATACTGTCTTAAATCTGCAAAATTATTTTATTACACGATAATTATTAATTTAGACGATTAAATACGGAATAATATTGATGCAAATACGGCAAAGGATTCTCTAAATTATAACTGCCTGGTCAAAAAAAAACGTGGGCAAGATTAAATCGTCTATATGTAGACAATGTCGACCATATACTAAGCTATAGCCATTCACACAAAAATATCACAAAGAAATAACGTAGACATCAACATCGCCACAGTTGGAATTTCAGAAATGCTTGTCTTTTGCTCTTCACAAACGAAGCAACGTGTAGCGAACGGCTTTCCTAATTCATCGACGACGTAGAAAGAGAGTCAAAATACGACCAGGCGAATTACAGCAGGGAAATTTCTATACATTCTCTGTCCCTCTTCCTCTCTCTCTCTCTCCTTTCTCCCTACCATCATCTCGTTCCTCTCACCTTAACTCTTTCCTAGTTATCCCTCTCTCTCTCCCTTTACCTCTCAGTTAGTCCTTTCCGCTCCATCCTCCTTCCCTTTCCGCTCTCCTCCACTTTATCCCTTCCTCAGCCTCCTGCATCTATTACCTTTTCTCTCCCTCTCTCTCACTACCATCGTCTCCCTCTACCTCCCTATCTCCCTTTCCCTGCTCCGCCGTGGAATACTCCGTCGCAACCGCTCTCCTATCTATCCTCTCTCATTTACCGGTCTTCCTCTTCATGGATCCTCCCGACACCCACCCGTTTCCAAACATCGCACGTCAAGTCTTTGTTACTACAGCCGACAAACCTCTCCTTCCCTCTCTCTCTCTATCCCATCTGTGCCTCTTTCTCTCACCGCGTATCTATCTTCCGCTACCCGCCTATCTTTCTCACTCCCTTCCTATTTTATTTCCTGCAGCCCCTCGTTTAATCCTGGAAGTGAATCTCTCCTTCCTCCCCGAGAAGGGAGGAAGCAACGACAAAAGAACGCTTCCGTGAATGGGAAAATGGGACCGAATGCTAAGAGTGAAGAACGCTTCCCATTAAGGACAGACACTGGGTGATGCTATTTATATATTTTAGCGAATTGAATTTTTTCTCCGGGATTTCCTTTTAACATTCGGGAATCGGTCCTCCGTTTTTCTCATGGATAAAAACTTATAGATTGTGTAAATGACGCGATTTTTGTCTCAATAAAGAACGAAACACAGAAACTATGAAGTTATAAAACCAATGTAATTAGGTGGCACGAAATCAGATTTTTATTTACGATGCGCGCCTCATAAGTAAAAATAAGTTAATGGAGGACTAGTTAAAGCCTGATATTTTTTTCTCCGGAAATTTTCATTAATAAGCAAATCGACAAATTTAAAAAGGATTCATCGCTCTACAGAATCTGTCAATAAAAAAGAAACCCTATATTATATAAAACCTATAATTGCAAAAAGGCATTCTAATTTCATTATTACACGTTAAAATTTATCTATAATTCTTAAGTGAAATTTTGAAACCCATAGCTGGAATCATTAACGAATATCACGAAAATAAAAACGGTTGTACAATTTGTGTTAGCATGGCCATTTTACTTCACTTACTTATTTCAGACACAGAAATCCACTAAAAACAATTTATTGCCTGTTTTGGTACATATTTTAACAAGATTCTTTTTTATTGGCAAACCTTGTAGTTGTTGAGAAGAAAACAAAATACTGATGTGAGCACAATAAAAAATCATCGAAAATTTTGTGGAATGTTAAGTGAATTTTAAGCAAGCATGGGTTAAGAAGAGCGCTAAGCTGAAATTTTTCTTAAACAACGAAAGCTTAAATCATTGAAGTAGCATTAAAATTGGACCATAAGTAGTTAAAGAATCTTTTGAACAAAATTTTAAATAAGTGTGCTTAATTAAAATAATGTCATCCATGAAATATAATCCCTTAAAATTCCCCTCCCTATAAATATAAATACCATTTACACGCTCCATGTCCTGGGTTTTATATTAAAATCGCCTGTATTATTAGCTAAATATAACGTACAAATCTTATGAATGACATAACCATTTTATGACCGAAGAAAACGCGATTAAATTATACTGTAGACAAAATAATGAACGTTTCCTTATACTTTATCGCCGATGAACACGATTTCCGACTCGATCAAAAGCGCAGTTGAGAGGAAAAACACTCTTGGGCTCATCAAAACTGCATGCACCGAGTAACACTCGTGCGGAACAAATGAAACGCAGGACATGCCTTCGCATATCGCCTCCATATTATACCCCTTTCTCTCGCCTCCTATTCCCTTACACGGGGAAACTTATTCACTTCTTTTTTCTTCCTTTTATTGTTTCAATCCCACGCGGAGCTATCTCTCTCTCTCTCTGTCTCTCGCCTTCAGCTCTTCCCATTACATACCTCTTTACCATTCTTCCGTCCGCTTCAGCAGCGGAGTAACCCTTCAACGTTTCTCTCCCCGGCGCATGCATATTATAAGGCTCTCCCGGAGATGAGACAAGAGGAGAGTTGTGAGGCATTCTGCAAGCCATGAACAACGCACAACCGGCCAATAGGCGACGAAGCCGATCTGAAAAAGATAAACGGTATGAGTTTGTGTGAAGTAAAGAAAAACTATGGGTGAAAATTATGCATGCATGCATTAGTGGTGAAAGACTATATATTTTTGCGGGAGGCACGCTATGACGATGGCAAGAAGAACACCACGCTATAAAAATTGATAGCTTAGACTATTAACATAGGAGTTGCGGGTTCTAACCATGCTTAGAATGTATGTGCGATCAACATTGTTACCGTCACTAAGATTATTGTAAAATGGAGTTAAATCTACCGTTAATGATAAAAAATTAGAGTGAAAATTTTTTAAAAAACTCCCACGCATTTCCAAAAAGACCTACTTAAACGTTACAATTTATGTGATAACAATGATAAATATTTTCACCTTCCAGTTTTTAAAGTTTGCTCATATTAAAAAAAGGATCTATTTCAAATTTTCTAAAAATATTTTCACTGGCATTCATACCTTGCAAAAATGTCCGCGCGTTACACAAAAGTATTTAATTAATTGTATGTTTGAATTTATATAACATTTAATACTAGAAAATTCAAAATCTAGAAATGAAGAATATTTTAATAATTATAATACCTTCAGATTAAATGTTAGAAAAGCAAACCGATACTAAAAAAATAATTCTTTTATCATGCGCTCTAACAGTTCATTTACATGCCGCGATACAATCCAAGATACCAGAGTTAAAAAATAACATCACCGTAGGAAACTTTCTCCGATAGCATTAAATATAAAATGAGGTTAGCCGGAAAGTTTTGAAATCCCCTTCTTAGTTAAAAACATCAAACCCGCACGCAATGAAATTTTAGCAACTCGAAACGAATGGGAGGCCAAATTTTTAATAAAACACGTCAGAGACGACTTGACCTGTAGGCGGGGTGGACCGAAAGCAATTTGTTGTCTGAATGCCTCCTCTCATCTCTCTTTAATTCCTCGACTTTATTTCATCTCCTAAGCCACATCCATCCTTATAATCACTCTAATTCCCCACTCCTATTGCCCTTGGCCCGGGGCTATTCCATTCAACTTCTTTAGACCTACGCCCCTTGCTCCCTAATGTTGTGACTGAGCAAGACGTTCATTTGTCCCTCCCTCTTCCCAGATCCTTCTTTCCCTCCATCCTCTTTCCCACTTTGCCATGCAGAGCCCCCTGGGGGGAGGATGAGTTGGGGAAAACTCAACAACCACCCTGCGCCGAAAAAGAAACAACCCTCCAAGAAAATTCTACTCCTACGCTCTCGTGCTCGCAACATCTTCCACTTCTCAAAGAAGGCAATGGAGAGGGGGGGAGGGGGGAATGAGAATTGGAAGATACATACTAGAGGAGAGACTGGAATAGGATGGAACAGAAAATGGGAAGGAGTAAGAGAGGGAATCGAGGGTGTTTGAGAAGAGGAAAATAGGAGAGAGAGAGAGAGCGAGATTAAGATTTAGAGGATGACATGATAGAATTACTGGGGCATGAGACAGGAATACAAAGGGAGAGAAAGGGGTAAGAAGATTCATAACAGGGGAGAAGGGCTAGATACAGAAGTCAAAATAGGGAAACAACAGGCAAAGAGAGAGAGAGAGGGATAAACTGAGAGAAAAGGGGAGAAAATGAGAAAAAAGAGACAGTGGAAATAAAATAGTTTTTAAATGACGAGATTGATAGTGGTAACTCTTTTCTACCATTTAGCACTTTTCCATGTACAAATCAAAAAATAAATGTAACATACACCACACTATAAAATTGGAAATTATACAGGAAGGATATTTGCGAGAAAACCACGGAATAATACCTTAAATGCACCCACATTTAGGAAATACCCAAACGAGTAGGGATGCATGAAAGACCTGCTCAACGTGCTCGTAGGGTAATTAAAATTTTGATAGCAGTACAAAAATAAATAATATACATTGATTTACTTACCAATAACAATCAGATATTCAAATAATGAGAAAGAAAAAATAAATGTAGTTAGAAAAAATCCGATAAAGAAAGGGGGGAAACGAAATGGACAGAAGCTAAAAAAAAGAGACAAATGCAAATGAAATACAGTGTTTTGAGAGCAAGAATAGGAATTTTAAGGTAAAAATGGACGTGAAACAAAATAAAGAGGAAAGTAAACAGAAAGAAGTGGCCACGAGAAGAAAATAGAGCGAGAGGATTGATTACAAAAGAGTGGAAGAGGAGGAGGAAGACGGCAAAAGGAAGGGACGAAAAAAGGACGCGACACGCGGGACGAGATATACAATTACACGGAATAGAAAATACAAGACACTCAAGCTGCAGAGGGATGGCAGGGAAGAGGTGAAAATAAGACGCGACCTGGGAAGACGAGAAGGGAAAACAGAGGGAGAAGAGGAAGAGACGGATGGGAAGAGAAAGAAGAGATGGAAAGAGCGGGGGCGGAAAGAAAAGGGGTGAAGAAAAACAAATAAATAAAGGGGTGGAGAGGATAAGGAAGAGAGGAAAGGAGATGGGTTCGTAGGGGGTGGGTGGTTGGGTCGGTGGGAGGGGGATGAAATGAGAAAACACCAAGAGGCCGGGAGAAAGAGTGGGCGGTTCGGTTTTGATGGGGGAGGGTTTATTCGGCCAAACAGAAAAAAAAGAAGGGAAGGAAAGTGGGAGAGGAGAAGACGGAGAGGAGTTAGAAGGAAGAGGAAAAACAGGGAGAAGGATGGAATGAGAGATTGACAGAGCAGAGAGAAGAAGAGAGGAAGAGACAGAGGGAAAAATGAAGATAGGAGGGAGGGGTTGAGGCGGAGGGAAGATAGGAGGAGAGGAGAAAATGATGGGGATGGAAGGGGAAGGATGAAGATAGGAAAGGTAGAGGGAAGGAGATAAGTGTGGGAGAGAGGAGGTATAGAGGAATATAGAGTGGGAGACAGAAGGGAGAGATGATCAGAGGAAGGGCGGGAGAGATGGATATGGAAGAAACAGAGAGGGAAGGTGACAGGGGGAGAAAGAGGGAAGGAATGAAAGGAGGTTAGGAGATATAGTGACGTAAAGACAGCAGGAAAGACACGAGGGAAAGAAAAGAGGAAGTACGAGATGCGACAGAGTGAGGGGGAAAAGGGAGGCAAGAATGGAGGGATGGATAGGGATTGGAGAGAGAGAGAGAGAGGGAAAGAGATGAAGGAAGAGCGTCCAAGGAAGCAATCACAAGTCGCTCAAATAACTTATACTGCACTAACAGCTTTTTAAGCCAGCCACTTCAAAAGGAATGGTGCGCGGTCTTCCCTCTTTCCCTGTTTCCCTTTTAAAAGTTGTGTGTGTAGGAGAAGGGGGAGGAGGGGGAGGGTAAACGGCAGAGAGGGTGAGGGATGTCGCTGATGGACCAATGGTTGAAGGAGAGAGTTGAGAGAGAGAGAAGCGAAGGAGGATGGGTCAGAATTTTGGAGAGCCAGGAACAAGTGCTGCCTGTCATGGCGCTCCGTGGGCGTAAAACTGTGGTATAAAAAATGCTCTCAACACTCAATTTTGTACTCACTCTCCTACACGCTTTCGAGCGCGGTAAATAGGCATTAAAAGCGACTGCTTGCCTCTTCTTCTGAAAAGCTCGATGAATACTAAAACGGCTCACAGCTTGATTCATCATTGTCTGTAAGAGTGCGATGATTATACAGTGCGTTACAGGATGACTTTCATTTAAATTTCTTCCTCATATCTTCTTCATAAATTCGAATATATTTACGGATTTCCTTAAAGTAAAATATTCTACCAAAATTTTTGTGATAAATAAAGATAAAGTAAGAATAACAGCGACAGAATGAAATTAAACCACTAGTATAATAAAATGTAACAAAAAACTGCGAGACCAAATATTTACAAGAATTTCTGAGAGCAATAGTTCGATCCTGGTCCATTAAATAAGCAAATTTAAAAAATAACGCAAAACACCATTATTATTCAAACATGTAGATGTATATTTGGACCAGACTAGCACATGGCTGTCTTATCAATCTCTCTGTTTAAAATCTTAATTTTATAATGTATTTAGTTGCAAAATTACGTTTCATTTAATTCAGCACATGTATTCCAGAAAAATTTGCTAATTCCACATTTTCTGCTAATGATATCTCCGTCGGTAAACAAAGCTTCGAAATTGTTCACCGATATAATGTATATTTGATGCATAAAACCTTCGTTTGATCTTAAAGGAAAAGACAGTAGCTGAACGACTCTTACGTATATTGCGCAATTTAGCAAGTAAACACTCGTTTGTGTGATTCATCGATATCGCTGTTTTTACTCAAAATATGTTGTCCATTATCTTATGATTGAAAGAGCTTTAAGTTAATGTTCTACTTATTGCCTGTGATTCATGATATTGCTTTGAAGTAATTAATAAGTTCTGTTCGTGAGTCTCTACTTCTAATGCTGGAAATCGTGTAATTTTAACCAAAATATTCTTTGAGTATTCAGGTAAGTTGTAAAGAAATATTTACTGTTTTATAGAATTAATTTGTTCGTTTAAATATTTTTATAAATTTTCTTCCGATTTAAATCGATTTTATCCTAAATTATTTTTCTATGTCATTAATGAAGCATTCATAAAAAAGAACCGAGAGTCATAAAAAACGAATCAGGCCCTTTTATTTTGGATTGAAAAATAATACTATAAGTTTTAAAATTTTGGACATAAATCAGGGGAAAATGCATGCTGAAATAAAATTTCCTTTTTGCATTTAAACATTAATCAATTTCATCTCGCAGCGAAGAACTTTCCGTTAAGAACCTACGATGATACGACATTTTAAAAGAATTCTCTCCCTCCGATTTATCCGAACGAGCTTTTTTTCCAGGATGAGCTCATTAATCTTCTTAAAAGTAAATGGAATTCTAAGCTGCGAATAGATTTGCATTTAGGGTTTTATCCTGCTGAAGAACATCCGTTTACATTCACCCTGAGAAAAATTCTGGAAAGCTAAATCCGCAAAAATTTCGCGAACTCTTTAATTTTTGTTATATTTGTAAATTTTAATTTTTTTAAATATTTGAAACAAAATTAAATGCTGCAATATCAATCGCTACTCTTAAATTTACTTTTATTTTAACGAATAAGTAACATCCGTAACATAAGTAACATTTTTTAAACGTGAAAAACTCAAGTTATAAAAATTACTATTTCATAGATAAATAATATCTTTGAAATACGTATCCTTAAATCGGAATATTAGTGAATAATTTCAGCCGTTTCGTTTTAAATTTAATATTGAGCTTTGAACGTTGATTGATCAGTTAATTTTTTAATTAATATGCTATCACAAAATATGCTTCTTTTAACTTTATATGTAACGATATAGAACAGAGGTTCTATAACTATGACCCTCGCAGTTATATTATCCTCATCATTTTCTTTGAGAGATTTGTATATTTTCCATCAGGAGGCATCATCAGATATCATTTATAAAATCTAAACGATATTTTTCGAGTATGTGGCTCTTTGAGTCAAAACTTTTGTGGTCCCTGAAGTAGAACACAATGTATCGCGAAAACTTCTGAAACTTTACAAACATCACAAATGGCTAAACATAGATACGTGGGCAGCGATTCAACGAAGGAAGATTATTTCGAGAAAAAACACATAAGAATACACCATGCTTAAGTATTAATCGTTCCAAGTAAATGTGACCGTATATATGCGCATGTGAATTTGTGTCTATAACTTAGTAAAATCGACAGGTCCAAAATCTCACCTTGATGGACGTGTTTTTTTTTCAAACTTGAAGTATTCTTCTATAACTTAGTAAAATCGACAGGTCCAAAATCTCACCTTGATGGACGTGTTTTTTTTTCAAACTTGAAGTATTCTTCGCATTATCTTCCGAATAATCTTCTTCGCTCACGTCAATCCTCGATCGCTTGTCCCGCCCTCGCACATTAAGGGAAAAAGGACTTCCCCTTCCCTCTGAATAAATATAGACAACTTCCTCTCTTTGTCATTCCCCTTTTCCACGCGTCTTGCCTCCCACGCAGGCCTCCAGCTACAACTTCTTCAGGCGCCCCACCCTCGTAGTAACGGAACGCGATTCATCTCCGAACATCCCTTTCCCTGCCCTGGAAAACACTTTTTCACCCCTGCTGTCTACTTCCAAACCTCTTTTTCCCTCCTTTTCTCTCCCTTCCATCACTTTAGGGAGAGAATTTCTTCGCCTCCCCTTGCCACACTCCGATTCTATTATTCATCTCCCATTCCATACTCCTTCGATTTACCCCATGCCTTTGGACATCTCCTTCGAATTCCCCCTTTCTCATCTTAGTGGAAAAAGCTTTTTTTCCTAAAGTCTTCATCTTTTTTTTAGCTCTGTTTCAAATCGTCCAGATCTCCCTTGCGCTAATGGCTTTTTCTTAAATATTTTTCAAGGCCCTATTATACTTTATCAATCCTTTTCCAAGGATTGCCATTTTCCGAATGATGTAAATGAACAGATAAAACAATGTCGCAATGACTTTTTAAGGAATTCTTATCCTAGGATGTGCCACATTTATTGGCGATATTCAGATTATATGCCAAGAATTTTTCAACGCTTTCATCTCTTCTCATATAGAATTTTTCACCTTTATTCATATTAAGATATCACAATCTATCACTAATGCTATCAAACTTTTCTCTGAAACTTTTCATGGTATCCAACGATGGAAGTCAACCCCTAATTTGTTTAACGTCAGATTCTGACCAAAGTGAACTGTACTAATGTTTATAAATTTATATTGCATACGCTGGCAAATCAAATCTGATAGAATAAGACACTTCATATATTTTTAGGAAGAGAACGTTTTGCAGTCCCTAGGAATGTCAACTTGTAAAATAATAACAATCACTGCGTATTGCAGCGAATGCATTAATTTCCTATTTATTGGTTGGGATGAAATAAATAAAATTAGGAAGTAGGGGAAGGGAAAAGCTTGATCATAGAGTTATAGAGAAAAGACAAGAAATGTATCGGTCAAATTTTGAAGCAGGACGTAGAGGGGGAAGAGGCTGAGAGCTAAGAAAAATAACATTATATGCATTAGAAGAAGGAGATGAGCTTGAGAAAATGAAGAGGAAAGTCTTGAATAGTATACATTAGGTTGGATAAACCAAATACCTACCGAAAGGTAAAATGGTTATTGTCTTCTATTGTTCATAATCCGGGAAACGAATTAATGCGACTGGCGCAGCATAAGTCCTTGGAATGTCCCCGTACAGAGAGAGGCCCTTTTTGAATTTCTCACGGCTCCCGATCCGTGCTAAGAAATACACTTTTCTAGAAAACCGAATTGAGTTTCATACCGTGCGTTATATGTAAAACTGGATATAGTTAGCGCATATTTTCGAAACCACCAGCTGTGATTAACCAGAGGAAGGAATGAACATGAGTAATCGATGCTTACACAGAAAAATAAATCGGTTAATTGAGCGGAACGGTAGAAAATACCCGTCACCAGCTAGCACGTGAGCAATTACACGAACAGTTTTCGTTGCTTGTAATTTCGTTCGCACATTACCGCCCATCGATTTGCGCTTGTTACGGGGCGACGGGTGAGACACTACCTTCACTACTATCAAATGTTTATTTACAGCGCATTATTAGCGGATAGGGACACGGTAACCTCAAAACTTTTCCCACGCATCCCGATTCCAATTTCCCTCCTATCCCCAAACCTCGCCTTCCATTACACGAAATTGCCCCCCCCCCCTCAAATTTTCCTCCACTGCGCACCACTCTTCCGTTTCTCTCTTTCCTCTCGCACTTCCACTCACTTTCCCTCCAAACTCAATTCCCTTTCGCACCTTCGTCACTCACCCAGACGAGATGCGTATTAAGGCTATCCCATCTCTCTCTTCCACTCATCCTTTTCTGCCTCAAACCTACCTTTTTATTCCCTCCTTACGTTTTACGCTCTCTCTCTCTCTCTCTCCTCATCTCTTTCCATTTCTCCTTTGCTTCATTCTCCGTCTCCATCTAGCCTCCCGCTTATCTTTCTCTCTCGCCATTTCTACCCATTTCCCGGTCTCCCCACCTCTATTCCCATCTCTCTTTCTCTCACTATCCTCATTTTCCTCTCACTTTCCCCCTCTCTCTCCTCCCTCATCTTTTCATCTTTCTAACTTCCACTCCGTCATTCCCTCTCTGTCTCTTTCCTTTCCGTCCATCGCAACGCCTGCTTTATTCCGTAACAAATGGAATGAGAACCGTTTTAAAGGACCTCGCCTTCCCTTGACAGATGGCACGCTTTAAAAAAAATTAAAAAAGTATCGCGCTCGTATTTAATTTTTTTACCTCTTTTTATCCTACGCCGTCCCTCTCTTCTCGTCCGTCCTTCGCCTCCATCACGCCTCCGCGTTTCGCTTCCTCCCTCCATCCAAGACGCCTACCTTTTTTTCCTAGACGTCATATGAAGCGTAATTCGGAACGGGAAAAACGAAGGAAGGGAACGTTCTATTCGTCCAATTCTTGGTGCCGTGCGTATCGGTCAGTGAAAGAGCGACGAAATTATTCGGCTTCAACAAATTCGCTTCGTTATTTGCCGCATGAAGATTCATTAAGGAAAAGTGAAAGGTGATATGTGTCAGATTGATGGGAAAAGTGGTTAGCTCTTAGAGCATGAAAGGGGGAAATTTTTTGAAAGGCCCGCTGTCATTCCGAAATAACACGAAGAACGAATTCCTCGACAACTCGATTTAAAAAAAATTACAAACACAGTATGGAACAGATAAACTATTGTTATTCATTAGAGAGGCTCACTTTCACAGTATGAAAATGTTATGAATGGTAATTTATGACTGCTATAAACGCGGCTCTAAATTTCAGACATTAAACTCATTGTAGTTATCAGCGAAGGTGTTTTACCAAATTCCAAATACATACTCTAAGGATAAGTTAAATGTAACGCTTACATAATAACTTCAATTAAAAAATTCTATCATTAAATTTGTTAGTGTTCTCCGTGGATTTTCTAAAGAAATTTCAAGGATCCCTGAAAATGAAATAAGAAGTGCTCATCCGGAAATTAATTATAAAAAGGTATTTGGACATTAATATAAATTTTTATTTTATCCATATTAGGGTACTTGACGATAAAAATGATAAAACTTACAAGGAAACCGATGAATAAAACTTCATTCTATCCCGACATCAAGACTAGAACAGAAAAGAATGCCCTAAACAAAATTCGTAAAGTAATAATAATTCCCAAGCAATCTAAAAGGCAATAGAAAAATAAAATTGTTGAGTAGAATGATATACTCCAGTAATTTTACCCTAACCAAAAAAAATAAACTCAGAGAAAGGAATCCAGTTTAAGAGACACGGACGTAATCGATTGTCGTAAACTTATTTCCCCCAAACCCCTGAAAAGAAAACGCTATCAGAACTCGCCGACAATGAGTCACACACAACAAGCGGGCAATTTATCTCAGGAAACTCCTTTTTCTCTCTCTCTCTCTCTCTCTCTCTCCTACCGACCGTCTCCAAGCACTTGGCATCCATATCTCTTCCTTCGTTAAAAGTTGCTCTTTCGGAACTCCTCCCGCGCTCACCTATTTCATCCGACCTTAAATGCCGCCCCTTCCTCCCGCCCTCCATTTTCTACCTCCACACTATTCTTTCCGCTTCATTTCGCGCGCGTCAACGAGCGGTGAAGGATGGTTTCGGAAGGGCGTATAGCTACGGCAGAATACTCCTCGCGTTCTCCATCACTTGCTCCTTTCCCTTTCTCTTTCTTGCCCTTACGCGCACCTCTTTCCACCACCCCTTTGCTCTCCTCTACCAGGCCTTCACCAATTCTTCTCTTTGGTCTATTAAGACCTATTTCCTTTTCTCTCTTTCTTCGTCTTTTGATCTCTCCTTTCATTTTTGTTTTGCCTCTCTTCTCTCTATTTTCCTCCATTTCTGCGTTTTTAAAATTTCCTCTCCTAGCACAGGAATAGGCAAAGTAAATCCCCCAAAATGACGTGAAAATGCGCGATTCTATTCACCATAGCAAAGGGAATAGATACATACCGATGGCCTGCCTATCCCAAAAATGAAGTATTTTTTAAAAATTTCTATACCGATATTCTCCTTTTCTGTATCCCTTCATAAATCATTCTCTCCAACATATTTCTACCTCTCTACTCCTATTTATTTCTCCCTCAATCTCTCTCGATCTTTCTTCTTCCTCGATCTCCGGCTACCGCCGTCCTCTTCCTCCAATTTCCCTCAGCGTTCTCCCTTTCATCTCCACTTCCTACGTCCGTTAAGTTCTCTTTCCATCGCATGTACATAATCAAAGCATCCTATACAGTATCTTTTCATATTTCTGGACGCTCTTCTCGTCTCCTTTGGATAGCTCCTCTCACAGCATTTCTTTCACACATGACGATTAAGGAACACTACTTAATGGTATGCTTCTGTTATTGCTCTGTTTTTGCTTGTGTGACGTGGAAAAGCGATGAATTATTACGTTCAAACACGCAGAAAAGACTAAGCATGTAATAACAGTGTTATGAATGCAGTTGTGACCCAACATTCCGTAAATTGCCGTAAAGGAGGATAAAAACTACATGGCAATTAAAGAATAAGTTCAGTTTGGTCCGCAATTAGAAGTATTGAAGAATTTCTAAATGTATAGCAAATTTATAGAATTCCAATATTCAATTATAAACATTTATGCACAAACATTTACTATAGTTAATAGTAATTACATTTTGATGTGATAGTAAGAGATTTTGACCAAATGAACTAGAACGAAATTGCGAAAAACGAGGCTGCGAATTTACTCGATATAGTAATAACATATGTCGTATGATTGGGAATATTTAGTTCGCGTGCACCTAGCAAAATATTTTAATATTAGTACGCTGAGATCGCTATTCGAAAGAGATGAGGATAAACATTTCCCTGCGCGCACTGACGGCCTTGCAGAAGCGCACACAAAGAAGAAAATCACGAGACCACGAATACTTTTTGTTTTCACAGATGTACTCTTTCAACCTGGTCCTTTTACTCCCTTACTGACTCACCCTCTCTGCACATTCGACTGCGTTCCTCCCGCCCTCCTCCCATCCGCATATCCCTCTTTCCTGTAAACCTATACCCTTTGCTCCCTCAATACGGCACGGCGAACTTCCGCCCGCACCATCCACCTCCCTCCCACTCCCTTTAATCATCCAACCCAACCCTCCCACTCTCCCATCACTCCTCTCCTATCCTTCCCCCTTCCTTCCTCTCCCCTCCTCCTCTCCGGTTTCCACGCCAGCATCCCCCCGAACTCTCCCCACATATCCTCCCCCTCATTTTTTCTACACCACACCCACTTCCGCCTCTTTATCCTCGCTCTCCTCTCCTCTCCCCTCCCCCCCCCCTGCCTCCTCCCACCCTTTTTTACCTCCCCTTCTCTTCGCTCGCTCCAGCTCTCCTGGGCCTTCATCCGTGCCAAGGTTCGCCCATTTGCCCTTTCCCCCTTATCCTCCGTACGACCCACATCCTCACACCGCTTCCCTTTGCTCTATCCATTCCTTCCTATTTTTCTCATTTATTTTCCCCTTTTCACACTGGGACGTCTCTTAAATCATTAGCTCCCAAACGGATCGCTGAGAAGAACAGAGCGCGAGCAGCTAAATCTTCAGTAAAGGTCATAAAAGTAAAATTAATTGAAATTTATAAATGAGAGGATATAATCGAAAGTCATGAAAACTCTTCATTTTTAACAAAGAGACCAAAGAGACGAACAATGCCCGAAATACAGGTACTTTTGAAAAATAATTATCGAGAAAATACAATTTATCAATAACCTTCTCGAAATTGAGAAAATTCAACGGGGTTTCGGCGCATAAAACCATTCGCTTTAAAAATTTCAACAGGAATGTTATCAAAGAAAAATATTAATTATGAGCTATATGGTTAAATAATGTCGATGAATGGATAAACCTCCCAATAACCATAAAATATTTTTGGCTGGTGTGTATTTTTGTCTGTGTGAGAAAAAATGGTCCCTGACGTTGGAGTAATTCCCCCTAAACCCGGAGTGTGAGAGACTGCATGTGTGTTTGGTCCCTGGGGTGGAATAAATTCCCCTAAACCAGTGTGTGTATTCAAAAAATATTTTTACGGTTATTAGGATGTTTCTCCATTCATAATCAGGAATGTTATCATTGTATTGAGTGTGAAGCGACAGTGAGCATTTTATAAGTTTTAAATGTAGTTGAAACTAGTTCAATCGGAGCAGGAATTTTGTTGATGACTTTCTCAAGGATCAAATTTTGCATATGGAGAAGCTGAAGTGGGTAGATCTCCTTTCCCTTTATTCTTTTGGGGACTCATAATAAGATTATTGCGTCAGTTAAACCGAAAAGTTTAAAACAAAGTCACTTTGAGAGAAATGGTTATATAGCCTACACGTATTTTTTCCTAGTTCGCTAGTGAGTGAGAATTCTCGCAATTGTAGCTGGAGTGAAAATCGGCAATTATGACACTACAAAGTGGAACGTTAAATAGTGAAGAATATTTGAAAACCTCCACACAGACACACACTGTCGAACAGAGGACACCTTTAAAATACAATATTATTCCATTCAGCACCTGGATGAAAATGGATTAAAGTTGTAATATAAACAAAATGATTCCAAAAAGACTGAAAAAATATTTGATCTTCAGAAAACGAGACCTCTCTGCAGTGCTATGGGTTTAAAAAGAAAACTTTCATTCCATTTGTTGACTAAATAGCAGGAAGAGGTGATAATTGTTTTGCAATTTTATTTCGAAAAAGGAGCGTTCATTAAAGAGAAAAAGACATGAAAAAAGCAACTTCGACGCCAAACGTTAATCCGAAGCTTATATAAAGCAATCTCCTATATTTTATAAAAAAAAAGTCAAACCAAAAAGAGGAACGTAAGTGTTATGCGTAAATATTTGAAAATATTTTGAATGAAATTATGTGTGTCAAATTTCGTCGACCGTAAAAACTACGCATAATATCATATGTGCCAATACGGAACGCATTTAAACTGATCCTTACAAGGGAACTTAACTCTACTAACTGCACGTTCGAACAAGCACTGAGTGAAAACCTTATTTCCAAAACAATTTTACAAACTCAACTTTATGGAGTTCTGCGTTGAAACTCAAGAGTTCACTGTATCTATCAGCGCCTAAACATACTCGTCCAGGTTAACATACGTTTATTTAATTTCAGGGTAAGCATTTTGACACTAGTTCCTTAGCTCCTTGGTCTCATGGCAAGAAAATACGGGCCGTAAGAAACAAAAAAGAATAGATAAGACTCGGAGAAAGAAGTGAAGCATTTCTTGAGAGGCGAGAAAAAAGCTAGGGATGATGACTGATAAGAGGAGGGGAGATGGAGTGTGGAACGCGGATGACGCGGAACGAAGATGGAATAAAATAGGAAGATGTGGAGTGAGAGTGAATGAGAGAGACATGGCAGAGGACGGGTCGTTACACATAAGGCGCCACCTCCTTCTGGCGCGGGGTAAATGGCTCGGCGGAATGGAGTTAAGGTTGGAGTAAGAGCGAGGAAAGAGAGACGGAAGAAATTCCTTGAACGATAAAGGTTGGAGGGAGTGAGAGAGTGGGAGGGAGGGAGAGTGTGGGAGGGAGGGAGAGAGTGGGAGGGAGGGAGAGTGTGGGAGGGAGTGAGAGAGTGGGAGGGAGGGAGAGCGAGAGATAGGGGGACAAAGAGAGAGAGTCAAGATATTCCCATCTTTTGAGACGTAAGAAATGAACTTTAAGGATGGGAAACACTTCCGACGCACAAGCATTGATCTGGATAAATCGAGGTATTAACAATTAAGGATAGTTGATTATCTCGGAAAGTTAATCCGATTTTCAACAGGAAAGTTTGTGTGAGCGATTTAAATATATTAAAAATTGAATCTATCAACGTCATTTTTACTCCCAGTTTATTGATTTTATAATATTCGAAGTTTGAAAAAACTTTAAAATAAGTTAGGAAAGTACTGCGAAAGCAGATATTATAAGGCGTTTTTTTTACAAAAATTGTAAGGATGAATTTAGAAAAGAATTGTTAGCGGCATCATCAAAATAAAAATTGCACATTTCGAGACCATTTGTACCAAGGATATGGTTTTCGAGTTATCCACTGAAAACACTTATTGTTAGTTTGGTATAGAGTCTTTCCATTCTGCAAGAATTTCCGCCTGTGTTGAAGGTACACTGTACAAATAAAAGCATTGAGCTAGTTGCAATGGTAGTTAAGTATTCCCTTTGTTGAAACCGAGCAAAACTTCCACTTTTTTCGATAAAAACTAAAAGTTTACGCTAAATCTACAATCGTAGTTTAATATGAATGGCATTATAATGTAGCCCTCTGATTCCCATTAAAAGCTTACCCATATACAAGTATGGAGCTTGTTGCCATGGTATTAGATTGTTGGGACCCAGAAAAATTCCCTCTTTTTCGATAAAAACTATAAATTTACGCTAAATCCACAGAGATTTGAATTCAGTATTAAAAAAATAAGAAACTACATTTTCAAAACTTCCCGATGGTTTATGTCCTGAGTTCTAATCTTGACGGGAAATAATTTGAAAAAGCAAATATAAAAACCTATACACCGATATTCGCGATTTTCTTATGGAGCAAAATTAGCCCCTGAAAATTGAAATTTTAACAATTTTGGATTGCCACATACAGTTTTCATATGTCTCTACATATACTAATAGTAAAGCATCCTGTAAATTTGGTTTCTCTAGGTTGAACCGCTTCGGAGATATCGCATGCACAGTCGGATGGACGAACGGACAGACCGACAAAGTGAATAAAAGTAACAAAATCCCTAAAAGCAATAGCTCGCAGCAATTTATCTTATGATAAAATACCAAGTAAAGTTTCATTTAAGATTTATTTTTATAAGCTTACAATATTTATCATGTATTATATACCTACTAGGTATATATTATTATATTACCCACTAGGAAATAACGGAAACTGATCTAAAAGCTTTAATTTTTTTCAGTTTTAAAGAATAAGAATAACAAGTTCAACGTAAAGTACTACTCTTTCATAATTAAAGCAAGTTAAATCAACACTGTGACCTACGAATTACAAGCCGATCAATTACTTCCCGCTGCTGGCAGATAAATTACGTTGCAAGAACTAAGGGAAACAGTAAGTATGCTCGTTTTCCAATATACAAGATCAACTGTAGTTCTATTTATGAGATAAAAATGTGCAGAGAGGAACGTTAATCACAAAATGTCATTAAAAGGTGAGATTTTTATTATAATTTCAAATCTAGCAGAAAAATTCGATTGCTACGAGGAAAAATTGTATTTTAAAATAAAGTTAACTAAGCGAATTAATAATGGTTACAGAAATTTAAGTTAATGCGATAAAAACTCCCCGCAAAAATCTCAAAATCACTCTTTTAGAGTTATTAAATGCACCTAATCCTTTATGTTCACAATCGTCGTGCATAATATAAATTTTCAATCATAAAGGGTTAATAAAAGGAGAATGATATACAGGTGACAATCAGAAAAAGCGCGATGATTTTCACTTGATCACTGACTGTATTGACGAATAAAAGGTCCTCTTCCGCAAAACTACCGGAAAAATTAATAATCTTTTGTTTGCGTAGACAGCATAAAGACACATAACCCAACAAACGGAAATAAAAAGAAACTCAAAGATCACCCGATAATTTATAACTACTTTATAATACCCTCCGGATAAATAAACCACTGTGGGCGGAACTTCTGGAAAATTAATTCACCTAAGACACAGACCATGGTAAAAGAAACTCGAAACGTGGACGCCTGCCGCAAAACTATCAAGGAAATAAAAATATGGAGAACAGACATCTCTCTGGATACTAAAAAAAAAAAGAAATGTTTACGAGGATATCTTGGAGATAAACTCGACTTTGGGGAGGATATTGCGGCAAGGAAAATCGACCCGCGGAGATAAAGCTTTTGAGAGCCAACAAAAAAACACAAACGTTAAAAAAATGTCGGAATAAGAGATAACCTCGTCATGCGTTCGGCCGGAGTCAACGGACGAGAAGTTTCTTTTCACTCATGGACCACAAAGTCGCGTCGTTATGTACCATTAATTTCGCATAGCGACCGAAAAACAACTCTGCGTTATTTGTCGTCGACGCTACCGAGTCTCATCGCCTGCTCTCCGTACCATTTTTTTTCCGGAGAAGATAACGTTCGCCTCATGCTTACGCATGAGATCGCCTTTCCCTCGTTCCCGCCAAATTTATCGTTTCCATCACTCCGTCTTCATTGCCGCAATTTCAAACGTTTTTTTCTTCGTCATCTCCTCGTTGCCGCTGATGCGATTTCTATAATGCGGGTGTTTTTCCTCTTCGCATTCGCCGAATTTCACGCAAACGATATTGCGGTTCCCACAGGCAAGGAAAATACCACAAGGAATCATTTCGAGCCCGGCTGTATTTAAAAATTGCGACATGGTAGGATTGTAATCCGTCTAATTAAAATCGGTTCACCGCGAAGGTTTCGACAGTGTTTTCTATCGGGGAATTCACGAACATTTCGCTGGAAAGGCGTTTCGAGCAATGTAGTAGAATTTATCGGAACAGCGGAGAAATTTGATGGCAGCTATGTGCGGTAACCACGCTTTATTTGCGTCGGATTAACGGATGAAGTTGTGTAGAATCACTTCAATGCTTTTCGGTCAGTGCTTGTCGAAATCAAAGATCAAAAGTTATTAATTGGAGCCAAAAACCGCACGCTTTAGGCGTGCCTCGTTAATCGCCGAAGTAATTTCTTTTAATAAATGAAAACTGGCTTAACGATTCGGCGAGAGAATTTGCTATAAATTTTATATTATCCTTCCATTTGGCAAAAGCACGAAACTTGTAAATTTTGTTTTAAAAGCCCTGTAATAAAATATTCAGAATTTTTTTGTTATACTTAGGATAGAACGGCAATAAACGAGTTCATCAGATAAACTGATAGTATTAGCAAACAAGAGTTGTTTTCCACATAATTTAGTAGATTGTTCGGTACTTTATTAACTTTTACTCAAAATGAAGGGAAGCTATGTTTTTAGAGACTGCCTACTAAATTAGCGCTCTCCATCACAATTATTTATTAATGGCTTTCGGATTAACGAAAATAAGGCGCAGAGACCTCTTCAATTAACCACTTGGTTTACGTTCAACCGAATATAATCAGCATAATTTAGTTAAGTAGAAGGGATATTATTTTGCATTATGCATTAATTAAATTCCGATTCCCAATTATTAAGCCATTGAGCGTTTTGTAGCTCAGAAGCACCTTCTTCTTTAATAATAACTTTCACCTAATATCGAGAGGAATGTGATAGGAATTTCACTTAATTTAACCTATGGAAACGTGTTATCCTATTACACGTTCGGACATGTTTGAAAACAACCAGGCTGTTATGTAGCACTAAGGCTAGAGAATGTTCTTGGGTCACTTGGACTTTTTTATTACACGCGTTATCTAATTTCGGTGGAAGATAACTACAATAACGTACAAATTAGCTTGATCGAGCTGAACAGCCATAACCCGAATAAAAAACACGTTATCTCTCTCTCTCTCTGGCCCCACAAAAAATACGACAACCCATATGACAGCATAAGCTTCTAGAATTGGTAATTCTTGACATATACGTCACGTATATCCCATATTTCTCTCTCTTTTCCATCCCACTCCTCCTTCCGCAATATCCGCCACTTTCAATCCTCCCACACACACACACACTCCTTCCTTCTATTCCTCCACTCCCTATACTCTCTCTTTCTCTCTCTCTCACTCCCTCTCTGGTTCCCATGGGGAATCCAAAGGCAGGAAATGATCCGTGGCAAATGACTCGGAAAGGACAAACGAGTGAGGAAGGAGAGAGGGAGTGGGAGGAAAGGAGAGAGGGGGGAGGTGGAGGAGGGAAAAGAGGGAGGAGGGATGTAACGAGGGGTCAGAAGGGCAAGGGAACAATAGAGTCTTATAGTCAAGACGAAGAGGGAGGAGTAAAAAAAGGGGGGAAGCAGGAAGGAGGTAGAGAGAGAGAGAGAGAGAACATCCGACCAACGTCTAATCGAAAAAGAGACCTTATCCTCTTTCGCTCGACTGCTAGAGAGAGAGAGAGAGAGAGAGAGAGAGAAAGAGCTCCCTGATCAAAAGGAGGGCGAAAGGGATCGTCTTAAGGGACTGACTAGGATTGGTAAGAGGAAAGGTTAAGGGATCCAAAAAGGGGAGAAAAGGCTGGGGAGAGGGCAACGGGGGTGAAAAGGTTGGACTGAAGAGGGGTGATTTGAGGAGGAAGGAAAGAGAGAGAGAGAGAGAGAGGGGGGGTGTGGAGATTTGAAAAGTGTCTAAAGGGAGCGTTTAGTAGAAGGTCATCGGGAAAAAATCTTCGAAGGATATCCGACAAGTGGGTGATTGCAGAGAACTGATTGATTAAATTACTGCTTGTAACCAGTATGCTAATATCGAGCAAACATCCCTGTATTGGACTTGCTGCGAAAAATCAAAATGTATACATCCCTTCCGAAAAATATTGGTTCAAACTAAGTAGACAATTACCAAAATTATCAATCGGTTGCTACTGTACGCCATTCTTACCGAAAACTATTAGAAAAAGTATTTATCGGCGTTTAAAAATAGTTACTCAGGAGTAAGAGATGTTTAAAACAATAAATATGAAATTAAAAAATTAATGGTGACCGTAGAATTTTCTAAGAATGGAAGCTAATTAGCTGTGAATATATAGCATTTCCATCCAAATGAGAACATTTTGAAATAAAAACTCAGAGAAATATTTATAATTGCCTTGAAATAATATCTACGTAATTCTGAGGTAATTAAAAGATACTTCCTTGATCACAAGTTGCAATCAATCACCTAGCTGGAGAGAAATTGTTAGCTAACGTTGAGGTAGTTTTAAACCCCGTATATTTTACCAAATTCTTTGAACACTCACTCTTCTATCAAACAAGGAAATAACTCTAGCAGGCGACAGCGCTAATTAAAGAGAGCACATTCAGAAGAAATTTAATGTGAGGGTTTGCGGAATATTTGGATTAAAAATTAAGAAACTCGCCTAACCGAAGGTAAAATCCACAAAATTAATGACTGGTGTCATCTAGTTTCTTACAAAAGAACGCTAGCGGTAAAGTACATAAAAAGTAAGTCAATAAAAAGATGATGATAAGATACTGCCTATCAAGTTTTTATAGAGGCTACAAGTTAGATTTTTATGGCTTCGTGACATTATAAAGTTGAGGATACCGGACAACATAAACCTCCTACGAATTTCCAGAAAATCATTGTCGTCTAAAATGATGACATTTTCTGATGAAAGGTCATTCATATAAAAAAATGAGGGGCCACCAACGCATTATTTTTAACACGTTTAAAATACGACAGTTGAAAAAATGGCTAACAGACGATTTTTTCTTACTCCTTACAGTTAATTCGTAGCTTGAAATAAAGCAATTCGCAATGCATATCGACCGTAGTAATACAATAATTTTTTAATAAAAAAAATATGGGTCCGTAGAATTTTTAATATCAATGTATTCTATTCAATAACAATGAAGCTGAAATTGCTCTCTACTTCTTTCTCTGATTGATGCATAAAAATTCTCGTGTGCTGTTATTAAGGAATAAAATTTAGTGCAATGGAAATTCAACGGATACAAAACACGAGATAATTTCAAAAATAAATTCTGGTGGGTCTATGCTAATTATAGATTAATCTCGACAGAACGTGTACGGCCTATAACTAGAACTTCATTGTAAAGAGCGAAAACACCGTCACTGTAAATTTCTTAACTTTAACGCATAGAACGAGAGCTTTTCTTGCGGAAAATTCACAATAACGAGCCTATCCTAACTTGCCCCGACTATTACTTCCTGTACTTTTAAGTATCAGTGCAGTGTTTTTCTTATATATAGCCTTTTTAATAGTTATTAATGCTATAAAAGTACAATATCCATTGTTTCCTTGGTTTTATTAATAATGCTCTAACTTTCAAAACGTTATCCACAGAAAAATAAACTCAAGCAAGCGAAGATGATTTCCGTGTGTACATATTGGTGGGAAAAAATACTGAAACCCATTTTGCTATTATGACGTTTTAGACTAGAACGTTACAAGACAAGACTTGTGAATCCAGTGGAATGTCATATGCGCGGGAAAGCTGTAACTACAAGTGGTACAAATCTAGATATGCGATGATGAGGCTTATTTTTATTACAAGCTTCATAACTTAAATGTGTAAGACTTGGTAACAAAATTAAAACGAAAAATTACGGTTGGTTCAAAACTCATTCACCTATACGCACCCACGCGCTTAATTCTCTTTTAAACTTGGTGCAGTATAATGATTTATGTACATAGAGGTTAGGAGACCCCATCGAAATTATTTTGACCGTTTTCGGATATTACGAGTACTCCTTAGAGCTAGTATTATTTATGGATTTTTAAATTCTCGCTTTATTGAGGTTCTATGGCTAATGTATTTATTAGTGAATCCGCCTTAGCCATATAGATATAGTAATAGTTTTTGGTATAATTTTTGCTTCCATGGTGAGGTTTGTATTTTTTAACGAAATATGTCATTGTTAGATTAAGCAATATGTAACTCAATTTAATATGCATAATCGTGCTAAAGATAGGAGAATATATATATTGACGAAAGGTAGTCGACCGCATTAACCCATGTTCAAAAGTAAGGAAAAAACTTTTTTCTTACTTTTGAATTATTACCCACTTTTTAACCTTCACTTTTTGTGATGTCTCTAAATATTCGCCTTTTACGGTTGAGGAGTTTTTTCTTACTTTTGTGAACATCCATCTCGCCGTAGTATCCAACCCCTTCTTAATTAGCATGTATACAGAATTTGGCAATTAATTTAATTCAAAATTGTTTTGGCCTTTCATTTACGCTATATATATATATTTCATTCATCGCTCGAAATATATTAAATCAATTTCAAGCATCATGCGACGCAAAAACATTTCTCACTCGTGTCACGGTATCAGTCAAAAGTTCGAGTTAACGATGACTTTCACTTTTATAATTGACACGCAAATTAAATAGGATGTTTTATTTTTTAAATATAAAAGCATGATAAATAGTCTTGTTGATATGGAAAAGATTCACTTGAAAACGTTGAAATTTCTCTTGGTCTAAAATTGACAGGCTGTTACGTCAGGGATGTCAATCGCTAATGCCTCCCCCAATCAACGCCCTGTCCGAGGCATTTGAGTTTAAGAATACTGTTGACCGGCCGTTTAATAGTGGGAAAACCTTCATTAAATAACAGTAAGTAACTTATACCGAGTTAGTGATTCCGTTTTCAGGACAATTATTATAGGTAATAAATAAATAATAAACCTCTACAAAGATCGAAATTTGAAGAAAATTGGCAATTAACGTTAAAATTTCTCTAATCCTAAGATAAATCTAAACTAAATGATATATTATGAAAACAATTAATTGCGTTTGGCGATGAAAGTAGGTCTTAAGAACAATGATTATGTTCCGATGTTTTTAGTATTAGGAGTAAGGTCGAACAAAGATACATTATAGATATATATTTCGGCGTATAAGAACTGAGGGCAGTGTATTCTCTCAATCCATTCTGTGGTCGAATCATTAAAATTAAATTCCTTCTTCTTGTATACCGGAAAAATTTTTCATTTCAAACACCAATCACGAAAATGAAATCATATGCACGGGAAGTCTGTGATGCCTAAAGCAACCTGGCTGAATAATGTGACTGACATCCAAGAAAAAGGAACTTTATCCTATATATTATGCACGTAATGAAGCTGCGTCCGTGCGTATGAAGCCTCGCGTAATTCGCGTATTTCTCGAGAGCCGTTCGTCGTAAAGATATGCGGTAAACGGCGTTTTGTTTCTATTGGCTATGAGGTCCCTGGAAAAATATTTTCGTTTGCTAAAGTGTCCCGGGTTCGAATCCAGGAGACAATTATATTTTCCAATAAGCTTACACGGGTTTTTCGATTTTTCAGAGTGCAAGATTTTGTTCCTTCATTCATTAAAATACGTAAATATGGACAGATTTTCTTCTTTTTTGCTTTATCCGACGGATAAAGCTTTATACTATCTTATTCTTGCAATGTTTAATCGTTACGCGGTCGAATTTTTCAGAAATACGCATTCTTTTTCGAAATTTTGCGAATTTTTCGTACTCACTCCGGGCGTTGCCAAGGAGACTCTCATTGTTGCCTCCAATTCATTTAAGGCCAATTAAACCTTCCAATAGACGAAATAAAAGCGTTATTGTTATCTTCTCTTCATTGATAATCTAAATAAACGCTTGCATTGACGTCGCCTTTATAGTAGGTCCTGTAAGAAGTTAAAAGCAGTCGTTGACAGACACTTTAAGGAAAGGACCTGTTTGTGGGTTCTTCTATAAGGGTGCAACGATATTCACTGAAACTAAGGTAAGGTAGAATTAAAAATTTTTACCTTTGAATATATCGCGATATTAAACTAGCATTGAGTAACTCTGTGACATTGTGATCACGTAATTGCTGTATATTGCTGTAAAATCGCAGAAAATTTAAAAATGCCAAGGGGTAGACCAGTGAAAAGGAGAGCTATTAGCCCAGCTGCAGCTTCAGAGAAAGAAAGAGCCAGAGTTCAAAAGAATAGTATTGTAGGAAAGAGAGAGTTGCGGAAGCTCATAGGATTGCCCGTGAAGATGAGGAGCGGAGAGTACAAGAAAGACAAAGAAATATGGAAACACGTCAAATGCATAGGGAACAAAGAAGATCTAACCTAGGGTCGAACTATTTAGATTATTTGCAAGCGTAGCTGCAACGGGCTGCTAGTACCATTTAAGGCAGCAGGACGTAGATGGCAGAAACGCGAGTAAAGAGGCAGAATTTCGAGACACTCATGAGATTTCTCGAAACTTTAAGGGATTCAGCCTTATTGCATCGTGACGGCATCGAGATTTCGAAATGGAACGTGTTTAAATGTCCCTGGGGCGGATGTACGTAATTCGATAAAGGGGATTCCCGTCAAAGTTGAAATTGTATGCGAGAAGGAGACGTCGGAATGGGGAGAAATAGTAGCACTAAGGGAAGGGAAGCGGGGCGAAGGAAGGATGATGTGATGAGGGCTAATGAAAGCTTGTTTACTGAGGAAATATCGGCTTGAACGAAACAGTAAATATTTATACAGTAATATTCAGTTTAAAATCATAGGGGGTGAAAAATTATTCGATTCACTTTGACTGCTTTAAGTCTCTAAAAACGACACTATTATCAAATTATGGTTTAACATATAAATGAATAGGCAGAAACCACAAAAGCCATATTGAATGCAATATGAGTTTCATTTCGATTCGTTGATTTCTGTGAAGGACGCAAAGATACGTGTATATACATATATACTATATATATATATATATATATCTGAAATTGTGGATTGAAAATGTCGGGTTTTGTCGCATAAAATTAATTTGAGGTATATTTCAGAAGATAGTTAAATGCGTCTAAGTGTCACAAACTAAATGTCCACGGTTGGTTAGACCTTAAATAGAACTTGATTCATTATTGACAGCACGTGTCTGGCTGCGGAAAGTGAATGAAATAAGTGAACCTTCTAATAAAAGTTTTGATTACGGTAATGAATTTAAAATGTTAGAAAAGATATTCGTTTTTTGTACAATTAAAATGGATTTTGGGAACGAATAGAGCGAGTTGTTGGATGAGAAGTACGATAAAAAATAACTATATTTTTATGTATTTACAGTTTACTCGTCAATATTGATAAGCTAAAATTTTAATTTAAGGTTGTTTTACGTATACTTATGATTTTACAAAATTCATTATCAGGGATTTGCTTCTTTAATTACTACAGTTTACTACTCAATTTCTCGAATCCCTTAGACCTAATGCCAGTGTCCATCTTCTATGTTAATATTTTGTTACCTAATGGTAGATATAGCTATTTCTTTTGGTTGTTTGTTTGTAAAAAAAACCGATTTTGTTGTTTTATAAAATTCAGTTTTGACGGAAGGTACTGTCAAATAAATAGATGGACGAATGAATGAAACGCATAAGAAGCAAAACAATCATGACGAAGAGAACGATTAATTTGTTACCAATTTCATTTTAACGTTATCACAAAAGACAGCCGGAAATTACTTGATAGACCTGAAATCATTCAGCTCGCTCATGCAAGTTTTGAACGTGCACCAAATCTGAGTTCTGCGTATTGAACGGAAATGAAGCGATTTCCGTATCGTTGCAAAGCTTCTCGTACCCGCCATAGAAGTGTTTTAAAGAGATAAGCGACGTCTGTCTGTGCTTTCGAATCCCTTTAATTCCATGCAGAGTTTAATTGGAATCGGTCAAAGGGGTCAAAAGCTATCAGAAGGTGGAAATGCGCGCCGATATTGCTTTATTACTGTTATATCATGACGAAAACAAGGTTATTAACCTTCCTGAACGGCGGCGGTGGAGTGTGAGACAACCCCACGGAGATATTTTTGCTATTATTTACTAAAGTTATCAACAAGATGGTAGTAATCTATCAATTCGTTCAGCTCATATTTAAAACCAATAATTTACACAATAATAAATAATAAGATAAACTGCAAAAATCTCACCATAATACGATAAACTGCAAAAATCTCACCATAATACTCAAGAACACGACCAGGTTTCAACGTAACCACTTTATAATAAATGTACCATGAATTTACCACGTTTCACAGATTTATGCACAGTGGGACGGTAAAAAGTAAAATAGAATTCCACAATATAAAAAGCTTCCCTTGTGGAATGTCCAAAATAATCACCTACTGTTTTCCTAACAATACTGTAACTCATATTTATTTCTGTCTTTGGTATTTTGCTATGACATACAATGATTCCATCAAAAATGGTCACACCCCGCTGCAGTAAAAATGTTACGATTTCCCATCAAACCTATACAGTGTTAAAAACGAACACCACGCAACTTCAAATGACAAATTCCGTCTTTAGATGATCATTTCCTCTCCTCAGTTACGAGCATCCAGTAATTAATAAAATTTTACTAACATACAAAAAATCTGATAATTTATAAGCTGCAAACAAAGTTTAGTATTTCCCAGTATCCCTATAGCAAAATAAAATATGTGGCCAACACGTGACTTCCTCCATATTTGGGGTATAGATATTTAAATTATTATGAATAGCATTATAAGGCAAAATTATTATTTCTTATCGTAAAATAATACAGTCGTTCTTACTACCGTAAATTACGTATATTTTGAATATGTTTACAGAATTCACCGCCACATGGTGGTGGCGCTGTATACTGGAAATTACGAAAAAGTTAAATACCTCCGAAATGGATGGTTCTACGAAAATTTATTTCAAACAAAACTTGGAAGAAATATTATTCTCTACAACTTTGGCCCTCACGAAGATTGCCAATAACGACGTTTTTAAGGAGATATTTGATGGAAACAGAAAAAACCGTTATTTATAAATAATTGCTAAACAATAACTGCTGTGGAAAATTGTTTCAAATGAAAGTTGTACGAAATTACATTCTATATAAACTTTGTATCAAATTGTATATACAATAATGAAGTATTATCGGAGAAATATCACAGAAACCGAATCGGATTTCGAATAAACCTTTAACTTCCGGATAACCAGTACTGTCCAAAAACTAATCAGCTCTTTGCACACATACCAAAGTGTTATATGTGAAATTTGGTAATGATATGGCAAGTACTTTTTGAGTTAGAGCACCCACAATCACATACACACACACACACACACAGACATCATTCAGAAAATAGTCTAAACGTGTTCTAGGGACCTCAAAACGTGTATTTCTGTAGAAATCTCGAAGTCGATTTTTTTCGTGATCACAATACTTTCCCATTACTACGTATGGAGAAAGTAAAAATGAGCACGCTGTTAAGGTTTAACGTCTCCGACTAGGGGCGACGCTGAATAAATGCGTACCTATCCTAATCCAAGTACATGTATAGTCAGGTTACCAACTTTTCAGGAAGCTAAGGAGGGGCATTTTAAAATTTTTACTGATTATAAGGAGGGGCATTTTACGTACTTATAGTGCATTAATTGATGAATCAGCCTTAAATGGATGTAACAGATAAGAGATAGTGAGGGTGTTTGTGGACAGTTTAAGCGGCAATTAAGCGATTTTTTTAAAGCGAGACAAAATGTGGAACAATTAAAAAATCGGGTCAACTGATGAAAATGAAGGACTGTCCCTTCAAATTTGGAACTGTTTGCCACCCAAATGTACACGTTATCTTCTGTATATAAAGTAAAAATAGTTGTAATGTATATAACATGTAGGAAATGTTAATATATTAAATTCATCTACTTCGATTAAAAAAATATATATATATATATATGTATATATGGTAAAAAGGTATGAATCTTGGTTGTACGTACTAGCTTCAATGTAATCATAATATCTACTATATAATATACGAGTGTCTACTTTACAATTATATTAAATCTTACAAAAGATAAAGACAAATTTTCCAATCCAGATTGGGTGACGAGTTCATTCAGAAATCGATAAAAATCATCGAAACAATAACAAAATCCGACCGCGTGAACAATCCATATTCGATATTGACGACACGATCGACAATCTCGCGCGCAACATTTCGCAATCCCGTTGAAATAAATTTTTCCTCCTCCATCATTTGACCTTTTGTCTCCTCTTTCCCCGTCCTTCTCCCGCTCCCGCCATATCCGTCTCCGTCCTCCCACGTATCCCTATATATCGCCTCATTTTTTCTCTCTCTCCCTCTCATCTCTAACACCGCCACCCTTTGGTCCTGGGTCCACGACCCATTAACTTATCTGACACCAAGAGTCATCCATCCCTCCCAACCATACACTGCGAGGCCCTTTCTTATCCACAGACTGTCATTTGTCGTTTGATTAGTCTTCTCTCCCTTCCCCTTCCCTCTACCATCTCCCTCCCCAACTCCTAATTTAACATCGGTCGCTGCTCTCCCCAACCATCCGACCATCGGCTTATACAAAAAAAACCCCCTCTCTATATATTTCTCCCCTAAAAAAAAACCCCTTCTTTCGTGCCTACATTCCTCACATCCTTCCAGCAATCCCAACCATTTTTTTTTAATCCTGCCGCCAATAACTCAGACTCAATCCGTTATCTCTCTCTCTCTCCTGCGTTACGCGGATGCTGCACACGGTTGTAAATGCTAACGTTTTCGGATTGCTCGGAAGGAAAAAAAATCACCGCGCCGGGGATAAAATGGTGTCATAAATAAGACGCGTTTATTTCGTTAGTGTTATTTTTTGCGTGGGACGAAACTCTTGGTGTAATCCGGCGCGATAAAAATGTGAGAAATTGCCCCCGCTTGAGTAATTGTAACCGGTTCGCGATACAACGAGAGCCGTTCCACGATATTTTCAAAGGGCCATTCCGAAGCCCCTATTATGAAAAGTAATTCCGTGATTGCTCCGGGGCGAATTTAGATATTTTGTCATGACACGGTAGCGATTCGGTGAATGTGATTGATTCGGAGCGTTAAATGCATACCTAGAGGAATTTATTCAATGCCAGCGAAATGCTTTTCGGACATATCTCAATTCCTGGCTGTAGTCGTTAAGCAGGTGGTCCTATCGCAATAAATTCTGCTGATAAAACTGCAGAGGTATCGCTTTCATCAACAGTTTCCTAGTGACACATGTGCGAAGATGAATCGTTTCAAAGTGATGTATTAACAAAATCGAATACAACAAAACTATGAAGGGACCACGCCCTTACCCAGCACGTAAATATTAAATGCGAACACATATTCATACCTATAACTCTGACAAATATATGCCCGAAGAAAAAATCGCACAGACCGAACAACCCTGAACTTTGGTATCAACTTGAAAGTTGCAATAGAAATCACAGATAAAGAGGCATATATTTCACATTTTTCATATTCCAGAGCAGGCGTGAGCAACCCAAATCACTCACTGGGCCAATTTTGAGAACAATTTAAAAAAACTTGATTTTTCATTAAAAAATTTAATCAATGGGAAGTTTGTTTTTATTTGCATTGACTTAATTGTTCAAAGTTTACTACAATTTTTGTGGTAGAAATTCTCAACTGATTTTCTAACTTAATATCTTCCAAGGAGATTTATTCTTCGCGAAATTCATTTTAGAAAAAAAAGGGACTCACAAAGCGAAGCACTCCCAAAAGCACGAACTATTTTTGCAGCATGATTTCTCAAGTTTGGGAATTTTGATTCTTCGACGTATTTGTTGTATAATTGAACTATAGCATTCTTATTTTCAAAAATGAATTTTTATTCAGTATTGCATTGCAAATGAACTATCTCCAGCTGCAATAGTTCTGGTGCTGCGCTCGCATCCACGTCAATCGAAAATACACGATTTACAAGAAATGGGCCACTTTTGTGTGGAAAACCATAATATAGTCCTGGGCCGCAAAAAAACTCGGAATGGGTCGCATGCGGCCCGCGGGTTGCACAGACCTGTTCTAGAGGAATACCTGGATGAAATCGATAATGATTATAAGACGAACATTACATTTGGCTAACGCAGCTACAAGTTAATAGTTGTACTTATAAACTTTGTTCGAATAAAACTTTTGAATGGCGAACTCTTATAATGGAATAACAAACAAATATAAGTGGTTAACTTAATGTAAATTTAGTTTGAAAAGGAAATAGCATATAAAGTAGCAACACACAATTGATATTTGCATAAAAAGTAATATCTTAGGAGAATATATGGTTTCGGATTGTTTTGAAGCATGAGAGAACTTCTCCAAAAAGGTGTTCGTTAGTTAACTCGTATTCCTCCATGCAAAAAGCGCAAACAGACCTAAATCGAAAATAAATACATCCGCATTCGATCGCCACGATCACGAGTGAAAATAACCACCGCGTCTCTCTTATTCCCTCTGTTTAATCCATTATAAGAAATTCCTGACTTATCGCCATAACGCAGAAAGGAAATCAGTGTTCGAAATATCGCCGGTCCCCATCGCGGACCTGTCTCGCGCAACGAGAGGGACAAAAAGAATACTCCCCGTCGACCTTGGAAATCGTTTTCGACAAGGCATATAACAACAGTGTAAAAGCGCACGACGCCATTAAGTGCCAAAGCATCGAGGATCAAGAGGAGGAGGGGAGAGGGAGAAGGAAAAGTGTTACAAGATGGTGAGCCACTTTTATCAGCCTCGTAAACATTTAGAGGGAGTGGAGGTAAATGAAAGGAGGGAGAGAGAGAGAGAGAAGGGTAAAGCCATAAATTTAACCAGAAGCGAAGAAACGACGTAGGGGTGGAGGAGAGGGGGTGATGGTAGAACACGAGGGAAGGCAGATGGAGGTAAAGTAAAACGTTATGGAGCAAAAACCGTGACTTTTTGCTCCTTATATCTCATTTGGAAGCAAGTATTCCTCGTATTTTTTGTAGATGATTCTCTCTCTCTCTCGATGGAGGAGCGCCTTTGGATAAAATCGTGTGTTTAGCAAAGACTGGTCCCAAGCGGACTGGTTTGGAAATTTGGGAATGAGAGAGGGAATGGGAAAAGAGAGAGGGAGGGATAGGGAAGAGGTAGGGATGGAGAGAGAGAGGGAAAGATGGGAGAGAGAGAGGGAGAGAGATGGAAAGAGAAGCTAAGAATGAGAGAGGGGAGAGAGAGAAAGCAAGGAAAGGAACGAGACAACGAGATGGAGGGAGAAGGGGAAAGAGAAAGGGGGAGAGAAGGAATGAGATTTTTAAGACTTTTAAGTGGGGGTTTTGAAGAAGTGGTAGAATGAACTAGGAAGAGCAGGACGGAGAGATAAAAATTCACTCGAGAGGAAAGGGTTTTTGAGTAAGGAGTGAAAAGGGATGGAGAGAAGTGTAGAAGGCTGGTCTGGTCGTCCGGAGAAGCGGATAGGGTGGTGGGGGTGGGAGCGCAAAGGGTGGCTAAGTGAGCTTTGAGACGTAACGCTGGAACATTTAGGCGTAAATTACCAATGAGAAGAAGGGAGAGAGTCAACTCTGTTTCCCACGAATACCTTTCTAAGGTCCCTTTTTGGTTGCCAAGGCAATTGTTTCCGGGAGGCAAACCGCAAGAAGTTGAGAGAAGGATCGATTGGTCCTTGAGGAGAAAAAAGTCGAATTATTCGTCAAAATACCTCTCTTGTTCCCAGGACAAAAAGGAGCTCTATTACTATCAACTGATTTGGCATGATCTGGTGCGTGAAAACGATTTGCCATGAATAAAGGCATGCAAATTCATTTGCGACTTTTCTAAAACTAAGTTTTTGGACTATTAAACCAAAATATTCCAAAGAATGAGAAAAAGAGCACAGGATTACATTGAATTAAATTTTTTTATTTTAAAGAACATATTTGTAATGGTTTTTATTAATTTAACTTCCACGGTTGGCCAGATAGTCACGCGAAAACAGATTCGATTGAATAAATGAGATGTCACGATGTCTCCTTCAATAGTAAGAATTTATATATCAATCAAGTAAAAATTTATGTTTTAGGCTATACATTTACAAACTGTTATCATCCCTAGAAAAAAAGCGATAAAATCATTCCTCAAAATCTCTTAAAAGATTTTCATTCTCGTGGACTGCTACTACTATTTAAATAATTTGTAGATGTCTCCGGATGTCTATAGTGCATCAATACTTTTATTAGAAGTTGCATTCACTTTCTTCCGTTTTACTCTTATTCCAATTACCTTAACGCTTTCTCGACTTTGTTCTTCCTAGCAATAGTTCTTCGCGCTTTAAGAACTTCGATTGCCAATCATCTTTTACCCTTTCTTACTCCTCCCCAAAAACTTTGTCTCAGAAAAGCTTCAATTGCCAATCACAAAGAAGACAAAAGCAAAAGTGTCTCTTTGTGAAAGCAAACCTTTCAGGTATTTTAAGTTTTGATTTAAATGAGCGAAATCTTGCCTTTAAAAATTCCCAGCTGCCTATATGATTCATTCAGTTCTAATATTCTTCCAATATATTATTTAAAGCACTTTTACTATAAGTTAAACTTATATTGCAGCTTTACTAGCGATAAATTAACATATTTTTTTACAATGCTTCGAGGTTGGTTGCTTTTGTCCCGTTAAAGAAAAAAAGCAAAACTGACAAATATAACCACTTATTTAAAGTGAAATACGAGTACCATTACATCGCATATACTAGCTTGTTTATTCCAATATAGATTAATTGAAGCACAAGGCGCGTTGTGTTATTGGAGGAAAGAAGCAAAAAACTAGTCCAGTTACTGATTAGAGCGAAACGTGCTTTCGAAGTTTCATATTCTGAGCATTGTTTCATGGAGGTACATATTCTGTGAAGGACTGTTTATTTTACAAAACCGTCCCTTTTCGCAACATTCTCGACCCATAAATTTCAATTTCAAACAGGAATAACAGATATAAATTCCCATTTGAACGTATCCATACCGATAAATTAATGATTCATGAGTTATTTTATGGATTTACCAGAGACAATAATTTGCCTAAGGGTACATATTTTCCAAACTTTATTTGATTTTGACTTCCATTGGTCAACCGAAGTTAATTACATTCCATTTACGCTTTTGAAGAACGCGAATGAGTGAATTTCAGTTGCGCCATAAATTTATTTTCCTTCGATCGATCGAGATACGTACTTTAATAACGAATCAGCGAGTAATATGACTAGTTATTATTTCGCAACAACTTTAATTTTCCGTTAGTGCGATTAATAAACGAATGTATCCTACTTGGGAAATGGAACTCGAATAAACGAAATAAAGTAAACAGATCGTTGTAATTTCAGTCTGACTAGCAACGATAGCATTCTCTGCATATTAATTAAACCACTAATAACATGTAATATTAATGCTGAGTTACGACGCAATATAACTACTTCTTGATTATGAGTTACTTGCTGAAACGCCCGGCTTCGCTCGTGAAAGAGTTTTATTTTGTGGCAAACGATTTTTATTGCTCGGGGCAAACGTTCCCCATTCCTTAATTACGCAAGCGAGGCTTACATTAAAATTTACTATTTTATGTATTGTATTGTAAAGTTTTACCATTAATATAATTACGCATTAACGTCTTACTTAATATTCACATGGATAGATGCATCGAAGCCTTTAAGGCAGCAATAAAATTATGTGGATTATTACTATTAGCCAAAACGTAAACAATAAACAACATCTTGGTTACCGAACAAATGTATGTAGATGTATCGATTTATGTCAGGATAAATCTTTCAATGTTAATGGTAAAAGATAACAATGTTCTAATATTCCTTAAAAATCATTCGACTCACTTTAAAAGTATTCACAGACTATATTTAGGCATGAATCCATTATGCCCTTTATCTTGGCGTTAGCTATTCTTCCTCTACGGCGCGCCACGGCTTGGATGATCCTTGCATTAATCTTTACGTGGATATCTCCCTTTGAAGAGGAGAACAATTAAGAAATTTAGCTTTGTTGCCGCCTGGAAAATGGCCATCTAAACCGATAAATTTTGCGCTTAAAGGAAAATTTCGAGCGATTTAGCATGTAATACGACAAAACATGAACAAAATTAAAATATTGTCTATCGTGCGTAAAATAAGCCATTTCCCGTGATCGTACGTTAATATTTAAGTATATTTATATCCATATCAGTGAAGGGCTGCATGGCATTTTGGAGTTTCTCCACACCATTTCCCATGCATTCTTATGGAAACAGTATTTTGTTGACCCCATGAGGTATAAGATACCCCACGGTCTGCAAACCTAGACCAAGTTCTTCCTTTGGTCCATATGATGGCCCATGAAACTTTTGAATTCGATAGCTTCAACGGTGTAAAAACGTATAAAGAACATACATACGTACACAAACACACACACACTAAAAGATTTATAAGATTGAATGGACAAAACTAGGAAAGCATTCTTTTTTTCATTGTTTCAAAATTAAAAATATACCTATTGTATATACCTATTACTATAAAGTTACATAAACTACAACAAATAGTATATTTAGTGATGCGAACGAATGTAGAGTTAGATTTTCATTTCAAAAGCAACGCTTTTTGGAAATATTCTCTTGCAGATTTTAACTAACTATATGGAGTGATTCCATGAATAATTCTTAAAGACAATTTATTACTTGTATGCCCAAGAAAAATTATCACATTTTTAAACATAATAACATTAAAAATTTAAGTTTATAACGTGAATACATCTATAGATTGTTAAATTGGTCAGCATAGAAAACTTTGAGAAAATAATCTCGGTCAAGTTGAAATCTGTAAACATTTTTGCAAGACCTAATTACAACCGAATATGGACAACATTAATTTTTGAGGCACACCGTAAGCGTTCATTCAAAAAGTATAAATTATATTTTTTGCGGTTCAAATTTTACACTCGACAAGTAAATTTAAATACATCAATTTATCAATTCCAAGGTTATTAATGCTCGTTTTGCGCTATCCGCGCACTAACAACAAACTAACGCGAACAACGATGAATCTTTTTACTGAAGGTCATACTTTCGCGTACATCAAAAGATATCTCGCCTCATTTACCAAACAAATGTCCTGAGATATATTTACCCCAAATGCTGAAATAATAGCAAAAATTACGGCTATAATATATAGTATGAGGTATGACTGAAACAAATGTCCTTGAGCGTATGATAGCCTTTCGAGCGAGACAATGACGTTGATGAAATGGCAGAGAGAGAGAGGTATAGACGAAAAAAATTGGCGTAAATAAAACGGACGTCTTGGAACAAGACGAAAGAGAGAGAATTTTCTCAATGAGTGGATTCGAGCAAGAGAGAAAGTAAGAGAAGAAGAGCTTAAAGGTAAAGAGATAGGAAAGGAGTGGCATATAGTGGTGGTGGAATAATAAGTGAAAGGGAGACAGACAGCTGGAGAGAGAGAAAGAGAGGGAAAGGGAGGGCAAGAGGGAGGGCATGAGGGAGGCGCAAGTTGGCAGGCAAAGGATGCATAAGACTCACAGAAGGGGTTGGAAAAAGGGTTGAGTTAAGAGGGAGATATAAGGTTGAGAGGGATGGGGGTGAAAGTGAAAGGGGAAAGGCAAAAGGGAGAGAAGAAGGGAATGGAGTGGAGAGGAGGTTATATCCACACCTTCCCCCTCCATCCCCCCCCCTAACCCTCCCTACCCCCCTCCTCTCTTCGAAAACCATCCAGGGCTTACAAGTCCAAACGGAAACTGCAAATGGGATTTTGATGTCGTGAGGTTGAAGGAGTGGTGTGGAAGGGAGGAAAAGGACGGGAGTGGAGAAGATTGGGAGGGAGGCAGAGGGCGGCAGGCGAAAAGAGAGTGAAAGAGAAATAGAGAGAGAGTGAGAGCTTTTTAGTAAAAAAAAAAGAAGGGGAGAGTCTGCGGACGAGTTGAAAGGTGTTCGGGAGTGAAAGTGAGAGAGTTGGGAAGGATCTCTGTTGAAGACGTAAGGATATGCGGCGAGAAGGAAAAGAAGCCGAGTGTCGGATGAATTAGAAAATAAATAAATATATCTGTTTTTGATTATGACAGAAACCATCCAAAAATTACCTAAAAGTTCCATTAGACTATATTTTCATCAAGCATCTCGCACGATTCAGAGGGATATTAAAATAACCTAATGAAAAAAACGGCGAAATAAAAAATTTTACGTAGAAATAATTAAAGCTAGTATCCTAGTCTGTACTCTCTCGCTTAAATATGAATAGGAATACAATAAATTGCATTACTTACATATATGTAAACGTAGTTGGTAAGAACATACATTCTGTAATGCTCAATAACATTAATTATTTGATGATGACTACACATGAAGGCAAATCTCTGCAATTTAAAATTGACCTAATCAACCAAGTTAGTAAATAAAAATTATAAATTAGGAAGTAGGGTAAACATTTTACCTAAAATAAATGAACCTTACATAAGAATAGCCGAAATAACATTTTCACATTCATTTTACACGAACAAATACCCTTATAAACTAGGAATGATCGCCATGTTTTTACCTGTAAATTAACAGCTATAACTTCAAATTTATTTTCGTTATTTTTTCATTTAGGTCAGTATTAATGAGCGCGTTCCATGCAGAAATCTCATCAAAATGTACTTAGGCAAATTTGCTCCTCTATTGAATTTCAAAACTTTATATTTCTATTTAACGTCCAACGTGTGCCAAAACTAAGATCAATCGATGTAAATTATTAAGGGCGTCTGATGATTAATTTCGCAAAAATCCGTCCAGCCTTCGGCGCTGTTGAATGCCTCTGGGCCAACGGGAGTGTCGAAATTAATACGCACTACGATATTCCTGCGAAATACGACCAAAATCTACTATGTACTCGCATTAATTGGCTGCTAAAATGTTCAATTAACTCATATGAAATTATACTGGCGAAGACAGGTCAATTGATTTGAAACCACACCATAGCAATTAAATGAGTAAATTACGTATATCTATTGAAAGTGTTCACGTTTATAAGAAAAGGGACATGAACCAAAATACAAGATTTCTCAATAGCTTCTCGCGTAGGAGATTATGTTTCCATGGAAACATACAAGTCAAACAAAAAAAATACAAGGACGTTGATGCATCGAATAGAGACCGAAAACGGTCAGGAAATGGGGCCACATTCTCCGAAATAAAACGGACCCAATGGGAACGCTTTCGCGGATCAAAGCTACAAGTCTTTTTTCGTCAGGAAACCTTTTTTCCCAAACGGATGGGAAGCGAATGCGAAGGAAGTGAGAAAGAAGTAAAAATAAGAAAAGTGGCACAGAGAAAGAAAGGCTGAAAAGAGAGAAGCGAACGTACAAAAGTCTGAGAAAAAGAGCAGCGCGGTAGGGAACGAGGAAACTTTAATGGTTTTTTGGGAGAGGAAAAAAGAACTTTCTGCGGACCATGGAAGTATGAGAGAGAGAGGTCTGTTTGACCTCGTTTTTCCGGGGCGTGTTGTTTGTGTACCACGGTTACACTTTTTCCGGTATATTTGCTTTGCAAATACAAAATACGAGAGTTTGAAATTTAAAAAAAATCGGCGGATCGAAAAAAAAGCGGCTGTTTTTCCCTCTTCTTCTTTTCGAAACATTTTTTTTAAAGAGTTGGGCTAATGTCGTTTCGATGTAAATACGTAGGAAGCTATGGGATAGTCGTATTTTTTTACGCGGGATAGAGAGAAAGAGAAACGCCGTCTGAAATGAGTTAAAATGTGACGAAATTTCCCAGGGTGTTTACTTTAAAAAGGGGTGTTTGGGTTGGGAATTTGTGTGTGTGGGGGAATGGGAGACCTTTTTATTTTTCATTTGCGCGCGGGACCGACAGACGGGAGTGGTGATCAATGGGATTCTCCCCTCTATAAATAAGTGAAGAGATGAGATGTACGCAATATTATCCACGAGCAAATAAACGCGTTTTAAAGAATTTGCGTAACATATCCGAGGTTCCATCTATTATTCACTTCATCATTTAAGTTTGAAATGTTACATTACGTGGCACTGCCGAACTCCTAAACTATGCTATATCTTTTTATTCAAAGCGCCGCAATGAAGAAGTAACTGCATTGAAACTCATCTTAAGGCTCTTCTTTCAAATAAAGTTCTACGTTGGATTTCGGTCGATGATTGGAACGATGCCGCCCTGGAAATTTTGTTTTCTTTGGCATCATTAGTTCTGCCGATAGCGCGTTTATTGAAGGAAAGACGAAAAAGCGTTTTTTCGTCGCTTAGAACTCGATAAAATATTTTAATTAGCGCATAATTTTATTTATCCACCTAATTGCGATTTATATTGTCTTTACCTTGAAATATGCGGGTGAATAATAAAATAAATCTAGTAATCTTTAAGTAATAAGTGTGGAAACAGGTGAAGTAGCATGCCAAAATAATTCGAGATATTTCTTCATTGTGAATGTAATTTTTACTTCATCCATAGCTGAGGAAAACAAAGATAATTTAAAGCGTTTGTAATCAGTAAATAGAGGTTTTTTCACTTACACTTAATTTGACATGGGCGTTTAAAAAGTGAAATATGTGTATGAAAAGGAGTTCCCAAAAGAAGTTCCCACCAACTAATAAAATAATTGCTTAAGATATTCGGAGAGAGGTAGTTCGCAAAAGAGATTGCGAGAATTTATAGCAAACTCGCCCACATTTATGCTGAAATTTGCATCATAAACTCAGGAAAAATCTTTGCAGTGACCGAAGGACAAAGTTTTTTCCTTTTAACGGACAAATTAATCTCATCCGCGAGGAGGATTACACGATAAACGACTCGGAATCACATCTTCAAAATACAATCGAGCGATTAATTAAAAACTAAATCCCACATAATCAACAACTCGAAAAAAGCAAAAAGAAAGAGACTCGAATTGTCGAGAGAATTCCCAGAGTCACCGAGTTAAATTAAGAGCGAGGAAAAAAATTAATTCGGAAAAAAAACATAGCTTCCCTCCGAATGAGCCAACTCGAGCGTGCAATCTGCACGTCACTTTTCCAAGCCTAATCAGAACAACTTTAATGGGGAGGGAATGCGATAAAAAAATATAGAAGTCGGAGACGTAATGAAGGGGCAGCGAGATGAGACGGGACGAGAGAGAGAGAGGAGACCTCTAACGACGGGTAAAAAATTAAGCAATAAAAAACTTAAAACGTGGAGACGGATTTAGGAGGGTTGGAATATGAGGGGGAGGGGAAAAATAAAAAGCGTTAGTTGTGGGAAAAACAAATGACGTTAGATTCCCAAGATGGCGGACAAGAGTAGAAAGACGGGTCGTGAGGGAGACGGGTTTTTTTTTTGGAATAGCCGAAGAGAGAGTGAGAGTGCGCGATTGGGGACAGAGATAAGAGACTTGTAACAGCTGGCATATATTTAGATAGATGGATGTGAACTATAGGTCTGACGTGATGGGCAGGCGTGGTCGGGTTGATGGGAGAGGCGGGATGCGAGTCTTTTTTTCTTTGGTGCGGAGAATTTTGACATATTGTGTGGGCTGTAGTTTGAGGAGCGGAGGACGTCTCTCGCTCCCGACGTGTCAGGAAAGTGGCGAAATAGCTCTTCGATTTAGAACTTGTAAGCGAGAATACGACGTCGTCTCGAGCATCAGACGGTGTTTGAGATTTCCGCGCAAGTGGGGCTTGTACTTGATGGAATGCTAGGCGCCCTTCTTTTACATAATCCCCAACGAAAATATTGTGTTCGCATTTCGTAAAAATAGAGGAGCCTTAAGAGTCAGATGAAATTAAAGACTCATACAGTTCACAAACAGAAAATACGTTTATTACGAGGGAGATTTCCAAACCTGCAACCGTTCGCCATTAACTTGTGATTCATATACCTATTGGAAATTTTTACCTGGTCGCTTTCTAATCATCATGCTTTCCGTCTCTCAGCAGGTTTTAGGCTCGTTCAACCGAATCTCTCCCATTCAAGTCCTTCTTTCCGTCTTATCATCACTCCCTGCTTTTAATGAACCCTAATTCCTATTCGCTTCATGCCTCTTACCTAACATATAACATCTCATGGCATCTTTCAGCAGTTAAATCATAAAACTTGGCCAAATTTCATTAAAACTTATTTGTTATATAAGTGAAGGCAAAATAGTTTTTTTTTAATCGCGCACTAGTGTTATACTAGTCTGCCCGTTGCAGCGGTGCGTCATAATAAGTTTTAATTATGAAAAATCTCACCGGGATCAAGACGTCGTTATCCATCGCCGAGTAAAGTTGAACTTTTCATGTCTAGATCAGGAGTTCCCAAACTTTGTGAAGCCACGGAACCCTTGTGTTAAAATATTTTTTCTCCCGGAATCCTATGATGTGGTAAGCCAAATCGAAATAAAATTAACCGCTTATCATTTAAATTTAAATTTACATAATTTATGTATCCTACAGTATGCAGTTTACATGTGAAGCTCGTGTTTCCTGCTGTAAATAAGAGAAGGAAGAACGTATCCATCACGGAACCTCATTTAGCTTCTGTGGAACCTTTGGTTCCGCGGAACACAATTTGGGAAACCCTGGTCAAGATCCATTAATGATACATACTAAGCAATTCAAACTCTCGGTAAAAATAATTTTTAATTATAATATTCTCACAAATGTAACACGAATAATTTTATTTAAACTCAACGAGTGTCTTAGCTTTAGTTTTATTTATGTAAGTTTGATAAATATTTCTGAATACATGACATTTTAGCCGGTTAAAAGAAAGTTACATACTTAAATTCTTATATAAATGTACACAGTTCTTCAAAATCAAATAAATAATTATATATGAATATGACCGATTTACCCAATTATACGCGGCAATAGGAAACAAAGATATTGCTTAATTCTAATCGTCGATATCGATCCCGAATTTCAAATTCCAAACTTCATCCTCCACGAAAGAACAAAGGCGCAAGCTACGCGCGCACTAAGCTACCTCCGAGAGGTTTATTTAGTGTTACTAAGTAAGGGGCGAGGGAAGCAGAGGAGTTGCGCGGTTCTGTCAATTAAATGGGCGCGCCCGGCTCTTGAGTTGGACCGGAGAGTGGTTCACCCAACGATGGGACGAAGGAGGAGAGAGTGGAGTGAGTTTTAAGGAGATAAAGAACGGAGGGAAGGGAGGAGACGATGAATGAGGGAGAGGGAAAATGGACGGTGAGACACTTAAAATATGACCTCCGATATAATACTGTCACTTTTATTCTAATCTTATCTACTATATGTTTCTTCGGCCTCTCCGTTCTCTCCTCTCTCTCCTTCAATCGCTCTCCACCTTTCCTGTATAAGTGTGTGTGTGTGCGCGTACCTATATATGTATTGCTAAATTGTTGTTAGAGTTTAAAACCTTTTATAGTCACACAGTTGCAAGACTTGAGTTACTTTGATAAAGTGCACTCGGTTCTGAAAATATTTTTTTTTTATATCATGACATCTTTTGGCATTGGGTTATTTTCAGCGCTTGGTCGTTTCATCTCGCAATATGGCAGGATATCCCAATCCTTTCGCATCCAACGATGTCCCTCACTTTTTTTTACATTGACTTTTATTTTCAACGGATTGATGTAACTCAGAATCTGATCGCAGAAGTTTTTTCTTGAAATAAATGAATCATATAATACCTAAAATTTACTCAGTTTACGCCAATACATACTTTTGTCTACCTTTTGAAAGTCATTCTGGCGATATTTAAATGGCAATATTTTGTTCCGACTTACATTTCATAAAAAATTAATAATTAATTGTATTAGTTCGTTTACTTAATTACCAATTCATATAATAATAATTGATATTTCGAAATACGTATATTCTCAATTTGCTTGGACAGAGAGGAAAACGAATGAGGAAGTTTAGAATGTAGCAGGGGAAGAGAGAAACTTGATTAGAATAATAATGGGTAGACAGAAGAAATAGGTGGGTCAAAATTTGAAAGAATACTGTTTACTGAAAGACGTCATAGAAGGAAGTATGCTAAGAAAGAGGCAAAGAGGTAGGAAAGGGATAGCTATATTAGATTCGTTGAAAGAATCTAATGGGATATGAGAATTTTAAGAGAAAGGCTTTGGATAGCAAGGATTTGGTGGTGTGTGCCTAAAACCTACCGGAAGGTAGAATTACTTTGTCTTGTATCTGCTTATCAAGTTAAACCGTCTGTGCAACACAATGATGAATAAGCTTTTGTCTGTCGCATTTTATTAATACGAATAGGTTATTTTAAATAATAATTCATCGATATGTATTGAATATTTATTTTACTTCAAATTAAGCGAATTTAGTACCAAATGTTTACGAAATTTGAAATATACATACACGAAAACGAAGACATACACAGAAAAACAAAAGTTATTCTGTACAAGGACGTCCATTAGATTTGCAATTTAGGGACGAAATAAAGCAAGGGGAATTTTTTATACGATGAACAACATGGTATTAAAAGTGATTGCAGAGAGCGTTCTTATAATTCATCAAAATTCCGAGAAAAATAGCTCCCCAGCTAATGGTTAAGCCCTTGGACCGGTCTCATCCAAGATAAGAAGATCTTTTTTTTAAGGGAATTGAAGAGTCTGTGAAACTCATCTCAAAGGAAATTAATCTAAAAAATTCTCTCAAAAGAAATTCCACGTGACTCGGGTATTACGACCGCTATCGCGATAAGCCTTTTTTAGAGAAAATAATCTTAAAAGCTTTCCGAAAAGACATAAAAATTCCCACTTAAACCATCCTTGAACTCCGTACTGACCGTCTCCGGGGACATCCTTAATCCAAAATTTTCTTCCGAATTACGGCCCTGAAGCTGATAGCCTAAATTGGTTCCTAAAGTAGACATATGACCGACAAAATTTAAACGCGAATGCGTTTTTTTTTCCTCTCGAATATATCGGACGTAGATATTATCCCGTGATATTAAACTTTAAAACAAGAAGAAAGGTTATCGTGTTTTGCCGTTCTATTCCTCCTACCGCTAATGGAAACCGCCAACAGATGTCCTTAAAAAAAGTCCCTCCATTTCCCACACAACTCTTGTCCATCAAAACGCATTCCTCACTGCGCGTCCTTGGTTACACGGAGTGTCTTAATAAATTATCCTCGCGCCTTCCATTTTTACCCTTACCCTTCCTCCACTCCGTGGCATTTCTTTAACTCTCCCCTCAACCACTCTGTCCTTATCTCTCTCCCTCCCTCCCTCACATCCACGGTCCCTTCCTCGCGCAATTTCAAACCCATTAGAGGAGATGTTTCTCCCTGTACTCATGAAGAGGAGAGAGCACTAAATTTGGTCAAGCATTTCCAGAAGAGCGTGTGGGGGGAGGGGGGTGGGGGGATAAAGGGCTTAAAAAAGATGAAGAGGGTGGAAGAAATGGAGTGGGGAGGGAAAAAAGAATGGAGAAGCGGGGAGAGATGTGGGAGAGGGGTGGTGAATGGTGTGGGGGCGTCTGTGTGTGGCTGTGCGTGAGGGATTGAGGAGGAGGTTTTTTTTCCGGAGGGATGAGAAGTGGAAGGATGGGAGTGAGAGAGAGAGAGGGTCACACTTATCTCTATTGCTGCCCAAACCTTCCCTGCCCGCATGGTTTCTCAGCAAGTCATCCAAACCTCTCTCTCTCTCTCCTCCCGTTTTTTTCTAACCTTTTCCTGGACGCCTTCCCTACCGTCATATTTCGTGAGGCCATCTACATTAAAAAGGGCTACTACCGCTCCCATAACCAGCACCACGCACTTAAGGGGAAAACGAAGATTTTTTCATCCTTCATCTTTGGACTCATTTTTCTCACAACAAGATGGACAGACTCAACTGTCCCTAAAAATCCTCATATATGTACGCATACACACGCGCAAATAAATATCCTCGTGCAGATTAATATATAAATGTACATCTTTATGTACACATGTCTATCATTTCATTTTTAAACAAAAACGTCTTATCGACTAAATGTAAGACAGGGGATTGGATGTTATTTGAGCTAAAAATGGAAAACAATCACATTATTTTGTAAATTTTGTTCTATTTCCACATATATACACAAAGTTTAAACAGAGTGTATAATATGTTTCATTTTGGTTCAAATCAAACCCATTCCTGTATTATGAAGTTCCACCAAATATCGGTCTCCGTTCTCTATTGAATTATAAATGCAAGATACTGAGAAATTGACATAGTGAATATCGTATAAGTCAACCTTATTCTGTATATAAATTATCTATAGCTTAACCTAAAGTGTTGAAATCTAAATATAAACAAAATTTCTCCGCATAAAACAACAGATATACAGTGGTTTAAACACTTGAAATAAACAAAAACCAGAAAACGTGTACTCATCAATGGAAAATATAGTGTGGAATCATAATTCTAAACATTTGACAGTTTCCTACAAAAAGGGTACACATTCCTCACTGCTATTAATTTCTTCCGTTGATTTCATTGGAACTTAATAGAAAAAAGTTCTCTCCTTCTGAGGAGATTTTTCTTGGTAATTCCAGACTAAAAATACACGAATAATCACGCTCAAGGATCCAGCCTCGCATTTACGTTGTCTTATGCGGGAAAATAAAATCATTCGTCATCCCTTTTGAAAACGTTAAAACACAGTCCTTAAGTCTATTTCGGAGAGGCAAAGGTAGTAGTTATCTGCCTTCTCCGAATGGACTCACAAATTACGGGACTCTTTATCAACCGCCGCGTCGTCCATCGTTTCGCACCGATTATTTACTTTGGTGTCCTTGGTTCGAGCATTCCTCAAGGTTATTCCGCTACCCTCACACAAGAGACTGTCTACATCCTCGGTTCGAAGGATTATCATAATCAAGGAAACAAAATAAATTTCCGATCAGAGAATTCATTAGTGTAAAGAGGACTAGGGACGTATTTTACATATTTTAAGATCAAATTTGAAATTTTATAATCTCTTTCAAATTCTAGAAAAAGCATTCGAGTCAAAAATTGAAAAAAGAAGTAATTATCTAATTGTATCTCCAATAGCTATTACGTGTTTAGTGAATTATAAAATCTCTGAATGAAGGGAAGACAGTGACGTAAGCCGATAGGAATCGGATATGGATAAAATACTCCCGATGTTAATCTTGCACGTGATTAAGATTCAGAATGCTCGTTCGTGCAAAATATTCAGGCAGTGTTGAGATTTCATCAATCTTAGCAAGATGACAGAGCGTGGCATTGGTGAGTGAGCGTTTCTTCCTCCATATTGCAATAAAAGCAACATCATTATGTCACTGTTTGCGTAAGATTTTATGAATTAATCCGAATAACTTTTTAAAAACTGTCGATTTGATTTCGATGAATCTTTCGCCAGATATTCAGCAGGCCCTCTCGCATGATTTACATTAGTAAGAACATGGGTTCGAATCCAGAAGTTTACTTACTCTATTTTTATAACGTGGAAATGGGTGAGACATATTTTTAATTTTAAAATTACTTAGAGAAGTCAAATTGGGTCAAATGTATACAAACATGGCATGATATACTCATATTTTCCATGAGAATCTATAAAATCTTCTTCCATAATGTGCATCATATACGTAATAGAAAACCTGCTTGTAGTAGTATTAGAGAAGCCTTATCTCTAGCATCTCCTTGAGCACAGCAAAATGTACAAATAAGGATATTGACCACCAGTAGAACTAATTAGATGTAGTGGCTCTGTAATAGTCGACCTATAATAGGAACCGTAAACCATTTTTTTAATCTCGCAAGAAAAAATATCCCAATATACCAGATATACTTTTTATTAATCCGGAAAAATATCAGGTGAAAGGGGAGAAAAAATCTTCTATGACCGTGAATCGAACCCGGTTCTTCCACCTGCCGGGCAGGTATTCTACTACTGAACTACCGTATAAGACAAATTATTCCGTTTCAGAACGAGAATAGTTTTGAATACCCGCCTGGCAAGTGGAAGAACCGGGGTCGATTCCCGGTCACAAAATATTTATCTCCTTTTCCAAATTTCCCAACATTCCAGCTTATGCCAGTCGCATAAGGATCTTAATTATCATTCATTCCATCAATTAGGTAAAATGTTTAAAATGTGATGATATATTTTTACAAAAATAATAAATGTTTTGATATTTTTCAATCTTATAATCAAATAGTTCTACATATTGAAGTAAATTCAATAAAATAAGAAGCCGTACGACTAGTAAGCTTTCACGACACAGTATGTAATTAAAACCATACGTTTGTGAGAGGCAAATTACTGAGATCTTCCTTTTTCAAAATTCACCGCCAAAATTTAACAATAACTTGATTCGTAAGGGCCGAATTCTTCATGGAATTAAAGCAGCTATGTAACTAATTAATACCAAACTACGCAATTAAATGTGCTAGATCAAGAATGGGAAACTGCTTAGGTACACCGATTACTCGACCAATACAAAATCAACGAGTGTTTGAGAGCAAACGCGACCCAAAATTACAAAGTTTTGATTCAACTACTTGTTTATCGATTCACTCTTTTTGGAGAATGCACCGCAGACAAATAAAAGTCAAGAGCCGAACTGACCCGTTACTCAGGGAAACCCACGACATCTCACTTCTTCATACACTCCTCAACCGAGGACTCGAAAGAAAAAGCCAACATTTTCCAACCCGTTCTAATACTTAATATTCACTCCCCGTAGGACACAAAAAAACACAACTTCCGACGACGAGTCTCCATTTAGTATCGGTTAAAGGAAAGACGCGAGAAGAGAGAGAGAGAGAGAGGAAGGGAAGGAAAGACGAAAAGCAAAACTCTTCCTTTCCGGTATGACAGAACACACGCGGCCCATTCAACATCGGGGCCTTCCAGAGTGACAAGGAGCAGTAGGTCTCATTTATACGCGGTGGGATTCGTAGCAGGAGTAGGAGGCAAACAGGAGCAATCTTTCCTCCATATCCTTCTCACTCCTTTCCTGCACCCGCGTCATAGGGGAGCGGGTCCATCAGTCAAGGGAAGCTGAGTGCATGTCTCAAGGGGTTGAGCGGAAAGGGGGAGAGTTTGGAGACTAATGCACCTCTAGTGCCATCCACTCTTGGGCGCCTCCGCTATCCGGGACGGACGTCCATTCCCGACGGATCCACTTCCTTCGGAAAGGCAAGTAGTACAACATCCGGCCGAGATGGGCGCCAAAAGAAACGCTCGCACATGTCGTACGCTACGATTATGATCCTTTCCTGTCGCTTTTGTCCGAGGACGTGAGATGTATACGTAAAAAAACAAAATATCCAGAAATCTCTCGAGAAAGTCTATATTTTTTTACGAGGGATTTCGGAGAAGTTGACGAGGAACGCTTCTTGCGTGTTTCGAGTGTCGCTGTGTTGCCAGAAGGAAAATGACGGAGTTCGGTTTTTTTTTTGCGTCGCTTAAGTCGTTTGAAGTCCGATTGTGTGTTTTGGGCCTAGCGTTATAACGACTCTGGTTGCTCTTTGAGAAAGGGAAATAGAAAATATTCTAGGATAAGTGCGTGGCAGTACGTAACAATATTAAAAAAGAAGGAAAAGAAACTACGTCGATTCTCATCCTTCCATCTCTTGGGGATATTTGTTGTTCTCAAAGTTCTATAATTGCCGTTAAAGAAGACATTCTCACAAACATTTAAAAACAGTTTTTCTGAGAATTTTAACAGGAATCCATTAATTACTGAATACGGGTACATGTTGGTGAATGTCTAAAAAATTAATTGATTATCGAGATCGCCTTTTGCCTGGAATCCAACTCCCGATTCAGATGGCTCCTGTAGTCATGACGTTTGAGCAAATCAGATGTGTGTATCAGCCATAAAATAGCCACTCCGTGCCCGTCTACCCCATTTGTACCTTGAAAACCGTTCGTCCCAGGAAAACTATCTTCATTTTATCAAGTCCGGGATTCAATTCTTAGGAATCACTTATATTATCCATAAGATAACCCGTAAAACTTGACTTTTCGGCGTGAAGGATTTCATTCATTTGCTCATATAAATTCGAAATATTGGTATACGAGCTTCGGACCTGGATCGTCTTAAAGAAAAATGATCGGAATTCTTATTCTTATCGTTTTTTTAGGCGCGTTTCGCTTCCAGCGTGAGCGCCTATTATCGTCGGTCGGTCTGTCCGTCCGTCCGTCCACATTTGCGATACGTTTTACACTTTCCTAACTTGTTTCGTTTATGATTCGAAATCGCCCGAATTTTAAGTTTAATGCACATAATTTGCACGAAATTTGCCATTTTAACGCTAAATGCCTTGACGACGGACATTTTCGTGCTCGAAGTCCTACTGTTGTAAAACCGTATATAGCTTACGAGTGTAAAATTAAAGTGTTCTATAAGCCGTTTAAATGAAGGGAGGGGAAGGGGAAAAGGAGGTAGGGGAGGGAGGGAGAGAGGAGGAGGGAGAGAGGAGGAGGGAATGTGGAAAGGGGGAGAGGGGAAAAGAGAGGTGGAAGTGAGAGAGGGGAAAGGAGAGAGACAAAGAGGGGGAGCGGGAGAAAGGGGGATAGGGAGAGAGGTAGGATGTTTCAATGATGCAAGAATATAGTAAAATACGTTATTAATAGAATATTTTTCTATGGGGATATCATTTTCACCATTAATTGATTCACATTATTATTAATAAATTACAGTATTTAATCGATTGCAAGCCGACATTTCTTTAATTTTTTACCGCCTTAAAAATTGCCAATCGGCTTATAATAGCATTTCAATTATAAACAATTAAAGGGCGTTGGTACAGTTATAATGCACCCCATATTAAAAACGTTTCTGCTAATATTCAGATTTAGCTGTATTTAAGTATTCATATGTGTATGTCCCCAGCAAATGTGATATAAATAACATTAATTGATAGAAATTTCTCTAACGAGAAACTTAAGGATAACATTTTAACTTAACAAATTAGTATGCAGATATAAATGAAAGAAAAATTTAATGTTCATGGCAAATTAATTTGTCGTTTTTAAATTATGGTAGCATCTGAACGTGTCGCTCCAGTGTCACTTCGACGGATTTTCGATTACCTTTTCGCTCTAATTGAAATGTATGCAAATTTTCTCCGGCAGAGATTCAGAGTGGCTTCATTACTCTTTTTGTGAAAACCACCAAAGACAGAGTGAGAATAAAATGGACTTCAAAAGAAACATTTTTGCTATGAATTTTTCTAGTAAAGTCATTCCTAAGATAAATATACTGCATAAACCCTTACAATCTCGCTCCGACTGAAACCTTAAAGCGTGGATTTTTGTGTTGTTTAGGCGCGTTTACACAGTATAGTTTTGGAAAAAATAATTGATGTATTTGCACCTGAATAAAAAATGTTATATACACATGCATTATTAAAAATTTGGTGTGGCCAACACATGACTTTCTCTCGTTCCAGGACATTTCGTCCAAAGACATTTCGTCCAAAGACATTTCGTCCAAAGACATTCCGTCCAAGGAAATTTCGTCCAACGGGTATTTCGTCCAATGTATATTTTGTCCAAAGACAATTCGTCCAAAGGATATTTTGTCGAAAGACTTATCGTCCAATGTTTATTTCGTCCAACGACATTTCGTCCAAAGGAACAGGGAAGGAGGAGGACGGGGAGGGGGGGACAAGTAAACTTTATCAGATATAGGCGATAGGGGTATCTATCGACTCGGAATTACCTCGCAACTCACATTTCTTTATTATGTATTACTGTATGCCCATGATGGCCACGAAGATGGATATATAAACAATTTAATGAATATTATTAAATTAAAATATTTTTAATGTCCTGTTTCATCGTTAACACTTAACTGATTTACATAATTTAAATATAAACATTTATTCGTTAATCAAATTGAATGTACCTTGTTAAAATGTTTCATTTATCTAAGAAAATTATAAAGAATATATTTAAATTTAAAAAAGGACTTTACTAAAGTAGTTGTAAAATGAAATGGAAAACTTGGATATAATGTACAGTCCTGGTCAAGGAAACTGCTACGCAAACGACCGCTGTACTGGAATTTCGGTGAACTACGAGTCCCGAACGAGCTGTCAAGCGAATTGGCAAGTGATGGTAGAGGCGGGGGTGAAGGCTCTTTTTCTCTCCCTCCCACCTCTTACAATTAGAGAAGGGTTTATGACTCTTCCCCAGGTCTTAGGGTATTCGGTATATTTTCCCTCAACGAATTTGTTTTCCGTTTTAAATTACGATTTTATGAAATTTATGTTTACTTCCGAGTAGATAGACACCCATATCGCCTATATTTGATGAAGTTTACTTGTCCCCCTTTCCCTTCCTTCCCCCTACACTGCCAGTGTTTTCCGTTATAATTTACGATTTTATTAAATCTGTTTAATTCCAAGTAGATAGACACCGATATCGCCTATATCTGATAAATTTTACTTGTCCCCCCTCCCCGTCCTCCCCCCTCCCTATTCCTCTGGACGAAATGTCGTTGGACGAAATTAACATTGCACGAAATGTCTTTGGACGAAAAATCCATTGGACGAAATGTCTGTGAACCTTTTCTCCATATTTGCGGTATAGATATTTAAATAATTATGAATAGCATCATAAGGCAAAATTATTATTTCGTATTGTAAAAAATACAGTCGTCCTTTATGCCGTAAATTATATTTTGAAAATGTTTAAAGAATTCAACGCTACATGGTGGCGGCGCTGTATACTGGAAATTACGAAAAAGTTAAATATCTCGGAAATGGACGGTTCTACGAAAATTTGTTTTAAACAAAAGTTGGAAGGAATGTTATTTTCTATAACTTTGTTCCTTATAAAGATTGTAATTAACAGCGTTTTAACGAACATATTCGATGAAAACTGAAAACACCGATTATTTATAAATAATTCCTAAACAATAACTGCTATGGAAAATTGTTTGAAATAACATATGTAGGAAATTATATTTTCTACATTTTTACTTTCTCCATAAATAGTATTGGGAAAGTATTATGATCACGAAAAAAATCGACTTCGAGATTTCAACGGAAATACGCGTTTTGAGGTCCCTAGAACACGTTTAGACTATTTTCGGAATGATGTCTGTCTGTGTGTGTGCGTGCGTGCGTGTGGATGTATGTGATTGTGGATGCTCTAACTCAAAAAGTACTTGCCATATCGTAACCAAATTTCATATATAACACTTTAGCATGAGCACAAAGAACTGATTAGTTTTTGGACAATATCGGTTAAACGGAAGTCGAGGTTTATTCGAAACCCGATTCGGTATTTGCGATATTTCTCCGATAATACTTCATTATTGTATGCATTGAGCATTAGAAAAAATGTAGAAATATAATTTTCTACATCTTTTAATTCAAACAATTTCCATATCAGTTATTGTTTATGAATTATTTATAAATAATCGGTTTTTTTCGGTTTCCGTCAAATATCTCCTTAAAAACGTCGTTATTGGTAATCTTCGTGAGGAACAAAGTTGTAGAGAATAATATTTCTTCCAAGTTTTGCTTGAAATAAATTTTCGTAGAACCTTCCATTTAGTAGATAATTTATTCGTAAATTTCCAGTATATAGCGCCATCATCTAGCGGTGAATTCTGTAAACATATTCAAAATATAATTTACGGCATAAGGACGGCTGTATTCTTTTACTATATGAAATAATAATTTTGCCTTATAATGCTATTCATAATAATTTAAATATCTATACCCCAAATATGGAGAAAGTATGTGTTGGCCTCATCAGATTTTTTTAATTTTAGAGGACGCCACCTTTTCTATATATATTCATCATAAACGAGACGCATTAATGGAGAGATTTACTGGATGAAGCCGTAAACCAAAGACGGGTATAACTCCTATAAAATGTCATTGCGTTCTAGGAATTCACCTGTTCTTGAGTGGGCAACATCTATAAAAACACCATTAATCTTTCCAACGTTTTATATTTATCCATTTCCTTCTGCTTTTAAAATAAACCTTTCTATCCTCTCTCTCGGTCTCGACGCCATCTTTTATGGGGTTCCTTCGGTAATGTCACTTTCTCGATTCTGCCACACCTCATTTCCCCGCAATACGCTCGAAATATTTTACGCCTACCCTCTCTCTCCTCCCTCCATTCCCCTCTTCCTTCCCCTCTCCCTTCCTTCCCCTTTCTCTTCCTACCCGTCCCTTTCCCTCTATTTCTCCCTATCCATCCCTTACTCCGTCTCTCTCCATCGATATCCTCCCTCTTCCTCCATCTTTTTAGTCTCCCTTTCCCCGTCCTCCATTCCTCTCTCTCTCCTTCACCCTTTCCTTTTCTCTCTCCCTCCCTCAGCTTCAATTCCTTACGCTCACTCTTCACTTTTCCCCTTCCCTCTCTCTCCCTCTTTCACTGTCTCTCCCTTCCCCCACTCTCTCCATACTTCTCTACCTCCCCCCCCCTCACCGTCCCTCTCTCTCCCTTCACTCCTCTCTCTCTCACTGACTAGGACGTTGGGTTCAACTTTTTCATATCCGTTCTGAGTATTTTACATCGTTTCATAATGGAAATCGGGGTCTTCCACACTTACGAGCATCTCCCTCGCTCTTTTTTTTATTAAATTTATATCAGCAGGTTTCCGAGTCGCGATCCGCAATGCATTATCGCTTTATTTAGTGCCCTTTTAAGAGATATCTTTAGCCGCTTCTATGGTATGCGACTCTCTCCGTAATTTAATTTCCATCGGCATTTACGTTTTTTTCTTCAAAATTTCATAACATGACACATTTTCAAAGTGGATTTTCGTGGAAACGTATCGGTACCAATAAGAAGATGATGCCACCATTTTTTATATGGATCAATTTAAGTTTCGAGATTCATCCCCTATAACTATCCTAAAGGTTTTTTTTTCAATAAAGAATTAAAATTATAGAACGCACCAGCAAATTTAATTAATCTTTACTCATTATCAAATCTATTTCTCTGTTTGCAAGAAATTCATTTTAGTATAAAATTTTAAATGTAAATGAGATATTTTGCCATTATGCATTTTCATTTATATTGCTAAACGTTTGTATACATGAAAAATGCCAATAGTTACCTAATTTTAAAAGGAGAAAATTATTAGGTTAATTATAAAGATTAAAGTTTTTTCAAATTATATCGATATGCAACATAGAAGTTCGTGAATTTAACTTTCAGCAGAAATTATGTGATGACTGATCTTCATTCAGGAAATTATGAAAAATATATAAAATAATAAGAAACGATGATGGCTTAGACTTGTAACGATTACCGAGGCTTTAAAATTAAATTTCTTTTGGTACTTCAAAATTGTACGCATGGATTATAAATTTTAAACTTTTTAAAACAAAATCTTGACGATCACTCTCACAGTCGAATCAATTCTTCCTATCGAAAGACAAATGCGAAACAAAATTCTACCGTTGTTGTTAATCATTCTATAGGATTTTAGTGCAATTTATTAGATTTTGACCTTCATAAATCAGTTTTTTTCGGATAAAAGAAACTGGATCATTATTTACGGAACTGGACAGCATCCTCATGTACACGATGCTTTCTATATTTTATAAAGGAGTACCGGTGTCTCTGTAAAATGCACAGGGATTAGTTTACTTATTTCAACTCCAAACATGGATAACAAAGCACGCGAGATTTGTATTGACATTTCCATGGCCAGACTAGGATTTTTGAGGTGTAACAACGATACAACATTCATCTCCGAGGTAAATCCGCGTCGTATAACCATGAGCACATACGAGAACTACGTGAGATATGAACGGAGGGTTCGTTGGACTCGTAGGTAATCAAAAAATGTGTCCCACATACACTGAATATTCTAATATTAATTACGTTTGAACCTCAGATTATGTTTTATATATATATATATATCAATATATCAGGTATCGTTAAATTCGTTTGATCTCGCACACAGCTATGATCAATATTTCAAAGTGAAAAAAAATGATACAATTTATGAAAAAATGTTTGCACTTTTCATGAGAAGGCTGCCCACAGAAATTTTAAGACCCTGTAGGAGATCCTATGCTAAGTATGGAGAACGCAAAAATCCTGTGCTACCAAAAAACGAAAATAACGCTTGTGTTAAAAATATCTTCCGTAAGATATGCAGAATCTCGCTGGCCGCTCAAAACCAAATCACCGTCCGTTTCTGCGAGACTCGACCGTTGTTTGCGCCAATCAATACAGAGGTGGAGAGAAAATCCCTCCCTTCCTCTTCCCCATCTCACCCTCCTACTTACCGCAGTAGGTGAAAAACACGTCCTGCATCCTTTTTATGCCTTCCGCCTCCTGTCCCCTTAATCTTAGGAAACCTCTTTCCGCCTTTTAGTTCTTAGCTTTGGAACGCAACCTTTCCCACTCCCCACCTCGCTCATTTACTACATATAGCGCAAGTCAGCCTTTCCCTCCCTACATCATCTCCTCCCCCTTTACACATCCCTCAGTTCCCATTCCGTGGCTTAAGTGATCCGAATCTCCCGTCTTCTGCCGAAAGTGCTCATTCCATTGCACCCCATTTACTCCTCCGTCCATTCCGAAGACGTTCCTCTCTCGTTTAGCCCCTCTCCTTCCACCGCCTCCCCCATCACGCTCTCCCTACTAATTTATAAGGTGCTGAAAGAGTAGGCGATGATGAATGATTCCGGCCCTATTTGTTTCGTCGGCGTTACCTTTTGCCGGAGGATACAGCGCGGAAATCGCAGAGGAAAAATCGGTCGGTATGAGCGTTGCTTTTTTATGGCTACGATTCGTACGAGATGCTCTCATCCGTGATCTTCAGGAGTACTGATATTAAGGTAGCGCTGGATGATGGTCGCGAAGGGAATGATTAATAATTTTAATTGGTGATTCGAATTGCGGGATTATCTTCCAAGAATACTTCGTGAAAGTGATTGTGTCCATGAAATTTGTTAGATAAAATGCGATCAGAGGTAATTAAGGCGGAAACAGATTAATGATGCTTAAAATTTTAGCCCATATTTTCTATATAACATTGAACACATTTTCTTACGTTTTGACTTTTAATATTCCAATAGGTGGTAGACAGTATTGAAAACAGGAAGTTACGTATTGAAAATATATCGAAGTAATATTCATTATCAAGGTTACATTTTACAGTGATTTGTCAAAAAGTGGGATGAGTCGAAGTTGAAAATGTGATACAGTTACAAGTATTGCTAACATGTTTCAAAAGATATTTCTTGTAACAAGAAATTAGCTTCTACTTTAGAAAAACACATTCAAAATCATAAATCTAAATCTCGAATTGTTGAAGCCCTGAGCAACACGAATCGTGTAATTTCTCTTAAACAAACAGACCAATTTCACCCAGCTTCCAGTCTTTACTGTGCTTCATAATAAAATTATATAAAGTAATACGTCAGTTATTCCTGGCTGCAAACGCATACATATTTTCATTAAAAGTAGTGAATACCCTTTATATTCAATAATACGAAACCACAAGAAGTTACATTGGTTCTTTCGGCTCTTTCAACCGCTAGGTTGTGTTTTTTTTTACGTAACGTTGCCATAAAAGTACAATTTATCGACAGAATTAACGGAAAGAAACTCGAGAAAAATAATTTTTTAAAATATGTGCACGCAAAGACTTCATCAACCTTCGAACGGAATCACTCTGCCATGAAATATATTAAAACGCGTTCTAATCACGTCATGGGTTTGTATTTTAGGTTTTACTTGCCTGCACTAGCGACGAAAGACATCGCTCATATTAAAACCCGAGTCCTCCCACCCCATCTCCTTCTCATCCATCCCTTTCCTCTCCTCTACGCCGCCATTTAATATGACTTCCATCCCCATCCTTCATACCCTCCTCGTAACTCATTACCGTCGGAGAAGACTTCCCTCCCTCCCAGAAACGCTCCTACTATCGCCCTCTCTCTCTCTCTCTCTCTCTCTCTATATATATATATATATATATCTTCCATTTCCTCCTCTTGCTCCATTACTTCCTACCCTTTCTCTCATTCCTACCCTATACGTTCTCCCCATTTACTCTCTCTCTCTCTTTCTCCCTTACGCCCACTCAATATCCTTCAATCCTTTAGCCGCCGTCTCATATACCGCCAAAAGGATGGCTCTGGCCCGACGCCCTTGACGCCAGCCAGCAGTTGGTTCCTTGGATATGCGGCACTCGAAAAGCAAAAGGGCTTCTCGGTGCTCGCTCCATTAGCGCGAGCCGCGTCTTTCGGGAGGAATTGGGGTTGGATGGGGATGGGAGAGGAGTTGGGGGGTCGGCAGGAATAAGGGGAAAGCGGAGAGACGGAGGGGTGGTGTCGGGGAGTTTGGGATTTGGGAGATTCGTCGTCGGGGAAGAGAGCGAGGGAGGAGGATAAAGAAGGATAGTGGGACACGCGTAAATAAGAGGGCATCCTTGTAAGATGATGGCGAAGCTACAGGGTGTTCTAAGTGTGCAGGATGTGGTTAAATGTGGTCAATATGTAAACGGGACGATTGGGAAGATCGGTTTCGAGTGTATTTCGCTCAGAATTGTTGTTGCGGAATCGTCATAAATATAGCGGAAATTTTTACTATTCCGTTACATAATTTTCGATGTTTATAAAACAATAATATTCTACAAAATCCGAAATGAATTGTCATTTATAATACTAGAGTGATGATTTTTTTTAGACATTGAAGCCCTCCTGCACTAAATCATGTTTTCAAAATTTTAATTCTTCGGATATTCATAAATAAGCGATGTCGAATTTCGGTGTGCGATCTTTAGAAATCATAAAATTATAAATAAGGATAGATATGCTATATTTTGAGAAAATTGTCGGTTAAAAAAAATAAAATATCAAACTCACCAAATAACCAGATAATTCCAATACCCACAAAACGGTCAGGAAAATCAGATATACATATCGGCAACAAAACAGGTCTCGTTGTTCCATCGATAGTTGATCCTATAAAAATAAATAATAAAAAAGTAAGTTCAATGAATTTTTAATTTACTGTTTAGTATTTGATGAAGAATTGTATAAATACTATTATTGCTAAAAGTTGTATTAATCATTTCTCATAATGACTCAATTATACTACCCAGGACTTGAATTTTAATAAGAGACCATAACATTATAAATATTTCTATAACAAAACGGGAAAATCTTAATTACCGAATAAATATCCTATTATACCAAAGAAAAATTTAAGGTGAACTAATATTAAATAGATATAGAAACATAATCGAAGTTAACATACCTCGTGCTCGAAATTTTATTTGCGGATTGACGATTTTTCCATGCGCAAGAGAAACGTGCGATATATAATTTCATGGAGATTAAATTTCATAAAACCTCCAAATGCTAAAGGGAACTCACTTTTGCAGATTTTATAGCTTCAAATTCCCTCAACATCGATGGATGTAATACTGAATACATATATGGCATTTAAATGTGAAGGAAATTAAAGATATGCAATTTTTGGCCTTATTTCACAAAATTGGGCTAAATGATTCAATGACAAGCAACTGATATATAAATTGGCATTAATTACTCCACGGTTGATACTAGATTAAACACTAATATAAAGAAAATCTTATATCGATAGAGGAATCTACTCAATTCAAAGCTGTTTAACCAAAATATCTTCTTGAATGCTATCATAAAACAATGGAAATTTCTCCTTTACTTTAACCTTCAAAAACGAATCACCATCGACTACAAGTCCAAGTTTACACTCGCTATAAAAAGAGAAACACTCATCCGAATGCTTCTCCGACCTTTCAGGTCAATCCTTACCCCCAACACCCACTTAATCTCGCCGTCTCCATGCACACTACACCCTCCTTTCTCTTGTTTTTTTTCACACCAACACATAAACAACGGTCTTAAACATGACGCCTGGCGCATCGAGCGTCTATAAGTCGGGAGAATCCCCGAGTCTGAAACAAAGAAGAGAAACAAAAAAAAAAGATTCTCGCGCGCACCTTTTGTCTCCCAGAATTTTACACATCCACGGACGCGCGCGCACACATACGCAGACGCACGAACATACACCCATGCACACACACACACACAGGCACGTACAGAAGAGGAAGAAAAAATATATATATATACGTGTGAGAGTTCACAGTTTATCGCTTTCACCGCTAACAGCACAGAGGGCCCATAAACCTCAGCGGCATTTTTCCTCTTCCCACGCCCTGCGAAAGAAGAATAATATCCTTTGGTGAGATAGAGAGAGAGAAAGGACTTCCTACTTCCTTCCTATCTCTCACAACTAACCCAAAAAAAAAACCGAACCACCACCCACGCACGTTCCTTCCCCCTTCGAGAAATGGTAAGAGAGGAACGGGTTAAAATGTGAGTTGCGGACGGGATGAGATTGAGAGGGAAGATGCGCAGAGGAGAAAGTAAGATGATGGAAGACTCGGGAGCGTTCGAACGGGTGCATGAAAAACGGCGCGAGGGACCACTAACAAAAAAAACATATATATATATATATATATATATATATATAAAATCGGAGGAGAAATTTACGGTCGGTAAAAGACTAAAGGCTAAAATTTACGACGCTTCGTCAAACTGCCATTATTATCGTCTCCTGCAGGAAATTTCGCCTCGAGGTTTGAGCGTCGTTCGATGAATTATCGGCGGGCGGAAAAAAATACTTTTTCCGCGTCGTGTGTCGCGTTTTTTTTTTTCCTGGCTCCCGAAGACGTGAAAGTTTTATGGCATTATAAGAGTCATGAAGTCTTACGGCGGTTTGAAGTTTAGGAGACTTATTTATGAGCAAAGAACGGAGTGTGGATGGTATTAATTAATAATAAGGACCATTTGTTGTGTATTTACAGGCTGTAACTTCGGAGAAGTGACAAACCATAAAAAATCAGTTCCAGGGTAGGAAATAATAGCTTCCGTGATTGCACGCGAGTGACTGATGACGTGATTATGTGATTATCTGCCTTAGATAATTTGTATCAATCCATAAAATTCATTTGAAAGGTGAGCGACCAATAATCAGCAATCACAACACCAGAAAGTTGTTAATTTGCTTCATTAACAGAGACAGATATTTACGCAAAAGGACGCGGATTAGCGCGATTGCATATCATTTACTGAGCATATAATCAGATTTGAACAAATTAGTCCACAACAACAATTGCAGTTAAACTAAAATGAAAAGTGACCTTTAAATTTATCCCGATCACAATGAAGGAATATGATGAATATGACGCCTTTACATAACGGATAACTGAATATGTAAAGACAAAATGAGCAAAACCTAACACCAACCTTTTCCTTCAAAGCGTAACCCAAAACACACCATGGCTTGCTACAAGAAAACAACAATCGATTTAAAAATTCACTACAATATTAACTCTTTCTGATAAAAATGCCGCGGAAACTTTACAAAGATGTGATTAATATATTTATATATAGCTTATAAGCTATTAAATATAGCACAGATCGAAAGAATGTCTATATTTTAAAAAATCAGTTTACAAATAAAGAAACAAGCACTAAAAAAAATTCTCGCGCGTGTAAAAAGAAGGCCCCACAATCATACCTTTTAATCGGGCACACAGGCAGCTAATTCGTGCACCCACTTTTCGCGACGGAAACAAAAGGTCCGCACGTCCTTAAACAAAAGACGCCGTCGCCGCTAATTTTTTTTTCAAAAATAAAACTAAAAACGATGGAAGCGGTACTCTTGAGGCCACTGTCGACAGGTCTCGGCATTCCATAAGGAAAGAGAGGGAGAGAGAAAAAAGAGGTGGGAAAAATGGAATAAAAAAGAAATAAAAAGCGGCATAGAAAGGGTTTAAAAAAAAGAGAGAAACAGAGCCAATGTTAAGGAATGGCGAGAAGGGATTTTGTAGAAATGGGTGCGGGAAGAGGAGGGGGGAGATTGAGGGGTTCGGGTGAAAAGGAGGAGGGAGGCATTTTGGGGAAAGGGGAATGGAGTGCTTGGCTAGGGATCAAAAGCTCGTAAAATAAAAAAAAGGGGTTTCTGGGTAGGGAGAGAGCAAGATAGAGAGAAAGGGGTTTTGGTTGAAAGGAAAAAAGAGGGGAGAGAAAAAGAGAAGTGGGAGTGAGAAGCAAGTATGGAAGGAGAGATGGAGTTAGAGGAAGGGAGAGAGGGGGGAGAGAGGAAAGAAAATATAGAGAAGGGAGAGGGTGGTGGATAATGAGAGAGTGACAGTAAGGGATGGAGAGATAGAGGGAGAGAAAGAGTGGAATGATAAAGAGGGAGAGGAAAAGAAAGGGAAAAAATAGAATGATGGATAGAGTGAGGGAGTGATAGTAAGGGATGGAGAGACAGAGGGATAAGAAGGGGAAAGAGAGATGGAGGAGGAAAGAGAGAAAGTAGGGAAGAGAGAAAGGAGGGAAGAAGAGGGCCTGAACGGATGTAGTGAGATGGAGGGAGAGATAGAAGAGAGGCAGAGGGTGGAAGATAAAAGGGGAAGGAAAGAGGAAAGAGAGAGAAAGATCGAAGGAGATCGAGGAGAGAGAGGAATCGAGATGGGGTGAGAGGAAAAGAGAGGGGTAGCGATATAGTATGGGGACTGAGAGGGAGGCAGCGAGAGAAATATAGACGGGAATGGAAAGATGGAGCGAGAGAGAGAGGTAGAAAGATTGAAGGAGGAGAGAGAGAGAGGGGGGGGTTGGTAGAGAGAAGGGATTGGGTGGTAGAAGGAGGCAGGGAGAGAAAGATGTCGAGTGGGGAAAGGTTGGAATGGGAAAGAACGGTAGAGAGGGTGGGGAGGGAGGTGGAGGGAAAGAGAAATGGAGTGAAAGGAGTAAGAGGGGAGCACGGAAAGGGGTTAATACAGCGAGGGGCGTGAGGAAGTCAGGGAAAAAAGCAGATACTCTGGAACGAACTCAATGAAACGAAAACTGGGAGAGGGTGGAGCGAAAGAAAGAGAAATGGAAGGAGGGATGAGTCTTCATAAAGAATAGCGCACGGCCGCAAAGACTGTAGTATACTATAGAACGGGATTTGTATATAACAACCGTATATCACTGCCTCATTTCAGGCCTTTCGCTTTCTTCCGAGCTGCCTCATATAGGGAATGGTAGAAAACGGCGTCGAGGCTTGCTTGTTTTGCGTTGAATCGGATGAGTAACGGCGGGGTTCTTTCTATTTTTTTGCACTGCTTGCTAGGAAAAGCTCTGGGTAATTGAGCCAAAGGCAAGAACAACGATCTACGATATACAAGGACCATTATGCGATTTCTCCGTAATAAATGGCTCCTTGTACAATGCGGAGTATTATAGTGACATAAATCTGTCCCTATTCTTCTTCTTTTAAACGAGAATTTTTTAGGCAAAAGGAAAGCGCTAAATTACAGCAGTTGAAAACTCTACGCCACTTTTAAAAAATTTCACTTTTTCAAGTCGATAGTTCCGAGGTACTTATACCCAGTTTAAAATAAAATGCAACGCATGAATCACTCAACGTTCTGTAAAATAAGAAAATGTAAATTCAGTTTTCCCAATTCTCATACATTGAAAAGTACAAACGCTCGGGAAAATGGTTTCGTTAAAACTTAACCAATAAGAACGAAATCGGTGACTCATTAAAAAAACACAGAATGCAAGGTCTAAACGTTTTACGCATAATATGAAATTTTATTTCTACGTGTACTGTAAATAACACCTCAGTACTGTGTGAGTCATTTTTTATCGGTATATAAATTCTTCATTTCTCAAGAAGTTTGACACTTTCGTGTGAATACATTGAACGGAACACTTGTTTTTACTAATACATATAAGCAATTTTAAAATTTTACCCATAAAAGAAACTGAGGAGTGTGTTTTACACTAAATTAACTTTGTATGTAGTTTCCTGTATTAGTATATATTCTATCTTTATATCTAAATTACACAGTATGTTACTATGCTTAATTCGTATCAATATTCGTATTAGCCGGAACAAAACTAAATTTCAACAGATTAACTTGGGAGAAAAACATGGTGATGAATAACATAAGGCCGGTACAAATGAAAATCAAAAGCAAGATTAATTGTAATAATAAAATACATGAATGTATTAACACTCTACGCTGCATTAACAAAAAAGGATCTTCAAACCAAGGGAACCATTAAATGGTGATGCTGTTCATCTTCGAAACCAAGACAATGTTTTCGAAACTAAGCGAGGCTATCTATAGTTCTTTTAATAAAATTAGTGGAAAAAACTACGTGAATTGTCCTTATAACTATGATTCCATTAAACTGGTTTGAAAATAAAATCCATTAAAATATGAATCTGAACTTGAATTATTAAATTGAAAGAAAGCGAGTTTTAGAATCACATGGATGGGATTCAGTGCCGTACGGAACAGAGAGAGAGAGACGGAGAGAGGGAATTTTCAATTTTCAAAGGAGCAAAATTGTGGAATGAGAATGGCGACGGAAGACGACGGCCCATATCACATCACGAAAAGCCGTGCACGAGATCATTTGGCCTCTCACCCAATTCCGCGCACGAATTCCCGCTATAATAAGGGAGAGACCAAGACGAAATGACAGTTTGAAAAGCGTCCGGAACGAGAAAAAGTGTAATGTCCTGTGTGAAATGTGGTTTGGCGCTAATAAGGGAGCGCTCGGCGGCCATACTTTCCCCCTCACTCTACGGAAGAAGAGGGAGATGGAACGAAGATGGCTCCCGAAGAACCGCTGACGCGGTACTGCTGATGATACATACATATGAAGATAATCCTAGCTCTCCGATGAATACGAGTAAGGATGAGGGAACGAGGAGAATGGCATATCTATGGAGTTAAGACGCTTCTGGTTGGTGTTTTCCGTATTCTTTTCAAAATACGTGCTTTTTTTGCTCAGAAATATATTTCGTACGAAACTGAGGGAAAGGGAAGTTAGGTCGTGAGGAAGAGTTGAGGAGAAAGAAGACGATTGACAAGCAGGAAATCTCGATGAAAAGCGACGAGAACAGTGATCGAGAGGAAAAGGGAGGAAGTCAGGAGAAGAAAGAAAGAGAGAGAGAGAGAGAATGGGAGGAATATAGAGCGAGGGTAGGAATATAGAGAAAATAAAACGCAAGAGGATTGTGTGACAGATGAAGGAAAGAAAGAGTCGGAAGAAGGGGTTCCCCTGGAAAACGAGACTAGGAATAAGAAAGCGGTGATGGATGGGATGTGGAAATAGCTAGGGAAAGTGTTGGTGAATGTCTTACATATAAAGTGCGAGAGAAGCGGGAGTTAAATATTAAAGGAGAAAATTCTTAATTTTCAAGTATTAAAAATGTGCGCAAAAGGTCAGTTAGAGAATTGAAACGCTCCGTTTAAAAAATAGGTACAATGCACATTGCACAAATTTTCTCATATACTAATGCGTCGTTTAGTTACCCTTGGAAAAATATGAACTATGTAGAATCATTATAAACATCAATTTAAATAACTATACGACATTTAATAAAAATCGCATGAGCCGTTTTTTAGAAAATCCAATTGTTGTTAAAGTTGTCCAAGAATAAACTAGCCTTATATTAATTTTTTGAGAAAAAGAACCACTTGGTATTATTAAAGACGTAAACTCAAGTAAATGTACGAAATTTGACCAAAATCGTTGGGCTCCAAAATCGAATTGTTATTAAAATTGCCTAGAACAAACTGCCATTAATTGTTGTGTAATATCAACCATTTCTTCATAGCTTTTACTCTATATGGTAAAATGTCTAAGTACGAGATTTCTATCATTTTCGCTCAACTGTTTAGGCTCTAGAGCTGCGAACAGGCAGGCTCACAGACAGAAGGCATTGCGAAAACCACTTTTTCGGACTCAGGTACACATAAAACGTATATTTCCATCAAAATCTCTAGATCGAATGTTTTCGCGATTACAATACTTTCTCAATATACTTCGTATATGAGAAAGCAAAAAGGAATACATTTAGATTGAACATAATGCTGGGTAGGTGAAAGGGTTTTTATGAAAAGAAAGAAAGAGCGTGAGGAAGCGAGTTTAATAACAAGTAATAATTAATTATAAAGTATTAGGGGAGTATTATCATTATAACATTTGTCTGATAAATTCGTTATAAAATGGAATATAAAGGAGGAAAATAATAAAATTGATTTTGAAGTAATTTTTAAAACACACTAGGTATTAGGGGAAATATAACCTAAACAAATTGTTACTAACGACTTCTAAGGTGATTTTACGAAAATTTTAGGTAATTCTGAACTGCATTGAAATATTCTCCACTAAAAATCGATAACTGTAATAATTACTGAATTACATATATATTTTCAATTTAGAAATTCTATATATCGTTTTCGATTACTCCAACTACAGATTTATGGGCAAAATTTATTCCCTTAACATTCCCGTGAATTGGCATTCAAATTCTTTATATCTCGTTCCTACATTAATTCTCCATGGTTACCCTTAATTAAACACAATTTTAGCGACATAAAAGCGGCAAAAAAGTTGGTTCTATATGGATTCGCGAAATCATAACTCACTGGCCCAGAAAAATTTGCAAAGCTAGAGATGAAAAGATGAGTCGAGAGAGTAGCATACCAAACAGCGTTGGACGCGAAAACACTCCATGACATCACGCTGACCGACTTCGAACAAAAGCGTAGAAGTTTGATTAAGAGAGGCTGCGGGGAGAGGAAAATAAAAGAAGGCGATGGATGTGGACGCGGAAGTGGATGATGGATGGGATGCGCAAGACCAGAGAAGCGGTGATATTTCGAACGCATGAGAACAGAGGAAAGGTTAGAAGCTCCCGGATCTTCCTTTTCGAAGAAGGGTGGGAGTGATGTGAATTTCGTGGCGATGCGTGTTCTTCGGGCGTGAGAATTAAGGAGGCGGACGTGAGAATCCGAACGATAATCCAAAAAGAATTTCAGAGGAAAACACAAGGAAGAGGAGGAAGGCGTTATTTCTGAAAAGCAAAGAGAAATGTGACGGCAATGAATAGGTGAAATACAGTTTTATTCGCTGGAAAAGCATATTAAACAAGTTTCAGGCGAGAAAGTTTCTCTCCTAACTGTAAACGTCCTTGCACGCTAAGCCGGAAACAAACATTTGTTCTGAAGTTTAACCGAAGGAATTCTCCTAACAAGTTAATATAGGAAATCATATATCATTTTCCGCATATAGAAATAATTTGCTAATAACTATAAATATGCGTTTTCATAAATACATTTTTATAATATATTAGACAAAAATTGGTTTAAAATCCGTCCCTAAGTAAAATATTATGATTCTTAAAACGAAACTTTATATACATAAATTTTCAGCATATGATAAAAAATAATGCTAAAGTCACTACATTTTTTACGAAACGATATTTCACTTCCATCCATTGTTTTCAACCCTAAGGTTGGTTTGAAATGACTAGGGAATAAACACATATGATGTGGTGGTTTCCCGTTGCCTTCCACATCAGACACACACACATGATTGATGAAATATGAAATTATGAAAATGACACAAACATCCATGCCCTTGGCGGGATTCGAACCCGCGACCTTAGTGATGTTAGGCCTTCCACCACCGGGGCCGGCATGTTTCACTTAAAAGATGATAATTACTGTTCTCCTTAAGTTCATACTCCTAAAGCGATAACTCTATTATTAGGCCCTCAAAAGTTTGAAACACGTAGATTACAATTTATAAAGGTTTATGGGGCAATAAAACTTGTATCAGGGATAAATCATCCCCCATTCCATACAATTTAAAAGGCGCATCGCTACAACTGCACCTAATTTAATGTAACACCGCAAGTATTTTATCTGTTCTTTTAGAGTTGCAACAGCTCTCGCAGCTATGAAATGAAAGGAATTTCTCTCACAGACTCAGAAATACATAAATGACAGCGAATTCATCGATTATGAACGCACGGAACCGCCATCTTACGACGCGACCCTTTTCAATTTTGAACAACATGCAGACCGAATCACAATTTGCACCGCGCTAAATGTTAAAGAATACATGCATTTAAGATCGTGTAATATCGATCACCAAATGAAGCGTGCGAATGAAGAGGGGGCAACAAAAGAGTAGCGATATAATGCCACTTATATCACTCCCGAAAAGACTATAAATCGTTTTATACAAGCGTGGAGAAACGAGTGGCCTGGGTCGAGGCAACAATGGACGCAGAGGTACCACGAACCCTTGGGGGGTGCTTTTTGGTGCCCGAGGGGATTTTTCCTGGGAGCACCATAGTCTCTGGAATTCACCCTCCTCGTGGATCTCTTCCACCCTCTTCTGGCACCCAAAAACGACCCGGACCATCCTCCCCCTTTCCAAACGCGAATATTATGCAAATTGACCGTAAAGTGGGAGGGTTTGAGAGGGAAGTGTGCGAGAGCGTAGGGTTTTGTATGGTTGGGAGGGGGTTGAAATGGCGCGAGGGAGGATATGGAAGTTTTTGGGATGGATCTAAATAAAGAGGGAAGGGAGGGAAACGGCCGCGAGATGGCTAGGGTGCGTCCTCCTATAAAGGGGAGGCAAGAGAAGGAAGTGTAAGGAATTTTGGAAAAGGGATAGACCGAAAAGCTTATGAGTGGAAAATGTTTAGGAGAAAAAAGCTTAATAAACGAGAGTCGCCAATGATGTAATCTAATACGCTAGATGAGGCATCGGTTAGTTCATGAAAACGACGGCCCTATTATGATGCGTGTCGCGTTTGTCATGGAGCATAAGCTTTATAACTTTTAAAGATAATAAAAATCTAAACTCTCCGGGAATGAAGAGTTACCGAGAAAGTTTAATGTTTAATGCAAAGCGTATAAATCTTTTTCGTTTTGTAGATAAATTTGATAAGCATGAATTTAACATACCAACTTCCCCTAATGTAGTGGATAGGAAATGCAGATAACTAATAGGTATTTATGATTGGTAGAGGGATGGTTAGTGTATCTGGCTATGTGGTCGCGGGTTCGAATCCTGCTGATAGCGTAGTTATATGCGATCGTCGTTTTAAAAGGTCGATCAAGTCTGTTAATGGGATATTTAAGATAAACAAAATACAAACTTTAAAAAGATACATGACACTTAAATTATTATTATTGGAAAACATTATTTTGCTCTGAGAGGAAAGCATTTTGAAAAGACTGATAGTGAATTTGTAATTTGTGTAATGCTGTAACAAAGTTTACATTAACTCCAAGTTTCATAGTTATTTATACTAACGGTATGCTACGCATAATTACAATGGTAAATATCTCCCGATATGTGTGGCTATTGAGAATAAATAGATTAATAGAGGGTTACGCAACATCTGCATAGGTACAAAGCGTACTATGTCAGCTTTTTACTTTCTCCATACATAGTATGGGGAAAGTATTGTGATCACGAAAAAAATCGACTTCGAAATTTCAACGGAAATACACGTTTTGAGGTCCCTAGAACACGTTTAGACTATTTTCGGAATGATGTCTGTCTGCGTGTGTGTATGTGATTGTGGGCGCTCTAACTCAAAAAGTACTTACCATATCGTTGCCGAACTTCATATATAAGACTTCAGCATGAGCACAAAGGACGTGATTCGTTTTTGGACAATAACGGTTAACCGGGAGTCGTATATTCAAAACCCGATTCGGTTTTTGAGATATTTCTCCGTTAAAACATCATTATTGTATATACAATTCTATACAAATGTTATAGAGAATGTAATTTCCTACAACTTTCATTTGAAACAATTTTCCATGTCAGTTATTGTTTAGGAATTGTTTATAAATAATCGGTTTTTTCGGTTTCCGTCAAATATCTCCTTGAAAACGTCGTTTTTGGTAATCTTCGTAAGAACCAAAGTTGTAGAGAATAATATTTCTTCCAAGTTTTGTTTGAAAAAAATTTCCGTAGGACCATCCATTTCGGAGATATTTAACTTATTCGTAATTTCCAGTATACAGCGCCACCACCACGTGGCGGTGAATTCTGTAAACATATCAAAATATAATTTACGATACGAAACAATAATTTTGCCTTATAGTGCTATTCATAATAATTTAAATATCTATACCCCAAATATGGAGAAAGTCATGTGTTGGCCACATCAGATTTTTAAATAATAAAATAGCTATAAATTCAAAAGGTAAGCCGAGCTAAAAGCTGATCAAATACCTTCTTTACGCGCGCTTCATCTATTTCTAGACCGAAAGAAAACAGAACATAATACTTCTTTCTGCGCTAATAAGTAAGTTTTATGCAGCGTTGGCTTAGATCCCTATCGTTCGTCATCATTTCCCTTACATTTCTGACGGCAAATTCCAAAAATCGCGCGCATGGGGTAAAAATAGATCGTTTCCAGTTTCCACGCGTCGCATACCTGAAGAGCAGGGTCAAAGGTGACGCGGCACACGGTGCGTTAAGGCGTGGACCGTTGGTGGAATGTAAGAGAAAGAGGCGTTGTAAGTCTTACACGCGTCCTCTGGAGAATGTGATTAGTGAGAGATAGGGCGAGGGAAGAATAGTTTAGGAAGCCCGGGATGAAGCAAGAATAAACCATAAAGAAAGAGGGTTTGGGAGATGAGGTAACGTCTTTAAATGATGGCGTCTGAAAGAGAGAACGCAAGGGGCGGTTTGGACGAAAAAAATATAAAGGAAATACTGCCCAAAGGGAGAGAGAGCGTTAGGCTGCAGGAGAACGTTCTCGGGAATGTCCTTCCTTACCTCCGGGAAATGCTTCAAGATGGATGGCGTTTAAATAAAGCATATATGGAGCAACGGAAGCGGCAAAAAGGTACGAGAAACGTTCGAATGGGGAAGCCGAGCGTAGAGAGCGTAGGGGGGGGCTCTTTCGGGACGGTTGAAAAGGTACGGATGGATGGTCGAATGGGGATTGTGGGTGTGTGTTGTGAGTGTGTGAGTCTGTGCGAAATAGAAAAGGAAGGGTGGGAGAGTAGTCAACATAAAGAATAGCCGTGTTTTGCGGACTTGAGAAATGCACGGATGTGTTCGCGACGGTTGGTGCGGAATACTCCTCCCGTCCTCCGTTTTATGAAAACGGCGGTTTTTTCCAGGAAAGACAATGGAGAATCCTTGGAATGTATTGTTTTGCGGTTTTCCTATCTCGGCAGCGGAAAAGAAAGGCCTTCCGAAGGAGAACAAGGTAATGATAGAGCCAAAGAAAGAGGAAGGATAATGAATACCGTTCATGAAAAAAGTGAAGATAGAAATAATAATTACAGAGTGCAATGCGCTTAAAAGATAATCATTACGTCTCTGTAGTTTCCTACAGGATCGGTAGAAAGCACCAAAATATCGTATGAAAATATAATTCCATCGACGTTGAACTAATATGTAATAAAGAAAATATTGAAATGACGTTTTTTCTAAAAATATATCCAGGGTGGCCTATACGTACCAACTGATAATGTGAAACAAAGATGAAAAAGTAAAAGATGAAAAAATCAAAGTAAGTTTTAAAATAGAAGTTCAAAAATATTAACTGAGTATTAAAAATACAAAATATAACCACCTCGATAAATATTTCTAAACTTGAATTAAAATTTAACTTTGATTATTTTTATTTTTGCTTCAATATAACCAGTTGGGTCTTATGGGCCACCCTGAAAGTAACAATAACACAGGCATGCTCCAAATTACCGTCGGAATGGAAATATAAATTCCTTTTAAATAACAAGTGGAAATCGTCAACTTAATGTGCGCTACAGCAAAAGCAGTTCCACGTGGAAATTACTATAATAAAACTATTAAATACCTACCAATTCATAGGAATTACAATAACAAGAAGAGGAGACGACAAAAAATTCCTCATAAATTAATATTTTTAACTGGTAAAAAACTGGGAGCGTAAATGGATTTTGTAAAAATTCTGATGACCCTAATTATACTAAATAGAGCTTTTTTAAATTTCCTCGTTCAAGAGACATTTTAACTTATTACTCGTAACCTAATTAACATCGCACTCTGGTACGTGTACCTTATATTAGCCCGAGATTATCAAATTACCCATCAGCTCCCGGCTAAGCATATTGCGGAGGCGACCTACTTCAGGCTTCCCTCGAATAATCGTACACGGCACCAAATTATATCGCCTATTTTTTTCTTCACAAACTGAGTAGGCCTTTTTCGATGAACTCCGCAGAAACCCGAGCCGTAGAATTTAATCTGAAATTTTGCACTCTTCAAGCATGCGCAGATTTTGCTTCCAGCCAAAATCTTTAAGGCTATATGTAAATATGATTTTTATCCGTAGATGAAACCAAAATCCGGGAATCCCTTTCATCTAAGTTCGTGAATAGAGGCGCTTCCGTACTTCTCAATAAATCCTGCCTCACTCATACCCGTTTATCTGGCTTCTACCCGCGAGTTCTAACTTTCCCAGGTGAATAATACCTATACTGAAAACCATGCCGGCATTAATCATGGCCAAGTCTTTTGTTACCTTTCCTTTCACTGCGTGAATTTTAAAGATCGAAAACTTTTAATTATTCTATGCCTCCTTGGATGAAAAATATACTATACAAATGAAATTATATCCAGATTCGCAGTTCTTGGAATAATTACCATCGTAATAATTATGTAATAAAATATTTTTGAATTTCCATATCCAAAACCCAATTTTAATTATCCTAATAGCAGCTATAATTGTGAAAACACAGTATTTTACTAGTATATAATAAAATAATAAATAACCATTGATAAAAGTCATATAAGGTTCTTTGATATATCGATTTTTTCAAGTAAAATTCATATCATTCGCCAAGAAACTCGAGATATCAACCAATATGATTTTCCGAATCAATATTTACCATTTATGTTATAAATACAAAATATCTCTCTCACTTTTAGCCCAGAATTTTATTCGTGGTCATGGCCACTACAACATCTATAAAATCGTTGGGAAAACTACAGCTACATCGCACGTCTCTTCGGTGATTCACAGATATGTGATTCAATAAAAGAAGCGGAAAAACATAAAATTCTGGAAAATATAGTTTTTGAAATTTTACGTTTAATACGTTTTTTTTATTTTAAAATACCTATATATGGGAATGGTGTTAGGCCATAGTTAACAAAAAATTAAATATTAAGCGCATCTCATAGTTAAAATTCAGTTCATGAAAAATGTAACTCAAATATTTTTTAAAAAAACGGGTAAAACCTTATGACTACATTGGATAGAAATAAGCCTTCCCCGGCAGTACATAAGAATCAATGATTCCAATCTAGAATCAGTGATCGGCGAATCACTATTGAAGACGATGCGTACGCAGGCGAAATTGTTTTTATGCCTTGTTCTGACATTTATCATCAAATCATATCTTTTATATGATTTCGTTAACATCTACGTTTTTATTCATAGAAGCAACGAAGACATTGAGATTTTATAACGTTTTTATGGGCAAGATTTTGATGAGACATAATCTAGTTTCATATTAAAGAAATGAAATCAAAATGCGTAAGTTGTCATAAAACATTTACTATATTTATTAGAGAAACCTTTAAGTGCAAATACAAAGATTTGGGTTTCCTGGGCGCTTATTTGTGAAATAAGTCGTGCCCCTCTATGATTTTTTTCTGATACATACTGAACCGGGGTGTCGGTGGTGTAACAGGGTTTTTTATGGGGTTTCCTGCCCCCCTATTTGTTTGTGTAAGAACTAAGAGAACGAGACAACGAGGAAACGAAAAATGAGGAGAGGACAAAAACCCACCCCAGTCCCGCGGAAGGGACGTTAAGCAGTTGGCCCCCTTGGTGCTCTTCGTAAGAGTTAGGCGAGTTTCCCTCCTCCCTTCTGTGTGCACGGTGCGGAAGGCAACGGGAAACCACCACGCCATTTGTATATATTTCCAAGTCAATCAAACCAATCTATGGATTGAATTACGCTTTAAACATAAAACACGAACCGAAGGAGATTTCAATTATGCGCCGGTGGCAAAGTTCGGTGAAAGCGGTACACTTACGAAATACGTCATCTCACCTCTCTTTTTCTCTCTAAAGTTAGTATTCTCAATCGCCTGTAACCCTCACCACATAACGACACACACAAGCAAACACATCCCCGAACGTGCACACGGCCGCTCACGTTCCTCCATTCCTCTCTACTTCATAAGACGAGACCATCCTCCTCAGCCCATGGCCCCCTCCCAAAGAGCAATCACGTGCCAAAATCGGCTGTTCTCATGGCAACGGGAAGAAGCATGTGGGATTTCGGAATCTCAAGCAAGCACTGATCGAGAGGGTATTCGTGGAATAAGAATCGGAGGCATTTGGTAGGACCCCGACCAGAATGGCGATGGGGAGGAAATGCCGAAGAAAATTATGGGCGAAGAACGAGGAAGCGAAGAAAGTAAATAGTACTACAGGTGAATAAAATGGCATACAAACTTTCACTGTGAAACAACCTTGAAAATAAAAATAAAAACGTTTCTTCAGAAAAAAATGGTTGATGGCGCCGTTACAAATAAGTGTTGAATAAAATGTCCTCAATATATATTCCATTGTGATCACTACGAATAGCCCCAGAAGACCGGCAGATTTAGCTTCGAATTACTTAACATCTTGGAGATTGACGATCAACTTATTAAAAAAGAACATATTTTATAATGTAAAGCACGAGATATTTAGGTCCCTTTCATTTTATCCAAAATAAACTAATTAATAACAACTATATTATAATTCATAAGATCTATAGGTGTTACTTTTCCTATTATAGTGCTTCGAGAAGAAAAGGGATGGTCTGCGAATGATAATACTTTTAGGAATCCCAATCAATCAAAAACTTTTGTAAGTTCATAAAAATGGCTACATAATACCTAACGTCTATATTATATTTGATAATACATATATACGTTTTTCTTTTATTATAATTTATCATAATTTAATCAAATTAGTTTTTTTAAACTTTTAGAGGGGCATCAAAAGAATCCTGTTAGACAAAACTGATCTCAAAATCATACGACCCTGCCAGGATTCGAGCCTATAATTTAGAATTTTCTGATCCGTAGTCAGACGCGATATCCGTTACGCCTTACGCCACAGGGCCTTGAATATTGAACAATACAGACGTACTAATTCAACACAGTCGATATCTGGTAATATAAGTAACTTGTGCAACCAACAAATAGGGATGCAAGTTCGACAGAAAGTATGGATAATTGCATCGTATGATATCTCAGGAGACAATTTGTGACTACAGATGCTACATTGAAGTTTTTACTTTATTATCCTATATCTTATGCAACCCACTTTCCTTAGTTCTCTAACGATAAGTGGGAGATTAATAACCTTGAGGGATGCTTCTACAAACCTATACGCTCGCAGAAAAACTAATCCCGTTGCGGTAAAGCATATATCAGGGGTGGGTAAACTTAATTACCCTCGGAGCCGCATACCATAATCTTCAGAGGTTCGAGAGCCGCATGGCACATACTGTGCTCATAAATTTACTGAAAGTACATAACCTGTTCCGAAGCAATTCAAATATATTTCATGCCCCTTAGGCATCCCCAAAACGTCTCAAGTCGCACTACGTCACTGTATTCTGTGGTGAAAAACGTTGAATGGATATTATTTTAAAAGTGCCGCAAACTAAGTGAAAAGAGCCGCATGTGGTTCGCGAGCCGCGGTTTGGAGAACCCCGACATATATAATAGAGTAACCTTCAGACTACCAATGAAGATCCATTATGTACCCCAAGCATTGTTTTTAAAATTATTTGCACATTTTATGCTCCAATTAGTTGACCATTTTTGTATTTGTTTAAAAGATAGTTAAAGTAAAAATGTGTTAAATACTAATCTTACAAATTTCAAATGGTGTACATTTTGTGCGCCTATTTGAAAGAAACGATTTGAAAATCTAGTACGCTAATCCGAGAGTCAAGCTATTATTCTTAGAAAGACAAAAGACAAAGAGCGTCTGCAGGGTATTGAAAAAATTGAATGTGTGGGTACCAATCATACCTATCGTAGCATGGCTATAAAATAAATGGGCAAATACAAATGCCAGCGTTAAAAAACGGTAGTTTCAAGCTTTGTAAATTATTATATGTGCAAACTAATAAATTTCTAAAGGAATGAACAATACTAATATGATTTATCGAAATCGTAATGGCTCAGATACAAATGACTATCCAAGTTATTCTTCTAGAAAGTTTTTTGGCTACACGAGAAACCTAAATCACATATCAAATAATTTTCTGAAATGTATGTACCACGAAAAGAATTTTCTAGAAACGTCTTGGAGCATAAAATATGAATTTTCCTAAACTTCTACAAAAGAATAAAAGAAAAACATCTCAAGAATTAGCAGAGTCTGATAGGCCTCAATATGGCTAAAAACTCTGGTCCTCTAGGGTGAAACATTTTCTCGCAATGCCGCTTCAAAGTAATGAATGTTTCAATCTTTAGTTGACGAATTTGAAATTAAACAAAAAGCTTCTCTCAATGAAAAGGTATTCAAATTCATCCCTTAACTCATGATTCATTCATTGAATCCCCTTTCTTCAGTCCATTTTCTCTCTTAGCGCGTTCCCTCACAAAATCATCTAAAAATTATTTTTTACCTCGAAACTTTCTCTGGCCATTTCTTTCTCCTTCCTTTATTCATTTTGTGGGAGCGATTCCTTTCTAGAATTATACAACAGCCTCAATCCTCCTCCATCAATCCAACATTCTTTCTTTATTATTTGTCACAAACGTTGGTTAATCTTGCAATACACAAAGATCTTATTTCCTCGCATTTTAACACATGGAGCAGAAGCCTAGTTTCGCAACAGCAGCCAGATTACACGCATAAAAATTAAACGGAGAACAACACGATAAGCCTTCGTTTCCACCAAATTAACTGAAAAAAACCCACCTTCGTTACCCTCCATTCGTTTAAGCTTACACGCTCGACCATTCGAAAAACAAAATAAACTTGGATCGACGAACTCTCACTCGCTCACACACACGCACTCGCGTACAAAACCCGTCCTCGTAAGCAAAGAACCGCCGCTTACGTATTCGAGAGATGAGGGTGGATGGGGGAGGCCCAACTTCGCCCTCCCTCGGATGCTTCACAAACAACGATTACTACGCCAACTTCACCCTGCACACCGCACGCACTCGGAAACACGCAGCTTCCAAACTCAGCAGATTAAAACCTCTCCTCTCTTTTAATATATATATATTCCATCCTCTTTCCCTCCCTTATTATCGTCTCCTCTTCCCCTCTTTATCTCTCTCTCAATCCTCTTTCACTTCCTCTTTCCCCACCCACACGAAAGCATTGGGGTAAAAATCTTTCGATCAATTTCGAATTATCTCTCTCCCTCTCTCTCTCTCCCTCTCCTTCCTTATCGTCTAGTCGTCAAAACGCGCGTCGATTTTTTTTTCGCACCGCCGTGCAAATTCACTACTGCTCTTACGAGTGTGTTTATTGGCTCCGCCATCTGCTTTAAGCACTCTCGCGCAATAAATAGGATTAAGCCTCGGCCTCGTATCCCCATCAATCGGTACCGCGCGCGTGATATTTATGGTATCCGCTTAATCCCGTTCGAAGCCGAAGTGGCCGTAAATCCTGCTTTTTTATCCTTTCTCTTTTGAGTGGACTCTTTTCAGATTCATATCCTACTGGCGGTAATATACGTACGTGAGAGTTATGTGATCCGTGATCACACTGAAATAATTTTTGAGGGAGGAATTCCTATTTTTCGGAATGTCCCGAGAAGAGGTTAAAAATTTCGACGTTTTATGGGCGAAATTAATAAAATGGTCCTGCGAAATACCCACTTAGAGCAAGCAATACGCATGGAGTTTAATAACCACAGTTAAATAACATGGAATAAACACTATAACAATTCAAATCATTTAGCGATCCGTTCAACGAAATTTACGGTTAATTGTGGAACATTAATTTAGTTTGAATATTATTTCGTTATTAAATAAAACATATTTTAATCAAATTGCATTTGTAAACATCATTAATTTTTTATGGAAACAAATTAAAAATTAACTTGAGTTAAAATGCATCTGACATTAGAAGAAATATACGAGCGAAATACCAACGATTAACACAATTAAGAGTTTTCTACAGTTTCAGGTTAACTGAAATAAAAATTTTATCTTCAATCACAAAAGCTCATGATTTGACATTCTCTAGAAGTCAAATGTCAGGAATTATACTTTTAAAAGTATAAATGTTGAATTTCTTTAATTTACCGTCAACGACGAGCTTGCTGAAACTAAGCAATTCATTTTCTTTTTATATGTAAAACATTATTTGAAGCGATTCATTTAATTGTCCTGATCTTTTGTGCTCAAGACATGACTGGCACACATTTATTTAAAACTTTCTCGGCATGTAAGCAATATTTTTGAAAAACCTACATACTTTTATAGATTTCTTAACACAAATATAGATGACTTGGAGATATTTCCCGATATTTATTCTTTTACTTTTTCATTTTGGAGCTTATATTCGCGATATTTACCCCAAAGTTAATCGAAATAATCAGACCTATGCTGTTTATTTAATAAAATATTCCAGTAACTTATTTGGCAAGCTAAATGTTCGCTTTAAATTTCGCAAACCTTTTCCTTCAGATTTTCCTTTTCCTCCTCTTTGTCGTAATATACTATCCTTTCACTTCCATCGCTCAGATTTTTTTTAAGTCATCCGAATTTTAAATCACCTCCAAAACCGCATATTTTATTCTATACCTAAGGGATACGATTTCAACTCTCACTAAAAACCCCTCTGCCAGAAAAGACTCACAGAATCCTCGCTTATGTAATAAAACATTATACACATACATATATATATAACCGACCTTTTTAAATCCATTTGGCATTATTCAGTAAAAATTCAGACTTTTAACTTTTAATTGACCTCCGTATTTAATCCTAGAAGCGGCGGCGGCGTCATCATAGCAGAGCTTATCAATTTTTTTTCTCATCCTGCCTTTTATTATATTTTTTACTCCACACACTGGCACATTTTTTTTCTCAGTTTCCATGGAAATAACTTCGTCGCCTCCTTTCCTTCCTGTCTACTCCGTCCCATCCTCTCTATTCCATTTTCCACGCGCTCTTCATATTCCTCCTCCCATCCTATCCTCTCCTGTTCGCTCTAAACTCGGTACGAACCTTGTACCTAACTTACTCCCTCTATCTCTCTACTTTTATTCCCTTTAAACCTTTGCTCCCCACCACCTATCTACCTTCCGTTCCGTTTTCCCCGATGACCTCAACCCGTTAGGCAGAGCAGGAGGTTGGATGAAACGCCAAAATGACCCGCCATGCGTGGTGGTACCTGAGAAAGCGGCTTGATCCCGTAACGCGCGAGTCCACCCGTCCACCCACCCACCACCCAAACCAACCTACCTTTTCGCTGGCTTTCCTTTCCAATACGCAAGCGCGAACACACAGTTACATGCACACACACACACATACACACGTTCACGGACCCACTCCGAATTCTGGGGTATTAATCTCTCTATGGATCAAAGCTTCCTATCCGTAACTCCTCTTATCTACCCATCCTTCCTTTCATTGCCTCTTCTCCTCCCTATTTTCCATCCGGAACTTCTCCACCTCCACTTTCCTCAATCCTTCATTTCTATCTCTCTCTCTCTCTCTATATATATATATACACACACACACACACACACATATACATACATACATACATACATATATATATATATATATATCCCGTACCCAACCTCAAACTCCCAATCACTCTCCTCAATCCCCCTCGTTCCCTCGCTTTCCCTTCCCTGTCCTATCTACTCCCCTTTTCCACTCCACTCCCCCATCTCTCTTTTCTTTCTCCTCTCTCCCTCTCTCTCTCTGACTCTTTCTTTCCCTCTCTCTCCTTCTGCCCCATTCTCACTCTCCTCCCTCTCTCCTTCCCTTTCCTTCTATTACTCTTTCTATTCTTTTTCTATCTCTCCTCCCTCTCCCCATTCTTACATCTCTCCCTCCCTCTCTCTCTCCTTTGTCTCTGTCCCCGCTCTCTCCTCTTTTTATCCCTCTCTCCCCTCTTCACTCTCCGAAGAGGACTGGCTTACAATCCCACCCCCACCTCAACCCTCCCTCCTGCCGTTCCAGTGGTCGGATATCTCCCGCCGCGTTTGTAGGAGAGTAGTCGTGGCGTTATTGCCGCACCAAACCATTCAACCCCTTTTGTACATAGTCCTCATATCTACCTCGCATCTCCTCAAAATCGTCCTCCATTCCCTCCGTCCTTCCGCCTACCACTTGATATACATATTTGCTGCACTTCAAACCAAACCCAAAACTCTACTTCCTCCATCTTCTCACGCTCGAAAACTCGGCTACTCCACCCGAAAGCGTTGCCTCTCTCTCCCTTTTATTCACCCCCTTCCTCAAAATGTCCTCTCTCTCTCTCTTCCCATTCTACTATCGGCCCCCGGATTGCCACGTCCTCCTCCCCCCCTCCCCATACATTCACCTGCCTCCCCCCACCCCTTTTCCAAAATCCCTGCTACACGGTATCCCAACGTGCTTGTACGGTCCCGGACGAAATTTCGTCGGATTAGGCGAACCCAGATTTATGAAAACGGTTTCGCGCATGGAAAAATACAGGGTGGAGCGAAGTCAGAGGGAGAGAGAGAGAAAGAGGAGAGGTAGCGAGCGAGAAAATAAGGGGAGGAGAGAAAATAGAGAGCAAGCGAAGGAAGGGTAAGTAAGAGAGGAAGGGAACTAGAGAGAAAAGGTAAATTAATTGTTAATTTATTATTTCTTGTATTTGCACGTATTTTTCATCATACGTAAAGTAAATGCTAAACAACACAAGCTTGATAAACAAAATATGCTCATTTATAAGAAAGTTCCTTTAGTGCACAGCGTAAACATAGGTAAGTGCTACTTGTTGTAACCATCTTCATTACAAATGACGGAAATGCAGGATTTCTATAGGAAAACAGCTAGTTTGTGCAAAATTAATGAATCTGGAGGACACACCTGGACAACTCAATGAATAATAATGAAGTATGAAGGATAAAGGAGAGAGAGATAGATACACAGTAGAGCTCAGATTTTCAGAATTAATTGGGACAAAGAATAAGTCGGATAATCGAAAATCTCGATAAGTGGAAATAGTGAAAAAGTATAATATTGTAATACAGAGAATAAGCAAATTTTGTGGGGTGAAATGTGTTTAACAATTGTGTGAAAAAATTTTCTAATTTTTTAATATTTATTTTAACTATTTATAAAAGGCCGTTCTAATTTATTGGTCTCTAAAAATCTATCGCGACTAAAATTACTTTCCGAATTTGAACGAAATAATTGGATTTCGGTTAATCGGAATTCCACTGCAGAATGATATGGATTAGGGTATGAAGAATATAAGGGAAGAGAAAGTGAGTGAAAGGGGGAAAATAAAGAAAAAGTAGGAAAAATAAAAAGTGAACCAATGAAGAATAGTGCAAAAGAGAGAAAAATATGAAAAAATGGAAAGGAGATTTCGCAAGTTTTTTTATATATTTTCTCTCTCAGCAGTTAACGTGGCTTTATAATTGTATGCGATGGGCGATTGCAGGTGCTTTCGCGGCGATAGGTCCGCCGTCACTGTATGCACGACCCCGCGCATTAATTAATGCAAAACAAAAGCGTTCTTATGACGGGTACTGACTTAATTAATACATGAAAAAAGCTTTTTTGCACAAAGAATTCACGGGAACTCAAGAGGGGCATTAAATAGGGTTAGAGTTCATTATATGTAATCTCAGCGGAAGAAAAAGCGCAATTAAGTCATTAAAGAAATCGTTATTTATGGTGTAAATAATACTACGGCGTAAAGAATATACACACTGGGCTAATAGAAACAAAGAGGAGTGGCTTTCATTTTTTAGAGTGATTTTAAGTGCTTCAGAACTGCGAAAAAATTCTAGTAATATTCTTAAGCAAACTATGTATATGAAGATGTTTGTCTGTACATACAAACGCTATAAGTAATATACATGTGTAAAATTTATCGTTGAAATATGTGTATTTTTCATAATTGACAAATAACAATTTAAAAATTAATATCAATTTTAAAATTCAAGTAAGATTCTAATTAATTAATTAATATCTATGGTATCCACATTTTAAACTGCAAAAGAATAAAATTAGTCTGACTTGTTAAAATTTCCTTTTATGGATCCATAACAAAACATATTTCAGATTTAATATGCACAAATAAAAACGTTAATAATGATTATGTGATAAATCTCCGTTCACTGGCGCACCCAAAAATTATTAATACATTATTAATTAAAATGTTGTCCCCGATAAAATTTCTGCAGAAATAAATTATTTTTTTATGCGTTTATTCTAGATAAATAGCAGCAATTATTTTTTCTGTCCCCTTTTAAGCTTCGAAAATGGTGTCCAACCTTTTTACGTGGCGGGCCTAATTCGTAGATATGAATGCTTCTAGAGGTTATCACGAGTCTAGGTGGGCCGGATGAGTTCTATATAAAAAGTTACCTCGAGATACTGTGGTTTCATATTAGCCAAACTCAAGTGTAAATAATTTACTTGAGGTAAAAGTTAAGCTGAAAAAATTTTGAAGCAATAAATTTACTGAAAAATAGGAAATAGTTTATGTAAATTCTACCGATCACTTTTTAACCATAGCCTCTAGGACCGCATAAAATGTACACCCGCGCGCAGCACGCGGCCCCGGAAATTGTGATGAAAAAGAGACCCTTCAAATTTAATACAGAAGTTCATATTTTTTTAAAATTCAAAATATGATACCATTTATTATCTGAAAATTTAACTCTAGAAACCTCATTCAGAACTGATTTTCCCTTATATGATACCTCAGAATCTCTAGGTAATTTCCTATTTAAAGTCTAATCTGGCCCGCCAACGCATTGGCAACTTAAAATGTCGTCCCCAGATGGACCCGCTGCCACCAATGCGGCCCTACATAAACGAAAGGTTGCCCCACCCCGTTCTGGGCCTAAACGGAAACGATGCAAAACATTTTCAACTCAAAATTCCAGAAACACGTGCGTCTCCTTCTAAAATGCCTTATCAGCCGAATGGATGCGAAGTTGCATTTCGAAAGGGAGAGAAAACACGCAGTTTAAAAGGTAGGATATTTTTTCTATCCCAACGTCTGCTCTTCCCGCTCCTTTAAAAAAAAAAAAAACCCTTTCCGTTCTCCTCCCTCTTTTTCCGGACGGGAAAGGTGTGCGACGTCCCTGGGAATTTCCGGGGGCCTCCCGTTCCGACGACGGCGGCTGCAGGAAGGATAGCGCGATCTTCCGGAGACGTGAGGTCATCGCCGGCGGACGGCGGAGGAATACTACTGAGTCCCGGAAAACGGAGTGGGAGGTGAAGAGGATAATGAGGAACGGTCGCTCCGGGGCAGCCTACGTAATGGAAGTCGTTCATCACCCTTTCGGAGGAAAATAAAGGTAGGGGAGGGTTGAGTCGGGGAGAATATGGGATGGCGGAAGGGAGCGAGGGGATGAGGGATAGAATGGAGACGAGGCCTCTCTCTTGCTGATTTTATAAAACGCACTTGCTAAAAATGGGAAATTTGTTTAAAGGGGGTCGAGATGTGAGCTCTCCTTACTTTCTATTCTTTCCCCTTAGCGGTTAAAAAAAATTAAAGAAATTTCCGACGGATGGTTTCGAGGAGAATTATAATTTCTCTTTTTTTTCGCATTTCATGGTCGTTAGAACTGATTCGAGGTTGTTTTATTTGCACCGAGTGAAAACGCACCGAACTGATAAATTATTTCTTTTCGCCTCGTGGAGACACTTATTTTTCGCCCAAGAAAAATCAGATGGAGTAATAACAAAAACGTTGTAATTAAATGAGAACTTTTCATTTTATATAAAACACTACCATATTTGACTACAATAAAATTCGTTTTATAGAGTTTACCACTAAGTGAACTCTTCGGCATATTTTATAGATCATAGTGCAGTCGCATTTTTGAGGAAATTTTAGGATTCAAATGTCGCTAATATATTGATGAATCTCAATTAATAATTCGGTACACTATCAAAACTGAATTATGGTTGTTAATACAAAAGTTCTAATCAACTTTAAAGAAAATATGAGAGAAAAATTCCTGTAATCATTAATTTAGCTTTCACTTAATAAAACCATTTTAGCGGGAGAGCTTTACGCAAGCAGAAAACTTATGATTTCTCAAATATAAAATACTATTGATTGTGAATGTGTAGTAAGCAACTACTATCGTTTTTATACCGAAATAATAAACAAAAAATGGTTTACTAGTCATTCGCTATATCGGCATATTTCGAAAAGACACAACATAAATGAAATCCATTATTTGTTTAAATTCGTGAAGTATTCAATATTATTTATGCTTCAATTATTCTCTTGTTTAACCTTGTAATGCAAGCACCGCTAAGAATAATCATTTTTTTAGTTCTTGATCAATCGCATAGGAAACATTTCGAAGGTGAATTCAAGCATATAGACTTGAACGCTACAACACAATAAACGTTCCTGTTAACAACTTATGCAGTTCATGGAGAATACAGAGCTAAGAAAACTCCAATATCTAATTTTTTTCAAACGAGTTCCACCGACTCAGAACAAAATATGTACAATCAAAACTATCGAGATTGATTTACTGTAAGACTATTAACGAAGAAAAATAACTTGGTTAAATTCCACAATTTTTTATTTCACGACCGGTTTCGCTAAATAAATAACATCATCAGCACCGTTTATGTTCGTTGCACTTTACTCTCACACATCTACCAGTTTGGCCGATATGGTAGACCTCACTTCAGTTTGTAAACCACGCTCTTCGTGAGTTTGTTAATAGGATCTTTAACCCTAACAAATATTTTCGCTAAGTTGATGGGGGTGTAGGAGGCGGGTCTGAGATCGTATTTAGGAAAAAATTTTGCCAGTTTATACGTATGTCAAATTGATAAGAAACGGGATTTTTCGCCAACGCGAAACATTATTATTAATTTCCGGGGGGGATGGCAATAATTTTCGGAGCTGAAATTCGTTTAATTTTAAACTGGCAAAATTGTTTGCTAAATACGATCTCAGACCCGCCTTCTACACCCCATCAACTTAGCCAAAATATTTGTTAGGGTTAAAGATCCTATTAACTATTAACATCGATCGGCATCAAAAAGTTAAACTTAATAGTCAAGATCTCAGATCTAAACCAATCTTTTAAAAATCGACAAGAAAAAACTGCGATCGAAGCCTTTAAAAAAATCTGCCCAACTGGTCCACCTATAAATCTAACCTGCACGTGGGATTCCAAGGTGACTCAGAGCGACCGACATCACCGTTTTTATTTTTTCCCTCACTGCCTTTTCCTCTTCCGAGCCTTTCCAAAAGGTTTGACCGATGAGATGTTTTCACGTCGTTGAAACAACAGCCTCTTCCCACCCATCAACACAATGTCCGAAGAATGAGAGAAAGGTCCTTTCTTCCTGTCAGCTTAAAGGTCCACATTCCGATAGGGGACCGTGGGAATATGCGGTCCTCTCCCTCGGAGGAGAGAGAAACTCCATTCGCGAGGAGAAAGAAGGGGAAAAGAAGAGAATGGAAGAAAGGGAGGAGGCGGATGAATGATGACGGAGGAGGATAAGATAGATGGGAAAGAGTGGGGGTAAATATTGCCGAAACAAAAGACTGATCCGCTGCGCACGACCGGGAGGAGGAAAAGAGGGATGCGCAATTACTATCCGGGACGCATGGTGGAAATCATTCGCTTCGTGTCGTATATAAATCGCGTGTCGGCGTGAGATAAGGATCCGCTAAAACAACTCGGATAGAACCACAGCGTACCTACTCTCGAAAAGCGACGAAAACCGGAGTTATTTATAACCTCTGTCCGAAAATCTGACAGTAGTAGAGAAATTTCTCGTTATTGCGAAGCCATTCGACGCGGAGAAATGTTTGCGATGAGTATGAAAAATTATTTGAATGTAATAAAATGTAACTTGGCTGATTAAAAGATGGCGCTAAAATCCTACTTAGAAATCATAGATACAGCGAAATTCACCGAAAAATTATAAAGAATAAAAATTGTATATATTCATGTATATATATTTTAGGATATTTTAATCATGTTAAAACTTATTTTCTCTTTATTTGTAATACGTTGCCTCATACATATAATTAATTTCAAACGCGAAAATTCTTTCGATATATATGAGAACATTTAATTATATGTGCGTGAATCCGAATAATAATTTTACAGGTAACATAATCGAACGTGCGCGTTATAATCAAATTGAATTTAATGGGCAAATACGGAAGCTTCAGCAATTGTGTATGCAAAAGTTAAAAATTCTATAATTTCCACCAAGCAATTTCACATGGAAAATGTATAGAAATGTCCCCATTATATTACAAATGTCACACTAAAAACGGATTTTTTGCTGCAGTTTTAACAAAACTGAAGCTAATACGAAAAATATTCCTAACTATACCCTTTTTGTTCTAATCTAATATTATGTAAAATGTTTATAACTCATCATGAAGCTATTGATTATATAAATTAATCCCGTAAATTAGTTGGTTCAACGCGGGATTAATGGTAGATATTAGAAGATATGGACATTTTACAACCGTATACTGCTGAAATTTTAGGAAAAATGTATCTTTAATTCATAGGTACTCCTTTGATTTATTTATCGTTTTCTCGTAGATTTTAAAGTAAATAAATTTCTTGGATTGAAGACATTTTGATTTCCATCGCTGGTATAACAATTACTACACCAAACAACTTAGTGAAATACAAATTTAATTTCAACTATTAATCAGCATTTTCGGATTTATCGCTATTTAAACTTCTGCGTAAATAACAGCATTTTTGGTACTTCGGATTCACATTCCATCCAATTAAGCGTTCCACCGCGAGAACCTCATAGATTGGGGAAATATACTACGGAAAAAATTAGTATTTTCTCCCACGTGTTTACTCCGCGGAAATCAAGCTTGTTTCGGATAAAATCGCGAAATATACGGCCGCTGAGGACAAAGAAAACTTTATTTTTGACTGTGTATTTTTAGAAATTATGATCTGCGAATTAATACGTGGGAGTCTGCTAACGACGATCGCGACAATGGCATAGCTTTAGTTAACTTTATTTCGCTTCGAATCGATACAAGATTGATAATTTATGTTGCCAACGTTGATACGCAAACGAGAATAGAGCATGGTACTCACGGAGTGATACGCTTGCACACGAATACAAATATTTAGCAACATATGCCGTTGAGAGGTGGATTAATCTGTATTCAGGTGCCGTGAATCTTTGAATTTACAGATAAAAAAATATTCAGTGGAAGATATAGTAGATATAATACTTTATGCGATTAAACTCATTTGATTCACGAGAAAAAAATTTAATTTTTGATATATTTGTTCAAATGAATCAATGTTGCTTCTTGAATAGTTAACAGTACAAGTTACTTAAAAATAATATCACAAAAATAATTTATAAAAACTATTCATCATAAGACATATTATCGGCAAAAGCGAAATTTAATATGAAATGTTTAGGGTCAATATAATTTGATCTTTTCTTATGTCAAATCATTATTATGGAAAAAGGAATCTATGACGGTGGTGTATCTGTTCGTAATGGTATGTATATACCTAAATAAGGGACTATAAATGGATGTAAAAAAACAACTTTTTTCTTCACGGTCTGTTAAAAATAGAAATCGTTCAATGCGGCTCTTCAAATTTTGTCTCAAAATATCACAATATTAAAAAAATAAAATGATTTTATGTCCTACATAAGCCTATCTGCATAGAATTATCACCAAAATTTTCATTTGTGTTTATCTGGCCATCTCACCTTTTGGATGTAAATGAGTTTACTTTGGAAGATCTTCATTGAGAACATTCGTTTGAATTTTGTACAGGAGAGCTTTAATATAGCTGGTTGATCGGTGGGGTTCATTTTGCACAAAAAAGAAACAGTTCGGTAAGCCCCATCCGCAACTGAGAAGGTCGTTAGGCTTAGAGCGATGCATAATCAACAAGAGCAAAAAGGTTTTTCTGCTTTGTGAACAAAACGAAATTCGTCCCATGGGGTATCACTTACCCCATTGACTATGCGCTTTCCGTAGAAGTAGGCTAATGACGGGGTCGGATTTCTATTGTATGAGACGTACTAATAGAATTTCTCCCTTGGTACTCGTAGACAAGCGGTGAATATTCATTAACCTGAACACTCAACGAACCAATGAATCGAACGGACGAAAAAATATGAGCACCATCAAGGAAAAATTTCATTTGTCAACTCGTAGATGTACGCGCAGCGATGCGGCTTCGCATATATTGCTCTGCTGGAGGTCGGAAAAGCAATATTGCCGTGAGCTCAGCTGCAATATACGGCAAAACAATTAATTAAAGAGTGCGCTCGCAATGAAACCCAATTCATGGCGTGCTCTTCTCTGCGAATTCCAATATCATCATCAACATAATTCCCTTTTTTTGATCGTTTGCTCGTGGACCTTTCTTCATTCTCTTCGTATTCATTCCTCCCGTCATGAATGCCACCCGCATTCTAACCATGCGCATTATTTCACCTTTGTTTTAAGGTCCTTCAGGAAATTCATTTCCATTCCGATTTCGCCATGCTATTCCGCAAGGACGATGTTAATTAACGAGACCGGAATTTTCCATGACTTTCTATATAAGTTTTGCTAGATCCTCGCAATATCCACATTTTCTTCGAAATACATGTTTTGTGTGTTCATGCAGGGCCGGCTCATGACATTTTGGCGCCCCAAGCAGATTTCAATTATGGCGCCCCATCGATACATAAATTTTACATTAAAATTCGGTATTTTAGTAGTTTATTAGGATATAAGTATTTCGATATTTTGTATATTTTTATGTTTAAACAGTTTAATAAAAAACTAGACTTTATTCACAGAAAAATAAATTTGAAATGCCACAAAGAAATTACAAATTTTGCGATACTTATTTCAATGAAAATGAGATTGATTGAAACTATTGCATCGATGTATGCACAGATGGGACTCAATCAATGCTTGTCAAACTTGCTGGTGCATCAAAAAATGCAACATCGACACACTGCCTTATTCATAGATAAGCAAGTGTTGCCAAACGCATAAATAAAGGCAGTGACACACTTATCTGAAGTTAATGGTACAAATTGCTCTTGGAATGAAATAAAAAGGATGAAATTGATTCTTGATTGCAAAATGCACTTGGGAGTCTGTGAATACTACAAAGGAGGGATGCAGGGGAAAAAGAAGCGACGAAACGAATGGAATGAAAACCTTATCTTGGAAGTGATCTTGGAAAGACGTTCCGAAAAAAAATATTAAAAGCGGACTTTATCGTGAATAAATGAGACTCCAACTTTATGACTGGTTACGAACTTCAAGAGCAAGATAAACATCGTCTATTACTTGGAATCATTACAACAAGTCAAGGACAACGTTCGTTAACAGAAGCAGCTTACGAATTTGCTACCAATTTAAAATTGAAAATTTAAAACGACTTTCAGCATGAGTCTCTTAAAAGGAAATAAAATTGCCCATTAATAGAGTTAATTACCTCAAATTTTAAAGAGAAAAACCTCTAAATTAAACTACTTATCAAAGATTGGTTCAAGAAAGAGTATAATAGCAACAAACTTATTTGAATTAAACTACAAAATAATTAAACCACACAACATGAAAGATATACCGTATTTAATCGATTATAAGCCGACCTTTTTTTACTTTATTACCGCCTTAAAAATTGCTACTCGGCTTAGAATCAAGTCTTAAAAATCGAAAGAAATGTTTCGATAACTTCACTCCCGAGCCATCTCTAGTATGCGCGTGCCCGTAATCTTAGGATTCCATGGGACAATCCTAATTTCCTCGTGCCTTTGCAAGGGTAAATTTTTGTCATTTACTTTGGCGAGTTTTTCAGTTTTTCTTAAAAATCCCATAATGGGACGAACGCATTATTCTGCGGACTTTAAGAGAAAAGTGATAGAATATGCGGAAAAAACATCAAATATTGCTGCACAATGGCGGTACGGGATTGATGAGTTGAATGTGAGACGTTGGAGAAGACAAATAGAGAAACCAGGATTTTTTTTGCGAGATTAAAAATCTGAAACATAACCGGAACAAATTACATTTTAGTAAAAATTATATTGAAAACCAAATGGTAAAACTAAATTAAGGTATTTTCCAAAAATTTTCGCTAGGAAAATTTGGCGCCCTTAAAAATTCGGCGACCCAAGCGGTCGCTTGGTCTGCTTGTATTGTTGAGCCGGCCCTGTGTTCATGTGTCCCTCCTTGTTAATTCAAACACAAATAAAAGCATTCATTGAGACAGATAGGCGGTGGGTAAGTTACCGTGCTTCATTACTTATAGAGTTGCTCAAATTGATGCCGATAGAAACTATGTTTTAAAATATATTTTTAACTTTTACATACATTTTTGTCGAAAATTTTAATATATGACTTATTTTGGAAGAATGGGATGTTATAGTGAAATTTTATTAAGCGATGGAAGAGACTGTAATACATTCGAAATAAATACCATAGTACCGTTGCTAAATGTTCTTTTTATAAAGTTTGTCTTGGAACATTACTAGTTCCCAATGGTCAGCTATTTAAATACGATTTTTATGGAAATTTTGCCATTTCGATATCATTATCTTTCTCAATCACAATTATTTAATTGTATTCCACGCACGTAATTCCCTGCATATATTTCTCATGTCTTAAGTACCTACTCAGACAAACATGAATAAATAAACATAATTGCCAGTTTGCGTCAAATTGCATCCTTTGCTTGGAACCAGATATTTCCAAATGCAAATATAACTCCATATATTTTTTGTATGGCGATTGAGTGAACGTGAGATTATCAAATATATGATCGATTCTATTTTGATGTGCGTGTGTAAAACATTGTTCTGAAACCATGCACTCCGTAGTTATAGGATTCGAGTGCGGTCGGACAGTTGAAACTCGACTGACTAAAAACGGTAAGGTTGGATATTAAATTCTGGGATATTAATGTTGGGACTGCGAATGTGCGAGGAATATGAGAAAATAAGCTTACAAAAGGCAGAACGAGATGCAGAATAAAATAAAATATCTATCAAAATCCTACCACATATCAGATTTTTCGTACGTTCTCGCGGTTTTTATCTACACCCATCCCTCACTTTACTGTACATGCGTATCTGGATAATAAGAATAATATATCGAAATTGTTCAGAGATGTAGAACTTAATGCGTTAAGATAAATTGAGGAACCTACTAATAACCATACAAATATTTTAAAAAATTAAAATACACAGATTTTTATGGTTATTCCTTGCCTTCATCTTCAATGGGCTCATAATATTTTTTCTTTAATGCGTTAGTTTAAGATTGAGCGTTGTATTCAATCACTGTGTTGAGTATCCTTTCATCTAAGCTGAAAAGTTTATACTTTTTAATACTCCAAAGCCATTTTAAAAGTTGCTTAAAGTGAAAATGATCACCGTTCTCACTCCTTCAACGATAGCTGAATTATCGCTGAGGACGGTTTCTTTGCAGACAAAATAGATTTAAATGCTATGAATATTTTACCTTTCCTAATTATCAATTTCATTCCATTCGAAACGTGAGCTCCTCCATCCAATTTTGGAATGGAGCGGCACATGTGCCATCTTGCGGCCAAAGGTAAAGTTAATATAACCAAGGGGAACAAAATTGCATGAAAAGTCACATTCTAATGGTTAACAGAATATCGAATACAAAAACCACGACACGATAAATAAGTCCATATATATGCGCTTCTTTCCTGTAAATCATCATCAATCGCCATGATGCGGTTCCGTCTTTTTAATCAGATTCATTTCTTAATCTATGATTTGGCTAAAATTAAATTTTAAAAAATCAGAGCAATCAAACAACATATCATCTAATAATTATTTCCATGATCAATGAGCTTAAATTTATATTCTGTAATGAAAAAACTCAAGTTGAACGAATAGGATAAAGAAAAAGTGATATTTTCTTTGAAAATGACAGATAACTTATGTGCTACAAAGTAGTATCATATGTGGTAGTATTATGGAAGTGCTCATTATTATGTTATTAAAATATCCGTGTTAAACAAAATTTAATTTTATATGTTTTGTGTAAAATTTACATTTGTAAGTAGGTATTCGAAAGAAATTGTCACAGTAGGGAGTAAGGGACTAAAAATTTTCAAGTAGTATTCTCATTTTGATTTATATATAGAGTCATAAAAATTACAAAAAAATCCTTTATTTGCGATATAAATCGTTTATGAGAAAGGAAAATAATATTATTAATTTTTAAAATGGCCTAGATAGTGAGGATACTAAAATCCTGCCTTCATATAAAAAACTTAACTAGAAAGCTTCTGATTATATTAACAAGATTCTTAAGCTCATTTCTACAAAATATTTCATCTTTTTAGAATGAATGTTGGTATGGGAATATTATCGTTTTAAAAATAATGCTAGTTTTTAGTTAAAAATAATAAATTAGGTACTTATAATGTTATTGCTCCTTTTATATGCTTCTATACATCTTAAGAACATTTACTACCATAAATACACCAAAATTCGGTTGAAATCACTCGTTAGATTGATTTAAGAATATCGCAATTTCGCGAGAGAGAGTGGTGCTGCGTGCATTACATCGATCTTCACTAAAAAGCAAAATTTTAAAAATAAATTTAAAAAGGTCCACAATAGGAAACGGAAATCGACCATTAACGCGTCAATCGATAAATATTCAATTATTTAAACGACCGCCGCATTTTGATCTACGTTAAAAAAAACCGATCGAGAATTAAATATTTGGAAAAAGCGCACGGACTACCCAGCTCAAAATTAATCTCTTTGATTTATTAAAACCACGTCAAAGGGAGTTGCCTATGCAACGCGCAGTTTCGCTCGAAAAGGGTTCTTTTTTTCGCCCACAAATCGGGGAGGAGAACAGCAGACCTGAAAGCAGCGATCGCGTTTCACGATAACGCGCGAAAATAGTTTGCTACGGTATAAAAACAAAATACTAACTGAAAAAATAATTTAATCGACCCTTTTTTCTTAGGAGCGTTCGGCAAAAGCCAAACTGCCACAACTCTCCCTTCTCAAAATTTCCCAGAAACGAACACAAAAGGCACCGAAAGTCAAAGCATTTGGTGGTGAATCGATCTCTTTTCGCTTAAAAGCCTTCCCTTTCGAAACATTTTTACCCTCTATTCAATAGCGTTAAAAAAAATTTCGGCTTCGCTGTTAGAGTTCACGGATACGGTACGCTTTTTTCCCCTAAAACTCGGGAATCCTGCGGTTCTGCAGGAATACGAAGCAACGCCCCTTCCGAACGTATGCGGTAAGGACGAAAAGGTGGCGTTGGAGGCGGTGCATGAGAGTGGAGGCTGAGAGAGATAGGGAATTGGAGTAGCATTGAATATATATGGCCGGTGATAGGCTTTTCAGCATATTGCGCACGAGGGGGTCGGAGAAAGAGAGACCGGAATCTCCAAAATCCGAGCCTGCTATCTCACCGCTTCTTCCATTAACCCTCCCACCTTCAATCCTCAAATGTCGTGAGAAAAAGGTAGTGGCCGTACATTTTCGCGAAAGGGAAGGCAGAAAAAGCGCTGAAATATATGTTAGTGGAAAAGGATATATATATATATATATATATGTCTGGAAAAGAAGCAAGGTGGATGAGACTTTTACACGTGTATATCGTGTAGGGAAATACGGAAAGGTTTGGCAAGAAATCCGGCTTTGATTGCAATGGAAATAGAACTACTGTTTTTGTATTGGTGACTACATAAAATTAATCATACGATTAGATAAGTTGGATGAAAATGATAGGAATATAATTTGAATTTTTATATAGCAACCAATGAAGTGATTTAGAAGATCACGTTAGAGAGAGAGAGAGAGAGAGAGAGTGAATGAATGAAGCGAATAATCTAAATTAAATTCTTATTTGATTAACCTCGTTGAGTTGACGTCAAGGTTTACAAGTTAAACATAAATCTAGAAACTAAATAGATTGAATGTGAAGTTATAGAGGTGTAAAAACTCAATAAATTAAGCTGACAACCGCGCAACAGAAAATATTTTAAATTTTCAAGGTTTTAACAAGTACATGTATTATTTCTGTTTCCCTAAATATCTTGGAATTTGCTCTATATAAATAATTAAATGATAAAAAGAGACTAAATGATTCGTTTTTAAGTAACAGATTGGTAAAATTTATGCATTCTATGAAAATGGTTTTGAGAAAAAGCATTGAAAATGAAAAACTTTCATTCAATAGATGCACGTATGATTCTTCCGACGCCCTTCTTGGAGGAACTCACCGCATTTCTCGTTTAATGTGCCCCTGGGCCTCCACTTTTCTACAGTTTATGGCAGAATGAAACGACAGCTATTGGTCATCTTTCTCGGAAATCCGATCGGCCCATAAATGGCTCGAAAGAGACTTTTTCCTAGAGTCTCGAACTGTATTTTCCGAACCCTTTGGGTATTGCCCGTAATGCATCTGTCTGCGCTAATGTGAATCGTCTGAAATCACCTCATCAGTTGGACGTACAAGGCATATACATCACATATTTAAATGTGAAATTATTAGCTGAATTACAGTTCTATTATAAACGTAGGAAAAGGCAGCTAGAAAGTGCGCTTATTTTATACGACTGCACTCAAAATAAACATCGCCAATATCTCCGTCTAGAGTTGTTGGAAAATGAAAGTCTTCTATGTAGAAATAATCATCTGCGCATCACAGCATTTTTATATTTGATAAATAAAGCAAAAGAATAAGAAAAAACTAAATATGTAGTACTTCAGATGATCAAAATATTATTCTACCAAAAATACATGTACAAAAGCCTTTAAAAAGTAAACATTACCAACAAAATAGAAAACAACACACCATAGTCAATAGATATATAATGGAAGGGCAGCCAGTATACAGTATTCATAACACTCTCAAATTAAATATTAAATTACAACTACCTCTATACAGACATTTTTTAAACAATAAAACTGAATTTTGATCCCTTAATTCAGTTAGGTGGATTTGATTGCAACCAGTATCCTTCTGGGAGGGAAAAAAACGCTCGGTATTCGAAAATTGCAGCAGTGAATTTTGATATTATAATTGCTCGCAAAAAATATATAATTCACGAAACGAGACGCGAATTTTCTCCGACGCAAAAAAAATGAACAACGCGCGGGAGGGGCCGGATGTCCTAATGTAGTTTGACTCCCAACCGGCAAATTAGCAATGCAACCAGAAGTGGTAACCAACCAGAATTTGAAAACCGGCCATAAGGGTGGGGAGAGAGAGAGAGAGAGAGAGAGAGGGAGGGGGAGAGAGGGAGGGAGGGGGAGAGAGAGAGAAAGTGAGAGAGATAGAGGGGCGGGGACGAGACAATTGACAGAATGGAATGGTTTGGAGGGAGGGAGAGAATTTGAGATGAGCTATAGATGGAGGGAGGAATGAATCAAGCGAGGCGAAGGAGAAGAGAGGAAGAGGAGCGGTGAGGAAAAGCAGGGGTCCGGTCTATACCAATTATTCCGGAAATCAAACATGGAGTAAAATGAATACAATGAAGAGAGAGAGAGGCGCAGAGGGAGTGGTGAAGAGACGAAATCGAAGGATGAGGATAAAGAGGGGGATGAAGTGGGAGAAAGAGTAAGGATGAAGAGGGTGAAAGGGAGTGAGAGAGAGAGAGGAAGGATGGGTTTTTGTTGAATAAAATATAAAGCGTTAGAAGAAAGCTCGCGAAAGCAAAGGTTATCGGACGAATATATAGTCGATTCTTTGTGACGGATTTCCTTAGCAACGAGTTGTTCCCTAGTGATCGAAAGAGGGGGGAATTTCTGAATTTATATATAAAATTTGCTGTATGGAAGCCTAAAACAGAATATTACGAGCAAGGTTTCGATGTTCAGCAAACCAACCTGACTTTCTTGTAATAATTTCTCCGAATTAGCGCGGTATAAATAGAAGATAGGTTTCCCTTACCAATACGATCTGTAACGCAAATTGAAATGGCTGGGAAAGTTTGTTATTTACGCGAATGAAAAGATGTCCGTTGGTATTTTATGTAATGATTCCTTAAATTATTAAAAATTACTGTGACATAAAAATGCAACAACAATAAAAATGGAGAATTTAATCGCGAAAATATAAATATTTAATCGAAACGAAAATGCTTACAAATTTAGTCAATGACCATAACTTTATACAAATTTTTAGCTGAAAATTCCAATTTCGTCAGCTGTTGAGCATGCGATAGTTTGTAAATCGAAGGAAACTTTAAAATATTAACAATTTTTGCTGATTAAATTGGAGATTTATTCATATTGTAATTAACATGATGCATTTATAGATCTGTAAAGAGTGTATGCATATTATAAAATAGTCCTTGTTAATCCGATTGCGTTATTATTCAATTTTTATGAAAATTATTCGTTAAATATCAAACAAATTTATATTAATTGAAATATCTCTTTCTTTATCTATGTTTATATAATTTCAAAAAATGATATAACCGACGATAATAAAAATGACTTCTTATCCTAATAAACAGATGAAATACATGCTCGAGGACTATTTTTCAATATTCATTAGAAAACTTTCCACATAAGTTCAATAAAGTATAAGCTTAAATATAAATACCTCAAAATCCATTCGTATCAAACACGATCTATCGAACGATAACAAAACATCTCCCGACGAAAAATTAATCTCGGTAAGCAAATTGCGAAATTGAAATATTGGCAAAACTCCGCACACGTTCGCAAAAAGCGATGCGAATTTTAATTCGCCAGAGGGCGGTGGATTTTTTTCCCACAAAGGTGCGATTAAAAATTCGAGAATAAAAGAAGGAAAAAATAATAACTTCATCTTTTATCTCGCCGCGATTCCGAGATATGAAATTTTCCGTTAGCGCATCAAAAAATTAAAATACAAAAAAAGCTTCGATTTCACGGATATGTATCGAAAAACCAGCCGATCAACCGAGGACGTTGAGGTAATCCTGCTATGTATGGGAAGACATTAAAGGAGCTAAAAGGAATAGATATCCCGAAAAAAAAGGTATAAGCGTTTGAAGGGGTAAAGGACACTGAATGAGAGAGAGAGAGAGATTAGATGAGTGGGAGCGGAGACAAAGGAGTGAATTACGGGAAACCCAAGTGATTGCCCCTTGATTGAGGCAGACGAAGATCAGACGAGTGATTACAGGAGAGGTTTTCAGTCGGAAGGAAAGAAGAGGAAAAGAGACGATCGACGGAAAATTCGCTAAATGTATTTAATCAAATCCATTTCCATGAAATCTCTGGATTCAATCAGATTGAAAGCTTTACTGTGGAAGGGATAATGAGATTTTATTCTCCTTAACCGTCTCTCTCTCTCTCTCTCTCTGCCTCTTATAATCGTTTTGGCGGTGCCAAATTCCCTTGAAGGAAATTTTTACGGGAATTAAAATCGTCCTCTCTATCTCCCCTTTCCCTGTGTCGAACCGCAAGATGAGGTTTCATGCCCTATCCGGATTACTGACGCATGAAAGGATGGGAAATCTTTCCCCGGTAATATTTCTACGCACAGCTGCACATATAATGAAATCTTGAAATGGGTGTTTCATTTTTTATCCATCCCTTGCACTTTACTTAATTTTTATGTCGGGATTGATAAGAGGGATGATTGTACCATAGTCTTTTAGAAAAACATACCGCGGTTAGTTAGACAGTCCTTTGAAAATTAGTCTATGAAAGGAAATCAAAATTATCGATTTAATGGAGTCAGAGTTTTTGCGAGGAAGGAGAATGAAATTTAAGTTCTTTTCATCGAAAATACCCGTAATTTATTCTTATCTGTCGTTGATTTGTAATGACTGCTGATGAATGCGTTTATATTCGAATGAAAATAAATGAAAAAATAAAACCAACAGATCAAAATAAGCCACGAAATTTATTGTCGAAAGATTATGGACGTGATTTAAGTGGATTTTTGCAATTTTTAATTGAGTTTTCAAACGTTAATCGATAAAGAAATATGCGATGAATGGCTTTCGTATTTATCGTTCAAGGGATTATCGAAATGTCAATGTTAAAATTACTTATTTACGATAAGCAATGAAAATACTCGTGAATCATGCGTTCTGTGTGATATCCATCGGCAGATTATTTAATTATGCTGACAAAGGTTTAAGACAAGAGACAGGCATTATAATTTAACTGTGCTACATAAATTAATAATTATTAATTATCACTTTTGCATATATGTGGTATATCCATAAAGAAAGTATTGCAGTCTCAAAAAATATCGACTGCACGTTTTAGTCCAAAAAGTGATTTTCGCCATGCTTTCTGTCTGTTTACTACATTTAAAATGCGCAAGTGAGTTACCTGTGACTCGAGTAATAATACATACTAAACAAACATAACAAATCTCCGAAACGATTTTTTTCTCTTCCCTAGTCATTGTGTACCCTTAATATGTCCCGTACTTGTGCAACTCTTACATACGTTGTTTCGTTAGGTGATACATAAGATGTCTTATAAAGAGGGTATCATAAAATAACCGCGGAAAATTTTTATGTCGGCATTGATTTCCATTGAATCGAACTGACAATTATCAATTTACTCTAATTAATACTCTACGTTAAGTTCATAGTTTGCAAAAACATCCTTTCGTGATATATATATATCCAGAGTAATCGTTTGTGAAACGCAATTCATTTGAGAGTACACATCAAACCATCTTAAGTTAATCAAGTGAGCATTCATACCTCAGCGCGGATTATTATTTGATATAAACCTACATCAACTTGAATAATACAGTTACTAAACCACAACGCTAGGAGAAACGGTTTATGACTGCATGGAAAAAAACAAAGGCTTTTCTTCTGTGTATGCCCAATTTGCCATGACACTGTTCCAATTTAACGGAAAACGTCAGACTTGCGTAATGGAGTCCGCGCACCGTTAATCTAATAACACATCTGGAGAGGGTTATACAAAATCGGACGATTGGTTAAACAAACCAAAAACTGTCCCGACTCGTCATCCAAAACCGATCAGTTTCAAACCCAATAACACCGAGGCAAACAATTTCGGATGACAACAGAGGCGCAAGACAACGCGAGAGACGATTCCTAGGATTGGCGAGATGCTAGTTCAGTAAATCGCGCATAGAGCGAAAGGGGTTTAAGGCCGGACGTGATTGATCTCCGTCAGAGGATAGAAAGGACAAGAGAGAGAGAGGACGAGGGATGAATGGAAGTAGAGTGAGGTTGCTATGTGCCCGTCGCTGTACTGCTCGGAGGGCAACAATAGCACGACTGATTCCTTGTTTGTAGAGCAAGTATAAGAGAGAGAGGGGAGGATGGCGTGGTGGATCGTGGTGTGGGGGGGGGGGAGGATGATTTTCCCGATATGGGAGTGCTGCCGTAGTTGGTATCGCGATAGGGGAGGTGACATACCAGGAAGAAGTCGGGGGAATTGATAGGATTGTGTGTGTGGATAGAGAGGGGAGGATTGGAAAGTAGACAGAACTTCCTGGAAGGGGGTGGATCCACGTGGTTTGAGGGTATGAGTACGAATGTTAGAGGATGGGAATGCAAGTAGGCGGGGGGAATGACGGAAGAGGGTTGGAATGGAGTGTGACAGTGTGTGATGGAACTTCCATGGGGACTTTTCCAGACTGAAAATGGGAGGGGTGGATGATCGAATAAGCAGAATGGCGGGTGACAGAGCGGAGGAGGAGGAGGAGTAGGAAGGTTTTTGGACTGGCAGGACCACGAGGGAATCAACCGGATGGAGAATTCATTGGGCACTCCTGGTCCGAACCGTGCCGTGCGCGCTTCGATTTACTCGTGGCGCCACCTACCTACCTTCCACCTCCATCTCTCTCTCTCTCCTGCAACCACATCCCCCGAAAACCCCACCCTATATACCCCTCACTCCTCCTCCCCTCCAAAAAAAAAACGAGAGGACTCCCGAGTTAATTGAAATTCTGGATAAGTTTCGCGAGTTCTTTTATTGCGTGTCTCCGAAGGTTTTTTAAATTATTTTTCGTTACGTACAATTTTTTTACGTGTGGGAGTGGGGTTGGGAATGGGGCGGATTGTTGAGAGAGTAACGGAAAGAGGGGGTGGGGGCGAGAAAGGGTGTGATACATGACACGGCCTAAATCATGTTTAATTAAGTACTGCATAGGGATTCAATCGGTTTCCCAGAATCGGAGGGGCTTTTTTCTCCCTCTCTTCTTTTTGAACAGGATTTTGAATGAACATTTCATGACGGGATGACGGTCTCCGAATGAACTATTAATGACGAATTAATGGATTTGAGGAAATCTGGCTCTCATTCAAACCGACGGAATCCGAAACGGATCTGTAATTGTGGCGTGCCGGCGGCGGCGATTGTTTAATTTTAATATTTTTTACCACGGTAACGAAGGTACCTCGCGGACAAAGACGGCTGCGTAATTTGATTTTTTACGTACAATTAAAAGTGTATAGGAATCTATACGGTTAGGTTTTATAGTTTTCTCATTAGTTAATAAACTTCTATTGTGCCTGTTTCGGAGTAGGAACGATTTAATGTCCTTAACTAAAAATAAAATTTTTAATCGAATTTCGTCCCATAGCGGTGCTTCAAATATCGCGCCTGATTAGGGATCGAAACTTTTGGGGGTATGCTTCAACGAATCTGCTCTCATGAAAGAATTCGTTAAACTCTTTACTCATTTGCAGTCTTTGATTGCAATATTAATTAGAGCCCAGTTTTTAATTTTTGTAATTTTATAGTATACACAGAACAAAGTACTTGACAGTTTCTGACGATTAATATTTTTTAACAGTCACTTATCACCAACCCAACAGTAGATTTTGATCCCGCGACCCCATAAGTGTTGGCCAAACACGCTACCAAGAAATTTGTAGATCGCCATTCTATAACACATTTTTCCTGAAAGATAACAAATGCAAAATTAAATCGTACATAGCTTAAACTGTAATAAATCAAGACGATACAATATGAATTTCATCAAGATGCATAACCTTTTTACAACTTGTATTATATAGAATGTATTACCTTGTTTAAAGTAAGGTAAATTCGTTAAAAGTAATTAATCTAAGTGTTTGATAATTCCGAGCGCGATGACTTAAACGCTGACGAAGGCAATAAAATTCTCAAGGAATTGATTCAACCTATATAAACACCATTATTTTAAGGGCAGACAATTTACCCTAGTTGGTTGACCGAATCGTTTGAATTATTCTGAAAACGTCTTATCCAGTCGAGTGATAATGATGATTTCTATAGCTTATCGAACAGAAGTCATCAACCTTTTCCATGCTCGATAGTTGCGAAAAAACTCGGCGTACTAAGTCCAAACGAAATTGTCTCACGTTGGAAAATAAATCCGAGGAGAGATTTATTGGAAAAATCCCTCCGCGAAAGGGATTTTCGGACGCTTGACAGCCTGAAATGACCAAACCAATGCTCACGGTTCGGCAGGTTCGCCCAGAAAACCAATAGCTCTTATTTTCTCAATCAATCAATGGTTTTGTCACTTTTTATTCCTTGAATTTGTCGTAAAAGAAGTACAAGGTTCTAAGCTTATTTTCGGTCAGATTTTGAATTTAATCCCGTCTCTTTAAGCACGAGAAAGAGTCAGTGCTGAAAGAAGCACGTTGTTATATGTATCAACACACTTCCAAATATAAAGAAAATATTATGAAAGAATGTAATTTAGATCTAAAATAACGAAAAATTTAACTTTTTAGACCCAAAAGTATTTGTTAACATACGCCTAATAAGAACTTGTCTAGGTGTAAGGTCAAAATTTATCCTTTCAAAAACCTGCTACGCAACGTATTTTATTTGCTAATATTTTAAAAAATCAAGTATTATTTTTTATTTGTTATACAAGACGGATCTTGAAAGAATTATTTATAAAATATTTTTTCATCTCCTATTAATTTTGGTTCAGTAATAAATAACCCATGAGTTTTACCTAATGCGACTCAGATTTATTAGTAGATGAGTAATATATTCCGTTGAGTAAAATATGTTGTCGTCGATATTATATCTCAAGGATCTATTTTGAACAAAAGTAATCACAAGTGTAACCATCATACCTATTATATCGCATTTTGCTACGCGCTGTAATTCTCCGTTTTGGAAAGTAATTAATTCTTTAATGTGGATTTTTTTAAGTCGTACGACAATAAATATTATGTTTATTACGTTTTTCCGCACCAGACACACAACGCAGACAAAATACCGGAGAGACAAAGATGGCGAACAGATTAAGAGAGGAACATGGCTCCCGGTGCGTAACTTGACAAGATGCGAATTGATGCTGAAAGTGATGGTCACTGGACCGCGGGAATTGGGCACAGGGACCGCTAAGGAGGGATTTCAGAACGGTTTACGTGGGAAGTCCATTGGTTGGAGTGACACAGTAATAAAGCACAAAAAAAGGAATTTACGGAGCGTGAATAAGAACAAGGTTGTGCTAGCCCATCTACGATGCCGCGTAAGTATGATATTGTGTATCAAAACCAACGTCGTGGAAGCGCTCAACTTTAGGTTTAACAGGATTAAAAGAATATCCCCTGGTTGGTAATTATGAACTTAAATTCAATTTCAATTCACTGGGTAGATGCTATAATACGAGAATCTATATTGTCGGTGATGGAATAAACTTAACTGCGTGGTTATATTTTAGTAAAAAAAATCAACTATGTGAAGGAAAATCAACCCTTTCAAATAAGAATCTATTTTTGACAGCGAAAGAAAAATTACCAACATCACTTCTATCGAAATACTAACATGCTGTCTACGTATTTATTTTCGCTTCTTACATCATATTACAGCGTTTCCATAATTTAAATATGTGAAAATTAAATTTTAATGCTCAAATATGGTCAACACATAACTGTGAAAAAACAGAATGTTTCATCAGATCATAAGTTACCACGTCTATCTCTAATATTATAAAGTCAACCAAATAATTTATTATCCATTTTATTCAAACGACCGAGGAAAAAATAAACCAGGATCGAAAAAGCGGCAGCATACACATTCTTTTTATACCGGAAACGCGAATCAAAGGGAAATTAATTTTCAGAAGCGGAATAATGGAGCTAGCAAAGGGTAAATTTTCTCAGACAATCAAAACATTTTAAATCGTTGCACTTGATTCATCATTCAACTCTCCGTCAAATGGTTAAACAAGCAAAACGGGATGGAACAAAGGCAGGATGGTGATCCGCATCAATCAACCGAGTCGAGGCGATTTGTTGTATGGCGTCGGGAGGGGACGAAGCCAGTGTATTCGGGTTTTGTCTGTTTCCCAGTAGAAGGATCAAGGAGTAAAGAAGGACGTCGGCCATTTGTGGCTGCTAGGGGTCGCAAAAAGCCCCTTTCACGTAGTAAGGGGAATCATAGGGAGGACTCAAAAGTGAGACCGTGGTTGACGACTACATTATCCCACAGTGACAAGTGAAGCGGCCCGCAGTTGTTGCTGCGGGTCTCCTTGATAGGAGAAGTGAAGCACAAACGAGATTTCGGGGATGCGAATGCCAAAACCCTCCCATATCAAATCCCTTTACGCTATGTCACGATTTAAAAGGCGACAGTGAGCGGATTAGAGCGCTAATCTCAGCTCAAGAATGCACTTTGAATTCTTTGAGTCCAAGCGCGAGAAACCATAGTAAAACGTTATTTCAAATAAAGAATTGCGTGAAAACATCCAAACTTTCTTAAATGATCTGAATGGGAGATATTAAAACAATGCATAGTTTTTATCATAAGAAAAATCACTTTTAACAAGTCCATATGTGTAATAGAACCCTTTCTTCACACCGCTCATGTCTATCAAATAGTCATCAATGTACTATTTTTTTATAGAGAATTAATTATGAAAACATAGCGGTCTCATTGTCAGTATAAAAAATAACATTTTTTAACTTGGGAAAACCGCGATAAAAAGTTTCTCGACCTGTATTTAAAGTTTTCAATATTAATATTCCTCTCGTCGTGGAAACCGACGGTTTTTTATTCCCGAAACAATGCCAACGCTACAGTCGGACAGGCGATTGAAGACTCATACGTGGTTGGGAACGTGATAATGAAAACAAACGAAAGGCGGGAATAAGAAAGAGAGAGGACCATCTTGGGAATCCTCAAGGAAACACGGAGGAAGACCACACGCGGGACCACCCACGCACGAGACACGTGCTGACACGCGCGGAAATCCATGACGAAACTAGTCGGGAGGTGAAAAAAAGAAAGGGGCGAACGAAGACGGAAATAATGGCGATATTTATAATTCACGGCGCGGGTGCGTAGGAGTCGTAAATTTAGGTATGGGGTTCGATGGGAAGGGACACTGGTGATTCTCGGAAGAGGCGAGGTTTCGTTTGAAATTAAATTACTCTTACGACGACGGAATGCAATGTGCTGTGATTGCACATATTTCTCATTAACCCTATACGGTTTTTACTTGCACCTGTTTATATTTTTATTTGTTCCTATATGAATTTATACATAATAAGTATGGGCACAACTGATCCAAACCGGTCGTTAAGCGGTTGTCGTAATAAAAATATTACAATCATACATTTGTCAGAGTCGTGTATTCAATGGTCATAAAATAGAAATGAATGCGAGAGAGAAGAGAGGACAAAACAAGGAAATTTTCTTGGAAGTAGTTACTAGGAATTCTTTATATTTTTCAAATTTTAAGCGAGAATATCATGATTCAAGTTAAGAAAAAACACTATTTACCAAAATTTAACATTTAACATGCATAAAATTTATCATGAAAGACAAATCGTCACATTCGACGCTACGTTGTATTCTTAAATTAGAAATACTCAGTGGTATACAATTCCATATACTTAAGAATTAAAATAGTATCATTACGTTGCTGAAAAAAATGATAAAAGAAGTCGCGTGAAATAAAAAACTCCAATATTTATATTTTTCGTCTAACTTCGTCAAAGGGACCTTTTAAACTATAAATAACAATCTGACTTTGAAGAAACGGTTATCAACTTGACAACTCTCATATTTCAAATGTTAACCCTTATAATACTCGATAATATCAGTCCATAAAATCATTATCTGTATATAAATATTACATACCCACGAACTGCATTGCCTTTTGAACCTTTACCGGAGAATTTTGAATAACTCGAAGCCTTATCATTTGAACAGCCCTGCCCTCTTAACCTTATCTTTTTTATTTCCTTTTACCGAATCGAACCTAAAGGAAACCGAATGTTTTACGATCGACATTATCTCCGACGGAACAAGCAAATTAAAACAAAAGAAAAACGTAACATTCTCCGGATCCCCCTTGAAGGCGGCGGCGGCGGCGTTCCCCGTAAAAATCGGACATCCGGATGATTTGTTACTCCGGCGAGTGGAAGGACAACGACTGTGAGAGGAAGAAGAAGAAGAAGGCATACGAAATACGGACCGGACTCTCTCGTGAACCCCTTTTCCTTCCTTCCCTTCCCTATCTACCTCCCAAACCCGTCACGTATTCCCCGCATAAGGTCGATGATACGGGGAGTTTTTGAGCCCCTTGTCGCTTTGAACGTGTGTGAATGTGTGTGTGTGTGTGTGTGCGCTCCCTGACATGTCCGAAAATGGTTCGTCTGGCAACCGAAAAAAAAAAATCCCTGGCGCCCGGCCATTGGTCGTCTTTACAAGGGATTCGGAAGGAAGAATTAAGGAAAGGAGAAGAAAAAATAAGCAGGATGATAAACGGAACGTTTAGGATAAAAATGGGAGAGGCTCGGTGGCCGTTTGTTCGACAGGAGAAAGATAAATACCGAGAGAAGGACGCGATGGAGCCGAAATGCCACGCGAATGATGAAAAGTGATGCGGGAATTTGAAGCGGTCATGATGGAAAGAGAAAAAGAATAGAGCCGACGACGGTTAAAAAGGAAGAGAAATAAAACGAGCCGAGACAAGAAGTCTGATGGAAGATATATATATATATATATATATAAATAATGCATCATTCCAGTTCATCTTGATCGAAGATAGTAATGCTCGAAGAAAGACGCCGTTAAATTATACGGGAGTCGAGATAGAGTGTTATTATATTTTCATAAACGCGATACGAACTCCATTTGCTGTAATCGTGACGTCTAAATGGAGCATTGTGCGATTCGAAAGATGAGAGGATACATAAAGACATAAATGGTGCCGCGGAGATCCGTTCGATCGCGGTTCATTTCCTTTGCGATGCCATTGTCACCACACGGCTTCTCGGACATGTTTCCTAATGCCTTAAAAGAGAGAAGGATGTCTTTCTCAATTGGAAAAGGTTTGATGATGACGGTTCTCTTGGGGCATCGGGTCGATTAAGATTGTTCTAAACGATAGTGTATCGGAAAAATTAGTGTATAATTTCTGTGTAAATCTTAAACTAACTTGGCGATCCCTTTTTTTCAAGTTTATGAAAGTAATCTTACCAAATAGATCGATAGTTTTATTCCCGTGATATATATATATATATATATATTTAACTATTTTTAATTGCAGGTGTTGCTGATTTTTTTGTTTAAGTAGGGGGGGAGGGGGAGGCGCAGTCATTAAGTACATTATTGCTGCGTGAATAAAAATATTTATTATTTGACAAAGCTACTTAATTTGATTGAGTATCGATAAGGTAATGCAAGATATTTCATTTTATCTTACGAACATATTATCAAAAGGCTTGAAAACTACTAGTCTCAATCAAGACAGCGACTCATATGTTTACCGCCATCCAACCATTTCCCAGAGTTGTTGACGTGCAAAGGGACATAATTTAGAGGTAAACTGAGTTAAGACTGGAAACAAAGGCAGTTTAGTTGGCCTTCCTCGCAATGAGCCCGGGTTCGAATGGCTGCGGTGGAGAAATAGCAATCTGGCGTAACGGCGTGTCCTGAGGAGGGTACGCAATTACGGGAACCCCTTTCATAGAGAGAGAGAGAGAGAGTTGCGTGACCCGTTAGCACATTTGGTGGAAATGATCAAACCCACGCCTTAAGCTCCATATGCTCAGGCTATCTACATGTAAATGTGATAGCGTACAGAGATGAATATTAGAAAAACTGTTGCGGAAGCGGTGTAACATTGTCAAAACGCACTTACTGTAATTATCCCGTTTTTAGCAAACGTTTTTAGTGATTACTGCATATCTCATTCAACGTTAATGGCGATTCTGAATTAAATTACTTAAAAAAAGAAAATGAAATGTTGTTAATTCCTTAAAAATAATACGAGGTTAAGAACGTTTTTGGAAATAAATGAAGAACAGAATTAAACATGTTCCGAACGAATTCAATGGATAATTAACTAGCTCCTGTTATGGCTAATACAAATACACATAATAATAAATTTTTAAAATTAAAAAATTAGTGCATACTCAGGTATCTCCAGTAGCCATATATTATTTTAAAATATACTCAGGAGCGAATATCACTGATGATGGCTGCCTGGTAACCTTTTGAAGGCTTATGTATATACACACGTATTTTTTAAATTTGATCGTTAAGTACTTATTTTGTTAACGTATTCAACGAGTTTCAACAGATCATTAAATACAATGACGTTGTTTACGTAGCAACAGTGAGACATTTTTAGAAGCATCAGCAAAATTTCATTTTACGATGAAACCGTATCGCACCGACATAGCAGCAGTAACAACTGCTTCTTGCGCTCTTGTCCTCCAGAGGAAGCTAAAGGGAAAAAAACAAACCCATTCGTGTCCCGGTACAATAAATAATGACACCGTCGAGGAAAACATAAATTAAACCTCTGAATCACTTCGTAAAAAAAGAACGGGAGACGATCGAAACAAAAAATAGAACTCGGAACGTGGAATAAAAACAAAAACTAAGATATCTTACGTTTGGTTTCGCTTATGTTTTTTTTTAAATTTTCCAGTCTCAGAAAATCACGGCTTCGGCGCCAGTCGTCTGCCGAGAGTTAAAGTACACCCGATGATTACGTCACCGTCACGAAGGGGGAAAGGGAGGAGTAAATGGGAGTTGGAAAGGGCAGGAGGCGCCCGGGGTAGGCCAAGGGATTGATTGTGCCGACTTGATTGCAATGCGTGGGTGGACAGGAGTTGGGGAGGGTGGTGGTGGAGGTGTCTGGATAGATTCTGGAGGGGAAGAGGGAGGTGCAAGAGAGGGCAGGGAATGGAAGGTTGTTACGCTTGAGAGTTGCAGAGTCGGCTGGTTGGCGTTGGGAGTAAAACACGAAAGGGCGTTTGGTGCCAGAGTTTCCAAGGCGTGGGTAAATTGCGAGGGAACGTAGGATCGGATAGGATGCAGTTACTTTTTCTTTTATTTTTTAGGTGTGCCGTGTTTGTCTCCACTGAAAACGTGCTTAATAGGCAGGCATTGTTCGAAGAATCTGTTTTGCCTTAAGGGTTTCTTAATTAGTTTAATTGGTACTTTGAAAAGAAAGGTCATGCTGAAAAAGCGCCTACTTCGTGTCTTTCCAAGAAAGCGCCTTCACTTTATCTAACCTAAATTTTATTTTTCATCCCGAGAAATAAAAAATAACGTAAATCTTGCATACATCAGAAGATATTCACTAATGTTAAATTATATGGGAGAAATTAGGTTTATTCACTTAAAACTTGGAGGATCAAGTAACAGAAAACTTTAAAATTGCATATATAGGATAACCTAAACATAAAAACCCAAGGGGAACTTTAATAAAGGAAAATATGCCCAAAAACCATTTTCGATGATTTTCGCACGAATAATTAAATCTCCAACTACGATATTCATTCTCAGAGTTTTCCATAAAGACCAAAATACGGTTTTCCGCAACTTTATTTAGCGTTAGAAAAATTATTTGAAACCGGGACATAGAAAATATAGTCTTGCAATGTAAATTAAAATTCTGAAATTTCATGGATAAAGTAGTGTAATATTTATTTCCTCGCGATGATTTCTTTAACGCTGAAGATATTTATTTTCTAAAACTGACTCTTATCATTCATTAAATCCATCCATAAGAGATAATTTACAAATGAGCATCTAACTCCGACATAAACTGATAAGACATTTCTAAGTTATTCCAGTACATAGATACGGATGTTAATCCTATTTTTAATCGGAACAAAATTGGAGTCATTTACTTAAAATATAACAAATCAAGCATATTTCACCAATAATATTTTTTTAAATTTAAATCAAGTATATACTGATTTTTATAGCAAAAGTTAAAAATATCATTTATTTTTAACTATGCGATGCAAATATATTTTTGATAGCACCATGAAAAACATAACATTCGAATTAAAAGCTAATTTCTCGTTTCCTGGTATAAAAACAGTCTCTCTCTAATTTAACGGCCTAAAATAATTACCTCGTAAACAACAAACGTTTCCAGTAATGACCTATTTTCCTTCTGATTTTTATATGGCCTATAATAATTACAGAAAATTATATATTTGCGTCCATTCCCCGCAATTTAGAGCACGGTTTCGAATAATTGACGTCAGGCCCCACATTCAGGCAAACCACCCAATTTGATCAATCTCGCGCGAAACGTGGAAATAGCTTGGGCGAAGTAATTTCGATGCATTCAGGTCGGACATTGGCTCCAATCAGACAGCGGTGCGTTCAGTCTGCCGTATCTTCCTCCCCGAGGCTCAGAGAGGAAGGAAAGGAGTAAATGGGCCGTCATCATCATGGACCCTTTTGATCAAACTCGCTTGTGGTTACAGAATAGGCTTCGTTATCCGCGCACTTAGCCGATCGGCGTTGCCAACATTACCGCGATTGTCGGCGAAAGGGGGACGGTCCAAGTATCACAAGCCCTTGGTCTCGAAACTTGTAAACAGAGCGATGACTATAGGAGAAGTACGGTTCCGGGAAGGGAGATCCTTTATTTTTTTTCAAAGAGGATATCGAACGAAATTGGTATCCGAAATTAAAGGGTGAATTGCGGGCAATCACTGTGTTTTATGATCTCGTTGAGGGCGTGCCTGCTCCATTCCGGGTCGATGACGAAACGAAAGGCTACGGGACTGCGATGGTTTGCGTTTTATTTTTTGCGCTCGAGCGTTCTTTCGTTTTTTTCCACGCTCGTCCGCTTCGAAATGAGGATCAAAATATAAGGTACCTACTTGGGACGATGCGTCATACATTAAACGGAGTCGTGAATGTGCTAGGAGGCCTGGCGAATTTCGTATATTTTTTCTTTTTCAATAAAGGAAATTCTTTTTTACGTCAGTCATTACCAGTGGAATTTGAGAAATTTTTACAAATAAAATTATGAAAAAACAGTAAAGAGAAATTAAATTCTCGTCAAAAGGTTTAAAATAAAAACTCATTTAAAGACGTACGCATTGTTATAGTAAAGGAGATAAATTTAGAGAAAAAAATTCAAATTTTATCTTTACGAAATTGTAAAAATATATTACTTATAACCCTTTCCGTCAGGAATTTTATCAGAGAAGTGTTTTTTTCAATTGAATCTTAACTCTGAATAAATTAGTAATTTCTTTACCAAATTTTTATACAATAGGCAACACATTTTCCAATATCTTTTATATCCTAAACTGTTTCTATAATATGCATCAGAAGTTACTAAATAATCTAATTGAATGTCCATAAAAATAGAGTTGCTGAAACGGTTAAATATATCGTCGTTAGTCAACAGAAAAAATAACATTGTAAATTCGAATCAGAATCTCAAGGTATTCATTGTTCACTGTAAGTTTACATCCAGGAGTTAAGAAATCCCTCCCGTCAGGTTGGCATCACTAGCAAAGGCACCGCGAGGTAAAAAAAGAAAGAAATTACGTCCAGCAAAAGGTCTCCGCTTCATTTGCATCACGGAGCACAACAAAACATCGATCAATATAAAATTCTTGAGACCAACGCACCGTAGCGTCCATGCATACACGCACATAAAGGCGACACCCTATCTTTGGCTAAGAGGAAAGAGACAGGCAAAAGAATGGCGCAAAGAGAGACCGCCGTCAGAAGTAAGCAAAGGAGAAATTTGCAAAGTGAGATCATGCACACACACGCCCGACATGGAAGGAACGGGGGATTGAAAGGAGGGAGAGGGGGGAGGGGGGGAAGATGGAGGGAGGAAAAGAGAATAAGGAAGGCAGGGTGGGGTGAGAGAGAAAAAGGGAAGGGAGGAGAAAATGGTAGGAAGAGGAGGCAGAGAAGAGAGAGAGGAAATGAGAGATGAGGAGAGCAAGAGAAAATGGGAGGTACAGAGGGGAGTGAGAAGGGAAGAGCTGAAAAGGAAGGGATAGGAAGGGAGCGAGTGAGGGAAGAAAATGAAATCAGGGCGAAAAGGAGATAAAAAGGGGGAAAGTAGATAGGAAAGGAAAAATACGAGAATTAATGAGAAAAGGGAGGTAGAGAGAAACGAAAGACGAAAGGGAGAAATGGAAGAAGGGAAAATTGAATGAAAAAAGGGAGAAAAGGAGGAATGAAAAAAAGGAGAAAAGGAGTAAGGAAAAAAGGAAATAGGGTTGGAGGTAGGGAAAGGAGAGAGGAAGGGAGGGGAAGAAAGTGGAAGAGGGATAAAATGGAAGAAAGCGGAGGGAAGAGAGAGAGAAAAACAGAAAGAGAGAAAGGAAGGGGGGGGGACAGAGATAGAGGGTGTGTGTAGGAAGTGGAAGAAGGTAAGACTGTGGAAGAGGTGTGGGGTTACGTCCGAGGAGAGACACGGAGAGGAACGGTGGATAATAGACCGGATGGGGGAGGGAGAGAGAGAGAGAGAAAAGGGAGGAGGAGAGAGAAAAGAGTATGATGCATTGCCCGGGGTCCTTCGGCAGTGAATTAGCTTCGCCACTCCTTCCTCTATTTGCCTCCTTCCAACCATCGCGGCCGATCTTACGAGGGGGGAAGAAAGGTGAGTCACCATCGCGTATCACGCCATGTAACTGCACGGGTTTTGCGTGGGCAGACAGGTAGTGCAAGAAGTGAGAGACGGGAGGATATGAGGCGGGGGTGGGATGGGGAGGGGGGGAAGGAAAGGGCGTGTGTGTGTGTGTGGGTGGGTGCAAATATCGCGAGGAACGGCCGAGGAGTTTAAGAAGAGGGGGAGAATGGGGCGGGCGGAATTGCGAGCAACACGGTCTGTGAGATGGATAAGGAGGAAGCTAGTTCTCGTGTGTATGTGATACGAGAATTAATGGGCATTAAGTCCTCGTTCCATAGTTAATCATAAGGCAGTTTTTTCGGAGTGGGAGAGGGAAAGGGTGGAGGTAGTAAAAAAAAAGGAAGGAAGAAATCCTTAAAAATAACATTTGATTTATACTTGCTTCCTAGATCCTGACCAGAAGATACTCTAATATTTTTTTCGCCGCCTGAATTTTATGGTTTATCCGCGTGATTTGTGTAAAGATCCAGGTTGTGGGTGTCTTGCAAAAAAAAAGAAGCAAAATCAAGCCGTTTTTTATGGCTCGTTTAAGCGTTTGATAGGAGTGTATTCTAAGAAACGAACGCAATTTGGCTTTATGTGTGTCTTGAGTGTGAGCTTCATGAGTTATGCGCCCGGAAAGGCAAAAAATAGAATTTTTTCGGTTCGAGAAAATCTCATTCTCTTAATCTACTACGAGGAGAAGTTATGTGTTGGATTTTACATAAATTCGCACATAAAATTTGGAATTTTTAACTTTATTAGAGCAATTATAAGGTATTACTTAATTTATAAACCAAATAATACATGGGAGTGTAATTAAAGTTTTACTGGTAACGTAATTAAATGCTTATAGGCTTATAGGTTTATTACATATTTATCGGATAAAATGTTTATTTCCGAGATCATAATCGTCTGTAGGTACTAGACTTGTTATCGTACGGACGCTCATTGTAAATTGCCATCCAGTGCTGTTTATGACCTAATTAAAATAAATATAAATTACATCGTTTTAAGGCTAACAATAACTATTATGTACGGTAAAATCTCGGTATATAGTACCTTAGAATAACAACTTTTTTCAAATGTACGAAACTTTTGTCGTTAACCGTGAAATAACCATCACAACTTATGTAAAAATATCATTGTACTCAATGTTATGTATGATTCTGTAGTACGAATAAATTTATATAGTCCAGGCACCATATTTTTCACTAACACTTATTTTAAGTCGAAAAATTACATCAACAATGTATTTATTAAAGATTAATGACCCCTGAAACTCGTTCAGCAAAAAGATATGGCATATAGAAATTTTTAGTCTGTTTTCTGTTGTTTTACGAATTTTCCTCATTCCTTTCTTCTCTCCGATTCCACGAAATGTTATTTGACTTTTCCTTCGCTGCCTTCTAAGAAAACATCCGTGTAGATGTTTGTTTCTCCTTCCTATGGCGCATAATCACGACACTGGGCCACCACAGACGCATGTCGGTTACAATTAAGAATTGATGGTGACGTTTATCTACTGAACTGTCTTTTGTTTTAAGTTTGGGCTAAAAAAATGTAATCCGTTTAATTCTCATGAAACTCGGTAGTTTAAATAAAAATTACTTAATGAAAATATAAACATTTAAATAGCAATTCACAATGTAAAAAAATAAAATTAGGATATCAGTTGTTAACAATCGATTTCTAGTTTTTTTAATGAGATGAAAACGTTGTTTTGAATAAGTAGGCAAGTATGGTGAATTTTTACTTTCTCTCTGCCGTTCTGTAATTTGTAAGCAAAGACTAGAAAAAGGGTTGGTCCGTATAAATTTTTTACACTACAATTAAATTCAAGAATAATTATGAATACCTAAAGAAAAAATCTACGTCTATTAAACTCAATCTAAACATTCTTTTAATAATATATTTTTAATTTGCGATAATTTCTCAGAAACCTTGCTTTAAAAAATAATTGCTGAGTTAAGGAGTCAGTAACATTATATACTTTAGGTCATATGATATTGATTCTAAAATGTCCTTAAATTAAATCTGAAAATTCAGAATAAATAATTTACATAATAGAAATTGCACATTCTGCATTCCTACGGAGATTTTTAAAATTCACTATTTTTGCTCCTATATAATTTCAATTTAATGTTATTTAATCCCTCCAAACTGTAATCGCATCAACAGAAATATGAGAGAACAACGTTCCCAGATAAACAAACGCGCGAGAGGAAACTGACATAGACAAAAGGAAAAACAGGGCGACATCCCTTTTCGCCCTAGAGATTTAATTCTAGCGAACTGTTACATGTGAGATCAACGACCCCAAAACACACTCAACAATGGTTGCTTCCCAAGCGGGAACAGGAAGGCATTAAGGGAACTCATCCACGAGGGACTCCGTTTTCATGAAAGAGACGGGGAGAGAGAGAATGGGAGAGAGAGAAAGAGAGAGATAAAGGGAGAGAGAGAGAGATAGAACACGAAGACGAGGGAAAGAGGGAGAAAATAGCCCTAGAGAAAAGCGGAACGAGGAAAAAAGGAACGAGGACTGTAGGAAACAATGGGTGAAAGTAGGTGGCGGAAGGCATATCACAGGAACAGTGAATAAAAAGGAATTTCGATGGAGGTCTTGAAACGAGAGGAAGCGAATGGAGATGGATAGGAAGGTAGAAAGGAAGAGGGAGGGAGAGAGAGAGGAATGGGTTCACAGACGGATGGTCGCCGGAGGAAGCGTGATTGCAGACCGCAACAGGAGACGGTTTCGGCGTCGTCGCAGAGATTGAGAAGGAACATACACGTGGACGACGTGTGATGAAGGAATGGTAACCGGGACGGAGTTGGTTATTTGCGAGGGGAGGAATAGGGGAAGAGAGGAAAGCGGAGATAGTATGCATGGGTAATTAGAAGCCACCCTGCTTTGTAAACCACCCTCTCGTTCTCCACAACAATCCGTCCCGCCCAATTTTCTTAAGTTGTTGCTAACTAGCACGGCCATATCGTTTTCCACTGGCACCCACCTTGTGCAAATCCAGTGACCGTGTTTCGCTCTGCGCTTATTACGTCTTCTCCATCGCTATGATTCTGCTCGTTCCTAAGTTTACGTTTCTAAGTGAGATAAATTTTTTATCCAGGTTTTGACGTTCTCATGTTTGGTGTTTCTATCATTTCACGGTTCCTCTTCTACGAGATGATTTCTCATGAGAACGGCATCTCAGAAATAGATGGGTTTACAAAAAATAATGGGATGGTGCAGAGCGAATCGAAGGTGAAGAAATGAAGGAAAGGGAATGAAAATTGTGGATGTAGAAGTACTTAATAAAAATATAGAAACGAAATAATAGAAAAAACAATTAAAATTATCATCAAAATACAGTTCACCGAATGAGCCGTAAACATCTTGCAGATAGTTAAAAAGAAAACAATAACATAGTGACAACAGATTCTTTTTATTTAATGAAAGCGAGAATTTTAATAAACATTTCGACATAGGACCTCGTGATCAGGTATGCAACCTAGCTTCCAATCTAAGTCTTTTGATTAATTAATCGATCAAATGACTGCTAAGTTGTGTTCTCTTTAATTGGTGATAGAATTACCTTCGATGAAGCAAGGGTTTAATCTAATGGCAACCATACAAAATCATCTAATGAATCTAGATTTAAGTAAGTTTCGAGATAAACCTAGGACCAATATTTTAAATAGTCCTCCTTCCTCCTAAAAAAAAGTGCAGTCAAACGTCTAATGAAACTGTTATTAACTTCTTATCCTTACTGAGCCAAATAAATAAAAATTCAATATTAAGATTTATATCACGATATGTGTTCAGTTTTCCAACAGTCGACCTTTAATAGCTTAGATTTTTAATACAGAAAACTTTAAAACGCAAAAAGTAATGATTTTGTAATACGCACTGTTATAAGGCGGCCACTCTAGGTCACACGAAAAATTACAGTTTCGAAAGGTAATTTGAGTAATTGGATTAATATTATAGGTAATCAATTCAATTCTAGAAAAAATATCACTTTTAAGAGGAATGAACGCCAGATCGAGATGGCCACCGTAAGAGGCTTGAACACGAAAATAGAATTTTCAGGCAATATCTAAGGGTAAAGTTTAAATCAACATAACGTTGAATACGTGATAAGAATACTACTATCCCGCTTTAAGGAACGGCTTTCAAGAGAAGACGAAAAGAGTAAGAAATGTGAGAGATATGAGAGAATCAAAAGCAGATGGAAGAAAAACTAGAAATGAAACAGAAGAAGAAAGGCACCGGAGGAATGAAAGGGCACCTTCAATATGCAGATACTTTGTGAAGGAACGTATTCGCGTTCCGATATGATAGATTGGACGGAAAGCGTGGTTCAGCATTATTACGCCTAGCCCTATGCTTGCCGCAAAAGAACCCTGGATACGAGCCAGCGCCGGAATGAGGGTTATCTTCTATTCTAGTAAATCTTTTGTATGGAATGCCGAGCAGAGTGGGATGCAGATTCTTATTAAAGTCCATTTGGATGATTGGAACGCGAAAAGGAATTGGTTTCATGCGAGTAATGAAAGCGCTGGATCGGAAGTCCGGTCCAAGTGTATTAAAATCGACGTCTCTTGATCCTGAATTTCATCCGGTTTACCTACGTGGTTGAAGAGGCATTTTTGGTCAAGTTTTCTTTACGTTAATACCCCTCAAAGGACTGAGTGTAAAGATGTACGAATTTAATTCGCATTTCCCCTTTATTACGACAAAATGCTCGAAAATTCTGTTATACATATATGTAGTAGGTAGCTATTTCCGAGTAGAATTAGTACGTAAAGACGAATCGACTTCTGAGAAAAACATGGACGCTTCGCTGAGCTATATTTTCGCACTCTTAACTGACCGTTGCTTGCTCGTTAATTTAGGAAGTCACATGCAGTGACCGCAATGTTATTACAAAGAATGTCGAAGATTTTTTTAAATGAATCATTTGTAATTTTGCTTAACTCTCAAATTTGTCTGAATTTCAAAATTTATTTGTAACATTTTTTGTCTATAAAGAATTTGTGAAATTTTATAGCATTGCAAATTTCAACTGCTACATAGAGTAATATTGCTTTAGTATCAAGGATCAATGGGAAAAAGTATTTTTTTATTGCTTTACTCGTGAAAATTCTTTGTGGCGATTGGAGAAATAACAACACGAAATAATTTTTCTACTTAGGGTATTATTGTAAGCAGAAAAAATGGATTTACAATGCTATGAAAATTAAAAACAATAATTTAAATTCCTGAATAAGCGCTAAGAATCTAAAACTTAAAAATTAATTACTTGTCTTAGGTATCCCCATTAGTCAAAATAAGGTTACAATATTATAATATTGGACATTTAATTTTTGATAAGTAAAACGAGCTCGATAATTCTTGAACGAAACTTAACTCTTTACGAATCCCAGGATTTAAATCTATATTTCCCTAAAATACAAAGCTATTGTTACTTATTTTTCGGCGCGTTTCGCTTTCAGCATAATCGGCTATTAGCATCGGTCTGTCCGTCCGTCCACATGTTTGTTTTCGGCTTCTACCGAACGATTTTTCATGAAATTTGATATTAAAGACTTGCAGCAAAAGATAATAAGAAAATCACATAAATTAATCACGTACGCCAATCAGGGGTATCATTTTATTGGTGACAAAAAATGGACTTTCCGTCATGTCTCGTAAAGTGTTGGGCATATCAAAAAAGTTTTCAAATAAAACTTGTAGAACTAGTAGAGTATTTCCTTATCGTATTCATTTTAATCGTAGGACTGGCTGTTATCAAGAAAATAAAATCAAGTCTTAATTCGAGTTGAACTTAAAAAATTTTTGCATGGTTACTTCACCATTTTTGCTAACATAAACAATCTCACAAAAATATGTTTAATTTCCTTATGTGCGCATGCAATATTTTAAAATAGGAAGAAAATGGATTATTTATGACGAAGAAAAGAACTTTAAAACGCTATTTCCCTTACGTACACGTACATCATTTCTTTCAAATACTCCATTGCACGATAAGCTGTACACATTCCTAACTTATTGTAATAATCTGACGATGGATTGCCGCAAAATCACGTCTCATTCGATTAAATATAAAATAATAGAATTTAAACCTGCACATATGCATATCGATCTGGGAGTGTGCAAATGTAATTGTGACAACGACTTTCAACTTCTTACATTTAAATAATCTGGAGCTAAATTGTATTACCTTATCCAATAAAGAAAATGAAACGCACGAACTGAAAAGGGAGCACCTGCTTCGACAATGGACGCTTAAACGAACAGAAATACGAAGTTGGAAAATTTCCTCAAAAAAATATATTTCAATATGCTCACTTTTTGATTAAGTCACTCAGACATCGAAATTCGATCACCGCCGAAAAGGAGCAAAGAGCCGAAGATCCTTTTCATCTAACCTTTTGGACACCTACGAATTTTCGCACACCGTCTACTCGGATATTAAAAAAAAGGTAACTGAGGAATTTATTTCAGCCCACGCACAGACCTCTTTATCCACCTGCTCCGCAACGGTGATAGCTCTATAATTTCCACCTGCGTGACATCTTGGAAATTTCCTTTTTCAGACGCTCCATCCCGTTTCGCATCACTACTTCCCGCAGAAGGCGCGATGTGCCTGAAAGATGTTCGCAGGGAGAGTAAGATAAAGAGACACCTTGCATCTCCGGAAATTAAAACTTCCACGCTAAACTAGGGACTGAGGAGAGGTGGTTAGGAGAGTGGGAAGGAAGGAGAGAGAGTGAAGGTGGAGGAAGGGGGGGGGGGGGGGGGGTCGGAATAAAAAGAAATTCGGTTGCCGTAGCAACGGAGAGCGAGAGGGAAAGAGAAGTTTCCAATTGACAACGGAGGACGCGAGGAATTCGAGTTTCCAAAGATTCGGGCGTGTTTTTTTATCTTGTTTTTGGACCCTACCCTCGAGCGGTGTTGACGGTGAGTTTTGATGGAATTGTTTTCTCGGTCGAAGAGTCCTCGCGTCTCTCGTGTTTTTTTATTTATTTGCGGTGTTTATTCTTCTTCCGTAAACTGCGGAATTCGTGTGTCTTTAAATATAACGAAGAACCCAGCATCTCGGAAATTCGGAAATTCGGAAATTTTCTCAATTTGTAAATAAGAAACCCTTAGGAATACGCAAGGAACTATTTTTACGGGTTATAATTATCGTTTTTCGATAAAAGATAACCAATCATACAAAATAACATTTCGTATTAATCAGGAATTTGAAAAGGAACCAAAATAAAAAGTAAATTAATTACTGTAATACCAATGTTGAGTGTAAATCAATAATGGAAGCTGAAATATTGTAGAGCAGCGCTGCACAACGTTATTCTATGAAAGGGCCGCAGTAGCAATTCTTCCCGAGGGTGGCAACTTTATATTAATATGCATAAACAAAATTCAGATTTCGTTATTAATTAATAATAAATAAGTATTATATGAATAATTCTCATAACTGAATTTAAAATGCGCAAATACAACATTTGGTCTAAATAAGAAGTCATTACGACTGAATCCATTAAAAAATTTTATCCTTAAAAAATTAAACATCTGTTTAGCACCAAACATGCTTAAATTCGATCCCTGAGCTTACATTTCCGAAGCCAAATTATCTCATAAAATCGCCATCAGCAAAGGTCCTCGATTACTTAATCATGAAATGGAATACCTCAACGGATTGTTCTGAAGCATCCGAAAACTTTTTAAATGTTTTGTCGGGCTCTAAGTGATCGAAATAGAGAAGAAACCTATGGTTTTATTTAACTTCTTCAGAGAATTGTTTGTTAAAATCTGGGTATTTTGTTTCAAGGTGAGGTCTGAAGCTCTACTATTTCTGCACGCTTACATTTTGGCCACAAATTAGGCACACGATTTAACATTTCAGCTAAAAAATAATAATAATACATCTCAGTCCAATGCTACTGTAACAAAATTTTCTTCTAGGGTCCATGTCTTCACTTGAATTCCTTCAGTTATTGAAACAAATTCTATTGGGGAAAGAAAAAACTTGAAAATGACAAGCACATGCAATGGCAACCAAGGTCCGAGAAAACTATTAGCAGGTCAGGAGCAAATCATTTAGTCAATGAAACCCGATTTAATTAAAATAAATGTTGGCTATGAAAGTAGTAATTACATCAATAATATCATCAAACAGAAGAAAATATGTACCACAGAAAAATTGTAAATAGAAACAATTAAAAAGATGAAACATGAAACTGCATATACATAATCCATTGCATTCTTTAGTTTTTTTGTATGTCATGACGTTAGATAAGTTCATATATTTATGTAAATAATTTTATATCGATATTATCTACAACGAGATAATTTTAACTCATTTGGGCAGATTTATCGGTCACTGGGGTTGTAAAAAGAACCCTAAAGATGATAAATAATTTTAAAGTAAACATCTTCCAAAACATTTTGCTAGTGAATTACATCCGAGGCAGATCTTTCGAATTGTTTTCAGGAACGATGCTAACGAAACTTCCAATTTTTCTTATAGTTCAGCGCTTTATATATGTATATGTAATTGGAATCATTTGGCACATGCGAATGAAAAAATCATGGAGATCGTTAAGCACCTGGTGCGAGGCTTGGGGTAAAGCCACTTCCGCTGGCGCTGATGGCAATGGCATCTGTGCATCACTTTGAGGAAGTTTTGACTTTAGTTCGATCATGCGCCACATGCAGTATATATGCATTCTATAGCACGTGATCTGATCATTCAACGAGTAGATTGGTGGATTACCTCAACAAAGCTGCGTGATTGGAAATACTGGATTTGGTGGCACATACGACCGATAACATGAAGTTTGACCAGTAAGCTAAGGTCGTTTGAACGAATCACGAAAATTCCTATGAATATCATAGAATCCCGAGAAAAAACATATAAATAGGCCTTTGCTAATGAAAATCTTAATAAGCATGACAACCTAGCCAGTAGGTATATCAATTTTAAGCCGTGATCTAAATTAATATATTTCAAATATCTTAGGAGACTATTTTTATAGCATAAATCTACCTCTTTATTATTCAATTAGCAAATAATTACTAACTTAAAACACTGAAAGAACGGAGATTTTGTCACCAGAAAAAAGTAAATGTTTTATAAATAAATTCGCAACGGTAATTTTGAATTTGAAGACGCTGTAGTGATATTTATTCTCGTCCGAAAATGCGGTCGTCGTCCTTAACGGAGACTGCGACGTATTTGCATATTTCTCCGCACTGTCTCCATCCGCATTCGCCCAAACAAAAACAACTCTTTTTTTTTTCAAACTCGGATAGTTGCAACTTTTTTTTACCGATTGGCGGTGTACGTATGACTCGGTTACGCCACCGAAAGGGGGACAAAAAAGACACCGCCGCGACGGAACCAGCAAGAGACATGCGGGGGAGAAAGATAAGGACGTCTCATTTTACATTTTTTTCGGTTTTAATTCAACTTTTCTCCCTCCCATCTCCTTCCTCCTTCCATTCTTCCCCTCCTCATCCTCCTTTTGTCTTCCGTGCCGACTCAAAAAAAAAAACCTCCCTCGCTCTCCTCCCTCGTCCTCCGGGCCAAACACTTTTTCTCCCACTCGTACGATTCCCACCCTCCGCTCCGAACTGTTTACTCCAAAAATCCCCAACTCCTCTCACCACCTCCCTTTTCCTATCCCCATCCTCCCTCTCTTTTTCGCCCTCCGACCATCATGACATTCCATAGCCCAGTCATCAAAGGAAAAAAGAAGGGAAGAGTTCGGATTGGATCGTGCAGCAGAGACACACACACACAACAAATGTTTCCTCTCCCCCTCGCCCCGAGAGAAACAAAAAAGCAAAGGATTTGAAAAAGCGGGGAACGTAGGGTGGGTAGAGAATAAAATAAAAAAGAAAAAATGAGCGGGCCGCTTTCTTATTTTTTTTACCACATTTTTCGCGTGTTCAGACTCATTCGTATCATTCCTGGACTAACCTCTGCCCTCCCCCCCCCTCTCTGTCTCTCTCTCTCTAGTTTCCTCCCTCAGATTTATATTTATTTCATCCCTACTCATTTTATCTCTCTCTCTCCCTCTCTCCTTTTCTCTTGTCCTTCTCTCCCTCCCACATACGATGTTGCTTGTCTCATCTTCCGTTCCTTCCACTTTATCTTTCATGTGTCTGCGCCACGCTACCTTCTTTTGTTCGGCAGCCGAGACAAGAGAGGACAACGACGACGAATAGTTTCACTCCGCGCGTGTGGTTATTAGAGTCCGGTCAATTTTTCACTCTTCTTTTTTTTTTGTTTTGGGGAATCTTCCACCTCTTGTATCTTTCCGAGAATTTTTTTTGGAAAAAATCGAAAATGTTTAATTAAACTTGCGCTGTTCTTAAAACTTGTTTTATTTTTTCAACGCCTTCTGCTGTTAATGTATGACTGATCATGAAGAGCTGATATCATGAACCACTAAATTCCGCGTAGTGGGAACCAATGACTTTATACGAAAAACGTATACAAACAATACTTGTCATTCAGGTGAATCGTCTCCTCCACTCTACGAAAGCAGTTTCCGAACCGTGTAAGAACCAGTTAATGCATCGCCCTTAGCTAGAGTAGCGGCAGAAGGAGTGAAAAAATATCTTTTACGAATATACGCTGGCAGAGCATCGCGGAAATCCTAACAATACTACCATACAAATTTACACGCTAGATGGAAATTTGAAAATCATTGCTTTAGGGAAAGGGGTTTACTCTCACTGGCTTTACAATGGCCGTGTACGTCTGTGTGTACGAATTTACAATGCACCCTTATTGAATAAAGAATTAATGTAGAAATATTATCATTTGGGCCCCATAGGCCGCTGGGTCTTTACGCACCAAGTAGGCGAAGCTCTAGCGGTTTCGAATCCAAATTTAAAATACCCTTATTCCATCCCTCTCTTGAAACATTACTAACTTTTTTTATTAATATTTTAATCAAACTATAATTTTAAGTCACAACATCGCCATAGAACAAAATATGATCTACCCTGAAAATCGTAATTTGCGAAAAATGATAAATTTTCCAAACCAAGAGAGAAATTTCGAAAAATAAACTGAAAAAATTAAACGAATCGACACAGGCACCTATTCAAAGAAAAATTTTAATCTAAAAACATCCGTAAAATCTTGAATAAATTTCACCAAACGAATAAGTTGTTTTTACTCTTAAAACATGTTCATTGTGATTGTGAAAGCAAAGTATGCTTACGCGACAGCAATTTATTTTGAATTTTCTTATTTGCTACATATTTTATCATTACTTGGAAAAATGCACCAGTGTATTTGCTGAATGTGAGAAATGCTCACTTTCTCCAGTTATTCTGTCTCAATGATTCGCGCTGTAAAGAGTAATTAGACTCCGTAAATGTCCGTTTGCAATTTCGCTTTCTGCGGGAAACTAGTCTGAATTTTACGGCTGGTAGGTAAATTAAGACATAGTCTTGTCAAGAAAAACATTGATATTACATGAACCACAATAAAACAAAAAGATGTAAATGATCTTTTATGCTGGACATTGTCAACTGAAAACCTTCCGGAAATTAAGAATATTACGAAAAACTAAGCATTTACGTATGTATATACACGAATAAATTAAAGCGCCCTCCACGAAAACATAACGGAAAGAGCATAGAAGACGTTTTTAACTTGATACGGGGAACGAGAAGTTATAGTAAGAATATAAAAGGTAGAGGTATTGCTAATACAGAATAAGAGAAAGTAATGGGTCAAAAGAATTTAAAAAGAAAAAATCGCAAGGAATTTTATATCACATGCTTTTTCGAGTGATTTCTTTTGGTCAAGAAATATTACGAGACATATGGTTAGGGGATAAAACAACAACCATTTCCTGGGAAATTATTACACAGATATTCGTGTTCCCCCGACTACGGTTCATTTTAAGAGCTTTAAATGAACGAAACGTCTCGTTTATTGAGAGATATATGACCCCTTTTTCTAATTTCACGAAGAAATGGTTTTTAATCGCCGATTCTTATCGAGCCAAGACTTTATTACGTTTTCATTAGCTTACTTTACGACTCCGAATGTCTAGTTTAGCGTAATGAGCACAGGTATAAAAATTTTATTCCTGTTCCCCACAAACTGCCGCTTAATATGGAATGACTGCTCAAATCTGGTCTGCCTTAAAAGCTAAAAAATATCCTAATTAATTTTACATAGGTAAAAACGGTCAGTAAGACATTTTATATAAGGTTTAGGTTACGAAGGGCCTATATAATTCGAAAGTAAGGATAGGAACTAATAGACAAAAATAACACTTAAAATAGAGTTTTAACCAAACAAAGAATAAATTACTGTCTAACTTCCTCCCTCAAAGAAAATTTAAGAATGGTTTATTCGATGATGAAGAAATATGGTGTCATAATTTAAGAGATATTCTGGACGACGGAGCACGTTTTTATCCGCCACATCTGGTTCCTCTAGACCAGTGGTTCTCAAACGTAGGATCGCGAGCATCTTCGCTATTCCAACTGATTTTTTCCTCATTCTATCAATCCTTCAATTTTAATTTGTAGGTAATAAGTCTTTTTTATGTTTTCTTGGGGGTTGGAATCTTCAAAAAAGCTTTAGTTAATTTTAACATAATTATATTTAATATAAGAAATCTAATTTAATAATAATTAATACGGCTACTTATACTAGCTCCGCTCAGTTTCTTAGTCCTCACATTTCTCATCTTTATTGTAATTCATTGCGATATCTGAATTTTTAATGAAATAATTTCTTTTTAGGAAATATTAAAACAAGTGAAAAAATCTGCTATTACCGGGAATCGAACCCGGGTCTTCTATTCGCCGGACGAATATTCTACCACTGAACTACCATAACAGATTACTTGTCCTTTATTTATCTGTGTGTAACAACAAGAATTTATACATTTATAATGTAGTGAATAATTTAATCAATATATGCCATATATAACTTTAAAAAAAAGAGATTCATGATCATATATAATGAAAATTTTCCTTGAGATTCAGATATTTTCTTGAACCCAAAATTTATTTTATACTTTTCAGTGCGCTTTATAAAAAAGTATAAATGAAAAAAGTTTTTTAATATATTTTTATTACTTCTCAAAAAATCCCTGGGGGTCGCGGCGACCGAACATCCACACGGAGGGAGGGACTGCCTGAGAACCACTGCTCTAGACGACGAATGTTTGTAATTATGTGATTTGTATAAGCAATTTACCAACATTTTATAAAGGTGAGTTTAGAAAACAATATTTCATTCTTCCTCAGCGTTTGTAGAAGTTATAAATTAACTGCTTCTCAATGAAATATTTCTTTGAAATTGAAAATTTGTACTCACACAACATTTGCCTTTAGGAGCTGGATAGTTTCGGCATCTTCGCTGTTTGATCAACTCTGTAATCAACTGATTGCAGCGGGTTCTTCTCCTTTGTGGTATATTTCTCAAGTGATAATCCAACCGTTATTCCGGGGCTGTATCTTACGCTTACCCTGTAAAAAAAGATATTATGGTATATTTTCTGTGTAAATAGTTAAATAAAATGCATTATATTGCCAACTTTTCCTTTCTCATTCCTTTATTAAAAGAAATGTCCTTGAATAGGAAGTTTCCCTCAGAATACACCAAACTGTCCATGTTACAAATCGCAAATGCCCTGATAACCGTGTAACCTAAGGTCTCTATTAAATGTAGCACAATTCCTTTTCTAATCAGTAAATATTTTTAAAATAATAACGTGAATCTCAAAATCTGTTGAGGGCACATATCGTCGATCACTTCTCGATAAACAATACTCATCTTTTTATGCATGAATGCATGCTTTGAGAAATCCCTCAAAATAAGCATGGCAAAAATTAATGACGAATAACTGACACGAAATAATTTTTTATCGTAACAAAAATAAAGAAGATCTCAAACGAGATAGCTTATCCATATACTATGACCCCCACACTCAATAATATTTTTAAATGTCATCACCAGAATCGCAATGAACCACAGCGACGACTTCACTAACAGAGATTCTCACGTACGCACCCTGTGGAGACTTATCCCTCGCTCCCATCGCTTCATTCTCCCGCTCCAATTCAAAAACCCATTTGGTTACCACATTCCAACGACTAAACCCCCTTACATTCATTAACCGCTCTCCTCCCACCCCACCCCCCTCTCCAACCATACCTCCCGATCTCCTGGGATACCTCATATCCTCCCAACTCATTCGCATCTAAAACTCCCCTTTTCTCCCACTCCCGCCTCCTTCCTACCTCTCCACCTCCTGTCCTAACTTCTTAAACTACCATTCCTCCGCGGCCTTTTCCTTCCGACCATTAATGTCTCTACGCCGCGGAGCCCATCTCTGAAAACCGCATACCTCCCCAGCTCATTAGAACCGCGGTCAGTCCCAAAGAGAGTCCCCAGGAGAGGACTCATTTCAGGAGAGGAGGAGATAAAGGAGAAAGTCGAAGGAGATATATAATGAATAAAGATGTGGGCGTGTCCGGTTATGGAAGCGAAGGGAAACCCGCAAGCACTGCGACATTCTGAGGGAGACATTTTTGACCGAATATGATTTGTAAGGGTTTTGTCCTCGTCCGTTTTTTTTTCTGTGAGAAAAATTTTATTGAGCAAAAAGTACCGGTGATACAGATATTAAAATTTGCCAAAGAAATAAAACAGCGGTGATATTGTTAGCGGCATCAAAAAGATAGGCATAAGAAATTTTTTCCAACACGTTTTAAGAAAATGGCGATTGAAAAATTCCTCGTAAATAATGACAATAAATGTCTCTCATTTCCGTATTATTACGTAGTGCACATAATAATTTTTTAAAGAAGTTGCGATAATATCCTTTTATAAGCAATGTTGTACTGAATAATATTTATACTTGCAAGGTTTGAAATATCCGTACAAAATAAACCTTTTGCTGTTGAAATTTTAGTGATTACTGTAAACTTATTATATTCCTCACGCCAATAGAAGTTGAGCGGTTTCGTAAATACCTCATAGAAAGGATTAACCACGTGAGTAGCAATTATTTTCGGCTACAAATAATTAGAGCGTGACTTTCGGGACTGAATTAGAGTTCTTACACCATATAGCGAACGTTTTCAGGCACTTTATAATCAGCCACTTTCACAAAAAAATGAATTGAGTTAAAACGGTATTCCGTGAAAACGATATTTTACTGGACCAATATAATTGCATGCAATGCATACAATGAATTCACCCATCCAACTATGAATCCACGGTAGTAGATTAGGTTCTTTTTATCAATGGATTAAATTCTAGGGAAAATGAGTTTAATATTGCAAATCTGTTGAGCACACAAATAGAACTAATTTATACGTCACAGTTGCGTCGATAATGCAAGTGTTATGAGGGCTGCGATAACATTTAAGGAAGGGTGCAATGAAAAACCAGAATTCCTTTTCATTGGTAAAATTTGTTGGAATTTAAAATCTTAATTATTTTATTACATTAAAATTAAAATTTAGTCATTCCTATTGCTATTTGTTATTTCAAGTTTTCTTTATAGAAGTCATTAAAAATTCAAAACAGAATAATCTTATTCAAAATATTTTTCAAGGAAATTTAAGTAGGCAAAGTATACTTTCTTTTAAGGAACGCAAAAAACCTCTGTTTCGGACATATAGGACATTTGTTCCGTCTTTTGCCTTTTTATAATTTTTTTCTATAAATACGTAGCTCCGAGCTTAAAGGGTAGAATAAAAAGATTTTAATCCTAACTATAATTTAGATACCAATGTTGGTAACAATGTTGTCACATCCAGTGTGAAGTAGGAAGTTTCAAGAGGGTACGCCGAACTTGTGGTTCCCTTGTCTGCGGGTCGGATTATTCTGGATCGCGTCCAACCAAACACGTCGGAAGACCAACGGTAATCCTACGTGCAAGTCACAAGTTTTGCGTTCCCCGATGAAGCTGTTTTATGGCGAAGTAAGAAGTGTCTGGTGCGGAAATACGTACCTAAGCTACACGAACACTGTGTTAACGTTTCATTTACTTAAATTTATTTTTCCTCGAAGATTATAAATTATATAGTTAATTGAGCCAATTAGTTTCCAAGCACGACAAAGAGAGTTTTATTTTACATATCCATCTGATCCTTTATAGAGGTATTCAGAGGAATGGCAGGAGTTTTTCCTAAAAAAATCTTCAAATGGAGAGGTTGTAACTTCGTTTTTTAGGTAAAAATCTCATAAAAAAGTGAAAAACCTTAAGCATAGCAATCGGTTTGGATTAGATCGCCTCGGTTTCTAATATTGGAAAGTTTACCTCTTCGTTCGTTTACGGGACTACATAAATAGGTAACGTGTGATATAGTCCGTCCTCCTTTTTAACTAAACATGAGAGTTTTTCACTGAAAACAACTCTCTTAAATTACAATGTGCATGCTCTAAACTTCAGAAATTTCTACTTCAAGCAGTCAGAAACATTTCGCTCTGTGGATGATGATTTAAAATAAATTCCAGCAAAGCATTTAAACGAATGCAAAAATGATGTCACTCATCTTATAATTTATTTTTATGCAATCAATCATATTTTTCATTTTTATCAAATATAAATAAAATATCTACTCTTAGCTTGTTACAACTAAACAATATTCCAGCATTTGCAGCTGTGCTTGTCTACGTATATGCAATTTTACTTCCTGATAATTGTTGACATTTGGCCATTTAACCATTTTTTTTACTGTTGTAGTTATAATAATATGAACTCTGGAACCTTACAGAAACAGATTTTACCTCGACTCTGTCAAAAATTTATTATTCTCTAAATAAAATATACGCTCATAACTTTTAAACATTTTTACTCTACGCATCGCTTGGAAACGTCTTTGGATTTTATGAGCTAACACTATTATAGTACTGGCAATGATATCGGCATTAAAAATGAACTCAGAGACAAACCTTAATAAGGACCGCTCGTAAAAATCACAAATGATGTATCAGCACCCGATAAATTTCAATTCTGAATAACCAGGATAGCTAATTTCATATTGACATAATTCATGTTTAATATCCCATTAATGTGCTCTCGGCATGCTCATCCGAATTATAAGTCATCTTTTAAGGCAATTAGTATTCATAGGAGTCAATTTTATGATTTAGCTAATGGCACTCCCGCTTTTTTATTTGGGAGGGAATGCAGAACGGTCATTATATTTATCACAGGACGCCAAGGAATTCACAAATAAGAAATTCCCTTGCTGGAACTATATATATATATATATATAAAAAACACCCCGAAGTAATTGTACAGGCATTAAGAGGCAGAAGATTAATACACGGAAAATCGAGCCTATTTCTCACGTTTTTGGACGACTCACTAAAATTTTAATTAAAACGGTACTAATACGCTAAAAAAGGAATCGACACATATCCTATTGTCGTGACTTGTAGAAAATCAAAATACTTACTTCGAAATTACTATAATTAAGAAAAAAGGAATTAAAAAAAAAATATATATATATATATATCTACACACACCTCTACGTGGAAAATGATGATGGACCTAGAGGCACAAACGTGGAAATAAGGACGCCGTCCTTATAACATAGATAAGGGTGCAGCAATAAGGCTTTCAGGATTAATTCGGGGGAGCGGGAGAGGGGGGATAGAATGAGAGAGCCATGAGGGCCCCATGAGGGCTATTGTGACGTCCGTTTAAAAAGGGCGGAGCCTCGATGCGGAGGAGTTCCGGAACATAGGATTCTGTACGTGAGAAGGGGCGGCAACGACAGGGTTAAGTCAAAAGAGGCTACGGAAGATAGAAAGGGAGAGAAGAGGGGCGTGAGAGAAAGGGAAATGGTAGGTAAGGAGGAGAGGAGGAAGAGAGAGAGGGACGTGAGGGGAAGGGAGCGCGAAGGAAAGTGAACGGACAATGAATGGGAGGAAGAAAACGTGTCGGAACCCAATATTGAAGGAATTCCTTTATCTACGCAAAAGACTTCGGAGCAAAAATGCGGTTTTAGGAAGGGATGGCGAAGGGGCGGCGAAAAAATAAATGAAATGAAAAATAATTGGGCTAAAGGGCATCGTGATACAAAATTTCCCCTTTTGTTCGTTTTAATTAAAATGTAGACTTCACATATCCTTCCTTCGAAAGTCCGTAATTTGGAACAGCATGAAGGGGTTTTCTTATATGGGAGAAAAATTGGTAATACGAACTTTTGACTCATTTGATGTATAAATAGCGACGCTTTCGTTTTTAAATACAGTACTATGTTCAATTCTTAAGTTTCAGCTCTATTTTATATTCAATATACCGTCATTTTTAATATAGAATGATTGAACCTTTACAAACTATTACAATCGATTAATTTGGCTCGTGTTTAGTTTTCTCACTTCTGTTCCCTTTTTCTCATAACCTCAACTTGTTCGGCTTATTTTAACTCATCATAATACAGCTTTCATTTCACGAGGAAAAGTTTAACGCAACGCAATGAATGTAATAGTTACAAACGTATATATAACTCCTTAACCGTACGGTTAAGGAGTTATGTATACCTTTGTAACATCGATCTCACCGTAGTCACCAACCCATTTTTAATTAGCAACGAATGTATTTTAAACACTGATAATCACCTAAAAATTACTTAATAATTCAATGATATGTTATCGTGTTTTATAAATCCGATTTCATGGGTTTATGATACTTTAAAAAAGCTACCACATTAATTTTAGCTCGATAAAGATAGAGGATTGCATAAAGCACGATGAAAGTTTTTAAAAACTTTCAGAAAAGAAGGCATTCATCAAATAACCCTTAAGTTACCTCGCCGCCGCAGCTATCACCACGCTGCTTACAGCTAAAAAGAGATTAATATCGTCCCGAAGACCTAACCGAAACGCTCCACCTGTCAAAATACAAAAAAAAGACTCCGAAACATCAATGGACGCACGATCTCTCTCTCTTTTTCTCCTGCGCATAAAGCATCCGTTTGTTAACAGGCCCTGCTTAAAAGGGGATATATCCGGTTGCTCTTTTAGACTTGTTTAAGGTTGTATGTGGGGAGAAAGAAAGAGAGAGAGCTCGTGACTATCTCCTGAGGAGAAGGTCCGCCCTTTTCACTCTTCCACTACCCTCTCTCTCCTCACCCACTCCTATTTCCTTTACCCTCCCTCCTCCACCTCTTATAGACCTTCCGACAATCAAACCGAGTAATGACCCGGTCTTAAGCAACGTTATGAGGCCACCGCCTACGTTGTTTCCTCCCAATGGACCACCCGCGACGGATTTTGGGATCGACCTTTCAAAGGGTGAACCAACCAAAGCGGCTCGCTATACGTCCCACATGCGAAGCACTAAAGAGGATGGGGAAAACGGGGGGAATGGGGTGGAATATTGGGGGAATGGGGTGGGATATTGGGTGGAATGGACGGAGGTGATGAAATAATAAAATACAAACAGCAAATGCTCGCGAGATGAGTTGAGAAGGATAAGAAAGTTGTTTCTTTTGCGAAGGTGGTGAAGGGGACATAACTTGAAGATACCGATCGGAGAAGATGATGATTTGTTGGGAGAATTTTTTTCCAAGTCTTAAAGCATCTAATCAGCAGATGTTTCATTTGAAATTGTGATTCGGATAAAGTGAGAACAGGCTTAATATTTTGGTCGCTATCGAAGAATTAAGAATAATGCTTCAGAGAAACTTACACATTCTTGATCTAGTATCCCTGAGTGGCACTATCGCGAGAATCTTTTTTGGAGTTTATTACTCAAGTTTTGGGTGTATATATATTTTTGTGTATTGGCATTAATTTATCTAATATCCTTACAAAACAGCAGTTTCTTTAAGTATGTTTTCTATTCAATTCATGGTGATTTCATTCTACACATTTAAATTTCTATAATATAATGAAATAAAGACGATAATAATTAAAAATTAGGAAACGTTAAAATATATAAATTATCATTATTAGATAAGAAAATATTGAAATTAATTCTCTAAAATGTTAAAAAGTTGTTATATACCGTTATAGACACCTTCCATTACAACGAGCTTTCCAAATTTACCGCGGAAGAGCTCTTATTGATTAAGGAAGTAAATACAATTAGAGTAATCTGTTGAGATTTAGAATGATTCCTAAACACTGAGGTGATAAGTATCCAGAAAAACATTTTCAATGATTTAATATTTAATAAAGACGTTTTATCTTTCAGCTTGCTAAACAATTCGAAATAAATTTCATTCATTTTATCTACAGACAATTTAATTGCCAATGTTACAAAAATTTTAACAAGATATACACTATAATCTCACCGAAGAATCAGATACGATTACATGTTAATCGCCAAGTGTTAAAGCTAAAAAATGTGTGACAAGTCGAAGAACTAGCACATCCTACACTACGTCTCCATGATACCACCAGAGAAATATATTACTGAAATCAAACAAAGAGCGTTGCAATTAAACAAGGGAGAAATTCATACAATGGCGACGGAGCATACCTCCGCAAATTGCAAATCCTCCCTCCATCCAGGACACAATTGGAGCATGAATATTCTTCGCATGTTTGGGGGAGGGGTGGGGAGGAGAGGATTGACGTGAGAGAGAGAGAGAGAATCTAGAGTTGGGGGAGGGAAGTGAGGAGGATAGTGAGTGGTGTGAGAAGGGGAGTAAATGGAAGAGAGAGTGGCGATGGAAGATGGGAGCAAGCTGTTTGAGGGCGGAACTGGAACAAACGCCCGCAGGATGGATCAAAAGGGAATACTCAGGGGAGAATACTTAGAGTTGAAGGGAAATGGAGATAGAAAGAGAGAGAGAATGGGAGGATTGGGAGGGAGAGGTAGAGATTGGAGGGGAGAGAGGATTTGAGCGAAGACAATGGGAGGGCGACAGAGCGATGGCGCTACTGAGGGACTGGAGATACGAAAGGGGAAGGAAAGGGTTGCGTGCGTGAAATGAGCACGAATGCACGCACACGAGCATGCAAGTAAATGGGTACAAAGGAGAAATAACGTCACCCCCGGAAGCAATCGATTTTAATTGAAACGTCTCTTAAGTTTTCGTGCGGAAAGTTTAATAGTAGGATTCGCCTTACGCTTGATACACTGCGAATCGCATGATCAATGCTTCGCTCGAGGTGACGCAAAACGGCAATAATAAAGGGATCTTAGACGATTACAACCGACATACCAAGTTTCCAATACTATTTTATGGCTACCTCTTAACTCTATCCGCGATCGAGGAATCAAATTACTTGAAAAATTATTGAAATATCAAGCAATCAACTTGGAGTCAAACGTAATTTATGTTACCATTAAGAAGGCAAAAATCGCTTGAAGAGTTTTAAAATTATTTATTCCACACGGGAAGTAAAATACCTATTCGATTTTTACGACGGGATTGTAAACGATTCATTTATCTTCACGGCACGAATCTCCATATTCGATAGCCGGCGTCAATTCATTTCGATTTGCGCAGGATGTAAATGCGATACATCATTGATTAAACCAACATAAGCTGAATAAGTCTTTATGCGGATATCGGTTCGTACAGGTGTGCACGCGTGTATGGTACATAGCAAACATTAAATCATTCCGTCACTTATAATGCATGCCATAAATAAAAAATATATTCACACGACTACTATAGTATACGTGTTTCGCGTCTGTTATCTCAAGTACGTGCTATCGACCACGAAAGAATTTTTTAGTTATGAAGACATCCATTATATGATTTTAATCAAAGTTGTTTTCACGCGAGGCCCTTAAATTAACGCGATATCTTTCCAATGTAATCCAATAATACGAAGAGAAAAAATAGGTGATAAATTTCTTTGTAGATATTCAACGAACACGACGATGACCGAATCGTAAATCGTAACCCATAGATTCGATGATATATAATGAGGATAAATTCCTTAGGGATATTTTTAAGCATAGTCTTTTAAAAAATTTCGAGAAGCAGACTGTTTATTATAACAACAATAACTTAATCAATCAGTACTGTCACAAATAAATGCGTACTTATACTTATAAAAAATAGCGGAGATACACCGACAGATGGAGAAATGAGGACACTATTTATGAATCAAGACTACCTGCCTTTCACCTGGTTCGAGTCCCATTGGCCACCCACCTCTGCGCCCCCTTTATCCATCAATAATTAATTACCATTATTCATCTGTAATTGATTTTTACCATTCTGTAATCTGCATTGTGAGTTGTACTATTCGAGGTAATTTTTACAAAACGACATTAATTGCAGCGGCGTAAATTGAGGATTCCCTGTATCTCATTTTTCTGACATGTTGCCTTTTATTGCGCGTTATTCAAAAGTTTCGAAATACCGGACATTTTAGATCTCATACGAATAATTGGTGGGTGTGAATACTCTCTATATGCTTCAATGGAAACTATTTAGAACCTTCACCCCATGAAGCCAAGAAGATAAAAGATTCAACATCTCCGATTTTTTTTATATACGTAAAGAATCTAACCGAGCGATAGTCTCACACATTTCTGCGAGTTAAACTCGCGCTATCTCATTGCACATCTGTCTATCTACTACCCGTGAGACGATTTTCTCGACGCGACGAGTGATTTATTAACTTATCCATCACAGAGGCGCGTCTAAGGGCTCAAAACTGGCGCGCATCCAAACCGCAGAGCCAAAGCCTGGAAGCAGCCGCAGCGACCGAGCCACCGACCGAGGTGGGATGATGAATAATAGGCGGAGGAAGCCGAGCGGTATCGAAATGATCGATGGAAATAGTTTCGACTAAATACGCCCGTATATGACGACATAACTCGACCAAATGGAGATTAATGAATTGGTTTCTCGTCGATTCTTTTCGCGAGATAGGTTGCGATATCGAGCGCAGAGCAATGCGTGCCCTTCCATTAGACGTAAAGATATGAATGAGAATGATCCTGCATCAATTCATCACTGATATTTTGACAAAAATATTTATTTACTCCGTGGTGTGCTTAGTTGCAGGGAATATTCCCTACAACTAAACACACTATGGAATAGATGCTGATGAACCTACCAATGAAATAACTTAAAACTTGCCGGAGATAAATGTGCTTAAGTTTCTTATTAATAGAAATACGACTTTCATGGTGATAAAATTTTATTGAATTCTATCCCGAAAAAAACAATATAACTGACACCATTGCAACAAAAATTAATCATCGAGCTCACATACCAGCTATAATGTAATGGAAATTGTTTTGGCTTCCTGTACTCTATTGATCGTCACTGGGTTTAACTGTCACTAGTAAATTGTCTTAGTAAAATAATGTTTCTTTGCGGAGAATTCCTCGTTTTTTGCAAACCGATTAATGGCGAGCCAGAGAATAACAGCAGACAAATGATTATGTATCCTAAAAATATTTTCTCTTATAAAGTATAATAAAAATGTTTAATTGACAAGTAGAAACAATGAAATTAACCTAAAGATAACGCTCGCTTAACGAGGTTTCGCTTAGTGCTTTTTCGCTATTACGCTGTCAGCCTTAGATCGTTGGAAGTCCTCTACAACTTCGAGCAATTGTTCTCGTGTCGCCCAAGTGGTGTTCAAAAAACAAAGGGGCAAACAGTTGCAGTGAATAAAATTTTTTTAAAATTACATCTATAAACATATGCGACAAAATTTCTGCTTTCCGTGTGATTAAGGATTTGAATCCAAACACATCACCATATGTGACCAGTCAAATCAAACGACGGGTGAGTGGCACCCGTATGTATTTTTTCTATTACGGCGAGGCGTACAAGACAAATTAATGACAATTCAAATAAAATGTTTCACGGCTAACACTGCTTGTATCCATTCACCTCCATTTAGCTTCTTCGGGATATTTTTTAAAAATTTTAAGCCCTTAACTGCATTAAAGGATTGTTTTCTATTTATTTATGTCGTTATTGACGTATATGTAACGTATCAATTGCATAAGCCATTTACATAAGTTTAGAAGGACAGATATGAATATTATTTCACTAAGGGGGTTGCGGTAACGAAATGAATCTGTCTACATTAATCCTTACGAGAAAATAGGATTCGTTTATCACCGTTTCGATTAACGCGCATTTCCCTGAAACCAATTAAGATAGCCAAGCGAAGGTTGCCTGTATTTAAAAAATCTCGTCCCACATAGTAAAAAAAATTCCTATTTAGTCTAAGCAAAGTATTGCTCACTCCTCTTGCCAAGAGTCTGGACTGTTTCGAATTCATCACTTCCATCCCGTGTCGCCAATTGTCCAGAGAGGCAATTATGAAGTTTCAATCCTTTAGCCAACTCCACCATACGCTTCAGACTGGTAAAAACAAACAGTGAAACAACACTTCGAGGCGCAGGTTTGGCCCACAAATACCTCAGACTAGGACTCAAACTATATCGACGAGATTCGCCGTGTCCAAACGAGTCAACTAAAATCTTCCCCAAGTTTCACGACGCGGCTTTATGCCAGAGACGTCGGTGGAAGTTCCTTTCCGCACGAATCCGGAAGCTCACCTCGTTTCCACTTTGCCACCTTGCGACACAAATACAGGGAGGGAGGTAGAGAGAGAATACTAGGAATACCAAGTGAGAGAAAAAGTGAGAGCGAACGGATTGGGAGGGGTGGGAAACGTAGAAAGGATTGCGCAAGCGAGGGGAGAGAGAGAGGGAGGGGGGGAGAAAAGAGAGGGAGAACATCGGAGGAACAAGCGGTTCTTGATGAATGGGCGCCCAAGAGCGACGATTTGAGAGGGTGGTGGAAAATAAGGAAGGGAGGAGGAGGAGGAGGAGGAGGGAGATAGGAGTGGATGGATGGAGGCGTAGTTTGGTAGTGGTTGAGGCGGCGAGGGAGGAAAGTTTTCGGAATGGGGAAAAAGGAGTAGGGAATGAAGAATGGGGGAGGGGAACGCAATGGGGAGGAGTGTGCGCCGAACCTAAAAGTGCTTTAGGGAGGTGGTGATGGGTGGGATGGATGGGTTGTGTACGAGAGTGGGAGAGGGTGCGTAAAGAAGAGTGGAAGGTAAATTTACGGGGAATGGGAGAGGGGGACTGAGTTTAGGGTTTTCGGGGAGTTCCCCCCCCTCCCCCCTGAAACAGTATGCGACAAACATACCGCGGTTGTGATGACTGATTCGTTTTAAGGGTTTAAGTCCTCCCTCTCCGCGGTAGAGAAGGCTGGAAGAGAGGGAGGTTGACTGATGATTTTCTGACAGGTATGGGAAGGTTGGAAGGAGTGGCGGTAAAGGAGAAGGGGAGGAAAGAGAGACACGTTGGGGAGGCAACGGAGAGTGGTGCGGTGAGCGATAGGTAGGTACTTTTCGATTCGGAACTACCGAAGACTAAGACAAATAAATATATGTGTTATTCAAAGGGGGCCTTTTTTTTGGTTGATTAAAGCGAGTTTGAAAAAGTCGCTCCATTATCAGCACATATATTATGCAAGGATAGGAATAAGTCACCAAGCGCTAAATTTCTTTATTTTTTTTTTAAACAGCTCATCTCAATTGCAGATGTAACGAGGATAAATACACCGTCGTTACAGGCGATGATAAATGAGTGCGTGATGCATAAAGTCCGCGCCGTTACGACTGGTTCGCATGGGACATCTAATCCGTAGGAGAGTTAGCTCTAAAACAGAGCGAATGGCAGGAGAGCAACCGAACTCCGTAAATCTACATACGTCCGATATTTTAACATGTTACTTAATGCGTATTCATCCCAATTAGTACCGAATGAAAGGAGTATTTATGTTGGAATTCTGGGTAATTGGGTGATGAAAAGGAAGCCTAACATGATATATTTGGAATAAATAAATTCAGTAGCGGAAATGTACGCACATTCGGTTTCTTTCATTGTGTTCGCCCATTTGTCAGTTCTGCGCCCATTTAAATGAAAGTTATTGCTGACCCATTAGGTCTCGATGAATTATTTTTCAGGTCGCATGGCTAAAGTTACACCGTTCATCACGTTGCACATGAAAATATCCTTAATCCAGAGGATCGACTACATTTTCTACACGACAGACTGCATTGTGAGTTTCGAAGACCTTAATTGAAGGTTGTCAATTCTTAGGTGGTCCGAGCATTTGGAAGTTACTTAGAGATTCTATTGTATCGCATAAATGAAAACTAATTCTATAGAATTTTAGAGCTCATATTTCAACACTGCAAAATTCACGACTATAATTTTAATTGATATGTATGAAATGATGTTAAATTTTAGATATCGGATTTTCATCACAACTCATAAAGCACTCTCAGAAGCTGCACATGGCCCCCAGCTTTTCGACCTCTACTTAAATGGCTTTTAAGATAGAAATCATACCTGTTATGCTGTCTCTTACGTTTAATAAAATTAAAATAACTGCGTCTAAATGGTAATAATTAAATCCTTGAGGATTTTTTTGGGCACGAGAGATAAAAATGAACGACACTTTCTGAAATATTGGTAGAAACGAAAGAAAACTTTTATAAACGTTTAAATCTCTGAAAAGGCTTATGATATAACTATTAAAATCTGGAAATATTTCAAATGAAACGCGGGCGAAGAAATATAGAATGGTCATGTTGAGAAATAATACCATTAGAGTAATCCCTTATAAGACTCCATTTTTGGGGCGATCTTTATCTCCGAACGAAAATTGGTTCCACGCGAGCTGGATCGGTAACTTTTACCGCCACCTGCGCTTCGTATAAAAGCGGAGCGTTTTCTTTTTAGTTCATCTTGCGAACGCGATCGCATTCCCCTCAAACCTCTCGAGCAGCTGGACTGGCCAGTCTCCTACCCGATTTTCATCCTTAACCCCATAAGATCCGAACGGTAGATATTTCCCCTGTAATATAAGAGGCGCCTGCGGAACACAAAAGCCCCCCTCTCCCTTTCCCCGCCACCCCCAAACGACTCAACGACCTCGTATCTACTATAGACCAGGACGGCCCGCAGTCAAAGGATCTCTAACTTCCAATTAAGGTCGATCGGAGTACATATGGGGGAGATGGTCGAATTTGCCGAATCGATACTTATCGAGTAATACCCAAATGGCAATGCACTGGAGTTGGGTGAAAAACTAAACGAGTTCCGTTCGTAGAGCGATATAAAAAAAAGCGAAATAGGATAGGATCGGTTGGATCAAATAATGGGATATTGACCGGTTCGTTTTGTTCCCTACGTGTTTTTAATGCACCTTATGGCGGAATTCGTGGTTTTATTAGAGTCGGCCGGGAAGTTATGGGCTGAATTAAATTGAAGAGATTCTATTGAAAGTGGTCTCTCATGGAGTTGTTTGATCTGAGAGATTGGGTAAGCGAATGCAGTAGGTATTGGACTGGTCCATTCTCTTTAATTGGGAGAATTTTTAGAATATTTTCCGCGGCGGTCGTCAAGGTGCGTCAAAAACATATGACGATAGTATGAGTAAATTCACTAAGTTTCTCATTTAGCGATTTCCTAATTATTTTAATCATAATAAATTTTCTACATCCTTTGAACACTACGTATTTCCATTTAAACTAAACCTAGCGTTATTTATATGGCTCTTCAAAAAAATAAAGAAAATGAGAAACCAAAACAGGTTTACCAACAAGAAATAGGTCGAATTTAACCTGAAAAAATATCGATAAGAAGTTTCAAGTGTACTTTTTATCACATGAAAATAACGGATAAAAATTTTCACATTTTTATGTGAAATTCCAAAGAAATTAGAGTCTTGTACACACTTGCAATCACCAACCACTATCATATACAGATTCCAAACGACGTAAAAGAGTTAGACATTAGATGAACCGATTAAAATCTTAGAATCACATATTATCGATGATTGAAAAATTAAAAAACTAAAGGTATTCAACCATCTCAGGTGCACGGAAACGAGTCTGCAAATAAAATATAAGTATGATGGATCCATTTAACCGGAAACTATGACAGTTTCCGTCTAATCGAGGGAACGAGTTGATGATAAACGAAAAGCTGATCGATAAAAGCTTGTAATAAAACAACGAGACAATCCTTAATAAGTGTCGTGGATCGAACCGGTCGGGAAATTGGCGCCAACCTTTAGCCGAGATCAGAACGAGAGACCGTCTCCCGTGGCGCGGTCAGATTCAGCAAATGATATTCATGCGTCAGCGTCAACCAATGATTTAGTGATGAAGAACTTGTTATGACAGGTCCGATATAATGAGGCAGGGGAAACAGAGATAATGACAGATCGATGATAAATAGGTACAGTTGGACACCGTTTCGAAAGAATTACGCAAACCCTATCGAGATGACAAACCGATTGGGATAAAATGCGATTCATCGTAGATACCCCTTGGTTCGCAATCATAATCCAAAGCATTACTTTGCACGATAAAGATAATTTATATAGTCCTTTTCCAAAATGGCCAAAAATGAAAGAGCGATGCCATAATTAAACACGGTAGGACTCTCGACATGTTTCCAACATTTTGTTAGCATACGTATGTTCTCTAAAAAGTTAGGAAACTAACTATTGACAACAATCCTAAATAAAAATGATATTCATCTCTTAAAATCAAATGTAGTCATTAGTAAAATTAAGATACAGTATTATGTTGGACTTAAACAATGTAATGTTGAATTCGAAGTAGTAAAAATAACCTGCTATCTCCCTTAACCCGTCCCGCATCAAATGCTATCATAAATATGAAAAGGTCCGATCCCGTAACGATATCTGGAGTGATAAAATGAGAAAACTACTTATAACTGGAAAAATTTTCATTCTTTTTCGATCATACTTTCATAAATTACTTGGCCTTACCCCTTTTAAATGTCCGTCCATAAGTATGTCATAGGTTCTATTCTAAGAGCGTTTATTTTCTCCATTTGATTACCCTATTACACCTATGTGTAACGCATTAATCATCTGCATTTTAAATTTTCTTACAAACATCGTAGGAGTTCGAGATTTGAAGCAACGGACGTCTAAAAGAACAAAATTTTATTTTCCTGTCGTCGATTTTCGAATATACTTACAATTACATAAATTGGTTTTTAACGCGGCAATTTGATATGTTTTTACGTGTAAATCTTTTGTCGCCCAGTTGATTTGCATTGAAGCCATTTTCTTGGAATTGCTTATATTTTATTCATGCATAGCCGTCATTTTTCAAAAGAAATTACATTAGTTTTAATAATAAAACATGAAGATAGCATATAATAAATTTGCAGTTTATTTAAGATTAAATTAAATTAAAAGCGTGTTGAAAAAATTGTCAGGTAATACAGAAAGTGGACAGAAATTAAACTGTTTCGCTAACACAAATGTTTTCCTAGGCAATGTCCGTTTCATACCGATTAAATAAATGAACATGTAAGTGTAAAACAAATATATAGCAAACTTGGTATTTTGCCTGTGGAAAACTTGAACACATATATATTGGTAACTAATAACTATTTCCACGGGAAATACAGAGAGATATATGACAGCAGACATCTTATGGCGACTAGAAGTGACATTAGATTTGATGTTCCAAGGTACAATAATAACTATGGTAAGAATAGACTGTCTATTGTAATACCGAGTATATTTAACAACCTACCTCAACATCTAAGGAAGGTAAACTGTATGTCGAAATTGAAGAAAGTGTTAAAAGATTTCTTGCTCGGTGACTCAGTCATTAGATGTTAAAATATGATGTACCTTTGCTACCATATTCTTTCACTTTTGTACAGAGATATACGATTGTTCAATATCATTGCATCTTTTAGGTGTCTCAATCTAAAGTCTTATATATTTTTATACATGTGAGTATATGTGTACGTATATAAGCTGGTGTTTGTATGTAAAAGTATATATATATATATGTAAGCATACGTACTTATAGGTGAATTTGTATAAAATGTACTTTGTTAAAATCTATCATCATGCCATGCTAAAATATTTATATTTGTAAAAATATTTACATTGTAAAATACGTTCGATTGACTACATAACCTGAGCACCTCCTGATGAGCCAATTAAAGGCTCAGGAGGACTCGAAAGGTTCTTTTTCTTTCTTTCACTTATATAAATAATAATCTTTATTATTAAATAAGTAATGGGTAAACTCAATGAATGAGTTTTTGGTGACCCAATGTAATTGTGCCATATATTTAATGGGTTATTATATGTATTTTAATTTTTAATACTAGATGTTTTAATATGTTAGTTACTCTTTAGAATCCTATATTTGTAAACAGATAATTGGAAATAAAGTTTCTTCCATTGTAAAAAAAATCACCTGTGGAATCAAAGTTCAGTGAAGTCCTACTCAAGCAGACTACTTTTTATCTGAAATGAGCATTACTCAATCGCTCAATTGGATCCCACCTATAAAATGAAAACACCGATTCAATTTTAAAATATGTATTTTAATCTGTTCATGGATATAGAGATAACTTAGCCCGTACTTGAAAAATTAATAAAAATAACTGGATAATTGAGCGAAGTTATTTAGTTTCAGTAGGATAAAAAGAAAATGAACTCCCATAAAAATAATATCGGAACCCGATATTTAATCTCCTCTCTACTACAAGCGATATTCATATGCCAATATTTCGATAAATACTTCATACTAGTTCGATCACCTGTAAAACCCGTTCCCTCCATTCTCGCATGTATTTCTGATCGACGCAACGAGGCAACTGTTATACTGAAATCAACCCTTGACATTATCGTGCAGTAAAACTCTTTTCCATTTCACCGTACCCGACATAAATAAACGCCTGCTTTTTCATAAATAACCTTTCCGATACTTTTCGTCGTAACCTACCAATTCCAAAACTCTTTATATCGCCTACGTTCTTCAATATAACCGAAAATTTTCAATTTCCCAATATATTAACCCTTACCTAGTAGTAGCCGAACCTATTCGAAACAATTCAAAGCAGGGCCGGATTAAGCGGTACGTAAAACACGCAAGTGCGTGGGGTCCAGAGGACCAGGGGGCCCACAGTGGACAGAAATCTGTTACTTGATTCCCTTTATTGTATTCTTAGCAAAACGCTTTCTTACTTTATCAATAATTCCAAGTACAGGCAGTCCTCGCACTTACGGCATAATTGGTTCCTGAAAATCGTGTCGTAGGTCGAAGCACATTTTCCCATATGAGCAACGTTAAAATTTTGAGTTCCTGTCCCAACGGCCAGAAAATATCTACTATAAGAAAACGCTTGATGTCTTTGTCGCGGCCTGACCGGACGGTCTCATCAGTTAGTTATGCAAACTGGCTGGTAGATGGCAGCACTTGCCAGTACAATTAGTGCTGCCCCTCCACTGTAACTAATTGCGGCCGCACCTATATTCATTTACGTAAATTGGATGGATGGTAAATACATAATATAATAATAACAATACAATTTATTTCAGCGTTGGCATATACATTTGCATGGTTTCGTCACTTACGTACATATTAACGGGGAGCCCAACTTAAAAATATAAATACGAAACAAATACCATTTAAATCATGTTTTAAAATTTAAGAACATTAAAAGAAACCAATTAACATTTAAATGATTTGTTATAGATAACAATAGAAAAAACAATCACATTTTAATTTCTGGTGGCCAATATTTAGCAATTTCTTCTAAAATTAATTGTTATTTTAATACGAGAACTAAATTAGATTAACATTTTGAACAAGTAACGCAGTGAATTTCGAAAGATTTTATTTGAATAATACTTTTGTTGAACTTTATTATGTCTTCTGAACTAAAATTAAGAATTCGTGTCTGCGGTTCCATGGGTAAAATGTAAACACTACCGATACACTCACGTAATTAATTACGTTAGAAAAGTAAAACATTTTACTACATTATTTAAAATCGATTCGTTCGAATATCTCAATCTATTATTCAATTAATTACGATGGAAAACACAATTAAGATCAATAATTTTATATCTATTTAGAGCAGTGGTCTTCAAGGTGGGCGATAGCGCCCACCAGTGGGCATTTTTGGATTTTTGGTGGGCGTTAAAGAACTCACCAAATGCTATTCTAATTTTTACACTGAAAAATAAAATTCTATAAAAAAGCTTTAATGATATGCACACATTCTGTACAACTATTTTATGTTACAGTTCGTTTGTCGTTAACTATAGTATTATATCATACTAAACTAGCGACAATGTATCCATGCTGCGGTAAAATCGAAAGACCCATGAGGGTGGTCGGAGTGTCTCGCAGAAGCAGCGAAGCGTTTAAGTTTAATTTTTACAAATATATAAAATCATAAATTTTTAAACGTTGTTATTACCACTGAGACCGTATTCGGTAATCTCATCTAACGTCAATCCCACTAGTATTAGGGTTACAATACCTCCGTAAATCGCTTTGCTACTGGGGGCGCAAAATTCTTCTTTGCCCCGGGCGCCAGAAACCCTCACTACGCCACTGGGTGGGCGGTGAACTTATTTCAAAGGACAACATATGGTAAAAGTGGGCGGTAACTCAAAAAAGGTTGAAGACCCCTGATTTAGAGTAATAATAGGTATTCTTATTTAGGTTCTCCTGTTATTATGTTGACATAAAAACTCATATTCCGCGTAATCAATATTTACTCATCACTACGACACGCTATTTTGTTATTGTTGGTTGTTTATTTAGCAACTGAATAGAAAGCGTCAGTCGCCATCATCAGAGACATTGAGCTTTAGGAGATTATTCGTTGGTTGGTTTTGGTTAGTTTGTTGTTTTCATTTGCTTTCGTTTCGTGTCCATTTTTTGTGTTCTTTGTTTGTTTTCTTTGTTTGTTTTCTTTGTTTTCGTTCTTAGTTGTTCATTTTGTAGTCTATGTTTATATTCTTTGGTTGTGCTCTTCATTTTTGTTCCTTGATTACCTATTTGTCGGTTTACACCTTTTATGCCGGCTATTGGTTACAGTTTAATTCATTTCTTTTTTCTTGGTGGTTTTTACATTGAACTTATATTCTTTGGTTGTACTCTTAATTTATGTTCCACGATTATTTATTTGTCGGTTTACATCCTTTTCTACCGGGTATTGGTTAGCGTTTAATTCATTTCTTTTTTCGTGGTGGTTTTTGTAGTTTTCGTATTGGTTCGTTTCGTGTTCTTTCCACTTTATTTCAAGACTCCTAATGTAGTTTACAGAAAGGAGAGGAGAAGTTTTAGTATGTATCATTTTCTCAAGCTGTCTTCTAAGCGGGAAAAAGTATAACTATTTGCAGTCCGAAATGCACCCGGGCGAAGCCGGGTACGAAAAGCTAGTATCTTTATAAAATGACTCATAATACTGTATTCAGGCAAAGATAAACATAAATATAACTTATTAAAAACTAGACAAATCTTTTTATTCCGATCGGAATACAATAATGACTCGTAAAAACTTTGCCAAAGTAATAAAGTATGTACTTATAAAAATTGGAGGTTATAATGTTGCCGTTTTAGGTGATTGTCACCACGGACGTACGAGGTATATCCAAGGCCCGACCGACGTTGGCAGACATCTCACCTTTTTCAGAGCGCTAAATTACGTCAATCTTCGTTTCCATTGTTAAGGTTCTACGTTTCTTAGAACCAGAAACACCTCCAGCACTTGAATTTCTCTTACCAGACATTTTTAAAAGTAACTAAAGTATTAAAAAGCAATGCAAACGGTATGCAATTTCCCACAACCACACTAGCGTCGTTACATAGACTAAAATAAATGTTATTTATTTTGCTTAAAAAATTGACAATTCTTTCACAATTGTATGTAGTCACTCAATTCCTCTGAAGCTACGGCAGGATTGCCGTCAGGTGATGACAATTCCTGTGACTGCGAGATTGAAGGAAATGACGGTATTATTGTATTTTGCGAACTACTTTGAAACAAAAGGTCCCGCTGTTCTAAATCAAAAACTACGTTGCTAATAGTTCGTTTTGCCTCTAATTGTTAATGCCGAGGAAAAGACTTTACTGTCGTTATTATTCCCCGAAGAAAATCTTCCATTGGATCATTTTTTGTCTTTTGGTAACTATATCTCTAATCATTTCCAATCTCTCACGAAACAATTTCTGATATTCCATAAGTAATTGTTGCCGAGTCGATTTCGTATTAGAACCTTTCTTATATGAAGGGAGAGGATTTGGTCTTGATAATTCCGAATTAAATGGGTCCTCAGCAACGTCTTTTGAATTGGGAACATCATGTTCATCTGATCCCATATTCTCACAATCAGTTTCATTTAAAGGTGGATCTTCAAATACTTCGTGATCTAGGTTATTTTCTTTTCGGTCAGTCATTGTAATAGATGTTACATTACTGACAGTCCTAAAAAAACAAAACGTACAAAAGCTGAGTAAACTCATGAAAAATTAATTGATGGTTACAAACGGAATAAATCAATGGCAACTGAGTAAAGTGCGCCGTTTACGATAATGTTTGTGCAAGGTTTTAATTATACGCCTTAAATAAAGTTTTTTAACTCAAAAAATAGCTTACTTAGAAATATAAAAAATTTTAAAATTATATAAAAATCAACTTACCATTTCTGTTCAGCGTTTCTGCAATATTTTTCCAAATGTTGGATTTCAATTGATTATCTTTAAAACCTTTGTCTGTTAGGCAGTATATAGGAGGATACCTACTGACCAGATCGGTCAAGGTATCCTCCTCTTCAGGGGTGAAAAATGAATTCATTATAGGTAGTATATCTACTCCCCACAACTCAAAAAGAGCAAACTACCGCGGCGTTATTACGCTGGAATCCGAACAAGGTAGATCACCGCGTGCTACCGCTGCGCAGTTCCGTCGCGTCATTCTGCTGACGGCGCGCCGCTTACTTGCCAGACAGACTGCGTCAAAATGTAAATAAACCAGATAACTTGGTTTCTGATTCTCAGCGCAATTCAGTCGCGTTCTAACGCGCGCAATAACGCGGCTTACTTGCCAGGGCTTAAATGACTCGTAAATCGAGCACCGGCACTCTAAAAATAACCTTTCGTATTTCGTTTTCCAGAGACCGACACTAAAAATAACCTTTTGTATTTCGTTTTCCACGGATTTAACCATTTAGCTGCAGAAATCGGATTTGCCCCACGTGCATAAAAAAACGTTTCACCGATGCTACTTCCTTCCCTTCTACCTCCGTAAGTTTAAATCACACACGGAATCACTCTGAATTTCCTACTTTGTCTGAAATCTAATATCTCGCGTAGAAGGGATTTAAGTAGACAATGGCTTGACGGATTTTCATGTGAAGTCGCGTTAAAATCCATTGTCGTTGCTTGCCGCATATGTGCATTGTAGCCTAAATATACCTTAAGACGTTAAATGTCGTTTCGCCCCGGTGCACCGCGGTGGGCGGTCGAGCGTCGTAATTGTGGAGCGGCGCCTTAAGTCCGGAGCACGTTCCTTAATTAGTAAACGTCGTAAGTACGGAGCGTCGTAACCCAACCCAACCCACACCAACGCGCTTTATATAGGGCGAATATTACCCCTATTTCCCATTCCCTCCTTTTCGAATAGTTATATAACGTAATCAGGAAATTAACCAATACGAAGTCGAGGAGTCGCCCGTTTAAGCCACCCGCCGAACCTCCCCTGAACGGCGACATCTCAGGTCCGTGGCCGTCGGGAGAACGAGGGCAGAGGCATCCGGAGATACCGAGAGCCGAGGGTCGCCGCCGGAGAGAGTTAGGGAGTCGAGTGACGGAGAAGAGTTTTTCCTCGCAAGGGCGGTGTGTTAAAAGGTTCCGGAGGACAGAGTGATTTGACATTTAAGAGTGTAACTATAATTTGACATTTATGAAGTGCTGCGAGACTGTTGTTACGTCTCAAGAGCATTTGTGTTGTTAATACTTTATTTCTTGTACAATATAGCATTTAGTTAGAGGAGTATGTGGCTATGTTTTTTGGTCGCCACACCATTACGCAAAATGTCTAGTCGTAAAAAGAGAGAAATGGGAAGAGGGGGAGAGAGATGGAATGTTCGTCTCGAACTGAACACGAAAATATCGATAACGGATGATTTGATTTCGACCATTATTTCAGTGTTTCGTAATCGTGACGCATTGGGGCAATTCTGGAGAGTTAACCTGTAAAGTAACGTCCAGGGTTCGATACCAGTGGATAATGTATATTTCCTATAACATAAGGCGTAAAAATAAGTTTTTCGACGTGCAAGTTTTTGTTCTTTTGCAAATTTAAATTGAAACAAATTCACATAGAATCTTCGAATCTGAACTATTTCATTGGAATATGAATCAACTTTTTATCGTCGATTTTCGAATATGGATCGAATCCGTCTACAATTTGGTTTTTGGCGCTAAAATTTAACGTTTGTTGAGCTGAAATCCTTTCGTCGTCAATGGCAACCATTATGTTGCTATTGAGCAAAATTGCAGACATTGCATTGGATTATACAATACGGGAATTTAGTTCATTTCTTACTTTCTACGATTTCGTGGAAAGAAAGGTGGAGGAACGAACTGAGGGAGAGAAAGGTAGGGGTGGGAGAGGAAAATAAAAAAGAACAAATAAAAAACACGTTCTGTGAATGAATGAGTCTCTAAATTAATCCGGTCCAATCTTAGGGGCCCAGAATGTGTGCTTTGCGTGGGGCCCATGAACCGTTTAATTCGGCACTGACTACAAGTGGCATCCAGATGTATCCCCAATTCTAAATCATGCGACATTTCGTGGATACATGTCACCGAAACTTGCACCAGAGGTCACAAACAAACGGAGGCAGTATTGTAAACCGTAACACCGATGGGCAATATACTAAGTTGTACATAGGACAAAATCAAGAGTTTGTTTTCTTTCTCAGCGTTTGGAGGGAAATAAGAAATAAGTAAAATTTATCAATATAAATTAAAATAAAAGATATCCATAAAACGTAGGAAGAAATGGTAGTGAGATTAACGAGGCAAAAAGAAAACTACAAGAAAGAAATAGAGAAAGAATAGACTGGAACGAATGTAAAACAACGTAAGTACGGAAAGAGAAAATGAAAATTTAAAAAAGCGTCTGGAACGATAAGAAAAATCCAAAGTAAATTATGAATTTCGTGTAAGTAAAGAAACAAGAGAACAACAGTATTGAATATTAATGTTTGGTGCAAATTCATACATTACAATTTAATCTAATTGTCATAATTATAAATTCATTTCACTAAAAATAATTATATATATATATATAAACTTTTTCATTTATACTCTTTTTTATAAAGCGCACTGAAAAAGTATAAAATAAATTTTTGGATTCTAGAAAATATCTGTATCTTAAGAAAAATTTTCATTATATATTATCATGAATCTCTTTTAAAAATATGTATGGCATATGTTGATTAAACAAGGATTTTCAGAATATTTAATGCAGTGAATAATTTAATCAACATGTGCTATACATCTTTTTTAAAAAGAGATTCATGATCATATATAATGAAATTTTTCCCTAGAGCCAGATATCTTCTTGAACCGAAAAATTTATTTTATACTTTTATAATAAATGAGTATAAATGAAAAAAGTTTTTTATATATTTTTATTTGTCAAGAAAACATATATGAATAGCAGTGCAAAGAAGCAAGTGAATAAACTCCTGACAATTGAGCACCGATATCAGTCTGGCATTCTAGAACCTTTACATATATAAAGGCAATTCCCAGTTCCGTAATAAATATGGGCCTGCATAAATTACCAGACATCACAGATTACTTTTCGAAACCTTGTGTAAAAAAATATGCAATTTTTCGAGGATGTTTTTTTTTCCGATAGATGACTTTCTTCTGATTTTTTGGAACCTTTACAATGCCTAAGATGATATTTTTTTCTTATGTTTTTCCTGAAAATATTCCGCTCAGAAACAAAAAAATCGTTTTCCCGCTCTTCCCTCGCTCCAAACTCCACGCCCGCGCATTCCCTGGAAACTTCCATTCTCCTCCAACCCTAATTCACCCTACTGGTAATCCATAAACCCCATCCTAAAACCTTCCCCCTATATCCTACCACCGCAAACCTCACCTTAACCCGTCTCAACCCCCACCCTAACGTTTCGGAACCTCCACCCGCAACCATTTTTGCCCACACTTCACTCATCCCCTAGCGCGATAATTCCACCCTGCGTAGCTTTACTTCAACGTTTCTTTTACCTATCCTTTCCCAGTAAGAGCTAATGGAGAAAAGGAGAAAAATTCTGCTTTGACCAGGAATCGAATTCGAATCTTCCACTTACCGGATGGATATTCAACTCCTCGAGCTACCGAGGAAGACTAATTTCCGGTTAATTTCCAGCAACGCTTACAGTCCAGCATATGCCTGCATCTACACGTTCCATCATGTAGCGCCTCCTAAATATCATGCCCTCACCCATCACGATTCGCCAGCAGGTGCGCCCCCTACTCAACGCCCACCAAATCCTCCTACGCCTCTCCCAACCCCTTACCCATTCACATCCTATTCCCGGGCCTTCTTTACCCTCTTCCTACCTCTCTCACTCACCCTCCATAGGTATTCCCATCCTTTCCTTCATCTCTGAACCAAACTTCCCCCACCTCCTCCTAAACGCGCCTTATCTCCAGAAACCCAAAAAAGCTTTCATCAATTCATCCGCCATTTCCCTTATAACTCGTGTTCTATCCCTTCCTATATCTCTTTCCCCTCTTTTCGCTCCCATTTTTTTCGGCCCTTGTTCCACCCCCTTTTCCCCAGTTATATTCTTTTTTTTATACCCTTGATCCGAAAAAAGGGGTTAGGAAGACCACTAAAACCCTCTTCAAAGAGATGACCGAAACGATATTATCCTTAATGCCCCGTAAGAGAAGACCCTTCTCTCTCATTCCCCACCCCCCCTCGCTCCACAAAATCGCTTTTTTATACGGGCATGAATAGGGTATTATTTTTATATAAATGCCGCTGATCTCAAACGGTATTATACTAATATCCATATGTATTACTCGCTGAAAGTCAAAATGATGGAATGTGTATTCAAACAGAATTTAATCCTGTGCTCCCTTCGGTTTCGAGTTTGTATTCGACGGCGACATGGATAAGGAATAGAAAAGTAGGTAAGTTCTCTACACCTTGTTACCAAGGGACATAAATTTGGCTTCAGATTTCCATGATAAATCATAGTGTCCACTTTAATCAAAAAGCAACATTGCAGCGTCTGCAGAAAATGTTTTAAAACACGAAGGGATATATTTTCTTATCAGAATTGTGTAATTGCAATTAAATGGAAGAGAGTAGAAGGTTATATAAACTTCCCACTCGTTAGAGGTGCACTGGCAGGAGGCTGGATAGAGAAGTAAAGTAGAGATGTAAATATTGGAACGAATAGCGCACTAGGTTTTAGTGCTAATACAGGCTCCCACCTACATATCGGAAGCTATGACCATGCAGATGAAATACGTAAAATCGACTGTAGAGCTGTACGATACGATTACCATGACTTCAGCACGAACTTTGTTGTCCCTTTCAACTGAGCTATAAAAAAGACCTGTACTTCACGCTTCCGTTCAACATTGGTATATAAAATATGCTCTATCGTTAACTAGAGAAAATTTTCTTTATAAACTATTTTAATTTTGTATAATTCAGTGTCTCAATCTATATCATAGAAATATAAATAAATTTCCTATGAGTTATGTTGTTTTATTGGAATATTTGTATTATCAGAAGTAGTTTATCTTTTATTAGGAAAAATGTAAAATCTTTCTCATAAATTAAACCAATAAATATCGATTCATTGTATAACAAAAGTCAGCTGTTTAATGAATTTGATGTTCAACATTTCAATGAAAATTTAGCAATTCATTTAATGCTGAAATTATTCACTCTGATCATATTCCTTATGTAAAATCTTCCTAAAATATGCAAGAGCATTATACTTATGCATTGTAGCAGTAGTCGTTACCGTTACATATACCAGGGAAGTAATGAGAAACATGAACTCGAAGCGTCGTACAAACGCTACAGCCTTAATGCATCAAAATAAAGCTCAATAGAGAAATAAATCAGCACCAACGAGTTTCATCGCAGGATATTCCCACGTAAATACCACATTTACGCACCCGCATTACGCATATAGGAGCGTAATGTCAGCCATTTCTGCCAAATAATCACGCACGAAAAAAAAAGACGCCTCATTTTCCCTTGCTTTCGGGACGCCCGGGAAAATAACATCCTTCCACTCTATCCTATCTAAATCCCGACATTTTTTTTCTCTGTCTTTTTTACGCTTACCTCACACCAGCCACAACCAATCTCCCCCCCCCCAACCAAAGCACCTCTTTTTTTCACTTAACCCCCACCAATTCTCTTCTCCCACCCCCCGTTCCAACCACCCACTCTCTCTTCACAAAAAAAACTTTCATTTTCCCTCTCACCCCCATATCTCTTCCACCAAACCCCCGTTTTCATAAACCACGCTTACCTTTTCAACGCGCAGAGGGAGATTTAGGCGCTGATTCTGCAGATTGTCCGACTTCGCTCTGATCCCCATCTCCCCCTTTCTACCCCTCTGTACGCATCCGGGAGAAGTGGAGGGAGGGTGAACAGGGGGGTTAGGGAGAGCAACCACACCTAATACCGCGAAAACTTCCTATCTCTCTCTCTCTCTCCCATCCGGACCCTTTTTTTTTTTTTGACTCCCCCTCTTCCTCTACAGGAGTAAGTAATAACGTGCCCCTCTTGGTTTGTTTTTTCTTTCTTTCTTCACATCTTTCCTAATCCTTCCCGTTATCTCTCTCCTCCCTTCTCTCTGTCTTACTCAAAAACAGCCAAACCCCTTAGAAACTCCTCCGTCCGAAACATCGATTACATTCTCTGACCCTTCCCATATTTCTAAATTCTGATGAAACCGGAATCACTTATACCTTATACCCCTGCAAGGGAGCCCATTACGTAGCACTATAGGAAGAGTGGAGTCACCCGCAGAGACAGCAAGGTGCTAGAAAAATTAAAAACGCAATTCGAAGAACGTTTTCTAGATTTTAAATAACTCGAGCTCATTGTAACATTTTTCATTTCCATTCGCCGGAATTGATATTGAAGAAATTTCTAACAAAATAGGAAAGATGTTCAACATGCATGTAACAGATCTTGAAAATGAAATAATTATGTTGCAAAGTGGTATAAAGTTGAAAGCAAGATAAAACGATTAAAATTTTTGGAAACTTGTTTCACCTGAAAATGTTTCATATATTAAAAAAGTTGCATTTATTTTGAAAGCATATTTTCCTTCCACGTATTTATGTGAATCAATATTTTCTAATATGAACATAATTAAATCGAAAACAAGAAATGCATTCAATAATGAACATCTTGAAAATTGTTTACGCTCCGCGGTTTCGAGTTACAAACCCAATTATCACTCACTTGCTGAAGCTATGAATGCACTCATAATCGTTTAAATAACAAATAAATTTAAATAAATTCATCAATTATTTATTTTTTCATAAATAGTGCATAATAAATGCTTTCTGTACGATTATTTTTGTGTGTAACTTATAGTTATAATACATTATGTATATGTTTCAAAAATTTAGTAGCCCTCAAGACAATTTACGGGATGAAAGTAGCCCTTGACATAAAAACGTTTGGGCACCTCTGCCTTATATGTATATGAGTTTTCTTCTTCCTTATCTCTTTCACGAAACCATCCATCTCCCGACTTGTTATCCCTTAACTATCATTTTCCGGACCTTTTATTAAAGGATAATCTTTTAATGTGCGACCGCTTTCTTATCTCGCAAAGTGTATTCGTCAAAGAGCGCTCGGCGTGAAGGATTGTGCGTATAGCTATCGGCGAAAAGGTGAGTGAACGCATGCTGATGATTGGAGATTGTAGCGAAAGTATCAGCGTTGGTTTGGCCCACCCTTCATTTTCGTCTTCCCCTCTGCTGCATTCCCTATAATTAATAATATCAACAGAACGATCATTTTAATCCTCGTATACATTTTAATTGCCTATTCATGTCATCAAAACATAACACGAATGATTTTATCAAGTGTTATTTAACTTGTTGTGAACCAGTTCCTGTTCTTCACAATTTAATTTAGTTAATTCAATATAGCGATTTTTATCACCGTAAATCTTTAGGTAAGATATTCTTACTAGAGGCAAATTAAATTTAATAATTTCACAAATTCCTTGAAATGAAACTAGTATATGTTAACAGAATCGTATAGGAAAAACTTTTAAATCTACATGTTAGTATGATGTGTTCAATCGTAATTTGTTTCGCTAATTAAAATTACTGTAATCCTATCAGTAAATATAAGTAGCCACCATCATATTTTCGAAACGCTATGTTGCTATGTTATGTCACAATAAAAAGTTTGGTTAAGCGGGTGTTTTAATGACGCGGTAAGCAATCGAACGGGTCTTAAACATGTTGTGATAGAGTTATTTACAGCATCTTGTCAAAGCTTATTTCGCTTAAGTTTTCCAAAAATGTTTAAGATTTTTCCATACCGCACTGTTATGAAATATTTTTCATTTAAAAATTGCGATATGTACAACTGAAAATATGAAAGAACGATCTCTGCGATTACTCTCCATTAACGATTCCGCTAATTCTGCCACAGTTACGTATCTTAAGATACAGTCTGCTTTAATACATACAGTCGACCAACTGAACTCGTTAAACACTTAAACCATTGGTTATAAACTTGTCAAACCATCCTTCACGTCAGTTCAATCTACTGAATCAATAGGCAAGCCCTAACCCTGGTTTCCTTGCGTTCCAATTCTAATCAAATTCATCGCTGAGCTCAGTATTGAGAAATGTTTTTCAATTATTTACAGGAATTGCGACGTATATATAATGTTTTAATAATCATATCAATAATTATCAATTAATACTGAGTATAAGCAACAGAGACTGAATCGTGATCGTAGACTTCATTTCTCCCAAAAAAAATAGTGACACAAAACCAGCCACGCCTTATCTCACCAAGCTTCACATAAGCGCCCACCTCATTCAATCATCCCCTCATCCGCAACCCGTTACTCCATCAACTCGCTCCCTACCCCTTTCCCTTTACCCTCTCTCCAATCCTCTACTCCCACTTTCTCCTTCTTTACCTCTCTTCTTCCCTTTGAGCCTTCATCTTCATTTTCAGGCGGAGAAGTGCTTTGTATACGCCAGCGCCTCTCACCGCGACCATCTCTCCAGAAGACGTATCCGCCAGTCTCACGAAAACTAAAACCCTCCCCCACCGCCTCTAAACCAACCACTCCCTCCCACCTCCTCCTTTCCGTTCCTCCCCTCGTCCCCGTCCATCAATCTCCTGCACTCCAAACCTCCGGTAGCCTCCTCCTTTATCTTCCCATCTCTATCTATCTCTCTCCCTCTATCTCTACAGACCGCCTCGTCCCCTTTTCCCGTCACATCCCCCTCCACACTCCTTTCTCCGCCCACGCCACACCCCATCCTGGAGCACCGGCAGCATCCCCCCCAGCCGACGACCGCAGTCACTGCCTGCCCTCTGGACCACATCCGCGAAGGGACCCCAGCTGTCTCTCTATCTCTCTCTCTGCCCTGGCGCCCGACATCTCCCTTCGGATCTCATCGGACTAGAAAATCAGTCACGCTTGAAATGGGACAAACAGTCAGGCTCCGTCTACTCTATCTCTCTCTCTGTCTCACACATCCTCTTTCCTTTCCATCTATCTACTCTCTCCATCCTTCTGAAGAAGGTATGCGAGATGCTAACATTCAAAATGATCAATTAATAGTATAGAATTGTTGTACAAATTTATATCTGCCTGACTCTTTCGAAACTCCGGGAGATGGGTCTTTGATATTGGCACATTACATACTGAACTACATGTAGGACAAAGCCAAACATTATCTTTCGTTGAATACTTGCATCTGTTTTAACTAGGGAAATTGTCGAAGATGACAAAGTGTAATTCACTTCCGCTTGATCTAACAGGTAATAATTAAGTAACTAATGTGCACGATACAGTCATCTTGTTGCAGACGCCACGTAAATATTGGTTCTAATAACTAAAATAAATAATTTTTCCTTTATAATCTTCGAAATTTTCACGAATATTAAGTATGCTAACGGATATGCATTTATCGCATTGGTTCGACCAAATGCAATTACAATCATGTTTTATTAATTTTTATACGGTGTCTTCATGTTTTATCTACAGTTTTGGCATATGCTAAATCATGCTATCAAACATTAAGATCTGAAAGAGTCATCCATGTGATAACTTTAAGGAAATCTTTTGAGTTACTTTTTATACAAAATTTTAATTGCCGTTATGTAGATATATGAACTGTAATGCATTGAGGACATAATACTAAATATTGTGCACTATTCCAATCTAATGAAATTGTTAAAGAACCATCGCGTTTGATACGTACGAGAAATGAATTATATCATGACAAAGTACTCTAAAATAGGTTACAAATTGTTGGATCTCTTAAGAGAAATGACACGACCTCCTACAGATAATTTACATCACTCATGTGAAAAGTGTAAATGTTCTTGTTTTCTCGAGGGATACCTTCGGAAAAAATAATTCATAAAGAGAAGATCTCAATCACACACTCTTTGACGATTAGAAGATTACGTGTAAGTGAAATAGTTGAGAAACATGGGAAAATCCCTTTGACTTTCGGATGATTGCGGAACACGCAGTTCTCTTCGCGTTTTATTTTGTTTTCTTATCATAATCATCATCGTCTCTCCTCGTATAACGGGAAGAAAACGCGCCGTGATTGAATGCCGCCTAAATTCCGTGGAGCTATCGGCCTTTGCGGCAGACATCATCGGGATCTCAAACGGATTCCAGAAAGGCCTTCAGCTGATTTCTCAAGAGACTCCCTCCTAGTCCATCTCCCTTTCTCTGATCACGCTTCATTTCTCCCAATCGTTCCTCCTCCTTACTTCTTCCCGGCAATCCGCATAAACTCCCTCCCACTCCACCAATCCCATCCCGGAAAACCGTTTGCCCCGCAGCTTTCCCCCACACCCCCTCCTCTCTCTCCCTCTTTCCCAACCTTATACTCCTGCCGCCCACCAATCCAAATCTCAGCAGCTCCTTGGCAGTCAATAACGGCGGAGCTAACTGCCGATTTTTTCCCCAAGGGATACTCAACAATGGCCTGTATCAAGGAAGTATTCTCTCTCTCTCTCTATCTCCTTTTTCCCTCATCCAACTCTCTCTCTCTTTCTTTCTTCCTCTTCTCTCAATCTTAGTTCTCTTTTCCATATCTCCTTCTTCATCCTCTCTTCATCTTTTTAAATCTTTTTTATTGCCCGCCTCGTTTAATGTATTCTCCTTTGCTCCTCAGGGCTCCAATATAGTACTACCCCGGGAACTCCATCGCCTCGCTCGGAAATTTCTCGATTTTTTTCTTTCGTCCCAAAATCCCGCGGTCTCTTTTTGCGTTGCTGTTATCGATTCCGTTTGAATTATTGTTTATCGGAACGCCGTTTTATCATTTCCCCCCCTCCCCACCGTTTTTTTATTTACAGAGAAAGGAATTTCGATCGATTTTTCTCTTTCTTTCCCGATAATTATCTTTCATTCTCTTCCTTTCTCTCTTAAAGGCACAATTTTCTTTCTTCTGTTAATTATCGTTCGCACTTCCTCTGCTCCCACTTTCTTTCTCAAAGAATTTTCTTTTTTAACAATTTGCTGGTGTTTTCTGTTTTTCGTATTCCATTCAATTGTATGCTTTTATCTCTCTGCTTTCCGTGCGTCATCTTTTATTATCTCCTTCACTTGTAATTTTTATTTGTTTCTATCTTACTTATCTATCTTTCAGATTTTTGTTTTATTTTGTAGGTTTTCTGCCTTTTTTTGCACTATATTATGCAAGTCCTAATCCTCCTTCTATTAGAATACGTGACTTTATTAATACTATCAATTAATTGTATTTCACCCTGCTTTACAGTATTTATGTTTACCAACGCATATTTTTGCTTTGATCCATTGATCCTTCGTCTCTGCAAACGGACATGTTTTTGCCTTCACTTTCTTCGACCAACTTGTGATGAGCAAGTATTTGACTTTGTAATCACTCATCATTATTCATCGTAAATACGCTATTCCTTTTTAGATTAACGGTAAAATTGTCACATGATAGAACTTGACTGGACGAAGGTCTTGTAACACACGGAAACACGTATTTCTTCTGAGTAACGAAGAGAAAAACATCTTCATCGCAAAGTAAAATATGATTATTTTATGAGCGAATTCTCTTCAAAACATGGATGGCGTATGACGATGCAGCTTTACAATGGCATGTTTGACTTTCGCGTAATATACAGAGCCCGTAATTTTAAAAAAATTCACATATACATGCAGTGATAAGTTGTGCATTTATAATTAAACATTATGCTTGCTAACAACGAACAACCGACTTAATTGGGAAAAAATGTAACATTAACATCAACCACAATTCTCTTCCTGGAATTCCTAGCATAACATCTGCACCCTTACCTTCAAGCGGGAAAATCGACATAAAAACTGTGGCTATTGCACGAACGATTACGGCACGTATTCACCGATCCTACCTTCAATACCAACGTCCACTTTCCCGTGATAAATAGCCCCACGTCCGAGAGATAAGTCTTACCGGAGGAATGTAATTTGCCGACACGCAAGACGCAACAAACAACAACGTCAACAGCCACCTTTTCCTCCTTCCTCCTCATGGTACGCAAACTCCTCCTCTCCCTGCCCATCGAGTATCGCATTCCTCCACAATTTACGCCCATTCATCCCCTTCCCATTCCACCCACTTCCCTCCAATCACTTTCCCTCTTCATCATCACCCTCTCCCGTTCACCTCTCTCTCTCTCCCAAGTCAGTCTCTCATCATCGGTCTCTCCCCTCTTGCTTTCGCAGACCCACGCGCATCTGCATAACCGCCTCTCTGTCCCCTGTTATGCCTCCTCCATCTCTTCCCTCTCCACCTACGCCCTCTAGAGCAGATCCAACCACCCCTTCTGCCCACGCCTACGCAACCCCTTCCCCTCTTTCTCCCACACGACACACTTCCTCGTCGAAAATTGCAGCCTTAAAAAGGCAGCGGAGGGGAAAGATTACGGAACACCCTCCCCACCCTTTCATTCCCCTCTCCCCCTCCGCCAAGAAAACGTAGGGAGAGAAAGAATTCTTATACACCGTTTCCCTTAAAAAAGACCCCGCGGGATCCTCTCTCTCCCTTCCATCATCGCTTAAATAAGAAAAAGTGGTAGGGAAAGATGGGCGGGGTTGGATCCTCAATGGTAGGGTAAGAAGTTAAAAGAGGGTTGGGGCGCAACGTACGTACAGAAAGGAGACCGAAAAGGTTTGGGTGGATGAGTTTAGTGTTTACGGGTGTGGCGATGAAAACAAGGGAGCTTTTTTACAGGAGGGAGAAGAGGGTTGTGTTGGGTGTAAGGGGAGGTTGGGAATAAATTTATTACGTGGTGGATGAGGGGGTGGTTTTCGTGATGTCATGGGGCGTAGGGGAAGTTGGCTGGAGGAAGGGTAAGAGGGTGAAAAAAATGGGGTATGACGATTTTTTTATGGTTTCGAGGGAGAAGGATAAGGGCTGTGATGTCCCATGCTGGAGAATTTCCAGCTGAGAGAGAGGTCCTCCAGTTCCAGTGCATAAGAGGGTGGAAGCATAGGAGGGTGCCCATGGGGTGTGTGTGTGGGAAGAATCCCGTCGCAAGGAGGAGAATGAGTTCGCAGTTTAGAAAGAGGGAAAGGGAGTGGAGAGATACAAAGGAAGAGAGGAAAGGGAAAACAGAAAGAGAAAGGGAAGAGTTAATGAGAGATCGAGAGGGAGCAAAAGAGAAGGGAAGAGTAAATGAACAGGAAAGATAGGAGAGAATGGAGTGTAAGAAGAAAAGAGGTAAAGATAGAGGGAGTGATAGAGAGAGGAGCGCGAGATGGATGACGAACACAAAGAAGAGGCTGGAAAGTGCAACGAATAAAATAATTTCTTATTGCATATTGTAAATAAAACAATTAAAACTTATGCACACCTAGGCGTAAGGTTATATTTAGTAAAAATATACAGTAAGAAAGATGGGTTTTTCTTTTGCCTTCTCTTGCAAGATATCAAGTATCACAAATAGGACGATCGTAAATATTACATTATGGCTTATAACCAATGAGTCGTATGTGTAAAACCAGCCTAATTCAACATGAATTAAGTAAAAAGTTTACCTATTCAGGCAAATGTATCTTAAACAATATAAATACAGTCTTTTGGAATTGACAAGTTGATATAAGATGGAAATTGTATGTAGAGTAAGTATAAATAGTAGATGATGTTCTAGGATACTGTAGAGAGTATGATAAAGGTAAGAAGAAAAATAAGTAAAGATTTGATGAGAGAAAGATGGTGGGGGGAAAGAAATTTGATGTGGTTTATAAAAAATCATCAAAGGAAAAGAGAGAGGAAACAAAAGAGAGAGAGAGGGAGACAGAGGAACTCGTGGAGATATTAAGCGAAAGGAAAAATTGAGGAAAATAATAAACAGAGGGAGGTATAGAGGGAAATCTAGAAAAGAAGACAGAGAGAGTCAAAAGGAGAGATGGGAAGACACTCATGAGGTAAATGGAGGGGAACCGAGTGAGAGGGGGAGGAAGTGATTCTTTTCCTTCCCTTCGAGGGATGAGGACAAGTAACATTGGTGGTGAGGGATGGGTTGGGTTTGAAGGGAGAAGTGGCGAGAAGTTCGGGGAAAAAATATTCGACTCCGAAATGGCAGCATAAAATCCTCTCTCCCCCTACCGTAAAAGAGGCGCCGAACCGATATCAGGATGAAATTAATTTTCCGAAGTTTTCGACATGAGAATAAAAAAAATATTCGGTCCGATCGAAGAAGAGGGATAATCGACTTCCGATTATCTCTAGCGTCTAAAGGAGGTTTCTCGATGTTTATGTGACGGCCGCAACTTCTAGAGCGCTTTAAAAAATATACATTTTCACCCAATGTTTCTGAAGGATCTCCTAGAATTCCTTGGGAGGTTGCCGAGCAAAGATATTCGTTCTATATGCGACACTCGCTCTGAGAGCCTCGCCGGATCTTATTTGTAAGTATTATTGCAGTTTTCAATACTTCTGAAGGTGCCACGCGGAAACCTATTTTCATTTTTGAAAAAAAAAACGGAATGGTAATCCAATGTGTGAATTCTAGGCGATCAAGAAGTTATACGAAAGTTTGAATCTTTAAAACATTCTTCCTTGCAAGTCGCAACGGACTTCGAATTTTTAAAACTAAAAAAAATAAGTAACAATACTCATGTGCTGAATATCGATTTATAAAATTATAAATACATTTTTTACTACGAAAATTAAATTCCAAGTAAAATATCAATAAAATAAAATTCTTTGGCAAAACAATCCTCAATGCAATTTTTTGATTTAATTTTGTACCACTTTCAGTATTCTGAACAATGCATCAGAGGGAAACCTAGGATGAAATTCAATAACGAGTTTATTTATAACCTTGTTAAATTTGCCTTATCTTTTTGCGTCTATTTCACGAAGATATGCCTTACACCGACTAACGCTATTAATAATCAAGCACTTAGAAATGTAGACAGTATTACATATTTCTAATATGCGTGAGCTGTGTCGGTAGGTATTTTTCAGGGCTATGCCATTCAGAATAAAAAAACACGTAAATCTTAAAATACAGTTATTCCTGAATTTATGCCCCCCACTCACTACAATAGAAATGAGTATTGAAAACTATTCATACATAAAAATAGATATTTTAAACTCAGAATAATGAAATCATATTTCAAGTAAAAAGAGAAATAAAATAATCAACATTTTTGACACAGATATAAATCTTACTCATCGTACCTCCTTAACACGAATTTTTAATAAAATTTTATACTTTAAAATACGCATTAAAACGATCGTAACAAACAAGCCGTCCTGTAAATGCCCAGAAAAATAATGCCTCATAAATATTTCGGCGATAAATTTTCTATTCTTGGTGGGGAGGGGGTCATGAATGTGGACAACTGTTTTCATGCCGACGCGATTTAAAAAACATTGAATTCCGAATTCGCGTGTTTCGTGGAATGGGAAACTAGAAATCCACATCCTCCGAGACTTTTGGAATATAACCTCTTTCCCTAGCGAAGGAAATGTAGGTAGGGCAGAATCTGGGTAGGTAAGAGAAGAAAGGAGAGGGAAAAGGAGAGAGGGGGTTGGACTTAAGAAAGGAACTCGCTAAGCGGTGACTGGATGAAAAATCTTCGGGGTACACAGCCAAAAAAGGAACAGGGGATGGGAATTCTCTGCTCCATTGTTGATACTTGTGCTTTATGGAGGGAGGGGCGGGAAGGTCTATTGTCTCGCTGGACCACTCCTCCACTCCTCGCCGCTCCAATCTCCTCCCCTTTCCCCCACTCGCCTCTCCCCCGCAACCGTCTTCATGAATTTCTCCTTCCCCTCTCCTCTTCCTCCCTCCCTCCGCGCTCCTTTACATTCTAAACCATCTACGCTTATCTCTTCCTTTCTTACTATTTCGCCCGTATCACGCGGTCAAATCTCATGTAAGTTTAGAGGTTTACAGCTTACGGTTTGTTACCGCATTATGCTTGCAAAAATATCTTCCTCTAGTTGTAGGTAAAAAAATATAAATGCTCGCATCACAGCCAAGGACTCTACGGTGGCTGCATTATAGAGCTTAGTTGAATACCTACTAAATATTTTGATGGAGATATATACAAATTTTGTGGCGACTTTCATAAATTCTATAGTTAAAAAACCTCTGATAAATATTTTATGAAAAGGGTTTATATGTATTTTAAAGCTAATAACACATGATCAAATATTTGACCATATTTTTAAAATTTCATTATTAGGAAACCAAACTATCACCAGATACTTCTAAAGATACGTATATTTTGTAACCGAACGGTTCTAAATATCAAGTTTAAACTAAACGAAACCGTAAAACTAACATTTTACAGAACAGAACAAGTTTTTAAATTTCTTAAAATGAAATAGAGCTATTATTTTTCACAATTCTTAAGATATTTAATTCTGAGTGCATTAAATTTTAAAATAAATTACATTCTCAGTATTAATATGCTATTTCCAGAAACCTGTATCTATATACTGGGTTAATTTTTAAAGAGATAGCTCAGCTTTCCTCACCCAGGAAATTATTTATCCTCTTGATACAATTTTTATCGAAATATAAATCTATATTATAAACATTTACTAAAAATATTCTACGGTTTCGTCCATCTATTTATATCTTATTTACTACCCAGATTTAGTTCATCGTTTTTCTTTTAACCTCTTACATTATAGTTCTCCGCAAACTCATTAATTCTTTACTCTCTACTTGTTCTCTTTCGCGAAAACTTGTTCCTCTTGTTATAGGCAAGCTCCTGTCTTATGCAGCCTCACCGTCTCGCTGAACCACCATCTCGTCCGTAGGTGCAACCACAACTCCCAGAGATCGTTAAACAGAAATCTATCCCATAGAGAGAGAGAGAGAGAGAGAGATCCTATCCCATTGCTAGTTTCTGACCATCGATCCTTCGAAATTAATCTTCTCCACAATCTACTAGAGAGAGCGAGAGAGATAGAGTTGAGGTCGAGAAAAAGAGCAACACGTCCCACTACGTGTCGCAGAATGACGTAGCGACGTCCTTTTTATTTTTAAGCGAACCAAGTTGGCACGTCCGCTAATTTTCAATGCGAATGTACAACTGCAGCTCGCACGCCCCTTTCCTGAAGGGGGGCACACCCACGACGTCGTTTTTTTTCTTTTTTTTCCTCCCTCCTTTTCGACCGACGGCGACGTCACGAGCACACGTCACATCGAGGGACTCGTATAATACTTCTTCCGTCGCCCCTTCTGGGACGGGCGACATGCCCCTTCGTACACGGGACACATTGTTCGCTTAAGAGTCGCCGCGGCGATGTGACCGTAAACTAGAAAATCTCTCCTCCATCCTCAACGCGGACGATTTATAATTTAAGAGGACCGTATCAAACGAATGGTTATAAGACCCGAGCGCAATTTGTATGGAATTTCGAATCGACTTTTGCCCTCTGCGTCGCCGGCCGTATATCAGCTCGAGAGACTGGTTATGGTGATATAAAATTTTGATATTCAATCGCCTAAACGAGTTGAGCTCAGCCGGGGTTGAATATCGGTGACGTGCGGGAATCCTTGCGGGATTCTGTATATCGCTCTCGGCTGGTCTTGTAAGGAGAGTTTAAAGCTGATATAAACTGTGATTGCTATGAAAGCTATCGATGAATCACTTGAGATAGCCATCTCGACGGATGGAAATGTATGAATGGTGCATTGAGCACTGAAATAACTCATATTTGCATCGTGCAAGTGAGATTTATCATTGGTGAACTTCAAAACATTTGGTTCAATTTCCTATCACTTGAACTCCATCTATTACTCTAAAATTGTTTCAATTTGCATACAGCCATTGAATAATCAAGAACGAATCTAAAATAATGAAAAATAAATCATCATCCTCTAACACGCTTTATGCACAAATGATCTATTTGCTGTTTATACAAGACATAACTTACACTTAATGATGTCAATACGATTTCCTAGGATATGAAATGACAGTTCCACAGAGATTTGTCTTGTGATGAATATTTCATAAACAAAGTAGAAGTTTTATTTATTCATTTACATTTCTACTGTAGGAGATAACTACTTTTAAAAACTTCTCTATTGACTCGAAGGACAAGTACCGTATTTCATTACTCATAGCGAGCCACACCCAATCGTAAAAAGAATTGAAGAATAATTTTAGGAAACTAAAGGATTTAGTTGTGGGTCTATATTACCTGATTTTTTTATAAATGTATTTATCTAGTATAAAAATTGATGGATAAAGACAATATATATTCCTTTTATAATTTTCTATTTTCATTTTATGATACATTGTGTCCTTTATTGTTAAACTTACGGAAGGCTGGATAAAGACGCTCAGTGAGCCGTAATTTGGGCACCGCTGGTTTAAACGGCCAACCTTTCGTTTAGCGGAGAGCATTCGTGACGGTGACTAGCTTCCTTATTGCACCGCGCGATAAATTTTTAATTAAAGCTTATTTATTTTTTTAACAATATTAATTTCGTATGACAAAACTGGATCCCCAACCTGCGTCTAAATTATTATCCTTTTCTTTCTCATTGAGCTGCTTGGCTATGAAATTCCATACAGTCGTTCTACAAGCATCATTCGAAGTGACTGCCCCGTCTCCTCCGAACTCTAAACGCAACGAAATTCAATGCTACTTACAGAGATAAGAAAAATAATATAATTTCGGATGGAACGCATGGAGTGGAAAAACGTGTGAATGAAATGTGTGGAAAGGTTATCTGAAAGCGTTTTATAGAACCCTATAAAAGAGCACAGCTACATATGCAAGCATGACCAACAATCTTAATGAAATTTATGAGTAAAGATTCCAAGATTGTAAGCATAAATTACCTCTAATCACCTTTCTGATTGAACCCAACTGCCTTATATGTTTCCCATTCATTCACCGAGGAAACAACGTTCCAGGTGGAAAAATTGGAACTTTTGGAAGATAAGATATTGAAATATTAAAAATATCGAGTAGGACCCTTACTTTCTGGAAATTTGTACAAAAAATAAATATTATAACGTCAAATATCCAGCTCAAAAAATAATCTCGATGTTAGCCTCGACCTATCATTGTGAGTCTGTTTCATCGACATTCAAAAATGTAAAATCCAAGCATCAAACATCGATCTAATTTGACGGGCAACTTAAATTTTGCATGTGAGCTCAAATGAACACAAACGATATTGTTGAAATGAATTATACAGCGCAATGTAGTTTATTCTTGTCGATTTTCACATAGTGTAGGTTTACGTAAGAATGGCTATATGAATTTTCATTCAAATTCATCCATACATAGAGCTTATTCTCATAAACGATATTACATTCGTTACGTGCCTTAAAAAATAAGTATATAGCGTCCAATGGTATTAAAATACGTCAAATTTTGTGTAATTTTTATAATGCACGTGGCGTTAATTTTTAATTTTATTTTTTTATCCTAGGGCAGGTACAATTATTCTTCTAAAACGTGCTGGGGAGACTGTTAACTGAATTAAAGCTCAGCTGATTCGTCTGATAGCGCCCTTTTTCCTTGCCATTTCTCATCCCATTCTGTCTGTCCGCCTGTCACTTTCACCTTCTGTCTGCTATCCTCTTTTCTATTATCTCCTACTCTCGTCATCCCCTCTTCTGCTTCTCCATTCCCATCCTTACCCTGCATTTCTTCACCCCATCCCCTCTTCACTATTCTAATCCTCCTCTCATGCGTCATCGACTTTCGTGCGTCAAGACACTCTCGTCTAATTACCGCCGAAACTTTTTTCGGGACTCTCTCCTTCCCCCTTTCTACGTTCCCATTCTTCCTGGCGTCTGCACTTTCCCCAGAATCTCGCCCTCCGATGTAGGGAATTAAGGAAAAAACAATCCTCTTTTGGGTTCCCTCTACGCCCACGAATCCGTCTCTTCGCCCTCTCCCCTTTTATCTCTTACAATGCCGTCTTCATCATCTCCGCAGTTTCCCCTTTTCGGCTTTTTCCTCTACTCCTTTTTCCACCGGACATAAAGGGAGGAAGATGGGGGAAACTTTTTTTTTTATACTTTTATTCTCATTTTCCCATCAATGCCATCTTAGTGACGTAATGAAATAACATCGTTTCTTCTTCAAACCGAGCTATATTTTTATTTTTTCTACTTATGATATTCTTTACCCAGAGCTGTTCTATCTTTCCATTTTTTTAAAATAAGGTGGCTTAGAAGAAATAACGATCCATTTATTATTGGTTTCGAAAGGAAACAAAAGATTTAGAATGAAATTCCTCTTTCAAAAAAACGACAGAAGATTGTCCAGTTATTTTTAAAAGTTAGCATTTTATCATCTCTTCATCATTTACTCAGTATATGTTGAAGGCAGAATGAACCGAAAGTGCTGAAGATTGGTAGATCTCAAAAAATTATTTCCCACGGTATTTTAAGGTATGCACGACGAGATTTAACAAGTTTCAAAGTTTCGGAAACGAAATTGTATTACCCTGCACAGCTTCGTAGCAGTATTTCATAAAGTAGGAAACTATAATACGAGAGGCCCTGTATACTTCATGCAGGTAATGAAATCTTGGCCAAGCCAAAGTTTCCCTTCGACCTTTTATAAAATTGCTCCGGAAACTTTAACGGATAACGCAGTAATTTGTGATAACTTATTCGGAGGATAAATATATTTCAGCCGCAACGAAATCGCTGGGAAATGTTTTACTCCGAGGTCAGATTCATGTTACGAATGCCATCGCATGGATTCTGCAGAAGTTTCACGTATATTCCCCTCCATTCAACAAAAGTCACTTATGCTCTGAAAGTACATACTTTTCGAAAAAACTTGAATAAACGAAACCTCTTTTCCGAAGAAGAAGCCTCCAGATTCTCGACACTTCCATTTGTTTATTTTCCGATCAAAATGGAAAACGCACTCGAGGGGTAAAAAAAATCCCTAACGCACACAAAGAGAACGACGTGGCGCAGACGAGATTTCATTGCTGACCATTTCTGAACTCCCACCGAACCGCAAAGGATCTAAACGCGTTCCACCGTTCCTTCACTTCCTCTCCCGTCACCTCCTCACTCATCCTTCACTCAATATCCTCTCTTCATTACCTGAGGTTCCTTCGAACGCTCCTTCACCTCCCCCCCCCACTATCTCCCATCTTTCCCCACCACTACCTCCTTCCTCTTCTTCACATACCTTCTCTCCACTCCCTCTCTCTCTCCCCTACTTCTACCTCCCACTCTCCTCCCGTTTCCCTACCTCCCCCTTTACCTACACGCTTCTCCCTTCCCTCTCTCCTTACCTCCTCTTCTCTCCCCTACATTCCCTCCCTTCCTTTCCTATTCTTCTTACCCTACTCCGTATTCTCTTTCCCCCACCTCCCTCAAAATTCACCACCTCCTTCCCCTTTCTCTCCCTCCGTCCTCTACTCCCCTTCCTCACTCCTCCGTTCCTAGCCTCTCCTCCATCACTTCTCCTGCCTCCACTCCTACAGACAGACACACACACACGCACGCACACTCGCGCGCACACACTGACTTAGCAGTATACATCGTATCCATAATAATACCACCGCCACTTTCATTTCCCACTTAAGTCTCCATTCCCTTCTCTCTTGAGGCAGATTGCGCCCACATACATCCCTCCTTCCGTACCTCCCTCTTCCCTTTTGTCTGCCTCCTTTCCGAGCTAGAAGAGGGAAAAGGGAGGGAAGGAGGGAGGGAAAGAGCTTGGTGGAGGGGTGTTTGTGGAGACAGGGGCTACGGTTTCTGGTTAAAGGGGGTTTCGGCGTATGGAAAGGAGGGAGGATTTCAGAGGGAAGGATTGGAAGGGAATCGAGCCTCCCTCTCAAGGTTTGGAAGGGGGAAGGGTTGTTGTTTAATATGTGGAGACAATGGGAGAAAGGAAGGAAGGGAGGTAGAGATCGTATATAAGGACAGAGAGAGAGAGAGAAAGGGATGAGAAGGGATTCCGCGGGAGTCAGGGCAAAAAGATAGGGATTGAGTGTGAATATAGGGAGAGAGAAGGAAGATGATGGGAGAGGGTGGAGAGAATGACAGAGTTTTGTAGGGCAGAAATGGGAGGGAGAGTGGGAGGGAGACGCGATAGAGATATTGCGGGGTGTGATGAAATGCAATAACGCAGGGGGATAAAAGATGATGGGGCGAGCGGGAGAAGGGGGAGGAGAATTTAAGGAAAACAGGAGAAGGAAAAGTAAAGTTATTGAAATTGGTGGAATGGAGAGGGGTGGGGGGAAGGGATGGTTGGAGATGGAAGAGAAGAATACGGAAATACGAGGAATGGAGGGATTGGGAGTAAAGGAGGGAATGAAGGGGAGAATACATGAGATCGGCAGGAAGGAGGTAGAGGAATGAAAGGGAATACGAGAAGGAATTGTAAGGATGTTCATGTAACGAAAAGGATTACCAGGCTTTATTAAGAAATTGTTCGAATATCTGGCTCCAAATACATTTAAATTTCGCCCAGCAATTCATTTGGTGTTTGGCGGGGGATGCAATGAACAAAACTTTCCCTTAAAATCCTTACTGCCATGATCCTCGAGTTAAGATCCCTAATAAAGGAAACTTGGTACAGCGTGATCATTTTAAGTGAAAATCCTGGACTCAGATAATAATTTTTGTTAGAATAGAACTGGAAGCAAGCATATTGGTAGAGCTGTCGCTTTTGGGCTTCTTGCTACGTTATGAATAATGCCTACAATAACAATCCACACACTTTGGATGGATTAAAAACCGCAAAACATTTTTATAATTAAGGGTTCTCGTTTAAACTATTACCCTTTGTCTTACGATCAATCTCGCATTTTTTGTAATCATTCAAATAAAGGTGAGGGTCTATTTTACCTAAAAACCTCGGCATTTATAACCTCCAATCTTCATTTCTCTGATTATTTGAACTGACATTCTGTCAGCATACCCAACTGTAATTCCTTAATAATGACGTAACGGTCTGACTTTTAGTTTTACATGTCTAAAACTTAAGTACTGAATGTTCTCTGACCAAAGAATTAAACCTATCTGGTATGGATCCCATACACAGGACCAGGGTTAGACATGTGGACTACCCAGATATAATTCACACGTTTACTACACCTTTTTTGCGTTATTCCATACTACTCATCGTATGAAGTTCATATTCTTTCTAGTGTCACCAATCTCCCGAAGAATACACGCGTCAAATGGAAAATCGCGAAAAATGGTGGCGCTCAGATTAAAATACATACGTCCAATTGAATAAGAGACCGGTGAACTCGGGACAGACATTTAAATATAAACGTGAATACGACTTACAAATCAACTAATTCGTGTCAAAATTAAAACAAGTTAGGAAAGTACTGAGAAAGCAGATATTATAAGGCGATATTTTTACAAGCCCCGCCCCTTTTGGCTCCGCCCATGTAACATCCTAAAAATTTGGTTTCTCTAGGTTGCACCGTTTCAGAGATATCGCCTGCACAGTCGGACGGACGGACAGAGAGACAGACAAAGTGAATACATAAATTTTGTAAAACAATCGCTGAAAATCATCCTGAACACAAAATGGTAAATTTTGATGTTTTTAGAACGATTTCGCTTATAGCAATATTGCTACTAAAAGCATAGATCTGTTTTATCGAGTAATGGATTTCTACAAAGTAACGGCCGAGTCAATCGATTAACCTTTCTCTACTTGCATATAATGTGCGTTAAGTACCACCAAGATTTTGGTATTCCGGGAAGCCGCCTGACATCCTTATCTAAGTCCGGCTTCATCCTTTAATCAGCAAGAAAGTTGGTGTGAAGAGTGATAGCATAATTAAATGCACTTTGTTTAGCAAAGACACTTTCTTTCTACTAAGAAACTGGACACGGAGACCTATTTCTCAAACAGATCGCGGGATTGGAATTTGGCAGAAAGACGTATTTACGGTAAATTTGCAAATTGAACTGAAAACCACGGAGGAATACATTTTTTTCATATTTAACAAAAGTAGAAAAATCTTATAATAAAGCATTACATATTACGATGAACGGCTTCCAAAAAAATAATCATTCCCCATAGACTCTTATAATGGCGAGGAATTTAAATCTTTATAATTTACTAATTGAGTGTAACTTAATTTATCATTAAAAATCCGTAGATTGGTTATTTTGTGAAATTTACATATTATGGAGAATAAAAAATAAAATACTTGGTACATTTTCCACAGCTTAATTCAGGGCGCTTAATAATTTACACGACCATGGTTTCGCGACATAATAGCATCATTAAATTTAAAATTGATCAATTTACATTAAGATTTCTTGCCATTAAAAATTAGCCGCATAAACATAAATACGCGGTTAATCAAGTACTTCTAGCAATAAAGGAAAAGGAACTACAGAAAATGATAAATAGACTAGTGATACCACCTCACCGGGTTTGACCCGAAGTCTCCGGGTTTTCGGGCTTGCCTCCGGGCGAGAGAAAAAATCTCCGGGTCAACATGAATATTTTAGAAATTGGCATTAAAGATTACGATTTATTTTTAACTTATCTAAGAGAATAAAGATTTCATTCCAGAATGACTGTGCCATGCAATTAACCTGGTAGAAGGTACACAGGGCCGGTCAAAGGGGAGGGGCGGGGGGGGGGGGGGGGGGGAGTGCAGTGGATGCGCGGTATCCAGGTCCCCGAATAAACATTCGTTTATTGCCCTCAAAATTTAGATATGTCAGTTATTTATTAAAGAATCTGCGGTAAATTTTGTGCAAACTTTTATTAAAAATTACGATTACTCCAAGTTCATAGAGAGAACGGCATTAAATAAACCAACAAACATTGATCGAAATAATTACAGTTAGTATACCTCGTTTTTTGTTTACTATACTCTTGTTTAACATAACGATTATTTTAAATTTTAGGAAGTAATAAATTTTTATTAAAAATTATATTTTTCGTCATTTTTGTATCTTTTTCTTGTGTAGGAGGTGGATTAGAGCCCCCAAAATTATTTGTATTCGGGCCCCCTTTAATACTTGGCCGGTCCCGAATATATATGAAAATATTTTTTTAACAGTAATGTAGTACGGTGTAGGAAGCAACACGCATGAGAATAAATAATTCATCATTCAAAATTAAAACACACGGCATTTCCGGCTACATTGTAACAGACGCGCGGGGAGCAACTTCTGGCAACTTTTGAAACACAACTAAAACTGAACAAACTGTACTGTTAAAATGTTCCACAAGCAACATAAAATATACTTTTAAGAAAAGATAAAAGGTATGTACAATCATGTAATAATTCTATTCGCCATTTCCTATACAATTTATGTGAAAGTTGTAATTTATGTGGAATGTATTCATATATTTCCTGTGCCTGTTTATTTTAATGTTAAAATTATACCATTTATTGTAAAACTTACCAATAAGCATTAAAGAGAGTACCTATGTATTTTGAAATATGTATATTCAATTTGTTCAATCTTGCATTATTATCGTAATTTTGGAATTAAATACATTTGCTCCTAACATTTTCATAAAAATTACATAGTTCCTGGGTATTAAACGATTAACAAGATGATAGAACAGAACTTAAGATGCCCACTTTCCTAAGGTAGACATCGAATTAATTTCTTATATAGTCATTAAAATATTAAATAACTGGATGTCATAGCCATTGGTTATATTGGCTTTTAAAACTTTAAATTCACAGCCGATGAGCTGCTCTTTGTTTTCCCACATTACATACTTTATGTAACATCATCAGGTATTATATTTACATTTGCATCAAAAATTCAGTTGATTACGCGATTTCGGGAGAAAAAATGACGCATTTGTATTCAAGATTATACGCCAGGGCAGTTGAGAAATAATCGTATCCATGACAATAATGTCGTTACGAGGGAATAAAAATTGCAGTTATTAAAGCAAAATTCAAAGAAATACGGCAAAAATTAGAATTTCCATTCCATTCCGCAGAGAATAGCGAAAATCCCGCGCTGACATCATTTTTCTTATGTATTTTAGTGTGGATTTGTTCGAAACAAATTTTCGTAGAACCATCCATTTCGGGGATATTTTGCTTTTTCTAGTATACAGTGCCACCACCATGTAGCGGTGAATTCTGTAAACATATTAAAAATATAATTTCCGGCAATAAGGACGGCTGTATCCTTTTATGATACGAAATAATAATTTTGCTTTATAATGCTCTTCATAATAATTTAAATATCTATACCACCCCAAATATGGAGAAAGTCATGTGTTGGCCACATCAGATTTTTGTTTCCATAACTCCAATTTTACAATCGAGTTTATGAGTATCCTTTTATACTGTTTGAATATTTTCCTAGACCGACTAGGAATTGCTAAGGGGTCTGCAGAAGAGTATTTAATGGGCGGATAATAGAAAATAAAATTTCGAGCTTGTTATACAATTGATTAACAAAAGAGAGAAATTTAGGGAGATGAAGAGGTAAAAGGGGAAGGAGGAGATGGAGATCAGAGGGATGGAGTGAGAAGACGCGAGAGAGGACGACGTCGGCAGAGAGAGAGTGAGAGAGAAAGGACGCCCGCTTTCACGTCGCTCATTCCCACAATCACGGCTTCCGTAATTGGCACAATTTGGCTCTCCGGCGACCCGAAAGGGTCCGAGGGAGAGAGTAACATTTTTCTGACGTGTGTCAGCGAAGGATAATAATGACGCTGATGGGAAAAACGTCGAGGAAAACAGGCCGAGACGATGACAAAAAATGCGACGAGGATACAAAGACTACTCAATTAATAGCGACAAAATGAATAAAGGATTAATTGAAGGCAAAAGGACTGATTTACTAGGCTTGTTGACATGCGATTTCAGCGCGCCGGTTTAATTGGCGTGATGGAATAACTCTAAGGAGATAAAAGAGACATAATTAGCGTAATTGGTTTCCTGTCGCCTCGAAGCGTTGAAAGTGGATTGTTGGAATTTAACACGGTGAGAAAGAGTTATCTGAATAAATATACCTATAGCGTTTTTTAAAGCAGGACTGGTGAAAAAAATAATTAATTTATAATTTTGTATTTTCTCTGCTTAGTGCTTAAACGTTATTTTAATATTTAAAAATTTTGGGGTAAATGGATACATTTGTATAAGACTTGAAAAATTTTGCAAAGTATAACTTCAACATTAGAAATTATAAAATATTTTATCTACAACTCATTCCAAGCAAATTCCTTAGTTCGTAAAATAGCAAAGCACTACATTCCAAGACTTTTCTCTTTTGAGTCAACTTCCTTCTCCGATTCAGGAAGTTAAAAAAGAAATCTGACCATCAAAAACTTTCTCACGTTTTAGAGGTTATTAATATACACTAAATTTAATAACAAAAATAAATCTATGAAACAAATGTACACTTTCCTAATTTTGAGGCTCGGCGCTTTACAGCGATTGAAAAGTATGCATTACTACCGTAGCTTGGTTAACATTGGATTCAATCTAATAAACGGGGAATATCGGAATATACTGTCTAATGTAATGTTCATACTTTATGTGGAGCGATACTCTGAACGTATAAGGACAGGGGCGGATTGGGAACAAAAATCGGCCCGGGCTAATACTCGGATATCGGCCCACCTAACAACTAAAATAATGTTGCGGACCCCTAGGAGGCCGCCGCCCATAGTTTGGGAAACACTACTTTAGAATATGGAAAAGCAACAGCTCCTGACCGAGGCAGCAACCACTCAGGCAGCCCCGGCTCAGGAGCAGCATCGGCCCACCGGGACTTTGCCCGGTGTCCCGGCGGCCCAATCCGCCCCTGTATAAGGACCCTGGCCCTTTTATTCCAAAGCCTGAAGTTTCGTAATATCTGGACGTGTAAATGACACTTGTGAAATCCCAAACTCAAACAAAATGATCCAAGGTTATCAGATGATCCCAATTGCAGATATACACTGTAATATGTTTCCTCCTCGTTAAATTCGTCCTACTCGTCCCACCGCTGAGAGACTTTTCTCTCAAAAAAAATATGTATACGCTATTCTCGCTCACTCGGAGTCTAATCATTAAAAGTTACCTATATTTTCCTGCAGCACAGGGAATAACCCTATTCTAGTAATATCCGGACCACCGGTGGAGCACTGAGGTAAACATTTTTAACTACTTTACTACCAATGTTGTCGTATTCCTAACAGCAATTTTTTAGTGGCAGGAAACCATGTTAATAGAAATAAACTCTCATAGATATCTGTTTTTTTCATTTGAATTTTAAATATTTGTGGAATTTTCCTTTTACAGACTTTTGAAGTGTGTGCAATAATTTTATTTTTTATCTGTAAGGAGAATAGATGTCATTGTGGATAGGTGCCGTAAAGGGAATGGATTGAGGAATATTTCGAAAGGGCAAATTTTCAAAGAATTGCGTTTGTGCTGTTCATTGAGGATAGAGATGCGACATTTTCAATTAAATATCCCTGGGAATTGGATTTTACGAAATCTCTCTTTGAAATGCTTTCTCGAGGACACTTGGCAATGAGCACATCACATCTCGACCCCCAAAAATCTCTACCACTGGAAAACTTCGTAAAATCTTCCAGACCTTTCATCCCGCGGTCGAAAAACGCAAAAACTCACCTTGCCTCCTTTAAATAAAACGGCGCGTGAGATTTTTAGAATGCATTAATGAATTGACGTAGAATACAACTATAGCTTAATCAAAATGCGCATCTCGACGACTCAGGAAATTAATGAAGAAAGGATTGCCTAGATCAGGGATTGGCAACCTATGGTACGCTTGCCAAAAGTGGCACGCGAGGTGATTTTGAATGGCACGCGAAAGAAAAAATTATACGGAAGAATAATTAATGTTTTTTCATCATCACCATCATAGGTTGTCTGTCCGTAGACAGGTCCGTGATTATTCATGGTTAAACCTGATTCTCCACATACTCCTATTTTCCGCAGTCTTCTTCATGTCTTGATAGCTCTCTTTCCCTTTCAAGTAGTCTACCAGCTGAAACCTTTCCCTACCTCTTTCTCTTTTTCCATCCAGGTTTCCTTCTAGCACTTCTTTAATCAAGCTCTCTCTTCCCAGGCAATGTTCAGTCCAATTCGTCTTCCTCTTTCAAATAGTCTATGAAATCGTTCGCTCCTCTCGTATTCTTCGTAATACTTCGACGTTTTCACCCTGTCTGTCCATTTTATCTGCAGCATTCTTCTCCATGTCCGCATTTCGAAGCTATCCAATTTTTAATATCATTTTTCCTTAGCGTCCATGTTTCTGCCCCACACTCCATACATAGCATTTTATCAACTTCTTGCGAATATCCTCTTTTATATTCCCCGTTAGTAGGAGTTTCTTTCTTCTGAAAGCGGCTTTTTCTTTTGTTATTATAGTCCTGATTTCATCGGTTGCTTCTCTAGTTATGATGCTTCGAAGGTATTTATAATCTGAAACTTGTTCTAATGGCTTTCCTCCAATACTTATGTTCAAATTTTCTTCTTCTATACTTGATATTCGCATGACCTTGGATTTTTCTGTATTTATTTCCATACCGTATTTTCTGCCTGTTATCACTAGTCTATTTATCATTTTATCACTTTACCACTTGATTTACTTATAGATTCATGATCAGTCTCCTTTAATATCCTCATCAGCACTACCCAATTTATTCTATCATATTTTATATATTTAGTAAAATCAAAAGATTTTTGAAAATTTAATGAATTAACGTTATATTTTATAGTAAGAGTAATTATTCAGCGCTAAAGTCTGTTTATTCTTATTCCGTAACATGTGTATGCCGTCTCGTGTTCTCTCTAGCCGCCTTTGTAACTAACAAACAAAATACCGAAATTCAGACCGATAGGTACATATGCAACCGTTTACAATGTGAACCTTTTTAAAATAAATCCGGGGTGATTACATAATAGAAATTGTCATTAAATTAAATTTAAATTAATTATTTGCACGCGGGACCATATACGGACGTGAATTTGACACGACACTTCTCAAAGGTTGCCGACCCCTGGCCAAGATCATAACGCCATTATATGAACTCGACAAAACGTTTTCTATTTTTAACATTTTGTACGCTTGGTTTTCAATTATTCATTCAATGTTTATTTTCTCAAAAATGGTATATTTTTATTTTTAAAATTTATAGTATATCCGTTAAGGCGCTGTAGCTACGGATGACTGAATATAAATAGTTCATTTGGAACTTTATATGATTGACTTAAGTTTATTATTAACCCTTGAAGCGCGCAGGACGTTGACTTAAATCCCGTGTTTGAGGTCAGATGAGGTTAAAAATTTGCGAAAATTCGCTATTTCGATTCCTAAAAATTGAAAAATTCGTAACTTTTTCATTTTTATTGGATTTGTATAAAAATTTTGTAGATTTTAGTAGATCATAACATTTAGAAACAATTTATTTTACATTATTTTACATTAAGCACAATCTTTACAGGAGAGAAGAGAAATACGAAATACGTAAACCACTTAGCGCGCACCAGTGCTTTCATATATCTTTCAGTATTACGAAAACTATAAATGGTATTGATATAAAGTCTTTTTTAAAATAATATTTCTGCTTTTATTAACATTTAATTCGCTGGATGTACCTACCTAAACCAAATAGGAAAAAAGTTTCTCGCAGGTCAACTTTTTCATGTCTTGGCTAAAGATTTGAATTAAATTTTACGTTTCACATATTTTAAAAAGACATTTCATAAAGTTCATGAAGTTTTGAGTTATACAGTAGTCATTCGCAGTCATTATAGAATTTACATAGTGTAACTTGTCCTATTTCGTTCAGTAGAAACGGAGCTATGATGTTGTATGTAACAGAATGTACGCGTAATAAGAAAATCAGAAAAGTTAAAAGTTTTTTTAAAAGGCATTTGCTTTATCCCATTTACGATGAAATTTACAAGGAAATATAAATTCAATAAATCATCTCTAGCGAATTTTTTTTACTAGCATTCACTTCAGACTAATTTCTTGAGAGCGACACGAGAATATTTCTCCTGCGAAGAGCCGAGCGTAAGGGCATGACGCATCGCTCGCTCCGAAACTTACGCTTACTACGCATCTTCAGTAATTTATTTTTGTAAACAGACCTTTGACCCAAGAAGAGACTTCTCCTTCTCTACATCATACTATAATGGTCTCAAGCGTCGAAAGAATTGCTTAAGCTAGCACATGATGGCCCGAAGAGAGCCGAACAATGGTTTTCGTTGTTTTCGGGAAAAATCAATCGTAAAATTTAATGCGCATTAAGTGTAATAAAAAAGATAAAAAGATCACATAATGACGATAAATAGGTAGGCCAAAGGTTCCTCTTTTAAAATATATAAAGGTTACCCATATTTAAGAAAATTTACTGTGTCAAAAAAATAAAGAAAGCTAGCGACCTCCGCTACGTACCCAGTACGTATGACGACCGAATGTGGAGTTTTCGTCCGACATTCCCAGTACGTATGACGACACTGACGGGTTAACATATAATTCTGTAAATCGCATACATACAAAGTGATTCCAATTATTTATAAGTGTTTTGGCGAACATGAGGCCATGTTGATGCTCCTATGGTCTCATTTAATGTTAAACCTTGAAAACTGAAATGAGAAACTCATCTGAAGGGCCACGAGGACACGTATAATTTCAGTCGAGTTTTCTTTCTTTCAAGATGTAAATTTTTAATCTTCATATATGCCTCCTGTGACTTATACTTTCCAAATTATTATGAAAGTTCAACACTAACACTTCAGGCGAATCGAAAAAAATTAAGCTATCTTCAAAGATTCAATCCCAAAAAGAGTAAGTGATAATATGAAAACTCCATACATTCATTTCTCCGTAAGTAAATCGCTTTATTATGTGTCCTTAGGCTAGAAAGTGTTTATATACTGTAACTTTAAGACATCTGTAAATTCTATGCGATTTGCTGATTAATCCGAAAAAAAATGAAAAACTTCTAATTATTATCTGAACAATAAAAAATTTAATTTAATTGTCACTTTTTGATACGATTTTTTTTTTGTTTTTCGAACGAAATCTCGACATCTTCTGATTTTTTTGTCTACCATTTATTTTAGCGATAAACTATTAGAGATTATTCTCAGGTTATTTCGCTATCCCATCAAAAGACTACATACGGATTTATAAGTACCAGATTCTGTCAGATAGACACTTCAACAACGTAAGCACCTATAATTCAATATATTATACATATATACGCCTCCATTTCCCAATTCAACCGTAATGAAGCGAATTTGGCACGCAGACACCCAACGGCGGTCGCAGTTGTTACATCGTTAAAACCGCAATTTAAAAAAAGAGAGAGAAAGAGGGAAAAAAGAAGGAATCGGAGAGTTTTCCGTCGGTTGGCCTTGCGGCGTCGGCTCAATTGGATGGGAAATTGGCGCTGCGGGCGCCACCAGCGAGAAGCGAACTATTCTCACCTTTAGGCGATCCATAAAATGTGACGGGGGTGCAACTCGAAGGGGGAAGAAGAGAAGCGATGTCGAGAGAATTGGGGAAGGGTTGGAGGAAGCCTCTTTACGAATGGCTCGAGGGGCTTGGCAACAAGCCCAACAAATGGAGATATTGCGTCAATAACACCCATTGTAAATTGATAATTCATCGCGTCCATAACCGACCGATGGAGTGCTTGCAACGTGATTGATGACTATTCCAAGATGTTTTTGATCCATTAATTCGGACGAGTTGTAGAGCGAGAATATTTCCCGCCAATTGAAACACTTGCTCCGTAGATGGAGCGATAAAATCCTACTGGAAACGTTTTTATGTCTTTTTACTCCTGAAAGCCAAAGTCACCTGCGTATCTTTAAAGAGTTTGTTAGAAATGTACTGTTAAGATGTTCGTTTAGAAGATTTTTATGGTCAACTGTTGATTTATTACCTGTATGTAAGATGTTAATGCTTTCCTTTCTTTTATAACATCCGAAAATATATTTATTATATAAGTAAACGAGCATTAAAAATAAATGAATAAATTTGTACAACATATTTTGAATGCCGATCCATAGCACTTCAGATAATTCCTAAAACAATTTAATCCATTAGTCAAATAAACTAATTACATCTATTCGTTTTATGCTGAATGTTTCATATTAATATCAATCAAATGAATACATTTTGTGTGTTTAACTAAGTGAACGAATGAGGAATAAATACCATCGTCTTGAATAAACAAATTTAATTTGGTAAAAATAAGAATCTATGCTTATTATGATTACGATCCTATTGGGATTTTGCTAGAAGTTAATAATATTTTTTAAAACATACAATAATTTTATTATATAACCATTATAAATTAAACACAGAGCAATAATTCAAACGGAAAATTGCTTACGCAGGCTTTTACGAATTAGTTAACCACATTCCAAATAACTCGGGTCAGGCGATGGGTTAACCAAGGAAGGAGCATCCTCCCATAAATCACTCAGCATTATTTTCAATGAGACATAAAAGCAACATTTCACAATCGCCGCATTGGATCTCATAAGCTTTAAAAGTAGTTTTTTTATGAGGAAACGAGCATCGGCGGCGGTAAAAAAATGTATATTTCCGAATATCATTATGCGCAGACCTATCGTCTGTGGGAACGTTCCCATCGAATAAAAACGGGGAGATTATCTCTTTTCAAAATAATAATAAAAGCGATAAAAAGCATCGCGTTCCAATCCTTTTGGATTAAGTCCAGCCCATCCTTCAAAATAGCGCCGGATCTTTCGAAGGAATAAAAAAAAAACGAATTTCGCTTCTCGGGAAACGGAGTTCTTCATCCCAATATTCGATTAAATGGGGCGTCATTTACCCCTTCCTAAACTCTAAATACCTTCTTATTTCCCTACCTCTCACATTCATCACCCCGTGGTAAAAGAAGGAGAGGAATGAGAAGGGGGAAACCGAGGTACTAAGGGAATAAGAACCCCATGCGTCCCCCCTCCCCACCCACGGAACACATCAAACTGAAAACTCTACTTTCAAGGCACCTTGGACTGATAATCCCGTCTTCTAAGCAGTTCCTCTCCCCCCTCCCGCACTCCCCACCGCGAACCTCACATCTTTAGACCCTCCTCCGACCCCTCTCTATTCTCACTCCACTACCCATCCTCCCCTCCCTAACGCATCTCCCACTTTCTTCTCCCCCTTTCAGCACCCCCTCCCCCGCATTCTCTTCCTTCCTCTCTTCCCCTGCGCACCAAGTAGCACGTACCAATCCCTAAAAAAAAATGTATTAAAAAATTTAAGGAAAAATAACATTTAAGAACGATCGTTCGTTTATGTATTTTTCCGCGGCAAGAGACTCGGTTTGGGATGGGGGTGGAAAAGAACACCCCACAATTCCTTCTCCTCTTTTCATCGTATTTGCGAAGAAGGCATATTTTTTTTTCGAAGGTCCCTTTATTTATTTTCCTTTCCAACCGGGAGAGGGATAAAAAAAAGAGTAATTCCGACCGGATGGAATGCGCATGATTTTTAACGCGGAATGAACACGCTAAAAACGCGCGGGGTAATAATGATAAAGAGGTTTTATTCATGCCTTTCAAATTTATGCGCGTCGAATCGGCTGTCATCTTCCCCATTCCTATGAAAAATATTGAGGAGAAATCATCCGGATGTAGATTTTTTTTAAATTCTTTTCTTTCAAAGTGCCCATCCTTCCAAAGACTCCAAACCACACTCCCTTTTTTTTCTTAAACTCTCTTCGAACGCACCGATTCAACCTCTTCGTCCTTTCCATTTCTGTATCAAACTGCCTCTTTCCTCTCCCTCCTTCTCTCTCCCTCCTTCTCTTTCCCTCCCTCCCCTTCTCTCTCCCTCCCCGTCTCTCTCACTCCCCCCCTCTCTCCCTCCCGCCCTCCTCTCCACTTTCGGTCTCTTTCGCGGAAAAACAAGTTTAAGATATAATTATTCGGATAGTAGGGTAGGGAGAAAGAGAAAGGGAAATATTATGTCCCGTCCTCTCGGGATGTTCCATCTCATATTTACTACGTCGCGACTCGGAAAAACCATCTTTTCCCCACTCCTATCTCTTTATCCCTCTCTTTCACTCTTGGAGACGTCTCAAAATGATAAGTTTTCTCATCGGGACGGCAATTGCGGCACCAGGCGACCGTAATGCGGCGAAATATTTATTTTTCGCTTGAATGAAGAGAGAGAAAATCTCTTGCTCACTCGCTCGCGAAAACGGATTACGCGAGACGATGATCGACGCTTTAAGGCGAGAAATAGCCGAGTTGGGAATTTAAATCGGGAAAGGCTTGAAAATATACTTTCCTCTACAGAGTTTTGTCACAAACTGTATGTATACTTGGCAAGAAAGCATTAAGAATTTAATGCACAGATTAACAATTTAATACTTTTTTAATATGCTGAAACTGTTTATCAACAAATGAATAAAAAAAATGATAAATGAAGAAAAAAGCAATCGAATTTCAAATAGACAGATTATTCCACTTGAAACCGCTATGATTCAAACAATATTACGATGGAATGGGAAAATCTAGGTGGTTTCAATCGAGGCTACTATGAATGAAATGGGTAAGAAAAATATATAGTGATGATAATATTACTGATAAAAAACATTAGAAATTTAATTGAAGAAATGTTAAGCTAAATTAAAGAAGAAGAGTAAGAAAAATATTTCAACACTCGATATTAGAAAGGGAAAGATATGTTCCTAATTTAACTTCTTCAATAAACTTTAGTGTAGTTTACACCGGTGAATTTAAAAGGAAACTAGATATAAGGCAAAATAATTTTCTGATCATCACTGCGTTTACCTCACTAGTCAATTATCCCATATGCGATAAAACTCGCGAAAATTTCTAAATCATACAATTTAATCAAACAAAATTTCTCTTGAAAAATTAACGTGTCGTTCAAATGGCTCGATAAAAATCGAATTACCTAAGTATGTTTTCAATCTCAGACACTAAATTCAACTCGATCAAAACACTTAAAAATTCTCTAAACGAGACTTTTGCATTCTTTATTTCCGCTATTAGGCTCGTTAAATCCACTTGATCTTTCCGTCTACGCCGTAAAAAAAGGTCAGCCTCAATCACTCTCACACATACCCTGACGCATACCGCATAATGACGACAAGTAAAAAGACACAAGCCTGAAGACTTCATTAATTGGAGATGAACCAAGGGCGTGCCCTCGAGGCATGAACGACACATTCGAGGAAGCAGGGAAAAAAACGACGGAACCTTTTAAAACTGCAGGAGTCCATTTTCCAGCAGACAACAGAAAAGTCGTACGTGACTATACATAAGTACGCGAACGAGGTCCAGGCGATGGCCTGAGGGCAGAAGAAGTGGAGGAAAGAGAGTATAGGAGGGTGTGTTCTGATTGGTTTTTGGGGGTGGGTGGATCGTGACGCAGGCGAGAAGCGGGGAGAAATGACGCATGCAATGTTTCTTTTTAATACAGCCAGGCGTGTGAAGGAAAAGCTCGTGTGTATCGCATTTAATGACACGGAAAATGGCGAAAAAAGAAGTCTGGATTAGACGTAGTGGATCTGATTTGTGTTGATGAGCGTTTCCGAGACTGTCTAGTGGTTTTGGGCTCACCGGTAACTAAAAAAAACAATTGATATTATAAAATTTGAAAATCCACGGACACTATTTCACTAAATATTCTAAAAGAGTAGTTAAGACTTTTTGGAACGAACGCCAAGATGTAATGCTTTACAAGACGAATTGAGCTAAATAAACTGATAGTTAATGATTCTATTTACCTAAAACGAACAGTGAATTTACTACAATGAAATGATTATGAGTTTATAGCTCTGGTGCATTCGCGGCATAAAATTACTAATTATATTCATTCGTAGAACTAATCAACTTTTCGTCTTAGATCCATTCGTTCAACCAACAATTCTTGCCCCTTTATTCTGTTCCAGCAATATTCCTTCTCTATGCATCGGCATAAATTTGTCATAAACGTCCACCAACTTAAGTTACAATTATAAAATTTTCCTCGTAGTATTCAATCCTTCGTTGGGTTTATTGCCATGTCAACAAGGTTTCGTCCTGAAATTTGTCACTCAAACATCTATCAGCAATGCACATATCTTTCTTCTTAATGGAACGAGTATCAGACATATGCAGCACAACGTTTATCGTCAAATTTGAACTAAGCTTACTTTCAGATATTTATTTGTAATCGCTAAGTTAAATCTTGTCGTAATTCAATCTATCATTTAACATAGATCCTTGCAAACCCTCAACTTAAAAAATTGCACCGTAAATTATTAATATCTTAATTCAATATCTTTAACGCCAAAATATTTCGTAAAACTTCGGATTTTACCTACCGTTGTCCTCTGAGAATAATCGAAATGTGGGAATCTAAAATTAATATACATGAATAGATCCAATACTACAATTCGAGGGCGTGAACATTTTAACCACCAAATAAACGAGGAGAAATTTCTCCCCAAATGCGATTAATCTTCGCTCTTCCTCGAGTGCTTGGATTTCTGAGGAGAAACTGATAGAATTCCAGGTTCAAACTGGCAGTGATAGACGACGTGACTGTATTAATAGTTTTATGGGAATTAAACGGATAGAAAGAAGGAAGATGAATGGAGAGATCACGATACTTTAAATGAGATAGTAAGATATAGCGTGTAAAAGAAAAAGACGAAGAGAAGGGCAGAAATAAACGACAACGTTGGAGATATCAAATTTAAAGGATGAAGCAAGTTCAAGAGACCACTGCTTCCCTAGGTAACAGCTGATTTTAATCCAGTTAATAGGTTTAGATAAATTGGGACGAATTATTTAGATTATCATGCTCTCTATTTGTTTTTATTTTACATTTTCATCAGACTTTCTTCGGCATGTTCAAAGTGTTTTTACCTACTGCGGGAAAAAATATTGCGCACAGCACGGAATAACGAGATATTCCGCCGGATTTGTCGAAGAATACTTGTTTACCCCCGTTCCTTTGAATTCTTTTTTGCGAACTGCCAAATTTTCCAAATTTTGGCTTCCTCTCGCATTTGCATGACGTTGCTGTGGTAGTCAGCGAAATTCCACGGGGCTCTTTTTTTCCTTGAGCAACCGCGCCAAAAAAAAGGATCATCACCGCCGCCGTTAGGAACAGATAGCCATTTTTTCGCCTTCAAACGACCATTCCCTTCAATCAACTCTTGAGCGAAAGTGCCAGAGAGCGTCGGGTGTGTGTGGGGGGGATGGGGGGATGGGGGTAAGGGGAGTAGGGGGTGGTAGGGCGAGCCAAAAAGAGTAAAAGGTGAAAAGATCACAGAAGCGAAAGCCGTTTGCGCACGGAATAGGAAATAAATAATAAAAGAAGAGCAGAGAGTGAAGAGTGAGGAGGGACAGAAGAGAGCGGTGAAAGGGAGAGAGAGGAAAGAAGAAAGGACGGGAATGATAGGAAACGAGGTGAAGGAAGAGATAGGAAAAGAGGGTGGAAGTATGGGAACTATGCGTCTGAGTTAGGCAGAGAGCATTCTGTTAATCCCTTTGTAGCTTGGGTCCCGTGGAAAATTGGGCGGTCAGCATGGGAAACGTTTGCATCTGTTGGGTGGCGAGGGAGACTGAGAGAGGATGATTTCCCTCCGTTCCTACCCTCCCTTTCCCCTGTCCCCTTTTCCGCCCTCTCTCTCTCTCCTTTTTCCCCCCCTGGTACACGCCCAAATCCTGAAGGCTCCCTCCCACATCACGTACCACCGTCTTTATTTGCATTTCGGATCCCATTTCCAACTCACTCACCCACTCACGAAAATAAGTGAAAAAAATAGCCAACTTCCCCTTCAGAAGTAAACTAGCTCCTATACTATTCTCTATTCTAGTTTCTTCCCCTCAGAAAAACTAGCCAAAAAATGAGGTGGATTCGCGAATGCAACGGAGTCTCCAGGGACTATGAATTCCGAAATTTTATAAGCTCGTCGTAAATCCTGACGTGTATCACGCGTCTTTTGTGCGAAATAAGGAGGGAACGAGGCATGTGTGGCATCGCTATCTAAAGGAAATGTTTTTATATGCTAGATATTTTTTTCTTTTTATGCGGAATTTAATTTCAACTTTCGCGCCCGTATTTGTGGATTTGCATTCTAATCCCTCTGGTAATGTAAAAAACTGTACTGTATATTCTATCTATCTCTCTCTCTGATTTAATATTTTTCCTTTTGTCTTATTGCTGAATGTCTGAAATATAATGAAATACTATGGATTTCGTTGGCAAATTTCTTTACTCTGAATTAAATTTAAAATAAAAACTATGTTAAACAAATTCTAATTAAAGACAATGAAAACTGAAAGATAATATGATGGAAAATAAATGAGCGTAAAAAATTATTTAATGACTGTAATTTCAATTAGGTTATATAGTGACTCTACATTATTTAAAATATTAATGTCGCCTTTATGTCAGTACGATTTATTTAACCTACAGCAAAGAAAATATTTTTAATCCAAGTTTCATACGAAAAATGAAATATTTTTCTGCAAAAATCAAGTAACATATAAAATAAGGGATTTTAACAAATGAAAATTTATTGTTGGTTAACAACTCAAAAGTTTTATACTTTTTTAAAATTACGTATTTTTCAATTTAGTGCCCAATTTTAAGAACAGCAAGAATGTCAATCCTCGTTAAGGATTGGTATGATAAAAGTAATAATGTGCAAATATTAAGTTTCCTCAAGTTGCTGACAAACATACATATTCTAATACCTAGTATAATATCGTTGCAATCTCACACCCCGGCGTTAAAATCCTCTTGAAGTTGAAACCTTACAAAGACACGACAGATTTTTTAAAAAGAATAGCAAAGGCTATGCTACAAAAATCATGTCATTATATTTATGCCTTAAAGTGAGCTCTCTATACTTATATTGTAGATCGAATGTCAAAGTCAACCGAAGGCCCAAACTAAGAAAACCCAGAAACTCCGCATGCTTTGCTAGATCCTGGAGCTAATCTATTATATATCAGTAGTGTTAAACTCAGTTTATCTTTAAAAAAAACTTCCACAAGCTGATTCAGTAACAAAACACTCTTCGAACAAAGCCCACGTGAACATCACACAAACAAATCCGAACAATTTCTGAACAAACAGAGTGGATTTTGAAGATAAAGGATTGCAATCCATTATAATTCTACGTCTTCAAACTATCTGTACAAATATCAATAACTCCTTCTCAAAGTATTATTTTTAAATTTTTAGTGACATTATATTTACTGCTGAAAAAATAATCTGGGTATAACTTTCATTAATAACGAAGTTTCATAATTTTGTAAGAATAATATTTATATAAAAAGAATATAAAATATATAAAATACCAAGAGGTGCATGTTCCGAACTCAGTAAATACCAAATAAGAGAAAATTAATCTGATGAAAATGTTTCTAAAAACAAATAAATACAGGTTGGTTTCGGGCAGAAGGAAAAACATTATTTATGAGCGTTAATGAAGGAATGTATACAAGAATATGTATCCATGCTTGCTAGTAAAATAGAGACATGTAATTACTTGCAGAAGTCTGAAATTCCCGATATGGAAGTGGCACATCTCGAGTTCACCATAAATATGGAATATATGTACATCTTCATAAATTCAGTGTATTGCTTACATCGACTAGACACGAACCAATAGGGTGCTGATATCTACCGGCGAAGGGAAAAAAGATCATTTGATTCGTTTAGCTTAGGACGCTATATATCAAATACAAGTTTGCAAGGGCGGATCCAGGCTTCATCCATCAAGAATGAAAAAATAAACTATTTGAAAATATCGTAATTCAAGTATTTTATGTAGAAAAAGGAAATATAAAATTTTTTGTACAGCAAAATGAACCTAGTAAAACGGTAGAGTTCTCGCCTGACACGCTCAGGACATAGGACGAGGTTTAGGGGTCAATTTTTTCTAGTTTTCAGAAATCCCCGTATCCACCCTTGCACGTTCGGCTATAGATTACAAACACGCATTGCAAAGCAATAAACATTTCTAACCCTAACCCTCTTCGGAATCATGGACAGACGGATTGACCATATCTAAAACGTTGCCGCACCCTCAAATAACCCCATGAAAATTTGTTACCTCGGAATCAATGTCATTAAATTTTTTCTCACCCGCATCAACTACGTAGGTGTATAATATTACGAAGCACTACGATTCACTATGGCTGACAATAAATGCAGTTAAAAAATTGGGTTCTTCAGAATATTATTGCAAGTTTTCTATAAGGTAAACACGACCCTCAATAATTCGGCAAAGAAGTATAAAATGGGGCAAAAAGAAAATATTATCAACATATTTTTTATGAAAATTGAATTCATTTTATCGTCTGCAGTGAGAGATCAGCTCCAGTTTTTCAAACATACACCACTGAATTTTTTGGAGCAATTGAAATATAGCAATATTTCTATCGTTGATATCGGACAATGGTTTATAAAATTAATAAAAAATATAAATTATTATTTCCGAATAATTTCACGCAACAGTTCGCAATTCACGGCGCACCGCTTATGGTACACTACCCATCATTTGAAACTTCGGCCCGAAGGAGAAAATAATCCACCTTCTGGAAAGTTCCTCGGCCCGATCAAGTTAAGACCGTATAGTTATTTCACAATTTGACCGAAGCTAGACTCCTCTTCCACCAAAATAAGAGGCAGAAATTTTTTATTCTTCTAGATATTCATCAAAAATGCCCTTCGCGACGCGACGTCAAAAATTTTATAGATAATTTACATCAAAATATCTAAATTGTTTACTTAATCGGTGGAAATCCTGCCTTTTGCATCAATAAAACTAAACATCATAATCGTATCCAATCCTGAAATATAAATGGAAATAAGGAAGGAAGTAAACCGCAACGTCGCTGGAAGATTGCGAGGTTTTTCTAATATATATATTAACCACCTGCTATCTTCTCTGAGAGGCACCCACAGTAGCGGAGAATTCGCGGAAGGAGTAAATTATTCCTCGAATCCCTAAATCTCGCGTTCCGATTAAATTGCGAACTTCCGTCAGAACGCCCCGAAAACGGGTAATGCGTTCCATTCATTTTAACCGTTCGTCGACTCAAACCGTGTGACAGTGACGCGTTTATTCCTCATCGAGCCCCGAGAAGCGTTCTTCCTCCTTAAAGCACCTTCCGCGACGTTCGTAGTATGCAAAGACTTCTATTTCCATAACAATCTCCTTCACTGATCCTTTCCAAAGTTCCGCGCCACCGGCTCCAAACTCCTTCACCGTGGCTCACCTTCCTTTCACGGATAACTGAAAAGCCCCCCAGAATCAAATACACGTCTCAGGTGTATCGGCTAAATCACGGAAGCACGCAATCATTCAGGCATTCGAAAATTTCGCCGAGTTCAATCTCCTCCGAAATGCACCTGAATTATTCATTAGGTTGCGAATTGTGAAGAAGAATGATGTCACGAACGCGAGAAGAAAAATAAGAAATGTTTAAGACTCGCGGATGGCTTCGCGATAAAATAAATCACGCAGCGAATATTGATGCGCGAAAAACATCACGTGAATAAATTTGATAGTCAATGGCGTAATAGGCATAAATCGTTTTCACATATTCTCGTTTCGGTCGCCCTTTGTGATGTTAAATTAAAATGTTCTCTGTTTTAAATTCAGCGTCAACGCAGTGCGTGCGATTTTTATTTTCAGTGCATAATTAAATTATACTAAATTTTAAAATTCAATCGCATTTTCATTGAAAATTTTAACGATTTTTTGCATATGTATGTAAATTTGATATTTTTCGTGATTGGAGAAGGCTTGACGATTACCAATCAGATCCTAAAATGCGTTCGCCGCTGGAATGATATTTCCTATCAGTCATTATTTGCTCATTTAATTTATTTCATTTTATAATGTTTGTTTATGCCAATATATACGTTCGCCTCGCATCAGTAACATGACGGCCAATTTACGACGAGAAATTTCTTCTAAAGAATATAGTATTTTGTTTACCAAAATACTAGTATGACTTACGTTCTACTTTCTTCACTACGGATGACTAAAATTTTTAACCAAAAAAAGCTTCGCAAACATGACGTATGAGAAATCTGCTTACAGCTATGCCAAAAAATCAATATTCCAGTCTCGCAAAAAGTAACAATTTCCCATCGCGATCAACCCGCTCGCTCAGACGATGCATACTCGTCCATTACGTAAATGAGGGTTCCGTTTCCCTTATTCTCTTGAGGGGGAAAAAAGGCGCTTTTTTCAGTCGTGGCCCCTTAATAGTTCGGAGGTAGGGAGAAAGAGGGAAGGAAGAAGACTGATGGAAAGAAGTGGTTTCCCTTTTTGGAGGTGAGGAAAGGCGAGCGAAGGAAGGAGGGATGGAGATGGAGGAGTGAGCGAGCTAGTAGAGCCCGTAGTCAGTGAGTGTGTGTGTCTATGTGCTCCCGCGCGTGTGTATGTGTGTGCGTGTGTGTGTGCTTAAGGGCGTGGACGGATAAAGCTCCCAGGAAATCCGACAGCTCAAATCGCCCGTCCATTTGTCCCTGACGTCCGTCCTGAAGTCTCGTCTCTCTCTATATATCTCCCTCTCGTGCGCTTTGCGGGCAACACCCGTACTACAGGGCTCACCCCTCTCTCCTTCACTCGCCGCCTAAAGCGAGGAAGAGAGAAGGAAAGAGAGGAAAATTGATGCACAAATTGGGAGTGGGGAGATGGGTGGGAGACGCGTATATCGAGATGGAGGTAGAGGGAAGATGGTGACAAAGGAGCAGGCTATAAGAGATGACGAAAGAAGTGTAACAGAAGGAGAGAATAGTCACTTTAAAAGTGAGGCTAAAGCGGAAGAAAGTCGTCCAAACTAGAAAATAATTAGGAGTAAAATTTTAATAGGTAAGCATCGAAGCGAGTTGCTAGTTGCAGTGCATATACATTGCAGATTGGTGGTCGATTATTATTATTATAATAATTCTATTTGACAATCGGTAAGTATGAACAGGTGTAATATCCTGAATGAAATCAGGCACCAAAATAAATACTAGATAGACTTATAAAAATGTATTGATCAATAACGACACTCAAATACAACGTCATATATAGGAGTACGGCTCATAAGTGCATACAACATGTGCAGTATGTATTATTACAGGGTTCGACAAGCTTTCCTACGCGAATGTTGCAAACGCCTATGTGGGCCACATTGGTCGTTATTAACGACACCTAGAAATTCTGTCCTATCCTACAAGCCAAAAATCAAGTATGAACTTTTTTTTAGCGTTAATAACTCGACCTTCAAAGTTTCACGACCAATATTTCAATTAACAAACAAACAAGTGAAAATGTCCGCGCTAAATTTTTACGGATCGATTGTTCATCACAGCCTCGCAGGCCGCATGCGGCTAGCGAGCCGTAGTTTGACGACCCCTGCAGCGATCGAGTGGAGAAAGAGAGAAGAATAGGCGTTTTTGCTTGGGAGGAAACAGAGGAAGGCCACAGGAAGGGTGGAGGAAGGGAGACAGACAGGTGGAGGGAAAAGGAGAGAGTGAAGAGATGGATAGAGAACAAGTGAAAGTGGATAGAAAAGAGAGGTATCTAACAGCTCTTTCTCCCTCACTCCCTCTTTCACTCTGGCGTCCTCATTAGAAACGCCAATTTGTTCAGGCAGAGCGTCGGTTCTCAGGGGAACGCCGGTGTCGGAGGCGCAGAGTGACTGAGGGGTGGGACGGTTGAAGAGGAGGGTGATTGGGTGGGAGTCGTCGGGTTGGGTTGGGTTGGGGGGGGGGAGAGGGGGGATATAGAGTGGAATTAGAGGAGGCGTACAGAGAGAGAGAGGGAAGGGGGGAGGGAGAGAGAGAGATAATGTAGGGGATAGAGAGGAAGGAAGGAAGAAAGGGTGAAAGAAGGAAGGGATAGCATGAAAGAACCGGGAAATCGGAGAGATTGCAAGCGAGTGTAAAAAATGTATAAGTAAATAAAAGAGAAATAAGTGGAACCGAACATGGACATGGATTCGAAAAGGACGATGAAAAAAACGGAAATCGAAGAGCAGAAAGAAGCCAAAGGATTACGACAGAAAAATAAGTTATTCATTGATGAGATAATTCAAATATACAACGAATGATTACAATGGACGGAGTAGATAACGCTTACCTATAGTAACAAAACGGTATGATGAACCAAATGCACACTTATCTAACAAACGTATTAGACATCATCAGTGGTAATTAATCAAATGTTATGACTGCAGGAGTTTCTTAGGCCGTCTTCGAGATGGTAATAAATGAGTAAAAGTTAACAAATGGAACATAACATAAATAACAATGAGAATTTAAAAATACTGTAAAGCGGAAGAATGTTTTGTGAATAGAAAAAAGGATGAAGAAGCGAAAACAGTTGGGGGGTGGGCAAAAGAATTTGGATTAGATAGGAGTGGAGGTGGTGAAATAAAATACATCTTCCATACAATTATGCAGATTATAAAGCAAGTAATTAAAACAGTTATGAAAAATAGCTGCTTTAGAGGAAAGAAAAGAAATCAGCTAAATAATTATATACTGAATATCGACTTTACATAGCTAATAAAGGAAATTTAGTTATTATATATCCAGAAAACGCAGAACTTCATTCTTCCTCAATTTGAATTCATATTCAATCGTTTCTTCATATATTCTCATTAGAGAAAGCAACGTTTTATCAGAAGACTTCTTCATTTTTTATCGATTCAGTATTCCTAAAGTTAAACTCGAATAAAATTTTCGAATATTGTTCAGTATTGGTAAGAACGCAAGTATTTCCAATAGTACTCCAGTTAGTGCTGCGCCCTAGTGACCTCTTAAAAAACTTCCTGGAACTTTACGGTTACTGCGGCTCAGCTGTTCGTCTGGTTAGGGTGATTTGGGATAAGCCCATGGCTACGTCGGGCTCATGTACATTTTAACAAGAGACTACAATATACAGTGTCTGTACTTATTTTCATCAGGAAAAGCAGCTCAAGGCTACGTTGGGCGGATCTACATTGTGAAGTTCAATCTCTGATCTATGATTTGTGAACATTAAGTACTATTGCCAATACCTAATTAATTACAGTCCAGTATTTGAATATCGAACAATTATTCTAAAAACATATTTGATAAAAGTTATTAAAAATACCTTGCAACTTTCTTTTACTTCATATCGTATTCAAATAAAACAGGATAAATTCCTGTTAGAATTATATTTGTAAAACTTGAAATTGATATGGTTTTATGGAGTAAGCAATTGCCACAAGTTCTATGGCTACGAAATCATCATTTTATAATATGGAATTCATAATACTGCACAAGCTATAAAAAGTTGTATGGTGATAATCGTAACAACACACTCGGTAGTCTGAACCAACGACGCACATGATTACATATAAAAATACTGCGTAGCTTATAAACGCGAGATATAAAATTGAATAAAATAGTAATCTTTCCCACGGTACTCGAATCATAAATTATAATTTTCTCTCTTTGTCAAAAAGTGGATTCGTGTTACGAAAAATAATACATATATATATATATATATATATATATATATATATATATATATATATATATATATATATATATGGTTATTATGAGGTTTTTCCATTCATCATAACACAAATATCTTTGGCAATTATGAAATTACATGAAATCCCACTTAATGAACTCGAAAACTGAGATACACGATAATGTTGTTTCTATTAACAATTCCTTCAGCCATTGTGAATTCTTAATACGTTTATGTTTTATTCTAGATCTAAGTGTTTAACGTTCTGATGAAATCATATGAGTTTTCTTTCTTACACGCATTTAATAAAACCAATATCTGAAGTCGATCAACCATTTTTTAATGTCTCTCTAATATTCCATATTTCGTCAAACACCAAGCGGACTATGAACTAAAATAAAATAATAAACAACGTAAATTAAAGTTTCAATAGAGTGTATAACAGCTTGCGATGCTTTACCTAAAGTGTAAAATTATTTGCCATGTAAGTTATTGCGCTGTACGTTTTTTTTTCTAACATTATTTTTCTACAGATTGCATTTTAAATTCTAACTTAATATCAGCTCAATTACGGACAACACGAAATAATATCAACTAAACCGCACTGAATCCTACTCGTTCACATCCTACGAGGCACCGAGTTGAAGATACACCGTGGTTACGCGGGTGGTAGCAGAGAAACTAGCAGGCGTATGGCAGGAATTCAAATTCTCTTATATTCATCATCGGAGAAGCAATTTAGATGTTTTTTTCAGTTTCACGTAAACTCAATTACGATTAAATAAACATGGAATAAAGCATTAAAATTTTCTTTTCATTCAATTTTATTGAACATTTCAAAATCAAAAGTTTCCTTCGAATAAAAAAGGAAAATAACATTACATTTAACGATTTCCGACTCAAATTTTGCCCACGCGCCTCCGTGACGAATCACATCATCCTAAGAATTTCCCGACCGTAATCCAAAAACCGCCAAAAAAATAACAGAATAGGGTATGACTAAAGGGCAGCCCCTCCGAAGAACAGCTCAAGCCTACCGCGTTCATCGACTGAATTGATTGACTGAAAAGTCTCCTCGGGATGATTACTTTTCCCGTCTCTCATTTTCCATGCGATCAATTCAGCGTGAACAGATTGAGGTATTCAAAAAATAATTTTCCTCCATCGCGTCACTAGGCGTAGCCGGCAGATCCGGCGAGTCATATTCATATGCAACACACACAGCCTCCCAATCATCAGTCTCAGCTGAAAGTCCGAACCGCTGGTGTCTACATAATCCCTCGACTATTGTTAAATTCTTCCCCTCCTCTCCACCCTCCCATTGCGTTTTCGCCTCTCGAGTGATTGACAGATTCCTCCCTCTTCCTCCCCTCTCCCTTGATGTCTCTCTCCCCCCCAATTTTGGGATTCTTCTTCCTTCCATACTTACGGAACAACCTCTCCCGTTCCCTCTTTGTTTCCGAACAAGTCTGGCCATCGTCTTACGTTCCGACCCTACCGAAAAATTAATCACAAGCGTACACTTTCGGCGTAGACTAACTCCGCGTAAGTCTCTTTGCGTTTTGATTTTTCGTATTTGTTGGCAAGTCTACTTTCCACTGAATATTAAAGATTATTGTGAAGATTTAAGGACTTAAGGTTGACCGTATTAAAAAAAATGTTGTTTGTGGTAAGTATTTAGGGTTCATGATCTGTATATAATAGAAATTATGCTATACTTCGATTAAAGTATGATGTTTGATATTTTAAACTTTATTGTCACCGTTGTCATAGTGAAGCCCACCAAAATGTTTTCATACTATTTGATTTATTACACACAGAAATAAATTCATCCGCGAACACAGCTTTAAGCTATAAGGAAATTTAACTTCGACATTGCAATTTTACATATCATTTCTTCTTCGCGTGAAAACGTCACTAATATCACCAACTACACAAAATTGCACAGGATCACATTTACACCCAGAACGAATTGTTAATTCTTCACCAAAATTAAATCCAATATACGAGTATTATTACAACTAGATATAAATTTAATGCATATCAATCCCACAAAACTTCATTATTGATCTTAAGTAGTTTAAATTTCAAATATAACTACATAAATAATTAAGAAATAAATGTATTTCTTATTTCCCTATATCTCTTACGTTCATTTAAAATACAATGGAACAGAATAAATCGAACGTTATTCAAGTTCGCGCAGACAATACTAGTACTCAAAATATAACCGTTTCATTCCAACATTTCATTGTGGTGAGTCAGAATCTTAGGACAGTCCCAAAATTATCCATATCAACGTCCAATATACGCCAACCTCACCGCTAGAATTTTAACAAGTCACTTCAAACGCTAAAATTTAATCATATCTTCCCCGATACCGAACCTAAATAGATTTAACAACGTTACGTTAGCCTCCTCACCCTGACAGAAATGCACTCCACGAAACAACCAACCCACGAATCGCCCCCAAACGCACGCCAACAAATGAGCTATGAATAAGGGATGCGACGCACAATGAACAGCAGAGTTTTTTTTTATAGACTTTTCATTGCTTACCGCCCAGTCATATAATAAAGTCGAAAAACATGTCCTTTTAAAATCCATGAATAAGCTATTCCTAAGAAAGAAAGGGGGAAAATTTAGACAGGACAGAGGGGTAATTGGCTTCGCTTCTAGGATTCTATGCTAGGATAGAGATAAATAGAAGAGAATGAGGGGAGGGAGAATGCGGGAGTGTCAAAAGGGACCATAGTTCTGCGGCTGGGAGGGAGTGATGGAGAAGGGAGGTGGGGGGGGAGGGGGGGAAGGCTTTGAAACTTGGCATTGTGTTGAGGGGGGCGTGGAAGGAGGAAGGGAGGGCAGAAATTATGCAGCGGCGGCGGTAGAGAGGTCCATGGGGCGGGTGGATGACTTGGAGTAAAGCTAAGATCTTTGGTACCAGGACAGAGGTCGAAGTACGGAGGGGGTAAGAGAAAGAGGAGGGAGGAACTGACGGAGAAATATGGGAGCTCTGAGGATGGATAGGGAAGGAGGAAAGGAATTAGGGGAGGGGGGGGGCGAAGGAAGACCGTGGGGAGGCAGGGAGTGAGAGATGGAAGGGGGCAGCGGTGTGTACGCATGACCGCCCCCGTTGAAAAAGGGAATGTGGCAATGATGGGGAGACATACAACTCTATTCCGGTGCTGTGAGTAACAATGGTTGAGGAAGTAGTTACCATGGGGACGGGATGCGGGGGTGGGATGGGGGGGGGAGAGGGTGTGTGGAAGGGGAAGAAGAGGGGTGTAGATTCCTCGGATGAGGGAGAGAGGAGTCAGGACGATATTCTCGGACGGGATCGCGGCCTTAACGACGTCTTGAGGGAGAACGATAAAAGAATGTTTCCAATTCTTTAGATGTTAAATGCATGAGTGCTTAACTAGAACGCCCCGTGATTTTCCGGTCCGTAAACACGAGTGCCTGCGGCCGAGGATGTGCCTTTGGAGCGAATATCACATTTTGGATCCTAAAATAATATCCCCAGGGTCACGGAATGCACTTCGGCAGGGAGGCTTGCCTCTTAAATAGACAAAGAGCATTTTTTTTCCTTAGGGAAAAGGTGGGAGATCGAGTTCTCTGTTTAATTTAATAAATTAAAATGGGTAAGAAATAACTGCCTCGATCTTCTACTCGCAGGAACGTTTTGTGACCTATATTTTATATCTGCATAAACCGAATTGAGGAAAATAAATTGCTTTTCAAGGTGAGAAGTAAAAATTTCCCTTTCTTCTACTCGCAGGAACGTTTTGTGATCTATATTTTATATCTACATAAACCGAATTAAGGAAAATAAATTGCTTTTCAAGGTGAGAAGTAAAAATTTCTCTTGCCATAAAAATGCATATTTTCAAATTTCTTCGGTAAAAAGGCAAGGGAATGAAAATGTGCAATACTGCCATACATTAACAGGATATAGTTGTATAACAGTAAATGTAGGAATTCCTCATGAATTTTATCCTTTTTACAATTATTAAGACGCTAAGCTTTCATTTCAGACCGTAGCACCATTACTGCAAAATATAAATATTTATAACATCGACGAATTGTTATAAGGATGGAACACGAAGAGACATATGACAAAATATATCTGTATAACAACCATAAAAATATTATGAAAACAAATTAAGACGTTCGGTCACAAAGCAGTGGTCATATGTGGAGATTCGTCATTAAATAATATTTCCAGATAATTGTGGAGGAAAACAGGAAATTGCCATCTCCCCATTTAGCTTTATATTAAACCTTTTGCAATTATCAGGAAATATATTTCGAAATATTTGTGTGAGAATGGTATATCTAGGTTATACGTTCCACCTAGTTAATTTTTATTTTGTTATAGATATGAATGTAAATTATGTATGCAAATCCTCAAAACTTACTCGATTACCTTTTCAGAGTTCCTAAATCATGTTCAGCATTCGTCTGAAAATATTTTTCCCATAAAAGGATAAAATACGCATTCCGGTACGTAAAAGCAAGAAAACACGAAAACGTAATAACTTAGCCGTGTATGTTTGTGTATTGATACACGCTTTATATTCCTTCTCGAGAAATTTTGAAATTCTACGTATATGAACATAAAAATGAAATAAAATCGAATCGTTGTATAGATCCAGGCTGTATTCCCAGAATGATTCACTTTCTGATAACGCGCCCGACTTTTTATAACGAAATTTGCGCAGGAATAATGAATTCGACCTGGGGAAGACCGTTGAGACTCCACGTCGCAACAGTTTATGCCCGATTTTTCAATTCCTCTTTTCCCACTCCCTTTCTCCCATTTTTTCTTCTTAACGTCTCCGAGACTTTCCAACCTTTAGGGGGATGAAAAAAATGTTGAACGATATCGTCACTTGGTAAAAAATGTTCGAAATAAAAAAATGAACAAAAATCGAGTCTCCGGACAGAGAGAGAAGGATGCCGCAACTTTTTATACGAGAAGTATAAGTTCCCACTTCATCTCCCTCTCCTTCCCGCGCTCATTCCCTCCTTCCACTCACTCACTCACTCCCCTTTATCCTTCCTCACACCATTTTCTTAGGTCGTCTAGAAAATATATAAAAAACGAGGAAAAGTGAAATTAAAAAGAAAAACGGAACCAAGCGAATTATTTTTAATTTCTCCCTACGCGCAATTTTTTCTCAAATTCCTTATTTCCCACTTTAATTCCGCTTTCATTGATATTTCTTCGCATTCCCTCTCCCTCCACCTCTCTACCTCCCTCTTTTCTTTCCGCGGTCTCATTTTCACTTTTTTTCTGCCGCTTAATCCGAGGAAATGTTCCTTTTCTTTACCTCTTAAAGAAAAAAAACTCGACCCGGACCGTGTGATCTTGGTGCACCGCAACCCTGAACTTTGCCCTTTCCAACCCCTTACGTATAATCTTCCCCTACACGCCTTCTTAACTCACCCCTTCTCGTCCCGGCACTAAATCTCATTCGCACACCCCCTTTCTCCGACATCACCATTCGAACAAGCCCCTTCACCAACCTTCCCCACTATCGTCTTCTTCCTACGAAGCCCTTTCAACCTTCACCTTATTCGCCAACCACCTCTCCGTCCTCTTGTCCGCATATTACTAATCGTATTCCTATGCCATCACCACCGTGCAGGCCCCCTTTCTCCCCAATCCATTCTTCTTCCTTTAACTATCCCTATATCCTCGTTATTCGAGAGAATTTCGACGCTATACACGGGAGCGGATTTGCCGGAGGACATAACGGGAGGACGTTCAGGACCCCAAACATTTAGGACGCCAAAAGAGGATATGATTTTTTTTATTAGTAAAAATGGGAAAACAGTAATTTCCCATAGAAGCACGCTATATATCGTGAGAATCGTGAGGCGATGGCAATTTCCGAAGCATCATTACGTTTTTTTTTTAGAAAAACAGAGCGATTATTGAATTTACTTCCAACTATACTTACAATATTAGGGTCCTAAAATATGACTGCCACATGGGGCCCCAAATGTTTCAATGCACCGATGCCTGGACAAACGTTAGGACCATTAGATCACATCTTCGCCACAAGATTCCAAATAAAGTTGAGCCTGCACAAATTAAGACTTACGGGAGACCAAAAAAATGTACCTACAAAGTGCTGAAATGATGGGATATCAATTCATTTATTATTCGGCTGAATGTATCAATACAAAAATATCATCTTCGATTTATAACAATTAGATATTTAGAAGTTATAATTATAGTGACACCATTGTACGTATGTACATGCATCACTCCTCGAAATAACGAGCAATCTTTACGAGACTAAAGCAAGGTTAATATTGGACCGAACATACTTTAACGTAAATGTCTAATTTAACGTGAAGATTAAAAGAATTTGCACCTTTCGATAAGATCAATCCTCGTTGTAGGCGACTGATGTACCACGTTTTCCGACTTGTGAACGCAATGGAACGCATTAGATATCCATCCTATCCACTACTTTCAAAAAACTACCTCTATTCTCACTTCATCGACCCTGTCAAAACGATCACATTACTCTCCCCCCTATCCATGTTAAGGTAATACGCTGTATTTCTCCATTTACCTCTCTTTTGCCCATTATTATTTTAATCGTTTTATTCATTATTCTTTCCACATTTTCTACGCGTTCATACTCCTTACCTATTCTTCTCTTCGTTTCTTCATTCATCATATCCCATGGTCCCCCATCGCCAAAAATCGCAATATTCTCCCGACTCTTTCTCCTTTCTGCCCCTCCACTTTTTAGCCACTCTTCCGCCCTACTAGGCCCTCTCTCTCTCTCTCCCCTCTCCTTCCATCTCCCGCTGTCCTTCTCCCTCCTTACGCCTTCCCAATTACCATGCGATGCCCCATGCCTCCCTCTCTAACCTTCTCCCCCCCCCCCCTCCCCATCCCTCCGCGCCACTCCCCACTCTTTCTCCCTCCTCCCCTCGGGGGACTTAAGCCGCGGCATAATTTCCCCCCAGACCTCGCTCGAACATGAAATGCAAAGAAGGAAGAATGGACGGACGGATGAAGAGGGGAATGAACGGGAGGAGTAAAATAGGGTGGGAATGAAAAGGCGGCAGGGAGAGAGAGAGAGAGTATGGGTGTTGGGGGAGGGATGCGACGGAAAGGATGGAAGGAGGAAGGAATCAATGATAATATTCTACCGTCTCCTTGAGGAGGAGGTCTGTTGAAGAGGAAATCTTTTGAAGGGTTGGGAGGAAGATGAGGCTGAAGGGGCAGGCTGAAGCAAAAGGGGCGGGTAGGAAAGGAGAGTGGGTGGGAGACAGGGAAGGGGCCGGCGGGATGCCTCTTAACGAGCAGTAAGCTCGCATCGCATCCCCTTACCATCTCACCCTCTCTCTCTCCCTCCCTCTCCCCCCCCCCCCACTCTTCTTACCGCCATCCCGACCTCTACGCTACTCCCAATTCCCATTTCATCATTCTCCCTCTATTTGCCGCAAATCCGAACGCAACTGTAACAACTTTGAAATCTCTTCATTGGGTGGTACTTAGGATGCTGCGCGGTTTAAGGTACTCGACCTGTTTCGAAAAAGTTAACGATGTAACGAATGTTTTCTTGTAACCGTAAAAGGCAAACTACCGAAAAATTCCTAGTAATCAATTGGACGCTCTTATTGCAGCAGATCGGTCGAAAATAAATAGAATCGAGCTAAAAAGGGTGAATAATTGATATTTACTTATATATTTTCATTTAACCCTTGCTTTCCTTCAGTGGTGATGGATGGATGTTTAAATATGCCCCCGGTGAATCTTCTCATAGACGATTAATATTAATTCGTTTATTTATAGCTAATAGATATGCATAAATGAATTAATTATTTAAGTGAATATTATCCATGTATTTATATGCATATGTATATCTATACGCACATATCTATATATACATATGCAAATAAATATGCACATACATAAATATATATAAATATAAAGTTATATAAATAAGCATATGAAACACTCGATACTAATTCTCGTTAATATATATTACCAGAGATAAAACGCTGATTTCATTTGCAAATTCCCATAAAAAAGTTTCAAAATTTAAAGAAACTTATTTTATGGGTTCTCTTTTTGTTGGAGTCCCGGCTTACGATTCTCCAAAGTTTTGTTGACTTTTCCCCAAAGCATAAAGAAAAATAGAAAAAAGCGATCCCGTGAAGTATTGATCAGAAAATTTTAATTACGCAAAAATTAAGCTTTTCCGACCAGACTAAATTTCGTTCCCAAAATTACAGTGTGCTTGCTATTTTTTTCCTCGATAAAAAGAATGAAATTCTCGAGAAAAACTATTTTGAAATTAATCGTAGAGATATTTGTGGAATGATAATATTGTGGATTAATCGTAAACTTTTTCAAGCGCTTAATGGAAAAAAAAATAATTCAAATAGAGTATAAGCCCAAAAATATTCCTTCGATGAGGGGGAAAAAAAGGAAATTTATCGTTTTCCTTTGTGAATAAATGAACGAGTGTAGATTTAGCGAGGTTTTTACCATTGAAAGGTATGAAATTGGTGGATATTTCACGAGCGAATTCCAAGTGTAAGCTCTATTTGTAACATTTATTTTCGAATGCGTTTTTTTGCGATTTTTCAATTTAATATTTCTCTAAAACTTTTAGTTCCAGTACAAAACCTCATAAAAATAATATAAGTAGTTAATGGATGAATATAAAGGAAGTATATATTTAATTGTGAAATGAGATAGACTACCGAAATACTGTACAACCCTACAGTAAATCATAATCTGCATGAGTCCGAAAGGAGGTTATCTGCCAACATCGACTACACAGTCCGGTGCGTTCTTTTTAAAACGCCTTTATGATTCTTGAAATTTAACTTATGAACAGCATCAGTTTTTTTAATGACCAAATTATTAAAAAGAGATTGTGGGAGAAAGCTTTATTTTACCTTACCCGGCTAAGATACATTGTTGTAAAAAATAATGGCAACAAATCCATAATCTATATTTCAACCTATTCAGGCATCAAATTCTTCAAACAAGCCATAATTGTACCAATGTGTACGGGTAGAAATTCTTAAGATTACACTATTACATTGTTAGTCTCTGATTGTCTTCCATGAAATTGAGATGCTTATTTGAAGAAAAATGCCCTTTATATACCGAGTTATTATGAGTTATATAGCATTTAATAGAAAAGTTGAATTTTCATTAAAACCGAAGAACCATCGTAAGTGATACAGCCATTAACACAAATTAAACGTTTGCAGAATTTTCATTATTGGGTCATCGTAAAATATGACTATATCGATTTCACTCGTTTAAGCGTATTCCTTTTAATATTTTTTTACGGGAGAAATATATATATTTCTTCGGCATTTTTTAAATTTTCATTAGGTTGAAGAAAACTGGAGCGAAATATTTTTTCCTTCAAACTCGTCTGCAGTCGTAACTAGCGCGGAACGTACCAGACCATTAAATGCCTAGTTTTATCTTTTCGAAAAACTTTTTTTCTCCTTATTCCGATTCATGCAATTCACGACGTTACACGCTCACTCCTTCCAAGCCGAGAAAAAAATCTTACGAGGGGCAAAAATTGCCACCCTTCCAATCTTTCCACCTTCCGAGTCTTTAAGAAGAAGAAGAAAAAAAGAGGAAAAGAGGACCTCTTGGGCTAAATCTCCACATCCCTCTTCTCCCAAGTGTCTTCCTCCTCCATCTCCGCCTCTCGCACCTCCTTATTCTCTTCCTCCCACGCCCACGGGAGTCATTCATACCTCTCCCCCGCAGCAAGGCTGTCTCTGGCACACGACGGCCGTCATCCATACGCCACCTCGCTGTCAGAACCCTCCTCAGTCTCACGTGAATACCTTACCCCTCGCCACTTTTACCACCCTTAAAACCCCCCGCAGAGATCCAGGGTGCCTTCTCGACCACGCCCTCGCTTTAAATTTGCATCATTATATCCTTCCTTCCACGTCCGTTCCTAGTTCCGCGTCCTCCTTCGCCCTCCACCCCTCCCCCTCTCCTCTCTTTCTCTCCGTCCCCCTCTCTCTACGCTTTAGTGATGCGAGTTCGCGCGAGAGCTCTTGAAAATTGGAGAGTTTTTCGCTTTTAGTGCCCGTCCTAGTTCTTTTTATCGTCGCCAGGGTGCGAAGAAGGTGAGCCGTTTAAGGGTCATCCATTTTATGGCGGCCAAGTTCTACTTTACGTCATGCAAAAATGAGATACGGAGGATGAATTTTTTTGCCTGTTTGGCATAATTTATCCCATTACCAATAACTACTAAAGCGTTCGAAAAATTTAGGTCAATTGATTACAAGAAAAAATAGTTAATACCGAAGAAGATATAGTAAACAGTGAGAGCATAAAAATATCTACTGAAATAGCATTCCCGGGAATAAAATGTCTAACTTTTCAAGATGGTCCTTTCTAGTAACACGAAATTAGCAGTGGCCTACGGGACACTTCCGCCCGGCGGAAGGGGTAGCAAGTGAACTCAGTTTTTTCGAGGAATTTAAAACTTTTTCGGGACTTCAACTTCGTTTTGACGTAGGGGGATCTACACATTTTCCAGTACGCCACTGAAAATTAGATAATCGTTTAGCAATATGGATATCAAATTCAGACTTCAAAGACATTTAACCTTAAATTAACCTGGCAGTTCTCACACTGGCCCATTTGTCATAGTAGCAAAAGTTGTTATAACAGTTTCTTCCTTCTGCCCATTCGTATTAACTTCCTCGAGTAGAAATGAATAACCTCCATTCCATCAAGAATTGAAGTCTTGTTAAATATTATGTCGGGTACGGACATAGTTTATTTAGCGGTGCAGTAGTTTGCGTGGTTAAAATACATGTTATTTCCTTTGTGACACATTATACAGAATCGTTTTGGAATTTCTGAGTTAATATCAGCGTCTGTGCTTATTTTTTTACTTTCTGGACCTTTTTTGATGTAAACTATGCAACATATAGTAAAGAATCATTTACTTCCAAACCATGAGTGTCAAGAGCCTCTATACGCAGTATATGCAAAGATACCGATTACAGAATATAAAAGAACCCACGTAATTACCTGGGACACGCCTCGTTCGTCAAAGCTTAAGGCTCAATTTCACATTCACTGCATCGGACAGCCACTAAACCCGATCGCCTCCGCTCATGCTGAACCGCGGTTGGGAAGAAACCGGTTATTATTCTCCGTACTATCATCTTTAATTCAACCAAGTTTAAACGAGCACCCTTATCAAGGAAAATTTGAATAAATAACGAATCCACGTCGGGACCATACGCTTTTTCGACCTACTCCCGACACGAGACCTCCGCGTGCGAACCAACCCGCCCTTCTTTCAACGACATCTCTTGTTCCAGAAAACTCTGACTTCCACACCCCTCACCCATCCTTCCAGACAACTGTTCCCTTCCCTCCCTTATACCCTTTCTTCCCCCCTCTTACGTTTCCCTACTCCCTCTCGCCTAACCCCGCACATCCCCCTCCTCTTTTTCTTTGGAAGAGCGGCTCCGTAGAAGGGCAAAAACACACACACAGACACAATACGTCAATCATCCAAAAACCTTTCGGAGAAGCAGGATGAGTTGGGAAGCAACCCTCTCCGCCCACGTAAACACGGGTGCACCACCTCCACGTTTCACAAAAGTCACGCCCGTGCGAATCGTACACGCGTGTGCGCACGCCCTCTTCCGGGCTGTTTTTTTTACTGCCGCAAGTTCGCCTGTGACCACTACTTCCTCGATGCATCTCCATGGTTGCACATACGACGCCCAACCCTATTTTACCTTCCTCGCCCTTCTTCGCCCCCCACGTCGTTATTCTGAGTCATGCTATCGGGTTGCGTGACCTTTATACGTGCGAATGGAAGCGATAGTTGCACGAATGACTCTCCCTCCCTCTATCTTTCTCTTTACCTCTGTCTTACCTTCAGTCCCAGGTTTTTCCCGACGGTTTGTTTGCGGGATGTGTTTGCCCAAAACCCCTTTTCTCCCGCCTTTTTAAAATCCACGGTAGCGTCTCTCATTTTGCTTGGATAGATCAATCATCTTTTAGTTCTCTGTCTCGTTTCGGGTTTAAAAATGGTAGCGCACACAATGGGTTTTGTTTATCGAACGTCGCGAACAGCAGATGAGATTTCCGGGTTCGGAGGGATTATTTTATTTTTTAAATGAGGGGTGAAATTCTATCCCGTCTTGAGCCTTGAGTGATCACCTACCCTTAATGCTTGGGTTAAAATGCGGAGTGTCTTCCATACAATTCATAAAATCAATTGCAAAAATGAAATCTCGAACTCACCCTATTGATGGGTTCCAACTGATGACCAGGAGGACTCCGATTGCCAAAAGCGATTGTCAAAGCCAGATGCCCCATCAGATCCTAAAGCAGTCGTCTTTAGTGATGACCTGCCTCTGGCTGATTCTGAAAACGAGAAGTTTGAGATATCGTGAATTGTTTGTACGTGAGAAACTTTTCCATAAATCGCTGAAAAATATGTGCTGAAATCTTTACGAGTCACTTCAATTAAGATTTTCAGTTCGTTATCCGCACACAAGCTTGATATAATACAATTAAAAATCCGTGATATAAAGCATTTCACCTATAATTTACCGTTATTGCACTAAAATGCCCGAGTGACGCCTCTTTGACTGCACTGAAGTAACGTAATGGTTCGATTAATTATCAATAAAATAATAATTTCATATAGACTATTGTGTGAAATACTCTTGTTATCTTAGGCATGATTAAAGTATTTTTACAAATTTTAAATAACGTGAAATTAACTGACGAAATAATTCTCAAAAGTATATTAGAAACAAGAGTAGGACATATTATAAATATCCAAAGAACAAATCAAGCAATAGACTTTAACTGTTATAAATGAATTTCGAAGCGTATTATGTATGTACGAAGATCTATATTAAAATTTTTATGTGACTATATAATGATACTGAGTTGAATCTCACCCAAAGATATTCATTTCAGTTGATGAAGTAATAACACAAACTTCTCTGTTAACCAAAACTCTCCGTCGCTTTCTCCATCTAAGAATATGAATTTTGGTGCAACAATATTTTCCGTGTGCCCAACCTATTCCATCGTCCTTCTGCGACGCATAAATACGCGCGGTGTAATTCATAAGGAATTCTGTAGCAATTTCCGTTCTAGATGTTTCCGTGTAAAGAACTAAAATCTCTACCAAAGCGTTAGTATTAGAATACCAAATAGGCAAAAGGGATAACATTAGAGAGAGACGGCTTGTTGAAACAATCCCATTGTTCTTAAACCCCTTACTCAGTTTTAATATTAAACTGCACCCTTGTTCCGTGGGATACTTTAATTAGCCTCCTTACACGAAACGGGTAAAAGGGTTCGCGCTGCTCGGGAAGAGATGATGGTCGCAAGCGCCATTGTTATCTGCCAGAGCGGCGGTGGTCACGGGAACACCCGAAATTGAAAACAAAGGAAATGCAGGAATACTCTCCATCCATGGCTACGTAAATAGATCCTGGCCGGAAGCGGGGGAGCGATTTTTCTCGCGCATTAACAGTTTTGCTCAGTCTGCGAAAAGTGACTTTCACCAGCGCAAGTGTTTGAACGAGAGCGTGTGTCCAACATCGTGTCATAATTAAATAAATCAGTACGTAAGAGCTAAATTAAAGCTATGCAAAAAGCGTAAGAAAAGGCTTTTAACTTATACATAATGAAAATCTTGCTCTAAACGATGGAAAATCCTTACATATATGAGACTATATCTAAAGGAAAATTAGTGATAAATTCACAACCATATTCAGGGAAAATCTTAAAAGTTTCAAATAATTTTACATAATATGTATTAGCTGCTGGAAAAACCTGCTTATTATTCTACAGAAATTATATATAATGAAATCAGGTTTGGATTATAACCATTCTGAATTTAGGGCTTACACAGAACTTAATCATTCAACATATACGTGTATTTTTACCCTTTAATTATGCATGCATAACCTTTGAAGCTTAAATGCATGCATAAAATCGAAACTCAAATTAGAAAAAAGGGCTATATTCCGTCAGTGTCAAAATAAATTATTATTACTAATATAAATCATTCTATTATTACTTTCGTTATATTTAAGAAGTAATTTTCAAATTGTTATACACACACACACACACACACATACATATATATATATATATATATATATATATATATATATATATATATATATATATATATATATATATATATATATATATATTTCCATTTCATCCGTCCACGAAAAAAATTTCCGTAAATTTCCATATCCTTGCAGATCGTTGAGCAATTTCACCTCCAAAACGGAGCGGTTTCATATCTTTTGTACAAAACGCGTAAATTTCGCAAAAATTCCCTTCCTTCGTTGTAATTCAGACCTACATCAACCTTAGAGCAAGCACAAGACCGTAAAACGTACGCCGGTTTCATCCCCCCCTCCTAAATAACTCGCGGTACACACCGTTCTTCCTTTAGCACACACTGCATTTAATCTTTCATCATCCATTTTCTCTCCTATGTTCCACTTCCCTCCCTCCCCTTCTATCTCATTAACTCCCCCACTTCCTTTCTCACCCTTTATACGCCCCCACCTCGCCACCTTACCAAGCGTGCCCACAACCCCTTCCATTTCTCTCCCTCCCTCCCTTCCCATTTCGTCTGCCTGTTTGCCGTTCCTGCCACTTCCGGTGCCCGGGGTCCACCGCTCTCTCTCTCTCTCTCCTGTCTCTCTCTCTCTCTCTGAGGATAATGGGGAAAGAAGGAATGCGTGAATGGGAAGAGAGCTAACCAACCACACGACGGCCACGCTTCCCCGAACTATATATATGCCTAAACTTAACTTTTCTTGATGCAAGGGATGGCAAGTAAGTCTTAGTTGGCATGACAAACGAAGTATGCTAAACAGTTTCGGTCGTGATACGGCATCGTGGACTTATTTTGGATGCAAAACCTTCAAAACGGAAATAATTAATAGTAACAGTAAAAATATAAAATCATAATTACAGGGATTATAACCTCGATCAAAAAATATTTCAAATCTTTCTAGATCCATGTATAATATTACTCTTTCAAAAACCAGGATTCCAGACTTTCTCAAACATTTTCGTTCCACGGCACACTTATTTAAAAAATCTGATGTGGCCAACACATGACTTTCTCCATATATAGGGTATATATAAATTATTATGAATAGCATTATGAGGCAAAATTATTATTTTGTATCGTAAAAGAATATAGTCGTCCTTATTGCCGTAAATTACGTATATTTTGAATGTTTACAGAATTCACCGCTACATGGTAGTGGCGCTGTACACTCGAAATTTACGAATAAGCAAAATATCTCCGAAATGGATGGTTCTACGGAAATTTGTTTCAAACAAAACCTGGAAGAAATATTACTCTCTACAACTTTGGTCCTCACGAAGATTACCAATAAGAAAGTTTTTAAGGAGATATTTGACGGAAACCGAAAAAACCGATTATTTACAAATCATTCCTAAACAATAACTGCTATGGAAAATTGTTTCAAATGAAAGTTGTAGGAAATTACATTCTCAATAACACTTGTATAGAATTGTATATACAGTAATGATGTTTTAATGGAGAAATATCGCAAAAACCGAATCGGGTTTCGAATAAACCTCGACTTCCGATTAACCGGTATTGTCCAAAAACTAATCAGTTGTTTGTGCTCATGCTAGTGTTATATATGAAATTTGGTGTTAATATGACAAGAACTTTTTCAGTTAGAGCGCCCACAATCACACACACATACGCGCACACACGCGCGCGCGCACGCACACACACACACACACAGACATTCTGAAAATAGTCTGAACGTGTTCTAGGGACCTCAAAACGTGTATTTCCGTTGAAATCTCGAATTCGATTTTTTTCATGAACACAATACTTTCCCATTGCTACGTATGGAGAAAGTAAAAAATCTGATGTGGCCAACACATGACTTTCTCCATATTTGGGGTATAGATATTTTAATTATTATGAGTAGCATTATAAGGCAAAATTATTATTTCGTATCGTAAAAGAAGACACGTCGTTGCCGTAAATTACGTATATTTTGAATGTTTACAGAATTCACCGCTACATGGTGTTGGCGCTGTAGGCTGGTATTAAGAAAAAGCGAAATATATCCGAAATGGATGGTTCTACGAAAATTAGTTTCAAACAAAACTTGGAAGAAATATTATTCTCTACAACTTTACGTAATATTCTCCTCAACTCTTTGGGACAGAATAAAGTCCCTTACAATCCGACTCTCCCCTAATCTGTACTAAGCCAAAGAAAATTCAAAGCAGAGATATTTCTTTAAGAATAGGCCACCATTACTGCACCATATTATTAACCCGAATTGTAAAACTACCATGTTCTTAACAAAACACCAGTTTTAATGGCACAAGAAAACTATAATAAATAATTTGTTCTGCAAACAGGCATAAAATATTGCACGAACTAGTGTAACCTTTATAACTGTGTGTTAAACTTTGTGTTATACTTCATATTTGGTCTGAATGAGAATAGGAACGCCACTTAAAATCGGGTCGTAACTATTATAATAACAGAAATATGGCAAAGGTATTGTAAAAATTGAGGGAATTTGCAAAATTTTTAGCGTAAACATACTGCCTTATGATTGTTCATGGAGGGAATGATTATATATCATGAAAGCACAAACAGGAAAGGGTTTTTGAAAGTAGTAAATTGTGTTTTACTGGCTCAATTTCTGCGCGGGTACCACCATAATTGAATTTTACGTTGTCGAATGTGTTATATCTTCCTTTCTCTGCATTGCACCATATGTTTTACTGTTACTTGGTCATTAAACATACTTAAACTTACTTAAATTGCTAGTCTGATTTAATTAACGCAATATTTTTACAATGGAAATTCTACTTGTTTTGTATCTGAATTATAGTTGAGCCTTCACGTGACGCACCACGAGGAAAAACAAAACTGAGTTATAGAATTTAAGATACACCGTATTGGAATAATTATGGAACCTTATCCATACAATTGAGATTTACTGCACCTTTCACGGAATAAAAACTATCAAAAGTACTGCAAAAATATATACCAAACTTTCGTTTTCCGAAAAATAAAATAAGTGCTCTTCAATGGGAAACGCGAGCCGAGTTCCACACAAGTGGAACGCAGGTGCGCCTTTTTGTGATTTTGCAATAAAACAATCCGGTTTCTTTGATTATTCGCAGCAAATTAATTGCAAACATTCAATGGAATGTTTTATTTTCCACGTCGGCGAACAATCGGTTGACCAATGGTATTTATGAATGCGGCCGTGTTACATCCTGCGAGTACTTCGAAATTCTAGCGTGTGATTTGCGGCAACGAACGAATAAAACAGTAATTTACTCACTCATTAAAACATTGAACGCAACTTTATTTAAGTGACCGAAATTTCTGCGAAATGATTTGAATAGCGTACAAAAATAACTTATTTCGGACACGTAAGAAGTAAGAATTAGGAAGTCAGCGAGTCCACCCAGTTACAGTTAGCCTACGGGGCCTATGCAAAACGTAGGGGTCCACCAGCGAAATAACTCAGAAAGCGTTAACTTTATTCCTTTATTTATACATTTACACATTGATAAGTTTATTTACTTACGATAACTAACTACATAACAATAAATAATACTACGCGTTTTCTGATTAACTAAATTTAATTACCTTCTCCATACGCAGTATAGGAAAAAGTATGTATTGTATCTGTGAAAAAAATCGAATTTGAGATTTTAACAGAGATATGCGTATTAAGGTCCCATGAGTACGTTTATACTATTTTCGCGATGATGTCTGTATATGTGATAGAATTTTGTGGACGTTTAAATAAAAAACTAATGATCAGATCAGTAGAGAAATTTATATTTAAAATTGTTATTAGTAAATAAAGATCTGGAAAGGTTTTGGCTGAAACTGGTCATCCGGAAGTGAAGGTTTTTTCTTGTCGTTTTCCCGTTTTTTCCAAATATGTATCATCTTTACGACTCAATTCATGTAAATATTTTTCATAAAACCGATTGTTTAAGAGGTATTTTGATTTTTCCTTAGAATTTATGTTAAGTACGTCGCTAAGCGATACCGTTACTTCCGTTGCTACGATAAAATAATCTAACTGAGCAATAGCTAACATTTTTGTTACTTATTGTTTCTTCGCTGTGAAAATCATTCAAAAGGTTTTTTAAAAAAACTATACACGAGTGTAATTGCTGATATTTATTCTTGAGGACGCTGATGTCGAGAGCAATCATCTTCATTGCTCTGCATGGAGAAAGTCATGTGCTGGACACATCGGATTTTTTAGAAATTATTCTTTATTTTCAAGGAGTGGAATCCTTAATTCTTGAGCTTGGTCCAACGCAGCCGTAACTGCACCACTGCTGAGTTTATCGGTTACTTATGGTTTATTTATTTTTACGTCCTCTTAGAATATAAACTTTTTGATAAATGCATACTTCAATTGCGCAATGCCTTACCCTCCGAAATGAGCTAACTAGCTGTCAATAATAAATAGCCATTTCAAGGAAACCTTAAACCCTCGTAAGTGTTAATGTATTTGAATATCAATTCAAAGATATGAACGAAGCGATGCTAAATTACTACTAAAAGTACTGCAATAAATCAACCAACGACACACGTAAAGTTTAAGTTGAAATCATGCAAGCGAGCAACAACGCGCGGGCACCCTAATAGAGACAGTCACTCATTTTTTCTCGTCACCCTTCAACGTCGCATCTTAAGGGGTTTTGTGGGTTTATTTTTTGAGAAACATAAATATGCTAAAACAACAGAGTAACACAATCCTCCCAGCATTTTGATAGCCCCATACAAACTTCAGAGAGAGAGAGAGAAAGAGTAAAAAAAAAACTTTAAAAACTGTTTGGAATCGTCAAACCACTCCATTTAGACTCCTTTAAAAAAAAATCGCATCCGCTCTACAAAACCCCTCTATCCACGACCTCCTCCCCCCCCCCCTTTCCTCTTGTCCCAATTCCCTTTACTGTCATCCACTTCGACTCACTCCATCCCTCTCCCACCCCCTCTCTAAACATCCACAAGACCCATAAACCCTAGTTTTCCCCTCGCGACACCCATCTCCTTTCTAACACACGACCCAAACGGGGGTCTTCATATGTCAATTATGACGTGGCGTGGCAACGTATCACATATCCAACCTACCATACCCTTAAAGGGGGCGGAGGAGACGCTGTGACCCCCTCCTCTCTCCTTACTCCATCTCATCCCAACCTCCGCAGCTAAAAACCCAGGAGTCCCACAAGGCACAAATCTATTTTCTAGTGGAGTCAGTCCTATCTCGCATCCTTTTTCCAGCTCAAACCCCTTTCCCGCCCCCACTCCTTCCGCTTCACCGAATGGTCTCCCCCATCGATGTGACCCCCGTCTCGTTTTCCCTTGTCTCCGAACCAAAAGACCATCAAGGGTGACTCTCCAGTCTGGTAGTCTTACGTCGTTTGATATAAAGATTTCCCTGCGCAAGACGTAAATCTGTCGGATTCGGGGAAGTTTCAAGAGAAAAAGGGGCGTGTTTTATGATTTGATCGTCTGATTCCGTCCACTGGAAACGTCCGATGAAGTAAAACAAGTTTCAGAGCGATCAGTTTTGTCTGTAAAAAGATTTTTTTTACTTATCCCGTAAACTCGACTGTTATATAGAAGATCTTTCTTATGGAATGTGATTAAATTTCTTGGAGATTTCTTCATCTTAAAACTATAAAATCTCGTCATTGCTTTAAAACATTTCCACGAAGATGGAGATAATTTGGTAAAAATATATTTCGAATGCACAACATTACGATTCGGATTGCTAACAAATAGAAGATAAAAGTATTATACTATAAATAAAATAAAACGGAATGTTTATTTTATATGCTATCGTCAGCCTCAGAGAAATGGAACACTTTGAATACCTCGATGAAGAGAGCGATATCTTTTAGTGACATCAATAGTTTTCAATACTTTTTCCGAAAAATCCGGGGGAAACTTCACTTTCATATGTGTTTATACTTTTTAAGCTTACTCTTTCATAATCCATGGCTTCGCTTCGTCATAATTTAACACCCTCCTACATGATTGTTTATCATTTCGAGGCTAAGTTCCTGTAAAGTACGTCAGCCAACCGAAATTCTCGAATAACCACCTACATCTCAACTCAGTCTCCATCATCTTCTGCTTTCCTTCTCCCTCTATCACAACCAACTTCCTCTAAACCACCACCAACGAGACATCCATTCCCGAACTTTCTCAACCTTCCTCCCTCCTTCTTAAGATCCTCTTATTCTCTCAAGAAAAAACAAACTCATCAGTTCCTTCTTCCTTAAAATCTCCTCCATCTTCTCTCCCTCCCTTCCTTCCTTTCTTCCTCCCTTCTTTTTTTTATATCTTCCTTCCTTATTGGCTTCCTTCTATTGTTTGATGACGCATCCCTGTAACAATCGCCTCTCCCCTCTTCTCACCATCCCCCAATGCTTTTCTTCCTTTTATCGTTCTCTCTTTGCTTTAAAATTCTCTCTCCCTCTTTTATACTCGTTCACTCCCTTTTGTGTTCATCTCTCCCTTTTCCCTTATCCCTCCATCTCCTTTCTTCCTTTTCGGATTTTTCCCGCCGTAAATTTGCGCAGCCTGCCTCGCTGGCGGTCGGAGGAGATGGGACGACCACGGAGAGGATGAGGGCGGTCGCTCCAGTCTTCGGGCGAGTGTGTGTACGAGTTTACACATGCCCGTGTGTTTGCGCGTGCGAGTGTGCGCGTGTTGTACGTGGAGGGTGAAAAAATAGACATTCAGTATATTTTTCCGAAATGGATTTCGACTGTTGGGTGTCAAGTTTACGCAGGCAGGATCAATGGAAATAAATGTAAAGCGGGCTGGGAGAGCGAAAATGTTTGTATAGTGGTATTGGAGAGAGAGAGAGTGTGTGTGTGGGAGGGAGAGAAAGAGGGATGGGAGAGAGTAGAGGAGAAAGTATAAATTTTCCTGCCAAAAGATATGGGAAGCGAAAGGGACATAAAATATTTTACCCCGCCGTAAAGCGAACCTTTTCTACTCTTGTTTTTATTTTAGGCGCTGAGATGATGTAGTACCTCTTCAAAAACTTTAAAATATAGTATTTCTGAATTTATTCATCTGAACTTTTCACTTATCAGATTATACGAAGTTAACATATTAAAGTAGAAAGTATTCAGTATTCGATTAATTTCAATTTTACTTAAGGCTTCAAAATCCAGCATTTCTGTAAAAACAGTGAATGGTACAATCAGTCATCGGTCGCTAAAAAAAACCACACCTGAGAACGTACGAATTGTCTTGAAAAAATATCAATGAAAATTATCCATTTTCCAAAAATCCCGAAGCATTACTAAAGTTTGTAAGGTTTTTTTCTCTCTTGAAAGTAATATGCTGATGGACCACTTTCTAAATTTCAGATTATCCTTAATTCCTCCCTATTTTGAGGTCATCTTAAATATCATGTCTAACAAACAGGAAAAGATTTTGAAGTAGGTAATGCAAACGTGTGTGACTGAATCCAATAAAAGAAGTTTGAGAACTGTTTAATTAATAAGATATGCGCTACAATGGAACGCAGTTTTCCGTAGAAATATTTAATAAATGATCAATTTGCCACCAACAACTTTTTTATGGCTTGTACGATCAAATATGCTATAAAACGGATTCTTGCTTCTGCGTTCAATATCTAATGCGTCGCATCATTATAAAATTAACTGTTTTTATTAAAACTTGGAGAAAGATTAATGAAACAAATATAAGGAAAGCTTACAGAAATACATTTCCCTCTTTTCATGCTAAGTAGCGGTCGTTTTGCAAAGATGAAAATAAAATCTTAGCCGATTATGGTTAACTATGACATGCTATAATTATTCCATTTTACACGCGAATCGATAATAAGTCTAATTCATTTTCATTCAGAGCAATAATAACATATTTGAGAAATTCCTTTATAATGACAGACATCTGAATTATATTTAAGATTCCAATCGACAAAATAGAAAATTCTCTTGGTCACATAAATTCCATCAAGTTACAATGATTTCTATGTGAATGATTTCCACATTCGTTAAAGCATGGCTTATCAATGGATGCAAATCTGTTCCTTTTCCAAATTGCTATAAAATTTCAGGAAAAATTCGGAATTTTTATAAAAGAAAAGAAATAGCATCGACTTATTTGGCTGAAAGTCGTAAATCCTACATTACAGATTTAAAAGTATTTTTACTATATGATTCTTTCCACTCCTTATCCTCCTCCAAAAAATCTCGAATACGTATATCTATCAAGATCATAACCTACGTAAAAAAAATACCGAATGAGAGTAACAGTGCGTTGTTAAATGCAACCTCTCTTTGAACTCCGATGGCTAACGAGATCCCATGAGCCTCCGTTCCGAGTCTTAAAACCCCAACTTATCTATTTTTTCTACTTCATTGGGGGGAGGGAGGAGGGGGGGGGTGTTAAATTCCAGGGGGTCCGGCGATAAACTTGGTGCCGCACGATGCGGAAAATACGCGGACCGAATGTCCTTCCATGCACCAACTCCCCCACCCATCCGAGAAAACAGAGGACGAGAGCTTTCCGAGTCAGCAGTCCGTGAGGGAGGGGGAGCCAACCTCATCCAAAACCGTCCTAAAAGTCCGCCCCGCTTCGCCGCCGCTAAAAATCCGTTCCTACGTCTGAATCATTCCCCGGAATACTGGCCATCCGCCATTCAGGAGTGAAAACCCGTCCTCCCTTTTCCGGAAATTTCTCCCTCTTTCTTTCTCTCTTTCCTGCTTTCATCACGGCGAGTTTTTCGGTGCGTCATAAATGAACTTTCGTTGATATTAATGGGCCGAATTATTTTTCCTCGATGTATCTCGGGTCCTCGACTGTCCGAAATGATGCGGGAGAATTTTTTAAGGACATTACTCATCCGGAAAACAAAAGCCTCGATGTGGATGTTATTTTCGTTAAAACCATATTAAGAGATGTAACTTCGGATAACAACGAATGGCTTTCAACGTTTAAAAAAAAGTATTTATTAGCTTAAGAATTTTTCTGACTAGAAGTTGATAAAACTGCATTTAAATTGAGTAATTTCTTTCAAAAATATATATAGGTAGTTATTTCATTTTAAGTTTAAGCTTCGAACGAAAGCAGCTAAATTAATTTTTTTATCAATGGAAAGTACTTAACTGTCAACTAATTTCCCCAAGGAAAAAGAATGAGTTAGAATAAATATTATTTCTTTTAACACAATATAAGGATACATTGAATTAAACACCCTAGAACAATATTGAGCAAACTTTCTACGAGACAGGCTGTATTAGTTGTTTCGAATTCTAAGGCCGTCCTCATTCCCAGTCGTGAAGGTCTCGGCGGGACGTATTCGAGTTCAAATCGGGAGTTATTTTCTGGTCAAAACTTCAAGTAAAAAATATGAAATTACCCTTATTAACTTCTACATTCCCTTTGCATAATGGCTGTCTAAGACGCATAAAATGTTCACGCGAGCCTCATGTACCTCATATGGCACCACCGCTCTAGAAAAAACAAAATTTCGTTTCTGAGATACATTACCAGTTATTTAAAGCGGCATTTATTTCCTTTGAACAACTTTTTTAACTTTGATTGGTGCGCTGCTGTTACAACATATTCAACAAAGCCGGACTAAAAAACTAATATGAAAATTATTTAATAAATAAATCCCTATTTTTGAAAAATATACAAACATTGAATAAAAACTTTTATAATCAGGAGGTATTTACGACGAGTTCAAAGTCAGTGACATCTGACATTCGTTATTCCGCGAGCGCTAATCCGCTTACATTTCGCTCCCGCAAATCCTCTGAATCACTGGCTCATTCCGCGTGACGCATGGTTTGCGACCAAATATGCTTGGACGTACAAACTTTCCGTCCATCCCCGGTGATCAGGGGACTATTCTCCCCGCATACATAGTTCAGCAAATGCGACAACAAACCGGTCTCTCCACGCGCAATTGTTTCGCTACGGCTCATTAATCTGTTCATAGAGGACTCGGTTTTCACTCTGTCGAACCCGAGGGCTTTACCTCCCATTCTCTCCTCATATCTCGGCTTCGCAACCATCCACGACGCATACTCACATTTCGCTATTCAATTTCCCTCTTATATCCCCTTCTCGTCCATTATGTTTGTCAAGAATTCGATCGACATTAAATAACCAATTAATGATCACGAATGAGGTATCATTGATTTAATCTGATAAATTAAATATAAATACTAGAGAAACTGAAACAATAGGATTTCATTAAGTGAGACATCTTTATCTCTGCATCATATCCGTTACTATTTAACTTCAGGATGTGCGACGCACACGGGCGGCCGATTTATAGTCAGACACGTACAGTATTGTTAACAGTAATGCCGATTGTATTATAATATGTCGTATGCCTAAATATGGATCGATTTTCTTCGTTTTTGCTTTATTCTACGGCTAAAACTTAGTGCTATCTTACTCTTGCTTACATGTTACACGGTCGAAGTCTTATTGTTAGATTAACTAAATTCGTTGAAATTCAACTGGCACTTACGCTAGTTTGGTGTAATTTCTTATGATCGACTGGGATTATAAGTAAGTATCATCATCTGTCAACATATTCAAGAAATTTACTCGGTATTTAAACAATTTCTTGGGTACGATAAATAAAATTAAAAAATATTCAACCATTCATTGATATTTGTTAATAAAGTCATATAAAGTGACTAAAATTACTGTACTTTTATAAGTTCTTTGAGGACAATTTCTGCGAAAGCCAAATTTTAAACTTTGACTAAAAGCAGAAAAATAAATTCAATATAATTTAATATAAGTTTGTTTTGGCGAAACCGCCAATTTATGCACTAAAAGTAAACAAAAACAATCTAAAATAAACATAATCGAATGATCTAGAAAATAAAAATAATTTTTCACATATAAAAGTTATTAGGACTATACCAAACGTTCTCATTTTTTCGGAAGGAATTCTGAAAATTCCATAAATTAAGATAAAATTCAAATAAACATATGAAAGTCTTACCTGCTTGCATACCGTCCACTATAGGAAAATATTCCGCCTCAAGTAGATGAAGAAGTCGTAAACATTCGTGGATCCACCACTTTAAAGGATTACTGGAAAAGATCGCACAATACAGCTCGTTTAATTTCGTAAAGAAAGTTTAGTATAGAATACACGAAAACATAACAATAAAAATATAATTATCTTTCTCCTTATCCATAGCCATTCACTTATCTTGACAATGGGCTCCCATTTGCAGTATGAAACGAAAAAAAACATTGGATGAGAAATGGTGAACATACATGCACTAAGTGTTAGTTATTAGCGTGTTAAAACAAAATAACTGACTAACTAACAAGAACAAAATCAGAATTATGCATTTAAGTTTCCCTAAACATTTCCTAACGTGCCTAAACATGAAAACAATTCGTGCCTAGAAAACACGAAATACGAAATTGACTGACGCATACAGATGTTCTATTGCGTCGGCCGTAGACAAATGATACTCTAAATTAGTTAAAGCGTTAGTTAGTAAAGGTTAGTGGTACGGAAATTTTCTTCAACCTTTCGCTGGGGCCGGAGCATCGTCCGTCGTCCATCGGTGGGAGTGCCATCTGCGTCGATTCATTACTGACCTTAGGGAAAATTCATTCCATCGGCGAATCCTTTGGACGCTCGGCAGTCCTTGCTTCGACGTACGACCTCCGATGCGACTTGCAGTTTCTCCGAAGGCTTGATTTGGCACTACAATCCTCGCTGCCTTCCATCTGGAAAGGCAAGAGGCCAAAAGTCATATATTACAAAAAATTTTGGAATAACAGTTACAGAGATCATAATGCTGCATTTTAAAATACTTAAGAATTTAATATGCGATTTCGGCAGGTACAATCAATAGAATTAATTTTATTCTTTTTGGTGCGTTTAAAAAAATTCGCTTATAATATCACTTTAGTGTCTGCCAGTCTGTAATGTTTCGATGTGAAAGCAGACCGCGCGGGGCCCTCTGCAGCCGCACTAATGGCACTTGCCTCAAGCCTGCCCTGCTTTAACTATACGAGAGTATAAGGACACCACCTTTGTTTTCCCTCCTATGAACAGAACCAATTGATAAAGCTGCTCGCTTGTGGAAGAGCCGTTTGGGTTGTTAGTAATTACGGCGAAGAATAGACACAAGACCCACGCCTGAGGTCCGTTTACAAAATGCTATACTTAGAGCAGAACCGTTTGAATAAAGCATTTCTATGTTACACTCGGAAAGTATATGTCACGTAATATAAGTGTCTAGTATACAAACAACATTTCCAAAGAGATTAACGATGAAAGATTTTCATCAATGTCATGAGAGCGGACTTGGAGTGAGTGAGAGAGTGGAGACTCCACTAGCATCCATGCATTCAGTCTTGCATTTAGGTGAATTTGAGCGTTACCAAGGCGTCAACAAAAAAGAAAAAGTTAGTGTCTGCATTTATTTGTGATTTTCTCATTCTTGCTCTTAAATTAAGCTGTGAATTAATTAAAGTGATCTATTTAAATATTTTCCCTTTTATATTAACATAAAAAATTTTATGACCCTTATATTTTAAGAAGTCTAAGTCAACTCAGCTAAGTAAAACGTAAATTAAAATGAGAATGTGAACGTTTCCTTCAAAGGAATGCGAAATTATTGATAAGTTTTTTTTAAAAAAAGAGTAGTTCGCCAGCGCCCAGAGTAAAACATCGCTGTGACGCTAAAGATGTATGCAAGACTCTGGGTAATGTACAGTGTAGTGATGAAACTAGTTTAATAGTGAGTAGCTCTAGTTGTATTCGTCGTGGAAACGTTGATGTAATGGTAGTGAGTGAAGAATTTTCAGAGGCGAGGTGTTCCTTAGATTCCTTAGATCCTTAGATTCCAGTATCCTTCGGATAGAGGTAAATTTTCTGAAAATATTGATTATCCCAAAAATAAAACAATTATTTTGAGCTATGGATCCTGCAAACCGAACGGGCCTTTTCCGACAGACGGGAAACACAATAGATATTTCAGTGTAGATTACTATTATGAAATAACTCATACAGAGCAAAAAATACCTAGAGATGAAATTTGTTTACTTAACTGCTATAAATTATGTTCAAATGGAAATTTTTTTCACGTGAGAATGAAAAAATAAAAGATTTTCATGTAGGTACTTTTTGATATACGTAATTGCCTTTAAAAGTGTAACTATGTTTATTTTACAAGTGTTACATATTAAAATAAAAGTAATATACTAATGGATATGAAAATCGCCTACTTCATACTGTATGATTAAAGTGTATTATTCCTACTTGTTGTCCGTGGCGGGGGGAGGGGAGGGGGGCAGAATGATTCTGCTACGCCACTGTCTTTTATTGTTCGTTTTGGAGTGAATTTCGATATGTATAGGTATATTTATTTTTTGTTCGCGAATACAAAACGACCTCTAACCTTTGACTGAAAAAACATCGTCTTAGAGTCGGATAAATACGATAGTCATCAAATTAGTTACCTCCCACATTAACCTTTGTTTCGATGAAATACCTTATAAGTCTATCTCTCTTCCTTTTCTAATTCTGTCCGTCCCACCCATTTTCAGTTCACTGTTTTCACCTCATATGCCTCCCTCCCGATCCCCTTCCCTCTCCCCTTTCCTCCTGCATTTTTTCCCCATCCTCTCGATAAAATACCAAATAACAATACTTCCCTTCCATTTTCACTCCTGTCCGTAACCCATTGCTCTCCCTACTTACTCCCCTTATCCTCTCTGCTTCAGTTTCTCACGCACCATTTTCTATCTCTTTGAATCCATTTTCTATTTTCCTCTTTCCCATCCTTTACCTCCATCTCCCTTGCCTGTACCATCCTCCTGTCTGTCTACCTCTCTCACCCTAAGCCTCCTGCATCGGAGAGAAATGGGGCGTTAAGGCCGAAGCACCCCCTGCCTGCAAACATCCAACTCTCTCGTCCACCCTCCCTCCTTCCCATCATCCTCCGTTTATTCTCCTACCCTCCCTTCACAGCCGCCTTCCTTACGACCACCCACAATGCATCATCACCGGGCCGTCATCACCATCCCCTTCTTCTCCCTCTCTCTCTCCTAACACGGCGTCACTCCCTCCCTCTCTTCGGTCAAACCCTCCCTCTTTCCTCTTCTCCTCCATCCCTCCAGAAGTTCCCTACCTATCACACACTCCATTCTCCACGACCCACGTTCTGACTTCCAAGTTGTCACCCCATTCGAGCACTCAAAATCCCACGATGGCGAAGTTTGCTCGTTTCCAGGGGAACCAGACCTTACGAAATAGGCCTTCGCCATGACTTTTTTTCGGGCGCGGACGTATTGTGCGTAAGTAGGGTGAAATACTCGGAGGACGCTCCTGTTCTCCCATTTCCCGTCCGTATTTTCGCGAATAACCTAGAAATATAGGGACCGAAGTCGAGGAAGAGCTTTAGGGTTTCGGAAAAGATTTCTTATCGCTGACGCTCGCGAATAATGAAGGATTGAATTTTTTTGTTAGATCTTGAGATGAAAATTATCCTTAAAAATTTTCATCCTGTTTTTTTTTTTAGCCAAAAATTAAATGATAATTTTATAAGGTATTTACTATGGAGTCGGAAATATGCATATTTTCGCGTTTTAAATAAATGTTCGAGCGTATTTGCAACGCATTAAAAATATCAAAAAGAAAGGTAAATATTAACCTTTTGGATTCGCATGTCCAGTATGACTCGACAGCAGTTTGCAATTCGAGTTTAACTCGATACCTCTTTTGGAGAGTAAGAAAGGCATGGGCTTTGTTAATATTTTTCTGTGGCCTTTTTGAGATTGCATTTTCTTACGCCTTACCATAATTAAGTTGGATTATCGATATATCCTCAAGATAAATGAGTAATAGTGGAAAGGAAAAATTTCGGATGGCAAAGGGTTAAAATTTTACGATAAATATCGAGTTTTCATCTCGAATCTGCTAATATTTAAAGCCATAAATTTTATAATCATCTTCATTTATTCCTTTTGTTTACAAATCCTTCATCCACAGGACAGAAGGGCAAGGAGAAGTAGCTGTTCCCAGGTAAAGTCAGACGAAATTTTAAAAATATCATACATCATAACATATAGGTGATTTTAATAAAATGTTATTTATAATAAAAAATGCTTTTAAAGTCGAACTATTTATGCGGCGAGTGCTGTGCCAGGAGCGATATCACCACTGCAAGTCTTCAGGTTCTGCTCCAAACAACAAATTTTCTGTGGGCGCACATGTCACCTGTGCTATGACATGAAATTTGAGTGGAATGACCGAATAATAGGAGTATGATATTCAACGCCAAACCTCAACTATCAATTTTGAATCTATTTCTTTTAAGTAACCTCATAAAGTAACATTAAAAATATTATTCAATTGTATGCAGCTGCATTCATCAGACGTTACACAAGTGAGGGAAGAATTTCAAAGCAAATACATAACGCGCCAGCTTTCTTTCTATCGGGGTAAAGAATCACAGCTGCGATGTACTGTTAGTTCCTTATGTTTGTGGCAGCATGTACATCTTAGCATTTTTTTTCGATTACTCCCCAGCAGCTGATCCTAGATAAACCAAATTTTTGCCATACCTAGCCCTCCCATAGACCAATCTATCCTGAGTATTTGGCTTCTCCAAGTTGCAGGAAATCTAGAGACATTTCCAGTACAGGCAGATGGGCGGATAGACAGACAAACGGAATAAATAAGCGATTTTTTTAGAAAAACCGCTAATAACGTGTAAGGCGGAGTGTAGAAAAAGATTACAAACGACTAATGTTAATTATAGAAGTGTTCTTTTAACTTTCGTTCTGATAACACGTATTCCTTCGCAGATGATGTGACAAAAAAAATGGGAAACGCAGCCGAGTATAATTACGTGTATATTCAAAATATCATCCATTGGAGGAATTCATTCTTAACTTAAGAGCCCAGTTTCCTATTCTTCAGAGTAGATAATAATAATAGATGTTTCAAATTCTACTTTCAATAGAAAATGTTTCCAAATGTTCGGCACTGGCATTTAAACTCTCTTAACCTATCAGTTAATCCGCTTTAAGATAGAAACTTATCAAATCACAAGTTAAGAAAGCATAGGATTATAGGTTTCGCTAGTTAAAATAGTAAAATTCGATCAATTACGGATACTTCCATTCCAAACCGAAATCCGCCTCGATCTTCCGACCGGTGAGTCATCGAGAACCGTCAGTTTCATTTCTCCGCGCCATATTAGTTGATAGAAATTCCGACGGAAACTTAATGGGCGATATTACTTTGAAATAATTACGCTCGTTAATGCAACACGAGATGGGGTGTTATATACTCGAAAACTTGTTAGCTTTTGATGGGGCCATTCCTATCAGCGCGCGAGAAAATTAATTTCCGCGCGAGATGGGACTGAAAAGGAGGGATATACGAGTATATATATGCGCAAGTAAAAGGACGAATGTGCATAAAAGTTACTGCTCCGGCGCTGCGATTCGTGAAAAGGTTATAAATTTTCACGAGTGCGACGGTTTAGCAGTGGGTGCAAGGAGCGTGTTACACGCGGAAGGGGAGGAAAAACGACAGTCAGCGAGGTTAGTGCACACGCCTGAGGGCTTCGACACGCAGGGGGGAAGATACGTATTCAAGCAAACATTAAACGTCCACGAGGCAAGGAAGATTTTTTTGCGAGAGCAATAACATAACAACGCTGGGGTTGACTGTTAAGAGCGTCATATCGCACTTTCTACTTGGAACACATAGGAATACGCATCGCGTCGATCTCATACGAACGACGACAGTTAAGCGTTAAATTTTCCTACTACGACCACTGGTGCGAAGTCGAAAATAAAACTGATTACATCGCCGAAAGTATTCAACCTAGATTATGAGCAACAACTGTTTTACGAGATGATACCTGGGAGTGTCGCGAGTACTATACTGAAACTATATGTGTGCTTATATATACTTATAGCTTATATATACTTATAGCTCGCTGATAACGATATAAAAGTTGAAAATTAAAGGTTTGCGCGAATATATTCAAAACTACAGTCCCAAGAACGGATTTATATGTAAACAAATGTTTTCATTAAGAAAGGAAACAATTTATTTCTCTAAATACCTGTTATTCGTGAATACCGATAGGTTATTTGAAAAAAGTACCAGGTAATTTTAAAAAATTGAATAATAAAAAATGTATTTCAAAAAAGTATTTATTACTTTCAACTAGCGTCAAACTTTTAAAGATTGACATACAGGTCCATCCAACGATATGTCATGCCTATCATATATGAACGCCGAGCACTAATGCTGCAACGAAATGCAATGTAGTCTTAATAATTTAATTCATACAACAAAAAGGGAAAAATCGGATTCTATCGAACTTGTTGACGGTGAACGTAAATCCGCCCAACAAGGGAAAAATATTTTTTTAATCAAAGACATCAAATTTCCGAGATTGCAAATTAACCACAACCCAATTTGAAATTCAAGTCTGTGATATACTTAATCTTTGTGCAAACCAAATATAAATATAACGTATTTCAAATATTGGTGATAAAGATTATGTTAAAGTCGTGTGAACAACAAGATTAAATTTTAGCCTCACAATGCAGATGGCGTTAAATCGACTTTCTAATTCTTTCGCTCACCTAAATGAATTTATACTACATTTCATACCTTATAAATTTTACCTTGTACGGCTGACAGTATTGAAAACAATTTTTAAAGAATATATTTCATGGTAAAATCCAACAATATATGGATAAACAAAAGGCTACCTTAATATCATGAAACGCATTATTTGATTATCAAAGAAAGTTATTTGCTTACATTCTATTCGTAGAAGAAAGATAAAATTTATTTTACAAAGTAAAGAAAATATTTAACGTATGTCAATACCTAGTAACGCACCTGTTTTTTTAAATATCACAAGAGAGAAGAAGATTCAGATAAAATAATAAAATTATTGACCCGAAATTCCAACAAAAAAAAACAAAATTTCGATATTATTAACTCACTTCATTTACTCGCCGAAGCTACCTTCACGTTTCATGCAGGTCACGGCTCGCCATTTTACCTTTCATATTCAACGTGACCTTCTCTCGGAAACGGGCAGAAACGAACGACCTCCGATTTTTTTCTTCTTTTTACGGAATAGGGTAAACTACCAGCGGCTCCCCTCGCACACTCTACACACACTCATGACGCGGTTCGACGTCCGTGAAGTTCACGCCACGTTGACCTTAGGGGCTAAAGAGATTCCCTCTCCTTGCACGCATAGTAATGGCGTAACTTTACCTCTTCCGTCCTTCCCCTCCCTCTCATCTCGTAGCGTCTCATGGATTCTCATTCGGTAGAGAATTTATCCCTGTCGCATGTGCAACTAGGGGACCTTTTCGGCGATCCGTGAGGGACGAGTAACTCGCATGGGTTCAAGTCACGTGCACCGCCATGGATGCTTCACGGAGCGTGCGAATCGGGTCACGCCGCCTTTTCTCCTTCCCTCCTCCCACCCTTCCTCCCCATCCTCACCCTCCTCCCCCCTCCCCCTCTGATTAAACGACCAGTGCATTCAATCGAGCGCAGCCATCGAGACGACCGACGCACGTAGGCTTAATAACGGATAATGGTCCTACCAAAGGTCGATCCCCGGATATACTTTTTGGATTGATCTCTGCTCCGCTACCACCGCCACCGCCGTGATAGGAACGGGAACCTGCTTTTTAATGCGCGGATCGGCGACGGAAAACGACGATCTCCGAGCGTTCCACCACCGTTCGGAATATGGTAATGTATTGCGTTTTGCCTAGAGTTCTTAGTTTCATGGTGTGGAAAAAATGAGGGTATCCGTAAAATCAAATCGTATCACGGGTATTTTCACGAAGCGAACCTATGGAGCGGTGGATATTGGGATCTGATTTGGTTGTGAAGGACACACGAGACACGAAACGGTTGAGTGAGACTGCGTGGAAAACTGTTCAGAACGACTTACAGGCGGAAAACCTCATTTCACATCGCATTAATCGGTTAAAACTATTAAGCAGCTCAAGCGTCGCTATTAAACCATATAAAATATTCTTAAATATATTAACAACACTGATGTATACAAATAAGTTCGAATTTTTTTTTTAGATTTACAAGTTACATGAATAATTGGACCCAAGAATAACATTTTCAAGATTTATTCACGCAAACGTAATAGCTTTCGCTAAGAAAATTCTGTTATGCTACATAAAATTGTACAATTTAAAAGTTACTCCAAGATAATAAATCACATCATCCAAGAATATGATCCTAATTTTTTTATCAGCGCTCCGAGAAGCGGGAAAGTAGGCTATGATTCAATTGGTGCGTAACTAATATTCGAATATATTCCAAGTAAGTTACGACAAACTTTCCAAAGATTCACAAGTTATTGAAAGACCCATATTTCATTAAGTTTATATCGTATAGTAACTGATGATATTAATATACATTAACTGAATTTTATTTGTGAATAGTTTCAAAAAATTAAATATTCTCTTAAATAATCTCTTGATTTTCAATATTGATTATGATTTTATTATTTTAGTGAAAGAATTAAGTAAACGAATATATATTTATCCCATCATTCATAGAAGCAAGTCAATACGAAATATAACTGCAAATGTAAAAATGTTCACATTGATATTTAATGATCTACATCTACCTATTAAGCATTACGATGGTCTACGTACATTATAAAATTTCAGCACTAAAAATTAAGAAACAGAGCCGTAATTTTTAGCCGCGAAGACAATAAACCTTAGATAAGTCCAACTTTCAAGTGAATATGACTTCAGTTGTGTAAGGTAATACCGATAACCAAACAAGAGGATTTCACTTAGCACAAATAAATTCATCCATACAAAAAACAATCAAAATCGCAGGAAAGACGGAGTAACCCGCAAAAAAAACATTCGCAGCTGGATCATTCTTTATGGATCAAAGGATTAAGGGATATCTTCCGCCGCTCGAAAAAAAGAGGAAGAAGACTTGCACCATCGTCCTTTAAAAAAAATGTAAAAAAACGCACCGGCGCCATAAAACCCCGACCGTCACCTCTCTAAAACTTCCCCTTCCTGAAATCTTTCCCATCTCTCTCCACTATCCCACTTCAGTCGCTCTCGAGTCCATCCGCCTTTTACTACTCTCTTTTTTCCCGTCCTCGCGAAACTGCCGCCTTTTTTTTTGAGGGCGTGGGTGAAAGAGCAGGATTGTGAAAAGGGTGCGAAAAATATAAAAAATGCCGAATCAGACTTTAAAGGCCTCCTGGGAGACGAGTGAAACGTCGCAGCGGACCTCTCACCGTTCATTTGTTTCCACCCATTATGTTCTAGAGCAGTGGTCTTCAACCTTTTTTGAGTCACCGCCCACTTTTACCATATATTGTCCTTTGAAATAAGTTCACCGCCCACCCAGTGGCGTAGTGAGGGTTTCTCTCGCCCGGGGCAAAGAATAATTTTGCGCCCTCAGTAGAAAAGCGATTTACGGAGGTATGGTAACCCTAATACTAGTGGGATTGTCGATGAGATTACCGAATACGGTCTCAGTTGTAATAACAGTGTTTAAAAATTTATGATTTTATATATTTGATAAAATTAAACTTAAACACTTCGCTGCTTCTGCGAGAGACTCCGACCACCCTCATGGACCTTTCGATTTTACCGCAGCATGGATACTTTGTCGCCAGTATAGTATGATATGTTACTATAGTTAACGACAAACGAACTGTAATAGTTGTACATAAAATAGTTGTACAGAATATTTGTGCTTTTTATAGAATTTTATTTTTCAGTGTAAAAATTAGAATAGCATTTGCTGAGTTCTTTAACGCCCACCAAAAATCCAAAAACGCCCACTGGTGGGCGCTATCGCCCACCTTGAAGACCACCGTTCTAGAGCATGGGTCTCCTCACTACGGCCCGCGGGCCACATCCGGCCCGCGCAGTGATTTCATCCCGTCCCGCCTTACTCCATCAATTTCTTCAAATTTTGTACATTAACCTGCAGGATTTTTCATTAGACATCATTTTTTATATCTAAACGATATTTTCCGAGTGTTGGATGCAAATTACTTTTAATATAGGCGTATGACAAATTACATAGAAAAATTCCCTAAAAATGCTCCTAGAAATTTTCACACGTCTCGATCAGTCATTTGAAAGGTGGAATGTGGCCCGCAGAGTCGTACATGAAGCCTCACGTGGCACTTTTATTAAAAAGTTTGATGGCCCCTGTTCTAGAGGATTGGTGGAATCAGCGGAGCCGTAGGATGATGAGGTGTCTAGGGATGAAGTGAGTTGAAAAAGGGTGGTAGTGATGATAGTCGAGAATTGGTAGGATCGCCAACTCCGAAATGGAGCTGGGATGAAGATGGAGGAATGGCTGTGTACTGTGTGCCGATTAAATCTAAAAAGACATTGGGATTAAAAATGAAATGGGGGGCAGGAATTTCCCATTTTATATCTAAAGCTAGGGTGTCCAGAGGCCGAGGGTGCAAAACCGGGACATTTCCTATTTTGAGGATGAAAAATCCGGGACAACTGGGACATAACCGGGAAATTACGAGGACATAATCGGGACATAACCTGGACAAATGAATTTTTAGTCATTTTCTGTAGTTGGAGGTATTAAAATATTGCTTTAATGTATTTTTTGATTCTGTGACTCTATTAATACGAAAACAGGATGATTTTAAACTTTTTTCTGTTATAAAGTTTTGAAATTTTTATTTATACACTTAAAATTAAATACATAACATTTTGTATTGTACACGTAAGGAAATTGAAATCATGATCACATAAAGAAGTCAATTATCTAACACTGTTCATAATGAGTGGTTACGACATAAAAAATATTAATTATTGATAAGAATGGAACATACAAATTGCACACGAATTGTGATTTATAGCAGTGTGTTTCAACCATCGGTCCGCGAAACTTTGGTAGAAAGTTTAAGATAAATTTAGTCTTATTTTGACAGTTAATTGTTTAAAAAGTTATGTGACTTTATTTTATTCTTATCTTTTAATAAAATTTCATTGAAGAAAACAAAAATTATGTAGTGTGCTAAATTTTATCGGTCCTTGGTTGAACGTTCACAACATTTACCGGTCCACGGAAGATTTTCGGTTGAGAAAAACTGATTTATAGAGTATTACCCTTTGAAACATCCAAATTGTTATCGCATACCATAATTACAAATTAAACAAGTTGTAATGTATAAATCGTATTAACATAAAAATATTGATCACTATTATAAACTCAAAATTATAAGAGATATTTGAATTTTAAGTCAATAAGCATGAAAAAGCTCCATTATCACTAAACAAAAACTGCTTTAATGCTTCAGTCCAATTTAGTAAATACTCCCTTGCTGTTGAATAAAATTCGATGACTTCGTTGCTAAATTTGTTTCTTCATCTTTACACAGTACCAATATTTCTTTAGTTTTAATAGGCAAAAATGTATAAGATATTCTACTAGCAATCATTTCAATTGTTTCTTCAACAATGTTTTTACCTTTATAATAGTGATGTTTGTTTTCTCAATCTTTAATATCTGGCCATTCATGAATTGCAAGAAGTACGGTACACAAATATGCTTCTCCCAAAAGCATTAATTAAAAAATTCAAAATGAAAATATGAGCCTTTTCATCAGACATTAAATAATATTTTAAGCTTTCAAAAATTTTTAAAATTCGTTCAATTGCAGTACATAGTGATAACCAACGAGTTTTCAAATGAGATAGCGACTTACTATATTCTACATCAACAAAATCACAGAACACCTTTAAACGTTCCGTTCGAACAGTGAACGTGTGAAAATAAGAAAACACGCAATTAATTAATAAGAAAACGTATGCATTGGAAATCTCGATCATTGAAAACAAGTACGGAGAGTGCTCCTATAAACCGGGACAATTGGGCGTCCCGAAAAAAATTTTCAAGACAGATGACTAAAATCCGGGATAAAGCCCGGAAAACCGGGACGTATGGACGCCCTATATAAAGCTGATATATTTATAAGCAATAATACAGGTATCTATTTACTATATGGTTGCTATAGGTACTAAAGTTGGTGGTTGCATCCGGTTTTTCCGGATCAGAACCAAAAGTGGATCCGAAGAACCAGAATTGTGATTGAAAATACCAGTAAATCAAATAACACCTCGTTCCAATACGTAAACTCGTTTTGAAAATCATATTTTCACTCCAGAAAGGACAAAACGTTAAGCAACAACACCAATGATAATACCTTTCGAAGTTTAAGTAAATAAAATATATCCAATATATGCTACTTTGATGTTTGAGAAAATAAAGTAAGAGTCAAATATTGCCATCACTGTGACTCAAGAGCAAGAGCGAAAATAACAGTATAATTTTACGAAAAGTTCATGACTTCTGGTAAGAATATTTAATGTTCTCACTTAATACTTTTAATTTGAAAAATCATTTCTTGGTAACGTATCATTAAATATTAAATATAACGTAAGGTTAACCGTTTCAATCGATGATACAACGCGTTCGCGGGTAAATAGGGTGGGTAATATGTTTTGAATTCAGCCGTATTTTTTTCTCGTCTTAATCATTGGCACTACCTATGCACTTCATATTGATTTTCAAATAAGGATCTGAATCCTTCTTCGTATTTTTCAGGAAAATCTCTACATTTCATATAATACAGCATTTAACACACACGATCGCCGATGGCTAGATTCTATAAAAATAATGGCTTGTTTATTCTACGCCATTACCAAACCGACGCATGATGGCACACAAATAAAAAAGTTTAGGTATTTTGAAGCAACGTATAATTAATAACATATGAATGTATATGGATAGGAAATCAAGGTTGGTCTCTGAAGCACGAAAAAGCCTGTCAAAATGTTTAAAAATTGTATTTAAAAGTATAATTTAAGGAATGATTGGAAGATTTAATATCGATAATTTCATGGTCAATCGGCTGTTGTTCTTTTCACTTAGGACAATTACTTGTTTTGAGCAAACCATTATATATATATATATATATATATATATATATATATATATATATATATATATATATATCTGTCCGGAAGAAGGCAACAGGTATTCCAGAATATTCTAACCATTTTAATTCGAACATTTAGTTTTTAAGCGTAGATTCTCTTCCCAGTCATCTATAATATTTTACACCATCCGTAAAAATTCTCTTGTATGGCATTATTACTTTTTGGAAATAAATATTCTGATACACGGTCTTATTTATCTTATATATAATTTTAGAAGCATGCGTCCGTCCGCCACTCTATCTCAAGAACCGTTTGTCGTAAAGTTATGCGGTAAACGGTATTTTGTTACTATTAGCTAGGAGGACCCTCGAAAACTATTTTCATTTTCATAAATACCCGGGTTCGGTCCCAGGAGATGATTTCTGTTTCCCATTAGACAACAAGTAAAGATCGAATTTTCGACGCGCACATCATTATTTCGCTGGCCATGGTAGAGTGGTGATTAGCGTGTTTAGATCCCAATGCTAGGGTTTCATGTTCGAATACTGCCGAGGGCATGGTCGTGTGTTTCGTCCATGTTATTGTTGTTACGTTATTCAGTGTAATTAGCCCTGTGCTGTTTCTGAATTTTCGCCATTTAATGAATAAAGAAATTAATTAAAATCAGAAAAAAATGACACGATCTTCGGATTTTAACTGTTTTAAGGAAAATAAATAAGGTTTCTTATGCTATTCATCGATTATTCGACTCCGGTTTGATATCGCTCGAATTTTGACAGATAAGTTATGTATTCGTGAAAAATCTTGGGTTCATTTCTAGAGGTTGCCATGGCGGCCATGCCATTGTCGACCCACGAGATCGCATTATTCACTCAATCCGAATTTGCGCAATATGTGTATACGCACGCATTGAATACGTTAACGCAAGGAAACGATAATAAATTGTCAATACGCGTACACAGTCATGCCCTCAGCGGGATTCGGACCCGCGAACCTTACATTGGGAGCCAAAAACACTAAAATCCTATACCGGGGAAATGCATTATTAAAGCTAAATGTGAATTATTGAGATCAACGACAGTTATTACAAGCATAGTTACTTACTTCACACACATTAATGTTTTATAAATTAATTGAAAAATATCCGCACACCCATTGCGCAGGTACAGCTAGTATATTTATATTTCAATGAAAAAATATATATTGATTAGTATTATACTCAATTTCTTAAGCTTTTCAGGCATAATCATTGCTAATAAACTAACAGGCCTTCGGAAATACGGATTTGAAATAAAATTAACCTTTATAACTAGATCTCTTTATACACTTCTAATTAAATTTTGATGGTATTGGCAACAGCTTATTTTACCTATATGTTTTAAACAATCCACTACTATAAGAAAAGAAAATGTTGCAATGGTATAGCTTTCGGCATCATTTCTATCTATGTTCCACTAATTAAATGTTTATGGTCTTAAGATTATTTTCGTCTCGATTGCCTTAATTTGATAGATCATTTTCTTCAACGCAGAAGCCCTCTGAATGGGAAATTAATTAGTGCTCATGAAAATCTAATTCAATATAAGAAAATTTTAGGAGATTAAAAAATTAAAACGGATAAAGCATGAACCTACTCGTACAATCCTTGTAAAAATGAGGGAAACATCGATAACATTTGAGAAAAAAGAACTGCCTCACAAATTTCTCGACCTAGAACTAATTTTGTAGAAAAAAACCTAACGATGACGCTGTTCGCAATTTGAAGGGAAAAAATTAACGACTGTCGCCGGGATAAAAACTTTCCATCACTCCAAAAAAAAAAAGACATGACGAGCAAAATTCGGGACGTTTGGCAACTTCGGATCGTGTGGAAAATAAAGTAGAACGTCACCCGCGGAGACCTTTCCCGAGCAAAAAATACATCGTACTATCGCGAGTCGTCCCACGCGAGCGTCCACCTTTTCAGATGGATTAAATCCTTCTCCCTCCCCTCCCCTTTCTCTCCCTGACGTGGTAAAAAAAATAACGCTTATTTCTGCAATTTTTCTACTCGTAAAATCTGTCGGTTTTGGCGGGTGAATGAAGGTATTATAAACGATTTCACAAAAGCACGCATCCCTGAGCCCCTCCCATCCCCTCTTCCCCTCCGTGTGGTTCATGTCACGCACGTGTCAAAAGGGCTCAGGCGACGTTTTTATTTGTGTATTTATTTGCGAAGCTCGATAAAAAAAATACGAGGACTTGGGAAGGCGGTGAAAGATTTTTAATTGAGCCCGCGAGACAGTCATCAAGGCACGTCACAGAACGTGACGGAACGATAAAATGGAGACGGAGAGAGAATGAAAGAAAGGAATTTTTGTTCGCCCCAGTTGCGTCGAATGGATATTTAAAAAAAACAAACACCAGCTCTACTATGATGTACTTGAAAAAAGAGAGTGATTGTTAAATGTACAGACTGGCGTGCTTCATTCTGTTATTTCACGATCTGATAATGCCTGGATGCAATGAATCCTAAAGCCGAAAACTTTGCGAGCAACTCGAATGAAAAAGTTACATTCTGTACTAAAACAAATCCAGCGTTTTACTCAAGCGGAAAAAAATATAGAAGAGGTTGTACGTTACTCCGACTTTCACTTCTTGTTCTTAAATCATTAAAGAATGTTCTGTGATAAAATCATAATTTTGAATACAAACATGCATACATACGTTTAATCCTATAATCACGAAGAAGCTTATATTAAACATGATCTTATATATAGTTCCGAAAGTTTGGTCATCCGGGATTAGTCAGCGCTGTCAATACATGAGAATGACATATTTCTATAAGATAACACCTAAAAAACGATTGCTTGACGTGCAGGATTTTATTATTTTGCAAATTTAAATTATTTAAAATGAAGATACGAACTCGGGATAAAAACATATGTTAAGCTTAAGGAATCAACTTGAAATATTTAAAGACAGAATTCGAATCTAAGCCGGTTTACCGTAAAATTCAGTTTTTTATCAAGTTTATAACAATGGAAAATGGCAACGAGATCAATTCCTTTAAATAGGAACTGATTATCTCATACTCTATACCGTTGTGTTGTACGTTGCAACATCGAGAGTCGGAAGAAAGAAAAGCTAAGAGCATCGTCTACTGTCAAATTAATCAACCGTTTTCAATATTCATTCTTATTAAGAATCTTCAAAGTATATTTCTAAAACGTAGATTTTTATAAATTAAAAAACGAAAAATTGGCCAGTTAAAATTTTTAAAACATAGAAATAATTCTTTTTTCAAAATAATTGTCGTTATTTACAGTCATGTCCATTTAAAAACATAACCCCGAGCAAACCGGGCAATTTTGCTAGTATTATTATATTCTTAGAAGAAGATCAACATCACGAAGTGAAACATAAGATATTAAACTTAACCAACGTATATTAACTTAAATAATTCTCAATTAAAAGGATTTAAAAGTTACATAATAAGCCACAAACAAAGAAAAAACGAGACTAGTTATTCAAATTTGACATTCCTAATTTCATGTCAGACATGATAAATTCCGTTCGGTTAGCCTAAATTAACTTGTCGGACATTGGGCATAAATTTGCTTGCAAATTTAATGAAAAACATTCTTAGCGCACTGTGACTGGTATTTCGAAATCAGCTACGAATAATTGGAAGAAAACGATGGAAAATTCATCAAACGCGCACTTTGACAGAATTAAGAGGAGTAGCGGCTAACATACCTGTTAAAAGCGCGTGAAATGATAAGAGAAACGGTTAAGTGGAACGTCAAATCGAATTAAATCCGCGATTTTTACCCAAGAGAGAGAGAGAGAGAGAGAGAGAGAGAGAGTGAAAGAGATATATAGAGAAAGAAGAATAGAAAAGTATATAAAATAAAATGAAAAAAATCAAGTTTTAAAATCCTCGGACCATGGAGGGAGATTGAGAGAGAGAGTGTGTCTACGGGCTGGTTTCTGGGTTGATGGAGTCGCTGGAGGGTCCACCGTTCTCCCTCAAGGTGAGGGGGAATGAGGAGGAGAAGGGCAGGAAAGGAAAGGGTCCACTGATTTTGGAAGGAAAGGCGGCGTGCCGAGCGGTCCCCATGCTGCTTCGGACACGGTCCGCCACTTAATTTGGGTTTCCATTCGTACAATTCCGTTGGACAGTGGAGTGCACTCGACGGAGTTTGGGGGCAATAGCGTTGGGAGGAGGAAGAAGTGGTTTGGTAGAGAGAGAGAAAGTGGAAGGTTCGCGAAGAGCAGAGGGTTCGGATCGTCTTCAGCGTCACTCTCTCCATACATCGTAATTCGCCTCACGTCTTCCGTTTCTCCCCGTCCACCTTTGTATTACAGGCGTATTTGTACTACGAGTACTAACTCGTTTTAGATTTTTTTTAAAATTACAATTAGAGAAATGTCCCACACACCAGATTTCGGCCTACTTTTAACCAGTTTAAAAATAAAATCCCAATTCAAAATCACTTTTACTTTTCAACGAGATAAGAGTGCTTGAATTAATAAATCCAATCAGTTAAGCAACTATTCACGCAACACTTTTTACAATTGAGAAATTCTTTTTAACAGATAAATTACAATATTTTTTTTCACAGAATCAGTGGGAAAATTGATTAATCGTATCACAAAACAACCATGAAACTGGGGTGATAGAATGGAATTATTCGACAGCGTATTCATGTTCGTGCTTAGAGAGGTTCCTAAAGCTTTCAGAAAGATTGAAAAACTTGCTGAACGCCATCCCATGCAATATCGTTCATAATATTGAAAACGTGAAGTAGTGTAAAGTTTAATTTTTCACATGTTCCCTGCCAAAACTTTGTTATAGGTTGCGTACGTGCCTAAAATACAATATAAAACATTTGATAACTTGCGTAGCTCAAGTAAATAAAGATGACGATCGATTCTATTCCTCTTTTACTGAATCACGCAGACTAGGGTCTATATTGTTTTCCTAGCCCTCTCACGTCGGATTATAAGAAAAAGAAGTAAATCTTCTAAGTATAGTTTTCATAAATTCTCATTGAAAGCAAAATATAACAGAGGAAATAAATATCTAAGCAATGCAATTATGTTCAGACGAAAAAAACGCAAAAAAAAATATTTAAAAAGATCGGTGTCGGACGAATCTAACGTTTACATCCGACGGCCTGTTAATTTTTTCGAGAACAGTATTTTGATTAAAAAACTGTATTAGACCATTATTAAATTAAATGAAATCAATGAGAAACACGGCTTGACTCAGGAACGAAAAGGCATAATAGTTTTGTACCTCATGGAAAAAGGTAGCAGAAAAAGATGATAGATATATATCTCCGTATATTAGGATAATTCGAAGACATTATGGGTATTTAAGTGAAAAAAGCACATATAATAAATGTTTACGCACATATTTTAGAAAAATAATGCACAATTTAGTTAATAGACTGATACTGCGAGGGCCCGCACCTTTCCTCCCCTTATGTTACGTCCCTGCTTGCAGCATACTGTACATATTTCCACCGAAAATGCAAATGTCTTAAAAGCCTGAATACAAACTTCGACACATATGTGATTCCTCAACATAAAATCGACCACTTGATAAATTTATTGATTTCAGAGAAAACTTAAAAATCATCATACCGAGGTAGGAAATTCATAATACGTAACAATTACAAAAATTTTCTTTTTTCATATTAACCCGAAAATAACGTCGTGTTTTGTTAGAACAAATATCATTCAATCTGTTCCACATCCGTAGAGAAAAATTATCTAGGCACGTGATTGGAAAACTGCTTTCTATCATTTATCAAATAAAAAGAAAGGTTACACCGGAAGGCGATATCCACGTGAAATAAAGAAGCGATTCATTTTGAAGAAAAAGACTTTTTAGAGGAACGCAACAATAATAACTAAGGTAGAGGAATTCATTGTTGGGGCAACGTAATTGAATTTCGCACACGGCGTCAAGCTGTTCTAAATGCCAGTGGGCAAATGCAGGACGACATCGTGGCTTGAAGTGACCGTGGGACGGTGGAAGGGGACGTCCGATAAGGGGTTAGAGAGGGCGCGAGGGCAGAGCGAGAGACTGAGAGGGACAATGGCTACTGCCCATTGTTCCCCGCCGAGGCTTTGTTGAAGACAATGCAAATAGCGTATGGATTGTCAAGGGAGATACTTGCCGAGAAGATTAGGAATTGGCTGGACCGCTGCGGTGAAAAGGGAAAATGGATGGGGGAGGCGAACGCAGAAAGAGGAAATTAATATTGACGCGTTAAGATGGTACCGACAATGAGATTGGGAAACACGGAATGGCAATTAAGCTCTGAATGACTTTATTATACAGGGTGCCCCAGAATTCGCGTTTACGGACTTAACCATGCGAATCCTTGCGAAATTTTGTCAAAAATGTTCTTTGTAAAAATTTCGGAAGGCGCATAGTTTCCTCAGAAAACGTGTTTATAGTTGGCAATATGTGGCAACACTGTACTGGGAAAGTCGTTTACGATAATGACTATAGGGTTTAAAATGACGGCACTAATATGTTTATCATTGTTTGCTTTCAATCTTTAAATGCTTTTATTTATTTCTGTTTTGTATTTATTTCTTTTTCTTGATCAGTGATATGTGGCAACAAACATCCATTTAACTAAAAGATTGGAAACAATAAATAAATACAAAACATAAATAAATAAAAGCAAGTTATATATTTTATATTTTCAGCTATTTCAGCAAAAATTTCCTAAAAAGCTTTCCAGTTCTCTCTCTACGTCAAAGAGTGTTTAATAGTAAAATTCATGGCCTGGATTCATGATTCAACATCCGGAAAAAATCGACGCAGGACTCAACCTCAGTGAGATACATCTCTCTATACGTATTATAAAATCGTAATGGTCATCATTATTCGTGACGCTCTAATTTTGTGAATAACTCGATTAGAAATAAACTGAGAAGCCTGAAACATCTCAGAATTTCAGTGTTGATGAATCTTTACATTATAACTAAAAATAATTTCAAAAAAGGTCAGGGGTTCAACTGCAGAGGATGAATGTCGTTTCCCATAAGATAACACGTAAAAATCACCTTTTTGGTTTGAAGGCTTTCATTCTTTTACTCTTTAAAATATCTTAAAATTAAGTTATCGGCACGAAATTTGCGCTAAAACACGCCAAAATGGATGAGGATTCTTACTGTTACCGTCGAATACTCGATCTCATTCGAATTCGCTCGTATTTTGAATTTATACTCGAGTTTTGGTAAATTTTTTAACATTTCAATAATAAGATTCCATGGTCACCGGTATTGTTGTCCTCCGTAATTTCCGTGCATATACTCTTAAATAAAGGCTTAAAGATCGAAAATAAGATTAAAACTTGCTCGGAATGACCGAAGATATGAATTTAATGCAAATAAATCGAACGCAGTAATCATGTTATTTATATTTTTTATGTATATTACTAAAATCCTATTTATGGTTTTCTCTCTCTCCCTATCTCATTAACGCTCTGTACCTCAGCCATTTTTAATCTCCGGGAATTTCAGCCCTCTTAAGTTTATTTTTTATCGAGTTATTCACCTAATTTCCTTAATTTGTTATTAAAAACCAAACATACATCCCTTATGAAATATATTTATTAAACTCATATTCAAAACATATTCCCGTTAAACTAATCTAAATCCAATAGGTACATGGTAGGAACGAAGAAACAGCGAGCAAAGGGGGGAGGGGGGGGGGGAGGATTGGGGAGCGTCATCGAGCAGGGGGCTTACCCCGTAGTATTAATAATAAATACATGAAAGCCCATTATATCGACAACGACGACCATGAGTTGCGCTTCTTGTAGGATTTTACGAGTATTGCATGAGATGGAGAGATGTTAAAGTGAAATTGCGAGGATACAGAAGATTATTTCCAGTTAATAAATATATGACTACGGAAAATAATTTTCGAATAACACTGAGAGCAGCTTCTTTTCAGCCGAAATGCATATCTGCGTTTTTCAAAGCCATTACGGCCATAGGAGTTGTATTGATTATCGAATCATTCGCAACATGAACTCTTGAAATCATTAATAGCAGCTTATTATTAGCCTCAATTATGAAAACATGGTTAATAATAATGTACCAAACAGATTAACACATCGTTAAATACCTAGTAGACATATCTAGCTTCTTTTTTAAATATTTCCTCAGGACTCACCCAATAGTTATTACATATATCATCATTTCCCAACTCTGAGGAAATAATCGTATTCATAAAAGTTCATGACTAAATTCGCACCGGCATTAAAGGACCAACAGAAAATAATTACAAAAAAGCTAAAAGAATATATGCGCGTCCTTTTATTTAATTACCTCCGCAGGCACAAACACTGAAAAAACAACAGACGCAGGAGAATGCGCATATAAAAATAAATTGGTTCGTTTTAATAAAAAAATTCTCCGTTAAACAGGCATACACGAATTCGGAAAGGAATTCTAAAACGAGTTTTATTTCTTTTTTCAATGTTTCTCGAGGCGTAAAAAAGTTGACGTTAGTAAACCCTCATAAAAATAAATTTCCGAACTCTCTCCCTCTCTCTACTTCCCTTATTTTACATACCAGTATTTATTTAGAAAAATATTAAAACTCAAGGCACGTGATCTACACCAAACGACGACACAAAAGTCATTAAAAACCAGGTGAAATTGGGAAAACAAAAAAGTCAATAATTCCATAAAATACCCATGAATCGACCGCGTGGGGGAAACGCCGCAAAAGATGAAAGTCAAGGCGCAAAGAGGAGTCGAGAAGGAAAGAAACAAAAAAAGTCGAAAAGTGAACCAAAGGACAAAATGGCTCCGGTAGAGACGGAAATTTTGAAGAAGACGAGCTTTAAAAAAGAAAAGAATAAGGGAGAGGGGCGAGCGTGGTTACGCGAAAATAAAAGCACTAGTCGGAAGGAAGCCAAAAAGCTCCTTCTCCCCCTCCGAAACTTCCTACACAGCCATCCAAAAGGGTGAAGTATGAATGGCCACGCTGAGAATAAGAGAGAGAGAAAGGAAGGGGAAAGGGATCCAGGAAGCTACCACGACATTTTCTCCGACCTCTTCCATACACACACACACACCCATACACCTGGAATTTTCCCATCCTCTCCCAACACCCTCAAATCATCTTCACCCCCACTCTCGCCTCTCCATCTCTCTCGTATTTTTCTCTCGTGTTTTAATTAAAACAGTGTCGCCGCATGAATTTTAATTACAATCACTTTGGTGCCCGTGCGGTCTTCTTCTCTCATCCTCCTTCCCTTTTGTATGTGCATTACTTTTTTAAAAATCTGCCTTTTGCCCCCCCACTCCGAACCATGGTTCTCTCCCCTCCCTGTACCTGCTCGTTCATTTCTCACACCCTCTCTCACGCAAAATGTTTCGCAAGACCCTCTATTCTCCGAAAACCATTTCCCGGCCGCAGACAAACCCATGCAGCTCCTCCTCCCCGCCTCCTTCCCTCAAACCTTATTTCGGCGCACCCGAAAACATTGTCGGAGATGTCCCCATTCCCTTAGCTTCCCACAACCCCCCCTCTCTCTTCCCACTCCACATCATGCACAACCCTCTCTCTCTCCCTCCCTCAAGACCCTTTCATCCACCTAGGCCATAAAAGACCATATTCTATTGACGCACTTACTTTAGAAACCCCCTCAAGAATACAAGGTATCCTAAATGATAATGCGGGCGGCGAAAAAAGACTTGTTGAGAGGGGAGAAGAAGACTTAGCTTGTTCTCGACGCGTTTTAAGTCTCGGGTGAATATGAAGGCGAGATTTTGTTGCGCATTACAAGACTTGGGTACTGAGAGAAGAAGGATTACGCGGTTTAAGAGAAGTTTAAGCTGCCGCGATTAATCTCGTCTATCGTTTCCTTTATGCTCTGAGGCTCCTCAACCATACATTGCAATTCCACACCATCCAAAACGTCTTCCAAATTATATAATTGCCCACAATCAGTATTGCAGAAGAAATATTAATAAACTTTCCGGGAGAATTTTTTAGACTGCAATGCTCAATTTCTCTCCATAGACGAGTTATAAATTCTGGGATTTTTCGAAAGACGTAATATTCCTTGATATAATTGTTTCAATTCACATTTCGAAGATTTCCAAATATTTTATATAATTTTTCCTTAGCGTCAATGTTTCTGCCCCATACAAAGCTATACGCCATACATAGCATTTTATCAACTCCTTGCGGATATCCTCCTTTATATTCCCCGTTATATAGTAGGAGTTTCTTTCTTCTGAAAGCGGTATCTGCTTTCGTTATTCTAGCCCTGATTTCATCGGTACATTTGCTTCTGTCGTTATGATGCTTCCAAGGTACAAATTTTTTCTTCTTTAGTTGATATTCGCATGACCTTGGATTTTTCTATACTTATTTATTTCCATACCGTATTTTCTAACTGATATCACTAGTCAATCATTTTCTGTAATTCCTTTTCCTTTCTTGTTAGAAGTACTTGATCATCCGCGTATTTCACTGTTCTTATAATCCTTCCTCCGATTTTGAAAGCTCCCGTGCTTTCTACCGCTTCCTGCATTTGCCTCTCTCCATATATATTGAATTGGATCGGCGATAGTCTACAGCCCTGTCTTACTCCTCGACCGATATTTATTCCGCTGGTGTCCGCATTCTCCAACCTGACCTTTCCCACTTGATTCACGTATAGATTCCTGATCGGTCTCCTGTCTTTCCAGTCTACACCTATATCCTTTAATATCCTCATCAGCAGTACCCAATGTACTCTATCAAAGGACTTCTGCCAGTCGACGAAACATACGCAGCAAACTTGGCTGTACTCTATTGCCCTTTCTAATATGATTCTCACTACACCGATAGCATCTCTGGTTCCTCATCCTTTTCTGAAGCCAAATTCATCTTCCCCTAGCATTTCTTCTGCCTTTTTCTCTAGCCTTTTATTAAGAATCCTCGTGATCATCTTCGAAGTATGTGACGGTAGGCTTATCGTTCTATAGTTTTTACACTGCATTGCCTTTGGCTTCTTCTTTAGCGGGACCATTGTTACATCTATGAAATCCTGAGGCCACACTCCCGAGTCGTAAATCTTGTAATTAATTTCGTAATCACTTTCGTCTTTCTGATCCAATGATTTTAAGTATCTCGGTCAGTATTCCATCGCTGCCTGTAGCTTTTCCTTTCTTCAGTTCCAGTATCGCCTTTTCTACTGTGCTTTTCATAATACTTGGTCCCAAGTTGTCTTCACCAATGTTATCCTATTCTTCCACTTCTATTTCTGCCGATCTTATCTGCTTTCTCTATAGTTCTTTAATGCATTCTTCCCATACATGTGCTACCTTTGGTTCTGCGACTATTTTTCCATTTGTATTCTTAATTCCTTTGCCACGAATTCCATTAGGCTTATTACCTTCTAATTCCAGCGGCCTAGCGTACATACATCATATCGTACCGTCCTAACTTCTCCATATGTTGTATTTCCCGACATTTTTCTTTTAACCAATTTTCCCTAGCTTTATCTGTTACCCTTCTCAACTCGTTAATGCGTCTATAATTGGCTCTAACTTCTTCACTGTTAACGTTTTTCCATTTTCTTCTCTCATCCATTTTCTCCAGCATTTCCTTAGTGAACCATGGTTTTCTGATTTTCTTCTCTTGTTTTCCAATCTCTTTATTCAAGGTATCATTGATAATGTTTTTAATTTCCTCCCATTCTGTATCGACGGTCTTCGGTTTGTTTTCCAAATTTCTAAGGACATATTCCAACTTCGTGCTGAATACATAATTCTTTTATTTCAGTTTTTCTAGGTCCCAAGTCTGTCTTTAACATACATCTTTATAATTCCTTAAATTATTATAAAAAATTAGGACTGAATAAGGAAAAGTTTAGGAGATCTAAACAGTACAGTTCTCAACTTTTCACTCTCATGGACCAACAACTAGAGCAGAACATAATCTCGGAGTATTTTGTATTATATTTATTATATTTCTGCCGTTGGAAACAATTATAGGTTTGCAGTTGCTAACCATTTTGAACTTCGGGTACCGTTCTATCGTAATCGCATTCGCTTCCCGCATGTAATACCTTTTTTTTCAATCAGAGACGCGGGCCACCAGCAATGAGTCACTGGTGGGCAGACGACCACATATTAGCTTTAAATTACGTTAGAGTTATTTTTATAGTTTCATTTTCCCCTTAACATTTTATTCTGGATAATGAAATCCTATTTATCAGATTGGTCTAAATTCCATAACGCTATTTATCATTAGGTTTTCATTATTTGTAACCTTTTTACTGGTTCATTGCCGAGGGCACTATACCTATAACAACGATATATTTCTTTTCCAGCCGCATAACAGAGGAAAAGAATCTGCCATTTCTTTTAGTTAACCCGTCGGGCCACCAAGATACCCGGGAATTCTCGCGGATATTCACCGCCGCATCTCACCCCTTCCCTTTTTCCCTCAAAGTCCGACCCTTTTCCTGTAACGGCGTATCCATCAACCGTCCCCCACCACTACCTCCTCCTTCCTCACCTCCCGGGACCATTCAACTCCCCGCTCCAACACCCCAATTCTCTCCTCCCGACACACCATTCAACGCACCCCAGACTCCATAGCACTCCGGGCCCTTTTGTTTCCAAAATGCTCACCTTCTACTCTCCCCCATTTCTCCCTCTCCCATCCCCCCCCCCCCCTCCCCCCGCTTTGCAACATCCGAACGAGCATGCCCTCACACATACACACATACAGTTCCATGTAACAATGTTGTCCCTTGCCTTAACCCCTAGCTATACAAGGGGTCCATACCCACCCCACAGCCGCCCTTCCCCGAATGCCGCACCGCATCCCTTATTTCTCTCTCGATCCTACACGCAACAAAACCTCTCCTCCTCCCACTCCCCTTCCATCCTCCTATGTAACGCAGCAGTCTGCAGAGTCTGTGAGAGTCAGGTGGCCGGCTCATTGGTGGCCCCGCTCGCGCCAGCACGGAGAAGAGTATACGAGGGTGTGTGTGTGTGTGTGTGCACGACGCACGTTTTCGAGTTGGACGCGTCGCGACGCATTGTGGGAGGCGCGATGAATTGATAAGCAGTACGTGCGCGTGATCCTGGCTCTTTCTCTCTCTGTCTTACACGCACGCACTACAAGTTGCGAAAAAAAGAATGCATATTCTGCTCACGTTACAACTCGCGTATCGTCCATTATTTTTTTTGCTGTCGATTCAGTAACCAGGAGACGATTAATCGTCCAATGATAGAGTGAGGTAGTGGATGCGTTGATGATATCGATCGAATTCCTCCTATGTACCCGCTATTTAAAATTGATGCGATGACGGGAATGCAACTTTGAAGAACATTATGACGAATTTTCGGTAGTTTTCGTTTAAAAACGAAATATAATTATTTGTCCAATAAATGTATTTTCAAAATTAATATTGATAACTTAATTTTTAAAATGGTTGACGATGCAAGCGTACAAGACTTGTACAAGCATCGTGAATTCCACTCGACGCGTTTAGCTAAATTATAAAAAACATTTTATCTCTTTGTTAGATTAGACTTATACCAACTTAAATTTCTGTAAATTTTGGATTTAATGCGACTTAAGAGAGCAACCTTTGAGGATTTTCCATAAGATTGGCTTAAGCATAATAATAAATATTTATATTCATCCCTATAAATTGATATTGAAAACGGTTACATTTATTCCCCTTGGAATAACCGATGGAATCTTTTTTAATTTATAATATACATGTCACTGTTTAATACTTGCGTGAAATCCAAATTAAAGACTAGCCATGTAATATACATATTATATATTTAATATGGCATGCGATTAAACAGGTATATGAAGAACTGTTAGGTACTTGTTAATAAATTTTTAATATGGAAATATTTCCAAAAAACGAGTAAAATTTGTAATTTTTCCGCAGAATATGTATTATCTAAATATATTCATTTATATGAAAGAGATTTTTAGAAAACGCATCCTTATTCAAATTATATATTATTCAGCTTTATATTAGGTAAAGAGGAAAGATATATAGAGCAAAGTCATCCTTCTTATAAACATTCGATATTTTAGGTAGATACTTTTCATTTTATTTATATTTGGATTATTTTCTTATTCATAATAACCGAATATTCAACAGCTTTATAGTGTATAGGAAGTTAAAGTCGTAAATCAACAACGGATAACTCTATTAAGAACAGGGTTCTACTTATAGGTTACTGTCATTTTTTTCTCGTAAACTATGCTCCGTAACGAGATTATAAAAACACGACAGAAATTCAATACCCTAAATAGCGTAATTTTCCTCTCCATGCCCAACTTTGAAGCAGCCGAGAGCGTAAAGAAATAAATAACGCAATTAGTCTCCCCGCATCCATTTCCCACAAATATTATCACGGCGCCAAAATGTTACTCCTTTCCACGCTATAAATCCGGACTATATATAACTACCTATTTCATTAATTCCTTTTTTGTAACTTCCTTTATACGACCGGCTTTAAAAAAAAAAGAGGGGAAGTGCATTTTAATGTAGGCAGTTTGGTAGGCAGGTAGGTAGGTTCCCTATAATATTTACGACTTACGGAAGGTTGAGGGTTGGAGACACACACACACTTCGCTCTGTTTCCAGTTCCCTCCCACACCCTCCACGGGAGTCGAGGATTTGCGACGAAAGTATGGATAGAGTGAGAAAGAGAAAAAACACAAAAACAAAAAAGAAATAAAAATAAAACAGAGACAACGGGTTATCAAATGCGCCCCGAAAGTTTCTCTCCGCCATTTTTTATTTCGCCCTGAACTTCGTGCACGACGCGCGGCGTTGCGTGAGGCCGAGCGTTCTTCACGATCCGAGTCCGCATGAATTAAAAATAGAGAGAGAGAGAGGGGGGGAGGTTTTGGTGAAGGAGTAAAGACAAAAGGGCGATGGCGATGGCGTGTCGTGAGCGAGGAAATATCCTTATAACGAAAAGAAGGGTTGGGGCGCTGAGAATTTTACGACTCTGCGTCAAAACACGTGACTTAAGAGTTCTCACACGCGGAGAAAAAAGAAACAATGTAAAGCTGTTGCTCTTTTATCTTCCCTCTTATTCCTTGATTCTCCTTCCGAAACTCCCGTCACGAAAACTGGGTAATAGAAGGGGACTCTGAACAGTGAGAGAATGAGAGGTTGCGTATAGAGGAAGGGATAAAGGCGTTTTTGGCGACTTATGCAAAAAAATCTCGCCCGCCATTATTAGCATACCGCGAATGTCACCCGGCGCGCGAAGGTATTGTTTGCGCGAGATTTTTATTAAGAGAATCGTGCGCGCGCGTGCGGCGACGAGCGATTTAAAAACCGCGCGAGCGACCGTGAAAACACCGATCGTTGCGCATCACTTGGCTCATAGGGAATGTGTTATTTCGTGAACAACTTTGTTTTCGACAGTTTCGAGCGCCAGATGTCTTTCGGTAGAAATATTTTCGTAGTATGGCTTGAATTGGATTCGAAATACATTCCTGTGCAGCTAAAAGATTATTTGGCTCTTCGACGAAACGTTACTTAGTAAACAGCTTGATATTTCCACTAAATGAATGTCAGTTTTCAATTGAAATAACTAATGGTAGCATTACTATTACTACTACAGCTGAAATCCTTTCTTCTCAAGTCTTTCTTGAAAACTGCTCAATGAGAATTCGTATAAAAACAATTCATTAGTAGATAATTTATTACTTACGACTCATGAAATAATGCGATCAAGATAATTATCGATTTTTTACATTAAAATAGATAGAAAATTATTTTGAAAAATATACCAACTCTGCCAGCTCGGACTGATGACAAAAGTGGCTAGGTCGTCGTAGCAACAGAAACACGAACTTCTTCAAAATTATTTCCCCCGTAAAATACCCAGAATTCCTTGCTTCGTTGGACAACAAACTTAACTACAAATTAAGAGAAAAATATATCAAAACACCGGTTCTCTGATAGAACGCTGATCAAATTTTCGCGACACAAAACCGATACTTGTTAAAATTTATCTTCCTTCTCTTAACGTCGTAAATCAATGAATGATACACATTACCATCGATCCAAATAAATCGCGGCACGAATGTTTAACCTCTCCCCTTTCCTCTCCTCCTCCTCCCTCCGTTTACCACTCTCCCCCCTCCTTTTATCCTCCTCCCTCAGGAATCATTAAATTAAGATTCTACTCGCGATACCTCCTTTTTTGCTCAACACCCGGAAACATCGCTATCGATCCGAAATGAACCCACCACCCTCCCAACCCTCTCCTTCCTCCCCTCCCCCCCCCCCCCCGCACTTCAACCTCCCTTTCTTCCTATTCTCCCCTGCCATAATCTCAAATCCCACCCTCTTCATTTTTCACCCTCGTACAATGGGAAAGAGAGGGAGGAAGCAATCCCCTTCTTTATCTGTCCTAGTAGTAGGGGAATGAAGCCCTCCGCCAGATCGACGAACCCCCTCCCCTCCATCTCCCAGGATTGAACTCTCCGAAAGCGGAGTTATTATTCCCTAGAGACCAATGGTCGCTGGAGGAGATGTGTAGATGTGCATTTTGTGAGAGGAAAGGGAGGTATTCAACCCCATCTCCTCGACACGCGACAGGGCGACACCGCTTTGGGGATTCCCCGCGGTGTGCCGAAAATCCGAGCGCTTTGACACAACCACACTACTGCTTGCGCTTCACTCCCCCCCCCCCCCCCTCCCTCCACTCCCGCCTCCGAGCAGTTCCTCCTGTGGGAGGTTCAATCTCTCCGAATATCTATGAAGGGATTGAAAAAGTTATTTGCGTCTTCGTCTTTCCTCCCGTGAGTGGATTTCCGACGGATGCGTGGAGAGGAAATCGAATAACGATTGTTTCCTGTTGTTATGGGACAACGGGCGTCTTACATTGAAAATACGCCTTCGAAGGGTTCCACCAACATATCTTTCGACCGACTAAATCCCTAGACGCGCGAAAAAATGCTTGAAGAGACATGACGAGCGTACCACATCCGTGTCTTTGTAGTAAATCATATCGTGCAAGTAACAGACACGAAATGTTTTAAATGTTTTCAATTTATTTGCAAGTTAAACAGGTAATTAAGACATGAAGAAGACTGTGGAAATAGGAGTATGTGTAGAAGCATGTTTAACCACGAATAATCACTGCCATGTCTACGGACAGACTAACTTTTATGATGATACTGACTTAACCAGCGGTTGTCAACGGCCAGGGCTAATAGAAAATTAGGGATTAGGAGTAATCCTTTAGAAACAGTGTACTCTCAAAGTAGAATGAAATGCTTGCAGAATGCAAGCACCGTCTACTCGGATATAACTCGTCTATTGTTCGGCCAATCTTTCCACAGTTATTATTTTAGGAAACTGCAACAGCAGAACTTCGAAAGTAGAGTTTAATTTTGCCGCTAAAACTCTCAATTTTATTTTCATTAATCTGTATGTTAAAACTGCTCCAGAATAGTATATATATAACATCATAAGCATTTTGAACAAACTTTTTATAGTTTCCCTGAAACGTATCCTTTGATATTCGGACATAAATTTAACTAAGCGTTTCGATATTTTGGAAACAGTGTATCATTATATTATTCTCTACTTTAATTCAATGTAATCTGGAGCTGGTATATTACTGTGAAAAATGATAATTTTGCTTTATGACCCGTTCACCGAAGGTTTTAGAGTTTTATCTTTCTTCTGCATGCCCTTGCATATAACTCACATCCGTCCCCTCCATCCAATCAAAATACACGCCTAACTAATTCACTCACACATAAACTCTATAAACCAGTCTTTAGATTCAAACGCGAGAGAAAATCTTAGACACCACATCCTAATTTAGTTCTCCCACTAGCATGGACTTCAATAGCCGCAAACACCAAATCTAAAGCGGCAGCGATCTCAAACATCATGATAGAGCAGGCAACATAATCGATCTGGCAGCCACGCAACTTGCAAAACGGTCGCAATTATACCTCGTGCCTCGGGAAAGGGAGAATAGCGAGAGATGAAACGATTTCTCCCTCCTCTTCCCCATAAGCCGCCTAACAAAGACGCACGCAGTCCTGCGAGGCGCCGAGGAAACCTTCCCCGAGAGGGTTGGGCGAGAAATTACTCATCGTCTGGACGCCTTGAACATCCCACTTCCTTGTTGCCAAGACCTTCCTTCCCATCTCTTCTTGCTTCTCCCTTTTGCCCTCGGCTAGGGAGTCACGCTCCTCCAAAAGACGTCTTTCCTCTTACCTTCAAAGAGGTGAAGATGGTAGGTAAGGGAGAGACAAAACCACCGTCTACAGACGCTTCACCCTTGTTCTTTCGTTTGGCGGCCCCTTTTAACCTTAGTTCCATTTTGCCGTCCTCCCCCCAACCCTTGCCACTTTACCACCCTCTACCTCTCACACCCCACTTTACTACCCATTCCTCGTTTGGCCATTAAACTTGGTGGGAGGAGAGGGAGGATGGGTGGTTGGTGGAAAACCCTTCTAGTGCGGACCTCCTTAAACTCTTTTGTCTTTAGGAAACCGCCACCCATCGACACGTACGAACTTAAACCCCTTAAAACTAAAATAAAGGTACTGCCCATACGATCCCCGCTTGCATGCATATTAAATACGTGTGCGAGTGGATGAATGGGGTTAAGTACGCGAGTCTCAAAAGCTTTTACAAATGTAATATGTAAGTCCCATGAGTAACACGTATTTATCTGTGGAATAATACAAAAGGTAAATTAATTGTGCGATTACCCTATATAAAATCCATCACGGTAGGTATATTGAAGCATAATATAATATGGTATTTCTGTGAATTAAACGCGAATATGTTCATGAAATTTTCTCTGGAGTCGTGTAAATACAATTGAAATTAAGAGCTTTCGGGATATTGTAGGTTCTCATAACTATTCCGAGAAATGCACTCGCATTTGGGGCAGTCTGCTTTGAATCGAGGATAATATAACACCGTGCAATCCCAGATTGTAAAAGGTAGGATTACCATTTTCTATTTTCATGAAATATATTAGACATGTTTTGGTTTTGTTATGTCAAAGAAAGGTGACAAAATAATCTTTTCGCCTCATTATTGCTCGACCTCGAAGAGTAGATGCCAGGTCATTCCTGCAGAGTGACCATCACTAGACGCACACAAGAGCTCAAAGGTTAAGTAATAACTGATGAACCTTGAAGAGGGGCAAGAATGATTCATTTATCGGTTTCCGGCATGGAACTGATGATAAAACTTGAAGTGATCATATGAGAGGTAAAACTTTCAAACGGCCTTTGCGAATATCAGAACTGGTTATCATAGTTGAACTTACGGACCTTTCAGGAGAAAAATTCAACAAAATATTTTCAACTCTTAAGCGAGTTATTTTATCTCACTCGAAACTTGCTTAATTTAATCAATTCATTTATGAAAATTCTGAATTCAAAACACTGTCACGGATTATTACCCCTCCTTCCTTTTTCGTGATATTTATTTCAACTTTAAACTCTAAGCGGATCTCAGGTGTTCGTCATTATCTCATGATCATTCAAAAAACGAATATTTTTTCTGAAATCAGATCGTGGTTTTTCGATACAAATCTGAAATAAAAAATATTAACGGCATGGAAAAAGTTTGGGCAAGAGTATCAATCCATATTGAGCCAACTGACTTGGCACACGCCCAAACTGAAATAGCAATGGCAGAAACAAGCACGGAAATGTTAAGTCCTAATCTTACAATCTACGCGCAAAGAATTTCAATCCCATTATTGATTCAAATAGCTGTTTCTATTAACCCAATATCCCATTACGTTATTGATGGCACACAATCTGCATTTGAGCACCTGATTTTCTCGGGATTTCCATAGCATAAAATCAACTGCCCCACACCGCACGCGTATGATCTGACAGATAATGCACCTCCGCCATTCTCTCTGCATTGTCGAAAAGCTCGGCCACCTCCCCCGTCCCACACGCAATACCCAGGCACGCACAAAACCCGTCCGCTATTCTCTAAAGAGTCAACTCTACACAATTCAATCCGTCCAATTCCCTGGACCCATCCTCCGGCATTCAAAGCCGTCTCCGTCAATGGATTTCACTTTGTCCAAAATGCTCTTCACCTCCTCCTCCCTTGCCCCCTATACATCTCTTCGCCACCCCCTCCCGCTTACGCATCTCGCCTCCTTCCCAACCGCCTTTTCCGCCCCCTACCCAACCTTCCCCCTTCCTCCCACCCATCCATCCCCCACCCGCAACGGTTCCCTACGGCAATTAATTTTCCCTCATACGGATGTGCAAATAGAGCCATAACTGAATGGCGTTTGGAACGGCTGCGGAGATGGTATTTATGTGATGGCTAGGACTGGACTGAAGAGGGAAGGGCGTGTGGGCAAGGGATCGGGGAGAGAGAGAGAGAAAGAGACTGCCGAGTGTACGGTCATAGCTTGTGGGATTTCGTATGAATGGCATAGCTTTCGGGAATGAGAATCCAAGAAATATTACAGCGGTTAGGAAGTTCCAGACGGGGTGAAGAAATATCTTCTAATAGAGTTAAAACTGAATCGAATAATAGAATCACGTCTGCTTTTGGATTTGACGAATGGCTGGTAACGTTTCTGAAGCAATAACAAGGATTCACTGCGCAGGAAGACCTTAGCGAAATGGACGCGAAGAGCACTTTGTCAAACCTAATCCTGAGAATTGCGTTTAAAGCTGGACTGCTGACCCGCACGGCACATAAACTCCTAGGAAAATATTTTCGGCGCCAATTTCACCGAACTGATCAAAGCAATTTTGACTGAATTTTGTAAACGAAACCTTTCGTAGCGTGAAAAATATTTCGAATTCCACGTTTCAGACGACCCGTCGTTAAATACGACCTCTCTCGTCGTAAAACAGTACAATGAAAGTTGTTAAAGGGAAAAGTGTTAAAAACTTCAATGATCCAGCAGTTTTCAGTTATATTCCCTAGAATTTTTTTTATATATCGATTACAATTACGCTATAGCATCTGGAAAACAAGGCAATTTCGGCGGCAATTTTTAAAAACTTGCTTAGACGAGAAAAAAAATTTTAATCCGACAGCATTATTACAAGGGCAATTAGAGTTTACTTTATATAAATTGTAAAACCCTTGTCTAATGTTGGTTTCTCTGACGCGGATTTGGTTATCCTCGGCTAAAGAAAAGTGCTTATTTATCTAACATAGAAATTTTATTTATAGGCGGTCCATAATTTGCTCTCGCGCTGCATTTCACCTATGTTTGTAACGTAAGAAACTTGATAACAGATACTGGCATATATTAACGCGTGATTTTTCGAATAATGTTGCATCAAATTAGCGTGACGCGGTTTTGGCCAAAGTGACATTTTCTAATAATCTAACTCCCGTGTGGCCCAAGGAGCTATTGTAAATCAAAATATGCATACTAAATATTCGATGAAAAATATGTATCTAATTAATCATGCGATGTGTATATTTAAGTGTTATTCGTAAAATCATCGTTTATACCATAAATGTATCTGTTACAGAGATATAAATTAGCAAAGGCAAATTCTTGTAAATTTCTTTGTTATTACTTTGATCCAGTAACTTTTCCCTTGTTCTGTGCCATCCACTTTCATATCTAAATACTAGAGGTCGGTATTTAACATCGCAGGCAGTGGCAGTATCACTTCAATAAAAGGCATCTTTCCTACGAAGCGCATTCATACACGCTGTAACCAGGCTAAATGCGAGAGGACAGTATCTATGCCATAAAGACCAGAGAGATTGGGATAAACAGCATAAGGCGAACGCTTGCAACAACATGAAAGGGCGTATGCAATGCGAAATAGAGAGAATGAATGGAAGAGGATGAAAAGAGAAGCAACACTCAGATTTAAGCGTTATATTGACCGAAAGCGGAATGAGATACGACGAAGGAATTAAAGACTTGACGCGATGAAGAGCGGTCATTGAATAGCGCTCGTAAGAGAAACGCGGGGAAACAAGGAGAAGAAATACGTATTGAGCAATATTAAAAAAATTAACGAGAAATTGCTGATTGCGCAATATAAAGTGAAAAGAAAATTAAGTATATCATGTCACTTAGATTGATTTAACTCGTTTATTTTCAATAACTGACAACTAAGCTAAGTATTTCAATCATTGACAACAAGAGTTAATGTTTATAATTAGGTAGATAAATATCGATCTAATGGATAATATCAAGTTGACATCACCAGTAATCATAAACAAGTTAGGAAAGTGTACAACGTATCACAAATGGGCGCGTTTCGTGCAATGGAGTATTAGAAAGAAATTATATACCTGTACGTAGGGGAAATAGCGTTTTAAAGTTCTTTTCTTCATCATAAATAATCCATTTTCTTCCTATTTAATAATATTACATGCACACGTAAGGAAATTAAACGTTTGTTTGGGAGATTGTTTATGATAGAAACAATGAAGAAGTAACCGTGCAAGAAATTTTCTAAGTTCAACTTGAATTAAGACATTTTCATTTGATTTTCTCGATAACGGCTACTCATACGATAAAAATGTATAGGGAAAGAAATACTCTTCTTTACCAGTTCTACAACTTTTATTCGAAAAATATTTTGATATGAGCAATACATTACGAGATATGACGAAAATTTAATTTTTTGTCACCAGTAAAGTGGTACCCCTGATTGGCGTACGTGATTCATTTTTGCGATTTTCTTATTATATTTGATTGAAAGTCTTTAATATCAAATTTCATAAAAATCCGTTGGGTAGAAGCCGAGAACGAACATGCGGACGATAATAGGCGCTCACGCTGTAAGCGTAACGCGCCTAAAAAGTAAGAAAACCATATGTGAATTTCGGCCACAAAGTAGCATTCATCGATGGTAATTTTTTTAAAAAGAACAAGTTTGACGTTTTTATAATGTTTTAATTTTAAGTATAAATGCGTGCCTGGCTTTCATAACCTTTTTGAGGCTACTGGTAATTAATTAAGATATTTAATAAGTCCGAAAGTGAGCGGAAAGACAATTATGTTCTCAGAGAGTGCATGATAAATCAATGTTCTATGTAAATATTTATATTACATACCAAAAGGCATAATTTTTCCTAACACTGCTATGGCTAGATAGCAAATTGAACTGTAATTAAGAATCCCTTCTTCCACCTGATGAATCCACTAAATACAAAACCTTAATCTAAAGTCTTTCAAAAAGAGGATGAAGTGCTTCGAACAAAGCAAGTTTAATCATATAATCGATGCTTTAGAAGAATGACGAGTGTTGCGTCCATAACTCATTTAGTTTGCTGAAATACCACCAGGGTTCGTTGGCTTACCTAGTAATGCGTTTGTATGTGATTTTGAGTGTGAATCAGTTGTTAGAAAGTCGTCCTAACCGCGAGCAACCCAGACGGCCGTGGAGGAGACGGAGTCGGATTAACTAAGGAAACCACTACGGCTAAGAGGTAAGTCAATTGAGCCATTGGTGGTTATTAATTACAAAATTAATACAGTCCACTATTACTAGAGGCAGGGTTACTTTAATTGAAATAAATTGAGTTCCTGTCCAAACAACGAGCATATTCCAAATACAAGAAAATATGAAAGAGATAAAAAAAAACATTTTCGATAGCCATCTACGGAGTTAACAAACTTTTCCATGGCCATTTTCATAAATAAGAGCTTTATTTTAAAATAATAACGTAGTAAAATTAACCCCAAAAGTACAGTAATAATTGCTCGTAATAAATTACCAAACGCCAGTTATAGCGGCTCTTGTTTTTAGAAGATATACTTATCCCTCGTAATTCGTGTTCTTCGTGTGAGACTGCCAATCACTCCATATTCCCATATTTCCATTGGACGATTGTTTCATTGCCTCGAATCAACTTCCACTACCTGCTTGCGAAACTTCCACTTTTAATGTCTTAATGAAGCTTCTCATACTCACCCAACCTATTATCTCTGTTTTCGAAGTATGAAATTTTCTCGCAGTTTTTCTTTGTTTATCTCGATTTTAACGCATTCGCAATAAAAATAATTATAACCCTTTCATGGTTTAAAGATACGATTTTAGTTGAGTTCCACGATTGAAAATTAAATAATTGAGTGAAAATTGCATTTTTATGGAGCATGGAAGGAATAACGGGCGATGGAAAATAAATCAGTTAAATCAGAAATGCGAACTAATGAATATACGGTACTTGTATACGCTGATACCTGAAACAAAATAATGTTTGAGCGAAAATAAGAGGAAAGATATAGATACTGACGCGAATGGAAAGGAGGAATGCGCGTCATAAATGATTTTCCTTGAATTGCAGTCCTTGGCGGTGAATTAACTGCCACTTTAATCTATGCCGAAGGGGAGGTATGAAACCCAAACCTAACAAGGGAAAACGAGTTAAATTAGACGAGAAACCACATGTGTCTGCATTGTACGAGACAGTAGCGTTAATTAAATTATTCATTTTTGAATTTCAATTTGAACCAAAGAATTCGCTTGTCTAACATTGGGATTGTAATCCGAAGTATTCGCTTGTCTAATATTGGGATGGCATGCAATATACGTATATATTTTTCTATGCGAGCCAATATTGAATTGTGTCAATTGAAACACTCTAAAGCTAAATAGATTTACAATCCACTAAGAGGGAACGGTGTCCTTAAAAGGCATTCGGGCGGACAATAAGACGCCAAAAAACGCATATATAAATAGAACTAATTTAAAAGTTACGTACCTTAAAACATTTTTAAATGGGTTTCGACGAAATGGCTTAGAAGAAAAGAAAAATATTTGAGATCGACGAAAGAGATTAAAATTGTTGAATTGAGATAAGGAAACCAGAGAGAAAAAATTGAGAATAAGATACGTACAAAATACATTTTTTTAATTGAAAACACGTGTAATAAAACAGAAATGAAGATAAATTAGAAAGAGGAGAAAGAGAGAGGGGGTGAGGATGGGCGAGGGGAAAACATTGAAATATGTCAAAAATAAAGAGGTGTGTAAGTTATGGGTGGAAATAGAAGTAGGTGAGAAGAAGAAGGGGCAATTCCCGTTTTAGCCCATCCATCTGTCCTCTTTTGTGTATGGGCGAAAGATATAGAGAGGGGGATGGAGGGGGAGACAGGATGAGGAGGACGAGCAAGTCCATGACGTATGGCACCCAAGGGTCCACTCCTCTCTCTCTCTCGTTGCGTAGATATCTGCTAGGCGACGCCTCTCGCAGGATAGGAGGAGGAACCGTGACGTGCGGTTGGCTAATTGGTGAAGGATATCGGGGAGAAAAGGGTTTCTGAAGCGTGACCCTAGCGGTGAGATATTAGAGGGGCATTTACATTGTCTGAATTAATTACTCTAATGGCCTCCCCGGACTTATCTGAAATGACGTAGCCCTCCATCCATGCATACTGCATTGTAACGCGAGAGGACGTTCATAGAGCGATTACTCTTCCCCGAGAGCGCGGCTTCAGGATTTCCCCGAGTTTTATTGGTTGTGTCGGCGCGGGAGGCGGAGGGCAAGGGGAAGAAGAAGGGAGGGAAAATTAATTGGTCGTTTAAAGGCGGAGTTTGCCAAATACTTTTCGAGAGTAAAACGCTCCTGAGTAACACGGAAAGACTCTCCTGAATTTGCACTCGCGAAATGTTAGCGTTTTCTTCCAAATTAATGGCGTCGTTTGCCGTTGCTGCTGAGAGAAACATTAAGAGTACGAGACAAGATGCATTGCATGCTGTCAAGTGAGTACGTTTTAGTTTAATGCGCAAAATTTCCTTGATGGCATAATATGCTACGTATATCTCTTCCAATTATGAAGAAATTTTTAAAATCCTGAAAGTCGAAATAAGATCCATTAATTTGGTCTTGCGGTAACCTAAACCTCGAGCATATATTTCAAGTCCAATCTATTTAAAAACGCTATTTAAATACGTCGTGAACAGATTCTCGCTTGTTCTCAGCTATTATGGGAACATGAAATGCTCGAAACGGACATAATGGATTGCATACCTTATTTTTATGGAGGTGAATAATGAAGAGGTGGATTATTTCGGAATATCAACTGAATATGCTAAAGTGATCTTTAACACAAATTATGAAGACTGTTTTCGTTAAAAGAATGAGGAACGATAAGAAAAACCTTTTATCTCAGTGGTCAATTTCCGAGTGGTCTGTACTTAAAATGTATAATATTCTTAAATTTTAATTGGTGTTTTGTTCCCAGTAATATGAGTATCACCTGGCCTTGAAGCCTAACATTCATGTCTAAACAATAAATTCATATTCAAATTAAATGATCTCCCCTATCCAATAATAATATTGATATTTTCTTTTGACACATTTGAGGGCCCTAAAACTCGCATCGATTAGAGACCGTTCCTTCATGACTTGTATACAATTGATCCAAATATGAAAAAAAATATCAAGGCTGTTCCTAACAAATGTCGTCCCTTACCTTTGCGTAACAATGTAGAAGCTCCACACACAAACTCGCAGACACACACCGTTGTTTAAAAAAAGAGCCGTGCCATGTAGCAAAGACGAGCCAGATGCAGATGGCTGCTTATATTCTGAGGATACTCACAGGATGATAGATAATAGCAGCCGCATCGCACCTGAAATGTATAAGGAAATTTGAATGATCAAACTCTCCCGTGTACTTAAAAAATGTATTTAAAATTGGAAGTTACAAGAAAAATGATTCTCGTCTAAATTTAAAATCGGTGGCGTCAAGTTTTAATAAATTAATTCAGTTTATTGAAAAATTCATAAAAATATAATTTATAGGAACTTAAAGTTAAACAATGAGTTAAAATATAGACACGATGTAAATAACCGAAGAATTTTGTTTCCCATGCGTTTTTTATGATTAAATCAATACACGATACAATAACTGGAAAATTCCCCTAGAAGCACTTGAGAAAAGATTCCCATCTGTTAATAATAAGAATTCTCTATCCTTCCAATCGTTTAGGAGACGTGGGCAGTAAGACGCAGACACCCGTTTTCATACAAACAAAATCAATCAGCATGCAAAATAATTACGAAGAATTAGGTGAATCTCTTGAGTTACTAACCAGTTTCTCACATAATAAATGCAATTTTATTCTGCCAACACTTTAAGTTACTAACCGACTCATGTCCATATCCGTGATTGATAGAGAGAATTCAACTCCTTTTTTTTTTCAACAAAAAAACTCTCGCAACCCACTTCACTCACTCCTTAAAAACCGTCTTACCATTTCCCATACGCTTCGCCGAAACTCGTGCGACGCCGAAATGCGACGCAGTAAGCGACAAAAACGGGACAACAAACCTCATTTCCTCATTAAGAGGCAACCACTGAATTCTCCAAGGAAAACCCGGGAGAGGAACTCTTCTAAAGATTTTCGATTCGTCCTCGCTTAATTACGGCTTAAAGATGCGTACGGGAGGGGAGGGTGGAAAGAGAGTGCGATCTTACCCGCAAGAGAGAGGAGGGGTTCGTTGGGTAAATTAAAGGAGCGAAAATCGAGAACGCAAACATCCCCTTTATGGAGCGGGGCGGGAATTAAAAGCGAGGGCGATAAATCTCGTTCGTCGAGTAGCTAAAGCGATGAAGAGACGCTCTTTTTGCCGCGCGTATGAAGAGCAACCTCGGTTGCCATGGCCACCGAAACCGCAATCTCCCATTATGCGGAGGAATGAGAGGTAGAAAACTCATTCGGATCTCGCTATTATCCTTGTAATCAATTTGCGGGAGTCTGGAAAGGATGGATCTCCCTAAAAAAAAAACAACAGTGTCTCTCCAAATATATAAAAAAAACAATGCGCCTCATTTTCTTCTGAGTTACCAACCCTTCTTTAACTTATCCTTAATTCACATGTTATAAAAGAGAAGATTTAGGTATAGCAAAATAAATCTAATCCGAGATTTCGAAGCGAAAACGTACCTTTAATTATTTTTTTGCCACAAAACCAGTAAATTATTCCTCTCTGTCGGTTTGTTCATTTCTATAATCGTGCGTATTATTTTAATAAAACTGCATTTTTAACCCTTTAGTTTAATTTTGCGTTGCTTTTTAAATTATAATAAAACATTTAACCTTCTAATGCCAAAATATTTGGCCTCCAAAATACCTTGAAATTAATTTTGAGATTTAAATATAATATTTGAAATTTGATTTATTGTCACTTATCATGCTTAATGAATTGAAATATTGATTACATGAAAAACTGAGGCATGAATGTGCTTTAAGTATAGATATAGTTAATTAGAAGTAATCACGAAGCTTAGGTTAATTTAACACAAGGAATTAGAGGAAAGTTATTCCGTCAATTTTATAGCTAGTCAAATAAATCGAGTTTATAGTGACGTAATGAAAAAGCATCGTCAAAAAAGTTTATCACCTATAAAAATGTGCCCCTTATTACCAAAACTTTTTCCTAGTGATGAAAACAGGACACTGGAAAAAACTTAAATATAATTTCTCGATGAAAGAAATGGATTCAACTTCATATTCTACCATAGAAACCACAAGAAAAGAGTTGTATGCCTCTCAACTATGAACAATGGTAAATATTGCAGACAAATAATCACTAATATAACAGTAAACATGAGGTTAATGTAAAAATTTTACATAAGATAAATTGAAGTAATGTATAAAAATTTTGGCGATTTAACGAGTAAGACTCGAGTTGTTTGAAAACATTGTTGAGTGGGTCGTTTTGTCGAAGAAGGTCGGTAGGGATGGAAGAATGGGGTGAAACAAGGAGTTCTGGGAGAGGAGACGAGGGTGGTTGAAATTCTGAAGACGAGGGCGCTTGTGGGGCAGAATGGCAGTGCTTATAAGCGGAGATAGAGGGTGGGAATGCGGTCGAGTTTCGGAGGCGAGAATGGAGTTGGGAAGGGTTGTTTGGGGGAGTTTAGTGTGAGATAGGACGCGTGAAAATGTTTTAGTGGGGCGTGGTGGGAGGGGCGAGAAATGGGTGGGATGCCTCATGCGGTGTGCGCCAAGAGCAAAGGCGAGATAGAGACTGGGTTGGCACACGTGTATGCATTCGTACTTTGGATGTACCGTTGGTATTTAAAGAAGGTTTGCTCTTGCTGTTTACATTTGAGCGAGATTACGCTATAGGAGTCCACATGCTCATGACAGAGCGGAATTAAGACGACAACATCTTTATGAAAAAAAGACGTCTCTAGTAATATGTTACCGCTAATAATCTTAGTTTGTAGAGGATTACTTGTCTAAATAAAACCGCGATTTAAGAAAGCACAGCTTATTTCGCTAAAAGAGTAACATTACATATGGCTGACCAAATGTGAAACAAAGAAGCTTAAGCAACATTAAGCTAACAATAATTTCAGAAATAATAGCTAATTTTTAGATTAACTCGCGAGTTTTTTTTTCGACGTGCTGAAATCCATATTATTCTCGAGTTTGGGAATGTTAAGGCGACATAATTCTCCTACGCTTATATTGTCAATTTTCTTTTACTCGAGATGAAACACGCGAGGACATTCTTCTCAACATTCTTCTTCCCTAAGATTCTGCCTCGGATTCTTGTTCCACATTTCATCTTTTTAAACTTAATGGTAGATTTATATCACACAAATGCCATCTAGCCTCTTTATCTATCTCTCTCTCTCGCTTACTATTTTCTAATACACAAAACGCCACCCCTCGAGAATGTACCGAAAAATACGTCCATGCTTTACCGCACAGAGCATTACGTACTTCAGCGCACAAAAACCCAGAGCGAGAATCCGCGAGGTAAATGACAAGTATCCACGAAAGTTTACGGCTAAGTAAAGCTTTTCTTACCTACTCTCCTTGAAACGGAAACTTCTCCGAACACACCGGGAAAAATGTAACACTCGACGAAAGTGATGGAAACCTTATCTTTCGTGTTGAGAGAAATCTCACGGCATGCAACTCAAAATTACTCCACCTTAGTCTCCAACTCCGTCAACACCGGAAAAAAAATAAAATACGCTCTAACTTTGGTTGAAAACAGGTTGTGGCACGGAGGATTACGCGCGTAGCAATGAAAATAGGGCTAAGAAAGCGAAAACGCGCTCGAAGAAGAAAATTCCAAAAGAATAGAAGAGATAGTATGGAGAAAAATATGGACAAGAGGGGAATAACGAGACTACAAGTAACATTTCGATTAACTCACTTTAAAAAATGAGAAACTACGTCAATTATGTATTTTAACGAAAACATTCTTCTTCATTATTTTCAGTTATTAGACAAAGCTGAGGATTTGTAGTTTTTTCTCCATATAACCGTAGCACAGAGATAAAATTAAACAAAACGCAAGAATTTAACTACGCTGAATATATAATAAAGAGAATAAAACGTAAAATGAAAAAGTAAACAAGTAGAAAACAAAAACCTGATAACAAAACCATTACCTGGCTATATTATGTCGTCATGCGAACATCTGTAAAACGAGATGTGTGAGGGATAAAAAACGCATAAGGAGAAAAAGAGGAAAGTAAGATGAAAGAGGCATGGAGATGAGAAGGAAGAGAGAAAGAGTGAGAGAAGAGAAAGAGCGTGATGGATGAGGGAAAAGATAAGACCAGACTGTTAGTCGCGGAACGCTCAGAAGATGCTTATATAGGTCTTGAAAGTTAGTTTTCGAGGTGAGACGAGTTGTGTGTAATTAGCGGGAGGACAAGAGGCGAGAGTTAAAGAGAGGAATGAGAGAGAGAGGAAGAGGAGGGGGAGGAGGAAGAGAAGGAGAGACTAAGGATGAAGTGAAGAAGAAAGAGAAGGGTTTGCACACCGCGCAAGTGGGGGCGAGGAGAGAGTGGAAGAAAGATTGCAGTGGGAGGGAAAGTACGTGCTCCTTGAAAATAAGAGTAAAGAGAGAGAGAGAGAGGGAGGGAGAGAAAGAGAAAAGGAAGGTGTTGAGGTGAATATATGCGAGAGAGAGAGAGAAGTGGAGAATGGAGTAGGGTAAGAGGGATAGGGTTCCTTGTGGATGCAATATGGCGACTCCCACACGACTCATTCTTCATATTTACTACCGACGGTTTTAAGGGCGCAATTACGTGGGAAATGGTTCAGGTTTCTCTCTCTCTCTCTCTCTACCTTCCACCCTCTATTCCTCTCTCTCTTTCTCTATTTTTGAGAGCTTGTATTTGGCGGTAGAACATTAAAGGGAAAACTCCCTTTCCCGATAGCGTGGCTGTAAACCTGTTTAATGTTTTTCTTACGGCGACTGCTATAAAATAAAAATCGGCTACCTTTTGCTGCATTGTGATTTATTTAATTGAGAGTGATTCGTCAGTTTGGCTCCTAAATAACACTTTACCAAAGAAATTCTTCGTTAGTAGATAAACGGACTTGGCGAAAGTGATTCAAGAAAGGCACCCGAAAGTTTCTAATTTACTCGCGCATCAATTCTCCACTTGATCAGTTCTAAACAAAAGAAATCACTTCGACGGAAAAAATTTCTTGGAGTGTACTGGTTTTAAGGTAAAAGCAAACAGTTAACCGATGAAAATATTACAAAATAAAGAAGGCGAAATCACCTTCTCAATTTCTCATAAAAGAACGAGCAAAAATAATGAATGCATATAGTTAACACAGTAACGAGATTAAACATCGAGAGACTATTTATATGAATTGATTCATTATATATATGCAACAGGTAATTTGAACACGATATATATATATATATATATATATATATAAATTTCCTATACCTATAGGGGAAAAATACACGCGCAGGAATCAAGTTGCAGTACCGCAATTTCGTATGGGTCAATGACTTTACAACACGAGCCTATCTGCGGGACAAGGAGAATAATACCAATAAAATGAGACGATCTCTCCGTTGCATGTCAATAGAGGGCCAGCTTAAAACAAAAACAATGAAAATCGCGCGGAAAGCTTTCCGGTCATTGTTGCTATAGTCCCCGTCGCAGTGGTTACAACGGTCTCGATTGTCGCAAAAGGAGGAGGAGGGAGTCCGCCGACGGCGGATAATCACCGTGAAAAGGCTAAGCGCAAGCCCTATCTGGACGGTTCGCAGAGTCACTCAGCTGCAGACTGCAGCTGGTCCCCCACTTTCTGATCAACTAAATGGAGGTTGAATTCCGAAGTATCGTGTTACCGCGACGCATAAAATAGGCTTGATTGCCTAGCCAATCCATTCCCCCTATCCTAAACGCTAACTCCGTCCTCCATCCACAGTGCACCGGTCGGTGCTCCTTTGTTTACGTGGACATCACATGCGATGGTTTCAATAGCTTAGTTAATCATTAAGACCGTCTTCAGGCAGGGGAAATGAAAACGGATGTTTTTTTAAAATAAAGAGTTATGTCCATCTTGAAAAGGTTACGTCGTACTTGAAAGGGTTAATTTCTCACAAACGAAGGAGATTAATAGGCGATATAATTTGAGAAGAGCGAGATCTTACATACGTGATTAATTTGTTAGCATAATTCTGAACAATTGTCATAGATTGTTATTGGCGCGTTTACACTTTAATAGGAAAATATTTATAATACAACTATCATTATTTAAGGAAAATTTAATTTTAAAAATGTTTCAAATGAAAATTAATTTCGGGAAACTATTAATGTTTTGAAATTAATCTCAAATAATTTTAAAGATATTGTATATATTTCACCAAATTAGGTTTGGAAAATTCCAATGATCAAACTGACAAGTTATGTGTATATATGTATCATACTTAAAATACTGTAGATTTCATAAAAAGCGTGAAATATATCTACATATATACATAAGAATTCATCATATTTAGTGTGAAAATTCCACATGATAAACCACACACTTAAAAATCTATTCGAAATTCAACATTGTCTATTCTAAGGTTCATTTCTCAACGGTTTTCGATATTCTTTCTCACGGTACAACTCGCGAACAATTGAGATCACTGCGATCGACATTTAGGGCAATGACGGCGGCTCCAAACCGTGAAGTGCGTAAATACCTCTCAATATCTATGGCTCTTTGACTCCCATTTAACCCATTGTTCGAAACAGGATGCGCATGTGGGACAATTCCGTCGTACAAGAACGGCGCTAAACAAAACGAGGAATATACCCGGGGCAAAGTTAAGGGATCCCCGTATAATCCCGCCCATTGTTTTCGCTTTTATGTCTTTCCCTCCCTTTAACCTCTTGTTTTATCATCGCTCTTTTGTCTCCTCTTAATTATTTCTCTCTTTTCAATTCCTCGTCCATTTTTCTGCATCCTCGTCAGTATGTTCCCCTTTCTCCTCTTCCTTTCCTACATGCAGTCTCTTCGCACCTATTTTTCTTCAATCTATTTCCGCTTCCATTCCTCCTTCATCATTACCTTTCCCCATCCTCGCTTTTCCCCTGCACTTCGCACTTCTGGTCATTCCACCTCCTGCGTCTCTCCCTCTTAAAGTTTTTTATTTAAACCATTCTGTATCTTTTTTTTACTCCTTTGCTGATATTCCTTCATAACCATTCGTTTTTCTATAACCTTCTTTTGCTTTTCCATGTTTTCAATTTTACTTCTTTCATTGTTTCATCCTTACCGAACAAAATTCCCTTAAAAATCTGTATTTCCAATCCTATTAAATATGCGAATACTTAAATGTAAAAAAATGCAATAACGCATATAATTTCTTCTATTAAAGACAGAAATATTTAAAAGTTAAAATTCAAATTGTACTGCAATAAGTTAATTAGTCAATTCAGAGGCCGGCCATGATTTATCAATCAAAGAACTCAATGTAAGGTAAAATAAAAGTGTAAAATTATTTAAAGCAAGATATAATTATTCTTTAGCATTCTATTCCGGTAACAGATAAATACACGTAAAAAATTAGGTAATATTGACAAAAATAAATCCCTCATTTTAATTTTCGACTGCGTATACCTCACGATCTCTGCTTGAGGGGGCTATGCGGTCCTCAAACCAAAAAGTTTGGGAGCCATTGAGTTAATTGGTAGGAGAATTTTTAGAGCCTAATGAATCCCGAATAAAAACCTTTATCTATCCATCTTTCCCACTTTCTTTTTTTCTTTAAAACCGTCTATCAATCTTTTCGTAGCACTAATCTCAACCCAATGATAATGAGCTCATAATTCATCGAACTATCATCACCTATTTCCCCCTTTGCGCCCTTCCCGATATCTCACCTCCCCCATCTCTCTCAGTGACCTCACCCGATCTCTCCTCTCCCATATTTTTACTCTTTTCCTCTCCCTCTTCCGTCTTCTCTTTCTCATTAAGTCCCAGTCTACTGTTTATATGTGACCACACACACCCGCACAGTAAAAATCTCAGCGTACCTTTCCTGCGACGCGTACCGCAATGGACAAAAGCCCGAAAAACCAACGGCACCAACAAACCGACGGCCACTGGGTCGCGCGACCCCAAAAAAAGATCAAAAAGGAGTTTTAAAATTATCTTTAGACTCACGTTTCGTGGAACAATCGTGGAAAATCCAACCTCGACAAAGGACTAGCGGGTAGCGTAACGAGACTTTTTGTTTGCCTTCTCGGTTGGAAAAAAAGGAGTTAACAGAAAGAGAGAATAGGAGACACGTAGGGAAAAGGTATGAATGCTGATGGAAAAGTGAGGATGTATACATGGTCATCATCATAAGTAGTGTCCGTAGATTATTAATGGCTAAACCTGGTTTTCCAAATGCTCCTGTACTCCGCAATCTTCTTCATTTATTGAAAACTCAATTCATTTAGTAACAAATTTTCCTTCCTCTTTTTTTCTTCCGTTTGTCCTTGTGACACATCTTTAATCATTCTATCCCTATCCTCAGTTGTATCCATTTCACCTATTTCGATATCCTCTCTCGTATGATCTGTACCATCGCTCGACTTTCTCCACTACTCTAGTTAGTATTACATCATTTTTCATTCTACCGGTTTCAGCAATACACACACGCACATATGCCTATAGCTACATCCTCAAACACATAAATTTGCATATGTATGTACGCATTTACGCCAGCTCAAAGGAGACGCAAAATGAATCCACAAACGGTCGCAAATTAAAAAAATCCTCATCCTAAAAATGCGGAAAAGGGTGCGTTTTTGGGAGATTTCTTTTTATATACATATATATTAACGTCCTCTCCCCTGCTTCCTTCCTTCCTCCTGCTCCTCTGCTTGCGCGGAAAAAGGCTAACGAACGCCTTCCTTGTCCCTTTCTCGCACTCCCACCCACCCCTCGTCACACCCATTTCCCGCCCTTCGCGGTATTTTTTTTTTTTAAGACCGACTACCAAATTTTTTTGACCGCCGCCCCCACGTCACGTTATTTCACTCCAAAAAGCCCCTTACACACCCCAAATCTCCTCTCTACCTCTCCTTTTCTCTCCTTCCACGCAAAAGAAGAGGACGGACAGAGAGAAAGGGAAAAAAGAAAAAGATTGTAAAAAGAATAAATTCCAACCAGGAGGAGGAAAAAGGAAGCGACTCATCATAGCTTATCCGAGCGCAAAAATCGCTGCAGACAAGCGGTTGGGGAAAGGGAGGAAACTGAAGTCACTAATGAAATACTTTCTGTTTCATCCTCTACCTCGTCTTTCTCCCTCTCCTCTCCTCCCTCCATTCCATTTGCGTGAAAGATAGCAAATTTATTTTTTATTACTTTTTTGCTCATTATCGTTTCTTCTTCTCATCGTTCAACGCAGTACGAGATTTTTTTGTCCTCTTGTCCCTCCCGTTTCCATAAATTTCGGAGGAGAAGAAATTTCGAGCAAATAAATGGAATTGCGGGACTTTCAGATCCTTCTGCCTTCTAGATAACTACGCACGCATGCGCAAGAGGGCGAAAACACGTCCCAGCGTCCGAACACCCGTGATGTACTCGCAAACGAGCATAAAATTTATATGCAGACGCGTATTCATAGAAAATATAGATAGTTAAATGATCTATCACGATATTCTATGAAAGCATTAGTTGCATATGTTCATGAAAACGACTATACTAACTATATATTACTCATATGATACAGTTTCAAGAAAACTAGTAGAATTTGAAAAAATAACTCTGCTTCTACAAAAACAAAATGTCTTGAGTAGAGAGATTCGTTTTTCGTGAGTGCTTTTATGAGTTAATCAGCGCATAAGCTTAATAAAATTACACACACACGCATAAAATGAATTGGTCTAAAGTCATTCAAAATATATTGCGAAGTCAACAACGATAAACAATCATTCCTGTTCGATATTTGATTAGTCACAATCTTAAATTCTACCAATTTAACTTCGTCTATTTTCCGATAAGTTCTCGCGAAATCACGCAAATTACTTACGGTCATCTTTAACTCGTTCCAAAAGAAAACCAATCATTCCTAACCTTCCAATTTTTTTCTTTATCTATATTTTAGTTAACGCTAGAAAAATATTTTCCTACATTATCTCGTATGATTTGAATAAAAAATATCAATTAACCCGCTCCGAAAAAAGGCGAAGCTCGCGAACGTAAGAAGTAATTGAGCGTCACGCGAAAGCTTAGGCGATAGCCGGGAGAGAGAGAGAGAGGACGAGGCATGATGAATGCCCGAATGGTAATTAGATCTCATCAGCTGCGCTCCTGGGAAATGATGACGAATATCCCTCGTTGAGTATCGCCGTCCGACGAATCCGGAGTTCCCTGATTAGCCAGTGTTAGTCAGTCTAGACGAGCCTTTACTAATTGAACCAAACGAAGCGAAAGATTTGGATTTATCTTCTACTACAGCCCTCCCAACCCTTCCCTTCTATGCCGAAACGGCGGAAAAGCCACGGTCGGAGTCAAACACGAGGCGTAAACCTTCATTTGCGCACGAAGGGTTGGGTTGCATCTCCGTTTAAAAAATTAGGGGACGACGTTTTTGGAAGGAAGACGCGGAGATATAATAAAAATAAGGCACGAATTTCGTAATAAAATAACAAGAGTGCGAATGTTAAAGGGTCATTAACGGAGCTCTCAGTTTTGAAGGAAATTCTTCAAAAACACAAGCTGTAAAATTGTTTCATTAAAATGTTAACTAGGTTATTTTATCTCGTCCCTCGGTTTAATTTTGACTTTAGTGAATGAAGTAATTTTTTCTTTTGCAAACGATGTTGGGTAGGTCGTCTTCAAATTGTGATCATAGACTGAAATTTACTAATGGATGTGCCAAAAAAGTGTTTGAGCTTTAGGAAAGTAAAATGCAATTAGCTAAAAAAACATCCAGGCTCATTAGATCGCTTACATTTTTTATTCAAACATTTCTTCACTTTTTCACTTTAGTTTAAAGGTTTAGGCAGAGGTGTTTGAGCTAATTTATCTAGTTAGAGAGGTTAATATTCAATTAAAGCGACTATTGAATATATCCTTCGAATCAAAATCCCTAATCAAATAAGAAAACATTGACTAGGAGTCACTAATTAACTACGCAACAAATGATCTCATATATTTTAGTGTTTATGTGCATTTGCTAAGCTGTAGACGGAAGATGACTATGACAAAATTTAACCTTTTTATAATATTATTTTTCTTGCATTGTAAAAAATAAAAACTTTGTTATAATCTAAACAAGTGCAATATTTGAGCACGAGCTAAACATGTTTTAAAGAAAGATATTTTTGGAATCTCCTGCGCAGCGCCTAAGACAAATGCAACATTCGTCAAATCCTATTTATGGCAATGTATGTTTGCGCGCGCGTGTGTATAAAAGGACGAATATTTTTCTCCACTTTTTAAGAGAATAAGGGAAGATGAGAATGATTAAATTAAGCACAGTCACCAGGCGTGGGCAATTCAGAGAATGGCCTGAAATGACCTCTCTTTCTCTGAATGGAAGGCTGTGAGTTTTTTTTATCCTCTCCCGTTCCTGTTAAGGACAATGAACTTGTAATAATGAGCGATGAAAAATGATAGCGGCATTATCTCGTTAGTGGAATGGCAACTGTGTCTAAAACCCGACGCGTCAGAAGGATCATGAGAATCCGACAGGCGCACAGTTTATCATGGAAATCATAAAACACCACACCCTCACTTTTATGATTGATATCCTACTAATCTGTTAGAAATTTGGAAGCAATCTAACATGGGGAAATTTTTGGAGCGATGCATGGCTCATGACTTCACTGGCAGGAAAACAATCATTCGTAATGTCTACACCTTTTATTCAATTTCCTGATTGCAAATGTTCTTATAATCTAGTTATCTTTGTACATATCACATAATCGTGTTTTGTCTATTCTTTAAGAAATAATATTCTCCTATTTTTGTCAAACTTTACATTAATATATTTTTGAAAAGTTTGAAAGGCGGCAAAAACATCCTAGGTTAAACCCCAGTTGTGAGGAACATTTTAGGATACGTATATTAAAAGCTAAGCGGTGCAAAAAATTGTAGAAAAATTATGAATTTGGAGGAAATTTTTAATTCAATTTGACAAGTATTAATTATATCTACCATTAACAGAAAAAATATCTCGATAAAAACGACATCTTTTATTGGATTAAACAAATATTTCATGCTGCCAACCCAGGAAAAAGTTATCACTTATTTTTTTACCATTTTTTATCTATTAAAATATATGAACGAGACTCCTATTTTATCGCGAGAATCAAAAGCCCATCCTTGTGTTTTCTTCGCAAAAAATGCCCCCATACGATTTGGGCTATCTCTTTCTCGGCTCTCTGCTATCTTCATGAACATTTTTTCCCTTCATTTTCCATGAGAAAATCTCGCCCATCCCTATTTCCCATTTCAATCCTTTTTCCCTTCCTGGAACCCTTCTTCCGCTTACGCACGAAGAAGTGTCCAGTGGGCAGAACTTATGAGGTTGAGCGCCACAGCGGCTCTTTCGGGAACTAACGATTTCCGTGGATGGAATGCACGCTCCGGATAAATTGGACAGAAGCAACCGGCACAGAATAAAAGAGAGCTGAATAAAAAAATAATTTTTCGTAATAAACTAGCTAAATTCATTTTTTTGACTTAAAAAGATGAACCCTTTTCTGCGTGCATGGGCGGCGTCGTGTAATCTCGCCCGAGCATTTTACCGCCTAATTAATCCTCCCTCTTTTTGTGTCTTCTGAGGTAGCACGTACTAAGTACTAACCATTCGCATGGAATCCTAAACAATTTCTTAAACCATTTAACAGCTATGAACGCGTTTACGCAAGGGAAATTTCCAGCCTCTCATTGCTACTGACGCTCGTATATATTTTAATTTTCTCTCCTCAGTTGATGTGACCGAATTGACTAGAGCTGTGGTGCCCAACCTACAGCACCCGAAGGGTTTTTATGTGGCCGGTGAAGCCATGGTGTATAAAAACCAATCCGGAAAATTTAATATAAAAATTCATCCATTTTTATGAAAATTTTTATAATAAAACTTTTAGCATTGGAATTTTTACCATAAAACCCTCATTCAGATTTGATTTTCACTAATAATTGGCAAATTCCAATGCGGTCCGCCATGTAGAATAGGTGGGCACCACTGATCTAGTCATCTATGATTTTCTCTAATCTCTCATTGTTGATAGTGGACATCTGTTTTTCGAGTTATTTAAGAAATATCACGAACTTTGTTGGAATGAAATATTTTCTAAGATTTCTTTTGAGCAAATTTTATGCTTTCGTTAATGTTGTTCAATTTAATTATTAACATTCGTAAATTACCTTTCTTTAAATTTAAAAATAATAAATTTTAATGGAAAAATTCAACATAACATCGATTTCCTAGACGAAAATGATAGTGGTTAAGCGGTAAAGTCCTCGAAAAAACGATATCCCTTTCGCTATCTTCTTGGTTTCTTCCATTTTTGGTAAAAAAAAATTCAGCGGATTTATTGCCCAAGGATACTTTTTTACTTATACTACTGAATATCCCGTGGCAACAATTAGGAAAAATCTCAGAGAAATTATAGATATAAAACTTTGATATATCAGAACTAACTTCAAAACATCTATTAATATCCTCCATCATTGGTATTCACCAACTGATGACAGAATATCCATTTGTCAATTTAATATTAGCCATATGTCGAGCTTGACAATTCTCTACTGAATATTATGTGTTTATAAAATTAACCTGTTAATTATCACAAATTCGCATGCATATAAAACAATCAGTTATTAACAACATTGGAAAACATTATATTTAACGAAAAGGCTACAGAAATAACGAAAAATCGATTTGCTTATCAAAGCGTTACGCGCTCAATGATTTAGGATGAAACACCCGTCACAGCGTGCGCTTTTGGAAGAGTTGAGAGGGATTGAGGGAATCACGTAGTCTTAAGATGTTAACGTTTGCGACATCCTTATAGATAACGGCGCTCTATGCAGGATGAACAAATAGGACAATATCGTTTCGTCCTTTTTGGCACCGGAGTGGTACGTCAGTCTTGAAAAAATCCCTTGCTCAAACTCATCGGCGGAACACAAACAATCCTTTAGACCTCATTAAAATCTTAACTCTCCGTGATAACGTATCACGTCATATCATCCTCAAATCCGAATGTCGCATCCGAATAAAGAGCGACGTTTAAAAATAAAACGTACAGAAGGAAATGAGACGGCAGTTCCTTCTCGCGACTCTGCCCGTCTTATCACGCGCATCTCTTTCAGATATACATGCTACTATTTTCGTTTTCCTCCTTTCTCCTTTTCGTTCGTTTTTTCCCTCCTGCACCCCCCTCCCAACTCCCCAAACTCTCCCTTCTTTTGAATCATGAAAATCGGCTCAGCGCCCTTTCTCGGATACTTTCCGATATGCAGATTTTCTCTCATCCTCCAAAAGGCGATATTTTTTGCTCTTTCTTTTATTTTAGTTCCGATGGAATGCGTTGGTGTAGGTGCGGAATGGAACGTGAGTGGGTGTGGAGGAACCTTTCTTTTTTCCTCCTCCGCGGAAAGGATGTTCGCATCGAGAAATCGCGGAAAACTATAAATATTAAGGGAATAGGGAAGACGAAGGTGGAGAAACAGAAGTGCGTTGTTTACCAATTTTTTGGTTCTGCCCGAAATTTCTCAAGCCACTGAAAACATTCGTTTTTATTCATGACTCACGTTTCAGGAGGAGAGATACGAAAAGATATCGAGTCGATTATTCTTGTTTTGATTTTCTTTTTTATTATATATTCGATACGGATTCTTCGTCTACAGTGCTCAACAAAGGGCGTAAATCGCTTTAAATTGATAAAAATCTCTTTACTTATGCCAGCGAAAAAAATTATAACTATTTATTTTGGTATTAATTCTTTCGTATTTAAATACGCGTGGTTCATTGGTTAATTAAAGTGGCCAGTTCATTAAAACTGTCGATCGTATGACATTAACTAATTGTAAGCCATGCAGTACGCACACCGACCCTGTTTTTACTAAAGATAGAAGTAAAAGTTTGTCAGCTAAAAGATGAAGGCGATGACGTGGGAAGGGCAATTAAAAAAGTGAAGTATGCGACCAGATAGAGGTATTTGTTAAGTTCGATTTCTTTTTGTATTAAATTCACTTCTTATGTGACAACACATTTTTAAATTATTGGGTTAAATCATTGTTTTTGGGTTAAATGTGTATATTCTTCTGCTTCTTATTGTTAGAATAAAGTAGGAAATTTCGAGCTTATCCTTGCGGATTTTTGGCAGTAAGTGATCGAATCGTCCCAATTTATCAGATAAAAAATCCAAACAATATGTGCATCAATATCCTAAAATTTTAATTGTAAACGTTCTCAAGCCAATAAATCTTTCGCTCGGGTTTTATAAATTATGATCGTCATCTTCAAAGGAAAGCTGTCTTTAAAAAAAAACGAGAATGGTATTTTCGTGAAAACCGCAACGTGAAACGAGTTACATCATAGAAACTTGCGCATTGATTGATGAATACATTTCATCTTTAAAACTCTTGATTAATGCCTACAAGAATGAATATTTCCTTTTTTTGGTTGTTTGGAAATAACGCCTCATAAATCCCGCCGAGCGATTTCCTGGAAGAGGAACAAACAAAACTGAGTTATGATGACAGCTCACCACGTACATTCATTTATCGGGGAAAAACGAAACGAGCTTTTTTTCTGGTAGCGTTACATTTTCGTCGAGCAGTGTTTACCGAAAGAAAATTAATAAAATACCTTCCATGCTTCTGTGGCCAATTAAAATAGGAACTTTAATCAAAAGAATTTTTTTCAAATAGAGAAATGTGCCAATCGATTTCCTTTAATTCGTCATGATACAACATCTATGCTAGAAACTCGATTCAATGACCAAAATTTATTTAAGTAACCCCGATATCCAGCAAGTAACTGAATGTACAGGAAGAGGATCTTGAGGGTTATTCTTAATACAACAAACTCGATGTGCTCGCATAAATGTCTAAATTCAATAATGTCTATATTTATTAGTACAGCAATACAAATATTACATAAAATGAATGTTACATAGGCCTTTTAAAACGATAAATAATGATTTCGTATGCAATTTTTCTTCAATAAATACAAATTTTGAATCGATATATTCCTGAAATGCTACAGCAATAAAATATATTTGACGCGTTTGGAGCAAGCAAACCCTCAACTAATAATCGTGATTATTACCACGCGCTTCAAGTGACAATTACAATCATTAAAGTCGGCAAACATGTTTTACTGTGAACACGAAAAATAATGTAAGAAAGCATAAAGGAAACTAAGGATTATCTCCAGAATATCCGTTCTCAGGCCACTTCTCCTATGTTCACACAACTCTCGAACGATGTAAGACATCTCCAGGTTACCGGAAACATAAGAACCTCGACGAATATCTCGAACAAGTATAAAAAGAAGACGGAAGGAGGAAGAAACAAGACGAATAAGAGAAAATGGAGAAGACAAGAAATGAAAGGTGGATTGTGAGCCTCGAAGAGAAACCCCAGGACGAGAGCCGTTAATGCCATAATGCGGATTCTTCTTTTATACCTGACGCGGCTGAATTAGAATGAGATTTCGGTAAAAAGGAAGAGGAAATACTGCACTGATCGGAGTAAAGGAGGCGTGAAAAAGTGGATGACGGTGAAAGGGACGGATGTGAAAAAATAAAGAATGAGAGGGAAAAATTATGAAATTTGGACGGAATGGGAGAGTGGTAAGGAGGAGGGAGTCTAATGGAATAGAGAGTGAGCAAAGACGACTTTCTCACTTTTTTCTCTCTCCATCTCTATCTCCCTCCCTCCCTCTCTCTCTCTCTCATTCGCTGGGAAAAGGAATCGAGATGAAAAGGCTTTTTTTATCTTATTTCCCAGATGCTCGTTTCACGGGCGGAAAGGTTTTTCCTTCTTCTATTTTTTTATGCTTTCTAATGCGACGCAAAGGAGAATGGATTTACGCGTAAAAATGTTCCTTGCATAGAGACGCCAAAATAGTGAGGTAAAGATTTTTCGATGCTACTTATTGTGAAAGGCGTCCTATGGACAATAATACAAGATTTGCGTTTTTTTAGCGTGGACAGTGGTTTAAAGTAAATAAATTAATATAATGGGTAATGTTTTTATAAAAGCAGAAAAATCATTCAATTAAAGTGTATATTTCAGCCTCAGCAAAACTATTTTTTTAATATATGAGTACGTTCTTATGACGATATTACTGATTATATATTATAAAGTTGATTTTTTTCATTTCATTCGATAAACAGGAATGGGGACGTTACATTACTAATGCTGGCGTAATTGTCCGTAACGGGCAAGTTTTGATTCCGCTAAAGACATCTAATTTTTCCGATAAAGGTTTCACTGATGTGGAAAATTGCATGATTCAAAATTTTCCAGACCTATCCCTCGACCATTTCTATTATCCACTAAATATTTTGTATGCTTGACTATATACTAGTTAAATATGAATTGAAAACCTAAGTTTAAGATATCTAATATTCATTTTACCTCTTTGCCTCTTTCCTAGCGTTCTCCATTCTATGATTTATTTCAATAGACTTACACCTCTCAGGATTTCACCCATCGAATTTTTGTTTTCCTTATATATTTTCTTCTTCTTCTGTGTTTAAATGTTCTTTTGTTTTCTCTCACTCTAAATTATTTTCTCCAGTGTACGGCATGCCCCCATCTTAAAAATCCCTAATACGCTCACATCTTTTTTACCAAAGGTCTAACACCCATATCTATATTATAAAATGCGTAGGATTCGTTTATTTTCTTGTCTACCCACTTTTGAAGCCACTCTTTAGACGCGATTTAAGATAATTTAAGAGTAAGTACGAGTTTGAAATTTAGCAGGAATGCATGAATCACGCATTAAAAAGCAATGACGATAAAATCCAGAAAAAAGACCCGGGTTCGACTCCAGGAGATAATTTGTTTCCCGTAAGATAACACGTAAAATGCGATGTTTCGACGTGCGGATTTTCACTCTTTTGCAAATTAAAATTAGAAAAATTGACCTTCAATATCCGTACATAGACTTTTAAAGGAGAATGTTCAAAGTTTCTTATTCTTCTCGTCGCCTTCTGCTCAAAATCACTCATATTTAACGAATATGTGACAAATCATGATAAAAAATATCGCGTTTTTATCGATAAGTTTCCTGGAGAACGAATATCATTGTTGAGACTCGAGATTCCAAGTATTGCCTCAATGCTCATACGTTATATGATAGAAATACAAAGCATTTACGTAGATATATCGAGAGAGAGAGAGGGAAGGAGACGGAGAGAGAGAGGGAGGGGAGAAAGGAAGGCAATACAGTTTTTTTCTCGTCATATTGAAGAGCATTTACGCTAAGTAATTAAGTATTATATATATGAAATTTAAAAAAATAACATCAAATAAACTTTCAAGCTTCTCTGTGTTTATTATTAAAAATGTTGGCAACATTTCAAATTTAAACGCACGCTTCTCTAGTAATGCTACGTATAATACGTATTATTTTTTTAAATTTCCCATTCTAATATCTGTATTCAAACTTCCTGTCAACAACTCTCGTCCTCTCATAAATACCGCCTTCGCTCTTCTTATTCTTGTACTGAATTATTTTGTATATCCTCCATACTTAAATACCACCTAAATAAGTGAAATATTCACCTATTCCATACATATCTATTTTAACTCAAAATAACATTCTTTGGCCAATACATTACGTAACGTTCCTTAAGAAGTTCCTTTACATTGAAATTCTTCTTCCTAACTCTGGTATGTAGGATAGACGGAGAGACATAGTGAAGAAATTGGCAATTTTTGAATTTTTAAGAACTTGTCAAAAAACTACAACTTCAATCGATTTGCTGCTTATCTACCCTTGTGGAACTTAGCACGCAAATACCGTTCCTCTCCGCGAATCATTAGCTATACGAAACCTCCCTCCCCTCCTCCCTTACCAAGAAAGCACTCAAAAATTAAAAAAAACGATTCATGCTCTGGGATTCCACGAATAAGTAGCTCAATGGTTTTAGCATCTCCCCGGAAGTTTCTCAGAGCTGCGAAAATTCCACTCTAACGCTCTCAACTCTGGCAAGACGCGACGTCGGAGGTGCTGGGCTCCAGCTACTCATCCCATCGCCTACCTTCCGGCCTCCCTCGACATGCACAGGTGTAAGGGATTCCAGCGTGGGAAGATGCAAGACACTACGCCATCGAGATGATGCTACGGAGGAGGAGAGGGAGGGGGAGAGAGAGAGATAGAGAGAAAGGGAAGGGATAAGAGGATGGAGTGGAAAGGGCTCGGAGGCGGGAACTCCATACCACTCCTAGCCCTGAAATATTAACGCCATCCGCCGCTCCCTGGAGCTCATGCTGGGAGGTAGCCTATGAGACAAAAAACCACCCTAGACCAGGTTGATTAAAAAAAGCTATCTTTTTTTTTCCCTAATCTCCGCCAAATTCCTTTCCTAAAATTTGAATATACAATCGGAGCTGTTTAATATTACAGCCAACATTCATAACTATTCGATTTATCGAAACCTGAGTCGGCGAGAGCTAGATGGAGGGTGAGAAAACATTCCCACACCTTCCCTCCCACCTTCCTTACCTAATCCTCCAGACTACCTTTCTGGCCGAGGCAAAATCTCTTCTCTATATGGTCTGGACCAATCCCATTTTAGGTCGGGGTCGCCTCTCCCGAAAAAATGATAAAATAAGGATCCTCTCTCCCTTAACGCCATTCGTATCGCAAATCCTCTCGCGCATAATGGCTATAAGGACCCCAACAATGCAGAGGGAGGGCCTTCTAACGGTCGGGAAATTTCGTACGAGGTGGAACATACACACGAGCGAAGGGATAGATCGGGACAGAGCGTTGCGAGGGAAACCTATGCATTATCTATGCGGCGAACGTCAGGAAAAGATGAAAAAAGAAATCATCGATGGGAGATTGGTTTCGTTTGTATAGCGCAAGGTATACTGTTTGAGTATGCTGTGCTCCATTGTAAACAGAACAGGAAAGGGAAACGCTGAAGCTAAACAGACCGATGAATGGGTCGTGAATTAGTTAATGATAAATGCCGGTTTTTATGCATGTAAAGTTATCTTGAGGTATTCGGCTGCAGTTAGATGACTTTATTTAAGTAAGATAATTTTTTATAATAAAATTGCGTAACTGTGATCAATAAAAATTTGAATGGCTAAAGGAGGGTAAGGTTAATTTTTTCTGAATTTTGACCTTTTTTGTTTTAACACTACCAGAAAATAATTAAACTTTCATCATATGCTATCATTATTTTAATAACCACGTGATTACACCACAATTAATTTTTATTCGTTTTATTATATAACCTAAACTACCCCCGATTAGAATTCCATTTCCAAATAGAAAAGGTAGGCCTGATTGAGGGAATAAAATGTTCTCAAGTACAAATTATAGCCTATTGATAACAATTTGTTAATCGAATTTCAATAGGGCGCTCCTTTGAAAATGATACTTTTTATTAATTAAACATTTGAAGTAAATGAGATTAAAATAATATAACAGAAGCCACGGTTAATATAACAACATAATAATAATTACTGAAATTTGAATTTTGGTCCGTTAAAATTTCATGCAAATAAATTCAATGTGAAAATAAAATTCCAACGAATCCTTTTGGAAGACGTTAGATTAACATCGAGATAAGATGTAAATAAATTAAACTAACTTTTCCGTCCCTACTGAGAATGGATAAGGCTGAATTAATTATATCAATTTCGCTTGCGCGGCAATAAGAAAATGTCTGATATTGTACAGACTTTCTAGGAATACATTTTTTCTCAAAAAAGTTTTGCCCGAAGACTCTTTAAACGTATAAAATGTCTGCAAAAGAAATTAATCTCGTTCTTAGTCATTTCGAAGAGAGCTAGATAGAAAGTTAACGTAAACTATTTCATTCATGAAATTTGAGTTTTTACGCAATTCTTGCGAGAAATATTTTATTCATAACAATCACTACATTCGATTAATATTATTTGAAAGTCTGGATGGATTTAAATTAATAGGTAATTTTTGAAGAGGCATCATAAAAATGTTTTAAAAAACAGGTCACATCTTCTTCAACGAGCCCAAGAAAATTGCGAAAATAGTCCTCAAGTGTCACGTCTATGCCGTTACACTCCTCAATAAACCATTCAAGAAGAACAGAAATTTAGATGAAGGAACTCCATCACGCCCGGAAAGACACCTCACCCTATGCAACACCACCGTTTCCCACGCTCTTCCTCGACCCCAAACTCCTCTCCCACACGAAGGCCGTAACTCCATCTTACTCCGCTTTTGGGAAGGACCTTTAAAAAAAATAACCTCCCTACCTCATGCAACTTTAATATATATCTTTCTCCAACGTAGGAATTCATATCATCCTTTGCCTTATTTCTTGCGAAGGGAGCTCTATCTCTCTCTCTCTCTCGGAGAATCGCGTTGTCCGGTGCCCCTAAGGCCAAACGAGCGAGGGAGTCCTCCATTTTTTCCCTTGCAGAACCCTTCCTTCCAACATTAGCAGTTCTTTCGGCCCCTAACACTTTCCCTCCTCCCGTCCGATTTCAAGGGTCAACCTATTAGCATACGAAATATTTCCCCCGGGCACGGCGGTATTGCGGTTCCTACTGTTAGCCGGGGATTCCCCTCGGCACCAATGCTGAAGAGAGAACTCTACCTTTTCTTGCAACCTTCCCCTCCTTCTTCCCGCCTCCGAACTTCTCCCGGTCCTTTGGAATACGTGTATTACGGGAAAAAGAGATGGAATGAGAGAGAGAGAAAACCTTTTGTTTTGTTCCGCAGGAAAAAAAATTCCTCAAGTTTCGTTCCATTGCCGTAAAGAACGAGAAATAATCGCGGCACTTTAGGGGGGTTGTGGAATACATTTTTTTGACCCACAGCGTAGTCAAGAACAGCGCTCCTTGTTACACGCGAGATGGTGGTCCATAGAGATGGTTTGAATTCCGTTTAATTCTATTATTCCCGCTGGGTTGAGATAATTGAATTCGAGTTATTTAATCTCAGCGAGAAATGCGATTTTCGCCGAATAATGTTCAAAAAATGTTAAGGAACTGGGACTAACTTTTCGGGAATTAAAAGACTATCGTCAAGTTTTACAGATTTAATTATGTAACAGATACAGGAAAGTGGTTATTACCTCTTTCTTACTTTTTCTTTTAACAAGTAACGTAGGGTAATTATTTTAACTCTAACTGATAGAAATAAATTGCTTTTCTTTAACCAGATGTTATACTAAAATATACTCTGACAAAGAATGCCACGTAGAACGTTTAAATTGACGTAAATGATAGTTAAAGCACGCATTAAATACTCATGTAACTTATTGCTTTTGGAAGTATCAGACAATATTTTTATCTGTTTTAATTACTCTAAATAACAGTCTATTTCTTAAAGGTGAAATATTATCGTAGGAAATAAATCAAAAGTAACGTTAAAAATAAAACAATTACAGGCTAGAGAGAGAATATACGTTCAAATTTCACATATTTTTCATTCATAATTCCTCCTTCGAAGCTGATTAAGCAAGATTATTTTATGGCTTAAGAAAAACAAATGCCATACATAACTCACGTTGTCGTGTAATTGTCGAGTGATCTTAACTCGCACTCCAAATTAGCCATCACTAAAATCTATGATCAGCAAATTATCAATGATGACGACTATTTGTTAGATGAAATATGCATCCGACTTTAATTTTAACTAGTTAAAACCAAATAAAATACTTACTAAATGATATTACAGTCTGACTCTAAGATTAACTTCCACCATTTATAAAACTGAAATCAAACTTTGAATAAAAATCTACAATAGTACGGCAGAATCATTTAGTCTTTCACGCTAGATTTTCAAACATTTACTAGTACTCTTCATACTCCAACCATTTTCGAAACGAAAAAGATCGTCTTTCCTTTAAATTATTCAAGTGGTCTTTTATATAATCCTTTTACGAGAACGCTTATATTAGAAAAACTTCTATTGGAAACTTAGAAAAATGCGTCACGATTCTTAAATATTTTCATTAATTCGACTCTTATTTTTTTTCATCCAGCCCGTATAATCCGTCTCTCTTTCAAAACGAGGGCCCTCGAAGAAGCACTAAAGAGACACACTTATCCTCTTAAGGAACCATTAATCTATACATCTCGAAAAACGTCTTCTCGAGAAGTAATCCAGATTGCCTTTCATCTCTTTCGAGTCTTTCGTTGAAATGCCACCCTGACACGAAAGTACCTACTCTTCCTTTGCACTCAGGCCGAAATGAACGGACATTTCCTCTCAGCAGTGTAATTACGGCAAATAATACAATTACTCCTGTCTGAGTTTAAAAAGTTTTTATCCCCTTTTTGTTAATTGTCTTCCAATTTATATTTTATAATAATTTACGTTTAGCCAATAACTTTCACAAAAGTTTTTATAAAAAATGTCCGCCCAATGAGCTTATTGTTAGTTTCGATACTTTTCTACGTTTGGGCGATTTTCAAGCAGCGGTATTCCAAAAGGCATTTCTTTAGATATTACAATAAATTTCCTATAAAATGTATTTTTCGTCAGCTTTGTATTGCAATTGTTAAGTACTTATTTTTTCAGTTTGATTATTTAGTACTTATCCTGCAAATTGAAGATGTATTTTATACGCTTTCCTAAGCATCAATTTTCAGAATTAATTTCGTCAAATACGATTCAAGAAAACATGAACTCGATTAAGGCAATTGTCCTGAGAAAACGCCATTTTTAACGGAAATTTTTCTCCTCCTTAAGTGAAGTAAATATAAACACTCTTAATATTTCACGTCGCTCACGGATGTTAAATTTTGGCGATGAATCATTTTACCTGGCAAACGAAAGTTTTTCGTTCTTTTCTCTACTTTCTATGAAGAAGATATTTTTTGCTAATGGAAACGAGACTATATATATAAAAAATATAAAATCTGTGAGAGGTCGGTGAAATACAGAACGAGATGCTTAAAAAAAAGGAAAGTGAATATAAAGAGGCTTTTAAAAAAGAGGGAAGCCAAAAAAGTAAGTAACGGAAAGAGGTCTTCAGAAACAGAAGAGGTTATAAGCGTGATTATTTTATCTCCTTGAGGTTAGAGGTTGAAAATGTAGTAGGGCGGAGAGACAAAATAGAGAAAAGTAGAGGGCCATATGAATCTCTTCATTCCGGAAAGGCGTGCGGGCGAAAATAGGAAGGCTATAGGATTAAAATCACCCTAATGGGTCTGAAGTGTCATCTACGTGATAAACTCCACGTGTTGAGTCTAAGAGGCACAAAACACTGCCCCGAAATATATGAAGGGATGACGAACTACTTTATTCTAAAGCCAAACTCTTTTATTTAAATTACTTTAAATTCATCTTCCTCTGCATTACATGAGACTTTAATTCCTTATTAATATTTTGAGTTTCGGATTATCTATGGCTGAATTGCAATAAAACATTTGTAAACCAAATGAAATGGGTGAGTAAATTGTTACCATGAATTTCAAAATATTCGTGTTTTCATTCAAAAGAAATTATTCCACAATGTTACTTTTAAAAAATATAAATGGGCCGCTACTTAATTCTTTGGTCATAAAACTAAAATCATTTATATGCAAAATATTATGATCTTCATTTCAATCACATTGGAATAAAATGCTCAACATTTACAAATTACAAAACTATTTCAAATTTAAAATGACCTTCATATCATAAGTGTCTCTTAATCCGAAGAAAAATTAATTGTCAAAAAATTCTCTCTCTTAAGTTATTTTATCAAAATTTTCTGGGCAAAAATTCATTTTAGTGACTGTATGCAAACTAAGGATTCGTAATAGAAGAATAGTAAAGTAAAACTGTCATCTTTGAGAATACTGCTTTGCATATTAATTAGAATTGATTTTTATCATTCAATTAAAACACCATTATAAAATCATCAGAAGAAAGATGTAGGTTTGTCTATATCCAAACATTTTCGTATTATATGCATATCAAGGGCAGAAAATGTGTCACCAAAAACTACCTTTTATTACTACAAATTATTGTTCAGTTACCGTATTACATTAAAGATTGAATAAGAAATACCAATAAATATTTATATAAATGAAGCGTAAAAGTGAAAAAAAAATGAAAAGCAGACCCTTATTGGAGAAGTTGGAGTGAAATCGATAATAAAATGCTGCGGAATATTTTTTCTTTTATATTCACTCGAAAGTGAAAAAATCGAGCCTTTCCAAAAAACGAACCGAAATTAAAGTAAAATACGAGAATACAGTACATTGACTAGGCATCCCACTCTCACCATCTCTAAGATATTCATTAGTACCTGCTGATGGCGAGTGAAAGAAAATTATTTAGAACATAATCGTTTAACAAAAAAAGGTTGCATATATTGCTGGAAAGCGTACAGATGTCGATAATGAATACTACTTATTAAATGAAAAATTGCGTATATCGCGAAATTAAATTTCTGGAAACCTCTAAATTGAGACAAAAAATAAATGTCTTGTCTTTTACACAAATGTAAGGTCATTAAACCCATGGAACCCTGGTCAATGAAACCAGTTACAGGCAGTGTACTCAATAATGTATTACGTAATTTTTCCCAATTATTTTCTTCTATTTTTAAAGCGCGCTAAAAAACTATAAATCCGAGATTCGGCTACGCTCAATCAGGTCAAACTAACCGCATTGCAAAAGCCCTGTTATAAACAAAGCACGATTTTCGTATCGTTTGCTCATCCGATCCGCTTTGAGTGCCTCGTAGATTTCACTACGTAGACGAGTTCCCAGCGGTAGGATCGTATTTGCAAAATTGCTATCATGGACGGCAATGCAGAAGCTAGCGAATCTTCCAATATGCATGGAGTGGCGGCGATTCATGAAGCCCGGATGCGGAATACTCATAGGAAGAGATCTCTTGAGGCTTACGCGGCACGGGGTCTAGAATGATGGGATGTGATTGGTCGAGAGATGAGGGTAAACCTGCATTAAAACGGCTTCAGAACTCTGGGAGTTATCAAAGTCACGAACGGAGTTTAGAATTCACGAGGTGCAGATAGGTTGAATCAGATTTACATATTTGCATGCCGATGCAGCATGCAACCCAAAGATCAATTATCTTTTATATCCTCTATGCGAATTAAAAATTTCTTCAAACTTTGTGATTAATTTTTCGATATACCGCCATTGTACCATAATTCGGCGTTCACCTCCCAAACTTTTAAAACTGGAAATTTTCCTCTCTTATTACATTATAATATTTAAAATGATTAACATTTATAAGTAATTAACACTAACTATTATAGTTACTTCTCACGACCAAATAACTAACGTCCAAAACACGATTAAAAGAATCTAGGCCAAAAAAACAGCCATAACAAAATAGATGTACATTTTGTAGTGATTTTTATATCTTTATGAAAAGTTAACGTTTTGTTCTCGTTCAAAATCTACCTCCCCTAACTACAGATTTTTATTTTAAAATTAGAATAGTATATATATATATATATATATACCCTGAACTGTTTCAGTTTTGAAACTTTAAAGAACAAAATTTAAATCATTTAGAAATTTATAGAGCTGCGGATATTTATTATATGTGGAGAATTCAGAACAACCCCATTTCCATTTCTTTCTACTAGAAAAAAATTCGTTAAAGCAACCGTAAAAATTTTTGCATCATAAAAGAATACCGTTACTTCCTAGTCGAATATTCGTGTTCCATTTAATTTTACCTCCAACATTTTTCCTTATCGTGACAGTCTCATTTCCATTCGATGTTTCGGAACACAAAACATAGGTCGTGTGCAAGCGAGGCGATAGCAATTTCCTCGAGTGCGGAAAACTCGTGTATTCGGACTCGACATAACTCGTGAATAACGAATAAGGCAAGGCGTAAGAGATAGGCCGCAACACACACACAGGAGCAGTGATATGACCGAGGCCGTATAGTGGCGTGATAATGCGGTTCAACTCTTGCTTGGAAGGAAGGGATGGAATGAGATTGAGAGAGAGGGAGAGAAAGAGCAGGGAGAGAAAGATGTGGGGAGAGAAAGGGAGAGAGGAAGTGCCGTCAGACGGTTTGGGAATGGGGTAGAGGGCGTCAGGCGACGGGACGCTCGATTTCTGCTCCGAAACCGTCCTATCTCTCTCTCTCTCTCTTTCTCTCTCGCATTCCCTCTCTCTCTCTCTCTCCTCCCCCCATCATCGACGGTGGCGCCAGAGGATCCTCAACGGAGGCGCCGCGAAACGCATACCCAGCCATTTCGGATTTCCAATTATTTGGCGTCAATTTTGCTCGTCACTCTTCCGCTTTTTCCCTGATACCTCCATTCTCTCTACCTCTCCCATCTCCCTTTTGATCCATCGGCTCCGCTGTTTCGAAGAAGTGCGTGGCTCGGTTTATACTTCCGTAATTTGATTCGGGTGCAAGAAGAGATTCGTATTTACCCTTATATTGGACGTTCATTCTCCGACGCGTATTTTTAATTATTTCATTTCCAATGTAACATGATAACAAATCGTGTACTGCAGATTTTATTTCGAAGATTGAATATACTCTCGCCCAGTACTCTTTTTAGCGACTTTTTTACCAATCGCTTACGTATTCACTTTGTCTGTCCGTCCGTCCGACTGTGCAGGCAATATCTCTGAAACGGCTCAATCTTGAGAAGCCAAATTTTCAGGATACATATGAGAGCTATATGTGGTAATCCGAAATTGATAAAATTTCAATTTTCAGCGACTAATTTTGCCCCATTATTGCCTCTAAGAAAAGCACGTGAATCGGAGTTGAGGTTTATATATTTGCTTTTTTAAGTTATCTTCCGTCAATATTTGAACTCGATACTTAAACTATCGAAAAGTTTAGAAATTGTAGTCTTATTTTTGAAGATGGAATTCAAATCCCTGCAGAATTTGCGTAAATTCGTAGATTTTATCGGAAAAACGTGGGAGTTTTTCCGGGTCTCAACAATCGACTGCCATGGCAACAAGCGCAGTGCTTTCATATGAGTAAGCTTTTAATGGGAATCAGAGGGCTATATTATGTCATTAATATTAAACAACAACCAATGGAAGAAATTTATTTTTTTGTAAAAAAATCGCCTTATGTGTATGTATGCTTTCGCAGTACTTTCCTAACTTGTTTCTACCTGTATTTTTAATCGTATTTGGAAAGCGTGTAAGAGCTATAATCAATAGAAACGGATATATATATATAATATACTACTATATATAACGGCGAGTTCTAACTCATGAACCACGTTGTCAAAAACTGTGATTACATTTTTTTGTATTTCTAAAAATGTTAATCCTCCGGATTTCCTAAGGAAAAACGGCACTTTTGGCAAAATTAAAATGGATCATTAGGTTCTATCTGAATCAAATTAATCGACAACATAATATTCCAAAGTCCACGAAAAAACATTTTTATCCGAGAGGCTTATATGCACTTGATTTTTTTTAACAAACCAGACGGGAATAATTCCATTGCTTTAGAAATCCTGCCAATTCAACAGGAGGAAGCTTTCAATCAATTTTCTAAACACAAAAAAACGCGATACCATTCAGTACATCTGGAAATCGCGCAAAAACATACGCTGTAAATTGACTACCGGAAAAAAATCGTGATTCAGACTGTGGAACAATACTCCGTCATTTCACAACTCTCCCGATATTTTTTCTGTACGATTCAAAGTGGATTATTTTCTCTCTCCCAATCTATCGTACCTCGCTCCAATTGCTCTTCATAAAACGCTTATCTTTTTTTTTAATCTACACGATTCTCGTTCGTCAAACATGAACACACACGGCGCAATCGGAGAGTTTCTGCCTCCTCTCTCTTTACTCTTCCCTCCCTATGCTCCTACCGTTACCCAAACCTCTTCATTTCTTTCTTTTATACATTTTTTTGCAGTGCCCCTGGAGGCAGCAAGGCGTTTATTAAATTCCTTGTCGCCGCCGTTCGAATGAGAAATAACAAGAAATCTCTCCCTCTAGTGAAAAAAATCGCGTTCTGCCCGTTTTATTTTTCGAGATTTTTCCACCTTTTTTTTTTAATATATGAACATTCTTTTCTCGACTTACGGTTCAACAGCGTACGAGAAAGGATGAGGGGGAGAGAGTTTCATTAACGTTTTCATCGGGTAATCTTTTGTTTTTTTTTATCTCGGAGAGAATCAAAACTCTTCAACACGAGTAACAATATAAGCTTTTTTTTTAAATAAGTGTTAGGAAAAGATTTAATATTGTGAAGTCTAGTGAGAGTTTACCTTTAAAAAAGGACAAATTTAAGCATACATTTCAACTTTGAATTGACGCTTTTTATCCTTATAAAAGTTCTATTTGCGTTATAAGTTAACGGAACACGCGTAAAGAGTGGCTTTTGAAGTAAATTCGATCGTATTTGCAATGGTTAACTGAAAACGAATGTTTCCGTGCAGAGTTAAATTACTGTCTTTAAGAGAAGGCTTTCCGTTCCTTCGTTTCATAAAAAAAGCTTTCGTTCTTCAGTGTAAAACTACGGAAATGAAAGGTATTATCGTTAAAGAAAAAGACCAGCAAAAAATGGGATGCGAATGTAACCACAACTCGGAGTTTCCTTGGAAACGATCATGGTGTTAATATGAAAAACTAGAATAACATGAAAGCTTGGAATCTTACGTTTGCATGTTTATAAGATTTTACTTAATTTCTGTTGTAAACAACGCCAATTTATACACACGGGTAGGTTTGACGCAATTAAAAATAACTATCACAAATATCGAAAAATGACTACTTCTCAAACAATCCTACGTTTATTGCATATCACACCATGAAAGGAAATTTGAACCAGCAATGTCTGTTTCGCAGCTTGCAGTTCCCCGTTGAGAAAGTCACCAGATAAAATAACCTACGATCTTCGGTTCTGAACCATTTTGAATAAAAATTATAAGGTTTCTTATTCTGTTTATCTTTTTCCACCTACAGTTCGAAATCGCTCATGTTAAACGTTTAATTCACATAGTGTATAGGTTATTGTTGATTGGCACTACACAGTTTTATGCTCCCCTTATTAATAAGTGCAGAAAATAACTGATGCATTCACAAAAGTCAAGTAGGTTTGTTTTAACCATTGATACATGTAAAATCTTCAACTAAGTTCATTACGTTCCAAGCTAGATGTCACTATGTACGTTGAAAAAATTTAAAATATTGCATCATGATTGACGGTTAAGCCGTATCGCTGTTATGTTTGTGATTTGGATAAGAGATCATTTTAGTAACTAGTGTTAATTTCGAAAATTGATTGAAATTTTGGATTTGTTAGTTTTGTTATATATTTTCTTTATTGTTATTTATTCACATAAACACTTTCTTTGGCATAAATCACATTTATAGAGGGTGCCCAACAACTGTTGACCAAAAAATGAATAAATATGGGTGATGTACCATAACTGAAGTTTCAAATAATGTCTTCATTTTTAAATAAAGCATTTAATTTCAAATGTACCCACATTAACTAATTCAATATCTGAAAAAAACAATTTTCTTTTCACTGTATAGTTAATGCTATGTTTCCAAGTAATTATCTATAGGCAGTACCAATAACTATATTATCTCGTATATTTGCATATGAAGATTTTATGTTATTGCCATACCATTAATTTGCCTATCTGCCTTAGATCTTACCATCTTGCATTGTCACAGGTTAAGTAGCTAGAAAGAACAGAATGGCACACAATACAACATGTAAACCACCATTGCAGACTGATTTACTCCACAAATTCATTCACATGACAATATGAGTATGCCATTCTGTGAAGAAAAGATTTGAAGACCTCGACAAAAAATTTGAAGACAATAATCCACAACAAAATGAAGATTTTAAAATTATATTTCGATTATGAAAATTATAAAAAAAGAAGACCATCTTGACAATCAACATTATAGTGAATAACTCATCAATATTTCTGATAACATTTCCTCTGATTCTTGACATAATCAAGAAAATCAAACAATAACAGCTGTTGCTGATGTACATGTTGAAAATGATAAAAATTGTTCTCCTACCTATACAGTTCCAGAAAAAAACTCCAACAACAATCTAACAAAGGATATGAAACTGTAAATAATTATGCTTTGAGTGACACATTTAATTGGCCTTCCAGTCCAAAACGAAAAGGTTTGGGTCATTCCACATCAACTGATCCAATTTTCAATTATTTCTTTACCTTAGTTTTCCCAATTTTGATTTCACTCAGTATACTTAATGGGCCATCAAAGCTGACTACAAATCTTGAATTTGAATTTTTTATCTCATGTAGTTTTTGATTTAGCAGAGTTTGAAAATTTCAAAAATCCACAAATTTTGGTATTTGCGAGTATACAAAAACCTAATTTTCTCAGGCCAGGATTGAGATACTTTAATAAAAAAACAACCAGTTTGTTCAGATTTTAACAGGCTTCTATTTGATATGTCACATGACTAGGTTTGAGGAAGTTAACATTTCAAGGTCACAGACTCAAATTTGAAAACCCATTTTCAAAAAAACATATGACTTACAATTTGAAAAAAATTCATGTTTGTTCCATGCTGCTTTAAGATTGTTCTTACAAACTTTCAAGTTCGGATCTCAATGGGATCTTATATTTTTAGTAGTTTTTGTTTATAGTAACGTGAAATTTACTGATTTTGCGCTATATTGCAGTCAAATATCAAAAACAAAAAAATATTTTGAGAATTTTTTTTGGCTTCCTACTTTCTTAATTTTGGCAGTGGTTTTATTCATACATTGATTTCATTAACTGTCTTATCATACCTTGGAGACAACAACATTAAGGTGCATTATATTATAAGTTGAGAAATTTTATCTCTTTATTATTTCTGAAATTGAAAAAAAGTCAAAACCTGATAAATTCTTTGGGTAATAATATAAATCATCAGAGTGAATTGTTTTGACAAATTTAAAAGCAGTAACATCCAGGTCTCTGGTGTTGGTAGGGACTTGACCTTGCATACTTGGGAATGTCTGAACACGTTTGAACCTGCATTGACTGAGCCTCAGTCTACCTTCAGCTCTTGTGGGAGACAGTTAGTGTCAGTCTTACTCCAACTAGTCTAGTGTCAAGTTGATTTAAATATGAAGTAGTGGCTTGTGTTTTTGTTTATTTGTTTGTTTGGTGTGGTGTTTAAATACTGTATGAAGTGTGAGTAAATATTGAATTCTACCATAAGCCCTGGCTGGGACAGAAAAAAAGGGTGTCTTTTAATATATACTGTTGTAACCCCTTTGAAAGAGATGGCCATAAAACCATTAAAAATTTAAGGCCGGTGAAAAACTGGATGTTTGAAGTAAATCCCTGCATTAAACCTGGCAAGAAAATCTGTGACAGTTGCAGAAAACAGCTGGAAAAGGAAAAGAAAACACAACAAATGGGAGAGGGTGAAGAGGGTGAGACAGAAGCTTCAGCAGATAAGGAGGTTATTCATCCAAATTTGACTATAGAATATTTAAATAAATCTCTTTCATGTATAGAGGAATCACTGATTGCAAAGAAGCGAATGTGTAGTCCAGCATTCTGCAATAGAAAATTTGAGAAAGTGAAAAAAACTGTTATTGAGAGTTAAGTGAAACTGTAAGTTCTGAAAGTGAAGAAAATGATCCAGATTCAGAAATTCTTCTACAACTAAAGCAGAAGTTTGAGCAAACACAAAGCAGGAGTGAAAAAATTCAAATTTTGACTCTTCTTCCTAAGAGTTGGTCTTGTAAAAGAATTCAAAGTAAGCAACAGAATGGCCAGAAAAGCCAAAGCTCTAGTGAAGGAAAAAGGAATTTTGTCAACCCCAGATCCAAAGCCAGGGAAAACACTGGATGATTCAGTCATAGAAAAAGTGAAAATTTTTTATAATAGTGATGATGTAAGCCGAGTCTTGCCAGGTAAGAAAGATTTTGTATCCTTGAAAACAGAAGATAATACACGTGCTCATGTTCAGAAGAGACTGATACTGGGTCACCTGAAAGAAACATATGAAGTGTTCAAAAGTAAGTACCCAACAGAGAAAATTGGGTTTTCAAAATTTGCTGAACTGCATCCTAAAAACTGTGTCTTAGCAGGTGGAAATGGTACACATTCTGTTTGTGTGTGTACCACTCATTGGAATGTTAAATTAATTATAAGTGGAGCAAAGTTAAAAGAGATGGTATTGGATGACGGATCAAATCTGGGTGATTATAAAGTATGCCTAGCAAAAATAATGTATGCCTCCTACTCCAGAGTGCCATTTAGATGAATGCAACAATGTCCAGGTACTGATCAGTTAAAGGAACAGCTGATAAATTTGAAGAGGAAATGATAGAAAGTGTTATGTACAAACAGTGGGTGTCAGTTGACAGGTGCAGTTTTGAAACATTTACAAAAAGTGCTGAAGATTTTGTTGACACTTTCTGTGAACAACTCCTATCATTGAAAACACACTCTTTTATAGCTCAACAGCAATTGGCATACTACAGCCATCTTAAAGAAAACATTAAAGAGAATGAGGCTGTCATCAGTTTAGACTTTACTGAAAACTACTCTTTTGTGTTGCAGGACGAAGCTCAGTCCTTTCATTTGAACAACGATCAAGCAAGAGTACATCCCTTTGCAGTCTATTACAGAGATCAAGATGGAATCAAGTACAAAAGTTTTCTATTCATTTCTGAGTACTTGATACATAATACAGTAGCTGTACACTTGTTTCAAAGACAACCGATTTCATTCCTCAAGAGCAATGTGATGCCAACATTGCAAACAGTTTTCCACTTTTCTGACTGATCAGCTGCACAATACAAGAACAGGAAAAACTTCTCCAACCTTTGTCACCACAAGCAGGATTTTGGGGTGGATGCAGAGTGGCATTTTTATGCCACAGCTCACGGCAAAGGAGTGTGATAGTTTGGGAGGGACAGCCAGGGCAAGCCTTCAGAGACCTTATGAAGACCAAATAATGACACCTCTCCAACTCTTCAATTGGAGCAAATCAAACCTCCCATCAATTCATTTCTTTTTTTGCACAAATCAGGAATATCTTGAAGAAGAAAACTACTTGAAATCCCCATTTACAGAAGCAAAAACGATTGACGAAACAACAATTTCACTGCTTCGTTCCATCAGCAGCAAGTCAAACCAAAATCATTACCAAAGTGTACTCATTGAGTGATAAGAGTGATAAACATAACATTGAAGGAGGTCCAAAAACTCTCTGGATGAAGTGGCTGGATTTGTGACATGCAAATATGATCAGCGGTGGTGGCTGGCTTATGTACTGTCACCAAACTTTGATAATGAAGAAGTGACGTTCACTTTCTTGGAGCCACCAGGTCCAGCACCATTATTTGTGTACCCAAGTAAACAAGACATTCTGAAAGTGGTAAGAAATTAAGTTTTAACAAGAGTTGAACCAAGAACTGCAACAGGTCGAACCTACACCTTAACCCAAAAAGAGATGTCCGCTGCAACCAAAACACTGGAAGGAAGATTAGCCAAAAAATAATCTATCTATTGAAGAAAGTGAACTGTCTAAAATAACTAACAAGCTAAATAATCTGCTAGTAGGTTTGTACTACTATAGTAAGCCTGCTATATTCTTTAACTATGATGATAAATTTATTTTCTAGTTTTATGCTTGTGCATGCAATAGTTAATTTTCTTTTTATCCAGGGTGTAAAATACTTCATTGTAGTAATGTAATTTTTGGAATTTGACATTTCTACTAATAGTAGTGAAGGAATGAACAATCCTCTAAATTATGATAGATAAAACTTTTTAAAAATAGGTATTAAGTACATTAAAGACATGAAAATTTTCGAATGTTGCAATAAACAAAAATTACTAAAAATATAAGATCCCATTGAGATCCCAACTTGAAATTTGGTATGACAATCTTAAAACATCAAGGAATAAACAAAAAATTTTTAAAAATTTTAAATCATATGTTTTATTGGGAATCTGTTTTCAAATTTTCAAGCTTGTAACCTTGAAATGTTAACTTCCTAAAACCCAGTCATGTGACATATCAAATAAAAGCCTGTTAAATTCTGAACAAAACTGTTTTTTTTATTGAAATATCTCAATCCTGGCCTGAGAAAATTAGGTTTTTGTATACTAGCAAATATCAAAATTTGTGGATTTTTGAAATTTTCAAACACTGATAAATCAAAAACTAGATGAGATAAAATTATTTAATTTTAGATTTGTGACCCTCTATTATAGTACTAAATGTGTGCAGAAAATCAAAATAAAAGAAAATGGTAAGGTAATTTGCATTGGATCACTTGACATGGAATGACCTGTTTGCAGAAATTTAAAAAAAAACTTATGTAATTACATTAAAAAAATGGAACAAAAACTATGAAGAGAAATAAATGAAGCTGAAAAAGTAAAAATGAAAGAAAGCTAAAGCGAGAGGAAAGAAGAATAAAACATTGAATAAGATAAATAAAACGTTTACTAACACACTGAAATACATTAGGTAAAATTCAAAAATAAATTATCAGACAAAAAAATATACAACAGATAAACCTAAAAATATTTTTCAAGAAATAAATAAAATCAAATCAAATAACAATCGGAAACAAACAGCCTTCCTTATGCTACGTTTGTGGCAATAACATCAGCAAAAACATTGTGTTAGAATGCTCCATATGTGAAAGAAAATTCCATCATAAATATGTACCTTAAACTCATCAGAATCATGTACCACCTGATAATGAATCTGATATATACATATATGTTGTCACATAAGTCTTAATGTTAGGAAAGAAAATGGAGTGAGAGTGATTTTACAATTCTAGTTAAAATATTTTCACTTAACATAGCAAATTTATGTTTTGTTATTTTTAAGTTCTTTGATTTTTTTATATAATAGAAAAAGAAGTAATGAGGTAGATCAGTGGTTCTAAACCGGGGTGGCTTGACACCCCAGAGTGATGCAACAGCTATTGAGGGGTGACGTGAATATTTGGTAAATTCACAGTGTATCATATCCTGGTTCATAAACAGAAATAAAACCAATGCTTATTTAAATGCCAGAATTTTATCTTTATGTGGTAGGGAAAGCCCATTTTATCTTTAAAGGTGATTTGAAGGTATTGGAACTGTAAACGGGATGGATGAAATGAACATAAGGTGATGCAGACAAATAAATGTTGAGAACCACCGAGGTAGATTCTTAAAATCCACTAGTTTATATGCATGTAACAAATGTTTCCATGTTATTTAAGCAATAAATATGAAAGCCTTTCCATCAGATAATCGTGTACCTAAGAAGTGAAGCTTAATATGCTGAAAACAGTATTCATGTGTGCCAATTACTATATTCTTCGGATTTTTGATTAACCTTAAAATTATAATGAAAATGTGTTCCGTGTTATTTTTGTATATGTTCCTTGATAATGTAGATATTAATCAATAAAACTGCTTTTGGTACTTATCGGTTATACCCCCCCCCCCCCCCCCCCCCCCCCCCCCCCCCCACTACTATAAAAACCGATTGGCCTGTCTCGACATTTACTAACCCAATCTCCGGACAAGAAACTGATTGGCCTGTCTCGACATTTACTAATCCAATCTCCGGACAACGTGGAGGGTTTCTTTGGTTCCGGGCGAGGCGAAGGGCACAGTAGCGCCCGGAACCGACTATGCATTAAAACAAAGCGAGCCAAAGGCTCGTCAATATATCCTTTCAATGTTATCTACTATAATAAAAGGCAATGTCTGCGTGTCTGTCAGCAAGATGGCCGCCAGCAAAACACTATGAGAAATTACGACGAACAGCATACTCTATGTTATTACAAATTATTATTATTTGGTTCACTCTGAAAGAAACACTCCAACACAATACTTTTAACATACGAGAGGTGGAAGGATAGGTATTATTTCCATTGCAATTAACGTAAATGATTTTTATTCTGAAAGTTAGCAAATATAATCTATTTTTGCATTTGACCTTACACCCATAAGTGTGATTTGAATATTTTCATTATGTGAGAGAGGAGAGGGAATTGAATTACATAGCAACCGCAGTAAACAACGTTCGTACGTTATTATTATTTTGAAAGAATGCTAATCAAAATGTATTTGATGCTCATAGTGAAAAAGAGTAGTTTATTAAACTGTTTATTTCAATATTTACTTAGGATTATTAGTGACAATGAAGAACCACTTGAAGAGAGATATTATGTATTGAAAAACTTCGATTATTCATGAAATACATCATATTGAAGTGAGTTAAACTACCATACCATATGAACTATTTCTTGAGAATAGATTGACTTCAATGTTTATAAACTTTGTATAAATAGTTTTATTTGTTTAACGAATTTAGAATTTTAACTTAATTATTCCGTTGCTACAGAAGACATTGTTTGGAATATTAGAGTTAGAGCCAATGAGAATGAGCAACAAACTATTGTTAGACCTCTAATCATATTGTTAATTCAATCCTTATGGGTATAAACATGCTTTGAATGCTTTTAATACGAGAGAGAGAGAGAAGGGGGAGAGAGAAGTAGAGGGGGGAGGGAGAGGGAGGGGGAGAGAGGGAAGTAGAGGGGGGAGGGAGAGGGAGGGGGAGAGAGGGAAGTAAAGGGGGGAGAGGAAGAAATGAGGGGGAGGGGAGAGGGACAGAGAGGGGGGGAGGGAGGGAAAGAGAGGCAACTATTTTAAGTTTAACTAAAGATAACCTGTCAACAACAGAATATTCACTAGAAATGATGTATATGGCAAAATATTTCATATGTAAAAGTGTGATATTAATTATTTTAAATGAAAATATTAATAATCTATCTATCTATAATTCCTCCATTGATATTTCAATGGGCATTGCACTAGTATTTAATAATTGGGATGAAAAAATGACTATTAAGTAGTGATGATAATAAAAAACAAATAACTACATAGCAATCAATATTTACTTAGTAACCAAATGGATGAGGGAGGGGGGGGGGGGTATAACCGATAAGTACCCTGCTTTTTTCAGGCAAACAGAGGTCCTATATATTTTCTATATAAATTCTTCCCTTTTGCCTGCGTTCAGATAAAGATCTTTCTATATTCTGTTGGTCAGTTTCTGCCTACGGTGGTTGACCCGGATATTGTCGCAGTTGGTGTACCCATAACCCTCACCATAAACGTCGTCTGTGGATAACAATAGTAGCAGAGAGGAAAGAGATAGGCACTCTTTCCTTTGAAGCAAACCCGCTGGTTTTTCCTATGGAAATTCCTGGTCTTTTCGTTGGTCCGTACTTTGTGGATTGAGATCGAACCGAAACCGAACCACTTTTGGAAAAAATTACGGTTCGGTTTTCGGTTCACTGAAAAATTAATCAGTGGTTTCGGTTCGGTTCGCGGTTCAGAAAAATGACTGCGGTTCGGTTCGGTTTGCAGCTCTGGCTTAAAGACATAGTAGGTTGCATTGGGAATGGTCCACATCATCTGGTAGAATCGACAAAAATTATCATTTATAGTTATTATGCAATTCAAAATACGCAAACTTACCTAATCCCAGTAATGTTTCTTGCGCCGACGCTTAATCATTCTGGTTCAGCGAAATCAATCCGTCGTTGCCCTCTCAAGCACAGGTACAGTACGAAAACAGGGTTGAAACTTGGAGTAAATTGGTAGACTCCCACTAGACCAGACAGCACCATCGAATGTAACACATCCCTTCTTCACCAAAGCCCTTGAGCCTAAAGTATTCAAAAACTTAGTTAGAATTTTGAGAAATCTACGGCAATTGTCATAATGCATCAAGTTATTAAAATTTATAAAGAAATGTATTAAAACATATTATATAACGAAAAACAAAATATTGGTATATAAGTGACTAAATTGAAAACGGATATTATAGTAAACTATGGTATCCGCAAAAAAATTTGTGACGCCAGTCAGAAATCTTCAAGATTAAAAGTCATCTTAAAGAGGATATTAATGCTGCATCTTAATTAATTTACCATGAAAATGTTCGTTAATCTTTAAGAAAAAACAAACTTCTAAATAGGCAATTTCTATCGCCTGTTATACTTTTAATTAAAAAAATCGGCCCAGTACCGTCTACAAATGAAGCCATTGTTGAGACAACGTTAAATACATTAAAAGTACCTAATATTAATAAGAAATCTAAGATTATATTTATTATATAACTGAAATAGTAAACAACACCGGCAGAAAAGACAACGCAATATTTATCGTTTTCTTAGAATTCAAGTGCATTGGACATAATTTCGCTAAAATTCGCACGCTAACGGATCGTATCTCCAAACCAAAACTTTCGTTGCTATAGAAACTTATCGTAAAAGAATCTAAATTATAAATGTTTATGATTGAAATTTAGTTATATAATTTGATGTATTATGTCATTAACTAAAATAAAATGTAATTAAATATTAAAATTGTACAATACTTACGGTTATCTATATACCTCCACTTCCAGCCTTTCGTGATTTACATATAAAAATTTCACTATATCGGATTAATATTTATCGGTTACCAGGGCAACGAAGCGGAACGAAGAAAGGGAACGGCGCTTCTATTATAATAGACTGTTAAAACGCTGAAAAATTCATGCTAATTAGCATAATATACACTGTTATTATTATTTACTACCAAATTAAAGAAGTGTTTTATAAAATATTTCATTTTTATAAAATATTTCATAGAAGAAACCAACTAAAATATTTCCAATATGTCGACGTTCCAAAAAGTTGTTCCGCGGATGAAATATAACGTAACATAATTTATAAGACATACATATTCGGACACGTAAATAAGAATATTTTCAAATAATTTCAAAAGAAAATTTTTTCTGTTACCATCATTGCTTTTTTTGTCTATTGAATTATTGATGAACTTTTAATAAAAAAGTTGTTAATAAGAATCGAAATTTTAAACATTTATAGAAGCAGTTTGTTACTTGAAATTTTAAAGATTTTTTTTTTAAAATGAACATGTACCGAAATTAGGCGTGTCAACATAGCTCTGAAAAAAGGTGCCGGTTACCATAATTTATAAATAACTATAAAATAATGTATTGTAGAAACTTCGAACATGGCGGAGTAATCTCTGATTAACATTCGAAACGATCCGTATAAATTCACGCCATCAATCCAAATAATTTTCATTTTATAACATTGCCTTATTAAAATTATAGAACTTCACGTAATAAATCTTGCGCTACCAACTTATCATCCATTTTCTATCACATCGTGTCGCCTTTGCACACTCAATAAAGCAAACACCTCCGGATGAAGTGTTGATACTGGTCGTCAAGACGTAATACTTTTGATCTAACATAGCATATCACTCACGGCTGGACCATATAACTTTCACGTCATAATATTCATACACGTAACTAGTAAAACCTTCAATAACTCATTTCACTTGGCGCAAAATGTTTTTTATTACTAATTTCTACGTTTACTATAGTCCACAGTGACATATTTTGCATGAAAACCAACAATATAATATATCTAATATAGTTGCCTTGATCCACAAAATAGTTCCGAAAAAAGATGAAGTTAACAGAAGAATACGAAATTAAAGCACATAAATAGTAATTAAATATGCCAATTCATACCACTGAGCTCCATATATACTGTTACTGTTGTTTAAACTAATTACATAATAAAACGATATAAAAAATTTGATAGAACAAATCCCGTTATAAATTTTCAACATGGCGGAGGAATCCGTGATTAGCATACGGAACAATTTCTATCATTTTATGGCCTTAATCCACAATATCATTTACTATCATTACGTGACTTAAAATATGCAACCTTACCTACCTAATTTGAACGATACCCCATGCAGCGGGGCCTAATAATTCTGGTTCTGTCACCCCAATCTTCCGTTGACCTTCCAAAGGACGCTAACTCTTCAGGAAGACAGGTTGAGACTTGCCAATTAGCGGAACCCCTTCTCTCCCCCTCCCCCCTAAGCGGTAATTCATTGGATGGTCCGGAACGGACCAAGCAACTCAAGATAACACTCGAATATTCACACACGTAAACGGTAAGAATAACGAACAATTCACGCGACTTGGCAGGACATATGCCGTTATTTTAACTTAAAACAACGTTAAATACAGTACCTATATAAAACATTTTACATAAAAAATAACGTGAAATATTTATTTGGTAACATAAGTCCACAAAGTAGTTCCGCGTAGTAAAGAATCTATTCTAAGAGAATAATATTAAAACAGTAATAAATTCGAACAATTTACGTCACTTGGCTTCGTTTATCTGTCAATATTGTAGAAACGTATTGTATTTTACGATAATATAAAACACTTTGTATAACAAACCACGTAAAAACATTTCGAATGTAATGAAGGAATCGTAAATATAATTTGGAACGATTTATATAATTTCTGGCAATAAATGCAATTAACAATTAATTAGATATTAATCTCAAGATTTAAATATACAACTTCACCTAATTCCTGAGATTTATCTTTGTTACGACGATGAGTCAGCCTGTCTCACTTCACGCCTCAATAGTAGACCAAGGTCACGAACACCGCTATAGCCCGGTGGCGACTGTAGTCATTTAGCTGACCCCCCCTAAGGCTATTGCATCCCGGAACCCCCCTCCCCTGGCAAAATTATTATTTTTTTACTTATTCAATCTTATTGGTTCTGCGTACAAATTGAAACAGTCGTAAACGACAGCAATTACGACAACTCGACAAAAGCAGGAAGTAAATTAATATTCATATTTTTTCTAATATTTGATTCAATATACAGATGCGACGCCTACGGGACATTATCCACATTTGAGGTATTGGTAGCTAAGGCGACGCAACGTTGCCACACTTCTCCGCTGGTTTTGGGAGGGGAGAGGGGTTTTTATGAGTGACTCAAGTGGGCTATAATCCTTCCGTGAGCGTGGCCCTTACATGATAATCGTATAATCATATGCTCATCGAAAAAAATACAAAAATATATCTATCAGCTAGTTAAAAGACGGATGAATAAGAAATCGAAGTCGAACTAAAACTTGAGTGAAAATCGCACGAGGGTAATTTTAGTAAAATAATTTGAAATTTGGAATGATAGGTACTGAGGACTGACAGACATTTTAATTTTTAAGGGGTGCTTTCTTCCTATATATTTTTGTCTCGGCTCATCGTAAGGAAAGCATAAGGGAATAAGGCAGGGCACTAAAATTATTTTTACATTAGCTAAAATGCATAATGTCTTACATACACCTTTTGCCGTGAAAATTAAGTTTAATATAAAATTAGAAAAAGTTCAATCACTTCCAAAAATGGCCGGTAAATTGTTTTTGAACGCGATTTTAACAATGAGAAATATTAGCTACCATGACTACTTCGAAAAATTTCATATCGTTTCCCCCGATAAAAATTATCAGATCTTTTTCGCTACGCAGGTGAGCGAAGGGAGCAGGTGGTCGAGATTGAGGACTTTATGTTGCGAAGATATCACCGAGAAATGCCTCAACTCGTACGTCATAACTAATCCTTGAGTGGGCAATTTGCAAAGATTGCTTCATATAGTACATTATTCTCTTATCTAACCTATCTTTATTGCCTGACTAGTCGAACAAGTTGTTAGCAACATTTTCGCTATTGTTCTCGAGCAGTAAAATAAACGCAAAGCTATGCGCGTCACTTCCGCTGTGTTAAACACGCATGGCGATTTGCCTGTAAAAGTTTAAATATTACAATAACGTAAATTTCTTTAGCATTATTCTATTTTTACATCTTTGTTCCTAAAATGGCGCTTATGTAAATATATCATGTTTAAAAAAATTTAAATGCTGTAATGTCATATGGTGCTAAATATATCTAGAAAATTTAGTTCGCGTATATTGTAGAAAATCCTAACAATAACTTCAAAAATGAGAATTATAAATCATTACATGCATTAAAATACTGAATAAACAAAAATTAGAATGAATCTATCGTTATTATTACTGTTTACATTCGCGTTTTCCACACAATGCAACGGCGCACTCACTGGGCCACGCGACCAGTTCCGTGATATTTTTTGACGCGCCCAGTTAAGGGATAAAGGCACACGTCATATCTTACCACCATCTTCTCGCTCAAACAATCAACGTTCTTCCGATGAGAAATTTACCGCCGTCCGAAATAAAAACGAAATGTTACGCGTTTTTTTTTTTAATATGCTAATACCTAAGGGCCAATTTTAAAATTCGGATCCTTTTTAAATTCACCCTTTTCGCCTAGGTTTCGTATCCTCCCGACAGCAAATCCGATTCAGCGCCTACCTTTTCCCTCCGTTTCTCCGTGCACCACTTTTACGGCAAGGGTTATGAATATTGCATGAAAATTCCGGAGGGTTGGGGAGGAGAAGTTGAGGCGGAAGAAGAAGTCGAAATAGTCGGATTCCGGATCGAGTAGCGAACGTTTCGGAGGGGAGAAAATGCGAAGAGAATTGAGCGAGGTGAGAGGACTAGACGTCATGGAGAAAGAAGACAGGATTATACTCGGAATTTTGGTGGGGTTAGCTAGTGAGAGAATGAAGAAAGTACATAATAAGTAAGATACAGGGGAAAAGATTGGAATCTACGATGAGAGGAAATCATTGCTGTTCATGTCGTTGAAAATAATAATAAATAAATGCACCTATTAATCAATAATATGACTTACAATTAGACGGCAAATTTATTTATTAATTATTTTGGTATCAGATTGTGTATATCCCTTTACAACAATGAGTAAAATTCAACGATGAGACAAAATAATTTCATTTAATTGAAAACGATGATAAATAAATATACCATTATTATTTTTTACGGTTAATGAGTTTCTTTTTTAAACGTCCATTTCGCCGTATTCTCTAAACCCTTTTTTAATAAATATACCAGTTAATCAAAAATATAACTGATTTAGACAGCATATTTATTAATTATTTTCGTTTCAGATTGCGTGTCTTCCTTTACAACAATGAATAAAAAATGTTAAATATCAATATTGAAACGCAACGGATATATTAATGGGTAGAGAAATACTTTCTTAAAATTTTAAATTTACGGAAGTTTGTAAATGCCTAGTTATGGCAAATAACGTTATATGACAAAAATAAGTTAAAAACCGACGCCGTAGATTTTTGTCACGGCACGATGAATCCATAAAATTTTATCTCGATTCATCTAAAGATGCTTTTCCTCTTCATCTTTCGAGCAAGGTCTTGCAAGTTGGAATACGCTCGATATTCTGTGTTTATCTTTTGCAAAATGGCGTCTGACGAACACTTCATTACTAATCGTCTTTTTCCAGGCTCTACGATCGTCAAGCAGTGGTTTGGCGAGCTCAAAATTGGTAAAACGCTCGTTTTCTTCCCTATATTTTTCCGTTTCTTTTTCATCTTCTCCTCGATTCGGTCCCATCTAGGATCACTTTTGATGCTCGCGTTGAATGATTTCAGATTCATTTCCGGCTTGACTCTCTGTATGGAAATAAAACGACAAGAGATTTTATTTTTCGTTACACTTGTAAGAAACACTTCGCTAGATTATGATGCGATTTGAAAATATAATTGCATGAATTACGGTAGAAAACAACATGAAAACAAGACAAACGTTAACTAAAACTAATCTTTGTAGAATTCTGTTGGTTTCTCTACGTAGCTATATAATCATCAAATCATATGAATACTTTGCTATTTATCCTAAGTATAGGCAATAATGTCTATGTGCTGATGCAACGGTTCAACTTTGCATATAAATTAAAATAATGTTTTTGCTGAACTAAACTTAATTATTTTGAATTGATAGGAATTTAAAACTGGTTTCAAGTTATATTTAAATACAATATCGGACCTCTTACAATTAGTCCTTCCTCCCATAATCCTTGGGAATTCGGTATATACTGCCATATTATCGTTTAAAAATAAAAATTTAGAACGATTGTATTTACAAGTTTACCGTTTTAATCATTATTAATTTTATAATCGATTTATCAGGAAGAAATAAAAATCCCCACATTTTGAAAATAATTTAGTTCAAATATTTAACGATAAGTAGTATACACAGAACAACACTTTTACTAGTAAATGGCAGAGCTTTAAGAGCCAAAAGCGTCATTTTTGCAGTCAATTTCGACATGTGTCCTAAATATTAAATTTAAAGAAAATCCGAAAAAGAAATTTAGCAGTTGTAACGCGAAATACTAATATATGAACGAGATTGGCCTATATATAAGTATTTAACGCGGAGGGCTTAATGACCGAATTATGGAATATCCAAAAACTCGGAAAGTCTTCGGTCCAAAGTTTGGCAGTAAAAGATCCGGAAGTACATACATACACATAGGGAATCAACTTATGCGAATAAATTATCTTATTTAAATTATAGATGTATTCGGTGGCAATGATAAATGTTGTAAGTGTATAGTATGGTGACTGATAATTATTTCTCTGAATCTGAAAATAACAGTGAAAAAACATGATATTAATATGTTAATATTATACGATATTTTAATTATAAGGTTTACCAACATAAAACAGTAATAAAAACCGCCTCTACAAGCTGCCTTTTTAAACGAGTACAAACGAATCCAAAAAAGTGAGCATTCAGAAATTCGCTTATCTGTGAAATGGAGATTTTTTTTTTGGAAATAAAATGAAAATGCTGAGCATTACGGTTAAAAACAACAGTGGCGTTAGTTTTTTTTTCAAGAAGTAGAGACAGAGAGAAGCTGCCCCTGGGCTTTAAATCAAGAAGTCATCATAAATTCGTCGCAAAAAGTCTCGGTTTTGTGTCTCGGGTGCGAAAACTGTAGCGGTTTTAAAGATGATGGGAATAGGGACGCCATTATTTTAACTTCTCGAGAAGGAATTGGGGGAAGATGGAGGGGGTTCTGAAACAATTTCTGGGAAAAGTTTAAACACTCTTGGCGAAATCTTCCGGTCCAGAAATATCATTTCCTTTTCTCTTTCGCGTTGACGATAAGAGCGAAGGGGGGGAGGGGAGGGGTGGCAAGGGAAAAGAAACTTTTGCGGAAGCGTTTTAGTTTTCTACTGACGGAGTTTCTTACTTTCTTGGGTAACCGTTCTTTCGGATGACGGGTACCAAAGGATTGTTGCTCATATTTCTCAAGATATTCGCTGATAGTAATGAGCGTTGAAGTCTCGCGACATTTTCACAAGATTTTCGTCAAACATATGAGAACATTCGATCAATTTTACTAAATTTATCGCTACATTCATCGCGAACGAATTTTTTGCGTTTATGATTCATTTTTGTGATTACTCATAAATGTACTTTTTATTCGAGGCAAATCCCTTCCCGTATATAATTCCCGTGTAATATTAAGGGATCTTTGAAAAAAGTATTTTTCATGCAGGGCACATTAAACGCATTCGATAGTTATTTTAATTTATATATCAATTTTCCCATCCTTGAACCTTATAATTAGACATATACAAATGCAATTTTCCATTTGTAGCATAAAAATTCTAATTAATACCATGATCAAAAACTAAAATACAACAGGATAATAGGTTATTTTATAGTGTGAAATTAATATAAATAACATTTTTTACGCTGAATTTTTCTCATATATAAGTATACACTTTTCATAATCAAAAAGAGCTTAAAAATTGAATGGTAATAAATAACGCCTGCGTATAATAGTTTTAAAAGATTATTATCGATAGAAACAACGGAATATAAATGGATCGAAATTATTTGTTTCATGTGTTGAATAATGGTTCTTGAATATAAAACAACTTTCAGAATTTGTTTGTCACACTCATTACGTAATGAAAGCATCTACCCCATCTATATTGCATTAAAACAAGAGAACTTACCTCGACAACATAAAGAATATTTCCGAGGGATACTTTCAAATGCGGACAGTCCATAACAAATAAGGCACCGAAAACAAAATGTAAAGCAGTCCCATAAATGAAGTTTAACCCTGACAGAAAGTCGCAAAAAATTGATACGGCGATGGAGAAAATCTGAAATTGAAGATGCTAAAGGATTGGGCAAAAAAGCTGGAAGACTCGAGTAATTTCGGAGCTAGACCTTCAGATGTTTCGGGATGATTGGTTTGGAGCCACTAGGGATTTTTTTTATTTTACCAAGCGGACAATCGCCTTAGTGGCAATATTCCAAGATGGGTAGAGGAAGTGAAAGGAGCTGAGTCAAGTCCAAAATAAATGAAAAAAATGTTGGACCACGAGCGCGTTAGAGGGTCAGCACGTTAGGAAGCCATTCCTCTAGAAGGATAGGGAGCTGATATCGACGGAAAATAACGATGGGACGGAAACACATATTCGAAACAAACTGCGTCAAATTTCCATCAAGATTACAAAAAAATACAATATATGCCACAAAATGGAAAACAAAATAGTTGAGCTTGGATGGCACTTTTCTGAAATAAATAACACAAACACCTGAAATATTGAGTTGCCTCTTTTTGGATAATATATTTATGTATATAGCATAACCTTGAATTATCCAATAAAGTTTATGGCGGCAAGAAAAACTAAATAAATACAGGATTATTTTATTTTATTCTCTTATCAAAACTTGCTATTCTTCTCCGCTTCCAAAATAATATATGCATGGAAAGGCTAATAATTCTTGCCGACGGAGGATGATCTGTTAGTCGTTAGCTTTTTGACAGAGGATGATTTTTTTGCTACTTTATAAAAGTTTTTTAATTTCGCGTAATTTAAGTTGTTTTATGCACCTGGGATTTTCTGAAATATTTTTTAAATTTTACAGTACAAACGGAATGTCCTGCTCAGCCTTTAAAATGACTGGATTTCGGACAATTCCGATTTTTGGACTTTGTACTATATTCTCTTTTACTGTATTACATCGTTTTGAACGTTATAGAAGAGGTACGATTCCATCATAACTTCAAGTAAAACAAATCACCTTATTATAGCAATAATGAACTCTCAAGCTTTGGAATTTAGTAATAAAGTTTCAATTATTTCAATAATGAATAATCAAATTTAAAAAGTAAATATACTTATAAATTTGACATAAGATATACTCCACTACAGAGGACTAATATGTAGACATGATTTTATGATAAGTATACGATATCGTATTTATCAAGTCAATTACCTAGTTCGCAGGAATTTAACGGTTTTTTATTCGATTGAAGATCTTTTAAAATTCATACTTACAAAATCAATCAACGTTGATACGCCGACAAGTCAGACTGCGGGACTTGGCTATTACAGGCATATTAAACGAATGAAATTTTGATATTGAACACTAAATGATTTTGTGATGATTTCCAATACATTGAATGATGTACCAACATATATAAATATATTTATTGGCATTCGGTTTTCCTAATCTGTATGTGGTCACAGGAAAGACATATACTGTAAATACGAAAATCTTAAAAATGTGTCCTTTCTCCAATGAGCTTATATAAAGATCCGTCACATTAACAACAATTTATTGAGAAGAATCGTTCATTAAGTGCCAGAAGTATGTTCTTCAGAGGATACCGAAATTATCCTTAACAACTTCCAACTTGCGTTTTCCATCTTGTCTCTTTTTTTTTTACTCCAGTTAGAAGGGCCGTTCCTTTTTATGCTCCTCGTTTCAGTTTTTCTCGCATCAAACGCTACGCTCAGGGAAATCGAGAGGATTGTTTCCAGGAACTGAACTGCCACAGCATTAAAGAAGTATTCCCCTTTCACCTATACCTTCCATCCAACTCATTTTCTCCCGACTTCCCCACTCAGGCTTGGACTACCGTAACACTCCCTCTATCTATCTTTCTCTCTCTTCCCTCCCATCTGATAGCTGTTAAGTGAGAGAGAGAGAGAGAGAGATGGAGAAAGGGAGATAAAAAAAAGACTTTACCTCCGCTCCATTACCCTCCCTTCCAACCTTCCATTGGTTTCCTAATCTATTTTTCACGTGCCCCCCTCTCTTCCTTCCAAAAACGCCTCCCGCTCTTCAATTGTCTCCTTTCCTCCCATCTACTCTCCGGATTCCTCTTTTTCTCCCTCCCTCTATCTCTCTCTCTTCGGATTCAAAACTCTTGCTCCACTCCAACTCACCCTCTCCGACATGTTCCACATTCACTCTCGCTCCGTACTTGAACAAGCGGGAGAGAGCCCGTCGTGATGAATCTTTGATAAGGTGTCGGTTCGGAAGGGAGAAGGGCCTTGATGGTACTGTATTCTATTAGTGCATACGGAGAGTTTGGAGGTGTTCAAGATGCTCAAACTCCGCATTCCCTTGTTAAGGGTGAATTTTTTCAAGCTCTAGTGATTCGGGAACAGTTCTCCGCGAATTTTTCTTTAGTCTTTATTATTATAATGAATGTGTTTTTTATAACTGCGCCTATGTAGAATGACAGACGATTGAAACGTGACGACGAAATAAACGCGGATTAAGAAATACTATCTCAGTAATAAATAGGCGAATAGCATAATGATTGGTAGGCATAATTATCAGTATTTTGGTATCTTAATAACAGATTAATTATGATCGCAAAAATATTACACAGAGAAAAACAAAGATTTTCCGGTTCGTACTTTAAGCAAATTTTATTAATTAGTCCACAAAATATGGATGATACAAACATTAATTTTACTGCAGAACATCAATAAATATCACTGTCCCAATTTTATAATTTTTACTACTATTTATTATTATTATTATCTACTACCCGACAGAATTATCGCGCTCGTCTTATGATTGTAAAAAATTCAAGAAGAGGCACATTAAAATATTTGTCGTATGTATTTCCAATATCCAAAACAAGGTGTGTTTTCACTATTGGAGATTCCTAAGACAAGTATTTTTAAGTGCTTCTTCTTGAATTATCTATTATTTTATGATTAGGGAGATAAACTGTTCAAGAAACATTACATAATAGTAAAAAGTATAAAAATAAAATTTTAAAGAAATTAATTTACATTGAATCATAAGTGTATTTCTTTAGTTTTTTCTTCCATTTAAAAAATGGGGAATTTGATCTGCCAAATAGCTGAACAACAGGAATAAAGCTGTTTCACTCGTGACGCCAAAGAAACAGATTCATTTCGAAGAGATTAATTAAAAATTAGTATCTTAGGGCACTTTTCGAAACTCGCTCGAACGCGTAATGCAAACTGCTAACAAATGTGAATATTAATGGAAGGGAATTAAAAGAGAGCCTAATAAAGGCGTGAAATTGAAAGTTAAAAGCATTGCTAACAGCAATTCAAAACGATAAATTGCTCGAAACATTTTTCTTACAAATACATATATTTAGATTTTATTGTGGAATCAGATACAATAATTTTTCTACTACTAAGAAACGAATAGTTTCTTCATTAATGCGTATTTACATTTGCAAAGCATAAGAATGACGACAAAATTGATTGTCCGCAGCGTAGAATTAGTTTGACCACAATTGCATGTGAGTTTTTCCTGCAAATAGTTTTCTATCATTGCATTAAAATAAATATTTTCGCACTTTGAGGCGTTAAATCCATTGTCTAGTCACGTAATACGAATTAAGTTTAATTCAAACATATTTCAACTATAAAAACTACTGAAGAGACTAAGACTTCGTGAAAGTCCATTATATTAAAAGTGGAAGGCATTAAATACTAGTTTAACGTGACTTTTTGCTATGTCGACATAAAATGCATTACACACACGACCGGTTTTGGTAAATAATCACTATCTCCTAGTCAGTCAGTACTGCAAATTGTGAATACTCGCAAAAACCGATAGTGTGTCTAATGCATTTTATATGGAAATAGCACAAAGTTGTATTAAATATGTGTTGTCGTTTAACACGATTTATTTTAACAACGCCTCCCACTCCTGATATCCCCGAATTAGTCCAAAGTAAAACATACAAACTATTTACTTAATTACATTATGAATAATGACTGTGTGCATTTGATTAATTAATGTTTAAAAAGTCAGTTCTATCTTTTAGCTACTGGCACCGTTTTTCGCATTCACTTCTAGATTTATCTCCAATCAAACAACTGATTAATGAGCCATTCACGCATTCTGATAATTAATTACAAGACTGAGAGATTAAGCGAAACATTTTTGAGGTCAGGTATAAAAAACCAAATTGTTTCTGGAAACAAAGTCGTCGCAGAGATAAACGAAAATCACGTCCGTAAAAACAACCTCGCTATCCACCCCTTTTATTTATTTTTTCGCCATCAACCCCATCTATTTCCCTCCACCCGCAACTAGCCCCTTCGTTCACCCCCTCCCTCCTTCCTTCTCCTCACCCTACTCTCCCCTCTACTTCTCTCATCTCCGTTCCCATTGTATCCGGAGTAGGATACACTTTATTTGACCAATCGATCACCTAGTCCTGTCTCCATTACCTTTCTTTCTTGCACTCTCACCGACCCATTCTTCCATTACCCAACCCCTCTCGGACATCAATCAATTCCCACACCCGTTCTTAACCCTCCCGCACCTTCCGCCCCACCATTCTTTACCTCCACGCCTCTCTCTTCTGTCCCACTTCCGTCCCAAGATATCTCTCCCTATCCGTCTCAAGACTCCGTTCTCCCTTTCGCCATCTAGCGGTTGGGGGACGTTCCACCTTCCGTCCATTTCTTGGGACATTGAGCGAATGAGAGGGACCCGTGTCCGAGATTGCCTCTTTCCCATCAATTCCCTTATCCGAAGCTCATGAGAGAATGGATTCCAAAGGGAAGAAGAGGACGTCGAAAGGGGAAAAACGGGGGATTTTTTTTTTGTTTACCGACGTTTCCGGTGTTTCCCCAAAACAATCTTGCGGGAATTCGAAGAGATTGATATTTATATATTGATTATTTTTAACAACGGTACCTATTAAAGGTCCGAGATCTCTGATTGCATGTTAAGGTCCACCTTGTCGTTTTTATCGTCTAAACTACCTCTTATGTCATTTCGGAAACCAAATACTCTATCAACGAACGGGCAACTTGCATTTGTATACATTCCTATCTAATTCAATGTTATTCTGTATTAAAATCCAAGGAATTTGGCTGAACTTTGTGGTAATTGATACTCATATTAACGAAGAAAATAGTAACTTTGTTAAATTCCATAATTTTTTTATTTCACGACCGGTTTCGCTAAATAACTAGCATTATCAGGACTGATAATGCTAATTATTTAGCGAAACCGGCCGTTAAATAAAGAATTGTTGAATTTAAAAAGTTATAATTTTCGTTTATTATTGTGTTAATCCAATGGAGTAAAATATCCATTAGTTGGTATTGGTTCCATCTGTTTTATATGAAGTCCATCTCTTATGATTTGTTGATAATACATAGTTAATTATGAAAGTAAGGAACAACTATGGTCAGAATTTTTAGCACGATAAAAATACCATTGGTTATTACGTATCTGAGATCAGAGGAAAGAGATTAACATTTTGCGCCCTTTTGTTAAATTACTTCGTTAAACTGAAGGAATGTTGGGAAATGTGGAAACAGGTGAAAAAAATCTGCTATGAACGGGAATCTAACCCGGGTCTTCCACTTGCCGGGTGGATATTCTACCACTGAACTACCGTAGCAGACTAATTCTCCTGTTTCAGAGCGGGAATATTTTCTTAGGTTAGGACCAGGCTATCTATGCTAGTACCAACGGGCCCCAACAGATGTTCTCAATGAGAATGCCATGTTATAAATTGATGGATTAAATGATCCGAAGATCCTTATGCGACAGGCATAAGCTGTAATGATGGGGAATGTGGGAACAGGTGAAGGAACGTGTTTATCTCGATATACGTATCTTATCTCCTATGAAAAGAGGTGTCTCCGGATAAAAGAAAACGAATCTCTAAACACACACCAAAGCAAGTTCATTTCCTATAATTATGATGAATATATGGATCAAATATGTGAAGATTGATTAAGGGGAGCCGTGGCGTAGTGGTGCGGGCGCTGGCCTGCTACGCTTAGCAAACTCGGTGCGAACCGGGTTGCCCGGCTCTCTATTTGCGTGGTTATGAGGAGAACACGCAAATCAGCGCCCCGTCCTTCGGAAGGGACGTAAAGCCGTTGGTCCCCTTGGTGTTTCTCGTTAAGAGTAGGTTAATGCCGGCACCGGGTTTCGCTCCTCCCTTGCTTTGTGATTTAGACTGAGAAGCCTTCTAGCGCTGGAGTCGTTTGAAGTCACAAGGTCCCCCCAATTGATTAAATATGTGAAGTGGAAACGATACTGAAAGTTTATACTAATGAATGAATGTATGAATGCTTGCGTTATTTTAATCAAATTATCTATACGATACATAAAGATACTTAAATAATTTAATTAGATTGAAAGAGGAATTATTATTATAAAATATACATTTATTGCAGATGTATTGAATCCCACGGATATTATTGTTCACTCAATAATATTTTGAAAGTTTGAGAAGAATCAAATATCCGCAAAAACAAATAAAATGAAATATTTTGCTCGTCTTTTCCAAAGTATCTTTCGACCAGGAAGCCTTACGATAACGATTACGATAAACTAAATATTAATTGGCCAAGTCAATTACGTCTACTACTAAAACAGAATCATTTAATAAAAATAAGAATTTAAAAAATTTTATTCATGCTAAGAAAGAAACTCGAAAAGCCATCCTCCTCCTAACGCTTCGACTAAAAAAACATCCTTTCTCATACCAAGGAAGAATTTTAAGGAGAATTAGACGCTACTTTGTACCTTCAAGACGGAAGATGCCTTCCGACTTGTCTTTCTCCCTTCTTAAGACTTTCTTTTCCTTTACCTTACTCTATCGTCTTACACAGCATAAATGCTTCTTACCTTAACCTTTCTCATTACCCTCTATCTCGCTTACGCCAATTCTCCATACCTCCGCTGCGCACACTGTTCCTTCTTCCACCCCCCCATCTTATTAACTCCGCATGCCATGGCCAGTTCATTAACTCACTATAGGCATACTAGCATCCTATCCCGACCCCAGACTTGCTGCCCTAGTTAACGCGTACAAGTTTTAGATTAAAATGATCAACCTCAACCGTCTCCATCTCTCTCTCTCTGTTATCCTACATGCACCAGAAATAGGGAGTCCTTTTATAAAGCCTCCCGATGCAAACCAAGTTATCAAAGAAGCTGAATTTTACGTCTCTTTCTTTTATAAGACCCTTTGACCACAAAAGTTCTTCGCTGAATTAGGTACGACAGTATTTCAGTAAAGGAAAATGAAGACGAAAATACATTTCCATAGTCAACGATAAGTTAATTCAAATTTTTTTCACTCTATCATCTATTATAATGTCTTATCCTATATATAATTTTGGAAGTGTCCGTCCGTCCATTCCCCCCTGTATCTCAAAAGCAGTTTGTCGTAGAGATATGCGGTAAACTGCGTTTTGTTTTTACAAAGTAGGAGGTATCTATAAAACCATTTTCATTTCCATTAAGTACCGCGTTCGAATCCAGGAGACAATTATATTTTCCTATAAGTTTACACGGGATTTTCGATTTTTCAGAGTGCAAGGTTTTTTTCCTTCATTCATCAAAATACGTAAATATGAACCGATTTTCTTCGGTTTTACTTTATTCGACGGCTAAAACTCTAAGCCATCTTATTATTTTGATGTTTACATGTTACGCGGTCGAAGTTTTCAGTAATACGAATTCTTTTTTGAAATTCTGCTGATTTTTCGTACTCATTCCGGGCGTTGCCAAGGAGACTCTCATTGTTGCCTCCGATTCAACTACTGTCAATTAAACCTTCAAATATATGAAAGAATAGCGTTATTCGCTCCGTACTTTTGTTTAAGTATCGAAATGATACATGGCGAAGTAAATATTTACGGAAAATTATTCAGTTAACTGCGTATGGGAATCGTTTCAAACAATTTAATCAAAGCAGTTGAATCTTCATTTCATCGTTTGAATGCCGGAATCTTATCTTTTTGTAAGTAGAACCATCATATTACACATCTGTAATGCTCATTAACGCAAATAGGCTCACGCATAACTTTAAAATTAGATGAGAATAAGGACATAGGTTATGTTTAACACATTACATGGTTATCTTCTCTTCATTGTTAATTTAAATAAACGGTTGCATTGATTGTTATATAAAACGAAAGGACATATAATTCAATATAAAGATACAAATAAAATTAAAAATAAAAGTTCGTAAACAATTATTGTGTAGGATTAATTTCCTCTCAAATATGACTTTTAAAATGCAGATTTCTGACTGACTTCGCATAATAAATTGTCAATGCGCGCACACAGCCGTGCCCTCAGAGAGATTGGAACCCGCGAACCCTACCTATACCTGGAAAATCCATTAGTATAGTAAAATGTGAAATATTGAGATCAACTTTTCTTACACAATCCTTAATTTTTTATAAATTAATTGCATAAAAAACCGCGCAAACATTGCGCGGGTTCAGCTAGTAATTATAAAATTTTGATGAAAATATAAGTGTAAAAGCCACCCTCTTCTAATAGATGACCTATGCAACTTCTGTAATCAGAAAAAGGCTTATTAAACCATATTCGCCCTAATGTTGTAAAGGATCTGTCGACAGCCGTAATTTCCAAATCATTTATTAAACTTTTCTCATTAGAATCAAGAATGAGTCTTCATCGAACACCACTACCTGGTAAATAAAGTGTGAACAAGGTTTACAAAATTTATAGTTGTAGAAGTAACTTATATCATCTGTATGACATAACGCACATTCATGAAACAAGAAAGTATATACATAATAAACTTCCTTCATTGCCGACATACAAAACTCGGCAGAAAATTTTCCGAACGAAATCTCCAGCATACGATTCGATTTTCCATTCACACAAAATAAGAATAGAGAAAATGTAGATATCCAATACACGATATTAGCATTCTGAGTTAAAGCAGCCTCACCGGAATCGCTGGATCTAGTTTAGCGAATAAATAAAGGCCGTCTGTCATCCTGTGTCACCGTATCGGACCATCTGTTGCCTCGAAATATCCATGACGAATGCTCAGATGTAAACGAAACTTCTTTTATGTTAGCTTCTAGCATTGATCCAGAAATGTGAGGATAGCGGGAAAAAACCATTAATCATATTATCCGGTTTAAGAATGAATGAAAAAATTAATTTTAACAGCTGTAAACGAGAAATTAATATACGTATAAAATCTGAGAGCGTCCGTGCGGATCGCTGGGGGTGTGCGAGTATGTAACCGCTAATGGGTCAATAACGGCAAGTGAAATTTCAATCAATCTTTCCGAATTTAGCTGGGCAGACTAAATTACTAAAATTACTAAAATTGTATACTAATCAGTGATGAAATCGCAAAGAAAAATTAATTCCACGTCGAATTTTCTTTGAATTTAGCTCGTAATCCCAAAAAATTTAAAAAACGATAAATTTTCAATTTTTTACAAAAAGATATTGTTATGATTATTTCTCTCGTGTCGCCATATTCGAACTCATTCAGTAAATAAGGCGAATCATGGTTTTTTATTTGTTGATTAATAACTGTCTACATAAATAATATAAACCTGTGTGCCGAATTCCTTGACTGATATAATATGAATCAATAAATAGTTTGGTATTTTGCAAAATTAAATAATAAATATCTTTAGATGCAATTAAATAACTGATTTTAACTTAAAAGAACCTTCTCGTATAAGAGTTCAAGAGGCCGATTAGCCAGAATAACAACAACGGTTCGAACAATCTTATCTCGTCGGAAAATTATTATCGTATGCGCAAAGTGAATACGCTTCGCCGCGAAAAATTTTTTCTCTGAAAATTTTTTTCATCTCTTTGTACGGAGACTAACCTTTCGATCAATAGATGCGGTCGCGCGACAAACTCACGTTAAGCATCAGTTCGAGAGAGGATTTTTTTCTCTCAGACCTATTAATGAAAACAAGGGTCGGTGCGTTTTGACCGCAGGGCTTCATTCCCGCTTGGGAGTATTTCATATTTATCCGATCATTTGATTTAAGCGGTAAAAAAAAAAAGCTCAGACGCCGGCCGATCCAAAAGCGTGCGCGCACGTGAGCGTCCGGGATACTCTCCATTGAATATCAATTGCTAATTATATCGTTGTAATGTAACCCACGCCCAGGATCGCGCTTTATTTATTCATGCGGTTTAATCTCGCCACTGAACGCCACTTTATCACAGTTCGTTCGAGAAGAGATCCGTGACATAAATAAAGAGATCTCGGACGTGAAGCCAATCCGCTTTGATTATAACGTGAAAGGGGATTTTTAATTAGCTTTAAACCGTAGAAATCCGAGGAGATTAACTACTACTAAATGCTATTAAAAATTAGGAGAGCCGACTTTCATTTTCCCGCTAAATCATTTATTTGGTGGCATGAACGAGTACTCATATAGGTAATTAACGGAGAATAATTCAGTAATCCTCTTGGCAGTGGACTCTCCATTCCGCCACGAATAGCTCGCTCGTTCAATGGATGCTAATGATGTCAAAAGTAATCTTCGCACATCACGCCACACGAATTATTGTTTCGTCATTTATTCCCCAGCCTTGATCTATTGGTGCCTAAGCTTAAATTAAGCAGTCACGCAATCGGTATTTACCACTCCCGCAGAAACAAAACTTTATCGTGCTTTCGGATCTTCGAACACCATATGATATTAAACATGACATATTTTGCAATAATAATCTCATTCACGTGTTCGGAATATAAACTATAAAACCGAAACTGTGCTTATCTTATAGTATTCCGAAGACCTTATAAAAAAACAAATAAGTTGTCGAAACAAGGTTAAAACTTAGTGATGATGAATCAAGATAACAGCAAATCCCGATCCAGCAATCAATAAATGGTAAAAATGTTGAAAAATAAATACCTAATCGAAATCTAAAAACTCAGGAGAAAGATTCTTTTTGTTTGTGTGAATTTGCTTACGACTGAAGATATCTGGATTGGTTTTAAAATATAAAATTCCATGAATCAGGTCAGCCTGGAGGGAGAAAATATATTTGCCAATCGAATTTCATGCCAAAAAATAATACCTAGCAATGGTTGAGATTTGATTAGTAAGTCATACAATTTCTAGTAAATTTTCCACCTTCATTAAAAAGTTTATAAAAATAATATATAAATAAACAATTTCCTGGCTAATACTTTAAACAATTAATGCAAACAACCATGTGGATAAAATCAAGAATAATAAGTACTTTTCTTTGTATTTCCAACAGCTATAACAAGGTTATGAAAAACTCGTTATGGATATTGGAGCAATAAGACGAGCTGGATAATTCTCTAATGAGTTTACTGCGGGAAAGGAGTATCCGTGCATCCAATTTACGTGATTACTAAAAATTTTCGCATTTTATTTTGTTTATTATAACTGAATAACTCAATAATCAATTATATTAATAATCAAAATTGAAGGAAATTCCGATAAATGTTTTTTCTCTAAGAATATCGAGTGAAAGGCAAAACAATTTTACCATTAAAAATTCAGTACCAAAATTTATTTTTTTATTTTTAATGGATTTTTTAATCATGAGACTAAAATATTTCATATAAATATTTTTACATTAAAAAAGTAGTGTGAATTATTCATATAAATTCCCACAAATTTTCAACGGCATAACATTATTTGTGGTAGTTCGTTTTCGAGTATAACGACTGAGTATGTTGCTTCATAGGAACAAAGTTAGCCTTATACGGAAATTATAGATATTTTATAATAAGCGAAGGAATGCGTAGAATATAAAATTATTCAAAATTTTCCATTTCCGTTCATCGTATTCCACAAAAAAATATATATGCAGGAACATTCACCGAACAAAAACTCAAAATGCGTAAAATTGCCAAACTTTTTCTCGAACGATCCCGCATCATCCGGCAAAGAAATAATCAGTTGACCAGTCACGCTCACCACAAAAATTATAAACTGCTTTAATGAAACAAACATTACCCCTTGGGATAAGTAATGCGAAAACAAGTTACGTTCATCTTTTCGCCGGGAAACTTTCTTTAACGCTTAAAACACTGTCCGATAAGAAAACAAGCCCCTAAGCCGTTAAAGTTAATCTTTCCATTTCGAAAGTTTTTTTTATCTCGCTTCCTCCTCTCTCCCTCTCTCTTTCTTCGGCCATAACCCTTTTCTAACCCCTGCCACCCTTTCCTCGTGTTTACGACCTCGATGCATATGTCCACTGTTTAAAACGCAGCGCAAGACTTCCACGAACCTTCACCTCCCCTTCTCAACCCACCACCCCCCCCCCTCACTTTCTCTCCCCTACACCAAATTATCCTCCTCCTACCCCCTCTCCTCTTACCCTAAAAAAAAAAAAAAAAAAAATTACAACCCGACCCCCATCCCATTTCCTAAAAACCCACAAAATCACGCAAAGTCAGGGGGAAAAGAAACTTCGCCACTTAGCCCGAAAGAAGATTTCCACAGAGAAAAGAGAGAAAAAGATAGGAGGTGGAATAGAGAGGGGGTAAAGAGTGAGACAGAGATATAGATAGGGGGAAATGGAGAGAAGGGGAAATGCCGAAGAGACCGAAAATAAGGGAGTTGGGGGGGAAGGGGGTGGCGTATTGTCGGATGAGGGGTTGGATGACGCGGAAGATTCACTGGGAGTCGAGGCTTATAGAGTGGGTGGAGAAAGGAGAATATATATATATACGAAAGGAATGAGGAGTTGAAGAGAGAGAGAGGAGGGGAGGGGAAAGGATGGGAAGGAGCGAAATTACCGGGTGAGTCAGCAGTGGTCCGATGAACATATCTCTGTTGAGCATCCTAACCCAAAGGAGGCTGCTAACTGCCCCTCCATCTCCAGGAATTTCCTCCTCCTCCTCCTCCCCCCCCCCTCCCTCACCCTTCCAGCCATCCTCTCTCTTTATATCACCATCATTCCTCAACTCCCACCCTCGGAACGCTCCTCCTTGGAAAAACACAACGTGTTGCAGTCTCCACGCAGCAAAACAACGCAATGAGACATATCCTCTCGAGGCCTTTGGCGCTTTACTAAGAAATAAGGCATTTGTTTCTCTCGCGAGAAGAATCTTCCCTCTATTCTCCCTCCCACCCCAATCCTCATCTCCCAAAGGGGAAAGACAAAGTGACGTATTTACATCCTCGTTCCCGTTTACATTCGGGGGCTGCCTCTTTGTCGTTCTCCAACAAAGGTGTCGCCGTGGAAAACTCCTTAGAAATTCCTTCAAGAAGTATCACAGCCTATTTCTAAAGGAATGTTATACTTTTAAACGGACGCGCTGCAGAATTTTTGTGACAAGCGTTTCATCTGACTCCCTTTTTAGTTTAACCCTTTTGTAGCCAAATTATTACTCTTAGGCAATTTAAGTTAAGCGAGTCGTTTTGATTATTCTTTCTAATAATGAATCACCGAGGATAAAACAACTAAACACAAAAAATAATATGTCAAAAGCGATGCCAAGGAAATGTTTAGTTGAGTAATTGTAATGTAATCTTTACGTTTAAGTTCATCCCATCTTCGTAAATTATCCTTTTATTTTCAGTTGTAAAAAGCTTTGTTTGCACGACAGGAAAATAAACGTATTTACGTTAATTTCTTAATCGCAGATAATCCATTTCCTTTTAATAATATATGCTGTGTGCACACGAAAGGAAATCAACCGCGTTTACGTGTTTATTGTTGATAGCGACATATTTGACATCCATAGGAAAAATGAAAATGTTTACGTATTGTTTTTCAATGTGAAAAGTGATTCTAAGTATTTTCCATTGCGAAAATTACCCCAAGTGTTTAAAAAGTATTCATTAATGTAATTTCTGATTGTTATCCTTGAGGAAGCTGTAGTCAAGAGCAAATTGTAATTTTGCAATCATATTCACTTATCTGTATGGTGAAGTCATGTGCTGGACAAAGATTTTTTTACTTGTAGTAAAATCATCAGCATAATAATCGAATCGTGTTATAAAATCGGAATAAAATTAAATTTTCAAGGAAATTTTTATTTAAAAAATTCATTAATTCACAACTATTCCACATTTCATGGTTTTCAGATTTTTTCCTATTGCTTTCACTTTCATAACTATAAACCTGCAAAGTCTCAGGTTCTAGCCTTTTCCAAATCTACTTCTTTTATAACGACGCGACGCAAGGACGCACGCAACTACCTACATTACAAAATTAATAATACTATAGGATTGCTTTTCCTGCCTCCTATAATTCGGAAAATCTTTCAGGAAATTCAATTTTCTCATCAACCTTAAGTCTCATAATTAAGTCCCAGCTCTTTATTCCAATGTTTTCCTAACAAATATGGATGAAAGTTCAACTTAAAATATCTATAAAAATTAACGCTGGAGAATTTCGGAAATATTTTTAACTTTGTTTATATCTTTTAAGATTAATTTTTTAGAGTTATTTCCGTGCTTATATGAGATAATAGATTTCCCATTGCGTGCCCGTTCCAAGGAACCTACTAGTATATACTTTGGAGCATTTATCCCATGAGAGCATTTCGTAATAAAGACAGGGTCTGCTATTGCATTGCTTTAATCCATCAAGTTATTGAATCGATAAAACACACATTTTTCAATGTCTCTATGATGAGAACTCAATCACATTATTAAAATTGATTAGACAATAGAATGGAAACGTAAAAATTAAGCGCAAAAGTATTATCGTTTAAGTTTTACTTGAAATTAAATATTTAATGAAGAAAATCATTCTAATATTGTAAATATAAGTAATCGTTAATGGTGTTAATCATAATATAAAAAATAAAAATACATAACATTCATTATAATTGATAAACGTCAACATCAGGTTAACTCATTAGTCGTAATGTAAAAACTTTTTAAAATATGGCCAAAATATAATTTTCAAAGCATTGGCGTGCTATGAAATATCTCTTCACTTTGCGCTACTTCAGATTACACGCAGAGAAATTATAGTGAAATCCACTGATTAAGCCTTTGAAGAACATAATTAAACTTGCGAGATTAACTCCGTCCAGTTGCACTCTATTGTGTTCTCGACCATAGTTTCGCTGCTCGCAACTCGGAGAGAAATTTCATGCATGCGCATGAACTTCGTGGAGATTGAAGCGGAGATAAGATTAGTTTGTAGAATCGTTGATCTAAAAAAAAATACAGCACGGTAGCATAAAATTCAGGATAATGAAGTTTGGTTTGCTTTATTAACTAAAACTAGCGTGTAGCCCGTAAAAAATGACTGGAGTAAAGACTCGATCGTTCAAGCTATTAATGGAGATCAAATTGGCATCTGAAACATAAATTGTATTGAAAATCCTTTCCCTCTCCTTCATTCCCCCTCTCCCACTCTCTTCTCCTCTCTCCTTACTCTCTCCTTTCCTCTACCTCTCTCTCCTTTCTTCTCTCACCATCCCTCCCTCCCCCTCCCTTTGTCCCCTCCCTCTCTCTCTCTCTCGTATTGAAAGGAATCAAAGCACGTTTACACCCATAAGGATTAAAATAACAATATGATATCGAAGTCTAACAATGGAATTGGTAGGCAAGACAACACCCCCTTAAAATGGCTAGATTTACTTAAACTGTGTGAATTAAACGTTTAAATTGAGAGATTTCGAAGTGTAGGCGGAAAAAGACCAACAGAATAAGAACGTTAATAATGTTTTCTTCAAAATGGTTCACACCCGAAGTTCGTAGGTCAATTCTTTCTAATTTTAATCTCAAAAAAGAAGGAAAGTTCATTTTTACGTGAAATTACGTGTTATCTTATTGGAAATAGAAATTATCCCCTAGAGTCAAACTCGGGTCTTTGATTTCGAGTTTGATACATTAAAACGTTTTGTTATTATATCATAATGCTATCCTGAAAATTTCATCAAGTTCGGTTCAGTCGTTTGCGAGATATTAAGCTTCAAAAAGCATTAGTGACAAAGTGACACTCGTTTATATAGTTTAGATGCAAGCTCCTTTCGTCATTAGATAGCGTATGGTACGGTACGGAAAGTGTACGGTTTTTCATCGTTAACTTTTAACTGAGGTAGTTTTAATGGTATCGGTATTCCTTAGAAAACGGGCTGCAAGAAATGACACTTGTCTAATTCGTTTATCCACTGATAAAGTTCTAGTAGTGGACACTATGCAGAAACGCTTTGGAGCAATGGTAAAAGAAATAAAAGGAGCATTAAAGCCTTCTCTGATGCAAATAAAACTAATTGTCCAAGGATAAACTAGCGCACCAATGAGCAATAATTTTATAACTTTAACATGCTGGCCAAATTACGCAACATGTGCAATAATATGTAGAGCATTTTTATTGGAACCTGATCATTCCTGAGTTAGATAAGCAAGAAATTTTTCATATCTATCATTTTTAAAGGCAATGGGCGATTAAATTACCTTACAATGTGCGCAAAGTTAACAAATTGTGTTGAAGAAATTTAAACAAAAAATACTAATTTAAATCGATAAGAGAAATCTCGTGGAAAATAATAAAAAATTATTTTCAACGTCAACAAACTGGCAAAATTACGCAACATAGGCAATAACATGTAGAACATTTTTATTGGAACCTGATCATTCCTGAGTTAGATAAGCAAGAAATCTTGACAACTATTAATTATTCTTTCAAGAAAGTATGAGATTAGATTACATTACGTGTGCTAATTTAACCAATTGTATTTGAGAAATTAAACAAAAATACTCATTTCGACAAGAAAAAACCTAGTGAAAAATGGAAAGCTAAAGATAATGAGGCAAAAGCTGGTCGTAGTCGCCCCAATGCGCCGACAATTTGCCTACCCTTCATCAGCAAATTGTCTCGGTAAGTTCTCTCTCTATTTCTCTCTCTCTCTCATACAAAGGGTGGTAGGAAGTTCCTACAGATGGCACATGAGGCTTCGGACCAACTGATAGCGAAACGGCAGCGCTTGTATATATAAAGGGAGCTAGTATCCGCTTTTAGTCGCCGCGTTAACTAAAGTTACTACCAATTTTTCTAGTAAAATATACATATATTTTTAAAAGTTAATACATTTCTTTCAAACACTTAACTTTTCCCATCAAACTGATACAAAAAATTTCCTTATAGCTCATTTTCATTATTCATGATTAAGCGTCATAGATTGGTTGAAAAATAAAAAAAGAAATAGCTGATTATTAAACCTATTAAATTCAATGGATGGTGTCGTTTTTATTTATTTATTTCATAAATAAAAAATTATTATATGATTTTCTATTTGTTTCGAAATTATTGATCATAAAGTGTAGAAAGTAAAGTAGTATGATATTTAAATAACAAAAATAACATGTCTGTTACATTATCAAGTAGCACAATGACATACCAGTGAATGTCAGACATTTATACCATTTGCACAGTTGACTAGGTGAAAGTATTAACTTATATATGACTAAACCGGAAGTTGCAGCGTGGGACATTTGAAGAAATACAAGTTCCCCTTTCGTTGAATGGTATTTAATCCGCATGTTCATGTGTAAGAAAAATTTCTCAAGTATTTAACAATGGCAACTAAGCTTATCAATGCTGAAGGACCGCAAAATTGGCCTGTTTTACGGAACTAATTCCGAACTAATTCGGAGTGGATTTATGCTCTCTCAGCAATAAAAGTAAACATTTGAGATTTAGCCGCACATGCGCTGAGGAGCAGGTATATTTGGCGATTCAAAGCACTTCTAAATCAAATAAGAATATCCTGAATTCGTTCCCGTTTAAAATAAACGGAGAAAAAAATCTTTAACGGAGCCTGTGAAGTAGCAATTTTAAATGACCGAGTTTCGCTGAGTAAATGAAAAAAATTTAACCGGATCAGCCAATATTTAGTTGACCAAACAATCCCTCCGAAGCCTACCCAGAGTTAGGCTAAAATTTATTATTTTTAATGGAAAGATGCCCTGTCAAAAAAATTGCGATTGATAATAAGGTTGATAAATCGGAGTGGCCATGCCTCTATTCTATAGTTATCCTAATTAATGTGCGAACGCAGAGAAGGGAACCGTTCCGTATAATATCTAAAGAATTTCGGCTCATTATTACACCTGATCCGATTATATTGTTAATCTTTTCAAGAGCACTGTCGTAATACTGCGTTACGATTTACAAATGTTTTCGAAAATAATACTATAATTTAAACTGTTTTTTTCATTTCATTTCAATTTTTAATCGGCCTATCCTAATGAAATGAAAAAGAATTATTTTATTTTAAACAAACTCGGTTCCCCTGCTCTATCCATGTCGTATAGACATTAAGAAACCGCTAATGAAAGGGTTAGTAAATATTATCTTCCAGCCAAATGAAACATGGCTAGTACATCAGTTTGTAAAGAGATTAAACTACGTGATAAAATCGTTTGAAGTTCTTAGTTTTAGAAGTGCCATTCTTTTATATTAGAAGATCGAGTTAAAATCGTTTTTTTTAGACAAACGTGATTTTATTTCCCTCTCAGGTTACTTTAAAAATCACTAGACAACAATGATCGCGAGATTTTTTTCATGCAACCACAAAAGATATCCGGTCGTTTATAATCGGCGCGGGAAAAAGCATTTCCGCCTCTCAGCTCTAACAGATAGCTTTGGGCTTTATTTTCTTCTTTCCGAAAGATTCCTCTCGTTCTCTTCCCAAAAAAAAACCCATTCCAGACTCCTCCTCTCCTCTTTTTCATGACACTCTCCGACTACCCCTCCAGCAGCCAAATCGTCGCCACGAAATTCCCATTGAAATTTATGGCGGACCAATCACGTGGCGGATCCCTGCGGTTGTCGCATTTTTCCTCCTCTATCCCTCCCTTTCGACACTGCTTTTAACTCTCTCCTTCTCTCTCTCTCCCTATTTCCAACACTTTTCACCCCCTCCGCGCTCGTATGCGACCAGTTGACGCCTCGGCCACAAACGGTTGGACGAAATTCCGCAATTTCGCTAAAACGCGGCGGACAGGGCGATATTTAATGAAACGGATAACTACGTCCAAGATTTTTGCAGAAAGCCGATTTTTCCGCACTCTGCCAGATAGATAAAGTACCTACTCATAACTGGAGAAAACAAGTATTGGGGATAGGAATGTAGGTAAATCAGCGGGCATGGTCGATTTCGGAAGAGCGGTACGCGAATTGGTCGTTGGAGCTGCGGATATTGGATTAATGCGGGATAATCTGCTTTTTTCTTTCTTTCTGTCATTACGATTGTTTCGAAACTATCTTCACAGTATGCCAGAAGTTCAATATGGCGATTGGATAAAGACGTGTTCGCAAGATGTCGGTTAATTCAATTTTAAATCAATGAACTTCTCGAATTTTATTTTCGTTCGATATTGAGCATATACGAAATAATTTAATTTAATTTTAATGCAAATAAATAGTTTGGTTTTTATAAAACGTATTATAAAAATACTTTGTGCGGTATTAAGAATGAGTTTATAATATTTAAGACTTTACAAACCTCATTACCAGTAAATGTTATTAAAACCATCGTACTTCCTGTTAATTTAGATTGGTAGGCATAATTATGCTATCATTGAGTAATAATTTCACGATCGATACCATTTCCTGATGTATCTAATTTCAAATAAAAGACGGCGTTAGGAGAAACTATTCGTCGCAGAAAATGAGACATAAAATGAATTCGGTTATCGACTGACTGAGATATGTAATTCGGAAACTTGAATTATCCATCGAAAACTCACTAATGCTGCGAATTTGACATGCTCTCCTTTCAAGACACTTTCTTTATCCAATCATCCTAATTGGTTATGGTAGACGCGAGCACTCAGCACGCGCAAATTAATCGGCATTCCATAATATAAAATAAACGCTTCCGTAGCATACTCTTTCTTAATAGCACTCTAAGTAAAGTTAGCATCCTGACATATTTAAACTATGTACACATACTAATACCAACTTACTCGCTAGGAAAAATCCCGTGTGTGGTATTTACCTACGCGACCAACATCAAAACCTAAAAAAGTACGAACGTCAGATAAAAATCTACTAGACACCCAAGTCGAATCTCCCTCCCCTATACTCCGATTTCTGCGCTAAAAACTCCTCCCACATAGTCCTCCCCCTTTCCCGCACACACGGCTGCATCCAAACCTTTATCCGAGGGGACACAAAGCGACTACCCCCCCCCCACCCCCTCCCTTCCATCCGCCCCACAATTCCCAGCACCACTACAATGAAATCACTCTCCGTGCCCTATCTCTTCCGATTCCAACCCCCGGTGGTATTCCAACCATCTCTCCGAAAACTCCCCCCTTTTCCCTCCAAAAAAAAAAGCTCCCACGACCTCCCGCGGAGGTTCAAAAAAAAGTACTCGTCCCCCTTCCTCTCTCATACGCGTGATGGCTTAGGGGTGGCCCCACTATACTGCCAAGATCTCCTCATCCAGAGATTCTGACGCTATGACTCTTCCATAGCAACCGTAACTTCTTCTTCTTTTTATAACTATCCATCTATTAATTTCAGAGCTTCCGCTTCTCTCGAATGTCATAACTCTCGGTGATATATTCTTTCCGACTTTTGGGTTCCAAGATGTCTGTCTTTTTTTTCCTTCTCGTCATGAAGAGTGTGTCTGTGAGAGCGTTTGGGGTCGCAACTATTTTATTGCCGTGTATTATTATATTTTTATAGATTTGACACTTTTCCTCGTCTGGAATCGTAAAAAAAATATATATAGTATAAAGCTTCGCTAGAGATAACGCTTTGCCGTATTTTTTACGGAGTGAAAAGTATGTTTCTTCGTTGACGAAGTGTTTCCGAAGTTTGAAGAATTATTTTGTTGTACTTTGCGTTCCTTTTAGGATTTAGGATACATACATGGAAGGAAATTTCTGCGCTACTCTCCAAAATTGAAACATTAAGACGCCCCTGTTTTGAAAATATATTTTCGGGTATGCATAAGGCGTTGTGAAGAAAACACCCATTTAAACTGCTAAATTAGTATCATTAACTGCTAAGATTAATCATTTAAAAAAATATTTTAATTATGTTTCTTTATACCAGAGGCGTGCATTGGGGATATGGTGCTTATGGCAAAATTTTAGGAAACGCCTTGGTTATGTAGGATATATTTTTTCTTTGTTTTAATAAAGAAAAATAGCGTTTTTTTACAAATACATAAATCAACGTTTGAGTATTAAAATAACACTTATTTGTGGGGAAATTAACTTTTCGCACTTTTTGCGGGACGTTTGGCGCCTTTTGCAAGCAGCGCCTATGGCAAATACCACCTCCGCCATACCCTAATTACGGCACTGCTTTATACTAACATAGCCTTCTAATTCAAGATATAATTTTCCTTAAAAAACGATATGCCAAAGTTAAGTTTTAAATATTCGTCAAATGCTTAATTGACAAAGAATTAGTAATATGAATTATTGCAAACAACCTCGAAATTTAAACAGCATAGATTTCATAGCAATATGATTTAGAACCAGGTTATTTAAATCCGCACCAATTACATTTACACCATACGTAAGACGTAAGAAACATTACTTACTTACTTATTCAAGTGAACTGATAAAATATAACAATAATATAGTCACGTTATGCAATCTTTAGCCATCATGGCGACCGGGCACCTGGGTTGTTCAGTCCTTAATGGAAAAATTTCTTCAGAGTATCTGGATCGTAAATTAGTTCTAGAGCATTTTGAAGTCACTGACCTTCCATTCCAGAATTGAAACGAAAGTGTTTTCAAGGAAATGAGTCACTTCCGCGTAATTTGTCTTATAAATGCTGTTTTTATTAAAATTGATGCATTGTGTCAATATGGCTCTCGTATCTTATATCCCGGGCTTTTAAGTATTTCAAATAAAAAGTAAGATTCGACATGTTTTGATGTTTACCAACTGAATATCTCCGATCTCATTCCATCCCCTTTGTACACATTGGGAAAACACTTGAAATCAAATCTACGCTGACCAATAGGACGTCCACAAACACTCTACCGTCATACAAAATTTTGTTTAAATTTTTAATTATTGAAATATTAGAGTACTACTATAACCTGTATCATGATTTCTTTTTTAATACGTATTTTCATTTTTAATGGGAAAGCCCTTTCTTTGATATATCGATAACTCTTTTCAAAATATCATAGGTGCGAGTTATATCGATGGTCAAATATTATTACGAGTGCAGAATGAGAGGGATTCATAAATTTTACGATTCTTCGATATCGATATTTCAAATAAATAAAAAACTGTGCAAAATAAGTGATTGTAGATGAAATACTAAAAAAGAAAAATTCATATTTTAAAAATACTTATATTTTTCCAGCCACCATTGCGAAACTTGCATATTATGAGCTTATTTTTCAAATACTTCGGCTAATCTTGCGTTTTCCGACACTCAACAGGGGTTTGGTGGTACGTGTACCCCTAGGGGTACGTCAAAATTGTTAAAGATTACAACTTCTACTCATACTTTGCCTTTCGTGCATGACTTCGAAATCAAAAGTTGCAATATGAGGACTAAGAATAACGTCATAAAACAGAAAAACTTGCCAAAACTGTGAATTTTAACGTTCTTGATACAAGTGCCATTCACTAAATTATCACCTAAATTGTAATTGGGGGTACGCGACCATAAAAAAAAAGCTCTAAGGGGTGTACGCGAGTAAAAAACCCCTGGGTTAGAAGAACGAAAAAATACCCTACCTACATTTTCCCATCGGCATTCCCCAATCCCTTTTAAAACTTCCCATCCGTCAACCACCTCCAAAATGGCCACCCCTTTACTATTCCATTCTCCGCCATCTCCTTTTCTCAATCGATAATTTCCCAAAGGTGCCACTCTACACACTTCCGTCATCTCTCCACGCATCATCCCGATGAAGTGTTTGTTTAAAAGTTTCTCCCATTCTTTCACTCTCTCCCCGTACTACGAGAGTTCGTCGTAATCCAACTTGTTCCGGTTAATTGCTTCGGATTCACTCAATCCAACCCCTTCTTCTCCTCGCTTCACCCCTTCTTTTTCTCCATCTTCTACTGCTGTGTAAATAGGTCTCGAGATTCAACTAAAGAGAGAGAGAGGCAAAGGGAGACTTTTTGGAACAGTTTCATTCGGGACCGCTTTCACCCCCTCTCTCTTCTTTTCCATCACTCGACGCCCACTGACTTATGAATGAAACCTTCGCGCTAACTGATTTATAAATGACGCGGGAGAGCAAATTCTCCCTCCATACCTCCTCTCTCTCTCTCCCACTCCCTCTCTCCCTCCCTCCTCCCCTCCCCCACCGCGCACCTCCTAGCTTCGTCAACACACGCCGCAGACTTTCTTCAATCATCTCCCGCCGGGCGCCGTTTTTCATCGGCCAAATTAGAAGTCGCGGAATATAGTTTTTTTAATCTACATTAATTAAAGCCAAACGAAGGGCGTCGTCTGATTCTTTTTAAATTAATAAAGTTCGGGCTTTGATAAAAAGGCGAAATTCTGGAGGGAAACGTGCATGGCTGCAAAGCACTGGACAAATAATAAATCGATAAATAATCTTTTTAAATCGTGGTATTTGTCAAAACGTTAAGCGAAAATGGAATGCACCGTATTTTTTTAAAAATTAATACCGTTAAGCGTATCGTTTTCAAGAAGATGCGAAAAACCGTTATAATGAATAGAAATTGACGTTAGTAAAAACATGCTCGTAAAGGATTTCACAGGCTATCCGAAAGAAAGAAAAAAGATGATAGAGAGAATAAACCACAGAACAAACGAATGGTAGAAAACTAGAAGTATCATGTTTCAGACATATAAACTATGTATGGTAACTCAATCGAGAGGTAACCTTTTTCATACACATTCATCAACGAGAGTTCGTATATCAATCCACCATGGAGTCTATAACTTAAGGGGACACTAACCTGATAATCTGTTGGGCCAGGCCAGTCACGTGATTTTTGGTCAAAACGCGTTGACCCCGTGGTCATTAGTCCGCTGTATCCGCTTTTCAAAACGGCGTTATTTTTTGCCTTGTCGTGGTCGTATTTGCCAGGCCCTGCAATACAATTACATTGCTAAATCCACGCACAAAATCCACTTTCGTGACATATTATTGCTTTCGCGTTTAAGCTTTTATTTCGACTCATTTCTCATTCCATTCAAGTGACATCTGTCATTTTATTTCCATTGAAATTAGGTTTATTTCGAACACTCTAATCCAGTTTTTATTTCATTCCACCTTTATGAAAATTGAGATTTTTAATTAATTAACCTATGTTTTTAATGTAATATTTACCCATATGCTTCATAAGCCAATATTTTAAGTATTTTGCTTCGTTGATTTTATGATAAGGAAATACTACGATTATCAGACAATATATAAATTATTCACGTTTAAAAAGACGTTTGCCTGGGGATACGCTCAAGAAAAAACAACATCATGATGAGATTCGAAGAAAATTACAACCTGCCTTCCATTGAGCTTTACAGGAAAGGATATTTAATATATCGCTGATTTCGCTAATGCATTATGTAATATAGAGAAAAATTAAACAATAAATAAACAAAAAATTTATATTTGCCCGTAACCGAGTATCGTGTGACACGTTCCGAAAAAATTGGGCATTCCAATTTCGCGAGCGATATCATAATTACCAGGATAATCTGGAATCTTGAAGTCTCCCACTCTTGGTCCCGTGGAATTGAAAGGAAAGACGAGAGCCTCTTTCTTAGGTTTGCGTTTTCCGAAGATTGGAGTCGAAGTAGCGGTGACTGAGGCACTTTCGCAGTCTCTAGTGATATTCGTATCGGCTCGCGTGGAGATGGTACTACGGGTTAACAGCGAAGCCCCGTCGGATCTTCTGTGCTGGTGCACAGGGGATTTCTCCCTCCGCTGCTGAACAGCTCTTCGGAGATGCTTTCCCGCCTGAAAATTAAGGCGTCACTGTCAGTATTTTGCTTTATTGAACAATTAATTTTCAAGAGCAAGTGAATGGTCGCCATTTTTCTTATGGTATAAATAAGTTTTCTTATATACTTAAAAACTAAGCGATATCTTTTTAGTTCATTTCCTCGCATTTTGTTTAATGATTATAAGAAAATTTTAATTGGAAAAATTCAAAGATTATATGGAGCCTGTTGCGTTTATGGGTATTTTATTATTATTTTATTACTAGCGGAATTGTCCGTAATAATGACGGGTGGGCCTGAATGAAGTACTGAATTAAAATTAAAATAGTTGAAGATGTTGGCCTTTTTTTAGTGCTCATTCAAAATAGCAATTCTTCCCTCACTTGCTGATTTTTTATAACGATAATTTCAAATACCGTAAATTTAAAATATCCAACCAATCATTTCTTTAAATTGCGTACGTGGGAGTTATTTGCATGCGTGTATTAACGAACGACGCAACCGATTCCTTTTCCGACGAGAACATTTCAATTTCCTTCTCCGCGAGATAAATACCCTACGCGTGTTGACGACTCTATAAGGAGACGCTTTCGCAAACAAAACGCGTCGAGGGACTTGTTTGGCTCGCTCAGATTGGTGCAGTGGTAAAGGGTTTTTCTTTAACGTAAACTCCGTCTTCTTGTAGCAGGTGGCCCTTTAAAAGAGGCGTTCGTGTGGTTGTTATTCGCTCCGTGTTGGCCACCACGTGTCTCACTGAGTGTGCGTTCGTTGGCGTTTGACGGGCATAAAAACATCACTCGCAGTCGCACAAAGCAGCGGGGAATAAGAAGGCAAAGGGATGCCGACAGAGGAGACGGAAAAAAATATCTCCCGCAGGATGTGAAAGGAAAATAAGCGAAAGGAGGGGAGAAGGGTAGGAGAAGAAAAAACGCACCATAAAAAAATAAGTGGAATACGAAAATTCTAGAAAACTAATTAAATGCGTTCCGAATGATATTACTAGCGGCGTTAAACCTCACCACATCTTTAGTCGCAATTGCAAATGTATCAAGCTTATATGACATCCTCGAGGCATAAAAAATTATTCCTCCTGTTTTTAATTAACTGGAAACGAAATTACGTGGAAATACTCAAAATATTACATTCGAGTATTGCAAAACATCATTATCAGCACATAGGCGTTTTTGCAAAAGTTTCAATTATATGCTAATACAATTAATTTAATTATCATATAATATACATAATGTATTTTACGAAGGAAATATAAATATTATTTGAATGAATTAAACAGGGATTATTTTTCAAAATAAGATACTAATGACCAAAGCACATAGTAAGTCCTGAAAGTATTTTAACTCAATATTACTTGATGTTGTGCAAAATTTTAGAAGTAAGATGCATCATTAAATTGTACTATCAACAGTTAATATGCTAGGAAACAACTGATTCCAATGAACACATGTGAATATGGTGGGATAAGAAACTAAAACTGAAACTAGAATGAAATTTTTAAATTCGATCACCAAAAATCCACATCGCACAAAACGAGTACACCCGTTTAAAAAATAAGATGCAGAAAAGCGCCCGATTTCCAACCATGGCGCGAATAAAACTCGCAGTCCTCCTAGAAAAAATAAACGGAAAACGTAGCCCGTTATTTCGACCTCGTTTAACCTTCGAAAGCAGCGACCCTGCGTTGGGGAAAAAGGCGTTCAGTCACGAAGAGGCAACATTTTTTGACTCTCGTTCGCGAGAGACTGAGCGAAATCCGCTGCGAAAAAATAATAAAAAAGGATGAGAACCCCGTCCTGAAATAAACGGACGGAAAAATAAAATGTTCGAGTGAGCCAGAAAGCGTACGTAAAGGCAAAAGAATGAGACGGACGGATAGGGAATGACTCTCCACCTTTACACACGCTCCGAACCCTCTTTTTTTTTGCCAACCAAACGTTTGAAACGAGTCACGGACATTCCCTCTACCACGGGTTGAGACGGAATAAACCCGCGCTGGGATGGACAAAGTGGTCGCTCACTCTAGCGGCTGAGGTCAAAAATGGAGTTAAAATTAAAAAAAGCCGCCGTTTGGACATAGCAACGAAGGGAGAAAAAAATCATCAGGGACGAGACCGATCGGAAAACAGTCGAACGAGGAATAAATAAAAACGTCGAGAACATGAGCGGGGTTAAATGCGACGAAGGAGGTAACGTTAGGACCGAACGTTGATTAGCAGAATGGAGGAAGATGGACATGAAATGGGCGTTGAAAAAAAAGCGGACGCAGTTGAGGTGGGTGAAGACTATCGCAGGTAAACTAGCATCTAATGGGCGTGGAACTTTGCAAAAGATTGTCTAAAGCAGGGGTTCTCAATCTTTTGCCTCTTCCGTCCCACCTACCACCTTTTCAAGAAACCCTGTTCCCACCATGATATAAAGAAAAACCTCACTTTTTTAAATAAATGTATTTCTACGTTTATAAGCATATAAAGAGTACATTAATAATTGATAGACACAATGAAGAAGGTTGAAATAAAAAAGAATTATTACCTAGACGATTTTCAAGTCCCACCGGTGGGACGCGTTCCACCGTTTGCGAAACACTGGTCTAAAGGAGCTCAACTTTTCAGGAAATTTGGGCTTGACTTCTTCCCATTATTACACGTGGTGTTGTATTTCCGGTACGTTGAATTGGAACTAGATAACATGGGTCTACTTTTTTAATAATTATACCTTTTCTAATCATTATTAAAAATATCTTGGCCATTCTCGATTTAAAATGTTGCCTTTTTCATTCCTGTATTAAATGAAAATGATTAGTGCCAAAATTTATTTTTTTAAATATCGATAATAATCATAATCATTAAAAGTTCAACGCTATGTCACACGAATGATTTTTCCAAATACATTCCCATCAAAATTATTTGTTCTAATCACGACATAAACGAACCACGATCATCGTTTGCGTACTGGAATTTTAAATATTTCTCAAACCAAGTGAATGTGACGACGGTGAGGATGAGACGAAATTCATTTTAATCTAAAATTAGAAGCAGACATATTGAGGAAAATGATTTTGAATTTGCAATCGTTAATATATCGACATTCAAAGAAATATCAATTTAAATTCCCAATGAGCCCTTTTCATTTATTACATTTTCAAAAAATTCTAGTGGAAATATCTGACGGAAGTCACAACACTACGTCACATAATATGTACCATCCATTCGGAAATAATATTAACAATGGCAAATTGAAAATAATTTGTGCATAAATGATGAAATAAATTAAATGGCACAGAATTTCCAAAAGTTTGGGTCCTTAGTATCACAAACTCGTAAAGGGAAAATAATGTTTGTAAGGCATATCAAGTAAGAAATTTTATTAATGACCCAAATCGTTGGGACAAACCTTTCAAAATGTGTTAAATTCATAATTTCATTGAGCCTTTTTAAATCCATCTTTTATCTCTTTTTGGCTTGAAATGACATTTTGGATGACCCTCTGTGTGCGTCTCTGACGAAAAAATAATTTTTCGCAGTATAACATACATATTTTAACTACTCGTTTATTTAAGAAATACACACTCATTTAACTGGAGATGTTCCTCCAGACATAGGACATAAACATACAAGAACGACTGCATAACTAACAAGAGTACGTGCTAACGTTTCTGTACCTTGAAACTATTTGCTTAGGCTATCACATACAGAAGTCACATACGAAAGTTTTTCAAGGCAAGAATTTATTATTTAATGGTAAAAAAAATACTCTGCTTAAATTTCTTGCTCGTATGTTCTCTTATCCATCTGTTACATTCCCTTTATCTAGCTTAGTTGTGGTACAACTCTACAGTGCTTTTTTATTTCTCAGGAGAGCAATTTTGCGCGACTCCGCGGTATACGAGAAGCAAATAGTTTTAAAATACGAAGCACCGTTGAGGTATCTCCTTTCACATATCCAACTCGAATTAATTCCGTGAACATAAACTTTACTTATCTGTGTATTAATAGCATACAGAGTAAAGGAAAAACAATTACAAAATTTTAATATTTCCTTGCGAGGGATTTAAAAAATATCAACTGCGTTTTGTTTTTGCTACCGCAAAAGGCAGTTCAGAGAATAAATTCTGAATAACTACGGAGTTTTCTACCAGTATCAACGCAATAAAAATCTAAAAGAAGAGAAAATTGGACGACCAATCAAAAGTATAGAACTGCCAATTCATTCCAGGTATTCCCAACGGATTTTACCCGCAGAGTTAAAAATTCGCGGAGTAAAACGGCGAAAGTATGCCCATGCGCTATTTTTAAACAACAACACCTTGAGGACAAGTGAGAGAACAAAGGGGAGGTGAAAGAATCAATTTAACTTGGTCCTTAAATTGCAAAATCACGGAGGAACAACAGCACAGAAGAGTTGGGAATTAAAAGATCTGAATTCCAAAAGTAAACCAAAATAAAATAGTCTAACCATTAATGTAGCAATTTTACCATATAATCTCAAAAGTGTAAATGTTACTCGATATGTTTCCGTTATTATTTCCGAAAGTAGTGGTTAGCGTGCCGAAAGCATGGTTGTGTGAGATCCTTTTTGTTATCATTATCATAGGATTTATTACATCACGTGTAGTTGGAAAACCTGTTTGCGTCAAATAAATAATTAGTCAAAGTAAATATTACATATATAAAAATTAGGTACCGTTACGTTACAATTGTTATTTTTTATTACAATTCATTTCATCCCAACATAGACTTTCTAGTTGTTTTTACAGACATTCCAAATAAAGCGACCTAAACATCTTTTATATATAAATTTGGACGAAAATTTGATCAAAAGTCCGTCCCTGTGACCTGCTATTACCAACTGAACATGAAAATCTTATAAAAAATGTTCCTACTTAAACTGAAAGAGCAAATTCCCTTCTTCTGCAGCTAACATTATTCCAGGCATAAAAACTAGACTGCCGTATACATTTGGGGTTTAATATTAATATAAACAAAATAAATATACATTCAAAGAAATTAATTAAATAGAAACATATGTATGAAAGATAAAATTAATAAATAATAGCTAATCTTTAAACAAAAATCAAATAAATATTTACCAGAATTTGTTTCATTTATATGATAAATTAACCCGAAGAATTTTCCTTCTTGAGCAATTGTGAGATTATTATGATAATCACATCATTCTAAACGCCATAGGTGAATACAATTTCACAAAGCTACACCTTCAATTGTGAATTATGTTTAGAGCTAAGGTGCCATTCGAAAATTTAAATGTTTCTCGACTCACTGGATCAAGCGTCCCAATTCCATTTACACGCTAATGTGTGAGATAAGGTCGAAAGACCAATTTCCAAGCCAACAAAATCACAGGTGTGCTATCAAAGGAAACAAAACCGTACTATGTCCTTACGTCTCGCATGTTACGTCTCATTTCAATTACCTTATCGAAGAGCAAATTTCTGCGGGGAGCGAAATCTTTCGAGTCTAAAACGTTCGGGAAACGACAGATGGTTCCACCGCAGTCATTCCAAAATTTAAAGATATACAAAGAAACGAGGACGGACAGCAAGATGGAGAAAAAGAGAGAGACGATTAATGGCCAGAAGGTTGCATAAGATAAGCGGCGGGAAGTGAACGTAGGCAAAAACTCCGAAAGAGAGAGAGGAGAAAAGTGGTAAAGAGAGATGGCAAGAGAGAAAGGAAGAAAGATAGGACGAGAAAGAGAAAGGGAGGGGAATAAACGCAATCGGGGTCTGGTCCATTTGGGACACTTGTACGGCTATTGGCAGCAATCTGGTTTCGGGAGTTTGGGCGGGTGTTTAAAAAGTGCGTTTCGGATTGGGTAAGAGGACTCGTGGAATTGATGTAGGGTGCGTGGGAGAAAAGGGAAATGAGAGGGAAAAGCGACTGCTGTCGCCGACTTCCCATTCATGCTAATGAAAGGGATCCGGTAAAAAGGTGGAGGGAAGAGAAAAGGGAAGGAGGGGTGGAAGTTTTTGGGGGGGGGGGGAGGACAGGGTCTGCACGGGATGCGGAAGAGACGGGGAAAAAAGAAGCGGAAGACAGGGCCGAAATGCCCGACAGGAAGGCAAGTGTGGTCTAAGAGAGAGAGAGAGAGCTCGTTGAAAAGGATGGCAGAAGGAGAATACGGCATTAAACGAGACGGTTCTGGGGAAGAAAATATACTGGTCGAAACGGCACCATACGGGACCGTTCGGGAAAAGTGGAACAGAAAAGAATTAAGGAGGATTAAATGGGTTAAACGTGGAAAGAAACGATACTTAAAGGGAAGGAATGAATCGAAACGGGATGGGAACATGAGAGCAGGGTTACATCATTCTATTAAAAAGAACAGGATTGGTTGAACAGGTCACGATTGTAAGAAAAGGTAATAAATTAATTAATAAAAGGTTTTTTTTAAAATAACTTTTATATTATGCACTAAAAAGGAAAAAATAAATTTTTATTTATTTATCGATCGTGAGTTCGGCTGGTAAGGAGGAACAAAATTTACAACAATTTCAGTGGAGTAAATTCCTTCTTGCTCAACAATGTTGATTTACTAAACTTTATTTAGAACTTTTGTAAAAGTTATATGGCACAAGATAATAAAACCTGTAAGGCGCCATATAACTGTTTAAAAAGTTCTAAATAAAGTTTAGTAAATCAACATTGTTGAGCAAGAAGGAATTTACTCCACTGAAATTGTTGTAAATTTATTTTATTTATTTATATAAATAAAAATTTATTTTTTCCTTTTTAGTGCATAATATAAAAGTTATTTTTTATAAAACCTTTTTTTAATTAATTAATTTTTTCTTTTTGCATCAGTGGGCAGGCAATATGCGATAAACTGTACGGCTACGACCGATTTAAATGCCACATTGTATTGGTTCAAAACCACTTTTAGCCTACCTTTTCCTCATTTATTGTTGTCAAAATAATGGAAAACCGCGAACCTAACCCTCATTTTCTCATCAGAGCTTTGCTTCTATTTTCGCGGATTCCAAATTCGCGGTGTTTTCGGGAACGTAACCCCCGCAAATTTGGGGGTTCTACTTTATATATTTTATATAGTTTTACAGCGCATAAATCGCATTTAACACTAATGCCGACATTCTAAAGTTTACCTTAAAGAAGGATTGGACTGGGTCTTGGTTTGATAATCTCCTTCCATCATAAGTCGTCCAAAAATGTATTAGGTGTGTGTGTTAGGTAAAAGCTTACGCGTTAGGTGCCATAACAAAAGCAAAAAGTATTTGAATTAATTTAAAGTTATATATGCTCCATATATCTTCAGATTAGCTGACATATTTTAGTTATTTGATATCTTGCAACATCGCTTTGGAGGGGCTATACATAGGGTTACCAGGCGGCCAGCCCCGCGTTTACCTTCCGCTCAGTGCCCCCTACATTCCTACCAAATTTGGCCTGAATCGGTTGAGAAATGTGGGCGTGCATAAGTTCACACTCAGACAACTCGTATATTTCATACTTTGCCTAAAAACTGCCAGGCATTCTATACAATGCCTAAGCATTCTATACATTGCCTAGGCAATGTATAGAATGGCTGGATTATACACTTTGCCTGTAACATATACATCTATAGGGCCAAAGTGAACACATCTAATTGTAAAACTCATCGAGTCTGTCAGTTAATAAAAATACAAACGAATAGAAAAAAACCTGTTACGATCTAGGAATTAAATTAAAGCTCAATTTTAACGTATTTGCAACTTCTCCTTCGAATACTTAAACTCAGAATTTTCAAACATGTTTGCGTCAGCTGGCGAAATATCATTCTTTCCGCGGGGCGTTTCAAAATAATATTTTAGAGAATAGAAAATGTTTATCTTTTACCAATATCATTATAGACAGAAATAAATTTGCAAGTTGAAAATACTGAATTGTTGCACAATACAGAGTAATTCATTTTTCTTCAGCGATATTTGTGATCTTGAGTCTTACGTCAACTAATACGATCACATTAATTCATTTAATAGAAAATAATACATTATATCGTATGCAAAATGGATATAGTAGAAATAGAATGAAGTATTTTTTTAAATTAGTCGTTCAATGTAGAAGATGCAAACAAAGCTCGGCATACGCATCATACACGTCGCTTCTGGCAGTTACTACTTCATCGCCAAGTAAACTACGGCGATTAATGACACGCGAGTTAAAAAAAACTCATGAAAAATCTGTTATAATGCACAACGCTTTCGCCGACTAAATTTCATGTAAAGTAATTTTTTTCTATTAATGGTGCAACGATACGATGTACTTTTAAACCCCTGTACCGAAGAAAACAATTGCAGGCAGTTAGCTACGATTTTATTACCGGATGTATATCTGGGTAGCGTAATAAAATTTACAAGCCCTTAAAAGAGAAATACGACAACACGCAGGTAGCTTTAATAGCATTTCTGACCGGAGCAATTCATTACATATACACACACAAAACTCACACTACAATTAATAGAACCCGCATTTCTAAAACCATTCCATGCGAAATTTTTAAAATCAAAACGGAACATTTTGTTATTTTTCGCGGAAGTACGAGTCGAACTCGCAAAATTTCATAAAATAAAAAAGGTTACCACGACATTTTACAACTACTATTACGTCAAGGAGGCAAGGGAAAAGGGAATCTCATCCCACTTTTTACTGCGCATTCCAAGCTTTGCAGTCACAATGTTTCTAACCTTAGATTTCGACTTTTTCATATAACGAGTAGTGCACGCTGAAACGCGCATAATTATCAAGTTCTCTTTCCCTCCTCTCCCACTAGACGGAGGTAACGGCTGCACTTAGCTGAAACTGAATTATATATACGGAATGCAGTAGAAAAGAGGAATTGAGGAGGCTGCGCTTAAATCGGCTTATAGCCGGTAGTATTTAAGATAGCTTAAGTCTCTTAGAGAGCTCGGCATTCGCCTAAAATACCATTTCAACTCTGCCGCCAAAGATATCTCCATCAACTATTTAGGTGTGGGTTATAACGGGCAAAGTTTTTTTTTAATCCTACGTACTAAACGGTAAAATGCGGAGGAAGTCTCATTTCGAAATTCTTGTTTTCCTGCAAAAAATAATACCAATCGAAAAAAGTGCGCTATATCTGTAAATTTATAATGCAAGAAATAAAATTCTTTTTTGAGAAATATTAATCATCACCGACAGAATTGTTGTAATTGAAATAAAAACAAAAACGTTTAATAAATGTTTAACAAACATCGGTGAGATAATTTGCATATTTTAAAATCTCACTCCAGTAAACAATAATTCCGTAACAATAAGAAAAACTTACATAGATCATTGCATACTAGTATGAATTAATGAAAATATAACATGGGTAATGTTAAAAATGGCAAGGTGACAAAAAGAATTCGTCTCAATTGATTACAAGCGAAATTCGATCAAAGAGTACCAGCAAGTTATTACCGGAAAATACACGAAATAGTAAAGCATGAAGTGAATAATTACCTGATAAATTAAGTAGCACGCTAATGCAGGAATTGGCAAAGCTGACGGGGAATGAAAGATCTATCAGAGAGTGATGTTGGATATAATGGAAATAACAGCATTTACTAAAGATCATTTCAAACATTTTCGGTTGAAAATTATAAGAAAAACAGCATTCGATAAATAAACCTATCACAGAAGTAGTTTTAAAAAATTTCGAAATCGGCAGGGTAATAATTTCATCCTGTAGTCTACGTGAGGGTATAAGGTGCACATTTTAAAATTTATTAAACATTCAAAAGCATATCTACGATACTGCTTTTACTCGCATACAGATTAAGAGCGTACTTTATTTTTATCTGAATAAACATGAATTGATACGCACTGTGGCGCGGCATTTATGACCATTTCAAAGTTCTTATTTATACATCAGCATCGCCTTTTGATATACACGCAATATTATGAGCGGAAAATTAGGCGGAAATGCGCACTTGACACACAAAAATGACCGCATTACGCCCGACCAAAACGCATTTTACTCATCAAACGCCCAATTCCCTATACCGAATTTTATCATCCACTACCATTAGTTACAGCTCATTTTAGAGTCACAAATGCATCACTTTCCTTCGGTAATTCATATTAAGCGATTTCCCGCGAGAAGCGATCCGAACGCTATTAATGGAGCACAGAATTTTTTTTTAATAACGCGAAAGAATGGGGGGAGGAGGAGGGCGAACGCTGATAAGGTTGCTCAGAGATTAATTTATGAGATTCTAAAAGGTCAGGACGAAATTCGCGTTGGGTGCACTGATGGTGGCTTTGCTTGAACAGACTTACATATTCTATGGGTCTCTCTAGGCGTTGTCGAAGTATATTAAGCTTTTAAACGACTGGAATACAGTCTGCTTCTCTTAACTTCGCCGTGCAAACATAGAACGGGGTGCTTTCGAAAGGTTGTGAGCTACTGCGCTTACGACACGTTCATGGGATATTTATATTTGGCCATTCCGTGCGATTAACTTGGTTGGCTTGATTTATTAGCTTTCATATATGAGTGAATGAACTAATGTAAAAGATTTAATTCACTACCGAAAGCGTAACTTTGAGGAAATGCGTTTTATTAAAAGAAGAAACTTTGTAATTTCCATAGTTTAACTGCGGAAATGTACAAAGTTGGGGTATTCTTTCTTTTAATATAATGAAAGAAAGTCCTTATGCACTACTAAATGATAGAAAGTGGTTGTGTGATTACATAAGTCTCAATCAAATGGTCAATAGATACATGTCAGAAGTAATTGTTTTTACTTTTCCTATTGACGATAACGAGAAAATTTTAATAACTGAAATTTGGTTGATTATTTTCCCATAATTACTTGCAAAGGAAAGGCATAGAAGATAAATAACTATGACAGTCATTAAGTCAGAAAATACCCGGAGTTTAGGGCTAAAATTCGATATATAACATACAATATTTTTAAATCTAGGTGGTCTTATAGCCCTTTTCTGGGCGGTATTACATATATTCTCGAATTAAAATTTAAAAAACAGCTCATGGCTAGTATAAAATAGTATCGGTGTCTTCAGTATCCATCAAAAAGTTAGTTAAAACAATTTTAACTACTAATCATTCGATTTATGAGCCTACTAGTTAACTATATCATTCATACGTTTTATGTCTCAAATCAACTTCACACTGAATTTCGATAAATGTCTTTAAAAAACGTAAAAAAACAAAAAAATACTCTTTTCAAGATAAATATTCATTGTTATTGCGGTTCAGATAACCGATTTAAGTGTACTTCAAGCAATTTTATAAAATTAAAATTTATGAATAAATTGTAATTATACTATAAAACCATTTCACGTGCAAAGTTACTGATTGGGTCTTCTAATTATGGAGGTTAAGGTCAGCAATACCTCAGCAGCGAACGAAACTACAGCAGACCCCTGGAATACGGCGCCAGTTGCAAAATTGCCGTCACGTACCCGTAAAATTTGGCAAACTTTCTCAAATCCACGCATGCACAGAAATAAATCCCTACGTTTGAAAGGAACGGAGTTCGAGAGGTAGTTTAGGCGCAGTAGTTGTGAATTCCATCCATAACGGACATGTTTTGGCGGTAAGACAACTGGAGGTGCAACTCCGAAACAAGCTATTTGATTATGGTTATTATATTAAGTTTGGCTAGATCGTTTTGTCGGGGAAAACGGTAGTTACGTTCCATTATAAGGTGTTATATAGGGGCTGTAAATTTTACATACCTACTATAATACGAATATGTACGAAATAAATACGAAAATTTATTTTTATTCGAATTTCTCTATTAAGGTATCTTTAAGAAAGACTTCAGGATTAAAGTTCCAAGTGCCTCATCACATTCATTATTTTTGGAAAAAACTTTCGACTGAAGTTTTCAGGTCTATTGAGCAAAGAAAAACTAATAATGAAATATTCATTCATCCACGTAAATGAAAATATATTCTCCAAAAACATGATACTAAACGTTTTGCTTAGAATGCAGTTTCTGCGACCAGTAATATCCCAACCGATTTTCAGAAACAACTCGGGATGGGCAAGCTGTAAATTTATTCTGAAAAAACAAAAAACAATGAAATCGAATAATAGATGAGTAAAATGCTCATTTTGTATACAGTAGCGTAATACACTAAAGAAGAGCGAACAAATTTGCAAAAAAAAAAGATCAATTGATATGCGTTTTTGTTCGGAAATTTCTGTCTTATACCATTTCAAAACAAAAGGATGCTCTTAAAAATAACTTTGGAGACAACTAAAGTTCAAACAAGGTACGCTCTACCGTAGTAATTCATTTTCGAAATACGCATTACAGGACGGCATAATCACCCGTCGAAACGAGGGGAACATTAACGAAAATTCAAATCCTTTCCAGGAAGACCCTACTTCAGTCACATCTCCCTTCTTCACCACCCCTTCATCACCTCCCTCACTCTCACACACGCATCCACATACACACACAGTTTCAAAACCATTCAATCCCCACCGGCTGGTAAGTGCCCAGGGAAAGCAAACCCAGCTGACGTTCTCGGCACAGTGGGTGAGCATCGCGAGGAGGAAGACGAGCGTAGCGGTTGGCAGAGAGAGAGGGAGAGAGAGAGAGGAGTGCAAAGTGGCGGTGGGTGGGGTGGGTGGAGGAGGGAAAAGGAGGCGGGGGTGTAAACACGCCAAAAACGAGGGAAGGTCCAGGGCGAAAGGGGTTTGTGGATGGATTGGGGAACTTAACTGAGAGGCGATTGTTTGGGTTGGAGAAGCGGGAGGCAGAGGGAGGAGGGAAAAAAGAGAGAGGTGAGAGGGAGAGAAAATTTCTGAAGCGGAGGAGTGTAAGGAGAGAAATGTAGGAGAGAGAGAGAGAGGAATTACAAGAAGAAAGAGAGAGGAAAGATAGAGAGAAGAGGATGGAAAGTCATGGAAAAGAGGGAGAGAAATTGAGAGGAGAGAGAAAGGGGTAAATCAGAACAAAGAAGGTGGTAGAGGAATTAAAAGTAACGGAATTGAGAGAGTGGAAGAGAAAGTGAAGAAACGGAAGAGAAATGGAGTAGATAGAAAAGAGTTGGTGAAAGGAGAGAAAATGGAGAAGAAGAAAGGTAGTAAAGGAGGAGAAAGGAAAAACGAAAGTAAGGCAAGTACGACGGCGTACAAATTGAATAGCAGGGTAGAATGAAGGGAATCTACAAGAGTAGGAAACGGAATTGATGAGGAAAACGGAATGACGGAGAGAAAGCTGGATATGACAAAAGAAAGAAGTCAAACTTCGGTAACTCGGATATCTATAACTTGATTTTTCAATTAACCGAGATTGGAATTTTTCGCGCTCGTTTTATAATTAAGTTCTATAACTCGAACTTTTGATAATTGGAACATTATGTACTATATTCCCTTGAGATTCGAGCTGTCGAAACTCGATCGTGACGTAAAATATAGGAGGAAGTAAAGATAGGAGGAAGTTACGATGGGAACAGAAGTAAAAGATGAGAGAAGTAAACAGATTGGCGGGAGGAAATCGCGAATAAATAATAGAGAAGATACGGAATAGTATTTGCCGACGAAGAGAAAAAGGGTGCGACACGAGAGAGAGAGAGAGAGAAGAGAAAACAACGCGAGGAGTACGAAAAAAAGGAATAAAGAGTGAGAGAAAGAGAGGAAAGAAGAGGTTTAGGCTGCATTATCAGGAGATACGAATTGGTTGTGTTTGAAAGGACAAGGAGAGGACTTTCCAAAGCTAAAGTGTGGGTTTTTGGAAGCTTCGTGGACAAACTTTGGCCCCATACTCGAAATCGTGCAAACTTTGACTGTTTGGAATCTCTGAAATCGGCACGAGGGAGAAAGAGAGAGAGAGAGAGAGGTTTGTGGATGTTTTCTCTGAAACTGGATACGTTGGAGTTGTGGGAGGGGCATTCGTCTATGCGAGATAACAGCAACACGCAACTGCGCGAAATTTCTTCCATATTGCATGGGAAATTTGCGTCGGTTTTGTTTTTGCTTTGGTGGGAAATTTCCGGCGAAGCTCATTAAGATTCCGGTTTTGTTTCGCTTATTCTGAATCAACATCATTAAGTTTTCCGACGCATTTAATGAATCTCTCAACCAACCTGTTATATTTATTTTCTATTACCTATTACCAGTAGCGCACACAGGATTCTCTCAAGTGGGGGGGGGGGGGGGTATTGCATTATTAATTATATTTGAGTTAAAAATAAAGAGGGAAAACCGTCTCTTATTTCTTCCTGACGGCGCCCATGAACCCAGATTTAAAATATGTTGTCACAGCTTAGAAAAATCACAATTTTCCAAGGGGAGGAGGCGGACCCGGTGGACCCCCTCCCGTGTGTGCGACACTGCCTATTACAGCTTTGACGCAGAGCATAAATAATATAAAAATAAATCAAATTTACAGATCACGGCACATTAACAAAATTTTGTTACAAAATTTACTTTGCAGGACAAAATTATCTCACGAGTGAAGAATTCCGAAGAATTTTATGCTCCACCAAAGCATGACGCAAATAGTTGTACATACAATTATAAAAAATACATAGAATCCCACAAAATGCTTTGGAGTAATTTCACAAGGTTCATATTTTAGACGCTAAAATTGCACTAACAAATTGTTAATGGTATTTACTAAGTGACAGAATTTATTAATTCCATGCGATTTTTAACTATTGTTCGCCAATTTTGAACTAAAATGTAAGAATCATTTACGCATAGTTGATAGAATAACAATGAATTGGCGATGAAAAATATGATTTTGTGGCTATTGCAGCTATGTTCGTTTCCAATTGAAATCTAACCAAAAGGAAAACTCGACATGTAATATTTGGAAAGAAATTTCAAATAAAATTTCTATTTAACAACATATTCAACAAAATTTTAAATATTTATTAAGTTATTTTACATTGGAAAAACCTCCCATCGTTGAGATTTTAATTTAAATGAGAAAAAAATTCTTCCCCTCATAGTTACTTAATTATTAATAACGGTTTGGATGACGTGGACACATTAACGTAATTAAAAATTGACATAATTACGTACATGAATCAAAATTCAAAGATGTGACGGATTCGCCAAATCGAGTTATGCAACTATAAATACGAAATTCCGAATATTTTTTTAACTCGTTCCAAAATTTTTCGACACGATCGACAGCGGCGAGAATCGCCCCACCCGCACGCAGATGACTCAACGACGCTTCGGAATATGGCATAATGTTTAACACCTCCATCTCGCCTGTCCAACGACGCTTCGGAATATGGACAGAATGCGGAATTATCAAAATCAGCACAATCGCAAGCCGTCATCTTCCGATTACGTCCATTCACGGGGGGATTAATTGGTCAATTCACGTCAAGGGCGGAGAAGGAGAAAATGACGTCCGCCAGTCGTTCCCTATTTACGGCCAGGGTCTCGTGTCAAAACCCTTCCTCTCTCTCCCCCTCCCCCCCTCTCTCTCTCTCTCGCTGCACCCGCATCTCTTCCTCTGGCCACTCACTCCCTCCCTCCTTTTATCCATCGCTCCGTAAATTGTAACGTATCATGCCACTCTCACCGGTCTCTCATCCGTTCCTGTTAAGTCATCCCCCCCCCCCCCCCCCCCCCTCTCTATCTGACGCACGCGGACGTCCTGCGCGGATGTTTGCGAACTGCGCCATCGACAATACCCTGTTAACTTCGTTGGGATAACAAACTGATTAACTCTGATTAATGGAAACTTGAGTCACGTGTTTGATCGCGCTTGGAGAATGGTTCGTTGCTGTCGTTAGATTGTAAAATAAGTGAAGGAACTTGGAGAAAAAAAAACTTGTTTCCTCGTTACCGACTCTATAAAAAGGAGATTGCTGATTCCGATAATTCACGCATCCTAGAGCAGGGGTGCTCGACCTGCAGCCCACTAAGTAATTTTATGCGGCCAATTGCCAGTGTGTCATAGCAGTTTTCAAAAAATCTTCATTTTTCTTTTGTTTTACCTACCAAATATTATTTTTTTATCTAACAAACTCTTTTGAAATATCTAGCGTTAAATCGAGGTCTCTCAGTAAATACTGTTCTTTTCAAATAAGTCCTTTTTAACGTTGTTTTGGATCTTTTCTCAAAGGTATTTCTAAGACTGGATTCCTTCGTGATTTTTAATATTGAAATGTTAACCCTAACAACCTAATTTTAACTTGTTTTTCACTCATATGATGTCTAAGGATCTTTGAATTGATATCCACACAGTAAAGTGCACTAATAAACGTAACGAAATGTAATTTAAGTTTTTAAATTTCGCATTAGGCGAAGGTATATATGGAAAAAATAATGTATTGTAGTCTCATTTGTCAGAAAAAAAACACGAAGTCAAGGCAAATGTACACTGTATCTCATTTAAGAAAGTTAGGCTGTTTCAAACACCTAATCCTCATTTTTCTGAATTACGCCCTATCAAATAATCCAAATCATTCTTTCTCTATTATACCTCACTTTTCTTCATATCCTTCTTCTCCAGACAAAAGCGTTGATTTGTCTTTGATAGCCGAACACTTAGTTGTCGCATTCATATTTTTCTTTTGTCGAATTAAAACATTTTTTTCGAGTACTTGGACTTCGCTAACGAAGTAGCTGTGAAAAAATAAAACATTTTATACAGATGGATAGTACTGGAAGAAGTTCTAATTTCTTATACCCTAGAACTTTAATTAGGCAATCAAGTTTCTCACTAAGTTTCTTTTTACGCCTCACTCCCTTCGAATACTCTTTTATCTCCGATTTATTCCGGTTATTTTTTCAGTCAATTATGGTTTCCGTAGTCCTATTTTTTATAGAGTTCTTGTCCTTCCTTACATCTGCACTCTTCCAAGCTCATTCATTTTTCTCTTTGCTTTTGCTCTTTGTTTTGTCAGTTTCTCATTCTCATGTATTTACAATTCATCTTTTTTACCACAAAATACCTTGTCATTGGTTAGATACCTTAATCCAGGCACACACCCAGGATTTTCTCTTGGGAAGGGGGCAGTACCACAGCAATTTCTTATGGGGCCCTCGTGCAAAATTCGATTTTGGGGACCCTATCATTAATTTTATCATGAAACATAGTGTCAGGGTCATCTGGGGGTCCCCTTTGGCTGGAGGCCCCGATGCATTGCACCGGTTTGCTACATGTACGCTACGCCACTGGGTGGGGGGGGGGGGGATAAATTCTAACAAAAAATAAAAATATTCCACCAAATATCTGGACAATTTGGGGTCCCTTCAACTACATTCAGGAGCAGAGGCTCCTGCTGAGTAACTACATATCTGGTTAATACAAAGTTTAAGGTTCTTAAGACAGAAAATTTAGCGTTTTGGGGAGGGCTAACCCGGTCAGCCCTGGTTGCGCACCTGCCTTACCCCATTTTTTATATAAATGTATTTAGTTAAATATAATAATTTAAAATTCCCTCGTGGCAGTGCATTTCCACAAGCGTTTTATTACACTGAAATCATAAAATGCAGCCATCCATCTATTACGTATAATTCTATTTCGCCCACATAAGATTTGAGTTTGAGGCCCATGTCGTAGATCCTCCTCCCTTCCTTCTCTCTTTCCCTGCCTATCTCCTGTACCTCCCATCTCTCTCTCTCTCGACCAATTTGTCAACTGCGGACCACATACGAACACGCGCGTTGGGCTGATTTTAAAAAAAATCACTCCCCTCTGGAAAGTTTAATTCATTTTTTCCCCTCAATTCCCGGAAAATTCGCACCTCTCTTCCCTGCCACCTGTCAGTCTCCCGCGCCTGTCTCTCGCCCTTCAAAACTCGGGCATGGACATGTCAACGTCATTCGGATATGAACTCTCTCCAACCCTCGCCGTTTTCCATTACGTGAGGACGCGAAGCCAAGATCACGTGTTGTTTCCCAGTTACTGATCCTATCCCGAACCTATTCACATCTCGCTCTATCTCTCATCGATTAGAGAAAATCTATCCGAGCGGAAAACTCGAAATTGGTACAGCCCCTTAACTCGTTACGTAACATACTCCTGTTTTTGAATTGATGAAACGTCCGGTGCTGCAAGGGAAGTGTTTAATTAACCCATTCTGGAGGGATAGCTCTAGGAATTATAATTACGTATTTCTAGGCAGCCGACGAAATTATTGAAAATTTTTCTGGTCTCAAGAAAAGACGTTACGTTTCCACTGTTTAATAGACGCTATATTTTTTTAATTCCTTCAAAATCCTTTCTTTTAGCTGATGAACAGTAATCCTATTGATAATATAGAAGAATATTAATCTATATTTTTTAAATAATCTATGAAAAAACTTTAAATACACAAAGACAGAACTAATATTTTCTGAAATTATTTTGACATTTTCTTACCATATGAAAGATTACATGTAACGTAATTAAAGAGGGTTTCGTTCGATAGAATGGCCAATGAAACAATAACTATAAATTTTGCCTCATTATGATAAGCCTTGAACATAGGTACGTATGTTTGTGTGCGCGCGCGTGCGTGTTTGTCCAAATCGCTCTCTTATCGGTTGATCGGTCTACCAATCAGAGAGCGAGACGCCATTGTTAAGAAATAATAATCATAATTTATTCTTCGAAATGTTAATACACCAAGGAATTGTTTACGAATGCAAATATAAGCGAGTAAAATATTTTTATTTAACGGAAGATTTAAAAGGATTTCTGTCAATTAGTAACTGTTGAAAAAGAACACCACAGCCGTATTTTGATTAATTCCGTTAATCAGTGACCATAGAAAGCAAATTTTATAAATATATTATTATGGATTGCGTTCTTTGTCAAATTTCTTCTGGAATGAAATTTAAAAGTAGATTTCCTTAACACTTAAGAGGATAGAATAATTCATAGAACTTCTAGTTTTTGTCGACGACATTAGGAAAATTAAAAATATTGAACATAGTTTTCTGACATTTGTCAATTTCAGTTTTTGAATGTTGGTTATATGAGCATAATCATGTTTTTTATTATAAGTAATTGTTTAAATATTTACCAAATGAAAGTTAATGAATTCCTACATCCGTCTTCTTCAAAGAGAACAGATTTGAAAATGTAGAAGTAATCACTCATTCATTTTGAACCAAATCACCATTTAAAATGCACTTTAAAGAAAGAATGAGTAATGAAAATAAAATCCAAGGAATTTGGTTGAACTCAGTGGTAATTGATACTCATATTAACGAAGAAAAATAACTAATTGTAAGTTAAATTCCACAATTGTATATTTCACGACCGGTTTCACTAAATAACTAGCATCATCATGAGGCTAGTTATTTAGCGAAACCAGTCGTGAAATAAAAAATTGTGCAATTTACCTGTTATTTTTCTTCGTTAATATGAGTAATGAAAGATTTAAAGTAAAATGCAAAATGAGAAAACGAATCTATGGAATACAGAAACCAATTTAATCATAAATCAACCAACCGAAATTTAACATTTCGAATTCATCGGGAAAAAGCCAATTAGAAGACAGTTTCTATTACTCCTAATAATTATCTACAGATTGCACTTTAGCGAAAGAAAGTTTTGCAAAAGCAGAGGAAATCAAATCCTTCTTGAAACAGAAGCATCCATTATCCAATAATTAAAGCCCCGCCGTGAAAGGAAACACTCTTAACCACGTCGAAAGCAATCCTAGACTGCGAATCGCGTACGCTTCGTACCCCTGATAACTTCGCCCCTTTTCACCGAATCGAAATAATCCTACAGATTGAATCTCCTTCTCCGATTCTCGAATCCTTCGCGTCGAGACGCGAACTTTTTTCCTGGCGCCTTACCCTCGTATACTTCCGCGAGGAAATAAAATAAAAAATAATAAAGAAACCCTTCCGTTCCCTGAGAATTCTTCCGCGGCAATTACTTACCCTCCTAAAGACCTCCCTTCGCGTCTTAAATCTCTCCATTTACTTAAGATGTATAAAGGAGGGAGAGGAAACGAGATAGGGAGAGATATTGCACGCCTAGGCCAACTTCCACTTTATCCCCACGGAGGTGAAAAGGGAACCATCCGATAAAGGCGACTTTTAGGGGGAGCTCAGATGCAGGCTTTCGCACCTAAGCCAAACTCGCACCCACACACACATTCTGTCCCTTATTCAGCCATCTTGCCAAAAAAAATCTCCCTGCAAGTGACGTACTACTTAAGAGACCGCCCACGCGCGTACGTCGTCCTTTCTCCAGAAGTTTCTCCTCCATGGTTCTCCTCCAGAAAGGGAGGAAAATCTTTCGTCCGCGAACCTTTTTACCCTTACTATCTCGCCAAACCAGAGACTCCATCTCCTTTCTCTCTCTTTCTCCCTCTCTCTCTCTTCATACATTCCTCCCTCCCCTCGCTTCGTTCTCCAGCAGCCTCGGCCATTATTTTGCTCAGGTCCATTCATGTCCAAGACACGGCCAGTCGCTTCGTGTGGAGTTTGGCCAACTCTCATCCCGCGCCTCTCCTTCTTTCAGAAGTGGTAAGAGAATGTCATCCAAGGTTTAGCTTGTCGATTTTTGTTTCTCTTCATCGAGTTTCCGCTCCGTTCTGATTGGGTACTTAAGGATCTTTGGAGGAAGACGTTACAAGCGTGAAGAGACGGGCGAGAAATTGATCTTAACGCGAAAACTCTTCTTTCGCGATTTCGCTTTTATCTAACTTTTCGAAATGGATGGACTGTGTCGGCGGAATTTAATATTCTTATATATTTGGCATTACACTATTCCACTTTAGTATATTTCAGGTAGTTGATAATCATCACCATCTTTAGGTCCTATCAACTGACAGGTCCGTGATAATATGTTAAACCGGTATCCCCGAATAATCTTATTCTCCGCTACCTTCTTCACATTGTAGCAAATATCTGTTGAAACCATTTCCTTTATCATTATTCCTAAATTCGTTATTACTGTTGAAATACCTTTGGGCGAGTTAATATTAAAAATCCGCGAATGTATTCGTTTTTTCGTCAGTCCGTCCGTAACACTTCCGTCCGGTGAACTATTTCTACACTGTTAAAATTTTGCGGGATTGTTCATGGCCTTAAGTTCATCTTACGGTTGAAATTTGAAGACTCCAGGGGCAGCCTAAGAGGTGTAGTGGAGGACACAATGAACAATAAATCATTAAATTATTAAACTACTTCTACCGTTCAAGTCCGAGCAACCAAAATTTCAGGATAGTTTCAAATGATGACAATCATGAAACCAATTGATTTTGGGATCTGTCCGTTTTCTTTTAACAGGATTTTAAAAAATAACTTACAATTAGTAACTATCTTTGCGAGTCCGTTACTAATGTAAATTTTTGTATTGTTTACCTTTCTACAACCAAAAAACGAAGCGCTAAAACGTTTAATTTAATTTCCAAAAGAGATAAAGATTATATTATTATTGCTTAACTGCGGTGAGGTATGTGTAAATAACTTTCGATTATAACCTATACATTTATTTAAAAAAGCCGCACTTAATATCTGATTCATCAGCTCTTTCCTTAATTGTTTATTATCTAACTCTTACTACTCTGTCTATTATGGTTGATTTCTCGAACGCAGATCACAGTGAATACATTTACCGCAATAATAAATATCGAACCTAGTCCTATGGTCGACAATCTTTGTAACTTTAATTAATCATTAATTTAATTAGCTTAGAAGCAGCAGAACAGGGTTCGCCTTTACCGAAGGTTTTATTTTTAAAAAAACCCTCCATAAACTTTTCTAACTCTGGTTTATCATTCAGTGACATAAATCAACTTATCACAGTGTACGAATGTAAAAAGTCTAGGATAAAGATTTATAAATAACGCTCAAGCATGAGTAGCACTGCCTCCAAGCAATTAATAAATAAAGGTAGTAACTCTAAATTACCTAGATTATAGAGTATACTACTACTAATATTCACTGTACAAAATGTCATTCTTGAAATTACAAAGAAAGTTTTTCATGTTGTTATAAAACTTTTACGTAGGTTTGACCTCTGATATGGGTGTTTTTAATCTAGAGCATTCGTTGCTACAACTTTATCAATTAATAAACGCATTTTATATAGTTAATAAAGGAATTTTAAGGCAAACTTTTAAAATTTCAATGTCTAATAGAATGAAATAACCCTTCCTCCAAATAAAAACAGTATTTTATCAACAGTGCTTTCAACAGTTCCCTCGGGAGACATTTCCACAATGACTCCAGAGTTACGTACGGAAAAAAAATCCCTTTTCGAAGCGTCCTCCGCTGGAAAATAAATAAACGAACCCGGATTGCGCGCGGAGTTGGAGAGAAAAAAACGGCGCTTTCAGAAACAAGCCCGGCTGGAGAGGTCGTAAGATCTCCCATAAGGAAACACCGGCATTACAAACCCGCTCTAAATAGCATCCCAACCTTCTCGGTCCCGAAACGCAAAAAAAAAGTCGTCTATTCGCAGGGTAAATCTATTCATGCATTCGAAGAAAGAGAAAAAAATCCCAAACACCGGCATCCCATTTTCCCACGTTCTCTTTTACTTTCCCTCTCTCCCACTCTACTATCTACATATAACTCATCTACTCCGTGATACGAACCAGAGCGAGAGAAAGATCGGAGTTCAAGTTTTTATTAAAAAGAATAAAATAAAACGTAACCGCTCTTCGTTTCGAGGACGGACGTAAGTGGAAGGGGATGAGTTAGTACATACTTGCATTCCCTCTCACCCCTCCAATATTCCGATCCATAGCATATTCAATTCGGGTAATGGTCGTTGAATGTTCAATGGTCTAAAAGGAAAGAGAAAGAGTGAGAGAAAGGGAGAGGAAAGAGAGAATGAGAGGGTATGTAACCACCGTTAAATAAAAAAAGTACCGCGCTTCTTTCTTCACTCGAGACTCAAGAAAATATTCCGTAAGGATGAAAGTGAAAGGGTTTATTTTTAGCTTATGTGTGTGTGTGCGTGCGCGTATATGATGGGGATGGGATTTTCAATTTAATCCGAAAAGCTTTTTGTGGAAAGATTCGTACGCGGATACAACCGGACTCATACACTGGAGCGAAGAGATTTTCGGGTATCTGTATAAGCAATTAAATTGATTAAAATACCTCTCGAAAAATATCGATTGTGTGTTAATATGGTAAGATTTTTAATTTAAAAAATCGGTACAACATACATTGTACAAACTTTCTCATATACGTACTAATGCGTCGTTTAGTTATCTTTAGAAAATGAAAATCGTATGAGCCTGTTTTTAGAAAATCCAATTTTTGTTAAAGTTGCCCAAGAATAAACTAGCCTTGTATTCATTTTTTGAGAAATATGAACTATACGGTTTTATTGAATAAGTAAAGTCAAGTAACTGTACGAAATTTGATCAAAATCGTTAGAGTCGTTTCTGAGAAAATCGAATTATTGTTAAAGTTGCCTAGAATAAACTAGCCTTATATTCATTTTTTCAGAAATATGAACTATACAGTATTATTGAAGACGTAAACTCAAGTAACTGTGCGAAATTTGATCAAAATCGTTATAGCCGTTTTCGAGAAAATCGGATTGATGTTAAAAATGCGTAGAATAAACTACTCTTAATTATTGATCAATATCAACCATTTCTATGTATACTCTGCTCAGTATGATAAAATGCCTAAGTACGAGATTTCATTCATTTTCGTTCAACCGTCTAGGCTCCAGCGCCAGTAACAGACAGACAGACGGCATTGCGAAAACCACTTTTTCGGATTCAGCGACACCTAAAACGTGTATTTCCGTAAAAATCTCGAGGTCGAATTTTTTCGCGAAAACAATACTTTCTCGATACTTCGTATGAGAAAGTAAAAAATGTCTATCTGAATTATTAGTTCTTGGTCCGATTATATGAGGCTATGGCTTCGCAAAACATTTCCTTGGGTTGAAATGTCCAACTATATAGGATGGAAATAGTTTTAAATGCTGTTGTTAAAACCGTTATCCAAAATATTGAACGTATAAAAAGCATGTTGGAAAATGCAAGTGGACATTTGGTGAGTTAAATGAAGCACTTTTTTAGGCTTCAGGAAAAGTTTTATACCGTTATTTCGTTTCCAACTGATCAATAGATAATAACAGTTAACTAAATGTATCTTCTATATATTATGACATTACACATTGATAAAAATACCATTTGCAGCAAATTTACGAATAATAATATATACACTTTCTCCGGTAGTCTGGCAGAAAACTTGGAAAAATACTGTCATCTAAGGTCGTAGAAATTTTAATGACATACATATTAATCTTTTTACAGTTTAATTTGAAACGATTACGCATCTTTAAAGTCTGAGCTAAGTTAATTAGGTTCAAAATGAACCCTAAAATCCCCATATAATACAAAAAGGGCACCTTTCATTCCTTCGGAAGCGTGAAATTTAATTAACCGTGCCTACTCCGCACATTGTAGCCGCTTTGGGATCGCCATCTATTTTACCTTTACATTAATCGATCACGTTTTCCTGGGTATAGTAGTTCACATATATTCAAGTTTCATATAGGAAAAATACCTCCGAAAACGTATGTTACCATTTTAGATACGTATTCCTGCTTTACAACACTCCCTACCATGGGATACATAGCCGAGATTTTTTTTCATGCCTCTATTTTCCGCCAGTTAGATTCATCGGGCAATTTCGTGCAAAACCCTTTGCCCTCCGCATCCTAGCGAACGGATGCTGCGAGGGGTAGGACCGGGGATGCGTTCAGGGACCAAAGAGGGACGGAGAAAAGGGAGTAAAATATTGGGCGAGACAAAGGCGGCCTCTGTCTGGCCATCAGAGGGAGGTGATGACCCAGGAAGGTGTAGAAAGAAGAAGTAGGAAAAAGATGAGGAAATAAGCGGAGGATGAGAAGGAAGGGTGGAGAGGGAAAATATGGAGGAGAGTGGTGGGGGAGAGAGGGAGAAGAAGGGAGGAGGGGAAGCGATGAGCAGAGAGGAAAGGGAAAGAGAAGAGGGTGATAGGAGAGGGAGAAAGAAGAGGGAGAGAGGAGAGGAAGATAAGAGAGGGAGAGAGGAGGGGAGATGGAGGGATGAAAGAAGAGAGAAGAGGAATACAGGGGAATAGAGTAGGGGAAAATAGGAGGGAGGAGACGGAGAGAGGATGGGAGGAGGGAAGAAAGGGGAGAGAAGGGGAATAGAAGGAGTGAGAGGAGGGGAAATGAGGAGAGGAAGAGAGAGAGGGGATAGAAGAGGGGAAGGAGTGGAGAGGAGCTAGTTGAGACTAAAAGGGAGAGGTTGGAAACAAGCAGGTGGAAGTGGGATGTAAAGAGAAAATACGAAAGAGAAAAGGAATATGAAAGCGATAAAAAACAAGGAAACGCGAAAGGAGAATGGAAGGGAGCAAGATGATGATGACAAATAGAACGTTAAATTAAAGAGAAAAGGAAAACAAGGCGATAATTTCCATAGCACGAATGGCACAAGATTTCATTAAAATAAAATTGAATTAAAAATCAAAACATAACAAAATGTGATATTTCATCCATAATAACAGTAATATTCAGATAAATTTTGAGTTTTGCATCCGTCAGGAAAAAATGATTTACGCGATTAATTAATTAACTGCCAATGTCTACAAGTAAAACCCATCAGAGGAACGAACACTGTGGAAGAAACAAACTGCGAAAAAAACTCGTGATATATTATTGCGCGATACATGAAGATGAAATATACCTATGGACAAAATCGAAGAATGTTTGGTAACTTCGTGAACATAGTGGCAAAATTGATTTAACTTTAAAAAAAATGGAAAAATGCTTGAATAACGGATCGCAAAAAGGCTTAGTACCCTAACGAAAAAAAAGGTGTAATCGCATAGAAAGAGAGGGAAGTAGCGGGAGCAAAGCGGGCGGATAGAGAGAGAGATGGGGAGGAGAAAGAATAGAAAAGTAACAGGGTGGAGAAAGAGGGGCTGAAAAATAGGGGAGGATAAAATGAGAAGCATGGGAGTGATTGAGAGAGAGAGAAAGAGAGCAAGGAAGAGGTAGAAAAGGCGAGTGGATGAATCTGGTCACTCATTTTCTCCTGGGGGGCCGGCTTCTTTTTTTGGGGAAAGGAGAGAGAGGGAGGATGAGAGATAGGGAGTGAAGAGATGAGAGAGGGGCCGAGTGCGATTTCGTTGAGAGTGAGAGAGAGAGAAGCCCAAGAGGATCCACCGACCGAGTGTGAGGACGTTGAAAGGAGTACCGACGTCGGTCTGGGATGCAAAGTGAAAACGGACCGAAACCATTAAAAAAAATAAGTTCTTTCCTTTTATCTCCTCTTCATCCCGATCCTCCCTCCGCTGCTATACCTATATACCTCTTCCCTCACACTCCCAAGCTTTTTCCTCCCGACGTTCGCGTATAAGAAGAAAAAAAAACGCCCTTTATTTCTCTTGCATCTTCTGCCCAAATGTATAAGGGATTCGTGAGTGGGTAAACATTGCACAAACGATAAATAAGAAATGTTTATAAGAGATTTCTTCCGGTTTTTTGTGGGAAACTGCCTCCTTGGGGTTTTTTTAATATAAGGAAGCAAGAGCCTTTTATATTCATCATAAAAGTTTTTTTATAAAGCGGTCCATCTATATTATAATAGCATCAAGAGTGATGTGTTATTATGCACTGTCTCAGTATTATTTTTATTTGCTCATCGGCATCGACAAATAAGAAACAGTAAAAATATATAGGAAAACTTCCTTTCTAAACATTACACAAAAATATTTCGTTTCCGCCTTCATTTTTAATTAAAGAGTAAATCATATTTCTGCGATGCCCAAAGCGCATATATCTAGTTTTACATATATTTTATGAAAGTAAATGGCGCAAATACTGATTCGAACGTGATCAAATTAAATTTGGACACTTTCCAACAATAACGAAAAAGAAAATTTTACAAGTGGAAACCAACGCCTCTGCTACTACGCGCAACTAAAAATTCATAAATTGTATGAATATTTTTATCCTATCGGAAGATAATTCTCAACGTTCTCCGCCAAAAATAATAATATATGCACTTTGCAAAAACGTAGAGAGCAGTAAGCACCAAACGTCTTAATAACCAACCCGTTCTACTTCGTGCAGCTGGAATTACTAACCAAACTCCTCCACCACAAAAAAACGCAACACCGCCCATAATTAATTCCACATAATGAATAGTCGGTCCAAGTTTTAATTGACAAGGGGCGAGGGATTTTTTGAAAAAATTTTTCCTCTCGAAACTACAACGAGAGTCACGACCGGTTCATGAAAATGCAGATTTCGTCCCCATCCCGGCAACAAAGGGCATCTCATTATCGCAAACACTCGGAGCGGAGAAAGACAAGGCCTACGCCTACTCGCATAAACATTTAAGGTCTCCCTTCCCCCCTCCCCACCAACCCCTCCCCCGACGGAAAGAAAAATTTCTCATCCTCCCCACCAAGGCGTAAAGAAAAGGCCCTCGCCATACAGTATCTTCCTTCGAGTGGGTAGATTCCGATCACGTAGGGCCATCTACTCTTTCCACCCTTCCTCTCAACCGAGGAAGTTCATTCACGAGATATCTCCAAGCCTCTCCCGCCCCCCCACCCCTCTCCCTTATATTCCGCTTTACTAACTACGTCCAATGGCCTCCCTCTCCCTTCTCCATCCATCCATCAACGACTTTTTTTTCTTCTCATCCTTTTACTATAAGAACGTCTCCCGTGAACTCCTCCCTCCCTCCCTCCAGCCCCTCTCAATCTAGTTTTCCGCTCGACTACCTGACCGGAAGGAAATGGGGGTAACGTATCGAGGACGCGGAGGAATTAAAATTCATAGTTATCGACCTAACGTACTGGAAGGAAATTGTTATGTCTCAGATGAAAAGTTTTTCAGGATGCGAGATGAGGGAGGACGTTTGGTGAGGATGGAAGCAATTCGATCGCATTTATCTTGCGTGGGATATTTCGCCATTAGACACGTGCGGGTAATTAGTAAAATCGATCTTTAAAAAAAAACTCCTCCGGTTATTATCAGGTAGAATAAAATCCAAAAATATTCATTTCTAAAGGATGATTAATAATTCCATTCGTATAAATCTCTTTTGTATGCTGAATTTACTGACTGACTGATGAATATCGATAACTTTCAACCGATAAGAATAAGCCGTAAATCATTTGCAGCACTAATGAGACGAAAAATACACTAATATATTTTTATTCGTCCATTAGGAGAAGCCAAAAACTAAGCGTCATTATGTTTTCATATTCTCAAAAACAGAATCATATGATGGATTAAAGCAAGCATGAAAATAATAATCTAACCATTGGCAAAACAAAAACCTGTTCTTCAATGAAGTTAATATATATTCGATCAGTTTTTGCGAACAATTATTATCAGCATAAACTGAACCCTGGATTATTCAAAGATATAAACGGATTTTATTGGAAATTCATGAATTTTTCAGAAAAAATAAACTAGAAGCAAACATTTTCATTTAACATGCCTAATTTTACGTATTTATTCAGATCTCTGAATAAAATATCAGTTGTTCACCACGATATATGTTTACCCTTGCTTTAGCAAAATTATCAATTTATTTTGAAATGATTATTTTTAATTATGACCTATTTTGAAAACTGAAATAAATCCTTTTCTTTTATAAGCCTTTTGCCTTATTTTTTCTCAACAATTCCATATATTGAACGAAAATTCATTAAATTAATTGACAGAATTAGTTAATCGCTTCGGTGAAAGGTTGAATCTTAACCAGCACGGGTGAAAGTAGCAGGTTTGATCCTCAACAGTGCTACACGGCTCTGTGTATCTTCCCCAACGTATTATGATGTTATAAGACGCTACCTTCTCCTCCGATAACGAATTTAAGACCGGTAATCTAAAAAGGCAGAGGTTAATCTAGGTTCCGATCCTCTCATCGCTACCTCAATTTATCAAACTAACACATTCTCCCTTAACCTTGATTAAAATTTTAGGAGCCTAATGATCTAACCCAGAAAATGTAAAGTGAGGCATTTTACCTCCCACCGTCCCACACACGACACGCCTTCCATTAGCGCCGGCGAAGATTTATAAGAGGCACCCGCGAGCCTTTACACACCGACGCGTGAAACGCGACAGAAACCGCATCTTCTCGATTCAGTTAACCTTGTCTTGAGTGCAGCACACTCTCTAAGCTCTAGGTACTTCCGGGAGGGAAAGAGAGAGAGAGAGGGCGCGTGTGAGGTGTCGGTTAGGTTGAAAGTACTAGAGCGTAGGTGGGAGACAGGTATATTTTTCCAAGAGGAGCGTAAAACTAGAACGTATAGAAGGGCTCCACACATCAATAGAAGGATGAGAGAGAGAGAGGGAAGGAAGGGCGGTAAGGATAATAGACGACGCGAAGGTATAAGCGCACCCCATTCGACTCCTCAGATTAATGACGAAAGCAAACCCGTGTAATGAGAAGGAGGAGGGTTGGGAGAGGGAAAGAGAGATAGGAGAGAGAGAGGTACGCTTCGAGGAGAGAGGCACTTAAAAGGAGGTAGGAGAGAAACCTTCGGGAAGGAGTGAGTCGGCCTTTAGTGAAGGAGTAGGGGAAGTGAAAGAGATAAGGAGAGTTTGAGTGCATTGGAATGAAGAGGAGATAGGGGTGGATCGGGTTAGAGGTGGGGTGAAAATTAGTGGGAGGCAGGGTAAAAGGGAGAGGGTGGAATCCTGAAACGACGACGGTGTATATTGGCTTAAAATGTGCGCGCAGTAAAGGGGGAAGGAAGGAAGGAAGGACGTAAAGAATACAGGGAGGGAGAGAGGTGGGGGGAGGGGGTGGGGTGGGAGAGAAGAGAGGAGTAAAAAGCGATAAACTTTGGAGAGTGGATTAGAATTTTAAATTAAAAGATTTACGTTGCTTAATGGGAGGGGGACTTTTCGTTTGAAACCATGATTAAAAAAAAGGGGGGAGACGATTATAACCTTGATTCCTAATACGATAAATACGTATATATCTATCTCGTATTCTTTAGCCTTAACTCTCTTTGAAAGAGGTCATTATTTTGCTAAGAATGAAGATAAAAAAATGTAATGAAGTAGGTAAGTGCGACAGAAAAATACTGTTATGCCGAAAGTTAACGGAAACTTATATATGTACAGTGGAATTTTCATACATTTCTTCAAATACAAAACTTGCGGTTTCACGGTTTTTCTCTTTTTCTTTTATCAATGAAGGAACACTTCCGAATATCTTACTAAAAAGTAAAATTGACGTACACACAACGTGAAATAAGATTTCAAAGCCCCGTTTTGCTAAACTGATCTACCTATAACATCTTATCACCTCCATTTATCCCAACTCCGATAATATATGTCTATGTATGAGGTTTCTCATACAGACTGTTTCACTCAATCCAGATCGGATCATAGAAGAAGCGGACAGTTACACTTTAAGGTCTTCTTTTTAACACTTTAAAAATTCTTTCTTAGGTCGTGGGAACACAGAATGGAAAAACTGAAACGCTGCCTACGCCATATTTACAGACCAAGGACCACAGAATTCCGGATTAGAGCGGTTCGACTGTATGTTTTAAACCTATTGCCATCGACTCATCATGCCAACTGAATGAACTACTCAAGATGCAACATTTTCGCCTACGAACTAATAAGCCGCCCCTATGGTATTTTCTTAATTATCGGCCCTTGCGTGTAGTATCACACAGAAAAACAATACACGCAAAACAAATCCGAACCGAACATAATCAGAACATTTCTTTTCTATCAAGGAAGAAGTGATTCTCAACGGGTGCGGCGAGAAAAGCATCTCTTCATCTTCATGAGTCGAATCCCAAATGGCTTCGCACGCGGCCGTAAAATTTCGATCGGAGATCGATAAAAAGGAGAGCAGATGCACCATTTATTTTTCGACCACGAAAAAACCAGGAAATCGAGGATCGCCCGGAAAGCAATACGAATAAAAAAAGACAAAAAAAACACCGTTTCCTCTTTCTGATGCATGATCAAAAGAGAAGAACTAATGGCAATGGCAATACGACGCATCGAACGTCGCGAATGCACGAACGGGAAACGAATTGAAGAAAAGGAAAAATAGAAATTCGGATCCTTTTCTCGAAAAGGACGATTGTTAATTTTGATTGGAAACAGGAGCAACGGAGAAAGAATAGGAGAAGAAATTAGGGGAAAACGTGGAGGAACGCAAAGCGAGAGCATTGAAATGACGCCGCGATAGAAAGCTTTTTGAATTGAGTGCACGGAGGCAATCATCGAGGAATTCCCAATGACGTACCCTTTTGATGCGTAGCTTTTAGGGAGAGATGTCTTTTCTAAAAAAAAAATCATAAAGAGGAGCAGCAACCTTGGGTATAAAGAGAGAGAGACCAAGCGCCACTTGGATATTCCGATAATGATGGAGGAGAAGAGAACGTTTGAAAAGAACCTTAGACGCGAGGATTTCCGAGAAAATATATTTTAAAATATCAATGACTATAACGCTCGTTATACGGTAATTAAAAAAATAATAAATGCCTAAAATTTATTTAAAAAAAAAGCTTAAAATCACATTACAATTGGACTCTGTAAAAAATAAATCCAATTAAAATACTAACGACAAATCTAAGTTAACTAAAATGTAAACTTACTGTCGTGCCTTCATTAAAGCAGTAGCAATGCTATAATTGATCATTATTGGTCTGATTTGTTTGAAAAATGACATTTAAACTCATAGTTACGAGAGATATCGCAACTAAAAATTAACTTTTTAATTTGAATGTCTGCAACGATTCTTCATCAAAAGTAACACAAATGTGAGTCGTGGCTAAATCTGATGGAATAGTGTTTGATATTGAATTCTGTTTGATTTAGCAAGTTCAAAAGAAAGCTTTTACGCTAACTAACGGGCGCTTCGAAATAAAAATTCCTTTAAAGGAAACGCCTTCTCCTTTCACCGATATTTTCTGTGCAAACAATCGACTCCAAGGAAATTTAATTGCTGAAGACGAAAGCCTTTTTTTAATCAAATAAGGGCTACGACTCTTCTTCGTGAAAAGTAATAATTCGTGAATTTTCAAACAATGGATTCAATAGTCATCTTAATCAATTAGACGTTTTAAACATCACGAATTTAACTTAAGTTAACCCATAATAAAAGTACCGATAATAATTCCGTGTTCCGTGTCAAGTTGAATCTTAATGCAAAAGTTATTTCTATTGGAAACAAGGAAAAATTATGTCATTTGAATTAACCTGGTAATTTCTTTTATTGGCTTAGATGTGAGTTTAATTCTACTCGGTAAAAATGAAAGAAAGTCATTATTAAAGTCAATTTAATTTTAAATAATTTTCATAAAACTAGTCAAGAAACATTCCATGAAAAAAACACCAACGCGTTTTTATTAATATGTAGGTATCAGTAGCTTATTCGAAAATAAGTTTCTAATGGCACAAATTTCTGTTATTAAACTGACCGTATTAAAAAAAAGCCAGAAATGATTTGAGACATGAGAAAGACTATTACTTTGAAGATCACATATATATTTATTAAGTTATATCAGCGTAATTTTACATTTTCCACACGCCAAATTACATCCTGTAGTTCTCGAGTCTAAACAAATCCAAAAAATGAACAAAGGCTAACAGAAAGTACAGATGTAAAAAAAATGAAAATCAAGGCACATCTCTTAAATAAAATATTACTAACACCTTGAAATAAACGGCGGCGACGTCACCCAAATTCATCTCTCTTTCTGGAGAATTATTTCAGGAAATCATCTTCATTCCGCCGCAGAGCGATGAGGTAAATTTATCGAGTGAGCCAAAACGTTATTTTCGTGTACATATACCCCCGGCTTGTTTTCGTCGAGACCGGAAATCGCGTCAAAGTCTATACCCGAGTAACCGCGCGATTGGTTTTAAGAGGAAGAGTCGAGGGGGAGAGAGAGAGCAATGGGTGTTCAAAGGCAATATTTAGGGAGTTTGACACAATTGGTTGGGAAGGCATACCTTCTTTCTCCTCTCTTAAATGGGTTTGGCACCGAGATATTCGAAGAGGATATAGCGTGTCTGGTGTATCTCACCAAACCACTCAAGGGCCAAAAGCGAGGATGTCCTCCCACACCAATTTCTCCATCCTCCATATGCCCTCCCCTCCCCACATACCAAAACATCCCCTCCCCCCCCACCCCCCCTTAAAAGAAAAACTTTCCTAACACACTCTCTCTCTCTTCCAATTTAGTGTTATCTCGCACTCATAGACGGCTTCTTTTGGTGCACATATATCTTTAGAACTCAACCGTCTCTCTTCGCCTATATATTATTCCCCTCCCTCCTCTATTCACCCCTTCCTGCTGACAAAAAAATACTTTTTTTTATTTCTTTCACTCTCATCCTCTTCTTCTATCCCCTCCCTCCCATTTTTATTTCCTTTCGAATTCCCGCCACCGTGGTTAAGTGCCGCGCCACTTAAAAACTATTTTTGTTTGGATGGCATTAAATGGACCGCGAGGATGCAGAGGGAGCTAGGATGCGGTAGGAGGAGCGGGGGAGGTCGAGTGTGCAGAAGAAGGGAGGAGGTACAGGGAGGAAGCGAGAGAAGGGAAGAATGGAGGGAGGAGGACAGAGGGATAAGTGCCGAGATGGAAAGAGGATGAAGAGGAGCGGTTTTATTGAAGGAATAAGAAAATAACATTCGGAAGGAATTCGGTTGAGACGAAAGCGAGAGAAGGGAAGTGTGTTTCATCGCCAAACGAAGGATTTATCGGAATATTATGTGTGAATTAACCATGAATGCTCTTCGCATTCTCCCTTCGTTCGCATTATAATATGCCTATTACGTAATTGATTCTGTAAGGTTGGACCATCAGTTATAAATACTGTACTTCATACCATATTTGAATTCCATATTGACGTTATGCAGCAGGAGTTCATTTTTAAGAATTCATAACTGAAAGGTTGTTTCATTAACGGTATTAAACATCATTAGAAACCAAGACATACCACATTAGCTAAGTTGAACGACCATTTTAACTTTTTCCTTAGATAAACGTTACATTTTTGTTTTTTATTTCTGAATCAAAGGTACGACATCTGATTCAGCAAGAGATAATTCTAGATTTTTACGATACAAACATTTTCAGGGTAATAACAATCTGTAGATGAAATTATTTTAAGTTCGTGGGAAATTAATGTCAAAAAAGCGACTGAAATATTACTTATAGATGCTTTAATCGTAATTTTTGGTAAAATTTTTACGGCCTAGCCATGACATTTCTTTATTGCTGGCATTTTTACGATTCTTTTGAAGTCACTCTTTTATGAAAGTTACCATCGCATAATTTATGTGTTTGTTACACATGCGTAGATGGTATATTTAACGCTTCCAATGGAAGATATTCGGAAGCATTACAGCTCTTTTCACAATGAAAGAATCTCCATCATGACATCTAACACAAAAACGAAACCAAACGGATTTCCTGAAATAGCTTTTAAAAACTGCAATAACCTTTAAACTCAATCCAGGAAAGCTCGTCTTTACGATTGTGAAAAGTTTGATAAGCTACGTGAATGTGTAGTGAAAAAAATTTATTGCTCCGAAAGAAAGGCGATCTACTTTTATCGGCATAACTGGGAGGAACTTCATAAAATATTAATATAATTGTCCGTTAAAAAGTCTTACCATTGTTATTATGCATAGCACATAAATAAATTGAAACATTCCTCAGACTTGAAAATCGCGAATTTTCCAACATGCCAATCAAGGTTTAGGATGAACTCATAGGAACCAATAGAAAATTTTCATTTGAATATCTCTGAATTCTGAACATTTTCTTTCTGTTATTCTACCATTTGTACTTTCGTTTACTTAGCAATCACTCAATTCATTACTTCGTTACTTTTATCGACAATTTCACCTGTCAACTACATTCCCATAAACTGATTAGTAACGAACGCCTTGCGACCGCGTTGTAACGGTTGACATCAATTTATATGTGATAAAATACACCTTCAACTGACGAAATGATTTACCATTTATATAAGTATGGAGTTTTTAAAAACGAACACTCGGACTGTGAACTCGAGGCCGTATATTTAAACGTATTACTGGCAGCACTCATTCCCAAGGTTAGACAGCGGTAAATTCTGTTAGCATATAAAGATGATGCCATTACACACATGTTCCATTAGAGGGCTCGAGGGATGTCAAACGTGAGTCATGTCCTTCCATCTTCCTTGTACAAGGAAATGGAGCGCATCTCAGCTAAGAGAGTATATGTAGTCCCCGAGGAAGGGATGTTAACGTCCAATTAGACGCGAGTAAATTAAGGAGGAGTCGTTACCTCCCTGTTTTGGTGCAGCCCGGTGGTCCTTATGGGGAAATGGGGACGTAGAAGGATTGCCTCAAGGATGCGATCTAGGAACCAATTGCATGAATGATTAGGTTAACTTCGTAAAGGAAGTTGTGAGCCGAGAAGGTGACGAATTGTATCGAAAAAAGGATTCAAAAATTATTTCCCGTTACATATTAACAATTACCTAGATCGGTCAAGGCCTGGAGTAAACATGGCGATTTTGTTTTACGTTGTAACTGTTCAGGTAACACATCAACGGTCATATCTTAGTACCTTAAGAAAATCATACAAAAATTTATCCTCTCGAAAGATCCACGATTATAAAATTCTCCATTTCCGTTATGAAAAAAGTGGAAGGATGCCAAAAAATGTCTCTAAAATGAAAATTCTACACTTTCTTATTTCAATATCGACTCTTAGAAGCTTCTCTATAAGCACTAACGTAATTCATAAAAACTTTAGTCCTCATCAATGAAACCTTCCAATATCAAAATTGACGATATTCTGACTTCTTTCCCTTCTGAAACGCCATGCATCGTGGCATCATAACGACAATTTTCAGAAGTAATAGTCGCGGTTTTCACAAAAACGACGAAATTTTAGCTTGTTTACTGGCTACAACTAACGAAACTTTCACCCATAAAGGCTTATTTCGACAAAGTTCAATATAAAACTTATTTTTTCAAACTTTGTTTGTTTTTGTAGAATCTTCAATACATTACCAGTCAGCAAGACTTAAAAACACATGATTAAAATGAAAGTAGAATCGGGATTCTCAAACCCTGTAGCAATATAAGCTTGAATCAAAAACCAAGTTCAATAATTAAAAATTCAAAATGATTTATCGAGCTTACTTTGTGGCTTTCATCCTTAACATAACCTTATTCAAACGTGCTGCCAAATATCGGTAGGGCAACGTTAAACGTTCTTTCTGGAATCAACGAACGATAAATATCCACTGTGGCCGGCTACTTTATAAATGAAACGCGAATCTGTTTTACTCAAAAGTTTCTTGGTTACAGGGGATATTGAGATCAACTATTCATAAGTCTGGTCTCGTGATAATAAGTTTTAGGGTCCTGAAAGTTCCAGTAAACACATCAGTTTTGGATGGGACGCCAAGAAAAAGGGGTTATATATCAACTTCGTTCGTTATGGAGATGTTTACTACAAATACGCACGCTACCATGAATTCTTCCGCATTAACACTCCTGTGCGGACAGAATAGGGAAAAAGACGACATTGTAAACATATGTGAAAGCAGTCATGAATTAGAGCTTGTTATTATCTCATCAAGCGTAACAGAGAACTGAGGCATTTATGTTTTCCCCTTAAAAAAAACTACCCGGAGACAAATGTTTAATGTTCGAGGGGACAATTCCGTAGAAAAATTCGTTTACAACTTCATCTCACTTCTTTATCGTAACGAGTTCAAAAATTGGCGAAGATAAATCCTTCTAAACATCATCCCGAGCAGCGCGTTTATTTGCCTCAAAACGGCCGAACGGCACATTACCGATCTTAACGCACTGGACGCGAGCCAAAAAAGTTGATTTACTCGAGAATAAATAGATTCAGAGAGATCAGAAAGATAGATCGAGAACTAAGGAACTATATCCGAGCCCTATACGGTAGGGTGGAGCGAACGGAGGAGGGATATCTCGATGGAACAACTTCTCCGAGGAGGAAGAAGAAGAAAAAAAGAAAGAGGACGCCTTGACAATCAAATACCCTTATCTTCGACCATTAATCACTCTCCTGTTTTTCCTTCATCAACCGCTTTTCTCTCTTCCGCTCTTCATTTTTATTTCCCATTGTTCGATTCTCCCTCCTCCCCTTCCTCTCTCTCTCTTTCTCTTTCTCTATTTCCTTCTCCCCTCCCTATTCACCCCACACCATCCTAACTTCCTCACTCCCCACTTATCCTCGAACCCAGACGCCCACGCTTCCCTTTTATAGTGATCTTTTCCGTCGTACTTAGCCGAGGCTTTCCTTATTCTCATCCCAAGCTCCTCCTTTTCCTGCCAACTGACATTTTCTTTCCCGTCTCAAAATCGCGTCTTGTTATTCGCTCCATGCATCTCTCTCTCTTTCTCTGCATGCACCGGAGGATTCTCACCCATTTATCAACACAAAAAGATGAAGAGGTTTCCTTAGGATGAAGCATACACACCAACTCGGACTGCCTGTTTTGATTCACGATTTCTATCTTTTCATAAGGAACGAGCGATGAGGCGTCAGGATGCGAGTGAGCTTGGAACTAAAAGCTTCGTCCGAAATTGTAAATATTGCGATAAATCAAAATGATCGGGTCTACCGTTTGGGGGGGGGAAAGGCGGAAGTGGTTGTACGCCTTTATTTTATCGGACGGTTTCGTTGTCTATTTTAAAGGATTTATTTTTTCCGTCCTATATAGATCAACATAAAAGTCCGACGTAGATGAAATGATTCCTTTTACTGATAAACGCGAAATCTTTTCCGGTTTATCATTCATAAAATGATTTGTACTATTGTTTAACATTTGGTTTTCGAAAAGGTTTTTACTCCACATTATTTCTTATTATTACTTCATACAAAATTCATCGTTTCACACTCGATTTAAATATTCATTCGGAATGCAGGAAACAAAATTTGGCTATGGTCACTGTCAGTTCAGCAAGGGTGTTTAACTGCTTAGAAACCATTTTGATTTAATAGAAACTAGCTATACCCGGCGTAGCATACGCGGCCTATTGATTTTGAACACGTTCATTCGTATTGGAAGTAGATTTAGTGCGAGTGTTTTAATGGGAACGTTTTGCGAGGAGGGGGGTAAAGCAGAGAAGAAAGGAAGGATCACATCCTCAGACAGGGGAAGAGGATTGGAGCACGGGGAGGACGAATTGAATGTTAGTCGCACTGGAAGATTTTTTCGTTAGTTGGAAACATACCTAGGGCTTACATATATATATATATATATATATATATATATATATATATATATATATATATATATATATATATATATATACTAGTGTAATTCCCGTTCAAATATTAACGAAAAAATTATAGATAGATTAGTATTATTTTCATTTAAAATAAGTAATTAATATCACACTTTTACATATGAAATATTTCGTAAAATACAACATTTCTAATGAATATCCTGTTGTTGACGAGCTATCTTTAGTTAAACTTAAAATAGTTGCCTCTCTTTCCCTCCGTCTCACACCCTCTCTCCTCCTCCCCCCTCTCACACCCTATCTCCCTCTCTCCCCTCTCTCGTCCTCTATTTCCCTCTCTCCCCCTCCCTTCCCCCTCTACCTCTTTCTCCCCACCCTCTCTTTCGTATTAAAAGCATTCAAAGCACGTTTACACCCATAAGAATTGAAATAACATTATGATATCTAGGTCTAACAATGGAATTGATAGGCAAGGCAACATCCCCCTAAAATGGCTAGATTTCCTCAAACTCTGTGAATTAAACGTTTACATTGAGAAATTTAGAACTGCAGGCGGAAAAAGATGATCAGAATAAGAAACTTTACGTTTTCTTAAAAATGGTTCATATCCGAAGATTGTGGCCAAATCTTTCTATTTTTAATCTCAAAAAGAATGAAAGCCTGCGCGTCGAAAAGTTATCTTATTGGAAATGGAAATTATCCTCTGGTGTCGAACCCGGGTCTTTGATCTCAAGTTCGATACATTTGTTATTATATCATAATGCTATCCTGAAAATTTCATCAAATTCGGTTCAGTCGTTTGCGAGATATTAAGCTTCAAAAAGCATTACATGACAAAGGGACAAAGTGGCACTGTCTTTCATATATATGTTTTAGGATAGACTAGCTGTAATCGCGCAATGTTTGCGCGGATTTTTTTCAATTAATTTATTAATAATAATGTGAATCAATTAATGGTACAAATGATATCCCAATAGAAAACTATTCTATAAAATACGTCTTTTACCATATTCTTGTAATATTGAAACATCTCTCTGCTCCCCCCCCCCCCTTCTCTCTCTCCATATATACCTCTCTCTATCTCTCCTTCTCCCCCTCTTTGTCTCTCCCCTTTCCCCTCTCTCCCTTCCACCTCTCTCTTTTTCCCCTCTGTCCATTTCCTCTTATCATCTCTTCATTTAAACGTCTCATAAAACATTAATTTTACGCTCGTAAGCTATACACGGTTTTACAATAATGGGACTTCGAGCACGACAATGTCCGTCGTCAAGGTATTTAGCGTTAAAATGGCAAATTTAATGCAAATTATGTGTATTAAACCTAAAATGTGGGTGATTTCGAATCGTAAAGACGATGTGAATAAGAATTCTTGAGCATTTTACTTTAAATCGATTCAGGTCCGAAGCTTGTATGCCAATATTTCGAATTTATAAGAGCAAATGAATGAAAGTCAGCACGCCGAAAAGTCGAGTCGACAGACAGACACGCAAAATATTATTAGATGAAGGATGAGTGACTACAATCATCGTCATAAACATTATCCGCGTGCTCTCTAATATCCTTCAAAATTAAACCATTTAAGTGTAACAACATTTAAACACAATTTCTCTTTATTTTTGAAGAACTTGAACATCTATCGCGATTTTATCTTATAAAAAAAAAACAAATTCGTTTCTGCAGAGATTGCATGCCATCGTAATTTCAGTCTTTAAAGTACCGTTCATATAACAGTTCTTTTATGCCAGATCATAGATAGAACAATAGCCAGTAAAAAAAATACCGTAAACTAAATTGACCTCTCAACCATTTTGAAACAACTTTCCCCGTAAAAAAAAAAACCTCCACTCATTTCCGACCTTTCTACAACATAACCACCGGTCGAGATATTAGCTCACCCCAGTGTTCAGTTTTACCCATCGTAAGATTGATTAAAACGTTACGGTCTTCCATCTCGTAACAGAACCCAATTGAGTCGAAGGATTTAATTCTCCCGTAAATGGCCATACCCTATTTGAGTTCCTCTCCCGTTCCCATCTGTTAACTCGCTAACAGAGACTCGTTACCGGTTTATGGAGATGCGAAGGAACCCATTTCCTTCGTGATGAATAATAGTCCTCTGGCGACTTGGATCATTTTCTGCCCGCAGACATATATAAAAAAAAAATCTCACAGAAAACAAGCCCGGAGTCGCGTCTGGAATCTATATATGTCGAATCCCATTTTGATTCGAACGAGACACGAGCGGTCTCATGTCATAAGTGTAAACAAATAAAAAACGCTACTTCTTGAGTTTGAGAAAAAGTGAATAACTTCTTGCGCCTATCTGATTTTTTCCCGTTCCGCTTTCCACGGTCTCGTCCTCGACCAGACTACTTTTTCCGGTTATCCCTCCGCGCGTTGGACCACCCTTACAGCCACACCCATTCAGCCGCAAGACGAAGTCGTAAATCAGGTGAAGGAGATGGGAATGGGAGGTTATGAGGGATGGAGAGGGAAGAACTGACTAAAGGAAGAGAAGGAAAATCAGGAAGGAGCATCAACGCGAGGCGAGGATCGTTGAAAAGAACTTTCTTGAGATTGCGCCCATTCGTCGCGGGTGAAAATTAAGGTGCTGGAATTTTTCTTTCGGCCAAAGAAGTTAATGATGATTTCTGTGAATGCCTATTAGGAAATTTAATTTCTTCGCATTTACAGAACCAACTTAAGATGAGTCTAACTTATTTAACTCTTAACTTTTAAAAAATATGAATTTTTACGTCGGGCATTAATACAGTCCGGCCATTTCACTTGTGTTTTTATCTTATCACCAAATAGAGAACGTATATATAAACATACTGAGAGTGCTAACACGAATTATTAAGTGTTTCAGCAATCTCACATTCCTGCTGATTAATTTTGTCGCTAATGGAACGTATATTTGACCTCAGTTAAATAACGAATACCTACCGATTAAATTGAAATATTTTAGTGCAAGAACTTAAATAGCAACATATGCGCCTAAACCTTAGTGGTTATTTTGACTAAAACTGTCCTATATACTGATAAATCATACACTTGACCTAAACTAGAGCCATTCAGTGTGTGGTTACAGTACACAAGTAGTATCAGACGATTCTCAAAGAGATATCAAGAAAATTTACAACTTTTCTTCGACCACATCTCAATTAACAATTTCAGATAGGTTAATAATTCTGTCAAAAGGACACAGAAAAAGAGTTTGACACAGACATAAACCAAATGACAAATATATGCCATTTAAGTACAATTAGTACTTAAGTGCTAAGTATAGACTACAATGTTAACCTTCAGGCCAAAAAAAGAGCGTTTATTTTTATTCATAAATTTAATTCATCGTCAAATCGTCCCTTTTATTTTTGGCGACTTGCTGATGAATGCGGAAAAAATTAAACGGATGCGGAACGTAAAATTCAGGACGGTATGAGGGGGAGGGGGGGACGAGTCAGAACCGCGTTCTCTGCTTTTGTTTTCCGATGCTCACGTCGTCCGGCGCCACACAGACTGCGAGACACAATGGGTGGCCGATATCACGTGATCGGTTTACTCCATCCGGTCCGATCACCCCCCCCGCACAAATTCAAAGGAGTGGAAAAAGTCTTTCATCTGCCGCATATGTAAAAAAAAAATGACCGCGCATAAAAGAATGATCGATAAAAATGAATTATGGCCACATTTCCTCGAACGGTTCTCGCTTATTCTCGTCTAAAAATTCGACTGGGTTTTGATGGCTTCCGATGATGTTACACATACATACATATTTCTTCCAACGATAATTTCAATTCATTCAATGGAAAACGTCAGTGATGTAAGAGTAATTTTGATGAATTACTCTCCAAGAAAAAAAACAAATAATTCCGTTACTTAAAATGTGCGTCCGCATTTGACATTTCCAGTATTACTAAAAAGAAAAGTTGATAATATACATGGTCTCAGCGGGTTCTCTCTTATAACCAGAGTCAAACTAGGACCTAACTTATTAAACGCTTACAGGATGTCCAATAAGTCCGGATCCATTGGCAAAATAAACATTGCTTTCTTAAAACAAAAAATTTAACATACGAGCATATCATAGCATCACCAGTTCCATCTTCTCGTTCATCAAGTTATTTAATTCCCTGAGACATGTAAATCCGACATGTGTTTAACTTTAAGAATGTCTATTTTTTCCATGGGCCCAGAATTCTGGAGCACTGTGTATTTCCAGCTTTGTAACTTTAACGCGCTATCCCAGAGGTGCCCAAACTTTTTTATGTCAAGGGCTACTTTCATCCTGTAAATTGTCTTTCGGGATGCCGAGTTTTTAAAACATATACACAGAGTACAGTAACTATAAGTTAAACACAACATAACCGCAAAGAAAGCATTTTATACACCATTTATGACAATCGACAAAATAAAAAATTGAAGAATTTATTGAAACGATTATCGGCGCATTTACCCTTAATAACTTCAGCCAGTGAGTGATAATTGGACTTGTACCTCGAAACCGAGAGGCGTAAATAATCTTCAAGATGTTCATTAGTGAGTGAACTTCTTGTTTTAGATTTAATTAGACTCATATTATAAAATATTGATTCACATAAATACGTGGAAGGAAAATATGATTTCAAAATAAATGCAACTTTTTTATATATTTGAAAAATTTTCAGATGTAATAAATTTCCAAAAATTTGTATCGTTATATCTTGCATTCAACTCTATACCACTCTGCAACATAATTATTTCATATTCCAGTTCTGTTGCATACATGTTGAACGTATCTCCTATTTTGTTAGAAATTTCGTCAATTTCGATGAAAAATGTTACAATGAGCTCGAGTTCTTTGAAATCTAGAAAACGTTCTTCGAATTGAGTTTTTAATTTTTCTAGCACCTCGCTGCCTCCGCGGGCGACTCCGATCTTCCTAAAGGGCGACGTAATGGGCACCCCTGCTGCTACAATTTATTCGCCATTTTTCGGCTAAATTTCATAAAACCTAACGTATAAATCGTAAACATTCCGTCTTATAGGTCTTTCTCGATAATTTCTGTACAAAATTTCTCTTTGCTAATATATTTTAACAATACCTTCGGGCTTCGGATCGCTTTCTGCATATAATTTAATACGGAAAAATCCTTCTACTCACCGTGTATGGCGGAGTAATGAATCTCTCACTCTTTGATTTAAACACTGCGTCCATGGTGCCGTAACTTCTCCTTGAGGAGTCCTGAAAAAATTTAAAACAGGATATACATATGTTTCTAATAATGTCCGAAAATTGAAAATATTAGCCTCTCTGAGGGATGGTATTACTTTATTTTGTATCACTCTAAAATAAAAGGGAAAACTTATCTTCATTTCCAGTAAAAATGATAGGTAAATCAGTTTACATTAAACATTTTTACAAATAACTCTTTTGCTGAAACAGTTTTTTGATTGATCTGACATATTGGCGGAAGTTTAATAAAGCAGTGAAGTCTGTGTCTTCTTCTATTTCTATCAGTGCCGGACACTCAAGTTTTGGGGCCCTGGGCTAATAATTTTTAGGAGCCCCTATAAAGCAAGAAAAATATAAACAAAACGCAGACGCACAGAGTAATTACTGTATACAGTGACGTTTGAGAAACCATGCAATCAACGCAAACGGACAACGGGCCGTCAAAACAAAATTCTGGCGTACCATATTTAAAAATACGAGAAAATATAAATGAAGGGAATCACAATAAAGTTTTTTCTTTAATGAGCGGGGCTTTGAAACTTTCAGGGCCCTAAAACGCGGTCTAAGGAATTCTCGAGACCGAAGTATTATGGGACCGTGGCCTGAGACCCATATAGCCCATGCCTATGTCCGGCCCTGATTCCTTTACAAGCAGAAACACTAACTCGCTTCGGATCGTCGCAACACGGTTAAATCGCACACGGATTACCAGAGTTCTTCTGTATATAGCTTTGGAAAGAAATACGAGTTATTCCTCTAAATTGAACAAGAGTTGTCACAAAATCACACATGCAATTAAAACTTATTAATAACGTACCAGATGATTATCCAACGTAACATAAAAACTGGCATCCGTTGAGGCTGATTGATACTAGCATAACTAGCTTGGTCCCAGCCTAAGAAAATATTCCCGTTCATAAAACAAGAAAATTAGTCTGCCACGGTAGTTCAATGGTAGAATATCCGCCCGACAAGTGGAAGACCCGGGTTCGTTTTCCTGTCATGGCATATTTTTACTTTCTCATACAAAAATTCGATCTCGATATTTTGGTGGAAATATACGTTCTAGGTGTATCCGAGTCCGAAAAAGTGGTTTTCGCAATTCTGTCTGTGGGTCTGTCTGTTCGCGGCTCTTGAGCCTAAACGGTTCAGCGAAAATGAATGAAATCTCGTACTTCGGCATTTTATCATACAGAATAAAAGATATGAAGAAATGGTTGGCATTGCTCAATAATTAAGGAAAGTTTATTCTACGCATCTTTAACAATTTGATTTACTCAAAAACGGCTCTAACGATTTGATCAAATTTCGTACAGTTACTTGAGTTTACGTCTGAAACAATACTACATATTTCATATTTATCAATAATGAATATAAGGCTAATTTATTCTTGGACAACTTTAGTAACAATAGGATTTTTTGAAAAAACGGCTCATACGATTTTCATCAAATTTTGTATAGTTATTTAAGTTGATGTTTATAATGAATGTACATAATTCACACTTTTCAAAAGCTAACTAAACGACGCATTAGTATATGAAAAAGTTTGTACAATGTATTTTGTACCGATTTCTTCACCTGTTTCCACATTTCCCATCAACATCCCGTTTCTTAAAGTACATGTAGAATGAATGAATACAATAAAATACAAAATTATAATAAAGATTTTTTTAAGTGGTCCTAGTCCTTTTAAATAAACATGCAGTAAACATTATAGCGGAGTTTACCTGGAGGTTATAGTGGGTTGGCCCCGGGATGCCTTTAGACCACAACAAAGTCATGTCTACAACTCGCGGTACCTTGCTACCAAAACCTGGTGCTTCTTTATCATCTCGAAGAGGCAAAGGTGGATGTGGTCTTAGACGTTCCATCACTTCATCCACCATGCCTCGAAATTTATATGAAGCCGGACCTAAAGAAGTTCATTCCATGAAACCAGAGGTTAACACTTTTTATTCATGCAAAGAAAGAATGGACAACAAATTTCGTTCATAACTTTAATCGACAGTTAATTTTAAAACTAATATGTATTCACAGATGATGCCTTAAAAAATTACATTCAGAGGAAAGTGAAGATTACATAATAGAACATAATGTTTTTCGAATTCACAAGCAAAATGTAGTCGGGGATTATCAATGCCATGAAGTAGCCTCAGATACCAACCTGGGGTTTGCAATTCTTTTGGTTTCGGAAAGCGTGGAGTGCGATGAAGAAAGGCTGTAGAACTCGGTTCTTCCTGAACGTTTAGGTCAAATTTCGTCGGTGGAGTTTCGTACGTTCCCGGTGCAGGTGTTTCAGAAACAGCACCTTTGAAACGCTACGGAAATGAATATCAAGGCTTTAAGTTTCTTACTTTTGCGCAGGAAGACTAACGACATATGATCAGCAACAGTGGCGGATTAAGATTCTCTGGAACCCATAGGCACAAGCACTTAGGGGGTCCTCCTCGTAGTTTTTATGGTATAAAAAAACTGTGATATAAGTACTGAAAAACGTTTTATTAACAAAATAACTTTATCTTATGTTCTTTTTCAAAAAACACGAAAATAAGCCTCACAAATTCACCTTCCGAACTTTTGAAGCAGTAAATATCTGTATCAATAAAGAAAAATCTATTTTTAACAAAATCATGTTCTATGCGTATTGAACTCAATGCATTTAGACGTTCTTGATGCATTGTCTTTATTTTCTTATTTTTTATATGAGAAAGTTTTGAAAAGGATCTCTCCTTCATTTTATTTATTAATTTTTCTTTTTGCTTTCAATAATACTGCCTATATAACAGTCACCCTTCGAGGTAGCGGCCTCCCTAAGCTTGGGCCCCCTAGGAACGTGCTTACTGTGCCCATTTAGTTAATGATTCAGCTATTCTTAAATGCCGATTTACGGATGTTTCTTTTAAACCCCAATAGGATTCAATTGATCAACTATTTAGCACAAAAAAGTCATTGGGTATCTATTTATTAATAGTTATACAGCAGTTAACTTTGATCAAATATATTTTAGAGCTTTCACGTAAATGTTATAGATGCTGTTTTTTATATAAAAATCGCTGTTCGTTCAGTCTATTTCCACTATAAAATTATAGTAGTGAGGATCAATGTAACCAATTTCTCAGCCTTTTAAATCAGAGTGATGAGGTAATATTAATAAAATATTACAACAAAACACATACCTAGGTTATTGAAAAATTACACATCAATTAAGATTTACTGCATAACCGTAATACTTTACAAACTGACCAAGAAAGGAGCCTGTGTTCAAAATTATCCACAAATTTTTGACGTAAGAAATATTGCATTTCATCGTTTCCTAAACCAATTTTTTGCGTATCAAATAATAGGAAACAATTTTTTTTCTTACCGCAGCAGTAGAAATGAATCCAGGGTGCGGAGGGAATTGCTTGAAATATCTTCTTGCAAAGTGACACTTCTTCCGAATTTCTTCCCCCACTTCGTATTCTCTTCCCTTCTCTTTTCCCACTGCTCTTTTCGGTGTAAGTGAATGTGTCTCCTTCAATAAGTCGTAGGTATTTGGGGCAGGAATGTTCTGGTTTCGAGATAAATAAGAGAGGTATTGTTATCCTCATATTCCATGAGCGTTAATAATTCCATCGTATACAGCGGTGGTGCCCAAGATAGGGCCAAATGTAACGTAAAATGAATAAAGGATATTATAGAAAATGATATACATCGCCTCTTCCTCATAGTTTCCGATGGATAGTTTAAAATAAACAAGATAATATTGCCCTTCCCCTTAACACAACCTTAACCTTAGCAATTCCCGACAATTCCAAAAAAGAAAGATATATAAAACTTCCGTTCTTTCCGCAGTACACACGAGGCCTTAAAAAGATTTTCCGTGTTTCTAGGTTTAAAATTGCCTTTTCCTCCGACAATCATCTCCACCGTTTGCTAGGTAACCCAAAGGATTCTATAACCCTCACATGAAAAATCCGATATTTACAAAATTGTGCGCGGCGGTCGCGAAAGGGTTAATATTGGTCAAAACAAAAAAAATTATCACCGGATTCAAAGAACATTTATCATATTTTAGAAATGCTAATTTTGACTAATCTTGCGTAGCAACTCACACTCTTCAGACCCAACATTCCTTTTCATCAAAAAACCTTCAATTATTGAAACCTATTTCCAGCCACTACCTTCTAGACGCAGCCGAAAGTTTAGCCATTCTTAAAAACAAAGATATCATCCTCAATCAAGACACAGGTCCGATAGAAAACACTACTTTGCTTTCTCTTTCGAATAACGGTCATTCCAACGCTCTTCCTAACTGATCCATCACTATATTATAACTATTTCCCCCCCCCCTCCTCCTCTTTCTTTCCCCTTTTTACCCCTCTCATTTCATCCCATGTATATATATACCTTCCCCGACTCGTTAATCTTCGTCTTTTTGATCGGCCTACTGGCGATGGATGGATGATTCCGAAATACGTATTTAGGCAATTTTTTGGAGAGGAAGTGCTCGTGTGTGTTTGTTTTGTGTGTATTTGTGTGTGTGAACAAAGAAAAGGAGGGTCTCTGGCGTTGAAGTAATTCTCATTGACTACATAAACAAAAGTGTGCTGTATCCACAAAATAGTTAAGCGATATCTGATCAACATAAGAACTCAGAAACCTTTCATATCCGCCCAAGTTCCAGGTCCAACACATCCATAGCAATCACAAATCATCTTTACATGGTAGACGCGGTATAAATTTTACTTACCTCTCTTTTTGCGTTCCTGACCAGAAGATCGAGATATCGCAAAGAACAGGTTTTCTCTTCGATGGGATGCAAAACTTTTGGCGAATCTTTTTCTTTGGGACTCGAAGAGATCTCCGGCGATTCGTTGCATTTAGATCCCAAGGTGATGTATCCTTTCTCGTCTTTTTTGATGACTATTGTCGACCACCTTCTACCCGTGTAAGGAATAAGTTTTTGACGTGGTTTAGACGAGATTACATCATAGTCTGCAGGTCCTGGTCCTTTTTCCTTCCTATATAAGGGCGAGCCTCTGGACTCGGTCCAGTTGCCGAAATACACTCCCTTGTATCTTCTCAATTTCATCGATCCCTGAATAAATTCAATAAAAATGTGTCAGGTGAGTAATTATCACTAAACGCGAGAGGCACGCTCCAAGGACCCAAAACTATCAAATTAAAAATATTCACATATACACACAGGCACAGGATAACCACCTCACAAGGTTTAGCCCGGAGTCTCCAGGAAATTACTCGAAACTCCAGTCTACCTATTTGTACGGAAAATCTCCCAAGTTTTTGTGATGTGACTATCACAGCACAGTTTTATTACCTTTTTGTATACTTAGAGATTTCAAAGCAGTGGATTAACGCGTTGTGCATTTGAAGATTTTTTCTGACGCTTGAGAGTACACACTGCTGTTTTGACAGGTTGCGTCGTGTTTAATGTTTTGCACTGAAAAGCACAAAGAGTAACTAAAAATACAAATATAGGTTTGAAGAATTTATGAGCATATGTTTATACATATATTCATTCGCATGTGTAAAATATTTTTTGTTATTAATACTATGTTTTGAAAAAAATGACAGAATATGGATTTTTATTTTTATATAAAATGTGATATTTTCTTTTGCATTATTGTTGTTTTGCGAAATACCAGTTTATTTCAATAAAAGTTAAACATAGGGTTACACAAAAAACGTTTTTCAACCGATGTATCGATGTTTTGACATCGATGTCAACAGTCCGATGTACCGGCCAAACATCGATGATTTGCTTCGATATTAACCGCAAAAACCACGAAAGTGTTTCCATTTTCCACCTCGGCGGGCGTCATTTAGAATCAATGCAGATCTATATTCAATATGGTTGACGTTTCTGAATAGTGATTGGCTTAAAAAACTGACGCTATTCCGCCGAGGTGGAAACACTGGAAACCCAGCTTAACCCTTTATGGCCTACATTTTTTTCTCATAAATATTTATTTAAATTTATTTTAGTTAGGTATTTGGTTTTTCTATTTTTATGGAAAAACAAGCTGAAACTCTTAATTTTTATTTTATCCAATTGTTAATACTATTAGTGGGACCTGCAAGTCCCGACAGGCTCCTACATGCTTATATTGAGATGTGGTAATATATACACAAGGCCCTTATGATAAGGGATATTTTTTATGATATATATATAAGTTATTATACGAGTTATACTATATATCCGTAAAAAGTAGTTTTTAATCGCAAAGAAAGCATGTTTCTCTGAAGTATAACAATGAAAAATATTAACTAACATCGCAACGAGCTCAATACTTTTAAATGGGAAATAATAGCCTAATTAATTAAGATTGAATTGACTCGGCGCGCCGAGTCAATTCAATCTTAATTAATTAGGCGGTTTAAAGTAATTGACGTCATAATGAATTATACAGATCGATTTGTATTTAAACTGATTCACGCTCGAATAATCAACTCGGAACAAAAACGTAGGCTCATATTACCGTGTTTTGTTTTTAAATGCTAAAATCGACAATAAAGCAAGGGAAATATCTATTTGGTGATCACATACAGGCATCCCTCACTTAATGCTCTTAATTGGTTCCTGGAAAACAGAGCACTAACTGAAACTGCGCTACGCGAGGGAATTTATTTCATAAGGATCAATAGTAATAGGTTTAATTCGTGACCCGGTGTGAAAATATCGAAATGTTTTTCGTTACAGCAGTTTTCGACATTTCGATAACGTTTTTCGTTACGTTAATCGAAAATAATTTCGTTATTCCGTTACATATTTAGTTACGTTGCGCGTAACGTTTTCTATCACTGGTAACAACAGAGAAATAGGATGAAAGGCAGTTGGTTGTCACAGCTCTTGTTCCTCCACTTTCTGCAAGAATTAGCCGGAAAGTAGTTAAAGTTCTACTTTTGAAAAATTCTTTGTAAGTGAGAGGTTTAAAAGAAATGTACTGGACCTAGCAACGATACATCGATGTTTTCAAAATATCGATGTTTTAGGGTCGATGCGCCGATGTTTTCACATCGATGTTTTTAAGGCCGATATATCGATGGATCAAGTACAAATATTGGTTTGGAAACTTAATAAATACGAAATAGTATTTCTCCTCGTGGATCGTAACTCTTTGTTAGATAACGTGCATGTCTACATTTCACTGACTCTATTGTTTGATGGTCTTTCTTGGCTTTACAGTTGTTGTGTCGCTACAACTTTTAAACCGTTTTAATTTTAAAGATTTTTACAGCTGTCCACTATTGTAAATAATATGCTTCTGACTAGGCCGGGGTCACCTCCTATGTTGACCGCTGTGGAGTTCGAAAATGTTCGAGAAGTTATTGGCTTATTACGATTTCTTGAGAAAGTAACCGTGGAGATCTCAGGGAAAAATATGTTACTATCAGCACAGTCATCCCATTAATTAATTGTCTTATTCAAGGAATAAATAGCGCCGAACCTAAATTAGCAATTGGGGTCAGTTTAAAATCGTCACTTCAAACAGAAATCAGAAAAAGATTTGTTGAGAGCGAAAATGCTCATTTGTTAGCAATTGGGACAATACTAGATCCCCGTTTCAAAAATTTACATTTCACAGACCCATTGGCATTGGCACGGACGTTAAACCAAATAAAAACGTTGATAGCCACCATTACTGCTCATGACCCTTCTTCTGCTTCGTCTGATTCCGATGGAAATGGAGGTTCGGCCACAGCTGTATATTCTGGCAAGGAAGTATTTACATCCTGTAGCCACGTCAGCCCCGGCTCCCGGCAGAAAGATTGTTTTCAAAAGCAGGGAGTACAGTTACAAAAACCAGAATTAGACTCTCCGGAAAACTTTTATCAAAATTTCTTTTTTTGAGTTGGTTACCAAAGAATTTTTGGCAATAATGTTTATATAACTATTTATAGAAAATATACTATTGTCTAAATCAGGGATGGGCAAACTTTTCTGCATGGCGGGTCGCATCGGTGTTTGCGAATTCTTCAGCGAGCCACACTGAGAGATGCCAATGCTTAGGCAGGCTAGATTACAGTTTAAATCGGAAATTTCTTAGATTCTTAGGCATCATACATAAGTGAAAAACAAGCACAAACAAGGATTGTAGGGCTAAATTTTCAAAACTAAAGGTTTTATTGTCATAATTTTACCAAAAGTAATATAAAATTGTGTTAAATTTTACAGACTGCTTTTTCACCAAAGCTTCGCGGGCCACGTTAAATGCTCTCGAGGGCCACATATGGTCCGCGGGCCACGGTTTGTCCACCACTGGTCTAGATGTAGTTATTGTATAGATGTGTATGTTATGTGTATCATATAACTTTTTGTACCTTAATAAACCATATTTAATAATTAAATGCACTTTATACTATTATAATAATTAGTATTTCACTTGAAAACCAGTTTCCCGAATATACTTAACTTAAACATCGATGTTTATCGATACATCGATGATTTGAAACGATGTTTTCGTTGCCATCGATGTTTTTGTGATTTTTGTCATCCCTAACTGGACCACGACTGTATCATACTGCACGTCTATAAGGATTGGGAACGACAGAACTTCTTTGTCATTATGATAGCCGTTATGATTTATCATAGGTAATAAGATTTCATGAAAATAATTATTATAAATTGGTGAAAACAAGTACATTTGTATGTTAACCAACAACAAAACTTTTCACCCAATCGATATCACATCCCTAATTATGCATTAATTACTAAAGAATAATCGCATCCTGCTATATGAAGTAATGTCCTATTTATTCTTTTATATATACAGATGTTTTTATTCGACGTTTCACCTTAAAACACATTACGTATTTGTACTAAACAAATGATTGATTTATTTATTATGGGCCGATCCCAGCGACACTTCAATGCCGGGTCAACCCGTGGTAGGGACGAAGTAAACTCCGAGAACCCCCCAGTTCCCAAAAAAGATTAATATTCTGGTCTCGCAATGCAAGACATATCAGATATTAAACTGATAAGAACGTTTTACTACTTCGATCTTAGCCAATAGGCCGAGAAGCGATAAAACTCTTAAAAACGGGAGGAATGCGGAGGCGAGGCGACGCACCAATTAGGCGTTGGAAGACGGGCGGCCGCCTCGTGGTCCCTGCGTGGTCAGGAGGGCGAGTAGGAACCGGCAATTGATGCCGGTACCTCGCTCCAAAGGATCATCCCGAGGCATCCACGAATTTGGCGAGAATGAGCGTGGGAAGATGATGCGACGCTGGAGGGGATTCCAAGAGCGCTGGGTGGGCGCGACCTCGGGGCGTTGGAGGTGTGGATGAAAGATGGACTGCGGCCACCTGACGACGCCAATGGAACAAGTGGGAACACCGGGAAAGCGCGGGAACCGCGGAGGTGGGTGTAGCGAGGAGGAACCCTCGGTCCATCCCAAAGGCCCACAGATAAAAAAAACAACTACCCTCAAATTAGCCAGATTTTTTTTGAGAGTATGTATGATCCCATATATAATTTTGGAAGTCTCCGTCCGTCCGTCCCCCCTCTATCTTGAAAGCCGTTCTTTATAGAGATATGCGGTAAACTGCGTTTTGTTTCTACAAGCTAAGAGGTGCCTAGAAAACTATTCTCATTTTCATAAAGTCCTGGGTTCGAATCCAGGAGACAATTATATGTTCCCATAAGTTTACACGGGATTTTCGATTTTTCAGAGTGCAGGGTTTTTTTCCTTCATTCATTAAAACACGTAAATATGGACAGATTTTCTTCGTTTTTACTTTATTCGACGGATAAAACTCGATATTATCTTATTATTGCAATGTTTACATGTTACATGGTCGAAGTTTTCAGAAATACGCTTTTGTTTTCGAATTTTTATGAATATTTCATACTCTTTCCGGGCGTTGCCAAGGCGACCGTCATTGTTGCCTCCGATTCAATTACTACCAATTATACCTTCAAATAGGTAAAAGAATAGTGTTATTCGCTTCTCACTTTTGTTTAAGCATCGAAATTATTGCTGTAGCAATGTCAACATTTATACATAGCAACATAAATATTTACGGATAATTAATCAGTTAACTGCAGTTAACTGCGTATGGGAAGCGTTTCTACGATTCAATCAAAGCAGTTGAATCTTCCTTTCATCGTTTGAATGCTGGAATCTTATCTCTTGGTATGCAGAACCATTATATTATACATATATAATGCTTATTAACGCAAATAGGCTCAGGCATAAATTTAAAATAAAATGAGAATAGGGACATACGTTATTTTTTTAACACATTACATGGTTATCTTCTCTTCACACATAAACGGTTGCATTGATTGTTATATAAAAAAGAAGGGACATATATTTTAATAAAAAGAGAAACATAAAAGTTCGCAATCAATTACTGTGTAGGGAAATGAAAAACAGCAGAAAAAATCTGCTATGACCGGGAATACGAACCCGGGTCATCCACTTGTTGGGCGTATATTTTACCACTGAACTATCGTAGCAGACTAATCCTCATGTTTCTGAGCGGCAGTATTTTCTTAGGTTGGGACTTTTAAAATGCAGATGTCTGACTGAATTCGCATAATAAATTGTCAATACGCACACACAGCCGTGCCCTCAGCGATATTCGAACCCGCGAACTTTACATTGGGAGCCAAATACATTAAAATCCTATACCGGAGAAATGCCTTATTAGAGTTAAATGTGAATTATTGAGATAAACTTATTTTACATCTTCATTTTTTATAAATCAATTGAAAATATAACGCGCAAACATTGCATGGGTTCAGCTAGTAATAGTAATTTACATTATACAGTATTGTATTTACACTTCACTAGCCTTGTTTTATCCTGGATTTGTTATTTTTCCCAATGTCCGTGTCTCTTTAAATTTATTAATGTACAGTAGGATCTCGATAACTGTTGTTAATTGGTTCCTGGAATCCATGACGATTAGCAAAATGATGATAGTCGAAACAGATTTTCTCATAGGAACAATGTCATAGGTCAATAATTTGTTCAAAAAGATTTACACGCATTATATAAAACTGAATTTTTAGGCCTCAGTTTACTTGAAATTTTAGCCTCTGCGTCATTTTCATTCATTCACTTCTAGTTTCCTTTGAAGGGATGTTACATTTCTGGACCTTTTATCAGCATTGTCACTAACACTGCGTTTTGGGACCGTTTTTAACACTTGAGGATTAATAAGCTATAAAATATTTTTAAAATATGTTAACTGTTGATAAATGAGTTGACAGTTGTGCTGCCGCAATCCACGAAGGAATGTTTTGCTGTTTGATTCTTATGTTTGAATGTAAAATTCTAAATAATATTAGTCTTTGTTTAACATATTCAAGGCGAGTCCTATACCTGCAATATTTATTTTATGGTTTTATGGATAATAAAATAATAATAATAACAAGTTAAAAGAGTTGATGAAAGATTTGTTGAGGTGGCGTATTTTTGGAAGATATGCTGTTTATGTATAGTATGCAATTGAATTCCAACAACAAGGGTTGCCTCTCTGTGACATTTTGTTGATGTTACATGGGGAAGATAAAATTTTTTATCCTGCTATGATTGATAGATTATTTATTCCGAGTACCCAATCCACAAATTGAATCAAGATCTTATGAGATAGTGGCACAATGTATGATACATGGACCATGTAGGGGGAATGAATCCAAATGTATCACGCATGGATAATGGAATATGGTCAAAGAAACGTCCAAAAGATTTGAGAGCAGAAACTGTTGTAAATGTTGATATACAACCTTTGCATAGACATTGGAATAACTGCCCAAGCTGGAAATTACACAACTGATAATAGGAATGTAGTACCCTATAAATAGTATTTAACCTGGAAGTTTGATTGCCACATCAATATTGATGTTGGTTTCCATAACATCTGTGAAATCAGTAGTGGTCGGTGATCCATGAGTAAGCCAAGCAGTGGCACAGTTTTACTTTGTGTAGCTGAGCATTACTAATTGGTCACTTTGCAAGGCTCACCTCATCATTCATGTATCTCATTCGGAAATAAGCTACAAGTATAACAAATAACAGTACACCTCATTTGAAACTAATTTATTTCTCACTCTCTGTTTCCAATAATTTTAATCAACAGAAATATATTAAATTAAGCTTCAGAAATATGATAACCATCTAATTACTTCCATAGCTTCAACTAATTGTTGGCATTCCGGCTTGAACAATGTTTTTTAGTTGCAAAATCTTGATAATTGGAAAATGATTTCACCAATATTTTTTTATTACACAATGCTCATTATACTCACACATTTTTAGGATTAATAGTAAATAATGTTTAATAGAAGGAAGTACCGATGTAACACACCAAAAATAAACACTATAAATCACATGGAGGCAAAAAAACAGCTAAACAAATAGGTACATCTCTAAAAATATGTAAAACCAAATTTCCCTGGTAGATGGAGACACAGTATTTTCATGTCACGTTCCGTGCCACATATAAGCATTTCAAAAGTCTGTTTATTTCCCCTCCATTGGGCTGACATAGACCCTCCCCTCTTTTCCCTGCTCTCTCGTATCCACACGTATAACCACCATAGAAGCAAATCTGAAACTGCTTCGTGAGGCCCACTCAGTAACAATTGAATAATACGAATCACAATCAAGTTAGTAGAAATTCGTTCAAACGATGAAAATGCTAAATATATTTCTATCAATTTTACAATAGTAACCACAGTTATTCTAAGTATTTTTAAAAGTGTATTGGGGTGTTGTTTCACTAGACAAGCAGTGCTTGCATTGCTTGCATAGACCGACCGTGAAATACATTTTGAAGTACTGTGTGTGAAATTTACTTTCCTCCTACAATTTAGGCGACCTCATTTTAAATAACAAAGAGAAATTTCATAAGAATTTAAAATAAGGAGTTTATAAATTAGTATACAATGATCACAATTTGGAACATATCAGGCAAACTGGAAGAAATTTTAATATTAAAGAAGCGTACTAAATGTTTCCACAATAAGTCTCTGGCTTCACACACTGCAAAACATCCTATAGAAAATTATCATTCATCAGACTTTCATTTCTCCATTGTACACTTCCACAGAAAAGGACCCAAATTAGATTACTTCAAACAAAATGAAATCATTCACCAGATAAAAAATTCTCACACATTAATCAATAATCATGTCTTCCCCTATGCTACTTTCAACCATTAGCCATTTAACATTACCCTCTCCTATGATAACTCTCCCCGACTCACTCTGATTGGTAATTGCAACTCCTTTTTCTTTTTGTTTTTACTGATTACTATGCATGTTACTTCCTTCTTTTTGTGTTTACTGGTTAATTTGTATGAAATTCTTTTCTCTCTGATTTCATTGATTACTTCTTACCATTCCATTGAATATAAATCTGTGAAACTTGTGGTATAGTCACCTGATGATAACGTAGTTATGTTGAAACATGGTCGTATTAGTGAATAATATGGTGGAATTACTACATAGTTTGTTCTATTATTTTTTCTAACTTAATTTTATTGAAATTAGATTAGGTTACATTATCTATTTATACAATGAGCTAAGAAATCTGATCACGCAAAATGACAAATCTGATTGGCTGCCGAGGAGCCAATCAGACTACATTGTACATTAAAAGTTGTAAATATGTGCCCTCATGAACTTCATAATAGCAAATGTTGTCCTGTATCCGATAAAATTTTAGTCAATACCTTGCAGCCCACAGGAAAAGCAAAATACGTTTTCTTAATTGTTGTATATGAACGCTATATATTATATAGCCTAACATATGTTTATTTATCTACTTTGTTGTGGTAACTAACAAGAATATAGTTGAATGTTGTTTAATAAATTTTAATATTCACTTCATTTACCAGTTTACAATGAAAGCTAAACTTAACCCTTCGGCACACGCAATGGTTCTGAGAGATACATGGCTCATATTTTTGTTTACTACTCATGACTCACTATCTTGTGGATGCTGTGAGTCACAGTGCCTTTCACCTACTTCTCTATGCATCTCTTATCAAATTTTGGTCAGTTTAGCTCAATTCGTCTTACTGTTAGTGTCAGTTTTCCACTGCAGCGTCTCGGATCGTATCTCCCAGATACGTTGCGTGCTCTTACGTTAGTGTTGAAGTAGAGTGAAAGCTCCTACAACATTACGAAAAGAACTAGGTTGATGAAGTATTGTTGTAAATTTTGTGATTAATATATTTGTTTAGAACATGCCAATATGATTTGCTCAAGTGGCTGTGAAAATCGAACATGTGGTTCAGGCTCAAATTCTGACAAATTTTATATCACTAAACAATTAAACAATTATTTAAAATTAAACAAAGTACATTTAGTAATGATATTTCTTTAGTTCTTACATTGATTAATTTTTGTCTTAATAAAAAATAATTAAATATACCATCGCTCAAAATGCAATAATTAATTAATACTTGGAAACATTTTCTATATAACTGCAATTAATAAAAAATAAGCAAAAACTGGAGATTTAATATTTTATTACTTTCAATGGGTATCTGAGAGGGTAAAAAAATAAAATCAGGAACTTTGACAAGTCTAAAAACATTATAATTTGCATTAGAAACATGATGTATCTCACAGATACATGCATGTGCTGATGTCTCTGAGGGCATTGCATGTGCTGAAGGGTTGTATTGGAAATAATGTAAAAGCAATATCCTTGAGTAAATCGTTTTATAACTTCAGTTAAATGGAAAACGGAATTCATACGTAGCAATATTTTAGGAAATAAAAAGAAAGTTTTAGATTATAAATCTAGCTGCAGGGAAAATTGTAGTTCATTTTATTCATTAGTAAGTATTATAATTAATTTTGATTTCATTCCAATCATATGATTTAAAAATCACATATATATAGTTCCAATATATCAGGATTATACTCATGAAGGAGAGCATGCTGATTGTATTCGAGAAACTTAGTAAACTTTTCACCGTAAATAAGACACGGAATTATGCATGGAAAGCTTAAGGATTTAAAACTACATAGATGGAAGTGAGTATTTACTTTATTTTATTTTCAATTTAAATTTGGTATCATATTTGACATTGCATTCTTATAAATAGATGTACCATGGAATTATTAACTTAATGTGTTTTCAAATAAACCCATTCGGAATTTATTTCTTCCTATGAGCAGTAAATTTCATCAATTAAAAGAGGGATAATCATAAATGGTTTTTCAGAAAAAATAATCTGATAGCAACCAGGATCTAAATAGCTGATTTTTGGAATTAACAGAAACAATACATAAATCCAAAGGAAAAATCTTGAACAAGGCAGAAATTTATGTAAATGAAGTGTGTTTCAGTCATGGTCAAATGTAAATAGGGTTTTCAAGAACCATTTCCTGAGATTTACTAAAAATTTAAGTATTTGATAGGAAAGTAGTGAGAACACTTAAATATCTAAAATGAATATTTTCACATGAAATAATTACATTTACATGTGGACCTTCACCGATGATAAAGCACACTATTTATTCCCGCCATAGTTGATGGTCAATTCTACTAGTTTATATTGAACTTTGGTGAAGTTTGAAAGTCTTTCTATTTCTGCCAAAGCACCTACAGATATTATCCAATGCAACCTTGTTCTAGTTTCGAGATCTCATTCTGATCAAGCAATCTCATTTGAGAAAAGCGTAGACATAACCAGGGTGAATTTAATATAAAACTTATAATCACATCTTAAATCTACATTTATATATTCATACTTTGTTCAGTTAAACCAGGTTCCAGCAACGTTTTTCTGTTGGATGCCACTCTTTATCAATAATCATAATTTGTGACCCTCCACGCATGCCACCCTTAAATTTGTTTTTTCCGTAATGCTTACGAAAATCGGTTATTATATTATAAGGAACCATGAATATAATGTGGTTCATTAAAATACAAAATAAAATTGAAATAAAAGTGAAATTCTTTTAAAAATACACTTTTTGTCATTATTCCCTGAAATATCATGCAACTTAAAATCTCTTCCTGTGCCACTTAAATCTCATCGCATGCCACCTTTTGGTACACGTGCCATAGGTTGTTGACCCCTGAGTTAAACCCTACTAACAGTGGTCATGGGTGTAAGATAAAGAAATACTTCTTGTTTTCCATATAATCCAATGCAATGTACAAAATTTTTTCTAAATCAGCAACAATGGGATTTCCCCTTACAATGAAAAATTTTCTCAAAAAAGCATGTAATGGTTTTATATCTATTAGTGCTATCTGCATAATAAACTGTTTCCGCAACAAGTTGAGCTAAACAATTTACATTTCCATCATGTCTGCTTTTTCTATGGAACTAGAATTGTTTTTGTAAGTCAGAAATACAGGCGACCCTCAGTTACCGACGGCGATCCGTTCTTGCGAATGGTCGTTAACAGAATTTGGTTCGTTAACCGAATCTTACATCCCTAGTGGTCGTTACGTACAGTTTAACACACATTTGGTCCTTACAGTGCCTACTAAATACCAAAAATAGTATAGTAAAATAAAATATAGAGAGATGCTGTTCACCAAAATGTTTTAATGAAATACAGACTTTACCTACATTAGCCTAAAACAATATACTATCTACATTAGCCTAAAACAATATACAGGCAGTCCTCGACATCCATACAATTCGCTCCTTCGTACATTGCAAATTCTCGCCCGTAAACCACCTTTTGTACACCGAATTCGGACTTTCGTTCGTCAGCTGACGATCAAACATTTCGAGCTATCGCATAATGCCGCTGTCTGTCAGTCAACCCAACACTTTTAATAAATTAAAGTATGCTACGTAATAATATACGTATTATATGTAATGTAAGATTTGTGTGTAATGTTTTTTAATATTGAACTAAAATTTGGCAAGATTAATACCACTGTAAAGTCGGTTAGTAATCAATAAATAATTATTATTATTATTCAGTCTCGGCAATGTTACCATCTTTGTTTGTAGGTACAGCAGTGTTTCTTTGTTTGTGCATTTTACACGTATTATTTTATAAACATGAGTGATAACGGAAAACTGAAAGTGCTAATACAAGTGGAAAGAAACGTAGGGCTCATAAAGTGAACACGATTGGGACAAAGATGGAAATAATTAGGCATGCCGAAAGAGGCGAATCTTTAGCTTCAATCGGATGCTCATTGGACTTAAGCCGGTTGAGTGTGTGTTCAATTGTGAAGGAGAACAAAATTAAAGAATATGTACAAAATGCTGGAAATATAACAATTTGAGACATAATGATTGTGCAGTTGCTTGGCTTTCTCGTGAATGACAATTGAACTCAGCGGGACTATCTTGCAAGTAATAAAAATTTCTTGAGAAAAAAGAATAATAAAAAACAACGATAAATTATAATAAAAAAGATAATAATCAATTACACTGTGTGTGTGATAACCTTAGAATAATACCAACTTCAGAGTTTGAATCCAATTCATCGCTAGAGATATGTTTTATTGGGCTGTGAAAGAAACACGTTAGCATTGGAAGCATTAATCACGCTTCTAGCTGCAGCTTTAATTGGTTTAATACAGAGAAACATAAAAAGGGACGGATGTGAATATATCCCAATGTGAGTGCTAGACTGACACATGGTGCCTTTTATCTTCTATATAAAGATTTTTGTCGAAAGTTTTTTGCGTGTTCTTTATATATTTCGACACTTTCTGAGAAAATGCAACTAAATTTGGCATGACATAACTTTTCGTCTCGAGGAAGGTCGTAAGTTATGTACTTTTAGAACCAAAATTTTATCACGTTTTAAGAGAAACGTGAAATAAACATTGTCATGCAAAAGAACATTGTTAAAATTAACTTATCTATTAGTAGATGTTTACTATTTTATGTAATTTATTTTAGCAAGAGTTTTATCATTTATATCTAGTATATCGTATTTCTTTTTGTTGCTTTCAGTTTTCGTTGAATAATAATTGTTTCTTAAATATTCGTCGTTCCTCATTGTTTATTCTACAGAAATGTAATTCATTTCGATGAAGTGATTCAAGCTTGGATTGTAACATTCCGTTCAAAATAAAAGCCTCATTAGAAAAGCTTTGAGTTAAAATTACAATTATTAATATGCTCGATTTTTGTCATTTCTGACTGCCTTATTTAACATTCATACATAATTTTTAGATTTCAATAGATAATTCTTTTTGTATTCTTAATCTTAATTTAATGATCGATCTTTGCTACATATTGTATTACATTTTTATTGGTCGTAGGTAACGACTGCAACATCGTAAGGAGATTTTGAAAAATAATTTATTGGTCTTCGTTTGGTCATAACATCGAATCGTCGGTAACCGAGGGCGTCGTTAACCAGGGGTCACCTGTAATTATTACAGGAACCAAAAACAAATATTAAAAAAATTAAATTTTGAAAAAATTACATTTTCCTCAAAAAATTATATATTTTACTGTAATACTTTTGGTTGTATTAAATTCAGCTTGTTGTTCCTTGTTTCCATGCACCCTTTTTGTAAGATTTTAATGGTCACGGTAACAATTTATCTAGTCAAGTCAAAAGGTGTTATATTTCCAAAAAGATCAGCTAGTCAGTCTGTAATATCCAGTGGAAATTCATATTGCCACTCTCATATTCACCGAAGATTTTATTCTGCCAGTAGATGGTGGGCATACAAAGCGAAACTGAATGATGTGAAAAATTGTACAAATTTTGGTTTATTTCATTGCATAACTCAACAAATTGAAATATTACATAAAACTTTTGAAATCTAAAACCAAGCCTTCATTCCATTAGGATCTCTTACTGGTTTTGCGTTATTAATGAATTTATAAGGACTTTTGCATACTGACATATGAGGTTAATATAAAAGCAATTTAAAAACTTGAACAACTGTACAGACTCAACTTAATTGAAGTTTTCCTTCTTATTGTCAAATTAATAATTGCAAACTATAAAGCCTGTAAACTGAAGAACACAAAAGTAGATAGATTTTTTGAAAGATTATTATAGTTATGTGATGCATTGCTGGGCTTATATCCCACATGGAGCATGTTTACAGAATTGTCTACTTATGCAGTAAATTCCTCCCATTTGCAATGTTGAAAGAAGAGTTTTCTGGGACCTGGTTAAGAGGCTATGCATCCAAGATGGATACAGGACTGAGGTCAGACTGGGAGCTATCATCGTGGGATCCAAGGAATGATACTGTCCTCACCCACCTATGTATTCATACAAAATTGTACAAATTTTCTCATATACTAATGTGCCGTTTAGTTATCTTTAAGAAAATATGAACTACGTAGAATTGTTATAAACATCAACTTAAATAACTATACGAAATTCGATGAAAATCATATGAGCCATTTTTTTATAAAATCCAATTGTTGTTAAAGTTGCCCAAAACTACCCTTATATTATCGAAAGATAATCGAGTGGATCAGGGACTTTCTTAATGAGCGTGAACAAATAGTAGTTATAGATGGATTTAAATCAGATTCAGTCAGCGTAGCCTCAGGCATTCCACAGGGAAGTGTAATCGGCCCCCTACTATTCCTTTTATATATAAACGACTTAGATAAGGTTATTAAAAGTAAAATCAAGTTATTCGAGGATGATACAGTAGTTTACAGAGAGATTAACAGTCCTAATGATCAATTATTACTTTCTGACGACTTAAATGCAATTCTCGAGTGGTGTAAAGAGTGGCAGTTAGAATTGAATTTAGGAAAGTGTTCCTTTATGAGATTCTGGGGAAACAAAAACACTGACATGACGAATTACGCTGTTGAAGGCGTCCAGCTAAAACTAGCCGATTCCGTCAAATACTTAGGCGTTACTTTAACAAGCAACCTCTCGTGGGATATGCACATACGAAATATATGCGGGAAGGCTAAACAGAAACTAGGATTCATGAAACGCATAGTAGGTAAAAGTGAGGAAAAAGTCAAAGAGACATGTTACTTCTTGTTAGTAAGACCGCTATTAGAGTACGCGTCGAGCATATGGGATCCGTACGTGAAAGGATCAATCTCAGAGTTAGAAAGAGTGCAGCAAAAAGCCGCTAGATTCGTCAAAAATTGTTACGATAGAAACAAAAGTGTTACAGCCTTGATACAGGACTTAGGATGGGAATCACTAACTGAGCGCCGATCACGCTCTAGGTTAAAACTTCTTGAAAGATTTACAACGCATATATTCTCCAGCAATGTCGAAGAAATAATAAGAGCGCCAATTTATATTGGTAGAATGGACCATCCTCGTAAAATAAGAGAGATAGCCTGTAGGACTGAAAGGTATAAAGGCTCGTTTTTCCCTAGAACGATAGCTGAGCAGAACAGAAGTTACGAAAAGAAATCAGCCGACGTAGAGTGATACTATACATTATTATGCGCTTTACCTTGGTGCTATTGCACCCCCTGCCACACACCATTGCGGTGGCTTGCAGGGTGAACTATAGATATAGATATTCATTTTTTGAGAAATATGAAGTATGTAGTATTATTGCAGACGTATACTCAAGTAACTGTTAGAAATTTGATCAAAATCATTAGAGCCATTTTTGAGAAAATCAAGTTGTTGATAAATGCGTACAATAAACTTCCCTTAATTATTAAGCAATGTCAACAATTTCTTCATCACTTCTATTCTCTATGATAAATGCCTAAGTACGAGATTTCATTCATTTTCACTCTACCGTTTAGGCTCTAGAGCCAATAACAGACGGAATTGCAAAAACCACTTTTTTGGACTAAGCTACACGTAAAACGTATATTTCCATCAAAATCTTGAGGTCGAATTTTTTCGCGATAACAATACTTTCTCAATATACTTCGTATATGAGAAAGTAAAAATGGATAAAGGTGCCAAAGAAGATGTCCTCAGCTGCAATAAGATGGTCAAGAGACATCTACATCAATCATGTGTGAAAGGATTTCTGATTGTATTTTGTGTAAAAAAAGACATTTAGGGAATATCCAACCACCAGGGATGCTGCGCATCTTCATGTAGTGGATTAAAACGACAATGACGGTCACCAAGCAGATTGGGTACTTATGTATTAACGGGACTACCTTACGTGTACTTAAGTATTAATGGAACTACCTTATTGCTGTTCGATTTATATATTGTTGGTGTGAACAGAATCTGATTGGCTGGTCTCGACATTTACAAACCCAGTCACCGAACAACAGGGAGGGATACTTTGGTTCCGGGCGAGGCGAAGGGCACGGTAGCGCCCGGAGACAACTACCCATTAAAACAAAGCGAGCTGAAGGCTCGTCAATATATCCTTTCAATGTTATATCCTCTTGACTGTTGTGCCGCAAATTGAGAGGATATATTGACGAGCCTTCGGATCGCTTTGTTTTAATGGGTAGTCGCCTCCAGGTGCTACCGAGCCCTTCGCCTCACCTGGAACCAAAGTATCCTTCCCCATTGTCCGGTGATTGGATTTGTTTGTAAATGTTGATACCGGCCAATCAGTCATGGGTTAACAACAGTCAAACGATATATAATAAATGTAACATTGTTGAAATAGTGGTATTCATTAATATCCTGTAGTTTGTGGTAGTTCCGTTATAGTTCGGTAGTTCCGTTAATACGTAAGTACCGCAGATTGTTTTGTTCAATATTAATACTGAAATAAAAAGTAATCAATTTCAATGGTATCGTTCATGAAATAACATTTGTATTCAATACCTTACACCAGTGCCGTAACTAGGGTATGGCGAAGGTGGCATTTGCCATAGGCACCGTTTGCCAAAGGCGCCAATTGTTCACAAAAATAGTGCCAAAAGTTCATGTTCCCATAATTAACTATTATTTTAATACTCAAGCATTAATTTATATGCAATAAAAACACTATTATTCTTTATTAAAATGCAGAAAATATTATATCCTACATAACCAAGGTGTTACATAAAATTTTGCCATAGGTGCCATATTGCCAAGGTACACCTCTGCCTCACACATTATGACTTTCACTGCCTACTTACTAAAATGCATTTTTGGTTGTTTCAGATGTTCCATAATTTTTATAAAAGTCATGATTTACCAGATCATACATTGTGGTTGAAATCCAAAATATGCCACCATATCATAAAAGTTATTGGACAAATTTATTTTTCTATAAATGAAACGTGCCATTTATATGATCATGTCTTCTTTTGGTCCAAGCACTTGAGGTTGCAAGGATCCTGAAGGCATTGTTACATAAATATTGCACTATTAAACTGTCCCCTTCCTCAAATAGAAAAATACACAAAAGGTGCCCACAATGCAATCACCATTAGTGTCCTCTTTGCTGCAGAAGATTACTTACACTCACTAGATAACAACCTCTTTCATAAAAAGGTCATGATATTATAGCATGTCAGCAAAAGTGGACAGACATCCAAGAGTCTCAGGTTAAAAATAAAACTAGTTACGAACATCCTAACCAAGCCCTTCCTACTTAGGCATTGAACTATTCACATTACAATTGCACAATTAACAGTATGTATTGATTTTCTGTGCATGTCAAAATTTAATTATTTTGTGTCACTCACAGTACGACATATCAAATTATGAAAACAGCTCTTATAAGCAGATAAATTAAAAGATCTATGTTGTGACATTTCTCTTACTGAAAGGAATTTTGAGCAATATACTTACATGAGAGATGTAGGTTCCAATCCTATTTGGTATCTTTTTTGGTACTCTTTTAATTAAGCGACCATCTAGTGTCTTCTCATATCCATAAAAAGCATTTTTCTCATTAGCTGGGCCTCTGAAGTATGGAATGGAGGGTATGGGAATGCCATGCCTGTTTCTTATAGTTGCGCAGACCCTCTAAACGTTAATAAAAAAGAGATAACTTATGGTGATGTGAAGAAAAATCATCAGACTATCACATGGGTTTAACGTGACAAGAGGATTCATCAATGGTACATTTGGTTTAATGCATTGTCTGTTTGATTTAGCCATCTTAAGAGAACCATATACTCATAGGAACATTATTTAAATTTATAAACAAGAAAGGCAATTTCATTTTTATTATAAAAATCCTATAAGAGTATCATGAAGTGTTCTGATAAATTAAAAATGTAATGCTAAAATGAATAAAACTAATGTATGGAAAATAAGATACTGATGTGAAGAGCATATATCAGGACTGCTATTTTCATGGATTTTTTAACGAAAAACAGACATTTCTGTGATTCATGGATATTTATAAGGAAAATTCTGTAGTTATCTGAGATGTTCACGTAAAAACTGCATAACATAACATAAGAAATTCAGAGATTATTAATATTTCTATATGAATAACACGAATCCTGTAAATAATATACATTTGATAAAATTGTTCGATAAGTACGTATGTATCTTAATATACTTCAGGTGAAGCAAAAAAACTCGCTACCTATTGTGAGACTGAATGCAAAAACTAGCTGTTAAACCGGATCGGCAACCTTTGGCATATTTATATTTTTACTTTCTGCATTCATAGTACAGGAGAAAGAATTGTATTCGTGAAAAAAATCGAATTCAAGATCTCAATGGAAATACACATTTTATGGTCATTAGAACACCTTTCGACTATTTTCTCAATGATGTCTATATGTGATAATAATTTTGTGGGCACTCTAACTCAAAAACTAATTATCAAATCAGCACAAAACTTTATACTTAAGATTTTTATTAGCAAATGAAGATCTGAAAAGGTTTTGGCTGAAACTGGTCAACTGGAAGTGGAGGTTTATTTTAGTCATTTTTCCTTTTCTTCCAAATATCTCCTTTAAAACTAAATTTATGTAAATATTTGTATCACTAAAGTGGTAGACAATGTAATTTTCTACAAGTTTTGTTCGAAACATTTTTTCATAAAACCGATAGTTTGAGAGATATTTTGAATTTTCATCTAAATTTATGTTAAATACATCGCTAAGTTATACCATTCAGTTGCTATGATAAAATTTTCTAATTCTTGATAATTTTGCATATGCTGCCAAGGTAATTTTAATTGTGCATCAACATTTTGTTATCGATGGAAACAGCTAACAATTGTCTTTATTTATTGTTTTTTTTTAAAACATTACTATTGAAAATGTTTTAAAATTATTCACAAGTGTAATTGCTGATAATTATTCCTTAGGACACTGATGTCAAGAGAAATCATATTCGTTGCTCTGTATGGAGAAAGTTATGTATGTGCTGGACACAGATTTTCTTTAACTGAGCTCTCTGCTTCGCCAAATTCGTTCATTTCCACATAACTGAGAAGTTGAGACATAACAGCCGTTGACTTCAAATGAGATAACGAACTTCAAGGTTCTGCCCAATTCATTGGTCATAAAACAAACTCTTAGAAGAAATCGATATCAGCTAAGTTGACAAAAAAATTTTTTTTAACAATGCAAAAGATTTTTATTACATGGCAACAAAAGAGCTGTACCATCTCTTACCTTTGAATTATATAGTTTTGAAGAATTTTTGACCTAACAAAGAAAACATCAAAAGATTGGGAAAATGTTAAAATGCTGGCTAGAAGATTTCCAAATACAGTAAAACCTCTTTATAATGAAATTGAAGGGACCCAACAACAAGATATTATCTTATCATTCCTGTAACATCGATCAATTTTCATAGTAAAAACAATACTTTATATCAGAGCTTCTCAACCGGTATGTTGCGAGGAAGCCCTTAGTGTGCCACAAATTCTGAGGGTTTGTGATTTTTGCTAAAGCGTGTCCAAACAAAGGAAGTTCATATATTTTATTTCACCAATCATGTTGAAAGTGTAATTACCATTATAAAGACATGCACAGTGAAACCAGTTATATACAAATATATTATATTGTAATCGCCAAGAATCTCTATACTCTTGGTTTTTCTTATCAGAAAACTGATAACTTCCCTTTTCTTACGAAGTATTATTTTCTCACGTTGTGCCGAGTACATTTTTTTATTACAGGTTGAGGAATCTACAGATAATAGTGGTAATGCGCAACTTATTGCCATTGTGGGCTTTGCTGATGGGGAATATACAAAATATCACTTTTTGTTTTGCAAAATATTTCCTCACTGAACAACAGGCAATGAAATATTCCGTATCATTGATGAGTACATGAGTAGCAATGGCATAGTGGCAAAGATGCGTTAGTGTCTGTACTGATGGTACTGCAACGATGACAGTAAATGTCAAAGGATTCATAATGAAATTGAAAATGCAGAGGCCAAATGTGCAAATCATCCATTGTTTTCTGCATCGCAACGATATTATGGCAAATAATTTGCTGGATGAACTGAAGTCTGTTTTAGATAATGCAGTAAAAATAGTTAATTTTATTAAATCGAGACCACCCAAGAAATGGGAGCAGATCACCATTCCTTGCTTCTTCATACAGAGATAAGGTGGCTTTCTCTAAGTAAAGTATTAGCAAGAGTTTTCAAACTAAAGGATGAAATAAAACAGTTCTTGACAACACAAAATGAGATTTAGCTTGCCGATTTTATTTAAGATGAAAACTTGTTAGCGAAGTTTGCGTGCATGGCGGACATCTTTGAACATCATAATGAGTTGAACATAAAATTGCAAGGACGTAACCAAAGCATATTAACTTGTATGGACAAAATAAGTGGATTTACAAATAAACTTCAGCTATGGCGTGATGAAGTCGGACATGGATCACTGAAAATGTTTGAACGAATAAATGAGATGCAGTTTGACAAGAATTTCTTAAGTGTATTATCCCAATATCTATGTATTCTTTACAAAAAACTTAATCAGCATATCAAGTTTAGAAGTACAGGACAATTTGATTGGATTCGTGATCCTTTTAGTTTTTCATCAGAAGAATCATCCAAGGAACTTACTCTGAAACTACGAGAAGAATTACTAGAACTTAGAACCTTAGAAGTGATCGTACATTTGAACTTAAATTTAGTGTGATACCTTTGGATGAATTTTGGCTTAAAGCTAGTGGTGAATATCCTTCAATAGCTGAATTTGCGATCGATGTGTTGCTTCAGTTTCCAACTACATATTTATATGGACTAAACTTTTCAACAATGGCACTTATTAAGAATAATAAGAGGACATGTTAGAAGAACTTAGATGAATAATTTCATGTGGCTCTTTCTACTATTGAGCCAAACATAAAGCGTATTTGTCCTGAAAGGCAAGCCCAAGTTTCCCATTGATGAATGAAAATGTTTATATTGTTGCATTATGTATGTACTTCATTTGCAATAAAAGTATTTAATAGGTAAAATATTATTTTATTCTACTTTTAGTTGTTTTCTTCTTTAAAAATATGTATTAATGCAATGAAATTAATTAGGATAGGGTTTGGTGTGCCGCGAGACTTTAGCAAGTATGTAAGTGTGCCGTGGAGCTAAAAAGGTTGAGAAGCACTGCTCTATATGATGTGGCAATTTATGATGTAGGGCAGGGGTTGGCAACCTATGGCATGCGTGCCAAAACTGGTATGCGAGGTGAGTTTGAATTGCACGCGAAAGGAGAAATACAAAAGAAGATAAATAATTCATGTTTATATTTATTACAGGTGTGTAGTATAGTCAAAGATTATAACTAAGGCTGTATTTTATAGTAAGAGTAATTGTTCACCTTTAAAGTCTGCTTATTCTAATACTGTAACACATAATAAACATCTATAAATAAACAAACAGTATCATGTGTTCTTTTAAGTTTCTACATGTGATGCGGGAATTTTTTCCGAAAATTGACTGTTTTCCTAATTCATCCAGAAATACAATAACATTAAATTTTCCGACCCCGGGGTCCAGATAAAATTTTTTTCGGAAAATTCATATTTTTTCCTACTTCGTCCAGAAATACAATAACATTAAATTTTTAAGATTGAATAAATTCTGTTATAAAATGATATAAAAATAGATTTTCTTTTAGTTATTTTAATCCAAATATATATAAAAGACTGTCAATTTGTGTGTAATGCTTTTTGAAGCTTAACATCTCGCAAACGACTGAACCGAATTTGATGAAATTGTTTAGATTAAAATTAGAAAGAATTGGCCTACAATCTTCGGATATGAACCACTTTTAAGAAAACATTATAAAGTTTCTTATTCTGTTCATCTTTTTCCGCCTACAGTTCGAAATTTCTCAATGTAAATGTTTAATTCACACAGTTTGAGGAAATCTTGCCATTTAAACGGGATGTTGCCTTGCCTACCAATTCCATTGTTAGACCTCTATATCATATTGTTATTTCAATCCTTATGTGTATAAACGTGCTTTGAATACTTTTAATAGGAGAGAGGGTGGGGGAAGAGAAAGGTACCAGGTAGGGTTGCCACCTTATGATGGAGTAATTCCGGGAGATTTCCACCTTAGGAGGAGTCAATTCTGGAAGATTTTTCTTGGCCAAAAAACAACTAATCTGAGCAATAAAACTTTGGTTATTTATTCATTTATTAGTAAACTTATAATGAGGATTTGACCTGTATTTTGTTTTGTTAATACTGTACATCGGATTGCCAGAATATAAATTGACTTTGCTTATGATCACCGAAACGAGAGAGTGCTAACTGCACAAACTAAGAGTTGCCACATCAGGAATTGAAAATTCTTGGAGATATCCACTGTGTCTACTCTCTCGGCATATTAAAAATAAAAATTAGTCAATAGTAGCTAAACGAAGTACTTACTGCATAACCTTTTATTTATGCTAAAACATACATTGACTCGATTTATGACACTGGAATGAGGAGTGCTAACTTTTGCTATGATTTCTCATAGAAATCTTCCTTCTAGTGACCACACTCGCAGTGAAAAAGAACAATGTATTTACAGGTACAGCTAGGTTAATTGCATTTTCTGCAAGATCTGTATAAGCAGGACATTCCTAAGCCAACATTTCGTCTGTCTCGAGATAAAACGTGACTTTAATTTACAAACACATTTTAATAATAAGCAGGCTGAAAAATTCCGCTGCATTGGTGGTACTCACATAAAAGTGACAAGTCATGATAAAGATTAAAAAGAAACTTCTCTTTATCATTGATTAAGAAGGATCAAGGGATAAAATAAATAAATGTTTGTTGGAAGGTTTAAAGCTGGCACCCCCGTTGAGAGGCACCTGAGTGACCATCGGTACGATGCTGCGTAAAAGTATACATTCAACGTTATGTTTTCAATAATTTCAATCACATCTATTGGCTAGAACAAAATTTCAATACTGTAACTACGTGAATAGAGGAATGAATCTGCAGATTATTAATTTCCGGGAGATTTCAGCCTCTTGGGCAAGGTCCGTCAGGAGACGGGAGAAACATATCTACATACACTTGATTCCGGAAGACTCCCAGAATTCTGGAAGAGGTGGCAACCCTAGTAGAGGGGGGAGCAATAAGGAGGGGGAGAGAGGGTGTGAGAGGGAGGGAGGGAGGGAAAAAGAGGAAACTATTTTAAGTTTAACTAAAGATAGCAAATCAACAACAGAATATTCACTAGAAATGTTGTATATGACAAAATATTTCATATGTAAAAGTGTGATATTAATTATTTTAAATGAAAGTAATAATTATCTATCTATAATTCTTCCATTGATATTTCAACAGGCATTACACTAGTTGTAAATATAATTTGGAAGTTACATAATATTGGGCTTAGAACTATTATGGGTCAACATTGATCACAGCGCCAATTTCTGTCAGGTGGGAGAGTGATGAACTACATCAATATTCCTAAGGAGTGTATTAAATTTCATGCAAAACGAGGTTGTTCTCACAAAGCTTGCAAACCCATTTAGCTTGCAAACTGGGGCTGAGGGTTAGGTTCCATTTAAGGCACTTGTAATAACTTTCACACAAAATGAAATTTTTGTCAGAAAGCTTGCAAACCCATGACGGATCTGCCTGTGGCAACATTTACTCACTCAATTACCGGACAATGGTGAGGGATAGCTTGGTTCCAGAGAGTTGAAAGGCACAATAGCACCGAGACGGCTACACTTGATATAAAAGGCACTATAATCTAAAGACAAAGCAAGCCGAAGGCTCGCCAATATTCTTGGTTACTAGGTAAATATAAACATTTACTTAGTAAATCCAAAGATGGTTGTTTTATTTTGCGGTAGTACCGTAGCACGTAGTTCATTTTTTTTACACAAATTGGCACTGTGAACGATGTTGACCCATAACAGTTCTGTTCCTAATATTGTAATACGTAATATTTAGGAAAGATTAAGAATATGAAAATTGTAGATATTGTATGTATGGAACACTAATTTGTAAATGTAGTAGAGTCTGTAAGTTATCATCTGGCCTCATAGCCAACTTGTAACCTTTATGTAAAAATAATTAAATTATTAAACTTCATCTATCTTTCATTTGTGTTTAAAAGACAAAAATTGCAAACTATTAACTGACTCAAAGGATGTGAAGAAAAGATGGAATGAGTATTTTCAGGAATTGCTTGCAAAATATTTGAAAAAAAATGGTAATCACATTTTATCAAGTGTGGAATAAGACTTCCATTTGGCATCCCCTTATGAAGCTGTGCCCTGGGCGTGTGCCCCAGTTGCCCTGCCCTCACTACAGCTCTGCTTGTAGTTAACTATACCTACAGATTAACTTACCTTACCTGAGTAGGGAGAGCATGATGATGTTGGTCTTGTATCATCTGAACTTTCTATTGCATCTGATTGGTAATCAGATGGTGCAGGACCATCAGACTCCTTGTACACAAATCTTGGAGCCATTTTTTGCATTGATTGTAAGCCCTGTCATTGTGGCACAAAAAAGAAATTTCATAAGATATTATTATTCACCAAAACTATAGTAACAATGAAAATATCATTTATAGAATATTTTTGACAATATATTTCACAAATGAATTCATTTTCACCCCATAAGGTCATTATGATCCATTTCATAAAATGTTTGAAAATATATATTCACAAATTTAAGTAATGCATGCAATGAAAGTACAGGGTGTCCGAGAAAGTGTGGACACATTTCAAACATTTTTAGTGGGAAAATGAATAAAGCTACAAGGAAATGGTTTTCACCACACGAAAGTGGAACTCTGAAAGTTTTACATATGCTATGTACTTGTTTTGCCAAGCATGCATGGATGTGTGCATGAGTGTGCCATCCACCACACACATGCAGCCTTCTACCAATTGGATGCATCTGCACATCCATGCACACTCGGTAGAAGTAGCGTGTATAAAACTTTCAGAGTTCCACTTTCATGTGGTGAAAACTGTTCTCTTGTAGCTTTATTCATTTTCTCACTAAAAGTGTTTCAAATGTCTCCACTCTTTCACAGACACTTTTATTCTGCCACTACCATACCAGAAATGAAGAAAGCAAATTCTACCTTTACATGTTGTTTAATAATTGGATAATAACAATCAGGGCCTGGCTGATATAACACAGCCTTATTAATATACGAGAGACTCCGACATTGTAGTGTTAGGAAAGGTGCATAACTGTCTATGAGGGAAGAGAAATGAAATGTTAACTACAAGGATTCAGTATATAAAAAGCAAATAGCATTTTTATCAAATATAATTTGAATTATGGGAATATCATTCACCTAATTATAGTAATATAAGCCAATAAAATTAATTCAATAGTAATTAAATCATTCATCTAAAAAGATGCATTACATTCTGCAATCTAGTAAATGTTTATAAATTGATATTAAAATGCATCATGAATTTAATACGTCTATTTTATTTAGTTTAATTTCATTAATTTTCTAAACAAAGTAAAGAATTCTATTCGAATTCAACAAATGGAATTTTTCTAAGTTGGTATACTCTGCCTTTGCAACAAGTCTTGTGTAAATGCAAGCATAGAAATTAGGTAACTCTTAATCTTTTTAGCCAGCATTTTATAATATACTACGACAAATAAATATTATTATGCATCTATTTTTTGGGTGATCATTGCCAGTTAATATCTCATATGAAGATAAACATATAATAGTTTATATAACTCTTACATCTATCTTTTCCAATTGTTCTATTTATATTGTAAGTTCCTGGACCTATTTTTGGAGGTGTAGCTGAAGACAATTTTGGAAATCTACTGCATCGATCATACATTTTGGTAAGTTGCAACTTTTCATTTAATATTTTCATTAAACTGATTTATGAACTTTTAATTTATGAGGGATCAATGCTTTCAGAATAATATTTTATTCTTGCTGTAGGTAGGAGGCTCCATCAACTTGCAATCTGAAATGTGTTTAAAAAAACATAAAGTGGTCAAAAAACTAAAAATAAAACCTTTTAACAGAGATTCAAAATTAAATTCTTTAATCATAATAAAATTTAATCATTACAGAATTATAAGGATAAGTTTTAAACTAGGAATGAAATAAAATACAATTTTTATTTGGTAGGTATTTCATATTTTTAGATTGATAATAAAATCAGATTTCAAAATCATACAGCAATTCAGAGTATTAATTAACATCACAATGATCGGAACAATTATTTTAGAGCAAGTATTTCTTCCAGTTTAATATTAAATTTTAAAAAAATCTTAATCATATTGATATCCTTTATAGTGAATAAAAGAGTGACATGTATGCATGTGAAATTTATTTTTTAAATAGGATTTCTATATTTAAATAAAAGCTCACTTGGAACTCCAGCTCTTTATATGACATTTTCATTGACATAACACAACCATTATGAAAAGATTTTTTGGAAGAGTAAAGTACCTAATGGAAACAATTACTATGGAAGAAAAATGTATACAATGAACAAACCCTACAATAAGGGATATGTTCATAATCAGATGTAACCGAACATCCTTACCTCAGTCTGTTTTTTGAACAGCAGAGAACCTAGTAATACATGAAAAATATCGCATCAAGTAGGCATTGGAAATTATTAATTCAACGTCGAATGACAAAATAAAATGAGGCAGAATAGTTTTAAAATGTTAACAAATGATGAACTGATTGAATATTTACAATTCGACAAACAGATAAATCATAATAAAGATGTTCTTAATACAAAGATAGTCCAGAACACTCAATCAATCAAACCTACGTTTATAATATCTTTTAGTTCCCGCTCATTTCTAAATTTTATAACAATACCTTTTAAAGTTCTCAATTACTTTCAAATGCGTCATTGAAACAACTCATCATCGATAAATAATAGCCGTATTAATCTAATGAATAAATACTTTCTTACAGGCCAAAATTCCTGAAGATCAACGAACCTACGACCGTTGATTCCACGGAAATAATTGAACGCGATAAATTTAAACTTCTATTGTCATTTGTTGTTAAGCGGGACATTACGGTGATTGCTAATAACTTTAATTTCTGAATGCAAATTTGTTCTTCAAATGATATAGAGATAATTTCTTTCAAAGTTGTAATATATAGCTTCATAAAACTCAATAACATCTTAAGACAATTACTTTGTTCGAAGTATGACAAACGCGCTTGCAGCGTACATATCATTGAAAGGCCAATATATGTAATCATTTCGTAGGTTAACTGCCAATGCTAAAACACTCGAGGATAAAATTTACCCTTTTAAAATGTGACAGTCTCTCGAAATTAGAATTTACTTATAACTGCCTTCAAGAATAAAGCAGCCAGATTTCTAAGTAGCCAATGCGGGACATGCAGGAGATTTCTAAGCAGCCAATGCGGGACTCTTAAAAAACATACCCTAAGCTGGCCGGATTAGATATGATGAAAAAATATCATTATTATTTAATCATTTTATATGGTATATATATTTTCACACATTTCGAAGATCATCACGAGGATTCTTAATAAAAGACTAGAGAAAAATGCCGAAGAAATGCTAGGGGAAGATGAATTCGGCTTCAGAAAAGGACGAGGAACCAGAGATGCTATAGGCTCAGTGCACGGGTCTGCGGTCAGAGACGCCTGGCGGCCAAATCCTCGTTAGTGCGATGACTCGTTGCCGGCCTTAACGAACGCCTCATATATGACTCGGTTTGGAAAGGCAATGAAATGTTGCACTACATTGTCTTTTATTTACAATAAAATTGAGATTGCAATATCTAATCTCCTGCTAAGCGAATATTCCAGAACTTAACCCCGTTAGGCGATTTATTCTTCCTTAAAAAAGAACTCGTGCACCTACGTTTCAAGTAGCCACATCGCTCTTGAGAAATGTATAACAGATTTTTTGGCTGAGAACAAGCTTACTTTCCCAACTGCAGGGCTATAGCAGCATTGCAACATGCAAAATTATGGAAATCGTAGTAAAGGCTTAGAATTGATTCCCGTTTCTCAGTAAACGCAGCATTACAAAAACTATTAAAAATGGCCTTTACAAAGCTGCCCTAATTTTTAACAGAGTCTTACAGGAAAAGGGGATTGAGATCCGGTACATTATATTAAATAAGCGAAATCGGAGCCTCGGATTTTCGGGTGTCCTCGATCAAAGAAAACCAAGGAACATTTTAATAACTCCTAACCAAAGAGATGCGAATGAGGAATAACAGAAAAACCCAAGACTCCTTCGAAGGCATAATCACATACCTACGCTAGAATCGTGGTTAAAATTGACGAAGGTAAACGTTTTTCTCTTCTTTGAAATGGGTGAAAGAGTTCTATCAGTGAAATTCCACGATTTCATGCCACCCTTTCTCAGGGCTATCTTTACTGGTAGACGTCAGCGGGGTGCCCGCGCTAATGCCTTGCTGTGCTTTTTAGGTTCGCATGGTGTTCCGTCACGGCTGTGGAAATGTAGTAAATAAGAGTCAAGAAATTACTACCATCAAAAACTCAGGGTATACCAAATGTCTTATTCATATAATATGACTAGTTCAGCTGTTAATATTGCAGAATTATATAACAAAACGATGAAACGAGTCAAGATTGTCGTTTTTATTAAGAAATTTTTTAACGTACATAAATCGACGCAACACGGTTTCAATAAACATATTCAACTGAATTCATAGTCAAATGAAGAATTGAAATCTTCAATATCACCGAAATTTAAGAAAAATTTGTGAAAATTTTATCATTTGAGAGATATGCGAACCAATACGTTCATTGAGAAATGAAAGTAAGTTTGTTTACATAGTTTACATTGAAGCGATGCAAGTCACATAAATCGGTACATATAATGTAAGATTTTTTCACTTATGTTAGTACTTTTGTCTTTTCACTGCCCTAATCAATCACTCCTTAACTTCTCTTAAATACTCCCTTTCTGCACCTTGCTGCACCCGACCACGCAGCAATTACGATTACCCTTGGGCATCGCAAGCAAATTGCTATTTTCCGTTCTCTAAAAGACTTCTGTGAAAAATGACGCCCTTCCTGGCCTAATACTATTCACTTAACAAACACAAAATCACTCTTTCTGTGCACTGAGATATACTGGTCTCACGAATCCACTCCCCGCTCTAACTTCGAAATTGGCCACTCGCGGCACTAGTTGTCCCCGTGCACGGAGCCTATAGGTGTAGTGAGAATCATATCAGAAAGGGCAATAGAGTACAGCCAAGATTGCTGCGTATGTTTCGTCGACTGGCAGAAGGCCTTTGATAGAGTAAATTGGGTACTGCTGATGAGGATATTAAAGGATATAGGTGTAGACTGGAAAGATAGGAGACTGATCAGGAATCTATATGTGAATCAAGTTGTAAATGTCAGGTTGGAGAATGCGGACACCAGCGGAGTACATATCGGTAGAGGAGTAAGACAGGGCTGTTGTCTATCGCCGATTCTATTCTATATACAGTAATACTTCGATTTACGACGCTTCTATTTACGCCGATTCACTTTTACGCCGGTTGCAAAATCAACCTCCAAAAAATTTTTAATTTTGAAAAAAATGTAGAAAAATCGGAAAAAACTATGTATTAAAGTTATCTTGCAGCATGAAGCAGTTTCGGACATTGTTGCATGCAATTGGAATGCAGAGTGCAGTTGTTTGACCACTTGAGTGGAGAGGAGGTGGATTGCTACAATGTATGTACACTAGAGGTCTGCACTGGCCGAAATCTTCTGCTTGATTAAAACATTTTCAGGTGATGATGAATTTAAATCTCGAAAACATTCCTGGGTTCTACTCCAAGGAGGGCATTTCCATTTTACATCAGTTAACATGTAAAACACGATTTTTTTACGTGCAGGCTTTTATCGTTTTGGAAATTTAAATTAGAAAGAATTAACCTACGACCTTCGGATATGAACCATTTTGAAGAAAAAAATATAAAGTTTCTTATTCCGTTCATCTTCCCCCCCCCCCCCCCCCCCCCCCCCATTTCAAAATCTTCCATGTTAAACGTGTAATTTACTTATTTTCCTTTCTTTTACAATACATTTATTAAATTTAATAAATTTGTAGTTATTTTGTAATTTATGTTCTTTTGCGATAAATTTATAGTTATTAAATTACGAGTTCTTTTGTATATTTGAGACCGTCTGCCTAATTTAGCACCATGAACATTGACAGAATAATTTAGCGTGCTAAAATACAGAATTATCGAATTTTATTGGTTACACAGCAAAAGTGAATGAAATCTTCATCCCCATGCTGTCGTCAAATATCCTATTAATGAGAATGACGGAAGCTAAACGATAAAATTTTCTTTTAGTTTCGCAACATTAGACGTTTACAGTATTCACTCACTTTTTGTCGAGAAATTTACGGCGAAAATGTTCTGAAAAACGCAAGATTACGCAGGAGTCTCTCCTAATCCCAGACATCATTGCTGCAGTTTTTCAAAAAGAAGGAACCTGAACTCAGAGAAGCTATTGACCCAGATGAGCCTTCGCCATCGGATTGTTGTTAAAAATGCGTAGAATAAACTACTCTTAATTATTGAGCAATGTCAACCATTTCTATGTATACTCTGCTCAGTACGAGATTTCATTCATTTTCGCTCTACCGCCTAGGCTCCAGAGCCAGTAACAGACAGACAGATAGACGGCATTGTGAAAACCACTTTTTCGGATTCAGCAACACCTAAAACGTATATTTCCGTAAAAATCTCGAGGTCGAATTCCTCCGCGATAACAATACTTTCTCGATACTTCGTATGAGAAAGTAAATATATTAAATTACAACATTGCGTACTCTTACAGAAAAGGTTAATACATCGAGCCACATAATTATTTCGGAGTATGTAAAACTCGTTTTAAAATGAAGACATAAAAATGAAAAGTTTTTAAATGCATACATAGAAAACTAATTGCTTAATTAAATAGAATGAAATGTAAGCACTATGTTGAACTATTTCTCATAAGAAAATGTACGATAGTGTTTAAATGTGAAATGCAATTTAGGCGTTTTTTCGAGTCGATTTGAATCGAGTGCGACAGTGCAATCCAACAATACAAATCGCAGTGGGGACATCACGTTAAAATTAGATGAAACCAAAAATTACTATAGACGTCAGATTTAAGCATTCCGAATTAGAGAGGCTATATAGGAATAAGGCACTTGATTGAAGTTTCTGTAGGAAATGTGCGTCGCACGTTTGTCATTTCTATCATTTTAACAAAGTTAAAGAGAAACAATTCACTCATCGATAATTCTTAAGTTATGGTCATAGGCACAGCAACTAATAGTAATATCCACAAAAACAAAATGTTATTCACTATTTTGATATCTTAGATTGATCTGAAAATTTGAAATTTTCTCACGTATTTAATTATACCTATCTTCGTGAAAATCCTTACAGGAGAAAAGAACTAGCTACTGTGAGTACTGGGGAAAAGATTTATAGAATTTATCGTACAATAATGGAAAGATACTAAATACAAATAATGATTATTATCTAATAAAATCCAACAAGAAAATTATAATAAGTTAAAAATTTTAATTTTACTATCAACCCTACTTAATTCGAAGAATCAAGAAATAGTAACACTATTAATTCCGACTATAACATAACTACGCAACTATAAGAATTCACTTTCGATATAAGAATTATATAAAAATTAGACTCACACCTTCCCCGTTTGTTTTGGCAAACCAAAAAGTAAAGCAATGAAAAGGTGTAATTTAGTAGGGGTAGTATGGAGGAGAATTCATGGGAGTTACTCTGAAGCTGAGAGCAGCGATTTTTATATTCAGTAAGGTCTTTCCAGTTATAGACGCCGGTAGTATTTCCTCACAACAACGGTTTAGCGAATAGCGGGGTGGGAAATTTATCCGAAATACGATCATCCTAAATATTAGGGTTAAGGTATAGTTTTTCAACTTTTGAGATTTTTACATTGAATGACTGATTTGGACTTGCAAGTTATTATAGGAATCATCAATAACATAGGGGTCATTATGACAAGGCGAAAATGCCGACATCGGCTAATATTAATAATACTAATTATTCCGAGAAATGTCACAATACACCGAGAAATAATTTAAGTAAATCTCTCGAAAGAAATCAGATTACTAAAAGAGGTTTAATATAAACAGTAACAATTCATTAAATTCAAACTAACCTCTCCAATGGAAGACGATGTACTGACAGTGTTGTGAGTGAAGATGTCCCACGTAGTGATGAGAAGATCTGGATCGTTAGGATATCCTTCTACCAAAATTAAAACAGTTTCTCTCACAAAAACTCCAAAAGCGAAACCAAAGGAATTAAAAACAAATAATTAAAATAATTCACGAGTTAAAATACTAACCAGTCCTATTAATTTTTACGCAAAATGCACACACTGTTACTGCAAAAATACGACACGACTCACTCTCTCTGCGATGTTACTTCTTCCACAAACTAAGAAAATCTGAGGGCCTTGAAGTAATTTCTTTTTCGAGAATTTTTAAGAGAAAAAGGAGAGAGGGTGAAGAGACCAATGTGTAAAACACGTGTCAGAAAGTTTTCTTGGGAACGTCGCGACGTATGCCGACGCGTCGGTAAGATTTCTTTCTAGCCACCCGTAAGGTCATAAAATCTAAAACCTTCAAAAAGAAAGAAAGACTGCCAGTAGTAGCATTTATGATCTTCGCATACGTGTCCTCCCAGTCAGAAGAAAGGCGCATGCGGGTGGTCATGGAATTTCCATACGGAAATAAGCCGTCAAAGACGGTACAGCGGTTCCTGTCCTCCAATTATTCTTTTCCTTTAGAAACATCCGAAAGAGTGCTTTAAAATATTTTCTCAACTCACGTGCAAATCCTGGATTCTCAGAGAGTGGAAAGGGGAAAATTCTGTCTTCATAATATAAATAAGAGGGAAACAGAATCGCTGGAATCAGGGATGCCGTATGTCCTTTTAGGTCAAATATGCCGATGGGACCAATGTGGAAAATCCCTCCTCCCCACTTTTTTGAAAACATCCCTTTTTTCCTTCACCCTCGGAGACAAAGGAGACGGAAAGCTTGTAAAAACTACCTCGCGGATCCGACCCGCACGTGTTGCCTTTGTTTTGCTTTATACTTCCCTCCATTTTTCGCAAATATGTCTCTATGAGCTGGGTGACCGCTCCTGCTGTAAGACCGAAGTTGGGAGAGGGAGGGGCGTCACTGTGACCACAAACGGCATCAGGCCGCCCCCCCTCGAGAGTGCGCCCTGAGGCGATTGCCTCACTTGCTTACCGTCTAAAGCCGGTGCTGAACTCCATCACCAAGTACGCCATCCTTTTCTTCCCGTGATGTGAATAACGTTTCCATAAATATTAGTCACAGTCACCTTGCTGTAAGCTCTGAAAATTTTAATTTTACGTCAGACCCCGGTACATGGCTTACATTTATTACTCCTTCTCATAGGGATCTTTTAGTAGAAATGGGTCCGAAGTAGATTGAAGAAAAAATGAGGAATTATCCATGCAACTCAGAGCACAGATGCTTTTCTGACTACCATTTTTATAGGATTTTGAAAAATGGGGAGAAGGTGAGAAGGACGTGGTTGGTTTATTCTGAAGAAAAAGATGTCGTCTTTTGTTTCTGCTGTAAACTGTTTCCATCATCAGAGTCAAAGTCAGCATTGGCATCTGATTGTGAGGGGTTTAGTCAATGGAAGAACGTAGGAAATAAGCTAAGTGAGCATGATAAATCTTTATCACATATGAGAAGCTTCCAAGAATGGCAGGGATATGCGCAGAGAAAACATAAAGGGACTTTTATTGATAGCATAAACCAAGATTTATACCAAAAAGAAAAACAGCATTGGCGTAATGTTTTGGAAAGAATTATTGAGATAATACTTTATCTAGCTCGCCATAACTTGCCTTTTCGCAGTAGTAGTAGTTCGTTATACTCTCCAAATAATGGGCATTTCTTAGGTCAGATAAAGCTGTTAGCTAAATTTGATCCGATCATCCAAGATCATTTACGACGATACCAGCAAAGTGAAATTAAGGATCACTATATGGGACCATTAATACAAAATGAAATAATACAAATTTTGGCTTCTGAAGTTATAAGTTCAATCAATCAAAAAGTTTTAAATGCCAAGTACTATTCTATTATTCTGGATTGTACTCCAGATGTGAGCCACAAAGAGCAAATGTCAGTAATTCTAAGAATAGTTCATATTGAAAACAGAAATGTAGAAGTAGTTGAACACTTCATAAACTTTCTTGAAGTCACAGGTACTACAGGAAAAGGACTTAGCCAAGCTCTATTGAAAGAATTAGATAATATAAGAATTTCATTGAAATATTGCAGAGGGCAAGGGTATGATAACAGTGCGAATATGAAAGGTCAAGAACAAGGAGTTCAAACACGAATTTTAAGTTTAAATTCTAAAGCTTTTTTCATGCCATGCGGAGCACACAACTTAAATTTGGTTCTTATTGATATGGCTCATTCCTGTCCACGAGCGGTGTCATTTTTTGGTATAATTCAAAGATTGTATACTTTATTCGCAGCTTCACCGGCAAGATGGAATATCTTAAAGAATTATACAGATATATCTCTTAATCCTTTGTCTAGCACTAAGTGGGAGCCCTGACTCGAAAGCATAAAAGCTGTATGCTTTCATTTACCAAAAATAAAAAATGCTTTACTTGAGGTAGCTAAAGTGTGTAAAGGTCCGAAGACAAAAGGCAAGGCAAATTCACTCCTTTCCCATGAATTAAACAGATTTGAATTTATCTTATCTGTTATTGTTTGGTATGACATATTACCAGGGGCAGATTGGGAGCAAATATCGGCACGGGCAAATACTCGGATATGGGCCCACCTAACAACTAAACTAATGTCGTGGCCCCCTAGGAGGCTGCGGCCCATAGTTTGAGATATACTTCTTTAGAATACGGAAAAGCAATAGCTCTTGGCTGAGGCAGCAACCACTCAGGCAGCCCCGGCCCAGGAGCAGCATTGGCCCACCGGGCAAAGTGGCCCAATCCACCCCTGCATATTACTAACTGTAAATAAAGTAAGTAAGGTTCTACAATCTGCTCAAATTCCGTTGGATATTGCAGTTAAACATCTGGATGCTTTGAAGTCATCATTAAATATATATAGAAATGAAGGGTTTAATCAAGCCGTATCAGCAGCCAAAAGAGTCGCCAATGATATGTCAATTGATATAGTTTTCTAAACATGTAAAAAGGAGACATTCTGATTGCGCAAGAGAGGACGATGCACAGGAAAACTCGAAGAAGAGGTTTAGAACAGATTTCTTTCTGCGAGTGATAGACATGGCACTAATCTCTGTCGTGGCGTTTTGATCAGTACAGTGAGTACATTTCTAGATTTGGTTTCATGAACAGCATAAGCCAAATTAAAAATTGGGATTTATCTAATTTACAGAGAGTCTGCTGCAATATAGAGAAAGTTTTGAAGGATGAAGGAAGTTCAGAGAGCGACATAGATGGAATTGAACTTAGTGAAGAGTTAAGAATGTTATCAATGGTTGTGCCAGAAGATCATAGCGTAATTGATATTTTGAAGTTCTTACACAAAAATAGATTGCAGGAAATATATCCAAACATAGATATTCTTTGTAGGATAATTCTTACAATGCCAGTGACAGTTGCATCAGCTGAAAGGTTGTTTTCAAAATTCAAATAAAAAAAAAATTACTTATGATCGACGATGTCACAAAAGAGACTGACTGGATTACCTTGTAGCGGCAGACGACCGTATTTCGCTATTCATTTGTTGGCGCTGCGGTGAACCGCGCGGCGCGAGGTGAAAGGCAGGAGCGGAGGAGAGAAGAGTTCCGGTGTAGACACGTGGCTGAATGGTCGCAAGGAGTCCGCGCGCGCATGGTTTTGCATCGCCTGCCATCGCGTCTTTGGTTGAATTACAATCGTATTCTTTAGTGTAATCATTTGTTGTGCAACGACAAATAAACGGTTGTTGTGCTAGTATTTATGACGTTTATTTCCTGCACCGGTACCCTAACCTACAAGTGGTGACCCCGACGTGATCCGCCACGTGACGCTCGGACGCTTATTGGTATCGGACTCTTACTTTATTTAGTGTAATTATAGGCTTATTGTTAGTAGTGAAATATGTGTGCCCTACCTAGTGCGACGGACCCTAGTGGGATTCTTATTTCCGGCGCCTCCCACGTGGACCGAGTTTCGGTCCGAGTGCCGCCATTTTGGGCCGAGAGACCGTCGCTGTGGTTCTCCCTGTTAGAGAGCCAGTTTAATTTGGGCGGCATTAGCAGGGACGACACCAAATTTTGTCATGTAGTGGGCCAACTCGATACGACGGTTGCGCAAGAGGTGGAGGATATTATAACTAATCCGCCGCCGGAGGATAAGTATGGACGCATTAAGTGCGAGCTAATCCGCCGGTTATCTGTTTCCACCGAGCAGAAGATTCGCAGGTTGCTGGAACACGAAGAAATTGGCGATCGGAAGCCGTCGCAATTTCTTCGGCACCTGCGCAATTTAGCAGGCGCCACGGTGCCAGACGAGTTTCTGCGGACGCTGTGGTTAAACAGGCTACCCAGCCACATGCAGGTAATATTAACAGCCCACGATGGAATCGGGTTGGATGGCCTTTCCCAGCTAGCCGATAAGATCAGTGAGGTGACGCTCCAGCCGCAGGTGGCCAGCATGGCGTCTTGTCCCGCCATGGACGCACTCCTTCAGAAGGTGGAAGCGTTGACGCTTCAGGTGGCAGCCCTGACCGCGGACCGAGAGACCAGAAGGACTCGCCCGCGTTCCCGCAGCCGCCAGCGCAGGAATTCGCACGGACCGTCGCCGCACAGGCAAGGACGCCAGGGTTTGTGTTGGTACCATGGACGTTTTGGTGAAAGGGCCCACAAGTGTATTCCTCCTTGTAATTATGGCGCGGGAAACCCGGAGGGCAGTCGTTAATGGCGGCGAGCGACGGGTGCCCCACATCCAACCGCCTATTTGTGACGGACATACCGACTAAGATGCAATTTTTAGTGGATACCGGGTCGGATTTGTGTGTTTTTCCACGTAATTGTGTAAAGGGACGTCGGCCTAAAACTTCCTACGAAATTTTTGCGGCAAACGATACCGTGATAGCGACGTACGGATGGTTATCGCTAACCCTTAATTTTGGACTCCGTCGCGATTTTTCATGGAGATTTGTGGTTGCCGATGTGACAAAACCTATACTGGGTGCTGATTTCCTGAATTTTTATGGACTGCTAGTGGACATGCGGGGTAAACGCCTCGTAGATTCAGTTACTTCGTTAAACGTGCATGGTCGTGTAGTGGCTACTAAGTGCGAATGCGTTAAAGCTATTAGCGGGGATAGCAAATTTCATGCACTGTTGCGAGAATTTTCAGTAATTACGCGACCCGCCGGGACGCCGCAGGTTGTTTCCCACGATGTTGTCCACCACATTCATACCACACCAGGCCCACCGGTTTCGTGTAAGCCGAGACGACTTGCACCGGACAGGTTAACGGCCGCGAAGCGCGAATTTAATGAGATGTTGCGTTTAGGCATTGTGCGCCCGTCTAAGAGTGCTTGGTCTTCGCCCTTGCATTTAGTAGCTAAAAAGGATGGCGAGTGGCGGCCCTGTGGAGACTATCGCGCATTAAATGAGCGCACAGTTAGTGATAGGTACCCCGTTCCCCACATACAAGACTTTACCCAGAGTTTGTTTGGGAAAAGGATCTTTTCGACGGTCGACCTGACCCGAGCATACCACCAAATACCCATCCACCCTGACGACGTTCCTAAGACCGCATTGATCACACCATTCGGTATGTACGAATTTCCGCAAATGTCCTTTGGTTTGAAGAATGCGGCACAGACCTTTCAACGATTTATGGACGAAGTCGTGAGAGGACTGAATTTCTGTTATGTGTACATAGACGACGTGTTAGTTGCCTCCTCCTCGGAGAAAGAACATGAACAACATTTACGTGAACTGTTTGCTCGATTTTCTAAGTACGGTCTGTTGATTAATGTGTCTAAGTGTGTTTTTGGCGTTCCGGAAGTTAAATTCCTGGGCCATGTTGTGTCTGCAAGTGGTATTCGTCCTTTAGACGACAAAGTTACCGCGGTGCAAAATTTTCCCGAACCCACAACGGTTAAACAATTACGGCAGTTTTTGGGACTGTTGAACTTTTACAGGAGGTTCATCCCAAATGCCGCAACCATTCAGGCGCCCCTCCATAGTGTTTTGGGTGACAATGTGAAAGGAAAACATCCTGTGGCGTGGTCTCCGGAATTGCGGTTAGCGTTCGCAGAGTGCAAAGTGAGCCTGGCGCGAGCAGCCTTATTGGCCCACCCTGACCCTTTCGCGCCGCTTTCTATTGTTACCGATGCATCCGACGCCGCCATCGGGGCAGTTTTACAGCAAAGGTGTGACTCTGGTTGGCAGCCCTTAGCATTTTTCACCCATAAACTATCACCAGCGGAACGCAAGTACAGTGCATATGACCGCGAACTAATGGCTGTGTATAGGGCGATTCGCCATTTCCAACATATGGTTGAAGGTAAAGTGTTTCACGTGTGTACCGATCATAAACCCTTAATATATGCGTTTAAGCAAAAGCCGGAGAAGTGCACCCCGAGACAGTTCCGTTATTTGGACTATATTAGCCAGTTTGTAACGGACATCCGTTATATTCCCGGAAAAGACAATATAGTGGCAGATACCTTGTCGCGAGTAGAGGAAATTACAGCCGCCGTCAGCCATCAGGCCCTCGCTCGGGCGCAGCAGGATGACGATGAACTTAAGAACCTGTGCGAAGAGAATACCACCTCCTTAACGTTAAAGAAAACCTTTTTTTCCGACTCGCAAATCCATTTAATATGTGATTTTTCCACGCCCACCGTCCGACCTTTCGTGCCCGCTGCCCTCAGACGCCAGGTTTTCAATTCCTTGCATTGTTTGTCTCACCCCGGCGTGAGAGCGTCGGTTAGACTCGTTGCAGCGCGTTTTGTGTGGCCGTCGCTACGGAGAGATTGTAGGGACTGGGCGCGGGAATGTATTCCCTGCCAGAAATCGAAAGTGACGAGACACATTTCGTCTCCTGTTGGTTCTTTTGTGGTACCAGGGTCCCGTTTTGAGCATGTGCACGTTGACCTTGTAGGCCCTCTACCAATATCGCGGGGATTTAAGTACTGTTTGACCTGTGTAGACCGTTTCACGCGGTGGCCCGAAGCGGTTCCAATCACCGATATAACCGCGGAAACCGTCGCCAGAATGTTTTTTCAGGAGTGGATATCGAGATTCGGAACTCCGGTTCGCATAACCACCGACCAAGGGCGTCAGTTCGAAAGTCAGCTGTTCCGCCATTTGTCCCAACTCTGCGGCACCAAACATTATCGCACAGTGGCTTATAATCCCGCCGCAAACGGAATGGTGGAACGCATGCACCGGCAAATGAAAGCAGCTCTACGATGCCATGGGACAGAACACTGGGTGGACATTCTTCCAGCCATACTGCTCGGTCTGCGAACCGCTTGGAAGGAGGACATCGCCTGTACTTCAGCGGAATTAGTATATGGAGAGCCAATACGTCTCCCGGGGGAATTCCTCTCCATATCTGACAATTCCAACCTAGATGACGCAGCAGATTTCGTAGTGCGGTTGAGACAACACATGCGGAAGTTGCGCCCGCAACCAGCCTCCCGCCATGGTGATCGTCGGACATTCGTCTTTAAAGCTCTTGAGACGTCCTCGCATGTTTTTGTAAGGAACGACGCAGTGCGAGGGCCCTTACAGGCTCCTTACGACGGTCCTTTTAAGGTGCTCCAACGCACAGCGAAGAACTACCTGCTGCGTATCCGCAATCGGGACATCCGGGTATCCATCGACCGCTTGAAGCCAGCTTTCGTGGTTGCAAGTGACGTCACGCCCTCAGCAGCTGAGCCTTCCTCCAACGCCAGTGGTACCGTCCTGCCGACTCATCCACCAGCTCCTCCGCCTCCAGTAGACGATAGGACTACCAGAGCCGGAAGACGAGTGCGGTTTCCGTCCCATATGGCGGATTACATCATTTAATTTGCCATTTTTCTCTTTTCAGCAACAATTTTTTTTGTTTTTTTTTTTTTAAAAGGTAATTTCAGATCTTCGTGGTTGTTCTACTGCCAGGGGGGTGCTGTAGCGGCAGACGACCGTATTTCGCTATTCATTTGTTGGCGCTGCGGTGAACCGCGCGGCGCGAGGTGAAAGGCAGGAGCGGAGGAGAGAAGAGTTCCGGTGTAGACACGTGGCTGAATGGTCGCAAGGAGTCCGCGCGCGCATGGTTTTGCATCGCCTGCCATCGCGTCTTTGGTTGAATTACAATCGTATTCTTTAGTGTAATCATTTGTTGTGCAACGACAAATAAACGGTTGTTGTGCTAGTATTTATGACGTTTATTTCCTGCACCGGTACCCTAACCTACAACCTCTTTTGTCAATTGAACACGAGGAAGTTAATAAGATTGAGAAATCAACAATAATCAACAGATTTGCACATATTAAAGCTAGAAAAGTAAACTTTTAAAATTGTAGTGGGTTGGTTATTATTTTGTTAATTTGTGTAACCCTTAACAATTACTGGTTTTTAAAATTTATGTATTTCTGAATAATACTAATAATTATACTGAAAAATACTAATAATAATACTGAATAATGCTAATGTATACTTGAAAACAAAAGTAAAATTGTAAGTAAATGAGAAATTTGATTTTCCTGTGAAAAGTAAGGGGCCTGCGGAAACCCTCTCGCTCGGGACCCCGCAGATCCTAGAGATGGCTCTGAATTTCTACCCATCTAGAGTTTGTCTCGAAAGGTTTTATATTTCATTATTTTATTTTCTCTGGCGTTGCATAACTTTTTACGAAAGATGTTTCATCAAATAAATCATTTTCATTTATTGAATTGTTTGAAATGTTTCTATTTACAAATTCCAAAGTCAGTTGAATATCTTGCCACAAAGGTGTTTTTTAACCCTCAACAGTCTGCGGGACCCCGATGATTTTTTTTGTTCTTGTGATTGTCATCGTGGCGCTGTGAATGTGATACTTTCTGTAAATACATTGTAGACACCTCTTTTCAATGTGACTCATCAGTGCCATTATTTGATTTCTGACTGCTGGATAAGTTACATCTCTTTTCGTCGCGGGGTCTGTGGGACCCCACTGCGTCGTTTGTGCCTCTGTTTTTGAAAGTAAGCAAATTTTAAAATATTTGACCTTAATTGAAGTTTTCTTTTAACTTGATGTACTGTATCTTATTTTTACATTACCATGAATCTATTATTATTTTCATTAGAATTCAATGGCATCTAATAAAAAATGCATATGTACAGAGGAGGAAATTTTGACCGTTCTACAGGATTTGGCTGAAGATGACGAAATATTGGGAGGTTGGGATTCTGAAGATGAAGAGGACAACGTTACAGACCAAAGTGATACTGAGTCTGAACAAAGTGCTGCCGATGACTCAGAAAATGAGGATGAGAAAATGCTCTCGCCAACGAAACATAACCAGCATAATTGGTCAAGCTTCCAAACAATCGAAAACACTAAGCTGCTTATGATACTAGTATAAAAGATATATGAACAAAACATTGTGTCAATGATATGGGATTTAGCGAGGGTGCTATAACAAAACAAAGTGAAGTGCTTTACAGAAGGGATGCCTGTACACTTAAATTAATTAAATTTTAGTCTTTTCACATTTTTTTCATGTAAGGGTTAAAACATTAATAATCAATAATTTAAAAATTACATGACCTACTATTTATTCTCATTAAAAACTTTTATTTTAATGAATATACAAAAGGTATCACTACATACATTTTAAAGTTTACAACAGTAACATCTGGAATTTCAAGAAATGTTTGAACAGTTTTTTCAATAGGTATGTACAGCTATAAATACTGATGCTTTATTCAGTTTTCATATCGAACATGTTTCCCTATTAAATTCTCAGCCTTCTTGAGAATCTTGTCTCTCCCTCTCTGCTTTACACGAATCTTTTTGGTGATCTTCTCATCTCTGTCTTTCAGGATTTTGTTCCAATACTCCTTCTCTTCTTCTCCTGTAAAGAAAGTATAATTAGTTCTAATAATGTATTCTTCTGTTTGATAAAATAATAAAACTTTCTTATAGATATTATTATAAAAATTACCTCAGAAGAAATATTCTGAAATACAGTAAAACCTCTGCCTTACAAACTCCCTTAGAACAAAGAACTTCACATAGCAACAATTATCGCCAGTCCCAAAAAATACACCAATAAAACTACCTTATATAATCATATATAATGCGCAGTTTGAAGACCATATTTTCAGGTTATAAAGTAGGGTGCGCATTATACACAGGTAATACTTTTGTGCACAAAATCGGGAATGAAAGTGAACCTACCTCGCACCAGATTCTCGCTTTTTGGGTGAATTAAGGGGAAAACCACAATAATTATTGATAATCGAGGTTATACACTATCGGGAATGAAAGTGAACCTACCTCGCACCAGATTCTCGCTTTTTGGGTGAATTAAGGGGAAAACCACAATAATTATCGATAATCAAGGTTATACACTATTAATTATATATATAGAGAACACCTAATTACTTCTAGACAGTTATAATTCCATTCTCTCCAAATATTCCGCACTTCACTAGCTCAGCAGCTAATTGCTGTAATTTTTGCAAAATCGCCAGATAGACTTCCTGCAAAACGCATCGAAAGCAAAGAAACATAGAATAAGCAAATTGAAATAATTTTATTTAGTTAATGATTCTAGTATGTACAATTAACAAAGTATGTAATTTAAAACCCATAGAATGATGTGTATGAACTTAATCTTACCTGTCGTGTTTCCTGTTTCCAGATTTGTTTGTTAAATTTTCGCGTTATTCCTTCTATTACACAGTTTTAGAATGAGATAGGAAAGAGAGAACCAACATCCACTATAAATCAAAACACTAATCTATTTTATAGATCCCTTTTTGACTGATTTAAAAGGATTGGCAACAGTGGCACTGTGGTTTTCTACTCAGCATCAGTATGGCCAACTCACTGTATGAAGTTGCTGTCATCTCAACTCAATCGCATTCATTATTGATGATGTCTCTCTAAGATGTAATGTAGAGCTAATTGAACGTAATACTTATGGGCAAGTCCAAGCCTTTTAAAATTTAAAAAATCCAAGGAATATGGCCGAACTTTGTGGTAATTGATGCTCATATTTCTGAAGAAAATAATAACTTGGTTAAATTCTATAATAAAAATTGTGGAATTTGACAGTTATTATTTTCTTCGGAAATGAGTTTTAAAATTGTTAACTGGCGATTAATGCTTTGACGTATTTCTTTATGGTACTCTAGTTAATACTTAACATTATGATATAATTTTGTTCTTAGAGCCCACAAAAATCAAGGGTGCCTGTTATACATGGGGTATGAGAAAAAGAATTTTTTGGCAAAAAGTATGGGTGCATGTTATACACGACGGCACGTTATACACGCGTATATACGGTATATAGAAAACCTTTATATTACAAAACCTCCCAATTACAAAATATAAATCGCACCCGTTCTGCTAAAAGCAAACCCTCATATAGCGAAATTAAAAAAAAAGAATATTGTATGCGCTGTTGTAGAAGTAGAAATCAATGCCATATATGCAGGTGTTAATGCTGTTATTACAACCTCTCCTGCATGATTCAAAGAATAGTATTTGTTGTAATTTCAAGCATTTCGAGTGATCAGCTAGACCTTGTCTTTCACGGCTTTATCTTTTGCGTATTTCGATCTTTTGCGGTTCTGCATTTCACCCAGTTTTGTCTTTTGCAGTATCATGTTTTGCTCTTTCACAGAGAAAAATCATAGAAAAGGCTAAATGAAATTTTTTGTATGTGGAATGAATCTCCTTTTCTTCATATTTTATCTCATAGACAGGCCTGAAAAAATATTGCTGAGTTATTCTGTGCAAAAATATTTATGTAAGTGCATTAATGTAAGATACATGTGTAAAAAATTAGATACGTGTCTTACATATACTTTAAAATATTTTTAGGATGCTATCCTCCCACACTTTTGTGCTCCTTCACATGTGAAAACTTGAAAAATATAAGCTGGTATCACCGCATTCAGGAGCTTTCTTCCTTTTTGACGACAGGGAAGTCCTGAGGGGAAAAACAACCCTCAACTCTTGATCCTTCCTATTCAGGACCATTGGGGTATTTGCTCAGGTTTGACATAGTTCAAAGCTTAACCTTTGCGTTTTGCACATCATTTATTATTGGTGGAGTTTCCCGGAGTTTTTCAGGAATGTAACACCCCGAGAAAGATGAAGTCTGCAGGATTTTAAAATTATCTCCTGCAAGTTAGGCAACCATCATTCATTTTTCTCAATTCTACTACAGAACTTAAATAACATTTTATTTTCTGATACTTTTTCGTGTTATTTTTATCTTATTTAAGTCCCTTTCATTGACATTCATTTTTCCGTCTCTTCCGGCAATGCCCGGGTCAGACGTCTTTGGCGAATAAAATTATGTATTATATGTTAATACAATCATTTTTCCCTTTGTGCACCTCAAAACGTGTATTTCCGTTGAAATCTCGATTTCGAATTTTTTCATGAAAACAATACTTTCTCTGTACTACGTATACTGGCTAAAGGAAAAACTAATTCTGAGATATCTCTGATACCTACGAATTGGGCCGGGAGGGTCCATGGAGGTCCGGAGAGAACGTGAGCATACATGAGAGTAATAGGATTTCGAGTTTAACAATGTAACCTGTTGGCAAGGCAACTTCACATTAAAAACGCTAAATTTTGTCAAAATATGATATTAAAATGTTAAATTTGAAAAACCACCAAGAAAAAAGAAATGAATTAAACGCTAACCAATACCCAGCAGAAAAGGTTGTAAACTGACAAATAAATAATCGTGGAACATAAATTAAGAGTACAAGCAAAGAATATAAGTTCAATGTAAAAACCACCAAGAAAAAAGAAATGAATTAAACTCTAACCAATAGCCGGCATAAAAGGTCTAAACCGACAAATAAGTAATCAAGGAACAAAAATGAAGAGCACAACCAAAGAATATAAAAAAAGAAATGAATTAAACTCTAACCAATAGCCAGCATAAAAGGTCTAAACCGACAAATAAGTAATCAAGGAACAAAAATGAAGAGCACAACCAAAGAATATAAAAAAAGAATACAAAATGAACAACTAAGAACGAAAACAAAGAAAACAAAGAAAACAAACAAAGAAAACAAAAAATGGACACGAAACGAAAGCAAATGAAAACAACAAACTAACCAAAACCAACCAACGAATAATCTCCTAAAGCTCAATGTATCTGATGATGGCGACTGATGCTTTCTATTCAGTTGCTAAATAAACAACCAGCAATCACAAAATAGCGTGTCGTAGTGATGATTAAATATTGATTACGCGAAATATGAGTTTGTATGTCAACATAATAACAGGAGAAACTAAATTAGAATACCTATTATTACTCTAAATAGATATAAAATTATTGATCTTAATTGTGTTTTCCATCGTAATTAATTGAATAATAGATTGAGATATTCGAACGAATCGATTTTAAATAATGTATTAAAATGTTTTACTTTTCTAACGTAATTAATTACGTGAGTGTATCGGTAGTGTTCACATTTTACCCATGGAACCGCAGACATGAATTCTTAATTTTAGTTCAGAAGACAATAAAGTTCAACAAAAGTATTATTCAAATAAAATCTTTCGAAACTCACTGCGTTACGTGTTCAAAATGTTAATCTAATTTAGTTCTCGTATTAAAATAACAATTATTCAAGAGTGAACCTTATTTCCAATTAATAAAACTCTCTTTTAATTCAAAACGATATTATATATTACAAAAAAGTATCTAATTATTATTGAAACGCAAAATGGATGAGCATAGGAAAAAACTTGTGTGTTAGCTTGAAATACTCAATTCCGTTTTTATTAATAAACGGTTTCCATGATAAACAAACACCTTAACAACCCGTGTTTTTAAATAAAATCAACATAAAACAAAACACAAAAACTTTAACGTAGTAATTGAATTATATATCTTCAGTAATTTTCACTTAAAGAAAATGTGAAATAAAATACGACAAAAGGCATATAAAAACAATTAAACTTATATCCAAACATACCTATAATGCGAATGACACGATTACAGAAAAAGAAAGAAACAGTTCACTAATGTTTATTCGCAGAATTAACCTGTGTATAGAAGACCATAGATAATGAACGAAAAACATACAATCAAATCAGAAGATATTAAATGAGTATTTCATCAACTATTTCTACGTTTACGATATGTTTATAGTTCAAACGTAATTTGTTTACATAGGTTGCTAAGTATATCCAAATGCTGAGCAATAATGAAAAATAAGATTTTCCCTTCAATGCATCTTATTTGATCTGTAAGCCCCTCTTTTAAAAAATTATTCCAAAAGAGGAGATAATTTACCACAAAAAAGTATGCGAGAGCATATGTCTGCGATATATATGTAAGGAGTAAAAAATTCGAGAAATTTACGAAAAAATTTTAAATGGAAATCCCATATAAAGGAAAATATTTTATTATAATTAAATAGTACACCGAATCGGTTTAAAAACCTTACTACACCACCGTACGCATGATAACGGTTAATATGACACCTTCCTCTTTTTTCTGCGTGTTGTAGTTTCTGAGCCTTAGTAGAACATACATACATACAAACACCTTACTTTATAGATATGTATAGATTTTCTATAGATAATTTCTTGTTAGTAGTTAGTTCTTTGTGGTAAACATTGAAGACCAACTGAATATGTAACTTTTATTTAAATAAAGGACAAAAATGTTTTTTCATTAACATTTTTGTGCTATATTTTCACTTACTTTGATTTGGCTATTTATTGATATACTATCATCTCTAATGTACATAGTATTAAAAATAGAAAAATTTGCCATTTAAATATTTTGAATACTGAAAAAGTAAATTTAGTATAAAGTAATCCAAGTTTTGATCAATAATAATGATATAGCTCAGTAGCCTAGAGTTGCCTACATCATAAATTGCCACATCATATACATTGATGAATATTGATCAATGTTACAAGAATGAAAAAATAATATATTGTTTGTTACCGTAAAGTGAATTTTTTGGAAAAATTCTTCAACTAAAATGTTAGTGTTGAAATAAATTATCATCATCATAGGTAATCAATCCGTAGATTGGTTTGTAGCAGCTTTCCACTCAACCCTGTCCTGGGCTAGCCTTGTCATCTCATATGTCCTGCATCCCACGTCCTTTATACAGTAAAACCCCATTCCTTATTTCTCGCACATGAAATACATATAGTGCCCCAAACAGGTGACTCCCTTTAACTTATTTAATAGTAGAATGACCAAACGTCCCATTTTTGCCGGGACAGTCATTTTTTTAAATCAAAAAAGCCATTTTATACTGTTTTGAATATTAGATTATCTGATAATATAGCTCAGTGATTCTCAAACGTAGGGTCGTGATCCCCATTGGGGGTCGGGAGACAATTTTGGGGGTCACGAGCATTCTTTGTTATGCCAACTGATTTTTGAATATTAGATTATCTGATAGTATAGCTCAGTGGTTCTCAAATGTAGGGTCATGACCCCCACTGGGGGTCGGGAGACAGTTTTTGGGGGGTCGCAAGCATTCTTCGTTATGCCAACTGATTTTTCCCTCATTCTATCAATCCTTCAATTTTAATTTTTAGGTTATAAGTCTAATTTTTATGTTTGATTGAAGGCTGGAATCTTCCAAGTAAAACAATTGTTAATTTAATATAGGTAAATGAAAAAAATTTTCTTATATATTTTTATTACTTCTCAAAAAATCACAGGGGGTCGTGGCAACCAAATACCTGCACAGAGGGGGTCGCATGGCAGATCTGCCTGAGAACCACTGGTATAGCTGATATTCCTAGTACAAATGTAGGATTCTCGGAAACATGGAGGTTATCAAACGAACAACAAATGTTAATTACAGTCACAATTGTCAGGTTAGGAAACATCAGGGTCATTGACAAATTTGAGGTGGCAAACTTGGTCTCCGCATATAATATCCTGCCCGGGTTTAACCTAACTTATTCCTTTCGAGTATCGACAACGACGGCTCTAGTCGGATTCTCTTTAGATTGCTAGCTTTGTCCTAGTCTGGCATCCTCCAGACTGTAAGGAAAGTTCGTATTTGCCTTTTTTGCAATAGATCATGATAGTGACAGTTCCACTATTAAAAAAAATCGTGCGAAAATTTTGTCTCGTTTTTTCTTTACAACAATGGGAAATGTCCCGTTTTCACCTTGTTGGAATAAGGTCATCCTATTTAATAGTCAACGTGAAATATAAGTCGCAAATGATTCAAATAAATGAATCAGCTTATCCCTGCATCACTGTGAATGCTCACATTCTCAATTGGATAGCGAAATTCGAGAACCAAGCTGAAATGAACAGAAGTTGCAAGAACCCCTATTATCTCAATTCTCATGCTTTCCGAAATCTGGGAAAGGTTTTTCTCATTAGAAAGAGATATGCTCCAGAAAAGACTGTATAATATTGATTTCTGTTACTGAACCAATCTTTAAATAATGTTATACGAAGTTATACCAAATGTCGTCTCTAAAAAGATCATGCCTTTGTTTTACCCGAGAATAAGTGATGAGCCAAAAACAAAAACCTAGTGATTTTATCCAGTGATGAGCTGGAAAAAATATTAAAAACAGGCTCTCAAAAAAGTTGTAAGGAAATTTGGATATTTGGAAAAAATCCGATGTGGCCAACACACGACATTCTCCATACAGAACAATGAATATGATTACTCTCGACGTCAGCGTTTTCAGAAATAATTATCAGTGATTACACTCGAGAATAACTTTCAATAGTCTTTATTTTAAAAAGAACAATAAGTAAAGAAACTGTTAGCAGTTTCTATGGATAACAAAATATCTAAGGGTAATTAATATCACCAATCAAAATATCTCTTTAACTACTGGCTTTATGAACAAAATGATTCAAATAGAACTTCTAGCAATTTTTATTCTCTACAAATTTTATGATAACAACTATTTATGAAAATTGAGTTTTAAAGGAGATATTTGGAAAAACGACGAAAAATCAAAATATCTACTGAACTATTGGGTTTACAAAAAATTGTTCCAAACAAAACTTGTAGCAAATTTTATTCTCTACAACTTTTATAATAACAATTATTTATGAAAATTTTAAGGAGATATTTAAAGAAGACAAAAAAAACGACAAGAATAAACTCCCACTTCTGGTTGACCTATATTGCCCAGAAACTAATCAGCTCTTGTCTCTATGATGAAAATATTATATTGAAAGTTGGTAGTGAAATGGCAAATACTTTTCGAGTTAGAGCACCCACAAAATTCCTATCACATACAGGCGCACACACAGATATCATCAAGAAAATAGTCAAAATGTGTTCTAAGGACTTCAAAATGCGAAATCTCAAAATCGTGTTCGAAGGACCTCAAAACATGTACCTATTTCCATTGAAATCTCCAAATCGATTTTTTTCATGAAAACAATACTTTCCATATACTATGTTTGGAGAAAGTAAAAATATATGATCCATCATCAAGGTCTAATTCTAAACTAGAAGAATATATGATGAAAGTATACCTTCAAGTAGCTCTCTGTTTTCCCAAGGTAAGTTTTCCAGCAGGTCTCTGGCACCTTCAGCAGTTTCACATCGAATGTGTGAAACAGTGGCAGCATCTCTGGCATCAACATATGCTACAGCATCACTCTTGGGTAGATTCTTAACTTCAGTCTAATTGATTGGAAAATAAATATACCAAAACTTACACTGATATTCAAGAAACTTTCAATTAGACTCAACTTTGTGGTAAGTGATATGCATATTTAACAAGAAAAAAACTTCCACACAAAACTTTTATTGCCTGACCAGTTTAGCTAAATAACTAGCATCATCAGGCGAAATCGTTTTGTGCAATAAAAGTTTGTGTGGAGGTTATAAAGTTGTCTTTTCTTCTAAAATAAGAAACTTTTACTTAAAATGTAGAAGTTTAAAATAAAAGCCCTTAAATTGTGTATTATAAACATGCTCAAATATAGGTGACTAATTGTTTTTAAATCAAATTTCAAAACAGCCATTCACTCATTTGACAATCGAATAGTTTATCGCACTTTAGTTCAGCCAACCAAAACTTTAATTTGATACATAGCTTTCAACTCATGTGCAAACATTTAATCTGCATCAAATCTTTTGTAAAAAAAAGTCATACACACTGCTTGGAAAGTCAATGAAATTTCTACAGTATAAAACAATTTAAAAAATCAATCTTAATAAGTGGCATTAAGAAACAGCAATATGAAGGAATACCTTAAATTTCTTGGCTGATTCCAGTGGTTCTTTTAGCTGGATTTTAATTATGACACCAGGGGTGAACTGTACCCTAGGGCAACTTTTAGTTTTCTCTTCTTTAGCCTTACTATGCTCAGCGCCGTGATCCTCTGAATGCTCCATGTCTTTCTCATTATCTTCATCCCATTCTTCACAATGCATTTCCTTACCATTACCTCCATGATCACTTCCCCAATAATTACCCCACCTGCCACCCATTATTTGCTTTCTCAAGTTTTTCATGTTTTTTCTCTGGAGGGTCAAATACTTGTTTCTTAGCCGCTTCCATTCTCGCCTGGGGGGAAAAAATAAAATTTAATGTCACTGCCTAACACTTGAACATGCCACTTCATAGACTGGTGGTATGAGTTAAATAAAAATGTAAAACCTTTAATTTATAAATACTTTTAAAATAAATAAATACTTTATATAATAATAAAATCAGTGAAATTTTAAAACATAATTCAATAGCATATTCTTAGTTAAAATACAATGGAATTCCTAACGCAACTAAAAAATTGTGGAGAAATTTACTAACTTGAACACAGAGTTTACGCCAAGTCATAAACTTGATTAGGTCCTAATGATAAGAGAGTAACTATGCTAGAGTAAAAAAATTTTGAGTGAAAACAGTATCATGCCACAGTGATGGCAAATGATTTTCGTGTCGCATGCCAAGAAAGTAATGTGATTCATGATTATTCATGGCTAAACGTGGTTCTCCACATACCAGTGGCATAGATACTGCCTGGGCAAAGCCCAGGAGCCTACAAGAGATTGAATGTTGAGACCAAATTGTTAAGAATTTACATTTGGTATTCTTTAACCTTGCCAGGACAATTTTGAACCGTATGAAGTCTACGGCCTAATCCTCACTTACGGGATGAATACAAACCAATGTAGAAATACAATAGGAATAGGCCAAGATAAAAGACACCCTCTCTGTGCAACATTAATTAAGCAGCCTAGGGCCATGTGGTTAGGATGAATAGATTGTTTACAAAGAGTATAAAAGATTCCTTACAAACAAGTGTCTCATAACTCTTGCAGACAATGCTGTTTCAGTTATGAGATAACGGATGGTTTTGGGCGCTTATGACTGAAGGAAAGAAACACTTGCAGAGCCGGCTTGATGGTGGTGCAAACGGTGTGACTGCATCAGGCCCCATGTTCTCTAAAAAAAACATTTGTCGTAGATAATTATAAAATACATGCATTTTTAAATAAAATCTGATAAATATCAAAGTGTCATAGTGATAGACATTGCTTTAGTTATTAAAATTTACTATTAAAAATATTTTATGCATGCCTGCACACTTTGCACTGGGCCCCGTGATTTTCCTAGCCAGCTCTGAACACTTGATTTGCTTCTGATGATTGGTCCACTTCCCATAGCACGATACTGCTTAGTCATAGCTAACTCAGTTTGGGATTGTCTCTTTGTGGTAATGGAAGTTGGTTCTCTCATTAGCAATCAACAATAATCATTGTTTCATCTATATAACATTTTCATTATTGTGAGGATCAAACCTACACACATTTGAGCAGGTCCAAAAAACGAAGAACATAAGAACACATTTTAAATCTGGGCAAATTTCCCTCCTGTAACTACGGACTAAGTTCACTTATAATGAGGCCTGGAAAAATTTTAGCCCAGGGGCCCATGCATGCCTAGCTACACCACTGCTGCATACTCATATTTTCTGCAGTCTTCTTCATATCTTGATAGCTCTCCTTCCTTTTCAAATTGTCTATTAGCGGTAACCTTTTCCTACCACTTTATTTTTTCCTTCTAATATATCTTTAATCATGCATAATTAAACGTTCAGTAAAATAATTTTATGCAGGGGTAAAAAGAACCACGACCAACATCATGAGCGCCCAACAAATGACTCAGATGCATTGTATCAAGCCAACTAAACACTGCTCCCACATTGTAAGAAACATTTTCTATGTTCGGTTCACAACTAAATGTCCCAGTTTAAATCTTTTAGAACAGTTGGAAATACTTACAGTCATTACATGAGAGTTTATAGACACCCCTCCTGAATAAATTGTCAAACTTATCTTTATTGCTAGATAAAATTTTCCCTAAATTAGTAAAGGTGTAGAAAGCTGGATGTAATTTATCCTTGGGGATGCAATTCATAATTAGCTGGGAAATATGGTAGATATATGGTAATTTACACCAACGGGGTTTGTTAACAGAAGGTGGAGTATTATAACAACGTTCAAGAGTTAGTTTCCTCTGTTTTCTACATGGAGTGTGTCGATTAATTTATGTGGAAAACCATTGGCGGTGGCTATTTGTTTAATGACATTTAATTCTTTATCAAATTCTACCTGTGAGAGAGAGGTGTGGGTTAAGCAGTGTATTAGAGCGTGATAAGCTGCGTTTGTGCAGAGTGGGGTGGAAAGAAGAGTGAATGGTGTGGTTGGTATAAGTGGCACACTTGCGATTTTATTTGGCATGCGTAAGCTTGTATTTTCTGTATGAAATATGAAATTTCTTAGAGAAGGAGTAAACTAGTGGCACAAATAAAAAAATTCAGACGATTCACATTATTTCTTGGCACACGAGACCAAAATCAATTGCCATCCCTGACCTAAAACAACCAAATTTGGTACGGTTCTTACATGTCTTAACTTAGTGTACGGTCAAGGTTTGGTCAACCGGGATTAGTCAGTGCTGCCAATATAGGGGATTGACAATTTTCCATAAGATAACATGTGAAAATTGATTGCTTGAAGCACAATATTTGCAAATTTAAATTACTTAAACTAAAGATACAAACTCAAGATAAAAACATCATTAATCTGAATGAATCAACTTTATATTTTTAAAGACAGAAATTGCATCAAAGTCGATTTAGCATAAAATGTAGTATTTAATCATGAAAAAGATATTTTTATAGGTTTGTAAAAATGGAAAATGCTAAATACCATAGCAACCTGAGCAATGCCAGGCATTTCTGCTAGTACATACATAATAAAAAATTTAGAATACACTTTCTGTTGACTCACTTGGATAAAATATGCAATCCAACAGCCTCTTCTGCCAGCTTCTCTTTCTTGTTCTTATTTCTCTTTTTCCTTGTCTTCTTCTTCCTTTCCTTTTGTTCCTCACCATTTTCTATCTCTGTGGCAGATTCCTCTTCTAATCTGGCCTTTTTAGCCTCTGCATAAAGCAAAATAACTTCAATTATAAACCAACTATTTTTTTAATTTACACATTGGGGAGACTGTTATACTACATTCACATGGTAGTTTACTTCTTTTTAATGAGTTTGATTCTAATAAATACCACCTGAAAATGTTTTCATATCACAAAATTGATCAATTTTTAAAATCAATAAGTTAAAAATTCATTTCCGTTCATAATTTTGTATAGATAATTCTTCCATTCTAAATGCTTCTGTTTATGAATGGTTCAAAATTTTAAAATTTGATATAAAAACGAATAAATGTTTGAATTTAAAACAATAACAGTGGTAAAGGAGACAAAAATAGCAATGCATCAAAAAAGCATTCCATGGCTTTTTACTACTAGCAAAAATGAATAACTTTAAAAGACAAATATGTATTAAGAGATGATGTCTACAAAAAAGGTCTTTTACCAGTGGCATACTTAACACCCTCACAAATCCAGTGCAGCAGGGGAAGCATGGCCAAAGGGGGCCCATGTTTTTGTTAGGGCCTTAAATTTTTTTTCAGGACTTCAAATTTGATTTGGGAGGGAGGGAGGCATACACATTTTCCAGTACGCCGTTGACTTTTATTTAACTTAAGATTAACCAATATATCAATTACTTCACTGAACATGCTTACAAAGTAATTTAGTGGTTTATAAAAGAAAAAGATAATTTTTCACTTGAAAAATAACTTGAAAAAAATATTTGACATCCTTAATTTCTATAGTACAACTTTTATTAATAAGTATTTTTAACCAGAAAATAAACATTCTATCTACCCTGATGAAAGAGAATTTTAGTTGACTTCCTATTTAGAAAAATGCTCATGAAGAAAAATTTACATTTTTACTTTATCCTCTTATTATTAGCTACATCTCTGCTGTGTAAGTTCTCTGCAATTGTGTGCTTACTTGGAATTATCCATATTGTATTATATTACTGTGTATTACATTTCTCATTCATACATTGAATTCCATTTATCTGAGGTTTAAAATTGACTAAATCATTAACAGTGACCGTAAAAACTCCCCAAGTCAGCCAGACGCTATGATTATACAATATAAGCAACTCTAAAGTGCAAATTCACTTCTGGTTTGACCTCTTACTTAGCCATAATGACCATGGAGTTTATTTTCCACTTAAGGTCTGACATATATTTTACACATCTTCTCTTGAGTGGTTAATTTAATCTTGGTCATAACCACATGTAATATATTTTTATTTTATCAATGCTGTTACTCATATTATATTTAAAAATAATAATGTTATACAGTGAAAATTTTTTTCATTATTTAAAAAAGTAATGGCATTCTGACCCCATGCGACTAATTATGGAACTTGTTTTCATCTGCTTATGCAAGGGTTAATAGCAGTTAGCTAATACAACCTAGATTAGTGTTCCTCAATCAGTTTGCCACAAAAAAGTTTTAAAAAATTAAGATCAGCTAAGAATATTTTTTAAACTGTCTCAAAAGTACAGTGAAGAAAGCATTTTCAAAAGCAAGCGTAATAAATGACCAATGAAAATTCTAATAAATTTCTTAATTTTTTAAATAACCCCTACATTTGGTAGGTAATGTGAATGTTCTCCTGCCAATATATACACCTTTTAATATATAGGTGAACTGCAAATGATTTCTTTTTGTCTAGTTGGGTTGTGTGATCAGTGATCAAAGTGTACAAATAAATTTGGAAACCACCTTCCAGTTGCTCTTCCTCCTCAACATCTTCATCCTTTTTTCTCTTTCTCCTCTCCTTATCCTTTGAAGGAGCAGAAGAACTTTCTTCAGCTGCAGAAATGTTTTCATCTTCCTCATCATCTAATTGAGAAAAAATAATGAGCAATGATCAAGCATTTATGTTAACCTGATTTTGCAGACAAATTTTGAATGTTATCACTATAAATATCTTTGGTAAAATTACTCAATATATATGCCAAGATTTTCATGTGCCTCTGTATTATCTGATATGAATATATTGCTGATCTTTCATTAAAAAACATATGAAAATACTTTATTATTAATAATAATAATATTTATGCACAGAAAATGGTGTTAATTAATGATTTTTAGTCAGCAAGATTGCTTTACACACATTTGTGATTTCTGAGGCCCAGCTAACAATTGGGAACTTTTCCCCCCTAGATTTAGTCTCATAAAACATGGTTGAAATTTATATGCTGAGGTGGCTTATATGCTTAAACACAACTAAATATAGTATATTCTAAATCTAATTGCTGACTTGTCAACATAAAACAAGCAAAACAAAAGTGTCTTATTATTATAATTATTATTGCTTGGGATGACTTTTTCACTGATTTACCTAACCACCTTATGGGTAATGAGTAAATCTGACAATAATTTGAATTGTAATGATATGCACTACACTTGGTATGTTTCATAAAAGCTTAATCAGATTCATATATTGCTAAGAATATACTTGAAGAAAAAACTCTACCAATTTTGAGCAAAAGATACTGCATTTTAAAAATCAGGAACAGCTCAAAATTCTCAGGCAGCTGGATATCATAGAAAATTCCTGAATTCATATATGATGTTAGTTAACGAATAAGAATGTAGTACAACTAGGTGTCTGTTGCCACAATTGTAGCAAGTAAGTTTCGGCAAGTTCTTTAATAATGCACTGGATACTGCACTACCGCATGCATGTGTGCCTTTGTTTGTACTTGTAATTACAGGTGGTTTTGGACTAACGAATCAAATCATGGAAATCAAAAACCCCGTAAGTTCAGAAATCCAATTTTTTCAGGAGACTAAAAACTGTGCCAGGGCTAAAATTTAATAGCAGTGCCAACAACATTTTTTAAATTGTTAAGGTCCCTATGGCAGTAGTTATCCATGGACATATATGTTTTATGGTTTCAATACATGCAACATGTACTCTACATGGCAGTTTCACCGTTTTCTCATTTTCACCAAAAATTTTTTTATTTCCATGATTCAATTACGAATTAGCGATGCTTGATTGTATTAATAAAAAAGCTAAGAGTAATAAATGTATCTTAAATACAGCAGGAATGAAACCTTATTGTAATTCTTCAGGAATATTCTTTTTAGTTACTAATACAATAGGACTATGAAGCATACCACAAGTTTCAAGCAGTATGTTCATACAATTCAATTTCTTCTGCTAGAGCAGGGGTCGGCAACGTTTTTCTGTTGGGTGCCACTCTTTATCAATATTCATAATCCGTGAATCATCATGCGTGCCACCCTTAAATTCGTTTTTTCCGTAACGCTTACGAAAAGCAGTTCTTATAACATAAGGAATCCTGAATATAATGCGGTATCACTGAAATACAAAATAAAATTGAAATCAAAGTGAAATTATTTTAAATATACATACATTACGTAATGAATCTCTGAAATATCACGCCAGATAAAATCTCTTTGCGTGCCACCTTATGTCATGTGTGTCATAGATTGCAGATTCCTGTGCTAGAGTCTTCTATTTAGGCTGCTAGGAAATGTTTATTTTTAACTATTATAGAAATCAGAAAGGAAATATTGCTATTATTAATAAAAATCTAAGAGTAATAAATGTGAAAAGCGGAAATGAAACATTTTAATTCTTCAGGAATATTCTTTTTAGTAACTAATATAATCGGACTATGCTCTCAAGTCGTATGATCATATAGGTCAATTCCTTCTGCTAGAGGTTTCCTTAAATATTACAGCTTTGCAAATGGAAGCAGAAGACGATAACATATTAAAGTCAATTGTTGGCTTAGTTATATTTATTTTAGTAATGAGATAAACATTTTCCTGGCATTGTTATTCGACGTCAATTGTTTAAATGAATGCTTCGTACGCTGCTTACTGTTTTAATTACATGAGACCATGAAAACATTTGCTGAGAGATTTGTCGATTTTATCAAGCAAAAGTAAGTGAAATTATATTGTTCTGCTTACGTTTCTACATGGACTCACTTAACTACGACTTATTTATTGAAAAATAAGGAAAACCAAATTGGATAAACACAAGACAAAATTAACGTTTGTCATATTGGCAAGTTACAACACAACAATTAGTACAAAATTTATTCAGATTCATCAAAATTTAATGTAAGTTTTAATACTTATCACTGGAAATGTTATTAAATTACAGTAGAAAATATTGTGGTGATCATTTTGAATGATCAAATTCCATAATATTCAAGTGATTAAAATTCCCGATGAATTGTGTTTGTTCGCAATTCTACTTTTGCATTAAACAATGAATTGAGTGTTTGCAATTCTACTTTTGCATTAAAACGGGAAAACCGATAAAGAAATAATTCATCTAAATATTCCGACAACATGACAAATTTAAAACAGGATCTATAATCGTATAATAAGATACAGTATAGAACCTTTTATCCAGCAATCTGGGATATGGGGATAACCGGTTATCTGGAATATACTCATAAACAATGATCAGAAAGAGCGAGAACTCACCGGAATGGTGTTCTGGTTTGTCGCACGTGTCGATAATATTGTTCTGTCTCGTTAAACATTTAGTAATACCGCTTTGTCAACTTCATTTAATAAAAATAATATAAAATATTTTTCTTTACTTTTCTTCATTGTAGTACATAAGGATTAAATCAAAATTTAACTTGATTGTAAATGTTCTATCAGTTATTTTGTGTCCACTGTTTTCAGTTCCACTACCAGAATGTGCATTTCTGTATCATAATACTTTCCAATTTGAACACTATTATAATACAGGCAATTCCCGAGATTCGACAGGGATGCGTTCCTGAAAATGTGGTCGAATCTCGAATGCCGTTTTTCCATAGACTTGCATGTTATAAACGGGGGATACGTTCCCGCATCTCGGGAAAATGTTTCCCCTCAGGTTCTATAAAGATAAAATTACACTACTAATATGTTAATACAACAATATTAAATTATGAATAAATTAAATAATAAATATTTTAAATGTATAACTTATTTTTTGTACTAAAAAGGAAAAAATAAATTTTTGTTTCTAACTTCTAAGGTAGATGTATGCAATATGTTCTGCAGATGGCCCGGTCTGGCTCGCGTGAGTCGTTTGTTACAAACGACTCGCGCGAGCCAGACAACATCCCTGCATACATCTATCTATACAAACAACTATTTATAGCAGAGAAATTAATATAAAAGTTATTAAAAAGCATAAAATTTCATCCATCCTTTCCTTCAAATCATCATAGAGATCCTTAGCCTTTGCTCTAATCATGGTCTCACTAATAGGACTGTGTTCCTGACACTGATCATCTACCCAAAGTTTTAAAGGTTTTTCCATTTTAGGAATCACAACACCGCACCTAGGACTGTTTATTGTTGTTATCAAATTATGTGAATTTATCACGTTCGAGAATTTTCTCCTTCTGTTTCACATAAGTGCTAATAGTTGAACGAGACATTCCCAATGATCGTGCGATTTCAGTATGATTTTCACCTTTCTCAACACACTTTAAAATTTCTAATTTCAATTCATAACTATGAGTCTTATGCATCCTTTTATTTGATTCACATGCATTATCACTATTACATTTCCTTTTAGATGCCATGTCAAGTGATAAATTTATAAATAAATCAATAAAATAAATAAATTTAAATAAAAGATTAGCAGAACAAAGAGTGAAATCAGCACAAATTCAAACAATTAGAGCAGAAATAACTGTCTACACTGAAACTAAATCTCGCGTGGTTGGTCGTAAATTAGTTCCTAATTCGATGGGTTGAATAAGCAGGTATTGCTGGGTTGAATAAGCAGGTTTCGTTGGGTCAAAATCTCGAATATGTCGAATCTCAAATGGTCGAATCTCGGGAGTCACCTGTATATACCTGTACTCAGTGATAAGCTGAAGCCGGCTCGCACGAGCTGGTTGTTAATTCTATGCAGAATTTGCAAGCCTGTTGTTAAATTTTTAGAAAATATGAAAATTTATTGATTTTGTCCTTTCAAGTACATTTTGCCCTATTCAATTACCGACAGCGTATGAAATGGAATATATTACAAACAAGACACTTGTTAAGCTAGCAGAATGGTATTACTAAGTGATCTGGTGTTCCTGGCATGTAAGCCTCCCCTGCCATCCTTATCCAAATTTTTTAGAGAGCTGGTTCTTAAATTTATTCCAGCTCATCACTGCCTGTACTGTACAGTAATAGTAATACTACAGTAATCGACAGGGTAGGCATGATGGCGGTGCGAATGCTGCAACTGCACTAGGCCCCACACTTAAAGAGCCCCCGCACTCTCTAAAAAATATTTGTCATATTTAAAAATGTTTGACGCACACTTTGCACCGGGCCCTGCGATTTTCCTAGCCAGCTCTGGTAATCGAGTACTTTCCATTATAAATTCCTTGTTCTCTTCCAAATTACATATTCACTTGTTCACCGGAGCGCACCCAACACACAGTGGTGAGCTAGGTAATTACTAGCGAGGCTTTAAATTTAAATTTCTTTCTCCTAGCAAATTTTGGAAAAATGCATTATTTTTTAAAATAGCCGGTTAACTGGATTTCTGGATAACTGGAATCTGGATAAAAGGTTCTATACTGTAGTTAAATTCTTTGCCGCCAGAGGCAGTGTTGCTGCTTTTTGGCAACCAATCAAAGCGCTCAGCATGGCCATACAGAAGCAGCAGCAGATGTTAAGGCAATATAATATAGATGGCTTCTTAACATCTTCTAAATATGAAGATCTGTGCCAAAAGAATTTAATGGCTGATAACTTGCAAATAAAAGGTGATTCAATGGAAAAGAAACTTGCCTTCTTGTGGCTGATCCTCTTCTTCATCTTTGTCTTTCTCTTTTTTTATTTTCTTTTTCTTTGGAACTGGAGAGGGGCACTCTTTTTCCAATTGTTTCTCTTCCTCTCCTTCTTAAAGAAACAAGCAAATATTACAAATAAATATTTTCCATAAAAGACAACTTTTAGTCATGTATAAACATAAATTCAAAACCTCATATCATATATCTTCTAAATTTGAAGATCTGTGGCAAAAGAATTGAATAGCTGATAACTGGCAAATAAAAGGTGATTCAATGAAAAAGAAACTTGCCTTCTTGTGGCTGACCCTCTTCATCTATGTCTTTCTCTTTTTTAATTTTCCTTTTCTTTGGAACTGGAGAGGGGCACTCTTTTTCCGATTGTTTCTCTTCCTCTTCTTATTAAAGAAACAAGCAAACATTTCCCATAAAAATTACTGTAGTCACATATAAAAATAAATATGAAACCTCATGGGCAAGCTTTTTATTTATATTCCAGGCAGCAACAGCAGGAATTTCAACAAACTTCATGCAATTAAAAATGACCTTATCCGAGAAGCAAGTTGAACTATTGGGTTTAGGTTTATTATTATCCCAATGTTCATATTTTGCCTACAACCATTTTCACAAAAGGAACATGATTTAAGGCACCAATTAAGTTCTTATTACACATAAAAATTCTCAAAGAAACTCAGTTATTTAAAACATTTCTTTTGGAGGGAATGTTGAGTTTGCTCATTTTGTGGATATCCCAAATCATTAATTTAAAAAATACCTTTAATACAGCTTTTTTGTTTAATATAATTTATATAAAAATTCCAACATGAAATAATGGATTATAAACAGTATCCTTTGTGATATAAGCCACTCAATTACGCAGAGCACTTGGAGAATTAAATTAACATATTTATTTCTAGATATTTACTTATGGTGAAATATAATATGGCTGTGTTGACAGTCAAAGATTGCATATCTTTAAAATTATTTTTAGAAATCAAGTTGTACTGATAACCACTTAAGAAATTCTGCACAATTTTCTACAGATTTTAAAGGTCATTAATGATGTATATCTTACACATTGCATGGAAAATAATGGTAATGTAAAAAAACTTACCATCTTCAGGTTTATCCTCTTCTTCATCTGACTGATCTTTCTTCCATTTCTTCTTCTTTTTATCCTTAGAAAGAGTAGCAATACTTTCGGTTTTTACTTCCTCTGCCTCCTCTTCCATCTCACCTTCATTTGCATCTCTACTATCTTCTTCAGCATCATCCTTTTCTAATTCGGTTGGATGTTTTCCATAGCCAACTTGGTTCTTCCCTTCTCCAGGCTCAAAAGTAGTAACACTGCAAAGCTGCTCTGGAGCCATGTCAGATGGCAAACAGCAACCTGCCGCTCCAAATTCCTGCAGGGGAAAAAAAGTCACAATGGGTGTAAACACAATTTCATTGACCACAAACATTTTTTCAATCCAAAAACAGAGATTTTGATATCTTACAGTATCTAGCATTAGGCTTCCTGAATGATAAATTCATATTTTAAATTTACGTATAACAAATATTATGCAAGAATAAATTTAGCTTTTAAATTTACCAATAAAGAAGGTTATGCATCTACTTTTGTATGAGTAAGGTGTATTTAGATTTCTGATCTTGAAGTATAAATCAAAGAACTTATTTGAGGCCAACAAAGTTGAAGAGTTAGACGTCATAAACATGTAAGCTACAGAATGTAAATAATACTGCTAGTTAGACAATTTACCAGCGGGTCCAACTTTTGGTACATGCAAGCAATGCGGATGCATTTAGTGCTGTGCATGTAGAGGACCATGCACTTATCTCTTTATTTTGTATTAAAACAATTATTTTTGGGTTCTTTAAGCCCTTACAAAAAACCATGAATTCACTAAAAAATTAATGTTGTGACAGGGTTTGTAGTAGGAGTCAATAAAAACACGGCGAAATAGGCCACCACTCACACAAACAAAATGAAATGTATGTGAAACGTGTTCTGCAGCGCAAGACAAACTGTAATACATGATAGTGCCAATTGTGATGCGTAATGTGGTCACATGACCAAAACAAATGCAAAAAATGGCTGTCATGCTACAATGTATTATTACCTAACAAATGAAATGGAGTTAGAAGAGATATGGATAAGCTTGTTTAGCCACTACAGTAGCCATGGAGGTCTATCTCGAACCTTGAAAACTCAAACTTCACTCATGCTGTAATTGTAATCGAGCTGTAAATTTTTATTTTAGATTAATGCTATTTTCCTTGACTTCACAATGATTTTACTATAATTGCCACTGTTTTGTAAATATGTATTGGCATTGTTCTTTTTGTTAATACTGTACTAGTATGTTGTTTTTGCTTTGACAGGTGTGTTACTACTGGTGTATGTCAATTTGTTGTATTGGCTTGGTAATAATAATAGTAAACAAAAATGCCTTTCTTATGCATAACATTTCTGGCTTCCTTATTCAGAGAATGTACATATCTTGCCAAATAACAAAAATGGGATTATAGAAATTTGAAAATGTTTATTTATTCGTCCGTTAAAAATTCATAAATGTTAAAAATATTGACTAATGTTTATGTACTTTTGGTCAAGCTAGGGAGCTGAAATTTTTGAGAAAGTTAGGAAATGGTGTTCCAACGCTAATTAACATTGAAAATTACAATGAAGTTTATTATTGTGACCAGCGCTGCCTTAACCATTGGGCTAAATGGGCTATAGCCCAGGGGCAGCACTCATAAATATATTTTTTAAATTATTATTTACGTAAGTGATTTGTAACAATATGATATGAGACACTGACTTCCTTACATATAACTTCCATTTTTTCATTGACTGTGTTAGATTAGATATTCATACGAGCAATAGTACAGACATAAACATTCATGTCATTCGGCGACGGTGCTCTTGCAGCAAAGCTGAGACCAAAAGATCCCTATGAACATGGATTAAGTAAGAGTATAGATGGTGTCTTTTCATACCAAAGTGAAGGGGGAACAATAAAATTATCTAATATATAAAATTGATTTCGTCGTCGTCGGTGGGAAATCGGAACTCTGTAATGTTATTTTTAACAAACTTTCCGAGTAGCTAGAACAGTGGTCTTCAAGGTGGGCGTTTTTGGATTTTTGGTGGGCTTTAAAGAACTCACCAAATGCTATTCTAATTTTTACACTGAAAAATAAAATTCTATAAAAAAGCACACATATTCTGTACAACTATTTTAAACACTGTTATTACCACTGAGACCGTATTCGGTAATCTCATCTAACGACAATCCCACTAGTATTAGGGTTACCTTACATCCGTAAATCGCTTTGCTACTGGGGGCGCAAAATTATTCTTTGCCCCGGGCACCAGAAACCCTCATTATGCCACTGGGTGGGCGGTGAACTTATTTCAAAGGACAACATATGGTAAAAGTGGGCAGTGACTCAAAAAAGGTTGAAGACCACTGAGCTAGAAGATTGACATTTGGTAGGAGTGTTCAGTTCTTAAAGTAGAAGCCATTTACGAAAAAAAAATTTCCAAAATCGACCCGGGTTTGATTCCCGAGAATGATTTCCATTCCTCATAAGATAACATGGAAAAATCGATATTTCGACCTGCAACCTTATTTTATTTTGTTTATTAAAATTCACATATTTGACCTACGATTTTCGGACTTGGACTGTATTAAAGAAAAATAAATCCAGTTTCTTATTCTTATCGTCTTTTATCACTTTCAAATCTAAATCACTCGAATTTAACGTTTTAATATCATATTTTGACAAAATTTAGCATTTTTAACATGAAGTTGCCTTGCCAACTGATTACATTGTTAAACTCGAAAGCCTATTACTCTCACGTATGCTCACGTTCTATCCGGACCTCCATGGACCCTCCCGGCCCAATTCATAGGTATCAGAGATATCTCAGAATTAGTTTTTACTTTCTCCAATATATGTAGTATAAAGAAAGTATTGTTTTCATGAAAAAATTCAAAATCGAGATTTCAATGGAAATGCACGTTTTGAGGTGTGCAAAGGGAGAAATGATTGTATTACCATATAATACATAATTTTATTCGCCAAAGATGTCTGGCATAATCCCGGCATCGCCGGGTACTTTCAACTAGTTGGGAATGATGAAAATTATTTAGGTTGCGTAGAACTTTTGGCAAAATTCGACCCCATATTAAAACAGCATCTATTAGATTTTGGAAATAAAGGCATTGGAAATGTTTCATATTTGTCAGGAATTTGCGACGAATTTATTCAAATTTTAGGAAATAATGTCAGAAGTTCTATTATCTGCGAATTGAAAGAAGCCAAATATTATTCATTAATAATAGATTCAATGCCCGATATTTCGCACACAGACCAGTTAACCACTGTAGTTAGATATGTAAATACCAATGGAACCTCAGTAGAAAGATTTTTGACGTTTGTTGAGAATGTAGGTCGTAAGAGCGCAGAAACGGAGGATTGTGTTTTGAAAGTACACAGACCGATTTGGACATTAATTTGCAAGATTGTAGAGCACAGTCTTATGACAATGCTTCTAATATGTCAAGTGTGTATAACAGTCTTCAAGCTTGTATTAAATCAAAAAATAATCTTGCCATTTATGTGCCATGCACAGCACATTCGTTGAATTTAACTGCAGAATCTGCTGCGGAATGTTGCCTAGAAGCAACCGGATTATTTCTATTCATATAAAATTTGTACAATTTCTTTGTGGCTTCAACGTTTAGGTGGGAAGTATTGAAAAGTTATTTATCACCGAAATGTAAGGTACCAAAAAAATTAAATGATACGCACTGGTCGGCAAGAGCTGATGCAGCACATTTAGGTTATGAATATTTTTAAAATGCATTAAAAAAATCTCAGATGATCCTACACAAAAGCCTGCTGCTAAGGTTGAAGCACAGGGATTAGTAAATCAACTAAATTTACTAGAAACTGCTCTAATGATGGCGTTTTGGAATGACATTTTGGAAACAATAAACAAAACTAATAAGACACTTCAAAAAGTTGATACTGACATTGAAACATTGTTAAATTATACGGTTCGTTGGAAAAATATTTGCAATCTAAACACAATATAGAATCTTTTACTCATTATAAATTAAAAGGGGCCGAATTATCTGGCTGTGTTGAGTATAAAACTAAAAGATTAAGTAAAAGAAAAAGACAATTCGATGAAACTACATCAGACATCGAATTTGATACAAATACTGAATTCCGTATAAAAACATACTATGTTATAATTGATAAGCTTCTGGCAGAAATAAACAAAAGGAAATGTGCTTACGATGATATACACTTAAAATTTGGTATTTTAATTAATTTGAAAAATCTAGATGAACCTACAATTAGAAAACAGGCTGCAGAGTTGTACAATATATATGCAGATGATCTAGAAGAAAATTTTATTGAAGAACGTTTGCATTTCAAACATGTGAAGCTTTGCAAAAACAATGAAATTACATCTAAAGCAGAGCTTAGTTTGAGGACAATAATAGATTCAAGTATTGAATCTACATTTCCTAATGTTGCTACTGCTTTGCGCATTTTTTAAAGTATTGCCGCTACAAATTGTAGTGGTGAAAGATCTTTTTCAACGCTAAGAAGAATAAAAAACTATCTGCTTTCATCTTTAGGTGAATGCAAACTTAATAATTTAAGCATATTATCAACTGAATCAGAATTTTTTGAAAATATTGATTGTGCACAAATTATCAACCAATTTTCCAAAAGTAAATGTAGAAAGAAGTACTTTTAAGATATGTTATTTATTTATAAACTGCGTTATTATTTGAGTTTTTATTTTGTTTTTTATATTTTCTATTTTTTGTTTTAACAAAAAGTGTATTGTTTTCATTTATGATTAATAAAATCGATGTGTTTACGTATTTACTTTTACATTAAAAACTAGTAACCCCACCCCACTATAAGAGGGCACATCATGTTGCTAGCCCAGGGCGTCCAAATGTCTTAAGACGGCCCTGAGTGTGACTTCAAAATTCATAAAATATAAACAATTATATCAATGTAAATGCATTTCTAGTGATGCTACATTGTTAAAGTCGGCAGAAATGAGTGGAATTTGTAAAAAACATTGGAAAAAATATCAAATTGTTAATATTGTATTTTTAGGGGCGGTTTTGTCCCATTATTGCTCCATAAGACTGTAAATATTATCACGCACTTCCACATGACCTAGATGCTTCAAATTTGGCACGATTATAGGTTTCTAGTCATAACCAATGAGGGAAATCTGACATTGTTAAAATTCTAATTTTTAGGGGTTGTTTTGACACATGATTTAAAGAAATGCTTGCAGAATGCAAGCATCGTCTACTAGTAATACATACTTGCTCAAACCATTTCCATTAATCTCTTTTAAAATACCATAAAATGTTTATGTAGCTACAAACATAGCAGGCAGAATCATTTGAAATGGAAGACATTACAGGGTCATTAAGATATAAAAATTAAAAATGTGTCGAAATGATAACTAGCATATAGAACATTACCAAACCCATATGATATTTTATAAAATAACGTGTAAGAAAAATTATTTACATCTTTAAATAAAAATTTGGGAAAACTATTACCTCTAAAACCTTATTAGCCACTTCTTGCGATTCAAACTCCACAAAAGCAAAGCCTTTTATTTTGCCACTTTGCCTGTATTTGGGAATGGAAACATATGCCACCTTCCCATACGCACTAAAGACATCTTTTAGCCATTCATGTTTTGCATCTGGAGGAAGATTTTCCTAAAATTTGAAAGTTTTATCATATACCAACAAATTCAATTCGTGAAAAACTACAATTGATAAATCCATATTTTTTCATAAACTTACCACATAAATGGAACATTCATCTTCATTATAGTTCGGTTTGATAGGTGTTTCACGACAGACTTTTGTTCTATCGCTCGAAAGTGTGAGAAATTCTGATTTTCTAAGAGCATTTGCAATATCTTCTACATTATCTGTAAGTGCTCTTATTTTGTTGAATTTCAAAAACACACTCAAATCCACATCTATGAATGAAATGGCCATTACAAAGATTGTTATCCTTCGTTCTGAATTATAAATACAACTAAGGTATCAACTATCACAGAAAATATTAATAAGTATATTAAGCAAAGAAAATCATTGTAACTTAATCACTCACATGGGTCTTCGCTCACTAAACTATGCAGATAACGATCCTTGTTTAAATTGGCGTCACTAAAATAAAACTCCATTTGTTGAAGTATTGCTTGATAGGTTTTCTTCATACGTCGCCGAACTATTTTGGTTTCTCCTTCCACATTATCCTGTTTTGTCTCGATTATATTCTCTTCCTCCATTTTCTCTTACTTATAAACAGTAACTCTAAATTATAGTTTCCCACAAAGCCATCTAGGTGGAAAGCGTATATTGCGCATCATTTGTTTTCAAAAGTGAAGAATGAAATTAAATTTCATTGTTTTTATTACGATTGAGTACAGGTAATTTAAAAAATATCTTAATGCAATAAATCTGATTAATTTCTTATTGTTTGTAGTCTCTTAGGAAAAGTTTTTATAAAAAACTGCGTGATAGATTTTCTATTGTTACACCTTCATAGAATTGTACTGACCTTAAGATTGTCGAAATTCAGGAGGTGCTGCACGGTAATAAGACTTGAGAAGTAATCTACCTACATTTTTGTTCAAGATCATGAGTAATTTTTATTATATGTAAAATTATAAGGCATCATACTGTTTCTTTAATGTTTTCTTTATTTCCTAACTACCATTTGATGCATTTTTTATTCCAGTATCATAATAATTGGTAAATGTTTTCATGATGCTTCATCACAAGTTTATAACTGTTTAAATATTTTGTTACATTATTTTAATAAGAGATATTTCAAAAATAGATTTAGCATTGGTTTGTTTGTAAGTGTAAGAAGTAAATAGAACTTGCCATAATTTAAACGTGTGTAAAGTATACATACCTTGATTTTATATGACTTAAAAAGTTGACAATATTTTCTTCAGTATTGGTTATCGCATTGTAGTAGCAGCTGTAGTTGGCTATGTAATAAGATGAATTATCACAAATTAGTTTAGTTTTTATGAATTTAAAACAATTTTCACTTTGTTTCAAAGAAAAATAATAGTACTACCTCTTGTGGGGCCCTGTCTAAAAACGTTCATTAGGCTTCTCTATGATATTAATTAATATTAATTGCAAAGATCATAAAGTATATATGATGCAATGGATAGACTTAGAGAAAAATGATGGGATGACCCTGGATAAACACACACAAACAGAAATTCAGCTAGAAAAACAATGGTAGTGGGAGATTTTAGAAAGACTTCTTGCTATAGTGCTGTATTTAGCGACCCATAACTTGGCCTTTCATGGTCATACAGAAAACATAAAGGAGCCTACCAAGAATAGTGGAAATTTTCTTGGGTTAGTGAAATTATTGGCAAAATTTGACCCAGTCATGTGAGAAAATTTGAGCTGAGTCATGAATACTGAAATACAGGATCATTATTTCAGTAAAAATTAGGAAAAAAAGTCAAGTTATGAAATTGAGAATGAATGCACCAACGATTACAAGGAATCATTCAGGATTAATTTCTTTAATATTATCCTTGATACGATTCATGTGAATGTTGAAAACCGTTTTGAGTCTCAAAAAATATATGCTAATAATTTTGGATTTTTGTACTGCATATCAGAACTACAAACCATTGCAAAAGATGAACTTTTGCAACATTTTAAAATCCTGAAAAGTATACTCGAATTTGAGGGCTCATGTGACATAAATGACATCGAGATGTACAAAGAACTTGGTGAGCTTTGCAGGATTCTTCCACCGAGAACAAATATGAAAGGTGCCTTCAAGTTCATAGCTGACAATGGCTTACGTGAGATTTACCCTAATGTGTACATAGTGCTTTGAATAGTTTTCACTATACCAGTCACGGTTGCTTCAGCAGAAAAAAGTTTTTCTAGTCTTAAGTTCACTAAGATGTATCTCTGTTCTACCTTGGCTCAAGAAAAATTAAATTCGCTCATCATTTATTATCAAAATGTGAGGACTGTGCACCAAATTTGACCATCTCAAATCAACACTGCCTCTCTAGGATCACATTGATGTCTTTTTGCTATTCGAGACTGGTCTATCATCTGAACATTTTACGGAAGAGCTTGGATTCTCTAACTACAACGTCTTTTGCTGTGACATCTGATATGACTAGGTGGGGGAGTTCTTAGAGCAATTAATAAAAAGTAACCTGCTTTTGAAATTATGACAACCGCAAATAACATTGAACGTGTATATGTTCATGTTTCACTAAAAAATAGTGAAATCAGAATTGGTTGTACCTACCTACCCCCTCAATCTGATTTCAATCACTATACTGATCACTGTGATCAGGTTGAGTTACCATCACTTCAATACCCAGACAAATATTCTCCTTGTGGGTGATTACAATCTTCCATTCCTTACTTGGTCTGATGAAGGTATTCCATCTTCTAGTACCGATACACTATCTGCTGTGGAATGAGTCACCGTGGACATGACCAGCTTTGTTGGACTCGATCAAAAGAATTCTGTCCCCAATGCCTAAGGAAGAACATTAGACTTGATTTTCTCCAATAATGACAACTTTTGTCAGTTATTCAACGGTTCAGTGGTACCTATGGATACTCAGTTCTACCCACCGCTTCTTGTAAATATTCACCTACCTGCCGGGAATTCTTACCTGAGCTCGAGGATAGAATATTGTGACTTTTCCAATGCTGATTATGTGAATATGTCAAATTATTTGAATAATTATAATTGGTGCTCTTTATCTACCTGTGATATTAATGTAGCTATTAGTCAATGTTATGCTGTGATTGAGGAAGCTATTAAGCGTTTTGTTCCTACTAAAGTTTACTACAAGAATAAGTTTCTTCATTGGTTTAAAAGTGAGTTAAAAGAATTAGTTAGAAAGAAAAGAAGTTTACATCCCAAATTTAAAATTTCTGGTTCACTTGGTGATTATCTTAATTTTTCACAGATTCGTAAAAAATGCAAATTACTTTCTAGTGAATAGTACTATAGAAATTATATTAGTGTAGTTGAAAATAGTATCTCTATGAAGAATATTAAACAGTTTTGGAACTATGTTAATTCAATTAAGAATAATAAAGGAAATCCTAGTTTTATGATGCTTGATAATGAAAGTTGTACTGATGCCACTGGTATTGCTAATCTTCTTGCCAAACATTTTTCTATTGTGTATGAACCTGCTGATAATGTATGTACTCAAAACTTCAGTTACCAGATTTCTACTACTATTTCTTATATTAAAATCTGTATGGATGACATATCCACTAAGCTTGAAAACATTGACTTAAATCAGAATCCAGGACCTGACTCTATTCACCCACTTATAATAAGAAACTGCTCTTCTTCATTAACTCTCCCCTTATTCATCTTATTTAACATGTCTTTAACCAAAGGAATTTTTCCTTCTGCCTGGAAGGTTGGATATATTACTCCTGTTTACAAATCCGGTAATGTTAATGATGTTAAAAATTATCGTCCTGTTTGCATTCAGTCTGTCATCCCTAAACTTTTCAAAAGTATTATTCATGATAAATTGGTTCCAGGGGCGTGCCTACTCGGGGTGCAGTGGGTGCAATGCATCCAGGCACCAACTTGCCGGGGCACCTTCCCATCAAAGTATTTGTATCTATATATTATGTGTGTATAATATATTGTTTCCTACTTTGTCCAAGTGAAAAGGGAAAGTTGGAGATTTTAAAATGACACAAAATCTTCCAGGCAAAATTTTTCCGATCACTTGCGATATGCAGTCGCATGACTCAGGGTCGCTAGGGCACATAACAGTGGCGACTGAAAATGAGTTCACCATAGGACTCACCAAGAGGGGGAGGGAGGGGGGCGCTACTCTGCTAATTGCTATCCCAACCTTAGCGAGGAGCTCCAGCTGAGGCAACAATCCTTTCATACCATCGACCTTTACCACAAATCCTTTCCCTGGAAGAATACCAGGTGCCTACCCTTTTTCTCTCACTTACCGAGTCTTGGAAATTCCAAATCTGTTTTAAATCGGTTTGGTATAGCCTTTCTGAAAACTAGCTTTCCTTATTCCTTCACGATCTCCCACCTACGTTAACGTTCATATTCATTTCTAAATAGTACCAAATTCAAATACCGAAACAATTTCTCAAAATAATGAGAGAATTATTGACATTTACTTCTTCATTGGATTTCAAAGTAGCTTAAAATGAAAATTCTAAGTCGGGACTTTGATGTAGGAATGCATAAATAATTGAAGTTTTGTTTTCTTATTGTTATAATAAATATCAAATCTAATTGGCTTGTAAATGGACAAAAATGTAGGAATTTTTGATTGATCATTAGGGTAACAGGACAGAGTATTGAATTATAATCATATGTGTGGTGAGTTTTGTAATTTTCCATCAAGCAGATATTAAATGATATGTTTATATTAATAATTAATTATGCAATTAATTCCTTCAATCAATTCGTTATGGGATACATCGACAGAAATACATCAGCTTGTCTCCACTCTCTATCAATGAAAAAAGTTGTATATGATAATACAGTAAAACTCGTTTATAACGATCATGCCTAAAACGAAATCTCGGCTATAACGAAGAAATGCCTCGGTCCCTTGAACTTCTCCATAAGGGCATTGGTTAAATTTCTCGGATGTAACGAATGCATTTTATGATTTCTCGGCTGTAACGAACAAATGTTTGGTCCCGTGGCAAAAAATGCCCCATATATAACGAATTTTGGTGAGCAGAGCGATAAGTAATGAATAGTTTCTGCCCATTTACTGCGCACTTGTTCGTAAAGGTCCCCTTCCTCCATCTACCCCTTCCATACGAATTTCCATGCACCCTTTGTTTTGAAATTGATATTAAAAATGTGAAATTTTTATGTAAATTAATGACAGTAATAATATATTAATTGACCATTAAAAAATCGTATGTAATAGCAATCGAACATTTTACATGCCGCGAAGTTGATAAGCATATCTTTGCATATGTAAGTACGGCATTGAAGTCTACTCACTGCAAATACAGTAAAATCTGTGTTATCCAGCTATCTTGGGGATTGTGGAAAGCCGATTAGGAGAAATAGCCGGTTAGGGGAGAGATTTTCGATTTTGACATCGCAAATTTAGCAATAACCAAACAAAATTGGGCTTAGCTTCATTATCGTACTTCCCAAACATAACTATGCATGGGGTTTGCATTTTCCATTTTAATTCTTCCACACGTAGTTAGATATAGACACTATTTACCCATTCTTATTTAATACGTTGCTATGCTTACATGCAAAACAAAAAGACTATTGAAAAGTTTAGGGCGTCCGGGAAGTTTGGGGAGTACGGCAGTGAACCTGTTCCTAAAATTGAATTTATTGGATTATATCTTTCTTATTTATCTTTATTTACTCTATTAGAAAAGGACGAAATTATTTAATTCTTCTGAACATTTCTGTGAAAACCTGTCATATAATATTTTATTCAGTTCCTCCATTTTTGGCTTATGAAGCGTATGATGTTTATTAATTGATTTACTCGTCTCAGAAGATGACACAAATTTTATTAATTTAGCCTTATGAGCCTTGATATCGTAGAGCGTGGAAGATCCAATGTTGAATTCTTTTGCTATGGCTGCTCTTATTTTTTTCCTTTTTCAATTCGTTTGATCAGCTCCAGCTTTTGTGTTAGCGTTAAAACAACCTTTTCTCTCCTGTTCCTTGCTTTTAGGTATTTATTTTGATGGATTCAATGGATGGGTAATTTTTTAAATAATAAAAAGCGATAAAACTGGAAATTGTAGAAGTACACCAAAACATCTAGACAATGCAAATGGCTGCGTAAACAAAAACGCCATGCTTACTCGGCAGCCACAGAAGTATACGGAGTATATACGTAATATATACATCTTATATTTTAAGAAATTTTAAAGTGGAAGTTGTGGTATTACACAAATACAATTCACACAAAAATTCATAAAAATAGAAACACCCTAGGTGCGGCCCTGATTGGTTCCACAATTTCATCACATTATATCTCCTTATCAACATGTTTTTGTCTCGGGCCACTCTACTTTTACTAATTTGCTTATATTAGAGCAACATATAATTCAGATTTTGAATCAAAATTCCAACTAGATTGTGTATATACAGACCTAAGCAAAGCTTTTGATAAACTCAGTCACTCTATCCTTTTGTCTAAACTCAAGGCCATTGGTATTCATGGTCCTTTTGTAGCCTGGTTGGGCAGTTTTGTATCTAATAGACTTTTACAAGTTAACATAAATGGGTTACTTTCCAGTGGCATAACAGCTACTAGGGATGAATACCGGTATTGGAAAACCGGAATTAATACCGGTATTGAATTAGACACATAATACCGATATCGTGATTTACAATACCGGGTTTTCGGTATTGAAAAGTGCACTTTGTGGGAGCAGTGCCAAGTGTATTTGTTGCCTGTGTGAGTAGAAATAAAGTGGGGGGATTCTTCCGAAAAGTGACTCCGAGGGATCAGTATGAGAGATTTATAATATTACCTAATTCAATGAGAGAAAACGATTGGAAATGGTCTTGTCCTCCTGAAATGCATTCCTGAACCCTTCGGTCCCGAAGCGCGGTATTTTTTGACCTCAGGTCCACAAATTGACTCATTATTTTCATATCAAACATATAATTTGGTTTATAAATTTATTTTGTGTAGTGTAATCCTTTCTTCTTACTTTGCCATTATTGTTTGTGGAATATGAAGTTTTCTTTTTGAAAAAAAAATGTTTTTTAGCCTGGGGTTGAAAAATACCCCTTGTCGGGATGGGTGTCACCATTTTGAAGAGTGGTAAAAACGCCCTGAACAGGGCAGTTATCTAGCTATAACCTTATTTTGAAAGCAAGAGTGTTTTTGAAAAGTCTATATTAATGTATTTGTTGAAATACTCATATCTTGCTTTTGAACTCCGTTCGATATTTTGTAAGAAAGAGGGTTTATCCTGTTAGTAAAGGATTATTATTATTATTAAAATAATATACTAAATGATTATAAACTGTTCTCTGCACAAAACCGGTTTCAATACCGGTATCAACAAAAAACTGTCCCAATACCGGTATTAAAAATTGTCGGTATTATTTCATCCTTAATGGCTACATCTGGTATGCCCCAAGGATCCCATTTAGCACCTCTAATGTTTCTATTATTTATTAATGATGTAGGGGAAATCTTTGATGGTGTACATTATTTGTTATTTGCTGATGACATTAAAATTTACAAAACTGTAAAATCTGTTAATGACTCTGCAACTTTGCAGGAGAATTTAGACAGATTCTTTGATTATTGTACCAGTAACTGCCTGTCAATATTGATAACTGTATTTATATGGTATTTCACAGAGTCTGTAATATTGTTCATTTTAATTATAGTATAAACAAGACATCTTTATTCGTGTTTTTACCTTTAAGGATCTTGGAGTAGTTTTTGACCCTCAGATAACTTTTCTTCCACGCATTGAAGTGATCACATCCAAGGTTTCATTTTTAGAACCTGTAAAAATTTTGAATCATTGGAATGTTTTATTTACCTATACTGTTTGTTCACTTGTTTGCTCACGTCTTGAATATTGTTCTGTTATATGGCATCCTTATTACAAAGTACATATTGATACAATTGTAAGTAAGAGTTGAACATAAATTTTTCAGCTTTATAAATTTCAAACTAGGAATACCAATTGAATATATTAACTATAACCACTTATTATCTACAATTCATCTTAACCCTGTAGATGATGGATTTGTAATTCATGATCTAATTCTCCTGTTTAAATTCATCCATAATTTCATTGACTGTTCTTAACTATTGTCAAAAATTTCTTTTCCTGCTCCATCACGGCCTACTAGACTAACTTTGCCATTTGATACCTCATTTCATTACACTAATTATTCATTCCACTCTTCTATTGATTGCTTGTTGAGTACAGGCAATAAATATTCATCAAAGTTTGACATTTTTAATTGTAATCTTTGGACAGTTAAATTTCTAACGTTATAATGAATGATGTGATTACAGATATATAATATACCCATATGAATTGCCACTAATTTCTGATTATAGTATAACTAACTGGTAGATATTTTCTAAAGAATATTTATACACCAACAAAGAATGCTAGAGCATTGTCTGTAATAAGATGCTAATCATATTTAATTATTATTTCTACAGATTTATGTTTTTGGACTAAAAAATGAATTTAATTTGCATTAATAACTAGAATGACTACCTACTAAGACAAAGACTGTTCTACTTGGACAACAGTTGTCTTGTTTATGCCTTCAGAAAATGTTCTGATTTCTTCAATGTCAAGGTAAATGAATATTATTACTTTAATTGAAATATCATTATTTAATTCCTCATTAAATTGATGGAGTGAATGATCTGAAGATCCTTATGTGACAGGCATAAGCTGTAATGATGGGAAATGTGGAAACGGGTGAAAAAAATCTGCTATGACTGGAAACTGAACCCAGATCTTGCATTTGCTGAATTACCATATCAGAAGAATTCTGTTTCAGAATGGAAATATTTTCTTAGGTTGATACTAGCATAGCTAGCCTGGTCCCAATATAAGAAAATATTCCCGTTCTGAAGCAGGAGAATTCCTCGATGTTAATTCAAAAAGTGGAGATTTTAATGCTTGCAAGATGTATCACAAAGGTTTACTCTCAATAATAAAAATAACTTTAATGTTTTGAAATGATTGATAAAACAGGTAGTTCTAACATTAGTCTGCTAAATTTGTATTTAAGGGCGATTTGAAATGTGTGAGAGTTTATATGCAATATAATCGAAGCGCATGCGATATCTAGAAAAAAGAAAATGAAATTAATATCCAACCTTGCGGGTATTAAATGAAGAACATGATGTAGACAAGTGTAATTTATTACAAATCCTTAAAATCGAATAGTTACGGGGAAAAGTCGCTGTAGTAGACAAAAATACCAAATGTTTTTATGCATTTTAATATCCGATAATTACCATAATTTTTAAGAAATACATTTTATATGTTTAGAAGTCTGCGGCTATTTTCGTCTACCACAGCTCATTTTTCTATTAACTATAAGGTTATAAGCAAGGATTCGTGATAAATCACGCTTATGTTAGCTACGTTACGTTTTACATTTAATTTCCGTAAGGTTGTGCAACTTTGTACTTTTTTTATCTCGATATCGTGTGCGCTTCGATTATGTTGCATACAACTTCATACACATTTCAGATCGCTATCAAATAGAAATTTAGTTTGATTTGTTACCTACGTACTGTGTTAGCTATATTAATAGCTAATCGGCGAGATGAACCCGAGCCTCCAGGTAAGAAGGGTCAGTATGGGCACCAACAGATTTGTACAGTGTTTTTGTCGTTAATTTTGCATCGTTATTGTGTAAATTGTTTGACCATTCGCACCCGTATGAGAGTATCCTCGACATCGTTATTTTTTCATTCTATTCGTGTGTTGAGAAAGTGCTACATAGCGTTGTAATTTATCTACCGAGTTCAAACAAAGATGCTTTGGAGTGTTACTTTGATAAAACAGCCAATTATGACAAAAATTATGTATAAGGATCCGTTATATCATTTTGTTTACGTTATTACAACAATAAGTACGAACCGTGCATTCAATTTGCTTTCAAAAGGGATAAAAATCATATTAAAAAGCTTATAATTATCCATACGAATGTGCGGGAAAGGAAGAAGAGGAGATCTAAGATTTCGAATATTTATGTGAACACTAAAAATGTGCTTTTGGAATCTGCTTTTGCGTATCTTTTTTAACTTTTTAAGTACTTCCTTCACAAATTCCTCCATCAAAAATGTTTTTTGTTTACCTGTGTATATTTTTATTTCGGTATTAATTGCCACTTTTTCATATTCATCGAAAACATTTAACATATTTTGAATTAGTTGTTTGAAGGAAGCTGGGATCAGTCCCCTCTTGAAAGCTCGTTGCGTTAAAACTGCCCCGACTGTAGGTAGAAAACCAGTGGGTGGAGCTGGGAAAACTCAAGCCGTGCTCTGAGAAAAGGAAATGGCTGATTCGGCCCTGATTCGGACTGCTTGCTTCACCGAAGGTATTCCATTTGACGGATACATAATCCGCGTACTTAGTTTCCTGGGTTGTTCATTACACTACTCGGCATCGCTGACGTGTATTCCTTCCGTCGGATTCATCAAACAATCATCAGAACTTCTGCCTAAGTCCTGCCCACCCCTACCGTAACCTTTACTTCATTCATCCCTGGTGTGATTCTCCTCGAGGTTTTGGTATTTTCAGTAACCCGTTTCCTTCAGGTTCGAATTGCTTCAACCTCCTTACAACAAGTTTGACCAATACCTATTCAAATACCTATTGCCGATTATTCTTTCCTTTTTCTCCTGATTCATTATATAATTAAAATAGCGTTATGTCCTGAGCTACTCATTTATTGATGATTGGATAAAATCAAAGTTGAGCTGCGCGTAATGTCGAAAACCACGACACTGACTGCAGTTGACGTGGTTGCCGTTGTCCTAAGAGCAATTTGATATTTTCCTTCCGAAATTACCGTTTCGTTTCCGTGGTTTTCTTACATCACTATCTCATTAGAGGGAACGATCTCTTACGGTAGGCGGGAGTTACTAGTCAGTTTTAGTCGAGAAGTTAACCGCGGCAGTACTTTGTGAGTATCGGTCTACTTTGCGAATCTTGATGTTACAGGTATTTTGATAACAATATTTAAATATTTTTTAGTTTGTTTCTAATTGTGTACATTTTTACAAGACTATATGTGAATAAATTTCGGTATTTGTTACATTTTTATTGAAATTTTTGGATAGTAAGAACGTTATAATAATTTCCAATATTATTATTTGAACCTTTGCAGTTTTGCAAACTTCGTGCATGTGATACAGCCTTTCTGTGACGAGGTTCTTGTTCAGATGTTCATATTAAGTGGAGCATTTGTTGCATCTCAGAGAGTGATATCCCATCGCTGAAGGATTCTTCATAGCAAAGGTGAGGAAACTGAATTAACAGCTCTTTTCAACATTGAATAAACAGTTATTCATTGTAGCCATGGCATCTGATGGAAAATTGACTACTGAATGGGAGAATTATAATTTATATGCATATAGAATTGAGCTGGGTGCTTCTGTGTATTCTGTTTTAAGTAAAAATATTTCATATCGGCATTCCTATTTCTCTCTCAGCTGAAATTTTTGTGGTGGACACTGTGCTACTGTCTTACTGTGCACTTTTACAATGTTAAAATCATCTTACCTAGTAACATTGATTTTATATTATTTATGATCAATCCTACATTTACAAAAGTATAGTGGTGCTTGCTGGTTGCTTAAGAATGTAATTTGGTGCTTGCCACATTGAAAAGGTTTTGGACCTCTGCTCTAAAGGGGGAAACTGGTCATTTAATTGTTAGGCAGCAATTAAGCCTACATTGTCAATATTTTATATCACTCGTGTGAATGCAGATTACTGTGCGGTTGTATTGAATCACTAATAACAAAGCTAAGCAAAGGGAAATTTCACTTCCAGTTAAAGCTGGATTCTTCCATGCGATACAGTAATTTTATATAATAATTGCCATCATCCGTTGGTTGGTTGATCACGCTATGCAAACGCTAATAACTGGAGAAATAATAATGATAGAAACTCGAAATTTGGTAGAGATGCTTGATTAACACTTTTTCAGGTGATGACGAATTTAAATCGCGAAAAAATTCCTTGGTTTGTCTCCAAGAGAGGCATTTCCTTTTCCCATTACTTAATATGTAAAAACATGATTTTTCGACGTGCAGGCTTTTATTCATTTGGAAATTAAAATTAGAAGAAATTAACAGACGACCTTCAGATTTGAACCATTTTGAAGAAAAATTTATAAAGTTTCTTATTCCGTTTGTCTTTTTTCACCCACAGTTCAAAATATTCCATGTTAAACATTTAATTTGCATATTTTGTGGAAATCTCACCATTTTAACGTGATGTCGCTATGTCGACCATTATCATTGTTAGCTTCAATACGAGAGAGAAAGAAAGGAAGGGAAGAGATTGGCGTGTTTTGTGGAAAATAAGTATATTAACGTAAATATAAAAAAATTTGAAGTATCAACAGTGTCATTTTAGAAAAATTGGAAATAAAAAGCATTCTTAAATTAAATTCTTTGTAAACCATACGTGCTTACGAATTTATATTGTTATTCCTCGAATTAATTTCGTAACAATGGCCGAAGTTTGGAAACGGATATAAATTAAAATTCAATTAAAATGATAAGGACATTTAAAACTGTTAACAGGCAATTTTCGAAGAAACAACAGTGGATCTGTTAATGAATTGATTTGTTTTTATAAAAGGGAATTTGGTGCTTATTTAATACAGAGTAAGTTCTAAGGCTTATAATCCATTTAAATCTAATAACAGTGGCTATTATAGTTTAAAGAAAGAACTTTATTTATTCACTTTACAGAATGAATTAATTTCAGGCTAGCATTGTCTATTATAAAAGGAGTTACTTTGGAATTTACAGTATGTAAAGTGGAAGTTGTACTGAATTGACTCAAGTATTTTGGGTACTTTCCTGTTAACGGGAATACCTCAAAAAATAAACACGTATTGTTGTGATATGTTACGACGTATTTGTTTGTTAACAATGCGTAACAACGGGGGAATTACTTAAAAATCACACTTTTTTGAAACTTATTTATTAATAAAAACAACATAATTACTAATACAATCTAAATTTATGTTACTAGGGGGCCAATATGTGTTTGTGGCATTTAAAGTAGCTGGAAATATGTCGATTTCTTTGTTATGTTGTCGCCACAAGAATTCTTCTGCTGACAGGCTTTCGCATTGCATTTCCAAAATATTCTGTCTCAGAAGTAAAGTTTCATAATATGGCCCTTCTTGCACATTCGCCCTTTAGATAAAATACCATGGTCTTGAAGCAAAGATACAGCTTGTTCTTCACACCTCGGCAAGCTCCACAAATTCATCATTAAGGGATCAACGTAAATATCTTAACGAGATTTGTTACACATTGCTAACAAACAAAATATCACAACATATCACAACAATACGTGTTTATTTTTTGAGGTATTTCCATTAACAGGAAAGTACCAATTCAAAGCAAAAATGAATTTAAAACTATTGAAAGTTGTTGTTTCGGAAACTGAGAAGTCCAGAGTGGTGAGAGGACGCTAAACGATATTAAGGTACATTTTATTCCAAAATCTATTTAAAGTATTATAAGAGGCAATTGAAGATTGAACAAATTCTTTTGTTACCGGAATTCTGCTTATTTCATGAAATTGAAATGCTAATGCATTAATCCATAAAAATCTGTTAAGAGTGGCTATTTTAGTTGAAAGAAATATATGTACATGGTAGGTACTTTTATTCACTTTTCAGAATGAATGAATTCTAGGTTAACATTGCATATTATAAAAGGATTTTCTTTGGAATTTGTGGTTATTTTAACTGAATTGAATCAAGTTCTCTTCTAAGTTTGAAATCCATTTAAAACTGGTGAAAGTGGTTGTTTCGGAAAATGAGAAGGCAAGACTGCTGAGCAGACAATACGTTATATTCCAAAATCTATTTAAAGTATTATCAGAGGCAATTGAAGATTGAACCAATTTTTTGGAACCAGAATTCTGCTTACTGCATGAAATTGAAATCCTAATGCTACAATCAATTTAAAACTAATAACAATGGCTATTTTAGTAGAAAGAAAGGTCCTATTTTATTCACAAGGAATTTCTGTGAGATTTTAGTTAATTAATTAAAACAGACTTATAATATAGAAATATTCTATGGTTAAAACTGCACAATTTCATTGCGATTTTTACATGTTGCATTGATGAAAATTTAGATTCATTAAACCCGTTGAAATTCAACGGTCACTTATGCTAGTATAAGATATAAGTGAAAACTCAACATTTCTATCTCAAGCTTGTTTCACTGCATCAAATCTTAAAGAAAATCTCTTTAAGTACGAAACCACATTAATGGCTCATGTTTATTTAAAATTATTTTCAAGTACAACGAATCTTTCTAAATATTTGCAAACTAATAATATGGTATTATCAAGTGCTTTTGCAATGGTTCATGCGACTGTGAAAACAATATCTGAGGATATTAATAAATTTACAGATATAAAAGTAGTGTGTGATAAATTCGTCGAATTTATAAATAAAGAATTAGAAAATGATTCTGAAAATTCTTTATGCCTTCAAGTTCAACAACATTTTCAGATGACCCGAAACAAAAACAACAAAGACAAAAGTTTTGAAGAAATTGATTTGGAAAATCTTAAATTTTATTGTAAGTTATTAATATTCATCTTGGGTTTAATATCTGTGTATAATCAAATCTTTTATTTCTAAAAGTTGGGAACTCGACCATGAACATGAAATTGTTATGTCCCTAAAAATTTATGGAGTCATTAACCCAATAACTCATGACATTTTGTCGGCACTGTTGTAAGAAATTGCACGCCCCAACCAAGACATAAGAACGTTGTCACTGACTTATATTTATACGAATAATTACAGCATTATAAGCAAAATAGGATAAATGTTACATTTATTAATATATGTATATACATATAATTCAATACAAGAAGAATATTTTATCAAGTATATATAATAAAGTATCACCTCCCATTACTAGAGATGAATTACAGGATGAAATGCTGAACAAATTCCATTTCACTAATATGTAATCAGAAAATTAATTTAGAATCAAATCACCAACCTCCAAGCATAGGCCAAGGTAGGCAATAGAAAGTTTATTAGGTACCACTGAAAGCAATCACATGAATTTAAACCACCAGAGAAATTTTAGATTGAAGAAAATTCTGAATGTATATCGATATAAAGTTACTCTTTCTTAATGGTGTTATAAAAGTTATAGTATATGCACAACTCTGTGGTAAAATTCCTAAATATCAATTATGTAGTTATGTTGATATCAAGGTTTTTAACGATTACACAGTGTTTCTGAACCAAAAACTACAATTTAACTTAGAAGCTTAGAAATGAATGTTAATAAAGTTATAAAAAAATAATTTTAGTCATTTTCTTCTTTGAAAACCTCAAAATTAAAGGGTAAAATGATTTAAAAGAAATTTAACTTTAAAAAATTATATAATGATTTTAAATGAGGGAAATGTGTATCACAAAGTGCACTATTAATAGAATGACCTCATATGATACAAGATACATTATTGGATTTTCTTTTTATTTCAGAAGGCTGACTCCAAGAGAAAGTTAACTGGCCATTTTGAACATGCAGTCTAACGCCCAGCTGACATACCAGATCTGCATGGACCCCTTCTATTTTGTGATATGAAGAAAGAATATTGGTGAGTGTAATAAACTTTTATCACAAAGTAGAATGAATGTGTTGTTTTTATCAGGTTGATTATTGTGGTGTTCTTGTTTAGGTCTTGCAAGGTTTCAAGTGAAATTCCATGGTGTCCACTTAAACTGCTTATTTGTGCAGAAGCGATATTTTTTGGAACGTAAATCATTTTAGCAGATTTTTCAAAACTAGATTCTAGTATGTACAGACTGAAGATGAAGATGTTTATAGTTAGGACTTTTACCTAATGAAACTAATAGAATGTTTTACAATTTTGATCACCTGATGCAACAAATGGTATAGCATAGTTTATGCTACATAATTAGAAAATAGGCAAAGCATAGATAAATGCAGCTAGGAATGCTTTCATTACATAAAATGCAACATATTACATAATTATTTTTGAACAAAGATTTGTTTTCCAGGAGTAAATTGGTATAACATTTTATGATCATGAATATGCAATGATGCAGTATGATATAGGATTTTACTTCTGTGCGATATCTATTGAAAATGTCAGAACAAAACTAGTTTCTTATGTGTTAATGTAGGCCAGGGTCTGGAACCTTTTCAATGTGGCAAGCACCAAGTTACATTAATAAAATAAAATGAACCTCAAAGTGAATGAAAATGTCCTTATGTTTAGAAAGATACCAGGCAAGCAAATGGTACTAAGAAAGGCATTTTTTTTAGTATTGCAGAAGTATATGGAAAGACTTAAAGAGCACCGCGGTGCTTGTGAGCACAAGGTTGCAGACCCCTGGTGTAGGCCAAATCATAGGGTGACCAGGCGTCCTGGTTTCCCCAGATTTGTCCTGGGTTTCAGAGTTTTGTCCCGGTTTTCAGAGTTTTGTCCCGGTGTCCCGATTTTTCTTTTTGGGATGCGTCAATGTCCCGGTTTTTTTCTTGTAATAGTGATGGTATATGCAGTAGTTTTTTTATTCCTGTTTATACGAAATTATTTTGAAAACCAAACTCAATATTCCAAATATTATTTTATAAAAAGATTTTGCATTTAAATGCTGGAAAATCAAAGACTCATGGTATATCACTAAGAGCTGATTCTAAGAAAATACGAATTTTATTATCCATGATTTTCAGTTCACTCAAGTTATATAAGAAACTAAAATATTCACTGTGGTTTTTGAGTGGCTGAAACATCTCCTTTATCGAAGCAATTGTTTGATCCAACACAAGATAAAAAAAATTACTCGGAAATAATCTTGGGGATTATGAAAACTTTCATGAACTTGTGCAGATTCAAAATTGGGGTTCTTTCTTCGTTGCAGAATTTCGGTCTCTTGCATAAATTTTGATTCAGCCTCTAGTTCTGTTGCCAGTTCTCGTGCATCTATAATTAATTAATTTAACCCTATTTCTGACCTACAAGCTCTGAAATATTGCTGAATCTGCTCAAGAGAATTTATTGAAGCTTTCATATTCACGAATGGACTATGCAACAATTTACTTACTCCATTTATCTTAAATAGAATGTCGTGCTAAACTGTTGAGAAAAGGCAAAAACAATGTCTTTTATAAATTACGCAAGAAAATTAATCTCAATTTACTAGATGTCGGATGTTCGGCGCATATTTTGCATAATGTATGCAGTCGGGAGCTGAGAGATTATCTTGTGATGTAGAAATGGTCGTGGTAAAAATACTGTCATACTTTTCAACTTTTGCAGTACATACTGAGCGACTGAAAAATGTTTGTTCTCCATTAGATTTGCAGTATGAAAAGTTATTGACCCATTCAAAAATTCGCTGGTTAAGTTTATATAATGCTGTTTATACAGTATTAAAAATGTTCGAAGCACTGAAAACATATTTCTTTACAGAACGTATTGTGAAATTTTTTGAATCACCAGTAAATGAAGCATACTTCCATGCAATGCTTAATATTCTTGGTTTATTTAATAAACAAATTTTAAAAATTTAATGTTTGCAAAATTGCGTAATAGAGGTAATGAATTACGTGCATGAAATGATTGGCATGCTTACATTACGCATTAATGAAAAATTTGTTCCTTTGAGTGCCCTGAAAGTTTTATCTGATAATAATATTCAGAAGGACAAAATAGCATCATTTAAAGAGGAAATATTTGACATGTACATAACAACCTGTGACTATCTAAAAAAAATGAGTTGAACTCTTACTGAAATTGAAGTATATGGAATGGACACTATTAAAAAGTTCCCCAGTTTGGGAAGAAGTGCAAAGTATGTGTAAAAATGTTATTGACATGGGCTTTCAAGTTGATGAAAGTTTATTTTTTAATCAATTTCCATTGCTTAAAAATTTGATTTCAAAAGAGATGAAAGAAAGGAATGATGAGTGGCTTAATAGATCTTGCTACAGCTAGTGGTCATATTTTTTTTTCAAAATTTGAATTTCTAGGACAGACCTCAGAAATGGAGAAACTATGTAACTTTCTGTTTGCCATTCCGGCACACAATTGAAATGTGGAATGAATATTTTCACAAATAGACAAATATTCTGATAAACGAAACCACTTGGATATAAAAACCATCAACTCCATAATGATGTGTAATTCAACTTTAATATGACCTGTAAAAGTTTTTATGACATGATTAAAAATGATGAAAATTTGATCAAGGCAGGCAGAAGTACTTTAAAATATGATTGAAAACACCATTTTCACCTAATATGTTTTATTGTAATACTGCTTAATTAATCACGAAATATGTAATTTAATTGTTATTTCAATAAATTTTAGTTTATATATTCTTTTGTAAACATATTTATTCGATTTTTAGAATATTCAAGAAAAAAAAATCAAAATACCCATTGTCCCGGTTTTTTTAGAAAATCTCCCGGCTTTTCCTTTCAAAACTTGTTTCGTCACGGTTGTTACCAAAAGCATCTGGTCACCCTACCAAAGCATGTATGTATTGGGAAAGTAGCAATTTAATTTTAAGTGGTGCCGCAAACTGGAGAACGCAATAACGATGGATTCGGTCCTCCTTAGTCATCGGTTATCTTATAATTTTTTAGATTTTTCCAGGGCATTGGCTATGAAACGCAAACGCATATTTCTAACGACCCGAAATCTCTCTGTATATTTTAAAAATTTCGCATGACGATTTTATTCGGGATTCATAACACCGTGAGTTTTGCTCTTTCGGTTATTAGATTAGAGGAAAATAAAATCCTAAGCAATAATTTATAAATGTTGAGAAAGATATGCTCCTGTTTTTTTTCTGCCAGAATACTACCATTTAGTTTCGTGCTGGGACATTTTTTGAAAGCAATTTCGAGTGATGTTCTTAGTCTTTCAGGAATAGAAGGCTGTGCATATTTTTATTTATCTGACGTCGATGTTTCAGATGGATGCCTTCTCAGATGTATATGTAATAATGTTTCGCTTTTTTCTCAACGATTTCCCGAATTTTCCAGCGATGGGTCAAAGTGGCTTGGACGAAACGGGTCTACCGTCCCCTTTTGAAATCACTGCAGTTGATATTAATGATAAAGGGGTGTCACACCGACCCCTTTTCACTCGATCCTTAAAATCGTCTAGTGGCTGCGGTGCTTCGTGTGTTCCTACCTTATCCGTTCACACTTTTATTTTCAGGACATGGGAGGGATACGACCCATTCTGGCTGGCACCATCACCACCATCGAATACCGAAGTAGCTTTCACTATTCAGATTCATAATGGTTCCTCTGGCTTCATATCTATTTTCATTTATAGTTAACCTTAGCTTTGATTTTTTTATAACAAGACATACATACATAGAAAGGACGCGTTCTGTAATCTTCTTAGAGCATGGCATCTTTCTCTTTAATTATTACTAAAATCACAGTTCGCGTCCGTTTGTATGTATTACAATCTGGGAGTCGTAGGCAAAGAGTTAATAAATTACCTTTAGAATCAGGCGCATTCTGGTTAGCAGTAGATTACCTTTACTAACACTAACACACCAGCTTGTGCCTGTTTCTAAATTTTTCTTGTTAAGAGGTTTCAGTAGTCGCGAATTTTCTTGTTCTATTCTCTAAATTCAGCAGGAGGGGTCATCACCGTTCACTGGAGTCCGCGTTCCAAGTGTATCGTACTAAAAGCGAACGAGGCAACGATCTAGACTTCTTCCTAGGGGAAGTCTAAACAAGCTATCCGTAGGTACATACGCCTGCGGATAGAGTAGTGCGTTTCACTTGGAATAGAATTCCGTGTTTGGCAGATGATTCTATCGGTATTCAAGTAAAAATCCTTTGTTTTTCAATTTTTCATCTACTTCCATCGATGCAAATTGCCTTAGTAGTGTACTGTAGACTAACTGACTAACACTAGGCATTTTGCATAGATGTTCATTTACAATTTCTTGAGTTTGCTAAAATCCGTAAATTTTACGTTAAAGTTTTTCGGTTAGATACGGTAGTTTTTCAAAGATATGAGGCTGGAACAATTTGTTCTCAGATAGGGAATCGGTTTGCTAGCAGCGACAGTTCACGATGGTGTGCCAGCAGATCCTTTGTGCCTACCGGAAAACAGCATCAGTAAGTCAGCTGGATTTCCCATCACGATGTATTCCCATGCAACTTACCCCCAATGTGACTTGGGATATTCGCGTTGCCACAGAGCAATAATTCAAGCAGTCCTACTTCTGGGTATCCGTGTTGAAGTTATGAGAAAATTTTGCAGGATGTATTTTAACTTTACATACATCTGAAAATTTACTCAATTTCACTTAAATCAGGATTATTCTCCGGTTTGCTATAGCGAAAAATGCGAGTAACGGAAAGTTGTTCGGGCTTATAAAAGTACACACAAATTTCATTTATACATCTGACATATTTTTCCTGCACGCACAGGTAGCGTTCGAGGGTGTTTCATGAATTGAGTTTCACATATAAAAAGCTAAACTACGTTGAAGTGGAAGAAATTGGTTTACAGACGCCACTGTACCTCTGTGCAGTGGACAGAGGACCGTGGGACCGGAGGACCAATCATCGTGAGACCAAACTGCAATGCGGGACGGCACAGGTTGCTGAGGAACAGGACGACGGGGAAGCATTCGCCCGCGAGTTACTGTTTGGTGCTGGATTGGAGGAGTGATGCAGGCAAGCGGTAGACTGGAGGTTGAGGTATACGATGTACCTACGGTGTTAAATTCTAGGTGATATTTGGTGAGTCGTTTTACGATTGTTATTAGCGAAGTATTTATGCCTAATTTACTTGCATTTGTTTCAGAAATGGTAATGTCCTTTTGATGCTACTGACTGGCAACCCATAGCGCTATGCGGTTTGACCGCACAGGCCTGTGCAGACATGACATTTTTTTTGACGACCTTTGATGGTATTGCGTGACGAGACGTTTGTTGCTAAGGACTGATTGTATTGTATGTGTTCACATATCTCTGTTTGTGTTGACAAATTGCATTTCTGATGAATTTTTACATATAGAAATTTACTCATCTATGTCCTGTATCGGTATGCCATGTTTTATGCCTATGGTGACAGTTTTATTTGGTGTGTTATTTGTTATTACTGACGTTTCTATTGTATTTAATTGTTATGTGTAATTATTTCCGATTTATGTGCGTTTTGTGAATGTGCCTAATGAATAATTCATTCTTTCCTTTGTCCACTAATTTTACTGTTATGGCTATTTTTCTCAGAGATGTAGGAGGAAAATGTTTATTTCTTTTCCATATATGCTATTCTAAATTTTTTATTATCGTTTTGCAGGGTTCTCGTGAATGGAATAGGCCTCGATTATATCGGGAGAAATGCCATTTCAAAAATAGGTTAACGAATGGAGTGCACTACCCCATTCAGGTCATTTGGAAACGTGCACAAACTTGAAGTCATTCGGCAGCTTTCATTTTCAACAGAGATTGTGTGTTGGAAGGTATATTATGTGAAGACTTGGAAGCAGCTCCTCTGTCTGGCAAGCCAATTTTCTCCCTAATGGATGTCATGTTTCTTAAGTATTTCTTGGAAATCACCTTTACACACCTTTACAACTTCTCGCAATCATTCATGGAAAATTTGTAGGACTAAATTGCATTTCTCATCTTATACTTATCCTTATGGTTTATAAATGGTTTTTGTGACTCTGACAAGGATAATTTTTTGTTTTAAGAATATATTTTTGGAATGAATCCATTCACTGTGCCCCAGGAAGCTTGTCTCATCCTTTAGCAGCATCATGTATTCAATTTGATGGAATGTTAACTTAGATTTAGGAATACAGATTTGTAATTTCGATGACTTGTGTAAAAAGTAATTATTTGCCATATTTACAAATTCCATTTCCGTATCATATTTTCTAGTCAGTTTCATGGCACTCTTACTTTGCTTGCAAATGTAAATCGCAATGTGGTAGTGAGTAATAAGAGGGGGTTCTGTCATGGTTTCATATTTATTTTCATTTAGATGATATTTAGCCTTGAATTTTTTTATTCGAAGTGATACATAGAAACCGATGTATTCTTCTTAGAGCATGGCATGTTTCTCTTTTAGTGACACTATTGCAGTTTACATCTGTTTCTATGTTTATCATTAAGTAAGTTTCAGGTTGTAATTAATGCTTGTATTATATTGATAAATTAAACCACAAAAATGATGTCATATGTAAGAATTCCCAGGGATAACGTTTACTTCAGAGCTCACTATTCCCTATGTCATATCGCACTTCAATTTCGACATTTTCTCTCACGTAAAAATAGATGTCACGTTGTCGTTTTAAGAAATTGTTTATTTAAAGAAAATTATTATTGTTATTATAAAATATTATTTTTAAATAAAGAAAACAAGCATATTATTACAATTTTATATTAAAAACCATTTTGTATAATAACTTTACTGTATTTAATGTCATTAAAAATGAATTTCAACTTTCTACTATAGGACAAATGACTATCGAGCTGAGCTGCCATACCTAGACCGGAACTTAGGTTTTTCATTCGACGAGCCCACTTCGGAGTGTCCAAGTCAGCACTTTGAAGGTCAGTAGGTTTCTTGTAAAATTCACTGCATTTCTTTAAATGTTTCACTTATCAAGTCTAGGTAGGCGTACGTGAAACCACGGCCGTTTATTCTCGATTTTTGTAACTTTCCATATATTTCCGTGAGTGAATTTTTCGTGACGTACGCCGACCAAAATCCTGTCTTCTCTTTCGGTTTGAAGCTTCACATCTTAGTCACCGTGATTTCTCGCCGACATTAAGACTAAATATGGAAGTTATTTAAATTCCAGTAATATATAGAAATGTTGCCTTCTGAATTTAGGCCTTTCTACCTATCATCTCCGACGCAATATTAATAGGCATAGTTTATCGTAGTGTCGTTATATTGTCACCCCGTTTCCAAAAAGTGATTATTCACTCTTGAACGTTTAATGTCTTCAAAGGAAATGTGTGCGAATATGGTGGCAAGCTTCCCAATTTAGAAATTAACCTAAGGCTAAGTAATTTCTCCAAAAATTTTCGGGGATTATATTATAGGGGGCTGAGAGTTGCTACATTGAATGCAAACGGGATGACTTTAAAGAACCCATTTGATTGAAAGCGTAACATTCCTAACAAGTTTTTAATAGTGTAAGTTGGTGGGATAAGTGAATATTCCAGCACATGCGAGGTACTTTCCTTATTATAATAAGGGGAACGAGGTGGTAATGTCTTTTTCTTTTGGTCGAACGGCTGGATATTGGAACAGTCGTCCGCGATTGCTATTTAGATTGGCCATCACATATTAGAGTACACATTCCTTTTCGACCCCGAATCTTTTCAGGCTTTAACTTGAAAAAGTGATTTTCAAGTTTTCTCTACATGAGTGGCACTTGAGGACCTTTTAATATGAATACCATTTGCACAAGAATTCTAACTAGTTTTCATCCATCATATATTAATATATATGGGGATTAGTTTAAGGTTGTGTGTGTTTACTTTTTTATGCGATTTCCGTTCGTTATTTGATATTTTAAGTACGTAACTGTCGTTGATGAAAGTTTCTTACACCACATATATATCAATGTGTATTTTACGTGTTTATTTACTGTTCGTCGTTTTCCTTTTTTACCGCCATTCTATATGTAAGATTGTGCTTATTATACGCTGAGATAGCGATGGGGATTGAGAGAGGGAATATTAAACCGTCTTAAATTTAATTTATTCATGTATACCCGTCATTTTAGATGGCCAAATTACACTAGCCTTTCTTATATCGTTGTATTTCTATTAATTTCAGGGGCTCGTCAAGAAGAGGATTCTCCAAAACAAGGCAATACTTCCCCAACTCCACCCTACCTATATTTTACCCATTCCCGATTTCCTTTTTCTCCTTATTATTTTTAGTCCTATGGTATTACACTTGTGCACTTGTCGATATTTGTATTTACTTTTTTGCTTATGTATACACTGACATTCCATTTTTTACAACCATCGCATTACATATGTGCATTTGTCGATATTTTTTAATTCGTATGCTTACGTATACAATTCGATCTATTTTTCTATGGCATGCCACGTACCCATTAGAATAGTATTTTAAGGTGTTTACACAACACAAATGCCCGGCCGTGGCATACAGAGAGCTCTCTGAAACGTCCCTTTCCCCTGGAGGTCGACCTCACTGGCCAGTCACACAAAATCCCAAACGACACTTTTATGCGAATATCCACGTACATGATCGATGTTCTATGCGATTGATACACTTGCGAATATACTCTATTGAATTTTTGTGCCTTTATGTATGTACCATTAACGTCTTTCCTCCTCAAAAGCGTTGACAGGTGCTGCAAATTTCTTTTATAGGCAAAGAAGACGAAGACTCCCAGACAACTACACTGATAAGTAAGTCTGTATGATGTTATTTGATTCGCATTGGGTTATTTTCTCTGTTTAATTGGTATTTTTGTTTTGCAGAGCCATTTTCATGACAGGGTGCCGCGTCCCTACATGTGTGCAGTGGACAGAGGGCCGTGGGACCGGAGTGCCGATCATCGTGGGACCAAAGGGCAACGCGGCAATGGTCACACTGCTGAGGAACGGGACAACGAGGATGCTGGACTGGCAACCCATAGCGCTATGTGGTTTGACAGCACAGGCCTGTGCAGACGTGACAATTCCATTGACGACCTTTGATGGTATTGCGTGACGAGACGTTTGTTGCTCACAATTGATTGTATTGTTGATCGATTTCGAGTGTCTTAGTGCTGTTTGTCTAATGTGTTTCTATGACATTGTTGACTGAATTGGTGTTTTTTGTATTTTATGCGTTTGCGTTGACAAATTGCATTTCTGACGAATTTTTATATGTAGAAATTTATTTGTCTATGTCCTGTATCCGTATGCCATGTTTTATGCCTATGCTGACAGTTTTATTTGGTGTGTTATGTGTTATTACTGACGTTTCTATTGTATTTAATTTTTGTGTCTAATTATTTCAGATTTATATGCATTTTGTGAATGTGCCTAATGAATAATTCATTCTTTTCTTTGTCCACTAATTTTACTGTTATGGCTATTTTTCTCAGAGATGTAGGAGGAAATTGTTTCATTTCTTTTCCTTATATAATATTCTAAATTTTTACTTTCTCATAGGAAGTATCGAGAAAGTATTGTTTTCGCGAAAAAATTCGACCGCAAGATTTTGACGGAAATATACGTTTTAAGTGTAGCTGAGTCCGAAAAAGTGGTATTCGCAATGCCGTCTGTCTGTCTGTTACTGGCTCTGGAGCTTAAACGGTAGATCGAAAACGAACGAAATCTCGTACTTAGGTATTTTATCATACTGAGCAGAGTATACCTAGAAATGGTTGACATTGATCGATAATTAAGTGTAGTTTATTCTACGCGTTTTAACAATATTTCGATTACCTCAGAAATGGCTTTACCGATTTTGATCAAATTTCGTACAGTTACTTGAGTTTACGTCTTCAATAATACTGTCCAGTTCATATTTCTCAAAAAATGAATATAAGGCTAGTTTATTCTATAACCTATAGTTTTGAAAAATATCATGAAATATAGTCTTTGAAAATTTTCGTGGACTATAATCTTTGAAAAATTTCATGGACTAGGCTACAATTTTGAAAAAATTCATTGACTAGAGTCTTTGAAGAATTTCATGGACTATTGTCTTTGAAAAATTTCAAAGGCTATTATAGACTTTGAATAGAAATTCAGTATCTAGAGTCTTTGAAAAATATCATGGGCTATAGTCTTTGAAAATTTCAAAGTCTACATGTTTTGAAAAATTACAAAAGTTATTACTTTGAAAAATTTCATGGACTAATGTTTTTGAAAATATTCAAAGACTATAGATTTGAAAAATTTCAAAAACTATAGTCTTTGAAAAATTTCAAAGGCTATAGTTTTGAAAAATTTCAAAACCTATAGTTTTGAAATATGTCAGAGGCTATAATTTTGAAAAATTTCATGGACTATAGTCTTTGAAAAATTTCATGGACTACTACAAAATTTTCAGTGTATCGTCCCTGAAAATTTTCAAAACTATCAATTTGGAATTTTTCATAGCCTATAGTCCATGAAATGTTTCAAAACTATAGCCTTTGAAATTTTGGAAAGACTATAAGTCCATGAAATTTTTCAAAGACTATAGATCCTAAATTTTTTTTCAAATGCTATAATAACCTTTGAAATTTTTCAAAGACTAAAGTCAATGAAATTTTTCAATCTATAATATTTGAAAATTTTCCATGAATTTCTTCAAAACTATAGTCTTTCAAATTTCTCAAAGTATAGTCCATGAAATTTTTCTAAGACTATAAACTTTGAAATATTTCAAAGACTATAAGCCTTTGAAAGTTGTCAAAGGCTATAGTCCATGAAATTCTTCAAAAACTATACTCTGAAAATTTTCAGAGTATAGTCCATGAAATTTTTCAAAGACTTACTCTTTGTAATTTCTCAAAGAGTATAGTCTATGAAATTTTTGAAAGACTATAGTACATGAAATTATTCAAAACTATAGCATTTGAAATTTTTCGGAGATTATAGTCCGTGAAAATTTTCAAAACTATAGACGTTGAAATTTTTCAAAAACTATAGTCTATGAAATTTTTGAAAGATTATAGCCCATTATATTTTTCAAAGACCCTTAGAAATTTTTCAAAGACTATAGTCCATGAAATTTTTCAGACTATTTTTTTTTGAAAATTTTCATAGGCTATAGTCTTGGGAAAATTTCAAATAATCATTGACTAAACACTGAAAATTTTCGAAGGCTATAGATATAAAAAATTTCATGGACAACAGTCTTTGAAAAATTTCAAAGACTATAGTTTTGCAAATTTTCACGGACTATAGTGTTTGAAAAATTTCTAGGTTATAATTTTGAAAAAATTCATGGACGACTATAGTCCGAAAAAATTCATGGCCTATATATAGTCTTTGAAAATTTTCTGCCTATAATCTTTGAAAAATTTCAAAAGCTATAGACTTTGAAAAATTTCATGGAATATCAAATATTTCATGGACTATAGTTTTTGAAAAATTTCAAAGGATATAGTTTTGAAAAACTTCAAAGGCTATAGTCTCTCAAATTTTTCCAAGACTATAGTCCATGAACTTTTTTCACGACTATAAACATGAAATTTTTCAAAGTTTGTCCACGAAATTTTTCCGAGACTATAGTTTATGACATTTTTCATAGGCTGCCCATGGAATTTTTGCGAGACTATGGTCCCTGAAATCTTTCCAAACCATACTCCATGAAATTGTTCCAAGACGATAGTCGATGAAAGGTTTCAATGGTTATAGTACATGATATTTTTCAAAGGCTATATTCCATGAAATTTGCAAAAACCATAGTCCATGAAATTTTTCAAGGACTATAGTCCATGACATTTTTGTACGACTACAGTCCATGAAATTTTTCAAAGGCTGTCCATGAAATTTTTCCGAGACTATAGTTCTTGAAATTTTTCATAGGCTGCCCATGAAAGTTTTCCGAGATTAGAGTTCAAGAAATTTTTCATAGGCTGTCCATGAAATTTTTCTGAGACTATGGTCCATGAAAATTTTACACGACTATAGTCGATGAAATTGTTCTAAAACTACAGGCCATGAAATTTTTCAAAGGCTGTCCAGGAAATTTCTCCGAGACTATAGTTCATGAAATTTTTCATAGGCTGTCCATGATATTTTTCCGAGACTATAGTACATGAAATTTTTCATAGGCTAAGTCCATGAAATTTTGCAAAGTCTATATTCCATGAAATTTTTCGAAGACTATATTCCCTGAAATTTTTCAAAACTATAAACTTTGAAATTTTTGAAAGACTATAATTCTTGAAATCTTTCGAAATCTTTGAAATTTTTCAGACTATAGTACATGAAATTTTTCAAAGACTATAGCAAATCATATTTTTCAAGACTGCATTTGAAATTTTTCAAAGACTATAGTCCAAGAAATTTTTCAAAGACTATAGTCCATGAAATTTTTCAAAGACTATAGATACTGAAATTTTTTTCAAAGGTTTTACATTACCTTTGAAAATTTTCAAAGACGATAAGTCCATGAAATTTTCAAAGACTAGAGTCCATGAAAGTTTTCAAAGTAGTCCATGAAATTTTTCCACCACTATAGTCCATGAAATTTTTCGAAGGCTAGAGTCCATGAAATTTTTGCGAGAAAATAGTTCATAAAATTTTTCAAAGGCTATTTTCCATGAAATATTTCCAAGACTATGTATTGTCCATGAAATTATTCAAAAGCTAAAGTCCATTAAATTTTTCAAAAATGTTAGTCCATGTAATACTTCAAATACTATAGTGCATGAAATTTTTAAAGGGCTATAGTCCATGAAATTTTTCAAAGGCTAAGTCCATGAAATTTTCAAAGGCTATAGTCCATGAAATTTTTCCACGACTATATTCCATGAAATTTTTCAAATGCTGTCCATGAAAGTTTTCCGAGTTCCGAGTTCATGAAATTTTTTTTAGGTTGTCCATGAAATTTTTCCGAGACTATGGTCCATGAACTTTTTCAAAGACTGTAGTCCATGAAATTGTTCCAAGACTATAGTCCATGAAATTTTTCAAGGGGTATAGTCCATGAAATTTTTAAAAGGCTATACTCCATGAAATGTTTCCTAGACTGTAGTCCATAAAATTTTTCAAAGGGTATAGTCCATTAAATTTTTCCAAGACTACAGCCCATGAAATTTTTCCATGACTATAGTCCATGAAATTTTTGAAAGGCTGTCCACGAAATTTTTCCGAGACTATAGTTTATGACATTTTTCATAGGCTGTCCATGAAATTTTTGCTAGACTATGGTCCATGAAATTTTTGCACGATTATAGTCGATGAAATTTTTCAAAGGTTGTCCATAAAATTTTTTCAAAGACTATATATAGTCCATGAAATTTTTCAAAAGCTGTCCAGGAAATTTCTCCGAGACTATAGTTCATGAAATTTTTCATAGGCTGTCCATGACATTTTTCCGAGACTATAGTTCATGAAATTTTTCATAGGCTATAGTCCATGAAATTTTGCAAAGACTATAGTCCGTGAAATTTTTCCATGATTATAGTCCATGAAATTTTTCCACTACTATAATGATTTTTTTAAAAGCAATAGCCAATGGAATTTTTCAAAGGCTGTCCATGAAATTTTTCCGAGAATATAGTTCATTAAATTTTTCATAGGCTGTCGATGGAATTTTTCCGAGACCATGGTCCATGAAATATTTCCATGACTGGTGCATGAAATTTTTTAAAGGCTATATTCCATGAAATATTTAAAGACTATAGTGCATGAAATTTTTCAACGACTATAGTCCATGAAATTTTTCCAAGACTAAGTTCCATGAAATTTTTCCAAGACAATGGTCCATGAAATTTTTCAAGGGGTATAGTCCATGAAATTTTTCCAAGACCATAGTCCATGAAATTCTTCAAAAGGTAAGTCAATGAAATTTTTCAATGACTATAGTCCATGAAATTTTTCAATGAATATATTTTATGAAATTTTTCATAGGCTATAGTCCATGAAATTTTTCCAAGACTATGGTCCATGAAATTTTTCCAAGTCTGTAGTCCATGAAAATTTTCCAAGAATATTGCCCATGTAATTTTTCCAAGACTATAGTCCATGAAATTTTTCACGGGGTAGAGTCCATGAAATTTTCCAAAGACTATAGCCCAAGAAATTTATCAATGACTATAGTCCATGATATTTTTCGAAAGCTATAGTCCATGTACAAGTTCAAAGATATTTTTAAAGGGCTATAATCCATGAAATTTTTCAAAGGCTGTCCATGAAGATTTTCCATGACTACAGTTCGTGAAATTTTTCATAGGCTGTCCATGAAATTTTTCCGTGACTTTAGCTCATGAAATTTGTCAAAGGCTATTGTCCATGAAATATTGACAAGACTATGGTCCATGAAATTTTTCCAAGAATAGAGACCATGAAATTTTTAAAAGGATATAGTCCGTGATATTTTTCAAAGGCAATAATCTATGAAATTTTTCAAAATCCTGGTCCATGAACATTTTTAATGACTATAGTCCATGAAATTTTTATAGGCTATAGTCCATGAAAATTTTCTGAGACTATAGTCCATGAAATTTTTCCAACACTATGGTCCATGAAATATTTCAAAGCTATATATAGACCATGGAATTTTTCATAGACTACAGTCCATGAAATTTTTGAAAGTATATAGTGCATGAACTTTCTCTAAGTCTATAGTCCATGAAATTTTTCCAAGACTATGGTAAATGAAATTTTTCCAAGACTATAGTCCATGAAATTGTTCCAAGGCTATATAGTCCATGAAATTCTTCAAGGGGTACATGAAATTTTTCCAAGACTATAGTCAATGAAATTTTTCAATGACTATAGTCCATGAAATTTTTCAATGAATATATTTTATGAAATTTTTCATAGGCTATAGTCCATGAAATTATTTTAAGACTATAGTCCATGAAATTTTTCCAAGACTATGGTCCATGAAATTTTTCCAAGTCTGTAGTCCATGAAAATTTTCCAAGAATATTGCCCATGCAATTTTTCAAAGACTATAGCAAATCATATTAGGTAAATAATGAAAATGATTTTCTTGAATTTCCAGATTTTTATGATTTTCCTGAATTTTCTTATTTTCCTGAATTTCCGGATTTTCTTGAATTTCCTGATTTTCCTGTAATTCCTAATTTTACTGCATTTCGTGATTTTCCTGAATTTTCTGATTTTCCTGAAATTCCTGATTGACTTGACTTCTTGATTGTCCTGAATTTCCTGATGTTACTGTACTTCCTAAGTTTCCTTATTAAATTGTTTGAAATAAAAGATGTAGGAAAATCAGGAAATACAGGAAAACCAGGAAATTCCGGTAAGTCAGTAAATTCAGGAAAATCAAGAAATTCAGGAAAATCAGGAAATTCAGGTAAATCAGGAAAAATAGGAAATTCAGGAAAATCTGGAAATTCCGGTAAATCTGTAAAATCGGGAAATACAGGGAAATCAGGAAATACAGGAAAATCAGGAACTTCAGGAAAATCAGAAAATTCAGAGAAATCATGAAATTCAGGAAGGTCAGGGAAATCAGGTAAAACAGGAAGGTCAGACAAATCAGGAAATTGAGGACAATCAGGAAATTCAAGTAAATCAGGAAATTCAGGGAAATAAGGAAATTCAGAAAAATCAGGAAATTCAGGAAAATCACAAATTCAGGGAAATCAGAAAATTCAGGAAAATCATTTTCTATATTTACCTGCATTTGGTGATTTTCTTGAATTTCCTGATTTTCCTGAATTTGTTGATTTTTCCGATTTTCCCGATTTACATGATTTTTCTGAATTTCCTGATTTTTCTGAACTTCCAGAATTTACTGAATTTCCTGATCTTCCTCATTTGACTGATATTAATGAATTTGCTGATTTACCTGATATTCCTGAATTTCCTGAGTATCCTGATTTACCTGAATTTCTTATTTTCCTGATTTTGCTGATTTGCCTTAATTTCTTGATTTGTTGAATTTCCTGATTTTCCTAAATTGCCTGATTTTTTATGATTTTACTGATTTTCCTGGATTTGGTGATTATCCTGATTTTACTAATTTTCCTGAATATCCTGAATTTCTTGATTTCCCAGAATTTCCTGATTTTCCTGAATTTTCTGTTTTTCCTGAATTTCCTGAATTTGCTGATTTTCCTGATTTACCTGAATTTCCAGATTATCCTGAATTTACTGATTTTCCGAATATCCTGATTTCCCTGAATTTGTTGAATTTACTAAATTTCCTGATTTCCTGAATTTCCTGATTTTCCCAATTTACCAGATTTTCCTGAATTTCCTGAAGCTCCTGATTTTCCTGAATTTCCGTATTTTCCTGTATTTCCTGATTTTCCTACATCTTTTATTTCAAACAATTATATAAGGGAACTAAGGAAATTCGTGAACATCAGGAAATTCAGGAAAATCAAGAAATTCAGGTAAATCAGGAAATTCGGGAAAATCAGAAAATTCAGGAAAATCAAGAAAAGCAGTAAAATAAGGAATTAGAGGAAAATCAGGAAATTCAGAAAAATCAGGAAATTCAGTAATATCAGGAACTTCAGGTAAATCAGGAAAATTAGGAAATTCAGGAAAATCCGGAAATTTTGGAAAATCAGAATAATCAGAAAAATAAGGAAATTAAGGAAATTCAGGAAAATCTGTATAATCAGGAAATTTCGGAAAATCATGAAATTCAGGTAAATCAGGAAAATCAGGAAATTCAGGAAAATCAGGAAATTCAGGGAAATAAGGATATTCAGAGAAATCAGGAAATTCAGGAAAATCACAAATTCAGGGAAATCAGGAAATCAGGAAATTCAGGAAAATCAGAAAAAGCAATTTTATTTATATGCATTTGGTGATTTTCCTGAATATCCTGATTTTCTGAATTTGCTGATTTTTCTGATTTTCCCGATTTACCTGATTTTTCTGATTTTCCTGGATTTGGTGATTATCCTGATTTTACTAATTTTTCTGAATTTCTTGGTTTCTCTGAATTTCCTGATTTTCCTGAATTTTCTGATTTTCCTGAATTTCCTGAATTTGCTGATTTTCCTGATTACCTGAATTTCCAGATTTTCCTGAATTTACTGACTTTCCCGAATATCCTGATTTTCCTGAATTTGTTGAATTTACTAAATTTCCTGATTTACCTGATTTCCTGTATTTCCTGATTTTCCCAATTTACCAGATTTTCCTGAATTTCCTGAAACTCCTGAATTTCCTGATTTTCCTGAATTTCCTGAATTTCCGTATCTTCCTGAATTTCCTGAAATTCCTGAGTTTACTGCATTTCCTGATTTTACTGATTTACCAGAATTTCCTGATTTTCCATATTAAATTGTTTGAAAAATAAAATGTATGAAAAGCAGGTTACAGGAGAATCAGGAAATTCAGTATAAACAGGAAAGTCAGGAAAATCACAAGATTCAGGTAAATCAGGAAAATCAAGAAATTCAGGAAAATTAGGAAATTCAGCAATATCAGGGAGTTCTGGAAAATCATGCAAATTATGAAACTCAGGAAAATCAGGAAATTCAGGAATATCAAGAATTTCAGGGAAAATTAGAAAAATCAGGAAATTCAGGAAATACAGGTGAATCGGGAAAAATGGCATATTCAGGAAAATCAGGAAATTCAGCAAAATTTTTTCCTTGATTTTCCTGAATTTCCTGATTTTCCTGATTTCAGGACAATCAGGAAAATCAGGAAATTCAAGTAAACCTGGAATTTCAAGAAAATCATGAAATTCAGGAAAATCAGTAAAATCAGGAAATTTAGGAGAATCAGCTAATTCAGGAAATCAGGAAATTCAGGAAAATCAGGAAATTCTGGAAACTCAGGTAAATCGGGGATAATCAGAAAATTCTGCAACTTCAGGAAAATCAGGAAATTCAGGAAATATAGGTAAATAAAGAAAATGATTTTCCTGATTTTCTTGAATTTCCTAATTTTTACGAATTTCCCCTATTTTTCTGAATTTCCTGATTTTCCTGAATTTCCTGATTTTCATGAAACTCCTGATTGTACTGCGTTTCCTGATTTTACTGATTTTCCTGAATTGCCTGATTTTTCTGATCTTATTGATTTTCCTGAATTTCCTGTTTATCCTGATTTTATTGATTTCCATGAATTTCCTGAATTTTCTGTTTTTCCTGAATTTCCTGATTGACCTGAATTTCTTGATTTTCCTGAATTTCCTGATGTTCCTGAATTTCCTGAGTTCCCTTATTAAATTGGTAAGCCAGGAAATTCAGGAAAATCAGGAAATTCAGGTAAATTAGGAAAATTAAGATTTCAGGAAAATCTGGAAATTCCGGTAAATAAGGAAAATCAGGAATTCAGGGAAATCAGGAAATTCAGGAAAATCAGGAAATTCAGAAAAATCAGGAAATTCAGGAAAGTCGGGTAAGTCAGGAAAATCAGGAAGGTCAGACAAATCCGGACAATCAGGAAAATCAGGAAATTCAAGTAAATCAGGAAATTCAGGAAAACCAGGAAATTGAGGAAATTCAGTAATATCAGGAAGTTCAGGAAAATAGGAAATTCGGGAAAATCAGGAAATTCAGGAAAATCAGAAAAATTGGGAAATTCAGAAAAATCAGGAAATTCAAGTAAATCAGGAAATTTAGGAAAATCAGGAAATTCAGGTTAATCAGGAAATTCAAGAAAATCAGGAAAATCAGCAAATTCAGGAAAATCAGGAAATACGGGAAAATCGGGAAATTCAGGAAAATCAGGAAATTCAGGAAAATCGGGTAAATCAGGAAATTCAGGAACATCAGGAAATTCAGGAAAATCGGGAAATTCAGGGAAATCAGAAAAATCAGGAAATTCAGGAAAATCAGGAATATCATTTTCTTTATTTACCTTCATTTCGTGATTTTCCTGAATTTCCTGATTTTTCTGATTTTCCTGATTTACTTGATTTTCCTGAATTACTTGATTTTTCTGAATTTCCTGATTTTACTGAATTTCCTGATTTTACTGATTTCCCTTAATTTACTGATTTTCCTTAATTTGCTGATTTTCCTGATTTTTATGATTTTCCTGAATATCCTGATTTTCTTGAATTTCCTGATTTTGCTGATGTACCTTAATCTCCTGATTTTCCTGTTTTTCCTGAATTGCCTGATTTTTCTGATTTTATTGATTTTCCTGAATTTGCTGATTATCCTGATTTTACTGATTTTCCTGAATTTGTTGATTTTCCTAAATTTCTTGATTTCCCTGAATTTCCTGATTTTTCTTAATTTTCTGATTTTCCTGAATTTGCTGATTTCCATGAATTTGATGATTTTCCTGATTTACCTGAATTTCCTGATTTTCCCGAATATCCTGACTTTCCTGAATTTCTTGATTTTCCTAAATTTCCTGATTTACCTGAGTTTCCTGAATTTCCTGATTTTCCTGTTTTACCGGATTTTCCTGAATTTCCTGAAACTCCTGACCTTCCTGAATTTCCTGATTTTCCAGAATTTCCTGATTTATCTGATTTTCATTATTAAATTGTTTTAAATAGAAGATGTAGGAACATCAAGAAATACAGGAGAATCAGGAAATTCAGGAAAATCAGGAAATTCAGTAATATCAGGGAGTTCAGGAAAATCAGGAAAATTACGAAATTCAGGAAAATCAGGAATATCTGGAAATTCAGGAAAAATCAGAAAAATCAGGAAATTCAGGAAAATCAGGAAAATCTGGAAATTCAGGAAAATCAGGAAATTCAGGAAATTCAGGAAAATCAGGAAAATCAGAAAATTCAGGAAATTCAGGAAATTTTTTTTCTTGATTTTCCTGAATTTCCTGATTTTGCTGAATTTCCTGATTTTACTGAAATTGCCGATTTTCTTGATTTTCCTGATTTTCCTGATTTTCCTGATTTACCTGAATTTCCTGATTTTCCTGAATATGCTGATTTTCCTGAATTTCTTGATGTTCCTGATTTTCCTGAATCCTGATTTTCCTGAATTTTCTGATTATCCTGATTTTCCTGAATTTTCTGATTTTCCTGAATTACCTGATTTTCCAGATTTCCTGATTTTCTTTATTATCTACATCTTATACACAGTGAGAAAGGTGGGAAAGGACTATTTCCTTATCTGTAATTGGACGGCGGGTACTGGGTATTTTCCCAAGAAGATTTGAATAAAATTTTGTACGATTGTGGAGGGATCCCTGAAATAATTCATACATGGTTTTTGTTTCTGTCTGCCCGTTTTATTCAAAACGGCGGCCGAGTGAATTCTTAAATACAATGTATCATCTAGAATTCCGATCGGATTTGAACCAAATTTCCCCGGGCAACGCCGGGTTATTCTCATAGAGTTAGGAATATATACATATATTCCTAACTCAGGGGTCGGAATATATACATATATTCCTAACTCTATGGTTATTCTGCTAGTGATTATCTAAATCAGAGATCTCCCTGAAAGAACTATAATCGCCCGTGACGTTTAGTTTAACAACATCTACTTTACATTCTCAACATGAGATATCACATCAGTCTCCGTTGTTTTTGCATCTATACGCCAAATGTGGGGATGCATTTTAGGTTAGGCACTGGTTAGCAGAGTGGAGTGAATTCCAGTGCCAACAATTATGTCGTGTTTCGGTCTTCGTTTACAAACAACTGGGATATACGGTTCATCATCGTTTGAGACGAGAGAATTCACGGCAGAGTCGACTGACTTACTTTCTTGGATCACGTTCACTGTTTCATCTGGGCGATCTGGGCGCACCGGATATGATGACATGGCGTTAAGGGGATCCGAAAGTTGTATTTTCCTAGTCTGGCATGTTACCGGGCGCATGTAGTTCTAAGCTTCCTTCCTAGAGAGTAGTTTTGGACCAACATAGAATTATTGTTATGATCCCCTATGTCAGTGTTTCCCAACCTTTTTAGAGTCACGGCACCCTTAAGTGACTTTTCAGAATTTGGCGGCACCCCTCCCTATCCACCGTCAGTCATAATCGTGGTGAAGTTGAACCCCTAACCCCAATCTCCATATCTTCTTTCATTTTGAAGCGCCTTTGCGATGAAATGAAGGTCGACTTAACTCTGGTTTGCATTTTTGAAAGCCGACGATGCAAAATGAAGCTAAAAATGGGAAAACAATATATTTTTTGTGGCACCCTTCAGAACACTTCACGGCACCCAGGATGGGAAAACACTGCCCTATGTAGTCGGCAGATGGCTTTGTACGTGTAGGGGAGATCGTTGGTGAAGCAACTTGCGATAGATTATTCAAATCACATAGCAAGGTCACGATTTCCGCCGCCATCTTAGATATAGCAGCAGATCAGTCAAGAATGCAGGAAATACAGCTCCAGTAAATCGAGGGAAACTCTCTTATAGCTTTTAACATTGTATCACTAATGTCAACACATTTTGTCAAGTCAGACTATAATGTGATATTTTCGTAAACTTTCTCACACATATCCAGTCGTGAGTTGCCAAAAATTTAACAACCGGTTCTCCCACATCAAATAGAACTTCCATAAATTTAACAATTGTTCTCTCTTTTTATTCTTTCCTAACGAGAAGACAAAAATATTTTTGAAAATGTACACATTTTTAATTGTTTATTACTGATATTTTTACAGTCAAATGTCTATTTACATATAAAAATACAAATTTCAAAATAAGTTGTGACTCTTCTACAATAAATATATAATTAAATTTAATATACATAACAATTATAATTTGGGTTTAATTGCAAAATGTAGTGCACATAAAGGTAACAAGTTAGGAAAGTGTACAACTTATAACAAATGGGCGCGTTTCGTGCAATGGAGTATTTGAAAGAAATTATATACCTGTACGTAAGGGAAATAGCGTTTTAAAGTTCTTTTCTTCATCATAAATAATCCATTTTCTTCCTATTTAAAAATAGCGCATGCACATGTAAGTAAATTAAACATTTGTTTATTTGAAAAATATTTTGATATGAGCAATACTTTACAAGATATGACGGAAAGTTGATTTTTTGGCCCCAGTAAAGTGGTACCCCTGATTGGCGTACGTGATTCATTTTTGCGATTTTCTTATTATATTTGATTGTAAGTCCTTAATATCAAATTTCATGGAAATCCGTTCAGTAGAAGCCGAGAACAAACATGTGGACGGACAGAGAGATGGATGGACGGACAGACACACGGACGGACAGACCGACGATAATAGGCGCTCATGCTGGAAGCAAAATGCGCCTAAAAATGACATAATTTTTTCATATCAAGCACTTAATGTATATATATATATATATATATATAATGTATATATATATATATATATATATATTACTTTTATTTAAAACAGGGATACAAAAAGTATTTGCTAAAAATGTTATGATAAGTATGCTGCAAGAAATTAACATCTTTATATATTAACCCGAGATATTTCAGGAGAGCTTATCGTTTCAAATAATGTCCTTAGAATGAGAATGAGAATTGTAAATTAACCTTAGTTAACATGAAATAAAATGAAAAAAAATCTCGGAATAGCTAAGTAATATCGCTATATTACAAGGATTTATAAATTATATTCAGATAATTGATGAAAACAGTTTTCTTAAGCAATTAAGTAAATTGCCAATGTTTTTGAAAGCCATCTATCGAAAAGCACATGTTATATGACTAAGAATTCATGATTTCTCAACCGTTCGGGATTCCATAAAAAATTTTGTGGTTTACCTAGCAAAGTTATGGATATAAAGTCCGAAATATGTTCGACTGATAAACTTACTCTTTTAAGACTGCAAATATTAATCATCAAGGATAATGCCATTTCAGCTCCTGGGGTACTAATTGCTATCGTTTTTGCAATATTTTTTGATTTCTTAATTGTTATAGGGTCGGAATGATTATTAAATTTGATATTATTTTCCACATAATCACGAAAATCGTTTATATCGATCTCAAAGTTCAATAATGAGTTTAAACGATGAAGTTTTTCCTCTCCTGACAATTATGGTAACATTCTTTCTCTTATATTCCATGAATTAGGATCCACAATGTAGAAAATCAACAAAACACTGGCACTAGATATCTCTTCCCGTATTTCAAAATCCTCAATCTTTGCACTAAAAGAACACATCCACTCCGTAAATTTTTGCATGCAAACTGTTCCATAACAATAATAAGCTACGTAGTATACATCGGGGAATTCTCTCTAATCCATAACTGAATAATTTGTCGGCATTGCCTAATAATTTGAGTTGAATGGAAGTGGCTACATTTTACTCTCAATCTCGAGCTAAGAAAAACGTTATTTAATAAATTAATCAATAATAACAATTAACTTGTTTTATGATCATACTCTCTGTTCTTTATTGAATAGAATTTGTACACAACAATTAGAGGATTGTATGCAACGTGTTCTAAATAAATCGAATTAAACGCGCTCCTCCAAAAGTCAAATGTTAGCCATAAAAATAATTACAGAAAATATTATTTTAGAGCAATGAATATTATATAACTAATTCCATAAAATCGATTATGTTATATTTGTCAATTATTTGGGCATTCAATATTCTTTAGAGCTTTTTAAACTTCATAAACTCCAGTCACACGAGAGTTTTTGGGGAGAACTGTCCCGATACTATACATAGTCAAGTAAAATTACAATGATCTTTTACAAATAAAATAGGACCGTATTACATATAGTGATAAAAGAATTTTCAAATTTCACTTATGAAAACATGGCTGCATATTATATAGGTTGCATATTATAATCAGAAATTTACGGCAATTGTTCTATCATATAATCTTATAGTCCCTTTGATTTATTATTATTGCTTTATTTTTGTTGCCATTATTGTTACAAAGGCAAGATCATTATGCTGTTAGTTAAATTTATCTTTTTCATTAATCCATTATTTATTTTTAAATATTTTGGCAAAGATGATTTTGTAGTTGCATATATTTTTATAATTGAGTTTTATAGTGCTTTTCAAGAAGTCAAAGCTTTTTTATTGAAAAAGATTGCGATGGAAAGAATTAACTTTTAAAAAGAAGAATTAGAATTTTTTAAAAAAGGCCGCGACTTCTTGAAAAGCACTATGTAATATTTAGCTTCACCTGTGTTGCTGTCATCTACATTCACTTATTACAGTGAAGCAGTTTATATGCGTCATGGAAATGGGATTGACAAGCAACAGATTTATAGATGCATGAAAACGATCACATGAATGTTCATTAGAATCTGAATGGCGATTATTGCAGATTAGGTTATTTATACAGTAGACTCCTGATTATCCGGGGGCGGATTATCTGGGTTGCGAATTAACCGGGGTCCCTATAAGCTTGAGTGTGTGTCTATTTGTGTGTAAACATATATTCTTGTTATGGAAATCCGGCAGGCAGAAATTCACAATATATTTAGCCTATTTATAAACGCAGCATACAAACAAATGAAAGACGAACACAAAAATTATGTGAAATTTTCGGCCAAGCTGTCTTCAGCACAGTAAGGTATGAATGTGAAATCAGATGTGAGAGGGGAAGGAATGAGAGGAGAGTGGGGTTGAGTAAGGAGGGGAAGGGAGGAAGAGTTAGGGGAAAGGAGGAGGAGGTAATGATTGTTACAATGTAGGTGATGTGAATAGGTTGTAAGAGGGGATATGTTAGAAGAGAGGGGAAGGGAGGCAGATGTAATGATAGAGTAGCAAATTAAAATGAGATCTGACAATGTAGACAGTTAAACGAATTTCATCTGTGTTTGTGTGTGACGCTGTACTGCATGTGCAGTGTTTTCTGTACAAGGAACGTGATCATTTGTAGTTTCTTTTCGGAATGTTTTTATTTCGGTTTTTTTAAATTATAAAGTCAAGTCAAGTTATACCCATCATGTTATAAAGAAAAAGGACTGTTGTTGCCATAGAACAAAAACTCGAGCTCATCAATAAACATGAAAAAGGTGCTAAAGTGACAAATTTAATGAAGGAGTACAATGTTGGTGAACAAACTGTATGCGATATGATAAAGAATAAGGCTAAATTGATCGAGTTTGCTGGAGTTTCTGATTGTGCAGGTGGCAGGTCAAAACGAAAATCGATGAAAAATTCAACTTACAATGAGTTGGATAAAGCCGTGGTTTTATGGTTCAATCAACAAAGGGCATAGGGGATTCCGGTCTCAGGGATAATTTGCGCTGCTCAAGCTAAGTATTTTTTTGACGAGTTGAAATTACAAGATTTCAACGCATCCTCTGGTTGGTTGACACGATTTAAACAGCGACACGGCATTAGGCAAATAACTGTTCAAGGCCAGAAACTGAGTTGTGATGAACCTGTGGCTGTCGAATTTAAGCATCAATTTCGGCAATTCATTGAAAAAGAAGGTCTCATTGGAAGGGTTTACCAAACAAAACATTAGCACAGAAACTGAAAGGAGTGCTTTGGGTCACAAAGATAAAAAACAACGGTTAACTATTTTGTGTTGTGGAACTCTTTTTTTGAAACCCTGTGTAATCGGAACTGCAAAAAAACCTCGCGCTTTTTCAAGAATTGAAGTTTCTAATTTACCTGTTCATTACTACAACAATAAATCAGCTTGGATGGACCGAGAAAATTTTAGTGGCTGGTTTACAAAAGAATTCATTCCATCAGTGCATCAGCATTTGAAGTCACTTAATCTGCCACAAAAAGCAGTTCTACTTTTGGACAATGACCCCAGTAATCCAAGCGGAGAAATTTTAAAATCAGATGATGGGAACATTTTTGTGAAATATTTGCCACCAAATGTGACAGCGTTGATCCAACGGATGGACGAAGAACTTCTTGGTGACGACAATAATACTGACAAAGGAGCATCCAAAGTGTTAAATAATTTACGACAGATTAGTGGTTTTGAAATTTTAGTTGCAGAAGGAGTTTTTGAGTGGTTTAATTCAGACAAAAATTTGACAGGTCATGAAATGTTGGGTGATGACGAAATAGCGTGATGATATAAAAAGAAAAGATTAAGTAAATAAAAGAAAAAGACAATTCGATGAAACTACATCATCAGACATTGAATTTGATACAAATACTGAATTCCGTATAAAAACATACTATGTTATAATTGATAAGCTTCTGGCAGAAATAAACAAAAGGAAATGTGCTTATGATGATATACACTTAAAATTTGGTATTTTAATTAATTTGAAAAATCTAGATGAACCTACAATTTGAAAACAGGCTGCAGAGTTGTATAATATATATGCAGATGATCTAGAAGAAAATTTTATTGAAGAATGTCTGCATTTTAAACATGTGAATCTTCGCAAAAATGATGAAATTATATATAAAGCAGAGCTTAGTTTGAGGACAGTAATAGATTCAAGTACTGAATCTACATTTCTTAATGTTGCTGATGCTTTGCACATTTTTTTAAGTATTGCCACTACAAATTGTAGTGATGAAAGATCTTTTTAATATAAGCATATTATCAACTGAATCAGAATTTTTTGAATATACTGATTGTGCAGAAATTATCAATCAATTTACAAAAGGAAATGTAGAAAGAAGTACTTTTAAGATATTTCATTTATTTGTTTTAATAAAAGTGTGTACTGTTTTCATTTATGATTAATAAAATCAATATGTATTTACGTATTTACTTTTACAGTAAAAATTAGTAACCCCCACCCACTATCAGAGGGCGCATCATGTTACTAGCCCAGGGTGCCCAAATGTCTTAAGACGGCCCTGTACGTATATGGAGAAAATAAAAACTGAAAAAATCTGATTCTGTAAAGACATGCAATGGTGCATCCATCCCAATTGTTGGTCTCTCTTTATTAATACAAAGTTATTAATATTCATCTTGGGTTTAATATATGTGTATAATCAAATCTTTTATTTCAAAAAGTTAGGAACGTGACCATTAACATGAAATTGTATGACCCTAAAAATTTATGGAGTTGTTAACTCAATAACTCATATGACATTTTGTCAGCACTGTTGTAAGAAATTGTAGGTCCCAATTCATTTATCTATGCTTAGGTAAGTTTAACCGCACGTAACGTCGAAAACCGCGATGCTGACTGCAGTTGATAAGAATAACGTTGACCTACGAGCTATTTGATATTTTCCTGTCGAAATATCGGTTCTCTGTGTTCGCGCCACTACATCCTAGAGGGAAACTAGCGCCCTCTTATAGTTAGTGGAAGGAACTAATCAGTTTTAACCGAGACGGCCGAGGATGTCCGAGACGAGCATGGACGTTCGTGATTAGGATAAGGCGTTCTCCGTTACGAATATTAATTTTACAGGTATTTCGATAGTAGTTTAAATATTTTTAGATTGTATTGACTCGGATACATTTCACGAGACTCTACACAAATATTGTTTAACTATTCGTTAAATTGTTATTGGAATTTTGGCTAGTAAGAATGTTATAATAACGTCCAATACTACTATTTGAACATTTCTAGTGTGCTGTGACGCAGTGGTGAGGTCCATGTTCGTCTTAAGAGGAGCATTTGTTGCACCCGAGAGAATAGTATCCCACTGCTGGATGAGTTTTCTCAGCTATGGTAATGAAACTGAAGTAGACTCTATATTGAATGTTAATTGGGTAAACAGTATTTCATAGTAGGGATGGCATCGCTTGTAAACAATTACAGTTATTGCAGTTTACTGCTGTATAGAGGAATCCTTGTACATGGCTACAGAGTTAACTATAATCCATACAGCTTACTCCACATTACAATATTTTAGGCAAAAATCTTCCTAACAGACATTTCTCTTATCTTTTGTGGCTGAAGTTGGAGCATGCTACATTTTTTTGTATGACAGATAATTATTAGGCAACAAAAAACCTACGTGTTTCCAATTAAAACGTAACTTCCACATAAATGTATTTCTTCAAATATTATATCAATCCTCATATTTCATTGTTAAAAGCAAAGCTAAGTGAAGACAAATCTCACTTATCACAGTTGCAGTTGGACTTAATTATCCCCCAAACATTACCACTTTTTACATAGAAGTTTTCCTATTCCCTCATTTTCCCAAGTTTCCCTCCTTACTAGTAATATTACCTTAGAAGAGGTTAGATAAAGAGAGCAGAATTAGGATTTAGTGATATAATATTGCTGATACAAGTATTTATTTTGTGTCACTGAGATGGAATAACTCAATTTCCTTACTTTAAGAATTTTCTTTGCTCTAAAATTTATCTGATGTTTCACATTCATGTGAATGTCTCCTTTGGTAAGAAGGCTTTCTGGCAGCTAACTTCTTAATCGTATCCATGCTCATTCTTGGGGAAAAGTGATTGAATTTTCTAGCATTTCATAATTCTCATTATTAGTTAGACAAATGAAAAGTAGTTCAGTATTTTATCTTGTAGTTTATCTCAAGCAAGGGATGGCCAATGCTTCATTATAAATGTTTGATAAAATAGTCGACTTAGAACTGTTCTGGGTCAACATCGATCACAGCACCAATTTGTCAAGTGGGAGAGTGACGAACTATGTCAATATTCCTAAATTATTCCTAAGGAACAATTTTCAAATGTTGCAATATAAGCATATCACCCTTTTAAGATGGAACCGGCTAAAGTTTAGTATAGGTGACGTCCCTGTGGCGATGACTCAATCTCCATACTTCCTGGCTGTTGCTCAACTATCAACCCGTATTATGTTTGCTCTGCTTTGGGCACCGTATCTCTGGGATGGGGAGGGAGATATGGTTCCAGTCATGGTGACGAAGCTAAGCAATTGTTTGATAATTCAGCCATTTGAAAACTGCTATGCGTAAAGAACGTCTATGATTCACGTGCTACGTAGTTCATTTTCTTGCGAGTTACGGTACTGCGATCGACATTGACCCACAACATTTCTGTTCCAATAGTCTTCTTGAATTTAAATTCTTGTACATGCAATAATAAATGTAATATTTATTCTACATATTTGACTAATGCAATAATTATTCTTATAACTGTCAAAGTCTGGGGCAGTGTTCTTAACTACAACTTCTTGCTACAGTGATGACAGTATGACATGTTCACTGTGTTACTGAATTATTGTCGACATAAATACATTTTTATAGTAGCAAATTTTGTTCCTGGAAGTTTTGTAATTTAAAAAATAAGAATTGATTACATAGAGACATAATAGCCTAAGATGAATATCAATGGGGTCATAGAATAAGCTTTTGTTAGTATTAATTTAGAGTGGCAATTATTTCAAATTGATGCAACACCACATCTCTTTACTGAGTCAGATTTTCCCCAACTTTTTAATCGCACATTTTTTCTACTGCGTAAGAAGTGAAATATCCGTAGTCTTGAGCACTTTTTAAATTGTAACACATTTATCTTTGAATTATAAATATTAATTATGTATTTATTTTGATATCAATTTTCGTAATCAATAAATAACCAAGTGTTTTGGAACTAAAAATTGTAGTTTAACTGACCAACTTAGTAACAATGTTATTAAAGATGTATAAAAAATAATTTTACTTAATTTCTTCTTTAAAAATTTTCAAATTAAAGGGCAACATGCGTTTTTAGAAATTTAATTCTGTAAAATTATGCAATGATTTAACATGAGGGATGTAAGAATACCACTAATTGTAAGTGCCTTAATGCAATGGTTTCATAACTGTTGGGTGCATTCTTAAGGGGGCATGGTTCAGCTGGTAGGTGAGGGCATAAAACATTTGAATTATATTTACAATCTGTTTAATAATCATAATATTGAGACCTGGAATGTGCAGCAGTCAAATTCGAAATCTCATATTGTTAGAATTTATGACCGTTTTATTTTGATGGTTATATTCATGGAAATTGTATATCCAACAGATATTGTCAATGAACTATGTCTGAACATAGTAGAGAGGAGGTAAGAAGGGGCAAGGTATTGTTATGTTTGCCCTAATTTCAGCATGACATTGTTATGTACTAAATTTTTGATTTGTTTCTTTTGTTGTTTCAGAAGCATGGTTCCAAGAAATATATACCAGGCCATTGTGAACGTGATCTACCAAACTGCTAAATTGCTGGACCTGACATCTTTTGTGATACCAAAGGATACTAGGTGTGAGTGGCATCAATTTTTGTTACAAAGTAGAATGAATGAGCTTCCCACTTTACATGTTGTATTTATCAGGTTGAATCTCATGTGTGATGGTTACATCTTGCAAGGTGTCAACTAATGTTCCAATGTTTCTTTTTGATCTATTTATTCATGCAGAAGCAATAGGAATTGGAATGTAAAACAACAATGAAACACCTAGCTTGAACAATCTTTAACTCTAAAATTCACCTCTGATATTGTTATTACCATTTTGATTTCCTTTAGCATGTTGTTAAATAGTTCTGGAATAATGATTTTTAATTGATTTTAACATTTACGTTGACATCTATCTTAATTTATTGTCATTTTAATTTCTTAAAAATCTTTTAGTCTTAACATCAAAAAATAAAATTTTCACAAAATCAGAACGAATCCATTACTATTCCATACAGTGTGTTGTATAATATAATACGAATATATTTTGTTCTATTAGGTATATTATAAAATATACTTGTCTAATAACCATGTTTTTACTTTGGACTTTACCTCATTCATTGTCCTTAGTTGTCTAATTTTGCGTGGTAATTCATTAATAAAAGTAGTTTCTAATACCTATATCTGGGCTTTACCTTTCTTTGTATAATATTTTGGTATTTCATATATCACCATATCTCATAGGGTTATGCTTGTTTCATATGTTTTCCTTTTCTTGTTTTTGTTAGTGAAATAATTATCAATGATTATTACATACTTAAATAGATTATCATCAATTGGCAGTACATTTATTGTTTGAAATGGCTCATCATTAAATGCCCCATTTTTACTATTATTCCTGTAAAGTATTATTTTTTCTATAAGCCTAGCTCGACTTGATTTTAATAACTGGATACACATTTTCCCAGCAGAACCCCATACAGATACGCAATACCTCAACAGATTCTCAACGAGAGAAAAATACATAATTCTCATCACATGAATTGGAACAATATATTTATCATGATGAAATAGATAAGAAACATTCTGTAACTTAGAATTCAGATTTTTAATATGTGAATTAAATCTAAAATTTTCATCAATAACTGTACCTAAATACGTATATATTCATTTACCTGATCCAAAGTTTTACAAGCACAGGCTGTCAATTTTTTATACATACAATCATGGTTATGAATAACTATATTGATATTTACACGATCACAAGTTTTGTTCATAAAATACATTAACTTTGTTTTCTTTTCTTTAACTTATGATCATGCATCCACATCAATATATTATTTAGATCAGTTTGCATGTGTTTTTTAGCTTCAATAACATTCTTATGAGGGGCTATTAAAACTGTATCATCTGCATATAAAAGTATTTTATAATGTTTTACCACATAAAACATTTAATTTACATATGTAATGAAGAGAATGGGACCAAGTACAGTCATGCCTTGTTTAGAGCAAAGGATATGTTCCGGACAGTCTTTGCGCTAAACAAACTGATTATAACATGTACTTAGTAGTGATCAGTTCGCGAAATTGCAAGGTTCACTGTTTCTTTGTTTATTTATTTAATATTAATTATTAAAAATCAATATTAATACAATTTTAAATCTTTTGCGGCGGTGCTCGCATTTATGTATAGATCGCTAGGTTCTGCGAGTTATCATTTTCGTCACTGCAGCACTAAAATCTACGCGTAAATTACTTATTGTATGTATGTTGGGGGGGTATTCACCATTTTCAATAATTGCTTGAAATTCGTCAGGAAACTTTATATCTGCATCCAGGACCACCGAGATCCAGAATGGGCCCAGGGGAAAACAACCTTCAGTCTTACCTGAATGCTTCAAATATGCACAGACAACTTCTCTAATGTCAGTTGCTGTAAGAGGAACATGCCACTTGGAACACAAAATTAATCTCTCCACCTGTCTCTCCTCTTCTGCTTTGGTGAGAGCTGTTTGTCCCCCATGCTCTTGCTATACTTGCCTTTTACATTATCACAAGTAGATGTGAAAGGCACACCATACTTCTCAGATGCTTTTCTTATTGTAATAACTCCTTTCTTAACCTCTTCCACAGCTTTCCGCAAATTTTCCTCACTGTATTTATGTCTCATGTTTGGTCCTAGCTGCCTTAGGTATTTTCGTGGCATGATCAGTATCATCTCTGAATAAGCAAAAAAATCTTTAAAAATCTGTAAAAAATTCAAAACGTGAAGTATTAATCTGAAAATTAGGTTGGAGTTCGCAAATAAAACTTACTTTAATGTAGCGATGTTACAAGGGGTCTCTGATGAAATCAGTAGTCCCGCCAATAGAACGTAAACAATACTTCTAATTTTTAGCAAAACCAGACAACGTGTATCTCAATTCACGATGACTTACTCTGACAAAACTAGGATATTAACTACATTACATCTGGTCTGTAGTCTTACATCACATCTGGAAAATGATATTAGACGTAGTTTCCAAGTGGTCTCTAGGTGGCAGAACCATGCAGGTAAGCAAGTGCATAGATGATCGTTTTCACTCCGTCTGATTGATATCGCCCTGGTTTACAGAACTTTCTGACATCCATTCTTTCTTAGCTTGAATTAATTTCCTAGGTTTAACTTTTGTGCACTGCTTGTAAGATGCACATAAGTCCCCTTCTATTGTTTCAGTCATATTGCACACTTGGATTTTCAATCTCCAGTACAGTTTCCCAATTCTTATTTTTTATCAGGTATTTTCCCTTATTTATACAAGAATAACTCTTCTGTATATCCCTTTAGCTTTATTTTTTCTTTTCAAGTTTGATAGATCTACTGCTATTTCATAATGATCTGAGATGTTAGATTTTATAATTATACCCACAGTATTAAATAATTTGTCTTTATAATAAATATGATCTATACAAGATTTATCCAATCTTCCATCACAGACACACTCCCTTGTATAGTCATGTATTACTTGACTAAACCCTCGTGCAGCCAAGGCATCCTGATATTTAAGACTGTATTTCGTCCTTGTCTTTCACATTTATATTTACATCACCCACCATAATCATTTCTTTGTTACAGAACTTTCCTAACACAATACTTAATTCATGCATAAATAATATCTTACTATGTTTTGGTGTTCTTTATACACACAAAATAATTATATCACTATTATCTATTGTGACATTTAAACATTTTGACACAAAATAGGTTGTGTTAATTAACACATCCTTGCATTTTATTTCATCATTTACATAAATTATAATACCATCATCCCTGTGACCTTCTCTTAACTTAAAAAACGTATTAAACCTTGGTATTTTATATAATTGTTATTCAAATTGTGTTATATTTACCTCCATTAATACAATTATTCCTAATTTATTTATAATAACATTAATATTTAACAAAACTTCTGTCCAATGTTTCCTTAAAGATCTAATGTTTAAATGGTACAAAAGAGTAGAAAGTTACTGAGTTATATGTCTTACACTTTATTTTCTCAACCTTTAGCAGATTAATCAAATCCATATCAAAACTATAAACAATAAGCAAGTAGAAGGGATATACATTTAAATTATTTTGTTCAATTCCTTCTCATTTAGGATTTTTTAATTTGGGAATTTTCATCCTTTTTGATATTTTTTCGGCTTTATACCAAACAAATTTATAACCTAATAGCTTTACTGCTTGCCTTTCAAAGCAACATACTGTAATACCCAGTTAGATGATCGTTGCGAGTGTCACACAAACAATGGTTACTTTCTTTGGAACAATATAGTGTTTTTTCATATTCTTTTCAGGATCAACAATGAGATGGAATAGTTTAATGACCGTATTGAAAATTAAATTCTACCTCTTTTACCCCCAAAATTCTTCACATAGCCGATAAAGGTTTCAGGTTAAACATATTGGAAAAAATGGAAATTTAAATGAGAAACACAACCCTGATTTTCTTCTAGTCAACGAATACCAATTCCTTTCCTATTCCCCTTTTCTCATGTCAGTGCTTCCACCTCCTCCCACAATCACAACCCCTCCTTCCTCCCACCCCTCCCCATAAGTAATCTCGTAATTACTTGTTACTTGATGATGGTGATTATTCACCGAAACCGATAGTGTTTTGCAAAATTTGTGTGGAATCTGTAATAGTTTATTAAATTGTTTTATTATACGAATTATTCGTACTAATAATTCATCCCATCCTTTTATGATGGAATTCCACGAAGTCTCAGCCTTATCTATTAGTTTTAAATCATAAAATATCTAGGTAGAGGAAAATAAAGTGGATTAATGGGCCTTACCAAAAAATTTTCTTTTCAACCCATGCAAACAAAATACATAATGGCATGTTTGGAAATTTCTCGAATTTCTATTGCCAAAACTATTAGTTTTAATTAAGAGCTCTTGCTGACATTTCTGTGGCAATCATAGTATTTTCTCCAAAAAAGTTTTCAAGCAGAACTTAACAGATTATGGAGAGGAAAACATGGTTTCCCAATTGTCTGCACAAACAATCTTATAGCAAACAGTGTTAGCGATAGTGTTAGATTTACTCGGGAAAGGTTGGGTACCTCATTTATTAAAAATTAATTAAGAAATAATAAAACAGAAATGATATTTTTTTAGGTTAGGGAGGTGCTGCTACATGGTTTATTATGTTAATTGGGATAATTTAGTTATTTTCTATGATGAATCATTTAAAAATTCAAGTTAAAGTTCATGTTATATTTGAAGTCACACATCTTGTTAATGTCTTAAATTGAGAAATTTTAAAAATTAATCAACAGGGATTTCTGGGAGGTGCTTGAATCTTTGCCATTGGATCTCCAAAAGAAGTTTCTTCATTTTACCACTGGGAGTGACCGTGTTCCTGTAGGTGGGATGTCTGAAATGCCTTTCAAAATCACAAAACTTCCCCCAATTCCCAATCGAGGTTTCAACAGAATGAGAAGACGGATTGGGGGAACCAGGGGAAACAAGCAAAGCGAGGCGTGGGAATCTGATGAGCAAGAAGAACAACTCCCTGAAGCTCATACATGTTTTAACCAGCTTGTTTTACCCCCTTATCGCAACCAAGAAACACTGAGACAGAAACTGATCATAGCAATCTCTAATGCAGAAGGATTTGGATTGGAGTGACTGGGAGCATATTTTCATCTGCTTGCTGCAAAAGTTATTTCATTCTTGCCAGTTTTTAAAAAGACACTTGAGCTTATAGTAAAACATACAAATCCAATCTCAGTTAAATGAGAAGCAAAATTTATGAATCATTGTTCTGAATTATTTTAATATGTTTACATATACTATGTTGAAAATCATGTGTGCAATTTGAAGATTTATAAAATAAAGATTTTCTATTTGAGAAATGCGTAGACATTTCATTTACTTAATCACCTACATTCAAGTAAAAACAAATGCTAGCATAATAGTCATATGAAATGGTAACATAAAGATATTACTTAATAACTAGTAGAATTGCCCTTTAAATGTGGCGGGGATAAATAGTGTGCTTTATCATCGGGAAATGTGCATGTGTAAACATGATTATTTCATGTGAAAATATTCATTTTAGATTTTCAAAACATTCTCACTATATTACTGTCAAGTACATACTTCAATTTTTAGTAAATCTCAAGAAATGGTTTTCGAAAAAGCTATTTACATTTCACCATGACTGAAACACACATCATTTACACAAATTCCTACTTTGTTCAAGATTTTTTCCTTAGGATTTAAACATTGTTTCTCTTAGTTCAAGAGTCAGCTATTTACATCCTGGTTGCTATCAGAAAAACAATTTATGATTATCCCTTTTTTAATTGTTGAAATTTACTGCTCATATGAAGAAATAAATTCCGAATGGCTTTATTTGAAAACACATAAAGTTAAAACATTCCATAACATATCTATTTATAGGAATGCAGTGTCAAATATGTTACTGAATTTAAAATTGTAAACAAAACAAAGTAAATATGCACTCATTGTCAGTTCCATATAGTTTCAAATCCTTAAGTTTTCCAAGCATAACTCCGTGCATCTTATTTACGGCGAAAATCGTTCTCGAGTACAATCATTATGTTCTCCTTCATAATCCTGATATATTGGGACTTTGTATACGTGATTTTAAATTAATATGATTCGAATGAAATCAAAATTATTATACTTACTAATAAATAAAATGAACTTCCGTATACTCTGTAGCTAGATTTATAACCTAAAACCTTTTTCTTAGTTCCTTAAATAGTTCTACGTTCGAATTCCGTTTTCTATTTCATTGATGCTTTAAAAGGATTTACTCAAGGATTGTGCTTTTACCTTCTTTCCAGTACTTAAATTTAGCTTTCATTGTAAACTATTAAATAAAGCCAGTGTTAAAATTTATTAATTAATTAGCTGAAGTTCCCGTTGAATTTCAACGGATTTAGTGAATCTAATACTTCAACCGTGTTACATGTAAACATCGCAAGAATAACATAGTTCACAGTTAATTTTGAATTCTTAAAAGACATCCGATAAAGTAACGATAAATTCCTACTGCTTAGAATGCTGAACGGAGATGTAGCGCGCGTTAATGGTGATTTTCCTGGAATGGTTTCAGTAAACATGCATTTCGCGAATGTTCTTTCGTTCAATTAAATCGGCGCCACGAAATTTTATTTGAAGCGCCGCCAACCCAGAATGCACTAGAAACATTGGTCACGTGAGGAAAGGGGCGTGTTGGCGTAATGCGTTATTGAATTTTAAGGTAAGATTTTCGTAGCTTATTTTCGTTCACGGTCTTGAAACATTGAATTTGACTGTAATATGATGGCATTTCTGAGAGATATTCTTCACTATTAATATTTCTTTGTGTTGTTTTTCATGCAGGTAGAAAACTGTTTCATCCGAAGCCATGCCGTTCGAATTTCCATTTGTAGGTGAGCATGTATTTCGTAATTTAATATCCATAATCGCAGTTAGTAACAGCATTAGTTGATTCAATTACTATTGTTAATATAATATTTCTGTATTATATATTATTTATGTTATTATTAATTTGTGAAGAAAGAATCATTTTGGCAAACGTTTGATGACATTTAAAAATATTTTCAAAATATATCAGACCTTATAAATATCGCAGCATTCAACTTTTTAAAAAGTCTGGTTTTTGTGCATCCGTGGTATCAATTATTTTGGGCAATCAGCACTGCTATATTTACTGTTTTTCATGTCAGTATAAAGTTTTATGTCCCATAGTTACTATTATTCAACCATATAAATTCTGATTGAGAAATGGCTTGAGAATCTAACTGTTAATTCTATTTTGAGCATTTGGTAGAATAATTTAACATTACAAACTAGGTACCCTTAAGACACGTCATTTTGTGGCAGAAGATTATTTCTGATATAATTCTCTTGTTGTTTTAGCAGCGTAGTTTGAAGTTGATAGCTGGTTATTCTGACTTGGAGGACTACCATGTTTCAGTCATCCTTCATCAGCAAGGCTCTTCTTTCATTAGATGACAAGAAATCATATTGGTGAGTGCCATTCATTCTTTGTGTTACAAAGCAGAACGAATGAGCTTACCATTTTTGCTATCAGGTTGAACATGTTTACTGAGATTTTGGACTCTTTTCTGTTTTTCATCATATTTGTATCCTAAGCATCTTTTATTGCCCTGTAATTCACTTGAATGCATAAGTTTTTAAAAGCAATAGTGCATAGTATATTATTTTAATTCATTGCAGAAATAGAAGTAAATGCATTTAGTTTATGAATAAGAATTTTTGTTGAGATAATAAAAAGAAAACTATATTGTTTTAAATTGCCTATAATGATTAATAACCAAATTATACTCCTAAAAATTTGAAAAGGAATATTTCGTACAAGTTTTGGTCCAACCTTGTGGATTAGGATAATCTTTCTTATTTAAAACAGAAGCAGATCTTTGTAGCCTTCGAGGCTTTACTCAATACAACTGTTTGTGCTGCTCTTGTGTTATCTTAGGTTGACAAATGTTACAACTTGATTTATTTAAACAGGATTAGAGGGAGAAGTAGAGAAGAGAATTTAAATTGGTAACTAATTAAAAATTACAGTGGAGAAAGTAGAGAGTGGGAGAGATGAAAGATAGTGAATAAAAATGAAATAAATGGTCTTTAGTGTTTAAGGTAGAAATGGAGACAGATGTGAGAGCCAAATTCCTTAGTTAAAATTACAGTTGTTTGAAATCATTCAGTTAAAAACTTTTAGATTCTAAACCTGTGATTGATGGGATTGTTAAGATTAAATAAATTATTATACTTAAAAAAATGTGAGTTCAATGATCCTATTTCTTCTAGTTTAGCCTATGAAATCTTGTTCACTCCAATTGACAAATTGTTCATGATAGAATTTAGCATTTAGAAATAATTTAGTGTGTGCAATAAGAGAATAGAGTGCAGATTTCTGAGTAGGCTTAGGAGAGTCTTGAGAGCTTAAAAGAATCATCTAAAAATCAGAGTTGATGCCAACTTAGGTTTTAAAGCGATGCAGTAAAATCTCGATACAGTGTAACTCTTCAGAGCATGAATTTTTATATTTTATACTGAAAGTACGGTGTACTGTAAATACCGAAATACATGTCTATATATATATATATATATAACGCTAAGGCAATGTGTGGCACGCTTCAGTAGTTTGTCTATCTGCCGGCAGATGTCTCATTCTTAGGTGCGATTGCCAATAGATGTCTCATTCTTAGCTGCGATTGCCAATAGATAAAACTACTACTACTTGACTATATACTTTAAAATATACTTTTTAAAAGATACTTAACAGAGGTAATGGCTTCAAGAGCAACACATTACGCTGATTATAATGCGAGAAGAAGAGTGGAGCGAGCAAATCAATCTGTTGAAGAAGCAAATAGAAGAAGAACTGAAAGAAATCAAGCCGGCAGAGATCAAAGAGCCAATGAAGATGACCAACAAAGAGAAGAACGTAATCAAGAACAAGGAAGAAGATTGTAGTTTGGAATCGAGAGAAAATCGACTAAGCAAGAGAAGGCAAGCTAAACGACGTAGATTAAATGAATGTGCATTGAATACAAATAATTGTCAGGTTGAAGTTACCATTAAAGAACATAATTGCAGAAATATGACTCAGACCTGCAATTGCTGTGGTATGCTTTACTGGCCGAATGAACTCAACACTTCTAAAAAAATACGCCAAATGCTGTCACAACGGAAAAGTTTCACTCGAAGATTTATCGGAAATGCTCATAGAGAGAGACCGAAATGTTTCTTTTTAGACGGACCTGCAGGTACAGGAAAAACATGCGTTTACTCAACACTACATACAATCAGAGGAAAGGGAGATCAAGCTACTTCTATAGCTTCAACTGGAATAGCAGCTACTCTATTACCTGGAGGAAGAACTGCTCACTTTTCAAAATACCACTCATCCTAAATGCTACTTCGACTTTCAATTTAAAGCCAAACATACCCAAAGCAAAAGCACTCTTACAAGGGGAAGGCACTACTGACCCACAACCGATTTGGCTGAAACTTCGTAGAGATAATGTCCATGACGTCCGATTAATGAAAATATATACATATCAGGGCCAATACCCAGCTGTTTTTATTTTATTAACCCTCAAGCCCAATTATATTACACGACCGGGCACGTGGCATACTTTGTACACCGTGTAATTTTTACAAAATAACTCATTCGTTTGGTGTAATTATTAGTTTATTTTCATTAAAATGCTGTTTTATCTCTCATATCTATTAATACCAATGATAATTTTTGATTAAATATGTTGAATTCTGATTAAACATAATTTAATTGATTAATGTACATGTCTTATATATAAATATCATCTACAACATCAGAAGAGATGTTCTTCTGTAACCACACTAACTAACTCACGTACATTAACTTTTAAATTGTCTATAGTTGTGTTTTCACTTTTCAAACCAACAATTTCCATATTATTAGCCAGTTCTTTTTGCTCTAGGATATTCATTCGTGTTGTGAACTCCTCAATCACTTTATCCTAATTTTAATTCTTGTTTCAAATCAGCTACAACATCTTTGAAACACTTGATGTCATCATAAATTTTTTTCACATCTACCTTAAGTACATCATAATCATCACTGAAGTACTTTATAGCTTTTTTAAGATCTTTTATTTCAGCCACTAATTCTTTTATTTCGGAGGAGTAATCATTGTTACTATTACTCATGCTAGCCACTTCAATGTCTGTACCAGGTTCCTCTTGATTCCGGCAGTCAGCACACCAGTCTTCCTTCTTTCTGGCTGACTTACTTTTCCAGGTACTCTCTGATACATGTGCACATGCAAAGTGCATATTTTCATCACAACCACAACATTTCACACATTACCCGTCCTTTGGGAGTTGTTTAAGGCACTTCTTGCATACAACCATTTAAAAGCAGTGGTATGAGATTATTAAATACCCAGATTTTAAGTATTCTGCACTTATTATAGTAAGGAACTTCAAAAAGTGCTATTACTTGCTAACACTCACACAACGGGATGAGATTATTACATACCTAGTATATAATGATTCAGCACTTATTATCACAAAAAAACTTTTTAAAAATGCTAATAAAGGTGAGATATAATAAAACAGATGCCATTCAGTGGACATCAATATATAAGTATGTAAATACAGTGAAAACCGGTTAACACCTAATGATAGGGACCAGCACAATCATTTCGTGTTATCCAAATTTCGAGTTAACCGAATACCATGTTAATAGTTTTAATTGTAAAATTTTCATTTATCAAATATGGAATGAGGCTCGTAGGCAAATCCATGATACTTATCAATAATATGATGTAATACATAGCTGAAGATATTATCACAATCATGGGGAAAGTCTATCTCAAATAATTTTGCATGTATTTATTTTTGTGGGACCAAAAAATAATATCGTGTAAACCATTTTGCATTAACGAATGGATATATACTGAAAGTTATAGGCACTGGAACGGATCGAGCACTTTTTTCGTGTTAACTGATATTTCGTTTTAAGCGTTTTCATGTTAAGTGGTTTCCACTGTATATTGTTTCCAGAGTGTGGATGTTGTCATGATTGAGTATGGAGGCAGAATTAACAGCAGCTGATGTTTAAGGTGGATTCAGAAAAAATAGTTAAGGGGAGTGATGGCAACCAAAATTTTTAACAACGGGTTTGTTTTAAAATACATTTTTATAATTATTTGTTACATTCATATAATTATTTTAAAAGGAATTTATTGAGAAAATTAAAAAGAAAAAATCAATTTTCCATTCAATTTATTTCTGTTTTAAATGTAATTTTTTAAAAAAACTTCACGAAGCAATATCATTTTCCGAATATTTTTTTGCTACGGATTTTCTAATTCTTGCATCAACTGCTGTATGATGATCTTATCATAGTCACTTTTAATGAATAGTGTGCCATCCCATTCTCAAGTTGATGGTCCAAACAAAGATATAGTCATTACATCGGCGATATTTTCTACAAGAAGTAAATTTCTTTTTTCAGTAGCATATTATTCATGAGACTAAATGCTATTTCAGCTTCTGGTGAACTGACAGCAATCACTTTCATAATTTTTTTAGCTTTTTTGATGCTTTGAGGAATTTTGCTGTAAGTGTTATCTTTAACTTTATCTTACAATTAGCTTAAGGGCATTAGAAATTTATAAAGATTAACTATTATATGGAATTGTCATTTTTTTAAACAGGAAGGTATTCAGCCCTGTCAGGGCCGGTGATACTGTTAATAATCCTCCATGCTTCTTTGGAATTATTTGGAGCATTTGCAATCCTTGCATCATTTGGTAGTTTTATTAGATTTCTGTATTGATTATTTTTGGTGGAATATTGCTGATGGGTTACTAAGTTGCCAGAATATTTAATGTTATAGGATAAAATTTTGATATGATGAGACATAGTTAAGGTGACCAGACATCCTGCTTTTTTTTAACTCTTCCATCAAGATTGACACCAGTATATTACAAGGGTTCATTGAGGAGTACAAAAGAAAACAGTTTTGATTAACCTAAAAAACTTTAAGATTTAGTTGTAAACATTCTTACATAAAATGTTTGTTAAATCTTGGATGCATAATTTTATTATGTTACATGAATGACTATATATAGTTTTCTGACATTCAACTGCTTAAATGCAAATGCAGTTCCAAAGGCTAGATAGCATAAGTTGAGAGTTTGAATTAGGCTTTTTCAGAGGGGTAATTTAATTTTCTGCGCTGGTGAATAATTTATTTGCATTCGAGAATTATTTCCGTCGGCCCTGAATTATTGTTTCAGGTGCGAAATTAATTAGTAATTAATTTTTCACACATGATTTTTTTTGTGCCGGTGTATTAATTATTTATGGCTATTTACTTATTCAGTTGTGGATACTTTTCACGTTGGAAAATATTTTTTTGTCGTAAGTCAATTTTTTGATTTCGCGATTTTTTTTAAGCGCTGAACGTTTTTTTTCGCCGGCGAATTATTTTTATTCGGCGTTAATCAATTTTTCAATTTTCTCTCTGCCGAATTTATCTTGTGAATTTATTTTAAATTTTCCCTCGCATCTCGTTATTTTGCAGGGGAATTTATAAGTACATAATAAGAAAAATAATAATTAGGAAAATGGGCGCCGAGTGCGGCTTTCTTTTCGGAGACGACTTTTTCTATGGCGTCCTTACTTTTTTCGGTTTCGACTTATTTTACTCGGCGGCGATTTTTCTAGGCGGTTTCCTCGTCCGCGACTTTTTTTCGGCTGCGATTTACATTTAGATTTCCCTTTTTCCCGTTGCAAATATTTTTCGGTTGCGATTTTTTTCTGTCGGCAAAATTTGCTAATTTCTTTCCGATGGCGAATATTGTTTCTTATTGCGATTTTCTCGGCGACGACTTTTTCTCGCCCTCGACTATTTCTTTCGGCGTCAAGTTTTTTCTCCCCTGCGACTTATTTTCTCGATTGCTACCTTTTTCCTTAATCGGCTAGTTTTTTCTCGTCGGCGTCTATTTTTTTCCTTTCCTTTCTTTTGGCTGCGACCAATTTTTTTAGGTTATGCATTTTCTCCGATTGCAAATATTTTTCGATTGCAATTTTCATTTCCTTGGTTTAAATTGTCTAATTTCTTTCCGATGGCGAAAATGCTTTTCCGGTAACGATTCTTTTTCTGCGGCAGACTTTTTTTTTCTGCGGGGAACTTTTTTCCGTTCTTCGACTTTCTTCTCCGCTGTATTTGTTTTTCTCAGCAGCGACTATTTTTTCGGCGTCGACTTTTTTTGCGTAGAATTTTTTCCTCGGATGTCATACATACTCTGCCGTGAAATTTAAAAAAGTTGTCAGAAAAATAACTAATAAAGAAAACGGAAGCAAAACCCGCCCAGAGGCCGAACAACACCACAATGGGAAAGTGCTTCCCCAAACAATGCAAGGAAGAAGCGGATTCGACCACGGCGGCGGATCGACAGAGTGAAAAAATACCTTGTACTCTGGGCGGGGGGAACTTCACAGTGTTCACGCAAGGTAATTTTTTCACTCCGGCCGGCCCATCGGCGAACGGTCAGCCGCCGGGATCGAACCCGCTTCCTCAGCATTGAGGGGAAGTACGCCGCCTTCCCCACTGTGCTATCGAGACGACGAAGAAATGTAGGAAGTTTAAGCTATTTCCCTTTCGGCAGGCATTCGGAGGGGAGTGGATAGAAGAGGGGAGGGAGGTAGAGGGAAGAGAGGGGAGGTTCCCCCTGGAGTAGTTGAAAGAGGGGAAATGAAAGGGAGTTGGTATGGTAAGCGGGAGTCGTTCGATTCCGATAAGAAAATTGCAGTTTCTCATGACGTATAAGCAACAGAATTTCCTTCGTAAATGTAGGTGACTATAATATCACTGCTTCGCATCTCTTATCGAATAGTTCTGTATTAGAGCGTTATTCTCGTGTTGTTTATAGGTAATGGCGTCCACATAGTCATTTCTGGCAAAGAAATTTGACGTTTGCATTATAAGAAACCGGGATAATGTATTTTTTGCGTGGTTGAAGATTCTCAGATACGCGTTTTTGGTATGATGATCTGTTTTATGTAACGGTAACGATTTTTTCAAGAATTTCATTCATTTTTTTGCACGGTTTTTGATTTGTTAATAATTCATCACATTAAACTTAGGTGCTATTTTAAGTCATGCTTGTCTTGCCGCTGCTTTTTGATCACATGCAAATTCTTGACACAAAACTAACATTTCACTGTATATAATTGATTAATTTTCGTTGAACTACTTCGGAGATAGAATTGGTATATTTCACAATGTCCTTGTGCATTCTCATAATGGCTTCGTAAACCTGTTAGGTCTTTCGGAAGCGTGTTTACGCTGTTGCACGATTGTATCTTCTCTTTGAAATGCCTTTCAGACTACGTTCGCTTTACCATCATTCTCGAATACCGACCGGCCAATATGCTTTAAGTTTCAGAAAAAAAGATCGATAATCTGAATTTAACTGTTCGTGTATGTGAATAATCGATGTCCTTCCTTTCTAGGATTTTCCGGAGTTAGAATTCTCGAAAAATACCAATATCGAGTTGTGAAATAGCGTCTATCGAAATGCAGTCAGTCTGAACGTCTGAAAGATTTCTTGCGGCTACTTTTTTTCGACAGCTGAATGTGTCTTTCGGCGGCTAAATATTTTTTTCGACGTCTAATGTGTTTTTCGGCGGGTAAATATTATTTCGGCGTCAACTTTTTAGAGGTATATACTTTTTTTCGGCCTACTTTTTTTTCAGTGGCTAAGTATTTTTTCGGCGGCTAAGCATCTAAGCATTTATTTCGGCGACTAAGTATTTTTTTCGGCGGCTGAGTAATTTTTCCGGCGGCTACATTTTTTTTTCGTTGGCTAAATTCTTTTTAGGCTGTTAAATATTTTTGGCGGTTAGTTTTATTCGGTGTCTATTTTTTTTCGGCGGCTAAATATTTTTTTCGACGGCTACATTTTTTTTCGGTGGCTAAATTCTTTTTATGCGGTTAAGTATTTTTTCGGCGCCTACTTTTATTAGTTGTCTACTTTTTTTCGATCTACTTTATTTTCGCTGGCTAAGCATTTTTTCGGCGATTAAATAATTTTTTCAGCGGCTAAGTATTTTTTTCGGGGGCTAAATATGTTTTTGGCAGCTAAATATATTTATCGGCTTTCTCGGCGACTAAATATATTTTTCGAATATTGTTTTTGACGGCGAAATATTTTTTTGTGGCGACTAAATATATTTTTCGTCGGCTAAATATCGCATTTTCCTAATGCGATTTTTCTGCAGGTTAATTTTTTCCAAAGTCGTATTGCTTTTCGGAGGCAAATTTTTCAGATAGAAATGTTTTCCGCGTCCTAAGATTTCTTTTAGATGGCTAATTTTTGGAGTCTTTTGTGAAGAGGAAGCATTTTTCACAAGGCGAATTTTTTATTCCGAAGGTGAATTTTTTCCGAAGGCGTGTTTTTTGCAATAGCGAATTTCTTTCCTATTTCGCATTCTTTTCCGAGGGAGGACTGTTTTCTGATAGATGTTTTTTCAGATTGCTAATTTTTTGCGAAGGATATATTTTCTTATGGCGAATTTTTTCCGTTGTCAGACGTTTTCCAAGTGTCGGTTTTTCCTGGGGCTACTTTTTTTCAGCGCATGCTTTTTCGGCGACTATATGTTAATTATTTTTTTGGCGGCTAATATTTTTTTCGGCGGCTAAATATTTTTTCAGCGACTTAAATTATTTTTTTGGTTACTAAATATTAATTTTTTTTTCTGCGGCTAAATAATTTTTCGGTGGCTAATATTTTTTTCGGCGGCTACATATTTTTCCGCCGGCTCAGTTATTTTCACCGCGACTAAAAATTTTTTTCGGCGAATTTTTTTCCCTGCGGTGATTTTCTAATTACGAGTTTTTTCTGATATTGAACTTTTTCATGTGTCGGATTTTTCCCGTGGCGAATTTTATTAGATCTTGTTTTTTCTCCGATTTAAGATATTTTGCGATTTCGATTTCTTCTTTATTTACTTCTTTTCTCTGCGGTTATTTCATTCCGCAGCTCCATTTTTCCGGTAGCTATTAATGTTTCCACTGGCTAACATTTTTTTGGTAGCAAACGTTTCTTTCCTGCTGCGAGTTTTTTTTCGGCGGCAAGATATTATTTTTGCGGCGGCAAAATATTTTGTTTGCGGCGAGTTTATTTTTCGGAGGCTAAATTTATTTCTCTGACGTCTTTTTTCACCGGATAAATATTTTTTTCTGTGGCGAGTTTTTATTTCAGCAGCTAAATATTTTTTTTCTACGGCGCGCTTTTTTCGGAGGTTAATATTTTTTTTCTGCGCCGCGTTTTTTTTTCGGCCGCAAAATATATTTTTTCTGCGACGATTTCTTTTTCGGCGGCAATATTTTTACAGTTTTCCGATTGCCTTCGTGTAACCGCAATAAAATTTTAAAAGCTGAAGTCAAGTATCTAATTAAGTAAACGGAAGCTAAATATTTTTTTCGGCGGCTACATTTTCTTTTCGACGGCTAATTTTTTTTAGGCGGCGAAATATTTTCTTGCGGCGACTAAATATTTTTTTCTACGGCTACATTATTTTCGGTGGCTAGATTCCTTTTAGGCGGTAAAATATTTTTCGGCGGCTACTTTTATTCGGGGTCTACTTTGCTTTCGGCGGCTATATATTTTTTCGGCGGATAAATATATTTTTCGGCCGCTTAATACGTTTTTCGGCGGCTAAATTCTTTTTAGGCGGCCAAATATTTTTTTCGGCTGCTAAATTCTTTTTCGTCAAAAAAATATTTTTTCTCCGTCGCGTTCTTTTCTGACTCGATTATTTTTTATGCGGTAATATATTTACAAATTTCCGATTTTGCTCTTGTAACCGCAATGAAATTAAAAAAAGTTTAAAGGAAAATAACTAATTAAGTAAACGGAAGCAAAACCCGCCCAGAGGCCGAGCGGCACCACAGTGGGCGAGGGCTGCCCCAAACAATACAAAGAAGCGGATTAAACCACTGCAGCAGAACCGACAGAATGAAAAAGTACCTTGTACTCTGAGCGGGGGGAACTTCACAGTGTTCGCGCAAGGTAGTTTTTTCACCCTGGCCTCTTTAAGGCGGACTCTTTCTAATCCCCTTAGGCCCGCCGTCCACTGCAGCTAGAAATGTGTAGCGAGAAATGTGCGGCGAAAAATGTGTGAGCGAGGCGGGCGAGGTTTGTGCGTCCACTACGACGAGTTTCTTGCTCAACTAGAAATGTGTTTAGTTCCGAACGGTGCGGCGACGAAGTCGGACCCGTTCGATGTTCACCGTTTAAAAAGCACAAATATGTACCACTTTTGCCCAATTCCATCCCAATTGACTCCCAAAGGACTTCTTTCATTTTGACATTTTTATAATCTTCGTCCACAGTGTCGTGCAGACAGGAATGACTCCTTACTAACTCGATTAATTTTTCCATTATCTTAATCAATTACTATAAAAGATTTCAGGAACAGTACCTAAACGCAGTGTCCACAACTAACAATAAGCTACAAAGTCAACTGAATATCCTGTGAGAGAAGAGCTTGGAAGGATCACGTGCGGATGACTCAGGAATCATCGGGAAATGCTTGGGGAGGGGGTAAATGTGTAAGAGAAAATTCGCCCGACTAGCGACTTGGAAGAGGTTTCTCTCTCGACGCATTTCTCGCCTCGGTCAAATGTATTGACCCTCATTTAATCCTATGCTTTCGATTTACACATTTCTCGCCGCACATTTCTCGATACACATTTCTCGCTGCAGTGGACAACGGGCCTTAGGCGGAGGTTTCCGCCAGACATCTGAGGGTGATTGTACTGGAGTAATCGCCCGTGGGCGAACGGTTCTGCTGCAGGGATCGAACCCGCTTCCTCAGTATTGGGGGGAAGTCACCTTCCCAACTGTGCTACCGAGACGACATAGAAAAGTAGGAAATAAGTTAAAGCCTTTCGGAGGGGAGTGGAGGGAAGAGAGGGGAGGCACAGTGGAGAGGGTAGGTAGGTTCCCCCTGGAATAGGCGGAAGAGGGGAAATGAAAGGCGCGCACCCAGGGGGCGGGGGAGGGGGGTTGGTTTGATAGTCGATTTTATGAATCATTGTATGTTTCTTTTCACGGTTTTTTGTGCTTAAATAATTCACCACATTAAACCTTCGCTCATTTAGATCACATGCAACTTCCTGACCCGAAAATACCATTGCACTCTGTCGAACTGTTTTGAGTTCCTTGGGAGATAGAAATGGTATTTCGATAAGTTGTTTCGTAAGTTTGTTGTCTTCACGAAGCCTGTTTACGGTGTTGCACGATTTACTATTCTCTCTGAAATGCCTTTCAGGCTACGTTTATTTGACCATCCTTCTCGAATTTCGACCGGCCAATATTATTTCTGGTTCAAGAAAAGAAGATTGCTTGTCTAATTTGAGCCCTTCTTGTACGTGAATAGGCGACGTCCTCCCTTTCACCGATTTGCCGGAGTTCGAGTTAGAATCCTCGAAATTGAGGCGATAAATAGCGGCTACAGAAAGGAAATAACGTTTTGTGTTGAAGTGATGGCAGAAGGATACGGTTTCAAAGGCATTCCTTATGTAAGTTATGTACAAAACAGTATTGAAAGATATGCATTTCTACAATTTCCATTTAACCGGTGGATTAGTTAAAATGTTCATGTAAGGTGGAAGTTCTAATTGATGGATTTAATTAAATATTAATATTTAATTTAATCCTAATTCATCAAGCAGTTCAAGAAATTAAAATACCACTAACACTTTGATAAAGAATGTCTACAAGTTGAAAACTTACAAAATAACCCTTTTGCAGAATGAAGATAACAAATTCTGACTTGGATGGCTGCTATGAAGCTGATATTGGGATTATCTGAAACATCGATCGGAGAAGGGAGGCTTGATAATTCTGTTTTGGATTTGGTGAAGGTAATGTAACGTCAATTACTGCATAAGTTAATAAAATCTAACTATATATATTAATTTTACGTTGACGTCTTTAGACATTTGTTTACAATTTATATCGGCGTATTTCTCGAGAACCGTTCGTCGTAAAGATATGCGGTAAACGGCGTTTTGTTTCTACTGGTTATGAGGTCCCTGGAAAAATATTTTCGTTTGCTAAAGTGTCCCGGGTTCGAATCCAGGAGACAATTATATTTTCCCATAAGTTTACACGGGATTTTCGATTTTTCAGAGTGCAAGGTTTTCTTCCTTCATTCGATAAAATACGTAAAAATGGTCTGATTTTCTTTATACTATCATATTATTGGGATGTTTACACGTTACACGGTCGATATTTTCGGAAATACGAATTGTTTTTCGAAATTTTGCGGATTTTTCGTACTCATTCCGGGCGTTGCCAAGGAGACTCTCATTGTTGCCTCCGATTCATTTAATGTCAATTAAACTTTCTAATAGACGAAAGAAAAGTTATTCGCGTCGAACTGTTGTTTGAGCATCGAAATTAATGAATCATAGCCACGTAAATACGAATAATTCGTCTGTCGACTGCGTATGGGGCAGTATGGGAAGCGTTTGTAGCTGTGTGAATAACGTGTAACAAACAAGTTCCCAGCGAATTGTTTTATTTTAAATTGTGCAATTTGTTTTTATTTTGTTTAAATTGATTCTATAAAGAATTGTTTCATTTTAAATTGTGCAGTTAATTTGATTTTTATTTTGTTTCAATTGATACTATAACGTTTTAAAATGGTTACGTTGACGACTGTCAGCATTTGTTTACAATTTATTGTTAACATCTGTATAACAGCTGTCAATAACATGTGTATAAGAAATCTAACTATATGTTAATTTTACGTTGACGTCTGTCAGCATTTATGTACAATTTGTTGTTAACATCTGTAGATGTACTAGAAACTTGAAATTTGGTAGGATTATAGGTTTTACGCTTACTCTTTAAATTAAGGTGAGATAGAATGCATTTTTATTTTAATACTTTGCATTTCATTTATATTTCATTAATTATTCAATAAAAATTATTTCACTAAACCTTCAGTTTATGTAAATTGCATTGAGGATCGGAGATCCGGGGCTGCCCTACTATACGAGGTATACTCTGCAGAGGTGGAAGAAACAGTTATTTTTGATTGTTAACTGGGTTCCAGTTGTTTGATTTGTCATTAACTTTTCCGTCGCTTGAAATTGAAAAGCTCAATCGCATTTCTTTTTTCTAGAGCGAGTACCAACCCTCTTTTCTCCCCTATATCCCGAGAGTCGGTACGTTTGTATCACAATTGACAACGTAACATGTTCAATAAATGTTTGGTGGAATAATCATATAGTTGAGCCGCCCCAAGAGAAAATCCTGGCTATGCGTCTGCGTGTGAGCAACAAATTCCTCCGTAAATGTCGGTGAGAATATCACTGCACGGCATCTCGTATCGTATAGTTCTCTTTTCTATATTAGAATGCTATTCTCGTGTCATTTATAAATACGACCACATAGTCATTTCTGGCAAAGAAATTTGACGCTGGACGATTCTCAGTTACGCGTTTTTCGTTTGTTGGTCAGCGTTGATCTATGTAGCGGTTAGATAGCAGATTTTTCCAAGCATTTTGTATTTGTTTGCACGCTTTTTCGTGTGTTAATATAACTCACATAGGTGTGACTAGGATACTCTGACTGACTTAGTGTCTTAATATGAGACACCTAGGTATTACTAGTATACTCTGACTGACTTAATGTCTTCATATACGACCCCTAGATATTACTACGATACTCTGACTGACTTAGTGTCTTAATATAAGACTCTGACTGACTTAGTGTCTTAATATAAGCCACCTAGGTATTGCTAGGATGCTCTGACTTAATGTCTTAATATAAGACATCTAGGTATTACTAGGATACTCTGACTGACTTAGTGTCTTAATATAAGACTCTGAAGACTTAGTCTCTTAATATAAGACAGCTATGTATTACTAGGATACTCTGACTGATTTAGTGTCTAAATATAAGTATCTGACTCTCTTAGTGTCTTAATATAAGACACCTAGGTATTACTAGGATACTCTGACTGTCTTAATATAAGACACCTACATATTACTAGGATACTCTGAGTGACTTAGTATCTTAATATAAGTAACTGACTGACTTAGTATCTTAATATAAGACACTGACTGACTTAGTGTCGTAATATAAGATACCTAGGTATGACTAGGATACTCTGACTGACTTAATGTTTTTATATGACACCTAGGTATTACTAGGATACTCTGACTGACTTAGTTTTTTAATATAAGTCTCTTACTGACTTAGTGTCCTAATATAAGACACCTACATATTACTAGGATACTCTGACTGACATAGTGTGTTAATATAAGATTCTGAAGACTTAGTCTCTTAATATAAGACAGCTACGTATTACTAGGATACTCTGACTGATTTAGTGTCTAAATATAAGTATCTGACTCTCTTAGTGTCCTTTGTTGACAATGTCACATTTTTGGGCATCAAGGTTGACAAATTATTGAAATGGAACTCTCATTTAGACTATCTGGCATCCAAGTTAAGTAAAGTTATCTTTCAACTTAAGACTTTTAGACTTAGTACCAGTATAAATATTCTGAGGTGTGTTTATTTTTCAAATTTTCATTCATGTCTGTCTTATGGTATCATCTTTTGGGGGGGCGCTTCTAATAGTATTTTAATTTTCAGATTGCAAAAAAGAGCAATACGAATTATTTTGAAATTGAACTCCCGTGAATCTTGCAGGGATCATTTTCAGGACCTTGGTATCTTGCCACTACCAGCGTTACATATTTATGAATTAATTTTGTATGTAAAAAAGAATATTAGTTTATTTGACTTAAATTCTAGTTTGCATAACCACAGCACAAGGTCAAAGGATGATATTCATGTTTTACAAAGACATTCTGCTCTTTGCAGCAATGGTCCTCATCATCAAGGCATTAAGTATTATAATAGTTTGCCACCAGCACTAAAAAATATTGAAACGATTGCATCATTTAAAATGCAACTCAAGACCTTTATGTTAAAGCACTCTGTTTATAGTGTTGATGAGTTTCTCCTGTTATGCAGTAAACCTGGCATATTATTGCATTACTGAATATTTACAGGAAATTATAGTGTTTTTTTATGTTTGTGTATTATGTATTTGTCTTTTTTCTGACGGGTGCTATGTCTTACTGACCAACAGCATTAAATAAATTGAATTGAATTGAATGTTTTTATATGACACCTAGGTATTACTAGGATACTCTGACTGACTTAGTTTTTTAATATAAGTCTCTTACTGACTTAGTGTCCTAATATAAGACACCTACATATTACTAGGATACTCTGACTGACATAGTGTGTTAATATAAGATTCTGAAGACTTAGTCTCTTAATATAAGACAGCTACGTATTACTAGGATACTCTGACTGATTTAGTGTCTAAATATAAGTATCTGACTCTCTTAGTGTCTTAATATAAGACACCTAGGTATTACTAGGATACTCTGACTGTCTTAATATAAGACACCTACATATTACTAGGATACTCTGAGTGACTTAGTATCTTAATATAAGTAACTGACTGACTTAGTATCTTAATATAAGACACTGACTGACTTAGTGTCGTAATATAAGATACCTAGGTATGACTAGGATACTCTGACTGACTTAATGTTTTTATATGACACCTAGGTATTACTAGGATACTCTGACTGACTTAGTTTTTTTAATATAAGTCTCTTACTGACTTAGTGTCCTAATATAAGACACCTACATATTACTAGGATACTCTGACTGACATAGTGTGTTAATATAAGATTCTGAAGACTTAGTCTCTTAATATAAGACAGCTACGTATTACTAGGATACTCTGACTGATTTAGTGTCTAAATATAAGTATCTGACTCTCTTAGTGACTTAATATAAGACACCTAGGTATTACTAGGATACTCTGTCTGTCTTAATATAAGACACCTACATATTACTAGGATACTCTGAGTGACTTAGTATCTTAATATAAGTAACTGACTGACTTAGTATCTTAATATAAGACACTGACTGACTTAGTGTCGTAATATAAGATACCTAGGTATGACTAGGATACTCTGACTGACTTAATGTTTTTATATGACACCTAGGTATTACTAGGATACTCTGACTGACTTATTTTTTTTAATATAAGTCTCTTACTGACTTAGTGTCCTAATATAAGACACCTACATATTACTAGGATACTCTGACTGACATAGTGTGTTAATATAAGATTCTGAAGACTTAGTCTCTTAATATAAGACAGCTACGTATTACTAGGATACTCTGACTGATTTAGTGTCTAAATATAAGTATCTGACTCACTTAGTGTCTTAATATAAGACACCTAGGTATTACTAGGATACTCTGACTGTCTTAATATAAGACACCTACATATTACTAGGATACTCTGAGTGACTTAGTATCTTAATATAAGTAACTGACTGACTTAGTATCTTAATATAAGACACTGACTGACTTAGTGTCGTAATATAAGATACCTAGGTATGACTAGGATACTCTGACTGACTTAATGTTTTTATATGACACCTAGGTATTACTAGGATACTCTGACTGACTTAGTTTTTTAATATAAGTCTCTTACTGACTTAGTGTCCTAATATAAGACACCTACATATTACTAGGATACTCTGACTGACATAGTGTATTAATATAAGATTCTGAAGACTTAGTCTCTTAATATAAGACAGCTACGTATTACTAGGATACTCTGACTGATTTAGTGTCTAAATATAAGTATCTGACTCTCTTAGTGTCTTAATATAAGACACCTACATATTACTAGGATACTCTGAGTGACTTAACGTTTTTATATGACACCTAGGTATTACTAGGATACTCTGACTGACTTAGTTTTTTAATATAAGTCTCTTACTGACTTAGTGTCCTAATATAAGACACCTACATATTACTAGGATACTCTGACTGACATAGTGTATTAATATAAGATTCTGAAGACTTAGTCTCTTAATATAAGACAGCTACGTATTACTAGGATACTCTGACTGATTTAGTGTCTAAATATAAGTATCTGACTCTCTTAGTGTCTTAATATAAGACACCTAGGTATTACTAGGATACTCTGACTGTCTTAATATAAGACACCTACATATTACTAGGATACTCTGAGTGACTTAGTATCTTAATATAAGTAACTGACTGACTTAGTATCTTAATATAAGTAACTGACTGACTTAGTATCTTAATATAAGACACTGACTGACTTAGTGTCGTAATATAAGATACCTAGGTATGACTAGGATACTCTGACTGACTTAATGTTTTTATATGACACCTAGGTATTACTAGGATACTCTGACTGACTTAGTTTTTTTAATATAAGTCTCTTACTGACTTAGTGTCCTAATATAAGACACCTACATATTACTAGGATACTCTGACTGACATAGTGTGTTAATATAAGATTCTGAAGACTTAGTCTCTTAATATAAGACAGCTACGTATTACTAGGATACTCTGACTGATTTAGTGTCTAAATATAAGTATCTGACTCTCTTAGTGACTTAATATAAGACACCTAGGTATTACTAGGATACTCTGTCTGTCTTAATATAAGACACCTACATATTACTAGGATACTCTGAGTGACTTAGTATCTTAATATAAGTAACTGACTGACTTAGTATCTTAATATAAGACACTGACTGACTTAGTGTCGTAATATAAGATACCTAGGTATGACTAGGATACTCTGACTGACTTAATGTTTTTATATGACACCTAGGTATTACTAGGATACTCTGACTGACTTATTTTTTTTAATATAAGTCTCTTACTGACTTAGTGTCCTAATATAAGACACCTACATATTACTAGGATACTCTGACTGACATAGTGTGTTAATATAAGATTCTGAAGACTTAGTCTCTTAATATAAGACAGCTACGTATTACTAGGATACTCTGACTGATTTAGTGTCTAAATATAAGTATCTGACTCTCTTAGTGTCTTAATATAAGACACCTAGGTATTACTAGGATACTCTGACTGTCTTAATATAAGACACCTACATATTACTAGGATACTCTGAGTGACTTAGTATCTTAATATAAGTAACTGACTGACTTAGTATCTTAATATAAGACACTGACTGACTTAGTGTCGTAATATAAGATACCTAGGTATGACTAGGATACTCTGACTGACTTAATGTTTTTATATGACACCTAGGTATTACTAGGATACTCTGACTGACTTAGTTTTTTAATATAAGTCTCTTACTGACTTAGTGTCCTAATATAAGACACCTACATATTACTAGGATACTCTGACTGACATAGTGTGTTAATATAAGATTCTGAAGACTTAGTCTCTTAATATAAGACAGCTACGTATTACTAGGATACTCTGACTGATTTAGTGTCTAAATATAAGTATCAGACTCTCTTAGTGTCTTAATATAAGACACCTAGGTATTACTAGGATACTCTGACTGTCTTAATATAAGACACCTACATATTACTAGGATACTCTGAGTGACTTAGTATCTTAATATAAGTAACTGACTGACTTAGTATCTTAATATAAGACACTGACTGACTTAGTGTCGTAATATAAGATACCTAGGTATGACTAGGATACTCTGAGTGACTTAATGTTTTTATATGACACCTAGTATTACTAGGATACTCTGACTGACTTAGTTTTTTAATATAAGTCTCTTACTGACTTAGTGTCCTAATATAAGACACCTACATATTACTAGGATACTCTGACTGACATAGTGTATTAATATAAGATTCTGAAGACTTAGTCTCTTAATATAAGACAGCTACGTATTACTAGTATACTCTGACTGATTTAGTGTCTAAATATAAGTATCTGACTCTCTTAGTGTCTTAATATAAGACACCTACATATTACTAGGATACTCTGAGTGACTTAACGTTTTTATATGACACCTAGGTATTACTAGGATACTCTGACTGACTTAGTTTTTTAATATAAGTCTCTTACTGACTTAGTGTCCTAATATAAGACACCTACATATTACTAGGATACTCTGACTGACATAGTGTATTAATATAAGATTCTGAAGACTTAGTCTCTTAATATAAGACAGCTACGTATTACTAGGATACTCTGACTGATTTAGTGTCTAAATATAAGTATCTGACTCTCTTAGTGTCTTAATATAAGACACCTAGGGATTACTAGGATACTCTGACTGTCTTAATATAAGACACCTACATATTACTAGGATACTCTGAGTGACTTAGTATCTTAATATAAGTAACTGACTGACTTAGTATCTTAATATAAGTAACTGACTGACTTAGTATCTTAATATAAGACACTGACTGACTTAGTGTCGTAATATAAGATACCTAGGTATGACTAGGATACTCTGACTGACTTAATGTTTTTATATGACACCTAGGTATTACTAGGATACTCTGACTGACTTATTTTTTTTAATATAAGTCTCTTACTGACTTAGTGTCCTAATATAAGACACCTACATATTACTAGGATACTCTGACTGACATAGTGTGTTAATATAAGATTCTGAAGACTTAGTCTCTTAATATAAGACAGCTACGTATTACTAGGATACTCTGACTGATTTAGTGTCTAAATATAAGTATCTGACTCTCGTAGTGTCTTAATATAAGACACCTAGGTATTACTAGGATACTCTGACTGTCTTAATATAAGACACCTACATATTACTAGGATACTCTGAGTGACTTAGTATCTTAATATAAGTAACTGACTGACTTAGTATCTTAATATAAGACACTGACTGACTTAGTGTCGTAATATAAGATACCTAGGTATGACTAGGATACTCTGACTGACTTAATGTTTTTATATGACACCTAGGTATTACTAGGATACTCTGACTGACTTATTTTTTTTAATATAAGTCTCTTACTGACTTAGTGTCCTAATATAAGACACCTACATATTACTAGGATACTCTGACTGACATAGTGTGTTAATATAAAATTCTGAAGACTTAGTCTCTTAATATAAGACAGCTACGTATTACTAGGATACTCTGACTGATTTAGTGTCTAAATATAAGTATCTGACTCTCTTAGTGTCTTAATATAAGACACCTAGGTATTACTAGGATACTCTGACTGTCTTAATATAAGACACCTACATATTACTAGGATACTCTGAGTGACTTAGTATCTTAATATAAGTAACTGACTGACTTAGTATCTTAATATAAGACACTGACTGACTTAGTGTCGTAATATAAGATACCTAGGTATGACTAGGATACTCTGACTGACTTAATGTTTTTATATGACACCTAGCTATTACTAGGATACTCTGACTGACTTAGTTTTTTAATATAAGTCTCTTACTGACTTAGTGTCCTAATGTAAGACACCTACATATTACTAGGATACTCTGACTGACATAGTGTATTAATATAAGATTCTGAAGACTTAGTCTCTTAATATAAGACAGCTACGTATTACTAGGATACTCTGACTGATTTAGTGTCTAAATATAAGTATTTGACTCTCTTAGTGTCTTAATATAAGACACCTAGGTATTACTAGGATACTCTGTCTGTCTTAATATAAGACACCTACATATTACTAGGATACTCTGAGTGACTTAGTATCTTAATATAAGTAACTGACTGACTTAGTATCTTAATATAAGACACTGACTGACTTAGTGTCGTAATATAAGATACCTAGGTATGACTAGGATACTCTGACTGACTTAATGTTTTTATATGACACCTAGGTATTACTAGGATACTCTGACTGACTTATTTTTTTTAATATAAGTCTCTTACTGACTTAGTGTCCTAATATAAGACACCTACATATTACTAGGATACTCTGACTGACATAGTGTGTTAATATAAGATTCTGAAGACTTAGTCTCTTAATATAAGACAGCTACGTATTACTAGGATACTCTGACTGATTTAGTGTCTAAATATAAGTATCTGACTCTCTTAGTGTCTTAATATAAGACACCTAGGTATTACTAGGATACTCTGACTGTCTTAATATAAGACACCTACATATTACTAGGATACTCTGAGTGACTTAGTATCTTAATATAAGTAACTGACTGACTTAGTATCTTAATATAAGACACTGACTGACTTAGTGTCGTAATATAAGATACCTAGGTATGACTAGGATACTCTGACTAACTTAACGTTTTTATATGACACCTAGGTATTACTAGGATACTCTGACTGACTTAGTTTTTTAATATAAGTCTCTTACTGACTTAGTGTCCTAATATAAGACACCTACATATTACTAGGATACTCTGACTGACATAGTGTGTTAATATAAGATTCTGAAGACTTAGTCTCTTAATATAAGACAGCTACGTATTACTAGGATACTCTGACTGATTTAGTGTCTAAATATAAGTATCTGAATCTCTTAGTGTCTTAATATAAGACACCTAGGTATTACTAGGATAGTCTGACTGTCTTAATATAAGACACCTACATATTACTAGGATACTCTGAGTGACTTAGTATCTTAATATAAGTAACTGACTGACTTAGTATCTTAATATAAGACACTGACTGACTTAGTGTCGTAATATAAGATACCTAGGTATGACTAGGATACTCTGACTGACTTAATGTTTTTATATGACACCTAGGTATTGACTCGGTAAATTGTACTGCCAGATTTCTTTTTCAATGTATTTACTCCCCATGTATTTCCCTATAATTGTTCCTATACTCTCTTTTCTTTTACATCATAATAAAATGTTTAGTTCTTTCCATGTCTCCTTAATATTACCTTTCAGTGAATCAAATTTTGTATAATCTTTTTTTGCTTTCCTAATTAGATTCACAGATTTCTTTGCTTCTTATAGTTTAAATGTTGTATTAGAGGGATTGTTTTTCCATAATTGATATAACCTCTCTTTTTTGTATTTCCTTCATAACATTGTTGTTCATCCACCTTTTTTTCAATACAAATTTGCATTTAGTCTTCTCTGCATTATCGTAGACACTATTCATTCTTAGGTTTAAGTTTTCATACAAGTTAACATTATCTATATCATGCAGGTCCTGTTATTTAGTGGAGTTAATGCGTCTTTTTACTTCCTTTTCATCAAGATAACTGGAGTGAATAGGAGGTTGCTCTACACCATCTCTATAAATAAATCCTGTTAAGTAATGGTCAGATATTTTCGTCTGAAATATAAATGATGAAATATCTTTTATAGGGCCTCTATAGGCAATATGGTCAATACAGAACCTTACCATTCTATTTAATCTAAATTATTCTCTTGTATATGTTTATTAATTGAATGAAACCTTGTGGTGATAGAAAATTTTGGTATCTCAATGAATGTATGTCAGATTTATCTTTTATGTTTATATCTCCTGCTTTGACTACTATTTTTACAATCAGTTAAGGCTAGACTTAATTCCTCAAGAAATTCATTTTTATTTAATGATGGGGGTCTATATATACCAATTAGCAAAATTTGCATGCTCTTAATATTGATTTCGCAAGGTATTACTTCAGCAGAGTTCATTGTAATTACTTTTTGATTAAAATATGTCATCCTTAATGTAAAGGATTTGGCTACCACCCCTCTTATTTTGCCTTAAGTTATACACCATATTATATAAATCTATATTATTAGAATTCACATTTACCTCAGTAAGCAATACAAACAAATATTGAGAGCAATATGATAGTTCTTGAATAATGTATAAAATTTCATCCCAACTGTTTGATAGACTTCTAACATTCAGATGATAGAACAGAAGATTTGCAAATGATACATTTTGTATAAGGCTGTTTAAAGAGCTTGTCTTGTTTCTTAATTTAACGATAATTTTTTTGCTTTTCTCCTGGTCCTTTTGATTCATCACAAATTGACAATGTCAAAAGGATCAAAATTTTTACAACGTAGATCATTCACAAGTTTCTTGATGTGATCCCAAGGTTATCACCTTTTTCAATCAGACCAACTATTACTATGTTAGAACCTAAATCTTTTTACTCTGTCCTTGTTTGCATTTTCCCTATGGAGATCGACCACCTCCTGCTTTACTTCTTTAATAATATTTTGATTTACGCATAGCGTCTCCCTTACTTCATCATACCCAGTCACAAAGGAAAGATAAAATTTTCTTTGTGTGTGTATTAAAGTCTTTTTTGATACCTTTCAATTCATGCATAATTAGGTTTAAATTTCTTTCAATGTTACACCAGCCTTTGAATCTTCTCCGTTGTATCCATTATCAGCTGGCCTCGCTGTATTTCTGCAGCTTAAGCATCTCCATTCATCCTTTGCTTTAGTCGACTCGGATTTCCAGGTTGAATTCCATTTTAAATAAAAGCAATAATTCTCCTGTTGATATTTCAACAGGCATTATACTAATTATGTATAATGCACATGTATAATGGCATGGCATCCACACAGGAAAAATAAAAGTACAAATCATCAGTAGTGATTGTCTAGAAGTAATAACGAAATAGGGAATTCTTTGTTTCAGAGACATACTCTGCATAAATCCTAATTGACTGCTCTCAAACTGTGGATATCCATTCCGATGCTACAGGAATGATGGATAATGCTGCTCTGAGACACCAGAATTTGCAGTCAGTGTTCAACTCATCTCTGCACCTGCATAAAGAAGAAATTGGATGTTTGACTAAAAATATGTACATATTAACATAAATGTCAATCTGTATAGAATCTTGTGATTAAATCTTATTTAAAAATTGTAATTGCTTTACTAAGTAGCATTGCCTAGGTTACAGGTACAGCTACTTCAAAGAACACTAATAGAGAACTGCATTATCAGATAGGACATGAAAGCACCTTCCAGAGAATGTTGCTGTGATAGATCATGATGAAACCTTTGGTAGAGATTGATGTGTCAATGACAGTAAGAAACCTGAAATATGAAAGCACTTTCCAGAGAATGTGGCTGTGATAGATCATGAGGAAGCTTTTGCTAGAGATTGAAATATGGTAGGTAGTCGGGGTATCCTAGTAATACCTAGATGTCTTATATTATGACAGTAAGTCAGTCGGGGGTATCCTAATAATACCTAGGTGTCTTATATTAAGACACTAAGTCAGTCAGAGTATCCTAGTAATATCTAGGTGTCATCTATTAAGACATTAAGTCAGAGTATCCTAGTTATACGTAGGTGTCATCTATTAACACATTAAGTCAGAGTATCCTAGTTATACGTAGGTGTCTTATATTAAGACACTAAGTCAGTCAGAGTATCCTAGTAATATGTAGGTGTCTTATATTAGGACACTAAGTCAGTAAGAGACTTATATTAAAAAACTAAGTCAGTCAGAGTATCCTAGTAATACCTAGGTGTCATATAAAAACGTTAAGTCAGTCAGAGTATCCTAGTCATACCTAGGTATCTTATATTACGACACTAAGTCAGTCAGTGTCTTATATTAAGATACTAAGTCAGTAAGTTACTTATATTAAGATACTAAGTCACTCAGAGTATCCTAGTAATATGTAGGTGTCTTATATTAAGACAGTCAGAGTATCCTAGTAATACCTAGGTGTCTTATATTAAGACACTAAGAGAGTCAGATACTTATATTTAGACACTAAATCAGTCAGAGTATCCTAGTAATACGTAGCTGTCTTATATTAAGAGACTAAGTCTTCAGAATCTTATATTAATACACTATGTCAGTCAGAGTATCCTAGTAATATGTAGGTGTCTTATATTAGGACACTAAGTCAGTAAGAGACTTATATTAAAAAACTAAGTCAGTCAGAGTATCCTAGTAATACCTAGGTGTCATATAAAAACATTAAGTCAGTCAGAGTATCCTAGTCATACCTAGGTATCTTATATTACGACACTAAGTCAGTCAGTGTCTTATATTAAGATACTAAGTCAGTCAGTTACTTATATTGAGATACTAAGTCACTCAGAGTATCCTAGTAATATGTAGGTGTCTTATATTAAGACAGTCAGAGTATCCTAGTATTACCTAGTTGTCTTATATTAAGACACTAAATCAGTCAGAGTATCCTAGTAATACGTAGCTGTCTTATATTAAGAGACTAAGTCTTCAGAATCTTATATTAATACACTATGTCAGTCAGAGTATCCTAGTAATATGTAGGTGTCTTATATTAGGACACTAAGTCAGTAAGAGACTTATATTAAAAAACTAAGTCAGTCAGAGTATGCTAGTAATAGCTAGGTGTCATATAAAAACATTAAGTCAGTCAGAGTATCCTAGTCATACCTAGGTATCTTATATTACGACACTAAGTCAGTCAGTGTCTTATATTAAGATACTAAGTCAGTCAGTTACTTATATTAAGATACTAAGTCACTCAGAGTATCCTAGTAATATGTAGGTGTCTTATATTAAGACAGTCAGAGTATCCTAGTAATACCTAGGTGTCTTATATTAAGACACTAAGAGAGTCAGATACTTATATTTAGACACTAAATCAGTCAGAGTATCCTAGTAATACGTAGCTGTCTTATATTAAGAGACTAAGTCTTCAGAATCTTATATTAACACACTATGTCAGTCAGAGTATCCTAGTAATATGTAGGTGTCTTATATTAGGACACTAAGTCAGTAAGAGACTTATATTAAAAAAACTAAGTCAGTCAGAGTATCCTAGTAATACCTAGGTGTCATATAAAAACATTAAGTCAGTCAGAGTATCCTAGTCATACCTAGGTATCTTATATTACGACACTAAGTCAGTCAGTGTCTTATATTAAGATACTAAGTCAGTCAGTTACTTATATTAAGATACTAAGTCACTCAGAGTATCCTAGTAATATGTAGGTGTCTTATATTAAGACAGTCAGAGTATCCTAGTAATACCTAGGTGTCTTATATTAAGACACTAAGAGAGTCAGATACTTATATTTAGACACTAAATCAGTCAGAGTATCCTAGTAATACGTAGCTGTCTTATATTAAGAGACTAAGTCTTCAGAATCTTATATTAACACACTATGTCAGTCAGAGTATCCTAGTAATATGTAGGTGTCTTATATTAGGACACTAAGTCAGTAAGAGACTTATATTAAAAAAACTAAGTCAGTCAGAGTATCCTAGTAATACCTAGGTGTCATATAAAAACATTAAGTCAGTCAGAGTATCCTAGTCATACCTAGGTATCTTATATTACGACACTAAGTCAGTCAGTGTCTTATATTAAGATACTAAGTCAGTCAGTTACTTATATTAAGATACTAAGTCACTCAGAGTATCCTAGTAATATGTAGGTGTCTTATATTAAGACAGACAGAGTATCCTAGTAATACCTAGGTGTCTTATATTAAGTCACTAAGAGAGTCAGATACTTATATTTAGACACTAAATCAGTCAGAGTATCCTAGTAATACGTAGCTGTCTTATATTAAGAGACTAAGTCTTCAGAATCTTATATTAACACACTATGTCAGTCAGAGTATCCTAGTAATATGTAGGTGTCTTATATTAGGACACTAAGTCAGTAAGAGACTTATATTAAAAAAACTAAGTCAGTCAGAGTATCCTAGTAATACCTAGGTGTCATATAAAAACATTAAGTCAGTCAGAGTATCCTAGTCATACCTAGGTATCTTATATTACGACACTAAGTCAGTCAGTGTCTTATATTAAGATACTAAGTCAGTCAGTTACTTATATTAAGATACTAAGTCACTCAGAGTATCCTAGTAATATGTAGGTGTCTTATATTAAGACAGTCAGAGTATCCTAGTAATACCTAGGTGTCTTATATTAAGACACTAAGAGAGTCAGATACTTATATTTAGACACTAAATCAGTCAGAGTATCCTAGTAATACGTAGCTGTCTTATATTAAGAGACTAAGTCTTCAGAATCTTATATTAACACACTATGTCAGTCAGAGTATCCTAGTAATATGTAGGTGTCTTATATTAGGACACTAAGTCAGTAAGAGACTTATATTAAAAAACTAAGTCAGTCAGAGTATCCTAGTAATACCTAGGTGTCATATAAAAACATTCAATTCAATTTATTTAATGCTGTTGGTCAGTAAGACATAGCACCCGTCAGAAAAAAGACAAATACATAATACACAAACATAAAAAAACACTATAATTTCCTGTAAATATTCAGTAATGCAATAATATGCCAGGTTTAGTGCATAACAGGAGAAACTCATCAACACTATAAACAGAGTGCTTTAACATAAAGGTCTTGAGTTGCATTTTCAATGATGCAATCGATTCAATATTTTTTAGTGCTGGTGGCAAACTATTATAATACTTAATGCCTTGATGATGAGGACCATTGCTGCAAAGAGCAGAATGTCTTTGTAAAACATGAATATCATCCTTTGACCTTGTGCTGTGGTTATGCAAACTAGAATTTAAGTCAAATAAACTAATATTCTTTTTTACATACAAAATTAATTCATAAATATGTAACGCTGGTAGTGGCAAGATACCAAGGTCCTGAAAATGATCCCTGCAAGATTCACGGGAGTTCAATTTCAAAATAATTCGTATTGCTCTTTTTTGCAACCTGAAAATTAAAATACTATTAGAAGCGCCCCCCCAAAAGATGATACCATAAGACAGACATGAATGAAAATTTGAAAAATAAACACACCTCAGAATATTTATACTGGTACTAAGTCTAAGAGTCTTAAGTTGAAAGATAACTTTACTTAACTTGGATGCCAGATAGTCTAAATGAGAGTTCCATTTCAATAATTTGTCAACCTTGATGCCAAAAAATGTGACATTGTCAACAAAGGACACTAAGAGAGTCAGATACTTATATTTAGACACTAAATCAGTCAGAGTATCCTAGTAATACGTTGCTGTCTCATATTAAGAGACTAAGTCTTCAGAATCTTATATTAACACACTATGTCAGTCAGAGTATCCTAGTAATATGTAGGTGTCTTATATTAGGACACTAAGTCAGTAAGAGACTTATATTAAAAAAATAAGTCAGTCAGAGTATCCTAGTAATACCTAGGTGTCATATAAAAACATTAAGTCAGTCATAGTATCCTAGTCATACCTAGGTATCTTATATTACGACACTAAGTCAGTCAGTGTCTTATATTAAGATACTAAGTCAGTCAGTTACTTATATTAAGATACTAAGTCACTCAGAGTATCCTAGTAATATGTAGGTGTCTTATATTAAGACAGTCAGAGTATCCTAGTAATACCTAGGTGTCTTATATTAAGACACTAAGAGAGTCAGATACTTATATTTAGACACTAAATCAGTCAGAGTATCCTAGTAATACGTAGCTGTCTTATATTAAGAGACTAAGTCTTCAGAATCTTATATTAATACACTATGTCAGTCAGAGTATCCTAGTAATATGTAGGTGTCTTATATTAGGACACTAAGTCAGTAAGAGACTTATATTAAAAAACTAAGTCAGTCAGAGTATCCTAGTAATACCTAGGTGTCATATAAAAACATTAAGTCAGTCAGAGTATCCTAGTCATACCTAGGTATCTTATATTACGACACTAAGTCAGTCAGTGTCTTATATTAAGATACTAAGTCAGTCAGTTACTTATATTAAGATACTAAGTCACTCAGAGTATCCTAGTAATATGTAGGTGTCTTATATTAAGACAGTCAGAGTATCCTAGTATTACCTAGTTGTCTTATATTAAGACACTAAGAGAGTCAGATACTTATATTTAGACACTAAATCAGTCAGAGTATCCTAGTAATACGTAGCTGTCTTATATTAAGAGACTAAGTCTTCAGAATCTTATATTAATACACTATGTCAGTCAGAGTATCCTAGTAATATGTAGGTGTCTTATATTAGGACACTAAGTCAGTAAGAGACTTATATTAAAAAACTAAGTCAGTCAGAGTATCCTAGTAATACCTAGGTGTCATATAAAAACATTAAGTCAGTCAGAGTATCCTAGTCATACCTAGGTATCTTATATTACGACACTAAGTCAGTCAGTGTCTTATATTAAGATACTAAGTCAGTCAGTTACTTATATTAAGATACTAAGTCACTCAGAGTATCCTAGTAATATGTAGGTGTCTTATATTAAGACAGTCAGAGTATCCTAGTAATACCTAGGTGTCTTATATTAAGACACTAAGAGAGTCAGATACTTATATTTAGACACTAAATCAGTCAGAGTATCCTAGTAATACGTAGCTGTCTTATATTAAGAGACTAAGTCTTCAGAATCTTATATTAACACACTATGTCAGTCAGAGTATCCTAGTAATATGTAGGTGTCTTATATTAGGACACTAAGTCAGTAAGAGACTTATATTAAAAAAACTAAGTCAGTCAGAGTATCCTAGTAATACCTAGGTGTCATATAAAAACATTAAGTCAGTCAGAGTATCCTAGTCATACCTAGGTATCTTATATTACGACACTAAGTCAGTCAGTGTCTTATATTAAGATACTAAGTCAGTCAGTTACTTATATTAAGATACTAAGTCACTCAGAGTATCCTAGTAATATGTAGGTGTCTTATATTAAGACAGACAGAGTATCCTAGTAATACCTAGGTGTCTTATATTAAGTCACTAAGAGAGTCAGATACTTATATTTAGACACTAAATCAGTCAGAGTATCCTAGTAATACGTAGCTGTCTTATATTAAGAGACTAAGTCTTCAGAATCTTATATTAACACACTATGTCAGTCAGAGTATCCTAGTAATATGTAGGTGTCTTATATTAGGACACTAAGTCAGTAAGAGACTTATATTAAAAAAACTAAGTCAGTCAGAGTATCCTAGTAATACCTAGGTGTCATATAAAAACATTAAGTCAGTCAGAGTATCCTAGTCATACCTAGGTATCTTATATTACGACACTAAGTCAGTCAGTGTCTTATATTAAGATACTAAGTCAGTCAGTTACTTATATTAAGATACTAAGTCACTCAGAGTATCCTAGTAATATGTAGGTGTCTTATATTAAGACACTAAGAGAGTCAGATACTTATATTTAGACACTAAATCAGTCAGAGTATCCTAGTAATACGTAGCTGTCTTATATTAAGAGACTAAGTCTTCAGAATCTTATATTAACACACTATGTCAGTCAGAGTATCCTAGTAATATGTAGGTGTCTTATATTAGGACACTAAGTCAGTAAGAGACTTATATTAAAAAACTAAGTCAGTCAGAGTATCCTAGTAATACCTAGGTGTCATATAAAAACATTCAATTCAATTCAATTTATTTAATGCTGTTGGTCAGTAAGACATAGCACCCGTCAGAAAAAAGACAAATACATAATACACAAACATAAAAAAACACTATAATTTCCTGTAAATATTCAGTAATGCAATAATATGCCAGGTTTACTGCATAACAGGAGAAACTCATCAACACTATAAACAGAGTGCTTTAACATAAAGGTCTTGAGTTGCATTTTAAATGATGCAATCGTTTCAATATTTTTTAGTGCTGGTGGCAAACTATTATAATACTTAATGCCTTGATGATGAGGACCATTGCTGCAAAGAGCAGAATGTCTTTGTAAAACATGAATATCATCCTTTGACCTTGTGCTGTGGTTATGCAAACTAGAATTTAAGTCAAATAAACTAATATTCTTTTTTACATACAAAATTAATTCATAAATATGTAACGCTGGTAGTGGCAAGATACCAAGGTCCTGAAAATGATCCCTGCAAGATTCACGGGAGTTCAATTTCAAAATAATTCGTATTGCTCTTTTTTGCAATCTGAAAATTAAAATACTATTAGAAGCGCCCCCCCAAAAGATGATACCATAAGACAGACATGAATGAAAATTTGAAAAATAAACACACCTCAGAATATTTATACTGGTACTAAGTCTAAGAGTCTTAAGTTGAAAGATAACTTTACTTAACTTGGATGCCAGATAGTCTAAATGAGAGTTCCATTTCAATAATTTGTCAACCTTGATGCCCAAAAATGTGACATTGTCAACAAAGGACACTAAGAGAGTCAGATACTTATATTTAGACACTAAATCAGTCAGAGTATCCTAGTAATACGTAGCTGTCTCATATTAAGAGACTAAGTCTTCAGAATCTTATATTAACACACTATGTCAGTCAGAGTATCCTAGTAATATGTAGGTGTCTTATATTAGGACACTAAGTCAGTAAGAGACTTATATTAAAAAACTAAGTCAGTCAGAGTATCCTAGTAATACCTAGGTGTCATATAAAAACATTAAGTCAGTCAGAGTATCCTAGTCATACCTAGGTATCTTATATTACGACACTAAGTCAGTCAGTGTCTTATATTAAGATACTAAGTCAGTCAGTTACTTATATTAAGATACTAAGTCACTCAGAGTATCCTAGTAATATGTAGGTGTCTTATATTAAGACAGTCAGAGTATCCTAGTAATACCTAGGTGTCTTATATTAAGACACTAAGAGAGTCAGATACTTATATTTAGACACTAAATCAGTCAGAGTATCCTAGTAATACATAGCTGTCTTATATTAACAGACTAAGTCTTCAGAGTCTTATATTAAGACACTAAGTCAGTCAGAGTATCCTAGTAATACCTAGATGTCTTATATTAAGACATTAAGTCAGAGCATCCTAGCAATACCTAGGTGGCTTATATTAAGACACTAAGTCAGTCAGAGTCTTATATTAAGACACTAAGTCAGTCAGAGTATCGTAGTAATATCTAGGGGTCGTATATGAAGACATTAAGTCAGTCAGAGTATACTAGTAATACCTAGGTGTCTCATATTAAGACACTAAGTCAGTCAGAGTATCCTAGTCACACCTATGTGAGTTATATTAACACACGAAAAAGCGTGCAAACAAATACAAAATGCTTGGAAAAATCTGCTATCTAACCGCTACATAGATCAACGCTGACCAACAAACGAAAAACGCGTAACTGAGAATCGTCCAGCGTCAAATTTCTTTGCCAGAAATGACTATGTGGTCGTATTTATAAATGACACGAGAATAGCATTCTAATATAGAAAAGAGAACTATACGATACGAGATGCCGTGCAGTGATATTCTCACCGACATTTACGGAGGAATTTGTTGCTCACACGCAGACGCATAGCCAGGATTTTCTCTTGGGGCGGCTCAACTATATGATTATTCCACCAAACATTTATTGAACATGTTACGTTGTCAATTGTGATACAAACGTACCGACTCTCGGGATATAGGGGAGAAAAGAGGGTTGGTACTCGCTCTAGAAAAAAGAAATGCGATTGAGCTTTTCAATTTCAAGCGACGGAAAAGTTAATGACAAATCAAACAACTGGAACCCAGTTAACAATCAAAAATAACTGTTTCTTCCACCTCTGCAGAGTATACCTCGTATAGTAGGGCAGCCCCGGATCTCCGATCCTCAATGCAATTTACATAAACTGAAGGTTTAGTGAAATAATTTTTATTGAATAATTAATGAAATATAAATGAAATGCAAAGTATTAAAATAAAAATGCATTCTATCTCACCTTAATTTAAAGAGTAAGCGTAAAACCTATAATCCTACCAAATTTCAAGTTTCTAGTACATCTACAGATGTTAACAACAAATTGTACATAAATGCTGACAGACGTCAACGTAAAATTAACATATAGTTAGATTTCTTATACACATGTTATTGACAGCTGTTATACAGATGTTAACAATAAATTGTAAACAAATGCTGACAGTCGTCAACGTAACCATTTTAAAACGTTATAGTATCAATTGAAACAAAATAAAAATCAAATTAACTGCACAATTTAAAATGAAACAATTCTTTATAGAATCAATTTAAACAAAATAAAAACAAATTGCACAATTTAAAATAAAACAATTCGCTGGGAACTTGTTTGTTACACGTTATTCACACAGCTACAAACGCTTCCCATACTGCCCCATACGCAGTCGACAGACGAATTATTCGTATTTACGTGGCTATGATTCATTAATTTCGATGCTCAAACAACAGTTCGACGCGAATAACTTTTCTTTCGTCTATTAGAAAGTTTAATTGACATTAAATGAATCGGAGGCAACAATGAGAGTCTCCTTGGCAACGCCCGGAATGAGTACGAAAAATCCGCAAAATTTCGAAAAACAATTCGTATTTCCGAAAATATCGACCGTGTAACGTGTAAACATCCCAATAATATGATAGTATAAAGAAAATCAGACCATTTTTACGTATTTTATCGAATGAAGGAAGAAAACCTTGCACTCTGAAAAATCGAAAATCCCGTGTAAACTTATGGGAAAATATAATTGTCTCCTGGATTCGAACCCGGGACACTTTAGCAAACGAAAATATTTTTCCAGGGACCTCATAACCAGTAGAAACAAAACGCCGTTTACCGCATATCTTTACGACGAACGGTTCTCGAGAAATACGCCGATATAAATTGTAAACAAATGTCTAAAGACGTCAACGTAAAATTAATATATATAGTTAGATTTTATTAACTTATGCAGTAATTGACGTTACATTACCTTCACCAAATCCAAAACAGAATTATCAAGCCTCCCTTCTCCGATCGATGTTTCAGATAATCCCAATATCAGCTTCATAGCAGCCATCCAAGTCAGAATTTGTTATCTTCATTCTGCAAAAGGGTTATTTTGTAAGTTTTCAACTTGTAGACATTCTTTATCAAAGTGTTAGTGGTATTTTAATTTCTTGAACTGCTTGATGAATTAGGATTAAATTAAATATTAATATTTAATTAAATCCATCAATTAGAACTTCCACCTTACATGAACATTTTAACTAATCCACCGGTTAAATGGAAATTGTAGAAATGCATATCTTTCAATACTGTTTTGTACATAACTTACATAAGGAATGCCTTTGAAACCGTATCCTTCTGCCATCACTTCAACACAAAACGTTATTTCCTTTCTGTAGCCGCTATTTATCGCCTCAATTTCGAGGATTCTAACTCGAACTCCGGCAAATCGGTGAAAGGGAGGACGTCGCCTATTCACGTACAAGAAGGGCTCAAATTAGACAAGCAATCTTCTTTTCTTGAACCAGAAATAATATTGGCCGGTCGAAATTCGAGAAGGATGGTCAAATAAACGTAGCCTGAAAGGCATTTCAGAGAGAATAGTAAATCGTGCAACACCGTAAACAGGCTTCGTGAAGACAACAAACTTACGAAACAACTTATCGAAATACCATTTCTATCTCCCAAGGAACTCAAAACAGTTCGACAGAGTGCAATGGTATTTTCGGGTCAGGAAGTTGCATGTGATCTAAATGAGCGAAGGTTTAATGTGGTGAATTATTTAAGCACAAAAAACCGTGAAAAGAAACATACAATGATTCATAAAATCGACTATCAAACCAACCCCCCTCCCCCGCCCCCTGGGTGCGCGCCTTTCATTTCCCCTCTTCCGCCTATTCCAGGGGGAACCTACCTACCCTCTCCACTGTGCCTCCCCTCTCTTCCCTCCACTCCCCTCCGAAAGGCTTTAACTTATTTCCTACTTTTCTATGTCGTCTCGGTAGCACAGTTGGGAAGGTGACTTCCCCCCAATACTGAGGAAGCGGGTTCGATCCCTGCAGCAGAACCGTTCGCCCACGGGCGATTACTCCAGTACAATCACCCTCAGATGTCTGGCGGAAACCTCCGCCTAAGGCCCGTTGTCCACTGCAGCGAGAAATGTGTATCGAGAAATGTGCGGCGAGAAATGTGTAAATCGAAAGCATAGGATTAAATGAGGGTCAATACATTTGACCGAGGCGAGAAATGCGTCGAGAGAGAAACCTCTTCCAAGTCGCTAGTCGGGCGAATTTTCTCTTACACATTTACCCCCTCCCCAAGCATTTCCCGATGATTCCTGAGTCATCCGCACGTGATCCTTCCAAGCTCTTCTCTCACAGGATATTCAGTTGACTTTGTAGCTTATTGTTAGTTGTGGACACTGCGTTTAGGTACTGTTCCTGAAATCTTTTATAGTAATTGATTAAGATAATGGAAAAATTAATCGAGTTAGTAAGGAGTCATTCCTGTCTGCACGACACTGTGGACGAAGATTATAAAAATGTCAAAATGAAAGAAGTCCTTTGGGAGTCAATTGGGATGGAATTGGGCAAAAGTGGTACATATTTGTGCTTTTTAAACGGTGAACATCGAACGGGTCCGACTTCGTCGCCGCACCGTTCGGAACTAAACACATTTCTAGTTGAGCAAGAAACTCGTCGTAGTGGACGCACAAACCTCGCCCGCCTCGCTCACACATTTTTCGCCGCACATTTCTCGCTACACATTTCTAGCTGCAGTGGACGGCGGGCCTAAGGGGATTAGAAAGAGTCCGCCTTAAAGAGGCCAGGGTGAAAAAACTACCTTGCGCGAACACTGTGAAGTTCCCCCCGCTCAGAGTACAAGGTACTTTTTCATTCTGTCGGTTCTGCTGCAGTGGTTTAATCCGCTTCTTTGTATTGTTTGGGGCAGCCCTCGCCCACTGTGGTGCCGCTCGGCCTCTGGGCGGGTTTTGCTTCCGTTTACTTAATTAGTTATTTTCCTTTAAACTTTTTTTAATTTCATTGCGGTTACAAGAGCAAAATCGGAAATTTGTAAATATATTACCGCATAAAAAATAATCGAGTCAGAAAAGAACGCGACGGAGAAAAAATATTTTTTTGACGAAAAAGAATTTAGCAGCCGAAAAAAATATTTGGCCGCCTAAAAAGAATTTAGCCGCCGAAAAACGTATTAAGCGGCCGAAAAATATATTTATCCGCCGAAAAAATATATAGCCGCCGAAAGCAAAGTAGACCCCGAATAAAAGTAGCCGCCGAAAAATATTTTACCGCCTAAAAGGAATCTAGCCACCGAAAATAATGTAGCCGTAGAAAAAAATATTTAGTCGCCGCAAGAAAATATTTCGCCGCCTAAAAAAAATTAGCCGTCGAAAAGAAAATGTAGCCGCCGAAAAAAATATTTAGCTTCCGTTTACTTAATTAGATACTTGACTTCAGCTTTTAAAATTTTATTGCGGTTACACGAAGGCAATCGGAAAACTGTAAAAATATTGCCGCCGAAAAAGAAATCGTCGCAGAAAAAATATATTTTGCGGCCGAAAAAAAAACGCGGCGCAGAAAAAAAATATTAACCTCCGAAAAAAGCGCGCCGTAGAAAAAAAATATTTAGCTGCTGAAATAAAAACTCGCCACAGAAAAAAATATTTATCCGGTGAAAAAAGACGTCAGAGAAATAAATTTAGCCTCCGAAAAATAAACTCGCCGCAAACAAAATATTTTGCCGCCGCAAAAATAATATCTTGCCGCCGAAAAAAAACTCGCAGCAGGAAAGAAACGTTTGCTACCAAAAAAATGTTAGCCAGTGGAAACATTAATAGCTACCGGAAAAATGGAGCTGCGGAATGAAATAACCGCAGAGAAAAGAAGTAAATAAAGAAGAAATCGAAATCGCAAAATATCTTAAATCGGAGAAAAAACAAGATCTAATAAAATTCGCCACGGGAAAAATCCGACACATGAAAAAGTTCAATATCAGAAAAAACTCGTAATTAGAAAATCACCGCAGGGAAAAAAATTCGCCGAAAAAAATTTTTAGTCGCGGTGAAAATAACTGAGCCGGCGGAAAAATATGTAGCCGCCGAAAAAAATATTAGCCACCGAAAAATTATTTAGCCGCAGAAAAAAAAATTAATATTTAGTAACCAAAAAAATAATTTAAGTCGCTGAAAAAATATTTAGCCGCCGAAAAAAATATTAGCCGCCAAAAAAATAATTAACATATAGTCGCCGAAAAAGCATGCGCTGAAAAAAAGTAGCCCCAGGAAAAACCGACACTTGGAAAACGTCTGACAACGGAAAAAATTCGCCATAAGAAAATATATCCTTCGCAAAAAATTAGCAATCTGAAAAAACATCTATCAGAAAACAGTCCTCCCTCGGAAAAGAATGCGAAATAGGAAAGAAATTCGCTATTGCAAAAAACACGCCTTCGGAAAAAATTCACCTTCGGAATAAAAAATTCGCCTTGTGAAAAATGCTTCCTCTTCACAAAAGACTCCAAAAATTAGCCATCTAAAAGAAATCTTAGGACGCGGAAAACATTTCTATCTGAAAAATTTGCCTCCGAAAAGCAATACGACTTTGGAAAAAATTAACCTGCAGAAAAATCGCATTAGGAAAATGCGATATTTAGCCGACGAAAAATATATTTAGTCGCCACAAAAAAATATTTCGCCGTCAAAAACAATATTCGAAAAATATATTTAGTCGCCGAGAAAGCCGATAAATATATTTAGCTGCCAAAAACATATTTAGCCCCCGAAAAAAATACTTAGCCGCTGAAAAAATTATTTAATCGCCGAAAAAATGCTTAGCCAGCGAAAATAAAGTAGATCGAAAAAAAGTAGACAACTAATAAAAGTAGGCGCCGAAAAAATACTTAACCGCATAAAAAGAATTTAGCCACCGAAAAAAAATGTAGCCGTCGAAAAAAATATTTAGCCGCCGAAAAAAAATAGACACCGAATAAAACTAACCGCCAAAAATATTTAACAGCCTAAAAAGAATTTAGCCAACGAAAAAAAAATGTAGCCGCCGGAAAAATTACTCAGCCGCCGAAAAAAATACTTAGTCGCCGAAATAAATGCTTAGATGCTTAGCCGCCGAAAAAATACTTAGCCACTGAAAAAAAAGTAGGCCGAAAAAAAGTATATACCTCTAAAAAGTTGACGCCGAAATAATATTTACCCGCCGAAAAACACATTAGACGTCGAAAAAAATATTTAGCCGCCGAAAGACACATTCAGCTGTCGAAAAAAAGTAGCCGCAAGAAATCTTTCAGACGTTCAGACTGACTGCATTTCGATAGACGCTATTTCACAACTCGATATTGGTATTTTTCGAGAATTCTAACTCCGGAAAATCCTAGAAAGGAAGGACATCGATTATTCACATACACGAACAGTTAAATTCAGATTATCGATCTTTTTTTCTGAAACTTAAAGCATATTGGCCGGTCGGTATTCGAGAATGATGGTAAAGCGAACGTAGTCTGAAAGGCATTTCAAAGAGAAGATACAATCGTGCAACAGCGTAAACACGCTTCCGAAAGACCTAACAGGTTTACGAAGCCATTATGAGAATGCACAAGGACATTGTGAAATATACCAATTCTATCTCCGAAGTAGTTCAACGAAAATTAATCAATTATATACAGTGAAATGTTAGTTTTGTGTCAAGAATTTGCATGTGATCAAAAAGCAGCGGCAAGACAAGCATGACTTAAAATAGCACCTAAGTTTAATGTGATGAATTATTAACAAATCAAAAACCGTGCAAAAAAATGAATGAAATTCTTGAAAAAATCGTTACCGTTACATAAAACAGATCATCATACCAAAAACGCGTATCTGAGAATCTTCAACCACGCAAAAAATACATTATCCCGGTTTCTTATAATGCAAACGTCAAATTTCTTTGCCAGAAATGACTATGTGGACGCCATTACCTATAAACAACACGAGAATAACGCTCTAATACAGAACTATTCGATAAGAGATGCGAAGCAGTGATATTATAGTCACCTACATTTACGAAGGAAATTCTGTTGCTTATACGTCATGAGAAACTGCAATTTTCTTATCGGAATCGAACGACTCCCGCTTACCATACCAACTCCCTTTCATTTCCCCTCTTTCAACTACTCCAGGGGGAACCTCCCCTCTCTTCCCTCTACCTCCCTCCCCTCTTCTATCCACTCCCCTCCGAATGCCTGCCGAAAGGGAAATAGCTTAAACTTCCTACATTTCTTCGTCGTCTCGATAGCACAGTGGGGAAGGCGGCGTACTTCCCCTCAATGCTGAGGAAGCGGGTTCGATCCCGGCGGCTGACCGTTCGCCGATGGGCCGGCCGGAGTGAAAAAATTACCTTGCGTGAACACTGTGAAGTTCCCCCCGCCCAGAGTACAAGGTATTTTTTCACTCTGTCGATCCGCCGCCGTGGTCGAATCCGCTTCTTCCTTGCATTGTTTGGGGAAGCACTTTCCCATTGTGGTGTTGTTCGGCCTCTGGGCGGGTTTTGCTTCCGTTTTCTTTATTAGTTATTTTTCTGACAACTTTTTTAAATTTCACGGCAGAGTATGTATGACATCCGAGGAAAAAATTCTACGCAAAAAAAGTCGACGCCGAAAAAATAGTCGCTGCTGAGAAAAACAAATACAGCGGAGAAGAAAGTCGAAGAACGGAAAAAAGTTCCCCGCAGAAAAAAAAAGTCTGCCGCAGAAAAAGAATCGTTACCGGAAAAGCATTTTCGCCATCGGAAAGAAATTAGACAATTTAAACCAAGGAAATGAAAATTGCAATCGAAAAATATTTGCAATCGGAGAAAATGCATAACCTAAAAAAATTGGTCGCAGCCAAAAGAAAGGAAAGGAAAAAAATAGACGCCGACGAGAAAAAACTAGCCGATTAAGGAAAAAGGTAGCAATCGAGAAAATAAGTCGCAGGGGAGAAAAAACTTGACGCCGAAAGAAATAGTCGAGGGCGAGAAAAAGTCGTCGCCGAGAAAATCGCAATAAGAAACAATATTCGCCATCGGAAAGAAATTAGCAAATTTTGCCGACAGAAAAAAATCGCAACCGAAAAATATTTGCAACGGGAAAAAGGGAAATCTAAATGTAAATCGCAGCCGAAAAAAAGTCGCGGACGAGGAAACCGCCTAGAAAAATCGCCGCCGAGTAAAATAAGTCGAAACCGAAAAAAGTAAGGACGCCATAGAAAAAGTCGTCTCCGAAAAGAAAGCCGCACTCGGCGCCCATTTTCCTAATTATTATTTTTCTTATTATGTACTTATAAATTCCCCTGCAAAATAACGAGATGCGAGGGAAAATTTAAAATAAATTCACAAGATAAATTCGGCAGAGAGAAAATTGAAAAATTGATTAACGCCGAATAAAAATAATTCGCCGGCGAAAAAAAACGTTCAGCGCTTAAAAAAAATCGCGAAATCAAAAAATTGACTTACGACAAAAAAATATTTTCCAACGTGAAAAGTATCCACAACTGAATAAGTAAATAGCCATAAATAATTAATACACCGGCACAAAAAAAATCATGTGTGAAAAATTAATTACTAATTAATTTCGCACCTGAAACAATAATTCAGGGCCGACGGAAATAATTCTCGAATGCAAATAAATTATTCACCAGCGCAGAAAATTAAATTACCCCTCTGAAAAAGCCTAATTCAAACTCTCAACTTATGCTATCTAGCCTTTGGAACTGCATTTGCATTTAAGCAGTTGAATGTCAGAAAACTATATATAGTCATTCATGTAACATAATAAAATTATGCATCCAAGATTTAACAAACATTTTATGTAAGAATGTTTACAACTAAATCTTAAAGTTTTTTAGGTTAATCAAAACTGTTTTCTTTTGTACTCCTCAATGAACCCTTGTAATATACTGGTGTCAATCTTGATGGAAGAGTTAAAAAAAAGCAGGATGTCTGGTCACCTTAACTATGTCTCATCATATCAAAATTTTATCCTATAACATTAAATATTCTGGCAACTTAGTAACCCATCAGCAATATTCCACCAAAAATAATCAATACAGAAATCTAATAAAACTACCAAATGATGCAAGGATTGCAAATGCTCCAAATAATTCCAAAGAAGCATGGAGGATTATTAACAGTATCACCGGCCCTGACAGGGCTGAATACCTTCCTGTTTAAAAAAATGACAATTCCATATAATAGTTAATCTTTATAAATTTCTAATGCCCTTAAGCTAATTGTAAGATAAAGTTAAAGATAACACTTACAGCAAAATTCCTCAAAGCATCAAAAAAGCTAAAAAAATTATGAAAGTGATTGCTGTCAGTTCACCAGAAGCTGAAATAGCATTTAGTCTCATGAATAATATGCTACTGAAAAAAGAAATTTACTTCTTGTAGAAAATATCGCCGATGTAATGACTATATCTTTGTTTGGACCATCAACTTGAGAATGGGATGGCACACTATTCATTAAAAGTGACTATGATAAGATCATCATACAGCAGTTGATGCAAGAATTAGAAAATCCGTAGCAAAAAAATATTCGGAAAATGATATTGCTTCGTGAAGTTTTTTTAAAAAATTACATTTAAAACAGAAATAAATTGAATGGAAAATTGATTTTTTCTTTTTAATTTTCTCAATAAATTCCTTTTAAAATAATTATATGAATGTAACAAATAATTATAAAAATGTATTTTAAAACAAACCCGTTGTTAAAAATTTTGGTTGCCATCACTCCCCTTAACTATTTTTTCTGAATCCACCTTAAACATCAGCTGCTGTTAATTCTGCCTCCATACTCAATCATGACAACATCCACACTCTGGAAACAATATACAGTGGAAACCACTTAACATGAAAACGCTTAAAACGAAATATCAGTTAACACGAAAAAAGTGCTCGATCCGTTCCAGTGCCTATAACTTTCAGTATATATCCATTCGTTAATGCAAAATGGTTTACACGATATTATTTTTTGGTCCCACAAAAATAAATACATGCAAAATTATTTGAGATAGACTTTCCCCATGATTGTGATAATATCTTCAGCTATGTATTACATCATATTATTGATAAGTATCATGGATTTGCCTACGAGCCTCATTCCATATTTGATAAATGAAAATTTTACAATTAAAACTATTAACATGGTATTCGGTTAACTCGAAATTTGGATAACACGAAATGATTGTGCTGGTCCCTATCATTAGGTGTTAACCGGTTTTCACTGTATTTACATACTTATATATTGATGTCCACTGAATGGCATCTGTTTTATTATATCTCACCTTTATTAGCATTTTTAAAAAGTTTTTTTGTGATAATAAGTGCTGAATCATTATATACTAGGTATGTAATAATCTCATCCCGTTGTGTGAGTGTTAGCAAGTAATAGCACTTTTTGAAGTTCCTTACTATAATAAGTGCAGAATACTTAAAATCTGGGTATTTAATAATCTCATACCACTGCTTTTAAATGGTTGTATGCAAGAAGTGCCTTAAACAACTCCCAAAGGACGGGTAATGTGTGAAATGTTGTGGTTGTGATGAAAATATGCACTTTGCATGTGCACATGTATCAGAGAGTACCTGGAAAAGTAAGTCAGCCAGAAAGAAGGAAGACTGGTGTGCTGACTGCCGGAATCAAGAGGAACCTGGTACAGACATTGAAGTGGCTAGCATGAGTAATAGTAACAATGATTACTCCTCCGAAATAAAAGAATTAGTGGCTGAAATAAAAGATCTTAAAAAAGCTATAAAGTACTTCAGTGATGATTATGATGTACTTAAGGTAGATGTGAAAAAAATTTATGATGACATCAAGTGTTTCAAAGATGTTGTAGCTGATTTGAAACAAGAATTAAAATTAGGATAAAGTGATTGAGGAGTTCACAACACGAATGAATATCCTAGAGCAAAAAGAACTGGCTAATAATATGGAAATTGTTGGTTTGAAAAGTGAAAACACAACTATAGACAATTTAAAAGTTAATGTACGTGAGTTAGTTAGTGTGGTTACAGAAGAACATCTCTTCTGATGTTGTAGATGATATTTATATATAAGACATGTACATTAATCAATTAAATTATGTTTAATCAGAATTCAACATATTTAATCAAAAATTATCATTGGTATTAATAGATATGAGAGATAAAACAGCATTTTAATGAAAATAAACTAATAATTACACCAAACGAATGAGTTATTTTGTAAAAATTACACGGTGTACAAAGTATGCCACGTGCCCGGTCGTGTAATATAATTGGGCTTGAGGGTTAATAAAATAAAAACAGCTGGGTATTGGCCCTGATATGTATATATTTTCATTAATCGGACGTCATGGACATTATCTCTACGAAGTTTCAGCCAAATCGGTTGTGGGTCAGTAGTGCCTTCCCCTTGTAAGAGTGCTTTTGCTTTGGGTATGTTTGGCTTTAAATTGAAAGTCGAAGTAGCATTTAGGATGAGTGGTATTTTGAAAAGTGAGCAGTTCTTCCTCCAGGTAATAGAGTAGCTGCTATTCCAGTTGAAGCTATAGAAGTAGCTTGATCTCCCTTTCCTCTGATTGTATGTAGTGTTGAGTAAACGCATGTTTTTCCTGTACCTGCAGGTCCGTCTAAAAAGAAACATTTCGGTCTCTCTCTATGAGCATTTCCGATAAATCTTCGAGTGAAACTTTTCCGTTGTGACAGCATTTGGCGTATTTTTTTAGAAGTGTTGAGTTCATTCGGCCAGTAAAGCATACCACAGCAATTGCAGGTCTGAGTCATATTTCTGCAATTATGTTCTTTAATGGTAACTTCAACCTGACAATTATTTGTATTCAATGCACATTCATTTAATCTACGTCGTTTAGCTTGCCTTCTCTTGCTTAGTCGATTTTCTCTCGATTCCAAACTACAATCTTCTTCCTTGTTCTTGATTACGTTCTTCTCTTTGTTGGTCATCTTCATTGGCTCTTTGATCTCTGCCGGCTTGATTTCTTTCAGTTCTTCTTCTATTTGCTTCTTCAACAGATTGATTTGCTCGCTCCACTCTTCTTCTCGCATTATAATCAGCGTAATGTGTTGCTCTTGAAGCCATTACCTCTGTTAAGTATCTTTTAAAAAGTATATTTTAAAGTATATAGTCAAGTAGTAGTAGTTTTATCTATTGGCAATCGCAGCTAAGAATGAGACATCTATTGGCAATCGCACCTAAGAATGAGACATCTGCCGGCAGATAGACAAACTACTGAAGCGTGCCACACATTGCCTTAGCGTTATATATATATATATATATAGACATGTATTTCGGTATTTACAGTACACCGTACTTTCAGTATAAAATATAAAAATTCATGCTCTGAAGAGTTACACTGTATCGAGATTTTACTGCATCGCTTTAAAACCTAAGTTGGCATCAACTCTGATTTTTAGATGATTCTTTTAAGCTCTCAAGACTCTCCTAAGCCTACTCAGAAATCTGCACTCTATTCTCTTATTGCACACACTAAATTATTTCTAAATGCTAAATTCTATCATGAACAATTTGTCAATTGGAGTGAACAAGATTTCATAGGCTAAACTAGAAGAAATAGGATCATTGAACTCACATTTTTTTAAGTATAATAATTTATTTAATCTTAACAATCCCATCAATCACAGGTTTAGAATCTAAAAGTTTTTAACTGAATGATTTCAAACAACTGTAATTTTAACTAAGGAATTTGGCTCTCACATCTGTCTCCATTTCTACCTTAAACACTAAAGACCATTTATTTCATTTTTATTCACTATCTTTCATCTCTCCCACTCTCTACTTTCTCCACTGTAATTTTTAATTAGTTACCAATTTAAATTCTCTTCTCTACTTCTCCCTCTAATCCTGTTTAAATAAATCAAGTTGTAACATTTGTCAACCTAAGATAACACAAGAGCAGCACAAACAGTTGTATTGAGTAAAGCCTCGAAGGCTACAAAGATCTGCTTCTGTTTTAAATAAGAAAGATTATCCTAATCCACAAGGTTGGACCAAAACTTGTACGAAATATTCCTTTTCAAATTTTTAGGAGTATAATTTGGTTATTAATCATTATAGGCAATTTAAAACAATATAGTTTTCTTTTTATTATCTCAACAAAAATTCTTATTCATAAACTAAATGCATTTACTTCTATTTCTGCAATGAATTAAAATAATATACTATGCACTATTGCTTTTAAAAACTTATGCATTCAAGTGAATTACAGGGCAATAAAAGATGCTTAGGATACAAATATGATGAAAAACAGAAAAGAGTCCAAAATCTCAGTAAACATGTTCAACCTGATAGCAAAAATGGTAAGCTCATTCGTTCTGCTTTGTAACACAAAGAATGAATGGCACTCACCAATATGATTTCTTGTCATCTAATGAAAGAAGAGCCTTGCTGATGAAGGATGACTGAAACATGGTAGTCCTCCAAGTCAGAATAACCAGCTATCAACTTCAAACTACGCTGCTAAAACAACAAGAGAATTATATCAGAAATAATCTTCTGCCACAAAATGACGTGTCTTAAGGGTACCTAGTTTGTAATGTTAAATTATTCTACCAAATGCTCAAAATAGAATTAACAGTTAGATTCTCAAGCCATTTCTCAATCAGAATTTATATGGTTGAATAATAGTAACTATGGGACATAAAACTTTATACTGACATGAAAAACAGTAAATATAGCAGTGCTGATTGCCCAAAATAATTGATACCACGGATGCACAAAAACCAGACTTTTTAAAAAGTTGAATGCTGCGATATTTATAAGGTCTGATATATTTTGAAAATATTTTTAAATGTCATCAAACGTTTGCCAAAATGATTCTTTCTTCACAAATTAATAATAACATAAATAATATATAATACAGAAATATTATATTAACAATAGTAATTGAATCAACTAATGCTGTTACTAACTGCGATTATGGATATTAAATTACGAAATACATGCTCACCTACAAATGGAAATTCGAACGGCATGGCTTCGGATGAAACAGTTTTCTACCTGCATGAAAAACAACACAAAGAAATATTAATAGTGAAGAATATCTCTCAGAAATGCCATCATATTACAGTCAAATTCAATGTTTCAAGACCGTGAACGAAAATAAGCTACGAAAATCTTACCTTAAAATTCAATAACGCATTACGCCAACACGCCCCTTTCCTCACGTGACCAATGTTTCTAGTGCATTCTGGGTTGGCGGCGCTTCAAATAAAATTTCGTGGCGCCGATTTAATTGAACGAAAGAACATTCGCGAAATGCATGTTTACTGAAACCATTCCAGGAAAATCACCATTAACGCGCGCTACATCTCCGTTCAGCATTCTAAGCAGTAGGAATTTATCGTTACTTTATCGGATGTCTTTTAAGAATTCAAAATTAACTGTGAACTATGTTATTCTTGCGATGTTTACATGTAACACGGTTGAAGTATTAGATTCACTAAATCCGTTGAAATTCAACGGGAACTTCAGCTAATTAATTAATAAATTTTAACACTGGCTTTATTTAATAGTTTACAATGAAAGCTAAATTTAAGTACTGGAAAGAAGGTAAAAGCACAATCCTTGAGTAAATCCTTTTAAAGCATCAATGAAATAGAAAACGGAATTCGAACGTAGAACTATTTAAGGAACTAAGAAAAAGGTTTTAGGTTATAAATCTAGCTACAGAGTATACGGAAGTTCATTTTATTTATTAGTAAGTATAATAATTTTGATTTCATTCGAATCATATTAATTTAAAATCACGTATACAAAGTCCCAATATATCAGGATTATGAAGGAGAACATAATGATTGTACTCGAGAACGATTTTCGCCGTAAATAAGATGCACGGAGTTATGCTTGGAAAACTTAAGGATTTGAAACTATATGGAACTGACAATGAGTGCATATTTACTTTGTTTTGTTTACAATTTTAAATTCAGTAACATATTTGACACTGCATTCCTATAAATAGATATGTTATGGAATGTTTTAACTTTATGTGTTTTCAAATAAAGCCATTCGGAATTTATTTCTTCATATGAGCAGTAAATTTCAACAATTAAAAAAGGGATAATCATAAATTGTTTTTCTGATAGCAACCAGGATGTAAATAGCTGACTCTTGAACTAAGAGAAACAATGTTTAAATCCTAAGGAAAAAATCTTGAACAAAGTAGGAATTTGTGTAAATGATGTGTGTTTCAGTCATGGTGAAATGTAAATAGCTTTTTCGAAAACCATTTCTTGAGATTTACTAAAAATTGAAGTATGTACTTGACAGTAATATAGTGAGAATGTTTTGAAAATCTAAAATGAATATTTTCACATGAAATAATCATGTTTACACATGCACATTTCCCGATGATAAAGCACACTATTTATCCCCGCCACATTTAAAGGGCAATTCTACTAGTTATTAAGTAATATCTTTATGTTACCATTTCATATGACTATTATGCTAGCATTTGTTTTTACTTGAATGTAGGTGATTAAGTAAATGAAATGTCTACGCATTTCTCAAATAGAAAATCTTTATTTTATAAATCTTCAAATTGCACACATGATTTTCAACATAGTATATGTAAACATATTAAAATAATTCAGAACAATGATTCATAAATTTTGCTTCTCATTTAACTGAGATTGGATTTGTATGTTTTACTATAAGCTCAAGTGTCTTTTTAAAAACTGGCAAGAATGAAATAACTTTTGCAGCAAGCAGATGAAAATATGCTCCCAGTCACTCCAATCCAAATCCTTCTGCATTAGAGATTGCTATGATCAGTTTCTGTCTCAGTGTTTCTTGGTTGCGATAAGGGGGTAAAACAAGCTGGTTAAAACATGTATGAGCTTCAGGGAGTTGTTCTTCTTGCTCATCAGATTCCCACGCCTCGCTTTGCTTGTTTCCCCTGGTTCCCCCAATCCGTCTTCTCATTCTGTTGAAACCTCGATTGGGAATTGGGGGAAGTTTTGTGATTTTGAAAGGCATTTCAGACATCCCACCTACAGGAACACGGTCACTCCCAGTGGTAAAATGAAGAAACTTCTTTTGGAGATCCAATGGCAAAGATTCAAGCACCTCCCAGAAATCCCTGTTGATTAATTTTTAAAATTTCTCAATTTAAGACATTAACAAGATGTGTGACTTCAAATATAACATGAACTTTAACTTGAATTTTTAAATGATTCATCATAGAAAATAACTAAATTATCCCAATTAACATAATAAACCATGTAGCAGCACCTCCCTAACCTAAAAAAATATCATTTCTGTTTTATTATTTCTTAATTAATTTTTAATAAATGAGGTACCCAACCTTTCCCGAGTAAATCTAACACTATCGCTAACACTGTTTGCTATAAGATTGTTTGTGCAGACAATTGGGAAACCATGTTTTCCTCTCCATAATCTGTTAAGTTCTGCTTGAAAACTTTTTTGGAGAAAATACTATGATTGCCACAGAAATGTCAGCAAGAGCTCTTAATTAAAACTAATAGTTTTGGCAATAGAAATTCGAGAAATTTCCAAACATGCCATTATGTATTTTGTTTGCATGGGTTGAAAAGAAAATTTTTTGGTAAGGCCCATTAATCCACTTTATTTTCCTCTACCTAGATATTTTATGATTTAAAACTAATAGATAAGGCTGAGACTTCGTGGAATTCCATCATAAAAGGATGGGATGAATTATTAGTACGAATAATTCGTATAATAAAACAATTTAATAAACTATTACAGATTCCACACAAATTTTGCAAAACACTATCGGTTTCGGTGAATAATCACCATCATCAAGTAACAAGTAATTACGAGATTACTTATGGGGAGGGGTGGGAGGAAGGAGGGGTTGTGATTGTGGGAGGAGGTGGAAGCACTGACATGAGAAAAGGGGAATAGGAAAGGAATTGGTATTCGTTGACTAGAAGAAAATCAGGGTTGTGTTTCTCATTTAAATTTCCATTTTTTCCAATATGTTTAACCTGAAACCTTTATCGGCTATGTGAAGAATTTTGGGGGTAAAAGAGGTAGAATTTAATTTTCAATACGGTCATTAAACTATTCCATCTCATTGTTGATCCTGAAAAGAATATGAAAAACACTATATTGTTCCAAAGAAAGTAACCATTGTTTGTGTGACACTCGCAGCATGAACCCCCACAAGATTTAGGGAATGAGTACAACATGGAACAAATTTCACAAGCTCATTTTTTTTCTAATAATCATGCCTGAACGCCATTATATTTACCAGCTATATTCTCTCCATTATCATAGCATTGGTCTCTACAGTCCTTATAATCTAAGCCATCTTTTAGAACTATTTCTTCAGTTTTATTTTTTGAAACGATGAAGTCAATAAAACTTTCTTCGATATTGCAATCTTCATCGATCTTGACGTATCGTTTAATCTGTGTCATTTGCTCCTTATGCAATACGTCCAGTGTACAGTCAAACAACAGTGAATAGTATTTGGACTTCTTTACCTGAGAAATAATTTCTTATCTCACTTTTGAATACAGTAAATTGATCATTTCATTTTGAACATCAGGAAAAAAATACATTAAAGTTGCAAGACCTTTCTTCATGCTTCCAATATGAACAGCTGTTTAAAGAACCGATTTCATGAGATGAAGATGAACCTCTTAAAACAAGGTTATTAGTTGTACAGAACGTTATAACATCAACTGCAACTTTCAGAAAGTCTCAATTTTTTCTTTTCTTTCTTTAAAACCAGTTCTAGATGATATATATATAGGTGAGCCCCGCTTAACATGGGGGATGCGTTCCTGAGATCTCCGCGTTAAGCGAAAATCAGCGTTCACCGGGGCACCATAACCTTTAGGTGCCCAGAGGGAACTAACTTCCCAAATGGAATTTTTGGTAGACGTATATAATTTCAAAATATTTCTCAGAACACCTACAAAGTTTTATTAAAAAAAGAGTCCAGGGTCGACTGCTTAGCTTTTTTTCGCTTATTACGTAAAACTTGTCCGTAGCATTCAAATAGTCCATCGCAACCCCGCTTAACGGCACTCACTCTGTGAAGTCATTGTGCTCCTCCAACAAAGTCATTCACTGATCGACGATGCTCCTGCAGCTCCGCTTATAGATCAAACCCATAGTGCATGTTGGGTTTTCTGCAATTTATATATCATTATATACAGTGATGAGCTGAAGCCAGCTTGCGCCAGCCTGTTGTTAATTTTTCTGAATTTGCAAGCCAGTTGTTAAATTTTTAGAAAATATGGAAATTTATTGATTGTGTCCTTTCAAGTACATTTTACCCTGTCTGATAGTCAATTACCGACAGTGTATGAAATGGAATATATTACGAACCGAACACTTGTTAAGCTAGCGGAACGCTATTAAAAACCAGAGCGATATGGTGCCCCTGGCAAATAGACCTCCCCTACCATCCTTATCCAAATTTCCTTACTACTTTTTTTTAAAGAGCCTGTTCTTAATTTTTTTCCAGCTCATCACTGATTATATATTATTATACATTATATACATTCAAACATTAAGATCCCTCCATGCGTACCACATGTTTTTTCATACGTATATCAAAATTATATAATTTTTTGATGTGTAGCATTATTGTTTTATTATTATTTATAATGATATGTTAATACGGTAAATTAAAATTATATTAAAATAATCGTCAAAAATTATAGATTTTAAAAATACAAATCATCAAAAACATTCTTTAAGATCCAATGATGCCAAAGAAACGAAATATGAATCATATTTCTATTTCCGTTTTTCAAATGTTTTCCGCCTTAGAAGATTTTTTGTGTTAGACCCGTGAAATATACAGGGAAAAGAGTAAAATCTGCCACCAGAAAATGCTGAAATATCACAATATTTAGCATACTTTATGAAATTTGATTAGTGCAAAATTTATAAAATCATAAGATATTACACTGCGGTCGCACTGTGCATAAGATATCTATATTTAAAAAAATTAATTTGAAATAAAATCCACGTTATAACGAATCTGCGTTGGCCGGGGCCTTGTTAAGCGGGGCTCACCTGTATAGCCTTTTCTAAGTCGTGTTTCTAAGTCTTTCCAATTCATGTATGATTTGCGATGTTCTATGGAATTTTCGCATTCATCAATCCTGGGATTTAATTTTTTCCATTTACAGAACCTTTTTCTGGGTTTCCTATGGCTGAGGTTGGAAAAAATATACAAGGGAAACAGAAAAGAGATCCTTTAGTTTTGCTATATAGAAACCATTTTCTTTCAACTTTTTCTCTATTCAGAATCTTTTTAAACCATTCCTTACTGAAATGTCTCCTATCTTCTGACATTGACTGAATGTAATCAGCTTCAACGTCTTGTTCAGGACCATGTTCTCCTATTGTGGAAAAGAAATTTCATGGATACGGGTATTGCCAAGTTGCTGGGTCACTGAAATTTATGGCTGTATCATAACAAGAGGTAACTGATATTTCAGTCTTTAACTGTTGGCTGTTAATAAAAAAGTTTACCACTTCTTCTGCTCTTAGCACTTCCTGCTCATTTTATCCTACTACTTCTTCTCCATTTGCTGTCTCTAATTAATTTACTGCAGTGTAAGAACAAACAAAGTACCATAATTTTCCGATTATAATACACAACCTATATAATATGCATCCATGTTTTCACGAGTGAAATGTGAAAATTCTCTTATCACTATGTATAATACACACCAATTTTTTGTAATTTTACTTGACTTTGTGCAGTATTGGGACAGTTCTCGCCTTGTTGCCAAATGAGATACGTGTGAGAGTTTACAAGAATATCACGTTACGTTCTGACTCTCCCGTTAAAGATTGCTATGCTGTATAAAAACATTTTGTCTCAATGCCGTCTTTTGTATTAATCTCGTCGGTTGGAATACAAGTTGGCGCTTTGCTGCCAAACTAGACATGTGTGAGGGAGTTTACAAAAATATCACGTTATGTTCTGACTCCCATTAAAGATCAATACAACGTATAAAAACCTCAGTCTCAATGTTGCCTTTTGTATTAACCTGGTCGGCTGGAATAACAGTTCGTCCTTTGCTGCCCAGTGACATCATTTACGTGAACATCAAGTCCAGTTCATACAAGCTGGTCAAGGTGTGTAAAATACTATTTGTTGCAATTTACGTAGATGATGACAGAGAACACAACAGTAAGGGGAGAGGTAATGAATTCCTTGGCTTTAGTAATTCTGACAGCTAAAGTAAATAAATAAATATTCTTATTTTTGTTTTGAAAAAAATATTTAAAGGAAGGTAATTGATATGCATTGAAATGTACAATTTATTTGTAAAAACATGTTCATTATCGAAATGTACGATTTATTGGTAAAAATATGTTCGAAAATATAAATTATTTCTATATTGAAAAAAGTTGTATGCATTTATCACCATATATAATACGCACCTTAACTTTTTGTCAACTATTTCAAGAAAAAAATGCGTATTATAATCGGAAAATTACAGTATATGCCAATGTAAAGTTTCCAGTTGTAAATAGTTTAGAGAAGTGGTTCTCAACCTTTTTAGAAAGTGGAACCCTCAATAAATCTAATGTCTTAATTATATCCTTTGAATAGAAAGTTTTAAAATTTTATGAGATTTAAAAGATCGTTTTCAACTTTATTTAGATGTATAAATAGTCAAACTACTGACTTTATGGGTTTCTAACCATAATACAAACTAAATAAAGCTTGAGGAACACCAACTGAGAAACACTGGTTAACACTAGGGGTACCGGAGTCAGCGGCCTGCCTGCAAGTACCTTGTACAGTCAATTGACGGGTGGAGGAATTTCTCGCTTCTGACGCCTATTTTAAATATAAATGTGTTGGTTTTCAATAAATAAGATGTATTTTTATGAGTTTCATCCATTTGAGTCGTCTTACCGCATTAGAGCCTACTTTTTGGGCAGAGAAGGTACAATGCAAGGAAAACGGAGAGTTTACAGTAAAACAAACAAATTTATTTTTCTCGTGGCAAAGAACACGAGGCCCATTCAGAATGATGAAATTACAATGTTCTTGCTTTTATCATATGTTCTGCGATATTATTTGCTTAGATAACATCCAAATACGCAAATAAAACAAAAAAAAATTTGTTTTTTTGAATTTGTGGTTACACATAAAGTAAAGTTTAGGAATCACTTTTTCACAAAAAGAGGTGCATAAAACATTTCAGATATGACTAATGATCAAAAGAATAATTTGTGATGTCACAGAAGAAGATATTCAGCTTTTGTACTTTCTTTACAGTAGAGGACGGACTCTAGGCAGGTAAGTTTTCTTGCAAATCTTACTGCGGCATTGTCCGCACACTAATTTTTTGCACTTTTCACACAAATCTTTTGTTCTGTTTTTGTTGCAGAGCCCAATCTGGCATTGCTTGCGGGAGCTGAGTATGGAAGCTGGGACGGCCTCACGTTCTCACCCTCCCGCCCAGAAGAGTTCCCCTCGATACTTCCTTGCTCTAGCTTGCATAAAAAAGCCGAATTACCATTTGAAAAGACACCTTTATTACTAATAATAACGCAAGATACGTCATTTTTAGAGTCAAATACGATTTTTTTGCATACCAAAATACGTTATGGAACATTGTCAGATGGTGAACAATGTTCAAGCATCAAAATTCCACCATAAAAAGGCAAAAAGGGTAGAAAAATAGCCTACCCGTCAATTGACGGGTCGTGGTACTAGTAGGTAAAAGATCCTATTATGAAGAATCTAAAGTGGAGAAAAAATTACAACACAGTGCAAAAAGAACATTAGCCTAAAATATTAAAAGTCAGAAAATTTAAGAAATCTACGATCAATCATACAAGAGTTACAGCTCTGCGAAAACCGAAAACCGTCAATTGACGGCACCCGATACTCCTAGTGTTAAAGCAGTGGTGCACAAACTTTTCAGCCTCCCCCCCTTTCCATCCACGAATCCAATACTTCCAAGATTTTAATTAGAAATTAATACAAGGTTATCATCATCATCATAGATAGCCTTTCTGTAGACAGGTCTGTGATTATTCATGGTTAAACTTGGTTCTCCATATGCTCCTATTTTCTGCTGTATTCTTCATGTCTTGATAGCTCTCTTTCCCTTTCAAGTCATCCATCAGCTGAAACCTTTTCCTACATCTTTCTCTTTTTCCATCCAGTTATATTGATATTATATAATATATATATATACAGTGCCGGCCCTAGAAATTGCGGGGCCCAATTAGAAAACTTTTGGCGGGGCTCCTACATCTAAAAGGCATAGTTTGAAAAGAAAGATTTGGGAGGGGCACAGCAAGCGAGGTCCAAAGGACCGAAGCAACAAGACCTAAAAGGCTGAGCCAGGGGGTGGGGATCCGGGATGTATCCCAGGCCGCCAACGCATTTCCTGCATTCTGAGAGCATCAGATGGCCTCTCATGAGACCACTTGGGTATGGATGGGACTATGGATAAGTCTAAAAAGAAATAAAAGAACCTAGAGGCGATATAGAGCGATTTGCTAAAAACGAATTTTGACGGCAACGTTACGAAAAGGAAGGAAGATAGCGACAACGTCTTATTCGTCTACTAGGGCGTTGGATACCAGATACTAAAAAACTGTCTTTTAATGTAGTTTGCAGTTTGAAGTTTCGATGTCCGCAAGCTTCCCAAAAAATATAGAGCAAGGTGTGGGGCCCCCTTAGCCACGGGGCCCGATTGAGTCCAATATGTACAATTGGCCTAAGGCCGGCCCTGCATATATATATATATACAGGGCCTTTCAGAGGCCGAGAGTGGCCCAGGCCACTTACCTTTTTGAGGCCCCCGGTAAATTTTTAAAAATGCCAAACCATAGTTATAAAAACTGTTATAATTTAAATGATCAAATTTGCAAAAATATAGGTTTTAAAAGTTTAATCACAAGAAATAATTATAGAATACACAAGAAATAAAAATGGAATAGTTAATACACAAAGTGGAAAAGTTTAATACACAAGAAATAAAAATGCATTAGTTTAACAAGATTGAACATCGGCATATATAACTATGCAGTTACATGCCGCTCCAATAATTAAAAAAATTAACAAATGTTCCTTTTCATTTTAAAAAAGCCTTTCTAGCTTTTTTCTGTGCAAACGCATCAATTATTGATGAAAAATTTAGTTGCCTTGCAATGTCATGGTTGATGTTTAGGGTAGCAAGGCCATTCAAATGATCTTGTCCCATAGTTGAACGGTGGTAGTTTTTGATCTGTTTCAGCACATTAAAAGAGTGTTCACTTGAAGCTACTGACACAGGTAGACTGAGAAAGATTCTCAATGCAATTGCAATGTTTGGAAACACACCAGCAAGTCCAAGTTGAAGTAGTTCTTGGAGCAATTCTTTGGGTTTGCAATCCGGTTTGAAGTTTACGGAATGTACGCGCTTGAGAAAAATGATCTCATCATACAGATCTGTAGATATTTCTTTGGTGTATTTTCCTTGGAATCGCTCTGCTGATGCCCGTAAATCTTCATTATTTAAGGTATCAAACTGCCACAGAAATCCAAATAGATTGCAAATTGTATTGAGAGATTCAAACCTCCTCCTAAGACCCGATATAATGGACTCAATGATAACATAGAAGACATTAATTTTATAATGTTGTTCAACATTAAACTCATTATAAATCTTCCGATGTGGGATCATCTCAGATGAAATACCAATATTCTGAGCTATTAATTTGGTCTCACACAAGATCGTATGCCATTGTTCACGAATCTGCTGAATGTCTTTAATGAGGCTTTCAATGTTATCTCTCTCAACATCAAATGTAGCATTACGTGCTTCAATTAACAAATTAGTCTGGTTGATCACTGTAAGTAATTTAATCCACAAAGATGAGATTAGAAGAAATTCAAATTTGGACATGAATTTCTGGATAACATTAAGTTCAGTTCGAGCCTGTGCTGTAAGATTGAGAGACTTCAATTCAATTAAGGCGTTTCTGATTTCACCCAAATGATTTGCAATTGGACGAACAGCATCAATCCGTGCAGACCACCTTGTTTTGGAAATTTGGTGCAATGATACAGGAAGGTGTTGCTTTCATATTTACCACCTTTGTGGACTGCTACAGAATAAATTGTACATTTGCTGTATGGTTCCAAAGAAAGTAATAGCCTCATTGCATGATTCTGCACAGTCAACACCTACAAGGTTTAATGTGTGGTTTCCATAGCTAGAGAAAATGCAATTTGAATTACGCTCAAGAAGAATGGCTTGTATTCCATTATATTTTCCAGCCATGTTCGACCCATTATCATAAGCTTGACCAATGCAGAGTTCAAAACTCAACCCAAGTTCCTCTAGAATTCTTAAAATTCAAGAAGAAATTTCCTTTCCAGTTTTTTTATTGAAATTATCAAAGCCAATAAACCTTTCCTCAATTGAAAATGTTGAGCTGTTATCGGGAATCTTAACATATCGAATTATAAGAGAAGTTTGTTCCTTGTTGGTACAATCAGGTGTAGCATCAACAATTAATGCAAAATATTTGGCATTTTGAATATCATCGAGAATAGAATTTTGAACAAATGAACCACAAATTTTAATGAATTCATTCTGAATGCGTGTGGAGAGGTAATGTACTTGCATACGCTCTTGATTATCTTGTGATTCTCGAACTTTTCTTACATGTTCCATTAGAATTGGGTCATATTTGCTTAACAGTTCTATGATGCCTAGAAAGTTTCCATTACTATGATCGCCTATGCGTTGGCTAGAACCGAAGAAAGCCAATCCCCGTTCAGAGAGAAAAAGTATGACATCTAGGATGCGCTCAAGAATTTTCTTCCACGAATTAACCTCTGTATAGATTTCAGACAAAAGTAATTTCTCTACTGACTTATCAGCTGATGCTGCTCTGCCAGCTAATTTCCATGCCACATAGTTTTCTTTGTGTGATGTTGAACTCTCATGGGATGGTATTCTGTTTTTCAACTTCCTCCAGCCTCTTTTGATGCTCCATCCTGGTTCATTAGAGAGAGTTGATGCATTTGTAGAAACTTTATTGTAAAGAAAGCATGGTACACAGTACAGAGATTGTTTTACTGTGCTCCAACATAACCAATCTCTGGTGCGAGTTTCACCATTAGGTAAAACTCTTTTCAGTAGACGACTAGGAAAAGCATGGTTTCCAGCGTCGTGTGGAATGCTGTCTGGAATTTCAAAAGAATGAATTCTGAGGAACGAATGGATTTGGGTAGCATTGTTTTTGTCAAGAACTCCAATGTCATTCACACAAAAAGCCGTAGTAGTGATGAATGATTCTTGATGAATAGGAAGTATATTTTCATTTATCTCCTGCTGATGAGTTTCTTGATTACAAGTGGAATTTTCTGATGACTTTGTTGGAGCTATTTCTAACACATCTCCTTGTATACTCTCACCATTGTTAGATATTCGCACTGAAGTATTCAAATGTGCTGTTGTAGAAATCGCTCTAGAAGGTTTGTTACCTGCAGTACTTTCTTCTACAAAATCCCATTACCTTCGCCTGCATCTGGTGGCATATCATTCTCTTGACTAAGTCCTTAATCTCGCTCTTGTAGTCACATTGAAATATCTTTTGCTGGAGTTTCAGAGGTTTCATTGTTTGTAGGACTGTCCATCCAAGAAGAAAAGTTAGCTTCGTTAAAAAATGATGTTATTAATTTTGATTCTTTAATTGCTGCTTCACTTGCTTGTTTACGTTTCCTCTTGCACCACTTTCAAAACTTCTCGTCGTAGTGAATGGGGACCGCTTAAAATCTGAAATAATTAATTCATAATTTTGCAAAAAGATATGTAAAATACAATTTGTATTAAATTTATTTCCTATTCTTATTAAATAAAAACCTAATTAAATAAAACCATTAAATCAAAACCCAATTAAATGAAACTACGAAATACTTAAGATGAAAATGATTCTAACTTACAATAAATCTATTGTCAGTATTAATATACAGTAAACCCTCGATTTAACGGACTAATAGGGGGAAGGGTTGTCCGTAAAACCCGAATGTCCGTTAATTGGCTAATGGAATTTTTTATACCAAAAACGCATGCGTACTGGCATGAGAAAACCTCCTTTATCAATGGCAATGATAATTACTGCATAAAATACAGCTTTCGCTGGAAGATGCACTATGAAACTGAATTTAAAACAATGCTGCTACACTGTTCCTTTAAAAACGTTTTTTGTTTTGGATATTTGAAGAAAATATGTTAACATTGAAAATACCATAAATATTGCATCCTATGGATATATCTGAATTGATTTTCTCTATTAGCCGTAAAATAAACTATATATTAAATATGGCGGCACCTAAGGCTACTTGTTTCTGTAGCTCTTGTGAAAAATTCCTAAATACTCGGGAAAATGTCGTCTCATGTGGGTTTTGCGTACGTACTTACCACTACAAATGCACCGAATTAAATGATCTATCATTAAAAGCCGTCAGTGAATCTCCGTATATCCTTTGGATATGTTTATTCTGCCGAGCTGAAAATGGTAAACAAACTGCCAAAATGGCGGCAGAAATTCGTGAGCTTAAGGTAGAAATGTGTATCCTGAAAGAAGCCGTATCTGCAATAAACTATAGCAGAAAGCATAACAATGTTTGTGTTAATTCGCAAAGCATGAAAGCTGAGTATATTAACGTAACGAAAGAGATTCGTCCGGCAGAATCCGCTAGGGAAGGAGCAAAGAATGAGAGTATTACTCCGATTTCCGTCACTCAGGCTGACAACGATTACGAACGCCAAACTCCAACGATGACCGCCGATGGCTTCAAAACTGTAAGTTACAGGAAAAGAAGACGGAAGGATTCCAGAGTGTTTGGATCCAACGAGGAAAAACACGACGATGCAAACTTTAACGGCATTCCCCGACGCGCTTGGGTCTATATCAACAGAGTACAAAGAGACACAACAGAAAATGATATCTGCTCGTATCTAAAAAAGAAATTTCCTAGCCACGATTTTATATGCGAAAAGCTCGGTCAGGGTGAACACAGTTCTTTTAAAATTGGAGCGAACTTCTGTCTTATTGATGAGTTGTTCAAAAGTTCGACATGGCCTACTGGTGTATCAGTGAGAAGATTTATAATTAGGAAAACTGGAAATAAAAGTGGAAATCAAAAATGGGTTGCTAATGATTCAACCACGATTAGTTTGAGTGACAGTGACAGAACACTCCCAACTGATCCTGTTGTCTTGTCTGCACCATCCATGGTCATGTCCTCTGACCTCCCACCTGTTGCTCCTGTTAATTCCTCCAGTGGTGTTACTACCAGAGGTAAAGCTGGAGTCAACAAACCGAAACTCAAGTGACTTTTAAGTGATGTTATTGATCCTATCTCAAAGAAAAGCCTTAAAGTTCTGCACTTAAATATCCAATGCGTTAGAAATAAAATTGATCATTTGGAATTGTTTTTATCTGAAATCAACCCTGATATTGTGTGTGTGACCGAACATTGGTTGAAAGATAGTGAAATTAGTCTATTAAATTTTCCTGGGTATAGGGTTATCTCTTCTTTCTGCCGAAATCTGTCTAAAAATGGTGGTGTATTAACATTATTTAGAAAAGGATTGCAGTCTGGTGAGTTAAAAACTGTCAGTAATCTTTGTATTGAAATTGATTTTGAATGCTGTTTTGCCGATTTAGTGATTGATAAATGCCATATCTCCATTCTATGCTTGTACAGATCACCTAATGGTAACTTCGTAGTATTTAAAGAAAAATTGACAGATGCCCTTGATATAATATCAAGGCACTCCAAACATATTATTGCATGTGGTGACTTTAATGTGGACTTTAGCACTCACAATACCATGAAATTAGAATTGCTCGATATATTTCTGTCACATAATATTAACCCTACAATATTTGAACCAACCAGAATAACTTCTAACTCCTCCACAACTATTGACAACATTCTCACAAATATTAAAGTTAATGAAGGTACCACTGTGGATTTTCATCTATCTGACCATAAGGCTCAGTTAACCTCAGTATCCCCACCTTGTAATTTTGATATGAAATACAATGATGTAACTTCCACTCCAAAAAGGATTTTCTCTTCTTCGGCTAGAAATAGATTCAGCAACAGTCTTCAGGCCCTAAACTGGGATACAATTTTTGGTACGGACTGTGTCAATGACAAGTTTGAAAGTTTCTTTACATTGTTTTATCATTATTTCAATGAATGTTTTCCTCTTTCAAATAGGAAGACCTGCAGAGTTAAAGCTAAGAGCTGGGTTACTCCCGAGCTTGTTCTACTTTCTCAGGAACTTAAACATCTATTCTCTATATATAAATTGACTAATCATCCTAATGACAAAAAGCACTATAATACCTGCAAAAAAATCTATACTAAATTAGTTATTGAAGAAAAACGAAATTTCAATGTGAATGTTATTAATCTTGCATACAACAAATCCAAAACTGCCTGGAAAGTTATTAATAATACTGTTGGCCAATCTGTTAGCCACCATTCAATCGATATGATAAATTGGGAGAATATGTCAATCACAGATCCCGTTGAAATAGCTAATAACTTCAATACACACTTTTTAGGCTCTGTAGAAAAACTGATCACTACACACTTAGGTGATAGATCTCATGAACAAATTTTCCCTCCAAGTGCAACAAATAATGTTCTTTTCCTTTATCCTTCTTGTGAGAATGAAATAAGTGAGGTAGTGGATAAAATTAGCTTGAAGCATTCTGCTGGCTGGGATGACATTCCATGCTCACTCCTGAAGGGTAATATTAAACTTCATATTTTATCCCCATTGACTAATATTGTTAACGCTGCTTTATCATCTGGAGTATTTCCTGATAAACTTAAAATTGCCAAAGTTGTCCCTATTTTTAAGAAAGGTGAGAATGATAACATGGATAATTATCGACCTATATCAATATTGTCAGTCTTCTCTAAAATCTTTGAAACAATAATTGCAAAAAGAATGGTGAACTTTTTCACAAGGTTCAATATTATCTCTAAATGTCAATATGGATTCCTGAAGGAAAGATCAACTGAAGTTGCAATTTACAGTTTCATTGATTCAGTCCTGAGTGGCCTTGATAACCATGATGATACTCTTGGGATATTTTATGATCTTTCAAAAGCATTTGACTCTGTGGACCATGGAATATTACTCAGAAAATTAAAATCCTATGGCATATCTGGAGTGGCAAATAACCTGATCAGATCCTTTCTAACAAATAGGAGACAGGCTGTTACGATTTATTCTTCCAAAGATAATAAAAAGTTCTCATCAAAGTATCTAAATGTTGAAAGAGGTGTCCCCCAGGGATCTGTGTTGGGACCATTGTTATTCCTTTTATATATTAATGACTTGCATTTATTTATTAATGGTGATCTGTATATGTATGCAGATGATACAAATCACTTGTTAAGAAATAAATATGATATTTCTGCTGCAGCTCAATATGCTATTCAAAGCATGGAGGACTGGTGTAATTCAAACTATGTCTTCCTAAATAAGTGTAAAACAACATTCATGCAATTTCACCCACCTCAGAAAAAAAATCTGGATTATTGTAATCTAAATTTTATTGATGGTTCCATGGTTAGGTCAACTGTCTATAAATGCTTAGGAGTTGAAATAAGTGATACCCTAAACTGGGAACCTCACATTAACTCTGTTTGTACAAAAGTGACTTCTGGATGTTTCATGCTGAGAAGACTTATTACTGTTACAAATGAAGAGACTGTCCTTACTGTTTATTTTGCTCTTATTTATAGTAGGCTTAAATATGGCATTGCTGCTTGGGGCCACTCTCATCACGCTCTGCGACTTTTCAAGCTCCAAAAAATGGCAGTTAGAATCATTGCTAAAGCTAAAAGCCGAGCTAGCTGTAGAGGGATTTTCAAAAAATTTAAATTACTGACTTTACCAAGTATGTATATATTTTACTGTATTATGTTTATTAGAGAAACTTATAAATTATTAGAAATTAAGTGTAACATGGATGTTCATAGTCATAATACTAGAAGAAAAAAGGACTTGACTGCAACCTCGCATAACTTATCAATGTATGGTAACAGTCCTATATATATGGGTTGTAAACTTTTCAATAAGCTCCCTCCCTCTGTTAAACAAGAGACCAGCATACCTAAATTCAAGAGATTGCTGAAGAACTTTCTGGTCGACAAATGTTTTTACTCCATTGCTGAGTTTGCCAATTAATAATGTAATGCATTAATGTACATGTTTAAATGTTTCTCTTTTCTTTTTTTCTCTTTCTTGACTTGTCCTATATTTGTATGTACAAATCCCAGGATGAATAAATTATTATTATTATTATTATTATTATTTTCACGTAATCATCGCGAAACACTTGGATAAATATGTCTCATCATTTTGACGGCATACTCGAAAAAAACATCGCGGCACAAATTTAGAACTGGCATTATTCTTAATAAAAAAGAGATATTTAAACTGCGTAAACTGAGGGTTGCCTATAACGTTTCACTATTGTAAATCGGAGAATATTTTTTGGTCCGATTAACTAAAAGATGCATTTCGTCCGTTATTGACCTTAACAACATTCTGTCCGTTAAATCCGAAGTCCGTTAAATCGAGGGTTTACTGTATTCGCATTTCAACTCGTCCACCAAGTCCCTAAAATCGTGATTTGGATTTCATATTTTATAAGAAAACTTAAATTTCCTATTCTTTTTTCTCCCTCTTTCCAAGGAGACAAAAAATTTCAAGCTTTTTACAATTTATCATTCCTTTTAGTTAATCGAAAATAAAGTTGATAACTTACCAGAACCCGTTCAGTTATGCTATAATAGTCAATCCAATCCTTGCATACGTTTGGTTGAATGCACCGTCAAACACTATAGTGGCAAACAACGAATATGATCTGCTAAATGATAAACAAGGTATTGTTATTAATATTATTCAAGAAGTTGCGATGCAACGAAGCACAAAAGAATAAGGCTCACCAATTTATTCTGCCACCTGTTCACAAAGCACCATTCTTTTTTATTTCTCAGAGCAAAATAACCACAACAAGACACCTTGCATTTCTGATTCCGCCAAATATTGTTGGCGCCCGACTGTCGGACTGACGAAATGTATGTAACTAGATTTCTCATGACACGATAATCTACAATGTTACATTTGTCTCGAGTTTCAAATTCAAAATTCAAATTCAAATTTACAAAGTATGAAGTAAGTCTATAGGATATAGTTTTTTCAGCAGAAATTTTCAGTCATTTGTCTCTCCCCTCCTCTATAACTAAGAATATTATAATGCTCATGCAACACTGTATAGTTCTTCAATAATTTTACAACAATGTATAACATTTCATCACATTTTTGACATGACTTTTGAAATCCAACGCGATGTCCGAGATGTTCAAATTATCTTCAAGATACGCATACGAAAGATGCATTGGACCGACTTAAAGATGGTCAAAATTTAGAAGCCATAATGTAATAATATAGGATGCGCTTTGTCACCAAGTTAGTCCCGTATTGATTTTGCACAAGATAAGGCACATATGAGGAAAATTAGTCCTTTTCGTATAATAAACGATAATTTTAACAATGGGCTCACAGATTTAAAAAAAATTAACAATGGGCTCTTGCTACTACAGCTCGCCACTGGGTTTAGCTAAAAAACCAAGTAACACAGGGAAAGTTTGTCGGAAACACTGACACGACTATACACTCTGAGAAATCTCTCTGCAATGAATGCGTAGCACATTTTTAGGGTACTCTAAAAAGATCACGTTGAAAAAAAACAACTTTCATTCATTACTGCTTAGAGAGAATTTTTTCTTTTGAAATTGTTAATTTAGAATGTTATTAACTGACTTTTCATAGTTATACGTCCCTGCGTAAATTTAAGGCCCCCGTGAATATGAGGCCCGGGCCAAATGGCCCGGCTGACCCCCCCTGTGATAGGGCCTGTGTGCGTGTATATATGTGTATATATGTATATGTGTATATATATATATATATTATTATATATTAAATAGGTCTATGTAAATTTATTCACTTTTGTTATATATATATATATATATATATATATATAACAAAAGTAAATAAATTTACATAGACCTATTTTAAAATATAAATCAAACCTATGCTAAACTCATTCTCGTGCTCATCAAAAGGAGAAACCACACCCATCTAGAATCAAAGCCATCACATTAATGATTTTCTTACGAGTGAAAGTACTAACCTGCTATATTTAACTTGACACTGAATGCACAAAATATTGATACAACACGTAGCTCTCACTACCCGTATTACTTCGAGGACAAGCCAAGTAAAAGTGAAGGCTAGGAAGTGGTATCCTTTTCGAGAAATTGGAAGGAGTAAAGGGGAGAGGGATAGAAATAATGATGCAAAAAAGACCCCCAATGCATTTGCTTGCAAATTTTCATGTGTAGGCTAGGAAGAAACCGTCAAAGACATTGCCCAGCGGTTTATGCCACATCGGGGGTTCTAGCAAGAGGGAAGAGGAGTCATGAGAGTAGCACGTACAGTAGGATGCCGTAAAATGTGCTTTCTTTTACCATGTGTGACTTGTGTCACTCCATGGAAAGTTATGAAGCAGAGAGTAGGAAATGGAAAAGGAGTGGTTAAAGTTGGGAAAAGCCAAAGCGAGGACCAAGAACTGTAAATGGGAGGACCAAACACCATCCCCTGGTATCGGTAGCTGGCATACATTGCGATCGCACCAATTCCAGGTAGTTCTGAACAGTCACCCACATCATTCATGCTTAGTAGAGGTCTTCGGACGCCCCTTTGCCTTCAGCCGAAGATGAAATTTCGTCTCTTTTAAAACGTCAATTAAAGAAAGCTATACGATAAATAATCCGTAACAATTTTGCTGAAGTATTATTGAATACTAATTTCAAAATATCCACTTGATTTATTTTGCCTGTTTGATGCCCCTTGGGCTTCGGCACCCGGGGCAGTCGCCCCACCCTTGCTATGCCCATCTACATTTAAAGTGTGACTTCCTACACTTTCTGTGAAGGATTGTTTTGAGTTTATTTTTAATTTGCTGATCTCACAAACCATAAATATTTATTTTAAAAGTAATCTTGTTTCTATGAAGAATGTTAGCAAAGAAGTAAAAAATAAAACACACTAATAATACTAGAGCCCCTTATGCAAAGCCAGTTTGAGCAAATGCACAATCATATACTGCTCATGGGCATATGCAAATGCCAATATTAATTAGGTATCTATATCATTTCAAAATGTTTCATTAATTTTTAGTTCTTATAATTGAACTACATATTTTTGTTCTGCATCTATTAATACAAATAATAAATAAATTGAATCCTACTGATGTTTTTTGTTAGTAGTTAATTTAAAAATTTTTCTTAATCTTTACAAGGGTCTCCCAAAAAATTATGCTTGAAGGCTTCAGAATTACACTTACCTTATAACAGGATCATCCTCATTGTAGCCATCATACTCAGTTACTTTCTGAAGTTCGTGAAGGTCAATAGTTGGAGAACCACAAACAAGCATCTCCACCTCCTCCGGGCGTAGCAACTGGTTTTCAAAATTTATTCATGATGCAAATGATGTGGTTTTTAAACTTACATTTCAAGCAATGAGATATCTGATTTGAAATCATGTTGCCCAAGGTTTAAGATCCATTTTATTTTGAATGCATGCAAAATAGTGTCACAATGTAATTTACTCATCTCAATGATTTACTTTTTGTCAGATTATGCTTTCTTAAAATGTATTCACAAGCAAATTTCAAGAATGATATAAAAAATAGCATGCAGAAAAATTACATGCTATGATCTGAGTTTATAAAGTGGTGAGAATATATAGCAACTATATATATATATACTAATTACTAATACTTACCAAGAGAGCATTGGAGTCACACACACAATGAAAACCAAGGTAAAAAGCTCGAAACTGATGGTATATGGCAGAGTTAAGTACCCAATCCAAATACAGGGCAACATATTCATGTCGGTTTTCATTTGTAACAGGAATATCAGCTCCTCCCTCTTTCATATCATATGTCCTAACTTCACCATACTCTTCTAAGGAAACCTATCCAAATTAAATCTCTATTAAGATAAAATTTAGTTTTATTCTGTCATTCTGTGTAAAATTTTAGGAATTAATGCAAATATCTAAAGGAAGGTCTAATTTTGATGAATATTTTGTCAGATATTTGATGCATCCCTGATAAGGGCATGGATTCAATAGGTTTATTTTTTCTATTTTACTAACCTGTGATTGAGTGAGGATATTTTTTGTATCTGTTAAACAAATAGTAAAAACCAAAATATGTGTTTGGGACTTGAACTTCTTGACTAAATAGATAACATTTATTTCTCTATTCAAGAAAGCTTGAGTAATTTCTGCATTAGCTTAAAAACTCGAGTTCCAATACAGAAAATGAAAAAAATTCATCAACTTAAAAGTAAAATTTATCATGAAGTTCACAAATAATTGCTCTTTCCAATCATAAATGGATTGATTATCAAATTATTTATATTATTAGACAAGGTGAGGTGATGCTTTTTGCCAGGTGGAGATCGTTCTCTAAGCTTCCGGTAGAGAGTGTGCATGTAGAGTACAGGTAGTTCCCCCTAACGTAGTGACTGAAAATTACTAGGAGCTACCTTATGCCTCGGGGATTGGAGGGAATATGTAGAGTGGAGGGGAGTGAAGTCCATTAGAAAAGATGGGCATAGAAGGTGCGTGCATCCTAGAGTGGAAATCACTGTGTGGAGTAGAGAGATTAAAGGTGAAATATTTGGAAATCATTCATTCCTGTCCTTTTACAGGCAATAATTACCATATATTTTGTAAAATTCCTTAAAAGTTGACAATGAACCTTGGATTTTTAATTTAAGTCGCTATTTTAAATAAAAACCTGACTAAGGTCTCCATCTTGATCTCATTTAATATCAACTTAATACTTTGTTGATACTACCCATTATTTCTGATTTGCAATCACAGTACTTCTTTTATAAACTGCATCTTTGGGATGAAATTTCAAGAATTCATTTGGCACAACGTGAATATTTGGGCCTACTTTATGTGTTTTTGCATTAACTTCTTAAAAGTCAATTATAGATATTTCACTGAATCATTAAATGAATATCACAATTGGCATAATCCTCTTGTCTACTTAAAAGTCATATTCAAGGCAACATTATAAATTTGATATTGTAATGATAAAAAATTCTGTTGGTTGATATTTGGCAATTAAATTCAGTGATTGAAAATATTAATAACCATTTATTTCACAATTTTGACGATAGATCTAACCTGAAAATTCATGCACATATCTTCTTCAACATTCCCTTCATAAGCTAGCAGCTCCGATAGACCACGGGCAACATCCTGCGTGTTAGAATTTAAATTTTATTAATGTAATTGATATAATCCATATAAATAATTACATATTTTAATACTCAACAAATAACTTAAAATATTCTACTAAAAGTGACTATCAAACGAAATAAATTCATCACCATTACTATGCCAAATATAGCAATGAATGGATACACACTAGATGCTTACAGGCATGATTTCAGCCAATGCTTCTATTGATGGTGCCTCAACCAATCCAACCTTGTCTATCCTTGAGGAGTTAATTCCAGAATTTCTAACATGAGATTGCTCCGAAAGTATAACACTAGAAATCAATTTCCTTTGGTCTTGCATTAAGCTATCATCATCACTTGCATTGTATTCAGTATTTTCTTCATCTGATGTGTCTTCATCTGTCCCATAAACTAATTCCTCATGCTCATCTTCTGCCTCAGCTTCTGCCGTAGAGCCCCAAGGAGCCACAGGTGGTGACAACAGCTTACGATAACATATTGATGGAAAATGGAGATCAAGTGTAATGGAGTTGTAAACAGCCAATCCCATTAACACCCCAATCAAGTTGTACTCTCGAAGGTTTTTGCTCTGGTTTATTATATGACTTTGATAGCTCCCTGGTCTGCTTCTGCTAAGAAAAATATTTGCTTTTAAAGAAAACCAAGGCCACCAAACCTTTAATCAATAAGTTAATTGGTGGAAAATGAAATGAATGAGAAATAATAGCATGTTTTTACTTTATGGACTTTTTTATTTTAGGTTCTATTTAATAAATAATCTCTTAAATTATAAATTATTAAGTGAATCTCAATATGATCGTTCTTTTCATAATATAAAAGAAAGTAAATCTTGCCTTTAAAAGTCAATTTATTGTAAGGCATTTTTTCATCTTGAGGATTAGATTTTTAGGTTCATGAAATTTTATAAGTGAAGAAAGTGGACAAATTAAATTACACACGAAAAGAAAACTTGGGCAGTTGCAGTTTTCTCTATGATAGCAGTGGCTAAAGCTTAAGCTTTTTAAATAAATATACACATATATGACACTTATGAAAATAATGAATAAACATATATTAACTTTTACACCATCAAACAATCATCAAGAAAGTTTAAAAAGCCAGTGTTACCTGGGCTGTGGACTATCTTCACCAGAGCTACTACTGCTAGAGTTACTGTAACCACTTCCACGTCTTTTCCTTGTCCCTTCTTTCTTTTCTACAGCTCTTGTTTTGCCGTTAATACATCCTGCTGAGGTGCTAAACCAGTAACACCGAGAATTTGAATGGTAGACAAACATTCCATAGTCAGGCTATTAAAAATAAAACGAAATTTTGGATGAGCACAATTACTAATGCTCATTTTCAATGACATTGCTATTTACATTAAAAATTTTCCTTTTATTTGTTGCAAGAAGTTGAATGCATAATTAAAGTATTACTCCAAACCTCAAATATGTATCTTATAAGAAGAAGCAGCCATTCTTTCGCTAGTCCACCCATATCAAGTCCTGGTTCACCAACAAAGGAAACTTTTAATTTCTTTTTGAGATCTTGCTGCTTGGTGGCAATCTGGAAATAATATTCAATTTTATTAAGACATTTTTCTAAGGGAACTTATGGTAAAATTTCCCTTATTCTAATTTCATTTTCTTCCATAAATGAACATGTCTAACAATAAATTTCCTGCATAGCGCTTTTAATTAATTTTTGCAATGCTAGAATTTAGCAGGCTATATTTTTTGACTAGGCAATTGAAATAGAAAGTTGTAAGAATAAACTCATTTATCATCTTATCTTTACCATTACTATATGTTAATTTTTAATCTTATTTTGTCTTGCACATCATCTGATGATCTATATTACATCATCTACAAGTTATTAAACATCCTCTGATGACCTATATAACAAGTTAATCATTTGGAGTTTTGAAAACATTGTCTGTCTTTTAATTCATAATTATTATAATTTAGTTATTTCTTTGTCTCACCCATACCTCGTTCAATGAATCAGAGACAAGATGTGATCTTCTGATTCTTATGTTCAGAAAAAAAAGATCCATTTGTGGTTGATATCGATATCGATAAAATGGTCCTTTAGCCTCTATGCTACGCCTTGCTGTTTGGATCATTTGCTGTTCTGAATCCTACAAAAATAATTACATTTTTCTATATTATTCAATTATAATTCTCATAACAATTGTATATCAAATTTATGTGAACATAACAAGACTCCAAATACAAGATGATTACATATAAAAACTTCTTATATCAAGAAAAAAGGATTCGAACTTGTGTTAGTAATACCGTATTTGACCGAATATAGCCCCCCTGTTTTTGGCCAAAAGTGAAGTGCAAAAGTTGAGGGGGGTGTTATTTTCGGGCACTAAAAATTAGGTGGGTACAAACAAGTGTGCAAAGCTTCAATAATGATGAATTTCTTTCGAGTCAGTAAGTGTTTCTATCCATTGTAAGACTAAACTACTCGGGTTGCGAATATTTATTTGCAAGGCTGATTGACGTCACCATATAGGAAGGATTTTTCAATTACCTGATCGCTCTCATTATCGTCAAATTGCAAGTTTTACCGTATTTGCTCATGTAAGCCGCGCCCCCGTGTATCCCGCGCACCCCGGTTTTTGGGCCAGCTCTAGGGAAAAAAATTTATTTGATCCGAAAAAGGGTTTTTTAAATCACCAATTCCTATTTCTCAAAAATTCTACGCTCAAGTTAAGCATCTTCACACTCCTACGTGACGAATTTATTGGGTGATCTCTTTATATCGGTACTAGCAGAAATCTCCTCGGTAGTCCTCTTTTATTAAACACTTAACTGTTTTTGTCGTCATATTGGTCATGTTCGGCAGAAATCGCTCCGGTAGCGATCATTCTGCTGTACATAATTTTCCAACCATATGGTCACTGATCCCTACCGTAGCGGTCGTCATTTTTTTGGCGAACTAAAATTATGATCAGTGATCATTCAATGATCACCACGGTGGCTATGACCTATGACTTTCATAGACGTATCATAGAATAAAGGAAGCAGGCCGTATCTGAACATGGTAGGCGTCGTCTGCCGTGAGAACAAAACCCCCACCAACCCAAACTGGTTGCGCATGCGCCGTGGCCTCCGTGACAATTGTAGCAGAAAGCCGTCGAGTTTGGGGAGCACCTGTTAATAAACTTAAAACTCATTTAAAATTTTTATACAATGAATGAAAATGACTAAATACACCGCAATTTAGAAATAGAATAATAGATGCGGCATGGGTGCTAGCTTAACGTATATTTGTTTACCAACACGACATTTTGGGAAAAAAGGTGGGCGGCAAATAAAAGAATTCGTGTAAGACACGCACCACCTTTTTTCCACCGGCGTTTTGGGGAAGAAGATGCGCAGCTTACACGAGCAAATACGGTAATACCAATAAAATTAACCTTACCCGAGAATGGACTAATTGCCTGGCTAAGCTCGAATTGTTAATTACACAAACGAAAGATAGATTAGCATTGCGCATCGAAATATGAGCAAAGTGCGAATTTATATTGCTGCATAAATTGGTATGTTATTTCGACTTGCTAATATTGCTGCATTAATTATTATGTTATTTCGACTTTTTAAAGTTTATTTTTACTCCCAAAAAATATATTTTTGTTCATTTCCTTGTCAAATATCTCCTTCGTTAGTATACCCTCTGAATTCTGAGGTACAAATCTGAAAACCTTAAAATTCGAATTAGTATGGCGTTTTATCACCCGCTAATTGGTACTTTTTTATTAAATGAGTGCAAGTTTGATATTTCTTTAAATTATACAGCATGTTTCATGACATTAATGTCCTAAAAATGATCATGTCCTTTCAGGGTATTAAAATATTTTCTAGATTTGTGGGAGAAAATGGGTAGGGGGGCTATATTCGGAGGGGGGCTATAGTCGGTCAAATACGGTACCTATTCTCAGGCCCTCAAAGTATTACCTCCACTAACATCATGCTGTAATGCCTATGTGAAAACAACTTGTTTTTTAATCTTGGTTCTTGCAATATGGCTATATTTTCTATATATAGTAATCCCTCACCATTCGCAAATTTGCCATCCGCAAAATTTGCATGTCTGCGATTTTCATTTTGAATACCTGTTTTATCATTCCCGAGACCGAAATTTGCATATCCGCAAATGATCACTTAAGTACCGCTCACTCTGCAACATTTCTTTTCAAAACTTCTCCATTAATTTCTTCCAAACACCATGCCGTGCCACCAGTCACTTAAGTAGTGCTCACTCAAGTTTCACTCTTTCTCAAACAGTCTCATAATCACCATGGTAGTGTTCACTTGCAGTTGCTCGCCTATTTCATGAATTTATTGTGCCATTTCCATAGTTTTTAATATTAATATTGCTCAATATTGCTTCTATTACATATGTATTTCAGTGTTAAATTCTTATTTTATGAATGTATTTACCGATTAAAATACAAGTTACGTAGTGGAATAGGGGGACTAAGAACCTAACCCTATTTTTTTCATATATCCCGTTATTTACCATTCACGAATTTGCCATTTGTGAGGGTTTTCAGGAACCTAACCCTCACAAATGGCGAGGAACTACTGTATTGATGTTGTTTACAAGTATCTTTTCTGACTCTCACGGTCAATTAAAATGCAGCCCTGAGATGAATTTTTTGGTCGTCCTACATATCAATATTAATGGCTAAATTTCCATTCGAGCAGGAAATTAAATTTTTAATGGTACTTACCTTTGTAAGTATGGTGCGTTTTGCCACTATACTTAAAAGGAATGGATACTGACAATATGAAAACTGTCCTGGATGACTTTGAGTGTTACTCTGCCACGTAGAAAAGTCATTCATCAAATCCAAGTGATCCAAGGCAGTGTTGTACAGATCTGTATAGTGAAGTGGAGGAGGTGGAGACAGTGTTGGATCAGACAATGCATCTGATGATAGGAAGCATGTTGATGGTGTTGAAAGTTCATTTGATGCATCTGAATTAAAGAGGAAAAAGATACTAATGAATAAAGATTTGAACAACTCAGTTTTGTGTTATTAAATTATTAAATATCAACAAATAAATATTATGGCTTATCACACGTGCCAATGATACAGTTCCATTTTGTAACATTTTCCATTTCAAGCACTGAGTAAGTGGCTCACACCACCTAGTTCAAACTTTAGATGGTTCTCAACCTTTTTTGCCTGCATCACCCTATGTTCAGTTCGTTCAGTTGTGCGTCATCCCGTTTACAGTTCTATTAACTTCAAGTCACATTTAAAGATAAATTGGGCTTTCCCTAACCACATACAGATAAAATTCTAGCATCTAAATAAGCACAAGTGTTTATTCTGCTGGTTTTAATTATGTTTCTAAGCCAGAATATGATACATTATGAATTTATCGAATATTCGCATCACCCCTCAATAACCGTCGCATTACCCTGGGGTGTCATGTCACCCTGGTTGAGAACCACTATGCTAGATGGTACTTTGTATGCGCCCCGTTGTGCTTCTCAAGAACTCCCTATTTTGGCCATTAAGTGTCACTGTGTGTATTACTTGATCTCACTGTGATGTTTCTTGCCTTCCCATTCCCAGCGGAATGGGATTTTCCTGAATGCATGCAACACAGGGTTTTTCGCTACTCTTTTGAAAGTGCAATATATCCCTCCCTGAGAGTGGCGTCATAAATAGAACCTATTTAGCTTGCAAACCAGGTCTCAGGGTTAGATTCCGTTTCAAGCATCCATAATAACTTTCACGCAAAATGTAATTCTTCTTACAAAGCTTGCAGACCTATTTAGCTTGCAAACCAGGACTAAGGGTTACGTTACATTTCAAGCACCCATAATAACTTCCATGCAAAATGTAATTGTTATGGCACTACTGTCGCACATCAGGGTTTCAAAAAAATGGTTGGGTTGTGGCACTCTCTGGTTCCGGGAAAATCCCATTCTGCCAGGAATGAGAACACAAGAAACATTATCGTCAGAGCATGTAAGGCATACAGTGCCACATAATGGTGAAAATAAGAAGTTCTTGGGAGGCACAACAGTATGCATAAGAAGTGCCATCTAGCGTCTAAACATTGAACTACATTGTGCAAGCTGCTTACTCCCTAAGTACACTGATCCCCGGTTATACTGCGGATTCCAGGGGCGGATCCATGGGGACGATTGCCCCCTCCTTAGATAACCCCATTGCACTCCACTGGATGCTTTCTTAAATTCATTCTGCGCAAAAATCCTCAATTATACACCGCAGATTAGGTCTGTATAGCAAGGGAAAGGATTCTGATAGGGGTAGGGATTTTCAAAATATGGGGCAGTTTGCAGGGGTGGATTCACTAGGTGGAGGAGCGATTTCCCCCCCCTTGAGAAGTTTCTGGATCCACCCCTGGCAGATTCCGATATACCATAGGTCTTCCATCAACCCCTTCCTCCTAGAAAGTCCTGTCGTTTTTTTAAGTACTAAAGTAAAAACAAAACTGACTTTTTAAAGTAGTATGCACATGCTGTACTGGACAATACAATCATGTCCTCATTTATACCACGGTTGTTTTATAATGCAGGTTGCAGCTACTCCCCCGAAACCACACGTTATAACCGTGGAGCAGTGTACCAATATTATTTAAAAACATTTTTCCATCATGTATTTAACTTTGGAATGGACCTGTGTAAAAATATTTTAAAGTCCCTTTTTAATAAACACACAAATAATTGGAAAACAGTGTTTCTCAGATAACATGAAAAGTTTGAAAAACTGTATGCGCATTTTAACAGAAAAACAGCCATTATTATTGGTGATGCAGTGATTCTAAAAAGAACTCCTACTGGAGAAACATTTTTTTCAATTTATATTTCACCCACAAGGCAAGACTGATAATTCTTAAAATTCAGTTCTACATATTTCTTACATATCTCACACATTATGATAGACTCAAAGTGACATTCTGTAACCATAAGTTGGTGAATCTTGGTATTTTTCAACAAATTTTTATAATTAATTTAATAAATAAAGTGTTAATATTAAAACTGCACAATTGATTAGGATAGTATTTCATCCTCTTCAATTAGGACTATTTTTCAACATTATGTTAACTGCATCAGTTTCATTAATTACAGATATAGAAAAATTATAGGAGCAATAATTTTGTAAGGATGATATACAGTAGAAGATCATTTATCCAGAAGGTTCGGAACCTGGCCTGTTCTGGATAAACGATATTTCCAGATTTTAGATATCTTAACCCTAAAATAGCACAATGATCAGAAAAAAACGTTTTAGTAAGGTATGGTAAGAAATAAATAATTTTAAAAAGCATATACATATAATTAGAAAACCTTTTATTTAATACAAATATTATACGAATCAATGGAACACGGCTAATCAATTGAAGAATACATTAAATATCTGTAATCATGTTTGGATGGTGAATCAATTGAAAATATGTTTACCTGAAACCGGCAACAATAACACATGCTACTCCTACATTTGATTTATCTAAATAAACATGTCAATTACATTTATTTTCTTTACGTTGAAATCAAAAATCGTATGGATGCAGCACACACTGTGCCATGCTCATAGTTACATCCCAGAAGTAGATGCGCGTAATTAAAGGCAAGAAGTGGTGATGGCTTTCGAAACCACTAAAACAAATCAGTCATCAATTAATTAACATTAAATAATGTTAAATATCAAACAGACTTAGAAAACATTTTATTAAATGCAAAAAATCAAATGAATCATCTTACGACGTAAATATCTATACTTGAGGTGGTGGTCGCTTTCGGAACTAAAATAAATCAGTCATAAATTATTCTGTTGTTAGGATGTTTCTGGTGTTTAGAGTTCTGGATAAACGATCTTCTACTGAATTCCACTTTTATAAATACAGCCATCCCTTGCTTAACAAACATTCGGTTAACGAAGTTTCGCTATAATGAAGGTTTTTATTTGATACTACTTTCGATTATAACGAAGACCTTCTCGCTATAACGAAGGCGAAGATGTTTGAATTTCGCATGCGGCACGAGGTCTGCCTGCACTCACGACAGCAGACGCCTCGTATAGGTTGCAATTTAAGTCGCTACAATGTCGCTTTTGCTCTAACTTGAATATGTATTATGTAGTGTTCGGTCGTGTTTTCTGTAACTTTTTTCTTTTTTCAATCTCCGTTAGTTGCGGACTTCCCCCTGTGGCGACCAATAAACATAGCCACATACTGCTCTAACTAAATGCTATATTGTACAAGAAATAAAGTATTAACAACACAAATGCTCTTGAGACGTAAGTCTCGCAGCTTAACCACTTCAGAAAATGTCAACTTATCATTACAGTCTGTCCGACAGGAAACTTTAGCACACTCTCCCTTGCGAGGAACAACTCTTCTCACTTTTTTCTCCATCACTCCACTCTCTCTAACTCCCGCTCACCGCTGGCGACCCTCAGCTGTCGGTATCTCCCGGTGCTTCTGCCCTCGTTATCTCGACGGCCACTCTCGCCTGATGTCGCCGCTCAGGGGGGGTTCGGCGGGTAGCTTAAATGGGCGACTCCTCGACTTCGTATTGGTTAATTTCCTGATTATGTGATATAACCATGCGAAAAGGAGGGAATGGGAAATAGGGGTAATATTCGCCCTATATAAAGCGCGTTGGTGTGGGAGCAGCCATTCGGCGGAGATGTTTGGCGTTCTCTTCACCGATTACGAAAGTGCTTTGTTAAGTGCGGAGGTGTGGGGAAAATCGCTGCACCCCTTAACAATTCCGACGATCCCCGCAACTTTTGCAGTGTTTGTTTGATCTCGTGTTGTGTTCATATAGCGCGTAAATAAAGTTCCATCACTATTACGTATTACTATTTTCATAACCATTATTGATATCATGGTTTCAAAACGGCAAGGTTCAACATCAATACTCAATCCTGCAAAGAAGAGGAAGGCAATAACAATGGAAATGAAACTAGAAACTGTCAAGAGAAGGGAAAGAGGACAGAAGACATCTGTTGTTGCCCACGCATTTCGAATGGCCGAGTCTACGATTTCTACCATTTTAAAGAAAAAAGATTCTATTAAAAAGAGTGCTCAAAGGTCAGTGAGTGTCGGCGCTTGTCGCTTTATTACAATAAAACGAAATCCCATGATGGAGAAAGTTTTAAACACTTTGAATATCAAAATTCCCGTAATTGCCCTCTCTCTGGTTCTGTCATTCAAGATCAGGCAAGACGAATTTGGAGTGATCTTAAGAAGCAGCGAGAGGATGAGCCTTCGACATCGGCTCAAGAGGAGCAGCCAGAAGAAACGTTTGTTGCAAACAGTGGGTGGCTTGATAAATTTCGAAACCGCTGTAATTTGCATTCCATCAAGAAAACTGGAGAAGCTGCAAGTGCTGATAAGGAAGGGGCTGAACGATTTGTGGTGGAACTAAAGAAAATTATAGAGGAGAGGGGGGGTATCTGCCTCAACAAGTTTATAATTTTGACGAGACAGGTCTCAACTGGAAAATACTACCCGACCGCACGTACATATCCCGTAATGAAAAACAGTCGCCAGGATTCAACATCTCAAAGGAGAGATTAACACTCGTGTTTGGGGGAAATGCAAGTGGTGATTTTAAGCTTAAATGCTGTCTCATTGGACGTTGCGAAAATCCTAGAGAGTTGAAAGGGATCCCAAAGGCATCTCTTCCAGTGTATTATAAGTCTAACAAAAAAGCGTGGATGACAGGTAGCATATGCTATGATTACATGAAAGGTTACATTGGAAGTGCGATTGAGGATTACAATAAAAAAATAAACTACGATAATAATAAATTTGCTCATATTGGATAATGCCCTTGGCCATCCAGCATCAATCGTTGATGTGTGTAGCAATGTGAAAGTGATTTTTTTGCCCCAAACACAACGAGCTTAATACAGTCTATAGATCAAGGCATAATAGCTACTTTTAAGGCTAAATATTTATGTCGTGTAGTGCATTTTGTTCTCTTTGAAAGTGAGAAAGATAAGAGCAACTTACTTATTGACGTTTGGAAGAAATGTGATTAAAAAATGCGATTAATAATATTGCAGCAGCCTGGGACGAAATTAAGGAAAGTACGATGAATACTGTTTGGCGAAAGTTATGGCCAGAAGCAGTTAATGACTTTCGAGGTTTCGAATATATTGCGATCATTAAGAAAGACATTGTAGCAATCGCAACTGAGGTTGGGATAAATGGAATTGATGAAGAGGGAGTTGAGGAAGTTCTTAATGCAGTTCCTGAAGAACTTACAACCGAAGATATTCAAGAATTGACAAAAAAGTTGGCAACAGCCGAGTCCGATGATGAATGCGAGGAGGATGCTAGAAATCTTAGTGTGAAAGTTTTAAAGGATTTATTCGCAAAGATGGAGGAAGCTTTCGAAATTCTCAGAGAAAATGATCCCGAAATGGACCGTAGTATCAAAGTTATTCGTGGTATCGAACAAAACACTCTTTGTTACAGGGAGATATATGATGAGAAACGGCAAAATTTAAAGCAATCCTCTCGTGATTGTTTCCTTAAACAATCTTCCTCCAATTTTCCTACCACCACAATGTCATCCGAGAAACCCACGGCTACCGGGAAAACCTCACAAGAGTCAGTTGATTCGTCTGGCATGGACTCCCACTCCTCGACCCGCTCCACCTCCCCCCACACTTTGACATAAGAAACAAAAGACAGCAAATCCACTGACTTCGCTTTTCTTGCACGGAACTGTTGGCCTTAAAATGGTGAGTGTTACAAATTCCCAATTAAACATTCATATTATACAAGATTTAAGGAAAAACGCTTTTTATAATGTACCTAATTTTATAGGTGGAGAGGCAGACGAAGTTTTCATCGCATTGCTGATGTTTGAAGCATTGAATTAGAATCTTTAGCCTTAATGTAACTGAAGGTTTAATTTGAATGTATTTAAGACTCTCGTAAAAATGAAATTACTTTTATTTCACGCATCCTACATTATTGTGCTATATTTGCTGGAATATATCGGCGAATTATAGTTACTACATTATTATTAAGTTATAAAGTTGTGTGCTAGGAACCGAACGGCATACTTTCTATATAAAACAATAGAAAATTAGCTCTCGCTTAACGAATTTTCATATAACGAAGGTTTTTTAGGAACGTAACCCCTTCGTTAAGTGAGGGATGGCTGTACCAGTTTCTAATTTACTCTGATTAAATCATCACCAAACAAAGAACAAAACTTTTAAGTGTAAATCATCACCAAACAAAGCACAAAAATTTTAAGTGTGAATCATTCACTTAAGCATAGAATTTGTCCTTGATGATACTTTATGTGATTGTAAAGTTCAACTTCATACCATTGCCAACAAATTTTCATCACACAAATAGAATAGTGTGAACAACAATAGTTCTCAGCTTACTGATTAGTGCTAGTGCCTTGGCAGCTGTGGGAATCCACCAACGACTAGATGAATTTGATGGTAAATGATGTCTTGAAGATGGAGGAAACTGTTTTACATTGATGAATTGTATTGTATTTCTAACGATCTTCCTAAGTTTCTCAGCTTCCATCCTATTAAAAATTAAGAAAATATGAGAGAATTCATGTCGTTGACAATCTGTGATTTTAATGTCTTACAATTATCAAAAACTTTCTGTTAATATTAACTTGACTTGGAAGCCTAAAATAGTTTAATATTACCACAAAGTAGAACCAGTTTTCAAATATTTTATTGTGAACTGGAGATTTAAAAGAAGCTCCAAAAAGATCACCATTATAATTTTCTTATTGAAAATTCAATTGAATAGATTGGCAATTTGTAGAGCATTAAAATTTTGTGGTGATTGTTTAATTTTTAAAATTATAAAGTGCTACACATATTTAAGGAAATTCCAATGACGTACAATTTTTAAATATTGTCACAGATTAAGAATGATGTGAAATTCAACATACCGTACCTGCCCGAATACAAGCCGATGTTTTTTGTCAAAATTTATCATGAAAAAATCACCCCTTGGCTTAAATGCGAGTCCGAGGAAAATTTGGGTTATGGTTAAATCTCGAAGTCTCTCATTGCCTTCGCATTCAAATGATAGTACTATATTTTTCGTAAAGTAAATATTTGACCTACGATGAATATATATAAAAATATCTTCGCGAGAACACGTAAATTGACGATTACGCAAAATGCGTTGATGGCTTTGAACGCTCAACTGTTTGAATTTCGGTAAAACTTTATATGGAATATGTATAATTATAAAAATGAACTTTCTTAAGGCAATGTAAATGCTAATTTCATTGGAAATAGACTTGGATGAAAAAATATCTTGGCGAGATCGCTGTTACTATATTTGACCTTTTGTGAAAATGAAGATGAATGAAGTTATTGCCACTGAATGTGGAACATTATTCAGCAACGCAAAATTACTAATTGGAGTAATATTTCAAAATGTCAACAACTAAACCATTTCCCACACATTTCTTTAATCTCGAATAATGTATTCTAAGATGTGCATGAATGCCCGGCACACTGCAGCATAAAATCTACGAAATTTACATTTTTGCCAAAAAACTGCAGAAATTTATGGGGGATCGGCTTAAATCCGGGGTTGACTTCTATTCGGGCAGATATGGTAACTTGCCACTTGAGATTAGGAAACAATATCAAAGGATATTTATTAGGAATTTATTACATAGAGACTTACCCCCTAAACCACTGAATAATATGTTGCTTGTGGACATTGGAGAGATTAACTATATGCCTGAGCAGATGTGCAAATACAGTATACGAAGACTGAGCTGCAAATACAGGATTCTGGATCAGGACAAACAGGGCTCGAACCTCATCAGCAGGTGTTAATCTGATGAGAAAAATTTTAATTCTAAAATTGTCATATTTGATTGTTTATTAAACATCTAAAGGATACAACAAAACCTGACACATAAAACCAATAAATATTATAAAATAATGTAGCCACTTACTCCTTATCCTGCAATAGGGCAATGATAATACTCTTAAGTACAGTCTTGTGGATGGTTTGAGGCTGCAAAAATTAATGGATCACAAATTAATTTATGGAGGGGGAGCACTGTACAGTAAGACCTCGATAACCATCGTTTTAATTGGTTCCTGGAATCCCCGATGATTACCGAAATGACGAAAGTCAAAACCGATTTTTCCATAGGAACAATGTCATGGGTCAATAATTCGTTCAAAAAGACCTTACAGGCATCATATAAAACTAAATTATTAGGCCTCAGTTTGCTTGAAATTTTAGACTTTGCATCATTTTCATTCATTCACTTCTAGTTTTATTTTAAGGGATGTCACATTTCTGGACCTTGTAGCTATAAAATATTTAAGAAATACGTTAACTGTTGACAGTTGTACTGCAACAATCCACAAAGGAATGTTTTGCTGTTTGATTCTTATATTTGAAGGCAACATTCTAAGTACTATTAGTCTTTGTTTAACCATTTCAATTTATACAAAATGTTTCACTCTAACACGATCGACTAAATGTTCTCCGAGAACAGCCACAGTCACCATTTCAATAGATCAGGGGTGCCCAACCTGCTGCCCATGGGCCGGATGCAGCCAACTAAGCAATTTTATGCGGCCCACCGTCAGTGATTCATAGTTTTCAAAACTTTTTCATTTATTTTAATTAACTACCAAATATTATTTTCTGTGTAGAAAAATCTGTTAAGATATCTAACGTTGAATTGTGACCTCTTAGTAAATATTATTTCTTGATTCAAGTAAGTTCTTATTAATATTGTTTTTGATTTTTTTCTCAAAGATATTTGTAAGATTGAATTCCATCATGATTTTTAACCCTCGAGTTACGTCTTTGGGCACGTGGGTGACACAGGTCCCCCAACACTTTATTTCCATTTTTGGACTTATTTCTCACTTTCATTCAACAGTTATTGATTTTTTCGGGATATTTGGGGTCCTGCATTAAAACAAGCAATAGTTTTAAGCAAAATTTTAATCAAAATTTTAATCAAAAATAGAAATTCAAAATCTGAGATTAGTTCAACTCGACTTACATTAATTCCAAACTATTTACACAAACTTCTCTTAAATGATCATTGCATGTCCATTTCTGGCATATGATACACCATTTTCACGTTGTTTTGTCTCTACTTCGACCACATTAGTAACATCGACCTCTTGATCCTTGTCATTTTGGTGGTGTAACAGCTGATCTTTCTTCTACTCTTGCACGCTGCCGAAGTTGTCCTGGTATTTGAGGGATTGTACTTCTCGCATTATTTGTGATTTTATACATTCCCAAGCAATCTCTTCCAAGAATTCTGTCTTCAAAACTTTTTTCTGGCTATTATTAGATTTATTGATACATAAAGCATTTATGGCCGATATATTCTAAAAATTCGTCGTATCTTCTGTAAAAGTAAAATAACTGATTGCCAAAAATGCCTGCAGATGAACTAAAAAGAGTACTGTGAATTTACAAAAAATTAAATGAAATTAAAGTGAAAAAGATCACGAAAAAGGAGTTGCGCGGCGTACCAAAATCAGTAACACGACAAGGCGCATGGGTGACAGATGTCCCCCAGCAAAACTTATCTGTTGCTCACGTCGAATCTTAGGGAAGGCACAAAGAAACTGATTCATGCATAGTAAAGAGGGGTCTCTCAAGGCCAGCTACTGAGATCTGCACATGCGTCACTCCTCCACTGTCACAGACACACGAAGTTGAAAATCAGTGGGGGACAACTGTCACCCACGCGCCCACTCGAGGGTTAATATTGAAATGTTAACCCTAAAAATCTAATTCTAACTTTATTTCTACGCATATGGTGCCTAAGAATCTCTAGGTAACTTACAATTTAACTAAAATCCGCTGTCTATTACCAATGCGGCCCCCATAAGGGTTCACTGCCACCAATGAGGCCCCCACCATGTAGAAAAGGTTGCCCACCACTGTGATAGCAATGTTTCTCTCTCAGTCACAGTGCAATCATTGTCTTATTCATTTGTCTGCTTCATTAAACAATGGCAATGGAGCTTTTTCATTTTTTTCTACCACTTGGCGACAAACAATGGTTGATCGAAATAACAATTATCAATGGCGACGGTTACTGAGGTCCTACTGTAGATGTTAACAGAAAAATACAACTTTTTTAATGGAATATAATGTACAATACAAAGAAGTGCAGTAGAAGATCATTTATCTGAAACTCCAAACAACGAAAACATCCAAAATGCGAAATAACTGATGACCGATATCAGTTGTAGTTATGAAAGCCACCACCGGTTCAAGTAGCCTGATTACCCTCCTTTAGTTTGTTATATAGGTGATTCAAAACATTCCATCATTTAACATTGTTAATTTTTGCTATTTCCAGGTAAACACGGATGTTAATTGTTGATTTCCCATCCGAGGATTAATACATATACACTTTTAAATATTACTTAATATATTCACTGTACTTACATCAGAAGGTGACACCTGTAATTTTTTTTGTTATACAAGATGTTATCTAAGTTTATTTTATTTGTAACATCATTTATTTCTACCATTCCTCGTTACAAATGTTTTTCATGGTTGATATGCTGCATAAGTGTTAAGACATCTAACATCCTAAAATATCGTATATCCTAAATGGGTCAGATCCTGACCATTTCGGATAAACGATCTTCTACTGTAGTTGTATAATTTTCATATCCATTGCTGTAATCTTTTCTGAGTGATGGCTGTATTCAGAAAATCACTGTTGATCAACATCGAGATTTCAAAATGATAAATTGTAGCATTTTAAAGCACATAGCATAATGTAAAATTGAAATAAATGTTATGTTTAAATGACTTTTTACTTAAGAATATAGCAAAGTAATTGTCAGAGTAATACTAAAGAAGACATTTTTCAAACTGCCTTCAACCAAATAAAAAATGAACAGATTCTTGTCAGTTCTCATAGATTTTTAATTGTTATTAGGTCTGGAAGGTCAACATTACTTTATAAGTTTAGAAAAAACCACTCATAGCTGCTGACTGTCAGTTAAATACATACCATTCGACTGAGTGCATCGTGTACTACATCCAAGATGTCTTCTCGAAGACTTGGATGCCATGCTTCAAACTCTGATGTAGATGATTCTGGATCAGCCTTAAAAAGAGCCAACAGCTTGGGAAATGATGAATAGGTGTTCGCATAAAAACGCTGCATTGGTGAAAAATTGCCAGTGCGGTGAACATCCCTTAAGCTCCTCCTGGGATTAAGATAGATGATTTTTTATGAGTAAAAGAAATTCGTCAAATAAATTACCTGGAAAGTTACTTTTATACAAGGATTAAAAATCAAAATTAAGCACAACAAAGTACATCATTCTTTTTAACAGATAACTATTTCAAAGCTATTTCCATATTTTACCATACAAATACAACTGATTATTACAGCTGTTTGATGCTGTATTGAAATAAAATTACTCATTTTATGGAAGGAAAGTTTCCAATGATCAATGTGTTTCCTGTGAATTAGGAGAAAAGAAGATCCTTAACATTTTCAAATAATTAAAAATGAAAGTGTTTTTTTTTTTAAGTGGGTGGGGAAAGACTTGAAAAGGTTAATGGTTCAAGGTGACATGATCTCCAGAAACATAGAACCTTATAATAAGATAAAATTAATTATAAGAAATCCAAATGAAGGGTTCCCAGATGATATGTCCACAGTCTTTATGTCCACTGCCTTTATGTCCACTCTTTTATGTCCACAGCCTTTATGTCCACTGCCCTTATGTCCAGAGTCTTTACGTCCACCATAATATATGTCCACAGTCTTTATGTCCACTCTTATATGTCCACAGCCTTTTCCTCCACTGCCTTAATGTCCACTGTTATATATGTCCACAGCCTTTTCGTCCACTGTTTTTTTTGTCCACTTTTGAATATGTCCACAGCCTTTTCGGTGACTGTTTTCTTTGTCCACTTTTGCATATGTCCACAGAGATTTTCTTTCGAAGTATGAAAAATATGAAGGGCAAACCTGAAGATGGAGGATAGTTTGAAGGAGAGGGAGTAATCCGAAGGAAACACTGCGGACATTGATATCGATCGACTAGGAATTTTATAACAATTACGAATATAAGGCGAAAAAATTGAAAATGGAGGGGGTGCAGAAGGAGTGGGAGGGAAAAGGAGGTGTGGAAGGAATCCGAAGGTAATACTGCGGACATTGGTGTCTATCGACTAGGAATTTTATAACAATTACGAATATGAAGCTAAAAAATAAAAATGGAGGGGGTGTAGAAGGAGTGGGAGGGAAAAGGAGGTGCGGAAGGAATCCGAAGGAAACACTGCGGACATTGGTGTCTATCGACTAGGAATTTTATAACAATTACGAATATGAAGCTAAAAAATGAAAATGGAGGGGGTGTAGAAGGAGTGGGAGGGAAAAGGAGGTGCGGAAAGAATCCGAAGGAAATACTGCGGACATTGGTGTCTATCGACTGGGAATTTTATAACAATTACGAATATGAAGCTAAAAAATGAAATTGGAGGGGGTGTAGAAGGAGTGGGAGGGAAAAGGAGGTGCGGAAGGAATCCGAAGGAAATTCTGCGGACATTGGCGTCTATCAACTAGGAATTTTATAACAATTACGAATATGAAGCTAAAAAATGAAAATGGAGGGGGTGTAGTAGGAGGGGGAGGGAAAAGGAGGTGCGGAAGGATTCGGAAGGAAACACTGCGGACATTGGTATCGATCGACTAGGAATTTTATAACAATTACGAATATGAAACTAAAAATTGAAAATGGAGGGGGTGCAGTAGGAGGGTGAGGGAAAAGGAGGTGCGGAAGGAATACGAAGGAAACACTGCAGACATTGGTATCGATATACTGGGAATTATATAGCAATTACGAAGATGAAGCGAAGAATTGAAAATGGAGGGGGCGTAGTAGGAGGAGGAGGGAAAAGTAGGTGCGGAAGGAATCCGAAGGAAACACTGCGGACATTTGTGTCTATCGACTAGGAATTTTATAACAATTACGAATATGAAGCGAAAAATTGGAATTGGAGAGGTGTAGTAGGAGGGGGAGGGAAAAGGAGGTGCGGAAGGAATCCGAAGGAAACACTGCGGACATTGGTATCGATCGACTACGAATTTTATAACAATTACGAATATGAAGCGAAAAATTGAAGATGGAGAGGGTGTAGTAGGAGGGGGAGGGAACAGGAGGTGCGGAAGATGTCTGAGGGAAACACAGCGGACATTGGCATCTATCGACTAGGAATTTTGTAACAATTACGAATAAGAAGCGGAAAGTTCAAAATGGAGGAGGTGGAGTAGGAGGGGGAGAGAAAAGGGGGTGTGGAAGGAATCCGAAGGAACACAGCGGACAGTGGTATCCTTCGACTAGGAATTTTATAAAAATTTCGAATAAGAAGCGGAAAGTTAAAAATGGAGGGGTGGAGTAGGAGGGGTAGGGAAAGGGGGGTACGAGAGGAAACCGGAGGAAATACTGCGGGTATTGGTGTCGATCGACTAGGAATTTTATTACAGTTACGAATAGGAAGCGAGAAATTAAAAATGGAGGGAGTGTAATAGGAGGAGGAAGGAAAACGGGGTGCGGAAGGTATCCGAGTGAATAACGGTGGACATTGTTATCGATGGACTAGGAATTTTATAACAATTACGAATAAGAAGCGGAAAGTTTAAAATGGAGGGGGTGGTGTAGGAGGGGGAGGGAAAATGGGGTACGAGAGGAAACCGAAGGAAATACTGCGGACATTGGTATCGATCGACTAGGAATTTTATAACAATTACGAATATGGAGCGAGAAATTGAAAATGGAGGGGGTGTAGTATGAGGAGGAGAGAAAGGGGGGTGCGGAAAGAATCTGAAGGAAACCCCTTCTATAGGACAATCGGGGAACATAATAGGAGAGTTTCAGTCAGAACAGAGGAAAATTAGTGATACTTTGGTACCTCGCACCCCCACCCACAAAGAAACTTGTATAGCATATTTTGCCTTGCATTTTTCGTTGCTTTTAAAATTACTTACAATTACGCGTAGTAATTCGCTACTTTGTACCAAACAGCGTCTAAAAGAATGAAAATTCATTTTCTTATACAGTGGAAACCACTTAATATGAAATCGCTTAAAACGAAATATCGGTTAACATGAAACGCGTGCTCGGTCCGTTCCAGCGCCTATACTTTTCAGTAGGTATATATTCATTCGCTAACGCGAAACGGTTTACACGAAATACTGCTTAATACGAAAATATGTTTCGGTCCCACGAAAATAAATGCATGCAAAATTCTTTGGATTATGCGAAATGGCATTTGAGATAGGGTTTTCCCATGTTTGCGATAATATCTTCTGCTGTGTATTACATCCTATTATAGATATGTATTATGGATTTGTCAACGAGCCTAATTCCATATTTGAAAAATGAAAATGTTACCATTAAATCAGTGAACATGAAAGTCGGTTAACTCGAAATTCGGATAACACGAAATAAGTATGTCGGTTCAACTCCATATAAGACATTCTTGTTTGATTTTGTCGATAACGGCTACTCCTACGATGAAAATATATAGAAAAGGAAATACTCTACTTTACCAGTTCTACAACGTTTATTTGAAAAATATTTTGATATGAACAATACTTTATGAGATATGACGAAAATTTAATTTTTCTTCACCAGTAAAGTGGTACCCCTGATTGGCGTACGTAATTCATTTTTGCGATTTTCTTATTATATTTGATTGAAAGTCCTTAAAATCAAATTTCATAAAAATCCGTTCGGTAGAAGCTGAGAACGAACATGCGGACGGACGGACGGACGGACGGACCGACCGACTATAATAGGCGCTCACGCTGTAAGCGAAACGCGCCTAAAAATGGAAATATTACCATGAAAGCAGTGAACGTGAAATTCGGTTAACTCGATTTTCGGATAACACGAAATAATTATGTCGGTCCCTAGCAATTCGTGTTAACCGGTTTTCACTGTAGTCGGTTTTTAAATAATCTTCAAAGTAGTCTACAAATTTGATACACAACTTTTTCTTAATGTTAATATCTTCGTAGGATTTACTTTTGAATGAAGAAACGGAATTCCGGGCTGAAATGGCAATAAATGTTTAAACTTCCTCTGCGATTCATTTAAGGTAATCTTTGTTTATCTATATTCTCAGAACATTTTTCAACGCTTGTGAGGATTAGTTCATTTCATATTTGAACTAATTCGCGCATCGCTGAATATACAGATAGTAACTCGATTATTTTAATATATTTCATAAAATTACCTTTCCGGTGTTAGAAACATTCCGTATGTGTACTGACTTTCGAAATATTCGTTCGAGTAACGCCGAGTTGAGAACGAAATTAAAAATTTTTCGTTCTCGCAGGAACGGCAAAAGGAGCTATCTGGATTTCCCCAGCATTCAAAGACCTTAGATTTCAAATTCCTCCGTACCCCTCGCACTTGTGTCGTGCTGTGACGCCGTCCCACCCAAAACTCAGGTACAAGAGGAAAGGTTTACCTCCCCCACTACGACCCACCTTTCACTGGGACATCTGGTCTTGCATGCCGTCCATTTACACCCTTTGTCTTTTGAGCGAAATGGCCAAAAGAAGCTTTCATAAATGTTGCCGCTGGTCGTGGAGTCGTTTCATCTTCCTATCTATACCAACCGAAGTGCACGCCATTGTGTGTAACCTCGGGAAAGAGTATTTTTGGGATTCTGCCAAAAGGGTTTTTCCCAAATACGAAGTATAGAATGGAATAGCCTTTCACTAGAGGGCTATGTTCCTCTAACATCCACCCCTTCTTCAGATTATTGGTAAGAATATTGTCACTCTTGCTTTAACAGTTGTATGAGAAACATTCTGATTTGGTAATTTTGGACGCTTACGAATACCTCACATTTATGCAAAATTTCATCGTTATAGCGCCTCTAGTAGTGCATTTATATGAATTTCATTGTTTAACATTTATGAATTTTTAACAGACACAATATAAAACTTTTATGTAATTTTCAATGGAACATTATTTCCTAACTTTGTTAACATTTTCAGCTTCCTAGATCTTCATAATATACATAAACATTAGTCAGTTTGTTTAACATTTAGGAATTTATTACGGCCGAACGAATAAAAATTTTCAAATTTCTATAATCCCGTATTCATTATTTGACAAATTCTACCATTAGAAAAAATTTCTGCTTCATAGCACATTTAGAAGTACCTAAACCATGAAATTTTTGTAAAATTGTTTATAATTTTCAACGGCCAAGAAAATAAACGTTGCAATTTTTCCTGATTATTTTTTTCGATTCACCTATGTATTAAATTTCAGCTCTCCAACTATTGTAGTTTGGGCCAGACATTAGTATCCTCCTATATCCTATATCCTCCTCTGTAAGAAGAGTGCTTATAGAATGATGTGGCATCCCCCACTTGTAAATTTACGAATGAGTTCCTATGGGGATGTTAAGACATTTATTTCCATTTATGCCAAGTGTATTTGTTTGTTAAATAACTTCCCATGGAGAAATTAAAATTACGAAAAAGTTGAATCTCCTGAAAATTCCGATCTATGGAAAATACTTCAAACGGTGTTTCAAGGGAATAACTTGCTTTATTACCTCGCTGGAATACAAAATTAAACATAATAAAGATTTTCATATAAACTGCTTGGAAAGAAAAAAGATCCCAAAGTAAATTTAGACATCCCATTGCAGGTATTTCACGAAATCTAGGGAGTATTTGCGACTTCAATCAAATCAATGAATATAGATTGAGGATTTCGGATAAATGACGTTAAATATAGAAGGTCAAAAATCTGCCTCTCTCATACGGCGACAAATACCCACACACAAAAGAATAATTCCGAAAAATTGGTTAATTATATTTAGTGAAGCATAAAGGATTCCTTTCATTAATTCAAATTGCTTTGTTCATAAAAAATACCAGTCCTAGAATATCTTTGTAGAATGAAAAATCGATTCTCCTTCAATATCCGTTTAAAGAAAAATACTCGAAACGAAAGATGCAGGAATAACATCCTCTATGACATGTATGTCCAAGTGGTGGATGGTGCGTATGAATCATTCTTTGGAAGCGTGAGTGCCACCCTTCTATGGCGTTGTTGGTCCGCTGTTGTCTGTTTACAGTTTGCTCATATACCTACACTCCATAATTCCAGACCAAACCTAGGAGGAATCGCTCCTCTCATCCCACTGCCTTCCCTTCCTCGTATATAAGTTATTTCCACATACGTTGCTAGATCCCCTAGTGTAGGGCCGAGGATTGCAAGCAAGTGGTCAAAAATATCAAGCACGTCCTCAACAGGGATAAACGGTAATGCCATCAGCATCCGTATACCATTCCTAATAATGTCGTTATTATTAAATTGAGCTTTTAGACCTGATGCCATTACATGTTCCATATGGATTGACAAAAATGGAAGAGGCATTCCTTAATGGTAGAATTGGGGAATGTTTTCCGCACTGCATTTATAGCACTTAATTCAAAATCAAGCATGACCAGTTCTGGATTAAAATTATAAGTTAAAAAGTCACAGTGTTGTTTGAGTTGTTAAAATATTGATGTATAAGAACCTTCGTCTGTTCTTCTCGTTAAGCAATATACAAATGGAAATACACGCCCCTGCACCACATCATGTATTGTATATAGCTGGAAAAATAGCTTAGGCGTTGTTTTGAAAGTGGCATCCACATAGATCTGAGTGCCCCTGCACAACTGCTTGGGTCCCCATGCAACTCAAGTTTTTGGAGCACCTATTTATATAACGAGAAAAGGTTTTTAAAAAATTCAAAAATAAAATTTTTTGCCTAATAAGATAGTGAAATACTAACGAAAGAATTGGATCCCTAAGATATAGAAGCTACTTCTGCTTAGCCCAGCTATGAGAACGTACTTTCAATGCTTCATAGAGCTGCTGCTTACTCTTGTCCTTGTCTTCCAGATTCATTATCAGAATTGATCATCCTGGATGAACAAAATATAAAACTCCTAGTCGATAGACACCAATGTCCGCAGTGTTTCCTGCGGATTTCTTCCACACCACTTTTCCCTACCCCTCGTATCCCCCCCCCCCTTCTATTTTTAATTTTTCGCTTCATATTTATAATTCTTATAAAATTCCTAGTCGATCGACACAAATGTCCGCAGTGTTTCTTCAGATTCTTCTCGTACCACGTTTTTCCTCCCCCTCCTACTACATCCCCTCCATTTTACATCCTTCGCTTGATATTCGTAAAGGTTATAAAATTCCTAGTCGATCGATACCAATGTCCGCAGTGTTTCCTTCGGATTCCTTCCGCACCCTGTTTTCCCTCCCCCTCCATTTTCAACATTTCGCTACTTATTCGTAATTGTTACAAAATTCCTAGTCGACCGATACGAATGTCCGCCGCGTTTCCTTCGGATTCCTCTCGTACCACCTTTTCCCTCCCCCTCATACTACACCACTCCATTTCCAATTTTTCGCTTCATATTCGTAATTGTTATAAAATTCCTAGTCGATCGATACCAATGTCCGCAGTGTTTCCTTCGAATTCCTTCCGCACCTCCTTTTCCCTCCCCCTCCTACTACACCCCCTCCATTTTCAATTTTTAGCTTCATTAACGTAATTGTTATAAAATTCCTAGTCGATCGATACCAATGTCCGCAGTGTTTCCTTCGAATTCCTTCCGCACCTCCTTTTCCCTCCCCCTCTTACTACACACCCTCCATTTACATTTTTTAGCTTCATTAACGTAATTGTTATAAAATTCCTAGTCGATCTATACCAATGTCCGCAGTATTTCCTTCGGATTCCTTCTGCACCTCTTTTTCCCTCCCCCTCCTACTACACCCCCTCCATTTTCAATTTTTAGCTTTGTATTCGAATTGTTATAAAATTCCTAGTCGATCGATACCAATGTCCACAGTGTTTCCATCGGATTCCTTCCGCACCTTCTTTTCCCTCCCCCTCCTACTACACCCCCTCCATTTTCAGTTTTTAGCTTCATATTCGTAATTGTTATAAAATTCCTAGTCGATAGACACCAATGTCCGCAGTATTTCCTTCGGATTCCTTCCGCACCTCCTTTTCCCTCCTCCTCCTACTACTCCACCTCCATTTTCATTTTTTAGCTTCATATTCGTAATTGTTATAAAATTCCTAGTCGATGGACACCAATGTCCGCAGTGTTTCCTTCGGATTTCTTCCGCACCTCCTTTTCCCTCCCTCTCCTTCTACACCCCCTCCATTTTCATTTTTTAGCTTCATATTCGTAATTGTTATAAAATTCCTAGTCGATAGACACCAATGTCCGCAGTATTTCCTTCGGATTCCTTCCGCACCTCCTTTTCCCTCCCCCTCCTACTACACCCCCTCCATTTTCATTTTTTAGCTTCATATTCGTAATTGTTATAAAATTCCTAGTCGATGGACACCAATGTCCGCAGTGTTTCCTTCGGATTGCTTCCGCACCTCCTTTTCCCTCCCTCTCCTTCTACACCCCCTCCATTTTCATTTTTTAGCTTCATATTCGTAATTGTTATAAAATTCCTAGTCGATAGACACCAATGTCCGCAGTGTTTCCTTCGGATTCCTTCCGCACCTCCTTTTCCCTCCCACTCCTTCTACACCCCTCCATTTTTATTTTTTAGCTTCATATTCGTAATTGTTATAAAATTCCTAGTCGATAGACACCAATGTCCGCAGTATTACCTTCGGATTCCTTCCGCACCTCCTTTTCCCTCCCACTCCTTCTGCACCCCCTCCATTTTCAATTTTTTCGCCTTATATTCGTAATTGTTATAAAATTCCTAGTCGATCGATATCAATGTCCGCAGTGTTTCCTTCGGATTACTCCCTCTCCTTCAAACTCTCCTCTATCTTCAGGTTTGCCCTTCATATTTTTCATACTTCGAAATAAAGTCTCTGTGGACATATGCAAAAGTGGACAAAGAAAACAGTGGACGAAAAGGCTGTGGACATATACAAAAGTGGACAAAAAAAACAGTGGACGAAAAGGCTGTGGACATATATAACAGTGGACATTAAGGCAGTGGACAAAAAGGCTGTGGACATAAACAAAAGTGGACATAAAGGCAGTGGACGAAAAGGCTGTGGACATATAAGAGTGGACATAAAGGCAGTGGACATAAAGACTGTGGACATATATTATGGTGGACATAAAGACTCTGGACATAAGGGCAGTGGACATAAAGGCTGTGGACATAAAAGAGTGGACATAAAGGCAGTGGACATAAAGACTGTGGACATATCATCTGTGGATCGTTTATTCTCCCCTGCACAGCACACATTGAGACCATTCCGTTTACCAGGAATCGATAAACTTTCTGAAACTTTTCTTCATTTCCAATGCTTGAAAAGCCAGAATGAAAGAGACATCGATGAATCTCGAGTAAACAACAGAGTCAACAGTGCCATGAGGATTAGCATATAGAGGTGTATTTATTTATTATCAACCATTCGTCAAAGTACCATCCTTTTTGTGTTGGTAGGGATAGTACCTACTAATTCATGTGAATTAAACCTTTCTGTGACTTGTGATTTTGTTTTAGTAGTTAAAGGTAAGCATTTTTATTGTCGTTTATTTAATTAATTATAATTTTTAACTAATAATTATTTAATTATAGTTATTTAATTTTTAGATATACTAAGGCTATATAGCAACACCCTTCAATAACATGACAAGCAGAGATCGCGACCAAGGAAGAAAGTACGCAGGTGGCAGCGAAAAATTAAAAAGAAAATTACAGAAGGAAGAATGCTGTGAAAAACAATGAAATGCAATATTGAAATTTTTAGGAAAGAAAATATTGAAGAAAATATTGCTCTTCAAGATGCTTTTCAAGAAAATATGCAAATTCATCAAGATCATGGTAAAGAACACATGCATAACGATATTCATGGCTCAGATGAAGATACTTATATTATTCAAAGTAATGAAAATATAGAGCTTGAAGATACAGAATCAACTAAAGTTCCAGAAAATGTAAGCAGTGGCAACAGTCATGAAATTGTACCGTGTTTTGAAACTGATGATCCTGGTACATGACCTCTTTCTATAATTGAACAGATAAGAATTCTAATAGTAAAACATGGGCCATTTCAATTGAAAGATTATCAGTTTTCGAGAGATAAAGATAATAGATGTTTCTCTGTGCGGTATTACATAAGACACTTCACAAATGGAGAAAGTCACGAAAGAAGATGGTTGATTTATTCGAAATCTAAAAGTACAGTTTGGTGCTACGCATGTAAATTATTTTGTTCATGTGGTACCGCTTTATACAGTACTGGATTTTGTGACTGGGTTCATTTAAGCAGTCGTTTGAAATCTCATGAAAGATCCAAAAACCATCTGCAAGCAATATATAAGTGGCTTCAATTAGGAAAAAAACTTGAGGTTAGAAAATACAATTGATAAACAGCATGAAAAATTTATTGCAAATGAAACTCAAGGATGGAAAAGCATTTTTGAACGTATTATCACTGAAATTCTTTATTTAGCTGAGCATAACTTAGTGTTTAGAGGAAGTAATGAAGCGTTATATAAACCGCATAACGGAAACTTTTTAGGATTAATCGAATTAATTGCCAAGTTTGATCCAATTATAAAAGAACATCTTGCCCATCATTCAACTTCAGAAAACAAAAGATCACCAAATACTCACTTATCACACAGAATTCAAGATAAACTTATGACTGCAATGGCTAAAAAAATAAAATGGAAAATAATAGATTTAGTAAAAAAAGCAAAGTACTATTCAATTTTGCTTGATTGTATGCCAGATGTTAGTCATCAAGAACAATTGTCAGTAATTTTATGTTTCATAGACATAACTGAAGATTTGGTTACAATACAAGAATGTCTTATATGTTTTGAAACTGTTAACGACACTACAGGTAGAGGTTTATTTACTAAAATTAAAGATATATTGATCGCAGAAGGATTGAATCTATCTGGCTGTCGCGGACAAGGATATGACAACGGAGCAAACATGAAAGGTGTTTACGAAGGTGTACAAGCTTATATCCTCCGCGAAAATTCAAAAGCATTTTATAGTCTGTGTGGCAGTCATAACTTAAATTTGGTTTTGGAGGATATTGCTCAATCTTCAGTTCAGACAATTTCATTTTTTGGTACATTGCAAAAAATATACACCTTATTTGCCGGTTCCACTAAACATTGGAATGTGTTAAAATGACATGTAAAATTTCTTATCCCGAAGCCACTCTCAGAAACAAGATGGGAATGCCGACTCGAAAGTGTAAAAGCTATTAGATATGAATTAACTAATTTTCATCTTGCATTACAAGAACTTGGAGATGAAATATCGGATATAAAAATGAAATCAGAGATTAGATCACTTGATAATGATCTAACATCCTTTGAATTTATAATGAACCTGGTAATTTGGTACGATATATTAAATCAAGTTAATTTGGTGAGTAAATCATTACAAAACTCTTCTATGCATATTGATATAGCAACCTCACATTCAAATGCACTTTTATGCTTTTTTGAAGAATACAGGAATTCTGGATTTGTCTTCCCCCATTAGTGTTAAAGAGCTTGCAAATGAATTAAAAGTGGAATCAGAATTTAAAGAACCACAAATTGGGCGAAGAAAAAAGCAGTTTATTTATGAAGAGACCAATGAACCGCTAACAAATGGCCAAGAAATCTTTTGCATTAATTACTTTTTAAAAATAGTTGACAATGCTTCCGTTTCATTAAAAAGAAGATTTGAACTTTATGAGCATCACTTAACAATTTTTGGATTTGTATATGATTTCCAAAAATTAAAAGCTCTAGAGGACAATGATCTCCTAAAAAACTGCAAAGATTTGCGTTTAACTTTGGAAGATGACCTTGATGGAAATGACTTATACAATGAAATTAAAATGTGCCGAAAAATTATTCCATCCAAAGGCACAATGTTTGAAGCATTGCAATTCATTTACGACAATAATATTTTGGAACTGTACCCATATTTTATAATAACATTAAAAATAATATTAACTACACCTGTTACAGTGGCATCAGCTGAGACGTCTTTCTCTAATAAAAATAATAAAAAATTATTTACAGTCAACCATCAGCCAAGAAAGATTTCTGGCATTATCCATTATATCAATTGAAAATGAAACAGCAAGAAATTGTTATGATTATGTCATGTTAGAATTTGCTTCACATAGAGCAAGAAAATTAAATTAATTTGTATGGTTTCTATGTTATGTAATGCGGCCATTATTGTTGATGTAATTATAGGTATGATATTTTATTGTATTATATTTCTTCTCATCATTACTTGATTCATTGTTGTTGTAATGTGATTGTAGTAAGTGTAGGACTTCCATAATAATTTTTTTTGGAATCTTAATAAATTTGAAAGGACTTTCTTACCTGTGGTTCTTAATTCGTTATAAACTGCGATGCTATGTGATTATTTTATTTTATATATTCTACTTAAGTATACATATGCATAGCAGTATGTTAATGAGTATAGGGATGCAGCATGTTCAATAATTAAGTGCAATTTAGCTTATTTGTATGGTTCTTATTTTATGCAATACAATCATCAATTTTGATATTGTATTCTATGTATTATTTTTACTGTTCTCATCTTTATTTGATTCATTGTGTTTCAACATACACATATTTTGTTTTGGTACTTTCCTGTTAACGGGAATATCACTTTCCTGTTAACGGGAATATCTCCAGGACCCTTTGCAGGACCTGATACTTACGTATTATCCCCATGCCATACTTACATACAACATTAACAGAAACTGATTGGCCTGTCTCGTCATTAACAAACCCAATCTCTGGACAACGTGGAGGGTTTCTTTGGCGAAGGGCGCGGTAGCACCCGGAGACGACTACCCATTAAAACAAAGCGAGCACAAGGCTCGTCAATATATCCTTTCAATGTTATATCCTCTTGACTGGTGTGCCGCAAATTGAGAGGATATATCGACGAGCCTTAGGCTCGCTTTGTTGTAATGGGTAGTCATCTCCGGGCGCTACCGCGCTCTTCACCTCGCCCGGAACCAAAGAAACCCTCCACGTTGTCCGGAGATTGGGTTTGTAAATGGCGAGACCGGCCAATTAGTTTCTGTTAATGTTGTTTTTAAAATAAAATATCGTAAATCCAACAATACGTCAATATATCCTTTCAATGTTATATCCTCTCAAACAATCATAACAATACATGTTCATTTTCTAAGGTATTCCCGTTAACAGGAAAGTATCTTTGTTTTTGCTTCTTTGAAGGATGTAAAATGTAACACACATTGAATAATAATGTAAAAGGGGTTTCTTTCCCATAAAATTATTAAAATAAAATATAAAATAAACAATTAACGTTTTGTATATTTGAATATTTTTAACTACCAAAACTGAAGTTGGAGACAGTGGTGCCAATGCCATTTTTATTATGAAATCATATTTTATAAGAAATATATTCTACAGCTCATTCTCGTAGTTTTTACTAAAACTTAATTTTTAATTGTAATAGGAAAAGGCCTCGCACACAGACTTTGCACCAGGCCCAGCGATTTTCCAGGCCGGCCCTGACCGTGCGCTAGTCATTCATTAAATTTAGTTGGAAACTATGCAGCAGAATCTTGTTCTGCTGCACTACATTATTTCAATTTCGTTCAAAATTTGTACAATTTTTTTTCTGCGTCAACGCTACGATGGAACATATTTAAAAAAATGTCTACCAACCAATTCGGTTACGTTAAAATGGATAAGTGGTATGCAATGGTCAGCTACAGCGGATGCTGTATCAGCATTGAAAATACGATATAAACAAATTAAAGAAGCTCCGATAAAAATATCAACATCTGAACACAAGAAACCAATTAGCCGATTATTCTTCAAAATTAGCTGAACATTTTAATGAATATGGAACAGCTTTATTAACAACAATTTGGGACAAAATGTTGGAAAGACTAAATGCTAGTAGCCAATCCCTTCAGGGCCCAAAATTAAACTTGCTAAAAAGCGCAAATCTTTTGAAATCATTGAAAGAATTTATTTTAGAAAATAGAAACAATTTTGAAACTATTGAAAAGGAAGCTAAGCTATTAACTAATGAGACTCAATATAAAGATGAACAAAGCTGAATAAAGAAACGAAAAATGATGTATTATGAAGTAAAAGAAATGATGTAACTTTAACTAGAAAAGGATTATTTTTAATAAACACCGCTAATGCTATTTTCAATTGCAGAATTAAATTGACGAACTAAAATATATAATGAAAGATTAAATATGGTTAGTGTTTTTTTTAATAATGCCGTGACAGAAAACGATTTTAATTCATGCATTGAAACAGTAGTGGATGTTTATAAAATTGACATTAATGATAATCAATTTAAAGCAGAAGCAGTGCAATTCATAAACTATACCAAAGAGGAAAATGTTTCAAGTATAACGGATATGTACAATATTATTAATGATGGATTAAGATCAACGTTCCCAAACGTTGAAACAATTCTTAAAATATTTCTTACAATGCCTGTAACTAATGCAAGTGGCGAATGGTCATTTTCAGTATTAAAAAGAGTAAAAAAACTATTTACGAAATAATTTAATGCAAAATAAATTGCCCGATTTGTCATTATTATTTATCAAGTGTGAGGCAACCAACTCGATAAATTATGACAACATCATTGATACATTTGCTAAATCAAAAGCCAGGAAAAAATTGTGTTAACTTGGTACAGTGTATGGTGTTATCAAAAATGATTATATTCAAATAATTTAATCTTATAATTTTTATTTATCTGTATTTTTTAAAATGAATGTTTGTGATAATTCTTATGTTCCTATGTAATTTGTGGTGCAGGCAGGCATTTTTTATGTTTTTAGAAGTCAGTAACCTATTGTTATGTATTTAAACGATTTAATCATATAATTTATATTTATCTGTATTTCTTTTATTAATTTTTGTAGCATTTCTGTTCCTGTTTTTGTACAAAATGTTCCTATTAATGATATGATTGTTTTTGGTAGGAACTCAAAGGTATTACCCAATGCAGATATTTTTTATATTTTCAGAAGTCATAAAACTATTATTGTATTAAACTCATACATAATGTGGATTTTATATAGTAATATTTTCATAATGTTAAGAATAAGCGAGTTTTCTTTAATTTGGCAGATTTCTATTTGTTAATTTTTATAATTATTTATATTTAGTATGCGTGTACAGGCGACTCCCGAAATTCGACCGGGATGCGGTCCTGAAAACGCGGTCGAATCTCGAACAGTCGAATGTCGAACGCGCCTAAAAACGAGTGAAATCAGCAAACATTCAAACAATTAAAGCAGAAATAACGAGGTCTAGACTGAAACTAAACCTCGCGTGGTTGGGCGGGTCGAAAATTACTTCGCGTAAACTAGTTCCTAATTCGACCGACCGATCGGCTGGGTCGAATAAGAGGGCTTCGACCGGTCGAATTCTCAAATTGGTCGAATCTCGGCAGTCGCATGTATTTTTAAATAAATTATCACAAAAATTACTTTGGTAATACAAAAAACTTTTAATATCGTATCTTAGAAATAAAAAGATGAGGGGTGGCCTCAAAATGCATAAGTACGGTTCTGGATGTTGGTGATGGTAGGTATTTTGGTTGGTATATTTTGAACAATTGTCGCGTATGGCAAGCACATAAGCCGGCCTACGTTCATGAGATAATTACAGGACAACATTAAAACCATTATTTACTGAAGGACGTGGGTTCCTTTCATTTCATTCGAATATTTTTCCAAAAAGTAAATTTATTGAATACATTGGCCATTCGTTTAAAATCATTACCGTATGGCCTCCGCGATGAAAGCGTTAAGGGAATACTGAGGCTAGTAGGCCAAAGGAAAACGGTAAAAGTCGTCATTAATAAATGAATATTGCAAAAGCGATAAATGGTCCTAATACGTATTTTAAATTGGGTTATAGGATTTTTATAATTAACCGTAAGGTTAAGCGGCTAGCAAAACGATTACGCCGCTCGGGAAGTCCTAAAAACAAATCATTCTACAGAGAATTCAACTTGATCTTCCTAAGCTCTGACTTCGATATAAGAATTTAGACTTTTATGACAAATCCCAAGATGCATAAAATTTGTACCATTTTTAAAACAGCATGGTAATTATTTTGGCCAAGTGTACATCTATTATTGAAATTATCCTGTAGCATTTTGTTTCTTGCATTTATTACAATATCTTATCTAATTAAAAGTAATTTTAAAGTACTTGTTAACGATTTTCTTGTCTCATTTTTAAGCAGAAAACCTTACAGAAAACTCTTTGGTCAATACCGTTCTACAAGGAATAGCTGGAGGACACATTTTATACATCGTGTGCTTTGAAATACTTCAGAGCGAGGCGACAAAGTCTCACAAAACTGGAGTTCTATCATTGGCGTTTGTTGTCCTTGGCTTTTTATTCACGCATGGCGCGAGAATTATCGGTAAATATCTCTTACGCACTTTTATCAAGTTAATGTGGCTCTATAAATTTTTTGATGAAATAGGTTTTCTATTTTGGAGAGTGGAACATTCAGTGGCATAATCTAAATAAGATAGTGGAAAACAATCCCCTATATTATTGACGAAACATATTAATTAATAGCGCGTTATAATATTGCACGCCATCATTAATTTTAGCGCGAAATTTGTAGAAAAAAGGAATTACCCAAGTCAACTCACGGCTGGGATCGAATTGCTAATTTGGATAAGCTATTTCCGTATTTTATACGGGAGCGTCCTTCTCTTTCATGAAATATTTTCGACTTTACACTTCATTATGTTCAATCATTATTAATAAAGAAGAGTAGAAATACCAATATTGATTTTTCTACTTTTATTTATTGTATTGACAATAATGTAAAATACGTCTCACCAACTCAAAGATTTGAAATGACGGCCACACAATATAAAAAATAAGGTTAGGAGAGTTAATTGGATAGTGAATTCTGCGTCTACTCATGGGGAATCCTTAAATGGTTGGGAAAAATCATACTTAGTACATATGTATAAGCCTTTTTTACCATCAATAATTTTTTATTCAGATTTGGTCTAGATCGATGACAAGATTCATAACTTATAAGGAAAGATAAATAGGTTGATACAGTAAAACCTGGTTAATTCGAACCTCTATATTTCGAAATTCGACGTAATTCGAAATTTTTTAACACTTGAAAGACCGAAGAAGCCAATTTCATACAATGTATTTCAGTAATTCGAAAATCTCTATAATTCGTAATTCGAAAAAAATTTTTGCCCCGTTCTCGGAATACCAACGCATTTTTGTCGACATAATTCGAAATAAAACTTAACAAAAAGAAACTAAATGAAATTTACTAAAATATTTCTGGCACTATGTCGGCTGATTTACAAACAATGTGCGATCGTGATCATACCGACTGGGCGTTGGGTATTGTCACAAGATTCTGTCCATCCCCTCAATTTATCTACTGTTTTGCGAGTTTTGTGTGGAAAACGCGTTCCAATATTTCTTTGGTTCGTTGTTTGTTTCGTATTAGATTGTATTTTTCATCATTGTTAGTTACTTGTTTAAATAATATTCTTAGTTTAATAACTGCAAGAGAGACTATATTTAAATTTATTGCTATAAAATATTTTTTTTAAATATACCCTCCAATGGCTCCGGTTCGTGGTGCATATAAGACTCTTACTCTTGATGAAAAAATGTCTTTGCTGCAAGACATTGACAAGAATTTAGAATGGAAAGGAAATCTGGCCTCAAAGTATGGGATTCCGAACTCGTCTTTATCTACAATTTTAAGGAATCGGACGAAGATTGAAGAAAGTTTTTATAAATTTAAAGGGAGCGCTACACGTCAGCGTCCACGGCCTGCGAAAAACGAAGACCTCGAAGAAGAACTGTCCGATTTTTTTTCACAAGTACGAGCGGCGAATTTACCTGTGACAAGCCCGATGCTCATTGAAAAATCAAGAAGTCTTGGGAGCACTTTGAACATTGAAGATTTTAAAGCGTCCAATGGGTGGTTGGATGGTTTTAAAGACGCCACAATATTGTTTGTCTCGCAGTATATGTGGTGATGCCCAAAAAATTAACGAAGAGGAAGTGACGACCTGGCTGCAAAGTAATAAACATGTTTTGGAGAAGTACGCGCTCAAGGACATTTTTAATATGGATGAAACGCATTTTTTTCAACATGTTGCCCGATCGTACTTTGGCTCTCCGAGGCGAAAAATGTCACGGCGGAAAACGTAGTAAGGAGCGTCTCACCGCCGCCCCGTGCTCTGCACAAATATGGATGGGTCGAATAAAGAAAAACTTGTAATCATCGGAAAATATGGCAACCCACGCTGTTTCAAAGGTATTAATCGTGATTATTTGCCGATAATTTACGAGCATAACAAAAAGGTGTGGATGACAACAGACATATTCAAAAGTTTTTTAATAAGAATGCAAAAACGTGTGGCGGTGCAAAATCGTAAAATTTTGTTGACACTAGACAACTGTTCTGCTCACCATGTGGCTCAGATAAATACGCCCAATGTTGAGTTGCTGTATTTTCCGCCGAACACAACCAGTGTTCTGCGGCCACTCGACCAGGGCATCATTCAAAATTTAAAGAGTCATTACAGAAAAAAAACTATTGCCGTCATACTTGGGGCAAATTACAAATGGATGTTCGCAGGATGATTTACGAAAATGGACGATTTTAGACGCGTGCCGGGCCTTGTCATCGGTGTGGCAATTGGTGACTCCTCAAACCATCGCCGACTGTTTTAAGAAAAGCGGGCTATCTTCGCAGCCGGCAGAAGTGTTCCAAGGTACAGAAGTGGAGGAAGTAATCGACAGTAATGTATTGGGGCCTGTCAGTTTCGGAGACTTTGTTTCCTTTGATAATGACTTGGCTACGTCGGTTGTGTATGACCCCACGATGGAGGAATCGAAAACCGTTGCGAGTGATAGCGAGGAAGAAGACGATGTGGATAACGTCGATGCTAGGTTGGATGTGCCATTGCCATCTAAGGAGGATGTTTTAAAAGCTTAAGATACCCTTCAAAGGTACGTGTCCGGGATGCCAGACGTGCCGATGAATATGTGTGAAAAAGTTGATGCCATTATGCAACACATTGCGCTAGGGAGTGCCCTGAAATTGAAACGGGAAAGTAACCAACTTTTAAAAATAAATTTAAATTAATATTTTATTACACTTTTGTTTATTTACTTTTAAGTTGAAATAAGTGAAAGACATTATTAACATTTTAGTGGTTTAATTATATGTTCATATATGTTTCAATGTTTAAATGAGTAATCCTAAATTTGACTTTTATTCATCGACATCATATTTTGAGGTATGCATGTGTAGTACATCCTTTTTTTCTGTATTTTATTATGGTGTCATATTCTTTTGTTTTTCTGTAATTTATATTTGCATTTTTTAAATTTGGTAAATCACGCTTTTTTGTAAATTTCGAATTATAGAGGTTCTTCGTAATTCGAAATGCTTTTTCTTTGGTCCCGTGAATTTCGAATTAACCAGGTTTTACTGTATATGTCTTGACACTCTTCAGCTAACATTAATTCAAAGATAAATGTTATAATATATTATGCTATATCTCTGGGAGAGCTATAAGTAATGGAATTTGCTTTAAGCAGATTTTGGTTTAATAATGCTTGCCAAATAAGATGTCAGAAATATATTAAAACAATTCATCATGAATATTTACTAGAGGCAAAGTATTATTTTATGCAGCAATATAGCACGCTACAAAATGCCCTGGAATAGAAATACCCTTTTCATCCCTTAACAAGCTTGAATATTTTACGATATCATGCAAGGAAAATGAACGATTCTATATCTTTTCTTTCTTTCTATAAATGAACTTCAATTTCCCAGCAAGCTTGTTCCTCAACTCTGTTTTTCTATGTAACGGTTCTCGATATTTTCGAGGAAAGATTTCTTAATACCAACTGATGAATCTTGTTTGATTGGCAGAAAGTCTTATCACAGATGGCTTGATTGATGCAAGCCATTGCTATCGAAACGTACCCATTTTTACAGGTGCGGGATTGCATGAAACAAACATTCCTCATTTATCTAGGAGATTGTGATAAAGGGGAAATCCTCGTTGAGTTAATTGAACGAATTCGTTTAGGAATAAGACGATTTAAAGTTACTGTCGTCAAGCAAAAACTGACTTATTTATCGTATATTGCGTGTATTTATATTCATGATTAGCCGCATGAAACCGCGTTTTGACAAAAAGTAATTTAACGAGAAGAAAAAACTGTTTATATTAACATTTATGTTTGTATTATATTCATATTCACATTTGTATTTATTTGCATGCATATATATCAGCACAGTTGTCAAGTAATAATAAAAACCTAGAAAAATACAAATTAACAGAAAATAGTAGAATAAATATTAAAATAAAACTGTAATAACATAACATTAGGATATAAAATTTTATATTAATGTAGATCAAAGATAACGATCGAATGTTTTCAATAAGTATAAATTTGGCTCATATTTTTTTATTAGTATATGGTGTTTCAAAGTTGACCCAATATCATACATTCATTCCCACCGATCTTTTTCAATTTCGAATGTGGCTGGAGAACATTTTGGTCATTATCATGGTTAAATCTTCGAGATTTATACAACGACATCCTTGCCCTTTTGGTAATCATATGATTCTATTCTTTATGCAATTTAAGTGGTACCAAGAGTAAGCGGAAATATCTTGTCGTGCATATAATTCTTGCAAAGAGTGAAGTAAAGAGTTGTTATTTTTAGATTAATTCATAAATAAATAAGTCCAAACTTATGTTTTTGATAAATGTTTTAGATGATGTGTTTAATTATAAAATCTCCACTTTAAAGATGAAAGTAGATAAAATACTTAGAAAAATATTAGCATGCTTCGCCAATATTTACAAACGCAGCGTTTCAAAATTTAAAACGTACACTTGAAGGTAAAGATAAAAATCCTTTCCAAAATCTGTAACAGTATTTAAACTATATATTAAAATAATGAAAATTAATAATGTTAGAACAATAGATTAAAAAATATAATGAAACAGATTTTGTGAAATTACGATTGCCATCAAAATAGTTAATTAGGGAACCTGAATTAACTTACATGCGAAAAATTTCATTACGGCAAGACATACGACCTCATAGCGATCCACTTAACTTCTTAATCTAAAATATAACATTAACTTCAAAATATTACAACTATTTATTTTATTTGCGCAAAACTAATGTTAACACATATTATGTCCGCGTATAAATTAAAAAAATAAAACTAAAACTAAAACATTCTGTCTTCCGCAGGCCCCATTTTGGGAACAGCTGCATTGTGGAATTAACTGGATTCAGGAACAAATTATGCTCGCGCAAGTAATTTAATTTTGAAGATAAAATATTTTTTCGGGAATCACAAGTATAATAAATTACTTTCGCTTGGTATAATACGTATTTGTAACACTGGGACTTGAACTTACCAGACAGCTGAGAGTAAAAACTCTCCAAGTGCGGAGATACTGAAAATAATTACGAAAATCACACAGTGTCGTTTTTTTAATCTGATAAGAAGAAGGGGCCGAATGATTGCAATAGGCACTGTTAGAAAAAATCAACTAAGGATGGAAGACATAAATAAAAATCAACATAACGAAAAGATTATTTAATAAAAAAATTATAGTACGTACCACAACAATTACATACATTCATGGCGTCTAAGGTGAGGCCAAACTATAGGACAGTTTCCATTAACTTCCATGCCTGGCTTATCAAATCACAGTTCCCGAATTTAGGGAAGATTAAACGATTTCGCCTTACAATTACATTACGACTAGATAAAAGAAACACTTGGAGTCATAGCAACTATAATATTAAATGAGGGATTAAAACACACATACTTCTGCCACGGCTAACAATAAGACTTTAAACATATGAGGATACGAGCTGACGTAATGTTTCTAATTGCTATAATTAAACTGGAAAATAAAAATGAGTGGTGGTACAATCAGGTCGATTTGAAGCAGCGAATTACAATTATAGCAATCAATATTACTTAATATATAATATAACCATCACCATACCGTTCCTTAATTATTCTCTGGGAATGATAACAATCACAATCAAACGTTCAAGCACGTTGTGACTAACTACACTTTCTAAGAAGGCTCTCTTCCTCATAGATGTACGTTAAAATTTGCAGGTATATAAGAGTGACACTTGCCAATATCAGAGATATCCTTGCCTGCGAACTCTTCGTTAACTAATGTCTTTGACGGACGGTTCCACAGGGGAAGTGATGTTTTGCACACGTTACACTTCGGCATCGTCAACCGCCGCTCCTTTTCCAATATGTATTGCATAATTCGCATTTCGCAGTCATTTGTCTCCGGCGCTCAAGCGTGGAATGTCCAGTACGACGCTTCAAACTTAATTACTGAAGAAATTATAGCACATAAATTTCAAATGTGCCACCAGTACTCGGGAAAGAGGGACTGCTGTATCTGACCATTAAAAGCAATCGAAGACAAGAGATCTAATTCGTGGCAACTGAAATTATATTCAATTATTTGTCTTGCGTTGAAATACGTTTTTGAGATAAGCAGTTAAACGACTGTTAAGTTTATTTGCCTGTCTATGTGCCAATATGTTTTCTATCATTTGCTGAATAGATGTTCCAAAAATTCCACATTTAGGAAACTGCTTAAAATATTTAAAGGCAACGTAAATAATGTTCATATTTTCGTGAGATTGAGCATATAAAATGTCAACATGTTTATGAAATTTATTTAAGTTTTTAACAGATTTAAGTTGGGTGCTGAAAAAAATTATCATATTGTGTTCAATAGGTCGTAAAAAGCTAATGAGAGGAAAATAGCAAAATGCAGCATTGCCATCCCATTCTTGTTTGGGCAAATGCAAAACGGTGAGAAGTAACCAAGAGTAGCTTTTTCCATACTGTCTGTCGCGGCAGATCACTGACGATAATTCTAATAAGTATAACGTTGAAGACAATAAAGGGCAAAATTGCCTAAGGTGGGATACACAAAAGGAAGTTAATTTAGCAAAACGGAATTTTATTTTTTGGCGGGTGCATATTTTTATTTATTTAGATTTATTTATTTACGCTCAATGAATTTAAAACAATTTGTAAACATTTATTTATTTTTAGTGCAATGTGGAAGCACAAATTTGCTTATCCCCGTCCATCTGTACGCATATAATTGCAATGCAGGAAGGAAAATAGCGTAATAAGCAAATAAAAGGGGGCCAGTGAAGGAAATGCAGGGCCGTTTTCAGTTAAAAAATATGCGTAAGCGAGGCAAAAATTTTCCGCCCTTCTGGATATCAAAGGCATGAAATAATATTAATGATATACTAAAAAAAGAAAATAAACTTATTTTACTGTTTTATTTTTTCAAAAAAATATTCAGCTAAATATTATCAGAAAATAGAAATAAAACATTCACCAACCTTATAACAAACTTACTATGTAATGATTATATTACCGAATATTTTTATATTGCAACTCTACGAACCCACTTTTCGAAAATGACGAGATTTTCGTGTTTCTTTCTTTGCAAAGTCATTTATCAGGAATCAGAGAAAGAAGTTACCTACAAAAGGTAGAGATCCCGAATGTTAAATAGTTGCACAAAGATACAAACCCCGAGTATTCAAAGGTTATTTGAAATTACACATGAAAATTAGCAGTATAGTTATTGATTTTGCGTGTATATATTCCGCTAAAGAGGTTAAGGAAAGTATATACAGTGTATCGGCGTGTTTTAGACAATGTAAAATTTTAAAACGTTCATATTGCCGCCCTTCTTAGGTGACACCTGTAAGCGGTAGGTTACGTCGCTTACACCTTAAACAGACTCTGAATGTAAATGACATACCATGGGGTAAAATATAATTTTTTCGCGATGTTTTCAAGTTCTGTGCAATAAACCTTAAAAAAATGACAATGTAAAAATGCGAAATATTGATTTTGCCGCCCCTCTGAAGTGGCGCCTGTAAGCGACCGCTTATGTCGCTTACGCCTGAAACCGGCCCCGAGGAAATGTATTAAAAATTAAATTTTAAATAAGACTTTGGGATACGGAAAAAATAGAAATAAAATTATTCGAGTGCATATTTTACAAATTTCGAAAATGATAATTTTCATTGCCATGAAAATTAGTAAAATTAGTAATGTCATGTTTATCCATTGTTACTCAAAAATAGAATTTAAAATCTTTTCTGTGGCAGTGCTAGTCCACCAGTTAGCAGTTACGCTTTCAATTTTTTTCAAAATGATTATGCGGGTGAACTGAGCGCACATATTTAAAAAATATATTTAATAACCACATGTAGCATATTCCCGTTAATATATAATTCATAAAAGTTAACATTTCATGATTAGTTAAAACGAGTTTTGAAACGCAGATGGGGTCTGCGGAATGCTTCGTACAAAGGAGTATTTTGTGCCTACCAATTTTGTACCTACGAATTTTTTATGTACTACGAAAGAAAGATTGTTTGAGTGCTGCTAATTACGTCGTTTGAATGCTACGATTTTTGCAGGATAGCCTTCATCGTGAAATTATTGGACAGCTGCATGGAAATGAATTGATTTTGAAGTCTTTAAAAACCAGAATATGACCGATTAGCAACCTCCACTGCAAGGCCCACATCCTACTTGATTGTTTCTAAATATCTTCGATCAAATCAAATTAATTTTCCTATTTCCGACGATTAAAGTTTTTATTTTGCTGGCATTGTTCTTTTCAGCCTCTCGCAAACAACAGATATCTGGGCATCGACGACTGTTTATTTTTTTGAAATGGTAGCGTAGTGAAAAATATATTTGGGATGTGTCTTAGAATATAGTGATAAAGAAGTAATAAATGAAAAGGTTGGAGTATGAATAATGGACAGTTTTCTTTAGGTCGATTTATCGAGCGATTAGAGAAACTGGATTAACATCGATTAATCTTATGAACTCAAACATGCTCAAATTTAAGTACGCCCATGTGCGCATGTGCACGTGAGTAGGAGCGTGTGTGGCCATTATTAATTGCTGCTTCCAGGAGAATGTAGAGAAAATTTGGTAGATAGTGACATCGTAAAACGGAAATTAATTATTAATATATAATTATTATTTATAACAGCCAAATCCTTATGGCATTTTTCACAAAAGACCCTTAAAATTTCAAGGAATCCAAAAAAATCTCGATCGCGAAAAGTTGACGAAACTTCTTAAATAATAATTTGACCTTCAATCTTGTGTGATATAGAGTTGACCCTGAAAAACGTTAAGGCATCAAATTATTTATAAGCCAAACTCTTTTGGCCTATATAGGGGTGTATATGCCTTTAATTTCTCAACTCGAACACGGAAAACTGCGATTACTCTTGAGCACGATCTGACTTTCCAAGACTTTACGTGTAACCAGGGAATTACTTCCTTGTTCGTACGTCGTGACCTGACATTCACATTCGTGCTTATTCTTGCTCAACAAAAATATAAACTTCCGAGCAAACGTCCTGCTGGTCAAATAAATTAGCAAACTTTTACACCTCTTCTCATTAATGATGTGTAAAGTAAAACCCTTATCAGAGAAGCAAAATCTAGATAAAATGATACTAAAAATAACATTTTTATGAGATGAAAAAAATTCATATAAAAATAATTTTTTATCATGAAAAATGCACTGTGATTATACATATTATATAAACAAATTAGTCGACGGAAACTTAAATATTTCGCCTTTAATATTGTTGTTAATTTTAGAGATGCCTGAGCATTTTTTGGAGAAAGATTTCTTGTAACTATTACGGTCACTATCGTGTTTCGTAAATTTAAAATGCGCTCCCAATAGCTTTTATTATAATAAGATATTTTTAATCACGCTTTTTTGCAATATAACTTCACAAAAATACATAAAACTTATCGGTTTTATGATTTTGATTTAAATTCATCCCCTCACAACAGATCTATCTTGTACACAATTTACTGTGAGTACACATTGTTTGCGTTACTGTTTCAAAATAGAGCACGTGAAACAGGAATGATTCTTCGATTTCAGTTATAAAGATTTCAACCTTTTAAAATTAGATTTATCTTTAGCTGAGCAATCGTTAAAAACAAAGTTCAAAGACCAAGTTAAATCCAAATAAATGGATGACGTCTCGCGAAGATTAGATAATAACGGTTTCTTTTAGATAAATCGGGACTTCTCGATGAACTGAGGCTATGGAGTTGACATAATATTAGATATGCATTACACGCACTTAACTAACGCTCGTCGACCAATAATGCTGGATTAAACAGAACAATCGGATCAATGATCTTCAAACTTTTTATTTGCATTACTCTCTGAGCATTTTTTAAGTCGCATATACTCAAGAAAATTTTGTCTCTTTATAAAATAATAAAATAAATATTGATTAAATATATTGCTTATTCATATAAATTTGAAAATTATGTTAGGAACGTTTTAGTTTAGTTTTCCAGAAGTGCACCATGTCTACCATGGGTCAAATGTCGATACTTTTAAGCGCATTATTCTGTATGGGTATATGTACTAAATTATTAAAGATAACCTTGTTACTGGAAACTGCACTGAATTCTCGAAGTCGAATGTGACAACGGCATTTAGTAACGACATTGAAATAAATGTACTTATATTAGGAAAAAAAGACTTTTGATGACCTCGGGCACGTATACCTGTTTTCCTTTATAACCATGTGGGGTTAAGACACTGAAATGATATGACGCGTGATCTAACACGCGAAAAAGAAGCAACGCAATAACAGTTTAAATCAAACAGTAACGACTCATATTAGTTCGGTGGGCGCGACCTCACATATTTATATTAGATTTAAACAACCGATGCGTCCCTTACGTGCTACATCACGCGACATGTCACGGGCCATAAAATCAAGGAAATAATCCTCCATTTCAAGACTTGCTCAATGTTTTCAAGAAGCACGAAGCAAGTCAATATTAAAGTCTACCGAAAAACGTTTCGTGATAGCGTAAAAGGATCAACAGAAAACGATGTACATACACGGTCGGGCACGAGTTCGTTCGCAATTAAATCACATACGCACCCGAGTCGACGCCACGTTAATGAACTCTAATGGCCTTTGAGCGGTGGGGAGCAGATGTTCGAGACCCGTGACATCACTCTCCCCTATTTAAAACCACGCGTCTCGCCGCGTCTCCATAAAAGTATCGCACGCGTGTTATCCAAACGCGCAGATCCAACCCCTTCACGTGGGGTTGGCAGTCTCCCCTTCCTCTCGTGATGGAGCCGGCGGCTGAATGCGGTAACATACGACCAGGGAGGATTTCCGGGCACCTTTCTTATAAGGCTCTCAAGGACAGCGGAGGAGCCTCGCAAGGAATCACTTTCGCCTCTAAAAGGAATCCCGGGGGAAGAGAGATTCCCTTAATCTCAACTTCTTCCTTGTCTCTCTCTCTCTCTCTTCCTCTATTTATAGTGCGGTGGAAGAATGAAATTCCCCGAAGTTTTTTTTATGTTGCCTAAAGCCACTGACGTCTTTTCCTTATAGGATGCCTCTTCGGTTACTAGCAATAACGCAATCGTTAGATTGGATTTGAAAGGCGGTAAGTTGGTAAGCAATTAGGGTGGCGTCATGCCGTCCGTGAAATATCGAAAATTATAAGAATTCGAAACTACGTAACAATTTTTCAAAACTGACGAAACATGAAAAATAATATGCAGAAAGGTTAAAAACAAAAACACTAATTTAAAAAATTCTTAAGGTGAAAACGGACCACGACTTCCGTGTCGAATTGTAGATATTTCTGGAAAAATTAAATCAACTAGCATTAAATTTGTAGCCAAATCCTAAATCAAAAATTATAAAAAATGAAACATCATTTCTAGATATAAGCCCTCTAACACGAAGGCTTTGGATAAAGTGGAAAATTTCACTACGTTTAAACTAAATCTATTCGAAGACTTAACAGTCGCACAAAGATCTTTACATGAATATCGATTAAAAAGTCACATCCTGGCATCCAACAAAAAAATATAAATACAAAATTAAAGAATATAATGATAATTTAGCTTATAAAGTATTAAAAGAATGTATTAAAGACATACACGATAAGCTACCCGAAGCAATAAATGTTAATAATTGTTAATAAATAAGACGCGTAAAGAGCGAATTACTGAACGGGTTAAATTACCGAAGACGTGGCATCTCTTAGATATACATTTTAAAACTTTTGTAATAAATAAAAATCTTAAGATGCCATTTTATAATTAATTAAAAAGCATAAAAAATTCTTTTTACTAAGTTTTCTTAAATGCAAAAACATGCTCATGTGATCACTCTGTCTGTGGTATATAAACTTTTTTAAAAAGAGACATTTGGTAAATTCTTTATAAATTTGATAGCTCTTATCAATTATGAATTTGCCACTGATTGGATTTTCATGCTTGTTGATAGATTTGCCGCTAGGTGGCTTCAAAACCGGAAAATTAAAAATTTTGAAATGGTATTGTAGCCATACAATTTAATCTAGGGTTTCACGGATTGAAATTCCTAGTAAGGATCTATATTGCAACAATGCGGATTGTCTCCCAATCGAAGGAATAGGCAAACCGGAACCCTGAAAACATTTGAGAAAACGAGCTTACACCTTTTGCTTTAGCAAGGATATCTTACTCGTTTCCTTTTCTTGAAGTCCTACATGGTATCACATGTCGATTATTTAATGATCCACCCATTCTCACAGCATGGATTATTCATGATTTCGTCATTACTTTTCATTTAGATATGCAAATTATCACATTTTCCATAGCGCTGATCGATGTGACCGCTAAAGCGAGAATTCAAATGAAGCCAATATTAAACAGTTATAATAGGTCATTTGGAATATTGGAAGCGTTTCAAGTGAACGTCTCCTCGTGACATATTTTAAACAAGGCAGAGTCGTTCAGAGTCCCGCCACCGTTAAGTGCGTGGATATTGTTTCCCTTTATTGGAGCGTACTGGAAAAAAACAACTAAAATATTGCTTATAAGAATAGTACCCACATAAAACTAATTGTAAGATGTAACATTGGTTTATCTTACAGCAAATTATTTATTTTGTAAATATTTCGAAGAAAAAATTTGGAACGAGAAATTATATAGAAAAAGTTATTAATTGGTGCCACAAAAAGATTCGAAATAATTTTGATGATTCATAAAAAAATTATTTTAGTGAAAGATATGACGGCTTATCTTAGAATTTTGGCCATATTTGAATTAAAAAAAGTTACTATGCACAATAAACCAACAACGGTCGCAGTGCAAGGGCTGTAGATAGCCCACCCTTCTAATTCTAATGCAAAAGTGTAAGGTCGTGGCATAGGTACATAACTAACAATAAGTCCTTGTGAGAAATGATTCGTTTTTCCCTCTGAAGTGTATTAATGTATGTATTTAATAGAAAAAATAAAATGGAAGTTTATTAAACGCAATTCTACTTTCCAAAATTTTTGCGACTGATAAGGGTACTATTCAGGTTGCTATCGAGATAAAACCGCTTTTATTACTGATTGATCAATCGCTATCGCGGCAGTTTTCGACTAATCCCGGTAAAAAACGTTCAATAACAAAGGTTTTTCCTAAATTCTGTCTGACGCATGACAATATCACCGCCGAATCGGTATTGCGTGGTGAGAGTCTAACGATAGCAAAACCAATGTATCGTGCGTCCTCGGGAAGCCCCTGAGAGCAAGCTGTCTCTACCGCACCTGTGAGCTAGTCATCACGTTGACTACTGCAGTGCAGAGATGAGTACCGCATGGCACAATTCCACAAGCAGTTGGCGGTGCCCTCTTATGAGTGTATATGTATGTGTATATATATATATATATAAATACTAAGGAAGAGGAAAGGTAAGTAAGGATATTTTGGGCATATCAGTTGTGTCTCTCTTGTGCTGACGAAGGGATCATCCCGAAAGCTCTAACCTCTACAAATGTGTCTCTCCAACACCCCAGCGGCTCTACTTCCGGTAAGTGTTCACTGGGTTTCCTTCAACACCTAGTTGCCCAAAAAATATATATATATATATATATATATATATATATATATATATATATATAAATACTACGGAAGAGGAAAGGTAAGTAAGGATATTTCGGGCAACTAGGTGTTAAAGGAAACCCAGTGAACACTTACCGGAAGTAGAGCCGCTGGGGTGTTGGAGAGACACATTTGTAGAGGTTAGAGCTTTCGGGATGATCCCTTCCTCAGCACAAGAGAGACACAACTCTACTTCCGGTAAGTGTTCACTGGGTTTCCTTCAACACCTAGTTGCCCTAAATAAATAAATAAATAAATTTCATTCATAGTTTTCAACCATAAGGTTGGTTTGAAATAACTAGGGAATAAACACATATGATGTGGTGGTTTCCCGTTGCCTTCCACATCAGACACACACACATGATTGATGAAATATGAAATTATGAAAACGACACAAACATCCATGCCCTTGGCGGGATTCGAACCCGCGACCTTAGTGATGGTAGGCCAATACGCTAGCCCTTCCATATATATATATATATAACGAAATAAAAGTATAAATTATTATAAAGATGATAATCCTCTTGGTATAATTTTATAGTTTAAAGGGGATTACAACAAAATATTATGAAATAGAAACAAACCTTCTGGACGTATTTAAAAAATGGTCGTTATGGTTGGAAATGGAAATTATACAGCTTAACTGCCTTTATTTCGAAACAAATTTTTACGCTATACATTAACCCAAAATACGAGATATAAAGAACGACGACTTTTTATGTAGAGAGAGAAAGTTCCAAGATTTATGCCAAAAATATAAACGGATTTCTATGGAACTTTTTAAAGAGATCCACCTAAGACCTGCTTCGCTCTAAAAAAAAAATAAACAGATTTAGCAAATTATAAAGAATCAACCCACTTGAGATATATTTACTAACAAAAATGATCAGGATGCATTTATCAGGTAGAGCGCGCCGTATATGAATTATTTCCCCCCCCCCCCCCCCCCCCCTGCACTTACGGAAGCCTTTGAGAGCCGTTTAGAAAAAGGAGTATGTCAGCACGAAGAACTTTCACGCCTCTCGAAAATGGCAACGGTCCAACGGTGGCCCTGAGAGAATTTTGGCCGAACCACAGAGCTGGATAAACACACCCGCGGAGAATTCCCGCGTTGAGATGTAGTAGAAAGGGAAACCAGATGTCGATCGGGGCGGCACAACGTCCCTTTTTCCTTTCGGTCAATCAAGATTGCCAACGGGTCATTGTTCGAGGATGAGTTAATATCTCGCTTGTTGGCAATGCATGGTGGACGTTGCGCCGGTGGGAGCATGACGAAGAAAGCTACGCAGGAAGAATTATTTGGTAACGTCCGCTTTTAAGCTACGGATAAGAAACTTCCTGAGCCAAGTTTTTTAAAAGTCGGATTCCTTCAAAAGAAAATGTACTCGGGGCCATAAAACTGAAAAAGTAAATATTAGCCCGGATGCGGTTATGGCTCATACAAAGGATGCGTGAAAATAATTTATTATGGGTGCAATAACAAGTGATAGGATTAGTTTTTGAGTAAAACGTCTAAAATGCGTATTAAATTGGAAGGCATACGAAACCGCAGTGAAGCCAAAGTAATCTAAAGAGTTTTCTAATGTTTGACGTAGTAAAGCCTCTCTCGGCGAGTGTGGAAAAATTTAAAGAAAATCTAAAGTAAAAATGATATATAAAGATAATATAAGTAAGAAAATAGCTGCTGAAGCTGTTTTAAAAATGCAGAAAGGCAGATAAACCGAGAAAACGCATAAGAAAACAGAACACTGAATCGATTAGAGAAAAAACGAAGGCTCTATCTGCTTTCGTTTAGGAGTTAGCGCATAGGACAGAAAGACGGACAAGCCGAACGCATAAGCGGAATTAAGAAAAAACCGATGAAAATTCAACGTTAAATTATGCAAAAATGTCAGTTGCAAGAAGAACAGTAATAGAATCAGTTCATCACAATCTCCTTGAATATTTGTTTTATTTGTATGGAGGCTTACGTTAGTATACTCTTATCGGGCCCAAAAATTCAGAATCTTCACAAGAACAAAAGACAAAATATCTTCAAGTCTACGGATTGTCTCCAAGTGTAACGTCATGGAAAAAAAGAGATCAAACGGAGAGCTTTACACGAAAAGATTTGTCACCAGACTTCCAGGAAATAAAAAGTACCACATTCATGCCCGAGTAACTTGCTCAAGCTGGCTACTTTGCATCGGGAGTGCGTATTTCGTGCAGCTAAACTTCGCGACGTATCGCCAGTCGTTTTTAGCATACATTTGTCCTTGAAAAAGGTTATTTATTTAAAAAACCAGTTAACCAAGAGTCTAAGGCCTTGGACAAGGAGTAATCCCAAGAGTGAGTTCCAAGGTACTTATAAGCGCATGATAATATTATCGAAATCTTTTATTTCAAAATTATTCAAGATAGCTTGAAAATTTTAGCGTCAGTTGGATGAAGCACCTAATATTTTCACCACCAACATAATTTGGATTCAGCAGCAGCAAACCGGCAAAATAAGGTATTCAACGTTCATGCCTCTGAAAAATAATTTTTTGCCAATTTGAAGACAATAAATTTGCAAAATATACCAGAAGTTCAAGTATTGAGTATTTATAATGATGCAGGACAGCTCAAGAGCTTTCCTTTTCAATTAGAATTTTTAATTATTATAATATGCAACAGGAACTCATCAGTTAATCGAGACTATTTATTTAAACCTATTTTAAAGAAAGATAATATCTTTGTTTAAAAGGTTGAATTAATGTTCTCTCTATTTATCGTGGCGACAACATTCCTTAATCAAAATAGATTCAGATAAATTTACCAGGAGATTTTCCGTTTATTAAAAACCTCATAAATTCAAGAAAATAACTTATGTATTAACTTTACTAGAAACATTTTTACGTTATATATGCATAACTCTGAAGTAAGTTGAAGGCAATGAATTTTAATCCCAAAGAAAAGAACTATTTTCATGGATAAAAATTCTAAAAATTCGGTTATACTAAATTTAACTTACATTGTATCTTTAGGTAGAGGTGCATCAGAAAATCCGTGAAATTTTGAGGGTCTAAAATGCTGAGATAAATATATATTACTGAAGCGGCTGCGTATAAGACTGTATTTTCATTTAACAGAATAAGAATTCCAATATTACCTTATAAATTGCAAAACAGGTTCTGTTCGACCCTTTTTTAAAAATCAAATGGTCCAAAGGGGGGAAACGAAACCACACTTTCTTGTAAAAAGCCAAATGAAATTCTGACTTTTTAAGTTTTTCTCCCCTCGCGCGTAGAAATCTTTATTTCTCACGTGCGTAACTCCAGGACGCGCAGAAAACGAAGAGTGAGTCATGTGGCGAGGCGCAATTCTGCCCCGGTGTCTCACCGCTGGTATTCATACCGCCTCTGGCCGTATCCGTTATAGGTATTGAGGAAGGAGGATGAATTTGAGATGAGAAGAGAGGGATGGAGATGAAGGGAATGAGAAGGAGAGAGAGAGAGAGGGGAGAGATAGTGGGGACGAGATAGAACAGGTTGGCTCTTCCGGAGTGACTCGTGACATGAATGGGCGCCAAAATATGTGAGCGCGGAATTTGTTAGGCTACTGGCACCGAGTCGAATGAGCTGAACATAGGCAAACCACGGATCTCATTTAGGGGATATAAGAGCACTGATTGAAGAATTGAGTTTGAGTGTGCATATATAACAAATATTTTTATAACGAGTTAAAAGGTAACGTAATTAATGTTGATGTTGTGTTTTTAAAAATTTATATTCTTACAGAAGACTTCTCGCGTTAAGAATTAGTCATAAGAGAAGGTGGCAATTTTGCAATGCCGTTATGCATAAATCTAAATTGAAAGATACAAGTTTGAGGGCATACCTTCTTGAACAAGATTTGTAAATATACGTTGATTCCGATTATCCTCACTAATTGCAATAAATTATGATCGAAAAAACAATTTATAAACTACAAGAAATATAACAAAAAATTCACAGATTAAAGTAGTGAATCTACGCCAACATTTACTCAGCTTTTGCAGAAAATTAATCAATTTAATTCTCAATATCTGGTTTAGGAACACCCATTAATAAAATATCAATGAATATTAATTTTCACAACGTTCATATTGTTTATCGTTATAAAGGAGTTGCATAAACTTCAAAAGAGAGTCAGTCGACATTTCGTGAATATCTCGATAGATGCAACGCGAATTTACAAACCCAGTCAATCATACTTGACGAAAAATTTTTATGTAAAATTATGTCAGATTTTCGCAGTAAAAGATAATTTGTGGACCGATCCGACACGTTTCCGAACATCGATGGAAGGAAAATGAAATTTCGTTATCTTAATCGTACTCTGGTTCAAGTCTCGAATTCCTACCATGATTTTGAGTAATTTTGAAAATCAAATGATTGATAAGCTGCATTCATATCCGTGTTTATCAAATGGAGAAAATAAACGTTCCTGGAAGTGAATACATTATCTTATGACAGAGGGTACCACGTTTAAAATGAGAGAGAAATAGACCCCAGTATATTGCGAAAAAATCGTCGAAATCGTACTTTCCGTTCTCTAATTATTATCTTTTGTTTTAGAAAAGTTAATCTGCGAAAATGACACCAAGAGATGATGGGACAAACGGAAAGGGAACGCTTAGTGTAGGAAATTTGTGATAAATGAATATTTACCAGTTTCCTCCCCCTTGAAGCTTACGATATTTATAGAGTTTATATAATCAAAGAAATAATGTTTTATATATTTTGTTTTGAGTTGAAGCCAGGTTGAAAGGGGAGAAGTAGAAAAAAGTCACTGAGAAAAAAAGGTGATTGTTGAATCAAGGACTTCTTCCCTGACGTGGAAATTCTATTTGAGTGGGAATGGCGGTTACGCCCACTCTTTGTTCCCTATCTAAAACCTGATAGGCGCGCGCAAATCAATGTTCCGAGTTCCAGCGGAAGTGGATAAATACCCATCCACTCATAGCGGCATACGCTTATATACATAAATGTCGTACACCTGGCCCTCCTAAACCGCGGGTGACGCGTTCTGGAAAAGCACCGTGTAATGTGAATCCGCGTTATGTGAACCCTGTTTTACGTAGTGAAATGGGGGATGCGTTCCATATCCTTTCATGTCGCCTCATCCAGAATCAAAATTCTAAAACCTGTCTCTCTTATGCACATTCATGCATAAAAGTCATTTCAAAAAACCAAATCTAATAAATAAAATTGGGCCGGAGTTGGAGAAATAAACTTTATCTAGAAGACTTGATGTATGTTTTGCCAATAAAAACAATAATTTAGAAAGCACGTTCAATTGTAATTCAGTAAATATGAAAAAATCTTTTCTCTTTTTTACAAAAATAAAGTACTTATATAAAATCTCAAACTATCTCAAGCAAGGCAAAAGTGAGCATTCGGGCCGCCAGTTTGACATGCCTGGTGTAAGTGATGGAGTAGGGCTTTAATTGCTGCGGGGGGAAAGTGGCTTTTCCCTATTAATCGGGTGTAGTTGCAGCAGCGTAGCAAACTCTTATGGGCCCCCGTGCAAAATTCGATTTTCGGGACCATATCATTAATCTATCATAGGTTCGTTATAAGATGTCAGGGGCATTTGGGGCCCCCCTTTGGCTGGGGGCCCCGGTGCATTGCACCTGTTCGCTACACGTACGCCTGTGTAGTTGTTTACCTAAGCTGAAAAGCGTGGTCCTCGAGCCATCCAGCTCGTCTCTCCCTCGTTCAGCAATCGGGAATCCAACATCCAAATCCGACCAAACCGCGCTGATGCGAACCGTTACCCGCGCTGTACGGATTTTTGGTATTAAATACAAACCGTGCTGTAGCGAATCCATGTTGTAGGAGGGTCAGATGTGTACGTTTTCGTGCTTACTTATGTGTCCGTATGAATGCGTACATGGGAGCACACGAGCACGCATGCAACAATTTTTTGTGCTAGTCATTTCCCAAAAATGAGTAATCGCAATTATTTTTTAAAGGAAAACGCGTAACAACAACGAATAAATTAATTACTATTAAAAAATTAATTATGTTACAATAATGAAATTATTTACTTTGCGCGCATGATGACGACGAAGTGGGGAAAGTTAACCTCTCCATTTCCCCGGAGTCCACTCCCAATGCCTTTGGATTTCTGAGTGGAGGTGAACGCATTAACAGAATGCAATCCACGTAGGAAAGGATCCTCCTTCTCTTACTTGGAGATGGTCTTCTACAAGTTCCGTTGCAGACCTGGGTCTTCGATGTCTGTCCCAGGCCATCGTCTTCCGCTTTCCGATTTCCTGCAGCATCGGCGTCTCCTTGCGCTGCAGGTCGTCGAAGAAGCGGCGCGCTTGTTCACGCATCTGAGCGGCGATGGGTTGGACGTCCGTGAGCTCATATAGCGCTTCATTGGGGATGGCACAGCCAAGGTTGAGAGCTGTGCGTAGGTAGGAGCGCTCTGCTACGTCCAGGCGATGTCTTCCGCAGTTATTTAGGTGCCGCTCCATGCTGGTGATGCGTAGGTGAGAGCGCTGTAGATGACTGACTTGTATAGCAATATCTTGCACCTCATGGTGACGTGTGGCGACCGAAGAATTGGCGCCAGGGCTATACGGGTGGCAAAGGCCTTTCTACCGGCCTTATCCGCGTGCTTCGTGAAGTGAGTCGAGAATTATCCCGAGGTAGGTAATGTCTTTCTTTTACTCAACCTGCTCGGCTTCCACGATTACTCCGTCCAGATCTGCGAAGCGCCCAGGACTGAAGAGGTTAGTCTGGGTTTTCCCGGGGTTGATATTAATGTACCACTCTCGGTACCAATACATGAGACGGTAGATGGCGAGCTGTAGATATTCCACTGCCATCTACTTCCTTATGGAACAGATGATCAAGGCGGCGTCATCTGCGTATAGGGCCAGCATCGTATTCCAATCGACGGGCCGAGTTAGGTTCAGCACAACTAAAAATTGAAACTTTTTTTTAGCGTTAGAACATAGCACTACGGTTTGCCTGTTCGTGCGTGTGTGTGAATGAATGTACAGTAGAATTCGGTTATAACGGCCTCGGTTAATACACAGGGTCGGCGCGACACATTTTTGTATGTGTGGGTGAGAAGAAGAGAACTAATATCATATAAATGTCATTACATGATACTGGTTTTATTATTAATTTTTTCTGATCGCCAATACATTGAAGGACCTAAGTCAGCCTCTTGACCCCCCTGGGTGGGAGGAATCCAACAACGGGAACTCTTTACTCATGTCAGTGTGGTTCGGACGAGCCGATTTCTAAAACCAAGTACATACACGGTCAGGCAGACGGATGAACCGAATAGGTAAGCTCTTTTTTATAAAAAAAGCGCTAAAAGGACATTTAGTATTATTCACTGCATTGAGGAGGACCTCGAAAAACATTTCAAGTTTGCACATACGACACAGAAAAAATATCAGATTATTTTACTAATCATTAAAAATATTTTTATTGTTTAATGTACTTATTAGATCATAATATAAAATTTAGAATTTGGAAACTAATTCTATGTTCCCATGCACCCCTTGAATACCGTTATAACCGAATTCTACTGTATGTGCGAATGATCAAGAGAGCTTGCTTGTGGTAGTGAATGTGAATAATAATGTACGTGTGAGGGTGTTCGTGAGGGTTTGTGAATGTGTGCGTGGTGGTATGGATGAGAGAGGGAGTGCGTGAGGGGGTGTGTGAAGGAGAGGAGTGCGTGAAGGTGTGTGCGAATGAGAGGAGTGCGTGAAAGTGTGCGTGTGTGTGTAAATGTGAGAGGTAGTGTGTGTGCGTTTTAGTGTGAATGATAGGAGTGAGTGCGTGAGGGGGGGGGGGGGGGGTGAGTTTCCGAGCGAGAGCATTCATGAGAGTAGACGTAGACATCGAGAAAATAGTGAAACTAGTGTGTATAAAGTAAAAAGAAAAGGTTTAATCAATTATCAGTGTGCATAGGAAGCATATCCAAATTCTAAAGAATTATATAATCAACTGAATTGATTCAGAGAAACGCGTTAAAAGAAATTGGTTGAAAATGTCGACAAGTTTTCCCCTGGGAGGTAAGGTACCAAATTACGTAAAAGATGAAACAGCCGTGGTATATCGTAAGTGAAGAGATAGAAAACTGATGTGGAAGCCGGAGTTGATATATGCGTCGAAAAACCGCAAAACCTTTCATTTTGCAACGCCGATAACAAAGCATTGCGATAGGAAAAAAATACTGACGAAACAGACAGAAGGCGATGCAATACATTTTTCTATCGGAAAAAAGGAAATTATATGAGCTGACTTATGTGTTACGCGCCTCGCGGCGAGAGAAAGAAACATCCACGCCTGTCCAATAGCGGAAGTATGCGATTTTCCTGGTAGATGTTAAAAAAACTTTTACAGGGCTTATACTTTGCGTAAGCGTGAATTACGTCTCGCGAGGAATATTCAGAGGAAAGAAAGAGAGGAGACTTCGTCTCCTCGCGTGACCGATGCATCCGTCTCGCACGATTCCGTCATGCATCGCCTACCAATCGATTTTTACCCGATGCGTCAATCGAAATCGATGATCAGAAGGGACACGATATCGGCGCGCACGTGCGACGTCTCTGTGCGTCGTTTTCCTTTAGATATTTTTTCATATTTTCTATTTAAGGGCGAAAAGAATGAATGAAAAAAATTGAAATATTTTCCAATTTCCTCCAAATTCGACCACTTGAAAAAAATTGGTGAAACATTACTACTAATATATTCGATCTAACATTTTATTTCATGAATACCAGTCATATTCCTACAGAAAGTGATATACAAATGTAAACGAATCGTATTTGACTATCCGTTCTTAATTTGAGGAGCTATAATAATCCAAGAGACTGATTAGCCAAAGAGCAAAGAAACAAATCAATATTTGTAGACAGTCTAGAAATTAAAACGTACATACAGTTGAATCCCGTCATACGAACTTCTTGAAGATACCCAAATCAATTAGTTGTTATAAAAATTCCAACGCAGATAGCTCAATGCTATGTGTAAACAGCAAATATTTATTTAAATAAAGATTTTCAATATTTTCATGAAAGATCAGTCGTAATTTGCAGGCAACCGGAGCTCAAAGTAAAATTTAAATATGCAAGTCTACGAATAATACTTTAAAATAGATATTTATTAAAGAAAAAAGCTGATAATTACTTATAATTTAGCTGACTTTCACCGATACATCCAACGAAATAGGTGCATTCTTGCATATTATTTTATACAAAGAAATTACTTATTTTCCCTTAGTCAAATATTATATAACTGAAGGTAAGTTTCAACAGGAAGTATTTGCTCCAAATTATGGAAAATATACTGTCAACATTCAGCAATCACTCCCGTCTAATATTATTTTTATTTTATAATTTAAAAAATCATTCCAAACGCGACAATAAACAGACTAGGTTGTCTAGGTTATCTGAAGGGGTCAACTACATCATATTTTCTCAGCACTCCCCATGGGTCTTAAACTCAATTGGAGAAACTAATGTTTTCCCTCGATTAAAAGACCGCCCCTCATCTCGAAAAAAGGAACGACGAGAGGAAAATTTACCTGTTTTAATAGACTAGCGTATTTGATCTATATATGTCCATTTTGCGTCGAAAGTGGTTTCTCTGAAGTATGGTAAAATAGCACAGATCCTGGAAGAGTCTGAAAGAATCCCTTGCGACTTTCAGAGAAGACTCTGAGCGGGATAATGCTAGGAATATCTTGCAGTGACGGAAATGATGACGAAAGTACTCTTTGTCAATTTTTATTTCCAAGATTCTAGACATTTCATCATGGAGTGTTTGACATTTCGGTCACGATCTCAACAGTTTGACTCGGAGAAGCCGCAAGATTTATAGCACGTGCATTCCCACGAAAAAGTTCCACCCCGTATATATTGACGTTATACTGTATCAGAAAGTACCTATTAGACAGCTACATTACGCATATATTAGTGTAAGTGCCGTCAAAAATGACGGGGATGATCTATTAATCTGAAATCATACCTGCTGCTGAGAGGGTTGCCTTCGATCCGAGCGAAGGTTCGAAACCCTCGCCGCGAGTATCTATTGTGCTTCAAAAGCTGACCTTAGTCCCTTCTTGCCAGGTATAGATATTTCTGTTTTTCAGAGAGTGACAGAGGGAGTGACAAAGGGACAGAATAAGGCTTTTATATATTACCGATACATTAAAACGTTTTGTTATTATATCATAACGCTATCCTGAAAATTTCATCAAATTTGGTTGTCGTTTGCGAGATATTAAGCTTCAAAATGCATGACATGACAAAGGGACAAAGTAACACTCTTTTATATATGTATTATGATGATGTATACCCAATCATAAATAAATAGTATGCCCGTTTTTCTGGAATTATTATTATCGATAGCATTTCAGTAATTTTACGTTCAGATTATCTACTTCATATCGCGCTCAATTTTATTCGAGTATTTCTCAGAGTTTACGTATGTTTTTAGGGAAACATAAATATAATTGTAAGAAATAGAAGGAGCTCTGTTTGAATACAGAGAGATGGCGTGACGAGACAAAAATCGTCGGCACCTTACCGAATTTAAAAGCAACGATTAAATGTTTGCAATGCCTGTACAAGTTTTTTAAATTCACAATTTAATATTTCGTTGTATCATTTGACATTTCCTCGGACGTTCATTTTCGATTCGTTTAAGTTACCCTTGCCCAACGATCCGGTAAAAAGTTTTCCCTCTACCGTTGCTACACGAAGAAAAACTTCTCCATTTGCGTGTTAAGACGTGCGACTAGGCAAAACCCTTACTTCAGACTGTCTGGCAACGGTGATCGAGTATCTGTAATTGGAAACGCTCGGGGAAGGGAGAAAAGGGGGGAAGGGTTTGGGGCTATTTCTCTGACACGCAATAAGAGTTCTTCTCTCACGGTTTGAAGCACTGAGTGGACGGGAGTCGGAGGTGATTGACGGATGGAGCACGAGACGAGTGAAAGGCGGGCCAAAGGGTAAAGAAAGAGAAAGGCGGTCTTCAATCAAGGAGAAGAGGGGTAGAAATTAAAAGAATGATTCCTTTCGTGAGGTCAGAAAAAAAAATCATCCGCAGGGAGGGAAAGGTCGAGGGAAAAGGAGAACGAAAAACCCTTTATAAATAAAAGTAAGGGAGAATTGCAACTGTGAGCGTGTGTGAGTGCGCGATCTAGAACTCTAGCACGCACAAGGCACGATAGGGATCTGGAGAGAAATAGGAAAGTTGAGATAGGGAGCCAACATTTGCTGCGAGGATAATTGCTAGAGTTCGTTCGGATTGAGATTTTCCTTGAACCTTGCGAAGTATTTGAAGAGGCTAGACAATTGGATCTTCTGAATCGTTTCCTTTTTCACGAACCTTGGTTAATTCCGCTCCGACTTAATTGATTACCGCGAAAGTTTTAATCGATTTTCGTTGGCTTCGAAATCTTCTCGTGGGATGATGGTACCACAATCGCGTTCTGAATCCAGGGAGCGCTGTCATCTTATTTGTTTGCTAAGGTTAACGTCGAGATGGAGATCGTTCTTCGAGGTGTAGTAGTGCCAAAAGTATGAAATCACGTAAAAATAACGGAACGAAGAGCAAATGGAATAGAAAAGAAGAAGTCTGATTGAAAAGAATTTTTTACTTATAAAAACACTTTATAACAGGGACTATAAACCAATACAATAGGATAACATCATATTCCATTTCAAAAACCAATTTGAATAGGGGGTACAAACCTATAAATGCTGCCATGAAATAACTTGAAAAAATGTACAATGTAATGTAATCCTTTTATCTGATTCCGTTGTAAATTACAAGAAATGCTATAAGCTACGCCAGTAAATTCAAATTTACCAAAGGAGAGGGAAAACAATTAATTACTAACTTATTCATTTATGCTCTTTCGAGGGCAGTCTATTATCCTCAATAAAAATACGATTTTTATTAACTTATTTTTCGCGTAATTTGAAATATTTTCATCAATACAATCATCACGAAGAGATAAATCCTGAGAGAAAATCATTCTAAAATGCTAAATGTATGCTTAAATCAAAGCAATCATGAGCACATATTACGGATAACAAATAATTATTCAAGATTTAATTTGATATCTGGAGGTACCAGAAATTGATGCCTCATTTACTCGTAGGAAACTGCCCTCAGTATACTCAATAAAGCGTAATTACAACTTACTCAGAATAAAATTTTATTCGCTCAATTAATTTTCTCTGAATTGTAAATTTCATCACGTCATCAACGTGGAATGAATTTATTCCAACTCATATCTCAATCGAAAATACTCAAGCGGGCTCTAACTACATATCAACTTTTTACGGAATTCATCTTGATCTCCGGGATAAAATAATAAATCGTTTCTGGATTGAGTTTTCACCAAACACCCAACAAACCGACGTTTTTTTGGCGGATTGCGGGGGATAATAAGGTGAATGTGAGAACGAAACTATCTGAACGACCGAATCACCATAACATATCGCTAGTACCTTGACCGTAACTGGGCTGCAATTGATTTTCTCCGTGAGAACCGTACGACTCACTTCCATAGGTCATTAAGTTACAAGAACGGAGAAAGGCATAACACGAACGCATTTCAGCTTACATGTTTTCTTCGAAGAAGATCGTGACTCGATCCCGGAGAACTTTTGGCTTCCGTGTCGGACGGTGAGAGGGGGAAAACACGGCATCACTGCCGTGTTGAGGGTGCTGAAACTGAGAAGAGGGGGGGAGAGGAAAGAGCTCCGAAGCGACCGAATGGACATAACTAGGACGATGGGTGAAACTCGACTACACTTTCCTGATTAAAAAACCAACGACCAAATTTCAAAAGAGACGGTTGAAGGCGATTTCACATGCATTCGAACGAACTGCTTTTCCCTTTTTTTCAAGAATAAACTCGAGAGATCGCACTCTTCTGAAGGCGAAGTAAATGTTTTGCATTTTGTTTGCTCTGCAGGCCTGAGTTATTAGAGAAAGTTTTGAAGTAGCTGCTGTACATAATCATCAGCAGCCTGTCGACAGGTCGGCGAACCGGGTTCGACACCTCGTCCTGTAATCTTTTTCATGTCTTGAAAAATCTCTCTCTCCTCTTCAATTCGCCATTTTTCTCCACACGCATCCTTCGCTTTCTAATTTTTCTTCCATTCAATCTTTACTTAATGTAGTATGAATTCAAGAGTCCATCAATCCGATTGCTATTCCTCTTTCTTATCAGATGCATCATCATTATTTTCTCGCTTATTATTCTGCATCTTTTCTCATTTATTCATTGATTCCCTGTGTTCTTAACAAATTCCAAACTTTGATGATTTTCAAATATTGAAAACTTTTCTAAGCGACTAGTGATATACCTGTAGCTTAACATCATGTATGCAACGCATTTGCTGACATAAATCTCGAACCATAATTTTTAGATGCGAAAAGTAGAAAACGTTAATCCTAGCATAATCCTCGCAACCCATTTTTACTTTCTCCATAAGTACTGTGATCACGAAAAAAATCGACTTCGAGATTTCAACGGAAATACACGTTTTGAGGTCCCTAGAACACGTTTAGACTATTTTCGGAATGATGTATGTGTGTCTGTATGTGGATGTATGTGATTGTGGGCGCTCTAACTAAAAAGTACTTGCCATATCGTTACCAAACTTTAACTCTAACTCAAAAAGTACTTACAATAACGGTTAACCGTAAGTCGAGGTTTATTCGAAACCCGATTCGGTGTTTGCCATATTTCTTCGATAATACCTCATTATTTTATAGATTGACCATTACAAAAATGTAGAAAATATAATTTACTACATCTTTTACTTCAAACAATTTTCCATATCAGTTATTGTTTAGGAATTATTTATAAAAAATAATCGGTTTTTTCGGTTTCCGTCAAATATCTCCTTAAAAACGTCGTAATTGGTCATCTTCGTGAGGACCAAAGTTGTAGAGAATAATATTTCTTCCAAGTTTTGTTTGAAACAAATTTTCGTAGAACTATCCATTTCGGAGATATTTTGCTTTTTCTAGTATACAGCGCCACCACCATGTAGCGGTGAATTCTGTAAACATATTCAAAATATACCTAATTTACGGCAATAAGGACGACTGTATTCTTTTACGATACGAAATAATAATTTTGCCTTATAATTCTATTCATAATAATTTAAATATCTATACCCCAAATACGGAGAAAGTCATGTGATGGCCACATCAGATTGTTTCCCTTTAAAATTCACTTTTAACGGCAATTACTGAGGAAAGAATTTCGAGAAAGGGGACAAACTCACATGTAAATGGAACTGCAGGTAGTGAATACGCAAAGTTCAATTTAATTTAATAAAACGTTCGGAAATTTATATTTTTCTTCTTTTTATTTGTAGTTTACGAAAGATCGGAACCGCTTCTATTCTACGCAGCAGAAGCTTACCATAAGAAGATGATAAAACATTGAAATTTTGGGATGACGACGAAACAGCTCATCTAGAAATTTTTGCTGGAAATTTAGTGCTTAAAGTAACTTAAAGTTGCAATATTTTAGGTCAGATAAATTTTTTAAAAAGTTTACTCCGTATTACTGATACAAAGTGTGCCTAACCCATGCAGCGTTTCCAATAAAATTCACAGCTATATTGTGAATACGTGCGATAATATAGTAGAGATAATCCAGCGATTGGCCGGCATGTTTTGATCGCAAAATTCTGGGAAAAGAGGGCGAGGAATACGCCAGTAAATAATGTAGTATATTTTGGCGTGGTTGACAGTATATAGCTACAAACCAATGAAGAAATCTTATTAATTTGTGACTTTTCTTAGTTTCCTTATTATCATCACAAAACGTCATTTAAGAAAGAACGTCGCAGCACGTATATGGTTAGATTCGAGACTCTCACAGCGAGGTAACAGGATGCGCATGTAATGTGAGGAACATGTAGCAAATAATGCAGAAAATTAATTGAGGGGAGAAGAGAAAATGAGAAAGCGTTTATCGCCGTTAAATAAAGATAAATTATAATTGTGTTTTTCCATAATTAAAGGAAATTGGTAAGAGAAATCTTGAAAGATGTAGTAATGCAAGATGTAGGAATGCAAGAAAAAATATGGACTAATGAAAAATTAAGTGGTTATAGGGAATTGAATGACTTAAAGATAATTCTGAGAAATGAAGAGGAAACCTTATGCAGTGTACCGATTGCAATAAAGGAAACGTGATGCATATCCTATGCAGAAAATTACTTAATTCGAATCGTCTTTTTCTTAAGTTCTTAGGGAATTTATGAAATCTGAACAGCGTTATATGACATACCAAGCGATATGGTTTTCTTCAGAGCTTTCCGTTTTATGCGGCTGAATGTATTTTACGCTTTGAGAATATGGCCCAGAGAAACGGACAGAAAAGATAACAGTCTGTTAGATCTTCAAGCGCATTAAACCGAACGCCTTCATTCTAGAATGAGAAACAAACGACTTATCGGAAGAATGATCTTGATACGCAATCGGCAAATGATACAAAATATCGCGAGTTGAAAGGTAAGGAGATTATATCAGTGCCGTAAATTTAAACTGGCAAAATTCGTTCATCGATTCCCCATAACTGCGTAGTTTTTAAAAGCGACAAGGTGCGTGAATGGCGGTGGAAACGCCGGTATATCTTTCATGTCGAAATGCCAGGATCCGAATCCGGGATGTGGCGAATTTTAAACTTCGATAATATTGCACGTGTGGAATGCACGTGACGAAGCACGTCCTACCCTTCGAAATGACCGGGAAGCCCCTGCTTACTTAGACGTAGGTCTACGCCTGCACAAAGGGTTTGCTTCCTACTTCATGATTGCGTGCTTGCGTGTCCGCGCGCGTGGCACACGACAGCTGAATGCCAATCAAATCGCTTCAACCAATGGATGCGAAAAATAATGAATAAATAGGCGAAACTTCGAGTGCATAGGAGGAAATGACATAAATGAATAATTAAGAAGTATCGTAAGGTGACTTTAACTCATTTCATGCTGTTATTCGATTTTAATTTTTTCTTTAGGACAAAAATCGATGGACTTGGTATCACTATCCCGAATGATCATTTTCCCGAAAATCACTTTCCCGAATGGTCATTTTCCCGAATGGTCATTTTCCCGAATGATCACGGATTACTCTGCCTGTGTATTTGCCTAATAACCGAGGATATTGATGAGTCTTCGGCTCGCTTTGTTTTAATGGGTAGTCGTCTCCGGGCGTTACCGCGCCCTTCGCCTCGCCCGGCACTAAAGAAACCCTCCCCGTTGTCCGGTGATTGGGTTCGTAAATGTCGAGACCGGTCAACCATTAATGGGTTTGTTTAGTTTTGCGGGTACAAAAAGTCTTTCGTTGTATATGTAAATAAAATTATCGTTCAAGAAAGTTTCAATTGTAAATTGGCTGCTGTTCTTTTTTGTAATTATATCATATAAATGAATTTTCAATAACATTAGTTAATTGTTAAATGTGAACAAAATCAGTCTTTCGTTGTATATGTAAATAAAATTAACGTAAATTGGTTGATTCGGGAAAATGAGGATTCGGGAAAATGAGGTATTCGAGAAAATGAGGATTCGGGAAATGAGGTATTCGGGAAAATGAGGATTCGGGAAAGTGATATTCGGGATATTGAACGTTCGGGAAAATGAAATTCGGGAATGTGATATTCGGGAAAGTGAATGATACCGAAATCGATGATATCTAAAGCGCTAAATCATTATTTAAAGAGCGAAGACATATGGCAGTTGGTCCGAAGATTAAAAAAATATCTATTTAAGATAAAGGAATATAGACGTTTGAGGTAAGCTCAAATTAAGATAAAAGTGCCAACTCCGGCGACAGTTTAAAATAAATGTAACAGATAAAGAGTTAATAAAATCAGCCATAAAATTTTACAAAATCACTTCCTCTTGAGGTGAATGACTTATTCGGCTAATGCTTATGGGTGATAAATACGTATATTTATAGAAGCGTCTCACATAAAAAAGCGTCTGTCATAAACATTGAGAGATTTAGCATTTCAACACGTCAACCACATATCTGATTAATCGAGTATTTTAAAATATGGCAGCTTATTTTTTCTTCAAGGATACCAAACGCCCATTTAAAATCAGTAAATAAAATTTTAGCATGATGATAATATAAAATATATATAGAAAGTCGAAATTAAAATGGGTTACGTGGATAGAATATTTCCTCTAGACCTACTTAGCAACTCTAATACATTTGTATAAAATTAAGTCTCCACTATGCAAGTTTTAGTCGCCAAAAAGTGATCGGGCGCTTGGATTTATCCAGCTCTGCCAAAAGTAATTTCCCACTCATAGGTCCGCGACTAATGAGGGGAAATATTATTTTAACCACAATAATCGCTGAATAAATTATCTCCATTGTAGACATTTTAGAACCTTCGATCAATATGCCTCTAGCATTTCAAGCCGCGTAAGACACGAACATCATTGCATCACGGAAGTCCGTCCTCTACGTCAGTGATTCCCATTATTTTCTACATGGAGAGCCGCATCGGTGGTTGCGAATCCTTCGGCGGACTAGAGTTTAAATCGGAAATTATCTTTATATTTCGAGGTGTCATTTAAGTGAAAATCAAGTATTAATGGGGTTTTTATGGTAAAAATTCCGCTATTTAAAGTTTTACTATAATGATTTTCATAAAAATGTATGAATTTGTATGTTAAAAATTTCGGGTTGATTATACATCATGTCTTCGCGGGCAGAAAGTTGGACAACTGCTCTAAGTTAACGTCGTTCATAATAATAGAAGTCATCCAAATCTCTGACAATGTGGAGCAGAATGTCTAGTAATGTCGATAGCTCGGGAAGAAAGCTTCACGAAGTAAAACATATTTACGTATCGTGATGTTAATCTTATCAAAACAAAACCTTTGCCCAACACAATTTTCGACAAGTTAAGGTTTTCAAGTTTCAATCTAAATCTATAATCAAAATTGCGCAACTTGAATTGGAATTGATTTCGTTTGATAAGAATAAGTAAAGACTTTCTGCATAAAATATAATTCATACAGATGCAGTGACGCTGATACGCGAATACGTACTGATAGACGGACTTGGCGAAACTAATTTGCTCCACCGCTTTGTTTCGAAAGACGTCGGACGAATAGCGCCGTTCGAAAACAAAAACGGATTTATGACTAACTAGCAGAAATTCCCGGCGTTGCCCGGGGAAATTTGGTTCATATCCGATCGGAATTCTAGATGATACATGGTATTTAAGAATTCACTCGGTCGCCGTTATGAATAAAACGGACAGAGAGAAACAAAAACCACGTATGAATTATTTCTGGGAGCCCTCCACAGTCGTACCAAATTTGACTCAAATCAATAGTAGGACTTGGGAAAATACGCGTAGTATAATGTTTAAATCGACCGCCATTTTGAATGAAGCGGACATACAAAAACTAAAACCCCGCGTCGACCTTCCCATTAGTGCCCCCTACTATCCTGCCAAATTTGGTTGGAATCGGTTGATTGTGGGCGTGCATAAAGGAGCCGACAGAAAATGGGCTGCCATTAGCTAATGCTAATGCATACAAAGTTGTTTTGCTTTTTGTACAATTAATATAAAACATTTGGGATTAAAAAGTAGCCTACAGCCTTTCTATCTGTGAAGAAAGTATCTGTTGAAAGTTTGATTACTCTAACTTTAACGGTGTGTAAATGTATAGAAAAGAAAAAAACTTCAACTGTGATTTTGGAAAAACAAATGTACAGACAGAGGTTACAATTTTATTTATATAGATAGGTATTAAATCCAGAAATGCTAAATGCAAATGTAAATTATGCGCTGAAGCAATACTGCATAATTTTCAGGATAATTGAGGGATGTGAGGCAACAACATGGTAACCCACAAACTTATCTATTTGTAGTTAGGTTGCATACAGAAAAGTAGAAACTTCAATTATGATTTTGGAAATTTGTTTATCATTTGTTGTAGTTCATATTTTGTAACGCGTTTATCTATGATTTCTCTTACGGGTGCCCTCCCTCCCCTTGGTCTGATTTTGCTCATCTACAAACTTGATCTTGTACTTATATTGAAAGTGACAAATATCAAATTTGAACTTCCTAAGTTAATTTACTCGACAGTTATCGTCGAAAAACCAAATCGATGCCCTCCAAACCCCCACTTAAAATTTTTTTTGAGATACATCACATTGCCTGTATTTTAAGCTGGACCAGTCTAAAGATACGCTGCAAGTTTCATAAAAATTCGACCAGCCATTTTTGCGTGATGCGGTAACAAACAGACAGACAGACAATTCTGCAAACCGGTTCAAACGTCTTCTTGTGATGCAAAACACACAAAAAAGTAAAACCCCGACAAAAAACAAATGTACAGACAGAGTTTACAATTTTATTTATATAGTCTTTCAGAAGGAAAACATTATACATACATGTTATCAGTTACTGAAATAGGATAAGTTATAACCGTAAGATACCAACTACTATGAAATTAACAAATATGTCCCACCAATTGTTACAAAAAGGTAAGGAAAAACAGATGCATGCGCCGGATACAAAGCAACCGTCATTAGTGGTGATACAGCGATGTCAGATTTTAATATCGGCTTTTTAAACTTTTTTATGGCCGTTACCGAAAAATAATGCATAAATTTGATTTTAGCCGTGAGACGAGCACGTTAATTATCTAGAGAACCTACTACTGAGAGAAATTAATCCACTGTTTGTGCATCATCTCTCAGATAGTAAAAAAATTATCGTATAAAAAATATCGTATCTATGATAATGCAATAATAATCTTGTATCTATATAAGATTCTCATACTAGGCTTCAATCATAGAGAAAGTTTCGCGATGAAATAAGGGAAATATACCATAAAATGTTCCGCGACCATGACCTTACCTTTCTCCTCTCGCAAGCCAAGCGAAGATCAGGATGCAAACCACGCTTAGATTGGCTAGAAACTCTGAAGCGTACTTCACAAGATTAACAACCGTACCTAGGAAGTTTTCTTTTTATTTCAGATTAAACTGGTCAATTCCGGACACACCGATACAATAAACATGAGGGAATTCGATAGAAAAGAAAGTCCAAGGATGCGTCGGTCGATTCGAACTCAATCCTATCTAACAATAAGAAAGATTTAATCGATAACTTTCGTGTTAGTTCCATCGATCCAAGTTGGGTAACGGATTTTTTCCGTTGACGATAAACGACAGATAAATCTCCCTTTTTGATGAATTTATTGCGTTTTCGGTGCAAATTAGCGCGAATTCCCCAGCTAAAATTGTTCTCAGTAACGATACAAAGTATGAGAATTCTCCGATCGATTAATATTCATAAAGAAGGATTAAGCAGGCACTATACAGATCTCCGTTATTATTTTGAGATTTGAAAAAGCATAAGGAACAGTCGTTTTAAGGTTTCATCCCACGTTTAGGACAGTTATTAAGTGACGAAAACAGTTCTTCGTGGCTTATTACGTCCTCACGCTCTCTAATGTGGTGAACTACCTGAATATATTACGTTTAGGTCGACAAAATGTTTATTAAATGCCCTTGTATATAAAATTTTGGTGAACTTCATTGTTAAAATAATGTTCTGTGCAACATTTTAAAAATTATTTTGTAACCCGGAGGTCTTAAGGAATTATTTAGTAATTGACCGCAACAAAAGAGTCTCGATTTCTTCAAACACAAAGGAATTTTAAATCGTAATCTTTGTTTTTTGAAATACTACGGGACAAAATTGAGTGACATTCCAGGTTTGGTGAAGTAAAAGAGTTTGGGGCTTATCTGTAAGAATTTTTGATGCTCTGTATTATATTTTTTGGGCGTTTTTTACGCACTCCTGAAATGCGTTTGACGGTATGGGAAATTTAGGGGCGTGAGAACATGTTTTCTCAAGCCGAAAGTCATCTTTTTCGTGTAACATGCGTGAGCAGCGCGATAATTTGTTCTGAAATACGCATAAAAATCAGATTTCCAAACATATTTCGCCAGGATAGCGGCGACAAGTTACAAAAAAAGAATGAGAACGCCAAAACTCCCTCCTTTGCACAACGTCGAAATTTCACGTTTTTCCTTTACGTATAACTCGCGGCGGGGGGAAAAAACTAAACCTCCTCATTTATATGCAGAATGAAAATTTTCTCCGCGGACGAGAAACTGCAAGAATAACATTTACCTTTAATAATAACGCCCAGAGGTGATAATTATCCGCTTTCAGTCTTTCTCTAAGAATGAGTTATTCTTTAGCGTACCCTTTTTCTTCTCTCTTTGTGAGAGAGGAATTCATTATGAAACAAACGTAGGTGAAGACGGAAAGTTTTTCCACTTTTCCATTCGTTCCAAAGATGAAAGCGCTTTTCGAGAGAGTCCGCGAGATAGTCGGCGAACGGGAGGAGAAAGGACCACGTTCTTGCTTTCTCATACAGGGTATTCCGTCAGAGTTCAGTCCTACCGTCATCGGAATACTTTCTGAGCTAAAATACTTCGAAAACACAATAATCTAGAGCTGGGGTTCTCAACCTGGTGCTCGCGAGCACCACTCTGCTCTTTGGAAGCCTGATGGTGCTCCTTGACAGCCTGACTGTCCTCTTCTCCGGTGCTTAATATTCCATTTATTAGGACCAATAATGTAATTTTCTTGGTTGATTACTTTCTAAACGTATTCAAGATCGTTAAGAACAACTTTGATGTTGGGTTGTTTTTATTCATTATCATTACTCCTCTTGTGGAACTGTAGTGGTGCTCTTTCGTTATTCTAGGATGAGACTTTGTGCTCGCTTGATATTGGAGGATACAACTTGGTGCTCGCCACATCGAAAAGTTTGGGAGCCTCTGATCAAAAGTTATAAAATGAAGCGGAGTTTAATGTCCATAAAAATTATTATTATTTGGAAAACTGTGTCTCCGACAGCTACAAGAAGAATAGGAAGAGCAGGTTCCGGCAGCGAAGGAGCCATCATCAGTGGTGATCCATTGATAGTATATTATACGTATTGGCTAATTTAGAATCGAAAATTTTATAATTTACCCAGAAACACTTCTTATCCGTAGCATAGCAGGTCGTGAGTTCGATCTTCACCCGGATGATTATTTTTATCGCATAGAAACAGGGGTAGACGAAAACGATCTTTTGATTCACAACGTGGTATGTTACGTTACGCTGTTAGTATTCTTAGGGGCATACATCAAACTATTAATTCCAAGGAAGAGATTGTAATTATTGCTGAAGTTACTTTTAGTATTGATAACATTTATAATCTGTATTGTACTATTATTTCCAATAGGCCTCGGTAGCGCAGTAGGCAGCGCGTAAGTCTCATAATCTTAAGGTCGTGAGTTCGATCCTCACCCGGGGCATGTTTTTTCATCCATTATTGGTAAGATAAAGACCGATGGTTCCAAAACTCCATGATCCCCAGCGAGTTTGTGATCCTGTTGTTTTCTTTTCCTCTTGAGTTTCAATACTTTCCATCATTATCAACTCAATTAAATGAGACCGGTAAAAAATACGTTATTTATGGGTAATGTGGTTCAGAATTGGTATTGTATAATAGAATATCTGTGAAGCATGCTTTTGGCATTATAGATTTCTCGAGAAATTGCTAATTTTTATAGGTATTTCCTTTCGACTCCAGGGGATAGTTTCTTTTTCCCATAAGATAACACGTATAAATCGACTTTTTTGACGTGAAGACATTATTTCATTAATATCTGAAAGATATGATTTTGACGCGAAACTTACGCAGTCATGCGGAGAAAATTATAAAGATTAATTTCGTTATCGTAGGAATTCAAATATCATCTCCAAAAATTGTTTCAATACGATTTTTTCACAATTTGTATACATTTCTTACGCATTAGAATAGAGCCAACAACATACTTTAACAATTGAAGTTGCCATGGCGATAAATTGAATAAAGGCGTAAAATCACGAAAAAAATAATCCTACAACGTATTTTTGGACTTTTTCGAATGAGTTTTGAATTTCTACGATATGTAAATTAATTTCCATAGTTTTTTCGGCATAAATGTGAAAATCCAGCGTCGATATCTCACTTTTAAGATATTTTAAATTGCTAAAGAAAAAAGGCTTGCTCGCTTCGTTTCAGCTCTGCCCATGTTATTCAAATGAAGAAAATATATGCTCTTGGGATCAAACACAGGACTACTATGTACACGACTAGCAGTTTCAAATTGAAAAGTTGAAAAGCCAAGTGATTCCTGAAAGTTTGATCGAAAAGATTGAAAAGCTTTTGAGTTATGGGCGGGTTTCCTTGTTATCACATCTAACTCCATAGACAGACGGACAAACGGATGGACCAAAAGAATTAGGATATTTTGTATATAATTAAGTAAATTACTGATCAAGAATGGCAAAAAATAACCATGCAGAAAAGTTTGCCCACGCCTGTTCTATACCATACTTCCTGGAAGAGTGACCTATGGGAAGGTCCTAAATTTTCGAGCATCGACTTACACTACACAAGAAGTGTTCCAGTGCTTATTTATGAATCTAAAATTGAAAAACATATTCTACGGAATTACTATTAAAACGTCACATTCAATCCGTTAGATTAAAAATTTTAAAAATGTCAGATTTACTCGATTTCCAAATGAAAATACAAACGAAATATTTTCTCCATTATCTTTCGAAATAAATAAGATAACCCTATAATATGAAAATTATAGGATTTTGATGCCAATAAAATAATACGAATGGATGATTTTTCCGCAAAGATAGACTCGGTTCGTTTCGTCCATTAATCCTTTATATTCGAAGTTTTTGCACAAACTACCGGTGTTTTTCACCAAGTGTTGCGACACGTGGACATTATAGCAAAAATATCCAAATATATCCGAAAAGAAACATGAGCTACTTTACAGCAATTAAAATGAAAAACCCATGGAATACATATCGTCTGCCGTTCGCAGCTGACCGTGGTAAGCAGATAATTGTGAATTCCAGTCATAAAATATCCGGCCTCATTGGCAAAAATATTAAACAAAACGCCACCGTAAAATCGTACATTTTAAAATATTTAGAAACACTCCCCTTTCAACACATTTTAATTCAGCTATAACAGAACTATATTTGCACCTGAAAAATGAATGAATAGGTGTTCTCATTGTGCACAAACTTTTGGAAGTTTATTTTTAAAAAGTCTGAAGGTAAGTAACATCGCTGACTGAAAATCGCATAGGTAACTCATACAGCGATGCGATGGTTGCGTAAAACATTACCACACAACAGGTTAGTTTCCACAGTTGTAATAAATCCATCGTTTTACCAGAATAAATAACTTGTGAATCCTACATGATTATACATACAAGCTGTTCCAAACGCCACTAATATAATTTTTAATTCTCTGGCTGTCAGCGTGAATTCAAAGGTTTATACATAATTTTAAGCCTAAGCACCAGTGCCGTAACTAGGGTATGACGAAGGTGGTATTTGCCATAGGCGCCGCTTGCACAAGGCGCCAAACTTTCCCGCGAAAAGTGCAAACATTTAATTTTCCTATAAATAAATGTTATTTTTAATACTCAAAAGTTGATTTATTTAGAATAAAAACTCTATTATTCTTTATTAAAACGAAGAAAAAATGACATCCTACATAACCAAGGCGTTTCCTAAAATTTTGCCATAAGCGCCATATCGCCAAAGTACGCCTTTCCTACACACTGCCTTTCAGCCTCTTTTTTAAAATGAAGGAAATGCGGCGTTGTCAAAATTAAAACAACACAGCTTTAATAACACTTTGACTTATTACACGTAACACTACATAACAACTTGTAAAACTCAATTTAATTAAATACAGATATTTTTTTACCTGGTAGTTATGATAATAAACAGCAGATGTTGACGAATCTGGAGCGCGCTTACGTTCCTCTTAATTTCCTTTGATTTAGCCTGTCATCGCTCTAAATAAAAAAAACAGCGAGCTCGTAGTTTGATCCTGCGTGGAATATACCTTTTTTATTTCTGAAAAGTGCGAACGACTTTCACCCTTCCGATCTCTACCCATTCACAACATTAGTTTATTGCGTTTCTCATGGCTCGTGACGCGAGAACCGCGAAGTGAAACGCTTCGTATACGAGGACTCGAGACCGTTGACCCCTCGATTCCACTTATCTTCCGTGCGACGAAAAGACCATTAAGTACGAGCGTCAAAAGCTCGACGGGATACTTTTCATTTATCTCTATAGAATGGAGATGTACTACGCGCGATCCCGTCGAAAACAGAAGAGAAAGCGAATGCGGTCTCATGCCCTAGTCTCAAACGCCGAGGATCTCTGATTTGCATTAACATTATAATCCGTGTTGGCAAGACGATCGGAAATTTACGAGACGCCTCTTCTCCTGTGAAAACGCTTGTAACGATTTGTCTGATCCGTGTAGCGTCGTTCCGAGTTATTGCTTTATAGCTTCCGTGTGATATCGTCCAAAATCTACATTACGTGCTTAGAAAAAGAATAATGTCTTGAAAGATCGTGCGTAGGTCAGAATATCAACTCACAGCTACTCTCGAATGGCAACTTCTTACCGCGTTCTTGAGGAATTTGTATTTTTTTAATGAGTTGTTTATGTACTTATGAAAAGGTGTACAAATCATTCCGCTTTTGGTTGCCTCCCACACTCTTTGTATATCCTGCCATACTAACAGTATTCAATTGAATCACCATCACTTTTAGTTTATTTGTTGTATCTGTGGTAATTGTTTTAATAACACTCTTTGCCTTTTTGTCTTTATTTATCTATATATTATTATTTATTATAGATTACATATTTGGGGCTACCTGTTTGTGTTAAATAATTTATTATTATTACTATTATTAAATTATGGGAAAACTTATATGCCTCTCTATGGTCTGTACCAAACTTAATGATCGCTGGGAGGCGGGGTTAAAATGTGTGGAAAGGGAACCTTGTTGCCGAATCAGTCCACAAACGTGGACCAATTATAGTGCTTCGCAAGTTGGCAGAGACGCTGGATGGATAAGACTCTTTGTAGGAGTGGGGTCAGACAGGCGAACATCAGTAAACGAAATTATAAAAATGTTGAAAACTTTAATATTTAAAGCTACATAAAATGAAATTACGAGTATTTACGTTTGGTAATATTATCGTAGTAACTACGAATATATTACTTCCTCCTTTGTCTTTCATAAGTAGATATAAAACATTTTCCACGTTATAGGGTACCTATTTTATATGATTGTCATTTAAACAATATAGAATATTCTCTGCTTATATGACAAATAAGAGAAAAGGATGTTATATTTTACATTTTTGAGAATACGTAGAAAAAAGTTAGCAGGAAGATGAGACTATTTGGTATGCGAATGGCAAATGTCGGAGCAGGTAGTATAATAAACACAAGGAGGGAAGGACGAGGGAAAAGAATGGTGTGGGATTTCTAAGGGACCACATGTATAACCACAACATATGTTCCGTTCTCACAGTTATTTGCTTCTGCTTTCAAGCAGCTGTTAAGTATATAACGGTAGAACTGCGTAGAACCATCTCGTAACATTTCAGCCAGATGAAAATACTGCCATATTTTCCGTATCCTATCTCGTATTGCCGAAAATACAGAAATTTTAGCCATAGGTTGTAAAGACGCAGCATTCTAAAAGTTTAGGTCTTATTGAACTATTAATTTAAAAAACCAAGTAGTACAATATGCATCATGAAAGGGAAGAGGGTGCGGAGTAGGAATAAATACACAATATTTAATTTCATGTATTTATTTTTATTATTAACAATCAACTCTATATAATTGCAAATAGTTAATAGATCACATCAAGAAGAGCAAAATATTCTTAAAGGTAACAGTTGGATTACGGAAGAATTACATTTCGAGTACTTTCTTACTTCTATTGTTACTAATATTTTAAATATAACAAATGCATTACACGGATTAAAGCAAACACATAAGTTAATAATTATCATATTATTAGGAAATCATGATTGGATAAAAGAATAAAAATAACGCTTCTCATTGAGTAGGTACTTTTACTTATTCCAAAGACAATAAACCATTACATATTATATACACTGTGATTCAGAGTAAACGTTTGCATGAATATGGGAATATTAAAGAAATTCAAAGTAGTAAAATTACTTAATATATTTAAAACTGCACACAAATTGAACATTTTTACAGGGAAAAACCAGTAAGGCAAAAACCCCATTTGCAGAAAAACGGCCACAAGAAGAGACGTGAAAAAACTGCGAAACCTACTGAGGTAAACTAAGATATAGAGAGCTGTAAAAGAAGCAATGATTAGAAAACATAACAATAAACACGATTAAATTGTGCACATAAATAGTAAGATCAACACTAGAATAAAATAACCGTTTTTGTCAGCATATTATTATTACTGAATTTCATAAAAAGAAGTAAGTAATATAACTTCCTGAAAACCAAAACTTTATTATGAACAAACTGGGTTAAAACATTTACTGTCGTCATTACATTAGGATGAAAAGTATTTCAAATCCCAGATCATTCAAAATAAATTATTGGCTTCTCAAAAGTTATGAAATTATCTCTTTTTCAAATATTCTATTATTAAATTTATCCTGAGAAAACATATGACATTAGATTAATCATAGCCACATCAATGTCACTATTGAAATATAATGATAGGTACAGAGACAGAGTGAATTAAAAATAGAGTAGCTACATATAAAATTTAGGTTATTTGTAAATAGATGAAGTAAAAATAAGAGAATCAATTTTAGGATATAAAATAAACAGAAATGGAATTATATACTAAGCATGAACAGTAAGTAATGAAGTGGAAATGTATAATAATGAGAAAAGTTAAGACAAAAATACTTTTGAAATAATCACTTATCTTCACCTGCCTTAAAGTTATTTAAATCTGTCATTATCATGTACACACAGGCGCTGACACTGACACTATACAAATAGATTGCAATTTAAACTTTAATAAGCTAAGTCATAAAGAAGAAGAAGCACTTACATGCTCTGAGCATGAAATATAAAAACTATAGCACTAAAAAGGGAAAAGCACTGTGGGATAGAGGGAGAAACACATTCACACTTCAGGGATTTCAAGTAGACACTGACCCTATACAAATAAATTACAATTTACACTTTAATTAGGATAATAGGGAGAACCACATTTGGTAGAAAAGGCACTGAATAAGTTAACCATTATAAAGAATATCCAAAGCTGAAGCACACACGATTTGAGCGTGAAATGGCAAGACTATATCACTAAAAATGGGAGTAAAAGCACTGTGGGATAGATGGATGAACACACACTACAGGGATTTTAAGTAAGCACTGACACATGAAAATAGATTGATGCACATTTGAAGTGTAGGGATTACAGCAAGCCATGGAAGAATTTAAAACTGCACCTAAGAGATAACTAAGGAATGTAACAGAATCATATAATTTTCTTGCAGAAAAGAATGAAAATTTTTTAAAAAATGAAAGGCTTTTCACCATATAAAATTAATTGATGAAGGTTTTAGTTATATCATTACAGATTATTTTTATTATTAGCATTGCCTTAACTTATAACTTATGAATTAATACTTATAATCAAACTTAAGTATGAACATTGGTTGGAATTAACTGGTTCTGCAAAAAAGAGAGGAATAGCATAATGAATTTCAAAACACTCATTCAATAGTGTGGTAATGTAATACTCCAATATACTTATCTTGTGGAAATTAATTAGCAGCTGGAAATTTGGGCAAAGGCACCATGGAGGAACTGATCAACTTGGCATAGACTGAAAATTTAACTTGTTAATAAATAGTCAAGAGGAAATTATACCTCATCATTCACCTCACCTTCTTACCTAGTAAAACATTAAGATATTTAAATCAGGAGACAAATTGTTGACTGATTGACAGTGTTCAATTGAAGCTGTTCAAAAAAAGAGATATATTTGTATGAGTAAATGGCAAAACAATACAGCATATTAGTAATTATCTAATTTTACACTTAATTTTTTAAACAAAGAGTAATTATTCAATCAATACCTACCTTCCTTAGTATTTAAACAGAATGAAACAAATATAAATAATTTCTATAATTTTTATAGTTACCTTCTACAAAGGTGAAACTCCTAATTCTTCCAGTCCAACGTTATCTTCGCTAATATTGACATCACTGCTAGTATTCGAATCCGAACTTGAGGTCAATGCTATTATAATTTCTTGAATTCCCTCTTCCAATATTCCTTCTTTAATCCAAGCCTCCTCGATAACTTTGTGTGTTCTACTACGGTTTTCCTGAGGATACTTCTCGTTGGTTATTCTTCTGACTAGCCGTTCCCAAGTTAAGGGCAACAGCTGATCTTTTTACAACCTTCGAAATAGCAAGTAATGATCCACCATTACTTTTCTTCCTCTCGAAGTAATTTCGTACACTTAAAACTAAATTCCGCGCGGAACTCTAAAGAACACGTCTCACAGATTTTCGCTCAGACATCTTTCACACAATACTCATCCTCCGCAAGCAAAAGACGCTACGCATCTGCTGTGTGTGAGAGAGAGAGAGAGAGCGCGGTAAAATCCCTGAGTAGGAAACAAACAGACGGCAACGCCGGATGCCTCTGATTTGTTGACGAAGGGAATGCCCTAATTTTTGGAGGCCTGGCCAGCGATCATTAAGTTTGGTACGTAGTATAGTTAACAGCTTTTTGGCTGCAGCTTTCTATTTGATCGTATATTGCATTCAATTTGTAATATTACTTCGTTCATTCATTTCTGAATAATTCATTAAAAGCTAAAATAAAGTTTATGAAAACAAGCACTGCTAAAATGAGGATTAACGTTACATCTTAAGATAATACGAAGGAAAAAATCAGATTATTCAAATGTTTTCTCCATCAATAAAACACTTCTCGGTGGTTTGTACTCAATCAGTGCAATATTCTTTCATTTAAGTTCGCTTAGATGAAAGTATCGACTTACTGTTTAAATAACCAAAATGAATATTTCGCGATGCTTGCATTAGCTACTATTTCATGCATTTGTGAGCTAAAAGTAGAAAATTTTATATATATGTATTCACATCGGCATCTACTGTTAGGTATCTTTTCTCTCTTGGTTTGAATTAATTATGCAAGAAATTAAAGTTAATAATTTCTATGAAACTGTCGGTTCACCTTATATAAAAACCATACATAACTTTAACGAATCTATTCATAATCTAATACAGAACGCGACTATTGCTTCTTTTCATTTTCATTAGCTGAATTTATTGGTACACAAACTGCTTTCGAAACAAATAAGGCATAGATATAATTTTTATGTCCCAGAACCAACTTGATGTTGCTTGATATTTGTTATAAAAATAGAATCCAAAATAGTAAAATTATGGCTACAAGCGTCGATGATGCACAATTTAGCTAAATACCGTATATACTCGTGTATATCCCGACTCCATGTATAGGACGACCCCTGATTTAAGGTTAGCCCACCATTAGAATGCGTGCGGGTGGCATAACTTCACCGAAAATGCCCGTGAAGATACATGAATTTATATCCCCAAATGCATTACTCGTGTATAGTACGATCCCCAATTTTTGCAATAAAAATTTGGTCGTAAAAACTCGTACGTATATACGGTAAACAGTCTAACAGAAAATAAGGGAATGGGCGAGATGCCACTAATTTTTTTCGTCAGGAATTCATATTAAATGGCATCAACAATCAAAAACAAAGTTATATTCCGTATATAGATCTAAAAGGTAGACGAAAATGTCCTAACGACTTAAGAGTCGAGAAATAATGGCATTACGTTACAAGGCCAAACGAGACGAATCATTCCCGACCCATTATAATTTTGAGAAAGAGAACAACCTCAAAAGCGAGCACCTTAGAGCGAGATTAATCAAAAAATAAAAATGATTACACGTTTGCGGGCGGGAAAAATCATTAGTTCAGAATCGAGGCGCCGGATGAAGGAAAGAAACGAGAAAAAGAAAGAGTGACGAAACTTCAATCACCGCTTCACGCTCTAGAACTGGAGCTATGCTGTAATTCTCGCCTCTCTAAAAGGGATTATGAGGAGATTTTAGGGGAGTGGACAAAGCGAAGGGCGATCTGGCGAAGTCCAAAAAAAAGGGTTTTTTTTTTAATGTTGCCTTCCCCGCAAAGCCAATTTTAGGCTTGTCTGCAGATAGGAGAAAAACCTCAAGACGAATCACAACATCCATGCAGCGAAGCGGGATTCGAACCCGCGACCTTTGGGCTAAAAGGCAGACACGCTACCTACCAGTCTAACCCGGCCTAAAATCTAAAAGGCCGAAAATGTGACGTATGTACTGGGTTAAAACAAGAAAAAGACGGGAATGGATTCTTTCGTGCAGTAATTCCGAAAAAGAGGAGCTCGAGAACAGCATCACTTACATAATAAGCAAAAGATAAAGGAAGAAATATTTTTGACGAAGTTGAAGTAGAGGAAAAAATGTATAAAGGAAAACTTCTCTTTTAAGGACGATCATTTTATTTGCACTTAATCCGTAAAATATGAGGTGGTCCAGACGTATTTCTTGGTTTCAATCTTTTGCCGAAAATTCATTAAAAATTCATTTATTTCCCTATCCATAATTACAGTTAAACTTTATAAGAAAACGACCTAGCGCTAGAAGTTTCTCCATTGCATTTCTGTACAATAAAAAAACCGAGTGGATCTACACCTGTGTTGATTTTAATAGCTAGCTCATGTTATCGAGAAAAAATGTGGAGCTAAATTTAATTCCTACATATAGGGATGCAATATTTTAATTTTGCTCTTAAATTTTTATGCAATTTTGGTGTAATAATTTCCGTGGATTTAAATGCCAATAAAATTTACCACGAAATCATGAGAAGAGATATAAATTTAAAAAAAAGAATAAGGGAAAACAGAGAGCCATAAACTCCCTTGTCACGTGGATCACGGAAAGACTTCCATGAACGAAAAATGATCGTAACGACAAGAAAACAGAATATGTTGTCATATCGTCATAACCGAGTGCACGTGATAATAAACGGCAATAATACATAGCAAGCGATATCTATATGTACACCCATTAATAAAAAACCTATCTTGAAAAAACCGTAAATCATCGCAATCGGTATTTTAAGCACGCCAGTTGGACTAAACAACAGTAGAACAAAAAGAGCGAAACCTTTTCATATACCGCTTTTATTACGAAAAAAATTTATCTTAAAAATCCTCGTAAATCATCGAAGTCTGTTATTTTTTTAACCACCCCAGTAAAGATAAATCAGGTCCATGGTGAGAGCCTTCGGAAAAAAAAGGCGTCGACGCATACGCCTTACGAGTGAAGTACAAATCATTCGATCAATCGAATGGTCGCTCGCTCGCACGGAATGCAAACGATGTTTGGACGAAGCACTCTCTCGCGCACACTCGTGGGATCGGAATGATCTCAAAGCGGATCGACGCTTATACATCGCCTTCGAACGACAAAAGGAGTCGGAGAGAGTAAAAGTGTGAAGACTATTTCGTTTGTAATTCAGCTCGAGGGTCTCAATTTTCTTAGAACAAATACTCCTCCCTTAAAAAAAAAAACTTCCATCCTGTCCGTGGATTCCGCCCAGAAAAGATTTCATCTGGCAGTTATTCAAAACTCGTCGGCGGGGGAAAAGAAATGTTCGGGCAGATTAAAATAAGGAATTGCGTCATTAGATTCAATTTGCGAGAACTCGCTAGGAATAATTTTATACGGTGGTAGAGGATTTTCACGCACGTGTCGGTTGGAAGCGGAGTGTCGACTGCTTGACCTCCAGGAGGTCGCCCTTTGTTTTGCCTCGGAGGTATTCACGTGTATGTATTTAAATCTCCCTCTCTTATACACGGAAAGAGATTTATGGGTTTGGGATGAATGGAGGAAGATTACCGCGGACGTTCGTCATGTCACTGATGCACTTTCACCTGCCACTGAAAGTATCGCTTGACGTTGGAAAAAATAGCAGCGTGAAAGAATACCAAAAACGATAAAAATCAAAACGTTAGTCACGCGACACTGCAAAACCTGTGTCCATGAACGTTTATAAAGGCGTGGTGTTGGCTGGTGTAGTACGATGCATGTCTCATAGAGGTACATTAGCTATGCCTTTTTTCACTATATGAAATGTATCAAGCATTCAACCATTAGAGGACTTGATAAAAATTACTAAATCAGCACAGAATGATGTACGGTATTATGCTTTCGAAAATGATGCGATACCATTGAAGAAAAAGACTAGCTTATAAAAATACTCCTTGATCGTTATTTCAGTGAAATGCCAAAAAAAATTATATTAAAGCTGCGTAATCTGATCAAAAACAATAAATAGTTTTTGAAGCAAAGGCCTTCTTTGATCCAAATTATTTTCTCTTAAGAAAGAAAATTCAGCTTTAAAAAGTTGCAATTTGTTTAAAAACGAATAATAATTAAGTTTAAAATATTTTGGTTGCAATATCAACTCTAAAAAATTTCAGCATTGAGAGAAATGACTAAATGAAAAATAAAATAGGAAAAACTGACACATTGAATATGATGTTGAAGTTACAGTAGAGCATAGACGGATAAACAAGGGACAATCAACATCTAGGGAACCGAAATGTCCATTTCAAAATTCGAAGCGTCCGCAAAGGATATTAAATTTTTTCCTTCGTCAATTTTTTTTCGTTAAAACTGATTCATAATAAGACATAGTAAGAAGTGTTTAAAAAAATATTTCCATCCAATCCTAATGGAGAGAAGGTTAAGACTTCAATTAATTAAGATAGGGCAATGAAACAACCTTATCATTCTCAATCGAAAGCCTTCTCAGTGATGATATTCGGTGACAGCTGCGTCTGGAATAAGATGTTACTAATTTAATAGTGTAGCATTCTGATAACAAAGATTTAAAAGAAATATATCAGTTTTGATGTCTGAATCAATCAGTCCCTGTAGCGGATGTTTTTGCTATTTGAAAAATTCCGCTACATTAAGAATAACAATTTCATGCAATCAATCCTGTACTAAAAGAATTTTCGAAAATACAATGGAACTCGGTTACAGCAAAAGCGGACATAACGAGACACTTGATATAACAAGCAATATTAATGCTAAATATTTGAAATAACTACAATTTAAGGCAGAATTTCACAATTATAACGTCATCAATCACCTTTATAAATTTAAATGAGTAATTAATCGAAAGATTTAAAACATAATTCAATTTGAAAGCTTAGTACAAGTAACGTTTTCTTTTATAGCCCTCTGGATGAGTCGTCATTTTATAGATATCCAAGAGACAAGCTTTATAGGTGAACATTCGCAATTGTAGGATTCATTATTTTATTAATGGATAAAATAAATCAGTTAATCAAAAAACTGGGAGGTCACTGTGGTCTCATTAAATGTTTATAATAGTTTATTTATGTTTGCGTAGTGAGAATTTAGAAAATTTAAGCATGTGGTTAGTATTAAAATTAACATTGAAACAATCATTATTAAAAGCAAATTCCTTGAAATAAAACATTTGAAGAAAAATTTGACTTATGGGAAAATTTAAAAGGTTTTGCCACTCAATTTTCGATGGATGTTCGAATGCTTGCTGCTTCCATGCTATCAAGCATGCAATTTATCATTTGTTGAGTTTGACTGGATTTAATCTTCCCTGCTGTTCATTAATTAAGAACTTCCAACATGACTTTAATGACAGCTAGTAAATTTCAACATGCATAAATGAGTAATACTTGCTTTGGAGCAAAAATGCAATGCAGTAAAATAGATTACTATCTCATTTTGATATGTTCCAAAAACACACAATAAACACATGCGATTTATAATACAACCTTCCATAAATGAAAAATATTATCCTTAATAAAGACCTATTTTCAACCATTTAATCTACAATTCACTCTCAACCTATAGAGATATACATTTGGTTATATACTCCCACATAATAAAAAGTAAACAACGCAAGTGAATTATAATGCCAATGCTGTTGGTTGCAGCTATCCAATTCCGGAAGAAGAGGGATGTGGAGATGTCAGAAACTCTTTGGTTCGATTTTGCTTGACGAAATCGACGGGACCGTCTCCACGCAAATACAAATGATCGAGACTGCGGGCATATTCTAGACCTGAATAAATGGACGATGTCCTTGTATTCAAAGGAACCATCTGACAATTGAAAGTGCAGCCACGTGACATGGCATCAAATGCTAGCGGATGTCGCATGAAACGTAGCTCGGGCACGCTCTAACCTACGTCATCAGCGCAGCACGAGTTCGTATAGGATATATTGGAATTGAAACTCTTTCGAGTCCTCTCACCTGACCTTCGTCTATAAGGACAGTTGAGGCTCGTGATGACTTTTTCTAAACTAGGACAAGAAGATCAACAAGGCGTTAATGCTCATACCATACGTATGAACTCATCACAACATTATTACAGCTGAAAGTAGTCGGAAAATTGAAGAAAGTACGCTCAATTTTGAAAGGAGAAAATTTATTTGTCGAAATAATTTAGATAGCCATCTGCTTAATGTATTATTCATGAAATGAATGATCACAATGCAGAATAATCATTCTCGAACTGATGGTACAGTGCTCTGTTTTTCATTGTTAATGCTTACCATCTTAACAAAAAAAATTATTTATAATTATTATATGGTATCAACAGATTGCAAAAACGAATAAAAAATGCTTGACCATGCTATGTTTTGAATTAAATCACCTTTACTGTGTGGTACTTATAGCTCAAATCCACACTTAAACACACTCAACTATTCTTAGAATATAAGAATCGAATATCAACGTCGTATACTCTTTGAATCAATAGCTTTCAAATGAAGATTTATTTGAATACATATCTATAAGATTTTTATCGTTACAGATTCGATTCTCTATATAACAGTCTTCAGATACCACTCTGCCATCTTTTTATCTAGATTTGAAAGCGATGTGTCCCGACCAAGGAAAAAAGAGACGGAAATAATACAATGGAAACAAAAAAACTCAAGGCCTTCCATTTTTCATTGTCTTGGCCAAAGGGTCGATAAAAACCTTAAAGGTGTATCGCGGTCGGGCCTACTTGACGAATCAAAACACGAATCGATGACGCTAGAGAACTACCAACTCAGACATCACTTCGAATTCAAGGGTAAAAAGGGAATTTATAATAGGTAGCCATTCATTTACCATAAAAGTTTCGAGGCGAGAAGTTTTCTTTTTTAAAGATCCTTCTGCAGATGAACGAAGAAAGAAAAATTTCACCCTCGTAAGAAAAATTGTAGATAACGCCGGCGGAGTTTTACTGCATAGAAGATGTTTAACCGTCTTATCGTTTATTCACATCTCAGAAGATAAAAACTAGTTACACCAAGCATGAAAAGTCTCACTTCAAGAGTTATAATATTTTAATTCTGTTATAGTCGCGTATTCCTCAATTTGAAGGTTACAACAATACCAGGTAGATATTTTCGGACAGGAAAAAATGGTTTAGAGTGAGTGGTAGTGCTAAGAACAGTTATTCAATGTACGCAATTTCATCTTGCCGCAAATAACTACATACGAAAAATAAACGAAAATAATATTAATTTTAACTCCAAAAGGTAACTAACAATAGGGCAATTTCGCAAAAAAATATTTATTAGTTTATATATTTTGGAGATTTTTTCATCCTCAATTTTTAAAGGAACTCAAATGGCGTAATGTCCTTTAGACTTTTTTCTTCCAAGGATAGATTCATTGGTATATAGCGGTCAAAAGTTTATTTTAAAGGCCATTTGAGTACACCTTCGACTCTTGAATCGTTTCCAAAAAATAGATATCGAGGAAGATTAATAAATAGACAAATTCCTTCGCGATAGTTTTAAATAATTAAACTCCCTTCGGACGATTTTTAATGACCGAATAATTTGCAATCGCCATATCCAATCCTAGTGGACCTTGCCTGGGGCACCGAATGAACACAGCTGACATCGATTTTTTCCGTTAAATTTCAAATTTATTCTTGATAGACGAAAATAGCTAAGATCGAAATTTCCTACCGCTTTTACAACAGTTTTTTTGGCCAAGGAATAGTGTGACAAAAAATTCTGAAAAGTTCAATATTGGACGGAGTGATAAAATTGTCATTGTGAAATGGAATATCCATTTTTGGCTCCAAAAATAAACGCCACACCGAAAAACTACCAAACACCAAAAATATTTATCTACCTTTTTAACATGATAATCTTACAAATATCTTTATTTGAATTTGAACAGAAACAACAGATAAGATACAGTTATTCTATTCCTTTATAATTTAGGAAACACTGCGGTTTACTAACGCTTTTAATATTTACACTGAGTTACTGACATACGAAGACGGTCCCGCAGAACAATTGTGGTGAATCCGGTTCAACCTATAATCATGGAATTATTTGCGGAGAGATGGATATCAACATTAGCGGCCGTACAATAATATAGGCGAATTCTGCGCGTAAAATATCTACAAAGATGCTACGGAGAAGAAAAACGTGGAGCTAAATGAAGATTAAGTCATATCAATCTGATTCGAAAGGGTCACCGCAATGCGAGTCACGAAATACTTCGAAACATCCAATCGAATGGTGGGAACAATGGCAGGAAGGGCAGGTGAGTTGTGCAGATAAGTCAGCGCACAGTAACTGGGTCAAGTAAGTAGTTGCCAGCGATTTTGTTCCGGCAGTGGGCCACTTATTACACGAACTAAGAAGAATCTTAAAAAAAAATTCCAGAGAATTTATAATTTCCCTTAGCAAATGGAAACATGAGGGATGGAATGCATAAAATAAAAATAAAAGTTATTATTTAATACCTATTTCTCCCATATTACACTTATTTAAATTTTTGATAAGTTTCATGCGTTTTCTGAATCATGGGTGAGATACCTGTGGGTGAAAGTTCTTTGGATGAAACTTTATGTGGGTGAAGTGACTTGTGAAACGTCTGTGGGTGAAACGTCTCGTGTGTGAAAGTTATTTGGGTGAAACGTCTCGTGGGTGAAGTGCTTTGGGGGAAACGTCCGGATACTCTCTGAGTAGCGGAAAAGGTATTTTTACTTTCTCATACGTAGTAATGGGAAAGTATTGTATTCATGAAAAAAATCGACTTGGAGATTTCAACGGAAATACATGTTTTGAGGTCCCTAGAACACGTTTAGACTATTTTCGGAATGATGTCTGTGTGTGTATGTTATTGTGGGCGCTCTAACTCAAAAAGTACATGCCATATCCTTAGCAAACTTCATATATAACACTTGAACATGAGCACAAAGAACTGATTAGTTTTTGGACAATAACGGATAAGCGGAAGTCGCGGTTTATTCGAAACCCGATTCGGTTTTTGCGATATTTCTTTGTTAAAACATCATTATTCTATATACAATTGTATACTAATGTTATAGAGAATGTAATTTCCTAGTTTTTATTTGAAACAATTTTCTATAGGAGTTATTGTTTAGGAGTTATTTATAAATAACCGGTTTTTCGGTTTCCGTTAAATATCTCCTTAAAAACATCGTTATTGGTAATCTTCGTAAGGACCAAAGTTGTAGAGAATATTATTTCTTCCAAGTTTTGTTTGTAACTAATTTTCGTAGAACCATCCATTTCGGATATATTTCGCTTTATCTTAATACCAGCCTACAGCGCCAACACCATGTAGCGGTGAATTCTGTAAACATTCAAAATATATGTAATTTACGGCAAGGACGTGTCTTCTTTTACGATACGAAATAATAATTTTGCCTTATAATGCTACTCATAATAATTTAAATATCTATACCCCAAATATGGAGAAAGTCATGTGTTGGCCACATCAGATTTTTTTAGAACTATGCAGCCTTGGGAATAATTATCATAAGTGGTATTGCTAGAAATTAAGGGCATGAAACGGGAATATTACGAAAGAAAATGAATTGGCTGCAGAATCATCACGGGAGGGGGCCAAAAATCAATCAATCATATGTCTCTTTTTGTGACTAACTGCTATTTTTTTCTTAACTAAATCTTTAGAGATTTTATATAAATACTTAATTGAAAAAATGCAAGATTTTTCCATATTTATTTGCGTAAAAAAGAACGCGTTTTCTAAACTACTGTTTTTTATGACAAAAAAGACGTCCATTCTTCTAGAGAAAGTCTATGGCCGTCACTAAACAATTAAAATCCTAATACGGCCCTTTGATAACTGCTATCACTTGAATGCGGCCATAATGTGCTTATCATTTAAATGAAAGATCACATATATTATTAAGAAGAGCTAAACGAATTCATATTTCCTCCAAATAGCACATTTTAGCTTAATTTTCCAGCAGAACTTTTCTCATAAAATTTCTGTGGATTCAGTACTTCCTGACGATTATAAATCGACTGTCCTTTGAATGTGCCAGCGAAACTATGAAACGCCGATCACGTTCAACATCTACTGTCAAACTTATAACTTACATGCGCGATCGTTTGCCAAATGATCCTTTTCACTTATATAGAAGAAAAGATTATAAGCAGTTCCCACGGAACCTACTTTTACACATTTATCTTGGCAATATGTCCGGATGACATAAAAGGTTCAGGTGTGACGTTGGACTCTTAAGTATAGCCTCATGTTAACAAAGTTGCTCAAACGACGCAAAAACATGCTTATATTCTACAGATAAGGGGCAGTTTCTGTCTTTTTGCCTGTGTCTTTGCAAATAAGATTTCAACTCATCGATTGGTGCTGCCACCTTGAGGTAGTTATTATAACTGCTAGGAGCTTTCAGAAGACGGTCAGGCTATTTCCTCATTGTTTTATATTTAAATGCAAATATTAATAATCAATCCGTCTACAATTCTTCCGTTGATATTTCAACGGGAATTACACTAGTGTCTTTATAAATACCTTAAACTGTCAAAAAATCTTTGGTTTAGGATCGCGGTTAAGAAAAAAAATCATTTTTGACATAAAAAGTAATAAAAATAATTTAACGAGTTAGAGTTACATTAAGTCAATGTGCACTCTCCTCGAAAGAAAACGTTTCTTAATTGCAATTCAATCCGTTTATTAATACCTCAGCAACCCTCTCGAAATTACGTTTTCTAAGATAATTCGTAAAATGCGTTGGGTAAATTCACCATGAACTTGTATGACTAGTTCTTGGCATCGATAAGAAGCATTCAAACTATAAGGCCATTGATCGATCAAATAAATACCCTGTACATTATATATATATATATATATATATATATATATATATATATATATATAAAATAAATAATTATGCAGAAATTCGTGAAAATGGGGTGCGCCTTGGAGTGCAATAAAGAACAAGCAAATCTATTTCATTGCCATCAATGGAAAAGGTTAAGCCTATATCTGTTATAGCTGAATAAAAGTTCTATAGGATATTTTGACGATCCCATTTTTAAAAATAGATAAACCTCGTCCATGAAGAAAAGGCAGTTCACTAGTGTTACTCGGTTTTAATAATGATCGTGAGGAAGCCTACACAGCCTTTATTTATCTTGACCTTTTGATCTTACAAATCAATACCCGAAGGTTATCCCTTTCATCTATTCGCTGCCTCGTTCCAATCAACATTCTAACGACCGAAACACATTGAGAGAGAGAGACAGAGAGAGGGAGACAGAGAGAGAGAGAGAGAGAAGAGTGGGAGAGGAATTCGCACTGGAATTAATGAATACCAGTACACACGCGCGCATACGAAAAGGTTTCCGATAAGATTGATTTTTTCAGTATCTCCATGAAAAAATAGGCAAATTCTCCCAAACTTTCATTCCATTTTCTTAACTTCTTCCCTCTTCTCCTCCCTCTCTTCTCCTATTTCCCAATAATAAAAAACTTTATCAATATTTATTAAGATACACTTGGATCAGTAATTACTCGTGAACATGATTACTTGAGCCATGTTGACTTAGGTGACTAATTTGGGCATCAGCTGGACGGGCACCCCACTGGAGGTGAATTTTTTTTCAATGCACATGAATACATAAGAGCTCTTAAAGTTTTAAAACCTAAAATGGGTTTCCATTATTACAGCTATAGGAATTATGTCAATAATTGTATTTCCAATTTTAAAGGTGACTAAAATCTAAATGACCTTGGGATTTCTGATGGGGGCGGTTTGAACCTACAAAACCGCCCCCCTTCACTTCGCCAGTATCTCTAAATATCTTTTAAAGGTTCCCTTTCCTCCAAAAACGTACTCTGTCGCTGATATATTTCCATGTTTGGGAAATTTAATTGTTTGAATTTATATTTATTTTTTAATAATGTGTGTGTAATGCTAAGCCTTATGGTTGAAATGTGCAGTCTTATAAGGTAAGTTCAGTTTTCTTGTATTCTAAATTCGAGAAGCGAAAAAAAAGAAAGTCAAAGCCTTATTTGTTTAGTGAAAAGTCAGAAAACATATACTTACATACATTCTTATATAATAAAAAGCAATTCTCTGTCTATAACGCTAACTTTTCTCTGTCTATAACGCTAACTTAAACGCTAATAACTCGAGAAGTAATGAAGATAGAAACTCGAAATTTGGTAGGGATGTTTGATTAACACTTTTTCAGGTGAAGACGAATTTAAATCGCGAAAATATTCATTGGTTCGACTCCAATGGAGGCATTTCCATTTCCCATTACTTAGCATGTAAAACGCGATTTTTCGACGTGCAGGCTTTTATTCATTTGGAAATTAAAATTAGAAGGAATTAACCTACGACCTTCGGATTAGAACCATTTTGAAGAAAAAATTATTAAGCTTCTTATTCTGTTCATCTTTTTTCGCCTACAGTTCGAAATATCCCAGGTTAAACATTTAATTTACATATTTTATGGAAATCTTGCCATTTTAACGGAATGTTGCCATGGTGACTAATTACATTGTTAGACCTCAAAATCCTATTGTTATATCAGTCCTTATGGGTGTAAGCGTGCTTTGCTTTTAATACGAGATAGGGAGAGAGAGAGAGGGGGGAGAGGGAGTGAGGGAGGGAGAGGGAGGGAGGGCGAGAGAGAGGAGGGAGTGAGAGAGAGGGAGGGAGAGGGAGGGAGGGAGAGGGAGGGAGGGAGAGGGAGGGAGGGAGAGGGAGGGAGGGAGAGAGAGAGGAGAGAGTGAGAGAGAGAGGGAGGGAGAGTGAGGGAGGGAGAGTGAGGGAGGGAGAGAGGGAGGGAGAGAAAGGGAGAGAGAGAGAGGGATGGAGAGAGGAGAGAGGGAGAGAGAAGGAGAGAGAAGGAGAGAGGGAGAGAGGAGAGAGGGAGAGAGAAGGAGAGAGAGGGAGGGAGACAGACAAACGACTTTATTGAGAGCAAAATTGACACTATATAGTCCCTTCTTACATTTGAGAGAGAGAGAGAAAGGGAGAGGGAGGTAACTATTTTAAGGTTAACTAAAGATATCCCGTCATATTGACGGGCAAATACGCTAGTAGTAATAGTTTCCATTCCAATCAAAATTAGCAGACAGGATAATGAGTTTATCATCGAAGAATCATCTGCGAGATATTGGGTTATCGATCTGTTCATAGAATCAATATAGAAGATAAACTGTTGGAATGACACGCGTAAATTTAAATCGAAACCAGAACGTTTAAAATTTCCAGATTTTCATATTAATAAATACATTTACATTCCAGTAACATAATGCGTTACCAGGAGTGGTAATCGAGCATTTATATAGGTGAAATTCAAATAACTTATTTATCTCTTGCTCAGCCTGTAATAGTTGGCGGTTGTATTCACAAATAAAGATTTACGAACGAGATAAAGAAGTTATCATATAAATGGTCATTTTGATAAAGTTCAGCTATGATAAGATTGAAAAGCACTTCAGTAAACTAACTTAACTAAGAAGAATTTTATTTAGAGATCTATGGAGTGTAAATGAAGAGAGAGTGAATGAAGCATGTTTTCTTTTGAAAAAAAATGAGAATGAAAATCACTCGGAAAAAATGAACGAGCAAGATCGAACTTATCAATGAAAACAGTAGAATTAATCTGTGAATCTCTATATTAAATTTGGCGTTACAAGTACGCCCGTGAACGGTTAAATCCACTACACTACGTTAACTGATTGTATTAAAAAAACCATGTTCTTCGAATAGGAAAAAAAACTTTAGGGTGCTTTCAAGATTAAAATGAACTTTCTTAGGATATGTACAATAATACCAATAATAATAGAATAGTTAAGTAATCTATTTAAATTACATAAATTGAATGCTTCAATACACCCCTAATTGTTAATAATACGTATTTAAATAAAAATAAGATAGGGGGCGGTACAGAGCGGATTACGTCCACTCTGGTATATGGTGCAGAGATAACACAAAGTACATCAAACAAAGGAAGTGCCAAGTTCGTAGATTGTGGAGGGAGAAAAAAGGTAACAGGCGCCACCTACTAAACTATCAAACTAAAAGTCTGAGAGAAGTTCTTGCGCATGCGCGTACATCCAATATGAATCTATATAGAGCTTAACTCGGCTAAAGGAGGGTCTCATCTTCTGCACACGAACCTGTCGCTTAGTTTCTATAAGGTCCAAAATACAAGCGGGAATTTTAAAAGAACACCAATAAACCGACATGGAAATCGAATCAACCACAATGTTTACAACCGCTATCTCAGATACCGGGGTATCAGATTCTCTCGTGGCAAAATACGTCTCCATGGTAATATTGGGTATAATCCCAATGATCCTGGGAATAATACCTTGGCTAGCCTTAAACCTCATGGACCGCAAACACAAAGGTTCGGCGTTCGAGTCACCCAGCGGACGCCTCATAGCCTCTCTTCTCCTCTGCTTCGGAGGAGGCGTCCTCCTATGTACCACCTTCTTCCATATACAACCAGAAGTCAGGGAAAGCGTTGAGTACCTCCAACAACAAGGGCTACTTCCTGCAGGTGAGACTCTTAGACTTCCAGAAGTTTTCCTTTTCTGCGGTTTCTTCTTCGTCTACCTAGTAGAAGAATCAGCCCACGCTTGGATGCACGGTAAAGTGAGCGCAACCGACGACGCCATGCACCGCACTGTAGGAGCAAGGAGATGTTCCGGACAGTCTCAGAGGTCCGATGTCTGCAACAAGGAGACGTGCAGTACCATCGATTCAACCTCGGACTTGGTCTGTCCAACCCACGACCACGGCCACGTGCACGTAGTTAGCGACAATGGGAACGACTTAAGATCTTCCATCGGAGGTCTCCTTGCAGTCCTAGCACTATCGTTCCACGCCGTCTTCGAAGGCTTGGCTGTCGGACTGGAAAGCAAAGTCAACAACGTGTGGGTTCTCTGCGGAGCCATCGCTGCCCACAAGTTCGTCATCGCCTTCTGCGTCGGGATGGAGCTCGCCACAACCCGAACGAAGCCAGTGTTGTTGATAGTTTACGTGTTCACCTTTGCCTTCGTGACACCGTTGGGAATCGGGATCGGCACGGCGGTAAGCGAGACGGTCGTTGAAGTGGCGACATCTTCGGTGGAGGTGGCGATCCTTCAAGGAATGGCTTCGGGAACACTCATCTACGTGGTGTTCTTCGAGGTGTTGCAGAGGGGAGCGCACAAAGAAGACGCCCATGAAGACATGTTGGGAAGGATCTCCGGGTTGACTCACTTGTTCGCCGTGTTCATCGGTTTCTTGGCCATGTACGGTCTGCTGAGTATAGGTGAGTTCGTGTCGAGATTCGTCTTTTTGTTTTTTTCAGCAGAAGAAGAAAAAATAAATCGCCTTCGGTTGTAGAAATGACGAAACCTATCTACCGCATTCGTAGTATTGCATTTGAAATGCTTTCGATTTTAATAATACATATGCAATTGAGATTTTTAGTCAGTCGATACACGAAGGTGGTAACAAAACGTTTATGTTGCGAATCAACACAACCACCAAGCATGTTTACACGGGGGACAAGGGTCAGTTGCACTCATGTTTTGATGAAAGTAAAAACATCTTTTTCATAAACGTATGCGCAAACTTCAGCACTATAAATCCTGAGAAACAAAAAATATTTTATATGTAAGTGTGAGTATGTAACTACGCGTGTATATACATACGATCATATACGCCAATACCATTGCATACACATAAAGCAAGGGAATTTATAAGTATATTCCGTGTAGCAGCTAACACACTTCGGACAAGTTCTTAAAAGTATCCGCATATCATACATGGACGAATTGTAATAAAGGATTGCTTTTAATCATCAACTCCACTTGATAGTATGAAATGGGGCAGCGTCCATAAGCTCAAAGCACTCGTCTAAAATTTATCTTTTCAAGTCGCGCCACGAGTTTCTTTTCGTCTCTAAATGGATAAGAGGTGAAGCGTAACATTTACAGCTCTAGATTTCTTTGAGATAAGGCACCCGTTTATCTGAACGGAAGTGTAGATTATTTCTTCGATATTTATCTTTGGAGTATCATGGTCAACGAATTTGTTTTTCTCTGATCTGCGGACGCCTCACTATAGATCGTTAAATCCGTCTAATGTACATTAGTTGCTATACTTAAAACATTTTTCCTTCACCAGCTTTTGCATTATTGGCAACATAAGAATGTAGGCTATTGTTTTATTTGAAAGCTTCCTACTTCACCGTGTACACTGAAATCATATTATCATTTATCTGTTAATTTAAAGTACGTAATTTTTCCGATGAAACCAGTTTTGAGAGTAAGACCTTATAAGGCTTTTTTCACGTTTTCATAAGCTGAATGTTCTCCATAATTAATTTTAAAGGTACTTCAACTCTCACCACACTTATTATCAGATATGGAAGAAACTCAGACGAGTTTGTAAAGGAGGGAAAAGATTTCCAAAGTGGAAACCAGAATGTTTCCAGGGAAGAAACTTCTGAGTTTTTATTTATCGGAATTTTAATTATGCAAGCAAGGAAACTGAATCGCGCTTATCATCAAGATAAACTAAACTTTCGCGCCAATAAAGACCATTAATCGGCGATCTCAATGCTGAGGACTAGATACTGTAGCTCTCTCCTAACACAAGCTCCAAGGCAGTTAATTTAGTTCACGGGATAATGGCGCTCGAGTGATACATTATCAGAGGTCCGTGCATCCCTTGCAGTGGATTATCTGCATAAATGCACCGTTTGAGGCAAACTATTTAAAGAATCGATTATAATCGATCATGCATTCGATAATAATTACCATCAAAGCCTCAGGCTCCGTGTATTAGCCTCGTCGCTTCATCAACCTGTAGGCGCTGTGATGTGTTAGGAAATAGATGACTCACCTGTTGCTATTGACCTTCGACAAGCGTTCTCGTCCCTTTTAGATGGAAGATGTAATCTATTGGAAGTCCCTCATTGAAAGACGGTCTTTTTTTCCTTCCTTCACTAATCATAGAGCGAACGTAATGCAGGTTGAAGTGTCGACGAAGCAGATCTGTCCGAGGTAATGATGTTTTCAGCGTGGACCACTTGATGGAGTTCGAAAACCGTGCATTATTCTCCCGATACCCTGTAGAATATGTAGAAGGACATAGTACCAATTTAAAAATAAAATTCGAGCAATAAACATTTTTATCAATCCAACAACGTGATATTTAGCCCATTAAGAACAATCAAGCCGTTTATAACAATATCAGGTTTTTATAGAACAGCAAACATTGCAAACAGTTATTAAATGAAAAACTTCGTAAAACTACGTCATAGAGTTTGATAATAAGATTCCTAATATTCTGGCTGGAATTAAAAACCAAAAATACATATTAATGCTTTATCATAATTTAAGAGACAATTAAAATCTTGTAGATTCAGACAAACAATTTGAAACCATTCATGACGATTTGAGTATTTTCCTATAGTTTCCCACGATAACGAAGGGTGATTAAAGTAAATAAATTGCCTAAGATGTTTCTTCATCAAATTATAATAAATTTATAGAATTTAAGAAAAACAAGTTAGGAAAGTGTACAGCGTATTACAAATAGGCGTATTTTGTTTGAAGGAAACACCCTCTTCACTGCTTGCACTCTTTATGTTCCCATCATTCGTATGATCGCTATATAAAGCTGGCATATGGCAAGTCTCTTCCCCACCCTTCCTGGTGGGTGTTAAGTACCGTGCAATACAATACAAAGTAATTCTACCTTCCGGTAGGTTTTAGGCACACACCGCCAATTCCTGGCTATCCTAAGCCTTTCTCTTCAAATTCTCATTTCCCATTTCTTCTTTTAACGAACCTAATTCTCTTCTTACATCTTTCCTAACATTCTTCCATCTATCACTTCTTTCAGTTAATCGTTCTTTCAAATTTTAACCCATCCATTTCTTCCGTCTATCCCTTATTACTATAATTAGGTTCCTCTCTTCCTCTGCTATACTCAAAGTTTCCTCATTCGTTTCCCTCTCTGTCCAACTGATTTTCTCTAATCTACGCCATACCTACATCTCAAACGCCTCTAATATTCTCACATCTTCTTTTCTCATTGTTCACGTCTCGCACCGATATAATCCTACACTCCATATTAGTGTTTTCACTAACCTCTTTTTAATCTTTTCATCCAAGCTGCCGGTCAACAGCTCCCGTCGTCTCGTATATGCCTCTTTTGCTCTTGCTATCCTTGTCCTGACCTCTTTCGTACTTCTTCCGTCATTTGACAGAATACTATCTAAATAATTTGTCACGCTGTTCATTACATCTTTCCTAAGTACCGTAGCTACTCTCCTTGCCCCACTATTTCCTCCAGTTGAAACTACCGTGAATTCTTCCGAGTCAAACTGCCCTTCCCATCCAACTTCGCTCAGCCCTATGATGTCAATACTATTTCTTCTTTAAGGTTCTCTAGCTATCCTGCCGTCCTCATAGTTTTTACATTCCAAGTACCTATGCAAGTTACCTTCGACAAATGTTTTCCTCAAGGTAGTCTCCGCCCGGAGTTCCGATTTTGGGGCTATTTTACCTCCGGAATGTTTTACCTAGAGAGAACTAATATTGTCCAACCATATAATCATGACTAGGGAATTGTAATGTGGTAGTTTCCCTCTTGCTTCCCACACCGCAGTACTGCAGCCATTCGTCTGCATATCTAACCGATTAACCAGGCTCCCTCCCACTTTTATCCCTGTTTCTACATCTTCCCATGCCTCGGCATAAATGTTAAACAATGCTGTTGAGAGTGGGCAGTCCTGGTTCATCCCTTTCCCTAGCGTTGGCCAATCCGATTCTCGCTCTGCTACTCTTACCTGCGCAGTCTGGTTCGTATACAGATTTCTGATTAATCGTCTATCTCTTCAATCAACCCTTATACGATATACCTCAACACATTCATCAGCTTAGGCCATAAAACTCTATCAAAGGCTTTTTCGAAATCTGCAAAGCATGTGAATACTTCCTGGTTGTATTCGATGTTTCTTCTACCAATGTCCTCATCACCCCTATTACATCCCTGGTGCCACGCCCTTTTCGAAATCCCAACTAGTCTACACTTTTAGAGCTATTAGCTTTTGCTTCTAGCCTCCTCTTTAAAATTCTGATTGTGAGAATAACTTTAGCTGCATGCGAAATTAAGCTGATTGTTCTATAATCCTGACATTCGTTTGTTTTATTCTTTCTCTTCAAGGGTATCGACACAGATCTAGCGAAATATTTTGGCCATTATCCCTCTTCTTTTATCTTACGGCAATATTTATAAAAACTCTCTTTTCCCTCTTTTCCTAGCTCTTTAAACATTTCTACCGGAAGGTTATCAGCTCCTAATGCTTTCTTTGACTTCATATATCTGAGAGCCTTTTCAATCTCACTATATAAAATTCCCGGCCCTACATTGTCGCACTCTACATCTCTCTCTCTCTCTATTTCAACAGATTCTGACTTCAAATCTTTGGTATATAACTCTTCAATATACTCTTTCCATCTATTCCTCACATCCTCTGTCTCGTATAACAACTTATCTTCAATTGTGGCCAGCGTTTTCCTTTCTTGTTTCCCGTTAACTCCTTCACTTTTCCGTGGTATTAATAACTATAAAATGTCAAATGGGTAAGATTCATGTACATAAACATACACATGGAGAAAAGCTCAAACAACAATTGTAACTTAATTTATCCTCCAACATATAGAAAGACGTTTAACCTTTTATTGTTAATATTTTTGCTAGAAGCAGCAGCATAAACTGGAAAAATAACAATAGTATAAAGAAAAATTAAATTTATGAAATGTATACTTATGTTTAAATTTTCCCTAGCGCGAATTCTGGAATCGATTTTAAAATAGGAATATGGCTAAATATAACAATATTTTCACTGGATTACAATTATGTACCTATATCATATCTAAAGTAAAACACTATTTTTGGTGGATTAAAATTATTTATATTATAACGAAATTTTCAGTTTAAAAGCGTAAAAAATCCTTCATTATACCTTTAAAAAGGTTGATGCATAGTTATGCAGTGTAAAATATTCATAGATGTCACGCGAGAAAGATCGGCCTTTCGTTATATTTACCCGCCATGTTTATAAATGTATAAAAATGGAGCGCGTTAACCGATGACGTTGGTATTTGATATAGAACTTCAAGTGTTATCGAATTCATAGACTGGAGACACGAACAGAACGGCCCCGGCTATTCTGATTGCAGATTAGAATTTTATATCTAAGCTATTTCGGATAACCATAGTAGGCTCCGCCCATATCAGCCATTGAGTCTCCAAATAGAATCATTGCGACGTAATTGCTTGAGTCCTATAAAACCTATACTTCTATGGATGGCCTTAAGATAGGTACTTCACCGCTTATCGTTTTCAACTGAAACCTACTTACACGACATCTTTATGGAGAAATGTGTTATCTGCTATGTAAACCACAATGTGGCCTTGGCAAGTTAACTTTGAGCAATCGTTCCATTTTTGTCCATAGAGAATGAATTGACAAATAACTATACAAGCATAAATTTTATAAAGGAGATAAGGCAGAAAATCATTTGAAGTTGATCCATTCAGCGCTTCGATATAATTTCATCTCCAATAACATATCTAAATTGAAACAATAAAAGTCACCTTTTAAATTATTGTTCTTTTGATAAGACAAAAGCCTAAAAAAAGCAAAAAATATTATATAGATATCCGTATTTTGTCATAAAATAAATTATCTCGAACAACACCAAAAATTTATAGACTAAAACCGTAGTAAAAAACTTTTTTATAATGACGAGATGCTTTCGAATGATTTTATTTTTAAAAAAGATCCTAATTTAATTCCCCACAAACAGCGCTATACGGTATTATATCGTTCTTCGTGGCACCTCGAATCACTTCAATGGTTTTTCAAGGTAGCTAACATTCATCAGAACACCAATAACTCTTCGTGAATTCAAGAGTTTTTCATGATCCTCTTGAAATTGAGGAAGTGAGTTAATTAATGGCATTAATGTGAAATATCTTGCAAGGGACGGCAAAAAATGAGGCTTTTATGGGAAGACGAGAGTCAATGATTGAGACAACAGATATAGGCGTTAAAAAGAGATCAATTTAATTTGATTTCTAGCATTGCGATGAGAAAATTATTATACATTCAAAGATGAAAAGCTTTAAAAGGAAGAGGTGTGAGGTTGAAATAGAAAGAAAAATAGTTTGTGAGACAAGAATACAGTTTAATCTACGGGAGAAAACGGGAAAAGAGAAAAATCGGACGGGTTATGATAAAAAAATGAACGTTGAATAAGATCAGAAAGATTTGAAAAAAGGAAGTTCGACACCAATAATTAAATGTGAATTAAAAGGAGAGGGTATTCATTTCGATTAAATAAATATTCAGTAGTTTGTTGAACTACCAATGTATTCATACGTAACACACTTGTGTGAATATTCACCGCGTCATCAACGTGTTTTATGCATGTATTTATCGGATAAATATTTATTTTAAGAGTTTACCGACACCTAATCCTAACTTTAAATAAATCAACAAAACCTTTGGTGCAATATCGTTTAAATAACAATAAAATTCTCATGGATTCAGTCGGTTTACCTAGAAACTGATGTCGAAATCACTAAAAGGCACACAAGAACCGTAAATTATCCATAGGGTCCGGTTCTCGATTAAAGCAACAATAAGCCCCAAGAGTGATCGATTCTATACCCATTTTTGAAAGCGGTGCCATCATTCTCTTCAATATCCCATTCATTCCGTTGTTGGAATATATTAAAATCGGATTTCTGGATACGATGGAATATGAGGGAGAAGCCGGACGCATTAGATTGATAAAAAATTAAATAATCTCTTGTTTATATCGAACTTGGGCTTTAATAAGGCCTGGAGGTGGGAGAGAGAAAGAAGGCTGGAAAAAGATGGAGAGAGAGAAAGGTAGAAGGGTGTGAGAGAGGGAGGGAGAGGTGTGGGAGAGAGAATTGAGAGAGAGGGGAGAGAGGTGGGAAGAGAGGAGGAGAGAGAAAACGAAAGAAAGGGAGAGAGAAAAAGGGAGAGAGAGAAAGGGAGAGAGAAAACGAGAGAAAGAAAACGAGAGAAAGAAAACGAGAGAAAGAAAGGGAGAGAGAGAAAGGGAGAGAGAGAGAGAAAGGGAGAGAGAGAAAGGGAGAGAGAGAGGGGGGAGGGAGAGAGAGATGAGGAAAGAGGGAGGGAGGAGGGAGAGGGGGAAAGACTGAGATGGAAAGAAAGAGGATGTGATGAGGGAGCAGGATATTCAAGGATGGAGACTGAAGAGATGATTTTATGGAGGGAGAGACAGAAGAAAGAACAAGGAATGAGAAAGGAATGGAGAGAGACTAAGAACGGGAGAGAAACAGAGGGGAGGGATAGAGCGAGAAGAAAGAGGAAAAGAGGAGAGATGAGGATTCGGAGCAGGGGTCGTCGTCCGTTTTACAGAGGTGTGTGAAACGGGATCAATAGAGTAGTCTAGAGGGAGAGAATTGAGGCAGGGAAGGGTGAGGTCGGTAAAAAGCAGTCACACCGTATGTTATTCTTGACAGTATACGTTACTTTTACCGTAGATGTACATAGGCGCAAGCGGAAGATGGGAATAAGCAGTAACCATAAATTTTCCTACACCAGTAAGTCGAGAAAGGTAAAGAGACATTGGCAATGCAACTTATCCCAATTTCGGATAAAGGGGAAAAACCGTGTTCTCGATTAATTTGTATATAAACAAAAAGAAAGCAAAAAAATTCTGAGGGCTATTTAGAGAAAGCTATTTTTATTATGCGATCTTCCTTTGCTGTGTGTGCGCCTGAAAAGTCGATGATATTTCGGCCAAACGAAACTTTTAAATAGTATGATTGAAGCATAAAATTATTTAGTCCTTGAAGTAACAATGTAAATAGTATTTTACGTATTATAACGTTGGGAGTGGCGGGGAGTTGAACAAGTTTTAACGAAGCGAGAATGCTACACCTAGAAGTGTAATTTTTCATTCTCGAATAAAAAATTTCGCTGCACGATTTTACTGCCAAATAGATTTATCTGATGTCACGCAGGCAGAACTAGATGATGTCAAAAAGTCATTAAATCACTAACGGATGGTGTATGATATGTATCGCGGATGTTGCGGGAATTTGAATAATAATACCATGAAAATAAAAAAATCACAAAAATAAATTTTTTTTACGACGCATTTTGAAAAGCGCGATTTACAGCAATTTAAATAAAAATGGCGTCAACGACGGGAGCTACCGCTGAAGTTTCTTGCTTGCAAAATGGAAATTTTACCGTTGAAATCGCGTGAATTGACCACTATCGCAATTGCTTTTATAGAAAGGGGATAATCCTGCACGAATCGTAACTAGATTTAAAAACAAAGTCTATCCTTTGTAATTTTAAAGAAATACAAAAACGTCTAAAAATTTTGTGGTTGTAATAATAATAAGAAGACGTTATCACATGACGCAAAGGAATGATGTAATTGACTGAAATGCCTTACTATATCACCTTTTAAAGCTGGGAAGAATGACATCATTTAACAAAATTTAACAAAAATACTCATACCGTACATACAATAATTATTTACCCGATTAAGTCACTACCTCTTTCCTCACTAATGAAAAATTATAAACTCATTTTGACTTGTTGTGGACTTCAAAGAAGTACTGATTAGTAACTAATTACCGTATAGATTTGTGGTCGCACTTATGAGAAAAATATTATATATTCCAGAAATACAAATGTAAATAAACGTCTGAATAAAAATATAATCTTTGAGCGTTTTTCCAATTAGTAACGAATATAATACAAAAGGAAAACTGCTTTAAAGGAATTCACGATTTAAGACGATGGTAATCTTCTTCATAAATTTATCTATAAATTTTAAACATGAAAACTTTTGAAAATAGTAGCTATTGCACTTGAGTATTTGAGGCACTAAAATGTGGCTAGAAATACACCGAAAGACTGAAAAATTTCACACAGCTAAATTATATTTCACTTTTTCAAAAACTCTGCATGCAACCTAACACAAAACGTCTTACGATATGTGAAGGAAATTTGTATTAGCTTTAGAGAATACTTGCTGAAACGCCCGGCTTCGCTCGGGAAAGAGTGGCAAACGATTTTTATTCCTCAGGGCAGTATGATTGAATTTTCCTTAAAGTTTTATTTCCACCCAAAAATATAGATGAGGAACTATGAAAAATGATCAATGTAAACAAGTGACTGAATTAAAGAAAGTTTTCGCGATGAAATTTATATCGCCAAAAGTCAATATAAAATCCAAAAATGCAATTAACGTCAACAGTCAACGATGTAATTTCTTACGTTTATATAAATATTCTAAAAAGAATGCCTGTAAGAAGCCTTATTTTTAGATGAGTATAATGCATAATATAAAAAATCGGTAGAACATACATTGTACAAACTTTCTCATATACGTACTAATGCGTCGTTTAGTTATCTTTAGAAAATGAAAATCGTATCAGCCGGTTTTTAGAAAATCTAATTTTTGTTGAAGTTGCCCAAGAATAAACTAGCCTTATAATCATTCATTGAGAAAAATTAAATACCTAGTATTATTGCAGACGTATACTCACGTAACTGTACGAAATTTGATCAAAATCGTCAGAGCCGTTTTTGAGAAAATCGAATTATTGTTAAAGTTGCCTAGAATAAACTAGCCTTATGTTCATTTTTTGAGAAATATGAACTATACAGTATTATTGAAGATGTAACCTCAAGTAACTGTACGAAATTTGATCAAAATCGTTAAAGCCGTTTTCGATAAAATCGGATTGTTGTTAAAAATGCGTAGAATAAACTACTCTTAATTATTGAGCAATGTCAACTATTTATATGTATACTCTGCTCAGTATGATAAAATGCCTAAGTACGAGATTTCATTCATTTTCGTTCTACAGTCTAGGCTCCAGAGCCAGTAACAGACAGACAGAGGGCATTGCGAAAACCACTTTTTCGGATTCAGCGACACCTAAAACGTGTATTTCCGTAAAAATCTCGAGGTCGAATTTTTTCGCCAAAACAATACTTTCTCGATACTTCGTATGAGAAAGTAAAAACTCTATTTAAGAAATTAAACCTACATATTGGCAGTAACAATCGAGTGTACAAGAATATACATACACATAAATACAGTTGTATTTAATATATCGGAGAAGAAAGATAATAAAAGAGGTCAAAACGGACACGATATTTTAACCCTATAGTAAATTAAGCTATGCAATAGGCATAGACGAACTAACATTAATCATGTCTACGCAAGGGAATAAAACTTGATATTACTACATTTATTTCGTATTCCGAAAAAACTCGCACGAATTAACTGAATTAATATTTTTTATTTAGCGAACTCGTGCTTAATTGCGCATTTTCGTGCGCACATCGTGTCTCAACTTCGACGCAAACTTTTTTTACTGATAGTAACCGCCAAAAAAACATACTTTAATGAGAAAAACCCTCGAACGACTGAAGGTATACGAAAAAAATTTCACGCCACAGAAGATGAGGAATTCCTTCACCCGACAGAAATTCTGTGCCACAAATCCCATACCTGCTAAAACCGTAAAAGGGAGTTAGTTGTTTTTTTTGAACAAATATATCCAAACGTATATTTAAAAAATCTCTCTTCCTTCCTCTTTCACGCCCATCCGCTCTGACGTATTCGGCTAACGAGATCCAAAAACAGCCGCTAATTAATGAGGAACTGCGCGCAAAAAAAGGGGGAGAGTTTCGAGTTGCTATGCTTCGACCGCGAAATCTCGTTTTCTTTTTCATTCAGGAGAAAAAAAGGAGCCTTTTGTTTAGGGGATGAACTTCTGCCGCGTTCACCCGGCAGATCCGAATTTTTCAGATAATTTCTTTCGAATTAATGTTAAAATTTGCCAATTATTTGTCGTCTCAATCTATGAATGGGAGGGTGAGAGAAGACAATGGGTTCCTATCGCGGGATTTCCATTCAACCCTACGCTCCCAAGGGAAAACAACATGAAACTATTGGGACAAAATGAGTGAAAAAGCTAAAGTTCGTGTTCGCTCAAATATTTTGGTGTCAAGCTGTCCGGCAGTTTGTTTAAAAAGTCTCAGAGATATTTCAATATTTGAATTTTATTATATAATTATGCACAATTAATTTTACCATATTTTCAGAATTATTTTTCATGTCAATTCCGATATTTATAACGGAGCTGATTGTTAAAAATGAAAATTTGTAGGCAAAAGTTAGTTCTTAATTTTTATGGAGCAAAATTTATATTAAATCATAGCACAAACGAAATATAATATATCGCTCAATACCTATTGAAAAAATTAACATCGCGTTTCAAGACTACAATCCATCGCCCGTCGTGCGTGTTACCACGTAATTGAATGTTGGTGGATTTCTATGAATTTTTTAATGTTTTATTTGTTCGATTTTGTTGTGATTTACTAATTTATTACCCTTTAAATATAACTTTTCAACAACAACAGATCGATAAAAAAATAATTAAGTTTCAAGGATTTCGAAAGAGAGCCTGAAAGGTCATTCAGTGGCAACATCCATCACTTCGATTAACCTCGGCGTATTAATAGACATCGGAGGGACAGATGGAAGGCTATAATTCGGTGACTTTTTTTACCAGTTGGGATGTTATCAATTATTATATATATGAATTCAATAATTGATTCACAAGCATTTACTGAAGATAATGCTTAACCATCCACTGTAAGTAACTGGTTTGATGCAATATACAGTGCACCCTGTTTGAGAATCGCCGATTGAAGTATTAGCAGATTGCCCTAAATATTTGTCAATCGTTTGTGGTTGTATATCATTAAATGTTTATTAACCGATAATATTCTAGTAACTTTTGTCGGGAGTGAATTACTTTCAGTGCAAAGCAAATCATTTTCAACTAAATAGTTGAATTACTTAATTATTAATTAGTGCTGTAAAGAAGATGTATCAGCAGGAGCAAACGTAAACGTAGTTATACTTACAAGATACAAAAAACAGAGGATAATTTTTTCGGAGAATGAATTAAACATGTACACTAAATATTTCCTGAAAGCCCTTAGAGTTACTTTAAAAAGTATAGCTACTTTTTATTCATTCAGATACCTGAAATTTAACGACATTTTATTAGAACCCAATCATTACTGATGATAATTATGCAAAAGTACTTCGGAACACAAGAACATTATAAAATGTAATTCTCCCATGATTCGCAGCAAAACGCATTCGGCTAAACTACTTCTATCGCATTTATTGGAATCTGCTGTAAAAATATAATGGCACAGCTCATGAAATATTTTTTAGGAAAAGGGTACAAACTCGAAATAACACTTGAAACAACAGTGTTTTCACACCCTATTCTCATGCAACCCCCATATGAACCGTGGAACAGGACCCATGGGAGCAGGTGGAGACGGTGGGATATAGGAGTGGGGAGCAAAAGGGTGAAGAGTTAAATGGGAAAAGGGCAACGGGCATGCTCCTCACCCCACCTCAATCAAGCTCAGAGAGATTGGGCGAGTTAATTAGAAGGGCCCGCAGGGGGGCCAAGGGTAGGATAGGTTGATGCAGTGAGCTGCGGATGGCGCGAGGTTAACAGGAGTGTTGCTGCCCCCTTGTGCGAGCTCCAGCATCGTATTTTGTTGACAGAAGATGGAGTTGGCCAGATAGTATATGGGTGGGGATGGAGAGGGATATGTGACAGAGAGAAGGATAAAGAAACATAGGGAGAGAGAGAGGAGAAAGAAGACACAGACAAACGACTTTATTAAGGGCGAAATTGAGACTATATAGTCCCTTATTACATTTAACCACTCTCTAAGTGAGAGAGGAGAAAGATGGGAGGGAGGAGAAGGAAGGAGAGACAAAGTGACAGGAGAGGAAGAGAAAGAAAGCGAAGAAGACAGGAGGAAGGAGATATGAAGGGAGAGAGGGAGGAAGATATAGAAGGATGCAGAGAGGGAGGCAGGAAGTGATGGAGAGATAGAGAGAAGGAGAAATGTAAAGAGGAGCGAGAGATGGAGGGAGGAAGAGAGAATTGCAGGTAGGGAGAGACACGGGGGAGGGAGAGACACGGGGGAGGGAGAGATACGAGGGAGGGAGAGATATAGGAAGGGATAAAATATGTAAGGAGGGAGAGAGAGATGAAGTGATGGAGAGTTGGAGGGAGAGACAGGAAGGATAAGCAAGAAAGAGATAGGGAATTACCTCTGAAGAAAGTGAAACAAGTTAGGAAAGTGCACAACATATCACAAATGGGCGCGTTTCGTGCAATGGAGTATTAGAAAGCAATTATATACCTGTACGTAAGGGAAATAGCGTTTTAAAGTTTTTTTCTTCATCATAAATAATCCATTTTCTTCATCATAAATAATCCATTTTCTTCCTATTTAATAATATTACACGCACACGTAAGGAAATTAAACGTTTGTTTGGGAGATTGTTTATGTTAGCAACAATGAAGAAGTAATCATGCAAAACATTTTCAAAGTTCAACTCGATTTAAGACATTCTTGTTTGATTTTCTCGATAACGGCTACTCCTACGATAATGTATAGGGAAGAAAATACTCTACTTTACCAGTTCTACAACTTTTATTTGAAAAATATTTTGATGTGAGCAATACTTTACGAGATATGACGAAAATTTAATTTTTTGTCCTCAGTAAAGTGGTATCCCTGATTGGTGTACGTGATTCATTTTTGCGATTTTCTTTTTATATTTGATTCAAAGTCCTTAATATCAAATTTCATGAAAATCCGTTCGGTAGAAGCCGAGAACGAACATGCGGACGGACGGACGGACAGACCGACCGACGATAATAGGCACTCACGCTGTAAGCGAAACGCGCCTAAAAAGCATCGAAAAAGAGGAAATGAGAAGTAAATACAGGAAGTAAAGCGGTAAATAAACAGGGAGACAGTATGAGGGGAAAGGATTATGTACAGTAAAGCAAAAGAGGGGAGAGGAAAGAAGGAGACGAGGAGGAGAACGAGAGAGACACGGATAAACAGATTGGAAGAGGGATTGTTCCTTTCCACCACTCGTCTTCAAAACTATATCAGGAAATGTGTATGGAAATCGCTTTGACAGGTGACAAGGCCGAAACTGTCTCCCGGTGGATTAAGGGAGAACGTCGAATGATGTAGTTCGCGGGGAAAATTATTTAGGAATTTATTTCCATTTGTTCTTTTTATTACAGAATCGAAAATTCTATTTATCCGACGGATGTACGGAGGTAGTACGATGGATTCGGAAATTAATTTGAGGCCGAACCGAGCTGTTTTTTTTTTTTTTAATCGTTACGCGGTAAGGATTAGCCGAACGGGTAGCCGGTGGAAAAATCGAGAAATGCTTTCTGCAAGATTAACTGGCGCGAGGATTGCTTTAAAAAAAAAAAGTGGTTGGCGATAATCCCCACGTGTTTATATACTCTTGCACTGTTTTCATTACGGAGTGCTGACTTAATCAATTGAATTTTACAAGCGGATACCGGAGCGAACTGGAGCATCCGTCTCCATTATATTCTCGGGTTCGTGTCCTACTTTCGGCATTATAACCGTTAAAGGTTTATGAGAGGTGTGAGTAAAATTCTAATAAAAGTAAATGATGGAACCGAGTTCAAAAGATAGGATTATTGAGAAATGCTCGAAACCGAAAATTTTATTCTCTTCACACATCTGATACCAAACAATTCCCTTGATTTCCCAGTATATGAAAAAAATACGCCAGTTCAAAAATTAATAATCTGGAAACGAGTTAACGGCACCCTGAGTTATTTTTAGTTTTAACAATGGGTGAAAGACTGAGGACAGAATTTAGTAATAATAGTAATACTATTTACACGACCATTTTATGATTACAGGAGTTATCATTAATATGATGTTGTGTCGACATCAACTTTGTGGATCAATATGACCTTTTTTTCTATTTAAATTGAACATTTTATAAAAAAGAGAATTTTCATATTTTGTTTTGGCAGATTTCAATGCATTATTTAAAACCTTGGGTGCAATCAACATAGAGATAAGAAGTGCAACGGAAACTACGGAGAGAACGGGAGAATACTTATCATTTAAATATTGCTACCGAATGGGTATAAATTATATCTTAGTTGTCAGATGTTATTTCCGGGTGGGAGGGATGAATCGATATTGTCATTAACTATGTATAATTTTATTACGCAATTATGGAAAGGAGTAAAGTTTGTCAGAGAATTCGAGTATTTAAAATATTCATGAATTGGATAATGGTTACGAATTAAAATCTTACGATGAAGGTGACGAAGGGAAGAAAAACGTCCTATCGCGGAGATGGATCTATTAATAGAAGTAGTCAGAAATTAAAGTTAAATTATCACCGTGTTCAGATGACCTTTTAAAAAGCAGCAGTAGGTAGTTGTTTTATTAAAGCAGTTAACCTTCATTAAACAGATATGACGTCAGCGATTCACATTGATCAAACGAAACAGTTCCATGGCTCTACGACGGCGTTTAGCTGTATCCACTATAAAATATTATCAATGATGTCTTAATTATATATCATTTTGATACCATTACGAATATTTTATGCAGACGTTTATTTTCAGATTATTAAGACTAAATGATGTTATTGAACTACTACCAATTTAAACTATAATTGATTCATTTCGTTCTATAAATAAGTTTTGGGGAAACAATTCACTTCATTTTTCATGCAAAAACTTTCATGACAAAATTAAGTATTACCATGACAGAAATTGATCGTACCGATAGCGAGATAAGAAATGTTGCTTTTGGGACTATATTTACCTTCCAATGAGTCATAAACACTTTTAACAATACCACATTGGGCTATAATATAAAGGAGGATAAACCTTTTTGTAAATTAGACCAATTCAGGAAGTATTTGTGAAAGTTAAGACTACCCGTGAAAATGGAAACATTGTTGAAATGGTAAACAATGTTTATCCTAAAGTCGTTGGCATACCGTTGAAAGTCAAAAGAAGATTATTTTTCAGATTTGTACAAGATTTATTTAGATATTTATGTGATATATTTAACTGGATCAGCGAGAAACGTTTTAAAATTACTTTTGCGGCTTGTATATATAAAATCTGCGACTTCATATCTCATTTCGTTTATACTTTCCATGAATAGCGTCATTGCAGTCGGTTGTACGTACAAGAAGTGGGACGGACTATTAGTTTTTCCGAAACACATCTAAAAGCGGATCCCATGCCCACTCTTTGCTAACTCGTTAATGGAGCATGCGAAATCAACTTTATCTTTCGTAACCAGAGCAGTATATCCAAAACTGGCTCTTTCCGCCCGAGCCCACGAGGAAAAACAAAACGCCAAGACGTGATCCGTCCCTGCTTTCGACGGGAACAGGAGCACACGGAGGTCCTATTAATAGTATTTCGAAGAATCAATAAAGGACGAACATAGCGAGGCATGTTCATTTTTTGAAAGGTGAGGTGAGGCTGGAATGGAACGTCTCCATTCCACTGACTCGTAAATAGCTGCATGCAGAGAACGTGAATTGATTAATTATAGATGCGGTTTTAAACACGGCGAGAGAGGTGGAAGTAGATGAGGTATCTACAACAACGGAATGAGATATAATTGGTAAATAAGTACAACGATCCCGAAGAAAACATCTGTGCAGCAACGATCGAAGAACATTTCATAGCAAATTTGGCAAAAATGTAACCACGTAAAGAACAGTCCCTGACAGATTGTTTTTAGAAACATTTAATGGGTATTCTTATACTTAATTAAGGCGATATATTGTTTTATCATGCCGAACGTAAAGAACAGTTCCTGACAGATTGTTTTTAGAAACATTTTATAGTATTCTCATACGTACCATAACATTTCTCATATTAAGGCGATATATGGTTTTATCATGCCGAAAGTGAATCAGACTTACTCTATTTAGAAAAGCTTCACGGAGTTATGGAAAGAAATAAGTATTGAAATCGTCTCCGGTAAACGAATCTGCATAATATACAAGCAATAAAACATTTTGATCAAAAATTAGATTAATCTCCGACACATTGATTCTTGTCATAAAACAACGTGGAGTTATGGTTGCATAAGATAGCAGTTTAAAACTTTGGTGGGTGCATATGGCTAAGGATACCCAATCAAAGCTGTCAGCAGTTACCTTCTGGGTAGCATGCACGATTTAAAATCAGCAAAAACACTGCTTTATAATAACGAATAACAGGTTAATCCACCCGCGAGGAGCATTCGCGGAGGAAATACTACACGGGCAAACAAAGCCACATAAAACAGCGAGTTTAGCGAATCCGCGGACGTCCGAGAAAGACTGGCGCTAGGCTACCTAGCAACGGGAAAAGCGGAAGGAGAGAGCTGTTAAGGATTTTTGGTCCGAGCTGGTCATCGATCCGAAGAAGGAGAAGGCGACCGCTACACTCCTATATAAGTCAAGGAGAGTGTGGGGAAAAAGGGGGAGAGAGAGAAGAAGAGGGAGAGGACGCGAGGGAGGTGAAGAGAAGGAAAGAGTGAGAGAGAGAGAGAGAAAGGAGGAAAATAGAGGCAAAAAATGGGATATTAGTCGGATGGGGGAGGTAGTAGGTGGCGGAGAGATTACTTAAAATGGTCCTGGAAGGAAGTTTTCACCTGAATAGGAAGGAGATGCGCACCTGAGACCCGCTAAGAAACTACTCCCATCCCTTGCATCGCCGAATAAAAAAAAAGAAAGACGTATACATCGGGCTGAACGAGAAAGACAAGGAAGCGGAAACAGAGTTACGTGAGAGGGAAAAGTGGAAGGGAAGAGATTTCCGAATCTGGTCCCGGAGGAAAAAAACAACACGCGGAGTTTTTTTTAAAGGATTTTTTAAGTTTCGATCGATTTTCCCGTTGTTTCACGGCGATAATTAAATCGTTACGTGTAACGGTGGACGAGCTAATTTTAAAGTTCTGAAATTTATAATCTTCAACGTTTTCTGTACTGTCCCGTATGAGGGATGAAAATTAAAGTTGAAACCGAATGAATGGCGGAATACGATATAAAAAAAGAGTGATCGATCTGACGTTATGGCTTTAATCAAATTGAAAAATACATTTCTTCGATAGGATTAAAACTGTCGGTAAAACCAGATCAGAATTTCGTCTACAAGGAAGCCGTCATCAGTGGCGATACACTGATAGTAGATTTGATGGAATCCTTTTTAAAATCTACCATCGACGAATCACAAATGATGTTGGTTGTTCTGTAGCCGAAATCCGCAACTGTTCTTCCCTACCTTTTTTTTTTTAACAATCGGATATAAACCAGTTTTTTTCTATGGAATGTGATGATAATTTTAAAAGGATTTTTCGCTCTAATGTCGACGTTTCTCACTCGTGGATGGAGGATCATAACCTAAATTTTTGTTCCTTTGATGATTATAATTTTGGTGGATAACGTATTCGAAGACGTACGGACAGACGGATTAGCGAAGAGCCAAAACAAAAGTTTTTCTTTTTAAAACGTTAGTGAATTTATTGTACGAAAAATATTATTCTACGAGAAAAATCCACGAACTCACATGAAGTACACGGCAACTGTTCATTGTATCGAAATATAAGCGATGTTCCGAGGTAACTCACCAATTGTCTTGACCCATAGTTATTCATGGTTCTAAAAGGTGTTAAACCCTGCAATGTCAGCGATGCTTATTCCGTAAACATTTAACTAGCCTTATTTCATGAGTTTATAGAAGTGTATAAAGTAAAAGCGAGGAAAACTTTTCTTTACTAGCGTTTATGTAATAATAAAAGTATAATAGTGTTTTAACACGACGACATTGTTCAAAAGTTACTGCAGCTTTTATAAGTCGTTCAAGACTATCTAATCGCCTTAATGTAAGTTGAAATGAGGGAACAAAGTTCTAAAATTGATTCATTAAATCTAGATTTAATGAACTGCCACCTCGTTAAGGTCTATGACTATATGTTATGTCGGCCTATTCAAGATTTCGCAAGCGATAACAGTAATTCATAGAGGGGCGTAGTACTATGAACAATATGGCAAAATTTTCGTGAATAAAGTGTTTGTCAAAAGTTAAATTTGTACCTTTAAACATTTTAAAAAGACATAATTATAAGTATGTGTCATTCATAAAATCGAATAAAATTCGTATGAGATCAGATAATTTTTTTCAAATGTTCATTCTAATTAACAAAGAAAAATAATGATATGTATCGCCTCTATCTGCCGAGAGTGTTTAGGTTACATTTGCCCTTGATATTATTAAGGAGCTGTACAATATTTCTATTTAATTATAATTACATGGCTTTCAGGAAATTGAGTATGGCGTAGTTTTTAAATGAAACATAAGCATATCTGAACAGAATCTGAAACTCCTAATAGTTTAATTTGTTTGAGCTGATGCCCGAAATTATTTCACCGTCGACAGCGATGCATCTAACATCCACACAGTCGCCATCATAAGGTATATAATAAAAGCTATTGTTTGTCATTCGTCGAAACCGGTCACGTATAATTTCTGAGGTTGAAAAAGTCAAACATAAAAAAATTCAAGAATCTTTAAAATATATGTTCATATATTAATTATATAGTTCCCCGAATTATCTTTTGAAAGTTGATTCTATAGCAAATATAATCACATACGAAAGTTATGAGCGCACTTTTAATCATTCACATGACAAACAGTTTATTTAATTGTTAATTTTTTCTTATCCACGCTAAAATTTAAAAAAAACGTACAAGATTTTCGAGGCGATTGAAATTATGCGCACGTTAATCGGATATACACAGGAAACGATAAAGACGTTTACATGTAAAAATAATTCGAATAATTCATTGCTTTTTAGAATGACGCAAATCCTTTCCATTCCGTAACTAATAGTCAAATACATCCATAGATCCATGACGTTCACTGTGTGACAAAAATTCGATGAATACGAATGAAAATCCGTCACTTTGTATTCTTAAGCTGTCGAACCCTTGCATGAATACGCCTACATTTTTTCTTGTGATTTTTTGTCTACCGATTCCACAGGAAGCGAGACGCGATCGGAATAATAAAATAATATGTTTTCTTAAACAATTAACAACGTACCAGTAGATTTAGTATTCTTAAATTGTATAACTTCTTTTCAGTTTAACATATTTTAATAATTATATCTCACATATCAGCTATAGTTACATATTAAATATGTAATGTAGTAAATATTTAAGGTACCGATGTGTTTGTCTATTTAGTTTTAAGTTGATCGATATTCTATTAAATTAATTCGTACTGCCGCACATTTTCACCGAAGATTTCAGACTGCCGCTGAGACGCCGAAGGGTACCAAAATTGTGCAAAATTTGGTTTATTTCGTTGTATACCCAGACGTAAAAATTTTAATTGTCAAACCGCCCATTAGGATATCTTACTGGTTCCAAGTAATTCATGATGTTATGAGGCCTTCTACAAACCGACATATAACTATATACATATATATATATATATAAGTATGTACCATTAACAAAAAAAGCGAAGTCGCGAACAGAACTGAACGGAAGGCATCGCCGCCTCCTAACCTCCACTCGACGTCTAGCCAGGGTCAACGTGCTAGGCGTGCTCTCTCTCGGCCACTCTACGTGAGATTCGCCAGAGAAAGGGTAAAAAACGAAGAAAGAAATTTCAGACCTGTCACGACGTTGGAGTCACTGGAGTGACGCGGACGTCCTTCGGAGAATTGAAGAGAGAAGGGCGTGCGGTATGCGAAAACAACCGACGACCAACCCCATTTTTTTTACGCAAGGCGTGGTAAAAAAAGGGGGACCGCCTAAGTCATTCCCTCTTGTCACTCATCGTTCGAGACGAAACTGAGTTCCGAAGAGGAGAAAAATGTGAAAACGGAGACGATTTTTTCGGGTTAAATCAACGTAGTCAACGCGATAAAAAACGCCCGTAAATTTAGCTTGAACGCGGTTCCGCAGATCGAATTTATTTCGTCAAAGCTAGATAATACCGCACGGAGAACGTAGGTAAAAGGAAGAATCAAGACGATCTAAGTACCGAATTTTACTGTCCTGGTGATAATAAATATTACTTATAAGAGAATTTAACTCATAAAAGTTCACAGTACCTTTTTTATAAAAAAAATTTACACTGGTTGGCCCATAATCTTGATATTTCGCACCAGATCCAGCTTTCACAACTACAAGCGGAATAGCGAATGGCAGGAAAATGATAATTTTACAATTATTTACAACTAGTTATATACTGTGCTAATTATAGTTACATATAACACAAATAAAAATCTCATCACATCCAACTACGTGTCTTGATTGTTAATTATTAGTGTTATAAATTTACAGACTTGGCCATTTCTTATTTACCTTTAAGACAATTTGAAACTATTGGATGGTTCTAATCACCTGAAATAACTAAGTATTAGCTCGCTTTTCGTCCGTTTAAGGAGCGATAATCCATCATTCTAGACATTCCACAGTTGAAGATTATGACAAACACCATGAAACTAGCAGCCTGTTCTCATGTTTGTTTCCAAAGTGTATGGAGTTCAGACGACGAGATATTTACTCCTACAGATCATGTAGGTACGCACGTACATAAACACAAATTCTAAAACGGGTCGAATTCCTTTACAAAGTTAAGCTAAACTCAACTCTTCCCCATTGGGCAACGTAATTCGTTGGGACGAAGTCAAGAGCAAATTGAGAAACTACCTTCATTTATGGAAATGGGGTCACACACTAGGGTCTGAATTCACTTCAATAAGCATTTTCTCATGCGCACTATACAGTTTAAAGAAAATTTTAAATGGTATTGTACAGAATCCTAAATATATTTTTAAATGGACAAATTTTACAGACGATCTTAAAGACTCACGTGAAAGTATAATTTGGAGGTTATTAAGAAGGTTAAGCCAGCTTATATTGTTAAATGGTAGATACATTTCAAAGTTTATCGAGAAATTTTTGAAACAGGAAACACTGGTGCTATTGAGAAACTCGCGGTTCTAACGCTGTTTCCCAACCTTTATTATTTAGAACGCGAGCTTTGACTGAAACTTCAAACAAAACTACACATTCTGCGGTTCCACCCTCCCACTGCGGATTTCACAAACTATTATTATCTTTTCAACTTTTCGTAGCCTTTGTTTCTTTCTTTCATACGCAATAGACGTCACTTTTACATCAATTTCCGAAAAATTATTCGATGGGAAAGGTGAGATTTCATCATTCACACGCCACATAACTATCACTCCAGTTTCAGAAAATTTGATGTACTAAACATCCTAAAAAGAAAAGCTACTTCTCTTCCCGCTAGAACTAAACACTTCGCTAATCCCTAAGGTAACCCGTAATTGATTCACGTCTTGCACTTAATGGAACTTCTAACTCATTAATTAATTAAAGAATTTAGTGTGAAACATTTACAGACAAGTTTTAGTAGACAGTGACAAGATTTAAATCGTTTAGGTTATTACGTTAAATAAGATTGTCACGGAACTCGCATTATTATTAACTATCTAAATATTGATCCTGAAAATAAATTCTAAGCAAATGTTTGCCGTACAATTCCCGATAAAAATAACTAATTAAAAAGGCCTCATCATGCACACGTATACATGTATTAAATCAGACGTAGGTTCATGATATATCGTATTTTATATATCAAATAAAAGATGGGCTACGCCTGAATGAGGCACATTTTCTATTTGAATGTTTTAATCGGTTCGAACCGAGCTACCGACTAGAAAGATGAACTTTCAAAGACTAGAACTTTTCTTGGAAAAAATACTCGAATCAGTATTGAATGTGCTTGTAAAAAAACAATTTTTCTATCCCTAACATTAAGAGAATGTAGCTGGCGTGAAAAATTATCGCATTGAAGTCCCGTTTAACTTAAAGTTAAATTCAACCAACATTTTTTATTGTTTTCATCCGAGCTTTATGTGGTGTTGTTATTACTGAAATGAAATTAAAATTAACTAAAAAGTTGGCGTATTTGTTTCAGAACTGAAGAAAAAAATAAGGATCTTGTGGGTTATACGTCCAGATTTGAAAGAGGTCACCCACGACCGCAGCACCACCTGATTCCGGAAAAATGAACTATCAAAGTATGCGTACGAGCAACGAAAATAAATAAAACCCATCAACAATGGCTTCACTGAGTTAATATAAAGCTTGCTAACCCATGACTGACTGGCCTGTCGCGACATTTACAAACCCGATCACCGGACAACGGGGTGGGATAGTTTGGTTCCAGCGAGGCGAAGGGCGCGGTAGCGCCCGGAGACGACAACTAAAATAATCAGAAAGCGAGCCGAAGGCTCGCCAATATCCTTTCCATTTATTGTTGCTAATATTTATATGGGTAAACATCAATAAGTTTCTAAGGGCATCATTTACTCATATGCATACTTCGATAGTTCATTTTTACGGAATCAGGTGGTGCTGCGGTCGTGGGTGACATATCAAATCGACCGCTGCGTTCTTTCCGATGTCCAGTTCACGCTTACAGAATTTCGTAGAAGTCATTTTGAAGGACCAACAATAATGGTATAATTCTATAACCTTGAAGAAAGGAAATTACGGATTCTTCACCTGCAATCTTTCTAGCAAGACTAATGAAACCCATTTTTAATTATGAAGATAATGGTGTAAAACCAGTTACATTTACACAAAACAATGCAGTAACATAATAGATACAATAATACAACAATTGCCGGACGTAAAACCCAAAGATCTAAAATTAATCATTTTCGCTTAAAACCTTAACATCTTCCGTTACTTATTTCAATGCAATTAAGTTTTATTCATTGACTAGCACAATAATCAACAGAAAATAGAGGAACAAACGAAATTAATTAATTTAACGAAAGACAAAAAAGTAAATAGAGTATGTTTACGAATCATGGTGAATATTATCCTCCGACCATTAGCTCGATTCTCTCATCCAGTTCTGTTACGTGAAAATTGTTTATATCAACAATACTTTGGAAAAAATGAAATTATTTATCTAATCACAATTTGTGGAAAATCTACGTCTAATTATGTAAGTTACTTACGTAGTTTTAAAAACAATTTTCTTTGGAGAACTCTACGCCACACGAAAATATCATTAAAAGCCGTTTATTATTAATATTTCAATTAAAATCCACAAATATTTGGATGCCATATAAACAAAGCAAAATTGCACAGAGAAATTGAAAAAAGATTTTAGGTTAAAAATTTTCCCATATAAATTCATTGGACTCTCAACTTCGGCGACAATAGGAGTTGTCATGGTGGCTTATAATTGGTATTATCATAAAATTGATAAAATCACCTATTTTTCTGATTCTAAACGCATTTTTACGTGAATTCGATGAGGATTCGGATTCTGTCTTCAATAAAGATAAACTTTGTTCTTCCTTTCATAGAGCCACCCAAGTCTCAAGTTCGTACCATGTTTCTAAGTAATTTTAAATTTCAAATGAAAAAGAAGCTGCACCCATCCCTATGTTATTCAAATGGAGAAAATGAAAAAAGAAAATATTTTAAAAAATTAGAAAGGTAAATCAAATCGATATAAAAACCTAACTACACCACCTAACTCTTTATTCCGGTTAAAATGATACATTTTTATTGTTTCAGTGTGCTGTAGTTGCTGAGCTATACAAAAACATACATGCACACATACACACACGCACGCACACACGAACGCAAGAACAGACAAACACACACTAAATTTTACTTTTTTCTTTTTCGTCTTACAACTGTCATTAATAATGCGTTATTTACATGCATGAGAAATAATTATGGAATATAGAATTTAATAAATTTGGTATAATTGTTGCAATGCAGGACAAATGCGTAACGAAAAATTTACGTTTTATCTGACTGATGAACTTTTCACTGAATAATATTTTTGATTTAACAAAACTGCAGACGATGTGAGAGTATGGAACTTAGAATTATGTTATCATACCGAAATTTCCGAAGTGAGAAAAATTATAACATACTTCAAACAGTTGCATGTATTCTTCTACGAAAAAGAATGAATGTATAGTCAATATAATAATTTACGAATGTTGTCTACTTTGGTTGCTATGAAATTAATTTCCCTCGCCTTCCTTCTCTCTCCATCCCTCCCTCTCATATTAAAAGCGTTCAAAGCACGTTTACACCTTAAGGATTGAAATAACAATATGATATCGAGTCTAACAATGGAATTAATAGGCAAGGCAGCATCCAGTTAAAAATGGCAAGATTTTCTCAAACTGCATGAATAAAACCTTTAAAATGAGCGATTTCGAACTGTATGCGGAAAAAGATGAACAGAATAAAAAACTTGATAATTGTTTCTTCAAAATGGTTCATATCCGAAGATTGTAGGTCAATTCTTTATAAATTTAATCTAAAAAAGAATGAAAGCCTGCACGTTGAAAAGTCCATTTTTAGGCGCGTTTCGCTTCCAGTGTGAGCGCCTATTATCGTCGGTCTGTATCCGTCCGCATGTTCGTTCTCGGCTTCTACAAAACGGATTTTCTTGAAATTTGATATTACGGACTTACTATCAAATATAATAAGAAAATCGCAAAAATGAATCACATACTCCAATCAGGGATACCATTTTACTGGTGACAAAAAAGTAAATTTTCGTCATATCTCGTAAAGTATTGCTTATATCAAAATATTTTTCAAATAAAAGTTGGAGAAATAGTAAAGAAGAGTATATATTTCCTTTCTTATACATTTTTATCGTAGGAGTTGCCATTATCTAGAAAATCGAACAATAATGTCTTAAAACGAGTTGAACTTAGAAATTTTCTTGCATGGCTACTCCTTCATTGTTGATAACATAAACAATCTCACAAACAAACATTTAATTTACTTACGTGTGCATGGGTTATTTTTAAATAGGAAGAAAATGGATTATTTATGATGAAGAAAAGAAATTTAAAACGCTATTTTCCTCACGTACAGGTATATAATTTCTTTCTAATACTCCATTGCACGAAACGCGCCCGTTTGTGATACGTTGTACACTTTCCTGTTATGTAAAACCTTATGGAAAATGGAAACGTCTTCCTTGGAGTCGATCCCAGGTTTTTTTTGAGATTTTTTTTCGTCATCACCTTAAAATATGTGAATTGATTGTTCCTGCCAAATTTAGAGTTTATACGTGTTTTTTATCGAGTTATTCACATTTTATAGCAAGAGAGTGTTGATGTGTGACAAATAAATAAATAAATACAAAGGGAAGTTAAAAAAGTGTGTAAAAGGCAATATCACTGTAATGAAGTAGTAATAGTAATTAGGTTTTTAGGTGCGTCGACAGCTAAGGTCATTTTGCACCGTCAAATTCTGCTAGAGAAAATCAACATACATCACAACATCCATGCCCGAAGCGGGATTCGAACCCGCGACCTTTGGATTAAAAGACAGGCATACTGCCTATCAGTCTAACCCGGCCGGCTCGCTGTAATGAAACTTCTAATAATGATACAATTTATAATTTAAGCTTCATTATTAAATCCTATCCTATTAATAATTAAATTTAATAACTAAAAAACAAAATGGCTGCTTATTTAAATTTACAGGGAGAAGATGATGCCGCAGGCACTTTTGGACCCCTCTTATTCTTTGAACTACCTCTATAAGGCCTCTTTCAGCTAGGGTTCTCTCATATTTTCCTGTATAAGCTTCCATTTTCAAAACATACCACGAGTTTGAATCCGTAAGCATTCAAATTAAAATTTCATATTTCCGGGTTTATCCTTGATGAACAACTTTAATGTGCACCTTCCACGAAATGATGAAAGCATTTCATCAATCGTTGTATGTACATAGTATTTCTTAAATAATTCGTCCAGTTTTTGGAAAACATCTCTTATTGGAGCTAATTTGTCTTGTTTTGGCATTTCAGCCCTAGTATTTCTGTCATTAAATTTAATGACAGACAACAACAAAAAAATTTATGCCTTCATAGATTTTCTAATTCAAATGGATGTAAACTATGACACTAATTTGTCTGTAACAGACCTGTAGTCTTAAATGCATGGGAGAAACTATACGACATTGGAACGATGAGTCGCGATAGGTTCAAAGAATTATTCTCCCATGCATTTTAGACTACAGGCCCGTTGCAGACAAATTAGTGTCATAGTTTACATCCATTTGAATTAGAAAAATCTATGAAGGCATACATTTCTGTGACAGTGATATTTTGTGTATATACCCTATCGGCCTCTTCGTTGCTGTACTGTACAATGATATTTACGATTTCTGGGGTAATCAACTTTCTGAAAGAATCACAAATACTGTCAGTTCTGCCTTCATTTGTTACACCTTCTTGTGATCAAATAATGTTCTGCAACTTTCTTCGAAACTGCACTGGTGGAACAGAAACATATTCACGACCACTTTTCGAAGTCAGTTTTCCACTTTTTGGAGTTCCGATAAGAGAATAATGGTCGGGTTCAGAATCACTGCCACATTGATAAATCACTTCGTCGTCTTCGGTAACAGACCAAGAAGACAGTCAAAACAATCACTTAAAAATAAAAAAACGTAACTTTTCTAATACAGATTACAGTACTAATTTTCTCCACGCAAGGAACTATCGATAGTAAGCAGTGTTGGAAGTTACCGGCATTTTCTAAGTAGGAACTCTTAAGGCACACTGTATGTTCACCTTCTAATGTAACTCTACCCAATATTGGGGAATCCTCGTATCTATCGCCTAGTGAGTATACTCATTCCAAATGCAAAGGTTACCAACTTTGCTGCAGACTTCTACTAATGAAATCATTTCATCGTATGCGCTATTGCAAAATGATGTACACAAATGATGAATTTTGCATATAAACAGAGGATATTTATTACATTCATCAATTTATATTACGAAAAGTCAGATAATAGTTGGAGAAAGTATTTTACGTGCAAGTTCATTGGAGGTCAAAAAGTGGCTACGGAATTAATCATTTTCCTCCAAATATGTAGTGTGATGTTTCCAGCCAAACTAGCGAAACTCTTCTATATAGTATACATATTTGGTACATACGTATTAACGGGGACCCAACTTAAAAATATAAATACGGAACAAATACCATTGAAATTGCGTTTTAATTTTTCATAACAACATTAACAGAAACTAATTAACATTTAAATGATTTCTTATAGAAAACAATTGAAAAAAACAATCACATTTTAATTTCTGGTGGCCAATATTTAGCAATTTCTTCTAAAATGGTATCAAAAGCGTCTCGATTGTTGAGAGAATTAAACCACATAAACTCTGCTAAATATGATTCTAAATGGTGGCGTGCTGTTTCTTGTTACGCCATTTAGCTGAACCCCACATTCGCTCTTCCTGATTGGCCTGTCTCGACATTTACAAACCCAATCACCGGACAACGGGGAGGTATAGTTTGGTTCCGGGCGAGGCGAAGGGCGCGGCAGCGCCCGGAGACGACAGCTGATATAATAACAAAGCGAGCCGAAGGCTCGCCAATATCCTTTCCATTTGCGGCACAACAGTCCAACGAGATACAATTCCTCTGCAGACTACAGATATCTTGGTAGAAACCAATCGGTACTTACCTAGTAAGTTGGGCTCCCCGTTAATACATAAGTATCGTATATTTATTGGCAATTAGACAAATCGGATCTTGTGGATTATACGTCAGGATTTTTAAAACATTAAGCTATTCTCGTTTATAACTACAATTGTTGCATATTTGTATCTATTATGTTACTGTATTGTTGTGTGTAAATATAACTGGTTTTACACCGTTATCTTCATAATTAAAAATGGGTTTCATTAGTCTTGTTAGAAGGATTGCAGATGAAGAATCCGTTATTTCCTTTCTTCAAGGTTATAGAATTATACCATTATTGTTGGTCCTTCAAAATGACTTCTATTTGATATACTAGGTCACCCACGACTGCAGTTCCACCTGATTCCGGAAAAATGAACTATCGAAGTATGCGTACGAGTAAATGATGCCCTTAGAAACTTATTGATGTTTACCCAAATAAATATTAGCAACAATAAATGGAAAGGATATTGGCGAGCCTTCGGCTCGCTTTCTGATTATTTTAGTTGTCTTCTCCGGGCGCTACCGCGCCCTTCGCCTCGCTGGAACCAAACTATCCCACCCCGTTGTCCGGTGATCGGGTTTGTAAATGTCGCGACAGGCCAATCAGTCATGGGTTAGCAAGCTTTATATTAACTCAATGAAGCCATTGTTGATGGGTTTTATTTATTTTCGTTCCTCGTACGCATACTTCGATAGTCCATTTTTCGGGAATCAGGTGGTGCTGCGGTTGTGGGTGACCTATATCAAATCCGGATGTATAACCCATAAGAACCGAAAAATCTATTAATGATTGTGAAAAAATGTTTTCACACAATCAACCGAAGTATATAGCGCGGACATTTTATTCGTCTTTATAGCAGCGTTGAAAAAACGACGGAGCATTTGGTTCCAAATGCTTTAAAGCTCCGAATGATACGTAGGAAGACCGAAATCGATTACCCTTCACGGAAATGTGATGGGCGTCTCCCAGTAGTAACCATCGCCGTAATTATCACCCATTGGTCACAGCCAAGAGGGGAGAAAAAGGCTTTCCAGCCTCCTCTCAGGGGAACCCTCTCTGTCTTTCTCGCTTTATCCTTTAAAATCATTGAGCGAGAGGTGTTGCAACGTCCAGCATCGCAATGCCACTACGCGAACCACAACGCCAAGGTTGGCTAAGGCATGCCACTCAATTTAGAACTTCCACGAAGCATCTTAGTTCGTACGACACCGTAACTGTATGGAAATTATCTTTATGGTAGATTGAAAATTAACTCCATTCCCAGCGGCGGAATAAATCCAAGTTCCACATCGCGCTTAAGGTGAAGAGAAATCATTTTGGTGGCTTAAAACAGAATAATGTCAAAAGAAAAAAAAACATTTCTGAATCTTTAAAGACGACAGTCGGATTGAGTCGGTGTGTATGGTAATGGCTTCACCGATAAATGAAAAAAACTCACGTTGGAAAATATAAATCTGTAAAATGATTAAAGTACTTACACTACTCATACATGTTAATAGTAATACAGTCCTCATTTAGTATTGAATATTATTCGTACAAGTTCGAGTTAACTTTAATAAGGCTATTTTTATAGATTTTGCGAATGTACTTGAACGGGTAACTTTATCATGGCTGATTTTTATCACTACCTGTGTCATTTATGTTTTGTAATCACTCCCAATGTTAACTAATTGAAATAAAAATGTAATCATGTATGAACTTCGATTAGGGCACGTGAGAAATAATTTAAAAACATATTAATGACTATTTTTTGCTTTTAACATGATGAGCCTGTTATAATGGATTTTAATGCATCATATAAGTGTATATTTTTTTCGAAATAGTTATTGGAAAGTTAATTTCACCCACGAATGCGTAAAATGCGATTCAACCAATATCAAGGACGTCCAAACCTTTATCGCCACGGTATCGTATGCAGGTGTTTGTTTTCCTTATCGCCCACTCCATAAACCCTCCACTTCCCAAAATCAAACAGCTCCAAAAGCAAAATTAATGCAAAAACCATTATATGGAAAGGCATATTTACAGTTTTCGGCGAAAGAGGAAAATAAACGAGGTTTATTTTTTATCAATGAAACCAGTTATTTGGAGTGTTCCCCTTTAAACATCCGAGAGACGAGAGAGAGGGTGTATGATGAAGATTGCTTCCTTTCCGCGTCAGGAGGCAGGTTTAAAAAATATGGAGAGAGAGAGAAATACAGAAATTTTTGGATTACAAAGTGTTCTCAATCGACTTCCGAGAAATTCCAAATTCCCATCTCCCAACCCCCTCCCCTTTGGATATCAGGGCTCATCCTCTGAAGCATTCACAAGATGAGGAAGAAGACTTTAAAATTTCACAAGAGGCTAGCACTACTACTCCTTTCTATCTTCCTCTTAGCCCTCTTTTTATTCCTTTTTCATCCCCTCTTCTCTCTTCCTCCTCCCTCTCCTACCTGAAATAAACACTCCTCATCTCTATTTACCTTAAAACACCCGCACCACAAACATTCTCATTCCAATTCATTAACTCGAGCTGAATAGCAATTATTTTCGAAAATATTTAAATACCCACATATGTATATATAAGTGGTACTGCGTGTTTGTGTTTTTCTAACAGAAGTTATCATATATAACTGCGTTTATCTGTAATTCATTTTGTGAACTTATCTTTTGTGATCCTCTTTAAATATTGCTATCAGTAGATTTTGCAGCTTTTTCACTTCTCCCTTCCTGTGTGGCTCTTTTCCAGCAGTGGGATTTTTCCTAGTACAATTTCAATTATCATCAGTTTTTCCCCCACAAGAAAATCTCTATCTCTTTTCATTTCCAAAAACTCTTGGAATTTTATTTATGTGGCACTTTATTTTATGTAATTTTTATTTTGTTTATGCTTTGTTACTTTTTTCTTGTTTATAATTGAAAATGGGTTAGATGGAAGAAGAGTGCCTAGTCTCAATCTCTCCCAAATAAAGACGATTATCCATCTATCTCCCTTCTCTCTCACCTTTGCCGTTTATCTTCCATTCTCTCAATTTTCTCATTCTGCCTCTCACTGATTTGTGTTTCTATGTGCATTTATGCACGTTTTTATATGGGTACAACTTTGTACTTTATCGATTTGTTATTTATTTGTCCTAAGCAGGCGAATTGCCTGGTAGAAACAACTGCCAACGACATCTGTTACTTATAATACAAATATAATGTTGTAGATCGTGAATATTACATTCTTATTTTTAGAGATTTTTTTTACCGAGCTACAGATTTACCGGTATGAGATTGGCCTCCAGTTACGGGGCTCATGCAGATTTATAAAACCTTTCTTGCGGCGGTTTTCCTCCAGGTTTGCTTTTACCAAACGTTAAGAAATTTCTTCATATGTGGATTTCCCCGCTAAAATTGATTAAAACAAATCTATAATAATCTTTACTATATTTCAAATTGTACGTTTGATTCTATTTATCTTATATGTTTGTACGTATTGCATTACATTTTATTGCACTGCAATATTTATGACTGCCTTATGACGAATAGGATAGTAAAGGTAAGGTTCCAAGCTTCAACAGCCTAAATAAAAGGCTCTTGTCAACCATACCTTAAATTCTTTCTTCTTTCTTTTTCTTCCTCTTGTTATCAATCACATTTCTCCCATATCATCTCTCCTGTAACCTCCAGTTTATCTCTCCCCATATTTCCTCGTCTTCTATTATTCTCCATTCGTTTCCCTCTGCCCTTTCTTTATTCTTTCTTCATCTCACCTTACTCCCTCTTCTCTTTCTCTCTCCTTTCCATTCGCTCCACGTTTATTTCACTTCTCCTCCTAATTCTCTCTCTTTCTCGCTCCCCTGCCGCTCGACCGTAAATATTTCGAGAGAAAATGAGAGGGGAAGAAGTGTGGGTGAGAGGAAGAAAATGATTCTCCTTTTTTCTCGCCTGGAGAAAAGTGCGTGGCGCAGGAACCCGCGAAGAGAGATTTTTTTTCGGTTTATCTCAGTCTTTTGCGATTATTTTTTTCTTCCCTTTTACACGTGGGACATTTTTCATAAATATAAGGAGGTAGCAGCATGGTTCATTAAAATTGCAATTAATTTCAAGCGTCTATTTTTTTCGTCTGATCCCTATTACTTAGCATAATTTGTTTGGGGAGAAATTTATTGAAGTCCTCGCTAATTCGATCTCGTGTATTGTCCTAAAAAAGATCAAAACCAAAGGCGAGGGTTAACAATTATATGAGTGAAGATACTTGATACTTTTCAGTTTTTAAATTCGAAGTGCTATGTACTTCGCCTTCAAAACCAAGGTTGATATTATAATTTGGCTCGCTTACGTAGTTTTGCTATGACTTCATAATCTGACTCAGAGCGATGAACGCGAGTGGAGAATTCATAAGCCACCAAAAGTATTTTGAAATACAAAAACTATCGTAAAGGCGAAAACTAGTAACCAAAATGGTTCTTTAATTTTTCCAATTAAATTCGTTTTGAAGAGAATAAAAAACACACTTCCTTTTAGGCATTTCGAGAAATTAGGATTAAAAAGTCACCTTGTGCCTTATATTGAAGTTATTCCGCAACTATAACTAAAAGGCTAACGCATTGTCCATTGTATTAATGTTTATTAATAGTACAATTTTCCGTTAAAAGTAGTGGTCAACTATTAAAATTTTAAAAAAATTAATGTTATAGAATATATTATATGAATATAATCGAATCGTTTTACAATTCCGATACAAATTCATCAATTATTTCCTTCATTAAAATTTAATGTTAACTTTTACAACTCACCCTAACAGTTGTTTCGATAATAAACAAAAACTGCTATCCTATACGTCAATTCATTTTTTTCTCGAGATTTCGTAATGTCAGAAAGAATGTGGTAGCCCTTGATAATTAAAAATTCTCACTTCCGAAAACGCGAAGTTCTGGTGTTCAAAACAAAGTTTTGGAGTAATTAGACTTGTGTCTGAACTTTGACCTTAAGAAAATTATTTTTCCTATTTAGTCGTTCCTGTATTCAAGTCCAAAATTCGTATCATGATTCTAACATAAGTAATGTTAGAATGTAAGTGAAAAATATGCTACGCCCATCTCCGCATTAATCAAATTGAAAAAAAAAACGCTCCTGGAATCGAAATTATGATATTAACGAAAAAATGAAGTATTAACGAAAATTTAAAAAGGATAAAGCCGATTGAATCCTGAAAGTATGATTGAAATTGGAAAGAAACTGATAATTGTTATACTTATTTATTATAATTTCATAAACGATCATTACTTACTTGAAATAGGATAATTATATTCGCTTAGAAGGTAATGTGATATGGCAGTATATAAATTACATCGTTTAAAAGAAATATTTTATAACATAAAATAGTTAAAAATAACTCACGGAATATACAGGATAAGCATATGAATCATTAATAACAGAAAATGGAAAACTCGGCCTAAATAAAAATGAATATTTTAGTAAAGTTTTGAATTCGGCTTAAATTGATATGAATAAAGTGACCGATTCTCAAATGCATTCAGTATATAAATGGAATTTAACTAAAGGTATTGATTAAAGTATCTCTATGAAATATTCGTAAATTTATAAAAAAAATATAAAATACATAACCATTAGTGTTACTTACTCGAATATAAATCAAAAGCAACAAAATAGAAAATAAACTAATAGGACAAAAAAATAAGAGAACGATTTCCATCGAGAATAACTTTGCTATTTACCGCCTACATATAACCGTAATTAGGTTTCGCTAACGGAATGCAGCCGTAAAAGCAATTTGCAGAGAAAATGAATAAAAATAATAAAAAAATCACGCCGCCCTGAGCTATTATTCCATTGAAGGGAAAATGAAATTCGAGAGGGAATCCTCCATCACATAAAATTAACCATAACGGGAAAAATACGAAGTAACATCTTCGTCGGAATATGAAATTTCGCATTCTTGCAGATTTTTCCCAGACGTAAACGCTCTTAGAAACATAATTAGGCTTAAAACCGATTAAAGTGCATATATAATCATGATTAATGCTGACGGAACGTTTCCGTTAGAACACCCTCCGACTTAAATTAACTATCACCGCGCAATATGAGCACCACTAGAAGGCAACGGAACAATCTAAATATATCTATTAATATGGAGTTTCTCGTCGTAAATATATCGCTTAAAGGGAGAATTTTGTCATTCATAATTTTTGTCTCGCGGATGCCCACGCTCGTCAAAATTGTTTCTTTCTTTCTTTTTTAATTCCATTCAGCTTCCAGGGCACTCACCACCGACAAAGAGGAGATTTCGCCACGGTTACCATATTAAGAGAGCAAAGGGAACACTTTTGAGCCAAAAGCGTTTGGCCTCTTACCGTAACCCCGTAAATTATTTAAAGTTCGCTTTTCTATCAAACGCGAAAAAAAATAGAAAAATAAAAGAAATGCGCAAAATATTAAAGGGTAGAAAAAAAAACGCACTGGCGCGGAGGTCGCGGAAAATTTAGCGTTCGGAAAGAAAATGATTATCCAACTTTAAAGCGGTATTTATACCTTAGTGCACTTTCCTGAATGTAGAGTGTACCACTGAGCCGGCGAATAAAAGCTTCTTGCGCTGTTAAGTTATCAGGAAAGGAAGGAAAAATTAGTGTGATGTCGACACGAGTCGTGCCGATTATTTGGTTCGTTTTTCGAAATATTTTTGCGAGCGAAACTCGGCGGCTCCGCTCTCACACGTCGAAATTGCTGGGAAATTTACTTTACAAAAAAAAAAACAAATGTCGTTTCTTTACGCGGCGCCTATATTCGTCGGAAATTCGTTCCCAGAATGACGAAGTAAGCGGAGCGAAAAACTGCGGTAAAATCTGTCATTTAACGAAACACGTGCGCGAACGACTGTCGTTTCCTGTTTTTTTTCTTTAATATGATTTTTTTCTGACTGAAATCGATAAATTTAAAGAATAAATATTTAAAAAATACATATTCTAACATTAAAAATTATCACCTTAAAATCCACTCGAGAAAAAATGTATGCTGGAATTTTGATTTTATAATAAACAATTGAAACCACTTAATTCACATTAGGACAACATTTTACACTCTGTAACATGAGAGATAAATCTTTTAAAATGTTTTTCAAGAAACTTCATTTGCTAATAATTGCGAAATATCCTATTTTATGTAAAACGAAGAACCTTTATTTTTAAAAAATTGAATACGTCTACTTAGAACAAAATCCGTCATCACAGAGAATATTATACACGGACATAGATCTCAAAGTAGGCTCATACTTCCTAGAAGCTTCCATGTCACACTATAATAGGCTTCAATGGAGTCCTTCATTCTTTATAAGCGTACGATTTATCTACTTAGCATCCGTCAGTGTAGACACGTGAAGCTTTACCATTATAGGCTAAAGTTAACTCTTAGGATGATCCGGGAACGGTATTTGTTCTTTTTGCTCCTCGTTGCATAAGCTTCAGTGTGAAAGATAGGCAACGCAGGTGTCCAAACGAACGGGTGGCAAAAACTGCTCGTGGATGCATACATTTACTTTAAGAATCTTAAAACTGACGTTGCAGAAGGTAGATATGGAATCTTATTGCGAAATAAAAAGTGTTAGATTGAGTTTAAAAATCTGATTAAATTTCTTTAAATAAAAAAGAAGACACCAACTGTGAAGAGGGAAAAACAAATGAAACGTTTCAAGTTGAGCAACATATGACGCGAGTGGCCGATGAAATGGGCGTATATCTGATGGGAGTAACGAAAGCGAAATGGAATAATATATAGTCCTTGATTTAATGGAAATACAAACAAAAAATTCTCTCAACTACCGGCTGCGATTAAAAGTGCGGATGACTTATCGAATCAAATTTCCAATCATATCGAGAAAGTTTTTATATTAATCGAAACAATCTTTCTGCCTCAGAAAACGTCAAAAAAAGAGCGATCGTGAATAAACGCTTTCTTTGCGTAACCTGATCCTGCCAAAATTTCATGAAAAGTCAACCAAAACTCTTCCATTTCAGTAAATTTTCATTTTTAATCGAGTGCGCCATCAGATTCTTTATAAAGAATCTCTGATTTGTAAATGAATCGTTAATGTCTAATGTGACTAATCAGGCTCTTACTCCGATTCCTAAATGAAAATATCTAAATATTGAAAAGGATTTAACTGATTTTGTGGTATTTCTCACTCAGGCACATATGCATTATAATAAACATTTAAATTTAACACAAAGGTATCCGCACATTTATCCTCTATGGCAGCGTTTCCCAACCTATGGTCCGCGGACCACTTGTGGCCCACGAAGGTTTTGTTGGTGGTCCGCGGAGGTTTCTAAATTGTAGTTTTACTTAGGCCGCACCTCATATTTAGTTGGAATTTTTTTGAGAAAGTTAAGCAAGTTTTACACTACAGGTATTGAATGTTGTTATTAATGACGTTTGTAAAACTATTTCATATTTTAAAAAATCTCCTGTACAAATGTTGAATAAAACAAAAAATAATCAGGTGATGCTCAAACATACAGAAACGTGTGTAATATACTATTTGAAAATGGTAAAATAAACTACGTAACCAAGTAACACCTTTTCTTAAACGCAGATACAGTAAGTAGGTTAGTGTAAGAAATGAGGTGGTCCGCAGGGCCTCAAAGGGTTGCTGAAGTGGTCCGCGGAGTTCTAAAGGCTGGAATTGGCATTCACAACGAAAATACCTGACTTTTCCGCAATATGCCTATGTTACTTTTTAGGAAGGTTTAGAAATATTTTTCTGCTAGTTTACATTAAGCTGCCGTTAATTCTTTCTACGTAAACAATCGATGGATTTGTACTTGGGATGAAAGTGACATTTCGTTTACAGGACTAACGAGTTGTCATTAGCTTTTTCAGCGATATATAATTTTATTATTCGTAGCCATTCTCACTCATCTAGCATTCTTATTTACTTTCAGCTAAATGAAAAACGACATTTTGACGTTAGTGATAAAAGCTCCAGGCTTAATTCGAAAAATGAATGATAGGGCTCACCTCATAGCTTGAACCTAATTGATGATCGATACATCTGCAGCAGCCATACAGCCATGGAGAAGGTCAGACGAGCATTTCGAATAGAGATAGTCGATTCTAAAAAAATAACAGATTGATCATAAATACCAAGTGCGACAAAACAACAATATTTTATTATCGATTGCAAAATGAGTTATAAATATTAAAATGCTGCACTTCATTCATCATTCATAAAACGCGTCTATTAAAAAACAAGAATGTAGACATAGTAACACTTTCTATGAAGGATTCAACAAAAACATTTCTACTGTTAAACTAAAAAAGTATGTTGATTTTCCTACTCTTCTATGGAGAAAGGGGTCAAATATTCCATCAAACTATATATGTCTTTTTGGCCTGCTTGGATTTACGATAGTTGAAAAGTTGAGTCTTCTAGCAGAAAAACTTTGGCAGAAATGTTATTCTTAAGGCATGAATGTTCCAAAAACATACCAGCTATTTTGTAACCTTTAGGTTAATATTCTTTAAAGACGTATCCTAAGCAGAACACACTCGAAAAATCTTTTGACGAAAAAAAACTGCCGACGTAGGCTATCCAGAAACTTAAAGCAACGGAAAAGCAGAGGGAGTTGGAGTAAATTCCTTAAAAACAGCGATATTTTGATGAATATAATATTGGTGAAAAAACAGGAAAACAAGCTAGGAATGTGTACAGCGTATCACAAATAGGCGCGTTTCGTGCAATGGAGTATTTGAAAGGAATGATATACATGTAGGTAAGGGAAATAGCGTTTTAAAGTTCAATTTTCGACATATATTCTCAATTTTCTTCCTATTTAAAAATATTGCATGCACACATAATTAAACGTATTTTTGCGAGATTGTTTAGCAACAATGAAGAAGTAACTATGCAAGAAATTTTCAACTCGAATTCAGACATTCTTGTTTGAATTTATTGAAAACGGCGACTCCTACGATAAAAAATATATAAGAAAAGAAATACACCACTACTTAGTTCTACAAGTTTTATTTGAAAACTATTTTGATATGACCAATACTTTACGATATAAAACGGAAGGTTCATTTTATGTCACCAGTAAAGTGGTACCCCTGATTGGCTTACGTGATTCATTTACGCGACTTTTTTTATTGTCTTTGACTGTAAGTCCTTAATATCAAATTTCGTGAAAATCCGTTCGGTAGAAGCCGAGAACGAACATGCGGACGGACGGACGGAGAGACCGACGCTAATAGGCGCTCACGCTGGAAGCGAAACGCGCCTAAAAGGGTAGAGGATAATCGAGGGCGCTACTGAGATTAACAACAAGTTAGGAAAGTGTACAACGTATCACAAATGGGCGCGTTTCGTGCAATGGAGTGTTAGAAAGAAATTATATACCTGTACGTATGGGAAATAGCGTTTTAAAGTTCTTTTCTTCATCATAAATAATCCATTTTCTTCCTATTTAAAAATAACCCATGTACACGTAAGTAAATTAAATGTTTGTTTGTAAGATTGTTTATGTTAGCAACAATGAAGGAGTAGCCATGCAAGAAAATTTCTAAGTTCAACTCGATATAAGACGTTCTTGTTTGATTTTCTCGATAACGGTTACTCCTACGATAAAAATGTATAGAGAAGGAAATACTCTACTTTACCAGTTCTACAACTTTTATTTGAAAAATATTTTCATTTGAGGAATACTTTACGAGATATGACGAAAATTTAATTTGTTGTCCCCAGTAAAGTGGTACCCCTGATTGGCGTATGTGATTCATTTTTGCGATTCTCTTATTATATTTGATTGAAAGTCCTTAATATAAAATTTCATGAAAATCCGTTCAGTAGAAGCCGAGAACGAACATGCGGACGGACGGACGGACCGACCGACGATAATAGGCGCTCACGCTGTAAGCGAAACGCGCCTAAAAAGATCTTTCGTCTAATTGTGTCTTAAAGCATTAAAACTAATGTTGCGTAGAAGTAGTAGGTTAGACGATATAACTATGAAGCCTGTTAAAAAACATTCGTAGAACAGGTGAAGGTGGGCGAAAAATTCCGTGGGATCAGATTATTTTATGAGAGAAGATAGAACGGACATAAGAAGTCGACAAAAATGAGAATCAAGTAATGGCGAAATAGCACTTTGAAGGATAATAGCACCGGTCAGTACATCCAATATGCGACGGCATTAGAGTTCCTCTGGATGCGATAAATTTTTATTATCCTAAAAGAAATTATATATGAAGGGCGCAATTAAGTGAATGGTAGGAACGGACGAGTTTTTTTAAAAACTCATGCGTAGTGGAGTCGCGGAATGTTAACTCCGGTCATTCCCCCTCTCGTAAAAATGAAACGCAATTTCATCTTTAAAAAATCGGTACAACATACATGGTACAAACTTTCTCATATACTTACCAATGCGTAGTTTAGTTATCTTTAGAAAATGAAAATTGTTGTAGCCATTTTTGAGATAAATTATTGTTAAAGTTGCCCAAGAATAAACTACCCTTATATTCATATTTTGAGAAATATGAACTATACAGTATTATTGAAGACGTAAACTCAAGTAACTGTACGAAATTTGATCAAAATCGTTAGTGCCGTTTTTGAGAAAATCGAACTATTGTTAAAGTTCCCTAGAATAAACTAGCCTTATATTCATTTCTGAGAAATATGAACTATTTGGGATTATTGAAGAAGTAAATTCAAGTAACTGTACGAAATTTTATCAAAATCGTTAAAGCCGTTTTTGAGAAAATCGAATTATTTAAAAGTTGTCTAGAATAAACTACCTTAATGATTGAGCAATGCCAACCATTTCTTCAAAGCCTCTTCTCTGTATGATAAAATACCTAAGTACGAGATTTCATTCATTTTCGCTCTACCGTTTAGGCTCTAGATCCTATAACAGACAGACGGCATTGCGAAAACCACTTTTTCGGACTCTGCTATACATAAAACGTATATTTCCGTCAAAATCTCGAAGTCAAATTTTTTCGCGATTACAATATGTACTTAATGTACTTTGTATATGAGAAAAAAAAGCATATCGTACCTTTTAGTTTCTTCATAAACGATAAATTATCGAATGTTTTCTATTATGGGGGAGGTAAGTACTCAAAGATTTGGCTTGAACCATTTTCAGCACGGCGAAAGTAGCAGAAAAAATATGAAAATATTTTTAAAAAATCAATGTGTAGCTAGTTTAACATTAGCGTTTTAACTGAGTTTTAATCTCATCTCTCATAAATCGTTCAACGTTTTCAACGAAGGCGGCCAGCGGAAAACGCAATTATGGATAACTCGTGAGATAAAATGCCTATAAATGAAGTGGAGGGTAATAGTTTATAAAAAAAATTGTTCAAAATTATTTTTTTAAACATTTATTTTATTTTCCATTGATATTTTATCTTTATTTATTTACATAACAGTCCGGCATTTATGACATACGGAATTTACTGGCATTTTCCTCGCACTTTTTCTTCAGAATATCAGGACTAAAATATCGTATGGATTATGACAGGATTATCTTTACGCTGTTAATGCGTTTATTCACAATACATTTTTACGTTTTTCCGGAAAACTATATGAGATGGGAAAACTTCAAATCAGTAACGCAAATTCCACTTTTTAAAACTAGTTTCACCTAAAATACTTTAATTTTCAGCAAAATATCAAATCGAACAACAGAGAAAATAGTTTCATCGTTACGTCAAAAATTCTTTTTTTTTCGCGTGTCCTCTTGGCTAGCACAACGACATTGTAAAGAGTCGCTTACAAGTTTTCGTCATCTCCGAATAAAAGGGGAAATAAGGAGACATTATTTGAAACGGTTTTATAAAGCAAGTCGAAATCGAATCTCGCAAAATCCCGACCTGCTGCTCTGTTATCACTTTAGGTTTCCTTTTTCCTTAATAACTGCAGTTGAAACAGGCTTTTATAAGGATAAAATCGGTACAGCATACATTGTACAAATTTTCTCATATACTAATGCGTCGTTTAGTTATCTTTAGAAAATAAAAATCGTATGAGCCAGTTTTTAGGAAATCCAATTTTTGTTAAAGTTGGCCAAGAATAAACTAGCCTTATATTCATTTTTTTGAAAAATATGAACTATTTGGTATTATTGAAGACGTAAACTCAAGTAACTGTATGAAATTTCATCAAAATCGTTAGAGCCATTTTTGAGAAAATCAAATGTGTAGAATAAACTTCCCTTAATTAATGAGCAATGTCAACCATTTCTTCATAGCTTCTTCTCCGTATGATAAAATGCTAGGTACGAGATTTCATTCATTTTCACTCTAGCGTGTAGGCTCTAGAGCCAGTAACAAACAAACAGGCAGACAGACATACGGCATTGCGAAAACCACTTTTTCGGACTCAGCTACACCTAAAACGTATATTTCCGTCAAAATCTCGAGGCCGAATTTTTTCGTGATTACAATAGGTACTTTCTCAATATACTTCCTATAGGAGAAAGTAAAAATGAGGCACGAGGATTATGTCAGTAAATATAGTACGTATTGTTATTGATTCTTTATCATATCACGCAAAACTTAGTTCGTGTGGCTAGTAAATACGTATGGCAGGGAAATTCGTTTTTCACCGAAAAAGCAATTATTCTAAAACCAAATGAATTTGCCAAATATTTTTCCTACCTAACATAAATTATGTAAAAGTATCTGAAAATCAGAAGAAAAAAGTCTTCCATAATCAGGAATAGAAGCCGGTTCTTCCACTTGGCGGGGTAGATATTCTACCACTGCCTAAATTACACAGACAAAGATTATAAAAAAATTCAAAATTAAAAGTAAATGATATTTCGTTAAATATCCTCGCAAGGTGGCTGAAACTAAATTTAGAGCAGCATATGGTGCGAATAGCAAAGGTATGAATTCCGCGAATGAGTCGAAGAGACAACTTTGGTGAAATTAATTATAAAAGCTTTCCAATTCTAACTCAAAGGAAGGAGCTTTTATCTGTCAGTGTGTAACTTTCGCAAGAGACTAATATACGGATCCAAATTAAACGTACCAAGTATTCGCCAACAAATGTCTTGATGGATTGAGCGTAAAATTTCATTCAATTTATATACCTTCAAAGGAAACGTCATTGGGAACGCTAATTTTCATTAGTAAAGATTAATTTACCATGATGAATCTATTGATAGCATGACACCATGTTAACTTCAACATCGGTCTGGTAAATGAAGACAATATTAACCTTAATATAGCACATGTTTAAGATTTACTAAAGGTCACTGCCCTGGCCACTCCGCGGCCCAATCCGTTGAGATTGGCGGCTGCGCCGCCAAATGGGGTTAGATTCCAGCATTCAAACGATGAAATAAAGATTCAATTGCTTTGATTAAATCGTTAGAAACGCTTCCCATACGCTGTTAACTGAATAATTATTCGGAAATATTTAAGTTGTTATGTATACAGTTTAACGTTGCTACAGCAATAATTTCGATGCTTAAATAAAAGTTCGAAGCGAATAACGATTTCCTTTAATTTATTTGAAGGTTTAATTGAATCGAAGGCAACAATGATGGTCGCCTTAGCAACGCCCGGACAGAGTACGAAATATCTAAAATTGCGTATTTCTGAAATCTTCGACCGTGTAACATGTAATGCAAGAATAAGATAGTACATATACAATTTTGAGTCGAATAAAGCCAAAACGAAGAAAATTGGTCCATATTTAGGTATTTTGATGAATGAAGGAAAAACCCTTGCACTCTGAAAAATCGAAAATCCCGTGTAATCTTTTGGGAAAATATAATTGTCTCCTGGATTCGAACCCGGGACATCATTAAACGAAAATAGTTTTCCAGGGACCTCCTAGCTAGTAGAAACAAAACGCCGTTTACTACATATCTCTACGACGAACGGTGCTCGGGATATTATGCTGCCTGTATTTTTTATATTCTCACCTGTAGGAAAAATTGGCCTTTATGTACTTACTAAGGGATTAATGGTAAAAAATTTCAAACAAATATATAATTTTTCACAAATAATTTGAAAGACAACCTCAACAACTGAACCTGCGAAAAAACATAAGTATTTCGAGAAAAATATATTATGACATTTCGTCCTCTTGACAATAAAATAAGAAAAAAACAGAAATACATTTTTAACTTAACGCTAGTCTCCGCCAAAATGTTGTAATTCCTCGAGAAAAATATTTGAAACGCCGTGCCTCACGAAAAGAATATAGAGGGAACACGGATATTCTTGAATTGTTTTTTTGAAATCGCTGGCACCACCTCGTCTCTTTCGGATGGGTGAGAACCGTCGAGATACGAAGTCGTGCCATTAAAGACGTGCGTGCGGAAGAGAAACGACACGCGCGAATCCGAGTGGCCAAGTGCGAGACGGCGCACGCCCACATATTTTTACCCCTTCGATTCTTTTGTATTCCTCTTTACACAAGACTTCACGTTACGTATTTTCTATAGTATACGACATGTATTTAAAATTCATGTACTGACGGCATCGGACTTGCGCGCGCGGATGTTTACGTTTCGTAATTCATAAAAAAATAAACAGGCTGCGCTTCGTTAGATTCCTGAGATTCCTTCAGGATAAACGCTTGAACGCAGAATTCTATCGGTATTTGCGACTTACGCTCACATCTGATAAATATATGTCATCAAATATCTTCGATGGACGAGAATTTTCCTTCCAGTACAAGAGACACATGTTCGAATCTCAGTTTGGGTACGGACGTCTTTATATATTTTCATTAGCTCTTAAGCAGCATTTCCTAAGACTTTTACAAATACCTTTAAATCAGTAACAAAGACCATCAGAGTCATCCTTGTCCGCAACAGGCTCTGAGCACGTGACCTTAGTGTTGCCAAGCAGACCCGCTGGCCACCACTCTAATAAACCCGGAAAAAGTCTATCGTAATTGATCTCGGAGACAAAATGACCATAAATAAGTAATTAATAATACACTTTTTCCTATTTTCCCCATTGCGGATTCCACGTTCCTGTTTCGGATTTGCCGAATTCTACGTCTGGCGCTGGATAATTATTTGATTTACCACACGATCCCATTAGCGTCGGCATTCGCCTTATCTGAATGGCGAGCACGCGTGCCAGAAAACACGAGATGAGAAACGCTTAGGCACGCGATGGGAGAAGATCGACCTTCGGTTCACCAGAACCATTCCTCCGTAACCTTGTCTGATTATGAGAGATGCTATCGCTATCTGTCTTCTTCCGGTTGTGCGCGAGAGAAAAATAAACCTCTGTGTTGACGGGAATTGCGAGCGATTGATTTCGATTAAAATAAACAAAACTAGTCGTAATTCAATCCGATTCAAAAATTATATTTGTGGATACATGTTTTACTCGTCAAAATGAATTTCGGTTAAGGGATTTTACCTTTCGTATCAAAAGAATGGAATGTAATAGTAATTAAATGTCAGAGTACCTATCTCTAGAATTAAAGTTTATAAGAATAAAATGATGTTGTTTTTCGGAAAGTTTTTGTGGGGATTACTGAGAATCTAGTCAAAAAATATTTATAGTAATTACGAGCGTTCAGGAAATTTTCAGTTTTGAAAATAAATTTTGGAAGTTAAAATTCAAATGTTAATTATCCTGACAAATTTTATGCAGAGAACATGCGGATCAAAATTAGAATTTCTTTGTAAATCTAATGAGATAGTTCGAAATTATCGTTCCATACCACATATCGCCATATAAACTAATGGAGATAAGTTCACTTAAAATATCAATAACTCAAACAATGGATCTACATTGAAAATGGAATTGCCTTCACTTAAACCAAGAGGTTTCAGCAGGTTATCTTGTGGGAAGTATATACCTAGATGTTCTCTAAGCCTTGCTGCAGATTTGAGAGTCCCTTTTTTTAGAATTCCCAGAAATTTGCCAAATAAATTTTTAAAAACAAATTATTAAACTTGGAAATTTCACAGGGTCCATGAGAATGATTTTTAGAAGATCTCTAAATAAAAAAAAAGCAGAATGGACACGGAAAGAAAATGTGATCCCGCAAGCATGTAACAGATTTCAGGATACATGCAAAAACACAAAGCATAATGATGTTACAAGGTTTGCTTAGAAACTAAGATTCCGCTCACCCAAGGTACTTGAAATTTCCGAAGTATGATAATAAGAAATAATATAATACACAAGTGTAACGTGGATGAGACAGGCTGTGAATGAGTATGCGCGAGATATTCATATCGAGTCCTTCAATCATCGGCATACGAGGTTATGAAAGAGAAATTATAAAGCCATTGAATACTCTCCGAGCGGAAGTAATTCCAAATGCCTGCCGAAGAAGGTCGAAATCCCAAAAGCATTGAAAACTCCTCTATATTCAGTGTCTCTCTTGTTCTGACGAAGGGATCATCCCGAAAACTCCATCATCTACGTCTACAAATATGTCTCTCCGACACCCCATCGACTCTCCCGGCGTTTTACGTGGGCCTCGGCATAGATACGTTTCGTGAATAAGAAGACAACACGCCTTCCTTAATCTTTACTGTGTACCAGCACGGCAAAAAACATGGCATTTCCAACGGAAAACGTCAGTAAGTTTTTTAAATCTTCCAGGTCAGATTGTTTCCGCACGCTGCTGCAACTCCACGCCAACCGTTTCCAACGCAAAGTTCATGATAAAACAGAAAAATACCTCTAAATTTCATCACGAAATTTTCCACGCATCCGTGGGCGTGATTGTGCATACATGCACGTACAAACACAACGATTTTTGGAGTTTTATCTACGAAATGTTTTCTACCATCGTCTACGAACGCCTTCATCATCTTCAATGCCGAAGAGGATGGTCGAGCTGAAATGCTCGATCGATGAAAAGGTATCTCCGTACGTGATGTGATTTCTCAAGTAATTGATCGCTGCGGCGGAAGAGGACGACTGACTCTTCATTGTTTGAGGGCGCGGTTTTCAATCAAGACGGGTGCAGCGGTTTCTTATCCACTTAAAACTGCAATCTTCGAGGGGATTGCTCCGACAAAAAGTAATTTAAATTGCTAGATTGCTTGACTTCTTCACCGAGAAGGAAAAGAAAGGTAGTATTCTATTCGAGTGGTTGAAAATACATTTTTATATCCAGTTACAGCATCAACAACCAGAATGTTTCCCTACTTTAAAAATCTATATATTTTTATGCAATCAATTTATTTATATCTATCTCCTCGATTGCCTAGCGCAGTTAATCCCAAAAAATTTGAAGGCGCGTCCCCGTTAAGAAATATAATTTTGCTGCATACTCACCTAAAAGCCACATCGCAACCATTCATTCGTTTGTTAGTAATACAAAATCATCAATTTATTGGAGGAAAAACGTTTCCCCTAATGACATAGTTACATTTCAAAATCGTTGGTTTATTTATTTAACGTTTTCGCTGAATCTTTAACAATCAGCTGCGTCACACCGACATGCAGCGGCACCACATCTAGAAAACACAGGCCTAGTGTATTATGCAAAAACTACCTGAAGACAGCATTAAGCACTAGGAATTTTAGCGTTTTAGAGAATATAATATAACGTGACTCGGATGAAATTCGTAAAATTTCTCGGTCAAGACATACACGTGACAATCAAAATTAAAAAATCTGACTGACTCAACAAATATGTACTAAAAATGAAAGGCCATTGAAGAGCTACATTTTCAATGTGACCACATTACCACTGAAAATGGGTCAGGAAAGAAGGCTGGAATTTGTTACTACCTAAAATACGCATCCTAATTCTTAAATCCAGTTTTTGCAAAAAAAATTCTTAATTTATTCGGGAAATAAGGCTTACCGTTAAAAACCTTCAAAAGTGAGAAATCGCAAAAAATCTGAGATCCACACCAAATAATTCTTTCAGGACGCTTTATTTACATGAGTGTCTTCTTTCAACTCCTAATTGGTTTGATTTTTTAGAAGAACGAGGTACACGTATACTACGATATATATGATAATCTTTATAACCATTACCAATATGTGTAACCTAATCCCGCAATCGCCCACGAGATCGTAGCTAAACAACCCGCCGGTGTTCTTCTTCTGCAAGGAGGCGTTCTTCGGTCTTGAATCAGAAGGAGCGAAAGTTTGAAAGGGTGTTTGTTCTGACTGCGCCAAGGAGAACCGGTAGCATTCGGTGGGGCCATGACGGAATTATTTGGGTCATTAACTCACGAGACTATAGGCGCGTATTTCTCTGATGGTTAAATATTCCCGATTTGCCTTCATTTTCGAAGCATATTAATTAATAATACGTTTAAGAAAATTATACAAATTACTCTAGTGTAAACGGATGAGCGCCAAAGCGACAGGAACGTAACTAGCCTCCCAAATTTGGGGGCACCAGAATGGACTTGTCAAAACATTCGGAGGGAACACGAAAATAAAAAAATACAATTAAATAATACAACAAAAGTTTTAACCAATTTTACTGCATTTATAACATGGAAGGTAATTATTTATTAAGATTAAAAACAAGAAATAGTAATTCATTTTTAAGATATCGTATTCAGCAGGTGAGCCAAGAGGAGCCGAAGACATAAATGGACCCCCAGACCCCTCCGCTCGTTAAATCCCTGAAAGCGAGTTAACAGCCACCTATTGGCTCTCATTAATCCCGACTATTTGGCTAAAACAATAAAAGGTAGAGTAGATATTATTTTATAAATCTTTCGAAACATATTGCTCGATGTAGTTTTTCCCATCTGGAAATGAATGCAATATTTCCCTTATTTGAAAAACATCCTAAATTAATTTTTTTGCATTAAAATAATTTTGGGGCGATGATTTAGCCTTTTCCCGGGCGCCAAACTTCCCTACTACAGAAATGATATCATTTTTTCAAGCAGGGAATGGACTAAGTCAATAATAGTACATTCTTTAAATTTTAAGATAAAATTGTGAGCAAAGAGAAAAATAATTATTCTTAAAAACGCAATTCGGTGAAAGCACGGCGGAAACAACACGGATTCCGAGATAATATCGGAGCGGATTTTGGCGGACGTTTTTTACTTTCTCATATAAGAAGAATATTAAGAAAGTATTGTTAACGCGAAAAAATTCGACCTCGAGATTTTGATGGAAATATACGTTTTAGGTGTACCTGAGTCGGAAAAAATGGTTTTCGCAATGTCTGTCATTCTACCTGTCTGTCCGTCAGTCTGTGCGTCTGACTGTTTGCGGCTCTAGAGCCTAAACGGTAGGGCGAAAATGGATGAAATCCCGTACTTAAGCATTTTATCTTAAAAAGTAGAAGCTACGATGAAATTGACATTTCTCAATAATTAAGGTACGTTTATTCGACGCATTTCTAACAACAATTTGATTTTCTCAAAAACGGCTGAGACGATTTTGATCAAATTTTGTACAGTTACACTTGAGCTTACGTCTTCAATAATACTGCATAGTTCATATTTCTCAAAAAATGGATATAAGGTTAGTTTATTCTAGGAAACCTTAACAATAATTTGATTTTCTCAAAAACGGCTACAACGATTTTGATAAAACTTCGTACCGTTACTTGAGTATACGTCTGAAATAATACTACATACCTCATATTTCTGAAAAAATGAAGATAAGGCTAGTTTATTCTAGGAAACCTTAACAATAATTTGATTTTCTCAAAAACGGCTAGAACGATTTTGATAAAACTTCGTACCGTTACTTGAGTATACGTCTGAAATAATACTACATACCTCATATTTCTGAAAAAATGAAGATAAGGCTAGTTTACTCTTGGGCAACTTAAACAAAAATTGGATTTTCTAAAAGATGTCTCATACGACTTTCATCAAATTTCGTAGAGTTATTTAAGTTGATGTTTATAATAATTCTACATAGTTCATATTTTTCGAAAGATAACTAAACAACGCATTCATATATGAGAAAGTTAGTACAATGTTTGTTGTATGTACCGATTTTTTAAAGTTGAGCTTATATCGTTTACTTGACTGCGTCCAAAGATGAATTTCTTCCATAATTTAGACAGCGTTCAAATGCCAGTTATGTAACTTTGAGGCAGAATGAAAATGAAACTCTCTCATAATTAGTTTATTATATAATTCGGATTTGGAACTAACATTAATTCCAAACCCTAAATAAAACTACACGGAAATTTACGTGGACGTGTAGAAGTTCATTTAATAATGTAGTGGTTACACAATAAATTTAAAGCTGACGTACACTAGAAATCACTGTTATAAAGTTTTAATCGCATATATTTCACTTTTGCGGTACAAACTTCGCAAAACAGATAACACAACCCAAATAAGACCAGAGATATCTCTTACGCCTAAAGTATACATATAAGGCATTTCGCAATGAAAGAAAAACTATGTACAAAGACCGGTCGGAAAGTAAGAATACAAAGACTCAAATGTTTTGTCTATAGTAAGGGTTTTTAATCTGTGGACCCCTAATGGAACATATGAAATCCCACGGACCCCTTGAACACGTGGATTTGACATTCGACAACACACTGAGAAGTGGACACAGGTGTTATTTGCTTTGAAAGAACTGACAACTAAGTAATGCATCCATAGCAAAAGATCTTTTAAATTATTGCTAAATAATTAATAATCACTTCCCTAAATTAATACAAAAATATTTTTTCTACAAGTGCCCCCTGCATACTGAATAGGCACTATTCCTATAGTCCTGATATCGACCCAAGTGACTACCACTTGTTTTTGGATCTTAAAAACATCTTGGTGGTCGTAGATTTTAATTGAATGATGATATTCAACCTGAAGTTCGATTTTGACTGAGTGCATAAGGGCTAGATTTATATGCTATCGGTATAAGTAATTTAATTTCCTATTATGACAAGTATCTCATCCACCTAGGGGACTATGTGGAAAAACAGTTTATTAATGTGTTTAAATGTGCATTATAGCAATTTGCAAATAAGTTATCAAATTCAGAATACTGCCCTTGTATTATAACTTTCCGATCACCCCTCGTAAGTAATTTTTTCCGCTCTGATTAAAAGTTCTGCTTTTTATATCTGCGAGGAATAGCAGTGAATGCTTTCAGGTCATATGCCTAATCATCACGTACATTTCTGATAGAATAACTGTCTTGTTAAAAACAATATACAATCAAATTTAGTTCACCGAGCTCTAGAAATACTCTAATGATTAGGATATATATGTATTTCGGGTTATCCCGCGTAAATTTTTGCGTTAAACTCCTACGTTTCTTCTCATTTGTCGGAGACTTCTTCAGGGCGTTTAACGAAAAAAATTATGCGGATAACCCGAAATACATATATATCCTCAACATGACAAGCACCCGCGAGAGCTTCGATCAATTATTCTAATGTTGATAAAATATACTGCAGAATAAGCATCAAAATAAGAAGAATTGAGGAATACCTGATATATAATTTTATTTTGATAGAAAATTAAATAACGAGGCTCTTTCAATTTTATCCGCGAATTCTTTAAATATTCCTAAGCCATCAATTCTTCTGCTTGTAGATATTTAACCAAACGATTTGTTTTAAGACATTTCCCACAAAATTGCGGCAAATAACCTTAAGAAGAGGGTTAAATCCTGGAATAAGAATTATTTTGATAGTTTATGCTTACTCTACTATAGACGCTAATTTCTTTCTAAATTCACATTTGAAAACGATATTTTATGAGGTTTATAAACAAGAAAAATCACCTATCAACAGATCGTTATAATAATGCGACTCGAATTCCCATTCTTACCAAAAAGAAGCGAAAAAAAAAACGTTTTGTTTTTCATTTTTTGGGGAATTCTTTCGTAATTAACGACTCTTGAAAAATTTTCCCCACATATAGCGGTTATTCAACGAAAAAGTGTCACACCTCTTCACCTCGTGATGGGAATTCTCCCTTCTATGACTCCGAAAATATCACGATCTCTTCCTCCACGAAGGGATTAGTCACGTGTTGAACAGTTAGTCGTTCCACGTACTTTTAAAAAGGTAAATTGTCATCAAAGGTTCGCAAATAATTTTTTTTCCTAATGGCTTTACAAGAAAAGGCTTGAGGAAATTTTACGCGGGAAATGTTCTTTTGTAATTTGATGTTCACGCTAAATAGAATCGAAGCATTGGTAACACAGGTCGTATGACTTAAGTGTTATCACTCAACCATTGTTTGAAAATTAAAGAAGTTAGTGTATCGCCGTGCTGGTATAGAATTAGAGCAATATATTTTACAGATAATTCAATTTGTCGGGCATGTGTGTTCATCAGCATGTTCCAGATTTGACATTCATGATATCGTAGATAAAAAACGTGATTTTTGCCCTATGCCCTAGAAATTATATGTAACTTACATACCTAAGGCCGAGCCAATATTAAATTTTCCTGTTACTCAAGTTTACTAAATGTTTTAAAATAAATTTTGAATTATTATTCGGATCTTACGGTATACATGATATGACTAAAGATGGTCTTCAAAGATGAAATATGTTTATAAATTGCGATACTCTCGCTCAAAAGTATATACATATTTTAGCTGCAGTAAATATGGAATACACGTTAGGTTAATGTCTTGTTTTTATAAACACGATTCGAAATCAATAAACATTTTGTTTTAGTACATAAGTTATGAAAATGAATGACAAATAACTTTTTTGAATTAATGGATTTCTAGGCTAATTTCAGAAAATCCTGCTTAAATATTACCTAAAAAATTCATTTGTGACTATTAGACTTATTACTGAGCGCTTTAACCAACGTTACCGAAAAATGTACGTAACGGAGAAAAATATTTTGAAAAACAGGACCATAAAAATAAGACTACAGGTGAAAATCTATGCTAAAATAACCCTATCATTAATATGGACTCATTCAAATCGCGACAATAAAAAAAAAATTCGGCCGAGAAAAAACGACTCGTCATTATTTAACAAGTGGAGTCGATGACGTGGTTCGGTAGACGGGGGAGAACCACGATAACAATTCCGCTCTAAGAGGAAGTTAATGAGATACAAAGAGAAGGGGAGAATGGTACAGCTAGCGAAGAGGGTTTTTCCAAACCTAGAAAAACATCTCCGCATCTCCACCCCTTCCATCCTACCCCTCTCGGGCATTATCAACCTCCCAGTAGACGGGAACTAACAAAGATTTAGAGAATCATCCGGGGCGGGGGGTAAGTCCGAAGCTTCGAAGAAAACCCTTTGCTTTCTCCGCGCTCGTAGAGAACCACTGTTTTTCGGCCTCGGCGCATGCGTCGTGACGTCACTCCCGTTTCCTTTCCTCCCACCCTCTCTTCTCCACCGGATCGTATCCCTACCACGCTTCTGCGGCGTACTTGGCTCTGGCGTACGCTCTCTCGACTCGAACAGTGGCGGAGAGGCAACGGAGGTTGTCGGTCAGGTGAAGTTTCCGTAGACGCAGCAGACTCGCATCGTATGAGAGAGCTTGCCGCGTGAAAATTCATTCCGAAGAACCTCAGGAAGCCGGTGCCTTATTTTAAAAAAGTGCTAGAAATCGCGCGTTTCTAAGTTTTTTTCTTTCTCCGAAGAAGAGGTCGGGAAAGAAAAATAGAGTGACGGAGCGGAATTTCGGTGATATTTATTCTTTTGTTTTTTCGCTAGCGTTCGTAAACAGTCGGACCGGCGTTTCGGTTTATTTTTCCTCTCCGCGTGCCGTTCGTCGAAGAGGGCTGAAAAAGTTTTCGAAAGAGTTTTGGGCGAGAATGAAAGGTAATCGGACAACGTGATCGGTTTATTTACGCCCGAAAAAATAAAGAGGGAAACCTTTGGAAGACGAACGTGTTCGCTCGTCGTGGCGAGAATAAATCTCCCGTACGGACATAATATCCTGTGACTGTTTTCGTTCAAGTATTCATGGTGAAGAAAATTTTTTCGACGAGATCTACAGGATACCGAACGAGACAGAAAGGCTCGTAAGTCGTTCCGATTCGTAAAACGATTTTTCCCGCCACTTGTTTACGGTTGAACTTAAAGGGAAGTTTATCGTTTCCGACGCCGGGTGAAAAAAAAAACTTCAAACATGGCGTCCACCGTACCACCAACAACCGAAGTGATCCTGGAAAACACCAACAAGGATGCCCTCATCGCCAAGATAGTATCCATGGCTGTCCTCGGCCTCGTACCCTTCGCCCTCGGCGTCTTGCCCGCGCGACTGGCCCTTTACTTAGGTTGGAACAGGCACGAAAAAGGAGACGCCGAATCGAGACACGGAGTCGGAGGATTAACCGTATCCTTGTTACTATGCTTCGGAGGTGGCGTACTCCTTTGCACCACCTTCCTCCACCTCCAACCAGAAGTCAGGGAAGGCGTCGAAGCTCTGCAGAACGCGGGTAAACTTCCCGAACTCAAAGGAGTCCACCTCAGCGAACTTCTTCTATGCGTTGGTTTCTTCCTGGTCTACCTCGCGGAAGAGGTCGTCCACGCCGTACTCGATTCTAGACACGAGGAAGAGGAAGCTGCCGCTTTGCATCGTACGGTGAGCCTCAGGAGGTGCACGAGACACGGCCACGAGTCCAACGGCGGCGTTGGACCCACCGTGATCCCTAGGGTCAGCTTGGGTAACAAGACCACGACTCATTCCTCCTCTTCCTCATCATCTGCCGGTGGAGGAGGTGACGTGGGAAGCGGCGCATCGACCCAGATACTCTTCTTCAGGTCCTCGTCGTTTCTGGGCGAAAAGACCTCTGCCGGATCTCCACTGGACGCCGAGACCAGGATGACCGGAGGTCCCCTCCCTCACCTGCATTCCCCTGCGGCCACGGCCACCGTGAGACCGGAAGCTCCATCACCCGTGTCCACTGTAGGAAACGGACACAGTCACTCCCACATCTCTTACGACACCTTGAGGGCTGACTCGGTAGCTGCTTCGCTGAAAGGTCTACTAGCCGTTCTTGCCCTGTCTTTCCACGCCGTGTTCGAAGGTCTCGCTGTAGGTTTGGAATCCAGCGCGTCGAGCGTTTGGGTTCTATGCGGTGCCATTGCGGCACACAAATTCGTGATAGCTTTCTGCGTTGGTGTGGAGCTGGTATCTGCTAGGACGCGACCTGCTCTCTTGGTGGCCTACGTCGCCACCTTCGCTATGGTTACGCCCCTCGGAATCGGAGCCGGTATAGCCGTGACGGCGGCCGAATCCGGAGCGATAAATGGGATCTCTTCGGCTTCTTCTTCGGTCGTTGCGGTCATCCTCCAGGGAATGGCGGCTGGTACACTCCTCTACGTGGTTTTCTTCGAGGTTCTGCAGAGGGAGAGGGCGGGGTCGCACGCCCCATCGGCGGGGCTGTGCCACCTACTGGCAATCCTCGTCGGATTCGGTCTCATGCTGGGACTGCAGATTCTAAGTGAGTCTAAGTCTTATCATTGAATTTAATCATGGCGCGATATAAAAAAAGACGAAACTGGGATATTTTGCGTGCTTTCGTCAAAACGGGTTATTTCTGTAAATAATTTATATCACTAGCGTAATTTTTAAAGGGTATAATGCCCTTAATTTTTAGTCCAGGTTGATTGGATCGGTTTTATCTACAAACATACAGGCAATCACCGCCGTTAATTATTACCTTACTGAATAGAATAATTCGAAGGATGAGTCATCTTAAATTCGATGAATGAATACGTATATTTTTAGGTTTTATGCGTATGTAGTGAATCTATTGAACACCTGAATCAATAGCAAAACAAACATACTGATATTTACTTACGGATGACGTGCATTATGACGATGCTCGCCAGTCTCGGAGTTTTAATAAAAAACGATCAAATACGGGAGGGAGGGAGATAATTCATTATCATACGGTTAGAATTCATCACCCGAACACGGTGAGTTGCGATCGTAAAGATTAATTACGGTGAAAATTAACCAACCCAACCCACTGATGAAATTTTAAACCTATATACGAATATTTTTGTCGAAGCATTTCTCCCAGGGAAGAGGTTAAAAATTAGCCATATTTTTATATTCGATTGAAATAAATAAGAGTAAGGAATATTTACGTGATCGATCGGCTAATATTTGAAAATGAAAAGTAATTTTTGCTCACATGGGCGTAATCAGTGCGAAAAAAGCTACGAAATTCCCTAATGAGCTCACAAATTCGTCTTACAATTAAAAAGATTTAAATGGAAAACCTTATACAGTCACGGAAGATATGGATTTTTCGGCGTTCGAAAGTCTTACTTGATAATTACGGAGATGTTGAAAATCTCAAATCCTTCCCGCAATTCATTCTTGCATGTAACCAGTCTTTGGCATTTATCCAAAGTGAATTTTTATCAATGAAAGGCATACGCAAGACTTTATTGAATGAGCCGCATCGGTAAGACTCTTTAACGCGAATACTCAAATAAAACCGGCGATTCGTATTAATTGACTTAATTACCTTATGAACGTACAAAATATGAAGAAAAGTATTTTCCGCACTGTTTCCAAAATGGAGTCATAAATAATAACGAGAAAGGAGTTCACGTTTTTTTATCGACGAGGTGGAATAATCAGTGATTCACACACGAGAGGAAAGAGCATTTGTTCGTTAACCGACTAAATGGATGCATTTTAAAACCTGAATTCCGTGGAAAAATCATTGAACCTAAACCCACGTAGTTGTCCGAAAGCTCTTAACTCCACAGCAAGTGTGCACTCGGTTTTTCCTCTTCCTATCCTTATCCGACAACCTTTTTATTTTTCCTTTTCATCAATTTTATCTTAGCACATACAGCGAAAATTCTCTCAACGACCATCCCTAAACCAAGGATTTCAAATCTTTACAGTGTAGCGATCATGAAGTTGTATTCTGAAATATCAAACAAGTAATTGCTCGAAAAAGGATAATAAATAAGATCAAATTTTATTGATAATTTTCTAAATACGTTTAGAAAGAAAGCAACCGAAAAAATAAATAAGTGGTGAAAACGTGATTTTAAACAACGCATAAGACCGCGGTCATGATGCCAAAGAGCACAGCCGTGCTCGCGAGCACGAGATTGAGAATCTGGACAATCATCTTTTTTTCAAGACAGTCAGTGGCCTCTCAACAGAATTTTCGCGATATAAAAATATATAAAATAAGAAAGCGATAGAAATTATATGAGCAGCGATGAAACGTAATTGAAGGCAAAAATTGGGGAAAACGTATTGAGATATGAGTAACCACGTAATAGTTGAAGATAACTATTGTATAAAATAGACCCTTTTTACTTTCTCCATACGTAGTAATGGGAAAGTATTGTGATCACGAAAAAAAATCGACTTCGAGATTTCAACGGAAATACACGTTTTGAGGTCCCTAGAACACGTTTAGACCATTTTTGGAATGGGGTCTGTGTGTGCGTGTGTGTATGTGATTGTGGGCGCTCTAACTCAAAAAGTACTTGCCATATCGATACCAAACTTCATAACACTTTAACATGAACACAAAGAACTGTTTAGTTTTTGGACAATAACGGTTAACCGGAAGTCGAGGTTTATTCGAAACCCGATTCGGTTTTTGCGATATTTTTTCGTTAAAACATCATTATTGTATATACAATTCTATATAAATGTTATGGAGAATGTAATTTTCTACAACTTTTATTTCAAACAATTTTCCATAGCAGTTATTGTTTAGGAATTATTTATAAAAAATAATCGGTTTTTTCGGTTTCCGTCAAATATCTCCTTAAAACGTCGTAATTGGTCATCTTCGTGAAGACCAAAGTTGTAGAGAATAATATTTCTTCCAAGTTTTGTTTGAAACAAATCCTCGTAGAACTATCCATTTCGGAGATATTTTTCTTTTTCTAGTATACAGCGCCACCACTATGTAGCGGTGAATTCTGTAAACATATTCAAAATATACCTAATTTACGCAATAAGAAAAACTGTATTCTTTTACGATACGAAATAATAATTTTGCCTTATAATGCTATTCATAATAATTTAAATATCTATACCCCAAATATGGAGAGTCATGTGTTGGCCACATCAGATTTTTTTATCATATAGTATACGATTAAGATAGCTCCAATAAGTACTATAGGATGACTAAAATAGATGCGCATTTTAGCTATACACAATCGCTGATTTAAAATTATTTCTAAAATCAGCGATCGACAAATTTCCGCTAGGAATGGCTACTCTGTTGTTGAAACGCTCGTATGGTTCATTCAAACGTTTCATGGATAAGAGAATCATCACATTTATCAATTGGGTTGCGGCCATATGCCATGCTCAAGAATTCATTTTAAATTGTTTATTGCGTTAATATAAGCCAACAAAGCTCGATTTGAATAAACGATCGAGAGTCTTAAAATACAGGAACTAAGGGATGGTTGACGGAACTAATTTCGTAACGCTCGTTTTTGTGAATTCAACTCTTTATTTGAAAGGGAAAGTAAGGACCTTGTAAAAATTATCAGTTTAGTGTATTTTTTTAAACGAAGAACTTCCATTTATTTTTCATAGACGGATTCACAAAGGAATATACTTGTAAATATTTCAGTAAAACAACATGAACTCATTTCTCCACTTTTTCACAACCGAGATATTTAAAATATAATAATATAACGTGCACTTCTACAGAGTATGAAATCAAAAACTGATTTCCACGCTCGTTAAGAGTTGTGGACCATTTTATTTTCTTGACCAACTAACCATCTGCGTTGGATCAAAAGTCCTAACAAAAAATACAGCTCGCGAAGGTTTCGAGAAAATGATACCGATAATCGCCTCGGATTTTTTCTCATCTCCCAAATTCTATTTTTTTTTAGCATCTCGACTTGAACGCACGAAACTCATCGAAAAAAATCTTCGCGTAGTCAAAGACGTGGGCCCGTAAAGAACCAACTTAAAACATTGGTCTCGCTGTATTATGTATAAGGTTTCCACCTGCAAAAAAATACGTAAAACGCCCTCCCCTCGCCCACTTTATATCTCCCTCTCCCGCCCCCTCTAACTCTTCAGAGGTAGTCCTTGAGAAGCGGCTCGTGCATAATTTAAAGACTTCAAAGACTACGGGAGGAGGGGAGAGAGGTGGGAGGTACGAGTAAAAAGAGTGAGAGAGACAGAGGGTGGTAAAAGGAGAAAACGGAGAAGGAAGTAGGCGGAGGGTGTAGAAGGGGGTTAGTAAGGGTGACCATCTTCTCCCAAGAGGGCCTCGGGTAAACTTTAGATTGTCGGGCGTAAAAACCTGCATCGCTGCTACCAAGTCTCTTCTCATCTCCTCTGGGAACTCTCTCTCTCTCTCTCTCGGATACCCCAAAAGGTTAAATTCTTAATGTCGAAGTATGGGATGCATCCCTTATGCCACAAAGGGCGGGGAGAATGTTGGAAGAGGGGGGGGAGGGGGGGAGTAGAGAGGGAGGTGGAGGAAAGGAGACCTTGTTTACACACTTGAAGTAGATCAACCGATCGCACGAAATGGCGTGGCGAAGCGGAAAAAAGGAGATGGAGGAAGAGAGATGAAATTTTTTTCTGAACGAGGATGATGCGCATGCAACCGGTGTGTTCTTTTTTGTTGCTAGTTTTAAGCCTGTGGATCTGCGAAATTCGTATGGCTTTCGTTGTCAGGGATTTCGGTCGATATGGATTTTCGGATCGATATAGCGCAGGTTCTTAAAAAAAAACAGGGAATACTTTTAATCGGTCGAGGAATTAAAAAAAAGTTTTTATATGAACATTTATTGATTTATTTTGCAATTGAAAATTCTGTAATCTAACACGCTACTTTATACTTTGAAGACCGATGACTAAGCATTACAAAATACCTATTAATGCCTCAACTGATTAGACAGCAAATAATAAATTTGAGTAGGCTTCAATATATATAAATCAATAGTCTCCAATTTTTGCCCGAATAGGAAATAGTTAAGCGAAAAAGTCAAACGATAAGGATGTGTCAAGGAAAAATGTACCAATATTGTAATTTTGCTTAAAATCAATAGAGACATAGACTGGAGATAGTGATTCTTGGAAAACTCCAATTAATCAATAAACGCGTTAAAATTACACAGGTCAAAATATTCTCGTTATTTTAACCTAACATAAAAAAACTTTCAGACACTGAGCTCGGACGCCCATAAATAAATAGCCGAGGGAATAATAATAAGAAGTAATTAAATAAAAAACAAACAAAACAGTTATATTGCAAGAGATTATTAATTATATCTATCATATATATAATGAACTAAATATTTTTCATTCGCTTTTATAACATATCAGTCCTATGGCCAAATAAGGAATGCGGTTTTGATTAATTTCTGAAAAGCGTAAATTCATAACGTACATTTAAAAAAATACGTTAAAACAAATAATCTAAGGATACAATGGAAATGTATTTACTCAACTATAGCTTAAAATATCGAGGTCAAAAGGTCAGATAAAAAACACCACCCTCTAAATCCGATGGCTTCATCCCGTCAAGTTCGGATAATGCATGAATAAATTGCCAATGTCACGCATTGAAAGATTTCGCATCGCCCAACAACGAATAGAAAAGAACGGAAGGTTGTCCCACATTCTGGTATAAACCAGCTCGGCACGAAAGGAGAAATATAGACATACCTACACAAGACGAAAATAAAGAAAATCCGAATGAAAATTTAAAAAGAAAGGAAACAAACGCGGGTCTCCGATTCACGTACTCTCGGGATGCCAAAATAGGCAGAAATACTCCTTTCTCTTCGGGACTTGAAAAAATAACCGAGTCGGGCAATTGACCGGAGTCCCCAGTGGCCATTCTTCCCCGTCGATTTGTATTTTTTTCAGTGTCTCTCTTCTTCGCATTCTTCAAGCGTCAAGAGGAGCGGGGGTGGCGAGAGCTGAAGGAGGAGAAAAACCACCTCTCTCCATTCCTCCGAACAAATCTCTCACGTACCCTTTAGAATTAAAAACTCCTCCGAAATAATCCTCCTGACACCGATAGGGTTTGATTCCGAACCGTTGACAAGATCTTATTAAGCAGGAACAGGAAATGAAATGTTCACATCCTTTTCACGGCATTACGAATACTACTTTGTTCCAACCTTAAAGTTGAATTAAAAAAATGCAGATCGAAAATTATAGTTCGATACAGCTTAAACCGATACGACATTTTAATCGGCATATCGTTTTTAACGCTATATACTTTCAAACATAATTTAAATGAAAGCTGGTACAATATGTTTCCAAAACGATATAATATATTTTATCGCACTGTCTTAATCTCAAAGGCTGCTTTGATTATTCGAGTAGACATTCGTATGGAAAGCTTTACCTTCGAAACAACATGCACATGAATCCTCTTCATTTTCTCCTAATATTCTCCTTAAAGAATTCCTATCACATTCCTTATTCTAAGCTATGCTTATTTCCGTGATAATCTCTTTCAGTGTGCCACTATAGACCAAATTTTATTCTCTAAAACAACGTCGAAAAACATTTATAAACCTCAGACATATTCGTCGTCCTCATTTTTACCTTACACTTTCGTCTAACTCATGAAAACTTGCCGAAAATTTTTAATCAACGCGATAAATAACCTCATTAACACAATGTATCAACGATAAAATTCTCAAGATTCACTCTCCTTAGTTTCCTACTTCACAAATTTTTTTGGGCATTTAGATGCTTCAGCAGGGGTGGGCAACGGGATTTTTTTCTTGCCACAGGTGTGCCAACTCGACCATTAAAATTTCCACACTATGAACAAAACTCAGAATTTACGTGAAATAAATTTATTTCACGTTTCCAATGACACTGAGGGGTAAATTACAAAGAATTATGCCTCAATTTTATTAAGAAGGATCAGTGAGAAACTTGGCAATATTTTTCTTTCACTAATTCGAGAAACTTTGGCTCGAAATTTGAACACAACGCACATCTCAGCTCTGCCTCCAAATTCATGTCCACAATTCGAGATCGGTACTTGGAAGAAAACGTTGACTCACATAGCCATGTAGAAGCAAAAAAGGAAAATAATTTAGAAATTATTCAGGAAAGGAAACTTCATCTTTCAGAAGATTTTCCCATATATTGGCGAGAGATTGATTGTTTAGTTGAATTTGTGAGTGCATCCGGCTTTGCAGGAAAAGCATGTCAGACGCAAATCCACGCTTGTCCAAACAAAGCAAACTGACAAGTTCTTCAGTCGATTTTTCAGTGTTGAAATTGAGTGGATCTTTCAACAACTGAAAAGCCAAGTTGAACTTTTCAAAGTCAGAGAAGCGCAGTTCACATTTCTGAATCAAATTCTTCAGCCAGGATACAGAGTGCCGAAGCTTATCCAGTTCAAAATCTATCTCTTCAGTTTTGTCATCGAGATAACTTGCCAGAATTGGAAAGTGTGTGAAATCCTGTTTCTGGATTTGTATGAACAGAAGACTGAGTTTCGACTTGGACTCACGAATGCTTTGGGCTTGCTCACAAATGAGTTTTCCTTTTCCTTGAAGTGTTATGTTGAGTTCATTCAAGTGATCCATAATATCAGTCAAATACCGCAAATCGAATTGCCATTTTTCACTTTTTATTTCTAAGAATTTCTCAAATGTCGTTTTTCAATGAGAAACTCTAGAATTTGATGAAACAGTACAGTAAATCGTTCCAGAACCTTTCCACGACTCAACCATCGAGCATTTGCATAGTAAACTACGTCATCGAAATCACAATCATCAAGTTCTTTCAATGATTCCACAAACTGTCGATGAACCAGAGAACTGTTGCTGCGAAGGTAATTGACGATTTTAATGACTGTGTTCATCAAGTCATTCACAGTGCCATTTCCTGCCATTTGTGCGCAAAGACTTTCCTGGTGCAATATGCAGTGGAATGAAGGCAGAATAGAAATAATGCCACCAAGTTCTTCCTAATGTTTCTTCAGAAGGGCAACAAAACCCCATTTTTTCCCCACTGGTGCACCATCCGTTGTCACTGAAACCAATTTTGTCAAATCCATATCAAACTTCTTTGCAACCTCCAAAAAATTGTCAAGCAAATGAGTTCCACAAGTATGACCTCTCATTCAACAAACTGCCAGCAGTTCCTCATGATATTTCAAGTCAGTTGACACATAACGGATCCAAAAAACTAGCCGAGCAGTGTCACCAATATCAGTCGATTCATCCACTGCCAAAGAAAAACAAACATGTTTTCAATTGATCATGCAATTGACTTTCAAGATTTTCAGACAAATCCTGTATTCTGCGAACAATTGTTCTACGACTTCGCTGGAGGTTTTGCACTTTCTGCATAATGCCAGTTTTCACCTTTGGTTCATAGTTCTGCAGCAAAATTTCCATTACCGAGCTTATGATTTCTTTCACCAACTCTGCATCCGCAAACGGTTTTCTGTTTAAGCTAGAATGAATGCTGATTTATAGCTGGCAAATTTCGCTAGTTCAGACGATGAAAGGAACTATTTGATGTTCTGCTGCTGTTCCAGAAAAGATGATTTCAATCGAGCAATTTCACTGACACGTTTTTGAGAAGTGGAAACTTGTTATTAAACTCGCTGCGCAACTTTTCGAAATGCGTCTGTACACTGTACTTTCTGTTCTCAGGAAACACTTTTTTGCAAATAATGATGCACACTCATTTTTCTTTCACCTCCATCACTGCATAATCATACTCCCAAACTTCTTGAAAATTGCGTGGCACATTTTTCCAGTCTCTATTTTTCTTTTCGGCACTATTTACTGATATTCCTGCTTCATCTTCAATGGTTTCTAAAGCACACTTCGCGGTTCTGGTTAAAAATTTTTCCATGTCTAAAAACAGAAAAAATTTATGATAACAGGCAACTTGAGGCATTTTCGAAATGATTCAAATACAAGGACAACGAGAAAGAAAAATAGGCTCAATAAAGCAGAATTTTGTACACAAATGAGTGAAAAGACGACGTGTGTTCTCGTTCATGAAGTAATTCATGAGAGGAAATTGCCACACATTTTTACCAAATTGCCACATGTGGCAATTGTCAACCATGTTGCCCACCCAGTTGCTTCAGTATATGTTAATTCTGTAGGCCAATAACTCTACACTTAAAAAAGAAACCCCTTGGGCCGTTTTGTTGAGATATATCGTATAACAACGCAGTCTTAATAAAAAAAAACGATCCTTTTGTCATAGGATTTCTCTCGGGAATGACGCATAACGTTAAACCAAGGCATTTTGTCGCAAAAGAGTTTCCGATATCGAGGATGGGAAATGTGATGCTACCATAGTATCATCTAAGGCCTCTCCCTTCCCTGATACTCGTCACCGTCGCAGGACCGACGCGTGTCCTGGCCGTGGTTTGCGTTGGTGACGTGCCCGCAAACACGCCAAAACTCCCTCAACGCCATTTAAGTCGGAAAGAGCTCGAAGAGGATTGAGTGGTGAAGATGGGAAAGTCGCGTTGCTTCTTTGCCTTCCTGCATCCGGAAGCTGCCCTTCTACGAGGCTAGAGGAGCGGTCGAAAGCAGGGAGAATGGAAGAGGAAAAAGATGCATTGTGGGAATGAGAGAAAAAAATCGGTTAATGACGCCGCGGTCTAGCGGGATCGATTGTCCGCTTCTCTTTTTGCCCACTCACTTTTTTTCGTCTTGATTTTTTCCGGCAGTGTATGGAAAGTTTTATCGCAGGCCATATTCCAAGGGGTTCAAAACGACACGGCCTTATTAGTGAATGAACTAGGTTGGTTCCGGTTGTCCTGACTTTACCCTCACAACGGTTGATGGTGGATTTTTGTCAACCGAGTTGTTTCTTAAACTTAATATTTTTACGGTTCATTGCTAGATTGAAGTGAAACTCGGGCATAAGCTTTGGGGTTTAAAATGAAACCGCGTAATAATACTGCATCGAAGAAGAATAAGGCTTCCGAATACAATTGAATAACTAGAATATCGCCTCGTTTAAATGCGGTTTCGTGAATTAAACTTATATTTTCTCCAAGCACGAAAGACAGTTACTACATCTCCCTATCATCCATAAGATATTATTAAAATCTTACAGTTTAAAAATTAGCAAAAACGATATGACGCGTGGTTGTTCGAGAAAAAATAAATTCCGATCGGAAGAAAATGTTGCCGTAGCTTAGAAATTTCGACCGATATCAGACGATTCATTTTTCAAATTCGTCGTATCTTTGATTAAAAAATCCCAACGGATAGAATGGAACTTAAACAGCTATTTTTCATCCATTTCGCAACTTTCCTACTCCGTGACAAATCCTTTCATCCGATTTTTTCCGAACTTCCAAAGGCTCTTCTCGATCGCATTAGATCCGCATTCCACTCGAAAAGTCACTTTTCCAGGGAAAGAATGCTCTCTAAATGTCCAAAGGAGACAGTTTTAGGCCGTTCACCCTTTGCAACCCACAAGAAAAATCCCTCTATATAAATAAATACATAAATAAACAAAATAAATAAATACATAAAAAATAAATAAATACAAAAACAAACAAAATAAATAAGTACAAATAAATAAACAAATAACTAAATACATAAACAAATAAATATGTAAATATATGGGATCTATATGATTTTCCGACTTCTTCCCATATCTCCCTCTTAAATCTATTTTATTATTCCGTCTTGCTAGATAATGTTACCGGAAAAGATTTGCATTATTTCCCATTCCGAGATATCCAATAATGGGGTCGAGCGAACGAGCTCGGTGGTAACGCTCGGAGATCCTTCGAAATGTTTCCGTTAAAGGTTTTTATTCATCGACATCCGATTACTACTCCCTTTCATTCGTCCATGGAAAAAATTCCCGAGATCGCTGACTCATCGCGTTGTCTGACATTTCATTCGAAGAGTACGAGAGTGGTTATTTTTAATTTCTATTGTTTTTTACGGAACCGGGCCCACAAATCACGCGTGAAATGTTTCGGAATCGCGACGAAAAAACACACACAAGCGAAAGATTGTATTTATCCACTACGAAGCGAGTTTTTATTTAAAAAAAAAACACGATCAAAACGGATGCAGACGTAATCAATCGAAATTTTTTACGAGACACAGATACGCCCACGGTCGTTTTTATTTCATTAAACGTTCTTTATGGCGCAGTTTAGCGCATGGAGCGAATCGCCACGAGGGTCGTTTTAGGAGAATTTATGCGAATCGAAGAGGCTGGATATATAATCCTGAAACGTTCTCTACCCGAGGAAGAATGTACGCGCACCACATGTGTAAATTAGCGCCAATTTTCTCGCTCGAAATTTAGATTTTAACGGGATTAAAAACGTACCCATAGTCTTAAAATAAATCGATTTATGAAAAAATAGTCCATCCCTTCTTTGCTTGGATGGATATTATATAAAAGAGTTTAACGGTATACCTAAGTCTTCTTAGTAACGGAAGAAATGCTCGTAGTTTTATCCCGACACCGAGGTAGGATCGAAATTCGTTTAAAATTCATAGCAAAAACAAAGTGAAAATACTGTGAAACGCGGAGCACGTTCGGCGAACGCGAATATGTGAAAACGTGCGCGATGCAATTACCTCGCCTTCAAAGTTATGCCATCCTTGTCCATGAAAAATAAGGTTAATGGTTTTACCGATGGGAATGGAGAAAAAACTGCACCGCCGGCAAAAGAATTCGATGTATCGATTCGAACAAGTATAGTCGACTCGGAAAGTTTGCATCAATTTTCTCAAAAACGGAGAATATCGGAGGAAGGATTCTCTAAAAAGTTTGCGCGATTAATGAGAAAGACTAAAAAAAGTTTCATTCGAGGAAATTTATCGAAACAAATATCGGACGAGGTTCAGAGATTCATAGAGTTGCTTCGAAACTTCTAATTACATCCTGTTTCAATAGATTGACATTATTACAGCGAAAATTATAAGTTCCATATTCATCAATATTTCCATAAAATCTTACGTTAATCTCTAGAGTATGATAGATTTAATAAGTGAACTTCTCTTTTTTTATTTTAAGTTGCATTAAAATTTACCTGAATATCTGAATGCCATTAAGTAGGAAATGTAGTAATTACAATTTCTGCTTCAATTTTTATTTCAAAATTTACCGTATTGCCGGATGCCTAGGGTTCCCAGATGTAGGTACTACCTTTGGTAGTACAGTACTAATTTTTTGCCTTCTGTACTACCTTCAATTATTTTTGTACTACTTTTTGAATCTTTTGGAGAACAGTAGAAACTGCTCAGGGATTTCTATCTTTCTCCACCCCTCCACAGTTTTCCTTCAACAGCAATTTGCTCATTACATTGTGGTTCATTGACTACGAAGCGAAGCCTCTTTCGCTCTTATCTGGAGTGGCGATTGTAATCTTCACAGCAAATATATCTTTATTTCAGAGAAAAATCAATGAAAGGATATTTTAAACTCTGAAAGATTCAAATATAACTGTTCGGTTAAAAACAGAATTTCTTGAGTTTTATTCTATGGTGATTGATTATATACGTTCAAAAGTAATGACTATCCTTCGTCTACTAATTGGTTAATGTTTAAAGGTACTGAAGATATTCAGTACGATGAAATTCGAAAAACAGCAGAATTTTTAATCGCAGAAATCGCTGCATAGGATTCTTTGTTTGACGAAATGATTTAATTGATTTGATTCCTTATAAATACCTCAAAAGAATTTAATAAATTTCCATTTGATAAAAAGTAGGCCACTTTATTTTTAAATGATAATTTTGTTGGTCTAAAGAAATTAGTGCATATAATTCTAGTGATCCCAACATCGAATGCTAATGTTGAGCAAGTTTTCTCTTCGTATAAAAAAAACATGGAATGGCGATAGGAACAGACTGAAAATTGAAACAGTTAAAAGTTTGCTACAAGTGAAATTAATTATGCCTTGATGCAGAGAAATGTATGAGAAGTTACCAAAAGACAATATATAGCTTAAGGAAATATGTTCAAATACAAATATAGTCGTATATGTAATTACTGTTTTGTAAGATATTAATTAATGTAGGTTGTAAATTTATAAATGTACTACTTTTTGTAAAAAATGTTCTACTTTTTGCAAAAGAAAGTCCTACTTTTTCGTAAAAAATGTGTAAAAACGTACTACGTTTTGTATGAAGGTGTCTGGGAACCCTACGGATGCCTCAGGATCCAGCCTATCCCGGTTCATCTACATGCCCATTGAAACGTACCATAGTAGGCAATAATTATAGAAATGTTAAGAAATTAAAGTAAATGCTTAAAGGAAATTCAAACTAATTGCGATTGCATAAAATATACCGGTCAAACGTGCTGCAATACATATTGATACATTTACTGGGTTTAGGACGAGTAAATACCGTAGATATGTAAGTACGAACGCAGTATAAAAACTTTCGAATTAAATGTGCAAAATATTCCGGTTATTCGATATCCAATTAATGAGTTTATCGTGTATTATATTATTAAAATTAAAATTATATACTCAAAAAATAAGAAAAAAATACAGAAATAGTACGTTATGAAACACAATCAGCTCTGAATAGTGAAAAGTACCATTTCGGAAATATCATTACGTAAAACTTTGTCTCAGTAAGAGAGGAAGAAATTCCTAACATAAATCGCTTAAAACGGAAGACCTCCGCAATAAGGAATGTTTCGGTCTCCGTAAAAGCGTTCGTTTCTTATATCGGCAACTCGACATCTTCGAAACGCGAGGCTTAATCTGTACCACCTTCCATTATTCAAACTACCTTCAACTGAATAACGGTTTGACCTTCGACAAGGATTCCTTATTCCTTAAGAGACTTAATGGCTCCTACATAGCGGTAAGCGGACCGCGAAGAAAAAAAACTCGCTTCGAGTTACCGCTCATCGAGGGATTTAACTACCTATCGCGAAACTTAGCAAGAAGCGATTCTGTACGTACTCTAGTAAGATTGTAAGATTTTTCCCTTCGCAACAATTTCGCTTCGTTTCGTAATTCTGAGAGCAATACTATAACCCCGATGGACTCGGAGCGTTTATAATGCCAATCCGTTGGACGTGGTCGAAGGGACGGACGTCTTTGGTTCCATCAAAAGATGACAGGTTCGCTCGAGGCATCACTTTCTATTCGAGGCTGTCGTTTACCGCTCTGAACCTTCTTCCCGCACACGTACCTAAGGTTAAAACCAGCAGCTTCCGAAATTTACGTAATCACTCCTCCCTAAACTAGCGACATTTCTGGGGACTTCCCACCCCTATCTACGCGGCCTTATATTGAGAAACAAAAGTAGAGTGACACAGATATTACTTATTACAGGATCTTCTTTATGTAAACGATCGCATTTAAATAAAACAAAATTTAGTTGTTACCGCTAAATGTGGCCCCACATGGTTTAGTTTAATTGATAGCACAAAGCCGCTGATAAAAACGATTGGCGTCTTTCTTAGGTTAGATTTCCTTTTGAAAAAACAACAACCAGGGATAATAATGAGCAGCGTCTACTGTACTTTATGTGGTATGATATTTTTCCCAACTAGAGGTACACAGGCTGAGATTCCACGTGTCATTCCAGAGTGGTGCGTGATTTTTATGTCAATAAACATTTTAAACCCATGTTTTCAAATTCCAGCAGAACTTGTTAAGAACCTTGTGCTCGGAGAAAATTTTATTTAAAAATATATACATACGAAAATAGAACAGACTGTTTTGTAAAACTGCCTTCGCGCTTTACGAGGCGACTTTAAAAGCCGCTGGTTAGTGCTGTAATACAAAACGCTATGTTCCACTTACTTCGGTGGCTTATCCTAAATACTATTCGATTTCTTCCACCAGTGGGGCGAACAGTTTTTTCCTATATTAACAGAACGAGTTTCGCAGCCGGTAACATTTACTTTCTCAGCAAATGAGCGTAACGTCCCATCCGCGGCTATTTACGGTAACTCTCCAAATCCAAAGGATTCTTAATTAAACGAAAAATAAATTTAGATAAATCGGCAATACCAAATAAATATCAGTACTGTAATACTTCGAGTGAATAAAAACCTAATCGTTCGCGACAGGAGTATCGTGATTTTTGCGAATTCCTTTACAGTAAAATAAGTACTCACTATGATTGGCTATGCTGCAAAATGTTATCTAGGTAAATAAGGCGTTACCTTGTGGAAATCCACGTCAACGAATAATTTCTTTTCAGTCTAAGCTTTTAGGTCGTCTAAATATGCAGTGATAACTCTGAAATCGGACGCAATGATCTTTAAAAAGTACAATGGAAATTATAAAGTGATAGTTTATTCTGCCGCAAAAATTCTGAAAAATAAAATCGACCATTCATTGGTAATCTAATTTCATTTCCTTGCCCATCATGATGGTCAATTAAAATCTCGAGCAACAGGACGAAAGGTGATGAGAACGTCCTTAATTAAGCAAATATTGGACGAGAAATCCTCAATGAAACTGCGGAAATCACGAGAGAGGATTGAAGATGTGGGAGTGCTTTCATGCCTCGACATGGGGCCATTCGTATGAATAGATGGGAAACAGGCGATACTACTGTTAACAATGTTCATATAATATTTTGCTCCATCATTTCCTTATAATTTCCCGACTATTCCATAGTTTCAACGCAAATCTCTCAATTATTACTTTCCCTCCAAACGACGAACGTATATCTTACAGCACTCAGCGATCAAAATACATTTAATCCAATGCTACGTCATACTAGACAATTGTCTTTCTCCTTCAATTTGTTTTATCCACTTTTCAGCCTAGTTCATAGGAAATTGAAAACGTGTCAAGTTTGAGACTGCCGCTAAAATGTAACGATCTGTTGGAGTACACAAGGCAAAAAATATTTTCTAGCGCTATTTACGATAAGTAAAAATAATGACTGCAGGAACTTTTTCTTTGTGTCACATTACCCTCCACGAGATAAAATCCATTGATTAATATGCTCACATTTAAATAATGTTAACGTTAAACACATTTTGGTATTAAAAAATTGATCAACTAATCAAGTTGCAATTAAACGCCTATTTTCACTCTAAAACTAATTTATAGTGTCAACTAAACCGACAGCTTATTAAAACTTTAAATTGGTTTAGTAAGGATCGAATGCTAAATGATTATGCAGACGTAAATAATATCGGTCGCCAATTCTCGTCATCATTAATAGGCGAATATTCCCGGGAATCTTTATGTTATGGAGTTCATTGTCTCCTCAGTAGAGTGGCAAGTTAATAGACAGGCAATTAAACCAGAAGAGAGTTGTAAATATTTCATGAGTACTCGAGTTATTTGGAACAGCTGCTTGAGACTAACAAGTTATTTTAATACGTTTTCGGGGCTAATTAAGGGAAGACACTCTCTTCCTTCGAGTTTCCTTAGAGACGAGAAAAGAGTGGAAACTTTGCCCCACGGATGTTTATGCGAGGATCGTATCGGATCGACTGCGGAAGCATTTCTCTCCATGATTATTTTGCATTACCTATGACTTTCACGGAAGGGAAAAAACTTTTTTCACTCTCTTTCTCTTTGAAGAGATACGTGTAACCATTTCATGGAGGGCTGTTTTTACCGATTATCCTCCCTTTCATTTGGACCGTAATCACGTTTTCTCTCCGTCGACGTTTCGCAGTCTGGTCCACCCTGTTACGTATTTTTTTTAATGAAAAACGGTGGATTAGAACGGAAAATATAACCAGAAAATAGAAGCCAAAGCGGGTTATCAGATATCAGCGAGTTTTATTTTTTTAAAACATTTATTCGATTCAATATGCCGAATAGTTTCCATTTGGTAGCTTTTTATTGGAGAAATGTGGGGCAGAATAAAAAAAAACAGGAGTTTTACGTAGAAGGGGGAATCAAATTGAGTATTGGGCTTACAATTAGTTGGAAAAGAGGGATGTTAAATTAACGCGATTATAGGCAAAAATGACAAAACATTTAGAAATAGAGGTCAACGCTTAAGGATATATAAGAAAAAGTAATAGAAACATTTTGACAATGGTTAGATAGATTTGTCAACAAAGATTTAAATTTAATGCTTTTAAACATATAGTAATTGTTGCTATTTCGTTTCCCGTTCCATCCAGGAATGCCAAAAATATTTTCCTTCAGAGCGTTTTATTACAGTAACGTACATTTCATCATTTGGTCATTAATATTTTCTTCAGAACGTAATGAAAAGATTTTGTCAAACAGAGGCAAGTAAAAAGGCTAAGAAAGAATAAGATAGCGTTTATCCGACGCCTTTAAAGAAAAGTAATATATGTAAATAGAGATGCAGCGGGAAGTGGAAGTTGTGTTGATTATGGTACAGGATTTCCGTGCAAAGTGCTCTAGTGTTAATTATCTCGAAAGCATATTTTTAAACCCAGGACGTCGTAGATACCGCAATTAAGAGTCAGGAAGAGGAATAAGCGCAACGTTCTCTATCCCTCGCCAAAAAAGTTTATTCGCACTTTCACCTTTATTGATGTCGGAATAATAACTAAAAGAATAAGTTACTAGTGAAAAACTATACTCAGTACCGCAGCCAGATAAAATACTCATCTCAGGGTATTATAGGGACCAACTATTTCCGAACTAAGTAAATGCAGTACTATGAAAAAATTCGATTGGTAAAGTTTTGAGGAACGTTACTACACCAAGTTTTGACAATTAAAAGATGTCTCAAACCAATTCGAATGAACTATCAGTCGTTCCAAGTTTTCTTAGTGCAAAACAAAAATTCTTTCACGGTATTTAAATTCCTGAAGCCATGAATTTAACTTCCTTGAAGAGAAACGACATCTTCACAGCCGCCTCCTTAAGGTAAGGATCCAGTTTGCACAAATATTCTTCTCTTTCTTATGAAATAGCCGTGAATTATCCATCATGCAGCTAATTTCAAGGTAGCTTGAATTGAAATGTCAAAAGTATCCGCGAACCCCACATGCCTGTCAAGGTAACAGTCAACAGGGCTATACTACGCACGACTGAAAAAGAAGTAGGTCAAAATGGAGGTGTTATTAAATCCAGTATTGTCCGGAGTGAAGTAGCCTACATAATGCAGTAAATAGGATAACTTGGTTTATTTTCATCGCTTAGCGCGAATGGATCGAACGACACATCTCGCGTGGTCAACAAGGCTGGAGGAATTCGTCACGGCGTTGCCAATTTCGTCGGGATTAATCAGAGAATCTTAACCCAACGTGTGAAACAGCGGTCAGCTCGAACCGGAATTAATAAAGATCGATAAGTGAATGGTGGCATTCCGAAAACCAATTTCCTGCCCGAAAAAAGGTTCACCAAATTACTTCTTCGTTTCAAAATTTAAAAAAATGTAATTTGATGGCAGTTTATTCAACTAATAATGATTTGTGATGTTAGCATTCCGAGAGCTCGGTTGATAGAGGCGTAAATTTGTGAAAAGTCATACTGAGAAAGGATAGAATTAAATAATATAACTTTGTAAATTCCGCAGATTGTTTATGGTGATGATTATGTTAAAGTTAAAGTTAAAACTTCACCATAAAAGCTCCATAATTTAGACAAACAAATATTAACTAATGCGCATTAAATCGGACATCTTATTCATTACAGCTTAAGGGCTACATAAAATTCTCTAGCCAGCAATGGCAAATTTTAACATTTGGGTCTCCTGGGCGGTAGTCTTATTCTAGGCGCCTTACATTCAATTTTTTCCTCCTAAATACTACAGTGATGCTTCACAAGCTCGCATTAGCTAATGCATATCGCGATATAGCATGTTTTCCTGCGGGAAAGTGACGATTTTTAGTTTGACTTTCCACAAATTTTTTTGTGGTCCAGTAAAATATGGAAACATCCCGGAACGTTCTGCGATAAATTCGCCCCTTCGTAAGGGCCGCGGATGCCTACTCCCGACCTAACTGGTGTTTTAAGCTCTTAATGTATAAACCCGTACGGATATTTTAGGATATCACTCCGTTGTGTAAGCATTAACGGGAAAATCCAGGCACGACTCCAACTTTATTCCATCATCCATCCAATTTTCTATAGACATAATGCAATATACCGCGACATAACGGCAGAAATCTGTTTACAAATTTGATTGATGACGACCGTATTTCTTCAAGGGAACGTCTTATAAACTCTTTAGCGAAGCGAAAATCGGCGAGTCACCTCGATTATACTCTTTCAAAATAAAAAAAGAGAAATCACCCCGATACCCTCTAATTTACCAGTTCATTTCTTTTTCTTTAAACTCTTTTTCGATAATCTCTTCTCTCAGTACCTCCACCATATTTAAAATGCCGGCGAAAGAAAACAACACGGTTCTTCCTCAGGCCACCTCATTTGTCCTTATTACATCCATTAACCAATCCTCTCTCTCTCTCCCCCTCTCTTTTACTACACTCCTTCCATCTCCCCTTCTTTCTTCGCTTTTTCTCTCCACCCACCTCATTCCACACCCTTCCTCTTCGCTCTTTCTTACGACTTTCCTAAATCCTCCCTTTCTTCTTCCTTGACACCTAATTCTTCTTCCTCACAGCATCCTTTTCATTGCAGTTTCTCCCCCTTTTATATCCCTTTTTTGAGTGACGCGTGAATACGTATGCTAAATATGTATGTGTGTGTGTATATATATATATGTATATATATATGGCAACTAGGTGTTGAAGGAAACCCGGTGAGCACTTACCGGAAGGAGAACCGCTGGGGTGTCGGAGAGACACATTTGTAGAAGTCATTGGAGCTTTCGGGATGATCCCTTCTTCAGCACAAGAGAGACTCTCTTGTATATATATATATATATATATATGTATATATATATATTCTGTCCCTTCGTCAGCTGATATATATATATATATATATATATATTTGCGCTCGAGTAGAACTAAAACTTATAGGAAAAGAGCTAGGAGGAGAATTATAAAGCATATATATATATATTTTTTGGGCAACTAGTGTCACTGCCATATCAGTTGTGTCTCTCTTGTGTTGACGAAGGGATCATCCCGAAAGCTCTAACCTCTACAAACGTGTCTCTCCAACACCCCAGCGGCTCTACTTCCGGTAAGTGTTCACTGGGTTTCCTTCAACACCTAGTTGCCCTAAATATCCTTAATTACCTTTCCTCTTCCGTAGTATTTATATATATATAACTTTTTTCTTCGAACAATAGCGTAAGAAAAGGGGAAGAAACGCCCTGACCCAACCACCACATACCAATCCACAACATTCTCCGCATAATTCGAGGTCTGCTTTTTTTCCGTGGCCAGAGTGCCAATTTTCTTTCGAGGTGATTTGGAATTCTTTTGGTGAGCGCGGTGACTAGAGGATTTTGAGACGTGGGTATAACGTAGACTGGAGAGAATTAGTCGGACTGAGAATAAAGCAAATGAGGAAGTTATAAACATAGTAGGAGAAGAAAGGAGTTTAATTGGAGTAATAAAAGAAAGACATGAGATAAGTGGGTAAGATTTTGAGAGGTTGAAATCTGCTAAAATGAGTCACAGAAGGGGGAACGCCAGGAATGAGGAAAAGAGATAGGAAGAGAAAAAGGAATATTAGATTTCTTAAAAAAGGGATGGGTATGAAAATTTGAAGAAAAAGGTCTTGGGTCGCATGATTAGGTTAGGCAAACCAAAAACGTACCGAAATATGTAAAACTTATGATTATGATCATTAAATATTATAAAGTTCATGACAAGCAGCTCGTTGGCAGAGACGCTCATGATATAGTTGGAATTCGGGCATGAAGTTTAGCCATCCTGCGAAAACAAGTAAATAGTTTTAGGAACCGATACTAAAGATGTCGTACCGCTATAGCCCGTATAAACTAGTGGGAATAAGTTTTTGTTCGTTAAATATTAACCTACAATGCATCGGAATGATATAAAATATAGAAAATTTTGGCCATTGCTTTTTGATTGAAATCGTTTCCTTGTTCAAGTATTACTACTAATAATTTAAAAATGCTCTATCTGCTCTTATCTAATTCTAAAAAAATCTCCTGAAAGCGATTCAAAATAAAGCGGGCTTCCCGGGATATCGTCGAGTAAAACATTTAAACGGATTTCCTGTATTTCGGAAAATTCAAGGAATAACGGAATTTATATAAATCACGTTGTAATTTCAACGAAAAAAAACACGTTACCTAGTATTGGATTTGCAGGTATCGGTGCCACACTTTCATCGAAGCTTTCGGATCAAGAGCTGTACTCAAATGACATGCATCCCGGCATCCTCTCTCCGCCAAAATTACACCCAGATGCGCATAGGAAGGGTTTAAATTGCGGCTCCACTGAATATACCGCACTGATCGCATGGCAACAAAAAAAATTGACGCCTTTTCTCTCCCCCCCCTTCTCTCCCCCCCCTTCTCCCCCCTTGCGCATAACTTAAGAGATTACGGAAAAACGTAAGGGGAAAAAGAAATTTTCTTCGCCTTCCTCCATTCGCAACGTTCGGGTCGTAAAAATACAAAGTCGCGAATGACAAAAACTCTGCAGAGCAAAAAAAACCTCTTCTTCTACATCTTTTCGAATTCCTCTCTAGGGAGAGATGAGGAAAATTGAATGCAGGGATAGAGATAGGGGAGAGGAGGGAGGGGAGGGAGGGAGGAAGGAGATTCGGAGAGAAAGAGAAAGGGAGCGGTGAGAGTCAAGAGAGTGGAGGAAGAAAGGTAGAGCGAGGTAGAAGTGTAGAAGAGGGAGTGTAAGGAGAAACGAGGAGGATAGAAGAGGTATTGAGAGAAAGGGAAATGTAGAAAACGAGGGTGGAAACGAAAGAGAGAAAGGAAGAATAGAGTCAGGGGTGAGGGAGAGTCAAGGAGAGAGGGAGGGAGGGTGGGAGAAGGAAAAAATAGTAGGAGAGAGGCGTGCAAAGAGAATGGGGAGAGACAGAAGAGAGAGAGAAATTTAGAGGGAAATGGAGAATTAAAGAGACAAGGGAGAGAGCGAGGGTGAGAGAGAGGGAGAAAGAAAGGGAGGGTGAGGGAGAGAGAGAGGAGGGTGAAAGGGACATAGAGAAAAAAGAGATGGGGAGTGAAGGAGAGAGAGAGAGAGAGGGGAGGAATATAGAGGGAAGAAAAGTGGGAGAAAGAAAGAAAAAAGAAAGAAAATTGTCTTTATTGCGAGGTTGAGGCTAAATAGCCCCCTCTACCACCTAACAATAAATAGTTTAGGATACTTTCGAATTTACAGTATGAAATGACATAAACTGCAGCTAAATTACTAAAAAAATAAAGGAGTCAAGGAGAGAGAGAGGGAGAGGAGAGGGTGGGAGAGGAAAGTTAGAGAGAAAAAATGGTGAGAAATAGTGAGGGGTAGAAAGAATGAAAGAAAGGGGGAGGGAGAGAGAGAGAGAGAGAGAGAGAGAGAGAGAGAGAGAGAGAGAGAGAGAGAGAGAGAGAGAGAGAGAGAGACAAAGGAAAGATGCAAGATAAAAATAAATAAAGCAGAGAATTGAAATGGGCAACAGGCTGCGCGTGAGGGTGGGTTGGAGGGTGGAAGTCGGGCGATGTTGGGTTGACGGTCTCGTACTCTGACGATGCGAGACGTACCCTTCCACCGGAAAGAATAAAAATAAACAGGCGAAAAAGGGAGGGAGAAGAGGAGAAAAAAAAAGGTCCTCGGAGAGGACCGGGGTTTATATCTTCGACGGAGAGATCCTTACGTTCCTTCACGTCCGATACGATTCAAAAATGGTTCTGGGTAGTATTCTATGATTGAGAAAAAAAATTCTCCGCTGGAGAGAAGGAGAATTTCTGGGAGAACAAAAAAGAGATAGTGAGATATTATGTAAAAAGGGGTTCCGGGAGGGAATTATCTCTTTTTCGACAAAAAAAATCTTTCTCCTTCTCTCCTTTTTTCCCATCCTAGATATCTGATTATGAAAAATGCTGGCAGGGAAGTCATGGAGAGAAACGGAATCGTTATTGAACTGAAGGTATGTGCAGTTTTTTGTAGCCTCCCGGGAGAGCATTAAATGAAAGTCGTGCTCCAGGTGAAAAGCGAAATTATGCGGTAAATAACAAACGCGCGTATTCGCAGAAAAGATATCGCGAAATAACTGCAATAAACAAAGCATGAATATCTTGATGTTCGTAGGATAAAAATAAATTTATATAGGTGTATACTAGTACAAACATATAGGATCGACTTAAAGGGGAAAGTTTTTCGGATTCTGAATGTCTGCTTAGGATAACAGCTGACACAAAGAAAAGTATTTTTAATAATTATTTATTTTGATAAGTATTTATTTTAAAGATTTTCTCATTTTAATGATGTTATTAACCCTTTATTTGAATTTTACTGTTTTTTTATGAGCTCAGTGATATGCGCATTGGTATCGGTCCCGAAATTACTCATTCCTTGCATGTATACATATGCATGATAAAAGTTTTATAAAAAATATCTCTGTAAAAATAAACAGCAAGAAAATGTTTTATTTATTCATTTTTATTAACTTTGAATGATTTCTTATCCGATATGTAGAATTATTGATATAACAATGAATAAACTAAGGATATTTCAGACCCACTTTCTCCTACATCTGTTTCAGGATTAACTTAAGGCTATACTATAACATAATCCGAATCTACCAAACTAATCCTAATAAATGGCAGAACAAAGTCTTTGGTGTAGAATGTTTAACATTTTATTTCCTCAACGCGCTATCTTCCGTGTTTTCTCGTTTAAAGCGCCCGTTTAAGCCATCCAGCGTATCAGAGTCCGACGATTTCCAGGTGGCCTTTCGTTATTATGTGCCACCATCCGGATTATGTCGCCACAGAACCTAGTCATTTTGGCACCCGGCGCCAGTCTATGGTCTCTCTCCGAAGGCAAAGGTTGACGAAGCATTCCACCGTGAAGATGTCACCTCATCAGACCTCGATGGCACATTTCGAATCGAGAAAAGCGAATCCTGAGGAGGGCTATGTCATTTGTGTTACATTTTCTACAGTGATTCTCAGAGCGCAGGGATACGCGTGACGAAGTTGGTAGATTTTATGCGAATGCAACAAAAAATTTGATGGTGAAAACAAAAAGAAATGCTTAAAGTTAAATCCTCGTTGGAGCAAGAGATGGTCGAGCTTTTACTAACAAAAACGAACAAATTCAGTTCGTAGAGAGTCCGATTTCTCTCACATATTCCTCATTCACTAATTAATGGAAATTTCTAAAAATCGACAATCCTTCCCCTGTGCAGTCAAAGGAACAAAAAATCAAATTCTTACTTACAATTAGACTTAATAACATTGTCAAACATATTCTTTTAGTCATAAAGATTCGCCAAAATTAACATAGATCATAATCAACTTGGCCACGATTACCAAACACGAATACATGTTACTGGATTAGCCTCGAGTGTGGGAAAAAATCAGAAACATCCCCAATAATCTTAACGTATTGAAATGTGTAATTTTACGGGGATAACCCTTCCGCACTGACAGCCGTCCGGAAATATTTTAAAAGAAACGAACGAATGCGTACAGGCAGGCAGACAGACAGAGACAAGTAAATATTTTAAAAAGAAAATCCCCGTGAATAACGATTACGACTCGGGTAACTAGACGTCTCCCCCCCCCCCCCCCCCCCCCCTTCGGGCGGTGCCATTTTTTAAAGGGCCATTCTCTGCCATTTAATCGTGTTTGTAGAGCGATAAAAAAAATTACGACGGGTGTTTTAATGCTGGTGGGGGGTAATCATGAGGCGTACGAATTCCGAACACGAGTCTCACGGTCGATGGGATATGAGATAGGTTTACGTAGGGATTTATTCCTCCCGGAAAAGTTAGATGTGTTCAGTCGGGGAGGAGGAGGAAGGGGAGAGAGATGGGCGTATACGTTAAATTAGCTCGATTATCTTTTGTTTTACGACGCTTGTGCGTATGAAGGAAACGAAGGGAAAACTGACCGTTCTTCGGAATTTTTTTATTTAGACTCGCTGAGAGCTAATTTTATTATTCCGTTGTCATAAAAAAACACAAAATGATATTCTTATGAAAATGCATAATGGAAATTTTAAGTGTTCTTAAAGTCCTTCAGAATTAGAGTTTTGGGTTCTCGGCGATATATGTTTTCCCGGGAAACGGGCATTAGATTTACAAAGTTCCCGGGAAATCCGGGAATTGTAATGAGTTACTATTTTTATTATTAAATAAACTGTTTTTCACTGAAACAGGATATTTATTATCGATACATCGTAAATATACAAAATGTAATAACACAATGACTCGGAGCAGTATACCCAATCTTGTAATATCTCGCTTGTAAGCGGTGCTCTTACGTTAGCAGCCTATAAAACCTATGTCAAATTTTAGCTCTCTTAGCTTAGTCACTTCTCCCATTGGTTTTTCAGACTCACAGATAGCTATAGGTAAATGATCCATAAGGATAATCATCAATCTTTAGGAGCAGAATTGATATCCTTAGTCAGATGATGGTGATAAGATATTTAAACGTAGACGAAGTATATCACTTGTTTTACCGCAGCTTTCTTGAAAACGAAATTGTGTCTATGCCGTCATTTTATATATATATATATATATATATATATATATATATATATATATATATATATATATATGGCTAAACTGCGGTACGGCAAACTTACATTTTTGTGTTATTGAAATTTCATCGCGTATTTTCTGCGATTTTACTGTAAAAATGTCTGACACTTTAGAAAATTCATCGATAGAAAAAGGAGATAATACCTGTGGTCACCGCTGCAGGCGACGCGTGAATTTACCAATTAATAAGACACAACTGAGAATCTAAGTGTATTTCATCTACTAAAATATGATTATACATTTTCATTTCCACGAAGAACCATAATCTTAGAAAATTCATTGGGGAGAATAAAAAAATGCTAGGTTATCGATAGAAAAAGCTCAACTGGAACCATTCGTATGCAAAATCAGCGAAAGGAACAAGTGATTTCTATAGAAAAAAATGCATTAAATTTACTCGAATAAATTGATATCAAACTGATAACGCACAATCTGTTATAACGTCTCGCTAATAATCGATGGTGATCGATTGCGCGGAAGGCCGAATCCATTTGCAAGTCAGTTAATTCAGTATTAAACCCTCCATCCTCCTCCCACCCTCCATTTTCTCCCTGACCAGATCTGTTTTCGGCAGAGTGGCCCCGAAAGGATGCTTCATTTATTCATTTAATTGCCTTTCTCTCTCTTTCCCTCCCTCTCCCCTCTCATAATTCCCCTCACCCCCTCCTCTCCAACAACGCCTCCATCCTCCCTATTTATATTGAGGACGGGATAAAGGGCGGGAGAGGATGGGAGAAAGAGCGGGAGGAAAAAAGGAAGAGAAGGTGGCGTGTGTGTGTGTGCGTGTGTCTGCGCGCGCCATAGAGAGCGTTAGAGGAGGATTAAGGGGAACGGGTAGTGGGGGGGGTGGGGGGAGGGGGGTGGATAAAGGAAAGAGGAGTCTGGAAGGGGGGGGGGGAGGGGTATAGAAGGGTTTTTGCAGCGGTCTGCGCTCAATAATGGAATCCCTAAATTGGCCAGAGGGCTTATATCGGGAAGCGGGAGCCGTCTTGCCTCGAGAATTATTTCAAATTAATGCACGGCGAAGAAAAGAAAGATTTTTTTCCTATCGCAAAACATTTTAAAGCGGGAAAGATGTTTTCCCCGAGATTGAATGCGTCGAAAAATTCTTTCGTTTTTTTTACTCAAAGAAAGGGATCGTTTTAAGAATCTCGTAATTAAAGGATGTACCTGTTTAACTTGATATCTTTTCATCTTATACCGAGGCTATATCTGAGAGTTGGGTTAAGAGCGTGGCTCTATTGGAACAGAGCTTAAGTGAATAGCAGTGTTATCAAGCACGGTGAAACTTTTTAATATCATTGAGCGTTCCATTAACGTAATATATTTTAACCTAAAGTAGAATGAGGATAAGCGGAGGGCGCTTATGGAGAACTGTGATAGCATTATTTTTATTTATCAGATCGAGCTGAAATGAATACGTCACACAGAAATAATTATTAATAATTAAAAATTATACATAGGTACAGTTATTTCCTAAATTTATTGGTCAAATTTAAAAAAATTCTATCTTGTTGCTAAGGTAGGATTTCATTAATCAAAAGCTTCATGAAGCAAACATTTGGGCGTCAATATTTCAATGGATGTGAGTGCAGCTTCGTTAATAATCGATCACGCTAGAGTTTGCTGTCAATTTATTGCCGTGCACTAAACCAGTATGGAGACCTAAAATAACATAATTGTATTTATTTATATTTTTTTAAAAGTTTCCATTCTTCCACGACAATTTCCTTTATTTGATACATTCTCTAAGTTTTAAATATCTGTGTTTAACATCAGTCTCACGATAAATTAAAAATCGATAGCTATTGTTCGAGAGATAATCCAGGGAGAAGTGAAATTTTTAAAAATTTCCGGGGATTTTTAAATGTTCGGAAGGGAAAAATAGAGTCGTCGAAAAATTCGATATCAAATGAATACCGCCGCGAACATTGTTTTCGGTCGAATAAAAAAAATCCGCTCCGACGGAGCAGACGATGTATTCGAACCCATTAATTGACGTACGGGCGAGCGACTTTGTTCGTCCTAGTTTCGTTGATCACTGGGGCGTCATTACGAAAGGAAATGGAGGAGAGGCGAAAGATAGCGCGTCATTTCCAGCTTTAAAAAACTCTGCAGCGAAGAAAGTCAGAAAGAGGCATGGCGAATCGGATTGAATGTATCCATATAGACGATCCGCATAACGCTTTGTATATCGCGTCACGGTACAGCGGTATTTTCTATATTTGTCTCAAATTTATCAGAAAATTAGAGCTGTAAATGTTGGGACAGCCAGGTCGACGAAGGATAAATCGGTCCGGGTATATGTCGAAAAATAAAGAGTTCTTTTCACGCCGGGATGTACGTTCATTTTACACTACCCAGCTAATCTGATGTTCTGAAACAGTAATCGATGTCGGTCTAGAAAAAGGGTGGGTACATTTTTTAAGGGGCGGGCAACATTAGCAGTAGCGAGTGATTCAGCCGCTATAGAGTTCACGCTGAAATTTATTTTAGAGAATACGATGTATTCTATCAGTGAAAGTAAATTAAATATAATTTTTTACCGTTATAACTTCACTATATTACTTTCCATTATTTTAGGTAAAAAGTGGAAAATTATCCGTATTTAATTTCACGGTTCTATTTATTTGTGGCTTTGCTGGTCACATACGGTTGATGGGACCTAATTTTCCTAGCCTTGGTCTAGAAACTCTAATAGATTACCCCTTACTTTCCAATGACATCACGAAAAAATTTAGGGAACCGAGCATATAGAACACACTCAGTATATCAATAACATAAATAACCTCACTTTGCTAACATCAAGATGTCATTAACAAAATCATATCCGCAACCATAAATAAGCGGGACAGAAAAGTACATCCCCGTGATAACAGACCAAATCAAGGTCAATCAAAAACGACTTAAATCCCTTTCCTTTTAGCCCACCAACACGAAGGCTATCAGAATTTTATTATTAGCCCTATTGATTCGTTCACAGATTTCGACGAATCCTTTCAAAAGCGAACCTTTCTTTTGGCCCGAGAGGCCAAAAAAAATAAAGTTAAAAAACAGACAAAGAATCGAGGACGTTGAAGGCAAGGTTACAAATGCGCGAGAAAAAATCCACGGCGATTCGAACGATCCATTTTATTTTTTTTGAAAAGATGTAAAGAAGAAGGATCGAACGAAGAATCCGAGGAAATTGCGCACGAGTTGCAAACGAATTGACGAACGGAGAAAAAAAAGGTAACGAGCGTACCGGTCGGTGAAATCGCTGAAGTTGAATCGCGAGGACCGAAATGATAGGCAATCCCAAATGATCGCGAACGCGATAATTTGAGGGGATGTGGAATAAGAGAGACGACCACCATCCGCAGATACATCCACGCTCACGGATGACGATAAAAATGAAAAGAAACGCCGTCGAAATGTCGAGGCATATGGGACGAAAACCATAGTTAACTGATCCATCCTCCTCTCCTTCCTGTCGCCCTCATTAAGCCCACATGTGCGGGGCTTGGTAAGAGATTATGGATCTTGTGGACGCGGTGACGTCACCGCATGACAAGGGATTTTTGGAGACATCGCTAGATTCACGGCGTGATTACTTTAATTTGGTCGCCGGCGTATTTCTGGATCGATAATCGGAAATGGATAATATAGTAGGAACGTGAAGTTCATAGAAGAAGCTACCTTGCGTGCATTTACGTGTATTTTGATGCTTTTGCAAAAATTACCCGGATTATAAATGTTCGTCGATATTATTTGATTGCATAATACACGATCTTGAGGTCAAATTCGTACTAATGACATTTTTTGCAGGTAATAAAAAAATTGAAAATAAAATTTCATGTGGTGAACGTTTATTTTTAAATTATAATAACATAAAATGAAGAGTGATGAATAAAAAAGGTTGTGACAAAATGTGAAAATTACTTTTGAAACTTTTAGGAGGATTTAAAATTTTCCAGCTTATGGGACGGGGAAGTATAAACATTTAAAAAAAAAACGGAAAAATAAAAAAATCCAAGCAAAAAAATAATTAGCGGCTCGTAAGGAACTTTTAATGTGTACCTCGCAAACATAGAGTCGCGAAGCATCTTCCGAATTTCCGAGAAGGAATGACAAAAATCGAGCAAAAACACAAGCCCGCAAGGAAAACCACCGATGAAAGCTAATATACTTTAGAAAAACGTCGCGGAAGACAAAAGAAAAGCGAAATGAGCTTTACGAGAGCGGTCGAAAATCTTTTTAGAGGTTCAAAATTGAAGGAGAAAAACGTTCGAAATTGAGGCCGCCGTCGCTCGGTCAAAAAATGCAAGACGGAAAGAGAACCTTAGGCCGCAAGTTTTCTTTTTTCATTAGTAAACAAACGAAAGAGGGCGCTTATCGTTGCAGCCAGGGTGCGACCCAGGAGTTGCAGATATCTGCGCTCCAAATGAGGAAACTCCTGCAGCTAAAAAATTAGGAAAGCAGCAGAACTAAAGTCTCCTATACCTCTTATTGTTAGTATTCCCAACACGCTATGCTATCCACCCTTTCCGTCTCCAATCCCTTCATCCGCTCCTCCTTTTTATACACAATATCAATATTATTTCGAGAGGATCTTTGTTTGCCAGTTTGTATTAAGAATTTGACTGTTTCTTGCAGCGCCGGTTGCAGAAGATACAGGATGAAGATTTCTTTCAATTTTTAGCCAGCTGCGGAACTATAATACCGCAGACAGACGATAAATTTAAGAGACCCTGCAGGTCCAAATCTATCTATATATTATATTAAACAACGAGTTATGAAGAAGCCCAAAAATTATTACAGCTGTTTCTCTCTTTCTCTCGTATAAGAAAGTACATTTGAAATTTTCGGAATTTTATTTAAAATATGTTTAGCCAATAACCACTAAAATTTGAGGGAAACCAGATGAGATCTCGGCTCAAAAAAATATCAGTGGTGATTAACCGATAGGCAGATTTCCCAACCTTTGTATGGCTATCGAAGAACCTTAGTTTTCACGACTAACATGGTTATCTCGTCGATTCTTTCTCGAATTTTGAAATTCTACGGCAAAATTTTAAGTATAAATTAAAACCGTTCTTGTAAAGATATTACTTTTTCATCCCATCATTCTTCCCAACCTCCCTTTCACTCCCACTTTTCCTCACCATTCCCTCCCTCCCTTCCTCACCCCGCTCCCCCATCCCTTAGATGAACTACTGCGTTGCATCCGTAATTGTATGGGAGTTGAGAGAAGTTTACCCTCTTTATTTGCCCCCTCCCAACATCCCCGACGGGAGGAGGCGGGTCGAAACAAGGTGACCGAAGGGGGGGGGGGGGTCGACGAACTTGGATAAGAGCTTGCGAGGTGGTCAGGGGAGGATGGGGAAAAGGGAAGGGGTAGGATGGGAGAGGGAAAAGAGGGAGGAGGATGGATGGCCTTTGTGGCGCCTTCGGACGACAAGCCGGGGCGATCCCCTTCCTTCCCCCCTTCTTCCTCCCCATGATCTCCTTCCACATAAACACCGACACGCCCCTCTCCGCCTCCTCCTTCCGACCACTACCTCGCGCCTCCTGAGACGGAGACGGGAGTTGGAGGTTGGGAGGAGGAGCCAGTGATTCACAAAGGCCGCGACATCCGACGTGTGTTTATGTGTGTGCATGTTTAAAAATAAACCTGCAGGTCGCAGAGCGGCGAAATAGAGGCTCGTTTTGTATGCGACGCTTCTATCCTTTTGCGAAGGAAGTATCGGAGTCCGCGAAGCGCTCGCTGCTGTTAATCTTTATCTCTTCGTAAAGTCGTTTGGTTTTATCGTTGTTTAAACGCTCCATTTCACGCGAGGGTTTTATATTTTCCCTGAAAGATTTAACGGATAAAATGTCGATCGTAAAGCGTATAATTCAGTGTTTTACAAGATGGGCGCCGCGTTTCCTTTTTAGGAGTGCCGCGAAATTCTGTTTAATAAATAAATAAACAATTAGGAAGTGTTGATAGGTCATTAAGGCAATAAATTTTCCCCTAAGAAATAGGTCACAGCGTAGTACCAACCAATGGATGCGTCCAAGTGTTTTAATACAGGTATTAAAAAAATATAAAATTTCGCTTCGGGGATGGGGTGAAATTCGGTTTATATTTAAAAGAGTGCTGCGCTCACAAAGAGGTTGGGAAGCACTGATCTAAATGATTCTTTTCTAGTTTATCTGTGGTTATCTTTCTTCCTATCATGATGCAGACCTCAGAAATTATATAACGCAGCTTGACACGGATATTTTTCCTGTTGGGAATATATATTAAAACAGGATTTACGTCCGCGGATATAAGCTACGAGAGATCGCTAAAACTTAAATGCCGTATTTCGTCATTTTTTGTGAAGTTATTTCTAGTGATATTTAGCTCATTCGGCGAACAGCATGTAAAAAGATTTCGCAACGAATTTCCTTTACTTCGCAAGCAAAAAAATATATACGAGATACAAATTGACCTAACCTAAAATCTGTGAAAAATGGCATTTGTTCTGCCTTTTAAATGCCTCGCGAAAGCCAATGACCTACAATTCCCGCGTCATAAAACCTATATACTGCAGCATTTATTCTGCCTTAGAGACTGTATGAGAAATCGAAAATTGTCGCAATGCCATAGAACAAACGTAATTACTTACCTCGGCTAGTAATAGGAGAATCTTTAACATTTTAAAAATATACGCTAATGAATTTTCGAATGCGAGGATATGGCTGATTTTGAGCACAAAAGAGACATAAATATAAATAAAAGGGAAAAAATAAAAGATCGTTAAAACTATGACCTCTTTACAAAAGCGCGACAGCGAAAATAAATTAGGACATATTTCTGAGAACATATTAAACAAATTTTATAGGAACGATTGCAAGTGTTGCCAACTTTTGGAGCTTGGCAACAAATGCATCAGAAGCGCAGTTTATTACCGCGTCCGGAGCGAGTGAAAAAAAAAGACGATGGCGGAGGGAAGTAAAAAAAAAGGAAAACAGACGAGGCAAATGGCGCCAAGCGGAAAACGAAACGAAAAATGACCAAAACGACAAAGTGCACAGCGACTAAACCGGTTGTGTTACTTTCTTTGATTGCTTACGTTGCTGGCTTCCGTTTGCTCTGGAATGCGATCCAAATAGTTCTGAATATTATCAGAGCGTCTTAAAAAAGACCGAGTATCTCACGCCGCAGAAGTAAATCCTCGTGATTTATATTAGTCTCATGGAAATCAATACAGATACGCCTAGTCCAAGCGTAATTATACTTATCCTAGTTGGATATAATATCTTAATTACAACGTTTACTTGTAATGTACATTATATTTCCATAAACTTAATGAAACTACATAATACGTATGAAAAATTTGGTTTCATGAAGCTGACGAACATACGGGTCGGTTATACATTTGATTAATTTGACCTATTTTGTTTGTTACATCATACACATGAAATATAAGGGTCTCTATATATTGTTATTCACAGAAATACTTTTTATAATAAAAATGACTTTGATCTTTCCATTGAAATGTAAAAGAAATTAAGCGATTAATAGTAATCATAATTAAACGAGATATATTAATTTTCTAATTGACGCAAAAATAATACAAACTCGCATGCAATTCCAATGAAGGTATAAAAATATTTAACTCGCGGAGAAGAAATTAATTCGTAACTGCTGGAGGAATTTCATCGCATGATATAACCAGAAAATATTTTTAGAAGCACTAACGACCAGTTGAAAAAAATAAGAAATGTAATAAATATGGTATTCTTTTGTTACGATCAAGTTCTTCGAAAGTTTTTTAATCTAGTTAAAAATATAATGGTCAAAGTAATAATTACGACAAAAAATTTTGCTTTCCATGATTAAAAATCTTTATAAACTCTGCATAAAAGTAATTTATAAATGAATCATTTTGACTTATCTTTTGAAAGGACTCTTTTATCCGGAAAGATTAAAAAGTGGTAAACAAAAGGCGCCACTTAAAAGGGATACAGAAACGAAACATGAGCCCACCATGTATTTACGTTATTAATAAATTTGTAAGCTATTTTTACTACAGTAACTAATCACACATTTCATTAAAGACGAAGAATCCTAAAGGCGATGTTTTTTTTTTGACAAACTGAAAGCCACAGGCGAAACAATTTCCAGGTTTCAATAAACTAAAATGGAAACTACAACGTAAATTTAACATGAAGTAACCAATTGAAAACGCGTCCCCGCGACGCAGATAATCGGCCTCACCTTGAAAATAAAACACTTAATAACCAATTTGAAAGCAGAAAGCGTCGATTTTTATACTTTTCAACCTTTCAGCGAACGACTAAAATGGATCTTGTCGACGTGGTGGTGACATTTTCAGGTATAAACGTAAAATCCTGTTCACGTTTATCAAGAAAATAAAACTAAAACCCTAAGCGGACCGCGAGAGAATTATTGGCGAGCGTGCCCGTGAGAGGAATTCCATCAAAACAAAGATTGAGCGATAATCATAAGAGGAGGATTATTTTTATTACCCCCTTTTACTTTTTCCCTCCTCCCGAGATTGCGGGAGGATGGATTGGAGAGAAGGGGGAGCGGGCGGAAGAAGGGAGGAATGGCGGGGTGGCGTAGGGAAAGGGGGAGGAAGGAGGGTGGAGCCGGTGAATGAGGCAGGCTTGCGAAAAGGTTGACGTGAAAAGTAGCTGGAAAGGTTGATTAATGCACGTTGAAGCCTAAGTAAGGGGCCAAGAGTGAAGAGAAGAGAGGAGGAAAAGGGAAGAAAGAGGGGACAGAAGAGGGGGGAGAAAGAGAGACATACAGAGAGGAAAAATGGATGGAAAGGAGAAGTTAGGGAGAGGGAGAAAGTGGAGCTCTTCGCGAAGATGATAAATGAAAGCGGCTATGGTACCGAATAAAGCAAAATTGATGTAATTTATCTGGGAGAAGGCGATATGGTCGCTCGTCAAGCTCGTGAAACGCAAATAGTTTAGGGGGAGCCTCAAAAGCCTCTCAGTTGACCCAGCGATTACGTGGAAACTGAAGCATAGGGTATAAATATTTTTCTTAATTACAATTATTTTTTGTATGCAAAAGTAGGTCGTGACTAATTAACTGCGCATCGAGGACAAAATTAAATATTGGAAATGACATCCTTTTTCTTATTTAGATTTTTTCAAGCTGAAATCTAGTGATGTAATTTTTCCAAAGTACCGAAAGAAACATAAAATAAAAAAGATTCATTGTTTTAAATGGAATTAAGAAATTTGGATTCGAGAATAGTCCAGCTCGTTAACAATCTCAGCATCATTAGCTACGTAGAAACGAAATATTCCGAAAAGAAAATTATTTACTTGTTGCAGCGCCATTTGTAATCACGAGCTCGATTAAAAAACTTTTACTCGAGAAACCAAATATTTTTAATGTATAAACTGAAGGATTTTTTCAAGGAGCTGAAACTAATGAAAATACGAAAATCGTAAAGATAAGGGTCGCGCCTAATTCCTTTTATGACCCCTAGAAGGTTGAGATCAATACAACAGAACTCTTCCAGGTTATAAAAAACGTATGTTTAAACTAGTTAGTTTGCTGGAGAGATCAACTCATGACCTAGTTGTGGCGAAGTATTTTCAGACTACATTAATACAAGTAAGTAAATTCCACCCGTTCAGACTAACGGTTATAAAACACGAAATTATTCCTTTTTGAACGCCGAATAGAATGATGGCGAAGCATATTCTGCAACGAAGAGAGGAAAGAAAGAAGCGGAATGGAAATCCGGAGATGCGACTATAGGGAAGGGGATTGAGAAGTATCAGTTGACCGAGCATCCCGTAGCGAGGAAGGATCAACACGAAGCAATCCCGATGGTTACAATTGACAGATTCATTGACCCATGTTGAAAAGCCAGAGAGAGAAAGAGAGACGAGAAAAGTCGCCGATGGTGAACTCAGAAAGGAGAAATATTTGAATAAACAAGAACAACGCAACGCCTGCGCTTACATCATTTTTCCATGGGGAATAGAAACAAAAGAGAGAACAAAGATCGCTGGTAATGATTATGATACGCACGAGGGGAAAAAACGTGGGAGGCTGTGGGAAAACGAACATGATGAAAGAGAAATTTTCGAGAGAGAGAGAGGGGAGAAAGAGAAATGACAGAAAAGATGAAAACAGAAAACGAGAGGGATTGAACAGAAGAATCCCGGGGCGAAAACATATACTACACATCCGTAATGGTCAGAGTTTCGGAGAACAAAAGAACAAAGAGAAAAAGTGAATTTTTTTTACAATCTATTGAACATAGCGGGAATAATTCCTTGATTATACCTCAACTCCTTTTAGGGTTAGGTCTCACTGTGAAATATTTAAATCCTGGAATACCCTAAAATTGAGTCATTGCCAGTTTTTTGTGGTATTTTATTAGGTATTTTCCGCGACATTTTAAAACTAGACCAATACATCATTCGTTGAGTTTTCTTCCTATGTGGTTGGAAATTACGTCTTTCGCTGTAAACAGTCCGTATACGCTTAATATCAGACATGAAAATGCTTTGTGATACATTAGTACCATTTAAACTTTTCTACACTCGCCATAAAGCTCTTCCAAAAATTTATCTTTCGATATCTTTAACTAAAACCCTTTCGTGATACAGTTCACCAGAAAAAAATCGTCATATTTACCGAAGAATATGAAAAAACTTTCGTATACTTTCCTGTTTTCATCTCAGTCCGTGAGGTAGTAAAAATTTACGTCGAGTCATAAAAACTTCTAAGGACAAAATTCTAGTCCTGAAGACAATGAGCAATTTTTAGATGACATGATAACATATCGATTTTTATAAGCTAGCTGCAATATAAATGACTGAAATAATTTCTCAAAACAAAGAGAACGTCCTTCAGTGAACCATTATGCTATAGTGCAGCAGTCTTTTTTTTTCATGTACCACTCACAAAAATTTATACGGCTTTCTGTATCACCTACTTCGAAAATACGCCGGAGAAATTTATTATCTTTTTTATGGCGGAGTAAAAGGTGTGACAGTATGAAAATTGGACAAAACAAATTATGAAATAGAAAGCAAGAAGTAAACTTCTTTGCACAAAATAATAAAAACTAGAGTTATACCCATCAGTTTTAATACTTAACGCGTATTACTTAAAAAGCTCCATGTACCACTAGTGGTATGCGTATAACAGTCTGGGAACCTCTACTATAGCCGATTCATATATGCAATATTCATAAAGCCTAATTAAAGGAATTTCCATCTAAAAATTTTAATTTTGGGCAGTAAACAAAAATATTTTCTCTCACACCGCGAAACTAAAAAGGAAAATTTGGCTTGTAGATATTCTAATGCTAGTTTGGTATAGCGAGCCAAGTACTTATTTTTCCGAATACAGAGGAAAACAAAAGACCCACTTGGAAAGTTCTAATGCATGGGAAAGAATAATTTTAATGAACAAACGCCACGAAAAGAATTCCTATTTAACCATCAAAAACAAAATAGGCGAGTGGACTTACGAAAATATACAGTCAAAGAGAAAAATGAAAAATAGCGAACTTCTTTTCCGTAAGAATATAGCATAAGAATAAAATATTTTCATCGAATAACGAAAATAAAAATAGATCTCGACCTACAAAAATGACATCATCTGTTGGATTCGAAATAAAACTAGAAACTTCCTTGTTTATATCTAATGTAAGAGAGATGCGCCGCAATTCATTCAGCTTCGGATTAATTTCTTCCTTTAAATATTAGGTCAGCGAAGAAAGCCAACGGTTGCCCCACTAACTATTAAACTCCTATGTAACAGACTTGCTGCGAATGACAACGCGGATCAATAGCATAGCAACGCTATCAATGTTCCTAATTTTCTCGAAGGCCTTTTAAAAAAACATCCGACAACGTTTAATCTTTGACTTCTTCAGAGTCACGCAGAATGTCCAGAATCAGGCGTAAAAATTCCTATCAAAATTGTTTCACGGTATCAGTTGAACTTCGGCGAGCAAAATATTCTCTATTTCACTTCTCATACATACGATATAGAAAATTTAAGTAAACTAATTGCGAAGGAGCAAAAAAATGGAGGTGACATCGCGAAAAAGCAAAATGTAACAGTGTAAATGTGAAATTAAAACAATGTAGGATTTTATAGGAAGGAAATTTTATCAAAATAGAGAAAAAATCAAACGGCGAATACAGGAACGGATCCAGGAATTTTACAAAGAAGGGAGGGGAGCGATATCCCTACCCCTCTTGAATCCGCCGATTTCGACGACTCTTTATTCTCGAAGAATCTTTTTATCCCTTGCTCTACGCACCTAATATGCGGCGCATAATCAAGAAATTTGGCGCAGAATGGTTTTACATGTATGTATCAGTGGAGGGCAATGGGGGCATTCTAACATTCTAAGGCAGGAGGGGGGAGGGCAATCGCCCTCATTGCCTCCCCTTGGATCTCACAGAGGGTGAATACGATATTAGTAACTGCCTATCTTAAGGAGACTGAGAAAATCTAGTCCTTTTCAAATTTAACCAATAATGATCGACACAAAGTCCTATCATAGACAATATGACAGGGGTGCTCAAGCCGTCGATCAGGATCGACCGATCGATCGACAACTCGTTTTAGGCTGATCTCTGAAATATTTTTGCCGCCTCTGAATTCGAATTCGATTCACTTGGGTTGATTATATCGAATTAAAACAACCGCCAGCTCTAGCTTCTTACGGTAGATTTCAAACCCCCCCCCTCCCCCCCTTTCACGATTCAAAATAATTTTTAACACAGAAGATGGACGGTCAATCGCCACGTAAGTGGGAAATGATGATAAGTAGCTCCCAAGCTTGTAAAGTCTGAGCACCACTGCTATATACGATACCAAGACTTGATGCGACAATGCACCCCACCACCACCGTTTGAAAAATAGGAATTTGTCTCAGTTTTACGGAAATACGAAAATACAAAGGTGAGAGAATTGCGCTAAGACCATTCACGTAGTTGAAAAATACATCTGCCGAAATGCAAAAGACTCGCTTAAAAGCGCGGGGGCCAATTACGCCTACAATAGCCACAGCGACCAACCCAACTCTCCAAAAAGGTATCGAAATACGACACCCTAAAGTTGGAAAACAGACACGTTTTCCGCCCTTCTAACGAAGAAAAAAGAGAACACCACCACCTTTCCCTCCAGGCCAAATATGAAAACATTCATTCCTCCCTCTCTCTCTCTCTCTCGCAACTCCATTCACAGCCAAATATCCGATTAAACGGGAATCTTTTTAGTCTGTCCTCTTCGCCCTGACCCGGAAAAAAAAATCCAGGAGCTGCTGCTACAGTAAATGTTCTCACTCGAAAATGGTTCTCCGAGAGATGGTTTCAATGGGACTAGCATCGCCCTCGTTCCTCCCGATCGACGAAAAACAAGGTCAGACACCTCTTTCTGGATGTATATCAAAAACACAATGCTGCGAGAGTGGGAACTTCTTTCACCTCGCCACGAGAAGAGGGGTCGCTTACCACTTACAATTAGACGTTGGTTTTACGGCTGAAGAAGAAGGCGCGTTTTTTTTATTTCTCTTCGATGGAATCTGCGGACGTGCGCGTTTTCCATTTATTTCTTGCCGTTGTAGAGAGTCAGGGAGCGTGAAAAGAGAGGAAAAACGATTTTCTGTGGAAGGAATGCGACGGATGACGCGCTAACCCGATGGGAAAACTGTTGGAGACAAAGGCAAAAGTCTTTAGATCGAGTTATACCTCTCAAAAGAAGCTCAAGTAAGTGTGATCGGCATTTCCCTATTGGTTGTTAATCTTATTTAAATTAACATTAACAATCGGAACAAACAACAAATATATCCCGTAATAAACAGAAAATTACAAACAGGACCACGCATTAGCTAAAAAAATGATTAATGGCGATTAATTTAAACCGCGTCGCGTGAATTTACTACTTCACGGAAAACTCACGCGTTCATTTTGGTTACGAGTTTTCTCGCGTCACATACACGTTAAATGTTGCGCACGTCTATATCAGGGCCGCATATAAATGAATTTAATGCGCGTTGAGTAATATAAGCGTATAATTTCTTTAACAGAGGAAAATCAAAGTCGCTTGGGAAAATCCGCATTAGGTAAGGCCTTACCTTCCAATGCTAACTCCACGAACCATGAATATACATAAATATTATCATTAAACTGTTGACGAATCAGTCAATGCATTCCAACGAAAAAGGAGCGGAAATCAATAACGAATCTGCGAACAGTGACGGCAATAAACGATATAAACTGAACTCATAGTATTTCCACTTAAGGCAAGCTTCTTAAATATGGCAGCGGCTTACTGTTATCAATCAATGCAAACCAAAATTCTCGATAGCAAATTCTACCTCAAATTGATTAGTATCAGAGCAGCGAGCACAAAGTCAGCGAAATCCGAAGCTTTTGACGAGAATGCTTGTACATTTCTACCCCGTTATATCGCGGATTTAGGGGGAGTCGCGACGATCCGCTTTACAACAGAGAAAGTATTTGCTTTGATTCAATACAGAAGGTACTTAGTATTTTAAAATTTCAAAATGTATCCAATAAGGTCGCTAAAAAGATATAAATACAAAAATTAGTACTGACTTAAAAGCGACTGCGTTATAGTCGAGGTACAATGTTACTACACCCACTAAATAAGAAGTTCGGCCATTCCCTCCGAAAATACATATTAATGACTCTACCCGCATTAGACATCCAAGTAACTCCCGTGGCTGTAAAACGTTTGAGTAAATAAATAATCAGTCCCGCTGTAATTTATCCGTCCTCAGTGGTGCTGCGCATCTATTTTACGCAATCTTTTCATATCCACATTCTATCGAATGCAAGCTATAATTTGAGCTAAATAATTCAATTTTTTAAATATCTTGTTTGATTTTGATTCCGAGTCCTTATGCATTTTTAAATAGTATTTATAAATTGATAGGGGGCAGTAATGCTGCTATGTTAAATTATTGTAATGCTCTTATGTGTGAAGTATTGAAGCAACACGTATTTTATGCACATACGCACACGGGTGCAGATGCTAAAAACTTAAGTTATAAGGAATTTCGTACGAGTAACTCCGAAAACTGGATGAGCGAAAGCACAGGATATTTTACACCTTTGAATCTTAAACAGGGTGAAAAATTGCTTCATAAAAATAGCCGATTGATAAAATATGTCAGACAGAATTGCTGTCAACCACTTTTTCACGGCCAAATAAGTAGCAAGACCAGTTCCACAAGATATAGGCTTTCAAATTTTCTGAAAATAATTTCCAATTTCTAATAGGAAACAAGGATACTGAAAACACTTCATTATAAAAGTCGACGAAGCAAAACTCGGAGAGAAAGAGTTAAATTTTTACTTTTTCACAAGATAATCAGTTACTGTAATGGTACTCGAGATCAACCTGTTGAAGAAGACGAGGAAGATGCTAACGCATGTCTTTGGAAAAATAAGCCTTCTTAAATTTTCTTCATTCTTTCTTGATACCATATCATTTTACAGATAATCCTTTTTACTTTAAAAGAAAATTATAAAATTGAGACATCCTTTTAAATTTATTTTCGTCTTCGGCTTTGTTTGAAATAATCTTTCATAAAGCCGAATAGAAATTCCTCGTGAGCGTCATTGTATATAATTCAATTCACAATTATCGGATATTTAGGATATTGGATCGATAGTGGTGCTACACAGTAAGGATCTAGGGGCACAAAAGAGAAAGATTCATCAATAGAGTTAATAACATTGACTTTAACGCAAGTGTTTTTTAAAACTCGATATATATTAATTTTCATAAACATTTCATTGAATGTTATAAATATAATTAATCGCGGCTATTTTCATTATGTAATATTTTGTTTATAACTGCAATCTATTCAGATTATATGAACAATTTTTATGAACCGAAATCCACTTGTCGGAACCTTAAAAAAAGTAAACGACTCTCTACATGAGTAACAACTAATGCGGAAAAGGCGAATAGGAAGACAAAAAAACTTCTAGCATCGTCTTGAAAGAAAATCCAAAGCGAATAAATTTTTAAAATATTATCAAATTAAAAGAAAATGCCACACTTGACTTGTAAGTAAACGCAAAATATCCACATTTAAAAAAACAACCTCCCAAAATCCTGATAGCAGAATCGTAGGACCACGCCTCGGGAGAGGAAGGGAGAAAGAAGAAAATATACTTGAATACTCCAGACATTTGAGGGCACTGAAACATACGCTACGTGACCTTGGGAGTCACAGTCCCTCACCCCCACTCCTCCACCTCTCAACGGAGCAGCCACGCCTTTCTACTCCCCAAAGAGAGAGTGCTCAGAGGAGAGGGAGGGAGAGAGACGAAGAGATAGAGAGAGCAGCACAGAAGTAGAGAGAGAGAGATGAAGAGAGAGAGACATAGGGGGGGGGGAAGAATTTGGAAAGAGATATAGAAAAAGAGAGACAGAATGGGTAAAGGGATGTTAAGAGAATGGAGAATAGAACGATAGCCAGGGAAAAGGAGGAGGGGAGGGGGGAGAGGAGGAGATTACAAAAAGTGAAGGAGAAAGGGAAGAGAAGAGAGTTAAAGAAGGATTGAAGTGGAGGTGAGGTAGAAAATAAAAGTAGGAGAGAAGAGAGATGGGGGAAGGGAAAGGAGAGAGGAGGAGAAAGAGAAGGAAAGAGAGATAGAAGAAGGCAGAGGGAGAGGGAAAGAGAGGACAGACAGGGGAGGAAGGAGGAAGAAAGGAGAGATGTGGAGACAGAGGGAGAAGGGCAGGAAAGAGTGAAAAGAGAGAGGTGGAGAAATAGAACTGAGGGAGGAGGAGAGAGGAAGGAGGAAAGGAGAGACGGAGAAAGGGAGGAGAGATGAAGAAGAGGGGGAAAGAGAGAGAGGCGGGAACTAAGAGGAGTAAAGAGAGGGAGGGAGTGGGAGAGGAGAGAGTGCAGTAGAGAAAGGAATTGAGAGCGGTGAGTAGAGAGGGATAAATTGAGGGGGGGGGGGGCGAGAGAGGAGAGGATTGAGGAAGAGAATGGGATAAAGCCAAATGAGGGAGAAAGAGAGAGATAGATAGAGAGAGAGGAGGAAAAATGGAGCACGCGCCATCATCAACAGAGCGAGGGAATGAATGGCGTACATAGGAGGCGGAAAAGGGGGCGAAGGAGAGGGCAAAAAACACGAAGGGCGGATTGTGGGCGAAGCCACTGGCAGGGCGTGCGTGCGGTATAGGGGGAGGATTGGCGCGCTACCGTAGAGGATGGAGGGAGATTGGGAACGGGGAGGGATTTCTTTTTTTTTTCTTTACGGAGAGGGAGGGAATTCGGCGTTGGCGGCGGAAGTAGGTGTGAATATTGGTAGAACCGCAGGAGAGGGAGAGAGAGAGGAAGGGAGAATGGAGCTTATGATACCGGATTTGGGATGAGGCCGTAAAGGAGGGAGGAGGAGAGAAAGAGAGTTTGTTGGAGGAGGTTGAAGGAAGTAAAGGAGGTTTTCATGGGAGGTGGAAGGGTTTGAAATAAGATTTTGAGGATGTGTGCGCGTTGGAGGAGAGGAGAGAGAAGAGAGGAGGCAAGGAGAAAGAGGAAGAAGAGAGACTGTTTCCGTGGCGATCGATGTTGTAGAGGAAGATGGAGTGGGTGAGTAAGAGGGAGGAGAGGGCGGAGGAGAGCGTCTGGGGGAGTTAGCGGCTAGGGAGGGGTAAAAGGGGGAGGGAGAGGAGCATGTAAGACCGCACCCGAAGGAGTAGAAGGGGGGGGGGGGGTGAAAGGATTCTGCTGCTGTGCTGTAATCTCCAGCGATCCCTCTTTCTCTCTCTCTCTTAATTGGATGCAAAAAATAAAGAGCGGAGTAATTTAGAGTTTGCGCCTACTTGCGAATGCATAGACACGGAGAAGAAAAGGCGTCAGGTGACTTATTGTCGGGAAGATTCTTATAAGGAGATGGTGTGTGGGATGATGAAAGGAGGTTCGGGAAGAGAATATGTCTCCCATTTAACGCGGGAATCACGTGACCTATCATACAGATTTTTGGGGGGCGGAACTGACGTCCTAGTGAATTACCCCGTGGAGGATAATGCTATAAATTCCGCGTACCTTTTAAAATTGACGCGAAATTTCTTCGATCCTTTCAGAATATCGAAGCATTTGATGAAAGGTTAATGTCTTAAACATTGAGGTATAAAAATGGTTTTAAACTTATCAAATTAAAAAAACCTACGTGAATGTAATACGGGTATTAATTCGATCAGTAAAAGTCCGGTGTTGACAGTTAAATTAAAATTCATCATAGTAAAAGTTAAATTGATATAAATTTAAAAAGGTTCAATGTATATAAAAATTCTTCATTATAAGATTTTGATTGAATTTCTTTTGTTAAGTAGTCAACAGTAAGTAAATTCGCATGAGAGCTTAGGTAATACTAAGAGTTTTAAAGAAATCACAAAAAAACTAAATATGTAACACATTTTCAGCGAGAATTAATCAGACTTCTTGCCAACTTTCTCTTTCACTAATTTTCCATCCTAACAGTTTGCAAGCACCTTCCATTTATTTCTATTAAGAGACAAACATTTTTCATCTCCGTTATCGAAACCATCTTTATAGGAGTTTCTTTTTTATCTATCCTTTGGTACGAAAACGACGCCATATTGCTATTCCCAGACTTTTTTAGAGTCGAGTACGTCTCGACTAAATATATCGATAAGTTGTAAGGTTCCTTTTATGTGTCATCTGCCTTTTTAATGACACAGAAAAACTCGATTTGCTCTAGATGGCCATCTTCGGAGGGTAATGAATACATCGATTTATGACTTTTTATATTCCCGCTAGTAGTTTACAGATGGGAAAATTTTACCACGTTCGATAGTTTCAAGGCTGCCACGTACGGTAATTACGGACGAAAAAAATCCGGAAAAAATTTAACTGCGCACCCACCTTAAAAAGAACGTTATGAAGAAAAAAAGAAATCTCCGGAAGTAATTTTTTTCCTTCGACGACTTGGGATGACCTTGGAAACACCATATATCTTATTCTCGATCCGTGGCGGCTGAACCACGCTACGTCGCAAATCGTGCTCTCCAGCGTCTGCATTAGTAATTAGCCATCTCACAGTTACCACGGTTCGCCACGCGAATTCGGGTGTAAAAGAGAAAATTAAAATAGGAAGTCCTATATTCGCCTTTTCGACGAATGACATTTCTACCATTGCATGTACGCAGGGCCAATCAGGTGGGGAGGGGGGAGGCAGGAGGGCCATTTGGCTCGGAAATCAAGCTAAAGGGTGGCCAAAGAGAGACACTTGTTAATTTTTTTGGCAGGTACCGCTAAATGGAACAAGAGAGGTCTGATATGACCCTTCCTTGTTCGGATCAGAAGTAATTTTCATTTCACGATAAAAATAAATTTTTAAATGGGGATTATTTTAAAATTTTATTGTGACTAGGGGTCTCGAATCTGAAAGTGGCCCTAGCCTCTCTGAATCTCTGAGAGGGCCTGCATGTACGTATGTATAAAGAACTAATGAATAAATTCAATGCCGAGTGCCTTCAAAATGGACGCAGTACGACACTAACTATCAAAATCGGTGACGAATTCGCCTCTTACGTCACCGTGTTTAATTAAGGGCGTGGACTAAATTCCTCGGGCACTTGGAAGGTCAGATTTATCTCTCTTCATTTATGAAGTTTACCGTCCATTTTTTAACGCCCGGACAATTACATACCACCATCACCGAATTATACGATGGGCGATCTAGGTAAATTCCGTACCCGTAAAACGGTCGGATAAACCATATAATCATTTTAGCGTCAATGTAAACGCTCTCGGTATTAATATGCCGACCGTTGATTAGTTATAGTCCTCAAATAAAATTTCAGTTCAGTTCTTACAGTAATTGACGGTTGATGCGTCAACCACTTCGTGCAATTAACCGTTCGTCGTTAAACATTTACAAGAAGCTTAACGTGATATATTTGTCAACATTTAAGGTGGAGAACATCCCAAAACACTAATTATCTCGATGCTGAAAACATGAACTACAAAAAATAGGCCATTAGTCGTAGATGAAAAGGGACGAGGGTTTTCTGCCATGACCTAAAAAAATCTAGGCGAAAAACGCTCTTTTTCTTGCGACTTCGCTCCGTATTATCGTTAGGTAAAACGCATACAAGCACAACCCGATTACGTCTAGACGAAAAATTAATAAAAAATCCCTCGGGAACGAAAAAAAAAATTCCGTCGTTTTTTCGCGAGCATCTTTAAGAAGGTACTCAGCGTAATAACCAAGTCCCTTTCCCCCCCTTTCCTCCTTCGGTAATACTATCTTACCCTTTCCCAACTTCATTAAGAAACCCCTCTTCCCTCTCTCTCTCCCTCCCCCTCTCTCTCTCCCTCCCTCCCTCTCTCTCTCTCCCTCCCCCTCCCTCTCTCTCCATATTCTCCAAGCTCCTTTCCTCCTCCCTTGTAAAGACGCAACCGAGCCCAGAATACAATTAAGAGTCCCATTGTTGAGCCATGAAAAGAGAAACGGGGCAAAAAGGAGTGAAATGGAGAGAGTCTGATAGAAGAAGTGAGAAGATAAGACGCAGAAAGGGGGATGGGAAAAGAGGATGAGGAAGAGGGGAAGGTGGACGTCGTTTTCTTTAAGTTTGAGCCTGAGAAGGAGACAGCGCGGAGCGAAAAGAAAGAAGAAAGTTCAATCGTGGTTTTCGAAGACGTCGGAGAGAAAGAATAAAATAGGATATTTTTTTTATTCGTCGTATCAAAGAGAGAGGAAGAAGTCAGCGTGTCACTTTTCCCCCGTTTTAAGAGGGGTAGACTGGAGTAGTAAGGTCCTGTCTAGGGTTGCCAACTGTAAGACCTTCACGACCCGGGGATTTTAGTCTGATGCCCAGAGATTTTGGAGGAAACCCTATTTTTTTCCGCTTTTTACGGGTTTCCTGTTATTCGCGAGTTGCTAATTAAAATGTATTGTAAATTATATCAATACATTATCATTTATCAATTGAAATATTACGTATTTCATTATGCATAAGTAGTGTAAGTAAATGCGTTATTCTCACCTCTTTGCGAGATCAAAATGTATTAAAGTCATTACTATCTACGAGAATATTTTTCAGGTGTTAAAATTTGTTTTAAGTTATATTTATTTGTAACTGTAAAAACGGCAGTATTTACTCGAAATTCGAGGAAATGCGATTGATAATCAAAATATTACGATGAGGATTAGAAAGTTCATTTTTTTCCGCTGATAATATGTAGTACAAATTCCGCTTCGATGTATTCCATTTTTCGTGATGACTAATGAAATGCATTGCACAGTGGCGGAACTACTATGTCGTAGTTTCGGAAGTTGCAAAAAGTCCGGGGGCCTTTGGATTATATTTCGTCCAAGATACCATTTTCTTCAATTCAAAGAAAAAACACGTAAAAAGTGCATTTCTTCATTAAAATCAACATTTTCCAAGCAAATACACGGTGACTTTTGGCATGTTTGTGTAAGTAGAACCATTACAAAATTTGTAGTTCTGCTACTGGCACTGATCCGGAGAAATTGACGTAAAACCCTGAGCCCGGAGAAAGATGCTTCACCCGGAATCTCCGGGTCAAAATGACCCAGTTGGCAACCCTAGCCTTATCCCTTTCGGCCATCCCGCCAAAGGAATACAATGACTTCTTTCCTGGTGACAAAGTAGGTGAGGTTAAGCTAGGTTATTGTTCTTTTCTTTTATTCCTCGTAAGAATGTAGATTTTCCCGTTTCTTTTCGAGATGTAGGCTTTTTTTTTTAGTGAGGATGAAGGAAGCGAGATTCTTCTCGGAAAGGTGTCTATATAGCGTTGTTGGTAAGGTCGTTGTGTATTTTTATTTTATAAAAAAAAGAAGAGCTATTCTTATAAGAGCGTATCGTCGCCACTGTACTAAATCGGTTTGGATAAATTGAAAGAAATAGTAAATTTTCGAACTGCGATCGAGCATCTTCGCATAAAAAAGGGCGAGGCTTTATAGAAGATCAATAAAAATTGATTGACAATTTAACGGCGACATTTGCTTAATTTTAAACGCCGGTGCACATTCCACATCAGTTATCCTTTTAGAATGGATTCAGAATACGTTCAGTAATTTTTTAAATATTTTCCACAAAAATCCTATTAGTTAAATCTTTTAAGTCAGATAAAAATCCTATATTTCATAACAGGATACAGTTCCCAAAATCAATTTACCAGAAATAAATAATAATAGCAATCATTGTATTAAACGCATTTTAGACAAAATAAACAGTTATAGCATGATCTATAAAAATACCTATAAGATAGTCTATAGGATATTACTTCAAAGAGTTGAACATTTTTCAATTTAAATTAAATTTCAATTAATTTACGATTATTGGAAAACATTGGTTCGGCCACTTTTCATCTCAAGTGATAAAAACTGCAAACACAGCAAAAAAATTATATTCCGGGAATCAAAAAGGGAAATATAAAAAAAATTAAATTCTTTCGAGAACACTCAGAAAGAGGGCGAAATTGGATGAAAGAATTTCTCCCACCTTCGATACTATTTCGAAAATGAAATTTTCAAAGTTTACTTAGAAATTAATTTGGAAAAAAATACCAAAAAAAATCATGCGTCTGAAATGGGAAATTTAGCGCGCGAAATTAACAGTTACATATCTCTCCCTCGCCAACAAAAAAAAATGATTAGGAAAAAAATAATTAAAACAACTTCCTCTTAGGGAATTTGGAGCTCCGTTCGCCTCTTTTCTTCCCCGCATTCGCCGTTCTTTTCCCGACGAGACGAGAATTTCAAAGAAGTCCTTTGCTCCGCGCAAAAAAAGAAAATCGATTAAACGTCACAAATACCTCAGCCAAAAAAAAATAAAAGATTACCGAATTTTCCCCTCCGCCGCAGAATACATCTAAAACGTGATCTGAATGCTTGTAAGTTCGTTAAAGGCGACTAGAGCGATAAGACGGGAGAGGAAAATTGGAAAAAGAGAAAGGGTTAGGTATATGCGAATAGCTCTCGTTAAAGGAGGAAAGTTATAAAGAGAAGTATAGTGGCTGGAGTGGTTTTCTCTCGTCTCTTAATAAGTGGAGACAAGGGAGGAGAGTAGAGGGAAACTTAAAGAGGCGTGGAGGGGGAAATGAATGGGAGGGAATTTTTTTTACCGCCAGATCCCACCCTACCTTTACGATAGGCTAAATGAAGAGGAGATTAAAAAAGGACTTGAAAAATTTACCGTTTTTACGGCGAGGAAATTTCTTGCCACCGCTCCTTCTCCCGATGGACAAAGGATTTGAGGGAAGGATAAAGATTGAAAATTTTTTATAAAAACGAAGAAATGATAAGGGGGTTGGGAAGGAGGCGGTTGGATTAGGTCGGATAAGGGAGAAAGCTGAGACATCGGCGGCTTTTGGGAATTTTTTTTTTAAAAGTACTTTCGTCTATTTTTGCTTCGCCCGTCTGGCGCTGAACGATCGACGATGTGAAACCGATAGAGGTCTTAAAAACGTTGCAGACTTGTACAAAGAACAAGCCTAATGACTAATAAATCGAAAAATGTTTTTTTGAGAAAGAGTCGAGAGATCTTTTGAGAAAAAAATACGTCCAACGATAAAATATGTTATGGGGAAAAATTATAGATTTTGTTTTATGGTACGTTCACAACACGGAATCCTTTTTCAATAGCTTCGCACGTGCTAATAAGCGATATATTTCTTCAATTGATAATTTTAAATCAGACATATGCGATTTTACTAGTAACATCCTACAACTGACTCTGATAACACAAAAATTATATGTTTAAAAAATTAAAGACGAAAAAGTTTATAGCACGTCTCCTTCAAATGAAGCCGTATAAAAAAAGTATATACATATATATATATATATATATATATATATATATATATATATATATATATATATATAAATTTTGTTTACAAAAACCTTAACGATAAAAGTTTCATATTCAGCTATTATAAAAACAACTCCATTGACGGAGATAATATTATACTGTAAGAAGAGGAAATACGGAGGAAGAATGGCTGTAACTTTAATACTTATGTTCAAACATCGGTAAGATTTTTCAACTTTTGAGCAATGTGAAATTGTTATGCAACTTCCTGCTCCGCAGAATGATTCTAATAAAAGACATTGGACATCTCAATAAATAAAACAAACCATAATATACAAAAACGATTGGAAAAAACGAATTAAACCCCTTCATTTAAAGAATGCCTTTTAATAAGACAGCAGAAAGCCATTTAGAACTTTCGGAAGTGATATTTCACGTCCGTGGAACCAAACAGGTGGCGGGGAGCCAGTTAGAGAGGCTATATCCTCGAAGATGAGATGTTTCCAAAAGAATATAGGAAATGTATCAGTCTGGATTCTTTCCGAATCTTTCTTTACTCGTGCCAAATTAGGATTAGGCTTCCAAATCCTCACAGAATTAGTAATGTAGAAATATATACATGCGTAGTTTTTCATTTCTTCTGTACTCCTCTAGATACGATTGTGATCTTTGATGAGCTGGTCCCCAGCGAAATATTCGCACCACGAAAAACACGGAATGGATGACATACGTAGTTTTACTCCGTTGAATACTTCGAATGTTAAAAAAATTTAGTTGACATTTACAGTAATAATAAGATTGTCATATTTGTATCGGATCTGAAACAGTATAACCGGTGACTTCTCCGCAGAAACGCAGCATACACCGCGAGCCCAATATGTAAGAAGATAATCGTTAGCGATTACATACTCCATTCTTTAGACATCCGCTCTTGAAAAAAAACTCTTCGTCAATGCAGCGAGTGCAATCAAATTCTTTCGGAATAGATACAACCTCAAATCCTAAGAGAGAATATGTAACAACCCACGAATCGAAACAGGACCGGCATTAAAGCAGCGAAATCAAGTAAACTGCCAACCTCTTAAGGAAATCTCATTCTCGGGTAAGAATCTTCGGAGAAAGGAGTTAATCAAATTGATCCTTTCCTATTCAACAATCTCGTTCTGTTAACATTTATTTCGGGACATTAACCTTTTCCTCGAAATATACTCGACTCGATTAAGGCAACCGCTCACCTCCAATGTTTTCCATTTCCCTTTCCCTGTTTGGCACGTAGAAGAGGTATGGAGTGCGAAAGGAATGGAGAGTGGGATAAGAAGACGGCCTTGGCCCGCATGAGTCGTTCGGTCGATTATTACTGAAAATAAAATAAAAAGGAGACGAAATAAAAAAAAGTTGGAATGATAGAGTTTGGATGGAACGTAAGCGCCCTTGAGGGTCTTCTCGGACGACGGTGGCTCCAATGACTGAAATGCGGCTGCCGCGAGAATTGAAGCGGACTAATTGTAAGAGTGAAAGATTTACGAGGTATGCCATTAACGAGTTTTTTCTGCGAAATAATCAGATATTTCACTTTAAAAGCAAGGGTTAATAGGGGAAGATGATGTTTAGTCACGCGTGGATCGAAGACTGCCTTCCTGGTGCAGAAATTTATCACCACGATTAAGTTATTAGGAGTTGAGAGAAAAATGGTGGAAAAGTCTTTCTTTCCGCATATTTAGATTTACAAACAAACTGCAAGTGACCAAAAGCGTACAAGTAGGAAAGCTTTGACATGAATAGGCTTACCACAGCTTTTCGTTAGAAATTACGGTATACACATTGAAATTTATTTTTGCTGAAATTTCAGATAATCGATAAAACTTTCATCTCAGGATTTAGAACTTTCATATTTTAATTATAAGAAAATAATATTTGCCGTTAAAATAACTTTTAAAAACAGAATCAATGCAGAAAGTGAATCATTTTTGGAGAGGTATATTTTATTTACTGTGCAAATATTCGACATCTCGACAACTTAATGCTTTTAACTCCCAAATTTAAAGTCGAACGAGTAAATTTTCCTCTCAACCAAATATATACGAATACCTCAAAAAGTTAGAAGAACATGAATTTAAATAGAGGAATATTGAGTAAAATCAACAAAGAATCTATTTATAAATTGCTGGCTCCGCAATACCACCTATTAAAGATAGAAAGATTTCAAGAGACCTTTATATTCTGTTGCCCCGAAACTCACGTCTGTTGTTTTCAAGGTGAACCACTGCAGAGAAGAACGCCATAGCGTGGAATAAAAATGAGACAGACTTTCTATCTACTGCGGCAAAGGAGCGTGTCTGACGTTACCGAAATATACGCCAAGAGTTAAAATTTATTTATCATTATAACGTCCTTAGAATGAACCCGTATAGCATAATGAACCATCGAACAGTAATATATATAACTTTAGACGAAATAATTTAATGTTTAAGCGTTGAACACAAGCCAATTTCCTAACTGAATCAAATAAACTCAAGAAAAATACGCAAAACAGATTCGAAATATATGGAGACCTATTTCATATGTAACTCATGAGGCATCGGTCTTGAGAAGTCCAAAGATAAAATTCCAAAATATCACCTCAAAACATTTTCACGTGGTGATTAATGAACGCTCACAAGGAGAATAATTAATTCTTTTAGCCATGATAAGCATTGATAAGTAATTCATAACTTTCGACTTAATGAAAAAATACGGAAGAATGGTTTTCGAGCCATGAATTTTCAAGTTTAAATCCACTAATTCGAACTTGGAACAAAAAATTGGAAAAAATGCATCAAGGTTTCTTGGAATATAAAATTATCATTATTTAAGATGTGAATTACTTTCTATGAACTTCGTATTGCACTAACTGAAAAATTTCTGATTCAAAGAATTATGACGGTCGTCGTATGGCTAAAATCAAACTGACAAATCAGAATTCTCCAAAAGCAATAAAATAAACATTTAAGAAAATCATTTCCGCTACAAGGCAGCCATCATCCGTAGTAAATGATGACTTTTGGAGAGTTCTGATTTATCAGCAAAATTTTCTGGGTTTAATGAAAATAAAGTCTTGGAAAACTTATTTAAATCCCAGCCCATGCAAAAGAGCAACTTTAAACTATCCTGAATTAATTTTCATCATATGTGTACTGTTTTCACCATTAACTATAGAAAGCAAAGAGACAGAACTGGCGAAGATAATAAACTCCAGTGTATTGTTTATAAATACGCTTCGTGAATTCATAAATAATTTCGAAGCAGTGTACGTTGATATGTATTTACTACATACAATGAGAAACTAGTCTCATGGCAGCCTAATCGAGAGATAGGAGAGATTTTTTTCAGCAACCACATAAAATTATTTTCCGATACAAATGAAACGAGACGAACTTTTGGCGACTCATAGAGAAAATAATAGCGACGTAACGTTCGAGCGAGACGCATTAGACACGCGGAGAGTTACGTCACTGCGTACCCCAAGAGACGCGTTGAGGGAAAGAGGAAGATGTACGCTCGCTCCCTCTCCTTCTCCTTGTTTCGAATGACAAAGGAAATGCAAGCGAAAACAAAACAGAGACGAGGTTTACGAAAGAGGCAAACAGAGGCGCTATCTTGCTTTCTGATTATCACGATGAAACACGTAAATAGAAACAGGCTAGAGATAGAGAAAATGTGGGTATTTGAGAGATAATATTGAAAGAGAAGCAAAGGAGACAAAAGGAGTTGTAAGTTATGTAAAAAGAAAGGGAAATATGACAAAGTTGAAAGGAAAAATAATAGAAATTGTGAGAGGAAAGCAGAAAAAAGCGAAAGAAGTGGAAAGAGGGGTAAAAAGGCAAAGGAGGATCAAGGGTGACAATAAAATCAGAGAGAAGATAATAAAAAGAAAAATAAACAAATAGAACTCCTTATTTTAAATTCAAACTATCTCTAGAGCGTAGAACGAAATAACTTTTCAAGGCTTTTACTTAACAAAAGTTTTTCGAAAAAGATCTTATTAAAGTCTTATTAAAACGGAATTCGTTGAGAATCATTCCAAATCGTAAATCTGTGATAAATATTTACTCCCATTAAGAACGGGAGACCTTCAGGAGAACAAGTCGTTTCGAAATATTTTTATGGTCTTTAATTTTTCGACATTCAGCGCCTCTGGGGGTATAAATACGCATTCAGTTACGTTGAAATTAATAAGTTTCCGTGAAGTTTCCTAAAATAGAAAGATTCTTCGGGCAACATAAAACAACACTTAATGCATATTGTTTTGCGACTTAAGCCCTTCCAGAAATTCCCCGAGAATGGATGACATTACGATAAAATAACTAAGCGACATAAAAGTTTTCTATAACTCTTATCAAAAACATTTTTAAACCACGCGTATCATTAGCGAGATATATGTAAGAGTCTAAAGGACGTTCCACCTTCTCAACGTGAAGATGAACGAATTCAGTTTGAATACTATAAATTTAAATTTTCCGATCCAGACCTCATAAAAATTACCGAGGCGATTTATGAAATGTTAATATTCGGATGGTCAAAGGACCTCGCCCACATGTCTTCAATTCGTGCACCGTATGCAAAGAGCGCACAAAAATTCATATGAATAAAAAAGCAAAGATAAAATTAATGTAAATTGACGAAATACGTACATACTCACTCAAGAACCTCCATTGATCGTTTTGAGAAGTCATATGCGCATTTGGGCAACCAGGCAGGCGTCATCGGTGGTATTCAGCGATACTAGTTTCTTAATTTTTTTTACATTCACTGTAGAATTTTCGAGCACGTCTTAAGGCTGAAAATGAAACAAAAATAAACACATTAAGTATAGAAAATTGGAAAAAAATAGGTACTTATCTAAGGCATCTCCAATAGCCATTACGAGGTTATGAAGATGAGAGAGAGGGACGAAAGAAGTGAACGACTGCTGGAGAAAGGCAAACGTTGAACAGAAAGGACGGGAAGAAAGGTGAGGAAGAAATTGAAGACGAAGAGAGAGAGAGAGGGAGAGAGAGAGGGAGGGAGAGAGAGAGGGAGGGAGAGAGAGAGGGAGGGGGAGAGAGAGAGGGAGGGGGAGAGAGAGAGGGAGGGGGAGAGAGAGAGAGAGAGAGGGAGAGGGAGAGAGAGGGAGAGGGAGAGAGCGTTACGTCAAGGCCCGAGGGAGGAGAGACGAAGAGTATGTTTGATTGTGAGTGTTTTGTACGCATAGATGTGTGCGTGTGTGAGCGCGCGTGTTTGTGTGCGTGTCCCTCCGTGTTTGTATGACTGACAGGGAAATGTCGCAGGTGAATTGGGAGAGAATGCGTCCTCCAACCGGAGCGAGAAAGAATACTCCCCCTTTCCCAAGTTACGCAAAAAGAACAAACAGAGCGTAGATAATGGACTACTTTGCAACGACGCATCGAATGGTCGGATTTTTTTTCCGGCCATTTAAAAAGTTTAGTGATAGAGATTCTAAATAGAGGAATAGCTTTATACTCGAAAACTAATGAGATTTTTAAGCGAGGTATTAATTGTTTTGCAAGTCCCTTAATCCATTAACGACAAAATTACTTATCTTCGTTATGAATTTTATACCTTGTAGTGTATTAATTATTTAAGGTCCCTTGATAGCAATATAATAGAAAAATTGGACTTTGATAGCTCAAACACACTATTTCTATAGAAAAATGGTAGCTCTAATCAAATGCAAAGTAGAAAGTGTTCTCCAAAATGGAAACCGGAAACTAATGTATTAATGCTCTTTAAAATATTATTCGTCCCATTCCACTTAAATGTAAACAATTTCAAACGTGTACGGAGGAGGATCACACGCAAAAAATTCGTCAGTTCTTTCTACATTAATTCAGCATTTATCGTCTAAACAAGTGGTTTGCAAAATTTTCGTCTCGATGGTCAAATACTCCACCTCCACTTTCTCCGCAGGCCACACACATTCAGAAATATATTTGAAGAATAATTTAAGGAAATTAAAGGATTTAGTTGTGAGTCAGTATTACCTAATTTGTTTAAAATGCATTCATCTAATACAGGAATATAGTTGTAAAGACAATATACTACATATATCGCTTTTATAATTATCTATTTTCATTTTACGGTACATAGTGTCCTTTAATTGTTAAACGGGCTGGATAAAGACACTCTTCGGTTTTGGCACCACTGGTATAAACTAGGAGCGGGCAAACCTTTAATTTGGAGGTGTGCATCCATAATGGCAGGTGCTTAAACGGCCCAAATTAGAATTTTCGAGTGCTTCAGCTGGCCCGGATGAGAGTTAACATCAAAAGTTACTTAAGAGCTTCTGTGATATGATATTGGTGAAAATAAAATATAAATAACTTTTAAGAGTTGAAATTTCTCCGAGCGAGGTTTAATTGCCGTAACCTTTGTTTAAAAACGTGTAATTATCTATCAAATTTCACGGATAATTTTTTCACAAAGAATAGTCTCATTGGGCACATGCAGTCCGTCGCTGTAGCGACGGTAGTTTCGCAGATAACTGAGGTTTTTAAGTAGTCTGCTATCTATACTGGTAAGAGAGTGTAATAAATATACTGTCTACTGGTAAATACCATTACCCGTTAACACAAGAGGAAATACGAGAGACACGAAAAATTAAGACTGGAATATTAATGTCTGCTGGGAAATTTTACGACCTTCATTATTTTTGTGTAACGTCAAACGAAAACGCTAAAAAAAACACCCGTATTACTATCATTTTTTCCATTAAATAATGAAATAAAAGATAAATAAGGGAGTCACAATATATCGTTATTTTCGAGATGATTCTAGAATATAATTTTGATATATATAATACAGGGTTAAAAATTAACCATCTTAACAAGAATTACCGAGATCGTTCGAATTTTGATTACTCATATCAAACAATTAGATGCTTGAGAAAATCGGTTAGTTTTTGAAACTACAACCATAAAACATCTAATGAAAACAACTGGTAAGTAAGTATTTATTCAAATGTTTGACGGCTATTGGATTCACCTTGGTCATAGAAATACAGAGAATTTTGTTGATCGTCAATTTTACGAACCCATCCTCCGATATATTTTAGGCCACTAACCGTCAACTTAACCGCAGCAATCCTGTTAATCAATTCGCAAGTTTTTAAAAAAATAGCACAGCGACACACGTGTACCTAACCGAAGGTAGGATGTGAGACAGGGACATAACTACAGTCAAGAAAATATTCAACTTACCCATATAACTAAAGACCTTCATCCACCCCCCACCCGATACGCTACCGCCATATTTACGTCGCAAACCCTATAAAACATTTTATGCCAGTAATATTTTCACAATTTATCGCCGAACAACATAAAAAGAATCGATTTAAAAGACGGTGGTCAAGGAGAAGATAATAAAAATGGCAAAATAGCTCAACACATGAGCACGTGTGCGTGTGTAAAGAGATTTTAGCCATTGCAGAGACGTTAAAATTGTCTCTTCCTTCCTCGGATCGATACGACTATGCAGCTAGGGATACCGAAAATACGTATAAAGAGAAAAAGAGCTGAGATAATGGATCTTCTTTCCCCTTTTCAAAGCGACACTAGGGGGAGTGGACACTCGGAGGACGCTGCAGGACGGGAGGATATGTCTTGCCAGACCTTTTACTCTCGCACACTAACAACGCGAGGAACCTTACGGACGGGGAAAATAGTTCATCATCTCCACTTTCGCTCGTATTTTTCCGCCCTCTTTTGTTCTCCGTCTTCGATGATGCTCTCTGCGTTAATACCGACCGCATACGCTCGTAAAAATGGTCACCATTCATCCTCCTTGGGTTGTATATAAAAAGGGACTTTCGTGGCTGTCCAATAAAAAAAGGGCGAATCCAACGCCTCGAAACGCAATGTCGTTCATGAGGAATGAGATGTGTGGATGAAATTGGGGCTAAAAAGGGAGCGTGCGTGAGAGATAGAGAAAGGAATTCGGTTGGGATGGGGGAAATTGGGTGCTGGAAGATGAAACCGGAGGAAAGAAAATCCATTCCCTCTCCGTCACCTGTATTAGGCGACACATTCCACCATTTTCTGCAGGCATCCCGTTTTCAATCGGTGGAAAGTACGAAACTTTGGCCGATCGATTACAGATTGCCTTTTAAAACTGAATAAATTTATATGACATTCTTTCGTTATTTCTGAGAGTATGGGATCGAAGCAAGCGAATTTAATATCTCTGGTAGAATTCAAACTTAAATATTTGTTTAGTTTAAATTTAATATTAAATTTTATTTAAATTAACATGATTTATTTTGACGCTTGTAAGCATAAGAAAGAATAGATCTGTACAAAAATTCCAAATGAATTATCGATCTGAAATCAATTTTCAAGTAAATATCAGTAACTTCGACACAGGTTGGCTTTCTTCCAGTTGAATCAGATGATCATTAATAAATTGTTATTTTTTGTCAGTTCTGATAATACCACCATTTTCAAATCACCAGATATTTTCCTCAGATATCTCCAATAGCCAAAACAAGGTTATAAAAACCAATAAATTGATGTGCCGAACACATGACTTTCTCCATACGTTAGTTGTCAACCAAAATCAAATAAATACGGCGATAGGAACTGTTCAACTTATGTGCTTCAGCGCTACCACGCGCGCGAGCTGCCCACTAACCGTCAATTTAGAAGAAAATTGAATATCTCTTGAAATATTCCTCATATGAAAATGTAGTTCAAACAAAAGTTGTAGAAAAAAATTATATCTACAACTTTTATATATATGTATGTTAATAAAATTTCAGCTTTAAGCGAAATATTATGAAGAACTAAAATTTTACAAGAATAAACAGCTACTTCCGGTTTGGCCGATTGTTTTCAAAATATTTTCAAATCTTAAGAATATATATAAAATCATAAATATATAATTTCATGCTGATTGATGAATAATTTTTGAGTTAGAGCACACGCAAAATTTCTCACACACATACGGACACACACAGGCATCATCGAGAAAACGGTCAAAACGAGTTCAGGAGACCTCAAAAGGTGTATTTCCGTTGAAATCTCGAATTCGATTTTTTTCATGAAAACAATACTTTCTCTACACTACGTATATGGAGAAAGTAACAATTGTTTTTTATGACCTTGTTGTGACTATTGGAGATACCTGAAGAAAGTATTTTTAAGTGCTTGTTCCAGTCGTAAGAAGAGTTCGATAATTCTCTGACGAACCAGATGACTTGTATTGTAGAAAATGTACCCTTTACTATAGGATAATTTTTACTACGAGAATGAAAAAAAAACTTTATTACTGATATCAGTGTCCTAGAAAAAATTCTGGAAAGCCGAACACTTCCCTTTGTGTTAATCATTGCCCTGACTAGAATCTGTTTTTTTTCAGGAACTTTAGTTAATAAATGGAGTGATAACAATCCACCTCTATATGCAATATTCACAGTACTTCAGATTTTAGCCTCATCATAAGTGTATAATTAGCATTAGGTTTAAGGAAGAAATTTATAAAATAAACGGGCAAAAAAAGTTTTTAAAACAACTACGTAATATAATAGGTGTTTGCATGATTTCTAATTGTTTACAATTTCCAATGGATCATAAACAACATTTTAAAAGGACTTACAAGTTCCCTTTCAATCGTCTTAACTGACCCGTTTATCTCTTTCATACCCAAAAGAATCGGTTATCATTCAATCCAAAATGAAATAACCATCCAGTCAAGCCCTGAATCGTTTGACTTGATGATACGGTATAAACCAGTCAGTCGACGGGAGCGAATTTCGCCTCTTTTGAAGAGTCACACGAGCAGAGCCGTACACAAATCACCGACCAAATAACTTACAAAAGGAGACAAGTGGGTCTCATAATCCTGCCTCTACATTCTTTGTCCGAGGCGTAAACGGCTTCAAACTCCACGTTTTTGTCGAAAATATGCGCGTAGAGAGGACATTTTGTTCAAAACAGCGCTACAAAAAAATAACATACGCGACGCTGCGATTGTCATCTCTGCATTTCCACGGTCTCAAAACCATTGCCGGTCGAGATGGAGCGTGGGAGGGAGAGAGAGAGAGATGGAGAAAGAGAAGTGATCTAGTGTCGCACTCAACGTTCGGTTTGAGCCATCCGCTGTGAAGCGATAACGCCCCAGAGGAACGCTTTTTTGTCCGATGGAAAATCCTCACTTCGCCAGATCGATGGATGAGAGAGAGAGAGAGAAATGGAGGAGTGAAAGAGGAGGAAGCTGATGGGGAGGAATTGAATAGGAATAAACTGCGGGTCTCAAGCGGGGAACGACCTGAGCGAGGAATCGATCCTATCGAAAAATCGACCTATCGATTGAGGATTGCGAGTAAAATCTATTTCTCTAAGCGGAAATGTGTTATCCGACATATCATTTTCAAGGAAATATACCGATCGGCCGATTCTACCATCTGATACGAATTTGAATTATGATTGCATGTATTTGTTTATGTATACGTGTATTTAAGCATTTATGTATGAATAGCACGCCATCTCTTTGGATCGATTCGATTATTTTTTTTAGCATTTTCCGTAACTTTGTCATAACATCTACTTCATCATTTCAAACATACATGAAAGTATATCTATTTTCATATACGAGCGAGTAGTATTTCAGGGTTATCATGGCATATATTTTCCATACAACTCCTTAAAACTGAGCCACTCTTTCTGACCTAAGAGATTCTTGAGTGATAAACGCGAATAAAAATCGATGGCATTTATCTTTCAAATAGATTTTAAACCCGAATTACTTTTGTTCCTGCAAAAGAAACTCAACGCTCAGAAAAACTTACTGAAATCGCCAAAGAGTTGAACCAATTGTTAAAATTTTTGCGCTCGTAACGGCTGTGTGACGAATCGCAAATACCTCGAAATAGGTATATACTATCTTGAAGCAATATCACAAGGTTTTATTTTTATATTTACATTACATACCTATGATCACGCGTTTGTAAATGTTAGCACAATTTCGAATGATAGAGAATCTCATGCTAATATAAATCCAAAATGCTAACTTGCCCAACGCGGATTCGAAATAGCTGTTTTATTTTTCAGTCTGAACTTCTTCGTACGACATACAACAAAACTCATTTTGAATTAAATTGAGTGAAATTATTATCCAACTTTTGAGTGCCGTAAAGGAGTGAAAGGAAATTTTACGGCAACGGAAAAGAAATAAAATCTTGATTTAAATTCTGCATAATTTATAGGCTTCCAAAGTATCGCTTTCTTAAAAAGTTATAACGTCTTCCAAAAAAATAATCAAAACTCATTAAGCAGTGATGTGAGACTCTTGAATATATAAAATGCATATCTCAGGTCGAGTTAATAAAAAAGAGTATAATAAAAAAATCGGGCGGATCGTGGAAGATTTGTTTCGAAATGGTAAAAGTCTTATCACGCCGGTTTCCAATAGTATAGAATTGTGTAAATTCGTTAGATAAGACTGTTATATCACCATAATGTTACGAAAATAGGAAATTAAATTTCAATAACAATAGCATCTTGCAATGAGCGCACGAAATATGCCCATGCAAATAAAACTGAAGAAATAAGTAATACATTAATAATAAATAAACAATAAATGAATAATGAATAAATTATAAGTAGCAAATAAGTAAAAAATAAGCATTAGAGCGTATCACTATGACTGTAAATCTGCGAATATCCATTTTTCTCCAAAAACATAAAACGCTTATAACTTAACTAAATGCATAATCACGCCCTATGCTAAATAGGAACACTGATATGCTTAGAGGAACATGTTAGTCAAGTAAAAAACTATCATGTTATGGAGAATTTTTATTTAATCTAATCATCTACCTTTTGTAAAAAACAAGAGGAAAAGAAAGCGATTTGCTCTCGTCATTATAAAAGGTGCCAGATATAATCCCTCGCATTAAGCAATTCCTAATCGGCCTCTCTGTTTTCTTTTTTCACGCGCCAGCTTACCTTCCCCCTATCATCTCTCGCTCTCCGTCACCGTCCACGAGGAGCGAATTTTTTTTTATTCAAAACAACTGCAATCCGAGAGTAAAAAAAAACGCGAACTTCTCCTCCTACCGCCGGAATAAAAAGAAACGGGAAAATACCGCCGAGGAAGAGAAAAAGGCGCGAAATTATGAGAAGAAAACGGAGGAAATCATGGTCTTTTAATATTCCTCACAGGGACACGGGCGTTATTAAAAAGTTTTCCCGGAGAACGTTTTATTTCTCTCTCTCTCTTCCCAAAGAGGAAAACTTTCGTTCTAGGCAGACGGAGAAAATAGATTAGATCGATCTTTTCTTTCATTTTCCCCGATGAAGATAAAGAACCCCATGACGCATTCGACCCCCAACAAATGAGATAAGGAAATATTTTCGCGATAAAAAAAGACGAACGAAAATATTTCTGATGCCGTCTCATATTGGTACTGCATGCTCTAGTCTATGGATAGGTGAGTTGGCGATGAAAGAAACAGAGAGAGAGAGAGAGAGAGACAGAGGAAGAAAATAACAACAAAAATAATGATAATCTCTGAAATAAAAATTCCGAACGGTTCGTTATTAATATTTTTTTCTCACGTGCTCGAGTTTAAAGAAATGCGGAGAGTTTTTTTCCTCTTGATGAAAGGGTTTCAGAAAGAAGATCGGACCCAACTGAATTTCCTCCGGAAAGAATTCGATATATGAATTATTCATATCGAATTTTCTTTATTTAGAAAGAGCGAGGATATGGAAAAAAAATAACGGATGAAGAAAGGAAAGAAAAAGTGGATGGCGGAAACCAGAGGCGTTCGAGCCTGAGAGAGTCGCCCGTTGCGCGTTCGGCTTCTTTATTTTTTCAGTCGGCGAAATTTTTTTATCGCCCTTCGTGATTCAAAACAGTGTTGTTTACGAGTTCTTTAAATTCTAACTCGTCACAGATTTCTTTTGCTCAAGAATTTGTTTCTACGATTAATTTCATCGACGATAACTATTTCCTAAGTACTTGTACTGTACGGATGGAATCACTTTTACAAAAAATAGCTTGTCTGTAATGAACGAGAAATAAGTTCAGAATTTTCGTGCGATGGTTTCTGTATCACTTTAATGTCAACTTCCTGGCGCCGAAACATATATAAACGTGTGGTTAGCGCTGACATTTGGTGTGGCAGCTATATTACGAAGCAACTTTCTAAATATTTTTAGCCTTTAGGAGCAAAATCTCCAGTTGGACGTGTATAAAGCAGAATATGTTGAGATTTATTTCCTACGAGATCATTTAAATTACTTAAAAATAATCCAAAATTTCGTCCGAAAAGGTGGCAATTTTCCAAGTCTCCTACAACGAGTACTTTAACAGCTCTGGCTACCCCTGTATTTATTTGAATTTTATTAGCTCTTCAAGTAATATACCGGGTTGTGGTTTGCATCCATATACGATATGTCACTGCAAATTTAGCCTTATACCCCTGAATTTAGTAAAAACCTATAATTAACGTAAACAATCTCAGCTAAGCAAGTTTAAACATACATTTACCCTAAAATGAAATAACGAAATTCGACTTACCATTAATAAAAGTGCTATAATTACTATTAAATATTTTACTCCTTGCCCAGTTATTTTAAATAAAAACATTAGATATGTGAAGGTATTTCTTGAATTTATTACAGGCAATATTTTGTTTAGATTAAATGATTTATTCTAAGATGATTCCAAACTAATGAAAGAGGAGAAAAAAATAGAGGATTGTTCAGTTAGTACTAACTACCTTATAGAGGTATCTATCAAAATTTTATCTTCAATTAATCTATAATTCGTAGATGACGCGTGGTGTATGAGAAAATTGGTCCTATCGTAATGGTTCTATTAACGCGGCACACATACTTGTTATTTACTAAGGAAATATATTCTAACCAAATGAATTTAAAAAGAGAAAATCATTTGAATTATTTCGATATAAAATCCATTGACCACTTTATACCTCGTGTTGATTTTACTCATTTTCCGGTAAATCTTAAAATATCAACAGTAGACAAAAAAGGTTGATTTGTTTGCTTGCAGAATATTTAGCAATTCGTACCAGTTTGAATTGCCATTACATAGTCATTAATTTTTCAGTTTATTTTTCATTGCATCACTTCCAGACTTGAAATAAATTACACTGATGATGATCTTCGAGAATACGTATAATTCAACGAAACATTTGAAAAAAAAAATTGAAAACACATAACATAATCAATACGACTTAATGCGATTACTACGACCATTTCAACCGCTGCTGCAAGCGCCAATTCCCTGAAATCCGAAGCAGGACGATGGAATTATGATTCACGGATAATATGGTAGAAAATGTATTTCATTATTATGAGCCAAAAAATGTACGCAAAGTAACGGAAAACACAGTGGTCTACATGAAAATTTGCCAAAGAAAATAAAAAAATGCCTTATTAATTTGTTTAGAATTAAAAATGGATTTTCTAAGATTTTTAAAAAGACCTTTCAAAGTCATGATGTCAATGTCATGAAAAATTTAAACAATTCTGCCGAACATTATCCTCAAGAAATCGCACAAAAATCCAGAAAAAATGCAAACATATTCTAAACAATAAACAAATATCACATTTTTATTTCGGCAAACCGGTAAAAACAAGCAGAGAAACGGTGACAAAACTACCCCATATAACCAAAATATTAACCAACGCGAATTCGCGACGACGGAAGCTGATGCAGGAAAATACTGTCGTTACGAGCATGCGCACAGATGCATTTCAGCAATTGCGATGCAGCCTCGGTCTGCGGATGGTCATCGATTCGGATAGGAGAGAGAGAGAGAGGGAGAGAGCGAGCGAGACATAAGGGAGAAGAGAGGAAGAGAAGGAGAGTGGAAGAGGGTCGAGTGGTTGAGAACTCCCTCCTCATCCCCAACCACCCTCTGTACTCAGACGAATCCCTCTCCTCCCTTTCGACGTTGTTTCGCACGTGGAGTATAGAGAGAGAGAGTGCCAAAAAGGGAACACACTCATCAAGTGCATCGCAAACAACCTGAAAAACAGATTCTCAAACGCTCGCTTCAAAGACAGCATTCCGGATTTCAAAGGAATTTCAACAGAGGCCTCATTTAATGCAGTACTCCCTTCAATTCTTTTTTCTGTTGTTTTTTTTAATTATTCGTTCCAAAAGGGCCCTCTGGCGTGTTTGTTCATTTGCACCTGTAACGTGAGAACGCTTCAAACCGCCGTATTGCTCGATTATAAAAATGAATTCGCTTGTCTAATTCTACATCGCTATATACGAGTACATATATATATATATATATATATAAATGGTTTTTATAGAAGATATAACCTATGTAGAATTCTCCAAAGAAAGAAATCCTTCGTTGTAACAGTAACAGCAAGAAAAATATTTTTATTTAATTGTATGTAATAAAAAGTTCTAGCGAGCGTTTATCCTGTAAAATTGTGTGTAGAAATAAGACTCGGAGAAAATCTGGGACTAATATGAAAATTTAAATATATTTAAATAATATATATTTAAAATATATACTAGTCAAACTCGATCGATTTATATTGTCAAAAATTATAATAGAAAGAAATCTACTACCATCAAAAAATTGGAATATAATAAATTTTATCTTATATGTAAGAAGAGAGCTTATAGAATGATTATATAAATGTTCATTTTTATCTTAATATACTGGAATGTTCAAAAGTAAAGCTGTTCATTTTTAAATAAACTAATTTTTTTAAATTAAAAAAATAGTAAACTAATGGACAATCGACCTAATAAGTCACACTAAACACGGGCTAATCTCAAATCCACGAAGTGGATAATTTGAAGAGAACCAGACATATAGCTGTTTAACTGTATGATTTTAAAATCTCAATATCAGAAATTTCGACATTTTTTAACTCGAAAACTTCAAAAAAAGTAAATTTTAACTCCTCGAATCACCCGCTAATAAAAACCCTTGATATCTACTGAAGGCGTGTATGTACATGTACGTGTGACACACAGGCAGGCCACATACATATATAGTACAAAAAATGAGAAACACTCCGAATTCTTTAGCATCGCTTGTTTTGGCTCAAGAGTCACGCAACGCCAAAGAAAAGAGTCCAAAAGGGATAGCGTGCAGGCGGTAGAAAAACGAGCAACGTAATGCGAGAGAGATGATTCAAGGACGTGTAAGAAAGCAGAGTGTGTGGGTGTGAAAAAAAGTGAGGGGTAGCAAACAAAAGAGAGTGGCACGGTAAGAACATGAAGGAAGGAAATTAATGGAGAGAGAGAGAGCGAGAGGACCGAAAAGAGTAAACGAAAGAAGATGGAAGATATAATGGATGGGAAGTAATGGAGAGATGATGGAAAAAAGAAATAGGAAACGGAAAGAATGACTGGGAGAGGGAAACGGAAAACATGACTGAAATAACAAAAGAAAGATGGTGAAGATAAAAAAATGAAGGTAAAGAGGAGTAAGATTGTGAGGGAGACAAAGGAGAATAATTGTGAGAAGAAAAGGAGAAAAAGTAAGAGAAGGAAAGAGGAGGAGGTGGAAAAAAGAAAATGAGAGGTGGCAGGAATTTAATGCAGAGAGGGAGAAAGGGAGTATGAAAGGAGAGAGAGAGAGAGAGAGAGAGAGAGGAGATGAGAAAAATGAGGCGAGAGAGAAAACAAAGTAGTGTAGGGGAATACCGGCGAAAAAAGACCTTTCGCGACAAATTTCCAAAGTCACGAGGAATTGTTATCCTATTTATTCTTTCTTATTGTTTCAAAAGTAATAGGTACGAAACTTTGCAAGTGGAAGCTGCAAGGAAAGTTTTTATGGAAGAAACGACGTATCAAAAACACATGGGTAACGATTTGTGAGCTAAGATTTTATTCTGTACGAGAGAGTTTCTTTTCAGGTCTCATGTGTTTAACAGTTTGGTTACTGGATTTCTCGTGATAATTCATTTGGATGAAGTACATATTTCAATAAAACACAAATATGTCCTTTTTAATAAACTTATCCGATGATTATTAGATAGGCAAAAATAATGACATGAGAACTTTTAATTCAAAGTCGTTAGCGAACTTTAAATGAAATGAAGCGTCTACGTAAGTGGGTGGTAAAATGAGGACAGAATTTCAGTTTTGTAAAATCATAGGATGAAGCTATTATTTAATTATTAAGGGCATGTTGAGTGGCAAAATCGAGAAGCTTGTCCAAGATTGCTCGCACAAGAAGTGCGCAGTGAAATTTTGTCCAAAGTGAAAAATATGTAAATGTTCTATTTCTCTTGTTAAAAATACGCGCTGCCAATTCAATAGAGAATTATCGGGCTCGAGTTAGGCTAAGACTAGAAAATCCTTTATATTATTAGACAAGGTGAGGTGACGCTTTTTGCCAGGTGGAGTTCGTTCTCTAAGCTTCCGCTAGAGAGCGTGCATGTAGAGTACAGGTAGTAGCGTAGCGATTGAAAATTACTAGAAGCTACCTTACGCCTCGGAGATTGCAGGGAAAATGTAGAATTCCATTAGAAAAGATGGGCAATGGATGCGCTCTCGCATCCTAGAAGGGAAATCATCGCGCGGAGTAGAGATACGAAAGGAGGAATACGCCCCTGGTAAATATAATTAAAGAATATAAGTACCTATATCATTATCTTTTATGGTCACGAAAAGGTTATGGAAAACCACCTGCACGACTACCAGGTAGCCGTCATCAGTTGTATTCACTGGTATTTTTAATACACACTTCCATTAAGATAAAATGTGAAAGTAGTTTAAATGTAGTAATACCCAAATAAACCTACCAGAATAATACGACAGTTAATACATTAATACGAGTTTGAAAAATTTTCATTTCACGTTTCCCAATTTAACAGTGAACGAAAATAAGATACATTTATCGGAGAAGCGAAGGAATGAACCATTAAAAAATTTAGGGATTTTTCGCGGCTCAACGACGTCAACGATAAAAAACTTTCAAACTTGTTTTTTACGCATCAAATTTCTTCGAAAAGCGCTCCCTAAAAATCCGATAGATTTTTTTATCCTCTTCGGAAAAAATAAACTCTCGAAAAATCATGGCACAACTTCGGAAAAGTTTCTCCTTCGAGTTTCAATGTAGAAAATATTCTTCACTTTTCTTTCAAGGTCTATTTTTCTCAAACAGCCTAACCAAAATTTCACCTCAAGTTTTTAAAAAGAAAACGGCACCAAATATATAAAAAAGTACACTGTGAAATACGAGGCTATTGAACGCGTTTTACCTAAAGATTAACTGATGGCTTAAGTAGATCAAATTGCTCTGAATAATTCGTCGTTGTACACCTTTTGGTTCAGACAATGACATCACCTTTATTGTGAATATAGTCTATCTTGAGCTCCCAGAGCCAAGAAAAAATTAGAGTGGAGAAACTCTCTAAATTAGCTCTAACCAATCACTAAACTGCAATGTCGCTAGACCGTGGGCAAAAGCTATCCCTGCTTCTTCCTTCGGGTCCATTATTTTGTGTGATTTGGCAATATCGCTCTCCTTGATAACTGTCATAGCTCAAGTTAGACTGCGCCGACTAACGTAGTTGAACGATGGGCTGACATACTGAAAGAAACCGAAAGTCAGCTTGAATTAATCGTATTGCCATACCGGCATATTCTAAAATATCAAATCGGTAGGTGTTCTCTCAACCACAATTTCAATTAAACGCAATTTTAGCGGAGGAACGGACGTAAAAGCGAAACCACAGCCGACATTTTTTTATTAACAACATTCCGAAAACTAAGAGTTTTCCCTTATTTCCCAACATAAACGAACCGAAAAAACATTATTTTCTCATAAAAATGCCACAAATACATGGACCGAGTGATAAAAAAAATTGCCAGCTCCTCCGTGTGCGCCAAAATTTGTTAAATTCCGCTTGATAAGTCACCTTCCCTCGAAAACGATATAAGAAACTCAATTTTAAGGTTCAAGTCACTGTTAATTAACCTATCCGCGCCATCCTGGAAGGATTAAATTCCTTCTACCGCCCTCCTCGTCCCTTTACATTCTTAAAAAAAGTCTTCCAACCCTAAAAATCTCCGGGAATGCGGCGTTTTGTTTTTATGACCTCCATCCCTCTCGCCTCGCTAATGAAGACTGCGACACTGCAATCTCCATTTCGCGAGCGGCGTTTCGCGAGCGGCGTTTCGCTAATTTCGAACCGAGGAGGAGACGTAATCCCAATTAGCTAATCAGGGTGGAGCGGTAAATTAACCGGGATGGTCGGGAGGAGGATAAGGAGGGAGGTATATATAGGCGCCTCTCAATTATAAAGCCGCCGGTTCGAATGCTTACCGAGGGAACGGAATGGTTTGCCAGATTTTAAAACGCTAGGCATGGATTGGGATAGTCTAGGTGACAGATAGTAAACGAATCGAATTAAGCATATGGATTCCAAGAATTTTAGTACGAGGAGAATTCCTTCGGGTATAATTGTGTGCTGTTTGATAGCGAGAAAGAGAATAAGACAATGAATGAAATTCAAAACAGCTATAAAATTAAAATCCCAGTTGAATTAAGCCTGTAAAAATTCGCGGAAAATAAAAAATACTGGGAAATACCTTTATAGAAAATAAAACGCTTCGTTCAAAGAAATAAGACGTGGTAAATCCACCAAGCAATGAAAAATATCTCATTTAACTTGGTGAATTCCATTAAACTCGTGATATGTCAGTTGAAAGCGACTGTGATCGATCGTGAATTAGAGGATAAAAGAAAAGAAATAGATACTTAAGTCGAAAGCCGATTAAATTCAATACACTTTTAGATAAGGAGTAAGAAAAATGGAAAATCTCTGTTTTTCAATCTCAACATAACAGCATGGTTTGAAAATTGTAAATCGGTTGCAAACGAAAATGTCTTCAAGTGGCTGCATAAGTTAAGAGTTGATAAAACGAATTATGAATAAGAGCTAAGTTAAAGCAGGTAAAAATAATTAATTGTACAATTCCCATTATGTAGCTTCTTCGGTGGATTTTAATTTTCAATAATGCACGAGATGTAGTTTTTTTTATGTAAACCTAAAAAGAAAAAAATTTGCGGCAGAAACCAGTCTGTGGGATCAATTTAACTTTTAGATCGGCGACTTTTGCTTTAAACGACCACAGAATTATTTACATCTTTTTTTTTAATCCTAGCAAAGAAATTCGCGAATAAAACCGGAAATTACTCCGTCCCCCTCTCCGTACTTTCACCTCAATCTTCAATTACACTAATGCCTTTTCCGCGAGCGCAGACAAATTTTTACCCGACTAGTTCTTTTATTTTGTCGCGATATTTTAAAAGAGATGAATGGCGGAGGAGGAAAATAAATACAAAGAATACTCGCAAAGATATCACGGATGGGTTAGCGGAAAAGCGGACGTATGCACACAAACACGCGTTTTTTCCCCTACATATCTTCTTTATACGGGAAGTAAAAATAAATGTTTTTTTTTCACGGCTTCGCTGAAAATAAAGTAACAAAAGAAGCGTGGGAGAGAGAGAAAGTAAAAGAAAAACATAGAATGCTTTTAAAAGATATGCTCGCTCCTTGCCGGAGAACAGGGAATTCCTCTTTCAAGTTGGTCCGAATGGCTGGCTTAAAACCCCTTTCGCAATTAAGAGGCAATTCATGGAAATGGACGACGATTACTCGGGATTGCACTTATGCGCCGAGTAGTTTTGAGGAATGTTCTGAATGGATTCCTAAAGCTTTTCCTCGCGCGCACTACTATTCTAGGAAAACGTTTCCCGTAGAATCTCAGATGCGGAGAAGGGAACTATTTCAGCGGAGGCCGGGAAATTGCTCTATTCGCGTAGACCGCAGATTATGAGGAATTGTTTAATCTGGTATTACGAAACGTGGAAATCTAATCGCGTTGTAAATGTAGAATGGCTGCTTTATTTTTTTTTTAACTTTATTACGCCTCTTTAATAATACAAACGGATGGAAAAAATACGAAAAGCGAAATACTTTTTTGTGTACGTGACTGTTTTCGCCACGACTGAAGATTCTAATATTATGAAATTCAGAATTTATTTTTTATTAGCGCGATCGCTCCACGAATTTTTTTTGCCGAAACTGATTGAGTGAGAGGGGTTTATATCAAAGCAGAACTCGTTAGAGAACAAGGTGGCATCGAATGATTTGCCAACATAATTTTTTGTACCTATCTCAAAACGGTCTCTTTGGCTTATTATTTTGTTAAACTATGTCAGATATGCGGCTTAAACGATTTAAATAAAAATACGGAATTTTTTATTAGGATACCATCACAGATTTTCAAAATATCTGCGTTAATGAACCGGAGGAAATTAAACCAGACTTTTACGGTTTGAATTTGTCAAAATTTGATTTCAATTTTTAGCATTTTGATAAATAATTAAAATTAAATTTTCTTTGATTAATTAATTTATTGCTTTTACCTTTCGATTTATGAGCTTCACCAGTAAGATATAAGCGGAAATTTATTTACTTTTGCCTAATATACGTGGTATATCATTTACACAAAATTCCAACTACTGAATAATCGTTACACTTTAAGATTTAAATATCACCTTGGTTAGCTATTATTTGTCAGAAAAAGCTGAATTTTGATCTGAAAAGCTGAATGAGGCCTAATTTAATTGAATAGTTATTTCTCTAATAATTATGATTCATTTTTCCCGTTTCCATTGGAAAAACAAATAGGTAGGTACTATTAATTATAATTGGTCATTCATTGTGGATAAATGTTCTTTTAAAATCAATATGCAGTCCGGTTAATTTATATTATACAATTAAACTCAAGCGTAAAATTAATCATTATTTAGGATGGAACAGGTGATACTCATGGAAATGTTTGCATGTTATAAATTTAATGCAATTTGAGGAAAATTAAAAATTTTCAACGTTTTAATTTTTAGAGAGCTTTGCTAACGGTAAATTAAATTTTCCAATTACCCGCATGAAATCGTAATAAAATCAGAAATTCGTAAATTAATTTGTTATATTCAATCGACGAACTCGTCTTTTATTAACGGGAAAATCTAATTAAAAATAAAACCTTACGGAATATTATTCTTCTCCTAGGACCTTAAAGGTTCTACTATAACGCCATAAAACCAATTTGCGAGTGAACGAACTCTTAATTTTAATTTGAAGTTGTAAACAAAATATACCATTCAATTAATGAAAACGTGGTCGACATAACTATGGAAATGGGATCAGCACGTCACCACATTCACTTAATCATAAAGCCGCATGGTTAGACGGAATGCTCAGATTAGATAACTGTGTAAAGGCCTCCTAGTAGACAGAGATTAATAATCCCTGGAATGCGAGGAACTAGCGATAAGGGCGGAGAGATCTTCACTATGCTGAATTTCAATGGCTCCGCAGCCAGTCGTGATACAGATTCGCATTGGCGTAGAAAATCATTAAGCCCAGAGCACAGATATGAATCAGGGTTAGAGTGTTATCTCGGTCTTTCTTTTCATTACCCTTTCTCATTCTTTGGCCTCCGCGGATTGAAATAGATGCAGTCATTTACTAATCGATAAAAAGCTAGATTTCCGATTATCCTAAATGTATTGAACGAAAATAAGGAAAATCGGGCGTTAAAAAATCGAATTCTGCAACACCGTAAATTATATGCTATATACGTATTTTGAAAATAGTTACTATTATGAAGTAGACTCACTCGAATTTCGCTGGTTGTATTTTCGCGGGTTTTATGTTCACAGATTTTATGTTCGCGAAATTACTGAAGCAATTTTCAACATTTGTGGAAGGTAAATTCCACTTATTCGCGCCCGCCGATCGCAAAACACGTTGCTTGTTCGTTAAAGCCCATGAAATACAGCTCGACCTCACGACAATAAAACAAATACATAGTACACACATACTAAATAAAAGTAGGGCGCTGTGGCGCACGGAGAGAACGACTGGGCGAGATCACCACTCTGTGTGTCTTTGCCTACCTCTCCGTTCGCACGTGTAACCAACTGTAGCTTCTACAATATTTTTTCACTTATCTACGATACAGCGGTTAAACTACGACCTCAAAACGCAAAGGAAGTTAAATAAACGGTGGTAAAAGCGAAAAAACTTATGCCTTCATGCGAAAAGGCGGGCGTTTTAGGTAAGCTGGCGCAAGGCGAAAATGTAGCGTCTGTTGTTAGGGCATGCAACATCAACGAATCCACAAAAAGAAAAATGAGGTGGCAATACGGGTGTAAGTATAGGTGCGCCCAAAAGTGCCAAAGTATCTTTCTATGTTCGCGATCCCGACATGAAGAAGATGGAATAGGCTCTTAATACATGGATCTAACAGTAAGACCAAAGGCAGAAAGAAGTACCATTGAGTAGCCAGGCGATTCGTGATAAAGCGCTTCGCTTGCACGAGCACGGCAACGTTGGCCACTGCAAGAAACAACACCAAACCATCTGCCGCAAGAAACAGGATGGTTGGAGAAATTTAAAAGAAGATATGGTTTTGATAATAAGATAAGCAGTGAATCGGCTTCGGTAGATACTCTGGTGGATGACGATTTTCCATTTCATCTCAGGATACGTATCGAGGAAAAGGGATATAAACCCGAACTAGTTTTCAACGCTGATGAGACGGGTTTGTTTTGGAAGAAGATACCTTCGCGGATATTCTCGGCGACAGGATACAAAGCAGACAAGGAAAGGTTGACCCTCTCCTTTTGTGCCAACATCCCCGGTGCTGCATGGTTAAGCTCACGTTATTTATCATTCACTCAACTCCCGTGCTTTGAGAGGAAAACATAAGCATCAACTACCAGTTTTTTGACGTTCAAACAAGTAGGTCTGGCTCACAACAGACATTTTCATGGATTGGTTCCATAAATGTTTTGTTCACGAAGTCGAAAAGTATTTACGAGTAGATTCTAATCTATCCTGATTTTAGATAATGCCCGTGATCACCCGGAGAGTATTCAATTTGCCCATCCGAACGTCGAGGTTATCTTCCTGACTCCAAACACACTTCACTTCTCCAACCCTTAGAACAAGGCGTGATAGCTGAATTCAATTGGTACTATACGCGCCGCACATTTCACCACATCTTAAACGAAATGGAACGCGACTCCACTCTCGCTATCACCGAATGATGGAAAAATTATAACATCGGAAATTGCATACAAAACATTAGCGAGTCGGTCGAGGAGGTGATTTCAACTATAAACGCCTGTTGGGGAAAATTGTCGAAGGAAACTGAGGACAAATTCGCTGGATTTCCTTCGCTCGATGAAGAAGTGAGAGAGATTGTTAGGATGGCACGTGATGCCGGAAGGGAAGGCTTTGAGGATTTGCAACCAGAAGATGTAGTAGAAGTTGTAGACTCAAAGTGGAGAATTAACTGAAGAGGAGCTTGAAGGACTCATAAAGTCTAGCGATGAAAATGATGAGGAGGACGCGAATATAAAATATAAGCTGAATTTGAAAACATAGAACTTATGGATATTTTGAGGCTGACCCACTCATGGACAGAAGCATAAAATTTAGGAAAGGTATGGAAGTTTTACTAAATCTCTACAGAGAAGTTTACAATGATCTTAATAAAAAGTAAAAGAACATATCAATCACAAGCTACCTTAATAAAAAATCGTCTATCGTCACCGAAAGTAGCAGCAGCAACTCTAAAGCTCTGAGTTTTCCTCCATCCTCTACTGGATCGTCAAATGATGGTTTGGAAGAGGAATCCTTATCCAATTATCCCCCCGCTCCATCGCCACCATTTTCATCATCATTAAAAGAACATAACCACCGTCATTAAAAGTATGACCCATTCATTATTTATTTATTGAAGTTTATTGCTGTATTACATAATAAATGTTATTATATTTAAAATAAATGCCATGTTCATAATTACTACAGATAAGTTAAATACAGAAATAAATTAAAGAAATTATATTTTATTCATTAATAAGGAGTTTCACGCTACTATAAGGACTTACCAAAACGATTGATGGGATTATAAAAATTATCTATTCCCTACTTCAATAGTTGCTTCGAATAATATAAAAATCTCCCAAGATAACAAATCGGAAAAACAACACTTCGATGGACATTAAACATTGACGCTTCGCAAAATTACAAATACCCACATTTTCCTTCCATTTGAAATCCTTTACTAAAAAAAACCCCTTTATCAAAGCGTATCTTACGCTCTCACTTGAAATGAATGTCTCGTTAAAGGATATTCATTGTCTTTTTTTCGTTTCGCAGTCGTTGATATTTTTATATCCGTCGCTTCGTAAGCAAAAAAAAATGCGAATGTCACAGACGAGTAATGAGGAGGAAAGGATGAAGAGGCAGAGGGAGGGGATAAAAACGCGCTTACACACTTGGCTTTCGCCGCGGCGGAATGGCGGGAAGGGTCAGGAGAGCGAAAGGGGCTTTGGTCTGTCCGACGGCACTTCCCCCATCCTTCACCCCCTCTTCTCCTCGGGTTGCACCGGCCCGTACCGCTTTGGCGAGGCGAGGCGCGGCATAATATCGATCGATCGCAGTCTAAACACAGAGACGCCCAGCCTGAGGGAAGGGATGGGCAAGGGCATAGAAGATGCATCCACACCCTCTCTCTGTAATTCCCTCTTACTTAGCGGCTTTTTAAAGACATAAGGATATTGAATACATACATACATACATACATACATACATACATACATACATACATACATACATACATACATACATACATACATACATACATACATACATACATACATACATACATACATACATACATACATACATACATACATACATACATACATACATACATACATACATACATACATACATACATACATACATACATACATACATACATACATACATACATACATACATACATACATACATACATACATACATACATACATACATACATACATACATACATACATACATACATACATACATACATACATACATACATACATACATACATACATACATACATACATACATACATACATACATACATACATACATACATACATACATACATACATACATACATACATACATACATACATACATACATACATACATACATACATACATACATACATACATACATACATACATACATACATACATACATACATACATACATACATACATACATACATACATACATACATACATACATACATACATACATACATACATACATACATACATACATACATACATACATACATACATACATACATACATACATACATACATACATACATACATACATACATACATACATACATACATACATACATACATACATACATACATACATACATACATACATACATACATACATACATACATACATACATACATACATACATACATACATACATACATACATACATACATACATACATACATACATACATACATACATACATACATACATACATACATATATATATGTATATGTACACACACACACATACGTATATACACACGTGCTTTTTTTGTAAAAAAATAGGTGCCGGTACTCTCCCCCCCTCCCCCCGCATTCGACCACTTCCTGCACCCTCTCCCCCTTCTCTATTGAATCTGTGATGAAATTTTAATAACAAAGTTGATAATAAAAATCAAAATGTTTTACATTTATGGAAACCGCTTATTACTTAAGTTTTAAAGAATAAAAAAATGAAATGTACGGAAATTAGACGTGTCAACATGGCTCTGAAAAAAAAGATACCGGTACGCCGTACCGGCGCGTGCCGTCGCAAAAAAGCACTGTATATAAAAAAAAGTTATTTTTTCCTATTGGCCCATCCATCGCGGATACTGGGTTATTTTTAGAGTATTTTCTTCTTTTCCAGTTACGGTTTATGCCCGATTGGATCTGCCAATTTAAGATCTGCAACTATTGAGAAATGGGACGCAAACTTAGGTCGTCGAGTAATTTTCTCGATTAGAGAAATGTATGTCTTCTTTTGCGACATAACTTTTTTTAGCTAACTAAAATGTCAACTTGAGCGTGAAGACTCCCTCGGTTATTAAGGTTTTAACAGCTTACATCTTTGATTTTACATTTGAAATGTTGAGATTACCTTTATCTAATGCCATTGATAAGCAACGTGGTATTTTAAATCGCACTTAGTAGACTTTCGCGAGGAAATAACTAGCATGTGACGTAAAAAGATTTCATTATTTTGGTGGCTCAATTTTATCAGGGTATTATAAGTCAAAGGAATATTTAATAAATGGAATGATTAAAGGAATGAGCTTAAGAAACGTTATGAACTTGTTTCATTTTCTTTACATTTAATGCAACTACTTTTTAAAAATGAAATACAGTAAATTGTTATTAGTATTACCGCTATACATATTAAACTTTTCCAACGCACAATCAAAAGGTTCTTACTTGATATGAAACAGCGAACAAAAGATCCATGTATTCAATATTTTGTAAGGAAATACACTGTAATACTATACGAAAAATATATAAGCTTCTTTCCTTCGTAATGCTTGGATTGATAGAGTATCCAATTATTTTAGGCAGTATAATTCACTTACAAAATGCATAAAAAAGGAACTTCAGGCTTAACTTCAGCTAAGATTCCTAGCGAAACCAACATAAAAGCAAAGCAAATTTTTTCGCAAATTTGATTAAAATTGACTTTCTAACTTAATAAGATTGAAAAGAAGAAATAAAAGCAAGACGAAGTGAAACCCAGCGAAAAAATTTTAATATTACAAGTGGGAGAACAACGACCAGAATAGAGTTCGACAAAAATAGAATTTGATCCATAGAAAATTAAAGCACGCGAAGATAACTCGGTGGTCGGAAAGCGGATTTCGCAGTTCACTCCGACGCCTTTTCGATGCCATCTTCTTATGACATTTCGGAACAGGAAAATGTAAGGGCCTTCTCGAAAGAACGTGCTCATGTTATGACTCTTATGTCCGAATCCATTCGAATTTATTTCATTTTTCTCGCGTCTTGGTTATTTATAAGTTTCCACGTGGTAGAATTTTCTAGGCGATTATCAACTTTCCCGCTATGGACGTTGATCGCAGTTAAATTCGAAGCTTTAAAGCCGTGGTTACAAAACTTTTTCGCAGGAGCGGGACTCATTCAATGATAGAATTCTGAGCTACCATCATCCGGAAACAAGGTTTTATATTTATAGAGAAGGGTATCGCAACGTTTGGACCCATTCGTTCGTTGGGACTAAAGTCTCATATATTTATTAATGGAAAGATTACTGCCCTAATGAACTATCAATATTTAGGATTCATTAGTTTATATAAAGGCGTTTTTTGCAGATCCCCTAACAATCAGCAGCGACACCTCGTTTGGGAAATACTGCTTCAGAACGATATTCGACGAAACTTCGCACCAAACTGATTTCGTTAAAAAGATTTTGCTGAACCATTGGAAAGTAACTTGAGTTTGTGCCCCAATAGGCACTCAGTTATTCCCATCTCGGGGAATACAGGCACATATGCCATTATCTCTGTACAAGTCACTCTAAGCCAACTTATTGTACGTGGAGATTGGTTCTTGCGGGTTTGCAAAAGTTATTCTGTACTCCTGTTAGTATCTAAAACCAAATGAATACCTGGACAATTTTATTTGGGAATTGTCTTTCCTACCTCCAATTGAGGAGGGAAGAAAGAGAGATTGTTTTCAGAAGTTTAACTTACAAATGTGATAAAAGCCTAAAACCTTTTCGCGCTATAATTTATCCGCACGATTTCCAGAAAATGTATCACTCCCTCTTTCATCGAGGTTAATACCACTCTTTTCTCCCCATCATAAACTCCGGTTTAACGTGTAACACACTACGCCAAGCTAGCGTGTTTCCGTGGAAGAAACTCACCTCTGTCATCTGTTGTGATGGATTGAAAAAAAATGGATCAATGACTCATGTGCTATTTCCTCGCACTTTTTAGTAGGCTATTTACGTTTTTGGCAATAAAAAACCTCTAAGGATTTGAAGTAATAAACAAAAGTGGACGTGGCCGTCGATTTTTCCTTTATGTCCTCTTGCTTGCTTATATCATAAGGTACCGTATGAAACTCAACTGACGAGGATTCATTACGCACTTAAACGATACTTTTTTGTTTGGAATATTTTTTACAGATAAAGACATTAATGATTTAATATGCGACGAAATCCTATAGTAACCTTTCTGATGCGCATCCAGCGTTTTTTGCATGTAGCGTGTAATATACTGCGAATTCCACGATTTTTATTTTCACGTTGGTCTCCTTCGGCCGTGTTATTATATATATCCCTCGATATGAATATATTGCTAATCGGGTCCAGGCAATTCACCGAGATATTTTATTATTATAAACAATAATAATATTAGTGATATTTATGTACAATCAATTATTAATTAGCGAGTTGGGTTTGCCAGAATGATCACAGCTTGCTCGCCATTTTGTTCGTTATTTTATTTGTATTCTCTAGTTTATTATATTTTTGGGATCTTCTCGTAAAAACACAGGGCGAGGCTTATATTCCGGCAATTTTTAAAATATTCATCGCGTATTTTGAATTATTTAAAATGGCACTAATGAGAAAGGAAATGGATTAAATTACTGAATTTATAATAATTAATTGACAGTTATTATTCGAACATATCAAACTTCAAAAATTAGTCGTATTTGCTAAATTTCAATTCAACCTGTCGATATACAAAGAAATAAATTTTTTAAAAAAGATCGTAAATTATACTAAAGTTATCATTTATTCAGTTTAAACAGCGGTTTAATATATTTTGGAGTTAGAAAATTAACGAAATATCACCTATTTGATTCTGATTAACAAACAGAGAACAATATAAAAAAGTTGACCAAAATTACCCAAGTATAGGAAATCAACGCGGTAATGCAGAAATAGAAATTTTAATATTCATCCTGTTAGTAATAAAATAATTTGACAAATACTCATGCTATTGACAAACAAAAGAACGTCTATTACGTTGTAGTATTTAATTTTGCTTCAAGAAATACCAGCATATATTTTCCGAACAAATTGTGCCAAAACGGCTCGATTAATGAACCTTAAAAACACATATGAATCACCAGAAATGTCACGGTAAGACATGCCATGACGGCTCGATTAATGAACATTAAAAACACATATGAATCACCAAAAATGTCACGAGGTAAGAAACACGAACGGCAAGTCTAAAATAGAAAGATAAAAAACAGACGTTGATTTTTTCCCGGTTCTCATTATCTCTAAAAGGAATTCACAAGCAAGGAAATCGACCGTCCTCTTCTTCATCGTAACCTTGTCGTTAAACGCGTTCTATTTCAGGAATGAAACTACTGAAACGTTTAAGAGAATGAAAGAGAAGCCGGAAAAATAATCAAAATTTAATAGATGGGCTTTCTTATTCCGTTGAAAGTGTATGAGAGTTAAAATAAAAAGGGAGAGATCGGAAGGACAATTCGAAAAAAACAATTTCCGGAAAGAAAAATATCGTCCTTTTTTATTTATACGTATATATATATGTATATATGGGACCATTTCTACCGGTCCTGAAAAAGGTATGGTTTTGTCTTCTAAAGATGGAGAAAGATACAGCGAAAGAGAGAGGGAGAAGGAAGATTTATCGCCATGATCTCGAAGGAAGGAATAACCGAAAGGAGAGTAATCGCATTTTTATGCTATGGCCCCCCCGAAAGAAAGGCCCTGAGTTGTATGTGAATAAGTTATTGCGTAGGTGCTAAAAACTCGAGATTTTCTATCATATGGTGCCTGTCCATTTTGCCTGCCAACTCCTCTCTTAGGGGACAGAATCGGTGACGTAATTCAAGTCCTGAGCCTCTCATCGGCTTAAGAGATATTCCTACTCCTGCAATTAGGCTAATCGCTTTGACGCATTGTTTCGGAGACTGAGTTGTAAACGTGAATACGACCATAAAACGAGAGCAGTGCATGTAACGAGAAAATATAATGCTGGTTTTAACTCAACCTTGTTTTGCATTTCGTAAGAAATAATACGAATTGGCTGTTCCGTCGTCGGCTAAATTCGTATCCGGCATTTTATGCAGCCCTCAACACTTTCTAGCCTCATTCTTAACTCATATTTTGAAGTGGGTGAAACGGCTATAGAAGGGCCAGTTTTATAAACGTCAATACAAATGGGACTTAACCATACAATTTAAAATATGTAGGGTAGTACGTACTAAGTATAACGCAAATAGAAACCAATTTCATGTATTGGAGAGTTAACCATTTCATTGGAAAGCATTCGAATTTAACCTTCACACTGAAATTAATTAATGATTACGTCTTAATACTGGAATATCAGTTACCTACCAGTTTTTAGCTGTTTTTATATAGACGAAAAATAATTTTATTTTCCTTAAAATATTTCATAATTTTTGCAATGCAACGACGTAAGCAAGCATAACATATCAGTTTAAATCGATCAATTTTGCTTTCTGAGGTTTCACTGGAGTCTAATCAAAGACATCTACTAAACGGAAAGTTTAAAGGTCGTAAGCATCACTTTGTCACGGTTCTCATGGAAATAACTGTGAAGTATACGATTCAATCGCAATCGTATTCCACGATAAATGGAAAGTCTACCTTTGTAAGCGAATCATAAGAGCTCAAGACGAACATGATAACTACAATTCAAGCAATCGATTCGCGTTTGAAAACAACTAATGTAATGTTGTGCTGGCATAGTTTACTTTTTAGGTTAGTAGGTATAAGACTTTTATTAAATGTCTGTGAAAAGATGCCAGTAAAATTATTAAACCAATGTCCAACTTTATGTCCATTATTTACTTACCAGATAATTTGAGAAATTTGCAGGAATGTATACTTCATCTATATAAGTCAACAACTGAACTGACAGGCACATAAAAATAGAAATATATACGTAAAGCAATCAATATGACAAGCCTAGACGAAGCTAATTTTTAAAAAAATCACACCCAAAACTGAAGAAAATGTGCAAATACCGTTCGATAAGCCGTACGATTTCTTTCGACCGGGCACAAAAAAAACAAAATAAACTTTTAAAAAGCATACAAGATTGAACCAAAATGGTACCCGGAAACATCACGTGCCGCACTGGGAGACATCGGATCCCTGGTTTAAACGGATGACGCGATCGCTTTCGAAATCCCAGGAAATGTATGTGATCTCCACCGTCACTTCACGGACACTGCGTTCGTCAGGAGAGAAAAAAAACAGACGAAGCGCAACTTCCATATTGCAACGCCAGTCCAAGCTAACCGATAATTAAACAGTTAAACCCATCGGCCAGATTGTTCGATACATACCAAAGCGTACTTTAAGTACTCTCCCCTCCTCCCCGTGCTTTTATCACGCCGTTAAAAATTCGCCGATCCATTTTATCGAGGGAGGCATGGAACAGCTGATCCGTCGCCAATTCGAAAGTCGTAAACCTTTTAAAAAGCAGACATCGATCAAACGGAGATGGCGTAAATGTGAATTTTATCGGTCGTCGGACGATTCGTGACGTCATTGCTTCCACCGTCGATCGCCGATTCGAGCAGCTGCCATGTCGGGTTTTTTTTCGAAGGGATATTTATGTCCCGATTCGTGATTATTACTCCGGTAATAAATCGGAAGCGTTTTAAGCCGCGTCGCCGAAACGATCCGTCTGGTGTAATTTTTTAGGAAGAAAATAGTCTTCTTTCGAATGTGATTCCATCCAGCACTGAGATTTGAAACATTATTTTTTGGAACCCTTATTAGTCCAATTGTATAATTTCAATGCAAACGATAAAAAAAGAAAATAAATTATTGGATTAAAACTGCGCGTAACTGTCGCTTGTCGATGATTAGATTGCGGTGAAACTATATTTATTATTGTCATTTGCTATCCGTAGTCAATTAGGCAGGGCGTTTGCGTGACTGAAATTCTAGTACATGCTGCGGTCAAATAAAAATGAAGTAAAAATAGAAACGAATTTACCCATGCGGCTTGATCACAAAGGATTTCGTTTAGCTGACGCTTTAATCGAGGGTCGGAATTTTTTTGACGTAATTCTCGTCTTGCGTGCATCTTTAATCTATAGCTTACGTCATGGAGCGAAAGCCGAATACAGTGAAATAACAGGACACTGTTCTAAATTGAGATACAGGCTGCGACAAATGAGGGGAAAATTACTCCAAGATAGAGATCGGCCTAGCTAAAGGAGTGACTAGCGTGTCTGCCTCCCAATGCTAAGGTCTCGAGCTAGAATTATGTTTTGGGCATGTACGTCCGTGACTGTTTTTATTACTCTTAGGAATCTCTTTGTAAGAGTTAAATAAAATTAAAAAAATAAATAGAACACAATTCGAGGAATTCATTCATATCTGCTAGACATGAAAAGCAGCAGATTGTAATCGCTTCAAATCTTCTCCATTGCACTAAAGTATACTTTAATGACGTAAATTGCCAAGAAAATATTGCCCTTATTCTAGTGCCAGGGATTGATATATAAAATTACTTATTCATTTTAAGATATTAGAGCTATTTGCCTTTTCATCTTATACAAATTTAAATCAATTCACTGTAATAACAGTAAAACGACATAAAGGACCATCGTCAATGATTCGGCTTCAAACAAAAAGGATCGCAATTTTTTTAGCTGTGATTTATTTTTACGTCGTTGTAGCTAAAATTTCTGGATAAATTTACTCAAAAAAAGGCGTGCAAAATTTAATTATTTAAACTTAAGTCACTATTTTTAGATTTTTTACATTTTCCAGATTAATAAGATATTTTATTTTTTTCTAGGTAAGTGCCACACCTTGATAAAGCAACCCATACATCTCTTCCATTCCAATCCGCGGTGGTGAGTCTAGCAAATACTTAATAAAAAGTTCCATCAAACGTTAAACGATATCCATGCCTTCAACCGCATAGAAACCGACAAATTTTTTCGTTCCAATTAACTTACTTGGTATTCAAATTTTAAACAATTTTAAATTTGAGCAATCTCAAATCATTTCCGGTAAACAAAGTCTACAACCAATTTAACGAGTGTCATCGAGAATACAGAAGTTAATGCACTGTACCCCCACTACAGATACATCGGAAGGATCATAAATGCTTTAAAATCCGCTTGGCTACATAACACGACTACTTCCAAGCAGTACAATAAAATATATTTCTTGATCTGTTTCACTAACAGACAATGCTTACAACTATTTACTTAAATTTTAGTGCAAATGGTACAATTTGTAAGATCAAGCTAATTAACGAAGAAGAAGCTAATTTCCTTTGAACTGCTGAATAAATACTATAGTTGTTTTCTATTTCGTGGCAGTTAGATTTTTAAAGGATAACTGATTAGCATTTAACGAATAATTATAATATATGATCAAATTATCCAAGTAATGTATGCTTGTGCATTATTTTATTTTTTCCTTTGAAAACCATCAGCCTTTCCTTATGAATACTTCTACCTACTCAAAAGTCACCAAAAAAGCTATATTTCGACGCTGCTAATATTATATAGCAATATCTTTTCACGTTTGTATTATGCGCAAGCAAACATATTAAACGATTTTTGAATGTTGTGTTTTTCGGATAATTTAAGAATACGTTGAAAAGAGTCTATAGTTTCGGCATTAAATCTTTAGTAATTAAATCTAGAATGAACGCAAAATATCTACACACTTTAGGGCTCCAGCCACTCCAGCTCTATTCCAATGATGGCTTTATGACGCAGATGCCATAAATCTCGCCAAGAACATCTATACATATAACATGGTAGGCATTTGTCCCATTGCATCCGGAATTCTCCACGTTCCTGTGGGAATTTTTTAAGGTTACACAATACTAAATGCACCGCGCTTTCAAAATGAGACTCACCGTGAATCCTTTGTTCGTATTTTTTCTACCAAGATAATGAAGGCTCAATAGCTCGAAATTGTTGAGCGGCGGAATTTCAGTCCCTCGATTTTGTAACTTTGTTTTGACGGAAAACTGAATTAATTGTCTGAACTTTCGCTCGACTTTATAGCACAAGTCAAACCGATGCTTATAATATTTATCTCGTCTTAAATTCTTAAAGAAATCAAATCATAGCGTAATTAGTGATTATGTTTATCTTCAACAGCTGTTTTCGTTTGAAGAGAAACTTTCAAAATATCTTAAATTTTTATCAGACAAAATTATAACAGTAATTCAACTGATACGCAAATAATTGATAATTTTAAAATTAAAGCACAAATAATTTACCGAATAAAATACGACATTTATATTCGAAGCCCTTTTAAAAGAACGTTAAAAAATAAAATGATGTTCATAAAATCGGCTGACAATGAGACGAAAAAAAATATTTATGAAGATCAAATTAATGGAAGGGATTACTTCATATAAGATATATTCTTAACAGTGTGATCGTTTCTCTTTATAAACGAATGAGTACGATGCTCTCGCAAGGAATTGACAAAACCGGGTTTTTTGAAGGGGAAGAATTGCGGTCTACCGTTCGATGTTTAAAAAGACACCATTTTCTGACGGTACGTATTTGCCTTATCCAAGTCCGAAAAGGCGTAAAAATGAATTCCCATCTCGAGAACGGATGACCCGGTTGCTCGAAATTTAAAATTCACCGAATGTGAAAATAAAAAGGACGCCGAGACATAAAAGTCAATATAATTTTACGGTCGGTCGCTATTTCGCAAAAACTCGCTATTTCGCATAAAAGGAAATTTATGATTGAAATTTGCAATAAATAGGGCCTTTCAAAACATTTTCATGATGCGAAATGCATTTTTTATTCTTTTTCGCAAAAATTCACGCATCTGTAACTGTTATGCAGGGGTGGCGCTTCTTGTCAATTCATGTGGGGTTGTTTCTCGAAGATACTACAATAAAACTTTTGAGAAATTTTGACGAGAAACTTAACATAAAATATCATTATTGTTAACCGTTGGTGTAAAAGTTATTGAAAATATCTTTATGGAGACTATTTGGAGTTATTTTTGTATTACTTAAGATCAGAGGTCCTCAACATCTGATTCGCGGACTGTCTGCTGATTTGGGGTAGGTTCCCCGATTTATTTTCAAAATAAAAACAAGTTAAATTCTGGAAACTAATGCCGTAAAGACGTAACTGTACCCGCTGTCCATAAGAGTGCATATCTGGAAACCGATAATATACCACAACTACAGAAAAATGATATTCTATTCCGGTTGACTGTTGGTGACTGCGGAAAGGTTGATTGCTTTAGGTAATGAAAACTCTCGTAATATTTTACGAATAATTTTGTTATGTCTCACTGAAATATAGACCTTTTAACTGTTAAATAAGTACATTCTTAATGATCAATTCTCCTAGCGCGGATAGATTCAAAATCTACAAACAATTTCCTCATTATCCACGCCAACGGCGACGCATTATCATTAGAGCAGCTCACACGCGTCATCCCGGATATCTGCAAGCCTTGATCTGTCGAGAAAAAAATAAATCCCTCAAAGGTAATAAATTTCCAATAATCTAACATTAGCGTCGCTCCTTATAAACAGACTGTTACATAATTTTCTCTAACATAAGGTTTTACAAAGGCTCCACGTACAAAATGGTGGAGATCGTAACATCCTCCGATTGGTAAATACTAAAAGCCCTCCCCATCCCTAACATCCTCCGCTATATAGCTGGTAGGCTCCTTTTTTTTTATTTTTATGTGGAGCGCATCCTCGCCTGATTGCTTCCCGTGCTGCCCCTTGGGTCCGGACAAACCCTCACATTTGCACAGGGATCGCGAGAGAAATCTTGCTCTACATCCAACTCCTTACCCCTCCCCCTTCTCTTCCCTCTCCGATTCTCATTTATACGGCTTTTTTTTTCTTGCCTTAAACCTACACATATAAAAGCCTCATACCTCGGTTACTGCCTCCACTTCGGGGAATATCAACCCTTCCATCCATTTCCTTCTTTTTCTTCCTGAAAAATGATCCTCCGATATTTCTTCGCCCGCTATTAAACCCTCCATCGATTTGCCAATGTAATAGGTTCTGAAGGCTTTTTTGTAATCTTTAGATTAAACGAAACTTTTTGATAGCGTTGTTCTTCCGAAGCTCGATTCAATCCGTTTCTGCCTTTGAGAAGAAATTTCTCGGATCTAATTAGGGCATGGAGTATTATTGGTATACTAGCATAATTGCCCGTCAATATGACGGGATATCTTTAGTTCACCTTAAAATAGTTGCCTCCGTCCCCCTCTTTCTCTCTCCCTCTCTCACCTCTACCCTCCCTCCCCCTCCCTTCCACTCTCTCCTCCTCCCTCCCTCCCCCCTTTCACTCCTTCCCTTCTCCCCCTCACTCCCTCTCCCTCTCTCTCTCTTAAATGTAAGAAGGGACTATATAGTCTCAATTTCACCCTCAATAAACAGGAGCGGATTTACCGATAAGCGGACTAAACGGCCGCTTAGGGCCCTGACTCTTCTGGGGGTCCCAAAAATTTAGTTTCATTCATTAAATTTTAACTAATATTATTTTAATGATTAAAATATCAGTAAAAATTGCGCTTGGGTCGCGGTTGCGTTTAAATTACGATTATTCGTTCTGTATCCGCTGTGGCTGCGTTCGCTTCAAATTGCAGTAGGGCCCCAAAATTCCGTACCGCTTAGGGCCCCTGAACTTCTAAATCCGCCACTGTCAATAAAGTCATTTGTCTGTCTGTCTACCTCCCTCTCCCTCCCTTCTTCCCCTCACTCCCCCCTCTCTCTCCACCCCTTCCCCTCATTCCCTCTCTCCTCCACCCTCCCTCACCCTCCCTTCCACCCTCTCCTTCCCTTCTCCCCCTCCCTCCCCTCTCTCACTCCCCCTCACTCCCTCTCCCTCCCTCTCACCTCCTGCGTTACCATCCCTCTCTCTCCCTCCCTATCTCGTATTAAAAGCATTCAGAACACGCTTACACCCATAAGGATTGATACAACAATCGGATTTTGAGGTCTAACAATATAATTAGTCACCATGGCAACATTCCGTTAAAATGGCAAGATTTCCATAAAATATGTAAATTAAACGTTTAACACGGGATATTTCGAACTGTGGACGAAAAAAGATGAACAGAATAAGAAGCTTTATAATTTTTTCTTCAAAATGGTTCTAATCCGAAGGTCGTAGGTTAATTCCTTCTAATTTTAATTTCCAAATGAATAAAAGCCTGCACGTCGAAAAATCGCGTTTTACATGTTAAGTAATGGGAAATGGAAATGCCTTCATTGGAGTCGAACCAATGAATTTTTTCGCGATTTAAATTTGTCATCACCTGAAAAAGTGTTAATCAAGCATCCCTGCCACATTTCGAGTTACCATCTCCATTACTTCTCGAGTTATTAGCGTTTAAGTTAGCGTTATAGACAGAGAAAACTTAGCGTTATAGACAGAGAATTGCTTTTTATTACAACGATGTTACGGTTCCGTGAAAAGGCATGGCTGAAATGCCGATTATTTAATTTTACGGGCATCAAATGTAAAGACATTTCGCATGAAAATGTGATGCAGACATGAAAATTGAAATAATTTTAGTGCAATTAGGTTTGAGTATCAATTAAAGTTATTGGCAAAGATTACAAAGTATCTTTTAAGTTCTGCTTTCAATTGAATAAACAGATGGATTATCGAAGATTCGACGTTCTAACGAATACAGAAATGTCATCAACATGTTAAATCGCAATAAGATTATAGCAAGACAGATTTGGGAAACGTAATAATTCCATGGTACTAAGAAAGAGAACTAAATAAGCGTATCGCGAACTTGTAATGAAGTTTCCACGTTATGCACTATTTTTGTCAAAAGTAAAGTTAAGCGACGCTATTTTGGACAAGGGGAACAGGTGTGAGCTAATGTAACCAAGCAAGCCTAGCACTTCAAATGCGTCCCATTTCGGTAAAGGCACACATCCCTAAATACGCGAACCAGCTGCTCATTTGCGTCTTCACGGTGGTAAAACTCATCCGGAATCTTCCCCAACACTCTTAACAAAACTCTCAACGTAACAAACCACTTCGGGCCATTCTATCGCGGGACTGAATATAGGGACGAAACGAAACCCCTTCCTACCCTCTCCCCCCAAAATCCCCTCTCGTTCACGTGATATTTTCGCCGACCATACTCCCTCTACCCACCAAAGCCGTTAACCCAACCCTTACCTCAGTTCCATCCATTCAGTCTTAACCCCATCACAATCGCATTCCGTTATTATCTTAACTCAATTTCTCCCATCACTGTTCTCCCCTCTCCTCTTTCTCCCTTCCTCTTTTCTTCTGCCGCGGAAACATCATTTTCCTCCCTTTTTCTCGCTAACCACACACCCCCTCTTTTCCTCCTCCTAACAACCTTCCATCTTGTCGCCGTCATCCTATCCTCTATACAGTCTCTCCTATATATACTCTTCCAACTCCCTTTCCTCCACAAAACCGTGTTTGCGTTTCATCAACGACCCACGCCCACGCCATTCTTCCCTCCTCCCCATAAGACTACACCGACTAAACCCTCAATCTCTCTCTCCTCTTCCATTCTCCATTTCTATATATGTCTGTACTACGAGGCAAGCCCTTTGCTCGCTGTTTCTTCGTTCCTACCATGTACCTATTGGGTTTACATTAGTTTAACGGGAACATGTTTTGAATATAAGTTTAATGAATATATTTTATAAGGTATGCGTTTGGTTTTTAATAACAAATTAAGAAAATTAGTTTAATTATTCGATAAAAAATGAACTTAGAGGGCTGAAATTCCCGGAGATTAAAAATGGCTGAGATATAGAGCGTTAAAGAGAGATAGAGAGACAACCAGAAATAGGATTTAATAATATAGATAAAAATATAAATAACATGAATACTGCGTTCGATTTATTTGCATTAAATTCATATCTTCGGTCATTTCGAGCAAGTTTTAATCTTATTTTGGAACTTTAAGCCTTTATTTAAGTGCGTATACACGGAAATTACCGAGGACAACAATACCGGCAACCATGGAATCTTATTATTGAAATGTTAAAAAATTTACCAAAACTCGAGTATAAAATCAAAATAAGAGCGAATTCGAATGAGACTGAATATTCGACGGTGAGAATAAGAATCCTCACACCTTTTGATGTGTTTTAGCGCAAATTTCGTGTCGATAACTTAATTTTAAGATATTTTAAAGAGTAAAAGAATGAAAGCCTTCAGACCAAAAAGGTGATTTTTACGTGTTATCATATGGGAAACGACATTCATCCTCTGGAGTCGAACCCGTGACCTTTTTCGAAATGTTTTTAGTCATAACGTAAAGATTCATCAACACTGAAATATATGTGTGGTACTTTCCCGATTTGACCCCGCAAATATTTTTCATTGTTAAATTTTATTTATTTTAGTACCGTTGATAATTTTTTATTGTTATTTTTCTTGGCTAGCCTTCGGCTCGCTTTGTCGTTAATCGAGCGTATAGTTGGAATTTTTAATTACAAGTAACCGAGGATATTGGCGAGCCCCCGGCTCGCTTTCTTTTTAGATTATAATGCCTTTTATATCTGGTGTAGCTGTCTCCTGGCCCTTCGCCTCTTCGGAACGAAACTATCCCTTCCCATTGTCCGATGATCGGGTGGGTAAATGTCGCCACAGGCAGATCAGTCATAGGTTTGCAAGCTTTCGTTTTGTATGAAAGGGTTATTTTTAAAAAATTATCTGATCTGCCTGTGGCTCCCATTATCCTCGTTCGCAATATGAAATACAATTTAACAATGAAAAATTTTGCGGGGCCAAAACGGGAAAGTACCATACATACACACACACACACACACGTACATATATATACACACACACATACACGCATATACACACACATACACATGCACGCACACACCTCCTCTACCTCCCTCATTCTAGATATCCCTTACAACCACCTCATCAACATACGTCACACACTTAAAGTTTCCCTTGCTCCTTTTCTCTATCCTCTCGTACTCTCATTCCATCACTCACTCCATCTTAGACATAGCCATAGGACGCAAATCCCTTCACTTCTACTTCCTGACTCCTACTCCTCTTCCTTTTTCTTTCACTCACTTAGTCCTGAATACCAAACCGTCTTTGCTTTGTGTCCTCTTATCGCTCTACTCCATCCACCTCCTTGTCTCTTTCCTATCCCTCTCCCCCTCCCCAAATTCCACCCCTTTCTCCTTTCTCTATCTCCCCAGCCACTGCCCCTTTGTGCGCAGCCCAAGACCACGAGTAGCACAGGGTACGATCGATGAGATTTTTGGGGTGCTTCTCTCTCTCTCTCCCCCTTCTCCTCCTTTTCCCTTTGCTGTATATCCTCCCTCCCTCCCTCTCTCCTCCCCCGTCTCCACATCCTAAATGGCGATAAGGCCACGCCTTATATAGGCAATATAAATCTCTCAAGAATGGGAGAGCGTGCGTGTAGTTGGCGCATTGTTATAGATATTTGTATACGTGTCGCGAAGAAAGGGTTCGGAGACGTGTTTTTTTTGTGAATCGATTGGAAAAGGGAGGTGTGTCCCCATCCATTCAATATTAGGATAGGTTTGGTTAAAAGGTTTCTCCTTCCGACATAAATAACGCGGCGGAATTTTTGAGAGGATATTCGAGTTTGACTTTCGCGTTAAAAATTGCGACCTGATAAAGTTTTAGGTTTTCGTAAGTTTTCTGTGATTATTTGTATTGACGAAAAATTAATTTTAGAAGTGATTTTGATGAAGAAAACGGGATATTGTATTGGTGGGAAGCGATAAGATTTTCCTCCAGAATAACGGAATCTTGAGAAATCTTGGGCAAATATCTTGTGGCCAGGGATCTGAAAACAACTTCGCGAGTGTAATTTCGTGAGAATTCTCTCAGAAATAAAAGCAGCAAATAAATACAAGTATAATAAAAGCTCTCAATTACATCATAAAATTATAAAGACGCAATACACGAGCGAGAAACATAAATTACGCTACGTTTTATTTTACTATTTAACTTCTGTGGATATTTTCTATAAGATTGGTTAATCCTTTCGATATATTTTTTTAAACTAATCACTTACTAGCGTTGATCATCTGGTTATTATTGGAATATGATTTAGACAAATTTATGTACTATTAAAGTCTGTGGACATCCAAAGCGGAACTAAAACATCGATTACCTATTAGAATGAGGGAGTTCAAATTTTCGACTCGATTTATCCTCTGAACTGCTAAGGATTTCGAATAATCAGTTTCGTCAAAAAATGCTAACACATTCGTACGAATGAAAGGACATGGCAAATCTAAAAGGCGTTTGCGCTTTGCAGCAAAAACAGAATGCATATGAAAACTCGTTTGATTGCCGACTAATGAATTACAGAATATCCGTGCCAAAGAAATACTGGATTTATTCGCCAATTTAGCGTCAAGTTTAGAGTCAAATACTAAATTTAGAGAAATTTCAGTACATAGCGGCTACTTTTGAAAAATATGAGAAAGTAAAATAAGGAAACATTAAATGAGTTTTAGAATATTTAAATCGGGTTTCACTCGTAGAGGACAGACTGGATACTAGACAGACACTATTAGTAGAGTACAGGCACTACGAGGTTATAGAAATAACAGAAACTCCGAGTGATACGGGAAGACACGGTCGTGATGATAAAATCTGGGAGATCGATTATAGGATGTAACAATATATACGTTTGTCTTTTCCTATTAATCTTAGGGATCATAACGGGAGAAATAAGGCAATAAGTTGCGGATGGATTGGTGAATTGAACTCCCTGTTACACATAAATATAGCAGATTAAAGTGTAAGATATACGTTATGCATTCTGGTCCCTAAATCCTCACTCGGCTATTATCTTTTTATGGCCTTCCAATATTCCAACATTCGTTCGTATTACAGCAAAAAATATATATATTTTAAGTCAGTATTTCTTTTTACTTTCTACAAATACGTAGTATAGAGAAAGCATTGTTTTCATGAAAAAAATCGACTTCGAGATTTCAACGGAAATACATGTTTTGAGGTCCCTAGAACACGTTAGACTATTTTCGGAATGATCTCTGTGTGTGTGTATGCGATTGTGGGCACTCTAACTCGAAAAATACTTGTCATATCGTTACCAAATTTCATATATAACACTTTGTTAGGAGCACAAAGAGCTGATTAGTATTTGGACAATACCGGTTAACCGAAAGTCGAGGTTTATTCGAAACCCGATTCGGTTTTGGCGAAATATCTCCGTTAAAACCATTATTTTATATACAATTCGATACAAAGGTTCGAAAGAATGTAATTTTCTACAACTTTCATTTGAAACAATTTTCCATAGCAGTTATTGTTTAGGAATTATTTATAAATAATCGGTTTTTTCGGTTTCCTCAAATATCTCCTTAAAAACGTCGTTATTGGTAATCTTCGTGAGGACCAAAGTTGTAGAGATTAATATTACTTCCAAGTTTTGTTTGAAACAAATTTTCGTAGAACCATCCATTTCGGAGATATTTTGCTTTTTCTAGTATACAGCGCCACCGCCATGTAGCGGTGAATTCTGTAAACATTCAAAATATACCTAATTTACGGCAATAAGAACGACTGTATTCTTTTACGATACGGAATAATAATTTTGCGTTATAATGCTACTCATAATAATTTAAATACCTATACCCCAAATATGGAGAAAGTTGTGTTGGCCACATCAGATTTTTTACAGAGATTAAGAGATCTTAATACAAAGTCATTATTAGCTGTACTATACGAACTGTTTTTCTAGGTGATATGGAATAAAAATCACAGTATCATGCTAGCAAAAGTTAATTTTATCGAATATACAGCAAAATTTCGCGAAAATTATTGACATGCTACAAAACAGTCGAGTGTGTGAGTCATTCTCTAGAATAGGTTTTATCGATTTGGAAGAAATTTCTGTAAATAAAAACTATAATAGTAGTTTTTATTTACAGAAATCAATGTAAATCCTGGGCTAATAAAAAGGACCAAAAATCAATAATTCCAAAAATTAATGACAGAGCTCACCATATGAATGGAATCCAATCTATGAATAAGGTTTATTCCTGAAGCCATAAAACGATTAAGTAGTCCAGATGTACATTTCAGCTACAAAGCAGTCATATCCAGTGGTAATTCCAGGGTCCATGATTCTAAAAAAGAGCCTATTTTTAGAATAGTTAATTGTTCACGACTATATAATTTTATTTTACATTTTTAAAAAATGAAACCAAGACGTATTATTTCTTTTTGTTTAGTAGTTTGACACAACCTTTTGTCGTTTGGTTAAATGTAAATATAATAATTAAAAATGATAATTTGAGACTCCGTTGTTTAGCATCGACATGAAAAAAGAACTACCACCAAAATAAAACCTCTTTCAGAGAAACCCACATCTTTTGAGGCTGACATTAATATTTTATATGTAATTTCGGTCGTATATGAAATATATTTACACGGCCATACAACAGACACTCGAGAGCGACCACAAACACAATCCTTCGAACGACTCGAGGGAGGGGAAAAAACCTTGGCAACTGCGGAGAAAATATTTTAGGAAGTCAGTATTTCTCTACCCGATTTTGGTGCATTTTACTTCATTTTTCCCCCAAAAGAGATCGATATCGAAGTGGCACGCGAACGAGGTTAGAGTAGGGAGGTATGCGAGAAAAAAAAAGAAAATCTCGAGACATTCGGTTGCGGCCTGGCGGAATGTTTACGTCGTTTCAATTATTGCAGTCAACCATGCATGTTTCTGGTGCGCCCGAGACTTCCCGCGGGAATTTTTCCGCGCGAAGTATAAAGACGGGAAGAAAGGAGTAAGGAATAGATAGAGATACGAAGAAAAACGCTCCGAAAAATATATATAATCTCCTCTTCGAGTCGTTTTTTTTCTTTTTGGCGTACGGATTTTAAAAACTCCGGAGATTCCACGTCCTTCCGAAAAATTTTGTGCAAAAGTCAAGAGAGTTTCCTATTAAAGCCAGACGTATTCAAATGCAACTGCGGCTTTACTCTAAACTTAACTCTTGTTATTTTTAGACGAGGCGTTTTAGGAATGCTAGAGGAACTTGCTAAAATTAATATATAACTGCTAAAAAAATCGAGAAATGGGTGCAACGTTCTCTTTAATTTAACGAAGAGTTATCCCTGCATACCCTTTTTACTCATGGAATGATGTAGAGATGGTTTTTCTTTCTTTGGAAAAAACGTAATTAAGGGTAAAGACTCGAAGCAAATATTTTCATATAGCAGGAGTAAGAGAGACAAAAAAAAGTGTCATTAACAAAGAAGTATACAATTTCAAAATATAAAAATATTTGTAACAGAAAAAGTGTGAAAGATCTTGCGAAAAGGTTAACAAATTAGGCCGTATAAGTTAAAGCTACTCCAAGCTATCAAAAACGAAGATACGTAAAAAGGGGTTTGGCCGTGGAGGTCCAAAATCATGGTTCCCGATCTAACGCCAATGGACTTTTTTTCTTGGATTTTATTAAATATCGCGTTTCTCTCCTGACATCTAACCTGGATAATGTAAAAATACGAATTCGTCAAGCTTTGGAATCCATTGACCGAGATATCTTATGGAAATGTCGTAATAAGTTTGAATATCGTATGGCCATTGCAAGGATTACTCGCAAAGCTCATGTTGAACGTATATGCAGTCGCGTCGTTATAAAACCGAAGGGGAAAAATTTCTGAAGAGGAAAGTCGCTATCGGTGAACTGGTTTTAGAGCTGTAACTGAAAACACAATCCATGCAGTGGAAACATCCAAGATCCCCTCGTTCGAAAAAAGCTCACCATCAGCAATCAAAACTTAAGATGATGATCATTATGCTCTAATACAGGGGTGCCCAACCTGCGGACCATTTAATAGTTTTATGCTGCCCACCGCCAGCGTTTCATAGTTTTTAAACCTTTTTTCATTTATTTTAATTACCAAATATTATTTTTCGTGTATAAAATCTGTTAAAATATCTAACGTTAAATTTCGACCACCTGGTAAATATTTCTCATTTCAAGAATTTTTTAAAGCTGTTTTTGATTTTTTTCTTCAATATATTTCTAACAATGAATTCCATCATTATTTATAATATTGAAATGTCAATCCTAAAAATCTAATTATAACTTGATTTTCACGCATATGGTGCCTAAGAAACTCTAGGTAGCTTCCGATTTAACTATAATCCATTGGCAATTTTCAATGCGGACCACCGAAGGATTCAATGCCACCAGTGCGGCCTACCATGCAGAAAAGGTTCCCCAGCACTGCTTTAATACACGAACGGAGTGTTAGTGATTGATAGGGTTCTTCAAGGAATGACTGTGACATTAACCTACTACAGAAAGTTCCTCAAAGCCACTTCGCGCCAGAAAATTCGCACCAAAAGACCAGACATGCTTGCGGCTTGTGTTCTCAACCTGTAAGACAACACGGGTCCGCACAAGTTCACTACTGTGACAACTTTTGGAAAAATACGTGTGGTAGGAGCTCCCTCACTTCCTCCACCTAAAATATTCCCCCTATATGAGTGCTCCAGGCTTTGATCTTTTCCCAAAGTTGAAGGAGCCACTTCGTGGCAAACGTTGTAGGAGCTTCGAGGAGATGTCCATCGGAGTGACCCGAACTATCCGCCGCATCATCACCGAGGGCTTTCTGATCCATATCCAAAACTTACCGAAGCGTAAGAAGGCGGTCTTAAGACAGGATTGAAGGGATGTCAGGTCGTTTTTTGGAATATTTTTAAAAAATACGAATAAGAGCAAATTGTGCATTACTTTTGAAATTACCCTAATACGCTTCAGTAAGAATAAGTCCAGTGCAGAGTAACTAGATTTGTAAAATAAATGTATGGCTATAACCAAATCGTCATGCATGCCAGAAAAACGGCAAGTTAAGGCTTTTGTAGAAATATAAATCGTAAGGTTTAGCAGAGGAAGTTTTAGAAATAACTGAAGCACCAACATACACTGGGAGACAATTACGGTAATGAAATACGTGAGATAGATTGTAGGACAGAGTAATACCGACGCTATTTTATCCAAGATCTAACAGGAAAGTGAAACCTGCAAAATAAAATCTTTTTTTGCATTACATCTCATGCCATCCACATCTTTGATGGCTTGCAGGATAGCATTTTGATGTAGCTGTACGCAGAGCTCGCTTTAGGAAAAATTCGATACGGGGCGAAGTAGGTTTTTGGCGCCCCCTTGAAGGTAATACCTATATACCTATATCCATTACGGTGTTCCTTCGGCACCTCTTGACCTTCGGCGCCCCCAGCGACCGCGCGCTTCGTCCGCCTTTAAGACCGGTTCTGGCTGTACGAGTATAATATGTGAAAAATGTCAAGTTCGGTGATTAAACGCTATAGGATCTAATCCCATGCCGGATTTCATTATTTTTCGTCTCTCGCACTTTCCTCGTGTCTCCGTACAGAGAAGCACTTGGTCCATACGTCGACAAGGAGATAGAACGAGGTTGAAGAAAAAAATACAGACATGGGACAGAGGAGAGAAATACGACAGAGAAAAAACGGAAGAAGTTCAAAATGAGAGACAATAGAGAAAGACGAAAGAATGATTTAAAATTATCGATAAAAAGTGAAAGAGATAATAATAGTTAAAATTTAATCGTGAAATTTTTTAAAAATTAGAAACATTTTAGAGCTCTATTTACTTTCTTCATAAAATTAATATGGGTCATGAGAGTTAAACAACAAATTAAAAAGGAAGGAAATAGAAGACAGGACAACTCGATATATTACGTAAATGGATGCTATACGAGGTTTAATCAGAAATTTCTGGGACTGACTTTATAGAACAGCGGTTCCCAACCTCGTGCTCGCGATCAACGATTTGATCTTTGGAAGCATGATTGTGCTCGTCTGCGATGTTTAAAATCGTGTTTCCTATCACCATTAATTTAATATGTTCAGCTGATTCATTATTAAAAACTTTTGACGCTGGGTTGGTTTTATTTATGATCGTACCATTTTTCGCAACAGTATAGTTGGTTTCGCTTGATATTCTAGGGCACAGCTTATTTTCTGCCGCATTGATAAGGCTGGGAACCCCTGTTATATGGTAAAAGAAAAAGGATGTGGGAGGGTGCGGCAGTGATCTCTGTTGACGTTCCCTGTATAGCGATGGCATCATGTCGCAATTTTGAACGTGCTGGCACGAGTCAGTCACGGATTAGAGATAAAATAGTACAGACGTATTTATGGAGTTCGTTGCGTTTTAAAATGAGTGCCTTTAACGAAAAACGTATTTGCATAAAATGTTGTCTTAAGGTCGGTAAATCACCCTCAGAAACTCGTGAAATGTTTAAATCAGCATTTGTTGGTAGTGCTATGTGCCACTCTCTGACACTCGAGTTATTTTCAAGATTTAAAAACCCCTATACTTCCTCTTTGAGAAAATACCATAAGTAACATTGTTAATGACATGAAGCTATACAACTGGATGCATTTTAATTACAACCCTTTAAGTCGTTTTTTCAGTAAATCGACATTTTATGGAAACATAAAAGAACAAACTACATTTCGTTGTCGCGCGATATGGTTCATTTCAACAAAGATTCTAATCCGGATGATACCCAACATGCATACGAGATTTAATCAGATTCAGTCAAACTGTTCATCCCTTAAATCTATGCACGGCCGACATACTATAGGAAGGCGGACTCGTCAAAACCATTTTTTTCAGATTCAGAGGCATTCAAAACATAGGTAATCATCATATCGCGAATCGAAAGTAAATAAGAGAAAACGGCAGAGTAAAAAAATAAATAGGGAAGGAAATGGAGGAAACGAAGAGTAAAGTGTGAATGAAAATACTAAGAGGAGTGAGAAGATGAAAGGAAACATTAAAAGCAGAAAGAGAAAGCGCGAGCGAACAACTTATTCACCTTCATCCTATTTCGACTTCTCTCCAACTTAATTAAACGCCTTGAATTCGACGACCGGAGATTATTCACTACAGAGTCTGGAGGATGATATCAAAAGTTCTCCACACTTGCAAATCTGCTCTCGTGCAAAGAGAGACAGAGGGAGGAAGGGAGGGGGGGGGGCGGAAGTATCTGATTATTCCTTTCCTGTGAAGCTTTTTGGGGAAACGGCTGGATATCGTTCCGTTTTATTGCTCGGCGAATGATAAGCTATGTATGAATTTCGTAGGAACTGATTGTCTCTTGTGATTTGGCTTAGCGACGCTGTGTTAGTTCATTTTCCACGCGAACGGAATGCTTCCCTTAGAAGGGGTTGAATTATTAAACAATATGTAGGTACATCTTTCATGAGTATGTCAGATTTTAATTTCCGTTCTGACATCCCCAGATCTAATATAGTCATCCTATCGTTTTATAGTTAACCATTTCACCCATTGTATTCTCACGAGAGGAGGCTTCTGGAATTAGATAATATCTCCCATGGAGGTGTAAAAGATGTTTTTCGCAGTCTGCACAGTTAATACGTACAGTATGAGACTATCGTAACGAATAGTATAAGAATAAGTTCGCTATAGCGGACGCGTATACATCGTCAATGTTATCATTGGAAATATATCATTAGAATGTAAAGGAAAGTCGTTCCTTAAAAGACTAATTTGTCATTTTATTAACACTAACATAATGTATTTTTACGTATATAAAAATCTGTCAAAACATTTTTGTATCCCCATGAAATGTGGACATATACAATGTAAAATACCTAGAAGCGTGAAACGAGAATCACGTGTTTTTGAAATTCCTTAAGACGGATTGTTCTGTATAAAAAAGTAATAAAAGCCTTCGTAATCGCAAATGATATCTTACTGTGTAGCCTTAGGAACCGATGCATTGCCAATGAGTAACGGTCGTCCGAAGTAACATTTTTTCTCGTGAATCGATCTTCCCCGTATTGCGGGATATAATGCTACGAACGCGTAATTGTGGCACATTGCCACCAAACATAAACATCAAGGATTTCTATAACTCAGCGGTTCTTGCTTAATGTCAAGGTCGCAACGGATTCCCGCGATACTTTCTCGTATGAGAATGCTACTCAACGATAATTTATGTGAATCAAGTGATGAAAATCGTCTACCTTGGAATTACATTTTATTTATCGATCGACAAATGAGATACAAACGTGACGCAACCGCCATTAAAACTTCTTCCACTACACTGTTTTTTAACGGTTTGCGACAATTTTAATTCATGCAAACGTTGTCATAAGGGAATGGAGTTTCGTAATCATCCTCTTGTTAGTATCCTTGAATTTTTTTTGTAAAAAGGAGTTTGGCGTTAATCGGAAGTGATAAAAAAAACCCAATTAGCTACTCATGGTCACTTATCTTCATGTGGATATACACACAATCCAAAACTTTTTACATCCTTTCTATTATGCATCATCACGAGGATTCTTAATAAAAGGCTAAAGAAAAAGGCTGAAGAAATACTAGGGGATGTTCAATTCGGTTTCAGAAAAGGACGAGGAACCAGGGATCCTATCGGTGTAGTGATAATCATATCAGAAAGGGCAATAGAGTACCGCCAAGACTGCTGCGTATGTTTCGTCGACTGGCAGAAGGTCTTTGATAGAGTAAATTGGGTACTGCTGATGAGGATATTAAAGGATATAGGTGTAGATCGGAAAGACAGGAGACTGATCAGGAATGTATATGTGAATCAAGTTGTAAAGGTCAGGTTGGAGATTGCGGACAACAGCGGAGTAAATATCGGTAGAGGAGTAAGACAGGACTGTTGTCTATCGCCGATCCTATGCTTTGTAAGGGGCAGAAACATGGACGCTAAGGAAAAATGATATTAAATACTTGGAAAGATTCGAAATGTGGACATGGAGAAGAATGCTGAAGATAAAATGGACAGATAGGATGAAAAATGAGGAAGTACTACGAAGAATTGGAGAGAAGCGAACAATTATGCAGACTATCAAAAAGAGGAAGGTGAACTAGATTGGACATTACCTGAGAAGAGAGAGCATGATTAAAGAAGTGATGTAAGGAAAACTGGATGGAAAAAGAGAAAGAGGTAGGAAAAGGTTTCCGCTGATAGACGACTTGAAGGGGAAAGAGAGCGCTCTCAAGACATGAAGAAGACTGCGGAAAATAGGAGTATATGAGGGCCAGGTTTAACCATGAATAATCACGGACCTGTCTAAGGACAGACTACCTATGATGATGATATTATGCAACCAATACTACATTGCTGAATATATGTGTTCGCCTAATTATCGTTATGCCACGAAATTTAACGGGAGTATATAGTAAATATAATTTCGAGCGAAAGAAAATATCACTTGGAGTATGAAAATAAGTTTTATATATACAAATTTATCAAGATAAAGTTAATATGCAATTTGTCCTTTAAAAAAACCAGGAACGTGTAAAATAATACATTGATCCGTGAAAACGTTAGCGGAAAGGAATCTGTGTTATTCGGTTTGTCCTTCACGCCACAGCTGGAGACACGAATTATTTCCGAGGTCAGGAAAAACAACCTTATTTACCTGCCCGTCGAACAAAATGTGTCCTCGAACGGTTGCAACGTGCGCGTCACGTACCCGACTAAAATTCCTAAAATACATTTTTTTTAAATTTACGTGGGACATTGCGCAAGAGCTGCGTATCCTTGGCGGTAGAAACGCGCAAGTCGATATCGATTTGGAGTTATGAATGCGAACACGTGAGTCTCGAGTCACGGGGATGCGAGAGTCGGAGGGAGAATGACCACAAATAGGAACGCTACGGCATTCTTCTCCACCTGTCGTTTATTTTCCCCGCCAATTATATTCAAAATGCCATCCAACGAGCACTCTCTCTCTCTCTCCTTACCACATCACATAGTGAAAGAGACGTGCGAAATTCCTGGACGAAGGCCGCAAACGACTAAAGGGAGAAAAAAAGTAAATAGAAGGTCACCGCCGCTGCGAAAAATCTTAACAATTGCTACTTTCAAAGCGAGCAAAAGAAAAAATGCCAACAGCGGGAGAATTCTTCTAAGTACCATATGCCGCCGCTCCTGGCGGAAATATCACTTTTTCCCTTTGCGAGCGGCATCAGGTAAAAGATAAAAAAAAAGGAGTCGTCGTCTAACTCTTTGGAATGATGTTGACGCCTTAGGAATGCTGCAACCTAAGCCCCACCAAGAGATAGAGAAAGAACCTAAACGTGCGCTCCGTTGCACAATGATGACTTTACGTGAGACAAGGAATGACCTATGGGAGAGATTTTTAGGAAAGAAACATGCACAAACGGAGTTAAGTTGGAGAAATAAGAGACACGTTACGGAGTATTTATGAATGAACCGCTAGAGACACGGCTTAAAGGTCATAAAAGAAAGTATCATATGTCTACTAGGATGTAATGAATGATTTGTCAATTCTACATTTCTGTTGAATGAAGTCACTAATATCTTAAAATTTGTTGCCAAAATTAGAAATGTTTAACTGTAATGTTTTATTTATATTTTTCTTCGCCTTACTGCAAATTTTGTATTAACACCATTCTAACCATGCTAGACAGTAGGATTCTGAATATAAAATATTAAAATAATAAAATTAATTCAGGTATTTCAGCTTAGCGATCCTTTATACCAGTGGTGCCCAACTAACGGCCCGCAGGTAGGATGCGGCCCCCGGAGGGTTTTTATACGGAGCGCGAAGCCATGATGAAAAGGCAATCCGAAAAATTTAACACAAATTCATGCATTTTATGAAAATTTTGATAGTAAAACTTTTAATATTGGAATGTTTACTATCGAAACCTCATTTAGACTTGACTTTTACTAAAAATGGCACCTCAGAATATATAGATAACTTCAGATTTAAAATATAATCCGACCCGCAGAAGAATTGGCAACTTCCAATGCGGCCTGTCGAAGTATTTACAACCGCCGATGCGGCCGGTATACACTGCTGTAGTAAAATGCTTGTTGTTACAACATTATGCCTCATATGGCACATTTATCAATGATAACTGCCAAGCAAATAAACAGAATCATTTAACTTTAAATTATAATTTTCGAAGGAACATTACTATACCTAACCATAAGATAAATAGACCGCTGAAATACTTCCACGATACTACGAGGTGAGTCAATAAATAAGGTGAATTTACATTTTTCGCAGACATATGTACTCATTATGTACTCATGAACTCAGTACTGCATTACTGCATGTCTGAACATGTAGCAATCGTAGTTTCCGTATTAAGTTGGCAATAATGTCACTGACAGTCAGTTGTCGAAATGGCGGCCCCTCTGTCAGATTAAATTCACCTTATTTATTGACTCGCCCTCGTATATCATCTTACTTTAAGCAGCAAGGACAAAATACTGCACAGAAATAGACGAAGCGAAAAAAATGTTTTCTGTTTTTTTTAAAATATCCGATATCCAAAAAATAAGAAAACTTTTATGACCCGTAACTCGTAGAAATTGCGGAAAACCCCGTTTTCACTAGGCGCGAAAGTTTCCCAGAATTTTTTCGTTGGATATAAAATAGAAGCCAGGGTATATCCACTCATTAATTTCACATTTTCAGTTTTCTGAGCCTAGGAAAACATCTTGAATACACCGCCCCTGGTAACACGGAGAGGAGGATGAGGGAAGCGGTGCGTTGGGGAGGGAGGAACGGAGATCCAAGACAAAAAACGCGGACCTACCCCTTTTGTGACGTTTGGGAGCGAAGGGTGGGAGAGGGTATCGCGATTCGCATTCTCATTCAAATGAATCTCGACTGATGAAAACGTCGACCAGGATAAAGCGCAATGCGGATACGGACACAATCTGTCGTCTTAAAAAATATGCGCATGTGAGCAAAGGGATATTTAGCCTAAATCCTCTTCATTTATTCATAACGCTCAAAGTTTCATTCATTACCCAAAGCCTAAACTATCCTAATATTAGACAATGACTGACGTGGAAGCCTCGTTTATTCCACTCCGCTGCCTTTTCTATGAAAAGCGAATGACTCATTTTCGATGTCGCGGCTTATTAGAACGTGTCTTCGATCTACCATGCATTGGATTAGTCAATCTAAACATCACAAGATATCGTCTACAATCCATTACATTGGATATTAACACTTTCCAACTCGACTCGCTCAACACTTCAGATTTAGACCACTGCCACAACCTGTGTGAAATTCTCTCATATTTCACCATCTGATACCTAGGGATGAAATTTTCGTATGCTTCGTCAAGAAAAGTGAATGTCTTTCCACAACTTTTGATTTGATCTCGAAGGGTATTTTTATAATCCCTTAAACACAATCTCCAGAGGCTAGAATCGTCCAAAATCGTATTTTTATAACATAAAAAAAATCCATCCACTGACTAATTTTTGAGGTTTCATCTGGACATTTCCATTAAATAGTTTTGTGTTTGATTAGTATAACTATTCAGTCTGAAAATTACGAGGGCCGTCATCTATCTTGTTAATGACTTGGCTAATTGTAAGGTCTTATTCAAATAGGAGTAAAGGTATTGTATCAGAACAAACTCTCGTTTGTAAAATCCCACAGCCAGTTATATAACTGTTGATGAGTTTAATAGTTTGATAATAACTTTTACTTCTAAGGAATAAAAAGTATTACATTCATTCAAATTCTACTTTGGGGGCCTATGCAGCAAATTTTCGTACAACAGAAGCATAAGCGTTCAAACCCATAGTTTATGAATCGGATGTTTGAGATGTAACTTGGCGACAACATCGTGCAGCACGATCTTCGGTCACGCAATCCTCCCACAAAGGACGACAAGAGACGCAAAACGATCCATCAAAACGCGCCCGTTTCGAAATATATTAATAAATATCTCCCTCAATTGCTTGTGACTCATTCCCGATCAATGCCACGCTATGAATTAAAAAAAAAAGTTACTCGAGCATTTGTCACGAGCTCTGAGAGAGAGGCCGCGTGATATTTTTTTTGCTACGCAGGAAGCCCGTAAAGGAGACGCCGTGGGAACGGTAACTCATAAGCCGGCATTCCAACCCGTGCGTTGCCTTTTCTCTCCACTCCTTTACTGCCATCATCTTCCACTCTCACTTTCAGATTCACTCACTCCCTTTCCGAACTACCTACCGTTCCCCCTCCACCTCCTCTCTCTCCTCCAAGGCGGTAAATTTTCCAATACGCCTCTCCGTCAACTCCTTTCTAAAACGAAATATATATATATATATTGATTATCTATATCTTCTCTCTCAAAAACTTCACGCCTCCTCCGTCTTATCTTCACGCCCATATCTTTTTTTTTTCTCCCAGACGCTCACTCTTTCACACACTTTCCCATTCACGCATAGCAGGGAAACCGAACCCGTCCTAAATTATATAGACGTTCGCTTTCTTTCGCCGTGTTCCGGAGAGAGAGAGAGAGAGAGGAGGAAATGTAAATAGATACGTTTTGCGCTTCGAACATTTTCTTTCAGTCAATAGAAGTTGTTTTGAGGTCTAAGGCGTTTCCGTGTTGATAGTAAGACCTACGACGTCAACAGTTTTAAAAGGGGAGATTACTAGGAAAACAGGAAAAAGTGAATCTTAATTCATACATTAAATATTGGCCCATTACCGCTCCTTTTCTCCAATTGGGATAAGGTAAACTAATAGATATACATGCTTATAAAAGTTATTTTGACATCCCATGCCACACACCTTTGGAATATTACGTGGTAATATTGTATATTACTTGCAGTAGTACTGTTCTGTGGCGTGCATAGGAGTATTTATTTTATATGGCCAACAAAAATCGACAAGATCAAGTTATTATTGTTCGTATGCTAAATTTACTACCGCAAACGTGCTCGTTATAATTTATTACAGGGAGACGAATATGTTCGGAAAATAATTAATCAAATTTCTGTTTAAAAAAATATTGAGACCCAAATTTACATTAAGCACTATAAAAATGTATAATGTATTACCATGTACCGCAATTTCGAAACAAGTGAATAAAAAATCCCTTGACAGAATTTCGTATTGATAAAATGCATTTTCACTATTCTTTCCAGATGGTACCGTTTTCCCAAGATGTAATATTTAAGTCACCCTCTACCTATTATACTGGTCAGTAGAGATATATTTAATGATCCACCGTAAATATTTTCAACAAACCAAGTCGAGAGGCAGTCGTGTATTGCAAAACCCCATTTAGCTAATTTTATTTCCATTAAAACAGCATCAACCGAGTATGAGAGAAAAATCTAAAATATAAATATTTTCATTTTCAATTCCGCCCGAGAAAGCGAAAAAAAGAAACAAACTATCGTGACTCAGAAATCTCGCGGTGAACGCGTCTGGGGAAATATTTGACATTTCCCTTTTCCCAATCCAATCGGTAAACGAGAAAAAAAGCTGGCCTCTCGCGTGACATCGTGTTTGTCCTTAAATAAGAGCTAAGACGAAATTTTTATCACATCTAGGATCCAAATTCTGTGGAAAATGAAGGGCCACTTCTCGTTTACGCAAATTTCATTGTCCTTGCATTATCTTACTCGCCACCTTAAACCAGATCGAGAGCACTGTTTGAGAATTTAATTTAATGATATCTTATTTAGTCTGTGAGAAATAATTCCTTCTTTTACAAGCAGTGTTTCCAGACAGATGTTTAGTGGCCGTCAGAAATGAACAAGTAAAAGTCACACGATAAGGTGGAATGCGCTAAGAATATTTCAATTTGGCTCAATAGCAACTTCCCGAATTAAGGAAGGATCGCAGTTTTAAAATCAAATTTGGCTGCATGCCGTTGGACACATTCTGCTTTAGTGTTGCAAATGAATATCCAGTACACCCAGACGATTCAAACTCGATTTTGTTGCCGTTTTCGATAAAGTATTATTTGTGTAAGTTAAGTTTCTCAAGATTGACTTATATAAAAATGAAAAGAGATAGTGTCTTAGAGCGTTTGAGCAAGTGATTCCAGTTTCACTGTCTTCAATGCATGTGATCGTGTACTTAGAGACAACCTCAAATCTCATACTGTAAATACGTTAGGGGTGTGGTGAATCGCCAATATTTATTTGTTACGTGTGACGTGAAATAAAAAAAGGTTGGGAAACTGCTTTAAAGGGAGTTAAAATATGAGAACCTAATCAATAAAATCCAACATTCATTTTTGTAAATATTGGAGCTAATGAATTAGCTTATAAATGATTTAGTGAACTTAAGGATACCGTGTGGGTGTACGATTGCCGTGTTTCAAGAATATGTAAAATATCATATCGAAAGCAACGCTTCAAGAAATATTAATCCACATTAAGGGCCCATTCGCAGGCGAATTATGGGATCTCTACGCGCTATGTGGGGTCATCACGTCCACGCCATAAAGTCGCGGTTCAAAGGGTTTTGTAGAACAATCGGCCCATGGAGCAAGTTCACACGGTCATAAGTCGCCTAAAACTGCCAAGTGTTATTTGATAATCTCTACCGCTAACGATCGTTATCATCACAAGCCTTTTGACCTTTCGAATTTGCGGAAGGACTCGGGTGCTTTCTACTTTCCCGTTAAATATTCAAGCCGAAGATATCGTGGATAGGCACACAAAAGTAAAAGTAAGCTACCCGAGTCAAACCTTCTGACGAAAATAAACGATAATTATTTAACGGTAAAAATCTCTAAGAACTAGAAAAAAATCTCGCGGAAAATAACGAAAAGAAAATCCGAATGCAAACTTAAAAAAAAGCAAAAAAAAACCATACGAAGTTCCCGGCTGGTGGAAAGCCAAATGCAAACACCGGGATCGAATGGAGAAAAGGCTGCTTGAACAGGTGGAATAATTCATACACACCCGCGCGTCGGCGTCCGGAAGACGGACGCTAATAAAAAGGATCGCGTTTTAGAATTAATGGATCGCAAACTGGAGATACAAGCATTCGAGGAATTCGTGCGAGGGAATCTATACTATACGCGCGCGTTTGACATTAAAACGGCACGAAGAAAGTCGACCGAATATCTATCGCCTGAGTTATGAACCCTCGTCTCGTATGAAGATGGGAACAAAAGGTCTCTGCTCGTTGACTACCGCATATGGCGTTTGATGGTGAAAGTGATGGGAACGCTAATAAGAACGCCGAGATAACTGATCGAAGGAGTGAGAGGGAAACTTATGACGGGAGAGAGAGAGAGATGGGAAGGAGATAGGAGAGGATATTTTTCGGACGGATGGAGAGGAACGCGAAAAAAAGAGAAAGGAAGCGAATCTCCGAATTCAGGATGGCAAAAAGAGGACGATCCATTGCCCTACCTGGAGGAGGGCAAAAAAATTAATGAAACCTCATCGATTGACCTCATGACGCATATGCTAATTCCTCGCGAATTACCTTTTATTTCGCAGTTTACCTCTAAAAAAAATATGGCCAATATGCCTACCAATGCCACCTAGGAGCGTTTCATTCGCTTCTCGTGATAAAAAAAACTGCGCGATCAGACAACACCACGTTCATTAAACCTGAAACGAAAAAAAAAACAAAACACCGACAAAAATTAAGCCGTCAGGCATACTCCGTGTCGAAAAAGTGAGGTAAAACAGGGTACTACAAAATTCTCATATTAAACATAAAAAGACGAGAGAAAAAACGGAAAAACACCGCCCTCGTCGGACAGCGATCGAAACGGGACCGCAATACGACTTTTATTTCCCCCCCTCCCCCACGCGTTTGTCCAGGTGACGCGCTTTTGACCTTTACCATAATTCCCCGGGAGAAATTGGGAAGGGGGGGGGGGTGGGGCCGTGGGAGAGTGAGGGAGGGGGAGGTGGGAGGAAGGGGGGGGAGGGGAGAGACATAGACCACGCACAAACATTTCCATCATAGGATGGAGGGGGCGTGGAGGTTTCCTCCCTCCCTCTTCCCTCAAATTAACCTCTCTCTCTCGCTCCGAAACTCCCAGCAAATTACTCCCATCTCTCTCTCTCCCCCTCCTCATCCCTCCTCTCTCCTCCCTCACCGTACCCCAAGGGATGCAGGTCCCTTCCCACGTCTTCCCCCATCCATCCCTTTTGACCTCTTCCTCCACCTCCTCGATCGATGAGTGGACCAACTTACCGAAAGGTATATCTCGGGTCAATCCCAAAATTCCAGCATCCAATCCATTATGGAACAACAAAAAAAATATACGCGGGTCCACTGTGTGTATATCTTTTTCTCTCTTCGCGCGAAGAATTACGGTTTTTATACGGAATGGTTAAATGGTTTCCGCACTACTTTTATGAACCTCTGCCGAATTCCTGAAGATGAAAAGGCAGGATCGGAAATCGGTTAGGGAGAGAGAAAGGGTTATGAATGTTTACCCAGCGTTCCTCGCACGAACCGAAAAAGGTTTTGGGCATCAAAAAGCGTCCTTCCTAAACCGTAAACGGACGATCTTTATGGGTTGATGGGAATTTTTTCCGATATAATAGGCCCGTTCGAACGAGTTGTTTTCGAACCTGCGTTAATTGGATATACTGGCGTGGGGTCATTTAACCCGCCTCATCGAGCCAATAGAAAGACAATAGGCGATATTATAAAAGGATGATCGATAGCATATGGACGCCGGATTCGGATATCAATGGCTTGGATGGGTTTATTTTATACCATTGTAGATAGAGGGTGGTTGGCGACCAACTCATACTTATGTTGGAACGATACACATCAAGTTAATTTTTTTTTAATTTAAAAGTTATTTTCGCTCACTGCGAGCAATAAACGTACGTAAGCGGATATGAACAGGTTATTTTTAAGATAATCCTCCATGTTTTACAATAAATATGACCGTACGGTTGACGATCCTGATTGCACTTGCAACGAAGAAAATCTGTTAAATAAATATATCTATAAGAAGTTAGGAAAGTGTACAACGTATCACAAATGGGCGCGTTTCGTTCAATGGAGTATTAGAAAGAAATTATATACTTGTACGTAAGGGAAATAGCGTTTTAAACTTCTTTTCTTCATCATAAATAATCCATTTTCTTCCTATTTAAAAATAATGCATGCACACGTAAGTAAATTAAACGTTTGTTTGTGAGATTGTTTGTGTTAGCAACAATAAAGAAGTAACCATGCAAGAAACTTTTTGAGTTCAGCTCGAATTAAGACATTTTTGTTTGATTTTCTCGATAACGGCCACTCATACGATAAAAATGTATGGGAAAGGAAATACTCTTCTTTACTAGTTCTACAACTTTTATCTGAAAAATATTTTGATATGAGCAATACTTTACGAGATATGACGAAAATTTAATTTTTTGTCACCAGTAAAGTGGTACCCCTGATTGTCGTACGTGATTCATTTTTACGATTTTCTTATTATATTTGATTATACGTCCTTAATATCAAATTTCATGAAAATCCGTTCGGTAGAAGCCGAGAACGAACATGCGGACGGACGAACGGACAGACGGACGGACAGACCGACGATAATAGGCGCTCACGCTGGAAGCGAAACGCGCCTAAAAAAGGATTTTGCTGGATTTGACTTTGTGTCACTCCATATTAACAAAGAATCGGAGACAAATAACTCTGGCAAACCAGACGGCACTCTATTGTCTTTTTAGCATTCCATACCTAAAAAAAACTAGATAAATTATTTATGCAAACCACAGTTTTAAATTGATAATCATGTTCATTTATGATTAGTCTCTGGTTATATATTAAATATATTTTTATTGTAAGGAGTCCTTCGTTAATCTAATGTTTCGATTTAACTAACTATTTAAAACCAAAAATATAATGTATAGCGGAATTTTTCGTGGAGTACGTTACGAGTAATGATGACGAATAACTATTATTTTCATTAAGGTAAATTTTTTATAACCTCCTTAACCTTATGAAACGATTAAATTAAGGACGTTATTAAACCATTCTAGAAAATTAGAAAAGCATATTCGTTTGGCTCTCCAGTGAATTTGGCTTGAAAACAATTTTTAATATGCTGAATTCACCGAAGAATGTCGATGCCCAAAATTTAGGAAATGTGTAAACTTTTGACTGATTATTTAAAATGAGCTGAAATTGCGACCTCAACGGGTTATTTTTATCGATAACCGATAGATATGACCGGAATCTTTTTTAACTTTAATATACTACTCTAGAATTGATGGTGATTCGTTTAAATAAATTTATGAATTTTTCAGTTGACGTTCTTCAAATGAAAGGGAGAATTTAAACGAAGGATGCCAATCGGTCAATATTTCGATATAAAATCATTTTTAAAGTAAATAAATAATTCCTCGTGGAGCCTTTTCCAAAAATAATGATAATTCGCATCTAATGATATATTCGCTAATCTATTTACTACTTTTATTTATTTTCAACTATACCTTAATCAATCCTTAATGAGATTCTGCAGTAAGCATATCATGAAATATAACGAGGAAGAGCAAAAATGACTATGCTCATAGCTAGATTAGAACCAGTGAGTCTTCCATTGGGAGTTAGACACGATAACCATCCTGCTATTAAATAAGAATTTGTTTCTTAAGCGGCTCCATTCAAGATAATTACTTCTTATTTTAATTAAATATATCACTGTGTAAATATCAAAAGATATTATTCAATCTTAGGTTGGCATAATTACGCGTAGAAATATCGACAAGTGGCCACAAATTAATTGTAATAAACTTTTTAAAAGTTTTCAGTGTCCCGTATGTGGTAACCCATGTTCTGAAAAGACAAATATATAAGGAGGACAACTGTGCTAGATATGATATTTGCTCACAACTCTGTCCGATCCGCTTTGACATGAGCATATGATGCATTTTTTTTAAGTACGGAATTTCCATAAGATCTATAATGAAATGTTCCGATTCGGAGACGCAAATTATGACCATACATGTTACATTTTGTATTGAAAACCACGGGAAACACACTCTCTCATCGATTTTTTCCAAAATTGCATCCTCGAGACTTTTGAGCACAAAAAATGGGAAATTTACTGTGTAAAACGGCACCACATTTCAATATCTTTTGCCAGGATACAAACAAATACTGGTGGATAAGAAACTATAACCTTTTCCATTATTTTTATTTCACTACACATGAAGGGATGCGTGAACCTCATAATATTTAAAGTGGCTCACTTCTGTATTTCGAATAAAAATATCATCTACGAGAATGGTATGAGAACATTAACAACCGAAATTGCTAAAATAATGTTCCACTGGAGATTTCACAGTATAATCGATAACAATGAACGGATGTGATTAATTTTAGAATGATAAAAGATCTCCAACAAGAGATATTGATAACACTGGTCAGCATTAAAAAAATTCTGATGATTGAAACATAATAGGTGATTTTAAATATTTTCGAGGTGCTGATTTCAAATTTGATATCCATTTTTCTCCATCACGTCAGATAAATCTACAAATTGGAGAGGAAAAAAACGAAATAATGGAAAATTTGACTTTTCTACACATTGAAAAAATTTGGAATATTAACGCATGAACACATGTTTAATTGTAAGTTTTGGTACAGAAACCATATATAGCTTTAAATTATTCAGTTCCTCAAAAATTTACAGTGTATCTTCAAGTGGGATGAATTTTAGCTTTTTTGATTTTCGTGTATAACTTTGGCTCTCGTCTTTGGAAATGCCTCTTTTAAGCATCCAACAGTAATCTGCCAGCATATTTACATTCCACCGTCCTTGACACCTCTTTTCCATATCCTTAACGTCCTGATGGAATCGCTCTCCGTGCTCCTCGCTTACGCTACCTAGATTTTCGGGAAAATAATCTAAATGTAAATGCAAGAAGTGCATTTTGACACTCATGTTCCAGCCCAGATTTCGAAAGTTGTTGAGCATATCTTCCACTATTTCACTGTAATTTGGATCCTTTCTGTTTCCTAGGAAGTTGTGCACAACATTTTTAAAGCTCAACCATGCTTGTTTTTCAATTAGAACCATGGTCTCCTCAAACTCGGGATCGATCATTAATTTTCGGATTTGCGGGCCAACAAAAATACCCGCTTTCAGCTTTTCTTGTGTGATGGACGTAAATTTGCTACAAATGTATTTAAAACACCATCCTTGTTGAGGGCCTTTACAAACTGCTTCATTAACCCCAACTTAATATGTAAGGGAGGAAGTAAAACCTTCGAAGGATCAACCCAAGGCTCGTGTTTTATATTTTTTGATCCAGGTGAAAATGAACTTCTAGGGGGGCATGCCTTCTTTTCCCAGTGTTGGATTTTTGCCCGGCTGTACCACCCACACAGAAAACAGGGCATTTTCGGGTAATCTGACTGTAAACCAAGCAATAAATCAATTACTTTAAAGTCTCCGCACACACACCACCCATGCTCTTCGTACTTGACGTTGCTCAACAGAGCCTGTATGCTTTCATATGTTTCCTTGAAAGAGACGGAATGGGCGACATGAACAGACGTGTAAATGTTTCCATTATGAAGCAAAACTCCTTTTAGACTTGTTTTGGAGAAGTCAATAGATAACCTCCACTCCGAAGCACTGTAAGCCACACCAAGATAATTCATCACACTGTAAACGTCCCTGAAATATACCATTGATTCTTTTTCTGAAAAATATGGAACTAATTCCCGTTCACGATTCCTATACCAAGCAAAATGTGTCCCTGGTGATAACAGGTTCTTAGATTTTAGTCTTGAACCAAGAAGCTCCGCGGATACTTTAGGTAAGTTCAGATCTCTCACCAAATCATTCAATTCATGTTGAGTAAATAGCTGTGGGATGGCATCACTCACTTCGGATTGATATACATCCGTTTCTACCTCTGGTAACAATTCTGAAAAAAAAGTTTTATGACATATTGCTTTTTATATTTCAAATTAAATGTAATTTTAATCCACTGCGGCCAATTCAATTTTTATTTATCTGGTTCATCCAGTTCATCAGGCACATTCTCCAAAACAACTGGTTGGCAGGGAACAGGAAGATCATCTCCATGAGTCACCGGTCTGATTGCTGATGGAATGTTGGGGTAGAGAATAACTTTCTTGTTTTTTGCACTATACCCTTCTACTTTTATAAGGCAAAATAACAGTCGTCGCTATGGTTCATCGGTTCCCTCCATACCATAGGAATTGCAAATGGCATTGCCTTTTTCTTTCCCTTTGTCCACAATCTTAAACCTTCGACACAGGATCGACACACTTTATGCGGCGCCCACGACTTGTCTTGATCCCCTAACTTTATTTTAAATAAGCGTTCTTTACAGAAGCCGATATATCCTTTGTTTTAGCACAACATTGCTTCCACAAATATAACAAAATATGTCTGGATTATTCAGACGGCCACGTGAAGTCATTTTCGCACAGAGGGCGAACTGTAGAACGACTGACACCAAACGTGACTTTCTCATTCAACTGCCATCATTAAAAGAATGATCAGTCTGCAGGAGGAATAGCGCTCATCTCCAGGGCAGCCAGTCAAGTGAACTGCAAGTGTTACTACATAAACACACAAAATATAAATTACACACAGGCATAACATTTTGTGTGTAATTTGTATACCATGTGACGAACTTCATAAACACAATGTATAAATTACTCACAAGTGACAATGTTTATGTTTAATTAACATACTGTGTAAAATTTGTATATTAAATGAACTTAGGTATGGTAAGCTCTTATGGTGTGAACGCAATCTATGTGGGTTAAAACATTTTAATTTCAATTGCACTACTAAGCCCTCTTAACTATTTCTGAGTGAAATTCTGAAAATAAACATTTGCCTTTATCAAAAAAAATCTGACGTGATAGAAAAAAACTGCCTCCATTTCTGAAGTGAGCGGAAAAATTCTGCTAAGAATCAACACATACTTTTCAATCATCAAAATCCATGCTGACCAGTGTAATTATTGTTAGGTATATAATTAATCATAACTAACTTCTATCAATTATAATTATTTATAATTTTTAATACTATCAAGATATATTGATTGCATAAGTGAATATTTTAACAGATTACACCTGAATTTTTATGGCAATGTATATAATTTTTAAAGAAAAGTATTTTTGTGAAATTTTACTAAAGATTATTAAAATCTGGCATTAACGATGTATAATACTCAATAAAACTAAATATTTATCCCAGCAGCAGAAGATAATACAATTACACGTATACTTATCGCCTTAGAAGCGAAAATTAACGCATATCTCTACTCTTTTCCATGCCATTTAAATTCATTCGCCCTCAAGCACCTGAGCGTAATTAAAATATGCAGCACCACCCAGCATTATTTCCATGAGGGGGGAAGCCGAGATTTGAAAAAATCCAATTAAAACCAGTTATGCACGAACAATAAGCACAAGACAAACATTGCCGAAAAAAGGAAAAAGCGAAATCTTTCCTGCGGGGTTTTCTTCTCGTGGGAGAATGCGGGAAAAACGAAAATAAGCTCGTCACCCTCCGCTGTTTATCTTGCACGAACCGAGATCTCCCACGTCGAAATTAGATCCAACAAAAGGAATAAAACAACGCGAGAAACGGGTGAACGCGGTTCATCTCTTTTTGGGAAAAGAGCTACTACTAAACCTTAACATTAACCATGACAAAATTAATATAACGGCTCAACGAAGAACCATCTTTGAGGACGACAAGGGTATAAAAAACATTTTATCCACATGCTTAAGTTTTACAATATTAAACAAGTATATATATATAAAAATAACTTTTTAAGTTGAACAACTTTTAGGAAGTGTATAGAGTAAAGATGAAACACCAACCCAACCCAACGGTTTGATTCAATGATTTTACCGTCAATTAAAAATTGCACAGTCCTTTCTTCATCTCTAAACGTTCGCATAAATTCTTCAAGAGTCGGAATCTTTTTTAAGGGTTGACAAGTTTCGATGAAACTACATCATCAAGTATTTGAAACCAGTTATATTAAATTCAGTTTGAAAAGACAGCTCCCTATCTAATAAATGGCGATCGAGGATACGTGGAAGTTGGAGACTGCCTTTGATAAATTCACGTGTGTCTTAAGAACCGTCATCTCTTAGGTAGCCGTGAAGGACAACCTTGAAAACTCATAACTCACAACCAAATAATGCCTTTGCGTGTTAATATTGTGTAAGTATGTACACGGAAGGTGCGGATATTTATTTTAATTTTCCGTTCACTGAATAATTTTTACCTTCTGGCTTTTGGCCAAAAGATGACGATTTTGAAAAAAAAATCAATAACCGAGGGCGGGAAGACAAAGAAATGGAAGTGGGTTGTTCTCCGTGAGGTCGCCATCTCCTTGGATGCCACGTAAGATGATCGCCGCCGTCATCATCTCCATTATAGGTCACAAGCGTGTGTGGTGTACGACTCATCCCTGATGCTAAAACATCTCTCCCTCTCTTACGAAAAGCTCTTTCCCACGCGGTCAGGTAGGCGTTTAAATCCCTCCCTACGCAGCCTCCGACACGCATCCAGCTCTTCCTTTATTACGTAAGCAAGCAAGAATCAAACCGCCTTCCCCCTTACAATTCTGGATGACCTCGCCTCTCTCGTCATTTAACTTAAACGAATGAAAACAGCAGTGATCGAGCATGGAACGCCAGATGGTAAGATGACCCCGGAGAGAAAGGACGGGGCGACGACATTTCTGTGAAAGGATATATACCTGGAAATATGTAATGACGACTTCGATCTCATCCACTCGATTTAAAGATTAAAAAATCTCTTGCTACATAAGTAACGAACTTATGTTCGTGCGTGACCTTCATTCGCACATTAATTAACACAATTTTCAGTATTTATTTGAAGAAATGTGTTAATCTTCTCGGAACTCCTTCAAAACCAAAATAACACCTTGAAAGGATACACAAGATAATATGTATTTCGAAATATATCGTAACCTGTTGGGAGTCACTACCGACGCATATTAATTGTTTGTAGTTCACACATTTCTGTCTTTAAAATAAATGGATTAAACACGTTTCACTGATTCGTTATTTTTTGCTTAAAGTAATAATTTGAAGTTCTCTGCAATGAGAATTATGTCTTCAATTTTGGCGATTGCTTTGCCGAAGGACATACTGAAAGAAACTAAATGTACGAGTATATATCATTAAATTGGTATAATATCAATAGTACTCATATACCTACTCCGAATATTTTTTACTTGTATGCATTTTGATTAGGCCATGTTCAATTTATTAAGTGCATTACGGATGTGAAATCGTAAGCATTTAAAAAAAATAAAAACTGCGAAAGCAATGGGGTAGATAATTCCAGGTTTGGTAAGAGAAAATTCGCGGTGCGGAAATTGACCAGCTTTAAAACTGAATTCATTCTAACGATACAATGCTCATACCTAAACAGAAAAACGCCCATGAAGCTATTATAAATGCTAAAATGGCAATAAGAAAAAATACTTGACCATAAAAAGGCGATTACATATTATGAAGCCATTACAGTACAGTCTCGATAGTTCGAGGTGAACAGGACCGAGGTCGCCTCGAACTATAGAAAAGCTCGGACTATACGGAATATATCCTCAAAAAAATAAAATAAATGACAATTTACGTGTAGAATTTTATTGATAATAGTATATTGTATAAATTTACATTATAAAAATATCAAAAAGTTTCCTTCTAATTTAACGAGCAAAATTTTTTTAAATGCTTGTTTGCATTTGAAACTGCGATCGCTTCTTTGCTGCAAAATCACGCCATCTTTTAAGAAGCAGAACATCAGTTGGTGTTGCTTCTTCCTGCTGTTCTATATAGCTTAGTGCTATCTCAAGATAGTCCTTCAGTATGAAGCACCCTGTCTTCTTTGATGTCACCTAGCTCACCTTCATCACTGTTATCACTGTGTGCTTCTTTGTTCACCATCTCAGTTATAGAATTATCTGTGATTTCGTACTGTTCATCTTGGTCAAACCATGCTCTTAAGACATTCTCATCAGAATGTTCACATCCTGGCAGTTGTTTGATCAGGCTAGTCAAGTTTCCACACTCATTGTCTTCTGCCATCTCGTCCTGGACTTCAGTGTTCGTCAGCAGCTTTCTCCATGATTTTACTAGAGTTTCAGACGACAATTGGGACCATGATTCAGCTATCCAATATAGAATATCCTTCACATTAATTTTCTTCAAGTAGCCGACGATACTGTCTTCATTCGCTCCTGCTTCAAGTAACGATTGCAACAACTTTCGTCGATATTTTCTTTTTAAACACTACAGCCCTGGTCTATCGGTTGTACCAAACTGGTGACATTAGGTGGTAAGAACATAGCACGAATACCATCACTAGTCAATTCTTCTTCATTTGGATGGGAAGGTGCTTTATCAATATAGCCTTACGAGGAAGATTTATCTCTCTATGTTTTTGGAACGAATTCTTCAAAATATCACTGTTTGAACAGCTCATGGTCCATCCAAAAACTTTTATGGGATTTATATGATACTGGCAAGGCTGTCAAAGAAATGTGTTTTAAGAACCGGGGTTTAGCTGATTTGCCAAAGCATACAAGAGGCAATTTGTGATATCCGGAAGCGTTACAGCAAGTCACCCTTTCTTTGCTTTTTTGTGACCCGAAGCTGCTGTTTCTTGGGGAGAAGCTAGAGTTTTAGATGGACGCATTTTATAGTTTAATCCTGTCTCATCACAATTGTACAGTTGGCCAGTTGTAAGATTCTCATTTTCTATGAGGTTTAGTATTTTATTTCGGAACGTTTCAACTGCTTCTAAGTCCAAAAAAAGTTTTTCCTCACAAATATTCAGTTGCTGCACCCCATACCTTTTCTTCCATCTGTCTAACCAGCCTATGCTAGCCGTAAAGTTACTATCACCATCTTGAAGTTGTTTCTGGAAATTAAGTGCTTTTTCTTGGAGCAATGGTCCTGTGATTTGGTTTCCTTTCAATCTCTGCTGTGAAAACCACTGTGAAAACCACTGAAAGTGTTTAATAATGAACGGAGTTCCTCAGGCCTATATAAATAACTTCGTATTAAAATTTTATTGCATGCTCCAAAGCCTCTACACAGTCGATAATGTCTTCTTATATACATACATAAATAAATAAATAAATATATATATTTTGGTGGAAAGCTTAATGGTAACATTAGCCTGCCAACATTTACCAAAAGTAATGAAGCACAAACTAAACCTTAAGAATTGTCGGATCACTTAAAAAGAACAACATTTTTATCATAAAAATACCGCAAATGAAAATTTTCCAATTGAAGAAATCCTTATTACAAATCTCCTTTCGATTAAAAATGGCGAAGGACTAGAAATTATAGGGGCACAGCAGTGTGCAATAATCCCTTTTCATAGCTGCGATATTAAATGAGAAAAAACTCAGACACTCGATCAACGAGGATAAAATGGCGCATACTTATGAAACTGGAATCACGCGACAGATCTCGCTTTTAGAAAAAGCTATGGAACAGCGCATTATCCAATAGCTTTCAAACGCAATTAAAGCGCATTAATGACGTCAACTTAAAATAAGCAAAGCACACGACAAATCCTTGAAAAACCGAGAAATATTTTGCTTTTCAGTGTTTAGCGCCGGAATAAATTTCTCCCTTGTCTACGGCATGCACTTAAAAAAAGTCTACGGAGTTAAAAAAAAGCAACAACGCGAGCAGTAATTTCCCCAACTCTCTACTCGCGATAGTGCAAAACATGCTATTCGTTGTCACGCCACGCCGATTATGGAACGCAAGGCTATGCCGTAATGAGCAAAAAAAATTCACCTCACCCACCCCCCCCCTAACTACCTAACTTCAAACGCTATTATGAACCCCTTGTGTGTCGCTTCAATCTCGGCGCTTCGCAACGTCACGAAATTCCCATCGCATTCTCTTTTCCGCTCCCGTTTCGCTACTACCTAATGAATGAACATCTCCATTACAATCTCCCATCCGTTCTTTATTATTTTTGTTCCTAGCTCGCATGCACGTCCCGTGGATTTATCTTTTATTCGCCACGTTTTGTTAATAATACGTCTTTCGAACAGGAACCCTCTTAAAAATGTAGACGGCGTATCAAGAGCTACTGAATAGGTACTGTATCAAAGCAGGCATTAAGAGAATAAGATCCGAGGTATTTAAGCGTAGAAGCGAGCTTTACAGGATAATTTTTTTTTATCCGACGAGGAATGTGGGAGACAATGTGACAAATATAGCGAACTTTTTACGTACAACTTCCAGGAAAGGGTACATTATGCTAAAAAATAAAGACACGTGCAATTTTAAAGTACTCATATCCATATAATACACAAAAACATTCTTATAATACGTAATTCGTTGTTTTCATTAACGTATCGCTAACAGTATTACTGTGCCGTGAACAACAGCTGTTTCATATCCAAGGTATACTTTTTAAGATTCTTAGTATTACGCAACACTAAAATAAAAGACTGTCTCCGGTATAAGATTAGGCAAATATAATTATGCACGGCGGGTAAATTACGCAGTTTTTTCAGTATCAGCATTTGCCTTGTGGCCGAATGCGCATCTCCTTTTCTCTTTATTTATTTATGTATTTTACATTGCGAGAAGGCCACAAGTCTAGTGGCAAGTAAATATTAGTAAATATAAAGAACAATATCAAGCGCACACATTACATGAATTAATACAGAGTATCCGATTATGACAATTTTTTTATGACATTTGAAGAAACAATTTTCTAATTTTCAAACAAAGGCTTTCGTTTCAAACCTTTTCACATAAAATAAAACTATCCGTCGGGATTGAAATTATTTTGATTAAAACATGCTGACTGGGAGACTTAAAAATAAACTCGCGGCGGTTATCTCGTCGGCATATGCTTTTCGTCCGATCATGCACCATAAACATCCACGCCCTCTCTGCATTTCTCCCCCACTCTCTCTCTCTCTCTCTTATCCGCCTCGATCTCCTTTAATCCTCGGACAATTTCCTTTAAACCCTTTGTCGAATTTACGTGACTCAACGTGTCATTCCTAAAACGGCTCATGCTCACCTGCGGAAAAAGGTCGTCTTCTGTTCCCCTTGCATTAATATGGGGGCGCGCCTCATTAGCGACACAAGATGGCCGCCGCGGGGCGGGAAATGGACGAATCAACCTCCTCATCCTCGAGGGGAGGAGAAAAAGTCTTATTGTGCACTCACTCAGTCTCTCTCAACCTCTCTCTTTTCTTCATGCGCGTGTCTCGCTTATGCCTCCCTCGGGAAAGAAAAACTTAAAAAAATAAAAATACGTGTGTACTTGACATGAAAGGAGAACGTTTCAAAAAGAAGTTTTAAGACAATTTTTTATCTACGTCCTTTCCCTGTTCCTTACATCATACACTTATCTGTAGTGTGTTTTTTTCGGCAGACCACGTTTTTGTCTGGAGACGCGGGCGAAAATCACTCCAGAGATGTATCCGCATGTTTATTTGTTCGTAGCAGTCGTCTCCTGATAAGAAATCATCCCGAAATAGCGCCATAATGTGGGATTATTTTTAACGGAATTCAGACAGAGTGGCATGTTTAAGTAATCCGAATGGAGGCGAAGAATGCCTCTTTTATGCGAATCGAGATTTTTTAAAATGTGATGAAATGACTGGACGTCTAAAATGTGCTTAATCTAAAACTCGTATGGATCGGGTCTGATGACCGTTCTTCGTCTTGTGTACACAGCTGTCGCTGATTTTTAGACCGATCGGTTTTTAGGAGAAAATATTGAATGTAATTCGGAAGCTTGATTTATTGAACGTATTTGCGGCATAACCACTCTCTACAAATTATGTACTCGTGTTTGCGATCATTCGGACGTGAAGTATTAGTTTTTCGATAAAGGAAATTTTTCTCGATTTTTATTTTGCTAAACTAATACATGGAAATCATCTAAAACCTATAAAAATTATGAATAATACTCCAACACGATTTAAAAATTTTAACTTTTATAAGGAAATATGTTTATATATGTGCAACTTAAGTTCATTTTCTCGGAGAAAAAATTATAATTTGGTAAATTAATATTTTGAATTTAGTCTGTAAAAATACACACCCAGTGACCAAAAAATATGCGTTGAGGTTTAGTTTAGGAACAACACTGATAATTCTAATCAACCAAGTTTTCTGAATGTCTTGTAATGATTTTTGTGTTAAAAATTAAACTAAGCGAAACAGTAATTTTAAATCTAAAATTATATTTTATGTGTTTGAGTCTTCCTCAAAACGATTTTGAATTTCAATCTATTAATGCGATTGATTACACGTTAACCTGTAGAGGAAGGGCTAAATACGGCATTAGTTTCACCAATGAAGGTATTGAAAATGTCGCAAATAACTGAATAAAAAGTTATTTAGACTCGCATTATATTAACAAATAAAAATAAAACTTTCAAAAATATAAAAACGGATCAAATAAAAAAGTATTTATACATTTTATTTCAAGTTGCATCTGACAGATAAATGCAATTATTTACGAACGATACCGACTACCATTATCCTCTGCAACCCAATCAATCGGTCGGTCATCAAATTTCCGCGATATGTTTGGGGAAGTGATGTACCGCAGCTAACGAGGCAATAATGAATGCAAATCGTCCCAATGGTCTTTGTCTTAAGTAATAAATTTCTTTTACCGCTAGTAACAATTAATCACACGGTGTATCACGTGATAAACGTACGCCGTGATTTCCGCCATGGCGAAATATGAATGAACGAAGCATGCGTTGAGCGCACTTTTTAAGTAAAAAATCTGATATGGCCAACACGACTTCTCCATATTTGGGGTAGAGATATTTAAATTATCATGAATAGCATTATAAGGCAAAATTATTATTTCGTATCGTAAAAGAATACAGTCGTCCTTATTGCCGTAAATTATATTTTCAATATGTTTACAGAATTCACCGCTAGATGGTGGCGCTGTATACTGAAAATTTACAAATAAATGAATTATCTACTAAATGGAAGGTTCTATGAAAATTTGTTTCAAACAAAACTTGAAAGAAATATTATTCTCTACAACTTTGGTCCTCACGAAAATTACCAATGACGACGTTTTTAAGGAGATATTTGACGGAAACCGAAAAAATCGATTATTTATAAATAATTCCTAAACAATAACTGCTATGGAAAATTGTTTCAAATAAAAGTTGTAGGAAATTACATTCTCTCTAACCTTTGCATCGAATTGTATATAAAATAATGATGTTTTAACGGAGATATTTCGCCAAAACCGAATCGGGTTTCGAATAAACCTCGACTTTCGGTTAACCGGTATTGTCCAAAAAACTAATCATCTCTTCGTGCTTATACCAAAATGTTATATGTGAAATTTGGTAATGATATGGCAAGTAATTTTTGAGTTCGAGTGCCCATAATCACATACACACACACAGACATCATTCCCAAAATAGCCTAAACGTGTTCTAGGGACCTCAAAACGTGTATTTCCGTTGAAATCTCTAAGTCGATTTTTTTCGTGTTCACAATACTTTCCCATTACTACGTATGGAGAAAGTAAAATAAAAACAAGCGTGACAAATGGACGAATAGAAAAGCAAACGCAGTGTTCCGTCGCTTATCACAACCCCTACTTGACACACGGATTCGCTAAACGGCCTTTCGAAGCAACAAATCAAAGTTTTTAATCTCTTATCTAGCTCATTACTCGGGGACTCGTTTCCACGCGCTCATTAACCCCATCGGATCCGAATAAGCCGGATTAAGCAAAACAAACGCGAGGAAATTGTCACTTTCCACGTGCTCCGGAATCATAAGAAGGCTAGAAAGACCTGCATCTATGGTGTTTTTATTTCACCAAATGTAAATAGCACATGGATCACAGTCCGGGAGAAAGAAAGCTCGCTTTTTATAGTCGTCTTTGTTCCATTGTTTTAGCATTTCAAACGTTGAGGTCACGAGTCCCTTACTTGAGGGAGCAATTCGCGAGAACAAATCTCCTGCTCATCGGAATAAATTATGTTAGCTTTTCCCCGAACTGCTGCAAATTGAATACGTATGTGACGAACGTGAAGTACTAGTACTATGCAAAACCAGACTTATATCCGGTGTGGATAACCACAGCACGCAAAAAATGCCAAAACAGAATAAAATCGAGTTACGATATTAAAATAAAATAAATAAAACCACACTATTATCATAAAAATGACGAAGAGCGTCCAACAATAAATGATTCGTACCTTTGTAAAAGTAACGGTTTGCCTGTTATCATTTTGAAACCCCAAATTAATAAATTCAGTGCAAATTGAAGTTTTAAATCCTGATTTTATGATTTTTAAAAGTAAGACCCGGCTTTCGTCATGTCATGATTTTTTAGCGAGCTGTGAGAGCCAGCATTTAATTCTACAATGAAGACTTGATCAAAATTTGTAGGAATTTAACGTCAGACTCACTAGCAAGCTTTCATTAACAAAAGTCAATTTTCTACCGTAGTCATTACCTATCTTCTTTGTCTTGCATCAACTCAATGCAGAAAACAAATGATTTCGCCCGATTGTACAATCCATCCGAAAAAAAGTTCCAAAGAACATCCTATTCAGTTGATAAATCTGGTAACTCCAATACTCGGAAAAGGTTTGTAAAATCCACATGAGCATTTCAGCAACAAAGCAGCTGTCATCTGTGGTAATTCAACTGTAATTTGTTCTGAAATGAATGCTTATTTGTAACCTAATGCGTATATTTCATCCCAAACTTTTATCAATTTATTTGTAAACTAAACGCGTTTCTGTTTATACCAAACCTTCATGGATATGGGAGAAACCCAATTAATCAATTGGAGTATAGCTACGAGAAAGTCTTGGCAATTATTTTTTTACTAAATCAATCAACAAATAACTAATTTCAATGATAATTTTCGGAGAAAGTCCGATCGAGAATTCAATTTTACATCCTATAGTTCGCAAATAAATTCGATGAAACAAAAAAGAAAACTGGCCAACCGAAATGTAAAAAAATATGTTTAAAAAGGAAGAATCTTTCTCTTTTATCACAAGTCAGGTTAAAATGGCCAACTGAGTCCGAGTTGAACCATCGGAAATTATAAAACTGAAAACGAAAGTCGAGGAACTGCATGGAAGCACGCGCGTGGGCGTGTACCCTTCTGTAATTCGGACCCTGGACAAAAGGAAATATTCATAAGGTTTCATTGTCGACGTTTTTTTTATGCCGCGACAGCGGCGACGTCGTGTGGGTGCTACGCGACTCACGGCCGGCTAAGACTGCGTTCGACGCACGCATTGCGCAGCGCGTGCGTCAGTAGATAAAAGAGGGAGGGGGTGTATGTGCGTGGGGGAGAGAAAGAGAGAAGAGTAACAATCGACCGCAGTCGTGTCACCTCTGAACATGGAGCTTGGGATACAGGCAAGTTTCAAAACGGAAGGAGAGAAATTCCTTTCAGGGGACTTGACTGTGAAATCCAAAACTTTTTACATTTTCAACCCGTTATTTTTCAATATTTTACCAATTATTATGAGTGAAATAAGAACCCCGTAGCTCAAATACGTTCAAAATTATTAAATATGCAGTGTACTTTAAAATGTACACAAGGAAAATTCTTCACACGTTGCGGCTTTTTGAGTGTTTATATTTGGCCTGCACCAAGTTCACATATGAACTTTCAAAAGTTAGTTTTTAGTCGTATTTCGAATGAATATTTAGGGTGACGTTGTTTTTTTTAATGTTACAATTTCCGGTTTTCATTATCCGCTGCAATATCATAGTTTCAAATGAAACAAATTTACATGCAGCAAATATCTAACTTCCTTACGTTTTCAACTCGCCAAGTTTGAAGATAATCAGGAAAAATACTGCATGATGGAGAGCATTTTGTATGGGACACTGCCCTATGAAATTAAATTTGGAGAAATTGGCAAACATATTCGACAGTTTGTCACTTCTACCTAAAAATCACCCTGCATCATACTCTGACACGTGCTCTGATTTCATCTTACCCTCTTATGTTGCTGTGTTCTGACATTAGTCCAAAGTAAATTATTATTGATGAAGCAAAAATCAATTTTTTCGTGGAAGACCCCTCAAACAATTGCCGGAAGGAAGAAGGGAAAATATTTTTCGCTTCCAAAGAACAATCTGTTCAACAAACACACAACGAGAGGGAAGGATTGAATCTTTCCAAGAAGATCTCCCTTAATTTTCGACTGTCAAATCCTGGTAAGGATAGACCTGACAGATGAAGACCGTAGGCATTAAAAAAAAGAGACAATGAGAATAGTAATATCATTAAGCTCCAGGAAAGTTCGGTTATGTGGAGCAAAAGGGAAACTGTACGTTGCGAAAATATTTTTTTCCTCTCGGTTTTGAAACCCTCGTTAGGGGAAAAGAAGGCATTGGTTTCACTGAGGCAAGAGAGTGGAATAATGAGACCCGGTTCTCATCATTTTCACAGTACTCCTTTGTGGTCCTCTTTTTTCTTTTTTACGGCGTGCAAGAACATATCCGAGAGAAATATCAATTACTACTCTGCATTTTTATGCAGGCCAACTTCTATGTTTTTACCAACAAAAATTTCCATTCTTAATAGGTTGGGCAGTTTTCTGTATTGCAATGCGGCAAAATTTAATTTATTTTAAAATATAAAATACTATAAGAAATCGAATATAAACACTCTATATCAACATTGGTCAGCTATACAAACTTCTTTAGCTCCTACTGTGAAATTAGATGCGCAACAAGATTGGCATGTGCAAAAATAATTTAATTTATAGGTAATAATTACTGAGCACGATTTATTTCCAGTAGATAATTCGCGGACGCGGGAATAACACTTGTTTAGAATCGCTATGTTTATAGCCATAGCAAACTAAAATCCTTGGCAACTAACAGCAAGAAAATGTATTTCAATCACGCTCAATTTGAAAAAAATATTTAGCACCAAGAACTCCGGCCTTGCTGTGAAAAGCGAAATATTAGTTAGCATTGCAATTTTTGCACCTAAGATATAAAAAAAGTCATTAGCAACGAAAAAATCAGTCATTCATTTTGAGACTCCTCGAAAAAGTTCGGGAAATCCGATTACAAGGTTTATTACTGAATAGGGAAATATTGAATTTAATCTCATTGTTGAGAGCCACGATTCCAGACAAAAGGCTTGATCGGCATTGACCTTGCTCGACGTCTGAAGATATAAGAAAATAAATGTCTAATAAAGCGACGTAACCGAAGGAAAAAAGCGGATATCTTATCATTTCTTGAGATGAATGCATCACGCCAGAAACACGCTTTGACGCCAGGTTATGAATACCTAAACTAACGATAGTCACGAAAAAAAACTTAAAGAGGATCATCAGATTCTGTCGACGCTGTCACGTTGTTAACGATCCGATGCGACACAATGCGACTTAATTAAGTCTCGTGCTCCACCTTATGTCACAGGCGGTCTATTATTAAGTACTACTAACATGAAATGTGGAGAAAAACGGGAACAGAGAAGTGACGTTAATACATACTATATGTTCCCACATTATAGCACAAGAATAACTAGCTGCAATCAGTTCAATGATCAAATTATTTCACAGGTAATGGTATGGTGATTCTATTTTAATGTCGACATAAAATCCATAAAAATCTTTCTCATTTCATTGACACAGCCTTTAAAAACTTTTTCATATCATTGATACATAACCATAAACAATACAACACTTTCTAATAGTTTACATATTATTTATTCGTAATCTTAATTTAATGCTCCACTCGAATCTTTATTTCGCGAATATCTGCCAGTCGAATTGGATATATCCCTATGAATATCGGAAAATAATTCCCTCAAATCCAAAGATGTCTCGAATTCCACTTTATATGAATTCATATACATACAGCAAGGGGCGGCATTAAAATATCCTATTTTCTAAAGTGAAAAAGATCTCTAGATAAGAAAGGCAAATGTAAATTATTAAAATAAAATGTTCAAAGATAAATTCAATTTCGTGAGCCAAACCTTTGACTCTCCTCAATGCTTATATTCTCCTAGATAGAACAATTTTTACGGAAGAATTCGAGAGCATAGCGATCAACACGCAAGCAGAAAAGTTTTTACTAAAAATATAACATAATTTAAGAATCAAAAGAACATTAAAGTTTAACGAAGCGTCTCGTAATACCATCGCAAGATTTAAAACCGCGATCCATATCGCGCCATAAAGATCATGCAGGACTGACCCATCCCATCTTTTTGGCCACCGAAGAAAATGAGCTGGCCGATGTCAGGGCGTGACTTGGTCCGGCGTAAACAAAATTCAAATGGACTGTTCATTCTCTGCCTCCCCCTATCTTCCCTTCTACCCCCTCTTCCGCCTCTTTCACACTCGAGCGACCAAACGTATTAACCCCTTATAGACAGTCGCATCGTGAAGTGGAAGGTCGTAGCTTTAAAAAAGGGATGGAAGTTTAATGAAGTGGATGGCACTTAATGGAAGAAAAAGGATAAGAAATAGGGTCAACAGGCTGGCGTAAGATGCGAAGTCAAGAGGGTTTGGAGGTCGGGAGATAGGTTGGGGAAGATAGGGAGAGAGAGAGAGAGAGGGAGGAAAAGAGAGGGTGGAGGAGGAAGAGAGAAAGAGAGAGAGAAAGAAAAGTGATAGGGTAATCGCTGAGGGATGGGAGACGATGAGGTCTCTCCACATTTGTTCGACCCTAAAATTTGGAGGCGACATTTTCTCTAAAAAAATAACAAGTGCCTTCTTCGCCGCGTTACGAGACGACGCGATTGCTCGTCACCCGGTGGGATTTTTTGGTAGCACTTTGTAATCATATTTTGTTTTTAACTATTAGTTAGCACGATCAAAACAACTGACTTCCAAGGAAACTTTTTTTCTTTTTAACCTTACAGTCAAATTACAAGGAAATTAAAGTATTTTTATTTTAAACTGAACGAATAATTTTGCTTCTGGCTGTTTACATGATAACAAGGAAATCAAATGCTTTAATTTTTCAATTAGCGTCAATTAAAAAAAATTAAATATTTTATAATATAATCCATTCCGGAATCCTGAGCTTTGTGAATTCCATTGACGTCACAAGGAACAATAATTTTATTAAAAAATCTAATTTATTATTTATTGAAGTTGAATTTATACGAAGTTATTGATCCATACTACTTAAATATTTTATATTTTATTCCCATTTCTATAAAAAATTGTTCCTGTAACAAAAATATTCCAAATTATAAAACGTATGCGGTAAATCAAGTCGGCATTCGAAAATACGTAATACAAAGAAGAGCCTTTTCTGCCATAAAAACACGAACAATCATTTATAAAAAAGCAAATGCCATGCGCATTTTACCAGAATTGTTTACCTTATTGCTTAGTTAGCGGTAATAAAATACACTCCCACGCTTCGAGACTCACTAGATTCACTCATATTAATCAGCATTAAATCCTGCGATTCACGGCAGGCAAGGCCAAATTAATTCAAACTGTACTAAAAAAAAACAGGCCGTATACCTCTGCAGGGTTTCAATGATCAACTGAAAGAAAAAACCCATCCGATGCTGTGATTGGTCAGAAGAGCGACCGCTCTAAAGATGTTTCGTTACCCCCATGAATAAATAACCTTTCGCACTCAAACGAATCTTTCATTTGTAGAGCAGGCATTAACATGTTAAGCTGAAGTTATAAAAACCTCCACTTCAACCAAAATATTTATATTAAAACAAGTTAATCTAAGATATAATTCTTGTTTCGACGACCCCTTATTCGAATCGGAAAATCTTACAATAAAAAAAAACAATTTCGGGCGTTTTCACCTGTTAAACTGAAATAAAAAACCTCGCCATTCGAGAGCGTGTTTATTCCTCCGGATGTTTTTCTTACTCACCCGTCACGGTCTAATGCTATAGCGTGTCGTTGGGTTAACATTGGCATTAGCGGTACAACGGTATAATGGTAGAAAGAAACGTGCGAGGGAGATAAAGGAGGAGGAATGGAAGAGAGAGAGAGAAGAGAGAGGGATTGAATGAGAAAAAAATACCGGTCCGCTTAATGTTTGCACGTCTTGAATAAAAGGGAAACGTAAAGAAACAATGCCTGGGGTATGGCGCGCAATATCTGAAATTGGGTTTTAATGAAAACAAAGTAAGTCACGGAAACGAAAGGTTATCGCTGCCAAAAAAAAACGTAATTGCGAGGATGAATAACTTCCGTATTTGAAGGAATACTCCGTGAAATTACATTTAACGTGCACGGCATAATTCAGAAAATATACTTACGCGTGAATTAACATGGTTCCCTTAATCATTTGCATATGGAGATGCAAAAAGTGTTAACAAATAAGCACTCGCGGAAATTTACATATGAAGTTTCACTAAATAATTAACGATTTATGACTGAAAACATTCAAGAAAAGGTATCTTCAATACCCATAACAAGTCTATGAAAAAATATGTGCGTTTCGGCTACAATGAAGCCGTATTCAGTGGTGAGCCATAAAAAGTAGATTCTAAAAAAAAATATATGTACTTTCAGTGAATAACCACTGATGGTTTTTCATAGCCTTGTTATGGCTATTATCTATAATAAATACTCATTTCTTCAATTTTTTAACGCGTAGGTCATTTATTAAATATTTAACGACAACTTTTCAAATTATGTACTCATAACGCTAGAATTATATCAATAAAGTCGAGCTTTATGTGACATGTCTTTCCGATAATCATTCAGCTCGAATCGATGTCATGATGACATCAATATGCGAACCAGGAAACGATTTCTTTGAAACAGAATAAAAGACGAAAATTAATTAAACTCCAACGGCGAGGAAATAGCGGAGGCGGGCCAAATTGCAACAGAGACTAAACCAACAGAGGAGCGAACGACAGTGGAGGGGAAGAGAGAGGAGATTCTCAGAATGTAAAAGCACTTAGGAGACTATACATCGAAGGGGTAATGGAGGCATAAGAACGGGGAGAAGCGGAAGTTAAAAGATTGGAAGGTGGCAGAAAATTCATTAAAGAAATGCTCGGCGAAACGGAAATTTCTTTTAAAAGTTAAAAAAATCGGTAAAAAAAGACGACACTCGCAAATGAGAACTTATCATGTATAAGAACGTCATTCGTCTCAGAAAACGTAAAATTTATAATTATGCGATCACGACGTAAAATATTACACAATTTGGGGTATAAAACTACCTAAGTTCAAATTAAATTACCCACCATTTAAGTTTTTATAACAAGGATGGGAAACATTTTCCAGGCCATGTGTCATCAAAGCATAAAACAACGCGATATCTTCGAATGTTTATGTATCTACTCAACGAAAAAGTTAATTGTTATATTAATAAATTTAGAGCCATTACTGGAAATACGCAGGGGTGAGCTGCCAATCTGTCAACAATGGGCTCGTTACATTTTAATGATAAATGGATGAATTAGAAATAAACTTGCATAGGAATACGTTTTATTTTTCAATTTACATTTACAATTATTTATAGAAATAATAAATAAATAATACAATTTGGGTGTTTATCACAAAAATTATTTAAGGTCTATTCGTGCGAGAATTAGATAAGTGCCATAGTTTCCGGAATGAGTTGATTATACTATTGCAAAGTTTAAATTTTTCTATTTTTTAATACAATACTGAGATATAAACTTATTGTATAAACGATTAATCGATCGTGTTATCATCGGGTGCGAATGATCGGAACGAAAGGAGGAAGCTAATAATGGGACATTAAAGGAAGACCGGACTTGAAAGATAATAATTAGATACAATGTGGTGATCGCTTCTCGAATGACTTATTATTTCTAGCTTTAATGGATTTCCTATTTTCTTGAAGATTTATAACGTTTTGTCGAAAGTGAAAATAGTGATGCGAGTTCGGAAAAAGTACTATGGCAGAGGGAGGATGACAATTTTTGGCAATTTAAAATGAATATTGAACCCAAAACACATTATATCGCGCAAACAGCAATCCATAGAAAGTGAACATTATTATTTTTGTTTACACGCTTCATTTTGCTTTCACTTTGGATGATTCATTCAAGATGTACATCCAAAGTGAATCTTGTAAATTCGCCTTGAGAAAAGGAAAGGCGAAATGGACGAAACTATATCTCGATACTATATATAGTACGTACGTCCGATAAAGTTTAACAATGGGCTCGTTGAATGAGTTAAAATTTAATAATGGCTCGCGTAAGCCTCACCGAGTCCCCTCCATCTCACCCCTTCGGATGAAAGTTGTCATAAAGTTGAAGCGTTTTGAAATTTTCAGACTTTCTAAGGAACAATCTAACTGGCGCCGTTTTCGGTTTTGTTGATATTAAAACAAGTGTTTATTGGTTTTACCGCTGTACATTACTATTTACCGCACCTAGCAAGATAACGTTGACGTGTGCAAGTTGAAGCATCATTCGTTTAAGAAACGGTCATATCCTCGTTATATAATATAATATGGATATGAAAATGAAATCACATAATGAAATTATTTCGATACTATAGTTCCATTCCTTTCCAATGTAAACCATTATCACATTATTTATCGAATGACTTTTTATAGAGTAACAATCTCCGACGTATTCTTAGTTGACATTAAAAACAATAACATATACGATATTTTCCACATGTTCACGTAAAGTGAAATTTCTCACAGTTTTAATTAGACAAAAATGAAAATTACCAGTAATTAAAATTTCAATTTGTGAGCAAACAGCGTTCGGAAAAACGTGGAATTTTCATAATCTTCACGCGCATCGCCTGATTTCTGGTTCGTTTTTGATTGGAATGATGGAGCAAAAACCGCAGTCACGATACGATACGACGAGAAAAGAGAGATTTTTTCTTGCGAATATGACAAATGAGAAATGCCACGCATCGATTCAGCGCGGATCGCGAAGTGGAAAGAAAAATAAGACCGTATGGCTGCGGTGGTGTCCTATATTTTATCCTCAAACCTAAGAACAACCATCGCATAAACCCATTCTCCCTCCTCACCTCCTCCTTATATCGTCTCGCCCCCATCCGCACGAATTCCGTGACCTTGGAGCCCAGGAAAATCGACCGACGTGTAAAAAACGACTTCAGGGAAAAAGACCTGCTTGAATGTTTCTGACAATATTAATCGACGCATAACCTTCTGCCGGAGGAATGGCAGAATAGATCGTTTTGTAAAAATGGTTATTATTACACTTGTGTGATTATGGTACGAGTTCAAATACACACACCCATACATACATAGGTACATATACACACATACTTATACATCATCACATAGTGTCCTTCAAACTTTAAGGCTGTGATTCGTCACGAAAGAAGACACGAGGCACGAAACGTGCAGAACTTCGGTTAATATTCCCCCATTTTAGTTTACATCGGTATGACCTTTTAAAATACAGCCGTGAATATAAATCACAGAAATAGAATAATAAAAGAATAAATAGGAACTACAACAACAAATAAGGAGAAAGTGAAGAAGTGGTGATATATCAACTGACATCTGGATAAGACTGCTTCGGAGAAAGGAGGGAATTTTGCAGACTCATGGAGAACACCTATTTTCATATTCGATCCACAAATACAAACATACATACGCACATACTAAACATAACTGCTCCACGTGATATATTAAAAACTATGTTTATTATTTCTTTTGGAAAATCATTTCTAAGCAAAAATCGCACTCGAATCTATAAAGGTCCTAAATAGAAATTTTCTGCCTCGACCGGATATCGAACCGGATGTCTCCCACTTGCCGGGTCGGTATCCTACCACTAAACTCTCACTTCTCAGCATGAGTAATTTATAACTCTTAAATTCTACCCGGGAAAGGTATTTTTTATATATATATGTGACAAGCTTTAAAAACTTTTAGCATTGCGTTAAATCCCTGAGTAGGGTCGTCGGTACTCGCGCACACGGTCAGACCAAACATCCTTCTCAAACCACACTCCATATCATCTGCGAGGAAAACACATGCGAAAATGACCAGATGCGTTCCCTCCTTTGGGAGAGAAATTGCTTCCCCCTCCCCCACGTTCTACCATCAGCATTTCCGCGCCGAAACATTTCGAGACTCTTTACTCCGCGTTTAATGCCCTCTGAAATCTCTCTCGCCTTATTAATCTCTCTTAACTCCGAAAAGGGGGGGAGGAGGGGAGAAAGAGTGGGACGAGTGGAGAGAATTTCGGTTAAAACTCAGCGTTCCCCTTCGGGCGTATTTCTTTTTAGCGATCCAAGGTAATGGGAGTCCCTTCACGTGCTCGTAAAAGTGAAAGGGAAAAATAGTCGGCATTGGGTTGGGTGATGTGTCGAATAGGCACGGCCACTCCTACAGCCTCCAATTCCACCACTCACCCAACCTTCCCTCGAGGGATGCCACTGAGAATCGCTTGATTTATGCATGTAAAAAAAAAAACAGAAGAAAAGATGAAAAATCATCGCGACGGTTCTATTCCTTGAAAACGGAGATGCACGATCGATTTCGGAGGCCAATCGATAATGGTTACATACATTTAACCCTGAAATTCTTCAGACAGGGGGCATTAAGGAATCCCCGAAAGTCCGTGCTCACTTTCATGGATACTCTGGTCCGTAATACACAAATGGATAAACATATAACTGTATCGATCTGTCAGGCAATCATTTTAGTGTATTTAATCTTTGTATTCACGCTTTCTGAAAAAGTTAGGGAGAGTCTATTCTTCCCGAGACCTTATGAGAGCTAGTCTCCCTGGCCTGTAACTTCTGTAGTATCTTCAATCTAAATTTCAATCGGCGTTCTATTGGAGTTACTCTATTGAAATCTTCTATGATACCATATCTAGTATTTACGTCTACACAATTTTCTTTCAGTTTTTTAAATATTTACTTATATGAAAAATTGACCATATAATCAACATTTTCTGCCTCCTGTGTATCTCATGTAATCTCTATTTGTAAAATGGCGAAATCATTAACACTAAATAGACACATTCGTGCTACGCTATTATTTACTGCAGTTTACAACAATTTAAGCGGTAAAAAAAACTCTTGGCAAATACTCCTTGACCCAAACACGATTTTCATAGAATTGTTTACCTTGCAGATTGGCAAACTTGTCAACAGGGCTATGTAAAAATAAATACGTCCCCTGTTAACACTCTTTTTCTCCCTTTCTTCATTAGCGGAAAAACAGCGTTTACTGCCATAGCCTTAATAAGCTCCTATTTCTAACACATTTTTCGCCCGCTTGGGGCGAAAGTTCCGCAAGGTACGATGATGTTAATTGTGCAAAGCGAAAAACAAATTCTGCACTTTTCACAGGTAATCGTGTAACTTAAGAAGATTAATGATTTTATTATTAATATTCTGGAAAAACGCTACCTATAACAGATGAATAAGTATTGGGAATTGACGAAAAATAATAATTTTTTTTAATTTCACCGATTATTTGAATGTTTCGCTATGAAAAGGCTTCGTCGTCTTTTAATGCTCCGGTTTAGTTCTAGGAGCGGGACGATAAAACGCTGCGAGTGGTTTACTTTTAATATGACCAGAGGCTCGGAATAAAGTGTACTAAAGAGGAATAATTTACGTTGAAGAGAAAACTCGTAAAATCACACACAGACTCACGAACGTGCTCACACCAAACACAACTTTAAGATTCATCGCGCATACAAAAAATTCCACGCAGTTTTAACTAATTCATCCTCGACATGTCCCAATGGATAATTTTCAAATCACTGAAAAAATTCTTAATTTATCGCATTCGACTCGACTTAACTTTGGAAAGTAAAATAAAATTTCCCGTTATTTTATCTTCTTCGATTCGAAGTTGAATCCGTTTAATTGCGGATACGCTTAAACCGCATTCGTTCCGCATAACACTGTGCCACTGATAAACCAATTGGAAAGTTTTCGAACAGTTTCGGTTCTGAGAGAACTAATTATCTCCATCCACGCGGAAGGGGCGTGAATTAATTAATTCTCCATACCAGTTATCTACGGAGGTGCTAGTCCTACTGTGGCCAAAGTTGAAATTATAGAGCTCACCGGGGCCATGAGGAGGAGGAGGGGGCTCTTGCAGGAGGGTCATATGAATAGTTTCGTTCGCGCCACGGTGATGCATGCCGGGAGATCCCTAACCCAGGATGGACTTTGATTGTCTACCGGGACTGGAATACTGCCCCAATTTTCCCACCATATCGGTTACACACAGCCTCCTGGGCCTTCGGTAATAACAATAACAATAAACTCCTTATGAATGAGACTATAAAGGAATAAACAGCAGAGACGATTACAACATAAGATATTAAATTTGTTTTTTTATTCTACGGTACTTGAAAGATCTTGAATTATCTTCCAGATACCGTGGAATAATATATACCTAACTTGAGATTCATTATGATAAGGGTTCTCAATTTTTCCGCACGCCTTGCCCAATTTAAAGGATCAAAATTCCACCATTAAATATTATAAGTAAATTTAGTTGTTTATTTAAAACGAAAGAAACATCTTACGCCTTTCTCGATTTTAACGCATTCTCCTATCGTTTATTACGGGGAAAACATGATTACCGTTTTATTATCCCCTCTTACAACGTGACCTATCTATAGGAATGACGTTCCTCATCTAGGGAAGTTAAAAATCCTATGCATTACATAGGTAGCTTTTTTCGAACTATCTCGCGACTCAGTTTAAGAAAAACATCGATCCCTGCGACCTTTAAAAAAAATTGATTTTTGACACGTTTTCATAAACTCGGAATGAGGGCCAAGTAGCCCCAGAAAAAAACCGTTTATATACTAGTAAAAGGTCGTTCCATAACTATTTTTATATCTTTAAGCCTTTCATTAGTTGATGGCTCAGTTTTTGCTTGTCGAGAGACTTTGCTGCCCTACTCATTAGGTTTGGACACTTAGCGCTGGAACCCGCGGAATGAATTATGGGATACACTCCTTGAACGTTTGAGCATCAATTCACATTACCCGATGTTGAAATCAGTCACTTTTATTTTAACTAAACATTATTCTCAATAGCGTCACCATAATATCCTCCTCGCGCGGTGTTTTATTTTTATCACTCCTCCGAAAACCAGCCATGTTATTTTTCTAACCGTATTTTTCTCTCTCTCTCTCCCTCTTACTTCCTATCCGACCACGATCCACTCCATCAATTTCTCCCTCCCGACGCCCTCTGTCTCTCTGACACCGAAGAGTCGCAACTCACTCCCACATCAACGTGGGGAGCATCAAGTAACGGTGAATTATTTAGCTCCACGGAAGGCGGAAGAGAGAAAGAAAAGGACATAGGAAGAGAGAAGATGAAAGAGAGAGAAAGAGAAAATGAGGGAGAAGATAAGATATCGGGGAGAATGAAAAAGGGGAGACGAAAAGAGAGAGAGAGTGAACGTGAAAGTGCGGGAATGGGAAAGGGAGAATGTGGTTTGAGGAATCCGAGAAAACTGAGGTTGACGAGACGAGATTTGAAAAACCGAAAAAGCGGAAGAAAGACGAGGTGCAGTCAACTCCCGATTTACCGGATGTCTCGAGACCGAGCCTATTCCGGTTAATCCGACACTCCAGGCGTAGGCGTAGCATACACGAATGAAAAATTACATAAAATTAAGATTGTAAAGCAAATGATAAAATAAAATAAAATAAACATTTGAGTAACTTAATTAGTTCTGTATTACGTAATAACACCTTCATTAGTAATGGGAAAAGTAAATGTGTATCGTACATGTGTACGAGCGTAATTCTGTACAAAAACTTTCTAGTTGTAAGCTTGAAATTTTCCGGTTAAAGGGGAGTTCATTGTAGAAAGAAAAGTAAGATAGGCTAAAAAATTATGCAAAAGCGAGAATAATCTCTATTTGAGTGTGTAACTATAGAAATGCGTATAAATGTTTGTATAAGTATAATACGCATGATAAGGGTAAAAATAATGAAGTTGTTTAACATATTACCGTAAAATTCCATCACGACGAACTTCTTCAAGATGCGTAAATCGCCTAGCTGTACTCAAAATTTGCTCTAACGAATGTAGCTCGATATTAAACATAAAAAGACTATTCATATAATAAAATGCGCTTTATGATATCTGTCCAACAAAATATTTGCAATGTTTGCCTTACTAGAGGTTAATTTACATTTATATCATCGCCAATATAATTTCAAATATGCACTTACGAAAGTGGAGGTTTGCAAAGTATAGGTCAGGGTTAAAAATGCTTTCGCTGTGGTGAAATATTTCTTAAAACGAGATTAAATTGTATAATTAACATCAAGAGTAGATACTAATAAAACGAGTAAGACAACGGAAGTGAGAGAGATAATAATATCGCATTATTGAAGGGATAAATAAATAAAATTTAAATACAGAGATAGTTGGAGAAATGAATATGTCAACGGAAAGCAAGAGAAAAAAGCGCACTTTTTTAAACGCGCTAAAAACCAAGAAAACAAAGCCGGCAAACTCGTGAAAGTTACGCTGCCTGGAAAGAAATACGAGTAAAAGAAGAATAAGAGGAGAAAGTTGAAAGGCGAAAAATATGAGGAAGAGGACAACTCGATCAAAGATTAGAACACGACGGAAATATACAGTCGAGATTCTGTCACACGAATTATTCACGATACCCCTGATTTTTTTTTCTCAGGTGAAATTTTATTTCGAAGATTTTTTAAATATTCCTCGTGCATTACTCATATCTAAGGCGCATCTCGATGTGATTCGGTATCACGTATTCATTTTGCTACGTTCTGGCTAATACGATTTTGACGAAATACGGTGTGAGCGGACATCGATAAAATGAAACCTATGTCTGCATTACAATTTTGGGTAAAACTTCACATCGAGCCTGGATTTTAAATTAAGACGACTAGCGGACTCACCCGTTTTTACCGCATTTGGGTTAGAGGGCAGAAGGGCAGTCTCAATCTCGCCCAGAAATAAAGACGATATTCATTCATTCATTTGAGCCCGTCGGCTAGTTTGCCTCTTCACCGACGGTATTCCTAAAAAATCAACGCAAAAATAATAAATGGACTTTGAGTTACGACTGAATTATTTTACGGTCAATTCTAATTTACATCTAAACCCACCAATTAATCAAACGCAGTCCACTTTCCATTATATTTCTAATTCTTCATAAATTTCTACTTTGGAAGTTTAATTCCATTACAACGCCATCAAAATGAAAACAAACGATAGGATGAAAGAGAAGAGAGGTGGAGACAAAAGATAGAAGAATAGAGGAACAGAAAAGAACCGGAAGCAGTGAATGAAAGAAACGCTCGGCGTGACGCGAGGAAAAAACCGAAAAATATACGCAGAGGTGGAGATAAAGGAGCGTAGGAGGATAGAGACAGAGGGAGAGAGAGCGGAAGCAATATATAAAAGAACGAAAGAGTGGATGAGGAAATGAGAAACTGAATAATTTAGCCTCGGGGAGAATAGCGTGGGAAGGAAGGATGGATGAAATATGGAGAGGAAGCAGAAGGCGGGATAGGAAGTAAAGGATGAATGAACAATGCAACGCAGAGGGGAGAGGGAGGGGGAGAAACTGCGGGTAAAAAGGGCAACACGCGAAAATAGGCAGACGGAGTAGGTGCAAGGGACCGCAACGGAGGAAAAAAAGACAAAGAACACAAAACAAAATGAAAGCTTTTAAAAACAAGCCTTGGAAAACATAGCGGAGAACTGTAATTACGAAATAAAACAGAAATTAAAACTGATTATCTATTTCTCCTCGCAGTTGGGATCCGAGTGATGATTAGGATATAATTCCATCAGTCGTAAAACGACTGATCTAACATTAACTACCGGTGAATCACCGCTGGAAAAGGTTGCTTTGTACGTGGGACCTGGATCTAGTTTAATCTGACGTTTTATGGCTAAGGAAGTTATCTTGATCAACAATAGGCATTAAAAGAGAATCCTCTTTTGCAGGAATGTGATTTTCTAGAAGGAACAACCACCTCACTTAAACTTAGAGACGCCGATAAATGCTCCTTTAATATTAAGAAGTTCTTCTACATTTCTTAAAAAAAACTTTTACGTACAAAAGCTTAGGTAACCGGGAAGTGCTATCATATATTATATAAAGTAGACAACATACCTATATATGATGAATTCCAATGACACTCTTGTCGAAAAATACCCACAAGGGACGTGAGAAACCACCAATCCAACTTCCATTTACGCCACGGCGAAAACCTGCAACCTAAATTGAAACTTATGTAGCCATTTTGACAAGGAAAGGGATGGAGAATTATTTTTTAATTTCATATTTTGGAATTTTAAAATTTAACACATTTAGGAACTGTTATATCTGTTATAGGTATACAGTATAAATGGAGACAGGATTAACAATAATTTAAAGTGAATATTTTGCCGTTCATAAAATATGATAAACAGCGTAAATATAATATAATGGCAATTTAATCCAACGGGCCGCCAGGGTATCTTATCCTTAGTCATATGCAAACCTAACTACACGTGATGAAATCTTGAATTAAAAAAATAACAAATACGTTACATAAAGCGTCATCCAAAAAATATCCAACACAATTAAAAAGTGAAAAATATACAAACAGCAACAATAATGAAAGAATATCACGAAACAAATAAAAGAGTGATAATTATACATAAATCAAAAAGAAAAATTAAGAAAAAGCAAAAATGAAATTCTAAGTAAAAGGCCAAAAAGGACCATTTCCGACGCTGATATTCCAAATAACAGACCGCGAGATAGAGAGAGAGGGGTGGAGAAAATAATTCAAAGGAAGGGAAAGATGACGAGAGTCGAGAGAATAGGAAAAGACAGGACAGGAGAATGAAAGGGAAGACAAAAGACTAGGTGGGCGAGACGAGGGCACGGGGGAAGATGCAACGAATGACATATGTAAAGGGGAGAAAATTTCCGTTAAGATTTATTTTATTTTTCTGTGACAGAATGATTCAAAGCGACTTAAAAAGGAAGGATGGGCGTGGTCAAGGTCTCGCCTGGGAATCCATCCAGCGTCGCGTTTTTCGGTAAAAAGTTAGGGTCGATAGGGCGTGAAAGTTGATTTCAAAAGTCCTGACGGAGGAAGAAGTGGCAAAGGAGGACTCCGGACTGCGTGATTGATTCGAAAATGCCTGTCTTACTCCTTCGTTTCTTTTCGCCGCGACTTGACGTGGTACTATCTCCAAGGACGCGAAGATGCGCCTTTGGCAAAAGGGCGTTTCAAAAGATTCTAGAAGCGAAGGTAAAATTCTGCGAGATTGAGGGAAAGTTCGCCTTGGTCCTTTTTGCGGTATAAATCGAAACCGATGAAGTAAATAATAACCTTCCGTGCTGACGCGTGGGAAAACCAACTCCGCAATTACATTTTCCCCATTAATTGTGATCATTTCAAGGAAACGTAACGTAAGAAACGACCAGAATTCAACGGATTGTGGAATAATTTAGCACGTAGCAACCGAAAAGTAAATAGTATGAAAGGAATAAGGGCAAAAAATAAATACAGTAAACTTCCGATTAAATGGATTCATCAGGACTAAGCCTATTCCGATTAATCGGATGTTCTGGTCCATCGATATGCCTATTTACACGTACCACTGTTTATAGAAAGGAAAATATACGTAAATTCGAAGGAAATAAAGGAAACAAAGGAAAGCCCAATTCAATATTATTATATAAGGTAATTTTACAGGCGAAGCAATACTGCACCAGGTACTAACACCTTTATTAGTTATAGAACCTATAAATACCGAGCGAATGTACAAATATAATTGAATGAAGAAACTTTCAAGTTAAAATCGGGAGTTTAGTTAAAATATCATATTTTCAGATTGATTGGCCACTATTTCGTGCACCCAGCCCACTTATCGGTTCCATATAAATATCTTTAGCAATGTACAAAGCGTAACTACAAAAAAACCTTGTGGTTGACGAAAATCCACTAGGTTCGCGAGGATTCGCGTAAGAATCCGATAAAAAGTAAGGACAGCATCGGGTCGGCATCACTGTGCGAGGTAAAAATAAACTCACGACAAAAAATTCTGCTTGTATATTATTAAGCATTTATAATTCCTGGAAGATTAACAGCAAAAATGTTTTTATGAGCCACCTATTCCTCATAAATTAAAAAAGTTCTTTCGTTTCGATGACCGGAAAAAATTTATCCCACAAAATAATTTCTTGTTTTTTTATACACTTTTCATTACAAAGCATTTCCATTCCCAGCACGACGCTTATACATAACTCGACTTTTGCACCGAACGCACGTCAAAAATTTGTGGATGACCAAATAGTATAGAATTAAAAATAGCTCTTAATTAAAAACCCCATTTATATACAACACTTTTTTTTTACGACATTCAACCCCCTAAATAAAGTATAGGTATATGTATATGGTGACGTCTATGTATATATACATACATGCGAAAACAGGAATACATATATTTCAGTAGGAAGATTTCGCATGAAAAATTGCTCTCCTGAAGTGAGAGTGACATAAGGTAACAAATGAATCTTGCTCGGTTTTCCCGTTTCGATTGAAAAGTCACGCCATCTCGCGGTATGCCTAAGGGAAAAAATGGATCGAGCTATGGGATGCATTATGTACGCCATTGTGATCCTTTCGCGAATATCCCGGCCGAAAAATAAATCTCCGTCCTCCCCCTGCCTCAACGCGGAAAATAGAAAAAGGAAAGAAAGATAAACATACATATTCCAGTCTCTATCTTGGGCGGTGCATGAAGGTTTTTGTGATGGAGCGTCAAGACGTTTTTGGAGGGAAAAGTAGGGGCGAGGTGGGGCGTGTGTAACGTAAACGATGCGTATAAATGACAATGGCTTGAGGGGTAGGAGTGGGGAATAAAAATTTAAATTTGCGGAAAGGAGGGAGCGGGGAGAGCGGAGGAGGGTTTTTGTTTGGATTTCAGGAGCTTCCATTCTGGTTTTCCCACTCCTCTAGCCCCAGAAAAAAAAAGAGATGAAGTGGTTAGGTGGCAAATAAAGAGCGTTTTCTCGATCTCCCTTCTGCCTGCGAATGATCCTGTGTTCGTACGTAATATAATTGATTATACCGGAGCCGAAACAAATTTCGCATAAGTTAAAACCCGTAGATAAATGCGTAAATGTAAAAAAAATCGAGTCTCCGATTCTTTTCTCTGTCATTTTTTATCTTTGGATTCTATTACCCTGAACCCAAATATAACACTTCTTAACTAAGGAATTACAATTCTTACAGAAAAACGAAATATTACAGGATTATTGTCTCACTAGCGTAAGTAATTACATAATACAATTCCTGTATTTTATCTCCAGAAAAAAAAGCTTCCAAACCATCCCCTGATTATGTACAGGAAAAATTTATTTTTAAGGCAATGGATGCTTTTGTTATGTGTCAATGACGCGTAGCAATTTTTGTTTTTGTTTTTTAATGCTACCTTCCCCGCAAAGCCAAAGGATTGTCTGCAGGTACGGGAAAAACCCCAAAACGAATCACAACGTCCATGCCCGAAGCGGGATTCGAACCCGCGACCTTTGGGTTGGAAGGCAGGCACACTGCTTACCAGTCAAACCCGGTCGGTTTTCAAAGCACAGCATTCTTAGTGCCCGTGCGGGACTAATTGAAAATACAACGTCAAATTAACATCCGTTGATTTCCTATGACAAAATGACTGACAAGTATTTTTTTCAATATCGTATCTGTACATAAAATTTTAGCATACGAATTTCAGCTACAGAAGATTTTGTTGAAAAAGAAGCTATCGCATCTAAATTCTGGAAATGATCTGGAATGCTTTTAAACAATTAGATTCATCTAAAGGTCGCTCATTTGCATAAATCAAATGCAACCAACTCGCACCTATTAAGTAAGAGATTTAAAGAAATGGTAGTTTGCTTTAAACGGAGTGTTATAGCGGCCAAAAGATGGAATCACTATAAATTGCAGTTGAAAAAATAACTATGTATTAGGCCTTTTATTCGGATTTCATACTTTGCTGAATAAACTGTCAAGTTGATAAAAATCACAGTTCGGCCCTGTAGTTTATGAATCATTACGACTATGAAAGGATTTGTGCTGACAAACTATAAAGAAAAAATAACCAGTTTAATAATATTTTTAAATGTAATATTTTATATTCTTATTTTATTAAAACGGCTGACTCTAAACATAATCTTGCTTATCCTAATCGTAACTATTTAGAAATTTTTAAAGTTTTTAAACTCATCAGAATTTATTTCTGTGCACTACACACACTGCATTTCTTCTGGTGAACATTTTTCGGAAACGTCAAGAATTATAGGCATTGGCCAATAGATTTTATGCAATTGGTAATATTTTTAGATTAAGTTTAATATGCTCCATTAATTGATAAGTAAACCAGCTTAAATAACCACAGAAAGAATGATAAAGCAATTTCCGTCGCTAACACTAATTTCCTCACAGCATTCCAATCCTAACCCACCCAGCCATCCTTTCTTCTGGCGCCTCTCTCTCCACTCTCTCCCCCACACTTCAACTGCATCCGGACTAATTCTTTCCAATTTCCGTAACACTTAATTGCACTAACCCTCTTCTCTTCCACATCGAGCTTCGGTCAATTGCGCCACTTTTAAGCATCTCGCAACTCTTTTTCTCGTTCGATTTTTACTTTCGTGAATTTTTATTCTAGTGTATTCTTGTAAGAATGATATCATGCCTCTATATGCATGTTAAGGATTAATGGCTCTTAAAATCTTGGAAATAACAAAACGCTATTACGACTCAAATTGATAGAACAAACTTTTAATTTTTTTCTATCAAAACAATTTTTTTCATAATTTCGTAACATTTTTGCACGAGAAATGAGCTAAAAGGGCCATTGAAATTCCGCTTTTCATTAGAGTTCTGATGATTTATTTTACGAGGGAGTAATAGTTTACCGAGTGTGTCCTCGTCATTATGAAGATTATTCGAGGACCCAATTGGTACAATTTCGTAGTAAATAGTGAGTGAGTTTACTTACATCTGCGCAGACGAAAATAAAAGACGATCAAAATTGCCGGCTAAACCAGACTTATAGTGTGCAAAACGGATAAAATATTAGATTTTTCAGAAAATAAAACGACTTCGATAAAGGAGTTCTAAAGCAGTGGAAAGGCAAGTTTTCTTTCTTTTAGGTAGATGCTAACAGATACAGCAGAACTGGCCTGAAAATCGAGCTTTAATGTTTAACGAGAAAAGGATAGCGTCACGTACAAACGATTTAAGACATATTTCCTGTTTGCATTCATCGATTCGGACGTCACCTCGCGAATAATTTTCTGCAAGGTGACTAATCTGAACAAATAATTACTCAGTTCAAAGACTTCCTGCAAAAAAAGGAAATTAACCATTCAACCGATTGGAAAGAAGCTTCTAAGAAAGGAAGATATTGAGTATCAATGCCTCTACGAGATATCGCTGTCCATATCATTAAAATAGGTACTCGCTAGTTAATTCAATAGAGAATTAAAAGCTCACCTTATGGGTAAAATGAAATATATTCGATAGGTCTCTTCAAGAGCCATAAATAGGTTATAAAAACTATAAAGCAGCCGCCATGATTTGCATTCACAAAATACCACTGATGACGGCTAGTTCGAAAATTCTCTCGAATTTTATTAACGTTAAAAAATAATAGGCATTGTTTCCTGGTATGGTCTCGCGATTTTAGGAGTTGCACGATAATTTATTATCATTCACAAGAGAAAGGAATGAAATAGCGAAGGTAAAGGACGAAACGATAAGGAAAACAACAAAAAACACGAAAGGGAATAGTTACGCAATCTTTCACCAGGACGCGGGTGGTGTTGGGAAACGTCACATCATCCTGGGCCAAGGATAAAAGTTAGATAGTTTTTAGGGATCATTAGCCGTTAAGTTTGAAAAAAATGTGACAGGTATTTCATTCTGAGAATGCCCGTCTCCAACCTTTAAACTGCGTTTCACAGGAATCGATATGATTAGACTGTCGAAATAATTTTTCAAAAGCATTGCTCCCCAGCCTTTTAGAGTAAGTGGGACACATTTAATTATCAAATGTGAAGCGAGTCCCGCACATTTGACACAAGAAGAATATTAAAGTGAAACACATGGTTATTAACTTTTTCTAATTTTATTATTACGGAATAAGAAAACTGAGGTTCAAAATAAAGTTAAATATCAGTCCACTTGAAATATCAAAAAATATAAACAAATATGTAATCAACAGGAAAAAGAATAAGACAACAGGTGTAATGAATGCTAGCATACAACTTCTTCAGAGAGTATAATAGTTGAAAAGTGAATTAAACTACCACAGAATCGTTCTAAAGGGCATTTCCCAATGGGTTTATCCCTTTTTGGTGTTAAGGTGGGAAATCTAAGTTAAAAAGGTGTGAAACTAGTTAGTGTGAGTCATATATGCGAAGGACATGTGCTGCCTTTTCGCTGTCGAATAAATAGAATTTATTCTAAAGAATATTTAATTCGACTTCCCTGCTCTAAATGAAGATATGATTAATTTTAAAATAAAATATTACAGATATAAGATGCCATATATTTTCATTAAGGTTATAGTTACTAATTCAAGTAATCACCCAATAACCTCATTTTTTCAAATGGGCTGAGGGCTGCACAAAATCACCGTGGGGGCCGCAGCCTTCCAAACGTAGATTGATGGCACCTGTTCTAGAAGGTGGGGCATGGCAAACTTCTAATTAGAATTATGGATACGAATTAGAAGGTAGAAAACATTCAATGAGAATGGGTAATTAGGCTCGCGGGCGCTAAGCTAGGCAACAAAAGGTCGAGCGAGCAAAAACATGGTAAAAGTAGAATAGCGTAAAGCTATATGCACTTATTTTTAACTGGAAGGCACTTAATTTCAGTTGTTAAGCATAAGTATAAAAATCATAATTCACATTTTAAAATCCCATTAATCCTATCAATTATGCATTGTTGTACGCATATATATTACCGTTGTATTATTTCAACGTTTAAAAAGAGAAATTTAGAATCGGCAAGGTAGGAGTTTTCAGAGGATTACATCAACGACACTTCACCGATATGGATTTATGATAAGATGGAGACACGAACATCTGCAGGACAAGAAATCGAATCGCCCAGTTGTGAAACGCGGATGCATATCGAAACGGTGAATCACACGAAAGCATCCTGCACCAAACCTTCACGTAAGAGTCATCTCCTTCGTCCTTTCCCACGAACGCCGGGCGTCGACCAATCAGGCGAAGTGAGAGAGAGAGAACGCAAACGTATCCCGTGTCTCTTTCACTCTTTCCTCATAAGGTCACAGGGGCGTGAGATCCTGGAACCGCACGAGAGGTCAAGGCGTCATATACTGACGTGCCTACCATCCTCCTACTCTTTCGAGTTTTTTCCGAGAATAATAGAGGTGACTTAATGAAAGATCCCTCCACAAGGTACCTACTAGATCCTCCTTTTCTTGGAAAAAATTAATAAAAAAATGTTTACGGTCCTCTTGGAAAAACCCAAACTATGTCTACATACTTCTGCCGCTCTCTCTCTCTCGCCCCAACCCTCATTCCTTCATTTTCTCCTCACCTTTCTCTCCTCATTCTCTCCCCCCTCCCAATCCTTTCTCTCACTTCCTCCTTTGTCTATCTCCCTAACTCTTTCCTAGACTGCCTCCTTTACTCGTTTGCCCATCCTCTTTCCACCTTTCCGACCTCCTCCAAAGATGAGAAAGGACAACGCTCACCAAACAACTTTCTAGCCATCTCCCGTTCCCTTTAAACTTTCCGGTATTTATCTCCTTTTTCATTTGAGATTCTCATATCCTCTCCGTAGTTTGAAAGAGAAAGAGGCTATGCGTCTTTTTCCCAAGTCGTTTCAACGGTTCAAACATTTCTTTTTTCGTAATATAAGAAACGTTTTCGACGATTTTCAATGTGGTCCGAAATTTGTGTTAGATCGGTTTAAGGGAATTCGTGCGATTTGTTTATCGTCGGACGTGAATAAATACGAGCGTTACGTCAACCGTGAAAAATAAAAGTGTTCAGAGAATAGATGTTGAAAGGTTTTAACGTCGTGAAATGGTTCTGGTCGTGCCGGATGCAATTTCAGCTGTTTAAGTTCTTCGAATAGAATCAGTAGATTTTCCTTTGAATTGCTTTCTACAATGAGACAACTCAGGTTAAATAATACAAGACAAATTTATATAATAACATTATAGTATTCTGAGAAGTATAAAATTTAATTGTAAATGTCTGACGACAATAGTTCGCCCAGCCAGTAGAAAGCCCGGATTCGATTCCCGGGCAAGGCAGAATTTTTCTCTTGCATAATAATATGTTAATAACTTCCCAACGTGTAATAGTAGAAATGCATGACAATGTCCGAATTGAACCGCGCCAGCGGAGCAACATGGATCCGTCGAAAATTGTCTTTCTTTTATTTGTGCACATACTTCCCATATTTAGTCGTGCAGATCGTTCCGTTTAGCAATGCCACAATCTGTAGACTACATAATTTAAATAGAAAAATAAAATAACCACCACCAATAGCAACGTTTGTGACTGCAAAATAAATAACACGCAATATTCTTTTCCAACCTTCGATGATGAGCTGTTTATCAAGGTTAAAAACTTTTCGCAGCACGCTTAAACGCAATATTCGCCCCGTCGCGAGACTCCAATCGGTCTTCCTCCTGCTTCAAACCCGACCTTGTATATCGCAAACATTCTCTCGCGCTCGCTCAAAAAATCTAACGAGGAAACGAGTAATTCATCCTTCTTGGAAATGAGAACAGAGAAACGGATAAAATAAAATTTAAATATCTTTTTTTCCGCGGTCCCTCGTTCAGTAAGAGAGGAAGAGAGAGAGACAGATTGCGTCCTTCTGCTCCCATCTCCTCTCTCCCCCCCCCCCTCCCCATCAAAGTCAAGGCAATTCTCCGAATCTCTCAATTTCCTCTCCCTGAGCGACGGAATATCGTCCTCTCGCACGCAAGCACGGGCACGCGAAAAAAAGCTTCCGAAAAAACGGAGATTGCGAAGCGACACTTTTTTTTAATGGTAATTTAAGCAACAAAGTTAGCTGCAAAGGGGGCCGGGACGTGTTATCGCCGATGATTTTTTTTAATGCATTCGTTAAAAAATAATGAGCAAATGACATAGTTCCGGTAGAATCTCCGCCTTTTTTTTAAAAAAAAAAACGTTCTCTCTCTCTCTCAATTAGTGTCGAGGTTCGGCGGCCGGTTTTCCCTAGGAAAAAAAATCAACGGATGAAACGGAAATTCCTTATCCGGAATTCCGAGGCTGATTAAACGACTCGGAATAACTGCTGTTTTTTTCCTTTAGAGACTCGGAAACTAAAGAGAGACATATCTGTATTATTTTCCTCCACAAGGTGGTTTAAAAAAAAAGCGAGAATGAGTGTGCATTGGATGAGTCATAAAATATGTAAAGATATGGAAGAACAATAACCAGTTGGCTGCGACACATTGGTGGGCCGCATAAGGATTTTAGGTGGGCCGCGAAAAGTTTGAATGAAATTAAGATCGACTATCTATATTTTTAATACTGTCGCAAAAGCATAGTGAAAACTTTGTATTAAAAAAACAAGCAAAATAAATGATTAATGGGAATTTTAATAAATTTCATTTTTTACATAACCCGCTGTTCTTAATAAATGATATAGAATTTTCTTTAAAATTTTATTATACGCGATCCTTGATCGGGCGCGCTCCGTATTTCATGCATTTGACGTTAGATAGCTCGTAGAATATACCAGGGGTCTCCAAACTACAGACCGCGAGCCACGTTTTAATTTATCTAATTTAAATCATCTTACGAGATATATTTATAATATTAACTACTTTATAAGAAATATGCCTCTGTAGCAAAGTCTGAAGCTAGAAAAATTCGTGTCATCCAAAATATTAAGGACATCCATAAAAAAACATCGATAAAATCCAGTAACGCCCTAACGATGTTTTTATTATAATTTCTACAAATTCATAACACCGCAATAATAAAACCAATCCATGTTCGAAATAAATAGTTACGCATCAATATTCACATTACTCCACGGTGTAACTTCCCATAATTCCGTGTCTTTGCCCCGTCAACATATCACACCCGGCCTTAATCTTCCTCCAAATCAACGAATTTAAAAAAGCTAAACACGCATAAAAGCGAACGAAACCATGAATTTTAACCTAAGCCCACGAACGCGTGATCTCACTGAACCTCCGCAGCGCAATGGAAACGGCGAGGGGAGAAAAAACATATCTATACCGTTCACTTCTTCCACCTCACCGTTTTCAACGCAATCGTCATCTCGCGTTCATAGCTCTACACGCCGCAGAGAGGAAGCTGGACGAGTCATTTGCATGAGTCTCGCGTGCCACGACTAGTTACTCAGAGGAAGGTCCGGATCACTGCCCTCGGGATGACCTTCTTTAGGTAAAAAAAAAAAAACTCTCCACTCGTAGGTCCCACCTCTTTTCCACCGCCTCGCCCGCCCATACCGCTACCTCCCCGAGTCGACTGATGTATCCTCCCCTTCACTCTTCCCTCTGCCTCTTCTCTCTCGCCTCCATCTCTACCTCCCCCCTCCTCCCCCCCCCCTCCCCTCGGGAGCGACCGCGTCTGTGTGCAGCCTCCCGTGACCTAGTGAAGCTTTTTTATTCTACGAAGTGAGAGTGACCCAGGCGTAGGGGTTGGGGAGAGAGTGGGACGATCGGGAGAGACTACGAATGGAAAGGCGAGAAGATAGAAGAACTGCTGCGACCGTCGTATTCTTCCTTTGTCTGGAATGATACGCTTTATTTTTTTCGTTCTCTTCTCTCGGAGTTGATTATTTTCTCGCTCCGGGAATGTTTTTGCGGGATTGATTAGTCACGCTCGCTCCGAATTATTTTTTCGCCATGTGTTTAGGACGCGCCGAGCTTGCTTTCTCGAGTTGTGATTTTTTTTAGGCTAACCAGCCTATTTCTTCTGCTCAAAATGTAATAAGGACTTTTGGTTTATGGGATTTCTGAGCGTGGAGTTGTAACTAAACCTTTACATGGACACGGATAAGATAACTGCTGTGTAATTGATTAAATTTTAGCTTACCTAATTCTAAACATGGGATAATTATATTTTGTGGGGAAGAATTATCTATAAAATACTTATCTATTTAATCTGGTTATTCTGGTTTGTACTACCATTGAATTTATGGAGTTTTTTCGATGGCTTAATTAATCAAATTATTAGTTACAATATTAATATACAGTAATTAGTCCCTTTAAAACCTAAATAATATTGAAAATCGTCAATGACGGACTGCTTAATTTTAAATATGTACCAGATTTGTGGCCATTTCGGCTTTCACACGAAGCTGGTTGCTATTGTTACCATAAATGCCGTCACATGTGTCAATCTTTGCAGTTAAAAACTGATTAGAACAGCGCACATTTAGCGCTTGCATAGATTATTCCCTAAAATACTCATTCACTTCCAGGAATGCTTAAATTTTGACGCATAATACAAGTATCGATGAAAAAAACAGTCACAAAGTCCTACGAATTCTCTCCTAATGGAAATGCCAAAGCTGAAAAGTATCGAAATAAAAACTATCGTACAATCCGTAACGGCAAATTCGTCGCGCCAAAACGAACGATGGCGGAAACCAAAAAAATGAGCAGGACAAACGAATGTAAATCAAATCGCTCATCGGGTGGAACGTTTCCGCCGGCGAGCATGCATAAAGGAATGCCAAATTGAGTATATAAATCAAAAACAATCTGGATGTCAAATTTCGACCCAAAAGCAATTACGAAAACTATAAATGAAGCGACGGATTTTTATGCTGCAAAATATTTTTACGGTTGTTTTTTCACCAATAATTTATTCAACAGCTGTAACAGAAACCATTTATTAGGTTTCATCGGCCAAATTTACTTACCCTCCACCCCGAACTATTTTTTGACCGCTTCATCCTATTATTTAAGTTCGTCGCGTTAATCAATTCGAGAAGAGCGGATAAAAATTTATTCGAAATATTTCAGGAGAGAGAAAACGCGTGAAAATGAAAAGAGAACAATCCGATTTACCAACTGAGGGAGTTTCGTAGAGAAATGAGAAACTTCAAGAGTTCCTGGAGAGTGTAGGCCGGCGTCGCGTGAAATCACCTATCAAAACAATGAAATTGAGAGACATCTGACCTTTCCAACTCGAGCGAAACTATTCCAGTCATCGAATCCTTTCGTCGAGTCGCAATTATGTCCGATACAATGAGCTTTGTTTCACCTCTTCGCGACGCTGTTTTGTTTCGAGATGAAGGCGATCTTGAGAAGGAAAAAGAGATGATTTTTTTCGTGCGACGCCTTTCAAACAAATGTTAAGTTTTTCCTCGCATACGTTCCCCTCGGCTCCACAGGTTGCGTTGTTCTACCCGCGTCTCACAAATTCTCGTTTTTATTAACCCTCAGACTATCCATTTGTATCTCCGTTCTTTCCCAAAATTTTCCGAACCGCGCCATACTTTTCATTCAATCTGTTTTCCAATCATTTCCATCCAACATCGATTTTTTTAAAAACCATCTCTATATGGCCTTTGATGGGACGATATTACGTCGCTTTAAATTACGGTATTTTTCATCCGTACTCGGGGAAAAACTCGAAGCGGAGGCTGAGCGGGGTAATTTAAAGTCACGCAGTCGTATTTTTTTTATGGAAAAGCAAAGTAGCGCCAGAAATACGGCTCAATACCCATGGAAATCTAGTTATTATATTAGTTATATAACGAAAAAATGAGTGAAAAGAATTTATTAGCAAATTAAGTAGCAATTAAGTAGTTGGAATGCGAATATATTTTCTAAAACTTAACACGAAGAATAAATTGGAAAATGGCTTTTACCGTAAGTATTCGAGAAATCAATTAACAAGATACAGTACAAAATATTATTACAAATTAATGTTATTTTTATACTATTGTTCGTTATATTCCCTTGTGAAATAGCACTTTCTCATATTAAACGGACTTAAAGTTGCTGAATAAAATTGTGATTTCAGTACGGTCATTTTTAAGATTCCACAAAGATACTGTAACAACGCGGAAAAAGGTCCTTTGAACTAATTACGTAAGCAAAATTTAAAAAATTCCCTGTGATTTACAGAAAAATGGTTCTCTGGTATGTAAATTTTATGCCGCAACAATCGCCTTATTCACTAAAAAAAAACCCTAAATGACACCGAAAAATTCATTAGATCCACTGTTGTGTGCCACTTAAATCTTTACATATTTATCTTCCGAATGAAATAAACACCTTCATTCCTTCGCGGATCTTAATTTAATAAAACATTTTCAGTTTCAACCTGTACGTGACACCACCCCGCGTACGCAAAAAAAAAACTCCTCGTCGGTAGTTTTCACAAACGCGCATTTAAGGGAATGCGAAATTCCGTAAAGATTGCATCCAATTTAACATGCGAGCTCCCTCCGCATAAAAAGAGAAATGTAAACCTCCACGTGCGGCATCTGGAACCGTCACCTTCCTCGTCATTCACGGATCCTTCGACATATTTTTTCCTCCATTCCGTTCGGCGTCGATGACAATTTCCCCTTCCCCAAAAAATAAACGTGTGGGATCTTCCGAAAAACCGTATCGATCGCTATTCGAACGAGTCCCGTCGTTTTACGCGATTGGTTGGTATGGAACGCCCATACGCATTTCCATCACGAGGCGAAGAAGGTGACCCTTTTCGTCCGACCATTTTTTTTTCTATAAAAAAATAGAGCACGCGCGTGTGCCACTCCACGATACGCGGGAAGACACGTGAGGAGAGGAAATCACGTCCGGATAGACCCACCCACGTTAGGTAGGAGGAGGAGGACACGTATTTCACTGACTAGGAAGATGACATCGTCGTGTGTGTGTGTGTGCGTGTACGCGCGCGCTCCCGCGAGGATGACAAGGGAGACTTGTTAGCGGCTTTCTCGTCCAAATGGTTCCGTGCCTAAAACGTCGGAAGTCGGAGAAGCTAGAATCGTTACCTGTCTTCCGTTTCTTCATGTCTCTTGAAAAAAAAAATCCAGTCGTAAACACGCCTAGTGCGACACAAAAACACTCGCTAGATGCATAAAAAAAACCATTATAATGTCTGAATTTATTTTGTAATTTATCGACGCGATTTCGAATAAAATGTAGACTTTTAAAACAAGAATGTCCACGATAAACATAAAAGAGCATTAAAGTACGGTTTCATTTCACAACGGCAATTATTAATTAGTCGTTTAGTTTTACCTTTTATGCGCGCCGAAAATGTCATGTCTAATCGACTTCGTTGTATATATTAGGTCCATCCTGATAAAGAGTAAATAATTAATTTTCAAAGTTATTCATGAAACATTTCAGCGCATAAAATGTTTAATGCATAAAATATTTAATAATGGAATATTTATTGGTGGACATATAGCATTCTAGAGCCCTTCAGCTTTTCCGCCCATTAATTTCTAAGAATGGAGAACTTGGATAAATTGTTAAACGAGATTTTGAAGTCATTAAAGTTTAACTGCTCCATTAAGTTTAACTGTAGAACTGGATTAAAAACAAATACGTAAAATTTAGGATGTGCTACACTAACATCACTTCACTACTCTAATCTAAACATAAGAGACAACTTTAATGCATCGTATCAATTTATGGCGTAATTAAAAAGCTTACGATTATAGTCAATAATGAATGCATGCCGCTTGTATTGAAACGAAACCCTAATTTAGGACAGATAACCACGATTTATATAGACCAAAATCCCGAAATCGATCAATACCCGCAAATGCTGAAATTTCCTCCATATGATTACGTTTGTTAGCGGCTACCGAATGTCTTAAAACTGGCTATAACCTCCTCTATTCCCCATGAATAAAAAAATGACACAATAAGACGTCAAACGATAAATAATCGACGTCGCACGTGTGGGCCGCGAAAGAGACACATCCTCGACACAAACGACGTCCCATTCTGGGCGGTGGAAGGATACAGTCCTGAAGGAAATTCAGACGGCAACGGGAGGATTGGATAAGCGAGGTCCTCATCATCGCGTCGTTATCTTCCTGTCCGTGACGGATCTCAAGTTGCCTCGGAGACTTAACAGCCCATATCCCTAAGGGAGAAGAACTCCAGTCGAGCGGAGACACCCATTGTTGACGGCAAAACAAAGGAGGACAAGAGAGAGAGAGAGATAGGAGGGGGTGGTGCATAAGTGGAGGAAACAAGACGTCACGAGCCATCCAACGAGCTTTTTTTTTATTTAGAATCAGGATGCCAACGATTACGGCAATTAATGCGTTCAGAATTTCAAGCAGGAGAAAAAAATATACGCGTCGACGATTTTTTATGCAAAGTAGAAAATGGCGACGTTTTTCGGGCTCAAAGGATGACATAATAGTTTGGGAAGCGGCCGGGATATGTAGGCTACGCGATACACATTGTCGATAAGGAGAGCGAAATTCAAGGCCTATACGTAGCGGGGGCTCGTACTTGGAGTTAGGAATAAAAAACAAACAAGAAAGACTCGCCCGAATTTTCCAATCTGTACGGTCAGAGTATTTGAGTTATATGGGTCAGATCGCGTATGACCTACTTGTATTATATTCTGCGAACACTTGTTAAGGCGAACCGTCTTTTGCTTCTGTTGAGGGGAATGCTTTTCAATCTTGCGTACAAGTTCAGTTCAGAACAAACTATCGCGGAATCGATTGACTTGTCATCCTCCGATATCTCGAAAATGACAAAATTTCTCAAAGTAAAATTTCTTTTAGTAATGTAGTATGTACGAAGAAAATGCGTCGTGAGAAAATTAGCTCGCCAAACAACCGTAAGAGGCATGATAATAGAAAAGCTACAAGCATGTTTGAAAAACAAGTTCAATAGTGGATTTATTGAGGGTACTTTCAGATAAAACAAACCTGAAAAAAATATCTAAAATCCACAATTTCACGAAATTAATTTCTACCTTTCACGATTATATATTCAATTAAATATTGGTTTTTAATGAGGCACTGATATATAGATTATATTTAAAAACTAAATTTTGCATTCCTCAGGAACAATAACCATCCGTTTCTTAACAATCAGAAAACACTTTGTTAAAAGAGTATCACGACAATATCCTTTCCTGTATCATCTCATGAATATCGCCACTTTAACTGCTCACCATTTTTATTCCTTTACTCTCTCCTTGGATTTAATCATTACGTTTTACAATAAAAGAATAAGTCGCAACCGCTTCTGAAATAAAGAAAGAATGTCAAATGTTGAATAACGAGAGGAGAAGTCGCCAATAAATTAAAATAACACGATTCGTTGACATAAACCTTCCGATGCATTAGGAAATGAAATTCCATGACCTTTTGGTGACGAGCTAGAAATTGCAATATATCTGTTGTCTTGGCGAACAACTCAACGGTGGGTGTAGACATAACTGAATGTCTTGCCCTCAATTCCTTTGACAATCAATACTCACTTTCCTAACCACAAAATACACATATCTGCTTCCCGTTATCAAAATAAAGAACCTGAGAGCCTGAGAGCATGGAATACTGTGTTCACCGTCGTAATTGTTGATATCAACTACAAGTTTCTACAAATTACTCTGATTCAACCACCGTTTAAGATAAATTCGCATAAAAATAAAAATAAATGGAACAAATAATACAACAAGAATATGTGATAATTCCATTATATTGTAATATAGTGGAATAATTACATAGTTTTGTTGTACTATTTGTTCCTAATTATGGAATTCTACTAAATTAATGCTTCTCTAGTGGGTTATATAAAATTAATGTTAAAATACAAACCAATATAAAAACATTTGCGTTCGCGTTATAAATGGTACGTGCCTTACCTTGTATTAACTACTGTGAATTTCCGCGTTAGACTTATATTTTATACTCTTTTGTGATTAGTTTGTAAAGTAGTTGCATTATTATAAGAATACTCGATCATAAGTCATAGATTGGAAATGGGAATCATTTTTCTCCGGTTAAACGCATCACCGTTCAACCCGAACTCTACAGGTTCAGTTAGGGAGCGGAAGAATAAAGAAATTTTTAAAACCGTTAGCCTTACATTCTAACAATTAAAGAAGCGCATTAGAATAATCGCGTGGGTATTACGGGAGGACTTAGGAAGGCGTCACTAATTACCGAGAAATAACAATCGCAGTAATTAATCATTTAACACGTGAGGAACGTAATTCGCCAAATCTTTTGATCTCAAAGGCGCGTATGTTTGCGTAATTACTTCTCTCTCTCTCTCCGGCCGACCTTCAAAACAAAAAAGAAACAACTCTTTCCTTTATTTAAAAAAATTTCGCGTTTTTATCTCAATATTTGATTTGGTAGCGGATAAATTTACTCAATTATCTCTAAAGCCATTTCTGTCCATTTTTAGAGATCTCAATAATTGAATTCATTGCGCAGTTTTTTAGGGGATGGAGGATTATTCTCTGGTAAAATTAATTAAAGGACGCATATTGGAATTTTTATTGACAGTTCCGGAGGCTTAACTGACATAAGAGCGCACAGCTGAAAATTGAACAATCTATTTTTTAAATATTAAAGATGAAAATAAGCATTTTCACATTAAAACACCCTATAACATTAAAATAAAAAACAACTGTGCAGATAAATACAAAAAATTTTCTATTCCTAAAAATAAATCTAAAGGGTCAGTTAAAATGCGCAAATTAACTGTGTGTCATCATAACTGAGGTCAAAAATGAGAAAATTGCGCAACGTGTACAGTTAAAAGGACGAGTATTTTAAGTGAGTAAAACTCTCATCATTTTCTCAGTTAAATCCACAGTCAGACTTCAATCCCAGCCAACAAGGCACTCAGATCACTTAGAAGCTTTGTTCAAGACTGAGGAATGCGGAATTCTTTAAATCTCGTGTAAAGGGCCGCATACGCGATCAGTTAAAATGCGCAAATTACCTGCTCTATAGTAATGTGCAAACTAACTGAACTGAGAAATGAGCCTCTGTTGCCTTTACACGAGACTTAAAAAATTGCGCATTCCTTAGTCTTGAACAAAACCTCTGAGTGATCTGAGTGCTTTGTTGGCTGGGATTGAGATGGGGAAAGCAGGACTGTGGATTTAACAGAAAAAATGAGTTTCATTCACAGTCAGTTAAAATACTCGTCCTCTTAACTGCACAAACTGCGCAATTTACTCATTTTTACTTTCTCATATACGAAGTATATTGAGAAAGTATTGTAATCGCGAAAAAATTCGACCTCGAGATTTTGACGGAAATATACGTTTAAGATGTAGCTGAGTCCGAAAAAGTGGTTTCCGCAATGCCGTCTCTCTGTCTGTAATTGGCTCCGGAGCCTAAACGGTAGAGCGAAAATGAATGAAATCTCGTACTTAGGCATTTTATCATACTGAACAGAGTATATGAAGAAATGGTTGACATTGCTCCATAATTAAGGGAAGTTTATTTTACGCATTTTTAACAACAATTTCATTTTCTCAAAAACGACTCGAACGGTTTTGATCAAATTTCGTACAGTTACTTGGGTTTACGTCTTCAATAATACTACACAGTTCATATTTCTCAAAAAATGAATATAAGGCTAGTTTATTCTTGGGCAACTTTAACAAACATTGGATTTTCTAAAAACCGGCTAGAACGATTTTGACAAAATTTCGTAACGTTAGTAGAGTATACGTCTGCAATAATACTACATACTTCATATTTCTCAGAAATTATTCTTGGGCAACTTTAACAAAAATTGGATTTTCTAAAAACAGGCTGATACGATTTTCATTTTCAAAAGGTAACTAAACGATGCATTATTATATGAGAAAGTTTGTACAATGTATGTTGTACCGATTTTTTACCTCAGTTATGACGACACACAGTTAATTTGCGCATTTTAACTGATCGTGTATGGGACCCTTAAGGGCAACAGAGGCTCATTTCCCAGTTAGTTTGCACATTATTTTAGAACATTTAATTTGCGCGTTTTAACTGATCGTGTATGGGGCCCTTAACGCGACGATTTTACATATCAGTTTATTGAAGAGTTTTCGTATTAAAGTAGAAACGTCCGAGCGTCTAAAATAGTTTGAAAGTGATTACATATACTTTTAAGAACCGAATGTAATACCGACTTTTCTTTTCATTCAAATGGAAAGTTGATTTCAAACGCGCAACTGAAATTAAAATACTTGTTAATGGCTGGTTATTCTTTCATGCCATTCGCTATGGGAGTGTTTATCGCTACTGGTTCCGGACACGGAAATGTCTCTCTCGAGGAAAACTAATACCATCTTTCGCCCTTCTGCAACGCGTTACTCGGTCATCCGGATTGACACGAGGCCGTTCTTTTTTAACCCTCGCAGACTGCGACTGAGCGACATGATATAAAGCGAGGTAGAACGCAATTTTTATATTCTAGAAACCATATCAGTCTAAATTTCAGGCTCGTTGTTAAAAGATGCCATTTAGCGGCGGAATAAATATCGTTTAATTCTAGGCTCGTATTTACGGTTTTCAACGTAATGCTATTATTTTTAAGGCAACAGAAATCCAGGGACGAAAAAGAATTACGTATTAACGGAACTACCGAACTATAACGGAACTACAGGATATTAATGAATACCACTAATTCAGCAATATTACATTTATTTAATAATTCAATACGTAAGGTAGTTCCGTTAAACTGACTGACCTGTCTCGACATTTACAAACCCTATCACTGGACAACGGGGAGGGATACTTCGGTTCCGGGCGGGGCGAAGGGCTCGGTAGCGCCTGGAGACGACTACCCATTAAAACAAAGCGAGCCGAAGGCTCGTCAATATATCCTTTCAATGTTATATCCTCTTGACTGTTGCGTCGCAAATTGAGAGGATATATTGACGAGCCTTCGGCTCGCTTTGTTTTAATGGGTAGTCGTCTCCGGGCGCTACCGCGCCCTTCGCCTCGCCCGGAACCAAAGTATCCCTCCCCGTTGTACGGTGACTGGGTTTGTAAATGTCGAGACCGGCCAATCAGTCATGGGTTAGCAACAGTCAAACGAGATATAATAAATGTAATATTGTTGAACTAGTGGTATTCATTAATATCCTGTAGTTCGGGGTAGTTACTTTATAATTCGGTAGTTCCGTTAATACGTAAGTACCGAATGCTTTTAAGTTATTATAAATAGCCAAAGGAATTTTAAAATTTTCGTGAGCAAGTAGAAGTTACGACACGCTAGATAAACTCATAAACCTATAACATAAAATGCAAAAAAAGATACAAACAATGAAAATCACACAAAGGATGCAAGCGAACGATTTAAAAATAGAAATATGAATGTTAATCGAGATAAAACTTTTTTAATTTAAGCAAATGTTCATGTCTAAAGAAGTTAATTTTCGTATTGTTTAACATTTCAAAGTTATCTGTACCTTTATAATAATCCTGAAAAGCTATATTAAACACCATGACTCAAAGTACATCTAATTCTATCACCTCTGGCCGATGCCTCGAATAATTGGCTTCCGAGAACAAGAGAAAAATTATTTCGTTTATATATTTTTATGTAAAATAACTAACATTTTATTCAAAATGTATACATCTGCATAAAAAATGTCGCTAATAATGCAAAAACGAACTCTTAAAGAATAAAAAACATCTCATGCACTCACTATGAGGGTAATTTTTGGATAAAAATAGTCACAAGAATTTATTCCGTTCTAATGCTTGGGGTCTTATAACGAAAGAGCTTTTTCCAAAACTGCTATTCAAAACTAGAATATATTGCTTTATAGGCGAAGTATATAAAATTAATATATGAAGTATATATGATAGAAAGTCATTTCCATTTGCTTCTCTGAAATTTAACCATAATAAACACGTGTTCATGCTTAAAAACAGTCTATATAAAATTATCGAAAAAATTGAAAATTTCTCTAACATAAGTTCTGAAAATGGTTTTAAAAAGTCAAAGCTTCTTTCATAACAAAACACAAAAGAAAGAGGCTTCCTCTATTGATTTAAATATTAAGACGACAAACCCCGTCGCTATTCCACATGATGAATAACAATATTAATAATAAAAACCTTCTATTTACTTCGAGCGAGGCATAACAAATCAGAACTTCTCGGCTCAGTTTATGACACAGAAGACAAATACCACTTCCATTTCAATGGAATCAGAGCCTCCAAACAAAAGCCGAAGCAAAAGTTCATAGGGGAAAATCAAAAAATAAAAACTTAGGAATACAAAGAGGAAGGGCCAAAATCCGAGAGAAAGGGAGGACGAAAAGTTTTTGAACCAGTCAGAGAGGCACAATGAGAAAAATAGAGAGAGAGGCAGGGAGGGAGGAGAGAGAGAGAGAGAGGCAGAGAGAGGGAGACAGAAATGGAGAGAAATAAACGAAAGAGAAAGGATATGAAAGGAGTTAGAAGTGAGACACGGAGAAAGAATGAGAGGGAAGGAGAGATAGAAGAGGGAGTATAGGAATATGGAAGACAGCAGAAAGATTAAGAAGTAGAGGAATAAACGGAAAGAAACGAGAGCAAAAGATGTAGATGAAGAATGAGAGAAATAACGAGATAAAGTCAAGGTGACAAAAGATAAAGGAGGCAGGGAGATGAGAGAAAAGAAGGAACTCGAGCAAAAATTTCCGAGATTCTTCAGAGTGGAAAATTAGACAAGAAAAAGAGCGGTTTGTGTGGAGAACAGAAAGAGTGATGAACTGAAAACATTCCAGTAAGGAGACTTCACACTTCATATTCCATCATTCACAAGCTATAAAATCAAACAATATAATCCTGCACGCCAAAGAAATTCAGTTTTGGAGCAATAATGCTTAATTTCCCAAGAATCTGTCCATTTAACATTGCCGTTTAGGAAAGGGTAGTTCCTCAACCTCCAACTTTCTATGGGTGTGACATGAACTTCCATAGTCATTATAGATTCGTATTTTTCTAAAGCTATGCGTCAGAAACTCGAAATAGCGTTGTTTCAGATGCGAGACATAGAAACGCTTTCACTTTTCAATCTTAAATGTCACCATCACAAACTTGTGACTATGCAACTAAATCATAAAAAATCACTTCCCGTTAGAAAACCGTGTATCTACAAGCTGTACCAATGCAAGGGTGCATCAAGTGCAAAAACTAAAGTGTGGAGATAATTGAAATTTAATTATTGAATAAGCAATTAAAAATTAGATCTTGCCACTAATATTCTCAATTTATATTACAGTATACCTGATGAGGTTAGTTTTGAGTACCTTTAATATTTTTTGCATAATTTCATATTTAAGAAAAGCATTATCTCAAAAATGATTTTTTTGCACTTGATACGCAGAAGACAACTCAGGTTTCGATTATAAAATACCCAAAATTCGAAAAATTTTCGTGCATATACTGCCGAACTCCCTCAAGGAGATATTTTGTCGTCACATTCGTGAATTATAAAATGTACATAGTTTCATAACCAAAAGTTTCGATAACTCGAAAACTTTGCTTACCTTTAAGTTTGGACAATAATTCCTAAGTTAATGGTACGCAAGCAGCAGAAAAACAAGAATATTTATAATAGAACAAAATCAGGTAGGTTTTCAAGCAATGTGGCAGAAAACTGTTACTGCTACATCTATATCGATATCAATAACGGGATTATTCGACGGAAAACCTCTGAATACGAAGAACCTAACTAGTACACTTTCATATCTTCCGTTTCCTTCTCCGTATTTACTTAGTGACTTAAGAGAAAAACATCTCCATCTCGAAGGCGCGCTACCAGAAACACTAATTTCCTTAATCTCCGGAGCGCAGTCCCTTTCCAACCCGCGAGGCTAGAAACTCACACCAACATATCCCACACGTCGGAACGATGAAGGGAGCCTGAATTATGTTTTCACTCCTTAAACCGTCTGTTTCCGTTTCGATTGGTTTCCTTATGGAACCGATTAATCTCCCAGTCTTGCCTCATCCCAAGGACCCCCCTATTACCTCTCTCTCCGTGTCGGATCCTGCCCTTCACTAACGCTCGTCGCTTTCGCCTCCTTTCACGACGTGCATCCGTCCTCGATTCTTGGGGGAAAACAAAAGAACGCGAAATTCTTCATCGGATTGCCTTCTATTTTGGTGCCGACAACCTTCGTGTTTCGGTTGTTTTTGTCAAGTTTCAAATGGCTGCTTGATTTTTAACGTTTAGTGACAGTAATCTGCACGAACTAAGCAGTAGCTCTTTTTTTATCCTTGAAAAAATAAATCAGTGTTGCATGCATTGCGCAAACTTCCTCATTCCCGTACGCTTCTACTCCATATAATAATGCAATTGGTTGCATTAATACGTATTTTCGCGCCGCAAATAATTTCTCGTAGTTTGAATACTGGTAACAAAGCTGCTGAGTGGGGAGAACTTTCTACAAGCTGGTCGTAAAACTCGAAATGTTATAATGTCAATGGGCGCTATAAAGTTGATTTTTTTGTACAATTAGATTATGCAGTATTAATTACGACAATGATATCAGTAACTGGATACATTTAAAATAAAATGCAACCATTTTTGAATAAATCGACATTTTGTAAACGTCGACAAGAGTATATTACCCTCCATTCTCACGCTATTTGGTTAATTTCAATAACAATTCTACTGCCTGTGACACACTGTATAAATACGAGTTTTGAACAGATTCTTGTAAAATCTATTGTCCTCTATAGCCTCCCACGAACGACGGACTTCATAGGGACAGAATAGCAAAAACCACATTTTTAGACAACGAGGCACCTAAAACATGCATGTTCAACAAAAATTTTTCACGATCAAAATACTTCACATATGAGAAAGTAAATGTAAGGATGTCAGTTGAACGCCAAAGATAATCGGAAATGTAGATGATCGTTAATAGATGTCGATGACTACCAACCGATAATTTTCTCTGTATTTCGCGGAATTTTGATTTTTTTCTCACAAATTCTGTTCAACTTAATATCGTAAGTGAAATTTTTACCGCAAAACGAATTACACACTGGTTGTCCACACGTGTTTAAAATCAACGCAATCTTAAATTAGTTTACTTTTCATCTCAGGAAAGAATTTCAATGGAATCCGTCTTTTGATCCGATGGAATCGCTTTTATAATCTCTCCAACAATGGACAATGGAGAAAGAGAACAGAAGGCGCCTGGACCGAACTGTGGGAGTAAAAAAAGATAATGGAACAGGGGAGAAAGAGGAGTAGGCGAGAGGATTTCCATTGTTGTGGCGAGAGATAGGGTAAGAGTGATAGGACGAGAGGTAGAATGGAAGTTGGTGCGGAGGAAAGGGATACGAGGGCGAACATATCCAAGCATAAGAAAGAATGCCTCGAATGGTTTTACGGAGTGATAGGAAGGGAACTAAGCCAGTCGGAGTGTCTAAGATAGATTAGCGAGTTCACTAGAAAACGTAATTAATAACAAAAGTTTCAATTAGAATTTTATAAGTTGTACTAAGCTCTTGATCTTTCATAGACCGCGAAGAGTCACGCTTGTGGCTACTGAACTGTACAGAAATGAGAGAGTTCAAGAGATTGGGACATGCGAATAATTAGTTAAAGAGTAAAGTATTGGAAGGCTACGGTTTCAGTAATTAGAGGATGACAAAAATGTGAAGGGAAAGATGGGAACTGGTAAAAAGCGAGAGAAGAATTGCAAAGCGAATTATATAAGAAGCTTTTATTCACCGACTGCTATCTTTCCATAGGAGAAAAGAATCGCAGGTGCTATGCATTGTCGGTTGCCTGTATTTATGGCAGCATGCACGTTTTGGCGATTTTTTCCTATATACTCCCCAGCAGCTTATTCAAGATCAACCAAATTTATACCATATGTAGCTCTAATGTAGAACTATCTATCCTAGAATTTTGACGTTTTCAGCATACGTCATTTTTTTAGTTATTTTGTACACGGACGGATGACCCGAACACTTAGGCGTTTTTTTTTAGCAAAAAGCCTTAAAAATTTGGGAAAATCTTAATTGTAAAGTAACTAAAAACATAAAATTTATAGAAACATACAATAAAGATATTAAAATGATAACATTTTATAGCGACAAAACGCATAAATGGAGAGAATGCGAGAGAAACGGGTGAAAAATGACAACAGAGGTAAGAAGAACTCACTCTAGGAAAGGCAAGGATGACAAAGACAAACTCGCGTTGAGGAACAACACCAAAGGTAAGATATAAGGAGAAAAGAGAATGGATACATAAAAGTGACAGAGGAAGATACATATGAGAGAAAAATGAACGCGATACAATGCTGAAAAGTGGAAAGACATAGATTCAAAGGCTTAAGAGAGAGAGAGTCGGCGGTGAAGTTGAGAGGGCTAAGGGTACAGGATAAATGAGATAAGAGAAGGAAAGGTTAAACAAAGAGTCGAGAGAAGAAAGGACCCTGAGGCGAAGGGTGAGATTCGGGGCGGCGAGAGAAAAGCGTTATTCATCTGTTCGTGAGCCGAGAAAGGAAGGAAAACCTGGGCAAGGGTAAGAAAGGAAGATTGCGTAGAAATGTGAGGGAGGAGAGTTAGGGGGAGGGGGAGGGAGGGGGGAAAGAGATCGGAGGAAGTTGGAAGATAAGAGAGCGCAGTGTGCAAGAATTGTGAAAGTGCCAGAATTGAGAGGGAATAATAATTTACGATGGACTATCAGACGGGAAACGCTTGGAAAACATGCAAAATTCGCAATGAAAAGAGAAAAACATAGCAATTCTTCGGGAAACGCGATCCTCTTTAATCCATTACGAAATTGTGCCGACGTTACGAGCTAATGGCGTGGGTTTCCGGAATTTTTGTTATAATTGTCGTATTTATCCTAGATATATACTAAGCGAAGAAGAGAAACTGCTATTTTGCTCGTTACATATACACTAATGGAATTAGACGTATGCTATCTTCTAACTTAAGCTAAACTCTGATTAAAATTAGCTTTCTAAAGAAGATAACATTACATAAGAGTTTAATGTAAATTCCGTGGACAAAAGAAGTATGGATAAGACATGTCATACCTATGACTTATGTCATAAGTAATAACTACCCAGAAAATATGTAAACTTTTTAAGTGAACTCATTGATGAAATTTCCTTCGCATACCCTACCTAAGTAAACGATCTGAATCCACGTGAATTTATTAAGCATATATCAATGAATATCTTCATGACACGGCGAAAAGGAAATTATATAAAATTTACTAAGAAAAAAAAAACAGCATCATAACACGAAAATTGAAAGAGAAAATGTTCGCTCAATTCTGCGCGTTTTTAAGGGACCCAACAGCCTTATATATCAAACCATCGAACTTGGCGGAATTCACTGACGCAACAAAATAGCACAGAATATTGGCAAAAGCAAGCGGGCACGCCGCGAAGATTCTACGCCGAATAAAATCTGAACCTTTAGTAATGCATTAGGAATTCAAGAATCGTCTGAATGAATAATATATGTGTTAGGAGGAGGTGGAGGGGAGTTTGAATACAGAAACAGCCTCAGGGCAACGATCATTACGAAACAATGATATAATGAAATAATGGCGTACAAAATAAACTCGCAGATAGCCAGAAAGCTGTATCCTGGTTGGTGCATAACAAACGAACATAAGCTTTTTCCTTTCCTTAAATTAATCTGAAATATAGCTAAACAATGAATGTTTATGTAAATATAAACGCTATTTATTTTACGAATTTAAACAAACGCTAACCTCGCCGCTAATAGCACATTTTATTCCAGACCTATAAAAGTTATATGGAGAATTACGCGTCAGAAATCGAGATGAATGAATTTACGTCAGTTTTTAATTTTATATAAGAATTTTTTTTCGCAGAAAAATGAAAGGAAAGTCAATTAAAAACACTTTTACCTAAACAAACATAATATTAAACGACCATCCTAGTTCAAAAAGATGTCTATATATGCTTTTTAGAAATTATTTCGAGAATAATGCCCTTTTCCTACGACGTATAATTTACATCTAATACACCAGTAAAACCTTTCGCTAAAAATTGTCCCCAAGAACTCCGAAGGACCGCAAAAAACGTTTATGGAAACGCATTAAATATCTAGAAGGTATTTCTAGTGCCTTCGATAACGGGAAGATTTCTTCTTTGGCGCGAAGAAAGGAAACAAACGGAGAGCAAGCAAGCAATTTTCAACGCGAAATTTGTAGCAACGACGACAATGGCGAAAACGATTACGTCGAACGGGATTGGCGGACGAAGAAGAAAGAGCTTTCGTTTCGTTTCGAGAGAGAGAGAGAAAAAGAGCGAGGGAGGCAATCCGAAGAAAGTTATGTCCGAAGCTCGAGAGTGCCGTAAAAACCTCCTTAGGTACTTCAAACGCATTTTTTCGCTCCGAATTTGACATTGAAACACGACGACTCGCCATCTTAAGAGCCAGGAAACTAAGAAACGACAGTAGGGTGAGAGTAAAACGGAGAAAAGGGGAGAGAAAGGGGGACAAAATGAGGGGGAAAAGAAAAGAGACGAGCATGAGAAAGTGAAATGAGTGGAGAGAAAGATAAAACTGATAGTGTTATCCATGAACATGGATAAAAATAGCGCATTTTTAGGCGCGTTTCGCTTACAGCGTGAGCGCCTATTATCGTCGGTCGGTCGGTCCGTCCGTCCGTCCGCATGTTCGTTCTCCGCTTCTACAGAACGGATTTTCATGAAATTTTATATTATGGACTTAAAATCAAATATAAGAAGAAAATCGCAAAAATGAATCTCGTACGCCAATCAGGGGTACCACTTTACTGGGGACAAAAAATTAAATTTTCGTCATATCTCGTAAAGTATTGCTCATATCAAAATATTTTTCAAATAAAAGTTGTAGAACTGGTACAGAGGAGTATTTCCTTTCCTATACATTTTTATCATAGAAGTAGCCGTTATCGAGAAAATCAAACAAAAACGTCTTAAATCGAGTTGAACAAAATTTCTTGCATGGGTACTTCTTCATTGTTGTTAACATAATCTCACAAACAAACGTTTAATTTCCTTACGTGTGCATGTAATATTATTGAATAGGAAGAAAATGGATTATTTATGATGAAGAAAAGAACTTTAAAACGCTATTTCCCTTACGTACAGGTATATAATTTCTTTCTAATACTCCATTACACGAAACGCACCCATTTGTGAAACGGTGTACACTTTCCTAACTTGTTTCTTTTATTATTGAATTCAGAACTATTTCGTGTTTAATTTCGCTATGAAGATTTCTGCCATTAACCTAATTGACAATCTGAGAATAATATGAAATTTGATTACCTACCCCGTTATCTGAGTAAATTTAGCTTCTTATTTTTTGTGGTTATGCGCCATGTATTCGGTCACTAATGTCTCGATTGTAAGTGGCATCAATATGAAAATGTATGCTCAAAATTACATCTTTTGTGCCTTTGGAGACATTATTTATTTTAATGGGTATTTACCCGATCCTGTATATTTTTACAAACTCAAATCTCAAGAAAAATAAATGGCAATACAGATCACATAGTACAGCCTGCAAATTTCAGTCCTATATCTATTTACCGTTTACTTGCTATTTAATTTATTGCAGAGACAGGCAGACAAAGCGAAAACTAGATCGTTTATGAAGTAAAACGAGCTAAAAAGAGTTAAAGAAAGCAGAAAGAGGGCAAAATAAAAAGGAAAAGGAGACAATTGAAGGAAAAAAGGAAGAGAGAGAAAGAGACAGTTGGAGGATGATGAGAGACAGGAGGATGGGGAGTAAGAGGGTGGGAATCGGTCGTGAGGATGAGGGAGAAGCGTTGCAGAACCATCTCCCTTCACTCAATAACTTTCTCGGCCAATGACACCCAGCTAAGCCTTAGAATGACAATGAGGATCGCTTAGCGGCACGATAGATGATTGGCTCAACGACAGACGGATGAGTGCGCAGTGCCGCATAAAATGGGTGGGGGTTGGAAATGAATGAATCTGATGGAACCTTTTTTTTTGGCTGCACGTACTTGGCCCCCTCTCGCTAGGTTGCTCTTTCCTCTGCTATGTTGCGTAAACCTAAAATATGAGAGACTCTTTAAAAAAAGAAATGCCGTTTAGGCTTGTTTTATTTTCACCCGCGTTGTTTCTGACGAGTGTGGGCAGGGATATTATAATTTTTAATCGAGATTTATTTTCCTTCCTACATTAAAAATCATTCTCCTAGTAAAATAATAGGTTTAAAATTAAGCAATACCAATGAGATGGCATAGCAGCGAATTGCGAGGGATAAAAATAAAAGATAAGAGGATGTAAGCGCTATATAAGGCAATTTTTAAAGGTTATTACCAAATACTGACGAAGTAATGAATTCTACGTGGTACTGATTAAAGTGCGTTAGAGTCAAGGCCATTCATCGAGTTGAAATATTACTACATAATAGTGAACGTTCTGCAATATCAATAGAATCGATAAATATCGGCGTAATGATACACCTTAAAATGCCAGGCAAGTAGTGAAAAATCTTGGATTGTACGACAGCACGAGTAAAAGAAAAGATTGTAATATTAGCCCAAATAAGACTATTCGTTTGAGTTCATCCGTATGTTACTAGAGAAAAAACAATGCAGCCGAAGCCCTAAATAAATAAAATATGGTTCTTTAATAATAATACATCTAAATGTTCGAAAATGTGGCTCCAAATTTTTATAACCTCAATGTCAGCTATGGTTAAAGTTCTCTCTGTTTACATATCTAACTCACCCAAATAAGGGACACTAGACGTATTCGTAATACCGACCGTCATAACATTTGTCCTCCGCAGAGTTTACCGTGTTAACTACACTCGTATCCCGCTACGAACATAAAATCCTAATGCCCGACTGGTACGCCATGTACACGCAAACAACCACTACAGCTTATCTTCGTTTTTTCTACTAATCAAACACCACCTGTATATGTATTTTTTATACGTAACGGAACATATCCTTGACACGGAAAAAATACCTTTGCAGCCGCTATATAAACAGAGCTGCGACGAGGAAAATAGACAAATTTGTTAAACCCTCTGCCGCAATCGCATTCCTTCCTCTCCTTCTATCTCTCTCTGCGTCGGAGGTTCGGGTCTGAAACTATCGATTCACTCCAAACACACCGTGTGAAGCATAATATCCGGCTAAGAGCGACCTCATGCATGTGCAATATGCTAAACGATCCCATCGCCCTCTGGCGAGTCTATATTCAAAGGCACGCGCCGCACAGCAATAAAATAAAGCTCCCGGTTTATTCAATCTTTTTCATTGCTGTGGCCGCAGGTCGAAGACTACAACGAGGATAACTTCTGCGATTAATTCCTGATAAAAAAGAAAAACATGGCGGAATATTTCAATAAATTATATTTTCGAGATTGGCGATTCGGTTTAAAAACTCGATACCTTACGATTGTAACGATCATCCGTTCAAAATATCGATGAAAATACGAAAGTATTTAGATCAAATAGAAAATGGAGTTCTCGTAAAATTTATGGTAGATATCTCTCGATGAATCTATGCGAATTAATATGAAAGAGACCATTCCAGTAACGGCATTAATATTTATATGCAAAGTTTCCATTCATTTGCAATGTACTCGTAATATAAATCAGCTAAACCTGACTTTATTTTAAACTTACTAACTACTAAGATACAATAACTTATGCGACAAAACCATTTTAACTATCAAATAAACAATCATTAACTCCGGTTATCGCAATTTTTTTTTCGATTTCTAACACATGTGAAATATTCCTTAAGCAATTAAATGAAACTGCATCACTGTTTCAGTAGGTGACATCGACATACCTAAATCAGAAAAAAATGCTTAACCTCATATTTAAGAAATAAAAAAAATCCTTTTATTGCATGTACACCGCTAAAAATTACGTCCGTGATCTAAATTTTGAATCTCAATTATTGAAATTTCTTTTCATCATCGATCTATCTCATGCAGAAACCATTGAGGTGAGAAGGACGCTTTTTCAAAGCGCAAGTAAAAAAGAATTAAACGACTATAAAATAAGACACGAAATGAAGCTCGGGTAGCTGCCTGCCCGTGCTTCGTTTTGCTAGTACCGTTACCTTGTGTCACTCTTCCCCTCGTCCCCAAGGTCTCACAGCACGAATGGAAACACCCAGGAGCCAAATAACGGCCGGAAAAATTTCCTCCGAGACACATAATTAGGAAGTCGCGGGTCAGTTAGGGAGGCTTGCGTGCTTGTGGGTCGCAATATTCAGTGGAATCCGTACGTGGCACTGATCCATTCGGTGTCGAAATTTTTGGAAGCAGGACGACCGCGTTTTAATTTGCGGAAGCGTCTAAATAGTTGCTTCTAAAATGACGGCGACAGATATGATGACGGGTTAGACATATTTCCCGTTCTCATCGTAACGAACGTATGCCATTTTGAAATCGTGACGCACTAGGACGACAACTTTACTGCATCATGGAAATACCCTAGGGCAGCGATTCCCAACCTTTATGCATCCACGACCCCCTTATCCCCATCTAATAATTATTAAATGAAACATTAATTTCAAAATATTATAAATATGTATTACATTTGCACTCAGGAGCGGCCCGACGAATTTTGGCGCCCCGGGCGAGATAACATCTCAGCGCCCCCCTCCGTCAGTGTTTGTTGAGATATTTACAGACTTAGGTTAATTTGTTTAACGCTCTGTATAACTTATTGATAATGAATAAATAACATGAATTTCATCATGATTCTAGCCTGTAATGAATAGATAGATGATCGGTATAGTGCCCCCAACAATTAGGCGCCCCGGGCAGCCGCCCGGCTCGCCCATACCTCGGGCCGGCCCTGTTTGCACTAGTATGGTTTTTCATAAATATATCCATACATTTAATTAATAAATTAATAAACTATTTAACTGATGTCTAAGTTAGATCAAATCTAAAATCCTACTCATAAATTGGAAAAGTAAGTATTAATTTAGTATTATTTATTTTAAAGCAATCTTAGAAACAGATAAAATTAGAAAATAAAAAAGCAGTGGAATCATTTAAGAATTTGTAACTCCATAAATTGCCGCGCGATTTTAAATATTAATGAAAGCCGCACGTATTTAATATTGTTAAAATTAGCTAAGCGCCTTTCAAAGCTGATAATATATCATCGATTAGTTATCGCTTCCGGCACCTACTTTTTATATTTAGTATGTATAATGCCAATAATTTGAAAATACATAGTAAGCATATAATTTAATCATAACATTGACATTTATTCAAGAACAAGCACTTAAAAAAGTACGTGTTTTAGGTATCTCCAATAGTCACAAGATCATAAAAGCCATGACTGTTCTTGAATTTTAAAAGTTATAAAACGATTTCGATAATTATCCGTTGAATTGTCATTCTTTGTTTAGCCGCGGATCATTTCCACAGAAAAATTGTGAATTATACCGTTTGTTCAAATACATTATAACTATAAAATTCACCTAAGCTATATTAACTACATGAATTTTGAATATCAATCTCTATCGTATTTTATGTATATTACATCATGTTTTTCTTTTTCTTTTTAGGTAAGTTTCCGCACCGGACTGGGTATTCCTAAAGAATTTTTTATTGAAGCCCTCGAGTAAGTACGCTTTGAACACTGAATATTTCCTGGCACCGGAGATACGTGTTAAGTTCTTCTCATATTACTTTTTGACAATAAATAGAAAGCATAAAGTTTAACTATAAACTACGAAAATACAAAAATTTTGAAAAATAAATCTAATTCTTGGTTTACTTTACTACATTTTCTACAACAGCATGCTCCGCATTTTCATTTTAAAATGTTATTTTCAATTCTCACCGATATATATCATAGTATATGGTAGAACGCAGTGGCGTAGATACCGCCCGGGCAGGCCGGGCGAAGCCCAGGGGCCCGTGCTTAAGTGGGGCCCGCAAGAGATTGAATGTTGGGACCAAAATGTTAAGAATTTATTTAACTTTGCCTGGACAATTTTGAACCATCTTTCTCATGAAAAAGAAGAAACATTCCGTACACCCAAAGGAAGCAGTATAGGCATAAGAAGTCTACGGCCTAATCCTCACTTACGGGATAAATACAAAACGATGATGAAATACAATAAGAATAAGCCAAGATAATGTGCAACCTTAATTAAGCAGCATAGGGCCATGTGGTTAGGTGAATAGACTGTTTACAAAGAGTATAAACAGATTCCTTACAAATAAGCGTCTTGCAGACGATGCTGTTTCGGTTATGGGACAACGGACGGTTTCGGGCGCTTAGGACCGAAGGAAAAATACTTGCAGAGCCGTATTGATGGCGGTGCGAACGGTGCGACTGCACCGGGCCCCGCGCTTCCTATAAAAAACACTTGTCATATTTATAAAAGTACACGCATTTAAATAAAGTTTGAAAAATATCGATGTGTCATAGTGAGAGAGATTGCTTTAGTTATTTAAATTAACCATTAAAATTTTTTGATGCGTAAGAGGCCCCGCGTGCACACTTTGCACCGGGCCCCGCGATTATCCTAGCCTGCTCTGAACACTGGATTTGGGTTTGGTGATTGGTCCACTTCCCATAGCACGATACTGCTTTGCAATAGCTAACTCAGTTTGAGATTTTATCTTCGTGCTGATGGAAGTCGGTTCTCTCGTTAGCGATCAACGATAACAATTATTTCATCTACATAATATTTTCGTTATTGTGAGGGTCAATCGGGTAGACTTACAAACATTTGAGCGGATCCAAAAAACGAAGAACGCATTTTAAATCTGGGCGAATTTCTCTCCTGAAACTACGGAATACGTACACTTATAGTGTGGCCCGAAAAAAATTTAGCCCGGGGGCCCGCCAGTGGTAGAGTGGTTCGAGTGTTGACTTTCCAGTGTTCGAATCCTGGTGTTAATAACTGTTTGTTGTCAGGGCATATAGCACTCCGTCAGTCGGAATGGACTTTAAGCAGTTTGACCTCTTGCTGTTTCTTGCAAAGATTAGGTTAATGCCGGTATCGATTTTTCCCCTTTCCTTCTATGTGAACGTGTTTATACTGAAAATCCAAAAGGGCGAAGATTTTTTAATTTAACGAATCAAAATGATCCCAAGAGTAAATTTAAAAGTTGTTTTAGAAAATCTTCATTTATATTCCATCCAGCTAGGTTAAGACGGATTAAAACCACACCTAATTAGTGTCGTAAATCATTCATCCGAAAGATAAATACCACCGGAGAGAACTCTCGTGCATCACGTAGCCCAAAAACTAAATTTTAATCTCACCACCGCATCCACATTCACCCGAGACTTTAATTTTAATATTTTTTTTTGATAATCCATCATCCACTTTGTCCCAACACAATCACTAAATCCCGAAACCATTGAAAGCGAGCCATTCAGCACGAAAGAACCATTTTTACTTTCTCATATACGAAGTACGTATGTTGAAAAATTATTGTTATCGCAAAAAAATTTGATCTCGAAATTTTTATGAAAATTACGTTTTAGGTGTACCTGAGTCCGAAAAAGAGGTTTTTGCAATGTCGTCTGTCTGTGGGTCTGTCTGTTCGCGGCTATAGAGCATAAACGGTAGAGCGAAAATGAATGAAATCTTGTACTTAGGCATTCTATCATACTGAGCAGAGTATATGAAGAAATGGTTGACATTGCTCCATAATTAAGGGAAGTTTATTCTACGCAATTTTAACAATAATTTTTTTTTCTCAAAAACAGCTCTAACGATTTTGATCAAATTTCGTACAGTTACTTGGGTTTACGTCTTCAATAATACTACACAGTTCATATTTCTCAAAAAATGAATATAAGGCTAGTTTATTCTTGGGCAGCTTTAACAAACATGGGATTTTCTAAAAACCGGCTCGAACGATTTTGACAAAATTTCGTAGTTACTTGAGTATACGTCTGCAATAATACTACATATTTCATTTTTCTCAAAAAATGAATATAATGCTAGTTTATTCTTGGGTAACTTTAACAAAAACTGGATTTTCTAAAAATCGGCTGATGCGATTTTCATTTTCTAAAGATAACTAAACGACGCATTAGTATATGAGAAAGTTTGTACAATGCATGTTTTACCGATTTTTACTTTCTCATACTAAGTATCGAGAAAGTATTGTTATCGCGAAAAAAATCGACCTCGAGATTTTTACGGAAATATACGTTTTAGGTGTCGCTGAATCCGAAAAATTGGTATTCGCAATGCCGTCTGTCTGTCTGTTACTGGCTCTGGAGCCTAGACGGTAGAACGAAAATGAATGTAATCTCGTACTTAGGCGTTTTATCATACTGAGCAGAGTATACATAGAAATGGTTAACATTGATCAATAATTAAGAGTAGTTTATTCTACGCATTTTTAACAACTCCGATTTTCTCGAAAACGGCTCTAACGATTTTGATCAAATTTCGTACAGTTATTTGAGTTTACGTCTTCAATAATACTGTATAGTTCACATTTCTCAAAAAATGAATATAAGGCTAGTTTATTCTAGGCAACTTTAAGAACAATTCGATTTTCTCAAAAACGGCTCTAACGATTTTGATCAAATTTCGTACAGTTACTTGAGTACAAATCTACAATAATACTACGTATTTCATTTTTCTCAATGAATGAATATAAGGCTAGTTTATTCTTGGGCAACTTTAACAAATATTGGATTTTCTAAAGACAGGCTGATACGATTTTCATTTTCTAAAGATAACTGAACGACGCATTAGTACCTATATATGAGAAAGTTCGTACAATGTATGTTGTACCGTTTTTACTTTCTCATACGAAGTATCGAGAAAGTATTGTTTTCGCGAAAAAATTCGACCTCGAGATTTTTACGGAAATACACGTTTTAGGTGTCGCTGAATCCGAAAAAGTGGTTTTCGCAATGCCGTCTGTCTGTCTGTCTGTTACTGGCGCTGGAGCCTAGACGGTCGAACGAAAATGAATGAAATCTCGTACTTAGGCATTTTATCATACTGAGCAGAGTATACATAGATATGGTTGACATTGATCAATAATTAAGAGTAGTTTATTCTACGCATTTTTAACATCAATCCGATTTTCTCAAAAACGGCTCTAACGATTTTGATCAAATTTCGTACAGTTACTTGAGTTTACGTCTTCAATAATACTGTATAGTTCATATTTCTCAAAAAATGAATATAAGGCTAGTTTATTCTAGGGAACTTTAACAATAATTCCATTTTCTCAGAAACGGCTCCAACGATTTTGATCAAATTTCGTACGTTTACTTGAGTATACGTCTTCAATAATACTATGTATTTCATTTTTCCCAACGAATGAATATAAGGCTAGTTTATTCTTAGGCAACATTAACAAAAATTGGATTTTCTAAAAACAGGCTCATACGATTTTCATTTTCTAAAGATAACTAAACGACGCATTAGTACGTATATGAGAAAGTTTGTACAATGTATGTTGTACCGATTTTTTTCTCTAGCATTCCGGTATTTTTCTTAGGCGAGCGTAAAAGAAGGCTTCGCTGTCGAGAAAGAATATTAAATTTTCCATACTTTAAGAGAGACGAGAAGAAAGCGAACTATTAATGACCTCCTGGGAAGCCCTACAACTACCATTTTCGGAGGATGGCGAGAAACGAACGCCTAATTCCATTTTCGCCTTCACCTAAAGTTACCGTCGTTGAGGTGTAACGTTTCTTGCCTACGCTGGAGGGGAACCCATCCCTAACGCCTTCTCCCCACTTTGACAAATGACTGGGTCGTTAATTACGGCTCTTCCTAGAGATGGTTTATCCGTGGAGCAGGTGCTTCGTCGAAGAAAATTGGTTATGGAGAGACGGAGAAGGATGGATATGTTTTTATATAAAACGCCCAAATTTTGGACGAGCGAGTGGTATGCGGAAGGCTACGAAACGTCCTACTCGAGTTCGATATTCGAAGAAAGAATACTTAAAGATGGGGACTAATAAATCGTGGCTACACTAATTCGAAAAAAAGCGTGTTTAATTTATAAGAAACAAGAAAAAGTTAGCAATGGACAAACTTTTTAATTCAGCAGTGACCAATTTTGTGCACCAAATTTTTATAGAGAAATAGATTCGTGTATCTGTTTTATGATAATTACCTGGGAATGAATGCAATCAATGATGAAATACACGTTGCCACTGGACCACGATAAAAAATCTGATGGGTCCAGCACATGACTTTTAACATAGAGTAATGAATATGATTGTAATAGTACTTAGGAATCGATTGGGGAGAAAACGAGGTTTCTATTTGCTTTCTTTTAAGAGGTGTTGGTGAGTCAGACAGACGGACAAACCGAACACATAAGCGGATTTAATAAACCGTTAAAAATAAGATTTCGAGATAATCGAGCGATTTCTTTTACGTAATACATCAGTAAATACTTTAGATTTTGAATTTACGTTGCATAATATATGTAAAATGGAATTGACAATTACGTTTCTTCTATAGCCATAAAAAGATTTTTTTAAATAAATTTTAGAATCTATTCTCAGTGAATTATCACTAATGAAGGATTTGTAGCCGAAAAGCGCATCTGGTTTTCTCCTCCTTTTCATAGCTATCGGAAAAAACTTATTTCATCAATTTGATTCAATCCGTAAGATATTTTTTTTCATGAATTCTTTATTAAATGTCCAAATAAAATGCTCCCAAATATCGGTTTTCTGTTAACTAAAAAGCACTCCCTAAGAAAGTTGCGTAGAAAACCAAAAAGAGTCCCATTTGAAGGTGAGAGAACGTGAAAAGGAGAAATTCAGAGAGGAGAAGAGAAAGATTTCTTTAAAATGTCTGGGGAGATTTGTAACTGGAGATTTTTACGATCCCTCGATAAGAGGGACAAAAGAAGAGAAAGCGGAACATTTTTAAACATGGGTAAGCGACACTCTGTGAAAAGAAGACGCATCAAGAAAATAACAATAAACCAATTTTTAAGGCTTTTTATGAGACTCCAAGGCTAGTAAAAGTCATGCGGTGACCGTGAGAACAAATTTCTACATTTCCCTCCTACTTTCTTTACACATAAATATTACAGGACGGTGGTGCAGGAATATGTTTGATACGGCTCATGGGACAGTATTCTGTAATCTTTTAACCATCGAAGCAGTTTAAAATTCAAATGTATAAGATAAATGAAAAGAGCTTCATCGTTAACATTATCATTCGCAAAGTACTAATCATAAAACTAAACTGGTTTATTACTTTCTCCATATACGTAGTATAGAAAAAGTAATGTTTTCATAAAAAAATCGACTTCGAGATTTCAACGGAAACACGTTTTGAAGTCTCTAGAACACGTTTAGACTATTTTCTGAATGTCTGTGTCTGTATGTGATTGTGGGCGCTCTAACACGAAAAGTACTTGCCATATCGTTACCAAATTTCATATATAACACTTCGGTATGAGCACAAAGAGCTGATTAGTTTTTGGACAATACCGGTTATCGGAAGTCGAGGTTTATTCGGTTTTTGCGATATTTCTCCGTTAAAACATCAATATTGTATATACAACTCTACACAAAGGTTATAGAGAATGTAATTTCCTACAACTTTCATTTGAAACAATTTTCCATGTCAGTTATTTTTTAGGAGTTATTTAAAAATAATCGGTTTTTTCGGTTTCCGTCAAATATCTCCTTAAAAACGTCGTCAGTGGTAATTTTCGTGAGGACCAAAGTTGTAGAGAATAATATTTCTTTCAAGTTTTGTTATATCTATACCCCAAATATGGAGAAAGTCATGTGTTGGCCACATCAGATTTTATTTTAATGTATAGACATCAATGAATGATTAAAACGTTCATTTTTCTTCAAAACTATATCCAGTTACCACGATCCACGAGTCATGCCGATTTCGAATGCATAATTAGTTTTGCTGGTGTCCTTTGTCAGAATGCGCAGTCAACCATATGTACATCTGCTCTTCGTATACACGTTGATCGTGTTACGTGTTAGTGAAATCCGAACATTTCGTGGATTAAGTACAGAGAAGATCACAGGGAGCGAAAATCACATTTCCGACGATTTTAATACCAGTGTCGTCGTTTGCCAGATCTCCAAATGTGACGTAAATGCGACATATTTGCAGCTTCATGAATGGCAGCTGGTGCTTTTCGCAATTTTCTCAGTTGGATCCTCGTAATTGTTAAATTTATTAATTTTTTACCTACTCGTTATTTTGAATATATATATATATATATCTCAACTACTGATAAGCCCAAGCGCCTACGAAGAAATATTATTGGAACATTATAAATTATTGCGTATGCATGACGACGGAGGATTATTTTGTTTTCTGGATTCCCTCTGAACGCTTGATCGAATGAGCATTGTAATTAGCTTTCGATAATCGATAGCGGGGAACTTTCTATGCCTTGTTCATTGGCCCTTAACTAAAGTTATTGCATTATATTCCAAACGGATATGCCTAATGAATTTTGAAGAAGAGTTAATATTTAATTTTGAACATTAAAAGTGAAATCAACTATTAAGAATTGAATTGATCATATTATGTAAGATTTATAATTCGTGAGGATATATTACTTGCTTTAATACGTGATCACAGAGTTACTGATTGTTTCTTCGTTGTCGCATTCTTTGGTAAAAATGAAATTTTATAGCTTTATATTTGGAGAATGAAAATGTAAACCGTGTAAAAGGCAAAAAAACCGTTCAACAAACGTGAATGCGATGCATCATATATTAGAGAAATAAATCGAAGAAAGTAAACGACGTTGGAAACAGAGTATACATTACGTAATTTCAGGGACATCTTGCATACACAAATCTGAACATTAATATTTGAAACAGGTGGCAAAATAATAGGAAACAAGTACATATGAATGAATCGCCATTCACGACCAAATCCACAAAACAGTTCCACGGAACAAGAAATTCAACAAACAGGAATATTTTTTTTAAATATGTAGATCTCACTATATCTTATTAAATCGCAAAACAAAACATACTAAATCGACTACGAAAGAGAATAAATAGTAAATCGTGTAAAACATTTGGATTGTATGTGAAAGTCACCTCAAATAGAATTTAAAACAATTTATTTCACTTGATGCCATAAATCCAAATAATTTGAATTTAATGCTACTTGAAAAAGACTAAACCTTATTCGGGTTTGTTCCTTGCTACGAGGCAAAATTAAAAAACCTGAAGTCGATGTCACGTCCTCCGCGACCTTTCTACCTCTGGCGATCCATGGGGAGGTTCTTTTAAAGAAAACAAAGACAAATATATAATCTTTTTTATTCTTTGTGCAATTGAAGCATTTTCGTTTATGAATGTATTCAATTTTAAAAGGACACAAAAACAAATTAAGCCATGCCCGAAGACTAATGGAATGAAAACTTCACTGAGGCTACGTCGCGGCCGAAATGCGCGTTTTTGTGGCTATTGGAGAAACATTGATTTCTCTTATGAAACCTGTGCTAAATTAAGTAAAAATTCCTCAGAAAATGCTTCAGTTTTTCGCATCGCGCAATTATTTTACGAATATTATTTTAAATTAATTTCAAATACATTTTCAATGTTAACACAATATATCTTATTTTGCATAGTTGATTATGAATTTTTATATACGTTTTTCATGGGCAGTCACAAGCAAAAACAGCCCTAACGAATCGAAGAAAAATTACTCGGTACGCTTCGATAAGAGCAGGCATGCGAAACTTAATTTGCGTAATTGCTACGACGTGAGCGCTTTCATTCTAAACACTGCAAAGGTTCGTTAAAAAACGGAAGAACAGAAAGCAGTTAAGAGATCAAAGCAAAAGGAATTTTGAGTTTTCATTCCCTGGCGCGAGTGAAAATTAGTTTTGAAAGTAACACTGTGCTCTAAAGATCATCAACAAGAAGAATGTTTAGAGAAACTGTTGGGAAAATACCCATTCTGTTTTGAGAAAATTTTTATATGGCTTCATAGTTCCATATGAGTATGCGCTTTTTTAACGAAACCAATTAACAATGAGACCTAGTTAAATAAAAGGAAAAGTTATCGTGAAATTAGTTCCTCGATTCCTTAAAAGTTTTTAAAAAACCTTCGCAATCCAAGCTTTTCGTTCAAATGCAAGACGTCAGTTTCTAGAAAAACTTATTATCGCTTTAAATACGTTCAGTACAATGTACATAATTCCAAATAAAGAGGTTACCGCAACCCACTTATTCAAATATAAAATCAACTTCTGCAATCACGTAGGACAAATATACGAAAGAAAAACTTTGGGAACAAATTCACAACAGTGGAAAATGTTCAAAATGCCACTGAATCGCAACTAAACATGTTTCGCATTTTTTAACTCGGGCATTCATTCTATAATGAAATATAGAATAATCTATTTTCGTATACCCAGTAAAATTTGTATAAATGTTGCGCTATTTCATAATTTATTTAAAAAGTAATAGTAAAATTAGTATTCAAGCTTTCAACTTAAATAATTATGTACGTACTAATATAAGTCAAGCGATTTATTGAGACAGTTGGAAACATCTGCGGCACACTTTTCTATATTTCGAAATAGTGTTATTTACACGCTTTCTCTTAATAGAGCAGTTTAAAATAACGCAGGGATATTTCTGATAGCTAACAAGAGAGAAGGGATGGAAAATAAATAAATTGTGAAAGCAGACATGAATCAAATAAGAAATGAGAGTTCTAAAATAGTTTTCCAGCATCGATAGCTATTTTTATTCAAAATATCGCTGCTATGCAGGCTTGTATATTTACTGTGCAAGTATAATAGGGTTTGAGATTAAACTAACATTATTTCAAAAGCGAAAAATTATGCAAAACATCCATTTTGTAAATTTTACATTAAATATACAGTGAAACCTAAAATAGCTCCTTATTCGTTTTATTACAAGTGTGTTCATAAATCGCAAAACATAATAGAAATCTATAGAAATGAATTATAAAATAGATTCTTGCATATATAAAATTCTCTCTTGGCTTACTTTCCCCCTCATTCTTCCCGACTTTCCCGAGACAATATAAAGAACGATTAACCGTTGATGCAGTTCCCACCTAATTGGCTAATTTCGCTATTTCCTTTTATTAATGGCAGTGAACTCGTCGGCGTGAGAGTTGACCTAGGGAAAGTCATAAAAAGGGGACCCCCCCCCCTCATGCTTGGCTGCACTGGGAAAGAGAAACTTGTAGGTCAAGATCAGGGCAAGACGACTCAACCGTCCGATTGACCTGGCAAGTTCATGGGAAGGGGAGGTCGCGAAACTGGTTTTTGCGGCTCCGTGGTAGGCGTCGGTGATCCTCCTCCCTCGACCACTTTCGCGAAAAAACAAATGAAGTTAATCCCAAGTCTGCCTCTCACAGAACCATGTTTTTATTCGAAACTAGTATGCTTGGATGAAAAAGCAAAACTGAAAATAAATCATATGCTATTCCATACATACTCTTTTCGAACTACGCATTAAAACGTTTGGCACGAAATTTTCATATCTTCGCTACGAAAAATTCGCCATGAAATAGCACATTGAAGTTGATAGAATTTTATCCGTGAATATAAATGCTATAACTTATTAGTTCAAAGAAATAGCTCCAAGGGAAAAGTAACGAAAAATTACCTGGATATTCCTGACAGTAAAATCGGGATGATAATGCGAGTCATCCATTAATCTCAGGATAAAAACTCGATCGAACTATGAACATTGAAATGAATAAGTCATTAATGTTACTTTTTTAGCCACACGCATATTCTATGAAAAAGAACGGTAAATACCAGTTCTAGCAGGATAGAGATAAAAAATACATAGGGACACAATCTTCCCGCGCTCATATATGTACACGAACAGCTATAATTACCATAAAATTACGGACGAATCAAAATTAATATTTTTCTTTAAAATGTACTGAATCTAAGAAGGGTTTTAAAATAAATCTATATCTTAAAAGTAAATTAATTTTTGTACAAATAAGCTACATATACACAAGTAATATTTCGATAGATATTAGTAATGGTTTCCGATTTTGGACTCGTTACGAATGTTTTCCCCACCGATGCGAACATAACGTCTCTCTATAATTTAATAACTTAATTTCTCAGCTGAGTCATTCAAACAGGAAGAACCTTCAAATGTCTTGAAATAATTTGCAGAAGGATAATGCATGCTGGAATCGTTTTCGAGGGCAGTAAATGACACTCGAATGTTCAACCTCCAATACCTAAGGCCAGAGACATGAAGCATTTCCGTTCTTTTGTCGACATCAAAATTCTGCTAAAGTTTTGGTCAACAGGAAAAATTACGATTATTTATTCTACTCCCGAATTGTCTACCTTGAGTATAAAAGAAGATATTTTTTTCATATCGTATCATTTCTCTGGATTGAAATTTTGTAAAGCTGATAAAGGGAATTTTATTTCATTCCTCCAGTCATTAATCCCCAACTGTACAATCCAATCTGTTGATGAAATGCAAAATATGAAATAAAAATAGCGAGGACAAAAGTGGATATGAATCATCTCGTCAATGTCAAACGCACAGTACACGATCGTTTGGTTAGAGGATATTTCATGAATGATTTTCATGAATATTGAAAGGATAATGCTCTGCAAATAAAATTCGGAAATTACATTGAATTGAATTATTATCGGCGATGCGATTAATTGCTTGTAAAATTATAAGATTTTCGCGAAATACGCTAATACTGCTCCCTCTAATATTTGAAAAGGAACAAAGAAAAAATTCAATATATAATCCGCATAATACTAAGTAACTAGTACCAACACAGTATCGATCCATTAAAATAGTACACCGCATAATCCTCGCAGTCTTTTTCTCAGAATTTTGCGACAAGAAAATCGGGTGCGATGGTTATGTCAGGACCAACCAACCAGTCGCGTGATTTTCTTTGTGCTATTACCTATTCAAAATACGATTGCGAATTTTATTTAAAAAACCAAACGGGATAAAAATACTTTCTATTGGTAACGTGAAAGCCATTTTTAACTACTTACCTGGCTCGAAATTATGTATTTTTGCCTACTTCAAACAGTGTGTACCGTAATAATATCAAGATGAAAAAAGGCAGGACACAGTTTAACATTCAAGGGTTTTTTTTATCGCTTTATTATAAGCAACAACGACAGTGTAGAGCCACGCTTCCGTAATCTCCAAATATAAGAGAGAAAAAGATACACTTCAAACGGTTTTATAGCGTACCTAGCAGTCGACCTGCAGCCCTTTTTGCACGTCTCTCTTACTCAGATTTTCTTCTCCTCGGTATTTTTACCTCGGAAATAGTCGTGGAAACAGTCGTTTACAAGAAAAATTGTGTTGCACAGAATACGCCCCGATTAAAATTCCACGTGTTACAGGTCTAAAAATTAGGATGCGCGAATTATGACAAGTTGAGGATTCTGCCAGTAAATGCGATTGACCTTTACCAGCGCATTGCGATTAAAGACCGTAATAAATGTATTTATTCACATACTATTCCTGGTAACCACTAATATCAAACTCTCTGGTCTTGGTAGAGGGGTGTTTGGAGTCTGACTACCAGTGCTGGAATTGGGGGTACGAATCTCGCCGAAGTAATGATTTCTTTTGCTGTAGTCAGGGGCGACCTAGGAATTTTGGCGCCCCGGACGAGATAGCACTCCAGCGCCCCCCTCCGTAAATGTTTGTTGAAATATTTACAGAATGTAGGTTAACTTATGCATCGCTCTGTAAAACTTATTGATAATGAATAAATAAAAAAGAATTTCATCATGATCCAAGCCTGTTTCACAATAATAAATTGGTGTCCAATATTTATTCACTTGCAAGTAATGCATATATGTATGATTGGGATAGCGCCTCCAACAAATAGGCGCCCCGGGCAGCCACCAGGCTCACCCGTACCTCGGGCCGACCCTGGCTGTAGTTATTACGCTTATTGCAAAAGACCGGTAACGGCTGTTTATTAGCTGTTTAAAATAAGCAAATAAATCGGATAAATCTAATACCCTTAGCCTACTATCAAAAATAGCGGACAGAATGAGTGACAAAAATTGACTTCAAATAGCAGGATATAACATACAAGCCTTGTTTATGCATTTGGGCATGAGCGCATATAAATATATATATTAAAAGAAAACGTGTTCAGCATTCTAACAGGAAATTTGCATCAGGTCGGACTTAACCTACGTCAATTCAACTGTTAAAAAAAAACAAAAACCGGAAACTCGCAACAACGCGCGATGTTATTACCTTGACCCAGTTAACGACCGAAGAAGAGATAGTTGGGCGGGGTTTTGCTTTTACATGACGAATGACCTAGAAATGAAAATCGTGAATGAGAAATGCGATCGGATGATTTTCGGGGTAATCACACGAGGGGATGGAAATATTTTAATTGCTTGCCCTGGGAAAAATCGAACTGGAGCCGTTGGCGTTTTTTCCCTTTTCATTTTAACGGCGAGAGTCGATCGAGATACGATTGAAGCTACTTTCTTCGGTACCTCTTCTTGCGGATCCCGATAGCAGCGAGATGGTATCTCTGCATCCGCTAGAAAATAGCCAGATGGGTTCCAAGGATGCGAAACAAACAATAAAAATATTTAAAACTCCGAGATATTTAGTGACGGCGAGTATTTACACACGCCACTCGAATATTAGGACGCAACATGCAAAGATATCTGATAGGCGAGAATGGATCGCTTAGATATACATCACCTTCAATCCTCTTTGTGGTGGAATTCTTTCCGGCGAAATTTCATAGAGGAGACACCAAATACCTCGATAGGGAATAGGTCCAAAGATAAAATGACATAATTCGAAGGATCCAACGGGAAAAAATATGTTCTATATCCGGTAACGGCCAAACGTTAATATAAACAAGGGTGTGAAATTTTTATCGTTACAAACATACTTTACGAAAAAATTATCTCTACAAATTTCTTCCAAAAAGATCCAGACCAACTTCCACAGTAGCTCGGAATAAAAAGCAAGGCAGATCGAGAAATAACGATTATTTTAAGTACACACACGCACGCACACACACACACATATATATATATATTCAAGCTTTTGCCTTGTAACACGAAGCCCTTGAATTATTCTCACAGACAGGAAAGAAGTAATAAGGTCAGGCTCCGTCCCAGCGATTCACGATTATTGCTATACTTTCATGGAATGGTTTGTTTCAGAGTTGTATTTTCCACAAAATACTAAGTCAAGTTATAGTCTGAGTTTACCCCTGAGTATGAAAAGCTTCGTCAAATAAAAATTAGAAACTAAATATAAACGAGTTAAATAGTACAAGCAACATTTAAAAATTACAATTTGTAGCAGAAATTAAATTGTTTGAACTTATTTAGAAAACTATGTCATATTCTTATATCAACGATTATATATAACACACACAAAATGTATGTCATGATGATATTTGGAAGCTAAAATTCCGTAAAATAAATGAAGTTAAAAAGATAATTTTGGTCATTTAGACAGGATCTAATATTTTGCCCTTCATTTAATGTCAAGAAATTCAAGATAGCACACTCTTAAGATAGATCAAAGCATACATCGAGCAAACATGCTGACGGCGGGATACGAAGGCGTGACCTCATTCTCGAAGGAATAAATAAAATCGCCTTGAAGCAATCAGGCTAGATAATTGTTTTTCTCGTCGAGAACTTCTCCTGAACTCGTAAAAAAATGTTCAAAATTAAAGAGTTCACGCCTCTCATAAATCATATAACCGTGTCTAACCTTAATATAACCAAAATAAATAAATGTATGAAGATAAAAATGTTGTATATCGTAATCAGTCCACCACTTAGCCAGACTTCGTGTATTTTTCGCTTATATATTTTAAACGGTTCGATTCTATTCTGCCTTAGTAAATATTATAATCCCTCAAATATCTTTGTCGGTCTTCTCATGTAGTGAATGTGAAATTTACTTTGTTCAACCGTAAAAACGTGCCAAGTCATATACAAACATGGCACTCGAAGACGTAAATAGGTGAGGGTCCGGGGAAGGGGGTTCCGCCCCCCCCCCATTAAAAAAATATAGTGTTTTAGTTCTTAATACAAAATTTACACGATTAACGCAATAAAAAACAGTCAAAGCACTTTTCCTATAATTATTATTTTAGTTATTTTTTAAATTTGTGTGTGACCCTCTAAATGTATTTTTGAGAATCTTCAAACAGCTGGGAGGCTAGTTACCTCACCGACTGCGCTATGATCCGACGAAAACAAATCAATCCACATATCATCTCATTTACATGATATGTTGGTCGATTTGTTTTCGCCGGATCGTAATACACGAAAATAGCAAATTTATTCGGTGTCGCTTTCGCCAATAAAACGGCAATAAAAACTAGCTTAAAACTCCGGAAACCTAGATTTACAACCGAACCAAACTTCACACACCCCCTTCTCGAGTCCAATCGCCTTCCTTATAGGACGCCTTACGGAATCATAAAACCCACGGATGTCACTATGTCAAGGGACACTTGGCAACGCCGTGAACTTCACGCTTTGATTATATAGGTTGCAGGCGAGAATGAAGTGTGGCTGCATCGTAATGCACTTTTGATCAACGTCGGACTGGGTCGTGCCATTTTTTTCCGCGTGCATTATCCATCCCATAAGCGTCCGCCTCGCTCTTTCTTTTTCCTTTTTAATTTCGCGATCTGCTTCCCGGAGGGAGAAACGCCACGTCACTTAACACGAAGAAAAGAAGCCCGGGAAGAAAGAGGAAAAATATATTTTTTTAGAAAGTCTCACACACTTTTTAACACGTGTGACAGGAAGAGAGACGGAAACGCGAGGGAGGACTAATGTTTACGAAAAACCACTCACCATAACACGCAAACTCTAGATTTGAGAGGCATAAGAAGCCCTCCCCCTTTTCCGCTCGTCTTCTTCCCGTCCACTTTCTTCGCGTCGCAGTGTTTCTCCCGAAGAAGAGAGAAGTATTTCGCTAGGGGTGGAAAATTCTTACGAATCCGACCGGAGCTGAGAAAGTGAAATAAAAAAAATCGGTACTTTCCTGTTAACGGGAATACCTTAAAAAATGAACATGTATTGTTATGATTGTTTGAGAGGATATAACATTGGAAGGATACTTTGACGTATTGTCGGATTTACGATATTTTATTTTAAAAATAACATTAACAGAAACTGATTGGCCGGTCTCGACATTTACAAACCCAATCTCCGGAAAACGTGGAGGGTTTCTTTGGTTCCGGGCGAGACGAAGGGCGAGGTAACGCCCGGAGACGACTACCCATTAAAACAAAGCGAGCCGAAGGCTCGTCGATATATCCTCTCAATTTTCGGCACAACAGTCAAGAGGATATAACATTGAAAGGATATATTGACGAGCCTTCGGCTCGCTTTGTTGTAATGGGTAGTCGTCTCCGGGCGCTACCGCGCCCTTCGCCTCGCCCGGAACCAAAGAAACCCTCCACGTTGTCCGGAGATTGGGTTTATAAATGTCGAGACAGGCCAATCAGTTTCTTGTCCGGTGATTGGAGTTGTTTCTGTTAATGTTGTATGTAAGTATGGCATGGGGATAATATGTAAGTACCAGGTCCTGCGAAGGGTCCTGGAGGTATTCCCGTTAACAGGAAAGTACCAAAAAATCTGATGTGGCCAACACATGACTTTCTCCATATTTGGGGTATAGATATTTAAATTATTATGAATAGCATTATAAGGCAAAATTATTATTTCGTATCGTAAAGGAACACAGTCGTCCTTATTCCCGTAAATTATATTTTCAATATGTTTACAGAATTCACCGCTACATGGTGGCGGCACTGTATACTGCAAATTACGAATAAGTTAAATGTCTCCGAAATGGATGGTTCTACGAAAATTTGTCTCAAACAAAACTTGGAAGAAATATTATTCTCTACAACTTTGGTCCTTACGAATATTACCAATAACGACGTTTTTAAGGAGTTATTTAACGGAAGCCGAAAAAACCGATTTTTCATAAATAATTCCTAAACGATAACTGCTATGGAAAATTGTTTCAAATGAAAGTTGTAGGAAATTACATTCTCTATAACTTTTTTATCTAACTGTATATACAATAATGATGTTTTAACGGAGAAATATCGCAAAAACCGAATCGAGTTTCGAATAAACCTCGACTTCCGGTTAACCGGTATTGTCCGAAAACTAATCAGTCCTTCGTGCTCATGCTAAAGTGTTATATATGAAATTTGGTATTAATGTGACAAGTACTTTTTGAGTTAGAGCGTCCACAATCACATACAGACATCCATCCATCCACACACATATATCATTCCGAAAATCGTCTAAACGTGTTCTAGGAACCTCAAAACGTGTATTTCCGTTGAAATCTCGAAGTCGATTTTTTTCGTGATCACAATACTTTCCCTATACTACGTATGGAGAAAGGAAAAACACTCCGAACACAAACAGCGTGACGTATGATAGGTGGAAGGAAAATGTTAACGATTGACTTAAGAAATGAAAAAGTTTCGTGGAATATACTGCGGTCGATATGGGGGGAGGATGACATAAAATAAGGCCAAAAAAGCATCGAGAATTTTATTTCTACGTTTTATTTTTAGGTTTTTATTATTTTTATGAACGAAAACTTAACTCGTATAGGCCTTCGGCTATTCCCATAAATCTCTTACGAGACTTGATTCCGCTCCCTCCTTGAGGGAATGACCGTTTCCGCGCTCGAAGGAAACTCGAAGGGGTTGGTTTTTCACAACTTCTACCTATTTCCCTTCAGCCTCTGGCGACCTAGCGGTTTCCGCGCATTTCGCAAGGACATCAATTCGAGTTTTTTTTACAATAGTCGCTTCTTCCGCTCTCCAAACATCGTAAAATGAAAATTAAAAGAGAAGGTAAGGACTGGAGAGAGACGTTCTTTCGCAACTCTGTCGATTGTATGAATAACGAAGAAAAATAGTTATGAAAATTTAGGGATCGTAATTACGGGTTGTCAATGAAGGCATCGATGGGAAACAAATAAAGGCATATCTCCGTTAACGAATCCTCTGAGAACGAAGCTCCTTTACAACGAAGCTCCTTTACAACGAAGCCGGCAGTGTTTATGCAAAAACATCGAAAAATAAAAACTTCAGAAACGTAATGAAAATCGATTTAAAAAAATCTGATGCGGCCAACACGACTTTTTCCGTATTTAGGGTATAGATATTTAAATTATTATGAATAGCATTATAAGGTAAAATTATAATTACGTATCGTAAAAGAATACAGTCGTCCTTATTGCCGTAAATTATATTTTCAATATGTTTACAGAATTCACCGCTAGATGGTGGCGCTGTGTACTGGAAATTTACGAATAAATTAATTATCTACTAAATGGAAGGTTATACGAAAATTTGTTTCAAACAAAACTTGGAAGAAATATTATTCTCTACAACTTTGGTCCTTAAGAATATTACCAATAAAGACGTTTTTAAGGAGTTATTTAACGGAAACCGAAAAAACCGATTATTCATAAATAATTCCTAAACGATAACTGCTATGGAAAACTGTTTCAAATGATAGTTGTCAGAAATTACATTTTCTATAATATTTGTATCGAGTTGTATATAAAACAATGATGTTTTAACGGAGATATTTTGCCAAAACCGAATCGGGTTTCGAATAAACCTCGACTTCCGGTTAATGGGTATTGTCCAAATACTAATCAGCTCTTCGTGCTCATACCAAAGTGTTGTATATGAAATTTGGTACTAATATGGCAAGTGCTTTTTGAGTTAAGAGTGCTCACAATCACAGACACACATCATTCCGAAAATAGTTTAAACGTGTTCTAGGGACCTAAAAACATGTATTTCCGTTGAAATCTCGAAGTCGATTTTTTTCATGAAAACAATACTTTCTCTATACTACGTATATGGTGAAAGTAAAGAGTATAATTTTATTATCACTGGCGTTGTATAAATGGCCCAGGAAATGGGTATCGAGAAAGTTGACGACGTGCAATATTTTCTGAATAGCTACGAATGACGCTAACATGTCTGACCCCCCTCCCCCATGCAGTTGCTATCAACTAACTCCCATCGCTTCCAGTACGGGTGAACAGGACTTAAGTATCCTAATTTCGTTTATTTTAAATTAATTGGCATTTTCCAAGTTTTAGGCAAATCAGATATTATTTTCGCTGGTACTAAATGATATATTTATAGTATGAAGTACTGGAACGCATTCCTATGCCTCCTATGTTATTTCTACCTATGGTATCTAGGTTTCTGACAACGAAGTGACGTCATGGAACACATCTATTTCGTTAATCTAGGTATTACTGTAATAAAAAATCAATTAGTACCAAATTTTTTGATCTATTTAACAAATAAACAAATAATTAATGGAATGATGAAAAACTGATCATAATGGAATGATTACTTGCAAAAATCACGAAAAATTTGCGCAGTGGAATAACTTTTAATAAATGATAATAAATTAAATTGCGTAGAATAATCTTTTTTACGCATTTATAATTAATGTATTAACTACAAACGATGCCTGAATATTTAAGAGTATCAAATTATCCGTTTTTATTCGATTAAACATCAGTTTGTGCTAATGAAATATTTGGTAGATTGCTATAGATAGTATTAAATTTTTATCTCTGATGCTCGTTTTTGCATATAAAAATTTGACTTTAGTTAAACTTCAAGATAAAATTAATGTCACGTAACTTTTGGAACCTTTGAACTCTTAAAAGCAATATAAACCAGAGAATAAAGAGGACATTTTTATATTTTCTCATATAATCTTGAAATTTATTACAATAACGAACATTAAATTCGTCTCGTTCTAAGGAAATATAGTAAAAAATATTCTAGATTTACTGACTCGTGACAAAGAGGGATTACTCATTATTGATCTAAATTTCAAGAACAAAATTCCTAACAAGCTAAGTACTGCAGAAAACTATTTTTGTATTTGGCTTCTTTGCTTTTTACTACGATGGCAAATTCTTCATACTACATAAATTAATATAACCATGAGAGATTAATTTCCTAATCATAGAGAGCAATAAAGGAATGTTCTAGAGTAGAATTCATAGCTAGTAGGCTGTTTATTCTTACGAAATAGAAGATCGGTCTAGCAAGCTCCCCCAAAACCAACATGCTACAAGGAACTATATGTGAACTGATGGTAAAGGCAAAAAGTATGAAAACAAAGACTTCAAATTTAAATCTACATAGAGATTAGTTTGATAAAATTAGGGGAATAACTACACAGTACCGAAAACAAATATTTCGACAACATTTTACAGAGAGAAATACAATTATAACAAGATGCAACGGATTTGACAAATAAGCTAGTAATTTTTTAGACACGAACAACTTGTTTTTCACTCTAGAGATGCCAGGCACAGTGCGATTCACGATCGGTAAAAAGGTAAATTCTCAACGACAACACGGATCAAATGCATCACATCTGGCAAGTTGTAAAATATTCAGGGCTTCCGGGGAAATATAAACCGGTTCTGACAGTTTTTTCTTCAAAATTTATTTTCCGGTGATGATAAAAAACAGCATTGCAGAGGATCGGCTTTGCGTGACAGATTAACCACTCGTCCCACGCATCCATGACATAGGTTTGAAACCAGCGAGTAATTTTAAAGACTCACTCGAAGTTTCATATTATCAAATTATTTCTTTAACGATCAACCATAATGTCCAAGCTTCTTAAGGAATTGGAGACTGAAATAGACGAACAATTATAATCTACCTAATGGTTCATTAAATGCAAATTCAATTAACACTACTGATAAAAACAATATGATTAGAATAGACCATTATACAAAGAATTTTACAGTCTGATTCTACGCTATAAAAATGTATTTGATCCTCAAAATTTCCGTTACAAACTGATGAAAGAAATAATGTACAAACCTGATATAGATTGAAAAGAATTTCTGATGAAATTATCACGTAGTAATAAATACGAGCATTGTTAACAACCAAATATATTTCGTAACATTACCCGATTCATAGGACCAATTAACCCGATTTAATTATACATTTCCTAACATCCATTCGTAACGAACGAAAACAAGATGCACCCACAACATTAAGACTATCGCGGGCATAAATATTGCATCAATCAAAAACACGTATTGCCCCATTAAAAAGGGTTAACGCCTTTGTACGCTCTGTTTGCCGCACACGACTCCGACCGCCGGAAAAAATCATTTCCTTCTCGCTATTCTATTTCCAAATAAAACCAAAAAAAAAGGCGTAATGAAATGATCCGAACGCTATCCCGCGTCTCCTCATCCGTAATAAAAAGGATGGTTATGCAACAGGGACGGCTTAGAAACCCTTCTTTTAGAGCCGAGTGCGGACGTCTCTTTCGCGTTGAGCAACGAAAGAGAAAACAAAAGAAGAAGTGAAGGGGAATGCGCGGACAATGGGTGCGGAAAGGTGTCGAGTGCAGGGCACCACCGGTTATGGCGGCACCTGCATGGCCGAAGGCACCCGCTCTCATCCGCCAAAGGTCCATTCTTGAAAAGCTAAAGAGAGAGAGAGAGCGATTCCAGAATCGCAATTCCTTTACGGGCTGAAAACAGCGAAGGGATGAAAAAAAAAATGGCGAGTGGGAAGGGAACGGCAATGTTTGTTGTTTGGTTCTGACTGGGTCGATGACACGCGAGGCAAAACTCGCACGCCTTCTCGAGGTGAAAAGAGGATAAGTCGCAGAAGATTAGAAAGTAGCTCCGACGCGGTTTGGGATCACGCAAAAAGAACGTACTTGCGGAGATTGCCTCGATAACATTCCCGACGCTGGCGCACAACCTTAAATGCGTTCCAGTGAAATTTGAGATAGTTGCTCGAAATATTTTTGTGCGGGGAATACTTCGGCTCGACTACATCCTCGCACGGATGAGTTCGGATATTATTATCTTCAGTTAATTGTTCCGCAAAACTGGGGCATTCCTTTATAATTTGCGATCCGTGTGATTTTTTAAAAGTTCTTCTCGCGAGAAGACGGCGAAGGTGGAAGTAATTTTTGCACCCTAGGTCATAGTTCCATTCTGACGTTAAGATAAACAGTTACCATGCTAGAGAATCATCGAGCTCGTCTTATGGCTGAAAATAACTGTAAAATAAGCATCCAAGTATCATTTTTTTTAAATTAAGTACCTTGTTATGAAAATTGGAGGAGACGCCTAAGAAAGTACCATATATGCCCGAATATAAGGCGACCCCGAATATAGGGCGATCCCACCATTTTCCCACCGAGAAAATTAGAAAAAAATTATTTGACAAAAACTTGAATAATCAAAGTTCGAGGGTCCGAATATAAGGTGACACTCCCTTATCTAAGGGACAATTTTGGAAAAAAACCTCGCCTTAAATTCGGGCATATACAGTACTTAATTTTTCAATTCTTGATACTTGAGTACTTATTCTGGAATTAGTTACGATGCTTTGTCACCAAACTTTATCATAAAGATATCAAGAATTTAATCACCGTTTTCTGCATTAAAACAAGTCTTGTCAAAGAAATAGTGCTTTTTCGCTAGTTAAAATGCAAATATTTATTTTCCACAAAACAAAACACAACAGGCAAAGCAAAAAGTCTTGGATTTCTTCTGAATTTAGGCCTAATTTCAATGTTATAGAGCTGACCGATGGGCCACTTCCTGTACTTTGAAAGTCATAGCCTTAGGCGATAAAGGCTTAAAGAGATTCTATCACAATACTTCTTTATATATGGCAGTAAACAATTGCGACTATGACATCTCGGTGCTCTAAATCATTGCCTTATTGGTTATCCTATTCCGTTGATGTTGTTAACATATTTCATAATAAATATCCTATTTTTGAGGTGCATGCAAAATCATTGGGCATTACCAATTCAAACTGAGATGAAGTACTTGTGAAGCCTGAACTCAAACACGTGTGAAGTGACACCAATAAGTTAATACTGATGCACCGAAAAGGCATTGAATGTTTTTTTTTAAGCTTCAAGCATTTCCTCGCTATGAAGCTCTGAGTACTTGCCAATCCCTGACAAATTAAAATTAATAACGCTCATTGTTTCACGTTAGCTTTCTCTTTATATTTACGCAATGCTATAGCACATTATGATTGAGGAAGAATGGGGTTTATTGTTCCAAAATCGTCATATCTTTCAAAATGGCATTGGAGCTTCACATGCAGGTGTCATTGACTGGTCGTAATGAGTAAAAAATATGGGATTTGATGGCTAAAGCAAAACTTTCTGCTGTCACGAAAATTTTAAAGCTCAACATACTAATTCACCTGTATCTCCTTACTGCTATTATGACTCAATTATTGAAATATTTTCAGAGATACTTATGAAAAGGTACAATTTCAGCGCGTTTAATTTTGTTATTCCACTTTTCTTCATCATACATTTTCTTTACTCATATACTTCCTTTCACAAAACCAAAGGAAATCCGCTCACATTAAGGGTCATAAGAAAAATCCGTGGTATAAAGGAATATACTCTTTGAGATATGTAAGCCTGTATTTTTTTGGAGGAAATAAAACACGTTTTTCAAATCCGCGATTTAATGAGGCGTGTTACATTGTGTTTATATTATATATACCATGATTTATTTAAAATTTCATAATAAAACATGATAAACTATTACATATGTAGATGGACTCTTCTATATTTATAACTTTTCGATATATTTTCCCCAATACTTAATGTTCATTGAATAACAACCTTTTCTTGCAGAACCTGAATCATCAAACTGCCAAAATAAATGCTAGCAATGAGTGCTTTAAAATCCTTTCTATAAAGATTGTAAAATTCATCGAGTACATAGTTAACTACCAATGATTCAACTTATTTAAGATCAGTTGATATCAACATCTTTTTTCGGATAAATTTCTTCATAATAAGTGGCTATGAACTATTTCTATTTTAAACTTCCGAAAATGTGAATATATATTTAATACTTAGAAATTATAGGCTTAAACTTTTGGGTTTGGAATGCATCTCCTGCTATAAAAAATGTATTATGAAAGTTTCGAGATACCTTTACGTGGAACTTATACCCATCGCATGTCGAAGGCTGGCTATAATCTATTTTACTTACGCTTCCTGGCTACCTTCTTATGTTCTGGTAGGCCCTATTACGAGAACTCACCAAAGCTTTACATAATTCTATAAAAGTTCTTACATAGGCAGGCAAGTTCAGACACAGCCAATAACTCAGTTACCGCGAAAAACATGGTTCCTTATCTCCCAACCGTCAACATTTTCCTCGATCCCTAAATTATTGACAGAAAATTATTAAATGCATCGTTCCATGCAAATCAAGAGCGAATAATGAAGTGAAATAAATGGTCATCAGGTATTCCATAAAACGGAATGTTTAGAATATATAAACAAATTAAAGTTCGTAGTAGTTTAAAGTTAAATTAAATTAAAAAGCATCTTGAAATAATAGTATCCAATACCATATAATTCAACGCAACTTTTACTTTTACGCTTCGGTCTTTTTTAGGCGCGTTTCGCTTCCAGCGTGAGTGCCTATTGTCGTCGGTCTGCCCGTCTGTCCGTCCATCCGCATGTTCGTTCTCGGCTTCTACCGAACGGATTTTCATGAAATTTGATATTAAGGACTTACAGTCAAACACAATAAAAAAGTCGCGTAAGCCAATCAGGGGTACCACTTTACTGATGACAAAAAATGAACCTTCCGTTATATCTCGTAAAGCAATGCTCATATCAAAATATTTTTCAAATAAAACCTGTAGAACTAGTAAAGAAGAGGAACAATCGCTTAATTTCCTTACGAGTGCATGCAATATTTTTAAATAGGAAGAAAATGGATTATGTATGATAATGAAAAGAACTTTAAAACGCTATTTCCCTTACGTACAGGTATATCATTTCTTTCTGATACTCCACTGCACGAAACGCGCCCATTTGTGATATTCTGTACACTTTCCTAACTTGTTTATACCTTTATTTAGTCAGCATATTTTAAAACTTCACGGGGCATCTGGGTTTAAAAACAAAAAAATTTAATTACAGCTTTCATGTCGGAATAAATGATTTCACGAGAGATCCGCAAACCCAGAGGGCATGAAAGCCAGCATAAATGAGCACGAGTATGGAAGAAAATTAAATTAACGGAGTATACTACAACTTTTCCGTGTCACGAACGCTAGAGGAGAGGAAAATAATAGAAACGTTTTCATGAATTTGAAAATTGTGAGTAAAAGAGAGAGAGAGGGAGGTACGTGAAAATTAGCTAAAACAAAACTCCTTTCACAAGAAGTTCTTGGAGACGTCGGCCTCCTTGGAGGACCAAGTCTAAAAAAGAAACACTCGAGAACATCCCACAAACAAAGATCCTTCATGTCATCCTCTTTCTTTTCCGCTCCTCTTCATTCTTTCTCCCATCTAATGCTACTCTCTCCTCCACTTATTCATGCTTTTTCTCCTGTCATATAATTTCACCTTTCACCCAGCATATTTTCCCCATCGTTTCGCTACTATTCGCATAGAGAGAAGAAGGTCGTTATAATAATTTCAATCAATTTATACTTTCCTTTAAATCTGTCTTGCCTTCAAGGTAATAATTCAATACAATTAAAAGCTCATATGTTTAAAACTCTTGTAGCATGTAAAAATTGAAACTCAGATTAAAGTTGACTGTCGCCATGCAATATTTCTAAAATGTATAAAATATTAAAAGTAAAATCTTAAATCTGCGAATACTGAGCAATTTAGTAGAATGGTCTTAGATCAAAACTTGTACTGAACGAGTCATCACGTACAGTTATCCCTTAAGACAGTGTTTCCCAACCTTTTTAGAGTCGCGGCACCCTTAAGTGACTTTTCAGAATTTGGCGGCACCCCTCCCTATCCACCATCAGTAATAATCGTGGTTTTCTAATTATCCTATCTAAAGCATAAAATCAAGATTTTATGCTTATCAATATCTCCTTTCATTTCGAAGTACCTTTGCGACGAAATGAAGTTCGTCTTAACTCTGGTTTAGATTTTTGAAAGTCGACGATGCAAAATGAGGCTAAAAATGGGGAATCAGAATAATTTTTGCGGCACCCCTCAGAACACTTAACGGCACCCAGATTGGCAAACACTGCTTTAAGATACAAGTCTTGACAACAACTCGGCTCTTTGATTAAAGAAGAACTTTAGATATAAAAAGTCTTTTGATTTACCTTTTTCTAGCTTGTTCTACTTGAAAAGCATTCTCGACCAATTTACAGCATTCGTAAACGCTTAGTTTCCTTATGTTTTTTTTTTGCTTTTTCCTTTCTCTCCTGTTACTTTTTCCGCATGTGCGCTCCTCTTCCTCTCTCTCCTCTCGAGTACTTCGGGGCGTGTTCAACAGGCTGTTATGGCCCTGGCCACAAGCCCTCAACCACACCAAGGGAACGCTGGAAAGCCCTCGTCTGCCTCTATGAAGTGAGATGAATAAGAGTGTTGGAGAGACAGGAAAAATAATAAAAGGGAAGACAAAAATCATTAACGGTGTGGAAGATTCTCCCTCCAAATTATCACCGAAAAATACGCCCCCGCAATTTCTTCACGGTAGAAAGTGCTTCGAAGAAGTTGTCGGAGGGGTGGAATACTACCTAAAACGTAATCGCGTAATTAACGAAATAAGTAATGAAGTCAAATTGATGAAATATATACTTACTCGAGTATCTTAAATATCCATAAAAAGGTTATTAATAGAAATTATACTATCGGTGAATACCGCTGATGACGGCTGCCCGGTAGCTGAAATTCTTATATGGTTTTTCGTAACCTTTTTATGGAGATTGGATATTCTTGATTAAGTAGGTACTTATTTTGATGATTTGATTTTAGTCTTAATAGAAGCTCAATAATTATCAATGGAATACTGATGTAATTTTCATGAATTTGATGGCGTAACGTTTATAATCTTTAAGATTTTTCGCGGACGTTTTTTCCGAAGCTCACAAATTTTTAATGCACAAACTGCATGATTTTACCGTACAAACGATACGCTTGTGATTAAAGTCACTTTAAAGGATCATTTTGCGAGCCTTGATTATATTTACAACTTTTAGTAAGTAAGTATGACCAAAAAATATCTTAAAATTACAAAAATGATATGGCGTAGACACTAGTGTTTCTATTAAGTTATTTATCAACCTTTCAATATGCATAAGTTCCTCAAAGAGTAGATTATATAAAAAATATTTATGCATCGCTAACATTATATACTGACATGAGCGACACAAAATATAGAAATATATTAAATAAAATTTTAATGAATCTAACTACTATTTGAATAAAAGCAAGATTTATTTTATATACCCTTCAATCTCGGGAGCCGATAGCGAGTGAAAAATTTTTAGATAAGGAGACAAGTGGTAGAAGTAGGTAATATTTAAGACTGAAAGAAATTGATAGCAAGTGTTTTTACGTATACACCGCTCCCCGGTTATAACGCCGTCCGTTATACCGCGGAATCTGATATACCGCGGGTCTTCCTCCCTATTTCTTGGAAAGAAAGTCCTGTCGTAAAAACAACAAAATATACTGACGTTTTAAGGAATCGATTAAATAAATTTCTTCTACTCACTCACTGTATATTGTTTTTTTATTTGAATTTTGTCGTTTGTACCAAGTACAGAAATTAAAAAAATGAAGTCACGTCCTCGGTTATACCGCGGTTGCCCTATAACGCGGGCAGCAGCTCCTTCACCGATATCCCGCGTTATAACCGGGGAGCGGTGTACTTCAAAAGTAAAACCTATAATCTTATCGCTAAGCAGTCGCCGATTTGATTGTTATTTATGCGAGCCGTAAATTGCGACACGCCATAACGTGAGACAAAAATGTTCAAATTTTGCAGAGTGCGACAGCGAGCTCCAACTTTCTAAATTACAAATACGGCGTAATTAGGTAATTGCCTTTTTAAGTTCTGAGAGACATTCCTCTTAAATGGCAGCGCATTTCACGACCAGGTTTTTACAGTTTACGCATAAAACCAATTTAAGCGTCAACCTGGATTGCTTTTGAGATTATATTGACTAACCTTCCGAGTGAGAAGCGTCGGCATTTCTGATAAATGACACAGCAAACTTTTATAGCCAGAAAACGATTGAACCAGACTTCTCATTTGATACGAGTCCTAAAAAATCAAGGTATTCTATTTTTCCCAATGTGGAATAGAGGAAGATCGCAAAGAAATTCTAGCACTTTGTGGAAAGTGAATGAATAATTACGAGATCTATCTTCTACTCTAGGTACTCTATGATAGTTCCATTATTCGAGTTTTCCAAGTTCAAGGACTGTTTACACACCTCACAAAGCGGAAATTGGACTTATCTGTCATTCCTTTGTCTTTTTTACAACTACCACGTTAGGTTTAAAGAATGAGCAAACAAAATTATTCAAAACCTCTTTAAAGATATCGAGTTATTAAACAAACTTTCAAATTTGACAGAAAGTGCAAAAATATTACCAAGTGACGTACGAATACGGCTGCACTTCAGTCCTGTCGTAGAAATAATTACCCAGAATGGTTTTTGAAGTACAACCAGTGACAAAAATAGCGGGATATTTCCGACTGAGTTATGTCCTCTTGTAAAAAAACGAACATTATGCCTGCATAAGGGTTTTGGTCATGTAAGCCCAAAATGAACTTGGCAACACTTTATGCGATCCTTTTCTCCGAAAACTAACATAGTCATTTTTTGCGACAGATCAGTAAAACGGATCACGATGCGTATTATTGACGATAGAATCATAATTATATTAACACAACGAGGCAATCTCCTCGCGGCTGAAAACAACTAAACACGCCACCAAAATTTCCTTCAACCCTTTCATTAGCGGTTTTTTGTGTGAATACGACGTAGACAGTGCAGTTTAGGAAATGTGAACAGGTTTTGCTTAAAATAAAAAATTTCTTTATTTTCTTTTTATATCAATATGCTACGAAACATTTGTGGGGAGGAAAAAGATTAATTTATAATATCACGAAAGCTTATATTTACGGGCGTGCTCTCGAAATCATTTGTAAATCGCCACGTAATATTACGGCTGAGCTCTCTACAACATTAATAACGCCAGTCTTTACTTCACCAAGTAAATATAAATAAATAAATGAAACGTCTCTCCGTAAACGAAATGGCGTTATAAAACGGGCGAGAATAACCGAGACCACCGCTAATATGTTGGACGTGGGAAAGTGAACTTAAGTTCTCGCCGAGACTTCTATGGCTTTAGCTTCGACATTTCTCCCGTCTTTCAGATTATCTAGAGCAGCGGAGAGAATTCTTGATCGCCTCGCTTTGAGCGACCAAAGAGCGCTTTTGGGGCTAGTGCTCCGCTTTCGAGAGCGGCGGTAAAAACCCAGGAGACCGGATCTTCTACTCAAAAGCAATGCTACGTTGACTTTATCAATTTTATCGAATCTCGAGCGCATGAATCGTTCCACATCAAATGACTTTTTCCTCTCGTATTTTTTTTAGTATATTCCTTCTAGTTTACCACCCGTTTCACTTTATTTAATCTCGCGTAGAATTGATATATTACTAAGGCGTGTTTTAGATGCTGCGATCTAGGGATTCGAAATAAAATAGAAAAACGATAATGCCCTTTCAAGCCATGGTTTAACGATTTAGATCAGGAGTCCGCAACCTTTTCAATGCGGCGAGCACCAAGTTACATTATAGAGCACCTCTATACTTTTGTTAAATTCGGAATCAAGTGAACGTCAAATTGAATAAAATGTCCCTTCGTACGTTTAGAAAGAAAACAGGCGAACAAATCAAATTAATGCTGCTACGGAAGACGATTTTTAGCATCGTCGAGGTACACGTTAAAACTATTAAAGAGCACCAGGCTGCGGACCCCTGCTTTAGATACTACCTATCGATCATTTCCCAATAAACTTCATACGTGATAATATGATATCTCTATAACTCGAACTTTAAAAGATTATCAATTTGTATAATAGAAAAATACGGGATAAGAATGCCAAAGAAATTGAAATAATATAGTCAGCGTAGTCTAACTTGAGCTCCAAAAGTTAGCAGAGGAAGGGGAAGCCGATATCGGTTCGCGCAAATGGAACAGAAGGAAAGGGTCGCGACAGTGGTTGTACACCATGTGGTAACGTTATTGTTTAGTGGTTGAAATTTTGGAAACTCCTCATTTTAAATTATTCTTAGCTCTCAGACTGCGCCGACTATAATTAAAAATAATTTTTCTCGGGTAATTAAAAATTTCACTTTATGAAACTCGATTTATAGTTGCACGACACCCATTTCTATGCATCCATCAGCACAAAATAAAAAATAAAAGCCGTCATACGCCATCAAAATTTGTTTAACTATAAGCCGGGTTTACACGGTGACAGTGAAATGTGATAGTTACAATCGCGGTAGCTACTATTGCAATGCTTTCATAATGTACACACAGTATATATGATGACAGCATTGCGATAGTAGCTACCGCGATAGTAACTATCGCTTTTTACTGTCACCGTGTAAACCCGGCTATAGATTGACATTAGCGGTAAGTTAAACTTTAACCTCTACTGGGATCTCCTCTAGCTCTATACATTAACTCGTGAGCTTCGAGATATTTATTTTAAGCTGTTTCAAAGAACGGCGAAACTTCTTTACAGTTTTTCCAGTCTCATTCGAGTCCATTGTTTCCGTTTTCAGATAATAATCCAAATATCTACTTAAACAGCTACTGACCGCAATGCGCCCTTCGTTCTCTATTTCAGAGGCAAGAGGGGGCAATAATTCCAAAATCGCGTAAAACTATTCCTTGGAGTCACAATAATGGCGATTTAGAATTGAAGGCCAAGGTCAACTGAACCTATTATGTAACGACGAATTGTGGTTAGAATCTTGCGACTACTTTGCGAAATCCAAGCGACCCATTCCGAGAGAGTTTAAAACTCGTCCCCTTTGCGGAAAATGCCTCCTAATGAGGACTTTTTTTTCTTGCTCCGAATGGTATTGACGTTTCTCTAGCAGGGCGGAATGCGCCGTTTAAAGGAAGAAATTGTTCTGAAATACGACCAAATCTAATCGTTTGTCGCTTAACCGAAAGACGTGTTCCATATTAGAGAAATATTTATTGGCATGAACATTAAAATTAATTTAATTAATTAATATTTAAAATTTGGACCCACTAATTCGGACATTGTATATGAGATTATCAACGAGTAAAATTTTAGGCATTAATTCAACAGCTGATAGGGAATTTAAGGTCCTATTTCAGGCTGAAAAAAATAGTCAAGAAAAAATCCCTTAGACGCGAAAATGGAATGTTTTTACTTTTTAATTTGATGTAAGATTTGTTTAGAATGAAATTAACTTTTGCAGAAACAAAAGAGATATTTATGCTATTACTAGTATAAAAGCCCATCAATATGACGGGATATCTTTAGTTAACCTTAAAATAGTTGCCTCCCTCTCCCCCTCACTCTTTCCTCCTCCCTCCCTCACCCTCCCTTACACCCTCTCCTTCCCTCTCTCTCCCTCCCTTTCTCTCTATTAAATGTAAGAAGGGACTATATAGTCTCAATTTCGTCCTCAATATAGTCGTTTGTCTGTCTGTCAGTCTCCCTCCCTTCTTTCCCTCCCTCTCTCCACCTCTTCCCCCTCATTCCCTCTCTCCAACTCCCCCCTCATCCCCTCTCCATCCTCTCCCCCTCATTCCCTCTCCCCCTTCCCTCCCTCTCTCTCGCCACCTTTCTCCCTCTCTCCCCCTCCGTTACCATCCCTCTCTCTCCCTCCCTATCTCGTATTAAAAGCATTCAAAGCATGCTTACACCAATAAGGATTGATATAACAATAGGATTTTGAGGTCTAACAATATAATTGGTAGTCAAGGCAACATCCCGTTAAAATGGCAAGATTTCCACAAAATATGTAAAATAAACGTTTAACATGAGCGGTTTCGAACTGTAGGCGGAAAAGATGAACAGAATAAGAAACGTAATTTTTTTCTTTAAAATGGTTCATATCCGAAGATCGTAGGTTAATTCCTTCTAATTTTAATTTCCAAAACGATAAAAGCCTGCACGCCAAAAAATCGACTTTTACGTGTTACCTTACGAAAAATGGAAATGTCTTCTTTGGAGTCGAGCCCAGTAATTTTTTCGAGATTTATTTTCGTCATTACATTAAAATAAGTTAATCAAGCATTCCTGCCAAATTTCGAGATCCTATCTCAATTCTTTCTGGAGTTAATACCATAATTCGCTATAGCGTGACCAACCAACCAACAGACCTGGGCTATTATTATAGTAAATTTTTTGTTTATATTCCGAAAGTTATTTAACATACTCCAAATATATACCTTTATAATTTCTCAGATCTAATCCGCAACATTGCGTGTTAATATGCTGGTGTTGAATTAATTTATGAGAGATGTGAATGAGTTTCAGTTTTCACATTCAACGACCTATAAACTAGCAATTCGATATGTAGAATGGAATGCTCGACCCTCACCTACCAGAAAACCAAAACAAGGTTCTATTTAGGTCTAAAGGCGCTGAGTTAACGTGACCTTCCCTTTTACGAACAGCTAGATGAGCAAACCTATCTGCCATTCCTGTCTATAGGCTGACTTTTTTACTTTCTCCATACGTAATAATGGGAAAGTATTGTGATCATGAAAAAAATCGACTTCGAGATTTCAACGAAAAAACGTTTTGAGGTCCCTAGAACACGTTTAGAATTTTCGGAATGATGTCTGTGTGCGCGTATGTGATTGTGGGCGCTCTACTTGCCATATCCTCACCAAACTTCATATATAACACTGAAGCATGATCATGAGGAACTGATTAGTTTTTGGACAATATCGGTTAACCGAAAGTCGAGGTTTATTCGAAACTCGATTCGGTTTTTGCGATATTTCTCCGTTAAAACATCATTATTGTATATACAATTCTATACAAATGTTATAGACAATGTAATTTCCTACAACTTTCATTTGAAACAATTTTCCATGGCAGTTATTGTTTAGGAATTATTTATAAAAAATAATCGGTTCTTTTGGTTTTCGTCAATTATCTCCTTAAAAACGTAGTTATTGGTAATCTTCGTGAGGACCAAAGTTGTAGAGAATAATATTTCTTCCAAGTTTTGTTTGAAACAAATTTTCGTAGAACCATCCATTTCGGAGATATTTTGCTTTTTCTAGTATACAGGGCCACCACCATTTAGCGGTGAATTCAGTAAACATATTAAAAATATACCTAATTTACGGCAATAAGGACGACTGTTTTATTTTACGATAGGAAATAATAATTTTGCCTTATAATGCTATTCATAATAATTGAAATATCTATACTCCAAATATGGAGAAAGTCATGTGTTGGCCACATCAGATTTTTCTTTTTTTTCAGTTTTGAGGGAAGTGATCGAAAACGATAATCTTGGATTGTGCGCCCGACAACTGTGTATCTTAGGACAGTTTACCGCAAGCGAAATAAAATCCGTCCATCCGGCAAGTGACACTGAAGCTAATTTAAGATGAACGTATTTCGCGCCGGATTTTTATTGCCTTTTTCTATGTTTTTGTACATATTTTTAGTCTTAAGCTCGGTTTATATTATTCTCAAGTTTTTGTGTTTGGCTCTTACATTCTGTCGTTTTCATTCCATCCAGAACTGATTAGTTTTTGGACAATAACGGTTAACCGGAAGTCAAGGTTTATTCGAAACCCGATTCGGTTTTTGCGATATTTCTCCGTTAAAACATCATTATTGTATATACAATTCTATACAAATGTTATAGACAATGTAATTTCCTACAACTTTCATTTGAAACAATTTTCCATAGCAGTTATCGTTTAGGAATTATTTATAAAAAATAATAGGTTTTTTCGGTTTTCTTCAATTATCTCCTTAAAAACATCGTAATGTATTTTTATATAATTCATTGTTATTGCTCTCTTCCCGTTAAATAAACACAGGTAGAATAAAGCGATAAGTGAGGGAATGAGAAAATTGAAACCTATAGGCATCTCTTAAAAAATTAACTCAAGGCCCAGCACCTTAAGAAACAATTTCTCAGGTTTAGACCTGAGAAGTTATAAACGTCTATATCTGGAGTATGTTAAATAACTTTCGGAGTAATTTATCCGAAAACCTTAACATCTTATTATACCATTCTTGACAGTATATAATTTTTTATCGCTTTTGCGTATTTTTCGTGAGAATATACTCCTCATCCTCCGATAATAAAAAGTTTTTCATAAAATTATATTTTCCCCAAGAAGTTACAGATGTTTTATATCAGTACAATGATAGTTAGTCCTTTAAGAGAACATGAGTAAGTTCGTCATGCCGTATTTATATCTGCTTCTTTATTAAAACAAATTCGCCATTCTCTCGGAAACGAATTAAGTCGTCGAGGCGAGTTCACGCGCACGTGACAAGATAACTCCAGCTACGCACCCATTGGGGATAATTATTTAAAAAAATGTAATATACAGTAGGACCGTCGCCATCGATAATTGTTGTTTCTGTCAACCGTCGTTTGTCGCCAAGCGGTACAAAATGAAAAAGTTCCCTCGCCATTTCTGAACGAAGCAGACAAACGAATCAAATGATGATTGCACTGTGACTGAGAGAGAATGATTGATATCGCAGTGGTGGGCAACCTTTTCTGTAAGGTATGCCGCATTAGTGGCAGTGAATCCTTCTGTGGGCCGCATTGGAAATTGCCAATGGATTATAGTTAAATCAAAAATTATCTGGCGATTCTTAGGCACCGTATGCGCGAAAATCAAGTTACAATTACCCTTTTAGGGTTAACATTTCAATATTGAAAATCATGATGGAATTCAATCTTAGTAATGTCTTTGAGAAAAAAATCAAAAACAGCATCAAAAATAACTTACTTTAATTGAGAAATATTTACTAGAGATCGCAGTTTAACGTTAGATATTTTAACAGATTTTGCTACATGGGAAATAATATTTGGTAGTTAATTAAAACAAATGAACAAAGTTTTGAAAACTATGAAACATTGGCGGTGGGACGCTTAAAAATGCTTAGTGGGCCGCATTCGGTGCGCGGATCGCAGGCTGGGCACCCCTGATCTATCGAAACGGTGCGCTGCGGAGAACACCTAGTGAAAAATTTTCGTGTAGATAATATTTGAATTTTGCCTTCAAATCTAAGAATCAAACAGCAAAACGTTCCTCCGCTGATTACCGCAGTACAACTTTCAATTCATTTGTCTACAGTTAACAACCCCCCTCTCCCCACATATTTCTTAAATATTTTATGGCTTATTAAATGATAAAAATGGTCACAAAAACGCAGTGCTAGTGACAATGCTGCTAAAAGGTCCAGAAATGTGACATCCCCGCAAATAAAACTAGAAGTGAATAAATGAAAATGACGCAGTCTAAAATTTCCAGTAAACTAAGGCCTAAAAATTCAGTTTTATATTATGCGGGTAAGGTTTATTGAACGAATTATTGACTTTTAACATTGTTTATATGGGAAAATCGGTTTCGAATATCGTCGTTTCGCTAATCGTCGGGGTTTCCAGGGACCAAATAACGACGGTTATCGAGGTCCTACTGTATACGGAATATATTTGACTAACAAGCGTAACATACTAACGCCTCTTCCTCTCTCCCTCCCCAGGTGGACACGAACATCACCACCACCACGGTGACGAAGGCTTGGATCACGACCACCTCGACGAACTTCACTCCCACGTAACCGAGGCCGTGACGTCAGCGGTGAAGGGAGTCACCGAAGCCGTGCTACACGCGACGGTTGGATCGCACAATCATCCTCACGAACACAGATAAAGCGGGGAGGACTGCTTTGAAAATATCATACGAGGGCCATGGCGCGCACAAAATCGGGAGAGACAGTCTCGCCTCTGCTGTAGAAACTTCGCACTATCTCCACGAGGTGGCCGTTTTAACGCCGCCGAGGACATTTGTGAACGGATGGAGAAATGTGATAATGGGTGTGTTTGAACGCAGTCTCATCAAAATGAGAGTTAAAGAAACATCTCGATTAAGTTGTTACAAAGAGACAAATCTAAAAAAGGTGTTTTTGTGACGGGTCGCACACACCCAAATAATTGACCAATGATTTACGATTATCGTGACGGATGATTGCGTCTTGTCCGTGGACTGTCTTCCGCGGATGTGCTTATGGATCCTTTGTAATAAAAATATACGATGTTAAAACGTTTTATTCAGTCTTCCGAGATTGGAATGACTTAAACTTACGATCGCATTATTGTGTAAATGCATTCCAAAAAATGAGGGCGCGGGAGAGCGGATCCGCGCTTTTTTTGCGGTGGTTGTTAATTAGTAGTAGTACATCAGAATGTCTAGCAAAAAATACGAGGGGCAATTTTTGATTGTTTATACATGTTAACCAAGCAGTGACGTATTTAGACGAGATAGCGTTTAAAAAATATGCCTACAATTGTATTTGTTTTCCTACATATGGAAAATTGTAAATATCAAAACTATTATACGAGTGAATTTGAAGCATTTCAATATAAGAAAGGGATTGCAGAAGGGAATTACAATTGAAAGACTCGATTATTTTGCAAAGATATTGCAAAAAATACCAAGTTATTTAATGAAACGATGCTCAATGAACAAAAAATGAGGAATTTGTTCTCATAGAGCAGAATCTGGGCTAATACACGTCAGCTGCATGCGAGCTTAGTTATGCTCATAATCTACAATATTGTTATAACATCTTAACTTTGAATTTGCATCTGCTGATTTATCGAATATCAATTTTAACGGCTTCAAAATTCTAACACTCACAAAAGAAAATGATTTTAATAATTAAAACTATATAGGGTTATTTATAAAATGTCAAATTAAAAGAGTAAACTATGTACTCTTGTGTACTGCCGAAAAATAGCAAAGATTATGGCCTCCATTTCATTGTCCTCATCTATTTTTCTCTAAAAATTTGAAAACGTCAGACTAGTTAATCATAGACATTTTAAGAAATTACGATCTAACTGGCTAATTTTATCAAATTACGTAAATGTTTCATATGAGCAAAATAAATCACTACTTCAAAATTTATTCTCCAAATGATGGAAGCCTTTTTACAATTAAGTGTCACTAATTAGATTAGACCCACGGTTGAAATCCATATGAGCCGATAGAAATAACAGTTTCAATTTATAATCAATTTTTTATATTTGTAATTAAAACTTCTCAATAAATAATTAGGTCCTTGCAAAATCATAGGAGAATATAATTTTTTGAGTGGTGTGAAACACGTAGCATTCGGATAAACAATTCGCCGATTGGCTAATCAAACTTTAACTATAGGACCAAAAGAAATGGATGTGATATTTTATTGATTGTATATGTTCTCTTTACCCACTAAGTGGCGTATTTTACTAAATAATTACCATGTAACTTGATGTCTGAAAAAATACAATTTCTTTGAGCTTTGAATATTTTTCTTGTCCCATTCTACAATTAGAAGAAAAGGTAAGAGTCAGAAGTTTTTGTTAATAGAAAAGTTTTTTAAAAGAAATATTTCCTTTAAATAATAAATCTCCTAAGATGGGATAAAAATTTCTTTGTAGATCAAACAGGCGACTTCTAGACTTGGCTCAAAATCCAACTTTATCATTTCAAAAAGAGTTGGAGTACTTTTAGGTAAAATAAGTTAAATGAACACTTGAGATTCAGCCCAATACACACTTGCATGAATAGCTGCATAAAAGTAATAAATCAAACACAAACTCACTTCAATTATAGCCAACTGAAATCATTCCCTTTTCCAAACAGTAATTATTAGACAAAAGAATCAAATATATAAACGTATGTGAAGAAATCAGTGCATGATAAATTGCACTACCCATATCTTTATGCTTGTAGTATATTCAATAATGTCACTGGTTATATTAATATGTTTACATGGTTTGACTATTAGCAACAATCTTATCATTAAGTGATATTTTTCCTTTCAGACTTATGACTACTTACTACTTTTCTGCCCAATTTAAGAGCATTTTTGACAAAAATACAACTACACGTATTTCATTGGTGGTTTCATCTTACAATTATAAGTGAATCATCTGCCTGTTATGTTATATTAATTTCTTCATTGCATACATACTTTTTCATAAAGAAATAATACTTCCTTTACTACAATAAATAACTATAAATGATTTTTAAATTAATAATAATAAAAACAGTAATAAAATTTCTAAAGTACTTCTGAATTGTTTTGCATTGATACTGCATATATTTTGTATCATGTGGTGAATGTGTTAACCTATCTGCCAGAAGTGTGATGAGCATTGAAAACCTGTTGGATATCACTGCCATAAAGACATCCAAAGAAAACAGATGGTATCACTAACACAACTTTTACAGACTCAGAGATATCCAAAATGTCCAAAGATTTGGAGTTATCACAATCACTATTAAGTTCTCTATATATTCAATAGATGAGAAAGTTGATATGGAAGACTTTCTGATTATAATGGCCAATCATTCTAGCACCTCTTAATGATAGTGGTAAATAGAAAAGTCCTAATGATTAACGATGCATAAAAAAATTTCAAGAGCAGATGCAATGGCAGAGCCAGGAAGGTAAATCTCCCTCCACGAGACATCCCCATTGCCCTCCATTTTATGCTTTCTTAAAAACTTTCCACATCAAATTCTTTGATTCTGTGCCACAGATTAGGTCTATGTGGCAAGGGAAAGAAAGATCCTGAAATGGTAGGAATTTTCAAAATAAAGGGCGAGTGGGTAGTGGAGAACACAAAAGAGGGAAGAAGATCTCCCCTCCCCTCCACATACTGGACAGTTTCTGATTCTGCCCCAGAGTAGATGTCATAGACCCTGAGATGTTTTTCAGAGTATGCCGTTTTTCAATATTTTTCACACTTCCTGATTCCATATTAAATTTTTTCAACTTTGCTGTTTGGGCTTTTATATCATATTATAGACCTTCATAAGTTCATTACGATTTTCACCTATTTCTAGTCTTCTACTTATTTCCAGTTTCTATTTTAACGTCAATGCAACACGTTTACGTTTCTCACCAAGTTTCTTATAATTCTTTGGTGACATAATGAATGGATAAGGTAACGATATAAATACACCAGTACAAATAACTGATACTTTCCAAAGGACAGATATTAGAGCATCTGGTGGTCACTTTTGGAACTACATAAATTATTTTTCAAATTTTCTGGTTGCTTGAGCTTACCGGATAACTGAACTTTTACTGTATATAAATGAACATGAGAAAATAAAAGAGGGAAATAATGATACTAAAAAGTCATCAACTACCACAGGAATAACTTGCAAGGGTATCAGAGATGAAATAACAAGAGAAAAAGCAATAAGATATGAAAATATTATTTACACAATTAAAATAAAATAAAGTCAGGATTATGAAATTTAAAAATTAAATGAAATTTTCAACTACATTAATGCACTTAAGAAAAAGTACTTCCTTAACTGAACATTAAAATTAAGCCAACATAAGTTTCTCACTAAATAACACTTAGTAAATAATGATTCCATCAGGTTTATTCAAAGCCATTTTTTCTTACTAAAAATGTTTAAAACATTCTTAGAATCCAGTGATAATGACTGCACAACATAGATATAAATTCAATAATGAGCTATTACTTAATATACAGCAGCTAAGACTGTAATATTAAAAAACAACATATGTCGATCTAAAAATCAGTAATTGTAAAGAACGATAATTGCCTTCAAAGTAATATAAATACAATTTTTTATGCCTGAATACTAATTACAATTAAGTCTTAATTCAATGCTCCTGGGTTTAATATTTCCCAACACAATCCAATAAGCCTACAAAATTCTACATAGAATTAATTAAAATGTTCTTCAGAATCATGCTTCCAAATTTAGCACATTATGTTCAGTGCAATCAACTTATCCTGTGGTAAATGAACACATTTGACTTTGTTACTTTGAGATAAAAAGAGTTGTGAAATTTTAAACCAGGTAGGTCTAATAAACTGCAAATCACCATAATCATCAAATGTACAGAACCTGTATATTTTCACCACTGGAGTATACAAGGTACCTTGTACATCCATAAAATTATGTCAAGTTGAAATAGGCTTCATAGGAATCGATTTTAATTGGTCAATTTTGATGAACTTCAAATTCATAACTTTTTCAATCCAATGAAAACTAAATGTCTTTCATAAGTATACATTTTTCACCATTTTATTTTCTATGGAATTATGCATCAGGATTTTTTAATTTGTTTTATTACATTCAAACCTGCCACAGCCCCCTCCCCTTGAAGAATTCATAAATTTTTCGTTGTTTTTCCACTTTGAAATATTAATCAGAGCTGTGTACAGGACCAATCAAGTCATAGATAAAAAATACCAGTCTCACCAGGGCTGGACTTTGACCTTCTGAGGTTCCAGGCTATGCCAAGTTTAAGAGGCCCCAAAAATTAGAAATATATTTATTATTCTGACTGAAGGGACCAATGAAAATATAAACATGAAACAAATAAATGAACGCATTATACTAGCAATGTCATATACAAAGATGATGGTGTAAAGCTAAAAAATGAACATTTTTGAGGTCCCTCATATTGCGAGGCCCTAAACTGCAGCTTAGTTAGCTTGTGCATAAGTCCTGCATATGGTAATTAATAGCCTAGTAAATTTCCACAATGCTTTATGTTTTACTATCTAGATTTCAACAAACAGTGTCATCATCACTCTTGATGCTGACGTTGTGTATTAAAAGCTAAATATATAAAGCCTTGTGGAAATTTGCTAAGTTAAATTACCATACATGGATTTCTACTAAGTAATAGCAAAGTCAGTTGATTATATATTCCACTCAATTCACAAACCCCTGAGAAATAATACAAACACCCAGTTGAGAAACACCGTCTTATGTCATTGTCTGAAGGACTCACATTGGGCTGCCGCTGAGTGTATATCAATCACCAGATGTCCCTACAGTATTTTCACAAACATAATATGTCATAAAATTTATATTTTTGGGATAATCCATACTCCAAGTGAGAGTCCCATCGTTAGTTTCTTTTGTACTGCTGTTAAAGGAGCATTGATCCATATTTGAACTCTGGGCTTTTTTCTAAATTCATCGTTGTTTGTTATTCAACAAGGTAAGGTTTTTTCCTCAAAATATTCATATATTCATTCAGTTGTATGTACATTATATTTACCTCAAAAATTTTTTATCAGATGGTCAGGATTTCGTGAATAAGGGATGTGATTAACAGTGGCAGCTCGTGGTGTAAAAAGTAGGTGAAGTGCTACCTAGTATATACCAACATACATGCGTACTTATGTTAATGCCCCCAATGCCTACGACCTAAAATTTTACTAATGCTACAATACGTGCAAATATGTAAATATTTTTCACAACTCACCCTATTTCTTGTATATTAAGTAGATCCTCCTGTCTTTCAGAGCAACAAATTTATCGATGATGTCTTCATAGAAAGGCTGGTTTTCGATGAGATTGGATAATAGTTACTTCTGTACAGGAATGCTGGCTAGTGATGAAAGTCTCTCTTGTGATGTTGTTTCTTGTGTAAGTTTTCAATCTCTTCGGACAGGAGAAGCTTCTTTCAACAGAAACGCTTGTAGAAGGTATGGTCAGAACTAACAAGAGCAAGGCACTACTGACCCCCAACCGATTTGGCTGAAACTACGTAGAGATAATGTCCTTGACGTCTGATTAATGAAAATATATACATATCAGGGCCAATACCCAGCCGTTTTTATTTTATTAATAAAAATAAGTTAATATTTCCCGAGTATCTGCTTAAGTACCATACACGGTAATGAATCTTGTAAGAAGCGGCACTGGCATAGCAGTTAGCACACTTGGCTGTAAATCTCAAGATCTGATGTTTGAGTCCTCGTTCCAAAACTTCTTTTCATTTTTCCCCACATTTTCACTTTCCTCATTTTAAATGCTTATTTCTTAATACCGCTATGTATTTTTATTTTTTAATAGTTAATATTTTTAATATATTGATGTGCAGCAGTCAAGAATTATTTGTAGTGTACATAGCGGTTGGTTTTCCTCATCAATAAATTTTTCATTGTAAAGCGATTTATTAGTTTCTCCTCCCCATGAATAAACAATGAAAAGAAACTTATTGTCTTGCACGTATTGTTTCATAGTCATGACATTGTTGAAAAATACTTTGAAAGCATTTGGAAAAGGATCGGAGAGGAACGATTTCAAGTGCTACAAGATCAGTGTTACTTCTTTGATCAGAGCATTGTGAGCATTTTAACTAGTGTGTTTCGAAGTGTATTTTTAACATACTGCAGTTTTTGCTGTTTCAAAAATGGAATATACTGCTTCAACATCTTCAGCGGGGAATCCTGTAACGAGCAAAAACGTTACATCTTTTATGTCTCCTCATTTGGACGACGAAACAGCGAAAGATGTGTTGAATACTGCATGAAGCTCCTCCAAAAAAATTGATTGATGTCGGATAAAGAAGTTCCCGAAAGTGAATGTGGCCGTAGTGTTGTAATGGCCCAAGAAATTTATACACGTGTTGTGGATATGCTTGGCGAGATGAACTTCCATGAAGATTACGATCTGGTGGGGCCCGATGAAGTCGACGAAATGCACGGATATGAGGAAATTGAGTTAGCTTATAGTTATATATACTACCATTCTGATTAGGAATTTTATTTAGAAATAAATAGATATTTAAACTTAAAGCAATATTAGGAAATTAGGTAATAAATACTTTAAATGAGGAAAGTGAAAGTGGGAAAAAATGAAAAAAGTTTCGGAACAAGGACTTGAACAACAGATCTTGAGATTTACAGCCTAATGTGCTAACTGCTATGCCAGCACTGCTTCTTACAAGGTTCGTTACCGTGTATGGTACTTAAGCATTGACTTGGAAAATATTAACATATTTTTATTAATAAAATAAAAACGGCTGGGTATTGGCCCTGATGTGTATATATTTTCGTTAATCGGATGTCATGGACATTATCTCTACGAAGTTTCAGCCAAATTGGTTGGGGGTCAGTAGTGCCTTCCCCTTGTAAGCAGAACAGTTTATAAGTTTCCATAAAAATATCCTTATCTTCTTGCAGTACCTTAAGAATTTTTTCTGTTGTTAAGTTTCTGTAGGATTCATCAGCATGCAAGAGACAAAGTTCGTTCTTCAAACGTTGAATTTTGGTGAATATCTGTGGGTAGGAATGCTGTAAATTTTGAAGAGCTGTAGAAGGAAAATCTTTAGCATAATCTTCAAATTTTCTTGCATCTGCAAGGCTAAGAAATTGCAGCCTGTTACAGTCTTGAAATCTCATTTGCATTTCCATCAGAATGCTGTCCAAAATTTCGTAATATAAAATTCTGCAATTAAGAAAAACCTCATCCCCTGTTGAAGCAGCATGAACTCTTCGCAGAGTTATGCTTGTCAATCTTTTACTTTTCTCAAACAATGTAGAAAAATGCTGTTACTTTCTTTTATTATTTATCAAGTCACAAGTTATCTTTACCTTAGTGGCACAATAATTAATGTCTAAAGATTTTTTCTGCAAACGTCGAAAAGAACATGTCAAAGCAAAAATATCGTTGAACACAACGGCCAAAAACGTGAATTCAAAATTTTTCATATCATTTAGAAATCCTTTACACATACGAATAGATTTCTCGTCTGATGCTTCATCGTTCATAATTAATTCAAACACGTTTTAGTTTGTCCCAATCTTCAATAAAGACCAGAAGAAGTCTGGAATTGGACGACCAGCGAGTTTCAGCCACAGTTGGAATTCGTCTAGTGGCCACGGATTCAATTGTATGCGTTCGTTTGCCGAATGATGGAAAAACGAAGGAATTCCACTAACTGTTGCAAAAAATATACGACACTTAGATATTTTCTTAAAACTTTGCTGTAGTACCAAGTTTAGGCGATGGGCCAAACAATGTACAAAAACAGCTTGAGGCGCCTTGTCTTTAATTCTCTTTTGAAGACCATTTAAATGTCTGGACATTACACTTGCACCATCATAGCACTGCGCAACTAATTTATTTTCATAGCAAAATTCTTTTAAAATGCCATCTAGCAGATCAAACAAAATTTCAGATCTACCAGCACTAACATCATAAAATCCTAAAAACTGTTCAACCAGTGTACCATCTTGAATTCACGTACCTAATAATGACAGAGCATTGTGACTTCTGAAATATATCTGTGGTATCATCAACTTGAATCTAAAAAATGCTGTATTGTTAATTTCTATTTTCACATGGTCTTGTATGTACTCCGAAATGCATTCAATTAGTTCATTTTGTACTGTTTTTGAATTTCCACTGAAGACAGTTTTAATTTTGCTGTAATGGTTTTGAATTTCTAAAGAATTTCTGGATATTAGCAAAGCCAACAGTTCCTTAAAATTTCCACGATTTAAGGAAGAAGTGGTTTCGTCGTGTCCCCTAAACGCAAGTTCCTGCTTACTCAAATATAACACTACATCAATCACTAGTTGCAGGAATTGTCAATTTAAACGGCTATTTTCATTAAATTGGTGAGTCAACAGTCGCACATTTTCCTTGAGAGCATCAGCAGTAGTATTTCTACCTTTTTCAAAAGTTTTAAAATGTAATTCGCACTTTAAATGTTCCGCAGATTCTTCGTGTGTGTGTGTGTGCATAGAGAACGAGTTATATTTTGAAAATCTCCAAATCCCTGTTTATTCCAAACCTTACTTTTAGTACTAAATAGAAGGCAAGGCCAACAAAATAATTTCTGCAAATTTTGGCTACTGAATAACCATATAAAGTCTAAACCAACATTTTTTAAAAGTAATTTCGTAAGATTTTCCGCTTTTCTTAATTTCCTTTTTGAGGCAAATATCAAGTAAAGATGTAGGTCATCCACAATTTAAAATGTCTTTTTTGTCTTCATCCTTCCATCTACAAAACGGTGTTTCTAACAAATTACAAATAATGTCATTAATAGGACACATAGCATTATTAAATGTACTCACACGACAGTTTAAAATGATAAAATCATTTGTGGAATTCCACTCGATGCACTGTCACCACTGGTAACCACTCACCCAGTAACCACTCACTTGCAATGAATTTAGAATCCGCTCGCCTGCTTACTTACAAGTAAAAAACACACACTGTAAGTTTCTCAGCGCTTCACTTGGCACCGCAATGTGGCAGAAATAGCATTGCGGAGGCAGGAGTGGGAGGCCGCATGACATCACGTTGTCATGGCAACCGCATGTAGGTGACGGAAAACTTTCAACCAAGATCAAGTTCTTCACTCAGCTAGTCGCTTGATCCAAACGACTCTGCCGAGACTCGCAGTACCAAGCTCGCAGTCAATCCAGCCACACGAACTGACTGAATGCGCATTCGTAAAATCAAAATGCAATGTTCCATCTTCGCGACATATTAAAATAAATAATTAATATAAAGTAAACATAATTATCTAAAATAAACACGTATTTTTCGATTAAAATAGGTGAAGTGGCACTTCACTTACTTCACCTGAATAGCCACCCCTGGTGATTAAACTTTCTGATTTATTCCAAAAAATGTTTTTCTGAGTTGGTGGACTAGCAAGAGGAGTCCATGACATTCATATTGCTGATTTCCTTCAAATTTGCATGGTTGGTAGCAGGCTATGAATAATGGAAGTATGTGAAGTAAGAAAACGCAACTCTTTCTCGTTCTCGAGAAAAACGATCTTAAAATGTTAAAAAATTCGTACGGCTTGATATTAACAATTGATATCATCTTACACAACGTATCTACGGTAGACTAGTTGCTAACAGTCAAACCATGGTCGCAGACGTTAATACATCTGCCGTGGTTCGATCCCCATTTATTGCAATTTTTTTCGAGGTATTTTCCCTTTTTTTCATTAAATTCACTCTGATTTTTCAAAATAACATTAACCATTCTAATTATTGCCTTTTTTGGAAATTTAATTAAAATAATTAAATTAAAAAGTATTTTCTTCTATCACTCAACGTCAATGTCGAGCTATTTAATATGTGGGATATTTAATATTTAAATGTAAACTTTATTGTATGTTTTTATGGAACGAAAGGTTAACAACATTGTTAACTCAGTTAATCATATAATCACAAAAGAAATTAGTAGTATTAGATTATGACTGCTTGGGCGTAATCTATTTTGTTTATAAGAATATGAATCAATAGCCAGGTTGTAGCCGAGTGAACATTACGTTCTTGAATGACGGAGTTTCGAAGCAAAAGTTAAAAAATGCTTGGCGTTACTGTGAGGAACTGCTTCTGGAAAACAATTTCATTTCACACGAATCGCCAACAGAAATTTCTACTCGGTCTACAGCAATTGGAGAGGAGATATTTCATAGTGTGCTTGAGATGCTTGGAGAAAATGAAATTGTCGAGGAAGATGAATTAATTCTACCCGATTAAAGTGACGGCTATGATTCGGAAAGAGAAGAGGAAGAAAACAGAGATCTAGACCACTATGTCCCGAAGGAGAAGAAATCAATGGTTGATCATGACTTCATTTCTATAGAATACAAGGTAAAGGTTGTTACCGAGGCGAAATTTTATCCGACGTATGGCTTAAAAAACTACAAAAACAAGGGCATCACATTTGAAGAGCAAGCAAGACTTGATACAGTGGGAGGAAGACGTGAAAAGAGGGGGTGCCAAGCAAGACAAATTCAAAAAGATAAACCCATTCTTATACTGCCCAATATTCAATTAGTTTATCAGGGAAGTAACAACCAAAAGTCTTCTTGTGTCTTCAAGAACCCACAGGAAAATTTGGCCCCATCACTCAGAATAATGAAGATTATCAAAATGTTGTAGTGACCTGCTCCAATTCTGGGAAAGTAACTACAAGAATTTACATTACATTTTTAGAGTGTGTGCTTAAACCATTTGTCGGAGATAAGCATTTTCTGCTGCTGGTAGATTCATGGGGAGGACAAAGAAATACATCATTGTATGACGATGTATTTGTCGACAGCAACAGTGATGCCTCATGCTCACTGAAAGTGATACTTCCAAAATGTACGGCTTTATGTCGGCCGTGCGACGTTTATTTCTACTGGAAAGTTAAGAATTTCATCAAACATCTGCAGAAGTGCTCACTGCTGCTGGAGGAACAACGTGATATACCATCACGGTAAGACCCGATTAAAATTCATGCGCTCATCCATCACCAAATGAGTGCACCGATTCTTTATGACATTATTAAATATGCTTGGTACGCCTCAAAATTGAGCGATGGAAGAAAATACTTTTTAAATGTAAATTATGTCTGCTTCCCCTTAAAACTTCAAAAACATCGCTGCCATCACAGGAAATGCACATTTGCAGTTTGCTCGTGGTGTCTGCAATGTTTCTGTTTTGCCTGCTTTTACTAAAGGTATCATCCAAAGAGCTGTTCCTCTTCACGTTAAACCTGGTCCTCTACCATTTCCCCATCTCAAACCTTTATCCTATCAATTCCCCTCCTATATACGTATAACCCAAATCATAGCCGCACCTATGTTTTCCTGCATTTTCCTCACTCCTGAATACCATTCCTACCCCAACCCATTATGATGGCCACATAAGTTGTAGCCTGTTTTAATTATTGCCTCTTTCCGTAATTACTTCTGAAAAAGGCAATAATTAAAATGGTTAATGTTCTTTTGAAAAATCAGAGTGAATTTCAGGAAAAATCTCGAAAAAAATTGCAATAAATGGGGAGCAAACCACGGCATATGTATAACGTCTGCGACCATAGTTTGACTTGTTAGCAACTAGTCTACCGTAAATACGTTGTGTAAGATGATATCAAGCCGTATGAATTTTTTAACATTTTAAGATCGTTTTTCTCAAAAACAAGAAAGAGTTGCATTTCCTTACTTCACATACTTCCATTATTCATAGCCTGCTACCAACCGTGCAAATTTGAAGAAAATCGGCAATATGAATGTCGTGGACTCCCCTTGTAAGTCAACGACGACATATTTATCAAAATTTATAGAACAAACAATCTGGTATACAGGAAATCTTATTTTACTTTCTCCATACATAGTATAGCAAAAGTATTGTTTATAAGAAAAAATAGATTTTGAGATTTCAACAGAAATACACATTTTGAGGTTTCTAGAACGTATGGACTATTTTCTTGATGTCTGTATGTATGTGATAGGAATTTTGGGGTGCTCTAACTCAAAAAATATTAGCCATTTCAGTACCAAATTTTAAATATAATATTTTCATCATAGGGATGAGCAGATGTTCTTGGTCAATATAGATCAACCAGAAGTGAAGATTTATTCTTGTCACCTTCTGGTTTTAGTGAAATATCTCTGTTAAAATCCCATTATTGTACTGATAAATAAAAAAGTTATAGAAAATTTCATTTTCTACAAATTTTGTTCAAAAATGTTTTCTCTGTAATGCATCGTTTAGGAGATATTTAATTAATTCAAAATTTATAAGCATTTACTTACACCAACTTGCAGATAATTCTTTTAAAAATATATACAATAAATACTGACAACAATCAAGGATATTCGTTACATTATAAGGCATTAAATAATAATTTTAGGCTAAAATTCTAATTGCGAATATATTTTTTCAAAACATTTGATATTTTAATAGGTTTTCGCAGTAAAATGTTCACCCTTGACAACAGGAAACAATTTCATTTATCGATTTCTTACTTACCAACTGAATGCTTAGCATCAGTGGTTAGTTGAAGAATTTCTTCTGTTCTATTCAGCCGCCAAAGTTTGCTGATTTCTTGTGATTTTATTCTTTATTTGCATTTTTCCAATAAAAAGTTGAAGCAATGATAATTTAGGATATCTGGTAAAATAATTGTTCTCAGAGGCCCTTGTAATATCTGAAACTGGCTAAAACAATCTCTAAGGGAGATCTTTATTTCAACTTTGATATTTAATAAGGCACTAATGTTTATGAGGAAATTATTATGCATAGTATTTTTTTTGGTAAATATAGGGATATGAAATTAATGTAGTGTAATTCCCTAGTCTTGACATCTTCAGCATTATAGAATATAAAATCTCCTAATCACAGATACTGAGACATATAGATATTTAAAAAAATAAGAATACAAGTACAGGTTACTCCCAAGATTCAACCATTCAAGATTCGACCAATTCGAGCATTCAACCGGTCAAAGCCCGCTTATTCAACCCAGCCGATCGGTCAGTTGAATTAGGAACTAATTTACACAAAGTAATTCTTGGCCCGCCCAACCTCGCGAGGTTTAGTTTCAGTCTAGACATTGTTATTTCTGCTCTAATTGTTTGAATTTGTGCTGATTTCACTCGTTTCTTCTTTTATTTAAATTTATTTATTTATAAATTTATCACTTGACATTGCATCTAAAAGGAAATGTAATAATGATAATGCAAGTGAATCAAATAAAAGAGTGCATAAGACTCAGTTATGAATTGAAATTTTAAAGCATGCTAAAATTGCATGATCGTTGGGGGATGTCTCGTTCAACTATTAGCAATTATGTGAAACAAGGAGATAATTCTAGAACATGTGATAAATTCAGGTAATTTGATAACAACAATAAACAGTCCTAGGCGCTGTGTTGATTCCTAAAATGGAAAAACTTTTAAAAATTTAGGTAGATGATCAGTGTCAGAAACACATTCCTATTAGCGATGCCATGATTAGAGCAGAGGCTAAGGATCTGTATGATGATTTGAAGGAAAGGATGGATGAAATGTCTGTCATTTAGTGCAAGTCATGGCTGGTTTGACAGATTTAAGAGAAGTGCAGGTTTGCATAGCCTTAAATTAACTGGTGAGGCTGCAAGTGCAAATACTGATGCTGCCTCAAGTTATTAATTTTGCTGCGATATATAGTTGTATATATAGATAGATGTATGCAGGGATGTGCCTGGTCTGGCTCACACGAGTCATTTGTTAAAATCTTTGAAGCTCGACAAGTCGAATGCTGCACGTCACTTTTCCATTAACTTTGTTGGTAAAATACTAATACTACTCATTCCTCCATTTAAATAACATGGGAATGGATGAGGCAGATTTGATTTAATTTGGATTTTTAAATTACATAAAATAATCACAGAAACAAAAATTTATTTTTTCTTTTTAACGCAAAAAATAAGTTATAGATAAAAATATTTTTTATTTAATTTATTCATAATTTAATATTGTTTTATTAACACATTAGTAATGTTATTTTATCTTTATATAACGTGAGGGGAGACTAAATAATTTTTTCCCCGAGATGCGGGAACGTATCTCCCGAATATAACATGCAAGTCTATGGAAAAACGGCGTTCGACATTTGACTGTTTGAGATTCGACTGTGTTTTCAGGAACACATCCCGGTAGAATCTCGGGAGCCACCTGTATGGAGATAGTCATGATTGGCAACATCAGATTTTTACAGGTATACACCTGGTAAAATTTAATTAAAAGTAATTCAATTTATAAAATTTTTCTAGATAAAAATCAATAAATGTACGAAAATAAAGGTCAATATTAGCTGTGGATTTTTAGGAAAACTAATTATCAATTTAAAAATATAAACATAAAAAACTACCAAGCCTTCTTATAACCATATTCCATTTCCACCTTCATAACTTTCTTCACTGAAGAGGTGACTTCTGACTGCTTTAATTTTGCTTGACAGATTGAGAAAGAAACCACTCTCACATGGATTATGAATATACTAGCTGATCCCATGCAATCTTTGTGCGGTGAATTTTCAAATGATGAAGTATGAAAAATAAGTTGATCTCAATAATTCACATTTACCTCTAAAAATGCATTTCCTTAAACAGTAATTGATCGCGAACTTTTATGTTTTTCTTTTTATTCAAATATATGTCCTTTCTTTTTTATATAACAATCAATGCAACCGTTTATGTAGATTATCAACGAAGAGAAGATTACCATGTAGTGTACTTAAAAAAATAACGTGTGTCCCTATTCTCATATAATAAACATTATGGATGTATAATATAATGGTTCTACTTACAAAGAGATAAGATTCCAGCATTCAAACAATGATAGAAAGATTCAACTGCTTTGATTAAATCGTTAGAAACGCCTCCCATATGCAGTTAACTGAATAATTATCCGTAAATATTTATGTTGCTATGTATAAATGCTGACATTGCTACAGCAATAATTTCGATGCTTAAACAAAGTGCGAAGCAAATAACGCTATTCTTTCACCTATTTGAAGGTTTAATTGGCATTAATTGAATCGGAGGCAACAATGACGGTCGCCTTGACTATGTCTGGAAAGAGTACGGATTATCCGTAAAATTTCGAAAACAATTGCGTATTTCTGAAAATCTTGACCGTGTAACATGTAAACATCGCAAAAATAAGATAGTATAGAGTTTTAGCCGTCGAATTAAGCAAAAATGAAGAAAATCGGTCCATATTTACGTTTTAATGAATGAAGGAAAAAAACCTTGCACTCTGAAAAATCGAAAATCCTGCGTAAACTTATGGGAAAATAAAATTCTCCTGGATTTGAGCCCGGGACTTTATGAAAATGAGAAGTTTTCTAGGGCCTTCCTAGCTTGTAGAAACAAAATGCAGTTTACCGCATATCTCTACGACGAATGGCTTTTGAGATACAGGGTGGGATGGATGGACATCTGTCTATTATAGATATAGATAGCAGTAATGGCGAACCTATGGCACATGTACTGTGTCACACCAACAAAAGGCAAAAATCAATCAAAGCATTTATCTTACTGATTTAGTTCTGCAAAAACGTATTATTTAGTTAACTATTATAAACATTAGTTTTACGGTTACAAATTTGAATCACTTATGTCTTGATCACGAATTTAATTTAGCTGGCACACAAAAAAATGAACAACTTTCCGTGGCACATAAAGCAGAAAAGACCTGATAATTTCAGTAATTTTGGAATGTGGGCAATAGAAGGCTCGCCATCACTGATATATATTCAGACCCCGATTTATCGCTCCCCACATACTATGAATCCTTGTGAACAGAACTTCTACCTTATGACTACATAGAGATAGGGTTGCCAAACTTTGTGAAGGAATGGTACCCTTAGATTCAAATATTTTTTCTCATGGAATCCTAACTAAGAGATGGTAAGCCTAATCACAATAAAATTAACTTTAAAACCATTGTTTATTTATATAGCTTATGTATCTTACAGTATACAGTTTACAACTGAGGTTCATGTTTCCTGCTGTAAATAAGAGAAAAGAACGTATCGGTCTCTATCACGGAACTCCATTTAGCTTCTGCTGGACCCTTGGGTTCCGCAGAACAAAGTTTGGGAAACCCCGACATACAGCAAGCATGTTATCTCGATCAACCATCCCACTTCAGTGCCAATGTCAGTGACGGAGAAACGGTGGCACTAAATTGAAGTCCAACTAATTCTAATGAATGGATGACAACAGACATATTTGCAAAATTATGGATAGTTTAATGCAAAAAAATGAGAAATGCTGGAAAAAAGATTATGCAACAGTTCCTTATCCATTCACATGACATTTATGGAAATTATATTTTTTTCAATGAACAATACATCCATGCTACAATGAGTCAACACAAGAAACCATTGGCACAGAAATCTCTCTCTCGCAAGAGGATAAGATGTCACCTCAGACCACTGCAGAGACACAGACCAGCACAGATGCCAGATTAATGCAATGCATTGGAAGTGTTACTTGAGGCTGTAACCTCTCAAACTTATCTCACGCCATAAGCACTATTCATTGCATGTTTACAGCAAACAGGAAACCACCAGTTCAGAAGGCCATATACTAATTTTGTTTATGGAAAAACTAAAACAATTAAGTCGAAGCCTGACATTTAGAATGTAAGAAAAATTGATTTAGAAATACATAATTTCCTTCAACAACTCTCAGCAGATCTTTCCATTATAGTATCCAGCCTCCACTCAGTATTTTCTGTTGATTTTATAAGCAAAGAAATGTAAGTAAATCAAGACTGGACAAGCCCCCTGCAGAATGGACCCAAAAAGCTCTTAAGAAATTCAATCATCAACTTTAAGAAAACTTTAAACAGTAAGTCAGCATTTCCAATTACAATAAATTTTTAAATAAAAAAATGGTAATTTTTTATTTAAAATGGTGAAATTGTAGCATGACATCCAGCATGCCATCCAGAGGTTTTGCTAAGGTCCACAGTCTTTGTAACCCAACATCCAAAAAATATCATCCAACTCAAAGTCAAGAAAATCTATGCTGACACCATCTTTACAATCATATCTGATAATTTCCCCAAAATTCAAAGAACTACTGTACGACATTTTGGAGGAGCATAGTTTCAAAATAATTCAATCTGGAAAGCTCATTAGGATCCAACAAGTACATGTGAAGAATAAAACTATTCAGCCTCTGATTCTCACAGTTATGTCTCTGTACATTTCAATATATGTATACAGTGATTTATACATCAATACATACAGCCATATACATACCGTATTTACTCGAGTAATATCAGCATGAGCGTAATACTCGCACCCCCATTTTTGGAAGTAAATATCTGGGAAAAAAGGTATTTGTGTAATGCCCGCACTTTAAAAATTCCAATTTTGTTATATAACGGCAACATAAGTACCGTATTTGACCGAATATAGCCCCCCTACCCATTTTTCTCACACAAATCTAGAAAATATTTTAATACCCTGAAAGGACGATTATTTTTAGGACTTTAATGTCATGAAACATGTTGTATAATTTGAAGAAATATCAAACTTGCACTCATTTAATAAAAAAGTACCAATTAGCGAGTGATAAAACGCCATGCTAATTGGAATTTTAAGGTTTTCAGATTTGTTCCTCAGAATTCAGAGGGTATACTAACGAGAGAGATATTTGACAAGGAATTGAACAAAAATACATTTTTAGGGAGTAAAAATAAACTTTAAAAAGTCGAAATAACATACTAATTAATGCAGCAATATTAGCAAGTCGAAATAACATACCAATTTATGCAGCAATATAAATTCGCACTTTGTTCATATTTCAATCTATCTTTCGTTTGTGTAATTAACAATTCGAGCTTAGCCAGGCAATTAGTCCATTCTCGGGCAAGGTTAATTTTGTTGGTATTACTGTATTTGCTCGTGTAAGCTGCGCACCTTTTTTCCCAAAACGCTGGTGGAAAAGAGGGGGTGCGTGTCTTACACGAATTCTTTTATTTGCCGCTCACCTTTTTTCCCAAAATGTTGTGTCGGTAAACAAATATACATTAAGCTAGCACCCATGCCGCATCTATTATTCTATTTCTGAATTTCGGTGTATTTAGTCATTTTCATTCATTGTATAAAAATTTTAAATGAGTTTTAAGTTTATTAACGGATGCTCCCCAAACCCGACAAAGTCTTCTGCTGCAATCGTCACGGAAGCCACGGCGCATGCGCAACCAGTTCGGGTTGGTGGGGGTTTTGTTCTCACGGCAGACGACGCCTACCATGTTCAGATACGGCATGCTTCCTTTATTCTATGATACGTCTATGAAAGTCATAGCCACCGTGGTGATCATTGAATGATCGCTGATCATAATTTTAGTTCGCCAAAAAAATGACGACCGCTACGGTAGGGATCAGTGACCATATGGCTGGAAAATTACGTACAGCAGAATGATCGCTACCGGAGTGATTTCTGCGAACATGACCAATGTGACCACAAAAACAGTTACGTGTTTAACAAAAGAGGACTACCGAGATTTCTGCTAGTACCGATATAGAGAGATCACCCAATAAATTCGTCACGTAGGAATGTGAAGATGCTTAACTTGAGCGTAGCATTTTTAGAAATAGGAATTGGTGATTTAAAAAACCCTTTTTCGGCTCAAATAAATTTTTTCCCCTAGAGTTGGCCCAAAAACCGGGGTGTGCGGAATACACGAGGTCTCGGCTTACACGAGCAAATACGGTAAAACTTGCAATTTGACAATAATGAGAGCGATCAGGTAATAGAAAAATCCTTCCTATATGGTGACGTCAATCAGCCTTGCAAATAAATATTCGCAACCCGAGTAGTTTAGTCTTACAATGGATAGAAACACTTACTGACTCGAATGAAATTCATCATTATTGAAGCTTTGCACACTTGTTTGTACCCACCTAATTTTTAGTGCCCGAAAATAGCCCCCCCCCCAACTTTTGCACTTCGCTTTTGGCCAAAAACAGGGGGGCTATATTCGGTCATATACGGTAAACTACTCTATCTGAAGTCGAGTCTGATGATGCATAAGTGACAAAAATCACGTATTTAAGACGTAAATATTAAAACAACTTTTAATGCCTATTCTAACGCAATCAGTCGTGAAAAATTGACATTCAACAATATTATATTATAAGGAAAGAAGTTAATATCGCCAAAAGGTTCCGTTTTGAGTCACTGCACATGTACATGCTTTATTTTTGCTAAATGTTCAGAATCACGATGGATATGCTACCATCACTGAAAAGAGTGCGCCTCTCATAAAAGAAAACTTAAAAATTATGCGCACAAACTAAATCCCAACATCCAATAGAACAATTTCTGATTTTTTCTTAACATAATTATAAATCTATTTAGGTCTTAAGGCTCCATGCAGTCTAATTATCTTTCGATTATTAAATTGTATGTAAATACCCATAAAAATTACAATGAAAACAAAATATCATAAAATCCCAAATTTTTAGAGAAAGAATTTATTCAACTCGCATTTCAAGGGCTTCTTTAGGAATTCTATGTTCGTTTTTTTCTAATACCTAATCACTGATCTGGTCTTCACCTGCAACATAATCACCCCATAAGTAATGGTCCTCAGTTCCATCAAATGAATTTGAAATTCCAGTCACTTTAAAGCCTTTGGTCACAGTTTCTTCACTTACACCGCGCCATGCTGCGAGCACCCATTGGCACACCTCGGAGAGCAGAGAGCATTTCAGCCTGCCCGTTGCCAATGTCTTCTTCAAATTTAAGCATGAATCACATAAAATTAAAGACAAAATCTGCGGTGTATAGCACCTTCCAGGAAACAATGAATTCATTCTTTGCCACAAAACACGACAGGCATTTCGTGGGTGGCCTACTGTCGAAAGGTAAAGGGGCATATCTCGTGTAATGTCCGCACCCCCTTTTTCTGGGTCCAGTTTTAGGGAGAAAAAGTGAAGGTATTACATGAGTAAATACGGTAGCAATATTTTGGCAACAGCAGCCCAGCATATGGTGGTATATTTGTAAGTGCACTTTCCGGACAATTTTGGGCAATTGTATTGATATGAGCATCCAAAACCTTGGGCTGGTTGAACATGAGAGGGTAATGGTCATTTCACTGTACTTTTATAAAAAAATCACGACAAAATCAAATTTAAAACTGAACGGTAAATATCTGAAAAAATAAGTTTCTAATATCAATATCTAGATAAAATCCACCCATATATGAAATACATATAAAAGTTTCAGAGATTTACAAGTGTTACTGGTAAAAAATTTCAACCAAATCTAATAAGAATAAAATCATAAATAATTTAAATTTTGTCCTAAATGATGAAAATTAAAAAGGGCTTTCTAACTGGCACTAATGCTTTTTATGGCAGTCAACGGACTTGCTTAGTATGATTATATGACATGTTAAGAGGGTTGGACAATCATAACTCATAAAAATTCTAGTGGTATGCCATAGTGAAGTTTTATTTCAGCTTGAAATGCTAGCCACAAAAAGAAAATATAATGGAACTTTACAACAATGACTCTATTTCATCACTACTTATCATACAATGAAAATTAAACAAAATAAAAAACAAAATGACTCTTGAGGAAATTTTTGTTTTACAATTAAATTAAAAATAAATGAGAACCAAGAAAAAATACAGAGGATATAAAACTAGTGACTTCAGTAAAAACCAAAATAAGATGTCAAATAAACAACTTCTGACTGAATAATAATTAATAGTGACTGAAGATCAACCTCAAGTACTCATAACCTCAGCTCAGTTAGACCTACACAAAGGTCTCAGAGATACAAGCCATATAACAACTTCAACTTTTAACAGCATTAACTGCCTCACAACAAGGGTACCCATAATGATCATTTGAGAGACATGCTCTCAAAAGCATATTCCACATTCAAGGAACCTTGTGAAGTGAAAATTAAACTTCACCTACTGGTTGACACCGTCAGGTATCATTTTTCTCCTGCATGTGAAACAATCTCCAAACAGATCAACTTATTGAAGATTGATTGAGATTAATTGCCTGGGCAGATTAAAAATCAGTTACCCATAAGCATATACAATGCAAGGCAACCAATACAGCAGCCTGTCAAACTGCTATCTCAGGGGAATATATGTAACCATTTTTACGGAAACATTATACCTCCTACTTTTTGCCTGCTTTGCCTACATGTGTCCTGCGAGGGGGGGTCCAATTCAGCTGATCGCCATCGACAGTAAGACGAGGTCTTTTAAATTGCGAAGAGCGAATATGCTCCTCTACCAGCTTGGGTGTCACACATATCACGTGCTGTCCTTTCCAGTACTTCACCATATTCATAGATTGCAGCGTTGATATAATGTCAGTTTGTGTGATGCTCGTCATCTGACTGCAAATTAAGATACCAAGTCAAAATATTTCACTTTTAACAATGTTAATCCTTAAAAGTGATCATAAATAATTGCCAACAGCAATTATTTAAAAAACTGAATTGGTAATTAATAACTGCCAACAGCAATTATTTCTTAAAATATGATGGGAGTCCAGAAATGCATGGGAAAAACCTAAATGAAAATATAAATAAATCTATTCACCTCCAATTCATGCATCACTTCATTGGTAAATATAACAGTATACATCACGAAGATTTATAAAAAAAGAATGATTCATTTAATACTTAGCAATTTCCAAAGAGAAAATGTTTACTATATAAACAACTTCATTTTTAATTATAATAATTAACAATTTTCAATGATTTCAGTTTAATTTCCTATAACACTAAAGACCAATTCAATTTAAGGGGTAAATATCCAAGGATATGAGGAATAGTAAATACTTTTAATCGTCTTTTAAACACGTGTTCATTAAATAGTTAATCATTTTCAATTTGACAATGATGAAAGTTCCATCATGTAAAAAGATTCATAATACTTTTTAATAACTTAAATTTTAGAGGAACTCATAAACATCTTAAAGAGAGGAATTTTAAGAAAAGCTTTAGGCAAGCAATTTTTACAGTGGAGTGAAAAGCTAATTTGCTTTCTAGCTTTCACTCAATTATCTCAAAATATTTGGAATATCAAATGAAGGAATACCATGATACCAAGTTTTTAAAAATAATATATACAACTCAATAAGAATAGTATAGTAAAAACGAGTAAGTACTACAAAGGATAGGAGAGAAGCTAATGATTATACAGACTATCAGAAAGAGAAAGGTGAACTGGATTGACATTACCTGAGAGAGAGAGAGCATGATTAACCCCTCAATGCCGTCCGATGTATATATACATTGAACGAAAACTCTGTATGCCACCATCCGACGTATACATACGTCGAGCGCCTTCACTAGCTTTCTTTATTTTTTGCCGTGCTGAAATTTCTTTGATCTTAAACACCTTGATATATTTTAACCTGCACATTTTTTTTGATTCTGCCAACCAAGAATTTTGGTTTATGTGTCAGTGTATATTGAAAGAGGTATGTTGACAAAACGAAGAATGAGAAAGGCCAATTCAAAGAGACCTATGACTCAATATCTTGAATAAGGGAATACAGGACATTTCTTGCTTCTCTTAGCTGATGATTTAGTAGTGTAGATGCATTTACTGTGAACAAAGCTGTCGTTAGTCAAGTGGGGAATTTTTTTCCAGTTCATTGTTTACTGCATTGATTTTTAGGTAAGACCCTTTTCTCTCACTTGTCTCTGCACGGTTCTATAATAATAATACCAAGCCGAACCTTTTTTTCGGGCAGTTTATGAGATGCTCAAGGTCACTTTACCAACCTTACACTTGTCTCTGCACCCTAGGCCCTAAACCTCAGCTGTTTATTGGAACAATACAGTGTGTGAAAGAGAGAATAAGAGCCTTCACTACATGTCCCATGTAAACATCTGTATACAGAAAGAATGCTAAGAGACCTTCTAAGAAATTTCGGACCCAATACCTTGAGCAGACCAACTCGTAAAAAGACTGTGTTCGCTTTTATAAGACAACAACGAAGAGGCTAATTGAGACTATGCTGTGAGTGCTATAACAGAATAAGAGTAAATGCCACAAAAAAATCATTATGGACGACAGACTGAAGGTACAGTAAAACCTGTGAAAGGCAGAACCTGTATTTCGCAGAAACCTGCCAAAGCCAGATATCCAAAATAAAATCGTACTAGTAGATACCGTTTTTCATCTGAATGTCTCTCTATAAGGCAGAACCTGCGAGACACAGACAGGAAGGATTTTTTCTTGTAATTTTGGTATTATTAAGTACATTTTATACCTGCGAAAGAAGGAAAGTAAAATTGGTCTCTCAAAACTATATCTAGATGGCCTTCAAAATACACATACACACACACAGTAAAACCTCTATATATCGAAATGGAAGGGACCAGATTTTTAGGCATTTTGATGAAAGGAGGTTCACTTTAAAGAGGTTTACCGTAAGACCATCATATTATTATTCATAAATGCACAAACTGGTAATTAAAAGTACTATTGTCTTTTTAATTACTATATTAGTATATTTATATATACACAACATAGATTTAATTTATTTATAATATAAATACAAACCTAACTGAACAAAAAATGAATATGTACTCTACCTATTGTTTACTGGAAAAAAAGCTGGTAATTTCAGTGTGTCATCTTTTTCTTAAATTCATTGGATACAACATTTTCTATTTTATTTAGTAGCAAGAGATTATCACCACTGCAATCCTCCATATTCATAAAAAATCTTTCTAGCACCCTCAAAGCCTCTTGCACTTCACTCTTTTTTGGAGATGGAATTATTTCCTCTTCATCATTTTCTTCTTCTTCCTTATTAGTCTCTGTTATAGTCTCCCTTTCAACTTCTATCTCCACTTCTTCTACCATTTCTCCCTCAGTTGGTGCACAAGTTAATAGGGAAGTGTCAACATAAGCAAAATCATTAAACGATGTTTAAAGATGAATTATTTTATTGATTTCATCCCATTCCAAAGGTTCATCATCTGATACTTCATCTTCCTCATATGTTGTCCTCATAAATCCTGCCTTTATGAAGCATTTATTAATAAAGGCTGATTGAACATAATTCCATGATCGCCATGGCCTGCAATATATTCCATTTACATTCTGTAAGATCATTTGTTTCATCCATATTTCTTAAAATATAGAGCACGAACTGCTGTCTGTAATTTCTCTTAACACTAGAAATTATGCCCTGATCTAATGGTTGCAGTTTACTTGTGGTATTTGGAGGAAAATACACTATTTTAACATGTCGCAACACGATCCCCTCAACTTTATGAGCAGTGCACTGATCTAGAAAAAGAACTATTTTTCTATTCTTTATGCCCATCTTTGCATCAAGCATGCTTAGCCACTCACTAAATAAAGCTGCAGTTATCCATGACTTTTTAGAATTACTGTATAAACAGGGAAGTTTTTTTACATTCTTAAAACATCTGGGTTATTTATATTCTTAAAACATCTGGTTTTTTTATATTTCCCTATCATAAGTGGCTTTAATTTCTCAGTGCTATCTGCATTGGTACAGAAAAGCACTGTAAATCTCTCCTTGCTTTTTTTCCCTCCATGGCAGGGTTCTCCTTTAACTGCAATAGTTCTATCTGGGAGTAAGTTATAAAAAAATCCAGCTTCATCTGCACTGAAGATGTCTTTAGGATCATAACTCACTAAAATTGTTTGCAGAGTGTTTTTCCACCCTTCTACCACAATTGTACTTACAGAAGCTTCTTCCCCACACATTTTTAAAGTTCTTAGGTTCCAGCGCACTTTAAACTTCTGTAGCCACCCATTTGACCCTTGAAAGTCATCTATTCCCATTTTCAATGCCATTTCCCTAGTCTTCTGTTGTAGAATCAACCAATCAAACACACATTTATCTAATTCTTCATTTTTCACTTCCCGAGATCTTTTATTGATGAAACCTTGATGTGCTGCTACTTCAGTTTCTTTATGTTTATTTAAAATAGATGTTAGAGTCAACAGTGGTATGCCAAGGTTTCTGCCACATCTATTTTTCTTTTCCCCTCATCAATGGCTTGGAAAATTGCTAACTTCATTTCTATTTTCAGCAGCTGTCTTTTTCTATGATTTACCATGTCCATTATGGGTCTAAAATAAATTTATTCATAAACGTATTCATTAATTACTTGCGTATTATTTCTAAATATTGTACTTACTATTATACAAGGCGTAATGAAGGATATTGTTATACACCTAACAAACTATAATTATAATGGGAAAATTAATGCATTAATAATTAATTGAAAGTTGTGCAATAATAAATAATATACTCACGTGATTAAGGACGAAATTAATGTTAAAAAACACGTATTTGTTGATTATGTATCCACTATAGCTTAATGAAACAAATCAATGTGGTATAATTTTAACAAGCTCCTCGTATTAGGCAAACATAAGCACTACACGTTCGTAGAAACTTGACTCATACCGGCATATACCTGGACGCCTGCATGAAGGGATAAACCGGGACGTGTGACGGGATTCACCAGGCGAGAAATCTTCGCAGGAGAAGCAGTACCTATCTTAAATATTATGTCTACGTAACATTATAGTCATGTATTCACGATTCTTTTCAGATGTGGTAGAAAGTGATACGTACGTAGCAGTGGTGCGTTGTTAACCCCAGGACCGCAAAACAATTAACTTAAATATTGTTTTTGCAATGTTGCAGTTATATATTCACGGCTTTTTCAGAGGCGGGTAAAAGTAACACGAGGATCACGAAAGAATTGACAAATAAATGCCTTTGCAATATTGTAGTCATATTTTCAGGGCTCTTTTCAAAGGCATTGAAAATTACTAAGTACGTAGCAGTGGTGTTACTTGAGGATTGAGAATTAATATACGTTTAAATGATATATCTTTGCAACATTGAAATAATATTCCCGTGACTCTTTTCACGGGTGATTAAAATTGATACATACATACGTAGCAGTGATGCGTAACTTGAGAACCACGGAAGAATTGATGTTGGTGCTTGCCGTTGTTTCCATGTAGAAATGGACCATAAATCTGAGCGAGTTGAACTCGTTGGGCCTGGCATAGGTAATAAACTACGCAACCTAACTTCACTTAAATTGTGCATATTTGTTGCACTATGATAATATTTTGGCGACTTTTTCAAGAGGCCACTACGGTGGTTGCTTCAACGGGATAACCTTGTATGTACGTATGCATATACCATCGACTGATTTCTATTGGTTATTCACATGCAAATTTTCATTGTAAACTAGCGTAATTATTTTATCCGTAAACAGGAATACATTATTTTACTATAGGGAGGTTGTTTTTTATCAGGGGTGCATTTTCCCATTACGATATACGGAGAATTATGAAAATACAGAGGTACGATATTAAAAGGTTTGTCTATACCGTAACATACAGTTTTGGCAGGACCCAAAAGATATTACGAAATACGGAGGTATACGATACACAGAGGTTCACTAGATAGAGGTTTTACTGTATATCAATGTAAGAGAGGATCCGAATTACATTTCTTAGTCGTTCGTTAGTGTGTACAGAAAGCCTGTATCAAAAATTGTTTTAGAAACTGTGGCTTTGTTTTCAATGATGCTAATGAATGTGACAATGCAGGCAGCAATAGTGGTTATTGTGACATTCAAAATTTGATTGATGAGATGTATTAAGTAGAGGGTACCAAAGTAAGTGCAAAAGATTTCGTAAATATTGATGAAAGTGTTTTCATAGAGATTGATAAAATTGACTTGAAAACTGTGGTAGAAACACAAAGCAATTAAATAGTTCCCAATTCAGAGTATGAACAGAATGAGGAAGACTGTGAAAACTGAAAATGCAACGGCAAAGTTTTACACTATCTTAAAGCTTTAAAATATTCTACCAGAATGAAGGGTAAAAATGATTTCTTTAAGAAAGTTATAAACATAAGGTTTTCTTTTGGCATTTTAATCAAATTACAGAAAAAACAGCTTTTTGTTTAAAGTTTTCTTAAAATTGATGATTGAACAGCTCCGCCTCTCGCAGGTTTTACTGTATAAGTTATAGTAAATTTTATGCTGAATCTGATTATACATGTATAAACATTCTGAAAAATAGGGAAATACCTTTAAAGTTTAAAAAATATTTGAAATAGCCTTTTTGTATTTTGCATATATCTTCCTTCCTTATGCATAAGTTATATTTCGGCTTCCATTGAGTAAAAAGGGAATTTTTTTGTGACGTCTGTAATGATTCCGAATAACAAAGTAGCTAAAAATAAATAAGAATTATGAACTGCCTTAAAAACAATAACAATCATAACATTTACCTCAAATTTTCAGTCGAGATATGAAAAAGATGACCTACAGGAAACTTTTTTCTTATTTGGTTTAGAGGGATACATTCAGCAAATGAAATGTTTAGAATATTTTAAATATATCTATGAAAAATATTCCATGTCAATAACTTTATAAATTGCATAATATTGTTGAATATATGAAAGCGCAGGCACATGCTGGATAGGTAAGTGATCGGTGTGCCATCCCTATTCTCCAGCAAAGAGTTTGTACTTAATGTATGATAGTGTAGAAGTTGTAGTTTTAAAATTATCATGTTTTGCATAAATCCTCAAAAAATTACATAAAAATCCAATAAAAAGTGAAAAGTTATGAATTTTTATTTACCTAATATACTAGCATACGCCACACTTTCTTTCCTAAATTTTTATTCGAAAAATTAGGGTGCAGCTTATGTGCAAATACAAAGGAAAAACATTCTTAAAGTGAGATATTCTCACATTACAATCACAATTTCCATGTTTACGTCATTTTAAATACATAAATAGTAATCCTCGCCATTCGCGAAATTTGTGTATCTGCGATTTTCATTTTGAGTACCCGATTTTTCATTCACAAGGCAGAAATTCGCGTATCCACGAATGATTGCTTAACTAATGCTCACTCGAGACATTTTTTTCAAAACTACTTTCTTTCTCGATGTCTCGTACTTACTGCAGTAATGTACGCATGCAGTTCCTTGCCTATTTCATGAATTTATTGTGTCATTTTCGCAGTTTTTACTTTCTCACATATGAAGTATATTGAGAAAGCATTGTTTATTAGTAATATCACTTAATCATGCACCACGTGACCAGCTGTGTGAAATTTTTTGACACGCAAGCACTGAAATATGAAGTAGGGAAATTTTCAATTATTTCTTTATGCATAGTTTTCCTTTGTTTGCAGTGGCCGCATAATCTTACTCAGAGAAAAGAAGAGGTAACTCACGAATCTCTTGCATATGCACCCAGGCAAAGTCAGCGGAGAAAAATGAAAATCGACATTGTAATGCACCCATAACTTCAATTATTCTTCCCCATAACTTTTCAAATGGACAGCAAATAAGAAAATTTCTGGAGCCTCCGACTGTAGACACATTTTAGTTCAAAATGAGCTTATATCAAGGGAAGTTTTTTTCTATTTTCAACGTTGAAAAACCTTGGGTGCAGCTTATATGTGGTGGCGGCTTATATCTTAGTAAATACGGCAATTTTTGCAACTTTTGCACCTGCATTTCCAGTTTTTAAAAATCTCCTTTGGCCTCACAGGTGGAATTTAATTAAATGTTCTCCAGGCTTGAGAGGTTAAAGACATGCTGGAAGGAAAACTGGATGAAAAAAGAGACTGAGGTAGGAAAAGCTGATAGACGATTTGAAAGGGAAAAAGAGCTATCAAGACATGAAGACTGTGGAAAAAGGGAGTATATATGCAGAACTAGGCTTAACCATAAATAACCATGGACCTGTCTATGGACAGACTACCTATGATAATGATGAAGAATAGTAAGTAATAACACAAGTATATAATAATAAGGGCAAAACTAAATGATAAAATAACTCAGAGATTGAAATGGCTATTTACCTTGGGTAAAAAAATTAAACAATTCAAATATAAATGGAACTAAAAATACAGGTACTTACCTCAAGTCCTTAATTGAAACAGTGCCACGAAAATCTCTAAGAATTTCCAGCAGAACCCATGACCAGTAGGAGCGGTAACTAAGTTTTCCAAGGTCTGACAATGGCTTCTCTGGACTTCCAACTGCACTTTCTCTCTTGGACAGTTCATAGCTGAAGGCAATGAGAAGTTTACCGTAACCTTGTCTTTGGTAAGGGGGTAAAGTAAGAATACAAGCAACGTTGTTTCCATCTGGAGATTCCTTTTCCTGAGAAACAAATAAAATTAACTCAGTCCAGCAGTAATTTTTCATTATCTATTATAATTTACTAGCAGAATTGCCCGTTGAATTTCAACGGATTTAGTGAATCTACTACAGCACAACATACAAACTCTTTAAAATATACAGTAGATACTTTTTCATTTACTATTACCTTTTCTAAACAATTAATCATATTTGCTTGTAACAATCCATTTCCAAACGTATTGTATTCAAATAAAACGATAATTTTATTTCCTATCATACCACTTTTGCCGAATCCAGCTTCATTTCTTGTGTAATTATGCCTCGCTGAAATATTTACTTTTATGTCTTGTAAGCAACCCATGAAAGGGCAACATACAGTTGTCCATGATTGAACACTGACTCCGGTAAATGTACACCAGATATGTGAGCCTATTTACGTTAATAAACATTAAAACGTAGAATATAATGATTTTACGTACAAAAAATCTGACATGGCCAACACATGACTTTCTCCATATTTAAATTATTATGAATAGCATTATAAGGCAAATTTATTATTTCATATCATAAAAGAATACAGACATCGTTATTCCCGTAAATTATATTTTGAATATGTTTACAGAATTCACCGCTACATGGTGGCGGCGCTGTATACTGGAATTTAAGAAAAAGCAAAATATCTCCGAAATGGATTGTTCTACAAAAATTTGTTCTAAACAAAACTTGCAAGAAATATTATTCTCTACAACTTTGGCCCTCACGAAGATTACCAATAACTACGTTTTTAAGGAGATATTTGATGGAAACCGAAAAAACCGATTATAAATAATCCCTAAATGATAACTGCTATCGAAAATTGTTTCAAATGAAAGTTGTAGGAAATTACATTCTCTATAACATTTGTATAGAATTGTATATACAATAATGATGTTTTAACGGAGAAATATCACAAAAACCGAATTGAGTTTCGAATAACCTTGACTTCCAGTTAACCGGTATTGTCCAAAAACTAACCAGTTCGTTGTGCTCATGCTTAAGTGTTATATATGAAATTTGGTATTAATATGACAAGTACTTCTTGAGTTAGAGCGCCCACAATCACATCCATCCATCTCCCCCCCTCCCACACACACACCATTCCGAAAATAGTCTAAACGTGTTCTAGGGACCACAAAACATGTATTTCCGTTGAAATCTCTAAGTCGATTTTTTTCGGGATCACAATACTTTTCCTATACAGGCGACTCCTGAGTGTCATTGGGGATGCGTTCCTGAAAACGTGTTCGAATCTCGAATATTCGAGTGTCGAATGCCGTTTTTCCATATACTTGCATGCTATAATCGGGGGATACGTTCCCGCATCTCGGGAAAAAGTCTCCCCTCATGGATTTGAGTCTTTCCCGGCGAATGATATGGAGAAAGTTTTCTCGGGTTTCCAGCCGGGTGGTGTGGAATAATGCTTCCGACGTTTCGGCAACTCTTTCTGCTGCCAACTTCAAGGAGAAGTGTCGAGTTAAGTTTTTTTTTTTTAACTCGACACTTCTCCTTGAAGATGGCAGCAGAGAGAGTTGCCGAAACGTCGGAAGCATTATTCCACACCACCCGGCTGGAAACCCGAGAAAACTTTCTCCGTCTCCCCTCACGTTCTATAAAGATAAAATAACATTACTAATATGTTAATACAATAATATTAAATTATGAACAAATTATATAATAAATATTTTAACTGTATAACTTATTTTTTGCACTAAAAAGGAAAAAATAAATTTGTGTTTCGAACTTCAAAGATAGATGTACACAATATGCTTTACAGACCCCGGTCCGGATCGCGCGAGTCGTTTGTTACAAACGACTCGCGCGAGCTAGATAACATACCTGCATACTTCTATACATACTACTATTTGTCGCAGTGAAATTAATATAAAAGTTATTAAAAATGCACAAAATAACTTAAGAATAAAGAAATTAAAAATATTTTCATACCTTAAATCTTTTACAACTGCGCTTACTGGACTTGATTTTAGTTGGAAGAAGAGGAGCTATTGGGTGGGGAACTGTTTATTGTTGTTATCAAATTACCTGAATTTATCACGTTCTAGAACTTTTTCCTTCTGTTTCACATAAGTGCTAATAGTTGAAGGACACATTCCCAACGATCGTGCGATTTCAGCTTGGCTTTCACCTTTCTTAACACGCTTTAAAATTTCTAATTTCAATTCATAACTATGAATCTTATGCCCTCTTTTATTTGATTCCCTTACATTATCACTATTACATTTCCTTTTAGATGCCATGTCAAGTGATAAATTTATAAATAAATCAATAAAATAAATAAATTTAAATAAAAGATTAACAGAAAAAAGAGTGAAATCAGCATACATTCAAACAATTATAGCAGGTATAACTACGTCTACACCAAAACTAAACCTCGCGTTTGGTCGGAACCAATAACTACGCGAAGTTTAATCCGCATATATTATCGATCGGCGGGATCGAAATCTCGAATTAATCAAGACTCGAACAATCGAGACTCGGGAGTCGCCTGTACTACGTATGGAGAAAGAAAAAGGTAATATTCCAGTATTCAATAGACGAAAGAAGGTTCAATTGCTTTCGTCAATCATTATAAACGCTTACCCCACACAGTTTCCTGAATAATCATCTATTTACGTTGCTATGTATAAAGAATGACATTGATCGTTTCATTGCTTAAGTAAAATGTGAAGCGAATAATGCTAAACTTTCGTCTATTTGTAAGCTTCATTGAAGTTAACTGAATCGGAGGTAACAATGACGGCTGCCTTGGCAACACTCGGGAGGGGTACAAAAAATCCACAAAATTTTGAAACAAATAGCGTACTTCTGAAAACTTTGACCGTGTAACATGTAAACTTCACAGGAATAAGATAGTATAGAGTTTTATTCGTCGAATTAAGCAAAAACGAAAAAAGTCGGTCCATATGCATTTTGATGCTTGAAGGAAGAATACCTTGCTAGTCAAGAAATGGATTCATACGTGTTATCTTATGGAAAAATGTTAATCCCCTATATTGACAGTACTGATTAACCCCGGTTGACCAAACCTTGACCATTCACTTAGGATGTAAGGAAGAATCGTACCAAATTTGGTTATTCTAGCTTCAATTGTTTAGGAGGAGTTCCATGAACAAACCAACAAATACACCCTTCAAAATATATTATAGGAGATTAACAAAAACTCTTTACAACAAGGTAGAGAAAAAAACTGGGTCACTGTCAATTTGCAATAAATTAACTCACAAAAAAGTGATACATATGTAACAGTGGTGCGTTGTTAACCCCACGGCCACGAAACAATTAACTTAAATATTGTTTTTGCAATGTTGCAGTTATATATTCACGGCTTTTTCAGAAGCGGTAAAAGTAACATGAGGATCACGAAAGAATTGACAAATAAATGCCTTTACAATATTGTAGTCATATTTTCAGGGCTCTTTTCAAAGGCATTGAAAATTACTAAGTACGTAGCAGTGGTGTTACTTGAGGATTGAGAATTAATATACGTTTAAATGATATATCTTTGCAACATTGAAATACTATTCCCGTGACTCTTTTCACGGGTGATTAAAATTGATACGTACATACGTACCAGTGATGTGTAACTTGAGAACCACGGAAGAATTGATGTTGGTGCTTGCCGTTGTTTCCATGTAGAAATGGACCATAAATCTGAGCGAGTTGAACTCGTTGGGCCTGGCATAGGTAATAAACTACGCAACCTAACTTCACTTAAATTGTGCATATTTGTTGCTTTATGATGTTTTTGGTAACTTTTTCGAGAGGCCACTACGGTGGTTGCTTCAACGGGATAACCTTGTATGTATGTATATATGCATATACCATCGACTGATGTCTATTGGTTATTCACATGCCAATTTTCACTGCAAACTTGCTTAATTATTTTATCCGTAAACAGGAATACATTATTTTACTATAGGGAGGTTGTTTTTTTATCAGGGGTGCATTTTCCCATTACGAAATACGGAGAATTACCAAAATACGGAGAATTACGAAAATACGGAGGTATGATATTAAGAGGTTTGCCTATACCGTCACATACAGTTTTGGTGAGACCCAAAAGATATTACGAAATACGGAGGTTTACAATACATGGAGGTTTACAATACACGGAGGTTCACTAGATAAGAGGTTTTACTGTATTACAAGCTTACACTTACTCTGCATGGTCGACGATTTATCATTGTTGGCACTTCTCGCTTGGGAAGTAAACGATAATATATATATAAAAAAAATTCAATCTATTATAATGCCTAATATACAGAACTAGTGTAATTCCCGCTGAAATATCAACGGAAGAATTATAGATAGATTGATTATTAATATTTGCATTTAAAATAATTAATAGCACACTATTACATACTATGAAATATTTCGTCATATATTACATTTCTAGTGAATATTCTGTTGTCGTTTAGTATATGCCTTTGGTTTTTATTTTCGGCTATAAAATTCTGATATTCTTCTCCTACCTTGTTCTCGTCAATGCTACATATAATTGTCGATATGCAAAGACAGGGAAATAATTATATGGATACATATACTATAACGTAGGGAAAATAATTAAATTTAGTGCACTTAATGTTATGATTGTTTTAAAATTGTACTCTGTACTTACGAAGAAAGAAAGCTTACTCGAATCCTCAATAATGTTCTCCGTTGTTATGTAAATAAAGCTCTTTAAAAGACAAATTAAAAACTAACTAATTAATCAATCAGCAGAATAATTTCTTTGAATACTATCTGAACAAAAACAAATCAATTTATTTCAACACTGTAAATTGTTCTCTTGACAACTGAATGGATCATTGTATTGGAGATCCTTATTGACAAAAAATAAACTAATTGTTTATTGTAGAAACCATTACTTAAACAAACACGTGTTTATTATACATTCCCGTTGTTTCTGCCGAAAGAAAGGTGAGTTGTTGACATACATGTGGCACCGACCTATCGGGCAGAATGAGAACTACATTTCGCTGTCGGCCATCTTGCGTTTCTTACAGAACAATGCTTTTATTATAGAGAATGATGACATTTCAGTGTTTCTCACTTACAAACCCAAATCCTCAATACAAAGAAAAGGAAATGAGATAGAAAAACCACCTCTTCTTTCTGAGAAGCATACTCAGCATCTAGCTTACCCAAACCCAAATCCTCAATACAAAGAAAAGGAAATGAGACAGAAAAACCACCCTTTCTTTCTGAGAAGCATACTCAGCATCTAGCTGTCAGTGCAGGTCTTAACGTAAGCACCCTAGTTGCACTTGTAACATAAACAAGGTCAGATTAAGGCTCTTAACATGCGATAAGCGGGAAAATTCTTTTGTATGACACAATTTCTCTCACGGGATATATTGATGAGGTAACAAATGAACACGCTCAGAATTCTAAAGGTACTTTTTTGTGCCAGAGAGACATGGATGGCAGTCACAGGTTACTAACTGCCGAATACAAAGAAAAATGAAAAATCTAAAATCACAATAATTGTGTTGACTTCGGATATAAAAAGTTATTATAAGAAACATTTTTCCAGCTGTTGCTAGCTTTTGTTACAATAGGCTCTTACTGTATTTGGAATTAACATGTAGATTAAATCATTACCTTTTTCTGGCACTGAAAAACGAAAGGTAATTTTGCATAATCTTTTATTTTTGAGAAATTTCCTTAATGTTGCATAAATTTAAGCTTAAGCAGTGCTTTTTTTGTAAAAAAATATATGCTGGTACTCCCACACCCTCTCCACCTTCTGTATTGAATTTGTGATGAACTTTTAATAACAAAGCTGATGATAAAAGTCAAAATGTTTAACATTTATAAAGCCGTTTATTACTTTAAGTTTTAAAGAATTAAAAAAATTAAAATGTACCAAAATTAGATGTGGGTCAATATTGCTCTGAAAAAAAGGTGCCGGTGCACCGTACTGGCGCATACCATCACAAAAAAGCACTGAGTTTAAGGATGTGAAGTAAAGACTTCTGATAGTAAGATTTTCCAAAGCAGGCAAAAAATTAAAAAATCAAATTGGTGAAACAATCAAAAAACTTTCATCTCATTTTTTGAATGACAATTATACTGGATTATTAAACAATAGATAAATATATTTAACGAAATTTGAATTTCAATGTTTGACAGCAGTTAAAAAGAATTCAATTTTCACTCTGACTGGAGAACGCAGCCAATATAACTTGCATCTTATAATATGTTAGAAAAATTATGGGTAATACTCACTTTGGAAAAGTAGCCAACTAGATGATACCCATATTTGTCCACTTCACAGAGAATATAAAATAGAAAAGGCTCAACATCAAAGTAGAGGGTTTTGTGGTCAAGAAACAATTTGGCCAGGAGACAGAGGTTCTGACAATATATTTTATGGTCTTTTCCATCTACTTCATAAACAGATAGTGTTCCAACTCTGTAGATTTCTTTTCCAGGAGGATGTCGCCATGTGCACTCACTCTAAAAATATCAAAATAAATGATTTTAAACAGAAAATTCTCTAAACACTAAAACTTGCAAAAAATTAATACATTAAGTAATTTTATACAATAGTTGGATGAATAATAATAAAATTAAGCAGTTCTAACAGTTACACAAAAAGAAAAAATGAAAAAGTAACAAGCCTTTCAGCATAAAATTGACAAGCTGGAAAGCTACATCTAAAACTGCATAAGCATAAAATCAAATACCATCATAAAAGATTTAATATTGAATCAATTATCAATTTATAAATACAAAAAATCTATGCATAACATCAGAGACGCATTCTAAAATATCTCAACACTATTTAATACAACTAGCTGGGCCCGTGCAAAATTTGCACGTTCGATTTTAAATTGACTCATACAAAAATTAATAAGTTTGTAAAATAAGTTGATGTTATTAATTCATATTTTACTCTAGCAATGAATTTACACAGTATAGGATACTTAGATATTTGACTCCCAATGTAAGGTTTGGATGTTAGAATCTCACTGAGGGAAAGGCAGTGTGCATATTTAAAAAAATGTTATCCATAATTAATCAGAAATATGTATTTTATAAGTTATGGCAGAGCGTGGTTTAAGGTTTATATGTATATCCACTTAAAGGGAGACTGAAAAATCATTTCACATTTATTCTACGTGTGTTTCAATGCTTTTTCAGAGATTTTGCTCATAATGAAATGGAGGAACACTTTACCTTATTACTCAGGAAGAAGTTGTGAGAGATTCTTAAAATCAATCTTCTTTAGCGATTATCACATACAACAAAATTCATTCATATAGGCTTTTTTTCTCTCTCTTGTTGTTGTAACTGGATAACCCACAATTAACACCTCAAAGAAAGCACATATTCGGAAAAGAAAGATGTGAACTTTCTGTAATTTACAGGAAATGTCATCCACTTAATCAATCACAAAACATAACTCTTGTAAAAGCGACGCCACAAAAAATAATTATTTATCCACTTAAGCCAGGCAAAAGTATTAAAAAAGCGCTGAAACAATTGATTGTAGAATAATGTGGAGTATAAATTTCCGGGGTTTAGGAGGATTCCTCCTCACCAAAGCCTTCGTAATGAAATGGCAGAGTCTTACACGTATTTGCACTGACAGGGTGATTCTTGGTTGCTTCAGTCACGAAAACAAACACATCTGGTATTTCCAAAAGGTTGAATACTCAGATACAGTATTTAAAAAAATAAATGTGCTTTTCCACCACAATCTACGATAAGTGCGTCCTAGTCACAGAAAATAATCTTACTGAATGTTCTCGAGTTAAATCATTATCTTAATGAATTCGTCCATTGTTATATTTATAACAATAAAACTTTAATAAAAGCAAAAATGTAGCGTATAATGATCTTACTAACTTAAGGATTCCATTTTTACGTCAATATAAATGTTTAATCGATGGTAATTGAATCAGAGGCAACAATTAAGGTCGACTTGGCAACGTCCCGAAGGAGAACAAAAAATTGGCAAAATTTCGAAAACAATTGTGTATTTCCAAAAATTCTGATCGCGTAGGATATAAACATTGCAAGAATAAGATAATTTAGAGTTTTAGCCATAGGATAAATCAAAAACGGAGAAAATTGGTTATATTTAGGAATTTTAGTGAATAAAGAAAAAACCTTGCACTCTGAATAATCGAAAATCTCGTGAAAACTTATGGGAACATATAATTATCTCCTGGAATCGAACCCGGGACTTTAGGAAATTGAGAATAGTTTTCTAGGGACCTCCTGGCCTGTAGAAACAAAACGCAGTTTACTGCAAATCTCTATGGCTAATGGTTTTTGAGATAGAGGAGGGGACGGACGGACACTTCAGAAATTACAGTAAGCTCCCAGTTATCCGGAATGCTCAGGGAATTGGGTTTTCCGGTTAAGTGAATATTCCGGTTGCTTGAGAGTTTTATTGGATAGGCCTCAATAAGACATTTGGATACCAAAATTAGGAACAGATGCAGAATTGTACATTCACCTTGGAATTGCTAACCAGGTATTCTACTCACAATTGTTCTTAAATAATTCCTTGACATTCAAGGAAGTAATGAAACTCAAATATACAAGTATTCAACACGTTTAATTGGAATATTTTAATATTTACTAACTAAATTACAGCCAACGGAGCTTCTCATATGACTATCACTACTAGCTTCTCTTTTGTTCTAATAAAAACGCGAGGTAAGGGTTAACTTCGTCCAACCTTTAGTATTTTACGACAAAAAATATCGTTTCCTTGCCCGAGAAAAGGCGAGAAATTATCCACACCCAACACAATGTATTACCAGAAATACTTGAGGCAAATTGATACACAGATAAACACAGTTAAGCTGTCTTTATTTACTTTAAAACCTTCAGCGCGAGTCTCACTTAAATTAGCCAGATCTGAATGTGGTAAACATCGCCATGTTCCTTAACTAATGTTTCAAGAAAGTCACAAAATTTGTCAGCAGCTCCTTGGTTGGTCGATTTTTTGTCACCCAAAACATCTAGACGTCTGATCCTGTGCCTAATCTTAAAACGTGTTAGCCATCCATCTGAAAATGCACACGGGTTCACTAATCTCCATTTGTTTATAAAAATCTTGGGTCTTTTCAATCAACATTGGTTCAGAAATAGGTGCTTTCTCGGAACGATTTATAGAAAACCATTTATAAATAGCAATATCCAATTGCTCAAGTTTCAGCTTACGAAGAGTGCACCGATATTCATTTCCTCTAGTTGTCTCAGAAGACTTAACGAATTTCATTAACTGTGATTTCTGTGTCTTAATGTCATAAATAGTGGAAGAACCAACATTGAACTCTTTCATTAAAACATTGCAGTTCTTGACTTTCTCTAAACGTTTTATTCTATCAAGTTTCTGGGTTAAGGTTAGCATAATCCGTTTCCTTTTATTACCTTTAGCGCATATTGGAGTTTTAGGAGGCATTTGAAAAGGACGTGCAAAATATTTTATCTAACATAAACACCTAGTGCAAGAAACATCCACAATTGCATATTCTGACTGCTGAAAACGCTAATTTTGGCGGTAACATTCCGAATTAGATGTAAGCAAAAAATTGTCAAAAATGCCAATTTTAGAGGGAACATTCTGAACTAGAAGTAATAAAAAAATCAAGATGCAAGATATGCTGGTTGCTTGAGAATTCCAGTTGCATGAGTGCCAGATAACGGGGAGTTTACTGTATATATAGGACATTTGGTAAAACTTAAAATTCTTCTTTTCATTATGGTAGAGGTTAAATTCCTGGATAAGTTTTTGTAACAAATATGTGCTACTTTAAACCCAATTAAAACACTGCAGTACAGTACATAAGACGTTGCATATGAAAAATAGGCAAACAAAATTAAATAAAGCCCAAAAAATATTCACCCAAGGTGATTTGCAAGCTCGGGTGGTTTTGGTGGTGATATGAAAACATTAGTCAGGCAAGTTCATTCAAGTAGCATTATATACTAGTACATATTATTGCTTAAAGAACAGTTGAATTTATTACTCTCAACTCGTTTATAATTAAACAAGAAAAAATATTTATAAAAAGATGACAAAATCTACACTCCCTGGTTGAACAAGCACTAGAAATATGAAAGTTTTTGCAATGGTATTCACAGAGATCAAATCAGCCATTGATCAGTTATAAAAAAATACAATAAAGAAACAATGTAGACCTCATATTTACTTTAACTGGAATTCTGCCTTTTGCTCTTCACAAACTAGGCATGTTCAAAGCAATTCAGGCGTAATGAATGTTCCTAAATTCACAGTCAATGCATTAGCAAAATGATGCATACAAGGCAACATAGATCAAGGACTTGCTGTGCTTATATTTTTGGTCTACCTTAACAGCTGTAACTTCCTTTGGTGTAACTCACCATGTGATACCGGTATGTTTTCTCCAAGCGCATGTACTTCAAACAGAATTCACATATCCAAAGTTTTGGCTGCTTTCCATATTCGTCAGGGTATGGACTAAAATACCATGTGTCAATTTCATACCGGCCAATCTGCACTCGATCGATGTACTTCACTTTGGTAATAGCTTCATGTTCTTTCTCTAAAGCAGCTGTTGTTGGGTCCATTTCTGCATAGGTCTATTGAAGAGATCATCGAAACATACATTTAAGATTAATATAATCAGCTCATTCGATAGATTAAATATGCTGTCAATCAGAAAACATTAACAAAAAATCAGATGTGGCCAACACATGACTTTCTCCATATTTGGAGTATAGTTATTTAAATTATTATGAATAGTATTATAAGGCAAAATTATTATTTCATATCGTAAAAGAATACAGTCGTCCTTATTGCCGTAAATTATATTTTGAATATGTTTACAGAATTCACCGCTATATGGTGGCAGCACTGTATACTGGAAATTACGAATACGTTAAATATCTCCGAAATGGATGGTTCTACGAAAATTTGTTTCAAATACAACTTGGAAGAAATATTATTCTCTACAACTTTGGTCCTCACGAAGATGACCAATTACAACGTTTTTAAGGAGATATTTGACAGAAACCAAAAAAACCGATTGTTACAAATAATTCCTAAAAAATAACTGCTATGGAAAATTATTTCAAATAAAAGTTGTAGAAAATTACATTCTCTATAATATTTATATCGAGTTGTATTTACAACAACGATGTTTTAACGGAGATATTTTGCCAAAACCGAATCAGGTTTCAAATAAACCTCGACTTCCAGTTAACCGTCATTGTCCAAAAACTAATCAGTTCTTTGTGCTCATGCTAAAGTGTTAAATATGAAGTTTGGTAACGATATGGCAAGTACTTTTTGAGTTGGAGCGCCCACAATCACATACACATGCAGACATTCCGAAAATAGTCTAAATGTGTCCTCGGGACCTCAAAATGTGTATTTCCATTGAAATCTCCAAGTCGATTTTTTTCGTGATCACAATACTTTCCCATTACCATGTATGGAGAAAGTAAAAATTGATGGGATTTCTGCAAATGATATGATAATGCTTATTAAAATAAGGATATTTTTTAAACAACGTTTCCGTTCTTTTCCTTATCACTCGCAAAAAGTGAGTTAAATACATAACAATAGCCCCTAACGTTAACTTAATGATGCATGCAATGAAAGAAATGCTGAATAAATGGTACATATGTATTAATGGGGAGCCCAACTTAAAAATATAAATACAGAACAATTACCATTTAAATTAGGTTTTCATTTTTAAGAACATTAAAAGAAACCAATTAACATTTAAATGATTTGTTATAGATAACAAATGAAAAAAACAATCACATTTTAATTTCTGGTGGCCAATATTTAGCAATTTCTTCTACAATGGTATCAAAAGCGTCTTGGCTAATTGGCCTGTCTCAACATTTACAAACTCATTCACCTGACAATGAGGAGGGATAGTTTGGTTCCGGGTGAGGCAAAGGGCACAGTAGCACCTGGAGACGACAACTAAATTAAAAAAGAAAGCGAACCGAAGGCTCGCCAATATCCTCTCCATTTGCGGCATGTAGAGTACAGGTAGTTCCCCCTAACGTAGCGATTGAAAATTACTAGAAGCTACTTTATGCCTTGGTAATCATCTTATACTTGCTGTTTTCCTCACGTTTGATTCCTTTATCTATTGGTTTATTTCTCACATTTATATAAAGAATTGCATTTTTCTGCCCCTGGTCAAAGTTCAAGAGAAATGGATAACTGAAGCAACACCGAGGTAAAGAGAAAAAGAAATGAACGTGCTAGGAGATACAAAGCTTCATCACTACGAAATTTGAAGTCGTCAATATGTACATCGAGAATTAAACTGCCATTTACATCCTGCAACAGCTAGATCTGCTCTCTCTGGATCAGTAAATGCAATTGATTCAGCTAAACATTTGTCAATATCAAAGGGGCTTTGCAATGGAACTTGCATGATAGTCCGTGGATTACAAACAAATGTGACTAAGGTAGAAATCATTACTGATTCCATGGCACGAATCATACACTTTCTCCCACATATAATACTTGACACACAAAATGATTCCTTTTAACATGCATCGCAGACAATTCCCAATAAAACTCATATGCTATGACAATAACTAAATCACAAGGCCAAATCTTAGGCAAAGCTGGTATTTTTCTACATGAACCTTGCTTTACAAACGGACAATTATATGTGGGATGCTCAAGAGTTCAAAATAAACATTCTTTAAAAATTCAGATAATATCAGGTCCCAAGCAAGGAGCGTCTGTCACAAATAACATTGTATATAAGGAAGTTTTGAAAATTAAATAAGACAAAATAAAATAGGCCCCTAGTACCTTTTGAATATGGTTGATTTCATCATGCCTTCTCTTCTGATTTCGAGTTATTTTTCTATCCGACTGGTCAGAGAGTAAATCTCCCGTTGGTTTCATTTCACTTTTCCGTTGCTGGTCAGACATTTCAAATCTAGAATTCATTATCCTGAAAAGTTTAATACTCAAATAATTCCGAGTACAAAACATATCCTTTGCCCTTTCTGTTTACACTGCTTTAAAAAGACAAATTTAAGTGAACTACACTGCATAGAGTTAATAATTAAAGATTTAATTTCAATTTTCATAAACGGTACGACAAAAATTTATTTTATATGATACTAAATGTTAAACTAAAGCAACTGTTTACCCTGAAGACCTGACTGATTTGGCAAAAAGTTTTTCAAATTCGTTTAAACTAACCCTATGACATTTACTTATGTTATAAATAACCGTATTAAATTGTACAGCAAAATACTATCAAATATAAAACAAGTTTTTGGGTTGCCGGTACGCTGAATACGTACCTATCTCGTGCAACCCATTCATCCAAACGTCTATTATAGCCTTCGTAATGAACATAGTATTCATAGTGGCTTTCTTGATCATTATAACGGGTTTGAATAATTTCTGCAGGATCTGAAATTAGAAAAAATATGCATGAGGGAAGGATGGCTGCATAGATTTGTCAATAGACGTAAGACGGATGCTATACTTACGCCAAGAATCGTCTGAGCGTCGTACCAAGTAATGTTCACCAATATCTAATGGCTCTTCAACTGATTCAACATCTTCATTATCCGCAGTTTTTGCTTCTGGATTAGGACTATCTGACTGTTTCTCTTGCTTTACAGTAACTATTTCAACCTTCTCAGTGGAATTACTTCTTGCATCATCCACAGTTTCAGCCATTTTGTTTCTCCACGAAATCGAACGTTGAAGAGGTTCAAGAAGTTCTGGAATAACGTCGTAACCAGCCCTGTGCATCTTACTCTTGTGGGAAATAGGTTCAAGTTACGACTACATTTGTTCATAGATGGCACCACCGTCGCACCAAGCGCGCGCGTTTAAAATATCAGGTTATTTATTCCTCGTAAAATGCTTAATATATATGATCGCAAAATTTTAAATAGAAATATAAAATTGAAAACACAACAAAATTATTGTACGTTATTGATATTGCTTTATTTAAGCTTCGTTAGATGTACACATAACAAGTAAATGCCGTATTTTAAGTGAGAAACAATTCTGTAGCATTTCAGCTGAGATTGCAAACAGGTTTTTGCAAACATCACAAATTATTTGCGATATACACTCAGAAAGATGGCACAGTTACATTACAAAGTAGTACCAGATGAAAACAAACAGTTGCCAAATCTCAATTCAAACATTAGCAATTCAACAGAGATCACACATGGATTATAACCTACAGATACAAAGTCACAAAGTTCTTTCAAGGTTTCTGTTCTGGCCGTGAATACAGAAAAACGATTATAAATTGTAACCAAATTTGATTCAATATCAATTAGCCAGGAATCCCTTGCATGCTGAACACAATTATGTAAGATATACGGGCAGGGCATTTTATTTCAAGTAATTCCCCAACTTCTGCAGACAAGAGTACATAAACATTGCTCTGTCCATTTCCATCAACATAACCAAAATTGGAGTTGCAGTTATCCCCTCCAAATGCGATACACTCTTCTGGCCAATCATATGTTTTTAAAACAAGGTGACTTATAGTCCCCTCTGATTCATTTTAAACATTTCAATTCAACTAGCTTGTGTGAGTCCTTAAACATGACGATCAAAATACTGTACGAGTATTCGAAAAGTTTTTCGTGATAAATTATTGCTACCATCAGTGGAGATCCTGATGTACATATTCAAGTTTAATTTTTATTAAAGGTAGAGAATGTGGAGCTAATACCTTGTCAACTATTGCTTATGTCTTAGCTGTGGCTGGTGAAATTTTAGTAGCCATCTTTGAATCCGCAAATAATCTTATTTGTGCAAATCACTGATCGATAACTCAAAGTGATGTCAAACTGAATGAAAGCCTAAAGTTACAAGCAGAAACAATTTCAGCCTACTTTCTATTTTTAGTAATAGCATCATTTGTAATTTTTCCTCATGTAGTGCCAGAATTACTGTTTCTCATATGCTTGGCTGAATTTAAATGCTACTCCAAACCTAATTTTCCCTTTTCCACTACATATATTGATTTTACAAGTATTGCTTTTGTCACCATCTTTGTGAATCGGTGTAATGTAAGCAATTTTAAAGAGGTCAGAAAAAACGCCACTGCTAAAAGATTTTTAAATAGTATAAACAGTGGGTAAACCAGTGATTGACTGCACTTTTTAAATAAAAAAGGGAGAGAGTTCATCTGGGCCAGTACACTTTGTAACATTTGTAGACAATAATTTCCATAGTACATCCTCAGTTGAAACTGTCATTTTGCCAAAGGAAAACGTGTAATTTATGTCAAAGGCAGGCTTTGTGTCAGGTATCACAGTACTGTGGACCTTAGAAAAGTTCCTTACAAAGAGGTTTGAAATATCGTGGTCATTATTTGCAACATGTTCTTCATAATAATACATTATGCTTGGTATTCTCTCCAATTTTTGATGATTTTTAACATGTCTCCAGAAATACTTTAAGTTATAGGGAATATTTGTTTCCATGTTATTTATATTGTTTTTGCAACATGAACCAGAATGTTTTTTGCATTCACCTCGGATTTTAGAAAAATTATGATAATCATCATTACTCCCAGTAATTTTGAAAATTTTATGGTAATGTTTCTTGAGTTTGATACATTCCTTTAATTCAACACTAAACCATTTAGGATAAGATGATGTTTTGATTGTTAAGGTAGGAGTACACAGTTCTATAGCTTCATAAAGAATAGAGTAGAAAATTGATAGAGCATTATTAATCTCCAAATTGCACAATATTCCTAGCCAGTTTAAAGTATCTAAGTAGTTAGTCAATGTAGTATAATGACAGTTTCTATAATCATAAATAGTAAATTGATAATTGTTATAATCTAGTTCTTTGGCCAACTTTACACTGTAATGAATATCAAGGTGATGATTAACACATTTTTAAATAGGATATGGATCCTTTTCGGAAGTTACTTGCCCTGAATTAGAAAAAGCTAGATCTAATAGTAAATTGTACAAATAGTACTCATCTGCTTAAGACCCAGTAATGTAAAACTTTCATTTATAATTCTTGCTTGAGTGGTGAAAGACATGCTATCACAGTCAGTGTTCCAACAGGGATCAAGTAAATTGTAGTCCCCAGTACAATAATATCAAAAAATTGTTATTATTCACAATATCTTCAACCACTTCACAATGAGATAAGTACTTATCAATGGCAGAGGCTGGGGGGATATACACTGCCCCAATTAAAACCTTTGCCTCTTGACTACAAATGTTTACAAAAATGTTCTACATTAATAATTTGGCTTATAACCTTTACAGATTGCAATTTTGTTTTAATAGCAATTAAAACCCCACCACTACGAACTTTATTAGAAGTAATTACACTGCGATCATGTCTATAAATGTCTAAATGAGGTAAGTCCAATTCAGAGTTATGTCTTCACTGAGCCTAGTCTCAGTGAGTACGATAACGTCATAGTCAGCGGTAGAAATAGCTAGTTTAAGTTGCTCTAATTTTGTCCTTAATCCCCTTACGTTCTGATAATAGATTGAAAGCGTTGTTAAGGACATAAGTCTTTTGACACTTTTTGCTTTTTTACTATGTTAGGAGTGACAATACTACTTGATATGCTACTCCTTTACATTCAAAGGAGGAATAGTGGCCTTATGTTTTTATATAAATTGTTAAATAACCATATTAAAAGCCCAGAATTACTTAATTTAATAAACCTCAGAGTGCCTTTAATGTATACAAGGTTAGATATGACTTTTCATATACCATATATGGACAAATTATATGTGCATTTTACCTTTGTATACTATGATGAGAGACTACAACCTTATAAGTCATAAAGTTGATATATTCAATGAATCACTGCAATCATTTAAAACTAAGCTGCAATGCCTAACTTAAATGTGGTAGAAATTTATGCCAACTTATTTCTATTTTAATTCAGGTAAATTTTTATTAAGTACCATGAATCTGATATAATTTTACTTTATGCCTTAGAATATTTATTTATTTATCATTTTTAAAGTTTACCCAACAAAATAATTACAGGATAAACTGGTTTACATTTTAATAAATACACTTGATTCTAATTATCTTGATATCAAGATGGCAAATTATATATGTAACGAAAAAGCAATACAAAAGCATATACATTCACAAGCATAAAATATTCATTATTCAATACAATGATATATATATATTACCATACACGACCTATGAGCTATTTATAAATAAGGCAAGTAACAATGGTAGTTATGTATTACCAATAACAACGAATGAAATATATTTATAAAAGAAGTGAGGCAGATAACAATCATATATTCCTTCATTTTCAAGATATGTACATAATTTCAAACAATGGTGAAATTATAAATTCATACATATCTTTTATTGAGTACCCCAATAAAGCCGATAATTATGTTATATACTCAGACTTTCTGATAAAAATGTCTAGATTAGAGAAGTACTTATTATAACTAGCACATATCCTCGTTAATGTTGAGTTCATACAAAGGTTTGTACGATATTGTTATATTGTCAGATGGATTTTGAGTATAATTTTTATAGGATTTGTGATTTTTATGTGCGATAGTATAATTTTTCTTACTCTTGTGCTTTAATGGTTTATATTGTATTAGAACGCACGTTTAAATATTTTGGCTTATTTTTAATACATTTCTGATTGTATTTTTAGGAAAAGGCCTTGTCCCGTAAATAGAGTATTATTATTATCAGTGTAAAATTCATAATAGAGAGGAGTTTACCTTTATAAAATATACGATAATATTACAATAATAAAATTTTATAAATTTCTATAAATTGATGCAAAGGATGATTCGAATATACTTATGTGACAGGCATTAGCTGTAATAATGGGAGATACAAATGGAGAAAGACGGTCGGACAATTGTAAAATTAGATAAAGGATTTGTTGGAAATTGACGCACGAATGCTTTTTTTGAAAATATATTACGTGAGTTTTTGGATTTCAAATAGGAAATGAGGTGGAAGTTTACCGTGAAGAAGGAATCACCCGAGTTTTTTATGGTTCTTAAGTTCTTATGAAGGCTAATTCACTTACTAAATAGAGTATCTTAGTTAGGACAATTACAAGTGTATTTTTCTACCTGTTCCGGACATCTGTGTTTGTAAATCAGTAGGTTCCTACGGTAGGTACCTACATTTCAAATTTATACGAATATTTTATCGGTATCAATTGAATATACCACAGGTTTCCAAAGTACATGGATAAGATAAAAACCTGAAAGTATTTTCCGGAGTATAATTGCTATTCTTATAATTACACTCGTGAATAGTTTTTAATAACTAATAATTGTTTCCGCATAATTTGTAAATGCCGCCGAAACTACCCATGTAATTGTTTATGAAGACGTCCTACAGAAAAATAAATGTTACAAAAAAACGCATACGTATTTGGACCAAAAATTCGTTATTAATTAATTAATTACATTGTCGGTTATTAAGCAATCTGAAAATATATTTTAATGCCTTATTTTTACCCCTCTCCATGACGAATCCAAATTTAGGTTTGCAAAGCAAAAGTTTAATGCCAACAAATTTGATTTACTGCAAGTAATTTATAACATTTAAGCAAATTTTATCGATGCTACAATAAGTTATAATTGTGTTCCTACTAAAATGAGAAATCAAGATATAAAAAGGAATTGTTTATTTTTTGTGGTTTTTTTGTCGAAATTGTAAATATCCAGGTTTATAAGGGGAAATGTTGGTTAGCCTGCGCGCCTGCGCGTTACTTCTGGTTACTTCGTAGAAATCTTAAAATGGCTGACGGGGTTGTCTGTTATGTGCGTAATACAGTTCGAAATTTATTTTGTTTCCATCAGACCTTTTTAGAAGGAAAAAACTAGACCTTTTTATTGTATTCGAAATTTAATGTTGACAGTTATAATCGTGATATATGTTTGGCCGTGTGTTCTTCGAAAACTGGTCCACGTGATAATCATTTTGACAGCAGAGTTTTAATACTTTTGGTTATTTTATGTGTTTACACCAGAACTTTTTACAAGTAAAAAACTAATCCTTTTTATTGTATTCGAAATTTAATGTCGATAGTTTTGATCTTGACAAAATTTTGGCCGTTTATTCTTCGAAAACAGTGGTGCATGTGACGCATTTTGACAGCAGTTTTTAATTATGTACTTTTAGTTTGATTTGTGTACGTTTTAAGACACTTTAAGCGAAGTGAAGTATTATCTAAAGTTTTTTATAGTTTCAATGTGTGTAATCTTCACATTGCTTACTGGACATTAATTAACTTCTCTTAATAGTACTATTTCTTATTTTATAATACAATGATATGTGAATTTGTATATGTAATTATTCAGTATGCCCTGCTTTGCCACTTAATTGTAATTTATGGTGATGTTTTGATGTATTATTGTTTTTCGTTAGTCCACTCGTGCTGTTATATTGTTTTACTTTGTATTTTCTTTTGTGATTGAGTTTGTCTTATTGATTTGCCATGTAACTTTGATCTTCTGGAAAATAAATGTACTGTTATTATTGTGTGATACAGCTGTCCTGGTCAATCTCCTCGAGGATTTATATCTACAAAGGTAAGGAAATGTTAAATAACTTCTCTGTTCATCTTTGATTTATAGTTGAAATATCTTTACCGTATATATATGTATATAGGAAATGTTATATTTATCATATTTATGTATAATGGAGTAATTATTTTTATAAATTAGTCCTTATGTATAACATTTTGTTACTGCATAACATGTTTAATGAGTGATTTTATCGTTGTAAAGTATCATTTTCTGTGAAGAGTTGGTAAAATTTTTTGCAAGGACGGATTTGTTTATGGGCAAATATAGCCAAGATATGGCGTTACACTCTTAACGTAGGATTAATTAAGGGTTTGTTATCAATATATATTGTGTTTTGAACGTAAAAATTATAGTTTACCTCATAAAATGAGAATCTGTGTTTTTAAAAACGTATGAATAATACATTATTAGCCGGTTTCCATTACTTTATAAACTTCAAATCAAAAGTTATTGTTAAGGTTTTGTAGAATTTTTATCCTTTGGGTGCGAGATTTCTGAGTTGGTTCTGTCGTTGTTTCAGATGCGAGCCTCCGAAGAATGAAGTCTGAAAACGCAGCCAGCATGGTAGATCTTCCACAGGCCAGCTCTGCTTTGAGATGTCAAGAAAGAAGATGGGTGAGTGTGATTGATTTTGCATTTCAAATTAGAACTAATGAGCTTCCCGCTTTAAATATATATTTCATGTCCTGGCATGTGCAGAAACTACATTAGTCTTACGTATTTTTACACATAGGGGTATTTTCTCTCTACGGCAGTTTTAATATATCTGGAAGCTGCGGAAGTGCTCTTCTCGTACCAGCATCTGTTATGCTTTTCTCAGTTATTAAAAAACAAAGCTCTACGATATTGACATTATTTATTAATTTTTCCTAAATGTGAATCATCTCGTCGAGTAGCTAATCCGTTTCCTATTGCTGAGTTTAAATTTGTGTCGTTTCTTCGTCTTCCGCCGTTGGCTGCATCGATTCTGTTTTGGCTTCTTCTTATATTACTCCCTTCTTCAGTTTGTTCGTTTCTTCTTTGTTACCTGATTTCATTTATGGTCTCTCTCGCTGTTTGCCTTTGCTCATCTGTCCGTATTTTATCTTCTCATTCTTTCTCTTCTACGTCGTTCTTCTTTATCTTCTTCTGTCTCTATAATATTTATTTATTTATTCATTTAGTCACATGGTGGCTGGATGTGCCAGGTGGCGACAAGTAACATAAAATGACACAATAAAGTACGTTTGAATCAGATTTACATTAAAATTTTCGAAAGAATCAATTTAGATTCACGTCATTGGTACATAAGTAAAAATTACACAGATTCAAAGGCCTCGTTATCTTCTTCTTTCTTCCATTTGATGAATTAATGGGCTATTATTGCCTTAAACTTTAATTAAAAGTTATATTTGTAGTAATTAAAATGCTGATAGTAACAACAACCTGGGAAATTGCAATTGATAGTGCTTTACCGTCAGAGGTAATAATGAGTAAAAGCGTTGTTATGTAAACTAAACAAACAAAATTATAAGTTCTATTTGATGAATTAACGGAGTACTAGCTGTACCCACACAGTGTTTTCACTGTTTTTTCAATTAATTTATAAAAAATTAAGAATTGTGTAGAATAAGTTGATCTCAATATTTCACGTTTAACTCAATAATTCGCATTTAACTCTGTTAATGCATTTCCCCAGTATAGGTAAGGTTAGCGGGTAGAAATCTCGCTGAGGGCGAGGCTGTGTGTGCATATTGACAATTAATTATGCAAAGTCAGTAAGAAATCTGTATTTTAAAAGTCAAATTAGAGAGGAAATTAATGCTACACAGTAATTGATTGCAAACTTTTATGTTTTTAATTTTCTTTGTTTCTTTTTATTGAAGTATACGTCCTTTTTTTCATATATCAATCAATGCAACCGTTTATTTAGATTAACAATGAAGAGAAGATAAGTTTCGGCGAGTTCTAGGTTATCAATCTAAAAGAAATGTTTTCATGCTGCTCCTGAATAAACGTAGCCCGTCGCCTAACATTCTTTGTCATTTAGATTATCTACGAAGGTGACATAACCATATAACTTTCAATTTGTTAAAAAATAATGTACGTCCCTATTCTCATCTGATTTTAAATTTACGCATGAGACAATTTGCCTTAATAAGCATTATAGATGTTTAATAGTTTTACTTACTGAAAAAGTAAGATTCCAGCATCCGAATGATTTTAAATAAGATCAATTGCTTTGATTAAATTGCTAGAAATGCTTCCCATACACAGTTATTAACTGGATAATTATCCGTAAATATTTGTGTTGCTATCTATAAAGTTTGACATTGCTACAGCATTAATTTCGATGCTTAAAGTGTGAAGCGAATAACACTATTCTTTCACTTATTTGAAGGTTTAATTGGCACTAATTGAATTGGAGGCAATGCCAGGAATCTTTCTCTCTCGGTCACAGTGCAATCATCATTCATTTGTCTGCTTCATTCAAAACTGGCATCGGAACTTTTTAATTTTTTTGTACCATTTGGCGACAAATGAGGGTTGATCAAAACAACGATTATCAATGGTGATGTTTATAGAGGTCCAACTGTATTTCAAATGTTTATATAAACTCAGATAGCGCTTGCAATTGGGAGCTTTTAGAATAACAAAAGATTGTTTCATTTTTAACTCTTTTTAAGTACTAAGTTAAGATTCCATTATAAGCACCTGTTGGCATAGGTTTGTAAAAGTTTGAAAGGATTGAAAATATACGTTGGATTCGTTATAACTATTTTAATTTTTATTATTCCAGAGCTTGCGATTATATACTTGATACGTTTTCGTGTATGGTATATTCCAAAACGTGGTATTGTACACAGTCCGACATCGCATTCTTTACATACGTACAGTGAAGCCTCGATATATTGGACTAAAAGGAGGGGAAGGCCTGTCTGTTATATCCGAAACATCCGAAGGAAACGTATGTGTTGCCTTAAATTGTTAAAATGCGCATGTTATGAAAGACAGTGTTTTACTCTGCTATATATTTATACAAATTGTTAAGAGCGCATGAAATAATAGCACAGAGTTTTCTAATTAATTTAGGAAAATAGGAATCGTATTAATTTTTATATTTTACTAGTAAAAGGTGCTTGCAGTGTGCTAGCAGGAGCATACTTTTATAAGAACATAATTAAGAATGAAATAAATTATAGTGACCATAAGAAAAATTGATTTTCCCTTGCGTTCTTATTTGAAACGGAATTATTCTTAGGAATGGAACTTGGGATACTTTTTCGAGATTTTAGATTTTTCCGGACCCTGGTGGAAATTGGCAGAAAGTAACAATGAATACAAAGAATGTTTTAAGACAAACAAACCCCACAAGTAATGCAAGTCAGTCAATTTCAACCAGTCACAAAGGTCAAACGGAGGAACAATTAATTTTTGCGGATTTGCTACACCAATAAATTATACATTGTATCTACCATATATACTCGTGTATAACACGCTGTTTGAAGACCAAATTTTCAGGTCATAAAGTAGGGTGCACGTTATACACAGGTAACACTTCTCTGCACTTAAAATGGGAACCTACCTCGCACCAGATTCACGCTTTTTGGGTTAATTAATGGGAAAAGCACAATAATTATTGATACTCCAGGTTATACATACATAATTATATGTATAGAACACCTAATTACTTCTATACATTTATAATTCCATCCTCTCTAATTATTCCGCATTTCACTAGCTCATCAGCTGATTGCTGTAATTTTTGCAAAATCACAAGATAGTCTTCCCGCAAAACACACATCAAAAACAAAAAAAACATAGAATAAGCAAATTGAAATAATTTTATTTAGTAAATGATTCTAGTGTCTACGATTGACAACGTAAGTAATTTAAAACCCATAGAATCTCGTGTGTGAACTTAATCATACCTGTCGCGTTTCCTGTTTCCAGATTTGTTTGTTAAATTTTTACGTTATTCCTTCTCTTAAACAGTTTTAGAATGAGATAGGAAAGAGAGAACCAACGTCCACTTTAAATCAAAACTAATTTATAGATCCCTTTTTGTCTGATTTAAAAGGATTGGCAACAGTGGCGCTGCAGTTTTCTACACGGCATCACTTTGCCCAACTTACCATGTGAGGTTGCTGCCATCTCAACTCAGTCGCTTTAATTATTGACGATGTCTCTCTTAGACATAATATGGAGCTTATTGAACGTAATACACTTATGGACAAGTCCAAACGTTTTAAAATTCATATACCTCCCAAAAATCAAGGATGTGTGTCATACACGTGGTATCAGAAAAAGTCGGGATTTTTTGGAATAAAGTACGAGTGCGCATTATACACGGCAGTTATACACTGGGACGCATCATACACGAGTATATACAGTAATTATATACATTATAATATGTATATATATATCCATATATTGCGATGTATAAGTCGACCTTGAATTTTCAACTTGAAAATACTAGATTAGGTATATGTTCGCAGTATAAGTCGACCCCCTTTGTTTCACTTAAAAATACTTCTCATGAAATCGTTGCCAGGCAAAATCAAGGTCCTGTACGATCCAAGTTTTAACAAGATACAGAAATAAACATAGTAATAAAAAAATATAGGAATATTTTTTCGAGTCCGTGCTATTCTTCTTGAGCCTTCCATTTGACAGGTGTTTTAATTTCAACCAATAAGAAACTGCTATTCTCAGAGAGCTTGACCAACTAAATAATGGTTCCTATGATTTGATTGATGTCGGCTGTTAATGATGCTATCAAAATTAACTGCACCTAGTTATAGCAATCAATATCTACGGTGGTGAAATTCAATAAAGTATCGCATGTTGGCAGGCGTGAGGATGGTTCTGATAATTACATTATTCCCCTTTTCAAAAAAGGAAATGTTTTTTCCGCATATTTTTTGATTATTTTTTTTTGTCTTCTTTCATGTACTTTTTTGTACTTGATTTATTTGCATATTCCACATATAATTATAACTTGCAATTAGTATGGTTAATTCCGATCGAAGTGTACCTCTTCTATCTCACTTACTTCTACAGCATTACAATACTTTGGATGATACAATTAAAAAAACAAGGTAATTGTCCGTAATAAACATTTCATAAATGTCGTATTAAAGAATTGATATTTTAATAAACAATCAAGTAATGATTATAACATTCTAAATTTTATTATTTATTTATAATTATAATATCATAATTATATGTGGAAGGTGCAAATAAATTAAGTACAAAAAGGTACGTGAAAAAGACAAAAAAAATAATCACAAAAAATTGAGGAAAAAAACAAAAATACAAAAAAGACATAATAATAATACAATTTTACTAGTTAAAATATATGTACAGACCACTGCTGAAAGAAAAAAATGCTGGCTGCTGGGAGCGAACCCCAGCCCATCCGATACTAGACATTCATTCTACCCATTCAGCTATCGCTGCTTCTGTTTGTAACCTTAAGGTTAATGGTATATGTTGCATCCGTGCTTACACCTGAATTTAAATTGTTAAGATCTTTTAAACAAGGGCCCATTGGCAAAAACGCAGAGAGATATAGGTGATGTTTTAGTTCTAGTTTCACCTCCTAAAAGGGTATTACGAATTTCAATATTAATGTTATCGCCTCCCCTTGTTGGTAAATATCGATGTTATTCATCTGTAATTTAAGGTTCACAATTTTATATTTGTCGTATAAGTCGACTTTAAGTTTTAGAAAAATTTTTTTAAGCTTCAAAGGTCGACTTATACGCCGTGATATACGTTAGTTATAATGTTGCGATGTATTCATTAGGCCTTCCAAATAACGCACATGTGATAGGTCCGCATGAGACACAATGTAGTAGTGGCGTCATTTAACTGTTTTGCATCGCCGGACATTCTGTCCGTTATATCCTAAGTACGTTCCATCAAGGTCCAGTATGCAGAGGGTTCAATGTACTGTGGATTTCTTCCTTTTCATTGGCTTCGTGGTACTTTTGTTTCGGATGATACACTTCCTCATGGCTAATCTCATCACAATTTACCGAAAGAAGTGAATAATATCAGTCAGTCTCTCTTTTACAGTAAGCACCGCCTCGAAATATTCCAATTCATTTGCATCGGAATCAAACCATTATCAGTTTTGTCTTTTCATTGGGAATCAGTGGTCTAATGAAGTTTATTCTAATGAGTACTTGAAGTTGTTTTATTTATTTAACTAGTTTATAATTTTTACTTTGCAAAAGCCATAAATAATGACTTGAAATGCTTACAGAATGCAAGTACCTTCTACTTGTATATTGAACAAATAAGTAACATATCATTCTTGTCATTAAAGACAATTTTTAGTAATGTATGTGTATCTGCAAATTACATGCAAGGTTATTTGTCAGGTGCGTTTCGCTTCCAGCATAAGCGCCTATTAGTATTAGTCTCCATCTGGTCTGTCCGCATGTTCGTTATCTGCTTCTACCAAGCAGATTTTCATGAAATTTGATATTAAGGACTTACGGTCAAAGATAATAAGAAACTCACATAAATGAGTCACGTAAGCCAATCAGGGGTACCACTTTACTGGTGATAAAATATGAACTTTCCCTCATATCTCGTAAAGTATCGGTCATATCAAAATATTTATCAAGTAAAACTTGTGCAACTAATAAAGCAGGGTATTTCTTTTCCTCTACATTTTTATCGTAGGAGTCGCCGTTTGCGAGAAAATCGAACAAGAGTCGTAATTTGAGTTGAACTTTGAAATTTTCTAGCATGGTTACTTCTTCATTGTTGCTAACGTAAACAATCTCACGGAAATATGTTTAATTTCCTTACATATGCATGTAATATTTTTAAATGGGAAGAAAATGGATTGTTTATGATGAAGAAAAGAACTTTATAATGCTATTTCCCTTCCAAACACGTAAATAATTTCTTTCAAATACTCCAATGCACAAAACGCACCCATTTGTGTTACGTTGTACACTTTCCTAACTTGTTTATATCTTAAAATCTCATTATAAATATTAGTGTTATTTTAAACTCTTGTACTAATTTTTAAACGAAGTAATCAACTGATATTTTATAATTATACAGTTTGCGTAAGCACAACATTAAATTACCATAACTTTAATGTATGTTAACAACAAATTGTTGACAGCATATTTGTAGTGATTCTGAGATAAATACAGAGTTCATAAAATTATTTCTAACGAAGAATGTAAATTAAACTACAAAATATCCTTCTAAGATTTAGTCACATTAAACGTTTATTAGGAAAATTACACTGTAATCGTTTTTGTGCATCAAATCTTGGAGTAATTATTGGAATTTATTTTACAATGCTACACAAACATCTTTATATAGTTCTCTGGTGAATAAATTAAATTAAAATGGTATTACAAAGTTCTTTGCTTATAAATAACTAGCAAATTTACCCAGCGTTGCTCAGGTTATGTTTTAAATCATCGTGACTTCAAATTATGGCAATAATTATGAACAAAAAATTATATCTATGCTTGAATTAAGTTTTATTTGGGAAATTTTTTCATATTTTAATTGATATAAATGAAAGAGTTGGAAAATATTTTGAGGATTCGTAATTAAAATTGACAATCAACGCAGTCGATTCATTTTGTGAGGTGATGCTTTTTGCCAGGTGGAGTTCGTTCTCTAAGCTTCCGGTAGAGAACGTGCATGTAGAGTACAGGTAGTTCCGCCTAATGTAGCAATTGAAAATTACTAGAAGTTACCTTACGCCTCAGTGATCGGAGGTAATATGTAGAGTGGAGGGGAACGAATTCCATTAGAATAGAGGGGCATTGAAGGTGAGCGCGCTTCCTAGAAGGGAAATCCCCTTGCACGCAGAGTAGAGAGGTGACTTCTTAAGTCAGTTACCATACGGTAGCTTTGCTTTACGCATGGACAGTTATATGCGGAATGCTCAGGAGTTCAAAATAAACATTCTTTAAAAATTCAGATAATACCAGGTTCCTAGAAAGGAGCGTCTGTCTCACACAACATTGTACGAGGGTTTCCCAGAAAGTAATGCACCACATGTTTTGAAATTACTCACATTTAACGAATATGTGACAGATTTTGACTTTTATCGATAAGTTTCCTGGACAACGAATGTCATTTTTGAGACTCGAGATTCATATTATTGCCTAGCGAGGGATAAGGGGGGGAACAGCAGAGGGAGGGAGGGGGATAAGGCATTGTCGAGTACAATTTGTAACGTGTTAACAAAGGTATTGCCCACTTATTGTAACATTATTCACTTGACATAAATTTATTTTAACAAAACTCTTTGCTTAGAGAATCGTTCTAAGAGTCAGAGCATTGAATTCCTGTGTGATTTTAATTCTCTTTTCTACTGTTTTTGTTTTTCGTTGCATTAATTCTTTTTGTTTGTTCATCTGTTGTTTGTCGTGTTGTATTAACCAAACCACATCCAACACAGTGTAATGTGAGCAAATAAAGTAAGTGGTAAATGTTTTCACTTGTATAAATTGTGTAGTATTGAAAGTAAGATTGCGTAACCTGGCCGCTGTATGGGTTTGTTGTCTAAGTAGGCTGTTATGAAGGTTGGCATTGTAATAGTGTCTCATCGCACCGTCAAATGTCATGGATGTCTGTGTTGACCAGCATCATAGCTAATCCTAATATACAATAAACTTTGAAGCTTCTTTGTTTATTGTAAAAAATTCTGTCAACATTTCAAATTTGAAATGCAGGCATCTCTAGTAGAATTGTAAAATGTTATATTCCCCTATATTATTATTATTATAGCACTGACTATAATTAACCAATTGACCAAACCTTTTATACATTCATCAAGTTAAGATGTTAATAATAATTGTACCAAATTTTAGTTATTCGTGTCTTATAGTTTATGGCATGCATAATGAGACACGCAAACAAACTTTTGCAAATATATATAGATTGTGGGAAGCTCATTCAGTTCTATTTGGTATAATAATTATAGGATATTTATTTTGTTTCTCAATTTTGTAGTTATTCTTTTGATTCTCAGGTTGGTCTCTATGTAAATATTAACGTTGTCTCTTGTTGGTTGAGTTATATTTTAGATTACTTAACAATTTCATGGCTGTTGTTTAAAATATCTTCATTAAGTTATCGTAACGATAATTTCGGTAAACTCCATATGAGATTTTGACTTATTCTAACATAAGCGTTACTGAAAAGGAATTCTTTAAATTTATTAACATAAATAACTCAATTGTATACAAATATTTAATGAAATACTTTAGTTTTTCGTGCACTCAATACTTTCATAAATTACAATCTGAAAATTCTTCAAATATAAGTTTTTAAATAAATGTTTTGTAATGATAATGTATTGCTACTTACAATTTGCACATTTATAATGTTAAAAAATATAATTATTGATAAATTTTTAATGATTTGATTTGCTGATTTTCCTTTTAAATTTGACAAATTGGCCATGAAAGTGTTAAGCTATCGATAAGGAGCACTGTGATTTGTTAACGATAGTGAGTTGAGTCACGCAATGCAATTACTACTTAAATTTAAAGTAAATTAACCTCAAGTCGTTAAATTTTACGCACTTACTGTACATTACCTGGAAATATAAGACAAACTTTGAGAATATGCTATATTTTTTCATAAGTAGGGTGTTTGCTTTGATTAAATCAGTTATATTTTGCATAATAGCTTTGAATCTGAACTTTACATTAGAACAAATATGTTTTTGATGTTGTAAATATAATCTCACCTTGATTAATCAGTTATATTTTTAAATGCAAGATAATTTTTAAAGACAAAATGTATTTAGTTCAATCTTTGCTGTTATAAAAATTAAATTGCTATCAGAAGTAAATCTTTGTTTATATTATGCTATTAATCTTTTTCAAAAAACAGTAATACGTCTAATTGAGGTAATATAATTTGTGCATTTATACAATAATTAATTTGGCAAATATAAAGGTTTAATTTTATTAACATTTGAAATAGGTATGACATGAAATTTTAATATTGCATTTTTGAAGTTTATTTCTGACTTGGAATAGTTTATAAAAATGTTATCCTGGCATTTAAGTAATTCCAATTAAGCATTGCTTTGCGAGATTCATTATTTTTTCGTCATTTATGCAAACATTGCTCCCATTTGGAATCAGTTGCGTGCATTCAATTTTACGTATTTCTTGACCAATAAGAGACATTGTTAATTGTAATTAAGGTCATTGATAATGTGAAATGTTTCTTTTTTAAGTGTTTCCAGAACAAGTACTTTGAAAGATTGCTTGCCTCAGATAAAAATAGCTGCGACAGAGTAGTGAAAAAATTAATACATGCATTTCGACTTCAGAGCAGTTGTCGTCAGTGGCATTTCGCCACTGATGACGGCTGTTCTGTAGTCTAAATGCTTGTATTAATTTTTCCACAGCTCAGTCGCAGTTATTTTTATCAGAGGCAAGTAACTTCTTCAAGTGCTTGTTCAATAATTTATTTCAGCTGCAAAATGTGTTTGATGGTTTATTTTTTCATGTTATATAATGTATTTATGTCAGCTGTTGAACAACAGTTGAAAATATTGTGTTATATGTAATATGTCAGTTGTTGAATAGTTGAAATGCAGATAAATTGTCATAATGTTGAATAATTTGTTTAATAATCAGCAAAATTTGGCTGAATTGGTGGTCAAAAATGTCATTTTTAGGTTAAAAATGTGCTAAATTTAGCAAAAATATACCTAAAAAAACCCCTTAAGTCCAACGATACCTAAAAGAGGCTCCGAGAAAAAGAAATTATTCCTATCTAAAAGGAGTCAACAGGTTTTGATCATAATAAAATGTCTTTATTGCAATTAAAATGTACAGTGTATACATACAAGTTCAATAAAAATTTTACAATCTGAAATAATACATTTTGTCTACTTATTTTATCCTGCACCTGAAAATAAAAATTATACTGGACTTAAAAGAATTTTTGACTTGAGAAAAAAAATTGATTTGTTTACAATTTGTACTTAGAAAAACTTTTGAAAAAGTCCCAATTCCAGAAATCTTTCAAGTCTAAGAGTTAAAAACTATTGTCCAATTTGTAATTTGTTTACAATCTGGACAATAATTTTTAACGCTAGACTTGAAAGATTTCTGAAATTAGAACTTGAAAAAAATTAATTTGTTTACATTTTGGACTTAGAATAATATCTGACTTAATATTTCTGGACTTAAAAAGATCTGAATATTAGCACAAATCAAAATTGCCATTTAAAAATATTCATGAACTGCAGAAAATTTTTTAAATATAACAAGCACTAGAATAAAAGTTGGACATTTTTACAAAGTACTTTGGCAAGGATAATATTTCTTTAATCATTTCTATTGGTGAGAAAGTAGAGAGGAAAAATAGCATGGCTTAGAAAAAAATATGAAATGAGAGACGATAAATATATACCAAAAAGCGCTGCTAATTCTGGTTTGTTCAGATTTAAAAAAATGGCAATAATTATACAGAATGGAAAAGCAATAGCTTATATACATTTAGACAAAAGAATTTGCAATTGTTCTGAATAATATATAAATAACACAACACTTTGGAAACGTATTTACAAATAAATAACATCTAGAAAATTGGAAATTGATGGAATTGTTAAAAGAACTTTTTTCTGGACATTGACTTTAATTAAGAATAAAATAACCTGCACAATTTTTCTTAATTAAGAAATTTAACTCTCCACAAAGTTAAATCTTTTTCTAAATATCGTCTAGAATCAAGAACAATTAAACTACCATTTCCGATGCATGGCTTAATAATTGGAGAATATAAACTTTTCACAATGAAAATACTTTACATAGTCTGGATTTTCAATCAAAACTCTCAAAACTAACTGAAATTTCATTTGCGTTTTATCTCTTTATCTGATTTTGATAACTTGAATAATGAACTGAATTTGTATTGCCTCAGAATTTTTTCTGCCTTGAATAAACAACAATAAAAACCCCAAAGAATATTTTCTGAATTAATTCAAGCAGATCCTACATCTCCAAATTTCTTTAAATTATTAAATTAAATCTGGAATTATTTAACCACGACAAACCCTCTTGGTAAAATATTAAATGTAGAACACCAAAAATCCCGATACAAATAATCTTTTTTAATGGCTGCTCCTATTTTAAGATTAAATTTAATTAATTACTTTCCAACATCCAATTTGCAGAACGATATTCACATGACAAGTCTGCAAACATGAGCAAATACAGTGCTGTCTCAGAAGTCAATACGAAAACTTGGCATTTTATAAGTTTTCTAAAGTTTTTAAATTCAACATCTTCGGAAATTCGTAAATAACTTGTTACTACATTTGATTCTTATTAACGGAAGTGAATTTAACAAAAATTTAAAATTTATAGAAGTACGCTAATAAACCTTTACAAACAAAATGGAATATTCTTTATAAAATCAAATTAAAGAAAGTTTTCAGAGTTCAAACTGAAAACCAACACCTTATATTCTTGTAAATTTATAATAAAAAATTAAATGCATTTTATAAAAAAGTTGAGTTATCAGAAAGTTTTTAAGTTCAAACAGAAAATTGATGCCCTACATTCTCAGAAATAAAATACTCTTACGGACGATATCAGATAAAACTTTTTTTTCAGACGTAGCACTATATTTTCCATTTACTTACTTTTAGTGTAAGTTGATTAAACAATATTTTTAAAAGAAATCAAATTCTTGGGGAATCGTTTAATCCTATCGTAAATTTCTGCTCATTCTGAATGACAGGAGAAAAACCTCCTAAAAATTGGAATTCTTATTGTATTGTATTTATTTTCATTGGTTGTGAGCATAAAGCTATAATAATGCCAAATTTGAAGCGTTTAGCTCATCTGAAAGGGACTTATAATTTACAATCTCTCCTACATCCTCCGTAAGATGCAGCTACATATTATACAAGATATTTATCGCCTGACATATTGAACAAACCAGAATATAGCAACATATAGGTATAAAAACCTTCTCTCATCCCATATGTATAGCCTCCAGCTCAGATTCCTCTATACTCTCGCACCCAGGTGTATCAATTGTCGTCTCAGCAAAGCAGTACTCTTCGATTCATGGTTCCTCGACGCCTCAAACCATCGCATTTTCACTCAGCATCAACTGTGAATGCCTACAATGAAGAGGAAAAATGGTTGTGGTGAATTCAATAAAGAAATATTAACTAAAAAATCTAAATATAAAAGATTAATTTGCTTAAACAACATGAAAGAGCACATTCACTTATCAAGGTCTATTTAAAATCTTAAAATTTTAAATTCTTTACGAGTTTATTCAAATTATTATGTGAAAGATTCGTTTGACAATTAGTTTTAAAATTTTAACCTTCCATAAGGTGTAGTGCTTAGCGTGTCAGCTTCCCATTACGAAGCTGCGGGGTGCGATCCCCGCAAATGGAGGTTTTTTTCACAAAAAAATTAATTACTTAATTAATAATAAAAAACTATCATTGGTGTCTGGCAGTAGGCAGCAGTACTGTCGGTACGGTATAGAGATGAAAACAAATGATGTTGGTTGGGTATATATTCAATAGAACAGTAGGCATGATTTGATCGGCTACAGTACTGCGATGTGGAAAGCAAGAGGGAAACTACCACATTACATTTCCCTAATAATGATTATATAATATTCCGGAGGTAAAATAGTCCCCCAATCAGATCTCCGGGCATGGACTGCCTTGAGGAAAGCAACTGTCGAAGGTAACTTATGCAAAGATACTTGGAATTTAAAAACCACGAGGAAGGCAGAAAAGCTAGAGAACCTGAAAAATGAAATAGGATTGACGTCATAGGGCTGAGCGAAGTCAGATGGGAAGGAGAAGGGCAGATCCGCTCGGAAGAATTCACGGTAGTTTACACCGGAGGAAATAGTGAGGCAAGGGGAGTAGCTCTGGTACTTAAAAGATATGATGAATAGCGTGACAAAAATAACAGCAACGAACGATAGGTTGATGGCAATAAAGCTAAAAGTTGTCCCAGTTAACATGTTGATAATCCAGGTATATATGCCAACAACCGCTATTGAAGAAGAATAAATCAGGGAGATGTATGAGCAAAAGAATGACATTTATGAAGTAGAACTGCACAATAATGGGAGATTGGAACAACACAGTTGGAAAAGCCCAGGAGATAAAATGAGATGCCAAATAGATTACATCCTAGTAAAACAAAGATTCAGGAACAGCATAAAAAATACTAAGACATTACCAGGAGCAAACATTGATTCAGATCACATCCTTCTAATACTCAATGTAACCACAAAGCTGAAACAAATAAGGAAAACGAGAAGAGAAAGACAGACTTGGGACCTAAAAAAACTGAAAGAAAGGCAGAATGCTTTCAGCATGAAGTCGGAAGGTCGCCTTAGAAATTTGGAAAACAAACCAGAGACCGTGAATACAGAATGGGAAGAAATTAAAGCCAGCATCAAAGACACCTTGAATAAAGAGATTGGGAAACAAGAGAAGAAAATCAGAAACCCATGGATCACTAAGGAAATGCTGGAGATAATGGATGAGAGAAAAAAATGGAAAAAAATGTTAACAGTGAAGAAGGTAGAGCCAACTATAGATGCACAAACAATGAGTCGAGAAGGGTAACAGATAAAGCTAGGGAAATTTGAATAAAAGGAAAATGTGAGGAAATACAACTGAGAAGTTAGGACGGTATGATATGATGTATGCTAGGGCACTGGAGTTAGAAGATTAGAAGTCTAATGGGATTTGTGGTAAAGCAATTATGAACGCAGATGGAAAAATAGTCGCAGAACCAAAGGATGTAGCACAGGTATGAGAAGTATACATTAAGGAACTATACAGCAAGCAGGCAGGATCAGCACAAATAGAACGGAAGAAGAGGATAACATTGAAGATGACAAACTTGGGAACAAGTAATATGGAAAGCGAAGTACAAAAGGCAATTCTGGAACTGGATAAAGGGAAAGCTACAGGCAGCGATGGAATACAGGCAGAGGTACTTAAAGTCATGGGATCGGAAGGACTAAAAGTGATTACGAAACTAATTAACAAGCTTTACAACTCGGGAAAGAGGCCTCAGGATTTCTTAGATGTGACAATGATCCCTCTAAAGAAGAAGCCAAAGGCAATGCAGTGTAAGGACTACAGAACGATATCCCTACTGTCACACACTTCGAAGATCATCACGAGGATTCTTAATAAAAGACTAGAGAAAAATGCCGAAGAAATGCTAGGGGAAGATCAATTCGGCTTCAGAAAAGGACGAGGAACCAGAGATGCTATCGGTGTAGTGAGAATCATATCAGAAAGGGCAATAGAATACAGTCAAGATTGCTGTGTATGTTTCCTCGACTGGCAGAAGGCCTTTGATAAGAGTAAATTGGGTACTGCTGATGAGGATATTAAAGGATATAGGTGTAGACTGGAAAGACAGGAGACTGATCGGGAATCTATACGTAAATCAACTGATAAAAGTCAGGTTGGAGAATGCGGATACCAGCGGAGTACATATCGGTAGAGAAGTAAGACAGGGCTGCTGTCTATCGCCGATTCTATTCAATATATATGGAGAGAGGCTAATGCAGGAACCGTTAGAAGGCATGGGAGATTTCTAAATCAGAGGAAGGATTATAAGAACAGTGAAATACGAGGACGATCAAGTACTCCAGAAAATGATAAATAGACTAGTGATAACAGGTAGGAAATATGGAAATTAATACAGAGGTTTAACTACTGACAAGTATTAAATATTATCTGTTAATAATTTCAAGTAGTAACAGCAATATTCATTTTAATTTATGCTATAAAATCAACTAAATTGATCAATTAACTTTATAAAAATCATTCCATGTACTCTTAATTGGAAATTATCGACAAATCACAGCATTTATTATAATGTCTATATCTATAATACAACCTAAAACCATTGTCATATTGGATAAAATTACAGTTTGTTTTTACCTTTAAAAACGATCAAAGAACATGAATTCAGAATTGAATTTTAAGCCAAAGAATAGTAAGAAAATATTTCTAATCTTCCTAAAGCTTGCATTGTGACAAGACTGCACTTAAAGAGGTAAAAACTGACATTATCGCTTCTGACTTGATCTCACTTCTTTATTCATTGTCTTTAATACTTTGTAAATAACAGGCTAATAAGATAAAAATCGTTATGTTAATGCTATGAAATATGTTTCACATTTTAAAAAGCATTGGACCTCTTGTCGCACACCAGTTCCACCAAAAATAAAATCCTCTGTCATAGTAATAAATGGCAAAACACATGACATACACCCCGCAAACATCAGCCTTCTATCTCTTACAGTTAAGTTTCTGTTTTGATTTGATTGATTGAACATTTATAAAATAAAATGCACTAAAATAGTATTTGAATAAATTTTCTACAATTTTTTGATGCTCAACTGATGATTAGCCAACCACCTATGGAAATAAGCATAATAAAAACCAACTGTCACGATAAACTTCCATTAGCATAGCAACTTTCCAAAAATTTGCATGTACTCCAAGAATTCGACTAACTTTGACTAATAAATCTTTTTCCTTAAAATATTTCCTTGATTGTGTCAACAATTTCCGTTCAGACACCTTTTCCAAAGTATTTTAATCACTATCAACTGTCTGAAAATGTCTCCATAATTTCAACATTAAATAGTTTACACATCACCAAAGAGTAAATCCAATAAACATTTCACATTACACTGTCGCTACAAAACTAATATTTTTGTTTCTATGAAATTATCTCATATTTTTAATTGATTTACGTTGAATTGGAAGTCAGTAGACTGAAAAGTAAAAGTTCTCCAGCTCAAAGTATTTCATAAAATATGCCAAAAATTGAAGCGTTGATAACACTTATGTTAACGATAATTAGCAAATCTTTGAAGGTCTAAATTATAAAATCAATTTTATTCTATCAACAAAATATCCACTTAAAAGATGTTGAGATTTATCACTTTCCGATATACGCTGAAGTTACTACATTTTCACCGTTAATAGATGAATAACTAGCACAATAAGTATTGAACATATAGTAAAAAAACAAATGCATGGTTACACGACTAAATTCCTCCTAGCTATTCATTCAAATAGGTCGATAATTCTCACTGGGAACTTCTTGAGGTAACAGCCAACAAAAGTATCACAAAACAACCAATATGTCAAATGCAATAGGCAAACTACTTAAAAGAAACACACGGAATATACTCACTGTTATTATTTCTTGTTATCACACACAGGAGAATATAACAGCTCAGTCCTGTGATGTCTGCTGCAAACATTCCTATGAAACAAGAGAATAAAATCTTAAAATATATACTGTAATTTCATGCTGAATAATATTCCAGATTACATTATGTAATGTCTCTCGTGCTAAATCACTGAGGTAACATTGGAATCTTTTCTATTGTAACTCAAATTCAAAGATTTGTAATGAAATTAAAGACTTATATTACTTTAGTGGCTTGGTTAAGCTCAATACTTATTTCAAAACCACCTGACTACCATATATTGATTACGGAAATGAATATCAACTAAATAAATCATTGATTTGAATGAATTTTTCGGTAAAGGGTTTCCAACATTTAATAAGTCTAGACAGGAGTTTGCCCGAAAATTGAATACATACTTGGGAAGAAACCTTGTCAATATACTTTCAATTATTCATTAAAATAAAATCCTTCGTCATAGTAATAAATGGCATAACCACATTTCAGCCTTCTATCTCTTACAGTTTAATTGCTATTTTGATTTGATTGACTGAATATTTATAAAATAAAATGCACTAAAATTTTTTGATGCTCAACTGATGATTAGCCAACCACCGATGGAAATAAGCATAATAAAAACCAACTGTCACGATAAACTTCCATTAGCATAGCAACTTTTCAAAAATTTGCATGTATTCCAAGAATTCGACTAACTTTGACTAAGAAATCCCTTTCCTCAAAATATTTCATTGATTGCTTTACCAATTTCCATATAGATAGCCTTTTCCAAGCAAAATATTTTAATTACTTTCCTCAAAATGTCTCCATAATTTCAACATTAGTTTACACCTCACCAAAGAGTTAAAAGTCAATGAACATTTCACGTTACACTGTCACTACAAAGTAATAATTTTGTTTCTATGAAATCATCTCGTGTTTATAGAGCATACTTAATTGATTTATGCTGAAATGGATGTCAGTAGATTGAAAAGTAAAATTTCCCAGGCACAAAGTATTTCATAAAATATGCCAAAAATTGAAGCATTGATAACACTTACGTTAACGATAATTAACAAACCTTTCAAAGTCGAAATTATAAAATCAATTTTATTCTCTCAATGAAATATTCACTTAAAATAAATTGAGATTTATCACTTTCCAATGTAAGCTTAAGTTACTACACTTTCACCATTAATAGATGGAAAAATTAGTACAATAAGTACTGCACATATATAGACGCAATTAAAACACATGCGTGGTTACACGACTAAATTTATCCTATCTATTCAGTAAAATACGTCGATAATTCTCACTGGAAACTTCAAGTAACAGCCAATACAAATGCAATTGGCAAACTACTTAAAAGATTGTACTCACCGTTAATATGTATTTCTTGATATCACACAAGGGAACATGACAGCTGTTCTGTGACGTCATCTGCAAACATTCCTCTGAAACAAGAGAATGAAATCTTAAAATATGTACCTACTGTATTTTAATTCTGAATATTATTTCTGATAACCTGATTACATTATGTAGTGTCTCTCGTGCTAAATCACTCCGATAATATTCGAAAATATTGTATTGTAACTCAAATTCCAAGATTTGTAAAATATAAGACTTATATTCCTTAAGTTGCTAAGTTAAGCTTAATACTTATTTCAAAACCATGACACTAGTATGTATTGATTACGTAATTAATATCATTTCAATAAACGAAATACAGCATTGCTTTGAATGAATTTCTCGATAATGGTTGCCAAAATCAAATACAGCTGCACACGGAGAATTCTGTCTGAAAACTGAATAATTAGGAGAAAACCTTATCAATATATTTTCAGTTGCGCATTAAAATATTATTATTTTATCAAACATACGCTTTAACGAGATTAAAATACACGAAAATGAGATGGATTACCTCAGAAACTCATATCAAACTCCCACCGTTGGCCAATCTGATCATAGGCTAACACCGTATACATATATCATTTCTAAAAATCAAAGTTGATAGAAAACGAACCTTTACCTTCAAACTATACGCTTACACAACCACTCGACAAATTAATAACCATATTCATGTCTCAACTTGACTCAGTTCACCCAAAATACACGTGATTAACTTTCACCAAGGAAAATAATTGCATAGATCCACATATATCTTATGTAAAGGTCTCTCCTAATTAATGTAAAGATTATGCCGACATAAAATTCAGTGAAGAGATCAACCATTTCGTTTAATTAAGAAATAATTTCACAAAAGCTATGAACTAAGGATCAGAAGAAATAATGACCTCGAGACAAAATTGAACGGTAATATTAATGCGATGATGCTACCCCGATGCGGCGTTCCGACAACGACAATTAAGTTTTCGCTTAATTCTAACTAAAGCATTTAAAACCGACAATCAATCACAGTAACACGAGGTCGACGTAAATCTCTTGCGAATTACGAACGGAACGTTACTTACCCGTTCACGACCCTACTCTTCCTGGACGTAGAATTACACCCAGACCCATCCCCTCCCCCACTTTCATTTTGAAGCGCACCCAGTGACACCTATCAACAAAGATGAGCGTAACTTGAAACTCTGAAAACCGTTGAGTTGCCAGGGGCTGGTCGTAACCATCGCATTCAGTGATTGGCGTAGCGGTCGCGGTGCGCGCCCAACAGCATAATTATTTGAAATTGACCAATGAAATGCATCAGTTTTGGAGGTAAATTTATAAATAAATTACTTCGTTAATGAAAGTCCCACTGAATCTGGAAAGGTAACTTTTTGAGTGTGAATAGTTGTTTTAATAATTTAAGTATTGAAGCATATATAATGAATTTCATTTTATGTTAATTTCAGGTTACTTTTGAAGTCGTCCATATGTACATCGAGAATTAAATTGCCATTTACGTCCTGCAACAGCTAGAGCTGTTAGAGCTTGTTATTGCTAAATTATGTATAGAATTGAAAAAACGTTTATGAAGATTTTGTAATTGAAATGTAAGATTTGAATGTAATATTTTCTGTAAAATCACCATTCTAATTAATTTTTATAATGCTCTATTAATATTTTAGGAAAAGATTGATGACATTTAAGTTAATCACAAACAATTTTACAATAAGAGAAACATCTAGTTGCAAGTTTGTGCATGGGTTACCTTTAAATAAGCGATATTGTAAAGTTACTATATTTAACAATAAAATAAAATGACTGGCAGACTACAAAATACTTAAGGAGTGAACAGGTAATTTTTTCCATACCTTCTACATACTCTCATCTAATTTTTTAAGGTTAAATCTTCATTTCATTTCAAAGCTTATGAATTTTTAGTTTAAAACCACAAACAAATACAATATTTGGAAAGCTTTTCAAGCAGTTAATTCAATTTGCAATATAAATGTTCGCAATACAATGAAATATTATACCCCCTGTTGTCTCAAAACATAAATAAGCAAATTATGCAAGAATTGCAATTGAAAAGTTTTTAGCGCATTAACTATTTAGGTAAATGTTGGCATAATATATTAATTAGAATTTTTTGTTAAAAATCATCGCTTTCAGATTTACAACTATATTTTATTATGACCTGTAATTTAAAGTACGATAAATGATGAAGTTTAATGTTTCCATTAGAATATTAATCTGTCCTTTTGACTTATGATAGAGAAAAATAATTGTTATTGCTAAATTATGTATAGAATTGAAAAAAACTTTTATGAAGATTTTGTAATTGAAATGTAAGATTTGAATGTAATATTTTCTGTAAAAATCACCATTCTAATTAATTTTTATAATGCTCTATTAATATTTTAGGAAAAGATTGATGACATTCAAGTTAATCACAAACAATTTTACAATAAGAGAAACATCTAGTTGCAAGTTTGTGCATGGGTTACCTTTAAATAAGCGATATTGTAAAGTTACTATACTTAACAATAAAGTAGAATGACTGGCAGACCAAAAAATACTTAAGGAGTGAACAGGTAATTTTTTCCATACCTTCTACATACTCTCATCTAATTTTTTAAGGTTAAATCTTCATTTCATTTCAAAGCTTATGAATTTTTAGTTTAAAACCATAAATAAGGTTTTCTTTCTTATAAAATCTGGATAGACATTTGAAAAATAAAAAATATCTTCTGATAACATTGTTAAACATTTATTTGATGTAATTATACACTACTTTTTCGCTATCACTTTATTTTTTTCAAAGGCACTAATAATGCTTTCCTAATTTTTCCAAATGGTCGAAACAGTCGACGAGTTATGTTGTAACTGTTTGCAAATGGATGCATTACATGCTCCCCCCTCTAACTCACGAATAATTTCCACTTTCTCTCCGATTGTGAGAATTTTTCCTTTCATGCCAGCCAATTCAAGCTATCAAAATGAACTGATGAAATGAATGATCCGAAGATCCTCATGCCACAGTCATAATGGGAAGTGTGGAAACAGGTAATCAAATTTGCTATGACCGGAAATCGAACCCGGGTCTTCCACTTGCCTGGCGGACATTCTACCACTGAACTACTGTAGCAGCCAAATTCCCCCACCCAGCAAGTGGAAGACCCGGGTTCAATTCCCGGTCATAGCAGATTTTTTCACCGGTTTCCACATTTCCTGTATCAAAATGAAGTTGAAGTTAATACAGAATGAAGGATAAATCGATAAAGATAAATCTTAGCATCTCGTATGGTCGAAAGGTACATCTGTCATTCAATTTCTGAGATATTTCTTCAAATGTAGGAAGAATTGATGTCTGGTTATGCAGCTTTAAAAATTTGCTCGTTATTCCCAAGAAGCTCATTAGAATGCTTAGAATCAATCCACAACACTAGCAGTTTCTCTATTTTTTCAAGCATATTACTAACAATAAGTGATCATGTGAGTTTCTTTGCAGTTACTGCACTGGCTGCTTCAATGGAACTTTTTATTTTGTCTTTATTTAACAAACTTGTATGAATTGTAGAAGTTGTGAAGTTAAACTTAAGTGCAATATTGCTCTGACGTTCACCTTGTTCAAAACACTTAATCACTTTAAGTTTTTCCTCAAGATTTATATTTTCCTTGATAGGAAAATAATCTCAAATTTAAGGATGCCTGGAGTCGAGCCGATGACACCTACGCAGGAATTGTCAAATAATATGGAGATATTCTCATGATATCTACAAACCCTGAAAATATCATCTCTTCTTACCTCTTAGTTTCGGCTATATGTAGGCATTTATTTTTTTCCTTGCTTTCTTATGGTAGATATACCGGGTCATCTGGAGTCGAACCCAGAACACTTGTGGTAAAAGTGATAATGGTACCCAATAGACCTCATTGATGTCTAACAACCACCCAAGTTTCAATTCTCTATCTTATCGGAAAGTGCCCATAAATTTTCAAAAATGCCACAATGCTTTTCTTATGGGAAAAAACGCAACTTTCGGAATTTCTGGAGTCGAACCCATGACACTTAGGTAGGAGATCTCACTTTTCTGGTGGTTTCTCCATGCCATCTACAAGTTCTGAAAATTTCACCTCTCCATCTATTGTAGTTTGGGCCAGACATTAGTATCCACCTAAATAAAGTAAAATCCCGCTATACATTGCCCTGCTATAAGTTGTTTCGCATATACGTCACCAATCAATTAAGGAACATGTTTCGTTATAAGTTGTGTCGCTTTGCATATACGTCATTTGTGAAATGCTAAAAGCAAAATTTCAGAAATTCCAATTGCGGTGCATAAATTATAACTATAACAATAAAAACCCTCTATTCGGCTTTAAATTTCATGTTTATTATTATGTATTTATATGAATTAATTTAATTTTGTGTTTATCAAGTCATGTAAAATCACACTTAGAATAAACATTTGCTGGACATGTGTTTGAGAGATCACGGCGGGTTAGGTGGTCCACAAGTCACACAGAGGATAAAAGGGACTATCCCAATTTTAATGACGATGTGTAAAAACCTATTTATGAGAGACAGTCAGCTATAAGAGAGCTTTGTGAACAGTTGTGACTAACATTTTGTGTCCTTTCATCCCGGTTTACGTTTGCGTTGATATCTCATGAGATATTGGATATACTTTGGATTGCAACATCTGCACAAAAAGTACTCTAAAGTGCGTATCAGTGTACGTGTAAGTAAAGAAACAATTTTTGTGCTCCATCACACTATAGACAATTATTTTCGGTGATTTCTGAATTTATTATTGCAATCGGTTACTCGTTGTTACGATTAAATGTATATTCAACCCTAGTAGCAATGAGTGGTAAAAACACAGTGGTAACATAGTCTGTCTAATGTACTGTATTGATATGTATTATTTGGGACACAAATGTGTCACAAAATATCCGCCAGGAATGTAACCCTTACCATTATCATGGTTCTTATGGGAATCTTTGTTTTGCTATACTTTGTTCCGTTATAAGTCACATTTTTCAGGAACGCATCTCCTATGTATAGCGGGGTATTACTGTATATACAGCCATCCCTCGCTTAACGAACATTCGGTTAACAAAGTTTCGCTATAACGAAGGTTTTTTTATTTGACACTACTTTCGAATATAACGAAGACAATCTCGCTATAACGAAGGCGAAGATATTTGAATTTCACGTGCAGCACACTACTAACCCCGCAACACACTTTCTTTCTCAGTGTTTGTTTGTTTTCACATATTGTGTTCATCTCGCTTATGAATAAAGTGTTATTATTATCTCCTCAGTTCTCTCAGCTGTTCTGCTGGTATTAAGTGAGGTATGGGCTTCGCCAAGCACACTCACTCTTGAGTATCCAGGAATTTCCTTACTATACACGCTGTGTTCAGTAGTACGGCTTTTTGTAATGGGATATATATGTTTTTGTCTAGTCCTATTATCCTTATGCTACTGTGGAGGGATACAGGGACAACGCCAGTGGTTGATAGTACTATTGGGACGATAAAGACTTTGGTCATGTTCCACATTCTTTCTATTTCGGATTTTAGTTCTCTGTATTTTTGATATTTCTTCTGTATGGTCTTCTGTATATTATGGGTGTTAGGTATGGCTATGTCTATGAGGTAGGCAATCCTCAACCGTTTGTCCTGCAGCACTATATCTGGCCTATTGCTGTGTATGGTTCTGTCCGTTATTATGGAGCGGTCATAGTATAACTTGAACTCGTCTGATTCTATTACTGAGGCTGGTTTATACTTATAATAGGGTGATTTACCTTCTATTTATTTACATTTTAATGCCAGACTTTGGTGTATAATGTTTGCAGCCTGGTTATGTCGGTGGAGGTAATCAGACTGAGTCAGACAGCTGCAAGCACCTGTTATATGTTGAATTGTTTCAGGTTTATCTTTGCATTTTCTACACCTATTGTCCTGCACTTGGGGGTTCTTAACAATATATTTCTGGTAATTCCTTGTATTTATGACCTGGTCCTGGATGGCAGTGATGAATCCCTCGGTTTCAGGGAAGAATTCCCCTTGTCTGAGCCAGGCGTTCGACACTTCCTTGTCGACCTCAGGGCTGCTCAGATCTTCCACGAAGGGCCATGCTCTTCCATCGGGTCATCTTATCTGCTGTAGTAATGATTGCCTCACTGTCCTGAACTATAGTGTCTAATAAATTAAGAGAGGTGTATTTATTATCTGAACTGCAGATGCTTGCATGCAGTGCCGAATCTTCTTTCCTTTGGTGGAAATATGACCGTAAAAGACTGGTTTGCTTATTATGAAGGTTCTTGATGTCCACTATTCCCCGTCCCCCTTCCACTCTAGGGAATGTCATCCTGAGAGCGCTAGAGAGAGGGTGGTGCTTCCTGTGATTCGTTAATTCTACCCTTAGTTTCCTCTGCAAATTCTCTAACTCTGTGTTAGATCATGATATTACTCTAAATGAATATGTTAGTACAGGTATTGCTAGACTATTTATTGCCTTCGTCAGGTTTTTACTATTGAGCTCGGTTTGACAGATTCTTTTAAGTCGGGAGGTAAATTCTGATGTGATTTCTTTATGGCTGTGTGATCTATTTTCTTAGACTTCAAATGCTAGATATTTGTAAGTTTCATATTCATCCATTGGTTGTATCTCACTTTGCTGTGCCGTCTCAAATCCAATCAGTTCTATTGAATTTTTCTTTATATTAATGGTCCTACATTTGTCTAGTCCAAATCTCATATCTATGTCTATTGAGAATTGTTCTACTAATTGTACTAGCTGCTGTAGTTTGGCTGGTGATGATGCATAAAGTTTTTAATCGTCCATATATAATAGGTGGGATATCTGGTGGCCTGTCTGACTGTTCCCTATCCGATATCCCAACCTAGCTCAATGCAACAGATTCGATAGAGGGTTTAATGCTAAGCAGAACCAGAGCGGGCTCAGAAAGACACCCTGGAAAATGCCTCGATTTATTTTAATTTCGGTAGAGGTTGGGACCCTATTCACATCAGACACTTTGATAACTGTCCTCCACTGTTTCATTGTATGCTGCAGAAGATTTACAAGGACTGGGTGGATTTTATAAATGTTAAGGACCTCTAATAACCATGTGTGGGGGATGGAGTCAAAGGCTTTCTGGTAGTCTATGTAGCAACACAAGAGATTTCTATTTTTTCGTTGTACCTCTTTCAAAATGATAGCATCTATTATTAATTGTTCTTTGCATCCTTTCATGCCCTTCCTGCATCCCTTCTGTTCTTCTGTTAGTATGTTTTGGCTTTCTATATGGGAGGTGATTAACTGAGTGATGCATGGTGTGACTATTTTATAGATAGTTTGTAGACATGTGATTGGCCGATATTTAGACGGATCGCTTTCCCTTTAGGCAGCAGGTAGGTTTTACCTTCTGTCAGGAATCTGGGCATCCTTTCAGGGCATTGAAAGAATGTGTTGATATTGCGGGTTAAATATGGGTGAAGGCAAGTGAATTTTTTATACCAATAGTTGTGGATATTGTCGCTACCTCTGCTTTTCCAATTGTGTGTGGCGCTAATAACTGACTTCACTAGCTCCATTGTAACTGCAAGTGCTTGCATATTCTGTATGGCTGATGTGCTCACTATTTCCCTAGATATCCAGCTTGTATTGTGTTGGTGAGACACACTATTTGACCAGATGGATGACCAAAAGCTCGTTATCTCTCCCACAGTTGGTGAGCCTATATTTGAGTCAGAGTTACAATTGGGTGAGTTCATTTTAAGTGTCCTATAGAACCTTCTCTCATCTATGTTAAACTGATAATTTTGTTTCCTTCATCTGCTACATTTCGCATATTTGTTCAGTCTAGTCTTGTAGGCAGCCAGTTTTTGTTTCAATGTATCTATTAATTCCAATATATTCCCATTAGGTGCGTTGTATCTTGTATGAACTTTATATTTTTGTTGAATTAGTTTTGCTCTGTTTTTCACTTTCTTGGTAGGATTATCCTTTGTGTACTCTATTAGGTGGGCTATGTCTGCTCTTAAAGTTTCAATTTTGTTTTTTATCCTCCTATGCCACTTGGGTATCTGTACGTCCTTGGTCGGTTTCGGGTTTTTGCTATTTACACTTATTTTGGAGCCATTGCACTGCACTGCTACCAGTGCGGCACAATATACTGTTACATGTAGGTCTTCAAATGTTTCTATACTCTCTGAGTGCTGGGGTAGGACTGTTTCATTAAGCACTTGAACTATTTTAGCTAGCTTTGAAGATGTTTTGTTTGGGAAAATAAGACCTTTTGGTAGGGTCGGTGCCTCTGTATTGTATAAGTGTGGAATTAAACATTAAAATTATCCTATCTATAAGATCATTGTCATTCCCATCATCCTGTGTATTTTGTGACTGTTCGGTCTTTGCACTAGGTCTACTGTCGGAAGCTATTTGTGGGCTGTTGGAGATCATAATGCCACTGCCATCATTATTAGCGAGCAAGGGTTCACTATTTAGTTGTAGAGGTGAAGGTGGATTGGGCGTGGAGGAAATGTTTGGTAATTCTGATTCTGATTCATTTTCAACCTGCAACTCTGTGGTAACTTCTGCTTTGATTTGGTTTAAAATTCCAGTTGAGATCAAATTATTCCTAACTATATATACTATATTTATATACTAATAATCATCGCCGACGATCATAACACAGACGACGTACTTTTATCTTGCACGTAATGGCAACCGCAAGGTAAAAACAAATAAGAGCGGAAATCATTGGGATTCCCCTTTCAAACGACTCACCACGACTCACTAAGTGTGACAGTAATTTTGAGTTGTGCATTCTTGTTTTAAATGCACAACCCTTAAGTTAAAATGACAGATCATGTTGAAGTATGTGGCACGAGTGCAAAGGGAAAGTTAACATAAGGAATTAGACGGAGCTATGATGCAAATTTTAAGCTGATCGTGATAAATTATGCAGAAAAAACTAATAACTCTGATGCGAGTAGAAAGTTCGGTGTATCTGAGGCAAATGTGCTTTGATGGAAACTCTCAAAACAGGAACTAGAAAAAGCCAAAGCCACAAGGAAGTCGTTCAGTGGTCCAAAATTAGGCCGATTTCATTGCATTGAAGAAGTAGTCAAGTTTGTGCGCACCATGAGGCAGAACGGTATGCCTGTTTTGACTGAAAGTATTATACTTAAAGTTCATGAAATTGCTAGAGGACTTAATATATCATTGCAAGAATTCAAGGCCAGCAGAAGTTGGTGCATGAGAATGATGCAACGAAATAATTTTTCTTTACGGCGACAAACTTCAGTGTCAGAAATTGTCAGAAGACTACATTGAAAAACTTCTCGCTTACCAGAAATACGTAATTGGACTTAGAAAAACCAATAATTACCTTTTGAACCAAATAGGAAATGCCGATGAAACTCTGGTTTTCTTCGACATGCCATCTAATTATACTGTGAACGAAAAAAGTGCAAAATCCGTCCTAATTAAAACTACAGGCAACGAAAACATGAGAGTCACAGTAATGTTGGCGGTTTTAGCAGATGAGACTAAATTACCACCATATGTGATTCTAAAGCGGAAAACAATGCCTAAGGAACATTTGCCAAGTGGAATAATAGTTAGGTGTCAAGAAAAGGGGTGGATGACTAAAGAACTAATTAGAGATTGGTTATGTGTGGTGTGAATAGACGGCCAGGAGCTTTACTAAAACAAAGAGCAATGCTTTCACTGGATGCATTAAATTAAAAACATAATGAGTGCAATGAATACTTATCTTATTGTAATACCTGGAGGAATGACATCGCAACTTCAAGTTTTAGATGTTGCTGTCAATAAGTGTTCTAAAAATAATTTAAAGGTTTTGTATTCTGAGTGTTTACAAAGTGGAACTCACACTTTAACACCAAAAGGATATCTTAAGAAACCTGAAGTTGCAATGCTCTGCCAATGGATCAAGGCATCGTGGCAACAAATAAATGCAAAAGTAATAGTGAAAGGATTTAAGAAATGCTGCTTATCTAATGCCATGGATGTGAGTGAGGATGATGTTTTGTGGGAGACTGATGATGAAGTTGAGAGTTACAAAGATAGTGAGTATGAGGAAAATAGTGAAGGTTGCATAGACAGTGATGATAACTAATACAATAAAATGATTTTATGCAGCACTTGGATTGAAATGTTTTTTTGTTGTCCTGAAATGAGTATATTCTGTCAATGTATTTACTTTATTTTTAATGTTATCTTAAAATGAATGCTACCATTTAATTTGTTTGAAAACGTGAATGGTTCTATTTGTGATGTGATCTTATGATTTTAAAATGTTAAAAGACAATGACATTCAAGAAAAGTGTAGGAGAAAATAAATATTTGACAAGATTTATAATTTTTGTAATAATGAAGGTCAATTGGAGCTTTTTTCTGTTTTGGAATCATCCAAATGGGGGGTCGTCTTAGATTCAGGGTTGTCTTGGATTCAGGTGAATATGGTATATGCACTTATCATTTTATTAGGTCACCTTGGGGCACCAAAAAATCCTCTGCCTAAGGCAACAAAAGTGGTCACTATGACCCTGCACTATTTTCATGTTTTATATTTTGCATATTGTGCATTGTTTTTGAAATTTTTGTGTATATTATTTTTTATTTTACCATACCTTAAATGTTAACTGTGTGTAACTTTTTATGTAATTGGATTGCTGCCCATTTATATTTATAATAAATAAATAAATGACATAGAGACAACTTATGATTTGTAGTATGTCATCAATGAAATAATTAAGCTAAAATATAAGTGTATATTGGCAGAGGTAAGAAATTAACAAATGAAACTTAGCAATCAAAGAAAATAAATAATTTCTTGATTTGTCATCACTCTTGTAAGCATGAACTTTAGGATCAAGCTCAGCTCATGATTTCTTGGAGAAATCCTTTGATGTTTTACATTTCTGATAAAACAGTTTTTAAGAAATTAATCATTAAAGAATTTTTTTGCTTTAGTCTTCTTTACTTCACATATCAAAACACCATTTAATGCCTCATGAAAATTAACCACTTAATACAGTGTACACAATTAGAGTATAGTTTTAAATGACGATATATCATATTGCTTACATAATAACAATGAGAGTACACCATGCACAGAAATGATTTGACAGACACATGGCATGATAACAATCAGCAATAGAAAGCACATTTTCAGTTACCATTCTTTTTTTCACACTAGGCATAGAATGATTCATTTTATTTGGGACCTGTGCCCTAAAATGATTGTCTATAATCTATACAAATTTAACCCTACATTGGATTGGTTTGGTTGAATTACTAAGTCAATCAGGGAATACTATGCATTTTTTGTCTCACCAATTCATAAAACTTATTCCACTTCTCTTGCAGTTCATTGTGAATAAAATGTCCGCTGTCGTGATTTTTTTATCGCAGGATGGCTGTGTTATGTTAGCACAAAATGCATAAGAAAAATTCAACACATTCATTGACACTCATTCATTCAATTGGCTCAGTTCCTGTTTGATCCTCTAATCAAGTTGATGATAAAATATTTTTGAGCAATGGTCACCATTGAGTTGCAACCCACAAGCAGGAACAGTTTCTGGTGTATAACGTCTCAAACAGATGTCCGTGACCTGCTTTGTTAATTATATCCAACACTGCCTCAATGCATGGTGGATGCACAGTTTTATTGATCATCCTCTTCACACCACTTACAAGAGATGATTACATTCTCTTCAAACTACACTGGGAGTAGATGTTGTGAAGTCGATGGACGGTCACGACCTCACATCAAATCCAGTCCCAGTGAAGTGCCATTCTCACTTTGATTGCGTTAATGACTGAATTTTCACAAATTTTTTAAGTGTCAAACTCACTGTGCAGGGTAGACTTGTGTGCTAAAAGCTCTCCAGGAAGACCAAGACTGCTTCTCTGAAAGTCAGAAATTCCATCAAAAAATTTGAAATACTTAGCTTTCCTTTTTGTAAATGATACATCAGAGAATTCTTTAACAACAAACAAACCACTGGTATAAATTACAGTTTATAAATATATGCAAGCTGTAAGAATAAACTTTCAGCCAGGCATGACAAGTTGTCTTGTCAAGCTGCATATTGTGGTTGATATTACTTCATTATTATTAATATTAATGTAGTTATACTAAATAGGTATTTAGCATTTTTTTATGGAAAGAGTGGTGACAGATAAGACTTAAGGCATGATAAACCTGTGGGATAGAAAATTTCTGGATAAATATATTTATGATTATATCGACACAAACTATATAAAAAATAGCAGAGTGGATGATAATAGATATATTTCTTACTTTCTTTTCTTAGCAGGAAGCAGGCAATATAACAAAAAGTTAAACATTATTTTTGCAACTAACCTGCGAACGCAGCCCATTGGTGGAGACTGGGGGGGTATGAGCGGCCAATATTTGATGATGGTGGTGATGGTGGTGGAGGAGCATCGAGTGACCTGGAGGAGGAGGAGGTGGTGGTGGAGGGGGTGGTGGTGGGGGTGGATGATGAGGGGGAGGTAGGTCCAGTCCTGCTGGAACGTAAGTGGGGCCTCCCCCTGGGACACATTTGGAACAATGGCGCCTTAGTGCAGGCCGCTGCCTTGACCCTTGACATCGCAAGGCAAAGCATAGTTCTTCAGCCATCTCAGCACAGAGGGATTGCTGAGGTGCTGCTACTGGACGCTAATTATTTCAGGAGAAAAGTATGTACAGTTCAATAATTTTCTGTCATATGCATTAGAAGCTAAATATTTCAGTATTTTTAAATGGAAATATAATAGATAAAATGCAATAATTACAAATTACCAATACTTGAACATTTAGGTGAGATATAAAATTCTAAAAACCAATGTTTAAAATAAAGTACCGTTTTATTTTGATTTTTTATACTATACACTCAAAATTTTGATTCTACAGGGGAAAAGATACTGTTTATAACTTTTTGAATGTTTTTCTAAACAATTTTTTTCAAAACTTTAATTGTATGAAACTTCAGTTTTGTCTGAAGATGGGTTTCATGAAAGATATTCGCTAAACATACCAAAAAATTAAGAATCTATACCTTTTTGAATGTTTTTCTGAAGAATTTTTTTCAAAACTTTAATTATATGAAACTTCAATTTTGTCTGAAGATGGGTTTCGTGAAAGATATTCGATAAACATATGAAAAAATTAAGAAAAGATACTGTCTATACCTTTTTGAATGTTTTTCTAAACAATTTTTTTCAAAACATTAATTATCTGAAACTTCAATTTTTTCTGAAGATGGGTTTCATGAAAGATATTCGTTAAACATGCCAAAAAATTAAGATCAAGTTATACTCTGCAACACATGATATTTTAACAATTAACATTTATCTGCTGAGCGATGTTTTATATTGCATATCTGAACAACATTCTACCATGTACATCCATTATTCTTGCAACAAATTTATCAGTTACTTACTCGTTCAAGCAATGCACTTCTTTTAGAATTCCAGCAGAATTCAAAAATTGCTACAATGACAGCAACAGCAAGGCCGCAAAGTAGAACAACAAAGACACCACCTATGAAAAACATTATTATTAACTGGAAGATATTTCTGCTTGTTATTAGTTCATATGAGCATTTCATTAAAAAATAATCCTAAAATAGAATTCTTTTATTGACATGAAATGAGTTTAATTAACATGTAAGAGAAATGGTATGATAACATATAGGTTGCATTTGTATGATTGAGTACTGTCCTGAAGCACCATAAAAAATCGGTACAACATACATTGTACAAACTTTCTCATATACGTACTAATGCGTCGTTTAGTTATCTTTAGAAAATGAAAATCGTATCAGCCGGTTTTTAGAAAATCCTATTTTTGTTCAAGTTGCCCAACAATAAACTAGCCTAATATTCATTCATTGAGAAAAATGAAATACCTAGTATTATTGTAGATGTATACTCAAGTAACTGTACGAAATTTCATCAAAATCGTTAGAGCCGTTTCTGAGAAAATCGAATTACTGTTAAAGTTGCCTAGAATAAACTAGCCTTATATTCATTTTTTGCGAAATATGAACTATACAGTATTATTGAAGACGTAAACTCAAGTGACTGTGCAAAATTTTATCAAAATCGTTACAGCCGTTTTCGAGAAAATCGGATTGTTGTTTAAAATGCGTAGAATAAACTACTCTTAATTATTGATCAATGTCAACCATTTCTATGTATACTCTGCTCAGTATGATAAAATGCCTAAGTACGAGATTTCATTCATTTTTGTTTGACCGTCTAGGCTCCAGTGCCAGTAACAGACAGACAGACGGCATTGCGAAAACCACTTTTTTGGATTCAGCGACACCTAAAATGTGTATTTCTGTAAAAATCTCGAGGTCGAATTTTTTCGCGAAAACAATACTTTCTCGATACTTTGTATGAGAAAGTAAAAATGATGTTACCACTGAATTTTTACTTTCTCATACGAAGTATTGAGAAAGTATTGTTTTTGCGAAAAAATTCGACCTCGAGATTTTTACAGAAATCATGTTTTAGGTGTCGCTGAATCCGAAAAAGTGGTTTTTGCAATGCTGTCTGTCTGTTACTGGCTCTGGAGCCTAGACGATAGAACGAAAATGAATGAAATCTCGTACTTAGGCATTTTATTATACTGAGCAGAGTATACATAGAAATGGTTGACATTGCTCAATATTTAAGAGTAGTTTATTCTACACATTTTTAACAACAATCCAATTTTCTCGAAAACGGCTCTAACGATTTTGATCAAATTTCGTACAGTTACTTGAGTTTACGTCTTCAATGATACTGTATAGTTCATATTTCTCAAAATTTCTCAAAAAATGAATATAAGGCTAGTTTATTCTAGGCAATTTTAACAATAATTCGATTTTCTCAAAAACGGCTCTAAAGATTTTGATGAAATTTCGTACAGTTACTTGAGTATACATCTACAATAATACTAGGTATTTCATTTTTCTCAATGAATGAATATTAGGCTAGTTTATTGTTGGGCAACTTGAACAAAAATAGGATTTTCTAAAAACCGGCTGATACGATTTTCATTTTCTAAAGATAACTAAACGACGCATTAGTAAGTATATGAGAAAGTTTGTACAATGTATGTTGTACCGATTTTTTTATAAAGTCTATACACATTTTCCAGTATGTTGATAATCATAATCATTATCATAAGTAGTCTGTCCATAGACAGGTCCATGATTATTACTGGTTAAATCTGGTTCTCCATGTACTGCTGCCTTATACAATCTTCTTTATTTCTTTATTGTCTTATCCAGTTTGCCTTCCTCTTTGTTATTGTCTCAATAATCATTTCCTTTCTATTATATTTATTAGTATTTCCTTTTTTCTCTTATCTATCCATTTTATCTTTGGCATTCTTCTCCATGCCCACATTTTAAAGCTTTTAACGTCTCATATTAGTTTTCTTAAGTGTCCATGTTAGCACCACATTGTCCTTTCCTAAAAAAACATCTTCAGAGCCATTGCATGGAAATCTCCCATTTGAGGCACAAAGACCATATACTCTCCCAGATAACAACACAAGAGTGCAAATCGTTGATGCCACTGTTATAATGCCATCCCTAAAATAGTGCCATTTGAGGCAGTCACCTCTCAAACTCACTCCACGTGATGGCCCTGCTTATATTCTTGTATATAGTCATTTGGATTAGCCTCCTATTAAAATCCTGAGAATAATTATAGCTGCTTTCCTTCAATAAAATCAAAACTAATGCATTGATGAATTCCTCTGACCAACTTCCCTCTTCATAAAATCTTCATAAAGATTTAAAAGATAACTTTTCTCTCTATTTTAAGTAATTATACTGGTTTGTCATATTAATACACCTGAGAGGTTTTCTAATCTCACTGTCTAACATTACTGAGCCAACATTGTCACTGTCTGTATTTTTCTTTATTTCTACCTACATTAATTTTTTCTTCAGATATTTTATAAATAATTACTTAATATACTCTTTCAAGGTGGTCTTTACTGTATTATTTTCCATTTTAAAATCTGTCTACCTTAGGATAACCAATTTTGTTCTCTGTCACTTATTGAATCTAATGTATGTTGCAGCACTGTACATGACATTAACTTTGATTTTATGCTTACAAATGATAATAAAGTTCATACCAATGTTGTCCACACCAAGTGCATTTGCTTTTGATTCCTTGCCCTTATCATTGCGTGTGCATGTATCTCCTGGATTCTTCCACCATTTGTCATAAAGCATTTGGATTTCTCCTTTCTCCTGTAGTTCTAATATTGCAAGTGATATTTTGTCACGCCATGGAGAACCTAAGAATAATGAATACTTCATTACAAACTACATAATAAATTAAGTTAGTAACATATTAAATTAATGTTTTAATTTAATTTTAGAAAAAGCTGCTTTAATCTCTTTATAAAATATTTTGTGTAAAAATTATAAGATTCATCATATTCATATGCTTTTGAAATAAGTTCTCAAATTAAAAGATATTTCAAGCAACAAAATTAATCTTTATCATACAAAATTAGGCTTAAAAGGACAAATAAACTTAAGGGATCCAGAGTTTCAGCTTCATGAATATGCTTTTTATTTCAATTTTTATCACCAGTATGGAGGAAAATAACATAAATCCAAAAGCCTGCATAATTTTATTCAAATGTCCTGAAATAAATCTGTCCACCAGCTCTTATAGATTGGATTTAAATGCTGTATGATGATGGTTAAAGCTTGCATTTCATGGCTTTGAAAATATTACTTGTTGTATAATAAAAAGTTTTTATTTTGAAGCAGTTAGGGATTTGAAGTTATACCTATCATATACTTTTAATCGCTGACAGATACTAAAAAGTATTTTGAACACTTAAAAAAATGAAAGCATATAATGTTATTTGAGGTGAAATATGTACCTATCATGGAACAATTTTAAAATTGAATGGACTTTAGCTCTTAACTCAAGCTTAATATATTTTTTTTTATTATTGAAATTTGAAGTAAATAAAATAAATTAATTTTTGCTCACCCATGGGTGTAGCAATGCCATATCCTTTAGAATCCAGCAGCCCTCCAATTTGAGTGAGGTTGCAGTCTCTCTGTACTATGTAGTCTAGCATTGTAGACTCCATTAGAAATGCATAATTTCCTTCTAAAACTCTTTGAATTCCCTCCTCATAAGTGGACACAAATACGGATGGTTTTTTATTCTCCATGAAACGCCACATCTTTTTGTATGTTTCAATCATGGAATCCTGTTGAAAAAATAAAAACATTCAATATTATATTCATCTTGCTCATGATCCAAAAACACAATAACAGAAACCCTTGTTCAATAAGCGTGAAACAATTGTTATTGCCTTTTCTGGGAAACTTGAAATTTTTTATAAGATTGATGACTGAGAAATGTCATGTATAGTAAAAATAACTGACAATGCCAATATTTGGCAGAACACCATGATAGGAATATGGGTGTAATTTGAACAAAAATGAAACAAATGGCACTCTGTTTTAAAAAAACTTTGTGCTATGTCCACAAAAAAACAATGCACAGGCAATTTTGGCAAGTGATTGTCATCATCATATCTGATGATGACAATCACTCATCAAAACCGAGTGTACTTTGGTTTTTCTGTGGAAATGGTACAAAGTTTTCATAAACAGTACAATGTTTCATTATTGTCCAACTAGCACCCATTCCCCTAAATTAATTCATAGCTGCATAGGCATGATGGTAAATCAGGAGGCAAAATTCTATTTTGACCACAAATCAAACTTGCATCTTCCATTTGCTTGGTGGATATTCTACCACTGAACTACCACTTCAGAATAGACTATTTATCCTATAATAAAGTGGCAGGATTAGTCTATATCTCTATGTCTGTAGATCAGTAGTAGACTCCACCAGTCAAGTGGAAGAGCCAGGTTCGATCCCTGCTCAAGGCAGAGTTTTTCTCCTACTTTATGTGAATGTGTTTGCATCCAACGTATGCCTGTCTGCATAGAATTTACATCAACTCTCATGACCATTGACTTAAGAAAATATGGCTCTTTATTTTATCTTCTACAACACTGTTTCAAAACAGATGACTTGATGAGGTCTTCCCCTAAAGAATTACGTTCTATAGAAAACTGTAATGAAATCAATTTTAAATTTATTCTGCTTTTTATTTAGGATTCAGAAGTAATGAAGAGTGAATCATAAATTCCCTAGGAATCCTCATCTTTAAATCTGGAACACCCAACATCTTCAGAGGTAGCTGGAATCAAAATCTCCAACTGAGATGCCATCATAAGATACCTTACCTGGAGTGTCCAGGAAATGTGGTGAGTTTTACAAATTTCTCTCCATTTTATAGTGGTTTTTACTTTCTCATACGAAGTATTGAGAAAGTATTGTTTTCGCGAAAAAATTCGACCTCGAGATTTTTACGGAAATACACGTTTTAGATGTCGCCGAATCTGAAAAAGTGGTTTTCGCAATGCTGTCTGTCTGTTACTGGCTCTGGAGCCTAGACGGTAGAGCGAAAATGAATGAAATCTCGTACTTAGGCATTTTATCATACTGAGTAGAGTATACATAGAAATGGTTCACATTTCTCAATAATTAAGAGTAGTTTATTCTACGCATTTTTAACAACAATCCGATTTTCTCGAAAACGGCTCTAACGATTTTGATCAAATTTCGTACAGTTACTTGAGTTTACGTCTTCTCAAAAAATGAATATCAGGCTAGTTTATTCTAGGCAACTTTAACAATAATTCGATTTTCTCAAAAACGGCTCTAACAATTTTGATGAAATTTCGTACAGTTACTTGAGTATACATCTACAATAATACAAGGTATTTCATTTTTCTCAATGAATGAATATAAGGCTAGTTTATTGTTGGGCAACTTTAACAAAAATTGGATTTTCTAAAAACAGGCTCATACGATTTTCATTTTCTAAAGATAACTAAACGATGCATTAGTACCTATATATGAGAAAGTTTGTACAATGTATGTTGTACCGATTTTTTATACTTTTATATCCTTCCCCAAAATATGTAAAATATTGATACATGCAACCAGGACCGTGTTTATCGTCAAAAGGTGGGGACCCAACTATCAGGGAGCCCAGAACGTTATTTTATTTTATGAAGTTTTCATTTTTCCACCTTGACTTATTGGAAGCCCAAAATACATATTTACTTAGGTACTGTCAGATTATTTATCCAGCTCCGCCTCTGATCCTACCAAACCTTAGATAAAGAAGATAATTTTTGAGTATTTTTCATAAATTTCTCACCAAAGATGATAAATGATAGGGGAAAACAGGGCAGTAGATTTGAGTTATCTTTATGCTTTGATACCTATCAAGTGTTTAAATAGTGATTTCTAACATTTTTGTCGCGAACTTTGCGATCCAGGTTACTATATTCGGTTTGCCAAGGCACACTGTTTTACAGGCAACTCTGCTTCTTCCCAAGTAACTCAAGTAATGGGAAGATTATATTTTTTTATATCGCTCCTCACGGAGAAACTCTAGCAAACACCAAAAGTCCTACCTCCTTTCCTCTCTCGTTTCCCTTATTGATACGGTTTGAGAATTCACTCAGAACCTCCAGGTCTGCTAACTCCTCTCTTCGCCCTCTCCGATAAAAACCGTTCGAATCTACATATTTATGAGTCCGCGGTAGAAATAGAGAGACGCATGGGAAGCGTAGAAAGGGGAAGATAGAGAGTGACTGGAGGGGAAAAAGGGGAGAATTTTACTTCCCCGACTCTCCTTTCCGAATTCTCCAAATTCTTTTCCTCCCTTTCACCATCTTCCCTTTTCTTCCTATTCTACTCTCTACTCTTCTCCTCAACCCTTCTTTGCATCTATTCCCTTCATTCCCTTTTACGCGTCATTTAAGCCGAATGCCGAACAGTTCTCTCCTACTCTGCGGGAATTTATTATATTTCGAGTTTTTTTTAAATTTTTACTGGTCCAACGGTTTGGATTCCCGGGAGTCAGACGGCAGAGAGAGAGAGAATCGGTGAGAGATTACTCGGAGCGATCGCAAAGGAAAGACATCCAACTCTTTACGCGTACATGCAGTTAGGCGATGCGGCCAGACGATCCAGTCGCCGTATGAAGCGATGCAAATCTCCTCCGTTGATATCCCTCTTCCGTTCGGATTCGGGTGTGTGTGTATATATGGGTGGTGTTTAAGGATTCAGGATTGTTTCAAGGTCTCCAAACTGGTAAGAGGCTTTGCAGATTCTATGGCTGATACGATGATTGGGAATATAGGATTGGGTGGGAGGAGGACCATCACTGTTGCAATCAGGACGGGAGAGAATGCCGATAATACCAGGTCTCCTAGGACACGCTTTCGAAAATTTAACCTGACGCCCCAGATAGATGTTCAACGGTAAGGTGGGTGAAACTTGATCGATAAAGAAAATGCTAGGTGCCATTTATTTTCCAACTGTTGAACTTATCTTTAAATGAAGTTCATTTCTAAATAAGTATATCTCATAAAATGCGGATGATAATATTAATAATATATATGGTAGCAAAATACAGCTTAAGAGCGAAGTATTTACGTTCCATGTGTGATTCTCAGTCGTTGATTAATATAGGTATTACGACGGAGAACATGGAGTTTGAATATTCGAACTTGAAGAGGGTTGAATGTCCTTGATTCCTTTTTAATATCGTTACTTACGTAATATTATAAACTTAAATTCTTCTTCATTCATCGCTTTTGTTATAATCTCAATAAGACTCATAAACCCGATTCGATTGCTGTTTGTAAAATGAATAATCATATCTGAAACCCAGATAATATAGAAAGGGAAACCGAATTAAGCGGAGAAACGGAATGAATGAATTCCAAAAGCTGATTGAGACCCATCGATAAAGCCGTGGAAAAGAAGTAAACAAGGGAAAAGTAATTAAACTCTCCTTTATCCGTCGATATCATCAAAGCGCCGACGACGATAGCCTCAAATAATAGATAGAAAATGAATGAAACCGCTACGGAAAATAGCTGTGGATCCAAAAGTTATTAATATGCATTCGTGTTAAACTTAAAGCTGTGAAATGGCAACCATTTACAATATAAAAGCTTACTTTCAGGTAATTCACCCACTTAAAACAATTCTGCACATAAATTCACCTACGATGAATTCATATCTAATTATACCTTTTTAAAAAACTGCCAAATATATATTGAAAACTTTTTGTTAACGTTGGAATACGAAACGTCCATACCATACTATAGCTAAGGATCTATAATGATCTGCATTCCTGAAGCTCAATTATCTTGAAACTTTACGTTGGGATCGCTCGGTGTTGATAGGTTTGATTGGTTCATCTTGATACCCTATGCTGAGTTGAATCCATTATGAAAAATTTATTTAGCGAACGATTGATTGAGTGATCGATTTTTCTTGTTCGATTTATGTCTTCCGGGAATGCAACTCAATCAATGACGACTTATCACATCACTGGCAATCTTGTTCCAAGAAGATTATAGATATCGCTAGGTCTGTCATTAACTGAGTCACCGAATTTCTGGTCAGTATGATTAAACTTTGATTGATTGATGGAAACTAGGTGATTGATGACAGAAACAATTTCAAAGCGTGTGTTCGTTACACATAATCAATCTCGATTTTCGCGACAAGTATCGGCGTGCAAAGAAATCACCTGTAGTTCGATTCTTGATAATTCACTTTTAATTACATGGCACGCTTTATAAATGAATGTTGCATGAGCCGTATGTATAAAACATTTGTGTTAGGTACACGAAATCTTCGTTATTCACGGTCCTTAAGCTCACGGCGAACTACGGGACCGACTAACCAATCGGCTTCTATGGAGGGTATATCCCGACGAAGAAAAATTTCCTACGAGCTATTCGACATATGTTCAATTATTATTTTTACGTTGATATCCTAGGAAATACAATAATTTACAGTACTTCCTGAAAAATAGATTAATTTAATTAATAAAAATGCATCTTAAAGGCAGATTAATTTATGCGTAACACGCACCAATAACGGCCTCGGAGCTGTGTTGTCGCCACCGACTGCCATTGCTCCGACGTAGCGAAGCGTACAATTAATTGTGTCGCATTCAATAGGAAATTATTGAGCTCTTACTTATAAATGAATTATCAATTTCACCGAAAACTGCCATTTTAGCCGAAATACACATTTGGTTTTCTAACCCTTTTGCTATTGAAGAGAAATTGTGTCATTTTGATAAAGGGCTCGTATAATTTCCATTCAGCTGTTTTACGGTACCTATTTTGGCTAATATTTAAGAAATTGTTCAGTTAATTTATTTGTAAATGACGAATACGAATATCGAGAAATTGCCGTATTAATTGTCACCGCTTATGAATTAAAGCGTTCTTAATTGGACAGAGATTAAGAACTGCTAAACCTACAAGTTTTTACGCATATTCTGTCGAAATTAAACAATGATTTAAGTATTATACCACATAACTACACAAAATATAACTATATGTTGATAATCATGGCCTATAATTAACTCTCCGCATTAAAGAGCAAGTGGTCACATAATTTGACAAAAATGTTAAATGAAATTATGAAAAGTTAAAAATAAAGTCCTATAAAGGCATAAAAATACGTTTATAAGTTTCTTGACCACAAAAGTAATATTTCGGCACGCAAGTACCAGAAACATTATGGATGAACTGAATAGAATAAATGACTGTCAATATTTGTATTTTTGTAATACATGTGCCCATTCTTATTAAGCTACTTAATATAACAGAAAACATATTAGGTAAATGATTAGCTCACTCCTCTAGTGCTCTGCATATTTAAGTGACAAATGAAACGTAAAAAAGAGGTGTTTTGTAATTGTTTGATAAAAATACACCTCTGTGTTAGAAATAGGATTTTTATGGAAAGCAATTGTTGAAACATTGGTAGTAGATAGGACGAGATATAAGTTTTCAATTTTTAATTAATTAAACTACGAATTCAAGTTTAATATTAACTTCTGAGAATAAAATATAACCAATACTATTTTTCTGACATTTAATCGACGAATATTGTTTGTAAAGAATCAGGTCCACAGTAAAAATATTCGCCGAAGAAAAATTTACGAAACAGATGATAATATTTCAAAATGTCATGAGGCGAACTTGTTTATATGACGTTGATTATTTTTTATCCTTCTTCATGATAACCGCCAGTAAGATTAATGGTTCATGGCTAGACAGCCTGAAAAAATAAGCATCTTTATAGCGTTTCCTGGATACGAATTGTTATGAGCATGCACCGCGAAAACAGGAGCGACCTAAATTTCGCTTCTGCGATATTTTTCATTGCTCATACTCGTGAATAAGAGGCTCATTGCGCTACATTACACTCTGGGGTGATATGTGAAAATTTCTATGATAAATGGGGAAAAATATGTCCGGAAAAATACGTGCGAGAAACCTGAATTACGGTCTTATCATTCAGTTTCGTAAAACCATTAAAATAATGTGATCCGCTATGTGATGATGCCGTTTTTACCCATTGATGGGCTATTTACATATATATTTTATAAATATAGTCAAAATGAAGGTATATTTTATATGAGACATTCTCACTTAAGGCCAAGTTGCATGTAGTTTTTTTCAATTTTATCTCTTTGTAATAAAGGTATCATTTTTTTGCAAAAAACGACTGCGTATCATTAGCTTCGAATGTTATGACAAATTGCATAAGATAGCCAAACTGTATTACCATGTAATTAAACGAATTCAGCTGTGCTTCAAGCTTCACTTAAGTGCGTAAATGAAGTTTCTGAAACGATGAGGGCAAATTGGGAGCAATTAGCGCACTTCAACGTAAAGTAAGATCAAATCAGGCAACTTAAATTCGTCGAGACGTCGCACAACATAAATGGCTTTTAAATGCGTTGGAAGGTTAAATCAATAACGACAGAAAAACACCATCTTCGTGAAAGTCATCCGTGCAATGCCAACATCATTAAATCGATTATAGCTTAGGCGCAGACGGGGACGTGATGCGAATGACTATAGGAAAATCATTCAGGAGATAGGAAGATTTTAGAGAGGGGAAAAACATTTACATGGATTTCGGCAACAATTCGTGGTCCAGAAAAAGGTGTTATGATTCGGTGTCGCGTGTGAATTGACTCACCCGAAAAAACGTCATTGTCGATCCGCTGTCCAGCGTTCCGTAAGAGATTTCGGTCTGACCGGCCAAGTCCTCTGCGTTTTCTATGGGAGTGATCATTCTCTCCACGGTGAGGAAGGCAGCCAGATTGGCAGTGTAAGAAGAGATTATGATGAGGGTGAAGAACCACCAGATGCCGCCAACTATACGGGTAGAGGTCGCCTGGGACGACAGGGTCGTCGGATAGAAGGACGACGTTGTAAAGGGAATGATGGATGAAGGATGAAAAAAATGAAACGCTTAAGGAATATCAACTTTAAACCAGTTTTTTAAAGAAATTCAATTCTAAACATCACCCGTATGAATTAATAAACTGCAGAAATGAAATATAGCACTTAAAAATTTTCCCTCAGAATAAATGAAGTTTTAAAGCTATTCGTATAGTTAAAGTGTTCAGAACTTCTAGTGAACTTCTAGTATTTTTCATTACATACGTTATTTAAAGTTAGGAACATTTGTATTTGGCTTGTCTGAACATATTTTGTGCCCCTGAATAGATGAATTCCATAAAATTTCTCTTGTTAAATTATGTTTACAAAATTTCGAGAGGAAAATAATCGAAAGATCTAAACTCCGGTTATAATATTATAAATTTTCTCTGCGAATTGAGAGATTAGAGCTGAATTTCAACTCATCTCATTATAAAACAGTTATTTAAGTGGAACGATAGAGCTTTCAAGATAGAAGGAATATTTTGCTCAAAAACTAGAAGTTATCGATCGATGGAACTATTACTCTATATTTCTTTTCAAATAGGTCGTATACCTTAGTATTTCTTGTATTGAAACAAAAAGGTTCAAATATCATTATTTTCGAAAATTAATAAAAAACTCCTTAACCGTACAAAGCGAATATTTAGAGACAATACAAACAATAAAAGTTAAAAAGTGGACAAAGGAAGGAAAAAGTAACAAAAAGGGAAGGTACACTTACAGGTTTACGGGATATAACTCCCCGCCAGGGACCTGTTGTCAATCGCTCATAGAATCACTCACTCACACAAGAACTAATCCTAAGGTGGAAAGGATAAGGTGGAACGGCGTTAAACTGCGTCAGTGACCCTTACTCACACCGTTGTTGGTAGGTTTGTGAATCTGTTCGATCGCGACAGGGACCTACTCGACAACCACACACGCTAGCACACATCAGCTACTGATGTACTGTCTCTAAATATTCGCTTTTTACGGTTAAGGAGTTTTTCTTAATTTTGAAACATCCATCTCGCCGTAGTCTCCAACCCCTTTTAATTATCAAATATCATTAATTTTATTAATATCTACGTCCTTTGATTTCAACTTGGACTGGTAACAACTTCTACTTTGTCTGAGAACTAAGTTAACATTTTATTCTACATATTGTCAGCTACACATTTTATAAACATCTCTGCTGACTACTTATTGCCTCTTTTTTAAAATTTGTTTTTGGTACCAAGAAAAATTAATAAAAATTAGAATTGCAGACACTGATGAATCAATCTTTGATTTTGAAAGATTAATTGCATCGGCCATTTATTTGAGGAGTTTCATGGCTAATTACATAACAGTGAACTATACTTAGATTCGCTAATAATAATACATTATGAATGGACCACATTTAGAAACAATTTGAACAATAACCCATAAAAATGAATAATGAGGGATGTGGAAGAGGATTCTGGAAATGTGGATTTTTGAAGATAACATTTTGACTTCGATTGCAAAATTCAAAAGTTGAATACAAGCATGGTAATCGCTCTCTCTCTCTCTCATTCTCTCTGACACGAGAGACACTTCTCCATCAGATAGGACAGTTCGTGGTGGCCAGCTGGTCCCGGGAAAGAAAAAAATATATACATCAACAGGTTAGCGATTATGAAAATCGTCATTATTTGGCGGTTTATATGATCCGAAACGGTGAAAATCACATTTAAATGTTTTTGGATTAGTTAAAAAAATGTGGAAAGATATCAAATAATCACTCCTCGGATTAGTGGAAAAGAATAGAGAAAAAGAAGCTGGTCAACATCTCATTTTTTCCATAAAGAAGACTGAAAAAGGGAAATAAAGGAATGCATTCCAAAAAAAAAATTCGAAAGTCAAAAAATTCGATAAGCCAGCAGCCAGTAAAAAGGTCTTTAAAAGGTTTTGAGAAGCTCTGAAAATATTTTTCATGCAACAAACCCGAACAGCGGGCATTATCAAGAAGAAGGACAAAATAAATAACAGGAGAGAGCGAAACTTTGTTTTAAACATTTTGCGATCAATTTTCAAGATGAAAAAAGTATCTTTCTTAAATTTTTATTATGAGACCTGCTTAGACCCTTTGGCGAAGATATGAGTCCATGCAACAATTCAAAAATTCACATTTCAATTGTTTTACATACAATGAAGGAGACCAAAGGGTTGATTGATTGGTTTTTGGGAAAGTGAATTGGGATAGTATAAAACGGTAAGGATGGAAAAAATTACTGGAAATCCGATTTAAATTGCTTAAAAAATATTTATTGCTCCTTATGATGCCAATTAGACAAAAGATAATGTTAAGAATAAATTTTTCTCAGCTTCTTCGAAATTCTGAGAATATGAGAGATTTATTTAGTTTTTTTCTGGTGAGATTCTTTGTATGTAACTTAATTCTTCCAATTTTCATTATAGTGATTATAAAATAAATAAAGTGAAATTCAGATGGTTGAAAACAAAAAAATATTAAACATCTTGTTAAAGTATTAAAACTATTAATAAATATTTAGCTTAAACATTAGATGATAACATTTATAAAATAACAAGAATAAAAGAAAAATATTTATCGTTAATACTATTATGTTATATAATGTAATGTGGCAGCTAATGTAAACTACTAAGGCTCGTCTTAATTCACAGCGGAATTTATATAAATTTGCTTTATACACCAAATACCAGCAAGTATGTTAAAAGAGAAAATTTTAGGATTCGTGCAGCTTGAGCATTAAGCCATGCAAGATTAACAAGCTTTGGGTGACTGATCAATTTATATTAAAAGCGCTAAATCATAAAATGCAGTATGATAAAAAATGAATTGAAAATTCATTGTAATAAAATAAAACTATTTGTGATTCAGTAAGAAATACACCCGAAGCTCGTGCAATGCGTATACTTATTGCAATAAAAACAAATTCAGACGCAGCGCAAAAATACAGGAGGAGTTTTATTTGAAGTCGTTCACTGATTTCATTAGTATGTACTCATTCTAAGGAAAAGAATTGTGAATTGCAGAAATATTAGCAAAAACCAACATGAAGAATGAAATATTGTTTTTAACAATTTTAGAAAACAAAATTAATAACTCCCAAGAATGTGGTTGTAATTCAGGTTTTAATTTATATCTCGAAAAGGCGAAGATTTTTGTTTTAAACAATCATCCATACCTATTGGAACTAAGATAAGGACTCCTTCGAAGTCACTGTTATAATCTCAGCCATGGAAAAAGTGCTTTGCAAGATTTTTGAGCTAAGAAATTAGACGAATAATTTCCGTGATATGGGAAAGAAACTAATACCAAAAATATGAGAAAAAATTTCCAAAAATAAAATTGGTTAAAAGTATTTGGTTAACTTCAATGTATTTCATACAGTTCAACAAAACCTCAAAAATAGCATCAATAAATGGAAATGGCAAATTAAATGTTTCTTTAACTTAAATTATTTTAAAAAATAATTAAAAGTTACCTCGAATCAATCACAGGTAAGAAAAAAAATCCATTAAAAATTCCACGGGCTAAGAACTTTCCGCCAAGTTATAAATAAAAAAATACCAACGAAAAGCAAACAAAGCACAAGCTTTTTTATCTATTTTTTTGGCGCATTAGCTGCGACGAACCCGGGTACCTTTGGATTAAGGTCTGAGCCTTGCTGCATGAGAGTTCCGATGGTGAACCAGAACGAGTTGGCTAAGGAGAACTGGTTCTCGACAACGTCGCTCTCCGTTAGGCACGGATGTGGATTGTGCCATTCGTAGGGCGAGAAGCGGGCCACCACGAACATAGTGAGCGACACAAGAAGATATGCGGCTAAGACGTAGAGCCATATCTCCACAGCTAGAGGGTTCATGAAGGAGAAGAGGCGTGTGGGCTGAGAGGTGGGAACCTAGGGAGAAGGACAAAAAGAAAAACAAATGGAAGGAAGAAGAAGGTAAAAGACGAAACCAAAACGGGGACGGATAATGAGAAAATACAGGAACGGGGAAGACGGAAGCGATAGGGGATACCGAAGATCGAAGATAAGTGGCAGAGGAGAAGAAAATAATGGAAAACACAAGAAGCGGTGGATGTAGGGAAAAGGAAAAAAAACGGGACGCGAATAGAAATGGATGGTTTGAAAAAGAAAATGGCGAAGGGAGATATGAAGAAGCGAGATTGGGCGAATTTAAAAGGATTTATGATACCAAGCGAGAGAGGAAGAAGAGCGGATGAAGTAATGAGAAGAAGATTAAAGCCAAGATAAGAAGGAAAGGAAGCGCAGTGGATAAAGGGAAACGAAATTAAAGAACAGGAAGAAACAAAGAAAAGAGCGAAGGAGAAGATAAGGGATTCATGTGGGAGTTGCATGATTAAAAAAAGGAAGGAGTATGAGAGAAGGAGAGGAAGTAACAAAGGTCGAGATTGAACGCGGGGATGGGGATAAAATAAAATCGGTAGGGGGCAGATAGTAGGAAAAAAGAAGGGACACAAAAGTCGTGAAAGAAGAGAGGATGAACAGTTGGTTGATAATGACGACAAATTAAAAGTAATGAGTTTAATCAAGTGAAACGGAACGAAGGAAAAGAAGTGGAGAAGAAATGTAGACAAGGAAACAAAACCGTAATAGAAAGATAGAGAAATGTCGAGTAAGCATCGGAATATGGATCAAAAGAATTAATTTCAAAGAAAAAGTGAAAGTAAAGAAAAAAGGAAAACGAAAAAAGTCAGCGAGTAGAAAGAAGGAAATTAAAAATAAACGCCGAAACACAAAAGAAAAATCATCAAAGTGAAAAAAGAGAACCGGGCGGAAAGAGGGAGGTTTTTTTTGGTGAAAGGATAACGGCGCAGGAATATCGTAAGTGACGGTAGGTTTTCATGTGTGGGAGAAAAAGAAACGGAAAGAAAGAAGAGACAAATGGATTAAAAAAATGATAAAAAAGCATCTGCGAGAATTCGGGAAATACAGCACCCTATTTGTAGAACAGAAAAAGTTTAGCATGCACATGAAAATAATACACAATCCCTTGCGCTCGAAAACATTATCATGTATAAAATATATACACTTCGTGAAATAGTCAATAAAACCCTTAATAGTCTCACCTTAGGGTCCACACCGGAACCCTGCCGTAGTAAAGTGCCGGTAACGAACCATATACTGTTTGATAGAGTGAACTGATTCACTAATTTCCTTTCCTTAATATCTTCCTCATCGTAATCTACATCGTCATCATCGTCTTCTCCATCCTCCATCTCTCCTGTCTTTGGTATATCGCCACCGAACTCATCCTCCAGCACGTAAGGAGATCGTCTGGGATGAGTGGCATTCGCCTTGCGAGCAATTGCCCTCTTCTCCCATCTTAGTTTCTTCTTTTTGCCGCGCGTAGCTGGTGCCGTGTCTGCCAACCACGGCTTGGGATCCCTCCATTCATAAGGGGTGAATCTCGCCAAGGCGAAGAGCGTGAAACCGGCGAGGAGAAAGGCGGCGCCGACGAAGAGCCAGATGTCCAAAGCAAGCGGATCCAAAAAGGTGAAGAATGTTGACTCCTTGTCCGTCGGGACCTGGTTTGAATGTCCAAGTCTCCAATAGATAAAATTCTGGCACGGAGTCTCAGGCGCAACATATGGCATCAGGAGTTAATGGATATCGCTTAGATTACTTTGTTATAATGACAAATTACCGTAATTATAATTGTTAAATAGCTTCAAGCGTAAACTGCCACCTTGAAATGCACGGATTATGATCGAGAACATAGTTGCCAAATACTATATATAATTTAGTTGCTATTCGTACATTTTTGATAATCAGGCAGCATGAATCATACTTGTATTTTATCAAGTGAAATTGTTTACAGTTAATAAGAAAGCTAAAGTTGTAGAAACTTAAACGTACGTAAACATTTCACATTCACTGATGATTCAGCTACACTTTCAGCCGTCTGTATGCGATGAGATGAAAAAGGTATCCGGAAGTAATGGGAGCACTTTAATAAACTTAATATGACTAAACAATGACGGTAGCAAAAGCAACATTGTTAAATTTTTAAGTAGTTAAAAACTTGCTGCAAATCTTCTATACCATACCGGGGATATAATGCATTACTTTCTCTCCAGAACTTGTAGCCCCTGTGGCCTAATGGATAAGGCATCGGTCTCCTAAACCGGGGATTGGGGGTTCGAGTCCCCCCAGGGGTAGTATTTTTTTTCGGCTTGCTTTTTCTCATTTGCTTCTTGAATTAACTTTGCAGTGGTTATTTTTAACAAATTTGATTTTATTAACATTTTATTAGTATTTTTCACGAGAAAATGTTTCCTACTCAGTTTTCCCGCCAAGAAATATTTCTCGCCGAGTTCGTTATTCACAGCTGACCGATTTATCTGGTTAACACTATGATTTTTTTACCATTTGTTTAATTCGACAAATACAATGTTCATATAATTATACCATATACCTAACACGTATGATTACTGGTTAAACGAATCATTATCAGGACGATGAAGCTCGGGATATTTGAGAAGGGGGGTGGGGTAAACATCTAATCTAACAAGCAACCTATCAAATTATGTACTTATTCACTAAACTCAAACCTCAGAGAAATAACCAATTTTATCGACCGCCAACTGCGTAAGAGATCTCAAAGAATCAAAACTGACGCCAATGAAACTGTGAAAAGGAACCTCTTGGCCAAAACCGGTCCATTTATGCCTCCCTGGACTAATTCGAAACAATTGAATTAACGGACGGGACCGTTAATTTTCCGAAGCGCGTGGGGGAGCGCTAGTCCGTCCGATCCTGAATAGGGGACATCAAACAGATTAAGATGGCTCAAATCCTTGCCCCGTTTAAGCACTTTGGAGATGAGGGAGAGATAAGTTCTCTCTCTCTCTCTCTCTTCCGGTTGGACGCAAGAAAGCTTCTCGGCATTCCGCCTTCTCGATTGCGTCACCTACATTTCTCTCGCTCTCTCCCTCTTTCTCAATCCCCCTTACCATCATTTCCTCTCTCATTCCCGCTCCACCTCTTTCCTCTCCCTCCCCTTCTATCTCTTACCGCTTTCATTTTCTCTCTCATTTCCTCTGTCACTCTCATTCTCACTACCACTACCTCTCTCCCCTGTACTCTTTCCTCCATCCCTTTGCAGATTCGACGGGGGATTAAGACAGACCCTTTCCGGCAAGGATGAGGTAAAGGATACGATCGTTTTTAGTAGAGCGGATAGCGTCGGTAGGAGGCGAGGTAATTGTTCGAGGGTGCGAACGAGGGAGGAGTAGGGAGATGGGAAATAAGGATTACAAGGACCCTTTGCGGGATTCCTTTTCGGGCCTGGCTTGGAAGCGTTAAGGGAAAAGGGATCGTGGAAGAGATGAAGTAGTACAAGGTTCCTCGTAGGGCCGAGGAACCTGATAACAACTTACGGGATGTGCCCGATGCGGAACGGAAACTTTTCGTGTGTTTGTGTGCGTAGAGTTTTCTTGCCGTTAGCAGAAATTCTACTAACTGTAAGAGGGTTTGATAGTCTATTAGAATGCTTTGCTCTTTCATGTTCCGTGGATGCATAGCATCATTCACTCAAGAGTCAAAGTTATCTAGGGTTTATTCGAAGGGCGGCTCTAGTCTATTGCATATTTTGAGAAGACACTAATGACTCTTCTGATAAGTATGTAAGTACTGTCCTGCTTGGCGTTGATGCCCAATAACATGTGGATTTCGTTAATTTTAATAACTATAAATTTCTACATATGTATTGGGATGGGAATTTGTAACTGAAGAGGAATAGCGATGTTTTAAGTATATGAATTAATTTTAAAGAGAGAATTGAACTATGGTTTCGATCAAATATTATTATAATTTTGATAAAGGAATGAGGGAAGTGTGATAAGTGCCACAAGAAATAATATCTCTTTGACTCTTCGTCACTTTTATCCGAAAGGAAAAATACAAACTCTTTAGCGAAAAAATAGCATTAAAGTACCAATTTGACTTGCGAACACGGGATAGATCAAATTAAAAGAAGTATCCCAACAAAATTAGCGGTCAATAAAGCCTCTACTTCCCAGTACATAATTTTATGGTATTTTATTATATTTTTCTTTGGCAGAGGGCTACATGTTAAAGAGATCCGTTCTAATAAACATTTCAAAACATGAACACTTTGAAACTTCAGCAATTCGTGCTCCGGGACTCCAATCGAGCACCTTCCTATCTCTCATATTTACCTCCCTGCTCTCACATACACCTTCATTTTAATACTTTTTTATTCATGATTGATTTATAATTTAAGAATAAAGAGGATTCAACCAAATCGATTTTGACGTAAATGAACGAAATATCACGGTAATTAGATCAAATTTTGCGAAATATTTCGAAAAATTTTTAATGTTAAAAAATATTAGTAGGCATCACAATTAAGAGATATACATTGTTACTTGGTTGTATCACCAAAATCATTTTAAATTGGAATAGCTTAAACTTATTCCAGGAATAAAGCACGTGTAATTCCTATTTTACATTCGTTTTTATTTTGTCAGAGTAGGATCTGATATTTATAGTTGGTAATTGTATAATATCGAACTCGTGGTGATTAGCTTGTTTTATCTGTTTTATAGGAAGGTTTAAGTATATCTGGCCAATTAAGCGAGTATCGGGAACTTGCACTTCAAAAACTATAACCGTTAAAGCTCAATTGAGGAGCTTATGCCAAGCAAAGATTGGATTTTAAAAGTGAATATTCACGTTAAATATAGGGTCCCCAGTCGATGTAAAAAAGGGTGGTATTTTTCCAGAAGTTAATTGATAGACGTAATAGGCTTGGAGGGGATTGTGGTTAGCTTGTTTGGAGGATAACAAGGTCCCTCTCTCTCTGTTCAATCTGAGTGGCACTAAACCGATTGGGTCGAGGTTCATCACTAGCATTAACGGTCAATTCAATCATGCCACATTGTTTGGCAATCTGTTTTGACTAAAAATATATGAAGGATGCACTTCAAAGTTATGCTGAAAGTAACGTAAAGGAACGATTATTTTCCTTCTTTTACAGAAGTAACTTTTTGAACTTATCTATTACTACCGGAAGTTCCCGTTGAATTTCAACAGATTTAGTGCATCTAAAACTTCGAACGTGTAACATCTAAACATGGCAAGAATAAGATATACATAGTTTTATCCGTCGAATAAAATAAAAACGAAGAAAATCGGTCCATATTTAGGTATTTTGATGAATGAAGGAAAAAAACCTTGCACTCTGAAAAATCGAAAATTACGTGTAAACGTATAGTGTCCGTGATTGAACACTGGATCTGGTAAATGTAAACCAGATGCTTGGGCCTATTTGCGTTAATAAACATTAAAAATGTAGAATATAATCATTTTGCTTACAAAAAAGGTACGAGTCCGGTATTCATATGATAAAAGAAGATTCAATTTCTTTGAATGTTTCCTACACACAGTTTCCTAATAATTATCGGTAACTATTTACTTTGCTATGTATAAATAAATGGTTTGGAAAAACATTCTACAAGCCGTCCTCAGTGGTATTTTTAACGATCTTTCATAGAATTGTAGGCGTGATCGTTGTCTTCAACTTGAAGTTTGTGTCCAAAAATAGCTAACAGCTTGAATAATACTGATAAAAATGTCAACTAGCTGTCTATTACCTGTAAAGGAAAAATTTTAGACAATAAAATTCTACTGTCACAGCCAGCAAAATACAAATACAAAAAAAGCTATCTTGTGAAATTAAAATCTGTAATTTGAAAGAAGTACAGTCCTACCACGATAAATCCAATTTCGAGATGAGGCAGAAAAAGTTCGAGTTATCCAAACTTTGAGATACATAATTTAACTTTTGAGATCAAAAAATAAGAAATTGAAAAATATTTATACTTAGGACTAAAAAAAATCGAGTTATGGACGTTCGAGTGGTCGAGGTTCCACTGCACGTATGAAGAGATGAAGGATAAGTGACGAAAGGAAGCGAGTAAGCTCGGTTGGCCGATAAGATTTAACGCCTAAGAAGATACCATTTAATAGGTTCTCGGATATTGCTTCTGCTAAGCGTCCTCTTATCGACTATCAAACCTTATAGGTGGAAGGGAGATAAGCGGAAAATTAACAACGTCCTATATAAACAGCATACTTATTCATTCAGGAGCCAAAGGAGGCACTTTTTCACAAACTTATCCATCACAAAAAGAATTTTCGGTCAATGTCTAAAAACAGCAAAATCGAATGGACACGTAAAAGAGAGACGGGTGGACAGACAAAATGGCTGAACGGGCAACTCATATTTTTTCATGAGAGATATTCTAAACATCCCGTTCGTCCAGGCGAATATGACGACGTTTTACACGTTAATACATTTTACGCGAAAATTTATCCCCCGTCTCATTTAATTAACAGCAGTAAAAATCGAAATAGCAAATATTTAAAGAGAATGATCTTACGATTAGTTTACGGATAGACGCGATACCGGACGCGAGCTCGCATAATGCGTTCCAGATCACGTTTTCAATCCGCCGAGCAAGTATACTTACTAGGTCATACACGATTTGCTCCGAGTAAATCTCATTCTGTGCAATATTGCGATTCTGACTGGAGAGTTTACGAACGGTTGGGTGCATTGATGACGTGCCACTGGCGAGTTAGGAACGTGGTTTTCCGGCAGATCCTTTTTCCCGCTGCATGCGGAAATCGTAACTACCAAGCAAATGGCCGACCAGCATAGCATATAAAGAGACTTATGTTGTTGCAGAGACTCAATTTACGAGCAGATGTGGACTGATTGCGGATTTATTTATTTTTAAAAGATAATTATTTGTTTCTCCAGTTATTCACGACCAAGTTACGTCTTTAATTTCAAATCTTTATATCGGGAACTAAACACAATCCAAAAGATGGAATGTTGTAAAATCTAGATGATACAAAACCGGTTACAAAAAATAAATATCGATGCATCGGTGAAATAAGGAAAAAGAGTAGCGACGCCTTCAGAAGAAAGTAATTTCTACTAACGGGAAAAATAAATGAGGACCTACGCAAGAAATAGAGTAAAATGACATTTGTGGAGTATTACTTCGCGTGGAGCAGAAACACGGACACTTAGGATGAATGATGGAAAATGCTTACAAAGATTCGATATGTGGACATGGGGAAGGATGTTTAAGATAAAATGGATAGATAAGATTAACAATGAGGAAGTACGAAGAAGAATAGTAAAAAAGCGAATAATTGTACACATAAAAAAAAGAGGAATGCGAAATGGATCGGATACTACATGAGGAGAGAGGCCGTGATTAAATACGTGTCAGAAGGTAAACTGGAAGGAAAAAGAGAAAGATATTATAGGAAAGAACCAGGTTTAACTCATAGTAATCACGGACTTGTCTTCGGACAGAAAGTGTTCAAATAATCAACTCGTTCCATCAGTGGCGTATCCAAGAATTTATCGGGGAGGGAGGGGGAGGAGGGGGGTTTATGACCCTAAAACCCCCTCATGGATACGCCACTGCGTTCAATACCATTATCGATTCTTTCATAATGATAAGGTTTCATTCCAGCGGCAGTCGTTTCGTTTATTTGATAGAAATAATTTCCGGTTATCAATTTTAGACAAAATTTTACGGAATTCCCAGGAATATAAAATTTTATTCGGCTTTGTAAATCTTTGATGGAATTGATATGCTATTTAAAAAACTTTTGCGTCAACATTTTATATTTAAGAGAGATACGTAAAATTACATTTCCTTCATTGAAAATTTGAGCTATAGAAGTTAGAAATTATCGTTTAACCAAATAAAATACAACCAATCACGGTAAGAGTTAGAGTTACATATTCCTTTAGTGTAAAAAAGATATTTTTATGCAACAGAAGTTTCTTAAAAGCGGAGCTTATGAAGGATGATATTTTTTTACTTATCATGTTTGAACTGTAAAACTTCTAGTACTCGACTTTAATTTTGATGAATACATTATTTGGTCCCTTGTAGCATCATTACAACGTTTGGTTATTTGTTTATCGGTTATTTGAGTTTGTGGACATGTTACGTTGTTTGTACCGCGCATTTTAAAACGACCGAAAATGTATTAATCAACCGAGGCAATATGGAAAATGTCAAAAGATGCCCATTAATCGAATTAACGTGTCGAATTGACAGAGGACTGTGATTCTGATTCAAATTTATTCCAGGGTGGGAAATAGCGAGAGAGTTGGCAGCGTGCGACTTTATACGAACACCAATATCACAAGGAAGGATAATATTGACGCTTATCTCATTTCGTTTCACGCTGGGATTTTGCATCATTTTCCCTTTTGAAACGTTTATTCTCGTTTTAAAAGGAGGGCGTGGAGCGAAACTATTATTTAATTCAATCTAAAACTTTCCCAATAACTAATAATATCTGTTTTACTTTAATTTTTATCCCAAATGTATGAATCGTTTGAAGAACGTGATAACTTATCTGTCATAGAGTGAATTATTCTAATGCATTCTTTAAAAAAACCTTCAAAGAAAGCCCCTTCACTCGTAAATTGAAGAATGGTTACTGTATTATAAATAGTATAAACACTCGTAAAAATTACTGGACGCGACATGCAATGAATGCATCTATTTTTTTTTGCATAGTTCTCTCTCTCTTCCCCTCTCTGCCACCCCTCTTCTTCCTCTCGTCCCCCACAATTTCGATTACATATCTGTAAATTTAAAAGTACCTACATTGAAATTCTTTAGCAAAAATGCTTTTGACAACAAATTCACGAAATTTCCTCGTTTTACATGTAATCCAATTTAATGCACGTAATCTCGCGAAATCCGCAACTACGATATGTGGTTGACCGTAACGACGAAAATTTTCCTATAAAAAATGTAAAATTTTCGCGGCCAAAAAAAATTAGTATTATATTCCACGCGTATTTTAAAGTCGACGGTAAGAAAATTAATTTTCATTCTGTTACCTGTTCTTTTGGCTCAAGTCCAGAATTTGCACGGTGATAATAAGAAATTTTAAAATACAAATGAAAAAACACTTCATCCACTCCAATGTTATTAAATTGAGGAATGAAAAGCCCTTTGAATCGAACTCAAGACCTTTTATGTACACGGCGATTACCTAAATTCTTGTTTAAGACAGGCGTTCGCGAACATTTTCCATATGTAAATTCAGGCGATTGTATCGAATGCAGTCAATTTTTAGTTGAACATTTCATATAGAAAAAAAACAAATTCTCGAACTTCTACAACCAGTTTCTTTTGCAGTGTTTTTTTTTTACTGGGCAAAAGATAATTACAAAGACTGAAACCGAAAACGAACAAACCCGAAGCAGAAAACACCCCTTCCTCCTTGATGAACATCTCACTCAGCTAAAAATTGATCGCATGGAGCACAAACACTTGTGTCTACATGATGAAAAGGACTGGGTGCGTCCGTTTCTCCCTGTCATAGTTGGCCTCCGAGCGTAACTGATCAACCAACATAGCCTTTTATTTAATTTAGAGGAGTGACATTCTTACAGAAACATTTCACGAGAAATCCAATGATAATTCCTATATTTCTATCGAAAGAATGAAGAAACTTACATAAGTAAGGGAACAAGATCGGCTATTATGGATCGTAGTTATTTTCTCGCGTTATTTATAGCAGGCTGTTACAGAGCGGTTAGGACGAATAAAAAAATCGTAGAACTGTAAATAAGTATGAGCAATTACGAAAAATGGCATACATGCTTATCATTTACTGTGTTGGATTCATTTTAGATTTTATTCACACCTCCAGAAAAATCGTAAGGAAACTTAGGAACTAAATATTCAGCAATGTTGGAAATTTTATTTTAATTACTATTAAATTCCCGTAAAGTTTATGTTGGGGATGGGGAACCTTTTCTACATGGCGGGCTGCATTAGCGGTTAATAATTCTTCCGCGAGTCTCATTAGAGTTTATATCGGAAGTTACCGAAAGATTCCGAGGTGATATATTTGAGAAAATCATTTCTAAATAACGTATTTAGGGTTGAAAAATCAACAATAAAGGTTTTATTATCATAATTTCAATAAAATATGACTGTGCGTTAAAATTTATAAATGCTTTTTCATCACAGCTTCACGGGCGGCATAAAAAACGAATATTCCCCACGCCTAGTTTACGTGATGTTACCGATAAAAATCATTTGATATTTGAAACGATAAAAGGAAATCGGAATCTAAATTTAAAATTACATATCCTTCTGCGATCATTAAAATTAATTATCCGAACAAGTAAAAGGAATATGAGATAAAACTATCCGAATCAAAATCGCAGTTTTTCTCCGAGTCGAACTATCTATATCGGCCGGGTTCGAATCCCGCTTCGGGCGTGGATGTTGTGATATATGTTGATTTATGTCTTTGTCTACTGTTACCATTTCACTGAAAAATGGCGTACACGCTGTATGTGAAATTATGTATAAATGAAATGAAATGATCGATACCCGAAGAAAGGAAGTTTCCCACGGGATCAGGATCATACCTAACGAGTAACCCGCGCAACAGGGAAGTTTCTGACCTAAATCCTCAGATATTCGATTCCGTGGGTAAGGATTAGGAAACTCATACACATCCTGCGAACCGTTTCGCGCTGATCATCGCAGAGAAACACTTCTCGTCGATTAGTTCCGCAAACCACCACCCGAAGAGGTCGCGTAGAAGTTCCGTGCAAATAGACTAAAACTCAAACCATAGAGTAGCGCAGAATAGACGGGCGAGAGGCGGATGGGTTGGCGGAGCGGGTCGTTTTGGTCTGTGGGACATTCCTCTCCGACTCCACGACGGCTGCGCTCTCCTTATCTCATCTTCCCCCTCACCCCTTCCTCCCCCCCGATCCCTCTGCAAACACTAATACGTCCGACAGATTCCCTGGGACGATGTTTGTCTGAGACGATCTCTTTTCCAACTCTCGGCAAGACCGAAGAAAAAAATAAAGCTGTCGGGATTTCCCTCAGTTTGTACACAGACTGGGAAGTGTGCAAACCTCGAGACGGGAGCGAGAGGATAGAAAACGTTGGCAAAGGTCGATCCCTGTTCAGTTTGAATCCTGGCGTAATGGGGTTACCTGGGTGAAAGGAAAGGCTCGGACTTGGCCGATGGGCAGAAAAATGGCCTTTGATCCTGAATATAAACAGGATGATGGATGGAGTGATCGAGAGGTGACGAGAAAACGAAAGCGCGATTGGTCTGTAATCTTGGGGAAGTTGTCACAAAAAGTTATATTAGGAATTCCTTTGATGACGAAACTGATGCAATGTTTAGATAATAAATTTAGGATATTCGTATTTTTAGGTTGTATCGTAATATTGCTAAACGACATTATAGATATAAAAGGCCAGATATTTCTGCCGGGCAAACGCTTTCTTTACATATTAACCCAGAAATGGGACTACTTTATATATCGGTAAGTCTAATATTTTATTTTGATTTGTTTAGAATAAAAATCGTAATATTTTGTGATAATTGCTTTGTAATACTCACTTTCATATATCGTCTAGAAATTATTCCGCTGATTGATTAATTAGTAGTGGCCTAAATCGGTACTTTTTTGTTTACATGTCGACCGAGTTTCATTGTTATAACGTTTCATCGGGATGTGATTTAGGTATCGCTAAGTCTAATATTTTATTTTGATTTGTATAGAATAAAAGTAGTAATATTTTGTGATAATTGTTTTGTAATCCTCACTTTAATATGTCGTCTGTATTATTACGCAAAGCCAACTTTATTCAGAATAGATTTCAAATCAATTTTTCTTCGATAAATTCTTCACTTAAAATTACATTTTTAAGCAAATTAAAGCATTTGAAGGACAATATTTAGGTAAGTTTGGCGTGTTAACAGTTTACAATGTTGAAATAAATTGATTTGTTTTTGTTCAGATAGTTTTCAAAGAAATTATTCCGCTGATTGATTAATTAGTTATTTTTTAATTTAAATCTCTTAAAGAGTTTTATTTACATGACGACAGAGAACATTTCTGAGAATTCGAGTAAGCTTTATTCCTTCGTAAGTACAGAGTACAATTTTAAAACAATCATAACGTAAGTGCACGAAATTTAATTATTTTCCCTACGTTATAGTATATGTATCCATATAATTATTTCCCTGTCTTTGCACATCGACAATTATATGTAGCAATGATGAGAACAAGGTGGGAGAAGAATATCAGAATTTTATAGCCGAAAATAAAAACCAAAGGCATTTACTAAACGACAACAGAATATTCACTAAAAATGTAATATATGACGAAATATTTCATAGTATGTCATAGTGTGTTATTAATTATTTTAAATGCAAATATTAATAATCAATCTATCTATAATTCTTCCGTTGATATTTCAACGGGCATTACACTTGTGATTTTATAATGCATAAGGAAACGACTGTTTTGTACTCTGTATGAGTACACATATAGGACATTTACGCATATTGATGCACTCAATTTTTTTTTCAAATCTGAAGACAAGGGCGTAACTTGGGGGTGAAGGCCCACGTAGTGCTTTGGGGCCTCAAGGTTTCTGGTGGGGGAAAAATAATGCTTAGTTAAAGTTAATAAAAAGCTATATACTTTTATGTCCAGATGCAGATTAAAGTATTTATCACTTATTTCAGTAGAAACTCCAAAGTTTGCAAAATGAAAACTAATGAGTTGGCAGAAAAATTTTCAAAACTGAAATGGCGAAAACATAAAAATAGATATCATATAAAAATAATTTTATAACGATTTTATACCTAGGTGGAAGCTCCAAAATCGTAGTTGCGTCACTCTGTGAAAATATTATTTTTGTTTTTAATTTAAAGATTTTGATGCAATGATGGATAGTCATGATTAACGAAAATGCAAAACTGCACACATCTTTCCACAATTATTGAAATCTAGAGGTTACAAAAGAATGAGTTTGCTCGAGAATAAATAACATAGAAATATGTCAAATAGATAATAGCCATATATCCGAAAATTGTATTCTGAAATACCTTTCAGCAATTTGATGAGGTAAAAAAGATATAATTTTCATGTGAAGTTTATATGAAATAGACAGTTTACATAAGTATTATTACGAAAAATGTTAATGTTGTATACATTATCAGTAAGGACATTATTTAGGACAATTTTGGGAACTACCTAGGTTAATAAAAATTGTCACATCTACGTACCTTGAATAATATGCTGATGCCAAGATTCATGAAAGGCTTTGTGAAATCGATGACACTCTCCCGTGCGTAGTTGATAGTCATGGATCCGACAGCTAGGTCAGCTTTCTATCGAGATAATTTACGTGCAAAGGAAAAAGTAAACAAATCAACTAAACAAATGCGATGAGCTTATCGATTCGTGACCCTATGATTTGTAACAGCTGTACGTCTGTAGCAATTTTGATCTCATGTCACCGATAATGTTTCCATTGAAATCAGAGGTGCTCAACCTGTAATGCTTTTGTCAAAATCGGCGCTCGAAATTCCCGAATTATAAAAATTTTTACTTTCAAACAAATTTACCGATGAAAGATAACTGTTGAGTTTCAATGGCACACACAAGTTTATGCAGCACTGAAAATTAGCTAAAAAAATACAAACAAAAAATCGCTTGAATGACTGCAAGCCTCAGATTAAGACGGTAAGGAAAATATTGTTTAATATCTGTGTTTTTAATTATTGTTATTGGTCACGTGACATTACGCCTTATATAATTATCGGACAGAATAGAGAAGTATCACAGGATTCTAAAAATGTTGAGCACTACTGATAGAGATAAACTTATGCCAATAATAAAAAAATCATTTGATGAAATTAAAATTAAAAATTGTTATATTGAAAATTAGAAACATGAAATAGAAACTCATTTTAAGTTACATAGAAGCTTAAAACATAAAGGTGTAGTTTAATTTGGTGCTTTATAAACTAATAAGCTAGCAAAATGCATGCAACACACTTCATTATATGCTCACAGAATTAAGAAATTTGACATTTATAAAAAACATGACACTGCAAATCTGCTGTATTATATGGAAGAGATAATGAATGAGAGTTTATATTTGAAAGTATATACCATCTTCCAGTAATCCTGATGGCTCAATATAATTTGTGTCGATTCAGCTAAATATTTCATCGGCTCCGCAATTAACAAAACATTATTTGCATTATATGAGATTTGAAAATTTAAAGACGTAAATTTTTATCGTTGTAAGCCATCTTTAGACATCCATTAATCTTTAGGTGCAATTCTGTTCTATAAATTGTGATTTCTATTATACGCTGCCAAGTGGAGTAGTATAGCTTTCAAATTCACTCGCTTGTATTTTCTAACGAGAGTTTCCTGCATCTCTATTTGCCACATTCCAACCGCTTACTCTTGCTGCCTCACTTCTCTCGCATGCAGAACCATTAAGCAAAAGCGCAGAGAGCCATATCGCCTCCGTGTAAAAAAAAACTCCCTCCCACCTCACCTTGTCCATGAGTTGCCTCACTATTCCGTTCCATTCTCCTGTCTCTAGGTCGTACACTCCGTACTTGCCGTCAGGAACCAACTTGATGCGATACTCGAAGCCGACCATACTAGCAATCTCCCTCAACAGGTCGATGCAGAAACCCTCGTAGCGGTCGTTATTATCCTCCTCGTCCTCTGCATCGCCTTCGGAATCGTTGTCACCGTCGGACCACGCGGTGGTGTTGCCGCCATTTTTCGCCCACTCTCCGCTTGTTTTCTTGGTGTTGCGTTTGATCATGACGTACGGGGTCTCCTGAGGGTTTAGTATGGCGATAGCGAAGGGTGGGGGTAGGGGGGGAAGGTAGATGAGAGAGGAAAAATGAGAAAGAGAGAGGGGGAAAGGAGGGGGTGTGTGTGTGTGTGTGTGTGAGGATTGGGAAAAATGATCACGAAGGACGGGAGAAATGTTTTATTGATGGGGAATATTTAAGTAGTGATAAAGACGGGAAGATTTTCGATAAAAGAAAAGCGGAAGGGAAGGTCGAGGTTTCGTAGAGAGATTTTTTCCACAGCGAGAGGGATGAAAGAGGGACGAAAGAAAGGATACAGAAAAGAGTGAAGAAAATAGCCGAGGACAAAATGATGCGTAACAACAAACAAAAGAAAGAGCGATGATTTTTAACATATGAGAAAAGCGTTTTGAGTGGATGAAAAGTAGCGGTACATAATAATAATACATTTCAGTCAACGTATATTACGATAAAAAAAAAGAAAAAATAATTTATCGACACGACTCGTGGAGAGGGAGATCAAATGTGTGAGAAAATTAATTTTTAATAAGAAAGAATTAAGATTATTAGCCAAATTAGATAAAAAATGTTTAAAATGTAGATAAAGTCAAGAATATTCGATACATTGCAAAAATTTTATTTGTAAATGTCAAGAAATTGATTTAAATACACATAATTTAACAAAATAAGCAATAATTTCAATTACAGAAAGTTATCAAAACGAGATAAATAAAACAAATTCAGTGGAAATTCAACACACCAAAATACACAATAAAAATTAAATTATCAAATTTAACAAGAGGAAAAATCAGGTACATAATTAAAAAGAGAAAAAATAATGAAAATACGGCGAAGCATACGAAAAGGAAAATAGAGCAAAATCGAGATAACGGTTAGTTTATATCGAGCGATTAATTTAATACGCAAAAATTGAATTCGAGACAAGCAAAAATAGCAGTAACAATAATTCAGAGTAGAAATCGAAACACGAGCACAAAGCGGCGGAAAATATAGCAATAAATTTTTAAGTTCGTTTAAAAAACGCAAACGGAATAATTGAAAATTACATCAAACAGGGAAATTAACACCAAACGAATTAATCGGACAAGGTCAAGGTAAAATTTAGAAGATAACGTGTATAAATGGGTCATTACGCGTGTATGTGCGTATAAAATGTACACGTATTTTTGATCACGCGTGTGTAGATTGTCGGGAAAAATTAAAAGCGAGTGGCAAAGTTGAAAAAGAGACAGAATGATGGATCGAACGAGAGAAGATGAGAGAATTGAAATGGTAGGAGTAAGTAAAAAGCGTTTGTCATCGGAGGTGATGGAACGGTTGGTCCGAATAATGGAAAATCAGACGGGCCGCGGAAAAGTTAATAGTAACATCGGGAAAAATAAGGAAAATAAAGGCCGTATATGTATGTGTGTGTGTTTGTATATATATATATATATATATATATATATATATATATATATATATATATATATATAGGAAGTTTTCGGATGAAGAATACGGTAGATAAGAAAGAAACAGCGGGAAAAGTGAGAGAAAGATTTATTTTCCACGAGAGTGAAATATTGTGGCATTGCATTTTTCGCGTTAATAAATCGGGAATGATTTTAGAGAGAAAAAGAGATGAAAAATGAAGATAAAAGGATTAAAAATTGCGTGAAAGTTTGAAGGCCATTTATTTGAAGATGAGAAGATATAATTTGGAAGTCAGAAAAAATTTGTGATAAATAAAAGATATAAAAAAATTGCGAGTTAAGTGTACAAAACGGGAAAAAGGAATCATTGAATGAAGTGCGGAAATATAATGCGTTAAGAATAATTTTAAAGGAGATGTTAAACCCAGTTTAATCGTTATGGTTTCGTTTTGGTGGAGTGAGACGGGCCAAAATAACAGTCATTTTTCGTTGTCGAGTGAAGAAATTGAAAAGATGAGAAATATATAGGGAATGGGAGTAGAATCGGAATACGAAGGAAGATACAGTGTTAGGAATGGAAATGGAAAAAAGCGTGCGAAAGATAGCTTACCACAACAATCAAGCTCAAGCACCCAATTGATGGAATTTATTTGTTAAAATCCATGAAGTGGGCTTATTAGTAAAGGTGAGGATGAAAGTACTAATTAATCGGAAATGAGATCAGGCATTAATTCATTGGATGTTTTACACACATATCCTCAATGCTGAAATTCTTATAGGAATTCAGTATGTCACAATAATTCAGTAATGTAGAACATGCAGAGTAAAATATCAGGTATAATTTACGTGATAACTTTTAAGAAATTTTTCTAAAGCCCAAGAACAATATATTAGTTTTATAGAGCAAATAGAAATGTTTCTTCCGTAAATTTTTACGAACTTCGAAAGAGAATTAGTCGAACGCATGTTTAAGATATCGAATAAACACAAGAGTGCATGAAAAAGTCTGACGTGATCCTTAACAGAACGAGAAACTTTCACTTACCACTAAGAAGCATACTGAAAATTGAAAACAATTGTAAAGCATTCTTTCTAAGACTGGAGAACTCCGGTTCGATTTAACACCACGCCATACTTTCTCATCCATTTAACGCTTATTAAAAAGCCTAAAATATTGAAGTAGATGACTAGTTAATTTGCTATAAATTTAAATTTCTAAGAATAATTGCTTCAAATAGATGTAGATAGAAATTTTGAATCAGTAGTGCCAAATCCAACACATCACTTATTTGCATCTTAAATTACAGGAGGTGCATAGTAAATTAGATTGGTAAAAGCATAACATTCTATTAATTCAAGTATTCCTCTAGCCACATCCTAAGCAGTCTTGACCACTAATAAGGTACAGAAGGTCTACAAAGACAGGTTTAAAGTTGGGTTTGATTTGTAAATGAGCTCACACTGTACAGGTGATATACAAAGTAAGAAGCTTCAAAATATGATATAGGAAATAGGGTTCGTTGAGGATGAAAAGTTTGGATTTACGGCAGGAAAAGGAACGAATTGTATATAAGAAATAGCGACTGACTTTCACTTTTGGAATGCGACGGAGGACAGCAATATCTTTTATGTATTTATCTTGATAATAAATATAGATTAGTTAAATATTTCCTCCAATCGAGTACCGCAGATTTGGATCCACCGTCTTAAATATGTAGGTGTTTGATTGAGTCGGAGCCGATATTTCTTTGGTCTGTCGTTGAAATTGTTTCTGTCAAATTTATTTACAGACTTGCATTTTTCATGAACAAAATGTTTCCAGTAACACAGTCCACTCTATATTCCACCTAAAGGCAACTGGCTGTAACTAACGGTTTTTGCGATGGTCACCAATCCTTTCTCACTAAAATAGTATCTTTCTGATGATATAGTAAGACTATTCTCGCAGAAAATTAAGATTTTATTGATGACTCGGGTTTAAAATTTTTTAACAAACTTATTCAAGATAACATATATCTCATTATTACGCACGTGCTTCATCAGTTGCAGCACCATTCCGTTCCATTCACCGGTGACTGGGTCCTGAGCGCCATATTTACGATCCGGCACCAAATCTAGTATGTAATCGAACCCAACCTCTTTTGCAACGCGTTCCAACAAATCAACGCAAAACCCGTGGAATCTAGCATTCCCCGTGTAATTTTTACCGTAGTGCATCATTACATAAGGGGTCTGCTGCTCGTCATCAAGTGTTCGACGTAGCGTAACGCAACAGTTCAAATTAGAAAAAAACAAGTATTTTTAAATTTTTGAATGATGAATTATAAATATGGATGAACATTTTGGGAGAACAATTTCCGAGAAGTAAGAAGGGTTTTCGACCATTGTGACAAAATGTTATCCAAACAAATTGTTTTTGAATTCAAAATAACAAAAACAGAATGCGTGAAACGGAATATACAACCAAAATTTAGAAGTAATTTGAATTTCCAAGTAACAGAGCGTTGATTTTATTAGAATTTTCGTTTTGTAAGACAATACGAGCAACGCGGGTAATTTTTATAGCAGTCATAACACGAAATGTTATAAATTTGGTTTACAAGAGGGAATTCAACATGGAAAATCGTGGATATAAAGCCAGTCGCCAGTTTATGAGTGTAGATATCATTTCCTCGTTTTGGAGGATTTAAAGGGTGGATATGTGAAAATTACATTTTCGTGAGGAAAACGGGAAGTAAAAATTCAAGGACAGGCCGTGGATAGGTTTTTAGGAACCAAAGAAGAATGGGAAGACGTCACAGTTAAGATCCTATTAGGTAAATCGTGAAATAATTTTAATTTATATAAAATATATTTTTTACAAAAATGATAAAGAAAACCTACGTTACATTGTAATAGACATGGCTGGCGTTAGGCAAATGAAAACGTTTGCATTAGCTATGCACATTATAAAACTATTCTTTTCATATTGGTGCTTCTTTCATTTTATTATAAATGCTATTTTCACATTTAGGTATGACTTGGGAGCGTTATATATTACAAAAATTCCTTTAAGGTTTTACAGAAATTTTGTTCTTTTAAAAATAAAAAGTTGCACTTTTGCAATTTCGAGAACAATTATCTATGATCAACCTGATCTCAGTGGTATGATTTTAATTTTGGCTTGCAAATTTCTTCCTCCATTGCTTTTATTAAAGCATAAACGACGGTTTAATAATTAGTTTTAAAAATAAAGATGAGATGCTTTAAGATAATGTAATTCGAAGGTCACTTGAGAAAGTTTTTTGTGGGTATTTCAAAAAGCGAAAATGTCACTATATCCTTGTAAAGAATTTGGAGAGAAAAATTTCGTATCATCTCTATATTTATAAGAAGTTTTATTTGGTTTCAAATTACCTAACGCCAACCGTGAATAATTAAGTTAAATGATTGTTAAAATAGGAAATTTCTTTCGCAATGAGATAAAATTCTTATCAATGAACATCATAAAATGAATATTAGTGGGAATGACGTAAGAAAGAATAGCCCAATGAAGCAAATTAAGTATAAAAACAGATGACGTTTTCCTTATTCAACAACTATAATACCATTTAGCCAGTACGAGAGAATATCTCAAGCTTATAATATATGTACAGTTCCAAAATATTGCAGCGCAAAATAAAATCATCTGCGATGCTTGCGAATAGCATGAAAATATTTCGCTCTATATACAAATATTATACAGTGATCAGATGAAGTGCGTGATTGTTTTATTATTTTATATTAAATTATTATGATTATTTATTATTAAGCACGTAACTCAATCCACATTTTTTAAATATGCGTCTAATGGAGCCGTATGAAAATTAAATTTGGAGTGCATAGGTGAATTGAATACTCAAATTATAACCAAACAAGAGAATAATACTAACGAAAAGATATTTTTTACCTGTCTTTAACACAAGTGATATATTTTTAATTAGTCATATGAAAACAATGAATATTTATGAGACACTTGTTCTATAAAATATCTCCAGAATTTATTGTACTTCATCAATGCCATATGTAGACCAAGGGACGGCAAGAAATTAGCAGTTTTTTAAAAACAAATTAATCAAGTAGAATAACGTTGCCATATTATCCGATTAACTAAAGCTACAGCTCATAGGTCGGTTAAACATATACAGAGACATAATCTTCAAATTGCTAGAGCACTACGGCAGTTAAAGTTATTAAAGATAGAGGGACTCCACAATTTCGTACAAAACAAAAATTCGTGTGTCGCTGATTGAGGTCACAGGAGAGGCGTGGAAACCCTTAAGTCTTGTGTGTTTTGACTGAGTGAGTGTGTTTGTGCTGTAATTTTTATTAGTTTTGTCCGAAATTGTGGAGTCCCTCTATCTTTAATATACAGAGAGGTTAGAACATTCGGGATGAATGGCGTTCGGAAAGCATTTTGAGATTCTATATTCATGGAAAAAGTCTTAATTTTTCATAAAAGAAGTTATGTTTTAAAAATTTAATTCACACATTAGTCTAAAAATATCACTGTGAAATCAAACAAACAATTATATCTAAGTTATCGGCCATTACGAATTTTTACCACATAATTGTTCACTATTATTTAGGTACTTTATCTTCCCACACCCCAAACAGAAAATCTTCTCTCTACTTTTTATGAAAATATTTACCTTTACTTATCAATATATGAACATTAACCCATTTATAAGAGACTAGAAGAGGAAAAGAGATTTATCTCCAGAGCTTTTAACACCGTTAATATTAATTGGGAAAAACGTGCTTTCCACATATCTGGCCTCACAAAATATCGAATTAATGGTACTTCCGGAGAAATTTCGGACAAAATTTATGCAATGATTGTGAAAACTGACATTAAAATAGGGGCCAAAAGATAAAAAATTTGCCTCTATAATTTTAGCGTTAGGAGTTAAAGAAAACAAAAGAAAGTGATGAGTGAAAGAGTAACTTACGTAAACTAATTCAATCACATAAATCATTTGAATGAAACAGGAAATCCAATTGATTTAAAAAAATATTTCCGAACGAGTGTCACAAAAATGGATTGTTACAAGAATAATAAGTACTCCCCAAAGGATTAAATGTAGTACAGAACTAAAATGGAAAGTAATTACCTACTTCACATCTTCAAAATGTATTTTCCGGGTCTGAAATATTTTGAAACTCATCCGTAACTTATTCATCATTGCGTTTTCTTGAAAATACCACCAATACGGATTTTTACACTTTCAATAATATTTTTTAATAATATTAATCGAATAATGGCTATTAATACTAAATGAACGAATGTGACTTTATAAAAACCAGATTGCGATTTCCAACTGAAATTCGATAGCGGTGTCGATCTCTCAAAATGCACACCGTTATGGAAACCGCGGCAAAAGACTAGACTGCCCACTGACTGCATCCTAATGGAAGGAAAGCTTTTACCGAGAGAAATATCTCACGTGTAGTTCAACCGGATTCTGACACTCACGAGTATTGTTATGACAACTAGGGTGACGTTAATCGCGCCTGCGTCGAAGAATGCACCTCTGTCCGTGACGTTGACGCCTCCAGCTGGCGTCCACTCTCCAACCTTGACCAAAGCGTGTTGCTTGAGCTTAAGAAGGTCGAGTTTGAATTGAATCCGACGACCTTCCTTAAACTCAATTGGTCCGCTCAATCCTTTGAATTCCACCTAGAAAAACACATGAAAATAGAGCATAAGTAATTTTCTTCGTCAAATTATAAAAATGTCATTTTAACTATAAAAGTGCAACCAATGGATTTCATTGCCATGGTAACTGCAGTAGGTAATTTGTTCAAATCAACGTCCCTTATTCTAATAGGAATGAAGAATAAATTAATTGCGATTACTCTGTAGTTGAAATCGTGTATTTTCAACTAAGAATAAGCCGCAATAGAAATTATAATACTTATACAATATTAAATGACATGTAGCACCAACGATTTCAACATTTCTGCACGGCATTTTAAATATCGTATCTTTACTATTGCTTTGTCTTCTAAATGATATTAAGAACTTCTTTAACCATACGCAGAATGTTCACCGAAGAACTTTATGTCATTTGATAGAATTCATCAGATAAATTGGCTAATATAACTTAGAATTTAAAGTCACTGGTTAAAATTTTCTGGTCTTTCAATTTTACTCATTTATTTAACAATTCAATAAAAAAATTAAACCCAAACGTATACTTTAGATATTTCAAAGTTAAGGGCTTATCTAAATCGATTTTTATTAATTAAATAAAAAAATAATGACAACTAATCCAGCACTTTAAGTACAATATAAACACCAAGCTACAAAAATTGTATGTTTAAAAAAAATAAAGGCGAATCTTATAAATATTTTAGAGTGTATGCGTGTGTGTATATATGTTCTTTATACGTTTTTACACCGTTGAAGCTATCGAACTGAAAAGTTTCATGGGCCATCCTATGGACCAAAGGAAGAACTTGGTCTAGGTTTGCAGACCGTGGGGTCTTTTATAACACATGAGGTCAACAAAATACTATTTCCATAAGAATGCATGGGAAATGGTGTGGAGAAACCCCAAAATGCCATGCAGCCCTTCACTGATGTGGATATAAATATACCTAAATATTAACTTACGATCACGGGAAATGGACTATTTTACGCAAGAAAGACTGAGTATTTTAATTCTGTTCATATTTCGTTGTATTACATGCTAAATCGCTCGAAATTTTCCCTTAAGCGCACAATTTATCGGTTTAGATGTCCATTTTCCAGGCGGCAACAAAGCTAAATTTCTTAATTGTTGTCCTCTTCAAAGGGAGATATCCACGTAAATATTAATGCAAGGAAAATCCACGCCGTCGCACGCCGTAGAGGAAGAATAGCTAACGCCAAGATATGCTTAAATATAGTCTATGAATACTTTTAAATGAGTCAAATGATTTTTAAGGAATATTAGAACATCGTTATCTTTTACCATTAACATTGAAAGATTTATGGCAACATAAATCGATACATCTACTTACATTTGTTCGGTAACCAAGATGTTGTTTATTGTTTACGTTTTGTCTAATAGTATTGACATAATCCACATAATTTTATTGCTGCTTTAAAGGCTTCGATGCATCTATCCATTAAGTGAGACGTTAATGCGTAATTATATTAATGGTAGAACTTTACAATATGTACAATACATAAAATAGTAAATTTTAGTGTAAGCATCGCATGCGTATTTAAGGAATGGGGAAAGTTTGCCCCGAGCAATAAAAATCGTTTGCCACTTAAAAGCAAACTCTTTCCCGAGCGAAGCCGGGCGTTTCAGCTAGTTTATTATAAGCCTTAAATCTCGGAAGCTAGAAACGATCATTAATTTTACTAGAAAAGGTCTCTAGTTAAATTCGCTTGGCCACGATCAGTAACGTCCACTTCCTACGTAAATAAGATTCAGTATGGCGTTCTCACGTTGGGTCAGAACCGTAAGTCGTTTTTGGTCAACCTTAGAGACTCACCGCAAACTTTTATGGGACACAATGTTAAATTTAAAAGGGAATTCGTTCGTTCTTTTACGGGGGAGACAATGCATCATTCGCTTCATATAGTCACGCCTGGCTAAGCGATTTTCACGGAAAGATTGCTGTATATAAGGAGGGATGAATCTCTAGAGAGTACGGATCGTAATTTATTCCATTCGAATATAAAAGGATGTAATTTATCTCGCGAGGCAAAGGAAATAAATTGAACTACATACATTTTGAACGTTTATGTGCTTGAAATACAAGAGCAAAAAATATTAAATTTTAGAGGGATGCCTCCAAAATACTTGACTACTTTCAGAAATAGTTCAGTTGAACCTGAGCCTATAGAATATTAAGTGAACACAAAAAATGGAGCTTTACAAGTTTAGATTAGTCTGATAGACTATAATTGGAAATATTTTTTTGAGTTGTCAAAAACTTGAGGTGTAGAGGCTCGATTGTGTCATATTATAATATATTTCTTTGCGTTATTACGTGTGTGTGGTTCCTTTGAAACTGCAATCGTTATAAAAGCTAAAAAGTTGATGGAAAATAATAGATGACGAATATCTTCAAACTAATAATTAACACGCCAGCGCCAAGACGAGTATTCTCTATATCTATGAGAAACTTCTTTTATCATCTTCATTCAGAATGGCTGTCAACAACTCTCGCCTTTTTATAGATGCATCTTGCTAGACTTGTCCTTTGACAAAGTATTAACAAAATAAGTAAAAAATTCCACCGGTTTTCGTCTTTCCCCATTTACTGTAACACAATAAAAATTTCTTAGATGAAATTTACAAAAGGCCCGATCAGTCATTTGAAAAGTCTTAAGTGGTACACAATATGTGGCTCTTATAATAAAAAGTATGGTGACACATCTTTGAATATTAGAACGTTCTCAAAAAAAAAAAAAACAGTACTGTGTGGGTATTCTTTTTATCAACCACTAGTAAGGTAGAACCGATAGAAAATCCCCCAAAAGGCACTGAGGCGACGGAGGAGTGTTTACTCGTGCCTCATTCTGTAGCGTTGAGTGTCGCGAGCGTGTACTGAATAATGATCAGTATCTATTTACGTTGCTATCCATAAATATCGATCGTTTCGTTGCTTAAACAAAAGTGCGAATCGAATAACGCTAAACCTTCGTCTATTTGTAAGCGTCATTGAAGCTAATTGAATAGGAGGTAACAATGACGGCCGCCTTGGAAACGCCCGGAAAGAGTACGAAAAATCCACAAAATTTCGAAACAAATGGCGTATTTCTGAAAACTTCGACCGTGTAACATGTAAACTTCAGGAATAAGATAGTATAGAGTTTTATTCGTCGAATAAAGCAAAAACGAAAATAATCGGTCCATATTTACGTATTTTTATGCTTGAAGGAAGAATACCTTGTAAATCAAGAAATGGATTCATACGTGTTATCTTATGGAAAAATATTAATCCCCTATATTGGCAGCACTGATTAATCCCGGTTGACCAAACCTTGACCATTCCCTAAGTTGTTAGGATGTAAGGAAGAATCGTACCAAATTTGGTTATTCTAGCTTTTATCGTTTAGGAGGAGTTCCATGAACAAACACACAAACACACAAATACACAAACACACGCTTCAAAATATATTATAGTAGATAGATTATAAGCAAATGGTATCTACTTTACTTGTATTTCCTCGCTCGCTCAGTTATTAATACAAATTCTAAACTCTTCCTCTAATGGTATTAGAATTTTATCGAACTTGTCATCTGTATGAACTAAATCCAAAAACAACGAACCTCTTCAATTCATGATTGAACAACATTCCTAAACTTTCTTCAAGTAATGGTTCAATGGCAGCGATTCTCTCATATAGCTACAAAGCCGTTGAATAAACCATACCCGCATTCCAACAACAACGCAGAGATCATAAACGATGATTCACTGCTTGTTTCCAAAATGAATGCAGTATCAATAATGCATGAATTATTGTCGATGACAGCCACTTTGCGAACGAAATGAGTGATACATTCTGCATTCTTATAACTCAGCAAACAGTCAATTACCGGTTCAACACCATAGGCATAGGTCAATGACAGCTGTTAACTCTATGAAGTATCGAAATTCGTCGATATAGAAGATTAGTTCATCGGCTTTCATTGGCGCTAAGCGACGGTGGAGGGAACGTTAAATCTGGGGCTAACTGTAATTTATTTGACAAATGGCATTAGCTGAGTTAGGCAATTCGTTTATCACTCACGAGTTTTCAGAGGGCTTCTCTATAGATTTTACGCTACTTCAAGGATAATTTTACTCCTTGAGGCATCAGATGAAATATTCTCCGTCTAGTAGAGACAACATTAAATCAAAGTAAAATAAATCATAACCTTTTTGCTGTCTCAAATTCACTTTTCTTTCGCAATACTTCGTAAATTATTCCTTCCTTCCTCTCCGCGCTCATCCCGGAGAAAATATCCAGTCCTCAGAAGTAAATGGAAGAGCTGTACTGAATTTCAAACGAAGTGACATGAAATCTTTTTAATATATTTATAGCCATTCTCATAATTCATTATTTAAGATACTTTTTAAACTCTCAACTCTTTACCGTACATATATATATTTAAAAAGTCGAACTTTTTAAAATTTTATTTCGACTCCAGGATATATTAAAAAAACATCCGAGGAGTTAGGCGATGTTTCCATCTCGTTTCTCTCCCCCCCCCCTCCTTTTCCCTCTCTCGTTTTCCCAGGAGATATGGGGCACGGTTGGGAGGACGGAAAGAGAGTGGGGTGCGAGTCTACTTCCTCGAAATGAGGAATGACCTCGAAGATCTGATTCGTGGTTCGGAAGAAAAGAGGGTGGAGGAGGAAAAAAGCGGGGGTTTGAAACTAAGAGAAAACATTTGAGTAGGGAATGACTGAACGACCTTTTCCCTCAGGTTTTGCAAATAAAAAATATATGTCGAGAGGGAGAGAGAGAGAGGATAGGAACTCAACGTAAACAGATTAAAAACTATCGTAGATAAAATTCTCTCCGCTCGCGAGACTTTTTCCGCGCCAGCGTCCAGGGATGAGGGATAATGAATCATACTCCTAATGGCCCCGAGATTAAACCATTGCTGTTTCGATGACTTTTTTTGTCTGAGATGGAGAGGAAACGCGAGAAATTTCCATCCGTCTATGATTAAGTCTGTTCGCGCGGAAATAAGGGTGTGAAAAAATTAGTTGGTGTGGTGACTATAAACATCAGGAGTGGGCAACCTTTTATGCATGGTGGGCAGCATTGGTGGCAGTGAATCCTTCGGTGGGCCGCATTGGAGCTTGCCAATGGATTATAGTTCAATCGGAAGTTACCTCGAGATTTTTAGGCACCATATACGTGAAAATCAAGTTAGAATTAGCCTTTTCGGGTTAACATTTAAATATTAAAAATCATGATGGAATTCAATCTTATAAATAACTTAGAGAAAAAGACAAAAACAGCATTAAAAAGAGCTTATTTGAATAGAGAAATAATTACTAGGAGGTCATAATTTAACGTTAGATATTTTAAGATTTTGCTACTTAGAAAATAGTATTTGGTAGGTAATTAAAATAAATGAAAAATCTTTTGAAAACTATGAATCACTAGCGGTGGACCGCATAAAATTGCTTAGTGGGCCGCATACGGCCATCGGGCCGAAGGTTGGGCACTCCTGTACTACATGGCAAATTCCGAATTCGGAGATGGCAAATGAATTGCCAAATCACCATAAGAAATTTTAAATTTAATTTTAGAAAATCGGATCAACGTATATAGAACAAATTTTTTCTTATAGGCACGCTTCTAGTACATAGTAATGTAACTGATTGTTGGTAGCTGCGCGTAAAACTGGACGCTATACAGACGGTTCCTGACTTACGACTCTAATGCTTTCCTAAAAATCGTATCGTAAGTCGAATATCAATTTCCCATAAACTTACGTGTTATAAATTGAGATACGTTCCAGAACCTTGGAAAAATATGTACCAAGCCGTATTTAGGCTATAAATGAAAAATTTAAGAACCAATTAGTGTTATATATTGTATAATAAACATTTTAAAGACTTAAAACCCTCAATAAATTAATACTTACAATGCGGACGAACCGTATCGTCCAACTGAATATCAGCGGAAAATACGCACAAGAAAGTAGACTCGGAGCACATCGGTTGTCAAATATCGTATATAGTTTCTCTTTATTCCTTGTATATGGAAAAATCAAAAGAATGAATACTTTATTGTTCTACTATCTAATTAGTGATTTTAGATACCTGCAGATAATTTAGAATAAAAAAGTCCGTACTCGGTAATGGCATTCAAATGATTTCTTCTGTTTTTATGTATTAAAGGCATTGATCTGATACGAAATTGAGCTTGCTGTGCTCCAAAAGCTTGGGCTACAGCTGAAAACACGTTTTTAGTATTCCCCCTATTAGGCATTCGCAGCAGGAATCGCATAGTGGCCACAAGAAGCTTGCGAGTATGTGTATCTAGGACTATTTCAACGTGACTATGTATACTAGGCGAGTAGAATCTGTAGAGTTGGAGAATTCCGCGGTATTAAGGTTAATTTAAAATATTGGCTTGGAAGAGATTTATAATGATATTCCTTCCTGATCCTTTATCAAAAAATATTCTCTTGGTCACCAAATTGATGGTAAAATAGACGAGTTGTCTTAAAAATCGAAACGATCTTGAAATTCACGAGAATTTTGGTAAGCAATCAAAGCCAAAAATATTTGAGGATCCAAGTAAATTATTTCAGTTGACTGAAATTCCTTATTTGATGATAATGATAATTATGTGGCAACGTATTAACGGTAAACGAAGGAAATAAATTATCATCTTTTTCAAGTCCGTAGGTATATATGTTTGCCTGCCACGATGAGGTAGAATAAAAAATTTTAAATTGTATTTTTAAATATGGTAAAGGATAGTAGCTACTGATTAAATAATTCTGTCACTGTAAGTTGCGAAATATAAATATGGAAGAGTTCAACTTAAATGAAAAATGATGCATGTAATTAATTAGCAAAATTGGATGGTAGTAATTTTGTTTCAAAGACTAGGGATATGACATAGGTGTTGACGGATAGCAGCGAAATTCCCCTCTTAACTTATCAAAATGCAGTTACAATGGATTTATAAAATTTAAAATTTTACTTTAATAATAAGCTTGACTGATGAAAAAGTTTACTTAATTATATGAACAATTTTCATTTTATTGTTCAAGCTAGGCATAGTTATAATTATCATCAGGTATAAAAAACGAAAGCAATAATTTGGAAGCATATATGGGATTAAATACATATTTTATATTACTAAAATATATTGTCAGTATATCAAACAACCGAAAAATTAAAAACTGACCCGTAAAATATCACATTATACCGTATAGCTCCGTGTTCTGTTGGTATTCACTATATGCTGTTTTTAAGTAAATCCGTTTTTATTAATGATTCACTCCCTAGCAATGAAAAATACGAGCAATAGCGTCTAATTTAGTAGTCGACGTAGGCGATATGTAAAGATATTTGCATAGCAATCCGGTACCCTAAGGGAGAATAAATAGGATCCCTTTAGGATTTCGAGCCATATGAATCCATTAATCAAACGATAATCAGATTCTATGTCGCAAAAAGGGATTACCAGCACGAGAAAACTGAGATTGCAATTTACTGAAGTTTTATTTTCCTACGGAGAAAATTTCGAGATTGGCACTCTTCGTGCAAATCAGTCTTGGTTTTTTTTCGCGAGCTGAAGCAAATACAAATGTTCATGATGTATCTCTTTTTAAAATTCGAATAAAACAGTTTTGATCTAGTTCAAACTCAGACCTGTTAGAAATACGAGCCTTTAGTATAAGAAGTTTCAATTCGAATTTGAATTTATGTATAAATTTTAACTTTTGAAGTTATGTTCAAAGGAGGTTGATTAAAAATATTCCACTGAATTTTCAGTGTCGAGTTCATTATGCACGTACAGTTTATAGAACGCATTGAATTAATTCCCGCTTTGGATTATTTTTAGGCGAAATTAATATTATCAAGCCTCAGAATATATTATTTTACGTTGATCTTTGCAAGAGCAATTAAATATTTAAATGCTATCAAATACCAAAGTTATTCGCTCGTTGGTACAGTTGAACGAAGAAAAGTGGATAGTGGATATACGTGATCTTTGTTTCATCGGATATAAGGTCAACCGTGGATGAGAGCCAATCAAAGGGTCTAAAGAAGTAACGCTTCATCGAAAACCCTGCCAATCACATTGATGTGGATGAAACGTCTCAAGGAAGTTCATAGTTTGCAGAGGATAGGCTGGTGGGTCTCCATGGAGAATATCCGTCAAATGGAAAAGGTTGATCTTTGACCGATACAGGATGGGAGGGCACGACAGGAAAGTAACTGAGGAACCCTGAGGGAGACGATATCCGAGAGAAAAATGTAACGAGTAACCCTTTCGATAAGCGTTGGACAGAAATTTCCTGCTTCTGGAAGATATGATGTTGCTTTGGGGCCAAAACTTTCTTCTTCTCTTTCCTTCCCTCTCCCCCTGTCTTCTCTACCTCCCTCTCTTCCTCGATGTCTTTCTCCCTTTTGTCCCACTCTCTCCGGCCTCTTTTATTTTGCTCCACCGTCTTTCTTCTCTTCGTCTTCCGCTCTTCTGCCCTTCACACTTACTTATCTCTATTCTCGTGAACTTTAACGAATAATAAATTTATGAAACTACGTCAACCTTCATTCAGTCGTTCATGTATCAATAAACGTCATTTGCGTGAAAATTTCCGTTTTTACAAGCAATTTTGTAGGTCCCGAAAATAAGCATCACGGAATGAACCTTTCCGACATAAAAATTATGGTAACCAAGTCCAAAGAAAATATAAAGACTAAAAACGTGTCAAAGTTGAAATTTAGTAAAGCTTTCCAAAAATCAAAAGAATGTGCTACAACATTAACGACATGAGATTTTCATGCAATTATGAATGATTAACTTTTAAGCATGAAATTCGTAGGAAATATGAATCATTATACATAATACTAATTCTACTTTTCCCCATAATAGAAACAAAAACTTCTTTTACTAGATGAAAATGACTACATTACAAATGGAGTAACATAACCGTACTTTCCGCATTTTTTTAATATAAAAAAAAGATTTGTTATTAATTTCGTAAAAATATTATTAATAGGTCATTAATAACTTTATGTGGTATACTCAGAAAATTTAAACATTAATTTCTTCGTAAGCTAAATATGTAGATCATAAACAAACACGTACCCTGTAATCCTTTCCTATTATATTATTCATTTGCTTAAATTTATAGGGGGAGAGCATCCTGTGAAAGACAAATATGTCCCAGCCCAATAATTCAGATAACAATAAAATTATTTCCTTAATAAATAAATTTCGAAAACGTCGAGCTGGATAAAATTTTACTATTTAATCTAGCTTCCCTCTCAGTGGATATAATTTATTTATAAAGAGCTTATTACAAAATTCATCGCTTCATTGAAGCGCCATCAACAATTTAGGCAAGTTAATCAGCCCTTCATTTGCTGTAGTGAAGTCAAGGACATACATAGAAGTGGGTATTTGCTAATTTTTAGGTGAATTCTGAGCTGAGAACTTTCTGAAGGAGACTTTCAGTTTTGATTCTAACTTTACATTAGATGTAATGAGTCTATGTTACTTTAATTAATAGAGTAAACATAATCGAAAAAAATATTGTTTAAACAGTCATAAATATCCATTATGCATTTAAAGCAATTTCTTATCTTAAATTAAAGCTTGCCAAAGTTGTTTAATTTAATCGAAAGTAAGAAAGTTTTTCGATCCATTATCATTTGAGACAAATATATACTGCCTCAGCAGAAAAGTAAAGCTTTATTATAAGGTATATTACTAAAAATCATCCACTCTTGTAAGACTGAAAATGACTAAACGTACTCCAAGTATTTTTGTCCTCTTTACACGCCAAACGTAAAATATCGTTTGCACGAAAACTCACCGAGTTGATGTAATTGATGAGACTTAGTCCTCCATCCCACGGAAGTTCTTCTTCACAGGAGACATTTGACAATCGAAGAGCGTGACTTTGCTCTAGTGTCTGCAGTCCGATTGCGAAAACGTAAACTGAATCGTACATGAGAGCTGGTTCGGCCTTTAAAGACAAAAATAAATCGAAATCATTAATGGCTTATCGATAAAAATGTACATTATCAATTCGTGAGTATATATTTTTAAAGTAATCACAATTGCTTTTAATTAAGTAAAATTCTAGGATTGTTAAAACAATTCTTTATGTAGCTCATAAATAGATTTTTCGGTCTTTTCAAGGCTCATTAAAACGGTAATGACGATTTAATAAGACATTGCCAACAGCAAGGTTCGAACCAGCAACCCAGTATTAGGAGCAAGACTCGCTATCGACAGCTATGATCTCCTTAAAAGGTAAATGGTATACATAACAGCATTCACTAAAAGTTTATTTGGTAGCAAATCGTTTTGCATGCGGAAATTTATTTTATTTTTAATTCAAAAAGCATTGATTTATTCTATAACGTAAATTTGTTTAGAGTGCAGTGTGATGCGCAGAGATACTCATATGAGAAACAGGTACCATAAAACGCTTTCAAAAGACTATATATTAACATAATGTCTCTAAAGAAACTAAATATTCGTACACATACCCTAATAACGCGTTCCTTATATTTAAACCATAGCAATACAACATGACTGATATGTAACTTAAAGAATTATGACTGTGCCATAGGCTTAGCGAAAAATTAAGATTATTTTGGAAAAAGAAATAAAAGTGATGTGCACGTGAAAGAAACCCAAGGTTAAAGTCGGGTGTTCTCGATTAAAGGAAAAAATAATTCTATAAGAAATGTCGAGAAAGCGAAGAAACGACAAATTTCAAGCGTCCATTTTACCAAGGACGCGACCCTCGAAGACAAAAAAAACCACGAGAAATTCCGGCGTCATGTCTCTCTCTCTTATTATTCCTCTCGCTATAATACTCTAACTATCTCTTCTCCCGTAAGAGAACAAAGGACACCATTGCGAGGCGGAAATAAAAAAGTAATCCACCCAGCCAGCCGCACAGTACCCGAGGAAAAAAAATTCCAAAAAAAGGCACATCGCCCTATTATTTTTTCCCTTCCTGCATTCTTTTATAAAAGTTTAATCGGCGCGCCACGAGGGAGCAAGGTAAAAAAAAATGGTACAAAAGTTTTACTCCCCAGAACTCGACGTGGAATCGAGCCTCTGAGACGAGAAATTGCGAGGAAAATGGAAAGAAGCGGTAAATAGTGGAAGATAGAAAAAGTGTGTGAGAGAGGAGATAAGGAGAGGTGGAGGGGGTAAAATGCGGAATGAGGCAGAAAGTAGATATATGGGGAAAAGAGAGGGGGGGGGGGAAGATAGGAGTGTTAGTAATAGGAGGATAAGAGAGGAGGGGAAAGATAAAAGGAAAAGGGGGGAAGATAGACGAGATGGGGAGGGGGAGAGTTGAAGAGAATGGAAGAGGAAAAGGTGAGATAGGAGGGAGGCAAGAAGGAGAGGAGGAAGGGGCAGAGAAGAGAAGAGTGATGGTAGGAAGGGTGAGGAAAGGTTAGGAGAGAATCACAAGAGAGGAAAGGAGGGAAGAGGAAGCTACGAAGGAAAGGGAACACGGGAAGACGATAAAGGATACGACCACCTGAGAAGAAACGGAAAAAGGAAAATGTACGTAACACGTAAGATACGAGACAGGAACCGAACCGAAACGACTCGAGAGGAGGAAACAGAATGAGAGAGAGGCTATGAAGAGAACCAGACGATTAAATGTGGCTGATACGGCAATGGTAAGATATGTGTACATGGAAACCTTGAAGCGAAAAATCGAAAGAAAAAGAGAAACAAAAGTGACAATCATTTTTAAAATATATATATTTAGCGGTTTTTTGCACAGTAAAAGGCAAACATTTTCATGAGCGAATTTTATATTTGTAAATATATAAGGTCATACCCTCCGCATTGCTTATTATATTCATTTATCCTTCATTGCCGCAAATAGAATAAAGCCAGGTGGCGACGGCTGCAACAATATTGAGACCATAAATATCTTTAACTTATGCACCAATTTAAATTATAAAACTACATAATTATAAAATACACACAACAATAACTAACATCCATAAACAAATACAATTATACATAATTTATTCACATGAGTAATACTTACAATTAGTTAATTAAATTATTACCTATTTTTACGGAGTTAAGATTTTTCTAGGTTCTATAGCCTTCATCACATTAAATTTTTATCTAAATCCTTTGTATTGCCTTGGAAAAACCAATACAAAACACTCCTTATTACAGAAATCATCTACATTAGGAGATAGGGTGGGGAATAAGACAAAAAGTAAAAAATAAATACATTTATAGAGTACTGTGCGTGAATATAGAATGGAAATCAGGCGATGAACAGTACGTTAGTTGTGAAAAAGTTTCAAGTATTGGCTTATTTAAGAAAAACAGACATTTAAATGAAAAACGCACCTTCATTTTTTTAGTGTTATTTAACGCAATTTTCTCCGTAATTCCTTACATGCTATAAAAAATACTTCGTATATAAAATGAATGGAGAAACCTCCTAATAACCATAAAATTTTTTATGGTTATTAGAAGGTGTCTCCGTTCATTTTAGTTATTTAACCATAGGGCTCAACATTTACTTTTTCTTCACTTGCGACGAAATCGAATTTCCTCTAATTGACAGGAAGGGTATGCTACCATTCAACAGCGGATAAATCGGGAATTATTTTTAGATGAAATACACGAAGTTGGTAAACCATCTATTCACTAAATCATAGTTCAAGTTGCCATAGAAACATTTTCTCAAGCCGAGTATGCAGGCTACCTCTTGGCTTATTGTAACTCACAAAATCCACAGGTCCGTAGATACTCTCAACTCACGGCAAAATTTTGGTCGGATATGAGAATATAGAGGAGACGCATAGACGGAAATTGTGCTCCTAAAAGGTAATTACCTCGCATTGCCGAGCGGTGATGGAATGGTCAGGTTTGCGGTTTTTACACGCTACGAGCAGGGTTTTCAACCTTTGACCATCGGGTAGTAGAAGCACCACCATTGCATTACTCGCAAGGATACATAAAGACTGCAAGTTTTGTCGATTATATATATATATTTACCAGCTAAACAACATGTCGGCTAAAATTTCAATACACTACACAGTTTATTTGCTTTATTTCAAAGCATTAACGTAAATATTGGCAATATATGTATACGCATATGTTATCGTATCTGATTTTGCTTATATTCTTCTGTGCTTATCCCGATAAATTATTCATTAACGTTGCTGCTTGACTTACATGTAAATTTAGGTTAGAAATAATGATAATATAGCATTTGTTTTTAAGGTACAGTTATGAAAATTGTACTTTACTAAATGGTACATGCACGGACGATATAAAATAGGAAGAAATGGTGGAGATAGGATAGATAGGGTGTTCTAAGGAGAAAAGCCTGAAACTGTGGGAAGAAAATTGATGGAGGGAGAAGGGAAGAGTTATGGAAGAGAGTAAGGCTGTCGATCCGGAGATGAGACGAGATAAATGGAATTGGGAGGTATAGAGCTTAAGAGTATGATAAGAAGTGGAGGAGTATAGATTGGAGGGAAAATAATAGGAAGGAGGGAGAAGGAAGAGAGAGTTCACTGTAGGGGGAGAAAAGAGATATGAGGAGCATAGCACAGGATTTGCCATGACCCATAAATCTTTCATTTATCGATCCTACATTAATTTATAGATTATCATATAAACCCCATATTACGAAATGATAATATTTGCGTTATCAAAACTGGAACAAATTCAGTGCGTATGGTTATATGCGCTACAAGACGACGTAATTATAGGATGAATAATTTTCAATATTTTTCAGCCGATTATCAAAGGAAAATATTATAATCCAATATTATAATGCTCTTTATTTAGTTATGACTGTTGGAAGTATACTCCGCCTTTTATAGAAAGTACTTAAGTAAAATAAACACGACGTCTTATTAAAAATGTTGCGAACTCCAATAATCAACGAGGTTTTTTCTGTCAATTTGTTGCTTTTCATTCGTGTAATATAAATACTGGTGCGCAGTTGGTTAGTCGCTGGGGCGGATGATGCGAATAAGTGAATAGGCGTAGCAATAGTGAAATGCGTTAGTTCGATAAAGTTATAATGAAAGAAGTAGAGATATTAGTGAAAAAAGACAGTGAGATCAGTGTTTTCATTCAGTAATCAGAGATCTGATCGTGACAGTATGTATCGAGTTCAGAGCGCCGAATCGTGACACATACCGTAACGAAAATATCATCACAAACCTCTGAAATACTACGATATTGTCGGAAAAAACGTATCTTCCGTTTGGCCGCATTCATAGAATCGTCAACTACTCGGATAATACAAAATTCCGAGTTTCTGGAGAAAAATGTGTTATTCCATAATTAAGGAGAACTTGAGATAAATTACAGATGTATGAATAGTAAATACAAACCGTGGTACACATACGTAGTTTGTTCTAGTTTAGTTCTACCTTTAACCACTTCTACATAATTTTTCTATTGGGTGCCTGTTGCGACACTGCTCCAAAATTCTTTCTTACTCCCGCACATCAGCATCTTTAACTAACGATTATATTTTCTAAAGCAGTTGGGTTAACAGATAAGAAATAATAACGATGCACGATAACACAAAAAAGGTTGTGATCGAGAGCGAATAAAATGATAAAGGTCGAAAAAATAGCACACGTTTAATAAATACATCACGAAAGAGAAAAAAACACGGGTGAAAAATGTTTAATAAGAGAAAGAGGGAACAAAAAAAATATAAAAATAATCAGAGATGGAAGAAAGATAAAAGCGGCGAGAAAAAGGATGCGAGATATAAGGGAGAAATTAAATGAAAAAAACTGGGAGAACTGAGAGCAGAGAGAGAGAGAGAGAGAGAGAGAAAGTGGGGAGTGGGAGGTTTTATAGCGAGAAAGATAGATGAGGGAGAGAGTGAAGCCTCGTTAGACATATCCTGGGCACGGATAGCATCGGTAGGCTGGGAATAAACGGCTCCACTCCCACGGGGATGAAGAGAGAGAGAGAGAGAGGGGAGGGAGAAGAGGAAATGAGAGAGGGAGAGAGAGAGAGAAGCGTAGAGAGGAAGGAAGGGACGGGGAATGAGCGGGTGGAGCCGACAGGGACACCCCTTTCCAAGGGCGGAGAAGTGTGGGAACTAAGCCAGGTTGTCGGAGGCAGATAGATAGGAGAATGGGAGGGAGAAAAAGGTCTTGAGTGAAGACAAAGAGAGGAGAGATTTTTTTGAGGGAGGAAAGGAGGATGAGAAAGAGAGAGGAAGCAATGGGGTAGAGGTGCATGTGGATATGTGCGCGAGCGCTTTTGTGTTGTGTGTGTGTGGAGGAGGAATGAAGAAAGAAATGAGAAAGAGTGGGGATGGAGTGGGTATACAAAGGAGCCATGATCGTGTTACTCCCATTAAAAAGTCTCGTAGATGGGTATGGTTTATTTTTATTTTTCCCGACCTCGAAAAAAATATATTTGGGAGGTAAGAAAAGGGGGAGAGATTCGACGAAGTTATGCGAGAGAAATCTGTTGAGAAAGTGCCTCAAAAGGAGGCCGAAAGAGAGAGACATGTTTAGAAAGGATATAAGGGATGATTACGAGGGAAACAAAGCGCAATAAAAGCCCTTTTCAGAAGTCGGGAATTCGCCAATATTCAGTACACATATCTCTACACAACCTCAGGTGACGAGGTATTCGTTATGCTGAGAAAGGATTTGACATGCCAAAGTCGACCATTACGTTTCTCGCGATTTGTAAATGATATAAATTAAGAAAGTAAGCATTCAGAGCATATAAGGAATACGTGATTTTATAATTATATTACTAAAATTAGATTTTCAACTTAAGCAATTTCGATATGTGCGTATAAATTTTTTATCGTAGTCTAATTGGGATAACAGTTTGAACTGGAATTTCCTAACTCGTTCATTTTAATATATTAAGGAAAATATATTAATGTTAGTTGTAATGAAAAAATGTTGAACATTGCGATATGTGAAATATAATTTCCTTGCTACTGAAACAAACTATTAATATCAACTGATGATTATAAATACAAAACAAGTGAGGAAAGAATTGCAGAGCAAATTACATAGGAAACTTTTTTTCAAGAATGCTAAATTAAAACATTCTCCTGCAGACCAACCTTATCTTGAAAATTTTGCATTTTAATAATATTCAATACATTAATTATGTAAATACATTTTTAGACCTATGTCATTTCCCTTTTGTTTCAAAAAATTAATTAAGTAATCTCACAGCATTGTATTTTACTATTTAAACGTTAACCAGCATATCACGTAAACATTTCCTCAAAAACAATTGGCATTAAATAACGACGACAAAATATTTCATAGAATAAAATTTTAGAACAGTGTAATTTTACTTACTTTCGCTTAATAGCATACTTGTTTATTCACATTCGTTGCTGTAAATACGGTCAACAATACGAAAGCCATAATGGATCCGTATAGATAGTTCGTAAGGGGTTTTCTAATTTCCTCTTAAAAGGCAAACAGACAGAAGAACGGACCCCAAATTTTTTCTATATCTAGTCCGAATGTAAAACCATATACCCTGAAAATTTGGTATTTGTAGCTTACGTTATTTTTGAGTTACTTTGTACACGGTCAGACAGACGGACAGACGGATGATCCGAATACATAAGCTCTTTTTTATTTAAAAAAAACGCTAATTATATGGTAAATTAATGGTCACTCTCAAATGAAAAGCCAATGCGTAATATAAACGTCAAAATTGTATTTCTCAAGGTCAAAATTAAGATTTTTCATGAATTTTCAGAACTTCAGAATCAATTTCTACAAGAAGTGTCAAGGCGCAAAATCAAGACTCCAACAGGAAAATGGAAGAAGCAGGAGAGGTCATGCTGATACATGGACTGCAGAGAGTCAGAAGGATTCGTCGATGGAATTAATTTTCGCTAAGGTCAGTAATTAATCTCCGCAGATGGCTCTCCCAACGATGGACGACGGACGATGTTCCGGCCCCAGCGAACGGTAGAGGAAACTTTTTGTGACTAACCTTTTACTAACACTCAATTAACCTAATTTAACATTAGTGTACGGCTGACACATCGGCCTCCATCATGTATAGTGAATTGCAGGCGCGAATTATTTTTACGATAGGCTGGTTAGGTGTGCCAGGAATTGTGATAATAGTCAGGAAGACTTAAGTGTACGGTCTGATTTGGTTTAAAGTAATAATCTTATGTTAAGATAATTAAGAAGTAACATTTTATTAACTACTAACTACAGATTATGTTATTAACTTTTAACCTCCGAATTTTTTCCTGACAAATGTCGAAGAAAACTGAACCACTACGGATACAAAAAGAAAGGTAATTATATTTTTCCTAATTTGTTTCCGTGTAATATATTAAAAAATCCCTATAAATTGAAACACGCCTTTACTGTTTTCAGCAACCTATTCAAAACTGGCATGATGTTCACGAGTCCCACTTCGATCTGAGCCGGAAGCTTTATTTATATAGGAATGACCATAAACAGATAAGTTTTAAAAATTATCCTAATTTTATATTTATCATTCTAGAATTACATTACTCTCTTATTTTGGCCAAATTACGGTCTTATGTTATGTGAATGGCTTCAAAAGAGAATTATCGAGCTCGCATAATGGCAGGAATGCAATTTATAAACGGTATTAATGCAATAGCCATCAAAAGGTGGGGAAAACTAGGTGGGCATTTCGTCATCAGTGGTAATTCACCGGTGATAGATTTACTCACTTCATTACGTCTATTGAAGCTACATGAATTATTCGTTGCTGATCCAGCCGGGCTGCCGTCTCGTGCACTCCAATCAGAGTCGGATTAAGCGGTTAATGGGCCCCACGCAAAACACAGGTTCTGGTCCCTGGCCCAAGATGGGGCCGGATTAATTAAGAGAACCTACAATACTTTCATAATAGTGACAAGAGTTTTTGGACAATTTAGGTCAACCGGAAGTGGATGTTTATTCTTGTCGTTTTTCCGTTTTTTTTAATGTCTCCTTTACAACTCAATTTCCATAAATAGTTGTTATTGTAAAAGTTGTAGAGAATAAAATTTGCTGCACGTTTTGTTTGAAACAATTTTTCGTCAAACCTATAGTTTAACAGATATTTTTTTTTTTCGTCGTTTTTTCCAAATATCTCCTTTAAAACTCAATTTTCATAAATAGTTGTAATTATAAAAGTTGTAGAGAATAAAAGTCGATAGAAGTTTTATTTGGAACATTTTTTTTCATAAAGCCGATAGTTTAAGAGATATTTTGATTTTTCTTCTAAATTTACGTTAAATACGTCGCTAAGTGATGCTTGGATTTTAAAGTAATAAAGACTATTGAAAATATTTTAAAATTATTCTCCACTGTAATCGCTGATAATTGTTTCTGAGAATGCTGACGTCGAGAGAAATCATATTCATTGCTCTGTATGGAGAAAGTCATGTGTTGGTCCGTCAGCTTTTTATGAATAGTTCAAAGAATGTAAATAAGCATGAAATTGAGGAAGTGACATTAACCAAAATACAAGTATTAAACGATTATAGTTTAATAAAGACATTGTTTATTTAAGGCAAAGCAAACGTTGATAACAAAGTTAACGGATTGCAGGCAGTAGCGCACACAGGATTCTCTCAAGGGGAGGTCCGAAATACTAACAAGCACAAAAGTTGTATACAAGCAGGGCCGGATTAAGAGACCCATGGGCCCCACGCACAGCGCGTTTAAGGCTCAACCGAAATCGTAATTCTTTTTTTAAAGTAACATTATATAAGGTTTGTGATGTGAGGGTCAACACTTGGAAAGGGTTTCGACAAGACGGGGTAGGGTCAACCCCCTTGTCCTCGCATGATTTGCATACCGCCTAATCCGGCCCTGTAAATAAATAAGCTAGAATAAATCCAATTCTCAGGGGCATCTACTTCGGCAACGGCCATACCACGATGAAAACACCGGTTCTCGTCCGATCACCGAAGTTAAGCATCGTAGGGCCCGGATAGTACTTGGATGGGTGACCGCCTGGGAACACCGGGTGCCGTTGTCATTTTTGCAAAATTTTCCCTCGTGTTTTGCGGATTCTGCGGGAACGATTACTATTTTTCCGACTTGCATTATTTTCTTTCCTCGATTACATTTTGTCGAAACCTTTCTGGCTACGTTTAAATGTTTTAAAAAAATTGGTAATAAGCTCCGTTGAACACCGTTATTCGGTCCACCGTGGACCGAAATTTTTAATATGTAAATAAAAAGGTTGCACACTCATTTAATATAATATGTCGAAGAAGCCGATGCTTTGCAGTATTTCAACAATTTGAGGAAAATAGAAGAAAGAACAGCCCGATGAACTGGAAAAATTATGGTTTGGGAGTGGATTAGGAGTCAGGAGCATAATTTAATCATTCTATCCACGATTAAGAGACCCATGGGCCCCAAGCACAACACATTTAAGGCTCCATCCAAATCGTAAATCTGTAAAAAGTAACAGTTAATGTAAGGTTTGTGATCTATGCGGCAGCACATTGAAAGGGCGAGACGAGACACGTTCGGCCAGCAGTGGGCCCTATTTTCCTCTGGGTCCCACGCACTTGCGTGTTTTTCGTATCGCTTAATCCGGCCCTGACTCCAATGACCTATGTTTTGAGATGCCCTAATCATGTAACTATTTCGACATACCGCTGTAACTACTTATGTTTTGCGCTGTAATACTCGAATTTTCTTGCCTGGAATGAAAGTTTGGAAGATCCCTTCCCAGCACTTTCGACAGTTTTGCATAATTAACATTGATTTAATGAAGATAGACGCATCGGAGCTCTTTTTCTCGCTGGACGCGAGTATCCCGTCGCAATATGATCCAGGCAACCCGCTACCCGACTCAAAGTAACGTTCCACCTCACCCTACACTGCAATCATCTTTCGGTCTACAGGAAAACTGACCTAATTTTATTGAGTGCATATTAAATTTATATCGACGTATTCATGGGTATTGCTATGTCAGCTACTAAGAAAGTTTAGTGAATATCAGAGTCCGAAACGTATCTCCAATAGTACTATATTAAAAGCGGTTCGCTTTAAACGATTTCGATATAAACGCAATTTGCGAGGAACGCATCCACTCTTCTACTCACGTCACATACTCCCGTTTTCTTTCGTCCCTTTAGCGGTTTATTCTGGTGATCCCTAACATATATCTCTCCATGATCCTCAGTGTTGTTTGCAGGCACTGGGTTGGGTTGGTTATTCTGGGGTCCATGGTCCATGTTTCACATCCATAGGTTTAAATAAGCAGAACACATTGGTCATATAAGCTCCTTTATATGAAGACAGGAATATTTTATTTGAAGATGTTTGCATTCTTCCCAAAAGCACTCCATGCCATCTTCACTCGTCGGTTGATTTCTTCAAGAAGCGATCCATCGGTACTGATGAGTTGATCCAAGTAAATAAAGCTGGTTACTTCTCCGATTTCTGCTTCGTTGAGATATATCTTCTCAGAATTTGTGAAGGAGTTGAACATAATCTTTGTGTTATTAAGATTCATCTTAAGTCCAGCTTCTAGGTTTACTTGCTCTTACTCTTCAGTTCTTTACGGAGCTCTTCTGGGCTTCCTGCGAACAGAATTATGTTATCTGCAAGGTCTTTTTCTTTCATTCTAGCGCTTTGAATACTTCCTCTATTGCTTCTGTGAATAATTTAGGAGACATAGTATCGCCTTGTCTCACTCCCCTTTTGGTCTTAAAGACACACGTTTCTTCATGCAACTGGACAGAGGATGTCGCATTTTCTTTGATATTCTTGATCAAGGTTATGCACGTTTCTTCTCCTTATTTCTTCAGTGCACCTAACACTGATAAAATTCAGATATAGTCGAATGCTTTCTCGTAGTCGATGAAGCACATACATAGAGGTAATTCGTACTCGTTAGACCGACTGATTACCTCTCACGACTTGGATGTAGTCCATCGTATTATATACACTGCGAAATCCAGCCTGTTCTCTGGGTTGGGCGGAATCAAGATGGTTTTCAAGTCGCATGAATTACATTTTGTAGACTTTTGGGAGTAGGCTGATAGGTCTGTAGTTATTCAAGTCTTCTTTGGAACCTTTCTTGTGCAGAAGTATAATGGTTCCACGACTCTGGTATCTTCTTCAGACATGATGTAAAAATCTTAGCGAGGTTCTTTTTCAAATAATTGCCCCTTGCTTTGAATACTTATACACAGGCACACACGCACGCGCGCACACACACGCACACGCGCGCGCGCACACGCACGCACGCACACACATACACATATACACAGGATGTCCCGAAATAATATACACACTTTTATCACGTATATCTTTAACATTAAAGCATACAGACCTAAGTAAATGGTTTGGAAATTTAGCTTAAAGTCACAAATGTTCAAAATGCCTATCATTAGCCTCAATACATTTTTGATAACAATGCACAACATACTGACACACTTGTAGAGATGTTGCTTAACAAGGGAATCCTGCCAGCTGAGTGTACATATGGCCGGATGTTTCGCCGACAGGACGTTTCGCCGACTGGACTTACCGCCATCTGAACGTTTCGCCGACATGCAAATATGATGTTTCGTCAACAGGACATTTCACCAACGGACGTTTCGGCGACAGTACTACGTTTGGACGACAGAACATTTCACCGACATTTCGTTATGCTGACAGGAAAATTCGCCAACCGAAATTTCGCCGACTGGACGTTTCGTCCACAGGATGTTTAGCATACTGGACGTTTTGCCGACAGGACGTTTCGCCCACGGGACTTTTAGCCGACAGGAGAAGCATACCCTCGGAATAACTAAGTGACGGCGAAAGGTCCAGTCGGCAAAACGTTCAGTATGCTAAACATCCTGTGGACGAAACGTCCTGTCGGCGAAATTTCTGTTGGCGAATTTTCCTGTCAGCATAACGAAATGTCGTCGAAACGTCCGTTGGCGAAATGTCCTGTTGACGAAACTTCCTATTCGCATAATTTAATGTCGGCGATACGTCCGTCCGCGAAACGTCCTGTCGGCGAAACATCCGGCCATATGTACACTCAGCTGGCAGGATTCCCTTGTTAAGCAACATCTCTACAAGTGTGTCAGTATGTTGTGCATTGTTATCAAAAATGTATTGAGGCTAATGATAGGCATTTTGAACATTTGTGACTTTAAGCTAAATTTCCAAACCATTTACTTAGGTCTGTATGCTTTAATGTTAAAGATATACGTGATTAAAGTGTGTATACATTATTTCGGGACACCCTGTATATATATATATATATATATATATATATATATATATATATATATATATATATATATATATATATATATATAAATGCTTAAGGAGAAGGAAAGGTAATAATAAGGTAGCAACAAGGTGTTGGAGGAAGCCCAGTGGACACTTACCTGGATTGAAGAGCCGCTGGGGGTGCTGAGGACACACGAAAAACACAAAAGAACAAAAACGACACAAAAATGGAGCTTTCGGGCTGACGCCCTTCTTCAGCGACGGAGAAACATATACTGAGTATATGTTTCTCCATCGCTGAAGAAGGGCGTCAGCCCGAAAGCTCCATTTTTGTGTCGTTTTTGTTCTTTTGTGTTTTTCGTGTGTCCTCAGCACCCCCAGCGGCTCTTCAATCTAGGTAAGTGTCCACTGGGCTTCCTCCAACACCTTGTTGCTACCTTATTATATATATTAAAATAACTTCACTATTTAACCGAAAACAATTCTTAGTACCATGGCCACCATATTACATCGCAACGTATCAATAAATCGATCAAGGTCACAGTCCACTTGCTGGAAAATGACAGCCGACTTGAACCCGAAACTAGTTTTTGCGAGGTGAGATATGAAACGGTGTCATCTCCACAAAAGATGAGAAAACCACTTTCACAACACCAATTTAACGTTCACGAAAAAATATTTCCCTATCAATAGTTATAAAGCTTTCGTCGTTATCTCGTAAAAAAGGAGAGGGAGAGATAAATTTAAAAAATATGTATTAATTTCCTCGAGGAAGAGCGAGGGGGGGAAGAGAGAGGAAAAAAAGAGCCGTAAACATGAGTCCTTTGGAACGTGCGTGGAAGGAGTCTCATTGTGATGAACGCGTGGGCGACCCGAGTACCGGGAGAATCGATTAGGAATTAAACGGATAAGAAGGGAATATGAGCCATGAAGTGGATCGGTTGGTGGAGTTTTAAGGGCGTTTTCTGTCTTGGGGGAAATGAGAAGAATCTACGGCATAAGGGAGAGAGAGAAGGGGATGAAATGAAAAGCGGAGGGAATAAGGGAGGGAAATGGTAAAGGAGTGGAAGGAATGGGGAAGAGCGTTCGGAAAGTTGGAAAGGAAGGGTTGGTAAGGACGGCGTTAAAAAAAAGGGAAAGTGGAAGAACCAGGAAGAAAAGGCATGAATACATCTTGCGTTAATGACTTTTAATGGAGGCCTGGCTCGACCCTCTCTCTCTTTCTCTCGTCTTCTGTTTCTCCCCTCTCACCCTCGGGGGGAAAAATAATGCCTAGTTGGAGGGTTCGATGGCTCATCTGGAGCAAGGAGGAAATCAATGAAAATTCTCGCACCGTCTCGGATTTTTAAGAAATAAACAAATATAAGCGAATTTTGGGGAAGGGGATGCATTAACGAATTACGTGACGTGCTTGGCGAGGTCTAGTAAAAAGCCAAGCGATATTTAATGCCGTTATTGTGCGGTGGATATTCTGTTCCAAAACACACTAAAAATACTTCCGCTCAGCAGATCTTTAGCACCCCTGGTTTAGTAAATTTTCTATATTCGTTGTAACTCGGAAAAGAGTACGTAGTATAATTCGTTTTTATAGGACTAGAGGATAGAATTTATAATTCTAAAACGCACGAGTCGGTAAAGTCCGTTTCCTTATGATAAATTATGTCATGTTGGAGAATTTTCTACGCTTCAATTCCCAATTGTGTGACGACACTGCGTGATGTTGTACGTGGATGGGAGGTAATTAAAAAGAGGGTTGTTACAGTTTTAATAGATATGAGTGAGCTGTATCCATTTTATCTATTCAAAACTACCATGAAATCGCTCTCTGAATTCACGATGGATAATTTTGATTAAACAATCAACTAAACAATCACATTCTTCTTGTAACTTTTTAGTTGGTTCTAAAATCGTCGGGGTAATGAACGAATCACCTTTTAATATGCTATTTCCTTATTGTGAAACATAAGAGGATAATAACAAAATAAGTAATGGGATAATGAAACGGATCAATTAGTCATAATTAATGGCGAACAAAACAGAGCCATTCACGTGTGTAATTCAGGATGTTTTTAGAGCAGCATTAATAGCATATTTTTCTTTAATTTATATCAAATAGGAATTAATTTGAAGAAATTAACATTTTCATAAAGAATACCACATTTTATAACGTTTTGACATGGCAAAATTTATCTCAATAAATTCTCAAGTGCCTATTACTTTGAACCCTCATATTACCCGTAAAGTAATTTTCACCATCAAATTTTATTATAATTATTTCAGCGATTACACCGAGTGCCATTAATATAATCATACTTGGTAAGTAATGTAATGTAAGGCACTAAAATATTAATAATTCTTTACCTTGTGGAAGACAAAACGTATTAGTAATTCTAAAATAATATTTTCATGGAACAAATACCAGATTTACTTATGATGGCTTAAGCATATATTAACAAAACAAGGCAGAGTAGATTTTGTTTTATTTGAAAACTTTTTATTTCATTGCGAACCTATTTTAATTAAGATCACATAACGGAACTTTTCTCTTCGGGATCAAAATTTAAATACCATGAAGGAATACCTAAACCTCATAAATTGGCCGTAGAATTTTCCTCTTTGATAACCCTATCAGTCATTCAACATTCTTTAAATTCTTCTCCAACTTTCGCTAATCCTTAACTCACACTTTTGCTTATTCGATTAAGTGACGCATATAAATTTAGAATAAGTCCTTTTACGCTCAAACGAGGAGTTTTTTCTAGTGATCAATACGAAAGTTAGGTATAAAACTACTAAAATATTAAATTTTGGAAAGTTTCGTCTGTCTGAGCATGGGGCATTAATGGCTCCCTGAATCCACTCATAAGTGAGCAGTGCAGCCTCTGGGGATTTAAATGTATTGCTAGACTAGAATTATAGTGAGGCCGTTTGAAGTAGTCTTAATTGGCGAACAGACGGGAAATAAAACTTGCTTTATAATTCCCCTCCTAGCTCTTTTCCTATAAGTTTTAGTTCTACTCGAGCGCAAAAATATATATATATATATATATATATATATATATAATTGGCGAACAGACGGGAAATAAAACTTGCTTTATAATTCTCCTCCTAGCTCTTTTCCTATAGGTTTTAGTTCTACTCGAGCGCAAATATATATATATGCGCTCTTTTCCGATAAGTTTTAGTTCTACTCGAGCGCAAATATATATATATATATATATATATTTGCGCTCGAGTAGAACTAAAACTTATAGGAAAAGAGCTAGGAGGAGAATTATAAAGCAAGTTCTATTTCCCGTCTGTTCGCCAATTAAGACTACTTCAAACGGCCTCACTATAATTCTAGTCTAGCAATACATTTAAATCCCCAGAGGCTGCACTGCTCTCTCTCTCACACACACACGCACGCACGCGCACACACACAGACTACCTATGATGATGATGTTACACACACACACGTAAAAACGCATCCGTGCAAGTCAGCAAGGTATTTTTAGCGTGACTCTGTGTAAAATAAAAGCACTGTTTACGAGTCTTTAAAATTTGGATCTTTTTCCTGTGTCAACTTGGTAGAAGGAAATCGCTTCTATAATTCAGAGGATTTTCCTCTTTTCCAAACTCTACTTCCTCTCTGCTTTCCCTTCTTGTCCCTTAGACTTTTGAAACCATGCTCCTGCATTTGAATGAGCGCATGCGGCATGTGTCTTCTGTTTGCTATTTTCGAAATTCTCACGGGGACTAGCGGAAGAGGCACGAAATATGCCTTAAATTGCTGAATGCTGGTTTTAATAGAGATATGGTTGCTTTAGATTGAAGTAGCGGATGATCGGAGTCTAAGACTGTATTGCTTTTGATGAAAATTAACGACGTAATTTATTACCTGCGTTTTTACGACCAAGACTTTGTCGAAAAAGTTTAAAGGAAAGAATTTCTTGAAGGTTTTATTTACGTTTGTCTTCTGCGATTATTTCCTGAGATCTTACGTGAAACCTAAATGTTTTGATAATTTTCCATTGAAAAAAGTCATTGGGAAGTTGATATCATGTTAAAATTTAAACAGATTTGGCATTATGAAATTTATCAAGGTGATCAGTGCTAATTAAAAACTTAATTCATTAAAGCTCGGATTATAGATTGCTAAAAACAGCAAAGATAACTCATAAATCCGAAATATGCCGCTTTTCCATTATCGTCAGAGATAATTTACTCATATTATCCTAACACTTCAGATAGTTCTGTAATCAAAGTGGGACAACCAAAGAATATAAGAAAATATAATCAGGATGTTGTAAGCGAGACATATTAGCCCTCATTAAGAATTATCTTAGCTTATTTATTTGAAATTACAAAGAAATATACAGTCCATTCGAATAAATATATTTTCGCAAAGAAATTTTAATTAGTTTTCTACAGAGTCACGCTTTTTTGTTAAATAACAATAAAGTAACAATACCGAGCCTCTGAAGTGAATTTAATGCATACAATACAGCATGATAACTTATCTGGACTATTTTAAGACTAACAAAACAATTTTTAAGGTGAAATAGTTCTAAGGGATGACCATCACAAAAAAAGCATTGTTTCCTCGAAATATTTTTTGAGCAAAAAAAATTACTCGAAGAAAAAAAAAATACGAATAATGAATGATAAGACGAAAGAACGACTTGTAAGAGCGGGATACATTTTCCTAACTAATGATAATCTCCGATGAACCGCCGTCATAAATTAACTAACTTGCACCCGAACATTGGCTAGCATCTTTCCCAAACTCTCCAATCTCAAACCCTTTGTAGATGGACCGTAAATCACACGGTTACTAAATGATGGAGGCGGTATTAAAGACTTAATAAAACTCTTAAATTCAAGTCGTGTCCTTCGTCTCAGCTCGGAAAAACTTGCAAGGGAAGGATAAGCGGAAGAAAGTGGATGGCTACGCGGCCATAAAACGACACTGTCGCTGGAAGAGAATCGCGAAGAATGGACAGGAAAGAAGGGAAAAATTTCAGGAATACGGGATAAAGTAAATATAGCGGAAATAGGGGCGCAAGAGTGAAAACTATTAGGATAATAATATATAATTAATATTATACTTTTGGAAAAATGCATTATGGCATTAATAATACGCGGCATACATTATTTTTTGCCGTATTATGATTAATAAGTGAGATAAATTAGTTGAAAGCGACCACAAAGAAACTGAAAGGCCAAGTAATCATTTTTTTCTTAATTTTGAATGATTCTTAACGGTTGTTGCCTTTCTCTAATTTTCTGTGTAAGCTCTTTTTAGCGTTTTATAAAAATCCGCTCATGTAATCATTTTTTCCGTCCGTCACACTTCCGTGTCCGGTCAACTCTACACCGTTCAAATTAAAACAACCAAGTTTTGAGGGATTGTTTATGACCATAAGTACTTCTTGCGATTGAAGACTCCAGGGGCGGCCTAAGCAGTAAGAAACGGACCCTTAATATCTATTCAATAGTTCTTTTGTTTAATTATCTGTTTTCATACATTTATTGGGAGTTGGAGTTATCTTACGATGTAACCAAGAAATAAACGAAAAATTTCCAGTTTTCTAAATTTTATTCTATGAGTTATCTATAAATGAGGTCTCTAAATTATTGACAATGATAGAAGCATGGTTGATTCATCATTCAAAGAGTTATGATTTGAAGAAGTAAAACGATCACTATCACATGATATTATAACGATTTTATTAAAAATTTCCAGGTTGTTACTTAAAATATGCTTTAGCTAAAAAATAATCTATTGTAGGTATACGATCAAAACAATTTTCATTTTTTTAGATCCGTGAGGTTATTCAAGAATAAGCATGTCAATATCAAGAATTGAAAAAGTAAGTACTGTCTTAGACATCTGCAATAGCCATAACAAGATCATAAAAAGAAAATGGCTATTAATGATTTTTTTCAATTCTCGATATTTTCGTCGGTTCGAATCTTTCAAATTTTCATGGAATTTGATATGGGAAATCTACGATAAAATTTAACGATCGGATTTATTTGACCTCTACTGACCAATTATAGCATCCGATTTTTTTTTCAATAAAACCCTTATACAGCACACTGGTGACTGCCGAGGAGACATTTCCAATCATTGGCCTTCTTTAATCGTGAATTTCCCTGTTGTAACCATAAATTATGACAAGTACTGTGCAAATATTATATGTAGGATTGGATTTCGCCTTTCTATTGTTTTTATTGCAACTTAAACCGTTTTCGAAGTTTCGAAGGGGTATCAATTTCAGGGAGCGCATTTGGAAACTGTTCCGGCATGGCGTAAATATTGTCATTCTTGTTAACTGCACTGACGATATAACGAAATTTCGGATAGTAAAGCAAATGTCGCGGAATTTATTCACTGCGTCATGGAATTCTTATTGAACGATAAAACAAAAATACTTCATTTATCCGAATGGTCGTAAATATAAGCAAATGATTGGTAATAACTTCATCGATATTAAATTTAAGAGATAGATAATTAAAAAGGAGAATTCCACATCTATATTCTTATTTTCCTGGGGCAGTAAGAACGGCTTGGTTTAATAAGTTTTAATTATCTTCTTAACCTTCACGGTTATTAAGGAGATGTGCATAAATGGAGAGGACAGTGACAAACAATGACTGCGGTCATTAGATGGAAAAATGGGACGCTAAAAGTCGGGCAGTGAAACAGACGGAAAGATAAGTCGCGGGTGAAGAAAAAAAAACTGCGAACGAACCGACGGAACGTTCGTTTACGGGAGCGATTTAACGCGGATAAAACACTAAGGCAAAAGGAGAGATGAAGAACAGAGAAATGTTTACGTCGCCATTCTCTCGAAAAGTCTCCTGTGTCCTGACTCCGAAACTGCCGCGGGTCCAAAACATTTTTAACTGCAAATTCGGCGGTGCGCGGAGATAAGAGAGAGGTCCTTTTCAGACATTCCGGGAATGCGGTTACTTCTCGAGGGAGTGGGGTGGGGGAGGGGCAGAGGAGAGGGAACGAGGAGGTGGGGGAAAATGGGAGCGATGAGCGAGGTGAAAAGGAGATTACGGGGGACGATGCGTGTTAAGAGGATGGACGGGTGCCACGGCCTCGGAATTATTCATGGGGAAGGGACGCCTTTTTTCTCCCGAATCTCCTGGGAAACGGTCGTGAACCGTAAGATGAGACGGGACCCGTTAAATGAGGAATGGAGGGATTTTTTTTCATTTTTATTTATAGAAGTTTATCCGATTGCGAAATTTGTCGAAGTCGTCGGGTGTTTATGGCGAGGTGGCGAACGAGACGTAAAACAAGGGTGTGGGAAGAGAAGTTTCTCACGAAGGCTTTGCGTCGCTCGAAATATTTTTAGCATAAAATTTATTCGTTACGTGTTCGAAGGGCTTTGTCATCGACGCTAAAAGAGAACCGTGTCTATTTGTTAGAATAATCGATATTTAGACACGATCTTTAGGATTGTCACGCGTTCTAATCTGTATTTCTGAAGTTCTGTAGTATAATCGGTAAAATACTTTCCATTATAGGAAATATTATTTTACCTAATGTCCTTCACATATAGGCCTTACTGCCCACTATTAACTTGAATTAACTTTACACCATCCTGCTAAAGGCTATCTTTACTCTAGTAGGTACCTATATTAATTAAATAATTATAATGTTGTTAAATATCGATCATATCAATATATTCAAGATAAAAAAAATTAATATTAAAAAACAAGTGATTATAAATTTATATTAAAATATAAAACGCTACTTAATTTCTTTTTTATAAACCAAATTACTGTGACTATAGGGTTATATTATGATGGCAAAATAATGAAAACAACTTCGATAGATAATTTACACTATATAGAAGTTGCTGGATTTTTATTTTGATAGAATCATAAATCAAATTAAGACTGACGTAAGGAAATGATAGAAAAAAATTGTTTAAGGAAAAGAAAATACTTTGACTTAGTTCTGCTTCTGATTTAATCATAATAAACTATAAATTATCCAATGCATCGTTGATTTATGCAAGATAATGAAAAAGAAGGAATTCAAGCGTGACATTCCGATTTTTAGACATTCACGAAGAGTAACCATGAAAATAGATGAAAAAATGCCATGAAATTTTTTTATTGTAACCATAATAATCTTAAAATTATCTCAGAAATTATATCTTTTCACAAGGACTGAACACTCAGATTCCCAAAGACCTTGCAAATATTAAGGTTTCTCGGCCGCGAAAAAACAGCTTTTAGTCGGATTCATACGTACGTACGAGTACTAATGCACATCTTGGAAAACACATCTTTCCACATAATGCATTTAATATCCTGGTTAACTGATCATTTTATGTACGATAAAATTACACAAAATCTATCTGAGGCGGTGTCACGTAATGTCGAGATCGTGCAAAATACTCAGGCTCCTGAAACAGAAATTTGAAGGGTATTTTCGTATATGTGAAGAAATCACCAATAGGATTCGTGCAGATGTACTAAATTTTTACGTTTCGTGACCAAGAGCTCACAATACACGGTCTGAATATTAGGGACTTCTGATCTCTTTAGCGTGTAATGTAGCCGCGATGTACTGGAGGAATTTGGGTCAGACTTTCTATATTCGATGTTGAAGACGTTGAATGGCCTTATGAAAAATATTTGTTTGCAGTTCTTACCTTCTATTTCGTGTACAATTTTACATTCTCGTATAATGTGAATCAAGAGTTCAACTTAGCGTGAAACTGGAAAAATTATAGTCATAAATTTAAAAAATGATACTTATCTCTATCATCTACAATTACTAGAATAAGATTTTGGATATATCAAATATAAAAACTATTTTTACAACTTCTGATTCTTAAATGCTTATTTTTATGTCGTTTTAGCCATATTTTCGAGCTCGATAATTCTCTATTTCATTAATGTGGAATCAAACAGTGGCGCACCCAGAAAGTTACTTTGGGGAGGAGGGAAAAACCTCAAACTTACTATATTATTCTTTATTTTTTTAATATGCATCATTTTAGTTGTGTAATAGAACATTTTAATTAATAAACATATAAATTCTAATATGTACTTGTTCGATCCTCAATATTTTCAACGAAAATTAAAAACAAATTTCATTCAATTTTTTGCAATATTGAGTGCGTAAATGGCCGGCTGCTGCCACCAACCTGGTATTAATCTGTAACCTATTGGCATAACAGTGACACCATCTGTTATCAGAAAATCTACATTGCATTCGACGCTTCGTCTATATAAAAGTTGTTTATAAAAATAGATTTTTTAAATTTTCACTTGTTTTTGTTTTATACTTTCTAATATAATTGGAATAAACATCGTTGTCCGGACCGATGCTCATGGCACAAGCTCTAATTTTCCATAACGACATGAAAATTGCAACATTGTGATTATTGTACCGGTTGGCTTACAAAATTCAAGAGATGACACGGTATTCGCCAGCTAAAAGTTTGTGGCGAAAAGGCTTTTGCCGATTATGAAGCTGCCGTGAACTATATTGACGAGTTTGTAAAATTGGTTGCTAATGAAAACTTGAAAGATAATGCAGACGAGACCTCTTTTATGGCGTTAAGTTCCTCGAAAGACAGAGGACGACACTGCACCGTCAAGGGTGAAAGATGCGAAAGATAGATTAACACTTCATTTCGATAGGTATCAGCCTTTTCGATCATCCTTTCTAAGTATCCAAGTCTCTGCATCCTAGACAGATCCTATGAGAGAACGATGAAAAAATGGATTTTGATTCATCTGTAAATTATTCATATGTTTACTGTGATGATACGGTTTGTTGGTTTTGTAGAATACATAACTGATTTTTCGGCTGCCTCTTTTGGTCGAAAGACAGTCGCATCGGCTACCCCGGACGCGATAGCATTCACTATAATCTGTGTGTTAATCATGTTCATAGGAGGTAAAGATAACGTTTGCCAAACCTCCGCTGTACAGCCCCCCAATTAGGATTAGGCAAATATCCTAGGAGAGAAAGCCGACTCCCACTGTTAATCAGCCGCCTCTGGCCTGAGGGTGGTCTGTCTTTATAGACATCCGTTAGCATTTATTATAGAAGACTCCGATAGGCACGCTAGATAGAGTGATTCTTTTTGGCGAAAAAATTACTTTTATTTCTATACTGAAGAAATACCTATAAATTCGAATTTATTCTGACTAGTCTAAAATATGCTGATTTTAACACATGTATATTTAAAAAAACTATTTACGTAAAATCGTGGTTGATCGGAATTCTCCATGTATTTAATAAGCTCGTTTTAGCACGTTTTCTTAAAAGAAAAAAACATTCTAATGTCATCACGCTCTGTCCGTCTTTCTGCGGACAATCAAAGTTTTAGTTATTTGGAAAACTATTTTTTTAATTAGATAGCTCACATCAAGCTATCAATATTATACCGATTGGATTTTCTAAGTGGTTCATATATCTTCCGCTAGAGTGGTATTTTAGCCAAACCACTGAAGATAAAGGAAGTTCCAGCAGTGCGGGATGTCACCTCTCCGAAGGGAGAGGCAAATCATAACCATGAAATTTTTTTTATGAAATCGTGCTTCCACCTCTTCCTTTAGAAAGGGCATCTTACTCGTTTGTTATTGTTACAGAATTTCCGTTAGGTGCAGTGAGTGCGCCAAAAAAATTTCCATCCACGGGAAGATTTAAAAAATATAAATATAACTCTTGCGCCAGTTTTCTTTTTTTTTATCCAAACGGATTTGCGCTAAAACACCAGTATCCATTTCTCATCAAGAGAATTAAATAACTTCTACATAAATTTCGAACCATGAACTGACTCGCTTAACCTTCATCGGATTAAACAAGCCGTTTGGACTTCGATACAACTTTTTTTCGCGTTCAATCAGAATTTTACGTAATTTCTACGCTGTAAAAAACCTTTCCCGTTCCATGCGTCCCTTAATTGAGGTCGCGAGGACGAGGAAAGTTTACTGCCTTTCTTCGGCGAGAGGAAAAGGAAATGCAATTTCGAGAGAAAGAGGGAGACTCGGTCGGTATAATCCGAGAGCAATATTGTCGCGACGGACCGTTTCAAATGGAACGGAATGCATTAAGTCTTTTGTTAGCTAGTTTTCGTTATCGTTTTGTCTCTCTCTCTCCCTATTCCTGGCGAAGGGGTTGAAAAGTTTATTGGCGCTGCTTTTTCTGGCACGGAGGACGGGACAAAACAAACTGGCATGTAGGTCAGCTCCGCGGGAACGTCGTGGAGAAAATAAAAAAAAAGTCGGATCTTTGCGATACCCTAATACTCTTAGCTTGTTCGCGATCGTATTCTCGAACGCGAAAAAATTTAATTCTTTTTAGTCATCGTTTCAGCACCTTTGTCTAACTCTCTTAGGCTCTTAAAAATTATCCAAACTCCTTCGTGTATGCTCCCATTATCCTTGGAAATATTTATGTCTTCATAAATTACTCGTTACAATTATTGAAAGTATATTTTTCAATCTTAATTTATAATTTAGTGTGTTTGTATGTATTCCCGTTTATAACTTAAGAACCAAAAGTTCCACAACTTTCAAACTTTGAACATGATTTTATATCATCCCTGAAAAGATTTTAGGCAACATTGTTTCCCCTCACCTCCCCCATATAAACCCCCACTCTCCTGGAAATTTTTTTAAATTTTCATATTTTTTCAATTTTTTATTTAAGTCGTACATTATCCCTTCTACAATGTGCATACAAAATTTCGGGGGCCTACGTCTCCCCGTTCCCCAATAATTTTGATTTAAACTTATATAATCCTTAGACAAATTGACCCGGGCAACACCGGGTACTGCAGCTAGCATATTATAAAAAAATCTGATGTGGCCAACACATGACTTTCTCCATATTCTCCATATATTTAAATTATTATGAATAACATTATAAGGCAAAATTATTATTTCGTATCGTAAAAGAATACCATCGTCCTTGTTGCCGTAAATTACGTATATTTTGAATGTTTACAGAATTCTCCGTTACATGGTGATGGCGCTGTTTACTGGTATTAAGATTAAGCGAAATATATCCGAAATGGATGGTTCTACGAAAATTAGTTTCAAACAAAACTTGGAAGAAATATTATTCTCTACAACTTTGGTCCTTACGAAGATTACCAATAACGATGTTTTTAAGGAGATATTTAACGGAAACCGAAAAACCGGTAATTTATAAATAACTCCTAAACAATAACTACTATAGAAAATTGTTTCAAATAAAACTGTAGGAAATTACATTCTCTATAACTTTTGTATAGAATTGTATATACAATAATGATGTTCTAACGAAGAAATATCGCAAAAACCGAATCGGGCTTCGAATAAACCTCGACTTCCGGTTAACCGTTATTGACCAAAAACTAATCAGTTCTTTGTGCTCATGCTAAAGTGTTATATTTGAAGTTTGGTAACGATATGGCAGGTACTTTTTGAGTTAGAGCGCCCACAATAACATACACACACACAGACATCATTCCGAAAATAGTCTAAACGTGTTCTAGGGACCTCAAAACATGTATTTCCGTTGAAATCTCGAAGTCGATTTTTTTCATGAAGTCAATATTTTCCCATTACTACGTATGGAGAAAGTAAAAACTGATGTGGCCAACACATGACTTTCTCCATATCTGGGGTATAAATATTTAAATTATTACGAATAGCATTATAAGGCAAAATTATTATTTCGTATCATAAAAGAATACAGTCGTCCTTATTGCCGTAAATTATATTTTGAATATGTTTACAGAATTCACCACTACATGGTGGTGGCGCGGTATACTGGAAATTAAGAATAAGTTAAATATCTCCGAAATGGATGGTTCTACGAAAATTTGTTTCAAACAAAACTGGTAAGAAATATTATTCTCTACAACATTGGTCCTCAAGAATATTACCAATAATTACGTTTTTAAGGAGATATTTGACGGAAACCGAAAAAGGCGATTATTTATAAATAATTCCTAAACAATATCTGCTATGGAAAATTGTTTGAAATAAAAGATGTAGGAAATTATATTTTCTACATTTTTGTAATGATCAATGTATACAATAATGAGGTATTGTCGGAGAAATATCGCATAAACCGAATCGGGTTTCGAATAAACCTCAACTTCCGGTTAACCGGTATTGTCCAAAAACTAATCAGTTCTTTGTACTCATGCTAAAGAGTTATATATGAAATTTGGTATTAATATGACAAGTAGGTACTTTTCGAGTTAGAGCGCCCACAATCACATACAGACATCCATCCATCCATCCCCACACACACACACACATCATTCCGAAAATAGTCTAAACGTGTTCTAGGGACCTCAAAACGTGTATTTCCGTTGAAATCTCGAAGTCTATTTTTTTCGTGATCATAATACCTTCCCTATACTACGTATGGAGAAAATAAAAAGCTTCTTAAAAATTTTGATTTTTGGTATCTTCATGAATAAATTTGCCGGTAGCAACTTTGGTTATTTATAGGCAATGCCTAATGAACTGACCGATAATTAACCTTAATGACTGGGGAACTCGGCGAAATAAAATAAAATGATTAAGAATGATATGTAGTTGATATTTTCAATAACTTCGAAATTAATTTCCAACAATGTTTTTCCGTTACCTTTATCTTTAAATTAGCACGTAACATTGTACGTAATCCTCTACGAATAAAACGGTCATTAACATTAGTGATTAGGTCCCTCTTCAAAGAAAAAATATTTTGTTTTATTGAATTTTTATGGGAAATTAATAAGATATTTCGAATGGGAAGTTACTATTTTCACGAACTTTTAAATACAATTTCTCCCTCTCTCTTTACTTTGGTAAGGAAAAAGAGAGATAAAAAGAGCTATTAAAATCTGGCACAGATTGAGCTTCTGACGTCACGTCGACAATCATATGAACTAGGACGAAGCTGCATGGATATCCGGGGAAAAGTTTGACTAAGTACTCGGAAATGGGAGAGGACGGGTGAGGTGTTGACGATGGTGGGGAGGTAGAGTTGGTGGTTAAAGGGCCTCGGCGCGATTTATGCTCTCGCTGAAAATGGAAGAGTTGAACGAGTGGAAAAATATTGCAGAGATATAAATGAAAAAATCTGATGTGGCCAACACATGACTTTCTCCATATTTGGGGTATAGATATTTAAATTATTATGAATAGATAAGGCAAAATTATTATTTCGTCGTCCTTATTGCCGTAAATTATATTTAGAATATGTTTACAGAATTCTCCGCTACATGGTCGTGGCGCTGTATATTGGAAATTACGAATAAGTTAAATATCTCCGAAATGTATGGTTCTACGAAAATTTGTTTCAAGCAAAACTGGGAAGAAATATTATTCTCTACAACATTGGTTCTCAAGAATATTTCCAATAACGACGTTTTTAAGGAGATATTTGACGGAAACCAAAAAAAGCGATTATTTATAAATAATTCCTAAACAACATCTGCTATGGAAAATTGTATGAAATAAAAGATGTAGGAAATTATATTTTCTATATTTCTGTAATGATCAATGTATACAATAATGAGATATTATCGGAGAAATATCGCAAAAACCGAATCGGGTTTCGAATAAACCTCGACTTCCGGTTAACCGGTATTGTCCAAAAACTAATCAGTTCTTTGTACTCATGCTAAAGAGTTATATATGAAATTTGGTATTAATATGACAAGTAGGTACTTTTCGAGTTAGAGCGCCCACAATCACATACAGACATCCATCCATCCATCCCCACACACACACATCATTCCTAAAATAGTCTAAACGTGTTCTAGGGACCTCAAAACATGTATTTCCGTAGAAATCTCGAAGTTGATTTTTTTCATGAAAACAATACTTTCTCTATAAAACGTATATGGAGAAAGTAACAACGTGTAACCATAAAAACCATTCATTTTCTACTCCAATGGTCTTAAGTAAAAACAGTCCGGATTCTGTCGTTTTAGTCCGTTTTCCTACGGAGATTTTACTTTCTCCATATACTTAGTGTAGAGAAAGTATTGTTTTCATGAAAAAAATCGACTTCGAGATTTCAACAGAAATACATGTTTTGAGGTCCCTAGAACACGTTTTTACTATTTTCGGAATGTTTGTGTGTATGTGATTATGTGCACTCTAACTCGAGAAATACTTGCCATATCGTTACTAAATTTCATATATAACACTTTGGTATTAGGACGAAGAGCTGATTAATTTTTGGGCAATACCGGTTAATTGGAAGTCGAGGTTTATTCGACACCCGATTCTGGTTTTGTGATATTTCTCCTTTAAAACACCATTATTGTACATACAACTCGATACAAATATTATAGGGAATGTAATTTCCTACATCTTTTATTTGTAACAATTTTCCATAGCAGTTATTGTTTAGTAATTATTTATAAATAATCGGTTTTTTCGGTTTCCGTCAAATATCTCCCTAAAAACGTCGTTATTGGTAATCTTCGTGAGGATTTAAAAAAAAATATTTGATATATATATGTGTGTTTGTGTGTGTGTTAACAAAACTTTAGTTTTAGGCGAAATACTTAAGAAAAACGAAAATTTTACAGGGGTACTGACGGCTAACCGATTGTTATCCGTTCAAATTTTAAGAACATGTATAAAATCACAAATATAGAATTTCATGCCGATCTGATGAATAGTTGTTGAGTTAGAGCGCCCACAACATTTCTGTTGCACACATACGGACACATAGATACACAGACATCATCGTTAAAACGCTCAAATCGTGTACGGGACCGCAAAACCTTTATTTCCGTTGAAATCTCGAATTCGAATTTTTTCACGAAAACAATACTTTCTCTATACTAAGTAGGTACTTATATGGAGAAAGTAAAAATCAATTGGTAAACTCCAATTTGTTTTCAAAAGGGAATTCTGATATTCTCAACCATTTTGCAAATATTGGTGACATTTTAGCCATCAATTGGATTGTAGTCGTAAAACAGCTAGATATTTCTTTTTTTCTAAATCATCAGTACACTCATAAATGACGATATAATGTATAACAAAGGTTTAATTATAAAATACCGTAGTAATCGGAACAATATTTTGGTCAAAAAAGGGATGTAGATGTAGAGCTCGTGGACGTGGCCATCGATTCAATTTTTGTCCCACTTGTGTTACAAGAAGTTTAATTTTAATCTCTTTCCGACTGTTGGGATCATCTAAAAAGTTTTTCCTTTAACTTCTTGCAACTTTTCTCGTCGGGATCTTCTCGAGAACCCAGAGTCAAGACGCTTGAGGAAATCCAAATCAGTAAGAATTTTTTTCAAGTTCTCATCTTTGCGAGTATTACTTTTTATTCGAAGTATCCATTCCGTTACTAAAATTAAATTAAATTTGAAATCTAATATCGGGGGTTTTAAATCGAGGAAAATTGAGCCAAAATTAAAATAAATGTCGTTTCGCATTCATATATGTGGCGGCTAACTCGAAGAAGTTTCTTATAAGATGGAAATGTTTCCCTTTTCGGCTGGCGTTTAGCATGATGCGGCATCTTTATGGTAATATATTTACGAATCTCTTCTTTTCGATCATATTCTTATCAGTTGTCTTTCTGAATTAGAAGGATATTGCAATGTAGGCACAATTTTGAGTGCTTTCTTTTACGAGTTATTCATTTTGTTAGGCTGCGTGAAAGAATGGTTTATATTTTTATCTTTTGCAATTTTATAATTTAAGAAACGTATTAGCTGCTACATTTATGTTGGTTTTACTTATATTTAGTGAATGACGCATGCACCAAACAAAGCAATACCGAATGAAAATATTTATCAGCAAACCACTGTTCTTCAAACAATTTAGAAATAAACAAGAATTTAAGACCAGAAACATATATCTTTTCAATCCATACATTTTAGGATAACTCTATCTTAGTAGCAATTATACACGTAAGTAGACTCGGTTGGATAAATCGATAAACACCGAATTCGTAAATGTTTTAAATTCCACGAAAAGTTCGGATTTCTCACATTTTATACGAAATTATGCATAATGATTTTTAAATTTAGTTTGTCGCATTCAGCCTAAATGTATTTTAGAACCAAACATCCAAAACGGATGTGAAAATCTGTATTTGTCCTACCAGATGGCAACAATTCAGAATTCCCTACACTTTGCTTCCTAAGGTCCCTTATGTCATCGTCTTAACGGTCCAAATCACAAACATAAAAGTCATAATTTTCGGAGTCATAACCACAATCCATTCTCGACGTGAGAATGCTCATACACTGGGCTTAGTTCTACATTCATCGTCGTCTGTTACTCAACAGCTTAAGATTCTTCTTCAAGATATTCACATATACATTTGGTTGTACATTATATTCATGTTACATTAGTTTCTTTATCGATTGGTCATGATTTCATGAATAAAGGGCGCGATTCAACGATTAAAATATACTTTCCAATTTATTCCGAAAAATTAGCAGTTTCGGGTTGATAATCGAAGTCAACAACAAATTCCCCAAATTTAGAGAACCACAAATAATCCGAAATACTAATTGTTCTTACATACATACACTTTAAGTAAAATTAAATTATGCTTGCAATTTATAAAACTTTTACCAATAAAAATCGATAAAATGTATTAAATTAAACGTCAATATTCGCCGTCAATTTTAAGGGAAAATACACGTCAATTTTTAAGAAAAAATCTACGAAGTCGAGACATGTTCTATTAATTAGCTTCCCCTAAAAAGTAATTTTAACCGCCTGCCTTTCTTCACTGTACTTTTATATATGGAGATATTTCTTATAAAATATTGTGATGGATAGATGGGAAATTTTTGAGTTCCTTACGTTTCATATTTTCCAGCTTAATAGGATGTTTCCTAGAATATGCAAAACATTGAAACTATATTGCGGAAAAATTCTATGATGGTAGTGGGGCCCAAAGGTTAACTATGATTTGAATCCTACTCTACAAGCTGAGGGATAAACTCACATTTTTACTTTTTCCATACGTAGTAGAGGGAAAGTATTGTTTTCATGAAAAAAATCGACTTCGAGATTTCTACGGAAATACATGTTTTGAGGTCCCTAGAACACGATTAGACTATTTTCGGAATGATGTCTGTGTGTGTGTGGATGGATGGATGTATGTGATTGTGGGCGCTCTAACTCAAAAAGTATTTGCCATATTAATACCAAATTTCATATATAACACTTTAGCATGAGTACAAGAACTGATTAGTTTTTGGACTATACTGGTTAAACGGAAGTCGAGGTTTATTCGAAACCAGATTCGGTTTTTGCGGTATTTCTCCGATAATACTTCATTATTGTATACATTGACGATTACAAAAAATGTAGAAAATATAATTTCCTACGTCTTTTATTTTAAACTATTTTTCATAGCAGTTATTGTTTATGAATTATTTATAAATAATCGGTGTTTTCGGTTTTCATCGAATATGTTCGTTAAAACGCTGTTATTTTCAATCTTTACTAGGAACAAAGTTATAGAAAATAACATTCCTTCCAACTTTTGTTTGAAACAAATTTTCGTAGAACCATCCATTTCGGAGATATTTTGCTTTTTCTAGTATATAATTCTGTAAACATATTCTAAATATAATTTACGGCAATAAGGACGACTGTATTCTTTTACGTTACGAAATAATAATTTTGCCTTATAATGCTATTCGTAATAATTTAAATATCTATACCACAAATATGGAGTAAGTCTTGTGTTGGCCATATTAGATTTTTATTTTCACCATTTCATGCTAATTCTTTCGTCCTCGGTTAAGCCTTTTATTGTTATTAATGTCATGTATTCTGAATTTTTCCAATAGTTTTCAGTCGGACGAACTTCATATTTTTGCGTTGCATGTAGAAATTTCTGTTATTCTATGAAGGGCTGTTTTATACATTTTCATCTTTGACGACAGAGTTCGAGAAGCGTCGGCATACATGCATAATTCATGGAATGAATTTTACTGAGCAGTTGGTAAACTGTAGCTCTTGGTTTAGCAAACTCGAAATCAGTGAGAATTCACTTAATGAGTGTTTCGGAAAAAGTTTTAGCAGTGAATATGATGATTGTATCGGTAATCCATATTTGGATTTTGCAGATGTATACGCGACGCTAAATAACTTGTAGTTATTCTTAAGGCAAAGGCTTCCAAAACCAGGGAAAAGAAATTTAAAGCTTTACAAATAAACACTCAAAATCAGAAAGTAAAAGCTGCTAGATGAATTATCATAATTGTGGGAATATATCCTTTCCTTAATGATGTTTTGCAAACGCATTTTCGAATAATTACTTTTTTATGATATTGTATTTTTACATTCACTTCCAACTGTTACGAACTTTCCCTACAAGAAATATTCTCATGCGAACTAGTGCTTCTAATAAATATAACATCTTCCTTTCCGTAAAAAGTGGAAAAATTACAACAAATGACGAAGGTACTCCTCAGTTGCCCTTCGCAGAAGTTCACGTAGGGTCTCTTTTCTTTAGATAAATAGTTCCTGAACATTTTTTTCTGCTTACACCCAGGCATTATTTCGGTACATTCCTGTTAACGGAAATACCTCCAGGACCCTTCGCAGGACCTGGTACTTACGTATTATCCCATGCCATACTTACGTACAACATTAACAGAAACTGATTGGCCTGTCTCGACATTTACAAACCCAATCTCCGGACAACGTGGAGGGTTTCTTTTGTTCCGGGCGAGGCGAAGGGCGCGGTAGAGCCCGGAGACGACTACCCATTACAACAAAGTGAGCCGAAGGCTCGTCAGTATATCCTTTCAATGTAATATCCTCTTGACTGTTGTGCCGCAAATTGAGAGGATATATCGACGAGCCTTCGGCTCGCTTTGTTGTAATGGGTAGTCGTCTTCGGGCGCTAACGCGCCCTTCGCCTCGCCCGGAACCAAAGAAACCCTCCACGTTGTCCGGAGATTGGGTTTGTAAATGTCGAGATTGGCCAATAAGTTTCTGTTAAAGTTGTTTTTAAATAAAATATTGTAAATCCAACATTACGTCAAAATACCCTTTCAATGTTATATCCTCTCAAACAATCATAACAATACATTCATTTTTTAAGGTATTCCCGTTAACAGGAAAGTACCATTATTTCTACCACTTAGAAACATGACATAATTTCCTTTAATTGAACAGGAGATTTTCGAGCTCGTCTTATGGCGGAAAATTTTCAACAATCACCTAAATAAGTACTTCTCTCAGGCATCTCCAAGAAGCAGAACAAGGTGATGGAATACTAGATGCACATTTCGGCTATAAAGCAACCATATTCAGTGGTGATTCACCGAAAACTTTTCTTTGTTGATACAGATTACCAGATTTTGACAATCCTGGTAAATATTTTATCATTTTATCGTGTCTTCAAAGAAAAATATTACCGGTTTTTCTGCCTGTATGTACTCTTCTGTGAATATCAATATAACTAGGGTGCAATGACTAAAATATATCTATTAAATAGCGTCTTATGTACCTTTATTGCAATTATTTCATTCGTATTACATTTAAGAAACAAAAACCAAGAATGTAATAGCACAAAATACTGAATATACTTTAACGAGTTTATATTGAAGAACTTCGATATAAGGATCACAAATATGTAATACTATTGGTCCAAGGATTACCATTCTATGTCTTTTTACCAAAATAAACTTCTACAACACAAACTTTATCGGCTATTTCACCAGAAAACTATATTTTGCAGACTTAGTTTAGTGAAAATCGTATAACGAATCTGAAAGCGTTTGACACAGCATTCTAATGTTCAGACTGCAATCCAATGCCAGGCAAGTTATTGTTTTAAATAACTGAAAGAGATAACATTTTAATGTCTCAAAATTTTTCTTCTTTGGGAGCATAAGATTGTTTCAAAATTTCACGGTGTAATCAGTCAAAGATGAAGATATCATACTTAATTTTATTCATTATAATTAATATTACTATGCGATAAATTTATCCAAGAGAATGCACACTTAAAATTACAGGACATTCACTGGCTATCATTGCTTGGACTATTAAGTTCATACTGATAAGTATTCTTTTCATACCTGTATAATACGTGACTTATTTAGGATCGAGTGGCCCACAGGTTGAAATCTTTCCATATCCCTTAGAACCTCTCTGACAGTCGATTCTTCAGCGTCCACTATACGGAAGGCAGTCATATTGACGAAGTTGTACTTGAAATCCTCCAGATCAAAAGTTTCAATATCCTGTTGAGAGGAAGACGTTGAACTATAAATTTAAATTATTAATTGCAATAAAAACCATAAAGTAGCTATAACAATTAAACAACCTGTACAGTTAGATTTGATACAGATAGATATTTCCTCTCTCGATCAAAATTATCACGATTAATAGAAACAAGTTAGGAAAGTGTACAACGTATCACAAATTGGCGCGTTTCGTGCAATGGAGTATTAAAAAGAAATTATACACCTGTACGTAAGGGAAATTGCGTTTTAAAGCTCTTTTCTTCATCATAAATAATCCATTTTCTCTATTTAATAATATTACATGCACATGTAAGGAAATTAAACGTTTGTTTGGGAGATTGTTTATGTTAACAACAATGAAGAAGTAACCATGCAAGAAATTTTCTGTTCAACTCGAATTAAGACATCTTTGATTTTCTCGATAACGGACACTCCTACAATAAAAATATACGGGAAAAGAAATACTCTTCTTTACCAGTTCTACTAGTTTTATTTGAAAAATATTTTGATATGAGCAATACTTTACGAGGAGATATGACGAAAATTGTATTTTTTGTCACCAGTAAAGTGGTAAAGTGGCGTACGTGATTCATTTATGCGATTTTCTTCTTTTATTTGTTTGTAAGTCCTTAATATCAAATTTCATGAAAATCCGTTCGGTATAAGCCGAGAACGAACATGCGGACGAACAGACCGACGATAAAAGGCGCTCACGCTGGAAGCGAAACGCGCCTAAGAATGGAATTACGTTCCGGCAATTTGTAGGGCCAAAAAGAAAATTAGACAGAATGGAGAGGAACTAAAGTTTGGAAAAGTATGCTCGACTATGACGATGATCCTTTATCGATTTCGAAAACGCAGCGAGTGAGGAGTTAGCTGGTAAAAGTTTTTGTCTAAAATTAACATATAGGTCAAAATAATACATTTTTAAGCAAGCTAGTAGACTTAGGACAGTGCTTAATAATTCAAAGTTTGGGTTCGTCATCCCATGTGGGAGAGTTAAAGTAGATTGTCAAATAAGTGAACTAGCCAAGTATTGAAAAAAATTTATATATCATTATGCAAAATTCTTCTGTTTGGGAGGAAGTTATACAGTTAATGATAAATGCGCATTCTCTTTACTGACAGCGATTTCGAACGAATTAACAATCATGAGAATGGTTCTGAAAGAAAACTGAATGCGAAGTGGAAAAGCATTCCGAGGTATCAGTGTAAAAAAGTAACAAGTTAGGAAAGTGTACAAGTACAACGTATCACAAATGGGCGCGTTTCGTGCAATGTAGTATTAGAACGAAATTATATACCTGTACGTGAGGGAAATTGCGTTAAGGTTCTTTTCTTCATCATAAATAATCCATTTTCTTCCTATTCAACAATATTACATGCACACATAAGGAAATTAAACGTTTGTTTGTGAGGTTGTTTATGTTAACAACAATGAAGAAGTAACCATGCAAGCAATTTTCTAAGTTCAACTCGAATTAAGATATTTTTGTTTGATTTTCTACTAACGGCTACTCCTACGATAAAAATATTCGGGAAAAGAAATACTCTTCTTTACCAGTTCTACATGTTTTATTTGAAAAATATTTTGATATGAGCAATACTTTACGAGATATGACGAAAATTTAATTTTTTGTCCCCAGTAAAGTGGTACCCCTGATTGGCGTACGTGATTAATTTTTTGCGATTTTCTTATTATATTTGATTGAAAGTCCTTAATATCAAATTTCATGAAAATCCGTTCGGTAGAAGCCGAGAACAAACATGCGGACGGACGGACCGACCGACGATAATAGGCGCTCACGCTGTAAGCAAAACGCGCCTAAAAACGGAACAATAATGACAATGCTGTAATGAATCGCGGAGCATTTAAAATTATTTTAACAATCGAATACGCTCTTAAAATACAGATGGGAGATGAATATTGAGAAATATTTACAAAACGATTCTCTCTCTCCAGGGCGTAAATCTGTTAAAATTTCTCTAAGGAAACCATTAAAGACGAAAACTTGAACATATCGAGCGATAAACGAAATAAATATATATAGTAAATTTGTTGGAAATGAATTTCTTGACCCTGCTCTTTTCGGTAAGTTGGTTGGAGCCTGGATTCGAATACGAGAGGAAACTACAAAAAGGAAATTTTTCTTTTTGTTAGGGAAGGATGCATTAAAGATTTCTTGGTACGTGACAGTTTGAAGCGTTGTGCGCAGCGGAGACTTTGGGTGTTACGTGGAGAGATGGGAGATAAGTGAGAGGACAAGGTGGAAGAGGCAAGAGTTTAAAAGAAAGAGAGAGAGAGAGAGAGATACGAAGGAAACAGACAGATGAGAAAGACATCCCGATGCTGTGCAGTTCTGATAAAAAATATTTGAGAATTTTTTTGCGAAGTTACATGTCTGAAGTTTTGATTGAGCTACTCGAGAAATTTGGTCTACGCGAGAACACCTTTTGTAAATGAAGCTATTTCAAGGAAATATTATTATAGTAACATTTTGTCGACAAGTTGAATCATGGAATCAAATCTTAAAAAATGATTTTCTCTCTTTCGTAAACGAAGTAAGAAAACAGAATTTTTAAAGGAAGTTTTTAATGTGCGCTAAAATTACTTGTTCGTTCAGACCTATATTAAAGGCAATAATTACGGTAGGAAATAAATAATTTTTTCGTGTAATACCACCGTAAATATTTAAATGAAATGGAACAGCTTTTAAGTAATCGGAATAATATCCCAAGAAAGAGAACGAGTTCTTAATGATTAAAAAAATTGTTGTCAAAAATGAAAACTAGATTACTGTCGAGTGGATAATATTTCGGGATTATGTTGACAGTTCTACACTATGATAAATATAGACCTTACTCTCGCATGCATTTGGTGGTAAGGAATCGAAGGAAATATTCCATGAAAAAACGTTACGAGAATAGACATTTTTGAAATTAACAAGAAAAATTAAAAGGAATACATCCCACAGAGTACCGTAAAATAAGGGATGAAATCATAAGTTTAAAAATTACAATTATATAACATAAGCAGTAAATATTTCATGAGAAAAAGCGAAACTACCCAAGAAAATAATTTAATCCATCCTGGCTGAGAGCCAAATACTTTTCCTTTCGGGCTTTATAACGATGTCCGACATTCGTGATGATGAGGAAGGTCAGAGACTGTACGAGAGAGAAGGGTATTATACAAGGTGGGCCTGGAGGGACGTCGGTGAAACTGGTATTTAGGACGCATTAATGGCTTTAATAAAGGAAGGCAGCAAGGTGACAAACCATTTTCCCATTTTTAGAACCCGATGCTTTTCACAACTCAGCGTCCTTGACATGAGACTTTCACATTTAAAGTTGGAAACTGTGACGCAGAGAAAGGTAAAAGAGTTTGGGGAGTTGAGAGCATTCAGGAGTTTTCCAGGAGGAAAATGGGATGAAGATGGCCTTCCAATCCACCCTTCAACACAAACGCAGACGTGTCCCCACGAGTAGACACAGATATTGTGAAGGTGACATTATATGAAACATTTTACGGCCAGAGGAAGTAATACAGCCATATTTTATTTTATAAAAATGATGCGATTTTTCCACCAATTTTACTAAAAAGAAATTTCAGGCAGTCCTCTCATCGCAGCAAAGAAAAGAGATAAATTGTGAAGAAAAGCAATTCATTGACAGTAACTCGTGAAGACGCATCTAAACATATTTTCCAATGAAATATTCACATATTACAATCATGTTTTTGCTGGAGCGATGAAGCCACGAACATATATATATATGAATTTAAATAATAAGCTAGGCATATAAATGTACAAGTTATCATTAAGTAAAATTTTTAGATTCCTTGAAACCTTATAAGAAAATACAACCCAAAAATCCCGACTGTGGCTCATTTGCGCCATGGAAAAAATCTAATAAACAGATTTTCAGCCTTAAAGCTAAAATTTCTAAGTGATATTTTTGTTTTGAAAATGACAATTGTTTCGTATTTAGCGACATTTTAAATTATCGAAGGGCCACTAGAGGGAGTGTTGCTTTTCTCTTGCTGCTGCCCTCTAGGGCTCGTTCAAAAAAACTACTTATCCTGCGTCATCGGCTCATGACCGGTGGAGGAGTTTTTAGAAAATGACACGAACGGAGGAAGACCAACGAGCAGAAGGAGTTACAAAAGTAAGCAATACCAACTCTTGAGGCCTTCGTTGGGCAGTATCTCATGTTTTTATGCATATCTATACAGTCCACTTATCAAGGTTCGAGTGAATTATTGCGACCCTCGCGTAATACGAGAACCGAACTACAATGGTACCATAAACGTAGGGAATGCTTCCATTTCACGAGTGTTAATGTTCTAAAGTTTAAGTGGTTCTTTCGGATTATACAAAAATGGTAAATTGTAAATAATATATTTGTAGAATAACTCAAAAATTCTCAATGATTAAGATTAATTAATTTTCAGGTGAGCTTGTTTAAAGAAAAAGCGCCTATTTTGTCGATTCGTTTCTCTCTGTCCCACTGCACGCATATAGTATCAGGTTTTTCCACCAGGTTTACTCCGATAAAGCTTGATATTTTCGATTTATAATCAAGTAAAAGACAAAAAGATATCATATAACGGTAAAATCAGTCAATCAAGTACACCAATCTATTGATGGCAAAAAATTAAATTTTGAATTTAAAACTTGTAATAATTCACCCGTAAATATTATTATCTGAATTTGTGAAACAAAGGACAACATTTCTCAGCATCATAAGTATGGACATTTAAAAGGAAATTTCATATTAGCTACTCTGCAATTAAATTCGATGTCATCTTATGGAATGAAAATAATCACTCGTTATCGCTAAATTATTCTTCATTGGGGATATTCCTAATCATAGTAAATGGATACTTCAGAGGAATAACGCGAGCATACTAAATCAAACAATATACTTACGAATGTTGTAAAGAGGTAGTGGTACTTGTAGTCGTTCATCTGAAGTTGAAGGATCTGGAAATAGAGAAAAACATACATAATAGTAAATAGGCTAAACTACTGAGAACTTTCGTATTAACAGTCAGCCTTAAAATACATATAGCCGAAAAACATCAAATTTCATAAGATTCCAAGCATTACCGGTAGCAATAAAAAACCGAAGCACTTTTTCCCAACCGAAAAGCATTTTTTTTTCATGGGGGAAACAACCTTTTATTTACGGATTTGGTGTTTACTGGAGACGTTAGAAATATACGAGGCGTCAAACCGTTGTCGAGTTAGCGGGAGCCATTTTGCTTTTCGTCTTATCGAAATTCGATCGATTCCAGAATGGCGCAATTTTTTTAAAACTCGAGCTTCGGCGCTCGATGTGCCGATAAAAAAGAAGACATCAAAAGTTATCAAGGTATACTTTATATTTTCTCCCTCATACCACTTGGCAATGCACTTTGATACCAAGTGTTTAATACCACGCCCGGTGATATTTTATTGTTATAACGGTCCTTCAAAAAAACCTTATGTACAGCAGTAAATATCTCTGTACTGCCGTTCTGCCGATTTTTACTTTCTCCATACGTAGTATAGGGAAAATAGTGTGATCACGAAAAAAATCGACTTCGAGATTTCAACGGAAATTCACGTTTTGAGGTCCCTAGAACACGTTTAGACTATTTTCGGAATGATGAGTGTGTGTGTGGATGGATGGATGTATGTGATTGTGGGCGCTCTAACTCAAAAAGTACTTCTCATATTAACACTAAATTTCATATATAACACTTTAGCATGAGTACAAAGAACTGATTAGTTTTTGGACAATAACGATTAAACGGAAGTCGAGGTTTATTCGAAACCCGATTCGGTTTTTGCGGTATTTCTCAGATAATACCTCATTATTGTATACATTGACCATTACAAAAAATGTAGAAAATATAATTTCCTACATCTTTTATTTTAAACTATTTTCCATAGCAGTTATCGGTGTTTTCGGTTTTCATCGGATGTTCGTTAAAACGCTGTTATTTACAATCTTTATAAGGAAGAAAGTTATAGAAAATAACATTCCTTCCAACTTTTGCTTGAAACAAATTTTTGTAGAACCATCAATTTCGGAGATATTTAACTTATTCTTAAATTTCCAGTATACAGCGCCACCACCATGCAGCGGTGAATTCTATAAACATATTTAAAATACAATTTACGGCAGTAAGGATGACTATTCTTTTACGATACGAAATAATAATTTTGCCAAATAATGCTATTCATAATAATTTAAATATCTATACCCCAAATATGGAGAAAGTCATGTGTTGGCCACATCAGATTTTTTTATTAGGGGATTAGTTCTGTTGCGCGCTGAGGTAATAAAGTAACCGAGTTATGAGGAATAACTGGAATTTGTTAACGAGAAAGGATAATTTTGAGAAGTATTCGAGCTTTTTTTCTCACCGACTCCCGAATTTATCTGTATAAAAAAAGGGAGGAATGGGAAGATTATTCTGTGTTGTGTGGGCGGAAAAAGTGAGTATATTTAAAACAAGTTAGAAAAGTGTAGGCACGTTTCGTATGATGAAGTCCTTAATACGAAATTTCATGAAAATCCGTTCTGCAGAAGGCGAGAAGGAACGTGCATACGGACGGACGGACGGACAGAACGAATCTAGTAGGCGCTCGCGCTGAAATCAATACGCTCGTGTAGATCATATTACAGGATAGTAAGATTGTGCCTGAAATTTTTTTGGTGAAATTTAGTTTTCGTACCTGTCGAACACAACTTAAGGTCTCAGGCTTCTATTAAGCTCATATGAATCAAGATTAAAGGCAGTTGAAATATCAACGGAAGAATTATAAATAGATAGATAGATTATTATTATTTTCATTTAAAATAATTAATATCACGCTTTTAAATATGAAATATTTCGTCATATATAGCATTTCCAGTGAGCTTATCGTTTCGTAATTATTCGTTAATCTGTGATACTTAGAGAACCGCTGTAAAATCCAATTAGATTAAATGGCAAGGGAATTAAATAAAGACAATTTTTTAAATATTAGACTAAAAGAACAAATGCAATTTTGGCCCCATCTCTTCTCTTTTAGGATCTATTGTCGGTGAATTACCACTGAATACGGCTACTTAGTAGCCGAAATGCACAATTGTTTTTTTATAGCCTTGTTGTGGCTATTGGAGATACCCGAGACAAGTATTTTTTAAGTGATGGTTCTTGAATTTATACATATAGTTTTCGAGGCCTATCAAATCACGCTTTGTTTTTGGAGAAATATGGATAACGAAAAGCTATCGAGCAAATTTAAAAAGATTTATTTTCAAGAATTTTAAATTAAAACATTCACTTTATTTTTATTAGTCACAGAATAATGGAAGATGTTAGGAATAATTGAGAAAGAATAAGAATCTATCCCTAAGGCATAATGATGGGAAAATTATGATTCTTCATTGCATCTTATTAATCATTCTAAATATCATCATCAAATATTATATTTCATGTACCGCTTTTAAATTTGAACACAGTACATTTTTATACTAAGAAAGTATAGCCTTTTCCCGCATCATTTTACGACATTAAATAAAAAATTATTTTATTAAATAATCGCGTATAAAAGATAAAGATGTTTAATGTAATATTCCAGATTTTTGATTGGAAAGTTTTCTTCTCAAAATTATCGATTTTCCATCATAATTTCTCATATTATTCATACTTCATATACTTCAGAATGACAAGCGTTTTAACATTTACGTACTTTATTCGGAGCGAAACAGCGGGAGTAGAAGTTTTTTGGCACTGAGTCTAGCTGAACAACACATTCTGGCTCTGAGAAATTGGAAAAACTGATAACATTTGCACACGTAGCAAATTCTGAGAAATTTATTACTCTGTGGTTTTTCTGGCATGGAATGCCTCGTTTCATTAAACGGGGGTTATAAGATGGAAATGCAGGTTATTTTTTCAAAGATATGGATTTTTTCCTCGTTGATCATTTCTCGGAAACTTAAGTGTGGTTTATTAAGCACTGAAATACAAATTTTAGCTTTAAAATTACCTATGATTAATAAGCTTTACTTTCTAATACAAACAATAACTTTCAATATTTTCGTTTTTAAAATAAATTAAACGTTATTGCACTGTAAACAAATCCAACTCCTCCAAAATAGTTAAAATACATTCATCTACTTGTTCAAAAGAGGAGGTCTTTGTTTCAAAGTATAACACGCTATTGTTGCATCTTCAATTTTTTTCAGAATTATAAGAACGTTATAGCATACCTCGTACGAAGACTGATGAGCACGTTTGCCATAAATTCTTTTATAAATTAGTTTAAAATGGAATTTCATTGTTCTTTTCGTCAGAAGAAAACAAAGCTACTTCATACTTCAATCAGGAATAACTCAGTAAGATATAGCGACATTCGTATATATTTCTTTACAGCATTAATTAAACGTAAAATCAATAATACATCAATGGCATATTATATTTTTAAATACTCAATTAGATTTTGTGATATAGCAATTTTTAAAGCAAATGTAAAAATGTCCGAGTACTTACCCCACGTAGGAAATGGTGCATGTTTTCGGCTTTAGTGTCCACAACGAGATTATAGATCTCCCTTGACTTAATCTCTTTGAGGACCTGTCTATAGTTGTCAGGGTCAGCTTGTCTCAGGTAAATATCCACGTCTCGATTGGCTGGAGATCGAACAAGCTCCCGCAATTTAATAAGGCCTAAAAAAAATAAATTAATAATTTGATCATAACCGCAAAAATCTTCGATTTCAAAAAACGTACTGACATTCTAAAGTCGTCCTGATGACGCTAAAACAGAAAAAGTCGCACAAGCTAAAAGGTTTAGGTTCAAACGTAAAATATACAAAAAAAATATTTCTGATTATGTATTATGCAAAATTTTCTATAATTTTTCTCATCACGTCTTTCCAAAAGACTCATCAAGTTGAGTACGTTTTAGGTTTAAAGAAATCGCGCAACGATAAAGAAAAATTAATTCGTCACAAATAAAAACTTAAACATAAAAATACGGTTAAAAAGCGCCCCCGTAAACATTTTTTGGCAATCACTCAAAAAATTAAAAAATGATTTCTTGGAAACATTTGAAACGGAAACTTAAACAAATACGCTCTGGATATATGGTCGAAAGAAATATGTTGGAAAACCAACAATTAAGCGCGAGTCTTGCGGCATTTTTGTTATACCCTCTCATATTTTAAAGTGGCCCATTCAATTATGCGGCGCAGCGTAAAAAAGGAAAGAAAAGGATTTCCATTTTTTTTGGGCATCTCCCATAAATCTTTCCAAGAAGATTTCCTTAAGGCGCTTTTTCTTTGTTTTGGCCGAAGTGCATTATCTCCCGTCGACGCGGAAAAGGAGGAGATAAAAAAAACGAATCTGGGAGAGGGGGGAAGTAATTTAAGGAAAAATATTATTAAGCAAGGAAGTGCTTGGGAGATGAAAGAAGAGAGAGAGGTAAATTATTCCTTATTGTTTCCTCTGCTAAATTCCTATTTTGGGATTCATAATTTATAATAATAAGGATGGAGACGAGGATAAAACACGAGCGATGAAGGTATAACTGGCACACGCTTTCTGCAAGAATTAAAAAATAATTAAGAATTATCCATTGTAATGGTGAAGAAACGGGAGTTAGCGAGCATTTACAAACAAAAACATACACGTTAGTAAGGCATTAAATCTTCTCCGGGAAATCCTTATTTATAAATGTCACAAAAATAATGAAAATAAAAGAATAACATTTATCTATTTTATTCTTTTACACGTTATTTTAATGTGGACTGTCAGAAAGTAAAGTCCAAGATCGTCGAATAAGTCTGAAGGATTTATATTTCAAAGTTTTTAACTTGACATAAATTTTTAAATATTTCAATAAATATGCGACACAATTATCAAGAAATTTAAAAAAATTTACTCGTGATTTTATTGAATCAGGAATATATATTATTACTTATTTTTTAAAACAAAAATAGCGATCATAGAAAAACATTTATACAGCAACATATGATAACTTATTTTTCAGTTGAATATGTAATTATTAAAGGGTAGGGTGGGAACGATGATTAATGCTTTCATTGTTACGCCATACTAATTTCATGAATCAACTTGCACGAGACACATTTGCGTCTTAATGAGAAGGGAATAGTGCGGATTAGTTACCAGACAGAGACTCAAGCATTCATTCCTCAGGATTAAACCTTAATCTTACCATGACAACGAAAAAAAAAATTCGGCCACGGACCAGTTACTCAAACTTCATACTTTTTCCCCATGAAATTTTATTCTTCTTAAGACCACCGCTAGACCATACATCTCAAGAATCCAATTTTTCAATTACCGAGTAGGGCGGGGTGTCTTTAAACATGTTCTCCGCTTAACCGAATCAACGTAGTATCCTAGGGATCTTCATTCTTTCTTTCCTCCATAATTTTCTCTAAGCATAACTTCAGCACTCATCGGAGAGAGGAGAGGTGAAAAAAATCGCACCTCTTAGTGAAACGGAGAATTAAAAAGAAAAACGAATTCCCATTTCCCAAAAAAAAAAGTTCCATCTTCAACCCTTTTTTCCCTCAACATATCTGTTACACACGCGAGCAACGTGAAAAGAGCGTCGAAACCTTACACACGGAACATTCCCGGAAAAAGGATCGCTTTCGAAGAGGGCAAGGGGTTTTTTTCCACCTATTTACACCGATGGCGTTTTTGTAGGGCAGACACACGTACACAGACACATCCAAACCCTTGCTTTTGAGACGGAAGAAGACATGAGATGAAGCCGAGAGGAGACGGCGGAGGAATGAACACACAAAAGCCGTCTTGTTTCGAAGAGAGATGTGCTGGGAGTAATAGGAGAGATGAGAGAAAGGGATGTGGATGCATGTAATAGGTAAGCGAGAGAGAGAGGTTTTGAGGCCTTGAGAAGGTACCCTGAAGGGGAAAAAAACTTCGTTATTTCAGTAAAGCGATCCAACGAGATGATCTAGAATCGATATCCAAGGCAACGGTCTCAAAGGCTTGAAGTACTCGTATGTAGGGTATGTTGTTTTTTTGACTAAAGGCGGGTTGACACGGGCAGTGGCTCACGCTCGTGGCTTCACGCCTGCTAGAGGCGTGGAATACACTTCTGATTCCTTTACAAAAAGCTCCGCCAATGGTACAAAATCAATTAATTGGATTTTTTCTGTAAAAAGTTTTTGAAGATTGTTGTACATGTAAGAGTATTTTCAAACATGGTATTAAATAGTTATTCAATAAGGTTTTTTGTGTTTTTATGTAATCCCACACAATCCTTTTAAGCTGTAACCTTTAAAGAGATAGAAGTTTCTGAGGAAGTTTTTTTAATATGCGTTATAAATTATGTCTTAAAATTTGTCTGTAAAATAAATACATGTGACATAAATAAACATATAATATATACATAGGCGTGCGCAGGGTCGCGGATTAGGGGGGGTGAGGGTGACTTTCGAGGGCGCTCGGTCCTCGGGAGGGCGCTCTTCCTTGCCCTCGACTATTCGCACATTCCACTGATCCCCTTTGCCCCCCCTCCCCCCGTGCGCATGCCTATGGATATGTATAAAATACAATAATTAACAATAGTCGGTACTTATAAGGTTTGTATGAGTTGGTCTCTGGTTAATGAATCGTCGAAGAAAGCCGTTCATCTTGGAAAACTAGTGCACTTTCGGACAATACACATCATCCGTCGAGGAACCAGATTTTTTACTCTCCTTTATCTTCTTCAGTTCTTGCGAGTACGCGTTTCTCAGGTTTTTAAATTTCGTGATAACTTCCTCTGGGCCGAAACCACTAACATTTAAAAGGCATCAGCAATTTGTTTAGCCGCTGTCAAGCGTAAATCGCAGTTGCGATACTCTTGCAACGGTACATCATACAGCAAACGCTGACTTTCATACAGTTCTAAAAACCGAATAGTGTCCGAATCACTGAGTTTTATTGCCGCCGGGGACTTTGGATTGGCCATGGTCGCCATGATTCTTCCTTGACGACTGCTCGTACACGACTGGAGCAGGCGTGAAAATCAAACATGGTTTGATTCCTCCACGCTCCGAGCGTTGCGCCCCATGCAGGGCCGGCCCTAGAAATTGCAGGGCCCAATTAGAAAACTTTTGGCGGGGCCCCTACATCTAAAAGGCGTAGTTTGAAAAAAAATATTTGGGAGGGGCACAGCAAGCGAGGTCCAAAGGACTGAAGCAACGAGGCCTAAAAGGCCTAGCCAGGGGGTGGGGATCCGGGGTGGATTCCAGGCAGCCAACGCATTTCCTGCATACTGAGAGCATCAGATGGCCTCTTATGGAACCCCTTGGGTATGGATGGGACTATGGATAAATCTAAAAAGAATCATCACCAATAGATAGTTTGGAGCCCCTACACCATTGCGGGGCCCCCTTAGCCGCGGGGACCGATTGGGTCCAATAGGTACAATTACTTAAAACCGGCCCTGGCCCCATGCTTCAAGCGTACGTCATGCCTGCACTGTTTCCACGAGGCTCACGCTTCGTAGACTTATCGCTCCTTTACAGGCGTGGGCCACGGCCCGTGTCAACCCGCCTTAAAGCTTTATTTTTAGGCGCGTTTCGCTTCCAGCGTGAGCGCCTATTATCGTCCGTATGCCCGTTCGTCCGTCCGTCCGCATGTTCGTTCTCGACTTATACCGAACGGATTTTCATGTAATTTGATATTAAGGACTTACAAACAAATATAATAAGAAAATCGCAAATATGAATCACGTACGCCACTTTACCACTTTACTGGTGACAAAAAATTAAATTTTCGTCATATCTCGTAAAGTATTGCTCATATCAAAATATTTTTCAAATAAAGCTTATAGAACTGGTAAAGAAGAGTATTTCTTTTCCCGTATATTTTTATCGTAGGAATAGCCGTTATCGAGAAAATCAAAAAAAATGTCTTAATTCGAGTTGAACTTAGAAAATTTCTTGCATGGTTACTTCTTCATTGTAATCTCACAAACAAACGTTTAATTTCCTTACGTGTGCATGTAATATTATTGAATAGGAAGAAAATCGATTATTTATGAAGAAGAAAAGAACTTTAACGCAATTTCCCTCACGTACAGGTATATAATTTCTTTTTAATACTCCATTGCACGAAACGCGCCCATTTGTGATACGTTGTACACTTTCCTAACTTGTTTCTATATACCTACTCCGTCTTTTAACCTAATCTCTAAGGAACGATTATTCGATTAGGTCTGGAATCTTGTATTCGTGCTGGAAAGGAATTCTAAACCGGATATCTCCTTTGTAGCCTCGGAAATCTCTCTGAAGGAAGATTATCAGAAATCGATGTCCAGTATCCCGCACTGGAGGATAAGACGAAGTATCTTGTGAATTTAAAGAGTAGCTTTGGAGTACATGTGACTTATTTTTGGGTGCAGTTATCGGCATTATATCGGCACCGTTTCAATGACAATGACGTGGAACTGTATATGTTTGAAAGAGGTATGGGATATTTTAGGTTGTAAAACTTCGATTACAGATGTTTTATAATGGAACATTTTACTTGCAAGTTCACATTGCTAACCCGAACGTTAAAATGGAAATGTTTTATTAAATATATTATTTGTCACAATATATCATTCGGAAATATGTACTCGAAAACGGAAAGAAAAATGTTCTAGTAAAAATAAAATAATACGAGTAAATTTACAGATTGAGAGAAATTTCCCAAGGTGAAAGTGGGCTCATAGTTTATTAAGAACTAAAAGTAATGAGAATTAAGAGCACTTAACTGTTATCCTAGAGAACATCATCAAATAAAACGATTGTGCACAGTTATATACGTGGTCTAACAAGTAAAAGTTCAATCATTGGACGCTTAAATGTGATAATTCTGTATCGTGAACAACGCGTATGTTTCAGGCCTTAAATGTATGATACGATATTTACGCAAGAATGGAAACAATGTACTAAACACTACATAACTGTCATATCCATGGCATAAACGAAAATTCATTCGTGGAATAAGAATTTGATTCGAGTTGAAATGAAGGAAAGTTAAATTATGGAGTTTATATTTATAACAGTACCTATCCGTTAAATTATCAAATGTAATAAATCGCCAAATAATTCTACTATTTACTTTAATAACCGTAGCTTGGTGGAAAAATCCATTAGTTCAGAAAATTCTAAGATTGATTCATTGCAAATTAATATGATGGAAGGGAAAATTATTGATCTTATATCTGCAATTTTAGTCATTTTTATTTATTTATTATCAAGAATTCAGAAACAGCACACGGCCTATTACACTGAATATAATAACTAGAAAAGTATCATACAAACACGTAACAAGTAAATCAAGTAAACAGTACGGTATAAAAAACAGGCGCCAATAGGTAAAGTTTCGCATTTAAACGCAAAATCGTCCGAACAATTAAAGCATGTGATCACCTTACGCCCGAAGGGGCAACAAGATCGACGCGTTCCAGGGATCAAAAAGACAGGTCGCGGTTCAAAGCGGTCTCTAGTCTGCGGGAAATCCGGCAGAGCGTGTGGCGAGGAAGCGGTTTTAGATTTGGCATATTTACTCCCATGGAGCCCCTTCGACCAAGCGAGGGAATCGCCATGCATCAGGCGGGAGTAATGGGAAAGCGAGGAGAAGAATGGAAAGCTTCCGGAATCGGAGGGAACCGTTCTAATGGGTGCGGGTGGAGAAGGACGAGAACTGAGAGTAGACTCAAGTCCGGAAGAAGACAGGAAGACGTGAAAGAGTAGGATGGGGTAAGCGTCGCAAATGTGATGGAATGTGCATACGCGTATATTGATTCCGCGTGTGTTTGCGTGCGAATGTGTGCGCTCGCGTGTTCGTGCGTGCGATCTCTCTCGCCCGCGCGAAACAATGTTTGCGTAAGTGCGCGTCCGTTTGTGTGACTGGTTTCGCGTAGGCATGATTTCGCGCCTGTTTGTTTGGATGTCCGCATGCGTGTCCGTATGAGCGAGTGTGTTTGTGCGCGTGTTTGCGGGTTTCTGCCGAGGGAATAGAGAAATCGTTGATGATGCGGAACCGGATAAATCTTAAAAGGAGGGATGAGGATTTGGAAAATTACGGGACATTGAGAAAAATATCGGGTTTTTAAAGGAGATGGATTGACTCGAGCGTTGAGAGAATGCATTTAAACAGGCGCGTTTCTCAAAACCATTTTGGAAAGGACTGTATCCACGCGAAAATGTCTGAAAACCGCCTCGAGAAATTACTTAACAGTTCGCACTTGTTACTTGTTAGTTAACATTTCATCTATAATATGTTTTTCTTCATGTATGAGATGTACTTTGGATTCTGAAAAATGCGCATAAAATTAAAAACTACATTGCTCTATAGATGGGGTAATTTTGATTTATCTTGGGCATAAATGAGAATGAGATATTATTAATAATAACTACTGCTTTACCGATTACGTAGAACTTGTGATGGACAACGCAATTGGAAACCAGGAATCGTGCCATAATCGATTGAATTATGAACATTTCTGTTCCAATGAAATATTATTTGATATTCCATTGCAATGCGAATTTTTCGATTATCCCATGACTCTGGCAGCGGTTAATAATTCCACAATAATTATCTCTTTGCTCTGCGAGTTAAAAAGAATTCAAATCATTGCTATTTATGATAATTTAAACCGATTTGGACGATAATTGCTTTATGTGAGGGATGTTGACATGAACGAAAGGTAAATTTCATGTAGGGGTAGGAGAAAAGAGGAGAGGGGGTAAAGTGCGGATTTACATTTGCAGCGTTTAACCGGTCCGAGAGAAGCTACATTCAATCAAGTTATAATCACATTGTGACAAATGAAGCATTTGATATTTAACACAGGACGCAATTCGAAATTCTCGATCATATTAAAGTTTCGAAGAAGTGGTGAATTAAAAATTAGACCGGTGGTCGAATTATTGCTAAGGATCTATGCAATATTGTCATTCAAGAGAGTTGCAATTTACAGAGTTCAGTTACATAATATGGACATGTGCTAGGCAGTACATTACCATTTATCGCTAATATCTAGGAAAAATAATATTTATGCACGTAGAATTTTTATATAAAATTTTTTAATTCTATTAATTGCTATTTCAGTGTTATTATATTTAAGAGTGATATGTACAATCAACATGTATGTCAACGTAATGTAGGAGCTTTGCGTCAAATTTATCCACATACGTTTGCTTATTTAAGTTGAATGATTCGCCGAAATTTCTCCACCAGAGACAATCACGTGATTTTACTTTTAGACTCGTGATAATGAAAAAAAGTAAAAACGCTTGAATTATCAGAAAAAATCCAGTTAGAATTTGAAGAGAGGATTCTAAAACTAGGTACTTGATTTTCCTCGTGCGATATTTCAACTTATGAATAGAAAACTATAATGACAGCGACTGGAATGCCAACAAATAAATTGTGGGCCTCAATAAGGTTTTATTGTTTTTTAATCAATAACTCATGAACATCACTTCATGATCTTTCACAATGAGTCTTATTTATATTAACGAATACGATCACACACGGCAGGATACATGATGTGGCCAATATACGTTTACAATTCGATAAAATAATGAAAAATATAAATTACAAAGTAAATTACATTTTTTATTTAAATACCATGCATGAATTACTCGGTCGAATATTCAGAGATTAAAAAGAAAACATGAACGCTATGGGTTTTGATAAACAGAAAGTTTTTTTATTTTCCTGTTTGATGTGCGATTTTTAAGACATGAATATATTAAAGAATTATGAAAAAGTAAATGTTAAAAGTGTGCATCACTGACTGTGTGTTATTCCAGTTCAAAATGTGCAACGTGGATTCATTTGTTTTACCAAATAATTAAAAATTCAGTGCTTTAAATATATTTAACCTAAAAGGATTCGGTTCGAACGGATGACCGCATAAATTAACAATTTATGGGAGCAATATTTGCTTCAACACAGAGTAACCGGTGCATCGAAATAATTAGCGATAAATATAGCATCTAGTCAATCAAAATGGAATAAGTGGGTCGAAACATACAGTTCAGAAAATTCTCAAAGATGGAAAAAAGCGTAGAAGAAGAGAACTATGCAAATAAAGATGAGCGACAGAGAGAGAGAGAGAGATAAATATTGAATGGAAAAGGGGGTCACACTTTTTGCATTTATCAGAGCCCTAATTAGGAGAGGCAGGAGGAGCCAACTCCGACCAACACCCTCCTCTATCGCCATTTCCACGAACTTTTTTTCTGGGAACGCTAGCAAAGGCCACGGGCGTCGGTGGAGAATTAGAGAGAACGGCAAAGAGTCAAAAGAATGGAAGGTTTTAGTTGATGGCAGATGAAGCAGAGAGTAAAATCGCGAGGGCGTGGAGGAGTGAAAAATCGGCGCGGAGAAAATAAAAGGGAGAGAGCGTGAGAGAGAGAGAGAGAAAGAGAAGAGGGTAGTCGGAGAGCGGCGGAACTACAGTGAAAAAGTTGAAGTACGAAAAACCGATTTTATTTTCATTTTATGGTTTGAGGGAGATCGAGGATGGGGGAAGGAGGGATTGAGGGAGGAGACGACGGAGCCGTAGACAGAGGTAGGGAGGTCGGAAAAAAATGTAAGTGCTACGGAAGATCTGAGGTTTTATTTTATTTTTTAGAATAAAAATAAAAGGGAGTATTGAAATTGTGGGAAAATCTGAAAGGTTTGGTGAGAGAAAGAGTATATGTGTGAGGGGGGGAATCTAGGATTGTTAAATATGAGTGGGGAGAGTGAGAGAAAGAGGTTGGGAAATAAGGATGGAGGGTGAATGAGAGGGTGAAAACGTAGGAGGTATTGGGGAGGATGGAAGGTTCGTGAAAAGGGTGTGGTTGAGAGGGAAATTACGCGGGGGGTTGAAATCCTCTTTGAGATTTTTTTGTTTCGACCGATTAATAAAAAGAAAGAAAAGGATAAAATAAATAAATCCGAAGTTCGACTTTTTGAACGGGAAATCTCGTCTTTTTTTTTTAGTAGACATGAGTTCTTCATTTTAAAAAGAAGTTGAAGAAAGAGTGAAAACTGATCGCAAAGGAACTTATTCTTCTAATCGCCGAAGGGATTATTCTTTTTATCTACGGAGGAGGTGGTTGTCCGAGGCAAAGGAATGCGCCGTTAGGTTGTCGCTGAGATTCCCAAATTGCGGACTAATTACTCGCGAGCAGCCATTTGCGGCAAAGTGGCTTTTAAAGAAAAACTTTCGGTGTAATTATCTTTTTAACCGTTAAGATTTGAAATTAGCTACATTTTTACAGCCTCAAAGGATGAAAATTTATTTTTTCAGCTCATTATGTTTTACGAGAATGAAAGTTTATTTAAAATGGAAAGTCCAAAGATTTATTTAAGGTATAGCTATGCTTTAGCCTTTAGCAAAGAAATCATATCGAAAAAAAAATTTTTGTAATAAATTTAGCATCAAAAAAGCTTTCCAACTCATTATGGTAGAATATAAAGATATTAATAAATGTCTTAAAATTTTAAAGCTCTTCTAATTATTTCATTTTATCGAAAAAAGGACAGTCACTTGGCCCCGTGGGTTGGTTTGCTTCATCCGATAGCAAAAATAATCCATCGGGAATAACATGAGAGTAACAAACGGAATCAGGATTATCTATATAATGAACGCTTGGTCTAAATATTCACTTTTCAGAACTCCTTTCTTTTACACGTTCAAAACAGAATACGTTTTCTTCGAGCTAATGTTTTTCTTTTAATTTATATTGGGCATGATTTTGGAGGTCATATATACATATATCTAAACATATATTAAAATATAAAAATAAATACAAATATTTAGTTTTCTTAATCTGATAAATATTTACACAAACGTTTACGTTTTTAACACTGTTTTTTCCCATGTAAACGTGAACCAAACAGCAATCAAAATCAAAGGACTTTTTTTTTGCGATTTTTACCATACAAAGAAAATTTTAAAAAGTTATAACTGGTGAAGCAAAGAAGAAAAATTTATCTGGATTGTCAGCGTAGCTTAAATAATGGTTGGGGACAGGGCGAAAAACAACAAAATTTTCGCTCGATGCTGAAATGGCTGAAGTGATATGGAACGGGTGTTCGGATGTTATTTGGCAGAGATCCGTGGGCATTTGCTAGAGGACTATATATAACCACGTCAGACAGAGATATATAGGTAAAATGTGGAAGAGAGCGTGGAGGAATGACTACCTGAAATATAAGCTCCTGCAACTTCTTGCATTCCGACGATAAAATGTAAAGGCATAAATATTAATAAAGGAAGAACGGAAACCGCTGTACCTTTATCAACTCTATCATCCGGCGTTACTTCGACTTCAACCGTTATGGTCGATGGCTTGACAAGACGTTTTTCTTCAATTATATCCCTCGGAATTTTAAGAGCTTTATTCAAGGTTTTATTACTATACTTTTTCAGAATACAATTATTTATATAGTGCTGAGCATGTTTACAAGAGTATCATTGCATTGATCCAGGAGAACACAAGGCGATGTTTAAAGACTGTAGTCAATTAGGTATTTTTCAGATAGATAATTGTTAGAACGATAGTCTTCTGAGAAAAAGCATTCGTTGTGCAAAAAGTGAGATGAAATATACGAGTAACTTGATAAAATGTATGACCTAGCAAAAGTTTAAGTTGTTTCTCAGAATAAGAAAAGATATATCGTACATTATTAAAGGAGGAAATTTTTGCTAATGGCAGAAGAAACCTACAGGTCTTAGTTGAAGAGTTTGGAATAATTAAGTTGAAAATGCCTCTGGATACAATAACAGTAATGAATGAGCATTTTAATTAAATTAATCCTCGATAAGAATATGAGTTAATGATTAAAATTTATTTAAAATGAATTTAATGCAACTGCCTTCTTTAAGATAACAGAAACTATAAAAAATAAAGTATGTTGGGATATTTGGCTTTCGGGCCGAAAGAGACACCGAAACGGTCAGTGACCGTTTGATCTCAAACGTACATTAACCCGGAAAACATTGAAAAGAAAGGCAAGGAAAAGAAAGGTCTCTAAGACCAATACCTTTCTCGAAGATAAAGGAGATGAACTGAAGTAATATCTTCTCATTGTGTAGCTTAAGTGAGAAAAGATTTACATATTCTAAATGAAGATAAGAGTTTTTTATGTACTAGGATGATTAATTCTCGAAGAGTAAGCTAACGTATAAACTGAATGTGGAACAAACAAATCAATAATTAATCTTTGAGAAATAATATTTAAAAAACTGTAATAATAAGTAACATTTATTATATTATTCTTTAATAGTTATATCCACAAATCTCAGTAAATTACACTAGAAATTCCAGGTGAACGAAATAAATGATTGCAATGTAAGAATGAACTGCACTACAAGAGTATCACATACATATGCACGGATGGAGATTAGTAATTTTCGGCAGACCGGCGACAAATTTCGCAAATTGGCAGCGCGCCAGCGATGGCCATCTCGGCAGAGAGTACCAATTCAGTAGAAGCGGTCACGTAACCATTCCCAGACGAGATGAAAGAAACCATTTATCTTCGATGGAAAAGGGATAAAGCGAAAAAATAAAGGTTTTCGTTAATTATCGATAGTGTCATATTCGATATTACTGTGATTTAAATCGCTTGCTTTCAAATAATCATAGAAGCGATACTGACAAATATAGGTTGAAAGTTATTTTTCTATGATCGTATTTTACTTCAGTATGAGAAAATCTTTTAACAAAATTCCATTAATATTTCTTATTATTGGATAGTGGTATGGAAATGTAGAACTGCTAAGAGCACCTTTTAATATTTAAAAAAAAAACATTTTCTAATTAAATATAATTACTCTTATATAAAAGGCCAGGTTTGTGTATCTGCCAGGAACGCTTTGTTTACATAGTAACGCAGATGAGCTAGAAACTTGAAATTTGGGACAATTATAGGATTTTTGTCACAACCGAAGGAAAAAATCCAACATTATTGAAATTCCAATTTTGAGGGGTTATTTTGATTTTTTTTAGCCCCATAAGAAAATACGTAAATCGGTGTCGAGGTTTTTATATTTGCTTTTTAAAATTATTTTCCGTCAACATTCGAAATCAGGGCTTGAACTATCGGAAAGGATAGAAATAGTAGTTTCTTATTTTTGAAGACAGAATTCAAATCCGAATAGAATTAGCGTAAATTTATGGTTTTCATCGGAAAAAAACTGTTAATTTTTCTGGGTAGCAACAATCGGCTGTCGTCGCAACGAGCTTTTATAGGGGTAAGCATTTAATGAGAACCAGAGGCTTATATTATGATGCCATTAATGTTAAACTACGACCAAATGACAGAAATTCGACATTGATATAATTCCCATTGTAGGGGCTGTTTTGTCCCATTATTGCCCAAAACGAGGATAATGATTATGAGACAGTTCCAGATGACTTACAATTAGTCTTGAAATTTGGCACCATCTTAGTTTTTTTTTGTCACAACCAAGGAAAAACTCCGAAATTCTAAAAATTTCAAAATTTCGGGGCTATCTCGCCCCATTATCGCCCCTTAAGAGGATAAAAATTATAAGGCACTTTCAGATGAGATTGAAATTTGGCACAGTTACATGTTTTTGGACAAAACCGATGAGAAAAATATGAAATTTTAAAAATTCCACAATTTAAAAATGCTAACTAACTCTGTATGTGCATTGTCTGAATTTATGCCCACTCAATACATTTTTATTTAATATGTACAGTGCCAATAAACCAAATCACTTCCCGTCATTTTTGACGTTTACTTATAGTAGTTCGAGATATTTTCTTTATTAATTAAAATGTGCGAGTTTGGTCAATCATCTTAAAAAATTAAGGTTATCCAGTTGATCGCCTACAAACACGTATGCAACATATTATGTACATATAGTGCAATCTGGGAACTGCTCAAAGTTAGAAGTCGTTGCTCATTAATATTTTAATGTTCAGTAATTTGCGATATAACAAATTTCAAGAAATAATTTGAGCTTGACCGCGTGAATCGAAACCATGTCTTCCACTTGCCGCGCGGATTGATGTTTCTATCCCGAGAAAGATCAAACGATTCAAACTATAACAGAATAAAAGGAAAACGAGTTGTTTGAAAATAAATTTCCTTAAGCATAGTTAAACTGATCGTCTAAATCGAGAGTTCGATTTTTTCCTCTCCTTGGCGAATCAATCTTAATTTTTTTTACTCCGAGCGCCACAAACTTAAATTTTTTTCACGTGGGCACGAATCAATCTTCCTTCCTGCAGATCAATCACTCCGTAGATCGGCGGAAAAGCGACATGCTAAAGATTTTTTTCTCACGCGTTACAAATGGTACTTGGGTCACTAGCCTTTAAAGGACATAAATAAGTAAATAAATAAAAGCAGAAAACGCTGGAAGGATGAAAATCGACGGAAGTAACTCGCTGGATGAGAGGCGACGACGCTCGCGAGCGCAATGACTAGCGACGCGTATCTCGATGTCGAGGAGGAAAAGGGTTCATGCGAGGGAGAGAAGATGCAGAGGATTAAATGAGGCTCGAGAGAAATAGGAAATGAAACTTGGGGCAGGAATAAGAGAGATGGAGAAGAGAAAGAGCGAGGAACGAATGAAAGGGTTAGACCGGGAAGAAATGAGGAGGAAAAGGGTCAAGGGAAGGTATAAGGCGCATCCCTTGAGCACATCGGTCAATTGGCAGTGAGAAATCGATATAAGAACGACCGGGAAAAGGTCCCAAAGGCTGAAAAACCCATCTTAGTCCGGAGGCTGGGGAGTGTAAGTTTTTCGGAGGAGGGAGAAGTTTTACGGGAGGAAGGGTCCATTTTACTCGGAAGGGATATTATATTATTTGACCCATCACTCCTTTTCTTCAACGCCTGTGATTTTTCTTAGTGTGCGCCTTTATTTTTTTAAGTCCCCCATATAGGTACTACATCGTGGATACATTCCCGGAAAACAGCACGTTAGCATAACCAATGTTCGCATGGATTACGTTAACGGAGATATTTTTCCGTCACGATTAAACGAAACAAATAATTAGCAATTGTCAAAAGAAAGGATTTATTATAAAAACGACAAATCAATCATAATCCTTGGATATCTATAAAGAAAAGGGTTTGTATATATGTGTTTGTATGTATGTATGTATGTATGTATTCCTTTTTGTAACTCAGCAACTACAGTACGTAGGAACAAGAGAAAGTTATCATTTTAGCCGGCATTAAGAGTTAAGAGGTGTAGTCAGGTTATTATACCGATTTGATTGACCTTTTTAATTTAAAAAAAAATATTTTCTTTTAACATTTTCTCCATTTGAATATCATAGGTATAAGTTCAGCCTATTTTTAATTTGAATTTTTAAATTACTTAGAAACACGATATGAACTTGAGACTTGGATGGTACTATGAAGGAAAGAACAAAGTTTATTTTTATTGAAGACGTAATCCGAATCCTGATCTAATTAGAGTAAAAATGCGTTTAGAATCAGAAAAATAAGTGATTTTATCAATGTTATGACAATTATAAGCTACCATGACAACTACTATTATCGTCGAAGTTGAGAAAAAAGTTGGAAAAAATTTTAACGTAAAACGTTTTTCAATTTCTGTGTGCGATTTTGCTTTGTTTATATGACAACCAAATATTTGTTGGTTTTTATTGAAATGTTACCAATAAAGTGTTTTAATGTTATTTTCGTGTGGTGTAGAGTTCTCCAAAGCAAGCTGTTTTTAAAATTACGTAAGTAACTTAAGTAATTAGACGTAGATTTTCCACAAATTGTTATTGGAAAAAACGTTTAATTGTTTCCAAAGTATTGTTGATATAAACGATTTACTCGTAACAGAACTCATGGATGAGAGAATCGAGCTAATAGTCGGAGGTTAATATTCACTCTGTGATTCTTAAACGTTCTCTAATTACTTTTTGTCTTTCGTTAAATTAATTAATTTCGTTTTTCATCAATTTTCTGTTGATTATTGTGTCATTGCTGGTTTTACTTACAGTTTTCGTTTTGAAGATTTCGTCATGAAACTTCGCATAGGTATATAATTTTAACCTGCGTCTAACATAGGCTATAAGGCGAGAAAAATTAATGGGGAGGGGATGCTTAATTCAATAATTATTTTCCAATAATTTACACGTAATTTTCGATTTTTCACAAAGCAAGATTTTTTTTCATTCATTTAGTAGGTAAATGCGGACCGGTTTTATTCATTTTTGCTTTATTCGACGGTTAAAACTGTGTACTATGTTATTCTTGCGATGTTTACCTACATGTTGTTACACGGTCGAAGTTTTAGATTCAATAATTCCGTTGAAATTCAACGGGCACTTCTGCTAGTTATTAATAAAAGGACTTCTGTACTCATCAATACAGCGGGTCTGGCGAGGAGGGAAGGGATTATATAAACATAGGATTGTCTGCCTCTTTTAAAAACCAGGAAGTCGGGGCGACGTAAATGAAAGGCTTCATATACAGAATGTTTCAAAAGTCACGCAACACTGTATATTTCACAGTAATATACAGAGTTGCGCGACTTTTGAATCGCACTCTATATACACACGTACATAAACATACACACGTAACACCAGAGGCGTAATTTGGCGATATGACGCCTATGGCAAAATTTTAGAAAATGCCTCGGTTATGTAGGACAAATTTTTCTTCGTTTTAATAAAGAATAATAGCGTTTTTATTATAAACGAATCAACGTTTGAGTGGTAAAATAACACTTATTTATGGGAAAATTAACTTTTCACACTTTTTGCGGGAACGTTTGGCGCCTTTTGCAAGCGGCGCCTATGGAAAATGCCACCTTCCCCATACCCTAGTTACGGCACTGCGTAACACATGATATATGTTTACAAATCGCTTATGTATTCACTTTGTCTGTCTGTCCGCACGACTGTGCAGACGATTAGTCGGTGCGGTACACTGAAAAACCCTGCACTTTTTGATTGGAATATGCCACTTGGTGTGCGGATAGGTATGTGCAAAAGTAAATTTTTCAGATAGGGAGCCACCTCAAATTCCGTGTAGAACACCGTAATGGCGGCCATTGAAAATGGCGGCGGAGGCTTTATTAAAATCGTTAATATCTCGGCTATCTTTCATCCGATTGTAATTTTAGTTCTTTTATCTGAAAGCTTGTAAGTTATGTTATATTTTTTATAATTAGCATTTTTTCTGTAAACCTTACGGTTTTCCCGGAAATTGCGGAAAACTGAAAATTTCTCAATTTATCTCAGGTTTTTTGCTTCATTACTTACATATAACGCAAAATTCCACTTTTTTGTCTTATAACAAAGAAAAAGAAAATTCTTTAAGCTTTTCATTGATACCACCTGTGCGCTGCTACCATGAAAACTGCCGCGGTAATTAAAGGAAACCAGCGGAAGAGCGTATTTCTGGACTCGGGCAAGAGCCACCTACACAAACCAGGAATTTATTCATTGTTAAATACTCTGTTACTAATATGTTTAGTGAATGTTAGAAACCATTATCTAAGTAAGAAATCAGCAGCTGTGAAATATGGTGGCAGTTGTTCAAAGATGGCGACCAGACGGTTTTTTACATTTTTTAGAACTATATTTACTTTATTTACAAAGTTTATCCTTAATCTTAAGATATTCCAGAAAATGCATAACGCTGTCATTGTTGTAATATCATTGTGAGTTGCCCGTGGTCATTGTATGTCTCTGACTTCACAGTCAGGGGGAGGAAGCACTATGAGTGACGATACATGAAACATGTAAATTAATACTACATATTACTACTAAATTTATACTACAATACTGTTGCAAAATAAGGAAGTTAATCAATCACCATAAATAATTTTAAGCCTGGAAGTAGATATAATGAAAATCCCTGCCTCTGTTTTCAGCGTGCTAAGGTACGTTATGATCCTCATCTTCGGCTTCAGCACTGCATTAAATAAGGGCAAATGATGGACATCATTCTAAAGTGTATAAACTTAAGTAAACCGTGTGTTTTCATATGTTTTCTTTAAAAGTAAAGAATACTTTGTTATAATTGCCTTTTGTTGCAGCAGTTTTAAGCGCAGTTTGTGCAAAGAAGTGTGCATGGCACCTGTGCCTTCCGACAGGAGCATCTTGTTTGGCAGCCAGTGGAGCAGCCACACTTCACTAGTTCTCTGCGCGTATCCCAAATCGGATGTAGAGATGACCAGACAGGTTGCCACTCTCTATCGATAATGGTCCAGCCCCATCCATTTGGACTTGGTATTGGGTCATTCACTGAGCAGGCATGGCCCCAAACTTGACCTTCTTGATATGTGGTGCGAAGAGAATGCTGCTCCAACGCCGCTGATGTGGGTGGCAAGTTATTCAAAGTAGGACTCTTAGATATGAAGAGAACTTTTCGCACTTCATTCAGGGAATACTCTTCGCCACCTTTGTAGTATAGGAGAACTACATACATCTCTAATACTTGAAATAACTTATCAGGAATGGAGGGTAGAGGACGAGAAATAGCTTCAAAAGCAGCTGTAACTTCAGGGAAGGATTTCCATACATGTCAGGCACTCATTTTTCCTTTCATTGAAAAAGATGAGGTAGTATCGGATCCAGTGAAAGAGTGAAAGCTTCTCAAGGCATTGGATTTATCTAGACCCAGAGATTCAACCATGGCATGCATACAAAGGTATCGTTGTGAATTTAGTTCCTGTTTTCCGTAATGGAGCAAACAAGCAGGTTTTCGCTCCCTGGATCAAGCGCTCTCTCACAAAGTTACGGTATAGGCCTAAGCCCCTTTCCTCGGCATTGACTAATGCACTCACACGTTCCTTGTCAATTACAACCTTAGTATCCCAAACAATAAGATCAGAGGAGGATTCTCTGAAAGGATTTCCGAATTCAAGAAAACTATCTTTGAGAGCTTGCTTTTTTTCCTGGAACTTGACTTGGAATGCGGAATACTGTTCGTGATGGAGGCGTTTGTTTGACTTACTCGGAACTTCAAACTCATCCAGAATGCTGATCAACTCTGGACCTGCAAGCATCCACCTCCTTAACATTGCAGGATCTTGCAGCAAGCCGACAGCGCCACCACCTCCTTTTATGACTGCATTGTGCTGTTCGTGTGCTTGCTCGACAGCTATAGCAGAGAACGGACTGTTTGTCTTATGAATTACAAACTGCCCATTACAGAAACACCTGTGAACAGTGGGTGCTTTCTGTTCCAGGTCCTCCAAATTTTTTGTGTGGACGGATAACCAGCGTGCATAATTTTGGTGGTCAAGCAAGAGAAACCAAGGCATCATGTTTTTCAGGGACTGCTGGAAGAGTTCATATTTCCCTTCCCTAACGGATCGAACAAAAGAGAGAAGAAGGATCTCAAGGTTGAGAACCAGAAACCAAAATCTAAATGTTGGAGATTGAGAAGATCTCTCTGCAATCCATTCTTCAAAGGATTTTTCAGGGTTATCGGCTGTATATGAATCTTGCAGTAGACTGTAGAGAATTGAGGCAGTTTTTTGATGTATTGCTCTAGCCTTGGTTACATAAGTCACTTTAAGATTGGCTTCTGCACTCGCTTCTGTATTTATGCTTGAATTGGTAAACACACCTACCCAGCCACTACCTTGGAAGATTTGTCCAAGCACTTTCAAAAAAGCCTGTTCAATGCTACGAAGCTGGACTCCCCATAAACCTCAGGCCAGTTCCACTGAACTAATTTAGTTAAGGCGTACAAAGGTTGGTCTGCACATATGACAGGAACTTGCCCCGGATTCAGAAAATTTGTTAACTTCCTGATATGGTCCATTGCGTGTTTGAGCATCGATGCTGAAGAAGAGTCTTCATTAAATAGGCGCAGAAGAGAAGTAAGGGCTACGTCGAAGGGGCAATCGGCCTGATTTGTGGCATGGAAGCAGCCCAGGTGAGATCTAAAGGGCCATCCTTTCCGTCAGTGAGCACATGATCTAGCCACTCTCTTTCATTTTTCCATTCCAGACCTATGACAGAAGGTAACATTTTGTCATAAATGAGCTCACAGGCTGTTGGCGCAGATGGCTGCTTGGTGTGAAGGGTTACTGCCTTTACGACACCGTAACTATCAGGAAGCTGAGGAACTGTACGACTCCTTTGGCTAACATGGCAGAAATTAGTAAGAAAGTTTCGAGGATCTCCCGTCTGGCTTTCGACAGGTATTTGAAACAAGGAAATACCTGTTCCATGGAAAGATGACTGTCCTGTGGTGCTGCTATAGTTGTGGTCTATATTGTCGTAGGCTCCAAATGTGCTTTTAGCACCTTTGTGGTAATGTGCCTTCCTCAATGCTTCTCACTGGTGCTTTCTTTTGTTCTCCGTGGAATTCCCCAGGAGAAATGCATTCATTGGCCATGGTTAAGAGCGAGAGTCGACTTCACTTGACAGCTGCTGATTTACTACTTAGATAATGGTTTGTAACATTCACTAAACATATTAGTAACAGAGTATTTAACAATGAATAAATTCCTAGTATTATGACCTTAAGAATGACAACCTGGTTTGTGTAGGTGGCTCTTGCCCGAGTCCAGAAATACGCTCTTCCGCTGGTTTCCTTTAATTACCGCGGCAGTTTTCATGGTAGCAGCGCACAGGTGGTATCAATGAAAAGCTTAAAGAATTTTCTTTTTCTTTGTTATAAGACAAAAAAGTGGAATTTTGCGTTATATGTAAGTAATGAAGCAAAAAACCTGAGATAAATTGAGAAATTTTCAGTTTTCCGCAATTTCCGGGAAAACCGTAAGGTTTACAGAAAAAATGCTAATTATAAAAAATATAACATAACTTACAAGCTTTCAGATAAAAGAACTAAAATTACAATCGGATGAAAGATAGCCGAGATATTAACGATTTTAATAAAGCCTCCGCCGCCATTTTCAATGGCCGCCATTACGGTGTTCTACACGGAATTTGAGGCGGCTCCCTATCTGAAAAATTTACTTTTGCACATACCTATCCGCACACCAAGTGGCATATTCCAATCAAAAAGTGCAGGGTTCTTTCAAATTTTGGGATGTACCGCGTCCACTAGATATCCCTGAAACGGTTCAACCTAGAGAAATCAAATTGTCAGGATAAGTAACTACAAGAGAGCTACATGTGGTAAATAGGGATCAGCTGCTGGGGGCTGATTTTGCTCCATAAGAAAAGCACGTAAATCGGTGATGAGGTTTATATATTTGCCTTTTTAAATTATTTCACATCATGATTCGAACTCAGAACTTAAACTGCCGGAAAGTTTAGGAATTGTAATTTCTTATTTTTGTAGGCAGAATTCAAATTCCTGTAACTTTAGCGTACATTTTTAGTTTTTATCGGAATAAGGTGGGAGTTTTTCTGGGTCTCAACAACTGACTTCCATGGCAACGAGCTCAATGCTTTTATATGAGTAAGCTTTTAATGGGAATGAAAAGGGCTATATTACGATGTCATTAATATTAAACAATGAACAATGGAAGAAATTTTTGTAAAAAAATCGCCTTATAATATCTGCTTTCGCAGTACTTTACTAGTAATTTCTATTTTTACTCGTATAAAACCTGCGGCTTCCTGGTGAATTTTCTCTCGGTAACTCATGCGAACAGCCTGGTGGAGTTTTTTCGCTGCAACTTCGTGGGAAAGATTGTGACGGAAAATTAGCCTCGGGTACTATATATTTCGGAAAAAAAGTCGACAGTGCGTGGGATGCGTCGACGTAAGGGCGGTAGTTTGTCATAAGGAATTGATTTGTGATGCCAACTGGTAAACAAGACGGAGAAAGGATGAAATGCGGTATCGTCTCGAAGAGGGAAAAGATTTTTATTGGAGTTTCACGGAAATAGAGCCTTGTCATATAGAAGCGATTTTTTGCGAGGTTGTAGATGCAAAATTTTGCGATATCGAGTTAAGGGTATGGAAGATTTATGTCAATGAAGAGATTAACATTTTAAAGTTTAAGAAAAGCTAATATGCGCAAAATTCCATCTATTGAAGTGTATCGAAATGAAATATTATCGATTAATAGTATTTTTCCAATAATCTTTCCTCAGTTATTATAGTCACGCGCTACGTTTAACTAAAGTCTGATGACGTTTTTTTTTATAAATATATTTTATTTATTTTAAATTATTTTTAGAAGCCCTTCGTGTCTTTTAAGTGACAAACTATTCTTATTTTAAAATAAGCATCGACATTCAGAGAAATTCTCTCTATAGATATTTTTGTTATACATTATACGTTAATTTGAATTTTACAGTGTTAAATGGATAGAGCACAAACAACGGACGAGAACTTAAGAAATAATAATAAGAGCTCTGCTTCTACGCGCGTCAACCCCGCCCTCGCTCGCTTCAAGGACCTCGGCGTTGCGTTAGTCTCGCTAATTTGAAAATAATTTTTTAGGATTGCTCTTATCAAGACGCAAATGTTTTGTCCGAAGATGTTTTACTCCGACGTACCATTTACGAAATACAAAATTTTAAATATTTTAAACGGCCGCTATTTTGTCTCAAGGTGGCGGATGAAAATGAAAAGTTTCCCAGCAGGTATAAAAGAAATAGCATTTACCGAATTTCTCTACAAAGTACAGTTCTTGGTAAACAGAGCGTGACAGACGGGCGGAGAGACAATTGGGAAATAATATATAGGATTTAATGCATTTATAAGGGTTCGTATGTTTCAGTAAAATTATAGTTTCAAAATATTTTCTTGTAAAGTCTAAATGATGGTATATTATGATATTTAGTTGATTTTCGCTAATATGAAAACAGAGAATCTCTAGGTAACTTCTGATATAAACGCTCACCCGTCCCGCCATGCAGAAAAGGTAGCCGACCACTGATCTAGACTATAAATAACTACACTGAATATTTTATTATACTTATAAAGTGTAACTACGAGAAACATACAGACCCATATTCGGTAGGTTTCTAATTACCTTAGTATTGAGGTATATTACTTAGATTTTGACACTTGAGCATTACTTGATATTAAGTTAAGTTCCGCTGAAGGAAAAATATAAGCAACAAATAATAACCAGCTTGTTTACCAAATAGATGAAAACTAACGTTCACCAGATATTATTTTTTTCAAGTAAGTGATGAACGCAAGAGATAAAAAATACCGTCTTTATATTAATTTAATGCGGTTTTTATTGTTAAATTAGTCGAAAACTGCAAGCAATGAGAAATAAAACAAATGTTGGCTTAAAAATTTCATTTAGATATCATGAGGCAGAAACGCAAAGCAAATTGACAAATTCGTTCCAGAAAAATATCTTAAGGAGTAATGTGCTCTAAAAAGAAAACAACTAAGCGATAACAAATACCAAAATAATGTTCGACCGATGTACATATAAAAACATGCTTTGTAAAATGAAATATTTGTTTAATTATTTCGTGATAATTTCCGCGGAAGGAAATATATGTGCCATGTGAGAATTGTAAACTCTATCTTATGATTTTCTTCGGACACGCTTCTGGATGCAGCCAATCATAATGCTTCTTAAAAAACCAACCGGCGTGACCGGACAGATCAACTGTACACTGTCAAAATAGATTTTCCTTTAGCGCATAAGAAGTAAACAAGACGTTTAAAACGAGAGAAAATAAGCTATTAAATAGATGCATACAAGTAAATGACCGCATGAAAGGCACTTGCAGATAATGGATACTCATTTTCTATCCCCCTCCTCTGCTTTCCTTAATCTCTTCTCCCATTATCGTTATATTCTTCGTGTTTCCCCGTTTAAAATCGCTTCCACTTCGCATCCTGCCCTTCCTTTTTTTCATTTAGCCAATTTATCTTCTTTTGCATGCATTACGAGCCCTTTTACCCTCCGTACACTGTCCCCCTTCCGATTTCTCATTCTCTCGATTTACTTCCTGCGGGGAAGAAATCCCATCCTTTTCATCTCCACTTATATTCCCTAGCCTCTCTCCCTATTTCTGGAGAGGATGAGAGTGGCAAGAAACCACCAACGTGCGGAACTGGGTCAAACTATTGGCGAATAAATCAAAGACTTGTTCAATCCACTTTTCGATTTTAAAGCCATAAAATGTCGTAGGATATGTGCCTTAAAGTTATAGTTCGTCTCTTAAGGGATTTTCTCCGCTCAAAAGGTACTATTTCGTCCCGATCATCTTCAGAAAATTTGATCGAAAAATTGAAGAAGTTTCGATCAGGATTACTATCATTTGTATCTGACTTGAACATGAATATGTTCTGTTTTGTTATAAAAATTATGGTTCGTTTTATTCGGGGTCAGTTTTCACTCAATAGTTCTAATTTTGGCTTCGCAGTAATTAGAATTAAATTAACAGGAAGTAAAAGAGTACTCTAATTAAGATGAAATACTATTGATTTTTATTTGTAAGTTATATTTTTAACTTAGATAATGATGCCCCAGATGCGATGCACCTTTTTACAAACGATGGGCGATCATTTTGTTAATCTTATTCATTCGTATCAAAGCAAAAGGCGTTTATATCGTTCACATTTATTTATTTATCATTACTTAACTTTATCAAGCAGTGGAATCGTAAAAAGTTTTTGTCCCAATCAGAGCATTATTTTCTATGAAGGTCAGTAAAATGGTCTTTTCGTATTTGAAATTCGCTTTTGAAAAATAGGGAAAATAAAGCCCACCCGCATTTTCCATTTTTTCGCCGATCGTCAATAAATGCAAATTTCAATTGCTTTGGATGCGAACTTACATCTTTTATTTTGTTGGCTCTTAAGTTGTTTTGCATCCTGCGTCACAGCGAAATAAAACAAGTTAGGAAAGTGTACAATGTATCACAAATGGGCGGGTTTCGTGCAATGAAGTATTAGAAAGAAATTATATACCAGTACGTAAGAGAAATAGCGTTTTAAAGTTTTTTCTTCGCCATAAATAATCTATTTTCTTCCTATTTAAAAATATTGCATGCACACGTAAGGAAATTAAACGTTTGTTTGTGAGATTGTTTGTTAGAACAATGAAGAAGTAACCGTGCAAGAAAATTTGTTCAACTCGAATTAAGACATTCTTGATTGATTTTCTCGATAACGGCTACTCCTACGATAAAAATATATAAGAAAGAAAATACTCTTCTTTACTGTTTCTACAACTTTTATTTGAAAGATATTTTGATATGACTAATACTTTACGAGATATGAGGAAGATTTCATTTTTTGTCGCCAGTAAAGTGGTACCGCTGATTGGCGTACGTGATTTATTTTTGCGATTTTCTTATTATCTTTGATTGTAAGTCCTTAATATCAAATTTCTTGAAAATCCGTTCCGTAGAAGCTGAGAACGAACGTGCGGACGGACGAACGGACTGACAGACCGACGATAATAGGCGCTCAAACTGGAAGCGAAACGTGCTTAAAAAGGAAACCATTGATTCATGAGGCTTGGCAAGAATTATTTCATGCGAACGAAAATGAAGATATCAAAACGTTACGGTGAAAACTGAAAAAATATGCCTAAATGTATATGCTGTTGAGAAAAGATTTTATAGAAAGCGTAATTTTTCCTGACCGAAATTTATCTCCCGATATTCTACCAGGAAAGTTAACAAAACAGGTCAACTACCCGTGCACTAACGTGAATCAACAAACGATATTTCCACGAGATTTTTTGTATGACCCGTTTTTCTATTCTATAACATTTTAGTATTTTAAATATAATTATGGGATTCATTTCATCTTTTGGCGATTCTATTCTAAAATTTTATCTGGAATTATGGCTTTTATTCAAATTTATTTTTTGTTCATTTTTATTCAATTTTTAATAGTTTCGTTACAAAATTTAATTCCCATGAACAAAAAAGTAAGCCTTGTATTTATTTATCGCAACATGAAATAAAAAAGGTAGTTTGAAGTTTATAAATTTTTATCTCTCTTATTCGAGTAAAAAATGGCAGATCCGCTTTTTTTTATTATAATTGTTCATTAAAGAATATTGATAAATGTCTCTCCACTCAAGTATGTTGTTAGAGACAGAATGGGATGAAGTGAAAATACGTACGTAAACCATCACTACCGGGGGATTATCTACTCAAAACGGAATATGAATCCCTGCCGAGTTACCATAGCAGTTTTATTAAATACGTAGATGCAAAATTTCTGATTCTCCTATAATTTTCTTACACTGTAAATCATTGTTTTATCATCGAGGCCTGTTTTTGCTTTCTTTTCCTCCTTTTCACAAAGTGTTTTCCTATAGTGGATCTTTCGTTGATAAACCAGAGAGACCAGAAAAAATTTCCTGTGAATACTTTGCGATAGTTTTAGGATCTTTCAACATCATCTCGTGAAGTAAACTAGGGCAAATATTTACATTTAAATTATGCAACTTCCTGCGCTGTAGAAGTCACGAACGGACAAGTTTCTTACTGCTTTCTCCTCCAAATAGTTTTTATGTAATACATACTATTCATTAGGATTATTTTTTGGGAATCACAATGATTTAAATTTCGCTGAGAATGTATCGCGTAATACTAACCACGTTGAAATATGGGCAGGACCATTAAAACATTTTTTTAATCGGGGAACTGGATCGTTGCAAATAATCGTGCCTTAATACGATTTTCATATTTTTGTCCCAATTAAAGATAGAATTATCTCACTAAGCTTATGGTTGGGAAAATCAAATACGAATTTTGGTTACAAAACAGTCTTCGTCAGTGGAGGTACACAAGCAGTAGATTCTAAATTTTCTTTCATTCCAAAGGTTAAAAATTTTAAATAATTTTGAGTCAAGAACATAAGGCATTGGGTGCAATATTATTAAAGTTTTGAAGTTACTCGGCATTCGAAAGGCTCCAGGACGTAAAATATATACTATATTTTAACTTTTATGAGATTCGTGGACTGCTGAGTACACTGTAACATATGTCACTAATCCGTGTAATTAGACAGGATCGAGAACATTGTAGGAAACCAAAATATCGATATGTGACATTTAAGTACTAAAAAAATCTCTTCCAGCGTGTAGACGTACAGTAGCATTTGGACATCAGAAGCATCATCCAACACTCAATCCTTTATTTCCCTAACACATTTTAAAAGAGATCTATCCTTGCATTTTCAATTCCTACGTCACGTCGTAACTAGATCCTCCAACCTCTCTACCCGCACAATAGTGAGCACCTCCTCAATCTTATTCCCTCCTCTTCTTATCCTCCCCTCCTCCTCACCATATCCGACCCTCATCCCTCTTCTCTCTTTCAATCCTTTCTTCCGGTATACCCTTCCGGCCCACAACTCTGCTTCCTCTCCCGTCCCCTAGGGTTTACTTCCCCCTATACCCTCTTTCCCCCTAACCTTAACCTCACACCGCCCACGTCTGCCGTACTCTCTTTCCAGACTGAACACAATGGACGACAGATACGCGACTCCCACTCTACCTACCTCCTACAGCCTCCTGCATCCCGTCGCCGCCTCCGCCTCCGCCGCCTACTCGCTCCTCCCACCGTTCTCACCTCTCCGCCCCCGTTTCACGAAACCTTTCCATCATCCTCCAATCCATTTTTTCTCTCCTAACCTTCCTCACTCCTCTCTCTCTCACTCCCCTCTCTCCCTAGTTACCTTCTTCCCTCATTCTTACCTATCCCTCCACACACACTCCCTTCACTACCCATCCCCCCAATTTCCCTTCCTACACCGTCAGTCCCCCGATCGACCCCCCACTGTTACTCCCATTCAAGGCCCACCTAGATCCGATCCTCCACCATCTACCACCCTCCTTCCCACCGGCGTCCCTCCCACCGGCGTCCCTCCCACCGGCGTCCCTCCCTCCGCCGCCCCTTCCTCCGCAGCCCCTCCCTCCGCCTCCCCTCCCAGCACCGCCCCTCCCCCCGCCGTCCCACCCCCCCACCATCCCTCCCTCCGCCATACCTCCTCATGGCGTCCCCCTCTCCGCCGTCCATCCTCATGGCGTCCCTCCCTCCGCCTTCCCCTACTCCGCCATCACTCCCTCCGCCATCCCTCCTCCCGCCGCGCCGTCCCTCCATCAGCCGTCCCATCCTGCCCCGCAGTCCCGTCCTCCGCTGTCACTCTCCCTGCCGTCCGTCCCCCGCGTACACCTCGTCCCTCCCTCCGCCGCCCCTTCCCTCCGCCGCCCCATCCCACCGCCGCCCCTTCCTCCGCCTCCCCTCCCAGCACCGCCCCTCCCCCCGCCGTCCCACCCCCCCACCGTCCCTCCCTCCGCCATACCTCCTCATGGCGTCCCCCTCTCCGCCGTCCATCCTCATGGCGTCCCTCCCTCCGCCTTCCCCTACTCCGCCATCCCTCCTCCCGCCGCGCCGTCCCTCCCTCAGCCGTCCCATCCTGCCCCGCAGTCCCGTCCTCCGCTGTCCCTCTCCCTGCCGTCCGTCCCCCGCGTACACCTCGTCCCTCCCTCCGCCGTTCCTCCCCCGGCTTACTCTCCGCCCGCCGTCTCGTCCTTCACCGCCTTCCCGTCCTCCGCCGGACCTCCCCCTGCCTACCCACAGTTCACCGTCCCTCCCCCCGCCTACCCCCCGCCCGCCGTCCCTCTCTTATATTTCTTCCCCCCATTCGCCCTCCCTCTCTGTCTGTCTTACCAACTCTCCCACCTTTCCCATCTGTTTCTCCTTCTCCCTCCATCTCTTCATTCATCCTTCAATCCTTAATTCACACCTCTCCCTATCTCCTCTCATTCTATCCTCTCTCTCACTTTTTATCTCCCTTTATCCCCTTCTTCCATTTTCTTTCTCCCGCTATTCTAGTCTCACTCTTTCTCTCCCTAGTTCTATTGAGCCAACGCCGACCAGGGGAGGGGAAATAGAAGATAAAAATCTGGCAAAAATAGCTCCCGATTCCATCGGTCCACCCATTTTGGTCAGGAGAGACGATTGTCGCATATTTCAGCGAGGATTGGCACCTTAGGGAGGGGAACAGGGAATGGAAAGTGACTGGGAGTTCTGGAGGCGTTCGTCGTTTGTTTTAAGGTTTATTTGCGTTCGGGATGGGTTTTTACACCACTTGGACGGATTTATTTAGCAGTCGTAAGCAAATAAAATGGACATTTTCGGGACATGCGTGATTTATGGCACGCTACGATAATAACTGTTTTATTGTTTTGCAAATTGGTCAAATATCCGACGGGGGCGTTGACACACAAAAGTTGTTGGTTCAATCGTAAATTAACTGTTTTTAGAGTTAGTCTTTCCTAATATTCTGTATCTATTTCATTAGCACATTATTGGCCATCATCTCCTTGAAGTCACGGACACAAGATAATATTTAGTATGAACACTAAAGAATTTCTTTAAATATTTTTCGGAGAAATAAATTTTCTCTTCTAGTATGGAAAGCTGCAACATTCACAATATTAAACAGAAATAATTATTAATAAAAAAAATATTGGTTACTCTTTATGACCTCGTAGATTCCTTTGTCTCTTTTGAGAGGTTATTAGTAACAGACTGATAGTAGCAACGTTGAAAAATAATAATAGTATGTACAAAAAAAGGAACGGGAGTGCAGAAGTGAAGGGTGATCGTGCGTACCAAATTTTTAGGTTTTAAAAATATTACTAAATGTATCACAGAATTAGATTGAAGGGTCGTCTACTAAACTTTTTAAAAGAAACAATTTGTACTTACACATGATGCTCATTAACCTGTCGAAAGATAGATTTTTTCTGGGATGCATTCACCTTTATTTCGATATTAGCTCAGCTAAAATTATGAAAGTGAATACTAAAGGTGTTAAACGTTTGGTGCTATAATTAAGATATGGATAAAAAATCCTAATTATAATCACTATAAGAATCTGTCATACAAAGCCATAAATACAAACAAGACGCTAAGAAAATAATGTATGAATTCCTAATAAAGCCTCTATTAATTTAACGGATTGAAGGGTATGCTGAGGGAGTTTAGTGCTAACCCATCAGGAGGAAAGGGAGCATCTAATGTTTTATGCATATTATAACTCTAAGTAAATGAATATAATAATTTTTCATGTGCATGTTTGAACTTACCTCTGTAGACTCCTGACATGTAATGCAAAAGACATTGGAAATATTAATGTTTAACTTTTACTGCAAAAAAATTAATTGGGTTAGCACATCATTACCATGAAGAAAATCGTTTTTATTTAATATTCATGAAGACAGTATGATTTTTTAAAAAATTCTGCTTAGTCCTCTTAACAAGCAGAAAGCTCAATTTAAAAGTCAAGGCATTAGAGTAACACCGAAGCACTTATCACAATCATAGAGTTCCAAGTATTTTAATGTAAAAGTAAAAGCTTTTCTCTAAATTGAAAAAATCTTTTAATGCACATGGAATTATAAGGAATGTATTGTAGTATCTTACTGAATCTATAAAGTTTCAATTCAAAACGAGAGAAGAAATATTATAAACAAATCCTCGTTATTTGGATAACAATGAGTGATATTTTCATTAGCTTTCTATATTAGAACTACTTGTTATATGGGATACATAAACCTTGAAAAGTGCAAGTTGTTACTTTCATTGCTTCCTTCTAATTCCACACCTTGCAATTCTGAATAACAGATTGGCTAAATTAAACTTAATATTAAATAACATTTTATGGAACAGTAAAAAACAATTTTATTTTTATATGCACTTTTGGCGCTCGTGACTTGATGAACGATCAATTACATGTGTTACGATCTAAAAGAATAAAATTAATCTTAAGTTTAGAATGTTTAAAGTTACTAGGAATCCTTTCTAAATACATAGTTTTAATGTAACTAAAAGTGTTTTCGCGAAACGAATTCGCCTCCTTTAAAGGAAATACATTTACATTTGCATGAATACCCTGCAAGCCGCCAGAAGCAGGGGGTGTCACAGCACCGAATGAACTCTAACTAATGCATCTGTTGGTCTGTCTTACCGTGTCTGGGAAAAAAGATCTGTAATATTTCTCGGTTGTAGCGAATATTTCGACGTATTTTTTCGTACGCTCTGATCTTATATTAAGCTCACTAACGCCGATGGGTACAACTATGCAGCGTACGTCTTCAAAGAATTCGGAGCTTTTAAACTTTTCAAATGGTTTCCTTTTGTAATCAGTTCTTCTACTCTTCAACGTGGGCCATTTCCGGTCACTCAAGATCTCTGATACACTCGCATCATACCGATATTCTCCTCTTACAAATCTAGCCGCTCTACGCTGGACCATTTCGAGTTCCCTAGTTAAGCCCTCTTCAAAAGGGTTCCAGATTACGCAACAGTATTCCACGACAGTTCGGATTAGGGAAAAGTATGATATTTCCTTGACATTCGAGGGGCATCCCCGTTGGACTCTAGAGGAAAGCCCTTGAACCCTGTTTGCCGATGTTTTGACGGTTTTGTAATGCTCCCTACCAGACAAGTTGCTACTGATTGTTAGTGTGACTCCTAGGTATTTGTAACTATTTTAGCTTTAATCCAGATATTTCGTACGGGTAACGGGCGAAATTCATGGAACGTGTGAAATTCATTGCGGCGAATTTCTCTATATTCAGGTCTAGTTGCCAATTGTTACACCACTTCGTAATAGCCTGAACGTCCCTTTGCAAAGTATTCTAGTCGTTTACTGTGTTGATTTCACCATACACAGGTAGCAAAAACTTGATAAGTAGGAAAACAACTTAAAAGATCGGCACACAATTAGTAGACAATGTCAGACTGAAATCAAATTCGGAGTAGTTTAAGGAAGCCAACAAATGAGTTCGGCGTAAAGTGGAGGAGTTTCGAGCAGTAGAAGCTCACGAATAGGAATCGCCACTAATGGATCCAGAATGCAACTCTGTTTACTGAGCAAGAAACAGCTACCCATGTGGTCACACACATTGTAGTGAGAGATACCTCTAAGAAATGTCTTTTTAGGCGCGTTTCGCTTCCAACGTGAGCGCCTATTATAGTCGGTCCGTCCGTCCGTCCGCATGTTCGTTCTCGACTTCTACCCAACGGATTTTCATTAAATATGATATTAAGAACACAATCAAAGATAATAAGAAAATCGCAAAAATGAATCACGTACGCCAATAAATTAGGGGTACCACGTTACTGGTGACAAAAAATGAAATTTTCTTCATATCTCGTAAAGTATTAGTCATATCAAAATATCTCTCAAATAAAAGTTGTAGAAATAGCAATATATTTTTATCGTAGGAGTATCCGTTAAAGAGAAAATCAAACAAGAATGTCTTAATTCGAGTTGAATCTTGCATGGTTACCTACTTCTTCATTGTTCTAACAAACAATCTCACAAACAAACGTTTAATTTCCTTACGTGTGCATGCAATATTTTTAAATTTAAATAGGAAGGAAATGGATTATTTATGACGAAGAAAAAACTTTAAAATGGAATTTCCCTTACGTACAGGCATATACTAATTTCTTTGTAATACTCCACTGCACGAAACGCGCCCATTTATGATACGTTGTACACATTCATAACTTGTTTTAAAGGTGCAGTAGGGAATTTCCGACTGTACACTCGTGTTAAGTCATGACGTAAGCACGGTGATAATGTCCAAGAATCCTTTCACTCTGACCGGCCGGTCCCCAACCTTGACTAAAGCATCCCACGCAGAAACACTAGACCCAAAGGATTCTGCACCTCCTACCTCCTAGTCGACCTTCTGTACCTTTCACTCCCTCATCCCTTCCATCCCACCCGTAAGGTATACATCTCCCTTATCGAACACCCTCTTTCTCTGTAACTGGTCGGTAAAAAAAGCTTTTCTCTTCCACCGGCCGCACCACTTAAAAAAAATGACATTTTTTCAGCGAGACTCCAATCTGTCTTTATCAGTGGTATTTCATTCTTATCTCGAAGGGAAATCTTTGCCAATTTTTTTCGCGATATTTTTTTTTCGGACTCCGACGAGATCAGAGGATCTTGTTCTGTTTGTATGGCCGTATAGATACTGCGTATGATGAAAAAAAATATTTTTTTAGGGTTTCATTTTTTTTATTTGCCTCTCGCGTGAATGGTTTCCTAGCGTCGAAAGAATAAGGTCGCCATTAATCATTCATGCGTATTTATCTCTCCGCACAAAACTTCACCTGTTTTTTTGATTTTTGGATGCGCGTTTTCATACGAACCTATGATTTATCTCCATTGAAATAAAGATACACATAAAAAGTCATGTTTTACGATAGATTTTTTGCCGAGGGGTATATCAATATTTAAGGACATTTCTATGCAACACGATTCCTTTTTAATTAATGTTACCTTACGGAAATTATAGTTTTCCTAAACTTTCACTTTTGGTAACAAATGGTTGTATATTAAAATTCTCTGTCAAGAAAATATTTATGGATTGTATGTTTCGATGCACATACCAGTTATTTTATACTGTTAAAACTTGTACGATGGATATATCTTACAGTTAACAGAGATAGGGAAATTTAAGGAAAATGAAAACGTTTTAAGTTTGGTTCAAAACAGTCAGTTTAGTTTTAGCTTGAAGAATTTATATATTTTTAAGTTATAAACATTTACTGAAAGTACTAATAACCAAATAAATTTTCGTTGAATATTATAGATAAATAAAGTGAATTAATTAATTAATAGACATAATTTATTATCAAATTAAAGAACTTTATTATTCAATAACAAACTCTTAAGTCCGATAATTATTCAAGTTCGGTTTAATTTACTGTTGAATTCTTGAGAATCAATGGTCAACATTCACAATAATTCTTTACATAATAAATGAAACAGTATTACATGCAATGACACTTGAATAAGCAAATTTGTGTTTCCGCATTTGTATTATAAATGGTCAATAAATCGGATAAAATTGATTGTTACTAATATAAGACTTCTAATAAAAGGAAATTTGTTTTGAAATTTGAACCTACGTGGAAATTATGCGTCTAAATATCTTTGAATATATTTTTTCACATTTTCTGATTTTAAAATTTTATAGCTGGCTAAGCATACATTCATGGTCACTTATATAAAAAATTGAAAATTGTTTCGATTTATAAAAAAATCAACTGAAATATGGCTCAAAGTTTTAATACGCGTTTCGTGTTGTATAAGCATAGCTTTAAGAGCTCCCTCGAATTTTTGCTTGCCTTAAATTAAAATAAAATTTGTGGTTCAGGTGAGCTTTTCATTAAAATTGAAGTTTTTCCAAATAAAAATTTCATCGTGTCATTGTAGGTATTTCAACCACTTAACGGGATTTGATTCACAAAACTGGCCCTTCATCCCGGCGAGTTATCCATTCAACTCTCTAGAGATGGTTTTTGAATGATGAGAAAAGTGATACCTCAAAACGATATCAGCAGGTGTTACATTGTTAGAATCATACCGCTAGGGACGCATTCAAAGCGTGTGCGAATATTGCTGTATGATTGGATTTGATTTACGGCGCCGCAGAAACAAACCGGTTTAGCCATATCTCCCACGAGGACATTTTCGAAACAAGTAATAAAACATCGAAATATTATTGTTTTTGGTAATTAATTCAAACGTTCTCGAAAAATGCCTTTATATACCATAAAACAGCGCAATGCGTCCACAAAAAGGTAGAGACGCGTGAAACGAAAACACTACCCTTGCGCTGTCATCGGGAAGAGAATAAAGTAAATAAAAATTGATGCCTAGTAAAAAAAAAGTGCCTCGCCTATCACTGGCGGGAGATTTTTCGGTAAAGCGGCCTCAGGTCACGTTTTCCCGACCCAGGAGGCGTTTCACGGGTATCCTCCTGCGGAATACTGAAATATTCCTCACCGCATGCTTCTCACATGCACAAGTCCTCGCGCAGAATTACTTCACCTCCTCATCTGCCAGCTAACCACCGAACGTCGAAAACTCCTGTTCTCTTTTTGCTTCAAAGGGACGCGCGAAGGATTTGGTCGTTCTCCTTCGTTTTGTAATTGGAGCATTAAAATGGAAGACGCGAGAGTTTATCTACGGCATCACTAAAGCAGGAATCACTTTTCGACGGGTTCGTCCAATTAACTTCGCTGACTGAATCGTGGAATCGCTCGGAGATTCAATTGCGCAATTTGACTGTTTTTTCGGTGGAATACGTAATGCAGGGATGGCAAATGCGTGGCACGCTTGCCAGAAATGGCACGCGTAAGCTTTTATTTTCTGTATAAAATATGAAATTTCTTAGAGAAGGAGTAAACTAGTAGAACGCAAAAAATTCTACTGGTTCACAGTGCTTTCTTGGCAGGCGACTCAAAAATCATTTGCCATCCCTGACGTAATACCTCAATGGAAAGGAAAGGATTTTTTTTTTATGGCTTCTAGGAACGTCAGACGTTTATTTTACTTTACTTAAGCGGATACATATTGATCAACAATAATGTCGCTGATATACGTGGAATGTTAAATGTTTAACTAATTAAAAGAAATGTAAAGAAATGTTTTTTCCGAATTAAATATACAACGCCTCGCATAACGCAACCTGTTTGCCAGAGAAAACAATGGTAACCATCTTTTATAAAGTGTATCAACGTTCAGGGAAAATGTTGCCATTTTCAAGTAAATTTTAAGTTTTTAATATGTGCATTAGTTTTTTTTAAATATGGCCATGTGTAAAATTCTTTATATAACAGGGAAGAAAAACTCAAAGTCAAAGAAACAATGAAAATGCTTCATACGATTATCGAATAGTACTTTATATGTAGTAAATTCTCAACTATGTGCATTCTGCGAGAAAAATCGAGAAAAACACGGGCACACAACAACTGTTGCAATGTCAAAATACAAAAATCGCATTGAAATTGTCATATTTTAATATCTCCCTAAAGGAATAAATGTTTAGTGAAATTGAATTCCTTTTATAATGTACAACGAACAAAATTGCGAACTTTATCCTGAGCAGGGACAAAGCATTTATAAAGGTTCCCTTTCATTTATTATTCATGTAGCATTTTTTCGTTATTAGAGAAGAAAATGCACTTTAGAGAAAGGTTCGGTCACTGACATGTTACGCCTGGTCTCGATTTACCTGGCAGCGAATAGAGGTATTTAAGTCATGCTCTTCTTCCGATATCCAGCGACGCTGAAAGTCAGGGATCTGGCCAGGTTACGTGATGCGTGTCACAAGTAAGTTGGGATCTCGACGCAGTAAACTTCGGAACAGGATAGCGAGTGACCTATGAGGCATATGAAAACTTCCCTAAAGGATTTCGGACCAAAATTTCATTTATACAATGCAAGGGTTTTCCTATATTTTCTACAAGAATAATTCTTGCAATATTCTATCGATAAATTTTGAGAAAGAGACTATACACAGTGAGCAACCCTCCGAATAACCATAATATTAATCTTGAAGGAGAATTTACTCCACGCCAGGGACCAAACACGCAGGAAATCTCACTCACTCCGGGTTTAGGGGGAATTACTCCAAAGCCAAGGACCCTTTTTTTGCTCACACACGCACAAATACACGCCTGCTAAAATCCTGCGCATGAGTACTTTCTTTCTAAAAAAAATGCCTAAATACGCATTTCTAAATCCATGATTCCATAAAAAAAAACGAAGAATCACGAGTTAGGGAGAGTATAAGTACAAAGAGTGTAATGAGAAGGTAAAGAAAGGGGGGGGGGGAAGAAATAGTTACAATGTAGTGATGGGGAAGTTAGGAAATCCGTTCGAATGACCGTTATTCGAAAGAAAAAGCAGTGTTTCCTATTGAACCTGTGTCTTGATTAAGGATTGTGTCTTTGTTTTGAATAATGAGTATACCCGTTTTCTACTCTTATGAAGCTTAACCGTGGCGCAGCGAATAGCCAATCAGGGCTTTTTCCCCTTCCACCACCATTTGAAGTTTTCGAGAGGCGCGGGAAAGTAGTACGCTCTTGCCCGATTTCCGCTCTTGAAGAAAGTCGCATGCGAACGCTAAGGCGTAAACGTGGTAGATCTGGCAACACAGTCGAGCTCCACATCGACAGTCTCTCGAGCTTTCATTGGCTGCAGCAGTAAGCATACAACTAGGATTTTCAAGGTCAAGCTTCATAAGAGTAGAAAACGGGTATAAACATTCGGCCGTGTCTAGAAGGTAGTGACTGGAAACAGGTTTTAATAATTGAAGATGTTTTGAAGAAAAAGAGAGTTGGGTCTGAAGTATATGAGTTGCTACACTGGGTTTATCAAAGTTTGCATTTTAAAAATATGTTGTGTTCTTTGAACCTAGTAATGATTTTTCTTTTTGTTTGACCAATATTAATTTTTTCACAATTATCGTATATAATTTTGTAAATCCCGGATTTTTCATGCATAGGGATAGGAACCTTTGGGTTACCTAGCAAGCGAGGGAGATGATTATTGGAGTAAAAGGCAATTTTAAACCCAGAATCGCGGAAAATCTGTTTAAGGCCTCGTGTGTACTGCGGAAAGAAATGCGAAAAATGTCGGCGATGGCTGGGGTTGTGGAACCTTGAACGTTTGATTTATGCTTGTGTTTCTTTACGGAATTATGTATGAAGTTTTCAGAAAACCCATTTTTAAAGCGGTGTTTTAAAATGAAAGATAATTCTTCTGGAAATCTGAATGGTTGAATGGCACACGGAGTAATCTATGAACAAGGGAATTGTAAGGAAAAGATCTAAGAATGGTAGAGAGTTATTGTTTTCTGTTTTAAAAGTGAATTTAATGGATGCGTATTCTTAATTAAGATCATTTAAGGAATCAGTATTGTATGTGCTTGTGTCGAAAATAATAAAAATATCATCTACATACATATGTCAAATGTCAGGAAAATACTGGAAACTGATTTTGCATTAATGTTCAAAGAAATTCATGAATAAATTGGCCAAAAAAGCCAAAGTGAGTTCCCCATAGCTGTTCCATCATGTTGTTTGGAAAATTTTGAATTGAATTGGAAAATTTTTGTCCCATGCAGAGTTTAGAAAGTTTAATGTATTCAGCGGATAGTTCGGCCGAAACACCTATATTATTCAGCCACTCTTCGAGAAAACTAACTTTAGTGTTGTTGGGATACTAGGGAAAAGAGACGAGACATCAAAAGACACTTGGAACTCACTGAGGATTAAATCTTTGGTTTTTAAAATGAAATCTTCAGTATTTTTAATACCAGAATCATTTGAAGGAGAAGGTAGGTTGTTAAATTCGTCAACTAGCCATTTTGAAAGGAGATAAGTGGGATAATCAATACATGGCACAATAGATCTCATAGGAATTCCAGGTTTGTGGACTTTAGGCAAACAATATAATTTTGTGATAGGATTTGAAGCTGTTATCTTAAAACGAAAGACCTTGTCTATCAGTTTTGGACAGTTTTTAATATTGTCCTTGGTAAAAGAAATCAATTTATTACGGGGATTTTTTGTGAGAATTGAGTAAGATCCGTTGTTTAGTAGTTGTTCAACTTTATCAAAATAATCCTGCTTATTAATGATGGCAACGGAATTTCCTTTATCGGCTTTTAAGTAAAGGTTAACAATATTCATTTAGATCACGGCTACAGAAAGGAAATCTATTAAAACTCACCAAGCGTAATAGATAGAACCTGAGCAAAACGTTTAAGATGGAGGCAACGCTGTAACAGAAAGCCAATGGATGGCCACTTAAGAGAGGTTTAAGCACTATTCGCATAATATCAGTTAGTCTGTATCACAAAGGAAATGTATTCATTTCTAAAAGGGACGGCGTAACTCGATCTAGGTACGCCTTTGAAGTTTGCAACACACACAACGTTTTGACCTGCCTGTTGCCTAAAATGCAGGCGTCTTAATTCTAACGCGATATTTTAATCCCACTTACAATCTATATCTGCATACTTCAAAACGCTATTATTGATTATTTCAAATCAATCTAAAATTCTTATTTAAAACTAAAAATGTATGAATTTTGCTTAAAAATTGTAGTTACGGAATGTTTATATGACACACGAAAAAAATTGTCACTATTTAAATACGATCTATTTCCCTCAATTTAAACGCAAATTACATCGAAATGATACATAAATTTGTAAATACAGTCCATAATTCACTCAGTGAATAATTTATAATGTAGCATTCTATTATTTTTAATTATAATAAGATATTTCGTATGTTAACAAGTGAAGAAGGAATTGCAAAGAAAATTACATAAGACGCTTTTTTAAAAGAATAATAAAGTAACAACATTCCCCAGCAGAACAACCTATCTTGAAAATTTTGCATCTTTAATAAAATTCAATATTTTAATTATGAAAGTACATTTTTAGAGCTACGTAATTTCACTCTTGTTTCGAAAAAATAATTAACTAAACTAACAGCAATCCATTTTACCATTAAAACGTTAAGCAGCATATCACGTAAACTTTCATTAAAAAACAATTAGCATTAAATAAAACGAGAAAATATTTCATAGAATACAAATTTAGAACTGTGTAATTTCACTTACTTTCGCTTAATATTATACTTATTTATTTACAGTCGTTGTTGTGAATACGGACAACAATACGAAAGCCATAATAGACTCGTATAGATAGTTCGTAAGGAGTTGTATAATATCCTCTTAAAAGGCAAACGGACAGACGGACGGCCCCCAAATTTTTTTCATATCTAGTCCGAATGTAGAACCATATATGCTGAAAATTTAGTATTTGTAGCTTACGTAATTTTTGATTTATTTTGTACACGATCAGATAGACAGATAGACGGATGACCCGAATACATAAGCTCTTTTTACTTTCTCCATAGGTAGTATAGAGAAAGTATTGTGAACACGAAAAAAATCGACCGAGATTTCAACGGAAATACACGTTTTGAGGTCCCTAGAACACGTTTAGACTATTTTCGGAATGATGTATATGTGTGAGTTTGTGTTTGTGTGTGTGCGTGGATGGATGGATGTATGTGATTGTGGGCGCTCTAACTCGAAAAGTACCTACTTGTCATATTAATACCAAATTTCATATATAACTCCTTAGCATGAGCACAAAGAACTGATTAGTTTTTGGACAATACCGGTTAACCGGAAGTCGAGGTTTATTCGATACCCGATTCGGTTCTTGCGATATTTCTCCGTTAAAACATCATTATTGTATATACAATTCTATACAAAGGTTATAGAGAATGTCATTTCCTACAACTTTCATTTGAAACAATTTTCAATAGCAGTTATTGTTTAGGAATTATATATAAATAATCGGTTTTTCGGTTTCCGTCAAATATCTCCGTAAAAACATCGTTATTAGTAATCTTCGTGAGGATCAAAGTTGTAGAGAATAATATTTCTTCTAAGTTTTGTTTGAAACAAATTTTTGTAGAAACACCCATTTCGGAGATATTTAACTTATTCTTAAATTTGCAGTATACAGCGCCACCACCATGTAGCGGTGAATTCTGTAAACATATTCAAAATATACCGTATTAGTCCGAATATAAGGCGAGGTTTTTTCAAAAATTGTCTTTCGGGAAAGTGGGGGTCGCCTTATATTCGGGTCCTTAAGTATGAAGAAGTTACGTAGTTTTTTTGGATTTTCTCATTGGGAAAATATATTATATTCGGGCTAATACGGTAATTTACGGCAATAAGGAAGACTGTATTCTTTTACGATACGAAATAATAATTTTGCCTTATAATGCTATTCATAATAATTTAAATATCTATACCCCAAATATGGAGAAAGTCTTGTGTTGGCCAAATCAAATGTTAAATATTACAAATATATATTAAAAAATTAATTCATAAATTAAAATGATATAACAAAAACAGGAATTATGTAATTTCATCTTAATAAGAAATATTTCTTACCGTAGTCTTCCTCATAAACTATTGCCACTTTTGTCCAGTTTAGAAAAGTCATTACGTCTTGAAATGCCATGTTGAGCAGCTGCTGCGTTGGATGGAGATTTATTGAAAATTCCTAAACGATAAAAATAATTACAGGAATGTACCATTAAAGACTTACAAACTTGCTTCATATTAAATATATATTTTCTAAGAAACAGTAAATATTGCGTGAAAATACCTTTTTTACATCGCTCTATACAAAGATAAAAAATTCTCTCGATAAAAACATAAAAAATCAAAGAGCATTTATTGCATACTATTAGAGACTACATTTTCGATAAAAGTTTTCTTCGTGGTATATTTAAGCTACATATAACGCATAAGCTAGGAAATTCACGCTTTTTCTCAATTTAACTACAGAATAACTATGAATTATGAATCTATATATCAAATAAGTATGTTTGTTTAAAAAGAGGAATGAAGATGAGAAATACATAATTCCTTTAACCAACCTTGTAGTCGGTGTCCAGATCTAGTCGGGCTTCGATGTGTGGTATATCAAGGGCGTCACAAATGGAATGTATATGAGCGCCAAGTAAAGGGTCGGAGGGTCCGAAAACTGCCTGGACACCCAACCGGACTTGCTGGCAGGCTGTGGAAAAAAGAGGAACGAATGATATTTGATTTCAGAACACTTGGAGTCTGGAAGAGTGCCAGAACAGTTTGGAAACAACGAATCCCAGATAAGAGCGTGATATGGATCATTCGTTTTAGAAGGAAATTCATGACACAGGACTGCCTGGAGTAATTTTTATGACGTGTACGATTATGATTAACATCAATAACTTCACAAAACATTCGAAATTCTTTTGGTTCACGTAGTATGTAGGGAATTGGTATTATGAAAGTGCTTAATACATATAGTCGTTATCTTAGTTCCCTGTAAGCTGCGCGACTGCGCGGCCGCGCAGCAGTTTTTGAAGTGCCGCGCACTAAATTTTTCGAGCGCGCACGATTGTGTGTATTTTAGAATATATCGGAACAGGACCGCGTCAACCCCGATGCATCTCCGCGCGCTATCGTCATGTAGGCGCGCATAGCGATATTCATTCCGCCCATGGATGAAAAAAATTAGAAGGAACTATGGCTCATTATATAATAATTTATAATGTGACTAAGAATAACGTTATTCAAATATGTCAATAATATACATTATAAAATAGAATTATGTTTCCTCAAATTTCAGTCATAATTTGTGCGATATTATTTTAGATCATAAATCTCTGTTTCGATAAAATACATTATTCAGAACTGGCTTCAAACTTATTTTTATTGAAAATGCGAATTAAATAAAAATTTCTTATTGCGTTATATTATTTGCATGTACGATATAATATAATCCTTTTTTAAACTTGAAATGCAGTTTACCCGGGAATGGCCTGGTTGAAAATAACACAAACTGACATGAATATTAAATTACACTCATCCGAAAAATACCAATTTCCCTATCAACCATTAAAGACAGACCTTTTCTCCTCAAATGTTCTACGGATAAGCTCTACCTGGTAGAGAAAGAGAAATTTCGCGAGACCAAAGTTCTTATCTCGAACCACTTTCTGTGAACAGGAGGTTTAAGAGTGGGTGAGAGAGAGAGAGAGAGAGAAGGTGGAGATAGATAGATAGATAGATAGAATGAGAGAGAGAGAGGGAGGGAGGGAGAGGGGGGGGGGGGGGAGAAGCGTACGTAGCTAGGAACAGAACTTTATTTCTAAATGACTAAGCGTGGTGCAAATTGAAGCACCGAGGGAAACGGTCAAAAAGAGGCGTCACCGGCGAAAGGTCGCTCCTCCGTCTTCTATAAGGAATGAGTCGGGAAGAAAGGAAGTTAAGAGGTAACGTGATAAAGATAGAAAGAAGGGAGAAATGGAAGAGGAGGAGGTTGAAATCGGAGGGAGGGAGAAAGGAAAAGAAAGAGAGGCAGCGATGAGAGGGAAGGAGATAGTTGGAATTGGAAAGAGAGAAGCAGGGAGAGATTGTGTGACAGAAGTAATTGGTAGAGAGGGCAGACGAAGTAGGGGGAGAGAAGGGGAAGTAAGAGCAAAGTAGAGAAGGTGTGGGGGAGAGAACGGCGTCCGAATCGGTCCGGAGGCGGAAAATTGGTGGGAAAGGGGGCGTGGCCGTAAAATTGAAAGAAAGGGCAAGGAAACGGAAAAAAAATGTGGGTGGACTTCGAAAAATGCGTAGGAAGTGAGGATATAGGGCGGTAGACGAAGGGTGTGGGAAAATGTTCCTCACACGCAAAAACTTTTAGGGGTATCAAGTAAAAGATGCTGGCGAATCAGAATAGAGAGATAAAAGAACTAAAACGGAGAGGGAACGACACGGATGGGAAACGTGATGAAGAAGAAGGTAGAAGAGAAAGGGAAGGGATATAATCTCAGGAATATGGGGAAGGATCAATGTTAAAGTTTGAATTGTGTGAGCCTCATGTAATGATAATTAGCCTATCAATTTTGAAAACACTCAAAATGGTGTATATTTTATAAAAAAAACAAAATATAACACAATTACTTAATATGAAACATGTTTATATATTTTCGTATCTACATTTCAATTCATGGCTATCTCTTCCAATTACTTCCAGTAGACTAGCGATTAGATTGCATTTTTTTAAAACTGGTGGGAAAGTATACATGTATAGACAATAACAAGAAGGAAGAAAAAATCGAAAAAATTTCCGTTCTATCGAATCCCTCTTTAAAATAGTTTAACCTGCATTAATCGAGACTGTAAGGAAAAACGCCTGTATTTATAAATATAAGTTCTAACTGGTGTAATTAATTCGTTTTGTAAAAACATAAGTTGAACATCACTGCATACTTTGTGTATCTCTTGGGTTGATAGATAGATACTCTTCATTTCTGTGCGAGATTGAGACTTCTACAATCTAATCCTGGTCGTAATTTAAGGAATAAGAATTCATTATACTGACTTCTTTGTTTAAACCGTTAAATTTAGGAAACATAAGTAAATCAAGGGGGAAATCTCCCTGAATACAATGAAATGTGTATAATAAGATGGCAGAAACGAGTAAGAAATGCCCAACCTTCAGGGTAGAGTCAAAAGAGGTAACTGAAAATGAGAATAGGTCGTGATAAATCTAGAATATTTCTTTATGCCATGAAGAGAACATAATATAACGGGGATGTAGTGTATGAATGGCATAGAAGGTAGCGGAGGATTAAGGGTGGGTCATCACTCATGGTCATTTGTCTTCCTCCATTCACGGGTAACACAACTCTGTGTCCGTGAATCATTAAGAGCGCTTCATTTAAAAATCGACAGCTTTTTATTTTTCGCGGCGATTAATTTTTCTTGATGACTCGGAATGTTGCCAATGTATTAAAGACTTAAAGAGTGGCTGAAAATTGCGGACGTTGGGCATCCTATGTTAGTCTGCTAAAAAGTAAACACCGAGAAGCAACAACGAAATATTTAAATCCATCTTAGAGGATTCCACTGAGAATTTCTGTTTTTTATTTGACAAAAACAAATTATAGACTACGTGGGTATCCTAATAATTGAACCTCCTGTGTACTTTAATCATATAATTATCGTTCAACGTGATTCATACAAGTGGAACCTACCGTATAAACTGAAAAAATAAAACAAAGAAACAAATGAAGACAAAAGGAGGGTGGTAATGGATTCTAGAGCGAGTTATATAGAGAAAGAGAGGGATAAAGGAATAAAGACGTGGGTAGCAAACTAAGAGATAAACAATGAAGAAAGAGGAGAATAATTAGAGAAATAAATAATATCGTAACATAAAGAGAAAGAGGATAAAATAACTAGAAAGAGAACTAAGATGTGGGTATAGTGAGCTCAAAAGTAAAATAAAATGAAACGCATATCATGTAGAAAACTCGTTAGTACAGTTAAAAATGTTGCGGAATCTTATCGCCATTCTGTTTATCGGATGCACGACGAATCACGTGGTAGAGGACTTGTTTTTGTCCCTTTTGATATCAAGTATAATAAACGCTGAATGCCGACCCTTTTGGGTGAAAATAATATTTACATTAACGATCGGTGGTGTTTATTTTTGGTCAGCCTACATATATACAAAAATAGTGGAACGAAGAAAGGATTCATGAGAGTTCGAGTATGAATGTTTGTTAATAGCGACAATTTCTATATCATTATATGAATAGTTATTCTATGTTTTCACAAGGCGGAGGTTCTCTCCTTTATCATCGTGATGTCTGTCGGCATCTAAATGAAACCGTAGGAGGGAGTTGGATTGGACGACGTCGGTAGGTTAATTAGCCTCAGCTCTCCAACTCTTACTCCTTTTATCATTAGGAGTTTTAAATAATATGTTATATGAAAACCATCTACATGATGTGTGAAAAGAAGAGAAGGTACTTTCCTGTTAACGGGAATACCTTAAAAAATGAACATGTACTCTTATGATTGTTTGAGAGGATATAACATTGAAAGGATATAGTGACGTAGTGTTGGATTTACGATATTTTATTTTAAAAACAACATTAACAGACACTGATTGGCCGGTCTCGACATTGACAAACCCAATCTCCGGACAACGTGGAGGGTTTCTTTGGTTCCGGGCGAGGCGAAGGGCGCGGTAGCGCCCGGAGACGACTAGCCATTACAACAAAGCGAGCCGAAGGCTCGTCGATATATCCTCTCAATTTGCGGCACAACAGTCAAGAGGATATTACATTGAAAGGGTATATTAACTTTGTTAGTGGGTAATCGTCTCCGGGCTCTACCGCGCCCTTCGCCTCGCCCGGAACCAAAGAAACCCTCCACGTTGTCCGGAGATAGGGTTTGTAAATGTCAAGACAGGCCAATCAGTTTCTGTTAATGTTGTACGCAAGTATGACATGGGGATAATACGTAAGTACCAGGTCCTGCGAAGGGTCCTGGAGGTATTTCCGTTAACAGGAAAGTGGTATTCCCGTTAGCAGGAAAGTACCGAAAAGAATAATAATGCTTTAGGAAAAATTACAGTTTAAAATAGTGTAGCAAAATGTAGATCAGTACTTTGGAGGTGTAACTAACGTTTAAACGCTGATGCAAATGAATTTCAATAACTTCATTGAACCCAATGTGTAGGAAGAGCAAGGTATTTTGTATTACGCGTGAAAAAGTAAATGTTCAACTGTCCTGCATGTGGGTGCGATTTTCGTGGACATCCTATCCTGCCAAAGTCGATAATGAGAGGGCGAGGAAGAAAAAATAGAGAAAGCCGGGTGGAAAAAAAAACAAAAAAGAAAAGCCCATATTAAACTTGGGAAAGAAAAAAGGAAAAGAAGACGGCGGGAAAGCGGGAATAGGAATTGTGTGGGCGGAAAGTTACAGACAGAGCTGAAAGGAGAAAAAAGGGACAGAAGACGATTCCAACGACAGCTTAACCTTTTATAACAAGGAACAGCAAGAGGAGGACATATCGGTGGATCAATGAGAATTTTTTTTCAATGAATGGGTGCTTATGAGTCTCTTAAGGAAATACTATATTCCATATATAGAATGTTGGCGTCGGTTTTGTGAGTTTATTTGAAAAGTTTCCGGGGTGAATCTTTTATTGACATATCGCGCTGTTGCTTACATTAGATGCCGAAAAGATGTCGTCCTTTTTATGAATTCAGAAATTATTAAGATTAAGATAAAATATCAACAGATTACCTAGAACTGACTTAATCGATAATTTCAATTGAATCGATTATAAATAAGATTTTTTTCACTTTAGCTTTTAATTCAGTATTAAATTTAGCATTGTTTTAGCTCTTTTTAAACAGATTTTTTTAAAGGTACTTCTACAGATCTTAAATTGGGAACGGTTAGAGAGAATTGGGCACAACCAATAGAAAAATCTAAAATTAAAAAAAAGTTTTTAGGGGTTTATTTTCAACCGTATTGTTCTCATTTCAATGCCCTTTAAGAAAAGCATGTTAATATAAGCAGCGCTTTATAATACCGCATTTTAAATTAATTAAAATTAAGATAGAATCTCGGGGCTAAAACAATTCTATAGCTGAATGAATGAAGTTTTTCATATTTAATGACTAAACCAAAATCTGTGCCAAACTGGCGTAAAATCCTGTTTTTCATCGGAAAGGGATAATTTCAATAAATGGAAAATCTTGACAATCTGTATTGTAATAGGTACGATTTAATGCTTTTTAATAGAGGACTGAGAGAATAAATTACAAACTCGTTTATTTCAAGATACGACGCATAAATATGACGTAATAATTTGAAAACACGATACATATATCGTATCAACTAAAACCCGACACATGTATATGATGGTGCCATAATTTTAATACGCGGAATATTTTATTACAAAAATACATGAGGATTGATAATCTACCTATATATCATAATAGCACTTTTTTAGTGCTTTTAATGAGAATTAGTAGGACATATTACAATGCCAATGATAAAAACTACGAGCCGATTTCCAGAGAATTTGGAAAATCAGGACAGATACCTTAACTTCGTGAAAAATGAGGGATGTTGTGAGAGAACTATTAGAATTTATTATCTTATTTCCGTGTGGATCTTGCGGATCGCATTGATTTATTTACGAGTTTAGATCTCGTATAAATAAATGCATGCATGTAAGATAGAGAAATATGAGAGCAGGAACAGAATACAAAAGACAGTGAAAATAAATAAAGAGAAAAATATTTTGAGAGTTAGGGTATTGTGAAGTAGAGGCAATGCTTCCAGAGAGGAGATGAAGGAAATGAGACAGATGCATATAATAGAACGGAAATAGAGCAGAATGTGTGAAAAATAGATACAGCGTGTTACCAAGGAATCTGTCGCTTAGGCGGATTTCAAATAGAGCGCGCAAAAAGAACATTGATTGTAACCGGTGCGGGGGGGAGGGGGAGGGAGGGGAGTCGTGAGCTAGAAGAGCCTCCCGGAGACAAGGGTGGTTTATACGGAATTGAAATATAAAAACGGGGAAAGTGCGAGTACGTTACGGAGGAAGAGGGTGATCTAGAATTCTGTAAGTAAAAAGAGATTTACGTGAAGTTCTCTAAAATAATCCCGCCATCTATATTTCTAGCTCAATCGGAAAATTATAATGCCTACGAGGATATCTTATACATATGCATCGTTTTTGGTTAATTATCGGTTGCATTTCGTATGCATGTTCATTATTTATTTATTTATTTTAAAATCGTTTGGATGGATGACAGAAAAGTATTGTTAGAGATGCATTTGAAAAGAAGAGATGGAGTGTGACCGGTTGATGAAAAGATGAATATTTGATGCCGGATTAAACGTTGAGTAACGAGAGAGGTTCAACGAAACGCATCCGTTTATGTACTTATATAAAGTGATGTGCGGACGTGAGAGGAGAGGGCATTGATATTATTTTGGAAGTTCAGTTTGTACAAAGAGAGGATAGATTGAGGACAACAGTAGATATTTCTAGCTCAATCGGAAACGATAGTTAGGAAAATTGTAATACCTACGAGGATATCTTATACATATGCATCGTTTTTTGGTTAATTATCGGTTTTGTTTCGTATGCATGTTCATTATTTATTTATTTATTTAAAAATCGTCTGTAATTTAGTCATCGATTCTACTGAGACTTATTTTCGTGGATTATTCGATCAATTTTGTTGCAGAATCGACGCAGGCCTTGATAGAGAGGTGCTTAGCGTGTCTAGTTCTCAATGCAAGGGCTGCGGGTTCGAATCCTACCGAGGGCATGGTCGTATGTGCTCGTCATAAATCTAATAAAACACATGTAATTGGGGAAACTTGTTTATGTTAAAGAACTTATTATTATTACTATTATTAATAAACATAACCGAGTGCCATTCGTTTTAATCGTATATATCTTAATTACTATCAAATACAGCTCACTACTGCTTCTGTAAAATAATAACAGAAAAGTGGCAAATATCTATCGACATACATGCGACTGATGTCTATATAGATACATGATCATAACTTCTTATGTACAGCTACGTATGACAGTGGCGGAGTGGAGTTTCCTGTTTTTGAGGGCACGTCGAAACGCATGGCCGTAAACAAAAAAAGGCAGATAGTTATGTTAAACGGTGAGATTGGCCTGGCGTAGAATGGAGGCAGCTGATAGGGTACGACGAAAGGCACGGATGTTCCGGTTTGTTGGGTTGAGTGAAGATAGCAGAGAGATAACGGAAAAGGTGGGAAAAGATATCACGGGCAGACGCACGGTGAGAGTTTTGGTACAGCGTGGCAAAAAACCATGGGAGGGACCGCTGAAAAGCGCAGCTGAGAATCTCAGTGAAAATCTTCTAAGAGAGCTTTTTCAATATAAATTAGAGTTTTGAAAGTGTCTTTCCATGAGTAACTTGTTAACTATTTACCCCTTCTGAAGATAAAATAGAGCAATTTTCTATTCTTTACATAAAACAAAAATTTTAGCGAATGAAAACCTATAATTATGCAAGTTTATTTATTACAGAAGGAATTATTTTAAATATCTAAACTAATTATGGCAAGCATGCCTATAACGTTATAAAATAAGAATTATTTTTTTAATTTCAAGATAAATTCTCTGATTGTCATAAAAAATGTATTTCTTTAAAGTGTTCTCGAAGTTCTATTGATCTTAAATCTTCGCACATTCTACGCCAAAACTTTTAATTCCTTTTCATTAACTTGAAGACCCAAATATAAGACGAAAAATTATTTACAAAAAGTCAATTGTAATGAAAATTTAGGCTATAACACATCTTATGATTAAAATCTGGAGTAATAAACTTATAGACTATTTATAATTTTACTATTTAAAAGTTTATTAGGCTCTTATTCATTCAAAATTTGTGATAAATGCTGAAATAAATGTATATTAATATCCTTTAATAAAAATAACTCATTTTCTGAAACGGTTTAAGCAGAATTTGATGTCAATGAAGTGTGCGAGCAAAAATGAATTACATTATAATTTTAATTAAAATATCCTAATTAGTGAGTTAGTGGCACTTTCATTTTCGGTTATAAAATGCGTAATTTATTTCTCCCACTCACAAACTCCAGGTATTTGAATTTATAGACGGTGAAAATATGGTAAAATGAAGCAAGCCGATTAATAAGTAGGGGTTAAAAAAATCTTTATAATTTTTCGAGAAAGAGTACGAAAAATGCCAAAGGATTCCCGTAAATTTTTTAATATTTTCCCTCAGAAATGCCCAGTCTGATTCCTTGCGGTTATTTTTTAATGGAGTTGGATCTCGTTCTTCTGAAAAATCTTAAGTGGTGGCGCTCAAGGGAAGAAAAGTTTCTTGATGTCACTGATGAGATACATAAAAGCTAAAAACGGGATTAAAATGAAAGCGAGGGAAAGGAAAATTAAAAGTAGTTGATATGGAAAGTGCATAAAAAGATAGAATGGGAGAGATATTACGAGGATAAGTATTTTTTAGAGAAAAGAATTAAAATTTCCGTATTAGTGAGATTAAATAAAAAATATTTTATTCCAACACTAGGTTATGGGTGTTATGAAAAAATTGCGAGTAAATAGTAATTAATACACATTCATGTTGTATTGGAATACTGGAAAGGCAACTGGGTAATTTTTTCCGTTTAAGAATATATATACTACAAGATGATATTGAATTTTAAAAATATTTGGAAAAACTAAATATTTAGTTGTGTATAATATACTCTTTGCGCTCCTTTTTTGCTAGGATAATAATTACGTAGAAACTTTCATATTGTTAAGTGTAACATTTTTAAAGGGATATGTCGAATTTAATGTAATTTTAATGTAAACAGTAAAGGTTTGGTATACTCTATGCCAATATTTTCTAGCGTCCTATTTACCTAATTTTCAATCTAAAAAGTCGAAGATATTATTCATGCAAATCCAATATCCGTCGTAGGATTAGTAACTCAAGCTCAAGAACAGATACGCAAAGTTAAGCGGGAATTTAATCTCATCAAGTTTGCTGCCGTAACTTTCACGATGCATCGTAGGAAGATATCTGAAGCTGGGATTAGTTTACTGGTTACGTCACTCCCGAAAGATATCACAGGAATTAATATCTTATCAGGATGTCGTGTTTCTACGTGCACATAAATGAAATTATTGAGAGCAAAATAGAAAATTCGTTGCAAAAGATATTGAAACTATGATGCAAATACAAAGACAAAATATGAAACTTCATCTTTAGAAAGCATTATTTACGATTCTATTATGAAAGTGCGATAACTCCTGATTCGTTCTCTTTTCTACCTCTATAATAACCTAATGCTTTTTCTATTGCTTAATATGTGTAGGTATATATGTATGTGGATAATTTTAACCTAGAACCGTTAATTCTATACATTTTTGGTATATTTTAACTGAATTATTATTAAATTTTTTTTACAAAGTTACGTGTGCCATTTTGGATTCACAAATGCGCACGAATAAACTGCATGTAATATGGTGGGTGGGATGTTGTCAATGGAGAGATGGTGTTCTTCAATTCATCCAAAGTGTGTGGATTTTGTCTACAATCATTATCTACTCTAGAGAGAGCTAATCTATCAATTGTTATGCTTTCCATCCTTTTATACAAGAAATTATTACTAGAATTAAAGGGTATTACTTAAAATTATCATCCTGTATCAAAACAAAATGCTACTACTTCATGCTCCTAAAGGACGATTTAATGAATATACTAAACTAGAAAAAAAACAAAATAATGCGGAGCTATTTTTAAATTTAAACATTTAATAGGAAACTGAACATATTATCGTCAACAAAAAGTAAACAATAGTTTATTTTTCACAATACAGAAACAAGAGGCTTCTATAGAAGATTATTCTCCCCATTCCGGGCACCACTCACAAATTATTTTAGGTCTGACGTCCCGTTTGGAGTGCTTCCGGTCCGTGTCCCTATCCTCCGTTACCCTCTTGCACCAGTACCTCAGTTCCGTCAGACCATATCTCCTTTTGCCTTATTCTCTTCCTCCTTTCTCGGAAATCCATTCCCAGAGCGCGAGGAACGTCTTCCTTCACGAAATTCCCTTACAACCCACGGCGGTATTCTCTTTAACAGTTTACTAGCTTAGCTTCAGTTCCGTCCACTTCCAATTTTCCTCGAGTCCGATTCTCCATAACGAGGTAATGTACGCTAGCGTCGCACGTCCGGTTCAAATTCCCAAACTCCTGCAATGGCGTGTCAGCCTCGATCGATAGTCAAAACTCCGAGATGTTTACGTTACTCTGTCTTATAATTTGTTTTTCTTTATTGTATTTATCCGAAAGAAATATTATGATTTTAATTTTATCTCTTAGCAGCCATGAAAAAACAATGACCTCATTTAAACGATTTGGAATGAATGCAGTTTTGTTTTGATATTCCGAAATGTAAAAAAAACTCATCTCGTTTTCGGGAAATGTTGCACTTCTCGCTGTATTCGCTCGCCTCAAAGTTTTTCTCATTTTATTTTTTTCGCTCTAAAGCATTATTTTAAAAGGTATTTTCTTCCATATTTTTCTCTTATTACAATTCCTATATCTATTTGCGTGAATTAAGAGCCATATATTATTTCTGCTCTTCTCATTCCGAGATTTGAATTTCCATGGCATCGCTTAAGCTTCTCTTAAGAAAATATCTTCTGCATAAGTAAAAGTAAGATCTTCTCAATTAGTATTTTCCGCGCATCAGTTAAAACGAAATTGGTGTTAATGTTTGCTAGTTGGATTGCCCCCTTATAATTCCAAATGTTTCCAAATATCGTAGAATATATCCATTAGGTAGTTCATGTATAACGTCTTTTTCCATTCAGTTAATACGGTAATCGTCTTAGTGAAAAAACTCCCATATTTTATGATGCATTTATAAATACGAAACATCTGGTCTCATTAATAACGATATAAATCAACAATAATTGTTATAAGGCCTACTAAAATTTATATTCTCTTGAGTATTTATCATCTTTAAGTTGAAAATTATTTCATGAAAAATTTAATTAGATACTAACACCGGAATTTAGCTGTTTCTTAAATATTAATTATTATTCAATATGTGGACTTCATTACAAAAATGGGGAGAGACTTAAAAATAAAACAATATCTCGGAAAGACATGGGACGGAATGTAAGACACACAGATAATGGAAGAAGAAGAAAAAAGATCAGTTAATAGAATGGAACGAATGAAGAAGATGTAGTGAGGAGAGCCAAGGACGATGCTATATATATATATATATATATGTGTGTGTGTGTGTGTGTGTGTGTGTGTGTGTGTATATAAAGGCCACGGAGGGTGGGGAAATGAAGTGGAGCGAATCTCGGATGAACGGCGGTGTGATGCAGGATAGACGGAAGTGGAGGATTAGACGAGGAAGAAAAAGTTAGATTGAAGAGAAGAGAGGAAAAGATAAGAGAGAAACGAGAAGAAGAGATCTGCGAAAGAAGGTCGAAAGATCAATAGGTAGGTGAAGCGAACCGAGTAGGACGGTAGGAAGAAATGAAAAAAAAGGAGGGAGAGGGAGAGAGAGAGAGAGAGAGGGAGATTGCTGGAAGAAGACGAGGCGGAAGAATAGGCTACCCTACGGAGGAGAGGAGGTTTGGGTGATAGGGTGGAAGAAAAGGGATGGTTTTCTGGGGGGGGAGGGGAGGGGGGGGGGAGAGAAGTCCTGGCGCGCTGGTGGTGGTTTAGGATTTTTGGGCCTGGGTATGGAAAGGAAGGAGTGAAAGAGAGAAAGGGCGGGAGGGAAAGGCGGTGTCGCCGTGGCCAAGGATGGGGTGATGAAGAGTGCGAGAGTTTTAGTGAAGTGAGGCACTCCAGGGCAGGAGGCCAGCACGTCTCAATCCTAGCGGAGAAATTCCAGAGAGAGAAAAAAGGAGAGGGGGGGAAAAGCGGAAAGATCCTTTCCCACGATCCCCAAGAGCGAAAAGAGATTCGAAATCGAAAAAAATTGCGAAGGACGAACGAAATCCTTCCGTTTTAGAAATTTTTCGTAGATATACGATTGTTGGATGTATTCAATTGTGAGCGCACGAAACACCTGCTATAAATTGGTATACACGCGAATAAATACATTAAAAAAATTGCGCAAGGGAGAAGGAAAATATAATCTAAATGAATGGTTTATATTGTCAGTTATTTTATTTTTTAGTTTATTTAGAATACAATTACAATTTTTAATGTTTTTTATCAATTGGATTACATTATGCTGTTTAAAAATGACAATGTTAAACTGGGATCATAAATTGTTATTAATTAAATAAGTCATGTTAAAAAATAGTACTATTTAAATGTTTGAAATGTGCATATAGATGAACCATTGATTTAAGATAACTGACATTAAATCGAAATTTACAAATCCAGAAAATTTAATAGTCGAATCCCCCGTCATATAAAATTTCTCGGTGAAAAACATCTCTATTTTGCCTTTGTATATGTGCCTGTCTGTTTTCATGTATGTAATATAGAAATTGAGATGGTGATGTTAAGCGAATTCGGAATCAAAGAGATAAGAAATATTCGACTGGAATGCATAAATGGAAAGAGGATGCAGAATTGAGAATTATATGAAGGTGTATTGTGGAAGAAATGGGACGCGAATATTTATGCATGGAAAGGCCTTGCTCCAGAATGGGACCATGATGCTCTCGTAGGAAGAAAAGAGGCTAGTTCGCTTCGGCCGACAACCATTCATGGGGAAAAAAATCATCGAACATGAACAGTTCGGGGATATTCGGAAGAAATAGTGCGATATGGAAAAAGTATTATACCTCTTTTTCTTTAAAGAGGAAAGTCTCCACCCATAGTATCTTCACAGTTCTCTAACATGCATAAAAAGTTTGACTTTTAACGGAAGAAAGATCCGAAAAACTTTACCGACGATGCTCCGAGATTTGTTTGTTCGAGCACATCTGCTTATGTGTGTAGAAACAGCGAGTGTTTTTTCTTTAACAACAATACGCTCAGTACGGAGGCATAGGATTCAGTTATGTGAAATACGGGAATTTCAATCTATGTTATAGGCCAAAATTCAAAATAATATGCCAGCGACTTAACGTGGTATTGAAATTTCTGTAGATGGTATTTAAACGCATTCTACAAGCAATCACGGAAAATGGATTTTTCACAATTGTAAAATTTGCAATATTAAAAACCTGTAATGCGTAAGTTAACTCTAAATACAAGTTCGTCGAATAAAATGAATCATTATCAACATAGGTAGTCTGTCCGTAGACAGGTCCGCGTTTATTTATGGTTAAACTTGGTTCTCCATATACTCCTATTTTCCGCAGTCTTCTTCATGTCTTGATAGCTCTCTAAAATGAATATAAACGCAAAATAACCAACCAACCAAATTGTTACCATATCTTAATACAAAACGAAATTTGGATTAGGAGAAGAATTTATGCTGTTCTTCTTTATAAAGATAAGTCATTTTTCATTGACAATGATGTGTTATATTTAATTTTCGGATTAAAATGGGTAAAAATTTATGGAAACATTCAAATTATCATTTGAGTATTCAAATTTCCTGCATAATTTGTCTCTACAATATATGAATGCATAAGAAATAAAATTCGAGGTGTATTTTAGAATGTGCATAATGTGGTATAAATAATATATAATGTGATATAAATAGAAGAATCAACATTTTAAGGACAGTTATGTATAATTACGTCCACATCAACCTTAAATGAGAATTTTTAATACATTTTTATTTCATAATTATAGAGTCGACGATCTGCTGAATTCCACTGATGACGCTCACTTTGTCATTGATAGTTATTTTTTGTTTTACAACCGTTTTGTTATTACTGGATATGCCAATGGATTTTAATAATAATTTTTGGCAGAATTATACGAATCTTAAAGATTTATAGAGAGCTTTACGAAGAAAAAATTCGCAACTAACAGCGTGACAGAAAACCGATTTCAATATATTATAGCACGATCAATAGACGAATGCTTCAATATAATAAATTTCTGGCGAAAATAAGTCCAAAGAAATTCTTTAGCAACTTGGGGAAAATATCATATTTTTTATATGTCCTAACGCCAAGAATAAGGGGAGGAAGTGGCGTTTTGGGAGGGAGTGGAGAGGAGGTGGAAGGGAGAGAACGGGGGGAAAAAGGGAGAGATGTGCGGGCGTGGAGGAGGGCGACGTCGGAGGTTCGCCGCAGGTCATAAGCGACTCACCGTGAATCCAAAAGGGCGAACGCGGTCGGAATCTAGAATGAAGGTGACCGTCAGAAGTCGCCGGGCCATTCCTCAACCGTCGTGCCAACCCTATGTACACATCTCTCCCTCATTCCTCCCTCTTCTCATCCCTCCCATCCCCACCTCCTAACCTCATACACCACCTCTCCATCTTTACCCTCAACGGCGCCGTCGGGTGAGAGAGAAAAATAAAATTGAAAAAAAAAACTCGGGGAGCCGTTCCTCTTCCGCAGTCCCTCTCTCCCTTCCTCTTTTCCCCAATTTCAATCCTCCTCATCCTTCCTCAACCTCCTTCACCTCACCCAACCCCTTTCATCCCTAAGACCGGGTCGCAAGAGGGCAGCCAACCTTGACGTCTACAGGACAACTCACCTCATTCTCAGGACGCCACTTCCGGCGAGGGGTGCGTGTTATACGTGCACGGAACCACGAGGAAGAATTGTGGGAAGAGAAAATGGAAACGTATGAGAGGAAAAGAACGTGACAAGAATGGGGGCGATTGAGGAAAAAAAATATGGGGGGTGGATTCTTCAGGTTTCGCTACATCAAATTTATCCCCCGCATTAGAAATATTATGACCCCTGCCCTGGTTAAATACCAACCACTAGCCACCGTAGGTACCTACCTACGGTTTTAGGCTTCCTCACCCTAATCTGTCCCATCCAATGCTATTCTCTTCATCTTTAATACCCTCCAACATTCCTTCCCTTTCCTACCTCTTTTTCCCTCTCTCATATCATCCTACCTTTACAACTTAATTCAACGAACCGTTGCACCTATAAAATTCACCCATCCATTTCTTCTGCCTTTACCTCATTACTATAATTAAATACCTATCTTTTGTAAAAAAAACTTCTTAATTTATTTCCCTCTCTGCCCAACGAATTTTCTCCGGTCTACACCATACCCACTTACATTTTAAATGAAAAACAATAATTAATTACTTAGAAAAATGAAGAGATATTAAAAATGGGAGACAAAGTCATTAGAGTAATTACGCAAACAGCATATAAATGGGTGGTCAAATATGTTTTTAGTCAATGGACTCTTAAAGGAAGGGAAGATGCTATAAATGTGAGAATGGAGCAAGAAATAAATTGGGATTTTGCGCCGATTAAAAGAAAGTTACTACAAAATGAAGAAAAATACTTAGCTTACACAACGTTGGCAGAGAGAATCGAGAGCCTAACAAATAGTTGAAACGGATCGAATATAAATAAAATGGGGATGGAATATAAAACATTTATTTTGTATATACATAATTGCGACATTCAGAAGACTGAGCGTGTGGTAATAAATAAATAAAATATTTTCTTTAATATTTACTTTCAAGTTATCGAGGTAAATTATTTTATTTGCGAAATGATTTTTTAAAGAATTATTCTTAGTAGAACTTGTGAACTCAATCTTGATATAGACCTATTGCGTATTTTTCTGGACATAAGACTCACCACGATTTTTGAGATTTTTCAGGAATAAGTGCGTCTTATTGACCGAAAAATACGGCAAAACTGTCTGCAGAGGTTGAAAATCCAGATTTCCGAAAATTGGGGAAAGGTAGATTATAAACAATTTAAAGTTAAATTATTACTCGTCACGAATAACTGAGTATTTTAGGGTGGCCCAGGTTAACCAGAGTTAAGATCGATGCGTGTGCTAAACGCCACGTCAAACTTTCCGCGATTAGGTGTCACGTTTTAACAATAAAAACGAAGATTTAACGCGGAAGATGAGTTAGTAATTGCAGGTTACGAGGAAAATGTAGCAAGGACTCGGAGGTAATTACTAGTTTGACGCTTGGGAGTAATGCAACCTTGTATGTGTGTGTGTATGAAGACCCGAGGGCATTTCGTCTTATGCGAGATGGCCATAATAACTTCCTCCTAAATTAAAAATTTTCCCAGCCGCTTAACGAAGCACATTTTAAAAATACTTTGTATTGAATAGTGTTCTTAATGCACCGTTGGCCTACGACGTTCTTACGTCTTACCTATTGAATTTACTTTTTATTTTTAGCATTTTTCTCTGCGAGTCTAAGCTATATTTTATCGTATTTTTTTACTATAGAAGCTTCTCTTTCGACTTAGCAATTTTAAATACGATCCATTCAAATCCCTCGAGTTATGTTTATTAATAAGTCTCGGGGAAAGTTTTTTTCAAAACGTCACAGGAAATAAAGCTTAAATCTCTGAATATTTCATAAAGAAAAATCTTGGACTTAAATTAATAAACTTAAAATGATTTCCAAGTTTAGTGCGCTCGCTGCTCGTGAATACAGAGCTTAATATTAAGATCTTGACGGAATGAAACACATTTTCAAAATCAAGACGTTTTTAGTGACTCGTAGAAAAGAGATTTAACGGAACAAAGGTGAAAAATCGCGACTCGCCTGTCTCTCTCTCTCTCTCACAAGGAATTACTACATTCCTCGTGAAATCTGAGCCGCGGGAACCTCTCTAGGGTGGCGGTAAATACGACAGAATTCTCGCTAGAGGAATCCAAAAGAATTGCTCAGACCATCATCGAGACACTTTTTTTCCTCCCGGTACCTTCCAACACCCGTACATATATATCATCTCCGTCCATTTGTATCATTCTTTTCTTAGACCGGGAGAGGAGAAAAATAAAAATTTCTTTCTCGCGAATTTTTATGAATGTTACGGTCTCCTAGCAACGTTTGCTACTTTTAAGAAAATACCCTTTGTTTTGCGCCAGATACGCCATCCCATTTATTGAAAAGATTTAAAAAAATCTTTTCCTAAATCCAGTCCCTCGAAATCTGCGTTCAAAAAATTCGCCGGAATGTATAAGCGGATAGTTTTTCGTACTCGCCCCACCACCAGATAAAAAAAAAAGAGTTCGAGGGTATTAAGAGAATTGGCGAATAAGACGTTTTTCCTGGTTGGGGTTACATTTTTATTTTTCGTACGAAGATCCGTGGATCCGTCTCTCTTCCAGCTCGGTGGAGGGAGAAGAAGAATGAAGGAGGAGACCTGGGGAGGAGAGAGAAAAGGAAGGGAGAAATGGAGACGGGGGAGAGAAAGGACGCCTTTTAGGTCTGGCCCTCTTTCGCTTTCTCCTCCCGTTGAGGCTTGCCGAAACGGTGTAAGACTTATTTCCTTGTCTGCGAAACGCCTACGCTGGTGGAGACGATAGCGGCGGGCGGGTTCCTCTTTAACTAAATGACTCGCTCATTTGTCTTCGTAGAAAAGGAGGTAGGATTCTGCCTCTCCCTCACTTTTTGTCTCTCTCTCTCTCTCTCTTTCGCTCCGCGTCCGCGCGTCGTCTTCCTTTCTGATTCTTCTTCTTTTCCTCCTCTTTGATAAGGCGGGATTCGAAAGAAGGCAAGATAAAGAGACACATAACTGAATAAACGTGCATCTCTCGTGAATTTAGTCTTAGTGTTTCATGAGGAAGGAGTGGTGGACGAGATATATTTACGGCACGACTCGTAAAAGGATTCCGTTTAACAAATCTTCAGCGAGGTAATGGATGAGGCAGAAGAAACGCGAACTGAAATTAGAATTCCGTCATTTATTTGTTCTGATTACAAAAGATGGCATGGTAGTTGGAGAAGGTAATCTATTGTTGAATGTTCGCTGAATACTTCGTGCTATCCCTTTTATACCATGAAAAACACATTTCGAACCTAAAAGGATTTGAAACGAAAGGTTGATTTTTCATTAGAATTTACTTATTTATATTAATGTATTTTCGAAGCTGCATCGATACCAGTAAATAAATTTTAACTCTTCTTGTTGTTATTGATTGAGGATGCGAAAGAGCGTAGCTCATACAATGGTATTAGGACTATCCGCAAACATACAAACGAAACTAATACTTTTCGGCTGGGTAATTACTAATTGTTTCACGTACATCAACTATTCATATAATTCGGATAATAAAACCTCTTTATTATGCTTCAGATAACTTAAGAAGCTCTGAGTTAATCGGTTTAACGACGATAAAGTTTCAGGAAGTGACATAAATGACTAATATTACTCGGAAACCAGGAAATTTCCTTCATCATATGCTATAACGCAAGCTTTGTAACACTCCCAGTAATCTGTACCGAATAATAATGCAAAAAATTAGACGACCTAACGGCAAACCAGCAATTTTCGTTATGAATAAGCGTATTCAAACACATGACAACGGTTTCCTCTTTTCAGAACTAATGTATAAGTCTAAGGATATTTTTTTCGTGACTCAAACGTATATTTAGTAAATCTTACAATTAGTAAATTTTCCTTTAACTATCTCTTTTGTTAATTTCTCAGATTTTTCGCTAAAACATTAGCGCGAGTAGTATTATTTCGATATTTTAAAAAACAATTGTCGAATAAAGTAATCCATTTTGTACATTATTCTCAGCCTTATAATATACATAATCATATTATTCTAGCATTATGCAAATAAGTTAGACGATTCGTGTTTTCTCTAGAAAGAACTGCTCTACCCACGAACTTATTCCATCACTTCACGTGATAATAATGTCACAACTTCGTGAATACGACCGTCCACGAACAGATTTGTTGCTAAATAGCAACTCCACTAAAGACACAAATAACAAATGTATTTCAAACATTTATTCACAAAAAAAACTGCAAACACCAATCAAAGTTACGAATAGTAATACCCAAAATACGATCAAAGAATTGAGAGTTTTTTTCCTAACAAAAATCGTATTCGGCAAGGATAAAAAATACAGTCGGCTAAATTTTCGATTTAAATTCAGCTCGAAACTGTTTTGAATCCCATTTCGAGGGGCGTATATCTTTCTCTTGTTTTCGCCCGCAAACACCTCTCGCGAGGTGATCTTCAATTCAACCGTCGGCCGTCAACTGTTTTTCCACCTGCTGGATGCAGGAAAAAGAGACCGAATAAACGAGCGGGGAGACGGAGCACCGGCGCGAAAAAGAGGTCACGGATTCAAACGGGGGTCGCTCGCGACAATAGGAGACAAAGTGGCGCCACGGGAAAGGTTTAAACGTGAATGAAAAGCGTACAACTTTCACGCCCTCCTGAGTAGTACCACGGACGTCCCATCCCTCTTGAGGGCTTTAAACCAAATGCTGCTGCTTTGCATTTCGAAAAAAAAAGTTCCTCTTCCGATACTACCAACTGATCGCCGAAACCTCTCTTCTACGCCTAGCAGAGATTATCTTTTATTTTCTTGAAGCCAGAACGAATATTTAATACACGTTTAAAATCTGGGTTCCGAAATGAAAAATTATCCGTACGTTTACTAAGTTGTATTTTTCATGAAGTCACGTACGTTGGATTTAATTAATTTTAACAGGATTAAAGTTGTCTTTTTTTCAAATACCCAAAGAACTTTCAAATGCAATTTAAATCATACGCACACACGCAGAAGAGGCGGTTTAGGGACGGGCCCCAAATGAAAAAAAACAAAAATCATGGGCGAAGGTTAGCTCAGAAGAAGCTCAAATAATGCTGACTTAATGTATTATTATGAGTATTGCACTGAGATAGTACTTTCATTGCAGCTTGATGGGTGGGGAAAAGTTAAATTTAAATCAGATATGCTCGATTATCAAAAGGCTCTCTTGCACAAGGCCCCAAGAACACTAAAGCAACTGCTGCACATACGTAAATATATGTAGAAAGTGAGAGAGAACAATTATTGAAGTTTTCCGTTCACACACCTGATTTAAATGGCTATTTAATAGTTGGCAGTTAAAAATAAACAATATAGCTATAAACACTATTAGCGAGAATAATGCTATTATGTTATAAATGAGAAGGAACTACTCTTAATAGTCTTTTATTAATGATAGGAAATTCGATGGCCGACTTAAGCATATTCCTCCCATTGATCAAGTCAAAGTATAGAAGTGGAAGGTGCAATTAGTGATGTGAAGGTGGGAATAAACCCGGTTTAAAGCCTGGGAAGTTTTGGAAATTTTGGGATGGAATAAACCATTGGGAATTTTGGAAATTTTGAAGAAAAAATATGAAAAAAAATATTTCATAGCTATAAATAAGCGTGTGATTACTAGTACATCATTTCTTGCTCATAGGATAACTCGAAAATAACATAAATAATGCTCTTTAAATATGTATGGAATCTTAATTTTTTTCGTGTGCTATTAAAATTCTAAATATATAGGCAAGCTTCAAATACTCCAATACTCGACCAGAATATTCAGTGAGGAACCATTTTTTTCGTGTGGTATTAAAATTTTAAATATATAAGTAAGTTTCAAATACTCCAATACTCGACCAGAATCTTCAGTGTAGTGTATACCGTGGAATTGGATCAGCAAAAAAAAAAAAGAATTGGAATGTGTCGATACTGTCAAATCAAGTACAACGTGCTAAATGCTACAAAAATGAATAAACATTTATCTATATGTTCAAAGTATCAGCAAATTATTAAAAATTTACGCAGAAGCGAAAATCAACCAGCAAGTATTATGGAAGTTAATGGAGCAATTATCATTGAGAACTCTACTGACACATTAACTAATACACCTACGACATCAATAAGTGAAATTCAATATCAACATCCGACAGGATCAGACAAAAGAAATTATACCAATAAAGGTTCAATAAAATCATATCTAGATAGTATTACTTCTGAAAATAATCAACTTGATCAGGCTTTTGCAAGAGCAGTATACGCAACAAACTGTACATTGTCTATATCAGAAAATTACTTTTGGAAAGATTTTATCAAAAAAATTTGCCCGGCATACACACTTCGAACACGCCATGCCCTCTCAAATCGATTACTTAAAAAAGAATATTCTACTGTATATCAAAGAAAGTGTTCACAAAACGTCCAGTGTAACAATAACTACAGATCGATGGAGTAATACACGGGCAGAAAACATTGCCAATTATATTTTGCCACACCAACTCCTTTATTTTACAAAAGTGTAGAAACTGGAGCAAATAAACATACAGGAGAACTTATAGCAAAAGATATTATCACAGTTATAGATGAAATCGGGAATGAAAAAGTGGACGCACTAGTAACTGATAATGCCAGTAACATGTAAGCTGCTTGGAGAATTTTGAAGTTGAAATATTCCCATATCAACACTTTGAGCTGCGCAACTCACGGGTTTAATTTGTTGTTTGGCGATATAATGAAACTTTCCTCTCTGAGTGATTTGCATCGTAAATGAAAAACAATTGTAAAATATGTTTCAGCAGTCTTCACAAATAAGCAGAGACAAAATGGGAGTAAATGCAACAAATCTAAAACTTTCAGTGCCCACAAGATGGAATAGTAACATTCATATGTTTGAAAGTTTACTAAAAGGGACACAATCTCTCCAAGAAACAGTAATTCAGGAAGATTTAAATGTTGATCCTAATGTTCGAGATACTGTGCTGGACAATACGTTTTGGAATAAACTGCAGGCTATCTCAAAAATTGAATCCAACAAGGCACTGCTTTCCGACGTCATGGAAGAATTTTACACAATTTATAAAGAAATTAAAAATGTGCTACCATCATCTTGTCTACCAACAAACGAAAAATATAGGATACTAGAAATTGTAGCAAATAAAAAAAAATGTTTTGTCGAGGAATATATTATTCGGCAAATTTGTTAGACCCTCATTACGAGGGTAAAATTATGAGCGAAAGTGAGTCAGAAGAAGATTTCATAGCGCAACTGGCTACTTTAAAATATGAACCCGAGAGAGTGTTGGCAAATCTTGCCCAATATAAAGCTCATGAAGGCATTTGATCAAGAGAGGCACTGTGGCAAAGCTCAGAGCATGTTTCTCCTTTAATTTGGTGGAAAGGTTTAATGTATGCACAACCTCTTTACCACTAATAATTGATATTTTATTATGGTAAATTTTGTAAGTAAATGTGCATACATATATAATTGATTTTTTATGTTAAGAAATGTTAAAATTTCTCATTTTTTTGTTCAATTTGCTAAGCCTTGCATGGGTCGGCAACCTTTTTCCTAAGAAGAGCCACTTTTTCAAATTATGTATAAAACGCAACATAAGAAGAGCCGCAGTCATTGATCGGGGGGGAGCGATTCTCACCTCCTTAACCTTGCTGTTGTTTTACCTTTTGGAATTATTTCTGTAAACCAAACGTTTACACTACGGATTGCGTCCATACGTTTTTAGTTTTCTGCAATTTCTATTAAAATAATTTACGAAGCCAATTTCTTTCTTGGAGGTTTCATCAGGGAGAGCTGCTGTTAAGAGCCTCACGCAAATCCTTAAAGAGCCACTTGCGGCTCAGGAGCCGCAGGTTGCCGACCCCTGTGCTAAGGCATAGTATTTGGTAAAAAATATATTTTTTGTTTCACAAATACTGTCTTCCACTTTAATTAATTTCGAAAACTTTCAATGTTCTCAAAACTCCCGAGTTTAAACCATAAATTTTCCCTCGATTCAAAATTCCCGGGTTTTTTGCATCTCTGGGTGCAATCAATATAACGCCAGCACCTTAATCTCGGCCATAATTTCATAATCATCAAATAATCAGCGTGTAGATTAGGCGAAGGTCGATTAATCTGCCACGAGGATCAAACTAATCCAAGCGTAGAGAATAATTAAGCGACGAAGCTTAGCCCCCTGCCTTCGCGATGAAAGACCATAGATCTTCGTTTGCTCACTCTCTAAAGCGGGAATAGAATTTAGGATCATTTATCCCAAACTCTGAACTTACCATTCGTTAGATAAATGTCTTCAATGAATCGCGCCACAGGTTATTGTTTCGAATCGGAAATTTCTTTTAAATATTATTTCGCGCATTTATTCTTTAAATGATTGTAATAACGTTATAAAAAACGCATCTTGAAATAAAAGCTCGTCGTTATACATAGGGGGGCAAAAAAGTGTACCCGATTTCAAAAGGTGTGAAAGAAAATCCTATTAACAGAGGGACCTTTCATTTTTATTTCAATCAATACAGATTATCAAAATGTCTTCCATCATTATATGCTCACTTGCGAATGAACGCAGTGCAGTTGTTGATTACAGCTCGTGTGATTACACACCTAATATTGGCTATAACTGTTGTTGTAAAATTATATGATACATATTGAACCTACGACAAAAAGTGTTTATTAATAAAAATATTTTTGACTTTATGTGATGAATCCACTTTATTATACTATCTTATCTTGAATGGTTATGCTATATTCTCATTTTGAAATCGGGCACATTTTTTGGTCTACGCTGTATATGAGGTAGAAATTTCGCTCTTCAGTTGATGTTCCCGGAAATATTTTGCGTAGAATCACCGGTGTCTCGTTCGATGTGTTGTGGTGGTCGAAATTTTAGGTCATGTAATCCTCAGCGTTCAATTTGTTTAGGAGTGTACAGCGGAATAGTGCAGGCAAGTACGGGGTCTTGTTTGCTCTACTTCTTAGAAAACGGAACAATAGAATTCTATAGTCCGTTAAACCGCTCGAAATTATTCACGGTTACCTTTTCACGCCTATGTCTGCTTATTGTTAGCGGCACATAAAATAAAATAATTTACGTAACATTATCCTCTTGCTCCTTTAGTTATAAAATCGCTAAAATAAATCGTTAATCTCTGTTATCATTACTTTCATTTTATCCTTCTTTTCTTTCGATTTCTCAGTATTTTCTCCAATGTGGGATCATTTTCATTGCACCTTTTCCTGCATGAACGATTGCCTCATTTAATAATCCATTTTCTAACTTAAACTTCCTAAATATAACTTCTATTTTGATTTTATAACACCGACTACGCTTTTCAGAAAAGATATTCATTATTTTAATAGTTTGTCTTCATCCTTCTATTTATTTCCTAAATTAAATTAATTCGGTCAAAATATTGTCAGAAAGATGCCTCCTCTCAGTGTCAATTTTGTAAATACAGTAAAACCCCATTAATTCGGACCCCCTATAGTTCAGACTGCCTTCTGTAGGTGAAGCGGGAAGTGAAAAAGAAGGAAGGATAGAAGAAAAAGTTCAATTACACAAAGCTAGATACTGTCTCGATACTCTTATTAAATTAATAGCTAATTCTGACGAGGTATTCGGAAAATATTCGTACGCGACGTTATGAAATGGCAATACAATAAGACCTTTACTCAACAGAAAATTTCCGATTTCTTCAAAAAAGACAAAACTTTTGGGGAGGGACCGTCTACATCTGATTACATTCGTAGTTATTAACGTTTAACACATTAATTCAAGTTTATTGGTTTAAAAAAATCGTATTAATTGTGTCATATTTGATTTGAATTCTTTGTACAGTAATCCCTCGTTACCACGCGGTTCGCTGAGCGCTAATTCGCTATAACGCTGTCATTGTATTTTAACTGTAGGTACCTCACGACAGTGCTGTCTCAACTCGCTATAACGCTATTATAACCGCGCTCTGTTGTGTGAATCATCACATTGTCGGAAATTATGAATTGAGCATGCGCAGCGCACGGCGTTCGATGCTTCAGTGTGAGACATTGCTTCGCATGTAACGTGTTGTTTTCTTAGCCCTTTTCCTCGAACATAATTAATTAGTAGTTAGTACGTTTTTTAAGTTGTGACAAGGGGGCTTTGAACATTTTGAAAAAATGTGTGCTTATTTCCGGGAGAACGACCCCGACATGGAACGAAGTTCGAAAGTGATAAGGAATTTAGAAAAAGACTTGAATTGTTACACGATTTTGTACAACAAGAGGAGGAGGGATAAAGTACAACGCTCAATCGACTCATTTTTCAGTCCGAAGATACGAAAACGACAGCCCAGGGCCATCACATGAATACATTCATCGTTTAAATTGACACTGTAAGTTGAGCTTTAATACATAATGTGTGTAGAGTATTGTATAATCTTTAAATATTAAATGTTTTTGAACATTTATGCGTGTTTTCACTTTTTAATTAATTGATTATATTCGCATACATCATACCAATAACGTAACTATCGAAACAACCTATCGCAATGACCTCAACTAACCTAATTAACGCGAATTATTATGGAAATACGGCGCTCGTTTAGCGCTGATTCACTTAGCGCTCTGTTTTGCCGGAACCAATTATCAGCGTTAAGCGAGGGATTCCTGTATTCAATTTTGTTTGTGCAATAAAGTAACGCATTTTCTATTAGAAACTTTGTATAACAGTTTGTATAACAGTTGTTCGTGATAAGAAATCAAATATAATAAGTAAATAACCTTCGCATGAGAAAGTATGCTTATTAACATATGTTGCTGGATTGTGAATAAATTTGCTTGTTTTTTAATAACTACGGCTTGAAAATACGTAATTATGTTCTGTAATTCGGACTTTTCACTTATCCGGACTACCCCTTCCCCCTATTAGTCCTAAATAGTGAGGTTTTACTGTACATTATTATGTGACTTTTGGCTGCTACTATTATCGTTTGTTTGGTTATAATAAAGAATTTGCTATTCCCAGAGGCGGATTTAGACCTCCGGAGCCCGTGACGTTAAAAATTTCGGGGACCTGAATATTATGGTACTCATATAACATACATTTCACCTATTGCTACAAATCCTCACATTCATTTTTGGTTTTTCTATGGAAATACAGATTTTCTCTTTAAGAAGAAAGAAGAATCGCTAACTAATAAGATGGAATGTTTATAAAAAGTTGAAAAAATTATAGAATACCCTACTCTGCAAAATTTATTACATTACTTGAATAGAAATACTGCATACAAATTAAAAAATCTGTGAAAATGCAATTCATTTCCTGTAGAAAATAACATTTCCCAAAATGAAGTAGTAAATTTCTTAAAATATCATCCAAAATTGTCATTGCAAAACTGATAAAAATAAAGCATATAATTACAAAAGGTAAAATTACTATATGAAATGTATTAGCAATTCATTAATTTCTTCTCCTAGATTTCCATTTTGCAAAAATATCTATTATTACGCTCGGATCAATATTATTTTTAAAAAGCATTCTCAATATAAAGTAAAGCTAAGCAATTCAGACGATGTTCACTCATTGTGTCCTTCTGATAATTTTTCACACGCTTTTGGGCAGAAAATAATCTTTCCCCTGAAGCATTTGAAATTGGCATTGTTAATAAAATTCTTAAAATTATTTCTACATTAGGAAAAGTTGATTTCATAGTGGAAACCAATTTATACATTTCAGTAGTGCTCTCTGATTCATCGTCTTCTTTTGCAAATAATAAAAAGTGATCTAATTCACCTTCAAAATTTATGGAATCGATGTCACCCCTGTAAATGTTTGACAAATCTTCGATGCATTTCTTTTTCTTATCCTTTTCCAAATTTAAATTGAAAAAGATTTCAAATTTTTCTAAAATTTCAGAATAAATAGAACTCCTTCTTATTAATTCTAAATACAAGCTATCGCAAATAACATAAAATGAATTAAAAACAAAATTTTCTCTATCAGAGAACTGTTCATCCACATTTTCATTGTAAAATCTGGTCCTTTTCCATTGCTGAGACTTTTCTTCTTGATAAATATTGTTGGTCAACTCTAAAGATTCTATTTCAATAATTTCGAAATCCTCTCGCAAATATTTGATAAACTCCACCGGAGACCTCATGAGTTTTACTCCGTTGAATAAATTACATTCGACATATTGTAATGATTTATTAATGGCATTTATTCTTTGCAAAATTATATTCCACAGCACTGTCATCAACGCTGTATCGAAATCGTCAAAATTATTCAACAAAGCTTTTGCTTCAACTATGCCAATTTTTTTAGAATCATTACTACGTATTTCAATCAATGCTTCCCTAATACATTTGTATCCTTTTTTTAACGCAAGTACTGCATCAGCTCTTGCTGACCATCTCGTATCAGAGAGTTTTTTAGACAAAAGAGTGCCCGATTCTTCAAGATATTTTTTTGAAATATTCCATCGTTGTGTAGAAGCGGAGAAAAAACAAATACTTCTGTACAAACAGGAAATAACGGCTAGCTGCAGAGCAACTTTCAGCCGCAAAACTACCGATCAGATTCAGTGAGCGGTTAGAACATGGTATGAAAAATGCTGATGGGCTATGATGCTTTAGACGTAATTGTAACCCACAGTATTTACCGCCGCATTGTCGTATGTCTGTCCCCTGCATTTTTCAATATCAATTTATAATTCTTTTAGCGTTTTTAATACTTGCTCTTCCAAGTATTCCGAAGTGTGACGTTCAATGCGCAAAAAGCACAAAAACCTTTCCTTTACTTCTCCACTCGGCGACAGATATCTCGCTACGAAATTTAACTGATCTTCGTTAGATGTGTCTGGAGTAGAATCTAATATAATGCTGTAATAATTAGCTTTTTTAATTTCATTAACTATTGCAGTTCGAACGTGTTCATGGAGTATTGCAATGAATTCGTCGCAAGTTTGGTGAAATAAATAATTCGCTGTCTCTTGCCCACAGTTAGCATACTTTTCAAAATGCATTTTTAAAAAGACGTCATATTCATCCAGATATTTTAAGCACGTTAAAAAATTATCCTGTTTTTCGGAATTCTTACTTTCAACGTGACCCCTGAAAGGCAGACCTAAACTAGCAACTAATTTAATTGTTGATGTAATCCTCTTCAGCACTTCTCTCCAATAATTTTCTTCTATTTCTACTTGTTTCAATACATCTGTGTCTATTCGATTAATTTTCGAAGATCGCCTAAACAAAGTACACATACTTATTATGTGGTCCTCGGAAATTTCATGATTAGCTAAAACTGATGAAATGATTTTCCAGATTTGAAACTCTTTTACAAGCTTAGATTTAACCAGCGATCTTGAAAACATATTTCAAACACGCTTTGTTTCCGAGAAGACAAGCCAATCCCTTTTTACTTTCTCCATACATACTATGGGGAAAATATTGTGATCACGAAAATAATCGACTTCGAGATTTCAACGGAAATACACGTTTTGAGGTCCCTAGAACACGTTTAGACTATTTTCGGAATTATGTCTGTGTGTGTGTGCGTGTGTGCTCTAACTCAAAAATTACTTGCCATATAGTTACCAAACTTCATATATAACACTTTAGCATGAGCACAGAGAACTGATTAGTTTTTGGACAATAACGGTTAACCGAAAGTCGAGGTTTATTCGAAACCCGATTCGGTTTTTGCGATATTTCTTCGTTAAAACATAATTATTGTATATACAATTCTATACAAGTGTTATAGAGAATGTAATTTTCTACAACTTTCATTTGAAACAATTTTCCATAGCAGTTATTGTTTAGGAATTATTTATAAATAATGATGACTATGACTAGTCGAAACGTCGTAACTTTTACCTTTTAACATTGTGGAACTTTTACCAATTGTTTTTATAGTTTCTACCGTTTTATGGTTTTACTGTTTTACGGTCTTACTGATTTTATTAAATATGACGCAGTTCCACCACATGAACGCTTCTGCCATTGATTATAAACATTCCTATAAAATTGAAGTGTAGAAATAACATATTTTTTAATATTACAACTGAAATAACACAAACTTTTGTGGGTCCCCTACTTCAGGGGCTCCTTGCTTCACAGGGCCCCTGGCGCGCGCCATGTGTGCCCCCCCCCCCTCCCCCCTCCTAAATCCGCCACTGGTTATTCCTATCCTAGTATATCCGATGTACTACACACCTACTGGAAACTCCGCTTCTGCATGATTTACGCAAATCATTGTCCTCCTTTAGTTCCCTTCAACTCTTTACACTACGATTTTCTTTGAAATATTGGATATTTTCTATCCCTAAATTTAATTCCACCCGCAGAGGAAAATGCTAAATAATAAGTTAAAATATTTTATGTAAAGAACATAATTTTTACGTTAAAATAATTGCATTTCACACTTAAAATATCTTGATCGACAATAAAATGAAATAGCCGCAATTTTAAGTGTAAGCAAAAACTTCCAAGTGGAAAAGAAAACAACTTTTTTTGAATGGAAGAAAATTTATCGAATCGACCTGAAAAATGGAAATAAAAAAGTAACAGAGCATGAAATATAAGAAATCCTATCGAAAACGGTTAGAAAATGGATTGAGAAGATATGGATGTGTAAGGAGTGATTTGTGGATAAAGGGTTGTTGTTTTCGAGGAATAGGAGAGGGGAAGGGAGAGAAGGAGAGAGGGAAGGCGGTGGAGCGATGGTCTCGCTGCTGCGAGCGTGGCTTTAGGCCAAAAGCTTTTAAGTGATAACGCATGCGGAGGGGGCGTGGTCGAAACTCTGAGGAATGGTTTGAAAAAAAAGGGAAAGGGGCGAATGAGAGGAAGAAGATTAAGAGGAGGGACGGCAGGGATGGGAAAAGGCTTCAAATTTCGTGGCTTTGTTTTGAAACCGATCACTGATTCGATATAAAGTCAAATTCATCCACCAAGGTTATGGACTTAATATTTTCTGCATATTAAGAAGCGTTCCCTCGAAAACTCCCAGGATAACTTATAATTATGTGATATTAGAATCAGCGAGATTTAAACAGTTTATAATGAGATTCTGTCTTTGTCAATAAATTGCATTACAATAAAATCAAATTAGATGGGAAACTCAGGGAAAATATTTAACAGCGTTTAATGTGGTCACAGGCAGTTGTTTCAACGGATACGAGTAATATGATACAGCAATATTGTCTTATAGGCATAAAGCTGCGTGTTTAGTCTTTGTCAATAAAAATTAGGCATTAGGGTATTTACACGAGAGGATATCCACAATCAACGCATAAATATAAAAAATATGCAGTAAAAAGTTTTGGATATCATTATTATAGGTCGTTTTTCCTTTTAACCATTCCAGTAAAATAATATACAATGGAGCGATTATAATAAAACTACGTAATTTACGACGTATACTTCATAAAAATTACATAACTACGTTTAAGACGCCATTAACATAGGCTGGCCCAACTCACTCTGATCATAATTTTACCCCTTGAACATTTCCCGCTAAACGGCGTGTAATGAGAACAGTATATTCAGAAAAATGAAGTTTTCTCAACTCTCACTTGAGCGCGCAGAAGTACCCAATGATCCGCCCACTAAGGGTTACAAGGACACGCAGAATACACGATGGAATTCGCTAAACCTCGCAAACACCACGCCTCATTAGATTTGCTTACTCAACTAATGAACCGCCATTTATCCGCGCTTAAAACACCACGCTCGGCGGAAGAGCGCCGTTTTAATAAAAAAAACCTTCCGAATTTGTCGCGGAGACGGGAAAATAACTCCGACTTACCTTAACTACTATAACACTTGCTTGCAATCCCGCCCTTACCCATCCCTCCCTGCCTCCCCCTTTTCCTCCGTCACCCCCTCCTCCCTTCAAGCTTCCCGCCTCCAGCCTCTTTTCTCCCTTCCACTTCCTCTCCCCCTTCAACTTGTGGAATAAAAATTACTCCTTAAAGCGTGCTCGGCGAAACGCGAGTCGTTTCGTGTTCCCTCTCATTTGGATAATTGCATATTATTTTTCCACTGCGCGCGAGAAGCGTCTTCTTTCTCTCTTTTTTCCTCCTCCCCCCCCCCCCCCCTCTAGCCAGATCTTTCTCTCACCCCATCTCCCTCTTTTATCTTTCTCCTTCTCAAACCCCCGCTTCGGCAATCTACGAAAACTTTCAAGCGGCTAAAACACTTTATGGCAGCAAACAAAAGAGAAGCGTAATCAAGTTAGCCGACTCCTCCCAATTTTCTTACTCGCCATGTCAATCCGAGTCTTCGAGGGTTGCAATTATAAACACGTCTTTTTTCCATCACTTTACCAAACATATTCTTCGTCATATATGTATAGTTTGTCTTCTCTTCTTCCTCTGTTTCTGCCCCTTTGTCGTTCTCTCCCTCTGTTTCTGCCCCTTTGTCGTTCTCTCCCTCGCCTTCTACCTTTCTCTGTCTACGTCTTTCAGCCATACTAGAGGTCGCTCTTTCTCTCTCTCTCTCTCTCAGGTTTCATTCCCCTCTTTACTCAGACCAGTTCTTCATTAACGGTTCGTTTTACACAAAAGATGGAGACTCTTAGACGAGAAACTTTTACAGTGAAATATCTTTAAGTTACGGCCGCACTTAGGGTATGGGTTTCTTCGATGGTGTCTGGTCTCAGATTCGCACTCCGCCGTCGTTCATAATGGGGTGAGAGGTTGAGAGGGCTTCAAGGACGCCCTTCGATTTCCTTCGCTATCACATTATCGATTTCGTTTTTTTTACATTAATGACATTTAAAACTCAAAGGGAATCAATTAGTCTTAATATATTATGAATTTGTGCGATTTATGCTAGCAATATTTTATTCTTTTTATGCCTAGTAATCTGTATTACTTCTATAATTTTTGTTCGAATGATAAGAATAGTCTAACTCAGCGGTTCTCAACCTTTTTTAGTTCGCGACACACCTGTGAAACTAAAACTAAATCTTTAAAGAATATAAGTCTAAAATATATTAAAATAGTTTTTATTATTATTAAAAATAATGTATATAATATAAAGATTTTTACATATTTAAAAAGACATTGCGATGAAAAACAAAAAAAAACAGTTGAACACACAGAATTCCAAAATGTATAAACAAACAAAACATTCTGATTCGTTCTCAAACCGATAATTTTGTGCGTGCCTGGGTGCACATGGAAACAAAGTAAATCGGAGAAAGGAGGGTCTTCCTCGGACTTCTTTACCTCGGGAATGCAAGGAGAGGAAGGGTGAGAAGGCTCTAGCTGGGGAAAACGGAGGAGAGGAGAAATATAAGACAATTGGAAAAGACCGAAACAACTGCGAATTGCCCCATGGAAAATATTTTACAACCAGTCAGCCCAGGGATCGTGCCTAGGACACGCTAGTAGGCCGCCGCCGTATATGACACCCTAAGACTATCTTTATTTGCCTACCTGGAACAGGCATGAATTTCGGTTCTTTTTAGCGCCCCTTATGCCATGGCACCCCTAGGCAATTGCCTACTTTGCTACCCGCTAGCGCCGCCCCTGATGTCCCGAAACAAAGATAGCGCATGAAAATTTTTTTCTTATCTGCGGTATTTTAATTTTTTCTAATTTTCGCGACACACCGGTTGAGAACCACTGGCCAAACGCGATAAAAATGAGATTCTGTAACATCCTCACTTCAAAAACTGAATTTTATTTTAGTGCGTTTTATTAGCGTTGAGTGCAAACTTCTAGTAAATGAAAAAATAAATATCCATATTTTTCGCGTAATAGACGAATAAAACAAAACTAAAGCTGCAAATATAAGTTGCGAAACATTTAAGTTACGCAAAAAATAAGCTACAAAAATGTTGGAGTAAAACTATTATACATAACCGAGCAATCATTCTCTTCCCAAATTTCCATTGAAACACCTACCAAGAAATCAGAATGTTACGTTGAGAAACATTTTCCGTTTTTTTTCCTTGAAAATAAGAGTTTTTAAACCTGGAAAGCTCATTCACTCTTACATTCATCCTACTGATAATTTTGGTGTCCGTATATGATGACATCACATGCACTCACAGTTTGAATAAGGTCGAATAACAAGCGAACGATTGCATCAATTTAAAACTCTTTCCGTTTTTAATACATTGATGTCAAATGACATTTTTAGTCATTCGCCAAAACAATTGATATTTCTATATCGAATGTTTATCTTGAAAACTATAGTCTTAATTATGTGCTCTCGTAAACTTCTCTGTATCAAATTTTCTCCACTATCTATTTTATCGGTACATCAAAATGACTTAAGTGCTAGAGAGATACAAAATATGATATTTACATTGTTGATTACTACAGAAAACTTTGTATTATAATAGTATTGATTTTATACCTTTGATGGGAGTTAGATTAAATTGTGACATCGTTGATTTCAGCTATGACTTAAACACGTGTAATATTCTATGTTTGAAAAAACCACGACTCCTTTTAATTGTTGGCATAAACCAGATAAGGAAAATGTATTTCATATATTAAGTACTTATTAAATTCCTGAAAAAAATAATTTATTAGTTTGAATAGTATAGCCGAGCGAAGCGAGCCCCTTTAAGGGGCCAGAGGAAGTTTTAATAATCTCACAAATCGAGACTAAAGCAGTCATTGCCGTACTCGAGCAAAGAGCACCAAGGGGTATGAGGTCAATTACGAATTGAGCTCTTTAAAATAACAGTAGTTTAAAACAGAAAAAAAACGCCGTAAAGATTCCCATCAGTAGCCATTACATTTAATCTCGTTCACCCAAATAATCTCTCTGATCGTAAAGATAAAAATCATTTGTTCATTTCTTAGTTTTACCCAAAGTAATTCAGTTAACCCATTTATTCTTATGCGAAACTTCAAATAAACCACCTTAATGGAATCATATGTCCTACGACAATAAACTGCTCTGGCGTCGCACGTTATGCATGCCATTTCCTCGACCCTAATGCTCTCGCTTTTCCTCTTCCCGCCACGTCACTCCACTCTCCTACTCTCTCATCCCCGCCTCCATCTCGACTCGCATGTCCCTTGGACTCTTCCTCTCTCTCTCTCTCTCTCCCTCTCTCTCTCCATACCACTCTCCCTATCTTCCCAGTGACTCAGTAATGGAGCAAGTTGGACCGCTGGCATGAATTGATGTCAAAACTCCTAAGATGGATGGGAAAGTTCTTTCCGCCCATCCTTCCTCACTACACTTGTCTTTCAATCGTTTGCTCGTCTTCCTCTCTCTCCAGCTCCCTTCATCGCCTCGCGCCTCTCATCAACCTCGCAGAGCCTTTCTGTCTCCAACATCATCTACTGTCGACCTATCCTCATTCTTCCGACACGCTGTGAAACCGTCCTTATAAGTTGTCCCGGGTGTGGGGAGAGGAAGAGGGTGTTTTCGTACTCCTCGTTTTCGATGGGAAATTTTGAAAGGATCGGATTTTTGAAAGTCTCCAAACGAAAATTTTTCTGTTTATAAACCTTATGGCGACGTCTTCTCAATATTTTATGACGAAAAATTTTTAATGACGAAGAGGACAAAGCAGAAAAAATATGTTGGGTAATCGAGGTTTATAAAACACGTAATTAACGCGAAATGTACCTAATATACTAAGCATCAATTATAAATAATTCTTCTGTATGCGGAAGACAGACATTTTCAATAGCAACATTATTTTTCTAGTTTCATAGCAAAATCAAAATTGCATACAAGTTGAAATTTCATTTATTATTTAGAAATGATATAATTTAAACAAGTAATTCCTGTAAAGTTATAACGAATGTTAGCGTTAATGTATTACAATTTTAGTTGGATACTCCCAGTTTTTTATGATTCAATTATAAAAACGTACTTATTTTCCGCGAAAAGTATTTGGTTTAATTCAAAATTAAATGAATAACCCTTAATTGGTAAAAAAAAATGTTAAGTATCATTTGAAGTAACGTATAATAAATACACTTTCCTTAAGTACGACGATGCCTCTCGTCCTCCAGTTAAATTAATTGCCGTAACCTTTTTTTATACCTTGGGTTTCAAAAATCCCCTCAACAATAAAAAAGAAAATTCGACGCGGGAGCTATAAAATAATTTCCGCAAGCAACACATTACAAGGGGAGAGAAAGACCACGTCCGCCATTATCATCCATGTATTGTGGGAAGGAAGGCACGGCACAGTATCCCGAGGGAGAGATATCCACAAAGACCTACGGGAGATTCCTCTCTCTCTCTCTCTCTCGAGGGGTATGAAAGAAAACAATCGCGACTGAGGAGAAAACAGCTGACGGCGGTTTCATTTATTTCCTCCTCCCTCTCTCTCTCTCTCTCTCCACTCCTCCATCTCCCTCTCAATTCTTGTTCCTCTCTCTCTCACATCCCATCCCTTACTTGAGCTGAAATGGGGACACCGAAAAGTGGAAGGAGAGAAACACTGGTACCGTGAGGAACAAAACGGAGAAAATGGGGTGGTTTTGGATGGGGAAAGGGGAGGGAAATAGTGGGTATGCGGGGGTTGAAATGAAACCTCTTGTCGCTCGAGACCCCCCGGACTCCCTTAGATGACGACTCGAGACGTAAAGGGAAAGAGAAATAGAGAGAAAAGGAAGAGGTCTCTCTACTTATGGGAGGGGGTGGGAGAGTTCGCTTACAGATGGCCCGCCGCCTTGAGCAGGAACCTCTCTCTTTCGACCGGGTGCTGCCAAAAAAGCGATCGCCGCAAAAGGATCGGAAAACTGGTGAGGTGGGGGAGGGGGAGGGGTGTGAGGTGAACGGGATGAGGGATGAGAAACAGAGAGAGTGTATAGGGTAGGGTGGTGAGTTCGAGTGAACTAGGTGGAGCTCTCGCACTGGGGCAATATGATTTCGGTGAGGCCGAGAGATGAATAGGAGAAGGGAGGGGGGAGAGAGATTGAATTTGAGGAGAAAATGAAAATATTTTTTTATTTCCGACGCGCCGTGGACCTTGGGATGAAAAATGAAGTGTAAGAGAGGAGAGAAATGGATCGGAGATATTGGGGTCTAAATGTTCGACTGCGTTTTAAAGGTTTCGAGTGATTGATGCGCAGGTTTTTCTCTTATATTTATGCTTTTAACGTTTCCAAACATAGGTTACAATTAAAAAAATAACGTGGGTTTGGTTGTGGGATATAACAAAGGATTACAAAATAATCAGAAAAGATTCCGTGATAAAACTTCCATTTGTGTCATTTATTAATCTTTCATTTAATTAGTATCCAAATATCCGCAATGGAAATAAGATTATGATGATTGTACATGGGAGTAAACCGATATTACAGAGTTTTAAGTGAATAATTTAGTCGATGGAGATAAGGATACAACGGAAACAATGATTTAGTCGCTTTATCAACGGTTTGAGAACGTATTGCTTTTCACATTATCTTCCTTCCTATGCTGAGTATGGCGTTATAATCGACCAAGAAGAGAAAGTATTTCCATTTGAAATTTTTTATGCCTTTTCCAAGCCGTACCTTAGGATCTGTAGTAGAAAGTAGGAAAGAAATCGTAATTTGCTAGCCCAATAACTTTCCATAATGATTTATGAAGAAATGTTAAGTATTTGGAATGAAACTCTTATTTCAATACGTATGAAACAATGCAATACTATTCACCTATTTAATTACAACAAGGTTTTACTATAAATTGTTTTAAAAGCGTGGGATTTTATTAAACGAATATGATGTACTAGCAGAATTTCCTGTTGAATTTCAACGGATTTAGTGAAGCTACTACAGCACAACATACAAACTCTTTAAAATATATAGTAGATACTTTTTAACTTACAATAAGATTTTCTTAACAATTAATCATATTTGCTTGTAACAATCCGTTACCGAACGTATTGCAATCAAATATAACGATAATTTTATTTCCTATCATATCACTTTCGCCAAATCCAGCTTAATTTCTTGTGTAATTATGCCTATGAAATGTTGATATTTATGTCTCGTAAGCAAGAAATCCGTGAAAAAGCAACGTACAGTTGTCCATGATTGAATACTGACTGGTATATGTACACCATATACGTGAGCCTATTTACGTTAATAAATATTATAATGTAGACTATAATGATTTTATTTACGAAAAATGTAAGATTCCAGTATTCAATAGACGAAAGAAGGTGCAATTACTTTCATCAATAATCGCTTCCTGATTAATAATCAGTATCTATTTACGTTGCTATCCATAAACATCGATCGTTTCGTTGCTTAAACAAAAGTGCGAATCGAATAACGCAAAACTTTCGTCTATTTGTAGGCTTCATTGAAGCTAATTGAATCGGAGGTAACAATAACGGCCGCCTTGGCAACGCCCGGGAGGGGTACGAAAAATCCACAGAATTTCGAAACAAATAGCGTATTTCTGAAAACTTCAACTGTGTAACATGTAATCTTGGCAGGAATAAAATAGTATAGAGTTTTTTTCGTCGAATAAAGCAAAAAAGAAAAAAAATCGGTCCATATTTACGTATATAATACTTGAAGGAAGAATACAATGCAAGTCATGAAATGTATTCATACGTGTTATCTTATGGAAAAATGTTAATCCCCTATATTGACAGCACTGGTTAATCCCGGTTGATAAAACCTTTACCATTCACTAAGTTAGGATGTAAGGAAGAATCGTATCAAATTTGGTTATTCTAGCTTTTATCGTTTAGGAGAAGTACCATGAACAAACACACAAACAAACAAACACGCTTCAAAATATATTATAGTAGATTTGGTATATTGTTAAATTGTTTTTATAAATAAGATTGCATTTATAAACTTTCAAAGTGATTTGGCGTAAGACGCTTTTAACTCTCATTATAAAATTTGATGGTTGAGAAATAGTGCTACATCTGCTGATTAAATAATGTGGAGTAAATAGAACATTAGTTATTAATAATAAAAGTGCAATGCATTTTAACGTCAATATAAAATTTTATACAACAAAATACTTTGGAAGAATCATAAAAACAGATATAAAATCCAAAGATGAAATAAGAAGTAAAATAGCAGAAGAAAGAAACTTATATAGTAACATGAAAAATAAAAGAAGGTGTACGTAAGACATTTACAAAGTGCTATATGTCACCAAAACATGAACAGACAAGAAAATGATATAAATGACATGGAATCTTCGAAATGCGTGCATGGAGAAGAAAGCTGAAGATAAAATAGAATGAAGAACGAGGAAATACTACGAATAGCAGAAATCGAATGATTATACCGGCTATAAGGAAGACAAAGTTAAAGTGGATCGGACATTAAGTGAGGAGAAATAGCACGGTCAAAGACGTGCTAGTAGAAAAACTGGAAGGGAAAAGAGAAAGGGATAGGATATGGTTTCAGATGATAGACGAATTATAAGTGAAGGCAGGAGAACTTGGAGAAAAAAGTTTAACCAACAATAATAACCTATATACGGGCATTATTCATGATGATGATGATGATATAATTTGCAATAATTAACAGCACTCATAAGTCATCTATTTACCTTTCTTTGAAGCGTGGAAACTGTCATCCTTCGGCACATACTTTATGTCATATACGAGGGTAGTCCTGGGAAGGAGGTCCTTGTCCTTGTTGATGCGGTAGACAGCGTACTTGAACGCCAGCTCCGTGCTGCTGTCTTTTTGATCTTCCGTAAATATGGCGCCTAGGAAATTAAATCGATATCATAAGAGTTAGAAATGCCGCCTTACTGTTTTTTACATGTTTATAAAAATACAAAAAGTCTACATTCAAGTATCCACTATCGTAATGTTGTTTTCTCTAGTGTGTATTGAACAAATTAAAAACACAAACTACAGGAACGTGGAATTCTCACCTTAATACATTTCGACCTTGTTATTCGTGATAGAAATTTAGTAATACAGTAAATCAGTTGTTCTCAGGTAGATCTACCCTGCGCCCCCCTCCGTGCGGATGTTCGGTAGCCGCGACCCCCAGTGATTTTTACTTTATCCATACGTAGTGTAGGGAAAGTATTGTGATTACGAAAAAAATCGACTTCGAGATTTCAACGGAAATACACGTTTTGAGGTTCCTAGAATACGTTTAGACTATTTTCGGAGTGATGTCTGTGTGTGTGTGTCTCTGTGGATGTATGTGATTGTGGGCGCTTTAACTCAAAAAGTACTTGTCATATTAATACTAAATTTCATATATAACACTTGAGCATGAGCACAAAGAACTGATTAGTTTTTGGACAATAACGGTTAATCGGAAGTCGAGGTTTATTCGAAACCCGATTCGGTTTTTGCGATATTTCTCCGATAATACCTCATTATTGTATATATAGATCATTACAAAAAATGTAGAAAATATAATTTCCTACATCCTTTATTTCATACAATTTTCCAAAGCAGTTATTGTTTAGGAATTATTTATAAATAATCGGTTTTTCGGTTTCCGTCAAATATCTCCTTAAAAACATCGTTACTGGTAATCTTTGTAAGGACCAAAGTTGTAGAGAATAATATTTCTTCCAAGTATTGTTTGAAATAAATTTTCGTAGAACCATCCATTTCGGAGATATTTCGCTTTATCTTAATACCAGTATACAGCCCCAGCACCATATAGCGGTGAATTCTTTAAAAATATTCAAAATACATATACCTAATTTACGGCAATAAGGACGACGATACGAAATAATAATTTAGCCTTATAATGCAATTAATAATAATTTAAATATCTATACTCCAAATATGGAGAAAGTCGTGTTGGCCACATCAGATTTTTTCATGAATACAATACTTTCCCTATACTACGTATATGGAGAAAGTATTAAAGTTGAGAAATGTGAGGACTAAGAAAATGAGCTAATATATGTCGCCTTATTATTTAATTTTTAATTTTAAAATTATATTTCTTATATTAAATTTATATATAGTAAAATTAACAAAATACTTCATTCTGAAGATTACAACCCTCAAACAAGCATTAACCTTAGGCTTTTAACCCATAAATAAAAATTGAATGAGGAAAAAATCAATTGGCATAGCGAAGACTGCTCGCGACCCCCGTTGTGGGTCGCGACCCTACGTTTGAGAACCACTGCAGTAAATCAATTTCAATATTCGCGATGAATTATTGTGTATTGTGATTTAGCCTTCACAACCTATAAGTTGACTATTTGCAGATTTAATCCGCGATGTCCTACATAAGATGGTGCTTTCAATGCGTAAGTAGTAGAATTGTTTTATTTTCTCATTAAATTAATGTGTGTACCTTACTCTCTGCTTTTTACTTTCTCCATACGAAGTATACAGAAATTATGGTGGAAAATCTAATTCGAGATTTTATCGGAAATACGTAGTACATGCTTTAGCTCGAAATACGTGCGAGCAATTAATCTCGCAAATGCAGCAATAGAATTGCTGAGCATTCAATTCGCAATTACAAACAATCATTTATGATGAGAATTTTTCAACTTGCTATAGAAATTTTGCTTTAATAAATTTTCATATTATACATGCAAAATCTACAATAATAAAAATGTAATGCTTTCTGAAGCTTAATATCTCGCCAACGACTAAACCGAATTTGATGAAATTTTCAGGATAGCATTATGATATAACTACAAAAAGCTTCAATGTATCGAACTCGAGATCAAAGACCCTGGTTCGACTCCAGAAGATAATTTCCATTTCCCATAAGGTAACACGTAAAAATGGACATTTCGACGTGCAGGCTTTCATTCTTTTTAGATTAAAATTATTAAGAATTGACCTACAATCTTCGGATGTAAACCATTTTGAAGAAACATTATAACGTGTCTCATTATGTTCATATTTTTCCGCTTACAGTTCGAAGTTTCTCAATGTAAACGCTTAATTCACACAGTTGGAGGAAATCTTGCCATTTTAACGGGATGTTGCCTTGCCTACCAATTCCATTGTTAGACCTCTATATCATATTGTTAATTCAATCCTTGTGGGTATAAACGTGCTTTGAATGCTTTCAATACGAGAGAGAGAGGTAGAGGGGGTAGCGAGGGGGAGGGGGGAAAGAGAAGTAGAGGGGGATGGGAGAGAGGAAGAGGGGGAGAAATGAGGAGAGGGAGGAGGATAGAGGGGGAGGGAGAGAGAGAGAGTGTGAGAGGGGGGGAGAGGGAGGGAAAGAGAGGAAACTATTTTAAGTTTAACTAAAGATAGCCCCTCAACAACAGAATATTCACTAGAAATGTTGTATATGAAAAAATATTTCATATGTAAAAGTGTTATACAAATTATTTTAAATGGAAATAATAATAATCTATCTATAATTCTTCCTTTGATATTTCAACGGGCATTACACTAATCATATAAATAAAAGCCTAAGCAAACGATGTGTGTAATGCTTTCTGAAGCTTAATATCTCGCAAACGACTGAACCGAATTTGATGAAATTTTCAGGATAGCATTATGATATAACTACGAAAAGTTTTAATGTATCGAACTCGAAATCAAAGACCCAGGTTAGACGCCAGAAGATAATTTCCATTCCCATAAGGTAACACGTAAAAATGGACATTTTGACGTACAGGTTTTCATTCTTTTTAGATTAAAATTATTAAGAATTGACCTACAATCTTCGGATGTAAACCATTTTGAAGAAACATTATAACGTGTCTCATTATGTTCATATTTTCCGCTTACAGTTCGAAATTTCTCAATGTAAACGTTTAATTCACACAGTTGGAGGAAATATTGCCATTTTTAACGGGATGTTATCTTGTCTGCCTATTGTTAGGCCTCGATATCATATTTTTATTTCAATCCTTATGTGTATAAACGTGCTTTGAATGCTATTAATGCGAGATAGAGGGAGAGGGAGGGGGGAGAGAGGGGGAGAGAGGGGGAGGGGGAGAGGGAGGGAGGGGGAAACGATTTTCAAGACAGTTGTTTCTGATGTTAATATGATCTCCCTAAATAGTTTGAACAATCTTATCTTTTCTCCCGTCATTTTTGACGGGAATTACACTAGTAATATTATATTGTCACTTCTACATTGATAATTTGTGGCTTGGAATGAATCGTTAGTTACAAAATACAGTTTGCAACTTTGCAGATACTCTCAGAAAACCGTATTTTTTGGATAAGTATCATGGCGGTATCTCGAAAGGAACCATAAATCGTGTATTTATGAAGTAATTTAATTATTGTACATTCAAATTTACCGGAAAAATTTCAACATCTTATTTTTCTCTCTGAAAGTAATAAACAAAATATAATGTATAACTACAGAAACATAAAATACTTTTAAAAATTCAATAAATGAAGTATCGGATTTTAACTCTTATTACATACATTTGAAATTAAATAAATTTAATTTCTTCGAAATTTGAAATAAAATAATATTGATCATAAAAATTTGCTTAAATCAATTGCATATCCTCATTAGTTGAATTTGATGTTACTAATTTATTCTAAATTCATAGAAAATAAATTTATACGATTTAATCTATACAAATAAATTCATGGTTCTACGAAAGGATATATAGTAGAAAGCATAGGAAAAATCTTTGGAGTAGCGCTCGAATTTCCCATGCGAAGGATTCGATGTTCAAATCCTGGCGGGTGGAGGATTATCAGCGTGCAAATTGCGACGAAGAGAATACAGCGCTCCATTAAGAAGCTTAAAGCTCCTTGTTTCATTTCAGAAGATTAGTTTAATACCTTCGCGAAAGGGCTGAGTACCCACGCCTCACGTGGGATGTGCTCGTCACCGAACGATTGTACGTGGAAAGCGACAATTAAAAATACAACCTAGAAACAAAAATTCTCCGGCGTATGTTGACGGTTTTATAAGATTTCAGTTCCAGATATTTCAAAAGACGTTAACTGGTTAGTTTTATGGGCGCAATAAGAAGAGAGATTATGGAACGCTTAGACTTAAGGAAAAATAATTCATTATTGGAGCTTCGGGTTAGGCTAACTTCGGAATTTTTTCAATGCCTAAAGAATCTGGGGAGTAAAATATATTCTATTCAAGGAAATGAATTCATTCAGCCGTTCCATATATAAAAAGTAAGATACCCTTGCTAAAGTAAGAGGTGGAATCGATTTTTCCTAAATATTTTCATGTTTCCGGTTTGTCACTCCCTTTGGGGAGGGGGCAACTCGCACCGCTGGAATGTAGATACTACTTAGACATTCTCATTAGTGAAAACACCACTTTCGTGGCTTCAATAATTTAGCTAATTGACGATTTCAAAATTTTTATTTTTCCGAATTTGAAACCACCTAGTGGAACATCTATAAATTGTCAGAAAAATCTAAATAAAGGAATATCAATAGATTAATAATAGGTTCCTAATCCAATAATAATTTTCTAAACATCTCATAAAACAAATAAAAGATGATTACCCACAGACGGACATACTGAGTGATCACATAAGCACGGTTTTTCTTTTATGAAAACGTGCTAAACAGTAACTAATTACCGAAAGATTGATTCCCAAAGCTAAAAAAACCTGAAACAAAATTATGTGGTCGCGAAATTCAAGAGACTGGGAATGACGTATTTTCATTACAGAAAAGAAATAAGTAGAAAAATAAAGATAATACATGGGCAACTAAAAAACTTATTATCTGGTTTAGACGATAAGTGGTAGCTGTGAAAAACAACGCCAAGTAAATTGCCGCGACATAATATTTGTACAACGATGGCCCAAAGCGACGAACGGAAGAAAAGAGCATGACCCTTTTCCTTCACCCGGAGGAATTCCACCTTTCACCGTTTATCACTCTCTCTTTCTCCATCACCCTTGTCAGAGAAGCCTAGACATTCTTGGACACGAACCATCGCCTTTACGACAGAGATGGATTTAAAAAAAAAAGAAAAGAAGTCGCCGTCGCGAGCGAAAATCCAATCAGTTGGGCGAAAAAAAAAGACGTAACAAATAAGAAGAAAAACTTTTTTCGAATGGAACTGCGTCCCATTCTCCCTTATACAGAGAAAGAAAGACCGTTCTGAGACGATTCGAAAAGTCGCAGACGTAGACCGAAAAAGGACGTTTATGTTCCCCGCCCTTCGCGACACCTTGAGATAAGCTAGATGCTAGCCAGATGAGATGCTATTCTTGGAAAAGGGTGTAGAGGTTAAGAGGGCATTCCACTCGGTTCGGGAGGCCAAATGAGGGTTGGACGGGGTGAAGGAGACGTAACGTTTTCCCGGGGACGAGATGTGAAGCGCGAGAATTAACATAACAGGGGTATACCCTTCAGGTAGTAGGCGTTAAAGGTCGTTAAGGGAACGGCGAGCGGTTGATGGGCAGTTGTGTGTACGCCTCGACACGCGACGAAATTTGTTCGTTAAGGGTCAGGGTTCTATTGTAACCCCTCCGCTTCGGGAACGAGGGTGTGTATAATGGGAATGCACGAAATATTCTTGGATTTTTTTTTTGCGTAGCTTGTTAGATCCAGGGTAACTTAATGATGTCAGAAGTCTAATTACTAAACGGTCCATTACATTTAGTTCTCCAATTATCGGACTTGACTGTACGAAGAAATTTAATTTATTTAATAATTTATTTATTAGTAAAAGAGAAGACGATTGCATGAATTGTAAGATACATTAATTTTTTTATCCTGATTAACTGATTTCATTACGGATATAAAAAGTGAAGGCTGATTCGATTTATAGTATGTATATAACCATTATTGTTAAATGTTAACCAAATACGTTAAATTGCGGAAGAAAATTTCAAATGTATAATGAGAATTTACCATAATTTAATATTTCATCTCATGTCACATGGACAACCCGTTTGTGTTACGTAAATATCTTTCAATATTTTCTCACTAAAATAAACCTTTTAATTTCCGCTTGTACTTGGGTGTCGGTAAAAATAATTTTCGATTTTATTTTGCTAAACTTTATATGCCATGATATTACATCAAGTTTTAAAAAAGCCGAGTGCCGAAATAGAGTGGAAATGCTGTTAAGTATTCAATATTCGAAATACTGGAAACGGTTCAACTCGGAGAGTGCAGTTTTTCACTTCGAATTATATTACGCTAAAGCCAATTCGACGGATAAAATACTTATCAATTGTCACCACCGTGATTTAGATACAATCCAAGGTATAAAAAATGTCGGAAAACCCAGGGATGAAGTCGTGTCTAGTGAGGAGGCGATATTTTATACCGAAAGATAGATTTGTTTTTTCCCAGCTCAAGTCAAATACCAGCGATTTCCTAGCGAGGTAATGACTCGGATGCGATGCAGAGATTCAGAAAAGCTTTGACCTAGTATTCAAATCTTGACGGAAGGTGAGCCCAACAAAAAGAAACAATGAAAGATCCACGTTCCGCCCGCACCGATATACACACCCACATACGCTGGAGATGACGGCCTTTCTCCCCATTTCTTCTCCCGCAGCCGGAACCAACCATGGAAAAAAACTTTAATGTCTTTCCTCGCAGAGGTCAAATTCGATTTTAAATGTCGAGAAACCAAAAAAAAAAATGACAGCACGAAACTTCTCTTCCGTTGCATTTATTCACGTCTCTGGATACGAAATAAACTCAACGAGTCGTTGAAAAGGTTTATTTCATTATACGTCCCGAGAGAACAATAAATATTCTCACAAAAAGAAAAAGTGGGATTTACTGCGTTTCATTAGTTAATTAAATTTAAAAAATGTAGAATTTAATGGACTAAATATAGCGATACATTCGGAAATTTTGGTATTTTTCAGGTCTTTTAATTCAGTTGCAGTTTCAACGTTAGCATGTACGTGACGAAGGGACAGAAAGGTTTAAATGCCGAAAGAACCGCAAAGAAAATAAAATACGTAGAATTTTTAGACAAAACAATTCCGACAATTTCATATTTCTGGGGCTTTGTGTTCAACCTCTATGTAAATTTCAACAATCACAAGACGGAGGCCAAAGTAAAACCATCTTTTTAATAGAAAAGCACTAAAAACAAAAAAAACGTCATCATATATCCCAAAAAATTAAAAAATAAACCAAATCGCGTTATTTAAAATCCTCCGTAGTAGGGATTTTTGGAACGGTGTATCATATACTGCTAAGTGTCGTAAGAGCGATCTTCATCCCTTAGCGAGTGCGTCGGCTTTTAAAGAGCACATCGGAGATAAAAAAGGTCTAGAGCTTTAGGTCAACGGGGGTTAAGGGGAGAGAGCGTGGGAAGGATGTGGGAAGAGTTGAGCGGATGTGTTGAGGAAAGCAAAAGGGTTAGTCACTCCCCGCCCCCCTCTCTCTCTCTCTCTTCACGTCCACAAAGGGACCCATCACCTCAAGGGAAGCTGGACACGCTCCAAACGAGTTGCTTAGGCACGGATGTGGAGATGAAGGGAAGAGGAGGGGAAGCGGCGGAGGGAGGGGAGAGAGGGGAGGGAGGGGAGGGAATGGAGCCGAGAGAGATGGACAAAGAGGGAAATAGAGGTAAAGTGGGGAGATAAATGACTTTATTTTCAGGGCGAAATTGAGACTCTTCCATTTAACCCTACGTTATTAATTACAAAATAATAACATGAATAAATGTATATACAAACAGAACTAGAGCAGTAAAAGGTGCCTCAAATAAATACAACAAGAACATGACAATAAATATCACATTACACATTAGAGAAGCTTCTAAGAAAGATACAATATTTGCGGTAAAAACCCAGGTAGAGCCAGGCATGGCCAACCAAGTAAAAAACCGCGCAGGAAAACACACATGAAGAGAAGGAGGTGGAAAAAACCTGCGAAAACCCTAGATAGTAGAAATACAATAATGAGTGCTGTTGGAAAGAGATAAGGTATATAATATATATGTTAATGTAGAAAAAGTTTATCTGAAAATTCAAAAGTAATTAAACATATTAAACAAAGAAGAGAGATAGCGTTACATATATTAAAGAGAGAATCGAAAAGGGATAGATTCAATAGAAGTAAATAAAAAGATTATGAAGAGAAAAACAAAGGAAAGTGGTGGAAGTTGAGTAGATAATTAGGGGAGTAAATAAGAATTTTGTCAAATGGCCATATACATAATTTAAGCATATACATAGGTGTATACTTGCGTTAAATATGATATTCATTCTCATTATTGTACATAGCGAGATATATCTATGCATAAGAAGTAGATTCGAGGAACTAAACGTTTATGTGTGAAGGAACAAGCACTCTAGTTTGAGGTAAAGATCCCGGCCAATATTCCATGAGCGAACCAAATAGCTTTAACCTGGGGGCAATAATAATATGATAATGTCGTAGAGTATACGCATCAGCAAAAGAGTACTTTGAAAATGCCTAACTATGAAAACGATGAATCTTATCATTACCTAAAAAAAGATGTGTGGTGAAACCTTCCATCAAAATTTAAAGTTTCTATAAGGCCTTAACCGCCCTCGAGAATTAGACCCTCCTATAATTGCAAATTTCATCAACATATAACTTCCGAATTTGTGTTTTACAGCCTTTAAGCTCTTTTAAAGAAAAGAGTAACGAGATTTTCTAAAAATCCTTACACTATCATAGTATCAATTTTATCTAAATCTATCAATTATAAATATAATATATGTACCGCAAATAACTAATACTCGTCTTTCATCATTTTTAAGAAAACAGGGCACGAAGATGAATATTCAGGTAAAAAGAGAAAACGTAATAGGAAAGAGCATTAGGATGTAAGGATGAGAGAATTAAAAATATTTGAGGCGATCAAAAACAAGAGGTACGAGAGTGAATAAGAAAAGGAAAATGGAGGAAAGGAGTAACTGCGCTAAGAGAAGCGAAGAGCAAGATAAGAACTATCCTGACATAGGATATTGGACACAGAAGATAGGATCGGCCCGCGAGATAAGATCAAAATGCAAATAAGCGATACGGCACAATGAAAGAAGGGAATTAGTAATTGGAGGACTCTTCAACGTGAAATGTGTATTATAAACTTTTAAGGGAATGCGTGTTATTTACTTTTAACTATTTTCACGCAATTAATATTCAGTGAATTCTATGGTACTATATAGCGTGCGAATATAGAAGGCAACATAAATTATTAATTACTAGCTTTTAGGCATATTTTGTATTCAGAATTTCTAGCCAAACAAAAAGCTTATTATAACTCAGTAGCATACATGACGCGATAAATCCATGCTAAAATGGCAACCATTATATATATTCAATAAAAACGGGCATAATCCGAATCAAAATAAAACTAAAAGAAACAAAAATAATAGTTACATATTCCTTGCTCTCATATTTTTGTTAGGCGTTTTTTGCTATACCTTACTTTTATTGAAGAAATGTTATACAGTGGGTTCCGATTATTAGAATCAAGTCGGCTGATTCGATTTTGCGGAGGTGAGTACTTTATGCGTGTTAAATAAGAAAATGTTAAAATAGAATTTCTACATATGTACTTTAATTAATTTTAAACACTTACTTGATCCAATATACATATTATGTTGTTTTAAAATAATTTTCCATCTTTTGAATCAAATTGTCGTTAATATGAGACACTGAGTCAATTTCCACCTTGTACAAGCGGCTGAACTCCACTGGCCGTTCTCCTCTCAGCTTGAGGTTTCGTCGAAGAACAGCCAAAGCATGTCTGATTTCTTGAGAGGAAGGGGCTGGTAATGACTGCATTTCTTGGTGTTCATCCTCTATATCTTCATCAACACTCGATTTGTAACTTAATAATTCAGTAACAATGTCATCTTCTGTTAATACAGGAGCTACAACGACGTCATCACCGATTGAATTCCATCTATTCAGCTCTTCATCAACTTCCTCCGCATCATTTTCTGGTTCACTGTTTTCTTCAAACAGAAGATAACCAGCTTTTCTGAAGCAGTTAGCAATAGTTGTGGACGATACTTGCTCCCAAGCCTTCTTCAGCATGTGAATGGCATCTAACACGTTAATCTTTTTGGAAATTACAGAAGCATTTTTTTCATTATTTTTCTCGTCAATAATTTCGATGATCATTTTTCTCATATCTAGTCGTCAATAATTTCAATGATCATTTTTCTCATATCTAGTCGATAGATACATTTGAGGGATTGCAGAAATTGCTTCTTTTGCCGACAGCTAATGGAAATTTCCATATTCTTAGGAAAAGGAAGGAATTATTCTTCGGGTTAATCCCAAGAAAGCCCTAAAACCCTATAGCCATCCATTAGCACGTGATTCAATTAACCGAAATAAGTGATTCCAATAAGAGGAGAATTCTGAATTCTTTGGATTACAAAATGGTTTCGGTTTTCCTATTTTGATTCAGTAAAGCGGCTGATTCAATTAACCAGTGATTCTATAAAGCGGAACCCATGGTACTTATTAAGAAACCTCGACGAAGACAGTCAAGCTGATACCCTGGAGTGTATCCATATTTTCACCCACAATAACATTATATTTATAGTTAACAACATATTACTGTGACTGAAATCGCTTACTCCCCGCTCAAGTTTCTGAAAACAGTCCAAGTCATCAACTTATATTCCATCTCTGCCGTGGCCTGCAACAATGTTTCGATCATTTAATCCAGGGGCGTGCAAGCATTTTATGCGGCCCGCGAAGCTTTGGTGAATATATGGTCTGCGATATTTATTACAGACAATTTTGTACATTTAAGAACTACTGTTGTCATAACACATATCCTGGAGAAGTTTTTACGGTAAAAATGGTTAACACTTTATTTTCATATTTAAAATCTCTTGAGTAAGTTCCTATGTAAACTCTCATCCGGCCAGCCAAGCTACTTGTGACTTCTAATCCGGCCCGCCATAGCACTCACATGCATGAATGCGGCCCACCACGTAAAAAGGTTGCATGCCCCTGATTTAATCCATAGTTCAAAACTTAAAATTCCTCCGTAATTTATTTATCCTTTTCGCATCATAAATATAGGAACCTTTTCTGTTTTATAGGATATATTTAAAAATAAAAATATATAAAATAACTTTTTTAAGTAATACACAATTATAAAGCGCCCTGAAAAATAAAAAATAAATTTATGGGTTCAAGAAAATATCTGGATCTTCATGAAACTTTTCATTGTATATGAATCTCTTTAAAAAAAAAAGAGGTATGGCATATGTTGATTAAATTATTCAGTGCCATACAAATAGATTGTAAATTCTTGTTTAATCAACATATGCCATAAATATTTTTTTTAAAAAGAGATTCATGATCATATAAAATGAAAATTTTCATGAAGATTCAGATATTTTCTTGAACTCAAAAATATATTTTATATTTTTCAGGGCGCTTTATAGAAAGAGTATAACTTAAAAAAGTTTTTTATATATTTTTATTTTATACTTTTTAGTTAAATAAACTTATAATTATAACAATGATATCAAATTGTTGTGTAAACATTATTATTCAATACTGAAATTTATAATGTAGCTAATATTGTTATAATACTTTCATTGGGATTTTTTCAATTATAACACTTTGCCAAACTATGATTTTATGCTGTATCTATGCAGCCTCTTCAAAATGCTTTTTCCAGAACTGAACTAAGACATTATTTAGCCTTGAAATGATGAAAATATATCTGGACTTTTAAAATAGCAGATGAGACTATTAACACAACATAAAATTTAAACTGGAGGTGCTCAGTCTATCTGTAAATTATCAACCGAAATTAAGTTTTAATATAATTTAAAATTAATTACTATTCACTCTCATGCATAGCATAAAATATATCAATTTGGCTACCAAAAAAACTCATTCATCTCACGTTTAAAAAATTGTCCATTGATTCTGCATGTGAATTCTTATTAATTTATGCTCAACAATTCCTTTAACATTTCACTAAAAATCTAAGTTAAAAGATAATTGAAATTCAACATCTTAATAAAACGCATAAGAATTTACCACTGTGGGACATAAGCTGATAGGATGCAGTGCTCATCTCTGTAATGAAATACATCTACTCACAGGAAATTTCCACTATTCTTATCGCCTTTTACAAAACTTTTATTAAAATTGTACATAAATGATGTTTAAGAGAAAATCCAAACAATTTCAAAAGTTCATATTATTTAGATTAAATACAAAATTTCTTAACTGTAATTCATAACAATATATCTTGGAAACAATAAATTTGATCGCCGAATTTGTGGGTGTCAGCCGTGAAACAATTTTATTGCTAAGATGTGGAGATCGATTTAATCTTAACTGATTTAGACGTTTACCTCACTCACCTTCGATTTCTTTTGTCAAACGTCGTAATTGATTTTCCCCGAGCTTAACTAAACGTCCTTCTCGTTATTCTTGTGCTTCTTTATTTACACGAAATTCAAAATTTACTTTGAACTTTTCTAACCGTTTCAGACGCTTATTACTTTCTCCATACGAAGTAATGGGAAAGTATTGTGATGATGAAAAAAATCGACTTCGAGATTTCAACGGAAATACACGTTTTGAGGTTCCTAGAACACGTTTAGACTATTTTCGGAATGATGTGTGTGTGTATGTGATTGTGGGCGCTCTAACTCAAAAAGTACTTGTCATATCGTTACCAAACTTCCTATATAAAACTTTAGCATGAGCACAAAGAACTGATTAGTTTTTGGACAATAACGGATAAACGGAAGTCGAGGTTTATTCGACACCCGATTCGGTTTTTGCTATATTTTTCCGTTAAAACATCATTATTGTATATACAATTCTATACAAATGTTATAGAGAATGTAATTTCCTACAACTTTCATTTGAAACAATTTTCTATTGTAGTTATTGTTTAGGAGTTATTTATAAACAACCGGTTTTTCGGTTTCCGTCAAATATCTCCTTAAAAACATCGTTATAGCAATCGATCTGTTCTAGAATTATAAAATAAAATGAAAATAAAATAAACGTGACAACTGTTTAATATTTTTAATCGTGGAACGTCCTAATATATTTTATTATGTACAACTCTTCTTCCAAATTTATTAATATAACTTTATATTTCGGATTTGAAAGCATGTATACATCTGAGCGAAGTTAATAAAAGAGAGTATAATAACAAGTAAGGAATGATCTGCGGAAGCAGACGGAAATGGCGGCTTTTACAAGAAACAATTTAGACGGACAAGTCAGAGGAAACGTGCACAATGAGACAATATTGAAGCGATTGAAAAAAAAACGAATTCTCTCAGATTCTTTTAGGAGGAATTAGCGCGTCAGACAGATAGACGTACAAATCGAACGCATAAGCGGATTTTTTTAAAAACTGCTAAAATTATATTACGAAAACCTTATATTTAGTAAATAGTTTTAAGTCGTTTTCATACATTCATAAATTTTATGATTAACTTATTTTGCTTAATTTCGTTAAGGATAGAGAAAGCTCAATTTCACGAAGTAAATCGAGAGAAATTTCTATATAGCGCTCAAATTTAATATTGAATGATTTTAAACTAATTATTTCACAAATAATATTAATAATAATTGCAAATCAACATTTGTAGCGAATCAGTGCGTGTCGATGGATATGACATAATAATTGAATCAAAACTTTACAGGCGAGTGAATCAAATATGAAAGAATTTCGTTAACTTTAGCATGATCTAAGTGCATAAAATTACTCTCACTGTAGGTAATTAAAAAGCTAACTCGAACTACGTAAGCAAAACCAAATAATATAAAGAAATTGATGTGTCCAATACATGACTTACTCCATACGTAAGTTATCAACTAAAATCAAATAAATACGGTGATAGGAACAATTCAACATATATGCTTCAGCTCTAGCGATTCAATTGTTGTCACTACCACGCGCGCGAGCTGCCCACTAACTGTCAATTTCGAAGAAAATTGAATATTTCTTGAAATATTCCTCATATGAAAATTTAGTTCAAACAAAAGTTGTAGAAAAAAATAATATCTACTACTTACATATATATATATATATATATATATATATATAAGTTAGCAACAGTTTAAGAAAAATTACAATTTTACAAGAGTAAACCGCTACTTCCGGTTGACCGATTGTTATAAAAATATTTTCAAATCTTAAGAATATATATAAAATCACAAAAATAGAATTTCATGCTGATCTGATGAATGATGTTTGAGTTAGAGCGCACGCAAAATTTCTGTTACACACATACGGACACACACACAGACGTCATCGATAAAACGGTCAAAACGTGTATTTCCGTTGAAATCCCGAATTCGAATTTTTTCATGAAAACAATACTTTCTCTACACTACGTATAAGGAGAAAGTAATAATGTAACTAAAGTAAATTATATATTCTTATATGTATAATCAAAATTTAACTAATCCTATTGTATAAATAATATGGATAACTGTTGTACAGAGATGAATATTTTCCCAAGCGTATTCTTGCACTTCAATGACTCGTATACATGCAAACCAAAAATAAAATCACAATAAAACATTTTATAAGTAAAAGATAGAACCTGCATTCAAATTTATGAATAATCGATAGTTCAGTCACATGAATATCATTGTCGGTTCGGTAGAAACGGCATAACATGGAAGACAAGACAATAAAGAGAAAGAATATATATACATATTTCAATTTCAGCGAATTGTTAAAGCAGCCGAAAAATCCCAAAAAAAAACATCCAATGCGACACGGTCACAATATTATAAAAATTACGAATTTATACGCTACTCACGTCCGAGACGAGGTCATAACGTCAAATATGTCTCTATAGGTTCACAAGACGGGAAGAAAAGCTGATTCGGAATGCATGGACTTGTGATGAAGGTCAAATCGTGGGTACAGCGGCGGTGACTTGAATTTGAATTGAGACATATCTAAGAGGCATAAGATTAAGATATTGTAACTTACTGTAGGAAAAAACAACCGGTAAAATTAATTAAAATAATTCTGCATACCGAGACGGTTAAAAACATTAGCAAACTCGCTTATTTATTTACCAAATTAATGTTGGTTTGTTTCTGACAAATTTTGTTTGTTCGAGTTTTTCGTTTTATATAGCAGTAGCAGTACCTTAGCCATTAAAAATGGGTTTGAAATATAAATTCCTATAATTCATCCGTATCAAAGAAACACAAAACACGAGATTAAATGCATTATATTTTTTATTTACACTTTAACATTACATATAATCAAGATACAAAGTTGGCACTTAAATCATGGTTCGGAAGAAATTTAGAGGTTAATTTTCACACCGTAAAAATTCAAATTCCATCCAAAGTTGTGCTTTAAACAAGAAAATTACACTACTTTTGAAGCGAAATTTTTTTCCGCATAGCAATTGTTGTTATGTTCTCTACTTCCGGCAAGAAGGAGGAGCGGGAGGTTATTGTTAATTGCGCGTGCAGACGACACGTGGTGAGAACGAAAGAAGAGTTAGGCGGTAACACTGTCATTTTCTGTCCATAAACAAACCAATATCATCATAAAACATTTTTTAACGTTTCTAAAAAATTTCCTCCGAAGAACTGAGGGCTTTCTGCTAGTAAATTATAATTTAAATCGTTGGGAAACGAGAATAATTTCACGTCGTTGATGAAAAAGATAGACGCAAATCCTCCTATTTTTTATTGTAAAGGTACGCGGCCTATATTTGTTAGAGGAACTTGAAATGACAAAGGACCGTAGGGAAAGCGAAAGGAATATTTCCAAGGATGACCGAGGCAAGGCAGGGGGACGCGCAAGAAGGGTTATTTCTTTATAAGGTAAGGAGAGTGGACCTTGGTTAGGAATGTGAATACCTCAGCGTGTTTCTCTTTCTCGCTGCAGTAATTAATTTTCCGCTACACGACAAAAAAGAGGCTTTGGGAAAGGCACGTGAGAAAGGAATTTGCGTGCCAGTGCGTGTGTGTTTGGGTTTAGAGAGATATAGAGACGGAAAGGGCAAAAGTTTCTACTATAAATATAGAGTATGAATTAATAATAAATTACTATATCAGCTTAAAGGTTATTTTCAGCGTTTCTTATAATGGGGTTGCTAAATTTTATCGCACACTATGAATCGAGAAATTTATTCTGCATTTTTAACTTACATATTTTCGGCATAGAAGAAATTCATTCACTTTAGGTGCAAAATATGCTTACGAGTAAATTTTCTAATTTAATCAACTAATGATTACGTTTACTACATAAAAAGAATCAAAAAGTTCTACCATATCTTTTATAGATAAATATTATAAGAAATCCAACCATCATTTGCATTACTATTCCATCCTGGAATCTTTCCCATCTTTTTGCCACACCTAAGTATATTTATTTTTCTTTAGTAAAAATCGATTTCTATGGTTGGAATGTGTTTCCCAGCAGTTTCACCTGAGCTTTTATTCCAAAAGCTACAAATAAGGTAATTATATCGACAGGAAACTTTTCTTCAGACCATTTAGATAATATTAAATTTTATGAATACTTAAATGCAAATCTAAAACCATAAAGTAAAATTTTAATATTAACTTTGAAGCGCGATATTTCATCAATATTTTTTGTCGTTTCAGTGATTAAAATTCATCTCCTCATGCACAGCTTCGACCTCGATTTTACCTTTTATTCTTTGAAGGTCATATCTCTGACTTGGCTTGAGAAGCCTCATAAATAACCTCTGAACATACATCCGGAGCAATATGGGTTCCTATTGAAAGCTTGCAGATGCGGAGTTCCATTTCGCTAAGAACAAGACAGAAATGAAAGGAAGAATTCCAAACATCTGTCAAAATCTCCAGGTGGATAAGAGCACGAATCCGAAGGATACGTAAGTCCACATTTTATTTATTTCCACTCGCTTGCCTGAGAATTTTACCGCTTAAATTTATCACATTTTTTGATATATGGATTTCCGTGCTCATCTAAAAAAAGAGGGGTTTTATTTTTCCGAGGCACACCCAAAATTTCAAACGTGCATCTAAAGCTTTAAAAAATCACAACTATAACCTCTATATACTATTATACATATATCTAAGAAAATTGGAATGTGTCAATGATAAATTTAATATAATAGTTATGATATAAAGAGAATGACGATTTTAAAAGAAGGATTTTAAAAAATCAAATATGAATTTTCTTTGTTTTTTTGAAGATGCATAATTTTTTAAAGAAAAAACATGGAAAATAATTCTAAAAGCGATTTAATTTTTTTGTAATTTTATTTTTTCATATACGTAGTATGCTAAGAAAATATTGTAATCGCGAAAAAATTCGATCTCGGGATTTTGATGGAAATATTAGTTTTGGTTGTACCCGAGTACGAAAAAGTGGTTTCGCCATGTCTGTCTGTCTGTTCGCGACACTAGAGCCTAAACTAGAGGTTTCCAACCTGGGATACATTTACCCCCAAGGGGTACGTGAAGCCAAATCAAGGGGTACGTGAGATATTTGATAAATAAAAAAATTTACATGTTCAAAAACTCAAAAGAGCTTACACGATGGCTTTGAAAATCGCTGTGCCTCTGTTTCCAACCTCTACTCCTTACCAAAAATTATCATATTCAATATTATTTTCCTTTCGGGAATTTGAATTTGTTTTTGGCTTTTTAAAACATGTTTTTAGTTCTAAACAGTCTGAACTGATTGTTATTGAAATAACGGGCACAGAGATAAGCAGCGAAGGCACTAAATCACTGAATAATAAGAAACTCCGCATTGATTTTGTAAAAATAAAATTACATAAATTCTGGTGTACACTTGGAGAAGCATATCCAATTCTTTCTAAAAAGCTTACAGAGTTTTAGTTCCGTTTGTTACCACTTATACGATATTTGCGAATCTAGATTCTCAGTCCTTTTTTCTATCAAAACCAAAGCGAGGAACAAACTGAAGGCCGAGCATGAAATGCGTGAAGCTCTTTCGAAAACTTTACTAAGAATAAAACTGTTGGTTTACAGTAAACAAGACCAGGATTCTCACTAATATGTGTGTTATGTCCTGACAAAACTATTTATTATACTTTTTTACATTTTATTTTATGCCTGTACCTACTACCATTTCCATATGAAAAGTCTTTATTCTGTGTATTTTCCTGTATACACATTCATGGTAATCAGTAAAATTTACCTCTAAAAAACTGAGAAGGGGTACGTAAGGCCTTACTCTAAAGTCAGGGGGTACATTGACCGATAAAAGGTTAAGAACCACTGGTTGGTATTGCACAATAAGTAAGAACAGTTTATTCTAGATAACTTTAACAACAATTTGATTTTCTCAAAAACAGCTTCAACGATTTTGATCAAATTCCGTACACTTACTAGATTTAACTTCTGAAATAATACTACATAGTTCAAATTTATCAAAAAAATGAATATAAAGCTAGTTTATTCTTGGGCAACTTTAATAACAATGGGATTTTATATAAAACGGCTCAAACGATTTTCATCTAATTTCGCATAGTTATTTAAGTTGGTGTTTATAATTTTTCCACATAGTTCATATTAACTAAACGACGCGTCGTTCCCGACGTATTAATGAAAGTTTGTATAATGTATCTTGTACCGATTTTTTCATATACGAAAGGTTTTCTTGATGTAACAGAAGGCCATAAAACATGTTAGGCGAGTTCTGTTCTCCTAAACTGTGATGTAACCATTTTTCATCGAGATCTTTTGATTTAAGAGAAAGACTCAGGATCGGAGGAAAAAAGGAATGGTAAAACCTAGTTTATCGGGTCTGCTCTGTTTACATTGGTAAGCGCCATCTATCAGAAGTGCCCCGAATCAGGGAAGGGAAAGAATTTTTCCCGTCGGTGAAACGAGAAAGGGTCGGCGAAAATTTTTGCGGTTCACGATTCAAAATCGCGACATGATCCATTGCGTCGATCTGTGTTGTCTTTATTCCAAACACTTGCAGCTATGCCAGATTAAGGTGTTTTATGCAATAATATGATTCATTGGAAAGAGATGCAAGAATAAAACTATACGAACAGTTTTATTTTTTAAATTTATACATACGTAAAAATGAGGGAATATTAAGAAGAAATAAATACATACGATAAAGAATAAGAAGGCTAAACTTTAGACAGAATAAGTTTGTGGAAACCAAGAAAATTTGGATAATCTAGATTGATTATAATCAAGGACTTGTCCGATAAAATGCAAATGATGATAAATCAATTAGGTCACAACAAATCCTAACATCTCCATTACCAATATCCATAACACGATCTACTTAAATTCTCCATTTATTCCAAAATTTTGGTAATGCATTAAATTGTTATCAGGTGGCCAACGTTCTCGGAACCGATCTGTTGCGATCGATAGTGAAACGTTTAATCAGAGCCGCGAAATTATAGCAATTAGAGGTAAAATTAAGAGATTGACGCGGGAATAAGCATACAATGAACTTGAATGCCTCTCGTCAATTTTAAAGGCTAGCGATACAAGTAATTCGTTACTATTTTTTGTCTTGATGTCTTATTTTTTAGTGTGCAATTTAATATACGGAGATGCTTATAAATATGCCGTGAAGCAAAATGGTACTAAGATTGTAATAATATGTTGATATTGTTTAGGCGAGATCTTCAAATGCAGACTTTCAAATACTAGGACAGAGCATGGCACGGATGGTGGAACAGAAGGAGCCTGAGTGATCAGCTGCAGATTATGGAAATATCGATTATTTATACCTTTTCTCAAATAAATTAATATTTTATGTTAAATTAACTTTTATTTGTGTTTTTGCTAAATTTTACATTAACTTAAACACTATATATAAAGTCAAAATAAATACATCTATTTGTTTTTAGAAAACATTTGTTTAACAACCGTAATGTACGATAGTCCCGATTTTTTATTTTCCTTGCCACATTTAGCTCGGATGATCGAAACTTTGCTACATTTAATCAACATTAAAGAGACAATGATTTTGTTTAAATGAACAACAAAATGTACGATCGCAAACGAGAATTTGATGAGCGTCAAAATAGTGAATCCTACCTTCAAGACGGAAGCAGTACGGTATGAGAAATTCAGGAAGGAATGAGAGGAGAGAGAGAGAGAGAATTCAAGCGGGAAAGAAGAGAATGATTGATGAGCGGAAGAAAGTTAATGGGTTGAAAAAAAAGTGAAGGGAAGAAATAAGGTGCGAAAATTAAAGAAAACTGGTAGTAAAATAAATCAGACTCGGATTAACAAGATAGGACTAGAAAAGACGGTTATATTAGTTTTTTAATGCCTCAATTCTCATCCTCCGCCAAATGTGCTATGAAGGAAAAAACTTCTGTAGACATTTGTTCCCTGGCGTATTCACGACTGCTATATGCTAGAGCGCTACTTGTCAACAGGTGACGATGAAGGCAAAAATATTCCCTTTCATTCCTCCATTCCGTAACCTTAAACCATTCTGAACAAAAATAATTCCGTTATCACAGCTACAGAGACATATTAACCAAGAAGACGGAAAACATTAAAGGAAAGGCAGGGATCTCCTGAAAAATTTTGATTTTTTTATATTGTAAGTTGTCTGAAAATTCAGCTTGATATATTTCTTTTAAATAACATTCAAAATTGAAAACCAACTGACTGAGATATACTGATTAATTTATACACTGATTTCAATGACATTTAGTTTCATTAGTGAGTTTGATCTATTATTATTAGTCAGAACATGTTTATCTGTTAATTCACGCCGTAAATGTACTTAAGCATTTAAAAACTATAACTTTTTGTAAATTTCACCCCTCACTACAGGCTCTGTACTTTTTTTTTCTAAAAAGGTTGCAGCAAAGAAAAGTCTTCAAAAGTTATTAGCTATAAGTTCATTTAAATCACTTGAAGCCTTAACTTATAAAGAGATATTTGAGTGTTAAATTTCAATAAATTTATGTTATTTTAAAAATTATAAATATAATTAGACCCGCAGTCGCTCAATATACCATTAAATAAGTTATCCTCTCTAAATACACACCATTTTCGTAATAACTGACTTTTGCGCACCGAACTCAGGCTGTATAAAAGAGTGGTCTTTGAATATGAGCTTGCTGCTGATATCCAGAAATGAAATAACGTTATAAACAGTATTTTCCCATAATGTACAACAATCCAGAGAGAATGTTACTACTACTACTACAAACTTATCCTAGTAACATGAATCTTCCATTTCTTCGCGTATTTAATATTTATGTTACGTAATCGAAATGACGATAAGCAGATAAAATTTTCCCGGATTGGGTATCGCAGATTATGTCCTGCGTAAAATAAAATATACACATTAATTCTATTTCCATAATTATATTTGTGTTTTGTTAAGTTACTATGGGAAACTACAATGTAGAATAGGGTTCACAAAAATTATTTATCTTCATGGATATTAACTACATCATTTATTGAAAAACTTGATCTGTCATGTTATTAATTTGCCTATAATTCTATAACATTTCAGTACCTATGCATACTTCTAGCGAAATGAATTAAAAAGGGTGTAAATAACTTCATGAGTCTTTAAAGTTTGGGCTAGTTATAAGGCAATAGGTTTACTTTACGAGTAAGAATCTAGACAGGACAGGCTAGAAATGGCTGAGCCCAGAGAAGATGTATAATGAGTTTAACATGAAAACAATGGGAGCACCTGAGCAGAGGAAGCCCCTGGTAGCCACGTAGTGTTCCGGTTAGCGTATGGCGTGTGCACACGGTCATTCCAGCCGAGTTATATAATCTAAACGTTAAAGAACATTATTCTGTCCGTTCACACTATATCTGAATACCTGATATCATTCGCAGAAAAACATTTAACTAGATGTTTGGATATTGAATTTTCCTAATATGACAACGCTAATAAAACATATCATCGGTTGTTTATCAATAGAAATGTTTCTCACTATTATGATTTATTAATGAATAGAACTAAGAAATTAAAAATTTTAATGTATTCATTTCTGTGATCAATGGACTGTAAAAGTTATTAGAAAGCCTTTAATAGCATATTATATATATATTAAATACTTCAACTCAGCTATATCTACACAGCTGTTTCTCAGAAAAAAAACTCACACACAGATAACACATTTGTGGGATATCTTGGAATGTGGCCTTCGTTCTCTTTCGAGTCAAGTTTATGCAGTAAAGATAACGGTTTCATCTCAATGGATCATCAGAAGAAGTACCTTCTAAGGATTGATCTCTGTTCTTACAATTAATATTCTTTTTAGTTTACATTTTAGTTCGTTTTACTCCATTTTAAAAATTATTTCTCCCTGTATACCCAGCTAAGACTTTAAACCAGCTTTCGAGCTTTTTCCAGTTTCTATATCACTCATTCTACTTTTCCTGATGTCCTCATATCCTGCCTGTATCATTCGATCACACCTTGTTCATATTCATACTTCTTATCCCCATTTATTTCTCACTTCCATTCCATTATCGGAAATATTTTAACTCTTCTTAAGTAGCCTATCTATAAACTCAAGTAGAATGAGAAAAAAGTAATGCCGTTTTTTAATAACAGCGAGACGGCAATGTCAATCTTATAGTAAAATTGATTGATTGCTCTTTATTTCCGAAGTAATGCGCTAATACCTTATTATTTTTCCATTTATTAAAACCATTTTCGATAGTTTGTTGAATATACCCGTAACAGCTCATAATAATAATAATAACGTTGACCTCTCTCTTCTTTTTTAAAAAAACCTCAGGGCACTAGTTCAGGCATTCATAATGGATGAGCCATGATCTCGAACCCCACGACTCGTCACGAGTAACAATACACTTGACCAATAGCAAAAACTCTTGCTTAAAGGTGTTATTTGGGATGCATGTGTTGGATGGGTACATGAAAGATTTATCGCACAGGTTGCAGGGGTTGCCAGAGTATGCATGGTGATATAAATTTAAAGAGAAAATTTATGCAATATAGGTGGCATAAGTTGAGCGGGACGATAGTGTGAATTTAGTGGTATAACGTTGCAGGGGCAGTATAATGTATTTGAGTCAATGTTGGTGGCATAAGTTTTAGGGGCGATTTACCGCACTGTGGGTGGCATAAAATACGGGGCAATTGGGCGTCATTTTGGTGGCATACGTTGTAGCAGGGGTCGTCAACCTACGGACCACGGACCACATGCGGCTCCTGAGAGCGCCTTATGCGGTCCGCGACGCTGTAATTAAAAAGTGATCGGGAAAATTTCACATGGGTATTTTCATTTTTTTTTTCGGTAAAACGATGCCCTCAAAACCTTTCTGGTGAAGTTGTAACTTTAATAAATTATGTAGACTTGATTTTCGCTTATTTGAGACCACAGAAAATTCTGATTTGTTCATTCATCCGGTCCGCCGAGGTTATCTTGACTTTCAATGTGGCCCTCCGAAGTATTCACCATTGCGAACGTGGCCCTCAGTGGGGAAAAGGTTACCGATCCCTGCGCTGTAGATTCTTCCAAGTTGGTCGGAATAAAATCAAGTGGAAATAGGTGACATGTTGGTGGTATACGTTGTAGGAGCAGTCGATTGTGAGTTGGGCGGCATAAAATTAAGGGGACAATTTCTACACTGTAGGTGGCATACGCTTTACGGAAAAATTAGTATAAGACAGATTGCAGAGATTATGAGATTTATTTTATATACATTTAGTGGTATTATACGTTTTAGGTGCAAAACTGGAGTATAATTTGTTTCTGGGAAGATCTGGCGTTCGTTTGATCGAGATAAATTGAGTAGCTTCATGAGTTTTCTTTGCAAGGGAGTGTTCGCGTCAAAAATACGTTAGTACTCGCGTTGGGTCGAATCGACCCAATGTATTTTGAAGCTTAAAAAGAATGCCTAGATTTTCAGAACATTTTTAAAAAATGTTAGACATGTTAAAACTATTTTAATAGAAAAAAACAAAAAAATTAAATCATTTTAAAATAATTTATTGAAGAATGTTTAAGCAAATATTTATTTCAAACCAAAAATTTTAATTGACATCTTAATCCGAACTTACAACCTCCTGAAATCTTGTTCTTAGAAAACTATTTACACAAATGGTAGAACAATGCTCTTGGCAAATATATTTACTGCAATTTTGTCAAATCGTTTTGGTTTTGTTGCCCTTTTCCGTTTCAGACAGGCGGAACACTTATCTTATTCTGATAGCGCGGGAGGGAAATTCCTTTTTTGGGGGCCCGGGTACTTTCTGGAGACCACCGATTACTCCCCCTCTTTCTTCAGATCGCCTTGCCAGTCGGTATACTCTCACAATCAGTCAAAGGAAATATAACAAAAATTCCCCTTCCATTCCCATTCACCTCTCAATTCCTTTGTTGCCGACGCTACGGCAAAATTTAACTCTCGAACACTTGGAACCATAGAATTTTATGATGGGTTTTAACCGCACTGGGAAGCAGTTGGGAAAACCAAGGCAGAGACAGAAAAGAAAGTGGGTAAAAGTCCCATCGCTACCCGTTACTCTCGGCCGAAATTTTCTTGCTGTCATCCCACGTGGATTGCTGCAAGGGTGCAATGCATCTCGGGCTGGCACGCTTTCATGCAAAGATTACATACTTATAGATATCACTCCAATATAAGGTGATTTAGCGAGTTTTCTACTTGTGGCGATTATAAATAATCGTCAGTAAAAATTGTACGGTAAAAATGATTTATTTACACTTCAAAACTGAAAAAATGGTTCATATATGTGAAATGTTACAAATAATAAATATGTAACCTTAGCAATTAATCAGTAGCATTACAAAATATAACAGAACATGAAAACATTTTCTTAAATTTTTCAATCAAAAAATATATTAAGGGCGCAACATTTTAAGTGCGAGTATCTAGCACCGCCTATCGGTTATTTGCTCTTATTCATCATTAAATTTTCATTGGCAAGCCTGTGGACATATGTGACATGTTTATAACATTTTAAAACTCAGCTACTAGGCGAATGAAGTTAGTTGCATTTTAATATAAAAAGATATGTACGTTTAAAGTTAATCTGGGTCGATTCAACCCAGACGCGAGTACTCGAGGGTTAATACAAACATATGTAAGGATCCTCCAGCAGAGAAAATCTAGCGCTATGCTAGACGGCAAAGTCAGTTTTTAAAAATTAGATAGTGTATACATGGTATTATGTTCGCAATCAAAATATCTCAAGGCAGTTCTTAGCTTACAATTAGAGTTCATGCAAAATGCCGCTCGATGTGATTTTTCTCATTATTCATGATTTTCGGTATTCACTTGGCTTTTATCTTCTTGTAGTAATCGCGGACAATGCCATGTACTATTTCATAACCATTGACCACAGTAGCGAATATTTTTCTTCAGCTGATACAACTAATTTGTATCAATTCATCGATGTGATTTATATTTTATCCATATAGTGACGTAGACGTTCGACCAGTGAGGGGTTCGTCATCGATTCATTCAAATTTCTCATGAAATAAATAATGCCACTCAAACACTACAATTCCCGATGAATGTACTTTTGAACATTTTACGCGTCTCTGTACACTTCCTTGCCATAGTTAACGCATTAGGAATATTTATAAGAAAACGTATGATAGAACATTTGAACAATATTTCACTCAGTGAGCTTTGTTTGATAAATTTCAGTTGTTTCACCTTCAAAACCTATGTTTACCATTATAATCGAATACATGTGGCAATCGCTAGATTAACCTAATCAGTCATGTACAATGACTCACTTTTTTAGTGTTAATTTTTATTCGGGCTCTGCGATTAAACTCTTAAGTAATATTTTACATGCTCGATAAATACTTGTGGCGAGAAAAGTTCGTAACAATAGCGCAGTCTTATGAAAATATGAAATGAGTTCCTTGTGGTGGTGAAACACAAATTCTAAGCACCAAAATAAAAGTCAACATTTTAAAAGAGAAGAGTGTCATTTCCTACTGAAGACTTAAAACTAGAAATCTATGCAAAGTGCACAGGGATCAAACGAAAATATTGATATTTAGTGTATTCAACACAAAAAGTTGCACAGTTGGCGTTTCTCGGAAGAAGAATCAGGATAAAAAAATAAAACAGGAGATACTGCATCCTCATAAGGAAATTTTAAATGCGGTTTCATCTTATGAGTTTTGAAGCGTTACATATTTTTTTCCAACACAAAGACAAGAATCTGATAGATACATCAATCTAAATCAAAAGCATTCATTTTTTATCGAATGTTTTGGTGCGGATTTCCTTCCTATGCAAATTCTTTGCACGTATACTCCGCAAAAACACCAAGATAATTTTTATACCTTTCCGTCTCCTCGGCTCCAATTCCTTGGATCTCTTCCCGTTCTATTCCCAAATAAATCTCTTGCAAACCTTCGCTCGGTGAATAGTAAAATGCACATTAGAAGAGCAATAACATGACAATAATTCGTACATGACCGCATATAAAATCACAATCTCAGAATAGTTCGAAAATATTGATGGCAGCATAAAACACAAAGATAAGAAAATATATCTTTATTCCATCAAGAGCAACATAATGAATTTTTATAGTGTAACTAAATTTTCAATTTTATAGTCACTTATTATTACGAATAAAAATAATCTTAAACTAAATATATGTATCTACATATTCATATTACGGCATTTTAAAAAAAATTCATGAATTTTCCTTAGTTATCAAGTCTGCTTTTATAAATACTTTTAAGTATTTTAGTTTCACGACTATATAGTTTAAAGATTTTAGTAGTCACTTTCAATGATACTGAACTTTCTCCTTAATGCAACATCTGGCCAAAAACTTTTCCTAAAGACTCAAAAATTTCAATTACTTATTCGTAATCATTCGAAAATTTCTGTTATCAATATGTTTTATGCAGTATAAATGATTCATAATGCAACTTTATTCCTCTGGAGTTTAATTTCCATGAATCTTGTAATTTTTAGAACGTAGTTTTATCGATATTTATGTGAAAAAAGAGAATATTTCATTGGAATCCTTATCTTGATATCTTACTGCCATATATGGCTTTATTTAATTGCCTATAATACAGAAAAATCAATTTTAAGCATCTAAATATCTTAAGAGAGTACTTCATAATCATATTGAAATAATGATATGTTGCCCTATAACATTGTGAAAGGAATCGGAAAGTTTTAAATTATAAGCCAGGAAATTTTCGGTATTAATCCATTTTTCCCAACTTAAAGACAATATTGTTATTGCTAGGTGAGTAATTACGTACAGTATTACAGTACTAAATATATTACCAACGTAATTTTGGAAACATGCTTTTCTTTTGGTCTATACCAGGGATCGGCAACTTTTTCTATATGGCGGGCGACATTAGTTGTTGTGAATGAGTCGGAGGGCCGCATTGGAAATCTCGAGAGCTTCGGCGGGCCGTATGGACGTTTAAATCAGAAGTTACCTGGAGATTTTGCGTTCTCATATTAGTGAAAATAAATTCTAATTAGTTTAATAGCGTTAAAACTCCACCGGAAAAGGTTTTGAGAGCATAGTTTCTCTAAAAAAAATATGGAATTGAATGTGTTAAATTATACCGATCACTTACTCAACATGGCTTCGCGGGCCGCATAAAACGCTCTCGGGGGCCGCACGAGGCCCGCGGTCCGTAGGTTGCCGACCCCTGGTTTTTATGAAATTTTTATTAGAGGTAGTAACGTCAAACAATGTCAGTAGCTGAACGAGATATCGTTAATGAAATATAATGTCAGTTATAATTCAATAAAAATTAGTAGAGAAATATACAAAAATAATTAACTATCCCGCAGGCATTTACTAGTGAAAATAATGGAAAAAACTGAAATAGGTATTATCTGTTGATTCAGGAGAAAATGAAAGTGTCTACAATTAAAATGAAAATAAAAATAATAGATTTTACCTACGGCAGTTATCCTTTTAATTTCGCTTTGTTATGGAATAACGTAAAGTTACAGCCAAGGCCTTCTGAAACTCCAAATTTTATGCCTAAGATAAATCCCATCCCGTGTCTTTATCAAAGGTAATGATAATTTATATTATTTAAAATGATATAATCCATTCTTTTGTAACATTCAAGCACTTTCACAATGGGAGGCCATTATTTAAATTGGTCGCGACAAACGGACATTTTGCATGGGAAGGACTATTTAAGTGACGACATGAGCATCCGAGGACTTCGATTTTAGCCGAAGGCAAGCCGGGAGATGTTTGCGGGCTGCTCACTGGAAAATTTAACCAGCGGAACGCTATATTAAAAGAACTAAAGGAATAATGACGTATTCATAGAGCGTCTTTCTGTATTAGCTAACAAGTTTTGAATTTTTTTTCGAAAATGTGAGAAATTTAATATTTTCTCAGTTAAAATCAACTGAATTACTAACTCTCACCCAATTTAAGCTCGTGAACCCATGTATGAATTTTATAAATATATAAACAGATTTATATAGACGCACAAAATGAAGTTAATTTGGTTTGCAAGGTTTTTTATGTGGTCATGTAACTGGAATTGGACTTGACTTTACAAAATTCATGATGAATATGCCTATATACAAATGTTCTTGTGCAGTTTATTTTTGCAGGTAAAATAAAAAATAAGCATTCAAAAAGAGCTGAGTCGTTAAAATAAATGACAAACGTTTCGCCAAATTAAAACTAACATTAATCGACTTTATTTTTTTGCATATTTTCCCCCTCTAATCCATATGTACAGCAGGGTTTAAATATCCGCCATAAATTCCTCAAAGCGCAGTAAAACTGGACAGAAAAGCAAAGGAATGCGTAAAACAATTTAATCCGTCGCCTAAAGAACAGAATGTGACGGAAATAACGAGTTCACTTCCCCCCCCCCCCCTCGTTAATCCTTGGTATAAAAAGAGCGCACAACCGAAAAAAATTTAGTTTATAAACTCACAAACTCGTGAGCTTATATTTTTCCTGAAACGTGTGACAAAAATCCAGAAATAAATAATCCCACTGCTTTCTGTCTGGGCGCTTACATACTTCAATTACATCACCGTTAATAGCGCTCGGCAAAAAAAATTGTTTATTCGTTCTCGTGCTACCTGCCCGGTGACGATGAAAATACCTCATAACTACCAACTATGCACGTATTTGTTACCGTAAGGGGAAGCCCCAGGATATAATAGGGAAATAATGAAACATACTAAAAACCCACGTGTCTCTCACTATTTATTCGTATCGTTTAATTTTCCCAAAACCAATGTTCTCTTCCATAACGGATCTTGAGGCAAGAATTATATGCACCATTCCAATTCTCATACTTCCATACTTCTTGGAAACTTATTTGCAGCCCTTTGTCTTCTCTCTCTCTCTCTTTCAAACGAGGAGGTTAAGAAATTCTTCCCCTTCCCTATTTTTCCCTTTCACTTTCGCCCACAGCGCTACGGAGCAAAGTTTCCCGCCTATAAATGGTCCAGAATAATCAAAACTACCGATATCTCCCCAATGACTTTCGCTTATCGAATCATTGTGCGAATTAGAAACTATTCTTGAAAGTATGCTAGTGTCGTGTTATTTATTATATTGGCCTGGAACATCCCTCTGTGATGAAAATAAATTATTCCGGAAAAAATTATATTTATGGCGCAAGTGGTTATGTAGGAATGATTTCATGAAATAAAAATTCTCATAGGTAAATTATTAGATGTAGTTAACTAAATTAGAATATGATTAAAGAAATGTTTTTTTTAAAAGAAAACATTTAGGATTCTCTACCTTTTACTTTTTTAACATTATCATCGAGTGAATACTAGCTTAAGACGGAAATGTGGCATATATAACCATGGGAAATTAAATGTTGTTCATATAGTTTTCACGATTGCGAAGTGAACCTTTAATTAACTCCCGTAGTAGTTATTATTACACAATTAACTGTAATTTTTAGCTGTGTGTGTGTTTTTCTGTGTGTATTCATTGTTAATTAGCTCGTAGACAGCACTTAATGGCCTTTTACAACGGGATCAACACCATTACGAAAGAGTAACAGCTGGATATGAGTTCGGAACCCTATCAATGTGAGCCAGACTCGCTAACCACCCCTGCACCAAACCCGGAATTGAATTGTGTTGATAATAGCTCTTTGTAAAAAGCGCATTGTGATAACATTAAAAAAGATTTGCAAACTCATCAAGTAGGAAATTCCCCTTAAAGATGAAGCACATATAATTTTTGGTGTTCTATTAAAACATTTTTGTTCATAGTTTCTTAAATTTGTATCGTAAGACTTTTCTTTGCATCGGTTGATCAATTTTATAATTCTATAAATCGTAATTTATTGTATACTTGTACATGCAATCCAGTGTTTTCGACTGAGGCTTTTTTATCTTTTTTATTGGAATTTAGAATTTTATTAGTATGCTCACCTGTAATCGCTCAAAGTCTCTTCCCCGTTTTTATAATACCTTATAAACCACTAATAAATTGTTCGTTTAATGAATTTCATACATAAGAGCGAAAATTCATCGTGAAAATCAATAAAAAATAAATATTCTCCCGTGATAACGTAAATCCTTCTATTATTCGGTCCTCCACCTCCCAGAACGCGGAATAATAAATAACCAAAGAGTCGATAGCGCACCATCTATCATACTTGGGCCGCAGCCACAGCATTTTATTCATCCCCGCGCTACTTTGGTACCACTTTCATATTCAACGGCGCATAAAAGCGACGCAGGATGCCGCGTTAATTATGGTGCTGATGGAGGGAAAAGGCGATCGTGGTAAGCGTTTGGCGGTTCCTTTTTTCGCGAATTATTTAAAAGGCGAGGCTGCGGTAAATCTTCCAACCTTTGAGTTCAGGACGTGCTTTTTTTTTGTTATCAAAGTTTTCGGGACTGAATTGTTAAGTCTAAGCCTTTTCTTACACACTAAAATTTTTAAGGTTTATTTTTAGTTGGAGATTGGTTGGATTTTATGGATTGGCATCAAGATAGTCAATTTATGTTCGTTGAGATAAAAATATTCGGCTCTGAGTAAAATGTTTCTTGTAACTCTCATATTTTCGCTCTTATTAATTTACATTACGTTGCACTGATACTGTTCAATTTTTACGACATCGTAACTTTTACAATAAAATATGTTTTATTAAGAATAAATCTTTACTGCGTGCGGCAAAAATACTTATTGTTGGCAATCTATAAGAAAATGCTTTTAATTTTTGTATGTTTTTAGGCGAGTTTCGCCTCCACCCTGAGCGCCTATTGTCGTCGGTCTGTCCGTCTGTCCGCATGTTAGATCTCGGCTTCTACCGAACGGATTTTCATGAAATTTGATAATAAGAACTGACACCCAAAGATAATAAGAAAATTGGAAAAATGAATCCCGTACGCAAATCAGGAGTACCAATTTACTGGTGACAAAAAATGAAACTTTCGTCATATCTCGTAAAATATTAGTCATATCAAAATATCTTTCAAATAAAAGTTGTAGAAATAATAAAAAAGAGTATTAATTTTTCTATACATTTTTACCGTAGGAGTAGCCCTTATCAATAAAATCGAACAAGAATGCCTTAATTCCAGTTGAACTTTCCTTGCATGGTTACTTCTTCATTGTTGATAACGTAAACAATCTCACAAACAAACGTTTAATTTCCTTACGTGTGCATGCAATATTTTTAAATAGGAAGTAAATGGATTATTTATGACGAAGAAAAGAACTTTAAAACGCTATTTCCCTTACGTACAGGCGTATCATTTATTTCTAATACACCACTGCACGATACGCTGCACACTTTCCTAACTTGTATAATTATAAAACTAGTTGCCCATTTATCATTAACTATTTATGTTACTATGTATAAACATTGATGTTATTATAACGATGCTTTCGATGCTTAAAAGTTCCAAGTTAATTACGCCATTCTTCCGTCTATTTGAAGACTTAATTGACGCTAATTGAATCGGAGGCAACAATGATCGGCTTGGCAAAGCCCGGAAAGAGTACGAAAAATCTATAAAATTTCGAAATAGAATGCGTCTTTCTAAAAACTTCGACCGTGTAACATTTAAACACAGCAATAACAAGATCGGATATAGTTTTAACGGTCGAATAAAGCAAAATCGAAGACACCCGGTCCCTATTTAGGCATTTTGATGGATGAAGGAAAAAACGTATCACTTTGAGGGCTGACTGACATTAATTAATACTAGTAGACGGTGCTTGCATTCTGCAAGCATTTCCCCCTTATGAATAACTAAGTAAAAAACCACTAAATATAAAATTTTAACAATTTCGTATTTTTTGCATTGGTTGTGACGTAAAACCTAAAACTTTCAAGTTTCGAGCTCATCTGGAAGTCTCTGCACCATTTACGTCCTTTTCTTATGGAGCATTAATGGGGCTAAATATATCCCTAAAATTTGGAATTTTACCAATTTCGGGTTTCTTTCTTTCAGTTGTGGCCATATATATACAGTCGCCAAATTTCATGTCTCTAGCGCATCTGGAAACGCCTTGTAATTTAAAACCTCGTATGGGGGCAGTAACGGGGCAAAACAGCCCCTTAAAAATTGAGTTTTATAATATCAGATTTTCTCCATAGATTATGACCACAAACCTATAGTTTTGCCAAATTTACAGTCTCTAGCTCATCCGAAAGTGCCTCATAATTTTTATCTTCGAACGGGGCAAAATAGCCCAAAAAAATTGGAATTCGTATAATATCGGATATTATCCATCTGTTTAACCGTAAATCTCTAATCGTGTCAAATTTAAAGCCTGTAGCTCATATGGAACAGCCTCATAATTGCTGTCCTCGTATGGGGTAATGATGACGAAAACAGCCCCAAAATGGGGATTATAACAAAATCGGAATTCTTTCATTAGGCCTCTATAGATATATATAAAGTGTTTGTATGTATGTATATATGTATATATGTATGTATGCATGTATGTATGTTTTTTTATAGATCAGCAACTACAGCACGTAGAAACAAGAGGAAGATATCATTTTAACCGGAAGAAAGAGTTAAGTGTGTAGTCACGTTTTTATACCGATTTGATTGACCTTTCTAATTTTAAAAAATATTTTCTTTTTTCATTTTCTCCATTTGAATAACATAGTGACGAGTGTAACTCACTTTTCATTTGAATTTTAAAATTATTTAGATACATGGTTCTATGAAGAAAAGAACAAAGTTTATTTTTATTGAAGACAGAATCCGAATCCTGATCGAACTTGCGTAAAAATACGTTTAGAATCAGAAAAATACGTGATTTTATCAGTTTTATGACAATAGCAATTATAAGCTACCATGACAGCTCCCATTGTTGCCGAAGTTGAGAGCCCAATGCATTTACATGCGAAAAATTGTAACGTAATATAGTTTTTCAATTGTTTACATGTTAACCAAACATTTGTTGATTTTAATTGAAATATTACTAATAAATAGTTTTTAATGATATTTTCGTGTGGCGTACAGTTCTCCAAATAAAGTTGATTTAAAAACTACTTAAGTAACAAATAATTAGACGTAAATTTTTCCAAAAATTGTGATTTCCAAACGTTTGAAGATATCGTCACGAAACTTTGCATAGTTATATAATTTTATCCTGCGGATAACATAGGTTATGTGGCGATAAAAAATTAATGGGGAGGGAGAGCTTAATTCAATAATTATTTTTCCGTAAGTGTAAACGTAATTTTCGACTTTTTAGAGTGTAAGGTGTTTTTCCTTCATTTATCTAAATACCTAAATATGGACAGGTTTTCTTCCTTTTTGCTTTTTAGATGGTTAAAACTGTGTATTATCTTATTCTTGCAATGTTTATGAGTTACTCGATGGAAGTTTTAGATTCGCTAAATCCGTTGAAATTCAACAGGAACTTCTGCTAAAAGTTTAATATTAATGGCATTATAATATAAGCCTCTGATTCCCATTAAAAGCTTAACCCATATAAAAGCATTGAGATCGTTACCACGACAGCAGATTGTTGGGACCCAGACAAAATTACCACTTTTGTCCGATAAAAACTATAAATTTACTCGGATTTGAATTCTGTCTCCAAAAATAGGAAACTACAATTTATATACTTCTCGATAGTTCACGTCCCGAGTTCGAATCATGAGGGGAAATAATTTAAAAAAGTAAATGTAAAAACTGCTGGGCCGACTTACGTGCTTTCCTTATGTGGCAACAATTGGGCCAAAATAACCCATCACAATTGGAATTTCATCACTTTTAGATTTTTTCCTTTGATTGTGACTTAAAACCTATAACCGTGCCAAATTTAAAGATTCTAGCACATAAGGAAGTGTCTCATAATTTGTATCCTCCTATATCTACTATAATGGATATCTATAATAGCCGACCGTCCGTCCCACCCTGTATCTCAAAAGTCATTCGTCGTAGAGATATGCGATAAATTGCGTTTTGTTTCTACAAGCTAGGAATGCCCCTAGAAACTATTCTCATTTTCATAAAGTCCCGGGTTCGAATCCAGGAGACAATTATATTTTCCCATAAGTTTACACGGGATTTTCGATTTTTAAGAGTGCAAGGTTTTTTCATTCGTTCATTAAAACACGTAAATATGAACGGATTTTCTTCGTTTTTGCTTAATTCGACGGCTAAAACTGTACACTATCTGATTTTTGCGATGTTTACATGTTACACGGTTGAATCATTCAGAAAAACGCAATTTTTTCTGAAATTTTATGGATAATCCGTACTCTCTCCGGACGTTGTCAAGGCGACCGTCATTGTTGCCTCCAATTCAATTAATGCCAATTAAACCTTAAATAGGTGAAAGAATAGCGTTATTCGCTTCGCACTTTGCATAGAAATTATTGCTGTAGCAATATCAACATTTATACATAACAACATAAATATTTACGGATAATTATTCAGTTAAGTGCGTATGGGAAGCGTTTCTAACGATTCAATAAAAGCAGTTGAATCTTCCTATCATCGTTTGAATGCTGAAATCTTAACTCTTTGTAAGTAAATAAAATCATTATAGTCTACATTATAATATTTATTAACGTAAATAGGCTCAGGTATATGGTGTACATATACCAGTCAGTATTCAATCATGGACAACTGTACGTTGCTTTTTCACGGATTTCTTGCTTACGAGACATAAATGTCAACATTTCATAGGCATAATTTCACAAGAAATGAAGCTGGATTTGGCGAAAGTGATATGATAGGAAATACAATTATCGTTATATTTAAATGCAATACGTTCGGTAACGGATTGTTAGAAGCAAATATGATTAATTGTTGAGAAAAGCTAATTGTAATTTAAAAAGTACCTACTAATAGGTATTTTAAAGAATTCGTATGTTGTGCTGTAGTAGCTTCACTAAATCAGTTGAAATTCAACGGGAAATTCTGCTAGTATATAATATATGTATCCTATATCATATATCCTATGTAGGAAGCGTTTATATATAATAGACATAAGTCGATGTTGCCGAAATTTTTATTTGATATTGTTAGGCTCTTAAATCTGTACCTACGTTAAATTTAATGATGCAATTTTTTTCATTATTTAATTTTCTGTAAATATATGTTATTTATAATGTTATGTTTCGTCATTGCGCACGTCCATATCGTATTTCCTAGCAACAGTAATATTTCGGTCTTTTCTTTTGAGTTCAAAATAGAATTTTGCCTAAGGGGTAAAAAGAGAAACTAATGAGTGGTAACGGTGTGCCAAAAAGTCCTATGGCGATGTTACAGCAAACATGACGTCTCATCAAAATTAAAAAGGAATCAAATCCACCGTTAAATGAAATATTTTCATTTGTAATACGCCAAAAATATATAACCATTTGAAGACTATTAATGTATTAATAGAAATATTTTTCCATATGTTCCTTAGTGAAAAACATTCATTATTTTAATAAAAATTCTAAGGCATTTTTATCTATAAATTTATTAAAGTTTTCCACAGAGAATATATAATTGCGCATCGAAATAATCGGACTTTGCAAACGAATTCTCAGATAATAGTTAAAATCGCAGTTATTTGTAGATCACAAAGAAAATCGTATATCTGAAAAAGCAGAATAGATGTAACGAATAATATAATTTTTTCCGTTCCGGAATTAAAGAAAAAATATCAGAATTTCTACAACGTTGGATGCCAAACGGAATGGAAATGAACAAACAACTATAAAATTGTTTTTTCGCCGATGTTGTCTTCTTATCGTTCGTATATCAGAGCTATATAATTAAACAGTGATAATAATGGAAAACCAGCAGTTTAATACCTGGACTGGAGTAGAAAATTTACCTATGGCGAAGTATAATTCGATGACATCTCATAAAAGCTCATATATTTCAAGGCTTCCTTGAAATGCATTCAATAATTCTAAGACGCCATGAGGATGTCAATCTAGCGGTGGGACGAGATAAGTTAATACTTACGATATAGCAGCTGTGGATTTTGGATGCGTGTATAGAGAGAACTTCAGTGTTCTCACGGCTGAAACCACCAATTCGACAAGAAGCCTACACGAGAATAGTCAGATAATATGTTATTGAATGCATGTCCCAATTCCGGGTTACGGCTCTGACCGCTAAGGCGTAGTTACATCTGGATCATCTGTTTTACTCTTTATTGAATTAATTTATATCAATGTAATCGTTAAAAGCCGGCAATTTTTGTGAAATTTGAAAGCAAAAACAAAAGGTTAATTTCCTCGATTGTTAAGTTAATCGAATGAAAATAAGCCTATTTGATTATTTCCATCGGAAAATCTTCACTTTAACGTAAAATCCTTCAACAATTATTAAACGCCTTCTATAAAGTTATATTGAACAGAAATATAATTTTTATTTAAGTGATAATGAACAACCCATGAAAAAAAAAACAAATTTAATTCAGATAAATAACGATTAATTATACTATTATTAATTTGTCAAAACCGTTCACCAAACGGTCAAAACGCAACCCCGAAGGCTTGAAACAGACACAGAGTTTGAGCACGTACGTAACCTTATGCTTTAAAAGCTCGTCTGAGGATTTAGAGGAAGTTTATGAAGACGCAGAATATCTTTGGAATGTACTCTCCATACTTCTGGTGGGAAACGTAGTTTTGCTGGTCTGGAAACGCGGTTCTAATGAGGGTTTTGGGGAGAGGGCTGGAAATCAGTTTGGAAAGGTGGATAAACACAGAGAGAAAGGAGGAGGGGGTGAGAGGGGATGGCCGGAGAGGAGTACGTGACCTTGCGGCAACTCTCAGAAGAGAGACGAAGTTTCAGACGTTATCCAACTCCAGACAAAATAATTTCCTTTCGCTGCGCAACCCTTTCCTACCTTAAATATGGTTGTGTAGTCAAAACGAAGATTTTTGCTCCTCAATATATTCCTAAAGTGGATATGTAGAAATTTATCGTACTTTTAGGCGTTCGATGTGAGCATAATTGCAGTACTTAATTATTAAATTTTGACTCGACTTCATCAATGTAAGCCATAATCTAATTTAGTATAGAGTACAGGTATGTTTTGACTTGTTAACAGTGAAATACCAAAGACACTGAATTCAAATTTTAGGATACAAATTTGCCACGCACGAAAAACGTTTGGTTAAACATTTATTTTGATTTTTTTTGGCCGTTTATCAATGTAAGGTTGCCAGAGTTACTTGTTTATCCTACGTATTTACCCTCTGACAGACTCAAAAGATCCAGTACACCTCGTCTTTTAAGTAACTCCTAGCTCAAAAAGGTAGTACCATTGTTTAAACTAGTGTTGCCAAATCGACGGTCGTCAGGCCACATCCGGTCACATCGTAAGGTAAAGAGAAAAATTATGAAAAAATACGTTTCCTCTATTCTTCACTATCCTCATAATTAGGTAAGATTTAACCAAACTCCCTCTATTTGTTTCCTTAAACTACTCTTCAACTGAACTTTCGAAGAGAAAGGAAGTGTGCTATGATATGAGGCATTCGAACCGTAAAGGTTGGGCACCACTGGTTGAAACCCTTTACGACGTACTACAAACGATTCTATCCACTCTTTCTATCTATTTTTCCTGAACTCCTGTAACCAAAGGCAACCCATTCAACAGGAAGCGTCGCTTCCGATCGTCAATGTCCCGTTACACATTTCTCCTTCCTACTCCACAACAACTCTTTCGCTACGTACTTCAATCGCCCTCACCTCGTCCTCTCTGCTTCTCTTCTCTCATCTCTTTGACCTTTCTATCCGTCGTTTCCAGTCCTCCCATAAACACAGAAATACACCCCCTATACGATCGTGTGAAGGGCGATAGTCGGTAACTGCTGACCGGGAAGTAAAACCCTTTCTCAAAGTGGTAGTGGTGGGTACTTCAACGCAGAAAGAGGTCTCTAATATGTACATCTCTTTATTTTTCCTGTAATTCGTAGGCGACCATTGCAGCTATAAAAGTCATCATATGGTCGTCCGCGACCATTGGAATAATACTGGTATGCAAACAGTGATACTGTAAATTAATTGTAAGCATGTACCCCGGACGAATTTTGGTAACAGACGTTTACTAAATATTTGTCATTTAAATCAGAGGGCGGAAATGTTACAGGTGATGTATTCTGGGGCATAATTGGTGGAAAAACAGGATTAACTCTAAAATAATCGACTAATATTTTTTGTGTTGCACGGCGATATTCGGACTATTAAGACCTAAATAAAGACTTTTGCTACTTTTTTCATAATCAAGCAACGTCAATTGTGGGATTTTGTTTTGTGGATACTATTAGAACTAGCAAGTCCGTTGCAGTTACACTTTTTTGAATACGTAATTATTGATTGACTAATGTAACAGACGTGTTAGTCTGTGATATATCATTTGTCAATGCATAAACAATTATCGTTTAGGTTCACAATCTTCTTTTAAAAATCTGGATACAGTTGAAAATAACTGAAGTCTATCGACTATAAAATGCTATAATGAATATCTTTTGACTACCTTTTTAAAGCGGAACTATTTACAAAAAACTTAGGTTGGAAGAAAAAAGAAAAATAGAAGAGGGGATCCTGACCTAAAATCATATTTTTCTTCGACTATACTGTCAAAATTTGTCTCAAAAGACTTGGACTTGTTTACTTTATAATTGCTATACATGTAAATCATATTTGTTTACTAGCAATGACTTAAAAACCTTACGCAATGATAAAGTGAAAGATAAACCCATAATTCAATAAAAAACTTCTGTTACAAGAAACTTCAGAACTTCATTAAAATAGATAGGGGCTCTCGTTAACTTATGCAGAATCGGCAAAATTCGACGTATTCTTGAGATTAGTCGCTTTGTCTTTTGGAGACATAAATCAATGAAATTTTAACCCATATAGCAGTCTCGGGAAAGTCTTTTAAAGCCGCGTCACCCTACAAATGAACCTGGAAGACCCATGTTAAACAAGGTCCCGCGTTACTTTTTAAATGGAGCCAATAATAACTTTTTAGCAACCCTAAAAGAGATTCAGAATCTGAGTCATCGTTGCGAAGGGATCAATAAAGTTAGAAAAGTCTCGGATACCCGTGAAGTCCCATCTAAGCCGTTTATAAACCGGGTTAATAACGATGGAAACCCGGAGGGAGCCTCCTCTCACTTGATGAATGTTCTCGAAAATAACTGCCGCAATTTACACCTCATCCCCCTTCCTCAACTACCTCCGTCTCTTCTCTTGAAACCTTCTTTGCGCCCTACTTTCCCCTTCATGGCTAAGCCACGGAATCCCTGAGACCTAAAAAGGTCTGACCCAATTTTCCCACGCTTGCTATTTTATAAAATTTGCTTCAATTAACGCTTCTCTTCCCACATTTCTTGCTTCTTTTGATCTCAATACATTAATATAATATATATATATATATATATATATATATATATATATATGCTGTGACGAAAAATGTAGAATACAGAACGAGAGGAATATGTCAGGGCTAACATAAAAGGGATATTCTCAACGTCATTACTGCACCCTTTTATTACACGCATTTTATCAGAGTACTTAGTATCGGTAACGCAAAATATACTTTCAAAAATTTACTCGACAATATATAGATATAGTACAACCTCATTAGTACAAACTACAAATGACAAAATTTCATGGTTTGCACTAAAGAGGTCTGTATAAAACGAGTACGTTATAACAAGACACATATACCTGATGATGCTGCACAGCAACGAAACATAGGTCGTATAAAAAAAAATGTTTATGCTGAATTACCAATTAAGTCTTTTTTATTTCGTCAATATGAATAAATTCCATCAGGTTACGCCTAAAACAGTTAACTATTACGAACATATATATTTATATAATTAGTTTTTTACAAGGGATTTAATTACACCATTTATAAACAAATACTTTGTTCGCATTATCGATATTTAACTCTAGTACTTTACAGCTACTTTATAAGCATAACACACTGTAAAAAGTTCAAGACGAACAAAGACAAAAATACTGTTTTATACTTTCAGGAAAGCTTCCATGTTTTTAGCGAAAGAGGATTTCTAAAGAAATCTGCTATGAGATTGTTTTGATGGAGAATATGTGGAGATTTTTTTTTCATTTTATGCTCCAGATTTTATATATCATCAGTTCTGGAATTTTTCGGTCCCACCTCGTATAGGTATTTTCTCCCTGGGCCCCTCTATCTGCCACTCCTTCCCTCCATCCCAGTCTGACACTCCCGTGGTTTCCCTGTTTGCTTCCGTCCTCTAATCTCTCCCCCATCAATGTTTTCCCTCATCACCATGTGCCTAGGTGAATTTATAAATGGCCTCTGTTAACCTCCTTTTCACCGACTCTCATCCATTCACTTATTCTCTCTGTTTCTTTCCTTCCGCTCGCAGAGGTCCGAAAAATCCACCCCTTCTCTCATTGTCAGACTATTAATTATTCCTTCTTTTCAATCCATCAGAATTCTCTTTACTAACCTTTGTCTCTCTCTCTCAATGTGTTTACTCTTGCGGTGCTAACGTGAATTCTCCCTATATCCCAGTTTATCGGATAATGAATATTCTGTTATATCTGCTTCGCTTTTTTCTATACTTACAGAGATTAACACGAAAGGTTTACTTCATTCGTATCTTTTTATTTTATTGCATTTGGATATACGTATTTTTAGTTCCTTTTTTAAAAATTCTATTTTTTGCCTCTGCTTTAAAGTTTAATTTCCTACGCTTTGGTTTTATGTACATTTTGTCATGGAAATTTCAGAATGTATTTTTGGCGGTCATCTTGAAAGCTTATCTAAATTTATTTTGTCAGAAAACTCATTTAGAATGTATTAATAGAATATTTAATAATACTCCATCTTAAAATAAAATCATTACAGACATTATTCTCACAAAAACGCTTATTCCCGTTTGAGTTGCAAAGAAGGATACGAAAAAATCCGTGCGACGTATATTGCGCCAACGCTCCTCGTCCGTAAAAATCAGTAAATTCATCTTCTGGCCTCCGCCACCTTGAAATGCGAACAATTATATTACGTTCGACCAAAGAAACAATATCTTACAGACGAGCCTTTCTCTTTTTTACCGGAAAGTGCTTGGAAAGGAAATAAGATTTGAAGACGGGTGAAGTAAGAGTTCTCCACCCTTTTCTTTAATCGCTTTAAGGTATCGGTTAGAGGTTTTTAGAGAAAACGGGGAGATCTTATTGGACCCCGGCAGTGGTGCCCATCTGGTTCGAAATTAGCACCGCAAAAATACCAGGCCGTTATTCCAACAACAAACTTTTCTCAGGACGTAACCTCTCACGCTTCCAGTTCAATATATTTTCTTTGTCTCTCTCTCTCTCTCTCCCCCTCCCTCTCTCGTTTCTCCCACCTTGTTCTCAACTCCCCACTAACCAATACCGCCCCTTAGATGTATCCCTCCGTTCTTTTTTCCAAACCTGTTTCTTCCACCTTCCTCCCACCCGCCTACCTCCTCCAGACCTTTCTCCATCAGCCGTTCGAGACTTCTAAAGCTCGTAATTCTAACCGAGCCTAATGATTCCCTTCTCTGCCGAACGATCCTGCGTCTTTTTTTTTGTTTTATTATATCCGCGGCAATGAAAACCAGGAAAAGTTTTCTCCCTCAAATGCCAGATTGAAATTTAACGTTTCTTTTTCGTTTCACCTCTCGAAAAACTCCTGGGTAAAGGAAATGTGCTAATCCGGTTTTTTTCTCCCGTTAATTTGGAGTTCTTTTTCGCAAGAAATGTTGGCGAGAGGAATGGGAGATTGGAAGGAGAAGGAAAAATTGCTTTCGAGAAGTTTTTTTCGCTGATAGGATTTTTTGTGGTTTAACTGGTTTTCAATCGTTTCAAGGCGCTATTTCTAAATTGTAATAGTAAAAGGTATTGTATTTTTTCTGACGCCGAAAACATATTAGACTCGGTTCATTTATATTCCTCGATATAAAATTAAAAATTCTTTACTGAAAATAGTTTGTGTGGCAGATTTTTATACTCTGTAATAGTTTACTAACTGGGGATCATACTTTGCTTAGTTATGCAGAAATCATTCGTTCGTCACCCAACTCTATTAATCTTATCAATCTCCTATTAACCTTCAATTTAAGACTAAAGCACTCATTATTTCATTTCATTATTTCATTAAGATGAAGAACGAAGAGGTTAGCTGAAGAGATTTAAAAGTTATCTGAAACGAAAATGTATAGCGGAAGACAAAACAAAGAAGATAAAATACGCTATATCGCTTGTAGGAAATTATCGCTTTCGAAATTCGTAATTTCCTGAAAAATCACTAAGGTAGAAATCGCTAGGAAGAGTTTGATGTAGTGTACTTCCAACAAACTACAAACATGTTGCTTTCCAGATTAGACCCATCCCTCGGTTTGCAACGCACATTTATTCCTGTAAAATATCGTGTAATGTGAAAATATACAAAGTAGTGTTTTCCACTTAATTATGAGGTTATTATCCAAGTTTTTGATTATTCGAGGTCGCTGCAGTCCCGTCGACCTCGGATAATACTGTATTTAGATCAGGGGTGCACAGCATACGACTCGCGGGACAAATGTGGTCCGCCAACCCCTTTTGTTTGGCCCGATTGAAGTAGCACAGCTGGTTAATTTCTTTTATATCAAAAATACAATTAATATTTGTAAGGAAATTATATTTGTTTGCCACTTCATTTTTCTGTCATATAAAAATTGCACGTAAAATTTGTTATGGTAATTAATAAATTGACAATAGTGTAGTTAAGTTTTTATTACGGACAACATTTTCAAAGTGTGGCCCTCTTAGATCCAACCAAGGTCGATTTTGGCCCGCGTCTACTTGTGCACCCCTAATTAAGATGCACAAGGTTAGCATAAGGCCATTAATGTCTCCTGTTATACGTTCAACGCCGAGATACAGGTCGATAATAGCCCAAGAGGTTGATTTTCCAGAAAACTCACACGCGGAGGTCCAGGTCGGTGATTATCACGGCGACGTGACCTCTGAACTCTGGTTTCAACGTTGGTGCGATGGTATCATAGCTTGACGAAAGAATAAAAGTACATATACACGTATGTTCGGGACGTCAGTTATGGCATAGCTTCTTGGAAATTTGAAGACTTTCCGATCCGTATTAACGAACTTTTTATTATTTAGTATTTAGTTTACTCTGACCTTTTCAAGCCGCTCCATTTTATTTCGAATTTCCCTTGCGCTTCTTACCTTAATGTCGAGAATGATTGGAAAAACCTTAGCTCTTGAACCAAATCCCATTTCATTACACAGTAGACGCGGAGTGTTCTTATTGGTAAGCCCTTCGGATCTGTATTAGCCGACCTCCGACCCCGCCCTCTCTCTCTCTAAGGAAGATAAATTCTTATTCTCTCGCGCTACCAGATCGTCTTATTTTACTCTGATAGATGCTCAGGCAACAGAAGATGTGGGTTTTAAACTGCAGTTAATCTTAGTTAATGTGAAAATTTAAGGTTTATAGGTTGTGTATCAGCACGGTTTGTCTTAACTTTCATAGTATACGTTTAAGATAATGCCGCTGAACTTTCCGCCGATGGGCAAAATTTCTTGCACCATTAAGATTCAGGTTCACGGCATCATAAAATGTTATTCTTTGAACAGATACAATTCATAAACTTAAACTAAAATAAATATACATGAGAGTACTGAATAGGGCCAAGCGTGGGAGTAAAATAAACTAAGGAAGAATTTTTCCATCTCCTGATATATATCAGCACTGGTAGCTCAATCTGAGGTGAAACTTGAAACGGCATTCGTTCAAGTTGTCTACTTTTTGTTCTGACATCTCCATCATGAGGGCTTTTCTCAATTTGAATCTAATATTTCTGTTGGTTTTTTTTCACTTTTACGAAACCGAAAGTCCATCTCTTCATTCTCTCGTAATGATTCTTTTACATTCAAATATCCATTAATCTTCCTTCACCTGATCAACTAATCGTTTTCTTCGCTTAGCAAGTAGTCTGATTGGGCTCAATTTACAGCTGCTGTACTTAATACTTTCTCATATGGTTTCGTAATAGTCCAATTAACTTTATGCAGTATACAAAAAAGAGATCCGTCGGATAAAATTCAAAATAAATCTCCCAAGCTTTACAATAATATATACTTGCGATCTCCATTATTTATTTTTCAAGAGACACCTATTACAAAGCCTTCTTATTACACACCATATTTTCGCCTATAGGTCTTTCAGAATTTAGGAAATCAATTACGTGAAATTTTATGGAGGCCTTCGTTAAGCTGTTCGTTAATTGTGGATTTTGCCTAAAGAGAATTTTTTTATAATTATACCTCCCGGATATGAAAGTGAATTTCATACGATGAAGATACATTTTCCAAAACGCTTCTTTTATAAGCATTAAATTCACAAAATTAGCTAATGCTCCTTCTTATGTCATTAATAATTTACCTTTAAAAGCTTAAATAACTGATTATATTACCAAAATTAACTCACCTCTCTGATTTAACAAAGTAAATATGTTTAAATGCGCCAAACCTTCTCATGGAAAGCTACGAGTAGAATATATTAATGAAATAGTGAGCTTAAAGCAAATGGAAATTTTCTGAGATCATTCAAAGCAACATTTTTGGGAATTAGCATTCATTTATACTATCGCTGATATTTTAAGAACTAGTTTAGTCTGTAGTACTTCACATAAAGCAATTATAATGTATTCTAAACGAATAATTTCCTCATAAGCTGGGCGCCCAAAAAATGTAATTAGCGCCGGTGGATTGGAATGAGATATTCCCCTCCCCTCATCAGAGCAAGATTTCAGATGTAATGATAGAGCATTTTTAATCTGAAATTTCCTTTAATTTCCGTTTTTAATTGTAGGAAAGGAAAGGTGAACGTTATTCCCACCTTATTGAAGTTCGTTAAAATATATCATGAGACTTCCGTGTTCTGGTGGTATGGTTTGCGAGATAAAGTTGGAAACTTTAGACATGCTTCATAAACAAACACCGTGACGTGATTATGTTTTAAAGAAACGTCATTTTTGACGTAAAGTTTTCGACACTCAAGAAACGCGAGACATCGGATATTTATTTTTGCCCAAACCACGCGTTCTGATGATATGTAGATCGCCGTTAGGGGCATTGAGTTTCCCGCTGCTACGGCCATTATGAATGGAGTAGCGTATACCGTTATCTCAGTCACAGCTGGACACCCGCGGTTTTATGCGGGAAATCAGCACATTACGAACGGTGGCGAACGCATCAAGGGCACCTGTCCGTGAAAAAATAACTCAAACATTCGGAAAGGATTGCTTCCAGGTCCAGCCGGAAAATAAACAAGAGAAAGAGGCGGTGAGGAGGAAAGGGAGAGAGAAAGAGAATGGGGAGGGGAATGGGTTGGAAGAGAGAGGGAGAGGCGAAAAAAGACAAGGGAATAAAGATGGGGCTGTAAACATGAAAGTGAGAAAGGAGCAAGTGGGAGATGAATGCCGAATAATACGATAAAACTCGATATCTGACCCTTCTGGCGATTAAACAAAATCTAGAACCTTAATTACCGTTATATAATTCAGTGTTAATAAACTTTTTTTTAGTACTCCTTTGAGTACTTTTCCCATAGCCTCTGCTCTATTTTAAAGCTGCTCTGATAGAAAACGATTGATGCTTCTATTAAAATAAGTAAAACGTGTTTATAGATACAAATAACTGAAAAACGGCTGGACGGTGCGCGTCACAAACAAATTCATTCCACGGCGCACTATCAATCTAATAAAAAGCATTGATGGCACACCGTTCTCCATTTTCCATGATGGTTCTCCCGCTTCCCCAAATGTTCCATGGCACACCATTGCATCGCGGCAAATCGTTTGAAAAATAATGCTCTAGTGCAGGGGTTCCCAAACTTTGTGAAGGTACGGAACTCTTACGTAAGAATTTTTTCTCCTGGAACCCTAAGAGGTGATACGCCAAATCGTAATAAAATAAACTTTATAATCACTGTAATCGTTACTTACATACTTTATTTATCCAATAGTATGCAGTTTTAACGTGAAGATCGTGTTTCCTGCTGTAAATAAGAGAAGGAAGAACGTATATGGTCTCTTCCTCTGTCTATCACGGAACCACATATAGCTTCTGCAGAACCCTTGGGTTCCGCGGAGCAGAGTTTGGGAAATCCTGCTCTAGTGGGAACAAAGCAGGCATTATAACTGTGACTACATTATGTTGCGAGTAAACACGTTGTTACATACTTTGGAGAAAAAACATAACACATAACCACTTCAAAACTTGGAATTTAAATTAAAAAATATTTTTAACGAGAACGACTTTAAAATTCTTGAATATTTAATGTTTTAAATATATTATTAGTTATATTTCCTATTAATGAAACTTTTCTGTTTGTGACAATTGATGTCTGATTACATGAATGAATTTAAGTTTAAACTTATGTCGTGAATATCAATGCATAAAAGAATAATCAGTTACGCAAGTATACTTGCTGTTTCACATAAATCAGTGCTCAATAAGATATTCAGAATCACTCTGAATTTAATCGATGAGGTCCAACAGAATCTTCCATTTAAACAATTTTCTGTAATTGAAACACCTTGAGGAATTTTAATGTTTTCGACCGCAGAAGAAATATATTTTGAAATAGCAGTTTTATTTAATTTTATTCGTCGTTTAAGATGCACAGGACTAAAACCGTTCACATAAATCCCTTCATTTATAAAAACTTTCCTGGGATACAAACGATCGTTCCATGATTAATTTGCTTCGGTATTGCTGCCGATTATAAAAATTGGAAATCATTCCATCTTTTCAATTCCGCCCAATCCCTCTTTCGAATATTTGGGGGGGAAATTCTTATTTTCGCTCAGCGCTCGTATTTTTTTGGCCTCCCCTGCTCTTGCGGTATTCATTAATCTTCCGACCTTTTCCGCGATGATTACCTCACTTTTGGGTCTCACGTCCTTCTGATATTTGGAACGAAAATTGCGCGATAACCCAGCTGACCGTCCAACCTTACCACAACGGCCAATTATAAGCTATCGCTGATTTGCCACTCCCTTAAAATAAAATGAAAATTGCGACCTCCTCGCTCATCTGTGATAAAAACAAAAGGGCAGGTGACCACAATGTGAGAGGATTTTCAAAAAATCCAACGCGTATACATTTTTTCGTCCCATGTACAGGCTACATCTGACCTCATCCGATTTAGTCGGGAAATTTTCAGGAGAGATTGTTCAAAATAACGGGATTAATTGGTGGAAATTGAGCGATTTCTGCGTGAAATCGGTCACATTTCTTTCTATGATTATTCTAAAAAAATCACACGAGTTGCTTTTGTCGACCTTTTTCATAGCTATTATTTATTTTGGGTTACAATGGCGATTTATCTATTATTACATCGATTTTGAGGTAAGGAAACTTTTACATTAGTACAAATGTTTTATTAAAAGGTAATATGAATATAATATTTTAAAATGTTCATTGCCATTCTAAAGTGATTGGAAATTGTATTAGAAATGTATCGACATTATGGGTACGCTTAAATTTTTTTGTATTGTAAGGTATTTATTGCACGAGTTTTCAAATAATATACCGTACAATAATATCAGTTTTTTCTTAAAATGCGAAAGTTTTACGAACATAATGCAAAATGTATGAGAAAATGCGCATAACTGAGTTAAGTTGGATAAAACAGAAAATAAAAATTTAAGGAAAGAATGTGACGATGTATTAAAGAGCTTTCACAAACAGGGAAATTTTCCATTGAAAATATATTAAAGTTTACATTATTGGTAGAAATTAGAGGATAACTCAAAATAAATAAATACCTGAAGACGTTCCTTTTGTTAAAGAATGCCATTCTCTGCGTGAATTTCTCAAAATTCCACGACAAAGATTATTCGAAATAATCTGGAATTATCCAGGTAAAACGAGCAATAGCTAAATAAAATTTCATCTTGCAAGATAACGATGACTTTTACGAGGGATTGCAAGTAAAATATACTTTTTAATTCGTTAAGCATCAAAACAAGAGAGAGCTCTACATTCCAAATCGCTTATTTTCTCTAGGTTTCTCATTTCGTTGGAGGAAATGCATCCGCGTTATTCCTTTTCTCTCTCTCGCACCTCCGCTAGCGCAGACCGACCCCTACAAAGGAACAATAAGGCAAAATTACTGCATCAGCCTCTCATTCCATCCAAACGGTCACCCACTGCCATTCACTTCTCACACCCAACGCTCTCCTACCGCACCGCCATCTCGGAAATTTCTTTTTGGAGAAAACCTATTTCCGCCAAACGAATCCCATCCCTCCTCTCTCTCTCTTAGACGATCCTTATTTAAACAGCCGTGTTTGTAGTAGGCACGTAATACGTATATGTGGACAGTACTAGAGTATTCCTAAGGGTACGATGCAGCTTAAGTGGAAAATGTGAATAGAGGAGATGAGAGAATCAGAAAATTAGATAAAAAGCAAAAGGTGAGAGAAGGAAAACACATGTAGGGAAATGCAGTGAGAGGAAAAGGACAAAGAGAGTAAAGAAGGCAAGGCAGTAGTTTAATAAGAAGAGATAGTTATAGAAGTAAAGGAAAATGGAACATTAAAAGAACTGGGACGAAGTGAAAAGGAAATAGAAAGAGGAGAGACGCAATAATTATAACGAAACTATTCTTCATTTATAATTTTAAGATACTTAAATACCTAGATTTAGCCTTTTTTAAAGTACCCTGAATTTTGCAATGAAGTGTTAAAATGTAATGAAATATGTCAAAAAATTATTTTTCAAAAGGGGTCCGGGATAACCCAGTAGTACCACATTCCATCATTATCGCTTAACTATGTTCTTTTAATTTCAAATGTTGAATCCCAAACAAAGAAGAGAATTAGATAGAGAGATAGGATAGGAGATAAGAAAGGAGATAGTGGAGATAGACAGTGAGAGGGAGAGAGAGAGAAGGAAGAGAGAGAATTGGAAGAAGAAAGGCAAGGAAAAGAGTTGTAGAGTGGAAGAGATAGAGAAAGAATGTAAGAAGAGGGAAAAGAACAGAGGGGAAAAAATAAAGAAAGTGCAGGGTAGTTATGAAGAGAGAGAACGTGTGATTAATTTGGGTTAAAGTGTAATAGGTGAGAAAAGTGGATTTCGAAAGCAATAGAAGATATGTAAGAAAAGAACAGGAAGGTAAGCGGAAGTGTTTGAACGATATATATATTTTGGGCAACTAGGTGTTGAAGGAAACCCAGTGAACACTTACCGGAAGTAGAGCCGCTGGGGTGTTGGAGAGACACATTTGTGTCTCTCTTGTGCTGACGAAGGGATCATCCCGAAAGTTCTAACCTCTACAAATGTGTCTCTCCAACACCCCAGCGGCTCTACTTCCGGTAAGTGTTCACTGGGTTTCCTTCAACACCTAGTTGCCCAAAATATCCTTACTTACCTTTCCTCTTCCTTAGTATATATATATATATATATATATATATATATATATATGAGTGAGCCGGCCCCTGTGGTGGAAGGGCTAGCGTATTCGCCTACCATCAGCCTACCATCACTAAGGTCGCGGGTTCGAATCCCGCCAAGGGCATGGATGTTTGTGCGGTTTTCATAATTTCATATTTCATCAATCATGTGTGTGTGTGTGTCTGAAGGCAACGGGAAACCACCATATCATGTGTTTATTCCCTAGTCATTTCAAACCAACCTCAGGGTTGAAACCTATGGATGGATATGAGTGAAACGGAAAGAGAGGAGTGATTCTGTGAGAGGATAGGTATTGAAAGGGGAAACGTGGTCAAGGTCCCGCGTCGTTTCGTGGAAGTGGGCTGTTTGGAAAGAGCCGGTAAGGAAATAAAAAAATAGGATATGCGGGAGATGGGGAGAATATTTGGGAGGACAGAATATGGCTAGGATTGGAGTTTTGGAGGAAGAACAAGTTATGAGGGAGAAAGGGTGTGGAAGGGGTTTGCGAGAAGAGCGAGTGAGAAAAGGCGCGGGGGGTGTTGACCAGTTTATTGAAATGGTTGAGAGGAAGGAGAAGGGAGAACGTGGATTATGAAGGTAAAGGGGAGGAGGGCGAAGATATAAGAGAGGTAGCGAATTGTGGGGAGATGTAGACTAATGATTTTGTGGGGGCTGGTTCCCCGACCAGGAAGGAGAGCATCTCTGGAATTGGTCGTCGAGAGAACAGGAGGCGGTGAAAAGATGTTTTCGAAAACTCGTAGAAAGAAATTCTCCGTTTATCGACGTGGCAGGGAATCGTTGCGGGGGAAAATGATGGGACAAAAATAAAATGACTTCCGTATGCTTTTCGGATATGTGGAAAGAACTTAAGTTTTAAAATACTGCATATGTGGACAGCGATGAAATATTTTTCGTGACCTTTATCGAGAAAGAGTTGTCTGGTAAATACCGAGCTATCCGTCATATTTTTCTCAGACAAGGAATCCAAGCATTCATCAATTCTTGAAGGATATATCGAGTTGAGTAACGATTTCGATGGAAAAATGTCGTTAAACTTATACTGATACAGTTATGTTAACTTATTGGGATTAATTGCAAGTACATGTATAAGAAAAATATTTTCAAAGAATGAAATATTTCACTTACTATAACACAAAATGCAACCATATGAACGCAGTTGGAGATTATTTGTACTCTTTACGGGCGCTGCCAAGCCGACTCTCATTGTTGCCCCGATTCAATTAGCGTCAATTAAGTCTTCAAATAGACGGAAGAATGGCGTAATTAACTTCGAACTTTTGTTTAAACATCGAAAGTATAGTTATAACAACATCAATCTTTATACATAGTAACATAAATAGTCACTGTTAAATGGACAACTAGTCTTATAATTAAACAAGTTAGAAAAGTGTACAGAGTATCACAAATGGGCGCGTTTCGTGCAACGGAGTATTAGAAAGAAATGATACACCTGTACGTAAGGGAAATAGCGTTTTAAAGTTCTTTTCTTCATCATAAATAATCTAATTTCTTCCTCTTTAAAAACACTATATGCGCACTTGAGGAAATTAAACGTTTGTTTGTGAGACTGTTTATGTTAGCAACAATTAAGGAGTCACCATGCAAGAAAATTTCTTAAGTTCAACTCGATTTAAGACATTCTTGTTCGAGTTTATTGATAACGGCTACTCCTATGGTAAAACTATATTAATCTGAGAACAACTTTTCATTCAAATATTTCTTTGCGGACCCCCAAACTATATATATGTGTGTGTGTATATATATATATATATATATATAGCTAATAGAATATTTAATTTTCCTAAGTTTTTAGAAAATCACCATTGCTCTTTAGCATCATTTTCTCTACAAGTAACGCAAACTTGGAATCCCGTGTGCACCTCTAAGGGAATTATTTTGCAAGTTTTATTATTTTTAATTGTTATTAATAATTTCCGAACATTACTCGTGGACCCCTGGATTATTTCTGGAGGGGTCACGGTTAGTCTCACTTATTACTTTCTCATAGACGAAGTATATTGAGAAAGTTCTGTTATCGCGAAAAAATTCGACCGAGATTTTGATGGAAATATACGTTTTAGGGGTAACTGAATCAGAAAAAGTGGTTTTCGCAATGCTGTCTGCCTGTGTGGCTGTCTATTCGCGGCTCTAGAGCCTAAACGGTAGAGCGAAAATAAATGAAACCTCGTACTTAGGCATTTTATCATACAGAGTAGAAGCTATGAGGAATTGGTTGACATTGCTCAATAATTAAGGGAAGTTTATTCTACGCATTTTTAACAATTTGATTTTCTCGAAAACTACTCTAAGGATTTTGATCAAATTTCGTACTGTTACTTGAGTTTACGTCTTCAATAATACTACATATTTCATTTTTCTCAATGAATGAATATAAGGCTAGTTTATTCTTGGGCAATTCTATTAACAATTGGATTTTCGAAAACACGGCTCCTACGATTTTCATCAAATTTCGTATAGTTATTTTAGTTGGTGTTTATAACGATTCTACATATTTCATATTTTTCAAAAGATAACCAAACGACGCATTAGTATATGAGAAAGTTTGTACAATGTACGTCGTAGCAATTTTTAATTTAACTACGAGATACTCGAAAGTGACAAATTTTATTTAAGGAAAATTGGTAGAATTAAAAAGGGTGCCACTTGACGTTTTCATTCGTTGTCATAATGCACCTTCGGCTTTGGTTTTACATCAAAAACGTCACGTTATAATCGGACCAACACGGAACTGTTTTGAACACACTGATACATAACAGAATAAATGGGTTCGACTACGATGCGGGATGCCAGTTGAGAAGAGGTCAACAAAACTTCAGTACTTGCGCCCGAGGAAAGAGTTAACCAGTTATCACACCAACGGTAACGAGCATTATGATAATCAAAGTTCATCATACCGAATAATTACTCAACTTGCGCCAGGGTAAAGGAGTTGTTATACAACACGCAAGAAACACTCCCTACTCGGCGGGATTTCTCTTTCCACGTATCCAAGTATTTTGAATGCGTTTTCCCACTCAACTCACTTCATAAGTTTCGTTTATTCTCTTTCGCGTCAGCGAGCGCGGAACTAAAGCAGACACAGAAGATGCGACTGACTGCAGCAAGGTGATGGCTTCCTCCTCTGCTCCAAAGCGAAGGTCGACTTCCGTTTGCCACAGGTGTTTAACACTGCAATGCATTCCCCGCCAACTGCTCCGGCAGTCTCCATCTCCTTCACCCCGTTCTACTTCCCTTTAGACTCCTTCATCTTGTAGCGCTATCTCATAACCTTTCCATCTCCTCTCTTTTCGGTCTTTGCCCTCTCCATCTTTCTCTTTTCACCTATTTATTTAATCTTATTTCTATGTATACGTGTCTACAAGTTCAGTATTTTACTAAGTTAAAGTTGAAATTCAGTGGCGTAGTCCAATAACTTGACTTGCGTGGGTGCACCAAAATCATAGTTACGTCCCTGGCGCAGCTACGTTAACGCAATGCGTAGGGAAATCTCCAGTGGAGGGAGACCACCACGTTAACTAGCAATACCAGCACTAACAGTACAGATAGTTATATTCACTGATAGCTACGCGTGAATGATATTAATTTCTATTTTATCATGACAAGTAAATTTTATTTTTGCAAGATTACTTCTTTAATATTCCAGGAGGATTTCTACAATTAATTCTTGAACTATGGCCCATACAGCAGAAGTTATTCCCCTAGTCCATCCTGTTTTCCGATTACAAATAATATTTCTTTATATCTAGTAAATAAGGCAACCTAAACTTTGAATGGCTCAACTTAAAAAAATAATATCATTTCCTGTGAATCCGTCAATGGGTTTGGAGTACTCATATAAAAAATAAAAAATGGGAGTTATTTTTAATTGAAAATTTTCGTAGGTTCTTTCAACATATAATAATTTAACAAATATATAAGAACTATGTAGAGGAATAGTGTCCTGCTTCTGTCCAGATAGTCTCTACTTGAAATACCTAGTTCAATTCTAGGTCAAGGCTAATTTTGTGTAGTCAGTTATATGCCTTCTAACATAACACCAGGTTTCACCTTAGTTATTATCTATAGTTAAGGAAGACACGGGATGCTATTTGTGCCAAATTATTTACACTTTACTTTCACTACTTTTTGTACTTTCCCATAAAAAGAAAGTTTAAAAAACAGTGAAAGAACAGGTGAAATACCATAACTCGGACTTCAATTAACTCAAATCTTCCGGGAATGGAGGTAAATATATCTCCCCTTTTTATCACAACACATTAATGTGAAGTGATGTAATTCGAAGCTTCGGCAATTCGAATTTGTTTTCTTGTATATTATTTGACATTTCGTGTGTTTACACTGCCTATAAGCCGAAAAGAATTTTAAGGGTAAGTGGTTTGGATTCGGGCACGGACTTAAGCCTCATAATATTAGGCATTTATATTCACATCTTTCTCTTTCCATTCTCTTCATTTCATCCTTAGTTGTTCTCTCTAATTTAATTTCTTCACCTCTTTCCCAGTCACTCTCATTCTCTCTCATCCCCTTTCTGCCCTGTTCACTCTTCCTTCCTCCCTCTCCCACTGTTATTTTCTACACCCCTTTCTCCTATCTCCCCATCTGCCTCCTCCCTCTACTTCCTCAAGTTATACAACACACAAAACATTCTAGATTTATCGAGGTATCAACTAAGAGACAAAAAGGAAGAAGTGCTGTGAATCTTCATCTTAGGAGTTACTTTTAGGGAATTAAAAAAAAATGAAACGTAACTTGTCTGATATGCGTCATAGCGGGGTAAGACAAATTTAGTCGTAATTTTTAATGAACAGAGGAGACGAGCTAACTTGCCGGAATTTCGAAACTTTCCTACTCGGCTCCAGCTTCCCTAATACAATTGCACTCTCTAGCTGTTAGAAGGCTTCCGAGTGAGCTGCGGAACAAGCATGGAGCGAATGCAAGTTCTCTAACGATACCCTCCCATTACACGCTCATTAAAAGTTCGTACTGCTGGCAGAAGGCGCATCAAGGTTTCCACTTGCATTTCAATATTGATATATGCCACAGTAAAGATGCATGGTTTCTCGTTTTCATGAATTAATCATACATACTATCTCAATAAAGTGTGTAGGTATGGAAGCATAGTGATCGGGAGCATGTCATTGAAGCTAAAACGTAAAGGATTATTAATCCTAAAGCTAAATATTTCATTGAATGATTGGTGGAGTTTTTTTGTCAGTCAATGGTGGAAAATATTAGTTAAGTATCGCGCACTTATTCTTTTGAAAATTTCGCGTTAAAACTCATAATTGTTTTTACTTAAGCAAAATCACATCTCATCTCAAAAGATGTCTATAAAGAAAAGTGTTTGTATGTATGTACTAGGGGGCAATCCCCCTGCTCGCTGACGCTCTCCAACATCCCCCCCCCCCCCTTTGCTTGCTGTTTCTTCGTTCCTACATTTACATTAGTTTAACGGGAATATGAATTTAATGAATATATTTTATAAGGGATGTGTTTGGTTTTTAATAACAAATTAAGGAAATTAGTTGAATAACTCGATAAAAAATAAACTTAGATAGCTGAAATTCCCGGAGATTAAAAATGGCTGAGATAGAGAGCGTTAAAGAGAGAGAGACAACCAGAAATAGGATTTTAGTAATATAGATAAAAAATATAAATAGCATGAACACTGCCGTCGATTTATTTGCATTAAATTCATATCTTCGGTCATTTAGAGCAAGTTTTAAACTTATTTTCGATCTTTAAGGCTTTATTTAAGTGCACATGCACGGAAATTACCGAGGACAACAATACCGGTAACCATGTATTGAAATGTTAAAAAATTCGTCAAAACTCGAGTACAAATTCAAAATATGAGCGAATTCGAATGAGATTGAGTATTCGATCCTCATCCATTTTGGCGTGTTTTAGTGCAAATTTCGTGTTGATAACTAAATTTTAATTTATTTTAAAGAGTAAAATAATGAAAGCCTTCACACCGTAAAGGAGATTTTTACGTGCTATCTTATGGGAAACGACATTTATCCTCTGGAGTCGAACCCGTGACCTTTTTCAAAATTATTTTTAATCACAACGTAAAGATTTATCAACACTGAAATCCTGAGAAATTTCACGCTTCTAAATTTATTCACAAAATTAGAGCGTTATGCAACATGATGACCATTACGATTTTATAATATAGAGAGACGTATGTATGTTTTTTTATAGCTCAGCAACTACAGCACGTAGAAACAATAGGAAGATATCACTTTAACTGGAATAAAGAGCTAAGTGTGTAATCAGGTTTTTATGCCGATTTGATTGACCTTTCTAATTTTTAAAAATATTTCCTTTTTTCATTTTCTCCGTTTGAATAATATAGGGACGAGTGCAGCTTATTTTTCATTTGAATTTTAAAATTATTTAGATACATGGTTCTATGAAGAAAAGAACAAAGTTTATTTTTGTTGAAGACAGAATCCGAATCCTGATCGAATTGGCGTAAAAATACGTTTAGAATCAGAAAAATACGTGATTTTATCACTGTTATGACAATATGAATTTTAAGCTACCATGACAACTCCCATTTTTGCTGAAATTGAGAGTCCAATGCATTTATATGCGAAAATCTTTAACGTAATATCGTCTTTCAATTTGTGTGCGTGATTTCGCTTTGTTTACATGAATAAATAGCTTTTAATGATATTTTCGTGCGGCGTAGAGTCCTCCAAGGCAAAAAACTATATAAGTAACATAAATAATTAGACGTACATTTTCCACAAATTGTGACTGGATAGATCGTTTCATCGTTTCCAAAGTATTGTTGATATAAACAATTTTCTCGTAACAGAACTCATCGACGAGTCGGAGGATAATATTCACTCTGTGATTCTTAAACGTTCCCTAGTTACTTTTTTGTCTTTCGTTAAATTAAATAACTTCGCTTGTTCCTTTTTTCATTCATTTTCTGTTGATTATTGTGCCCTTGCTGATTTTGCTTACAGATTTCGTTTTGAAGATATTGTTACGAAACTTAGCATAGATATATAATTTTACCCTGCAGGTAACACAGGCTATATGGCGATAAAAAATTTGCGGAGAGGGAAAGCTTAATATAATAATCATTTTCCCATAAATTTACACGTAATTTTCGATTTTTCACAGAGCAAAATTTTCTTCATTCATCTAAATAGGTAAATTCGGACCGGTTTTATTTACTTTTACGTTATTGGACGATTAAAACTGTGTACTGTGTTATTCTTGCGATGTTTACATTTTACACGGTCGAAGTTTTAGATTCACTAAATCCGTTGAAATTCAGCGGAAACTTTTGCTAATATTACATATATGTAATGCATATAGGTGTAAATGATATCGGTGTAATTTCTTCTCCAAAGTACACCGTTAATAGCAGAAAAAGATATGGATTTCACTGATTTTAATTAAAATTCTCACTTTATATCTATTAAAGAGTGATTTTTTCAAACAGTGCAAAAATATTCCTGAACATTTCATTTTCAAAATATGCCGAAAAAATTACCATACAACATTAATTATTGGGATACTAAAAATTAACTATTGTGCAATTTCCGGTATGTATCTCATTATCTAAAATACATTATACGGGAAGAAGAAAGACAAAATTCCGTAAATAGGTCAATTTAAATAAAAATACAAGGAACTATAAAAATAATTAGCAAAAGTTAGGGGAGATGTGAGGGTGGAGGTTATAATTTATGTTTTATAAAAGTTATCGACTCTCAGGTACTAAGATTTACTGGTGAAAAGGGGAAAGTGACGCCTTTATATTTCGGGTTACAAGTTCTATTTTGGGAGATGCTATATTTCTACGTTGATTTAGCACCTATGCGCAAAAACTTACTGTTATTTTTAATTCTTTATGTAAACGAAGCTATATAATTCTGTAACTAACAGATAAATTTCCTTGATCAAGTTTAACTTTTGAAACATTATGAACTTTTTTATTTCCATCACAAGATATCAATGTATAAATAGCAACTTTCATTTCGTCAACAAAACATCTGTAAATGTACATTTTCGGCTTTAGACTTAAATAAGAAAGGACATGTTTTGAATATTCAATTCAACAAACTGTAACTACTCGAATGATACTTTCCTAAAGAAAAATATTTCGATATATCTATACTTTAATGTAAAAACACCATGGCATAATCCATGCATAATTTCAAAATTATGAATTAAGTCAACATGCACCTTGTTCAATATAAGAGCTTCAAAAGATGCTGATTTGGAGACACGTGAAATAAATAACTTAAAAAAGAACAAACTCTTCTTGAAATGCAATGCTCTTTCAAATTTCCACTCCATAACTACTCTATTAACACCGATTTCACGTTATGCGCAAAAACTCAAGCCTTGTATTCTACGGAAGCCATGTAAATCTCGCTGTTACTAAAATTTTAAATTAAAGGCGCCTTTCTGTTCTAGATAACATCAACTGAAATAACATTTCCCCGATAAATTCTACATAGCATTCGTTTTTTTTTACGAGGGCGAAATTTAAGATGGCTCCTTTTTCCACCAGAGAGTAAACAACGCCACTATTTAAACGGAGTCAATTTAAGCTCCGCCAAAATAATGACGGGGAATCAGCCATCGTGGCGTTGCCCTTTTCCTCCTGAAACCGATAAGTTCGCCCGAAAGAGGAATTTTTACGTCCGGGAAGAGCTCCACACGAGTGCATTCCTCCAAAGTGGCACTGCTTTTAACGTTATGGGCTAACATCTGGAGCGCTTTTCACGAAGAACTAGAGCGGCTGTAGTCGTAGGATCCATCTCTTCTCCTCTTTCCTTCCTTCTATCTCCCGCCATTCTTCAACAGTCTCATTTCCGCCTCTCCTACCTCATCTCAGCCTCATCCCTCTCCTTTCCCTTCCTTTTACACCCTTCTCTCTCCTTCCCTACCTCTCTCACTTTTATCCTCACCTCTCTCCCCCCTCCCTCCCCGGCTACACCTCCCTTTGCTCGGTTTCGTCTCCCTACTCCTATTTCCCGTCCGTCTTTCGCTCGCTTCTTCCCTCTTTCCATCTCTCTATTTTATTCCCTATCTTATTATTCTCTCTCTCTCCTTAGCCATCTCTCACACCATCTTTCCCTCACCTCTCTCTCACCCTCTCACTTCCCTCCTCCCAAAACATTCCCACACTCTTAAACCCATCTTTCCCTCGTACTAAAAGCGTAATACATCCTACCCCTCGAATGGAAAGAAAAGGGAGGGAATGAGAGGGCATAAAAGGGGAACAAGAGTGGGAGGGATAAATGGGACGGAAGAGTTGAAGGGAGGGGGAAGGGAAGGTCTCTTCTTTACCTCCCTTCTGTTACGGCCGTCTTTTTATTTCATTTTTTTTTAATTCTAGAGACTGTTCAGATGGCGTCTGTTGGCAAATAAGTCTTTGAAAAGAGAGGCTTAGTCGGAGGAGGCAATTGCGTTATATGAAACTCGATCTTGTCTCACTCAATGTAAATAAAATTGGGGTACGTTGGGTTCAATGGCTGGTGATTAGGATACTGGATTTAGCTGGCCTTAAAAAAGGAAGGTTATTAGGAGAAGGGAATAAACACGAGTGTTCAGTGTATCTGATAAAGAGTTGACATTTTTCGAGTGCATTTGCTTCAGATGTATGGTGTATCAAGTTATATACTCGCTAAACACGAGCAAGTAAAAAAGGATAAGGTAAATAATTCCCAATCAATATGGAATTATTGCAGTGTGTGAGAATGGTGTGTCGATTCAGCACGCTTTATTCACAATTGCTTTTTTTTTAGAAAAATATTACACCGTATTACACGATAAAGCATATGATACGTCAAATATATTTATAACTATGGTAATTTAATAAGTATTAAACGCTCATTTAATAAAACTTTTTGATACAATTTTGTATTTCATATCCTTCATATCAAAGCGTTGATTAAAATGCTTATTACAGAAAACTCTAGGAAAATTGAAGTTACGGATATTTATCGGTTTGCATCAAATGATTTTACGTTAATGATGGAAAGGTGACATAAAAATATACAAAGTGCAATATTATTACACGAAACTCAAACAATAAAATATTATCACGATTTCCATAGATCTATGCGTATAATTTAACAAAAATTTTTAATACAAAATTAACTTCCGTTTTTAAGGATAAATATCTGCATTAATGTCAACTAATTAACTTTACCTACGTCAAAAAAACAAGATAAAATTTACAGCATGGAAGTTTTAAGAAAAAGAGCAAGGATTCATAAAATTTAAATTAGTTAAATAAATTTCAATAAACAAATAAAATGTGAAAATATATTTTCATAAAGTATTTCAGAAAGCTATATGTGGCTGCTCTGGGAAAATTATAATATTTAGAAGTAGCAGACGTATTTTTTCGAATAAAATGGTATCCTTAAAAGAAAATCGACCTAAAATGATCTTAGAATGCAATAACAAACGTTAATTTCCGCCTAAAGCCCTATATACAGAGTGGGAAACAAAATTATTAATTCAATGAAGTTACACAGTAAGTTGAATCCATCGCCGAAATTGAAGGATTACCTCAAGTAAACCTATAAGTTATTGTGTCAGGATAGCTAGCGTTATCTTCATTTTCATAGTGGCGATTCGCTGGAAAATGACTTTCCCGATGATCCTACGTAAAAAAAGTGAGATAGTATTTTTTTGCCTTTTTATTGGTGATAGAGGTGTTCATTTTTTTCTTTCTGGGGAAATATAGGGCTGAGGGAATAGCCGAAGGGCAAGTCGGAACGAAGGGGATCAATAGCTCAATAGTGGGATCCTCAAGTTGAAAAGAGCAGCTCCGGGGATAATTACTCTTTTATTAGAAGCAACAGGCCTTAAAACAGATAACCGATGTCTTTATTCTATGGCGGTTGAGAGATAAAACACGTTTTTTATTCCTCGTAAAAGTGCGATATCCCAAGGACAACTGAATACTTTTTCATGGTTAATTTGCAGAGCAAGTAGGGCAAATTGTGTTAATGTTCTTATTTTGAAATAAAATAAATTCCTAACCAAGTCTCCGGAAATCCCGAACGAACGCGATGTTGGATACACTAGAAAGTTCACTTTTTATTACCGACAAGAAAAGTTAAACCCCGACAAAAAAACAGATGTACAGACAGAGGTTACAATTTTATTTATATAGATGTGCTGTATTTGTTCGAATGCATCACCCGTGTCTTTTAAGAGAATTTAATTTAGAAAATACGCATATTATTCCCGTGTTTACTTTTTGGTATGGACAATCAGCAACGGGATCTGGATATGTTGACCCGAAAGCAAATCTTTGGAAAAGGACAGGCCGTTAAATGTATCATAATGCGTGATATTCTGCGCAGTAAATGTAAATGACCAATAAAACACATAAATAACATTTATTAGAAAATGTAATGTTTTTATTTTTAAAATTATTCAGCCGCCAGCACACAGAAAAAATATTAACAAAATTTACTCCATACGTTAATTATCTTCTTCGTAAGAGCTATTATTCCAAACCATTGGATATTATTTATTCCAATGTAAAGAGGACTAAATGTGTGTGTATGTGTTTACGCAAATCAGCCTCGTTGGATATTATCGTCGCCTTTATAGCTTTAGAGTTTCACATATACTGTCATGAAAGCAATGTTATTAAGTAAATGTTAATAGTATTGTATACAAGAAAAATGCTCTTATGAATGAAATTTGGAAATAAATGAAAAATTATAGCGAAATTTAATTGAACGTTAAATATAATCGTAATAAATTAGTGAATAAAGAAGCTCCGCTAAATAAATACAACGTATAATTCATGCCACAAGAATTGAATATAAGTAAATAGCTTGGGAATAACTTCCGGTTCGTTTGACGCGGAATTTTCAACGTGGCGTAATTTCCCGTCTGAATTTTTGAAAGGAAATGACTCGTTTTTATTCGTGGTCTATCTAACCGTTCGCCTGGAGGCGGAGAAAAAATATCCGCGGACGACACGAATCCAAACCTCACCGTCGGTCGATGGGATCAAAGCCGACAAATGTGGTAGGGAGTGGGTCGACGTCCGTTGGAGGATTGCGAGCACGCGGTCGAGTTAGAGGGGGAGAGGGGGACAATCGTTCGAACTGCACCGTCTATATGTTTGCTTGCGAGAAAATTGGGCCAATTATATTTCGTGGGTAGGAAATACGAGGAAATAAGCAATTTAATGCAGACGTTACTTTCCAGGTCTGTTCTTCATTGGACTTCATTCGACTAATTTTTTTGTTTTCCTTCATAATCTGAATTCTCATTGATGAAAATAACAAATTGCGAGGAATATATGATGATAATGAACTCCAAGTAAGGGATTTTTTTCTTTAGGCGGAATTCATATCTTAGGATTTCATAGAAATTTTATAACTTGACAAGACGCGTAAATGAGCGAAGAGCTATGAGGCTGTGAATATTAAGATTATTTTCATCGGAACGCATATACCTCGCAGGATTTGCCTGTAATTTGTAAGCAACTACGTCTTTCGAACTCTGCATTTATGAATAATATTAACGTCGGCTGTATAGTAAAACAAATTTGACAAAAACTAAACAAGAGATAAATAATAAATTATGCAACACGTATTATTTACCTGAAATTACTTTAAAGATAAAAACATTAAGATAATCGTATTTTTTAAAGTTGAAATGGATGACAAAATATTTAGATAGGAGTTTAACTTAAGTTGTACGGCAATAAAATAAATGTCATAGTAAATCATGAGTTGCTATTAGATTAAAAGGAAATAAGTATTATTTTTCAAACAAATGAATCCTACAGAATCACTTTCATTTTACTATATAGAGCCTCTTCCTCCTTTGTAAAGCACATATCAAATGTACATGGAGAAATATTGCAGAAAAATTATTCTTTAAAATGAATTCACCATTAGCGATGCCATTGGTCCATGTAGCATAATTTGATAATATATCCTACTGAAAACGTTTTAGTCATGCGAATAACTCTCCCAACATTCAAAAGCTTCAAGACTTAAGGAGTCTAGCACTATGAGAAATAGTAAAACTAATTTTTTTATTACGATAAATAAGCAATTACAATTAAACTTCTAACATAATATTGAAACTGGAAGTGAAGTGACTGATTTAGCGTATTATATTCTTTATATTTATCATTTAATTTCTTCCTTGTATTTCAGGAGGATGGCAATCAAAATGCTGTATTCAATACAGTAGAGAAGGAGCATGCATTTTTCTTTTCTACGTGGCGAGCCGCATTATAAACTGGCCACATCAGAGCTTACATCGGAAGTGATACAAAGACTCTTTGGTATCGTGTAAGTGAGAATTAACTCTATACATTTTTAGCTTTATGATTATAATGTTCAAGATTTTATGACTATGGCTTCAACCGAAAAAATATTTATCGACCCGATTTTTCATCCATACGTTCCGCGGGCCGCAAGAAAGGCTCTCGAAGGCCGCAGGCGGCTTGCGGGCCGTAATTCCACTACCCTTGCCAGAGAGGTGCCAATAATACATCCTAACACCCTCTACTACCAAAATCAACTGCAACCGTCGAAAAATACAAACTTCCGTTCATCTTAAAACAGAACCCTCTTTCGGATTTCTTAATCCTTCTCTCCACTTCCCATTACGGAAACCCAAAACCGTTAAAGATGAATGCGATCCACTTTATCGCCCCCCCCTCCCCCTGTTCCTCTTTCCCATTCTCCCTCCTCCTTACTCTCCTTCCCTTACCCCTTCAAATCCTCCTCCAATCCCTCATCCTCCAATCTCCGCTCCGGAAAGTGGCGACCGTCGAGTGCGTGGCGCTGGCTGTGGTCCCCAAACGTAGCGGATGGTCTACAACCCGCAAATCATGCGGACGAGCTACGTCATTAACGGACTGAGGCGGCTGGAGTTAGTACCCTACCCGCTTATGGAGAGTAGGAGAGAGAGAGAAAGAGAGGATGAGAGAGGGTGAGATAGGGAGACAGAGATATAGAGGAAGTTCCTCTCTCTCTCACCTCCCCCTCTCCCATTCGGGTCAGAAAAGGGTATTCCTCCAACAGGAGAGAGGATGGGTATTACTACCCTAGGGCTGCTCCCGGCGGAGTCATTAGGTTCCCTTTATCGCGGCAACAGCGAGACGGAATAACCCCGACGTCGGATGGAGGGGAGGAAGGATGGACGGAAATGGCAGATGGAAGGGGGATGGATAAATAAGGGGAGGTGAGAGAGAGAGAGGGAGAGAGGGATAGAGAGAGGGAGAGAGAGAGGGAGAGAGAGAGAGGGAGAGAGAGAGGGAGAGAGAGAGAGAGAGGGAGAGAGAGAGGGAGAGAGGGAGGAAGAGAGGGAGGGAGAGAGAGGGAGAGGGAGGGAGGGGGAGAGAGAGGGAGGGAGAGACAGGTAGGAAAATGGGAAGAACCTAAAAAGAGAGTGATAAAGGGAGAAGGGAAGATGAAGAGGGTGTCCAGAGGGAGAAAGGAATCGGATGGAATGTGTGCGCGTGCGTGTGAACGATTAAAAGAGATATCGAAGGCGGGAAGAGATATTGGGATATGTATATCCTTTTAAAGGTGATGGACGCTTAAAGGGAGGAAGGTGACTGATTAAAAGTCCGCGAACGTTCGCAATTTGAGGTTTTTAAATGTGTTAGGACGTGCGGTAATAAAAGTGAACGCGTGAGTAAAAAGTATGTAAATTCCATGAAGCCCACTTTAGTGAGGTCTCGCTTAATTTTAAGGCCATGTTGACTGTTTCCGTCAATTTGAATACAATTTTGTCTTGAACGGTCTCTATTTGTCTGTATATATTAAACTTAAACCATAATAAAAACATCGCACATTTTTGGTACTTTGTAGGACACTCGTAACTACGTTATGCGAGTTAGTATCTCCATTAAAAATTAATTATCGAGTTCAACATATGGGTGGTAACCAATCGACAATAAGGATGACTCTTATGGAAGCAGTAGTACTTCGGTTATCTCCAATATCCATTAAAATTTTATAGAAAACGGTATGCGCTTTTTAGCTACAAGTTATTCAGTACTGACCGATGGTAGCTCAATGCCACAAAACAGTGAGAAAAACAAATGAGATTTTCTGCTTTAAAACCGCCGTTCTCAGTGTAAACCATCGATTCCAATCATTTTAGAATTTAAGACGAATTTATAATCCCCTCAAGCTTGAAAACAACCTCATTGTGGTTTTAACCATTGAATTTGTTTATCTCGGTTTATTCCAAATTATTGACTTAATTAAATAATGCAGAATGCTGGAACAAGTTCTTAAACGCGAGAGAAAAGTAGAATGGCCGATTAACGTTCATGAAATAAAATAATATCAAAATTCCTTACCTTCCGTTCAGAATGAGCAATTCTGTAATACCGTTATCTATGGACTAAAGAACCTGGTTAAGGTTGCTGCAAAAATTTCCGAAGAAGAGAGGAAACGTCCGCAAATTTTAATAGGCGGACTGATATGGGTTGTGTGAGTGATATATAGGGGGCGAGTAAAATGGATCGAAGGAAAAAAAGCTGAAATCCTTTCAAGAAATGGAAAGATTGCTATATACGTGATGACAAGCGGCACACGAGTGGCAGTCAGAAGAATTAAATGCAAGAGTGCAAAATAGAACGCTAAAGTGAAATTGAATTGAATATTAGGTCGAGAACAATGGAAAATAATCCAAGGTAACATGACATAGAAGGTGGAAAGATGAACGCCTTTACTGAGAGGAGATTTAGACAGTAAATCATTCATCCGCCTAGAGAGAAGAAGCGAAAAAATATTTTTTAAAGAATTATGTGGTGAGATGCGTTGACGAAGAGAAGTGGAAATACTGGAATAGGAGACGAATAAAAATGAACCAGTGTATGAGTGTATGGATGCGATTCGAAAGAAAAATAAATGGAACGGTAGTAGAAAAATAAAATGCGAGGAATAAAAACAGTTATAAAAGCTCTCAACTAGAATATATAAATAAATTTATGAAAACGAGTGATAATTGGTGGGACGCTGAAGCATTGGAGAAACACCCTACAGTTGCGTATAAATAAAGAAACTGGATGGAAATAAATTGAAGAAGCGATAGATGAATTTATAACATAGCGCGTATTTATTCCAGCGAATTGAAGACCAACAAGTGTTTCGTTCCATCTAAGCTATCGAAAAACATGTTTATCCATGAAAAATACACAATATTTACTCGTGCTCCAGAAGGGAAGAAAAGGCTAGTTTTTTCCGAGAAATTACCCACGAATAAATATAAAAATACAGAAAGACAGAAGATCACTCCAGGACAAACAGAAAGTACAGACAAAGGGCGTTAGATAACCTCAGAAGCGAGAGAGAGGAGGAGCGGAGATGCAAACAAAAGGATAATCAAACGAAGTCGACGATAGCTCGAGTAATTCGAAGTCGAACGGAGGTGACGTCATCGCGTTGGCTGCGAAACAAGAATAAGGTTTCGGAAAAATTAGTCGATGGAAAGAGACAGCGTGAAAGAGAGTAGATAGATAGAGAGAGAGAGAGTGAGAAGCGAGGGGAAATGCGAAGGAGACAAACAAAGGAAGACGCATCACAAAGAGCGTGCGTGCGTGCGTGTGGTAGGAGGGAAACTGGGGAGATTAATAAGATCCGTAACTCAAACCAAACGAGATGGAAATTAGGAGGAGCGAGGAGGGAAAATCGTGACGAGAGGGTAAGCGATTCAGCGAGGCGACGGAGTAATTAGTGAAACAGGTGGAGAGTGAAGCGGAGGGGACGGGATCATGACAAAGGAAGACTTGAGTCGGAGGGTGGGAAAGAGAGGGAGGGGAGAAATTGGGTTGAAGGAGGTTTGGAGGCGGTAGATAGACTGAGATAGGAAGGGTATAAATGCGAGAATTGGCGAGGGAGTCGGGATGCGCAGAAAAAAGAAAAGCGGGGGAGGGATTTCGTTAGTTTTAAGACATTCGGCGATGGGGCGAAAGTTTTGCAGCGGACAGGAATGATTTCGTATAAATGAAGCGGAATAAGTGCACTTAAGTAGATGCGAATTCTAAGGAAGATGTATAGGGAGTTTAAGGTAGACAAAAGAAATCTGTAGGCACCAAGATGAATAATAATATGGAAAGCAGTGATCATCGGTGGATGACTGGAAGGCATTTATGCAGAATAGAATTATTCAGAAATGATTAAGAGCTGAATGCACTAGAATGGGTACGCAAAGGAAACATTCAATCGTAAATAAAAATGGATGATGCATGCAGTGCTGTAGCTAGTGTATGCTAAAGGTGTCATTAGCAAAAGGCTTCTAAAGTTAATTTTCCCATAAATAGGCATTAATTTATTATAAAATTAAATAATAAATTATTATAAAATTAAATTATAAAGTTCTCAATAAAATGTTAACATGTTGTTTTCCATTCAGCCGCAGGAAAATAATATTCTACATAACTAAATTGTTTCCTAAAAATTTACAATAGATGCCATAACTCCCTCTTACGGCTCTGGATAGAACCGTACTGAGGTAGTGAGGATCAGTGTTTGCCAACCAGATGATTGTTAGGGGTGCCACGAAAAATTGTGTTAATTAAATAAGCCAACGATTTGATAGGTTGATAGGCCATTAGCGCAATCAAATTTTCTCTTATAAATCGATGATAATGTAGAACTAACAAATGAATGCGTCCAAACGTTGTGATATCACTATGCATATAACCTGGGATTCCATGGATTCTTTTTACTTTCTCATATACGAAGTATATTGAGAAAGTATTGTTATCGCGAAAACATTCGACCTCGAGATTTTGATGGAAATATACGTTTTAGGTTTACCTGAGTCCGAAAAAGTGGTTTTCGCAATGCCGTCTGTCTGTGTATTACTGGCTCTAGAGCCTAAACGGTAGAGCGAAAATGAGTGAAATCTCGTACTTAGGTATTTTATCATACAAAGTAGAAGCTAAGAAGAAATGCTTGGCATTGCTCAATAATTAAGGGAAGTTTATTCTACGCATTTTAAATAATAATTTGATTTTTTCAAAAACGCCTCTAACGATTTTGATCAAATTTCGTTTAGTTACTTGAGTTTTACGTCTTCAGTAATACCAAATAGTTCATATTTCTCAAAAAATGAATATAAGGCTAGTTTATTCCAGGCAACTTAAACAATAATTTGATTTTCTCAAAAACGGCTATAACAATTTTGATAAAATTTCCTACCGTTACTTGAGTATACGTCTGAAATAATACTATAGCATACTTCATATTTCTCAAAAAATGAATATAAGGCTAGTTTATTCTTGGGCAACTTGAACAAAAATTGGATTTTCTTAAAACAGGCTCATACGATTTTCATTTTCTAAGTATAACTAAACGACGCATTAGTATATGAGAAAGTTTGTACAATGTATGTTGTACCGATTTTTTTTATTTTGAAAGATTGCCGCGTCTATTTGCTGTAGCTGTTTTTAAATTTGCTGTGGAAATTTAGAATGGCTGGGCTACGCTTAAATTTAACCTTTAAGGTTTCAAATAATATTTGAAACGAAAAGCTCGCGTATACAAAGCAAAACCATGTGAGGAAAAGAAATATATATCACGATCTAAGCCATTAATTCCCACACATGAAATGACATTTGAACAAAAAAACAGCGACACCTCCAAAAATAATTTTATAGAAATGGGTGGTAAACAAGCAAGGGATGGACAAAGAATCCACACAAAAATATCTTTAAAACAATTTCGAACAGCAAAAAAATAAAACTAGCAAGACGAGAGAAAATTTCGCTGGCGGATATCGAAAAAGACGCAAGAGTGCTAGGTAGCACAAAAAGGAGATTCGAGAAAGAATCGTCTGCGCGTGGTCTCGAGTGTGTCTTCGATGAAAGACAAGTAGATCGTAACAGTTGTAACCGAACGTTTCGATGCGGGAAAGGAAGCGAGAAAGAGAGAGAATCGAAAGGGAAGCGACGGGAAGCTTGAATGAGGAAGGAAAGAGGAGACTGTCCTGGGGAGAGAAAGGGATTTTCTCCTGACCCCTGTGACCTCTGACTGAGTGATGCCCACGTGATTTCAACCAAACAATGCACGTCTATGGTAATCGTAGAGCTATCGTAAAAACGCTTTTCTAGGATTGTATGCCTTTCGACGCGAGAATTCATGCCGTGTGATTTGCAAGAGAAGTAGAGCAAAGAGATACATAGTTGCTGTCTTGCCGTTTCTGGCACCCGGTGCGAGCGTTGTAAAACGTTGTAAAGTTTACAGCCTACAGTGAAAAAGCGCAATTACACTGATGGGTTACAGCCCATGGCTCAATATAAAAAGTACGGCTTATCAAGAGGTTCTAGAGATATAAAAATTTGCTATCAAGGAATACGTATTTTGATATTTTTTTCTATTACGTGTATAAAGATAGAATCTCTATTCGAGAATCGTACTTACAATAATTCCATCTGTATTATAGAAGCCACATAAAAAATATTAATTTTGCCGCAATTCACGCAAAAGAGCAATCAATTCTTTATAGAAGCCTTTCCTAACACGGACGCACGCATTGTAAGCTTTTTCATTCGATCTTCGAACATTTTGTTTTTATTATAAACTTATTCGAAAAATAGAGAATTTTATTTATCTAACTTGGGGGCAAGCCCCCTGCTCGCTGGCGCTCGTCAACCATAGTCCCTGAAATTCTTCATCACACCAACATGAACGTTTCCTGTATATAGGTATAGACGTGAGGGTTTCGTGGTGTCGTGGCAATAAGTCAGCCATGTAGGTCGCTATATGTTTGGAACGTAGCTCAAGATTACTGGTTTCCGTAATTGCATTTACGGCGGAAAAAAATCTGAAGTAAATGCATTGTTTTGTATAGCTAGGTGACTGGTTTTCACGCATGGAAAAGTTAGTGAGAAATTAAATGTTTCTTAACAACTAATTATTATGATAACCTTGTAATTTCTTCTAGATTATGATGTTTCGAAATATTTGTAATAGATTTTCTAACGAAATTAAGAAAAACTAATATTACAGTCCGTGAGAACCAAATAGCTTGATTTGACATAAAAATATTTCACGTTAAGCATATGCCATAGCATTTAAATTTAGAATTCACTTAATCTCTTCCTAGGCAAGTAATGCATAACATTTGAAATTAAACATAGAAAACATAATTTATTACTGTGCAAATGAGCACTAATGGTGATATACGGTGAAAAATCTACGCATAAATATTCGAGAAAAGTTAATTAAGAAAATTCTGCGCTTCACTTGATGTCACATCTAAATTTAAGAACACAAAGAATTATCTAACGAACTACCGGATGAAGGATTCATGGAAACATTCTCCAAGCAAGATACACAAGAGGATAGCTATGTCAGATCTGAAGATGATTTTCATAATTCTCACCGGGATGTATGGGCACTTGGTTTTCATTATAAATTTTATCTTTCAGCGGTATAATAATGCTACTTCGACATAAGGGACAAGAATGCGATTTTCACATATTACGGTGTATAGTGAACCTAGCAGTGAAAATAAATGTTACATTTGATTAATTTTCTAAGAAAAATGTCAATTACTATCGACTAAATACAAGAAGATAATCATGTTCATTTTAAACAGCTAAAAACACAGATGAATTTTTCATATCAGTGACAAGTTCGTTTTACAAGAGCTATGCACTTAGTAGGCTTAAAATCGGTCAGTTTCCTATAATTTCGTCAATATAAAACTATAAATTGCGTTTCGACCAAATAAAACCCCGACTTATATTTGTTTGCTAACGTTTCAACAAATTGCAGCATTGGAATAGTTTATGTTTTGAGGTAAAACTTTCTCGAGTATGCTCCGTATTATAAAATTTAGTTTATCTTTCCAAACAACGGCTATCAAAGTTTCTCCTACAGCAGACTTCAATCAGCGACAGATTTGTTGAGAACCACCGAAGGACGTTTGTTTTTTTTAGACAAACCCCAAGTAAAACTCGATTTTTTCATACGAGAGAAGAAAGATTAGATCTCCCAAAATTTACGAAAAAAAGTCTGCGTAACGTTTCCTTTACAGACTCTAAAAAAGCACTCCACCGACAGTAAAAAAAATCCCTAACGAAATGAATGGGAAATAAAAAAAAATTTAATAAAGCTACGCACGCGGGCAAAATTTTCCAACAAAATAGGTTTAGTTAACATACAAAAAACTGCTTCTGGAGCTCCCTTATATTTTTTGGGGACGTAACAAGAAAGCGAGGTTGTTGGTAAAAAGTAGAAATAAAGATTGATTTTTGGTAAGGATAAAAAGCTTTGATGACAGAGAAAGAGGGAGGAGGGAATGGATTGGGAGGGAGGAATGGTCTGCTTATGAGATGGAATGCAACGCTAAGGGATGTGTGAGGGGTAAGGGAGAAAGTGGAGGGAGGATGTGGGAAAGGGAGAAGAGAAGTGGAGAGGGAGATAAGAGGAGGAGGAGGAGGAAGCGCCATAAGTTTGTAATGCTATTACTGTGGAAACACACACTACCACAGTCACTCACTCCTGACCTCCCCCTCAACCCTTCCTGCCTCTTCCTTCTCGCATTCACCCTACCAACAACCCAATCCACGCTCCGAGCTTGAGTGGGCTGACGTTACACACACAACCACCCACATATTCCGAATTACCGAATACTTCGGAACCGAGCCTATTCCGGTTGATCGATATTCCTATTTACACGTACAAGACCTGATACAAACGAAGAAAATCAAGTAAATATGTAGTAATTAAAGGAAGTATATAAGGAAAAATCTAAGTTGTTATTGTATACAGTTTACGTATACAGATAAATTTATATGTCCTGCGTTAAGTAATAACACTTGCATTAGGCGCAGGTCAAGTAAATAGCTTACGTGGGTACTTACGTAATGCAGTATGGTAAACTCTGAAATCATGTTATTAATAAAATTCCGGTTAATCAAGATTTGGATTGATGGGGAGCTTACTATGTGTGTATATCTCAGCAAACTCACTCCCTAATCTTCCCATACCCTTCCTACAATATTATCTAGCCCCCAGAGGAAAGTAATTCCCAATACAAGGAAGGTCAATGCCGCATGCTGCGAAATCCGACGTGGTGGAAAATTACACTATGAAATCGTTTGGGAAAGTGTCCCGAAAAAAAAGAGGCGAGGTCATCTACTCTGCAAGGTTAAGAACAGAATTAATGGGTCAAGAATTTATTGGTCCATAAATTATGTTGGTTTTTACCGATATCGATGTTTATTTTCTGGTGATCATTTTGCAATCGTTGTAAAAAGAAATGATGGTGTGATGTGATTGCAATAAAAGAGGCAATTTTCGTAATAACGAGTTATAAGAGTAAGTGGGTGGAATGAGTTCCTTGCGTTGATATGTATAGGAGTAGGTTGAGTCAGTATGGGTTCTGTTTATATGTGTTCGACTCAAATGTGCGTCACGGAATCTACAAGGTTAAATTTTATGAGTGCTGGTGTATATCGCATTAAAGCGGTGGTAGTTTATGACAATTTGACAAAATATGTTATTATCAATTTACAATTCTCAAAAGTTAAATTCTTTAAGTATGTTGATACACTCCCTCTTACACTTGTATCGCTTCCACCTCTTACAAAGTTGCTAATCCTTCCCATTTGCCCTTTAAGGACTTTATATCATGTCATATAATGAATTGCAGTTAGTATAAATAGCCTGAGATAAAAGAAGACTGCAGATTTTCATCCTTTTTCTAAACAAAGCATTTTGTTTGAACTCGTATGGGTTGACTTTTGAATTAGACAATTTCACCTCGGCAATATAAATGCACTTAAATCCGTCGTTCCTACACTTTTATTCATACACTGCACCTTTATGGCTAAACACATCTGTAGAAAGAGGAATTCGATTCGGAGATCTTTCTTCAACATTAGAGCGGATTCTATATTTAGTGACATCTCTTTTCCCCTGACAGTCTCTTTATATCAGGATTTTAGGGTGTCGAAAACGCTCTTTTGATAGTGGGGCGCACTTTTTCCGTTTTTCTTCATCAAAAATCGTTCGCTTACTCCGCCCAGCTATTTCTCTTTCCCTTGAAATGCGAGTCGAGTTAAAAGAAGAATTCGGCAGACAACACAGTTGAGAGAGAGGAGAAGGTCGTTTCGCGCGATGCATATACTGCCTCCTTCACGCCAGACGAGCAACCAAATGGAGAATGAAAGAACTATAGTCATATTTTCATGCGTAAAAATATGCCTACGCTTTATTCGGTAGTTAATTCGAATTCAAAACTCCGGGCAGAGCAGAATCGTCGGCATGAATAAAGATACGTTTACCGACGGATTATTCAAGGAAAAGGAAAATGGATGCAACATTCATGCAAAGCTTTACGAAATGTTTTGAGATTTATGAAAAAGAAAGTACACTGGCAATATCTAGGGTGGCGAATTTCCCGTATTTTATCGACGAGAAATGTGCGATATTGTCATGAATAGGTTTTATTGTCATATTGTTTTTAATTTAGTTCTTAAATGATCCGAAAAATGAGGAATATTTTATTGAACTTGCACTCTTCTTCAAAATGAAATAATATGTAACTCTCTTCATAATATACTGCAAATTGCAAAAATTAAACAGTAACCAATCATAAAGCAAGTGTGTGATAATTATTTCTCAAGCTACGAAATGATTTTATACTAATGAACATGCATGTGATAATAATATAAAAACCATTTATAATTCCTCAAAATAAACACGTGTGGAACAATTACGGTAATTAACTAAGGAATGTGTACAATATTCACTATAACGACGCTCATAACGTCAAAACAGCGGATACATTTTAATTCAATCAAATACAAAACCTCTTTAATTTCGCAATTTCTCTCTCAGACCATCAAAAAATAGTAATTAAACTCATCGAAGACAGTGTCCGTGTTTGTGACTCAAAAATTTAGTTTTTATACCCTCGGAGCAAACAAGAGTTTCTCTGAAGGAATTTAAGCCATTAACCCGTAAATTACGAAAATACTACGGTAGAGAATGTTTATGCGTCATAGCTCAAATTTAAGGAAAACATCTATGAGCATTTTTACCGCATCTTGGAAAACAAACCAAGTACTCTAGTGGTTATTTCACCTATTTTCTAATTTAAAGTAAACTCCCATAAAAAATATAAATGAAAAAGCACGTTTTTTAAAGCCGAACTTATAGTCATAACCTTCATCTACTTAATAAAATACCTTGAAAAAAAAAACGCTCTTAATAGCAAAAATTTAGCTATAATACCTACTCCTTATAATAGATATTTACTGAACAACCGCCGACATGCGCAAATTTAGCGGTAAAAGGAAAAAAAATAATCCCACTGCATATATATGGTGGACGTCACTTTTATTCTCTTAGAGCTAGAAGAAAACGGTATTCCCGGAAATGTACAATTTTTAGAACGGATTTGGAGGAAAAAGAAGGGAACGGGAAGGGTGGAGAATTGACGGGAGCGCGGTGATTCGGCTTTTTTCCGACAAAACAAGGGAATCCGAGCGATATCCGGTTACAGACACCGTAAGAAAAAAAAGTCGATTCAACTACAACCACTCGACCGCTCAACTTCGTCCCTCTCTAAATCCCTCTCCAACTTCACCCGCACTATTCGTTCCGCGTTGAAATCCACACCGGGAAAAAGGGGCTCATCCTCTTCCTTTCTGCATCTTCCTAGCTATCCCTTTCTCCACTACAACGAAGAACTTATAAAATTAGCGAGATAAATTTTGGTTAGATTAAGTTAATACCCGTAAAAAATCCGAGAAACATTAATGGCTATAACTTTATATATATATATATATATATGTGTGTGTGTGTGTAGATATATATATATATATACACATATATATATATATATATATATATATGTAGACTTTTACTCTCCACAATAATATAACTGATCACATTAATATGTATACTTATACAAAGAAAAGATCTGCCTTGACCTGGTGGGGTAAGATGATAGGATGATAGTGTTAGACTCACCTAAACGTGAGAAATACCTTTTTCTGAAACATTAGCATTAGTCTTCTTCGGTAGTTCAGCGGTAGAATACTCGCTCATCAATTAGAAGATCCGGGCTTAATTCTCTATCAAAGCAGAATTTCATTTCTGCTTTCCAGAATTTCTTCTACGTACACCTACAATTTGACTTGTAGCAACAATGCTGACACTATTACTGTGGAGAGCTTGGCTATATCTAGGCGTAAAAATTGATAGCTAAAATGTCACTGGAAGATATATACAGGTAATCTCCGATTTACGTCGTTCCGATTTACGCTGTTTCGATATAACGTCGTTTACAAACGGGAGTTTCTCCGTTTTACATAGTTCGTCGTTTCTATGTCCGATATAACGTCGAGCGAACCGCTGCAATGTTTCGAATGCTTCTCCTTTCAATCGCTAGGCAGATGGAGAATTCGAGTTAATCATTTAATTAGTTAATCCCTTTATAACATACTAGCAGAAATACACGGCGTTGCCCGGGGAAATTTGGTTCAAATCCGATCGGAGTTCTAGATGATGCATGGTATTTAAAAATCCACTCGGCTGCCGTATTGAATAAAACGGGCAGAGAGAAGCAGAAACCACGTATGAATTATTTCTGGGAGCCCCCCACAATCGTACCAAATTTGATTCAAATCAATAGTAGGACTTGGGAAAATACGCGTAGTCCCGTAGTCCCCGCCGTCCAATTACGGATAAGGAAGTAGTCCTTTCCCACCTTTCTCACTATGTATAAGATGTAGAGAACAGTTATTTTATTGAACAGTTTAGGCATCAGAACAGCTCGAAAAGAACAGTTCCATTCTTTCTGACATACAAAGTTATTTTGCTTTTTGTACAATTAATATAAAACATTTGGTATTAATAAGTAGCCTACGGCCTTCCTATTTGTAAAGAAAGTATCTGTTGAAAGTTTGATTACTATAGCTTTAATGGTGTAGAAATGTATAGATGCGCAAATAAACAAACAAACAAACTTTCATAAATATATGAGATAAATATATGGGAAAAACGTCCGATTTACGTCGTTTCGATATACGTCGCCGGTTCTAGGAACACATCCCCGACGTAAATCGGAGGTTACCTGTACTTGTTTTGAGAAGTACCTTTTATGCATGAATGTTTCCAACATGTAATATTTATACATAACAAATAATCAAAATCCATTCATTCATGTTCGATTAAATCGACATTATGAGGCGATATTGTTCTACTTTTATAAATTATAATGCTTGGTAATTTCAATAGAACCTGTTTAACCGTTTAGCTCCAACAGCCGTTGACAGACTACAGACAGAAGGAACCACAAAACGTTTTGAAAATAAGTAGCATTGTCATCAAAATCTCGAATCAAATTTGTTCATATTTCTCCATATACGTATACTTCGTAAATGAGAGAGTAAAGAAAGTTATAATACGCCTTCCAACAATAATCGAATTTTTATCAGATACTCTCTTTTACGTCCATTTTATTTTAGTACATATGCAGCATTATGTATAATATGGATATTTTATGCATGCAAAAATTTACATCAATATTGTATTTCGTATTCCTTCTACCATCGGCATTTTCTTGAGCAGAGATTTTTTTTAATTTAACAAATTGTAACTCAATAGGAATAGACGGTTAGATGCCTGAGTGGGCCAACAGGGCCTAATCTAGCGATAAGGGGTCCAATAAATCAACACCGTTCTCTAAGGAAGTGCTCTCCTTTTTTTCTCCACGGCACACCTTCATGCACACCAAACCACCCATAATTACTTTCACTGCGTAAATACACATTTTTAAAAAGAAAACTAGCATAGAACAAATAAAAGTCGCAATTATATTAGATTGTTATGATCGCTAAAGTAATATTCGAATAATTGTAAAATTTTATTGTAAATACAGTAAATCCACAATTCAACGTGTAAAAATGTTATGCTCTTCGACAGAAAATTTGGGCTTGCCTTTTTGTTACAAAGACGCTTTATATTTGGCTCACTGATAGAAAGAGCTACAAGAACTTCTTCATCTAGGTTCTTTAAACATGTCCTTTTAATATTTTTAACATGGGTTGAAGAACAACTAAATTCGAATAAATACGTTGTTGAATTTGGAATGTCATATCGATGGGATATTCAGATATTGAAGGATATTCACCTTAAGCTTTTAGCCAAAATACATTTAAAGGCAGCATAATAATTTTAAGTTGTATGATCGTTTCTAAGGTCTACCAATTCCGCTCGTAGTTTCAGAATAAATTCTTTGGTTGATAAAATGTATGCGAGTTTGTTTGTTCTAAACGCTTTTGTGAAAATTAAATATCCTCACACTGTGAGGCATACTAATGTGCCGCGGCACACCGGTTGAAGAGCACTGCTCTAAGTTCCTCTCCTCTCCCCCATCTCTCTCCTAATCACTTTCCCCCTTTTCTCTCCATCTTTTCCTGCCTATATATGTGTGTGTGTGTGTGTGTGTAAATACACACACACACACATATACCTCCATGTTCTCTCCCTCCTCTATCTCTTAATCTATCCTTCCAATAACTATGGCAACCTACAAATTGATCTCCACCTATTAACCGATAGATAAAACCTGTTCGCTCCCACGAGAAGTAAGGCAAGAGGGAGAGAGTGATCTACCCAATAGGAGATGAAGTGCACCGTGGCGTCATAGCGTTACCGATGTTTATGTTGTTCGGGGGAGAGTGTCATCCAGCTTCCAGATCGATCTGACGGAACCAGTGTTTGGGACACGGAGTGGTTAACCGAAGAAGCCTACTAAGCTCGCGGAAAATCCTTACGTTGGCTACGGGTCTTAGCACTCACTCTCCCTCCCTCTCCTCATCTTTTCTTCCTTACACTCTCCTTTTAACCGTACGGCTGGAATTCTCTCGGGGTCAGTGTGTATTTCTATGTTTTTATACACATATGTATATTTGTGTACATTTGTGTGCATATACGCACACACAAATGAATAGACAATAACAAAAGCGATCTTCTAACTTTTACATTTAAAGGCGGATGAAACTGCATCTCGGTATAGTGCATTTATATCCTGGAATTAGTAACTAATAACATTTGGTCAACGCTTCCAAACAAGACCGATTTTAGGTGAAGAATATCTACATTAGAGTTCGTTTTTTCACGCCTTTTAATCGAACGTAAATCTATTGTTTGTGCAGTTAAATAAGGAAGACAATAAAACCGCGTACTAGTGGGCAAAACAGGTAAAGGAGTTAGATCTGTTTAAATTTCAATGAGGTCCACACAAAACGGTTTTGAGGAGAAATAAAATTAAATAGAGGAAACTACTTCAATTAAGTTATTAGTTCCACGGTATAAAACTTTTGATCTTTCGAAAATGGATGCATTCACTAGATTAAGGGTGTCAATAGTATTTCGACTTTGGTCACATTTGTGGCCACCAAGAAATCTTGTTCACCATAAGATAAAAATGCAACATAAGATGTTAATAAATATGACGAGCAAACTTTATGAAAGGTAGTTCAAAGTTGTTAAAACAGTACCTTATGAGTTGACATAAAATACGTATTTTCCGACCATTACTCCTTCAAAATAGGGTGTTCATTTAAAGTATGATTAATATTATACTCTAAATTGCTTATTACGGAAGAAATTTTCAACACATAAAAAAAAGACGAATTTCGAATATTTTTCGAAATCAATTAAAAATATATCTTAAGTCACATTTATATTGCCGATTCTCCACACGAGACTAATTAGACGCCCCCACACCAGATACTGTGAAATGATTCAAATTTTACTTATACGTTTCAATGTATAGAATGTATAGAAACTCATGAAAAGGGCAAGACTACTAACTCTTAGAATAACAAAAGTTATTTAAAAATAGAGGATTTGGCCATCGATATGAAAAAATACGCCAGAAGCACAAGCACTAATGCCTCTGAATATCAGACCGATCACATTCTATCTTACAGTAATTAATTACTTATAGTTTTCAACCTTTTTATCTTAGGTAGAATAAATGTTTGCGTAATTCGGAAAAAATTATTAAGCCAAAGCCTAGAGATTTAACGTCTCAAAATTTCGATTGTAAAACTTAATCCTTTAATTCTAATCCGTCAGGTTTGAAACGAAAAAATTTTAAACGGAATAGATCTCGTTTACTTTTCTCACCCCCTTCGGGAATTACGACGAAAATTCGTCCCTATAGCATTTGCATTAATTAAATTTATAATAGCGTGTCTCGGTTTCGTAATTTTAAGGTTTCACGGCGACAGACTCCGTCCACCTCGTTTTATTTTCTATTCCCTCGCAGGATGCTCCCCTTTTTTACGGCAGCTGGGGAAATTCAGAGATCTAGTTATTCCACAAGAATGGCGACGTAATGTCATTACAGCAGACGGGATATCATACCGTAATGACACGGCCAATAAAGTGTCTCGCGTTGTACTCTTGTGTGTACGCTCACACACGCACATATACACATATAAACACATATAGATGGGACCTGTAATCGCCACTTTCGGCAAATGAAGCCAACGATCTTCTTTCGTAGCAAAAAGCCTGGAATTGAGCCTCGCAAAACCTGGCAACTTTCCAAACGCCGCAGTTCTAACTTCATGTACGTGCATAGATGCATGCATATAATACACACACGTACGTGCATACGTAAGGGTATTGCCTCTACGAAAGAAGTGATTCTGTGTAATCATCGCGAATGATAATTGGGAACCGTTCCACTGTACGTTTCTTTCTTTACAAGCCTTTCGAAATCCGCGTTAACTAATGCAGACACGATCAGGGAACATGTGGTGTCGCCTCGTATAAGTTCTCCTGGCACTCGACCAAATATGGATTTAGATTCGTGCGCGAAATGTTCTGGATGCAGCTAATTAAAGCGTCTGTATATTTAAAGTCAGAAGTTACTCTTATTATCATGCTAGCAAGGCCGGTCCGCGGTACCGGCGAGCCGGGCGGCTGCCTGGGGCGCCCACGTATTGGGGGCGCAAATCCTACCATCTATCTCTACATTACTTGCAAGTGGATAAATACCGGATACCAATTTATATCGCGGGATAGGCGGGAATCTATATGAAATTCCTTTTACTTTTCATTATCAATCATTTTACAGGGTAATGAATAAATGAACGAGTTCTTTTAAAAATAACTTAACAAAAATTTACGGAGGGGGGGCGATGAGCGGTTTCATGCTCGGGGTTCCAAAATATCTCGGGTCGCCCCTGCATGCTAGAGAAATTGAATTGAAACAATGGAGTTTCGTAGATAGGTAAGGAGTATATAATCTTTTAAGTTCTTCAAATTTTCATTGAAATCATTGTTAAGGAAGTTCAAATGGAAACACGGAAATTATTATTTTGAAATTATTAATATTATATGTACGAAAAAGAAATTCATATGGAAAATAATTTAATTTTTAATGAAATTATTTTGAGAATTCAGTCTATTACTGATGATTTTATACATAGCTTAAAAATTAAGGACTGATAAAGTCTCTTATAAAATACTTTAACTAGTTACGAGTCTATTGTAAGGACTACATTCATTATAATATAAATACGTTTCAAAGGTAATCTTTCCATAAATCATGGCATTCAACATGAGTAACGTCGAAAGACACTTCCATGATTATAGATTAATCGGATTCTCCACTTCGTGGTGCCTGCAACACTTTTTAAAAATACCTGTTAATACGTACCTACATAAAACTATGTTATCTCTGGCATAGGATAAAAACTTTTGGTTAACAAGTGAAAGCAGTTCCTCGAGTCGTGCTGCCTTCCCATTGCGACAGTTGGAAATCGATGAGGAGAGACAGACTTGGTGGAAATTTGGAGTGTATTAAATAAAAACATACTGCATGGCTAAAACAGAAAAATAAAATATTCCTTTTCAAAACTATGTTATCTCTGGCATAGGATAAAAACTTTTGGTTAACAAGTGAAAGCAGTTCCTCGAGTCGTGCTGCCTTCCCATTGCTTATTTCAGTTAACATGGCATCGAATGAAATTATTAGGAAGCCTTATATATAAATTATTTACCTTAAATTTAACTCCAGATTTATTACCGATTCTTCAATTATAAAATAATTAGATCCAGTAAGTGGAACTGCTAAGTTTTAAATACCATAATAAATAAAAATTTGATAAAGAAAGCTTAAAAAAAAAGGAACTCAAGAGAAATTGAAGATGATGGCCTTCCTGGCGGAATCATAACATAACGTTTTACTCCACACTGAGGATCAGTTCTCTTTTTTGGATGTCTCTCCAAAGATCAATGAGCATTTATCAGTTATTGTAATGGGGATTTCAATTTCTAAGTTTTAATAAAATGTTATTATAAATGTATTTATGTTCGATGGGCCTCGACGAAATCTCTAAGTTCAGATAATGGAATGCAACATTGGAGAGTAATTGGAGTTTTATTTCAACTTAATTTAAATTTGAACTTAGTAGAATTTCACAATTTTCCAGGGCATTTTTCTGTTATAAAGGTTTTACACACAATCGAATTGATTCATTTAATTGATAGCTCCTTAAATTACATTTATATAACATGTCATCTTTATAAATTTATTGTAATCTTTCCTTATAAAGCTTTAAAAATAAGAACAGAATCGAATGTATCGGTTAAATGGATCCGATTATTTATCGAATTCGTATTTAGAACGTTCGATTCGTATCGATTCAATTTCCAAATTTAACCGTCCCTAATTTGGATTCCCTTTTAATAGCTCCATAAATTCTCTCAACTTCTCCCCATTCCTCCCGCTCATCCTTGTCCCCCTTTTTACGTATCTCGACAAGGGCCGTGTCTCTCGATTGTTTTTCGCCTGATAAACCAGCGCCGCAAGCGGCCATTCATCTAAGCTTCGCAGAATCCTCGAGACCGCAGTACCCTTACAAGATAGGTGCTCAGTCGTCTTGTTATGGAGGCAAGAAGATGGGGAAGAAGAGCAAGAGGTGGAGGAGTCGGGAGTTCAGGGAAGAGGGCGTGTTTCTTATCGGAACAACGTTTATGAGGGAGTGTGTTTTTGGAGTAGTGAAGGCGTGGTAGGCTTGTGAGGAGAGAGGGCGAGAGAGAGAGAGAAGTTGGAGAAAATTATGGGAACGGAGAAGACGTAGGCGAAGAGCAAGGAGGATGGGTTCCAGAGGGATCCTATACGATAAAAAAGGCTCCCATTTTAAACACACGGAGGTTTGAGATGGTTTAAAATATATGGGCGAGGAGAATACGTTAACGTTTTTCGAAAGGTTTATTAAGCGTGGGAGATGAAGACATTTTTATCTCCAGAGCATGGAGATACAACAGAGATGGGAGAGCTTTAAACCGTAGTTTTATCTAGGATGCCTTTGAAATTATAGAAAGAGGCGAAACAGATTTTTCGAGAGAATTTCCCCAAGGCTTGCCTGCAAAGAGTCTTATTACAAGAAAAGTAAGGAGATCAGCTCAACAGTCTAATACATGGTCTGCTTTTTGTTTATTCTTCTTACTGCCCTAATTTTAACATTTGTCACGACCTTAATTGTTCTCCACAATTGAGAGCACGAAACAGATACTAAAGATATTCGTAATTATGTCATTAACATTATTAAACCGAATTGAGGATATATAGACTAACTAAAGCAGTTAACCAAAGATTAAAATTTTAGTTGCATTGGCAACATAATACCGATATAAAAAAATAAAAGGGAGTAAAATTTTATTAGAATATGAAAACGATAAAACGTATTCAGATGTCTTTTTCGTATTGGGATAACCCCAAATTTTCTAATGTGGATACATTCTTTTAAGTAATATTTTATTAGAGGAAGGATTTTATAACATCAGCACTGGCTATAGTATCTCTTAGAAATGGTTAAACCAGTGTTCGTTTTCTTTGTTTGTAAGCCGGCGTTCTAATAATATTTTTGTAAAAATAAACAACGATGAATCGTGCCGAAAAAATAAATGTCTTCGTCCGCGAAACTACAAGACGATGAAAGTTTTATAACAAACTCGATGTACTGAAATGTCATATAAAAATTAAGGAATGACTGTCTATTAGACGTTTTCTATAGGATGACATCGATGTCAAAACATCGGTGCACCGCTCCAATGGCATACATGTTTGATATGCCTTGTGTTTCCTTTGTCTATCACATGCATAGACTAGTGCATGCGGGAGGGGGATGAGGTCAGGGCCGGATTAAGCGGTACGCTAAACACGCAAGTGCGTGGGGCCCAGATGACAAAGAGGCCCACCAGGGGCGGATTTGGCAGCCAGGGCATCGGGGAAAGTCCTGGTGAGGCGATGATGTCCATGGGCGTGGGTTGCCTGAGTGGTTGCTGCCTCGGTCAGGAGCAGTTGCTTTTCCGTATTCTAAAGCTATTTCAGCTATGCACGTAAGACGGCGGCAGCCCAGAGTGCGTCGGTGATATCACTAGGCTGAGTAGGTGGGAAGTATTTTCCAGGGGGCCATGTACCGCTGTGCCGGTCTCTCCCAATGCCTCATATAGATTTCCAATTCTGTCATTCCTTCTTTCTGTGTATAACGCTCTTAGAATCTATCAATATCTCAGCACTGGAAGCAGCTAGAGATATAAAATTGGAGTTTTCTTAGATGATCACATTATCTACTAGAAAATGTGTCCTTGGTTCGACTCCAAATATCCTTTCGTATTGCCATTTAAAAGCATGGGGAAAAACGATTTAGGCCGTGCAGACATTTTTTCTTTTGCTCATTAAAATTCCTAAATATTAACTTAGAAACTTAAAATAAAAACGAAAGGACGAACGAAATTCAAAATTATTTTATTGCAGCGGTCTTTCATTGTATCTTGCCTTTTAAAATTTTAAAAAATACGTAGAAGTGCGTATTTTCTGTGATTTGAACGCTTAATCTAGCATGAGTTGCTATGCAACCTGTATTGTTTAGTTATTAATTAATTAATGAAGCCAGTATGTTATAACTTTTAATGTTACCAGTCATCTGACGGGTTGTTATTCTAGTTGTCTTATATTTTCGCTATCTTTGGTTTTCCTCGACTCGAGCCTTCTCACCCGCCCCTGTGAATATAAATCACAATACCTGCAGTAAGTGACGCACGCACGGGGGGGGGGGGGGGCACCGGGTCCAAATCCCCCTCCCCCTGGAAAATTGTGATTTTTCTAAAATGTGGAAACATACATCGTTATATTAAATCTGGGTTCATGGGCGCCGTCAGAGAGGAATAGGAGACGGTTTACCCCCTTTGTTTTTAACTTAAATATAAATGCCATACGCGACATTGATATAACTTGTATACAACTTTTGTGCTTGTCAATATTTCGGACCTCCCTCCCTTGAGAGAATTCTGTGTGCGCTACTGCCTGCAATCCGTTACCTTTGTTATCAAAGTTTATACATTCTGTATACACCTTTGCTTTGCCTTAAATAAACCAATGTCTTTATTAAATTATAATCGTTTAATACTTGTATTTTAATTAATGTCACATCCTCAATTTCATGCTTATTTACATTCTTTGAACTTTTCATAAAAAAACTGATGGACCAACACCTGACTTTCTATATACAGAGCAATGAATATGATTACTCTGACGTCAGCGTTCTCAGAAACAATTATCAGCGATTACACTGGAGAATAATTTTAAAATATTTTCAATAGTCTTTATTACGTAAAAAAACAAAGAAAATTGTCAACTGCTTCTATAGATAACAAAGTATCTATGAGTAATTAATATAATCCTTGGAGGCGTACGCACCGCTATCAACAATTAGAAAGTATTATCATAGCAGCGGAAACAATGGTATCACTTATCGACGTATTTAACGTAAATTTAGAAGAAAAATCAAAATATCTCTTAAACTATCGGCTTTACGAAAAAAATGTTCCAAATAAAACTTCCATCGACTTTTATTCTCTACAACTTTTATAATTACAATTATTTATGAAAATTGAGTTTTAAAGGAGATATTTGGAAAAAACTGCGAAAAACCAAAATATCTATTAAACTATCGGTTTCACGAAAAATTGTTTCAAACAAAACGTGCAGCAAATTTTATTCTCTACTACTTTTATAATAACAACTATTTATGGAAATTGACTTTTGAGGGAGACATTAAAAAAACGGAAAAACGACAAGAATAAACATCCACTTACGGTTGACCTATATTGTCCAAAACCTCTTGTCACTATTATGAAAGTATTGTAGGTTCTCTTAATTAATCCGGCCCCATCTTGGGCCGGAGCCCAGAACCTGTGTTTTGCGTGGGGCCCATGAACCGCTTAATCCGGCCCTGGATGAGATAATGCCAAAAAACCTTGTAACTGGAAATGACAGGACAAGTAAGACGTAAACTGAAGTAACTCTACGAAATTTGATCAAAATCGTTAGAGCCGTTTTTGAGAAAATCAAATTGTTGTTAAAAATGCGTAGAATAAACCTCCCTTAATTACTGAGCAATGTCAACCATTTCTTCATATGCTCTGTATGATAAAATACCTGAGTACGAGATTTCATTCATTTTCGCTTTACAGTTTAGGCTCTAGAGCCAATAATAGACAGACAGACGGCATTGCAAAAACCACTTTTTCGGATTCAGCGACACCTAAAACGTAAATTTCCACCAAAATCTCGAGGCCGATGTTTTTCGCGATAACAGTACTTTCTCAATATACTTCGTATATGAGAAAGTAATAAGTACAAGCATTCACGATCACGAAACCGTTCCAGAGAAACTCAAAATCAATCTTATATCACTCAGGTGATTGGTAAAGTACGGTGTTTCACAAAGGTATCGTACCTCTACTTCCGAACAAGGATCACCCATTTCCTTTGATTTCACCACAGCTCAGGCGAAACATTAAATTTCTTGATACTTGATCGCGTAACGAGAAAAACACGGCAATCCTTTGTGAAGAGAGAAAGAGAGAACGCAAATTTAGCGTCTATAAACTCGGCGCGGACGCCCACAGCCTTTATGAAAGTCCTTAATAATCGTCGCTCTGACAAATTTCAGGGAGTGAAATAAAAAAGCGAAATGATTATAGATGTGCGAAGAGAGAGAGGAAGAAAAGTTCCCTTGGATGAAAGCGGAGTAAGACAGAATGAACAAAAAAGAAGACAATCGTCAAACAAAACGAATCATCCCTAAACAGCCGAGTAAAGTAAGGAAGGAGGAAAACAAACATATTCATTGGGGCGGAAAAGGGAAATTGGCGAGGTAAGAGTGGTAAATAAACCAAGCGAATATTTCCCAGGGGGGAAAAACCGCCGTCCCTTTTTGGTTAGGCGGAGAGAACGTGCGTTGCGGGAAAGAGGAGGGGGGAGAGGGTTTGCTTCACGCAAATTTGGTTGAATTTGTTCTTTTAGTTTAAGGACGCACGGACGTCGCGGGGGATACATCATTACTTACGAGAATTTAATTAATTTTCAATTAACTGTGTCTACTACACTTATTTCTGTTAATATACATACCTAATTAAAACTTATTATCTCTGAATTTTAATCTACTGAAAATTTCACGAAATTATCACCTCATTGCTACGTATTTAGTCTAGCTCTTAACTTATTAACGGAGACTTGGAAAATGTATCATTGATGAATTTTACAAAATTATAATTTTATTTAATTATTGGTCAGTAAATTATTTATAAATTATAAGTAATATGCAACTTGGAAATGACAACCATATATATGATTCAAAGATAATTTATCGCAGCTTCAATTACAACCACAGTTTTAATTTATATAAGCTCTGCTAAATTGAAATTCTTACATATTCTAAGAAAGATAATCCAAGTTGAAAACTTACAAGTTTAATTGTATGCTCGTATAGTTGAAGTCGCTTAGAAATCTTCTAAATTTTATAATGAAGTTAAATTGTGAATTATTTTTATGTAAACGAATTTAGTCACAGAAATAATTTGCATTTATGTAGAAAATCTTTATATATTAATGTAAATGGATATTTAGCAACTGTCATTAATGGAGATAAAAGGATTTACCTTAAAATTGCGGCAAAGCAGGGCTAAACCACGGGTTCCCAAACTGTGGCCCGCGGGCCATATGCTATCCGCGCTGCGTTATCATCTGCCTTATCTCATAAATTTCTTTAAGACATGCATATTCTTATATCTGTCAGCAGGAAATGTTTTTAGATATCATTAATTAAATTTTAAACGATATTTTTCAAACACGTGGATGCAATACTTTTAATCTAGGCGTATGACATACGTATTACAAAATAAAAAAATCTCAAAACTTGTTCTTTGAAATTTATAAATGGCCAGATCAGTCATTTGAAAGGTCGTATGAGGCCCGCACAATGATATATAAAGCCTCATGTGGCCCTTTTGTAAACCGTTTGACTACCCCTGGGTTTAAGCCCTTTATGATGATATGTATCTGTATTGAACTCAAGAAGAATCGCCAAATATTTTAAAATTCAAACTACGTGTGATTTGTTTGAAATTCCAGCGCCTTGTTTAATACAGCAGAAATAAATTAAAAGTTTTATAAAATACTGAAACATTAGCCGCATTTCCAGCCTGCGGCGTTGAAGTAGAAAGATCCCTTGAATAGGTCCGACCTCTATCAGTTCCTAGAATGACGCTTTCACTGCACGGGACAACTTTATTGTTGATCACGCGCTTATTCGCTTTATCTTTCAAAATTGCCGTCGCCTGAGCCATCTAATGGGGTCATCGGCAGAAATATCCCATTCAAGTACGCGTGATAGGCAATGAAAAGCTGTGACTAAACACCTCATGACTCATTCTCCTCAAATCACGCCGTAGATAGTTACGGGAAGGCTAAAACCAATAAACCCCGTCCGCTGACAGGATGTAAAGAGTAGCAGTAAATTGAGATTGCGGAATCAATATTTCTCGCATTGTTTAAAAATGAAATTTGAAAATAAAGACGCATGTGATCGAACAGGACGAAAATATAAATAATATGAACAATACAAAAGAACAATGAAAACGTGTATCATATGTTACGTTCACTCCGATTCTTTTATTTGATTCGAGTATCGGCCTTTCCTATTTCAATGCGACATGTTCTTCTACGATTCAAATATACCATTAAAGATTTATAGTGAGAATGGTTCTATAAATATGTATATACGACACTATATCCTTATTTTTTTGAAAAATGCTTACTTGAATTGCTCTAAAATATATAAACAATACCGCATCAGATACAGTAGATACATTTCGTTATTTATATGTTTTATAACTCTCTTATGTAGGTAAATATTTTAGTTTCCATATCCTAGCTTGGATCCGTTAATAAAATTTCTTCTTGTAATACGACATGCCAAAAATGATTAGAATTATCGAATTACCTTAGAAAAGAGATTGAATTAAGTATTGATCCCAAAAATATATGATTTAAAGAAGCAGGTAGAATATATATTTACTATCTGTTTAAATTTTAAGCATGCTTATCAATAACTTTATCTTACGGTAGCAAATTTCATAAAAAGACGCAACTTTCCACTACAATTTTATAATATTAGTGGTGATAGGCAGAGTTCCAGGTAAAACTCAAATATACTCGAGATCTGTCGAATCTTCTAATATTATTTAACGTCCTAAACTATACATATTTTATGTATAGAAAATTCTTGCGAGCAATGGCAATAACAACGAAGTCAGTACCAAATTAAAGATGAAATAAATTAACGTGAACCAAATAAAGCCAATCGACACAATATAAACATGTTCATTATCTAGTAAAATGATATCCATAAATATAGATGCAGAAAAAAGGCATTTAAAATTACACTTAGATGAGATCTATATTCCATCACTTTTATCGATCCATCTCTCTTTTACTTTAAGTCCTGGTATTCCAAATATCAGCGAAGATAAAAGAAAGAAGCATTCGGATGACATAAAAACAAATCGAGGATTATGGCAGTTTCGGGCGAGAGTCTTAAATATCTCGCGGTTTCATTGCAGAATGAGAACTGGATCGTAAAGAGAGTTAAAAGTCCCTCTCTGACGTAACCGTTAAACGGAGGGCACCAATCACGCATTCGAAGAACAGTTCATCCGACCCTCCCTCTTTCTTACATCACCCGAAAAATTGGCATAAACCTGCACAGCGCGAGACTCTATGCGAAGGAAGATGAAAAATCCCTCTTTCATATTGACGGGAATGTGAGTGGGAGGGAAGTGAATGGGAGATGGAATGTTAGAGATGGGGAGTTAAAGGTTAGGCTGGAGCGTGGCCAAGTTTGGCGTAAGACTAATGTACCGTTGACAAATGGGGTGAGAAGAACACACATCCATATAAGAAAGAGGGAAACCCGCAAGCTAGCATTCATCTTCGGCTTATGGAATTCAAGAGTATCATGGGGTGTGAAATAGCCCCCGTGGTAAAACGAGCCTTATGCGGACGAGTGTGGCACTCAAGTGTAAACACCAAGGCGTGAATTTCTATATGTTCATACATACGTACAAAGACACAAACAGATACGCAAGCGCGCGCATGCACACACAAATTATATATATGTAGACAAATATACATAAAAATATGCACACATGTGCATACATATAAATACAGGTATATGCATACATTTACGTGCACACATATACACACAAACACATGTTCATACAAATATGCATACACATATACACGTGTAGTAATCCTATCATTGCACGCCGCATAACATGCTTCATTGGTGATAGTGAAGTTAGCCAGCATAGCCCTGATGATCCTAAGTTTGGGATTTAGTGTAGCCATCCGCAGTGGTAATTAATTGAAATTTAACTATAAATAATCTATAATAATAATATCAATAATCTATTTCTGGAATTGTGTTGTTAGCAATTAATAAAACATATTTAGATGCAGTATTTAACTTTGTTTAAAAAGGTACTTTGGATAAATAAAAAGACTTCAATAGATTAAAGAAATAATTATCAAGCTCACCGTATGGCTAAAATCAAATTGAAAAACCACACTTTATTGAAAACATTTTTCAACTTGAATCGAGTTTCAAAAGCGACATTTTAATTTTTATTATATAACGGAACATTTGATATGATGAACAGAGAAGAAACAAATGCTTGAATCATGACGTGCTCCTCCTAGTAAACTTCAAAATTTGTTTTTATAGAGGCGCGAAAGGGAATATATTATTTAATTTTATAGTTGCAAATACTTTAATACCTCAATATTTTCCATTTATTTTAATTAGTTCGTTCTTTTTTTTTTACTATAAAGAGCTTAAAATTTCCGAATCTTCCGAAAATTCTTTTGATTTTAGCATAAAATTACACTCCGAGGTTTTCTGCCAGGGAATTTAATTTTCTCGCAAAAAGACAAAGAATATTTGGAGAAGTTATAATCGAATAAATGTTGGGTGAAATGGGTAAAGACTCAACAGCGATAAGATGTACAGCTCCTTTCTTTTACTTCGTATATTTCCCTTCTTTTCCACTTTTTCCGCGGAATTCCCCGGGGGCAATTCGTTCGTCGGAGGTTGTTTTGGAGGAAAAATTAATGTTTCAACCCAGGCAGCGGATTTTTTCCGTAAGGAGAACCATTTCTCGCGCGTATCTTTTTGAGTATTACGCCGGATACTTATTTTTTCCTTACCAATAGGGACCGAGGGCTTTTTCGGAATCTACTGCGACTGAGATTGTGACGAAGAGATTTGCGGGGTTTTGGCAAACGGAGTGGATTCTTTTTCTTAAGAAATGATAACGGGAAACGACTACTGAGATTTAAGAGTCGCCGAATATGATTTACTCATATTTTCACGCCGATTTCCTTCCGTTTGTCTGGGATGTACGAGCAAAATTGAAGAATAGGTCGAATTCTGATGATTTTTCGGAAAAAAACCACTAAAGCTATGATAGCAATTATGAGAAATTTCCGAATAAAATACTATCAGCAATATTCGCGTAAGGCCGAAAAGAAAACGCATTTTCAGTTGATTAAAAAAATCAAATTATCGCTCTCCCGAGGATTTTATGCATTAGATCAACATAGACCAGAATGTCTAGTTAGAAATATTTCAGTTTACCGATAATAAAAACTGAACCATTTTATGACTAAAAAATTCGGAGAGAAGGAATTTTTTGCTTTATAAACGGAGCTATGGTAATATAAATTGAAATACATCAAAGAGGCTTAATTTTGATATGAACTTTTTAAAAATAATTAAATAGTTTTGAATAATTTCCATCATTTATTGTATCGATATAATGTTCGTAAGACGGTGGCACATATGAACTTTGATTAGAAGGTACGAGTATATTCGACTTTTTTCAAGCAAATTTTTACTATAATCTCAAATACGTAAAGGACAAAGAAATTATTCCAATCTGTTATGTTTCATTCATAGAACCTGCTCAGTAATACAAGATTATACTAATTTTTCTCTAACCTATAGCTATCGATCATCTCGATACGTTATCAATAACTTATCAAGCATAAGATGACGATCAGTGACGCGAAGCCTAAGAAAATAGGGCAAGGTCGTGGAATCTTATGCATCGGAGAAAATCACAATTTCCATTCCAGAATATCACTCCAGTGTCTAAGAGACTGAACCATGATTTGAGGGAAGTGGATAAGAATATTTAATAGGAGTTACCAAAAGAGGAGAAACGGACTTTGAACCTTTTTCCCCTATTTTTTCTATCATCTCCGGCTTTCCTCCGCGGAAAAAAAGTTTCCGCTCTCCCGTCGGCGAACGAGATAGGATAAGGGGATAAAAGGAAAATGCGAATGACAAAAACCTCGGGTCTATTGGGAGGAGCAGAGAGATACGACGCCCACGCCGGAGGAATGGGAAGAAGGGTTAAACATGGAAGGGTGGGGCGTGGTACGTGGTAAAGGGTAAAAGTAGGAAGAGGGGGAAGTACCCTGGATGGAAAGGGAAGCGAGTCAGTTCTGGAAAGATTGTTTTGTTTTCTTCCTGTTTTGTTTCGAAAAACTCATTCTTCTCTCTTGAGAACTTGTTTATTTCCATTACCTTAAATAATGTTAATAGACTATAGGAAATTAGAGGGGTCAAAAACGATGGATAGTTTAATAAATAGTTTGATGGTAAACAAATAGTAATGACGTTTCGAGACTATAATTCACCTAAATACATTAATCTCGACTTGATAATGAAATTGGATTATTTTCAGTACTTTTAAAAATGTATTTTGGGAAAAACACAATTTTAAGTAATTGTGCCTTTTCAGTACGGTATAACAAAAGGAGTTTCAGTTTCGAGACAATTCCAAATAAATATTTTAAGACGCCATATTATATGAATTGAAAAAAGCAACCGATTTCATTTAGTAAAGTTTCATGAATACTTTCACAAAACTTTTCAGTAGAAAAGATTCCCTTTTTTTTAGAAGAATCCTATGAAAATAAAATAATGTTAGTCCATTTTAATCTTCTCTGCATAGTGTTTTATACATTATTCTTCATTTAATTTAGTAATGCAATTCGTATTCGCTTTAAAATAATTTATATGAATACTAATCCCTCGAATTGCACGGTTCTGCTTTATACGTATTTGGTTAAGTGTTTTTTTTTCAGAATGCAACCTCGAGTTGCACGGCCATCGATTTCACTTTAGCACAGTTTCGAAGCGGTCTGTAAGTATTAAAACATCATAATATGATCCAGTTAGACTCAGAAGTTATAATAAAGGAAGCAATTCCGAACACAATATGGCTAAATTGTTGCACGCTGATTGCGCTCAAATGTAATCCAATGCATTTCTACGGGGAAACCTAACCCACTTTGCATGTTTTTGCTTTCCAGGAATGCATACACCCGGAAAAGCGAGGGATTCGAGCAATATGAGAAGAATTAGTCCTTGGTACGCATAATTTCAACAAATTGTGACAGGAGTGAAAAGTGTATGCCAGCTAGTAACGATAAAAAAATATTCTCCTACAAGCTGAGGGTTAATCATGCAAACCGGATGCAGTGAGAATGGAAGAAAACGGAGTAAATATTTTCCGCCCTTGATTTTTCAAGCGCAGTCAAATTGCAACCCGTACGATATGGATAAAAGGGGGATGAAAAGTCTCCCTTCAGCAGAAAGCTTGCTAATGAAGCGTTTTTCTTTGGAGCTGGACTTGAATAACAGGATCTCATGGATGGATATAAAGGAACATGAACGTATGAGAGAAAAAAGCGTGAGAAATGGAAATTATGGCTGAGGTACGTGAAATGAACTCCCACGGGAAAAGAAGTGATAAGATAACTTGCACATGCAAATTTCGTTTTCCTTCCATATATGTATAGATAAAAAATCTGATGTGGCCAACACATGACTTTCTCCATATTTGGGGTATAGATATTTAAATTATTATCAATAGCATTATGAGCCAAAATTATTATTTCGTATAGTAAAAGAATACAGCCGTCCTTATTGCCGTAAATTATATTTTGATTATGTTTTCAGAATTCACCGCTACGTGGTTGTTGCGCTGTATACAGGATATTACGAAAAAAGTTGAATATCTCCGAAATCGATGGTTCTACAAAAATTTGTTTCAAACAAAACCTGGAAGAAATATTATTCTCTACAACGTTGGTCCTCACGAAGAGTACCAATGACGACGTTTTTTAAGGAGATATTTGACGGAAACCGAAAAAACCAATTACTTATAAATAATTCCGAAACGATAAATGCTATGGAAAATTGTTTCAAATGTAGGAAATTACATTCTCTATAATATTTGTATAGAGTTGTATGTACAATAATGATGTTTTAACGAAGAAATATCGCAAAAACGGAATCGGGTTTTGAATAAACCTCGACTTTCGATTAACCGTTATCGTCCAAAAACTAACCAGTTCTTTGTGCTCATGTTAAAGTGTTATATATGAAATTTGGTAACGATATGGCAAGTACGTTTCGAGTTAGAGCGCCCACAATCACATACACACACACACGCACACACAAACAGACATCATTCCGAAAACAGTCTAAACGTGTTCTAGGGATCTCAAAACGTGTATTTCCGTTGAAATCTCGAAGTCAATTTTTTTCATGAACACAATACTTTCCCATTACTACGTATGGAGAAAGTAAAAAAATGTATAATAAAAAAATCTGATATGGCCAACACGACTTTCTCCATATTTGGGGTATAGATATTTAAATTATTATGAGTTGCATTATAAGGCAAAATTATTATTTCGTATCGTAAAGGAATACAGTCGTCCTTATTTATCGTAAATTATATTTTGAATATGTTTACAGAATTCACCGCTAGATGGAAATTTACGAATAAATTAATTATCTACTAAATGGACGGTTCTACGAAAATTTGTTTCACACAAAACTTGGAAGAAATATTATTCTCTACAACTTTGGTCCTCACGAAAATTACCAATAACGACTTCATGCTTCATGTTCATACCAAAGTGTTATACGTAGGTATATGAAATTTGGTAATGATATGGCAAGTACTTTTCGAGTTAGAGCGCACAAAATCACATACACACAGACACCATTCCGAAAATAGCCTAAACGTGTTCAAGGGACCTCAAAACATATATTTCCGTTGAAATCTCGAAGTCGATTTTTTTCATGAAAACAATACTTTCTCTATATTATATGTATATGGAGAAAGTAAAAACCGATGGAAAAACCAGCAGTGATTCACCGATAGCAGAATGTATATAAGTATATGGCAATGATGGAAGCTACTTTGTAGCCAAATGGGTATCTGGTTTTCCGAATCATTTTTTTTATATTGGAGGAAAATTTTTTCAGTATGATTTCGAATTCTATATTCCGGGGTATATTTTCCGATCAAAATTATCCCTCGCTCTCCCTTTACTGTTATCACATTTTTCCGAGAAGGCTGATAAATGAAGTATAATTCTCTAGGTGTTTGGTAATTCTTACGATCTAAATCAGACCTTACTGCGCCCCGAATGATAATTTTTGTCTTAACCAAATCGCTCGAGATTTTATATAGATACATCATTTTTGTGAAAATAAGGCAAGATTTTTCACGATTATTGAGGAGAAGAAGAAAGGATTTTCTAAATAAATATTTTTAATCATAAATAAACGTCCAAACTGCTAAAATAAATTTTTCCAACATCTGCAATCCTACTTCGGTCCCCCAGTGACATCCATCGCTCTAACGCTACCTTGATGCTCCTTCAATTTTGAAAATTCTGATCTGAATATAATACTTCTTAAAATTTGATCTTTGTATTGTTGGCACCTTATAGCAACAATTTACATAATACACCCGATGCCTCCTAGGGCATAACATAGAGCTCACAAGATTTTCTCTTAAACACACGCTCAACTCGTGCAAACAAGGCGTCGGCAACGATTATTGAACGAGTTTATTCGAGTCGCTGAAGCTCTGTAGAATTCGTAACTACGAGTTATCGTAACAAAGCTGCGTAAGATTCTATCACGGGAGCTCTTTCACACGATATTTCCTCTCTATCCCTCTCACAAAACTCGCTAGTTTCCACCGTGTCGGAGTCAAGGTATTATGCGAGGGCGCACTTCGCTAATGATGTACCGCTGCCTTAATGCCGTGACCCACATCCGTGAAAATGAGGTTTCGGAAAAAACCCTCGCGAGTGCTTGCTATCTCAAAGATGATCCGGGGGGGTGGAATAAAAGTTTTAGGCAGATAACCTCAATGCGAATCCATTCGGTTGCGCTGGGAAAAATAACAGAATACTTGCTTCCATTCATCATTAACGATTCTTCTGGGTGGAAAAAAATTGTCCTCGTGAACTTCGTTTCTTCTACATTTGATTCAGTAACATGGTGGAAGGGGGTTGAGGGAAGGAAGGGGTTGAGGGGAAGAAGGCGGTGAGGAGACGGGGGAAAAATGATTGCAGATTCGTGGTAATAAATACTTTTTGAGCTATAGCGGCGGACTCTGAAGGGTCTGTGGTTTTCCGTGCAAACATCTAAATAAGAGTGGCGCTGGGATCATCCTTCCATACTGTAGAAATATATACGTGGTAGGTCTCCCCTATGTTAAAAAACATGAGGGGTGTAATAGGTGAAAATTTAGTAAATTTTTCCATTGAGCTCTAATGTTTTTCTGAAAATTTCACGGGATGATTTAAAACGAATGCGTTAATTTTGTGTTTACGCAGTTCCTTGTTTTCATACATATCCATATAGAATTTTTCACAAAGAGCATTAATGAGAGAAATAAATAGGAATTTTTCAAAGACCAGGGATGGGCAAACTTTTCTGCATGGTGGGCTGCATTGGAAATTGCCAATGAATTATAGTTAAATCGACTTTTATCTAGAGATTCTTAGGGACCATTATGTGGAAATCAAGTCAGAATCAGCTTTTTAAGTTTAAAATTTCGATATTAAAAATCACGATGGAATTAAATCTTAGAAATATCTCCGAAGGAAAAAAATCAAAAACAACATTAATAAAAACTCATTTGAATTGAGAAATATATAGTAAGATGTTCAAATTTAACCTTAGATATTTTAACAGATTTCTGCCAGATGGAAAATAATATTTGGTATGTAGTTCTTTACAATAAATGAAAAAATCTGATGCGGCCAACACATGACTTTCTCCATATTTGGGTTATAGTTATTTAAATTATTATGAATAGCATTATAAGGCAAAATTATTATTTCCTATCGTAAAAGAATACAGTCGTCCTTATTGCCGTAAATTATATTTTGAATGTGTTCACAGAATTCACCGCTACATGGTGGTGGCGCTGTATACAGGAAATTACGAAAAAAGTTGAATATCTCCGAAATGGACGGTTCTACAAAAATATGTCTTACCAAAACTTGGAAGAAATATTATTCTCTACAACTTTGGTCCTAACGAAGATGACCAATTACGACGTTTTTAAGGGGATATTTGACGAAAACCGAAAAAATCGATAATATTTTATAAATAATTCCTAAACAATAACTGCTATGGAAAATTGTTTCAAATTAAAGCTGTAGGATATTACATTCTCTATAATATTTGTATAGAATTGTATGTATATACAATAATGATGTTTTAATGAAGAAATATCGTAAAAACGGAATCGGGTTTCGAATAAACCTCGACTTCCGTTTAACCGGTATTGTCCAAAAACTAACCAGTTTTCTATGCTCATACTAAAGTGTTATATATGAAATTTGGTAACGATATGGCAAGTACGTTTTGAGTTAGAGCACCCACAATCACATACACACACACACACACATCCACACACAGACATCATTCCGAAAATAGTCTGTCTAGGGACCTCAAAATGTGTATTTCCGTTGAAAACTCGAAGTCGATTTTTTTCATGAACACAATACTTTCCCATTACTACGTATGGAGATAGTAAAAAGTTAAGAAAACTATGAAACACTGACGGTGGACCGCATAACATTGCGTAGTTCGTCGCAGGTTGGACCACCCTGCCACAAACTAACAAAAGAATCAAAACTTCAGGACTCCAAATCTCAATAAAACCAACCATAAACAATTTCTTTGTATTTATTAATTGCAGATTAAAATAAAGATGTAAAGTTATTCATTTGTGCACAACTACTTTATGTCACGCTTTCATTCAAAACTTCAAATGACAGCGTTATTTTTACCGTATGCGTTGCATTTAGCATTAACGAGATCAGTGACTTAAGTGCAACAAGTAGGTCCCAAAGTTAATGGGATCCCATCTGGTATTTTAATACATATATCGGAGTAGTTCAAACTCAAAAAATCAATAAATTGTATTTTTAGGCGTCTGCAAATTCTTAACTTATACGATTTAAAGCATATGAAAAGTCATGATCAAATCTTATCATCCAATTTTCTTGAGTGTCTCTAATATAATGCCTTCTCGGTGTCCTTCAAAAACCTCTACCTACAGTCTATCCTCTGAAGGTTGCGCCAATGCGCTTTCACATTTTTCCTCCATCTACAGCCTGGCGTCTTACTACTTGGGATCGAATCCAGCATGTCATTTTCTCCAGCTACGATGAGTTCTCAAAACTTACGCCCTCCCGGTTCCATCCTCCTTTCTGTCTCAATTACTTTGGCTGTCTGCGCATACCCATGCCCTCATAAATTCGCTCCTCTTCTTATCTCTCTCTCACTCTCTGTCATTCTCGATCCATTGCCCTACGCAGCTCCTTAAATTGTTTCATTCCTCTTACACAAAAGCTGCAGTTATCATAAAGAAATATGTTTGCTTGGCGGCAGGAAAGAAGCGAATGTTTCATGGGGGTAAACGAGTGTATGTGATGCAACTGAAAGGGTGGAAAAGCTGAAACGGTAACGGGCGGAACGCATCAACACGAGAGCTGTTACCAGATAAAAGATTTTTTCAGATTGGGTCCCGAGAGGCAGGAAGTAAACAAAAAGACCAAACAGAAAACAGGAAGAGGAATGAAATGGAAGACGGTACGCTTCGAAGATGCTCGGAGGGAAGTATTCTTGCCTGGAAATGCTAGATCACATATATCTACGCATGCATCATCGTTCGAGCGCTAGTGTTTTTTAATGTATAGGTGCACATACTGGGATAGCGGAAATGTTTTAAGACATTCATAGGCAAATTAAAATTTAAAATATCTATTTTTAATAATTATTTGCATTTTCTACTAAAGGAATGCTAATCGTACACCAGTGATGGCGAACCTTCTATAGTCCGCGTGCCAATATTACCGAAATTGTCGAATCTTTTCCGCCTCGCGTGCCACAAAAAGTCCTTGATTTCTTTTGAGTGCCATCTAAATTAAAATCGTGATCAATAAATAAGATTGTAACCGTAAAACTAACGTTTACAACAGTTAACTAAATAAAACCAATGTTTTAGCGGCGTTAAATCAGTACGATAAATGATTTGTAGGGTTTTCGCCTTTCGTTGGCGTGCCAACCAAAATCGTCTTGCGTGCCACTTATGGCACGCGTGCCATAGGTTCGCCATCCTATACAGTGATTAAAATTTCACAGTGAAATATATATTTAAAATAACCATCGCTTTTAAAATAAAGAAAATAAATAGGTGTTTTTATTTATGATGACATTCAGCACTTTCAATGAATATCTACTACTAATATTAATTTATAATGCAATAATATACGAATAATTCCAAATATGAATGCTAGATATCAATTTAAATTTATGTTTAACGGCTGATTAAAATAAAATGCAAATAAAGGACGAAACGGGCTCAATGCACCCCTGGCATCCAACACAAAATTGAATGGATATCGATGTTGTCACATCGTATATTGGACGAACCAAAAGCACACCCTAGGATCTATATTTCATTTCTCGATCCATTGTTGCCGAATACGGGATCATGTAAAGGGAAGACCTAGGTCTTCATTTTGCCGACTTCTAGCACTGAGCTTCCAAAATGTATACTCTCATTCCTATACAATCACGCATTTATTTCTTCAATATTCTCTTTCCTTATTCATGCTTGCGTGATTTCTCTTACTGGAAGAAATAGGCTATAACAAATAGAGTGAATAATGTAAAAATAAAACAGAGCGAGGAGAAAGAAATGAAAAGAGCAGAAAAGAGAAAGTGACACAAAGGAGGCGAAGTAAAGAGGTGACGCGGAGTAATGGGTGAAAGATAAGAAAGATTGTATAAATAATATTATTAAAGAAGTAGCTGTCGAGTTTTCTTAAAGGGGAGGATTTGTATATACTTTTTCTAATGCCTAATCTTACATTACAAAAACGAGTAAAAATACAACGTAATAATTATAGGATATATTAAATATACGGAAGATATATATTAAAATCAAATAAATAAAATTACATATTTATGTGCGCAACTATTCTAGAAATGTTCGGAAACCAAAACACCCAAAAAAGCAAATGGAGAAAGGTAAAACCTGAAAAATCCTCCGAATACGAAATAAAAAGTATACTTGGTTTGTTAAAAATACAACTTGTGAATTTCTGATGGCATTAAAAATATGTGATTTGTATGAAATTTACATTATTTATTTAACCGTTATTAATATATAGGGCATGTTAGGAATAAGAACAATAAACCATGAAAACAATATTAACGTTTTAATTTTAAAATACATAATAGAAAATTGAAGTTTAGGTGGAGTAAAAACAATGACATAGAGACGATTGCGTAAAAGCGATAAACACAAAAAGAATTGAAGGGTGAGAGAGAGAGAGAAACACATCTACGCATTGCTACGCTTTTTGGAATGTAAGAAAGAAGAGAAACGAATGAGAGTGAGCATTGAGGAAGTAAGAGGAAATGGAAAGCAAGGGAGAAAGAAGAGAGAGAAAGAAAGAAAGAGGAAGAGAGCGAGATTCGGAGAGATGGTGGAGTTAACGGGAGAGAAAGGCGAGACGGGGTGAATGGGTCGAGGGAGGACGTTAGAGGTAAGATAAACGATACAGAAGGAGGTATTGGGAGGAAGAATATAAGAGATAGAGGAAGAGAGATACAGTAAAGGGTTGCGAAAGCAGAAATGGGAGGAAGTCGGAGGTAGAGAAAGGGCTGGATAGTGGGAAGCAGAGTTCAATTTCCCAAAAGTCGGCGGGGCTTCAGACTCAATCTCCAGGGCGAGGTTGTTCATCCCACGAGGGATCGCTTATGTTCCCTCTCGAATCGTGGTCCAGAAGCTCGCATGCTCAAAATCCTTTTTTGGCCAATATCGCTCGTCCTGAGAATAATTCAAAGGATTATTTCACTTTGGAATGGAAAAGTAAAAATGCGACTGCTACGCTCCATCTTTTCTTTGTTCGCGGTGGTAGAAATTGAATGAAACAAGATCCGTTGCGGAAATGGGTTCTGCGTCGAAGTTTTCCGACACAGCCACGCAATATTACCCTGTAAATAAGGGATACCCTGAGGAATTTTCTCAGAACAGACTTTATATCGGCGTGTTTTCCTTCTTGCAAATTTTAATATGTTTACATACAAATGCGACAAAGCAGCGGTTTCCGGAATTTTAATGTGATAAGGTAATTAACGTAACTGACACATTCGAAAAAATGGAATAATTTCTCGATCAACTACTCAAGTAGATTTGTTGTATTTAAAGACAATGAACCTGCATTCCAATCTGTTACACAACTTTTCATAACTAAACAACGTCAATATCGCATTATTATGATGATTGACCTGATTCACTCATTCTAAAATTGTTTACCTCTATTTAGTTACCTAAAAATTTCTATCCTTTAGATTAAAGGGGGAAATTAAATATTTAGTTTGTTCGTTGTTTTATATATTATCACATCAATTTAATTTATCCGAAGAAGTTTACATATGGAACGATTCTCACCCCATGTTTGATGAAATTGACATAAGATTCACGAAAAATTCCACGGAAATATCCATCTATTTCCGAGATTTTAATGAATTTTCCTTCGTAAAATACAAAACTAGAGGATGAAAAAAACATCAGGATATTTGACGGAATTCCCCTTAGACATCGTTTATTGAATTCTCTTGAAAGGAAACCTTAGCCTTTCACGAAAAGTCGAAAATCCAAGCTGTTCCATCTTCGCCCCGTCTTATCTTTGCTTCATGTTTTATTAAAGGCGTTGGTTATGCTCCCCTCTAAAGGAAACAGCAAAGCTGTTACATTGTACGTAAACATTGAAACATGAAAATCGATAATCCTTAATTCTTACACTATAAGAGACGAAAGGGCTGAATAAAAAATTAAACTATTTAAGGGGACGAATTTTATTCAGTTGGCTTATATTCTTTTGATTGTGAGTCGTTCTCAACTGAATAGTTTAAGTGAAGTAAATTACAAAATAGCTTTTAAGATAAACAGCGATATTTAACAATAAATGCAAAAAAATCGTTAATAAAATTTGGTCAATACAAAATGTGTTCGGTTGCTTAGCACGATTTACTCCCCTTGGAAAACGTAGTTTTTTCCATGCTATCTTAGGTATCTGATATAGCCATAGGTAAAAATAAAGGGATGTTGCTATTAATGTGAGACAGGTTAAGTTTAAATTTGCCATGATGTGAGCAATGAACTTTCTACAAAAGTGTACACATTTTAAAAGAGGACAACATTTTTATTGAATATTTGAGCAACGTGCGCTTGAATTTCCACAGTATATCAAGCAAAACGAGTCAATATAATTTAAGTTTGAGGAAATAATGTTTCTGAATCTGAAGGGCATTTTGACAGTAAATTTTTGTAATCGTTACGTTTTTTCGGGAAGTAACAGAGCCAGCTCGAAAAACCTCCCCTCGAAAAAAATGACATAGGGAAATGCGTTATCCATGGCCGAAGCTGGTTGGTTGAATACTCTGAGTGACTAACCGTAAACTAGATCAGGTCCATCTCGTTAACTGCGTGATGGCAAAGTGGTCTGGCGCTCAAGCAATGGGGTCGAGTGCTAGAATGAAAGCACAGGTTGAACCTTCACTTCTGCTTTATCGTCCATTACGGCGTATATTCCTCGTTACTCGGAAAGGGATGTTGTCTCGACAGTTTGTCTGTTGACATAGGTTGGAGATTAGATACAAGAAAAATCCAATAGCCAATTACCCATGCACGCTATGTAACAAAATGGCAGAAAATGATTCGAAAGACCTCCCAAAAACGATCTGAACTACGGCAAAATAATAGATACAGGAACATAAATATTGATACTTTCTCCTCTAGCAGTTTATTTCTTGAAAACGAACATTTTTGTATATGTACACACACACAAATTACCGCAGTTAAGATGTTCTGGATCATTTATAGATAAGATGCTATTATTTCTGACATAACAGCATGTTTAGATTAATTTACCTAGCAGAAAATAAAATTAAAATAAATGCACAGAGAATTGAAAGTTTTGCAAATTATATAATAAAATTTGTTTACCGATTACCGAAAATACATTTTGTCGTATTTAATGAAAGTTTTTCGATGATAATAATAAGACAATAAGATCCTTTATAACGCTTTAATGACGCTTTAATTTAAATTCTTCGAGTTATGGATGCTTCAGCCATGGTCTCCTTAACATTATAAAACACTGGAAGCATTTCCATTAGTGAATAATTTTACGATTTCGGAAATTATGAATGATTTTTAAGAACAGGTTTAATATGGAAAATTACATCTTAATTTTCAACAGTACTTAATTTTTGTGAATTAACGAAATATTTTCATCCTGACGCTTAATTAAACTATGGATCAATTGTATCATATGAATAATACACATTATCAAACAACATTGTGAAATTCATACATATTATTATATTACTATATGTCAGTGGTTCCCAACCTTTTTTAGTATAAGGCCCCCTTCTTAACTTAAAAAAATTTCGCGGCCCCCCACATGCAAATAGACTTCGGTAATTATGGAAATACACATTAACAAATAAATTGATGTGTCCAACACGTGACTTTCTCCATACGTAAGTTGTCAACTAAAATCAAATGAATACGCCGATAGGAAAAGTTAAACCTACACGCTTCAGCGCTAGCGATTCAATTGTGCTGTACATTCACCCTTGCCGTCATTACCACGCGCGCGAGCTGCCCACTGACCGTCAATTTTGAAGAAACTGAATATCTCTTGTAATCTTCCTTATAGGAAAATTTATTTCAAACAGGAGTTGTAGAAAAAAATAATATGTAAAACTTTTACCAATAAAGGTGGAAACCATGGCATGAAGTAAATACATTAAATAAACTATTGATTTTTTAAATAAACTAATTAAATATTTTAATGAAACTTTTTTACAATTTTGAATAAGTATCGAAATGGAGAGAATCAAAATATTTACAGGCATTATCTATACTTTTCTATTATCTAGCAAAAGCAAACTGCATATTTAAAGTATCAAAAAACAGCATCGTATTTGGTAATTGAGTATTTGGTAACCTTTTACGGATTATAATTATTTAAGTGCCTTAATATTTAAGATATTAATAAGGGGTTACGACATCGCAATTCCATTTGCAACTGATATTATAATTCCAAGAAACGTTGGGAATCACTGCTATATGTTTATATATTATTATTATGCTAAATCGCTTTTTAACGGGATGTCGAAATTCTTGCCAATGATCTGAAGATAACGCAATTAATATTAAGCTCAGAAGGGAAAACAGCAAATGAAAAAACCTCTTAACAGTTAAGTGACTGAAAACGAATTTATCATAGGATAACTAAGGGCTATCGTCTTAGGATATGATGAACAGTTGTGCGTCACAGAGTGATGGCCCTTCTGCATACGTGGCAGTGGCCGTCTTTAAAGGTAGTCGCGTCGATTGATTTCCAGCTCCCTTAGCTCCTTTGGCCGAACGCCAGAAATTCATACTCTTCGCCCACTCGCGAGTAAAACCAAGCGTCGTAAGCCTAAAGGAATGGACTTGGGGTCTGGGATGGACAAGGAGGCGAGACGACGGGGGAAGGAGGCGGCGCGGGAGGATAACTTGATTGGGGCCCAAACACACTTAACGACCCACACCGGACAATGTCCTTGATTCAGCGCTACTCTGCCTCTTCAACTCTCGATAAGAGCTTCGATTAATTCTTTACCAGTGGTCAACTACCCCTTGAAGGATATCTTGAGGTGCATGGATGAAGTGGTACGGGAACACTTCAAAACTTGAATGCCGCGGCATTCTTAAGTGCTAAATATGGTGCGAAAAATGTCAAAAAAATCATCTAATCAGAATTTTTCGTAGTTTTTTATCATTTTCATTTATTATGTTGCCTAAGCTGTAATTTTACCGGCTGAATGAGAAAGTTGGCTAACACATCGTTAACTTTTATGGTGAAAGCCGCCTAATTAATTTTGTCTTTGATATAGCGCCCCGATGGTAAAAATATTAAGCATCACCGTAGGATAGAATGATTGTTTAAGGACTGATTTAGGCCTAATTAATGTCAATTTTTGTAAACCAACCAAAGAGAATATTTTAGATTAAATATTCTACTGCTAAATAATTTGAAGTCCTTAAAATAGGCAGCAATAATATAGATTGTAGATAAGTATCAACGGAAACGCAAAATATTCCTGAAAGTCGTTTATAAAGTTTAAACTTTCGTTAAAATATTAGCAGATTAAAGTTTTATACGCAAAGACTCTTAAAGAAGTTCATTACGCGAAAAGGGAGATTTTTTGGGCGCAGGTGAATGTAAGAAAAACAAAAATAATAATTTTTCAAGAAACTTGGAAAATTTTTTGAATGAGCAAAATGTATCATTAATTCGCATCACGTTACGATCCAACCTTGTGTCGAATTTTTATTGAAAATGCATGATTCTCCTTTACTAGATAAATTTTCAATTTTCCTACGCATTGCTTACTACCTTTATATAACGTTTCATCCCATGTGTGTTGGACGAATGCACATTTTAGATGGATGAGCTTCACCAGAATTGAGAATGTCAATTTAATCCTAAAAAGTTTGATTCTCTTCATTATTATCAAACAAGTCATGTTAAATTACGAATCAATGCTGTGACAATCGAAGGAATCACGTATTATAGTTTGAAGATATAAAATATCGGGTCCAGAAAAAAATGAGCAATGTCGGTATAACATCAAAAGTACTATAATAGCTCCATAAAAATGTTAAGAGTAAAATATATGAAAAAAGAGAGACCATGTCCCAAAAATGAATGTGGATCTGAGATGTTTGCAATCCAAACGGAGGAGTTTGAAAATATTCCCGTAAATGTTACATTGGAAATATTTCTGGAATTCAATTATTTGGACTGCTGACGCGGATTTAATTCACCTACTAATGTTGTTATAATGAGAAACGGGACAATCCGTCTTGTATTAACATATTCATAAGCACGTTAGTTTTTAATTGTCAAATTAACAAGGAAAAAACTTTATTAGTTTTTATTTTTTTATATGCTTCAGTTTACTCTCTCTAAAGTTGAAAGCAAAATTAAGATATTTTTGTGGTTTCAATAGTTCCGAATACGTAAAAAAATAAATTTAACTCGGGATGCGTTATCATTTATGACCGCGGTAAAAAAGTTATTAGTTTTAATGATTGGAAGTCCATTCAAAGTCGTAGCGAAGCAACTTCTTCCTGTGTGTTAAATACTTATAAGTATAACCCGAAGATTACAGAAATAAAAAAGCTAGAATGACCAGAGTCAGAGAGATTAAAAAATTCCTGAACATATTCGGAAATAATTAAAAGTCATACATAACTTCTCGGTGTCTTTTCATTAAGGAATAAAAAATTGTTTACAAAAATATGTTGACGAAGGAGGGTTAAATATAAAATAAACGAAAAAATACCACGCAAAATAAATAAAAGAAAGAATAATGGAGGTGGCTTCGAAACGAAGTAACGGACCAGATGGAAAAATGGAACCAAATTCTAATGCAATTCGGGCGAAGAAACTTTCAAGAAAACTTATAACGAGGGAAAGAAACGAAGTGAATGGAAGGAGGTGAGACGAAAATTTGTCGCCGAAGAGGTCATTCCGTCAAAACAATTTGAAATATGGAACTTTTAGGTTGGAGAACGGACACGATCCTTTTCAACGCGGCATTCAGAGAGAAAAGACAAACTACAAGGGCTCAGAATTCCATCAATAGATGTAAATGAAACGCCATATTCAAGAGCTAAAAATATCATAATCACAAATATATAATGAATAATTTCCCATATTGAATACATGAAATAACTATTTAAAGTTAACATAAGATAAGTGGGGAGGATGATGCCACAATTAAGGGAAAATTTTCGTCGTTGTCTTCCATATGAAAAAAATCTGACATGGCCAATACATGACTTCTCCATATTTTAGTTATAGATAATTAAATTTTTATGCATAGCATTATAAGGAAAAATTATTATTATTCATTTGCGAATGTCAATTGCTAATTACTCGGGTAAATAATCGTTCCTGTTTATAGGCATATTATTTGTCCATTTTTACTTTATCCATATACCTACGTAGTATAGAGAAAATATTGTATTCATGAAAAAAATTGAATTCGTGATTTCAACGGAAATACACGTTTTGAGGTCCTTAGAAAACGTTTCGACTATTTTCTCGATGTTGTATGTGTGTATGTTATAGGAATTTCTCAAAAAACCAATAGTTTACTAGATATTTTGATCCCTAGAACACGTTTCGACTATTTTCGGAATGATGTCTCTATGTGTGTATGTGGTTGTGGGCACTCTGACTCAAAAAGTACTAGCCATATCATTACCAAATTTCATATATAACACTTTGGTATGAGCACGAAGAGCTGATTAGTTTTTGGACAATACCGGCTAAACGGAAGTCGAGGTTTTTTCGAACCCCGATTCTGTTTTGGCGAAATATCTCCGTTATTATTGTATGTACAATTCTATACAAAGGTTATAGAGAATGTATTTTCCTACAACTTTCATTTGAAACGATTTTCTATAGCAGTTATTGTTTAGGAATTATTTATAAATAATCGGTTTTTTCGGTTTCCAATCTTTGTGAGGACCAAAGTTGTAGAGAATAATATTTCTTCCAAGTTTTGTTTGAAACAAATTTTCGTAGAACCTTCCATTTAGTAGATAATTAATTTATTCGTAAATTTTCAGTATACAGCGCCACCATCTAGCGGTGAATTCTGTAAACATATTCAAAGTATAATTTACGGCAATAAGGATCTGTATTTAGAATACACGAAAATGCTCCAAAACCATCTTAAATTCACTAGCTATAAGAATGCATGCATAGGAATTTCAGAAGCAAATATTCCCATAAATTACGGTATTCAAAGCCTTTCTAGTGTGTGTATCAACCATAAATTGTTGGAATATTTCCTGCTTGCTAAAGCAACCTGTTTAACTTGGAGTTAAGACGCGATCGAACAAGATCTAAAAAAACCTCATTTTCAATTTAGTTTCTTTTTTAAAACTACAATAAAATACCGTGGATTCTAGATGGAAAAGTTTTCCCTCAGCGTAACTACGAGGTTCATTTAGTTCGACAAATCCTTATTTCATTTCTTCGATAGCCGAAACGTCGTGCACAGAAAACATCCATTACTCCATTTAGCATCACGGATCTTGACATCCTTTGTCCCTAAAGAGGGCAAGCAAGAGTAAAACACTTTAAGAAACCCCGTGACAAAAGGAAAAATCACTCGAATACCTAAGTGGGTTTAGTTCTTTCGTGTGTCCGGAAATTATCTCGGAACCGAGAGTAAATTGAGGGCGAGGCCAATTTGCTAAAAAGGACGAGATCGGAACGACCGAGGGTTGTCAGCTTGGGAGGAACGCATCTTGACCTCGTAGGACACCTCAGGAAGTCATGCGTCAATCGGGAAATGAGGCTCGGATAATTGGGAGTCCTCCACCTGGAACATCTAGAGGTCAGTCTCTTATCCCTCTGAGGATCAAGGCGTCCATTTATTTACTGCGATTGGTTCTACAAGCGGTAGAGATCCTAGATTTTTAGGTGGATCAAAGTACATATTTGCAAATACTCCCGAAGGCGACTTAGAACAGAGCACGCACCTATGTTACAAAGCTTGTACTTTGAAGAGATTCCCTATCTTAGGGGTAGTCAAACTTTCCTGCATGGAGGGTCGGTTGAAATTTATTAGATCCTAGGCGGGCCACGTTGATTGTTGTGAATGCTTCATCAGGTCTCAAAAGAGCTTACGTCGAAAGACATCTAGAGATAATGTCATCTTATATAAGTGTACATCAATTATTTATTTATTGGCAAGAATTCAGAGACAGCACAGGGCCAATTATACCGAATATCGTAACAACAATAACAAGGACGAACACGCAAGACCATGCCTTAGGCGAAACTTACTTTAGCTTTAAAACTTCAATATACGAGGTTTTTCCCATAACTTGAATGAAAAAAATATGAATATTGGGTGATTAAAATTTTAGGATCCCTTTTTCATCATAGCTTCACAGGCCGTATAAAACTCTATTAAGGGGCGCATCCGGCCCGCGGGTCGTATTTTGACGACTCTTGCCTTTCATGGTATAATCTGATGAATTCCACTTTTAACATATGTTAATCCTGCAGGCCAGGGACTTGAGTGTAATAGTCATAATTTCAAAACTTTGAATTACAGTTAATATAAAAATATATTATCTCTTTTAAACTTTAGATTAAACCTTATACTCCCCATTACTTCCTGCCATTGATTCTTTCGGTTTATTCACATATAGGATACATGATAGAAATGTGTATTGTCAACTTTTCCACCATTACCTCCAAATAATAGCATTCATTTTATAAATTCACAAATAATTGAAAGATTCTCCAGATTTAGATTCGTGCCTAGACACTTCTAATCCAGTTCCCTGCTAGAATCTATTCATTTAATTTTTTTGACACACAAGTTCATATGACGTATTTAATAACAAGAATCCAAAAAATCAGATATCTAAACCTCTCCCTTCTAATAGCAACAAATTTGATTAAACTAACTAAACTAAAAGTCCAATTTCCAACGCACTCTTCGCGTCTAAATGCCTCTGCAAATATTCTCTTTGACCTTTTCCTCTTTTCCCCCAAAACTCTGCTAGTATCGCCAAACTATCCCTATTTACAAGTCATGAATTTCCAAAAAATCTTCCACTTTAAAAAAATACCCCCATTTTCGACTACTCAAAAACCTCTTTACGCCCTTTCCCCTCCCGGCCCTCACACCTCCGCAAACCTCGTCCACCCTCGCCTCGTAAATAAGTTTCAACCTTCGCCCGGGACTCATCTCCTTCAAGTAATGAACCAATTTTAACGCAGATACACCTTTCCTCCGGCCCGTGGAGCCGCCTGTACTCCCAACTCTCCTATCTCCCGTCTTCCTCCTCACTCTTCACCCCCGTCCGCCTCCCTCCTATACACCAATATCGCGTCTATGGCGCGATAAACATCATTTCTATCTCACCCCTCCTCTTCTCATTTCTCATCGCTTCTTCTTCCCCTCCTGCTCAATCCCCTCCCATTTTCTCCAGTAATTTTCCCGCTTGGTTATACGAGTATATTAAACTGGAGCGCAAGATACATGGATTCGACTCGCGAATATCCTCGGGAGGCTTCATTGCACGTGTCTCAAGGTTAAGGTTTTTTAAAAAATGATTTAGGTCGTCAAGGCGTGGATTTATCCAAGAATTTAGTGAAAGCGGGTTTCCTCAAACTGTGTACGAGTCCTCTCGCACTTGATCGTCTTGTGATATACGTTGTCAACTGTTCTTATAATCGTACATCATCTCTGAAAAAATTAAATGGCTCCAATCCATATTTAACATGGGTAGAACATATAACTCTTAAACATATGAGTTCCACGCCCTCTTTATCTAGCCTGCAAAGTATGCTTGTAATCGCAGTGATTTTTATAGCATGATAAGCGTTTTTTCAAGTTCATATAAATCCAAATCAACAACAGTTGAAACCTTTATGAACAATTTAGAAGCCTCATAGTCATTAACCATGATGTGGATGTGAACAATCGTTTACGTAAATTATTTTATTTCGAAAGTTGAGGATTAACTTAACAAAACTTCAAACTAAACCATATTTCAATTTATATCTACTTCCTAAGCTGATTTTAATCTCTAACAGCAGTCATTTCAAACACATCAACGTTAGCTATATTGAATTAGGAAACCGTCATCGCGCGGTGCATGCCAGTGTGTCATTTAGCAGCCTTGCACTATTCCATAATGGCGCCAGTATTTTATGAAGGTCTGATTACCATAGAAAATATCAAGAAAACAGATATAAATTTGAATTCTTTAAAGTTAGAACTCTATAGCCCTTATCATCTAATCTTCTAACAAAATTTTAAAGCTCACTGGAATATTTAAAAGAAGAAATTTTCATATCACAGATTAATGCAAAACAATCGATAAAGCCTTTAAAATTATTCTTGAAACCAATAAAAATCCAGCAGTCTTGAACCGAAGAATTCGGTTGATCGTTATCATTCTGCTTAAATATTGGTATTCCACCTTCTGCTAGTGTCACAATTGAAAACTAACTTTCGACCCTTGAAGAATTTCATTATTTTCAGTTTCTACCCTCCACTCAATAGTTTTATTCCCTTGAAATTAAAATAAAATTTGAATTAAGAACAGTTTTAGCCCTCAGCAAGATTTTCATTCCATACATCATCAGAAATTTTTCTCGAGAATGTTTTTGGCATTATATTCTTCCCGGAGACCTTTCTTGAAAATATTATTTTTGGAGCAAATAGAATGATGCCATTTCCAATTTTTCGTACTTTTAAGATTTACGCTGACAAACAGCGAGGGAGGAATTTTTGGCGTGTAAATATTCACAGAATTTTTCCATTTCCGAATGTAATTTTAACTCGTTAGAGACCTTTCAGATGCGCGAGCGAAGAATTACAAGTGAAGCATAATTTAGCGACGGCAATACTAACAAAATGTCAAATACTTCCATGCCAGGAAAACTCCAGATAAAAGTGGAGTAAAATTTGCAATTTGGCCATGAGTGATTACGTCGGATTTTATGAGCCTAATACAGGGGTGGGCAAACTTTTCTGCGTGGCGGGCCGCATCTCTGTTTGCGAATTCTTCAGCGGGCTGCATTGAAAGGTGTCAATGCTTAGGCGGGTCAGATTAAAGTTTAAATCGGAAGTTGCTTCGATTCTTAGACATCATATGTACTTAAGTGAAAACAATCACAAACAAGAATTTTATGGCTAAATTTTCAAAACTAAAGGTTTTATTGTGATAATTTTACCAAAAGTAATACGAAATTCTGTTAAATTTTATGGATCGCTTTTTCGCCAATGCCTCGCGGGCCATATGGAATGCTCTAGAGAGCCACATACGGCCCGCGGGCCGTGGTTTGCCCACCCCTGGCCTAGTAGATGGAAGACGACATCGATATAAAAAGTAAGCAGAACCTTTCATTAAGATCCGAGTAAGTATAAAGATATGGTAACTTTGGCATTATTTCTAAACGTAATAACTTACTAGAAAATCCATAATTTCGTTTTTAATTACAGAATTAATAATTTACTTTTACCTTATATAATAAGGTGATTGATTTTAAACCATACTCGCAATCATTTTCAAATTCTTAAATAAATCAGTCGACACCTAAGGAATAAAAATATAAATATTTTACTGTTAAAAAAACTAATATTTGTGGATATTATCACTTTAAATGTATGCTAAGAAGCTGGAGTGATTAGAAATCTCCAATATGACTTAGAATCGTTAAATTTCAACTCTCGTAAGTCTTTATTTTAATGTATTCATCCCAAGCCATAAAAAAAACTTCTAGTTTATTTTCCCATGCGTCTTTCGCTTCATCGTCTAGCAAAGTAGGTACGTATAAAGCATAGATCCGAAGAAAACCCATTATTCTTCTCATGCCAGCGTTTGCGATACATTCCACACCTCAAATGCCACTCCTTTCAACTCCATCCGACCCATGATAACCAGCCGCACTCCGATCTACGCGCGCCTAGAATCCAGGAATTTATCCGAGACGTGGAGAGAGACACACATACGAGGGATGGAAGAGTCTAGCATTTCACATGCGCTGGTCGTGTCGCCTTATTTGACGAAATGCGTGCTCGAGATCCTACGAGATAGACGCGTAGGCGGGACGCGAGGAATGCACGTCTTATATTTGAGATAGTGCTTCGCAGCGTTATATTCTCTTTAATAAACCCAGTTACCTCCTCACACATGGTGACGAGATCGTGCTTCGTATGCCAGTTTCGCATCTTTAAAGGGCCTTTCCTCATTCCCTTCCGTGCACGAACCTGGGCTCTCCTAACCGTTTTCCCTTCGACTTCAACCTCCCTCCCGATAACCAATATCGAAGAAGGCACGTAATGTATGATTGAATAATTAATCCCGATCTAAGATGTCTCGGGATCCTCGCAGATGGAGTCTCGCGTTTAATTACGACCAGTTTCGGGATCGAGTTTTGCGTAATCACGCGGAGAGAAGGGGTCGGAAAAGAATCCCTCCCTGAGGATTTTTTCTTGCGTAAAATTTGTGAGTCGTTTAATCTCCAGATAGCATTACTGCAAATTCGATGCTCGTCGCTGCTTACATGAGTATTTCCTTGAATAATGCACGATTTACTGGAGCAAATAGAATGATACAATTTCCAATTTTTCATACTTTTAAGATTTACGCCGACAAACAGCGAGAGAGGAATTTTTGGCGTGTAAATATTCACAGAATTTTTCCATTTCCGAATGTAATTTTAACTCGTTAGAGACCTTTCAGATACGTGAGCGAAGAATTACAAGTGAAGCATAATTTAGTGACGGCATACCGCGGCAGTACTGACAAAATGTCAAATACTTCCATGCCAAGAAAACTCCAGATAAAAGTGGAGTAAAATTTTCAACTTGGCCATGAGTGATTCTGAGAAACAACAGTTCTTTTCTAGCATTCGAGATATTATGATAGAATTCCAAAGATACGGGTTTGGAATTAAATTTTTGAATCGAAACAAAGTTGGAAAATTTAAGCATTTGGCCTTGGTTTATTGGCTTAGTTCAGGCAATAAACAAGAGAAAAATATTAATTCAATTTTAAAATAATGCCGTTAAAATGGAGTATATAGACAAATTTTTAATAAATGTATTAATATTTATTACAAACCACGTCATTGAGAAAACCTGTGTGTTTTATATATTATTATACGTAGCCGTTTCAAAAACTTTGAAATGCCTGTCTTTGAATCATCGCAGTCTTCTTTCTAGATTCAATGATCGGCCATTCACTATTGCGGATGACAGATTTGACGCCGAAATGCGTCGATTTTTTCCCACTGTTTTATATCTATCGGATTAACCTTCATCACCAGTCGCATTCCAGACGTAATATGATTTTATTTTTGAAAAATAGAGAGGCAAGTGATTTAAAACATTTTTTGCATCGTAGAATGCTCGAAATATTAGTTGACGTTATTTGTCCTCATTTTCGACGATCTTAAACCGCCTCTGTAATAAAGCTGATTTATTCGTCGTAATTACGTAAAAATACTTGATAATCATCATACTCGCTGCGTATAAATGAAGAATAGCATTGACCGGACTAAAATTTACAGATGAACGAATACAGACAATCTGTAGACACACTACGGGTATGCAAAAATATTCTATAGGTATAAAAATTCTGTTTGAATATACCCAGTAAAAAAATACGTAACCCCCATTCAAAGTCGCGCGCACATCACCAGTGACATTAATTCATTCGCGTTATGCAGAAATCTGGTCGACGCGGTTAGCGTTACCCGCCGCAAAAACCCTGAAAATGCGCTCTTAAACTTCATCACCGCGTTTCCGTCACCACTCGAAGTTTGAGTGGGATACGCTATTGATCGCCCAGCAATCGGGTCACCGGTTTGATTCTCGCCTTAGATTATCAATTTATAGCCGGGATATTGAAGGGAGGGGATACAAAGCAAAGGTTTTCATGACGCAACTGAAATAGTTTATTTTCCAAGTGATTACTTTCGAGGCGTTACGAGCGAAGTAATAACGAGGAAATACATTTTCTAGGAGGTGCCACAGTATGATAATTTGCATAAAGGAACAATGTGGAAAATTTTCTGGGAGATACATCAGAGGGAGAAAAAAATGAAAAGCGGTATTTATGCCCTTCCCTCATAACGGTGCTGATGATCTCGGTGAAGATCATCAGATCCATTTGATCCTTTCTTTTGATATCTTCCAGTATTTTGGAATCCGTCCGTTTATTTTTATCTGTCCAGAGGTGAACCTCTAAGCCTGAAGTGCCGTTAAATATTAAAAAATGGAAATAAACTCTTTGATCAGTCAGGAAACATGCGTTTTGCACTCGGAAAAATGATATGGCTGCTCAAAATTTTCTCATGAATTCCGTGTCATTGGGTACAACGAAACTAGCAGATGAATGAACTTCTTTCATATAAGCCACTTGAAGAAATAACCATCCAAATAAATACCACTGTACGAAATAAAAATATGAGAGACCAAAGGAACTGCTCGGATAATTTTCTTTAGAAGAAATCCAGGAGATTACAATTTAAATATATGTTATTCCGTCTGATAAACTAAATGGAGCCGTACAAATTTAATTGGTCTTTACCATAGGTTTAGCTAAGTCATTAGTGGTATAAAGCGATAGAAACGAATAATATTTGCTTAAATGTCTTGTGAATGATCAAAATCATAAAGAGGAGAGGTCAGGATTCAAGTAGCTAACATTTCAAAGAGGATGTTTCCAAACTCTATCGACCATCCCATAAGCATAGCCTATTCGTGTTAATGCATGAAGTAGAGGTCAAGTTTAAAAAAAAGCCTACGATAGAAAGGAGAAACATGCGATTTTTTGCATAGAAAACTTTCTGGGAAACAATATTTTCCTGCCATGAAAAATATTTTTATTTACTGGCGCTTAATTTTATTTAAACAACGAACGTATTAGATCAGGTTTGGGACAGATTTTTAAAAAATCCGATCATGCGTTTTCTCGGTTTTCCTGTACGCCTCTCAAATTAAAAAAAAATGATGTAACAATTCGGACTAATCATGCTAGTATGTATACATAAATTTTAACATTCTCCGCTGACAATTTCTTTTTGAAAAAACATAGTCTATGCTTCGGGAGCTTTTTCCTTACTTGTAAAAACCGATTGAAGCAAATTTTAACGTATACTATACTGTAAAATATATACACGAATGTATTTATTTGTTAACAGGCATTAATGGATGGAAATTAAACGTTACTACATATTATTAAACTATCTAACCGTTGCTACTATTCTGCTGTAATTGGTTTTTCAGCAAATTGCTCTGCTGCTGCCGCTGTCACCGTCACCGCGACTTAGGAACGCTTAGAAATTATATCCAGAAAGGATTATCGATATCGGTTCATCCACTTCGTTGGCCAAAATCTTTAAAGAATCTCCTTCTCCGCGCATAATAAAATACAATCAAGCGACTGAGGGCCTTTTAGATGAATGAATCGTTTGTCATTCACCACTATATTCCTGTAAAATTTGAAAGTACAAATTACGGAACAAATTTAAACGGCGTTCAACAAAATAAAGAACAAGAATAAACTGTAAGAGGCGCTGAAATTAGAACGTGCCTCGCTGAAAGAGGCGAGATGGATAGAGAATTCGAAATGGGACGAAACGAAGGCGACGGCTTCGAGGCAAGATATTAAATGGTGGGAAGGAGCAAAGCGGTTTGGGAGAAGTTAAGAGGTGAAGACGCAGAGGGCGTAGGGGCTGGGGAAAGAGAGAGAGAGGGTGGAAAATCTTCGGAGGGATAGAGTGAGAGAGGGCGCACACACGCGCTAGGGAACGAAACCTTGGGCATCAATAATGGAGACTCACCTGCCGCTTCTTCGATAACCGACTCCTTAGCCGTAGACACAAGTCTCTCTCTCTCTCACTCCCTCCCTCTCAATCTTTCTCTCCCTCCCTTTCTCTCTCTCTCCGGCCGCCTTCATAACCTCCGCAACTCGTGGACCAATACGAAGGCCTCCACGTCCATTACGATACTCCGATTTTCCTTCTTTTTCATTTTTTTAATACATCTCGCGCGCGTCACTTCGTTCGAGGTAGATTATAAGAGGGAGAGCGAGACAGGGAACGAAAGAAGCGATGGAATATCCTTTTTTTCGCTTCGTTCGAGAGATTTTCGTGCATTTTTATCATTATAGAAAACTGAAAGGGTAAAAAAGGACGGCGTTTAATGATGTTAGTTATTTTTTGCGTGGCAATAAATGGATGCGGTCTTCTATCTGGTGCGATCGTTAAAAGGTTTTGAGTTGTAATAATAAAAAATAAAAATAAAAAAAAATATATATATATATATATGTACATAAAATTTCCTTTATGTACGATATTAAATTCGAAGTGGGATGCACGGTGTGGCCTTCTAAAGCTGAGCCAATAGGTGCGAATATTCTTCCTCAAGATAAAGAGGATTAGACCTGAGATTATGGGATTTTGAACAAAATATGTAAATATAAATTCTAAAGATGAAAACATATTTATTCCGGTTAATTTCATTTTGATGAATCACGCATAATTTCGCTGCAACTGACACTGTTAACAAGAATCATTTTTCGCACATGTTCGAAAATATTTAACGAAAGATAAACATAATAGTATATCTCGTTCATTATCAAATGGCGGTATAAAGTTGTGGTGGAATAATCAATTTCCAACAAGAACATCGATTAATTCAAAATTTTGTACATATAACAGTTAAATACAACTTTAAATTTAAAGGCAGGGTTCAAGGAGCGAGGTATCACAGCTTTGGGACACTGAATACAGTTTACACTTAAGAATAATTAGAGAAATATATTTCTGTAGAATAATTGAAATTTCGAATTATAGAAGCTCTACTTATGGCGATTCCAGCCATTTGAGAACTTCATGAAAGAATTTTTCCCATATTCCAGCTAAGGCCGATCCTCTACGTGCAACTTAATCCGATTAGTACCATAGACACGTGCAAAAGACCGGTAATGCTATACTCTTTCAGATGAATTGGGAAGAATCGAATCCCGCGAAACATCCTCCTTCAAGAAGAAAGGTCAAAGAAAACTTAAAGATCCTACTCATCTGCTGACAAAACGGTGATCACCTTCAAAGTTTTAAGGCAAAATGATGCGCAAAGGATCAGGTAAAGGGGGTCTGAACGAGCCAAGAAAGGGAAAAAATAGGTGTGCTTAAACTTAAGTCAAAGAAAATTTAAGCAGGAGAGCATTCGCGAAGAAGAGGGGTTAAAAGTGAAGATCCGAGAGTGGGAAGAGCGAGGAAAATTCTATCGATGGGATAAACTTAACATTAAAACTATTCCTACGTAGGTACTTCTCTGCAAGGGAAAATGGGCTGGTAGGTTGCTAAATTAAAAAATTACCTTGATCAAGGGATTTGTTTCGTTTTGTTGCTTATTGAAGGTATTAATTTGCGATACTTTCGCAGAAAGTTAGGATCTGTTTATTCCTCTTGAACAAGTTTTGACGGAAATCGATTTTACTTTTGTTCGGATAAGTTGGCTAGTCTAGGCAATATACGATCGTTAGATAATTATTGGCAACACTGTGTACTTTGGATGTAGATAAAGGTACACACCTCCGCATTTCACATTCCCTCGATGTAGTCCCTAGCCATGTCGATGACACGTTTCCAGATGTCTGGAAGACGTCTTACGCCATCAGCAGCGACGTTTCTAGATATGTCTCTAAGGGACCGCCATGCGCCTTCCACGATTTCTTGCTTCGTGCGGAAACGGATGCCTCGAAGGGGTTCTTTCATTTTCCGGAAAAGGTCAAAGTCGCATGTCTGGCGAGTAGGGGGGATGTTCCGATACTTCCCACTGCCATTTGTGGAGCAGTTGCTTTACGGTAACGGCCACGTGACAGCGAGCGCTATCGTGGATGGCAATGGGTTTATCTCTAAAACAAATCCTTCCGTTTCCGGAAAATTGCTGGGCGAAGGTGATCTTTCAAAAAAACACGGTAGTATGCAGCATTCACATCCATCCATCCAAATCTATCAGGAACAGCTTGTGTAATGAGGACACTCTCGTACTCTTAGGCGACTTTCACGTTCCCTAGCTCCTGCTTGAATTTTTTTGGTCTTGGGGATGTTTGATGTCGCCATTCAGAGGATTGCCTTTTCAAATCCGGCTCGTACGACCGCGCTCATGTTTCATCCACGGTGACGATACGTCGGAGAAACGCCTCGCCATCTATATTGTACCGATCCAAATGCAACCTTGCCGTTTCCATACGCTGCCACTTCTGCACGTCATTCAACATGTGCGGCACCTATCTGGATGCGACTTCCCGCATGCAAAGGACTTTTGTCAGTATGACACGCACACTTGAATGTGAAATTCCAAACTTCACTGCCAATTCCTTGCATGTCCATCGCCGGTCGACTTCCAACAAATCCCTCACGGCGGCGACGTGACGCTCGTCGGTTGCTCGTATGTTGCGCTGAGAGGTGGCTGTAGCGCTCGTTTTCCACGCAGCAGTCCCGTGTTGAAATCTGACGGATTTCCTAGTTCCCTACTTGTATGGTTTGAGATAAGCACTCAATGTTTCACTTTTCGATACTACATAAGTGCTTATTATTGCACCGATAGTAGTAGCTTAATTTTTATACTCAAGGTCAATTAATCGTTTTATGTTAATTTAAATACTATGTATTCCTTATATTAAGACAAAATATTTTGCGAATATGAAGGCAAAAATTCACATGTTATAAGTTTGACATAAGGAACTAAAAGCTGTTATGAATTTAAATATGACGTTAAAATAATGTTTTTATTTAATTTTTGCAGAGGTCTATTTAAATCTGACTATCAAAAACTCGTAGTTCACTCAATCAGAAGAATTACCAATGATACTGTCCTGTTTTAATGGAGTTGTAGCGTTTCATTTAAAAACATCAATGTTTGCATAAGTTAATTTGCCTTTCTTTGGTTACTGATATAATTTACGTGTCGTTTCATAACCTAAACATGTTTCAGTGCGGCAAACGTAGTTCTTGCTTAGTAAATCTGCGATACAAATTATTCAATGTGTTCTATCTAGGTTTTTTATCATATTTATTATAATAATATAGATATAATCCTTATATTCAAGGTATGAAATTTTAAATGCACTCTGACATCATAAAATCTTAGTTTTGATATCTTGAATACACCACCATCTCAATGTGTTTTTATAAATTTGGTTATTCTTCCAAACACCAAAGCAAAGCCCATATCTGTCCGTCACATCGAGCCACATTCGTAAAATTTGGGGGGAAAAAATTAGAAGCATTTTTTCGCACGGCCCATAAATACTATGAATACATTCGTCACCTTTTTACCGCTTTTCCAGAGCTTTATCGATCAAAAACGTACTCAGAAAACTTCCAAAGTCTCCCTTTCCGCAGACGAAGAGCCATTCACGAAGGGAAGCAAGCGGGTTGGAGGGAAACTGGGGCATAATGAAGGAGAGGAAGAGGGAAACGGAAGTGGGAGGAGGGAGAATGAGATGTGAGGAGGGAAAGGGAATAACGAGGAAGAGAAAGGAGGGAAAGAGGCGGGGAGAGGGAAGGCGGAGGGGAAAGAGGCGGGGAGAGGGAAGGCGGAGGGGAAAGGAGACAGGAGGGTCGGACGGAGGATAAAAATGGGAGAAAAAGATGATATCGATGAATAAGAATAAGTTGGTGTTTGAGATTGAGGTAGAGATGGCTGTATGGTAGGGTGAAGAGGGAAAGGGAAGGGATAGGGGAGGGAGAAAATGAGAGAGGGAAAGGGGAGATATAAAGGTGGGGAGAGAGGGAGGAAGGGGAAGAGGGTACAAAGACCCAAAAGGGAATAACCGCGATGAATTGCTTGGCGTAAAGGTGTAGCAACAAGGGATGGGGCGAAGAAAAGAGGGAGGGAGTAATCCGAGCAGTGGCAAAGTTCAAGAGAAGATTAGAGCGAAAGGAGAGAATCTCTTAAGCGTTCCAGAATGAGCGAGCGAACGATTGAGAGGCGAAAAGGGCGTGGCGTGAATGGAGTTCATTTTTTTAAAAGGATACATTCAAATATGTGCTGAAATAGCTCAAATGCTTGCTTTAAATCAGGAAAGGGGAATGTTTTTACTAATGACACATGCTAACTACCGCGGCAAGAAAAACAACGATTAAAATGAGAATTAATAATTTATATTGTAATAACACTGATTTGATGCTTTTAATGAGAATTAAAATTAAATTAATGCTGTTGATTTCAACCAAGGACGTAAAAATATGATAACGTAATAATCCTAACACAAGAAATATACCATTTATTGAAAAAGTTATTACACCATTGATTTACTGGTATAAATCCGGTAAAACTGCTTTTTTTATTTCAAATATTTATTAGATTCACGATAAATTATTTTGAAAACCATAGGCGAGCGAAGGGAGCCCCCAGACGAGTTTGGGTTTCATAAAACGCCAGGGACAGAGTCCCTAGTAAAATAGAAAGGTAAAAGATAACTGATAAGTAAGGGATGAAATTATTAAAAAATTCTTAATTTTAGGAGAGAATATATCACACGTTTATTTTACAAATAGTGGGTCTACCATCACTTCATCCGTGCCATGCATTATATTTGTAATTGTTTATAATTTGTGCTAATAAAATACCTACTTTTTAAAAAGAGTAATCACCTTGCTTATGTCACCACGGTGATAGTTCGAACCAGCCTTTCTATCTACACTATGTAATTTACCATACAATCATGAACTAGCAAAAGGAACTTTATAGTTTGAATTTTGCATCACAGAAAAAAGCTCGGAGACACGAGCGAGGCACACGCACACGAAGCGAGGAAGCTGTCAAAGTATAGAGAGGAAAATGTACAAAAGAGCCAAAAAGAACAGCGTAGAGAAGGATATCGAACTCCCATGAAGGGGATAGGGTAGGCACCAACAGTAGGAAGAGGTAGAGATCGAAAGAGATATAGACGGGGGAAAGAGGCGTAAACATGGGAGGAGCGAAATCTGACGAAGCGCGGATCCATCCGTGATGGAGATGTAGGATGGAAGAAGATTATAGCTTAGGAAGTCGAGAAGAGTAGTGCGAGTCTTAGGTGATGAAAAGGTGGCTGAGTGAGATTGCGAGAGAAGATTATTAGAGGGAAGACAACTTGGCGAGGAAGGGAGGGACGGAGGTGATGAGGTGTGCAGTAGGCGGTGCGTAGGAAGGGGCGTTGACGTGGAGAGAGGAGGGACTTTTAGGGCCGGAAAGACATAGGGCACGGTTGAGGACAGAATTCTAAAGAGGTAGAGGTTATGGAGATGGATTATAGGAGAGAAGGAGGGAAAATGAGGAAGGGGGAAGAAAAAAATGCCATTAAAAGTCTAGTGAGCGTAAACCTCAACTCCAAAAGGATACATCCTTTACGGCAAAGTATTAACCTGGTTTTTCATGCGTATTAACCACACCGTAACCGGCACTCGCGCCTTAAAAATGCTTAGACAGATGATCGATGGTCTCGACGCTTGCAATTACTTTTTGAGACTACACGCAATTAATTAACCGGGATGAAATTATTTCACCGGTTTGTTGATTTTTATGACCTAATATATTTAGAATTTGAATTACATTAAGATTTAAACATTTCTTATCATCGGTTTTAGATTTATTGCCCCGGTAACAAAACAGTATAATTTTAGAATTATTCTTATCGACGTAGAAAGCTGGTCAACGGTCAATGAACCCTTTGCAAATATAAAGATAACAATAGTAGTTTATTTCAAAATAAACCTTTTAATGTGCAGATATGCTTATGCTCTATATAGTATATTATCCAAACTTTATTTGAAATACTTTAAAAGGGATTATCGAATCTTAGAGAATATTTTTTACGCAAATGAATATTTTAAATACCTTTTCATGCCATTCTAGAAGAAGAATATATTTATAATCGCTTATCACATTATTCTGATTCTACGCATTCATAAATCTGAAATAAAAATAGATGAAACTACGTTATTTGATGTTTTAATATTGATCCGTAAATAAATTTAATAGTAATTTCATAGACGAAAGAGCATATAAATATGACTTTTAAACTATTTATGAATCTAGTGATGAAAAATCCTTCCCGTTTCGCAGTGAAAAAAATTACGGTAAAATGCAAACATTAGCTGAATAATTTACCATAAAGCTGTCTAGCATTTAATTATTTTATTATTCGTAATGTGCCTTAAATAGGAAAAGTTAAAGTCATAAATATATGAACGTAAAAGATAGGAAATAAAATTATTTTAATACATTCCGTGTAGAACAACACCTTGCACTACACTGCCAAAAAAATTCTGGATCATTTCCTTACCCGAAACAATACTCGTCTTGCCAAGACGGCGACATGGGTCCATCGTCTCCCTCAACGATGTTCTCCATAGCACATCCACCTCCATTTCGCTCTTCCGCTCGGAAAAAATTGCCCATTTTACTAACCAAATATGTATCGCCTAGCACCGTCCTCATGGCGTTCTTCCTTTTCCTACACCTCTACTCCATCCCTCGCAACCCTACCCGTCATGCCTCGCGGCTAGCATCTGAAAAGCGGTTAGCGAAGGGCTCCCCTGAGAAACAGAGGATACAGATTCTTGGAAGTAAGATTTTTCCTCGAAAAAGACTGGAGGAGAGAGGGAGAGAAAAACTGAGAGAGAGTAAAAGAAGGAAGCTCAAAAGAGGAGAGAGGAAGAGTAGAAAGGTGACTGGGATATATAAATCTTGAAAGGGATCGATGGAGAGCAAATATATGCAGTATTGAATCATTTAATATTTACATACCAAAATGTCTTTAAAACGATCTCCATAATACTCGATAAATGGCTTACGTGAATAAGAAATTGTTTGAATATATATGTGAAATCACTGGAATATTTAGAATAACCCAATTAGTATATCCTAACTTTCTATTATTTTTGAGAAATTTCTTATAAAAATAAAATATACGTTTTTATTCAAATATAAAATGCGCAAAATATATAAAGTAAGGGATAAGGAACTAAAAAAAAGAAAATTATACAGAAGAAAAATTTAATAAAGAAAATAAAAAAGCAAAGACATATATGAAGAAAGAGAGAGAGACATAGGATAAAGAAGGAGGAATAGAATGGATGCCTTCAGATAAAAATATCGCGCCCTTGGGTGACTAAGACCTTCAGCCCTAAAAAAAAGAAAACATCACTCCGGGGTTAGGAGATGGCGTCCACGTGACTTTTCTGGAAGAGAAAGGTGTGAGGGATAAAAAAGGTGTTATAAAACTAAACAGAGGACGTGGAAGGAAAGAGTGTGTGGCGGAGGAGGCCGAAGCGACGCATTTTTATTCTCCCTTTTTACCCATCCCTTCAAGTTGAAGGCCCTTTCTCGCCCCCTTCTCTTGTTATACCGTCGACAGCGGTAGAAAGTTAACGGAAACTACTGCCGCGATTATGTCGATATATCGTTTTTTCGCCGGTTTTGATGCGCTATCTGCAAACGATAGCGCCATCGATGAATAATGCGAAACATGATCGTGAATGTCAACGCCAAATACCCGGGATGCGTTTCGAAGAAAAATATAACAATGCTCGATTTATGGAGGAAAAAAAGATCGGAATATCTGAATGGCGTATGAGGATCAGTAAGTCCGTAAATACATGTTCGACGGTAGTCACTCCCATAAATGTATTCCAATATTCATTTGTTGATATACGAGGGGTGTTCAAATTTGACCTGGACTTTATTATTATATCGTAAAAGTAACCCAGCACAATAATAATACAGTCATTTTTTCCTTCAGAATACACCTGATCCAGTGTATTAGTAGTTTTTGTATTCCAGTTTCAAAGGAATCCTTCGGTTGATGTCAAGTTAGTCTTATGTGGTTGGGTGCTGTCGTGGAGAAAACAAATTTGTTTGAACAGAAGACCTGGTTGTTTCTTCCTTTGACCTGGTTTCAGACTGTTTTCTAGGAGCACTGGTAATAAGCAGCATTAATTGTATGACCTTGTTCTAGGAAATCCACATGAATAATGCCTTGAGAATCCCAAAACAGTGGCCATCACCTTGTTTGCTGATGCCATCGTTTTGAATTTGTCTCTCTCCACTCCATACTGGAACAGTTGGTTTCTGAAGTAAAGTGGTGGATCCATATCTCATCCGTGGTTATGTTACGATTAAAAAAATCAGCCCCTTCCTTCAGAAATCGTTTACTCAGAACCCCTGAAATTTGAAGCGCATCGCCTTTTGTTCTGGTTACAACTGTTTGGGCACCCATCGAGCGCTGACTTCACCGTATTTAAGGTTGTAGTGAAGTCTAGTTTCAGCACTACCAATACTAATGTTAGCTTTGCAACGCTAATTCACGCATTGACATTCGCGTGCCCCTCCGAACGAGCTCATCAACCTGCGTAATTGTAACATCATTGACTGTAGTTGCTGGTCCTGCTTTGTGTTCTTGTTCTCCACGCATTTGCGACCCTCTTTGAATGATTTGTTCCACCTGAACATAGAAAACCGAGACATACAGTATTCCCCATACTGTACTCGAAGTCACCGATGACTTTCAGTCCCTTTTACAGACCTCATCAGCTCATTGTGTTATATATATATATATATATAAGATTTTAATAAAAAATAAAGTCCAGATCAAATTTGAACATCCCCCGTAATATGCGCTGCAAACGGAGAGGAATGAAGTGCTGGGCTAAAATATCAGAATAATTTCAGATGCATGTTTATAGAAATCACGACTAGCTTAAAGCGAATAAATCAATACATTTTTATATTATTTTTAAAATCATAAAAACAGAGCTTTTAAGAAATCCATATTTATATTTTTATGATTTATCGATCAAAGAAACGTCGTTATACAATAAATAAATACATCATTCTATTCCGGAATGCAATTTTGATTACTAATGTAATAATTCAAAGTTTACGGGCATCGTGCCAATATACATATAGTTATTACAATTTCATAGGCTTTTCTAAAATAAGTCTAATTTCTTACAACATCTATGGCTTTAACCTATAATTGGATCCCTGATTTCACTTGCTTCTTCGTTATTACTAGCCTACGACAAACAGAGCTCTTCGAAAAGAGACCAATCAAGTGTCGTTAAACGGATAAATCGCCATGTAAAAACATTCCTCTACTCCTACGCCAAGCAAGTTTTAATTATAGGTCGAAATAGTACTCGGAGAACTAAAACGAAAAATTTATGACGGGGCACAAAATAAAACAAAAGGGAAACGTTTAAGCAATTAAATTGAAACAGAAAATGAGTTTGAAATAAAACAGAAAAAGCGAAAGAGAAAATGAGAGATGAGTGAATGAATTCAAGCGAGCAATTAAATCAAAAGTACTCCAATGAAAAGAAAAATAGAAGCGGACGATAAAACGTTTACATATCGACTCAAGAGTATTCTTTCGATTCTTGTGTCCGCAAGACTCGACTCTTTTGTTATCGAAGTCGAAAAATAATTTAAGGATGTTTTTTTTTGAGAAACAAAGAACAAAGAACGGTAAATTAAAAATCATTCTCTTTGAAGTATGTACTGTTCTTTCCTTTAACGGACAAGTTTCAAAGAGCTTTGCGAAGAAAAACAGCTTTTCAAACTAATTGTAAGATTCGTTTGTTTAAATTATCTTTCGTCTCAGTAGAATTAACGTGGCGAAAGTCTTTTTTGTGCTATTTTTTATACAAAAATTTCATACGTCAATTAAAAAGAATTTTTCTCTTAAAACGGTATATTAATAGAACGTATTTAAAAGAAGTAGAGCACTGCTTGATGTGTGGGTGACCTCATGAGGTCTGTAACCGCTTCGTTAGCAGTAAACCGTGTATTCCGACCGAGTAACTCTGCAGCGTTTGTGGTTAAACGCGTAGGTATACGAAGAGCGTGGGTTCAAAGACAATTCTAATTTGACCATATGTATTTAACTTCTATATGGCAGTAAAATAATGTCCAACAGCGTGGAAAATAACATTTTTTAAATAATAAATGTTACAGTCGTATGAATTATTCTGTGCCAACTGTGATGCATAAAAATTTTCTACAATAATCATAGGTTAAAAACATTCTTAAAGCTCAAAATATTAAATATATATGTTATCTTTAACGTCAGAGTTGTGATTCTGGAGAGTATTAATGATTTTAGCGCATTTGTGTCGATAGCGCACATTAATGCACTAATCCTCTTTAAATAACACTAAACCCTACGACGCATCACGGCGCGGCGATCTGGCATCATTAACTACCCGAAGGGCTGACTCCAAATCGGCAACTAGATGGAGAGACAATACTATCTTGGGAAGTAAAGCTCGATTCATTGTTGAGCTTCCTATAAAGTAAATTCTTTCTAACTTTCTTTATCTGTGATTATAGCAGCAAGACGATCAATATTGGTGATTTTCACGGTCGCAAGGCCTCCGGTCTTCTCCCGGGACACTAGGGCCGAAAGCCAAATAAAAATATGTAATGGTCGAGTTCGAGGAAAAATAGGAGTTCTCACTAATCCTTTTGTATTCTTTGTAATTTGCGATTGGAACCACTGTGTTTTCAACTTTATTCAAATAGATGAATAACGATTCTATATATTTCGATACAGTTTTTAGTATTTAGCAATCATTCAGCAATGTTTTGAAAGGATAAATATAGGATAATAATTATAAAAATGTTATACATATTTAATCTATTAATATGGAATGTCATGTAAATTACAGTGAATCTTTTTTGGGATATAGGTGATTTTAATTTAAATATTACCGGAACTTTACACCTCAAGTACTCACAAGGCAATACATTTACGGTTTCTTTTAAATTCGTTATTTAACCTAAGCATTTTTTTAAAGTTTGGACTGCTACGGAGGCATATATTTTTCTACAGAGTACTTTTAACTCGCTGTAACGGACTAAAGGAAATGTAACTACTTCTTTTAATGTTTTTAAGGTGCAGATTTTCTTTAAAAAAACAAGTAACGCTTGTTTCAACTGTTACAATTTTTACTTGCATTAGTGTGTAGCAGCTGTATGAGGAAATTAGATAACCGTTTCTGTTAATGAAGGCGATATAATTTTCATCAAATATGGATACCTTACGAAGCACCGACGTTTTTTTAGACATTATAAAAATCTTTAAAAGAAAATATTAATATTATTTTTGTTTTATTACTAAAACTTATTCATTGCATTCTCATTTTATCTTTTAGTTCTTGACAATTTTCTAATTTTCAAATGAAAATATTTGGCAAAATTTTTTTTGACGACTTATTTTGGTAATTATGTATATTAGGAATAACTCATTTCTTATAAATACGGGATATATTTCGAGCTAAAGTTTGGTTTAATATTTACAACCTCAAAACCCTTTTTATGTGTTAACTTCTAGTTTGAATTTTATTTATTTATCTCTATTTCTTTTTTATTACCTGAAAGGTCTCCAAATGTTTAAATAATAATATTCTTGTATTACCTTCCAATTTTGTGAAAGTCACAACATAATGTGATACGGTTCAATATTGGATACAACTTTCTAAAAATATTTTTCTTGACTTTTTATTACACAAAACCTATCAACAAATTAGTCCCAAATTTAAAGTCCACAAAATACGAGTACAATATTGGATTTCATACTATTTTTATCAACAGATTATTTAAACCCTAATACTAAAATAGATAACATTTATACGGTATAATTAAAAGAGAAAAAGCGTAATGCATACAGACATATCCTCATCGTAGGTTTTCCGCTTTCGGTAAGTGTTTAGGTCACGTTTCTCATTGTCCATTTATCATACCTACATAATGCTACCCTACATACAAAATTTCTCACTAACCACTTTTTAAATGTTTCTATACAAACTGTCTGTTAAAATCTCTCGTCGTTTCATAAAATCCTCCTTTGCTCTTGATGACATTGTCTTGATAACTTTTCTACGTACTCCATCTTGAAATACATATATCCCTCTCTTTTGTTATTTATAATCCAACAATTGTATATTACCTATATAAATAAAACAGTCCATCTGTTCCCACCTTTTCCCAATCTCCAATTCCCTTGACTTTTCATTTAAGGAGTTTACTAGCATCTGAAAGCTCTTTTCCAAATTACTCATGCATCGTCATTTGCAAATCTGATTTCACTACCTTTTAGGATCGAGATGAGTGACCAGAGTAAGTTTTAAATATGGAAATGTGTTCTATTTTGCGATTCAGTCTTAAAACCTGAACTGAGAAACAGGGTTGTTCACTTACTAATATTTTTGCTGAAGAAATGGTAAGAAAGGCATGAGATGACTATCCCAAATATTAAAAATAAATAAATACTAACTATGGTCAATAAGCCAAACTTTTCCATATCTATAATATCCACACAAGTTTTCTTTTCCCTAAGAAGAGTTTATTCTAATTTAATTGTTCTACAGCTACCGATTTATAGTTTAACACGAGTCGAGTTTAAAAACATCAACAAAAGCATGTATACTCGAAACAAAAATATTATCCATAAAATGCTTATGTCTGCCATATACATGCTTAATCTGAAATATACATTTCTCCAACAGATAAAAAAAAAGCTTGGCAAAACCAGAAGTGCGTTTCGGCTAGCATAGTAACCGCCGTAATATGTTTCAACAACAGTAGATTTTTAAAATAGTTATTTCTTGAATCGCTAGTATAAAATAAAATCGGTCTCTAAGTACCATACGAATATAATTTAATGAGTTAAGCCAGTGGAAGGCGACAAGACATTTAGTGGGCGCGAAGCGTAAGACCTCCCTAGAGCGTGTACGAACATCTAGATTCCCGCGGGAATTGAAAATGCCCCCGGCGACTACTGAGGAACGAGAGAAAAGCGGTGAACTGGAATTCATATGCAACAGGTCGCCCGGAGAAATTTCTTCTCATAACGCTCCTTTTCCGAAAAGAATTTACTGCTTTTTCCTTTTTCTCCTCTCCCACCTTCTTTACTTTTCCCATCACGTAACTTTCACTTCCATCTTCTATGGTTCCATTCCTTCTTTCTTTCAATTCGCCATATTCTATCTATCTATCTACAGTTCACCCTGCAAGCCCCTCCTTCACCTTCCTTCCGTTAGGCAGCACATACACACGCGCTTAGTCATCTTTATATTTTCATCCTATTTATTGTACCTCTCTTTACCATTTTGTCTTATATCGCCAATATCGTGAACTATATTTGTGTACATATCTAACTTGTGAAAATTATGTCGATTATTACAACATATCTTCATTAAATTCATTAAACAAATTATATTGCGCCTCAATGTATATTTTAGCGATGCCTTATTCGTTTGCGATTTCATTCGTTAGTAAATTAGCCAGCGTATGAAAAGTTCATTAGCTTATAAGTCTTCAAAAAATAAATGCTAACTGTATGACTGTTACTCATGTAACATGAGAAAAACAAGGTCATTGAGCGGCATAAAAATAACAGACTAACGCGATAAAAACTACTTTTCGTTGGAAACATGGCATGTTTAAGGGTTTTTTTTTTCAAAAATGGCTTAGCCGTGCGAAATTCTGAATTCGCATTCCTCTTCCCATTCCCACGGTTCTCTGAGCCCTCCGCTTTAATCAATCCTGGCCAATTTCCGCCGAGAGTAATTTTCATTTGGGAGATCAGAAATTTCCGTCTGCACGCGATCAATCAAATCTCTAGCGACGCCGAGGAATTCCCAAGTAACGGATATCCTCAAGGGTTTTTTTTATTTCGGTAGTGCTTTAGATTCCATTTAGTGCAAAATTCAGGAAGTGAAAGGATAGTTGCCGCCCAGCCGCAATCTCTCCCTCCCACTCTCTCTAATGGATGAGCGGGAAAATGGAAGTGAGATATTTTTCCTCGAGCTTAGTGGGAAGCGACGATTCCACTCAATAACGTGACTTTCGAAATATCTGTCTCCGCTCAGTAAGGTTGCCGGTTTTGGCGTTTCGTAATGCGATTAAAAATTTTTAAGGCGCGCTACTATCCATTAGAATTAATTTATAAGATATTTTGCTATACATTCTTATGTCTGTGAATGGCTTTTTCTTGTACGGATTCAATTTTGTATATTTTTGACGTGTATAATATTTATTACGAATATATGAATGTGTCTATGAAGTTTATTCATTAAGCTCTGTCCACTTGTATAGAGAAAGAGAAAATCGATAATACACTCATTTATTTGACGAAATAATAATGTTCATTTTCCTAACCAAATTTAACACCACCGTTGGCTGTCTATCCATAACGTAGTTGCATATAAGTTATTAATTTTAAATTTAACTTAATATCAATATTATATTCATCCTACTACCTACACTACATTCTCATTCTTTCCTATGTAATTGCACAAAATAATTTCCCCAAGTCACATATTTAATCATAATACGCTCAATGAAAACATAACATTCCTCTAGTAAGCGATATGAAAGGTCTTTTGAAAATTCAAATTTCTCTTGACGATGGAATGATAGCATAGCTTCCTCGCAATACAAAACTCGGGGGCGAATTTAATTTCATGTTGTACAGTATGCTGCAATGCAATCGATCTTACAGGTCCATAATAATGCACTCGATAAAACAAGCTAATTTAGGTTTTCCGTTCCTTCAGTTGTTTAAAGAAAGGATTTGTCCGGAAGATGCATTTAGACCGAAAAAGAGGTCACGGCAGCTTTTTTATGACGAGAGGAAAAAAAATCCCTTTCCCTCCCCGATAGAAAAATACATCGGACCTATTAATTCCCGAGAACACGCGCTCAACGGAGCATTTCCTGTCGAATCATTAATTAAAACGAGGACGCCGTCGACGTGTTCGCTGTTTTGTGGTACACACACACACGCCTACCGCTGTGTCGCTGGATCTCCGCGATTTAGGAAGCAATTCTCTCCACTTAATGCTCCCATACATCAGGGAGGCTAGCGTTCTGGGGTGGGCACAATGATTTGTGAAACAAGCTTTGCCAATTATCTAACAGGGGAATCGTAGAAAAGTACCGCTCCGCTGATAAAATCGTCGCGATATTTAGCAACGTTTCCGATGGCGTACGGAACATTTCTTTAAGTACGGAGGGATTATCGCTAGATCTCCTCCCACGGTAAACAAAAACCACCACAGTTTGCAAAAAAAAAAACGAGCGAGAGAATTTCGTGATTTAGTTTCTTGAAGGAAATAAAAAACGCTAAACTTGAGCTCGCTTTGATTTCCACGAGCGCACAAGGAGCGAGGAATTGCGTCTGGAAATTAAAAAGATTTCTAAGACCTCCATCGTGCCCCATTTTCCTGGGTGAATTCTTACGTAATGCACGTTTTTTACCGCAAAGAAACCATCGGGGCGAATTTGGTCTCGAAAGGACTCAAATGGAAGCTAACGTCAATTAGGGTCTTAATTCGACACATTACTCTTTCGCCGAGCGCATGAACTCTCTTTAATTGAAGCAGATATTCGTTCGTTTTAATGAGGGAAACATTAGAATTCAATGTAGCACACACTCATATCCATAAAGTATAAACGTAAATTCCGCTTATTGCCAACTCTTAATTAAACATCAACAAATGACGATTCGGATGATGTTTCATTTTTACAGATGTTTCTAAACATTTTACTTATGTTTCCTCTAGTGAAAAATTATATTTCGTTATCAACGTCTTTAGGCAGAGTTAATTCGGTCGTAAAATTGAAAATATCATATTTAATATTAATATTACAAGTTATAAGAGGAAACACAATTTTAACAAATCATTCGGTGGGTAAAAATTACGAAATAAATCCGAAATTCAAGAAAATCTAGAGCAAGAATCTTGCACATTGGAATAGATTTAGGGCTCTTAAATTACTTAATAACAAAAATGCAAATTAAGAACAACACTGAACATGTTCAATTAAAAATCAAAGGCATGAAACGAGTTTTTGCATACGTGAATCCAGCTGACAAACTCTTAATATTTTTTTTGTTTTCCAATAGGATGAAGTTTGCGCGATAAAAAAAGGAAACAAAGAAAACTACCCATTTTTTCAAATCAGCGCACGGTCCACCAGATGCAAACTCGTTTTATCATTCAACCCTCGCACAAAAAAATAGAACCATCGACGTTTTTTTCATTGTTTTGATGCAGTCACACATCCACGCATGACATGGAATTAGAAGAGCAGGAAGAAAGGTGAGGCAGAAAAATGTCGAGCGCTGTCATTTGTACCGCGGTGATTGCATCAACACGACCTTTTCACATCCATTAGACCGATATTCTCGACCAATGGGATGACTGATTCTGCAACCACAACCGCAAAATGTAACGAAGGCTCGAGATGATTGGTTTTCGCCTATGAGATCGAGAACGTGGGCGATGTATTTTTGGTTAGGCGTGGGCTCTGTGATTAGTGGAGAGAGGGGGAGGGGGTGGGGGGTGGGGGGGGTGGAATAGTTGGAGGACGGATGGAGAGGCTAAAAAGAGGTAGGAAGAGGAATATGGAAAGAAAGGAATATAGGGAAATGGAGGCATGGAAGAGGGTCGTGGAAGGTTTGAGTGAAATGAATGGAAGGAGGAATAATAGAATTACCTGCGTAGCCCAGGGGGTTTATATCAGAAAGAGGAGAGAGATAATGAGCAAGAGACTTGAGTGAGGCAGGGAATAAGGAAGGGAGGAAGTGTAAAGGAAAAATGAGAGAGAGAGAGGAGGGGTTGTAAGTGGAAATGCGAGAGAGGGGTAGACAGGATTGAGAAAGGATAAAGGAGATGAAGGAGGAAGTGAAGTGAAGCATAAAACGAGAAAGGTTAGACAAAAGGAGAGAAGGAGAGGAGATAGAGAGAAAGAAAGGATTGATGGGTATAAGCGAGGGTGCTAGTAATGGGATGTGAGCGAGCGAGCGAGAAAATAGTAGAGGTGTTTTTTTGCAAAATTGGTGTTTTGAAAAGTGGAAATGAAAATTGAAACAAGATCAGAGGCTGCGAGTGTTCGGGGACAAGGAGATAATTCGAAAGGAAAATACTATCTGCTAAAATGGACCGTGAATGAAGTTAAAACCGTTGGGATCAGGTTAGGTAAAGTATAATGGATTCAAATTGACGGTAGAACCTTAGCTCGTTTTTAATCACTTGTAATTTTTTTGTTTTTTTTTCGAAAAATGGAGTCAGTTTTAGGCCTTTTCCGACGAGGTGAAAAATTAGAAATGGGTGGTGGGTTACGTAATCGGATAATTTTTTTCGTATTCTGGTAAAGGAAGTTGCCACAATGAGTTCAATTTGTATCAATGATATTTCTAGTGATTTGGAAACATGCTTAGGTAATTCGTAGTTAATATTTAAAAATCAATTATAATATACTCTTAATTTTAACATTGCAACTTATTCAAACAAGAACTATCGAGCTCCAATTGTATTTTTCAAAAATCGTTATTTATAATATTTTAATAATGAATCATAATGAGGATGGATGCCTTATAGACTAAATGTCCGGCTTTTTCATGGCTATTAGTAGCTGATATTTTAATTTAATAATTTTCTGCTTAAGTACGTATATACATATTCTGGGTGGAATATCAAGTATAGAAGAGTGAAACGGACTAATGTTAGCTCAATGTACTGAATTTAATAATAAACTAATTCGAAGAAAAAATTAAATATTATATATATATATATATAAGGAAACCCAGTGAGCACTTACCGGAAGGAGAGCCGCTGAGGTGTCGGAAAGACACATTTGTAGACGTCGTTGGAGCTTTCGGGATGACCCCTTCATCAGCAAAAGAGAGAGACAACCCAAGAGGCCCTCCTTCCGGTAAGTGCTCACTGGGTTTCCTTCAATACCTAGTTGCCTCCTATATATATATATATATATATATATATAGGAGGCAACTATATATATATATATATATATATATATATATATATATATATATATAGGAGGCCCCTTCCAACTGCCTCAGTTCACTGCCTCAAAGTCGGCGGAAGGGTGTAAACGGAGGCTAAAGGGCGAAGAACAGTGGTGTCCTCGGACACCGGTAGGTTCAACCATGCTGTGAAGTCTTTCTGCAATATCTCCGGCCAAAGTGAAAGAGGTACTCACCAACCCGCTCTGGGCCAGCGTGGTGTTTTAAGGCCCACAATCCCCCCATGACATGTACACCCATAAAAAACGGCCCTCATTCTCCGGAGGCTGGATTGCCTCTGACCGTGGCAGTGGTCAGGAACAAGGCAGGAAGGCAGAGGGTGCTAAGAATCCCCGCAGGTTAAACGCCCACTGCCACTCTTTCTCATCCTTACCCAATTCCTTTAACCTCAACCTAACTACCTTTAACTGCCGGACTTTGTCCAGTGAAGATAAACTTCAAGAGCTCCAAGAACAACTGGAGAAGATCAAGTGGGACATTTTAGGACTTAGTGAGGTGAGAAGAAAAGGTGAAGGCCTATTGGAGTTGAAGAGTGGAGATATTTTTTATTACAGGGGAACTGACACAGGAAGAACAGGAGGTGTTGGATTCATCATCAACAAAAAGTTGAAGAATAATATCGTGGAAATGGAAAGTTCATCCGAGCGGGCAGCTAGACTAGTGCTTCAAATAACTAAAAGATATCAACTTCAAATAGTCCAAGTTTATGCGCCAACGTCATCATACTCGGATGAGGAAGTGGAAGATTTTTACCAAGAAGTTGGAGAACTGCACGACAAAGGAAGCTGCCATCTAAAAGTGGTCATGGGTGATTTCAATGCCAAGGTAGGAGAACAAAAGGAAGACGACAGCGCAGTTGGAAAATGGGGCTATGGAGACAGAAATGAACGAGGGGACCGCCTTGTAGACTTTGCTGAATGTACTAGTCTATATATAATGAACACTTTCTTCAAAAAGAATCCCAATAGAAAATGGACCTGGAAAGGACCCAATGGTACCAAAAACGAAATTGACTACATACTAGTCAATAAGAAGCAATTGGCTGAAGACTGTTCCGTCCTCAACCAGTTTAAAACTGGAAGCGACCATCGCTTGGTAAGATGCAGAATAAAATTCAACTCAAAGTTAGAAAGACAGAAGCTTATAAAGAAGAAGCCTAAGTCTATTATCAACACGCAGGTGCTAAAAGAACGAAAAGAAGAATTTCAGCTCCAACTGAAAAATCGATTCAGTGCACTGGAAGACCAAGAAGTTGAATCCCAATTTATAGAGATACTCAAGGAAATTGCTGAAGAAATAGGCGGAACAGTTAAAACAAAGCCAGAGAAAAAGTTGACTGAAAAAACAAGACTGCTGATGGAAAAAAGAAGGAAAATGATAATTACTAATGATCCTAAAGAAATGATCCATTTTGCAGAACTAAACAAAACTATAAGGAAGTGCATCAAGGAAGATGTGAAAAAATATAATTATGAACTAATCGAGAAAGCCATAGAAAACAATAGAAGTTACAAGAAAATGAAGCAACATCTCTCGATCGGAAAGAGACAGCTGGTGGCCTTGATGCTAGAAGACGGCTCCATAACCCATAGTAGGAAACTGATCCTGAAACGGGTACAAGAATTTTACACCAAGCTGTATGAGGATCCTCTAGGAAATGATGAAGTAAATGATGATGCAAACATGCCCACCGAAGAGGTCCCAGGTATCCTTCCGGAAGAGGTGAGACACGCAATCAGAAGTATGAAGAATGGAAAAGCATCTGGAATGGATGGTATCACAGCGGAAGTATTCAAAGCAATGGGGAATCATACGGAAACAATTCTCGCTAAGATTTTTAATTCCTGTCTGAGGAAGAAAAAGATACCAGAAACATGGAACCACGCATGTATTATCCTTCTGCACAAGAAAGGTTCCAAAGAAGACTTGAATAACTACAGACCGATCAGCCTACTCCCAACAGTCTACAAAATATTCACCAAAATACTCACTATGCGCCTTCAAAACCATCTTGATGCTGCCCAACCCAGAGAGCAAGCTGGATTTCGCAGTGGGTATAGCACGATGGACCACATCCAAGTCGTGAGAGAGGTAATCAGTCGGACCAACGAGTATGAATTACCTCTATGTATGTGCTTTATCGACTACGAGAAAGCATTCGACTCTGTCCGAACTTCGTCGGTGTTACGTGCACTAAAGAAACAAGGAGTAGAAGAAACGTACATAACCTTGATCAAGAATATCTACGAAAATGCGACAACATCTGTCCAGCTGCATGAAGAGACGAGTGCCTTTAAGGCCGAAAAGGGAGTGAGACAAGGAGATACTATGTCCCCTAAGTTATTTACAGCAGCTCTAGAGGAAGTATTCAAAAGGCTAGACTGGGAGGAAAAAGGCATAAAGGTAAATGGAGAATATCTGAGTCACCTGCGCTTTGCAGATGATATCATACTGTTCGCAGGAAGCCCAGAAGAGCTCCTTAGAAGAACTGAAGAGCTTGAGCAAGCAAGCCGAGAAGCTGGACTTAAGATGAATCTTAATAAAACAAAGGTTATGTACAACTCCTTCACAAATTCTGAGAAGATACATATCAACGGAGCAGAACTTGGAGAAGTAACCAGCTATGTTTACTTAGGTCAACTCATCACTACTGATGGTTCGCTTCTTGGAGAAATCAACCGGAGAGTGAAGATGGCATGGAGTGCTTTTGGCAAGAATGCGAACATCTTTAAATCAAATATTCCAGTCTTCCTAAAAAGGAGACTGTATGACCAATGTGTTCTGCCTGTTCTGACATATGGTTGTGAAACATGGACCATGAATGCCAGAATGATACAGCGCCTGCAAACAACACAGAGGGGCATGGAGAGATGCATGTTAGGGATCACCCGAAGAGACCGCAAGAGGAACGACTGGGTAAGAAAGAAGACGGGAGTCTGTGACGTGATTAGAAGAGTGAAGATGTTAAAATGGCAGTGGGCGGGCCACATTGCTAGAAGAAATGACCAGCGTTGGACGTCCAGTGTCATCGAATGGATCCCAAGAAACATCAAGAGACCAAAAAGAAGACCGAAAGACAGGTGGGACAGAGAGCTTGTTAAGTTCTTGGGGCAAACTTGGAGGAGGGAGGCAGTTGACAGGGAAAACTGGAAGAGTCTGGGGGAGGCCTTCGTCCGTCAGTGGACTGAAAAAGGCTGATGATGATGATGATGATGATATAGGAGGCAACTAGGTATTGAAGGAAACCCAGTGAGCACTTACCGGAAGGTAAGTGCTCACTGGGTGAGTATATGTTTCTCCGTCGCTGAAGAAGGGCATCAGCCCGAAAGCTCCATTTTTGTGTAGTTTTTGTTCTTTTGTGTTTTTCGTGTGTCCTCAGCACCCCCAGCGGCTCTTCATTCTAGGTAAGTGTCCACTGGGCTTCCTCCAACACCTTGTTGCTATTACCTTTCCTTTTCCTTAAGTATTTATATATATATATATATATATATATATATATATATATATATATATATATATATATAAAGGTGGCAGCTTTCCTTTTCCTTAAGTATTTATATATATATATATATATATATATATATATATATATATATATATATAAGGTGGCAGCAAGGTGTTGGAGGAAGCCCAGTAGACACACCTAGATTGGAAAGCCGCTGGGGGTGCTTTATTATTACCTTTCCTTTTCTCTAAGCTTATATATATATATATATGACTGATATTAATTCTGCTATTTTAATTACAAAGTAACTCAAACTATGGACTACCATGGGCGAGCGTTGTCGTGTTGTCCCTTCCCCTATATTTTCCTCTCTCTCCGGGAAATGTAAGGTTATATGGGAAATGATTTTCCCCTCAGTTAAAAATATTGGTGAAGATTGCGAAGTGTAGTGGATCGTTTTGAGCCCTCTGGGCTGTTGCGAGCGTAGAAAAGATAGAGTTGGCGGGAGACGCGGTAGGAAAGGCCATAACGCAATTAACTAACGTCAAACACACGACTCACCGCTGACGTAACAGAGAGACCAAGAGAACGAGAGCCTACTTGAGAGGAAGGGGACATACATACATACATACATACATACATATATATATATATATATATATATATATATATATATATATATATATATAAATCCGAGGAGAATTAAGAATTAAACGCCAGAATTTCCACTGCTTCGTCCCAGAGTAGACCGAGAGAATGAATTTTGAGAGAGATTGAAAATCAAATAAATGTCCATTGAAACTAGAATAACGTCTCACCCCTTAACGACAGGAAACAAAGGATTATATGCTCCTGGACAACTTTCGTATTGATTTTAAAGTGATTCTGAGGGACCATGCATGCGTATTTATTTACATGTGTCCAAATACGATTGTAAATGTCAATTATGTAACTGGAGTTAAAAGTGTATACAGATTGAATATGACTAAAACGTAATAGAACCGGACGCTCGAAAATACCTTCCAATTAGTAATTTTGTGAAAAATTGAAAACTAAAAGTGTGAACTTCAGAGAAAAATCTTTGTATTTTTTGCAGGTAAATTTGTTGCCCAGTTCGCCTAATTTCCAAAAATAGATTATGCTATATCAGTTAAAAATTTTCTGCGCAAAAACATTTTTAAGTATATTAATTGCGATATTTAAATTTAAATATCGGTCGTTCAGTCCTTAAAACTTCCTTTAAAAATAAGCGATTCATAGCCTTGAACATTCTTTTTCTGGATCTGTGAAAAACAACAAGTTGTATTGCTTTCTTCAAATCAATAGCATCAATTTTATCGATCGATATTTGTACAGATGATGTTTTGATTTCAAATTCAAGACCTAGCATTAAAAAAAATTCTTGCCTCATGTATCTCTAATAGGAAAAACAAGGTTATAAAAAACCAGATGCGCATTTCGGCTACAAAGCAGCCGTCTTCAGTGCTAATTCATCGAAAAAATTCTAGTGCTTATAGAATCTTTTTCGCGCATCCGGTTTTTATAACCTAGTTGTGACGTTATGACTATTGGAGATACCTGAGGCAAGCATTTTAAAATGCTAATTCTTGATTTTTTTCCGCCGATAATTCTCTGTTGAATGTCTTGCTTTACTATAAAAATTAATTGCTTCTATGAGAATTTCTTCTAATATTTGAGCAATATAATGCGACCCTAATGAATGTTCTCCTGAAGTAACTGCAGCACAAGAAGGGACAAGTGGAAAGGAGGTTAATTGAAAATGCGATTTTCCCTATTCAAATACCAATTTTCCTTGAATTAATTTCAATTCTTGAACGTACTTAAACAGCAGCCAACATCATGAATTTCTTTGGGATAAGAAAAAAAGCTATAGCTCGACATTTAAATTACTTTGATCACAAGCCTCTACGCACTTCATCCGAGTGAAAAAATTCTATATTCCAAAAACATCCATAGATATCGCGCGAAACGGAGCGCGACGAGATATTTTCTGACAGCCTGCTCCAAAAAGGGAAAATCTCACCCTTCAAATTCATAACCATAACGGGGACATAACTTGAAAGATCTCACGCGAAAAATCGGCTACGTGTTTTCGCTCGGCAAAACCAACATCCATTTGGTGGCTGGTCCTCTCCTTCTCCGCCTCCCCCCACCACCTCTCCTCCGCCCTTCACCTGTCATTCAGGATCTCTAAATATGCATCCATCTCTTTCGAATGTGACCCCTCCCCTCTCAATCTCGCCTTTCGTTTCTGACCCAGTCCAACGGGAACCGAGAGCCACCACTCCACATTTTGACGTATGCAAATGGCTTTTCCGTAGTGTGTCCGTCGCGAGGGAATTGGCCAATGGGAGTGCACCCCAAGCGCCGGGCTGCTTCACTCCTTTTGTGGCCGCTACGAGCGGGTGGCGCTGAGGTAATCTGTTCTGGGCAGAGGCGGCTTCTCGATGACGAACTGCGATGCACGGAGGAGGAAAGCGGTGTTTACGATATCGAGAGAAAGAGAGGAGAAGAATGGGAAAGGGTTGGTAGGAGTGGGAGTTCAAAAGTGCGCTGATTTTGTTAGATAAGCGCGGAATCCCGAGGGAAAAAAATATTTGCGTAGAAATACTATATTTACAGAAGGAGATTTTCACGATAAAGAAAAGTAGTGATTTTTGTTTACTTCTAGTACACATTAGCACATAAACTGTTATTAAAAAGTTATTTTTGTGTAGTTTTATCATTCCTTTTTAAGTACAGAGTAAACGAGGTTTTCTAAAAAACTTCCTCCAATAGTCATAAACACGTTGGTAAATATTTTTCAGACCTAATACCGCTAAAATACTACTGATGACGGCTTTTTTGGAGACGAATTGCGCACCCGGCATTTTTGAATATTGGAAAAGAGTAGTTTAAAATTTAATTTCAGTCATAAAATGAGCTAGAAAAGTAAGTTATGTTAGTTAAGATAAATCGATAAGTATTTATAGCAAATAAAATAAAACTAAAGTAGTTTTCATTATAAATCAAATTTTAGAAGGGGTAATTTTAGATTCAACACAATTGATAAAAATGTGTTATACCAGCTTAATTTTAACAGAAATAATTATCAACTTTACTATATGGGTTTCTTAACCATTAACTTAGCAAATAGCAACGCCATCAATATACCATATAGAGCTTTTAAGGAAATGCTTCGTGTAAAAACGGCGAAAAATTATATTATAAAATTTGAAATGCTTGACTGGCATTAGACCAGAAATTCTAATGAAAATCGCAAAACCATATTTTTTGGTTGTTTATGAAAACCATGTGATCAAGTCGACGGCAGTTATTCAGTCGCCACGAACGGTGTAAACATAAACGAGATTGAAGACAAATTGCCGTTTCTACTGTTTCGAGGCAACGGCGGCAAGCGTGGTTTTACTCATTCAGTTAACAGCTGGTTCAAATGCAACGAGCTTCATTAGCTCACGCGCTCTCCTAGAAGCAAACTATTTCAGCAATTTGGGCAACTTGATGCTGTCCAATTACCATTAGAAACAATAAACTGCATTATTCACCGGTTATGTTGGCAATGAATTTAATTAAAAAGCAAGATAAATATTTGGAAATCGAATATATCATATGATAGCTCTTTTTAATTTGTTTATAAAGGATCGAGTGCTACATTAGGATGATTAATAGAGATAACTGGAAATAATTTGCATAATATATGAGAATTTAATTAGCTCAAATAGCAAAAAATGAAACTTTAAATGTTATTTTGATCGAAAACATGGGAAAGTAAAAATCGTTTTAAATTTGTAACATTACTCAAATTTAATAATATTGAAGCAGTACCGTAAATATGGTATAGCGAAGGTGGCATTTGCAGTAGGAGCCGTTTGCAAAAGGCGCCAAACGTTCCCGAAAAAAGTGCCAAAATTCATTTTTTACAGGCTATCTGCTATAGAAATCTTCATAAAGAATACACTAACATCTCGGCATGTTAGACTTAAAAAGATTTAAATTCAGCGGTAAAATGACAAAATTGTTTGTTTTAGACCTATACTTGATGTAACGGTAGCAGATATAAATATTTAACGGAACAAATTTTTCATTAAATATCTCTTACCGGGATGTTGAAGAAATTTCTCCAATGCTTCACAAGCGATGAATAATATTTCTGAACTGATATGGAGGATCTAGATGCAAAAAAATATACAAATCTTACTCAATTTCCGAGTTCCGCACCTTAATATCCTATCTAATCCGATTGTCAGCTGACTTTGGCATATTTCGTCCATATCCCATCTTTCGCTTCCTTCCTATCTTACGGCGTTATGCATCTCTACTCGAATGCCCGAACGACCGCAAATCCATTAAATACATGGCGAGCGATAAAATACCCGAAGCCACTCCTCTCTCGCGATGTCCGACTTTGACTCTTAAAAAGATATATCTATAAACACGACGGCTCTCATCTCTTTCTCTCTCTATATATATATGTATATACATATCTGCGAAAGAACGCTACAGGGCAGAACCAAAACATACATATTTCTGCGGAGCCACTCCAAATTCTGGATGTCAACTGTACCGAGTCCAGATAACGGACCGCTCACTCGATAAAATAAATAAGGCTGCGCATAGATGACTCGAAATGGAACGGAGAAGAATATTTTTTTGATACTTTTGAATCTACTAAATGTCTCTCAATTGAGTATATGACAAACGCTCTTATATCGCTTGCTCTTTTTGGACGCACCCGTCTCAATTATAATTCGTATATATACTTTCTGCATCTTTCGTCTTGTTAAAATTTTTGAGGAAAAAATAAATTCAAGCTGCGGGAAGAATTTTTAAAAACGTTTAAAGTTTTTATAGGATATTTTAACTAATAGTCATTCGGAGTTTTTAATATCAGATGCTATAAATATTAGAAAACAATAAAAAGTAATTCGCTTGTAAACTAATTAAAGCGTTAAGGTTTTATTTAGATACAATTAATGTCACGTTTAAATTTTGCTTTCAATATATTAATAAGAGATTAAAATTCGACTTTAATGCTGTATTTGCTACCAACACTGAATTAAAATTGTCTTCGATGAACCTACAAATTTATAACCTTACTTTTTAACTAATATATTAATCTTTGGATATCCGTTTGTTTGAAAGAATTTCATCATTACAGAATTAACAAAAAAATGTTTATGCAATAACACAAAAGCGCGAATGAACATTACTTTCACTAATGTCATTTACGACTGTTTATGATAAAACGTATAATAACTAGTTGCGCTGCTGAGTAGCGGTCTATACATTTTCGCACATAATGTATTAAAATTTTTCATGGAGTATAAAAATACTAAGAAAATTTATCGACTGTCAGTAATGCCCAATCACAGAATGTGTACTTAGAGTACACGCAATTCTGCGTATATCGTAACTTTAAATAAGCATTATTGAGCATATGCTGTTTCTTTCATTTCAACTACCGCATTCATAATTAAATTTATAACCTCCACTAGGTTTCACAAATAATTTCTCGGACATCGCCCTTTTACCGCATTCAATTTGGCTTTTATTTTAATCAAAAGTTTCGGCCAACAACAATGTAACCGTCCATTAATCCCCGTTGGAGGGAAAAAAATATGAACAGCGTATAAAAGACTCATAAATACTTTCGACACCGGGATGTTTTGATTTCCAAAAATTTCCTCTCCCCCCCTTCCCCCATTTATACAGCTCACACTCGCCACTCCTTAACATCATCACAGCTTCCCCTCCGACGCCCTCAGCAACGATCCCCAAACTCTATCCCGTTAAAAAACTCTCCACTTCCACCTCGACCTCTTCTCCCTTTTCCCTCCCTTTCTCCGAAACTCGATCCCTTTCGACCGATGAAGCGGTGATTCATCACTCCGTTACCATCCGAAAATGTGGTGAAGCGAGAGTTTAAAAAAAAAAAGAGAGAGAGAACGTGACGGAAAGCGTGAACAATAGAGGGGGCGTTCTAGCCCATCGGCGCCGCAATTGTCGTGGGTGATCCGAGAGAGAAAAAAGGAACAATGAAAGAGATAGACAAAGGTAGAGAGAGAACGACGTTACGAAAAACATAAGAGAATGTGGTAAGAGAAGAAAAATCCGGGGGTGTCATGCCTCTAGTTCCCGAAGGCCGAGATATATATCCACGCATATATAATTCACCGGGTCAACCGTAGTTTCGTGAAAAGAAATGCTTGCGACAGCATAAAATTAAAAACTTGTCTATTAGGATCTACTCATTTTATCTAGATGCTACCGGCATCGACGTACCGCAACTTCACCAGGCCTGCAAATTAATGGATCCTAATAGAAAAGCATTTTCAATGATGTGGTCCTAGTTATATTTCTATTTTTCTAAAACGGACAACAGTTAATGGATAGTGGTTGAGAGGGAGAAGAAAAGAGGAGAAGATAGAAATAGATCTTGAATGGGGAAGAGGAAAAGAGAAAGTGACAGTGAAAGACAAACGTAGAAACAGAGGCAAAAAGAAAGTAAATAAACACGAGGTATAAGGAATGAGGAATTGTTACATATATAAAGAAATAGATGAAGAGGGACAGAGAGGGGGCGGAGAGAGAGAATGAGAGAAAGCGAAATACAGGCAGATGACTTTATTTAAGCGAAATTGAGGCACCTAAACCCAACTGTAAAATATTTTACAATTTCTATATAAAAACGCATATTTACAGATTACAGTGAAACTGTGAAAAGGGATGAAAATAACAAACAAATAAGTACAAATGAAATAAAACGGTTAAAAGAGATAAAAGGATATAGTGGAATTTGTGGAGAAAGCGAAATGTGAAAAGAGCTTATCATATTTAGTAAAAACACCCACAAGAAGAGGGGATGTGAAAATTTCGCGAAAGCCTACAATAGTAGAGATAATTTATCATATAATTAGAAGAACAAAAAGTACATATAGTCAAGTCGATTAATACTAGATGAAAAACCCGTGTTACAATATATGAAAAAGTAAAAGAAAGAACAAAATAAAAGGATAAAAACAGAAAATTTTTGGATAACAGCAAGAACCATCATGGCAAAAAAAATTACGCAATCTTACACCTACAGATGCATACATACACAAATGCATAAATACACATAATATACATTGACATAAATATACACACGTATAAAAAAATTACATAGATGCTTACAAGAGATCGGGAGGAAAGAGAGGAAGAGAAGGGTAGAAAACGATATAGAGTGGAATGAAGAGGAAGAGCAATATATAAGAGAGGTAGATGGAGAGATCGGAATACATAATTGTGGGAGAGGGTGCGCGACGCGTGGAGGTCTTACTCCTCGGGAACAATGGGTGAATCCAGCAAAGGGGATTGGCGCATTCGAAATTCGAATGCATAAAGGCGATAGTTCGTTTCGATTAACGATTATTGCCTCAACGCTCTGTTGGAGGGCTTCGGCGTTTTACATTCTTTACCATCAAAAAACGAAAGCGCGGTGACGAAATAGCCACCACTGTGGTAATGCGAGTTACGTAGCTTATTTTGACATCGATTCTCAGATTTTATTCGAAAACATTAATGTTTACAGTAACTTCAGAGATGAGGGCTAAACGACCGCGATGACGTAAACGACAATTTATGGGGTTTAGCGGAGAGAAGAAAGGAAGGGCAAAGGGATGGAGGGAGAAGTGGTATAGGAAAAAAGATAAGTGCAGACACATCCTGAGATATCGTATTGGCTAAACGCTCATTCGCCCAAAGAGAAAAAGCTTGTTTTAACTGCACATATTTTGAGTATTTCTTCTCTCCCGCGAGGAAATTCGTATAAAAGGAAATACTGTCCGACCAATTCAAAATCCAAAAGAATAATTTCGGGAGATTTTATTTCTGGGTTAATGTTTTAAAATCCAGAGAATCGATAGACATCGTCTATGAGGAGATTTGTTTAATTCATGATAATGACAGCCACCGTTTTAGCCGTAACTGAACCAGTGATTTCAAAAGAAGATGTTAGGCATTTTTGGTATGTATTTTGCTTACTGAAAGACCAACCAGTTTCTTTTTTATTTTAAATTAATTCATTTGTAAAAAGATTTATCTTTAGAAAGAGGACGAACGGTTGACAAAACGTTTTCTAAATGAGATATATGAAAAGGTCTTTCAGGGAAGAAGAAAGCTTGTACAATTGTGACAAATAACTAATTATTTGCGACTGTAAATGTGACGAAAAATGTGCACAGCCATGAAACCATCAGAAAACTATTCCACGATTTTTTAAAAACCGCCTTTAATTATTCAATGTTGAAATTTGTCACTAGATTTATGGCAATGAATTACAATGTCTTTTATAAATGTTCATAAAGATGAGCGTCAAGAGTTTTTCTTAGAATTTAAAATATTGTAAAAGTACACCTATAAATGAGGATTAACTGATTCAGAAAATCGAAATGCTCTGAATATTACATAAACAATTTATTCTAAAGTTTAATTATGCCTTGAATGAGAAATAAATGTCACAAATATATATTTCATACGCGTGCAGCATTTTTTAAATTGTAAAACAAATCACGTTTTGAAAATGAATGAAAAACACCTTCCGCGAAGTCCACGGCTGTTATTTTTCAACAAATAAAGCGCCACCGAGCTCACATTGAAATAAATCAACCGTCCTTAAAACAAACAAATTTGTTCGAAATTCGAATGATATCGCGTGTTTCCCGCCACGTGTGGGCCAAAATCAGAGCGACAGGGTGAGAGAGAATTTTGTATGTAATAGATTCAGTGGAAACTGAAGAGAGGAGGCATAGGCGTGCAAATAAAGGTTGGGGCGAAAGAAAATAACTAAAGATCGACGTTAGATCATGCATATCAACAGTTATCCTTTACTTTTGCGGGTAAAAAATTTCAATTCGAATTGGGTGTATATCGAAGAAGCACGAAATGGATCTTTTGAGCGTACGCAGTCAATGGATGTCTGACAAACTGCTGGACTTAGGAGAACCAGTGTTTGTGGGATGAATTCATTTAGACCTCGGACATAAAGAAAGTAGAAAGTAACAAGAACGGATCCTAAAACAAGTAATAATATAAATATTAATTATAATAAATAATTTTATACCGATAATACTTTTGTGATTCTAGTTCTGTCAAGGCACTTTGGTTACGGACGTTATCCCACATGACATTATGACTCTTTATTTCCGGGAAATTGGTTTTCTTAATTATTTCTACCGACTGAGATAGTTTTTTCCATGTTTTTATTACTGTGGTTCCTCTAAAATAAATAACTACCGTTTTAGGAATTGCATAATTTTATTTTCTTAAATTTGATTGTCTATCATTATATCACCAAGAGTAATCGAGCATAATTCCAAATGCAACGCTGATTAAATTCTTTGATAGGGGGCGAACTTTTTAGGGAATTCTTCTCAGGCGAATTAAACCGAATTCTAACAATTCCTAACCTATAATATGAATTTCCTATAGAGATTTAACCATATTAACGTAAAAGCAAATCGAGCCATACATCAGCAATTAGAAAGGTTTAATTAAAAAACGATTAATGCTTTTGGGTGCATATGCCTCTAAGATAATGTTGTGGCCAGTGCATTCCAGTGAAAGATATTTAGATATTGATCATCTTCAATAAAATCGAAATGAAAATGCTATTAAGTTACCATATAAATCCGACGCTGAAAAATAGTTCCAATAAATTAGGAAACCTTTATTTGCGACGTTCATTATCCTGTTTATATAATAAAGGTTCTATAAATTTGATTATGAGTAGAAAATTACTTGAAATGTCATACATTAAACTCTTAGATAATAGTCCTACGACGTATTTATAGTACTGAGGTAATTAAAATGAAAAAATGAGATATCTTACTTTATATCTTTCCCAGAGAGAGCAAGGCAATGGCAATAAATATTTATTTCCTCAAGGTTTGACTCATACACTGACAAATGTATATGATCGCTTCTGTTGCCAAAATTCTAGTAAACGCAAAAAATGCAGCGGAAGGAATATATAAAAAAGGGTTAAACGATTTCAAGTTTTGGCAACATCGCGAGTTTGAAATTGCTTCGAAATTCTTTCAATCTTATCCATGAACTCCAAACACTTCAGCAGAAACAGTTCCTTCGAGAATTTTCGATTGCTTTTGCTTTTATTAAATCGGCTGGATATTGGGTGCGGGAGTTTTTCTTTGATAAGTTAGCGAACAAGTTTATTTCGAAATTCTAATATAAGTTTTAAATTGTAGATTAATAAGTTAGGAATGAGATATGACCGAGTGGGGAACTGAAAAAGTATCATAGATATACCTGACAGGGGCGGAATGAGAAGAACAAATTACTCTGACTAGTGATTTATTGCTTTAGTTCACAGAATCGACGCCATTCGGTTTTTTAAAAACTTCGTTTACGATGTGAATAGATATGTCATTAAGCAGCCCTTCCTAACTATTTAATTAAACTAGATTTGCCGTAAATTATTCATAAGCATATCATTCAAATTTTTAGAGCCTATAAAAGTCAAATAAACCATTTTATTTTAATTGAAGGTTTTATAAATTAAAACCAAAACGTATAACTTAAAAATTTATGTGTGTTGTTTTTCATTTAGAAGCAAACGAATAATTACGAAGGGTCTTGAAACAAACTTTAAAATATATTTTTTCAATTGAACTCATAAAATTAAACAATCGTTTCCGGTAATTGCAACTGACAATACGTTAATTATTGTATCCGTAACGCTATTCAACCAAATCTGCAGGGAACTCCATGATGCGTGCTTTCATCAATGACGTAATTTACGAAAATCGATAATAGTACATTTTTTCGTCAAGAACACAATTTAAATGAGCGACATATGGGTTTTATTTGCCGAGTTCCGAAGATTCACAGTGCCGTATTTTAATTAGAGAAGGAAACGGAAATGGCGATTGCAGGAGGCACATAAATAATGCATATGGGATAACTCCATTAGATTGTAAGAAAACATCGAGTGACTCACCAGATCGCACCATTTTAGAAACGAGTGACGACATACTACTGGGAGAAAGAGGCAGCAGAAAATGCTTGAATTTTATGGCTCGAAGAATAGCTTATGGCAGCGGTACCCAAACTGGGGTCGCGAAACGGAATATTTTGGTTTTTCTTTAAATTTTACGGATGAGCGCATATAGAATAAAATTACATTTTTCGTGCATAAAATAAATACATAATTTGTAAATTTTGAACATAATATTACATATTCTATGAATTGGTGGGAGATTGGAGTTAAGAGTCGCGACAGGGCCAGTCCGCTCCATTAAGATGGGGTCGCAAATGCATAAAGTTTGGTTATCGCTGGACAATGGCTTATCTCCCCTTCAACGCCACAATGGCACAATTGACCACGAAATAAATATTTATTCTAATGATTTATATCTACCTATTTCTTGTAAGATGAGATCATCTCGGTAAGGCTAGGACGAAAAAATAATCTGCTTCGTGGAAGTTTTCAAAGAGAGATGCATGTTTTCAAATTTTCTTTTATCTAATGGCTATCGTATTTCCCTTTCGATAAAGTGCAAGAGAATCTTCCGTGATCCGTTCTCAAGTCAATTACTGTAGAAAACATTCGAGTTATACATTTCATTTTATATAAGAAAAGTCTATTTCGTCATTAATCTCAATTGAGTACATGGCTTAAAAATATGAAACTCCAATAAACTTCTACAAGAGTAAAACAACAAATACGAATTATTATTGCATCAGAAAATCCTTTTTTAATTAAAAAATTTTCCATACGTCAAAATACGGTTAAGTAGTAATCTATTATCATTTTAAAATGTTTTTAAGAGAAACCAATTCGTTACGGTGGTCACCTTATTTAGGGATGACGTAAAAATAATTGAATTTTTAGGAAAATAATTTTCGAATGATAAATGCCTCTAAATAAATTCCGAGACATGTTTTTGTCATAATCCGCCTCTGACATGATAGTTGTGAGATTCATCCACTTTAACGTTGTTGACTTGAAAAGCAATTTGTTTCCAGGAAAAAAATAATCAGAAAACTTCGGATTTACTTTTACTAAAGTAAAAAAATACCAAAGTCTCAGGGCTCGAAAAAAATCCAAAGTTGTCACTTTGAGAAGGCGTGTCACAACAGAGAAGACGAACGGAGTACGTGCAATGAAATAAGAGGAGCTAGCCACAGGATGACGTAAGAAATGGAATCATTTATTAAGGAAAAAGCTTTTTCTCTCCCTGCTCGCTGAGAGTTTATAAGAAGGATAAATGAAACTCTACCTATCATTTCATATGCACTTCTTTAAAAGACTAGAAAATATATCGACTTTAAAAATTAAGAGAAGTTTAGATAAGCAACTTAGGATGTCGATCACTTTGAAGATATCATAAGATGAATCATGTTTTCAAGCCTGTTGGTGTAAATTACACCTCGCTGATTGCCTGACTGACATTCATAACATTCTTAGTAGTTGCTAAGGACACAAAATTTAGAATTATGACAGGTCAAGGTATACAAATAATGCGAATTTTATTAAATTCCAAACATTTCCACTTTGGGAAATATTTTTTCGCACAATTGATTCTGCTAGCGATGAAAAAAAAGCATTTATTGGATATTCATCATTGTGAATTTTAAGACTCAGTATTGGGGCTTCAACAAACGTAAGGCTGAAAAAATGAATTTTGTTTAATACTTAACGAGAAATCGAAACCGTTAGAAAGCCAAAAAGGTTAGTTTAGAGCCAAAAAACAACATTTTTGTACTTATAAAAACTGATTTTTTCATTATATTAAAAAACATTTTTCTCTCGTTTGCGCGATTCATTTTCTTTTCCAAATATACCCACATATAAAATCAAACGCGCATTTACATTAGAGAAAAAATGGATTATTTGCAGGTCATTCGAATGGTAGAATTTGCATGATATTTAGGTAAATAATGTTTCTGTTTCCTCCATCGCCATTTAACGCTCTGGCTCGTTAAAAAATTAATTATTCTATGACCTTTTTATATAAATGTAAATTTTTTTCCTATTTCCGAAAATTACTAATATTTATTTGTATAATATATACACTTATTCTAGTTGATTTGTATTTTAAAGCATATTAATGACGCTAAAAATTTCATTGATTACTGGATATATTAAACATTTCAGAATAAACAATATATTTCCATACGGAAACCTTCTTACGTTTTTTTCCGGAACGAGAACATTTAGGCAACAAAACCAAACCGTATCAATTCATTAATATAAATAATTTTAACAAACCCTGGCTTCGCATGAATTTTTAATAAAAAACTTTCTGTCAAGAAAAAAACCGCCAAAACCTGAAACGTCATAGCTAAATAAACCGCTGGCACGAAAAAAATAATCCTTCTCGATTGAAGAAACTGTACAGGTGGAAATATCGACAAGTCGGAAACCTTAAAAACATCATACGAGACAATTTACGGGTGAAGGACGAAAGGAAAAAAGGTAAAACTTTGACGGCGTAGGAGACGAACCGATCGAACGTATCGATAAAAAAATCCCTTTATAGAAATGTATATACAATTTTTTTTCGTATATGCATATATACACTGGTGTCAGATTGAGGTGATTTTTTCGCTGAGGCTACAAAAAATAAACTGTGCCTAAGGGGACAATCACAGAAAAAAAAGTGTTTCAGACATGAGTGAGAGAAAGGGGTATTGAGAAATCCATTCCAATGTTGCCACTTCGACCTACTTTTCCTCGCGACTCATGGGATACCAACCCTCCTTTACCTTGCTTCCAACCCCCCTATTCACCTCTTCCAAAGCCAAGTAGAGGTGGGCGCCTGCTTACGCTAGCGATTTAGCCTCTGCGGCCTCGTACCTAGGCGCACCCCTTCTCAATCCCAGTCGATGTCTACACTATCCTCCAACCCCTCCACCTGAAATCGAATCTACGACCACCTGCTATATATACGTCTCTTCCTCTCGAGATATATATATATATATATACATACATACATACATATATATATATATATACACACATATATATATATATATATACATATATACATACATATATATATATATATATATACATACATACATACATACATATATATATATATATACACATATATATATATATATAACGGATGTATCCCAGGACTGAAAAATTAGCTCTCGTTTCAATCGATATTTGTGCAACTCCCTCGAGGTATCCTTTCCTGGTTTATTTTTCTTTTACGCTAGATATGGTTGATCATAAACGATTACCGGTGTACGTTACAGCTGCGCCAATTTCTGAATTTCTCTGGCAATAATTTTATTCTCTTACGAAGCAGTGAGAATAATTTATAAATTTGGTGTCTATGATATAATACTCGCCAAAAATGGAGTAGTTCGCACTCAAAATCAAAGAATAATTGCCGTAAAATTGAAATGCGTCATAAAAAGCATAAAATAATTTCTTTGGACCATTTCATTCCTTCAAAATAATTTCAGATAGATATACTTATTTACTAAAACGGGTTACTGTCTTTGAAAGACTATCTTCGCCATAAGGATAAACAGAACAAACTTCTGAACAATTGCTTCAAGATTTGTTGAGGAACATATTACGTGACTCGCAAAGAAATAAGACGCAGAAAAAAATTTTAGTTTCCTTCTTCAGCGTTGTTATTTAAAAAAATACAGCCATTTCTTCAAATTTTAACAATATTTTAACAAACCGAAGGGACACGTTTGCCACTTCCGTTACTACCGGAATAAATATTAGGCCATATATTTCCCACAGTAGCAATTTTGGCCATCGCGCCCCATAAATTCGCGATACAAGACCAAGAGAAAGATACAGAGGCGAGGATTGCATCCAGAAAAATCACCTCATCATTTTCTTCATTTCAAATGTTTACCGGGATGGTTGTTCTTATGATTTCGTTTCTTTTGGACACCGACGGAACGTAACAATTGAATTGAAGATATCCAACAAAAAAATCTGAAATATGAGATTCATAACTTCGAAACTGAAGAATTTCAGTGAACTGTTCAAAATAAAGACTATCAAATAATATTTTCAACTCAAACGGCACAAAGAAATTTGACAAGAAACAATAAAAATAATTTTTAATGTTGGATAATGGTAAATTAATACGACTATAAATATCCATATGTAACTTTTTTTAATGTATAAAATACCCTCGAGGCTGACATTGCATATAGTTGCCCGTTTTGGAGTTTTATGATATTGTATAATTTAAGAGATTATTAAGTGGCGCTTTTCAAAGACAAGAACGCGGACTAATGAGTATAATTTTAAAAATAATAATGCCAATATATTATCGGAAAAGGAAACTTAACAGTACGTATCTCATAACACGAGTAAGAATTTTTCATTTCGTATTAACGTCGATAAACGCCTGGTACCTCCGGTGTATTTCCCTGCAAATCGTTTCCATATGCTGCAGACACGGCAAATCTCTCATTCAATAATTTCTCACGAGCGCTCAAGCCGTTGCACTGAATTAGTTCATTAATGTTCGCAGTAGACCAAGGGGAAATTTTATGTTTTTAGCTAGACAAGAGGCGGAGGTGAGACTTATAAATAGCCTCGTGTAATTGGGAAATCACTCTGATGAAGAGGTTTTAAAAACAATAACAGTAAAGCATTAAGGCGAGTAAGTATAGAGTTTTTTTAAAGTTTTGATACTGAAGTGCTTATTTTTAAGAAGAACCAGTGCGATACAAAGTTTAAAAATTATATAATGAATATTTGAAATAATACTGGCAAAATAGTTTAAATTAAAATAATCTAGTTTTCAGTGTCCAGAAAAGTGTTTCAAACATAACTTCTAGAAAATTATATTGTCTACAACGTCGACAATAACAAACATTTGCATAAATTAATTCCCAAAGGAGATACTTGAAAACGGAATATGACGAGTAAACCCATACTTTTGTTTGATCAATTTTAGTCAAAACTTTCTCAGACCTTGAATACCTAATAAAAATCTACGAAGTTTGTAGTAATCTGAATATAAGATTTTGTGTCAGAGCTCCCACAAAATTTCTATCAAAAATACACGCATCGCGGAAGTAGTGATAAGGTACACGAGATTTCTTAAAACGTGTATTACCGTTGAAATATTGAATTCGATTTTTTTCACGAACACAATTTCTCCAATGTAGAGAAAGTAGAAATCTGCACTTCAGAGTAAAATGATTATTTAAAACCTTCATATCATACATAGAACTCATATTTCAACGTAGGAAATATTTAGATTTTTTCAAAATTTCTATGATGATAGAATAAAGTGTAATGCTAAATTTTAAGGTCGAGCAAAGCTTTTATCGACCAAAATGCCACTAAAAATTTCTTTTATATCTATTTAACATTAAATATTTCCGAGCTAATGGAAATAATTGCAAACAAACCTCTCATGGCATTATTCTCTATGTAAAACCGAGTAATATTTTAATCATCATCTCTTGTACGTCTCTTCATTTTCTTCGTTGTATGTAAAAGGCGCCGAATCTTAAACATCTCCGAAAATGAGTGTTATATAAATGGCAATGCATTTATTTCCTCGTTTTTTAAATTGTCAATCACATCCTTAACATGAATTAAATATCGTGGGATTCATTATTAGCGACTATTTTGTTTCCACTGATAATTTATTCGTCGAACAAAGTGAAATAGACATCCTTTGTTATCAAATAATATATTTGATAGTATAAAAAGGTAACACTATATATTATAACTCAGCGTTTCCCAACCTTTTGAACTCCGCGGACCACATCAGCAATCCTTCCAGGCCTTGCCTACCACCTCATTCCTTACGCTAACCTACTTACTGTATCTACGTTTAAGAAAATGGGTTATTTGGTTACGTAGTTTATTTGACTATTTTTAAATAGTAGTATATTACACACGTTTCTGTCTGTTTGAGGATCACCTGATTATTTTTTGTTTTATTCCAAGAATTATTTTCAACACTTTTACAGGAGATTTAAAAAAAATATGAAATAGTTTTACAAACGTCATTAATAACAATATTCAATACCTGTGTTAGTATAAAACTTGCTTAACTTTTCCCAAAAAAATTCCAACTGAAAAACTAAATTTTGGAAACTGCCGCGGACCACCAGCAAAACCTTCGCGGACCACAAGTGGTCCCCGGACCATAGGTTGGGAAGCGCTGTTCTAACTCACAGTTAATAGTACGGTATTAAACAAGTATTAAAATCAAAGATATCGCGACAAGAGCACAGGCAATAACTAGAACAATAAAACATAATAGCCAAATTAACTACCGACACATATGAGGTCTAAAAGGGAGGCTAAAGATAAGTTACACTATCTGAACGAATAAAAAACAATTAAACAGTCAAAAGAAATGCGATTGCAAATTATTATCATAGTTGCCAAAATAAATTTGAAAATGTCGCTTAATCCAACCAAAAAAGTAGCTTAACTCAAAGAAAATGTAGCTTAAAAAATCGTTAAAAATAAAACAGCGTATAAATACTTCAAATAATTCGTATTAATCTAATTGTTATGCTTATTATCTATTTTATAAATGAATATCAATTAAGATAATATTTAATCATTAGTAATAAGTGACGGCGAATTTTTGCAAGCCTTTTATTAATAAAAATAGAATAGATATTTACATTTATAGGTCAAGCTTATTTTATAAGTAGAAAAATAAAATACCGTAAATACCCGCGTATAAGATGCTGGGAGGTTTTCCGCCTCATATTTAATGATTTTTTACATACCCGCGCACAGGGGCGGCCCGAATAATTTTGGCGCTCTGGGCGAAATAGCACTCTAGCGTCCCCCTCCATAAATGATTGTTGAGATAATTACGAAGTAAATGTTAATTTATTCATCGCTCTGCAAAGATTATAGATAAAGGAAAAAATAATGAATGTCTGTTCGGCGGTATAAATCGGTATCCAATATTTATTCACTTGCAAGTAATGCATAGATAAGATGGTCGAATTAGCGCCCCCAAGATTTTGGCGCCCCGGGCAGCCGCCCGGTTCGCCGATGCCTTGGGCCGGTCCTGTCCGCGTATGGCAAGCATTCGTTCCTAGAATTTGCTATCAGTCACTTATTTATCGTTTAACTGCAAAAATGTTGCGTTACCTTGTCAATACCATTGCGACATGATAAATCAATCTATAAAAACTTACAGTCGTCCTCATTTTTAATAAGGGGAATAAAACTTTTGGATTTTCGGAAAAAGTAAGCTTCATTTAAGAGGCGGATGTCCAATAATCATCAAAATCCCAGTCGACTTAGTATTTAAGGTGTTAATAAAAATCATTGCCTAATTTCTACACCGAGAAGAATACCTTCTTTAATTTTTAATAGAAATAATTTTTTCTGTAATTTAACTGCGTTTTACGATGCATTCTTCAACGTAAATTATAATGAGATCTTTCAATATTAGTTTAAAATGTCTTTCAAATATCATAACTGGGGAAGTAACTGTAGAAATACTTTACGGTTTATTAAAACTTGTATAGGCTTTAATAAAGGTGTCATAAAATTATTTTTTTGGTTTATGTTGTATATTGCATTTATTTCTGCTTACATAAAGCAATATTTCAATTTGACACTAGATTAGTAGAAAATCGTAAAGTTAGTGACACGTCGCTAAACATTAAAAAAAAAGTCGCTAAAGGAAGTAAAAAGTCGCTAAATCTAGCGACAAAGCCGGTAAATTGGCAACTATGGTTACTATTAACCAAAAAATGCGATATAATAACCGTACCCGCTAACGCCTACAGACGTGAAACGTATGAATACACAATAAGCGCGTTGGAATCACAAAGTCACCATGTTTAGGCCAATCATGAATATTTGATCTCAATAGGAGCGCTATCATTGGCGACCGGCCTTGACCTTTTATTCTCACCCATTTCATGGCTATGCCTTATCCTTACCATTTATTTTATAGAAATCACTAACTCATCTCAATGAAAAGTGGTTTTACGGATAATTAATTCGAATTAAAGTAATTTATGATCATGGTAGCTGAAAATATTTCCTCAAATTTTGACAACTGACGATTGATTTAAATGATTCTTGAAAAACTTGATTTAAATTTTTTTTTTATTTTCAAAGCTAGTGCTTAATCTTCCTGTACCTGGTTTCGAGAATAACACATCGTTTTAAGTAGGTTTGAAACTGACCCGCGGCAAATATAACTGTTACCGTGTGATTCTCCGTCGCTTATTGGATTTCTTTTCCCTTGGGGAGTCCTTTTGCGGTCGGCATGGCAGCAAGGATGGTCGAGGCGAGCGAGGTCAAGAGGAGATGAAGTCGTTACGAAAGATTTGATTTTTTTTTCGAGGATAAAAAAGATGGAATTCCGTTGGTGTTATAGTCTATCGATTTGTAATTCCCCCATATGTCACGTGTTCATTTCGCCTCATTTTAAACTTGGGAATTTTTAAACTAAAAAAAAAAACTATCCAAGTAGATGAATCTTAAGTAATGCTCGGTTATACCTGATGCAAGTTTCTTAGAAAATGTTTATTAAAATGGTTATTGGTAGTAATTTATCTGAAAATTGCTACTGCACAAGTAAATGGCCTAGTACAATAGTACATGATAAAACAACAGGGGTATTGGTTGGAATCTTAAATCAATCATTATATAAATGGAATCGAATGATATTGCCAGATGATGTTGTCCATTTTTTATTGTACAATTTTATTCTACGACCTATTTATAGATATTTTAACTCACGAGTTTTTTATAGGAACCAATCGAACAATAATCATTCGTCACTATTATGGTTAAAACCCAATTACAGCGGATTTGTTCGCACATAAAGAATTTTCAAAAATTTTCTCCATATCAATTACTTTTCACTTCTATAAAATGAGTGGCTTATAAGTACTTCAGTGTACATAAATTTTCACGAATCGAGGAGAATGACGCAAAAATGAATTTTATTCTGGTATTTAAAAGGCAAAAATGGCTATTCCTAAATTTAAAAATAGGGAAATATGGACAATTCTTTGCAAAATCTCTGAAGGATTAACTTTTAAAAGCAACAATATAGGGTTAACTAACTTATCCAAAAACGTTCTTAGGATTATAAATAGAAAATATTTCACCAAAAGATTTAAAATTTAGAAAAAACAATATCTGAGTCGAAGATGTTACTCCGAGATCTGAATCTTACTGACATATTTTTTCTAGGTGGATATGTGGAATTCATACATAACAATATGATTATGCTTTATGTTACATATAAACTTCTGACTTTTATAAAAAAATTAAAAAATATAATTCATACTCTAATGTACAAATATAGAATGGAAGATAGGCAATTAAATAATCCCAACTATTATGTGATATTTTTAATGACAATACATTCAGACTTGAATAAATAAATATATAAAATGGAAATATAAATTACCTTCACCAGAAAGAGTGACAGAAAGAGTAAAATTTTATTTCAGAATGTCAACGAAAAAATTCCATTATCATATAAAGATAAATAATTTTGTTACAAAATATATAAAAATTCAACAAGCTCCTAAAATTAAATTAAATCTTACAGATTCTGATGGGTTAATATATATTGTAGGAATATTTTCATGGCGTATATAATCGTTTGTAAATTTTTAAATGAATCTTGTTTTAACATTATTTTATTTTATTCAAAAATGCACGGCGAAAATATTTCTATTTCTTTGGAACGAGATACTGCTCACTTAAATGAAATCTAATTCGCTGAAACAACGAATGGTTTGTCAAATTTCCGAGTATATACTTAACGTTCCTCTTAAAAAGATTACATTAAATGAAATTAGCGACTCAAGGAAAAGGGGATGCAAAATTAATCCACTCAAAATTCAAACAAAGGCAGAAAGAAAATATTTTTCTCTACATTTTATAAGATACTTGGAATAATTATTTCAGTTACAATCAGAAATTAAAGCTATTAATTAATTTCCCAAATAATACCCATTTTAGCTTACAAAATTAAAGTAGCTTTTCTTTGAAAGATAAATAACAAATTTAAATCGGATTGCAGATGTCATCACGATAAATGATGCCCTAATAATTGGTAAATATTTGCTAAAGTTGCATGATATATACCCAGTATTAATTATTATAATCCCAAAACATTTTATCCGAATCTTATTATTCAATAGGCTAACATTTTCGCTTTAAAATTCCATTATATGAATAGAGGGAAAGTCGGAAATATTTCCATTTGAATAAATTTCTTTAGTACCACATGGAAATGTGTACTCGTATTAATATGATGCTGAAAAACATCCAGAGTTAGGGCACGGAGTGCAAACTTTTAGTTAAATTCAAACAAAATTGTTTATGTGTAAATATTTATCCTTTCATTCCTTCACATACAAATATTTAAAGGAATGACCTTAAAAAATTGTCACATTTGTGTGAAAACACCGTTTCTTGCTAAAACTATCTTCCATATTTACCTACTGTAGTGTATCTATCATAATAGACAAACACTCGCTCTTACTCCTTACTCTGCGTATACACTCACGTGAGCGCGCATTGTAAGCTACGCCTACGACTATCAGGCAAACATGCAATTCAATATGTTTGACGGAAGGAAATGGGTTCAGCGTTGATTTGATGATCATTAATGTGGAAACTACACGGAAAAGATTGAAGCATCAAACACCATCAACTATTTCATACAATTATCATCCAAGTATTGGGCCGCATGCCTACGGTATTATCAAATGAACCAATACGAGGCTCATTAATTCCACGACAGTCCCTTCGAGCGCACTCTCGAACCTTTGACATTTTCTAAGTTTACATTTTTTGTTAGTCTTTCGGGGCCGCAAAAGGACACGCGTGTGCAGTTAATCCACAATAAGTTAGCACTTAAATATAAAATGAATCGGTAAACGCGCTTAATAAAAAGGTCGGCTAATGCGCGCAGGAAGAAGTACAAATAAGCCAAGAATTACGGTAATCATAGAATTAAATTTCTTAAATTTATTTTATATAAAGCGCAAAAGGATATATGCAGTGATCGAATTCATACCGACTGTGGTCGTCAATCACGAAATTTATGAGAAATACAGATTAATCACCATAAAATTTTGACGCAATACCTTTGTCATATGTTATGGACGGCGGGATACGTTTCGGTTTCAGATGTTCTGAGAATTTATTACGGACGAGGAAAGGTTACATAAAAATCCGCCTCTTAATATTGAGTGAAACGACAGTGGAAGAGCGGATGCGATGAGTCTACGACATATAACAGGTTAACCCGTACGAGGATATCTCCGTTTAGATCATTATAGAACTGTCAAAAACAATGTACATACGCAAACCGTTTCGAATGCGTCTCTAGGGGCAGTTTAAACTCACCGATCTTGATGACCGGCGGCAGTGCCATTGCTACGGTCGCCAGGAGTCCGGCGATGGCTGCCCATGCCGCCGGTTGCGCGGCGCCCACGCCGCAGAATGTCCTCATTTCGCATCGCCTTATTCGACCACCGGCCAGCGGCGAGGCAGCGGGGGCGGCCGCCACCAATTCCTCCTCCCTAGCCGCCCCCAAAGCCTTCCCTTCATGCCCCAGCCCCCGCCATTAATTCTCCGAAGGGGGCGGCAGCGGTGTTATCAGCCGCCGTTCGACGACTCTCCTCCCGTTTATAATCACCTTTTCTTTCGCACCTTGAAGTATACAAATACGGCGAATATATATAGTATATATTTCCCGATCGACGAACTTCCTCTTCTTACTTTTTCCCTTCCCTATACTCCCGTTGCCTCTTAAAATTCTTTTATTATTATTTTTTGTTTCTGATTCGGGCTTTTTTTCTTCTTCCCTTCCGAGAGCGAGCTGTTTGACTGGAGTCTTCAAAGTGACCTACTATTTCCCTCTCTCCCTCGAGCGGGCAAACCTCTTGACTCCACTACGGCGACTGGCAAACTGCCGGCTTACGCGTGGAAACCCCCACCTCCTCTTTCCCCCAACCTCCTCTCCCCAGAGGCCCTCCAACCCCTCTCACACCTCTATCGGCCACCGTGTTCTCTCCTCTTCCCCCTCTTCTCTCTCTCTCTCTCTCTCTCTCCAACACTCAACCCCGTTCGTCTGCTACACCTCTTTCTCTCTCTCACTCCTTCTCTTTTCTACTAACTAAAAAAGAATTCTTCCCTCTTCCTTGCCGCGTTACTCTAATCTTCGAATAATTTCCCGTTCCGAAAATCTTCCATCGACCGCTCCATCGTTACTTATGAGGATTTTACGATAATTTTTGTCCCATAACGCGACAGAGAAGTTTGCTAACTACATACCTATTCAGGAATCCGGAAAAAAATGTATAATTTTATCGAGGATTTTAAAAGGTAAACAATAAAACTTTCACGTCCGGAGTGACATGGAAACGCCTCGTTAATCCCTCCGGCATTGTTACCAATACCTCGAGCTTCGGAAATTTCCGAAATGTTTTTCAGAATTATAAATCTTATCGCCTAATTAGTTTCAGATTGCTCCATTTCTCTTTAGGCCGCCATAACCGTCATTAAGCCAACAAAGAGTGGGGATGGGCAAGTAATAGGTTACTACTTAGGGTAAATATTTCTCGAACATTTACATTTACTACCCGTCGAATCACCTAAAATATACGACCCCATCCAAAACCCTCGCTATTAAAATCCTCATTTAACGTTTTCATTAATATCGGGCTAAGAAATTACGCACTCTCCGTTCCCTCGAAAACTTCGATCATTAGACAAGTCCCGAAACACCAGCCTCTTCCATCTAAAACTCTTTCTCTCCCTCTCCTCTCCACCCCCTCGCGCGCACTTTCAACCCCCTCCACCTCCTCCCCTTTCCTCTCGGCAAGAAGACGCAGGCCCACTTAATACCAACAGGTGTCGGGGGAAAAGATTCCCCATAAAAACTCCACCTCCTCACTTTAAACACACGACTTTTTCCTCACTCACTCAAAAAAACGAGCTCAAAAGAGCCCAACGTATCCTCTTTCGAGGAAAAATTTTTCAAAAAAACGAAAAGCGCGGTGCGCGTCGCGGCAATAAAATTAATGTGCCAAAATGCTCTTAAAAACATCCGACTTACCCTTCAGGGAGGTGGTAAAATAATAAAAGAATAAAAACAATAAGGCCCGGATTAACAAAATATAATAATAAAAGTCGACTCTTCCCTGTTTTTATCACACGTTCAAACGAGTTTCTTTCGCAGGTAGCGTGCACTTTATGCCGAGTCGAATGGTGTAGTCGAATGGGGCGGTGGAAAAGAGAGGCGTGAGTGTGTGTGCGAGAGTGAGAGCACGCGCGAACTTGCACAGTTGCGCCGGACGGAGCGACCGCTTTGTCAGGCCTCCGCTCCGCGAAAGAGGCGCACGTAGAGAACCAGGACGTCCTTACTCGACGCCTCCTTCCCCTTTTCCCCCCTCCCTTCTCCTCCAACACCCACCCCGGTTAGGAAAGGGATGGGTGGGGTAGGAGTGAAAAGGGTCGGAGTGCGCATGCCCGGTGGGGAAATGGTCGACGATTTTCGTGGGAGGCTTTCCCGTCGCAGCCCGTAGAAGGAGATCCAAAGTTTTCCGCTCAGAGGTTGGCGGAAAACGATAGAAGAGATATGTGACAAAAGAGATTAGCTGCAACACGAAAATCTGAAGGTTTTCGAGAGGGGTAGGCAACCATTCCTACATTGAGGGTTGGGAAATTTTCTGCGATCCTCCTTGGAAGTTACAAACGCATCAGCGCCTGAGAAGCAAGTAAATTCAATTAAGGTCTTCATTCAAGTATAAGCAATTAAAATTGAAAATGTACTTATCTCAGGTATCTCCTGTAAAATAGTCCAATAGTCAACACAAGGATATGAAAAACCATAACCTTGTTGTGGCTAAATAGATAGATACCTAAAAGCACTTTTTTAATTTTCCAGCGCTTAGTTATGAAAATTTTCGGGTTCAAAGTTCAATAATTTTAAAATGAAAATTTTTGTTTAGCATTTCAATATTTAAGGTTTTTCATCCTGATTTTAACAAAAATATGAATTTTTGGGTTAAATTTTACGGATCGACATTCAGTCATAGCTTCGCGGGCGGCATTTTAACATTCTCGGAGGCCGCATATGGCCCCGGACCCAATTTCTCCACTCGTGGTTTACCCTTTAGATTTTTTTACGGTTACACAATCTCTCCATATATTTCCTAGGCCACAGGAACTGCCCCTATCTCTATCCTGAGGGTCGCAAATTTTTTGCTCCTATCTTTTCATTGGGTCTCGGTGTGTTACGCTGATATTGCGAAAAAATGACGAGCGAATTAGTGAAACGATATTTCTTGTTCGGTCCGCCACTCCTGCTGACTCACGCAGATTGATTGATTGCGAGCGAGTCATATTCCTTCATGCGTTTGGCACTGTATCGGAATCGGCATTTTTTTCCTTGGTCAAAGGACCCGTATAAATGGATTTCTTTAATGAGTTTCTTTGTTAGAGTGGATAGTTGGAAAAAAAATTGATCTGAGAAACATGAAATCGGATTAGATCATTGTTCGTCGTAAATCCTGCACGACCCTAAAAGTTTTGATTTCCTTCGATATATTTATCTACAGTACCCTTTACATCAGGAAAGTCAGACTGGCAGCTCGCGAGCCTCATGTAGGCTTTTCAGTGTCTTACTGCGGTACTAATGCTAATTTTTGACTAAAATAAATCGTTGGAGATTTTATATATATACATGTTTCTGATGAGATGGTGACAAGATTTTTTCATTTTAATTGAGGTACAATTGAACGAGTACTCTATGTTATTGTTTTTAATGGCAAAACAGGCGTCCATTCTTTTTCCAAATCTGTCCTTCATTAAACAACTGTAATCCTAATGCTGCCATTCAATAGCATCCATCGATTCAATGCGGCCCCGATGTCTCTTCGAGTTCGACATACCATGAACTTCAATTTATGCTTTTCCTTTATAAATATGTGATTACAACAGAACAAATTCCTATTATTATTTCATTATATATTGTAATTTTATAACCTCTTACTCAAGACGAAGAAGTTCACGTACTTAATTATGATCGTTTAAATTAGTCTGTGAGATGTGCATGAAAATGTATTATTTTAGCGTGAGACTATTCGTAACGATGTGCAGCACAGTACACCTCTCTTAGAAATGTATTAGGGGAAACACGAAAAATATCGTATTAAAGGAATGCAACACGTTTCTCGATAAAAAAAAATGAGAAATTCAATTGATCGCGAACAAATATGTCTAGAGAGGAAAAAGTAGAACGTACATTATATTTTATTATATATCGTTTTAAAAATAACAAATGATATTTTCCTTGTTTGTCTTATGAGCAATACTATACCCGAATACAGCGGCATTCTCTTACACCGACTCTGATTTTCCATTCACTTAAATTTCATAATAAAAAGTGATTTCTCCTTTAAAATCGATTGCTTCAATATTAAATTAACCTACCGATTGGCCAGGAATCTCGACGACTCCATTTGAAATAGTGATAATTAAAATCTGAGGAAGTTAATTTGCTTTCATTTGCGACTAAAACCAATCATAAAACGGATATTTATTTAAGCACACGTGGAAAACGAGTCGTGCGAAAGAATTAGGAATCCTTATTTGTGTGAAAAATAGAACGAAAGACTTCGGATAATCTGCGTCTAACAGTTCGTTAATTCCGCGAATCAAAATCTTCTTCTTTAGCTCCCCTCGTGAGACAAACGTCATTTTCCATATATTTATCGGAATAAAATAACCTCCATTTTTATCATTTTTCAAACATTTTCCTAACTATACCCTCCGAACCATCTTCTTTATTTTCAGCTTTATCCTACTGCATTTCCGTAAATCCCCAATAACGATTCTAATTAGCAACGTCTCCTACCCTACGGTCTCGTATTTTATAAAAACGAGAGTTTGCAAATGGAGTCCTCATAAAAGTGCCAAAATAACGATTTTCCGAACAAATGATGACGGTTAATCTCGATACCGAGGTCCAAAACAAAAACGTCCAAAATACATAAATGTCCAAGTTAAAATAAGGTCAAAACCAATTAGTCAAAAGTAATAAAACAAAAGATATAATAATGTTCAAATAACAGGAAAGTCCAATAAGAAACATTCACAAAAACTGATAGAATTCGAGCTTTTCAGGAATAAAAGAGGCCAGTATCGGACACACACGGGCTTTACTAGTATTTACCAGATGTTCAGATGCAGCAGAGTCCAGATACCAGCCAATATCCGCCACAGTGACATCTTCGACACTGAAAGCGATGCTATATAGTGTCTTATTTGCCATCCATTCCCGCAAGGTGAGCGCCACTTCCTGACTTCGTTCCGTTTTCGAAGTCCTTGCGTTGTGGCAACGAAACGGGAAGTTGCTGCTGCAGCCTCCTCTTCCAGATACTCGCCCAACCCCTCTACTACTGCCTCGACCACGCCGTCCTCGAGTCGAACGAATTACGAAGGCCGTTGATTGGTCCATCAACTGGTCCTGCTGCTGTCCACTTCGATTAGCTGCTTCATCCAGGAGCCGACTTTTTACAAATGACAGGGTTAGATTCTCCTGTGCCATAGTCTCTATTGCAGTCACTACCATTTTATACTCATCTGGCATAGTCAGCAGAAGGTTGCAGACGATGTCAATTTCATCAGGATTGGCTCCAGTGGCTTTCACTTCTCGAATCTTCTTATCAAATGCCACGAGGTGCGATTCCACGGTGTCCGTTGCCGGATTCAGTTTCATTGTCAGTAGCTCACGTGACACACGTAGTCTACTGGAAACACTTCCATGATGAAACGTGTTTTCCAATCCTTTCCAGATATCGTACGCTGTTTCCTTTTCTTCGGCATATTCCAAGTGACTGTCAGCTATGAAGCGTACCAGATAGGCTTTGGCTTTCTTATCCGAAGATTCCTTCAGAGCATATTCGGCAGTTGTCTGACGCTGTTGCTCTGCCGTTGCCGAGCTTTTCACTACGTCCAAAGTTAAAGGCGTTCGCACGAAGTGTAACAATTCGTTTTCATCGAGTAAAGTTTCCATGCGAAACCGCCAACTGTAGTAATTAGTTCCGTCGAAGAAGGGTATTTTAATTTCTTCCGCCATGTCAACGTATTTAACTTCTCGACGATTCAATTTTGACGGACAGTAGCGTTAGTTAAAGATTGTGAGTACACCTGGGCCCATAACGTGATAGAATTCGAGATTTTCATGAATAAAAGAGGCCAGTATCGGACACACATGTGCTTTGCTAATTAATACCAGAACAACAGACCCGATACAACAGTCGACAACGATTTACGATCACTCAAGAAAATAAATGTATAACGATATGAATAAATTGCTTTCCTCAACAAAAATTAAGTCCGAAAATCAGAAAACTAACGTATATTATGCGTACCAATTGAATATTTAAGAGTCATGTATGTACACATAACAACGTAACGTAACAACGTAATCATATCTACGGTTTCCCTGTTGGCTGCATTAACAGTATTAGCCTCGTGCAAGTGAAAGTTAGTTCCATCTGAGATAATTTGTATTTCGTCCAAATTTCGACCAGTTGTGCAGCCAGAATTGCATTTCTTTCTTTCCGTATAACGCCAGCAAATTATGTCTTTATACTGCCAGTGCTTGTATAAATAACCACGGTATTGAAGTAAAGGCTAACCCTTTTGTGACTGGATAATTTGGGCCAAGACAAATAGGGGTTTTTATATAACTAAAAAATAACCGTTATATGTCAATATTTTTTTAAATTGTTGTATAAATAACCATGACATTGAAGTAAAGGTTTACCTTTTTGAGACTGGATATAGAAGATAAAATAACAGATATGAATTTTTAATTTTTTAATTATTATAGTAGCACAGTACTAAAAAAATTATTGTAATTATTTTTTATTATCTTTGGAAATTGTTTGTAGGACGTTATCGTTTCTGACATTTTGACTTTTGGACATTATTGTTCAATGGACGTTTTTGTTTTGGACATTTTGACTCTGAGCCCATGTATTCATAATGTCCTGCATAACATCCAATTAATATTTCATAGAAGTGACAACTCGCGAATTTGAAATCTAGAATTAATGACATTTGTAAAAACTGGAACCATAGGGATAAAATATGAAATTGATCCCTATAAAGATTATCTGCCTAACATATGCGAGGTTGAAAGATTTATATACAAAAATATTATCTCACAAATGTTTTTCAAAGCATGGGAGTTGTTAATAGATTTTTGCTATCTTTATATTATGTTTAATCGAGTGAGTTATAGCCTAGTGAAATTATTCAGTTTTGACGATAGTTCTAAAATATTTCGTAAAATAAAATATATATTTTATAAGCTTGTTACTCAAAAAACCAATTTAAAAAATTTGAATTTCATTATTTGCTACAAAAAAGAGAAGGTAAGACCTTAAAAACTGCTTCACTAAAACAAATAACTTCAATTCACAGATATATTTGTTTGCATTGTGACTTTTTCAGATGACGAAGCCTAGTCGTGAATTAACGTTATTCATCAATCAAAAATGTAATAAGAAATCATAATGGACACGCGCGCGGGCGCACGCATCTCACTCACACACACACAAGTACACACACTACATTGATACGATAATGGATTTTCTAATAATGACTTTGTCAGGGTACTGCAGACCATAAAATGTATTATGTTTGAATAAATGAACTCACAACTTGTCATATTTCTCATTATAACTCCATCCTATAAAATAGAGATAAATATCGGTTGGTCAAAAATAGAGTAATTCGACAGAGTTCATCGTTGGAGCCCAAGAGCTGTTTGAACAAATGCCATTCTTAGAAAATTATAAAACCAAACTTTCTCTCTGTAGGTAACCGAACAATGACCAATAAATGCATATGTATTTTGTTTATCAGAGAATTTCCAAATGACATATCCATTCTGCATTGGATTTTATTTAGCTTTAGCATTATATTTCAGCGTATACTGTTTCATGGGAGAACCTTTCCCTACTTTCACCAATGACCGCTACACGACGCCGTGTTTTACGGCTATTTTTTTATGTATGTTCACTTTTTGTGCCTCGTCCCTCCCGCTTTTGGTTCGTCTTTTTTCTCTCTTTTCCTTTTTTTTACTGACGCAAACAATCCTTTCTCCCTCTTTCTCCGGCCGAACTTTTTATTCAACGTCCTCACTGAAAGTCAAGTCATCCTTACTCGCTTTATTCCCAGAGTTTTTAGAACGTCTTTGAAGGCAAAAGAGAAGGAGTCAGCGGATATCAATCAGTCCCGTTTTGATTACTAGCTTCGGCTTATATTACAAATGATCGTGTATCGAGAAGAAGAAAATGACAATATTATAAGAAAGTCTGGTCCATAAAAGGAACTCCAAATTTCGTTATTTAAATGTAAATTTTATTGATTCGACGGTTATTTCCTTCCAACTGTCTTGAATTTATTTCAGCTTTCATTAATGTCGTAAAGCAAATACATAACAGGAAAATTGAAAAACTATTTTCTCCAGCCATAAAACGAAGACTGTTACATCAGATTTAATGTATAGTCTCTTTGTATTCGACTGTTGTAGCCGTAAATTTGTGAAATTTCACGTTAAAAAATCAAAGACCGAATTTTTGAAAACATATTTACTTAGTGAAATCCACTACTAAATTTAAAAAACTGTTCCTCTTTCTAATTTCGTAGTGGAATTTGTGTTAAGTCGTTCGAAAAATGTTTTTGCAAATTTTAACTCTTAGCTTACGTTTTCGTGTTGTTTTGTTAGTTTGAACACTTATACGCTTGATTTTAAGATTTCATTAATTGGAAGCCAGTTTTCCCCCAAATTCTTAAATAAACATTTGGTAACCCCATATGTTTACACGAAAATTACTCAATTTACCATAAGGATTAAAATAAAATTATATTAGAATTTAACCTCTAGTCAATTCTTAGTGCCAAATGGTAGGTGAAAATATTAAGTAACACAAAATAAAACTAAATAAATACTACATAATTTTGAGAAATTGAACGTTAGGAAAATGCGTTATTCAGGGTACACAAAAGGTCTCTGTACGCTTGGCTCGCGTGTACTGTTTGTATGTCTCTCTATATTATAAAATCGTAGTGGCCATCATGATGCGTAACGCTCTAATTTTGTAAATAACTCGATTAGAAATAGACTTAGAAGCCTGAAAATTCGCATTATTTCAGTGTTAATGAATCTCTACGTTATAACTAAAAGAATTTCGAACAAGATCACGGGTTCGACTCCAGAGGATGAATGTCGTTTCATTCTTTTACTCTTTAAAATATCTTAAAATTAAGTTATCGACACGAGATTTTCGCTAAAACACTCAAAATGAACGAGGATGCTTATGATTACCGTAGAATACTCAATCTCATTCGAATTCGCTCATATATTGAATTTATATGCGAGTTTTGGTAAATGTTTTAACATTTCAATAATAGGATTCCATGGTTACCGATATTGTTGTCCTCGGTAATTTCCGTGCATATGCACTTAAATAAAGGTTTAAAGATCGAAAATAAGATTAAAACTTGCTCGAAATGACCGAAGATATGAATTTAATAAAAATAAATTGGACGCAGTATTCATGTTATTTATATTTTTTATCTATATTATACTAAAATCCTATTTCTGGTTCTCTCTCTCTCTCTCTCTCTCTCTCTCTCTCTCTCTCTCTTTAACGCTCTATACCTCAGCCATTTTTAATCTCCGGGAATTTCAGCCCTCTTAAGTTCATTTTTTATCGAGTTATTCAACTAATTTTCTTAATTTGTTATTAAAAACCAAACATACATCCCTTATAAAATATATTCATTAAAGTCATATTCAAAACATATTCCCGTTAAACTAATCTAAATCTAATAGGTACATGGTAGGATGGAAGAAACAGCGAGCGAAGGGATGGGTGGGGGATATTGGCGAGCGTCAGCGAGCAGGGGGCTTTTCCCCTAGTAATTAATAATATGTATGCAATTTAATAATCTAGTATACAGTTGACTTTTTTAACACCTTGCCTATGACACAAAAATTTAGAACGATAAACTTTTGCAATAAAAATCTCTATCCGTATATGATAAAATATCTAATTGTTTATTAATTGTAAGTGATTATTTTTCAATGATTGATTTATTATGATACTATACAGTATTTTTGCCTAAATAATAAAAATGTAAATTTAATATTTCACAATTTTTTTAGGACGGAAATGAAGCAGGCCTTCATTGCCTTCGAACCATTGGTCCAGTAATTGACAGTAAAAAAATAGGATTATTTCCAATTAGAGATTGAATTAAAGGATCATCAATCATTGCCGATCAAAAAAATACTCTCAGCATTATATCGTCGGTTTTTTTAAACCTAAGTCACTTGACATATGATTCCGTTCCCTTTCGACGATTTTTGTATCTCGTGATATATCCTTCGTCTCCATCGCATGGAGATCTTAATAATAAGGAGGAAGAACCAGAATGACACATCGCGCACTGGTGTGGCGCGTGACAGCAGTAAAAATGAATTTATTTCGAAATCATCGTTGCAGAAGACATCACAATACGGCATAATAATGCCGTAGAGATGTGAGTTTTTGTGGTTTAATACGGTTCAATTTCTCTCTCCCCTCATACATCCACTGTATAAAGTATATGACGGAGAACGATTAAAGCAAACTCGCAGGAGTTGAAAAACTTCTAAAACTATTAAAATGTAACGAAGAACATTTTATAAACGAATTAATTGTAATCGAAAACTACAAAAAAGTAGGAGAATAACCGTAATTTAAAATTATGGTACTCACAGATTAATTAGCACTTCGATCAAGTTTAAACACGTAAATTGGGAAATAAAATATTAAATCTTGTAAACATCACAAGAGTCGATGTTGGAAAATAAACAAATACAAGTAACACCTACGGTGTTACACGCATTTACTGGACGACAAGCGATAAAAAAGAACATCTTCGACGGTATTTGAAGATAAGGCCAATCAAGATTTTTTCAATTCTCTAGTTTTCGCATAAGATAGTGCCGAACATCGCTATATTTGCCACCGCACCACGGTTCGTTTCACGGTCTCAGTCACCTATGCATAATGCACTTTAATGCTCCGAAGCACAGCACGATTCCATTGCGCGCCCTCTTCACGAGTAAGATTAACTCGACCCGTTGTATTTGTTTTATTTTTCAGAGTGATCCCACAAGTAAGTTCTTGAACATCCTTACTCGTACGATCCGCACTTTCTTAATAATTCATAGGAATTATCACGTTAAATTTAATCCTTTGATATAGATTTTATTATTTCTTGTTTAAATTGAAATATTTATTGAGAAATCTCTAAAATAAGTTTCTTCCGACACGAAATATTTTATGGTTGTTCATAAAGAGGTTAATATAAATGTTAACTGCGAGAGGTCATTTTCCTTATGACTGTTGTAAGATGCCATATAATTCTTATAAATACTAATAGCTACGTGACCACTTAAAATACATATTACTACTGGTTTTTGTAACTAATTTTTTTGATGATATAGAGAGTGGGCTCATATATGCATATATATTACTGTACCTTCAGCAGATAGTTTTGTGAGTATATATTAAGACGTATTTTATGCATTATCCTGCCTCAGGATTATTCATTATGTCTAATCATACAATCAATTTAATCTTGGACACTGTGTCGTTAGCACTAATCACCATGTTAGGTATTAGATAAAATAAAGGAGTAAAAGAAACATCAAAACTGAAAACCTATTAAATCATTCTTACAAGCTTTTTCAAGCCGATTTATTTATCAAATTAGCCTCGAGCACGAATGAATGCGACAAAAAAATGTAGGCAAATGATCTCGAATACTCGGCGCCGAAACATGAGGCCGAATAATAAAAATATTAAATCAAGAGTGATATACGTTTCGCGGAGGAAATAATTTTTGAGGTGACTTTTTTCGGATTGGGATTGGCACCATGACGCGTGAGTGGGCTGCGTCGAAACCTTAAAATATGTTCTCGCGTGATTCCGATTATTGATCGTCAGCCATGCGTGAAATGACGGGAGGGCGCTAATTTAATTGAGAGTCAAATTTCCGGATACCAATGGAAATGATAAATCAAACCGAATTTTTGTGTGCATAGGAATTATTCCCACTACGGAAACAATATTGAGGAATTTCGTGTTTCAACATAAATCTATCAAGGTTTCTTATGAGTCCTTCAGTCAGGTCTTGGCTATAAAAAAAACTTAATGAGGTTAAGTGCTGTTACAGGAAGGACCTTGGCTCATTCAAATGCATTTAATTTTTTTAGGAAAATTGGTAGAGCGTAGTAAATTCTTGAACTTCAATAATCCCTCTTTGACTCAAAAAATAAGTTCATAATATGAAATGTAACTTGAATGAAATTGTAAATTTACACAGGGAGTTTTATTTCATTTGCATAATGTCGTTTCACAAAGTGACACCTCCTTTGGCTAACTAAATCTTAGACACATTAAAGATGAATTTAATAACGCTGGTGACGGCTGCCTGATAGCCAAAATGTGAAAATGATTCTTGCATAAAATCTTTATGGCTATTGGAGAAGCTGAGATAATTTCTTTTTTCAAATCAATTTCCAAGTGCTCAATTTTTCAGTTTGTTTTTAGCCCTAAGACGAGCTCGATAATGTCTTATCTTGTGGTTTGTCCGAAAATTCCCTCCAAATTAAAATGCTTCCTATAAAAATGAAAAGGACTTAATCGTAAAACCCTCTGTAACGAAATTCATTACGTACTCATAAAGTTAAAGGTATATAGATGAAAATCAAGTTGTCTAAAGTGTTAAGGGACCAATATATTAAATAACAAGAAATAATGATTGAATAAATGAAGTGAGAAGGGAAGCGGCTTTGGTCTGCTGACAGCTTTTTGAGTGTATTTAAGGGATAAGTAAAGAAGATACTAGGAAATTTAATCATCTTTACAAAAAATGAATGAAAGAAGGAATTTTGTTTGAAGATATCTTAAAGGAAAATTCAAGTCTGTAGATTTAAGGACCTAAGAATATCAGTTTAATATTTCATGCGACTGAGACGAGATGATTAGAATAAAATGAATAATGCATATCGAAGCATCTGTCGAAGTGATCCATTAAGAAGGGAATGGTTAGACTCATGTTATTATTATTATTATTAGGGAGGAAACTTTTAATATAATGAGGAGGTGTTCAATTGATTACAAAATTATGATAAGGCAGTATAGGAAATACGAAAAAACTTGTTTATATCAATTTTTAAAGAGTAAATCTTTACAAAAAAGATTATGAACTGGAATAATCGAAAGTGAAATAAAATTATGAATGACTTTTTATTCGTCTCAAGCTCTATCTGAATTACAGCAAATGTAAAATGTAGAGGTTTAGAGTGCACAAATAAAAATATTTTTGCGGCAAGAAAGAATGAATTAATGACAAATTTAAATAGGATTTCGTAAATTCCCAGAGAGGGGAACTTTTATGCCCGAGAAAAAGATAAGAAATGTTTTTCATTGTGAATGTTCAATAATTGTGTTATGGAAGTATCACAGGAACGCAGGGTGTTTCAATGCATTGGATTGGATTCAGTAGTTTCACAAACTGTTCATTGATATTTTTAAAAACATTGGATATAAAAACTTGAAATGATGATGAAGTCATTAAAACATTTTGTTCAATTTTTTTAGAATACGCGGGATGTAAAACTGAATTATTTTAGAAATTCCAAAAACTAACATCTCATTTCCTGAGATGAGACTGATATTCAACATTATTTCTTCTCCAAAGAAATTAAACTGATTGTGAGCTACATTTGCAATCGCAGGTGAAGTATTTTGGATTTAAAAATATCAAAGTAGTCATATAATATAATTAGCTTCCTTTTACAGCTAGGGTTTCCCTATTACTTTTCAATTAATTAATATACATTAATGTGACTTTAGAAACATATTTAAATTCATCACTTAGCGTTCAAATTCAAGTATGCATCCCATCTAATTTACTTGGATGTAATTGCTTCAGTTTTCTGAGTTCGTTTTCGTTTACTTATACTTCGTTAGACAAAAATAAATATAATTTTCTCCTATTGCGAATTCTGAAACTATAAAATTCCAAAGATTATATCATTTAGCAGTAAAAAAAATCAATTCGACTCTTTCAACCTTTTTAATGAAGTTGAATGATAATTAAAATCTATTATTTAACCATCACTCACAATTTTTCGAAGAGATCATTTCCTCGTATATTTCTCTCAAATAATGCTAATGCTATGAATATTATTATTTCTCGAAAGAATATAATGGCTTAACCTCATTCACGTTTCTCGATATTTGAATGATATTATATTCCTTTTATTTATTTTATCTTTCAGAGTATAAATATGAAATGAGAAAAATGTAAAAAACTGGTAATCAATTGATACATTTAATATACGCTTTTACAAAAAGCTATCTACGTAGTTTGACCAAAAATTACCAAGATTTTTATCCGATGCTCATTCAAAACGATTCTTAAGTAATTATTATAAATTATTCAATAAATTAAAGAACATAATCGATCATTTTCATTTTTAACTTTCTCCATTATTTTAATGAATTATTCGTGCGATACAAATTAAAGCCACATCAAAATGAAAGCTATATTCATTAACTATTAACGCAAAATCTTTTCTAAAAAGCAATTCCGTATGCTTAAAAAGATGTATGAATCCATCAAACACAATTCAAATCCCAAAACATCGGTCTTTCGTAGGATACAGCTAACAAATAGCTTACAATTGAAGACGATAATGGGACAGAAACGAACGGCGAAATGGTATTACCGCTTTCAGTTTTGGCATCGCTGAATTCTCCTTAATACGTTGATCAGGGATACGAGGTTCGGTATTGTGAGCATTGGTCGGGATTGCCCACAGCAGGTGCATTGGAGGTAAGCATAATAGAAGGCGGAGATACGGAGTTGCCGAGAAATAAAAGATAGGTTAGGACGGGCGGAATAATAGGGAGAAGAACGTGAGGTGAGGGGAGGGGAGGAGGGAGGGCATCGGAGATACAGACCGTAATGCAATTGGCATCCGGTCGTCCAATAGCCTTCAGTTAATTGGATTCAATGGACCATTTACAACGCGGCAGACTGGAGAAGAGAGGTAGATAAAAGGTGGAAAGAGAATGGGAAACTGAATGAAAAAATGGAGAGAAGAGCAAATTATTTATTTTATTCACGGTGTAAAGTCATAGGTTAAAAGGGACGAGATTTCTCCATAGAATGAGGAAATCGACGATTTTAGCCGCTCCATTGCGCAGAGAAGTAGCCAAGTTAGGACAAATTATATCAAACAGAAAATAGAGCCTTTCGTGCAGAACGACAAAAAAGATTCTATTGGGAGACTTTCATTCCAAGACCTATGGATGAAATCAACGTGATTTTAAAATTTATAACGTTGATGGAGAAAATTGGGAGGAAATTTATGGAGTGCCAGTCTGAGTGTTTATTGATGTGAATCAAAAATAGTAAATATGTACAAAATATACCGAAAGAGTTAAAAGGCTTTCAAAGCTTATACAATAGTTTATCATAATATTAAACTATATGGATCAATTGTATTCGGGTGATTATTCATATATTGACCAACATAGATGGTAATAAAAACTTCTTTGCGGTAAAATATATAACTGCTGTGGTAGTTATTACCATATTATATATTAACAAAATATTTTTATGGTAATGAACGAAATAACGTTTACGTAAATACTGTTTATAAATATGTATGAACTCTCCGCTAGTTGATTCTCTTGCAACTTTTTTATTAGAAATTAATCGACGAATTTCTTCCTGAGCTAAGTCATACACATATATATGAAAACGGCATCTAACAGTAGCAGTAATATGCATAATAGTTTTTAAATATGATAATGATTACTTTGTAATTTTTACCGCTATACACCGCTGTCGCTGGAATGCGTATAACTGTAGAGTGGCTCTCTCTGACGGCGAACGTGAAAACTAATTGAAAACTTCGACCGGGATGCAGAGAGAGCTTCTCGTTCCCTTCCCTGCGCTAGTCTACTTATAAGGGCCTTCTAAAAGTATATAATATTTTAGTATTCTAATAAATGGCAATAGATACTAGATATATTTTCTTCAAAATCTTAGAAACCCTAATTTAAATCCGAAATATAATGGTCATTAAAATTCAGTTTAGTATTAGGATTGTGTATGTCTGTATCATATAAATTAAGCATAAGGGAAGATAGAAGGATGTGAGCATAATTCCATAACATAGTTTTTCTAATAGATAAACTTTCCTTATGCAATATAATAACCCAACAGCGGACAAAATAATTACACTAAAGAAATCAGGTCCAAGTGAAATGTATGTTTGATGAAATATTTGCAACTAATGATCATAATTTATAATGTTAAGCGGTATAGATACTTATTGTTTACCTTCAATTTTAGATTCAGTAAACGGTATAGTTGAAGAATTACTAGGGTATAGCGTGAACTACTGTATTATAAAAGAGAAAATTTCTGTATGATTTAGCCGTTGGAATAATAGGTCTTTCCTCCTGGGATTCTTTGAATAAAATTAAATTCTTCAGTTCTCGTAAAAATGTCAACACGAAAAAAATCGATATAACCAACAAACGCTTTTGTCCTAGTTGTTCACGCGTCGAAGAATAGACTGAATGAAAAAGAGTGAACAAAAGGTATGATGCAAGGTTTCATAATATAAACCTCACTGGTAAATATGTTTACAACTGCTTTTGATGGGATTGAAAAAGGCATGATTTAAGGAAAATAAAAACGAGTACACTCTTTTCAGGGCTATGAAATTCATTTCAAGTAAAAAAACGCTTCGCAGTTTATATAAAGAAGGCATATTAAAGCCATATTTCAAAAAGTTGTTCATACATACAAAAGCATTGCTTTTGCTGGCCATTTTCTCATATGACTATGGTTTATAGGTGCAGCAACGTCAATTGAAATGAAGGCATATTCTTTAAAGTTGCACTCTTAAATAATGAAATGGCTGCAAAATGTGCATACTTTATCCACTTTTTTACGTTATAGAACATTCAAACGCCGTTCATGCAGATAAAAATGAATTATTTCGATATTTAAATAGAATTTGAGTAAATATATCTGACGGAAATTTATCTATTAAAACCATTTATGAACATGAAACAGAGAACATTTTAAAGATATAATATGGACATCGGAGAGAAAATAAATGTAAATATATATCAGGAAAAACAAGAAATATCGAAAAGTTTAGTTAGAAATTTAGTTCAGGATATGGGTAGGTAAAAGTGTGAAAGGAGATATGTCTGATAATAGATATAGAATGTGAATAAAACATTGAAAGGTTCTTTCGCAGATATGAATTATTCCTGGGAGCCCTTCAAAATCATACCAAATTTGATTCAAGTCAATAGCAGGACTCAGGAAATTACGCGTAGTTTAACGTTTTAATCGGCCGCCATGTTGAATCAAACAGGCAGACGGAAACAAAATCCCGCGCTGAACGTCCTCTTCCTGTCCCCTATAATCGTACCATACTTGGTCGGAATCGGTTGAGAAATGTGGTCGTGCATAAAGGGACAAACAATTGGCCGCCATTTTGAATCAAGTGAACAGACGGACACTAAAATTCCACTTTGACTTATCGTTGGCACCTCCTACAATCCTGTCAAATTTGGTTGGAATCGGTTTAGAAATGTGGGCGTGCATAAAAGAACAGACAGACAGATAAAAAGAGACTTACTAAAATATAGTGATGAAAATGTTCCTGAGAGAGCAAAATTAAATTTTGAAGGCAATCATTTAGTATTTAAAAAATTAAATAATAGAACGAGTAACGACGGAGATTTTTAAAAAATATGTTAACAAAGATATTTCAAAGGAGGAACAAGCGAACGTCGAGTGGCGTCTGACAATATAATGAATACGAAACTATTTTATTTTCTAATAAAATTGAGCTCACGGAATAATGACACGCAAGGTAACTATGGAAACGCCTCGCAGCAGGAGCAAAGGAAGCGAGCGTAGGAGGCCCCGAACTCGGGAAGAGAATGAGCAACACAAGGGCAGTATGTGAGGTAAGAGAAGAGGCGAGAGAAAGAGGGGGGGGGGGAGAAATAATAAGAAAGGGCAAAGGAGGGGGAGAAATGAAAAAAGTATGGAGAATGAGGGGAAGGAATAAGGGAGATAGGTAAACGAATGAGGAGAGAGGGAATCGGAAAGAGGCGGGGAAAAGGAGGGAGAGATAGAGAGAGAAACATAGTAAGGGAAAGGGAAGGAGGAAGCAACGATGAAGAGAGAAAGAATGAGAGGGAGGGAGGCATGGCGATATGGAAGTAGAGATCGAGGTAGAGAAAGGAAGAAAGAGGAAAGGAAAGAGGAAGAGTGAATAAGAGGGAAAGGGACGGGGAAGAAGAGAAAGGGAGGATGGGAAAGGGAGAGGTTGGTGTATAAGAGAGAGGAGGAAGAGAGGGAGAGAGGGGGGGGGAGGGAGAGGGAGGGAGAGAGAGAGGGAGAGAGAGGGGGAGAGGGATAGAGGGAGAGGGAGAAGGAGAAGGGAGAGAAAAGGAGAAAAATAGTAAAACGAAAATGGTAGAGAAAAACCATATACGAAATACTACGACGTGATACATTCGAATAAAGATGGATGAGGAAAGTGAGGCAGTAGTCGCGTAATATAAAAATGTTAAAAAATAAACTAAACGACTGTGGGTGGCGGAGATTTCTTTTTATTCTCTTTGAAAGATCGGGGAAAGGGTGCAAAATAATGGAGGTGTGAGTAAAGAAAGGGAAATATTTTTGAAGAATTCAATAGGGATGGAATTCGTGAAAGATAGGAGTGGGGATTCTAAATAACTCGCCCGGAACGGAGGGAGTGAAAGAGGAAGGGAGAAAATTGTCAAGGTAGATGATTGGAGGTTGGAATAAAATAGTTGGAAAAGAGTAGAACTTCAGGTTTCACGAGAATTTCACTATTTAAAATGTGGAAACTGGAAGTTCTGGAAGAAGTATATATTACCTAACGATTAAAACGGATTTTTTTTGGATATCGTAGATTTGCCTCTAATATTTCACTCAAGTCGATGACAAAATCAAGAACCATAAAAACTTACGATCATTCCGAAATAGCACTAAATATGGGTGTGCAGAACTGAAAATATCAAGCACCTTAATACCAGTAATGTCTGGATTATGCCTGTTAATTATTAAACTTTTCCACGACATTCACATAAAAAGTCAAAATGTTCAACGAAATTTATATAAAAAATATTTACAGGCATTTACATAAATATAAAGAAATTGAAAATTAATTCATCAAAATTTTAATAACAAACTAAAAATATAATTAATGGGAAAATCAATATTTTTTCATACCGGAATTCATACATTGTTCACGGATATTAAAGCACTATTGAACCTTTAGGATATAACGCTTCTGGAATGTTTTACCTATTAAAAGGTCCTCATCATTAATTAATTCAACTGCCAGAAGCGAAGCGTTATAATAAAAGGCCATAGAGCAATAGAATAGAGTTAAGGGCCGAGGCAAATGAGGGCGTGTGATTATAGAGAGAGAGAGAGAGGAGGAAGAAGAGAAAAGGGTTAAAAAATTAATTCCGCCGCGCTTCTCGTTCTTCATTTTATTTTACTTCATTTATCCCCGTTCATTCGAAGGGACCGATGAGTAGGGAGAGGGGAGGGGGAAGAGTAGAGAAGTTGGCACTATCAATATAGGTTAGAAGACTGGAAGAATAGAATTTGATTTGGATGAAATCTTCGAATTGTGGGGGGAAAGAGAAAGGGAGGATAATTCGACGGGATTCCGCCAGGCACGGCAGGAGGATATAAAGGATGAAAGAAAGAGGGAACATTTTTTTCCCGGAAAATATCGAAAAATGGCTTTAAAAAATGTGGAAGGTAAAAAACAAAAGAAAGGCACTGGGCGACTTCCGTGTGGGTGGGAAGACGTGAACGGGGAAGGGGGTATGAGTGGAGGAGAAAGAAGGATGATTCGAAACCGTCTGAAGAAGGATTTGGTAGTAGGAAGAGGGCAGGGGGATAGGGTGAGGGTTTAAGCAGTTGAAAGGTATAAGGAAAAGTTCATCAGCCCTCACCCTTTCTTTTTCTTTGTCTCGCGATGATTTTATTATTTTAGTCCACTTTTCTCTCTCTCTCTCTCTCACACACACACACACACACACAATTTCAGTTGCACACTCTCTCCCTCTCAATCTTTTTCCTCAAAAAGATCTTCTCCTTCCTTAATTGATTTCGCTTCGACCTTTCATCGATTAAAAAATTCTTGAAATTTTTGCCACGTTCGACTTTTACGTGTATATAATTGGTTTCAAAATCTTTCGATTCGGAATTCAATCAGATCTTTTTTATTTTTTAAAATTTCTTTGGTGCCATAATTAATAGGATCCATAATTGCACAGTCAGCTCATTAGGTATTCTTCATCCGCGAAAGATCCTGCTATTAATTTAGAATTTATTTGGAAATCATAATCCATTTTCGGTGGTAAAGGTTTGATAAGTTTAAGAAATTGCAAATACCATCGGAGAGAAACTATTTCTCCTTGGAGATGACAGTTGAAAATTTCTCACTGAATTGCAGTAGTAATAACTTTCAGTTAATTTTTGAGGTCATTATCTTAATGTGTGACTGTTTGTTAGAATTATAAAAGTATTAGTAACCTAGCTTTTAGAGAACTCGAAGGAACGTGGTGAAAATGGTGGCTTTTAGTTTCCTCGTTTGGGTTTGTTTTCGAGACGAAGTACTTCCATGTATCTCACTTGTTCAATTTACACAACTTCATTTTCTTGGCAATCTGCATCCTAAAAATTGCCAAAATTAGATACACTATTACTATTTTTCTATTACTAGCAATAAAAATAAACCTACGTTCGAAGGCGTTCATATTTCTCTCTTTATACTTGTTAAAGCTAAGAAAACAGTAAATTCCTTTAGTTCGACGTCAACATGGATGACTAATGAAATAAGATTTTTTAATTTTGTAGTCCTTTATCTTATCTATATAACGAACAAATGACAAGTGCAACAATAATGTGCGCGAAGGAAATAATTATTAACTTTAATTCAGCAGATGAGATTCGAGTTAAAATCCTGATCTATATAAAATCGAAGAAGATGTGGACTAATTAAATATATTAACCTATAATTTAATCGTCTTCATCACATCTAAAAATTTAATTTGATGGTATGTATATCATGAAAGAAATCTGGTATAATAAAAATAAAAATTTCGTAAATTTACTTCGAATAAATGAACCTAAGACTTCAATCCAAACATCTTCTTTAAGCTTCTGAACTTTCATGGCGCGGCAATACCTTCCCTTACGGAACCTTCGCCACGCACAAATATAAAGCGCTCGCGAAAGAGCCAGCGCCCACGTATAGAGGAATACGATAACGAAGTAATCTTCATCCTCGAAGAAAGTCATCACTCTCAAAAGCGTACTCTTGTAACCGCATCGAACCGCGAGTCTTCCTTCGCGCCCTTCCTCCTAAACACCAATAAAGATGCTACGCGGGTAAAAAAACATATAAACTTTGAAAGAACCCGGAGAGAAAAAAGAAACGCAAATCCTTAGGACATACATCTCTCCGCATGAGTTGAATAAAAAAATATATTCGCCAGCTCCTCCTCCTAGACCTTCAAAATTTATATAGAATTCAACATAAGATGAACCGCAGAGCATGTATAATGAAAAAACACGCATTAAGTACAGTCAAGCCATATTAAATGACATCTATTTACTTAAAAGCTGCGCACAGATACCCATACAATGGCGTTTTGGAGATAATTCGTAAAAAGATCTCGAGAAACAAAAGAATATTTTACATAATTTTTTATTCAATGAAAATATAAATAAACATTCAAATGAAGCAAATAAAGAGATTCTTTCAGAAAATGAATCTAGGACTATAGATGAAAATGAGAAAGTTGAAAATGAAATTTTTACTCAACACCCCATACTGGATTCTTTTATTGAAAACGATTATATTATTATCAGCTGAGACTTTCATTGTCGTCTGGTGCGCTTTAAGCGGGGGAGTGGGCGTCGGGAGCCGCAGGTCATTCCTCAAAGAGCCGCATGCGGCTCACGATCCGCGGGTTGCCGACCCCTCTCCCACACGTATCCGGTTTTATTTTTTAGTAACGGAGAACTCATCCCTTTCGAGGGAGTGTTTTAAGCGGTAAAGCGGCCTTAAATAACGCCTCTCCTTCGGCAAGAAGCAGTTGAAAAACGGACGGCCTTGCGAAAAAGACGTCGGCGACGCGAAGTGCAATCTTACTCGCGCTCGAATGAATACTTTTCCGCGCGGCAATTAAGTCGGGATTTTTTTTTCGCGGAGCTTCCTCGAAAAGTCCGCTAGATGGAGATGGTTGCGGGGGCGGCGTAGAGAGGGAGGAATAGAGAGGGTATAAGTAGAAGAGGAGTTTCTAACTGAAGTGACGCTATCGAGAACGGAACGCTCTCTACATTTAGCTCTATATTTCCTCTCTTCCTGTCTTCTCCGACTCCATCTTCCTCTTCTTCCCTCTCCGTCCACTCTGTCCTCATCTCTTTTCACTCTAAAGTTTATATTCCCTTTCATTATTTTTCTTCCTACCTTCACCTTTCTTCTCTTCTTAGACATTCTTTTTTATCTCTACTTTTTCCTCTTTTTCTTCATCTTTTTCATCCCTCCCTCTTTTGTGTCTTTCTTTTCCTCTTTCGCTTGATGTTTCTCCCTTTTTTCTCTCTCCTCCCTTTTATTCCTCTACTTTTTTATCTCTTTCCTATTCTCCTCATCCTCCTTCTCTCCTCCCATCTCTTCATCTACTTATATATTTTTCCTCTCACTCCACGTTCTCTTCATTTTCCACATTTCCTCTTTCCCTTCACCTATATCACTTTTTCTCTTATTCCCTTTCTCTTCGTATATATTCTTCTTCGACTGCATCTTTATCATTACTCTTCTTCCACTTTTCGTATATCTCCATCTCTTCGTCCATTTGCTCTTTCCTCCTCATCTTTTTATTTCTTTCCCAGCTCATGCATCTCCCTCTCCACATATTCTCTTTCACCTATAATTTCCCCTTCCTTCCTCCTTTATTCTTTTCTCTTTCTTTTTCCCATTTCCATTTACCTTCATGTCCCTTCATTTCGTCTCACCCTTTTCCCATTCCTTCACTCATACCTCATTTCTATTGTGTGGCACCGTCTTTCTCCGTAATTCCACCTCTCCCTCTTCCTCCATCCCTCTTTCCTTCCGTTTCTCCTCGACCTCGTAGCAATCGAAAAGTGGAGGGGACGTGAGGGAGACTGGACGGTTTCCTTTATTTTCCAGTGCAAACGGAATGACATCAAAGGAGGGTTGGAGATATCGGCGAAGGGATGGAGAAACATTCGGTCGCGAGGAGTGGGAGGTAGGTTGAGGGGAGGAGGGGTGGGGGGAGGAGGGGTGGGGGGAGGGGAGGGGAGGAGCGGAGAGGCAGGACTTGAATGAAACCCCTGATCCAAGCTTCCTGCAAGTAGGAAAGGGACATGCGGCTCTCCATCTCCCTCTCTTTCTCTCTGTCTCTCTATAAACGTCCTTCTTTTGCGTTCTTCACTTTAGGTAAAGGGGAGGCTGTCGTTAACTGAGGCTGTCGTTAACTGAGAGACTCGACTCTCCTCTTTTTCTGTGCGCGGAAGGAATATGTAAAAGAGCTCGTGGGCAGGGAACATATAGGTCAAAGGCTTGAATATTGTCTCGTGGAAATTTTCGTAGTTTTCGACCTTCAGAAAAGGGGGGAGGGAGGGGGGAAGCGTGGGCGTTTTTTTTTCATACCGTCGAGGACAACCGCGGAAAAGGCGTTTCTGTTTTAAGGGCTAGCAATCTTGGTTGGATTTTTTTCCTACCTGCGTGACGACGTGACCCAGTTACGGGTCTGCAAAATCGGAGTTTTCGCTACAAGTAATTGAGCAGTTTTCTTTCGGTCCGTGGGTAGTTCATAAAGAGCGGACTTATAACTCAAAGATGGATCCGGATTTCGGCGATAAAATCCGAAGTTCCCACGAAATTGTGTGAGAAAGCGAATTATTTTTTATGCAGTTAGCGATTATTAGCTTAAAATATTGTTAATGAAACGGTAGCACGTTTAAGAGATGTTTAGATATTTTGTAACAAATGAATGGCAATTCTGTAATGATAAACAAGTAGATATGTTCCTAAAATAAATAATTAAAATTACATCAATACGCTGAAGATCGTAAAATTATAAATTCGTTAAGTATTTACACTATACATAAATCTTGTACGGATTGAATTGAAATGATATATACGATAAATAAACGGCCCTTGCCATTGATGAAACGTTACGGAGAACTTGGAAAAATCATTCACATTCCTTAATTTCGAAATTTGTCTAAAATATTATTGATATACCCTTTAAAATGACTTTTTTCTGAACAAATAGGAAAACGCGTTCATGTTATCATGATATTTAATATTTCCAACCGAAAACTGCCCTGCTACATTAAAGCCGTATATATTGGTATATTTTATTACTTGGATATTCTTTGTTGACAAACATCATTATAATAAAATCAAGAGTTGATGTTTTACGGTAATGGAAAACATTCCTTAAGGCTTATTTGAAAGTTTTATATCTTCCTCTAGCCTTTGGGAAAACAAATCTTACAACTCCGGAGTTTTGAACATTGCAAATAACGGCAAATTAAATATGCTAGATGAGATGACAAATATATCATTCATAAAAAAACCAAAATAATCAAAGCACAAAACATCTCAGAGTATTGTCCTTCAACCATACGATTTATTCGAGAGCTTCCGAGAAAATCAAAAAGTGTAGCAATTACGACATAACCCGTAATCTGAGTTTCACTCCATCGAATATTGATAACTTTAGTGTATGGGTTATATGGAGAGGTGCACTACATTACAAAAAACTTCGCCTGCAACCATCTTATAAAAAGTCGACTATTTATGACTTTAAACAGCCAGCAATTAACTCGACAGGGCATTACTTGGAATTATGAGCAAAGTTTGATTTAGGAACTAAAATAGTCCCCGTAAACGCCATTACCGTTGCATTTTTTGCTGCTAACAACGTAAGCTTGGCCCATTTTGCGGCCTCCATATATGTTGTAACATAACTTTATCGTAGAAGTAAACGACTAAGGACGAAAGAGTATGCATCATGCATCACGGAAGTAATGGAAGTTATAGGGGTGAGGAAACGCGTTAATACCGAGAAGCGCAGGAAGCTCGCGTTGGACCAGAGCGATGATGTTTTTATGGAGTCGATTGAGAATATTACGAAGGAAGAGGCATTCACCCCAGTTGATATGCGTAAAAGATCTCCGCTCTGGAAAGTAGCATGCAGTATTCAGAGGCGTATGAAAACGATTTCATCGTATTTGGGTTTCATCAAGAATTAAGTTATAGAGGTATGGGATACAATATAACGTTCTTAATGTTACCAATATAGAAACTAGTTTATGAAACAGTTATGGGAAACGTTCCATTGTTACTTAGCACAGGTCACACTATTTAAGTATGCGATAATTGATCAATGTTTTAGGGCATAAATATATTATAGATTTGGATTTTTTTTACAAATATAAGCTACAAAAACAGTACCCTCTGTTTATTTTGCAATGAGCGTACCCGCATAAAACAATGCTATTTGTTAAATCGCAAAAGTTGAGCTTTCGTATTTGCGCTGAATAAATTTATACTTTTTTCTCTCACCAAAAAAATAAGTTATTGTTGGCGGAAAAGCGAAACAATTTTAGATGACTATTCTGATCAAAAGCAAACGGGAGCGTAGCATTTTATGAAACGTAATCAAGAGACTTTGACGAAAGGCTTTCAAGAGTTAACAAAGGAAAGCTACCGGGGCTGAAGAAATGCACGTCTAACACGGTTTTCAAGGAACGGAACTGCGCGCGCGATAAATATTGCGTGCTGTGGTAAATATACGTGACGGCGGTATACGTAGACCGTATTTTCCACTGAGGGAAAAAGACTGCACGCCGCAGTCCAATCTAACTTGCTGCAGAATAATTCTCATTCTCACAATTCGTAAAAATCTTCTTTGGACTCTGGTTGTACGCTCCGCATTTGGAATATAAACTGGCACAGAACCCACATCGTATGATGTGGATACGAGAATTCTCCATCCTTGCTTTATGCATGTTAATCAGTTATCGGAAGCACAAGAGAGTTCCCTAAATGAATAGGTATATACGGTTTTAGGGCACTGTATTAATTGTAACGCCGACAGTAGCTACATAGATAACGTGATCTGATTGTTAATGGCTAATGGAAACACCAGCAGTAGACTTGCATCAAAGTTTCATGGAATCATCAATTTTGGCGACAGTAACGTAGATAAGAGCTTCAGCAAGATGGGTTTTGGAACAGCCAAAATTCTCATCATTCTTGCAATACGCCACTTCAGTGTTAGCTCGGATATCAGTAGACCAATTTACAGATATGTTGGCACAAAAATCATCGTATCAATGATGAGTTTACATGTGCTTTACATGTGAAATTCTGTAAAATGTTTTAGACACCGTGCTTTTACTCTAATCGATATAGTCTATGAATAAATTTAATTAAACTAAATTATTTCAGCATCGATATTAAAAGCTTATGTCCTACATCCATGGATTTTTATTAATTTTAATAAATAATAATAATAAAAAACTAATATTTCGAGACTCGGTTTTGAGTGGAAATAATTCTCCTTAGACGTATATTATAAACTTAGTAATTCCGCCTTAATAGTATATTACTGAAGTTTACAATTTACGGATAAGGAGGAATTACTTGCACAAAGAACGAAAATTTATTAAACGAATTTAACTGCTCAGTAGTCCATTGATATTTAAACGGATGAATAAAGCAATAAAATGGAAATGTGTTTATTCGACATTTTTACAACCACAACGTGTCATTTTCGTCTTGGAATTAGTATCCACACTCTTCATGCTAAAAAAGAAATTTCAACTAAAAATAGGAAACTTCTGACGCCATATATAGAAGTTAATAAGAAGTTAACGGTCAGAAGTAAGGAAAGGTCGGATAGGAAAATGAAATAAAAGGAATTAGACGGTGAGGACGAACATGAATGGGATCCAATGGAAAACGAAGAGGAAAGTTAGAGAAGGCGAGGTTAAATCTGGGGATCAGCTCATTCCCTTCAACTTTCGCCCAGCCGCCAAAGCTCCTTCCATTATTCTTCCATCTATCTATCCCCTTTCTATCTTCACCTTTCCTTGTCTCTCCCATTCTCCCTTCCTTTCTCTCTATCTCCTTCTCTCTCTCTCTCCACTTTAGCTCTCATCTCGTCCCCTTCCTACCTTACGCCCCCTGAGTGACGACCATTAGCCCCCTCTCATGCAGCCCGGGAATCCTCTCCGACTATTCCTCTCTCTCTCTCTCCGCCGAGCGCATTACCTCTCCCTAGCAAAAAGGAGTATTAACCTCTCCCCTACACGCAAGCGAGTGCGCTGAAAGCCGGTGCCACCTAGAGGCGGAATAAGGTTTCACAAGAAAAATTTTGTGGTGAATTCTCTGCAAGAAGCTAGCATGACCTTAAGTTAGAGAGAGAGCGTCAGAGTTATTTTCACGGCGTCACGTCTCCTTTTCCGCTGATTAATTTTGCGACTAATGCGGCCGTTTTAGCTTAATTGACAACTTCAGAGCGCATGAGCGCTCAAACGCTTCCCTAAAATGTATCCAAAGAATTTAATTTAGACAAAGGAGCCGTAAGTGGGTATAATAAAGCTTTTAAATTGAAATGGAACGGCGGCTAGATTTTTGGTATTTTTAATTAACCTCATAAAAGTGAATGGGCATAACCTTTTTCATCTAAATATTTTTTCTGATTATCTAATAGAAGATTAATTACATACATTGAAATTAGTATAAGATTTGTATCAGTCGCATTGTTGATAAATTATTTACTCTCTACGCATGAAATAACTTATTTGCGAGACACAAGATGCACAAATATATAATTCAAGATTTTATAAAAGATTAAATTAAACCCTCTGGTTTCCAAAACCAAAGCCATTGCTGTTTATTTTAATAACATCGTGTACATGGATTGATATAAATGTACAGCTCATTCGGTTAACTAAATAACCACACTGTACCCTTTGTATGAAAGAAAACTTCATGCAATAAGATTCTGAACGTAAAAAATTTATTCAAGTTAAATCACGAAAGATATATTAAATATAATTATATATGAAGGAGATATGATAAATTTTTATGTTTATACAAAAAATCTTTACAAATTAACCTAAAATAAAACTTTGAACCAGAGTAAACTTGGAAAAAGTAAAATTATTAATGAACACGAGCAAAAAATTACCATAGCAACTTCATAAACTCTACTGGCGATTACTCTTAAGCAAAAACGTAGGAGAACGTAACATTTCTGGTAAGCGACAAACACGACCGCAACTATAACGCATTTCCAACTAAAGCCAGAGGACTAAATCGAGAGCAATGGGACGCGATAAGAATATATTAACACTTCGGTCTACGTATATCTACGCCCACTTTTTCACGCCAAGAGGAAAACAAACCGAACATTACCACGGAGATAAAATATGCTCACGCGATCGCACACGGCTCGACTTAATTTTACCGAAGCATGATTAAGTGTCCTAGCGCCGGCGTCCTAAAAAAAATCGTAGACAAAGGCAAACCCGGAGAGGACGGATATCGCGGAAGAAATATGACAGACCAGAAAAAACTTTTCAAACGGAGTAGGTTAAAAATTTTTTATCAACGGATCGATATTTTTCGACGAGAAAATGTGTTAGAGAGGGAGGGAGAGAGAGAGGGAGAGGGACAGAGTGACAAATGCATATTGGGGGAATTGTAGGGAATCTCTCACTCAACCAATGCAAATTTACCAACTTCCACGCATTTGCGCTTCATCCTGTCTCCGGCAGCTGCCTTCCCTCTTTAACCATTCCATCCGCCCTCCTACGTAGTGCTTCCTCTCCCCTTCTCTACCTCCCCCACATAGGTCTACCATAAGCTCTCGTCCTCTTTCCCTCTCCCGGATTGTTCCACAGACACTCACAGAAGTAACAAATATGACTAATGCGAGCTAAGAGCGCGGTATAAGTCAGGAGCGTTTCTTATCCAATTTAAATTTGAAGTTCTGTTTTCACTAAAATTGCAGCCATGATGGGTTCAGTTCAAATGCGCTGTTTAATAACCGAATAAATAAAAAAATATGAGTACCAAATTTATTAAAACTCCATCGTTTAAACTGAGGAATTAAAATTCAAACTAAGGTACAAGTTATGATTTGAATGATGTGACAAACTTATCCCATTACAACCTGTATGCAAATGTAATTCAAAATTTTCGGTCCTAAATGTCATGTTCATTTTTACAGCCTCCAATCTCCAATAAAATACGATAAAATGGGTGTTTCTAGATGTTCAACCTAAACTCAATCGATATATTTAACCCAACGAGCCGTAAATGTGTGAACGTACAAAATAATTACTTTGGTTTTTGGAACCCCGAGGTTTTACTTAACAAAAATTGCTGAAAGAGAGTGAGCATAAACAGAGGTTCCGGTGCCTGATGCTGACGTTCTCACCGAAACCGAGTAGCAATTACAATAAATAAAACTCTATATGTAGTTCCAAAACGCAGGGTTATAATTGTTTATTTTCATAGCTCGACAGAAATGTTATCAAAATAAAAAAATGAAGGCATTACAAAAATAATGCTACTCTTCGTTTTCTATAATATCCACCTACAATTTTATAAAATATCTTATTATTTAAATGAATAGTATAGCTATTACTTCGGGTTAAGTTGAACTTCTGATTTACTCATGAGACCGGAGAGTGTAATTCTCATCTTCAACTTTGTCTAAAATCGTAAATGTCGAATTTATTATTTATATCGATAAAGTATCCGAAACCTGGGAAAGGCAGACGAGCCGAACGGTATCTGATGGATAAAATTTAAAATAAAAAATCTAAATGCTACACATCTTTCGTTTTTGCTTTCTCCTCTCGTCTCTTCGTAGATTAATATTTTATTAATACCCTCATGGGAAAATAATCGGAGTTCTCAGGAAACTGATCCATATCGCTGACACTCCCGCAGGGTTTGGAGAACAGATTAATTTATTATAATCTTGCTTTATAATACCCTTACAGATTTTTCCCAGAACAGAAAAAAAGAATACGAGACTCGTGATAATTCTCTCTAAAAATGAAATAACCTCTGTCTATGTTGCTGAAACAATAAACTCTCACTACCGATTCTCACGAATCAAATCACATTTCGCGCGCGCGCTTCCCTATAACGCCAAAAATTCGATACCGCACCGTCCGTGTGTCCGAAGCGTCGGCGCCAAACTTAATTGCTTCGTGCCAATTTGGAGACAGGCTGTCTCGGTAAATACACCGTGGACCCCTATCTCTATCTCATTTCCCGATTCCCACCCTCTCACTATTCTCTCTCTCTCTCTCTCTCCCTCTGTCTCCAGCCTCTGTGGTCTTGACACCCATGACTGGGAAGGGCAAGTGAGTAAATTGACCGTTCCACCTGTGCGGGTGGATTCGATTTTACGCGTCAAGTTCCTTCTTTAATCACCTAGAATGGGATTGAGCAGTTGAACGTGTTCCTTAATTTTATTTGCAAACTGGCATGGACTCGATGGTTACATCGGACTTACGACCATTAAATTGCGAAAGAAGTAATGATGTAAAGACTCGACCCCCTCACGTACCTTACAATGTTAACAGTTGATTTATCTAAATAAAATTTTAGGAATCATTTTTTTATACATTATGAAACTGTATCTTATCCAGCGAACTACATAGCTGAAAAACTTCACTCGGTCGATCTTAAACTACCTTACGAAATATGCTCAGTGTTTTCCAAAAATCGCAATGATGTTCGATACATCTCAGTGGGACATGAAAAATATCTTATTTGGATCGAATAGAAGGAGTTAAATAACCAGTTGGCCTTGAGGTTTCGTCCAAAATAATATATGTACTCTGTAATACAATCTATAACCTGTTCGTCGTGGAAGAGAAGTCAAACTGTAAAAAAATTATTATGTCCTCATACACAGACTGTTTGGAACACGAAAGGATTCGGACGCTTTTGATCGCTTAAACTGGGACAGGATTAAGAGAGTAAGAAAGTCATTACAGGCGACGTCCAAGATTCGACCGCTCGACATTAGACTAATTCGTGAATGCGAACGTTATACGTTAAAACCCCAACTCGACTTTTGACTGATCGAAGCTCGACTATTCGGCCGAGCCGATCGGTTGAATTTGGAACTACATATAATTATGTAAGTTTCTGTGTATTCCGTTAGAAGAATCAATCGAATTTTCCATGACACAAAAAGAAATATTTTTAGGATGTACTTATAAAGACATCTACCGATGAATTTTCAGTTAGGACGCTTTTAATGTTTGGGTTATGTCCATCAGATAATTCCCACATCTTTCCCTGCTATCAGACCGAGAATTTATCTCTATAGTCTCTGATTATTAGATTTGTTTTGCTGTCAGAGCATCTTTCATGTTTACAAACAGAAGAACTAATGAAATCTTTGGGGAGTACTCTTTGCATTCAGTTGGGTTTGGAGTCGCATACTCTCTCTAAGCCGATTTTTTCAAAGAACATTTGTGAGTTTTTTTTCAAATTTCTTTAAAAGAAATTGAATGAAAATTTACGGAATGAAAGACTTGTTTTAAAAAGTAATTTCGAGCATAAGAGAAATTCATGATAGTTCATGAATTCAGTGACAGTGAATGCGAATACGTAGGAACTATCGTTTGTGCTCATGCCAACCAGTGCAGCAGGCGTCACTGCGGTTCAAGATGTCTGTATTTCCCTTATTACTTTTTCTAAGAAAAAATATATTATTGGAACTGAAGGGTTGAAACTATTTTATCCATTTCCCTAGCCAACAGCTCTTCTTCCAACAAAAATTTTACTACTTCTCAACTAATACACTAAGTTCCGTAAGCACGGATGAAAAAGATTTCAGGTATGAAATTATTTTTATATAAGTCGTTTTACTTGAGTCTTAAGTTATTTTATGCTTTTTAATGATTTAATATTGTTTTCTTAGCACTTTAGTAATTTTATTTTAACTTTATATTATATGAGATGGAATTTAATAATTTTCTCCCGAGATGCTGGAACGCATCCCTCAATAATAATATGAACTTTTATGTGAAAACTGCGCTAGGCATTCGACGGTTCGAGATTCGACCGCGTATTCATGGCCGCATCCCTGTCGAATCTCGGGCGTCGCCTGTAAAGTAAGCTAGTTATATTAATTCCATATTCAGTGAAAGTAATTAATTATTATAACTATTAATTAATTTAAATATTACATAGTGTAAAAATGTTTTACAATAAGCCTAAATTTCTTTTTTTATGTCCAAGTTACTGCGTCTAAACTTATGTTACCAAGTTCGAAAGAAAGCTGTTTCGCTGAAACTACAACGATTATATTATGCACGGCTTTTAATTCACTTTAAAATTAATTTAACTTTGGAATAATTTCAGTGGTATCCTCTTTTTATGATCAACTACTTCGTCAAAATATATTAATGAAAGTTAATATAAATTATGTTCGATACGAATTAACCGACTTATTGCGAATAATGGATAAATCTCGTAATAGATAAGTGCCTTAGGATTTTTAGAAAAATATTAAATTAGTATGAGCGCGTTAAACTTAGTTTGGATTAATATCTTGAATTTAATCATGTGCACTAGAGCATAGGATGCAAAATACGTACATTTTGATCGTGGTTTTCTGAATAATAAATATTTATCTCTTTGGCTAACGGCTTCGGCCTACCTCCGATATAAAATGTGTCGAAAATGATTCCATAAATAAAGCTAGCTTATTATCGTTTAACCAAAATGACTCGATAAGGGTAAATAATGCTAACGAGTAGCTAATGCCTACTTTTAGGAAAACGTGACGAGAAATTCAAGTGATATAGGTATTAAATGGCTTTTGCAACTCTTCCTTATTTATAGCAGTTTCTTTTTTTTTCGACTGGCGAAAAATAGGTCAGTCGTAATGAGAGGATATACCTTCTTAAAAGTCGACATTCTTAGAGTCTTTAGGAAGGAATTAAGTCTCATTCTGTAGGAGAATATGTCTCACAGGGTTAGGCATTATCATAAAACACAGGGGAATTTGCATAGAGCAGATTATGAGTGGGTATCAAAAGATGGAGGAGAAAAGTTCAACGAAGGCGTCTGGAAAGTTGCAAAACGTGCTGCTTCCGTCCTCGGATTAAATTCTTTCAGAAAAATAAAAGAATTTCTAGCATTCGTGAAAAAGAAGGATGTATACAATTGTGGTATATGCGACGAAGACTAATTTTTGCGTGAAGATATTAATTAAAACAATTAATCATAGAGAAAATTTAGGGGTCATGAATATTCACTTATAAAATTTTAATTTAAAAAATATTTTAATGCAATTTTGTTATGTTTATACGATCAATATTTTAAAAAACCTACTCTATTTCAAGTTTGGCAATAATCATAATTTAATACCGCCATCCAATTAGAGGATGTGGAATGATTTACAATTTTTAAGAGCAAATTTTAAGAGGTTTTAATTAATCATTCACTTACTAAATTAATTAGATCAAGTAATCTAGAAGATTATCACTGAAAGTTATTCAACAGGTTTTTCGAGTATTTAGGATAAGTACTTCTGTTACGAAAATATCAATTTTAAACTATTGCTAAGCGCTGCAATTATAATAATCAAATTTTAAACTTGGCATTGATATTATACAACCTATACGCTATGTTGAACTGAGAATAAAATGGACATGCCACCTAGAATTTTCCTTTCGTTTAATCAATCCTCAACCAATCTCGCAAAGATCTAAGCAAACAAAGATTTCCCCAAGAAAGGCTAACGGAGCGATTCGTGCAAAAAAGGAAGCGGATGTTGAGGGATAAGAAAAGACGAAAGGAAACGGAGCGTTAGGGAAACGGAAAGGCGCGGGAAAAGTGCGACAAAGGAAAAGAGAGAAAGAGGGAGAAAAACACACACAGGAAGTCAAAGATCCGGAAAGGGCGGGGAAAAGAAGAGACCCAAGAGAAATATATAATAAAAAAAGGCACGAATTGGGTGTAGAGGACTGGAGAGAGGAGAATGTTTGGTATAGGGTGAAGTACAAGGGACAAGGGTTCGTTGATAAGGACAGAAGAGGGATGTTGGGAAGCGGCGAGAAAACAGACATGGCGAACTGAGGTGGTGAAGCGTGAGAGAGAGGAAGAAAAAGAGATATTGAGAGAGAGAGAGAGATGTAGGGAAGGAACGAAGAAGGATATGTACATGTATATCATCACACACCTGTGTCTTTTAAGTAATTTCAGAGAAACAACTTCAAAACCTTTAAGCAAACTGCTACCCTTATTATCGGCCACCAGAGAGTTCGCTTATGGACTACCATTATTATATTTTTACAACATTTGTGAACAATTTTCACATTGCGTAAGAGAGACACAACTGTCTCGTTCAACACCTAGTTGCCCTCTATGTGTGTGTGTGTGCGTGTGCGTGTACGTTTGCGTGCGTGTGTGTAAATAAAAGAAGAGGAGAGGGAGCGATAGAATTGGAAAGCAAGGAGTAGGCCGATGTTTTTGGAGTCCCTTGAGATAAGGGGAGCCAAGAGGATGCGTGCGGATAGGATGGGAAGGAGAGGAGATAATGGAAAGGGAAGATGAGGTGGAAACACGGGCCCCCTTTAAGGATGAGGAGAGCATGAAGAACACAACAAGGCTGGTTTGGCATTTTATTGGGGTTAGGGGAGGTGGAAGGAAAATGGGGAAAAATCACAAAATGAGACACAGGATTCCCACGTGTTTCATCTCCCTCCTTACCTTCACCCTCTTTTAGCTTTTACGAGAAGGGGGCCAATGTAAAACTCGCGAAATTCTGCGAGGAACTTCTACCCGAGAAGTAATTGGGACCAGGTGAAACTCCTTTTTAAGGAGAAAATGGAATGTAACCACAATTTATTATGAAACGGGGTAAAGCTACACAGACATCGATTCTTCGAATCAAAGTTCGAAAATCTGATTTTTAACGTCTGAATGTTTTTAAATGCTCGCATCTCGAAACTTCGATTTGCCTAATCACGAAATTTTTCCGTCACATACTCTGGCGAGGAAATATAATGTTTCATTCAAAATTTGAAAAACATGGATCATTATAGAAATGCTAGAGAAAGCACATCAGAGGAGTCAGTTAAAACACGTTACAGTGAAACGGGTAGAACTAACTATTGACCTTTAAACAACGAGATGAGAAGGCTAAAAGATAGAGCTAGGAAAGATAGATAATGCCAGATTTATTTACATAGATTATCGACATAACCAGAAAATTCATGTTGCGCCAAGATATGTATAATATATAAGGCCGCAGACAAATTATCCCTAAAAAAAACCTTAATTTATCCTTATGTAGGACATTTTTTTAAAACTATGAATACATCTCTACATCTTTTCAGTATTTCAACATTATCATTATGTGAAATTGCAAATAAAAACATGAAATTTACTTCTAATATATATATACATATATATATGTCAGAAAACACTACACCACTCTCCAACTTCCTCCTCGGGGAGGCACACCCGAAATAACACAACACGTCCAAGGGACTCCAACTTTATTTAAACCCGAATTACACCAGCATTCTGCTCTCCAGCAGAAGCGCTTCCACGAGCCAACACACGGCCCACACTACCACGAGTCCCGTCACACACTCTTCTCTCTCGCGTCACGTGATCTCTTAGTACTCTCCTTCTCCGTCTCGCTTCTGGTAGCACTTCTCGTGGCGGTCGTCCTCGCTTGCGTAACAGTCGGCCTTTCCTGACATCGGGGCCGTCCTCGGTCCCGGTCCGGTCTGCCTCCGGTTGAACTGCTCCTCTGGCGCTCGCGCCGTTCTCCATCCGCTTCTCGTCTTCTTTCCCTCTGCTGTCCGCGGCCTGGTCGTCATCTCCCTCATCCTGGCTCTCGTCGGCCTGGTCGTCATCCCCTACTTCGCCTTGGGGGGGCTTACACCAGGGTTTCATTCGGTCTGCAATAAACACGGAATTGAACGCTCGCTGAGTCCTCTTTGCCCCTGGTATATCCATGAGAGAATACCTATCTCGCGCTAGCACTTCTGAGACAAGATACGGACCCTTAAATTTCGGAGCTAATTTTCGCGAACACCCTGTCGCTTGCGCTTCTCGTTCTACGATGACTAAATCTCCCTTTTGGTACACTCTCGGCACCTTATGTCTTTGATCGTAACGCTCCTTCTGTTTTTTCTGCGTCTCTGATATCTTTACTAACGCTTTTTCCCTTGCTTCGCCTAAGGTCTCTCTAGTCTCATCGAGTTCGCTTTCTTGCAACGCCAATATAACACGGTTTTGCAATGAATTCCTTGGGTTATAAGCAAACAATAGCTCATAAGCGCTCTTCTCAGTAGTTTTATGTGACATAGAATTCATGGCGAATTGGATGTTTCTCAAATTCGTGTCCCAGTCGCCTCCATCCTCTTGTGCATACATAGTGGATATGGCGTTTGTAATGGATGCGTTTGATCGCTCTACTTGTCCATTTGCTCGAGGGGTAGCAGTCGCATTCTTTATATGCTTTATCTGGTTTCTTTCGCATAATTCTTCAAATTCCTTCGCTGTAAATGCCGTACCTCGATCTGTAATTAAACGCTCAGGACACCCAAATAAGCTCGTAATCTCACTGATAGCTTCGCACACTGGTTTGGTTTTTGTGGTTTTCACTGCCTTTAGTAGGATGAACTTTGTAAAGTTGTCTTGATACACGAGAACATACTCGTTGCCCCTTTTACTCCTTGGGAATGGCCCTAAGTGGTCCACGTGAACTGTGTGAAATGGGATGGCTACACGCTCTAAACTGTGCAACTGCCCCTCTTTTTTACCTCCCGGTCTCTTATGATAAGCACACTCAATGCAAGCTGCAATATATTTCTTTACCCTTCTTCTCATCTTCGGAAACCAAAAATATCTCTTCACGTGTTCTAGGGTTTTCTCTTCTGCGTAATGTCCCATGTCATCATGACTTCCCTTTAGAATGCGCCAAATAGAGTTCTTAGGCACAACCCAACGGACCCCACCGTCTACCTTTCTACAGACACGGTTGTCTTTCAGCACATAGTCTGTGTGGATCTGCCTATCCTCATTGGCGACCGCAGGTTGCTGTAAGGTACGATGTATTTTCTGGATAGCTACATCCTGCAGCTGCATCGTTAGTAACCAATCATCCTGATTTATTCGCAACGTGAAGATTTTCAAGTCTGCTGTATCCGGTTCCTCGGAATCTCCCACGGGATTTCGACTGAGGGCATCAACGTGACTCATGTTGCGTCCTGGTCGGTACTCGATCGTGAAATCATACTCTTGTAATCGAAGCCACCACCTCGCTATCCGCGGTAACAATTCTTTCTTGGACATGGTGGTCTTTAAAGCATTACAGTCAGTAACAACTTTGAAGGGTCTGTTCAATAAATACATTCGAAATTTGTCTACGGCTTCAACTACTGCCAACGCTTCTAGCTCATAACTGTGATAGTTCTTCTCTAGATCTGTCGTCTGTCGGCTATAATATGCCACAGGTTTTTGAGATTCTCCTTCTCGACGCTGTAAGATAATCCCCGCTAGTCCATTCTTACTGGCGTCAGTGTGAACTTCATGTTCGGCATTTACATCAAACAACGCAAGTGCCGGACGCTCGATTAATCTTTTCTTCAGCTCTTGAAATGCGTTTTCTTGTTTCTCTGTCCACTCGAATGCCGTATCTTTCTTCGTCAAGAGCGTTAACGGCTTGCTTAACGTAGCGAATCCTAATACAAATCTTCTAAAGAAGCTCGTCAAACCAATAAATTGTCGCACTTCGTGAACATTCTCCGGCCTTCGAAATTCTTTAACTGCCTGAATTTTTCTCTCGCCTGGTCGGATCCCATCTTTGGTTATTTCAAAGCCCAAATAGTCTACTTTAGTTTTGAAAAATTCACATTTTGATACTTTTAGCGCTAGCCCCAATTTCTTCAGTACTTGCAACAGTCTTTCTAATCTCTCTAACCCTTCCTTCACCGTTTTGCTGGGTATCAACAGATCATCCATATAGACTAGGACCTCTCCTGGTTTTGTCATTCGCACTACCCTTTTCATCACTTGATTAAACACTGCAGGTGCGTTTACTACTCCGAAAGGCATTTTTGTGAACTCGTACAGTCCACTTGAGGTGACAAAAGCTGTCAAGGGTCTCGTCTCTGGGGCTACAGGGATTTGATAGTATCCCGACGCCAAGTCTAAAATGGTAAAATAACTGTTTCCTGCAAGCGCGTCTAATTGTTCCTCAATGGCTGGCATGGGGAATTTTATTTTTTTCGTCTTCAAATTCAATGCTCTGTAATCGACGCACAGCCGGTCTTCTCCGTTAGCTTTCTTCACTAACAATGCTGGGCTTGCGTATTCTGATGTCGACTCCTGCACGATACCCATTTTCATTAACTCATCGACTGCCTTTTGCATAGTCGCTCTTTGGGCGTACGGTAGGCGATACGGTCTTAAATTCACAGGGTGGTTATCCAACAATTCTATCTCGAAACTGGCAGACTCTACTGTACCCAGTTCACTCAAATTTTTCGCAAAACATTCTCGATACTCATTCACCATTTCGTATACCGCATCCTTCTCCTCTTCAGACAGGTCGTTATTCAAATTTATTTCTTCCATTTCTATCCCGGTCCTCTCTTTGACATTTCGAACTTTGGCTTCGAAGTTACTTTCTTCCTCCTGCCCATCAGTCTCTCTCCTAATTACAAGTTTCTGATAGCTCTTCTCAACTCGAATCCCCGATTGGTCTAGGGCGCTTCGTCCTAGAATTATGGCATCGTCTTGCGAACAGTTTGGGACCACAAGCACTTCTACCTCAATGCTTACGTCGTCCACAACAAGGGTTAACTGTTTGGAGCCTATTACGTTACTTTTCCCACAGCCGAATCCAATCAGACTTTTTTGACTCGCAAAGTATTCTACACCTAGCTGTTCAGCGACATCTTGCCTCATGGTCACAACATCGCTCCCTAAATCAATGAACCCAACAACTTGTTCATCATTAACCTTTATCCATTTATAATATTCGTCTTTAATTTGGTCGTTCGGCACCGAAATTCTTTGGACTCGCCTTTTCATTTCCAAATTCTGTCTATTAACTTGGGTTCCCTGAGGGCATTCCTTCATCATGTGTCCCTCTTTATTGCATCGGAAACATCGCCTGCTCTGCTGTCGTTCTGGGCAATCCTTAGCCATGTGTCCCTGGCCGTTACAATTATAACACCTCGCCTGCGTTGTCTGCTTATTTCTCCTCACCACATTACCTTCGTTTGGCGGTTCAATTGGGACACTATAACGGTTAGCTAAAAACTGTCTTTCACCTAATCTCGCTCTTTCTGTAATACTTTCATAGCGCTTTATCTTGAGCAGTAACCCTTCAACATCTTTGAACTCACACAAAGCCAGCGACCTTACTAATTCCTTGTCACCTAAGCCGTTCAAAATGTATTTAATCAAGGATTCTTTATCTATGTCACCTCGTCGCGCTATCGCTTTCATGGCATACACGTATGACTCATAGGTTTCGTCGCGCTGCTTCTTCCTCTTCGTGAGACTCATGTGGACATCGGCCTGATCAGCTGTTGATGGGAAGCTATAAAGTAACCTTTCTTTAAAAGTCTCCCAAGAATACACTTCTTCCGCGACACTATTTAACCACAATTTAGCTACTCCTTTCAGCTTATTCACCGCATGAGTAAGCAATACGGAATTGTCCCACGAATACGCGGAAGCGACCCCTTCCACTCGCCGCACCCACTGTTCGGCGGTAAATCCTAAGGTCGTCGACGCGTCAAACTCGGGCAACAATCTTTCCGCCATGTCTCGGTGAGCAACTACAGTTGTCGCCATCGTACTACAATGTCCCGCTTCCATTATTTCTCTTTCGCGGTCTAACAACGCGCGCTCTCTCTCCAGCAACTGTCTTTCTCGTCGTAGAATCTCACGTTCAAGGTCGTTATCGCTCGCCCTAGGCGCTAAGTGGTTCTTTGGTCGGGTCACAGAGGGCGTCGACATCGCTCTCGGTAGCTCAGGAAAGCTCGCTGCTCGCGTCAAGAACGCCTCGCTTACTCCTGTTCCCGCCACTGGATACGTCATTTCCGGTTCCCCACTAAACGCCATGCGGTCGCTTTTTTTTCGCTAATTTCGCTTTTTTTAGGTGTTTCGACGCTCACAACCCTAGTTATACTTGGGGTATTGTTCACTCGGGAATCACTTTTCTTTCACGTACTTACGGAGGGGTACAGTCTTCATCGGCAAACAGTCGGCTCTCTCACGACGTGCTCCTTTCCGAAAACTGGTTTTTGATCTTCTTATCCTTATCTGATCCCGATCCCGCCGCTGCTCTGTCAGAAAACACTACACCACTCTCCAACTTCCTCCTCGGGGAGGCACACCCGAAATAACACAACACGTCCAAGGGACTCCAACTTTATTTAAACCCGAATTACACCAGCATTCTGCTCTCCAGCAGAAGCTCTTCCACGAGCCAACACACGGCCCACACTACTACGAGTCCCGTCACACACTCTTCTCTCTCGCTTCTGGTAGCACTTCTCGTGGCGGTCGTCCTCGCTTGCGTAACATATATATATATATACACACACACACATTTAAATATGTGCATTGCTTTGTTTACGGCGTTATGAATGCATAACAAAGATCTAAATTTCAATTGGTCATTTTCATTCATTCTCGTTTTCCTCTCTCATTTGCAGTGCTCCCAGGCTTGCAACATAAAAAAGATTAACTTATAAATATCAAATATACCACTCTGAGAAATTCCGAAAATTTTAAAATATGCTTGATGAGTGGAGGCTACGCTGCGGAATACTATTTTTCATCTATGAATGAAGATGACTCGTGCCTTCTTACAGGTGTTAGCATGTGCAAATAGCAAATAGTAAGTAGTAAAGCAAATAATTATTCTTTTTAATAGCAATTATACAATGAATTTCATAAACAGCTCTTCGTTCAAGTTTTAATTAGAATTGTTTACCATTACAGTGAAATCTCGTCACAACGTACTTCACAATTACGTATGTTTAAAATTAACGTACTTTTTTAATCCCCGTAAATTTTCCAGTATAACTACTGTATTAATATTTCAAAATAACGTACTTCGACGTAACGTACTTTTCACCTATGAAATTCAGCGGTTCCGAAAAAAGATTTTTCTGGTTTTAACGTATGCTTTCATCCGTAAATGACTCAGTATACGCAATTCTTGTTCATTCAGGTTGTTTACACCAATTTTGAAGGAATATTTTGTCATTAGTACGAAAAGATCTCCGGAACTCCGACAAATTTCCAAAAGAAGGGATTTTCCGAACTGATAAATTTAGAACCGATGATCGGTTATCCCTCTCGTATGTTTACAATAATAGCAATGAGATAAAATCTTAAGTTATAGGAATTATATCTCTTGTTAGGGTACGAACACATAGAAAGCAGGTTGATCTGCGCCTGCCTTTACCGGCGGCGACCAGTTTCCCGGTACGAACACGTAGAAAGCAGGTTTACCAGCGCCTTTTGTCGGTGCTTAGAACACACTAGAAGAGTATTCAAGCCAGAAAATCTGTAAGGGATATTTTAAAAAATATTTATTTGTAATAATATTTTAGTTTACAATGAGTAAATTTGCTTTTGTAGCAATAGTTATCTATTTATGTTACTAACATTATCAAAAGAATACTAGCAAAATACTGCATTAAAATAAATATGCTTATTTCTCGCCAACACTTCTCCACAGTATTCCTATCTGAGTGTGCTTTGTTTTTTTTCCCCACATTGGGCGTCTTAAGCAATTTTTTTAAATGAACGCATCAACATCCACGATGGAAAATATGCGACCGATGCCGACATCCAGCAAAGCTTAAACTAAAAATCGATTACCGGAAAGCCGGCGACCTGCTTTATATGTGTTCGTACCCTTTTCTCTCATTCTGGCCGGTTTAGGTTCGCACCGGACGTGCGATAATGCCGATCTCCAACAGACAATGAGATGCTTCCAGAGAAAATACTGTACTCCTTATGGGTATTTTCGTATACCGTACTTTCAGTATAACGTATAAAAATTTATGCTCCGTTGTCTCGAGATTTTGGTTTACCGGGATAAAGGCTATTATTTATTATACGTATCCGAAGGCATTATTTTTTTAAATTGCGCAATCTACTACAGGATTTCGAAAAATAGCTTTAAATGTACGATGGCGTGTTATGATGAAGCTCAAATATCAGGTTAGAATATTTAAATTAAATAATAATTATTTCATGCAATCTTATCAGAGGAAATTCTTGCGATAATAAAACGAAATTTCAATATTTTACGCCTATACTAAGAAAGAAATTCATGTTCCAGCCGAACATTTTTTCTTTTTACCTTGCTCCCAACATTCCACACCAAAGTGTTCTGCACTCGTGTCTTCCTCCAGTGAAGTGCAAAAGTTTTTTCTTCCGGTTTTTATAAGAAATCTGCTGGCTCTGATAATATTGGAAAACATTCTATTCCTCCTTAATTGCTGTTTCTCTACTGGAATCTTTCCGCGTCAGCAGAGGGTAGTTGACGTCATTCCTATCTGTGAGAGGAGCAGAAAAAAACTCGAGTTGAAACGTATATCAACACTTTGCAAGATTTCCAACTGTTCCTAGATTATATTCATAAAGGTGCTCGTTCCATTCTTTACACGAAACACAGGGCTTTTATTATATTCAGTTAATGTTCTTAAATACTTTAAATAGATTTCTTTATTTAGAAATATCCATATTAATTCCTTTTGAGAATGCCTCTGACATTGAATTAAGTACCGTTTAGAAATATCCGTATTATATCTTCATTTTAAACATTAAAAATTATGCAATATTGTTTAATACAATAATTACTTCGGAAAAAATACCAAAATCTCCAGCCTCGGTTATTATTATTATTATTGATAAAATTCATCATATTATTAAAATCATTGTCGAAATTAAAAATACCGTGTATATTTCTCTAGTGTCATAAACAAAATTCGGAGACAACCAGTAATATATTATTATAAATAATAAAATTTATCCACAATCTTATGTATTCCTCAAACGTTTTCTTTAAATTGACGCAGTATCCTTGATCTTATACGCCTCGTATAACAGTATGCCTGCATCTTATGTATCCCGCACTACGTTCACCATACCGCCGACTAAAATACTTTAAGGTGAAGATGTAGAAAAATTTGTTCTTGATCTAACGATACAAAATTTACTTTCGAGTTAAATTCGCACAAAAACAATACATATTAGTTGAATCTGATGCTTCTTCACACCTTTAATTTCTTCCAATTTAATACTTCGGTTAGGGAAATCACTTTAACTACGACATTTAGATTAAGGATAACATTTTTATGAAAAAGAAATCACTGCAATTGTGTAAATGAGCAAAATAATTTAATATGTTCCAATTAGATTAACAATTTCATTTTTACTCAAAACTTTTCTAAGGATATCAAAATTACCTGAATAATTTTAGTGTAAATACATCTCACGAAACCCTCCATAGGTCACAAATAAATTTACAAATAAAAACATTAAAAAAGTTTGGGTAAAAAAAGAACGGACATTCTTTCCAATATTTTCAGAGCCCCATTTTGGAATCTATCATGCGAGAAAAATGCGGCCGACTTACACGCGTGGAAAAAATTTGAGTGACGTGCGACGCATATGCTTAATACCCCGAGTTCAACGTCAGGTTAAGGGGTTATGAACCTCTGATCCTCCGGGTGGGTGGAAGGAGAGCGATCCCACCACAACGACGTGGAGATATACCTGGTCAGCAATATCTTCGACCCCGCTGCACATGCTTACCTATCCTTCTTTACTCCAATAACCTTATCTCGAACCAACCCAGCTGTCCCTCCATCATTCCTCCAGCCTCCTCTTCCTCTCTTTCTCCTTCTCTCTCTCCATCCCTATGCTGGATTCTCTCTTCAATTTCTCCGCTACCGGGACAGGGTTAGGAAAGGGCCCTCTCGTCTCAAGCCGCTGGAGGAGTCGCTTTCCCTACTCGAAAATTTCGCCGCAGCATGCAAGTATCTCTCCCTCTCTTTCACCCTCTTATTCCTTCTCTACCTCTTTTTATCTCGTCCTCTTTCTCCTATTCTTTCTCTCTCTCTCTCTCTACGCCTCTTTCTCATCATCCCTCTCTCCTTCCTCCCTACTTCACCCTCCCTTTTCCTCCCTATCTCCTTTATTCTCTCTCCCTCTCTCCTTCATTCTCTCACTACGCCTCTTTCTCTCCATCATCCTCCCCCTCCCCATCCCACAATCTCTCTCTCTCCCTTTCTCTTTCTCATCCTCGGTTACCTAACCTATCTCAAATCTGAAGAAGGATAAAAAATGTTTTAAAACACTCCGGAGAAATTTTTTTTATTCCTCTTTTCTCCCCTTAAATTTCTCCGTCCTCACACCCGTAATGCGCCTTTAATCCTCTCTCTCGCGGACGTACGCTATATTATCTCGTTTAAAGTTTCCTTTTTCTCTTTGAAGTGTTCGTCACGAAAATAACGCAAGTTTGCGATTTACGTTCCCGTACTCGTAAGAAGTTTCATGTGTGCCCAATCGCGACGTTTGCTGAACCATGACATAGAGCGAACTTATCGCTACTATAACGGGATATTTATATGATTATATTGGCGCAATCCGTGGTTTTATGGCATAAATATTCAGTTTGTTGAAAAATCAAATATTGTTCCCCAGAAAAAAAAACAATAATCTGATTAAAACGCTTTCTGACACCTTTAGGGGTTATTTACGAAGAAATTGTTATGTAAGGAAGAATCGTACCAAATTTGGTTATTCTAGCTTTTATCGTTTAGGAGGAGTTCCATGAACAAACCAACAAACACACCCTTCAAAATATATTATAGGAGATAAATAGTTTTTAATGATATTTTAGTGAGGCGTAGAGTTCTCCAAAGCAAGCTGTTTTTATAACTATGTAAGTAGCTTAAATAATTAGAAGTATATTTTCCACAACTTGTGATTGGATAGATAGTTTCATTGTTTCCAAATTATTGTTGATATAAACATTTTCTCGTAATAGAACGCATGGCCGAGAGAATCGAGCTAATGGTGGGAGGGTAATATTCACTCTGATTCTTAAACGTCCTTTATTTACTTTTTCGTCTTTCGTTAAATTAATTAGTTTCGTTTGTTCCTTTGTTCATATATTTTCTGTTGATTATTGTGTTCTTGCTGGTTTAACTTCCAGTTTTGGTTTTGATGATATCGTCACGAAACTTCGCATAGGTATATAATTTTACCCTGCGGATAACATAGGCTATATGACGATAAAAAATCTGGAGGAGAGGGAGCTTAATTCAATAAATATTTTCCCACAATTTACACCTAATTTTCGATTTTTCACAGTGTTAGATTTCCTTCCTTCATTCGTCTAATAGGTTTTCTTCATTTTTGCTTTATTGGACGGTTAAAACTGTGTACTATGTTATTCTTGCGATGTTTACATGTTACACGGTCGAAGTTTTAGATTTACTAAATCCGTTGAAATTCAATGGGCACTTCTTCTAGAACTAGTATAAAAGGCCGTCAGTATAACGTGTTATCTTTAGTTAAACTTAATATAGTTGCCTCTCTCCCTCCCTCCCTCTCACACGCTCCCTCTGCCCCACTCTGTCCCCTATTAAAAGCATTCAAAGCGTTTATACCCATAAGGATTGAAATAACAATAGGATATCGAGGTCTAACAATGGAATCGGTAGGCAAGCCAACATCCTGTTAAAATGGCAATATTTCCTCAAACTGTGTGAAATAAAGTTTTAAATTGAGCGATTTCGAACTGTAGGCGATAAAAGATGAACAGAATAAAAAACTTTATAGTGTTTTATTCATAATGGTTTATATCCGAAGATTGTCCGTCAATTCTTTCTAATTTTAATCTAAAACAGAATGAAAGCCTGCACGTCCTTTTTACGTGTTCCCTTTTGGAAAATGGAAATGTCTTCCTTTGAGTCGAACCCAGGCCTTTTTTCGTCATCACCTTAAAATATGTGAATCGAGCATTCCTGCCAAATTTAGAGTTACTACATCTTTCCTTATCGACTTATTCGCATTTTTAAATGATCACCAACCAACCAGCCGACACTTGTTTATTATTATAAGAGGTAATATTATTATTATACCTACGGTAGTTATTGAGGAATAATTTTCTCTTATATCGTCGTTTTCTCCTATAATAAAATGGAATTTAATATATTTAACGTAATGAATTTTACACATTTCGTAATTTAAATACACATAATATATCTAGTATTTGTATAGGTATAACAAATTTAAATGGAATATTCAGAATTTATCTATCGCAAAGCATTTTGAGGTTAAATGTTACCTACAGATTATAACTCACAGAGCATGATCAATTTAAATTTCGTAAATTTTGTAAAATAAATCGTACTTTATATGAAATATAGTATTCGAATAGGCTATTGAAAAGACCTATTTCTCATTCGATTTCATTTTAAGTAAAAAATGTTAACAACCTATATGACCGTAAATATCTGTTAGCATTTAAAATAGAATTCGTAAAAATAAAACCAGGCTCAATATATCGAGCTGGCTTTACTCGTCCAATATGATCTATCGGGCTTGAAAGTAACACCTCTTTTTTCACCCCCTTTCTCTGCGGATATCCACAGCTGTGTGTGGCAAAACTTCCCCTCCAGCGAGCATTTTATTAAACTCATACCAATTTAAGGATTTTACTATTTCCCCTGGAAAATTTTCCCAATGCCGTAACTTGTAATAGTCCGCCGGACTACATCCCACGCGCCTTCCATCCATTAAATTTCCTTTCTATTCCTCCCCTTTGTGTATCTACGATTTACGCATCAACGTGCGCCTGTATATGTACGCACGGCAGAGCGTATTTTCATGAATATATGCATAATTATTTCGAGTTCCAGGCTATGGAGGAAGAACACAATTCCCGGGAAGAAAAAATGGCATCATTCTTTCCGAGACCTTTAAGTTTTTGCGAGATATTTTTTTAAATATGACTCCACAGGGGTGAACTCTCCGACTCTCATTTTTTTTCCCACTCGCCCGTTTTCACAACTCACCTCTAGGCGTTACCGATATTCCTTTTTTTTTTTAAATTCCGTCTGAATATCTCCGTTTTTTTTTCTCCCTTTTGGGTTTCGTGGATCTGTTTTCACTCCATGCTTCTTCGTCCGAAACGCACAGCGTGATGCCAGATTCAGGAGAAAACCCTCTATGCCTCTCTCTCCCCCTCCCTCCCTCTCCCCCCCCTCCCTCTCTCTCCCCTCCTCACTCCCTCTCTCTCTCGTTTACTCCCGGTTGCTCCAAAATCGTTGGATCGCAGCGCCGTAATTCCCACTGGAGGCGGTCGCGGGAACTAACTGCTCTCTCTCTCTCTCTCTCTCTCTCTCTCTCTTTCTCTATCTCTCCCTCTCCTTCTCCCCCTCCCTCTCACTCTTATCTTTTCATCTCACTTCACTCTCTCCCTCGCAGACCAACAGATGAACGCAACGGAGCGCAAAAAAAAAGTGGGAGCCGGTTAGAGGAAGAGACGAGAGGTGTGCGAAGGCACAAGGAGTTTTTAAAATTGAGTGAATGTGTCCAGACTTTGCAACATGCGCGACGAGGGAGAGAAAGAATCGCGAAATGGAAGCCGAGTACTCGCACGAAAGAGAGATATGTATAGGAAATTTTGGCGAAAGTCTTCTCGCCGGGGAATGAAACCGCCACATTTTATTCATTCTCGCTTCTTCGTTAAAAAAAATTAACGAGAGACATATGAGTAAGCGAGTGCGTATGCGAGGGAAAGGGTTATGTGGAGTAGGGGAGACAGCAGCGAGAGTATGTGATTTGAGACGCGTTTTTGGGGGAAAAACGGATGAGATATGCACACGTTGAGGGTGGAATTAATTAAAAAAGCTAGCTCCGCGTCTCGTAAAATGGAAGAGAAAGTCTTCTCGCTTTGTATCTATAAATGCACACTGACTGAATTCCGTGCGGGAATAACTAAATTTATATAGCGTTCGCTTGCTTAGAGTAACCATTACAAAGCCTGGACGTACTGTTTTTTTCAACCGAATTTACAGTTTAATTCCTAAAATAATAATGCATGGAGAGGTACCACATTGGAAGATATAGCTATAACGACAGTATGGGTTTTCCGAAGCGACTTATGGATATTGGATCCTTTAAATAATCATTTTGAGTATGACCATAAGAGAAGATCGTGGGTTTTTTTTTGAGCTTATTATTGATAAAACCCTGGAATGAAATTATACTTATTATGTTGATGCTATAAGAAATAATGTACACTATATAGTAAACAATACAGATGTAGCGTATTACTATTTAAGAATTTACGACATGGCATCAAGTGAAAACATCTTTAACTCATACTGCCCACATATACAAGAATAAACCTTTAGAAAATAAGCGAAATGACAACAGAACTCGCTTCATATGTTTTGTCTATCCTACGAAAAGAAGTGTATATTAAAACTGGAGAAAATCTTTTCCAAGTTTTACGCAATGCCGCCTTATTTATTTTTAAATTCAGCTTCAACATATATGATAAGTGAAGCGCCAGGGCACGAGAATACATATATTTCCAACTCCTCTGTAATTCAAATCAATCGCCTGGCCCTACTTCTCATTTAAACTCCATGAGCTTCTCGTTTCTCCGTCTATTTGTTTAACTGAGCATAAAGTGTAAGTTGAACATACACAAAAGTAAATTTCAGAGAAAATTTCCACTTTGTAAAAAAAAATAGAAATAGTAATACTACAATAGGAAATTGAAACAGGTGAAACTACAAAAAAATCAGAAAACGAAAGCAGATGACAGTAAAAGCCGACGCCTTAGGATTGAAAAAAAAACATTTAACTTGGAATAAAACGAAAGAATGTTCAGTACATTCTAAAAAGGAATCTAGCGAAAGATTTCGACGAAACGGATATGGTCATGCTAACGAAAAAGGTGAAATACATAACAAAAAATTCAATCGAAGAAAACTTTAATAAGATAAAAATAAGGAATGATTTTAAAGTGAATATTCGCTATCAGAAAAGTGAAAGAAGAACGGTAGAGGTAGGAATGGAAGTGGACATGGAAGAGAAGGCATTTGGATGGAGGAGGGCGGGCGAGAGAAAAATTCGGGGAGTGGAACGCAATTAGCAACGGATGAAATTTGGCGGAAGAGAATGAGAGGAAATGGAGGTTATATAAGAGAGGAGAAAGAGAGAGAGAGAAAGAGAATATAAACGGACCAAAACGCAGAAGACAAAGCAAGTAAGGAGAGGAGACCTCTCAAAAGAAAAGGGGGCAATTTTAAAAGAAGGAACAATGGGCGAGAGAATAAATATGGTATTGAATTATATGTACGGCAAAATATGCAAATGTTTAGACTTTAATTACTTATTAATGCCAAAGAGACTTATATAACCGCTCATATGTACCTGGGTTGAGAGCTTTTACTCGAGTATCGAATGGTTGAAACATGATCCAAGTTCAAGATTTAAAATTGATTGAGACGCATGAAAAATAGTTTGTGTATTTAAGAAATGTTCCAGTAAGTTGAATATTTTACATATTCGGTACCAAGTGAAATACACAAATACATTAGTAACATTCTCGATGGATAAGTTAAACATTTTACTAGAAAAAATAAAATAACTTTGTCATCATAAAAAGGAATCACTATATCATCTACAGTAAATATAGTCTTACATACTTAAATACTTAGCGAAATATTAGAGAAGAATAAAAATAAAATAATAATATATTTAATAGGTCTATGGCCTCCAACTCAAATAAAACAACCGAAAACTTGCTATTTATAAGTACGAAAGGAGAAAGAGATAGGCCATATCCTAATGGAGGAGATTCGAACGCCATCTCCAACCTTTATACCTTTATAATTACATTTTCAAATTAAAATATTCATCCAAGGAAAGGATGAAAGGAGGGAGGGAAGAGGGACAGAAAACAACTCGGCAAGAGTTATCATAATGGAGGTCACGACAGAGAGAAAGAGGAGCAGACGGAATGGCGAGGAACGAAAGGGGAGGAGACAGATAGGGAATTAAGGAGGAGAAAAGAAATCGCGACGCTATTTCGGTAAGGGAGAGAAAACGACGCAAGCGCAGAGACGAAGAGGATATAACTGTGGAGAGGATGATGCGGGAGTGAGAAGAAACCAAGCATCGTATCAAAGAACGGAGGTGGGGAGTAATGCAGAAAGATGGAGGACATGAGCTAGACGTAAGAAGCGGCAACGGGCATGTGCCGTGGCGTGCTGAGCTCTGATTTCGACGTGTAATGTCTTCTTTGTCTTTTTGCAAAACTTGCGTTTCGCGAAAGAGGATAGGAAGGCACCGCCTCCAGCTGCGAAATAGGAATTGCGCGCCAGACCTCTAATGCGCTTATACCGACACCGATGTAAAACTTAATCCCAGACTGACGCTCCCGGTAAATCCTAGACGGACTGAAGAAAGAGCTGTGATGGAAGCGGGGAAAGGCCGTTCGCTCTTCACTTCATAGAATCGATACGCGAGTTCTTGTTTTATTTTTTAAAGGGTTCCGTCTGGTTCGTATCCAAGGAAAAAAATAAGTGAACGATCCACTAATGCAGAAAATTGCATCACTTTAACAATGAGATTTAAACGAATTTTTGCCTATCTCAGACACTGAGTTAAATGGGAACAGCACGTTTTAAAGAATGTTCTGCACGCTCGTATTAAAATTAACACGATTACTGAAAGCAGTTTTAAATTTTCGGTTCAGTTTTCCATACCATATCACCCTCGTTCTTTAAGTTTAATCTCGTAATAGAAAACATGGAATCAGAGGAATCTATATTACAAAAAATTATTGCGTGGTTTCTTAAGTTATAGCGGAAGTTCACTCTCTAGTTCACTCACCATTTACCCTTAAGGAAAATCTTTAACTGAAAGTCTCCCGGTCTTGAAATTATTCTCAATAAAAACTTCACGAAAAAGAATGCAGTCATATAACGAACTTTTGCAAATACTAAATATAGTTCCAATTACATCTTGTATCTTTGAAAAGTTTTGGTTTTAATTGCATCGATTTAATAATCAGAATTACAACAAATGTCTTAAAATATAAAACAACATAATAAGGCGAAAAAATAAAACAATACACAATACATGTTCCTTTAATACACTTTGTCCAATAGAAATTTAGATATACAGGTTAAAACATCAGATCATTTTAAAATAAGCAACTATAAAAATGTTCAATTAAATAAATATATTAGTTACTATTACTTATTATCAACATTATCAATGTTTAAGTGAGTCCTTTACCTAAATCAATGAAGTATTACGCTTCCAACTGCAACTTTCGAATTTGCAGCCTATAATGTCCATTCCGTGCCGGCTCCATCAATAGGAAGAGATGCCTACGCGAAATGCATATCAATAGCTGGAAGAAGTTAAAATCTCGATTCTTTCTCGTTAGAAACACACATCCCGTGTAGTAATTCCGAATGCAAACCCTGCTATTGTGTGCGTGCCATACTGGAAGCAATCGGTGGAATGCGATTCTGTACGGAAGAGAGAACTAGGTCGATTCGGGAAATAGGGGAAACATAAATAGCGAGAACAGAAGAAAGCCCTGCCGTTCATAGAGGAAGACGACGGTATACGATAAGAAGCGAGATGACTTAAAATAGGGCGAAGGCGAAAGAGGAGCTATAGAAGAAGTCATTGGTGCGAAGACGCGCTGCGCATCCTTAAAGACAAGAGTATATAAGGCCACAAATATTCATACGGGTCTCAAAGCTTCGTTTTATAGCCGCCCGCAAGGAGCGGAGCAACCTCCTTCTACGAGGCAATAACTGACTCACATATTACGGCTACTAATGGCGACATAGCGTTCGGCAAAGTAAACTGCTCCGGAGAGAAAATTAAGACTTGTTTATTGACTTATATAATGGCTAAGAGATTTTCGACGAGTATTACCTTCGCAGGTTAAATAACTCGTTTACGTCGAAAGGATTCATACATTCGTGGCACGAACTACGTCATCGCTGACCTTAATGTAATTACGAAGACACTAATGGAGTATTAGTTTTGCGGAAAGCTCCAACATAAACACAAGTTTTAGTTGACACAAATACTTAAATCCTTATTCAGCCCAAAGGAATTTTGGATCCTACTAGTTCAATATCAATAACAAAATTAAAATTTTATGTGAAATAAGATATAACTTCCACCCAAAATTGTATAAAACCAAATTGCAACTGAGGATTTTGGTGTAGGGGTGACTTAAAATATAGCTCACAGAAATTATATTCAGACAAATGCATATTAATATAAAACTCCATATAAAATTACTCATATACAGTAACTACATATAAAACATATAAAATGAGATAAATATAAATATTAACTTTATTAAAATATACGATATATTCACTTAAAGTTACATGTAATTATTAAATTATACATTGCTAAAATTTTGCCTTTCTTGGACTATGAAATAAAGCGACATTAACTTTTTTAGTTTTTGAGATTTCTAAATACATAAAAATATAGTCCTGGCGAAAATATTACCTCTTTAATTGATACATTGATTCATATCCAAAAGGAGAAATAGTTATATAAAGCGTTGATTCCTAACTGAAAAACATGACGTAAGCTAAACTTAGCCCCAAATATTCCAGATGGTATTTCATCTCAAAGGCAACTTTGAATTCCATGGATACTTTAGACAGTTAATGAGTTAATCACGGTGGAAGATAGGAGTAGTCTGACTCACCGAATAGCTACAAATGCAACATCCGCCATAAAACGCACCAAAGTCCAAAATTCGCATTCCGAATTCCTCAAGGTTTGAGCCACTATTTTTCCGGATATAAGTCAATTACAGCTGCAAGAGCAACTTCTTCGGTAAATATTCGTGAGCCAATTATACTGGCTATTTGGAAATAATTTTTTATTTGTATGCGATAAATCATCGTATATAAGCGCTTGCTTAATGAAGGATAATTACAACTAAAGCACATAATTTTTTAGGAGAGGACATTTTTACGTGAGTGACGAAATTACTAAATGCTTTGTGATAAAATGTTCATTTCATTTTTCCAAAGAGGATATATTTAATTACTCTCCATATAATCATGGTGCTAAAATTGGTAGCACCATATAGTTTACAAATACATAAAATTTAGGGGAAGAGCTTCGGTATATTTAATAATATATGAAGTAAATTAAATAAATTGAATTATAAATTGAGAAATGATGTAGTATTAGGATTTATGTGTTAATGTGTTTCTCATTCACTACTCCAACTTCAAATAGCAACGTAATTCTCAAATTCTCTAACATTTAGCAAACGTTTAGATCTCATGTGCTCCCGAATGCCTACTGACGTCAACTCACGTATCTATCCATCGAATCGTTCGGAGAGACACGTCAAAGACTCAAAAACGAGAACCTCTTTATCGAAAGCACAAGTCGACGAAACTCCTATCTCCTTTCGCCTATCAACTGATCCTAATAACGTCCTACACTCCTCTAGCAGTTCGGCTAATCTCGAGAGCGCCATGAAACGGTCCACACGCTAACACACCTAATTAATTCCACCTGATCTGTTTAATGGAACCTCAACCGGAGTCAAAATAGATAAGTCCGGAGAGTTGCTGCAAGGCATTCACACGGCACTCTACACATTAATGGAGTGGTGCACCGTTAGACATGTCGGAAGATGAGAGAAGGATGGAAAGTGGGCGGAGGGTGAGAGGGAGAGAGAATGAGAGAGAGAAAGAGAAAGAGAGAGAGAAAGGGAACGAGTTTAGACAGTTGCGAGAACCGAGTCGTGTGCGAGAAAACTCTCATTCCTCCCCACCCTGCTTTTACCAACTCCCCGTCTCAACCTATCCACCTTTTTGGGAGCACCGTAAACATACACAGACACACACACACTCACCTACCGATGCCACTCCTTCCACCATTGCTCTTCCTTAACGCACGCCGGCATCGGCCCTGAACGATTAATTCGCCTCAGACTAAGTTCTCCCATGGCTCTTTAAGGCGTGTCTTGTTGCCATTCAAGTCTTCCCTCTTATTACATCCTCCCACTCCCTCGCCCTCTTACCTCGCCCCTCTCTCCTCCTCCTCCATACCACACCCACCGTCTCGAAGCGAAGATAGGAGAGACGAAGTTTTCTCAAACTTGCGCCGATTAAGTTTTCTGGCGTTACCTCCGACATTTCGCGGACCAATAAGGAAACATCTAAAACCCCGCCGCTTCCGCTCCTCCCCTCCGTATCCTCCCCTTCTACCTTCTAATTTCTCACTCTTACTCCCCATTCTCTCGCTCCATACGTTTCCCTTCCCCCTTTTCCTTTCCTGCGTTTCCCTTAAGACACGACCCCCACCGCTCGCACTCCAGTCTCTCCCCCCCTTCCCTCTCTCCCCCCTCCCCCCCTCTCTCTCCCCCCCCCTCTCTCTCTCTCGGGTGCCTCTCTAATTCCCCGCACTTAACCTTCCTCCTCCGAGGAAAAGGTTCGTAATTTCAAACGTCGTGGCGGAAAAGTTTTTTTTTATTTTAGAAAAAAAAACGAGAAAGATTCCGCGAATTTTTAATATATTACGGCACGTTTCCCGTGTAATGTGTAGGGAAATTTGGCTGATATCTGCTCCGCAGGCGGGTCAGGGGAGGAGTTTCTTAATAGGATGGGCTAAAGACTCCTCGAATGAATAGATCAGACAAATTGGGTTTAAAATTTTCGGCGTCCTCGCCGTTACAGAGGTAGAAGATGGTGTCAAGGCATTGGATGTTTTTCGGTTAATTTCATTATCATAAAATTCACGCGTTTTCGCATTACCCCTATGTAGCAATCGTGTTGTCGTACTTATTTAAGAGTTTCCGTCTTCTTACAAACACAAGCGCTGTGTTAATTATCTGCCTTGAAATTTCGATACGAATATGTAGCCAATTTTTAATAATTTATATACTAAATTGTATTTAAAGTGCTTGGATAACGCCGTCGGGAATATCTTGAAAATGAAAGTTTCAATAAAATTGGTCGTTTTGTTCTGAAGCGTGCTATATCTAAACTTATTGCACATTTTTTAACGTAGTGGTAGTGATAGCTTAAAAGTAATAAATACATAAAGAGTACGTGCACAAACATAACTGAGAGAAGAAAACGCATTAAAGGGACAATTACATTAAATTATATCCAACAAATCTATCGGATTTTTCATATAAATGTATTTAAAAAGGTACGATTCATTATGAAAAAATAATTCTTATATTCTATCGCTACTTTCCTGGCAGACATCCTTTGAACTTCTAAAATGAAAACAACAGAAGTTATTCTAATTATTATGATGAATATAATTATCTTAAAATATTCACTTATATGATCTAACTTTTTCTTTAATAATCGTTTGATAAAAATATTCTGATGGAACGTTTAGTCTGTGATTCCTAAGAGTAATACATCATAGATACCTGCTAAAACAAGTGCAATAATATAATTATTGAGCTTCTTTTAAATTATATCGCTTTTACATTATCATACCAAAAACATAATAATAAATAATGTCAAGACCCCAAATTTGAGAGTTAACCTTTTTGCAATTTTTCATCCACTTCGCGTATTTGCGGTATGCCCCAATTTTGCATTAAACCTACTACCCAAAAGAAATCACAGACTTTTTCATTACGTCACCCGAGAAAATTAAAAAGGATGACACGTGACAAGACCGCCTACGCCTCAAGTTTGCATCTCAATATTGCCGCACAAAAATCAATAGTCCCATTCTAGTCCCCCAGAAGAACTAGATTTTGGAAGCATTTTTTCTCCCGCAGTGTTATAAACAACCCGGCAACCATATAAACTAAGTAGATACACCCTTATTTCTGCCAGCACAAGCAACCGGGTAACCCATATAATAACAACTCACATTTTTCCCCTCCCTCATATATATAATCATCCAGCCTAGCCGCTTGTCCTTCCCTCCCACCCTACCGTCTCTCATCTTCACATAGTTCTCCACCCCCGGAATCCTGCTCACCCCTTTTCGGTTTCACCCATTTTCCGACCCCACTAAACCCCTCTTCGACGGCTTAGCTCACAAAAGCTTCGGCCATCATCGGCCTTCCCCTTCTCTCCGTCCCAAGATCTTTATCTTCGCTTCACACAGACGCCTTCGGCATATCTCCCTTTGTACGCGGTGTTATTTGATAGGATAAAAAAAATAGGAAGATAAATTAAGGAAAAATGTGTGTTTGTGTATTTAGGAGAGTCGGCAACGTAGTTAGGATAAGCGACGGATAAAATGAGAATGTGTAGGCTGTGAGTTATTGGTTACGGACTCATTTCGTCAGTTATATTTCTTATTATCAAACTCTTTAGCAATACGCTAATCTTTTAGCCTTAATCCGTTTCGCACCTAAACTGAAGTATGATAAATCCACCTCAATTTCTGAAATTTTGTTTTCTTTTCTATTGATTTCCTTTTTACTTTCTCATACGAAGTATCGAGAAAGTATTGTTATCGCGAAAAAATTCGACCTCGAGATTTTTACGGAAATATACGTTTTAGGTGTCCCTGAATCCGAAAAAGTGGTTTTCGCAATGCCGTCTGTCTGTCTGTTACTGGCTCTGGAGCCTAGACAGAGCGAAAATGAATGAAATCTCGTACTTAGGCATATTATCTGAGCAGAGTATACATAGAAATGGTTGACATTGCTCAATAATTAAGACTAGTTTATTCTACGCATTTTTAACAATAATTCGATTTTCTCAAAAACGGCTGTAACGATTTTGATCAAATTTCGTACAGTTACTTGAGTTTACGTCTTCAATAATACTGTATAGTTCATATTTCTCAAAAATGAATATAAGGCTAGTTTATTCTAGGCAACTTTAACAACAATTCGATTTGCTCAAAAACGGATGTAACGTTTTTGATCAAATTTCCTACAGTTAATTGAGTATACATCTACAATAATACTACGTATTTCATTTTCCTCAATGAACGAATATAAGGCTAGTTTATTCTTGGGCAACTTTAACAAAAATTGGATTTTCTAAAAACAGGCTAATACGATTTTCATTTTCTAGAGATAACTAAACGACGCATGAGTACGCATATATGAGAAAGTTTGTACAATGTATGTTGTACCGATTTTTTCTTAAAAATATTCAATTCCTACCCATGTTATTGGGGTTCAAAACTCTTCCCCTGGTTTTAAAACAATAAAAAAATCAATTTAAAAAAATCACTTCACAACATTTAAGTTGCAACATGCAAATATCTTGAACTAAACTTTAGAACTTTAATTACCTAAAATAACAAAATGAACGTTTCTTTCATGTAGAACCTAAATGGCCTAACAAAGCTTAAGAGAAGCGCACTGTTGCCTTGTTTTCCATCCCCTTGACCTAAATTTAAAAAATATTGCACTTAATCTTTAGTTAATCATTTAACGAACTACTACCACATGCTAGAAACTTTTCGAGAGTCGACTACAGAGCTAAATGATGTGTCTCGGTTATTCTCTTCTACGTAACCTTATTTGCAAGTCTAATACTTTTCCGAGATTTTCACTGTTTTCCCAAATAAAACAGTGTCCTATTGACCGAATGAAACATCGAAGTGTACATTTATTTTAACTTTATTTCTGTTCTAACGTTGACATCTTCCATGCCGTTAAAATTCAGTTTTAATCCTTTATTTTTAGTCGATGATTCCCTTATATTTTAAATGCTTACTCTAAGGATTCTATGAATGCTGGCAAAAGCAATCTATATACTTTGCTTTCCTCGCACCACTGACAGTTTCACTCAAAATAACCAGCTGTTCCCTAATCTCTTCCCAATCGCTCCATTCGAAATTCTCAATCTATTGTCGCCCCATCCCGCCCCAATAGTGCACTGCCCTAGCGTCGCCCCGCTCTCGCCCCAGTGTTGCCCCACTTCCGCCTTAAGTGTTTCACCAATCCCGCTACACCACTGTTCCATTCCCGTCCCACCCTCAAAAACTTCTTTCCCACCCATTCATCCACTCTATTCTTGTCCCATTCCTGCCCCTTTCCGCCCACTTCATTCCAATTCCTTACCCATTCTTTGCCCTAGGCCTTCGACCTTCCCTATTTCCCGAACTCATCTTCCTCTCGACCTGCAATAACCCGACAACTTTTCTTCTTTGTCCACTTCCTCGATCTGTTCCAATTCTATGACGACTTCCCCTCCCTCTCCCCACGCCACTCTCCCACTCCGTCTACTATTTCCGTTCCCTTTGCCTTACACGCTCCGCCATGCTGCTCCGCGCCAATTTATTCGTCCTACGCTCAGTCCTCTGTGTCCTACCATCTCTCTCTCTCTCTAGATTCTCCTTGCATTCTCTCTATCTATCCCTCTTAAGCCCATTGGGTGCATCCTTACATGCTCTCCACATCCCTCCCTCCCTCTCTCTCCTTTTTCTCACATCCCCCTCCTTCCTTTGCTCGTAACTCTCCTTATTTCCAAATGCGCTTTCCCTTCGGTCTCTAGCTAAGTATGTTGGTCTAAAAGGGTAGTTACGTGTGAAATGTGGGGTAAAAGTTTTCGAGCGCGAGTGGCTTCTCGTTGTTTTGATGGTTGTCCGGGAGGCTGTCTGTCGGGTTAGGGTGAGTTAAGAGAGTGGAGGGAGAAGGAGAGGAGAGGGGAGGGAGACGGAGAGAGGGAGAGAGAAGATGGTGTGTGTGGCAAAGTCCGGAGAGACGCGGCAGTGGCTGCCTTGAATGCATTTACGGTGAAGTGGGTCCGCGGGAACCCGCCGCGGAGATGACGCAAATAAATGACTGACTTCCTTTTTCGGAAGACTGCTCTCCCGGAGAAGACTGTTGATTAAATCCACCGTGATTTACATGAACTCTTAACGACATAGTTGCTTCTAGGGCGAAAAATCGAATGCATCTTTGATTAAATGACTTACTTTGTTATTTAGTTTGCGTGGCAAAATTCGGCTTAAACATAGAAAAGGACTCCTTTTGTAATCATAAGTTATTTAATTTAAAAATGTTAATATATGATTTTTGACGCAAATATTGATACTAAAACATTATCCTTTTCTCCCAAAAGTTGATAACATTCATAGCCATTAATTAATCATAGGCTGGAAATGTGTAACAATTTTATTTTTGATTGTTTAGCTGTCCATGCACGGTTTTAATTAAGGTATAAATGCATATGAGTTTATTAACGATCGATTTTTATGTTAAATTATATCGTTTATAACACAGTGTCTATAATCGTCGAAGATATCCTACATTGTATGCGATATGTATACACCCCTATTTCTTTATTAAAACTAATTTATTGGCCTCAAAACCCAAAGCTAGTACGGTAGAATCTGTGTTATCCGAACTTCTATCAACCGGAATTTCGGTTAACCGAAATTATTTCCGTCTTATTTTATGGATTTTTTTATTTAAGAATTGTAAATAATGGAGCAACGTAGTTACGTAGTTGTGACTCAAGACATTTATATTCAAGTTATGACTCACATCTGTCCCGAGAAGGGCAAGTGAGGCTCGAGTTTGTTTACATTATAGCCTTTTCCGTCCTCTCATTGCTTCAGTCAGTTATTAGCTTTTGTCCGAACTACATTGTGCTCTGTCTTTACATTTACTTAACAGCATTGGCATTTTTGTTTAAAATGAATCGAGGAAAACGTGTGGTGATAACGTTGGAGGAAAAGCTGGAAGTCGTTCGTCGCGTTCACAACGAAGAACTTCTGCATACCGTTGCTGCAGATATCGGTGTCGGATTGCCTACCGTTTCGGATTGGGTGCGGTCCAAGGAAAAGCTGGAAGAATTTGCCACGAAAGCTATCAGTAGCAAGGCTCAGAAGACAATGAAAAAAGCTGAGTATGAGAAGTTAAACGAATCCCTTTATTTATCGTTCATTCAGCAACGAGAGAAAGGAACTCCATTATCAGGACAAATATTGTAGGAAAAAGCAAAATTGATGGCTTCTCTATTGGGGGAAGATTACAAAGAATTTATTTAAGCTCGGGGTGCTTAGATGAATGGAAAACACGATATGTTGAACATAACAGTTGAATATCTGCGGGGAGAAGCTATCTGCCGATTCAGACGCCGTGGATATCTTCAAAATGGAATTCGAAGATATGATATAAGGTTACACAAAGGATCAAATATATAATGCTGATGAGACAGGCCTCAACTTCAAAATGTTACCGAAAAAATCGCTGGTTTCAAAATCTGAAAAATCCGCGCCAGGGTACAAGCGGAGTAAAGAGAGATTCACCATCTTAACTTGCAGCGATGCTTCAGGTAAACATTGACTTCCCTTAATGTATATTGGAGAGTCTAAAAAAAGACATTGCTCCATATACTCTTTCCGTCTACTACAGAAATCAAAAAAGTGCACGGATGTCCACCGATTTGTTTCATGAATGTCTTAAAGATCAATTTGTTTCTAAGCTCGAAGCATTTTTGGAAACAAATGGGCTACCTCGAAAAGCCATTTTGTTGTTGGACGATGTGCCATCCCATCCAGATGAATCATCGTTAAAAGTGACGACATCATCGTTAGATTTTTGCCTCCTAACGCAACCAGCTTGGCGTAGCCGATGGATCAAGGTGTTTTGGAATCCTTGAAAAGGCATTACCGAAAACGTCTCCTTCAATCGATTCTTGAGGAAACAAATGAATCAAAATCTTTGAAAGACTGTTTAAGGGCCGTTAACATGAAAAAAGTTCTTTATTGAGCCGCTGAAACGCGAAATGCTGTAAAAATCTGAAAAATTGCAGAAGTCGTGGTGTAAAATGTTATGTGATTCAGCACCAGAAATAGAAGACGAAAGCGAGAATGTTGATGGACTTCGCACTATGTTAAGCAAATTCCGGGGTGCGAAGATGCCGAAGAAGATGAAGTTGCCGTTTTGGCAAAATCTGATGGCGATGAGCAAGAATTAACAGGTCAAGAAATCATTGCTCTTGTAGTTCGTATTACAAATTATAACGATGAAGAAATCATCGATCAAGATTCCATCTCACAATCAAAAAGACCGAAATTTTCTGCTGAAGAGGCATTTGAAGCCCTAGAGGTACGTTTTCCAAATTTATTTACTAAAATAATTGAGAAGATAAAATTCAGGAATCATTGTTCTAGTGGTTTTATTTTGATTTCAGATTGCTATGAAGAAAGTAAAGAGGCAGTGCCGTCAGATATGTTGTTCATGAAAAGCTGGAGACACAGCAGCAGAAAAACGTTTTGCAAAAATCACGAACGAAAATTACCCATTTTTTCGATACGTAAAAATGATCGTTTCTCGCAATCTACGTATATTTACCTAAATTAAAAACATTATTTGCATAAAGATTGGTTATGTTTTTATATATTGTCTTTTTTTGTTTCCTTATATTAACCGACATTTTCGCTTATCCGCAATGGGTCTCGCCCACATTACTTCGGTTAACAGAGGTTCTACTGTACTTATGAAAATCGTCTAAGCGGGAAAAATTCCTTTTTACTAAATTCACAATAACGGTATCATTGAAATTATCAAACATAAAATGACCTTTAATAGCATCATGTATTTTGGAGAATGATATAAATATAAATTTAATCATTCTTCCGAAAGACAGAGAAATCATCGTTTTCGTTCTGTTATATAAATTTTTACAAATTTTCAAACCTGGCGATTTCATTTCATGCAATATTCTTTGGAATAACGAGCAAAATAAATTCTTTATCCAGAGTTTTAAACTTTTCAGTGGCTCAAAATTAATTAAAATTAACATTATTAAAAACGACAAATTCAGTGAAATTTCATCTTTATCACGAGATACACATTCCACCACGAGTTTTCGTGGTTTCCTAAATATTCACTTCTTTATTTAAAGGTATAGCACAGTGGAACTAATGAAAAAATATCAAAGTGAGTTTTTATGAGACCATTGTGAAAAGTAATGAATTTATAAACAGAGCTAGATAGTTATGCTGGTACATGCAATTAAAAATGACTGAATAAACAAAGCAATGGCTCAGTCCGAAAACAAATTTGTTAGTTAAAAAAATAAAAGTTGAAACGCACTTTAATTGGAAGAGGAGCCGTATAAACACAAGCTTTAATAAAATCTTATTTAAGTTTACTCGCTTTAAAATGTTCTACCTTAACGATACAAAAAAACTATAATTATGACAAAAACTAATAGCAAATTATAAAATAGGCATTGTTTATTTGTTTTTTTAAGTACAGCTAACACGAGTAATAAATACGTTACGTGTGTTTCTCTGAGTATTTTAACATCGAATATCAGAAAATTTTAAATATTTAAAAATATTTATGCTACACACTATAAAAATCCTTATAAAAACTTTTATTGATGACTTACCTCAATAGTTTTTTATTTTAACTGACATAAATAGGTAATTTAACGTTTGCCTTAGCCAAGCAAAGCTCAACCAGCACAAGAGGGATCAAAAAGTGACTTTGAATTTTTAGTAAACCAAGAAACGTCATCCGCAAAATTGTAAGATTTCTTTCTCCTACTTATATCATTTAGAAAGGCTGGAAAATTGAGTTAAAGCATTCTTCCGGTTTATGCATTCACCCCTTTTCACAGTTTCTCAGTAAATACCGACAAATGCACACGTTAAATAACGCTAATCTTATAGCAACCTTCCGAAGTTCTTGAGAAGCATTCATGAGGAACAAAATGAAGCAAGTCACGCTATCAAATCCTTTTTAGCTGGAAGAAACTGGGTCTTACACCGAGGGGTGCATTTAAAACAACTTCGTTAGCTTTCATAAAAAAATACGGCAAAACCTCGATATAGCGAGAATTCATAAAATTCATTTAAAAAAACATGAAAAGAGTTTTCGTAATATCCGAAAATTAAATTTCGTATATGTAGCGTTAAGAAATTGACGGTGACGGTGTATTACCTCGCTATAATGAATTACACCGTATTTTAATATGTAGATGCTTTACATTAACAAGTTAAAAGATTATATCATTAAAATTTAATGTATTGGAAATTTTTTCTTAATTTTTAATTTTAAAATTTAGTTTTTACAGGAGAAAATTTCTAAATATGTATCCATTATTATATGTGCTCATGCTTATGGCCTTACTAAAGGTCACACTATTCAACAATCCGAAGAAAAATTATAGGTTTCAGAATAACAGCAAGTATATTCTCTAGATACACCGTAGATAATGATGTTCCTATTGTTTTCGAATGAACTTCAGCGCCACAAAACGTATACAGAAATAAACTGCATTATTTTAAAGTCCATTATTTTTAAATAGAACAAACAGTAGTCTGTTATACAGAAACAAATAAGCACGCTCCCTGGATTTCACTACGGTAGAAACTATTAAAATCTCACATATGGGTATTATCTGCGATTTTCCTCATTAATTCGTGTTTCTCTTCTTTTAATTATAAGCATCGTTTCGAGGAAAAACAATCCGTTGTAAAATTTTCACTGATATGTTCAATAATATTCTTTCGATAAACAGGAGAAAAACCGATATTATATCGAAAACGATTGAATTGCCACTGATTGTGAGTATGGGCGCTTTGTGGCGTAAATGCACAAAAAGTTTCATAAACCATTTAAATAGGAGTATTTATTTCTGGGTTACAGCCAGAAGGTGGGATCGATAACTCTGTTTCAGAATTAAACGAGTTAAAAATGCCTTCGTGCGCAGACAATATGATGACCTCCCTGGGATTCATGCTTCACCGTGTGAACTGTACTATAATTTTTTCGAAATTGAAAGATTATTCCTATTTTTTTCTGGTTTCAAGGTTCTAATAACTAAGTGAAGTAATGAAAAAATTCATTTAACTCCGTCACATCTCTGCAAAACTTATATCGTAATATTGATTCGACAAAAAGAAACACAACTGTCACTTTCCTCAATATTGCGGTGACTAGTATTTTTTTGTTTAAACATGTATACGTTTCACAAATCATTGCCTGAAACTTTCGATTTTATCCTACAATTGAAGATAAAAATTAAATACTAAATGTTTTATATAAAAATATGTTTTTCTATTAAATTAATTTTTGGGTTTTGCACCATACAAATTTAAGCTATAGAACTTTAGGCATACTGGCGTCTCGGTAAAGATATTATTTTGGCAGAAAGTTTACAAAAAATATGCAAGTTCACTCAATTCGTGAAATATTTAACAGATAAGTCAACGTTTTTCTATTTTGGTTCAGTTATTCTTTTTAAAGTTTTTCGTTAATGTCCGTGATGATTTCAGAGTACTACCAGATTCAGACGGCAGGAGAAAAATTGTTAAAAATTTTACTCATCTAATGTACGGAAAGGTTTAAAAGGCCCTTAGCGAAAGACGGAACGAAAACGAAAAAAAAAAACGGAACGAAATGAAACCGCAAGCTTGTCTCGTCATTCCATGCCCACGCGCTTTGCACTCTACGTCTGCAAAAAAAATCCAATTCATCTCTCTCCCTCTTTCCGACCCCCTTAAAAAAAACTCAACGTACACTTCCACGCCCGCCCACGCAGCATAAAAATGTAAAAACGAGCGAAAATAAAAAGGAGACGCATGCAGCAACGCCTACCCATCTCGTCGAGACACGACCCAACTTTTTCATTAATTTTTTTACGTTTTCCTCGTCTTTTTTTATTACTCCCGATGTATCTACATGATACATCCATATACATAGATGCAAACACACGCATTGCTGCACTCAGACACGCATACATGCTCCAAACTGCGATTAATCACACAGACGTAGCTAAATACATATACTCATGTATACCTTTAGATTCTGCTGTTTTTTTTCTTGGTAACCGGAGAGGACTGTGTTCAAAAGGTTCTGTTCAGCCTTTCGTCTTCCTTCAACCCATCCTACTCTAATTTTTTTTATATTTCCCCTACATCACCTAAGCATGTATATCTCTATGTAATGACAGCGGAAGGCAATAGGAAACTACCAAATTACCATTATCAAGAAATTATTGATCGTTTCATGAGACAGGATAATGTGGAGAAATTGTTTTAGCATATAATCACTATATAGATAGAAACTTGATTTATGTATCTACATCTACATGATAATCTGCAAATCACCAGATTCATACGGATCCCATATGCTGGAAGAGATCTGACCAATGATAAATAACACGTTTCTCGAAACTGTTCTGTGCTACTTCTTACTATTCTGCCCCGTGAACCTCCCTGGCGTGCAAAACTTTCTTTTTGAATTTCTCGCATTGTTACACTAGCTCTTGATAGCGCCTCCGTATATTGTTGCGAGCGTGAAGTTTTCTTTGTCGTCTAGGAGCGCATCTAACTTTCTGGTTGTACCATCTTGGTTCTGCACCGTCAAATTTATTTTGTGTGGAATGAATTTATCCGTACATTATCGCATCATATCCCTGAACATGCACCAGGATTCCTCTGTACTAGTGTCAATTGTTGCCTCTCAGAAATAAGGGAATTGCGTGTGTGTATATTTATTTATGCTAATCCGCACGTATACAAATAAATTTCCCATACTACCAGAAAAAACTTATGGCGTTTATCTTTTCATCTCGTAAACGATAACGGAATCTGCATAAATGTCTCTCTCGGTGACATAGACTTTGAAAAAATCTACTCAACTCTACGCGCCAAGTAACAAACAAAAAAGTAATTTCCCACCCATCCTCCCTCTCACCCTCCCGTAAACAAACACACTTAGTTTTATTTTACATCTGTAACGTGTCCCGTGGCTATCGGACTGCGTGCGCGCATTCCATTGCACATCAACGTCCAATTCCCTCCTCTCTCTCTCTCTCTCGAAACCTTCCCACAATTCCCTCAGCCATTAACCTACCATCCAGCTTCGTCCCTCTCTCCCCTTTCTCCCTCTCTCAATCTCTTTCTCTCGAACCAACCAGACCGGCACCTTTAGTATCCGGACAGGTCGACAGAGAGCGTCCCAGTCGCTTCCCTTCGAATTGGGATTTCTCTCTCGGAGAATAGGAGATAGAGAGGGAGAAACGAAATATTCCCTTTACACTGAACAGAATATGTATAGGTAACGGAAAGAATGAGTGTGTTTTGTTTTGATAAAATATCTTACATATATCTCTGGAAAAAAGTGCATAAATAGGAGATGAAGAATTACGAGTTGGCGGATATCACCGAGGAAAAAACTGACAGTATCGAGAAAATAAAAAATCGGTACAACATACATTGTACAAACTTTCCCATATGCGTCGTTTAGTTATCTTTAGAAAATGAAAATCATATGAGGCTGTTTTTAGAAAATCAATGTTTGTTAAAGTTGCTCAAGAATGAACTAGACTTATATTCATTCATTGAGAAAAATTAAATATGAAGTATTATTGCAGACGTATACTCAAGTAACTGTTCGGAATTTAATCAAAATCGTTACAGCCGTTTTTGAGAAAAACAAATTGTTGTTAAAAGTGCGTAGAATAAACATCCCTTAATTATTGAACAATGTCAACCATTTCTTCATAGCCCCTGCTCGGTATAATAAAATTCCTAAGTACTAAATTTCATTCATTTTCGCTCTGCCGTTTAGGCTCTAGAGCCATTAACAGTCAGACAGACGGTATTGCGAAAACCATTCTTTCGGACTCCGCTATACCTAAAACGTATATTTCCGTAAAAATCTCGAAGTAGAATGTTTTCGCGATAACAATACTTTCTCAATATATGTACTTCGTACATGAGAAAGTAAAAAAACGGAAGGAAGGTGTTTCTCTAAAAAGTTCGAGTGTTAATGGGTGAGAAAAATAGAATGGTTTCTGGTTGGAAGAAATAAAGTCATACGCGGCGAAAATTTTCTTCCCCGCGCGCCCCTTTTTTTTGCTCCTCCTCGCCTTCCTCACACAATCGTCCCCACCTACGCCCTCGCTCGGCGGAGGGGCGAGTTTCCCGAGCGATAGGGGACGCCTCAGAGCCCTGCTCTCAGTTCGACGATAACGTCGGAAGGGAGCGGGCGGAACGTCGCCTGAAAACTCCCGTTCCCTTCGAGCGGGAGCGGGCTAGAGGACGGCAACGTTAACATATATACGTATACGCCGCGGAGATTTTTTTCCAGGAAAATATATCGGGCAAGGGAGGACGTTATGGACATCGGGAATTTTCCTCGTCCTTCATCCAGCTGACCGTTGACCGGTAGATCCGCGAATTTTTTTCAACATAAAAAAAAGGAAATAAAAAAACGGTGAAGTTTTTGTTTCCTTCTCGGGGGGGAGAGTAGACGTATTTTTTTTTTCGCTGATTGTTTTCCGCGCATGATTTTCGCTGTGATTTTCCGATGACGTCGCCGGCACGCCACGAGGACTCGGCGGTTTCATCCGTCGAAGGAAAACGACGAGACGAAAACCTCGTCAGCTGTGAACCATCTCCCTCGAAGCTGAAGGAGGAAACCTATCCGGTGTGTATGGGGCCCTTTGAGGCCCCTGAGGAGGGCTCGGGAACGCATGGGGTTGTCGGAAGCTGAGAATCGTCCTACGGTGATATATCCGTCCCGCCGCGCCGCGGGTGAAACCAAGAGGAACTGGGACAGTGAGTTTTTGAGGAAATATATGGAACGAAAGAAACGCTGTTGCTCTACGTTGAACGTGCGTATAACGATAGAATGGACGTTAAATGACACTCGACCAACAAGTGAAGTGACGTGTGATTCGGTGGTGGACACGCTTTGACGTGCGTTACAAAGAGATTTTATACACATAACGTAGACTTAAGAATTACGGACGTTTCAAAACGAATTGTGGAGTTTTTAATCTCGTTAAAAAATAAAATTGGTATCGGTCGCGTACTGCCACCTGTATAAAAAAAGTATCCAAGTTTGCAAAAAGTAAATTATATATATATATATATAAAAGAAATTTTAAAAAATTGGCTCAATCGATTATATTGTTACAGAAAGGAAAATAAAAGGTGATAGGAAAGCGGTTTTATTTATTCCTTGACGGTTCTTACGATAGAAATCGGTATTATTTTATTGTTCCTTCGAAAGTTTTTACTGCGAGGTTTTTTCAGTGTTTTGGAATTTTATACGCGGAGAGGCGAAAGTAAAGGATAAGGTTTTTCAAGGATAGAGAAAGAAAACTTTTAAGGAAAAAGAGTCGTGCAAAGGAGATCGTCTATAAAAGGGCTGTGGTAACATATTAGAGTATACATATATTTAGACCTGTCGATAGGGGAAAAAGGATAGGTTATTGATATTTAAAAAAAGACACTAAAAGCTTCCTTAGAGGAAAAAGGCGATGGAAGGACCGTGGCAAAGGATTGCCCTCGCCCTTCTCTGGGCCATGATTCTGTTCGACGGCGGAGGGGGCAGCGGGGACGGGGAAGAGGGAGTCGGAGGTGGGGCAGGCATAGCCACCGTGGCCGCGAGTGGAGGCGGTCCTCTAGGGGCAGGAGGTCATGGAGGAGGAGGCGGCGGCGGCAGCGGTGGTGGAGGGCAGCGCGGAGGATCTGTCACCTCGGGACTTCCGCCAGTTATCCGAATCGGTGAGTGATGCATTGCTCCCATACGTTGGTTTGCCCACGTTTTAATAAAAAGGGACGCTTGAAAGCGTGAAGTGAGAGAGAGAGGGTATATCCCGAGCAGATTTTGGGTGAGAACGGATCTGCCTGTGGCGTGCGATGCATTACACGGTCCGCCTGTTATCTTTATTTGCTACATTTATATTGCGGTGAAATGTTTCACTCGTCGTGCGTGTAACTGTTATCAAGCGGATTGGATAAAAAGATCAAATGTAAGGGGTTCGTAGTTTGATTGGATGAAAAAAATTTCCAGTTGTTATTCAACGTTTTGAAACGAGTTATATATCGGTGGTATTTATTAAATATTTTTTCGATGTATCTCCTTTTATTCATTATCAAGCTAGAAATATTAACGAGGTCTTAAATGATTGTTAAATTAAAATTTTAATAAATTTGTCAATGACATACTGTGGTATCAAACAAATATAAAGCTAAATTTGAGGGAAATTTATAGTAAATAAATGGGAATATCTAATCATATTAAAGAAAAGCAAAAAAAACTGCTTGGTGCGTTAAGATATTTATCGCACCTTATAATTTAAGGGGCTGATAAAGTATTTCGCGTTGTGTTTATAATGATATACAATATTGAAATTTTACTTCTATTTTAATTCTAATTTAATCTCAAAGATATGCAAAATTATTTTTTTAATTCTAAAAGATAGTATGTGAATATTAGCAAAAATTCAGTTCGCGGGAAAATATATAACCCAACGAATAAGTGCCATGAGACACTTGCTAGAGGAAACAAACCAGAATTCACCGATCAGCTATCATCGATCCTTACTTATGCCTCTGTCTTAAAGTAAAAACTTCGTTCACGTCTGCAGCATTGCCGATAGCGTTTTTCCATCTTTATATAGCAGTATAACAATTGAACCACAAACCCTCCAATGATATACACGTTACATGCACGAACAGAATCCTTGGTTTCTTATTCGTTACATTGATGACGCAGCTGAATTAAAATAAAATAATGCAGAATTTAAGATCATTTGAAAATTGTGGAAGATGTTGGATTTCACAGGGAAATCTGTCAGAATCACCCAAATTAGCCTCACTACACACATTAAAGGATTAAAGGTATCTCGAAAATATAGTCAGAGGAAAATTAATCGCCACAGTATATAATCAAATGAAATTTCATATAAGATTTCCTGTAGTATGTAGCATTGACATCTTACAGTTCGTTATACGTAGGCATTTAAAGATATATCTCGGTAAGAACAAAATAAAAATTTTTCATAGGAAAATAGTAATAATGAATATAGTTCGACTTTGAAAATTAATGCGTTGATCCGTATTACGCGAAATGAATAAAATTAAAATAACATACTTTTTCAAACGCACCATATCGTTTCCAGTCCTGGCATCAAAGAATAGTTGGCATAACTCCCACCTTTACGTAATTCAATATGCATAGCTACTCTAGTGACTAGAAACCCATGAATAGCATTCCTAAAGCCGAAATTCACTCTAAAGGCAGGAATTTCGAGTCAATTAAAACGATTTATTTCGCATCTTGCTTTAGGTTTCAAACAGAAACTATGATAAATTTCAATTAATGAATGATGACACACACACACACACACATATATATATTCACACATACCGTCACACACAAAATCATGCTAAAATTCAACTCTCAGATCCTTCGAACAAAATTAAAAATAGCACCTTCACCTGTTTTTTTCGTTCCGACCGTAATCTGATTTGCGGAGTTCCCTCCCAAAACCCTCCTCGCTACGAAGTTGGTTTCTGGTTTAGGGTTGAGAAGAATAAAACGAGGAAGAACTGGCAAAGAAAGAGCGCGCGAGAGGAAAGGAGTGTTTTTTTATTTTATTTTTAACGCCGCGGAACATTGCTACGGAGAGCTAAGATAGCGGAGAGAGATAGGGGAGTGGGAGAGGGGGCGAGAATGAGAGAGAAGAAAAAGGTGGAGGCGAAAATGGAGATGATGGATAATAAGGTAGGAAGGGTTGGGGGAAAGCGGGGAGTCGCAATTGGATGGAGCGGCAGCCTAAAAGTATACCGCGAAACTTTACAATGGCTTCCTAGCTTACTCCTATCCAAGGATTCTGAAAAAAATTCAACGTATAATCTTACGTCCTTAGCTGAAACAAAGCATTTTTGTTGTCTAGCCTCGGTAAAGTAGTATTTGTATTGCGCATGTTTATCTATGTTTATTTGTGAAAAAAATTATATATATATATATATATATATATATACATGTATGTATGTATGTATGTATGTATGTATGTATGCGTATACGTATGTGTGTATAAATGGGTCCTCGTAACTTTAATTTACACCATTATAGCAATTGCTCAAATTCTTTTAGCACTAAGGCAGTTAAAGTTATTACAAATAGAGGGACTCAACAATGCTGTAAAAAACTAATTTAATTTTCAGCACAAATCCATCACCAATAGCAATTGCAACGGGAAGCTAAAAAGCCTTTTGCTCAAATCTGTTTAAATTACAATTAAAATGACACTGTTTACCAATTTACCCAAATATAATACATATTCAGATGCTGTTTTCACTTTACGGTAATTAATTACTCTAACTTCTTGACAAATTTATGTCTACCGAATCGAATTTATCAATTTCCAAATGTAGTTTGTTGACGTTAACTTATTCAGGAATTAAATAGCCTACAGGTGTTCCGATAATTGAATCATTTTTAGAACTATTTTGCATAGCTCCTCGTTAAACATACATTTACCCAATGAATACTTCGTCCAATGATCACGGCATAAAGAAATTGTTTAATGCGTAACAAACTTATGAAGTCAAGCCAATGCACACCTACCAGGATTTTTCTGTCGCACATACTTTTTCCTAATCCATTAAATTCTTTTCTATCGAATTCCGAGATCGAATCCCTAAAAGATCTTTATCTCATTTTTCGCCGTAAACTCATTTGTACACATAACTTGTTTACAAAACAGTCAAAGCATTTTTTTTTCAAGTGTCAAGTCCGTATGCCGCTCTTAGGCTGCTCTCGAATAACATTACCTACATTCAAAATTTTTTTATCGAAGGAAACCTTTTTGTATTTCTTTTACACGTCTCACCGTTCAAACCGGATTATGGTTTTATTTCTACTTCTTCTTAATTTTTTTTAACTACACACTAAAATATTCCGCAGGATAGCTTATGTTTATCCTTTCCTTTCCAGTTTAAATTTTTTTAGATTTTGTTTGATCTTTTTCCTCCCGGGCGTGGCACGAAAAAAAATTCGAGTATTAAATTTCCTCCTGAACGAGTCTCTCGTTTGGATTAAGAATGGATTATCTTCGCAATTCCGTGTTTTGAGCGTGAGCTGACAGATTATTATCGCTACCTTATCGCCCCCCCCCTCCTCTTCTTTCTCTCGCAGCCTCATTTATACATACGTCGGGAATTGTCGTTTCATCAGTCGCACATTCACCGACATTTTACGATTGATTTAGTTTCTGTCGCTCGGAATTTGAGTCTATAAGAACGAATTATTCTTCGTTTACAACTCTCCAAACCTATTGTGAAACGATAAATGCCTTCGATCTTGGATGCGACGGGGAGGATGATTGAATGCTCAGAACGATAAGTTCATGGAGATAATTGGACTTTGACTTGGTCACTTGCTAAATTAAAAAAAAAAACTTAACGGATGGTATACCAAAATTAAAAGTTGTCTGACAGAAATATTTTACGAGGTAAAATACAAGCTAAAAACTAAAATTAGTGTACCAGATTAAAGGCGGTATAAATGCCTACTCGATTTCTAAATCAATATGGAAAATACGATTAAAAAGTTTCCTTTTAAACGTCCATCTCGCCGTAGTCTTTTAACCCCTTCTTAATTACGGAAAATGTGATCTAACGAAGCATTTTCATTTAAATCTGAAGTGCTTCTTTGCCAGTACAAGGGCATTTAGAACATAGAAAGTTGTAATTGTCACTAAATCTAAATAAAATTCGTTTATAAAATTGCGTGTAAGATAATTCTTTCAAACACTAAAGCAATACTGATAGTAAACAAAGAAATCATTCCAGGACTATCATAACTTTAATTTTTATGTTACTTTTCGTTATCGGCATTAGTAATTTATTCTAGGACATCCGTGACCATAGCTTAAACAGGTTTTTTCATATTACTTCGCAACATTGTTCATTTTTGAAAAATCTCTTTCAAATCATACAATACTTGAAAATCATTCTCTTCTTTTGCTTTCAAGTTGTTCTTCAATCGCATCCTCAGTCAATCTCTCTCTGAATATGTCCTCTTTTGTATCAGCTGAGTTGGCAATCTCTTCTTCTCCAATATTCCTTCATTTCTTATATCATCCGTCTATTTTATAATCAGGATTGTTCTATATGTTCACATTCCGTAACTTTCCAAGTACTTGATTTTAAGATCGTCGTAATTATTATTATATTATTTCGAATGGTAAATTCGTAAGAGTTATTACACCCGTGAAATTCTAGAGATTTTTGCTACAAAAGAAAACGAGAGCCATCTTCTCAACATAAAAGATCGAAAAAGAAAAAAAATGAAAACATTACTTTTACGCCCGCGTGCATATTTAATCACTCAAAAAAAAGTTAAACCTAAAAATTTGTACTTCCTCGAGAAAATTTCCCTCGGAAAATCGTCATTTTCTCCAACCCGTAAAAATGTCTGACATCCTCAACGTTTTCTTTCGGATTCTCCAAATTTATTTTCCTTCTTCCGACAGTGTCGAATTCCTCCGCCCTCTCCGGAAACTTTCCTTGCGTGAATATTTATATCCGTTCTTCGGTTTCTTTTTGTAGCGCGTTGTTTTTTTTTTCGCCGATGAAAAGATCCTCGTCGTCGTACATCTTTCCCGCCCCTTTCGATATTTTTGTCGCTCGTACATCCTTTTCCTCGCGTCCTTCGCTTCATTTTTTCCCCAAGTAATTCCCCCTCTTAAATTATTTTATCTCATTTTTTTTTGCGAGCTGCCTCCTCCTATCCCTTCGCCATCTCTTCCTCCCTCCTCCATCTTTATTTCATCAGCCTTCCTCTTTGTGCCTTCCTCTTGCTCTATTCCCACCCACCACTCACACGTCTCTTTTTGCTCCTACCCTCTTCAATACATCCTCTCGCCCCTGTATTTTTCTTCCGTGATCATTTTAACATATCTTTACCTTCCTCTTATTTCTCTCTACTTTCCGCTTAACTCGTACATAAGTCTCGGCATGCTCTTCGCATCCTCTTGACGTCATATTCTTCTCCCTCTTTTCACCTCTTCACATTACTCCCCTCCTGAATTCTCCTCCCTAAATCTACCTTATTCTCTCCTCCCCAAATTGATTTTACTCTACCTCTCTCTCTCTTTCCTCATCTCTTGGCCTTCCTCCTTTATTCTCTCTCCTTTCCACCTCTTTCCTTCATTTTCTTACTAGAGGGGTAATTAAAGGTCCTGAGTTTGAATCCCGCCTGGGGCATGGATGTTTGTGTTCGTCGTGTCAAGATTATGGGTAAGAATGTGCAGGACTTTTCCAATATCGACCTCAATAAAGAAAATATTATTATTACTCGCTTTCCCCTTTCTTCTTCTCTCACTTCTGCGCCTTTCTCTCTTTTTCTCTTCACCTTCTCCAATCTTCTTCTTCTTCCTAATGCCCTTCGTGCCTCTTCTTCCATCTATTCTTCTTATCTCGGCACTCTTTCCCGCCCTTGATTATTCTCTCCCTCCTTTCTTCTCTCTCTCCTTTCTTCGTTCCGTCCTTTTTTTTTCGTTTGAAAGATATCATACGCTCATTCGAAGTAGGCATTTCTCTTTCTCCCCTGTTTCACGCTCCGCCAAACACTTTACCGCCAAAGTTCCATCCCTCCCATTTGTACGGGATGCGATATTTTCGTCATTATTTGTCATCCGGAGACAATTTTTTTTTCTTTTTCTCCACCCCAATTTATTTCTCGTTTAAAAGAACTCTTCGTATTTTAGATGGCCGGGGTCCTTCCTATTTATAGGAATTAAGGTGTTATTGCGAAATTTCGATTCCGAGGCCGCTTTTTCGTTCTGCTCTTTTTCATTCTCTCTCTCTCTTTCTCTCTCTTTCTCTCTCTTGCTCTCTTTATCTCTCTCTCCTCCTAATTGGGCTAAAATATTCCCGTTTCCCTCTATTCTAGCGAAAATGTTTTCAAATTTAAAAAATAAGCGAAAACGGTCGGTAGAAAATGAAGGACCCTTTTTGTAGGACTTTCTTTTTAATGAACAGAATTAAACTGCGCACTGTTTTTAATCGATAAGAAGGAATTATTTTTAATGGATAATTACCTATACCAAAATGTTCGAATTTCATCAGAAATATTATATTTGTGGGTTATTATTTCTATGACGGTTACCTTGAATCGAGCATGTGGAACGTTTAATTTAATTTTCCGAGCACAAAATGAAAATGTTGTATTGGAATTCGTTTTCTGTTCCTCATATATAAAATTGACTTCGTCGTCGGTGGGAAACTCTGTAATGCTATTTTTAACAAACTTTCCGAGTAGCTAGAAGATTGACATTTGGTAGGAATGTTCGGTTCTTAGATTAGAAGCCATTTACAAAAGAAAAAATTCCAAAATCGACCCGGGTTCGATTCCCTAGAATGATTTCCACTGCTGATAAGATAACATGGAAAAAACGATATTTCGACCTGCAACCTTATTTTATTTTACTTATTAAAATTCACATATATGACCTACGATTTTCGGATTTGGACTGTATTAAAGAAAAATAAACGCAGTTTCTTATTCTTATCATCTTTTATCGCTTTCGAATCTTTCGAATTTAACGTTTTAATATCATATTTTGACAAAACTTAGCGTTTTTAACGTGAAGTTGCCTTGCCAACCGATTACATTGTCAAACTCGAAATCCTATTACTCTCACGTATGCTCACGTTCTCTCCGGACCTCCATGGACCCTCCGGTCCAATTCATAGGTATCAGAGATATCTCATAATTAGTTTTTACTTTCTCCAATATACCTAGTATAGCGAAAGTATTGTTTTCTTTAAAGGTGGCTGGCACTAATTTGGAAAATCAATGTTTTTCTCATGACCAACTCTATGTTGCATGTTCACGTGTTTTATCAAGCAAAAATTTGTTTATTTATGCTAATGAAGGAAAAACAAACATATTGTTTACAAGCAAGCTTTGAATAAATATTAAAACATATTTTTCTAATTTATAGTGCCTTCATCCTTTGGTAAAAAATGCGCAAAAGGTGAAATGATTCTATTTCCATATAATACATAATTTTATTCGACAAAGACGTCTGGAATAACCCGGGCATCACCGGGTACTTTCAGCTAGTGTATTGATAAAACCGAATGAATGTTAATGGAGTGTCCTAAGATATTAGCGCATATCATTCGGAGACAGGTTACATTTTTTACATATTTTTCATATATTTAACTGAAATATGCTTGACTCGCTCCCTCTGCCTGTACTCATTATATGATTCCCATTCATACAACTAGGTTACGGTCCATATCTATCTAAGACATTAACTTTTGAAATGGTAAACATCTTGTTTGATTATGGCATTCCACAGGCCAACTCCTACAATAGAAGAATACGTAATATAGAATTTGGCGTAGCTTTAAGGCCGAAATCACGTTTAATCATTCGCTATATTTTACAGTCAAGCCGTGATAATGCAAACTCGGTTAATACAAAATGTTCATTTATAAGTAATGTAATGCAGGACATGTTCCTTGTCATAGTTAACTCATTTTTACAAACCTCATTAGGACAAATCATGAAATTTTAAGTCCCTTGAAGTTTGTACTATTGAGGCTGTACTGTGGCTATCTGTTTCATTAAAATTCGCAGCACAGCAGCAAAACATTTTTAAAAAACTATCTACAACTTCTCACTCGCGTAAAATCACACCAAATGTACTTGCATTACAAAACGACTAGACATGCATAAACACAATTTAGTTGCCCTCCGCCTCGCTAAACAGATCGTCCCAAAAGAAAACAAAGCAGCACGGCGCAGACGTAATGTACATACATTCATTCGAGGAGATGTACAGACGACTGCTCCATTAGAGAGAGAGAGAGAGTCGCGACCATTTAATAAAGAGAGCATCAGAAGCCCCACAATCCATCGGCAAATTTACAGAATATTCAACTTGGCGCAGCGGATGAGACGGGAGGGAAGACACGAAGCCCTTTTCCTACACATACACGACGTAATACACTTCCTAATTGATTCCTCCTCCCATTCCCCCTCTCTCCTACTCCCCCTCCTATTCTTCCGCACCAACGGTTTCTACATATCTTGCGGAGTTGACTTTGTCCACCGTTTCATCCATACACCTCCCTCCTTTTCTCATCCTATCCGTCCTCATTTCTCACCCTCATCCCCTCCCCCGTTCCAATTTCAACCCCCCGTCACGTAATCTCCGTCCCCTCTCCTTTCTCCTCCTCCCCCACCCCCCTTCCCGGAACACTTCTTCCGCTACGCCCAATTTCCCAAACCCAACCACAATGAAATTTTGTCGCGCCGTCTTTTCCCTGCAATATTCTCCAAAAGCTCTCCCCCTTCTCCTCCTTCTCATTGTTCCTTAACACCTTCTATCTTGCCACCTCTATCTCTTCTTCTCCTTCGTACCATCTTCATCCTATTCCACCCCATTACATCTCTTCAACTACCCCCCTCCTACAAACACCTCACTCTCCTTTTACTTCCTCCAATCTCGCGTTTCTTCTCACCTTGCTCTCTTTGTCACGCCCTCTCGCCCTTCCCTCCTCTCCCCCAATTTGCCGCTCTTCTGACTTCTCCATTTAAATAAGTTTTTTTTGGTTTACTTTCGTAACTAATAATCCCGACATAATACTATATCCAAGGTTTTTTGTTCGCTGTTAATTATCACATCTTTCTAGTAGCAAAAAGAGGTAGATCAACACATGAAAGATGATTTATATTATATTCTATATTTTCGACGACCTGTACGTTTGTCTGGTGTAACGTTGCATCCTTATCAGGAATGCTCGATTCACATATTTTAAGGTGACGATGAAAAGAAAACTCGAAAAAAGTCCTGTGTTCAACCCCAAGGAAGACATTTCCATTTTCCACAAAATAACACGTAAAAATCGACTTTTCGACTTGCAGGCTTTCATTCTTTTTTTAGATTAAAATTAGAAATAATTAACCTACGATCTTCGGATCTGAGTCATTTTGAAGTTTCTTATTCTGTTAATCTTTTTCCGCCTACATTTCGAAATCACTCACGTTAAACGTTTTAAGAGACGAAATTCTTCAAGCAAAATGGAAAAATGTCTACAAAAATAAGGGTTATGTGATGTCATATTTAATACCGTGTTTGACCTGCACCATCCTCTCCAATATGGTTGCCTTCACATTTTCAAACTTCTAATTTCCAGGGCGACTACTTTCTTTATTTGGTCTTCATCGGCGTTTATTTTTCATGTGATTTTATTTCACGCCTTTATCCTCACTTTCTTCTATAGATTATTTTACCAACTTTAGTCCAACTTGACCGTTTTCACATTTTTATAATTTTGCTTTTTAGTCTCATCGGCTTTCCTTAATTAAATCCATTTTACTTTGAATCACACAATATTTTATTCGGTCGATTATAGCTTGGATTTTATTTTACATTTTTTACGATCAATATAATATCTTTAAATCCATTCTGCGAGTTCATTTTCACTATTATTGCCTTTATTTCCCTCTCTATGAGTTCTCTTCAAGCATTTACATATGTATATTGCTTCCGACCAACTTTACCGTTAATTGCTCTTGGAAACACTCGCTAAAAAATTAGAAATGAAATAGAAAATGAAAAATCGGCTAAGACTAAATGCTCGTTTATGTTCTACAGCCTCTTATGAAAGCACATGTTTATGTATCTTAATATAACGACCTCTGTATTACAAGCGTTAAATTTAAGTACCTTGAAGATTGTACGAATCTGGGCATAGTAAAAAGGAAAACCATAATTGCAAATATCAATGGATATACTGCTAGCAAAACAGGTTTGGTGATAATCCAACAAAAACGGATACAGAAACCATAAAATAACCAGCCAACTTCGCCTATTATAAAACACTAAGTTTCTGCATACTTCATCTTTCATTCGTCAATCCTATTTCTTTCGTTCTCTCACTTCATCCTCGCCACACCTTCGCTTTGCCTCTCTCACCATACCATCCAGTAACGAATTCCTTCTTTTTCTCATACGAATACATTAAACTTTTGATATTGCAACCGCGAACTTCGGGGATGAAACCGAGCAAAATACTGCACACCACGCTTCATCCACTTCACATTCTTCTGTGTTTCTGCTTAAACATCACTCCACCCAGGCGCATCCGACATTCGTACATCGCATCGATATCCCGCCGCATATAACACTTAAATCCTTCACGTTTTGTTCAGCCATCCTATTGTAAAAATTTCCGGGCCCCTTTCCTCACTATCTGTCATATGCCAGTGCTACATCCAGACTCGCCGCAACCCTTTTCCAGTCTCCCTCTCTCTAGCTAGAACGGGAATAATCCACACCCGACAGAATCCTTGCCACTTGACGGGGAAGCTGTTTTTTATATGCCCCAGAAGGATTACCGAATGCCACATACGTCATTCCACCTCCGTGGGTCGCGGCAATGGAGATTTGGCAATTATCTCTCCACAGTAGGAATGAACAAGATCTGTCTCGTCAAGGAAGATTTCCTTTTTTAGGCATGCATGCATGATACAGGCGACAATTATGCGTCGAAAGTATATATGAATTTAGTATGAAGTTACCTTATTCAGTTATGGTACGAAGATGATGGGAAAAGCTTACACATTGACTTTGATTGTCACAAGATTAAAAATTACCCTGTGAGCACTCTGAGGAGCAATAGAATAGGTAATTAATAATATTTTTAATGAAAGAGACTTTACGGTATTATTGAAATAGGTCCGCATGTAACGCTAGCTAATCTTTTCCGCGCGCGATATTGGATAAATATTTTTAATTCATACTGCTTATATAGAATGTCATTCTTCATTAATAATATAATGAATGTAAAAATCAATTATAAAAAACTGTGATTTTTAAAGCCCACTACAAAAAATATAATCATCTTCAGCAGAAAATGGACAAATTCATTTATGTTATAATGAATACAGAATGTCGGAACCGAAATTAACGTGAAATACTAGATTTTATTCCACAGAGGAAACAAATTAATTCATTTCACTTTGTGAAATGGAATTAATAATGCATCAAGAGAACATATATCGTAAAATTAGATTCCGAAAATATCACCGTAATACGTAAGTAGTACATGGCCGAAATATCGTCTGAACTCCGTGGCAGTAGTTCCACCTAAAGGGTATTTTGACTCGAAAATATATTACCCATTTCATATAAAGCAGAAAAATAGCCGAAGAGTGTCGGCTACCCGTTTTCATGAAGACTTTTATTAATGTGTAACTGCTTTGTTATAATTCATCCGCTCAGAACTGATTGCTACCAATTTCTGCTCGTGGATCAGATTTTTCCTCCCAAAAGATTTCCCATCCAAGGCCTAGAAAGCGCATATCCCCTAGACCGTGAAATAGCAGCTCGATGGGACGCATTTGCCTCGCTGCAGTTTCCGGGAAAGCAACAAAAAAAATGGGAGGAGAAAAAAAAAGCAGACGGGTTGGTAACCGCACATTTCCCAAAACCGCAGGTTCTATCTTGCTTTTTTCCCTCTTCTAAGCTTTCCAAGGGTAAACAAGGGTGCGGTTTTGCAGGATGAGAGAAAGAGGGAGAGAGATAGAGAGCGAGAGGAAAGGTAGCTAGAAGGCATACACACAACTTGAGAGCTGAAGGGAGAGAAAGGGTGAGAGGAGAGGAAAATGTGGAGGGAGAGAGAAAGGTAAATGAGCGTGGGTTAGAAGAGAGAGAGAGGGGGGGGGAGGAGGAGGAGGAAGAAGGGGTAAAGCGGACTTTGATGGGTCAGGGTCGAAACGTATAAACACAAGAGCTGCCCGTTAAAAGGGACTTTCAAAAGGAAGAGAAAAAAGGAAGAAATCGCCTGGAAGCGCGGGGACGTACGTAAAAGTAAAACAGAATTTCCCGGACCTTCTCTAAGACGCGGACTAGGAAAGTAAATTTAAAGATGAAGGCAGGGTACCCGAGAACGGGTCAAATGGGGGAAAAGCGGGAGCATAAGACCAAATAGCGCTACTCCCAACGGAGCGAGAGAATGACAGGCAGGGAGGGTGGAAAAAGAGGTGACCAAGTCTAATTCAAACAAATCCGCTAGGATCTCTCTCCGTCTGAACGCAGCGAGAGAATCGAAATGTTGGAGCGATGTCAGAGATGAGATTCCGTATGGGACAGACTGCTGAACCACTACGGCTGATTGGTTAGGGATTAACCGTTTGGATTGGAGGTGCCCATGTTTCTCTCTTTTGGTGCTGATTGAAACGGTCAGATAGGGAACGCGAATCCCTCTTCTCTGTAGAGCCATGCATCAATAGAGTGTTCCGGAGAGCCAATCATTCGCTTTTAGCTTAGATTTATAGTTTTCAACCGATGCCGGTTATTATAACCACGTCGCGCATAAAAATGAAGCATGGTTGAATGAGTAATGCATAATAATATAACCTCCAAATGTATAAAAATATTTCTTTAACTGACATATCGTAAGATACAGATTAAGTGTAATTAGGAAATGACAATATATTTAAAATTTCATATTTTTTAAAGAAAACAAAATTTTTTTTCGTATTAATGAACTAATTACTTAGCTCAACATGAATTCAGAACAAAATCACCACTACTCGTTCGTTATGTACGGACGTATTCGCCCATAATAAATATACATTAATACCTTCATTTGAAAAAAACTGGACGGATGAGAAGGTGAACTATGCGCTAAATATGGAATCGGATCGAATTCATAGAATTATATTCGCTTTTGTTCTTAAGTCACATAAATAAAATCATCATAAGCATTAATTCTCTGCTTGAGGACTGGTCCGTAATTATATGTTAATCTAAAATACCATATAAACTAAACTAAACGGGTTATTTTAATACAATTCACATTTTAAGATTATTCATAGGAATTACAATCATTGAAGTCTTGTAAGTACAGCATGATTAAGACAGCAGAAAAATGTTTGTGCACCTCAAATAGAAATCGTTTTAGGTAATAACTAAATGTTGGCAAATTCTTACAAAAAAATTAAATTTCCACTGTATTCGAAATTTTCAGTTGGTTTATCTTTTGGAATCACTTCGATATGTTACGACCTGAATTAAGCAGTCAATGTTTTTAAAGCAAAAAACATTCAGCAATAAGACATTAAATTTAATGGGCTGGTATACAGATTCTCTATCCGAGGATAACACTTGTCTGGAGACTTGCGCAAGGTACTTAGCAACATTCTCTTGTATTCATTCCCCACGGCATATTTTCAAAAAACTCTTTACTTTCCTCGTGTTGTAGCTTGCCAAATCTCATTTTGTTGTACGCATCTGAGTCCGCACTTGCCGTTGCGATGCTAAATGAGACACTTTCTAGAATGGCAATTGAAAATAAACTACGATGTTTTAACCTCGGTCTGAAATGCAATGCGCTATAAGACGAAACGCTATACTGCGGATGTGTCTCTCATTCAAAGCGTCAATTCATTTTTCAGTGTCATACTGATACATGACATTTCAATTTATAGAGCTTTTACTCTTTGCTGCTCGCTAATACCTAATATTTATAATTTTACATTAAGATACCATGTTAACGAATTTGAATAGTAAAAAATACATTTTCCTTAAAAAGCATTATTTTTCACAAAAAGGGATGATCAATTTTCCTCTATGAAACTTGAATTTTAAAGTTTAATGACTTTCCATTTAGATACTGGGTCTATTTATTAAAAATGAGCCTCGCAATAAACTAATTAGTAGCACTTCTATGCCAATTAAAGCAAAAAAACATTAACAATCACACCAATAAAGCAAACAATCGAAATATGTTACTTACCGTCAAGCGGATAGTTATACAAATACGACTAAACATTCAAATGTTTCATGAATGTGTACAAGGAAAGCCCACAACATTAAAGGGAAAAAGAAAACCATTCAAAACGAAAGACGCATCAAGATGCTCCTTGTGTGGAAGATATTGCGACAATGGATTGAGGACATTTGGAACTGCGCCTAAATGGACGGGCTGACCTCTTCTCCTATGGAAATGTGAAAATTATACGCCATTTCGGCGATGAGATCAGTCAGTTCGTCTAGGTCTCCGCTCGTCAGAAGGACCGCAGATGAATACGGAGGTAAAAAGCAGTTATGCATGCAATAAGGACACGCAACTGGAATACAAATGGATTATTCAAATTATTCAGAGTAAGATTTGTAAGTTTATTGTTAACGATGAATTTATTAGTGGGAAACGTTACTTAACGAATTTCAATTTTGATAAATACAGTGAAACTTAGATTTTACGTTTTTAAGGGACCGATTTAAAAAAAAGGATAAAATCGAGGAAAACGAAAAATCAAAGCTCGTAAAATCGAAGTTTCACTTTATTAAAATTTATTATTTAGGCTGTAATATTTTTTGTGATTACGTATTTCTTTTAAAAATATTTTACATTATAATTGCTGAGCGTAGTTTATAGATTAATTAATATATTAAGAAAGCATTCACTGCTTCCAGTAACTTAAAAAAATGTAATTCTATGGAGCATGTAAAGGAAACATTGCTTTAAATTATAATAATAATAATTTAGATTTATTTTTATATGCACCCAATATTTAAAATAAAAAAAGAACGATATAAAAAATTCGATTCAGTAACGTTATAAAACACCTCTGCTGACCCAGTTAAAACTTCGCCTTCCATTTCAAAAGGATCGCATTGTATTAACTCATGTGACGAGTGTAGCGCTTTCCTCAAAACTTTACGAAGTTCTATGCGTGTCACCGAGCCTCCTGGAGGGAAAGAAACGTTTTGAATTCATCACGAGCCCGATGACACAAGATTGCCTAGAAATGACAAAAAAATACAACGGCGCCGCGGGACCTCTTTTTATCATCACACTTCCCCAAACCGTTCATAAAAGAAACGTTATGCTTCCCTTCGAGTAATATTGGTAGGAAATGGAGTGCGTGTGTGTGTGTGGGTGAGAGAGATAGAGACTTTGTAAGTTATTCCATTCTTTCGACGTTTTAGTTCCCAAAATAAGTTGTATACCCACTACGTTATCATCTTGTGACCGTGGACGCTGTTGACTTTCTCCTCTCACTACTTCTCGGAAGCCTGGTTGTGGAGGGAGAAATTTAGCCATAAAGCAAGATAAAAGAGGCCTGTGTAGGATCGTTCCGTGGACTTTAGTGAGGAAGGGATCATCTCCAACCTGTTATAAGGACAGAAAGAGGGACCCTTTTCTCCCTCTTGCTTAGGTCGTGAACTCCCCTTCTGGTCGTAAACAATAGCGGAATGCTACGCGGTTTCCACCTCCACCCGGACCTAGAGGAATCATTTCCCGAAAGGGTACTACTGGTGGATCGTATACAACGCCGTTCGCAACGCGTGGTTTTTCGGCAGGGAGGCTGTTTTAGAATAAAATGTTGCTTTAATCATCGTGTCGTATGGAGATGACTCCGTATTAAGGAGCCATTTTTTTCAAGTCTATCAAGGATCCCTGAGCCATGGGGATGAAATTTTATGAGTAACATATCCCGCGGTGCGTTCGCTAATCCTATTTCACAGTGCCAATTTTTTCTCAGACGAAGTTATTCGGCACCTCCAATATGAAGTAATTTCTTAAATGATGTTGTAATGTACGCGCATATCCTGTGAAATTGAGCTACAAGCGTGATGAAATGGAAATTTTAAGGTCCACATTTGTTTATAAAAATGCGTAGTGAATTTTGGTATACAACCTACGATCTTAGAATTTTAATATGTTTCTATGGAATTTACAATATTGATGGTAACTTCAAAGGAGTGAAAGAGAATTTTCGCAATGGACCAGTATAAACGCCCAAATTGAAAATGTTAATGTATCTTTGATCTGTCAATCGTCATTCAATATCTCTCCAAACGTTACATAAAGGCAAAAGCAAGTGAGCCGTTAACTTCATTTAACTATGAAGATGAAGCAGTATTCATAAGAACAAGACCTTCAAAATGAAATGGATTTAACATCAAAGTTACTTTTCAAGTTCAATAACCATTATTTTTTTATCCGTTTATGCCTCGCACTCGATCGTAATCAAGAATGAAAAATATCTCTAGTTCCAACAATCAGAAGCTGTATCGTGTTTAGCGTATCTGGGCAATTTATATTGTTCTTGACCTTTATAATTCTCTTTTGTACGAAGATATAAAAAAATAAGAAAAGATTCGCTTCACCTATACGTAAGTCGGTTTTATCCTTTTGAAAGCGTCTTTATCAAAATTGAAATTCGGGTGAGTCTTTTCAGCAGTTGGCCCTCTTGATGCACTCCCTTCTGTGCGTCTCCAGTGCGGAAGGCAGAGGCTATATATATGCGTGTGTGTGTGTGTGTGTGTGTGTGTGTGTGTGGGCGGGAGGGGATTGCGTGTGGGCGCGCGCGTGCGTGCGTGTGTCGGTGTGTGTGAGTTATTTGATGTTCTTTCGATGTTTAATCAACATTTTCCATTTTAAAATACTTTCTTCATGTCTACACCTTATTTACAATATTACGCACAATCTACGATCGTGTAAAAATTAACCATTTTTATAATAAATGTGACAGCATATAATTAACCTTGCGGATAGAATTATAATAATTGCCACGTGAAATGATTTGTGTTTCTTTAGCCTCTGAAACCGTTCTCGTATGCACTCATGAAATCTGTCAACTAAAATATTGTATATTGTAATGTCCCTTAGCAAATTATATTCCGTAGACACGTACGTTTCTACTCTGTAACATATACATGAAGATAAAATATAACTCTAGAACGACGTTAATCCAGATCCACTATTTAGTTTAACGGTGATTTACTGGCATTGCCCCGGAGTGCATTATCTTAATTTCACTTTGTCATGGATCATGCACGGTGCAGGATGAGTCCGTAACCACGTATATCAAAAGTAATTGGCATACAGTCTGCGCTTAAAACACGTATGTCTACGATTAACGCGAAATAATGATGCGTTTCGCCACTTTTTGATAAAGTTGAACCGCACGGCTTAAAGCGAATGCGATAGTCCCTCACAAAGCCCTTTATTCCTGGTTCTGATTCAAGCTTACATGGCTGCGGCTGCGTGCAGCGTATTTCCGCAGGTGATAATTTTAAAAGCATTCGTTAAAACACGACTTTTTATCGCTTATCACGACACGTAAACGTTCATATCTGCGAAAAGCCTCACGGAAAATTCTGGCGATGCGCTTAACATTACGCACAGTTTTGCATCGCATCTACAACTTCACCGCAATATTTTCATTTGATACGATCTTTGACAGTAGTGAAACATAATAAGAACTTAAGAGCTTCTATCCTGCATTAAATTTGGTATCAAAACATTATAATTCCCTATATGTTTATATATAATTTTTTTAAATATATTTTTAAATTTATTATTTTGCGGTAACATTGGCCCTTCAAAGATGCAGTACTCGCTAAAAGCAATATAAAATGGCTGATGAATTTTAAAAAATATATTTTTAAATTTATTATTTTGCGGTAACACTGGCCCTTCAAAGTTGCAGTACTCGCTAAAAGCAATATAAAATGGCTGATGAAATGAATGTTACCTCGAAGCTAGTGATTCACAGAGAAATTCCTATTTACTTGCCATCGGTTAGAAAGGAATAAATATATTCCTAGGTACATGAATGACAAACAAACGAAATAGTTTATCTATATTTATTATTAATTTACCTAATGTGTATTACTACGCGTGTTTGTTTAATGTACATATAGATACCTAATATTATATGTAAATGATTTATTTATAAATATTCTTCCTATATCATACATAACCTTTCATAAACTACTCCCCTTTAAATATATATACACGCTAAGGAAGGATCAGGCGATATTTGCGAGTTTAATTAATAAATCCAATCGGGTGCGCGGAAAAAAATTACCGGCAGAGATAAGACGCCTTACAAATTTATTCGCCGGTTCTGGTTAAAAAATAAATGTGCTCGTAAGTAAAACTTGATCCTTCTCGCATCAGAGATGAGTCTGTGTAACCGCGCCAACATCCTCATCGTATTATTTTCTCTCTCCCCCTCTCTTCGCAGCCGCCTCTATCTCGCGCGCACACCTCCATTCAGATGTCTCCTTCAACGCTCAATCATTTCAATCCCTCATATATCACTTTGGGCCTGAAATTCTGCCACCATCCTTCTTGCTGCATTGCTCACTCGGCTGCCATCTTCTTCTTTTTAATTTTCTTTCCCTCTTTTTCCGGTATATCTCTATCCCTCACTCGAAACGCATTTTCCTTCGCGTTTTAAAGCATGTATGCGGAAGCTGACTGATATAGTACGAAACACTTTAATTTTCTTTCTTTTTTCCAGCATTGAGCGACCACGAAAAGTATATTTCTAAAGCTATGGAAACCGTACCGTTCGGATTTCCCCTAATCGGTTATTCTCATCTAAATAAGGTGTAAATTGGTGGGATTCCACGTTAAATTCATAAAGCTTAGTATTTTTTGTGAATCATAAGTTTTTTTCTATACGTTGGCACCAGTATTTTGGTGGCTTTAAAGTAATATCTCTCAGTTCTCAGACGTACCATGAATTGAAATACAGAGAAACATTTTTATATTCAATTTTTCAATACCGAATCATCATGAAATATATATTTCGAAAAATATAGGAAACACCTTTTAAATGAAATTTTTATAAATTGTCACCCTTTGGTTTAATGGTAAATATAAATATGCAAAGTATTTTCATCTGTTTTGTTACATATCTTAAGTAAATATTTATCTGAAAACATGTATTAATGTTAATCCTTATTTCAAAAAGTCACGTGTAAAGTTGATCTTTGCTAAATAGCGGTAGGCGAATAGTTGCTGTTTTGAAGTGATATTTTACCCGAATTTCTCAAAAATAATCTAGTATATATACTGAATTTTCTCGAAATTTTTGTGAATAAATATAAATAATATGCTTACATTATTTTCAGCAAATTTTCTTTACCTATTCTAGATATGTTTTAGCGTTTGGGATAAGATATTATCTCAAGAATAACCTCTCCGGTTCCTACCCTTCTTCTCTAGTATTTCAGTTAACGTTATCCACGAGCTTGGTAAAACCCTCTCACTCCTAATTTACAGTTTCGAGGCAGGATGTACTTATATTTTCACATCAGCTTAGCGAATTGATGTCCTAAAGCGATGAGAAAAGTAGCGTTGCGCTAAGAATAACGCCGCGGCCCATTCTTTATTTATACATTTTTTTCTTAAATAAGAAAAAGGTTCCAGAAATAGAACGCGTTCTTTTCTTCTTCCTCCCCCCCCGTGACCTTCGTACTCAACAATAACTCAACAGGCCCGCCCTTTCACCGTTGGCAACCATCAACCACCCCCATTTTATCTCCTTATGCTCTCCTCAAACTCATCTCTCCTCCTTATAAATTCCCTCTTATTCCGCACACTCTTCTTTCATTTTTCCTAACCTCGCTCCCCCCCCCCTCCCTCTCCCTCTCTCTCTCTCAACTCATTCGCTACCTTCTTTTCTTATCCACTATTCCTCCATCTTCTCTCTCCCTCTTTCCTTTTATCTTTGACCCGCGCGAGCATCCGAGAGGTAGCGACCACGTCGATAGTCTCAATGCAAAAGAATAAAGACGCTTCCTTCGGTTCTCATATTTCTTTCCTCAGGTGCTGCATGCTCCTTCCTTCCTTAACCCCATCTTTCTCTCACCTTTCCGCCTTCTTGATGTTTTTCCTTTGTTTTTTATCTTATCTGCTTGGGTATTGTTTCTATTTTTGGGCTTTTTGTACACATTGCTCCCTTTTCCTTCTTCCGGAAAACCCTTCTTTTCTCTCTCTCCTCCATTTTTGTAGCTTTGTGTGTATTATGCTCGTATACACACACGCATTGGAATTCTTTATGTTTATTTTATACGCACAATTGGTTTCATTCCTTCCTTTCAGTGCAACCTTCTTGTGAATCGCTCGCCTTTGTTCTTTGCTAGTCTCTCTCTTAACCTTTTTCTACTTACTTAAATGCTATTTTCCTAGATATTATTTTAACAAATTTGTAAAAAAAATTCACTCGAGCGAGAGGATGTTCTGAAATGAATTTGAATTTTCCAGCTGAAATGATACCGTCCATCCCTACACGAATTGTGACAATGACATTGCGCTATTTAATGCAGTGCGGTGCCGGTATTCTTCATATTAGCGTCCACCTTTTTTTGCCTGTTTCTGATCACTGTCGAAAGGTTAAAAACAGTCGAAGAAACGGAAAACATGCGACGATATTAAACCTGATAACTTGTTCTCCTATTCTTCAAAGCGATGTTTCTATATGTAAAATTTATGACACCTTACAAGTTTATTTTACGTCTGGATGTTTATTACAAATTTACATTACCTTCAGTATTCAATATAGTAATTACTTTTCTGCATAGACATTGCCTTCATTTGAGCGAATACGGTATGTGATTTGTTTATTCATCAATACTTTTTTACTGTATTTAATAAATATTTTACTTAGTTTAACATAAACGTTATTCCAGCTTTCAAGCATCCTTACCTATCTCATTCCCAATTATAATGAAGATAACCGGGAATATGGTGTAAATGATAACTCTTAGTAAGTTATTGGTTCGCCAAATCCTATCTGCGGCACCCAATTTCCTTCTTTTTAACTTTTCATAACCGTATCCTAAATTTAGATTATACAAAATTCCCATTCTGCATTCTGCCAAGAAAGATTTTTCAATATGAAGGAATCTTTCTGTTTATTCTTCTCTCTTCTCATATTTTTTCGCTCTCTTACTCCTTTTCCGTTGCCACTCACGATGATTTTTGCTTCCTATCCCTCTATCTTTTCCTCTGAATCATTTAGTTTTCTCTCTAAATATTTAATTGTCCAACATTTTTTCATGATTTTCACCTTCCAGATCTTCCTATTTTGCCTGTATTTAGTTTTTCCTCTACATATCCATTCTTGCCCTGAATTACGAGTTTTTACTATTTTTTACATGAAAAACTTTTTAACATTCCTTTTCGCTTTCCTTACCCGTCTTCAATCACATTCTTTATTCTCCGTGTCTTTACGTATGTCACTTGTTTACACACATATTTAAAATACGTTTAGTTCTTTAATTTCACTCTAAGATTAGTGTCTTTGCTTTAAATCATCGTATATTTATTGAAGAAAGGTTATTAAGAAAAAAGAGCAAGACCAATTTTTTCACCCATCCTGTCATTAATTCACTAAAAAGGCATATACTATTAAGATTTGTAGGTGTATGTTATTTGTTCAACATTATCGAAAATACTACCATTTACTTTGTTTACATCCTTACATCAATATAAATTTCCTGATAAATTGCATAAAAAAGCATTTTTTAAGAAAAAATTTACATTTCCAGGATTATTAATAAGAATTTGAAAATTTTTTGCGTGAAATATACTTTCCAGCACATCTAATATTCAACTACTGTAAAGTAAAGGAGAAAATAATACAAACCAGAAAATTAAAAACATCTTCGTATTTAAAAAATAACATTAAGAATTATTTATAACATTGATTTATAAATATATATTGGTTAATTCGTTACGTTTTAAAGAGATTTCAAATACTCACGTAAGATAATCCTGCATTATATGCTAATGCAATCCTTACATGAAGCATTTAATTTGATCCACCTTATTAACCCAAATCGCTGGTCTTGTGATAAGCACCTTTATAACGTTCTCTTTCATTGTCCCACTGCAACACAAAACACTACATTCTGCATCCCTTTTGCTAAACTCCTTTACCGCACTCCCTCTTCAACCCGCCCTAAACCCTCCCTACGTCTTCCCGGCAATCCTCTCATCCTCCTTAAACACGGTTCTCCCCCTTCAACATCGCTCACGCCTTATATCATCCCACTTGCACGCAATGTCTCCTTCACAACAGGCATCTTCTCTCCTTCCCTCTCTCTCTCTCTCTTTCTTTCTGCCCATTACCCTTTCCCTTTGACACCCCTCCCTCTCTATACTACCCACTCTTCCTTCATTTTCCCTCTCTCTGTCTTTCGCTTTCTCTTTCCTCTTCCTACTCTTCAGCCAAGACATCGCGATCTCTCCATGGTTCCAAAAGGAGCGAGTCAAAACTTCTCCCAATGAAAGGAAGCTCAAAATGACGCTTCAGGAACCTTGCCTTTCTCTCTTTCTCATCCCCTATATTTTTTCTAGCCCTATAAAAAGAGTTTTTCCTCTCGTTATCTCTCTATTCTTTATATTTTGGCACCCTTGATCGGCTAGAGAAAAACGGCACAACAAGAACTTCAGAGACATGTACAAAAAAAACGTTCGAATACGTTTTTGTAGGAAAGAACTGGTTATTTCAAAGTCTGTGACTATTTTCTTCTTACGACGCTCTTCATTTATGCATACTTTCACCTTTGAATTTTTTATTCTTACTCTCTCTCTCTCTCATCTAATAGGTTTTAAGCCGAATTTTATCTTCACTTTAATATTGAATTTTCTCGAATGCCTTTCCTAATTACCCCATTAAAAATAAAAGCTTTGCGGAAATAATGACTGCCTAAGGTGATATTAATCAAAGGATAAAATTCTTCCTCTTTTTTATGCATCATTGTTCTGAGAATGTTGTACATATTTCAAACGCCATTAACGCGTTAGATCATTAAAAAAAATCCAATTGAGCCTAAAATTGGGCCTTCGTGTGTTATTAGCATTTATTCTGCTTGGGAGATAAAGTAGTAAGTAATCTCATCATTAAAACCCGAAATAAAATACAATGGTACTAAAGAAATGCACGATTTGATTATGAAGATAAATTCCAAATTTGTTAAAGGCGGTGTTATGTTTCATGAATATTTTTCGGAACATTTCAAGCTTTTTAAACGTCCGATAAATACAATGTACATTTCACCGAAAAAATCTCTTAGGCGTAAATTACAAAATGAATAACTTTCTTCGAATCTCGGAGAATTAAAATTAATTTTAAACATGACCAGTATTTATCAATAACACGAATCCTCATCATCACTCTGAACGGAGCCATATTTCTGTTTGGTAAAATTTAATCGTTCCCCGAAATTGTTAACTGAGAGCCTTCAAAATGAATTTATGGGCCAAATAAAAAAAAAACTCGCACCCCGAAAAAACCCATAACATTCTCGCTTTAAACTTAAAGAGGTTACACCTAGCCGCGACTCCTGTAAGGGAATAAAAGCCAACGAAAAATAAAATGGTCCCTTCCTCGCTTCCTTATAAAACCCTACTCCCTCCTTCCTCATACACTTCCCTACATCTTTTCCACAATCTCCACCTCCTCCAACCCTCCTACTCCCTCAGCCAACCATCTTTCTACAGCCCCATTTTACAGCCGCCCACTTTTTATTCCCTCCTTTCCTTTCACCTCAACCCCTCTCAAAACCTCTCTCTCTACCTCTACCTCCCCCTTATCCTCTCGTCCCCGTCTACCTCTCTCTCCCTTTTAACCCAACCGACACACCCGGAAAACCCTCCTCCTTCCTCCCCCGGATCTCCTTTTACTCCCGGAATTACCGGGGTCCTCTTACTCCCGGAGTCCCGCTAGAAACCGGGCGAAGATTTCCGGCTTTCCAAGTCCCCGGAGAGGCAGCAGAGCTGAGGAGAGTGGGAGAGAGAGGTGGGGGGGGGGGGGGGGAGTGGGATGGAAAAGAGGAAAAGGAGAGTTAGTGACGTAAGGAGTGAAAGAAGTGACTCGTACCGGATAAGCGGGGAGAAGGGAAGAAAGCCGGTTATATGAGGGAGAGATTGGGTGGGGTGGAGAGGTTAAGATGGAAAGCGGACGAGAAAGCGTGAGAGGGAAGGTACCGCTCAAATGCCGCAGCTGGGAAGGGAGTGTGAACTGTTTCCTTACCCTCCATATACGCCGTGAGAGAGACAAAGGTGAAGGAGTGGAAAATGAAGACGCTTTGAGGGACGGAGGGACGGAGAGACAGAGAGAGGGGGGGGGAGGAAGAGACGGAAGAGTGTAAGAGGTAGAAAGAAAAGGGATTAGAGTAGGACATTTTCGGGAGGTGGAGATGTGAGGATAAGAGCGAAGGAGGCGATAATGCCTGCAGAGAAAAGAGGTCATAGAGTGTAAGAAAGGGATTTTCTAAGAAAATAGACGTGTCGCGGGGAGAGAGAGAGACAGAAGGGAAACGACAGAGGAAAAACGCTGAATGGTTATATCGGAATAGGGCTCACGCTGGCTCCAGTTGAACTCGGATGTATAAACTCTTGAAAACGTTGATATAGAGGGTGAGAAGTAGGGTGTGAAAGCTCAAGGCGCAAAACGGAGTGGTTTTTATTTTATGGGGTATTTGTAGGAAAGAAGAAAAGTTGTGATATAGGATTCGAGGGAAAGGAGATAAAAGTAAAAGTTATTTTTTGAGTTGGGATTTCATATTTATATAAATGCATTACCATATACAACTATTATGTGACATGAAGTGGAAGGTTCGTTATAAAAACGACGGGGTTGAGCAATACTGAACGATGAGGAGAATTCCATTTGAACTATAATCAAGGACTTGTCCGCAGACATAAATCTAACCGTAATGATGATGATGATGAAGATTACAAGTAACAATAGAAGATAGCAAGGGGGGTATATACGTTTCATTTCGTCAGATACAAAAAAGTTCTGCAAGTAAATCGAGCGCGTGTAATGGAGAGTGAAGAGGCGGTACGTAAGGCTAAGTTACTAGATTCTACTCGAAGTTTATTTGGCCAAAAACTCAAACAGGTGGTCCCTTGGTATAAAATCAAAATGAAGTAGACACCTAATCCGAACAAATTTTTCCTTCTTACCAATAATCAAGGCCGCTCACAATTTGTGATCATTTTTGCCGATCTATAATAATTGCAAAAAAACCGTTAAACTTTAAAACGTAATACGACATTTAAAATTATGTCGCCTTGGCTTCAATCGTTTTTCTGTAATATTAAAAATATTTAGAAAGGGTTTTAACGAGATCTGTTGCTTTGGGAAAACTTTTACAGATTTTGACATGGAAAATATTTTAGATTCCAAATGTTTAAGTTAAAACTTTGTTAGATATTAATGTTGCCACACCTTTATTATTTTATATCCTATGAAACTTTTTACAATACATGAAAGATTAACATTAAAAAATTACGTACATTTCCTGTAACATAAGGCTAGTAAAAAGTACAAATTTTGTTTCACATTTTTACTCGGTATATCCTCCAGTGCATTTAGTAAAACTGAAATTTTGTTTGGACAAGACATTCTATAGAGAATGTTGGTATAAGTAAGCGATTCATCAAACTGTATATTTTTCCTCAAATGGTAGGATAAGACCAACTCCTATATTAAAATATAAAACAAGCAATACTGGCTGATGTTGAAATTCTTAATATCGAAGGCTACAACATTTAGGATCATTTCATTAATTTTCTTAAAACAATTAATTAACTGACAGTGCACGCTTTACTCTTATGTCTCTAGTATGTACTTTATACCTGCTAAATCGTTAAAAACATTGTACTGTAATATATAATACCGCGAAATATATGTTTATACGATTGCACTAATTTACAATTATTTACTGTGTTAACCCTTGAAATTCATGGGTAATTCTCGGTTTATTCATATTTAAAATATTTTACATTCCTGCAAAGACAATAAACAATTTAACAAAAAAAATGTTCCCTCGTTCGGAGAGAATTACATCAGCACCATCGCGAGGTTAAGTGTTAATTAAGGCCGAGATGGGATACAGACGTAGATAAAAAAAGGAAAATGACATTTTTAAGGCGCTCTCGAACGAAATTAAGGTCCCGCCAAACTCGATAGAGATCCATCAATATCCTTTAAGTACGGCGTTCATCATCTTTCTCTTCTTCCTCGCATCCTGCCCTCCCCCTTTCCTCCAGCTATCTCTACCGTTCGCCTCCTTTTCAGAGCGCTTTATTCTTCTTCGTCTTTCTATAAACCCTCTCTGGCTTTCGATTCTCTCCCGAGAAGGAGACCTTTCTTTTCCATCCTCTCCCTCTCTTTACAGCCTTGTCCTTTTGTAGTGTCTCCTGAGTATCGCCTGATTTCTCCTCGGATCCAAAAAAAAGCTTCTCTTTCTCTCCTCTTCATCCCCTCTGAAATGACCGTTTCTCATATGCTACGCCGATTTTCTTTCTACACTTCGGCGGAGGCGGTTGTTTATTTCCTATTTACTCCGTCGAATTTTCCTCGAGGTTTATTTTTATCTTTTATCGCCCGGGAGAGGGATAAACACATTTGTTCAATTAAGAATTACGAGGCAGAAGGCAAAGAAACGTTTTATTTTAATGTCCGCTCCAGACGATGACGAATTCAGGTGATGTGCATGCCGCGATATATCTACAGCAATCTAGGGATGAAATTTAAACTTAAAAAAATGCAGTCTTCGACAATTTCAAATTTTCATAATGCTCAGTGAAAGTTTGTACGACGCGGATTTCAGTGCGCACGATTAAATAAATCTGAGATTTACCTAAAGCGCATATAATTTGATTAAAATTATGTTCCATAATTGGGATTTACGCAACACGGCTCTGCCCAACGCGGTATTTTACAAGAGCGTAAATCCCTGCTTTGCGCAAGAGATCACTGGAATTTAAAGTTAAAAACTGTCCATTATACGAAAACGACCTATTACACTGCCGAGTAAAAGAAATCGTTTCAGTATCCGTTTTAATTTTGAATCCGAGGATTCGCCAAAAAAATAAACACAAAATATAATTATTGAACTATCCATCGATCCGTTGACGGAATGGCAGTTACTTCACAGCTTACTCCGTAAAAAAAAGAGTACATATAAATCGTTAACCGACAAAAATGAACGTATATTTTCGTCCATATTAGAGCGTGAAAAATAAACGCGATCATATACAGCCATATTGTAAAAGAAGAAGCGATACTCGAATTATAAAAGCGAAACCAGCAATCCGAGAAACATAAAAAATAACACGGAGACAAGCATTCTCTCTCTCTCTATCTCTTAGCCACTCGGTAAGATAGACGAAAAAGTGCAAGCAGAAAATGGACAGAATATTCTAAACTGAACGTTTTTGGGAATACTCTCCGACGTACTTATTCCCTGGGGCACACGGTACAAAACCGCCCCTTTTTTTCGACACGAGTAAAAGAGGGATAGAGGATTGAGATAGAAGGGTGAGGTGTGACCACACACACTCTATTTTCTCCCCCAACCCCCTTCCTTCCTTCCCCATTCTTCCCTCTCGATCACGAAACACCCAGAGCGCCACGTTTACTCTTCCCCAATCCCTTCTCTTCGCTACGGATGGATCTCAATCCCTCTCTCCCAACCTTTCTTTCCTTTTCCCCTTCACCTTCTCCAACAAGCCCGAGCTTACATAACCGCAGGATCACTTTTAACCCTCTCTCCTTCCTCTGTCTTTCTCTCTCTCTCTCTCTCCCTTTCCACATCCCATTTATCTCGAAGCAGGAAGCTCCTTCTATATCTACCTCACTTCTCCATCCATTCTTCACTCTCTCTCTCCCTTTACGTCGCTGTGCGTATATCTATCCGATTCTTGTCTCTTCCTCGAGTTTTTTTTCTTCTTTTAAGATTTATCGCGCGTCTTTCAATTTCTGACGGTCTTGTCATACCACGTACAGTCTAAACCCCGGTTTTTCGTGTGAGGCTTAGCCGGTGGAATGAGCGTTCCGAAATAGGCTACATTTTCCTCCGATGTCTTACATTCAGAATTCCCTATTTTTATGAAGAAATTTTCTGGCCACCGTATTATCTTTATCGTTTGATCAAAGTACTCGAATGTAAAAATAAACGAGATCAATCAATAGAAATGTGTTGTGTGGTATATGCATTTCAATATTTGTGGCAAGAACTTTTCTGCGTATTCTGAAATATACGGTATGGGACTTGTTTTCAACAGATAATTTTAATAATTTTGCCTTTATGGTTCGAGCAGCCGTGTTTTTCTATCACCCGAGTTTACCAATGTCGCATTTGATACGGATAATATGGATTTTACTAAACTTCCGATAAATTCCTCAGTATTCTTCGACAAAGTTTATCTTTCTCATTCCGACATTTAATATTTTATTATGTGCTAACTTTCACATTCGGACACACATTTTCGTCTTCTTTTATGAATAATAGGACGCTCCCTAGCGTTGCGCCAGTATATAATTACTAAATCTTTTATTTCGAATTTCATGATGTGGCTGAAAACATCGAATACATTTTATTAATCGATTCCTCTGAAATTTTAGGGCTACCGATAAATAAATCCAGTATAACCTTGCTAGCAATAAATGAAAAGTAATAAATTTTTCATGATTTTCAAAACGAGGAATTTATAATAAACAACAAATACCTATGTTTTTCCAGAGAACTGCAGTACACGTATTTTTAAACTAGAATCCTTAATAACGGATTTTATATTGGGAAAAATTTTGAAATGTAGGAGAAATATTTGCCAAAATTGTCCTGATTTCGAATCTCTCCCTTATTCTAGCTTATCCCAATCGCATGAGGATCTTATGATCAATCCTTTGCATTATTTATTTCGTGGTATTACTGTACATCGATCAATGAACAAACAACCATCGAATGCTTTCCCATCTTCTCACGCATGACGTGATTGCTTCTTTCGTATTTTTTTTCATTCCTCTCCTCTTAACTCTTTCATTCATCCATTTTCCTTTACCGTTCGCTCTCCGTTAACACACACTAGCATCCAAACCGATCCGAGTCACAATCTCAATAGCCATTAATTCCACCCTTCTACTCTACAACCGCTTTTATTAATCTTCTTCCCCATATTTATCTTGACGTCCATTGCCTCCACGTATCCCTTACGCTCGAACGAGCCTTATTCTCCCTTTCTCTCTGTATCTCTCTTTCTTTCAAAAATCTTCATCCCCTTTATCTTCCATCCCTCCGATTACTTTCCACATCCCTTGACTAATCTCTCTCTCTCTCTCTCTCTCTCTCTCTCTCTCTCTCTCTATTTCCTCCATTTTCCTCTCCATTATCTCTTAATTTCCCCCTCTGATTCTCCTTCATCTCCCTCTATTTCCCCTCCTCCGTTTTCGCCCTTCTCTATCCTCTACACTTCCTTCAATTTTCGATTTCGTTTTCTTCTTCTTTCGCCATCTAACTGGGCACTAATTCACTCCGTCACTTCTTCTCTCTCCTTATCCTTGGTTCTTCCTTCATTCTCTAATTAGTTCCCCCTTTATCTCTTGACAGCTTCTACCCACCATCTCTCTCTTCCGTTCTTTATTCCTTCACCGTTTCTCTCGTTCTCTCTCGTTCCAATTCTACTTAACACTCTCTCTTTCTGTCCCTCCTTTTCTCCTCTCCCCATACACCTTTCCCCTCCACTCTCTCTCTCTCTCCACCCTAGCTACACCAAAAAACCCTGACTTAGGATCCGCCCGATTCCACTCGTTCCGCGCTGGTCCGTAATACACTCCTCCAGTTCATCCTTTTGGACGGATACGAAGGAAAGAGGATGTGTCTAGTAGCTTTTACACGCCAATTTCCACCCAGGCTTGCTTTTCCGCTTGAGAGAGAGAGAGAGAGGACGAAAGCAGAGGGATATATTTTTTTGTTCGATGGGTCGACATGTAAGAACCTCGACGATATGATGATACCGTAGGGTTTTTCCCCTTTTTTACGCTGGTTCTTTTTTTGCGAATGGAAAGCGAGAGTTACTGATTTTTTTTAACGGAACGAAGGGGGAGGGGAAACGCTTTAGTGGGAAACGAAAAATGAGTTAATTTTGAAAGGGTTTTCGTGGATTTATTTTTACAAACACCTCGTTCGAGTCAGATCAGTAAGATGTATTTCATTTATTCATGAAGGTGTATTAAGAAATCCTATGAAGCTTTAAAAAAAAATTTTGCTTGGGATAGGGATATTCCTAGCTCAGAAACAATTAATTCGACATATAATAATGGGGTACAAAATGTAAAATTTTCTCAAGAACAAGGACGGTAATAAATTATATTTCTTCTTTGAATTACTGTTCAAATAATATATAAACTAACTGCCGGTGCAGTTCCGAAATCGGAGCCCTGTTGGAGTATTGTGGTAAGAAGATCCTCCGCTGCCCAACAAGCGCGTATCCGACTCCCGCCGCGCACTGAGACTCGAAGCCGTATTCCAGCTATCCGCTTGCCCTCCTCGCGCCCCGCGCATATCCTTACCCTCCATTTCTCCTCAAGTGTGGCTGGGTGCAACTGATAGGGAAGATTTTACTTACGATATAGGTACGGTTTTCAGTATTCAAATTCAACTGATTTGGCCAATAGTTATATAATAATTATTTACGTCGCTGCCGAAGCCCTCTTCCAGCTACCCGCATGCCCCCATCGCGCCCCGCGGATATCCTTCCCCTCCAAGTACCCTCAAGCGTGGCTAAGTGAAAGTGGAGGGGAAGCTTCGCTTCGGGTCGTGACTGATATAGGCCTTACTAAATTACTATATACGTTGATTAGTAATAAAATCAATTAGCAGAGGACGCCAATCTAAAAATGTCTTAGTTATAATTCAGTCTTGCCTGGTACTTGCATCTAACAAAAGGCAAAAAAATGAAAATGAAAAAAATTTAAATTGAGTTTCATCTAACTGAAGAAGCCCTTATACTTTTCTCAGGATATTTTAAAGTAGCTTCCAGATATAAAAAAATAGTTACATGGTTTCGGCTAACTTAAATATTACTTCGTTTTAGTGTTTATTCAAGTGATAAATCGAATACTTTAGTTTTTATAACTACCTCCAAATTCGAAATATATATTTAACTATTTTAATAACCGTGCGTATAACTTGGTGGTGTCCAAAAATTGATATACTAATTAATGAAATAATGCTATTACCATTTATAACTTTCATAAATAATTATAACGGAAATAAATTTTTGTTTCCAATTTTTCGGATGAATTAGCACTGATTCAAGCACCGCAAGCACCCCGCACTTTGAAAATCAAAGAGCGTATATTTAGTTCATTCGCGTCGCGTACATAATATTTTCCACCACAAAGCGACTCCCGCCGGCAGCCAAAAATCCATTTCCAGAGAAAATTAAAATTCACCGATAACCTCTTTCGTCGACGCCTTATCTCTCGAAGGTTCAGACCAAAACAACAGAACGCAGACGATCGTCCCATCAAATGGTTCTTTTGAAAGTTTCCTTTTCCCCCCGGATTAAGCTCCGTCCTCGTGTAAATAAAATAATGTCGCCAGACTTTTGAGACGAGATCATTAAAAAGCATTTCATCGAACTGCCTTTTTAACCTCCTTTTTCCTTCTTCGTATAATAACGCCGCTTTATCCTTCAAGTCCTCAACTTTTCCTTCCATTTCCCTCTCCCCCACCACCACCTCCTTTGTGTGGCCGCGCTTTCCAATTCAATAACAGTTTCCTCTCCGCATTTTCCCGTCTCTCTCTTTCTCTCTCGCATTTCCTTCGCTCTAATTGAAATATTCTGACCACTCCACGTTCTATTGGATAAAATGAGACCTTTTCCCCATTCTGCCACCCTTTAATATGCTTCCCCAGAGGGTACCATTCGTTGAGTTTTGAGCGAACGTATATAGGCATGCATAAGGTCAATCTCTTCTACGGTGGATCGAAAATTCCATCAAAATACCACGAGGTCAGAGCGTTTTCTCTTTATTATTTTTTCCTTCTTCCGCTTTTATTTCAGTTCGCGGGAGACCAAGATAATTGACCTTCATACCTCAATCACGGCGCCGAAAAATCAATTGGAAAAAATACGAAGAATTTTTGCGAAGACTGAACACGAAACACCCGATTCTTTTTACGTCGGACAGTATTTGTCGTTTCCATTTTTTTTAATGTATCAGAAACGCGATATTCGGTTACGTCCTAAATTGCGGGATGCTCAAGATTTATTTATTTTTTTGAAGCGGTTCCGCGCCGCCGAGTGGGATATTTCGTAGAAAAAATAAACGAGGAAACGGTCGCGTTCATTTGTTTGGAATATCCGAAAATGGAAAGAAGCTGTAATAGAGTGAGTGGTTGACGAGTGACGCGAGAGTGCCACTTTGATTCGGTTCGCGTTGGTAGTAATTTTTGAACGTGAAATTTTTTACTCGTTAAAGCGTAAACTCTTTTTACCCGTCAAACCGAGCAATTTTGTGCGATGATTCGACGTTTGTTTTTTAAATCGCATCAATACTCGCTTCTTTCGAACGTATCTCCCAAGCGCTGTTGCGTATTTGAAGGGACAAATAGTATAATTTCACGGAAAATTCACGGTGATATCAAGAAAGAAATTGAGTAAAATTGATAACAAAACGCTATTACCTAAAAACTACTCCACATAGAATCTAGTCGAAATAAATTTTTAAAAGCTTCTCTTATCGCATGATCGGCCACCGGAAGGGGGCGTTTATGAGCGACACTGTCCCGGTGACCGTTCATGCGGATGTTGAGGGGTGTGGTGGTAAGACCCACGTAAAACGCCGGGCATTTTGTGCAGTTTAATAGGTATATTATATTTTTGGAGGTGCAGGTTCCGTGGGACGTAATTGGGTAGGTGATGTCCGTTATCGGGCTGGTAAACGTGGAGGAAGTCTCTATGATGGGGCAAGTGAGGCACCGTGGTCTTTCGCATGGGAAAGACCCTGCGGAGGGTGGTGTTGGACCTGTGGAGAGTTCTTTGCGCCACAACAAGTCGCTGAGATTCCTAGGTCAACGGAATGATATAATGGGAGGCTTAGGGAAGAGTGTAAGAGTGGTGGGTGAGGATGTGAGAATGGGGTGGGCGGCGGAAAGGATGTTTTTCAGGACTTCGTGTAGCCCTGGGTGGAAGGTTGTTGAGAGTCAGGAGGGTGTCGCTTTGAGTATGTGGGTTTGGGTTTGGTGCTTTTCCGAAGGGGGGGAGGGAAGAAAAAATGGCGCGGTGTATTTGGTGTTGAGTTAATTCTGGAGGATAGCCTCGGTTGAGGAATGCCTCCTGAATTTTTGTGCAATATTCGGATAACGAAGTGCTATCCGAACATATCCTACATCCTCGGCGGGCGAGGGAATAAGGGAGGGATGTTTTGGTGTGGTGTGGGTTGCAACTGATATAATAGAGGTATTGTTGGTGGTTGGTGTCTTTGATGTGCACCGAGGTGCTGATGCGTCCATTTCAAAAACAGATTTACGTCGAGGAAAGTATATTCTGTCGTGGAGGAGTGGTGGGTGAAAGAGAGGGTGGAGTGGGTGGAGATTGTATGGAGGAAGCAATAAAGAGATTCCGCCCCATCAGTCCACAGTAAGAAGATGTCATCGATGAAGCGGAGCCAGATGAGAGGCTTTTGGGGGGAGGAGCTGGGTCTCCCATTCTCCCAAGTAGCAGTTAGCGTAAGAAGGCGCCATCCGTGTGCCCATTGCAGTTCCTTTGGTTTGTAAGTAATGGCGCCCTCCAAACGCGAAATAATTTTTGGTGAGAACCATCTCTGCCAGCGTAGTGAGGAAGGCAGTAGATGGTTTCTTCTCCTCTGACCTCTTGCCAAGAGAGATTCGAAGAGTGGCAAGTCCTTCTGGGTGGGAAATGTTCGTGTAGAGGGAGCACACATCTATGGTACCATGATGGTGTTTGGTGGGATGGAGGAAGTGGTTCGTATCCTTGAGGTAGGAAGGTAGCTGTTGGACAAGGGGTTTGAAGTGAAGGTCGACGAAGGCGGAGATTCGCTCAGTTGGTGAGTCGAAACTCGCGACTATTGGGCGATCTGGATTTCCGATTTTGTGAATTTTGGGAAGGGGGTAGAAGTTAGGTGTGCGGGGGTTTGGGGGCACAAGTCGGGCGATAAAATCCTTGGATAGCCCTTCTCGTGGCCCCTCACTGTGGAGGAAAGCAGAAATATCGTGTATACATACACACACTCACACACGCACACACACACACATACAAATAAATTTAAAATATGCATACTATTTTTATAATCATATATCCATTCCTAAAAATTAATTAATTGCCAAGTTTTAAAACCAAATTTCCAAATATTAAAAAATACACGTTCCAAATTAGAAGAATTTCCACACCTATTCAATCTTTCAAACTAGCGATCGACCAACTGAAGCGGACCTCAAATTATTTGCTTTCCTCTTACTGGCGTCATAGTCATAAACTGAGAAGGAAATACCTCACTCAATTCAAATGCCTAATTTCAAATCGTATGACACGTTATCTACCATCCCAAAATTTCTTATGTAATTTCTCATTTCTCCATTCTCACTGCCTCACAAGAATAATAAAAAAACCAACTACGAAAGAAGTAAACAAAATAGTCAATAAAGGCGCACTCTCAAGGAAAGGAGGAAAGTATCCCTGGAGGTCGAGGGTTTAGAGGAAGGAATAACTCTACTCTCTCCGCATAAAACAGTCACGCGAGCCAAAAATCTCCGTCGCCACGAAAACAGTAGGAGAAGGAAAAAAACGTCCCCCTGGCTCCCGCCACCCTTTTCGAGAATCTCAATTTTCCTGGAGGCTTTACATGGACCATCTTTCTCCTTTCTCATACGACTCCCTCCCTGCCTTTCACTCTTTCCTATCGATCCTTTGGGCCTAACCCCCCCTTCCTTTTTAGGAGATTAGGTTTTTTTAAAGATATTTAAGGACAAAAAAAGGATGACTAGGAAAAAAAGGTTAAGGAAGAAAAGGTAAGGAAGGAGGGGCGAGAACTGGGACGGTGCCAGTTTCTTCCGCCCCAGGGCTCACGTGCACGTCTCTTTTTTTTCTCTCTCTGCTTTTCCTGCGCTTTCATCTCCCTCCCTCCCTCTCTCTCTCACTTAGCTCGTCCATCTACTCCTTTTGATCTTCACGATTACTATCTCATACCAAGACGCCGAAAGGTAACTGTCCTAAACCGTGCCCCGCTATCTTCGTTCCATTCCGCTTCTTTTCCTTAACTTTCACTCACTCCCTCTGCTCTTTTCTTTCCCTCCCTAAATCTCCTACCTCTCTCTCTGTCTCTCAGACTTTCCTCTCCTCTCTTTATGCTTCTTCCTCTTTTACACGCTTTTATACCTCTCCCATTCTTCTCTTCTTTCGCAGTCTCTCATTCTCACATTCTCCCCCCCCCCCTATTTCCATCCTCTAACTCTTTCCATTGTTTTCCATAATTTTTACCAATTTCCTTTCTTCTCCACTTCTCTTCCTCACTTTGACTACACTTCTTCCTTCCCCTAACCCTCCCTCCCTCTTTCCCTTTCCACACCTCCCCACCTCTACTTGGCTCTCTCCATCCCTATCTCCCCGTACCTCCATTCTCGCTTTCTATTCTCCTACCTCTATTCTATCTATCTCTATTTCCCTCTTTTTTTATCCCTCCATTCTCTCTCTCTCTCTCTCTCTCTCTCTTCCTCCCTCTGTATGCGTACCTATTTCCCATCACTCTTTTCCTATCTCTCTTCCTCGCTGTAGTCCCCCTCTTAACCCCATAATTTTCTCCTTCTTATTCTACCTCTATTCTTCCCTCATTTTCCCTAATTTTATTCCTCCCTTTTTCCCTTCCCATCCCTCCTTCCTTCTTTTCTCCCCTTTGTCGTCTCGTCCCCACGCAGTACATACCTCCCTTTCCGCCTCCTTTTCTTCTCTCGAACCCTGCTCCTGCCTTTCTCCCTTTATCGTTCCATACAGCGTCCCTTGGATTACACTCTGCCACCTACTGACCATTTAGGAAGAAGAATAAGAAAAGGAGACTCGCGGTGGCCCTTCCCGCGTTCTTCTTCTTCTTTTTTTCTTCCCCTCACCTCCTCCTCTTATGACCGGATTTTCTTTTATTTTTGTTCCCGAGGATGTCCCGTTATATTTTTTCGGTTCCCGCTAGGGAGAAGAAAGGGCAGGGAACGGAGGCACGGTACCCGAAAATAAAGTGGGCGAAGAAAAAACTTGCCGAAGCCGTAACATTTATCGCCTTGATGGATGTCTCAGTTTCGTTTATATTTTTTTCCTCTCGTCCTTTTTTTTCTCCCTTTTGGAGTTTGCTTATTATGAGTTGGGCGGGATTTTTCCTTTACTTCACGGGAATCGAGGTGATTCGTCGGGGGGAGTCGACCTTTCTGAATCGTGTTTCAAGGTAACTCGCGTTCGAAAAAAAAAGCTGTTAGTTGAGGTTTATTACTTGGCTATATTAGCGATTTTCGACAAGGGTCCTCGCAAAGTATTCTTCGACTTAAAAACAGAAAACATTCAACAAAAAATCGCCAATCATGAATGTTTTTATACGTCCTTATTCATTCATCTCATACCCTAATTATTATACCATTTCCGAAATTTCCGGGAGAATTGTCGATTATTTTTTTCGACCCATTATAAAACTAAAAAAATTCTTGGCTCATTAAACCATTATTATTTCCAAAAATTATCACACACACATAAATGCACACATACAAACAAAGGTGTGATTGTAGGAAGCGCGGTGTACACCAGTTTAGAGAACCGCTGAAGGAATCGGAGAGACTAACATGAAGAAAAGTAAGGTAGTAAGTTTTTTTGGATAAGTTCATCAGCCGCGGATAAAAACCTTCTTCACGCATAGCGACTCTCAAAACTGAAAGTGTCCGCTGGAATTCCTCCAGCATCTTATTGCCACCCATATCTGTTATACCTTGTATCATCCTCAAAAAAAATGATATATATACATATATATATATATATATATATATATATATATATATATATATATATATATATGAGATTGAACACGTTAAGTTCTGAAGAGTGATTTCCTATATTTTTCAAGCTACGGCTAATATAAAATTCCAGCGAAGTTGGTGACAAACATAAAAATATTGCTTAACTTTCCCTTATGTCTATAGGAATCATAAAAGAGCATGCCTTTCATTGGCCATCTATATTTTTATGATTCTTCCAAAGAACCATTGGTTGAATAAAATACGCATGTGAGCTACATATATCTTTCAGATGGCATGCTTCCGTTAGAGTTTTTCTACGTCTGTATATGCTATCAATTTAAACGTCTAAAATTTTGTCTAGGCATAAAATGTGAAATATTGAAAATTTCTTCGAATAGAATCGCGAAAAGAAAAGTTTAGAAGTGTCAAAAAGATAAAAGTCACCGTGAATAAACATTTATGGAAAAAGTTTTTCGAAACACATTTCAATGCATGCCGTTTTTTATGCGGCCATTTCTTTTAATATCATCCTGAGGAGAACTTTTGAATATAGATGGTAATCCTAACAGATTTCCTTCATGAATGTTTCCAGATATTTTACTTTCTATCCGATGTCACATTATCCACTTGATTTTTATTCTTTTCGGCCCATTGTTAGTGGTGAATAGGCAAAGTATTTTACCCAAAAGTCAAAGTTCTCAGAAAAAGGTTTAAACGCTATGGGTTCGGTACCCTTTCAGAGGTGCCTGACGGATAATAACGTCACTGTCTGCAAATTCATCTCCATCGGTGAAGAATAGATTTCTCCTGTGAGTTCTACCCAAATATTCTTAGTAATGAAAATTTGAATACCGCAGCTATAATTTATAAAACATTACGTTCGTTACTAACCAAATTTTGAAAATACAGGGTGTCCATAAATTTTCTTTACAACTTTAATCTTTAATGAAAATTTTATTAAATGAGAAAGAAACATGAAATTTCCTTTACCTGTTACAGAAATTCATAAATGTTTACTGAACATTAAACACATTCAATATGGGCACCATTTATTGCGTGTAAAATGTCCAAACGATAGTCTATCTCTCTCCAAGTACGTTGCAATAATTCAACTTCAACTGTAGCAAGAGCAGCAGCAATTCTGTCCTTCAAATCATTAACGTTGGCCACTGTTGTTTTGTATACAGAATCTTTCACATATCCCCATAGGAAAAAGTCACAGGGTGTGATGTCTGGTGATCTTTCTGGCCAAGAGATGGGTCCTGCTCGGCCAATCCATCGATTCGGGAACTGCTGGTTGAGAGCATCCCGTACAATTAATCTCCATTGTGGTGGTGCACCATCTTGCTGGAGAAACACGTTAGGCTGCAGTTCCTCTAATTGAGGGTAGACGCAACACTTGAGCATATCCAGATAATTAATTGAAGTTCCTGTAGCCTCGACGAAGAAAAAAGAGCCGATCACATGATCGTGTAACAGGGCACACCAGACATTAACATTAGGACTGTCTCTAATATGTTCCTGTACAGCATGAGGCAGTTCAGACCCCCAAATTCGTACGTTTTTCTTGTTTACCTTCCCGGACACGTGAAATGTTGCTTCGTCAGAAAACATGATTTTATTGATGAAATCAGTGTCCTGGTCAAGAATAGAAATCGCAAAGTTTTTACTGGCAGCCCTGTCATCTGGCTTGATTTCATGCAGCAGTTGCAATTTGTAAGCATACAAATGCAAACGTTTACGTAAAACTTTATGCGCTGTTAAGTGCGGCATTTGTAACTGGCACGCTGCAGCTCGTGTTGACTTGCGCGGATTGCGGTGAAATGCTTGGCGTACACATTCCACGTTTTCGTCAGACACTCTTAGACGACCTACACCTTTTTTATGCATAACACTTCCCGTCTCCTTAAACTGCTTATACCAAGCTCGTATTGACGGTCATGATGGCGATACCCTTTGGTAAGTGGTTCTAAAGTTTCTTTGAACCTGTGTGTCTGATTTTGTTTCAATAAACCACTCCACGCAGTGTGGTTTCTCTTGAGGTGTCATGTTGACTACCGGCAACTGAGCAAACCAAACTGAATTTTGGCGCTATCTAGCAGCAACTAAATAAAACTTTATAACTTTTTCTCGCAAATAGCTCCAAAACATTATCTGTACCTCGTCTACTGAATTATTTATTTGATATTAAAATTGTAAAGATAATTTATGGACACCATATTATCACAAAATAAATTACACTTCTCCAAGAAAAACCTTTGCTCACTGTCCTAGAACCAAATCATTAAAATTATTTTGTGAAGTACAACTTTTCCTCCGGGTAACAGTTACTTATTATTTCCTAATAGAGTCACATATTTAAAACGCTCGTTTATAATTTTGAGAACGTTTTTCTTGGTTAGTGTGTTTCATGACCAGTTTTATTGCCAATGATCAAAAGCTAAATTGATCATACAAGGCAAAATGTCATCCACATGCTTACAAGAAGCTTCTTATTAAGAGTTTTGACAAAATATATTTGAGATAATCTCCGTTATGGATTTGCATATATTGTACATATATATGAAAAAAGTTTTCACCTAATTAGAAAATGATCGACTTATTGTGTTAAAAGAAATCACAAATTGATCTCTTTATTATTTATTGTTCTAATATCCACGTATTCCTCTTATAATTTTATAATTTAAATAAATGAAATTTACTGCGCTCAATTCTTAAGAATAATTTTAATTTTCGCAAACCTTTATTCGAATAATCCTGAGTAATCGCAAATGTATGCTATGGAATCGGTAGCAATATCACACGCCGCATTTATGACATAATTGGCAATATCGCGTCGAAAACAGCCCGAGGGACGAAAAAAAACCAGAAACCGTATTCGCGAACGCATAACGCCCAGGGAACTCAAGGAAGATGGGAAGAGAAGGAAATAAGAGACATCCAGTAAGGAGAAAAGTATAGAAGTGACCTCACCGCGGCCATTCATCCCAAGCAACCGAGAACGCAAGGAATAAAAGGAACGTTACATATCCCTATGGCTCTCCTTCCCTCCGTTTCTCAACCTTCGAAAAACTTCCCATCCAACAACCCAACCCACACCCCCTTTTTGCCCTCCAGACTTCCCTCTCCTCCTTCCGACCCACCCTTTTCAAATCACCGAGAAACCCCATGGAGCAACTCCTCATCCAATGCTCCCGTTCTCCCGGGACATCTTGCTCCACGACCGACAAGACATCCCAAACCTTTCCCTCGCCTCAAGCTCCCTACGTGCCTGCACAGCCATGCGCCAACCCTGCTAACTCCACCCTCCCCCTCCCCTCTCTCTTTCTCCCAATCCCTCCTTCCGCTTTCCAGGCCGTCCACATCCCATCACCTCTTCATCAAACTTCCCTCCCCCGCCCCTTTTTTTACAGGACCCTCAGTCGAGTTGGCTATCCTTCAAGACTCTCCTACATACCATATCCACACCACCCCCTCCCTCTCCACCTCTTTCAATTCCCTCTCTCCTCCTCCTCTTCTCTCGCCGTGAAAACTGCACGTCTCAAAACGGCTCCTCCTCCCTTTCTTCATTCCGCGGGGTTTGTTCTCCTCTTTCTACTTCCTCTTCATCCACAGCATCTCTTCCGCGTCGAAGCGTCTACCTACCTACGGACTCCGTTGTTTTACTTCCCCACCTTCCTCTTTTACCGAGTTATCTTTCTCTCCCTCACTCTCTTCGACTTCCTCTCTCGATCTTTATGAGATTTCTTCCTGCTGTATCGTAAACCAGCGCTTTTATTGCTCTCTCTATCTCCCACACACTATCTCTGGTGTCTGTGTATCTCAACTATCATGGGTAAATCAACATATACAATCCAATACCGTATTGCGTTCGCCTAAGAATCACGATAACATTCTAAAACCTGACTCATTTCTCTAAGTAGTGAGTGACAAAGAGGAATCCCTCATGTTGGTGAACTTATGTTAGAATCTTTTGTGGAAATTGTATAAATATTAATAACTAGATAAATACTGCCCCATACCCCCACGATCCCCAAGTTTCTACCGAGTACACCTACTATATAGGTACATCTATGTGGGCGTGTGGGCTGGATCCATTCGAATTGCTTTTCGTTACAGCGACACGAATTCCCTTGCTTGTCTTGATATCGACCATTATTTTTTATGAGCCGCGGATAAAGACTTTTTTATTTACTTTACGTATTCGATTCATGAGAAAAGTATATGGAGAAAAGGACACGACGCTGCGCATGTTATAGGTCAATTTTTTTTCTCTTCTATTTCAATGCTTATAAGTTCGATTTTCTCTTCATCGCTGCAGTTTCCTTGCTCTGCATTGACCTTTTAATCATAACATTTTTATTGAATCTTTTTTTTATGAGCGGACATCACGAGTGAATTAGACAGGGGGTAACGAAACAAAAATATATTCATTCGAAGAGGAATAAGTTTTTGAAAATCCGTAAATCAAAAAATTACCCGTTAAGTAGAATTTTAGCGCAATCGAGGACTATTGAAAGTTGAGTCATCTCAACTAAATATCTTTTAATTCGCTGGAAATAACAACGTTGAAGCAAACAACCACAATAATACTCAAAATGTAGCAATTGTAATTAATTCAACTCATATAGCATCTCAAATTATGAATAGTTAAGTTGAATTGCAGTGAACTCATGATATCATTAATAATTTTCAGATTTTAACCCAGGCCAACTTTTAGAATGATCTGTGAATTAATCACCGAAATTATTGTTTTTATCTCAACTTAATAATGTCAGGCTTAGAGAGAAGTGAGTTGAAGGAATGTTGGCACGTTTCCTAAAAAAAATACATCTCGAGAACCAAAACAGTTTGTCCGAAGTTCGCTGCCCCGAATTTTTAAAAATAATTTTAAAAATTGGAAATTTTCATAATTATTCAACTCACAAGCGCAGTTAAATATCAAAATAAAGATTTTCCATAAATCTATCCCATTAACTCTTTCGGTCATAACAGCTCCAATTGCTTCAAAGGGTTATAAAAGGATCGCTCAACATTAACCGAATTAAAATAAATAAACCCGTTTTAAATAAATGCATACCTTTTTGTTCCAGTCATATACGCGTTGAATAATTTATTGTTAAGTAATTTCTCGCAGAACATGAGAATAAGTACATATGTAATCCCACTTTATTACTTTCTGTTCCTTCGATTTGAATAAGAAATATAACCCAGAGAGCGTATGAGTCGATTCAGATGCAATTGCCAGCGCTGCATTGTTTACATATCCGCCATAAAACGTATCCGGCTATTTTTATAAAGTGCACTCGCAAAGGAAATAAAACCGGGCAAAGGCGGCAGTGAGGAAATGATAACCGTAAACAAAGACCGCGGAGAGACGGTTGGCCAAAAATTCATGTTCGCTCGGGGAGATGTGACACCGTGGGCCATGACGCGTAGTATATGGGATGGCAAGGAGAGCGAGAGAGAGAGGAAACGAGGGAAGGAGAGAAACGCACGAACCAAGCCGCTTGAAAGAATAACGGAAAAGCCAAACTCCAGGGTAAGAGTCGTTCTTTCTTTTTGAGAACTCCTTGGGGAGAGCCGCCTTTTCTCCGCCGTCTGACGTAAGAAATCAAAGGGAGAAGAAGAGCGGGTCTTACGGATTGCGTGAGGAGGTTGGAAGCGGAGGAGAAAGGGAGGAAATAAATGGTGGAAGGAAGGAAAGAAGGGAGGGAGGGAGGGAGGGAGGAAGAAAAAAAAACGACTCGAAACTTGGCTCCCGTTCGAACCCTAGTCGCAAATACGTCACAGATTTGCGTTTTGGAAAGTGACCTTTCCCTTCTACCCGGTGGAGGAGTCGGGAATGAAAACTCCTCCTTTTTTTCGTGCGTTTTTTTTTTCCGACGATTTATGCGTCTGCTAACCTAGGGTTGTACTTCTCTGTACCTGTTCCGTTTCCCCTTCTGTGTTACCCTGTCAAAACCAATTACGTCCTCTTGTCCTTCGAATTTCTCTTCATTTCGCCTACTTCAACTCGAGCTCCGAAGCGCAGGATTTTTTTATATTTTTTTTATGGACTGGAACGAACACAGGATAGCTCCACTTCCTTTCTTTTTTTCTCGGTATCTCGCTCTCTCTATGTTGACTTAAATAAGGACTGAATTAGACGCTCTAGAAAGTAGGATTCTCTACGGTTTGAAAAAAGTAATGTACTTTATAAGACCCTACCTAATCAATGTCCCATTATTAATCCCTTACCTGAGTGGTTTTTAAGAAAAATGCCGAATAAATAATAAATTTAAAACTTTGTTTTAAAACTAATGATTTCAAAAAATCTATATTATATTAAAATTTTCGAAACCGGATATAAAATAATTATACCTCCAAGCGAATTTATTTCATACTTTTAATAATAAGTTAAAGGCATTTTAGCAAAAACAATTGAAAATGAAAGACTTTTTTCGAAGAAGTATACAGTTGCTCCGTTTTAAAATTGAAAATATTGTGCCTCCAAGATATACCTGGCTGCATTAAAATGATGTATCAAGACCTAATTTTCCCAGGACCACCAAGTTTTCATTCCTTAATTAAGATTAGTAATCATATTTATTTATTAAAATACTGAAATCCTAATTCGTTCTTAAATTAAACCGAATATTCTGGAATAATCACATTTTACGAATCAACGAAAATTTCATTAGTGTTCCTAAAAAGTAAAAAGCATGAATATGCGTTAAAGGTCAAAGGACGCACTGTCCTTGTTATTTAACATCAATTCCTCTCCTTTTTATGCAGTCGTATAATTAATTTTCATACAAAGGCTTTACACATTTATCAAACTCAGCTTTCACCTAAAATTCCTCGCCTTTTTCACTTCATATTCTGTCCTTTTATGTTTTTAAACAAACAGTACCTGGAAAAGCATGCGTTTAAATGTTAGAAAGTTCCAACAGTGCCTAATCTCACCGATAAATTTGTAAATTAAACACTTCTCATCTATTCATCACAAGCGCACATAATCCTTGAGCTTTCCCTCAAAGCTCCAATATTTTCAACCCGTCCTTTAAAATCATATAAGAATTCCTCATTTTATTTCTTTTCACAATCCTATCACCTATAACCCTTTTCAAAGCCGTTTCACGTATTTTACTCGCGATAAACCACGCCTCAATCTACCTTTTACTATTCACGCAGGTTACAAGTCCATTTCCAAAACGCTTCCAAACTCAACCTTGCCATCCCGGATATCCAGAAAATGGCAGCCATTCCAACCATTCTTTACATTTTCCGATGGGAAAATCTTGGAAAATGCGCATTGCTTCTCCAGGCCATCGTTTTTTCTGGAAACCGGTAATGGTTTTCGCGTATAAATGCTGGCAGTTAGGTAGAAGTGCTTGAAGGAGAAAGGAAAGTGAGGTATAGAAAAGAAGGTTACGTGGTTTTTTTTAATGGATCTGTCGGCATACAAGAGAATGGGCTCGTTTTTTTTAAACCGAAAGTTAGTTCCATGAGGTATGCTGGGACTCGCAACGTAAACAAAGTCGGGTGTTAATTAAGTGGGACGTAATGTGAAAAATTGTGTGACGTGGGAAAACAGTTTTGCCGCCGTGCTTAGCGAAAACGAATATGGTTTCCGTTACACAACTTTCCTCTTTATATAATTACGGAGATCGATTTTTTTTTAGGTGACCGCAGGGATGAAGGAATAGACTCGCGTGGCGGTTTCACACGTCGAAGTGTCGCATCACGGTGGGTACAATGGAAGTTTGGTTTTGCAATGTATTTGTTTTTCAGAAATATTTCTACGTTTAGCAGTAATATGTTAAACTCAGGGTTATTTTTCCTGTTTGTGTCTTATAGATCCCTAACTGGATCTAAATATATATTTTATGTTATTCCATTTAATCGAAAAAGATATGTTGGTTTACACTTTTAATATCTTCAACCTATTAAAAACAGATTGGGTTTTTCAAGTTTTCGAACACCAACTCGTTTACAAAGCAATCCAGGAAATTACTTTGAGTGCAAGAATACGGATAATTGATATTTATAATCGGCATACTGAGACATATGAGAATGAATTTTACCAACATATGTCAACTACGTCCAAAATATATATAGCAAGTGCTTCGAGATCTGGGATAAACCTCTTACATGGAATATTAAAAATAAAATATTTCGAATGTATCGAAACGTATACTATATATTCAGTCTCAGATAAAATATTTAATGTATACAAGCCGTTTGTAAAACATTTTTCATTATTAGAAAAATAGGAGATAATTTCTTTAAAAATCTAAATATCCTAAATATAAAGTTTTAATAAAAAATCATAAGACTGACAATTAAAATTCATTGGGTTACATACACAATTTACAAAAGCGCTTTTACGTCACTCGAACCTTTATGGCCTCCATAAATCACGTTTAAGCCATCAAAAAGTCAAATAATTATTAGAGATTTAACGAGCTAAATGCTTTGTAAAATTCGCCGGATCATCGCTATAATTCAAAGGCTGTGAATATATAAACTAATTAGAAAATACCATTAAGTGCCATCTAATTTAACTAAAATATTTAAAAGGCTTAAAAAAACTAGTATGCACCAGCACCAATTATAGAGATTACATTTCAGTAAGGTCGCAATGAAACAAAAAGCAATCACTTAATCCCTGACATCGGTAGGAATGATCGATATGGATCCGACAAAAAAAAAGACAGAAGGATATCGCCAATAAAACGAAATTCTCTCCACTCAAGTAATTCGTTAGAGCTTTTAATCGATAAGTGATGGCGAGGATTCGGTAGAGGAGAAAGTACGTATAAAACCCTATGATTTTAATTTCGTTTAAATGCCGCGCGATCCGTCTCGCGTAACGAGGGCAACCAGTTTGGGCAATTAATTTTGACGGAAACTGGGATCCTGAGCATCGCTCCGGAGCAAAAAAAACCTCTTTTGTTTTATTGCTCTCTTTCACTCGTACTTATCCCAAACAGGCTTCTCCTCTTGCGCGTTCTCTCATTCTCTCCATCCCCCATTCCTCTCTCCCCTCCTTCACTCCATCAATCTTAAACCCCATATTTCAAAAATGTCACTCGCCCCTTCACTCCTCTCCCATTCAACTCGTTTCTCTTAACCGCTCTCTTTCGCATTGTCACCAGTCCAGTGGCAAAAACGAGCCCCCTTTCCCCTCCCCCTAAAAAACATAACTTAATTACGGACACCATTTCATGTTAAGAGAGCTTCTAAATGACTCGATATTTTAATGGCAATTAGCGAGACGGTTTTAACGCCTGAAAAAAATAGCAAGTGAAAGTGGCTCTCATTCGGCGTTCCTGATTTTATTTTAATTATTTTCTAATTTTAATGGTAAGTGACATAAAACAATTGAGAATGCAGAATACACATGTCCGCAACATATTTTGCATATTCGTGTTTATACAAGTCCATGTGCTACAGATGTGTATTTTTATAAATGGAGAACAACATCTCCGACATTCTACCTAATGCGCATGCCCTTACTACTTGCTTCCTTTTGCATCAAAAATCCTTCTAATTTTTATTAAACCCTTCAGTGCGTCATAAATCTCGTTTAACCGGATCTAGAATTATATAGACTAGAAATCATATTCATGCATTATGTCAGGAATTCCCAAAATTTTGAAGCCACGGAAACCTTAGGTTCAATTATTTTTTCTCGCGGAACCCTAACTAATTGTAAGATAAACCAAATAAAAATAAGATTAATTTTAAAATCATTGTAATGTTTATTTATCTAGCTTATTTATCTTACAGTATACAGTTTAAAAGTGAGGTTCCTGTATCCTGCTGTAAATAAGTGAAAGAAGAATGTATCCTGTCTCTATCACGGAACCCCATTTAGCTTCTGCGGAACCCTTAGGTTCCGCGGAACACAGTTTGGGAAACCCTGCATTATGTTATAATTGTGCTTTGTATTTTCTAATATCTTTAGGTACGCGTCTGGCTTATAACCACTACTTTATATGTAGAATTCCTAACCCCATTATAGGCTTAGCAAGGAAAGCAGCAACATAACGCTTTATTCAGAATTTTTCCTTTTTAAGTTAATCGTTTCTTCATTTGGAAGACTATTACGGATAAAACTCATCGATTTTAATGAAATTATTTTGTTTTAAAAAATGTTATTTTCCAACACGCTTGTTTTTAAAATCTATATTTTCATCATTAAGGAGTTTGACAGTACATTTGAAAAATGGTAATTTTACCATTGAACTCTTTCATTTTCTGAGAGACAATCAGTTACTTAAAAGCGAGTTACGCTTCTATATTATTCTTTCTAATAGAGTAGCGAAACTACGAATATATAATTACCCCTTTTAAAAATTTTGTTTTAGCGAAAAACATTTTATCCGAGAATAAAAAACGTATACAAAGAATTGTGCTGATTTTTATCACTGATTTGCGAGTTTATATTTAAATAAAAATTATAATTTTCAGGTTAATGCTGGCTTATCCTTTCCTAACCGTGATCCATCAATATATAAGATATCGTCATAATCAATGTCTCCGTAAGCAGTTGCGTCATCATTTGCTAATCTTTCTTCTTCACCATCTCCTGTTCTCTGCAACCTTCTTAACTGCATACATACGTATGAACCACTTTTAATGTTTTTTATTCACATTAATCAATTCATTATTCATATTCATTCAAAGAAAAATGCGAGACCAAGTCGATAATTAAAAAAAATGAGAAGAAAACAAATGGAAAAACATGGGAGTTAAACTGATACACGACGGTCGTTCATTTTCCGGGCGTTCGTGCGTTAATCTGTTAAGATTTTAATTTGAACAGCAGTAATGTGCGAAAGCGAAATTTATGACAGACGCCATAAAGGAAGCAAAAGACGGACACATAAAACGCCTTCGAAAAATTTCCAAACTTTTAAACACACAGCATCCATCTTCTTCATCAGGTTCTCACCAAGTTCCTTTCCCAAAACGTCCATGTCTTACTCACAATAAAATCCACTACCCTCATCACCCTTCCCCAACAATTCACCGAGACAACGGAGGTCAGACAATCTCTCTCTCTCTCTCTCCTTCTCCTGTTCCCATTCCACCCCCTTCCCCAGCCACTTTCCTTCCTTTAGGGTGGAACACAAAAATCGTTTTGCGTCCAGATTTATATCTTTCCCGAAGTAAAAAAAAGAAAACATCTCCCCATCTACCACCATCATCCTTGCCTCGAACCCATCTTTCCTCTTTGTCCCTTTTTCCTCTCTCTTCTTTTCTTCCACCTTCGCTCTCACAGAGTTCTTCCTTTAACCTTTCGCTCTCTATCTCATTGCTACGCGACCGGTTTGACGCGACAAATTAACTGATACGCTGCAGTGCACTTTAAACTACGGAGGACATGGAAATGTCGCCGTTGTTTATTACTGCTACTACGGAAGAAGAATACAGTATTATCCCGTTATAATTATATTCTAGGAGATATTTGTCGTTTTATTACGTTCTAACGATTAATGCTCACTGTAATATAAAAACGACAGGTTATTCATTCAATTAAAACTTTTAAAAATTTATCCAACAAAACGGTTGTACTTTACATATTAATGGAGATAAATATAAACTTCAAATTTATAAAATTAGGAATGAATATTATTTATAAATCTGGAGTTTCACTGTTATGGGATCTTATATGGTTTCTATGTGAAATATTCAACGTAAACGTGGTATATTTATTGATATTTAATAAGAATAAGTTATTTTCGAATTTTTACGCTGCTTCCTGTACTTCAATCTACGGCCCGCGGGCCTTATGCAACCCCCGAGAGCGTTTCATGCGGCTCGCGAAGACATGAGGAAAAAGTATTGGTATAATTTAATACAATAAATTCCATATTTTTCAGTAAAATTATGGTCTCAAAACCTTTTCTAGTTTTAACGCTACCAAACTAATTAGAATTGATTTGCACTAATATGAGATGACAAAATCTCTAGGTAACTTCTGACTTAAACACCCATCCGGCCCGCCAATGCTCTCGTGATTACCAATGCGGCCCTCCGTAGCATTCGCAAGTAATGTGGCCCGCAATATGGAAAAGGTTGCCGACCCCTGATGTACTTAAATATATAAAAAAAAACGTGCTACTCCATTGGAAAATAAGTATTTATAATTGTTTTAAAAGCCAACAGAGATACTGAAGCTATTTCAAAGTACATAATTTTGGCTATAATTCTTGCATTACAATCAGGAAAAAAGATTATTTTCTATTCTTGCCATACTACTCTCTTCTCTCCGTACATCATACTTCATCCTTCATTCTTCATTTCACATTCATCTTGCTCTATCCTCTCTTAATTTCTCCTTTTTTCCGAACTTCATTTCCCTGCCTTCTGCTTTAAATATTTATCCCATTTCACGATCTCAGAGTAAGATTTAAAGCATATATATATATATATATATATATATATATATGATTGCAACTAGTAGTTGAGAGGGATAGGAGGGAGCCAGTGGGCACTTACTTGGTGTTGTGGACGTCCATGGCGATAGAGGAAGGCTTTTGCTTGGAGCTTTCGGGCATCCGCCCTTCTTCGGCACACGAGTATTACTAAAACTAAACCTAAGTGTATCACTGGGGGTGGAGGGGATGGGAAGAGGATGGGGTTCGTGGGAAGGAGGCTAGGGTATTTGAGGTGGGGGTGTCAACGAAGGTTTAGACAGGGAAAGGAACGAGAGCTGAGGATTTCTACATGAGCGAGCTCCCATTGGCGGAGTTGTGGTGCGGGAGAATCTTTTGGGAGAGCCCGGATTGTTTTGACAGTAAAACATCTATTGAAGGGTAGGGTGTGGCTTACCGCATGATCGGCCAATGGAAAGGGGGCGCTTATGAGCGACACTGTTCCGAAGACCGTTCATGCGGATGTTGAGGTGTGTAGTGGTAAGGCCCACGCAAAACGCCGTGCATTGTGTGCAGTTTAATAAATAGATTATATTTCTGGAGGTGCAGGTTCCGTGGGACGTAATCGGATAGGTGATGTCTGTTATCGGGCTGGTGAACGTGGAGGAAGTCTCTATGATGGGGCAAGTGAGGCAATTACAAATATGCAGCAAAAGAATGAAAATGGAAGGGGGATAAGGAGGGGGAGAGAAAAGGGGGTGGGGCGGAAGAAATACTAGTTCATTGTGAATTGCTTGACTGATTTCTGCGAGAAAGGACTTTCCCTTTAAAGTATACTGAAAACTACCACAACGTGTTACATTTGGAAATACATATTTACATTACATATATAAACCAACATAGACCAATTTTTCGACATGCCCAACTTTATGTAGCTATATCCAGAGCAAAGTCATGTCAGGGTGTGAAAATACAAATAACTGGAAGTGTTACTAAACCAGAAAATAACATAATGAATAATATAGTTTATAATGAAGTGTTAACTTAATTTTCTTTTAAATGTATTATTTTTGTTAATTTGTTATTTAAAATTAAACATGCATTCCGTATCATGTACTTAATTCATTTTAAGAACAGATTTCAGTTGTACTTATCTAAATGTAATAAATGTTAGAAACTAAGTGAGAAAAGGGTGGTTGGCGAGCGGGACTAATATAGTTTAAAACAATTATAAGGCAAGGTTACTCTTCTAATGTGCAAAGTTAGTGCAATTTATCATAATTTCATATCAGTACAATTCTAACACGGAGAACATCCAGATCATTCAAGTAGGTATGATTGCCACTCGTAATTGCTAGATGATTATATTAAACATTAAATTAGTAACTTCAGTGTCTGTTAATCCCATAATTTCCGGAAATTGCTACGCCGGAGATTATTTTTAACGTGTCTCTCTTTGTACATATATACGTGTATTTATTTAACTGGCAGATTTTCTCCTCCAACTGTACAGCGGTGTTAATTATTTAATGATCAAATTTCGTGCTACAACGGGAGGAAATTCCACATCCGGCTAGAGTTGCATAAGTATAACGTTGTTAAATCCTGCCAACAGTTTTTGTTTTCAATTTCCCTGCGCCCTTCAAAAACAGTTTTAATCATTTGTTTGTCACGACATTAGCCAAAAAAGACTTATAGTCAGACGCGCTTGGAGAAATTTCAAGACCAATTATCGCGAATTTTTAATTAAATTATTATTTTTTAATTAATAATTTATAATTATTTAGGTGATTTATAATTATTTACGTATGGTTTTCAAATGACTGAAAGCAAAGAGATTGTGATATTACCTCCATATTCGAAAATATAGATGAACAAAAAATCAGAAGCCTAATGAAGATTGAATATAATGCAATATTCGACGTACATGTGAGTTAAATCTAATCTGATATGGGTAAATTAGGCGGTAGATATATTCCTCAATAAATTATGTATTAAAAACAAACCTTTAAAATAAGTAAACTAAATGATGATTGCGAGAGGAATTCTTAAATCCCTCCATTACATTCCTGAATGCTCGCAAAAAGAATAAACTTCTTTCACACCAGAGGGCGTCTAAAAACAATTTAGCTTGAATAATACATGGAATACTAAGCAATAAAACATTTGCTTAATTTTGGATGCAATGTCAGCGATAAAATAAAAAAATAGGCGTTTCCTTACATTTTGTGAAGTACTGTTATACTCACATTTCTTATACCCTTTTAATTTTTCCTTTATTCCTAATATAAACAATTCTCCGTAAATTGCTTCCTCCTGGCGATTCGCCAAGCAAAATGAAACGGGAGAAAAGGACAATCGTCGCTCTTATTTATTTTATCCTCGCTCGCCAAACGATAATAACAGCCGAGAAGAAAAAAAAAACGCTCCGCTCTTATCGAATATCCATAGAGCGTTCAAATTGACTGATCGCGGTAAACAAGTTCCCTCCAATTTCAAAAGTTCACCGATTCTCCATCGCTTTGACAACAAGAGTTTTCTCTCTTTCTCTCACGGAAATAAAAATAAACCGGACGGCCGTTTCATCCGGCCCACTTCGAAAAGGTCATGCACGTGCAGCGATCGGAAGGGGGAGGGGGGGGGGGGGGGGGGGCGAAAGAAACGAAAATTAAGCGCGGGTAAAAAAATGCTCGACGCAGAATCCCGCGTTTTTTTTTTTTTTGAAGCGACGCGTCGAGCGCACATATTCTTGGGATCGACGACTGAGACGCGAGACTCCATTTAGCACCGCGAAATATAAAGGCTCGAGAAGAAAAACAATCGTATCGGTAAATTTGTAGTCGCTTTTTATGTGACAGCTATTTCATTTTCGTTCGCGTAAAACTATGAAATTGGTCATCGATCACTTTAAGTTAATAAAGCCGCATATTACCTGGAATAAACGATTGGACGCTTATATCGGTGAAGTCGAAATTCGTTATTGTTGAGTTCTTCCGTTACATGATTTCATCCACTCCGTGGAATACATCCGCAATAATAAAAATAAATATTAAGAATTGCTTTTGTATTTTAAATAAAATATATGGTGATTTCATCGCTTTCCGTGTTTTAAAATACTAAGTTGATGTTTCTTATTTATCCTGTTTATCCAAAACTATTGAATTTCAATTTGATAAAAATCAAACGAGACTTTAATTAGTTGTGCATCGTGGAAAATCAGTTTTTCAATTATCCATTATTATCTAGACAAAGCGACAGGTAAACACGCAGTTATTTTTTTAAACGATAGATAGTCACTTTATAAATACATATTAATTAAAATCGGATTAAAATTTGTGAACCAATAAGGATAAAAACGAAACACTTTATCTTACAATCATTTCATGCTCGTCACATTTTATAACAGATGAAAACTCAATGTTCACGAGGAATTCTCTTCCGATCGTACCTAAATACCCTATTCTAGAGGAACATTCAAACACACCCCTGACCTAAATACTAGAAGCCTTATAACCGCCACGCCTAGATGAATTTATGAAACAATGCTGTGACTCAAGGCCTTTTTTCGATTCGGTGGACATTGGGAAACCAAAGGCGGACCCTCTCTTGGAGGAAACATCAGCGATTATATTTGGGGGTTCATTTAATTCCATTTATGGTGCCACATGAAGCACCACGGAAACGCATCCCACAGTCAAATATAGCAAATTTTTATAATGATGCACAGATTGTAAAAACATGAAAAATATCTTATTTGAAAAATAATCCTTATTTCAATGGTATGGAATTCTCCTTGAAATCATTTAAATTATTCGGAATGATTGAAAACTCGCTCTTTGGTCTCAAATGAACACTTTTTATGCATTGATCATTCGTAGTGTATTTTACATATAGTACTAAGTTATTTACAACATTGTCACAATGCCCAGTTTTTTGAGATCATAAGATAAGAATCGTAATGTGCTAATTCACTGTAAACTTTCGTGTCTAATCGATATGATGGTAAAGCATATTACGATACATATAAAAACTCAAAATGCTTTAAAAGAATATAGCTTGGCGATCATATTTGGATAAGAACACCGATAGTTCTTAATTTTTTGGTATATACAGAAATTTCTCAAAAGTTTAACATTAATATTTTCCATAACTTAAATTTTATTCAGAAATGTACGGAGATCAGACAAAATCTCCCTTTTCCATTAAATTTTATGCCTGTGAAAAATAACATACTTTTTCCTCGAATAGATTTCACGAATACTATTTATGTAATTTAGAAGTTATTATAGAATATATGCAAGTTATGTAAAAATCCTTTGCCAGAAATTGCAAAACAGAAATATTGAACCTTTCGTATCGCAATATTCTTACTGCTGTTGTTACACTTTTTCTTTGCTAAATTAAATTCCGTGTAATTCAGTTACGTCCCATTAAAAAAGAAAATCCATGTATAAGCGTCGACATTTCTCTTCCTTCTCTGACTACATCTCAGTAACTAATTATTTAAAAAGGGAGACCCGAAAACGATACAGTAGGTACGGTAATTTGTCCCTAGCATCCAATTGAACCGGGCCCTGCGCTAAGCCTGAAAAATATTCGCCGTTCAGCTCTATATCGTGTGGCTTTAATGTTTTCGCCTCTAAAGTTAATCGTCATTTTAATTTCATATACAAATACAACACATAAATATTATTTAAAGTTATTACACATTCTTTATTATTTTCTCGATTTTGGTGATTAGGTATTTTAATGTTATCAAAATTGAGCCTATAAGATTCACTATATATGCGAATAATCATGCATAGCACTTTTTTCATACATTAGTAACGCATAGCAGAGAATAGATTAGCCTCTTGAAGTAACCATTGACACGTGGATTGACTAAAATGTATTAATTTCAAATTACATTTTAACTGACAAAATGTCCACGGTAAGTAAGATAATACCTTAACATTATAAGGTAAAATTGTTCGATGAAAGCGTTAAGCTAGTGTCATGGCTTTAGAAAAATAAATATTCATGACATGACCTTAATCTCTGATATTTCTTTTTTGCTAACTTTTGACTATTTAGCAAACCGAAAATACACCCATTTCTACAAAAGTTCCCTACATTTCGTGTCAAATCCTCTACATATTGTTTTCCAAATTTATAGAGAGAGTACAACCGGCTCGGAAACTAACTTTTTATTTCAGAAACCCATAGCTACTATTTAGTAGCTACCACCAGAAGCGACAATTTTAACAATGCATCCCCCATTTTATAATTTTACCTCAGCCTCTGTCCGCTTCGTTACCGGCAATCCCACACCTAAATTCGAAGGCATTTGTTTATCACGAAGTTCTTTTATTTATTTTTTGCCCTACCGTAACCGAAACCTTCTGGGCTTTACAGCACTTGATCTCGTGTTTGCCAATTAATTGACTATATGCTGTTCGACACGGCCCACTCAAGGCGTATAAAACACGGTTTTCGCATTTAAACAATCGTGCGTCACCCCATGTTTTTGCCCCTTTCTGCCCCGCCCCTCTTTTTCCCTCCGCCCACGGTGACAACGTTGTTCGTCGCGTGGGAGATAAAAGCGAGATCGCTAATGAAGCTAATGATGCTTTTTTGGATAGTTAAAAAACTACGATATAAAAAGCGATGCAAGTGTTTTTCTGAGGTAACCTAATGGCGAGTATAATAAAAATAACTGAGTATTTATTTCGTCGTTGAATACTATCGAAACATGTAAGCGCAGATGATTACAAATGTTGTTATTGAGAGAGGTTTTCGGAGGTAATCTGAGAATTAAACGGCAAGTTTTTCATATATTCTTACAATTTTACGCAAATCGGATCAAATTTTACGTATAAAATGATCTTTAATTTTTAATTATAAATTCACTCGCTACATCTTTCAAAACGCATGGGTTTTTTATTTTAAAATGTGAATCCATTCTAGTTATTTTTTGTAATATTTTGGTATAAAATTTACCTACCAAACTTATATGCACATACATAGCAACTTTACCTTCTGGCATGTTTTAGGCACACAATCAAATCTGGGCTATCCAAAGCCTTTCTCTTAAAGTTATTATAAATAAGTTTTCTGAAATTGAAGTATATCAACTACTTATTATAAACTAGCTAATAACATATTTAAGTCGAATCGATTGCAGAAAAAAAGTCCTTAAAAATAAGCACAACAGTTCTTTACGGCTCCAATGTACCGAGTCCGCCTGTGAATTCGTTTCATCATATTAAGCAGGTTTTTTTAACTTCTGCTCTGTTCAAATCTTGACCGCATATAAAATAGCAAAATTCTCATAAAAATAGAAATATCTTCCATGAGACCCCGATCTCATGAACTTATTTTTCCATGCAATTAAAAATTTCAATGATGGAATACAGAATTGCGTAAATGGCCGCATAAGTGTTGCTCAGGTTAATCAAGAGGAATTAATTTTAAATGTTGTTAATGGCAGGGTAAATACGATTTTCGTTGGTAAAATCAAACTGAAATTTATTATTTCATTTGCATCTCTAAAATAACCGAAATATTATTTAACGAAATATATAATATATAAGCCTACTATCACACACTTCGAGGGTCATCACGAGGATTCTTAATAAAAGGCTAGAGAAATAGGCCGAAGAAATGCTACGAGAAGATCAATTCGGCTTCAGAAAAGGAAGAGGAACCAGAGATGTTATCGGTGCAGTGAGAATCATAATCGAAAGGGCAATAGAATACAGCCAAGTTTGCTGAGTATGTATCAACGACAAGCATAAGGCATTTGATAGAGTAAATTGGGTACTGACGATCAGAAAAAGGAAGGCGAACTGGATTGGGCATCACCTGAGGAGAGAGAGCATGATTAAAGAAGTGGTAGAAGGAAAACTGGATGGAAGAAGAGAAAGAGGTAGGAAAAGATTTCAGCTGAGAGACGACTTGAAAGCTATCAAGACATGAAGAAGACTGCGGAAAATAGGAGTATGTGGAGGACTAGGTTTAACTATGAATAATCACGGACCTGTCTACGGACAGACTACCTATGATGATGATTATATGTACTCAAAAATCCATATCACTTGGAGTAAATTTATCACGTAATTCAAGCCACGATGAAATTCAAATAATAGTAGGTAGGTTTATATAATTTATAATTTACACGACGCGAAAAAGGCGAAAATTAAACCCGTATTAACTATTACTTTTCTAAAACCCGTCTTTTTATCATCATTCTATAAATTTAATTTAAAAAAACAATCCGGAAAAGTTCGAGGCGAGCGTCATTATTTTTACATCGCTTCGAATGCTGTTTCTAGTCTAAAATCACAGCAAAAATAAAACTCCGAACGTAAAACTTTCCAAAAACTCTCCACGTTGATACGCGGAGGCGCATTTATACCTGCTTCCCTTCTTTTTTACAAAAAAAAAGTCCCGACGACACCTAGGGTACACAAAATAAAAAAGAAAAAGAAAAAAGACACGTGAGCCACATTCGATGTATGCCACTGGGATAAGGAAACCCGCTTGGGACTAAACCCGTACACCGGAATCTATGCACACCTTGTCTATGAACATCGATCCGGAGTTCGCAGCGGATATAACGGAAATCGTATATAACCGAAGAGTCCCGAGAGACTAACATATGACCTCAGGTCCCCCTTTTCTCTCTCTATCTCTATCTCTCTCGTACTTCCTCCCTCTTTCACTCCAAATCCAATTTCGCCCCATTTTCTATCCTTATCCACCCCAAACGCTAGAAATTCCCCCTTCCTTCTCCTCTATTCAATCCTCCCAAACCTCCTCATCCTCCACCGTCGTGCTTCCCTGGCTCCTCGCACGGCTGCTTGCCGACAAAGCACTAACTCATAGCTAATAACCTGGACCGTTGGATGCTGCGTCTCTGCTTCACGGCGTTGTCCAAGAGAGATGGATGAAGGGAGACAAAGAGAGAAAGAGAGAGGGTGTTGGGAGAAGGCGGAGATACGAGAGAACCGGTTAAGGGAGAGAGAGGGGAGAAGGAAATGCTATAGAGGTGGATAGGAGAATGGGAGGATTGAGATAAGAGGATGCAATGGCAGTTCAACGGTCACGCACAGCAGCGCGAATTATTACTGCTGAAGGGGGAGGGCGGGGGGGGGGGGAGGAGGTTTGGATGCGAACACGGGGGGAATGAACGTTTTGGCATGGAGGAGAAGTATACTAGGTCAAACGAGCGGCACCGTATTCATCGCCTTTAAATTTAATGCCTGGTTCATGGTCTCGATTGGACGCCACGAATTGAAACTTGTCCATAACGAGTTTTGCTTCAGATGCAAACGTTTCCGCAAACGTACTCGAGGAGATGTTAAATATCCGTCACTCCGCAGGGATCAACACGGGTAAAAACTTCTCAGAATATTAGGGATTTTTATTATGATTACATTACAATAAAATGCATTATAGTCCTGCTTTATTAAATTAAAGACTCCATCAATTTAGATACTACTATTTAATACATGAGGATTCTTCGGATATTTTCAAGGGGTAGTTATAGCAAATGCATTTGTATGAATCTTGAAAATGCACGGCATTCAAAATCACGAGATGAACGGTGGCCTGCATACATTATTTTTTAAATATCACCAGTAATTAATTGAAATAAAATCAGCGATGCCACTCAATGACAGCATTTAAATATTGAACATATTGTCCCGAATGAATAACGTTTCTTTTAATATCATAATGGTAAAAGGGGCGCATGCATGTAAAATCAAATAAAAATTTAAACTAAATAAAATTTATTCGACATTTTGTCTTTTATGGCTATTAATTTGTAATAGATACATATAGCATTTCCTTTCAAATTATTAGCACGTCTAAATTATTAGTTGAAGTGATTTCTATATTTACTATTTTATTACCAAAAAGTGTTATAAAATGTTATCGTGTATTATATACAATTACAGCAACACACTATGTACAACTGTCCATTGATAAATATTTCGAGATATTTCTGAATAAGCGAATCTGCCGTAAATTTACGATATAGCATCTCCCTTTGAATACCAACGTGACCCACTATTAATTCCGCAATCGACAACCTAATAGTTGACGCTTTTCAACCGCCATTGATTAAACGATTATAATCCATAAAAGCGAGAAAAAACAACAAACACTATTCGTATGAGCGTTAAAAAATATCGGCCGACCAAAGTCATCGGCTGTGGTCAGAATGAGAGACGAAGCATAGCCCACTTCTTCCGAAAAAAGTATTCGCATCCTCCATTCCCTATAATTTGTTAAACCCCTTTTATCCATCCCTTATACACCTTCCTAACCTATTCGTCTATTCCATCCTTCCTCATTCTCTCACTTTAATCCCTCGTTTCCTGCCTCTCTCAATCCCTTCCTCTCTTCCACCACATTTATTAACTTATCCCCTTCCATCACATAACCACGCCATTCTGCTTCATTTCCCCGCAGCCTATTCTCTTATATTTCCTTTTTACTATGCATTTTCTCCTTATATTCCTTTATTTCTGCTACCCTTCATGCCATCCTCGTTCGGGTATATTCCCTCAGCGGGGATTTTCCAAAGTGGTAGTCTACTGTTTTCCTACAAATATGCTTTTTCCAACAATATCGAAGGGGCGTTGGCGTTTTCTCCCAATCCTAGGATCGCGGGTTAGAATCCCTCCGAGAGCACATTCGAGTTCCAGTAAACAAGATAATTGGTTGTAAAAGACCGTTGTTTTCATTAAGAAACCTAAAAATTCCTAAGTAAATAATACTCGGTTTTCGCTTATTTTTATTGTTGAGTATTTTATATGGCAGATGATTAGGTAAAAGAAGAGACTTTATAGTCTAGTTATCACCTAAAAATAGACAATTATCCGTCTTTCTCCTCAACTCGAATACCTCTTCCCTATTTCCCTTCTCTTTTATGAGCAATAACTATCCTTTAAAAAAAGCTGTCCTTTTCTCTATTATATCATTCCCCTTCCACATCTCTCACTCTAACACTCTGAAAGCTTCGGTCAGTAACAACTGACATACGCACCGCACCTATGGATTCGTCGGATGACGATAACAATGCGCTTTGGCGCTTCCCGTTGCCTCTCACACTAGATAATAATTGGCGGCCGCGGACTAGCGATGTGGCCCCATCACGACCGAAGCGTATAAATGGCCTATCTCTAGCATGCATGGTATTACGTACAGAAACTGACCTACAGCCCCGTCTCATTCAACTAGTATAAAATAGCGACACGAATGGTTCGGGACGCTGCAGGGGAAGCGAGCGTATAGAGACATTTTGACGGGAGGCCAACGAAAACGGGAATGATACACAAAGCGATCAAAACTCAAAAGAATGTTAAGCTCAACGACCGCTTTATACAGCCGGGAAGAGAATTGGTGGGCGAGGCTCGTTTGGCGCAAAGTTTAAAGAGCGTGGCCGAAAAGGTTCTCCCCGTGGTAACGTTTTCCCCAATTCTAATCAAGACTATCCGTCTGTCAAAGGTTATGGTGCGCCATCAGTGGAAACAGAAGAAGCTTGACAAGGGTGTGAAAGGAACGATGGCAAAAAACTCGAATGCAATACCACTCTTTATTGCGAGTTTTATCCTGGGACTTTTTTAATCCCACGGTGTCTGAAAATTACGAAAATATTATCATTAAAATTACATTATTTAAATATGTGTATAATTTCTCCGTGCACTCAGGTGAATAAATAGCAATGAAAGATCAATATTGCTGCAACTTTTCGAACGAGTGTTTAACAAATAAAACAGAATGCCGAGTGGTTGCAGCCGAAAATAATGTTTTGGTGTTTAACACCTAACACATTGCAATTATTATGTATTTTAATATCCGTGTGGGTAATATTTTAGGATTTTATTTCAATATTGTAAAATTTTTGAAAATCATAATTTTCACTATCTGATATGGCTATATATGGAAACAGTATGTTACTTTAATATATAAAATAAAAAACAGGTCAAATTTGTATTTTATGCTTTGATGGGAAGTTAACATCTACATATATGGGAATGATTGAGAAATCGAATTATTCTCTAATCACAAAAACAAAGCGTTGAGATTTTGTAGTTTTTTGTAAATTAGCCTGAACGAAAAGTAAAAATTTGTACACATTTTCCACAAACATCAAATAAACAATTTCAAGTAGTGACTTCCAGTTTAATTAATTAAAGGTATATTAATTAAAGGTATATTACCAACACTTTCACTCACTGGCATGCAATAGCATCCAGATATTTTTTCTTTTCTATTCTCAATTCTATTGACGACAACATTAATGGTCCTCAAATTCTATAAATTAAGCTAGCCTGTAGAGTTATACAAAAAGCGTGATTTTATGCATATATTAATTCACATAATGACTGGATGAAATTCACCCTGTGTATATATTCCTTCGCACATTATTATATTTTATACACAGCAAACGTTCAAGAGATAATACAGGCCAATTTAAAAAAAGCGTTGCAATTATTGTTTTCTCTGCTTTATTTATGAGAATATAAAACATAATTATATGGGATAAATATCAAAATATTTGTTAGTACCATTTGTAATTGCTTTTGCGAACTTAACCACCAAAAATGTTACAGAAGCCTTCCAATCCTCTTTACTAATTTTGACTTCGGGACCCATGAAGTGAAATAAAAGAGTAAAGCATTTCCGAACGTGTTCTCGATTCGTTCTCCATAATTAACTTCGACGAAACAATCACTATTATTTTCGTAAAGTCACCTACTTTTACAGAAATCGCGAAAAAGCGTTCATTTGACCTCATTCCACGATCGTAAATATTACTAAAACGACAAGAGCGTTTTTTGAATCGTCAATGCAAAATATTTAAATTAACATAGGATAAAACAGATGGAAATATATAGAAAAAATATCACAAAAAAACGAGCAAAGAAAACGGTTGACGGCGGACGTCTCGGTGATCGCTCATAAAAACTCTTCGCATAAATCCAAGATTGTTTCCATAAACAGATAAAACACTCGGAGCGAAAAATGAATTCAACCTAGAAGAAGCGAGACTGAGATACGAAGAGAGAATGGGGGAGAGGGAGAGGGAGGACGCTAAGGCTAAGGATGAATAAATCAGCCAAAATAAGTTCGTCTTATGGAAACAAAACACTGCCCTTCCATAAAAAGATTCCAACAGTGAGAGAGATCAGAAGGGAAATTTCTTCGAGTGGATAAAAATAACTCGAAAAAATATATAATATTGGAATGGTTTACCGAGGATTTTGATTGATCGTTTCTTTTCATCTCTTTGCCGTAACGTTTGTTCAGGATTCCCATCGAATATTAATGCTCGAAGGACCTTTAAGGAGGAAAAGGCTAAAAGGTGGGGGGGGGGAAGAGGATGAGGAATATAGATGAGAGGGAGGGAGGAGGAAGGGGGGAGTAAAGTCAACAAAGACAAATCATTGTAAGACGACAAACTAATGGAGCGATTGTGAGATAACAAAGTCGGAAAGCGGGAGGTAAATCGGTGAGTAAATGTTTTCCCTACTCGACTCTCATAACAAATGACAGGCTGGAAAAGATAAGGGTTAGTAGGGCTGAAAGCATTTTTTGTAATGGTGGAGTAATTGAATCTCCGATGTTTCCACCCTATACACCCTATACACCTTCAAATACAGGCGGATTTGGGGAGAATTCGATCGCTACCCGTTAAAAATAATTTGTAAGGATATTTTTTTTAATATGAGCCTCAGCGCCTTCTGACGTTATGCACTGGGAAAATGACACAAAATTCATAAAAGTAAACATGGGTGACCATGTAATCACAAATGCTGAATTATAGAATAAAATGGAATGGTAATATTGTTGGTTGAATCGGTAATGTATTCTTCACTGAGACAAGTTAACCATTATTCATTAAGATTCTCCTCCCAATAAGATTTCTCGTACGATCAATTACTACAACATTCGTAATATAGATTACAGAACGTCGTAGCACTAAATCAATGAATCATCTTGGTTTCCGAGATAAAGCAATAAAAATGATCTCTGGAAATTAATAAAACTCATAGCTCATTAGATAACGTTCACCGTAACATACAGGAATTAATAAATGGAATAATCGAAAGCCTGCTAATAATTCACGTCTTTACCACCAATAACATACCCGTATTATTTAATTGATCGCATGATAAACATTGTAAAATCCTGTAATAATATTAATTACGTGCATTTTATACCTTTCAGCGCACTTCTGTTCATCACTTTAACGTATCATTAAATCTCTTAAATTCTTTTCGGATGAAAATAAACAAAATCCATTAATCAACTATTATGAAATTAGTACATACAGAAAGCAGGAACATTTTCAGAAATTTATTTGAATAGCTTAAACTTTCACATGAACCGACAGACTAAATGAACGTTTGATGGCCAAACCATTCACATTAACGGAAACAATTATTTAAATAACCCCGCCATTAATTGTCACCAGCCACAACTTCTGCCTTCCTATTAATCCTTTCAAAGAGAGAAACGGGAACGTAAAAAAAAAATTATCCTCCGCGATTCGGTAAAGAGAGAGAGAGGAAAAACCACACCCGCTAAATTTAGCCCGCCATTATTCCCGGATAAAGTTCCACATCTGTCCGCTACACTTTCCGAAGTACGGACGTCTTTGAATGAACGCCGAACAAAACGCGCCGAGACCTGCCTCGCTTTATAGCTCTCTCTTTCTTTTTTTTTATTTCATCCCTCTCCCATAACTGTCTCCGACAGCGAATAGGGAAATCCAAGCGAGCGCTGCATTTCCACCCCGACAATTGGTCTACTGCTACGCCACTCTCGAAATATACGCGACCTATTTATAATTTCACCTTAGCGCACGCAGCATTGACGTTCCTTACCCGAGAGGAGGAGGAGAAGAAAAGGGGAATGATCCCGGAGAAGGGAAAATATCTCCGTTTTTTACGGTTTAAAACTTTTCCTCCTCCGCTTCCAAGCGCCGTTGTGCCGTAGAGGACAGAAAAGTACGAGCCGCGTGGCTCCATGAAAATTAAAAGGTTAAAAAAAGAAACGCTGACGTCATTAAGAGTTGTTGCACCATATTCGTAATCCCTTATTTGTCGGATGTTTGCTACAAAAAATGTCCTCTTTTTTTATTAACGAAGTTAAGCGAAAATATAATTTCGTTAATTACGATACTGTTTAGACTGACGGAAGAAAAAAATTGTTGCTTAGAGTTTTCATTAGTCTGTCTTTCCCAGCAGATTTTAAATTTGAACTGCCATGACTGTTTAACCTTCCTATTACCGTAGAAGTACCAATGTCATGCGGAAACGTTCATTTTTAATCTTCCTGTCGATATCTTGGTGGTGAATGGCTAAATGTTGTCTTTTTGCTAAATTTTAAAGTCATTCTTATAAAAGTTATGTCTTTCACAACACGTCAGCTATCATTAATGTAACGTAATTTCCGTCAAATCAATGGAGTAATGTTATGTTCCACTCGGTTATTTTATTTGATTTTTCTTAGTTTCACCATTATATTTAAGTAAATAGTGAAGATGCCTGATATTTAGTCATATTTTCATTCATATTTACTGTAGCTTATACTGCTAATTTAAAAACAATATTTATAGTTAATTTATCGTCGATTCCAATTTTATTTTCTACAAAATTGAGCATTATTATTGAGGGCAATATAGCTTATTTTAAAGTGAAAATTATTTTATACCATTTAGCAAGCTACTGATTTACATAAACAGAATGATACATGTTACATTATAAATAGATACAGTTTATCACACGGAAAACAAACTTTTTAAAACCATTCCATAAAAATTCACATTAAGACTAAGGTAATCGATTAATAGAGAGCTCTATGGGTCGTGGCGTTTGTACACTTGGTTGACTCAAGACAATTTCATAAAATACTACGTTTCAGCTTGCAACATATACAGCAATCATAACACATGCCTGTTTGCGATGGTGTAGTAGGCGACGGATTAACATATTAATAAGATACGTGATATTTTTTCATTCTCCTTGGGAAGTCTCAACTAATCATGACTTTTCAAGGATGACAGAGTGTCTTCAGAGGTTTTATTACGGAAATACGAACTAAATTTCCGAATATCTCACGTAAAGTAAGAACGGGTAAATGAAGCGAGTTATAACATAAAGCATGTACTCACTAATAAGCGTGAAATCCTCAACTGACGCGTGTCTATGTATTCGATGAGATCGATGTCAACGGTCTTTTGTCCTCGCTCGGGATTCTCTCGCTTAAACCTTTCGACTCAGCGGGCAGCAGAAGCAGTTGGCAGGCGAGCGTCAGCTCAACTACATTCTCCGGGAAATCGGGTCTGTCCTTTCAATGGCCGGGGCCAATTGCAAGGGGCCAAACAACGAATGAAATGGGGAAAAGAAGGAAGGAAGAGGGAAGATGAGGAAGAAGCTGGAAGGACCAGAGGACGTTTTTTTTTCTGAAAAGGGTCCGTGTAAAAAAAAGGGGGGACAAAAATGCCCATGAATGGAATAAAAGAAGTAGAATTTCCCATAACGTAGCAAGAGACGCTATCGATGTCTCTATGAACTATCCGGGAAATGAAACTTCGATAAATAAAATTACTCCGCGAAAGTCACACATAATACTTTTCGATGACCTACCAAAAACAAAAGTTATTTTTCTTTATACTAGTTAATGTGCGCTTGCATTCTGCAAGCATTTTCTCTCACCTTAATATAAAGAGTAAGTGCAGACAAATAATTTTTGAACGCAGAAGTTTGCACCTCTGCGCCGATTTACTTGTTTTTCTTTACGGACAATATTAGAATAAAAATAACCCCTAGAATTTATAATTGTAAGAATGTTATAGGTTTTCATCATTTGTCGCAAATACCTCACATTTCTGCAAATTTTCATCTATGTAGCACCTCTAGAATTGCATTTATATAAATTTCATTGTAAACAAATTTATAAATTTTCAACAGCCACAATAATAAACTTATCTGAAATTTTCAAATCTAACTGTAACTGAAACACAATTCGTTAATTTTCATAAAATTTTCAAATTTCTAGTTCGACCGAAGGTATATAAAGATTAGCCAATTTTTTTAACATTTATGAATTTTTAACGGCCGAATAAATAAACATTTTCAAATTTATATAATTCAGATATCGTTATTTGGTAAATTCTACTTTCAGAAAAAATTTCAGCATTGTAGAACATTTAGAAGTACTAAAACCATGAAATGATTGTTTAATAGTTTATAATTTTTAACGGCCAATAAAATAAGAATTATTGTAAATTTAGATTTTTCCTGTCGATTTCTCAATGCCATCTACATTTTCTGAAAATTTCAGCTCTCCATCTATTGTAGTTTGGGCCAGACATTAGTATTCTCTTATATCCTATAACCTCTGTACCATTTTTACAATTTCGAACTATTCCGAATCGATTTTGTACAAAATCATATAACCATGTCAAATTTCATGTTTGTATCTCATTTAGGAGTTCCTTATAATTTTCACACTCGTATGGGGCAGAAATGGAACAAAACCGTCCCTAAAAATAAGATTTTTGCAATATTTTATTTTATCTTTGGTTGCAACGAAATTTCTATAATCGTGCCAAATTTCAAGTCACTAGGTCATATGGAGCTGCCTCATCTTTTTTGTTCTCGTATTCAGCAATACTGGGGCAAAACAGCCCCAAAAATGGGGATTATATCAGTATCGGATTTCCTTCATTAGTCGTTGTTTAACATTAATGACATTAAAATATAAGCCTCTGTTTCCCATTAAAATCTTACCCATATAAAAGCATTAAGCCTGTTGCCTAGGAAGCCTATTGTTAGACCCAGAAATATTACCACTTCTTTGCGATAAAAACTATAAATTTACGCTAATTCTACTCGGATTTGAATTCTGTCTTCAAAAATAAGAAAGTACAATTTATATATATAAAAGAGGAAAAAAGTTCGTATGGCTCTTTAAATGGTCAGTAGTTAGTAAGCCTTTGAATTCTACGATATAATTTGATAGTTATATTAGTTGAAATGGTATTAATAATTATTATTTTATATTTTCAAAAATCAGCATATAAAAAGACGAGATTATCCTATAATATAATAAGCTAGGTTTGTCACTCTGTGTCTCTGTACGTAACGCTTTTGACATGCTTATATCTCTGGAACTACTTGATGGATTTTCAAGTTCTATGCCATTTTAGATTCGTCAAACTTTCACAATTTATATCCGCAGAAAAGTTTAGGTCAATACGTCCATCTCGAGCTGTTACAAGACCTGAAGTGGGGACATGTTTTTTATGGAAATTTATGTCTCCTGGGCAGAGGTTTGTACCGCTTGAGTTGAAATTTTCAGCATAAGCTTTTCTCACAAGATATAGCTGTACCTGTAAATTTTCGCTTGATCGGTGAAGAGGACCAGGTAGCTGCCATACAAAGAGTTCGTTCTGAACAGTGATTTTTGAAGCATTTTCGCAATAACTCGATGAAAAATGAATGGATCAAGCTCAAATATGGTATTATTCAATGATGAGACAACCTTTACCAGAAATGTCGTACTGAGAGTATTATTACAGGGATAAAGCCATTTTTGTGGTATTATTTTTGTGTGGTAAAAATAAAGAAAATGCTAGATGCTAGAAACTCTTTTTTTGTCGAAATTTTCATCGTCTATATTATTGACAGTATTACGCTAGTTGTAACATAAACAACCAATTTTTAACCATGACTAAACGGTAGAAATAATTTTCTCAATAAAAGGAAATAAATCTCGAACACCAAAAAACGGTTCTATGTACAGGAGGAACGAAAAAGTAACAATTAACGGACGTTTCGTTTAATAAAACTTGCCAAAACTGCTCAATAATTGGGAGTAAATCTGCCGATAGAAATAAGAAACCACGAGGTTGATTAAACTTACTGCGTACATTTTTTAAAAAATATTATTTTTACCCTTATAAGCCTTTTAAAAAACAAAACTCCTTCTTTCTTTTATTTTCCGACAACATTCGGAAAACGTTGATGACAGCATAGGGCGATAAAACTTGATAGGCGCCCGTCCCTTCCTGAAAGAGGGATTAAAATCGTGGACGGAAATGGCGCACGCAGTATATCGCTCACGGAGCGACGAAGCGAGAGAAAGAAGATTTTATCCACAGATGAATGCAGATGGGTGTACGTGAGTTTGAAGGGTTGCATGGGGCTCAGAATGGGTTTTTGGAGGATTTGAGCTCGGAACGAAAACGTTCGAGAGATGGAAAGAAATATAAGAGAGACATTGGGGGAACATAATGAAAAAGGCATCGCTCAGATAGAAAAAACTGAATTTTTAAAGATTATTATCAGAATTAATTTAGAAATTACTCAATGAGTAGATAGGAGAAAGAAAATGTAAGGACGAAAAATAAGCCGTCGTTTTACCGAGACTTAAAAGAAAATGAACTTTATATTGCTCAACTCAGGGTAACAAAACCATATTTCATTGTTACATATGAGATATAGTTAGGGGAAATCGGTTTTTATATTACTTTTTGTTCCAGCACCACATCTGAAATACATCAAACTCACATAAGTTTGATATATCTACATTAAATGTAAATTTTAGGCATTATTAACTTAAAAAACGCAGCTTGAATAACACAACACAAGACTAATCATTCGATTAAATTTAAACATTGTAAAACCCATTAAATAATGCAGTCACGTTAAAGTCGCCTGAAACCAAAAAGAGTATGGCTCGTTAAACCTACTTGTGCGGTGAGAGCGCGTGGTATAAAGTGGAATTCACGGGAACCAATAGCCTTGTAGAAATGGGATGATGTCACTCACTGCGTTGCCAGCTCCGACTACACGAATCCATTTTTTTCGTTCAGCCAAGGCTGCTGAGGCGGCAAAAATGCCATCCTACCTTACTGTTACGACACTACTGCCCACTGAAAACTTTTTTAAAGGGACTACAGCGTTTTTTTTTTGTTAATGACAAACAAAAGTTTTTATATCTCCAGCCGTATTCACTAATTAAATAGCCAATAAAATGGCTGGTATCCGATTATTCGCCGCCACGACTAGATAACATCAAATATATCAGCACGACAAATAAAAAATAGAGGATTTATTCCGCAAAATTTATTACGTGATAATTCTACGAGTAAAAGGACAGATACGTCGTGAAAACTTTTTCTAATAGAGAGAGGAATGGTAGTGAGGGAAAATGGCGACGATGCGAGCACGAAGGTGACGTTGTATTCTGGCAGATGAGTGGCTGAGTATACGATAGGGATGGTCCGGGAGATTGTAGGAGCGTCAAAGTACAGCCGGGGATATAGAAGCGTAAGGGACACGGCGGCGAGAGTGGTGGGAGTCCAGCCAGGGGAATTGGGTTAAAAGGTAAGGGGAGGGAGAGGGACGTGAAATGGGATACAGAGGCATGATGCAGAGACGGGAGGGAGGTTATAAGGGAGGAAGGGAGAGAGAGAGAGGGAAGAAAATGGAGAGAGGTCGGATGGGACTAGAGAAGAAAAAGGAGAAGAGGTTGCATTGATAGTGTGGGATGACTGAGAGAGAGAGAGACTTGGAATGGGAGACTGTGAAGGGAAGAGGTTTGAGTCTGGGAGGGAAAAAAAGAGGGATTGAAGGTTCGAGAGAGAGAGAGAGGGGGGGAAAGAGGGTGAAAGATGCTGTGGGTATGGGCGGTATGGGGAAAAAGTGACAGGCATAAATTCGACGGAATGACTAAAGGGGATGTGAGACGGAATTCTGCTCCGCCGCAGACCTGCAAGAGAATGCTTTTTGGTCCGCGCGAACAATGTCATCCCTCGCTAATGAAGAAAAGTGTAATTAATTAGGATCTAGCGGGTTTTATTAACGTGTAAATGAGCCGGAGGAGCGGAGTATACATTTGAATGATGAGGTAGTAAAAAAATTTTATAAACAACCGGCCCCTTTGCGGCTTCAATTTAAATAATCATTCCGTGCTAGGACATTTTCACGACGTTCCTGTACTCCTTTTAGGCAGGAATAAATATCTCTACTTTATGATTCCATTTTTTAACATTTACGTTCAAGTTATACGGTGACCTACGTAATAAATAATTTTCTCGACATGAAGGAGTAGGCGTTTGCAAAGAAATCGTTTTATTCTAATCAATGTAATTTTCGTTCAAATAACATGCCTTACCGAAGTACGAAATTCTTTACTAAGCTCCATATTAAGAGATTTAACGTTAATATACCGCTAAAGGTTTGCTTGTTAGAAAAAAAATCAAGTTGCGGATTAAAAATATCTTTTAATAATAGATAAACCGAGAATGTCCACTTCTGTTCGACATCGTACCAGGCATAATTAGGAAAAGCGTAGAATAAATATATTCGGAATCTATTTATCGCGCAAAGATGTACAATTTGTTATAAATAATAAACGAATACAGATAATAAAATTTGATAAGCGATTCCACTTCTTACAACTATAAAGGTCATTAATGAACCAGCTATTTTGGCTTTCCTACGGCTATGCAATTTATTTACCTTTTTAGAATTCAAGTTTGTTTTTGCAAGTGCAACGATATTATGCTAAAGCTGTGAAACTGTATTAAATATCATATACTGTAAAATTTTAAAGGCTTAAATCAGAAATTTCCAATGTTTTCATCGTGTATCCTAGAGTATCAAGCGAGCACCACTATGCTTTTCAAAAAATAGGAATGATCATAAATAAAATAAAACGTCAATGTTATTCCTTATGTTACTAAATACGTTAAAATATAAAGAGAACGGATTAAATCACTGGTACTAAGAAACTGGATTTAAGCATTGCAGAAGAGTACACATACTGCCAAAGAGCACAGTCAGGATATCATAGAGCACAAGAGTACTCGCGAGCACCAGGTTGGGAACTCCCGTCTTAAGTGATAATCATTGGATTGTAAAGGTTATTCATTACTTTTCAATAGATCTAACATATCTATATTTTATCAAGATTTTAATATACGATTTATTCTTTCAGAAACGTAGTAAAATTAATTAATGCAGCCATATCTGACTTTAGGTTTTACCACAATCATCTATCAACATTTTTATCATAATAAGTATTAAGAAACTCCTTTACGCAGTATGACGATCGTGGGAATAAATTTTCCAGTTTTTATTTTTCGGGTACTTTTTGTGTTAAATTTCAATCAAATCCACGAATCAAAATTATTTTCAGAGAGATGTTTTAAAGTTGGAGAGGATTTTGAGACTTGTATAAATTTATTACAAGACTGACCTCACCTTTCTCCTACGAGTATAGAGGGACGAAAAGATTTTGGTTTAAAAACTTTACGGAAGGTCAATGAGACCCCCACCGCACCACCACGACCTCTACCCCCGCGCACGAAAGAAACGAATAACTATTGCATTTTAATTGCTCAAACGCTTTTTTTTTTTATGAAAGAAAATAATTCCCAAACCTCTTCTTGCAGAGAGGATAATCCTACTCGTCAAATCCTCTCGCGACTTTTTATTTATAATCCCGCTGATCGACATCCGGCGAACACAAGCGAAGGGGAAAATGACCGCGGGCTGTTTCACACGGGTCGCCTTTCTTGTTTTATCCAGGAAGGGTCCAAATCACGCGGAAATTGCACCAGGAATACGAAAAAAAAAAGTGAATGAATAGGGTCGACGGTAAATTTGCACGAGCGACCTCCGTCCGCCGACACAGAAGGACGGAGAGATCGTAAGGGGAGGGGAGAAAAAAAGAAGAATATCGCGCATAAAATAGACATCCATCCCGTCACGCCATCCGTTAAATACGAGCCAAAAAAGCAAAAAATAAAATAAACGGAACACTATCGGCCTTTAAAACAATAAGGATCATTTTTTTTACGTATCCTCTAGCCGTCACGTCACACGTCAACGTCACTTGTAATATTTTCCGCCGGGGGACGAAAACAAAGAGAGAAGGAAAGAGATAGAAAGAGAGATAGAGAGAGAGAGAGAGATAAAAAGGGGAAAATGCCATCACGACCTCCCCTAAGGCCAAAGATCGTCCATCGGAGAAGACAAGAGACGTCGAAGCAACCTTACCCGTGGAAAAACAACAATGGAGAGAAGAGAAGAGGAAGAAGTGATAAAGGCGAGACGAAAAGAGGTGAAGAATGTTGGAAGGGGATCCGAGGAAGAAGAAAAAGGATAAAATATGGGATCGCGTGGAAGGTATTTATGGGGATAGACAAGGGTGCTCCGTCTGGGGTGTGGGTGGAATTGGAGGCGGAGTGAGCTGGAAGGGTGCGGAAAGGGGAAAAGAAAAGTGGAGAATATCCGTGAAATATTATATCCCATATAACGAAATCGCAGGAAGGTATTTGTTGCTTTTAAGTTATGGCCCGTCCGATAAATAAATAAAAAAGTTTTTTTTCGAAGTTTCTGTTGTCTTTTCGAATTTTAGAGACGAAAACAAACGTGGGCGCACACGTGCAGAAGAATAAATATAAATGTAAGTACATAAATTGATTAATGGAACAAATTTGCATCTGAGTGGGGAAATATATGTTATAAAGTTAACTAAGGAGGGGAGAGAAATTTTGTGAGGTTAGAATATTGTTTCCAAAAAATTTAAAATGATTTTATATATTTTTTATTTCCTGCTATAGCGCGAATATGTACTAGGGAAATAAGTATATGAGTAACATGGCGATAGCTACTAACTCAGGTAAAAATAGAGATTACCGGCTTGGAAGAAAATGTACATGGAATAACTACAACGAGAAACTCTAAAAAAAACTTTTAAGAAATTCATATTTTATCCTGTTATACTATCTTTTCACCTAGATACCTATACATTTATTCTAATTAATATCACTGATGCATAATATTCCAGTGAAATGGTATGCATTATATTTTTAAACATGTTGATAATAATGTAATGAGTTTTACTTCCTTAATAATTATTCCGTCACTCAAAATTTATAAATAATAAAATTTTGCGTTCATCAAGAAGGTTAATGTCACTTGCAAGCTCTTTTAAATACTTTGCTTGAACGTCAATTTATTTACTATTATGGTATGATTGGTTGGCGATCCAACTAGTTCTTTTTTCTTTGCCTATTTTTGGGATTTTATTTACAAATGAATAAAAATAGTAGATGAATGATTCTTACTGCAAATAGTTTTATTTAAACCGAAGTATGAGAGTATGCATTTTGTATACTGTGCCTAATATGCACGTTACATTTCTTTTGAAAATTAACCCGAGTTCTGTCCATTTATATGACATTAGGATATAATTGCTCTGAGTGCGAATATATAGAAAACCTTAATTAATTTAGATATACTATATTAACATTGTAATCAGTTGACTTCCTTCATAATTCAATTAGGAGCACACCCGCCGTAATTCAATTATCCATAAACTTTCACCATCACCAAAGTCATTAAAACCTCGTCAGTTAAAAAAAGTCATAAAAAACAGAGAAAAAGATAACGAGCTATTAGGATGTACAACACCCTTAGCGGTATGGGAGTAAGAAATTTTATTTCCAATCAAACCAGCATCTCCTCTCAAGGACTACCGAAAAATACACGATCCCAAAAAAAATAAATAAAAGTAAATTCCAAAGAAATACATCTTAACCCTGCTCCTCCTCCTCCCATCTCTCCTCCCTAACTCCTTCCCACTACTCCTCTCACTACCGCAAAAAAATAACATCTAAACATCACCCTTTATAAAGCTAAAGGAACGGAAAGCCCTTAGTGACTCCATATAAAAGACACGACGAGGAAAGTGGGAGAGAAAGGCGAGGGAAGGGAGAGCTCGAAACAGGAGGGAGGGGGGAGAAAAAAAACTTCGGAAAACATTTTAAGAAGCCAGAGAAGGAACGGAGGAGAGGATTCCAAAATAGGAGAGGGGAGAAGGAGAGAGCTACTGGGGGAGGGAGGGGAGGGCTTGAGGAGGAAGTTTTTAGTAGAACGGAGAGAGAGAGGTCTTAAGAGAAAGGAGATGATGGGGGTCAGAGGTGAAGGTAGCGGGAGAGTGAGCAACCTCTGGGCGAGGAAGAAAAAATGGGATGGGCTACGAAAGGGACACAAGGTCAAAAAGAATGCTCCGCGTCAATGGAAGAAGTGTGGGGAGGGTGGGGGGGGGGAAAGTAAGGCGGAAGTAAGAGAGAAAGAGAGTGAGGACATTCTACTGATCTCTCGGAGAGAGAACAGAAAGAGAGCTCGCTATGCGGAGAAGAGGAAGAAGAAAAGAGAGAGGTGGACGAAAGTCCGTAATAAAGGTCGAAACGGTAAATGGCCCCGAGCCGGAATGTTAACTAACTGGAAAGAAACAGTTCTGAAAGTGAAATAGCTAGGAAAGTGATAGAGAGGAGGGAGGTAGGGAAGTGGGTACTGGGGTGCACGAAAAAGGGGGGAAAAGCGAGAGAGAGAGGAAGCAATCTTTCCTCGTGGTAAAGATCGTTGGAAGCAGGTAAAGAAAGGAGGCGAGGAGTAGGGAAGGGACATTAGAAGGAGAAGAGCTGGGAAAAAAGAAAGGTCAATCCTTTCACGGACGATAACAAGCGAAGAAAGCCATCCCCTCCCCCCCCTTTCTCTCCCGTCCCTTTTTTCCGGGAGAGAAACGAAACGACTTATTTATATATTTTTCGATTAAATAATACAACGCGCGGTAAGTCGAGCACGAATGCACGAATGTCTAGATTAATTAATTAATTAATCAATCAATCGCACGCGTTGGATAAAAAATTGTCGTTAACTCGCATATTATATTTTATATAAAGATTGAAAATTAGGGTGCCTGAAAATGAGTGCAGCTATTTATCCTTAATAAGCAATAATTATTATTATAGAATAATTCCTACGTCATAAAATATGTATAAGATAAAATTATTTCCAAATCACTAAATACGCTGAAGTGTCTACAACGTAACGTCTTAAACAGCGAGACATTTTTCCTACTCATTTATTGGCACCAGAAATACATTACTTTCAAACTGATAGTACCAGACGAATATCTTTAAAGTAAATGTAGTTTAAGTGGTTATTCATTCCGTAATTGGAATTAGCAAGGAATAGACCATTACTTATGTAAAAATTTGTTCGTTCGGCATTCATAAAGTTGTAAATTTTCTAATATATAACGATTTTACATTCAGATATAGCTCCATTTATTTTTTCTAATATATATAATAAATATTTTCGGATAGTACATTACATTGAGTTTTCCGTAAAAATCAGACCTCGATCTAGGTAGCTAAGTTTGAGAGAAAGTATAGGAACTTTGAAAAAATTCGGCGTATGGACCCTTAAGGAAAAAAAAATACCTCGCGGAGAAAGTTGACGTCAAAGAGATGGGAAAGAAGAAAGAGGGATTCGCATATGGTCGTGATCTGAGATTGGCACAGAGTTGAAAAGAAACCAGAGAGCTCGGCAGGGGGCAATTGGGTTGGTGGGTGAGGGTCAGCGGGAGGGCGGGGAGAGGAAAGAGAGACAAATTGGAGTGGAAGTGGAAGGAGGGAGGGATAGGAGGGAGGTAGGAATCGGACTGCAGGAGGAGAGGCTATAACGGGAGGAGAAGGGTTGCTACAGTCCTCCAGGGAGTGATAACTTTGGTCCTCCAGCGGGCTTTGTACGATGGTCGCCACTGCAACACGCACCAGGCACACACACATACATCACACACACTCTAACATACCGTGAAACGATCTCTTTTTTCCTCCCTTCTCACCTTTCCCTTTGGCTCTCTTTTCCTTCTGTTCCTCATCCCTTCGCCATTCCCACCATCCCCCTATCACGGTTCGTCTTTTCTTTCCACGACTTTCTCCTCTTTCTCTCATTCTTTCTCCCCATCCTTTCCATTTCATCTCACATTTCTCCCTCTCTTACAACCAACTTTCCCTTAGCCTTCTTTCTTTTCATCCACCTTCAAACCTATCGTCTTTTACCTTCCTTTTCGACTCTAGCTCGTTACTTTCCATGTCTACTTTTTCCCTCCTTATTTTTCTCATCTCTCCTTCCATCTTCCGTCCTATCCTTCTCTTATCTTTCATTTATTACCCTCCTCTCTTTTTTCCTATATAAACCGTATCACCACAAATATTTCATCTATAGAATACACCATATGCGTCTTCAAAAGCCGTAAAATATTTTGTGATGACCAGATGCGCAGTGGTAACAGTAGTGATTCATTGAGCTCTCTATTAGCGCTGACTCACCACTGATGGCGGTTGCTTTGTAGCCGAAGTGCTCTTATAGTTTAATTAAGTTTTGTAGTTACTGGAGACATACATTGCGTCAATAAACTTACTTTTATACTCAGAATCTTTAATCTCTAAATTTTAAAAAATCTCATTTTCCTATTTCCTGGTAAGACTTTCTTTTTGGTTTTTTGAGTCAATTAATGAGATGAATGGTCATAATATGCACAATTTTCATTGCATCAAGGTCATTCTTCCTCGTCGCAGTCTTGCTGACATATGGTTTAAGGAGGTCACCTCTGCCGCACCGCAGACGTCTCGGTAACTCTTAAGGAAGCATCAGGGTCTGTCGAATGATCCTCGCCTCCGCGAAGACGAATTCCATCCTCCTTTACATGAGGAACGGCTAGGTTATGCAACTCTGTGGCAGAATACACAGAATTCAGAGTGGCATCCCCCTTCGGTTCCCAGACGCTAGGAGATTGCGCTCGGGAGTCTCGTGAATGCCATGTGATGCTCCATGAGTTCACCGTGTTAACATTTCTCGCGTTGCACCCAGATAGTTTTCGTTTAATTTACTTTCCTGTTTGTCCTAGAGGATTATAGGAATACATTCAGTCCGGTTTGACCAAAACCTACTTGTATGAGGCCTAATGCTACGGGGCTATGGTTTCCGCCGCAAGTGATATCGATTAAGTTCGTATCGCAGTAGTTTGCATAAGGTGACAGGATACTTAGTGAGCGGGCGGTTAGTAGATTACAACAAGCATTAGCAGTACAGGAAATGTAATATTCGCTTTGGGAAGATCTAAATGCATGCAGCAAGGGGTATAAAATTACCATGTTACTTTTCCCTTAATTTAAAATAACAGACTCTGTTATAAGCGACTGTATATAAAGATAACAAGGAAAATAGGTTCATAGGAAAATTTACGAAATAAAATTTGTAATTATTCAATAATAACTTTTAGAATTTTACGTTGGTCAAACATTTCCGCCACTGCAATGCCCTCTAGCATCGCGAACTTTAGTTATATTTGATTTACGCATTAACGACACAGCTATTCGATGTACTGTTCCAATCCTTTACTATTGACTTAAGTACTTGGAAATATAAGCTACTCCTGGCACCAGACATAACTAAAACTGTCTCTGATTTGCTCCAAAAATGGATCCTGGTTAAGATTGTGTTTCATGGGTAACTATTTAATGCCATTCATGTTCTTGTAGTAAAACTTTCAGATAAATATTTTATGATGTATAAAGTCAAATTTGGCTATATCTTTTGAATAAGATTAATTTTAAAAAGTCATATACCATACAATATTTAAACATTGCACTTTGTTGATCATAAAGTTACTCAAACCACGCAACACGACTAAGTTTTTAAAAATCGACAATTTTGTTTTTCGACCTTTACCGAGTACAGATTTTAAAGATGCATCGAATAATTCCAGACATTATGGTTGTTTTCCCACACTTCCATTCACCTTCGCGTCTTCTCCATCACCACATCGTTGGCAGTGTTTTTTTATAGGGTTCTTTCCAAACCCCATCAATCCCGTGCATTCGTTCAATCCTCATTTACATCCTTTGGGAAACGTGCAGTCATACTGGCGTCGAGTTTTGCTGAATTATGCTAATGTTTCGCTTTCCACGCAAACACGTCATCTTTTATTTATGCTTTCCGTAAACCGTTTTCCGACCTCAACTAATTTTTACAATTTTTTTTATCGTACAGCTCAATGGTTGAGACTCACTTTGCACAAGCGCAGAATACGTCTACATCAGTTGAATACGATTATTACCGTTCGTGCTCAACTTTTATATATTGTTGTGTATTTAAAATTTGGTACTTCTGGGTTATCCCGGACTCCTTTTTTGCACACAAAACGAAAACTTGCAAACCCACGACGGATATGCCTGTGGCGATATTTACCCACCCGATCACCAGCCAATGGGGAGGAATAGTTTCGTTCTAGAGAGGCGAAGGGCGCGGTAGCGCCCGGAGACGGCTACACCCGATATAAACGGCATTATAATCTAAAAAGAAAGCGAGCCGAAGGCTCCCCAATATCCTCTGTTACTTGTAAATAAAAAGTTTTTTGACAATTTCTCATTTGGCGAGCCTTCGGCTCGCTTTCTTTTTAGATTATAATGCCTTTAATATCGGGTGTAGCCGTCTCCGGGCGCCTCTCTGAAACGAAACTATCCCTCCCATTGTCCGGTGATCGGGTGGTAAATGTCGCCACAGGCAGGTCCGTCATGGGTTTGCAAGCTTTCGTTTGGTGTGAAAGGGTTATCTCAATAAATTATTTTTCAAAAGGGGTCGTTTTGCGTGAAAGGGTTATCTCAGAAAATTATTTTTTCAAAAGGTGTCCGGGATAACCCAGTAGTACCTAAAATTTTATTTTTCAACGTGGAGAGAAAAATACATTTGAATTTGATCTGGAATTGAACCTGGGTCTTCCAATTTCCGGGAAGATGATTTATCCAGAGTGGAGAATCATACGTGATTGATAACTTCAAATTTATGCTCTGAACCATGTAGTCATGGTTCTTCTATTTATTTTCTAACTCAGTTAATATTTGCTTAGTAAATTCTCTTTATTATCTGAGGAGGAGAGTTCCAAAAATCTTTAATTAAAAATGTTTAAAATATTTTCGTTTCTCCGTAAAAATATCACAAATTAATGACTTGAACGGTCCTACTACTTTTTGCTTCGTCTTAATGCGCTAGATTTAATTGCTCTGATTTAGCTAATTAGTTTTAAAGCATCGAAATATTTTATCAAAACTTTTATGAATTTTTAATTGCTTCTGTGGCATCGAATGGTCGTTATGTGCGATATGTATGCTTTGCTTATTAATCGCGAGACTGCAAAAGGCAATTCGGCCTGTCGATACTTCTCTGCAAGACTCATGAATTGTTTTTCCGCCGTTAATGAATTTATTTGATTTATTGCAAGCCAGCATATCGTGCTGCAGAGAACGATATTAAACCTCAAGTTGCTTTTCTTAGCGACCAATTAATTCTACAAAAAGTATAACACAGAAAACTTATCGCCGTGCATCCTAATTATTTCAGCTTATGAAGTCTTTAGTTGCTATTTTATCATAAACACTGAAAACATGGTGATTTCCTTCCGTTAGTAACAGGAAACACTACTGAATTATTTTTTAACCATTTTCTCAAATATAATACGGTTCTCACCTGATCACTTTGACTACATTCTGTCCCACTATTATTAAGATGTTTTTGCATACTTTTATGAAAACTTTAATGTAATATACCCATTTATGAAAACACAATCATCTCTAACATTGCATGACACGCGTTCTTAGAGAAAAATGTGTAAAACAAAACCGTGCAAAGTGAGATAGACTTCCTCATAGAAATATATGATGTTATATAAGATCGCCGTCTTGCGTTTATTGTTTAACCATATATTTACACTGTATTCATAATTGTTTCCTCTTTCTATATTATAAGCTCAAGAGTCGAGCTGAAAAATTCTACGATTTTAATACTTGGTGACCGTTCCAAACTCTGATAAAGTGGTAGTTGAATGAAAACAGTGCTAAACCGAAAACGCGTAGGATTAAACCGTGAAAATCGCGGAACTGTGAAAGCTGACATCAAATATTTATAAAGACATTTATAAAGACATTTTTTTGAAACATCTACGAAGTTGTATACGAGCCCTCTTCCTCGTTCTCGAGCGGATAAACTCACGGCAAGATAACCCAAGAAGCGTCGCACAAAAAAAATATTTAAACGACAGCATAACTTACAGCCGTCAGCATAACCAGTTACTGCTCAAGTTTTTTGTCACCTCGAGGGAAGTAGTTTGTCTTTTACAGGCACGAAAACGGCTGAAGGTTCAATTTTTTTACACCTCGTGAACCCTCACATCATCGGTTTATTGTACAGTAAGTGAGGAAAAGGGAACGGTCCGGTAGTAAACTGCAGGGGTCGACCCTACATACACTCAACCCCGCGTTTTCCTCTCCGAAATCAAAATCACCTTGTTCCACGCCAGAAAAAAAAATAGTAATCTTCCCAATGGCCCTCCCCAAAAAACCTCACCCCATTTCATCATTCTCCTCAATCCCCTTGCGGCCTCCTACGGACTATACGTCTCTAAGCCACCGTAACCGTAGTTACGACGCGGCAATCGGAATGTTTGCGGCGTGTTTATTCATTTTTATTTTTCGAATTGTACCGAGAGGGTTTTGGGGATGTGTGAGTGTGTACGAGGCAGGGAGGAATGAAGGGGGAGTAATAGAGAGGAGTGTGGAAGGGTTTCTAGAGCGAGTCCATATTTTATGCAGTGAGGGATCAGCGAGGCAACCTCGTTGGAAGGGTGGGAGGAGGTTTGATGGTGTGGGCCGAGAGTTGAGTTTGGCGGTGTGGGTGGGAGGGGAGGGGGAGGGGGGAAGGAGATGAGGTATTCTAAAATGGAGGGGGGAGATAAGGAGAGGGGGATGAAGGGGGCGGCGAACGTGGAGTGGGAACGGAATAATGGAGAGGTGGAAAGGGAATTCCGTATGCACGTTCAGGGGTCTTTGGTGTCAGGGGAATGTTTACCGTTGGTTCGAGGCTTTTGGCCGTAGAGGGCTTTACTCTAAGCACAACCTGCTTGGTCGATTTAGGGTTTAAAGGGCAGGCCAGGAGTCGATTATCGATGAAGTACACGCTACACAAGAGATGGGTTAAAGGGTGACGAACTCTCTTCGTTAAGATGAGAAATTTCAAAAAAAGATTCAGCATGTATATTTCTGAGGAAATGTCTTGATTGCCTCTTTCAGTTTATACAATCATTTTATGGGGCAACAATCTGTCCAAACATCATTAATTAATGGGGACGTCACTCTTTAGCGCTCCATAATACCAACATAGAAATATTACCCTGTATAAAATAAAACATTCTAGTTTTAATAGCTTTATTATTTTTCCTCTTTAAGAAAGAGTAAATCAAAAACAGCAAAAAGTAAAAGCAAATGTTTGTAGAATTTAGACTGCTGCATTAACATGAAATAAACATGCCACCGATTCTTATCTGACGAAGCGATTCACAATAATTTCCTTTCCGTGCGTTAAATCACAATCTTGTTTTTCTCGTATACCTGAGAGAATAGTCCTACATACATACAAGTTCCAATTAATGTTAATGATGGATTTTATAACACAGATGTGAAAATCAGCAATTAATTTTAACGAACTTCGTAAATATTTAGGAGAGAACACTTATGACTTATATATGACTTCGGCATCGCATAAATGTTACTGCAGGGTGAAAATTTCAAGATGACAATAAGTTTCTGATCTAGGACATACGACACCAGTAGTTGAAATATTTACAATTCACCTAAAACTGAAAATGTATAGCGACAGACAAGGAAATATTATATGTAAAACTATTATTGAATGGAAATTTTCGTTAACTTACGACTGAATTGTGCATTCAATAATGTAACTATCTTATTACTAAACATAAATAAATCGTATGATAACGTTTACATCGACTTGATTTCTGAAAAAATATTTGCACTCTAATTAATTATTGCATCCGTTACGATAATTTCTACCCCAGATTGTACTATATATTAACATATTTATTTATTCTTAAATCCTGTAAATAATATTATTCCTGTAAATATAGTTATAAAGTTTTACAGTAGTTTTAGCTAATGCTATAATAAGGTATGTTCGTCGAGGAAATACTGTGTTCAATTCTTATTCTTTGTAAAATTTGTTGATAAATTTCTACAAAACATCACTTTAAAAATGCAATAAAGCGTTTTCTCTTGTTATTTTTATATTTAAAACAAACCACAAAACAAAATGATGCCAATCAACAGCGCGTGCTTCTACCTCCTCTCTCCCGCCAGTATGTATTGCTAGGCGAGGCGTAGCTATAAGGCAGAGACAAAATGAATATGAAATAAAATTCGGTACCGTTTTGGGAAATAATTTTCGGATGATTTTCTTTACATATTAGTAATGTAGGCTTTCGTCCGGTGACAACGGTACCTCAAACTTTGAAAACAACCCAAGAATGACGAAGACAGCCGAAGTTCGGAAATTTAACAGAACCGGGTATTAATGTTGCAATTATAAAAGAACTCTTTCGGATTCATATTTTAAATAATTTTAGGTAAATTTCTTTAAAATTGCAAGTTGATAAATTGTAGGACTTCCGAGTTATAAACATTCAAAATAGTCATATCGGGTCAAGAGGGCTAAAAACCGTGCTTTTTTCAAATATAGCTCGATATAAAATATTTAAATATAAACTAAAAATTTAAAATGTACATCAGTTAACGTAGAAATGAATGCTCTACCCGCTACTTTTCATCCCATTAAAATCGGTGGAGCTTATTTCGAGATATAGCGCCTCAAACTCGGGCGTCTAGACCTTTTGCAAGGACAGTAATTTCCATACTAATTAAGATATATACTTACGCAATTTTTTTATAAACTCTCAGGTTTATATGATTTTCATTATAATATAAATACACAAATTTTCAATGACAGGATTTAAAAAAAAAACATTATACAGCGTATGAAAAGTTACGCTGTATCAAGTCTATGTACAAGACTAAGTAAACGAGAAGTACAAGCATTCAGTTCAATTACTATAGGAAGGAAATAGATAATAAAAATATTTTTCTTTAAGCTTAGGGAAATTCACGTTTTACGCGTCCATCATCGACCGCTGAACGGGAAATCGTTTAGAGCAATAAAATCTCTCGAAACTTCCGATCAAATCAGTAACGCGCGAGGCAAACCCTCCTCCCCTTCCTAACGCCCACGCCCTTTCCGCAAACAACGTTAGCGACTGTCCCGATCACGCACAATAAAAAAAATTCAACGCTGTTAAATAGGTCTCAGAGGGAGCGAGAAAAAAACCCTTTTGAATACGAAATCGGAGCAATTCATGCCAGAATGATTAATTTATAGAGGGGACGAAATGACACCGCGAATTGGCCGAGCGTTGTGGATTTCCGAATGCGTGAGCTTCGGCATATATTTTTTTTTCGTCCGGTCGGCTTCGGCTGCCGCTGAAAAAAAAACACCCACGCACACACACACACACACATTGCGTGGGAAGAGTTTCGATTTGGAAAGGGGTAGGAGAGTGGCTTGCATTCGCGCTGCCTTTTCGCTTGTTTTCGGAGGATTTCGACCGTGCAAATAACAGGAGGGCGCAGGAAAAAAGAAACCAAGGACGTATATTCTCCCGCAAACGGCAACACTGTAGATCATTTAAGCGCTGAATTTTAAATTTAAAAAAGGGAACCGAGGATTATTTTTTATTTTTCGTGGTAGGAGAGGTGACTGAGGGTGGTGGTAACCGCTAGCGGTGGCTTAACCGGTCTCATACGGTTTAGAAAATCGGAAAGGATAATACCGATATATATGTACATTTTTGGCAAGGAGTGGTGGTTCCGTGAGATCACGACTGTTTGCTCAAAAACGTCCTTTTTTTTGGTATGATGGAAGTTTTCACCAACTCGTATTTATCGACGTCATTGAAAATTTTGATCGAACGCACGATTTTGAACGAAAGGGAGAGAATAAATTAATAAATCAACGCTTGCGTGAGAAATATTTCGATATTTTTACATGAAGAATAAACGTTTTCCTTTCGATCCGTTCAAATATTTTGTTTATGGAAACAACATTCGATATTGACAAGAGCGATTTGTAAATAAATAGGCGGTGAGAACCAAGCACAATCGGGTAAACAAGAATTTGCCTTCGAAAAAAACCATTTTTGAGCATTTTTTTCCTCGCACGAGGAAATTGACCAAAATTGTTTGAAGTTTTGAGAGATCCAAACGGCCGTTTTGTATTCGGGAATTGTTTGGCTTTCTGCAATAGCGTTGCATTAACCATTTTCGACAGACTGATTTTCTACCCTTCTATTACGTTGGTGATTGTCAACGATAGATTTTTAACCATTAGCTGGAACGCGAATTGATGGAATTATTATTGCTCGCTACTTAACCAACACGCAAAGCGCCACCTAGTATCTCGTAATCCACGAGAGCTCATTCATATTCATCCCATTCATTTCGAATCTGTAGAGGAATTGCGTAAAATCACCTGTTTTGGTTTATGATAGGCAACGTAAAGCATCATAAATGCGACCCGATGTCATCTGTTTATTCCCCACGTAAAATAGAACCTAAATGTTTTTCACGGTAAGTATTTACGAATGAAGTTATATTTCATGACAGCATTAATGTTTCCAAGCACGATTTTGTGATGGAATTACCTAACAACACCAACAAACAAGCGGAAGAAATTAGGATAGACGAACTATGGAAAATTAATGGTAGAAATTTGAAAATATTACACAACAATAATATTGTGAATGGAAATTCTACAAAATATCGTCAGCAAGATATTTTCTATTTCTTGCACCTTTTCACGTTCATCATTAAATTATCTATCGTTTCTATTGTGGCATGGTAATTGGACTGGCACTTTTGCTATTAATTGATAGATCGTAAGGAAATACTAATTTTTAACAAACTCGATTAATAGGAGAAATCCTTGACGGAGCTTTCACTTCAAATACATGCCTTAAGCCTTTATGTTCCTGTATCGCTTTTCGGCGAGGGAAGCCCCAATATTCTGTTCCGTAACATGACAAGAAATCAGTTTCGATCGCAAAATGTGTCGTCTAGTGCGGGAAAACTTCTAAAACAATCTTTCGAAGAATCTTACTAGGTCATTCATTTAGGCGTAATTCAGAAATATTATGACATTTTCTCTGATATGCATACAACGAGTAAATATGAAAGATTTTATCTATCTAAAATACGAAAAGCACTATAATCATTTCATAAACACATTACAAGTTATTATTAAATAGAGCAACACTTACAAAATTTAACCAAATTATCACCTGAGACTAACATTCAAAATGGCTGCATAGCACATCAAGCCTTATATTTATGTCAATATATAAAAATAAAGAATAATATTACATCGGAATTGTCTCTTTCAACTCGACAGGATTAAATTGCTTTTTCTTAGTTATAGATGTCTGAAAATACAGCTAACATCACGTATTTCAAAATATATCGTTGTATTCATTACAATATGAAAGTTTTTTTTATCTGCTAGGAGGAAAAATGTTTTACGCTATTTTTTTGATAATTAAACCCTAAATAAACGAAATAAATCTTCAAATAAAAGTATTCCCTATGATATGAATGATTTCTGCAGTTTATCAACATAAATATTTAGCATACAATTTCGGGAAAATCGCAAAACGTGAACTTTAAATGTAATTTCGTCAAACCCTATCAACGCGATCAATTTATTAAGCGTGTATAAAATTGATAAGAATATGTGAGCTTTCACTAGCTAAATTGAATGTATAACAAGTAAAAATTTTTTTTAAATTCAAAAATAAAATCTTTTTGCTTTATAAGGAAATATTCAGATTAATTGTTAGTTATAAAATATTTTTGTGTCATATTACTTTCATTACTGTTGTTTTACATATCATTTACGTAATAATTTCGCTTTAATAGGAGGATAATATGAAAATCTTCGTTTTATTCATTTAAGGGCCGCATATTTTATAAAGCAAAAAGATTTTTTGAATTTTTTAAAAATTATTACTTGTTTTCATATTTTAAATGCGAAAATGAATAACATTCACTGAAAAATAACGAACATGAATAATTTACCTCAATGGCTTTCTTACAATGATCGGTGTAAAAGTTCGTGATTTGTGGAATTTTGAGACTTCATACGACTCTAGCGCTAGTAGGCTTGTCAGTTTAAATCACAAAGCTAATAAGAGGGAAAGCCCGGTACCGGCATTAGTCTACTCTTTTCGAAAAGCACCAGGGAGGACCAACGGCTTTATATCCATTCAGAAGGATAAAGCGTTGATTCGCGTGCTCTCCTCCAAGCGCGAAAATTGGGGGCCGTGATATCTATTGAAAAAATGCAGTTTTCGCATGTTTTCAATAATTCAGCGTAGCAGGCCAACGTGCTCGCCATTACGCCACGGCACCATATTTCGCAAGTTTTGATATTTTGAAGATATTTTTCTACCCAGAAGCCATCTACCGTAGCGTGAGGAATAAAAATACATTCCGAAATGAAACATATACTGATTACGAGTTGTTAATTGTTTTGTGAAACAGTTCAAAGTTTTTAAACCAACAGTGAAGATTATTGAGGTATAAAATGACATAATAGAAATAAGCAAAAATTTTCGTACAATTAAGCGTTATAACTTCTCCCTCAATATACTGGTCAAATTACAACTCAGGTTGAAATCCGCATTTCCCGCTATCATTTTTAACTTAGGGGCAAAGAATGCTGTTCCTATGTAGTGGTTCAATTTCTCGCTACTAAAACGCCCCCAATCACGCGTGCATAGCCACCGCAACGAGATAGAATTTTGGAAAATTTGAACATTCACAGTTTAACATCTAGATAAGATACAAAATTGTTTATGGGAAAAAAACCATCTGCAGGCAATAAAATTTCAAACAATGTAACATTCTTTATGAGATCATTCGTTCAAGAGATATGAAGGAACTAAAAATGGTCTACCCCAAAATATATAAATATACATATAAATAAATTAATATCGAACGAACTCATATAAAAAATTTTATAAAAACAAAGGTGTCGAGAAAATACACCTTTCCCGTCAAATTTTAATACAAAAAACACCTCTCGCTCAAAATTTCAAAATCCAGCGACCACAAGCCACGACCCCCGGTCTTACCGCTGCTACCCCTGGCGGCAGACTCGGGAAACCACGCAACGTAAGGCAGGGAATCGCGTGAGGGAGGGAGGAATAATGCCTCCCTTACCAATAGGATTTTAATAATCGGATCGGGGTAGAGAGGGTTGGGGGAAACGGAGAATGGGGGGAAAGAGCATTAGCGGCGAGGGCTAGAGTAGGAAAGGGGTGTCACAGTCACGCCTCCGACATACCCTTTTTCTAAAGACCCATGACGTCATGACTCCGCCATTGCTCCGGTATCCTCACCAGCCCCTTGTCTCTTCTCAAATCCATTCCTCCCGAAATACTTTCCAGTAAAGCTCCTCTCCCAAAAATGCATTCCTTGAAAAAAAAAGTGGAGTATGATTTTATTTTAAAGGTTTCCTCTTAGTCACTTACAGTCAGTTTCTCGAAAATTTGTTTGGTTTCTTCGTACATATATATAACAGCGAAAAGGCTATTAATGTTTTGAAGGAAACGTAAAGAATACGAAAAATTTATTAACATAGACGTTCTGAACAATTTTAAGAATAGGCGCTCGAAAGTTACTGCCATGAAATGTGTATGGTATATGTAAAAACCAATATGATCACGCTATCAAAAACTAGTGCACCTTTTTAATTTATTTGGCTGCTGAACTCTAGAGTGAGAATGCTACTGGCGTTGTGTGGCCGAGAAAAAATATTTGCTGTTGTAAGATATATGACGATTTTTAAATTTTCTTCTAACAGATGAAAATTAAAAATACTCTTTCTCCGATGGACATAAAAATATCAAATACGTATTTTAGCGACAGACGATTATGATTTATTTCCCTCAAATAAAAGTGCTATCCAGTGAATGCACCATTAAAAACAATACATTTTTCAATACAGAAACTTCAAATTTTTAACTAGTAGGTACAGTTTTCTGTTTCTGCTTTGATATTTTTATTATTAACTCACCATTTTAGACTATAAAATTAATATTTCTTATCAATTAGGGTATACCATAATAAATTTGGGATCTTAAAAAAAACAGTTATTTGTTCGATACATACATATAAACTTGATGATCCCCTAATAGTGATTAAGAAGCGGGGCATTTTAATTAAGTGGTCATCTGAAAGCATTAAAATGTTTTGATCATTTCACTAAAGATTTTGCGCTACACTCGCAGTATGTTTCTTGTCCTATTTCCGCGAATACTGAATTCTTCTATGCAGGTTTCTCAATCCGCATTACGTTTTTACGAAAGAGCATCCATCGTCAAACCAATTGTCTTCTTTTTTGGCTTCCAAACCCTGTTATTTTGACTTTGTTCGAAATTGATCCATGCACATTTTTACACAATGTGAAACTAACGTTTTTTTTAACAATAATAAGGATTTCCTTAAAGTTTTCCTATATTACATGACAATCTAAACAAATGGTGTAAAATAAAAAACATCATTATATGAAACTAGAGAAACCTGCATTTCAAATTTGAAATGTTCCCGGCATTTTTTATAATAATAAACATTGAGAAGCATGATAGTTTCTTGAATATTATTTTTTAAATTTCATATCTACAATATTAAGTACTTAACGTAAATGCCCGTCAATATGACAGGAAAGAAAATTATATCGCCGTATCCCTCTCCCTCCCTTCTCTCCCTCCTCCTCCGTCCAACCCTCCTCCCTCCCTCTCACTCCCTCCATCCTTCTCGTTCGATACATCTACGGAAATGCTTCGTATTTCTATCGTATGACGTATGTGTATTGAGGCAATAATTGGAATCTCGAGTCTCAACAATGATATTCGTTCTCCAGGAAACTTTTTTCGGGATTTTTTTCGTCATTGCCTTTTAATGAATCATGCATTCCTGCAACATTTCCAACACGTGCCTACTCGGAAATTATCTTAAATCGCCTCTAGAGAGTGGTTGCAAAAGCGTGTAGGCAAGAAAACAAGAATCCTACGCCGATTATAATATAGATATTATTATCGTAATAATTTACAAAAAGAACAGTCACATTTTTTTCTCTTATTTTTTTTAAATAAATTTAAATTCTAGAAAAAATATAAAGGTATGATCGAGTTAATCGATTATAAAATATTATTTCCATTCAATACATAAAATATATATTTGCTTGAAAGATATAATTTTAATTCAACAGCATATGAATCCCGCTTTTTAGAAACATAATCTTATAGGTCTTTCACCTAAGGACTATTACCTAAGAAAACATCAATGTTTTTGAACGGAATAAATTCGCAAATTGTATTAACCTTTTAAATGTACATTACCATTTTATGAGCCACTTAGCATACGGAACGAAGATTTTACGAATCAGTGGCATATGTTTATCATGAGCAAACGCAATCCTGAATCCAAACAGGTTAAGCAAACATTACGTGACGAAAGGTTCATGTTTCCTCATTCCATTATACGAGGTATTTTCATAATTTTCACTCGTGAGTCCCCCGCATCGAAAATCCAAGTTTCGTATTCCGATTGAAGAACCAATGGCCTTATTTCGCTCAATTGAATACGCTCTTCAAATCAAAATAAAATTTATTCTACTATTATCTAGCCTTTCTATCATTGTTCGTCTTCCGATTGTTTCCCCAACACTGCAAGGATATTTATCGTCAAAAGCCTTGGACCGTTTAGTTTTATTTTCCCGAATGGTAATTTATCATATAATTATGGCCGTAGCTATTAAAAATAATTTATTATTCTAATCATTAAAACTGTTCGTAATATATTCACGTTATCAACGCTTTTGAATTACTTTTACATCGTTACTTCGCTAGATAAATATAAAAAATACACGTTCATTGCACATAATTTTGTCAAATAAAAATTTTGAAAACTTACGAGTCCTTTCAATTTCTTACACGCTGTGTATTAAAGATATTCGTACATCTAGTGGATAATCTATTGCTGATATATTTATCGGTGGTTTATTTCCCTGATCTTAATCCTATGAGGCCTTACTGAGATTTCGCCACTATATTATTTTACACACTTTTTCTTAACTTCGCGTCAACTTTATTTCTTTATCTATTTGTCACACATCAACAGTTCGACCAAAATTCGCTTTAGAAAAAAGTTCTGCTACTCATGTGGTTTGGACCATTTAGCTTTGAGTTGTGAGTCGAAAGCCTTCCACCGACCATCCGACCAATTACATTTGGAAAAATATTGGTTATTTATATTAACTGGGTGGAAACTTTCTTGAAGACTATAAATTTAATTTGAATATTAAACTATTAAGTGTTCACATTACTAATTTGTGACGTAGAATACTATTTATTTAGCTGTGCAAATTCATAATTAGCCATCTTAAATAGTTAGGTTTTCTATTTTAATATTTTATAAAGACTATTTCATCTTTGTGTTCTAACGACGATTTCGTTACGTATTTGTCCTACATAGAAACAAATATTCCAATTTTTTTAAATTCTATCATTATTTACCACGCATGTAAAAAAAAGCATTATTAATAACAGTTATAAGACGAAAAAGATAAAATTATAATTAAGTAAAAAAGTTTAGTGTATACACACTTTTACTTAAAACTGCACTCAATTTTTTTCTGGACAAAAAATGTTATTAAAAAATTTGTATGCTTCGTAAAAGTGGGTGGCTTTTTTTTTCTCTTTTCTAATTCTTATGTTCAACTTCCTCATAAATTAGTTCTAATCGTTGGACACTTACTTAACATATACTCATATTAATGCCACCCACTTTTACGAAACAAATTTTTGCATAATATTTTGTGTCCAGAAAAAAATTATTTTCTATCTTTGAGTGCAATTTTAAGTATAACTGTGTATAAACTAAAACATTTTTTACTTAATTTGATTTCCTGCTACGATATCGATTTTTCTCTCTTATCTGTATTTCTAGCGCTAGTGTCTAGCATCAAAATCACCTAGTAGTAGTAAACTCATATCGAGGTGGAGAGTGCGATAAAAAGGTGCAGAGGAAGAGAAAGATGGAGACAGAGAACGAGAGAGGCAGAGAAAGGGAGAGAGCAAACAAGGCTCTCTGTTTGCCAACCCTTTCCGCTCGTCAAAAATGGCGCGCGCTCGTTATATCATCAGTTGTTTACGGCGGTGTATGCCTCGGTAATCAAGAGATGAACACAAGTTTAATGTAATGTCCGAATCGGGTTGGAGGATTGAAGAGCATTTCGCAGTATTTTTCTTCGTGTTGGCGAGTTTTTCATGAAATTTTATTTGTTTCAACTGTTAAATGAAATGTTGGTGACAGTTATAGTCTTCTAATTCTACGACACATTGTTAGTTTTCGCCAAGAAGCTTCTTAGGAAAAATTATTTAAAATAACTAATCGAATTCACGTTTACGACTTCTTTATTGCTACAATTGTCTGTAGCTGCGGATGCTTCTTTGCTAATCGATAAAATAAAATAACGCTAAAGATTTATTATAGACTATACTAAACTTATTTAATGAGGAATAAAACGCAAAATAAAAGTTGACAGTCGACATAAACATAAATAGCATAATCACGACTATTAATTTTATTTTTAATAGAATTTATTTCATAAAAGAACCATGTAGAAACAGGAAAGTCAACACATCAGTTTTTTCAAGCACACGACGTTTTGCTCTTATAACATAAACAATAAAAATTATCATAATTTTAAAATCCAATTATAATCGGGTAAAGCGAAAAATTTTCCGCCTAATAATGTAATTACTTCCGAAAAAACATCATTAGGCACTGAGTTAGCAATGAACAACTAAATTCTGCGTTAAAAATAGGCTCCCGAACTTTTAAACCCTTCTCGGTAAGCATATTATAACTTAGTTTAAGGAGGAAACAGATATTTACTTTTGCCGTAGATACGAAAATTTCATTGCCACAGGATTGTTAGCCTACAACACGACATCTCATCAGTATATATATTTAATTTGATTTATGTTTGAATTTAACACTCATAGCTCTAATGCACAATACATTTTATAATTCTAGTTATTAATTCAACTGGATTTTGATTAACGTAGAATATCTTTATTCACTTATTTTTAAATTAAAAAATGAAAAGTAATTACTCGATTTCTAGAAAATTCCTCTGTAAAATAAAACATAAGCAGTGGGAAAAACCATTATTTTCCACTACGTTTCAAAGGTCAATTGCTTTCTTTAAAAGAACGGGATATTGGAGCCTTTCCAGATTTACGAAGATAACATCATTTCCATTTCTTTTATTGTCCTGTGTTATTTCGATCACCGATCGACAAGCTTAGGTTAATTTAACTCCTGAGTTACTTTATCAAGTATTCTTTGGCTGCGATTTTTTAAAGGTATAAAGGGCACATTAAAAGCAATTAACTTTTAATAGCATAGCATGGAAACCATATAATTGATTTACAGCCTCGTTTTTATAAAACTAACATATATATTTTTTATGTTATGCGTTATTTACTTCAATTCCCCCAAGTGAAATCAATTTTATGCCTTCGTAACATATCGGAAGAAAAATAAATGATGAAGAGTATTTCAAATGCTCTAGGATCATGAATTCCGTCGACTGATGTAGCTTTTTAATAAAAATAATTCCAATGTTATACTTAGTGATTCAGAACATGAAGTATATTGCCAACTTAACTGTTTATGGTGTATATTAACAAAATATCAGTTTCATGTTATAAAAATAACAATATATAAACAATACCGGTTTTATTTAAAGTATATATTTCATTGCGCAATTTTTAAATAATCATTTTTCCCTTCTCCAGATGTATTTCTCCGCGACGAATAGTTTAAAAAAATTCTATTAACTTTATAATACGCTGAAAATAGTTATTAAACATTCGAGCTAACGACTCCATAACCGTATCATTTTTAAACGAACACACGGTTAAATAGTCCGTTGAAATATGGCGTTCCGTCGGTAACATGGGCGAAAGTCGCGAATCGTTCATTTTATAACGATACCGAGGAAAAAAATTATGAATTACCGAAATGGCCGCTCCTTGAAATTTTTTTCTGTCTCGCCCGATTCTCTCAACATCGAAATGCTTTTAAGCGAGCGTGTGTGTGCGTGGTGCGCCCTCATAATCAAACCCCTCTCGATTAAATATAAAACTGGACAAGGCGTTCTGGGAGAGGACGGGGGGGGGGGGGGGGGAGAAAAAATGTAACGCGAGAGAAGCCATCCATTCATCACAGCGCCCGCTAAACTACAAAATATAAAATTAAAAACGAAAAAAATAAACGACGAAATCCTGGAAAAATGGATAGCTCCAATTTCTCCTCGCGTCAATTATAAACTCCGACCGAATGCCTTTTCCTCGACATTGTTCTTTCGTGATGAACAATTTTTCTCTCGCGGATAAATCCGTCCGTCTTTTGTTTTTTTTTTTTAGCGGACGAGAAACCCTCTATTTTTTAATACAAAATAAAGGAGGAAAAATAAAACACAGTTCCAAATAATATACGTCCGTCTGCCACCCCTTCTCCCTTTTCCCCCTCATTTCCGTAGGTATAAGGCAAACTGCGGCGCGCACACACACACATACGATCCTCGCACACCCTTCCATACCCTTGTTTACACATTCATCCCTTCTCCCCCTTTACAACCCTTTGCGAAATCCTCAGAATGCACACACACACACACACCGATTTCTGCCTAATACCCCTTACTGCGATTCCAAACTGTCACCCCGGCAACCGTGGCCGTTCGTTTTCCGAACTCGATTCGAATTCAAATTACGATCATGAATCTCGCCCGCGGATTCCACCCCCCTGTGATCATGGAAGGGGGTGCGAGAGATTTAGAGGGAGGAAGGCTGAAGACGGGGGAGTCCCAATCCTCCTGACTCGCGAGTCGCCGGGAAAGAGAGGAGGGAGAGACACACCTGGCGCGAGGCGAAGGTAGGAGATAGAGCTTCAAACTCCCTACATCCCCCTTATTCTTCCCTATCCTTCCTTCCCTAAATCCGTAGCGGATCGCGGGAACATTTGGGCGAAGGTAAATGTTCCGCGGGGATATCGCAATGTGGAGAAAGGTGGATTGTATCTGCAGGAGGGGGAGACATAGGGAGGAAACCATTATAAGCCCAAATCTCAGCCTATACCAATCTCTCTCTCTCTCTCTCTCTCTCTCGCCCCCATTCCCTTTCCTTCTCTTTATCCCCATCCATCTAATTTGTCGCTATCGGCAAGCTACCTTAATCGGAGAGAAATCACATCGTCGAAGTTTTCGTGGCTCGTTTGCTTTATCTCGTCCTTGCGAGGATTTGGGGCGTAGACGTGTCTGGAGTGTGTTACCGTTGCAGTTTCAATCTCGTCCAATACTCGCGGTTCCAAATGACGATGTATCACTACAGGTATCTGCATAAATCGGTGTGTCCCCGGACCCTGTCTTATAGTGGCGTTCAACCTCTCTCCTATCGCATTTTGTTTTTAGCTTTTTTTTCTTTTCGTGATAACGCCGCTTCAACAATGAATGGAAGTTTCAAAAATGGAGTATTAGTTCAGAGATAAACTACATTTATTGAGAATTCGTATAGGAAAAGATCACGTTGTCCACGAAATTAAACTTAAATATGCAGAAGTTTTGATTTTTCACATGAATTTCTGCGTTAAGAAAATCCAAAATAGCCCAAGATCCCCGTAATCTAATAGAGAAAAGAAGTGCTTGGAACCAATAGTAATATTTTTTTAAAGTTTACTATTTAACGATTTAATACCTATGTGGGTAGTGAATTTCAGCGAATAAATTCGTCTGGAATTACTCCAAAAATCGGAAAATTAACAACTGTATCATATTCAAAATGACAACTAACGGAAATTGTTACTTACTTATGCGTAAGAAGAAGATAAAAATGTTTACTGCATCTTATTTCCTCCATTTGGATTGAATTTTAAACAATAATCAACATAACATGCTACGGACATTATATTTATATCTTATGATAGAAATAGTTTTGAAAACTAAGAACTATATCCTTCTCCTTCGATAGGTAATAATTCTATCGCTGGTGATAGATATAATTTCAAATATGTATAGAAACATTTTATACATTTAATAGTTACATCGAGATTAAAATTTAATATTTGCGTTCAATAAAAATCCCTTTTAGGGAATATGGTTTACAAAAACAAGAATATTTAATAAATCCGGCCTTTGATTACTAATCACACACGTATTTAATGCTACCATTAACTCCTGCAGCTTTGTAGTGGTTATATCATACGTTAAATTTTAAAATGTGCACTAAGCTTTAGAAATGGTGACTGTTAAATGTTGCTAGTCGATACATAATAAAGTAATTACTCTGTGACGTTGGAAAACTCGTAAAACACTCCAAAAATAATAATGGAATTTAATGTTCTGCTTGCCGACAGAGAAAATTTCAGTTGCTATCTCGTTTCTGTCTATAAAATAGGCGAAAGATTTTTAAAAATTTTCAACTGTGATATCCCAAAAACAAAAATCATTTTTAATTATGCGCACCGCTAGGAAAATGATTTATGCGTGGTTCTTTCCAGATAATAAAAAAACAACACATGACCCAAAATCCATCATAACGCATATTTACAAAAAAGCGTATGCGCACAAGATTTTTAGAAAATATTAATATTTAAGTTAGTGAATATATACAATTTACACAAATCAAAAACTGGAATAAAAATTCAAAAATATCCCTTTACTACCTAGTTACCTAGATTCATCCAAACGATGACAAACATTCCTCCCAACACATCAACACCTTCCTTTTCCACTTTTACATGGTACGCAAAAGGAGGGATAACTTCTCGCCCGAAACTCGCTCCGAAAATTAGGACGGATTCCAACCCCCATAAGAGACGTCTTAGAAACGGCGATTGGGGAGATAATAACCATGTTACGGATAGTAAAATTTCGTTTAAATACAGCAACCTCCGTCAGAAATAAATTAAAACAACTCCGGGAGGAATTCAACGCTTGGTTACCGAAGTACATCTCCGCATTGCTCATAAGAGGGGAAAGGACGCTTACACACACACACACACACACATATATATATACACATACATATATACACATACATATATACACACACACACACACCTCATCCTATCCGCCCATCTTTCCTCCACTTCCATCCGCCTCCTACTCCCTTCCCTATCTCTCCTACGCCCAGCTCACCTCGCTGAAAGGCCGGGTGAGGTGAGAGAGAGAGAAAGAGAGAGGGAGAAAGCGGGAAGGCACCAGCATGCGCTAACTTAATGCCCCCTGGAGCCGTGGCTATGAATCGCTGTGGGTTCCCCAATTTCGTCGTAAGGCTTTGGGAGGTATGCCTAAATTATCAATGGTGCAGCCTCCGCCTCATCCTTTGCCCTCCTCCCGACAGTCTTTTGCGGAAAATGCTGGAGGAAAAAATTGAGGGTCGAAGGGGGAAGGGGGAGGGGAACGCCACGGGCACCTTTTTAAGGGTCCGCCTTGAATGGTGAGATGAACTGATGATCCTCATATTCCTCCGAAGTTGACCCATCCCCCACTTAGCTGGATAGATGTTTCTCTCCTCCTTCTCCCCTATCCCTCGTGATTATAATAGTTATTAAAGCTCTGGGAGGCCTATCTCCTTTTATGACGCCGTCTTAATTTCCTCCTTCTTATTACGCGCAATATATACACAGTCGTTTGTTTCCTTATCTCCAGGTGCGCAGGGCCGGAACGAAATCGGTATTCTTGGCATTATAAATTAGTCGAATTGAAATTTACTTCCTCGGCCTGGTTTCGGTTATTCGAAGCAAAGAAAGAAGAAGTAAACAAAGCGTAACAAATTACAAGGATAGCAGAAACAGCCGCGTTTATAATGGGAATCATTCTATCTATATATACTGTCGATTAGTAAATTATTTTCATCCGGATATCACAAATCACTATGTAAGTGAAGAATGGACAGAAAATGTTAAAACGAAGGTTCATAAAACAAATAAAAATTACCGAGTTATCTATAGATATCTATAAAGTAAAGTGTTTGTATGTATGTATGCATGTATGTATGTTTTTATAACTCCGCAACTACAGCACGTATAAGCAAGAGGAAGGTATCATGTTAATCAGAATAAATAGTTAAGTGGTGTAGTCAGGTTTTAATACCGATTAGATTAACCTTTCTAATTTTAAAAAATATTTTCTTCTTTCACTTTCTACATTTGATTATCATAGGGATGGTGCAGCGTATTTTTCATTTGAATTTAAAAATTACTTATAACCATGGTATGAAATTGAGACTTGGATGGTTCCATCAAGGAAAGAAAAAAGTTTGTTTTAATGAAGGCAGAATTCGAATCCTGATCGAATTAGCGTAAAAATGCGTTTAGAATCAGAAAAATACGTGATTTTATCAGTTTCATGACAATAACAATTATAAGCTACCGTGAAAACTTGTATTGTCGCCAAAAACGAAAAAATTACACTTCAAAAGGACTAACAAGTCAAACTAATCATAAATCCATAAAGTGTAAAACTCAAACAATCTGTGAAAGAATATTTTGTAAACAATATTTCAAGTTATATTTTTTGAAAAATCTATCTAATTACAATTTGATGTGAAATTTTCTTCGTCGCTGCAAGTACTTTTAAGGCTTTTAAATTACAAATTTTATCTCTAACTAATTTCTAGTTTGAATAAAAATGTTAACATTCACCAAGCAAGCCCTCAAGATCAGTATAACTTAGCATAATTAAAAGTGTAAGAAAGTGAAAACCTCTATAACAAACAGAAACAAACGACTCAAGACAACCAAGTAACTACTTTTACGAGTGTCAGTATAATGAATTATACGTAAGAAATAGTTACTCTATCCCTTACTGGTTCTCAGTTATTAATTATTATAGAAAACGTTTCAAACTACGAAATACTCTACTTTGTAGAGATATACGATGTAATAAGCAAACATTTCCTCAGTTTTTCGTATCTGAAATTTCTGTGTACCTCGCCATCAGAGCGAGCTCTGATTTTTCGATTATCCGCTAGATATCAGGCAAAGAGGAAATTGCTTATAATTGGCATTTTAATAGGACATATTAGTGATTCTGCGTTATAAATATAAAAACTAAATTAATCCCAATCGCATTAGTTGCGTCGGTGTCAACACCTGATGTATTTGCACCTTTCCCGTGGGCTGCTACCAATCTTGCCATAGGTGATACAAACCTCCATAAATAAATAAATACACACACACCTACATGGTGTGTGTGTGTTCTTTATGTACTTTTTGTCTTTCGTTAAATTAATAAATTTTGTTCTTTTGTTCATCCATTTTCTGTTGATTATAGTTTTCTTGCTGGTTTTACTTAAAGTTTTCGTTTTGATGATATCGTCACGAAACTTCGCATGAATTTTATATACTTTATTTGAGCCTTCTAAAATTAATATTTTCGTTTAAAAGTTTTGAATTTTACAGCAAGCGGAAAATATAATATATCAAGTACAAAGTGATAGAGAAAAGTGATAAATGAGAGCTAACAGCTTTCATAGAGCATTTTTCATCGCCAGGCTTTATTAAATCTCTGACGGATAATCCACAATATCTGCATTAAAGATAAATAACATTTTGATTGCTTTAATCCTTCATGAAAAGTATATGAAGTCCAGAGATTCAGACCAAAGAGTTTTACAACAGGGTGGAAATTTTTTAATCAATTTAATCTGTTACGTGTGATATAATATGATAGCACAATTTTTAATGTATCGAAGAATAAACTGTCATTAAAATAAATCGTCTCCAATCTCAAAAATAAAATATTTGATTGAAGATTATTATAAATTTTTATTCTATGCTAATTAATCTCTCCAATCGGATTCACAGGGAACATAATTGTACATTTTCCTAGAAATTCCAATATTTTTTCAACGTTCGTAAAAAGAAATACAGCCTATATTAGCATATGTTGGAGTACAAAGTACAAAACTGGAACAAAGAGACTCCAGCAAGATGACGCCCCCATAATAGTACTATGCCCTAGATTCTTTACCAGACTGTAAAGTTTAGAATTTTAATAATTATAACGAAACAAAACCTTACTCTGAAAACGTATCTTTCAAAAGATGAGGCCACCAGAACATTAATTGTATATCATCATTAACTAGATTCTTAAATATGACAGAATTTCACCCTTAAAAAATCGAAATCTCTATTCAAAGAAACTAATCCATTAGTATTGTGATATTTAACTCTTACTATTACATTGATTGCGTGGCAGTGACTTTAAATATATAATAATGTAATGTTGGTAAAAACGAGACCATTCACGCTGGTGTATCGAATAATTTCAACTTCGTAATTCCTTAATCGAGTAATAAAGGATAAATATATGACAGATATTTAACAGAGTTTCTGGTTTACTCAACCATTTAAGAGGAGATATAACTTCACCATCGCTATACCAGAAAGATATACTCGACGATTCAATTCTGAATTGTTATCGAGCCATTATCGCTCCGGCTTCTCTGCCCATTTCATTTTGGGCGATTCCGAAAATTGAGGGATACGGATGACCTTTCCCTCCCACTAAGAAGCAGGATTGGATATGGCCTAACTTTTTACGATGAAGAGCTAGAGATATGATAGGATGAAATTAATTTATTAGAAAACCTCCTCCATCCGAAATCCTACAATCCAAACCCCATCCTTCTAGAAATGACGGGATTCACTCCATCTCCAAAATAATATGCTCTCCATTAGACCGTCTAAAATGAACTTTTGCCGGCATCAACCGAATCTTCTCGTCTGTCCCTGGGCAATCTCATCCTCTTAGATCGTCTAATCTCCGTCCCACTCCATATCTCTCTCTCTCTCTCTCTCCCTCTCTGTTCATTCCACTTTTGCTGCCGATTAAGTTCCCTATCTACCCCCTCCTCCCTATTCCTCATCCGCTTGGCTTATACGCTTAAATCTCTCATTTTCTCAGTTTCCCATTCGCCTACCATGTCGACTAACCTGCCTCCTTCCCCTACTCTCTCTCCCTCTCCCTCTCCCTCTCTCTCTCTCTCTCTCTCACCTCTCGCTCTCTCTCTCACTGATTAACTTAGTATGCCTTTCACTTCCATGTGCAGTAAACTAAATCATACGTGGCTCCCTTTTCCATCCAAAGCGTTTTCCGTTTTCAAGGCTTCAAGGTTCAGCGATTCGGTTATAACTCTTAAGTCGGTGTGACGCGAGTGTTCCGTCTTAAACTCGCGATGTTCAAAACCACATGATTGGCTCATAATGGAGGTAATTAAAATCGTAATTGGGAATTCAATAGAGTGTATGTTTATTTCGGAAATCTCGACATCGGGTCTTATGCCGCGATTGACTTTTAATATCCCTTATTGTTTACTTTTTTATATTTACGGAAGTGTTGAATTGCGTCGTTATTAATATGGATGCGATCCAACTACAGAATTATCTTCATCATATGCCGACAGGCGTAAAAAATTTATTTACCTTGGTAACATAAAAAAGGTTTTATAAAATTGTTAACATGGTTTAATCTCTAGTTTTTTACTGGTATAATTCCATACTTTTCACTAATTTCATAATTTCGCAAATCATACCCATTCATACTTCGAATCTAAAAAAAAGGGAATTCGGCTTTTAACGATGTATGACTACCTTAGATATGTTATTCTTATTTTTTTTTACAAAAATTCATGCATTTTCCATTAAAAATTACGAACAAAATTATTTCATGTAAAAGTTACTTGAGCAGTGTTGTGGAATTTGGGAAAGATATTCATAAATAAACGTCACAAATCGTTTCATCCGTATGCATGCCTTAAAATGTTAAGAGTAAAACTTAAAATCTCACTGAGAGAAGTAACGCCGAGTAAAAAAATTGCTCTAGGCGCGGCAATTTTCCTTTACCGAGCAATGATAAAAATCCTAAATATGGAACCAACCCTGAGGAGGAAGACAAGAGGGAATGGGAAGAGTCGGACGTGCCATTCTTTTATATGCATATTATTCCAGGAGAATTGCCTGCGTACTTGCTCTTCGCGCCACTTCAACAAAGCAACGCCTCGAGGAAATACGGGGAAAAAGAGAAGAGGTAAAAAAAAACATTTTCAAGAAAGAGAAGGTTGACTCAGAATGTGGTTCCCTAGGCGAATTATTTTTTTCTATTCTCCGCCAGAGGCTACCGGTAATAGTTGCTATGAACTCTGGAAGCGTCCGTGAGAAAAATACGGGTTATAACAGCGCATCGTTGTGGAAATATTTAATTCTGAACGAAAGAAATGTTCGCAAATAGTTTGTCGGAGACAGAGAGTGTAAAATAAAACCACATCACTAAACATACATCGATAGCGTGACAAAATTTACTTGCTCGGCTATTTAAACAACAGGTTGCACTACTTGTTATGCAAGTCTAGTGTAAATATTATTTTTCATTGTTATTTACATTGATAGGAAAATCCATTTCCAAACAAATAAAACGGAAAGGATGAATTACGTTTCTTTTTATTTCGACGCCTTTAATGAGCTATGTCTAAAACCTAATCCATTACCTTCTCTCGCAAACCTGTTATAAATTTCATTTCGCTTTGGAAATTTTGATTCAAACAATGAATTCGTGCTAGTCAGAATATTTTAATTAAGTCAAGATTCCGGAAGCATTGAATTTCATGAAATTTAACGAGATTCATTAAGAATGTGGCAGAACGCTCCGTAAAAGCATTTCAATCATTATTTTAGCATAATGCTATTTTCATTCAAAATTATTTATATTATGCAATGAATTCATTCGATTCTCTATCCGTTAAATGAAATAATTTCGCTCTCACTCTCATAAATGTGAATTTTAATCAAAATCGCATTCTAATCGATCGATAAAAGCCGCAATGGCTTCATTGCGCAGAATTAAAAATTAAACTCTCAAAACTATCAATGAAGGAAAAATTACCGAAAAATGTTCGAATTCATTCACGTCATTCAATATTCGTGGGAATACCGCCAACTTTCACCCGATAACCAAATGCATGTATCTATCAGGTCCATGTGAACTAGACGATAAATCTAAATCGCATTTTTCATTTTGCAAGAAAATTCACTGCTAAAAAAATGAGCTAACGCACGGAACGAAATCGGAATGTTGCTGAGGAAATTCGTTTTTCGATGATTTTCGTGGGAGAAAAATATCATTTATTAACGGGGTTGTCACTTCAGAGTAAATCTCCTACTGAAGATTTTGAAAAAGAATTAAATCAAATTGACAGTGAGATAATACTTGCTATTACATAGAGAATAATAATTAAAAACGAATTAATTTAAGGTATTTGTTGAGTTTTAAGAGTGACATAAAGTTTATTACAAAAACTTCATTAAAATGATAAATTAATTTACGTATAATACATGAAACTTATCCATCCAAATATTGCCCATCGCCTGACATACGCCTTTGGTCAATTATGTAAACCCTAAGATTATCTAAAAGCTATATGGAGTCCAAAGGTTTGAGGGGGATGTAGGGACAGGCGATCTAGGCCACCGCCTAGCGCCTGAGGTCCCTAGGGATTAAGCGTTGGATCAGGAGCTTAGTACGAGAGGGGAAAGACTTATATAGATTGAGTGTGAAAAGACCCAACAAAAAGAAGCGGTCATACATCCTAAATTGAAAAAAGTAATCATATCTTTAAACTGCGATTGACGTCGACATCAGAAGTCCACCCCCTATACGAGTATATATAAACGGAAAATTGTCTCTCTCTTTCTTGTTATATCCAAAAAATACCCAGAAAACTCCATTTCATGTGTTTGAATATCTCTCTCCGACGCCCTAACGGCTCTCCTATTGGTAAATGTTTACTGGGCCTTCATCCAACTCCTAGTCGCCGTTGATGAACCTATTTACCTTTTCTCTTCCATAAGCATAAGTATGTATATATATATATATATATATATATATATATATATATATATATATATATGCATATATATGCTTAATGAAAAGGAAAGATAATACATAATACGTTTCTCTACATCGCTGACGGAGGGCTTCAGTCCGAAAGCTTCTACTTTGTGTTATTTTCGTGTGTTTCTGTTTTCGTGTTTCTTCAGCACCCCCAGAGGCTTTCCAATTTAGGTAAGTGTCCACAGGGCTCTCTTTAGCACCATACACACACGCACACGCATAAACATTTTAATAAATCGCGAGTTGTGGGCTAAACCACTATCGCTAAATCCGCATCTATAGAAGGTTGCACTATAAACCAGATAAGCCAGGAGACTTTGGATCAAACCCGATGAGGTTGGAACCCTATTTATAAAACCAGTAACAACAACAAAAATACTCTCCGCTTTTCGTCAACCTTTTTTTAACTCAGGCGTTCTTTCCTGGGAAGGAACAGGGAAAGGAGGTAGGTCGCATTTCTGAATTTTATATATATATATATATATATGTATGTGTGTGTGTGTGTCATTTACGAAAGATTCATCGCGTTTGCTGATTTTATCGATCTCCTGTCTCCTCTTCCCATTCAATCCCTCTCCGTTTTTATTCCTCTCCCAGTATCTCCCGTTTTTTTTTTCGGGCGTTTTCACCGTAACATAAACAAAGTCGGGAAATGCTTTCCCTTTGCCTCTCCCGTAATGGCCGTCCTCTTAAATGACGACACTTACGCGTTATGGACTTCAGAGTGTACCGATGATGGTGGGAGAGGCGGAGAAGAGGAAATTTAAAAATAAAAATCATTTCGGACGCATATCTCTCGCTCGTTTTAATCGCCGAGGTTTTCCCGCACGTGTTTGCTAAAAGGATATTCTGCAATTTTTTTCCGCGTTCTCTTATGCCTAGCCGTTCGGTTTTATTTTTTTCGTTTTGCCCTTTTTTTTTCGGGACCGTTAACGGAGCGATGTTGAAAATCCGATTTCAAAAGCGGGAAGAGAGATGACCTGTTTGTGCGGTTTTTTTTCCTTGATGTATCGACGTCGGATGTTCTTATCGACCACTTTCTAACGGGATTTTCTTTTTTAAGCGTAAAAAGGTTCGACGCATAACATGCAGCCTTGAGTTATCGATTGGAAGAACACGAATCCAACGAGATGAATAATCTCCTCCGTAAAACAGAAACAGAAAATAATGTGACCCATAAAAACGGCTTAGGAAGGATTTCATCGATTACACGTCAAGAAGTCGGAACAGAATTCCTGCAAGATGTCAACACCTTTACAAACCGGTTAATGAGCAAATATTTTCAAACTCATTATTTTGAATGACTGCTTTAAGTTATGAAAAGCGAAATTATTTTAGATGCAATAATAATTTTTAAACATTATCAGAAAAGTCTTGTTTTATTGGTAAAGCAGTATACGTAAAACAAATAAGAGAAACCAATCTTAAATTTGATGAGCTAAATAATAATTCCAATTTTTTGACCAAAGAAGTGAGAAAGCGAAAAGATATTTTGTTTGGTAATACAACCTATTTGGCTTTAACTCATCTAAAAATTGTCTATTGTGAACAGAACTACAGACTAACGCACAAATTATGAATAAATTCTCATTAAATTAAATGTGTTAAGAATATCCGGCGAGATAAATGTGGTAAAGGATCGATATTATTTTTTTTACCTAAAATATTTTAAATGGCTACCACATCACACTAAGCAACCAATTTCTTCGATACCTATATGTAAAATTGTAAGAAATTAACTTGTTTTTTCATGAGATTATCTAAAAGTAACTCAATTAACCATCCCAAAATCGTTAATTTTGAAGCTTATAAGGCTTTTGATGAATTTTCTCGGGTTTCAAGCCGAGCAATCGCGTGAATTTTTGCAGGGTCCTGAAGACGACGGCAGAGATAGTGGTCGAAACTTCGACAAAAATGCACTCGAGAAAAATTCATCAACAGTATCCGCCGGGAAAGAGTTAAATATTTCTTATAAGCCTCTGTTAAATGTTAAGGCTTGCAGGTTTATTAAAGGTTGAACAATTTGTTCTCATTTTAAAGCGCACAAATATAATCCCAGGAAATCATCTCCACGCGACTATGAGTGTTAAAAATTTTTATTCTATCGGTTAACGCACATTTCAAAACCCTATAAACTCATCAAAATGAACATGCCCTATTTAATTTGGCCACTGAGCACACAAGCACTACAAGACTCGCTCACATTCCCACATACAACTTATCAAATAATAAACCCCCATCCTCTCACCATTTTCTCGTTCTCTCTCTCTCTTTCCACCTCCCTCCTCGTAACGGTCAAAAGACTTTAATATAGACACATAACTCTTGATTCTCTTCAGCGGAAACCTTTGTCCCTCTACACACATAAACCTTTTCTCCTCACCCTCTAGTCTCACTCCCTCGCTGCCTCTCTCTCTCTCTCCTACCACAGTTATAACACTCCTCTCCCATTCTCCTCCGTACACCCTCCCTCCCGACACATTCACCCTTTCTTGATTCTCCTCCCACCCCATACTCGCCAGGGGGAGAGACTTAATGAAGCCAGAGAGAGAGAGAGAGAAAGAGTGAAAGAGAATGTGTGTGAGAGAGAGAGTGAGAGAGAAATACTGGACGTACTGTAGAGAGAGAGAGAGAGAGTTAGGAGGAAATGGAGGAAGGATTTTTGGGTAGGGTGAGGGAAGCTTTCAGACCAAACCCTTAAGGGTGCGAGGAAGGACGTTCAAGGAGCCACGCTCAAAAGGAGGAATTGCAGTGGGAGAAGGTAGGGGTTGGGGGGGGGGGGGGAGAGGGAGATATAGAAGGAAGGCCAAGGATTACGCTGGCAGAGTAGTAGGAAGCCATTAATTAAGCGACTTTATAAATAAGAAGCTCCACCCACTTCCATAGCACACACAACGCCTTTCATTCATTTTGGCCAAAAAGGAGGACGGGGAATCTTTTCTCTTACTCTATCACTCTTGCTCTCTCTCCATTTCCTCTCTCTCTCTTCTTTTATTTATTTTCTCCATCTTCCTTTATCGTTCCACTTCTAACATCCATCTTGGTTCTTTTCTCTTTCTCCTACTCTATTTTTCTTCCTCCCAAATTTTATGTATAATTTATTTTATTACTTCTATCACGAATCTCTATAAAGTTGTTCGTAGTCTCTCCCATTACCCTATAATAGACCCGTTTTATTCTCTTTGTCCGTTTCAACGCTTATCCCCATCCATTTTAGATTCCTCCTTAACCATATTTCAATGCGAATACCGCTTCGGAGAAGTCTTTCTGTGGAAAAGAAGGTTGTAACGCCGGAGTTAGATCATTTAAGGGCTGCGTTTTCCTTTCCTGGCCTTCATGGATCTAATTAATACTCAAGAGATCGACGGGGCAGAATTTCTTATGTGAAGGAATGAACCTTATCGCCGGATTGAGTAGACCGGTTTGACGGCGCCTTTGCGCACAACTGAAAGACGTTAGGTTGAACAATTTCCATACCAACTTGCAGGGTTAAATCGTTTCCAATAGTCCATGTTATTAATCTCGCTCGTCTTAGTTTTCAGCCTTTCCCTCGTCGTCTCATACAGAGAATCGCAATATCTTTTACCTCTCTCCGCTTTCACGTTAAAACTTTTCCTTTTATTCATTGCTCACATAAATCCTCTAATGATAACATTTCTCTAGTATCGATTTCGTTCCTCCATTTAACCTTCAATATCCTTATGTTTTCCTATCGATTCGTCCGTTACACCATCTTACGAAACTTTCGCTGCCTTCTTTAGCTATAAAACGTTATTTTTTTCAACTATTACCATATATTTTCCGTCCTGGTTTTATTCGTCCTTCTCTTCATGTTCCCTCAATTCTAGTCTTCATTCACATTATTTTTAGGCAGTGTCCTAACTAGGGTATGGCGAATGTGGAATTTGCCATAAGCGCCACTTGAAAGAGGCGCCAAACGTTCCCGAAAAAATTCCAAAAATTCATTTTCCCACAAATAAGTATTATTTTAATATTCAAACGTTTATTTATATGTATAAAAACGCTATTATTCTTTATTAAAACTCTTAAATAATTAAATCTTACGTAACCAAGGTGTTTCCTAAAATTTTCTATAGACGCAATATCGCTTAGGTATGTCTCTGTTTTCAGGTACACTTTACTGTTAAACATGTCTACCCGATTTAGATTTACATACTTTATATTTACACATGGGAGCTCTTTGTAATTGGCATTAACATGGATTTACCATATGTAGTTACATGACATTTTCGAAAATAAAGGAAAATTGTCAATAAAATTTCTTCCATGATATATTGTCTGACTAAATAACATTTCGTTATACTACACCTGAAAGATTTATATTCACATTATTTACAATGTTAAAGTTTTATAGGGGACAAATACCTGGCTGCAAGGTTCGTTTACATCATTCATGTATGCCGAAGATTTTTATGTTTTTACTTAAAATGCTAATTCATTTTTCTCAAATACTTGAGCTATTTTTATTAAGGCATTAATATTATTTTTTTCGAAGATTTTAGTTAGCGTCTTCATATAGTCTGCTATTGATAATTTTATATGACAAGTAATTTTGATAGGAGTAATGTTTGCTTTGTACCCATACCTTTAGCATAGATTCCTCCCTACGTTTTTCACCCATCTCTATGATTTTCCCTTTCCGCATTTCTTTCGCTCCTTACGTAAATTCGACTAAGCTCCCCTCCTATTCCTCTTCTTCTCCTTTCTCTCCCTCTCTCTCTTGACCCGTTTCCTTCTACATCGCGCCCCCTCTACTTCAATTGTTTCTTTTTTATTTCCTTTTTAATCCCTCCTTCCCCTCTCTTTCCGCTCCTTTCCCCTTTATGTCCAACAATTTCCTCTGGACTTGTTCCCCTTGTTTCTTTCTTTATTTTCACAGAAAGCGTTTGTCTGAATTTTGCCGCCCTGACCCTTAGGATCCACTTTGCATAATTTTTATCGCCTCCCTAGAAAGTCATTCTTTCCAACCGAGACGGCTTTTTTCTCATCTTTTTTTTTGTCGCCCGACTCGTCTTTCTTCCAAAGGAAGGATTTTTTTACCGCCCACATGTATCCATAATGCCGACACTTTTTACAGATTTTTAATATGGACTACCCAGCATTTCAACTTTTAAAAAAAAACGAAACACCGCCTTAAGTATAGTTTATTCGGGTATTTTTTCCGTCCTATAGGCCAAGACACGTATCTATTATATTTCGGCTCTCTTCGGTTATCTCGGACCCCTTTAGAAAAATAATTTTTTGAGATAACCCTTTCACACAAAACGAAAGCTTGCAAACCCATGACGGATCTGTCTGTGGCATTTACCCACTCGATCACCGGCCAATAGTGAGGGTTAGTTTCGTTCAAGAGAGGCGAAGGGCGCGGTATCTGCCGGAGACGGGTACACCCGATATAAAAGTCACTATAATTTAAAAAGAAAGCGAGCCGAAGGCTCGCCAATATCCTCGGGTACTTTTGTTTATTTTAATGTTTTCCCCGGGAAAGTATTATTAAATTATTTTTCAAAAGGGTTCCGGGATAACCGAATAGTAGCTATATTTCTTCTTTTACAATCTTAATAGGCAATCTCTCGCGTTTGTGTAAACGCATGTAGATCCCTTTTAGCCGTCATATCATTCTTTCTCTCACTACTTCCTGCGCTAACGCCTCGTGATTCTGATGATTATAGTTTGCTTCCATTGCTGAATCTTGGCTTACGCGAACGAAATAAAAAAAATTGTACAAGAAGTTTTATAAAACATATTTCCAAATTTTAAACCTAAAAATAAAACGAATCAACAGGTTGAAATGAGTTTAACGGTTGAATCTATCAATGCAAGAGTTATAAAATGTGTATAAACGTGATTGTGAAGCAAAAGGGAAAATAATCATATAAATGCTATGCATACAGGCATAGGCTGGACTAGAATATTGTGTACACTGCAAACAAATAAAAAAATGCGTAGAATAATAAAACTGAACGGATTTTAGATATTCAAATCCCAATTAGAAATAATTCTCTCTCTACTATATACATCTAGAATCCCGCATAAATATATTCATAAATTGATGTATCGACCGTTTTTCAGTCCCGCGACTGTAGCATCGCCGGGAACGACGAGGCCAAAGGGGAAAACGCTGAAACGCAAACACGCACAGTCGAATGAAATAAAACAGGAAGCGCGCTGAAAAAGGACGCAAACAAAAGCCATCGAAACGTTTGCTCTCGACCGCGGGACTTTCTCGCCTGCCTTGTTTTCCGAATCAACGAGAAAACCCTTACGTCCCTATTACTAATATTTGCACGCGTTTGCGTCCGTGCGTCGACGCGGAGCGACGGATCGACGAAGACCACGAGGTCGCGGGCGGAGGAGGAAAAAAATAACAAACCGCGCGACGTATTTACTCGCCTCCCCTTTACCGTTAAAGGCAGAAGAGAGGGGGTTCAAGGAAAAGGAAATTCGGGAGGAAGGAAAATAAAAACCTCGTAAAGCTCGAGTTTGGTTTTCTGTATGGAATAAAAGGGGAACAAAGACGTTTAAAAGAGGAAAAATGGAGTAGTGCGCAGCGGGAGTCGTGAGAAGATTTATCAAGCGAGAGACTTTCAATTTCATCCTTCGCGACCAAAGTGTCATTTCCTCCCATTTTCCTTCACTCCTAAAACCCCTAAGAACATCCCTCCCTTTTCAGACACAAAAGCGTTGACTTAAAAGAATCCCTTTGATCTGAAATATATATTTCTCCTTCACTCTGTCTCTCTCTCTCTTGCCTTCTCTAAACCCCCACTCTCATCTTTACCTCCTATCTCTTTTATTTTCGCCTTTCTCTTTTTCTACTCCTTTCTCCTCAATCTACCCTCCCTCTTCTCTTCTCCTCCCAGCCTCTCTCTTCCTCTCTCCAATTCCCCCTTTCCTGTCATATCTCTTCCTCAGCTCTCTATCCTCAATATTCCCTCTCTCCCTCTTTTCTCTCTCCTCTCTTCCTCTACCCTCTTCTCTCACCATCTTCTTTCCCTCCTCCTCTACTCAATATACCCTCTCTCCCTCCTTCTTTCCTCCTCTCCTCATCCCCTCCCTCTCTCCTCTCCACAACCTACCCTCTCTCCATCTACTATCCCCTTTCCCTCATCTTCCCCTCCTCCCTCTTCAGTCTCCCCCCCTCTCTCTCTTTTTCTTCTATAACCTCTCTACTCTCACCCTGTCACTTGCTCTCCCTCCCTCTTCCCTTCCTCCATCTTACTCGATCTCTTTGCTTCTCTCACTTTGTGTAAGCGTCTCGCTCTCCTCCCACGCCATCTCAGAGAACGTCTCGAAAATAAAACAAACGAAATCACATGCGCGCCCCGAGCGGTATTTCGCTCCTTTCCTTCCTCTCCACGTAGGCTTGACTCGATCCGTCTCCCGAATTTCTCAGTTCTATTTTCCTCGAAGCATTGCAATTCGAGATGTAAATAAGCCATGTAAAGCTCAGTGTGTGGGGTATTTGCCCTTCTTAGGAAAGACATTGAGGGGTCATGAGCGTAGAGGAAGAAGAATTGTGAAATTACTGAACTATTGCATCGATCGATTTTGTTTAATTTATTATTCGTATTTTCTACATATTAAAACGTCATTGTATGTTGTTCCAGACCTAAAATACTTGGATTTATACTAAATCAAGCCTTCAGATATAATTTTATTGATTCACAGTTTCTTCGAGTCAATTGCTATTTATTTTTGTGAGTCTTCGAGCGTGGGGTAGGGGTAGCTGTGAAATTAACTCGCACGATTAACACCAGACCTATACGATCACCAACGCTTAATCTTTTTGTCAAACAATTTCACTTCTTACCCGAAAATGATTTGTTCATTTCGAAATAAATGATTTTTTTATTACTGATTCGCTCACATAATATATATAAGCAATGAAAAATCTCTGTGGTTTAAATTTGAAATGTAATATTAAAGGTTAACCGTTGCAGTACAGGTAAAATTGATATAAGCTAAATCTATTTCACGTTTAAAGGGCGTTAGTTAAAGTCAAATATGACAGTACTTAACTCGTGAAACACTTATTTCTAGATAAACGATACCAGAAATGTTTCGATATCTGTGTTACGTCTTTAGAGACGTTCATAGATAAAAATAGCTTTAATAGCTTATACAATTTTTTTAATATTAGTCTTTGAATTTTTTTAAAACTGGAACATTTACTTGCACTTATTACCTACATAATTCTATGCCGTACTCTTACTAACAGACCGTCCAAAATGTTTGCTTTAATCTAAAAGAACTTTATTTATTCCTTCATAAACCTTCTTCTTCACCTATTCCTTATGCTTCTTTTAATTATTTTTAAATTTTTTCCTTATATTTCTGCTCCTAACGATACTTCTATACTTTTCCTTAATTTCTCTGTAACTCCCTCTCTATCTTTTCTCTCTGCCTCCAATCCCTACTCCCTTCCGCCCATTTCTCTTTTCTTAAACTCCTTCCGCTCAGTTTGGCAGAGGAAATTGTCTTCCGCCATTTTCCCCTTGCTTTTCCTCCCTTTGAGACGGGATGGCTCTCTATCTATTTCCCCCGCCCATATCTTATTTTTTCGTCTTTTATTTTTTGTATCGCGTTTTACCGCGTCATAACCTTTTACTGTCACCTATTTTTAGAGGTTTAAAAAAATCGCTTATGAATTTGGTTGCCCGTCAATAACTCAAAAATGACATAATTTACAATTATATAATAGAAAACTCTACATTAGGGCTACATGTGGTATCACCTTGGTGGAACCTTGATCAGCTGTCGGGTAATTAACGGAAACTTCGCTTAAAAGTATATGCTGTTACAAATGTAGGCAACCAAGCAATATATGGCACATGCGATTCATTACTCCAATGGAAAGAAAGCAGACAGAGGAAAAAGAGCCTTAGTATACGATTTGTTCTGCAATTCATCTCTCATTTGTTACTGAATATATGTGGATATTCTGCTACTTATGTTAACTAATAATATTTGCTGCTATCCAATTTTTTAACTTATAATACATGAATTTACATATTGTGTATTGTAGGATGGAGCGACATCAAGGATCGTTTTTCCCATACGAGACCATAACAGGAAAGTGTTACCCACGAGAGAAGTTATTAGGTAGGCTTTGGTGCATTGCACCCCCTGTCACCCACAAACCTGGTGATTTGCAGGGTTTCATGTAGATGAAGTAATAGAACAAAATCGTGCATTCCATATCGTAGTTGACAGAATAATTAGTGCGTTATTTGCAATTTTGAGGTGTTATTGGCTTTTACTGTTGGTGCCGTACCAACCATGCTAGTCATAATTAAATTTATTCTGTTTTATTTCAGGCAAAATCTTCTCCCGTGCCATCTTACGAAGGTGCACCATAGGTTTCTGACATCAATGTTGCAATAAAGTCCTACTTTCTGGTGTAATTCTACCGAAAGTTTAAAAAACCTGTAAAATATGACAAAAACCTTCCCTTATTTAATTTTATTAGATAGTTGGAAATATACTCGTATTTCGGCTACAAGTATCACTGACGATATCCGCGTAATAATTTCTTTTGGCCCTTGTTTAAAGGGGATGATCTAGTTAGCTAATGACTAAGGAAATTTTATTAATAACATTAAGCGTATATCTCCAGGACAAAATGCAATTCAATCAGTGAAGTGATCCGAAAATATTCGGACGGAAGAATGTGCGGAGAAACAGGAATTATGTGCTTTCGTTTAGTGTAAAAATCTTCAGCGATGCTCTAACTATAAAACTGATTGTATAATATGATTTATTACTCCCCGGATACTTACAAAAATATCACATAATTAGTTGAAATTTGCGGATACTCTTTATGTTTTAATCACGATAAAGGTACTGAATTCACGAATTAATTTTTGTATTTATCATTGATAAAAGCCTTTTTAATTGATCGCTTTGTTCCCTCCGACTGATTATGTATATTATTTTAGAAAGCTACATTTAGTTAGTGAATCACTCATACAAAATTTTAAATATTTCACGTCATAATTACTGCCCTCGAAAACCTGACAAAATTACTCTTATAAATAAATTGTTAATGTGATTATACGTGAACATTTTCACGCGATTGCTAGGCTTTTCAACTCGAAGCAAAATTTCCCCTAATTGTAATATGCGTAGTTGGCAGTCCTAGATGATTATCCTTCACATTAATAAGGTGCATTTGTGCATTTAGCATTCATAGTAACAGAAAATTGGAATTCATATACACACACATATATATACATACATACACACATACATACACACACACAGGGTGTCCCACGACGCGAGGTCGATACTTCACCTACGTGTGTGTTTATTTATTTATATATATATATATATATATATATATATATATATATATATATATATATTTATTTATTTATTTATATATATACACACACATACATATATATATATATTTATTTATTTATTTATTTATATATATACACACACATACATATATATATATATATATATATATACACATATACACACACGCACACATATATACATATATATCTATTATATATTTACCTTAATGATCCAACAAAAATCAATTTTGAAATTTCTAAAAAAGCTAACTTGCTTGTAAATGTGATTAATTAATAATGAAACAAAGTAATTTTCACGTAGGTGAGCGTTTCAAAACTAATTCCGATTGGTCGTTTCAATTGAGAAACCTTAATTTCTGCAAAAGATAAACATAAGAACGTGAAATACAGTTTCACGGTTTAACTTTTACCGTGGCAGAAGTTTTAAATTTCAAGGGCTTTCTTTTGTTATTCCGAGGATCGTAATTCAACACAGGATCCCATAAAACTTAATGAAAGAAAAACCTCCACGATAAAAATACACGTTATCCCTGATAAACACCGACTCTGCAAAAAAAATAAAGGAAAGTAACACAATACTTTCGTCGTCTGAGTAATAATGTCCACACCTATCTCCTTTCCATCGTAAATTACAAAAAAATAAGACTTCTTCGGGAAAGAATTAAACTCTTACGATCTTTTGTAGCACCGTTATTCTTTTTTACCAATTTTCGGCGCAATAGTTTGTAATTCTAGAGTCTACACCCTTAGAAGAGACGCTCAAGATCACCTCTTTGGCGCAAACTTAAATTAAATCAAGTAAACAATAACACGACAAGTTGAGCTCTCTCCGCGTCAGACGGGTTGCAGTTTCCAAGCGACAAAGTTATTTCGAGGCTAAAATATAATGGAAAAAAGTATAAATTAATATTCAAAATGTAAACCCTTGCATTCGTATTATTGGTGTAGATTAGTAAAAAAGTTCGATAAATATCTTTATTTATCTACAATCTGGAAATGAATGTTTACAGACGCATCCTTGAGATTAAAATTAGCGTAAGCGCAGCAAATTATATTCCTAGGAAAGCGCGCCAAAATGTCACGTGCTGCGCTTTAAATATTATTTCAATTCGAAGATTTGGTTTAATTTTGGTGTGATACACGTCTTGACAATGTTGTTAAATTTGTATACTCTATAATCTTTATTTCTTCACATTATGTATGATAATTTGTTTTAAACGAATTATAGCAATTCTCGGAGGGCCGCATTCTTCTAATATATATATGTTTGTATGCATCTACATACACGCTCACTACATTCAAACGCATACACATACGAATTTAACGCGTACATACAGACGTAGAAACGGCATATATAATACGTCTGCAAACTTGCGCGCGCGTTCTAGCGCAGAACATTCCGAGATATCGCTCAAGAAAAATGAATTAGTATTAAGGATGGGAATGAGATAAAAGAAGGTCGAGAGAGGTAGCCCCCTCCATGTCACGTCCCTCTCCCCCCTCTCGTTCTCTCTCTCTTTCTCCTCCCTGATTAGCATTCATCCCTTTTCCTCCATTGCTCCTAGGATGAGGAACTTTCTCGAAACGAGGGAAAGCGAAATCCAGACAGCAGAACGCAATGCAGGATTAAGGAAGGAGATGAGAGAGACGGATGACAAGGATGAGGCGTGGAAGACGAAGAGATGGGTTGACGGAGCGCCTTCGGCGGCGGAATACAAAAGGGGGTCTCGAGGCAAATGATTCGCGACTAAGACGAATTAACTCGGGCACGGATATTATTGAAGTCGACGCCGAGGCGCAGGTGCCTTAATTGCGACATGATACTAAACAGAAATGTCGAGTAGCTCGTTGAATTCTTTGGCTCTGCTTTCTCTGGCACGTCTTTCGAGTGATAATTGGCGATATATATATATATAAATTCCACCGAGAAAGCCGAAAAATTGAGGAATTGACCTTTTAATTAATTAAATTCAGGATTTCAAAAATATAACTTCGTACAAGTTACAATACACTATCGACTTGTACATTCAGTCAGGTGATGATGACTTGACTTTATATATTTGTATTCTATGAAGTTAGTAAGAAGTTGTATGTATTTTTCAAAATAGTTTATTCAAGTTTAATGCATATATTTTTCTTTTGGCGTCTACCTTTTATAATTTTCTTCTTCTAAAGCGTTTTTTTGTCTACAGCAATTGATAAAGAAAAATAAATTAGAACAGAAAGATTCCTACGACTGAGAGACATTCATTTACTAAAAAAAATTCGCTCCGTGAAAATTAAATTGGGTGCTTATGGTTATCCAAAGCCATCCAGTATTGATTGAAATTGTATTTGAAGTTGTATTCTTTTGTTTCCTAAGTATTATCGTCTTGTTAAAACCTAAGCAATTTAAAAATGCGTTATCAAATCATCCTCCTTGCTTATGCTGATTATATTCAGAAAAGTAAAAACTGTTTGGAGATAATTACTTAATATTATCTATAATACACGATTTATTTTATCAAAAATATTTGGAAAATGTGAGATGTTTTAAAACAAATTCAGATGATTTTTCTGCGGATAAAAATAAATTATGCACACATATATTCTTAACAAGCCAGATAAATTTATCGTGTTGATTTATTTACAACTTATTGTAAGGTTTTTGTCAGAAAAATAACTGCCGTGAACCAAACACAAGTAAAAATAATTCTTAAAAGCCTCCTTTTACTCTTAAATATTACGGAAATTTTTAAAACGTGCTTCGAAACATGATATTTGGAGCAAATTATAAGACCTCTTGTTCTACAAGCCTTTTTTTGTCAAAACGGAAGACCACTAAGGTCAAAAGGCTTTGACGGAATCCCTTTCCAGACTTTTTCCTTTAAAAAGACCCGTTCCTTAAAATTCCATTAAACTCTAACCTTTATGCATCCCAAAGGTCCTCCGACCTTGTAAAAATGAACTAAAAACCTTAAATTTCGAATTTTGCAATTTTGGAAATTGAAAAAAAAGCACTAAGATTTTTAATTACACCACTCTCCCTGTGAGAGCTCTATTATGGTAAGCGGTGGACCAGTTAAGCCTACAAGTAACAAACCGCTTTATCCGTAAGCGGCAAACTTAAGCCCGAATATCCAACATGCGTAAGCACAAGGAAATGCATAGAGCTTCCGAAAGGCGCGGAAGCCAATATACATCAGAGATAGGACGTTTGAATTGATACGGTAGATGGCTAAATATTAACTAGTAACTTACAGAATCATCCATCATATGCATACGTAAACATATTTCAATAAACCTGAAAGACAGCGAAGATTTAAGCGGCAAAATTAGATGCTTCTTTTTAATTTCACATTACTTAATAAATTTAATTAGTTGAATATCACTTATGTAAATAAACATTTTAGTATTTGTTTATATACACACAAGTATATATATAATAAATATATAGATCCATATACATTCATACATATAGTATATATACACACAAGGAAATTTCACCTCTAGAAATACGGTGAAAATGTTTTTTAATTTATGGAAACGAACAACACCCCAAACTCTCCTTGCGATAATTCCTTTCAAAACCGTTTTCTGAAAATAAAATAAAACGATTCCTTCGGAATAAAATCCGCGGAAATCTTAATAAACTCCCAAGGATTCCCAATGGATCTCTAATAGTCAAAGCTCGATTTAAACAAGACGCGAGGAGAAAATAATCCTTTCCATTTTACAAGGGTGGTTATATAGGTATGCCGGAGAGGGTAGGTGACAGAAGAAAGAAAACGAGCAGAGAGAAAAGGGGGAGAATGTGAGGGAGCCTCAGGAAAGGCTAATGACCCGGTTGAAGGAGGTGTTAGGGCGATGAGGTGAGATGGGTACGAAGTGGGAATGGCGATTAATTGACGAAGAGGTGGATTTTACCAGAGAGAGAGAATAAGGTGTAGAGGGAGAGAGTGGAAGGATGGGCAAAAGGAACGAGGATGAAAGAGGACATTTTGCGGAGATGGGATTAATTTGGGATCGGCTGTGGGTTTTGGAACAAAATGGGTTTCGCAGTTTTTTCTGAGTTTATGAGGAAAAAACCTCGAAATGCTGGTCGAAGGTGGTGTTTTACTTTTGGCTAAAGAATTAAGAAATAGGTGCTTAGCTGAGAGTTTCGCTTAAGCGGGAAAAAATTATCGAGAGGAACATATAATGGAGTACTTTCAAACAAAAATTAAACTAGGCGTGAAGTGCGGTAAGTCACAGTATTTTCAGGCATTGTTTGAATGCAATATTTTGTTATTTAACACAAGAAAAAACTTAAATCCATGAAATTAAAGCGTATTGCTATTCCTACATTAGAGGCTAATTGATTTCATTCATCAAAAAATTTAATCTATGAAATTTTTCCGAAAATTAATTAATTCATAAAATTCTTTAGATATTAATGATGAAATTTTGAGAGCACATACCGCTTACAAACGAGACTCTAGTTACCGAATACAATCACCTAAAAAATAAGATAATCTTTAAAGGTGATCAAATTCCAAATTCTCCTCAATTAATAGTAGAAAAATTCACGGCCAAATAAAACACAAAATATTACTGAATTAAATAAAATAAGAAAACGCGCTAATTGCATTCATGCTCATAGATAACACTACTCTTTTTTATTTAAAGTTTGTTTGGTATTCAAGATCACTAAAAAAAAAACAAGGTAAAACTTCAGAAAAACCTGCATGGATGTGAGAGGAATGAAATAAATACAATCAGTAACGGCAATGCCACATGGCCACATAAATCGATTATTTCAATTTGGCTCTATAATTATATCATTATTATTATAAGCGTACACAGAATAATAAACGAATGCTGGAATTTTGGGTCCCGAATCGAGAAATGGCAAAGACCGTAGCCCTCGATTTCCCCATTCACTACTTTGTAGAGCGCACGCAAGTCAGCACTCCATCCTCTGGAAGAGAAGTTAAGCGGTGTATCCCTTCGGCGCTTTTCGTAAGACTAGACTACTGGCGGAATTAGGTTTCCATCATGCCGCACGTGTATATGACTGCGTGTATGAGGCAGGTAATCACAGTTCAACGTAACTTTATGACAAGTCGGCGATGTGGAAATGTAAAACGCAGTAAACTAAAAGTTAACTCACTACGTACGAGCAGAAGGCAGACTAGCATAATCTGTAGTGACGATAAAACGGTGTGACACACAAGCGAATTTGATTCCGAAAGCATCAACATGTTCTTGAAAAAATTATTTTTCTCCCTGAAGAAAGACCAATCTATACTCTCTGAAGCATTTTCGCTCTCAAAAAACGTAACGGAAGTTTATGGACTGATCTAAATTTACAAAAGAAAAATAAGATTCATTCATTTAACTCTGTAGATTTACCATGATTTCTAAGCAGCGCTAATTAGAATCTACGAAACAAGAAATAACTTTTCAAGTAGAGTAAAATATAATTTTTTTTCGGACTATAAGCGAGGAACTAAGAGTATTCTGTGCGGATTTTATTTTCCTTCAGAATATGAATGAGTGCTCTTTTAAGTGCGTGGCTACAAGGCAAATCTATCGGGGTGCCGGGCAACTGCCCGAGATGCCAAAATCTTGGGACGCTTTCTCTATGATCTATCCATGCATTTTTCCAAGTTAATAAATCTTGGCTATCGGATTATTTAATTTGTATCATTCTTTTAAAGAAGCAATGGACAAAATAACGTGAAGTTTAAAGTACCTTCATAAAATTTACTGTATGAGGTTTTTTCATCCTGAGCGCCAAAATACCTCTGACCGAGAATGCGGTTTTTTTTTCTTAATTCAGGCTCTACTAAAAATCTAATATTAATACGTCCTTACATATCCCACGAAAAAATGCAAATAAGGCTATGTACGGACAGATATTTTTTTTATTCCCTTACAAATTTTTGCGGAATAAAACGCGACGGAAATAATCCACACAGTTAGCTTAAACTGTAAAAGTGAAATATCGCCGCATGCAATGTAGAAATTATTTCATATTTTAAGCAAATACAGTTAAAGCTGTATTATCTGGTACACATGGGAAATAAAGAGGTATCGCTTATCTGGCCACTCGATCTAAAAGAATATTTTTATATATAAAATAACAAAATAAACACAACTTGTAATTGACATTGATAAAAAAGTAAAACACATATATACGAACGCAAAAGATATGCATGTACTCCCCTATTACATTAACAGTTTAGAATCTAAAGTCGAAGAATTACCACTTAATACGGCTGCCGTATCTTTATGGCTATTGGAGATACCCGAGACAAGTAATTTTTTAAGTGGCTGTTCTTGAAGAAGCCTCTTTATTTTTTTTTTAGAAATACGGTGGAACTGCAGAAAAAATTATCAAATTTAAAACTGCAGTATTGTACAGTAGCTCGACAGCGCATGACGTACTACCAAAAAATGACACTAAAATTATGTTTATAAAGACTATGCATCAGATTAATTACTCTGCATCCTCATCAAGATCTTTCACATCAGATGTTGGTGAGAGGAGAGAATCGTTTGAGATCACAGCGGAAGCATCAGATGCTTCTTTTTATGATTTTCGAATATCTCTGCACAAGTGCCCGTAAGGGGAATGAAGATATGCATTGAGGGTAAGGGAAATATGCCGGTTAACAGAGTTTCCTGGTTAGTAAAGTGCCGGAAAACGGATATTTTACTGTACGTACAATTCTTTTACTGATTACACAATTGTCAGAACAACTATGCGGAAACTGGGCGAAATTCGATATATGTTAATGCATAATTTTATTTTTATGTATAATCATTTTATCGATTAATACGGATTATATTTACGACCAAATTCTCTATTAATGTATTAATTTTCATTGAAATCCTTTCGGAAAATCGAGAAGATTTTATAACACTCCTTTTATTACAATACAGACACGGAATTAACGAGAAACATTATCAAGAGTCACCTCAAACATCTTTAGTCAAAACTTTTTGTGAACGAATTAATTTTTTCTATATACTACATGTATTAGAAAGCAAAGACTAAATGCCAGTATTAGTCCTGCATTATGGGTGTGATCGAGCGAAAGTGATTACAATGAACACATGGCTACGAATAAATCGAATAGAGGGAAGGACAGGATATGAAAAGGACGTAGAGAAAAAGGAAAAAGAAGAAGAATTGGAAAAATTCGGAGAAGGGAATGACCGTAGCGAAGGATGAAAACTGGGGAGGAGGCGATTAATTGATTGCTTTCGGCTCCATTCGTCCATTTTACGCCAGATTAAGGGTAATGGGTTAAACGAGGCTTGGATAATGACGCCGGAGCTAAAATAGTAAAAGACCCAACGAAATAGGATAAGGCCATGAGAGAGAGAGAGAGACAAATTGGACCGCCTTGAAATTTACCCGATAATCAATCCCTTCTCCAGAAACCTGGCGTTTTCACGAACTCGGTTCGGACATTTTTAGCCCGAGTCGCAGTTATACATAGCGTCCGACCCAAAAAAAAATAATAACAAGTCAATTCCGCCAGAGTAATGTCGTTCATTTCTCGCTAAAACGTGTGATTTATCAATAAATTCTTTATTTATGTGAGCGAAAACAACATGCAGGAGTCTCATTAAATTAGGTATACCAATATCTTCGAGATGTTCATTTTATACGAAATACAATATAGATTAATGTTACGAGTTGATAGCTGACTTACCAAGTGATTTCCAAACCGTCTGTTGATACGCGCAATGGGGTATATCGCGTGATGTAGGTACTCAAAATGCGTAAAAAATTAAATTTTAATACCAAGTAGAATATTTTCGGTATAAACAAAGCAAAACTGGGTAAAAACGTATGTAAGTAAATAAAAGACAAATATATAAAACAAAGAGTATAAACTTTATATTAAAGCGTTTTAACCCAGGGATCTGCAAATGGTGGTTCTTTAATCAGCAAGCGATCGCAAACTCACCATACTCTGCCGTATTATATGTTCTGTCGGTCTATCACCGTGCATGAATTTAATATTTTTAATATTTCTTAGCATACATATGTGCTTACACGTGTACAGAATATAAAAAATGCCGGATGGCGTGTACCACGTTAATTTTGCTGTATTGCTTTGGGTAGCGCCACCAGAAAAAGTTTGGAGAACACTGGTCTAAGCGCTATAAATATCTAATTCAAACTGTGTTACCTGCTTTGTTAGAGGAACAGAGTTATCTTAGAGTATGTAAATGTAGAGTGGGGACATTTTGTATTATTTTAATTTTAAGAAAAATTGAAAATTCATGATTTTTTATAATTTTAACTAGATACCGATGAAATTAATATGCGTACATATTTGAGAATTACTTTTATCGAAGAGCTTTACGTAAATCCGCACGACGTAGATAAATATCTAAATGATCTAGCTGTATGCCGAAATAGATATCACAACACGCTTTTATATTTACCAATGATGGCAGATATCTGTTACAAAACCCTTTCCGCTTTTATCGTTCGGATGCAATGAAATTGAATTTTTTTTAAGTATCCACTTTGAACGTATAGAGAGCTCAAACGCAGGAAAATTTCACTAGTAAAACTTATCGATACACGAATGTATTTTTATAAAGTCGTATCATTTCCGATACTCTATCCCACTCAACAAAAATGTAAACTGAGAGCGTTTCTTTTCCATTTCGCGCAGCGTCTCGTAATATCCCCGAAATATTATACATCCTCCGTCGACTCTCATCAAAAGAATTCCTTTCCAGTAGCACAAAACTTTTTTTTATATTTAGTTTATCAAGACGTCGAGACCAATTCTATTTCCGCCGGCACCTTTTAACATTGAATCCTTTCGATCTTTATTCGGAGGGGAAAAAATACGGCGCACACACACACACTCGCTCGCTCGCTCTAAAGCCTGGAAGCGGAAAACTTTTACGGCCGGATTTGCAGCGGAACAGAAGTGGAGCATTGAACGACCTCCATTACGACCAATGAGTAAGGTTGGAAGTAAAGTCTTGTATCTCGCGAAGCGTGGGAGTTGAGATATGGGTTTCTGGTGAGGGAGTTCAATGGCGCCATATGCCATCGCTCATGGATTTAACAACGACATACGAAGGGGAGAGGGGCGGGGGGGGCGGGGGGGGGGGCGTGGAGTGGAACTAAAGGTGCGACACAGAGTTGAACTATATGCTCGCGTAAGCTTTTCCGTCAACGGAGCAATATGTGTTTATGTGCTCCTTCTAAAAGAAATAAATACGTTATTGGACGGGAGGCAGAGTAAAAGGAGGAAGGAAGCCACCTCAATAATGCAAGAGGAGTGCGAAATAGGATAAGAAGGGTTAGGAGAAGGAAATTTACCTTCGATAAACGTTCTACCACGATGGCTATATATATTTTTTTTAATTTTCACTGTTTACGTAATAATGTATCGGTCTAATTGTTATTTTTTTGCTGAAATAGTAAAAGTGAAAAATTACTGCTGCCTACGCCATTTCGTGTTACTGGTTTTAATACAAAACGAGAGTCATTGCTTTTATTCGAACCCTTTGGAACGATCTGAGTCATGAATAAAATCCGTTTATAAACGAAAATGTTTTCTGGTGAAAAAAAAATCTTGCGGTGAGGAATGCTCCTTTGTAGACATAAGTCGGAGTTGAAATTAAGTTCATCGTCAGAACAACATTATAATAATGATAGACTCCATCTCGTAAAATTAAATCGCTGTTGACTCATAAAAAATAATTTTGCTGCCACCACCTAGATTGTGAAAATGCAACGATACCTGGGTGTAACTAAAATTCTTGTTTTGCTAAAAAACATTTTTGCCAAAGTTGTTTTTTCAAACCTAAGATATTCTAAGTTAATAATTATATGGTCAAAGAAAATCTTATACTATGTTCTGCCATGTGTGTCGTGGATAATGACGATCATAATCGTAGGAAGCAGTCCGCAGACAGGTCCGCAATTATTATTGGTTAAGCACAGACCCTCTTTCTGCAATCGTTTTCATTTCTTAATAACTTCCTTTTCTCTCCCTGCCAACTATAATCTGGAAGTTTCCTTCCTCTTTCTCCTGTTCCTTCCATTTTCCATTAATAATGCTCTCCTTCTCTTCTAAGATAGTGTCTGATCCAGTTCGCCTACCTATTACTTATGATCTGTTCAATCATATAATCTTCTTTTCTCCCCTTCTTCTCATTACTTTCATATTTTTATTGATTACACGGCTATCACGCGAAATTACTTTAACAAATAAATACTTAATATCCTCGATTAGTTACAGACAAGACATTCCCTTACCTATCCATTTAATTGTTTAAGCGTCTTAAGAGATAAATAAGTAGGTTATTAATTGAATTAAAGATATTATTTGGGAACTTTTGGGCTGAAAAATATTTACACGAAGAAATCCGAAAAGAGTGGCTTAAAAATTGTCCTGATTGACGATGAAAAGCTTCCCGTAGAGGCCTTTCGATTTTAATATAAACACCGCGAATTATCAGTATTTCAGTAACACCTTAAAAAAACAAAACGTCCCTCTTAAAATTGCTTTAATTCCATAGTGACTATTCGTAAATTATGAGAAGAGTACACGGCTGCGATAAAAAAAGCTTCGAATTTTAATTTGAGTGGAAAAAAATTACATCAACTTTCTCAATTATCTCGAATAAAAGAATTAAAAATTCCTCTCTTCAGATTAATGCGGCGAGAAAGATAAATATTTGATAGGGATTATTTTACACCGACATATGCTGCCGTGGATGGGGACTCGAGCTCTCCACTTTATTATTTTAACTCTTCATTAATTACACACAAAGGAATAATGGTTCATACAAATAGGCCTCTGACCGTCTGCGGAGTTCACACTAAACATGAAATTTCCGCATAAATGTAAGTTCTAAAATATCCCGAGAGATTTTTACTGCTCTTGGCAATGTCGCGGTTTATGATGATGGATACAGCAAGATTGCTCAAAACCCTTAAACCGTTGCCATTTATTGGGACTTGAGCCGCTTTATCTTTTTAAAGGCTGTGGTTATTCTGAAAGCGGAAGAGATAAAAATAAAACCATTCGGGAAAATTATGAGGTGTCTTAATGGAGAAATATCATAATTAGAGCTTAAGAAGATACCGCTGATTTGCATAATAAAAACGTCCTCTTGAGTATAATAATACTTGAGTTACAGTTCCGTAATAATTTTGTTGGTGTCATAAATGGCCCATCCAAGACAAATTACTAAATACAAGTAAATAAATGCGTCTGATTTTAATTTGTATTTTGGAAATCATATAACAATAACAATATATGTTTGATTGCGTTCCTTGATGTTGTGATGTAAAATTAAAAGACACTATCAATCTCGACCTCATAAGTCTTATTGTTTAAATGCAATTTCTTTTCCGTTCATCCTATTGCGTAATTTAATTCTTAAACAGTTCAAATTTCCCGTCTAATAAGAAAAATTAGAAATGTAAAACACAAGTCAAAAAGATATAAAACGAGTAAATAAAAATTACTTTTTATGCTGCGATCCTTAACGGATACTCAAGCTAGATGATTATTTAAAATATATTTAAAGCCAGATAAATTAAATATAGTCAAAATATTTTTACTTTATTGGCGTTTTTCAAGCATTTTAAATTTTTCTTAAAAATAATTTAATTCCTTTGCTATTAACTTGAAATAGGCTCAAATTACGTAAAAATGAGATTATTATAACGTTATAAGGAGTAATAAAATGAAATCTCAAAAAACACGCCGCAGAGCGTTACTTATATTATTCGGCAATGACGAACAGGTAAATGCATATTTTAATCACAGAATTTCACACACGCCTTAGAAATTAATGAATAACACGAAAGACGAATCTAAATACAAACGTTCCCAATGAAATGACACAATCGAATGGCCGAGCATTTTACGCTTGATGGAAGATTTTATCAGGCGGGAGGTCCGGGTGTCGCTCTTAAACGGATTACTCCTTTAGAAAACTACACAAAGGCGGACGCCGCTTGATGATCCGAAGATCTTTTTAAAAGGTGTTAACGAGAGTGTAACAATGGAGGAATCCTCCCCTACTTCCATTCCCCCCTCTCTCTATCTTTTCTCTCACACTCTCTCTCCGATCCCTTCCTCTTTTTTCCTCCGTCTGCCCCCTTGTAAGAGTCTGATGCTGTTTCCAGTCCTCTAAATTTCTAACCGGCTCATTCCCTCCCCACGGTCCAGCAAACCAGTTTGTAAAGCGTTCATGAAATATTCATGGAGATCATTTTGGAGTCGGCCAGTTCGAATTCCAAGGGAGGATGCCTGCAAAGGAAACTTAATTAAGACGAGTTTTCCCGAGAGAGATTCGTCTGTCGCCTCCCTCCTCCCCTTCCTTCTGTTTTCTTCCCTTCTCTCCTTACATCCGACCCTTCCCCCTCTTCCTCTCTCTCTCTCTCTCCCTCTCTCTCTCTCTTCCCACACCCAACCTTTTATGCACGGCTAGACTTTACATCTAGACTTATAAACGCGTCCCGCCGTGCTTCGCAGAAATTATTCCTATATTTCACGGGGGAAAGTCGTTTTATTTCGCGATAAATCTTCCGAGGCGCAGCTCACGCAGTTCCGCTTACGTTTGAAGTATTAATTTCGCGATTTCCCTGATGAATTAAAAATTTTCGATGCTTTTAGTCTTTTATAAGGTTGTATAATATCGCCCGCGGGAGAGTCGCGAATTTGACGGAGCTTATCTAGTTAAAATAAAAAGTTAATTAGTAATAATTAATTCCTTTTTTAACGCAATAAAAATATGGTATAATTTGTGTATAAGTTAACTAGGTCGTTAGTGCCATCATTTATTCAAAAATTATTAAATAGCTATTTTTTTGTTATCGAGATGATGTAAATTTTAGTACCATTTATCCACGGGTTACTTGTCTTTCATATATTTAATCAAATTTATAATTATCATACGAGAGTTTGGGCTAAATAACATAGGACTTGTTTTTATATTTTTTCATTTTAAGAACACCAATTAATCATTTAGATTGGATATTTCTTTCATTTACTAAATTGGTATACGTCAACATTGTAGTACATTAATTTAAACGATATTTATTAGATATGTGCAATCAACTTTACCATATTTTTTAAAAACGGATGCAAATAATTATTGGCGGATGATACATCCCGTTTCTGTTTCATTGCAGTAATAACGTATTATCGGGGTAACAAACATAATACTCATTACTAGGCAAAGATATTTAAAAAGATAATATCCTCGGTGCTGCATTAACTTTTCCCTGTAAATTCAAGCTGTTTAATTTTTCGTTTCGGCGAGCAATCAGCGGTTTTCTTTTTTTTTTCACTCCTTTCATTATAAACCATCCTCAACTCTCACCCTTTAACTCCCTCTTCCCTCATACACTGCCTTCATGCCTTAATTTGGTACCCGAAAACTTCGCCGTCTCCAATTTATCTGTGCGGAGAGGGAAGTTACGTGCATTAACCCACATATGACATACTCGCTTCCTTGCGCCTTTAAAGCCAAAGAAACGTATTTCCCCAAAAAGTACGTCCCTTAACCCACCGCAGAATATTGTATAACGTTGAAGACATTGATGAATTCATTAGCCGGAGTTCTCCTCTTTTAATTATTAACGGAAACGTATACACGCAGACCTAACTGTAAGGATATAAGACGAAACGCATAAATTTAATTGCTGCTGCGCGACGTAAGCCAACGGATTGTTTCATCGTTTATCATCCGTCGGTGGTTACGCGTAATTTAGATCGTTACGGAAACAAATAAAACCCATAAACGGTTATTTGTGTGCTTAATGACACCAATTTAGGAAAAAATAAACTTTTAACGATATGGTCATGCTACTCAGGTCCTTTATCTCTACCTCTCAAAATTCTATCAACTAATTGGCTATTCTAAGACTGAGACACAGACAACGAATCAATCCCTCAATATGCGATAAATAAGTTGACGACATTACTTCCAACTTCACAAATAATACATTTCTAAGTAAAAGCCAAGGGCGGATCCAGACTTCAGCCTTGAGGGTAATCAAATATGAAAAAAATAGACTGAAAATATCTTCAAAAGCGTGCAACTTCCATATGTAAAAAGGGAATAGATAATATTTTGTGCAACAAAATCAATACGATGAAAGAGTAACATTTCTTCGATTGTTATTTTTTCGCTGTTCTGAAATATGGTGGGTGGGGAAGGTAATTACAGCCTTTACCCCCCTGTATTTAACATTGGTAAAAGAAACATTAGGAATGATGTGACTCATTAGCTGAACAAGCTGCTTTACATTAACTGAAAGTTTGGACGTGTGTTATCACTTTGCTAATGCAGGTATGCACGAAACACTTGCGGATAAATCGTACATAATCACAAATAAGACAGTTTTCTTTCCACAGCGCTGACTTTAGGAAAAAAACTGCACTTGCTGGAAAAAGAAACCTTATTAAAATTTTCACCTAATACTGGTAACAAGAATGATAAATTAGAAAGACTAAACGACACATTAATTTGAATAAAAAGTCTTATTACTCTTCTGGTAAGAATAATCTAGCTTTTGATGTAGTCGCCGCTAACTAGTTCCTATTGAATTACATCAAGCATCGTCCGTCTTTACAATAAACACACCGATACAACCTCGTGAGCAACAATCCCTTCCCTCCCCTTCCTCTCTCCGCCCTTCCCCTCCACGAATAGCAAGAGAAAACAAGAATATCAGCCCATCTCTGACGTCATGACCAAACTTCCCATTCTCTCACAATTCTGTGGCTGTGAGACAAATACCAGCTTCAGTCACGCACAATCCCTTCGAAGAAGAGAGAGAGAGAGAGAGAGAGAGAGAGAGGGAGAGAGAGGGAGAGCGAGCATCATAGCAACCCAGGCAACCAAAACTTGTCTCAAGGCAAACTCCTACCTCTTTTCCGTGACGTCACCATGAACTTCGTCCATCCCACTCCGTCCTCTATCCGCCTCCTATTACCTCTAGCCACTCATCTAACACTAACTATCCAAACTTGTGCGTCTTCACGGTCGCGTCCATTTTAGGTCCTCCGCGCAAGTTTTTTGTATCTTATCTTACTTTAAGAAAATGATCTGTTTCTCGGAAGCTACGAAATTGTCCCTCTCTCTCTCCGTCTCCCAAATGGAATAAAAAAAAGTTACGAGGAAAATTCATTTTTCTGAAATAGATTTTATGGAAAGAGAATGGAAGTCATAATTTGTAAGCGCTACAAGCAGAGGAAATAGAATTACAGGTATATGCACATCGAGCAGAGTACAATTTACGCTCTACGCTGTATATATATATATATATATAAACCTCTTCCAAACATCGACTTGCAATTAACATTTTTTATTTTAGATTTCTTTAGTCGTTTTACTGAAAATGCGTCGAAATATACTACGAGTGTACAAGAAGTTTCAAATAAATATGTGAGCCAAGTAAACACCTAGAGCTACATGGTTTTGTGTATGTGTGTGTGTGTATATATATATATATATATATATATATATATATATATATAGGTGTTTACTTGGCTCAGATATTTATTTGAAACTTCTTGTGTACTCGTAGTATATTTCGACGCATTTTCAGTAAAACGACTAAAGAAATCCAAAATAAAAAATGTTAATTGCAAGTCGATGTTTGGAAGAGGTTTCGGCGACTGCTGAATTTACTTCATTCATCAACGGCCTTTCAATTTCTCTTCTCGTTTCGACATGCAATGAATTTCTTCTCGTTTCGTAGAAGAAACTCATTGCATGTCGACATTTTTAAGATGGTAGGTAGCGGCCTACAGGCAGGTCATATTTCTAATATTTATAATACGGTGTAAAATTAAAACAAGAACTATTAGCTATCTCATTAAAACTACTGATTACAAATTCCTTCCAGATAATAGCAATCAACTGAAAAATATCAACTTGCAATTATTGCATTCTGAATGGCAATGCCAACTAAAAAATGTCGTCCCGATGATTAGAAAACAATGCAATTTGTGAAAGAGGAACGTACCTGACATTATAATTACTATATTAATATTACTCTTATTTAAAGTAATGCGGAATTTCGAATATATGAGGGACGTTCAAATTTGCCCTGGACTTTATTTAAAAATATTATATTTAGTACAATGAGCTGATGAGGTGTGTAAATTATCATTATAATGTTAATAATACAAAAAATAATGTTTTGTTGCCAAAGCAACCCATGTCAAAAGTAACAAACTGGCATCTGAATGTTTCTACTTCAGTGGAACAACGCATTATTATCAAATTTCTATGTTACAAAGGTGTAAAAGGTCCTGAAATTCATTGGAGACTTCAAGTACACTATGGTGAATCCTGCCTATAGCGGTCTTCAGTGTGGGTCGTTAATGCATGGAGAAGGAAGTACACAAAGGAAGACTGCAGTCAATGATGTGACAATTACGCGTGTTGATGAGCTCGTACAGAGTCACAAGAAAATATCAATGGGTGAATTAGCGTTGCAAGTTAACATTAGTTTTGGTAGTGTTGAGATCATACTTCACAACAAGTTTAGATACAGTAAAGTCAGAGATCGATGGATGCCCAAACAGTTTTCACGGGAACAAAAGGTGATGCGAGTTCAAATTTCATGGGTTCTAAATCAACGATTTCTGAGGGCGAAGGGGTTGATTTTTTGAAGCGTATTATAACAACATATAAGACATTGGTCCATCACTTTATTCCAGTATGAAGTGGAGACACTAATTCTCCTCTGCCAAAAGAATTCCAGACCATGGCATCAGCAAACAAGGTGAAGACCACTGTGTTTTGGGATGCTCAAAGCATTATTCATGTGGATTTCCTGGAACAAGGCTGTACAATTAATTCTGCTTATTACTCAGTGCTTGTAAAAAACACTCGAAAACCAGCTCTAAGAAAAAAACGACCAGGTCCTCTGTCCAAAGGAATTTGTTTTCTCCACGACAATACTCAACCACATAAGGCAAACTTGGCCGTGAAGACTGACTGAACTGGGGTGGGACATTCTTTTCCATCCTTATAGTCCTGATCTGTCACCATGCGACTTTCATCTGTTTGCTGAAAGAGCGCTTAGGAGGCAAGAAATTCAGTTCGAATGAAGAGGTAAAAAATGCAGTCCTCAAGTGATTTCGACATCAACCGAAATATTTCATTGAAACTGGAATAGAAAAACAAGCAGAATGCTGAAACAGGTGTATTTTAAAGGAGGGAGAAAACTTAAAAAAATAAGTGACTGTTATTATTGCGCTAGGTTGCTTTTACGATGTAAAAATAAATAAAGTCCAGGTCAAATATGAACGCCCCTCGTATACGAGAACAAGCTCTATGTCACTTTTTATTATGTAAAGGCTCATCATCAAGCAGGGATTTACGTCTCCTACTTAATAATAATAAATATTTTTTTAAACAAAATAATTTTCATGGAGATTTATTTTTTAGATAACAACTACCCCAAAACAAACTTGTTAATCATTACCTAGTAAGTTTTTACTCTGGAAAAGAAAGTATGATCAAAACGTATATACTTTAAGGATTAAAGTATTTTTAACAAAAACTTTGAGTTATAATCCGTTAATCTTTTTTGATTGCCTACATCCCTTTCTTAAAAATTCTACCGCCACGCAAATACAACCTTTGAAGATTATATTTTTTATTTCTTGTTTCATTAACTAAGCCTTACTTAGTCACTCGAAGGACATATTTCTAACGTTAAAATTTTTCGAAAACCTACCTTCGATAATTGGATATTCAACTTTTAGGGAGTAATCCGGCTCTTTCCGCCGTACTCTTTTCTAATGAAAGAAAGAGGATTTAGTAGGATTTCCTTAAGGATGAAACTTTCAGCCACATCCGCGTTTTCATATTTTTCCATTTCATTAAAATGGGATTTTTTTAGGATAGAAAAAAACCGCTTAGTCGACTTTCTCAAAGAAGCAATCAATACGCGAAAAATAATCCCACCGTTAATATGCGTTTCAACTGATTTTTTTAACGGCTTCCGAGTTTTTCTCATGGTTGGTTCTTGATTGGTTGTTGTCAAAAATTTATAAACTGATTTCATCAATTTTTTACCAAAGGCAGGAGAGACTTTATCCCGGCTCAAAATTAGATCCTTTCTCCGTGCCAATTAATAAGGAATTATTATTGTTTACTTGATTAAATATACGCTCCGACATCATAGAAGAAATTGTTATTATAAGATCTACCTAAATACCGGCATGTTACTATTTATTTACGCTAAAAAATAACTCCAATAATTTTCCATCGAAATAGAAGGAAATATATTTTTAATCAAATTTTAATTCACTGTGGGCGAATATCGATATAAATTACTACAAATATAAAAAACCGTATTCACTCCCTCTATGTATGTAGTCGAACTACTCCAGCGCAAACTGGAAATCAAATATTATTCATAAATATACAGCGATGGTTACTATTCAAGTTCTGGGGAACTTCTCATTGCGCTTATGGGTGCAAAATAATTTACTATCTAAACTTAAATGTTCGTAAAAGTTCTTATAAGAACCTCATATTATGAAGCTAAGAAGGTAGATATTTTCTGACTGAGTCAAAATCAACTGACTCAATGTCAATTCCTTACACAAAGCCTTATTATTATTACGAAGGAAACTCTAAAATTAATTCGATAAAGTATATATTTGGTCTTTTTAAGAGAAATGTTAAATTACATGAAAGTATGGAAGAAATTCACGCTTGAGTTTACTTAAATGTATGCAAGGTGAGAGAATTCTAAGTGTTAGAGTTATTTATTCTTCGGAATTAAATAAATCAGGCGTTAGGTAAAAATGAATGAGAATTTCCATTGGAGGGAGAAATGAATATAGATTCTAAAATTCCCTGGTGTTCGTGACACATTTTTTTCCAAACTTTCTAATTTTTGCACTTAAATAATATCTATGATAAACAGAACCCAAAGCGATTAAGACATATCTAGGTTATTTAAAAGTGAATCTTCTTATGTTTATTTTACCTTTTAACCTAATCGTTTCTTCTCTCGTTCTCTTTTGCAGGTAAGACCGTGTTCTCTTCAAATTGTTTGTTGCTATTCGGACTTTGGGAGCACCTGCAACATTATCATGCTCCTCTTAATGCATATGGGTGGCGGAAGTTGCTAACGAATTCCAAGTTATGGTTTGTAAAATAATTGCGTATATGTATAATTTATGTCATTATTTATTTAACTCTGAGAAGTGTTCCAAAAACTTTTAATTTTCTGGCATAGAGGTTTTCAACAGTGATCTGTTTACGGATATGCATTTGCAAAAGAAGTTCTTTTTCTGAACATTCTATGAATTAACACGGAAGAAACGCTGACTGCAAGCTGAAATGCACAAATTAGATTCACAACCTTTGCCTAGTAAAAGTATCGTACATCATGTAATACCAAACACAGACTGAATTATTTTATCTAGCTTTGCTCATCATTCCTTAAAAGAAATTGCTTTCCAATAATATATTAATTTCATTTTAAATATGTGGAAACCATTCATCTCGTTCCAAAAATAAATCAAAATTTTTATATAAATTAACCCAATGTCAAATCGAAACAATTCTCAGCTGCTCTCAAATCCAGCCGCTATTGATAGTAAACATAAATACGAAATTTAAAAATCCTTTTCTTTTTAAGCCTTTTGTCTCCATTGCGCCTTTAATTCCACCGAAACCAAAGAATAGAAGAATAAATTCTTAGATGTACTTATTATGCTCGTAAAACCGCAATCAAAGCTCTTTGATTCTTCGTCCCTTTTTCTTTATCTTCCTCTTTTTGCCGTTTTATTGCTCCTAATTTTCTCTTCCTTTGCTACATTCACTTTGCCAAAAAAATAAAACATCCTTCTTTATTTTATACTTTTACAACCCTTCCTATCTTGCCCCCTTTAAATCCATTCCTTCTCTTTCCTAGATATTCCTCATCCTATCCTCTATTTCCCTCTCACTCTCCGTCCTTCTCCTTTAATCTGTTGTCTCTTCTCGGAGTAATCTGATTGTTTATCCGCTTCCTTACTTTATCTCGCAGTCTGCATCTTTTTTTTATGTCCCTGTCTTTTACGCGTTTATCTCGTTCGACAATCCCTCCCCCTCCTTTTAAGATCCCCTTTTATTCTTGCCGTCAATGTTTATCGATATATCCCTTTCTCTCTCCGAGATCTAATTTTCTTCATTGTTTCCATAGTAACTTCGCCTCCCATCTTCAACTCCTAGCTCCTTCCTCTCAAACACTCACACCCTCTAAATTTATCCTTTCGCATTCCTTATCCTCTTTACGAAACAACGTATTTCCGAACATAATTCGTCCGTTCTTTTTTTTTCGCATCCAGAATCTCTTATCATTTTCTCCCGCCGTTTCCTAAATCCCGCTAAGAACCGCTCCCTCTTTCATCCCCCTTTCCACCCTCTCACTCACCCGATTTTTTTTTCTTTATTCAGCCCGCGGGAGATTAGCGCACACAAAAAAAATCCCCGCCGAATAAAAATAAACCTCCGCCCTCCTTCCAAAATAATAAAAAAATAACAAATTAAATTTAAAAAATGACAAAAGGGGGAGCTTTGTGCTCAAACAGGCATCTTCTCTTTTTTTGTTATCCTCCAACTTTTTTATATTATTTTTATCCACCGTTTCTGAGAAGGTTCTTTCGTCCTTTTATTGTTATTACTCCCTTAATGCGACGGTATTCTGAAAAAAGGCTTTATTTTCAGTCTTCTCCCTCTCATTTCACTCCTAACTTCGACGATGTTTGTGTTATTGTTTTGTTTTTTTTATGAATATCTTTCAGAGGTCGCGAGAGATAAAGGAATAAAAGCGAAGGGTGGAAGGTTAGAAGAGTCGCTATGACGGGAAAGAACGCTGAATGAAATAAATCAAATCCTCTTGCAGCCGCCAAAAATGGCTTCAACTAGTCCAAGAGTGAGAGATGGAGAGAAAGCAGTGAAACGACCGATTACCGATTCTCTTTTTTTTTATTCGAAATATCAGAGTTTATCTCCATATCCTTCTCTTATCTCCTAAAGCATTTCGTTTCATTCGTCTTCTTCATTCCCTTTTTAATTTCTATCTCTCCACTCTTGCATTTAACCATAACGTCCATCCAAAACTCGAGCACAATTTTTTTCTGAACTGAGGACAGAATCCGCGGAATCTTGACAGGATTCCGTTATAGAATGAGAGGCCCGATGTGTGCCACTTTGTAGGTTAACGCTACGGGAAAAATTATTTTGAAAATAAGGGTTCCCTGACTTCATAACGATTGAAAAGCTCTTCCTCAAAGAGGAGAGAGAGAGAGAGAGAGAGAGAGAGATCAACTTCTTAATAGTCTTAATACCAGGATTTGTGCGAATATTTTCCTTCGTGAATGCGAACAATGCGTTTTACTAACATTAATATTGTCAGTGAATTGTTCTCGGGTTTCACACCGGGTGACGTCTTGAATAGAATAGTTTTCCTGAAGATGGCGGATGTGACATACGCCGAAACGTCGAATTCTATTCAAGACATCACCCGGTGTGAAACCCGAGAACAATTCACTAATAATATTCGCCGGGAAAGTTTTAAATCTTTTTTCATTAATATTGTCATCATTAAATAAACGTTTCAATGAGGCTTACGTGACTGGTGAAGACTATGATTGATAGAAATTACATTATCCAATCAATACGTAGTTAATGGTATTACTACAGAATATAACATACGAATGTTAGGATTTTCAGGGTTTATGGGTAAGGCTAGGGAACCATTCACGGCACAAACGAAATCCCCAAGAAATCTTCTACAACTCCTCTCCGGGCGTGCATAGGGAAGCACGATAATTTATGTCACAGTATATTCACGACGCTTTTACGAGAATTTCGCAGTCCTACTTCTAAACGCTCTTCTGAATTAAGGACCTAGTTACCTCTTAATGACTGTATTGAAACTTTTAATTTAAAAAATTAAACAAGAGGAACTGAAAAGCGCGATAATAAGAGATACCAAATAAAATTGTATAATAGATGAACATTTTGATTTCTTATGAAATATTGGTGGTAAACCTTGGGAAAAATTCCTTCATGTGTTTAAAAAGCCCAAATATTTGCCGATAATTTTAGGCACATATATGTACGAAGACATTACATACCTAGCCTATTGTATTTTATTGGTAGAAAAAAGAGTCATTTATCATCGGTAACCTTGGAAAACTTTTCGCAAACAGTTATATTTTGGTTCCCAAACGGTGCAAGCGTCGCCCGAGCCAGCAACTTATTCCGTCGACAAACTGACTTAAAATTTACACGAAATGTAATGAGAAGCATTCAAATTTGATGCCATATATCAGGCAAAACTTTAACCGGCAAAAGGTAATTAGCGTTACAAATTAGAGAGCTTTATACTGATATCCCTCATTAAACTAGCTCTTAATGACAGAATTAACGGCTGAATAAATTATGACCGCGAACTTGACATAGTATAACTGGCCAAATAACCTCGTTCCATTATCAACAAAACCATCAAAAACCTATTTAACCTCCAGCAGAAAAAAAAACTTTTTTCGACGCGATAGAGACGCGAAAACTCTCGTTTGCCCGCAAATAGGAATAAAAACGCCTAATCTCTATCTCCCTCCGATATCAGAGCCCCACGCACACACCAACCCGCGGATATTCTTAGAACCACCTCATGCATAATAAATGGGCGCGCAGGAGAAGGCTTTCTTCTCCGCTTTAACCTCCCATCTCTTAAAGACGCACCTCCTAAAATCGTTACCCCCCCGCTTGCCCCTTTTTTTTTTCCTCCGAGATTTCCCGCCTTCCGGCATTGTTTCCGCATCTTACGGCGGATACCGCGACAAGTTCATAACAAATTGAATTTTGATTGGCTTGTTAATAATGAAGGTAGAGACAGAGGAAGAGATAGGGGAAGGGTTGATGAGAGAGAGAGGGAGTGGGAGAGACGAGCGTTTGACCCGCTTTTACGCCGCAAGGTATCTCCCACTCCCTTTCTCAACTCTCTCCCTTCCCCTCCTCCTTCCACTCTCCACACCCCCTTTCAACTGTTCTCTCTCTCTCTCTCCACTCTTCCTCCCTCACCCGCTACAAAGTTCGCCGCACGCTTCCTTTGAAGTACATTCCCCAACTTGCCTCTCACGGCCTCTCTCACTCTCGCACCGCCTCTCAAATGATTTACGGTTCTATCTTTGCCTCGATTCTCAGCCGTAATAGGAAGCGTAGAAATCGATTTTTTTCCCCCGCGGAGTTCACTTTCGCCGAGAATGCGTTTTTAAACAAACCGGAAAAGAAAAAAATACTACTCTCGCGGAAAGAAAAATGTTGAATTCGGTGAAAATTTTTGTATCGATAAAACGCTTAGATGGCCTATCTCACTATTCATGAAAATATGCTTAAAAGTTATGTGAAAATAACTGACCGTTTACAAATTTCACTCTAAAAGCTTAAAATGATAAATCATAGGCAATCTTCATATTTGTTTGTTTTCATTAGCCTATTCATAAAGAGCCGATGAAGGTCTTTTACCATGAGGTTAATAGAGTAAACTATGACAAGCATTTTAATATACGAGAAATATATATATATATAAGTCCTATTTAAGTTGTCAACTTCATACCACCCTTTAACAGAAGTATTATAAAGTTACCAGTGATATTCATTTACATAGTATAGGCAAGAATAATTGGAAAAAAATAAAACTGTAATAATTTTACTGCCTCTATCTTTATATGTTCAAAAAAATAATCTGGTAATGTTAAATTTTATTTTACTATAAAAGTTATTAAAATTGATAAGAAACTAAAAAGACTAGATAGTATAATATGAAAATGTTTATGATTATTTCGATGTTGCGAATTCATTTCGGAAGTTATTATTGTTGTACGAGAAATAAAATTCTACTAGCAATAATGTTAATAGTAATCTTTTCATTTCATTTTTTATATAAAAATAAAAAATAATATAGATAAGTATTATGAATATATGAAAAGTAACGATGATATAAATTTTCTTAGAAATAAAATTAAGATGTTCGAATTTTTTAACATTTCTAGGGAAACTTCAAATGCGCATGTTAATACAATGGGTACGCGCGACGTTAATTATTTCCTTGTTGGAAACATTTTGAAAGCGAATGTATCAATTTCTTTTATATGAATTTTCACAGCAATCCCGAGTGAGTTTATAAGCAGTGCTTTCACTTTTAGAGTTAAAACTATATCCATAATATTTAATTTTACATAACAAAATATGGGCTTTGTTTATTACGCTTCCGATTCTATTAAGCGAAGAGAAATTGAATTAATGGTTCTCCTTAAAAGGCCTACTCTATAGAATATTGTTCATTCTTTTCCATTTTTATTCACATATATTTTGATGCCTTTTTTATTGCGCACGAAGTAATAGAGATCGATTCTCTATTCCAGCGTTTATAAAGCTAATAACTTTTAATTATCATCACCGTAACATTGCAGTGTAACTAATTTTGTTAAATCAACCGCTAGTGCTCGGCATAGGTGACCCTGGAACTAGCTATAGAAGCTTATGGCCCATAAATTATGGTAGATAGAAGGATATGCGATTTATAGAGCTACGAAAACTGAATAGTGGTATTTATGGCATGTTATATAATTTATGGGATTGCGGAAATATGAACTTAGGAATTTACGGCCTAGTAGATCCACCGTTCCACGAACAAAAACTGTAATTTAAGTAGGGCATTCACAAATGTGTTTGTGTCAGTATTGCTTTGAGTCACTTCTCACGAGCTTTTGTAGGCGATTTTTTTAGGTTACAATGTTGTCAATTTTTAAAATGGTTAACTTTATCATTTATACATATTATGCATTTAACCTTTTTCTTTGCCGCATCATGCAATAAAATATTTCGAAATGTTTAGTTTCAAAGGTTGTGGTCATCAACCGTATGCCCTCGAGCACAAAAATGCCCGCAGAAAGAAAATAATTCAACGTAGCGGAGAGAATTTTAAAACAGTCATGACCAACAAAAAATCAGATTATTCAGAATAATCCGTAATGTAATTTTTATAAGACAAACACTCTACTTTAAATGTTCAGTCTTGTCGTTTGAGGAAGATATACCATTGTTATTCACTACCCATTATAGTCGTAGTATAGATAAATCAATATGAGACACATTTACGCAATACTTATCTCAGTTCGCCTTAACAATGCCATGTAAACTGGATGAGTATTTCGGTATTCATTGTAGTAGATTATTTTAGTCAACGGTTTTCCCAACAGAACTCAATGACGTATTGTAACTTGAGACGTGTTGGGGATGACTGACGGAGATGCACTGTATCGGAATTGAAACTAAATTGAATTGAAATACGTTATGTTTTACTGTTCGTAAATTTTTAAGTGCTTATTCTGCAATTTGTTTTCAGCCATCAGGATACCTCGACAATTCTCTAGCGAACATAGTCGAACAGTTCAACTCAATTGAATACAGAGGTTACCTGAAAAAAAATCAATTACTCTTTAGACAAATTTCAAATTGTTTTTCAGTTAAATACTCAAAAGTAAAGTGACACTAGCGGTTACTTGATAATGGCTATTTTTTTAGAATCCTCATCTAAATAACTCGACTGCGGGAGAAAACCTCTATCCTATATTTAAACGTACGAGTCCTTTCGTCGCTATTTATTTTTTACACACTTTTCAAAATGCGATCACAAATCGCTGAAGAGCGGTCCCGTCTTCACATCCGATACCGCCTATTTTATCCCAATCTCCCGCGAAATGTACCTTGACGAGAGACCTCGTGGACTTTTTTTGTATGGGTAGGGTTTCCTGAAGCCCTTTTACCCCACGATCTCTTATAACGGCCTTTCACTACCCGTCTGCCTTTCTCGGTATATGGCCATCGCAGTCATGGAGGCCGAGGGGTGAAAAGGGGACGAGGAAAATTGGGATGAATATAAGGAGGAGGTTGGAGAAGGGAAACTAATTTCGTCGGAAACGGACGCACCGTATAACAAGGCAGAAACTCAGATGAACGGATCGCAGGAGGGGAGAAGGGGGGGGGGGGGGGGGGGGGGGGGCGACGAAACGGAGAAAGGAGCCTCGGGATAGGGCAACTTGTGTTTGCGTGTGTATGAGAGAGAAAAAAGTGAGAGGACATGTGTGGACAGTCCAAATTTAAAGGGGAAGCGAAGCGTTGGGAACGCAATGAGCCGCCAATGTCAAAAGTTAATATGAACTTCGAATCCGTAACAACAATCGCCAGTAAATTACGCTCGAAATCCGACGCATTTTATTCACGACGAGATTCAGTTGAACATTCGATGACGGGGTCGCCCTTACCTGGAAAAAATGCCAGAGCATGGATGCCGCCATGTAAGCTATACGACAAAATTAAACGTAAGAACGCTAAAAAGTCACTCAAATAATGAATGGTGACTAATTTAACACCGGGATAAAAATTATGAAAGAGACAACGGTAGCGGCAGCAGCAGTCATAATTTTCTGAATAAAAATCTGGTTACTCTCGAAAGATGACATATGAAATTATAATAACGCAAATGGATTATTTAAAGACAAAATACGATTCTTTCCAACCAATTAATAAATTCTACGTAATTTTCACAGGCCTTTAATGAACATTACGTAGGCGAACATTATATTACACAAAAAAATACTCGTTAAGTTTGTTTGTATGAAGTAGTGACGTTCATGAAGCTTCCTTCCGAAAGAGAAAGTTAAATGCATTCTATTCGCAAATAACCGGTAAAGCCATTATAAGTGGAAAGATGAAATTTATGACGCTTTTTGGCTAACTAATATTGAAGTCAAATGAAAAATCAGATAAGAATAAAAGTCAGAGCGTAAATTTTTTTAATGGCTGCCTGTGTGCCTGGAAGGTTTTAATGAGGCGATAAATCTAAATTAGTCATTAAAATACACACGTTCAATTTTATATTCCTCTAATTCTTTTACTATCCAGTTAGTGCGCGGAAAGATGTTACAAATTTCTCTTCATTCTTCTTTTTTTATTTCACTCAATTACCGAAAAATTATCGACGGAGAATTTTTGGCGTTGATTTCCCTATTTTAATTAAATTCTATCAAAATTCTAAAATAAAATTCCATAAATTTCGTCCGCCTCTAAAAATGAAAATTAATGGAATCTCCTGCGAAAACTTCCTGTCATCATTTTATAAAATCCTTTCCTGTTAAAGACGCGTCAAATCGAAACGAATCAGAAACGGTTACAAAATCAATCAATCAATTGGGGGGACCTTGTGACTTCAAACGACTCCAGCGCTAGAAGGCTTCTCAGTCTAAATCACAAAGCAAGGGAGGAGTGAAACCCGGTGCCGGCATTAGCCTACTCTTAACGAGAAACACCAAGGGGACCAACGGCTTTACGTCCCTTCCGAAGGACGGGGCGCTGATTTGCGTGTTCTCCACATAACCACGCAAATGGGGAGCCGGGCAAACCGGTTCGCACCGAGTTTGCTAAGCGTAGCAGGCCAGCGCCCGCACCACTACGCCACGACTCCCCGAGAATGGTTACAAAACAAAAGCGCATACCTCATCGCCTCTCCTTAACTTAATAAAGCCCGTCGTGTTAACGCCAACCCCCTCCTTGTTTTCACTATCACAACAACATCGCCAAGGCAAAACAGCATCGCGTGTACGCACTTTCAAGTTTAACCCAATCGTTGACGAAAAGGGAAGGCGCGCAGAGTTGTCGTCGGTAAATCAAGAGAGTTCTGCTTGAATTATACCCAGCGGTTTGACAAAACTAGATACGCCCAGTGATTCCGAGTTTCAGGTAACCGTGACACCTTCAAGACAAACAAAGCATCACGGGAATAGGAAGAAGATGAGTGGGCGGTGAAAGAAGAGAGGGGGAGAGAGACCGTTTCCATGGATGTCAAACAGAAGACGATAATTTTTTCAGGTAATTATCTCATCTTAAAAGGATGTGGAAGTGGTAGAACGTGTTGCTAAACGGATTGGAAAGATAACAGAGATAAGAGAAATGAAGGAGGGTTGACGGTTCATCCACGGACGGGTACAATATTATATTTTAGAATGTTGAGTTAATCCTATGAATTTAACACAAAATCGTTCAGTTATCTTTGTTTTTTTATGTACTGTAACGTTATATCGGAACGAACTACGGTATAAAAAGTTACGTGTATAGATAAGTACAGTATAGTACAGATAAGAAAGTATAATTAGATGTGAAATGGTTTAAATGAAAAATCATAGTGAAAAAAAACATGTTAGTATTTTACAATAGTAAATGTACAGTTTTGAATTACGTCTAGACTGTAAGTTGCTTTAACACGACAAAGGATGTTCGAATAAATATAGAGTAGAATGTCAAATTCTGAGATAAAGATAATGAAGGTAGAATGTCGTTTCCCAAACGTTATTGACTGATTCCGGCGGCTTTGCTGTATATTTACTTTCCATAAAATAATAACAAGGCTGATTTCGAACATAAAATTCATATATATCCAACATTTTTGGGTATTGTAGTCAGAAACCCACCAACGCCGGTTTAGTCCTAAATTAAAGTTTGGAATTTCTCTCTACTCGATACACTATCAAATACATTTACGCTTTTCATAACATAAAAATACCTCTAGAGTTTCAATAGAATCACAATTTTAAATTTTGCACTACGAGCGCTTTTAGCTTACAGTAAATGTAATATCCAGGAGTTACTATTCAAAGAATAATACGTTTTTCCGTGACATATTAGCCAAACATCTTTCGGCAATAAATGTGTGAATGAATACGGAGAGAGACAAAAAATATTACCATTACGGAAACTGACATCGTGAGTGAGATACAATTCATTACGCAATCTGTGAAGAGAATCTACGTTGCGGCAAAATTAATCTCCGAAACCTCTAGTTTGTGGTAAATGAGTAATTGGTTATTATCCTTTTAAGAGGAGAGGTGTGAACGTAGATCCTTTGGGCATTTCGGAAATTGGAAACAGGTGGAGACCGTGTCTGTGAAAAAAAAGCACGAAACTTGGCGAAAGTTCTAAAGTTGTTGAGATGAGCATATATGAAACGAACAAGAAAAGAAAGGTGTTTAATAGTTTCTCGAGTTAGTAATTGGAAATTTCACGGATGAGTAAGCGATAATAATTGCTATTGGGAGAAAATTGAAGTCAGAGGGATGGATAAGGGAGAGGACAGATAAGCTTCTTGTTAACTAAGGGACACTAAGAAGATGTCTCTATCACCAATATCTTTCTCGTAGTACTACTCAAGTGGTACAGTAGAAAGTTTACTATTCTTACTCGATTTCATATAACGATAAAATGTTACAGGGGACTGTTCTGAAATGAGAATTTCCTAAGACATTCCAGTTTATTTAACCATGTCAAAATGACATTCGTAATGTCTATACTAGGAATTTTACAAAAGTAATATAACCTAGATATTACGATTTAAAAAATATTACGTTAAATAATAATGACAAAACTATTAAGGTAAAGTCGGGACAGACGCCGCGGCGGGACAGTTGCCGCACTGTTCAGAAAACTATGAAGGAGGGGAGGTGATGCGCGCGCAGGCCATTGAGGTTATGGCTCGAGGTGAAAGTAGGTGCTGTTAAGTTTTTGTCCAAACTAGTGGGAGAATTAGCAAAGATATTGAAGACATTTGCATTTTGGTGTACAGGGTAAGTCACCAAAGTTTTCTTGCATTCTTTTGAATTAACGTTAAATGGTAGATAACGACGTAAGTCTGTGTAACTCGCGTACACGTTGTTTAGAGGAGTCCTTATAGGTTAGGTTTAGCTGCACGCTGACATATTCCTCCACCTTCCCCGGCTGTAATGGCGGTGCGGCATCTGTCCAACCACATCGGGACACACGCCGCATTGTCGCTTCGGGACAGATGCCGCATATCGACGACTATTTGAACTATCGGTCATTGTAACGTTACAATTGGTCGCTAATTTCGGTTTCTTTTTTATTTAAGGAAAAGTGCGGAGAAAACGTATTAGAAAAACCGAAAGAGGGAAGTGGATGGAAAATGATTTGAGAGAAGCTGTGCGACTGGTGGAAGAGGAAGGCTATGAGAAAAGGAAACTGAAAAATATTCCAGAAAGAAAATTCAGAAGAAGAATCGCAACACGTAATTTTGAGATAACGGAATGTGGGCCATCATCGTATTTGGGCAAGGATGCAGAGAGGAAGTTAGTTGCTCATATTTAAAAAAAATGCAAGCTTCAGGTTTCGCTCCAACGACAACCAACCTGAAGAAAATTGCGTTTGATTTGGCAAAGAAAATGGGCTTAAAGAATAAATTCAATGCAGAAAAGAAAATTGCAGGGAAAGATCGGTTCCTTTCTTTCTTAGAACGTAATACAGATCTAACTATCCGAAAAGCCCAAGGAATCTCCCTTTGCTAGAGCAACTGGAATGAACAGGGAAGAAGTGACCTTATGTCAAACACTCTTATTGAAAACGATCTTATAGGGAAACCTGGAAACATCTTCAACGTTGATTAGACCGGACTGCAACTTAACAACGAACCAGGGAAGGTTCTGGCCGCCAAAGGGAGCAGGGACGTCGACGTTCTCACTTCCGTTGAGAAAGGAGAAACAATAACAGTCATTGCATGCTGTAACGGTGAAGGAAGTTTCCTACCTCCTTACTGTATTTATAAAGAGGTAAATAAGAAACAAGGAGCTGAAGACGAAATGCCATCAGGTTCGGTTGTTGTGATGAGAAGAGAGTCTGCGTATGTAAATACCGAAATTTTTATGGACTGGTTTGCAAACCATTTTATTCCGAAGAAGCCACCAGGACCTACATTCCTTCTACTTGATGGGCATGCCTCCCATATGATTTCTTTTCGCTAGTGGAGCTGGCAGCCGAAAATCAAGTCACAATAATTTGTCTACCGAGTCATACGACGCATTACTTCCAGCCGCTCGATCGATCATTTTTTAAGCCCTTGAAAACTTATTTTAAAGAGGCTTGTCGCTCTTGGGTTGTGGCCAATACGAAACCAGCAGAGAAGACAGAAAGAAGAACTACAAGACAACAGTTCGGTCAGCTACTCAACAAAGCGTGGGTCCGTGCTGAAACTGTCCAAAATGGAGTGTCTTGGTTTAGGGCAACTGGAGTCGTACCACTTGATAGGTCTGCCATTCCCGATCACGCATTCCTCTCAGATGGTCGCCAAAGTGATGAAAATGGCAGACCTGATGATTCAGATTTGGTCGTTGCTCAGCCATCAACATCGCACTGCAGTGCTACTGTAAATGATGGTTCTGCAACTAACAATCAAGAACCACAGCTCTCAGCTACCCCTCACGGAAAGGGACACGTTCCAGATGACAAACAAAAAAAAAAATACTTGACAAGATATCGCCCGCGCATGTACTAACTAAGGAAAACATATCAAGACGAAAGCAGTCAACAGTTAACCTCACTTGCCAAGCTTTCATCGACAGCAAAAAGAAGGAAGATCACGACAAACGGAAAACATGAAAAACCCGAACCCAGAAAAATGAAGCAAAGCCTGTGAAAACTAAAGTTAAGGGAAACGTGACCAGCCAGACTAAGAAACAGAAACGACCCAAAAGGCGTCTGTTTGATGAATCAAGTTCAGAAGACGAAGAGGATGCTGCCATTTCGTCGCACAGTAGTGACGAAGAAATAGATTTCCATGAAGATGTGTCGAGTGCCTTGAACTTGATTCTGAAACAAAATCAAATTCCGATTGGATAAAGTGCACTACATGCTCTCGATGGCTGTACGAGTCGTGCACTCTTTATGTCAATATGTGTTGTTTGTGTGGACGTATGAAAAACAAACTTGAAAAACAAAAGTCTAACTTAGTGTAAAATCCCATAGGCCATCTGTCCCCCCTATGTGCGGCATCTTGCCTCCTACTTTTATTTTCTCACAAAAATATAAACTTGACAAAATGTTAACATTTTTTTCTTAATGTTTTTTTCAATTATAATCTTTTCAATATTAAAAAACATTTCACCATGATCTGTTTAACTCATATTTTTATTTTTTTGTTTATGATTTACAGATGTTCTTTAAAACATGCGGCGTCTGTCCCGACTTTACCTTAAATTCGTCGGTAAATTTAAGCACAAATAGATAATATTTTCGTATTAACTAAAATAAAATCCGAAATGATGAGGTATATTATACACGCACGAAATAAACGAAAGCTCGGTTTATATAAAAAGTTTCTTAAATGAATTTAAATGCACAATGATATGTTGTGGAAAGTTTTCCATTAAATGTTTAATAACGAATTTCAAAAATAATTCACAAATTCTAACGTTTAATATTTACAATTAAAATAATAATCAATTTTCGTTAAAATACATTCTTCATCGTTTATCCATTTATATCTCAAATTTATTAGGATATTAGTTTATTAATGGCTTACGACAGAATTTCATTACAATACCTTTTTATTTTGTACGTTCCATTAGCGTAGGATATTGAATGACTATAATATACATTCACCATACAGGAAGTTACCTCGAAATCAGCGGAAAATATCTCTAAACGCAATAAATAAACCGATTTTGTGAGAAAATATTAGGCTGATGAAATAATCATACGATCATTGATTATTTAATTTCATAGTTTGCATAAGTTTATTTATAAAATGTTGTTTTCATCAAATAAAGAAGTGTATGCGCGTGCATATATGTATCTGAGTGTATGCCAAGCCATATATCATTCTAACTTATTAACATGTTCACTAGAGAATTATAGAGCTCGTCTTTCGGGAGAAAACTAATTAAAAAATAAGTACTAGAATATCAAGAAACTTAACAAAGTACCTAACTTAGGTATCTCCAATAGCCATAACAAGGTTTTGAAAACTGAAGTAATTATTCTTGATTCCTATATTATTTTTATGAATTATCAGAAGTATTAACTTCGATCGATCCTCGAAAATGTTTAAACAATATCAATTGATTTTATAAGAACATATAATTTAAAATAATCTTTAAGAACGAATTCCTGGTATGGCGTAGCACTTTAATCGTAAATATAGCCCACTTTTTACGCGTTTTCTATAAATAACCCATCGATTTACACCCAGACGTAAATCTCACGAGACATCCGATAATATGGTCGAAAACACCGCTATCTATGTACGGCAGTAATTAAATCAGTGCGAATTGGCCCATCCCCGAGTAACAAGACACCCGACTACCCACACTCCATTCCTCTATTCCCCCCCCTCCCCCCTCCGAAACAACGGTCTCTTCAGTTGCAAAAAAAATTGCAGGAACGAAGAAATTATAGAAAGAAAGATAGGTTAGTGAGCCATAAATACCTCTGAGATTGAACGACGTGGTATTCTGAGAGGAGACGCGAATAAATTTTATTTTCCCCTCACACCCTCCTCTTTCTCTCTCTCTCCTTCCACTCTCCATTTTTTACCCCCTCCTTGTGAACCTTGCCTCCTCCGCGAAAACAAAAGCGCAACAAAAACTTGATACGTGAGGGAGGATATAAATCTTTCCTCCCACAGCGACACAACTATAGGGCCATGGAGAGAGAGAGAGAGAATGGGACGAGGGAATATAGAGGCCGTGATGTGAAGAGGCGGTGGGTGGCTAGGAAGGAAGCGAGGAAAAAGATGAAGATGTACTTTCAGCCCATTTCCCTCCTTGCGTCTCATCTACTTTCCTCCCACGTCTCATCCACTCAGCCTTAAGCAGTAGACAATTCTAAAGCCATTGCTCTTTCATTTTATCCATGGAAATGGGTGAAGAGGGTTTTTTTTTAAAGGGAGAAGAGAGAGAGAGGATTGGACGTTTGCGGTATATTAGATTTGCTCTTAGATGAATATGTATCAACTTCGCTTTTACTTATACATATCAGAAGCTTATATTTTATTATTTAAAAATTATTTTATCTACAAAAATGAATAATTTTTAATTCGACATAATGGATAACGTGAGCTGATCTATGGAGTGAAAATGAATAAACTTCGACTTTAGTTGCATAAACTATTTCAAATCATCTTGCCTCATAGTTGAATAAACGCTGAAGATGATTGTGTATCAATCACATTCCGAGGTTTGAAAAAAATATGATCAACTTTGGAAGATTGTTTTCAATATCTAGCAGCAAATGAATTAAAATATGCAAACAATCCCTTTTACGAAGGACTGGTAATATACAAAATACTATTTCATAAATACGGTTTTTCACCTATGGTAAAAAAAACAGCTCGTAATAAACGCATGCTATTCGTTTGAGATAATTTAAATACGGCAATAAGACAAATATTCTCTTTCAATGAATTTTCAAACTGAAAAAGGAGCAACAAATTATTTCTTCAACTTTACGTCAGCGTGTGGATTAATCATTACGCCGCATGTTGGAGAATTTTTTTAAAAATTCGCGTGGCATCCATTATTCTTGAGCGCGATAGGAAATCATTGGTGAGCTAATTGGCATAGGAGAGAAATATGAATGCATGAATCATTTTCTATTAACGAGATGATGAATATGATCTCTTCTAGGTTAATTATGGACGGGGTGGTAAAATCTGAACTAAGATATTTCAAAGCTTATTTAAAAATATAGTCATATTTAATATCTATTTCCTTTGCTTTTATGTAAAAAATCTCATTTCAAATATATTTTTTCACATATTCCAAACACTGGAATATAATCATATTAATTTCAAAATGATAACAGTGTGCCAATTTTAATTTACGTTTCTGAAATTTTTAGATGGGGTATGGCGAAAACGAAAATTTCCACATATTTTATGTGTATAAAAAACCACTCCATAATTTTAATTCCAAATTTCATTATAGAGATAGATACTATTTGAAACTATTCGCTTTTAATAAGAAGACCAATACGTAAGGAGCGAGGCTGCATTTTGAAGTAATCGAGATGATTTAATTACAATAAGAAGATGATGTAAAAACACAAGAAAAAATCTGTCGAGCAGAAATTTCGTGCAAATGGCGATTATTACACTGATGGTGAAAAATGTAATCCATTTAACAAGGAAGTTCAACTTCGAAGCGTTATCTCATTGAAACATAATATCAGAACTTACAAAAAATAAAACATTTTATGTATACGAATAGCGCGAACATTGCACATAAAAATCTCGACAATAACATTTAATCACGCGGATGCCAAAAAAAGATTCACACTCGTAAAAGCACTGCCTATAAATACAGGTTATACGGCAAAGAAAACCACGATTAAAAGGAGAACGAGATGGTCCCACGCAGGAGGAATTCGGTCGTGTTTCCGACCCCCTTGCCAGCGAAGAGGCATGGTCCCTGTTATTCTCACGTCACTGCGCAAGAGGTCCCACTAATGAAAACGCTAATAACACACTAGGCCACTAGCTGTCGCGCCGAAAGAAGGGTCAGAATGGACAGACAGTTTTAGAGGGAGAGAGAGATAGAAAGAGAAAGTGATTAGCGCGGTAGGTTATGAGAGGAGAGTGACAAGCAGAGGGAGAGAGGAGATAGTGAGAGCGGTGATAATGTGGGGATAAAGAGTAGTGGTTAGGATGGAGGAATGGAAGGGAATAAAGGACTCAAAGGGAGGAAATTTTGACACTAAAGAAGAAGGGCGAGAGGATAAAGAAATGAGAGGGATTTTTATTAAAGGATAAAAGTGAGAGTGAAGGGCAAAGAGAAATTCGAGGGTAGAGTACGTTATTGAGATAATAGACAAAGAAAGAAATAATGCCACTGAACTAAGACACTGCGAAAAGAATAGGAAAGAGAAAATGTGAGTGAAATCAAAATGGCCGATAATGACAATCAAATACGGTACAACGGTAAAAAAGAGACGTAGAATGTTTATCAGGACAAAGATAAAGGGCAAGAGAGACCAAAAAGCATTGATATTAGTGATAAATAACAAATTGAATGCACCTGAGTGAAAAAGTTATAAATAAATAAGATAACAAATGTTAAGAATTTGAGCGGAAAAGAGTAATGTTGGCATTAAACCCAATAGAGAAAAAAATGTAAATCGAAGGGGTAGACAAGAGTTAATGAGAAGATATTGGTGAAAGGTGTTAGACACATGAAAGAAATAAAAACAAACTACAGGAGTAGAGATATATGGCAGATGTACAGAAAATGGAGAATTCATAAGTGCATAACTCAGAGAGAGAGAGCGTCGAAGAAGTTTGGTGGAGAACTTCGTGGTGCGGAATTCTATGTAATCTTGGCCAACTCGTCGGCACTTGAATTTCGTAATACTGAGAGTTGCCGTTGTGCCAAAACCAAACTCTTTTACCTAATGTTTTAAAAATATATAGAATTTCATGCTGCAACACCGAGAGGACACAGTAGCCGAACATCTCTATATTATATGATAAAAAATATTGAAATATCGATTCAAACGCCGCATAAGTTCTAAAAACAAATTTAAAATTGACTAAAATAGGGAATGACATATTTAATTGTGGGACTTTTATCAGTTCTCTTATCTTCAATGATGATTAATTTGTTCTTAATGGATGTAATATGTATTTAGTTCAAAGAGATATGAAAAACATTGGATAAAAACGTTTAAAGTCGGCGGAGCATTATGGCGTTCTGGTTCCCTAAGCGCTACATTAAATCGGGGCCCACCATTTCACCACAAAGACATTCTATCCTTCACTTAAAAAATAGAGTAAAAAAATTTTAAACGTAATTACGTTTACAATTATTGTGTTTTTGTCGACTTTTGATAATCACACTACAAAGAAACTGAAGTCTGGAAGTCATAGAAATGCGAGGCTAGCGTCTAGTGCGCCCATACCATAATGCATCATTGTCTACAACATAAAAAATAGATGATGGGTTGTCGGAAAAAAGGATCACTGCCAAAATCCTTTTTTTTTTAATAATTCGCATTATTAAAAAAAAAGATTTTGTAATATTAAAAAAACATTATTCTTGCTCGGTTTGCTTAATATGCTTTTTAGTATAGAAACTAAAACGATGTTTTTTTACGGATCTAATAGTTTCCAATGTGTTAAGCTTAATCATAGAAATTTTTACCGTTACCTATGGTTTATTTGAAGCACATAATTAAATCTGCATCGTCCGAAATTTCTATGGGACGCTAAATGTTATGAAACTGATTCACATACACCCATCTCGTTGCATTCGAAAACGAAATCCCTGTAGTAGGAAATAAATGTATGATCATTCGTTCCATATATACATACATACATATATATATATAATATCCTTTATGCACAGCACGAGTCTGGAAAGCACACACACCGAGGCCACATTTATTTTCCGGTGTTGAAGGTGAGAGAGATGAATGTGTTCGTGTGTGAGAGCGAGAGAGATGTCGACGGGATGTGACAGCGGCATTCTCAGTTAAAAGAGAAGTGTGTATACGTGTGCTAAGGGATAAAAAGAGAGAGAGAGGTGGAGAAGGATGGTGGCGATGTAATGGAAAAGGAAAAGGTAATGGTCTACTTGAATGGGATCGGTGGAGAGGAAGGGGGTGGGAAGGATGATGAAGAGGATAGGTTCAGAAGGGAATGTCAGGTGTTGAAAAGATAGATAGATAGATAGAGAGAGAGGTTAAGAATGAGATATCCCGAAAGTGATGCATCGCGGTGAAAGAAAATGTGAGTGCATTGATGGCGGAGTGGAGTTGAAAGAGAAACTGAGATAAGAATTCCACGGATGAGAGCAAGTTTTTCCCAGCTTGGACAATCTGGCGGTGTTCTTCTATCGCACGTTCAAATTGTACGCGCCAGCTCAAGGCACGTGACTTTTTATTGCCAATTGAACACGTTAGTGATAACTGTTTTGTTTGTTTTATTATTTATTATTATTTTTTAAAAATTATAGCCGGTATTCCACCTACAGAGTTCTTGGAGCCCTTCACTTCCCACATGGGTCTCTTCAAGGCTGTACAAAGTTCTTCATTATTATCTCTACTTAAATGTATTTCGTATTATCATTATTTGTATCAGTGTTATTCCTTCTCACTAATAGATTATTGTAAATTTCTCATAGCTGAATTTTACAAAACTGCAATTTTGTAAATAGCAGAGTATTTAATTAATAGATAATTAAAAATCATGGATGAACTTTGACACCCGGAAATCCGGCCAATATGTAAAGTGTTCTTTATAATAATGATGATATATTATTAAAAATAACTGGATGCTTGAAAATGTATTAAACTCAGAGATTTAGCATAGAAAGAGTGAGTTAGAAAGAGGCGTGACCAGAGACAAATCTGCAGTTACAGCGATAGAAATGGAAAGTATTTATTCCCTGGCTTCGATTGGCTGATTCCGACAAAAAATATCGGAGGAACATGTTCGTTCGCATTCCTTTCATACCATAATGTCACGAGTTGCATAACTGCATGAACAGCTTGGTGGTATATTTTATTACGCTACTGTATATACTCATTTTCTGAAAAATTGCTTGTACATTATCGTTTATAACATACGGATCCAAATTTGCAACAGTTTTAACCAAAATCTATAACATTGTTTATGAGTAATTCGACATTTTGTGAAAAATGACAGGAATAAGCTACCACCCAGCCTTATGCAAACCGGTTCATTTCAATAAAGTTTCTATTCTGGAGGATACTATATACACTCGAATATCTTCTATACTTAGAAGCAAGCAAATACGTTGGAATAAAAACAATCGCAAAACAAAACTTGTTCAGATTCGGATGCACTTAAATGGTCCATTATCCGTCAGAATATCGAATTCTAACATTTTAGCGACCGCAACACCACTGAGCAAATATTAATTTCAAAGCTCAAATGAACAGAAAATTAGTTTCTGTTAATAATTTCATCTTTCCTAAACTGGCGTTCGCGTCAACCAGCAAAACAGATACGGAAATGTATTCCTCGCCTTAAATATTTTAACTGAGTAATCTAGCAGGGATTCAACTCAAATTTTTGATCGTCCTCTTTATTAATAAATAGGGTAGCTAAGAGGGATTTAGACATGAAAGATGCCGACTTTAGTTCCATTCACTATTTGTCTGCAAAATAAACTTCTTATTCACCCACTCATTAAACATGCTTCTCTCCAGCTATTTCGTGGCAAAAAAGTAAAATATTATAGTCTAGGTAATTAATCTCCAAATCTTACACGTTAACCCAAGATTTTATTTTCTGGACCTTCTAGTTGAATATATGAGGTTGGCTGAGTTTCAACTCGCGTTTATTCCCTAGTACTGCGATTCGTTATGACGAGACTACAGCGGTACGTAGGGTTGCCAACTCGTGAGGAGTTGATTACGGGAGATTTCCGCTTCATGGTATGGAAATTCCGAGAGAATCCGGGAGAAGTTTCATAATGATGAAAAACTCTTACGCGAAGTATGAAATTTGTATTATTTTTTATGAGAAAACATATGTGAAAATAAAATAAATTAAAACAAAAGCCTTCAAAAAGTTTTTATTCTAAGCCAGAGATATATTTTGGATTACTCTCTTCGCCAATTGTTTTTCAATTTAGATAAGTGGTAATTAATTCAAGGGTCAATAAATCAAACTATATTTGAACAACATTAGTCAACATTTTTTAGATAATTTATGATTCGTTTGGAAGGTTTCATGAAGTTGTTCAATACATCCCAATGACTTATGTCTATAAATTAAAGATATTCGTACCCCGTTGGTATTTTTTATCCAATTAACGGTCATTTTTCGTCCAAAAAATTAATTTATATTCGGCCAATGTATAATTTTTCTTTGTGACATAAAAATAATCAATCACTCAACCGATTTATCACTGCGTTTCAAAATTAAAATTTATCAAATTAACTTGACGTTCAGTTTAATAAAGGACAATAAATAATAATACCAGAAAATGATGGAAGAGTATCAATATAAACTTTTGAAGAATTCATACCCAATTCTTCAACATTTCTATTGCTGAAGTAAATCCTAAGCACTCATGCCTATGCATTCCTAATGTAAACTTAAGGCCATTACATGATGCTTCGATGAGCGACTTATTTTCGTCCCATCGTTATAGAAGGTTAAAATATTCAAAACCGAAATTCGTTGGCAATCATACACGTTATTGTCGAATCTCTCTCTCTCCCTCCCTCTCTCGCTTTCTCTCCCTCCCTATTTCACCCTATCGCGTATATATACAATTCCCAACCTCGTTAAATTCCCCTCTCAGTGCGCCTTTAACAACATCAAACTTTAAGGTCAAAGCAGGGCAAAAAAAAACCTAAAACGGTATCCAGATGTTGGTGCGGACGTCTCATTCGCCGCCGAGTTCTTTCCTTAGCTGCGAACATTTCCGCCCCATTTCGCTCCACCGCTCGATCCCAAGACGTTTCACTTTTCCGCGAGGACAAATATCTCGAAATTGTGATCCGCCGCGCACCGCCATTTCACTCGCCTACCAATGCTCTCTCCTTTCCGCTCACAATTTACACCTAATCCGACATCCATTCCACACGTGCGCATTTTTTCCTCCTATACAGGCGACAAGTTTTTTTTTTAATATATATAGATCACGCAGCCCATTTCCTTGTCGTACCAAACTCCTCTTCCCCTCTCACACTCTTCCCTCTCCTCTCTTTGCCGCTCCTCGCTCATAATCTCAAATGGTCTTGAAGGAATAATGAAGCGGAGAAGGTCCATTTCCTCACGACTCATTACGCATTCAAGTCACGTGATGGGGTGCTCCGTGCAAGGAAGCAGAGGAAAAGTGGGAGAAAGGCGCTGCGGGAAAACGGGAGAGATGGGCGAAGGGACGAGGAGGAGAGTCAAGGAAGGAGAGAGAGGCAAAAGGAAGAACAGGTTAATTAGTCACGTTGTTTATAACTCCGGGAGGGAAAAGAAAAAAAAGGAGAAAAATTTTACGAGGGTGGATTTGAAAGAAGAATAATAAAAAAAATAAGTTTGCACTCCGGCGGTAATGTCGGGCGTAAGGGTAAATTTGCAGTTTTAATTTTTTTTACCGGTCCGAAAAAAAGGGAAGTAAAGAAATTAAAATATGCCGGAGGAAAAGTAAATTCTGGTAGAGAATCGTCGGAGAATTTCCTAGGGGAAAAAGCATTTGTCTTTCGGTAAGAAGATTGCCTTACTCTTTGCCCCGTTTAATTCGTTCCGTACCTAAACTTTAACTCTACTTCTGGTCATGAAACCGTTCCTTTTTTTAACTGCCTAATTGCGATGTTTATCTCTCACATGCAAATACGGAATTTCTGCTTCTCTTATTCTATATTTGCCTCTTTTTTCCCTTTAATTCTCAATCGTTTGTCTTTACCCCATCATTTGCTCGCATCAATCTAAATCTTGTCATTTATTACACAAAAGTTTATCTAGGTGTTTCCGTCTACCTTTTTCTTTCAGCATAAAACCTGTCTTTATTACTTCCTTGCCATATTTACATTTTTTACCAGTTAAACTTTTGGCGTGCTATGTCCAACGTAAACGGGCAATATATCCACAATTTACCTTAATCAAAACGTTAAATATAAATAAAACCTATTAAATGATATTCAAATCGATTTTTAATGTATAGACATAGTTTCAACGGAGACTAGCTGTATTAAACCGAAGATAAAATTTCTATATCAAATAAAACTATATGCAAACCTTCACGATGAGTATACCCAATTGTTATGAGAAATATAATAAATAAAATAACAAATATAAAGTTTTAAAATGTGTCATAGCAAATCCCTTCAATAAAAATAAAGGAATCTCACCAAATATTAATATCGAATATTGCGTTAAACAATACTCAGAAAATCCTCTACTTTAATGAATTGCTTTTATTTTCATTAAACTTTAAAACTTAAAAATATTCCTTTTGATTTCATTCTAAGTAAACTAATCGCTGCGATTTTTCCGAAATTTATAAATCTTTATGATATTTATTTAAAAACACAAAGGTGTGTCGGGTAAATTAAAAAAAAGGAAATATTCAAATTATAATTTTTTATAACCTAAATAACGCTAAATACACATTTTCTCAGTCATATAGGATTTTAAACTCGCTAAAAGTATTGCTACCCTTTTCGTTAGAGCACATCATAAAAAAAGCAGAGAGAGCGTTAACCTCCATATAATTCCAAGCTATAGCCACTTTAAAATGTTAGGATTGTCCGAAAAGAGGTGAGTTGACGTTGGGAGGGGTAGAGAGGACAGTGGCGGCGAGGAGGGGGAAAGGATCTGGCGTTATCGCGTGGAGGAAAAAATTCAGAATATCACGTTCGCGCAACCACTGCCCTCCCTCTCCCTATCTCATCCTCTCGACCTCAAATTCAAACCCTTGAAATCCCATATCCTCGCCCTCTCGTCACCCTCTCCAATTGCAAACTATTATCTCCCGTCCCTTACGTTTCCCTTTTTGAACCGACCGAGGGGAAGAAATATTCAGGGAGGGGACAAGCATGGAAGTTAGGAAACCCCGTGAATCATAGGCAATTTGCACATCTCCAATGTACCGCGGGGGCGCATATTGCCCGGGCGCTCCGCATGGGAACCGGTAGGGTAACTGGGTCGGCAGACTATGACGCCTAGGGAGCAATTGCCGTCGGTGTGTTTTCCCTGTTTGCGATTCGGCTTAATTGAGAGACCAACCAAAGCGCAAACGCAGACACCTAGACAAACGGACAGGCGGGCAAACTCCAGCCTGAGGATATGGCATACTGAAAGGTCTCGGTTTGCACCATATCCTCGCCGTGAACAAATATAAAATGTCCGTGACTGTGTTTGAGCACTTGAAAAAAATAATAAAACGGTTCCAAAGGAGTATCCGCCACATTTAAACCGAGACCTTACTCGACTCGGAACGGGAGTACAAAACGAAAAAAAAAAGATTTATTTTTCAAAGGCAGCTTTTCATATGGCGAATGAAACCGAGCACGTATCTCCTTGCGAGTAAAAACTACGAAAAACCTATGAACTTTGATATTTTTTTTAACTCTGAGCTTAAAAAAAAGGTACGTAGAAACGAGTTCGCTTTAAAGTGACTCGGTGACGCCTCTCATTACAATCACTGAATATGCCGACGCTTATCCTTGTGGCTAATCACGGCAAGCTTCAACTGCTTTAAAATATAAAACGACTGACACGTAATCGTTATTACCTTTATAGAACAAAGCATTAATTAAGATGGTGTTATATATAAGATTATAGCACTAAATAGTGATAACACATGAAGGTCCAATCTTTAAATGAAGTGATTTAGAAAGGCGATATATTATTAAAGATATTGTTTCAATTCATAAAACTCCTCTCACAGATAGGGGGAAGGAAAGCACATTAAACTTAAAACATCCCAAAAAGTTAAATCTTTTTCAGTTATGAATAATATGGAGAAAAATAAGTGATTCCAAGAGACATACGTATTATTCATTCATGTATTTTTACGATATTCTACAATCCGGTGACAAATATAATTTTTAAATAAAATATACAAGGGTGCATGCTATTTTAACGCAAGAATTCAAAACTTATGCCCACTATTTATATTATTTTTTACAGATACTTGATTCGTTTTATATAAACTGGCACCATTTTCGAGAATGAGTATTTTGCTTAAGATAGATTAACCTATTACCTAGGAGGTAATAGTCAAAAGTCTAAAATCCTCTCGGGAGTCATAGCACTGAGAAAGAATCGATCACATACCCCTAGGATCCCGTTTCTACCAATAACGAGAAAATGCGTGAGAGGGGGGGAGAGGGGGAGGGGAACCATCGAGAATTTTTCAATCGTAAATGTGATATGAAACGAAATCCCGCATATTTTTTTCTCTTCCGCCAATTCCTTTATTGCCGAGTTTTCTCATCTGACAGCCTCTTGATCGAAAACTTATTTCCCGACAGGAGAAAAAAATATTTAAAAAATATAAAAAGTCGAGGAGAAAAAATCGGGGCATAGGTGAAATATTTCCTTCGGGGCGAAGCCTTTAGAATCGTCACAGGGAAAAGGAATCTTTTATTTTTTTTCCCTCCCTTCTTCTACCCACACCGGAAAAATGGAGGCAAAGAATAATAAAAGATCGCTGGAAGAATGATACCGAAACCTCCCACTCTTTTAAAGCCCTCCACTCACGCGTTTCAAGGATTCCTACGCGCGCGCACACACATTTACAAAGGCCAATTCATTGGCCACCATCCCCCTTCTCCGCTCATAGTTTACCACCTTCCCTTTGTCCCTTCTTTCCCTTTTTTCCTTTTACCGGTTTCCTTATGTCCTTTTTTTTCTTGGATTTTGGATTAAAAATTCGGAGGATAAAAAAATAAGGGAAATAAGAGGAGGTTTTGGGGGAGGTGGAATCAAGAAACGAGGAGGTGACAGGAGTTAAGGGGGTTGAGAGGGATATTAGGGGTGAAATACAGAAATATGAGACGAGATCAAGGGTGGGGTATTGAGACGTTTGAGGAGGAAGAATTGAGGAAGGGTTTTTCGGGCGAAAAAAGGCATTTGGAGACGTGGAGAGGGAGGTGATTGAGAGGGATAGAGGGAGGAAAGAGGGAAAAAAACATACACGGTGCCAGAGACGCGACGACGTCGCCTGATTTTTTTTATTACGTTCCAGTTTTTTTTAATTCGAGACGCAAGAGAGAACACAGAAACGTCGAATTCTTTGTTCTTCTTTAGATATTTTTTACGAGCGCATTCACGCTCGCCATGCGTGAAAAAGATTAGGGCATTTTCCTTTCATACTTTCTCGGAAAGAACTTTCTCCGTCACGTTCGGGTGAGTAATGTATGCGAGAAAGAATGCGAACCTATATACATACATATGTTACGCAAGCGAGGACGACCGCCACGAGAAGTGCTACCAGAAGCGGGACGGAGAAGGAGAGTACTAAGAGATCACGTGACGCGAGAGAGAAGAGTGTGTGACGGGACTCGTGGTAGCGTGGGCCGTGTGTTGGCTCGTGGAAGAGCTTCTGCTGGAGAGCAGAATGCTGGTGTAATTCGGGTTTAAATAAAGTTGGAGTCCCTTGGACGTGTTGTGTTATTTCGGGTGTGCCTCCCCGAGGAGGAAGTTGGAGAGTGGTGTAGTGTGTTCTGACAGAGCAGCGGCGGGATCGGGATCAGATAAGGATAAGAAGATCAAAAACCAGTTTTCGGAAAGGAGCACGTCGTGAGAGAGCCGACTGTTTGCCGATGAAGACTGTACCCCTCCGTAAGTACGTGAAAGAAAAGTGATTCCCGAGTGAACAATACCCCAAGTATAACTAGGGTTGTGAGCGTCGAAACAGACCTAAAAAAAAGCGAAATTAGCGAAAAAAAAGCGACCGCATGGCGTTTAGTGGGGAACCGGAAATGATGTATCCAGTGGCGGGAACAGGAGTAAGCGAGGCGTTCTTGACGCGAGCAGCGAGCTTTCCTGAGCTACCGAGAGCGATGTCGACGCCCTCTGTGACCCGACCAAAGAACCACTTAGCGCCTAGGGCGAGCGATAACGACATTGAACGTGAGATTCTACGACGAGAAAGACAGTTGCTGGAGAGAGAGCGCGCGTTGTTAGACCGCGAAAGAGAAATAATGGAAGCGGGACATTGTAGTACGATGGCGACAACTGTAGTTGCTCACCGAGACATGGCGGAAAGATTGTTGCCCGAGTTTGACGCGTCGACGACCTTAGGATTTACCGCCGAACAGTGGGTGCGGCGAGTGGAAGGGGTCGCTTCCGCGTATTCGTGGGACAATTCCGTATTGCTTACTCATGCGGTGAATAAGCTGAGAGGAGTAGCTAAATTGTGGTTAAATAGTGTCGCGGAAGAAGTTTATTCTTGGGAGACTTTTAAAGAAAGGTTACTTTATAGCTTCCCATCAACAGCTGATCAGGCCGATGTCCACATGAGTCTCACGAAGAGGAAGAAGCAGCGCGACGAAACCTATGAGTCATACGTGTATGCCATGAAAGCGATAGCGCGGCGAGGTAACATAGATAAAGAATCCTTGATTAAATACATTTTGAACGGCTTAGGTGACAAGGAATTAGTAAGGTCGCTGGCTTTGTGTGAGTTCAAAGATGTTGAAGGGTTACTGCTCAAGATAAAGCGCTATGAAAGTATTACAGAAAGAGCGAGATTAGGTGAAAGACAGTTTTTAGCTAACCGTTATAGTGTCCCAATTGAACCGCCAAACGAAGGTAATGTGGTGAGGAGAAATAAGCAGACAACGCAGGCGAGGTGTTATAATTGTAACGGCCAGGGACACATGGCTAAGGATTGCCCAGAACGACAGCAGAGCAGGCGATGTTTCCGATGCAATAAAGAGGGACACATGATGAAGGAATGCCCTCAGGGAACCCAAGTTAATAGACAGAATTTGGAAATGAAAAGGCGAGTCCAAAGAATTTCGGTGCCGAACGACCAAATTAAAGACGAATATTATAAATGGATAAAGGTTAATGATGAACAAGTTGTTGGGTTCATTGATTTAGGGAGCGATGTTGTGACCATGAGGCAAGATGTCGCTGAACAGCTAGGTGTAGAATACTTTGCGAGTCAAAAAAGTCTGATTGGATTCGGCTGTGGGAAAAGTAACGTAATAGGCTCCAAACAGTTAACCCTTGTTGTGGACGACGTAAGCATTGAGGTAGAAGTGCTTGTGGTCCCAAACTGTTCGCAAGACGATGCCATAATTCTAGGACGAAGCGCCCTAGACCAATCGGGGATTCGAGTTGAGAAGAGCTATCAGAAACTTGTAATTAGGAGAGAGACTGATGGGCAGGAGGAAGAAAGTAACTTCGAAGCCAAAGTTCGGAATGTCAAAGAGAGGGCCGGGATAGAAATGGAAGAAATAAATTTGAATAACGACCTGTCTGAAGAGGAGAAGGATGCGGTATACGAAATGGTGAATGAGTATCGAGAATGTTTTGCGAAAAATTTGAGTGAACTGGGTACAGTAGAGTCTGCCAGTTTCGAGATAGAATTGTTGGATAACCACCCTGTGAATTTAAGACCGTATCGCCTACCGTACGCCCAAAGAGCGACTATGCAAAAGGCAGTCGATGAGTTAATGAAAATGGGTATCGTGCAGGAGTCGACATCAGAATACGCAAGCCCAGCATTGTTAGTGAAGAAAGCTAACGGAGAAGACCGGCTGTGCGTCGATTACAGAGCATTGAATTTGAAGACGAAAAAAATAAAATTCCCCATGCCAGCCATTGAGGAACAATTAGACGCGCTTGCAGGAAACAGTTATTTTACCATTTTAGACTTGGCGTCGGGATACTATCAAATCCCTGTAGCCCCAGAGACGAGACCCTTGACAGCTTTTGTCACCTCAAGTGGACTGTACGAGTTCACAAAAATGCCTTTCGGAGTAGTAAACGCACCTGCAGTGTTTAATCAAGTGATGAAAAGGGTAGTGCGAATGACAAAACCAGGAGAGGTCCTAGTCTATATGGATGATCTGTTGATACCCAGCAAAACGGTGAAGGAAGGGTTAGAGAGATTAGAAAGACTGTTGCAAGTACTGAAGAAATTGGGGCTAGCGCTAAAAGTATCAAAATGTGAATTTTTCAAAACTAGAGTAGACTATTTGGGCTTTGAAATAACCAAAGATGGGATCCGACCAGGCGAGAGAAAAATTCAGGCAGTTAAAGAATTTCGAAGGCCGGAGAATGTTCACGAAGTGCGACAATTTATTGGTTTGACGAGCTTCTTTAGAAGATTTGTATTAGGATTCGCTACGTTAAGCAAACCGTTAACGCTCTTGACGAAGAAAGATACGGCATTCGAGTGGACAGAGAAACAAGAAAACGCATTTCAAGAGCTGAAGAAAAGATTAATCGAGCGTCCGGCACTTGCGTTGTTTGATGTAAATGCCGAACATGAAGTTCACACTGACGCCAGTAAGAATGGACTAGCGGGGATTATCTTACAGCGTCGAGAAGGAGAATCTCAAAAACCTGTGGCATATTATAGCCGACAGACGACAGATCTAGAGAAGAACTATCACAGTTATGAGCTAGAAGCGTTGGCAGTAGTTGAAGCCGTAGACAAATTTCGAATGTATTTATTGAACAGACCCTTCAAAGTTGTTACTGACTGTAATGCTTTAAAGACCACCATGTCCAAGAAAGAATTGTTACCGCGGATAGCGAGGTGGTGGCTTCGATTACAAGAGTATGATTTCACGATCGAGTACCGACCAGGACGCAACATGAGTCACGTTGATGTCCTCAGTCGAAATCCCGTGGGAGATTCCGAGGAACCGGATACAGCAGACTTGAAAATCTTCACGTTGCGAATAAATCAGGATGATTGGTTACTAACGATGCAGCTGCAGGATGTAGCTATCCAGAAAATACATCGTACCTTACAGCAACCTGCGGTCGCCAATGAGGATAGGCAGATCCACACAGACTATGTGCTGAAAGACAACCGTGTCTGTAGAAAGGTAGACGGTGGGGTCCGTTGGGTTGTGCCTAAGAACTCTATTTGGCGCATTCTAAAGGGAAGTCATGATGACATGGGACATTACGCAGAAGAGAAAACCCTAGAACACGTGAAGAGATATTTTTGGTTTCCGAAGATGAGAAGAAGGGTAAAGAAATATATTGCAGCTTGCATTGAGTGTGCTTATCATAAGAGACCGGGAGGTAAAAAAGAGGGGCAGTTGCACAGTTTAGAGCGTGTAGCCATCCCATTTCACACAGTTCACGTGGACCACTTAGGGCCATTCCCAAGGAGTAAAAGGGGCAACGAGTATGTTCTCGTGTATCAAGACAACTTTACAAAGTTCATCCTACTAAAGGCAGTGAAAACCACAAAAACCAAACCAGTGTGCGAAGCTATCAGTGAGATTACGAGCTTATTTGGGTGTCCTGAGCGTTTAATTACAGATCGAGGTACGGCATTTACAGCGAAGGAATTTGAAGAATTATGCGAAAGAAACCAGATAAAGCATATAAAGAATGCGACTGCTACCCCTCGAGCAAATGGACAAGTAGAGCGATCAAACGCATCCATTACAAACGCCATATCCACTATGTATGCACAAGAGGATGGAGGCGACTGGGACACGAATTTGAGAAACATCCAATTCGCCATGAATTCTATGTCAAATAAAACTACTGAGAAGAGCGCTTATGAGCTATTGTTTGCTTATAACCCAAGGAATTCATTGCAAAACCGTGTTATATTGGCGTTGCAAGAAAGCGAACTCGATGAGACTAGAGAGACCTTAGGCGAAGCAAGGGAAAAAGCGTTAGTAAAGATATCAGAGACGCAGAAAAAACAGAAGGAGCGTTACGATCAAAGACATAAGGTGCCGAGAGTGTACCAAAAGGGAGATTTAGTCATTGTAGAACGAGAAGCTCAAGCGACAGGGTGTTCGCGAAAATTAGCTCCGAAATTTAAGGGTCCGTATCTTGTCTCAGAAGTGCTAGCTCGAGATAGGTATTCTCTCATGGATATACCAGGGGCAAAGAGGACTCAGCGAGCGTTCAATTCCGTGTTTAGTGCAGACCGAATGAAACCCTGGTGTAAGCCCCCCCAAGGCGAAGTAGGAGATGACGACCAGGCCGACGAGAGCCAGGACGAGGGAGATGACGACCAGGCCGCGGACAGCAGAGGGAAAGAAGACGAGAAGCGGATGGAGAACGGCGCGAGCGCCAGAGGAGCAGTTCAACCGGAGGCAGACCGGACCGGGACCGAGGACGGCCCCGATGTCAGGAAAGGCCGACTGTTACGCAAACGAGGACGACCGCCACGAGAAGTGCTACCAGAAGCGGGACGGAGAAGGAGAGTACTAAGAGATCACGTGACGCGAGAGAGAAGAGTGTGTGACGGGACTCGTGGTAGCGTGGGCCGTGTGTTGGCTCGTGGAAGAGCTTCTGCTGGAGAGCAGAATGCTGGTGTAATTCGGGTTTAAATAAAGTTGGAGTCCCTTGGACGTGTTGTGTTATTTCGGGTGTGCCTCCCCGAGGAGGAAGTTGGAGAGTGGTGTAGTGTTTTTCTGACACATATATATATATATATATATATATATATATATATATATGTATGTATGTATATCTTTTATCCTTCTGTTTGTCTCGCGTTTATATGTCTCGGTAGTAAGTCTAGAATATTTATACTCTTGGTAGAATATCTTTATTATCAACAATTTTTCTAATAATCTAAAATTTCGACAATATAACTATTTACTCTACATGTAATTTAAAAAATATCAATTATTATACAAGATACTATACGCTAGTCAATTCACAGAACATTTGATAGAAATGATATGCCATATATCCCGTAAAAACTACACATATAGTATAACAAGTTAGGAAAGTATTGCGAAAGCAAATACTATAAGGCAATTTTTTTTAGAAAAATCTAAGACTCAAATATTAATGGTACCAAATTCTTGCCACATGTCGCTCTCATAGGTGGTAACTTAGACTGAAATTTTTGTTTCTTTAGATTGAGCCGTTTTAGACTGACGGGCAGACAGACAAAGTGAATACACAAGCGGATTTTTGTAAAAAAAAATCGATAAAAGTGATGAGAGTAGTCAAAAACATACACTGTATTGACTAACTCATAACTCTTTAAAAAATTTTTAGATAGAATGATTCATGACGAGGTCAACAGAAAATATAGTGATGCCACACGAGATTTATGATATTCAACGGCAAATGGATGATGTCAACAATTTACAATGTAAATCAACGACTAAATTACTATTGAAATGGAAATAATTCATCAATTTTCGAATAATATTATCAAATATATCTCCAGAAAAAAACGATATTTTTTATTATAAAATATAAAATGAAGTGTCTATAGCCATGAAATAATAATAGTTCGAGTAAGATATCAATGTAAATTTTTACATCATTCTATCCTAAACATATTGGCATACCTCTACCTAACAACAGAATAATTTTTTCTGTACCAAAAAAAACGAGCTACCCTGTGACGTTTGATAAAATACGCGAGGGCAATAAGTCGACACGACAAACCAATCAAAACTTGTCGGCTTTCGTGGGAAGTTAATGGCACATTTTTTCCTCCCGAAAACGGCTTCGGGAGGGGATGTAGAAAAAAGATAACTATCAAAAACAGAAGGAGATCGACCGGCGGGGAGGAAAAGGATATATATTCCATGAACCTCCCACAAACGTCGCATTTGGAAGAGCGGTGGGAGATGAAATGTGGAAAGAGCGTAGACGGTAATATGGATTCGAAAGGATAGCTCTCGAGGCGAGATATTGCCAACGGTTGCGCCGTAATGGGAGTTACACGAAATGGAAAAACGCGAAAAAGTATAATATAATATAAAAAAACGTTCCTCTTCTCTCGAGAGCGAAGAGGATTGAATCAGAGAAGTTGGAGAAAAGGATAAATTGATAAGGTCACGTGGTTTTTTCTCGGAGAAACTTGAGTGGTTTATGGAGAAGAAAACCATCGCGGGATGCTTGATAGCTTCGCGGCAAAGATGAGAAATGGCGATGGAAATAAAAATGAGGTGGGTGGAGAAAGGGGAAGAATTGAGAAAAGTAAAGGAATATGGTTCGAATGGGGATGACGGCGAAGAAATGCTGGAAGAGAAGAGTGGCGAGGAAATGGAGGAGAGAAAATAGTAGGGAAGGAAGAAAAGGAAATGGGAGAAAGATAGGTAACGGAAACAGACGGATGGATGGAAAGGGAGGAGAGGAAGAAGGATGAGTAAGACATGGAGGAAATGCAGGCCAAGTGGAGAAGGAAGAAGAGAAGGGGGAAGAATGAGAGGGAGATGAAGAATAATGGGGAGGAAGGTAGGGAAGCGATGAGAGTGGTGTGGGGAAGAAAAGAAGGGGAAGAGAGAGTTAAAATAGAAAGGAAAAGAAAGTGATGGTGGAGAAGGGAGGCGAGGGAGAAAAATAACGGGGAAAAGGTGCGGAGCGAGGGAGAAGATTTTTTGAACAATTAACTTTTTATGCAATGAAATATTTGTTTATATTATAAAATACTAAATACGCTACGTAATTTTATATAAGACGTTGCATGTATATCCTGTAGAAACTATATATGTATTACGTAGCCGCATAAACGTATCACGTAATATGATAATATTAGCAAAGTAATAAAGCAACTTAATAATATTTTCAGGGTGTTATTTGGCGTCTGCACGAATGAATTTTTGTCTTTCATCAAGATTCGGTTTCAAAAAATCCAATGTTAATGCTTCAACTATAATGTATGTATATATACATTAGTATTTTAAAATCACATGTAAGAACGAAGAATAGAACAAATATTTTCAAGTTAGTAGCTATGCGATGAACGCCAGGCCTACAGATAGGGATATGGTAGTGAAAGAATAAAAATTAAAATAACAGGTGAGAAAACAAAAAACTTAAATGTATCGTTAAGGTTTTACCGATGTAATTCTTCAGTTAAGATAATAATCACGTACTTTATTTTCCATAAAAAAGATCAAACGAGCCCCATTTCCTCAGACGAATTAATCCAATTACGTCAAGCTAGAAAATACATCAAACGTACACCCTGCGACTTTTATGGCGAATTCAATGAGTTAATAGGCAACAGAACACATGATGCTGAGTAAGGTATTGATGCGTTGGCCAGACGAAAATAGAACTTCCCTTTCTGTTTGCAAAGTACCGAAGAATTATTTTAATCCCCACAAAATGAGTGAAATTCAAAAACGCGGGTATGACCGTGTGAGGTGTAAAGGTACAAACAGCTCGGAGCGGAGAGCGTATACAACCAAACAAGGATACGAATTACATAAACGGGAATTCGAAATTAATTAAATTTTCATCAAACGGAAAAATGCGCAAATTTTTAACCCAATAGGAGGAACGATCTCAGTTCTTTGCAGGCCGTAAACAAACCATCGAACGCTTTTGATTCAAAAGCATATTAAATTAGTAGTTTTTATGTTATATTGTAAATGAATGAAAAACTTGTGCTGCGAAATTTGTATAAATTGCATTGACACTGTAAATAAATTTGGTTTATATCGAACAAAGAGGTGCATAAAGTTTAAAATGTTGCATACATTAAAAATGAGACTATAATTATTAATCTATTATAGTTACTTTCATAATACCCAGAAAATTATGCTTTCTCATAAGCTAGTATTTTATGTTTTATAATTATATTTTAATTGGTAAATATTATAATGAAACGGCAATTATCCCATTTAGATGCATATACTGGAAAATAATTTTAAAATCTAAGCTTAAAGCAACATAGCTCTTTGCATAATAAGTGAGAATAAAGGTTAACTCAATTTTAAAAGTTTAATACTCTCCATGGGCAATTCTCTTTTCCGTGAGAACCGAGACAATCTGTCCGCTTTTATATAATTTTTAGATAATCACTGCCTTCGAATTTATGTTTATTTCCAAGCAGTTAAAGTACAACTTAGCTCATTTTAAATTCATCGATTTCCAAAGCTTTCTACGATCTATTTGAAAATTTCAAAAAAAATATTACAAATTCTTTCGACCTTGAGAGCAGCCATCAATATTTGAACTGGACGCTTCCTTTGTCTTCTAATTCACTATTTGACTCATTTCCTTTATTTTTCCTTTTCAACCAACATCTTATTCACCAAATCTCACAAAACCACTTTCTTTCCAAAGACATATACGTACATATAGAGCGCAGGAAATTTCCGTCTACATGTTCGAAAATTTATAGAATACCGACAAAAGACTTTTAGGCGAGAGAGAAATAATTTTAGAAGTGTATGAGTTGAGCCCTCAAGACTCGATATAGATAGAAAAACGGGGAATGGACATAGGCAAAGAAAATATATCTCTCATCTCGTATTCATGCCCCTTATTTCTTTTTCTGAACCTCCTTCCGATTCGAAAATATACAAAATTGTAAATACGGATAAATGAAATAATTTATAGCCGAACTGATATACCTACGGTATAAGGGACGGGGAGATAAAAATGGCGGAGTGGCGAAGGGACGCGGATGGTTGCGAAAGAAAGGGGAGAAAACAGGCGTAGGAAGGATGCTAGTGCGGATGGGAGGTGCTCGCATATATTAAAGGGTCCTTGGATATAAATAAATATATACAGTTAGTCCCATAAGTATTCATACACTCCTATGTTTAAAAGAAAAGTCAATTTTTTTGCTTTAAAATAGATTATAATTAAAATGTTTGATTTTTTTATATTTATAGTATATTCATTTAATGGTTCTAATAGCTTTAATACATTATTTAATTTTTTATGCATTAACAAAAAAAATTAAACAAATTCGCTCGTTACCTACGTCCCCAACGTATTCATACACATTATTAACATTGTTCCAATTATAACGAAACTTCATTTATTCTTTTGTTAGGGTGTAAAGTTTGATCACGTGATATTTTAGCTTTGAAAAGTGTACAACTAAGCAAAAAGTTAATTAGTTTTTGTTGACATGGCGAACAAAAAGCGAGAAAGAGCAAGAGCAGAACTAAACATTATTATAAAATTATTTGAAGAAAAATCTTATAAAAATATTGGGGAAACTGTATAAAAGAGCTTTTGCAACTGTTAAAAGCATAATAAAAAATATATTGACACCAATGAAGTGGAAAATAAACCTCGGAGTGGTCGTCCACCAAAACTAAGCAACAGGGGAAAACGAAACATTTTGGTAAAAGTTAATAAAAACCCACATTTGTCCGCCCCACAATTGGTTGCTGAGTTTGAATTGAAGTTTGGAAAATCCGTTTTCAATGAAACTGTGGGAAGAGCTTCATGGAAAAATAATTTACATGGCAGATCAGCGAGAAAGAAATTTTTGATCTCGGAAGTTGATAAAACGAAAATATGCATTGTCCCTTGCTAAAGAGCACTTATATCAGCCACAAAGTTTCTGGAACTCAATTATTTTCAGTGACGAGAGTAAATTTAACATCTTTAGACTTGATAATAAACGGATGGTATTGCGAAAATCAGGTGAGACATTTAATAAAATAAAATTTGAAAGCAAATGTTAAGCATGGCGGCGGGTAAGTTCTCGTTTGGTGGTGTATGTGTCTGCTGTCGCCGTAAATTTAGTATTAATAGAAGGTATACCTCAATATTTTGAAAATAATTTAGCCATCAGTGCCGAAAAACTTGGTATTATTGGTCGATACACATTCCAACAAGACAACGATCCCAAACATACGGCTTGGGATGTTAAGATGCGACTTTTATAAAACGTCCCGAAAATGCTTAAAACACCACCTCAATCACCGGATTAAAATCCAGTTGAACATTTATGGACACATTTAGAAGAAAAAATAAGAAAACATCGCATATCAAGCCGTGTGGGGCTAAAGAGGATATTGAAAGACGAATGGGAAGCCATCCCACAGGAAGTCTGCCAAAATTTAGTTTCTTCTATGGCCAAAAGGCTGCAAGCAGTTTTAAAATAAAAAGGATATCCTTCCAATTATCAAAACGGAAAGAATGTTAGTTATTTTTACATTATTCAAGTAAAATGTTAAACATTTAACTGTATGAATACTTTTGGGACGTATGTATCAATCGAGCGAATTTGTGTAATCTTTTTTTGTTAATGCGTAAGGATTAAAATAATGTATTAAAGCTACTAGAATCACTTAATGAATGTACTGTAAATATAAAAAATAAATCATTTGAATTATAATCTGTTTTAAAGCAAGAAAAATCGACTTTTCTTTTAAACATAGGTACGGTGACAATTTTTTTCTGGAGGGGAATAAAGGACACCCACTGAAAATCATAGTACCACCTTCCTGGTACTCTCACGGACAGTCCGGCATTTACCTAATTCACCTAAAAAAATAAAGGACAAAAAGGTGTTTTGGATTTTTTTTTAATCTAAAGGACAACGCCCTAAAATAAACCACTGTCCTTTAAAATGAAGGATGAATGGCCACCGTAAACATAGGGGTGTATGGAAACTTATGTGACTAACTGTAAATAAATATTTAAATAAATATACCTACATTTAGATAAATGAATTTAAATTTCTATAATCCCGTTATGGTTATTTAACGAATTCTACCATTAGAAAAAATTTCATCATTGAAGTACATTTAAAAATAACTAAACAATGAAATATTTGTTTGAAGTTTGGAATTTTTAAGGGCCAAAAAATAAATATTTTTTGATTTTTCTCGTTGGTTTTGTCACTAAACCTACATACATACCAAATTTCAAGGTTCTAGCTCGTGTGGAAGTGCCTCATAATTTGTATCCTCCTCCTATATCCTATGTCAGAAATGTCAATATATTAGAGATTCATATTACTCTTATATAAAAGGCCAAGTTTGTGTACCAGTATTACACGCTTTGTTTACATAGTAACGCAGAAATGGGACTACTTGGGCCAGTCTGTGGCCTAAATCGGTACGTTTTTTTTCGCATACCGACCGAGATTCATTGTTATAACGTGCAGTATTCATCGAAGTTTGATTTAGATATCGGTAAGTCTAATATTTTATTTTGATTTGTTTAGAATAAAAATAGTATTATTTTGTGATAATTGCTTTGTAATCCCCACTTTAATATATCGTCTCTATTATTACGCAAAGCCAACTTTATTCAGAATAGAGAGAGACAATTAACCAAAGAGAGATTTCACAACATCTTTGTTTTCAAATAAATGCTGAATTAATTTTAAAAGGTTTAAAAAATGTGAAAGCCGCCGTTTGCATAGCGCGTCATTCAAATGAAAAGGAGCATCAAAACAATTTCAGAGTCCAGGAAGGATTTTCATGGTGCGGAAGACTATAAAAGGAAGCGGCTAAACAACTCTGCAGGTGCATTGTTCGAATTTATGCCCACTCAATACATTTTTATTTAATGTGTACCGTGCCAATAAACCAAATCACTCCCCGTCATTTTGGACGGGCACTTATACTAGTATAGTTATATAAGGCGGCGTAGATATGTGAGAAGTCGACAGAAAAAATTAGATTGGAGCTGAAAGGTTATGTGAAAGGGTGTTAAAAACTCAGGAGAGAGGAATGGTGAGGAGGAGAGAAAAGCCCAAAATTGTATTCGGAGATGAAAAAATGATATATTTTATCTTAAGTTGTTGCGCGGTGTTTTCGACAAACAGGACGTAAGTATGAGGGTTTTTATTTCATATTTCCGCGAGTGCCATAGAACGGAGATCCTGGTAATATTTTTTATTTAATAAACGCAGTTGATGAGTCGAGAACGAGGATCTGTTTACGCACGAATGGATGGTAATGTTTCACGAGTCTATAAGAGTACGTCTGATGGAATATACTCAAATTCACGCCATAACGAGTATTAAAAGTTTGCACTCCTCAAGTTGCTGGCGCCTGTTCTTCTGCGGAACAATATATCTAATATAAAATAGAGATTACTTTTTATGAGAGTCGAATAAAACGTAACATAATACTTCTCACAAAAATTCCATGATAAATACTTAAGTGTTAAAAAATTGAAAAATGTAATACTTATCTTGGGTGTCTTTAATATCCGCAACTTATAACCTTGTTATGGCTAAAGGGGATACCAAAAAAAATTACTTAATTTTTCAGTTTTTGGTACTATACTTTAGTGCTTCTTCTGGAATGTATTTTCGCCCGCGAGTCGGGCTAGACAATTGTCTAGCGAATCCAAGACCAAGTTCACATATTCGACGAAAATGTAATCTCTGTATGAAATGATACCGAAAACTCGGTGTTGCAAAAGAACAAGTATTTCCGGTAGGTGAACACAATACATGCGAAAAAAACCTTAATATTGCTGTTATTTTAGAATTTTCATAAACTGTTGGCTGAGTGATCAACATATTTATCATTCTTTGAAATATAAAAATATGAAAAGGTACAAAATATTTTCTTACTCTTTCCAACTTTTAAATCCTCTTTTAACGAATGGAATTGACGGATAATATGCAAACGTTTTATTTCAGTATTGCTCTGTGATAAATAATAAAATTAATCACTAAATTTTATTGTAAAAAATCATACCCACGCTTTTAGAAAAATCCATTAACGCCTTTGATTCTTTCCTTTCCTTCTCAACGAAAAGATCAAACCTCTTGAAGTGTCATGACCAAACCTTCCACTACTTTCTCAATCATAATTGGAGAATAAATTGCGCTTTATTTTGCGACGGACCATCAGTAATCACGATTCTGATTGAAAATAATTCAAAATTACTTTATTTAATCAATTTTAAAAATAAATTTTTATATTAGAGTTTTTCACATATTGAATTTAATTTTAAATTTAGATATTCTTCCTGGTCGCACTGTGTTTACGTAATAGGTTAATTGTGCCTTAACTGCTTCAATTAAATTTCTTTTGTAACATTTTTAAAAAATTTTCTTGTAACATACTTCGAACTTGGCAAACATATAGTACACACAGGCAGTGCCGTAACTAGGGTATGGCGAAGGAGGCATTTGCCATAGGCGCCGCTTGCAAGAGTCGCCAAACGTTCCCGCAAAAAGGGCGAAAAATTAATTTTCTCATAAAGAAGTGTTATTTTAATACTCAAAATTAAATTTATATAAAAAAAAACTCCATTATTCTTTATTAAAAAGAAAAAAATTATATCCTACATAACCAAGGTGTTTCCTAAAATTTTTCCATAGGAGCCATATCGCCAAAGTACGTCTTTGTCTCTCATAATTCCATTTATGATTTTTACAACTTAAAAGAATATTCCTAAACTCCGGTGATGAATTTTTCATGTTATGGAACGAGATGAAATATCATCTTACCAACAAAACTGCAGTACCAAGTTAGTGCTTTCTTTTTAAATAAAAAATATATGTCCCTGCAACAGTTAAACCCGTCTTTGACGAGGATCTAATTTGCCGATTATAGTCGGGTGAATATGGTATTTCCTTCTAATCGATTTTAAATTATTTACTACCCCGCATGCATCAGAACTATATCGGTTAATTAAAAAAAATCAAAATGTTTGTATAAATTGTATAGCGATTAAATGTTTAACATAAAAAATAAAATGTTGAACTCACCATACGGCTTCAAAACAATTGAGGATGATGATGACCTCAATCACCGCAATACGATTGATGAAACCAGACGCGTACTTCAGCCGCAAAGAAGCATCCTCTGTTGTCATCCGACAATCCTGGATTCTATTAGTAGAACCGAAGGGGAAGCATGAGCGAATCGTGTACGCATTTCATCTTCACTGTACTTTTTCATCGACAATAAGGCAATGGTGATTGATTGCGAGACTACATTTCCTACATTAAAAATTGTGTTACCATTGTTGCCGACTATTAAGTCTGACAAAGAGTGAAAATTAAGAAGTTTTTTATGTTACACTTCCAGATAAACGCCTTTGACGATGTGTACCCAAAAGATTTTACGCCGTTTCCTTGCGAGGCAAAAAAAATCCCATTCGGAATGGAAAAAAGGTGTGTTATCCATCCATGCGCTAAACGTGGTAGCTTCGCTTATTTGACCCAGTTCTCCAGACATTGCTGCAAAAAGATCGTGCATTATAATCTGATAACCGCGGTGCAAAAACGTGTCCGAAAGAAAAAAAACCCTTCGCTTCGAAACTTTCCGCCGATTCTTTTTACAACACGTTTCAAGGAAAAAAATTATCGGCTGAATAACCGCGCGAATGAGGCGAAACGAGCGATTCCCTTCCTCTTAAGGTAAAAAAAATATATATTATCGTGTTTCTCGAACAGAACAGCACACGTCCTTTTAAACGAACTAACCTCAAGGCGTTTCTATCCTTCACCTAGCCACATAAAAAAGGTAGCACACAGCCGCCTGGCGTTGGAAGAAAAAACATCAAACTTTGCGAAATTAGGAAAGATTGATAAGGAAGAAAAGGAGATGAAGATATATATATAGAGAGAGACGAACGCAGTGAGAATGAGGGAAGGAAATACTGAGGTAAGACGAGGGAGAGGAAGAAAGTTTTCCGAGAACAGATAAACCCTTAACGTTTTCGTTCCGATTGAATTTTTTCATCTAACCCATCCTACAGTCCCCAATCGCATTTCCCCTCCCTTTCTTCCCCCTCCCAACTCCGGTAACACCTCCCTCACCATCCCCACTTCCTCCGCCTATCCCTCCCTCCCTCCTCCATACCTTCCCCTTCCAATATCCCCGCCCATACAACGTTCCCCTCCCGCCATGTATCCTTCTCCGCCTCCCCACTGCTTCCTTCTCTCTCACCCCTCCTTCCTAGACTCCTCCTTTCCACTCTCCCCCTCTCTCCACTTTCTCCCTCCCCCATTCATATTCCCTCCCTCTCTTCCTTCATACTCCCTCCCTCTCTCCACTACCCCCCTATCTCTCTTACTCTCCTCATTACCCCTCTCTCCTCCTATACTTTCACAAATTCTCTACCCCTCTCCTTTACTACTCTCTCTCTCTATCTCCTCTCTTTCCTACTCTCCTTTCCTTTCTCTCCTCCTAAGCCTTCATATTACCTCCTCCTCTCCCTCCATTCTCTCTTCAACTTCTCATTCCTTCTCTCCATCTCCCTCTCCCCCACACTCCTTCCCCCTCCTAATTCTCCCCCTCTTCACACGCCTTTCCCCTTCCCCACTGTCACCTCTCTCTTCCATTCTCCCTCCTTACTCCTCCTATCTACTCTTTCCCCCTCTCCATTCTCTTTTTCTTAACGAATTCGAAAAAATACGAAATCAAGAGTATGGCAAAGAAATAAAAAACAAGAGCAAGAAAAAAATAATCCACGCGAGGAATACAAAAAAGAGTAAAAAAATAATCCGTATAAAATCCTGGAAGTGGCTTCCGTCTCTGTCTCTCTCTCTCTCTCTCTTCCACGGTTTGAATAAGAGGTTTTCTTTTTTTTAGGAGAAGAAGAAGAAAAACGACCTTGACTGCAAGATGGACAAAACGTGGGCAGGGTGAAAAGAATGTTCTTTCGCCGCGAGAAAATGGAGGGAGGGGGGAAGAATCCCTTCCCCCGCACCTCAGCCATCTTCGAGACGAAAGAAAACCAAATCGAAACCTCTTTCCTACCCTCTTTCCCCCTCCACTTTCGAAACCAGAGAAAGGATGAAGAAAAAACGGAACTCACACACCCTTCATCCTTTCCCCTCTACCCCATTCTACCGTAAAATATACTCTCCACCTCGTGTTTACATAGCTGAGGGGAAAATAGCTAGCATTGAGAGAGAGAGAAAAGGAGGTCGGAGGAAAAAAGTGTGTTTGCGTGTGCTTGAGCGGAGCCCTTATATGGGAAAAGGGTAAGAAAGATGAAGCGAGAGAGCGGAATATGGGGGCAAAAGGGGCAAAAAAATAAGTCTTTTTTTTCCCTCATCCTCCGAATGGAGAAGGACCTATAGGAATCAAGATCGGAGATTCTTGAAACATGTCGATGAGAGAAATAGAAAGCGAGAGAAAGGGAAATAGAGGAAATACGTCCCGAGATAGGGATGAAGGAGGAATTGAAAGTTTCAAAGGAATGGAAGATGAGACCTGGAAAGAAGGGAATGCGAGGGCTGGGGGAGATCCTTGCTCCCCTATTTTCTTTAGATAAAGTAGTTTTTCCACCGGAGATGTTACTCCGTGGGAAGTATTTTCTTCCACCTTAAGCCATTCTCAAATATAAATTAAGTCTAGTGGGGGGGATTGAAGAATACGTAAGGGGCATTGTTTTGTATATATTTGAGCGATTTGTTTCAAAGAAAGGGAGTTATTTCTTAAAAGGAATTATATTTCATTTATCCAAGCCTTTAAAATTGCCTCAGTTATGCGACCTTCCCGTTTAAATTCTTTTTATTTTTATTTTTAAAACCCATATAAAACCTATTCGAGTATTTCTAAATTGGAATTAATCGGAATTTCATATAATTCATGAATAAATCCTCAATATTCTTTCTTGCATATATCGACATTAATTAATATTTTAGCAGGTTTTAAAAATCGCTTTTATGGTTTTACTCCGTCTATAATATCGTTATTATATTCGCCTTAAAATTTAAATTTTGTATGGGCCACTAGGAATTTTAACGTGAATATTTTGGATTAGACGGATGTAGTTAAACTCAATCATTCGTGTACTCAGTATTATTTATTTCTATCTGTTCTTTCATCGCCAAATTAATAGCCTTGACATTGCGGCCGAAGTTAAATAATGATAAAAGGTATTTCGACAAATTAGTGAATCGATTAAAACTAATTAACAAGGGGGTGGAGACTACGGTGAGATAGATGTTACAAAAGTATATAACTACTTAACCGTATAATACCTTGTACGATTAAGGAATTATATACGATTGAAAATAATTAATTCATTGGATTTGATGACATAAAATTTACTTATTAATAGATATTCTAGAAATGAAAAGAAGACTTCGTATGAAAATAATTTCTACAAAAGGTTAAATAAAAAATTACTATATTTTGCTAAATATAGTACCTAAACCAAAGTTTACAAAAGTGCATCTAAAATGACTAGGTTAAGAATTTAATAAGCGTCATAATAAATTCAATAGGCGTCATAATAAATTCAATAAGCAATTATATAATTTGTTTACACAGCCATACATTCGCAACTGCCTTTCATATGTTTTCGAAAGAAATAATTTCACTCGATCATTTACAAGTATAACTTGGGGGAAAGGCATACATTTCTATATATACATTTCGAGTTACAGAAAGTTGATTCATTTATTTGCAATGCATGGGAAAAATTCCTTCGATCAATCCAAAATTTATGACACAATCTCCGTCCTTATCTCCGCACTGCCAATGACGAATTAAAATATTGAAAATTGTATATTTTATCGATTATAAATGTTTTTAAAAAATCTGTACCAACGGTAGTGTGTGGATTTCACCAATTAAAAAAATACAAAAAATTCGACATAGGCGTTAATAATAAAAGAAGTTATTCTTGAACATTTTAAAATGAAACAAAACGTCCGTTTCAGTGAAGCGGAAAAGTATACTTAATAAAACCGCCAGGATTTTCCCTGGATAAAAATGACACCGCCTACCATATAATGAGATGGAGTTGGACTCTGTCTAGCGTTCGCGTATAGAAATCATAACATGAAAGTTTTTTTTTAAATGAGAACGGGAGAAATCCTTCCTTGGCGGATTCAATCTTTCCCGGAATTTATAAAATAATCGTAAAAATAGATTGGTTTCGGGTGCTTGGAGGAAAAGATAAAAATATTTGATGAACATTTTTGGCTTAACACAACCTTTGCAGAAGACTTTTCTCACAAATGCAATTCCTTGAAATCGCCAGAAATCATGGAACTGGATCGATTCCCCCTATCGAAGGCATTGTTAAATCCTTCCATCATTAGAGTGCGGATAAAACCTTCAAGGTGCACAACTAGATTTCCTTTGAATATAATGCTAAAGCATCCTTTTTCCTGCAGAACTCATTTTTTTTACCTATGTTTTATCGGTAAAAAATCAAAAAGTTAAAGTTTTGAGAACAATCTGTTAAATCATTAGTCCTCATTAGTAAGATGCAACCAAAATTTGTGACGGGTGTCACTTTCACCAATTAAAATAAAATGTGCAACATTTTACAGAAATTAGGTTTGATTTTGCGCCTCTTATTGGTCAAATTAACAAATATACGCATAAATAAATCACTTCAAAAGTTCAAAACGCATAAATTCGCAGCAATACATTATAATATTTTGCCATTAAATAATTAATAACACGTTAAAAATTAATTTATTAACGTCAAAGAAAAATCGTTTTCATTAAATAGGATGTGAATTTATAGATTAATGAACAAATATGGCCAAAATATATCATACAAATATTTTTTGAGAGAATTCTTCAAATTAATTGTTTACTTTAGTAGGAAAACTGAAATTGTTCAATCTAAAATTATTTACTCACCTAAGAGTACTGCAAATTAAAAGAATGTCAATATCATACTGTGGCAAAGTGTCACATTTTTATTATATTATATTTTTATTTTATTTACTCGTATTTTCTGCGTCACAACACTGAAAATCTTTATTTTTGCGCCATAAAAATTATATACGAAATACTTTACTACAATTACCAATAAACTCAGTTTTCTTCTGCACCAGGACATCATTGTTAACTCTTAGTGTCTTTTTTTAAAGGAAGAGGTCCAACAAGACTCCGACCACAATTATTTACGTTTAAACTTATGCGGAATCAAATTCCACTAGGATTCTTACGTGATTTGCTCAATTTTCGAGGAAATGGCTCGAGTATTTAAATAGTGGATTTCCCTCAAACAAAGACCTACTGCGTGACAGACGGAGGCTCATTGTCAGCCCAAAATGCAGCGCTATTCTTTCTTAAGTAGACTCAAAACGTAAGAAAGAATTTTGAATGACGTTATTTTTATTATTTCAGTTACAAAATAGCAATTAATCGTATGTGTTCATATTCAATGCGTGTAAATAGTCCGCCATAGCTTACATTTATAAATTGCTCGTAAACAGCATTTAGAGGCATTTTACGAGTGAAACAACGATAAAGAAGACTAGTGCTCGCGCTCATAAAATTAGAAGCCCGACAGACTAATCACACCTCTACCAATGCCGACAAGTCTGGTATTAAATCAACCTCTAAAATTCATTATTTTATGTTTTTAGTGAATCTCAGGAGGTTTCGCAACACGTCGAGAGGTTAGGTGAAAGATAAAACTTCTTAGTCTCAATCTCATCTAAAATAAATTCTATAGCTATCAACCAAACCAACCGCCTGGTTAACCGAGTCCAAATTTGCTAGAAAATTCGGCTCTTGAGGAAAAAATACCAACAAAACACCTAATAAATGTTAACCACGACGTGTTCGGCAGCAATAAATCATTAAACGAGAAACTGCAATAATTGTAAAAATAAAACGGATTTCTTGATAGGAACGACCATTCTCTGCTTTACCTCAGAGCGCAATAATGATGTTACGGAATATCTTCATGTATCCAGTGGCCAGCAAAAAAAAAACACTTTTCCTACGAGTTCAAAGCAACTCTTTACGTCTCTAAAAGGGAGAATCGAAAGGTCGGAAATGGAGCTATTTGCATGTAATCGCAGCGCTTTTGAAAGAACGAATATGCCGGTGACTCTGAGCAGGAAGTGTGTTCCTTTCCAACCTCTCATCCGCCGTTGATCTCAACCGCTCCGCCGAGTATTCCCCTTTGAGGTAGAGCAATAACGTCTTTTCTCCCTCCTATTCCACTTCTTTTTCTAAAGATATTGCGATTTCTTTGTGGCCAAATAAGGCTTTGCCGTTGTTTTTGTGCTAAAAATATATGGACCTTTGAACACGCATGAATGTTTCTTGTGTTTCGAACTTATTACTTCAAGTAAGAAGCAATGACATATCACTGCTATCTCGAAATAACGAAAATGCTTAAATCTAAAAAAATCTCTATTGATTCGCTATCTATAATAGTGAGGTACATTTTCCTCAGAGCAGGAAATCGCTCAGTTCCTACGTATTTATGGCATACTGCACTTCATACATTGGAAGACATTTCCATCGCATATACCCATTGTCTACCTATATTACTTTCGATATACTGCTATGGCCATTTCAACACTTCTATCGATGCATTACTAGTCGCTGCTTAACATTTTTTTACGATATCAACGTATGGAACATCCATATTTTTACGAACCAAATATTTTTCTGAAACCAACTTTATCAGCAGTTCAGATATTCATTATTTTAATCTGTCGCTACTACCTTTCTACTTTCTTCATATACGTAGTACAGAGAAAGTATTGTATTCATGAAAAAAATCACCTTCGAGATTTCAACGTAAATACACGTTTTGAGGTCCCTAGTCCCGTTTAGACTATTTTCGGAATGATGTCTGTGTGTGTATTTGATTTTGGGCGCTCTAACTCGAAAAATACTTGGCATATCATTACCAAATTTCATATATAATACTTTGGTATGAGCATGAACATCAGATTAGTTTTTGGGCATTACCGGTTAAGCGGAAGTTGAGGTTAATTCGAAACCCGATTCGGTTTTGGCGAAATATCTTCGGGAAAGCATCATTATTGTATATACAATTCTATACAAAGATTATAGAGAATGTAATTTCCTACAACTTTCATTTGAAACCACTTTCCATAAGGAGTTGTTTAGGAATTATTTGTAAATAGTCGGTTTTATCGGTTTCCGTCAAATGTCTCCTTAAAAACGTCGTTATTGGTAATCTTAGTGAGGACGAAAGTTGTAGAGAATAATATTTCTCCCAAGTTTTGTTTGAAACAAATTTTCGTTGAACCTTCCATTTAGTAGATAATTAATTTATTCGTAAATTTCTAATATACAGCGCCACCATCTAGCGGTGAATTCTGTAAACATATTCAAAATATAATTTAAGGCAATAAGGACGACTGTATTCTTCTACGATACGAAGTAATAATTTTGCCTTATAATGCTATTCATAATAATTTAAATATCTATATCTCAAATATGGAGAAAGTCATGTGTTGGTCACATCAGATATTTTTCGGATATCACCTTTAAAACTCAATTTTTATAAATACTATTAGAAAATTTATAGAGAATAAAAGTTGATAGTAGATTTATTTGAAACATTTTTCATACAGTCGATAGTTTAAGAGATATTTTGATTTTTCTTCTAAATTTACCTTAAATACGTCGCTAAGTGATACCACTGTTTCCGCTGCTATGATGAAACTTTCTAATTATTGATAGCGGTGCGTAGGCCTCCAAGGGTGATTTTATTACACATAGATATTTTGTTATTAAAAGAAGCAGCTAACAATTTTCTTAGCTTCTTGTTTTTTTTAAAATAAAATCTATTGAAAATTATTCTCAGATGTAATCGCTGATAATTATTTCTGAGAACGCTGACGTCGAGAGTAATGACATTCATTGCTCTGTATGGAGAAATTCATGTATTGGCCACATGAGATTTTTTTATTTTTACTCTACATTTCATAATCTTCCGTCACCATACCAACAGAAATCCTACTGCACTACCGAAAAGGAAACATTTTTATGTACCTTTATGAATTATGGTCTTCATCCTATTTCATTTCTGCTACATTTCATTTTATTTATATTGATTATGGTTCAGTGGAACGAATGACTGCTTATCCAACACCTCTCCAATTAAAATAAAGAATGACATAAACAGTCCTTCACTTGTGACACTTTACAGCAAAATATCTGGAAGTTGAAAACCCTTTATGGCATAGAATAATCATTGTAATCTTATTTTCAAGATGATGATGCGACTAAATCCTACTCTATAATGATTAAATAGCCTCTCATACCTCTCTGCAAACCTGAAACTTCACATGATCCTGTCCAAATCTGTATTCTATTTTCGTGCCTTCTAATCTATCCTCTCCTAGATTCTCTTCCACTCACTTCTTAAATGTCTCTCATAATCCTTCAGCTCTTTTCTTCTTCCAAATTCTTTCCCTTTCCTCAAACTTCTAAATCCCTTCCCATTTCTCCCACTATCCCGAACCTTACCATCGGAGCACACGCACACATTCTTCTCTCGTTCATTATATTCAAGCCTACGCCCTTAGTCTCGTTCTCTTTTTCTTCCCTGCGTTGGATTTTCCAGCTTGCCTCCAATGCATTTCTTCTCTAATGACATAGAGGAGCCTGGCTACCCAATCAAAAATTTCCTCTTTTGAATGTAAATAAAAAACATTCGCATATAAGCACACCTAGAGTTTAGCTATAGTAAGAATGGACAATGAGAAAGAAGTTCTTTAAACTATTTTTTCTACATCAAAATGGCAAATAAAAAATATATCACAACCTTAAATATTATATTAAATCCATGTAAAGCCCTTAGGGGATCATACGTGAAACTAATGTTTGACAACATTAATCAAGTAAACATACGTATCTTTCGCTATAAAAACAAATGAACTTTAAACTCTAACGATAATTATTTTTAATTTCACATCAATTCTTTATAACCTTCGTCTTTGATGTCTAGTTTCTAATTTCACCTCCATCTCAATTTCTGATATGCAAAAAGGTTTCAGCAGCTGATAATTCTTTAGCTTTCTGCTTCATGTTCTACATTTCTAAGCTTTCTAGGAAATAGGCGTTTAAAGCGCTCGTAATATTATTTGTCTATCTGTTCCATTCACCTACGTTCCTCTGCATGCCATTCCAGAAACGTGTTAGTATCTAACGCCTTCACCTCGTACGTCATTTATATCGAGACAAATATTGCAGCGCTCTGTCCTGAGATTAGAATTAAATTCTTAGATGAAAACTAGACGTGATATTCGAGCCATATTGTTTTTGTCCGCATATTCTGAAGTTTACCACCACATGAAATGAAACAGTTTTATTTGTAAAAAATTTACAGGAAAACTTCAATAATGATAGCTTTAACCATCACGTCAAATTTGATTTACGTCGCAGCATTTGAGAAGTTTTGAATTTATCCGGTTATGACCAGTAATTACTGATTAAAATAATAACAAGATTTCATGGTATTGATTTATAAATTATTTTATCTTCAACGTTTTCACTTTAACTGAACATGATGTAAGCGTTTCGATTCTACTTACATTCAATCTCCAGAATTTTTTGCCTAATTATAATTTTGAACTTATCATGTTAGCATATGAATAAATTCCTGATATTACATTTCCAACTTCCCCACAGTTATAATCCTGAACATAAATCTCTTTATCTCTCTCTCTCTCTGTTTCTTTTGTTAGTCTTTTTCTGTCACACGCACCATTGAACTTCGTCCTTCCTCCCCCTGTCTTTTCCCCCTTTCTCCACAAACGTATACTTTTTCCCGTTCGTATCCTTTTAGTCTCGCCAGCCCCATGCATTATCCTTCCAGACCTTATTTCCTTATTCTCCCTCCGTTTCCGCCCCACTCGCTATCCATCTCTCTTTCATCCATTCCTGTTCCTTCCTCATTCCCGACCATTCATCTCCTCTCTCTAGTCGAACCTATGTTTTGCATTCTCTCTCGCCGCATCAGTATCTTCCTCTATCTCCATTTCCTTCTCCTTCTCTCGTTGCAAAGGTTCATCTCCCGTTCCTCTTAACCTTACCCCATCCGCCAGTTCCCTAATTCCTCTTCCTCCCTTCTCCGACCGTTCTGGATTTCTTCACACGTCCCGATCCCTTAGGAACTCAACCCTTAGGGATGGACCACTTCCACAACCTCACAATTTTTTTTATTTCATGCTATCTCTCTCTCTCTCTCTCTCTCCACTTCTCCCTCCCACCGCTCCTTCTCTCACTCCGCCAACCTTCATCATGGCTCTCTCTCTCCATTATTATCCATCCACCTTCATCCTTTCACACTCTCTCTTATTCTCTCTTTCGTCCCTTCCCTATCTTCATTTACCACTTCTTTTCCTCATATCCCTCATCCTCTTCCGTTCCATTTTTAATCTCTTTACCCTTTCTTCCATCCCCACCACAAGTAGTATCTCACAATCTCACCGACTTAACATCTCCCACGGCCATTTACAGATTAACCGAGATTATTCCGACGGAAAGTCTCCCCTTTGAGAACGGTCGATAAAGATACACAAAATCCATTTTATTCCCCCACTAATAGAGTGACTTGGAGTCGTTTAAACTCGGAATCGTTCGAAAAAATATTTAATCGTACTACATTTTATCAATATGTTTCTAATTTTTTTTTAAAGTCGAGGATATATGGCGACGTTCTTTATTAAGGTCAAGGCATTCTAAATCTAAAATCTGTGGTAGAAGAGATACGTACGGGTATTTATACCTCTAATTCGATGGAGAACAATCAATTTTGCGTTATGACTAAGATCTTTTTATAAGAATCTACTATCAATGGATCATCGGTGACGCCACTTTATAGCCGATATGCATATCGTATTTTAATAAAGTTTCTATAAATTCTGTAAATGCACATTGCGTCAAATCTACATATGTTACCTGTCCTTATTGAAAGCTCCAAGTGTTACTTTCAACTTATTGAATTGTTTGAATTACTTGGCGTTGCAACATAATTTTGTGTATTAATTTCATTGGAGGGTAAATGAATGTCACAATTTTGGAGCTATAATACTGCATATTCCTTAAGTCATCCTTTATCATAGTAGTTGAATTAAATGAAAAGTTTTTTCAATACAAACTAAAATTCCGCTATAGTACCCATTCAATGCGAGCACTACAAACTCTGAACAACACTCGTTGACAACCTCAAATGTCTAAAAACGCCCTCACAAATCTTTTATATATATATACACTACGGAAGGGGAAAGGTAAGTAAGGATATTTAGGGCAACTAGGTGTTGAAGGAAACCCAGTGAACACTTACCGGAAGTAGAGCCGCTGGGGTGTTGGAGAGACACATTTGTAGAGGTTAGAGCTTTCGGGATGATCCCTTCGTCAGCACAAGAGAGACAAATGTGTCTCTCCAACACCCCAGCGGCTCTGCTTCCGGTAAGAGTTCACTGGGTTTCCTTCAACACCTAGTTGCTCTATATATATATATATATATATGAAAATTTGTTTGTTTGTTGATTGTTTGTTTGTTTGTTTATTTATTTGTGCATCTATATATTTCCAGACCGTTAAAGCTACAGTAATCAAACTTTCAACAGATACTTTCTTCACAATTAGGAAGGCCGTAGGATACTTTTTAACCCCAAATGTTTTATATTAATTGTACCAAAAGCAAAAGAACCTTGCATGCTAATGACACACGATTAAGCATTACAAAGGAAATGCCACATTTAATTGAAGCAACAATTTTTATTAGATGTGCAAAAGGAGAAGATGTTTTCATACCGAGAATTCCAATTATTCCCACGGGCATGCCATTTTTGAATTCAAGAGAATACAGTTTCCAGTTCGGCTTGCACTTGCTATGTCAATCAATAAAGCACAATGGCAGTCACTTAAAGTTGCAGGAATTGATTTACGGGAAGATTTTTCGCATGGGCAGCTGTATGTTGCAGCATCAAGAGTTGGATCCGGAAAAAACTTATAAATATGCATATAAATAATCAAAAAACCAAACACATTGTTTATAACGAAGCACTCAAATAAAACAATAATTTTTGTTAGAACATTTTTTTGTATTTTTCCCCGGGCAACGCCGAATACTGTATCTAGTCCATGATAAACGTTTCGTAATGTTAAAGGGTCATTTTCGACCACATTCCCTTCCCTTTTAATTCATCACCGGCAATGCCGAACAGATATTTCGAGGCAATTTTCATCTTGTCCGCGGACATAAATCCCTTATGCACTTTGTCACCAGTCGTTGCGTCTCTTGGGAGAAAAATCCGACGAACAAAATCACCGAGCAAACTACCCACTCCATTCCCACTTCTCTCCAAAGAGAGAGAGAGGGGGGGATGGAGGGAGAGAAAGACGTAGAGATCCGCAGTACAGTAATGAAGACCGATGCTCGATGATACAACTCACCTCCTCCCCTGACATTACTCCTCCAGTCTCCCAAAAACTTCCTCTTCGGTCCCATTCGACTCCTTTTTTTCTGTCTCATTCAACCACTTCTCTTTGGTCCCATTCAACCCCTTCTCTCCCATCACTTTCTCTCGGTCGTCCCCTACCCCTTACCCCCTATCACCCCCACCTTCTACGCACAAGTAACTCCATCCTGAGGGAGCGATTTAATCCCCCTATCCCTGTCATTCCACGCTTACCCCTCCCTCCCTTATCCTTATCCCCACTCCCTCCTCACCTTCTCCTTTTAAAAGATATAACCTCCCGAAGCCTCGAAAAGAGAGATAGAGAGAGACAGAGAGAGATAGGGATCTTGTGGAAGGAGGATGATGGGATAAGGTGGAATGGATCTCCCGTTCCAATTTTGGAGGGAGAAGATCACAGCCTTAAAGGAGAAGTACGTATAACAGAGCAGACAATGGGTGAGGATGAGGAAGCTCTCGGTGGGAGGATAGAGAGAAAGAGAAGAGGAGTGTGAAGTAAAGGATAAAGACAGGAGAGAGGAAAACGACAGAGAAGAGAGTTTTATAGGGAAACGTGGATAATGGTGGTGGAGGAAAGGCGAGATGGAGGAAGAGGTACATTGTGGGACTCCCTTTTCGATGTGGCCCTATGCTAATTCAAGGATTAAGAGGACTAAAGGGAAGGATATTAGGGTGCTGGTTGTTGGGTTGGGGGGTGGATAGGGCAAAGGAAGGGATAAGGGGGAGAAAAAGGGAGGAATGGTTGAGGGATATGTGAAAGTTCCCGGGACCCTTGAGGTGAAGATTCCTTCGCACAGGTAAAAGGAGACTAACTCCTTTTACAGATGGAGTGGTGCTCGGGCTTTTGGGAGTGAAAAGAGTCTTTATTAGATGATGTAACCGAGGCGGAGGAGTTTATGAAGGGGAGTTCAGTCGTCCGTGAAAATCCACGTGGGAATGTGGGAACGGAAGTGAGCAGAGAGTAATGAAGAGGAAGAGTTTTTTTTTATTCCCTCTCCTGTGGTTATTCGGTCAGTTTTTTGATGGACTTCCAGCGACAGAAGTTTTACTGCGGAGGGAAAGCCTCGAGAATCTCGCAAATGAAACGTAATAAAAGAGACTGACGGAAAGGAAAACGTTCCTTTTCCACGAGGTTTTGGATTATGATAAAGATTTATAAGAAGAAAATATCATTTGCTTTTATGCGGTTTACGGAAAGTAAAATCAAATCACCTCTGAAATATGTTTAGTTTCGTAAATTTAACACTTCGACATATTTAAGCCACCGAGGAGAGGGGGGTTTGAGTTTAAGTACCGAAGTCTTCACTTCATATACGTTCTGAAAGATTCACTGTCTTGCATTAGCACACTTGCGGAAAGTACTTTACTGATAATTTGAGTTTTTTAATTAAAAAGGTTTTTTTATTTTCAGAATAAGATAGAAAATTCTTTCTCCATCAAAAAGTTTATAAACGAAATATTTAGCTTTTACGATTGAATATGCAGTTATGACTACCTTTCTATGAGCATGGACTAAACTTTGAATTTATATTTATTTATTTTCAATAGCCCTAAAACAGCATATCTACGGAATTTTACAAAGAGGTATTAACAGTTACAAAGACAAACTCATTCATCCACGCCCAGAGCAGGTTTCGAACCCGTGACCTTATGATTAAAAGGTAGACACATCAACCACCCCTCTACCACGGCCGGCCAATATACTGGTATGCTTAAAAAATTATTAAATATGGATAAATTTTTTGTGCACAACTACGCTGGCCCAACCTTTATGCTTACATTTAAAATCTTATTTAAACATTACTTTAAATATTTATATCTATTTACCAATGCCCTTATGGACAAATAGAAAACTATAGTGGGCGCTATTTTTATCATCACTGCTGATATTGATCGTCCGTCATTCTAAAGATAAACAACGATGAGAGAGGGAGATAAAAAGATCTCTTCGTCATTGAAAAATGTCAATACGTCCATCAAAATCTTTCCTTTTCCGATGGGGGAGGGAAACCCTCCGAGCGATCTTCCGGAATAAAAAGTACGCATGGTAGCGTCCTTTCGCGCACGAGAAAGTGCTTAAAACCCGAGGCATAGAGAAATAGAGAAGTCGATGGAACGCAAGAACAAATGACGATCAAAATTGGAAACGCGGGGAATTTATTCGGCTCACTTATTCTCCCTCAGAAAGCGAGAGATAAAACGAATATTTCAAATTATCTTTTCTACCGTTATTAAAAAAACCCCTTTTTGAATGAAAAGGACAGAAAGAAACGTTCTTAAGCGTACCGTGAAGAGGGATGCTGCTCAGCTTTTTTCGTTTTTTTAAGAGTAGTCCACCCACGCACCATCTCTCTCCTTTTCGCTTTCATTTCTCTCTTTCTCTACCAGATGTATAGGATATATATGTACGTGTGTGTGTGTGTGTGCGCGTGTATATATATATATATATATATTGAAATTTCCCAGCTCCCGATATTCGAATCAATTTCATCGGCTCTTGTCAATCAATTGTCGTCTTTTCTTATTCCAGTCATGCGAAACTTCTAAGCGTTCCTTTTAAAAAAAGTTTTAGTATCCATATACGGACAAAATATCGAGTAAAATTAAATTTTATTTAGCCTTGCAAGATAAATAAATTTGGATGACTTGGGTACAAAGGAATATTTCGGTACGCAATAAATGATATACATATTATTACTTTCCGCTTTCAAAAAGAATTGTGCGTCAGCGAATTTTCTCTCTCATTCAAAACATTAAGATCGAGAAACGACTAGATATCTTTAAAACATCGCATTCAAAATTTTGAAAAATAATATAAAACCTATACCAGAGAGGTGAACTTTTTACAACGCCTTCTGGTAAATTTAACCAACGTAGTCTCTGTAGTTAGTTAAGAAATACGTCACTGAGGATAATAGGAGCAATAACTTCTTGAAAAAGCTGCACACAGTGAAAAAATTGCTTATAATTAATAAAAACTCCAAACGATAAAATTAAAAATTTTCTTTCCTCTTTATGTTAAGTATGGACTTCCCTTAAATTATGGCCCAATCGGTTAATTACATAAAAATCCCTAACCTTGCGACTGCAGTAATATTTCCATATTAATTCAACAGCAAGCTTCACGTTCTCTGTTACGTGGCAGTGACTTCGAAAAATGCATAACCTTAACAAGCATCATTTTCCATTGCTAAAACCTTGTAAATCGCAGGCGATGGGGCACGAAGGAAACTCTCCGCTATATCTGTAATAATTTTTTATTGTCTATTCTTATTTTTCGGATACTGTAGGAGAGTATAAAACAAAATCGCCAAATTCATAAAAACTAAGGTTAAAATACCACAATGATTGTGGCGAATTAGCGTGGACAGATGAAAACCTTGAGGCTCTAAGCTTCCTTCGATATAAAAATTTAATTTAATATTTTCACAGATAGGACAATTAATTCACAGAAACAGTATTAATATAAGCTTTTATAAAAAAGTCTTGCAATACACATTTGTATGATAAAATATTTTCGATTGCAATCTATTAATTAGTACACATGAAGGGAAACAAAGCAATACGAAAGCAGTGAAATTTACAGATCAGCTTACATAGTGGAAGCAGCAATATCTGCAGCATGTCTGTTTGCATATAAAATTAATAACATTAACTTTAACACTGAATATAAAATTAACTTTCTTTTAAGTTTTAGAAGCCGTACGATAAAATCACGACAGAAGTAAAATTCATACACATTCTTTGAAATTAAAGTTAAAATAGAATTTTAAAAAACAGTTAAAAAATAGAGTAGCCAAAAGAATAACCAAAAATGCTGTAAATAACCTTTCAGGAAAGTATTATTTCCTGTTCATCGTCAATTTTGTTAGGAAAGAGAAACTTCGATGCTAGGAGGCAAAGAACCCCTGCTTCATAGGCAACCCACGCAACTTTGTGGAATGAGAAAGTAATGACCGGAAATTACTTTTAGTGGTCTAATTATATTGATTTAACATACGGCCAAATCTTGTAAAACGAGTATATTTTCACTACCTGATCAGGCATGTTCGAACACGGAGCAACTTTTAGCTATCTGAATACTAGCGGTGGAACAATATTTCAACAATTGGTTGTAACAAGTTGGCTAACGAAACGAATGACATATTTAATCAAAACGGAAAAACATCCGTATTCTATTACTGTGCAAGGAATTTTCGTCTCAATATTACCAAACCCAGCGTTTAATCACGTCACATAGACAGTACAGACTTTTTTTGTCCTACATCAATAAAAGTTCATTTATTTTGCAATATCCTTTTTTTCCTTTTTTGATAAAACATTAAATTGAGACATCTAATATTCCTCGATCCTGAGCTAAGCTTAGATTACAAATACATCCGGCACCGCGGAACAGAGCTTTAAAAAGCGAATATCCTCCTTAATATTGCATTTTTTATCGTCTCCTCGAGTTACAGCAGGCTGACAAAGGTTTCCGCCCATAGGTTCTGACATAATAAATTATCCGGTAGGTCGACAGAGGGAATAACGTGTCGCTGTTAAATTTGAAAGTTTAGAGGTAGGGAATTCAATCACGATTCAGATAATTCTTTGTTAAGCCGGTTATAGATCGAAAATATCGTGAATTTTACATGTGGAGTAATTTTTCAGGAAACAACTTGATCCGAGGTAAGTCTCGCTCCACATCGAAATGGTTATAAATATATAATTCCACTCGCATTAACAGCTACTTTCAGTTAGCTTGAGATTTGTATAAAAGAAACAGAGCTACATTATATATAATTTATTAAACGTTTTTTCTAAACCCACGCTAAGTGAACAACAGTGCTATTACATTATCGCGATAAAATCAAATACATGGATTTAGTTCCAAATAAAGATTAAAAATTATGGAGCTTCCTTATCAAATTACAGCAAATACGCTACATAATGGTATCGTGAACCCCTGTACGTCGGGGTTCCCCCGAATTGAAGGGGCCGTCATTACAACCCTGAGCGGGTTGTAACACTTCAAGCGAGCAATACGTGCAATTATGCATTCCGTCTGCTGATGAGGGAACAGTGGGTTTAATTTACCGCGACAACGTTGGGTGGCTCTTTATACACACACCTTTTGCTACAATTAGGAAGAATTTGTTTTGACCACTTCGAACATGGGGTGGTGATTGTAATCATCAATCATTTTTTTTAAGTTTTACAAATAAAAATAATTTATTGTTAAATGTAACCATTTTTATTAGAAAAATAATTTTTAATTAACATTTAGAATACTTTAACACTTGAGATGAGCTTCTTTCCTTAGCATATAGAAAAAGAGTGCAATTCTTTCTACGTTTCTCGCAAATTTGTATAAAGTTTCGAAAATCATAAAAATGAAAAGCGGGCAATTTCTTCGGTTTTTGTTCCGTTTTAATTATTATTTAATTTTCCGGCAATCTCAAATGTCCTTAAGCATGCAAATAAGACCAATAAATCGGAGAAAAATTGCTTTTGATATTAAGCGCCTTAAATAATACACAAACTTGATTTAACAATGACGTACGGTACTTTAGTAAACGTGATGCAATGATCTGAGGCATTAAGCATTGAATGCTCTAAGGATTTCTTTTTTATTTTAAATGATGCGGAAATCTGATTGAAGTCTTTGAGATTTTGATTCTAAGAACCCTTTTATTACCATACTAATATATTACAAAGCTCGAAGACACTGCTCTAAATATAATCTTCAAAAGAAGGATGACCTGAATTTTCGTATATTCCCAAACAAGAAGCCCTTGATGTATCGTTGGTGCCTTTGATACACAAACCGATTTCAAGCTCTTATCACTAGGTAAATTCCTTTTGATAGAGTTTGTCATTGATAACCTTATTCTGGAAAGACGCAGTTTTTTATTACTGAACCTAGAACCGTAAAACTCTGAGGGCTTAAGATAAAAATTCAACCAACTGCACCAAAATTAAATATAACGAAAATGCTTTCCTTTTATAAAAAATGTAACGCAAACAACTGATCAAATTAATTAACTACTTTTGCGAGTAAATATGCTACGGACATTAAATGGACTAGCAAAATATAAAGCGAGTGTTTAGGATAAAAATTAACTTCTTATGTTCTCAAATACATTGTAAAACAATTCCGACCTGAATTTTCCGTAACAGGAATTAAATTACCTCTATTAAATTTCCCGGATCGTATTCAAAATGGTTTAACAGGCCGCATAAAATACTATCGCAAACTTCATGTTATCCGTGGGTAATAGTTATCCATCCCTGCTCTACAACAATAGCTTCATTGGTATCACAATGAAATGAAAAATCAGATATTATAAACGATTCCGCAGTTAAATTACAAATTATATAAGTATATATATATATATATATATATATATATATATAAACAAATTAATTCCTAACTCGTACCGTCACAAGTAAAAAACGAGCATGCTTTCATGTTATCATATAGTCTAATTCAACAGAGAATTATCGAGCTTGTCTTATGGCTGAAAAATTCATTAACAAGCACGGTTCTTGAATCATATAGTGCGCCAAGCTATACATACACTTAAAAATTACTTTTTTGAAAATGTCCATGTTGAACACAACCACAGTGCGTAATTTTACTACCTCATTTAAAACTTAGGCGTTAGTTTAGTCTACGATATTTATATCGTCATATAAATACAAAAAATGCGGAACGCGCTCAATTTAGGACGGAGCGTTACTGAATTTTATGCGCGTTGTGTGAATAAGTGTCACGTTCACTAAACCGAGTATAATTAAATCCGCGTTGGGAAAACCTGCGTTGAACAACAATGTATAGCGTGTGAACCGACAGTTGGAAATGTTTATATTAATATACCTCGCTTGACCCTCATAAATAGCCCCCATCTAACCGAAAATTGGAGAAGTTCCACTTCCGATGAAAACGAAAGTTCCCCACACGCTCAAATCTATCGCCAAAGCGAAATTGCTCGAAGCAGTTAAGAAGAAAGACCCGTCAAGGAATTTCGAGGTATCTTTCGATCCAGAAATAAAGTAAAAACACCGCAGGAAATAAGTCGACGTCTCCCAAACTTTAAAACAATATCCGGTGCAAGAAAACGACAAAAAAAGATAGAGGGAGAAATAGAGGCGGCAAGAAAAATAAAAATAAGTATAACAACTAAAGTTTCCCCCTCTCCCCTCCCCTAAGCCAAATAAAACGCGAGTTTCGTCGGAAAGCGTTTGAATTTAATGGAGGGGGAAACCAAAATAGGAAATGAAAAGTTTTTGGCCTGTGTTTGTGTGTGTCTTGTATTTTTGGAAGCGAATCGGAAAAGGGGAGCGAAACACGAAGAGGGAGAGAGAATGAGGAAGGGAGGTAGATGGGGCGTTGGTTTAAAAGATGGAGGTGGGCCAGACGGGAGAAATGAGTTAGCACCGAGGTAGAGAAAAGTTGCTCGCTCTCCCCAAACTTTTCGTGGAAAGGAATAAAAACGTTTTCGGATTCCGGTAGCGGAGTCGAAAGAGGACGGTTTAGCGAGTTGGTCCGAACGAAAATAAGATTGGCAAAAACCACGCCTCGGCATAAACGAATTTTTTTTTAAAGGATGAAATCGAGTTTGAGAAAACCTCATCGATTGATAATCCTTCCTGAAAACGGTTTAAACCGCTTCCTCTTTCTCTCCTTCATTTTGTCTAGCTTGATTGAGTTTGCATGCAAGCAAGCCCTAGCATTAAATTCGCTACACTCGCGATGCCGATTCATCGCTTATTTAAATATCGAGATACACGTAATATATTATACCAGCAGAATTTCCCGCTGAACTTCAACGGATTTAGTGAAGCTACTATATGACAACATACAAACTCTTTAAAATATATTGTATTTACTTTTTAAATTAAAATTAGATTTTCTTAACAATTAATCACATTAGCTTGTAACAATCCGTTTCCGAGCCTGTTGCATTCAAATATAAAGAAAATTGTATTTCCTATCATATATATCACTTTCTCCAAATCCAGCTTCATTTCTTGTGTAATTATGCCTATGAAATGTTTACATTTATGTCGTAAGCAAGAAACCCGTAAAAAAGCAACATACAGTTGTCCATGACTGAACACTGACTGGTAAATGTACACCAGATACGTGAGCCTATTTTCGTTAATAAACATTATAATGTAGAATATAATGATTTTACTTAAAAAATGTAAGATTCCAGTATTAAATAGGCGAAAGAAGGTTCAATTACTTTCATCAATTAACGCTTCCTGAATAATAATCAGAATATAAAGTTACGTTGCTATCCATAAACAAAAGTGCGAAGCGAATAACGCTAAACTTTCGTCTATTTCTAAGCGTCATTGAAGCTAACTGAATCGAAGGTAACAATGACGGCCGCCTTGGCAATGCCCGGAAAGAATACGAAAAATCCACAAAATTTCGAAACAAAAGGCTTATTTCTAAAAACTTCTACCCTGTAACATGTAAACTTCGCAGGAATTAGTATAGAGCTTTATTCGTCGAATAAAGCAAAAATGAAATAAATCGTCCATATTTACATATTTTTATGCTTGAAGGAACAATACCTTGCAAGTCAAGAAATCGATTCATACGTGTCATCTTATGGAAAAATGTTAAACCCCTATATTGGCAGCACTGATTAATGCTGGTTGACCAAACCTTAACCATTCACTAAGTGAAGATGTAAGGAAGAATCGTACCAAATTTAGTTATTCTAGCTTTTATCGTTTAGGAGGAGTTCCATGAACAAACCAAAAAACACACAAATCAACAAACACACCCTTCACAATATATTATAGTAGATTAGCTGGAGTGCCCGTTGAATTTCAACGTATTTAGTGAATCTAAAACTTCGACCGTGTAACGTAAGCATCGCAAGAATAAGATAGTAAACAGTTACAACCGTCGAATAAAGCAAAAATGAAGAAAACCACTCCGCATTTTCCTATTTATATGAATGAAGGAAGATAATCGAAAATAACGTATAACCTTCAACCCCCTACCACCCTCCTTCCCTTCTTCCCCTCCCTCCCTCTCTCTCCCTCCCTCCCTGTCTCCCTTAAATGTAAGAAGGCACTATATAATCTCAATATAAATGCATTGAACTCTCAATTTCGGCTACAATGGGAGTTATCATGATAGTTTATAATTGGTATTTCAATAAAACTGATAAAATCATGTATTTTATTGATTCTAACCGCATTTCTACGCGAAATCGACCAGAATTCGGAATCTGTCTTCAATAAAAATAAACGTTCTTTCCCGCAAAGAAGTATCCAAGTCTCAAGTTCGTACCGTGATTTTAATTAATTTTAAAGTGCAAATTCAAAGTAGTCTACACTCATCCCTGTATTTCAGTTGCAGGACGCAGGAAAATACGTGACGTTCGATAATTAAATCCTTCGCCATTTCGAATAAAAGTGACGGACAGAAACAAAAGTTTGACCAATCCCTAAGTTAGGATGTAAGGAAAAATCGTACCAAATTTGGTTATTCTAGTTTTCATCGTTTAGGAGTTCCATGAACAAACCAACAAACACCCTTCAAAATATATTATAGGAGATAATATCCCTTTACCCTAGCATAATCCAGATATCAGATATTTTGATTTAGTTACTGTGAGCTTTGATGGTTATTTATAAAATGCACATGCATTTTATTGCTGTAATTTATTTTCTCTGTTAATTATTAAATACTTAGTACTCTCGGTACCGTAATCGATCTCGTAATAGCCATAAATCAAAGGCATTATTTTTAAATAACGGCAAGTTTATTATGCGGTAAATACAGAAAGTGAATTTCCGTTGATGACAATGTAAAGTATACCCAGCCATTATTTAATTTCAATAATAAAAACACGCATTATCTCCCTACGGAAAATTTACTCTTTAATAATAGACGGTACTATTGATAATCGTATAATTTAAAGCGCATGCTTTTTTCAGCAAAAACTAGATGTGCGGTAATTTTATCACCAATGTAGCAATTGCGCAATTAAATACATTATATATTGACTAGTGTAATGCCCGTTGAAATATCAACGGAAGAATTATAGATAGATTGATTATTAATATTTGCATTTCAAATAATTATTAGCACACTTTTACATATGAAATATTTGGTCATATATTACATTTCTAGTGAATATTCTGTTGTCGTTTAGTAAATGGCTTTGGTTTTTATTTTCGGCTCTAAAATTCTGTTATTCTTCTCCCACCTTGCTCTCGTCAATGCTGCATATAAATGTCGGTGTGCAAAGACCGGGATATAATTATATGTATACATATATAACGTAGGGAAAATAATTAAATTTCGTGCACTTAACATTATGATTGTTTTAAAATTGTACTCTGTACTTACGAAGAAAGAAAGCTTACTCGAATCCTCAATAATGTTCTCCGTCTTTACGTATTACATATTTTAAATAAAACTTTAAAATATTTAAATTAAAAACTAACTAATTAATCAATCAGCGGAATAATTTCTTTGAATACTATCTGAACAAAAACAAATCAATTTATTTCAACATTGTAAACTGTTCACTTGACGATTGAATGGATTGTTGTATTGGAGATCCATATTAACAAAAAAATAAACTAATTGTTTATCGTAGAAACCGTTACAATAGTTTTAAATTGATTTTTGCTTTGAAATATACTTGAGTCAATTCAGTACAACTTCCACTATACATACTGTAAATTCCAAAGTAACTCCTTTTATAATAGGCAATGCTAGCCTAAAATTAATTCATTCTGTAAAGTGAATAAATCAAGTTCTTTCTTTAAACTATGATAGCCACTGTTATGAGATTTAAATGGATTATAAGCCTTAGAACTTACTCTGTATTAAATAAGCACCAAAATTCCTTTTATAAAAACAAATCAATTCATTAAAATATCCACTGTTGTTTCTTCGAAAATTTCCTGTTAACAGTTTTAAATGTCCTTTTAATTTTAATTGAGTTTTAATATATATTCGTTTCCAAACTTCGGCCATTGTTACGAAATTAATTCGAGGAATAACAATATAAATTCGTAAGCACGTATGGTTTACAAAGAATTTAATTTAAGAATGCTTTTTAATTCCAATTTTTCTAAAATGACATTTTTGATACTTAAAATTTTTTATATTTACGTTAATATACTTATTTTCAACAAAACACGCCAATTTCTCCCCTTCCTTCCCCTCTCTCTCTCTCGTATTGAAGCACTCAAGGCACGCTTATTCCCAGAAGGATGTATACAATAATAGTAATTTGAGGTGTAACAATGATAATGGTCGACATAGCAACATCAGGTTAAAATGGCGAATTTCCACAAAATATGCAAATTAAACGTTTAACATGGAATATTTCGAACTGTGGGCGAAAAAAGACGAACGGAATAAGAAACTTCATAAATTTTCTTCAAAATGGTTCAAATCCGAAGGTCGTAGATTAATTCCTTCTAATTTTAATTTCCAAATGAATAAAAGCTTGCACGTCGAAAAATCGCGTTTTACATGTTAAGTAATGGGAAATGGAAATGCCTCTCTTGGAGACGAACCAAGACATTTTTTCGCGATTTAAATTCGTCATTCTTTGAATAAGTGTTAACCAAGCATCCCTACCAAATTTCGAGTTTCTATCATTATTATTTCTGGAGTTATTAGCGTTTGCATAGCGTGACCAACCAACCAACAGACGACGGCTTTTATTATATTAAATAATAATACCCGTGCTACCTCTTTTGAATACTATATTATCATATTCACCGAATATAACGGTGATAAAATTTAAAGAAATAAGGACTGTTCACTAAGTAAATGTAAATTTTCCTTCTTTTCTTAATTACCGTGCCACCGCCTCCATTTACTACATCTCTATACTGCACGTATAAGTTCATCCACTAAATCCTCGGAAGTCCACCTATTGTAGGACGCAGTCTTTCCTTCTCCACACACCTACCGCTTTAGAAACGCACACATATATATTTCCAAAATATGTCACATACCTCATTCCCATAGGCTGCCGAAGCAACTTTACCAAACCCCTCTCATAAAATATACTACCGATATTTCCTTTCGACGATGGCCGTACGACAGGTACCCCCGAGAAGTAACCGTCAAAATTTTTATTTATATACCTACCCAAAAAATCGGTACAATATACATTGTACTAATATTCTCATATACTAATGCGTCTTTTAGTTATCTTTTGAAAAATATGAATGATGTAGAATCATCATAAACATCAACTTAAGTATCAATACGAAATTTGACGAAAATCGTATGAGCCGTTTTTAAGAAAATCCAATTGTTATTAAAGTTGCCCAAGAATAAACTAAGCTTATATTCATTCGTTGAGAAAAATGAAATATGTATTATCATTATTTCAGATGTCAACTCAAGTAACTGCACGAAATTTAACCAAAATCGTTGTAGCCGTTTCTGAGAAAATCAAATTACTGTTAAAGTTGCCAGGAATAAACTAACCTTATATTCATTTTTGAGAAATATGAACTATTTGGTATTATTGAAGAGGTAAACTCAGGCAACTCTACGGAGTTTGATCATAATCGTTGCAGCCATTTTTGAGAAAATCTAATTGTTGTTAAATTGCCTAGAATAAACTGCCCTTAATTATTGTGTAACTTCAACCATTTCTTCATAGATTCTATTTTGTATGATAACATGTCTAAGTACGAGATTTCACACATTTTCGCTCTAGCGTTTGGACTCTAGAGCCGCGAACAGACAGACCCACAGACAGACGGCATTGCGAAAACCACTTTTTCAGACTCAGGTACACCTAAAACGTATATTTCCATCAAAATCTCGAGATCGATTTCTTTCGCGATTACAATACTTTCTCATTATATGTACTTCGTATATGAGAAAGTAAAAAGTAGTAAGTTCAGAAAAACAGAGGTTAAAAAAGTTAATACGAGGGAAAGATATGGTTATGGATCCCGTCAGAGATATTTTGTGATCAGATTCTAAAGATGTAGAACTTGAGAAACAATGTCTCATAAAAATATCAAAGAAACTTTGTCTGCAACAACGATTATTCACCGATATAAGACTCTCTGTTTCAGGACCTACTATCTACTACTGGCGAAGAGCCAATGATGAAGGCTACTTTGTAGTAGTAATACGCATATGGTTTTCCTCCAGTTCTATGGCTATTGGGAAAACATTGTTTTTCAATTTCTATAGCAGCCATTAAAGTGAACTCTATAATTCTTTCCTAGGACTTTTTCTAGTATTTATACATAACGTTTAATATTAAAATATTAAGTATTTCATTTTTCTTGAAACTTTTTACCTTAAATCCTAATGGAAAGATATTGTCTTTCTCTTTATTATGAACGATTAATTTAACTATTCCAACCGCAATGACTTTTACTATAAAATCGAAGACTGCGAATATGAAATTACAAAAAACACAATTCAAACAAAACTTATATTTAATTTAGGGAGCCAAATTTACGTTGTCTTAAGGGATCGAATCATTCACTAGAGGTAGAAATGAAATAAATGTATTTCCAAGATGAGATGAATATGGCTTGTAAGAGAATAGGCCATGGCGATGGTATTTTTCAAAGAATAAATTACGGCTAAGATTGAATGTAATCATATAAAAAAATAGATATTGTGATACTTACGCTTGATAGACGTGGATCATGACACAAAAAGCCTAGAAAAATTAACAAAGCCTGGTGATGCCTAGGCCTCAACTAATCTTGTTGAATCTTTTATGAAACTGATGCGCATTTTCCAATTTAATCTTTAAATTTTACATGATTAAGCGTCTACATAACTCTTACAAAATTTTTCCTATTTCACTCGATCAAGTAAGACTTTACAATGTTTAATCAACAAACTGCCACACATATAATTTCACTTTCTCTAATTGTTGTGTGAAAGAATCGTTCATTCCAACATACTCCAAACCCTTTGCTCTAAATTTACCTCATCTAGCGTGCACACGAATCTTTAAAGCAGTCTCGAGGGATATATTCTTTGAATCTTCTACTCTCTCATAAAACTTTAATAATTTAATCCTCCCTCCCAAGAGCAAAAGGAATCAAAAAACTTTGTGTACCTTCAACTTTTCTCATTTAACTTATTTCGGTCCCTCTAAATTTACTTATTTGTCATCTTGATTGATTCGAAATGGAATGTTTGTAAGAGTATCTTAAGGATAACTTAAACCATTTCCTTGGTGATAGCTAAGGAATTTAGAGATCTTCATTCAAAATGTATTCAGCTTCAAACTCAAGGAAAACAAATTACAAAATTATATACACAGGAGCAAGGTGAATTTACCCAATGAAATCTATTCTTTATCTTTATATTATTTTTTTTTTAGCCTGCTTGAATTGACACTTAATCATCCTCGTGAGATAACTCGTCTTTTTATAATATAAATATTTTTATAAACGTAAACTCATTAAAAATTGTCTTACCTCGTGTTTACGACCTTTGCGCTGTCGCTTCACGTCCTATTTGTTACGCTAAACCAGGGGTCTCCAAACTTCGGCCCGTGGGCCACATCCGGCCTGCGCAGTGCTTTAATCCGGCCCTCCTGCCTTACCCAACCCAACCGCCCCCCCCCTCCCCCCTGTAACGGTGAAGCTTCTCGATAACCACCACCACCCCCACTCGAAATAATTTTTAACGGTGAAGTTTCTTGATAACCACCCACCCCTCGAAACTTGCTCTTTGAAGTTTTCACACGGCCCCGATCAGTCATTTGAAAAGTCTCAAGTGGCCCGCGCTGTCGTACATAAAGCCTAATGTGGCCCTTTCAATAAAAAGTTTGGGGGCCCCTGCGCTAAACCTATACGGAGTTTAAAATCAATAAAAATCTTTTTTATTATGAAATAGCATTTAAAAACTTTTTACCAAGAATTTGCATTATAACTTAAAACTTAGTTAATGCAGAACAAAATGGTTGATTGATCGCTACCTCTTATCATGGATTGTTGATCTTGCATAATTTCAGGGATAGACAGATATTTTCAAACTTTTCAACTTATTCCGTAAAAGAAACTTCCATTGACCGAAAGGTTTCCAAAAAATTTCATGCCAACCAATCATGTGGAAAGGATTCGGAAATTCCACTTTCCGGGGATCCCGACTTTCCACGAATCAAGTACAAGCTCATTTACATATTTTTCAAGTTACACAACTATTTTTCACGTTTTCAAAATATATTATTCATAAGATTTAATTTTATAACGCCAGTGTCATACCAGGTTATGCATTTGAGCTTTATTTATTTTTTTTTTAGAGAAAACGCTTTGATCACCAATGGTTTCTTGGTGAAACCACCATTTTATATGCTTATATAACACACTCCCAGTAGTCTAACGTTGGAACCACATGGAAGCCTGTTTACTGCTGCCATATTGCACCGTATAGTTAAATTTGTGAGTCATTTTGTATACCTAAATCTGTCTTTTTCTTGTAATTCACCTATATGTGTGTTACATAAGTCATAGTAAACTTTTACTTCTGTACTTTTATATGATTACCAGTGACTATCTTGAAAAAGGTGGTGATTTTAATGTTATTATCACAATTAAAATGTGATATTCAATTAATCTATGTAATATTGAAAGCATTTTGTTGGCTAACTATTAAGTAAAAATGATAAATTATAGTGTTGAATCCACATCGTAATTTCCTTTATAGTTCAATAAATTAATTTCCGTTTAAATGGAATTAGGTGCACATTTGTTTAACTAAATTACAAAAATATTAATAAAATTAACAAAATAAAATTATTTGGTAATCAAACGATTAATATGCTTTATTCTCAAAGAAGCACCTTCCTTACACATTGACACAACTAAGCAGTGCCATTTTGTTTCATTCCTAATCCATCATATTTAATTTAAATCTTCTCACTTCTCGACAAACCGATTCAGTAAATTCATTTCTTGTCAAATTAAACGATTGGCAAAAAAATGGCACATTTTTAACCTACAACAGCGATATCTTGCTAAGAAAATTCGGGGTTAGGTATTTTCGCGCAGATAAATTTTCCACTCTTATTTTGCAACACCTTTTGTTCCCAAAGACAAAATGCAACCCAAATGAACTTCCAAAATCCAATATTTGAGCGCGCCAACTCGGAATAAATGCATACATTTCCGCGCCTATTTACGTATGCCGCCACAAAGGCATAAAAAACCCTCCTTCATATCTAAGTTCTCGAAAATTTCCAACCACTTTTCCAAGCGGATCACCGAGGTTGGGTCTCTAGGCGATATTTTTCGCGCTCCTCCTATCCTCCCTCCACCACCCCGTTCCCTGCATGTCTCCTCCCATTTCTCTCCTTCAACTACGTTTTCCTCAAGAGTGCTTTTTTCCTCCCTACGTCAAAAAATTCTTTTTTTCTCCCTCTCTCTCTCTCTCCCCCACCCTATCCCAAAAGGGTTACTGCGAGAACTATTTTCACACCACCCTCCTCCTACACACCTATACTCCTCCCCACTAACTTCTCTCTCTCTCTACACTTACACCAACCATCCACGCGCGAGCTTTTCAGCCTTACTACCCCATTCCACCGCATTCTCCCCTCCCCCCCCTCTCTCTCTCTCTTTAACCTTGGAGAGGAGAAGCCCTTGGGTGATTCCCAGGCCCCGGCCGAGTTCTTCCGAACTGAGAAAGATATAACAAGGTCTGCGATTCCCATGAGACACGGAATGGGGAGGGAGATCTTCCCACACTCTTTCGCAATCCTTCATCCGCATTACTCTCCCGACTTCTCTTCCTCCGCCACTCATCTATGCCCTATCTCTCACGTCTTCTCCAAGCCTCCGTGCGTTTTCTTTCCTACTTTTCTTATCTTTTATTTTTTAGAAGTAAAGAGGACAGGGTGAGAGAGAAAAAGGAAGCGAAACATTTATTATTTTTTTCTTTCCGGTAAAAAGAGACCGCATCGTTTAAATGAAGAGCGTCGGATCTTCCTTTTATGTTTCCAGTTTCTGGCGCTTCTCGCGGAGTGACGATGATTTCTTTCTCGCTAGTTCTTTTTCCTACGTTTTTTTATGTGAATGTATGAGTTTGGCTTTTTTTACGGGGATCAGCGATTCTTTCTCCTTTCTTCTCTCGTCCTCTCAGGCACAATGGGTGAAAGGAACAGCTCTCGATTTGGAGAGGACGTTCGTGGTTAATTCGCCTGTCTTGTTTGCAAAGGATATTGACGTAGACGTGAGATGATTCTCGGGATCATATAAGTGTCTTATTCCCTCTTTCTATCGCCACCGGTTATTTGGAAAGATATTGACCGAGAATAACGTACTGTAAGTTAATGAAAACAACAAACGCATCCTCCGTGGAAACAATGGTATATATTCGCTTCATCAAGTGCCTTTATTCCTATTTATTTTAATTATCTAATTAAAAGCCATTAACAACGTTAACAAAGACGAGCACATACAACCATGTCTTCCTCAGGATTCGAAGCCGCGACCCTAGCATTGAGACCAATACACGCTAAACTCTTATCTAGCATTAATAACAATAGACACGATATATTGTCCAATTTATCAACTAAAAGTTAAATTCGTTCTTTTTCTAAACTTGATTATACCAAGAGTTAAGCATTAATGCCATAGTTTGGGTGCATTAATAGTTTTTTCAATTCCTTTATATGTTAATACACAAATCAACAACAAGAACAAAGATAAAATATGCCTTAAAATCACTCATACAATTCCCTTTAAAAGTAAAGGCTCTATATTTATCGCTTAAGCGTCACACATACCATAAAATACTTTTCTCGTTTCCATTTTTTTTAAACCAAAAATTTACTTTTATATTATGCAGAAAGAAAGTTATAATAGAATTTTATTCTTGGGGTAAAACTATATATTACATATTTATCTGGAGAAAGAGACATAAAAACTTTTGAACTCGAGCAATCCAAAGATTTTTCACGATAATAAAAAATAAAATTGAACTTAAAAAATAAATTTTACTAGCGATTCTAAACAAAAAAGGCTTACACGAGAAGCTTCGCCCTTTCCCTTGATCCTGGGAAGTCAAAATCGTTGAATATCAACGGAAATCTTTATTTCTGAAAAACTGTAAAGCACGGACAAAATGTTGAAATTCTAAGTTTCCAATCTATAAAAGGATGTCCTATTTCCATTATCCAATTCAATTTTTGAAATGCATATGTCAATGGGTTTAAAGGGTAACCGGTCTAAAATGAAGCGGAATAGAAACCACTGATATATCAAAGATTATTTTATAAAACTCTCGTATGAATCTGCAACAATGTATAAATTTAGCCGGCCTTGGTAGAGTGATTAGCGTGTCTAGCTCCCAATGCAAGGGTCGCGGGTTCTGAATCCTGTCCGAGGGCATGGTCGTTTGTGCTTGTTACAAATCTATTACAACACATGTAATTGGGGAAACCTGTTTGTGTTAAATAAAATATTATTATTATTAATGCACCGACAGAGCATTATTCGTTACTGAATGTATTTGTAAGGGACTCTCCGAGGAAATGAAAACAACAGAAGAACTTACTAATTGTACTTAATTATTCTGGAAAACTGACATTATTTCGTGAATAATTTTTCTGTTTCCGCTCCGACAGGAAGTTAGACAAACATCTTTAGAATGTTCATTAATATCACAATTATTCATCATGCTTTACTTTGTATTCTTTCTGACTGGGATAACATTGATCAACATCTTTGCTAACGAGCCACTTTCTTTGTCATTCTTAAACGTATATGTACAATTACTTCTACATTTTTTATTTAGAAATGCAATTATTAAAAAGTTGAACAAGCATTCATACTATTATGAAACTCATATCTTAGCATGCATAAGTTTATCTAATCTTGAAAATTGATTAATTTTTTCTTCTCTTTTATTTTATAGGTAAGCTGTGCCTAACCAAAGAATCGCCAGAGAAAATTAGGATGAATGCCCTTTATTGGAAAAAATCATCTATACGAAGATTCCGAGTAAGTTTCTCATAGCACTCCATTCAATACGGTTCCGATCCAAAAACCCAACTGAAATTGGATTATGTCTGTGAAACAAGTTTTCGTAAAACACGACGGAAAATTCATGAGATGGTCCGATGGATCTTGTAGGATTAACCCATTAGGAGGTTGTTCCCCTTTGATTCCAATACAAACAAAATTTTCTCCTGCGAGTATTGGAAACGACATAAATAAACATCTTCCTTAAACAAGCATTCGTCGGATAACAGCGCTTGAAGCAAATAAAAAAAAAACGACCGAAGAAATCAAAGATTTTCGAAACTACCCGGTCGATGGGAATACTAACCCCCGCCTATTCCTGTATTATACGGAACTAAAAACCTTAAAACAAATGAACAACATCACCTTCCGCAAAAAAAAAAACTTCTTATACGCACCACCCATATTTACACTGCATTCCAAAATCTCCGAGTTACGTCCTCGAGAACGGAATCACCCCTGCTCTCGCTCTCTCTCTCTCCTCCTTTCTCTTTCTCGCTCTTTCTCTCTACTCTTTCATGCGATGAGGAATAAACGATTGGGTGGGCGACGTTAAGTTTTCTAGCGGTAGGAGGCCGAAGATTCTCACTCGTGGGCGGACAAGAAAGGAAAGGAGAGAGAGAATGGGTGGTTATGGGGACTGGAAGTGGAAGGGAGGAGGTGGGTCACCCTCTTCCCACTCTTCTCTCTCTCTCTCCTTTTTTTAGGGCTAAAGGCCGGTCAATATTGTCTGGCGGCAGGAAGGCGGGAAGGCTGAGGGCTGCGGAAGACTCGAAGAAGCAGCGGGGTTAGGGTGGAAGGGGGAAGAGAAGAAGGGAGATGGTGGCGGTTCGTAAGGAAGGAATAAAATAGGAGAGGGGGAGGATAGGAATCGGAGAGGGGAAAGAGGAGGTGGAGAAAGAAGGCGGGGGTTGAAAGGCAATGACTCGATGGCGAAAAAGAGAAGGGAGAAAAAAATAGGATCGCATGGATGCTGCGAGGGATGCTTGCCTTTTTTTTTTTTAAAGGGGAAGTGGATTAAGCGGAGCGTAGGAAACGCATAAGGAAGAGATTAAGCGAAGAAAACAAAAGAACTCGTCTAGTCTAAACTGTTCTTGATTAGAAGTAGACGAGATTCGTGACGCTGAAGTGTTAAAAGCTGATAAAAACAGTTACATTGCGGTGGAATACGAAACAAATACGTCTCGATCGATTTTGATAATAACGACACAGATGCACGCTTAATTAAAATTATGTAAATTTTATTCCTCTATAGTCATAAATGAAAGTTTGTTAATTTAAATTGATATAATTGATTTTTAATTTCTGATCGACGTTCACCGAAAAACACGATACTGAGTGTAAATGCTAGAGAGAAGAGTAAAAAAAAAAACAAATCAGCCCCCTACTCCGTAACGTAAACAAAATATGTCATCAACACAAATATAGAGTACATAGAATAAATTTCGGCTTTGACATTATAACGTTAATTGGTTTCCATTAATGGTATAAAAAATAAGCAAAACAAATTTCGAGGGACATTTACGATAGAGAGTAAACTATATTATTTTATGGATATTTTTTTTGTGTCCATTTATAACGACCTTTTCAATTTTAGAGTAGTCATTAATGTTGTACATCTTCATAGTACTCCATAACACACGTATACATTGATTTTTTGGAAATAGACAAAAATATGCAAGTACCTAATCGCCATCATATGACATGTGAAACTCTGCGGTTAGATTTAATAGAGAAAATAATGTTTCGTAAAACAGTCGAATGAGTTTAATTGTTTGTGAATGACAGAAAATTAGCCATAAACTTTAAAAATTCATCCACTTCGACTGTTAATTTCCAAACTAATTCCCAATTGTTTGTACAGGCATCACGTGATTCTGAACGGCTTTTAACTAAAATAAATCAAAGCGTAATTTATTTCCTATGAGTATATAACCCTAACAACTACTTCATTTCCATATATTTTCCCTGGAAAGGAGCAACTCAACGTACCCAACCACCTAAACGAAATCTTGCGGATAAAAACGATATATAAGCGACTCGAACGAGCATCCGCGTTAATTTAGCTCCTGGTATCGGGAACCGAGACAGAGAAAGAGAGGGGGGAGGGGGGGGGCGTATACCAAACCGTCACGGCCACAAAAAAGGAAGAGACAGAAACCGTCGCCTTGGCTAACTAAGATCCTTCTCCCCCCTCCCCCCTCCACCCCCCCCCCCCTCCCCCCCTCCACCCGCCCTCCCTCGTCGCATCGTTTCCAATGCATGGAGCAGGATCCGATATTGGAATTCCCACCCCTCCGCACCACGCGGAGTTTTTTAAGCCCTGGCAAAGAGAGAAAGAGAAAAAAGTCCTCTCTCTTTCTTGTTCTCCTCATCAGTTCCTCCTCCGAGAGAGATTTTACTTCGTTTTCAAAGGGGACGTATGCGAGAGTGCGAGTACGCCCTCTCCTCGTTCTTTCTCTCTCTCCCGCCCCCGTTCCCGCCTCCCTTCTCGCCGGCACAATACCACCCACGCCTGCATGTCACCGTGCAAGCCTCGCGCGTCGCGTTTTGTTTTTCTTTTTTTACGGATAATGATAAAAGAGATGGAAGAGCAGAGGGGAAAATATAGAGCTGCGTGGAAGGAAGGATGAAAGGAAAATGAGTCGTCTCTGCTAGACGAATCGATCCGGGGAAATGGTGGGAGATAAAAGTAGGCGGGGCGATTCCAGTACATTTTCTGTATCTTCGTGACGACCCTCGGGAAGGAGTAGTAACTTTCGAGCGAATATTAGTTCTCGGAGGAAAGATGATGAAATGGCCAAATGGTTCATTCGCGTATTTTTTTATCGAGTATACTGTTTTTACTTCTCGCGTATTTCACGTGGAAATATAGGGTTATTGAAAGAAACGACGATGGAGGCGATCTTATATGCTAATGTTACGCATATATTTATTTGTATATGTTTATTGGCAAAAGTGAGAATAAAGCAAAAAGGGGCTGCCGCTGATTTCATAGGGTTTTAATTTTAGGTAACCTAACCTCAAGTTATGAATATAAAACCAGAATAAATTTTATAGGAAAATTAAAAGTCATTGTAATTGGATAGTACAAATTATTAAGCCTTAACACATATTTTCCTGTAACATGAAATTGAAAAAAGAAATGTGTTTAATTTTGCAAAGGTTGAATCTATTTCCTATACTTATCTGAAATATATTCAACGCGAAAACTCATTTTCGGTGAGTAGGTGTAAGATAACTAACCTAATGAAAATGTTCTTCGCCAATAACCTTAGGTTTTGACAGAGTGACCTCAGGTATTTCTAGAATTTTCTTTATTTGCTGTCTAGTAAAGTGGAATCTTATATTATATATAAACCACAAAGTGGTGGGGGGAATACAATGGAATTCGTTTGTAAAAAATTTAAATTGAGCTTTAACATATAATTTCAGCGCATACACTAATGAAATTGCTTTGAAAACCCGACATTTACAGAGAATACATAATCAAAAACTGAATTTCAACTTGGACAAAATTCTAAAGAAAAGATTTTTAAGATAATTTTTAAAATATTATCCCAAAAAAAGCAGAGCTGATAAAATTAAACAAAGCGGAAAGTGATGGAACGGACATTTATTAAATAAAAGTAATATAAAGAAAAATCTGTATCTCTACAGATATTAGAAAGCATTGACATATATTTATCCAAACATTATAAGGCACTCATTAACAGTAAGAGTAATTTTACCACGCGGTTGCAAATAAAAATAGAGAGATAGAAGAAACATTGAATACTGTAGTATGAACGGAATGGAATGTTTCCATTAATAAATATGAAATCGGAAGAAAATATTCGTAACCGAATAAATAAACACAGATAAAGAAGATAAAATGTGGCATAGAAGAAGATAATGCAACAACGTAAAATTATCGACTGCAAATTATATATAGAATAGATTAAAGAGGGCAAGAAAGAAATATTCCGAGATTGAGAAAATTCAGAGATTGCGTCGACACGGGTTTCTGAGCGAACCTAAAGCAGCGATTTGCTTTTTTCCCTCGTTCCGAAATGTACGAAGAGTTATCTCGGACAAATGCGTGTCTCAAATAAACAAGCGCGAGCGGACTCGCACACGCGCAAGATCAAAAACTTCCCCCTTTCCTCCCTCCTCTTCCTCCTGCTCCCACCCACCCACCAGGACCACAGCATTCCGAGCGATTACTCCATCCGAAAGCCTTCCAGACTTGAGCGATGAATATTTATGGTGTCGGCAAAGAGAAGCTTCGATAAGTATTCCGATCCATCTCCATCGAGGCATGTTTCGGAGGAAAATCACTTGAGGGGAAAATGACGAACAAATAAACTGGACGAGAAATTGTTTCGCTTCATTTATCGCTTAAGATCGATGAGCGACGGAGGGTGAATTTATCGCGTCGATCGACGCGCCCGGAAGGACGCGTGATGAATGAATATTCAAATATGAAGTTCTTTTCGACATATATTTTCGGATTGAAACTTGGAAATTTGCGTATCGTAAGACGTACGTAGTAGCCATGGAAATTGAGGGGAAGAATAGTGAAATCCTCACATAATTAAATATGTCAACTTAATATTATATTATGAAAACAGAACCAGTACCCTATCGAGAACCTTTAAAACACCATTTCCTAATAAAATACGTTTTATAATTTTTTCCTGATCACAACTACAATATTAGATAATTTAAGGTGAATTAAAATGCGTTTGACATATTGAGCATTAAAATAAGATAAGTCATACCAGAAGAAAATTATATTTACGCGTAAATCGCCGAAGAAAAAAAGATAATTTTCTTGAGAACTCGAGATGAAAGAAAATTTAATTAATTAATTTTCAAGGGAAAGTATGTACATAATAAATCAATAAAGCCATTAGTTTGACTAGAAGGAGTTATTTAAATTCCGATTATCTCATCTGAAAATTTTGAAAGATAGGGTAACTTTTTCTTTAGGTCCATGGAGATGTCTTCAAACAAGGAAAAAGAGCCAAAAAGATATTGTCAGAAACAGCCTCTTAATCTGTTCTCTAAACAAACTACTGGAAAAAAGATTTTAAATGTGGAGATAAGTTCAAGGCTGTGTAAAAAAACATCGGGTTTTCCTTTAGAGTTGAAATTAATTCTTATCGAATATCATCTCTCGCTTTGAAGATCCTTATCCATAAGCAGGCGATTTTTAGAAATCCGAAATTATTTCAAAACCAGTAATTCCTTCCTGAAATTTATTTTAAAATAATTCTTCTTCTCAAACAGGCTTAGGCTTACAAATTCAATTTAGAAAGGAGACTTTCATTAATGAAGTACATAACAAGAGTGAAATGGTGGAAATTTAACTTATATGCGCGAGTGCATAATACCGATCACAAATGAAAAGATAGAGAAGGAGAAAAATTCTGAACTTGACCGGGACTCGAATCCGGGTCTCCCACTTGCCGGGTAGGTGCTTCGAGTCCCGTTCAAGTTCAGAATTTTTCTCCTTCCCACTCTTTTCATTAATGAAGTACTTATTTTAGAAAATGTGTATTAAAGATTTGGAAAAACTGAATTCTTTCGTGTATTAGCACCCATATTTTTTGGCTGTATAATATTACTGCGGAGTTTCATCATGCATGTTTTCAAATATGAAGTACGCTTTTAAAAGATATCATGAAAAAGTCAGTTAACACCTAATTATCTAATATGCTTATCAGCGCTGCGATTATGTATTGCCAACTCATAAATTCGCCTTTTATTCTTTCTAAAGACAATATGTTAATATCCAAATATTTAGTTGCACATATAACCTTTTTTATCTCGTTAAATAGCATTAACTCAAAATGTTTATACCGGAAAATTCGATGGAGATACCTTCATAAACATCAGAGGGGCATTTCAGTTAGCAGAATTAAGACGAATCGTGAGCACATATATCCCACCTCACCAATGTCACAGGTGTAATTGGAAGCAATAACTTGTTAGGACGCGTCAAACTTCTCTTCGGTGCCAAAATAAAAACCGATCCGTAAGAAAACGACTTAGCCAACAAAACCCTTCACCAAACCTTCATAGCCACGCGCAGCTCAATTTCAAAACTTCCGAATTTATCTACCGAAAAGAGAGGAAAAACCGCGACCGAAAAAAATATGAAATAACACGTCGGGATTAAAAAGTAGAAGGGGGAGGAAGATAACAAGCACGAAAGGTGAAGGATCGCAGAAGAAAAAACTTGGACGAAAAGGAAAGACCGAGCGAAAAAAAATCCGAGGAAGGAGATGAAATCTTTTGGAGTGAAGCAAAGGATTTTCGCACAAAATAAAAGATGGGAGAATTCTGAAAACGGAAAGAGGAAACGAAGAGGAAATACGGGAAATAGAAAAGAAGGAAGGTTCGATGGAAAATGAGAAGGAAGTGAAAGAAAGGAGAAATAAAAATAGAACTGAACGAAGGTACAAGACCGGTAAATAAAACGTAAGCATGAAATTATTCAAACTTTACAAATTTCTGATAAAATATGTAGTAATTACCGGCAAACCTCTTCGTGTTTTTCTAAGAGATATGTGGTAAAAAAAATTAGGACGCGGGTATTACGTCAGTAAATTAGGTAAGTAAAGAGTTCAGTGAAAAATAAGTTTATTTGTTAATTTTTAGGTAACTCATATAAATAGAACTCCAGAGCCTTTTAAAATGAGCGCAACAATGATGACCAAGATAAGCATATACGACCCTGTATGTGCTTACTTAAAAAAATTAATAATAAAATATAATAAAAATTCTGGTACAACAGTTTGAAAACTTTATAAATACGGATGCAAGTACATACATTAATTGTAACTATACTGTTGGCACCTCTAAGCAAGACACAAATACGCTCATTAAGACAAAATTTTAATGTTCGCAACTCAAGAAATAACATTCTACGCTACATATTAGTTGATTAAATAAATGCATAATGCTTACCCATATATACATCCTAATCTGTAGATATGTATAATCCCACGAAAAATCACTATAAGCTTTCCTTATACTAAAACAGCGTGACAAAATGAAATAAAAAAGCTTTTATTGAAATTGGAACATAAAAGATCAATATTTTTTCAAATATTAAAATATAGTAATTTTTACAGGTTTCTTACTATGTTGGAGTTCCACAGAGTATAGACCTCTTCAGTGTACCATAAAAAAGAATCGAATGTAGAATTCTGTGATGAGAAAGAGAGAGGATATATCGAGATGCAATGTACTCGAAAGGTTTTTACGGCCCTAGCTTCGCCCGCGTGAGGGTTTTTCACTAATGAAAAAGGTGAGGAGGACATTCTGCAGTGGGAAAAGGGACATTTCATTGCGTCCCCCAGCTGATTGGCGGAAGAGAAAAAAGTATGGTTTTGCGTGGACGGGAGGAGCAAGAGAGAGAGAGAGAGAGAGAGAGAGTGAGAACGCTGCCTACGACGGGTGGCTGTGATTGAAGAATGGATGACGGGACCGTTACAGAAAAGGGCACGTGGGAGAAGGGGGAGGGAGGGTGGTGGTTGGACGGAAAATAAAATGTTTTCGGGAAAAAAAGTTTCCCCGTGGAAGTGTATCGGATTTCCTAGAAATTTGACGAGCGCGATGAAACATTTTGAAATGTTTGCATCGTCTCGTCTTAAACAAGGAAATAATGAAGGAAAATGGTCATTAATTATAGAACGCCAGAAAAACAAACTCTCGTTTCCTCTTATCTCGCGAAGTCTTAAGTCTCCATAATTGATAAATATTGATCGAAGAACAAGAACTTTTTTCGGCTTTCGCTGACTTACACGTTTTAATGGGAAAACATAACATTAAGAAAATAAACGCGAAGTATTCCTCTTCTTATCCATGAAAAAAGACACTATAAATCCTTAAATTGGGAAAAAATAAAATCCCCCCCCCCCCCCCCCGTTGCGGCTCGCACAGAACCACCACCAAATTAGTGATTCATTAATTAATAAAATATAAATTCCTTATAACAAGAAGTAATTAATGAGAAAATATTTTGGATAAGGTGAAGTTTTCGTTACAACAGGATATTACATTTTATCACATGATAATCTTGACAATCGATAAAGGTTGTTAAAGCAAGATTAACTTTATAGGCTGTAATTATCAAAACAAACTATTACCGTACTTGACTTGCTGTTTAAATTTTCGTTTCAATATATGGAAAGGTAATGGCTGATATTCTGAGTTAAGACATAAAACAATACGTATTAGTGTAAAAACTCACATGTAGCGTTGCTTCGTGTGATCGTTGGATGCATTCAAGAAGAAGTGAGCAAATTAGAGGTTTTCGTGAGGTAATCATTGCGTCCACTATTGAAAATTATTTGTGTTGAGAGGAAAACAAATGTTTTTTTTACAGGGGGAGAAGAGAAAATCTTAGCCAGAGACTGAGAAAAAATGAGTGGAAAAATGTTTGAGGGGAACGTTGAAAGGAGTCTCGGAAGGTACGATGTTAGGAAAGAGGTAATAAGTTTGGAAAAGAAAAAGAATATTGGATTCGTTAAAAGAAGGGCATAGAAGAAGATGAAGGGAAAGTCCTTGGACAGGACAGAATGGATCGGGTGAGTCGAAAACGTAGCGAGAGTTAGAGAAGTTATAATGATACCAAAAGAACAAAATAGAGTTTTTAGGTAAAAAACAATATTCATTTTCTTTCGAGTAAGAGGAAATAGATTTCATGCTACAAAAATCTTTAGATCACAAAGGAGAATGGCTGGATTTTTAAGATAAAAATATTTAAATAAATATAAATAAAGTAAATTCGTATCCACAGATTATATAAAATGAAAATTAAAGTCCTTGAATGATAATGATCTTATGTTTTAAAAGGCTTATCCTTGCATAGAGGGACTAAGTGAAAATTTTTGACCATTAATTTGGATCCAGAAATTTCGAATGGGTTTGAAGATATTCTGCAGAGATTATAAGACTCGAACGATAAGCGACTCGATGAAACAAAAGTATGCCTCTATAATTCATTCAAAATATCTACGTTACTTGCAAATCCTAAACATTTCATCGGCAATTCAAGATATTTATGCGGCAACTAAACCCTATTTTTGAGTGAATGAATTTATTTTTCACAGGTTCACTGCTAGAACAGAATCTCTATAGTAATAACACTACTGTTTCCATACGTATTGTTCATGACCTACACTTTGATAATATCCTCAATGATATCAAGTAATTTTTATGTAAAAAACGGTCTATAATTTACAGATGCCCAATACTGCCGAAGAGAAAAGTTACTCCAGTAAAAATCTCAAGGAGGTCATGCAGTGTATTTCTGATTTGTTCTCTCTCGATTGTAACTGACACCACCACATCTATTAAAAAGATTTTACTTATGACACGTCGGTGTGACTAATGAGGTAATTGGAAAGGAATGCGGCGTTTCAGATGATTTGTGCATCAATCCGTCATCTTTCTACAGGCAGAAAAGTTTGAACGCATCCTTTTAATTCAATTTGGCTATATTCCAAATCAATATGAATGTCGCATTTAAATCTGAGCAATCATGCATGCACATGGACCGTCGCGAGCAATTTAGATTTATTTTCTGCATTTTTGGCAATTCCGCATTCAAATCACGTTCCAATAACGTGGCAAATTAGTTCTTGGAATTTTTTCATTCGCCTCAGATATTTAATTATCTTTTGTGACTCCGTAAAACAAAAATGTAATGTTTCAAAACTATGAGGAAATTCCAAGGAAATATTTTCTATGACACACCGTATCTAACGATTATATAATTAATTGTACATTACATACAAAATAATAAGTAGTATTAAAATCGAAAGAGAAAATCGGTGTAAAATACTTCGCAAAATCCTTTCGTAATCCTAGGTTTGTAGTTAAAAAATAATACGTATTTACGCGCGGTTTGTTATTGGGGAGAGCCTAGCGATGCTATTTCCACTAGACTCTATAGTTAATTTTATTGTTTCATGACATTAAACTCTATGCATGGAGGATTTTTTATCAAAATCCATTCATTCAGTTTTGAGTGTGTTGATAAGAATAAACTACCCTCCAATATTGAGAGATATTGATATAAAGAAGGATTATATTCCGGGTGATACATGATATAAATACAATTTTTTTCAGGTTATTGAAAACCATTTATAACATAGAGCCAAGCAGAGACGATAAAATAAAGACAGAGTTAGTAGAAACCACTTTTTCGGACTCAAGTGACTCCTAAAATAAAATGTGTATTTTCGTCAAAATATCGATGTCGATTTTTTCCGATTGCAATACTTTACACATACCGACCCTTAAATTAAAAATCGAATATTCTATGAATCAATACAAAATTTAAGGTGCTAATTAACATTAATCATTATAGTATCTGCAGTCATAAACATAAATATTTCAGGACATATTTACTGGCACAATGAAAAATTACGCTAAATGGCTCAAGAATGTGAAATTTTAAATAACATACAGTTTGATCCCTTTCCTTAGGCGTGGAGTATTTGTAAATTGATGAAACCGCGTTCTGGGAATGAATGAAATTAAGAGGAAAAATGTAATAGTGTAATTCGGCTATAAGAATTTTCATCAAGGAAAACACTGTACAGCAAAAAAATGATTAAACTTCAATAATACCTATGTAAACATAACTAAAAATTAAATACATTTACATAATTTGTTTAACCTATTTTCACCAAACTTTATGTCGGGGATTTCTTGATCTGATTATACGTGGAGCTACGCAAGATTGACATATCACGGTGAGGAAGCAGACTTGTCAAGCCTTAAATCCCACATGATATATATTTGCTTGATGAACCTTCTTACATCTTACCATAGCTTTTTCTACACATGTATCAATACCACTGAAACTTTGATGCTCGTGTCCATTAATTACGTGGCGACCTGACCACTCTAAACATAGCTTTTACTTCATCTCTCATCCAAATTTTCAAGACATATTGGATCAAGTTTGCCAAAGCAGTTGTATTTACCTACGCCAGGCCAAGTTAAACCGATCATACGCGAGGCTTCATCGCAAAATATTTTTCGTACGCAAGCGGAACCTTGTTCTGAGGTACCTTTCACGGAGAGGGCTGACTTTTTTTTTAATAATTATACACTCAGTACTATGAGGCTCCATCACACGGATTAGGAAAACATACATTTTTATTCTCATGATCTTAAAATTTCGTATACTTATTTTTTAAACCCTCAACCACTGCGACAATTGCACTGCAAAGAAACCAAAAGTATGAGCAATAACAAAAGAGGGCAAAAAAATTCTCGCGCGCAAAGATAATAACTTAAGATGTCTTTAGAAAAGATAGCAGTACCACCCATCAAAGTAGAAAAATCGTCGAAGCAGGAAGAAAATCGTTAAACAACGGAAAATTCACCTGAAAGGCTTATCCTTCAGCCTAGATGTTTTTACGAGCCCTGCACGTGAGCCATATCTCAAATGTTTGCGAAAGAGAGATGAAAACCTTCGTTATAATTCGTGGTTGTTGACGCAACTCTCGGTTGGCACCGAAACCCTTTCAGGAACTCCTGTGAAATGTTGACTCGGAGACTGCTTCCAAGGCGCTCCTATTGTTATCCAGACACTCATTACGTGGAGATGAAATACACTCACCACAGTGGCACTCTGCACTCGTTGCGTGGGACGCGATAAACAATCGCAGCGGCTCTTTTCGATCTTAAAATCTTTACGACGCTTCCACGACTACCAACGCTCTTGAAATACCTTATACATTTAATTTATGTCGCATAAATAAAGGGCACAAATAACCTCAATGCTGTTCTTCAAACACATTTTTTGGCGCTTTTTAAGTGGCATGGTGATATATGTAAAACTATATATATATATATATATATATATATATATATATATATATATATATATATATATATATATATATATACACATATATATACATACATACATACACACACACACACACACATATATATATATATATATATGATTATGAAAGAGGAAAGGTAAATAGGTTTATCATCGTCAACTAGGTGCTGAATGAGGGAAACCCAGTAAACACAGACCAATAGGAGAGTATATTGAGAAAGCATTGTTATCGCGAAAAAATTCGAATTCGAGATTTTGATGGAAATACACAGTTTAGGTATACCTGAGTCTGAAAAAGTGGTTTTCGCAATGCCGTCTCTCTCTCTGTCTGTGGGTCTGCCTGTTCGCGGCTCTAGAGCCTAAACGGTATAGCGAAAATGAATTAAATCTCGTACTTAAGCATTTTATCATAGAGAATAGAAGCTACGAATAAATGGTTGATATTGCTCAATAATTAAGGGAAGTTTATTCTACGCATTTTTAACAATTTGATTTTCTCAAAAACGGCTCTGACGAGTTTGATCAAATTTCGAACAGGTATTTAAGCTTATGTCCTCAATAATACTACATAGTTAATAGTTCTCAAAAAATTAATATAAGGCTTGTTTATACTAGGCATCTTTAACTACGCGATTTTCTTGAAAACGGCTACAACGATTTTGATCAAATTTAGTACAGTTACTTGAGTTGACATCTGAAATAATAATACATATTTCACTTTTCTCAATGAATGAATATAAGCTTAGTTTATTCTTGGGCAACTTTAATAACAATTGGATTTTCTAATATACGGCTCCTACGATTTTGATCAAATTTCGTACAGTTACTTGAGTTGACATCTGAAATAATAATACATATTTCATTTTTCTCACCGAATGAATATAAGCTTAGTTTATTTTTGGGCAACTTTAATAACAATTGGATTTTCTAATATACGGCTCATACGATTTTCATCAAATTTCGTATTGTTATTTATGCTTATAACGATTCTACATAGTTTATATTTTTCAAAAGATAACTAAACGACGCATTAGTGTATGAGAAAGTTGGTACAATGTATGTTGTACCCATTCTTTTCTTTGAGAATTCAATATTTTTCCACTACTTTCCAATTTCAAAACTTTAAAATTAATGTAAACCTAAACTTTAATATTAGCTATGGAAATGCTAGAAATACATTCACGATAAACCTTGTTTTAGATTGTATGCCACTATTTTCCATCTTAACAGCTGAAAAGGTTAGAAAAGGCTAGAAAGATCTGATGAATTGGAAAAATGCAAGTTCATCTCTAAGGAAAATCTATATTTCAGGTGCATTACAACATTCCTTTCCAGGCACAAATGACCGTGCATTGTAATTTCTAAAAGAAGACATTATGCCAAATTAATTCCACAAGATGAGTTAGAAAAACAATGATAAAACGTACTTACAGAAGCAATATATATTTTCAAGGTCCTATATGAACAAAAATTAACCTCTGCTCAAAGAATTGGAACAAAACGGAACTTGGATACCAATGTCAACCCGCTTAATAAACGCATAGCTTTCCTCCAACAGTGAAATCGTTTCTGACGAGGCCTTGTTGATAGGGACTAGAAGGCTCTCGGGTTGGAGAGTTAACCACGCGAGAGGAAGGGGACAGACACGTGGAAATGGACCCTTATGTTAGACTCACAAGTGCTGCCAATTACGAGAGAGTGGGCGATCTTAAAGCTTTATTAGGCGTTGGGTAAACTAAGCAAAATAGACTTGATGACTTTTAAAAGCAGTGTTGCCATGGTTTCTCCACTGAAATCAGAGCCAACACGCTGGGCGTTCATTTGTGCAATGACAAAAAAGCAATTTAACAGTGAAGAAGAAAATATCACAAAATATAGTATAACGCATTCAAAGCGCGCTAATATAGAACTAACGGAAATAATTTATATTTCATTGATCAAACTATAAATTTATATCCCTAAAACTAGTAAGAATGCCTATCGTAGTATCTCACATAGATTTTAATATTTTGTTGTAATATTTACTCTTTACGAAACAGCATCGCGAAGAAGGAATATTTTAAAAAAAAACAATAGTATGAATTCTCGCTTGCTGGCTTACTACATACTTGATCCGATTTCGACTCGGAACAAAGTAGTATCTTTGGAAAAAAAATTTTAAAAACAGTTAATTGAAATGGATCTCTATGACAATTTGCCACAATTTGATTTTTTCCTCTTTAACATTTTCATTGGCGACAGAAAATTTTTCATCATTATGAACCAGTTTAACACAACCTTAAGTTTAAACTGAATACTTCTATACTTGCTGATTACGTTTAAGATTAATTTGAAATTTAATTGGCAGAAAATTTTTAATACAAGGTTTTCTTCAAAAGGATTGGTTACTTAAAGGGTTGACAAAGATTTTTGTCCATAAAAATTGAACGTTTGGGCCATTAAATTAATTTAAATCCTAGCGTTTACTAAGAGTAATTTTTATATGGTTAGATGCTATCAATGAGATTCGGGATAGATATAATACGCGAAAGAAACAAAATGATTTTTACTGATATTTTTGTAATTACTTCGTGAATTAGCGCGCCAAGTAAAATCACTTCGCATGTCACATTGTCTATGCGTTTGACATGCTGACGACCCTTCATTTACCTCATATGTTCAAAAAAATGAGTATAAGCACGCATATGTCCAGTATCCAGTATATTATCGATATTTATTTAGGCCAGAAAATATTCATTTTCACTGAAATACTTCAGTCAAAAATCGATCATCGGGAATGCATTCGTAATTACGCGTCTAATGTAGAACGATAAACGAAATCTTTCTTAAACCGAAATCTTTCTTAAACGATGAAAATTTTTCGTCGAAATAATATTTTAAACCGAATTACGCGGATTTATAAGGACGCTTTCTGCCCTTGAACAAGAAAAGAATGGGTCCGTCCCCGGCTAATGATGAGTCCGTCAGCCATAAAAATGACAGCTCTTCGCGAAAACATTTTTTTCTCCCTTGAAAAATGAGGCAAAAGCGAGAATAATTACAGAAAAAAAACAAGAGAAAACTGAGGCAGAAAAAATTGTTTCGTATTTTTTTCTTTCCGAAAGAAACAGATGGGTGAAAAAAAGAAACTTGGGGAAAAACCGTTCCGACCGATAATTAATCAGCCTGAGGCTACCACGTATAAAAATTCCGAATTAAAAAAATAAACTGCCCTTTATTTATAGGATGAAAAAATTTCCACCTTGGGAAAAACAAAAAATGTTTCCGATGTCATAAAAATAAATCAAAGTAACGCACGTGCGACAGTCGCTTTTTTTAACGAATCCAATAAACTTTGGGGCATACAGTAGTGAGGATAACAAAAATTGGGCAAAATCTTCCTTACTAATACAATTATATCCCATGCTACTGTACTTGTTTCTTACGAGTTCACAACATTGCTCCATGTGATACGACGAAGAAACCTGAGACTAGGCTCTCCGAAAGTGATATGAATTTATGAAGGGGAAATTATCTCGTCATGAAAGGGAAAACGTACAAGGGTAAGAGGAAAATTGAAGAGTGCCATGAAAGGGAATGATGAAGGGGGAAAGGAGGATAGGAAGGAGAAAGAAAGGGAGAAAATGAGGGAAAGGGAACAAAGAGGGAGAGGAAAAGAGAGAGAGAAAGCAAGAGGACGAAGAAGAGGGAGGGAGAGGGAATGAACAGAGAAAGAGAGATGGAGAGAAGTGAAGAAAATGGAGAGGCAAATTGGGAGAAGGAAGAACGACTGAAAGAGAAAAGGAGTGAGATAGAGAATGATGAATGGAATGAAACAGGTAGATGAAGATTACAAATGGCGAGTGAGAGGAAAAGAGAGGGAGGGATGAAGTGAGAGGAGGGAGAGGTGGGGGAGAGAAGGAAGAAATAGATAAATTGAGGGATAGCTTAAAGAAATGAGATAAGAAAGGATGAAAGTACATGGGGAAGAATGGATGGAAGGAGGAAGATATGGGAAATGGAAGGATATGGGATGGCAAAAAAATGTTTCTCCTAGAAAAAAAACTGTAGGAGAGCTCGAGAGGAATAAAAAACAAAATACGACATCGAGGAACATGCATAGACTTAGAAGCACGTAGAGAGGAGGGTGAGGAGAGAAATATAGTAAATAAGGTGGAGAATGGAGAGGAAGGTTACGGAGCTGAGGAAGAGATAGAAAGAGATAGAGATAGGGAGGGAATTGAGATAGGGATGGAAGGGGTCGTGAGGGTGATGGGGGCATGGGAAAGGGACACGGAGGGAGTACTTAGGGAGGGGTGGAAAGTGGTCTGGCATGTGGCCAAGAGTACGGAGGAGTAGCAGGTGACGCTGGGCGAATAATGTACAATAGACTCTTCCATTTTCTTCCTACATGGCCACACTTTTTTCTGTTCTCTGTCTCTGTGCTTGCATCAGCCGCTTTGTCTTCCCTTCCTTTCTCTGATCTCTCTCTCTCTCTTTCCCATCTTACTCTCTTTGCTCTGTTCCAGTGTTTCCCACCCTTTTTAGAGTCGCGGCACCCTTAAGTGACTTTTCAGAATTTGGCGGCACCCCTCCCTATCCACCATCAGTAATAATCGTGGTGAAGTTGAACCCCTAACTCCATATCTCCTTTCATTTCGAAGTGCCTTTGCGACGAAACGAAGGTCGACTTAACTCTGGTTTGCATTTTTGAAAGCCGATGATGCAAAATAAGGCTAAAAATGGGAAAACAATATTTTTTTGCGGAATCCTTCAAACAATTCACGGCACCCCAGGGTTCCGCGGCACCCAGGTTGGGAACCACTGCTCTATTCACTTTTATCTTTACACCTTAGCTTTTCCTGATTTTATTTTTTGTTTGACCCAGGAAAACTTTTACTTAAATGCCGTCTTCCAGTTAATCATCTATCTCAGTTTCATCAAATAATTTTTAGAGTTTTTCGTGTGGGAAGTTGGCATATAATGAAATTATTCACAAATTTAAGGTGAATAATCTTGAGAATTTCGTGGAATTTAAATATATATAAGTAAAACATTACATATGTATATCAAGTTCATCAAGCCGCTTAAATCATTTTAAAAAACATCTTCCTAGAAATTTCCTCATTTCTAGTTAGAGAGACTACCAAATTCCCACTTTGAGAAATATTTCGTAAATAAAAACAAATAATGCTTACAAATATCACCTTAATTATTCCGTTTATATTTATTTATAGCTAAGATAAACAGGAAGATGTAAGCATACACTATGTTACTAAACAATTTATTTTTTAAGTCCAGAATTTTCAAACTTGAAATTAATTAAGACGCACCTGATTGAAGTTCAAATTAGTACTTTAGAATGATTAACTTTGAACACACCTGACACAAGATGAATCACACAAAATAAATGACTTTTCATTATACACACACGAATTCCGCAGTATTTTCTCTAATCGTGCTCAAAACATCTCTTCTCCTTTTCGAAATAAGTTTCTAATTAGACCTGAGCAACACCATTCGCCTTTATCATCGTAGAAAACAGTTAATATTAATTAGTAAGTGGAAAATTTTGTATATTCGCATAAGACAAAATTGGCATTATTTTTAACGGGAAAGTTAGAAAATGTTTAGCAAAACTCACTTTTTCTTGTAGCCCATACGAGTATCCTTCATTGCAGCAGCAATTCCTCGCACGCGTTGGATGAATGGAAAAAACACCTCTGGAAGCATAATCTGCGAAATAAAACGGGTAAAATAACAGTAACGTGAAACAAGCCGTCATACGATCCATAATATTTGTTTGGTTTAATTTTCATTAGGAAACTAACAACTAAACAGATGTTCCTTTATTGTTTATTATTTAGCAATTGCCTTTCGGAAGAAGCACCTTGATGAGATAGATTAAAATTAATTACTTCCACTGCCAAACACTTTCCTGAATATTCAACATCGATAAATCATTTTACTATTTCAAGTTTATCGTACTAATTTTGAATAGCCATCGAAAATACGTGACTTTGGCTTACGTGACTTTTCCACATTTGTAAGACGATGAAAATATCCGACGCAAAGTTTAGTTAAATATAAAGCTTCGTAATATATATATATATATATATATATATATATATTTAAATGGCATCTAATTACAAAACAACAATAATCACGAGGAACACCATGCTGAAGACGAAAAACAACCATAATACTATCACACGGTTGACCGCAGGGGCCAAACTGCGAACCGCTTTACTCCTGCAAAAATTGACTATGCTACCGCTCAGCATTCGTCGAAGGATGGAATGTGAGGGAGAAATGAGGAGTTTTTGTGGTATAAGTTGAAGGATGAAGGGTAGAACGGGGGGGTGGAGGGGATAAAGGGAAGGAAAGGGTAAAGAGGGCGAGGTATAAAAGAGGGTACCGCGCTTATAGAAGGGATTGGTGAGGGGTGGGGAAGAGGTCTCAGGGCGGAAGAGGAGCTGTGGGGAGTCTGACCTATGATTGAGGGCAGACACGTGAGGCTCATTCAATAGATAGGATACGAGGAAGGTTGGGAAGGGCAGAAAGGGATAGTAGGTGGAGGTAAAAATAGGGCCAAGAGGTTAAGAAGAAGGGAAAGAGTGAGAGAATTTAAAGGAAAAGATGTATCCATTAGTATTAGGTAATAATGAGAACAGAAGAGAAATTTTAAGGTCCCATTGACGTAGTCACGAGCAATATTTTCACCAAATATTTTGAGCACTATATCTCTTAATGTTCAATAGCTTAGTTCAATCCATTTCATTAGCGGGTTCTCTATTTGTGACGAAGAGGACGTGATCAGATAATAAAATTATCTTCGCACATACCACAGATTATATATTTCGAAATGGTGAATGACGCTCAATTTTCCCTATATTATAGTTGGATTGCAGGTGATTTTATATAAAAGCCATTGTGAACGATTGATAATAGGCAAATCGATTAAAAAACTGCGTTAGAATACGATAAATTTGAATAAATATACCAAAAGTACATTTAAAACTAAAATCTGCCGATGTGTCAATTGCTATTATTATTTTTAAGCATCTACTTATGATAAATTTATCAATTTACATTACTACTTATAAGGTGTGCCAACATTAATAGAGAAATCGTTAAGTTTAATTCCTACGAAAGCGCGCTCATTAAGATGCACCGCAGAAATGAATATCAATCGAGAATTCATTGAGAATCCGTATTCCAGAGTGCGCCACTTTTATCACTTAGTAAGCCTGAAACAAATGGAAATATAGATATCGATGTAGAGATTGCAGAATAATAAAAACAATACAGATCCCTTTATTCTTCTCATCCCATTACGGTTTCCTATTCATCGCATTCTTTAAAGTGGTCCCCGATTCAAATATAAAAATAATAACGGAGACACGAGAAACTTCTCTCATTTCTTCTCACCTCTATGGGAACACGGTCGAGTTATCAAGGCGACGACGAATATCTCCAAAAAAGACGAATACGTATCATCATCATCATAGGTAGTCTGTCCGTTGACAGGTCCGTGATTATTCATGGTTAAACTTGGTTCTCCATATACTCCTATTTTCCGCAGTTTTCTTCATGTCTTGATAGTTCTCTCTCTTTCCATTTCAAGTCGTCTACCAGCTGAAACCTTTTCCTACCTCTTTCTCTTTTTCCATCCAGTTTTCCTTCTAGCACTTCTTTAATCATGCACTCTCTCCTCAGGTAATGCCCAATCCAGTTCGTCTTCGTCTTTTTGATAGTCTGTATAATCGTTCGTTTCTTTCCTATTATTCGTAGTACTTCCTCGTTTTTCACCCTATCTGTCCATTTTATCTTCAGCATTCTTCTCCATGTTCACATTTCGAAGCTTTCCAAATATTTTATATATTTTTTCCTTAGCGTCCATGTTTCTGCCCCATACAAAGCTCCATACTTAGCATTTTATCAACTTCTTGCGGATATCCTGATTTATATTTCTCGTTAGTAGGAGTTTCTTTCATCTGAAAACGGATTTTGCTTTTGTTATTCTAGTCCTGATTTCATCTGTACATTTTGCTTCTCTCGTTATGATGCTTCCAAGGTATTTATAATCTGAAACTTGTTCTAATGGCTTTCCTCCAATACTTGTATACTAATCTTTTTAACCGTTTGCTCATTGTAAGAAAATTGCCGTTCCTTCGTACCTCTTGCAAACTCCTTTCGGTCTAATCCCTCCCTTCCCCCTCTTCCTTTCTCCTGCCCCCTCTTTATTTCATCCCTTTTCACCTTTTCCCTCCTTTCAAATTGCCCTAATGCCTACTTCCATTTCTCTCGTCTCAATTCCACCCTTCTCCTCTCACCCAAACCCACCCCCTCCTTCCTTCATTTCTCCTTCACTATCTTGGCTTATTTTCCTGCAGTGGCATTATTTCCTCTGCGATTGACAAGGCTTATTACTCACAGTTTTTCTTTACACCACAAATATCAAACGTTTCAAATCATTTCGAGATGTTCGTATTTCCTTAGCAAGAGTAATAAGGCTTGTCAATCACAGAGGAAATGTTCCCACTGTAGGAAATAAAATACTCAGACGATGTTTGAATTTTAATGAACCTGTGCATTTTTAAATGTCTTCTCGTTTTTAATATTTAAAGTATAATAATATAGATAAAAAACTACCATCGGTGCCTGGCAGTAGGCAGCAGTACTCTCAGTATGGTATAGAGCCGAAAACAAGTTATGTTGGCTGGATCTACATCCAATAGAGCTGTAGGCGTTATCGGGACGATTTGTACGGCTACAGTACTGCGATGTGGAAATCAAGAGGGAAACTACCACATTACAATTCCCTAGTAATGATTATATGGTTAGACAATATGAGTTCTCTCGAGGTAAAACATTACGGAGGTTGACGGAAATAAAGCTAAAAGCAGTCCCTGTGGACATGTTGATAATACAGGTATATATGCCGTCTGCTCATGTTAACGAGATTTACGAAGAAGATGGAAGAGGAAAGGTAAACTGCATAATAATGGGAGATTGGAACAGCATAGTTGGAGAAGGACAAGAAGAAAATATGCTCGGTCAATACGGACTTTGGAAAAGAAACCGAGGAGGAGAAAAATTGGTAGAATTCTGCATTAATAACGACCTAGTAATGACTAATACATTGTTTACAAACCATAAACGAAGGCTGTACACATGAAAAAGCCCAGGAGATGGAAAGATTCAGGAACAGCATAAAAAATGCTAAGACATTGCCAGGAGCAGACATTCATTCAGATCACATCCCTCTAATAGTCGATGTGACTACAAAGCTTAAACAAATAAGGAAAACGAGAAGAGAAAGACAGACACGGGACCTAGAAAAACTAAAAGAAAAGAAAGGTGCCTTAAGCACGAAGTTGGAAGATTGCCTTAGGAAATTGGAAAAAAACCGAAGATCGTGGATACATGGTGGGAGGAAATTAAAGCCAGTATCAAAGATACCTTGAATAAAGAGATTGGAAAAGAAGAGAAGAAACCCAGGAAACCATGGATCACCAAGGAAATGCTGGAGAAAATTGATGAGAGAGAAAATGGAAAAACGTTAACCGTGAAGAAGGTAGTAGCTATTATAGACGCATAAACAATGAGTTGAGAAGGGTAACAGATAAATCTAGGGAAAATTGGATAAAAGAAAAATGTGAGGAAATACAACAGATGGAGAAGCTTGGACGGTACGATATGATGTACGCTAGTGCACTGGAGATAGAAGATAAGAAGCCTCATGAAATTCGTGGTAAAGGAATTATTAATCCAGATGGGAAAATAGTCGTAGAACCAAAGGATATAGCACAGGTATGGGAAGAATACATTAAGGAACTATACAAAAAGCAGGCAGGATCGGTACAAATAGAACTGGAAGAAGAGAATTGCATTGAAGAAGACAACTTGGGATCAAGTATTATGAAAAGCGAAGTAGAAAAGGCGATACTGGAACTAAAGAAAGGAAAAGCTACAGGCAGCGATGGAATACCGGCAGAGGTACCTAATTAACGTCATGGGATCGGAAGGACTAAAAGTGATTATGAAATTAATTAACAAGATTTATGATTCGGGAGAGTGGCGTCAGGATTTCTTAGTTGTAACAATGATCCCTCTAAAGAAGAAGCCAAATGAAATGCAGGGTAAAGATTACAGAACGATAAGCCTACTGTCACACACTTCGAAGATCGTCACGGGGATTGGTAATAAAAGGCTAGAGAAACAGGTCGAAGAAATGCTAGAGGAAAATCAATTCGGTTTCAGAAAAGGACGGCCATCCACTCCCAATTTAACCTCACTTATTTTATATCCTAATCTACTATTTTTCCTCTCTTTCTTCCCCTCAAACCTACTCTCCTCTCTCACCTCCCTCTCAGTCACCCCAGCATCTAGAATCCTCCTTCCACTCCATCTTGCATATAAAAATATAACTCCTTATTACTCTCGCTAAATCACTTTTCCTTGCCCTCCTTAACACACAGCACTTCTCACCGTTCCCAATAGACAAGATAAGTCACGCCTCTGACTTACTTACCAGAAGCATAACCAAAAGAAGCCAATAGCTGGGTCCACTCGAAGCGTGAGAGAGATGAAGATGGAGGATGTCTGTATTGATTCCGAGGTTTTGTGTGTGTGTGGAAGGGGGAGTTGTGTCTGGTGGCCTGTGTCATGTGAAAATTTCACCTATTTAATAGTTGCTATCGAGATTCGAGGGAGATTAAGCTGGTCGATGAAGTGGTTGAAAAAGAAAATATATATAAAGACCTCTTTCGAGGATTCCCGTCGTAATTTGTTTTTATCAACTTCGGTTCGCGATTCAAAGCGCCAGTTAAGTTGCTTAGATACGTGAGCATCATAGCATGGGAACGAGGTTGGCACCACTTCATAATTAGGTCGCGATTTGAATGTTGAACATCCTACTTCAAAAGAAAACCTAACTCGACGTCATAGAACATGTGCGGATATGAATCATTCATAATCCTACGGATAACGTCAAAATTATCGTAAAGGAGAAATTACAAAAAAAGAGATCGCATTCTGGTTATAATCCAGTTAATATATTAGATGGCGGAATACTTATACATCCTAATAACGACTGGACTAGTTTAAATTACAAAAATCTAAAGGGTTACAAATCTATGTAATTGCATTTGAGCTATCAAAGAAACGGAAGAACATAAAGCGTCAACAGTGAGAAATGTACTAGAGCGAAATTTTATTTCTTGTCATCAATTAAAAGTATGCAGTGTTTTCAGCAAGAAATATTTCAAATTTAGGGTACAGAATAATTAAGTAAATCGTGACTTATTAATTAATTTCATGCAATGTAGCTCGATCCGAGGAATTTCTAAGCCAATATTCTAATGAAATTATATACTACATATTTGTATTCAGTTACAAATCAAATGCATCATAATATTAATATCAAATTCTATCGTATTTTATTGTATTTTGGACGTGTAAATGTTACGTTTTGCTTTCAATCTTTAAAATTATTTGTCTCATGAAAAATACGGTGACAGCAATTTTATGAGATATTTATAGGTAAAATGAAACATTTTGGGGGTAACTTTCCCAATACAGAATCTTTATCATTAGAATTTTTTAACATTTTAAAGCTAAGTCCGTTTCCATCGTTAAAACTGATTTAAGCGCTATGGCGTAGGTATTCCTATTTAGCAAAGTAAAAAATTACAAAAAATACTTCTATCTATATGAAAACGAGTCAAGTTATGATTGCCACAAAGATGGTAACACTAGCAAAGTCATAAGAGTGGAACTTCATAGAAACGAAAATAACGTTTTGCCCCATTACCTTCCCCAATGCTAATTAGTTCCACGCCACCCAGTAAAAGTCGAATGCGCATCCAAAACCCATATTCATGAGACACTTAGAATAATTATTATCTTTCCACAAAAGCACACACCGTTTCCTTTTCCACGTTCCTCATTTCGAATCTCAAATATTAATCACACCGACTTCGCCCTCTCGGGTTTGTTATATTTGCCTTATCGTCCTCCCATAATCAGGCGTCGCGGATTTAACGATTCGAAAACAAACACGTCAGTCTCGCAGATCTGCGAAAAAGCAAACGCGTTTTTTTTTCCGCTCCGAAGGTGCCAATTCAGATTTCCGCGGCCGAATCGTATCGCTTGCGCCGTTAAAGGAAAGAGATATTCGTCTTTAAAAAAAAAACCGAATATCTCACGAACTTAATCACAACGAATCCGAATTTGAGATTGAACGCTCATAATTGCTTGATTGTTTATCCAATCGGTTTGATTAATTGGACGCAGATTATTTTTATTAAAATATATTCATGACGGGTTCCTTAGCTTAAGAGGTGGTGATGAAACGAGGACGAGGGTTTGGTATTGCTCCGGAATTCAGCTAATATGGATTTAATTTGATTCTGGGAAAACGAATTTTTTAAAAAATCTGTTTTCGGGATGTCGTGAAGTCGGTTTTATTTGAGGACGAATTATTACCGTGGGGACATAATCCCTCGTTATTAAAAAGAGGGGAAAACTAATATTTTCTCTCTCAAGACATTCTTGGTTTTTCAAGTGGTGAGGGTAAAAAATTATTTTTTCTTTGAATTTGTATTCTTACCTTAGTTTCATTTAAGACACGAAGCAGGTATTATTTTTGCCATCTCCTCACAGTTATGAAATCTTCTACATATTAGAGATTTGCATATAATATTCTCATCCTTAAATATTTATCCTTCCTCAACTTGAATATTTTATAAGAACTTTAAATGAAAAAGAAAAACCAAACATACCAGATTACAAATTTAATGCTATATCGATATATGGCTTATTATTACATAATTGTTTTCTATCTTAAATACTTGCTAAAAGTGACCTTCAGGGTCCATTAAACCCCATTAGTAATATCTTATTCGCCAGTTTTTTCATTAAATTATTAATCATGTTTTTCCCTTTCTCCTGTTTGAATTTCCCCTATGATTCTTTCATCTATGTTCTCCTTCTTAATCAACATTAGTTGTACTAGTTTTATTTTACTTTTTATCACATTAACGAAAATTCTTCCTACTCATCTCTGTATATTACTTTTTTCATTTGATTCTACTGGAATTACACCTCTAAAGATTCTAAATGATGATCATTGATTTAAATCTATGACGTAATACTTAAAGTCATATTTAATGCTACATAAAACGCGTTTCTAAGAGTTTATATATATTAGAGATGAGCCTTTGCTTTAAGCGGAAATGAAACCTTTAACTTTCCAGGTTCGATTTTCGAAGTACGCACCATGTATCTTATCCTATCCATAAAATATAACAGCCCAGAATATTCCTCAATAAATAAAGTGTTAACCCATGTTTCCATCACAATTATTTGTCTTCCGTCATTAACTGTCTTAAATATACTAATATAAAAACTATTAATGAAGGACAAAGGCATTTTAACGCAGAAGGAAACATGAATAATTTAATAATAGAGAGGCTTCGAGAAAATTTAAAACAATCTTAGAACCTAGCTAAAAAATTAACTCATTATCCTAATATTATAGGTTAGAAATAAGGTAAGAAACGTCCTAAAGAGCCGTAACCGTAGCGTACTTAAACCGTCCAGTTGGGATAAAAATCTCGAAAATATCTCAATTTGGACCAAATCAGTCTATCGATCGCTGCAATAAGAGACGGGAGGTTTGAGCACGATATAGTTCTGTGTGTGTGTGTGTGTGAATGTGATACAGGCAGAGGTAGAAAAAAAGAGAGAGAGAGAGGTGATAAAAGAACCAGAGGCGCTAATAAAGGATTTTGGCGAGGTGGGCACGATAGGTGAGGAGTGGTATCGAGGTTTAGGGTAGTGATGGAGAAAGAGGATCGAGCCAAGTGGAGCGTTACAAATGAGCTTTAATCGAAGTGTGGGCGTCGTGAATAGTGAGGGAGAGAGAGGGAGGGAGGGAGACAAAGAAGAAGCGAGAAATAGAGGAAGGAGAGAGAAAGAGAGAAAGTGAAGAGACAGGGGAGAGAAGGGGTATTGGAACCGGTGTCGTATCGAACGGTGAAGGCCAATTAGGTAAAAAGGAGCGAGGGGAACGAAGAGAAATCGGTCACACACAAACACACACCAACACAAACAAAAACACACACACAGACCTGAGAACACATCCCGAATCCACAAGCAGACAAACATAAAGACGGATCCCCCTCACATAAACAAGCGGGCCTCTAAATAATAATAATAATAAAATAAACTTATTTTTACTTTTGGCCGTCAACGAGAGGAGGACGTCTCTCGGAAAATATAAAGCTCGCTCTTAAAAATGGGAATTATTTCGTTGTTTATTTTTTTTTCCCGCGCCATTCGCGATAGGAGGGAGCGTTTTTTTTATTACCTCTTTCGCGAGACGACCGAGCTTGTAGAAATTCTCTCTCGGCGATGGAAATGGATTTTGTGCGGGGGTGTGGGAAGGTCGGGGAGGAGGGCAGCTTGTGCGAGGGGGAAAGAGAAAAAAACCGCGCGGTTGTCCGGAAGTTTATTGGGCGTACTTCAATTTTTCCATAGCTTTATTTGGTCCGAGTAAGATTCGCTGTCATCCGAAATTTTTAAAAAGAGATTTTGCGAGGAAAGTGTTGGGTTTTTTTTATCAGTGCTTCGTTAATATTTTTCTCGTCGGCTTAAACTGAGGATTCGGGGAAATTTTCGAAAAAAAAAATCACGCGTTTTTGGTACCAGTCGGCTCTAATTATTCTCCTTCTCTCTGAAAAATAATTTCTGAATTCGGTTTTAAATGCATTTTCCACCTTCGAAATAAAGTGTGAAACGTACCTATGAGTGTAGTACGGTTCATATTTATGTTATAATTTCGTTCAACTTCAAAGCGATATTCATTTTGTTGGAATCGCCCTTAATTACTGGAAACGGCAGTAGTTTTATTTAAAAAAACGTTAACCGTTTCTAAATTTAACTATAGACTTTCTAACTTATTTTACATTGACATTTAATTACACCAAATGTGTTCATATCTGCGTAAACATTTTCATCTGCTGATTTTTCTATGCTCTTTTAAAAATTCATTCCTGTCTCATTTCGCATAAAACTTCAATGCCATAGATAAATATGGTTATCTACTTCAATAGTTAGTTTTCCTATGACCCACTAAATAATATCAAAAACGTCTATTGCTTATAAATAACACCGATCACAGCAAAAATATAAAAACTTTCGGTTAATTTTATACTATTTTCTATCAAAATTGTATACAACATATCTTATAAATTACTTTTAATTACATGACAATCAACCTGACATTTGGAATCTTGTAAAACATTAACACAAGAAAATTTTATTCTGATATGTTTTCCTTTAATATCTCTTTACCATTTACAGTCATAGGAACAGATTTTAACGTGAAATCATGGCGCAATTGATTAGATTAATGTTCATCCGATTGTTGTTCGAATATAATATAAAATATCTCGCTTTCTTACATTTGGAACGTTATTTCCCAGTTACATATCAACAACTAACGATGTTATATTTCATCGCAAAAACCTTACTAATCGAAGAGATTGGATGGTTTACGTACAACATAGAATTATAGTCACCTATCGCATAATATTACAAAATAGAAAAAACTTAACGAACGTATCTGTGGTATGGTTGTCTTGCATTCACACGTTGATTTATTTCCCTCCCCTCCCCCTCCCCCCCATAAAAGAAAACGTGTTGGAGTACTGGACAAAATATGCTTAGGCTTCAATTTTCCACACTTAACCCCACCTTTCATGATCTAAAAAAAATAAACGAAACAACCGGAAATTTTCAATTGCGCAGTGAAGTAGTTTGACCGTAATAAACCTACCCTCGCGATCCTATATTATTTTTTTGGTTTTCCGCGTACGACTAACTTGCACGCCGTTGCATTTTTTTATCGCAACCGTCACATCCTAAGCGGTTTTTTCAAAATTAATTATGAATTTTAATTTAAACACTAACGCCAGAGTGGAACGCTTTTCGCGATGAACGAGATATTTCCCGAATCTCATCAACTTTTTTTTCTTCACCGCTGGGGACATACGCTAGAGTGCCTCGGCTTTTTTTTTTTACTCCGAGTGCCTCAGTCATACACGCGACCTCAATTTTCGAAAGCGGGACCTTTCTAATACAATGCACACACACACACACACACGTACACAAACGCGCAAGGCACCAACAAGGAAGAGAAGTTTCTTCACGTGAACTCCGATCACGTATCGATTGCAACCCCATTTTCCCCTATGCATCTCCAACCCAAACCTCCCTTCCCCCATCCTCCATCCCATTTTCTAACCTCTCCTTTCCTATTCCAGCGCCTCCTAGCGAAGCGTTAAAATAGAGGAACGATAAAAAAAGTTATTTTTTTTCTATATCCCTCAAAAGTCCCCTATCTTGTTCCCGTGATCTTCCTCTGGGAAAGGGGGTTGCATGAAAAAAAAATGAAAATAACCTCGTTCTATCCTCCGCGAGAAAGATCTTCACCTCAGACCTTTCCAGATAACCCAATCGGGAAGAATCGGGACCCTCCAAAAAAGGGTTCCGACCCGCTTTTACATCCTCTCCCCTCACTCTATCTCAAATTGTATTCAAAATCACAACGCTACTTTCTTCTCTTTTCACTACTTTTTAAGCAACTTCAATATTTTGACGTCAAGAGCTTCCTTTGTCCGTTTCAGACTATTTCGCCTGATGGTCGCTTGTGGCAGCACCGTCGGTTCGCTGATACCAATCACGTTTACCTTGGCGCCGGTGATGTCTTTCGCTAAAAATCATCGTAAAATTTTAAAGGAACTGTGTAACCAAATGATTTGAACAAATAATAATTCGAATTTTGTTAAAACAATTAATGACTGAAAACACCCTATATGTACCTATAATACATTGACGTGTCTGACGTAGGAGGATATACGAGGAAAATATAAATGATGAGGCACTTACAGATGAGATAGAAAGTTTGGCAAGTAGGTAGCTCACGTAGCAAAAACGACAAGAAAAATCGAAAATTACATGTTTATTTTTTGGCCGTTAAAAAATCCCAAAATTTAAACAAATAATTAATCGTTGAGGTGTTTCTAATAGTGCTACAATGTTAACATTTTTTCTAAAGGTAGAATTTGCTAAATAAAAAAAGGAGATTATATAAATTTAAGTATATTTATTTTTTTGCCGTTAAAAGTTCATAAAAGTTAAACAAATAGCAAATGTTGATGTACGAGTACTTTCGGTCGACCCAGGGAATTGAAAATTTTCAGAAAGTGAGAGCTTGATGTTCCAACGGCAATAAGCAATTAAAAATTACAATCGTTTATTATTTTGGCCATTAAAAATTCATAGTTTAAACAATCAAATCAATATAAATGCATTTATAGAGGTGCTACATCAATAAAATTTAGTAGAAATGTGTGGCATTCGCAACAAACATTGGAAAAAATATAAAATTCTTAAAATTTCAATTTTTAGGAGCTTTTTCGCTCCATTATTGCCCCGTACTAGGGTTAAAATTATGACGCACCTCCAAATGACCTAAGGACTTCAAATTTAGCACGATTTTCAGTCACAAGCGATGGGAAAAATCCGACATCGGTAAAATTCTAATTTTAGGGGTTTTTTTTATCCCATTATTGAAAGTAGGCTGAAATTCTTGCAGAATGTAAGCACTGTCTACTATCAATGAAATATAACCGGTAGTCGTTCATGAGCTAAGGTTTCGTACACAAATGAAATATCGAATCGTTTTAATTGTATCCTGAATTCTCACATGGTTTTTCCAAAATTTTCGTGGCAATTGGAATTATCTTTATCATACGATATTCCCAAAATGGAGATCTATCGAGATAATTTAACGGTTTAAATCAAATTGTATGAAAAAGAGTATACACATGTCGGCTACCAGGCAGCCGATAATACGTAGTAGAATCTGAATATAATATTTTAGATTCTAATACCGCTGACAGGTGCCTAGTAGTCAACATGCTCACATGGTATTTTATAACCTTTCCATGAATGTTAGAGATAGATGCACAATTATGCAATTATTTGTTTTCATCCGGTTTTTATACACCTGCATTTTAAATTCCCGATCCTCGTTTCCCAGCCACGAAACTCCGCAACGGTGAATTAATTTTCTGACAAACGGTTTCTTTTTATGACGAGTAGTCGTGCTTCTAATAAAGAACTTTGTCTTTAAATTTTTATTTTACCTTTTCTCTCATCATAATTCTTAAATTTTTCTCACCCTCCAACGAGTACCATCATCCGATCCCGTCACTTTGTGTAGAATTACATTTTTTTTTTAAAATAGGAAAATAGAGTTCGTCGGAAGGAGGAGGTGGCGTGATTTTCCGAGTCACGGATCGGCCGCGTGCTTTATCTTTTCCCATCAAAAGTGCGGGGAAATGCGGGGGAAGGTTCCATGTTAAAGGATGCGGCTGGGAGGAAAATTCCGGGTAATCACGAACGTAAGGGCGTTTAATACATCGACCGTATATACAGCACCCTTGCAGATTTTTTTAAATGGTTTAATCATTCGCTGGAACAAGATACAGGCGTGTGAAATGTACATGGGTAAGGAGATAGGAGTGGCTCATTCTATGTTGTTTTCGGTATTTTTTCACGATTCAAATTCGTTTTTTTTTTCCTCGTTGTCCGCAAGAATGAGGGGTTTTCTTATCGACACTGATGTATCTATCTAGGTTGCTATCCTTGCGGAACGATATATAAGACGTTAGCAAGTAGGTCACCGAAACCACGGAGCCGTGATGTGATGGGAGTGCATGGGTTCTCATTGAAAGATTTTTTCCTGCGCGGAATTTTTACGTGCCATCGCGGCTTTTGCAATATCGCCCAGAATGGGACGTATATTTCGCCTATCTAGGATCTTATATACGATAAAGAGGACAAAAAACAAAAATGTAGACGTGGTTAGTGTCAATTTCTACTGCGCAAACGGTGGGTGAATCGTGTATCGTCCTCCACCAAGCACCGAAATGGTATATTGCAGAATTCATGCAATAATTTCTAAATTAAATTATTTCTACGCCTATTTTACGCTTGTTTCTAAGGTGAATTTAAATTATTTGATAATCTTTTACCGAGTACTATTTGGTGAGTTTAAAGTCATTCTTAAGTAGCACAAGTAAGTAATTGGACTGTCAATAATAACTAATGTACCCAGCATCGTGGATTGAAACACCAAAGCAGTAACCCTAACCGTGGAATAAATTTGCTTGCCATAATAAAAAATGAGAGAAAAGCGGGAATAACGAACGTTTGCATGAAGGGGTGAAACGGGAACAGTAAACTGGCATATATTTTATTTGAAGCTGAAGTACGTAGCTAAATGACAAAGTATACCTAAGCGCTAATAATTCAAAATTTTAGGTGGACTGGCCTTTTAAAATATGGGTAAATAAATTTAGGAAACCTAACTAATTTAAATGGAATCTTAAAGGTGAATAATTATGAAGAATTCCTTTTGTAAATTGTAAATAATTAAGTCGAATTAATATTTTTGCCTTAATTTGTGAGGGATGATTTCGCTAGTGCTTTTATGTTATTTATTATCCACTCATGAGATTTGTTTGAAAGTACTGCCGTAAACTACCTGATAGTAAGTTTAATTGCGCCTTTAACCTTTTATCAAATATGCGTAGAAAGATCACAGGTTACTGCATCGCGCGAAATTTATGCCAAAAACATCTCCTATTTTCGATTTAGTTCAAATTAATCGACTTTTTTAGATCGATCGAGGCTTTCCACTATTCACGTGGACTCGAGCATCCATCACACGCTTGTCGATTGCTAAATTTTTATATCGTTCAGAGACGCCAAATATTTCACTCCCTTTTATTCTCCACACGAGAGTCAAATTGACCCAAATAACACCATCGGCCGCGCTACGTATCAGAGCGTGAACTACAAACTTCGATAGTGTGTGTGTGCTTACATATATCGTCATGAATAGTGCCCACTCTTTAACCGATTCCGAAAGCTGAATCGGGCGAGGCAAAGCGTTAATGATGTCGTCACGTGGTGCGAAATAGAAGAACGTCGACGGAAGAACGAAAACGCAGAACACGCGATCGTTGGATGAGGGGGATGGCAATACTCCCGCCGTTCCACATAAGAAATAATTCATCCGTATGGAGTGGTAACGAGCATAGGTCCTCTACGTAAATGACCTTCCTCCATAATGCCACAGGATATATACGTAGACTTGGTGAAAAATATATCAGGTTCGCAATCACCCAGATAGCTGACAAACACGTTTCGTTACTTCTATTTGAGATTTTTTCCATGTGAGAGACCGGAAGGGGCACATGTAGATTTCTGAGAAAGAAAGAGAGAGAGAGAGAGAGAGAAACATGGAGACTGAGGTTCCATTTCATAACGAGTTAATTTCCCGTCAAATAAGACAAGTATGTATGCTTCAAATATCTACGTATTAACCAAATGGAGAAAATAACTCTTCTAGAATCGAATCCATGACTTCAATGTAGACTATGAGCAGTTAAAATTTTAAAAGGGTTAACGCCATGTAAATCCTGAATGTATGAGTCGAATGGGAGGTACCACAATGCCCCTGGATGATGCTCGGAGCGTTTCTGACAGACTTACAGACAAACTTGGAATTTTATAAAGATAGAAGACATCCCTTCGAAAATCCTTTCGGGACTGTTGCATCTCTCCCCATGACCTTCGACCTTCCCCTCACAGTTCCTGCGCGGTGAAGGTCCTAATTCTAAAACCCGTCCCAACAGATACAGAAATTCATTCTCGAGATTTAAAAAATATATATAACGCAGATTCGTTAGTCGTGAAATAAAATAATCCGACATTTATATTTTCGGCATTCCTCGCCATCCAGTTTTTTGTGGAGAAAAAAGTCTTTTGTGTTTTTACTGGCCATATTGTTTTGCTGAACTGACGAAATTAAAAAAATGGAGCTTAGCCTGGAGTTCTGTATTTGATCTCTTCCCTCTCTTTAACAATCGGAAGACGGTTAATTAAGATGCCCGACAATGGTTTTTATATTGATCTCACGTCCCTTTTTTCCCTAGGGAAAAATGTGTAAAAATCCTCAGTTTCACTTGACTACAATTTTGCGACTTGGGTCTTATTTTTCAAAACAGTTCCGGGAGGTTTAAAAATTGTCAATAATCCCTTAAATGGCATTATTATACTTTTTGATGCGTTTTTTCAACCCCGGTTAACCTTATTTTTTTACTATTCCAAAACCCAATGCTGAAAGCTGCTCTTATCGATCTGTCTCCGAATAAATGAGGTCAATAAGACAACGGAATTAGTTATCATAATATGCAATTAAGTTTGAAACAACTTCTTGTGCAATACAGATTTTTAACCGTTTATGGGTGTATAATTCCTAATGCAATATCTGAAAGGAGATTATTCTAAAATAATAATCACCAACCATTTTCTTAAATTTTGTAATGATAGCTTTGTATTCCTTAAAACTTATAAAATAGTATTATGTGCATTAGCACATTCGGTAAATTACTTACAATATTCCACTTTTTCTCTCGCCTGTTAAATTATTCCATTTCCGCACACGTTATAAAGAAGTCTTTTTAAAGATGAGGCAATGTAATTCTCGCAAACCTGAAAACACATAACTATGGTGCTCCAAATTTTGGCATTGAATACAAATGCGTTAAAAATGTGAAATTAAATCACGATTTTGGAATTTATAAGTTTTAAAAACAGCGTCTCTGCAGACTTATTTTAACTCTACTAGCACCCATAAAATAATCTGCGCTGATTCTCTCGCAATGTCAGGGTGCCACAATAGTCTATTTAGGTTATAAAATGGAATAGCAAAATGAAACACCTAGGTGATATTTTTTATACTTACCCTTATCTTTATTTTTGTTTAGTTTAATATTTATACCTTATTTTTACTTTATTTAGTCTTCACAATTTACAGTAATCAAATATGGGGATGTAGTGAGCTGCAATAACAATTTCGTGGGCATTTTAATCTAGTTTCTTTTTTTTTTCAGAGTAAAGTGTGAGACCAGTATCGTTTTAAATCGAGTATGTTTAATTTTTGCTCCACAATCTTACAATCGGGGGTAAAAGGATTCGAGTGACGCCCTGTCATTTTTGCGTACTAATCATAAAATATATTTAGGTAAATGAGACGTTGATATTGTTATTTTTTTAACTCCCCACCTCTGAAAAATCTTAATTTATTTGAAATTCTACCCCTTTACGAAGCAAGAAAACAAGAAATAATCAAGAGAGAATCTTAAACTCTCATTAGAAAAGCTGCGTATAGATAACTTTATCTACGCGATTTTAATTTTTCCTCCCCAACTTCAATTTTCTCCTCTACCTCCTAGCCTTTTCATAGCGAGAGAACCTACTCACGTCAGACCTCGTTCGATAGTCTACTTTTTCTCCCAAAGGAGATTTGAACAAATCTCCTAATAAACCCTTTATATACACACACACACATATCTTCATTTCCTTCTCTTCTCCTCTATCTATTTTCTTCAGTCGTTTCGTCCTTCCCTTTATTGTTCTCCCTCTTCTCTCCTCCCTCTCCATCTCTCCTTCCTCTCTCCCATCTCTCACCCTTCCCCTCCCTCTCACACCCTCTCTCTTCCATCCATTCCATCTCCCCAACACCATCATCTCCTTCACCCTATCTCTCTCTCTCTCCATTTCTTTCTTCCCCTTCCTCTCTCTCTCTCTCACCAGAATTTGCATCCTTCATTGAAATTCCGGACCACGAAAGAGAGATATAAAGTTAAACCGAGTCACGCGAAGACTCCACCAAACTATCATCTCTCACTCTCTCCCCCCTGTAACTACCCGGCCTTATTAATCCCTTTTAATTATATCGCGGAAAAGTTTATTGCTCAATTATCAGGAGAGGGCAATAAAATAACCAACTCTCAAGTTCGAAAATGGGAAATATTCCGGAGTCTCTTTCCGCGTCGCGGAGGGAGGAAAAAAGGCACGTTCGCTTCTTATTATTCTGGGCAAAGGGTATATTTATTATGTGTCTATGGATGGGTACAAATTGGAGAAAAACAATGTTATGTCATCAAACATTAACCGTCATCGATAAAACCATCGTATATTTACCAATTATTTGCTGTATATTGATATCCTGCATTTAGTACGAATTTTAATAATTATTAAAAAAATATTCATATAATATTAATCTACATAATGTAAATTGAACCTTTAAGTTGTAGGCGATAGTAGGAAATAAAAAATGAATGATAATCACAAAAAATACTCATTTTCACAATAATTCATACTTTAAAATAAATACATTATCTGAAATGTCTCTACCGCGGATGTCATAATTTTAGTTGAGCAATCGTACTTATTTACATCCCTTTATATCATGTTAACAAAATTTAGTGAACTACTTATTCCTATTATCTCTGAAAACTCTTCATATGCAAATGTCAATAAAACGGCAGAAGATAAAGTAAAAATGATGCAGTTTCTGAAAATCTCCTAATCATCATTTTTAGGATTTCTTACAAAATGGCGTTTAAAACCATTAAAATTGATTATCTCGATAGAATTTTATGTGGGAACAATATAGTATAACTTCGCTTTGATATAAAACAGCTGTCTGTTCCTTTAGTTCCAACAATCAAAGACGCGCACATTCGCCCTCCGTTAATGCAGTAAGGACAGATATCATACGTTTTCGGTATCCTGTTCTCAAAACCCTGATTTCTCGCACGACCGACTCTGATTCGCAATTTCGTGGGATGATCTCATAGAACACATCAAAATTCTCGCCGGAGAACGCAATCAGAACGTACGCCTTCTGTCAAAGACAGCGGCAGCGCATGGGAGGGGGGGGGCAAAGGGATCACGTCATGGAAATGTCGTTATGATTTTGTTTTAGATTCGGAGACGACGAATGAATAATTCCCTGCGAAAATATCGATATCAGGTGGTCGTTTTATAGATAACCCATACTCCAAAGCCTAAGCAGGATTTTTTTTTAAATACTGCACTTTGAAAAAACCTCGTTTAAACTGAGAAAAATAATTTTTTGGGTAACCGTTGAAAAAAATCAAACTTTTATACATAATTTCGAAACGAAATATTACGTAATAGAGGTGTAACAGGCAGCTAATATCCGCCAAGATTGACGATATCGATCATTAATTCCGACACGGTAAGGAAAGCTGCTACCCATTAAAGGGAAAACGCGCTTTTAAAAATCACCTTAATGATTAAAGTGCTTTTAGATACCCCCACGTTAAGCCAAAAAAAACAGTCATTGCACTTTGCTTACTCGATACCTTCTACCCATTTCCGTAACTTTTCGGGTTTTTTTTTAACTCGCATACCGATGCTCCATCCTAAAAAAAAAAACAGAAAGAAACCTCAGACTGCGGTAGAAAATGGAGCGAGCGCCGTAATAAAAAAAAATACTAAGCTGAAAAACTCCCGCCATTTTTGCTCACTCCGCCTCATTTCCGCCCTCTTCTTCTCGCCAAAATAAATAAAAAAGAAACACACAAACGGATATTTGAATCATGGATCATGCATGCGCGCGAACTCAGAAGCCCTTTTTGTCCTCCTCCACCCACCGCCCCACCGCACTCACCCGAAAACTCGAAGTTACGGTCTACTTTTCCGACTCGTACTTAGGAGATGTAAAAGAAAAAAGAATAACTCGAGCCGAAGAACTCTCTATGACTCGTTAGGCCTATTTATTTTTCCCTCCTTTGGCAACATCTTTTCTTCTTCTATTTTAATATTTAACTAGGATTCACGTGAAGTAACGAAAAAAATCCCCTTACCCTACCCTCCTTTAAACACGAGCTAGTTCCAAGGGCACATACACAGTAATCTCCATCCCACACCTCTGTACCTAGGGCATTATTTTCCCTCTACCCCTCCATATTTTTTATTCCCCATGCACTCCCGAGTTAACGCGGAACTGTTGCCACCTACCCAGGGGTACATCGCTACCTCGCGCAGACACTAGAGCCTCCTAGCGGACTCGACAATCATTAGCCGTCGCCCACATGCCTATTCATGAATAGGCCGCATAATGGGGACATGAAATTTCGATATCACCTTTTAAGGGAAGAAAGGAGGACAAGGGATATTTCAGACCATTCTCATTCACGTCTCTCCACTTAACAGCGTTACATGACTGAGAGATAGTGTTCCATAAAGGATGAAATACAGGAGCAATTGGAAGCAGCCGCTTCTAAAAGACAATGGTCACATGGTCGAGATGATTCCGAAGAGAGAGAATTCATGGCGAGAATAATCGTACCATACGATATCTCCGGCACACGTGTGATTATATATTTGATGGGGATAGAGGGACTTTACATGAATTTCTCAATATACCATATTAGTCGAATAGCTGTTATGACCAACTATAATTAAATTTTCATCAAGGATTTGCCGTTTTTAAAAAAATATGAAATACTTATAAAAATGTGTGCAAGTTTTTGTATGGTTTAAATAACATGCTCAGAAAAATAACTGCCGCTTTTGCTTTACTACGTACAATAGAATTACTACAATACCGTTGCAATAACGTTTGTTTAAACTAACAACTGAACTGAATTTCTTTTAAGCTGACATTAAACCTTACAAAGTCAGCCATGTTAGTGTGTTATACGTCGTTGTCCAAGTTTTTGAAACTGGAATACGATATCTATGAGGCACATACCTTTTCAATGCTTCATATCTGGCACAGAATCCAAAACCCTTCTGAAATCATTAATGAATCTCAGTGAATAAGCCTTTTACACTCCAACCCTTGGAACGATAAACCTTCACATGAATTATACGGTGAATTCTCCTTGAAACCGCCTTAAAAGACAGCAGATAAGTGCTGCCGCAATCTAAAATAAACACGCCTCATTACATTAATGACAGAATTCCGCAATCAGCTCCGAAACCGGCAAACTCGCAGCGAATCCGTCCTTAATTCTTCCCTCCACGAGAAAATGCCGTAAACGCTACGGATGAAATCCGCGCAAGGAGGATAAGACGAAGTACCTTACGTGGCGAACGACTAAGAAGCAAAGATAGATGAAGAGATAGAGAGAGAGAGAGAGAGATAGAGAGACAGGATGGAAAACACCGAAAAGAACCGTGGTAACGAAAAAAAAATCCCCGGGAATTCTAAGCCGTGATAACACGAAGAAAAAAAAGGTGGGACGTATTTTACCTTAAGGGGGAGAATGGAATAAAAAAAGATGGAGAGTTGGGAAGGGGAAAAAATGGAATATGGAGAAAGAAAAGGTGAAAAAGAGAGGAAGAGGAGAGAGTGGTAGAGAGAGAGTGAGAGATAGAAAGAGGGACAGACACTGCGCCGTGGGCTGGGTAGTAATGGGGTTCTCTCCCGCAGAGGGGAGACACGCTCCTTCCCACCCCCTTCCATACCAACCTCCGGCCTCATAGCGGAGAATGGAAGGGGCGAAAATAGCAACGCCCCCGCACGGAGAATACCACCCACCCACTCACCGGTCGGTTGAGAGGCCATCACATCCACTCCCATCCCTCGACCACACGCACACACACACTCTCTCTCTTCCACGGGATGGATCCACGTATATACCTCCCCATCCACCCAGAATCCCAAACAGAGAAGAGATGGAGAGAGAGAGAGTTTGGGAGAAACGGACTAGAGAAAGGAAAAGACGGGGAGAGAAACAAGGGAAGATTCACATGACCTCCATCAGTAAGTCTTTCTTTCTCTTTCTCGAAAGCTTAAGTCTCCTTTAAGGGAAGATATTCTCCCGCCTCGTCCTAATGCCCCACGAGGATAGTAATCGTTATCGGAACCATTTGACAAAATCAATCGAAAAGGGAGACGAGAGAGGGCGAGAGAGAGGGAGGGAGAGAGAGAGGGAGAGAGAGAGAGGGAGAGAGAGAGGGAGAGAGAGAGGGAGAGAGAACGGAGGGAAAATTGTAGGAGAAGAGGTAAAAGGGAGAGGAAAACGAGTGAGACGTTCCGTTTTTCGTCGCAAAGATTTCTTCGATATGCTCTTTTTTCTCCCTTTCATTGCTCGAGGCTTAACGAACGTTTTGAGTTCGCTAGAAATCTCGAAAGATAAGCATTTTTAAGATTGGAATTTTTTTTATTCTTCTTTGAGGAATGGATTCTGATAAGCAGCAAATATGTCTTTTTAATAAAAATCTTTCGATATCGTGTTTTGGGCGAACTATTGCTAGACGTGCCCCTAGTGGGGGAAAAAAACTTCATGCTCTATTTATTTGATCATTAATAGTAATTTTGCGAAAGAGCGACTAAAAATATCATAAAATCAATAAAACTGAGTTCCAGCCAGCCTTTTTGAACACGCACAGTTATTCTGAATATAAATGCACCTACATAAACGATTAAATTAATCATGGATGACAAATATTGATCAGGAATGTTACTCATTAGTGAAAATAGTATTAATTGTTAAGAGTGATTTTTTTCGTAAAATAAAGTCATCCGAGCGATGGTGAAACCTTAATTTAAGCACAAAAATTTGCATTATTTTAAGAATATCTCAACAATTGTGATAATGAAAAGCCTACATCACGTAAATATATTTAATATTTAATCCGTCAAAGCTACTACAGAATAGACGGACAAAAACGATTGTACGAAACAGCGAGAGACAAGACGTTAACTAACCCATTCTTTCTGGATTATCTTTCTTTTAATATTTAAGGCCTGCCACATTGAATCAACGCAGCAGTGCGTAATGAAGTCCCTAACTGTCCCCGTTCTGACAAATAATACAAGTCAATTTCAATGCTCGATATTCAAACGATGTCCTCGACATAATATGGAGAGGGTTTGGCGATTGTTTCAGCGTACTATGTTTTCACGTAGCGAACTTAGCTTCGAGAAACGATCTTTCGCCTGTTTTTCAATCTACCAGTAAGTTGTCCCAATTTGTTTTGCCAGCGTACGCAAGCACGCTGTCCTTCGGAAAGGACGATAAGCAGCGCAGCACTTGCCGCTCTTTATAGGATTGGGATAACATCCAGACCAGGTTTTCCTTTCACTCCTCTCCCGAGGGGATAAGGCTATATAAACTTTCCCAAAAAGGTAGAATGTGTTTAAAGGAAACCTAAACACCGTGAGTTCTGCTATATATAGTTTTTTAATGCCCTTAGGGTCACCGATGACCTCGGCACGTGATAACCCGGAGGACTTTTCTCTGATTGAGTTCAATTCTACAGCACTGTCTTCCTTTAAAAGGCACCGTCATTATTATAGAAATACACGATTTACGTTCAAGAGTTCTGAGTAGATATAATATATCAATACGCACTTCAAATCGGAGTTAATTTATGTATGGAAGAAAAGAAATTAGTAAATCATCTTTTGAACGGTATCTATAACAATATAGAGTGCGTTATTTACACCGCCATATTGGCTGACAAGTAAATTTCCTTTGCCAATGAGTAGTACCGTGAGAAGTTTTAACGAATTTATTTTGACGCGTCACTTGTGATTTTTTTTTAGGAATAAACACGCTATGGACTTGATGAATGTAGTGAACAAGGTAAATATAAATTACCAAATGATTACTTTAAAATAAATAACATAGAAATTTTATAGAAACTTTAAGGTTAAAATCATGATTAGAAACTCGAATACAATGAAAATACTGAGAAAAATATACGTCTAAAGTATCCTTTTTTTTCCAACAAAGCTGTATATACGTGGGGAAAACTTTTGGCGTGCTTCGTTCAACCCCAACAAAATCGCGGATGAAACAACACGCCAGCTGAATTTTGATTCGCATTTGTATACCGCGTTATCTCGCACATTCATCCGAATAAACAGCGGACCTCAAGAGAAGAATGTGCTCACATAAACAGAAACAGCGCAGAAGATGTGGGAACAACGGAAGCAGGAAGAGCGACTGTCAGGAATGAGAGATAACCGTTATAACGCCGTAAACTTCCGGGAAAAAGCCTGTGAGATGAACGATATGGCGTAAATATACACTGCCATTTCGGTGAGAGTACCTATATACATTATAATGTAAAATGAGCAGAACTTTTCAATCAGCAGTCATTTTTCTACGACACGAGATTTTCAACTCTCTCCCTCCCCCGAATTTTCCCCTTCCACAGTCTATCTCTTTCATCTATATATATATATATATATATATATATATATATATATATATACTGCATACTTGAGTCGAAAAACACAATCAGATTTGACAACCTAATGGAAAAAAATTTCCTGTATGAGTAGTTGTAAAAAAAATCTGATGTGGCCAACACATGACTTTCTCTATATTTGGGGTATTGATATTTAAATTATTATGAATAGCATTATAAGACAAAATTATTATTTCGTATCGTCAAAGAATATAGTCGTCCTTATTGCCGTAAATTAGGTATATTTTAAATATGTATACAGAATTCACCGCTACATGGTGATGGCGCTGTATACGGGAAATTACGAAAAAGTTAAATATCTCCGAAATGGATGGTTCTACGAAAATTTGTTTCAAACAAAACTTGGAAGAAATATTATTCTCTACAACTTTGGTCCTCACTAAGACTGCCAATAACGACGTTTTTAAGGAGATATTTGACGGAAACCGAAAAAACCGATTATTTATAAATAATTCCTAAACGAAACCTGCTATGGAAAATTGTTTCAAACGAAAGTTGTAGGAAATTACATTCTTTATAACCTTTGTATCGAATTGTATATACAATAATGATGTTTTAACGGAGTTTTAATGAGTGTAAGTACTCCCATTGTGCATTAACAGATTCCTAACTTTAGCTGTGTTTATGCTTTTGCTACGTTTTTGCATATGTATGTATTTTGGCATCCAATCCGCCGGCGTGAGAATTTTCCCGGGACTAGAATGTTCCCACAGTCCTCGCCTGCAACTTTCATTTAGTAACAGTACACTTTTCTTTACTACAGCACTTTGCACATTTCGTCTGAATTTAGCAAACATCCGTCAGCTTTCATTAGTGATATTAAAGTTTCAAATTTACATTGATTCCGTCGGAAATATATCATGGCAATAGCAATGCGCGTACTTACTTTACCTCTTTTATGGTACACTTACAGATTTCTATGCACCCGTAATTTTCGTACAAATTCCCATGCTCCCTCAGTTTCTATCAACTCACCTTCACGCCCTCCCTCATTTCATTACCCTCTCCCTTGCCTCACTCTATACTTCACACCTCCCCATCTTTTCGAGATTGAGAACGCCTACCATCCATCCTATTTGACACGCGGGAACCTTAATTGGATCGGGATTTTTTTTATCATTTTTTGCCCGTTTTACTTTTTGCTCCTCTTCCTTCCTTCACGCTTTTCCATGAGGAGAGCGGGGAATTTCGTCGAGTAATCAAGTTTGTCTGCCTCTCTTCCTCTCACACTCCTTCTGTCATCCTCTTAAACTCCTTTATTTTTCCCCGGAATTTTATTTTTTCCTCGAGGAAAGAAATTCGAGCAATCTTCTGATGAGGAGGAAATCAGGATCTTACAAGGAAGTCGGATTTCGGGATAGGCGCAAGGCGAGAGACTGAATGTGGGTTTTTATCCGGAGTGGAAATGACGATTCTAGGAAAAGACTGAATTGTTTATCGCTCCGCCTTTTAGAATGGGGAAATTACTGGGAGGGAAGAAACGAGAATAGGAGTGACGACCCATTGATGTAGAGATGATTCTCTAAATTCGGCTCCAAAGAAATCGTTCTGAAGGCGTAATCAGTTGTAAATTTCGGTGCTTACAAAGAAAGGAACGCCGACATATTTCGCTTAACTATAGGTTTGGTGAGGGCTATTTTCAAACTCTCTCAAGAGCCCTTTGGGCATATCAAGAGTAAATAAGACGAAATATCGTAATAACGACAATGAAATGGCATTTTATTTAATTACATAGTAGAGTAATAAATTGATTTTAGTGAAAAATGTGAATGGGTAACAAATCACAAAAAACTCCTACAGCTCGAATATTTTAGTTATTCTTAAGAAACTTCTATAAAGATTCGTATAAAATCAAACCTTTTCATTGCGCACAATAGCACTTTCCAAATTCCAGAGACATAATTAGATTAAATTCCTACAAAGGAAAAATTCCGCATTCAAGAAAGAATCTAAAATAAGCATAGTCAAACAATTCTAGACAATTTATTTTTGATACACAAAATGTATATATAATCGGAACAAGGAAAAGACTCTAATTCACTACTTTTCAATGTTTTATCAATTATTTATTAAGAAGAATGTTGTCTCCACGGCTGTTTCTCAATCTAATAGTTTCGGCGCTAACATTCTAGTAAGTGACTCTTCAACATAAAATTCCGCTTGACAATGGCTAAATAAAATTGTATTTTTATGACGAGTTTGATCGTAATTATGACATATTATGAGCAATATTTTCATCCCTTATATTCCGGCGCGAAAAACTTTTCTGAGTTGTTGCTACAGGTGTGTAATCGTCCTGATTAAAAACAAAAATATAGCTTCGACTTAAAGAGTTTTGATGAAACAAATAATTAGCATATAACTATAATTGGTTCTCAACTCAAAGACGATACAACTATAAACACTTAAAGCACTAATTATAATTAAAAGAATGAAAACCTTCGTATCTCCCACTAATAGGTTTTTAATAAAACATGACCGGTTTCGCTACGATCGTAGCATCATCAGGTGACAGTTTATAACATAGGTTTTCATTATTTTAATTATAATTCCGCAAAATCGAGCCTAGTTTCTTTATTGTTATTTAAAGCACTATTCATGAATTTACTGTGAGCCTTGTACCGATGAAATACATTTTTGGCAGACGACAAAAATTTTAGCGATGAACTCGTTCAAAAATAAACAACTTATAAAACCCCTTCATTGTACTTAATGGGCGATGAAAGCTTTGTATGAGTGACACCAACTCTCCCTCATACTTGTTCCAACACTGTTACGTGGATTTGGAGCTCAAGGCACGCGTGAAACTTCACAATCCCCGCGATATCGCTTTAGTTTACACGGTCATTTCGTACTCCTTGCCCGAATCCCTTACGGCGGTTTCTCTCCATCGATTCCCTCCATCCAATTTTCCACGACATAAATGGCATTGGCCGTACCTAGATCGACTCGAGCGTTTTATATTTCCGCGGAAACCCTTACACCAAATCCGCGCGTTTTATCTAAGTTAGGGACCGAGCTTTATCAACGGAACGCCGCTCGCCGAAATCGATGAATCGCCGCTATACCGCAGTGGGCAAACATTCGCTCGAACGACACAATGGAACCGTATTCGACAAGAAAGGTGTTTCACGAAAAAAAAAAAGTAAATACCTCGACTTTAGGTGGCGGAGGATAGTAAAAAGTGAAAGGTTATCAATCTAAGGTTTCCAATTACGTCACCGACTTTCAATTTCACCGTCTATTTACATCTCCACCCCGTGGAAACTCTGCCCTTTCCTCAACTCCCCTTTTCGCGCCATCTACTCCAATGCTCCCACATTTTCCTCTTTCTTCTCATCTTAACAATGTGCAACATTTGTACCTCGCTTTCCTCGGACAGAAACGCCTCCGAATGAGATTTTTTCTCTCTCTCTCTCTCTCCCCCCTCTGTGGAAATGAAAAGCCGGAATGGAAAGGAAAATACAACTTGGGAGGCGGTGAGGGAGAAAAGAAAGGATAAATACAAAAGAAAGAAATACGTGAAAGTAAAGCACATAGGAATAAGAACGGAGGCGGAAGGTTAGAAAAGGCGAGGGAGAGAAAGAGACAGATAAAGAGAGACAGAGAGAGACAGAGAGAGAGAGAAAGAGAGAGAGAAGGAAGAACAGATTGAATAAAGAGGAGAGGAAGAGATTTCAGTGACGAAGAAATTGTCATCATATTACACAAAACTCTCAAACCTGACATTATTGACGTGATAAACAGCAACTACGTATTACAGGTAGACGGACTCCACAATGCCGTTTTGTACTTTAACTGCCATAATGCTCTAAAACTTTGAACATTAACTACGTAGTTAACTCTTGAAATTAAAATTTCCAGTCACTCACCTATTATTAACCATATTTTAAAAAAAATATAATATGTATGTATATGACGAATTCACTAAAATTCATTTCGAGGAGAATAAAAAAGTGTAAACTTCCACGATATTACATCCCGCCATGAATAAGCCTGAGAGCCAGGCGAGAAAGAGAATAAGGCAACATCTCATATAATAAGCGCGATCCACTCATTACCTCGATTCTACTACATAAGCAAGTGGAAGAGACATCTTGGACTACATAGCCATTAATAAACAATGAGATACCGAACAATATAAAAAATTTAATATTGAGAAATTGTACGATAGAATGTTATTTTTATTATACTGTATACCCTTTGGAATTGTGTGCTTTTATGTTTCAACATAATACTTGTGACACGCGGCCTACCACATTTAACACCTTAATTAAGAGTGACGCAAATTAGCGTCAAAATGCCTGGCTGTATTTATCTTGGACAAAGTACATATGTGCCAGTTGAGGCGAATTCGCGACATTCGTATACTCAATAACATTAGGATTGGTATCTACTGTTGGCTTTGTGAAGTGAGTTTTATGATGCAGGCAAATATTTGTGTGACGTTCTTTCCTAAGCACCTGGGTGATAATTCATGAAATTTGGAAATATTTTGCACAAAAGTAGTTTATTATTTACAAAAATTCTTATAATATTTTCTAAGATTTAAAACATCTAATGATTTATAATTCATATTTTGCACCTTAAATTAAAAAAAAAAGGTTTTTGTAAGGTATGTCGCGTTTTCAGATATATTAGACCTCGGGATCGTTATCACAAGCTTTCCCTTTATTTTGTCGACCTCGCTATTGTCAATAGTTGGCTTCTCTAAGGATTGTAAAAGGTAAAGTTTTATACGCACGTGATAGGCCTTCACGGCAACAGAAGAGATCACGGGTATCACGATACCATCGCAATTAAGTTATTATAGAATAGGAAGGGAAATATTGTAACCACATAACCAAAAACCTGAATTAATGACAATAGATGAAGCTATAAAATATGGAGAAAACATAATGATAAAAATAATCGCCGAGGATAAGAACATAAAATCGTCGCATGAACGATTAAAGAAAGCCGAAAGAGGAGAGAAGATAGCTGCGAAAGAAAATAACGGAAAGATGGAGTGGCAGAGAAACGCTAGAGAGAGAAGGCAGTGCGTTAAATAGACAGAAACCAATTCAGAAAAAGTGTTATTCGGAAGAGAAGAAAGCTACTAAAAGCGAACCAAAGAGAGCAGAGAGAATATGGGTGAAAGCGGTGCTAAAGGGGAATGAATATGTTTTTGGATTACAAAACTGGTTTCTAATCATCAGAGCTCAAAGGTGAAGCGATGAAAAAGTGCCCTCAAAATACATAGTTTCAAAGTTAAGGCAGTTGGAAGGAAAGTACGAGAGAGAGAGAGAGGGAAAAATTTGTAATGAAGAAGTGAACGGAAATTTTGGAAAGTGCGTTCGGATGAGTGTCTTTAAAAGCATATAGAAGAGATTGAGAGAGGAAAGGATATAAGAGGTTTAAGGCAGTCAAAATTCCCTTTGCTTCTTTGCCGACGAACTCTTTTATTTTTGGCGCAGAAACCATGTTTTCGCAATTTTTATACGCTATTATTTTTCTCATTTCTTCCTGAAACGACCTACGGAGACGAATATTATGCTTCATTTTCAGAAATTCTCCTGTCTCGAAGTGGGCCAAAAGTTTGGGATTATTTTTTGTTATTTCATTTCCGAAATATTTTCACTTTTTATTTCGTGCTAATGGCCCTAAAAATTTCGAAAAGGATTATAATTTCGTTTGAGTTTTGGAGTTTATTTATTTCTCTTTCACAACCTCCCTCAGTTCTGCTGGTGAGGTGATCGGTTAAGGTCTAGACTTCTTTCTCGCATGAGATTGGAAAAGTCCTTTTTCATGAAAAAGGTACCTTTTTGAATTTCATGAAGAAGCATAAAATAGGTGATTTTTTAATGAAATTATAATAAAGCAATTGGGCACACTACAATTTATTTCAGAGATTTTTTTCCAAAAATAATGCTTTTTTCGTATCCTAGTTAGTTTATTTGAAGCTATGACAATACTATGCATGCAAAATATTTTTGTAAACTACGATTTTCGTTTTATCTTAAAGAACTAAAGAGAAGAATTCTGCATTAATGCATCTGAATATAGTGACCAAACATAAAACTGTGCATTTTAATAATCGATATGTTTTGTATAGTATTTAAATAAAAATCAACTTTTATACCTAATATTTATAAGTGGAAACGTTAGAATAATTAACAATTTACTCTGTGGAAAGTTGGAAATTTAGTTGTGATTTTATATTCGAGTCGAGGAGAGTGGATTTAATTAAAATTCTGTATTTGTGTGGAATAAAATGTAATTTCACCTAAATTTTCGTGTACTTAAACCTTCCTTTGTTTGTTTTGCTGCAAAGGGCTTCCTTGTTCAATGATAATGTATTATATCTATCTCATTTTCATAGTATGCAATCCGCAATATGGAAGTTGAGACAAGACGGAACCATACACACTGTCTACGACAAAATAATTATCTTAAGCGACTTGAAACTAAAATATAGGAAGATGTTTACTAATGTACATGCCATATGTAAACTTAAACTCAATCTGTGACTCCTAAGAAAAAAATAACACCTCTGAAAGCTATTGCAATTACCAAGAAATGTCAATTTCTGTTTATCCAGTGCCACCGTTATGAAATAGAGAATTTAAATATTTCTGAAAAGCTTAGTCGAAATTATTAGCATTTTTCATTTTCAAATTTACCGATAATAATTATTTAATGTTAATAGATAAAATGTATTGATATTTAGGAAACAAGGGTATAAAAATTATTTCTCTCCATATAAATAACCGCCTTAAATTAAAGATTTGAAAAAATAAAAGCAATACACACGCGTAGATGGCCTTACATAAATTAAGAGATTATATGTTTGTACAATAACCTTTATATTAAGGATGTTGCCGACTCTTAATGAAAAATTCAATTCCGTTTTTGTTCATATACTTTTAATGCAACACTGAAATTCAAGATATCTTCGTACTTTTCACAAATATTATTAGGTATCGGTACCATAAGCGACTTACTATGCCTACCACGAAATCTTATTGACATTCAACAACGGTGAAATAATTTTCCTTCCTCCAAAATTTTCATAAGTTATCTCCTCAGATTTTACACCGTTTTCCCATAAAAATGCATCTCATTCGCTTATCCAGCAATCTTCTATAATCCCCCCTCCCAAAATATCAAAAACGTAGTTCTCCAGACATATTTTCGACACTCGACCCCTTTCCCGACGTTCATTTTACCCGTGCTCGAAAAATTATCGTCATTCTTATTTGAAACTTTTTCACTTACGTCTTCGCCTTTAGACTTTCAAAGTCGGAAATTCCAGTCAGACATAAATTACGTTCGGGAAAAAAATCCCCATTCCTTGTCCTCTCTCAAAATCCCCTCCTCCACATCCGATGGTGACTTCACACGCTTTCCCATGCAATTTCCAACCTCCGCGTGTGTCTCTCGAATCCGGTCGTGCATTTCAATCCCTTTCATATGCCCTCTCTCTCTCCCACTACGGCTTTCAGTCTTCATTATGTTCAACGACACTATTTCACCCTCCTGCGAGCGATCCCCGTTATCCAATTTCTACTCCATTTTCACCCCTCTTTTGTTTCCATTGCTAGAGAGTTAAACCGTGCGACTCCCCGTCCTTTGATTTTTTTACAATATTCCTATTCATGTTAATAACTTTAACCAGTTAAAGCAGTTTCTCTACGTATATATATTTTGTTGCTTATTTCGATTCGATCGAATTTTTTTATATATAAATAAAATTTCCGAAAGATATTTTTGTAATGAAAATTTCTGGGAAGTTTACATTTTTCACCAAGTACTTTGTGCGATATCCACGTTAACGCACCCTCCCCCCTCTTCTAGATCACAGTGTTTTTTCAACATTTTTCCTCTCGACACAGTTGAAGGGAAGAAAATATTTTCTGACTGGAAATTTCGTCAAATCACAAGAAATATCATCATCATCATAGGTAGTCTGTTCATAGACAGGTCCGTGATTATTCATGGATAATCTTGGTCCTCCATATACTCATATTCTCCGCAGTCTTCCTCATGTGTTCATAGCTCTCTTTCCCTTTCAACTCGTCTATCAGCGGAAACCTTTTTCTAACTCTTTCACTTTTTCCATCCAGTTTTCCTTCTAGCACTTCTATAATCATGCTATCTCTCCTCAAGTAATGTCCAATCCAGTTTGCCTTCGTCTTTTTGATAGTCTGTATAATCGTTCGCTTCTCTCCTATTATTCGTAGTACTTCCTCGTTTTTCACCCTATCTGTCCATTTTATCTTCAGCATTCTTCTCCATGTCCACATTTCGAAGCTTTCCAAATATTTTATATATTTTTTCCTTAGCGTCCATGTTTCTGCACCATACAAAGCTCCATACTTAGCATTTTATCAACTTCTTGCGGATATCCTGATTTATATTTCCCGTTAGTATGAGTTTCTTTCATCTGAAAACGGATTTTGCTTTTGTTATTCTATTCCTGATTTCATCGTACATTTTGCTACTCTCGTCATGATGCTTCCATGGAAATTATAATATGAAACTTTTTCTAACGACTTTCCTCCACTTCCTCCACTACTTATGTTCAAATTCTCTTCTTCTTTACTTGATCCACTGACGGATAAAGGCCTCCCCCAGACTTTTCAATTTTTCCCTATCAACTGCCTCCCTCCTCCAAGTTTGTCCCAAGAACTTAACAATCCCTCTGTCCCACCTGTCTTTCGGTCCTCATTTCGGTCTCTTAATGTATTATGGGATCCATTCGATGACACTGGACGTCCAACGCTGATCATTTCTTCTAGCAATATGACCCGCCCACTGACATTTTAGCGCCTTCACTCTTGTAATCACGTCACAGACTCCCTTCTTCTTTCTTACCCAGTCGTTCCTTATACGATCTCTTCGGGTGATCCTTAACATGAATCTCTCCATGCTCCTCTATGTTATTTGCAGGCGCTGTATCGATCTGGCGTTCATAGTCCATGTTTCATATCCATATGTCAGAACAGGCAGAACACATTGTTCCTACAATCTCTCTTTAGGAAGATCGGAATATTTGATTTAAAGATGTTTGCATTCTTGCCAAATGCACTCTATGCCACCTTCACTCTCCGGTTGATTTCTCCAAGAAGCGAACCATGAGTAGTGATGAGCTGACCCAATTAAATATAGCTGGTTACTTCTCCGAGTTCTGCTTTCTTGATATGAATCTTCTCAGAGTTTGTGAAGGAGTTGTACATATCCTTTGTTTTTTTATATTAAGATACATCTTAAGTCCAGCTTCCCGGCTTGCGTGCTCATGCTCCTCAGTTCTTCTACGGAGATCTTCTGAGCTTCCTGCAAAGCGTATGATGTCATCTGTAAAGCGCAGATAACTCAGATGTTCTCCATTTACTTTTATGCCTTTGTCTTCCCAGATTAGCGTTTTGAACACTTCCTCTAGAGCTGCTGTGAATAATTTAGGAGACATAGTATCTCCTTATTTCACTCCCTTTTCGGTCTTAAAGGCACTCGTTTCTTCAAGCAGCTGGTCAGATGTTGTCGCATTTTCGTAGATATTCTTGATCAAGGTTAGGTACGTTTCTTTCACTCCTTGTTTCTATAGTGCACGTAACAACGACGAAGTTCAGACAGAGTCGAATCCTTTCTCGTAGTCGATGAGGCACATACATAGAGGTAATTCGTACTCGTCCATCGTGTTATACCCACTGCGAAATCCAGTTTTCTCTCTGGGTTGGGCAGAATCAAGATGGTTTTGAAGGCGCATAGTGAGTATTTTGGTGAATATTTTGTAGACTGTTGGGAGTAGGTTGATCGGCCTGTAGTTATTCAAGTCTTCTTTGGAAATTTTCTTCTGCATAAGGATAATACATGCGTGGTTCCATGTTTCTGGTATCTTTTTCTTTTTCACAGACGAAGTAAAAATTAGCGACAACCATTTCCATAGGTTCACCCGTTGCTTTGAATACTTCCGCTGTGATACCATTTACTCCAGATGCTTTTCCATTCTTCATACTTCTGATTGCGTGTCTCACCTCTCCTGGAAGGATAACTGGAACCTCTCTGGTGGGCATATTTCCTTCATCATGTACTTCATCATTTGCTAGAGCAGTGGTGCGCAAACTTTACAGGCCACGCCCCCCTTTTGATCCACGTAAACGATGGCACGCCCCCCCCACTCCCATTTCAATCGGAAAAATTTGTTGACATTACATACAAAAAATTATCTCACATTAGCTCAATAACACGATATAACAAGCGTTTTAGTATACACAGGAAAGAAAATTTAACACTTCAGAACAAATGTCCCACTGGGGCCTTTGCTCATTCTTAACCAAAATCCATGAAAATCCAAATTTGATAAATTCTTCTTTTTATTTTCTTATTTTACAATTTGAAGATGCGTTTTCTTTACTTACACAAAGAGTTGTCTTGTCAGGTACCACTTTTTCGCGTACCTTCTGTATTTTATTTGCAGCAGCATATTCATCAGATGAGCACGCATTTACCAAATGACTGAAGAATACGAACAAATTAAAGTACGTACACTAGACTTCTTCCCACGAAAGAATACTTGTGACTGGGGCCGAACCTTCCCTAGGAATTCTATCGGCCTAAAACTCATGAAGCCGACAAACAATTTTACATTTAATGGCGCAAGGGTTATAGGATTATAGGTCTAACATCGGTCCTGGAACGTAAACTCATTTTTAACATTACACCAATGCCACGTGCAACGAGGAATCGCCGTGCGCGTCCATTGGCAGGAACGTAACTTCCGCTTTCGGCGGGGGTCAACTGTACTTACAAGTAGTTGTGTAGCTCTACAAAGAATCTACTCGTATAAATGCCAGAGCGTAACATTGTAACATTGCGTTAGATTGACCTGCCAGTTTATCATCGGCCCCGAATAAATTCACGTAAAATAAGGTAGCCTGCGCCAGACCGGGTAACTACCGTCATTCTTTTAAAAAAGAAACAGCGATTCGCGGCCCCCGTCAAATCGTTAGCGCCCCCCAGTTTGCGCGCCACTGTGCTAGAGGATCCTCATACCACTTGGTGTAAAATTCTTGTACCCGTTTTAGGATTAATTTCCTAGAATGGGTTATGGAGCCGTCTTCTAGCATCAAGGCCACCAGCTGTCTCTTTCCGATCCAGAGATGTCGCTTCATTTTTTGTAGCTTCTATTTTTCTATCGTTTTCCCGATTAGCTCATAGTTATATTTCTTCACATCTTCCATGATGCACTTCCCCTTAGTTTTCTTTAGTACTCCAAAATGGATCATTTCCTTAGGACCATTAGCATATTTTCATTTTCCTTCTTTTTTCCATCAGCAGTCTTGTTTTTTCGGTCAACTTTTTCTCTGGCTTTGTTTGAACTGTTCCGCCTATTTCTTGAGCGGCTTCCTTGAGTATGTCTATTAATTGTGATTCAACTTGTTGGTCTTCCAGCGCACTGAATTGATTTTTCAGTTGCAGCTGAAATTCTTCTTTTCGTTCTTTTAACACTTGCGTGTTGATAATATACTTAGACTTTTTTATAAGCTTTTTTCATTCCAACTTTGAGTTGAACTTCTTTCTGCATCTTACCAAGCGATACTCGCTTCCAGTTTTAAACTGGTTGAGGACGGAACAGTCTTCAGCCAATTGCTTCTTATTGAGTGGTATTTAGTCAAATTCGTTTTTGGAACCATTGGGTCCTTTCCAGGTCCATTTTCTATTGGGACTCTTTTTGAAGAAAGTGTTCATTATATATAGACTAGTACATTCAGCAAAGTCTACAAGTCGGTCCCCTCGTTCATTTCTGTCTCCATAGTCCCATTTTCCAACTGCGCTGTCGTCTTCCTTGGCATTGAAATCACCTATGACCACTTTTAGATTGCAGCTTCCTTTGCCGTGCAGTTCTCCAATTTCTTGGTAGAAATCTTTCACTTCCTCATCCGAGTATGATGACGTTGGCGCATAAACTTGGGCTATTTGAAGTTGATATCTTTTATTTATTTGAAGCACTAGTCTAGCTGCCCGCTCGGAAGAACTTTCCATTTCCACGATATTATTCTTCAATTTTTGTTTATGATGAACCCAACTCCTCCTGCTCTTCCTATGTCACTTCCTCTGTAATAAAAAATATGTCCACTCCTCAACTCCAATAGGCCTTCACCTTTTCTTCTCACCTCACTAATTCCTAAAATGTCCCACTTGATCTTCTTCAGTTGTTCTTGGGGCTCTTGAAGTTTATCTTCACTGGACAAAGTCCGGCAGTTAAAGGTAGTTAGGTTGAGGTTAAAGGAATTGGGTAAGGATGAGAAAGAGTGGCAGTGGGCGTTTAACCTCCGGGTTTGTTTCATAGGAACGGAATTCTACGAGTCTATCGTATATAAAACTCCTGCCGTTAGAATCTTCTAGCCTGTACAAAATAATCGGAAACTGACAAGACCTCTTTCATGTCGTTAATTAAAGTAATCGTTTAGAAATATATTTCATTGTTAGTATAATTTAATAAAAAAATACAATACTTCCTGACGCACAAATATTGTATAAACGTGTGCCCATATAATTTGATTTTTCTTCTTTATATTGCTGTATATTTTAACTAAAATATTCTCCTTTTGCCGAGATTTCCTCAATAACTGTGTTCATAATAATTATTATGGTAGAATGTGTATTTAAATCTCCTAGTTTTATTAATTTTCATATTACCAAATGTTGCTATTCATGTTTTAATTACGCTATCAGCAGGTTTCCCAACATTTTTATTCATCCGCTTAGTTTTCCCCACAAGTATTTCATTTCCAATTTTATGACGCATTTTAAATTTATTTTGTCTTTCGTACATGACAAAGAGATAGATGAAAGAGGAGACTTGCCATCATACTCTCGTCCTAATAAAGAGTATATTTGTATCACAGCAATTTACTTATCCCCCTATTCAACGACCACCCATATAAACGATCGTATGTCTTCGGAATCGTAATTCATCGCTGGAAAGGGGTTTCACTTTATTTGTTGCCGGTTCCTGACTTTTGGGATACGCTAAAGGTAATAATTTTGCTCGGCTGAAATTGTTTTTCCGTCGATAAATGCCTTTATTGAGAGAATTTTAAGACCGCGGTTTCGTCTCATTGATGCCTCGGATTAAGGATTGGAGCGATACGTGCTCGAAATAGAAACCGAGGAGATTTATCTGTAAAAAATAATAACATTGCTAAGAGAGAAAGAGATGGTAGGCAGTTATCGAGTATCCTAGATCAGTCTATTTAAAAAAGCGGGTCGCGGCATATATATATATATATATAAATGCTTAAGGAAAAGGAAAGGTAATAATAAAGGTAGCAACAACGTGTTGGAGGAAGCCCAGTGGACACTTACCTAGATTGAAGAGCTGCTGGGGGTGCTGAGGACACACGAAAAACACAAAAGAACAAAAATGGAGCTTTCGGGCTGACGCCCTTCTTCAGCGACGGAGATATATATATTTTGTACGGGCTAGAAGATTCTAACGGCAGGAGTTTTATATACGATAGACTCGTATAATTCCGTTCCTATGATACACACTCACACGCATATATATATATATACACATATATATTGTACAGAAAAACAGACACGACTTTTTCTTAACTCTTATACTATATCTTTCAGCCATCTGTCTTCATATTCATCCATTATCCCCTCATATTTTTCTATCCCATCACCTTCCATCTAATGCCAGAACAGTCTGCACGCCTAAGTTTCCCATCTTTCTCTCTCTCTCATTCTTCTCCTTTCTCCTGACTTCCTCCCTCATTCTCTCTCGCATTCCTTCTCTACGCCTCCCTCTTTTTCCATATTTCAACCGCCCCATCTCTCCTCCCTCCTTCCTTCCCACATACACTCCTAACTAAAAAGCACTCAGGGAAAGAGTTGAAATAAGGCGTTTTCTCACCTCCTCTCTCACGCGTCTTCGCTCCGCCTGCCAACTCCCTATTCCCCCCCCCCTCTTCCTCCATCCCATTCTCCCCCCCCCCCTCTTCGCCATCCCCTTCTCAACTCCAGTCCGCATTAATCCCTTTCTCTCGTCTGAGTCTCCCGGGTGGGATTCATCACCGCTCAGACGAGAAAGCATGCTAGCTTCCAAAGGACGCCATCTTCCGTCTTACCTATCCCTTTTTCCGTCTGAATGTTTGTCTACCTACTCTCTGTCTCTCTCTCTCTCTCTCTTCACTTCATCCCTCTTACCGTCCGTATTTATCCTCTCTCCTTACATCCTATATCTATCTCCTTTTCTTTCTCTCTCTCTTTCCCATTAGTATTACAAAAATATTCGAATGGACTATTCTGCCACACTTATTTTAAACCATTATACATTTCTTCGATAAGTATGTTCACTGTACGACCAAAATGGAACCATCCTATTAATCCTAATTTTCATTATTTCGTTTTTCGGTTAAAATTGTAAATTTTAGACAAAATTTATTTGCAAGCTTTAGGACGTAAAGCGATATTATTCATTAGTTATAAGGCACTGTATATGTAATATATGTTTTCATTGCAAGTGTTATGCTTTTTATTAATCATGTAAATTTAAACAAATTTCAGGCATATACTGAATACCTCAAATGATTTAATTCCTCCTTTTGTCTACACTTTTTCAATAAATAAATAATAAGAATAACAATAATAAGTAATAAAATTATGTTTATATATGGTTAATTTCAATATGAAAACATCTTCTAGATTTATCAAACTCGTTTACAATTTCTTTAATTTAAATATCTCCTATTTCATCATTTAATAAGTCATGGATTTCTGTAACCTTTATTATAACAAATTTAATTCTGCAAATCTTACCGTGAATGTAAATCCAGAAAGACTTTTAAATGGATAGGTCAAGTGAGGGTCTATTCGGCCTCAACCTCGCCAAAAAGGTATTTTTCTCTCTTTTCTTTCCATATTTATCCTCTCATCACTCCCTACAGGCCTTCTATATCTCCCCATCCTTCTTCCGTTATTTCCCACATCTCTCTCCCTCCCTTCCCTCCTCTCCATCTTTCCCTTTCCCGTTGACCCTCCCTTTTCTTTTTAAAGAAAATATAAGCTCCTTCTTCCCTTCTGCCCTTACAAACTCTTTGGCGACTACAACTTCCACACTTTTCCACACGTCACGCATTCGTGAGCGTGCCTACTCGCGCGACCGTGTGTGCATGTGCGTTCACGCGTGTGGGCGTGTGGGGGAGAGCGGGCGATGTGACCGAGTCAGAAGCGACGTTTCGCGATGTCAGGGAGACCGCCTTATGCCTACCAAGCGATTCTCTCTCTCTCTGCTTCTATCTCTCTCTCTCACACACGTACTCGCCGTATCCCTCTCCCTCTCTCTCTCCCACTATTTCTCCATCTCTGTGTCAACGGCCACACGACCTTAACTTTTTCCGAGCGAAAGTAACGGCTAGGAAAGGAATAGTGGGATCGTAGTATTAAGGAGAGATAAATTGGAGAGGTAGGAGATATCAGAGTGGTACAGAGGTTGTGAGAATGGATGAATATATACGAATAACAATAATTACGTCTGAAGAAAGAGAGAACGAGAGGGGTGGATAAGAAAGGGAAGAAAGGGGGACGGAGGAGTGAGGAGAATGAATGAGAGAAGGGGAAAAAGAAAGTGCATAAAAGGGAATGATTACAATATTACAATAATTGGTCTTTCACCGATAAAGGCAAATGTCGTTTTTTTAACTCCATATAAACTAAGACATTAATGAGCACGGGCGACTTTCCGTGATTAGGATTGCTTGTAACTTTTATATATGACTTAATGTTTGAGTTGGTGAATGTTATGTTGTCACTTTGATGTACTTTCAGACTATTCTCACCATGCATTCAAGGTGATGTTAGATTACCACAATTTTAGCAATAAATGTACGGGGCAAGATTGAAATTATTCAATCTATTTGTACATATAACCGAGAGCCACTAACACAAATGTCCATGTCCTACCCACAAGCTTAGTATCCAATGGATGATACCCTACCCAACCTACTGCAGATACGTAGAGAGAGAAACGATTAAGGTTAAGATCAAAAAAGATGGAGACGTGACACAGAATTATAATATCATTATAAATATATCGTATTTTCACTGCATGCTGATATATAATTTAAGTTAAAAAATCATAAGTGCACATATAATTAAGTCGTATTTTAGAAAGAGAACATTTCTCAAGCAAAGTGCAGACTCAAACTTTCCCATGGATATTAAGGGACCGGCGACATATTATTAAAAATATCTACAACAAAATTAACTCCACCGCCATAGAAAATTTTAATACTAATCTACTATAATATATTTTGAAGGGTGTGTTTGTTGGTTTGTGTGTTTGTTCATGGAACACCTCCTAAACGATAAAAGCTAGAATAACCAAATTTGGTACGATTCTTCCTTACATCCTAACTTAATGAATTGTCAATGTTTGGTCAACCGGGATGAATCAGTGTTGCCAATGTAGGGGATTAACATTTTTCCATAAGATAACACGTATGAATCCATTTCTTGACTTGCACGGTATTCTTCCTTCAAGCATTAAAATACGTAAATATGGACCGATGTTTTCCGTTTTTGCTTTATTCGACGAATAAAACTCTATACTATCTTATTCCTGCGAAGTTTACATGTTACACGGTCCAAGTTTTCAGATATACGCCTTCTGTTTCGAAATTTTGTGGATTTTTCCTACCCCTCCAGAGCGTTGCCAAGGCGGTCGTCATTGTTACCTTCGATTCAATTAGCTTCAATGGAGCATACAAATAGACGAAAGTTTAGCGTTATTCGCTTCGCACTTTTGTTTAAGCAACGAAACGATCGAAGTAAATTGATACTGATTATTATTCAGGAAACGTTTATTGATGAAAACAATTGAACGTTCTTTCGTCTATTGAATAATGGAATCTTACATTTTTTGTAAGTAAAATCATTATATTTTACATTATAATGTTTATTAACGTAAATAAGCTCACGTATCTGGTGTACATTTACCGGAGTCAGTGTTCAATCATGGACAACTGTACGTTGCTTTTTCAAGCCATAAAAGTAAATATTTCAGCGAGGCATAATTACGCAAGAAATGAAGCTGGATTTGGCGGAAGTGATATATATGATAGGAAATAAAATTATCGTTATATTTGAATGCAATAGGCTCGGAAACGGATTGTTACAAGTAAATATGATTAATTGTTAAGAAAAGCTAATAGTAATTTAGAAAGTATCTACTATATATTTTAAAGACGTTGTATGTTGTTCTATAGTAGCTTCACTAAATCCGTTGAAATTCAACGGGAAATTCTGCTAGTTTATGATAACTAAAATGTAATAGGAAAAATGTGAATACAACAAAAGCGGAGTGGGTGGAAAAAATAAGAGGAATGAGGAAAGGTACGGAGAACGAGAAAGTGAAATAGTGAAATGAAAATAAAGTGGAAGAAGAAAAAGATTCAATGAATGATTCAAGAATGACAAAAACAGAGGAGAAATGGTAACGGTTATCTATAGTAAAAAGGATGAAGAAGAAGGCGGGGAAGAGAGCGAAAGAGAGAAATAGAGAAGGTAAGAGAGAAAAGTCGTTGTGCGAAGATTCTAAGAGGAAATTTTACAGCGCTGCACGGGTTATTTGACATGGCGAGGGAATGAGGCACGGATGGGAGTTATTTCGGCTGACAAAAAGGTTCTTCTTTTTATATATGAAAGCGTTTAAGTGGACATTTTCCGAAGGGAGCGAGAGATGGAAAATAATAAAAGCGCGATTTTACGAAAACTTTCCGAAGGGGGTTCCATTGCGGAATACGAACGGAAGAAGGAAAACTAAATATTCGAGAGAGAAAAAACATTTGGAGTGTGCTTGGTTGAGGGGAAAATGCTCGAATATCAATAAGAATTGTTTTTGCCAAACTTTGGAAATAATACCAATTTCGTGAACATCGTTATTCGATAACAAAACGTGTAATCGGAAAATATATAATTCATCGCTTTTTGCGCAAAAAAGGTTCACCAAATGAGTAATAGTAAAATATGTTTAATTTTTTTTTAAAAGTGGCCCTATATAAGCTTTTAAAGTATAAATTAAACCCGCATCAAACCCACATTTCTCTATATACCCTTAATAAATGCGGCACTTTTTTTCTTCAACACTTTGTGGAATTTAATTGTAAACAGTCCTTGATTGGCTCCACTCTCTGTTTTACGTATATACATGTAACGTTATAAATATCATAGCACATACGAACAAATATTTTTCCGGAAGATACTATATTTTTCAACGCGGTTCTGTCCAGAGTACTCTATTCCAAGAACGTAACTCTTGATTTAACTGACCATTATTATTTGTTTTTACAGAATAAAGCTTAAATCCATTAAAAGTCATCAGAAATACTTACAGAATGTGTTTACATAGTAGGTAACACAAGCCTTCAAAATGTGTTAATATTCTAGTTGATGAATAAAAACAGAACCATTTACGGAAAAAAATAAAACGTGGAATATATTTTTAATGGACGACAGCTTAACATTTTAAATTTGTAAGAAATAAAGATCCGTAGTCTTCTTATGACAAATAAGAATTATTTAAATATTTCAATAAATGGTTCGAACGCGATTCCCATTTCCGAATTATAAATCGAGTAATTTTCTAATTGCTATTACAATTTAGATGACAAAAGAGAGTTCAAGAGTCGGGAGGGGAAAAGGTGAGCATTGAAGGAAATCTGCGAGATGAGATAGCTCCAAATACGATAGATTATGGCGAAAGAAGCCGTTTATGAGGCATGCCGAGAGCAGAGGTCCCGTTGAGAATATTTTTCGTCCAATTCTTTCATCCCATTGGGTTCCCCGCATTCCTGTACACCACGGGGCAACCATTCGTGGAATGCTCCTTATCACTCAGCTGATGTGGGCGAGGGAGAGGTCCTAAATAGGGCGTGAACTGCATCTCCATTAAAATTTGAACGTTCGATCGTTATCGGTATTTTTATTCTACATTTAAAATATTAAGGGTGAAGCATTTTATTGATGTCGATATATCTGACCTTCTCGCGCATCTATTTTAGATTGAGGGAAATAAATTAGTTTTTTGTTTGTATTGAAGCATACAATATATATATCAAAATCTTCAAGCTAGATATTACGCATTGCATGGTTCCGAAACATTACTACCGTTGCCAAACATGTATTCATCGGATACTATTTAGCCAAAAATATGAGTGAACGTCAATTATTGTGAAAGAAACTATTGCTAACGCAGAATATATCATCATATTACGATTGATTACGTAAAGTTCTAATGGTTTTTGTAAAAAAAATTTTATTCGCATATCGTTCAAGTTTGTGTGCATTAATATTTTAATATTAAAATTAACATAATTGTCACAGATGGAAACAGCTGACAGAAAATATTTACAGGCATTCAAAGGTACCGTTTATTTCTAAATTACTCAAGAAACGTATTTATACTTTACCGCGTGTACTCCGCCGGGGCCGGTGCAAATTAAATGTGTTTCGTTGACAAACATTCAAAAGGAACAGTGACTCATCAAAAACATTTTTGCCTCAAAATGACTCTTCATGCGTCGATTCAGTTCCGTTTTGCCGGAAAATCGTCAAAAGCATTGAAGATTTTAAATTCACATCCAAAAGGAATTGAAAGCACAAAAGCCCACAAATATTATGCGTTTGTAGTTTAATTGCAATTTCCATGAAGAAAATTCAGTAACTTTCTAAATCTATCTACTATAATATATTTTGAAGCGTGTTTGTGTATTTGTTGGTTTGTGTGTTTGTTCATGGAACTCCTCCTAAACGGTAAAAGCTAGAATAACCAAATTTGGTTTGATTCTTCCTTACATCCTAACTTCGTGAATGGTCAAGGTTGGTCAACCGGAATTAAACAGTGCTGCCAATATAGGGGATTAACATTTTTCCATAAGATAACACGTATGAATCCATTTCTTGACTTGCACGGTATTCTTCCTTCAAGCATTAAAATACGTAAATATGGACCGATGTTTTTCATTTTTGCTTTATTCGACGAATAAAACTCTATACTATCTTATTCCTGCCAAGTTTACATGTTACACGGTCGAAGTTTTTAGAAATAAGCCTTTTGTTTCGAAATTTTGTGGTTTTTTCGTACTCTTTCCGGGCATTGCCAAGGCGGCCGTCATTGTTACCTTCGATTCAGTTAGCTTCAATGACGCTTAGAAATAGACGAAAGTTTAGCCTTATTCGATTCGCACTTTTGTTTAAGCAACGAAACGATCGATGTAAATTGATACCGATTATTATTCAGGAAGCGTTTATTGATGAAAACAATTGAACCTTCTTTCGTCTATTGAATACTGGAATCTTACATTTTTGTAAGTAAAATCATTATATTTTACATTATAATGTTTATTAACGTAAATAAGCTCACGTATCTGGTGTACATTTACCGGAGTCAGTGTTCAATCATGGACAACTGTACGTTGCTTTTTCAAGCCATAAAAGTAAATATTTCAGCGAGGCATAATTACGCAAGAAATGAAGCTGGATTTTGCGAAAGTAATATGATAAAAAATAAAATTATCGTTATATTTGAATGCAATGGGCTCGGAAACGGATTGTTAAAAGTAAATGTGATTAATTGTTAAGAAAATCTAATTGTAATTTAAAAAGTATCTACTATATAGGTATTTTAAAGAGTTTGTATGTTGTGCTGTAGTAGCTTCACTAAATCCGTTGAAATTCAACAGGAAATTCTGCTAGTTTTAAATAACTAGTGACACCAGTTATCTGAATGTACTAAACATAACATTTTGCATTTTTCCGACAATGTATACGCACGTTTTTTAAGTGTAACTTATAATGACACTTATTTCAATGGAAGGCTAAATCCTTTTTAATACTTGCCACCTCTTGTGGAAGTTATAGAGGAGCTACAATTTTATTCATTGAAAGCTCACTTTTCGGGTTAAAAAGCGGAAAAAATTAATTTCACGCAAAGCCTGAATTTTGTTTTTACGCCCAGGTCCTCTAAAAATCTTAAAAAGCATTAAAAATGGTTTCTCCTTGTAATACGCCGCTCAATCTATTTCAATACTACACCTTTTTTGAAAGCAGTTGATGCCGCCAATGTATTCTTTCAATGCCTATTTATTCCCGATAGTCTATCGCGAGACCTTATCTCGACATTTTTAATGCGAGAATTAAAAATGTCTATAAGCTGATTCAATTAAATAAGTACATTATTCTTGCATCAATAAGACAATTCTCCAAAATTATAATTATTTTGTTAAGTAGATTTCCACACCGAGACCATCAAATAAAAATCACTTGCGTAGAAACATACATTAAGGGTTCTTGAAGGGATTAAAATTCTCCTCAACACTTTATGGAGACTCTTCACAAAGACACAAGCGGATTTTTTAAATGAACTATCCTTCAGCTTCGCTTGAAACGAGCAACAGAATTCGAATGTGCCCATCAACAACGAACAAAATGTTTCACATATCATTAACGCAAATTTTATAATTATCTCTTACATTAAGCATTTGCATCCAGAGATAAAAATCAAGTCAAAAAATAAAATTTGAAGTAACAAAAATTATTTTTCCAGAATACCCCTTCTAGGGAATACCCCTAAATATCTCCGCTTTAATTTCAAACGGAAATTCCAAACGCCCATGTTTCAAAAACGCACCGCGATCGATAACAGCAATCGATGTCGACAAAAACCCCGATGAACAAAGACAATTTGTTAGAATCGAGGAAGAGATTCGACAAACTTCGGATTTTATCAATCATGGATGTTTATGGGTATCCAATACCTTCTTTTCTTTTTCTCCCTCCCAAAGTCGTCTTCCCGATAAATTATATCCTATTCATCGCCACACGGAATGCTCTCTCCACGGTTCACTTCCACACACACACGCATTCCCTCACCGTCTCATCTCTCCGATCCTCCTCACCCTCCCTCCCTCCCTCCTTCCCTCCGTGATCCATTCATCAGAAGGGTAAACAAGATCGTAAATCTGAGGTGGAGAGTAGTTACCACGGCCACCGTTAGGGTAACCTATCCTTCTCGCCTCGGAGGGAAGGACTTCGGACGGTTTAGTTCTCGCCTTGGTTGCTAACGGCCAGCTGTGTGCTGATACTCCCTCCGGAATATATATATATATATATATATATACACACACACACACATACATATATATATAAATCCTTTCAACCCGAACAAACAACCCATACCCCTTCGAGGCTCCTCCCTTTACCACTTTCCGACCGTCGTTCCGTCCTTTCACCGCCTCGAGCGTCTCGATCGCTCCTCCCGAAATAATTTGGGAACGAAACCATCTTGCTCCCGCTTATCTTCGTCGATGATGTGGATTCGGTAAATATCACATTTTAAGCCAAGTCCGATGCAGTTAGAAAAGTGAACGTACGCTTGCGAACTGATGTTAACTAAATCATTCGGCAAAAATGTAGCCACTATGATCTTTACTATATATATATATATATTTTCTCGAGAAATTCTGTTTACGTTATGAATTCGTATGTCTGTCTGCCTATATCTCTGCATGTGTTACTTCAACGCTAAAAAACATTAGATATATTTCTGATGTTTGTTTTCCAAATGAGTAAGAATTATTTAAGTATTTCACCAGAGAATTATCGAGCTCGTCTTAGTGCAGGAAACCAATTCAGGAATAAGCACTTTTTTTCAGAATCTACTTTCAATTAGATACACTGAGGGTGCCTGCATTGTAGTCAAAACGCGCATCTGGTTTTTAATTAGCTTGTTATGACTATTGGAGAAACCTATTTATTTTTTAATAAAGGTAAATCGAATAAACGTGACACAAATAAAGAGGCCTGAACAAATTGAACTCCATCGATTGTTACTCATAGTATAATTTTCAACGTGGTCAAGACAAACGGGGAAAGGCAATCGTTCGATCATTTACTATCGAATGCTCAATTTATGGTTTACTCAGCATCAGAAACATAAATATTTTGGTCCCAGTAAAGGCCCCCATGCTCAATACAAAATTCCCTTTCAAAAGCTAATATGTGGTACTATCATATCTAAATAATCTCACGTCCTAATATACCGATCAACCTTCTCGCGTTCATTAAAACAACGACGATGCCGCAATGTAAAACTCAAAAGGATTCCAAATTATCCGCGAGAAAGCACAAAACCTTTCGTCCCACAAAGCATCTCTTCATAAAAGCCTATTAAGCTCATGTGGAATTTCATCTAAAATTGCTGAAAACTCACTTCTTCGAGCCTCTCTGCTCGATTAATCTATAATGTGTGTCGGTCACGAAGCAACTTGCGCATCATTCCCGGTATAGGCCTAATTTTAAAGATTGTAAGGAATAAATTCGACGGAAAACTGCTTCCGAGGAGGAATAATAATTTTTAAAATGGCAGAAAAAAGTGTTATGAATCACCGTCGCTGAGACGAAAATGTAGGCAAAACTGATATGGCCCGATGTTTTGAAAGGTTTACCTGCACTACGAGTGTGTGGCTGAAAAGGATGAGTGAGGAAAGGACTGTTATGCTTCGATAATGAACACAAGATTCCCTTTGTTTTCTATCAAGTGTGGACATTCTCCGAGGATTACCGGATCTCAACGACAAAGGATGTTGTGTTGGGCGGAATTTGATTAGCACGATTTAAGATGAACATATTTTAACAAAGTCCTTCAATTTCAAGTGTGGTCATTTAACTTTTAATTTTTTACTCTATTTTGACACGATCCGTTCTTATAAAAACATTTTTTTGAAAGGACCATTTCGCTATCCTGAAAGTTAGGGTGAAGTTGCGATTTTAATCGTAACGCCGTCTCAGTTTTATGGCTGTAATTCAAAGATCTAAAATTCTACAAGCAAACTATGTATCAAGATTTAAATTGGCATGGAATAGCGATGGCGCTTGTTCGATGAACTTACATTTGTTTTCATTTAGTTATCCACACTTTCATCCCCTCCAGACAGGGATTTCACGAACCGCACAACTATTGCAACGTTTCCATAATAACAACGGTAAATAAAAGACGAAGTAAATTTTTAGACCGGTAACATAATTGGTAGCGATATAAAAGCGGTGCCAATTTAAATTTTATCTGCTAGTAATACATTCGAGTGAAAATTGCAACAGTAAATTACGAATGGAATATGAATGTTTAAACATACGAACGTAAAAACAAACGATAAACCGCGCAGCTGCTCACAAATACATATCGCGTGCACATCAAATTTACCCTTTACTCATCATCATCATCTTCTTTCCAGATTAGGTTAGTAATCTGTTCCGGGAACCCATTAGTTTCTTATAATCAGGCCCGGCCAAAGGGGAGATGAGGCATCCGGGTCCCGAATACTGTGAGCTCCAGAAGTTCTCAATTATTTAAGTATCGAGTGTACATTTTACAAACACATTTACTAAAATCACTTGCAAACTGATTTCCAATAAAGAAACGCTCCGTAAAAAATTATAATATTAAACTGGGGCTACATAGCGCGTTCGTTATTACTATAAATATTAATATCGTGGGGCTCCCATTGATATTCGCATCCGGATCCCCTTCAGTGATTAGCCGATTCTGCTTATGAGCACAATTAATTTTTGAGTGAACGCGGTACTAAACCATTGTACAAACCCCAATTACTTCGTGCACCTCTAATAATGTGCAATATTTATTTAATTTTCGTTTACATCCATAAGTACACTGGAAATAGCGCCATAGTCTCTGATTTGGAATGAAATATTTTTTCCATCACATCTAAAAAATATTTCAAAAGAGCAATTCATCATTCCTGTCTAAAAACAAAGGCACAGTCACTAAAAAAAACTCACGCAAAGAGGAAATTCATTCGAGTCATGTAAAACCTTTGACAAATGTCTCGATAGCGAGATAAAAAACAAACATGTCACGCAGAAAAGAGAAAAAAAACGTTCGATTCGAAGACAAAAGGAAAGTGAGAGAGAAGCGGTAAAAATCAAATTTCAAGAATTTAACTCGAGCTACTACAATATATCACCATTAAACTCAGAAAGCACTTCAAGTACTGACGAAACTCTACATCAGGCCTGTCAAACTGGTGGATCGTGAGCCTCATGCGGCACATTCTGCGCCTTAATAATGCGAATTTTCACCTAAATTACAACATTCGAGATTTTATGTTACATACATCATTTTTGCGAAAAGAGCATTATTTTTTAACTAATCCTAATACGGCCATAACATCCACTGCTTTAATGCGGTCCTGATGTCTCTTTGAGTTTGGCATGCGTGCCCTACACGAAGAAATAGAATTGAGGCACGCCACTGCACGCGCGCTTGCGTTCATCTCTTCGTATGCGACGAAATGATATGAATAAGAAGTAGAATTAGAGTGGGAAAGAATGGAAGCGAGTCAAGATGGAAGACTTAAGAGGCGACCGCTTTCGAACCGCACATTATCCTTTCACATCGCTCGCCAGGTCTCGTCCTACGCTCAGCGTCTTAGCCCATAAATCTATCTCGGTGGGATTTATCCCTATTCATTGCCCGAAGAATGGTCTTCCTCGGTCACTGCGGTCATATCCCTCAAATCGCCAACTGAATCCATGTCCCGTGGACGAGATTTTATAACATAGCAAGGTAAATTTATAAGCGAAATTTTTTGTTTTTTAGCTAAAATGTACGTTTTTAGCTAGATTAATTTATTTAAAAATTGTGAAAATGAGTACTGTAAAAAAACATTTTCTTCAACTATTCCAAACGCTTCAATCTTGGAATTTATAAATGGTGGATAAGATGTCACGCCAGCAGTATAGCCTCAATAATAAGCTATAGCTTAATTCTACCAGTTGTTAATAAACATTTTCTTTGGGGTTTAAAACACAAACTCGGCGATGGCTTTAAAGGAAAATGTTTCAAAACTCTTGTTATTCCATTTTGAATTAGATTAAAATAATTTCGCATAAATTACTAAATTAAAAATTAACAAATTTTGTAATAATTTATGTTTTACCGAAAAATTCACTATTGACTGCCTTTTGAACCTAACTTGATAGTTTAACGATTAATATCCTAGTGCTATATCCTGATTAAGATCTTCGGCCCATCCCTCTTCGTTAATCTGAATTCTGATTATATTCAATGATTACACCATTCCTGAGAGTTTGTCAAAAAAAATCTGATGTAGCCAACACATGACTTTCTCCATATTTGGGGTATAGATATTTAAATTATTACGAATAGCATTACGAGGCAAAATACAGTCGTCCTTATTGCCGTAAATTATATTTTGAATATGTTTACAGAATTCACCGATACATGGTAGTGGCGCTGTATCCTGGAAATTTCGAAAAGTTGAATATCTCCGAAATGGATGGTTCTACGAAACATTCTCTACAACTTTGGTCCTCAAGAAGATTACCAATAACGACGTTTTTAAGGAGATTTTTTATGGAAACCGAAAAAACCTATTATTTATAAATAATTCCCAAACAATAACTGCTATGGAAAATTGTTTCAAATGAAAGTTGTAGGAAATTATATTATGTATAACATTAGTATAGAATTGTATGTATATACAATAATGATGTTTTAACGGAGAAATATCGCAAAAACCGAATCGGGTTTCGAATAAACCTCGACTTCCGTTTAACCGGTATTGTCCAAAAACTAACCAGTTTTTTGTACTCATGCTAAAGTGTTATATATGAAGTTTGGTAACGATATGGCAGGTAATTTTTGAGTTAGAGCGCCCACAACCACATACACCCGCGTGCACACACACACGCAGGCATCATTCCGAAAATAGTCTAAACGTGTTTTAGAGACCTCAAAACATGTATTTCCGTTGAAATCTCGAAGTCGATTTTTTTCGTGATCACAATACTTTCCCATTACTACGTATGGATAAAGTAAAAATGGTTCTGCTCACTAAATTTACAAAAGATGAGTCGTAATCAACCTGGTACGTTTACGGTGTGGACATTTAAAACGCAAGCAAAATATGAAGTTGTCAGTCAATCTTTTACTTACTGTTTTAAAATTTTATCGGCAAAACGAAGCTTTTATTGTAAAAATAATATTCTATTAAAATGTTCGTTTCAAAATTTATAATAGTCGCAGTCATATTTAACGAACGACGAGGTATGGCTTGCTCTCAGCGATACGCAAATAGAATTCAGCAGCTTGAAAGAGAGCAAGCTGCTATAAATTCTTAGTAATTTATACTCCTGAAAGAACTGTTACTCTTGCAGAAATGTTTTTCATCAACTAAAATCTAGTATATGTTCTTTTAAAATTAGAATAACATTTTAATATCCTTTATATTTCACTGTGGAGATGTCAGCGAAGATAAAAAAATGGCCGGGAAAGCCAAAAACTAATTCCGAGTCCAAAATCAGAGGGAATTTTAAGAAAAACAATACTTTTACGTTCTAAAATCATTATTTTCTACATCTACATCTTATGGTATTTCCTCGTCCAATTCCGCCAAATAAAAACCGCAAAAATTTTTACCTTTCTAGTCAAATTTAAAAATTAATAATAATTTTATTTTCTTTCGTTCATTTTGTCGCCACTTCCCTCGGGATGAATAAATTAAACAGAGCTCTGTCCCATTATTAAAATTACGTCAAATACCACATTAATCAGATTACCGAAATTTTCATTTCGAGATTAATGAAACGTCACCGACCATGTCTTCTCTTCTATTCCCCGAGTCTTCCGCCTCACCCTCCTCTCTTTTTCCTCCACATTCCCTCTCTCCCTCCATCTCACTCCACAACCTCCCTTCACCTCTCTCTCTCTCGCTCTCCTCCGTTACTCGTAAAAAGACATTTTCCAAAGTAGCCCACATTCCTTTTCCCAATTATTGAGAAGGATGGAGAAACGTAAATTATAAGACGCGGATCTTTTCATTTTCTTTCGTACTTTCTTAATGCTACGGCAGTCTTCGACATATATCGATTTGTGCGATTTCTCATTAGTATTTCCCTACTATTCGAGGAGGAATAATAAAAAGAAAAGCTTCGAAAATCTCAAAAAAACAATTGTGTAAGAGAAAAAAATCTGATGTGGCCAACACATGACTTTCTCCATATTTGGGGTATAGATATTTAAATTATTATGAATAGCAATATGAGGCAAAATTATTATTTCCTATCGTAAAAGAATACAGTCGTCCTTATTGCCGCAAATTATATGTTGAATATGTTTACAGAATTCACCGATACATGGTGGTGGCGTTGTATACTGAATATTACGAAAAAGTTGAATATCTCCGATATGGATAGCTCTACGAAAAATTGCTTCAAACAAAACCTGGAAGAAATTTTATTCTCTACAACTTTGGTCCTCACGAAGATTACGAATAACGATCTTTATAAGAAGATATTTGACGGAAACCGGAAACCGATTATTAAAAATAATTCCTAAACAATAACTGCTATGGAAAATTCTGTCAAATGAAAGTTGTAGGAAATTACACTATCTATAACATTTGTATAGAATTGTATGTATATATAATAACGATGTTTTAACGGAGAAATATCGCAAAAACCGAATTGGGTTTCGAATAAATCTCAACTTTCGGTTAACCAGTATTGTCCAAAAACTAATCAGCTCTTTCTGCTCATACTGAAGAGTTACATATGAAATTTGGTAACGATATGGCAAGTACTTTTCGAGTTAGAGCACCCACAATCGCAGACACACAAACCCATACACAGACATCATTCCGAAAATATTCTAAACGTGTCCCAGGAACCCCAAAACTGTATTTGCGTTGAAATCTCGAAGTCGATTTTTTTCATGAAAACAATACTTTCTCTATACTACTTAAATGGAGAAAGTAAAAAGAGAGCGTTTCCCGTATTTCGGCGGGTCAAGGAACAATAAAAAAATTACGAACGAGAATCTACCGCGGTTAAAGAGAAAAATCCCTCGATGCGCCCAAACGAAAATCAGAAACGGCCCTTTCCCCAAAAAATCTGATGTGGCCAACACATGACTTTCTCCATACTTGGGGTATAGATATTTAAATTATTGTGAATAGCATTATAAGGCAAAATTATTAGTTCATATTGTAAAAGAATACAGTAGTCCTTATTGCCGTAAATTAGGTATACATATTTTGAATAGCTACGTTTACAGAATTCACCGTTACATGGTGGTGGCGCTGTATACTGGAAATTACGAAAAAGCTAAATATCTACGAAATGGATGGTTCTACGAAAATTTGTTTCAAACAAAACTTGGAAGAAATATTATTTTCTATAACTTTGGTCCTCACGAAGATTACCAATAATGTTTTTAAGGAGAAAACCGAAAAAGTCGTTATTTATAAATTACTCCTAAACAATAACTACAATAGAAAATTGTTTCAAATGAAAGTTGTTGGAAATTACATTCTCTATAACTTTTGTATAGAATTGTATATACAATAATGATGTTTTAACGAAGAATTATCGCAAAAACCGAATCGGGTTTTGAATAAACCTTTACTTCCGTTTACTCGTTATTGTCCAAAAACTAATCAGTTCTTTGTGCTTATGTTAAAGTGTTATATATGAAGTTTGGTAACGATATGGAACGTACTTTTTGAGTTAGAGCGCCCACAATCACATACATACACACGCGCGCGCACACACACGCACTCACGCGCACACACACAGGCATCATTCCGAAAATAATCTAAACGTGTTCTAGAGACCTCAAAACGTGTATTTCCGTTGAAATCTCGGTCGATTTTTTTCGTGATCACAATACTTTCTCATCACTAAGTATGGAGAAAGTAAAAAGACTGTGATTCTTTAGAGAGATGGACTCCCACATATACTCATTGCTTATATAACGTTGCTACTCCTCAGGAGAGGTGGGATATGGTTAACCCTTTTTGGAAAATTGGGTGTGCGGGAGCGTGCGGTGTTTTTCTCCGAAAAATTCTCAAATAGTTATCGAAATAGGGAAAGCGACTTTTAAAAAATCCTCTCTACCACCTTCAATTATTTTGAATTTGAGTCCGCTCTCTCTCTCTTTTTACTTTCTCCATACGTATTATTGGGAAAGTATTGTGATCACGAAAAAAATCGACTTCGAGATTTCAACGGAAATACACGTTTTGAGGTCTCCAGAACACGTTGAGACTATTTTTGGAATGATGTCTGTTTGTGTTTGTGTGTGTGCGCGTGTGCATGTGTGTGCGCGTGCGTGTGTGTGTACAGGTATTTTGGAATAGCCCTTAAAGGTACAACATCACCTCACTCTACCTTTTTGAATCCGCCTCTATATTCCGCCCTGCTCCTGTCTTGCGCTATTCATCCTAACTCTCATTCTCTCTTCGTATCTCTTCACTCATGTCCATTTTTTTAGCATCATCTAGTTCTGAATTTCGTTTTCTGTCTTAAATTTCTTTCCCCCTCTTTCTACTACCTATATATTCTTCCCCCTTTTCACATTTTCCTTTGCGCTGTCTTTCTCAAAAAATCTTCCCCCCCAATTCACAACCACAAGTAAAACTTTCTTTCACGAAGAATTTTTCATTATAGCAGAACTACATACTTGTGACAACGACACCAGAAATACTTGACATTATTCGATTACATTTTTGGGATATACTTTTTTCGATACACCTCATAACTTGAATATTTTGAATCTTTTACCTATTGATAGTTTTACAATCTCAAAACCAATTGCTAGTAACGTATTCCACGTGCCTCAAATTTCGTAACTCTCCGTTTAGTTTGTTCGCGGCGCTGAATTCTCGCGAGGTTTTCCGATGACCAAATGATCTCGCGGCGTTGAAAATGTATTCGATTTTATATTTTTTTCGACCGAACTTTTTTTTCATTTGCGAATGGCAATTAAGGGTATATTTTCCGCGCTTTCACCACACGCCATCGAATTTCCGAAGCAAAAATACGATTCGTAACTGATGAATTTTTTCCATTCCGATGAGAAACGCGTACACGTTGCAAAAAAAAGCAACCCGCCGTCCTTAAACATCGAACATCAACGTATATATTAATTGAGTAAGGGAAGGCCTGCCAGTCACATCCGGAAGCGAAGCTTCCCCTACACTTTCACTCAGCCACGCTCCAGTGGAGGTGGGGGTGGAAGGAGGTGCGCGGGGCGGGAGGAGGGCATGATGGCGGTTTGAATAGGGCTGTGAGCCTCAGTGCGCGGCGGCGGCAGCGACGTAAATAATTATTTTATAAGTATTGGCCAAAGCAGTTCAATTTGAATACTGAAACCGTAAGTCAAAATTTCCCTTCCAATTCAGCCACGCTTGAGGGGAAGTGGAGAGGAAGGATATGAGCGGGGCGCGAGGGGTCCACGCGGGTTGCTGGAATAGGACTTACAATTAGAGTAGGGTTGGCAAATGATTTTTGTCTCGCGTGCCAAGAAAGTAATGTGAATCATCAGAATTTTTTCACGAGCCACTACTTTACTCCTTCTCTAAGATACTTCATATTTGAAACAGAAAATACAAGCTTACGCGTGCCACTTCTGGCACGCGTGCCACTTATTTGCCATCCCTGGATTAGAGCCTCAGTCCTCGGAGGCGACAGCGACGTTAATAATTATTATATAAGTACTAGGGACTCCGCCCCTGGCCGCTCCGCGGCTCACCACGTGAAATTGTCGGCTGCGCCGCCAAATGGGGTGACATTAGAGAGGACATTAATCCCACACAGTAATTGATCACTAACTTTTATATTTATAATTTTCTGTTTCTTTTTATTGAAATATAGGCATGTCCTTTCTTTTAATATAAAAATCAACGGAACCGTTTATTTATATTATCTACAAAGAGAAGATAACGATGTAGGTAAGCTTAAAAAATAACGTACGTCCCTATTCGTATCTAACTTTAAATTTATGCCTGAGCCTATTTGCGGTAGTAAGCATTACAGATGTATAATATAATGGTTTTACTTACAAAAATGTAAAATTCCGGTATGCACACGGTCAAAGAATATTCAATTACTTTGATCAATCGTTTTAAATGCTTTTTATAAAGATTGACGATGTTACAACTTTAATTTCGATGCTCAAACAAAAGTTCGGAGCGAATAACGCTATTCTTTCGTCTATTTCAAAGTTTAATCGATGATAATTAAATCGGAAACTACAATGAGAGTCGCCTTGGCAACGTCCGGAAAGAGTACGAAAAATCCACAAAATTTCGGAAGATTTTCGACCGTGTAGCATGTAAACATCGCAAAAATAACAGAGTAGAGTTTGAGCTGTCAAATAAAGTAAAAACCAAGAAATCGGTCCATATTCAAGTATTTTGATGAATGAAGGAAAAACTTGCAATCTGAAAAATCGACAGCGTAGCGTAAGCAGAGCGCACTTATTATATACGGAGATAAGTATTTGTGAAAGTAGTTGAATTTGAATACTGAAACCGTACCTTTTTCATATGTAAAATCATTATATTGTATATTTTTTGTGTTTATTAACGGAAATAGTCCCACGAATCTGGTTTGCATTTACCAATTCAAAATGCCTGTTGTGTCATATCATAAGGAGATTATGGATTGGTTATAAACGATAACTTCTTTGTTTGCTCATTTATTCCTCCACAAATCAGTCCTTTATAGCTACCTTTGGTGCCCTCGCAGGATTTTCTCTTGGGGGGGGTTCAATTCTGACAAAAATATTCCACCAAAGATTTAGACAAAATTTAGCGTTTTGGGGTTGCTTAATGCATAGAATATGCTTAATGCAGTTTGCGTTCGTCTCCGACTCTATATGCATAGTTTCAAAAAATCGTTGAGTTGTATTGGTTGAAAGAAACGTTTCAAAAATATCGTTGTGTTGGTTGGAAGAAGGGTTTCAAAAAACCGTTGGGTGTTGGTTGGAAGGTATAAAATGTTTGGGTTGGTTGGAGGGCCTTCTTAACATAACAGTCCTTCAGAGCTCCGATTTCGGAGCTGTAATGGCAGCTAGTATGTATATAAGCTCAGGATCGCGTTTTTTGCAACTGAAATAATTACGCAACCCCCTTCAAACTTTTTTATAAACTCGGATATTAGAAAAAAATTTAAATCTTAATTAAACACTTTTATTAAACATCCGTAGCATATTTTGGGAAATTTATTTTTTATCACTTTAGATGTTTTTTAGCTCATAAATAATAATTTTGCGCAACAATGGATTTAATTTGATTCTTAGAATGGGTATACGCGTTGGATTTCATTTTTATTCATTTCCTCACTGACATTTTCACAATTAATATGACGTGATGGGGAAGTGCGCCACTCCAAAGAAAGTGTTATTCCTAGAGATATTACCCACATACATTCTGAAATTCACACCATATCCTAGAAACAAATCATATTTCACAAAAACTGGTCAAACTATTTTTAACTTTTTGCGACAAAGGGAGAAGTAATTAAGTTTGTGTATGCTTTACTCAATTACAAACTCTTTTGTATCACTCCGCGAGAAGAAATCTTTTGATAACACTGAAGCCTTTTTTTCAAATAGATGGTATTCTGCCTTTTGAACTCATCCCGGATTACCCGTACAGCAAAATATAAAAACAGCATCAAGGAGTCGTCTCATATTGCTTCCCACCTGCGTCACTTGATCTTAACATCCATCCATCTCCATAGGCGGGGGAATGACGGGACGGGTTCCCATGGCGACGGACATGAGAGAAGTGAATGAAGACCAAAAGTGATATAGTGAGAGAGCGAGAGTAGACGGCAAAGACAGGGGCCTTAAAAGGATGGAGGTTTTTTTAAAGAGGAAGGGACGATAAAAGAGAGGTAGAAAGAGGTGGAAAATGATAGCGATGGGCGGTTGAATGAGACCTCCGAAGTGATGAAGTGGTCGAATGGGGCATATAGAAGGAAAAAAGGAGGAGAGAGACGGAGAGAACGTGTGCGTGTCGGAAATAGTGTTGGGGAGGGTGGAGAAAGAGAGGGAGAGAAAACATATATTGAATAGCTCCGAGAAGGAATCCCAGAGGTCATTACTCACCGGAACGCGTTCATCGATTGTCACTTTTGACGTGGTTCGCCTTCCTCTTCCTCCCCTTTGCCTACTCTTCCTCCGCCTTTATCTCTCTTTCTTTCTATTTCTCTCCCCCAATACGGAGCAATAGCGCTTCGGATGGAGATGAAACCGAATAGTTACCAAAGGGATCGTCACGCCTCACTCCATAGTATAGATGGAGTTGAAACACCTAGCATTAAACCAAAAGCGAATAAGGTAATAACATTCACCGATCGATCCTTATAAAGTTTAAAAAAATTAAATTACATTTAGCGAAAAAGTCCTTGTGCAACATTATTAATATCATTGAATTGTATTTTATACTTTATTTTACGCTATATACTGTATATTATATGCCACATATTACTTATTATACATACATCATTTTAGAATTTTAACAAATATGACGTACTTTTTCATAATATTAATAGACGTAATTAAATAACAAGATATAGATCCTTTAAAGATTGCAGGTTTCAAATGAGAATTTAGGGACTGGAGGAAATTACTTGTTTGTAACATATCAGAGGAACTTAAGTTCCACAAGTGAAGCGACAAAGAGCCCAGAAATGCTCATACTTTTCATAACAAATGCACATTAACGATACACGTGAATACTCGTATTATCCATTTTTCATCTCTCTTAATATCTCGGACTTTTTAAAAAAGATATTACATCCTTGAGAATGACTATTTCAGCCAATTCTGAAATTAAATGTTCGATTCGCAGCAAAAAAAAAATTACTATCTCTCCCGCTTAAAAATGCTCCTAAAATGCAATTACCGATATTTAAAGCTATCCTTTAAAAAAATCGAGAGATATTCTTTTTAATTCGGCTGTTTTTCACCGATTTATCACGCACGGAATCTTTCCAAATGGTGAACGGATAGGAAGATAACCTAGCCTCTTTTAATTTTATCCCATAAAAAATATGCACGGAGAGCGTTTAGAAACTCTTTCAGCCTAATTAACGAACGAAAATAACAGCGACGCGCGGCTTTGACGTGTGCCCACGTAGCAACATCCAGGAATAATGTTGACCGAGAGGATGCTAAAAAAAATATAGGAATTTACTTTTCCCATAGCAAACAAACCATCCCGTTTTGGAATACCCTTGGACCACAAAGCGGCGTAGGCAATATTTTTCCGGGATGAAAAAAATCCCACACACACATATCCGGACCTCATGCATATTCTGAGGGACCCAGTCACCAGATCGAGGTCCCGCTCTCATCCGTCACGAGAGAAAAAAAACATAACACGAACCGGAGAAAAAACAAAAAAGCTTACGTGGGAGTGGAGGATGGATAGGCTGGGGTTGAGGTGGTGGTTGGAGGGGGAGGGGGGGGGGATTTTGGGAGGGAGGATCATATACACTAAAGTTTGCATACAGATGGAGATCCGAAAGCAAAGAGGAGCCTCTTTGGAAGGGGAGAAAGGAAAGGGAAGAGAGTGTGCGGAGAAAGTCCTTTGACGCGAGGCTGTATCAAAAAAGTGCCGGACAGATGGACCTGGGGAGGATGATTGGGGGAGAGGGGAGGAGAGGGGGGTTGTGTAGCCTGGACCGGAATGGCGATTCTGAGGCTCGCGAGAGGGCTTTATTCTGCAACTTGAAGCGAGCCAATTCCCCGTCATATTTCTGGCTCGAGAGAGATAAGGAGTTACCGGAGAGAGAATCCAGCTTATAAATCGCTCTCCTCGCTGACTATGAATTCCTCCCGACGTTCCTCTTTTTTTTAAACAGAAAGAATGAGGAAGAGGATGAGAAAAATTAGAAAGAGGAGGAAAAGGGAAGGAAAAATGGGATCACGAAAAGTGAAAGGCGAGTGGATCGGATTTTTTTCCGAATCGTTATATAATATTTTCCCCTCTTCACGGAAGAGAAGAAAGAGAGAAAAGAAAAGAAGGAGAAGCGGACCGAAGGCGTTCTTTGAACTGGCTCGGTGTCTGCGATTTCTCCTCTCTCTTCGTACCCATCCTTCAAGAGGTGAATGTCTCATTCAATCAGCCAGAGCATCTTTATCCTTGTCGCATAATATTCTATTTCCGGAATGGTCGAGAGAGAGAGAGAAACTGTTTTGTAAAAGTCAAATTGAAGTGGAATAAACCCGTAGAAAAGTAGCTTTCTACATTTCCCGTGAAATCTTTTAAAGCTGTCACTTTTGTTCGAGCATTTCTCGAGTTAACCCTACATTTAATGAAATATGGCCCCTTTTCGTCTCAGGAACTCGAGTGATAAAGCTCGTCCAACATTGAAGATGGCATATTTAGGCGTTCCTTTTTAACATGAACTTTTTGTGATTTTTTTACTTTGATGCTGCTTAGAAAAAAGGAATTCCCAAAAAATCATAAATTGCCCATGCATTTAACATCCATTAAATTTAGTATAGCATTTCATAAAAGAGAATGACTGAAGTTGCAATTACTGAAGGTTGACAATAATAAAAGGAGGCGATAATTTAAATAATATTCACGAAATTCGTAGAAACTAACCGATTTACGTACAAACATATAACCTAGATATATATATTTATTTATTTATCTGGTAATCTAAATTGCTATAATGTAAAATGAAAGGCACGATTTTTTTCAAATCCGATTTTCAGATATTAAATAATAATAACTCTTCCGGTCAAGTAAATAACTATATCACAGAAAATTTGATTTGTGTTAAGCGGATAAACTTTTAAAGTTTGCCATATATGTGCTACAGAACTAAAAATGTCAACGCTTCTTCAGTGATACAGATATTTTACATTTTTCCAATACGACACCTTTGTTATTTTTACATAAGATGTATAAAATCAGTGATGATATATTTCTTTGAATAATTTATATAACAATAGCGTAGTATGTATATCTTTAGTTGAAAACTTAATCTCAAAAGCATCGAAACATTGTATATTCACCAGGAATGTATCAAGGGTGGGGACTAAATATTTTGTTATATTTTTGAAATATTGCCATTGGTTCGAATTTATGTATTTATGGTAATAAATTCATTATTATTTGACAGGCTATTCAAACCACCATTTGTAAAGTTGTGAGAACTTGGAGGCAGTGTTTTTCTGTCTTTCCCCGAAGGCCAAACTCCCCAGATAGGGAAACTGATGGACACTATTTTGTTATTGCCACTTTCATGAAATTTTGTCCTGAAGTGAAATTCACAAGCAAATTATGTGAACCGAATTATTTACTGAGTGCTTCACATATTTGGAACGCTGACAAATGTCTTTCATGGAGCAGGCAATGGAGAATTTCGGTAACAAACCCATGAGTACATGCCGCTTCCTCCAGCATCGCTCCGGAGCTTCCAATTTCTAAAAAAAATGCGTCACTCATACACGTGATTTCTATTTCAATTCAAATTACCATCTCATCGAAATATATGCTGATGATAACTATTAAGGAATCCTCGCGTTTATTTTTCTAGCAATTAAAATAACATTTAAGCTTAAGTGTACGTTTCTGTTTAGCAGAATCTCGATCGAACAATTTTGTTATTCCTTTAACATTGTTTGCTCATTTTAATGACAATGATGGAGGTTACCGAACAATTTAAATGGCACACTTCACCTATTGCGGGGAGAAATTACGGCAAATAGCCGCAGGAACGCTACTGTAGCAATGAGAGACGCTAATTAATTAGTAAATTTACGTGAACCCACCATTTCAAATCGCGCTTAAAGTTTTGCATTCCACGTAAATGTAAAATACAAATACTTCCACAGTCGAAGCTTCAGTATCTTTATAAGACCGTAAACTATGTCCAACATTATAATTATGCACCACACCCTATGTGTAAAAACTTTTTCTCGACCTAACTCGAATGCAAATACATAACTTACGCTGTGGACGGTGGACATGCATATTACCCCAAAAACTATCTTTTTTTGATATTTTTATACTCTATACTTTTAGCATGTCACCCAAAACTTCTGAAGTATCTCAACATATATGTCTGAATAGGATTAATTCATAAAAATCTTTAAAAAGAACTGAAATACTTGTTTATTATCTCTTGATGTACGCGTGAAAATAATTTTAGAACACATAGACACGCAAACGTATGGAATACGACAATACCCAAGGGTTACGGTGGCGGCGTGGCTATAGCATTGGCCTGTCACGCTGCGGTTCCGGGTTTAAATCCGACGAGGTCGCATTTTTCAACTTGGAATCGCCCCTTACCCTGTCTGCGTGGTTAGAGGAGACCGTGCAAGGCCTTCGGAAGAGGCGTAAGCATTTGGCCCATTTGGTGCTCTTTGTAAAGAGTACGCTAATGTCGACACTGGGTTTCTCTCCTCCCGTCTGTGTAGACAATAATAGCCCATGAGGCCGATTCACTAGAAAGCGTACGCACGCACGCACACACACACACGATAATACTCAAACCTCAATTTATAAGTAGCTCCTACTTAGTTATATGAACTCATAAACATCCGTTAACGAAATCTTAAAATAAAAAAACAAAACCATGACCTCGACATGATTAGAACCTTACCAAAGCAACAGGAGACAGATATGATAACCGCCCTTTTACCAAGACCAGCACAAACACATGTATACGTAGGTTTCATCATCATCAGCCTTTAAGGGAGAAACATAGGTATATACAAACATATACTATATATATATATATATATAAAGTACATACATATAAACACATATATAGGTACATACAATGAAAAACTGTAGGAGAGGAAACGCCACGTCTTCCCTTTACAGAACGCTTTTAATTAATCGGGAGAGTTCAAACAGAACCGAATCGTATCCTTTATAAATTTCTCATGTTCTTTTGCGGCTCCCACTCAAATCCGTGGCATTGACCGGAATGAGAGGAGATCTATAATTATTCCTAAGGCTATAAACAGCTGTACCAGAGAGCAAGGGATTAGAAATCGGGGTAATTAGGATGAAAGAGATATATATAGAGAGAGGGGGGGGGGGGAACAGAAGCCACCTATGTTTCCTCGGCGAATGGAACTGTCTCGTAGATGGACAAACAGCAAGAATAGCGAAGGGCCAGAGAGAGAGAGAGAGAGTTAAGAGAAGGGATGTGGAATTGGATGAATAGAGTGAGAAAGAGAGAGAGAGAGATAGGATAGGGAGAAACCAGAAGGTTTTGGTCTGCTCCTAAACCAAAGAGGGCAACAGCTTTCAGTTCTCTTGCGACGGGAAAGAGAAGCTCCGAAATAGTGAGAGGGATTGAGAGGGGCGCATACTTCCTCCGCGTTTTCGCTCTCGTCCCTTCCCTTCCGCCATGTTGAATAGGAATCGCTCTTTCGGACCGGAATAATTCAGTTACCACCGAAGGGCATCGATTGATCCGAGCGGACCGCGAGGGAAAAATATTCGGTCCTTAAAATAAACTACAGAGAATCAAAAGTGCCGAAACTGATGCTCCGGTCGTCGATACGCGAAAGTATTTACGAGTAGTATTTTTAAAAATATAAACGGGACTTTCGGTGTGGAGGTGAATGGTCGATACGGTTCACTTTTTTCTTTTAAGGCGAATTAAATGCGGGTTTTGACATACTGCGAGAAAGCGGACGGTGCGAATTATATGCAAGCAACCGTAACGCGGATGAAAGCAAATTGTTATTATAAAAATACTTTTTATTATGTTTCATCATGAAGTTGTCGATTTGAATTATTTTCAAACTAATATAATTACCGATTCAGTACTTTTTTAAACGTCTGATTATTCCATAATTGACTTATTTCTCAAGATACTTGCTTTCAATTCAAATGGAAGAAATTTTTTTAAATACCGTACATTATTTTCCCCACATCTCATTCTGACGAAAAACTAACATTTTCCGCCAAGAACAATACGGCAAGAGTAAACTCTGACCAATAACAAATATAAGTTTCGTCCAATTTTGATTCCACGGGCAAATACAAAAAACAACAGTCGAAATGCGTACACGTAGCTTACAAAAATTTATTTTTTTAAATATGACCCAACTTGAAAAGATGAAGATAAGCACCCACTTACAAAAATACACAGTCCACTTAATACAACAGTATTACAGACAATGACTAAAAGACTCGGCAGCAGTGAACAAAGTAGTAGTGTTCTTTAAATTTCGAATAGTTCATAGCGAAACGTGGGCGTTTTCAGATCGTACACCTAATTTGGTGGTCGATTTTCTAAGCAAAGTCACGTTTGTACACTGGTAAACTTTAGCGAAGGAAGCTTATCTAAATTTCATCCCGGAATAAAATGATTTTGTCGCATGTTAATGAATTCAATCAACTTATATAAAACATTACGTACTTTGTGTATATGAATGAAAAATAAATAAATATTAATATAAAAACAAAACAAGTATCATGCAACCTAAGTGCTCAGAATAAAATCTCGTGAAAAAGAACTCGATTTCGGGTCAGGTCACTCAACATTTGGGGGGGGGGGGTAAAACTTCTTATCTCTCCTTTAGTATCGAGCAGATCAGGTGAGGAGGAAAATTTTATTAAACTACCTCCCTCCTTCCCTTTCCTCCATTCCCCTCCCCCTTCCCAACCGTAATTTAGACGGACGTAAATGAAACCACGTAGGTGCCAATGGAACGGCGGCAATAATAACCGGGGTACGCCTATACCGCCGGCGAAGAGGAAAATTGGTATCGGAATATCTGGAAGGAAACTAGGAGGGTACCCTCCCACTTCCCTCTCCGACCTTCCTCGCCTCTCCCCGAGGAAGAAGAAGAGAGAGCGTGGTCTCACGTCTGTTACACAAATGGAATCGTTAAGAGAAAAGACGAAGTAAAAAATATTGCGAAATGGCTCTCCAGGATCGAACAGATAACAACGCGGGCGGGAGGTAGATGAGACATTAAAGATTTATCCCCACGTATCTGTCGTAAACTCAGAAGGGAAGAATTTTCTCAGCAAAATAGGTAAAGGGAAAAAAAGAGCGGTAGGAATTAACTGGTGGTGCCGACTCGGATTTCAATTTTCGACGTCGCGGCCGTCTATTTCTCGTTATGGAGTTAGCGCTGGAATTAATGCTTTAATTGCCCTCACTAGGAAGCGCGAGAATGTTTGAGAGAGGAGGGGGCAGAATCGGTGTTCGGATATATATTGCTGCGGAATTACTCAAAGGTATGAGGGAAATGGCCTTCATTTTTTTTAACTCCCGGGAAGTTACTCGCATCGCTACGTCGTTCGAAGGAGTGATAAAACGCGGAACTACATACTTTGTCGCAATTGCCGATTGGATGTTTCCATTCCACCCAATCATGGAAAAACATTTTTTTTAAGTACATCTGATAAAAAAATGTGGAATGATTCGTTTTAAAAGTCAATATAATGTCAGTTTCTTGCATTGAGAACGGTATTTAACTGGTGATATTTCTGAAAATTACGCCAAAAATAATAGTTCGAATTTTCCAATTACACGTTGATATTTATGCACGAAATGCGGTCAATCCTCGATATTCACAGAGTAAAATTTAAAACTCCAGTACATTGACATTCGCGTATGTTTAAATCTGAGAATATAAACCGGTGAAAAATTCCTGTTTTAGGCGTATTGGTGAAATAACTGGATTTCTTCTTATTCTTAGAAATTTTCTTCACGCATATCTGCAAATAATGCTGTTAACAACGGTGTGATTTTGGAATCCCTGGTGTAGAATCGTCTCTCGTGAACCCGATTTTTATCTGAATCTGAATAAAAACCCTGCAAGTCACCGCAACTGATGTGTGGCAGAGGGAGATTATCACCGACCTATCATATTATTCTCCTATTGTGCTCTCTTATCATCCTATGAATGAAGAATCCCTTGTATCTATCGGTCCTAAAATCAATTTCTACAATCTTGTCAGTGTGTGCCCAAGTTACATAGGACGGCACGTAACTTGGGCACTTAATTATGCCTTATAATTCATCATTAAAATCTTCCGATCCAAAACTCTGCAATAGCTGATGCCTCGACCTTTCGCGCCGGTTCTCCAGACTCCCATCCAAGCTCATTTATTAGGCTCGTGACACTTAATTGCCTTCCATATCTACGTTTCATGAAACGCGCTGCCTTTCCTTGAATTTTTTCAAGCTCCTGAATAAGGCCTATGTCGTAAGGGTACACACGCTGCACGCATCCTTTCCGTCTTTAGGATATGTGTTGGAGTGAGTGTATGAGTGTGACTGACAACAGGTTTCTGGCAAGGAATAACAACCCGTAAACCTGTAAGTTAGGATTTTTGTGTTCATTTATTTTTGTCGTTTTTCATCCCTTCCACTTTGTAGCTTTGTTCTGTTATATATTGACTTTCCTTCTCAGAATGACTCTATATATTGAATTTTACGGTTAAGGAGTCAATATTAATTTTCTTCAACTGCATGTGGAACAGTGTAAGTGCTATGTAGCCCTCCATCCAGATTTATTGAGCACCACTCCCTTAATATATACAATATGTAAATCAGGGGTGGACAACCTACGGACCACCGGCCGTATCCTGACCCCGAGAACATTTTCATTTCATGCGGTCCCCGAAGATATGAGTGAAAAGCAATTCCTAAAAAATATCACAGAAATTCAGACTTTTTGTAAAGTTATGACCGTAAACCTTTCATTCTAAAGTTTTATTCCTAAAATCTCAATTTAAATTTAATTTCACTTATATGATACCTCAGATTCTCTAATTAACTTTCTATTTCAGGTCTAATACGGCCCACCGAAGCATAGGTAACTCTCAATGCGTCCGACCATAATATTCGAAACCATCTACATCTACATAATACCCTGCAAGTCACAATATTGGTGGATGGCAGAGAGTGCAGCGCACCAAAGTTTACCTAATTACTTCTCTCGCGGGAATCACTCTCCTGTTATGATCCCGTATGATCCTTGGGAAAAACGAACCCTGATATCGCTCGGTCCTGCAGTCGAAATCGTATTTTATCCTCATGATCGTGCCTACCCATGTAAGTAGGTGCCTCGAATATTCCTGATACCTCCTCTAATAGAACTTCTGACCTAAATTTCTCCAGAAGTCTTAACCTAGCGCTAATTCTGGGGTCCTCTAGAGATATCCAATTCAACTCCTTCATGAGTGATGTGACGCTTAATTTTTGCTCCTATTTTTGTTTTACGAACCTGGCTGCTCTGCATTCGATTCTTTCTAACTCAATTATCTGTCCCTTTTTGTACGGATCCCATATGCTGAGATCTGACCAATGATAACTAACACGTTTTTCGTACCTGTTTTGTGCTACTTCTTACTATTCTGCCTACGAAGCCCATTTTCTTATTGGCTGCGCCTACGACCCTTCGAATATGCATATTCCATGATAGATCACGACGGATGGTGACTCCTAAATATTTAACGTATTCCGCAGATTGGATATTCGATCTATCAATTCTGTACTCCGAGTCTAATTCATTGATCTTGCCCTTCCAGAAACTCAAAAGGGAACATTTGCCGTGATTAATTTCGATTTTCCAATCTTGACACCATAATGAAAAGGTTTTTAAATCTTCCTGGAGCGATTGTTGGTCATCCTGGCTCTTTAAATCCTTATATAAGACGGTGTAATCAACGAAACGTCTGATTTTGCAGCGAACTGCCGGGCAGATATCGTTTATATATAGTATTAGGAATAGTAGTGGGCCTATGACACTTCCTTGTGGAACACCTGATGAGACTTTAACTGGGTAGGAGTATTTCCAATCAATGACTACTATCTGTTCTCTATTGGAGAAGAAGTCTTTTATCCATGTTGCCTATCATGTAGAAAAGTTTGCCCACCCCTTATGTATATGAATATCTAACATCCTGTGAATTATGCCACCATAAAAGCAGTTGTTTTCCAATTTAGTTGATAAGGTTGCATAAGATATAGGATACTCAATCTATAAACCGTTAAGAATTATTACTCCTATACTGATGAAATACGTAACTACATATTTACTATACGCATACATTCGTAAATTATATCACTTCTAAGGGTTGCGACGCTGATATTAGAATCTTCGAGAGGTTAAGAGCCTATGGAACGCTTTGCAGTTGAAATGCGGACGTGTTTTACCAAACCATTTCATCGTTCTGCCATTGCCATTAATATGGAGTATCAACTGAGCTGAGTATCATTTCGACGAAAACTAAAGATTCAATTCCGCATATAATTGATAAATTACTCTACCTTAAAAACTGCTGATGAACACAACCAGATAAAAAAATCAGATTCTACAAAAATACCGCGATGAATACACCCATTCACCTTATGTACGTACCCAAGTTACCTCAATATTTTTACTTTTTAAGACAGCTTTCGGAATTCATGCGAAATAAACTTTTTATTCCATGTCCGTGAAAAATGACGGCCACGTTATTGACATTCCTTCCTCGGACGATCTCTTACCCCCGTCGTTTCCTTCCGCCTACATAAATTCTCCCCTGAACTCCATCTTTACTTTTACAAAAACCCATTACTCCCTCACACCGAATTTCATCCCTTCGGAGTGCATTCCCATCCTATCTCTCGTTTCGCAGCCAATCCTCTCTCGCTCCTACCCTCTAACCACTCCGCATATTTCTCCCTTTCCCCTTTGCATCCTCATGCCCTATCTCCCAGAACATTCCCTTCGTATACACAGCTGTTTCTCCTCTCACCTCCCTAAACTCTCCTCCCCACCCCCCCACCTTCAACCTTCTCCCCTCGCAAACTTCTCCATCACCTAGGCCAGCAACAGGTGACTCAACTCTCCTTTTCCCCCAAAAGCCTCATTCCTCCTACTCCGCTGACCTCTGCCACCCTCCCTCCTCTACCTCTCAATCTTACCTTCCTCAAATTCCTTCTCTCTCTCTCCCTCTCTCTCCTCTCCCTTTCACGGGCCAGCAGCGTACAAAACCCGCAGAGTCAGAACGAATTCCTACGGCTATAACACGAAGGTCTGAGCTATCAGTTATGTGTACACCTTTTAACTTAAATTACCGTCCGGACCCTTAAAAAGGTTCATTTTCTCATACCGTTTTGGTCGATTTGCATGCGCGTTTGGCTTTTAATGGGTGTAAGCCCGAGGTATATGGCGCTTCTAACTTCAGACGGTATCATTTGATACATCGTCGTGATGTACTGTGGAGCTTAAATACTTTTAATGTTCGCTTTAGGGTTGGTTATAAATATCGGGTTTAGAAAAATTTGTAATTAATTGTGAAAACTACCACCTAAATACAATATTTATGAAAAATAGCTTAAATAGTAATTTCCACAAATGCTGAAGAGTAATACAAGATAAAATAAAATGAAAGTTTACATATGATAAATCTAAAAGTAAACATTCCGGATACTTCTACATCTCATTATAAATCCAGATGGGATAGAAGTTTGAAAACTGGCACGTTTATAGGTTTATTGTCACAACCAATGAGAAAAATCCGAAATTGTTAAAAGTTAAATTTTTAAGGGTTGCTTTTAGCTCAATATTAAGAATAGGCTAAAATTATTGAAGAATGCTAGTACCGTTTACTAGTAATAAATACATTTTTTAATAGTAAAAACTTCTAAACCTTTGCAAACCAAAAATATTAAAGTTGATTCTCATGAATCGACATTCTATTTTTTGTAAATAGGTTACATTCTTTCCTAAAATAAAACTCGTAGCATTAATTTTTAGAGCATACTTAAAGAAAAAATTAAAATATCTAACAATAATTAAACGATAATATTAAAAAACGTAAAATGATTTCCTAATGTAAACACCACTTCAACATAATAATATTATGTAAATTTCAGTAATTGGAAAGTGCCAGGAAACACAAGGAAATATATTCCTGGAATGCCAAAGGAATTTAATTTATCGGAAAACCAAAAATCCGTAACATCAATTTGAATACAAACGCCAAAGTTACCCAAAAATTTTTCCATTCCATGTTTCCACAATTATTACTGAATGAAAAGGGTGGTAAGTGATTTTTATGATTTTCAAATTTCTAAAGTGTGCAGAGTTTGAATTGTAAGCATTAAGTTGTCTCATATGCCAATGAAAACAAAAAGTTTGTCACAAAAATTAGGTCAAGAATTTGTTAGTGTTAAAATCAATTCGTAGAGTCTAAAATTATGCAAAAGATTACCATTAATGAATAAAAATCATATTTAAAATATGATATTTTAAACAAAAGGGAAGGCTTATTTACGCATCACTATATACTAACAGTACCACTGTACACAATCTGCATGATTAATTTATTTCTCGAGACCTACTAATATTAATAGTTAAGTAATGGGCAATAATAACGTAAAGATTACATAAGCTACACTTTAAACAGAACTCGCTGATCAAACGAAATAATGCAAAAAAAAACTTAATAATCTTTGCGTTGGCGATCTCGACCTTACGCCATTCGTGAAAAATATCAAAAAGAAACAACGTGTGACATCAACTTGACCAACATTTTAATTCCTGGAAGCACACCTATTACTCTTCACAAACGAATAAAATACAAGACGCAACGAGCCGTATAACGAAACATGCTCCTCAATTAATGAACGAATAAAAACAGGGTCACGTTACATGGAGGCGCCGTATTTTTAAAAAATTTGATTCCTACGTAAGATCGTAATCGACGTTCCAGAATGAAAAAGATAACCAACCAGGGTGATGCGTTAAAACGGATGACAAACGCGTAGACACCTTAGCGCTTGGTAATAGGTGCGGAGGATGGAGAGAAAGAGAGAGAGAGGAAGAAGTAGAGAGAGCCTTAAAAAGGTAATCTGAGATCCCTAATGGGAACCAATTTCCATGTTATCGCCCCTTTTAATGGAAAAACTTTTCACGGTGTAGAGAGTGAGAGAGAGAAAGGGAAGTAGAGTGTGGAAGAGAGAGAGAGAGAGGATGAAGGTTAAGCCTTCCTCAACGGTCGACTTTCGGAGGGGTTGTCCGGGTTACTCGTTCCAAGGGGATAATACAACGGATAATGCAAAAGGGAAGAGGGAAAGTATAATGAGCGAGTCGAAGGGGATATGGAAAGAGGGAAGGGAAGAAGAGGAAGGAGGAGGAAATGGTCGAGTATCTAATCTCGACTGCAAAGTGGTCGGACTGCTTAAGTTGAAGTGGAAATAGGGTGGTTGTGGGGGATAGAGGGGGTTGGGGTTGATCGGGGAACACATGGAAACATTTTGTAAATAAAGAGTGATTTACCGAATCGAAACGGACCAAATCGCCGAATGGAAGTTCCTAGGAAAGGATGCGAGGTTTTTTTATATACATATTATTTCGGAGGTAACGTTGAGAGATTAGTTCGGAGGAGAGTTCAACGAAGTTACGCACAAATCTCCGATCTCGCAATCTCTATCCCGATTTTACGAACTCACGATCGCGAAAGACATAAACATTGACGGTTGCGGTATCGGCTGACGTAATCTCTTAGGACGCAATTTGGTCCGAACACAATCGGGACTGAGATAAACCTATCGAGCCGGAAAGGGATATAGTATTTTTTTAAACGACCTATTTCGAGGTTTAGTGTTGCGATTGTTATATTTTAATTCCTATTGGGTTTCTTCGGATTAAGATATTTGTGACGGCATATTTTCCAAGGGAGAGAAGGATAAAAATTATGAATGACTGGGAATCGTACCCGCGTCTCCTATTTGTCGAGCGAATGTTTTAACTAATCCGTTATAATTCCCAGCTCCCGAATAAGGAGATTAATATTGGCTTAAAGCGACCTCCCGACAAGTAGTGAAGTTCAGAATTTACCTCCTTGGCACTTATACTCAAGTATGTTCTCCTGAAAACGCATAACTCTGTTAATTTTCACTCCACGTTTACAGCTGAATTTATTTCTTGTCTTTGATATATTATGTCTGTTGAGTCCCGGGCATTTATATCATCTCCGTATTCATCAATTAAGGACTAGAGTTACGATATTTTGTTTTGGAAACTTTGTTTAGAGAATAATTAAATTAAAAAAGTGAATACAGAAACAATGTTTTCGGTGATTGAGTATAATTGTAATTTCAAATGCATGAACCTTCTGATACTTATTTTCTTCTGATCTGTATTATCACTTAACAAAAAGTTGAGCCAAATTCCTTAGATTATATTTGTGTAACTTATTTTCAATTACATCATAAACGAAAAAACAAAAAGATTCCACGATGAGAATTATTATTTTTATTCTCACTAAGGAATTTATACAAAATTATTTTTCATTTCGCACACAATTAAAATATAGATTGTCAGCATCAAAAAGAAAATCAAAAGAAAAAATATACTGCGCACTGAATTTTGATATAGTTAGTTAATACAAATATTTACATATGACGAGGTAAGTCGGAGACATCATCGCAAAACTTTCTCTAACCAGATAAATGCCGCAATGTACATATTTCTCCGCTATAGGTTTAGAGATAAGCCACCCGGGCTATAAAAAAAAGTAACCGGACTCGTCAGATTCCGATCTATATATGAGAATGGGCGAAGAAAAGTGTAGAGGGAGGTTTGGGACGGAATGAAGTCGGAAATATACGATCATCTCTTCGGCACTCCTATTCCCACCGAGGCCATCTCTCATTCGTTCCACCGAAAAAGAGAGGGAAAAATTAAGTCTAAAAGACCTCTCTTTAGTTGTCGAAAAACTTTTGCGATTTGATATTCTTGTCCATTCCATCGATACGCCCTGGAAATAACCTATCATCTTTTCTCATCTTACCCGGAAAAATCCCTTCTCCCTTATCGCAATAAACATGAAACTTAATGTCCGAAAAAATAACTCGGTGGAAGTATTTTTTTTTGCTCGAGCTAATGGGTACTTAATGTACCTTCCTTTTTTAAAGCGATTAAAAACTATCCAAAAGTGTATTCCTTCGATTTTCAGCATTGCGGCCGAAATATTTCATGACAATTATTAAGTTTTTTCCCTTCAACTTAATTTCAACTAATTCAAACTCCAGAAAATTAATCCTCTTACTGGTTTTGCGAGCTTTGAAATGATCTTAAAGTCACATTCTCATTATTTATGTAGGCAATTTAGAAGACGAATTATTATGGGGATGAATTAGTACAATTAGTGCCACTAAAAACTCATAAATTTACTTTTTTAATCAAATCCAATATATATAAATGACAGTATATTCGCATGGGTTTTTTGCTTGTTAGAAAAAGGTGACCATAAACATAGGCCCATACAACAAAAATAAAAAACAGAAGGAAATGACCCGTTTATGGCATAACTTCTAGGGGAATATATCTATACTATTTTAAGCGGAACACTGAAAATGTTATTGGAAAATTATGCTAATTCATTTCATATAGTAGCGTAATCAGAATGCTTCAAATTGTCAAGTTTGGAATTCTTTGCCCGAGCTTCTACCATCCTTATACGAAATTTAACAGCTCGCAACTAACAAATATTTCCCATAAGTACGCATGTGATAGAAATATAGGCCCAGAATTTTAAATCTCAAAGAATAAATAAGCATAACAAATGAAAAGTGAAGTGAATACACATCTAAAGATTAAAATCCTCCTGTCATTGATACGAAAGATTAAGTAGTTACATTTCTGTGAGTTAACATTAACTGGTGAATTAATCTTCAGAGTAAAAAAATAAATTGCACTGCTGGATCATCAAAGAATTGTACCTTAACATCATAATTGATAGGTTCTCTGAGAACTCATTAGAATAGGGTTTTGTTTCAAAAATGCAAAGTATATACGTTTCAACATATAATGGTTTATCAATTCGCAATATTTACGTTTTGTCATTAATATTTTAACGGTATATAAATTTCTCATTAATGCGTAACGAACTTTGAGGCGGTAAAAATAAAAACAACATAAGATAAAAACAAATTTCTACTTTCTAAGAGCTGAGGGAAAAATAACATCAGGTTTATCTAATAGTATATCTTCTTAAGAATACAATCGATTTTAAATCTCAACGGATCCTATAGAGCGGTAAATCACGAGATGCATAAGAGTACTCAAGAAAAAACTGCATGGAAAGATGCCATCGAAAGGCAATCGATTTTCCTTTCGCCGTTAAACAAATAAAAAAAACATGCCGAATTCCTACGGTGAACTTCTCGGCAAGGCTTTTTCCCTAGGCCATCAAAAAGTACCATTTAAAGCATGGACCAAATACAAGCTGCCTCAATTCATTTCACTTGCTCGTGTCGCGGATTGAAGAGCTTCGTTTGGACACTCGGAAAATATAAGCGTATGAGGAAATTTCGGAAAAGAGAGCAGCAAGTAATATAAACCGGCCGTCTCCTTTATAAATAAACCACACGAGTGACGTGCGCTCCGACACGAATATATATTCCTAACATAGAATATGGAGTGAATTGCTATATAATGTATTCATTTCCTTCCTGAAAAAAGTGAAAGAGAAAGACGAAATGACGCGCGAGCCATGAGAAACCAATTCGATAAACCAATAAAATATTTTAAAATAACATGTATGAACATACGTATCGTTCGACAATGCCGAATACGGGGTTTGTTTTGATAAGACAACATCTAAAGTACCAAGAAAGAAAGAGAAGGTAATATTTTTCTAGGAACCACGTAAGCACAAAATTTCAGAGGCGCATTCCAGTTTTCCCTTTTTTTCTCCGAAGCTCCGGAGACGTAAGCAAATAATACGCGGTTGCCATGAGGAGGGACACAACCGATTCATAACTCATCCCCTGCTTCCAAACACTTTCGTCGTCCCTTACGAGAATTAGAGAGAAGCAAAGATGAAAATATAGGGAGAAATATTTATATGTTTAAATGCGAGTTAATATTCGTACGTATGGGAGCGCATGTATGCCCTCAGGAATATTTTCCCAAGTATGTAAGTCCTCAAGTCCATATGCGCAAGTATATTATGCGCGAATATATCTGCGAAAGTCTATGTGCGCAAGTGTGCGTGCTTGAGTTCGTACGTGCGCATATATGAATAGGGTGTAAAAGGCAAAGTCGGACAGTAATAAAAAAGTATATTTACTAATAGACCAAATGCTACTTCTTGTAACAGTGGCTTCTATTAACGTATGTACTAGCAGAAGTGCCCGTTGAATTTCAATGGATGTAGTGAATCTAAAACGTCGACTTTGTAATATGTAAACATCGCAAGAATAACATAGTATACAGTTTTAACCGTCCAATAAAGCAAAAATGAAGAAAACCGGTTCGCATTTACCTATTTAGATGAAAATCTTGCACTGTGAAAAATCGAAAATTACGTGTAAACTTATGGAAAAATAATTATTGAATTAGGCTCTCCCTCCCCCCAAATTGTTTAACGCCATATAGCCTATGTTACCCACATGGTAAAATTGTATACCTACGTGAAGTTTCGTAACGATATCTTCAAAAGGAAAACTGTAAGCAAAACCAGCAATAACACTATAATCTACAGAAAATGGATGAACAAATGAACAAATAAAATTAATTAATTTAACGAAAGACAAAAAAATAAATAGAGAACGTTCAAGAATAACAGAGTGAGTAATATCCTTCGACCATTAGCTTGATTCTCTCGTCCATGAGTTCTGTTACGATAAAATTGTTCATATCAACACGAAAATATCATTTAAAAGTTTATTAGTTATGTTTCAATTTAAATCAACAAATATTTTGTTGGCATGTAAACAAAATCGCACTCAGAAATTGTAAAACGGTATTACGTACGTTAAAATTTTCCCCATTGGAATCTCAACTTCGGTGACAATGACAGTTGTCAGGGTAGCTTATAATTGGCATTGTAATAAAACTGATAAACTCAAGTATTTTTCTGATTCTAAGCGCATTTTTACGCTAATTCGATCAGGATTCGGATTCTGTCTTCAATAAAAATAAACTTTGTTCTTTCATTCATAGAAATATCTAAATCTTAAGTTCGTACTATGTTTCTAAGTAATTTTAAAATTAAAATGAAAAATAAGCATCAGTCATCCCTATGCTATTCAAATAGAGAAAATGAAAAAGTAAAATATTTTTTTTAAATTAGAAAGGTCAACCAAATCGTTATAAAAACCTGACTATACCACATAACACTTTATTGTGGTTAAATGATGTCTTCCTCTTGTTTCTACGTGCTGTAGTTGCTGAGCTATAAAAAAACATACATACAAAACCGGTCATAAAATTTGGGAGGCTCGCAGGATATTAAAATGTAAATATAAAGTCTGCGCGCATACTCCTCCGTGTGCATGCATGTATGTATTCGTGTAATCATATGTAAAGGTATTCAAGGGAGTGTATTCAACGATCATGCGCCAGTGTGTTTACATTTTGTGCAGCCATTGTGTTTTTTTTAAAAACTCCCATTCAATAAATTCCAGCATATGAAAATCCTTTCTCTATCTCTCTAATTCTCTATCTAACTTCCTTCCATTCGACTATCTATTTTTCCATCCTATCCCTTCCTCTTTCACTCTCGAAACCCCTCTGGCTTGCATCCAATCGGCAACGCCGAAGCTGAACTGTAGGGTTTCGAAGAGGACGCGGTGGAATGAAAAGGACGTTCGGAGGAAGCGAAGGAAATAGAAGGGAAAAGGGTTCAAAAATCGAAAGAGAGAGAGAGAGAAAATGCGGGGTGAAATGGCGAGGAGAGGAGAACCCCTCTCTCCCCGCGACACGGCATCGCTCGCATCGTAAATCAGGGACAAGTTTCGCATTCGGGAAGAGGAACTGAAGCGAAAGCAAAAAAAAATCGCGGACGTCAAATGGGGTGGGTAGGTTCTGCGGAGAAAGCGGAAAGATAGTAAAATAGGGCTATGGTAGGATTTAGACCAATGGGATAAACGGGATTTGGGTGATGGAAAGACCTCCCCTGACCAGCTAGATCTCTCGTGAGAGAGAATAATAGCGTGGAGATCAAATAAATGAAGGAATTGGATTTAAAACATTATTATTTCTTAGACAACTGATATGGCTATTGCCGCAAATTTGAAAGCATTTATGAAAGGCAAAAGTTCTTCCAAAATCCTAATTTTTAAAAATATTTCTATTGCGTGGACCTTGAAATATATTTTCAAATAAATTTTTTTTTCTCACGGATGAAGATTGGTACCATGCAAACAAAGTCAGTTTCATGAAGCACTATCAAAAACCCGTTTCTATTCCATAAGTTCATTCCTAATATTTAATAATATATTTTATTTATCCTGTGTTGCGGATTCACAATAGGTTGTATCTACAATCATTTATGCAAAACTATATCAAATGAAATACATTACACCTCTCAATTTTCTTGAACAACAAAAAAACTGGAAAATATCTCACTACCATAAACAGTAAAATATATTATATTTAAAAACACAACTGTTATTTTAACTGAATCAACATTTCAGGCATTTACTCGTAAAAATTATATTAATTTAAAACTATTATTTTCAAGAATAATTAGGAAGCAAAACAAAAACTTTCGTTTACAGGAAGGTTGAAATTCACCTCGCTGATTACTTTCGTAAAGGTCACACATTTCCTCACTAAACATTTTCCTTAATTTTCAAGCGAAGTTTAACTTAATTAACCGTAGGTTACTTTCCATTGTTTCATTTTATTTTAAAGCCATAAACATTCCCAGAGGCTAAAAAAACGCTTCTACGCACACGCACTCCAACCAAGAAACTCGACTATTTCGAAATTTTTCTGTACTCACAGTTAAAACTCCGCGTGAAAAAAGCTCAAAAATAAAGAAACCAGCTCTAATCGAAAAATATATTCCACCCCATTTCTTCGAAAGGGAGCTATCCAAACGGAAACTTTTCAAAGTAAAAATGCTCGCGCTTGTGTCCACTCTAAAAACCGAGCATCGTCCTAGGGAAGGATTCCAGCGGTTTATTTTCCCTCCCTCAAACCAAGCCTTTCTTAACCCCCTCCTCCCTTTTCACGCCCACGCCTATCCTCCTCTTTTTTATCCCAAACGCATGCCCTCCGCGCATGCATCCGAAACGGGGCACTTTTCAAGTGGGAAGGGACAGGGCCGTGCTGTGTTTGCCATCGCGTGGGAGCCTGGCCCTTTCATAGGATACCGAGCAATCCGTAGGAGTTGCTAAAACAAGAGGAAACCCTTAAAAAAAAAAAAGAAAACCCGGCGGATCCCTGCGCCGAGGTTTTCTCCCTTATCGGAGTCGTCTACTCCCTCGCACTCATCCCGAAATTCTTTCGCATACCCTTGGTAAAGCTCCCCATCTCAACATCTCCCCCTCTCTCCTTACTCTGGATTTCCTCCTTCCATCGGAAAATCCCCAAACCCTTCACTTTCTAACCATTCTGTCCCCATAAAAAAAGTACTCGGTAGACACCGAGCCAAAGCGCCAAAGGGGGCGTGTCCTCGGAACCCAAAAACCATTCCATAACCCTTCTGCATCTCAAACACTCCATCTACTATACCCTTTCCCTTTTTTCTTTCCGTACTAAAGGACCTCCCCACTCCCCTGTCGCAAAACCTTCAAACACCACTCATCCCCCGGGCTGTTCTCTCCTTGTTTATACCCTTGTTTACTTCTTTCAAGGTCGTGTCAAACGCTCGTCTCATTAAATGCTAGATAGAGGGAACCCTCGGAAAGGCCTTTTAACGCGTTCTATTTTGTTTTTTTTTGTAATCCCCAGACGACAAGTATTTCAATGTCAAAACACCTTTGCCTGTTTTTTGTTTTCTGGTGTATGAAATATGCAATTTACATTGACGGGAAAAAACCTAATTCGGATTTTTGATGAATGCACGATTTTTAGGCCGGCACGAGTACAAAAAAGTGATTTTTGCAATTCCGTCTGTCCTTCGTCTGTCGCATGTTCTATTTGCTTTGGTCTTATGCTGAATATGATGAAATGTACTTACGTAAGGTTTCACCCGGAATAGAAGCCTTGCTGAAAAGAACCATATAACGCAACAACGGAGGATAGTATATTGTAAAACTTTATGAAATGTCGATTTATTCGGGAATGGCGGAATTGATTTTTCAACAAAACTAATCCATTGATAGATATTGATGTTATAAACAATAGTAGATAAGTTTATATTCTCAAAAAATTAGTATAGTCTATTTACATAGTTAAAGATAGAGTTATGTATACATGCAGCTACATCCTAGCTATTCTCCCCACTAGCAGTCAAAGTATTGTTGCTACTTTTCAAAGTGTGCGTGAATACGTATTAAATAAAGCCTGCGACGTCGCTGACGTCCCAAAAAGAATAAATCCATTATCAACAGATCTACCAATTTTTACGATTTCAGTACTTTCCTACCCAAAATAATAGCAATAATTAAGGTTTCTCACTCAACACTACCATTGCAGATAAATAATTAAGTTAAAATAACAAAGTAATAGTGCATACACAGTGATGATTTTTATTTCATAAATGAACGTCTATTAAATTATTCTATCTCTCGGTCGGTTCTAAGTAGAGTCTTCCTACGGTCTTTTGTCTAAAAAAATCTTCATATTCTCGTAATCTTAACCTACTAAACTATGAAAAAACCCCGATCACTTACTGCCATCTTGACTCTTAGGTAGAGTCTTCCCTTTCTATGACTTGCCAAAACCGACCCCCGCATTTCAGCTGCCTCCTCTTAAAGTGCTCTAATTAAGCCGACACATCTCTTATTGTATATAACCTCTGCTCATTTATTTCATCCCCGTTCCCTCAAACTTTCTATAGGCTACGTCAAACCAGTCCCTCAAAAGTTTTTAACGCGCTCTCTAGGTTTTATCTCGAATATATTTACCATCAGTAAAATCACATAAACATATTTCCTTTTGCGGAACATCCTCTAATTTTGTCCATTCATACTTCCTCCTCCATTTATTCCTCTTCCAAACGAAACCTTTATCAAGTCTCGTTCGTATAACCCGAAGCCATCATCCGTCCCTCTTGAACGTACGTTCTATGGTGTTTGTCTCGAGTTCTTTCCCTCATCCCTCCCGTTCTCCCTCTCACCCTTATCGCCAACCCGTAAAACGAAGCTCCCGTTGCCATCGCAACCCCCTCCGCTCTCTCTTCTCGGTAAACCGCCACGTTTCTCGGAAAAACCCTTCAATTCCGAGATGTGCTGGGGCAATGTTCTCCTTACCCACTCTTGGCTTCCTGATTCCCTCTTTCTCTCTCTCCTCTCAGCTTCCCGCATCTTTTATAACGGCACCCTCTCGCATTCTCTTCCGGTAGCGCGAGGAGTCAACGTCTCCTGGATGATTCCTCCCCTCACCCTCTTGGGGATACAAAAAAAAAACGCCAGAGATCCTACGGTAATTACAAAGTTTAAGGGTTATATTTTGCGAGGGAAAAAAGGTCACCTCAGAATCACGTCGAGATAAATTATTTTTTGGAAAGAAGAAAAAAATGCTCGACGCGACGCGGATTCGTTAGCCACATATCTCTATGTTTGATAAGCTTTAAATTGCCTGCATGTGCTGACGATGTTGGCTTTTTTATAATATGAAATAACGATGGTCTGTTTACATTTGCTATAGAATTAGACAACCATGTAGTGTGCGTGTGCTTGTTTCTCTCTTAAAGAAAGTATTTCTGCCGGATATTCGAATTCCAAGTATACCACAGTATATAGAGATTTGGAAAAACGGTCACGGTATCCTCCTTCAGCAATATTTTATATATATTTAGGGCAACTAGGTGTTGAAGAAAACACAGTGAGCACTTAGCAGAAGGAGAGCCGCTGGCGTGTCGGAGAGAGACATTTGCAGACGTTGGCGGAGCTTTCGGGATGATCCCTTCGTCAGCAGATTCATTTATTTATTGCAGCAAGTAACACAATGAAAAACTATAAAATTACGATATGTATTTTATATCCGGAAACGGTCTCGCCGAAAAACGTAATAGAATATTTTCATCTGATGGATTTGAGTTGAACCAACTTATTAAAATTTTATTTCTGTGATGGCTATTTTATATTATGAATGCAAATTTTCAAAATTTTAATAATTCCAAGAATTTGCATCTATCTAACAAAAATGAATCAATTTCCGAAGACTGACTGATAAGTAATGCACGAAATTCAGGTATAGAAGCTAACAATACGAGAAATGTAACTCTCGAGGTAAAAATTGCACATACATTAGGTACCGTCGACAGGATACGGTAGATCAAATTATACTGAAAAAACTAAGAAGCGAGAGAGTTAATTTAAAGTCACCGATGAATAAAAAAACGACAGCTCGTCCCACATATCACGCCAATCAATTGAAACCTCTCTACTCACCCCTATCGAAACCGCAAACAAACCGACAGTTGTGTTAACGATAAATAAATAACCGGTGATACACTCAGGAAGAGGCGAAGGCAAAGGTCGGTCGCATCCATAACCCAAACACACACGACAGAAAAGAAAATAAAAACACCCGGTCAGTTTATTCCACCGCATTATTTCATCCGCAGAAATGGACGACGACCGTCACGATCGCATGCCAAAATTCCCAAATGATGTCCCGGAGCGGTTAATGTAGAACACGAACACCAACCCAACCCTCCCTCCCACTCCTAACGACGGATCCCGAAAAATTATGAATCTTCCTCGATTTACGCCGCGCAATTTCCGGAGAGGCGGACAGCGAGTGAATTAAATTTATCACGCGGACTGAGACATCACCCAGCTATCCGGATGTTGGCGGAGAGAATGAATATCGCCCGTAACATTCGTCCCTCGAGGACAGGAATCGCGGGACTCGTTCACGTCTACGAAAACCACTCGCTTATTCCGTAGACAACGACTGCGAGGACGGTCGCCATTTCGCGTCAATTCCCACCAAAGTCCTTTGCGCTTTAATTCCGCTTACAGGCTAAAGACAGCATCATTTCCCGTGGCAGGATGCGAAAAGTGCCAAGAGATCAAGACTATAATAGAGAGAGCAAAGGAGAAGTATATGAGACGGCGAGAGGTGTTGACTGGCAGTTCGAATAAAGATGTTTAAAAGAGGTTCGCGAAAACTATTATATGGAGTATAGACACAAACTATGACAAAATATGAGAGAAGATTAGAGGCTTATGAGATCTGAGTATTGCGTAAAATGGAAAAATTATTTGAACAAAGAGAAAAACAAAAATAATTTTAAATAAAGCATGAAATTTTATATATATATATATATATATATATATATATATATATACTAAGGAAGAGGAAAGGTAAGTAAGGATATTTTGGGCAACTAGGTGTTGAAGGAAACCCAGTGAACACTTACCGGAAGTAGAGACGCTGGGGTGTTGGAGAGACACATTTGTAGAGGTTAGAGCTTTCGGGATGATCCCTTCGTCAGCACAAGAGAGACACAACTATATATATATATATATATATATATATAATGCCAGTCGTTTCTTACCCACTGTTTCGTTTTTTTCTCCCTCCTCTCCCCTTCCTTCTCCCATGCATTCTTTAAGGGATACCATCTCGTTTCCTTTCATCTTAGCAAAAATTGATGTTCGCGCGTCGGGGTGTATATTTTTTCCGGACTCTGTTCCATGCACTCTGCCGTATTTTATCTCGGAGGAAGTCTGAGAGGGAAGGGAGTCATTGCAAGGCGTGCCTCGAGTTGCTTGGCATAATTCAGAATATTTGTCTCGCGTGTCATAAAGAAAAACATCTAAATCCGGTAAGCTTCCGGCGTGAGCTGTTTTTTTACGACACAAACTAAAAGGACGCATACTAATGCCATTAAGTACCAATTTTATTTCGAATCTTTGATGTTATGAAGGCGGTCATTTTCATCCCATGAATGATATCCAAAGTTAAATAGTCTTTTTTCCACATTATTATGAAACCAAAGTCTCATCCACTCGTCGCCGCACTCTTCCGATTCCTTGTATTCTACAAATTTCCTACTTTTACATGACTTTGATTATTAAGTAATATACAAACACAAAAAGGGTACTTTATCATCTCAATAAGAGTTTTGTTTAGTAAATAATCATAAAATCTTAGTATAACGATCACTTTCATTTTTAATTAACCTGTCCCTTTTTCCAATTCATTCAAGCTTGAATTTACGGATTGCATTTTCTAACTTCCAGAAAATTTTACAAAACTTTTTAAAATAAATTTTATTTATTTATTGATCGTGAGTTCGGCTGGTAAGGAGGAACAAAATTTGCAACAATTTCAGTGGAATAAATTCCTTCTCACTCGATAATGTTGATTTACTAAACTTTATTTAGAACTTTTGTAAAAGTTATATGGCGCAAGATAATAAAACCTGTAAGGCGCCATATAACTTTTACAAAAGTTCTAAATAAAGGTTAGTAAATCAACATTGTTCAGCAAGAAGGAATTTATTCCGCTGAAATTGTTGCAAATTTTGTCCTCTTTACCAGCCGAACTCACGATCAATAAATAAATAAATTTATTTTTTCCTTTTTAGTGCATAATATAAAAGTCACTTTTTAAAAAACCTTTTTTTAATTAATTATTTTTTTCTTTTTAGAATCAAGCAATGAAATTTCACTAAAAATGTTAACATTCACTATGCAAGCCCTCAAAACCAGAATGACTTAACATAATTAAAGTGTCGGTATACTTAATTATATGTAAGAAATCGTTGCTCTATGCCTTACTGGTTCTCAGTTATTAATTATATTAGAAAAAGTGTGAGTTGGCTATTACTATTACCCCTTTCACTTTGGAAGCGGCTTTGGCATCATTTTAAGTAAATAAATAAGAGATACCTGAACTGCTGTTTATTTATATGACTTTTAATGCCATCTCGTTTTATTTACTCATAAAACCATAAAATTGTTGGATGAAACATATTGGGTAATACCTACCAAGGAGTAGAAAAGACCTGTACGGTATATTACTGTTCGTATTCGTTTTAGGAAATTTAAACGTTGTGATGACATTCTAGTGATATGAATATATCAATGAAATGATCTTCAATACAAATTTGTTATGCTTATATCAATCGAATTTTAACTGTCACGTCCTTTCCTTTATTTATTTAATATAATTGGGCTATGAGAAATATAGGCATATAATTAACTAGATAAAAGACTGTGGCTTGATGACTTAGGAGAGGAGGAAAAACAAGAGGAATTATTGAATTTCTTCATAATTTGTTAAAATGTGGCCCAAGCAACGAATAATATAGGGAAATATAAGTAAAGTTAATTAACCAAATTTTCTATAGTAAAAATTTCTTCACTGTTAAAAAAGTTATAAAAAGCTTATTTTCGTATATACGTACGTATCATGCGCCCATTACGAGGAAATACTCCAAACGACCAAACATTACCTTTTAATTTTTTTCTTTTGAAACGAATATTTAATTAATTCCTAATCTCCATTACCAAATCCGTTTCTTTGCAATTAAAAGTTCGTCGTCACCCTGATTATTTTTTCCCTTATAAAGTCGCCGCCTTTCTTCCGTCCTCGCAAAAGCAAAAAAAAAAAAGACCCGCTACTCCTTAACTCCGAACAAACAAAAGAGCGCCGGATTAAGAATCATCTCCGTCCACTTTCGGAAATCGGCAGGGCAAACACGGAATCCACTCTATTCCATTACGCGGATGTTGACAACTCTTCTCTTGAACCGCCGACTCGAATTTTCCCTTTCCAGACATATCACGGGAGTCTACGCCCACACTGAACACGCCGCAACGGCCCTCCTCCGGCCACTTTCTCGGAATTCCATGGTGGAGGCTTCAAGAAAGTTTAATTTTCAGCCAACCCTCGACGACGGCTATCGGTTTACTTTTCTTTGTTTGCGTGGCAAGCTTCGATCCAAGATTTTTCTCGCGGAACGTTTTTCTCAAAATTACTCAAACTACCTTTTTAAACAAAGGCTTCTGGAGGAATTATATGGAAAGAGCCAATTTTTTTGTGACTCTTAGCGTTTAAACCTGGGTCGTGTATTTTATTTTGACAGTACGTAAAAGTTATTCTTATTTATTTTTGTTTTCTTTTAAATACTCAAAACTGTCCGCCGATCGCGTATTTTTTTAAATGTTTAAATGGAAGTCCAGACAAGGTGTTCGATTAAAGATGTATAATTTTGCGTTTATAATATCAGTAATGGGAAAAAAGATTCTACCTTATTTTATATGGATTTTTCTGTCGAATTTGGGGGTATAAATGCATTAAAATATTAGTTTATTTTATGCGAGATTAAAGGCAAAGATGCATCCCAAAATGAAAAGAAAATGTTACCTCTATAATTTAACTTTGAAATGTTAACGCTTTTTTTCCTTTTCTACATTTGTGGTAGAGAATACTTCGGAGAGCCGTATTGGAAGTTTCAAATGCTTTGGCGGGTCGGATTACAATTAAAAGCGGAAGTTTATATGACTTTCGATTCCGATGTATCATATAAGTGAAAATCAATTATAAATGGTAAATTTTCAATATTAAAGGTTACATTATCATAAACTGAATTTAAAAAATACGAATTTGTGTCTGCTTCGGATTTTAATTTCATCACTGCTTCGCAAGCCGCGGGGGTTCCCCACCCTTGCTTTAAGTAATCAAATGTTTTCATACCGCATTAAAACGTAGAACTTTTACGCAACATTCGATTAACTTTTTAACAAAAATTATTTCCTGGAACTTTCTTTCATGTGTCATAAATACACCGCTTCCTCCAGAATTTTCTGTTTCCCCCCCCCCATTTTTTTTAACGAGCGAGTACAGTGACCGCAAAGGAGCGCACATACTACACGAACGAGAGTATACGCCTATCAAAGGATATTATTTTTACATTAGTGCGCCATCTGAGCTCAAGTCGTATAAAGTCACGAAGTAAAAAAAAAGTGGAAATGAATGCAGAGAAAAATGGATAACGAGAAAAAGTGAGGTGTGTGTCTGTGTGTGTGTGTGTGCGTGCGCGCGCGCGTGTGTGCGCGTGCGTGTGTGCGCGTGCGTGTGTGCGCGTGCGTGTGTGCGTGTGCGTGCGCGTGTGTGCGTGCGTGTGTGTGTGTAGATAAAGGAAAATAAAAAAGCCGACATGAGTACCGCTGAAGTGTCGGTGGGAAAACTTGGAATTGCACAAAAAAAGAAGAACGAATTCGGAAGGGAGAAAGGGCGGCATGAGGAGAATACGGCAAAAAGTACTCCGTGAACTAGCCTGGTCGTGTATGAAATGAGAGGGGAAAAACACGTTCTCCTCTGCAGGTTAATGGATCTTGAATGGTAAAAAGAAAAGGTCGTAGCGCTCGGAGATAAAAAATAACGAGACGAACTGGAGGAGAAGAAAAAATGACGCACGAGAGGAGGAGCGAAGCAGTCTTTCTTTTGGAAAAGAGAGAAAACACCGAAAGTGGACGGGGGGGGGGGGGGGGGGGGGGAGAAGAAATGTTTTCGGAAAAAAGTGTTGATATAAGAGGTCTTTAAAAAAACAGGTAAAAAACTTTTGGGATCCCTTTGAAGTGAAAGGGAGAGAGGGAGGAAACCCGACGTACGGCGGGGCTCATTTATTTCTCAAACCCTTTTTTTATTCATAACGGAACGGTCGGACCGTGAAAAGATAAACACTAGGGTTTAATTAACCCGTCCACCTCACCTCTGGTGGTAGGTCGCTCGCCATCTTCCTCTCCTCGCTTTTTTTTCCTGCATTTCCAGGTCGCTTCGTGTGTCTGTGTGAGAAGGAGCTGTGCGGCCTGCTTTGGCTTCGTATTCGCATAGAGCCACTTCAGAGTGAGGAAAAAAATAAAAGAAATTTTCACACGTTTTTCAGATATTTTGTCTGATTAAAATGTCACGATTTTATTTTCAAAGCCGTACCTTGAACGGAGCAACATATTAATCGCTTAGCTTTAAAAAAAACAAAAGAAGGAGAGGCAGTTTTAAAAAACAATTGTGCTTCATTCGTTAGGTAAAAAATTATTATGGTATTAAGATTAAACTAGTTTGATGATCGACTGGCTTTCAAAGTTGATCTACACGTACATTACGCAAATAAATACTGCATTATGCATCGTAGTTATAATACCAGAGTGCTTCAGGAAAGATTTAATATAAACTGGCTGAAAGGAAGAATAATAAACCCTAGAGTATTTTTAACATTTTTCGATTTATATATATATATATATTATTTTTCATAATCGCATTTCTTCTCCACTTTTTTGGGTAATAATTAGTATAAATAACAATAATTACAAGCTCTGTCACTATTGACTAGTAAGTGCTCAATATAAACCTACAACAATTTTGTGGCTCTTATACCGACAGTGATTTTGAAAGAGTTAACTAATAAATATATTAGTGCTGAAAAGGTTTGATTTGAAGCCAAATTATTTTCACTGCTGAAAATTTTATTATACTAGTATTTTTTATTAAAATGCATTATTTATTTTAAAAGTTTCGCACTAGTCAATATGCCCTCATGATACATTCTGGTCATTGGTACTGACGTTTAGAGTTTGAATACCACTGATGGAAATCTAACTTTAACGTGAGAATTAAATGTCGCGTAATTTATTCAAATAACTTTTCATTTGGTTACATAAAGGATCTAAAACTGACATAACCATTGGAAACTTGGTAAATAAAACCTCATGGACGGTGATCCTGTAACACCATTGGAGACTTTGAAATTCAGATTTCGCATGAAATTTTTATGCAACATTCCTACCTTCATAATCCCGCAGCGGCTTGCGTACGGTTAATTCATGGTTTCGCAAAATTGAAAGTTTAATAAATACCCTCTCCGAATCCTCCTCTGAGGGAATCCATCTCATATCCTCGAGTTAGCGGAAATGAAAGGAAGGGGAATCCTTTCCTATCCCCCACGTTCTCTCTCTCTCTGTCAGTGCAAAAGGAAAAAAAATCCTAGCCTCCTTTTATCCTGAGTCCGCCTTTGAAATAAAAAAAATACCCACGTGAAAGGTTCCCGCGGGTCAGGTAACACGGTTGGGGGATTATGTTTTCCGCCATTGATGTGGCCACAGACTAGCGATGAAAGCCCCAAGGAGCTCGGGCATTGCCTCCAAGATGGTGTGAAGGTTGGTTTCGTATGAAAGAAAGAGAGGAGAGCAGAGAGAAAGAGAAGGATGACGAAACCTTGGCGGTCCTGTGCAGAAACATCTGAAAAGGGAAGGACAGCAGCGGAGTTTTTTTTTTTCGTGGACGGACTTTTCTGCTCCTCCGAGGGAATGAATGCGTGGCACGTGACGTTTTACGAGGCAAGTCGCGAAGGCGGGCTTTCCTATTTTTTTTATTCTTCTCCAGAGATCGAAATGGAAAAGGAGAAGAAACCTATAAACGAGGGGGAAAGGGAAGAGTTCGTCTCAATGATCTTATTTTAGGAAAGTTTTTCGGAGAATTTTTTCCTCCCTCCCAGTCAGGTTAATATTGTATCTGCTTAAAGGCGACGCGGTAATATTACTGCGAATGGGAAGCACACCGGAGGGGTTGGGGGGAGGGCATACAGGAGTGTGCATTCTCCCTTTTGTATGCCATAAATAAGGAATTATTAAGTAAAAGTAATTTTTTAAAGTGGACCACTAAAACTGAAAAGATAAAATCACTGTCTGGTGATAGTTTTCATTGTTCAATATATACGAAATATTCCTTACACAGATCGAATTTTTAGTTTGCAAAAACCCCTTTAGAAAATGCTATGTATTAATCTTTCACAGGTCGGGATGAGCATGTTTGCGTAAAATCGAATGATTATGTAAGAATAAAATGGAACAAAAATATTCACGCTTATGTTTATTGGACATGCTGTATTACGACGATAAAAGCCAATGGAAATAATTTTAAAAGTTTCAATGGTGAACGCACAGTTCAACTTAAAGTAGCCGTCTGTGAGAACGGCTCCTTTGCAATCGAAACATGTAACTAGTTTTCTAAACCTTCTTACGGTTATTGGAGTTATTTCGATTATCATATTTATTCCAGTTCTAAAGTTACTTGGAAATTTTTCAGTTTAACATTTAAAGGCTAGGACACGCCCACTCATATTACATAATAATTTTGATTCATAAAATACATGTCTGCTCAGACACAATCTAATTATGACTGCCAATCTATTAATAAAAAGGAAATTCATCCTATATTAACTCACATTTTTTAAATTAAAAAATCAGAAAAGATGTCACAGAGTCTAAAATGATGGGAAATATTTGATCTAAAAGTCTGAAAAAGTTATCAGCATTATTTTCAAATTGTTTATTATTTAACTCGTTCTATTTTCATATTCGTCCATACTTTATACACATAAATATATTGATATCTATTCAAGCAATATAATATTAAAAGAAATATCATCCTCAAATTTCACGGCACGATATCTATAATTCGATATAAAATATTTTAGCCGAAAAATCTTTCAAAACATTGCCATATTCTATTGTAAATCGACTCAAAATAAACAATCAGTTATTCAACTATTTGCAAACAGAAACAGTTACGTTATTTTTTCCTCCATTCTAATCGTAGAGGAAAACGCTTTGAATTTCAGGAATTTGGAGAGCGACCGTATTGAGTGATGCGACTAAATGTGCTTTAGGCGAAGCTAAATGAAGGACTCGCCGTTTGAGGCCAAATGAACTAAATGCCAAATGACGTAAGCCTGGCGCATTGGAGGGAGGAAGCTGGGGTTAGGGAATGGGAAAAGAGGAGAGCAGATGGGAGGTCATATATCGAAAAAAGTGGGGAAGACACCGCATTGGTGCTACGTAGGTGGTGAAAGTGAATGAATCCAAACCATTTGTTTCCACCTTTCTATTTCGGGAGAGAGAGAGAGAAAGAGAGTAAGTTAAAATATTGTAAAAAAGAAACTTGGAATGGTATAGGAGAGATGGAGGGAGAGAAAGTGGAAAAGAAAGGATAAGAGAAAGGGAAGAGAATTGAAGAGATGGTATAGATGAGGTTAATAGGAAATCAGGAGAAAAAAATCTGTAATGGCCTTACCGGGCGAATATTCTACCATCGTTGCATACTAATTCTCTATTTTCAGGACGCTGAGAGTATTTAGTAAAAGGAGAGGCGGAAAAGTGAGGAGACGGAGGAAGAGAGGAAGAGGCGGTAGAGAAGATAGAGAGGAATGGAGGGGATAGGCAGGTGTTATACATCCTGAGAATATGACCAAAAATTAGTTTTCTTAAGAACCTTGAGATTAAGGAGCATTATTAAGATTGCTTCCAAATTATACTAGCGACTTAAAAATTATTACCACCCATTAACACACGATTCGACTATTTTCAATATTTAGAGTATGCAGAATCCACGAATAAATTACTCTCAAAGCTTTTCCGTTTCAACGGTTGAGTTTGACCTTAATCAGGTTACTTTTGACGATATACAAAAATTTAAAAAATCTAAATAACAATAACCGTTAACTTATTGATCGGATAACCTAATAGCATAATGATTCCAGAAGGTTAATAAAGATTTTTTCAGAACGAGCGACCATTTTTACAATTTTACGCCGCGAACATCCGATCCCATTTAGCATAATTGTAAATGGCCAGTGTTAGGTCACAAATCAAATCGGGAATTCAACAATTAAATAGTTTTGATTTTTAAATCATAGAGAATGTTTGTGAAGAGTCTCAGTCCATGAGAGTTCGAACAAAACATTTAAATCCTGTATGCGCGATAACGAAATCTTTCACCCACACATTAAAACCGATTTCACAAACCCTCTTCCCTTAAATGTTTCGAAAATCCCTCGCCTCTACTACCTATGTCACTTTAAATTCATCGCTTAACCTGAAACTTCAACCATAACGGTCTTTATATATGAAATGCATGCTGACGGCATAAAATGATTCCGTATAAAAGATAACCGAAAATGCCGCAAACAAGAAAACGAGCTAAAATTTAGCGGAATGGTTTCCAAACTTCTGCTTATTTGATGATCGCGAATAAAAATAATTCCCTTCGCAATACAGTACCCAAGTGACCTACTTGCTGCCGTGCATATTTGATATTTTAACTTTCATTCTAAGGGAACTCTAGAGATTCGTGCATGCAGTTTTGAAGTTTTATTTAAATCTGCTCCAGAAACTCTGATGCGGGATCGTAAAACAACGTCACAAAACATTTGGCTTAAAAAAATGAAATACGGCGACGCATCAAGCCAGATTCCCTATCTCTACGAAACAAATGAAAATTGGGTCGACTATAAAATTTAAACTTTTCGTATAGTCCGCAGTAAACCCAAAACCAAAAAACAAACACACTTAGGTAACAGAGCATGATCCTCCCCTTCAGTTTTTGGCTCGATGAAACGAGTTTCTTTGGTTTTAATCTCAAGGAGGCCAAGTTCGTCGCTAAAAGTCACTTAACTAATTAAAAGGTTCCTTTTCAAAATACCATTCAATTTCTTAGACATAGGGTAAAGATTCATCAGTTACCATTTAAGCGGTTGAGGAAAATTGACGTTTGGGCTGAACATTATTAGTTAGGATGACAGATGGTCAACGCAGAATTATCTGTCAAAATTTACCATACATTCAGTAAGCGCTAATTTGAAGGAAAAATCGCCATTGATAGAATTACGTTAATATAATACTTTTCAAAAATAACCATAGTCGTTGCAGTAGGTAGACAAAAAATAACAGGAATGCATGTCAAATTAACACTTAATTTACCTCGTAGATCTCAATACCAATTACACAATAAATGAAAAGTTTTATCGAAAACACCACAATATGCAAATATTCAGCCTATTACCTATAAGTCCCAACATCAGGTGGAAACTGATGGTCATGTCGATACCCTAAAATCCTGTTAGCAGTCTAAATAAATTCCTACGGTGGTACTTTAATCGAGTATTCTCTTTTTATGTACTGAAAAAATAAATGAGAATTTTTTACTTCCTAAAAACAGCATATCTGAAGACATTCGCCATTTTTGTTCATCGATGAATCTTACTTTATTTATAAACTCTACCGTGCATAAAAAGAGAATTATACGAACAAAATGATGGACGCGTATTCTACGGCCTTTGATATTTCGGGTCTAAACCAAAGAGCTATCTTCCGATTCAAACTCTATTTCCGGAGGAATAAAATTCCGAACGGTTATAAACGACGCGATCGATTTTCCTTCGATCCGATTCGACGTAGCATACCCCGTGTAGACGTTCGAAGCGACGCCATTAAATTTTCACTATTATGCGCTGCGATAAAGCGTCCAGGCAAAGTCTAATTTTGGAGCGCTTCCATCTTCTATGGAAAATCAAAGAGCAAAAACCATCGGCGTAGAGCGAAAGAAACAAAAATACTTGAATAACCCAAGGAAAATACAATGCATACTCCCTTAATACACTCTTTGTTATAAAGAAATTAAAATTTTGGGTATTAAAGCAGAGCTCATTAATTCCACGACAAAGAGAAAAATTATTTTATCCAAGAAATTCCACTCCGTAAGTCAACTACAAAGTGAACGTTTTTATCTATCATTATCCTTTATCAACTAACCTAGAATCTGAAAGAAAACTCAATGAAAAGGTTGCGCTGTATTGAAAAAAACAGACCCGTTGATGGACGGGAATGGATTTTACGAATTATTACAAAAATATGATAAAAAACTCCATCTTTGCTTTTAAATAATAGACAAATTTTTAAGGCTCTTTTTTTAAATATATTTTCTATACTTTTAAAAGTTCTCTCCTAGTTTTTTCATAGCAGTATTAAATTCAGTAGAGAATTACTGAGGTCGCCATATGGTTTAAATAAAATTGACACAATTTATATCTTCAATAGCTATAAATAGCTTAGGAAAATGAAATGGACATTTTGTCTAACAATAAGAGCATTTGACGATTCACTTAGTGTGTATTACAATAACAAAGAGTAATCTGGAAAATAATAACAATTTTAATAAATAATTAAAATATACTACCACCCATAATAGATACTTTGTAGCCGAAATGAGTATATGGTTGTATTAACATCTTAATGTCTACTGCGGTGACATTTTGTATTAACAGCGACGTTTCTCAGTTTTTTTTGGCAATCATGCGATAAACTTACTCTTCCTTTATATGCGGCTTTATTTCCAGTATCCTAATTATCCCCACCCCACCCTCATATCTCACTACCTAACCACCTAAAATCTTCACTATCTATTTTCTAATCCAATCTATCCGCTTTCCACCTTTTATTTCCCGCCTCTCAACTCTGCCGCCTCCTCCAATATCCATACCCACCTCGCAACCTCATTATCCGTCTCCTATCCTTCCTATCTGCATCTCGTCTTCCCTACCCTCCTCCGAACCTCCTTACCCTATTTTCATCTCCCCTATCTGCCTAACAACCTGCTTCCATACCACCATCTCCCTCCCGATCTCACTTCCCTTTCAAATATTTTCTCTCTCTCCCTCTCTCGCAATCTCTATCCCTCTCAGTTCATGCATCTTAAGCCAGCAGTTCTAGCGAGGGGTAATTTTACACCCCAGACGTAAGTTTTACGCAGCTAAGGATTTTATAACGGATTCTTCTTCTTCTTGTCCTCCATTGTACGTATATTCCTACAGTAACGCCGGGAAGCGTATTCGTCTCGTTTTATAACTCGTAAAATTCACTCGATATTCTCTTTGAGGTGTAGTAGACTGCGCGGTGAAAATGCGTGTAATTTGCCTTGAGCCACTTTGTAGTGAATTTATTTTGAAAGTTATGTCAACGTCAGTGTTTCTGTTGTTTTTTTTTAATTATTAGACTCCGCGATATCTAACTCCTTTAACAAAAACATCTCGATCATACCCGGATTAGCCAATATATCTCGACCATACTCGTGCCTCTCCATACCTATTTTCTATCTCCACAATAAATTCTAAATCAGGTTATATAAATATATTTTATATATGAAACCCCCAGCGACTCTCCAATCCTGGTAAGTGTCCACTGGGCTCCCTCCAACAACTTGTTGCCACCTTTATCATTACCTTTCCTTATCCTTAAGCATATATATATGTTCATTATATATTTATATAAATATGTTTTATATTTCGGGCCTCAATTATGGTTGCGAATACTTCGGAGGGCCACGTTGGAAGTTGCCAATGCTTTGGCAAACAGGATTTAAGTTTAAACCGATAGTTATGAAGAGATTAAGTGAAAATAAGGATTATAAGATTAAAAATTTTCAAAATTGATGGTTTTACTATCATACTTTTGCGAAAACGGTATGAATCTACCTGTTAAATTTTTACGGATAACTTATTCACCATAGTTCCGCAGGCCATAGTTTGCCCACCGATGTACTACACCATTTACTGTCAAAGTTTTCCGATTATGGAATACGCTATCAACCGAAAGAGAGCTCTTCATCTCGCTCTAACTGTATAAACACAAGTATCTTTCAACCCGCCATCCAAAATAATTACAATAACAATTATACCACGACGGTAGCTTTCAATATATCCAATCTATCAATTATTTATAAACGTATTTCAAAGCTAATTTCGTTTACTTTAATAAAATAATTGTATGGAGTTATTCACGAATATGAACGTGATAACGTATAATTTGATCCTTCTTTTATTGCTGAATATATTATCCACGTAATATTTTTTTCGTATTTTCTTTATTCACTGTACTCATAATATTTAATGTGAGATGCAAATATTAAAATCTGGATTTTATAGGTATATCAATGTGTGATTAGATGATATGTTTTCTTAAATCATGAAAGTAAACAATAAACTATCAAAATTGAAAAAGTAATTAATTATTTCAAGTATCTCCAATAGCCATAAAATGCTAAAAAAACGTACGCAAATACCAGGCAGCCGTCATCAGCAGTATTTACCGATAATAGATTCCCCTGTTTCTTTTACTCTCTTCCACTTGATAAAATTTGCTTCCGCAGAGCAATTCCATTTTTCCTTAGTTTTCCCCACAAATACACTTCCATTCCCATTTCGAAATCGACTGTATGACATATGGAAGAAGAGACATGATAGTCTAAATCTCGTCCTAATAAAAGCTCTATCTATACATCTATCCTCTCCACATCCCTCCCCATTTTTCTCCCATTTTTCCATTCTCTCTCTATCTCTCTCACACACACACATCCCATCCTGTCTCTCTAGCTTGCTTCGCCATTTCTGTCTCGTCGTCTCATTCCTACATCCACTACCCTCCTACCTCCTCCCCTCCCTCCGTGTCTCACTTTCAATCCATCCCCTGGGATACGTGACAATTTTACGGAGCGTGGAACAACCTCGTCGTGACATATCCCGGATTTGCTCTCACTCACACGAGATCGTCAGACGTCTGCCTCCTACCCCCGGCCAACATCCCAAAATCCGACCATATCTCCAGCCTCCTCCTTTTTTCTCCTACCACGCCTCTCTCCCTCTCTTCCACCTCGCAATTTTCCCTACTCCTTTATTATCTTCCACCTTTTCTTCCCTCCCTTGCACTCAGTACCTCCTCCCTCCCTCCCCTTCTGAGAGAAATAAAGAAAGGCTCGAGAATCTCGAGGAGGAAGAAAAAAAATGGTTTAGCCTTTCCGCGTTTTATTACACGGTTTGTCTCGTGTCAGCCGTTTCTTACCCACTGTTTCGTTTTTTTTCTCCTTCCTCTTCCCTTCCTTCTCCCATGCATTCTTTAAGGGATACCATCCCGTTTCCTTTCATCTTAGCAAAAATTGATGTTCGCGCGTCGGGGTGTATATTTTTTCCGGACTTTGTTCCATGCACTCTGCCGTATTTTATCTCGGAGGAAGTCTGAGAGGGAAGGGAGCCGTTGCAAGGCGTGCCTCGAGTTAAGTTGCTTGGCATAATTCAGAATATTTGTCTCGCGTGTCATAGAAAAACAACTAAATCCGGTAAGCTTCCGGCGTGAGCTGTTTTTTTACGACGCAAACTACAAGGACGCATACTAATGCCATTAAGTGCCAATTTTATCTCGAATCTTTGATGTTATGAAGGCAGTAATTTTCATCCCATGAATGATATCCAAAGTTAAATAGTCTTTTTTCCACATTATTATGAAACCAAAGTCTCATACACTCGTTGCCGCACTCTTTCGATTCCTTGCATTCTATAAATTTCCTACTTTTACTTGACTTTGATTATTAAGTAATATACAAACACAAAAAGGGTACTTTATCATCTCAATAAGAGTTTTGTTTAGTAAATGATCATAAAATCTTAGTATATCACTTTTATTTTTAATTAACCAGTCCTTTTTTCTAATTCATTCAAGCTTGAATTTACGGATTGCAATTTCTAATTTCGGGAAAGTTTACAAAACTTTTTATACACAACGACTGACCAAATGGTTTTAAAATATGATAGTCTCAGATTGACCCGAATTTCCGTTTCGTTACCAAAAATGCAGTCCTCTCGGCTCACGTTCCTCCATGAATAACGGATATATATATATATATATATATATATATATATATATATATATATATATATATATATATAGAGAGAGAGAGAGAGAGAGAGAGAGAGAGAGAGGATTTCGGCAAAAAAGAAATCCCCGTAAATGAATTACAACCTTCCGAAAACATTTTCGGAACGGTATCCATTCTACGCCCTTGTTCCATTCTTATCCTTCCGGGAAAAAAACCTTAGAAAGCAGTCTTTCCCTGAATCCGATTGGAAGGGTTTCCGTGAACAGTAGTGTGACCGCTCGACTATAATACGACGCTATCTCAACCGCGCATGCACCCACACACACACACACACAGAATCCTCGTACACCAGCTCCCTCTCTCTCTCTATAAAGCCATTCGTTTTTTTTTTCGGCTACTTTTTTTCATCCGCAGGAAATATTCCGCATTTTTTTCCGGGTCGTAGGCATGCCTCGGTGGCGTAGAACACTGTCCCTATTGCCTGGTGCACTCTCCACGGTTTCCGTGGAATTGAAAAATGAATGGGAGAGACGGTAGTGTAAGGGGTTAAGGTGGAGGGTGAGGGAGAGAGAGAGATATGGAAGAGATGGGGAGAGGGGAGGGAGAAAGGGGAAAGGGGGAGGGGGGAGGGGAAGAGGGGCGGGAAAGAGGGGAAAAAGAGGGTGGGGAAAGCAAGGTTCACATTATTCTCTTCTCTTCCTCCAGACCATATCCCTTCAATGCCTTCATTTCTCTCTCCTCTATATAGAGACCCATCTACTCAGCTTTTTTATGCAGCCTGTCGCGACCTCTAACCACGGAAAAATGCAACGAAAAGCGCTTTCAAGCGTCGCGCGCTCCGATACTCGCGTCTCTCTCCCTCTCTCTCTCCCTCTCTTTCTCTCTCTCTTCCTCTCCCTCTCTCTCTCTCTCCCTCTCTCCCTCTCTCTTTCTCTCTCTTTACGGGATTGAAAAATGGGACTAATGCCGCGATCGGGAAGGTTTCTTTGTTTCCTTTTTCCTCCTTTTTTTGTTCGGGATCGAATCTTTTTTTTTAATGCACGACTATAAAACGAGTTGGATAAAGCGAGTCACTCTTGTCTGCGGTCGCGAGTTTTGAAACGGCGTACGTTGCCATCGTTATAATTAATTCTCCGAGAATTTTTGCTTTAACCCCTAAGAGAAAAGGTTTCTCGTTATTTTTTGTTGATTGAACGGGTCTTTTATAGCGGTTTCGTTTTGAATAAATGCGGATTAGCGAAAATATAAAGTCCACAAAAGAAACATTACGTCGATGCATGGCACAGAGGTCGTCAATCTATGTCCCGCGGACCGCATGCGACCCACGAAGCTATGACGAAAAAGCGATCCGTAAATTTTAACAATGACGATTTCGTATTTGTTGATGAAAATTATAGTCAATAACTTTAAATGCCGAAATGTTAACGGCAAAAATGTTAATACTTTATTTGCGAAAACTTATATATCAGAGGTTTTCAATCTTTTTTTTTTGCTCCAAAGTACTCTTTCATGCAGGATTAATTATCGTATGCGAGCAAATCATTTCTACTTAATTTCATTGTACTATTACATATTTTAAAATAAAATATAAGCATAAAGAAAGCCAAGACGTAAATATGTTCCACTGCTACGATTGGCAAAATAATATTTTAATGACTGAATTTTATAATTGCAATTGCAAATTGCAATTATTAATATAGTAAGCTCTTCAATGAGAAACTCGCGATTGTCTTTTGGAGCAAAGAATTTTGATGTTTGGCTCAATCGTTGAAAAGGTTACGTTAACTTGGGTTATTCAGATATTTTTTTATTTTAATAAGAGTAAATGATGAAAATTTTAATTCCCATAAATGTGTTGCTAGAAAATGTATAAACACATCGAATGCAAAATCAGATATCGCTTATAGTCAAAATGTATCCAAGGTGACCATACTAAATATAGGATGATGAGGTAAGCATTAAAATATAAGAGGAATAGAAGAGGTGTTCCTTCGGCTTAGTCTCGGCGCAAACGGTATTACGTATATACGTTATATATATGTACACGCAATTGTCTGATTTTGCGTGTGATTGTCATTCTAATCCTAATAAAACTGACAAAATGATTGATGTAACAAAATTTGTATGCGAACGTCTGGGTATTTTCGATAACAACGATTAATTATTATTCACATATTTATAATGATGTCACAGGTATTAATCCTTTTTTATCTCAAATAGCTTACAAATCAAAAATGTAATCCTAATTACTTTTCATTTTCAATAGAATAAATTGCGAATTAAAAATGTCTGCGTCAAATTTGACCCCATAAGAACATCACCTCGTGAATTCGTTTTAAATTCAAACAGGATTTACGTTAGTAGCCAATAAATTTAGCGCATATTTTCATATTTTGGACGGCCTAGGTCAACTTTTCGGGAGCGCTGACGGTTCAAGATTTTTATCACAATTAAATATCTCGACGAGATTTTAAATAATATTACGGGAATTTTTTAATCGACCTTTCTCATCCGAATGGTGCGCAAATATATTTGCTTACGCTACATTTGGCTTCCGACTCGACGCTGCATTTTCCCACCAGCCGTACCAAACGATTTCAGAATTAACGCACACCAGGTTTTCCGACAAATTTTTAATAGCCGTCCATGCGAAGAACGAATAAAACTTTGGCATTCTCTCTCTGGAAGCAAATCTCGAAAATTTCTCCCTCTCTTGCAGAGCGAAAAATGTTCCGTCCCCTCTCTCTCTCTCTCCCTCGATCCAAACACTCGCGTAAATACGATTTCAATACCCCATTGCTTTAATTTGCATAACGAATCCCCATCTCATGACTGCAGCCATATAGATGCCCTTCAATTTTTTTTTAAACGGAGACAGGCGCACATTCTATAAAAACAAAATCGAAGGATCCAATATTTTTTACGCCGGAATATCAAGTTATTCGGTGGAGAAAACGCCCATTCTTTTTATACACCTATTTTCCCCCATTGCAGTTTTATTCTCATCCCTCCGATGAAACTCCGAAGGATCTGTGAGGGAATATCGCGGAGTGTACATGAAAGAGAGATCCCTCTTCTAACCCGTTTTTTTCTCTCTCTCTCTCTCTCTCTGAAAACATCTGCCGTCTATAATGCAGTTTCAGGAGCGAGAGATAGAGAGGGTGGGAACGGGGACAGGTTCGACTAAAGGTCAATCTCGCAGAACGCGAGAGGAAACAAAACCGGATTCCCTTTGCAATCTTTTTTTTTTTTCGTTTCCTATTCCGACGGCTGGAATATCGATTCCGTTTTCACGGGGTGATCTTCTGATTGCGTAATCCTTTCTCTCTATCTCTTTCGCTCCTCCGAAAATCGCTCACAACCCCGTTGCGAGACATTCTTTCGCTCAGTTGTCTGAGCGTAAAAATAACACGTGGCATGGCGGAAATGAGCTACGTTTTCGAGCTGGAATGGTTATATCTTTGCAATGGAGAAATTATTAGGGGTTTGTCCCCAAGAAGAATGGAACAGATCAGCAATCTGTAGAGACAAAATATTGCGTGACGTTACAATCGTAGATGGTGATCCATCATTTCCGCACTCTGAAATGTACTATATGTGCTTAAGTTGAAATATATAATATAAGTGACGGCGTAAACGCGTGAACTTTTGGTACAACGTGAAACACATACTCTTATTTCACAAGATTTCGAAAGCTATTGTAATCATCGTTATTCATTTGGTATAATTTTGAAATATTTTTATCTTCCTGTTTTCATTTTGATCTTATATAAGCTTATTTCGGTAATGAATTCAAAAACAACATTGTTTTTATAAAATTTTCGCAGTTTCAGATTTTTTCACATTAAAAACTATTAGTTTCTGCCAATTTGCGAAGAAAAAAGTTCCAGTATAAATGTATAATTCGATATACATAGAATATAGGTCTCAAACTCGCGCCCCACCAGCTCACAACGCAACATTTAGGCCTGTTATTGATACGTGCTGCTCGCCTTATACAGCGATACCATCTGTTTCGCCCAATTGCAGTATGAGCTATAGATTATAAACAAAAAAATAGGATTTATAACCCGAATCCCTGGATAACACGTACTTATCGTATTTTCTGACTATCCGGCATATAAGAAAGGGGGAGAGAGTTTGAAGTAAGAATAGAACACGGACAAAAACTGATGTATGTACTATTTCCTGGGCCACCACGTAAAAAATCACCTCCCCTACATGGCAATCCCTTTGGTTTATTTTTTCACTTTATTGTATTTCTTTTCCAAACCGCAGTAAAACGCCACTCGTAACAATGGGATACCGATATCTCACGCTGGAAGACAGGGGAGTCATTGTGGGTAAGATTGATGACGCCATACATTTGAGCGCCCTCCATTCACACGCTTCAGACGCATGGACGCCATATAAGCCAATCCTCGTTGAGTTGCATCGCCGGTTCTACGCCCTCGGAATGGCTGCGGTCGGACTGTGAATCAAGGATCGCTTTTATTTTTGCCATTATTCGAGGAGCATTGGTTTCATTTTATCTCCTGACAACTTAATTTTCCCATCTATGCTGGAGCCTGCTTTGAATTTCTAGGAAGCTGCTTCGCTGGAAATGTAACTGAAGATTTTTCTTCAGAATCGCAACGTAAGGCCGCTAAAATATTTTGGCCAAATTCCGTTTCGAAAGAAAAAAATCCTAGGGTCGCACTTATACACCACTAAAAATAATGCGGGAAAGTATTTTATCTAAAATCTTGTCACGAGTTCCCCTATCGTGATAAGTAAAATAAGCGCTTAATGGCACTCATCTTATTTCCTCATTACGTCATTTGACATGTGATGCGGTGAGTAGTTTAGTAGTGTTTCTGTTTGAATGAGAAATATTTAACGTGGTGATTCACAAATATAATTTAAAATGTTTTTGTCAAGTTGACTAAGTTGTTTACACCAAGTCTGGATAGTTATATTACGCAGCTATGAATGTTTTAAGATGTTTGATGGCGGTGTATTCATCTAATGCAACATGTAAAACTGGATTGATAATTTATTTATAAATATATTATTAGCTAAGAGAAACTATCTACTTCGATTTAATCATTAATATTTATCCAAGATTGTAATTGATAAAGAAAGTCGTCCATAAGAGATGATAAATAAACATATACACATTAAAAATAATTATCCTGCATTAAATCCCAATCTAATATTAGCGCCAATCATATACATGAATAAAAATTTATGAAATTAAATTGCAAGCGCGAATTCATTGAGAGTACCATTAATGTACTCCGGTCGAATTCGATCCCAAAACCTTCCACAAATACCAAACTCAGTCGTTACGCCGACATTCGTCTTAACGTCTTCGCTTAATTAATAATCTAACTATCACTTTATCTCTTATTCCGCATCCTTTCTAATTCTAACATACGCATTACTCCATCCCATCTTCCTAAGGCTAACTCCATAGTCCGTCCATCCTTTTCCCCTCCGACAGAGGATTCGCCGGGTAGATACGAGTGTGTGTCTCTCAGTTTCAATTACTCTCCGCGCCAAACACTCGGGCCTTTTTGCCTCCCGTCCGCGTTTAGGTACATTCGACACATTGCCCCGAGTGTCGCCCTCTTTACGAGCGGCCCCACAAAAAATAACACGCTAGTCCAGAGAAGCGCCATTTCCTCTTTTTCTCCATCTTCGTCACCTGCTTTTAGTCCTATTCCTACTCTTCCTCTTCTCATGCAGTGCTCCTTTATATATATACACACACACACACAGTGCTTTTTTGTGACGGTACGCGTCGGTATGGCGTACCGGCATCTTTTTTAAGAGCGATGTTAGCGATGTTGACCCACGTCTAATTTCGGTACATTTTCTTTTTTTTTTAATTCTTTAAACCTTAAAGTAATAAACAGCTTCTATAAATGTGAAATATTTTGACTTTTATTATCAACTTTGTTATTAAAAGTTCATCACAAATTCAATAGTGAAGGGGGAGAGGGTGCAGGAAGAGGTGAAAGGGGGGAGGGGGAGTACCGGCACCTATTTTTTTTTTACAAAAAAGCACTAGTTGCCCTATATATATATATATTTATGTCGATATTTCACCTACATTTAGGGGAAGTCATTATAGGTGGAAAATGAAGAGTAATCATTTTGCGTATTCTCAATAGTAAACGAGTAATAGACATTTGAAGTTGTTGATGGAAATAAGAAGAAAAGTAAGTTTGCTGTTTTACAATGTTTATACAAGCAATTACTCATTAAAATAATTACTCAAAGTGGCCACCATCTTCTCTTAGGCAGGTTCTGGTTCTCTTTAAAGAGATCTTGTTGCTGTGCGAAGCATAACGCCATCCATTTTGATCTGCGCTGCAGCATCGTTGATGCGGTCTGACAGTTCTTCTACAGTTTGCACTTTCGTTTGATTAAGAAGGCTTTTCATAGGGCCCCGTAAGTAATAATCTAAAGGGATCAAATCTGGCGACCTTGGCAGCCAAGCTTGTGGCCCTCCCCGGCCGATCCAGCGACCTTCAAACCGTTGGTTTAAGAATAGTCTTACACATCTTGTAAAGTGTGCTGGTGCACCGTCAGGCTGAAACCACATACCTTGTCTAACCTCAAGTGTCACATCTTTCAAAAGTTCTGGTAGGTGGTATACGTTTAGTTATCTCTCTGCAGTAAAAGGATGTTCCAAAACGAACGGTCCAATAAGTCTATTGTCAATAACCCCGCACCATATGTTTATAGAAAATCTGTGTTGAAAATGAGTTTTGTTTGTTTCATTTGGATTCTCCAAGGCCCATGAATGGGAATTTATACAGTTTGTTATTCCGTCCCTAGTGAACATCGCCTTATCGCTAAACAAAATTCGTGGAATCAGCTGGTCATTTTGAACGACCCAGTTGCAGAATTCCATACATGCAGGATAATCTTCAGGCTGAAGAGCTTGCACATCCTGATGGTGAAATGGATAATAACCGTGATGATTAAGAGTTCTCCATACACTCATTCGTGGAACGTGGGTCCATTCAGATATTCTACGAACACTGGTGGTTGGACTATTGTTCACCATCTCGAGTATGACCTCTTCCTCATCCACTGTTTGCTGTATGGGATGCTCTTTGGCTTCGGAAATGCATCTTTTTCTCGTAAATACCTGTGCACGCATGAAAACACTCGCTAATCAGATTTTCGCCGATTTGGGAATAGCCTCTCGTATTTACAGACAGCTACTGCCGCATTCCCATCGCAGAATCCATAAACAAAATGAATGTCGGCATACTCTTCATTAGTGTACATGGACATTGGTTGCTTTTCTTCTTTCTAGTTACTATCGCATGACCATGTGTCGACCTGTGTGCTCAGAAGTGTTGCCAATGATTGCTTTTCTTCTTATTTCCATCAACAACTTCAAATGTCCATTACTCCTTTATTATTGAGAATACGCAAAATGATTACTCTTCATTTTCCACTTGTAATGACTTCCCCTAAACGTAGGTGAAGTACCGACCTCGCGTCGCGAAACACCCTCTGTGTGTGTGTGTGTATATATATATATATACACACACACACACACACACGTAATTAATTAACAAGATTTACGACTCAGGAGAGTTGCCTCAGGATTTCCTAGAAGTAATATTAATCCCTCTAAAGAAGAAGCCAAAGGCAATGCAGTATAAAGAATACAGAACGATAACCCTACTGTCATACTCTTCGAAGATCATCACGAGGGTTCTTAATAAAAAAGGCTAGAGAAAAAGACCGAAGAAATGCTAGGGGAAGATTAATTCGACTTCTCCGTATTCATCACCAACATTTTTCACCCTTCTCTTTAATTATTCCATTTTATTTCATCTCCATTTGTAGCTTCGTGTTTTTCGTGTCCTCCTTTCATCATACGCTTGTTGGTTCTATTTCCCATTATATTTCGTTCGTCTTTTTTACGATTTTCGTTCCTCTTTTTATTTTCGTTATTATTTTCTATTTCAAATCCCTTTCACGACACAACATTCAACTCCCTTTACGCTGCTTTCAACCGTCTGTTTTTTATTCGCTTTTTTTACATATTTTCTTTCTTTCCTCACCTCTTTCATTCCCCCATTCCTTCTCGCTTTAACCTCCCTCGTTTATTCATCTTATCATTTCTTACCGCTTCCACACAATTCCGCATTCCTGCAATTCCCTTTGTATTAGAGTTTTTCTTGAAATAAATACTTTCCTCGTCACGTTCTCTTTTCTTTCATGTTTTTCCGGCTGTTACATTCAGTGAATTTCGAATGAAAAATATTTTATGGTGATGCTTATATATGGAAAATAGCAGCGATAATCATGCTTTGTGAAATCCATTATTGAGCGGGAAAAAATGATGAAATTTTATTAAATTCCGCTCATTATACTTTCACGAACGTTTCTAATTTTCCTCTGCATACATTTTAAAGGAAGCATATGAATTTTCCCGATATTTTACATATGCCTCGATAAAGGCTAGGAAAACTCGAAACAAATAATTTATATTTCGACGAACTGAAGACCTCTTATTTTTCCAGGATTAATATTATGTCCTTCTAAGTTGCTAGAATACTCGAACCTTCCTCTGACGCGAAAAAAGAAACTCCATTTTTTTTTACTTCAGATATTCTTTTAGTCGCTCCTTATCTTCTGGAATTATTAACTGGCCCACAGTAGGACATTGAATAAGCTTAAAATAAATTCATAATGGGTAATAATACTCGCTTGGGCCTCTTTTTCATTTATTCTAGTATTTATTTATTTTACACGTTTTCAGGCTATTTACCCTTTTTCTTTCTTTCCGATTTTTACCTCCGAAAAAATTTTATTAGCACTGCGCTCATTTTGGCTCAAAATGTTTTCTTTGGATTTTTTTACTGCTAATTTCTAATCATTCAAACCATGATTCACCTTCTCTTAAATATCTCAGCTAGATTTCGCGTATACTGTCAATATTTTTTGTCCAGACTGGAACTATACCATATCCTTAGCGTTAGTGGAACGGTTAAAATTAACTACAAATCTACACTCTAGTCTCCTGCGCACATCTGGGTTTACAGCCATGGAAAAGCCCGCGCTATTTTACAGTTTATGATCAAACCGCCATGGGGATAGCAATTTTATTTTGAAATTTAACTCCTCGACGTATCGATCATCAATTTAATTTCGTCTATTATTAGATAAACTCCCGTACGCACGCGAAATTCCAACGAAAATAAGACAGACTAGAAATCCGACCATATATATTCTTTAATCATCATGTCTTGTGTACGTATAAAAAAAATCCTGCTCCCGGACGAGGGAAAAAAAACGCAGCCATACCTGGCCCATCCGGTCTATTCATGCTGCCCTTCTCCCTACTACCTTGGGTTTTTATCTCTCCTCTTCCTTCATCAATGCTACATGGCCTACCACCACTTTTCCCTCTGCCTTTTTTACCTCATCCTTACTCCCCTATTCTTTACTTTTCTCTCCTCTCACTCTCTCTTCCTCCCTCTCACGGGTCGCTGTTTTATTTATTTTCCTATTTTTTTAGAGACCCCTTGTGTGCCCCTGGAAGGTGGCTCATACGTCTGTTCCTCTCATCCATTACGGAAAGGGGGCCTCTCACCTCCTCCTCTCGCCCAAACTTCTCTCTCTCTCTTTTCCTCTCTTCTCTCTCACACTTCCTCTCTTTCTCTTTAGCGTGGTGAAACATTGGTTGAGTGAGAGCGGCTCTTTTCCCATCCCCTTTTTGCTTCCCTCCTCCTGCTACTTCCCACGACTCCACCTCTTTCACTAAAGATTAAAAGAGAGAAGGAGATGGGGAGAAAAAGGGAAATCCACCCACGGCTGAGTGCACCGGATAAAGAGATCATGCAGTCAGTTTGACGCGCAATTTCTTTTTGAAACGTACGCCAACAATTTTCACGATGTTGCCTTACAGACAAATGAGGATCTCTCTTTTTCCCTCGCTCTAACTTAGTTCCCTAGTGGACGAGATAAGGATTACTCCTATCCTTTTTATTAATACGGTGGACTGGAAAAAGTTTGTTGAATCTTTCCAGGATTTGGGCTGCTGCTTTATTATTTTTTTGGCTCGCTCACACGGTGGCAGAACCATCGTATGCAACATAAAACCATCGAAAATTACGCGAATAAACCTTGCACGAGAAGACTGATACGTCATCCAAGCTGAGATAAAATTCGCTAGACAATTATCGAGCTCGTCTTATGGCAGAAAAAATCAAGTATAAGCTCTTCAAGACCAAAAACATTTTTTAAAAGTATTTATCTCAGATCTCTCTGATAGCTAAAAACAAGGTTGAATGTCAAATACAGGCTATTAGATAATAACACACACGTAGTATTTTTTTAGTATTACATCCGTGTAACTATTACAGATTGAATCGCTCGATTGCGTTGTTGTTGCTACTTTTAAACCGTTTTGAATGCATCAAATAAAAAACGCGAATATACACTGAAAATAATTGTGTTCCATACACCTCAAGTTATAAGTTTTAAGGGCGTAACTGCACGTCCGTGGACGTGTTCACGCGTAGTCCATTTAAGAATTACGCTTTTGAGTACCAAAACATTTTTGCTACTTAACAATCTTCATTTCCTTTGAAAGAAGTTCTCACTGTGTTCAATCTCTCAACTTTCCTAAGTGCGCGACTTTTTTTTGCGCGGTTTTAACCCACTCGTATCCGAATTCTAATTATGATTTAGAACTTTTTTTAAATCCGTGAAAACGACATATTCCGCTCACTCGAGTCCTTGTTAAAATCGCTAACCGAGGCGTGAACGGAGGTTGCTTTAGTTTATAAGAACCAAGGCCATACAGAGAGAGAGATCTTTACATGTCTCCGCTACTACACTCTTCACACCGGATGAGAAAGGAACTTTTCGTCGCATGCAACACCACCTACGCCTCTGTATTGTGGCAATGCATAAAATTCGAGTTACTCGGCGTTCCTTTTTTTCCCCTCCGACGAGTTGAACTAATGGCGGTGGAAGCGTGGAAAAAATGCTTCCCCGGAATTATATTTTTTCCATCATTTTTCTCCCATCCGGTGGATTTCCCCCTTTATTTCCCTTCCCCCTCTCCTCCTCCGTCTCACAGCCTCCCATTTTTTTAATTCCTTCCCTAAAAAGTCACCCTCTTCAACCCTCCGCGGCTTTTCTTTCGTCCGAATACGGAGTGGTTCCGCTTCAAAGACGTTAAAACGGCTTAAATAAAAAAAAAAAGAAAAGCGCCCGGAACATTCGGTCTCCTTTTTCTATTCGAGAGCATCAAGGTATCTTGCTTTGAAATTAAGAGGAGTTTGTGAGTATGTGCGCTTTTACTGGTGCTAAACCAAGTCCGCATTCCGCGCGAACGCTTCCGTAGAATGGCGTCACGCGGAGAGTTTTTACTGCGCAGGACTAGAACTTTAGACAGAAGGAAGTTCTATTATTTTTTCGTCAGAACCGGATTTGTAGTTTCTTTTTAGTTCATTTGTTCCTTCCCCGGAGAAACGTTTTTTTAAATAAGGCGTGGGTTTTGTTATCCTTTAATTTGATTGTGGTCCTCGGCTAAAAAAAACACAAAACAATCAAATCCTCTTATTTTGAGATGAAAAGGAATTTTTCATGGAATCAAGGAGGACAACGTACAAAGGAAAAACACAGCGGCTTCGCAATTTTTATATAAAAATTTAGTGTTTCATTTCAGCGTGATAAAATTTATGCTCTTGGTATTCGAATAAGGTTCCGTAAGGCATAATTAAGGAAACAATCTCTCAAGAAAGCAGGCCATTGAATGCGAAATCCAAGAAAGAGCGGAAGATTACTATTCTTCTAAGGGAATCGAACCAGTCCTCCACTTTGAGGAAAGCAGCTCCCAACATTAAAATACCAAAGAAATATTTCTCTCCACTCACAAAAAGGTCATATCTGGATATCATATCTTACCGCAGTAAATGAGTTCTGCGAGTGACCAATAAATAATTATTCTACTTAACCTCATATGAGTGTGAGAACTAGATTTTATTTATTAAAACAATGGAAAGTTAAGTGGCAAGACTATATGTACGTAGGAACGAAAGCAATTTGTACTGACCTTTTGAAAGATTGCACAAAGTTAAAGCGACAGGATAAATATGATAAATTATAATTTGTATATAATGTTTAGAGATAACAAATAATGACTAAAACAGATGAGATACGAAATAATTTTCTTAAGGAAATGAAAATTTAATTTCGAGGCAGTGGCAAAAATACACATAACTATAAGCGTAGTGACAAAGACAATATATAATTGCGCAAAGTTCTATGCAAAAGAAAATGTTAAAATAATCTATTTTACAGCACTTATAAAAGTGCATTAGCAGATGATGCATAAAGAAGAATTTTTAAAAGGTTCTAACCGTTAATATTTAACCTACAAGTCTTCTAACCATCTCTATTAAAAACCTAATGAAATAATGTCAACGTCAAAATAAATGCACACAGAACGTTTTTAACTTAAATGTGACACTTTTATCCAGAATTAATAATTAATTTTGATGAACCTTTAGAGTTAGAGGCTTCTCAACACTCATTGGCCATATAGTCATTTATAAAAATATTATACTCATGCTAAAGAGTAGAAGTATCCCATATAACTTATTCAGTCAAAATAGTACAAATGTATCCTTCTCAGTTAGGGGCAATATGAAATACATTTACTCAAGTCCTTCAGATAGGATGTAATGCATTGAAAATAAAAGATTTTATTAATTTATGCAGTAGTAAGTCACGGTTATCCTGATAAAATGTATATAAAATGCTTCTAAAATTTGTAAATACAAAACGAAATAAAAGATTTTAAACTGTTATTGAGTAGACAAGATTAATCATTCGTTCTGCAAAAATTTACTTGTTTGATAACGGCTCTCTTTGTAGTAAATTACCATTTAAATGGAAACATCAAAAACATTCAAATGAAATAATTTTTATTAGTAATATCTGAAGTTCATATTTGCTCGTGTCAGATTGTTTCCCTGGGCGTATAAAAAAATTCATCTGACGCTTTTTACAATTAGTCTGTTAAATAACTATAAATCCAACAAAAATTTCTCTACGAATAATTGAAATATTTTTCCTGGTCATATACATAAATTCCATAAACTATTATGATAAATAGGTCATTACTTTATTAATTGTCTCATACTCTTCAAATTTCTAAATGTTTTTATATTTCCGATATTTCGAGAAAAGTGCATCGACTTATTACCTTAGATACCATTACAATTAATTGAATTTCAATGAAAGTATGAGAGAATTCCTAGAATTTTGGCATTTCAAGATAAGTTTTAAACAGAAATTTTAGTTTATTTATTTTTTTATGATTTCATTTTTCATGATAAACAGATTAACCATTTTTCAATATTCCACATTCAATCTTTCATCGATATTTCTCAGCGATAAAAGAACGTGTAGAGCTATTTTCCGCCTAATTTGTTTCCTTGTCGTAGATTTCAGTTTGATATTCCGACTCGTGTTTGATGAATAGTGCACGAGAAAACTCATTCCAACTGCCTAAGTTCGCAAGAATGCAACTCAATGCAACTTCTGGATGATGAATGCATACATTTCCACCAGTCTTCTTTCAGACGCTTTCCTATTATCTAGACGGTACATCAAGCTTCTTTTGGGAAATAGGTCAGGTATAACTGATTCCAGGATGGGATTTCTTTTCTATCCGAGAATTATTCTCCAAAAATAACATTTCTTCGGCAATTCTGCCAAATCGGTTTCTGTTTTTCTAAAAAAAATAATGCATCTAAACCGCATACTCATGTAGTTTAGTGAATAAACATTTTTAAATCCAAGACACAGTACGTATTTCTAGCTATAAATTTACTTTTTTATACGAATGAAGACGATTATCATCGTGCCGCAATGCGCTGATTCGTCGAATAAATAACTGAAATTAAAGCACAGCTAATTTAATTTATAATTACGAACATAAACCTCCTAAGTTAACTTAGTCCCATTAATGAAAGGGATTAATTAATATTCTTGATATATATTTAAATTAAAACTCAATAATTTACTGTTTTAACAATTTAGTTAATAAAAACTCAAATGGCCTCGGTTTTTTTAAGTAGCGATACTGACATTGTATCTACATAACAATGGTGGTTTTTGTAATTTAAAATATTTAAAAATGTATACCTTATAGAATTCATGTTTACTGATACATTAAAGGTACATTAAACTGCTCAAAATCTAACTTATGTAAATGCATATAGGCTTGTTATTTTTAAAATGATAATAACGGTCAGTGAACGCCAATTTTCTTCAGAGAAAGGAGAGAGAGATATATATAGCGATCACCTGCTCCGCAATTAGCTGGACAAAGAGAATTGATTCACCACGGCATCGATTTACTTAGTCGCCATACAATAACATTACTGAGAGAGAGAGAGAGAGATAAGAGAATTAAGGCCGCTCAAACGCTGGGAGCGGACGCAGAATTACACGCTAAACACCCATTTGCGGAGCGTTTGTTGAGATAGATGAAATTATCTCCCCTCAGTTTTTGGCCATCCGTTTTTAACGCCATCCGTTTCAGCTCCGCCTCCATCCCCTTATCTTTTCCTCTCTTTCTCGCTCTTATTCTCTTTCGAGACATGAGACCCAAAGCGTGTCCCGCGTGGAAACCGCTTCCATTGTTTCGGGAGGTTGGAAAAGGGCAATTCCTCACTGACATTAGCGCGTGATCCGCGTTCCATTGTTTTCATTTCCTCCATATCCACAATGTTATCTCTCTTTCTGCCTTTCCTTCCACTGTTCCTCACGTACACTCTTTCCCAACTTTAATTCTCTTCCCCCGTCTCCCTTACCCGGTCTTCTGCACGTCTTTAACATCGCTGCATGAAGTGTTTACTCGTCCAGCTAAGTCGCCTCGGGCATTGAGCAGTCTCTCTGTAGGGGGCAAAACTTAAAATTTTTGTGACATTTTCCATAAAACGGCAAAATTCACGCGAATTAAAAATTTAATTACATTGCTGATAAAGTGTTCTTAATCGACATGATCAAAGGTGCAGTTATATAAACAAACCGACGATTTTGAAATGTTAATAGTTCATTGGGGCAATAATTTCTTCTCTATTATATTGATTATGATTTAATACCACCAACTGGATGTTTCCCAAGGTTTCGATATCCGTATACAAAAATACATAATCTTCTATCAATTTAGGGAACTCGTGATATTCTCTGTTTCTGAAAAGGTACCGCAACAATAAACTAGTCCAAGAATAATCTAGCCTTATATTAATTTTTGAGATATATGAATTTTGTAATATTATTGCAGAGGTAAACTCAACTGTATGAAATTTCATCAAAATCGTTGTAGCCGTGTTTGAGAAAATCAAATTGTCATTAAAGCTGCCTAGAATAAACTGTCCTTAACTATTGTGCAATGTCAACCATTTCTTCATAGTTTCTATTCTGTATGATAAAATGCCTAAGTAAGAGATTTCATTCATTTTCGTAATACCGTTTAGGCTCTAGATCCGCGAGCATACAGACGGCATGGCGAAAGCAACGTTTTCACTAAACTAAAATGTATATTTCCTCCGAAATCCCGAGATCGAATTTTTTTACGATTACAATACTTTCTCAGTATACTACGTATATGAGAAAGTAAAAAGTTTAAAACCACCGTCGTGAACTATTTATAAATCGACGAAAGAGCCTTTTCCATATTAAAATCGTTAGGAATTTGATTTCTACCACTTTAACAAGTTAAATCCCGCTTCAGTTTTCCCTTCGCACTACCATTCATTTTCACTTCTCTTTCTTTCGCATTTAATCACTTTCTCTTTACGTTACATTCGTTCTATTTGATTCCCCTCGTCGTATCTTCTTTCTTCCCATTCCCATTTTCTAACGAAATTCCGTTTCCACCACCGCTGAGGTTAACGTTTCCGCTACCACTCCCGTTCCCGTCACCGTTAACGGTTCAATTCCCGCTACCTTTATCAATCCCGTTCCAGCTACCGTTCTTTCTCGCGTTCCACGTTCCAGTTCCACCTCCGTTCACACTCTGCCCCCATCTTCCTCTCGTTCCCTCAGGGAATTGCATCAATCCACAACCGAACTGCTACAAATAATTTTTTTTCGTCATTTTCCACAAAAACCTATGCTTTTTTGTTTGAATTATGAATTGTCGACGAAATTAATTAGTATTATACATCCATGAACATTTCCAGTTCATTTTAATGGAAATATGACTGGCTAATTGGTGGTCAATTTGCTTTAACAATTTTACCACGGCGACACTTCAATGCTTCAAAAACGAAATTTAAAGATTATTGGTGGAATTTTATGAGGTGACAATCAAAATTTGAATATAATAATAAGAAAAATATTTTTAAAGAGCTAATTTATAATAGTAATAAAATAATACCGATACATCAGATAAATCTTATGTGCTCAACAATAAGTGAAAATTCGGAAAAAATATTTAATTGCGGACTTTAGCTCTGGCATAGTATTAAAAAATATCAACTTGACAACCGATAAATTTATAACTATGTGAAACATGATAATTAGGTACTAGGAATAGTATCAAAAACCCTTATGAATCATATGCCAAATTAATGCCTAAGTTCGTAGAATAACCGTACAATAAATTAGGTGATGGAATATAAATACACCAATTACATACACAGCCCTCAATAGACAACTTTCGAACACAGCAACATATGCAAAAGTGGTTTTTGAGGCAATTTTGAATAAATTAATAGATGTAAGCATTTTTCTGAGAGTGCCAAAAAACTTAACTAACAATACATCAATTGCTTATACCGATAATCTTTCTTTGGATTCGAAATTTATTCATTTCTGGCAAAGCTCTGCGAATTTGGAAGACGTCTTTGCGCATAGCAAAATAAAGATTGTTCGAGTGCATAGCACTTCACATAATATGATATTCATACAAAAGTAATCATTTAATCAAATCTGTAGTAATCATGTATATGTGTATATATACAGTCGCATATCAGATGTGCAGAATATTGCTCACTTTAAAGAATCTGCCATAACTGCGAAATTAGAATCTACCTTCCATGGAGATTAAATTAATTCACACTAAAAAATAATCGAAAAACTTTTGTATGAAAAAGATGATTTGGTGTCACCCCCCACCTTTCAACATTTTATATTAAGTCATACGTGTAACAAAACCTTGGAATCGCATATTTTTAGGCAGTACATTATAATCAATTTATTCAAGAAAAGGGCATTGCCCTTATGACCTATTAACACTTCCAAATCGTATATCTGTTGAATTAAAAATGTTTTTCACGTCAACCCCTAAAAATCAACTGTGGCATCCCGGTTTGGGAACACACTGACTCAGATCATTATGCTTAGACGCGCGTTAATTTAAAACACGTCACTACAGACGCCAGTGAAACAACGGGATGAAAACGGAAGATACCAGAGCTACTTTTTAAATTTTTTTCGTGGGAGTGAATAAAAAAATTAATTCGTTTTGAGAGGGGTGAGAGAGAAAATAAGCGTTTTGTGGCTGAATTGGATAGGATTTTAAGTGGAGGGTGCGGCGAAGAGAGAAAGAAAAATGGAGTGGTCGGTCGTTTTGTGGGAAGGAACGGGGGGAGGGGAATAAAAGTCGAGGGTGAAGTGGATGGAGGTTGGTACAAAAGGGTTGGTTTTTCGAGGAGTCAAGATCCCGCAGTCTGTCTAGCCGTCTCCCCGCAGAGAGAGAGAGACCCTCTCCCTCCTCCCTTCTCCTTCAGCCGCCACCACAATCATCCCCTCCTCTTCTGTATTCTCTTTTTCCTCTTTTCTTTCAATCAGACAATGGGGAAGCATGGTGTGGATTTCCCTCGAGTTGGTTAGTAGACCCAATTGAATCCACACAACCACTTCCACCCCCTTTAACATGCCCTTTTAAAGATCTCTTAGCAAAGCGGCCTGCTATTTTTATCTTTCCTTAGCTTAAAATATTTTCCTTCCTAATGCAGAGGATATTGTACATTCCCTCGTTTTCCGAACCTAACGCTGGTTTATATATAAATATTTAAATAAAGTGCATTTTTTCTTAAATGTAAGGCGGAAAACTGTCGTATAAGCACATCTAGTTACAAAAAAGGTGGAAATCTATACATTTAGTCTTACTAATTTTAAAATTAATCTTAATTGCCGTATTAAAATTGTAACCAAGTACAATACGTATATATATTCGACGCTAAAATGGAGACCGAGTTTACCAACGAATGCCATTTGCTACTGTTATTTTTCACTTTCTATAATCGACTAGTATATTTGAATAATAGTGGTTTCTCTAATAACAAACCTCGATCACTTCTTTCGTTAAGATTGCCCATTTCATTCAAACCTTGACGTGGTCTGAATAATTTATATTTTTCATATAAAATGTTAGCATAAATTCATTATTGTTCATTAACTGACTATTAAACCTAAAACCAATCTCGCTCTCTATATTATGAAAAATTTCAAATTTAAATTCCTAAGTTTAATCAGTGACGCGCTTTTTATAACAATCACTTCATCTCGTCTCTCGACATAAAATTATAAAGGAGCCAAAGCTTTTCAAAACGGAACTTTTAAATCTAGTCAAATCAATATAAATTATCCGTCATCGCGGTCTCCCTGTTCAAACATACTCCAGAAGTTCTTGATCATTTTCTTTAATCCTAATGTGACTAAAAAATGGAATTTCTCTCCGAAAGATGCTTCATGATTTCAAAGTACTTGCACATAAGGCCTGTGACTGAAAAATGAATATTGATTGAAACTGTGGAAACAGTACATTCTTTTCACATTCGATACAACTCATGTGGTCATGCGACGAAAATATCTTTCCCTTGACACATCGTAATAAGGCTTCAGGCTTATAAATGTAACTGAGAATGAAAAACGAACAATAACATAGGTAATAATAATAAACATCTGTGAAATTCATAAAACATATATGCTTAGAAAGAATATAAATAAAATTCTAAAAATATCAATGCTAATATATAATCAATTTCTATTCCTTAAGAAGCTCGGTAAGTTTTAACTTACTAGAAAAGTATGAGAGAGAATTATTCACTGCTTTTTGGACACGATAAGCACTCTACATACACATCAAAATCAAAAACGTAACTACGTTTCCAGAAAAACTGTACTTTGACTAAATTACGTAACATGTATGATTTATTGGTCCAGACGAAAATCATCCAGGTTCGCTCCCGAGCATACTCCACGCAAAAATCCTCACATCCATCAGTTTATTTTTCATGAACCATCCAATCCCATTCGGAGCGCATCGAAAAAAAAACACTTCGAATTATCGGTCCATACTAGTCACCGCTTCGAACGCTCAGACAAGGCAATAAATCGCCATATTCTCCCTTAATTGAATCCACTCCGGGCGAAAAAAGGAAGAAATGATTCCGATTGCTTTTTTTTTTTTTTTTACTCGGCCGGAATGGGAACGAATGTGGAAAAACCGCGGAGTTAGTTAGGAATTCGTCCTCTTTGCGCTCGAGAGATTTGGCAGCGACAAATGGGAACGACCTATTAAGGTGTTCATCCTCGTGAAAGATGGCCCTTCCGGAAGGCGCAAAAGGGGAGAGGGATGACGTCGGCAAAGGGGTTGGGGAGGAAGAAGGGGAGGGGGTGGGGGACTTTTGGAGGAGAAGATCCTCCCATTTCAGCCAGATGGCCACACGTCAGGTTAATGGAGCGGAGCGCGGAATTAGGGTAATGGGGAACCATTCATTTTTCATCTGGTTCATCGGAGGATAACACCCTTCCCTCGGTAGGAAGGAGAAGGCATTCCTCGCATTATCGCGGATTAGCGGACGGGGGAAAAGATCCTCTGCTTTAAAAAAAAATAAAAGAGAGAAGCTCGATCATCGATGGTGGACACGTGCATTGATATACTAGGGATGGGTCGCTCTGCTTCGATTTTTTTTCTCTTCCCGGTGTTTTTTTTTTCACGAGAGGAAGGAGCGTCCCACACATTAAATCTACGAAACGTCCTCGTTCTTGAGTTTGAACCTTTTATTCGAGTTTACGCGATTTTTATAGCAGCTTAAAATTAATAAAAAATTCTTTCACATAAAGATATGGATTACGCTGTTTGCGAGAAGAAACTAATTTTTGCCTAAATTGTTCAGTCGAAATCCATTTAGAGAAGTAATAATTTGATATGTTTGTTAAATTTTGCAACTTACTGATTCTAAATTAAATTTGAATTTCACGAAAAAATATCATTTTTTCATCTCTGAAATATGTGTAATTCATTCGTTGCTCGAAAAATACTGTGATATTTGTTAATTCTATTTTTTAAATAAATTAAATCACTGCGATATTATTTGACACTAAAGAATATGTCCCTAGTATCCTGACATTTAAACCTAAATTTCACGAGAATTTGAAAAATCATTAAATTTAAAATATAATCTTGATCATTTTTATATTTCGCATTCTATAACTAGTACAGTGTGTGTACATACATACAAGTTCAATATACACACACACACACACATATATACATATATATAAGGTAAGTGGGGGAAGATGCCACACTTAAGGGAAAATGTTCGCCATTGTCTCCAATATGAGAAAAATCGGACAAAAACATAAATGTAGGGCATTGTTGTCATCTGCTGTTTGATATAAAGTATAAATAACTTCTTTAAACTATGTGACAGTGATTATAAACAAAAATTAATAAAGATGTGTCAAACTGGCATCTTCCCCAACAATGCGGGTAAGATGCCACTATCACAGGGACAAGATGCCACAAAAAAATTACAACCAAACTAAACTAGTAGACAAAGACAAGTATACCAAATATAAATTATGTATTAAGTCATGTGTAAAAAATATTAATGTACAAAATAAAGAAGCATTTAATCACAATTTCCACATATTTGTTGGTCACCGGCACACTCCTCATGCTGAGCTTAACAGATCGCAAAAATGATATCTACTGAGGAGTTTTCCAGAGTTTCCATGAATCCAGGTTCACACAGCACGCTTCCAGTAAACCCTTTGCGGTTTGAAGGATGATCTATCTAAAGGCTGCAGGTATTGCGTTGTATGACCCCGGAAGCTAAGAAGCACAATGTCATTTTCAAACGCACAGTCCAACGCAGTCATATCAGAGCACTGAGAGCTATGGTTATCCAAAATATGGAGGATTTTATCGTTTTCCTTCCGTGGTACAAAATTGTTTCTCATCCATCACATAAACAGGTCTGTGTTAACATATGCAGACGTATCTCCCATTACGACTCATGGACCTGGGGGCATCTTTCCTTTGAAGATGCAGTATGGCGGAAGGAACTTCCCTTCTGCATTACAGCACGCAATAACATTGATTATTTCTCCTTTTTCAGCCGATGTTATGCGGTGGACGTCCCTTCCACCTACTATATAATAAACCTGAGTTATAATATAGTGGCATCTTCCCTCAGCATATACGAAGGGTATTGATTTTTCGGGTTTTGCCCGATTTTTACCAGATTTTTACCCTCCGAATGCCTTTTTTCAAATTCGGGGATAACCGAAAAAACCTTAAATCATTACTATTCTAATGAAATAATGTTTTTAGTTTTGGACTAAGGCTTTCTATTCTGGCACTTGTGAGCACCGCAGCGCTTGAGTGAAGTCTGAGACGCTCGTGATCAGTCCGTTTATTCTCTTTGTAAAAAATTTATTCTTTTTGGAAAATGGCGTCCGTATTAGATCCTTTTAATAAATCTATGCATGACCCGAATACTAGTGTTCACTTAGAATTTTTGGGCACATATGAAGATGTGGACCAGCAGATCAAATGCGAACTTTCTGCCTATTTATTTGAGCCAACACCTTTGAACAACGATTTGGATATTATTAGAGTTTGGGTTGATGCTGGAGTCCGATATCCAAAATTAAGCAATTTTACCTTAACAATACTATGTATGCCCACAGGAAGCTGTGATGTTGAACGTTTATTTAGCCATTTACGTCATTTGCAAACTCCTGAAAGGTGTAATATTACTGTGACAGCACTAGCTATGAAAATGCTAATTTACGTGAATCATAAATATAAATTCCGAATAAAACATTTAAATTTTATTATTTTTATTTGACTCATTTTAATCGAATTATAAAATAATAAAACCCGAAAATTACCCCAGATTGAACTTATTTAAAACATCGTATGATCCATAACCTTTTTGCACCCGATTTTAACCGAAAGCAAGTAAAAATAATAAAACCCGGTATTTACCCTCCGAATGAACTTTTTTTTTTAACCCGAAAAATTCATACCCTACATGCGAGTCATCCATTTATCACGCAAACCATCACATAACTGTGCATGGTGAAGTAAATATGGTAACAGCGCACTAAATGACACGTACTCCGATGGCCTTGTGTCACCTCCAACCATTGTCGACTGGATCAGTCTTACCGTCAGTCGTACAAAGTGATCTGTACAGCACAGACTTTCGTGCCGCGAAAACTGGGTTTTGCCCGAGAAGAGCGATTATTTGTTTCAGAGTTATTTTTCAGTGAAATCATTTAGACAGTTCCGGGAAGCCTTCAGAAGAAAGTTCCCAAAAAGATCCGTGCAAAATAAGACGACTATATATCGTCACGTGGAACGTTTTCGAGAAACGGGTTCGATTGATGATCGCAAACATAATCGTTCAACCACTGTCCTAACACCTGAAAAGTTGCAGGAAATGGAACAAGCTCTTAAACGGTCGCCACGGAGATCACTGTTGAAACTGCAACAATAATGTGGTATGTCATATGGAAGTGCTCACAGAGCCTCACAGAAATTCAATTTTCATGCATACTGTGTTCAAGTCGTTCACAATTTGAAAGGCATTGACAAAGGAGCAAGAACGCGGTATTGCATGTGGTTTTGTAATTTTACTCATAACGGGATAAACATTACAGATAACTTTTTCTTTAGTGAGAAAGCGTGGTTTCATTAGAATGGCTACATAAATAGCCAGAACAGTCGTGTTTGGAGTACAGACAATCCCCACGAAGTCTTCGAGAAACCTCTGCATTCCGAAAAAGTCAGTGTTTGGTGCGCACTCTCTCGAAGATGCATTGTTGGACCATTTTCTTCGATGAGGCTGTTACATCAGAGGTGTACCAGGATATCATTCAGCAATTCATCTCTCTCCTTGAAGAAGGCGAAAAACGTTGCTGGTTGCAGCAGGATTGAGACAGCCCATACTTCCCGTGAATCATTGGCGCAACTCCACCAAGTCTTTGATGATCACATTGTTTCGAGGGGTTTGTGGTCTCCAAGATTTATCAAATGCAGACTTTTTCTTGTGGGGTTTCTTGAAACAATCCAGGTAGTATTGAATGAACTAAAGAGAAACACTGAAGCCTGTATTCGTTCAATCGACCAAGCAACTCTGCGCCGTGTTGCACGGAACTCTGCTTGTCTTGAACAGCAAGGAGGAATTTTGAGCATTTGTTTTAGATGATTACAGACTGCTCAGTGTTATTACATTGTTGTTGTAGCGATTTACTGGACTTTGTAATGTAATTAAATATTTAGATAAACTAGTGGGTTGCGTTTTAAATGGATGACTCGTATAAGGTGGCATCTTACTCCTCAACTTTTCATTCCAATCTTCATTACTTATGATAATGTTTAAGAACATAGCGATCCCTACAAAGTTTACCAGCTTACTAACTATAGCCCAGTTTCTTACTTCAGTTAGAAATAATTTTACATTTATTTGCTATTTACCTACAAGGGCTTATATAAAAACATCTTATACAACATCCTACATAATATCACCGAGAAATCTTGCTCTAGTTTCCACAAATATATACACACTCTGCTGAAACGTTTGCACAATGAACATTCGCATGTGTTCAACTATTCCCTGTAGTCGGTGCTGCCTTCAACTAATAAATTATTGAAATACGCCATCTGTGGCATCTCCCTCACACTGGCATCTTCCACCCACTTGCCACATGTGTTTCATGTGTTTGTGTATGTGTGTGTATATATATATATATATGGAACGCCATACTAATTAACAGCAAGTTTATGGATAAAATTTAAGCCCGAAGCGAAATACTTTGCAACACATCCACGTTCCATCAGCAAGCAAACCCCTCCCTCCCCTTTTCTGTTTTTATTTGCACGGGGCATACCGAATAAAAATTCCGTAGAAGGCAGAATATTTTATCTGAACCATTCCCCGAGATCTACTTTTTCTACACGAGTAAAAAAAAACCACCATCGCCGAACGGGGTGGATCGCGGGAAAACATTTAATCACGCCATCAATCCAAAACGACGTTAAAAAAATATCGATCGCGAAAGAATGAACGATTTGCTCCGAATTCGGACGGCACGAGGGTGTGGGGAGAGATGGGGGGGGGGGGGAAGACAGAGAGAGAAAGAGAGCGATAATGGAATTTGGAATGGGTGAAGAGGGAGGGAAGTGGGAGCAAAAGGGAAGGGGGAGCATGAACTAAGGGACGCAAGGGGAATAGAAGAGGAAAATGTCGAATGAGACTGAGAGGAAAGCTAAGAGAGAATGCTGGGAGAGAGATAGAGAGAAGATAGAACGAGGAATAAAGAGGAGAGAGATAGGGGGAGAGAGAGATATATAGGTGGATAGGGTGGGGAAAACAGGGGTTAGGAGAAGTTTAAAGAACGGGGACATGCCTTTATTTTGGCGAGGTTGAGGCTTATTAACTTCCTCTTAAACCTAAACTCAATTGTCAAATATTTTACAATTTACCGTACAAAATGTTAATACATATTTACATATTACGGTGGAAAAACAGAAAAAGGACAATAAAACGTACATAAATGTGTCAAATTGGAACATAAAGTTATAAGATACATTAAATTCAACCGGGGAAAAGCTAAATGTGAAGACAACTTATCATATTTAGCAAAAGCCCTCTTGCAGGAAATTCGCACAGAAAGGTAAGGTAATCTGCGCAGACCTTCTATAGAAGGTCTAAGGAAACACGGATAGATGGAGCTAGAAAGGAGAGGGAAGAAGAGAAAGGAACGGTGAAAGATATGAGAAAGGAAAGTAGAGACGAAGAATAATACAGATGAAAGAGAAACCAGAAAAGGGGACAGATCGAGGATAGAAAGGAGAGGGATAAATAAAGGAGATGGAGAAAAGAAGGAGAGTAATGGAGTGAAAAGGGGAATGGAGGAGAAAGCGAGGAAATGAGAGACAAAACTGGAGAAATATAAGAAAGTAGAGAGTAATGGAGTGAGAAAGGGAGAAAGTGAGTTGGAAGAGAGAGTGAGGGAGAGGGGGACGTAGAAAGAGAGGGAGAGAGGTGAGGAGGGAGAAGGAGAAAGAGAGGGAGAGAGGTGAGGAGGGAGAAGGAGAAAGAGCGAGTGAGAGAGAGTGTGGAAAATAGATAGACAGGAAGGGGAAAGGGAGTGGGAAAGGGAAGATGAGAGAGGGAGGGGGGTGAGAAAGGGAGAAAAAGCGAAAGAGGAAGGGAAGGGAAGAGAAAGGGGACGGAGAGACAGAGAGCGAGAGGATGGACGGGGAAGAGGAAGTAAGGCATGAGAGAGAGAGAGAAAGGCGTCGGGTGGATAGAATAGAGAAGGGGTTGGAATCGGACATAGATCTGGAGGCCTTCCAAGGACATAGAGAAGCCCCTGCAGATCCTGCGTCGAGTCCAACAAACTCCTTATCGAACGACTGCGAATGGTGGTAAGGGTTACGAGGAAAGATATGTGACCGAATGGAAAAAATATAATTCAGAGCGGCGAAAGGAGAGAGAGAGGGGAGATAGTCATAAAGTATGCGGCTTTACCTAACTTTCACTAGCGAACGCTGTTCAACGGTTACTCCCAAAATGTTGGGTGCGCTTCGCTTCCTCCTCTCTCCAGAACCATGTGCGTCGAAAAAACGTGACGGCCATTTTTTTAAATAAACTTTTATGGCACGCGAGTGTGTTTTACCTCGTTGCCGCAAATTAAAACAAACAACGGCCTGAAGTGCTGAAGGAGATATTTTTAGTCAGCTTTCGGGACGTTTTCTGACGTAAAACCCTTAGCGTACGTGTAGTTTTACGCGGGACGAAATTTGCGAATGGATGAGTATTAAGAAATAACGGCCGTAAAATTCGTAAAAAAAAGAGAACATTCCGCCCAGTAACATTAATTTGCACATGCCTCTCCGGCATTGCGCTTATGGTTCTTCTATACAGATTACGTTTTTTTTATTTTGGACCTACGTAATTGTAGTGAAATAAATGACATAATTAACAGCAACAAAGTTATTCGCAGTCATTTTCATCGTTTCAAATATTTCCCAATATAAAAAAACGTTTATTTTTTACGTTTTACGGAAACCTCGACCGTTTTCTTTAAAACTCATTACACTAAGCTAAACCGTATGCCGTTAAACACGTTGTATCGGATACTCCATAAAATTTGCAAAAAAAACAGTGCAGTACTTAGCTTCGCGTTTGCATAAAAAATGAATCGGTATTCATTAACGCTCTTCCAAAGCTTTCGATTTTATCGCTGTATTTAATGGAGAAATAAATAAACAGAAACTGATCGATGTTGAATATATATATATATCTGATTGAAATAAAACATGCCGCATCTCCTTACATCCGTGGCGGGTTTGTAAACCAATAGCTAGCAGTCGAGAGCCAACCAATAACACACGCGGCTTTCCTGGGTACCTGCCATCCATCCCTTTGACCTCAAAGCAAAACAAAGGACACGAGGCAAATGTTTGGGCACGCGTATCTCAACGTTATTGAAAGGCAAATGTTTGGTCTGTATCCGGCAACTTTACATTTCAACCGTTCACCGTTAAGGTTCATCTCTGTGGTGCCGCTTTGTACTCCATTCCTAAAGGTTAAACATTTCTCTCCAAGACGCCAAACACGATCACATCATCTCGCATCTAACCTTTTCTGGCGTATTTCATCCGCGGAAATTATTCAAGAATTTTGCCTCTAAAATTGAAATATTTTTCTAATATCCTACCTATTGAGAAAAGAAACGCCGATGAAGTATTTTGCTCAAAAACGCATATTCCAGTGTTAATATTTTACAATGAATCACGCCTCCTTATTAATTAATTTATTAATTAAGTTGGAGTATATAAATATAGTTTTATTTTATATCATTAAGTTAAAATGTACTGAAAAATTATTAAATTAAAATTAAGTAACAGAAGAGTTGATAATATAATACTATGCTATATTGGTTTAACTTTTCATTTTTTCCTCAACTTCGGTTTATTTAGACATGAAAAAATTGCTTAACACGAAATATTTACTTTTCACCTGAACCAAAAGAAAATTCTTTTCGATCTCTTTAATTCGAGAAGAATGTATGCTACTATATGTTAACATTGAAAACGTACGTTACTAACCGCAGCTTACGTGAGAAATGTAAAGCCCGCATACTCGGAAGGAACTCCATATAAACGTACTTATGACCGTGCAATTACGTAAGCAAGCCAAACTCTAACCGCTCGCACTACGGATCCTAAACATTGCCTCGCAAACCCAACGCCTCCACCGTTGTCATCTCCCCCTCCTAAAACCACACGCAAACACTTTCTCCCACATTCAAATCCCCATTTGGTTTCGCGCATGCGCACTCCTTCACTGCAGTCCATCCCAAAAGAGCTTCTTACTAGATCCGACCGAAAGGCGCCTCGACCCTCACGTCCCATTGACTCAAAACTATCGAAGTCCACCATTGACCATTTGATTCGGTTTGTTAAACGAGTTTTTTTTTTTAAATATCTCCCTCCATCACCATCAGATACACGCGATGACCGTGATATTCAATAAGCAATTACCTACCGTGAATGTAGCGATACGTAGCTTTACACGAGTGTGTGTGTAATTTTTATCGCTTATTGACAAAAGATAAATTACTGAAATTCACAACGAAGTGTACAACTTGTTCTATTTTCTTTTTGCATAGGATTTACCAGAAAATCTCTACCTTCGTTTTCCCCACGGGTTTTTCTCCTCTAGAGGAAATTTTACTCACTCTTACTCCAATTAACAGATTCAAATTAGAGTTTTCATGACCAACGTATTTAAAATTTGAGGTATACGTTGATTTTTTCAGTTAAGGTAATATATAGAATGTAGACCAGCGGTTAGGAAAATTTTGATATACGCGGAACCCTTTCAAATGCCATCTGGACTCCGCTACACCCTCACCTCAACGTTTTTATACTTAGAGATACGAGTATCATAACTTCTGGATGCATCTATTTGTTGGTACTTCATTGATAAATTAACCGGTGCATTAGAGCTAATTTCCCTAATTCCACATAGAAGTTTTCAAATCATTCATTTATTTGCTTAGCAAAATGTACGCGGTACAATTATCACTTTACCGACCCATGATGGAGAGATTCTTCTCTTGAATATATTATATATGGATTTATCACTATTGGCTATATATATTAAAAGAATTTTATTCACGATTTTAAGATACAGAAAGTTAATGTTATTGTTGAGCATCACTATGACTGCTCTATATTAAAGGATAAACTTGAGCCAAATTTTCTCTATAGATAAACATCAGCACTTAAAATTAGGATCATCCAGGTATTCCTCACAAGCGACGTGAATAAGCAAATGATATAAAATATTGCGGATTACTGAGTATTTATTAATTAAGACCAAACTGATTAGATTTTAATGCGTGATGAATTAACTTCGTGTTATGCTGCCAGAACGGAACGGATTTCCTACCATTTTTTCGTAAGCAAATTCGAATTTTTTTATGGTTAAGCAGAATATTTTGCCTTCGACAATGTAAGGACAAATTTTATTTATCCAGAAATTAGTAGGCAAGCAATGACACCCTATTTCTTTCTTCGGAGCTAATACTTGCAGACACTATTTTCTGTACTTTATCACTGTGTTGAAATTTTTTCACAATATAAATTTTCATTATACGAAGTGAAGGAATGTGCATTCATTTGAATTTCATTCTCAACATTTTAAATTTATTCTCCAAATATCCAGTAAGACTCTAATACCTTCGATGAAAAACAAATTTTATATTAATTAAAGGTTAAATAATAAACAACTTCACTCAATATAAATTGCAATACAGTTAATTTTACTACAAAGATACATTTAAAAATTGTTTTCACAACATCAATAACAAATCTAACTTAATTAATGCATTAAATAGAGTGAAATACGCTCTGATGTCGCCTGCGGACAATAAAATGCAATTAAATCATGATCAGCCTTTTAAAAACCCTTCGTCTATTAATCGCAACACGTTTTAAACAACCAAATATTGAAAGTTTACTGGAAATTTTAAATTAATTTCGTGCTTCTTTCCGGAATATTTTCAAATTTAAATTGAAAAATTCCGCCCTGCCATTTTCTACTAAATTAACATACGATATAAAAATAATGAGAGTACAGAATTCCAATAAAATATGCATTTCCGGTCCATCTGCGTTCATTCCGAATTAATAATGTAACATTATACATTCGACATTCCTCGCGATTTTTCGGGTATTTAAAGCACGGTAATCCAGTTCCCTTTTTAAAACACGCGCTTTCGATTAATAATCCTCTTACAATACTCATCCGCGTGACGAGCTCAAATGTACAGCGTGCAGGAGTTTGCCTCTCTTAAGCATACCCAACCCTAAAATCCTCCCTCTTTGAATGTGTATCCGCTAAAATAGTAAACGACGCTTTTCCGCTGATGAAAACGCGAACGCCGCTGTATTTTATTTATTTCTAGGAAAGGAATCCCCAGGACATTCGGAGTTTAAGGAGAATTTTTAGTGTCGTTCTACCACCCCCACTCGTTCTCACACACACACGCGCGCAGGCACGAACGTACGGATAAACACATGCGAGTGAACAAATGAAAATCTCATTGCACCCGCGTTTACCTATAAGGCAGGCGGAGTTGAGTTCTCGCGGCGCCCGATGGAACCATCGCCACTAGAGGAAACATTGTTATTTTTTCTCACCGACGATCCTTTCCTCGTTTCTCCCTCGGGTTCCTTTACGCGCTTATTTTCTTTTTCGTCCGATTACCGCTTCGTTTCCCGAAAAAGGGGGCCTATATCTCTCGGTGACCCAGTTATTTTTTTTTGTACTCCCCTCCGTAATTTTCCAACCTTTTTGATCGCTAAATAAAGGCGAGCGGAAATTCCTTGCAACTCTGAGAAATTGCTTTTCATTAAACTTAATGGACAGAGCTATCCGACAGAGGAACGTCTTTTAAACTAAAATCAAATTCGTATTAACCATCATTTGTGCTATGGTCTGGATATTAGTACGTTAGATAAAGCAGGTCTCAAAGTTTTATTTTGTCAGCAGGACTGTGCGGTGAGATCGCATTTTCAATACAGGCGCAATTAGATGAATAAAGTTATACCACTTGCGTCAAGCTAAGGAAGGTAATTGATAGAGTTCGAATATTATCCGTGACTTAAGAGTAAGAATCAGCGATTTATAACAAGAGGTTAATAGATGCGTTTTCAGCAAAGTTATATCATTTCTATTGATGAGTAGGTGTCTATATACCAATATTTTTATCACAATTATGGATACAGCAAGATAGTGGATTAAGATAGACCGGTGCGTGTTTCTAAAGGTTGATTTAATAAAAAAAAGAATTGTGATGGAACAATATTTACCCAAAAAAATAATTACAGTCAATTTTGCTGGTTTGCCCCTGGAATCTATACTTGAAGCAATTCAGATTTTACGAAATCATTCGAGATAACAACTTTTATGTGTTCATCGGTTGTTAGGAATACAATTGTGGCGATGAAATTTTTTTAAAACCATACCCTAGCTCTTATATCGATTAAAAAAGTTTATTCAGATAAAGGAGAACATTTTCCACAAAATAGCGAGAGAACCTGATTAGGACTAAGTTTCTGAGAGAACAATCGTGAGTTCCAAAATTGTTTCACATGAAAATCTGAAAAGCGAAGGAAAATATTACACCTGGGCTCAAACCCAGGCAATTCTGAGATATAGAAACACCTTGTTACCATCAGAACGAAAAGACGAACGAAATGGTACCAAACGTTGGCATATTAGGCCCTCAGTGTTACATGTGCTCCTCATTGGAGTGTCACGCGCGCACGTTCACTACCAAATTAATATACAGGATAATCCTAATAATCAATATCATTTAAAACCCCTCGTGCAAAATGTGTGGAGACGGAATATCGTCAAGCTCTTTAGCTAATGTCCATTGATGTAAATGTAATTTTAACAAACAATGCGAATGAAACAAAACAAAACAATAAAACAACAAAAACCAAAATACGCATTTTTCGATCAGTATCAATTGAAAATAAGCAGAGACGTGTCAAAAAAATTATTCCAAATATATGAAACTATACCATTTTTTCACTGTAATTAATTATCTTTTACACCGACACGTTCCAGAGATTTACGGAGCTGTTTCATGAATGAAAAATTTAATACATTAATTACGGAAAATATTGTATTATATCGGTCTACTAGTCATTCATACATTACATTTTTACGCCTATTTCCAAATAGTTTACATCACTTACGCCAAATATTTCGATTACCATCGTCTTCATATTGCTCACGCATTTTTCCGTAAATTCTACTTGATTTTACTCATTCTAATAGTAAAAATTGAATGAATCTTCGCGGTTATATTAGGTTACTATCTGAAAGAGCGGTCACTTTCGGAAATAGACGATCAACGGCAATTTTACGAACTTCATCTCTCAGTATGTACAAACATTTATCGCTCAGTAATGCTTAATGATCTAACGTGGAAATAAATCTATGATGGATACAAAATGTCGCGCAAAAAATGAAAATTCATCTATTTCACACTTCACACTTTAAGTTTTTTAATACAAATGAACAAATAAAGCCCATAATCCCAAAAGTATTTTTTTAAAAATATATATCCACTCCATTATCGCAAGCTCTCCAAAAACCAGAGATGGGTGAAAAGTAAACTGTTTACTACGCGACCTAAACAACAGAAACCGCTTTTAGAAAGAGGGTTTTACCCGCATCGATAGGTCACCGCATGGTAACGCGTCGACACTACGGAAAATCTCTCCCGAAGAAATTTACAAGCGGTCGCGAGCACAAAGAACACGAAGTTGGGATTAGAGAAAGGCCAAGGTCCGAGAGTGCCCGAGTATATACATACATGGACGTGACGAGAAACTGCGGAAACGAACGAATACATACGGCGAAAATTTATACGTATGTGTGTATTAATCGAGGAAATTAAGAGAGGAAGGGAAGCGCGAAAACAATGCGGTACTGGAAAAGCTTTCGCGGACGGGGATTACGTGGTAGGGAAAAATAAAAAGAATTAATCCATTTTTTTCCTCCCGTGAAAATTATCGGCGGGTTATTTTTTTTACCCGTATTTCTCTTACTGTGTCTCCGCGTCCGAAGCATGCATCTGTTCATGCGCCCGTCGGAATTTAATGCGAGGAAAGGAACGAACTGGACCTTTCACCCGGCCAAAATCCTTGCGGAAATTATCATACAATCTCTCCCGTCCTTTTGTTTCACTTAAATATAAAAATGGAGGGAGGAGGAGAAAAAAGAGAGAAAACGTCGCCCCCGTGATTTCCAAGCCACCTTTCAGTTTCAAAATGGCCCCCTCTCTCTCTCTCTCTTGCTTTACGACCTCTTGTGTTTCGCGAGAGAAATATCTTCGGGCGCTTAATGAGCACGTTATATTATTTAATAGCGCTCATTAATGTTCTTGTTTTCTTTTTTATTTCGCACGGAGGACATGCGCGACAGGGTCTCGGAGCTGCGTCAGGTTATTAAAAATGTATTACTCTCTTGGTGTAATAAATTGTGGAAAATCTTCCTCCTCTCTGGGGCGTTTGAAACGAATGCTAAATGAGAGGACCCTTCGTTAAATCCCCGTTATTACCACGGGTTATTATGAAAAAGTTTATATATATTAAGACTTCCGATTACCCGATCTACAATTATCTGTATGTCCAATTATCCGTGCGTCCAATTATACGGATCACATTCAGTAAGAAGTTTTAGTTCTGAAAAATTTTCATTGGCAGATTAATTAGAGTAATATTTCTTATAAATAACTCATGGTAATTTTTAAAATTCTTCTTGAAGTGTTTAATGCAAATATGACACCATATCAGCATTGGTCTCCGTATAGGGTGTTAGCGTCTATGCGAACTTTAAACCATGCAGGACAAATACGTCTATTTAAAGAATTTTTCATTATCTTAACTTAATTTCTATATATGTGTGAGTGTATTATTGAGCATTGTCAAAACATTATTTAAAGTATATTTTCAATAAATAGATCTACTTTACGGTTTCCTGCATGTCTAATTATCCGGATTTTCCGTTATGCAAAATATTCTACGCCCAAATTAATTGTGATAATCTTTGTAATACTCATTTTTCTCTTGTAATGCCCTTCAAAAATTTTTTGGACTGAAACTGTATATCCACTGCACTCTAAAGCTCAACAGACTTCATATAAAATACTTATAGGTTTAATTCTGAGATTTTCTTGATCTAAATAAAAGAACCTGTTAATATTTCGACAATTATTATTCCATTCGGAGATTATTGCTTCAAAATATTTTTAAACTAGTTGTGTTAGACTTCCTGTATTTAAATAATACATCAATACTCATGCATCATCTTCATAAGTACACTACCATTCTTTATGATTTTGGCTCACTCAATCCGGCCTGTCCCATCCATGACATTTTTCTTCATCTTCTTCTTTTAAGGCATGTAATATTTCTTTTCTCTTCGTTCGTCTTAGTCTATTTTCTAACATTGTGTCATATATGGCATCTTGTAGCTGACCGTTATATCTCAAAGTTTGACCCACCTACTTCTCCCGTGTTTTACTTATTGTAGGTCCATAACCACATTTCAAACTCCCCTAATCTGCTCACACCTTTTCTCATAGTCTATTTCTCACATGTATGAAGTACTTCTCTTCATATAAAAATTTTCACTAATTTCTTTTTAATACCTCTATTAAAACTGCCTGCAAAAAACTACTCGTCCCTTTTCTATTATTTTTCTGGCATACACACAACAAATAAACACCAAATTTCGTATTTACCTTGATGCTTTCTAAAAGTGAATTAAATAGGACACAATCGAATTCACTTACATTCCAGGACGCTAACAAAGACCTTGTATTCCAAAAGCAGGTGGAGTCGAATCTGATAATCATGAATTACAGAGCACCTAACGCTATCCCCTTTCCAACCCTAACGCATGATCGGGTTGAAAGCTTGAATATTCAACGTTATTGAGTGAAGGAAAGGGGAGAAACCGATTCGATTCCCTTCCCCCTTGCAGAAGCTTCTTATCGGAGTGTAAAAAAGCCTTGGAAAAGTAGCTCAAGGCAGACTCCAAGCATGAAGGGTCGCCCCCTTTACACAACCCTTTTCCATCCCGTCCTAACCTCACACCCTCTCTATTTCAGACTCTGCAGCGAGGACCAATGAGATCTCACGTTCGGGGAGGGAAAGTCGGAGAGGGGGAGGAAAGGAGGGCGGAGAGAGGGAGCAGTGAAAGGACGGATCAAATGAGAAAGTAGAGAGGGTAAAGCTGGGAAGAGAGGAAAGGTGGAATGCGGTATAAAAGGCAGGTTGTCGCCAAATCGAAATAGGAACGAAAAAAGCGAGCATTTCTCCATCTCTCTTTCACTGAGATCCGTAATGGAAAATGGGTTAGCAAGTGGGACAGTGGAGGTTGGATATGGGGGTTTGAGGGTATGAAGAAGAGATTTCAGTCGAGGTGCCCATCCATCCCTCGCTCCTTTCTATTTTTAACGCTGCAGCTCCCGCGATCCATGCATTTCCACCTTAACCCTTCGATTTCATAGCCTCTGTATTCCATTCCCTCTTTCTAAGCCCATACAAACCTAAGGTAATGGAACACATATGTGACAATGCGTTAGCCATTTCATAAACTCACAACTCAACAAAATGTGATTCCATTAAGTGGTGCAAAAGTTTACTAAGTTTGTTTATATTTTATGTGTTTTCTATCTGCACCAGTAACTCTTAAAATGGAGTTTCATAAAGTGACAGCATGGTAATTTTGTAATATCATACTTTGATTTATTTCATTTTCATTCATTTACAAAATTGTTTGATTTTTTTTCTTCTCATAAAAGAATTAACTTAGTCCCTCTAAAATTGACTAAAATCCAAAATACGTCAATCTCTTGCGTTTAATATTCCCGTCAATAAGATTCGTCAACTTCTACTGTTAATATAAATTACATAAATCACGCCAGCATTTGATTTGAAAAAAATTTACAGTAACGAAAGAAAAATAAATAAGAAAGAGCGAATGCATAAAAATGTATCCTAGATTTTAAATTTCTCGTTTCGTCGTATTTCTGAAATTTCTCCATTATATCATAATATGTATGTACTAACATTTTACCGCATCTTAGTTTCTTCCAAACTTTTATCGAACATTAAAATTTTATCCATTTGGCAATCGACCTTTTTTCCGTACATCCTCGCGATATATCTTTCCCTTCGTATATTCTGTCTGTCACTCACCTCTCTCTAGAATCTGACTTAGACTTCTTTTTTTGTGTCCTCACGCCTTGTGCAGTGCAACTTCCTCCTTCCTCTCCATCCCTCTCCAGTCAATCCTCTCCTTTAAATCCTAAATCTCCTTCCTCCTCAAGGGCCACTCTCCCATCCCATGCCGACTCCGCACCTTCTTTTTTTTTCCCGAGCTCCGAAAGATGAAGCGACAATTTTTGGTCCTTTTTACTGTCCTCTGCCATGCCCTACGTGTATTTCATCTCAAGGGAAAAAACTTTTTCCCGGTGGAGACTGAAACGTCTAAGAAGTAAAACGTCGCCGTCCAGTCAGTTTATAGCGACTGGCGGTGGCAATTCCCTTATGTTATTTTAACCCAATCGCCTCTTTGCGACTTTGACCCACGTTACTTATCATCTCCCTCTCCGATTAAATCTTGCGTGAGGGGAATAAAGCCGATGACGAGCAAAGAACCGAAGTTTAGAGTCACAGCAGTGATGGAAAAAATACCGTATCTTTGGAGAACTACCAAATTATTTTTGGATAATTTTTTTCTATCGTGTAAGAAAGCTTTATCGGCTAGGAAATGGTTGAAACAAAAATGAGTTTTAAACGGTATAAACAATGGTAATAATGTAATTGGAAAGGATAAGATGAAGGAGATCCAGTGCAAATATTTTTCGCTGGTTGTGAAAGATGTCGGAATGATGATTGGAAGCTATCGGACAACTACGTTCTTCTTCGGTGGTACAAACAAGAACGTAAACAAGTGATGACAGAAAATTAACTGCATCTCCAGATTCAGTCCAAATACTGGTTTAATGAGAGTCGTAACACGGCAGTAGGTGTATGACATAGTCTTCTCAGGTTCTATGCAAGGCATATAGAGTGAGCAGAGTTACGATATGCAATGCTTTGTATGCTTCAAGAATATACAGGTGAAGAATCTGAATCAAAAGTGAATCAAATTTATGAGTTCATAAAAACTAACCGTGGTTAACAGCTTGATAAATATATTTGCTATTGGCGCTTCAGTCGTTCATAGCAATTTCCACCAGGCTACAGAAAGATGACAATCAAACGAATAGCGAAAAACATGAACGATGAGCAAAATCACATCGAGGGGCATTTTGCATTAACTCTTAAGTTAAGATCTACCTTGAGCAATTTTGACTTATTGTTAGACGATTATACCATTTATATATTGCCCAAAATCTTGCGAATGCCATTGCCGCCTAGTAAGCGCAAATGTTACCCTGCCAGAAATTCCTTGTAAGCGTGTTTGCTTGTGTACACAAACCCTAGGAAATAATTCATATGAACGGGCTCCCTGAAATGGAAACCACTGTAGTTTTTAAATCCCCCGATTTTATGCAACCAAACTTACACGTGTGTACCCCTTGAACGTACACAACCAAACACAAACAAATGCCGTGCCCCTTGAAGGTATACAACCAAACTTACTTGATGCCCCATGCTGTTATGCCACCCACCTTTCAGTAAGTTGCCCCCCTTTAATGTATGCCACCAAACTTACACCGGGTGTCCCCAGCTGTTATGCACCCAACCTTGCATTTCTTTCCACCTCGAATGTATACCATCAAACTTACGCCATATATCCCTTGCTGTTGTTTTATACATCAGGATCCATCCACCATCTTTGCCATAATTAGTAACCTGAGGTTATTTTTCCTTCCAGGAAGTTATAATAGGGTTAAACGGTCACCATTTGAGTCCGGGCTAAACAATTATGAGTATACCCAATAAATTATCGAATACTGATTTAACGTCTTTGATAAATGAAATATAAGATGGAGGAAGAGTCTAACGTCAGAAGGAGAAAATTTGAAGGACAGTAAACATTTTATAATGGCAAGTTTTTAAATTAAGTTTTCTTTTCAATACTTACTTTCGGATAATCCTCTCGTGTGTGTATGTATATATATATATATATATCATTTGTATAATCCTCCTATATCCTGTGTAAGAAGCGTCAATATATTATACTAGTAGACGATGCTTGTATTCTGCAAGTATTTAAGCCAACTTTCAACAATGGGTAAAAACAACGCCTTAAAATGAAAATTTTAACTATACCGGAATTTTTTTATTAGTTGTGACCAAAAACCTTCAATAGCGCCACATTTGAAGTCTTTGGCTCACCTGGAAGTGCGTCATGATTTTTATATCCGTATGGGTCAAAATAGCCACTAAAAATAAAAATTTTATGAATTTTATATTTGAATTTATGAATTTTATATTTGAATTAATAAAATTAAATTTTTCTCGTCGGTTTTGCCACTATACCTACCTACATGCCAAATTTTAAGTTTCTAGTTCATCTGAAATTGTCTCATAATTTGTATCCTCCTGTATCTATAATATATTTACGTTTCTTACGCAGGAGAATATAGGAGGATGAGGGGAAAATATATAAATATAGTGTGTGTGTGCGTGCGTATATACATACATACGCTATGATATATCTAATGTGCTAAATTCCGCACTACTTCAGGTGAAACTAGCAGAAATAAATAAACATTGACAATTTAATAAACTCCCCGGGCCAAAAAGCCAGAAAGACTTTCCCCATCGACTAGAGAGGGCGTCGAGTGCAGCATGTTCATTTCATTAGCGATCACCTCACATCACAACCTATACGAGGGAAATCCGAAAGTAGCGAATTAAGCACAGAAACACATGGCAGAGAAAGATAGAGCACCTTGCGAGCCAATTTGCCGAATCAAAAGGGGAAAATACAAAAAATCAAAAAGCGAGCTCAATTTTTGGGCCTCGCCCCATTCCCAGATCCATTTTATTCACAAAATTTCCAAGGGATAAGCCGGAGGACAAAAGAGGGATTCCCAGGATTTTTTTTTTAAAAAAAGGACACGAGGCGTGACTGCCAGGGTTAGGGCGAAGGAGAAACGGATTAAAAGGATCGGAATAATGAAAACGGACTGGGGGGGAGGAAAGAGAAGGGAGAGCTAGGGAGAGACAAACCCCGAAAAATAGCCCCGGTGCTTTCGACACCATCTATCGACGAAACGAAAAAATAAACAAAGATAAAAAAAATCTCTATCGGGAAAAGGGAGGAAGAGTAGAAGAAAGCGAGCGAAGGCAGTAAAACTCGGGCTTTCCCATTTTTTCTCTCCTCCTCACCCCCGCTGGCGGTCCCCTTGAAGTAAAATATAGCCTTCCTCCCGTGGTTCCCCTTTCAACGCACGCCGGATCTGACCGCCCAGAAAGTGAGGCAGGGCTAAAGCTTGGGAGAGAAATAGAGCGAGATCGGTAGAGAGGGAAAGATAGAGAGAGCACAAGAGAGAGAAAAATAAAAGATGGAACAACACGTGGGAGAGAAAAATAACAAAAGTCTGCGTGCTAGAGCGTCGCACGAAAGATGCCTCCGCTATGAAATAGGTTCATAACTTGGAGTAGTGTAGGGAAGCTCAGATGAAAAATGCGTTTGTAGAACTTGAGAGGTACGTGCGAGATGGAGAGCGGGTGTATTTAAACACTTTATCAGCAACTTTCAATAAGACGAAAACAAAAATATTGTTTTTGTTTCGATCGTTTAATCATAGACTTAAGGATTAACAAATGTTGGCATATAGGTGAAAATATATAAAACGACGAAACACGTTATTATAGCCTTACTCACTGGTAATTTATAAGTGACTAATAAACGAAATTTGCAATACGCGATAAAAATTCTGTCAACCATAATTTCTAATGATTCCTTCTTCGTAAAAAGGACCATATAAAATTAGAATAGTTCTAAGAATGGAGAAGGTTTTCTGAAGCTTTTCCTTCCAGCCATCATATATGATAACTTGCTGTTTTACTTTGGGTAAATGGGCGGAAAAACGCAAGCGATAACTCTGCCAGGGCTCCCACAAATGCTATAAATTGAAGCGCCTTCATGATCTTAATGCTCGAAAAATGTATAAAAAGAAATTTAAAACTATTTATTTTATGTGGCTTCGCATAAAGGAGAGAGAGATCAATAACCACAACGTGAAATTATTTTACCGATGTCTCATTTATTTAGAAATCGCCCACCGCCCATTTCTTTGTTTCATCCACGTTAAAACACTTTATATGGTCTTTCATGTAACTCGAAATAAAACCTACGCCGCAACATTAAACTGAACTGCTGCACGTTTTATATTTTCTTCATGTTAGTCAAAAGTAACGCATCTGAGAAGTAAATATTTTTAAAAATAAAGATAAAACAGAGCGAATTTCTCATTTAGTTTGGCCATGTCAATGAACTTTAAATGAAACGATAAAACAACAACAACAACAACAACGAAAACAACGAATCGCTCATTTTTATTTACTTCCAAATTCTAAATTCGCTAAAATGTTACCGCTCATGGCGGGAAAATGGTATGTCGTACTTAGAAAAGATCTGAGAAAAACATTTTAATCGGCTGAGTATAAGAAGATAGGCAGAAAAGTAAAGCTTAGGATTAAATGAGTCCGGGGGCAAAGAATAAGAAAAAAATGGAGAGAAAGGTTAAGGGAGGTCGAGTCATCGGCAAGCGGACGAGAGCCGCCGGAATTGATTGGATCTAGCGGCGCCGCTTGCTTATCAGAGTAAAGCCGCAGATACTCAAAAGTTCGCGGGCAAGTTTCGGCTCGCGTAAGCCCAACGAATGAAGGATTCACTTCCGCACACTCCGCGAGCAAATCTCCCGCGAGAGAGCCGAGGAAAACGAGACGTAAAAGTGAGTATGAGAAGCAATGTCAGCGCGAACGCAAAAAAAAAAGAACGTACGCGGAAGGAAGACGTGAAGAGGAAGAGCGAACCGTAGCGTAGCTTTACGTAGTTCCGGTCTGTCGGCTCGAGGCTGGTTTTATAGGCGGAGCTGGAGAAAGACCGGCACGGACGAAGGATAAAGTGGTACAGCTCGGAAGAAGCCGAAAAGGATACGGGGTAAGGGTAACGAGTAGTGGGGACGGACTCTTGAGTTCGAGATTACGAGAGTGGAGCGAGATTAAGAGGACAGACGACGCACGGAACAGCTGGTCGAGAGGTCTCATCAGCCCTAAGTGGTGGACCGAAAAGATTATTTTTAAAAAAAGAAAGGATTCTTTCCGTTGGAATTATTTTGTATAATTCTATCCCAGTTGGCTTAAGGGAATGGATTCTTTCCCGTATGCATTCAATTTCGAGTCAGAGTTCTCCCCTTTCATTGGCCCAGAGGTAAGGAAGAAAAAAACGTTTTTTTGTGCGCAGACGCGAGGCCGAAATTAAAAAATTATGTATTAATTTTCGACTTTTGAATTTATAAACTGTTTCAGAAGTTCACCACGGCAGAAAATGAGAGTTTTTATACGAAGTTCACAGACTCAGAAATTAATGAAATCGATAATTTATTATGATACGTACCTTAGACGAATATTTTTTTAAATGTGTTAAAGCTTCACGGTAAATATTTAATAATCACTTGTGTTTTTTCGTTAAAATAATCTTTAATCAGGTCGCAATTTGTGGAATAAGGCAAATGTGATACTATTATAGTACATATTCGCCCATGAATCAAATTATTCGATAAGGAACAATTTATAAGATTGTTTTCGTTGGCAACAATTAAAGTACCCATGCCTGAAGTTTTCGAAGCGAATTACTACTCCTGATTGGGTGATGTGAACTAATTGTCATTTTCTTCTTTTCCTTTGCCCTTAAGTCCTAAATAACAAACTTCATGAAAATCCGTTAGTTGGAAGCAGAGAACGAACATGCGTACCGACACTCCGAATGCGCTCACGTTGGGAATAAAATGCGTATAAAAATCTAAATTAACAGTTATAAAGCCTGCTTTTGACTTATCAATCAAATTGTCTCCAAAACGATGGATTTATTTAAGATGAATCATTTATCTATACCTATCGCTGGAAAACCTCACGGATTAAGCTATTTGACTTCTTAAATATATGCCCGGAGATACAACGAACTATTCAAACGAAAACAAATCAAAAGGCAAAGATTGTCAATTTCAAACTCTGACCACACCATATTTCTTGCAAAATAGATACCTTTTAGACCCAAACCACTCTCGATTCGCCCCGACTGACATTTAACCCCAAGAGTTACATAATCACAAACCCTAACTGCATACGGAAAAAAAATACGTGGCCTTAAATTCATTTCAACAGAATTTCAAATTAGTGACGGCTAAGCAAAAGAAGATAAGAGGCAAAAATTGTAATATAAAAACTCATCCCTTTTCTTTCATGCAATGTAAAACGCCATTTGACGAGAAGCAGGGCTTCACCAACGAGGATTATTCCTTCCTGCCTGGAAAAAAATAAAACCTTTTTAAAGCATTCGCTGCATGAAATGGGTCGGAGTCCGGAGAGATTTAGTTCCAAAAAAAAGAGAGGCGATATAAAATGGTACGTCGCGATTAGACTGAAGAGATCAAACCAACCGGAGGATGAAGATTTAGTTGTTATCCGTCTGCTGTTGCATTCTAAATTTCTCGGAGATGATCTAAGCCAGAAGCACTACGCGGCATTAGTTGTAGATATTTTGGATGCATGAATCAGCCTGAAATTACTGCCGCACGCAGTATCTTTTTTTCTGTTGGCTATATGGTCGTTACGTTAGCCGCAGGCCACTTTCCAGGCCGCTTGAACACCATATGCAGCATGCCAAACCGAAAAGAAAAATCGCACGAAAGTCGTAATTGGAAGACGGGCACAAAATAAAAACTTGAAATTTAGAAGTTGATTTTATTTTAAAATTTTTTACAAGCCTTATAGCCTGAGTGATCAACTTATAGATCGAATAACTATTTACGCGCCAATGAAATCATCAAATTCTTGAAAAAATTGATAACATTTCCATTTTAACCGGGTTTGATTTACTTTTATCATTTTCGTTAGACCCGCTCTAGCAAATCGCCAAAAATTCTTTCTGAAATTATTTTATTTTCAATACGCGTTCATCTCTCTTTCTCCGAAAATGCGTATACCTCTTTTATTATTTAAAGAGGTGTGAGAGGATTTCTTCGTCATTTTCATGTAATTCAATTTTCCTTGGATAATATTGTTAATATCAGAATGTAATTGGCGTATAATTTCACATTTAGCTGAATACATATATCCATTAAACTTACAGGTTTACAATATTTTTACGAATGTGTTAATAAAACGGAGCTTTGCAGATATTCAAAAGAGTGAGAGGTGAGCTGTTGGTAACGAGTCAAACAACGTAAGAGCTGTCGAGAATAATATTAGCACCATAGACACCAACGTCTACGTGAGCCGTCAAAGTCTTTTGGATGGCTCTGAACTCAAATTCCGCCTCCTACGCCACGCCCATAATGTTTTGTATTCTTTCGTACCGCGATGAAATTTGTCGAGTTTTCCGTCATCTGAGGATATAAGACTCTGAAATCTGGCCTATTTTGGTACCTTACGTTACAGTACATTCGTCGCTAGGTTACCCGCGGATAAAGAGGATAAAGCGAAGCCGGCAGACGTAATACAAGAATAACCAATCCCGAAAGGATTTTGCTTTTTATTTCCTCGAAATAAAATATACCCTCCGTAACCGGATGTTTGGGAATAAGAATAAATCCAAAAGGATCCACCGAGTTGGTTTTAGTCGGTCAGAGGGCGGAAAAGGCTAACAAAACAAAAAACCCAACGGGAGGAAGCTATTTTTCGTGGAAAAAATCGAAAAAATACAATTTATATTTAAACGAGATAAACAATTCCTGGACCGAAGTGCGCACTTCAGAATCGCTGTAGCTGATATCGCTGCATTTCAAAATAACTCTTTCTCCGTCTCTTTCCACTTCTTTCTCCAGCCTCCTACTCCACTTTCTCCCCCTCCTTCACTCCATCCCTCTCTGGCCCATTTATCGTCCCGCCAGACCAGGACCTCTTCACTCTTTTTAATTTTTTTCCCTTTAATTTCTACCATTTCAATTTTTTCATGCCACGCGCATTTTTATAATCCTACCAAACCGACTCCCCTCCTCTTTTTTTTCCCTTTCATACTTCAACAATCCGGGCTACGTTCCTCGCATTTATATATATCTGGGCTCTCACCCAGCCCGTCCTTTTTCTTGTCGCTCAAAGTTCGCCAAAAATTTTTTTCTCAATAGTAATCTCAATTTTCCTCCACTCCCTTTATTCCCTTAATTTCGTCATCTACGTATATGTGATTTTATGTGTGCATGGGTATAGTTTACTCATTTACGTAACTATTTAATGCGTAAGTCAAGGTGGTGAAAATGCAAATTTAAACTCCATAGAAATGGTAGGACAAATAGCAACACACAGAAACCAATTTATCCTGAAAACACGTATCTGCCTGCGCAGAGAGTATTAATGATGATTATTGCTGCGATTTTTTAAATAAAAATGCAAAATAAGCTATTAGTACCTTTCATGTAGAAATAAATAAATAAATATCATACTTTTATACGCGTTATCACATTAAAGTACGCCCAGAGGTGCCTGGATATCTCGCCTGACTTCACTAAGAAATTTATGCATGTCATCAAACGTAGCATCTCAGAAGCACTCCATAGACACTTAAAATAATAGTGTATAATAAATTAAAGCTAAGTGGAAATACTCGGAATTCTAATTTAATTACGATAAGAAGTGAAATAAATTCGGATTGTATAATTAGACACCAAACTTCATATTTTCAAGGTCGACGTTTTTATCGCCCCCTCTTTTGAATTTACATGCGTTGATATTAAGCTATCGAATAAGCGCAGCGCACAGAAATCCTTCCCTGAAAACTTCCACTCAACATTTTCGCTCGCAGCGTAAAACATTTCCTTTAGGATCCGATAAGTCGTTTCCATGACGACAACCTCTCACCAAATCGCTTCTCCTCCATCTCTTTCCTTTCGGCTTCAAAAAAAAGAAAGAAAGGAGGAAGAGAGAGGGAGAGAGCTACCTCGCCATTAGACGTTATCAAATTCGAGTTCAATTAGTGTTTGTCTCTTCTCGTCCAGGGTCGCGTCCCGCACACGCTTTCGCGGTTCTTCCTACGGATTTATAATTTTTGCTGCGATTCCCCTGGGGCGTCTAGTCATAGGATGGCGAAAGCCTCCGCATTTAATTTTAGACTCTGGCGAATGATCAATACATTCCGAGGATAATATTTGCATCAAATCGATGGGATGCATAATTGGAAATCGGGAGACGCTTCTTCTTTGCTCCGCGTGATGAGTCCATGCGCGGCGATTAGGAAACGCTGTGGAATTTCAATTAACAACACTTCGATTTATTGAATATTTAATTTAAATGCTATCGAAATAGGTCGTATATATTTCAAATGAAATCCAGACGGCTGAATTTAGGAGACTAATGATCCATTTCTTGCCCTCTAATTACAATTCCTATGGATGCTTGGCAAATATACATTTGCATTTTAATTTACACCCAAGCCGTGTCTTGTAACTTTTTTCTTCACCGTACAGCATGCGCGAAAAGAGGTTGCAATAAGCGCGACGCTAAACATACACAGAAAACTGTTGCGGTTTTGTTAAGCAAATAAGGAATTTGCTTAGATAGGGATCGCGCAGGCAATAGTTTTGTTTGCACACCACGATACGTTCAAACATATCGGAAAATTATTCTATAAAAGCAAACATAGGCAAATAGAGGAAACTGCTGCAAACGTAATCACGATGAGAGGAAGATTCACAAGTATTTGGTAATCCACTAGGGTATCTATTTATTTTCCAGAGACAGCAAATAGATTTTATGATTAATTTTCCATATCACTGATGGAGATGAAGTAAACGCAAAGCAAGAAAATTATTTAGTGCAAATATCGCATCTTAAATCTTAAAACGTTCCAATTACAAATCACATAATTTTTCGTATTTTTACTTCTTACATGCAAATAAATGTATATTTATCCATATTTGTATGTGTGCCTATGTATATTTACCTATGAATATATGAATCCACCTAATATAAGATACGTATATCATTAAGCACGTTGTTATGAAAATTTTAAAATAATAGAAGCATTCAGTGGGTGATAAGTTTTCATATGTCCCTACTATAAAATACTCGGCTTCTGAACATATCCTTCTCACTGTATTTCAGGTGCCATATTCACAGAGGACCAGAAGGACAGCAGTACGGAGCTGGCGTTCAAGTATGCCGTATACCGGATCAACAAGGACAAGGACCTCCTTCCAAACACAACGCTTGTGTATGACATCCAGTATGTGCCTAGGGACGACAGTTTTCGAACCTCCAAAAAAGGTGAGTAGGGAAACTTTTCTCTCTCTCTCTCTCGATGACATACGAATTTAACGTTTTAATTGATATTAAATTAATAGAAATTCGTAAACATTCAGAGCAATTGAATTTTTTTAAACACTATAAAGGTTTCGTGTCCCTAAGGGAAAAGAGAGTGATTTTAAAGGTTAAACAAAGTTGTACTTTAGGATTTTAGGACGTATATATCGAATAAACTTTCTTGAAAAAATTCGCGTCGCAAAATTTAGCCGCTTTATCAAATTACCAGAGCACTCCAAACTTCTCGACACTCTTTGAATGTTATATAATGAAATTATTTCAAAATGCTAAGTTTTATTGTTCCAAAATGAACGCTTATATAAAATCTGCTTTGTAAAAGAAACATTTATCACTATAATTTTATATTGCGCATGATCGGAAGAAGACATCTTAAATTTTAATATAACATCGCAAATATTTTGTATTAAATTATACGAAGTTTAAAATCCATAGTCATAAAATGACGGTAATCAATCGACAGCAGTAAATATTTCACTCATGCTTTTATCAATTATGACACAGCTTATCGCATCTTAGTTTCCTTGAATATCATATGCAAGCAACTATGCACAAGTAATAGTGCAAAAAATGATCTATTATATTCAGAGATCTGTTTCTTTAAATAGAATAATTTTATATGAAATTACTCTCTATTAATATTTGCTCTTTTATTCTTCGTTTCCTATCGAATGAATGAAAGACTTATTAAAAATTATAATTTCAGCGGTCACAAAAGCATTTTTCTATTTCAGTTTCTTTCGAGGAAAAAGTAATTAGCTATCGAATGATTCTTAACTGGAAATCCAACATAAAATTTTATTTAAAAACTGCATTCGCTTTAAATCTATATATAATGCTTCCTTCAATAGAGAAGACAGCATTCAACGATATTATCGATTACTTCGAATTTTAAGCAACATGTATGCAATAAGGATCGGGATATTCAATTTCAAGAATCTAGCGCAGTGCGCCCGCAAGATTACGAGGAAATGAGAAATATCGCGTTGGTACGGGTTTTTATCCCAGCAGCTTACGTCATAAGGGATCATTCATCGATTGGAATAAAAAAAGCGCGCATGAAAAAGAAAGATCGTCATTCTAGGCTTTACGGTGACAACAGAGCATGTCACCGATCCAAACGATACGATTCCTTTATTCCTCCTACGTTATTTGCTATCCAAGCTATGAGAAATACACCCGGACGAGTGGTAAAGATTTTTACCCACGTTGAAACATTTAACCCTAATGCTACGTTTTGAAATTAATTTGTGTGAAACCTTACGGAAATTCTACGGTTTTAAAATTAAAATTAGTTCATTTTTTCATACACAGCATGAAAAAACAAAGAAAGGTAATTCGCAAGTAGTTTATAACTTTCTACTAGATTTAAACTACATTTATACGATTTAAAATTTATACTCGAATCTTTGCAAACATTTTGCGTTTTTTTTTTTAAATTAAAATTATTTCGCCCATTTAAGATATATCACAACTCCAAATATCGGATGTTTTAAAAGACGTGATTCCTCCAACCACAGCGATGAAATTCTTTAAATAGACTGACCAAACACAACCCTTCCACGAAACAATCCCGCCTAATTGCCACCTGACAAACGCTGGACGTAATTGGCCAACGTAAGAATTCATCTTAGGGATTTCACCGCGCCGTCGCGAAAGTGGCGACCTCCTCGACTCGCTTATCACGGTTGACCTCCTTTTTTTTCCTATCCCCCTCGCAAAGATGAGATAGTTTTGATAGCGCCGCCGTGACGGCTCTAAGCAGGACGAATGCAAATGGGATAGGGATAGAGATCCCGAGGCTTTTTGAATTTTAGCATTTCAACAGAATCTCGGCTCTTAAAGCCTCCAACTCGATCTCGCGGTGTGACGCTCGCTTTTTTTTTTTTTTGGAGGCGTCGAGAATCTCCTAGAGCCGCGGTGGCAGAAGTCGATTCCGAAGAGCACTGAGTTAGAATTCAGATGGTGTCTAGGTTGGTCTTCTTCCAGCACGAACGCCAAAAAAAAAAGCTTTGGAAACCTTAGAAATTTAACCAACAGAAAAGGTACTTCATGCCTGCTGTTCAGGACGTCGCGTCCGGGCTGTTAAAGCCAGTTAAACGCGATTTATGCTTTTATAACTTAAACAAATATATTGTTTAAAGTTAACAAATGTTCCGTATGTTGTTGGTGAGATGACACAAAAGTGTTGACAATATTCTAAATAATCGGGAGAGTTCTGATTTTTCGTGGCACATTAGTTACTTGAAAGTACCGTGTACAGAAAAATAGTGTAAAATAGCATATTATTCCAAAGTAATACATGCTGTTCAATTTGAGTGCCGTTTAGAGTGCAACATTTAGTTTCACAAATAATCTTTAATTTTCTTTCTTATAACTTCTGTCGTTAGTCAAACTTAAACATTTTGTAGATTTTTAATGTTTGGAGGCCGTCCAGAACCGTGAAATTGATGGACCTGCGCAATTCGAGGTAGTTTTATAAACTGAAAACTTGTATGGCAAAACCGTGCAAAGTGCAATAAATAATGCCATGGCTGAGGAATCTTACCCGAAAGCGGTAGGATAAAGGTTGAATAGTAGACATGCAATTTAAATGCCTGTATGAAGGATAAAAATGATAGAATTAGATTTATTGCTGTCAATCTACTGAAATAAACCCCTGATATTTTTAAGTACTACATTTACTCATTAAATAAACGAAAATAACACTTTACAACTACCATTTTATTAGCAACCAGCGAACACGCCACTCAATACAAACAAAAAATATGAATAAATTTAACTGTTTTAGGCGCAACGTTACGGAATATGGATCATGTACCACGTCAAAACCATGGTCGTAAGTTTATAATGAAATAGTGGAAAATTACAAAGTGTTAAATTTATTTCTGATAAATAGATATCGAAATAATCAATGGCTCTGTGATTAGGGCTTTCTCCGAAAATTGCCCTGACAAACAGTTCGAGCTATTTAAAATGATAATATTCATATTATTTAAAAATAGATATTTAAGTTTAACAACCTCACTCATTCGATTAATGAGAGTGAGAGACAATGACAATTAACCGACATGAGAAAATAAATTCTGAGAATACGTTATCGCAACGCTTTGGCAAAGTAACAGCTTGTATATCTAATGGCTGATTTTATGGAAATTGTTAATTAAAAATTCAGTTACTCCGACGAGGTGAGAATACAAAAGAGATTCCAATATCAAATTCAAACTGCTTCTATGACAACGGATAAATTGTTAATCACACATGCGTCTTCAAAGAATTTTTATAACCTTAATTCTCTAACAGCTTATGATACACGAAAATATAATGTTTGATTTTTGCATCTGGAGCAGATAAATATAAAATATTAAAGGCAAAAAAATAAGAAATATCCGAAAATGGGTATTAAGATGAAAATTTTTAAATTATAAACGGAACAATGTTACTTTAAGTAGCTTTTTGGCGATTACCGCGAATTATTCACCAAAGAAAGACCCAAAATTATAACATTGAAAAATTCCTTTGCGGATAGTTTTTTAAAATAATATTATAATTACCAAAAATATCGCATCATTTTAATTTTCCAACACATCATTATGTTACTGTGCTGGAAATTTGGCAAGGAAACTTAACTGCCGCCGTCCACTCGGCGATAATAAACACGTCGACAGTCGCTATAAAAGCCACAAATGGCACGCGAATAAATAATCTCCCAGCGTAACAACCGTCGCCTCACGCGATTTTCTCATTTTTCCTGGACGCCGACAGAAGACCTCATCATCCTTTACGCGCCGGAGTAATTCTGCTTTCATTTCTCTTTTTTCTCCAAGTTTTGAACAGTCCCGTGTGTTACTTTACGAACCGACGCCAAAAAAATCACAGCCTCTTGTCCAGACGCGCTAAGAGTATTTTAAATTGTTTTTAAGTCCCGCATTTACTGACGCTCTTAGGATTTGCGCAAGTGCTACGGAACACCAAGACCACATGTTACCGACCAACCGACCGATTTTATATTTTTGTTCAACGTTTCGTAGAGAGAAACTACCGCTGTAAAGCCCGTTTAAATGTACCGAGAAAGCGCAAGGGCGGAGAGATAAGAACAGAGTGGAAAAAATAAATTGACTGTGTCTATGTGTGCCTGTGTGGAGGTGGGTGTGTGCGTGCGTATTTTGTTCGAAGGGATGAACGACCCGAGTTAAATGAATCAACGTTCAAGAGCCCAAAGGCCCAAGAAACGTACGCAAACGTGCATTTGCGATGGATAAATCCCTGGAAAATCTCTTAAGTAGGTAAAAACATTTTCTCCTACCGTCTCTCTCCTTCTCCCTTTCTCCCTTCTCCATTTCCTTCGGTGTACTGCTGAAAGGGAATGACCCACTTAAAAGATGGAAAAGCCGATATAATCGCCAAGGTGCCTTCAAAGTATCCATTAATAGGCAATTTCGCCTTTTTTTATTCGATGTTACGGTGCCGAAAAAAAAAATAAACGTGTTTATCACTTGATCCGAAAGTGCCGTTTTCTAAAATGTAACCACAAGCGCGTACGGATCAATGAGGGAAAGGTTGCAGATGGTTTATCGAACCGAAACCGTTGCTGGTGCGACTGATATCGAAGTTCTGTAATATTTTGGAACACTGCCGAAGCTGAGATTATCTCGCACTTCATTCGAAAATTCAACATAAGCTATGGCTAGCCAAATATAAAATTAGCATTTATTTTGAATTGTTAATGATTGTTAAAAGAGAGATACTTATTTCATTAAGGAGATAATACATCGAATTTTAATGAGCCTCTAAAGTAGTTTACGAAAAACTAATTCCAAGAAATGATCCTAATAATTGAGAAATGAGATGATTCCAAAATTTTCGTATCAATTTAAAAATATGCCTATACGAGGTGTGTGTTTTGAATTATACTCACACACACGCACATCAGCGGTGGTACCCCGAATTTGGGCCTTACCCTCTTATAGGCATGTTGTGTTTTCCAAGTATAGGTTTCCAACTTACCATATAACATTTTCAGGTGTGATATGCGATAGGTGTGGATGGCATAACACACGCACATAGAAAGGAGGAAGAAAATCCGGTGCGGGCAGAAGCTTGGGCTTCCGAAACGCAATAAGGGAGCCAACTGCTTAACTTCGGTTGAAATCTCGAATTCGAATTTTTTCATGAAAACATTACTTTCTCTACACTACGTACATGGAGAAAGTAAAAAGTGATCGATATAATATAAGACAAAGAAAATCAATTCCATATTTCTTCACTGAAATTGTGGTCTCAAAACCTTTTCTGGTGGAGTTATAACGCTAGTAAACTAATTAGAATTGATTTTCGCACATATGAAACCATACAATTTCTAGTTAACTCCTGATTTAAATGCCCATCCGGCCCGCAGAAGCTCTCGTGGTTGCTAATGCGGCCCTCCGAAGCATTCACAACAAACGAATGTGGCCCGCCATATAGAAAAGATTTCCGACCCCTATTTTAGAGCATACACGCAGGTACACACAAACAAACACGGACACACAAATAATTATTGCGTAAAATTTCACCGTTAACATTATTCACGAGATCCCAATATTAACCAGCTAAAATGTATCAAGCTGTGACACTTCCACGGAACGAAATATCAAACCCGGAAAAGCAAGCACTTACGTTCAATCCGCAGTCAAGAATAAAATAATTTTCACTATAGTTTTCATTCGATGACCGGACAAAAATTAATCAGAATATAAATTCAAGTGTTGTGTAAACTCTACGCGAAAGGCAACAATCCGGAAAAGAGAAAACCTTTCCCTCCTCCATATCTCCCCCTTAGGGAGAGAACATTTGCAGCGAAACCTCGGAAATTGAAACCGGCGTTAAGAGATACAGCTCTCAGTTTCTCTCGGGGGGGAGAAAGGTGGGTCAGGCGGTAAAGAGAAGGGGGGGGGGGGGAGAGAGAATGATTTTTGGGGGAAGGAGAGACGGAAGAATGGGAGGAGAAGCGGAAGAATAGGGTAACAGGGATGGAGAGAGAGAGAGGGGGGGGAAGGGAAAAGTAAATTAGCGTTAATAGGATGACCGAGCGTTCGTGACTGGATAAAGGTCACTTCCTAGGCAACCTTCTTTGGGAGAATGAAACCCTTACGGCCATGCCGTCCTCCGGTCCGAAATCCTCTTAAAAGCTCCCGGACTTATTCAGTCGAAACACAGAGAGATTCCCCTGCATTCCTGCGAAAAGAGGGGACGAATGGAAGTCACTATTTCTCTTTTCTATATATATATATATATATATATATATATATCTCCCTCTCGACGTATCACACTCTACTGCCTTGAGAGAGTGAGAGAAGCGAACGAGAGAGAAAAAAAGGAATGCGACGAAAGCGCCTTTGTTTTTTCGGTCTTCCTCTCCTCCTGCCAGACGTATTCGAGAAATAAGCCAAAAGTGGCGGATTCTTTTTTTTTTTTTAGTTTTTGCGCGCGTCGACGCATTTTCATAAGTCTCTCAACGCGTAGATTAAAGCGAAGATGTGGACCATCTCGATCCCATTGGTGAATGTTTGCGTGCGCCAAAATTATTTCTTTAGGCTGTGCAACAATTAGGCGTCGCACCGATTAAAACTACAAATTCGTGAAAAAATTCATTATATTTTGTCCATTAGATGGGTTACGGAAACTGATCGGGTAAAGAGTTTGAAAAAATAGAATGCTAATCCGAAAAATTGTTCCTGCTTAACCTTAACTAAAAAATCAATGCATCTCATACATTTATGAGAATTGGCCGCAGCTTTAGATAAATAATTACCATTCAGATAATCAGTATGACTACTGATAAACTCAACAAAAAACGAGTATGTAATATATAAAAATTTAAATTGCTTTAGTAGAGTTATCGCATAAATAACTCACCAAATACGAAATATGCTCACGTATATCCAATTTAGGAATCAAAATAAGGGCAGAATAGCATTTTTAGTTGAAATAAAATATATTTCGAAAATTAGCAACTGGAATTCTCTCCCGTATCAAATCCTATGGCATAAATATTACATTGTGATCAAAAAGTAACGTATGCCAGCAACATAAAGTTACTTTTTAAAGAATCTTATGAACTTCGATGTTATTATATAAGCATGTGCGATGATCAGATTCAATTTCATTTATTTATTATTTACAATGAAAACGCGGATTGTATATTTTCTCAACCAGCATGAAAAATAACTCTTAAAACCGTTATGACAAATTTACTCGAGTAATTTCCCCAATTTATATAAGATGTTCCCTTTATATTAAGAAAGTGGTCTTCTCAGAATGAAGTATGTTACTTAAAAATTTAAACAATTTTCCCATATATATATATATATATATATATATATATATATTGGTCTATAATAATACTGCTTATTTTATTTAATCCGAAAACTGATAATGTCTTCAAGTGATTCCAGCAGCGTAAACAATGAAAACCATCGTGTCGAAGTAGAGGAGGGGAAAAGTTGTTAAAGTGATTTAAATACTCTTTCTGCGTGATAAGAACGCGGTCATCGAGATACAACATTTTTCCTACCACTTCGAGCAGTACTTCAAATTTAGCGCACAAAAGTTATCAACTTTAAGAAAAATAAAAAGGACTCAAAATTCGAATACAACGAAGGGGCGAAGAGGTATCAGAAATGCACCGAACCGAGGCATAAGACTCTTTCATGCGCGTTAAAGCAACTGATTTCTCATGCACAAGGAAACAAACCCTGTAAAGCAGCCGGTAAAAAAATACAAAAAATAGAGGAAAAGAACGTCCTCGGTCCTTCTCTATTATTTAAAACGCTTCTAAAAACACTCCTCGTGCCAACTACAACTCTCACGGGGCTAAAAGATCCCTTTCGAAAAAGGGGATGATCCCTCTTTATAAAAGTTCTTTTTTTTTCGAAACCTAGTTTCAACCATGGAAACCGTGGCGTAGAGGCCATAGAGTCACGGAAACTGCTCCGGTAACGCGACTTTTAAAAACTATAGAGGACAAAAAAGAACGCGGCATTATTTATTGCCTTTTATCTTTCGAACGAGGAGTTACTTTTTTCCTGATCTATTCCAGTTATTCTTATATGAGATTTTCCCGACAAAAGACACGTACGAACGAAATGACTTCGGCCGCTTTATCGCCTAGGAAACGATAAAGCTGACGGAGTCTAAAGGATTTGTTTCAAGCGAGGAATTATTAGTGCTATCCAAGCCCGCGGCAATTCACTTTAACACTACTTATCTTAGAAAATAGCCGCCGCAGTTAATTTTTGTGGTCAGCGTGCGATTTATATAGCGTTTGCTTTTGTTTTTTCCTCATCTTACGTCCTGCTGTGATGGATGGATTTTGAGGCCATAACATGTGTCGCATAAATAATACATGATGCCATAAAACTGGCTCAAATGCAATTGAAAAGTAAGATAAGTGAAGTGGTTAAAGAGAGAATTATCGAGCTCATTTAATATACGAAACTAATTCGGAAAACCAATGTTCTCCAACAGCCTTATAAAGATTAGGAAAACTATACGTGAATTTCGGGCAAAACCCACCCGTCATCATTGGTTATTCGCCGAAGTTTAGATCATGAAACTACCACTGATGATGGCTGATTTGTCGTTTCATACTTTTCCAACTAGCTTAAGCTGACTGCGGAATTATCTAGCTAGTCTTATGGCTGTAAATAAACTTTAGGATATACATTTAAGAATCGACGAGTAAGGAAAGAGATGCTGAAGCAGCTGTTAAATTTAGGTTTTAAAAAATTTTAATACAGAATGTTAAAATTTGTGTATACTTGTATAATTACTGTGAAATAATATTGTAAAAAATTATACAGACGAACAAACCAAAAAAAAACGTGCACTACGAGACAGAATACTGAATCGAAAATACGAAGTCTCTGCCTGCTTTTGTTTAGGAGTAACGCGACAGACAGACATTGGGATTTCTTTATAAAACCGCTAAAAACTGAGAATTTAAGTAACTGTCTTAATTATCTTCAATAACTTTGTTATGGTTTTTTAGAGATACCTGATTTAAAATGTGCATATTCTGAAGCTTGTTGGAGTTATTGGCTTTCTTTTGTTTGTCAACTATACTCTGCTGTCGGTGATTTAGTTATATATACGAAAATTATCTGTTAATCCTAACCATTTAAGTAGCATCGATCAAAAGGTTACTTCAATTAAATTACTAGATTCCGTCAACTTTTCCATTAATCCGCCCATTTATCTGAGACTGAGGAATTCCCCTGGGTTAATTTAAAGCGTCTGACATTTACAGGCCGAAGATCGCGACGTCATATTCCCGAGTTATACCTTGGTTCTTGTGCGACAATTGCCATGGGGGAAGGGAAAGATATTTGACAGTTCTCTCGTTCCCTTTATCTCTTTATCTGTCCCCTTAAATTTCTATACTTCCCTCTCTCTCTCCCTCTCTTCTCCTTCTTCACCTCCTTCTTCACCTCCTTCTCCTCCATTGAGGGACGTTTCCAAGGGAACGCGTGCCTTGTTGAGGGATGTTAAAAAGACCTAAATGCGTAATAATCTCCTTATCTCAGGTTTTGAGGCTTGCAGCCTTGACAGGAGAGAGAGGAAGTGTGGGTGGTTTTGAGGAGTGCCAGTGTCTGTCTGATAATTCTCGGGGTCACAATTAATTCCGAAAGATGAAGGAAAGAGCGGGAATGGGAGGGAATGTTCCCTCGGCGGAGAGAACTTTTCAGAGGCTTCATAACGTCATTTCCCTGCTTCGTCGCGCCCAAAAGGATTTAATGAAGTTTTGCCAAGAGTCGGTGCCGTTGCACTCTTCGCGACTTCTCGAGGTAGCGTGGAAGGTATTTGGGATTTTATTGTTGCTGGGAAACGGTTGCCATGGCTTTTTATATCAGCCGTGCAGCAACCGTCGGTGACGGGATCGCTTTCAATTACCATTAATGAATTCAAGTGAACTTCACTCGGTATGATATGAAAAATTTCGGTCGTTAGTCTTAAGAAAAGGATTCAGAGATGATGACCGTATTTTTCACAAAGACTGAATAGAGTGTATTTAACGAAATTGACCGAAAATTTAGCCATTCGTTAAAATGTTGTAGCCCTATAACACTTTATATTATTATTTTTTTTATTTCAAAATGATTTTTAACTTAACATTTCTAAATATTTAAAATTTAACTTTGATAACTTACATAAATAACTTTTCTTCGACTTTCAAAATAAATGATAAGTTAACCGAAGGCTGTCAACTAAAACTCTCCTCTAACTATAAAAGATAATGGGATTAAAATAAAACGCACGAGTCCTCAAAATCGGATTGTTTGACATTTTACTGCGCGTAATCATAGTATTTAATAGATTATCAACGTTAAGATGAATATTTTATAAGGTTTATTACTACAGCCCTTACCTGCACAGCTGAATATAATTTACAAAATTGCTCGATCAAAAATTATAATTTATTGATTTATTAATTGGATGAATCTGGAGTATAAGGAAACCCTTCATATGTAAACAAAAAAATATTGTAAAATTAAAGGCTATCATAAAGTTCCGAAATACAGAAAAACTAATACATTTCGTTTTCTACCGCGAACCAATATACACCGCTCCCCGGTTATAACGCCGTCGGTTACACCGCGGGTCTTCCTCCCTATTTCTTGGAAAGAAAGTCCTGTCGTTTTTTTTAGTATGTACTAAAGTAAAAACAACAAAATATACTGACGTTTTAAGGAATCGATTAAATAAATTTCTTCTACTCACTGTATATTGTTTTTTATTCGAATTTTGTCGTTTGTAGCAAGTATAGAAATTAAAAAAATTAAAAGTCATGTCCTCGGTTTTTATAAGACAGCCGCGGTATAAATACCGCGGTTGTCTTATAACGCGGGTCGCAGCTCCTCCCCCGATACCTCGCGTTATAACCGGGGAGCGGTGTGCTCTCAAATTTGCTTTCATGGCTCCTGACTGCTAAAAGGAAGAGCCTGTAACTATTATGAGGAGCTAGAGAAGAAGAATTTGTAAAAAGAGGAGGGAGAGAGATAGGAGACCTTTGGGGGTGAGAACGAGGCAACGTAGTACACAGTTATATGTCTAGGAGGAGCGAGTGTTTTAACTGGGTAAGATAAGGACTAAGAGAAACAGGAAATCTCGGAAAGAGAAACACAGACCGAATGAGATACATTTACCAAGGAGAGAAACAGGCAGAAATATATATATTGCATTCTTATCTAAAAGGCGTTTTGTTAAAAGAGCTTGTAATTATTCTCAACCTTCGTCTTCAACAGGCAAAACAAGAGTGAAAAAATCTTATATAAAATGAAGATGGCTGTGAAAGGTAAAAGATTTTTGTACAATATCTGGAAACATTTTAGTTTTGCGAATAATGAAGTAAATTTTAATAATTATTTTTAGAAAGTAGTGATTCATGACATTCTCACAGTAGCGGATGGCGCTAAGGTGATTATTTAGACATCTTTTTATTCAACGTAGATTTATCAAGCTCATGTTATAGCTAAAAACAAATTATAATTAACGGTTAAAAATCATTTATTGAAAAACAATCTGAATAGGTTCAACCCTATGTTGAAATTACTACTGAATGTTAAACTCGAAAAAATTAAGTACAATCAACTGGTTAACGGAAAAATATCAAAATAATCATTTGAAAAAGACAACGAGAAACATCTTCATAAGTTCCAATAACTTTCAATAAAATAAGAAAAGTCGATACAAGTATAATAAATTAAATATATCCACAAATATATCTTAAAAGTAACAATTTTCTATATACTATCGTTTCTCAGGGTTTTAATGCCAATAATAATAATTAAACCTCTGCAGAAAAGGTTATTGGATCAATATATCTGTATAAAATTTGCAGCATTTTTAGAATGGAATTAAAAATGTATTACACTATTTCAGAGGCGAATTATGTCGTTTAAACGTCACACGCCTAGAATATTTAACGCTAAGTAGCACTAATTCCATAGCCAACCTCCACACACGTATTATGCTACGAAAAACCTGATGAAAAGTGATTCACTTTATTACAATTGCTAAATATTTAATTCCATATCTTTATATTAATCGTTAAAATAATTCCAGCCAGTTTCTTGTGAAGCACCGTAGCGTCGAGAATAACTAAACGTGAGAAAGATGAATTTCAAATCCTCGTTTCTAATGCTGCAGAATAATAAATTCCGAAGCATGGAAGCTTGTCGCCCCCGGAAAAGACAGATAAAAGTAGCCCCTCAAAATTTTATTATCATAAAAACATTTGTAATTTTGCATAAAAATAAAAATTTTAATTTTGCATCAAAAACGAAAAACATTACATTGTTTCCATACATGGAAAGATTGTTACCCGACATATATAAAACATCCGGTACCCGTAGGGTGGCACCCACTCTTTTTTTTTTGGCGTCCATCGACAGATATTCAAATTCCTCGAATTGTAGAATACGAAACCCGCCTCGGGGCGCCCTTACAAAGAGTTGCCTTTCCGAGAAATTTACACCACATTCCGCGAGAACCGCTTCCGAGAAAGACGAAAAAACATTCCCCCGTTAACTTCCTAACGTTCGATCCCTACCTCCCATCCACCCCATTCCAACATCGCCCGTATCACGTCCTTCTACGGCATTTCCAGAAATGAAAATGAGCTACTTTCTTAGTCGGCGAAGATGCGATGCATTAAGTTTTGAGCACAAGCGAAAGTTAAAGAGGCACTTGAGAGAGTTTTTGTTTACCAAAAGGCGCGAGGAACTTAAATGAGTCATTCAGATGAGGGGGCGTGCGTCAAAGGAAGTGTGCGAATGTCAGAATGAGGGAGGGGAGAGAGAGAGATATTTAACCATTTCGGAAGAGATCTCTCCCTCCCTCCCTCCCTCTCCTTGTGTGGAAGAGCTGTTATAAGTGATAAGGACGATTTAGCATAATATGAGAGATGAAGTTCTACGATTCCGCTACGTGGTAGTTGTCTCGAAAGAGGACTCTTCCAGAATCGTACTAAGTTAATGGGCCGTGCGGATTGTTGATTGAATATTTTCTAAGCTATTGCGCTTGAAAATGTTAGCTAGTAACTGAGGTAAGCGGTGCTTTTCTTTGCCTATAAAAATACTATTTTGAGTTTAATGATATATTTTTTTAAATGAATATTTTCTAATCTATTGCGCTTGAAAATGTTAGGTAGTAACTGAGGTAAGCGGTGTTTTTCTTTGCCTATAAAAATACTATTTGAGTTTAAATGATATATTTTTTAAAAATATCTGTGGGCAACCTAATCCCTATTGAACGGTAACGTATACCGTGGTACTTTTTAAAAGCAAAATTCGTGTGAATATACACCACCGTCTCCGAACTAATATTTTTCTTCTTATGCGGTGAACTTGTACTTAGGATCAGGCTAAATTTGCATGGTTGGTAAAATTATTTATTGTGTCATGTCAGTGGAAGCTGAGAAAATGGAAACAAGGATGGTGAAATACTGTAATCTGAATATTGATCTACCCGTTAAAAATCAATTTAAAATTATTATTTTATAGAGAGAATAAAACGAGCTCTTATTGCCGCGAAATATTCGTATTCGCTAATAACAAAGTTTATTATATTAGTTTATAACTCCTCGCAGCCACTTTCGAGAAAAATCCCATAGCACACGAAACAGACTTATGTTATGAGCATGATTGAGCGCGATATTTGCTCGAATGGTTTATGCCCAAAATTCCGTGCGAAAAAGCTTTTTATCTGGTGCAACACCAAGTCTAAGAAAAACATTCCGATTAAATTAAACAACTTCGAAATATTGTTTGAAGTACATAATTAACCAAACCAAGCGCCAAAGCCAAACTCGCCTAGTACAAAATTCAAAAACAACTTCTGATTAGTCCGCTTAATCCTCTTAATTCACCCCAACCCGGGTAATATACACTGAGCCAGGCAGTACGTAGGTCCGCAGCGTAAAAAAAAAACTGGGCACGGGCATACCCTAGTATAAAGTACAGGATATTAGTGGAGCGTCTGCCGATCCGCATTCAAGGAATATCCCGCCGGAAGCAGTGAGGTGGATAAACATGAAAGAGAAGCCTAAATGAGCATACATGCCCACGTCACGCGCCGCCCGAAACGAACCGAAGGCCTTAAACCTTCGGGGTATGAAGTGAACTGGAAAACGCGATGGAAAAAAGAAAGAAAAGAATTGAGATGCGGGAGAGGAGAGAAGGAAGGAGGGGAGAGAGAGAGAATGGGCGGAAAGGGAATGAAAATGGAGGAGAAAGTAAGCATTCGGGCAGAAAGGGGAAGTAAGGAATGGGATAAGAAATGGAAAAAATACAAACACGACAGAAAGATAGCGGCTGGAAAATATAAAAGGCACAAGATAAGAGCCTTGGGGTACTCGTTGAAAAATAGAATGGATAAATGGAGACGTGGGGCAAAAAGGAAGGTTTGTACAGCGGATGAGAGAAACGCGGAGGGAGATGAAGGAAAGAAAATACGTGGGCCCCAATCAGATGGAGAAGGTCATAAGGGAATGCTGAGAAAACTGTTAGATGATGCACCCTCTCGCAGCCTCCTTAATGGCGAAATGCGTGGAGAGGGATATCATTTTTCCCCTTTCTTTCCGTTTGGTCTTTTATTTTTTCACCTGCCAAGTAAAAGTCGACTTCTACCTCTAGAAGTAAACTGTAGTCTCGTACGTGTCCGTTATCCGGAGTTTTTTTTTTTTTTGCTCGTTAGAACCAATGGGAAAATTTATAAAGTAGGTAAGATAGTTTTTTTCTCAAACTTATCACGGATGATGATGCGGCACTTAAAGTTAGATATCTAAATCAGACTAACTTGAAAATGTTCCACACAAATATTACTTTTGGCAAAAATACCTCAAATAATAATAAAACGTGATTGCTCGCTACTTTTAACACAAACTTAAAAAAGTAAAAGAATAATTTATTACCTATATTTTCTTGTTTCAATTTACGAAATATTTTAAGGGTAAGATATGTTTTGGATTTTTTTTTTTGTCTTTTTAGGCGCATTTCGCTTCCAGCATGACCGCCTATTAACTTCGGTCTGTCCGTCTGTCTGCCCGTCTTTCCGTCCGCATGTTCGTTCTCGGCTTCTACCGAACGTATTTTCATGAAATTTGATATTAAGTACTAACAGTCAAAGACAATAAGAAAGTCACGTAAATGAATCACGTAAGATAATCAGGGGTACCACTTTACTGGTGACAAAAAAAACCTCCGTCAAATCTCGTAAAGTATTGGTCGTTGTAATTCCACTATCTGTTGCAGTTAAATGATTTGTTTCAATGAGTTAAGATGCTTATTTTTTTATTTTCTGACATGCAATAGATCTTTAACTATTACAGCGCAAAAACTTTGTACAAAGTTAAATATCAAAGCCATCTATTTTATATCGGTAGCCAGATATAATTCTCGGTGTGTTTAATTTTATTGTATTGTTATTTAAGTCCATTTTAGGTTGTATAATCGATTCGACAAGTTTTCAATTGTTGTAGTTACATTTTTATTCCTTTCCATGAGGAAAATATAAGAAGTACAACAAATATTTACATAAATTAAAATAATTCATTACTCTAAGAATAGTGATCAAATGTACATCATTACTGTTAACACGCAACCGAATTCCTTTTCACTCGATTCTCCAGTCAAATCCACGATTTCCCTCCTTACAAAAGTATTGCAGGAACGCGGCAGGCAACTAACTGACTAACGCATAGAAATCAAGTTCCCTCCACCCAGAACTTGGCGATTTCGGGAACGCCAGAAGGTTCACATAATAAGTAATTTCCCCAAATTGCCCTTAAACTTCGAAAACACGAATTCGGGACTCTCACCACGCACATTACAGCTGAAAAGGAGAAGAACTTGTGTGAAAGAGAGAGAGAGAGAGAATAAACTTCGCTACGTTCTTTTACATTGCAAAAACGGTTCCCCTTTTCCTTTCGAAAGGGGAACCCAACACTTCTTTATATTTTTCGGTACTTAAAGAAGTCACACGAGAGGGTGCTGTCGTCGTTGACTGGCAATTCCGACGATTTGCGTATGATGGCGCAAAAGATCTCCCCCCCCCCCCTCTTTCACGCCACGGGACGTGATGGAGTGTTGATGACGGCGTGTTGAGAAAAGAGAGGCTTTCTTTGAGGGAAAGGAAAGGTCAGGAATGAGAAGGAGGAAAAAAGGGTACGAGTCCCGCTCTCTGAATGCGATAGAGAAAAAGGGCGAGAGAAACGAGATTTCTTAAAGGGATTTTCTCAAATGCTGAATCGTTAGTACTCTATCGCAAATGAGCGGCCATGTTGCAATTTTTCCCTTCTTTTTCTTGAGGTTACGCGTAAGATAAAATAGTTTTTTTAAATATTTTATATGCGAAGTCTGTGCGAGTTTTTTTATCAGACTCTTCTCGGATGCGCGAAATTCTCTCTCCCGTCTTGAATGAGAATTCGAACTGAATAAATGAATATATTTTTTTAGCGTTCGAGAATACTTCGCCATTAAGGCGATTCGATCAGGGGAAAAAAAGACTAAACTTTCCAATCCTGGTTACAGTTGGATACGAGACACTTTCCGGTAACGGCCACGTGTTAAATTGGATCGAATTTTCGGTAAACAACTTCGGGAAAGAGCAACTGACTTCAATTCACTCAAGATATTTCCATTCATAACGATCTTGATGTTTTCATTTGCAGAAAATTCTCATTTTATAACAGGAAGTGCAAACTATAAATTCAGCAGTAGCGGTAAGAATAAATATCATAAATGAGTGAGTAAAACTATAGTTTTCTGCAACAAAATCTCTTTATAACGAGCTTCCGAGGACATCGTTAATTGTTCCCCAGTGCATACTAAAAAATTGTTATAACGAATATTACTGAATATTATGTAAGAGGACCTATTATTTATATAAAACACACCTCCATAATATGGTTTTGTAACTATAATCTTATAATATCTTCTTGCTGAAAGTAAACAACATTTAAATTCATAAAATAGTACAAAGTAGGACTTTACTACACTGAAGACGTCGGCCGAGGCTAAGAAACGTTTTCCTAGAAGAGAATTTTTCGTTATAACAATATCCGCCACTACAAAAATTTACAGTACGGTTAATTTAGTTCTGATTATTATAGACAACGGAATACGACAAATTAAGGTCAACAGGCAATTTCTTTGTAACTAACAATTTTTAAAAATCAATAATTCTCCTCAATTTCAGCGAAGTCTCCTTGTGATATTTCGAAGGTAAAATATTGCTTGGTCGCTTAGAAACTTGTAGTATGTTGACTCTTTTCATTGCTATATGTACTGATAAAAATGCAAGCTCTAGAGCAGTGGTCTTCAACCTTTTTTGAGTCACCGCCCAATTTTACCATATGTTGTCCTTTGAAATAAGTTCACCGCCCACCCAGTGGCGTAGTGAGGGTTTCTCTCGCCCGGGGCAAAGAATAATTTTGCGCCCTCAGTAGAAAAGCGATTTACGGAGGTATGGTAACCCTAATACTAGTGGGATTGTCGATGAGATTACCGAATACGGTCTCAGTTGTAATAAAAGTGTTTAAAAATTTATGATTTTATATATTTGATAAAATTAAACTTAAACGCTTCGCTGCTTCTGCGAGAGACTCCGACCACCCTCATGGGCCTTTCGATTTTACCGCAGCATGGATACATTGTCGCTAGTATAGTATGATATGTTACTATAGTTAACGACAAACGAACTGTAATAGTTGTACATAAAATAGTTGTACAGAATATTTGTGCTTTTTATAGAATTTTATTTTTCAGTGTAAAAATTAGAATAGCATTTGCTGAGTTCTTTAACGCCCACCAAAAATCCAAAAACGCCCACTGGTGGGCGCTATCGCCCACCTTGAAGACCACCGCTCTAGAGGAAACAACGGAAAAAACTACAAAATACCTTTCACTTTGTTAGATGTTATATAGGTAACTCTATATTTCAAATATAAAGTAGGAAAGCAGTGGAAGTAGCCGAAGGGGATAAATTAAACAACAATAAGATCTTTTAAATAAATCGTTCCAGTCCTTTTAAGTAGTAGTAATATTTTAGAATTAAATTACCGTAAATTATCTCTTCTGCAACTTACACTTTACGAAATTACGTGTCTTAAACCTTCGTCGGTTCATGTAGCCGAGCAAATAGGGAGCCGTAACATAACCTCTAATTAGGGTACTCTGACAACATTTCGACCCTTGACTTTTTTGCACCCGCATTTCTTTCAGTCTTTTTATGCGCGGTATGGAATAAAGTAATGACGCAAATGAGTAAAAAAATTTAATGGGATGGTGCCAAGTGTATGATAAGGTAGCTTTTATTTTTAGAAACGCTGTTTTATACGCCAAATTTTCGAGGCTGAGCCGATAATCGCGTCCTATAAAATAAAATCACTTTTTATCTGAAATTTATTTCCTGCGGTCGAGGAAAATTAACTGTTCGAAAAAAACAAGGGAATCTTAGGGGAATAAAAAAATTACAAAAGTGGCAGATGAATGTGTGAACTCATAGGCCAACCACGCAATTACCGACGCCCACGCCCCTTCGCTGGGTCGAGGAACTCGTGCAACGGCGAAAAATTCGGCGAAACGGATCCGCCAAAATTGCGCACGAAGGCCAGAAATAAGAGACAATGTCCTCAGGCGTCCCAAAAAATCGTTACTCGGAGTCTCCCGACGCTTAACACGGTTTTTTTTTCGCTTAAAACCAACGATTATTATGCAAGTCGGGCATAATTTTTAGGCCGATGACATGGGGAAGAAAACATATGAAGGGAAATGAAGGAAGTTTCAATTTTAGAAGCATGATTTGCCTAAGAAAACAAATTTCTACACACTTTTATCGCATAATAAAATATTTTATTTAAATTTTCCATGATTTATTTTAAGGGAATTGTTTGTTAATCCCCGTGCCTTTCCTCTGAGAGCATTTTACCAAAAATAATTCATAATTACTCATTCGGAGTAATACATAGGGCCATATAGGATCATATCCACTAATGCAACATAAAAAGAGCAAAGATAGCCCAAAAATGTAATGAATATTGAAGGACAGCAGTGAAATGGTCCAAAAAATATCTTAAACGCTAATCCTAAGAGCAGTCAAGGCATTATTTTCACTCTTCCTCGTTAAATAGCAGTTATAAAAAGGTATTATCTTGTCCAACTTAATGAAATATTCGGTTTCGCTTTATCTCGCAAGTCAATAATACTACGAGAAAATTTAACTTCGCCACCCACTACCGTTCATTAATTCATACGGAGGCGTGAGATACTGCATCATTTAATTTTCACCAATTTCCAGCGGATTAACTTAACTAACGAAGCACTTTTCACTCTGACGACACTCTTTATTCCGAAACCAACGATAAAACCGCTTTAAAATTTATGCTAAATAGTTTATTTAAACCACTAACCAAGTTTCTGCAATTTAAGTAGTAGAAAACTAACTTCCATTCAGTTTCCCTCTGAATATGACGTTTACGCATACAAAACCCAGGGTGTCGGTTCTAATAAAATTATTAAACGGAACGTATACGGTATTTTGGTCGTTTCTCTGTTTTTGAAATGCAGTTCCACGAAACTTTAGGCGACCTCTCGTGGATTTTTCCATAAAAAACTTTCACCAAGTCGGGCTTCATAATAACCTCAGTCGTACGATTTTTACCACTCCGTTGGTACTACAAGAGGCCATAGTCTAGTATTTCAAGAGAGCATTCCTCTCTGTATGTATCAAACGGAAACCAAATGACGAAACTTCAGTCACGTTCGAAGTGGCTTAAAATAAACGTTTTTATCCGATATCGCTCGCTCGCCTAAAGGGACTGATTCAGACGATTTCCCGGAAATCTCTTTGCTTTGGTATCCGTCCTTAAAAAAAAAAGAAAAAGAAATTTCTCGGCGACCTGTTTCCGAAAGCAATCGCGAGAGATTACGAGGGACCGCTGGAAATTTCTGAGCCACTGAGCTAGTTGGGTTTTTGCCCCCGAGACATGGAATAATAAAATACGCTGTGCCGGAAATATTCCTGCGAAGCTAAATATACTAGATTGCATAAATATATTTTTTTAATTTCTCATATACGAAGTATATTGAGAAAGTATTGTAATAGCGAAAAAATTCGAACTCGAGATTTTGACGGAAATATACGTTTTAGATGTAGCTGAGTCCGAAAAAGTGGTTTCCGCAATGCCGTCTGCCTGTCAGTGGCTCCCGAGCCTAAACGGTAAGGCGAAAATGAATGAAATCTCGTACTTAGGGATTTTATTATACAGAGCAGAAGATTTGAAGAAATGGTTGACATTGCTCAATAATTAAGGGAAGTTTATTCTACGCATTTTTAACAACAATTTGATTTTCTCAAAAACGGCTTTTTAACGATTTTAATCAAATTTCGTACAGTTACTTGAGTTTACGTCTTCAATAATACTACATAGTTCGTATTTCTCAAAAAATTAATATGTATAAGGCCCGTTTATTCTAGGCAATTTTAACAATAATTTGATTTTCTCTAAAACGGCTCGAACGATTTTGATCAAATTTTGTACAGTTACTTGAGTATTCGTCTACAATAATACATTTTTCTCAATGAATGAATATAGGGCTAGTTTATTCATGGGCAACTTTAACATCAATTGGATTTTCTACAAAACGGCTAATACGATTTTCATCAAATTTCGTATAGTAGTTATTTAAGTTGATGTTTATAACGATTCTACGTAGTTCATATTTTTCTAAAGTAAATAAACGGCACAGTATATGAGAAGCTTTGCACGATGTATGTTGTACCGATTTTTATATATACAACACATGAGTACATGTATGCGTGTGTATAACAATATATCTCTGAACCAATGGATAATTCTCATCCCGTTCAATGTCTATTTTTCGCTACATGCAAATTCCGTTTGTCTTTCCCTTCCATGATATATTTTAAATATAATATCGTGCAATTAAATATCAAAAAATAACTAATAACTAAATCCCATCCAAAAACTTAATATTAAAACCGCTGCATTGTCCATATCTGGCCTACTAAATTTAATAAAACGATACTGAAAAACCAATGCTTCACATAAAAATCTAAAATGCATTATTTTCATTATTTTCCAACTTCTAAATATTTCGGAAAAATCATCCTTAGCACATAAAAAATAAGCATTTAAATCAGAATCGAGTAAAATGGATTTAAACAATCAGAAAACAAATGGGGCAGGTATCAGTTTAATACACCCCCACCTTCCCCAGACATCTAAAAAGTAAATGCTACGTCGGAATACTAGTTGTTAAATTGCTTCACGACCTCGCAGATAAACCATCCCATCGCCTTGGAGACGAATCTTCTAAACAAAAAAGCCACACATCCGTAAAAGATTTATTAAGTCTCCACCCTTTCGTGATCAAATTTCAATACGAAAAATATATACCCGAGTCAGACGGTGACTTTAATGCCTCCATAAAAAAAACGCCATGAAAAAACCCCGCGGTTCGAATAGTAATGAAAAAAACACGCCCATGCCTCGTAACTTCCAAACCGTCAGTCACGTGGTGGCGGGAAGCGTACGTAAAATTCCATGAATACTATAACAAGAGAAGGCGTCGCTCCGCCATCTCTTTCCACCTTCTTATCTTTCTGTCTAAGACAGCAGAAAAAACAGGATCGAGTAGAAATTGAGAATTAAGTGTAAGGTGGCGATGGAAAAGGACAATTTTTCCCGGAAGAAGACGGAATAGGAAAAGAAGTAATGAAAAAATACTGAACGAACTGGGAATTCGCACAGATGACACATGGTAAGGGATTTTCACAGCACACCCGGAAAATACGACTTAGCGGAGTAGACGCGCATGATTTGTACGGTACTGTTAAGATCAGCGGTGTCCAAACTATGGCCCGCGGTCACATTCTGCCCACCTAACGCTTTAAGCCGGGCTCAACATAAGTTCAACAATTAACGGATACAATTAACCATAAAATGGAAATATAAAATTATAAAAACGATATATTTTGTCTTTTTCCCTTTATTCCCATAAGAGATAAATACCTCTAAAACAAATCAGGTAATACTGACCGGCAACTAAACCCTTTAGTTTCCTTAAATTATTTTTTAACTTCGTTACTGACTGAGTGTGGCCCCAGAAGAGAGCGGACGTGAGCAACGTGGTCCGCTGTGAACAAATATTTTAGTTATGTAGCCCTCGAGACAAAAAGCTTGGGCGAACATGTTAAAGATGTACTAGAACATAATCTCTGTGGGCCGGATATGGATCAAAATTAGATATCGGGAAGGAGATGGTTCAAGTTGGAGGAGTTTTGCGTTCACGTGGTGTGGTTTCTTACACTAAATTATAGTACAGAGCTTATTTTCTAATAGAAATGCTGGGAAGAAGGGAGAATGAGTGGAGATAGAAGAGTAATACAAAGGACATCAAGTAAGAGACAGAAAGACAAGTTCTTAAAATGACTTCTCCTAAAATCTCAAACGATTTCCGCACTAAACGGACCTAAATGAAAACAGCAGACAAAAAAGCCTCTTTATCCCACTTCGCCTCTTCTCCCTTATTTTTCCTATTATACCCCAATATTTCCTCGTCCTTCCATGACTCCCACGTGATTAAGACCGTTTCACGCTTTGCGATTCCTCCTCCTCCTTTTATACCCATCTGGAAAAGAAAAATGACAATGCTCCGCCATTACCAACCCGCTTAACCCCCCCCACACACACATACACACATTGACGCAAGTCCGCAACGGTTGCTATGGTTACCACCAGTCTGCGAAACTATGTCAAGTATCGAGACAGAAAAAATAAATGAATAAATTAAAAAGTCTTGATACACGTTTTCCCTGATGAGTTATTAAAAACCTCCCTTTTGTGGGAGTTTTTTTATGGCAGAACAATAATGCGCGGCTGGGAAATTGGGGCTTGCTCATTTTAAGGCGTCGTTTATTACTGGATCGACTGATTTACATCTAAAATCATTATGAAAAAGGCGATTTAAGAATCGCCGCTGGAAGTTCGTCATTTTAACTCTTGAACGGAAAATTACATTCGATTTTTTGTTCGAGTAACAGGCGTTCTGTTGCATGGCAAACAACGTGCAGTTGCTATCCGCATTGAGGGATTAATACGTTTATCGGGTTGTACAGCCTTCTTCATTCAACTAATTAATGCCGAGTGTCGCTCGCAAAGGTTAATTACCAAATGATCATATGGAGCAGCTGAGCTGTCAGCAAAATTACACCCTAACGTTATTAAAATATATATGAGGTTTTTAGCCGCGTTTTTTAATCACAGAAAAAGGGTACTCATTAATAAAAGCGAAAGGAAATACGCAGCCTGTAAATTAAGCACATTACAGTTTAAAGATAACTTTGAAAAATCAGTAACCTAAAATAATTATTTCGAGAGATCTTTGGTAAATTTGCTCAATTCTTAAAATAGTAAACGGGAAAAAACTGGGATCGGATAAAACGTGAACAAATATCTTTTCTAAAAACATACTTCCAATTCAGAAATTGCAAACACCAACAGAACGGCCTTTTCTAAGCATCATTTCCATCCATCGAAAATTCTGAAGGCAGTTCAACTTAAAAAACATTATACTATAATAAAAAATTTAATATCAACTGAGGAAAATTATACACTGCGTTAGATCATATAATCTTAAAATATAATTAAATTATAATTTCATTAATTAATTTTTTATTTTATAATTTATATAATATAAATTTTTATAAGAGGATTTTTTTAATTCTGGTTAACTCCAGTATATCGTCATAAAATAATATGATTTCCTTTTCATTCTATATTTATCCTGTACTTTATGCAACCCAATCAACACCTGCCGCCGTGTTCATAGCCGTCCCGCTATACGGCTAGAATATATCGGCCGTATTCGAATTTTATATCAAGAGACAGTGACGCAGAAGTCCTTGACGTAGGCAAAATAAATTACAACGGATGAACTGCCGTTAAGCGGCCAACGTCTACGCCATCCAATCCTAGAAAAGCATATAATAAAAGACAATCCTCCGTAAAATGAAATTTCAACGACTGTTAGCGACTGGTTTGAATTTCTCAGACGAAAGACAAATCTCGTTTAAAGATGACGTCCCCTTTACGATCCGGCAATTCGAACCTTATACCGACAAATAAATTTTTAAAGCACCTTTCACCTCTATTTCCCGCCGCCATTATAAGATCCATGACTTTACGCGCTTGCATATAGGGATCAATGAAGTACGGATCGTCTACCTCCAGAAAGAGTTTACCGGTCAGTGAATGTGAAGGAGTCGAGCGAGATAAGGCAGTTACTGCCGGAAGAATCTGTTCCAAAAAAAATGGTAAGGAAGCCGTCCAGAACTTACGTTATAGGCTTCACAAAAGACTTCTTTTCCTCTCCTTTCTCTCAATTTCTGGTCTTTAGCCAACTTTTACCGTCCTCCTACTTCTGTGAAGAATTCAACCGAGGCTGATGACGCTAACCGACACGCGGATTGGAGGAAAGAGCGGTGCATTGGAGCATGTATCAAACCGTAATAAATCTTCGCTATTGGTCATCGTTAGATCGTATTATTACTTTACATAAATAATTAAAATGTAAAATTGCCATGCAAAATATTTCGTTGCCTTTTTATTAGTTCCTTAATGACTTCCGAGCTCGCCTTGCGGCTAGAATCCAAATGGAATCATATCCGCATTTCATCTACAGGGCAGCCCTCCTCAGTGCCAATCCACCGATCGTTGATCGTACATTCAATTGTAGGGTTCTTAGTAAATTTAAGTCAGCAAAAAATGACACTATCAAGATGTTGTTATACGCATATTTATCTGCATGCTTAATAATGTTAATATATGCTGGTATTAATGTTTAGTGCTGTATAGCTTCTCTAATTTCACGTGAGATCTCATTTTATCATATTTACGCTAAAAATGTTTGGATTAAATTTGTAATTATAAACTGGCAGAACTTCCCGTTGAATTTCAACGGATTTAGTGAATCTAAAACTTCTACCGTGTAACATGTAAGCATCGCTAGAATAAGATAGTACACAGTTTTAACCGTCGAATAAAGCAAAAATGAAGAAAGCCTGTTCGCAATTACCTATTCAGATGAGTGAAAGAAGAAAATTTTGCACTCTGAAAAATCGAAAATTACGTGTAAACTTATGGGAAAATAATTATTGAATTAAGCACACCCCACCCCCAAATTTTTTATCGCCATATACCCTATGTTATCCGCAGGATAAAATTATTTACCTATGTGATGTTTTGTGAAGATATCTTCGAAGGTTTAAAAAAATCACAATTTGTGGAAAATCTACGTCTCATTATTTGTTACTTATGTACGTAGTTTTAAAAACAGTTTGCTTTGGAGAACTCTATGCCACACTTTGTGTTTCTTTCTTCGCTACTTTAGTTTATATTAGGTATATATTATTTCTTTTATTTTATATTAGGTATATAGGTATTACTTCTTTTATTTAATACAGCTGAATTTTCCGTTGAATTTCAACGGATTTAGTGAAGCTACTACAGCATAACATACAAACTCTTTAAAATACCTATATAGTAGATACTTTTAAAATTACAATTAGCTTTTCTTAACAATTAATCATATTTGCTTGTAACAATCCGTTTCCGAACCTATTGCATTCAAATATAACGATAATTTTATTTCCTATCATATATATCACTTTCGCCAAATCCAGCTTAATTTCTTGTGTAATTATGCCTATGAAATGTTTATATTTATGTCTTGTAAGCACGAAACCCGTGAAAAATCAACGTACAGTTGTCCGTGATTGAACACTGACTGGTAAATGTACACCAGATACGTGAGCTTATTTATGTTAATAAACATTATAATGTAGAATATAATTATTACACTTAAAAAATGTAAGATTCCAGTATTCAATAGACGAAAGAAGGTTCAATTACTTTCATCAATCGTTATAAACGCTTCCTGAATAATAATCAGTATCTATTTACGTTGCTATCAATAAATATCGATCGTTTCGTTGTATAAACAAAAGTGCGAATCGAATAACGCTAAACCTTCGTCTATTTGTAAACTTCATTGAAGCTAACTGAATCGGAGGAAACAATGACGGCCGCCTTGGCAACGCCCGGAAAGAGTACGAAAATTCCTCAAAATTTCGAAACAAATAGCGTATTTCTAAAAGCCTCTACCGTGTAACATGTAAACTTCGCAGGAATAAGATAGCATAGAGTTTTATTCGTCGAATAAAGCAAAAACGAAAAAAATCGGTCGATATTTACGTATTCTGATGCAAGTCAAGAAATGAATTCATACGTGTTATCTTATGGAAAAATGTTAATCCCCTATATTGGCAGCACTGTTTAATCGCGGTTGACCAAACCTTGACCATTCACTAAGTTAGGATGTAAGGAAGAATCGTACCAAATTTGGTTATTCTAGCTTTTATCATTTAGGAGTTCCATGAACAAACCAACAAACACACGCTTCAAATTATATTATAGGAGATAATTTCTTAATTCAATATGTTTATGCACGCATTTGAATATAACATTATCTTTAATCTAGTTATTATGAATATATAATTAATGTGTTTCACCTGTGGCTTTGTGATCGATTTGCTATATTTTATTTAAATAGCGAAAATACTTTTCAATTTAGAATAAATTGAGCTTTAAAATCTCCTTATATATACTTGAAATAAAAAAACCATCCTGTATAAAAATACCGAACCCTAATAACAATTACAAGTAAATTATTAATGATCCTCCCAATCAGACGTAAGACAGTTCAAAATATAATAAAATCCGTAAATATGACTGTCGTTTGTTTAGTTATTCCGAAAAAAATACGACACGCCCTCCTATACCTTTTTTTCCATTTCAAAAGTGGTCGAACGTTTCGGTCGATAATTTAAAAACGTCCTCCTTTTATTCATACGACGACTGAATTAGCGTAATATAGATCGCCGGGATAAATGAAACGAGCATACCTAATTCGCGGACTCCCTTCACGATGCCTTTCATGTTAAAAAGGGGAAAAAACAGCCTCGATAAAAAAATAAACCATTTATCACGTCCCTTTATCGCCAAAGGAACGGCTCCAATCTTTCCATCAATCATCCCTTCCCTCCCCACCCAGAAAAAGAGAAAGAGGAAAAAAATCCCATTCCCCGGCGAAGGATCGGCAGATTTCCCTCCTTCAGACGGCTTTAAGAATTTAGCGGGCCGTTTAACAGCAAACGAGTGAAAGCGTTCTCCTCCCGTCTTTCTTCCTCGCCACGAAAAGGAAGAAAGATCTATATATATATATATATTGAGAGAGAGAGAGAGAGAGAGTATTAGATCCCTGCAATAATCGCTCCGATAAAATTCTCAAGAAGCAGAAGAGTGACAAACATAGGAAAGAATCGATACGTACATGGCTTACTCTACATTCGATAACTTGCTTTAAGTAAATTTGCCATGAAAATAATTCTACGTAATAAGCACGACATCTATTTATATAATTAAACCGAAATTACTATAAAGGAAACGAATATCTCAATTTTTCATAAAGAGATGTAAAGAAAGTATTTCTATAGGGATTACCGTATATGCTATAACTTGTTGTAAAGTCAATTTGACATGAAAATCACGTAATGGGCACAAACATTTGTATATATAATGAACGAAAAAATTATTAGAAAGGAAATGTAAAATCTTAATTTTTCATTTACTTCTTCATAAGAGATGTAGAGAAAGTATTGCTATGTCGGGAAAAAACGGAATTCGAGATTTCGATGAAAATGTACGTTTTATGGTTCCAACGAGTTTAAAACAGTATTTTTTCAATCCTTTCTCTCTGTAGCGTGTCCTACAGGCGCAGATATAGAATGAAAGCAGTTTCACATAATCTGAATAAATTTCGTATTTATATGTGGTGTCATCCGCAATGGAAGGCTCGCTGAAATGAACCGCATTACGCGACAATGGATGGTAGTTTTTTCACAAAACAGAGCATTACCTCAAAAATTTTGGAAATTATTTTAATTGAAATCCGCCCAGTTACAAATATAATTGTCGAAAACAATACCGCATGGGTCGTATTTCTTCCAATATAAGTAACTAAAGATGGACCAGAGACATTTTAATATATCGAGTTTTACACCAAGCTACTGCGTGGCCTAGGAGGTTACGGATATGATAAAACTTGTGTAATGAATGTTTCACCAATATTTTAATGCGTTTAATACAAATCATTACTAGAATACATTAACTACTTGTACTAAATAGTTTGCAATGGAGTACGCAGTCGTTAAGTTTCAACAGTTGACGATAAGTTGATATGTTTATCACCGAATATTCAAATTTACGCCAAATAAGTGTGAAAACAAGTTTCGTTGTGTAAATTATACACAGAAATACAGACAGAGAGAGAGAGAATAATACTGGGTGGAGATAGAAAAAGATGATTAAGAGATTCAGGAAGACAAATTATCACTCATAGATAAAAAAAGACACACGGCACCTAGGCGACGTCATTCTACACGCCCCTTCACTCCAAATTTTCTCCTCCCAGAAAAAAACTTATCGGGACGTCTTAAAGAACGCCCGAGAACGAGGAAGGAGGAAAGAAGCGGACGAAGACAGAAGCGAGATGGTAGAGAAACCGTGTTTGAAAGCTCTCCCCGATAGGAAGTGTGTTCTTTGGAGGGAGGTGAGGGGGAAGTGTGAGTGTGTGGGGGGAGGGGGGGGTGTTTAAAACAAAAGCTACCACCGTCCGCTTATGCCCCATCTTCTTCAAATGACCGGACAACTTTCTACGAGCAAACGTCCCTTACGGAAGCCCCACCCCATCCTCCCTCTCTCTCTCTCTGTTTGCCCTCCTTTGCAGAGTATTCTCTATCCTTTTCCCTTCCCTATTTTGAACGTTAACGGTCTCCCCCCCCCCCTCCTCTCTCTGCCTAGTTTACCTACCCCTTTCCTCAATTCCATTGTTAGTTCCGCCTTCATTTTCCTCCGAGTTTGCGCCATCAAGGGACTCCGAGGGGGTCTCCGGGGCTTTACTCTATCCCCATTCCCTCTTCTCTTCCTTTTACGTTTTTTAAGCTCTTAACGTTACGGTGACCCGTTCCGTAAGGTTTAATGCCTCGTACCTCCATCTACGCTTACAACCGCCTCGGCTATGACCGGGAACGCTCTCCTGTCTCGCCCTTGTCCCGTACCTAGCAAGTTGCACCCATAACGGTGTTTCCCCCGCCGCCTGTCTAAATTTACTTTTTTCTTGCTAATTCGACTTCCGCATAAGTTGCGCTCTCTCTCGGAGAAGAGTGGATAGTAAAAAAAGAAAAGCGATTACAAAAAAAGCCAGAGGCCTTTCGAAAACTAAAACAGAATGTCTATAAGCGTGGAGCTTTTGCTTTCGACGATGTCAGCGACAAAAAGGTTTCATTTTTGTTTTCCTCCATTCTTCCTCTCGCTAGGGTAAAGAGCCGTAAAACTCGAAACAAAATTAATCAGGATCCTAATGACGTCCATTTAATTTACCTAAAGAAACGGAAATAACGCAGGCATCCATTTGAAAAAATAAACGTAGCAAAGAAGTTTGTGATTTTTTTCATCGCTTAAATTATAAAAATTGTTCGTTATGCTCCTTACCTAACTGGACTTTCAAAAAAATCCGGAGGTTATATTTATGTCAATTAATTTTTCACGTTGTCTCATGAAACGAAAGTTCTCAATTTATTTATTTTTTCGTTTTTAATGTGTTTAAATGGCGGTATCACATCGTGATCTAAAATCTAATTGGGAAATACAAAATTTTACAAGATCCTTAATGAATTTTTCTTTCTTTTCATGTAAGTGATATTGTAAGACCCAAACGTCTGCGCTTCGAAATGTTATCCATAAATAAAAGGTAGGTATAGCAACTAAAAAATAACAATTATTTTTAATAAAGTCTTGTACGTAGTATCCCTAGAGGAGAAAATTGGGCAATTCAAATGTATGAGAAATGTTAAAGAATAATTTCCAAACATCCCCTCACATCCGTTGACTTGCAACAGATTGAAAATGAGGATTAGTATTTCTAAGTAGAGAAAACGCACGTTAAAATCCCACTCAATGAATGAATTAGCAAACAGAGGCTTTCAAATGGAAATGCTGCGATGTAATGTAATAATTTGTTTTATTTCTGTCGTAACCAACAAAATCTTTTGTGAATAGTGAAACAAACAGAGAATTATGCAAGCTAATTTACGGCAACTTTTCCAATTTAAGCAGATCTTTCATTTTTTGTAAACTAACGGGTAAATCACCATTTTCTCATTGATCCATCAAATGCTCCCTATACAATTTTATTCGCAAAAGATTATCGACTCCGGAGTCTTACGCCAACCCCCCCCCCCCTCCTCCCCCCCCTTCCCCCCCCAAAAAAAGTCGCGGATTTTCCCCTTTATTTCCCCCCAACTTATAGGATCTCCTCACCGGCGATCAAAAAAAAAGTCCTCAACTCACGCCAGAATACCCTTCCTCTTTTTCTTTTATACCCTCTATATATATATTTTTTTTTTATTATCCCCTCCAATTGATAGCGTTTTTCCTTTACGGAACCGTGACTCGGACATCCTTTTCTCTCGGCCACCTCTCTCCTCCTCCACCTTCCTCCCGAGTCTTTAAAGGGGCGTTTCCTTGCCAACAAACCGGATTACCCTCCGAAAAAATAAATATAAAATAAAATAAGAAAACTCCTTTTATACCCGTTTCGCCCTTTTCTTACTTCGGAATCAAGTCCGTCCGAGTCATTACGCCTTTCTTTTACCCTCTCTCTCACTCACTCTCTCCAATCTCTCCTCCTTTCCCCATCTTCTCGCCCTCTTGATGGCGAACGACCTCTCGGAAACGTGGATAGTGTGGGAACATGCCCCGATGCGGCAATGATGGTGAAGAGGGTGACTCCGAAATGGTTATAAAGGCCGTGTTTGAAGTGGTGTGCGATAAGGTCCAAAGTGTGCGTTTTCGCCCCTTTCACTCTCTCCTATCGTAACCACCACCCCGCGAGAAAAACCACCACGGCGCCATCTTCCAGGCCTCTTGAGGTGTCATCTAGACTTATCCGACGAAAAAAAACCAGATGAGGCCGCGTGAAGTTTTGCATTAAAGCACATCATATACGGTTTTTCGAGACCGTATAAAATGCGCGGCGATCTCATTTAACTCCATTGTACGCGTCTGAATATTCCACGGTATCGAAAATGTTACGATTTTTTTCCTCCACCATTTTATGAGACGCTGGATTTTAGAATGCCGGTCAAAATAAACTGCCGTCGGGATCATTTTATTCTTTTCCAAGATTACATCGGTCCCCGATGTTCTTTTGTGGATAGTATAGATGCTTTTCGTAATCACAGTTGTAATTTCAATAGTAGACCAAAGAAGAAAATAGATGTTCAAGTTTTAGAAAGTTAATTTCTGATGTATCTTTTTCCTATGCATTCGTGTCGTGTAGATGGGACCATTTTTCCTTAATTATAAAATCTTTTATATGCGTTCGTAAGATATTTATATATACCTATATATATATATATATATATCATCATAGGTAGTCTGTCCGTTGACAGGTCCGTGATTATTCATGGCTAAACTTGGTTCTCCATATACTCCTATTTTCCGCATATATATATATATATATATATATACCGTGTGTCTCAAAAAAAATGTATACACATTTTAATAAAGAATATCTATTCACGTATTCATGCTGGAATCAAAATTTTGTGTACCTCTAAGTTGTGTGACATGCACTTAAAAGTTGACGTTAGTCGAAATTCAAAACTGCAATACATCACCCATGTTTCAGAGCGTAATACAAAATTTCGAAGGTTCACTATATACCGTGTGTCTAAAAAAAATGTATACACGTTTTAATAAAGAATATCTATTCACGTATTCATGCTGGAATCAAAATTTTGTGTGACATGCACTTCAAAGATGACGTTAGTCGAAATTCAAAACTGCAATACCTTACCCATGTTTCAGAGCGTAATACAAAATTTCGAAGGCTCACTTGATATTCGAACAATGCAAATTCATTTTAAGTGGTACTGGAAATCCGAGAATGCGTGTGAAGTGTAAAGACAGTGGAGACGTGAATATGCAACTGAGTCTCCAGCACGACTAAAAATTTCAAGAACTAGTGATAAATATTAGACCGAGGGTACTGTGCAAGACGTATAGAAGCACGATCTGGAAACCTCGATCATCATGTGGAGAAAAATGTGCTATGTTGTTACAGCAATTCACACGATCACCAAAAATTCTGTAAGGCAATATAGGATCAACAGGGCAAGTGTACACCGGATTCTCAAAGTTGCTGAGTGGAAATGTTATGTGCCGAGGCTGTTATATGCAATGGTTGAAGAGGATCCTAATGGCAGAGCTGAGTTTTGCGATTGGTTTCAAAGGAAGGTGGATGAGGATGCACAGTGTGTGGACATGATTCTTTGGTCTGATGAGGCAACATTCAAGCATAATTGCGTGTAGTGTTTTTCTGAAAGTCCAACAATTCATGTGGTCAAGGCAATGGATTTACCAGGATTTACAGCCTGGTATGGTTTGTCATCTAGGGGTATTATGGGACCGTACTTCTTTGAAGGGACACTTATTGGTGCTGAGTACCTCAACAATCTTGAGGTATCCATTGTGCTCACCATTCTTCAGCTGTATGGAGATGATAACATTTACTACCAACAAGATGGGGCAGCCCCGCTCTTCCATAGTAATGTCAAGACAATTCCCCAGATCGATGGATAGGCAGAAGACGAATGTTGAGTACCCCCACGTTAGCCTGTTTTAACTCCACTTGACTTTTACTTATGGAGTTACATGAATGATTCAGCGTACACCACAAAACCAGTAACACTCCAAGAACTAACGCAAGAAATTGAATAGTCGTGCGCAGCCATCCCAGCAGATACCTTGGTGAACGTTTGTCACTCAGTTGTTCGCTGCTGCCAACAATTCGTAAAAGTTAGCGGTGGTCATTTTGAACATCTGCTATAGTTCGTAATGTGTCAAAAACAATTTCTTCTGCATATACCAAATTTCGACCTTTTATGAATTATATTATGGGTATTTTTTCTTTATTAAAATATGTATACATTTTTTTGAAACACCTTGTATTTTTTTCGTAGACAATTTTTTGTTCCCTCATGTCTCTTGAACGAATGATCGGATCTTATAGAATGTTACATTTTTTTAAAGATTATGGTTTGCAGATGGTGTTTAGCCCATAAACAATTTCGTATCTCATCTAGAAGCTAAACTGTGAATATTCTAACTTTCCAAAAGTAGTGGCGAGTGCGTTGGCCTGCTACCCTGAGCATATCCGTTGAAAACTTGCCAAAGTTTTTTCAATAGATCTTGCGGCCCCCTATTTGCGCGTTTAGAGGAGAGCACGCGAATCAACCCTCCATCCTTCGAAAGAGACATAAAGCCGTTGGTCCTCCTGGGTGCTTTTCGAAAAGAGTAGGCTAATGCCGGTACCGGGTTTCTTATCTTATTTGATGTGTGATTTAAACTGACGATCCTACAAACGCTAGAGTCGTCTGAAGTCACAAAGTTGAACAAATCATAAACTTTGAAATCAATCATTGTAAGAAAGCGACTGAGGTAAATTATTTATGTTCGTTATTTTTCACTGAATGTTATTCATTTTCGCACTTAAAAGATGGAAACAAGTAAGAATTTTTAAAAAATTCAAAAATAAAATCTTTTTGCTTTATAAAATAGCCGGCCTTAAAAGGATAAAAAAAGAAAATATTCAGATTATTTGTTCGTTATAAAAGAATTGGGTGTCATGTACTTGTCATTACTATAACTTTACATATCATTTACGTAATAATCTCTTTCCATAAGCTGGAGTAAATGGATTTTGAATATAAAGTTAATAGCAAAATACATTTTTTTAATGAAGTTCAACCTTGAAAACCTATAAAAGCGAAATTATTACGTAAATGATATGTAAACCAAAATCTTTTATAACGAACAAATAATCTGAAAATTTTCTTGTTTTGTCCTTTTAAAGCAGCCTAATTTATAAAGCATACTCTCTGGTCAAATTCATAATTTCTGCTTTCTCCATAAAGAATTTTTAATACTATTATTGATACAGTTCAAACCATCTTGCACTATGCGACGTTTGGTTAATGACTTAAAGCATAACTGACTCAACGTATTTCTTAGATACAGCGAAATTGCATTTCATGCAGCAATTACTAAACTTAAATGCCTGTTAATCATTAAAAATTCCAAACTTGGAGATCTCTTGAAAGTAATTCATGTACTAAAATTCACATAAATTATGCTAGTAGTTAGAACTAATTGAGTAAACTCATTGCTTGAAAATTAATTGTTAAATTGGTTAAATATTGACATGGTAAAATTATTTAACATCAGACATATTAAAATATCCTGCTTTTGTAGATTTACAACGTTAATCCTTTTTATAAAAAATATAATATAATTTGTATTTATCGTAGCATAAAAAATTAAAATTTCAAGCCAAGTAAACCACATCAAACTACAATGGGTCACTGTAAAAAAAAAAACTAGTCCATTTCCGAAAAATGATACATTTTCGATATAGAACTTTTAATAGAGGGAATGAGGAATCGCGTTTATTTACGTAAAGCGTTAAAAATGAAAGGCCATACCGAGAAACGATTTAGAGGTACAGAGAGAGACGGAAGAGAAAGACTAAAAAGAGTGAGAGAAAGAGATGTGAAGGAAAATGGTCGGAAGGCAAGAGAAGCATATCAGAGAGAGAAAGGGGTAGATAATAACGAATGAAATAAAGAGGGAGGGAGAGAAATGATAAGCTGAGAGCAGAAATTGTAGAAAATGGAGAGGAAGAAGATGTGAGTGGGGAAAGAAGAGATAAAAGGCAGGAAATAAAAAGGATAATGAGAGAAGAAGAGAAAGAGGCCAGGACAAAAAATCAGATGGCGAATAAAAGCGAGGGAAAGTGGAAGAAAAGAAGTGAAATGGAGAGAGAGAGAGAGGAAGAGACATAAAAAGAGAGAGAGACACTGGCTCAAATGACTTCACATTGCCTCGTTACTTTTAGCACCTTCTTATTCCGTACCTTTTAAAAGCGAGGATGGAGGGGTCACCTGCTACTCACAAATGGCGCATCGTCCTCTCGGTATCCAATCAACAGATACGGACCAAGATAGGGGATGAGGGAAGCCATTAGGAAACAATCGACGTCGGTTGCATGGCGGCAAATGAGCGAGGAACGAGGGAAGGATGAATCTGAGGGGAGGAAGAGATTGCAAGATAAAGAGAGAGAGAAAGAGAGGCCCGAGTAAATTAGGCATCAGGAAAAGGAAGATGAGAAACGTAGAGGGGAAAAAACAAGAGGGAGAGGAGATAAAACTTTTTTTTAATGGAAAAAAAGAAGAGAGCAAATTACGAGGGCTATTGGTCCGTTCGAAATGAGGAAGGAATGAAAAGGAACGGAAGGGATTTTGTTATTGAGCTGTTTTTTTTTATTAATGCATAAACCTAACGCTGAGGAACGTAAACAACGCGATCCGAATTACGAGGAAATATCTTTCTTGGTCGGATTAAATTAACTCGTCAAATCCTATGGAGTGTGAATTTCGTCGGTTTTTTCGAATGCGCAATAAAGTGACAGGATGTTTTCTTGTTTATTTTCATGGGATATTTAAAAGAAAAAACTTTCGGGATTATTTTGAGCTTCTTTTTAGTCGCATTCCCTATGATCCGCTGAGAGGCAGTTTCTCGAACTCTGATATTGTCTAGGTATGTCGCAGCAAAGACTAATAACTGTTGTGAGCTGTTACACGTAGATCAAAAGGTTTGGTGCTCGAAATGCTCATTCGCATTATAAATATAGGGTTTATTTTCTTGAAATTAATATAAGATATTCTATCTCTATTTCTGGAAGATTTTCCTTGGACTTTTCGTCTAAATGCCAGATTTCAAAAACATTTTTGGATATTATATACATTACTTATCACTCAAAATTTGAAGGTTTACTTGAGCCGGTTTACATAACATTTTTAAGTGTAGGACAAAACCCCAAAATATCTTATTATAATATTAGTAATTAAGTATAAGTTTATATGTACTTATATTTACAACACGGAGATGTTCTGATTGGGTTACCAGAAATTCTAGAAATTTTAAATGCTTAACATTTACTTTAAACTATAAAAGAAACAAGTTTCTTTTTCTACTTAATAATAAAGCAACTTCTCCGTCAGTAAGCATGAGAAAACATTATATCAGTTTTAAATTTATTTGGCTTAAGTCATGTTACATCACTCTATCTATTCCATAAAAACATCACAGAAGCGCTTGCGATGAATTCGTTTTATTTAGTTCGGCGTTATTAAAAAGTCTCTTAATTATCTTCTTTTTATGAGGCAAGGAATCCAATTTAACTCTGCTGAGTAGTTTTACCTCTAAATTTATTTTTACCTTAATTAAATTTCCTAGTTCAAATACAAAGAAAATAAAACATAACCACAAGTGCACTAGTGCCTGCATTCTTGACGACTGGATAACTTGTTTTATAATTAATTTTTTATAACTGTGGAAGAACGGCTCCCTGGAAAGAGCTATCGAAAAAACTGGAATAAGGAAAATTTCTTAAAGAATTTTTTTATCGATTATCCCAAAAAACGTAATCTGGAGAAAAATCACCTAATACAAATAATGTCAAACAATATTTATTTAGCTTACGTAATACCTTTAGCCAGACCCCTTAACTCACAGTTACCACGCAGCATCCAGAAATGTGCAACGACCTTTATTTAAAAGCAAATCATTTTGGAGCTACTTTTCATCTCCTTAAACAAATATATTTACCAAAATCTACAATTATTATTATTAGTTTTGTACGACTTATTTAAATTTACATTAAGGTATACCATTAATATATTTAGCTATGACCGTTAAAGAATTATTTTGTAATGTTCATTAAATCAAATGGATTTTTTTACACAACCCTAGAAAAGGAAATTCACCAAACTCGCCTTACGTGGCTCATCTTACCAGATTAGAATCTGAGGATGTTTTTCTTAAAAAAAAAAAAGCTTAATTGTACATGATAAAAAAGGACGATACATTGAAAAGCAAGAAATTATTTTCTTTGTTTTATCGAAATATTGATATGAGAGCTAGTTCCTATGTATATTTCAGCATATAAATTCAAAGTCGGTATAAAAGACGACTTTTTTACGGGCATGTGAAAAACAGAAAGTCGCAACAATAAACTCGATAGTCAATTTTATTACATTACAGAAGCTTAAATATTCGTTCAAAATTAATTGCACCCATGTAGAATGTAAATATAGATGGGCTATTAAAAATAACCTGTTTGTGGTACAATGTTCACAACTATAGAATGGCAAAATACATTGGCCCCAGCAGCATAATATATTTCTCAATCCATAATGGAAAGCAAACGACTCCTATTGAACAGAAAGATTAAACTCGGGTATACTGGGAACAAATACGCGAAAAGCCTCGAAGTTTGTTTAAAAATAAGGGAGATGCAGAAGCAATTCTTTTGAGGCTCGGTATTTAAATATATATTATAATAATAGAGACAGAGTTTTTCCTTTAAGTATGAGTTTCAGATAAAAAAGTGTTATAAATACTATAAATAAGTAAATATAATCTCCTGAACCTCATTAATTCGAAAATTAAAATTTATAACGAATCTTAAAGTTAAAATTAATTCATACGATAATAATTAATTCGTTCAAAAGTGTTATAAAGTGTGCCATTAAGATAAATGGCTGAACTCAAAGTACGATGTTACAATCTGAAAGCATGCACCGAGTATCGCGACTTATGTGCATCATATTTTTTGTGTTCACACAAAAGGCATTTCCTTTGGAACCGAAATCTATTTGTTGATGTTTGATGTACTGTTACAGGAAATTTTCTCCCAGACAAGCTATATCCTGAACGTATCATTATTACCTCGGTACTGAGCACTAATTCTTAACAGGTACGGATAAAATCCTAGTCCTTCAACGCAAATACCCACAGCAACCTAAGTATACGTACGAAATCCTCGAAGGGTTACATCTGAATATTCCGATCGAATAGCCGCGACAGAAAAAGTCATTTCCTTCTTCACGACTCTGTTTAAACATGAAACTAGAACGTTTCTTTTGTGCGCGAGACCTTTCTTTTCCAGTTTTGAACTTGACTGCGACAAGGGGAACTGATTTTTCCGAAAGGTCAACTTCGAACCGGCACGTGAAACGGAATTTGTTTAAGCGCATCGGCTCCGGGAATAAGATAGTGACCCAAGAACCTTTGGAGAAGGTAGCGCTATCTCCGGCGGATCGGTGAACCAAGACCTTCGATTGAGTCAAGAAATGTAGAAAAAAATTTACGTGTCAGCAAATCAAATCAGGGACCTTCTCAAAATGGGCTGGATCATCGTCTATTCCGCGATAATAAAAAAAATAAAACGTGAAAATGATTCGAGTAGTAAAAATTTAATATTATCCTGGATCAAATCAAATCAAAGCTGGGAGAGTTTGCCAGACACGCGAAATTTTGAAAAGGTAAACTGAAAACCCTAGATGGGCATATCAAAATCAGGCGCAAACATAGGAAATTTACGAATACGATTAACTGAAGTTTGAAATACATATGGATGATTTAAACATTGACTGAAAAAGTCTCAAATTTATTACCCGGCAAAAGAGATTCTTAGGCGCACTACTACGTGCGTACATCCGAAAGCGGGTCTCCGGCAAGTGGGAGACCAGGGTTCGATTCCCGATCAAGTTCAGAATTTTTCTCTTTCTCTATCTTCACATTTATATCCGAAAGGATTACATTTCCTTCTACTTTACATAAAAAATATTATTTTTTAAAAATTATTCAAATGAGCAACACGATTTTTTCCTAAGACTTAAAAATACTTCAAACATTCCATAATAAATCAACATCGCAAGAACTTTCTCGAAGTTTACAGAAAAAACGGAGGAAGTCGCATGATGAAATTTAAAATGAGAAATAAAAGGAAAGGGCGATATCAATTCAAATGGGAGAATTCTTAGACCGACCTTCCGTCGATTCTGTGAAATCCCCATCTCATGAAAGGCAAGAGGGGAAAGAAATATGCAATGAAAACTCGCTCTTAAATGAAATCTCCAACTTGCGACGGCGCTACGTATTCAACCGTTGGAGCTCTACGGATGATTTACGATTCGGGTGCACGACGACGTTTGAGAGAATTCTGTCTGCACTCCAGCCAATACGATTTCAAAAATCCTTCTAGAAATAGCTAATGGAGATTTTTTTTTACTTTATTTCTTGCTAATACATAATCTCTCGAGATGTTTTTTTCTCTCGAATGACGCGCCGATCAATGTGAATGACGTAATGATGTCATTCGTTTTATATTCGGGAACCTTATCTTGGAATTCATGAGAGACTATTACGTTTCCTAGGTTTCGGAAAACAGCTTCAATGGGAGATGGAAAAAATTCCGGTTCCTAGTGGAAGAAACTTGTCAAAGAGGTAACTTAGGTAATGCGGGTCCTAATTTTTTCTCCAAACCATTGAACTCTCGTCTATAATTATAATTCCGTTAAATAAAGCACTCGATTTAGAAATTGATGGCAAATGATTTCACTTTAACCGTTTATTTGAATTTTGAACGTCCAACTATGTCGTGCTCAACATTACAGAACTAAATGTCCTTATTTAATATTACCCCATCATATTAGATATATCAACTCGAATATTAAAATCGATATAGCAACGGTTTATACCTTACGTAGTCACAACCAAACCCTTTAGTTTTCCTAAGTTATTCTTAAACTCTATTTTCGACTAGGTGTGGCCTACTAAGGGGGCGGAAGAGTTCTACGCGGATCGCGATCAGTTCAGGAATGTATAATGTGGCCTTCAAGCCGAAATGTTTGGGCATCACTGCTCTACGAAAAGTGCCTTTTTATAGTTGCTATACACTAACTCTGATTCGCATTGCATATTAAAATGATGTTATTCATGATTAATTTAAAAAATGTAATTCTTTACGCACGGAAACAAGCAGGCAACGCCTGAAAGGCATCATTTCTTGTTTTTGGGATTTCTTGTCACCTACCCTACCCACCACTCAAACACCTTAATTTTAATTGGCCCCGGTGAAAAATAAACTGATATTTATACATACAGATACACTTGGAAGGAATAAATCAAGTCGCCTTGTTCAAAAAAACAGGATCGCAACTTTTTTTGCAACCTCCCCGTTCCCTTTTTAATCCTGAGATGAAATATCGAAAATATGTATTTTAATCACCGAAAAAGTCGGCGGAGTTATTAAAGCCATGAATAAACTTTCATCTTACAACACCGTATCATTCCAACACCTCCCTCCTACCTCTTCCATTCCCAACTCTTGCTTGATAAGATTACGTCATCTTTTTCGCCTCTCATCTCCTACCTTTCCCTCCTCCTCCTCCCTCCCTCCCACTCATCGCCAAAAAATTCCATCCGTTCATATCGCGACTCATTTGTCCCCAGATTGAGTTAACGCCGAGTTGGAGAGACAAAGATTGAGGCGGAAACGTGATGTGCTATTTCGGAGCGAAACTCCTCCGCGAGAGGCAAATAGGAGGAGGTGAAGAGGGAATAGGGGAGGGGGGGAGTGAAAATTTAAGGAGGGGTCCCGCGAGAGGTGGAGATGGGTGCTGAGAGTGGAAGGAGGATAGATAAGGGGAGATAAAGAGTAAGAAGGAGATAAGGACGGGGAGCGAGTAGATGGAAGAGGAGGACAGAGGAAGGGAAGAGAAACATAGGTAGGGAGAGATGGAGGTGAGAAAGAATTAAAGAAATGAGAGAGAGCAGAGTAGTGGAGAAGAAAAAAATGAATGGAGAGAAAGAGAGATAAAGGGAGAGAGAGGAATGAAGGGAGAGAGAGGAATGAAGGATGGAATAGAGTGGTGAAGGGAGAAAGAGATTAAGAAAGGAAGAGATATGAAAGGAGAAATACGGTGAAGAGAGAAGGGAGAGAAGGATGAAGGGAAGGATAGAGAGAGAAAGGGAAAGGAATGGGTAGAGATATGAAGAAAGGGAGAGAGAGAGAGATGAAGGGAGAAAGAGATGAAAGGAGGGAGATATATGAAGGAGAAAGGAAGGAAATGGAGGATAATAGACGAAGGGAACGATGCAGAGGTAAACAGGCGAGATGATGGGAGGAGAGAGAGAGATGTGAAGAAGTAAAAAATAAAAGAGGAATGGATAAAGAGAGGGAATTGGAGAGAGAGAGAGAGAGAGAGAGAGAGAGAGAGAGAGAAAGGGAGTAGGAGAAAGACTGAAAGAGAAGGGAGATGAGAGAGAGGGAGAGTGATGAAGGGAATGAGGCAAGGAGAGGGAGATTAGGAGGGCGAGTGAAATGTGGAAAAGGGAGGGAGAGAAAGGGAGTAAAAGAGAGATGGATAGGAGATGGATGGGGAGGGGAGACATGGAGGGGGAGGAAGGGCGGAAGGAGGAGGGGAAAATGAGAGGGAGATTGTGAGACGGAGTGAGTGAGAGAGAGGGATGGAGAAAAAATAGGCACATCATCTGGTGAGAAATTGGAGACCTTTTAACGGGGCCAAAAAGAAGGAGATGAAAAGGCAATTATATTTTCCCCGTCCCGACCCATTGTTAGCCTGGGAGTCATTTATCTCTCCCCTCTTCCCCCCTCTCGCGAGAAAAGGGGGTGGCGCCGAAGAGAAAAAAAGTCGGAAAAAGAGAAAGATATAGTCTAAGTCGTTAGTAAGTAACACCCGCTCCACCCCCCCGATCCCTTATCCTCAATAAAGAAACCCCCCATTGAAAAATTTTGTCACTTTCATTTTTTTCCCCTTCCTCTAGTATATTTTTTTTTATATGGGATGAATCCCGCGAAAGAAATAGGAGATTTTTTAAGAAAAAGAAGAGTTCTTTTCGAAGGAGAAGGGTGATAGCGACCCGCCGAAGGTTGCAATTATGAAGGCTCGCCCGTGGGACAGGACGCGTAAAAATCTATCGGGAATTGGGGGAAAGGGGGAAAGATGACGGGAATAATGAGGATTGGAGGGTTTAAAAAGGAAGGGACGATGACTGGATATATCAAGATGGAAGGAAGGAGACATAACGGAGATGTTAGAAAGCGGGATAGGCTGGAGGAAGAAAGCTAAATGATAATTAGACGGAAAAGTTTTTTCACGTACATATGTGCATATATACGTATATTTACGGTCCGAGCAGCTACGATGAAACATTTCATAAAATTCGTGGTACAATTATGATAATAAAATAATAAGATTTTAACCTACAATCCTTATTTATGCTTGATTTAAACTTATATAATACAGTAAACTCCCGATTTACGAACACCATACATTCCTGAAAATTGGTGCGTAAACCGAAAATTCGTAAATCGGGAGAGATTTTCCCATTAATGCAATGTCAAAATCATGAAATGTGCTCGAAAACCAATTATTTCTCCTACGCGTACAACAAAAAGGAGAACGGTACAAATTATAATAGATTTTAAGAAATACGTTTTAATCATAACTTATTCATTCGTTGAATTTTGCGTCATTTTCCACATTAAGCGAAAGTTGGAGGTAGAGCTCTTACGGATGTGAGGGCAGATTAGCAGGCGTGATGCAACTAAGGGAGTCTGATGCGAAAGCCTTTTCATTTTCTCATATTTTTCTTCATATTGCGGCGGTCATTTTGAGGTCATAAGTCAAATTTGTGGCGTAAAAAATCTTGTCCGTAACACTGAAAGTTCTTAAACAGAATATTCGTAAGTTCATAACTTTTAGATAACTTCCAATTTAAACACTAATCCTGCCCACCGAAGCATTGGCAAATTACAATAGGTAGAAAAAATGTTGCCAACCCCTTATCGAGGATAATATTTTTTCGCTATGAGGCATAAAATTAGGATTGGAGATTGCTTGATTAATTAAAGCGAAAGTCTAGTGGAGCTAAGTTATGAAACATCGCTTTCCAAATATGAAATTAAGATAATATAAACCCATTCAACCTTATGGGACTTTACAAAAAGTAAAATGTGAATTAATTAAAAAATTAGCGCCTCAAAATGGGGTAATGTAACTAAAAAAAATCCTCCGTGGTAGCCAGGACAAAATGAGAAAATTTCCTTAGAATGCATTTCCTCCAGCTGTCGCATCTTTTCCGGGACGAGGCCCAGTTACCTAAAAAAAATTACTGTTAAAAACTTCTGCTATTAATCCAAGGCAGGAAGTGATATGATTCGCCATATGCTTTCACCGACCTAAAGTGATTTATTCAACAAAATCAATCAAGAACTTAGACGTTTACTGCTTTCGACTATTAATGATCAAGTTTTTATGAGCACGCCTAATTTCCAATATTTTCTTATCGGTAAATAAAAAGACAAATTAATATACGAAAATGAATAAATGTCAATATTATACGATATATTACATATCGTTATCATTACCTCAACTTTGGAAGGCATTATTAATAAGAAACCTCATTCAGTCACTTCCAGAGAGTAAATCTATATTTTCTGAAATACAGCAACGACTTCATTAAATGAAAGGATTGAGAAGGAGAAAAATTCTGAACTTGATCGGGACTGGAGAATGAACGGAAAATTCGTTCGGCTTGGAAGATCAGTCCGTTAAAGCACCTACCCGGCAAGCGGGAGACCCGCGTTCGTGTCCCGACCAAGTACATAATTTTTCTCCTTCTCAATCTTCACATTTGTGATCAGTACTATGCACACGCGTATATAAGTTAAATTTCCGTCATTTTAACTCTTCTCCATTAAATTAATTTCAGATTTAGATTACAACGAAAAATAACGTAATAAATAAGGTTGATTTCACTTCAAGCTATGTTGGCACAACGTATAATTACTGCACTCGAAGAGAAAAGAAAGGGAATAACAATGGCGTATTAAGGTCAAGGAGGTAAACAAGAAATGCCGAGCATAGCTTGATAAAAAGCGAGGTTTAATTGACACGAAGACGGAGAAAATAGTTGGGATAGATTTTTGAGTGCGAGAGAGAGAAAGAAAAAGTGCGTTGTTGAAGTAGGTATTTGAAAGATACCGTAAGAGAGAAAGCAAAGGGAGAGATCATGGACAAGTTGAGGAAATACTACAGAAAGGCTATTTAATTTAGTTAATAAAAGAGAACAAACAACCATAACAATATTTATTTGCGCGACCTCGTTCTATTTTTCTATTTTCCAAGAAACCCGAGGTCGGATTTTGTTATTCTCCCTTCTCGTCGAAAGAAACTGCCTCATTAATCACCAGCTGACGTCATTTATTAAGCTCGAGCGCAAGTGATACAAAGGCGCTCGATCGGCCGACCAGTTGAATCGATATGCGTAAATCAATTTTTCTTTTGAGAACTTGGGAAATTTAAATGAGCGACATTTCTTCGAGAAAACTTTTTAACTAGAAAAAACTTTCGTATATCGGAACAAAAATTCATTATGCGGCCATAAAAAAATACCCCAGAGGTCGAACCAATTCCTTTCTCTTAATTGTATGCTGTCCCGAACTAAATTTCAATGCATTACTCGAATTTATGTACAAGAAACACACCGGAGGTGCACCAACTTTAGGCGTTTTTACTTGGAAGTAATTTAAAAGAAATTATTATAAAAAATGTCGATTATACCTTATTCTATGACATCCATACGGAATCAGTCCATCTCCGTATAGGATTGCAGAAAGGAATACAAAAAAATGCGCAACGAAACCGTGCACCAATCGCGTTGGTCATATTCCCCTCCACGCAAAGCGCAACCAGAAAAACCTGAAAAAAACACCGAATAAAAGCATCCAGAATAAATATATATATATATATATATATATATATATATATATATATATATACATATACTCTCCCAAAAAGAACCCTACTTGTCCTGGCCCAGCGACGGCGGAAATAACTTCTCAATGGAGAAGTTGAAAACCTGATAAAATAAGACGCGAAAGGAAGCTGGAAGTGGGGGAGAAGAGAGAAAGAGACAGAGTAGTAGAGAGAGAGAGAGAGAGAGTTTGAGGGAAAAGGAGGCGAGAGAGAGAGTGAGGTTAGAACAGCGTGTGTTTTGTAGCAAGGTTGAGTGGGTGTCTTTGTGAGGGGTTGCTTCAACAAAGGAGACGCCGAAGAGAGAAGATTGGAAGAGAGAGGGGAGAAAGGATTGCAGGAGAGTAATGGAACGGGAATAGGAGAGAGAGAGAGTTGAGTCCTTCCAGACCCTCCCCCTCCCCGTTCTTCTTTACTCTTCCCCACTATTCTATCATCCGAAAGGATCTTTCCCCGTCGCTTGACACCGTAGCCATCTCACGAAAAGGGACGAGCTAAAACATACTTTGAGGGACTCCGAAATACGTTGCATATGCATTTCTACCCTTTTAGACAACACGGCCGATGCGAACACTATATCTCGGCGCTGAGCTCGTCTCATCGCAGAAATTATCTCCCGTCCGGAACTCCCTCGTTTACTAGCGGATATCTCGCTTAATAAACTGGATAAACATGATATCTCCCCGTTATTTTTCTGCCACGATTGCTCAATTTTATAATGAGGATCGCAATTTAAAATTTTATAATTACGTCTAAGATGGTATTAAAACGCATAAAATTCCTTTTCAATCTTTTAAGCTTGGGTTAACGAAAAAAGGAAAAAGAAGTCTACATAAATATTTACCCTCAAAATTGCTATTATAAGCTAATGTAAGGATCATCAGGGTTCCTGGAAGGCCATCACGGCTACTTTACAGGTTTCGGTGTCCATAAAATCTCCACCGAACACAACTTCTCTAGATTATTCTGTAATTATTTCGCATACAAGTTATATGGGCATTTCATGCCATTGAATAGGAGATAAAATATCATTCTTCCTATAAAAATCGGTTCAACTTTAACACTGTTTGAATAACTTAAATGTTAAAATTTCGTTTTTACGTTCTCCATACGTAGTCTAGAGAAAGTATTGAGATCACGAAAAAAATCGAACTCGAGATTTCAACGGAAATGCACGTTTTGAGGTCCCTAGAACACGTTTAGACTATTTTCGGAATGATGTGTGTGTGTGCGTGCGTTTGTGTATGTGGGGATGGATGGATGTGATTGTGGGCGTTCTAACTCAAAAAGTATTTGCCATATTAATACTAAATATCATATATAACACTTTAGCATGAGCACAAAGAACTGATTAGTTTTTGGACAATATCGGTTAAACGGAAGTCGAGGTTTAATCGAAACCCGATTCGGTGTTTGCTATATTTCTCCGATAATACGTCACTATTGTATACATTGAGCATTGCAAAAATGTAGAAAATATAATTTCCTACATCTTTTATTTCAAACAATTTTTCATAGCAGTTATTTTTAGGAATTATTTATAAATAATCGGTGTTTTCGGTTTCCGTCAAATATCTCCTTAAAAACGTCGTTATTGGTAATCTTCATGAGGACCAAAGTTGTAGAGAATTATATTTCTTCCAAGTTTCGTTTGAAACAAATTTTCGTAGAACCATCCATTTTGAAGATATTTAACTTATTCGAAATTTCCCGTATACACCATGTAGCGGTGAATTCTGTAAACATATTCCAAATATACCTAATTTACGGCAATAAGGATGACTGTATTCTTTTACGATAGGAAATAATAATTTTGCCTTATAATGCAATTCATAATAATTTAAATATCTATACACCAAATATGGAGAAAGTCGTGTTGGCCATATCAGATTTTATAGGAATACTTTCAGCACACTTCACTCTGGACCTACCGTAAAGCTCACTGTTTAACTTTTCACTATTACATTGCTTCAAAGTCTTATGCAATTTAGTTACCATTTTCAGTTCAATTTTTGCATAAAAATTGTAAAAGTTAATTTTTACTTTCCTCCTATACGGAACAGTAATTAAAGAAATAATCATCCCTAAAAATTATTTATTCAACGAGTAAAACGTGATAAATTAACCCGCGGCGGAAATTATTCAGTGGAAAATTACACAAGCACGTTATTGATCGGATAGCGGAAATCAAGTTTCGAGTTACATACCGTAGTCTTCCTCGTAGACTATGGCGACTTTGGTCCAATTCAGGAAGGCCATGAGAACCTGAAAGGCGTGGTTCATATGCTCCTGGGACGGATGGAGATTGATTGAGAACTCCTTGAAAGCCGGTTCAATGACCACCCGCGCCTCCAGGTGCGGAATGTCCAAAGCTTCGCAGATGGACTGTATGTGGGCCCCTAGAAGAGGATCTGAGGGACCGAATATCCCTTGGACCCCGAATTCTGTTTGCAAGCTGAAAAGAAAGAATAGAGAAAGGTTATTTAGCCGGCGTTGTGCGGCTCCGTGTATTCTTAATATAATATAGGTTTTGAGGCAGTATAAATAATGGCACTATAATGATTACGATGGTTTTTTGGTAATCTTTTATCTGAAACAGTAGACCATTGGTTTCATAAGAGATTATTCAAGTTTTATTACGAGAAATTCTTACTATTTTGATAAACCAATACTGATGATGTTGATATACATAAACAATCTTTTATTTAATCTCTGTAGTATCATTCAACCATATATTCTACCGCTGCAATTTATTTTTTTTACTTTCTCCATACATAGTATGTGTATGTGCGTGTGTGCGTGTACGTGCGTGCGTGGGGGCGCGTGCGTGGATGGATGTATGTGATTGTGGGCGCTCTTACTCAAAATGTACCTGTCATATTAATACCAAATTTCATACATAATACTTTAGCATGAGCACAAAGAACTGATTAATTTTTGGACAATATCGGTTAACCGGAAGTCGAGGTTTATTCGAAACCCGATTCAGTTTTTGAGATATTTCTCCGTTAAAATATCATTACTGTATACACAATTTTATACAAAGATTACAGAGAATGTAATTTTCTTCAACTTTCATTTGAAACAATTATCCATAACAGTTATTGTTTATGAATTATTTATGAATAATCGGTTTTTTCAGTTTCCGTCAAATATCTCCTTTAAAACGTCGTTATTGGTAATCTTCGTGAGGACCAAAGTTGTAGAGAATTATATTTCTTCCAAGTTTCGTTTGAAACAAATTTTTGTAGAACCATCCATTTCGAAAAAAATTTAACTTATTCGAAATTTCCAGTATACAGGGCCACCACTATGTAGCGGTGAATTCTGTAAACATATTCAAAATATACGTAATTTACGGCAATAAGGAGGACTGTATTCTTTTACGATACGAAATTATAATTTAGCCTTATAATGCTATTCATAATAATTTAAATATCTATACCCCAAATATGGAGAATGTCGTGTGTTGGCCACATCAGATTATTTCTTTTTATACATTTCCCAATTGGCCCTATGACCAAACTGTAACAAATTTTTGATGATAATAATAAAGTATACAGCGATTCATCAATTTTTCAAAAGGTTAATATTTTTTACAATGTCACTCGCTACCTTTCTCAATGTTCATATACTAATTCAGCATTGAAATTCGAAATGGTATCAAAAGAATCACTTGCAATTCATGAACTCCAATTACATTTTTCAAAAATCTTCAAAATAATTCTTTCAAACGAATACTTCACTAAGGTGTCTACTTTGCACCAAAAAAAGATTGATTAGCATATCTGTCCGCGATTGCACACTACAGAAGTTAAAATTAAGTCAGTTCCAACGGCGGGACCTTTTCCATATTCAGTCAACCTCAGTACTCTAGAAGGGCAATTTCGGTACATACAATTCCATTCCACGCCGAAATAAGATTGATGCGAGGCACGGTCTCGACAAACTTTTATAAATAAAGCGCAAAGTCCTCATCCTTCAAGCCACTTCGGAAAACTAGAGCATTTTACTCTCCGGAATGACGCGAAAACCATAAATTTTACATTGGGCATCTTCTTTCTGTCGCAAACTACTCTGCAGACGACAGTGAAATATCGTTTCGCGATACCTAATAACTCATTTTGCCGTTCAAATTATAAATGCAAAAAAGCAAAAAATTGAAAATGAGCCACGAAAAAAAAAACACAGGGATGGGCAAAAAAAATCGACTGAGGTTATCTCAATTTTTCGTTAAAAAGTAATACAACGTATTTTTGAGAAACTTAGAATTTTACGCATACTATCGATGCCAGTAACATTGTTTTTCATTCATCGAGATCCCTTAATGGAAGGTTCCGATGTACACCTGTCGACGGAATGTATAATCGTATCCTGAATTATCAAATTATATAAAACGCCTATTCTGTCAATTGGTCGCTCTGTCTGTAACGCTTTTATGAAAAAACCGAAAAACATTTTCAGCTTTTTCGAGGTAACACGTACCATTACCATGCAGCTATAAAGACTTCCTGCATTTCAAAATTTAAAACTAGTGCGTTTTAAAATCTCTTTAAACTCCTAAATAAATATTTACAAACTTGTTATAAAATTAACACTTAACGAGGCCTTGAAAATTTACTATTGCCAATAAACTACAGCTTGGAAAACAAAACGGACACTGAAAAATCTCGAAATAGAAAATGAAATGAAAACGGCGATAAAAAAAGACAATTTCTCGGTGTTAAAACAGTGACCTCGAAACCACTTGTCAAAAAAATCCCTCCATCCTCTCATCCACTCTCCTCCCACTCCTCAATCCCCTTTTTCCTTCCTCTCATCCCACCAAAACATCACTCCTCCATCCTACCCCTTCCACCTTCTTGACCGAAGAAAAAAAAACAAACAAAACCATATATTCACTGAGCAACAAGAGTTGGATGACTCTCCGTCACCTCCCTACGAGCGTCCCGAAAAAAAAAACATTAAAAATCTGCAACACCGAAAATACTTTAGATTTCCGCCTCCGACAGAGGCGTCTGGCAGAGGAAAAGGAAGAGGAGAAAGAGAGAGGGAAGGGAGAGAGAGAGAGATAGGAGGAAAAAGACACCTTCATTAAGTCTGCCGCCGCTTTTTATTCTTCCTTTTATTTTGTCCCTCCGTGTTGTCTCACGCAGGGTAGATGCAAAAGATTCTGTCCCCCGACGCCCACCAACCCACTCCCCCTCCCCCACCTCCCTCCCCACCCGTTCCCCTTTCCCTTCTTTTATCCTCCCATCCCGCAGTCCTCTATCTTCCTCTCCTCCCTCCGAACTCCGCGCCGGCTTTGCATTTCCATTAACTCTTGGCCCAGAAGAGTACGTTTCTCTTTTTAATTACGAGCCAGCTGATGAGAGGAGGCGTCGGGGGAAAAGGGGGAGGGGGAATGGAACGAAGAGCAGGAGGGGGGAGGGAGAATGAGAATTGGAGGAACGAGATGAGTGGGAGGAACTGGGGAGGGGGAGGAGGGGTGGGGGGGGAACACTTTTCCAACCCCTTCCTCATTAACACCATCCCACATCTCTTACCCCTTCCGACACTTTTTTACGAATCTTTTTTTAATGATATTTTTGAGAAGAAAAGGATTCTTCCGTCTCGATCCCGCGTCCTTCCCGCACTCCTGTCCATTTATCAATTTCCGTATCCCTCATTAGTATGCGCAATTATTTTCGATTTTGTGTTTTATTTTCACTGTATCTCTCCTCTCGCTCTCAGGCTCCTCCTTCGATACGTAGCGCGGTTCGAAAAGGGATACTACGCTTTGACCTTCCTCTTTTGATCGTTTGAATGCGAAATAAAAAGAGGCGTAGGTAGATTCGTATGTCTGTCTGCGAGTTCGTGACTGTAGTTGGCATAGGGCCGTTATTTTGGTTTTTTTTTCTTTTTTGCTACCGCTGAAAGCTAAGGGATGGTTGCGAAATATTCGGACTCTTGCTTGGAAAATGTGCGAAGAAAAAGAATGCGGCGAGGTTTTCCTGTGTCGCGGTATCCCGTTTAATTATCCTAGAGGCACGGTACCTACGAATTCTTTTAGGTGATCAATCCATAGTTGTTAAGGCAGTAACGGGAAATAAAACTAGCCAAAAATAATTAAATTGAAAGTTTAGATATCTACCTAAAAAATTAAATCGTGGTAAACAACGAAATAAAATCACCGGATAAGTTAAGAATTGAATTGATGATAAAAATTGTAATTACCACCGATTTTTAACATTACGAGTGGATTAAAAATTATAACTATTCGTCAATGTACCTACGATATACCAGTATCACACATGCATCAAAAGGATTCAAATTATAAACGTGCTAGCAGAGAAAAATAAATGATATTTTATGAGAACAAACACGGTTATCGTTTGCCCGATATTAAATGACGTTGAAACATTGCATGGAAATTTACTTTTATGTCGCTCAAATTTATTTTACATTAAAACTATTTTTCGTATATTGGTGTCATCTTGTACTATTGTTTCTGAAAAATTAGTGTAAAATTTAAATTTATTTATAAATTTTAGATTAATACAAGATCTATCCACATCCTTATCAAACCTAAAACACCAACACGCCAATTTATAAAACAGTAAACACCGAATAAATTCTTCACCGATAAAATTATTCGACACTGATCAGACTTTATTCGACAAAAATACGGAAATTTATTGCAGTTTACTCCACTTCCACAGTGGACACTGTCGCAGAATAGGAAACGATTTTTTACTGTCACTATAAAAACAACCTATAACCATAAAAAAAGTTACACTCGGATGTTTTTCATCCTTCAAATATTGCATGATAAACTATATATTCAACACATGCACGCTCGTTCGATGGGCACATGCTGCGCACGTCTATACGCTGCACGAAAACTACTCAATTTTTCAAAACGCGATTTTCTTCGGCCCCATAATTTTCCTCGAGCACGCAGTTGTTGTGCATCCATGCCTCGCTGCACCCAGAAGTCAGCACATTAAGAAAAAACATTTCGCAACCGTACGTGCCGCCCTCGATGTTTTTGTCTCGAACAAGGACAGGAATTCGTTTCGCTTTATTGGTATCGTCAGCTGCACAGAGTATTAACGCAGAGATTAGTGACGATTTAATTCTCACTCCTTCGTCGCTCGTAAAATTCAGCCTTTATTGAGCATTCAACACGATAATAGCGAGGCTCGGTAACGGCTAATACGAATGACAAACGCTTAACGATTATTGCTTGTTTACATATTTATCGTGCGACTATTCGCATTCATAACGACCGAGTGCGGGTTTCTTTTTCTGCGAGGATGGTTGCTGACAATTATTTTCTGGATAATGTACCGCGATGCGAGGGTCTATTTCTCCGAACTATAATAAATTTTATCGCGTTAATCAGGGCGTATAGATTGAGGCAGTGGTTCTCAACCGGTGTGCCGCGACACATTACTGTGCCGCGAGGAAGGGACTAGTGTGCCACACACTCCGAATATATTTAATTTTTAAATTACTGTACAATAAAATTATACAATTATTGCTTTACCAATCGTAACAATCTAATATAACTGTGACTTTTACTTGTTACGCTAGATTTTATCTTTAAAAATCTGATGTGGCCAACACGACTTTCTCCATATTTGGGGTATAGATATTTAAATTATTATTAATAGCATTATGAGGCAAAATTATCATTTCGTATCGTAAAAGAATACAGTCCTCCTTATTGCCGTAAATTACGTATATTTTTAATATGTTTACAGAATTCACCGCTACATGGTGCTGGCGCTGCATACTGGAAATTACGAAAAAGTTAAATATATCCGAAATGGATGGTTCTACGAAAATTTGTTTCAAACAAAACTTGGAAGATATGTTATTCTCTACAACTTTGGTCCTCAGGAATATGACCAATTACGACGTTTTTAAGGAGACATTTGACGGAAACCGAAAAAACCGATTTATAAATAATTCCTAAACAATAACTGCTATGGAAAATTGTTTCAAATGAAAGTTGTAGGAAATTACATTCTCTATAATCTTTGTATAGAATTGTGTATACAATAATTATATTTTAACGGAGAAATATCCCAAAAACCGACTCGGGTTTTGAATAATTCTCGACTTCCGGTTAACCGATATTGTCCAAAAACTAATCAGTTCTTTGTGCTCATGCTAACGTGTTATATATGAAATTTTGTATTAATATGACAGGTACTTTTGAGTAAGAGCGCCCACAATCACATACATACAGCCATCCATCCATCCACACAGACATCATTCCGAAAATAGTCTAAACGTGTTCTAGGGATCTCAAAACCCCGTTGAAATCTCTAAGTCGATTTTTTTCGTGATCACAATACTTTCCCATTACTACGTATGGAGAAAGTAAAAATGAGTATTTACGCAGTGAAATTAATTTGGGGTGGTTTGGTGTACCGCGATGTTCTTAAGCATGCATAAAGTTGTGTCGTGGTGCAAAAAAGGTTGAGAAGTACTGGATTAAGGCATAAACAACTTAAATGAGTGTCCAAATGTATTGATTTCAGCACACCACAAAAGAAGAGAAACCCAGATAATGCTTTCATTTATGTTCCATTTGTTGATAGGCGCTTCGTTCTCTTGAGTATTTGCCTCTAACTTATTTTAATTTTGTAACAGTGTAAATCACAATCTTTTCATACATCTCCATGCTTGAACGGAAGCATGTAATGTCTTCGTTAACCATCCTTTACGAGTGATCTCGCTTATTTTACTTTTATTCGACCAATAATTCAATAATTGGTTCTGTTAATACAGACAATATAAATTAATCAATTCGGTGGTATTTTTAGACACAGCGAACAGTCATCATTCTCAGATTGCTATAAGATGAACAGCATACTTTTTAGATCGTTTGCGTGAATGAAGAACTCTTTCTCATAAAATTAACATATCCCATTAGTAAAATATAGTATGGCAAAAGGTGCGCATAACTTTATTGATATTAATAATGTGATTTACTGTATAAATTCACAGATTGTGACTCAGCAGTTAATTTTTTCGTCAGCTTATCTCATTTTAGATAATTACCTTCTAATTTTTAAGTAGCATTCATAAGAAAATTCGGAAAGTTAACTTATTGTTAGTTGCCCTTAATTGAGAAACGAATGCCAAAATGTCGAGTCAAGTATCAATGCTTTGGTCACTAATTTGCTACTCACTGGAATTAAATCGTAAACGGAACGTTTAAAGAGAAAATATTTATATGTAAAAGGTCGGTAAATTATATAAGAGCGTATATTATCTCAAATTATGTATTATGTACTTACATTATATAATTCAGCTTTTGCGGAAATTACTCTCTTAACTTAAAAACCATCTGACATTCCAAATTATTTGGGTCCACCATATTATTTTTTATGCACGAAAAATATACCTTAAGATTCTTTAGTAATAGAGATAACGGCCATACCATCTCTACGAGGAATGAAGTATTCAGCTGCTAGCGCTCATTAGCCATTAAATTCTCAAAATTGCCATAATTTGAAGCAACGTGAGTTATCAAAGTGATTTGTTAAAGGAAAATGATACATCCAATCAAGTTAGGAAATATTCAAACTAACGAACGTTAATTGCCTTATTTTTCAGAATTTAAGTAGTGTCATTTTGCGTTTATGAGCGTCCGTGTAAATTATTAACGATAGAGCGAAGTGAATTCAATGAATTTCGCCGCAAAACTGAGTGAAGATGAACTTTATACGATTTGGAATCAGTCCGTAAAAAAATGGACACCGAAATATGACCAAACGAATTGGTAAGTTACATATTATTCAGTGGCATCTTTTAAAATGATAATTTAATCAAAGCTGAGGGTTTGTTATCAACTTCCTGTAAATAACCTTTCTTGATAAACATAAATTCACGCATATTTATGCTGCATTATTTCTAATAGACATTATTTCTCATGTGAATATATAGCGAGTTAAGGCCAAAAATGATTTTTTTAATCAATGAAATGGTACTTCTTGCTGGGTGGTACGACACGTGTCATCATAATCTTAAATTTCAAAGAACCATGCAGGAAAATATCGTCAATATTTAAAATATCTGTACGAAACATAAATTACATTCTATGGTTAAAACAAAAGAAACGACCCATCCCAGAATATAATATACTACATACATGACAAGAATATTTTTTACTTCTCTCAGAAACCAAAAAACATTTTCTTAGATTATAAATATAATTCAAGATATTTACAAATGTATTCACAAAAATGCGGAAACCCCAAAATGATTTTCATTCCATGTATCAAAAAACTCAACAATTTATGAAGACGAAAATAAGTAAATTGCATGCCCAAATATATATAGAGAGAGACAGCGATGCTTATGGACCCTCTTTATTTGAAGACATTTTCCATAACTCTGACACGTCATACCATTATTTAAATTTAAAACGGAGATGTAAAAAAAAATGAATATCAACCGCATAAAGAGATGCGTCGGTTGAGCCCCCATACCTGTATCCCGGAAAGAAGGGTCTCCCTTTTCAAATTGGGTTTGAGAAGGTGAAATGAATTTAAATTCAAAAACTTCGGAGGAAAAGTTAACTCTCGGATGAACGTAGGAGAAACGTTCGTTAAGCCAAAACCTTCCACTAAAATACCGCATTAAGTTTAGTCATTCGTAATCCATCCGACCTAAATATCGCATAAGAGAGGAGTAAAAGAATAACTTTGAAAAAAATTCCAACATTAACTCAAACGGGAACGTAGAGTTCAGTGGTGAAAGTACTTCAATAGTTTTCACTGCTTAGTTCCGAATACTTCAAGTCGTATGTAAAAAAATTCATGCGTACACACTCGCGTTGCTTTGCGCTGCGGTAATAGCGCATTAAAAATGAAAGATAGTTTTATATTACTTTTTATACAGCCATTTAAATTACTGTAGTACTATTTTCAAGTCATGTGTTTAGAAATATTCCTTATATTTTCACTGCGATTTCTATAAACAAAATAGATATTACTGATAGATTACGTACGTTTTACCACTTGATTGACCTACCTTAAGATGACAATTCGATAAAATGAAAATACTTTCGAGAAGATTAGAAATTTATGCAACTAAAATATTAAGGAGAATTAAACTCATTATCCAAAGCGTAATAATTCATTCATAAAAATGTAGACGAGGTTTATTCTAGAGCAGAAATTATAAAGTGTACATGTTATATATATATATATATATATATATATATATATATATATATATAGAACAAATTTCACGTAAAAACTTTTTAAATTTAGCACTCTCATCCCCATTATTTCCGATAACTTGCGCAGGAAATCATTCCCTCTTACATTTATCGGAAACAGCAATAATGATTAGACGTCTTCGAAAACCAACTTTAAAAAATATCCGGAAGAAAGCATCCCTTCATTCCCCTCCTCCTTCATGCGACAATTGCCGTACACAGGTTAAAATTTCCTGCTCGCTATCAACGTCAAAATCCTTCCTCTTAAGACACGTGCAAAAAGCTGCGTCAAGCTAAAAAAAAAAAAAAAAACGATTTAACCTCTTACATTCCCAACCACCGACACCACCCTCTCCCTCAACCCCTCTTTCTCTCAGTTACAACTTGTCCTTCATAACTCACTCCACTCTCGGGACAAAAGAGAATGTCTCTTCGGTCTATCTTACCTCCTCCTCTTCTCCCACCAAAACCCTTATTCTTCAACACCCACGCCCTTCCCCACCCATTCCTTTTTCCTTCCGCCTTTGTTCTTCCATTAGCAACTTTAGACTCCTCCCACGCCCTAAAGGCTTCCATACCCTCAACCTCCCCCCCTCCCCCCTCTCCTACCCTCCTCCATCCCGCCCGGCCACATCGTCACTTCGCAGTTGGAATTGTTAACTTGGTCGTCCTCCTTACCAATGCATATTAATGAGAGGGTGAGAGACGGGGTAGAGAGAGAGAGAGAAAGAAAGGGTTGAAGGTTGAGAGGGGGTGTTTTGGGGGGGAAGGAGACATGCAGGAGGAGTGTAAGAGAAGGGGAAGGTCGAAACGACTAAATAAAGCGTGTAGGGGTTGGATTTAGCGTGAACGTTGAGCAGCAGCAGCAGCGGCCGAGATGATGACGAAGGAAGTGGTGTATATACACGGAGAGTCATGTAAGACGTGGAGATACAGAAACGCTGAAGGAGGAATACATGTAAAGCCAAGAGGAGAGGAGGTGGGGGAAGAGAGGGAGTGACAAGGCGGCTGGAGGGGGGAGGAAGGGGGGGGAGGGGGGGAAGGAGGAGAAACGCTCGCCCGCGCCACGGAAACTATAAACCACCGGCCTGGATAAGAGATCTTATGGGACGTTAAAACGAGAGAAATTGCGGGAAGGAGGATAAGATGCTAAGGATCGGAGAGGAGTGGATGGAAATAAGTCAGGTGGAAGTTAAGTCGGCCGAATCGAGGACACGAACGACGGAGGACGAATAAAATAAAGGGAGGAGAAGATGGACTCGTTTTTTTTTTTTTTTTTTAAAGGTTTAGTCCCTCGGAATCAGTAAAAACGTCAGTGCCTTCCCTGACTTTATTGGTGGATTTTTTAAGTGAAACTGCGAATCAGCATCTCGTTCGATCAAGGTTAGCGACGGGATGAACACTGCATCTCACCAACGTCTCATTCGATGTTGCTTCAATTCTTTTGATAGCGTTTCAGGAAATATCCATTACATTCTTTATATTCTATGACTAAATAATTTGCATCATTAATCAATGCATATACCGAGTCATGGCACTGAGCGGACATTCCTAGAGAGTTGAATTTCGCAATAACGAATACCAATTGAACCGATAACTTCGTTGCAACGAAAATATTTTGAAAAGCTGACGAACTTCCCAACGCAGCATAACTCTCCCATTTAAGTACAAATACGTCTCTTGAAGTTTTATTCGTTATTTTAACAATTTTAAGATTATATCTGCCACCAATTAGGTTCTGTCGGAAAAATATAATTGAGTTTAATAACCAAATGTTCTTCTGACATAATTTTGAAAAATATTCAAGTGAACAAGTTTTAAATAAAACGACATGATTACTGTATCTCATATAAGTTCATTATGATGGAATTTTATTGCACTGTTTTGAAAATGCTGACCTTTGCTAAGGATTCAATGCATAATTTACCCAGTGTTTCTTCTCCGCGCGTACGGCAGCACACAATATCTAACGATAAGGAAATCGTAAATGGCACATAAATACAACAAAGAATAAAACTTCTTATGAAATAATTCGATAAATATAATCAATGCCATGCTGGTGTTTACCAGCAACTGTTATTTCCAAATAAGCCTCCTGAATTATGATAGTCCAGATGATCACACAACTCTGCTATACATTTGCTAAATATACAAAGAAATCCTTCAAAAGAATCTCTTTTCATGAAAAATAAAGTTGAAAACATTTTTTCCCGTGAATGTTGTTTAGTGTCGCATACCGAAGTCATTTTAATGCAATCGGATGAACAATATATCACCATTTAATTTGCCACTTGCGCGTCTAAAGATATTCAAGAGAAATAAACTTGCGAATAATTAGAAAAATTAATACTACATGATTATCTTAAGCGAAAGAATATATATTTCATAGTTACAAGCACACATAAACTTAAACTAAGAAAGAAAACGTCTATACATCGCTTCACTCACGCCTACAGAATTATTCTTTAAAAACCTATCGAGAGAGAGAGAGATAACCATCTTTGCCACCAGGGCAATGAAACAGACCGATTTGGCAACATCGCCGAATACATTCCCTAATGATTGTCGCCTAGTGGGCAGAAGTGGATAGGATACTTTTAGATGCAGTCAGGAAGACTCGAAAAAAGTCAAAAAATAAAATAAGAAAACGTATCACAATCTCACGCTGAAATCGAATAGAAAAATCAAAAGGGGTTTCCGCAGCAGAAGGCTTCCGAATTATTTCCTTTAATGGGCAAGTGTAATTTCATCCCCGGCCAGGAGGTACGTGAAGGGTCGCTAATCCCTACTGTGTAATTTCATCCCCGTCTCTTCGATGGGGGCTCGACCCAGACCCCCTAAGCAGATCCCTCGTCCCCCGCTACTTGCGAGGGTTTTCCCACACATCCTAGATGGAAGGATGGGCAATCCCTAATTATTCTGGATTTGACACTAAATAGGTATATAAATAGGTACATATAACCCACATAGCCGTAAAGAACGAGTGGCCAGGCAGTCATGTTGTCGGATGTCGATTTCACCTACACCAAGCATGGTAAGATTCATTGCTTTAATATTTACACTTTCTATAAAGCTAAACGAAGTAGCTGATGATGAACACTCATCTCACTTGTCGTTGACGTAAAATTTGTTTACGTTTTAGTTATTTGTATCAAGTTTCCCATTTATATATTTTGGACAAGTTTTATATTTGTGTACTACTAATTTCATCATTTATCATGCTTTAGTATACTTGCCTTTAAAATAAACAAATTTCTTTTACCTAAATTGTTTACCTTCTTCATCATTCCTGAAAAGCAGCAATAATTAGATGCCATCTTTAAAAGCCTAGTGAGTTAATCCGAGACAGAGAACCCCCGGCCCGGGAACGCCCCGCGGGGGAAGACCGGGGATGAAATTACACGTTTTCAAGGGGTTACCTGGCGAACCCTTCAAGGGGATTAGGACGCGCTCCTAACCAGAGACGAAATTACCATCGCCCCTTTCAATCCTCGTCCTTTGAATAATACTTTCCATTAAATTGAAAAAGAAAGTTATAAAAGTTTTACTTTTTTTAATATCTCACAAGGGGGGGGGGATGCGTGCGTGCGTGTGTGTTCGTAGGTAGCTATTAGCTGACTTTATATTCGCTATTATCAAACCTTTCAGACCTAATTATATCTTGCACTAGCTACTATCTTCTATTTATTGACAAATATTTAAACTTGCAAGCATTAATGGCTATACAAATTCCTTAGGTAAACACATACACAAAATGTATAAAATCATGTATAACGTGCTACAAATATTGTTTAGTACAATTTTTTCAAAAAATAACGGAAATAATGTAATTTACACGATCCAGTATACCAAGTATGGAAGGGTTTTTACATTTACATTTACATAAATACCCTGCAAGCCGCTAGAAGCGTTTGGCAGGGGGTGTCACAACACCAAGTGAAGTCTAGCTAATTCCTCTGTTGGATTGTCTTATCGCGTCTGGGAAAAAGGATCGGTAGTATTTCTCTGTTCTAGCGGTAATTTCGACATATTTTCTCCTGAACTGTGATCTAACATTACGTTCACTAACACCGATGGGGACGACTATGCCGCGTACGTCTTCAACGAATTCGGAACTTTCAAATTTTTCAAATAGTTTCCTCTTGTATTCAATTCTTCTACTCTTCAACGTCTGCCATTTCAGATCACTCAATAACTCTGATACACTCGCATCATACCGATATTCTCCTTTTACAAATCTAGCCGCTCTACGCTGAACCATTTCGAGCTCTCTAGTTAGGCCCTCCTCGAAAGGGTCCCAGACGGCGCAACAGTATTCCACGATGGGTCGTATTAGAGAAAAGTATGCGATTTCCTTCACATTCGAGGGGCATCCCCGCAGGACTCTAGAGGAAAGCCGTTGAATTCTGTTTGTCGATGCTATAACGGATTTGATATGCTCTCTACTAGACAAATTGCTACTGAGAATTACTCCTAGGTATTTGTAGCTATTGACGTATTTTAGCTTTAGTTCGGATATTTGGTACGGGTAACGGTTGAAATTCGTGGAGCGCGTGAAGTTCAATGCGGCGCATTTCTTTATATTCAGATCGAGTTGCCAATCTTTACACCATTTCGTGATAGCCTGAAGGTCCTTTTGCAAATTCTCCTGATCGTGTATTGTGTTGATTTCTCCATACACAAGTGTGTCATCCGCGAAGAGTCTAACTTTACACTTTATATTATCCGCTAAATCATTTATATATATCAAGAATAACAAAGGTCCGATTACACTTCCCTGAGGCACGCCGGAAGTCACTTTGACGACGTCTGATGCAACTCCATCGAGGACTACTCTCTGGGTTCTATCGGAAAGAAACGAGGCGATCCAATTTACAATTTTCTCGTTAATAGAATAAGCCCTTAATTTTTGCACTATAATCACGTGAGAAACGGTGTCGAAGGCTTTCCTAAAGTCTAAAAATACTGCATCAACTCCTATTCCTTTATCCGTTGCTTTCACAATATCTTGTGTGAGTAGAGCTAACTGAGTCTCGCATGACCTGCCTCTCCGGAAACCATGCTGGCTACTGTTAAGCGCTTCTTTGCTTTCGAGAAATCGCATTATTGAGCTACCGATAATGTGCTCAAAAACCTTACAGAAGATTGACGTCAACGATATAGGGCGGTAGTTTTCCACTTTTAATTTACTTCCCGTTTTATGTATTGGTGTAACGTGGGCTGTTTTCCATATCAAAGGAACTACACCCTCATCCAAAGATTTTCTGAATAGAAGCTTAAGGTACGGAGCTAATTCGTTTGCTAACGAGTTTATAATGAATGCAGGTATGACTTCAGGCCCTGGCGATTTTCTTTTGTGGACCTGACTTAGTAATTTGACGATACCGCTTTCGGATATTTCTATGTCGCTCATATTTGAATCTATACGAGTAGGGAAATCAATGAAATCACCGCTGTCTATTGTGAAGCAATTTTCAAAGAACCGATTTAACATACTAGCCTTAGTAAAAGAATCGTGTACACTTTCCCCGTTGTCTGTACGTAGAAGAGGTACTGTGGACTGTCCTCCTCGCATTTCTCGCACGTACGACCAAAATTCTTTCGAGTCGTTTTTGAGTGAGTCCGACAGTGTCGTGGATCGGTAGACGTCAAATTCCTTACGCGCTTCGTCTCTTGCAGATTTACGAATATTTCTGTATATTAAATACTCGTTTGCGTGGTCCCTACCAACTTCTTTAAGGTGCTTTATGTGCGCGTGATGCCGTCTTTGTTTCTTGAGCAAGGCACGGAGTTTCGGTTTCACCCACCGCGGATCCTTGCGATCACGAATTGCTTTAGTTGGGACAAACGTTTTTAGCCCTTCTCGAATGATTCGCAAAATTTCCGTCCAAGAGTCATCTACGCTGTTACTATTCGCAAAATTGATAAATGTCGCTATTTGGTTTGTAACATAATTTTTTAAGCCTGGGAGATCTGCTTTACTGAAGATATAGACTAATCGCGTTGGCTTATATATTGTCGCAGGGGTGTATTTGAAGTCGGCAATTACTATTTTATGATCACCTATGCCGTCGTCGATTTGTAGGTTTCTAGTCGATAGTGGGTGGGTAGTGGCTAGCAGATCTAATATGTTTCCGTTTCCGTTGTTGTCATATCGCGTCGGCTCGTTGACGATTTGCTCTAGCGAGTTTAGAGTGAATGCTTCAATTAATTCACGACAAACTTCTCTATTTTTTCCACCACTAACATAGGTTACGGATTTCCAATCGATCGATGGAAGATTAAAGTCTCCTCCAAGAATGATTACTGGATCGTTCTTTCTCCTAGCTATCACCTGCAATGTACGACTGAGTTCTCTAATGTTCTCGACTCCCGAGTCAGGTGGGCGGTAAAATGAGCAAAAAAATAATTTTTTACCATTTCTCGTACGAAGGGAGCACCATATCGTTTCGCAGTGTTCGCTGACGTTAATCTCCTCTAATTGGCTTGATATACTCTTTCTGACGGCGATGAAAACTCCGCCTCCGACTCTTTCCCTCCTGTCTTTGCGATACACCACGTAATCTGGTGGGAAAATCTCGTTAGAATTAATGTCGCCCGATAGCCAGCTCTCAGTTCCCAATACAACGTCTGCACGATGGCTTTTAACTAAGTGGCAAAAATCAGCCTGTTTCCTTCGAATGCTTCGGCAGTTCATAATAATAATTTTTATTGTGTTTTCTACGGATATTTTCGTTCTGGATTTCCCCGCCACTTGATCTAACAATTTTATTTTTCTACTTCTCACTCTACCGCTATTCTTGGACTCCCTACGGTTAATGTTGGCGGACTCTTTTCTAACAGATATATTTGTGTTATCCTCATCTAACCTAAAAAAACCCTAGCGTGTTCAAAAACCCTACGCGCTACCGCATCCGCTGCTTCGGCCGTGTAGTGGACACCAGAACCGTTTAGGGGTACCCTACATGAGTCCAGCACCGGCCTCAGGTCAACGAAGTCCACTCCATTGCCCCTACAGAAGTCCCACAGCCTACGGTTCAAGCCCACCACGCGGCTCCAAACCATAGACCCGCAGTCCGTCCGAGGGACAATGCTGCAGATAGTAAGCCGCACATCAGAACCCGACTCCTCTCGGACACGAGCAACCTCAGCGGCCAAGTTCTTAAAAGAACTTAAGACCTCCTCGGAGCCGCGCTTCGAGGCGTCATTGGTCCCAACATGGGCCACCACCCGCAACGAGGAGCAACCCGTGCCCAAAACCGACGCCCTGACCTCCTTCGTCACCTGGGGCACCGTACCTCCTGGTATACACCTGGAGAACACCCGCTCATGAACACCCTCCCGGCGGGCCCGTGACAGTAAAGGCGCCACCACACGCCGGACATTGGAGCTCCCTATCACTAACAGCCCCCTCTTTCCCCCCGAGCTCCCCTTGGGCCTGGTCCCCACCGAGGAGACGGGAGCGGGTGCGGGCGCAACGGCTTCGGAGTCGTCCTCCGACAACACCGCAAACCTATTACTAACAGGAAGAGGGTCCACCGAAGTGTCCCCAGCTCCCTGCCTCCGCAGCACCACCCCACGATCCCCCCGAGTGGACACCACTCTCCACTCATCGGGTTTCCCGGCCCGAACACCCTCAGCCCGCGATAAGGAGTGACGGACAACCCCGATCGCTCTACCGGCTTCCGCACCCAGGCTAACCCGAGCCGCCAATTTGGCGCGGTTTGCTTTCAGGGATGACCCCGCACCCCTCACACGCACCAAAGCCGCCTCGGACTTTTCCACCCTCTGAAGGAGGTCCGCAACCACCCTCTCAAGCTCCGTGATTCGAGACCTCATGGCCTCCAAACCAGCGTCGCGCAAAAAGGAGGAAACGGGAGTCCTTGGGGTAGCCATCCTAAACTCTAAACTAATCTGAACTAGCTAAATGGGTTAAGTTAGATGAAGTAATTTCTATACTGAGTATGCATTAGTATAATTGTGTGAGATTTCACATCCTCAATTACTACTAAATATTACTTAAAAATTCATTATTATTTGATTTACTAGTGATTTCAGCGGTTAATTTTTTCACGCATTCCCTCCACAAAAAATCCGAAAACTTTCTACCCATTAGCCGAGACAAATCAAACAATATGACACCCTTTTTTCAAAAATACCTCACCGCCAGTCGCAAATAACAATTCCTAGCGCAAGATAAAAGTTTTCAACTCGAAAAAAAACTCGTCTTTTTCCCTCAGCGCTTAGACCCGTCCGATCTTTTCTTACCAAATACTGTCCCTCTTCTGGCTTTCACCATAATCTTAAGGGACTCCTATCCTTCAAAAAAATATTCCTCCTGCAAAGATCCGACCCAAACAAGTGGTAGAGATAGAGAGAGAGAGAGGTGTCTTCCCGTGAATTCCCACACTTCCTTTCCGAGACCTTAGGCCCCAAAATCCTCCCCACTACTAACTTTTTTATTTTCAAGACCTTGTCGTTTGACCCCTCTCACGTCACGTGGAGTGCGCGGTCAGTAGGGACTCGGAAAAAATATTTCCCTTTATCCCGTTCGCACTTTGGGGGGGGTCTCCCTCCCCTGCCTAACCCTTAAAGAGTGACGGGACCCTCGGTGGGAGCAGTGACTGGACGTCCAAGGCGAGAGACAGGATAGGGATTGAGGGAATACCTTCCTTACTCCACCGAAACTTCCCCTCCCAAACAACTTCCCCACGATTCACCCGCCCCCTCGCTTCCACAGTCCCCGCATACTGTCCCCCCCTTAATTCCCCAGCAGAAAACGGATAGGCGAGACAATGACAGACAGACAAATGACTTTATTTAGGGCGAAATTGAGACTGTGAAGTCCCTTCTTACATTTAACCCGGTTAAAACGAGCGGTAAGAGGAAGGGAGAGAGAGAGAAAAAAGAGGTTAACGAATAGGGGACTATTCCCCCTTCCCTTATCGAGCGCTGTACTTAGGATCCTCGAAAAAAAACGTTCATTTTTTTCGGTCGACGAAACAGTTTGCTTGAAAACGCAAGTGTCGTATCTTCCATTCACAAAACTAGGAACCGATACGAGCTTTTAACGGAGTTGAAAAAAAAAGAAAAGCTGATCCTAGATCCGCCAAATTTTGACCTTTCCATGTTGCGGATTTCCAGGGATATTGCCCAAACAGACGGACGGGCAGACTAACCGAATAAATAGATCATTTTTTAGAAAAAAAAAAGCGTTGAAAAGAGGGAAAGAAATTTTGTGGATGATCCATCGCCAAGTGCAGACAAAGAATTCGCGTGAAAAAGGTCACATATTGGAGTTGGAAATAGTTCAGCTGATGCAAGATACATTCTAAACACCCGGCATAAAAGTAAACGTGACGTAGCTAATGGCGAATTTAAACTGATTACCGATTGAAAACGTTAGATTGAAGTTGCTAGAGAGGTACGAGTCAGGAGAAGTAGTTCTGAAGCGATACCAATTGGGTATGTGACATAGATTACAACATACAAGAAATTAACTTTTGGTGAATAGTTAATAAATTTATTAACCATTCAAAGAAAACAAAATAACTCTCACAATTTATAATTCACCAGACTTAATGTGTGGTGCGTGCACCGTGGACTTCATTAGGGAGTTCAGGCGAGGTTAGCACAGCCGATGTAGTGAAGGTTAGACCAGGACGGGTCAGTCACTTCAGCCGCTACGGTTTCCAGGAGAAGAAGGGAGGGTTTCACAGGTCACTCTGGAATTTCCAGGTGGCGAGTCGTGATTGGTGAATATTTAAACAGGAGTTTCTGGATTTGCAGTTCTAGACTTAAAATTCGTTCAACTGGAAGGGAACTGGAGGGAGGACATACTTTTCGGCGTATATATTTAGACGTCCAGAAAAGTCCGCGGCTTCTCAGCGGAGAGGCGATTAGTTCGACCTAAAGGCGAATTTACAGGATTCACTTTGGATGTACATCTTGGATGAAGTGAAACAAAATTGAACCGTGTAAACAGCAATTCATCGACAGTGAGTATTATCATTTTTTTACACGCTTCATTTTGCCTTCACTTTGGATGATTTATTCAACACGAGCATCCAAAGTGAATCGTGTAAATTCGCCTGAAGCTCCTCGGGATGATGGACAAAGTTCCGAGGGTGGGAAAAATTGCCACAGTTCAATGCATCCCAGCCTAAGTAAGCCAAACGATTTCTAGAGATACCTCGAAAAGCGTTGTTAAATAAATAAACCGACGAGTTGCTGATTCCAATAAATCATTAGATAAACAACATTCTCTCTGATAAATCGTTGATGACGTAATACCAATTAATGATTCCCACGAGGGTATTGGGTAGGTTTTGGTGTGCTGCACCCCCTGCCACCCACCAGTCTGGTGATTTGCAGGGTATCATGTAGATGTAGATGTAGATGTAGATGTAGATGTAGATGTAGAATGAATGCATCCAAACGTTGTGATACAAGTTTGCACGAATACACAACCTTATTCCAAAGTGGGAATCAGTGTCGTAGTGTAGGGTCTCTGAGTTAGATTTTTACAAGGTCTTCACATTCTATATCTAATGGACCATTTAAAGCGCGGATCGCCGGACCACCAAGGCAATAACTACACCAGTTCTTGTGGGTTGAATTTCTCGTTAGATTATAATATGTTGACCATATACAAAGCTGTAGTATTCGAGTAAGTTTCAACACACGGTTTTATTATACAATTTGGACAAACCTACTGTCACACTCGACACTTTAGCCCATAATCTGAGACGACAGGTTTGACTTAGCTACCCAAGTTTCCTCGTCGCTCAACGAGGTATTTGAATAAGCTTTTTCTCACAAGCTGCTTAATGCATTTACAATCGACGCGACAATCAATACTAAAATTGAAACCGTTCAACAAAATTGGACGTAACACGGAGTGGATTCATTTCAAGTGGTGCGAGAATATAAATTAATAATAAATAACATCTAACAGTGAAAAATGAGGACCTTTGTAAGCATTAAATAAGAGAATGCGGTATTCGATTATTAATAAAAGAAATTTTTCCCCTAAAATTAATAAATTGGTTTCCTATTCCTATTTAGTCCTGTCTTGATAGTTTTTTAATTTTCTCACACATTTTAGAATAAATAAAATGAGCCTAGATCATATACTTCGGAGAACTATCCTAAAATTCAGTGTATAACATAAATCCAGCATGAAAAACCTGCTAAGTCCTACCGGCAAGTCCTACGAGACATCACATTACTTTCTCCGCGTGGAAGAATAATTTCGCTCCTTCGCCAAGAGTAAAAGTGTAGCTAAATTCAGTAAGCATGTTTCATCCACGCTACATAAATCCCAAGAGACAATACAGTCTAAAATATACGCCGCTCTCGGTAGCATGTCTCGAATATCGGAAAATCTCCATGAATACCCAAATTGATGGATTCTATATCCTATCAGATCCTATGGTAATATGGAATAGCCTTAAATTTCGCCCATAGCTGCGGCAGACCGAGGCAATGGAATATTGAGAGAAAGTATGGAAATCCGGATTGAGGAAAGAATTGATCGCATTTGGATGGAGCTATGTTGCTTGCAATGAATAAAATGGTCGTTTTAAATAGCAAATAATGCGTATTAAAAATGAATAACATAAACTATCAGTCACGAACTAAAAGCCGAAAACAAAAACTAATCCTTGAGAAAGAAATGTTACACAAAAATTACAACAATTTCAAAACTATACCTTCAAATATAAATTGTTAACAAATTATTATTTTCCGTAGCAGTAACAATTCAAGGAAAATTTCATTTTTCCTATGCCCGAAATGAACTCAGTGCCTCTTTCTGCTGCATTTCATCTTTGTTACGGTGCTTAACTATGAAGTTTGAGAAACAATTTCCTCTCTTCTTTCCGGAGAATGTTACGTGACCCGAAATGGGTACAATACGTCAACTAAAATACGATGAAATAAAAATTGCAAAAAATATTTTTAACCCGCCGATGACTAATTACTGAATATTAACGAAAATTTTCGCTTTGACACTTTTGACTTGTGAGAAAAGGAGCTAATTAAATGTCACTTACCGAAGCAATAAATTCATAACAGTTTAATTGAAAACCTGCTTTCCACCATCGTGGATCTGGAAGAGTTTTTTATTCTTGGATTTTTTATGAGGCATCAATTGCTCATTCAGATGATGGCCGAAATTATATTAAATTTTCCAATAATTTTTACTGTTATCTGCAGTTCTCACAAAATTGCCTTCCTCGTCGGGAATTAGACGGATGAATATTAATGCGGCAAAAAATACAATTTACAATCCATGATACCATGAAACGACGTAACGACGTAACGCCGTAGACAAAGTATAGCCAACCATTTTTTTGCTAGTGTGGAAAACTACAAATATTACTTTTCCTTTTCTAGCTAACGCGCCAATTTAAAATGCATATAAAAAATGTTTATCTTACCTTTTTGCAAGACTGCAAGTATAATGATAAAACAATTCACTGAGAGTGATTACTAGCAATGAATTGTTTTATCATTATACTTGCAATCTTGCAAAAATAGTCCTACATATTGTGTCAGAAATGGAAAAATACAAAGGAGACAGCCAATAAACAATTTTTCTGTCGCGTGCAATATATTTGTCATCCAATCCTTATATTCTCCAATTAATTAACCTGTTTTCGTTAGTAATTTCTACATTCAGTCAATTTTTATTTATTTTAAAGTTATCTAGAAAAAAATGCAGTGGTATATCAGTTTCGTCAGGGTAATGAAGATATACAACTCAGCAGGAGAATAATCACCTTACCAGCTATTGAAAATGCATTATTGTCCGTAAAATTTTAATGTCGAAAAAAAACTATAAATTTTTATTCGGTCCAAGTTGTAAAGTTTCTGCTTATATTTCGTCATATTAACTTCCAATAAGAACTTCTACTCTACATTTGAAACGTAATTTACGTACGTAGTTGCAATATGCACCTTGAAAACGTAGAGCACTAAATTCCCAATCGAATGCTTCTAACCTAATACATATAGTATTTAACTGAAGAGAGGAATCGATAATAGGGAAGGGCATCTGAGGTAAGCAAAACACATACACAAAAATATCTAACCTTTGTACTCAATTACACAGAAAGATTGTTACGTTACAAGTTACGACTATTTACGTCATAAATAGCCTAAACCGGTAGTGAGAAATTAGTTAAAAACTAAAATAATTCTGTGAATGTATTTAATTTGCCAAAGGTGTCATTTCCACATTCAATTTAATAGAATATTATGACATTACATATAGATATGACATCTGTAAGTATAAGCCATAGTTTATTGGTTTTATCAAGTTGATTATCAGAATAGTGATTTTTACGATAACGTTACGTTCATTTCATAAAAACCTCTCCCGAGTGGGATAGCAATTCCTGCAAGATCCAGTTCGTGAAATTCCGCACCGACTCTATGTATGTACCGTACAATATCCGATATCTGTCAACGCTGCATGTTCTGCGCCTTGTTAAACTCTTGCGCATAAGGAGGAGAATTCAATAATGCAGGACCCTCGGAAATAGACTGCAATATCTTCGCAATTTCCTTCATTCCATGCCAAAAGTGTCTCCGGTTCGGGGATATACTTACTTTCGAAGAAGCCCGAACCTGGGATAAACATTGCACCGAAATCAAAAAACTTCTCGCGAAAGTATTTTACATTTCCAGCTATTTTGAAATTCAATACGACATGAAAAATTCTTTTCTACGACCTGCACTTATTTTAGGAGCGTCAAAGTTTCGGATTTACATTAGTAAATGCTAAAAGAAAATAAAATGTGGAAAATGCGAAGAAGTCGATTGTAAAAAATTCGTCGACTCTAAGAATATTCACTTTCATATAAATATAACATCTTTGGCTCCATAAATTAACAAATTTGTATTCCTTCCATTATCCTATATTTTCTCTTCAGTTTCTGAGGAAAAGGAATCCATTCACCCTGAGTATTGCATACTAAAGCGGAAGGATGAGAGTACTGTAAATACCCCTTATTTTAATCACCTGTGATTATCACCTACTTATCGTAATCAAAAATGTAATTACAAAACTAAATGTTACTTATCAATTTATTATGACCAAATATGATCAACTTCAACGGTTCCAACAAACTTTTCTACAATATCGACAATATAAGGTTTAATAGAAGGAAAGAAGTTTTGTGCGCATGGAAATAAGTGCCCTAACTTTTGAACAGAAAATCACACTAGCTTAATAGTTTAATTGGTGAAAGCATCAGTCTGCCAAGTGAAAGATTCGGACCCGATTCCAAGTCAAGGTCTAATTAACCTTGAAATCTTAGTAAACAATAATTCCCTTACAATCTAATTAACGTGGATGTCACCACCTATAGATTATTTTATTTATTCGACACAATTAATGGAATCGCGACCCAGTGGGCAAAAATCAAGCATGAGATTTAATCAACATAAATCTCACCGTGTTTAATCTTTGAGGAAACCTTAGTTTTGAATTTCGGATCGCATAACTACAGATTTAAGCACATTCATAGCATTTTGTTTCCACGTTAAAAACTTAAATAAATTATTCTTCACGGAGTGGCGCACACCCCGTTGGCGTCGCTGCCGTCGCTTTATTCATCCATGACGAATGATTCGCCTGCCTAATAACCGTCGCCCACGTCCCATCTCCATATAGCTCCCATATATGCCTCCTGCGTCCTGATCTCCCTACATCCTTCAGCCAATGATTTTTCCATTAACTGTCATGAAAGTCAATTTTTTCCCCTTCCCTCGACGTACCCCTATATTCCGAATCACGCCTCCTGTCCCCCTTTTGCCCTTATCCTCCTCGAACCATTTATTCCATTCCGTTTTCCCCTCTTCGATCCCCTTTCCCTCCACCCCCTCCCCCTTTCCCCTGCTAACGCCACCTACCGGGAACGCGTCGAAGCTTCGGGGACGTATGGGAATTTTTTTTTCACCCAGTCCATGAGGGAGGATGTCAATCCTAGCGGGAGAAAAAAAGAGAAGAAAAACCCGAGACGAAATATTTGATAAAAAAATAATCTCGAACCGAAAATAGACCCATTTAAAATTTCGGTACTTTCCTGTTAACGGGAATACCTTAAAAATGAACATGTATTATGATTGTTTGAGAGGATATAACATTGAAAGGATATTTTGACGTATTGTTGGATTTACGATATTTTATTTCAAAAACAACATTAACAAAAACTGATTGGCCGGTCTCGACATTTACAAACCCAATCTCCGGACAACGTGGAGGGTTTCTTTGGTTCCGGGCGTGGCGAAGGGCGCGGTAGCGCCCGGAGACGACTACCCATTACAACAAAGCGAGCCGAAGGCTCGTCGATATATCCTCTCAATTTTCGGCACAACAGTCAAGAGGATATAACATTGAAAGGATATATTGACGAGCCTTCGGCTCGCTTTTTGTAATGGGTAGTCGTCTCCGGGCGCTACCGCGCCCTTCGCCTCGCCCGGAACCAAAGAAACCCTCCACGTTGTCCGGAGATTGGGTTTGTAAATGTCGAGACAGGCCAATCAGTTTCCTGTCCGGTGATAGGGTTTGTTTCTGTTAATGTTGTACGTAAGTATGGCATGAGGATAATACGTAGGTACCAGGTCCTGCGAAGGTATTCCCGTTAACAGGAAAGTACCAAAATTTCTTTTAGTCTCAAAGAATGAGATTTTCCGGATATGACGCGAAATTTGAAATTCCGTCTCGAAGTATTTTTTTTTAATCTTTGATTTCTAACGCAATGGCGAATCGAAGTAAAGATTTAATTTTGAACTTGAGTTTCAGTGGGTGATTAAATTTCGTCCGCCGATCAGATTATCGATAAAATACCGAACACGCCAGATTCTATCTGATCGTGACAGACTTTCTAGTGAAATGTATTATTCTATTAATCGCATAAAAGAACTGTAAATAGCGAATGTTATCCTGCAGTTTTAGCGGCAGATCAAATCACAAGTCAATAATTGTCATAAAATCGTATTTTTGCAAGGCTCTCTAAAAGCTGAAGCCACATTTATTTAATAAATTAAATACCTAAAAATACCCCCATTTCCTATGCCCATAATTACCCATGCATTCCTGGATTCTCAGTTATTATTAGGCAATTTTCAATGGAAGGAGCTAATACACCTATCCCATTATTTAGTCATATAATTTTTTCCCCCTTTTGTGGAATGTATGGTGAAATTATAACACTAATATGTACTTAAGAATGCCCAGTATTACGCAAAACGCAAGAAGGTTCTCGAAAGTATAGAAGACGCATCGGGATAGTATATGGGCCAAATTTAATTAAAATTGTAAAACTCAACTTATATTCAATCTATAGTTTTAAATGTTACCCTTCAGGAATATCACACAGATGAAATTTATACAGTTTTCCTGTTTAACGCAATTTATAATATTAAGAGTATTTATATAAGTATTTATATAAACAAGCAAAACGCGCTACCTAACGACTAAGTTCTCTTCGTCTATCCATCGTGCCCTTGAAAACAATTTTCTGTTGGATGACGACGTTGTATCATAGGAAATAATCACACTCGCAATCAATATAGAGCGGTCGTTTTATCTCACTTCTTACAAGAATCTAAAAGCAGTTCAACTTCTGCTTCAACGTATAACTTACTCTTCCGCCATCTTCACATTGGAATCTTATTCTCTTCTAACCTCATCTCACTCTACCCAATTCATCAAATTAAACCCATCCAACTCTTTCAAGAATACGATCTCAAACACACTACATAGAAATAGTTTATAGCAGTGATTCTCAACCGGGAATCCGTATCTTGTCTCCAGGGGGTCCGAGTTGATTTTAGTACCTTATATACTAAAAAGATGCAATATTTTCCTGAAGATTCATTTTGACCGTTTAGAGTGTTCGGATAACGTCTGAAAATGGCTTAAAAGTAATGTCTCATAGCTTAGATTACATTCCTTATAACGTTATGTAAGATCTCGGCTCCTATCCAATGGATTTTAGAAGTTTAGGGTAGATGGACAAAGACGAGATGAATGAATGAAAAATATCCAAGAGGAAAATCTCATTAGCCTTCTAGCTATGTTATTTTAGTGTGTGCGTGGGTGTTTTTAAAAGAGTAGAAACCGTAGGTATTATTTTCTGCAAACTGAATTTGTTATCCTCTCTTGTAGATATATTATTTGCCAAGACTAGTGTATTTCATGGACAGATCAGGTCTGTGCCCAAACCAAGACAATCCTCCTTGTCATTATTGCTAAAAACAACAAGACATTATTCACGTTCAAGGAATGGAAGCAAATCAGCTGCGAGTACTATCACGAGTGATGAGAGAAGCTGAATATCATGACTGGTTACTCCCGTAACTTATATATTCTATTTTTCGCTTATGGCATCTTCTTAGTAACATAAGGTTTTAATAAAAATTTAAATTTTGGTTCTTTTTCATATTTATATTTTCAATGTAAAAAAACTTAAGCTTTTACTCTATTTTAAACAACGTTATTAAAAATTTAATGGGAAGTTGATCCGCGGCTCCAGAAAAGTTGATGTAGGTGCCCACGATTACAGAAAGGTAGAAAACCATTGGTTTAGAGCAGTGGTTCTCAGGCAGATCCCCTCCGTGCGGATATTCGGTCTCCGCGACCCCCCGTGATTTTTTGAGAAGTAATAAAAATTTATAAAAGACTTTTCATTTATACTTTTATAGAGCGCACTGAAAAGTAGCAAATACATTTCGGGTTCAAGTAAATATCTGGATCTTAAGGAAAGTTTTCATTATATGTATATGATCGTGATTCTCCTTAAAAAGAAAAGAAAAGACGTACCTATGACATTTGTTTTTTTAATTATTCACTGCATTATAAATAGTCTGGAATATTCTTGCTGTTGCACACAAATGGCTACAGGAGAATTACTCTACTAAGGTAGTTCAGTGGTAGAATATCCGCCCGGCAAGTGGAAGTCCCGGGTTCGTTTTCACTTGTTTCCATATTTCCCAAAATGAAATTAGTTCATCAAAAATTCAGATATCGCCATGAATTACAATAAAGATAAGAAATGTGAGGACTAAGAAAATGAGCGAAGCTAGCATAAGCCCACTATTAATTTGTTTTATTATTAAATTATACATATTTCTTAGATTAAATATACATCTATTAAAATTTATTTCGAAGATTCAAACTCTCATGCAAACATAAAAATTAGACTTAAAACTGATAGAATGAGGAAAAATCAGTTGGCATAGCGGAGACTATTCGCGACCCTCCCAAAATTGTCTCGCGACCCCCATTGGGTGTCGCGACCATACGTTTGAGAAACACTGGTTTAGAGGATATCTGCGGATTTTTCAATCCAAACCTCCTATCAAACATCTCTTCCAATTCCCCTATTCCAAAAACCTAATCCCTTCAAATCCCCTCCCCCTTCCTCCCTATTACTTCCTCTCTTTTAATTTCCTTCCTTGCGCAACACCATGCCCCCTTCCACGACATCCCCTCAGCCCTCTCACTCCCTTCATCCCTCCCAAGCCCCCCTCCCCCCTCCCCAGCAACCTGCTCACTTCCGACCCTCTCCTTCCTCTCATATCAGTTTTATCCACAACCCCTTCTATTCCAACAATTCCATCCCTCCAACCCCCCTTCCTCCCTCCCAACCCTCCTTCCTCCCTCCCAACCCCCTTCAACCTCCCCCACTCCTCACATCCAATCCACACCAACCTTCCAAAGACTCGATCTTCAACGCTCATTCTACCTTCCCCTAAAGCCATCTCGATATTGCCTCCTCTCTTTCTCTCTTCCTTCTTTTTTAAACTATTTCCTCAACAAAAATTTCACATAAATTTTTCTTCCACTCCAATCCCCTCCCCCCCCCCCCTCTTCTCTCCATTTCCTCTCCCTCGATTCCCCTCCTTCAACCACATACCATCGGGTTCCATTTCTATTTCGAATCATATTTTCGTCCCACTGATCCGGCAGAAAAATCTAACGGTGGAGAGGTAGGGAGAGGGAATTAAGGGGGAAGGGGGGAGGGGGGGGGAGAGAGAGAGAAGGGAAAAGCCGGAGGGGAGGGCTGGTATTCCAGATACTGCCAATAAATTTGTGCTTTTTCCTTCGCGCGCGGATAACTCAATTTTCACGTCTCGCTTTTTTGCCACTTTGCTTCTTCCTCTTTTACTATCTCTCCCTCTCTCTCTCTCTCTCTCCCTCTCTCTCTCTCTTCATTCCTTGCTTCTTCCCACCGACCTGTTTTGGAATTTATTAAATCCTCGCGTCTCTTTAATTTTTTTTTCGATGTGAATTACTTTTCTTCGCTCTCCGTCCCATTGATACCAAGTTATTTTTTGTAGTATCTCTCTCAACCCTCACATTTTTTATTAATGCATTGCCTTTGATCGCCTACGAATTAATACCGTCACTTTAAATATCTATGGAAATAGAATATTTTTCCCGTAATCGGCGATATTACACTTCTTCGTTACGCCATGAGAATCGCTGGTGAATTCTAGCAATATACTTCGTCTATACCAGGGGTGTGCAACCTTTTTACGTGGCAGGCCGCATTCATACATGCGAGTGTCTTGTCGAGCCAGATGGAATTTTACATCGAAACTTATTCAATAGATCATACGTGATTTTAAATATGAAAATATAGTTTTAATCATTTCAACTTCATCAGGACATGTGTGTAATGACTCAGTATATGATATATATAATATATGTGTATAGCTATAATTTCGAAATTAACTAAATTATCTGCAATAAATATCGCAGACCATATCTTCACTAAAGCTTCGCGAGACGCATAAAACGCGGACCGTGGGCAGTAGGTTGCACGCTACTTGTCTATAGAATTATCAATTTTCGAAAATCTTCATGCAATAAAGGGAAGCAATGACAAAAAATGTAAAAATTAGTTCAGTATTTTACCAGATGCATTTAACAGCAACTATGACCTTATCCCACCTTAATGACAATCAAAATTCGTAGTCGTAACACTAAATCAGAAGTTAATCGTATGAAGTTCAGGTATAATCGTATTCTTAGGGAACAGATGTAGGATTCTACAAACAAACATTATGTATCAAAAGATTTTTTTAACGCGATTACAATCGATACACATGCGTTATAGTTTTTCCTCAGATGGTAGAGTAGACGAGATTAACGAAACTAGGAAAGATGGAAAAAATTAATTTGCATTTACATGCAGCTGGAATAAATGCAACATACGGGGAAGTTTCTCATCAGACGCCCCACTTGCAATTATAGCAAATTAGTTGAAATATCTATTAATACTGTTTTAAGAAGTAGTACGAAATTAAGAAAATTTGGATATGCTGGATGAAGTGCATCTATTATGTTGCACTGACACTGCACTGAATGATGCATTCCTCCAGTATAAATCCACTCTGGGTCTTTCTTACACCACTCATACTATAGCGCTTAAAGTTTAGTATTGATCATAGCAATCTATCAGACAAAACGAATTACAAGCTCCGAGAACTAAAATAAGGGAATAAAATGGTACATATATTTTATTTCCTCGGGCTCCCTCTCTTTCCAACGGGCTAACACTGATTCCGACCGTAAATGTGCACCATCTGCTGCTCCCTGACAATGACGCATTACAAAGTATGACGAAAAGGTACAAACTGCAATGCAAGAATTTTTTTCAGCTCAAATACAATGGGTTACTCTACAAAAATAGTAATTCGTCAATTGTATAGCGGCAACAGCGAACCGACGCACGGAATCCTACCCGGCCATCCAAAAATTCGACAAAAAATCTCCACACGCGAAAGCGTAATTGGTCAATTTGCCCTGATTTCATTTGCTCAGAACGCCCGCGTTTCATTCACGCGATACGGTCCCATAAAAAAAACATAAAGCTTAATTTGTTTCTCGGTAAAGTATAGCACGAAGAGAGACAGATGAAAAAATGTTAAGCGCGAGAAACAAATGGATCCGTGCAATTTCAAGTGGATCCCATATATCTCATATTATTATTCATTTGTCTTCCGATTCCCTTTCCACCTTGTACACGGTTACGGACGACGGATATTTCATCTCCCTTCAAAATAAACGAACGTGGAGTTATCTATTAAGGTAACTGCCGACACGGATCCCATGACAACTGCAAGAGAGCAAGGCACCGTGAAATGAAGGAAATAGGTTATCATTTATGTGACGTCACACACGAGGTTTAATTAACAAATAAATTTCAAAAGCGTCATCCTGTCCTTCTCCCTATGACACGTCAATATGGAAATACAAGCATTTTCGTGGGTTTTCCGCGGCTTAAGCTTCGCATATCTGTCAAAAGTGAATTTCAAAAAAAAGCTTTCAAATTTGCTTTTTTCTATAGTTTAATATCTAAATGAGCAAAGTAATGAAATACGAACCCTTTCAAAAATTGTGGTCTTACAAAATTAAATGGTAATATATGACCATATTACGAGTGTCGCATACAATACAGCAATTATATAAATGGCTGGATGCGAAAAAAATATCCGTTTTCCGCCCATACGTCACTGGACCAGATTCAGAATAATACACTCACAACATTTTCCTACTGATCCGAAAATTCTGCGAAATTGTGATATTGAAAATATACGAAAATACGCAACAATTATGCGCTACTGTACATCCGTGTCAGCGAAGCGGAAAAAATTAATGTCATATTATACGTATCAAAGCGTAAGTTCTCTACCATCAGAGTTTTAAAATGGACTCCTATTCATATGCTAACATTTTAAATTACAAAAATTTGAAACTGTTAATAAACCGAAGATATTTCAAATCTGCCTCAGACCTCATGGAAAAAAATGCATTTTGTAAATGACTTTAACAAATGTTACACTACTCAGTAAGATGAGTAAACAAATAAGTATAACAACAACAAAGCAGCCGTTCGCCAATAATTATAACATAATACTTCCAAAATGATTACAATGGATCGGAGTTATCTATTTGAAATAATGCATATATCGTATATATACGGCCGCATGGGTTACATCGTACTTACCTGACTATAAGGCGAGGTTTTTTCTTTATTTTTCAATTAAACGTCATAAATGAATGATTAACAAATGGTGACTGATTATGAACAGTCCGCCATGGTTAAAATTACATTCATCTTCATATTGTAATGGCAATTCTTCAAAATTCAACAAAAAATAACTAAAAATTTTGTAAAACACTTTCAGAATTCCATATAAAACATTTTCCCCAAATTGGCTTCTACTAAGGGGGATCGTCCTCACGATCTACTTAGGTAATCTGTCTGTAAATATCTCCGAGATTATTCATGGTTAAACCTTGTTCTACACGTACTCCTATTTTACGCAGTCATCTTCATGTCTTGATAACTCTCTTTCCCATTCAGGTCGTCAATTTGCCGAAAATTTTGCCACCTCTTTCTCTTTTCAGTCTTATATTCGGTTATATACGGTATATCATTCATTTGATATCATTCATAAGCTTATACTTATAAATTCATCTTAGTATTTAGGATCCTAGTGAGTCTTAATGCTATACAGAAAACAATAAAGTATGTATACGGAAATTGAAATTGAAGGGTTTCTAACATAAGTGAGAGAGAAAACGGAATAAAATGGACATGGATACCAAGATAATGAAATGTGCATATATCCTACACTTTATATGAGATTATTTCCTTGTATCTGCCTCTTACGATAAAAGATATTATCCTTTTTAAGTATCTAATGCAAACAAAAAATTATAACCGAATATTGCTGAAAATTTTCTCACATCAAATTGAGCAACTATTCCTTTTGTGATTACAAATTTAGACAAGTCTTCTGCCATTTAAAATCATTGCCGTGTGGATTTTTAAAGTGTCTGGAACATTTTCCCACCCGAAAGAGCCTCTCCTAGCAGGAATTCATCCAAAATCCGTGAGAAGAGACCCGAACACCAACGCGCGCAAGAAAAAAAGCGAGTTGATCCCGCCCGAATTCTTCCCGTGAATGGAAACAAATATTTGGGAGGGGTGAGAAGAGGTCGAGGATTTACATATATTGACGCAATTTTTCTTCCACGCGCCGTGAATCGGACGGGAGTATCGCCGGATTTGCGCACGTAACCTCTTTCAAGACTCGTATCACGAAAAGAGGAGAACATTTTTCAAACCCAGAATAATATTAGTATGCTCGAGTATACTCAGGAGCAAGTGCTACAGTTGATGATCGTGATGTATCTTGTAATCTTTAAAATGATCCATCGAACCAAACGATTCCACATAACACACCGTTTCGACGAGCTGTGAATGGCTACTTTATATCTGTAATGGTTGTTTTACTCGCCCGTTTCCTGGAAACGCATTTCCTCTACCGGTTTGATATAATTCAAGGCCAGGGCGAATTTAACAATTCATTTTTGCGCAAATAAATGTGTTCGTGCTAAATCCTATTCATGTAGTACTGGTCTAGGAAAAATTCTGGAAATCAGCAGAAAAGATATAACCATTCAGGCAATCGAACCCGGGTCTTCCACTCACAGGTCCTGAAACGGGAAGATTAGTCTGCCACGTTTGTACAATAGTAAAACATCCGGCCTGCAAGTTGAAGATCAAGGTTTAAGTCCCGGACAAGGCAGAATATTTCTTCCGCTTTCCAGAATTTCTTCCGATTCGTTTGTAAGTTAGATTTATATTTAAGACCTCAAAAAAATACAGATATTAAATTGTAGGAATACTTCAAAACTTTAAAGTTTAGAAGAATTCAGAAAATTAAAGGATAGCGAAATGAGAAAAATAGAGAAAACTGGTGAAAGGAATGAAAATACAACCGATAATAAATAGGATGGCGTGCTAAATTGTGCACTTCCTTGGAAGACATATGGTGATAAAAATCTTGAGGAAAAGAATTGAAGGCGAAATAGGATGAGGAAGAAAATAGGTTCAGTTACTATATTACTTAACCCTTTAACGCTAACAGGATCTGAGGTAAAAGTCTAATTATGGCTAAATATTCAGCACCATTTTTCAAAATAACTATAAAAAGTATTATCAATATATGTTTCTGCGAATGTAGTGAAGCATTATCGACAATCTCTATTTAAAAAAACTATTCCGATTTATCCGATATATAAACAGTTAAAACACTCGGGGAAAAGCGGTGGCTAAATATTTAGCCACTAAGCGTTAAAGGGTTGGAAAAACAAACAATTATATTGCGGAGGATATAACGATGCAGAGATGCCGCTTTAACCAACAATGACGTAACCGTATGCGGGAAGATTACTAACGAGGTTGATTATTTCGCGATAATGATGGAGCCGCAGAAAGGCCTGTACCGCGATGAAGAGATGGAGAAAGCTTGAAAAAAGCGAAAGAATTCACAGATCGAGAACGGTGGAATAGAAAATGGGAAGAGAGAGAGAGAAGGCAGGAGGAAGACGAAAAGATCAACAGGAAAAGAGAGGGGGGTGGGGAGGAAGTGGGGGAGAGAATGATAAAGTAGCCGGAGAGATGGATTGAAGAGGTGAACGACGGGAGGGAATGAGGGATAGAGGGGAGGAAGAATGACTAAAGAGAGAGAGAGGGCAAAAGATGCAGGAGAGAGAGAGAGAAAAAAATCAGAAGCCGTAAGAGGAGGGCTTGAGTTTGGGGATATCCGCCGGAGGTAGGAGTGGGAGGCCTTTATACGTGGATGGCATGCAAAACTGTTTGACGTAACAAAAAGCTTGAGAGAGAGAGAGATACAGAGGGAGGGGGGAAGGGGGCGTTAAGGGTTAGGAAGGGTAGTGAGTAGGATGGGAGGGGGTTGTGTTGGGAAAGGAGTAAAGAAGGGGAAAAAGAAGACAGAAAGGGAGAAGAGTTTGGCACGGTGTAAGGCCAACGGATATATAAAAACGGAGCAACAACAACACAAAATGGATGGGCCTCTATTCCTTCGTTTCGACTCCCTTCCTTTCCTGCCTGTAAACCCCCTCCTCCTCCTCTTTCCCCTTTCCCAGAACGCACGCACAAACACGCGCTCCCTCTCGCGGAAAAATGGGAGAAACAGAACGAAAAGGACGGCAAGGATCACCAAAAAAATAGAAGAATAAACACTTAAAACGAATGAATAGCACTGGTGGGTATAATTATTTTTACTAATATTTCGCGTTAATCTTCCGCACAAACACGCATTACCCATTGCGGAAAATGGAAAAACATATCTAAGAGGACGGAAATGAAGTTCAAAAACAGGGATGACATTTAAATTTAACAAGCATATAAAGGAAGGAACGGTACTGATTAATACATCCAGAAAAAGCTTTATTTTTACCTATTTATTCCGTGATTACTGCTCATAACTCGGCATTAATAATATTAACCCCGGGAGGGCACATAAAAGACGTAAACTCTTTTGACGCACTTCTTTTAATTGAAAAAATTAAAACAAATAAGAATGAGATCGATGTTTCTGCTCTTAAAATCGGCAATTTTCTCTTGCCTTCTCTCTCTCTCTCTCTTCCTTCTTCTCTCTCCTAATCTTTTGTCCATCTGTATTTTCTCTCATTTTCTCCCTACACCTCTCATTTCCAATCTAAACTCTCTTCCCCTTCTGTTTCATTCCCTTTCATCTTTACCTCCAAAATATCCCCTCTCTCTTTTGCCACTTTCCCTCGCTCTTATCCGCCCACTCCCTTCCCTTCGCCGCCGCTATCTCCCTTTATTCTCGGCCCTGCATTCCTCTCCACCCGATCTCCATATCACACATCCTTTCGTTTCGGGATTTCGAGTCGAACCCTAGCATGCATAAAACGAGACGCGTTACTTCGCTCTCGCGACTGTTTAGTTTAAGTCGTTGCATTCAGTTTTAGTCGCTAAATTCGATCCTCGCCGTCGTGATCACATCCCGACCCCGCTCGAGGCTCATGCAAGGCAAATAGGAAAAGGTTATTTTTTTTTCGCAGTCACTCCTCGCGAATGTTAACGGTCGATTCGATCCTTACCTCTGTCGCAAATCTCCTCTTGCGAGGAAACTGGACCAAAAAAAAAAAGAAATGGGACTAATCAGGCGCGGTAGGAACGCGAGCGATGACCGTAATATACCTCGCTTAGACTTTTTTTTTACGGATGGGAAGCGGGCGTGGAACAAAGGAAGGGTTATTATGTTTTTGTTTTTACTGCAATGTTTGGAGTGTCAGCAGCCTGGATATTCCGAAAGAGCCTCTCCGACGGCGCTTTTATATATACCTATTTAAAAATTTTATGCCTGAAATATTTTTTTCGTTTTCGCTTGAGATGATCGCGGCGAAATCATTTTTGGTACGACTCACCCAGTCACGTTATTGCGATAATTCGATATTTTCGTAAATTAAAATTTTTCTATCGAGTTTTAATGATAGGTATAAAATGCTATGGTTTTTATCGGATGGCCTTTAATCGTTAATAAGGATACGCCTTACACGATTAACATTTCTTTAAACTCAATCAAAGGTATCAGTTATCTCATATTCAAGAATAAATACAGATACATGTTATTATGTATTTGAAAAATAACTACATAACGCACGTCAAAGGAATTCTGTCAACACAATGGACACAATATAAAAAAAGAGAAAAACAATTGAAAGAAAATAGGCAAAAAATGAAAGTTTTGAAATAAATGGTAGAAGGTTTCTTACGAAAATGATTTGAGATAACTCTCTTCATCGGTTTCTACCAAGATTATTTTACCGAACAAAAATTTAAAGTCATAATTTCTCCCCTCGGCCGTTGTATAATCTGAGGTATATATTAAAATTTTATTCAGAAAAATGTTTTCATTTTTCACAAAATAGTCAGTAAGAGCACGTAATTAGGAGAAAGTTAGAATAAGTCCCAAGACCGTTTCTCACGCAAATCCCGTATTTGAAGAAGAAATCGCGCCTAGACTCGGACCCAAGTACGTTCGAGAAAAATCTTGCCCTTCAGCTATAAAATACGAAAAAAAAAAGGAATGCTACCAAACTTTGGCCCATTCGATGGACCCCGTGAGCGTCCTACGCATTCTTCCCGCTGGCCCTGGCGTTTGACACACGCACGTAGGCACACAAACAACAAAATTAATATTTAGGGCTAGACGTCTGCCCTCTGCTTTCAAGAAAATACAAAAAAGATAGAAAAGAGAAAGGAAGGAAGAACGGAAGTTAGTAAAGCAAAGAAAAACACGCGGAAGAGAGAAAGACGTTCACACGAAAATGGTTCGAGAGTACTGCTCTTCTATTTTCATCGGCTGCGAAGAAAATTGTTTCCGTGTACAACAGTTTTTAAAAAAAACATTTTTCTATCCCTAAGTCCTATATGATTTGTGAGGCTTCGGTTAATAATTTGGCTCGATAGAGGAAAAAAATCGCCACCAAATAATAATCAGCGAGAGCGCGTAAACACGACTCATAGTTTCGAGAGCCCCCAGAATGCTTTCTGTAAAAGAAACAAAAACTGCCCCTGAACTCACACCAAGTTACTTTTGAGGCAAACTCGAAAAGAACAAAACAGTGCTAAACATCGGCTTATTCGGTAGACGCCGAGGGCGAGTACAAACTTTCCTCCTGGCCTTTCTGCCACTACCGTTTCCCCCCATTTAAAATCATTACAGCTTTTAAAAGCACTAACCTTGTTTCCATGGTATCAGAATTTTTCAGAGTTAAAAAAACCTTTTAAAAAAATTCCCGTTCCTTCATGGCAAAAAAAAATCAGTTAATTCGTCTTGGATCTGGATTCTCTTTTAGAGAAATATTCGTTCATTCGGCTGTGGAGATGTCCAAATCTCAAGTTCGCATCATAATTCGAACTAATTTAAAAAAGTAATTTTATTTACTTACTAGGGGGAAAGCCCCCTGCTCGCTGACGCTCGCCACCCCCCCCCCTCCCCCTTTGCCGCTTTTTTTTTAGTTCCTACCATGTACCTATTCAAATTAGATTAGTTTAACGGGAATATGTTTTGAATATGAGTTTAACGAATATATCTTACAAGGGATGTATGTTTGGTTTTTAATAACAAATTAAGAACATTAGTTGAATAACTCGATAAAAAATAAACTTAAGAGGACTGAAATTCCCGGAGATTAAAATTGACTGTGGTATAGAGCGTTAAAGAGAGAGATAGAGACAACCAGAAATAGGATTTTAGTAATATAGATTTTAAAAATATAAATAACATGAATACTGCGTTCGATTTATTTGCATTAAATTCATATATTCGATAATTTCTAGCAAATTTTAATCTTATTTTCGATCTTTAAGCCTTTATTTAAATGCATATTCACGGAAATTACCGAGGACAACAATATCGGTAACCATGGCATCTTATTATTGAAATGTCAAAAAATTTACCAAAACTCTAGTATAAATTCAAAATATGAGCGAATTCGAAGGAGATTATGTATTCGACGGTAAGAATAAGAATCCTCATTCATTTTGGCGTTTTAGCGCAAATTTCGTGTCGCTAACTTAATTTTAAGATATTTTAAAGACTAAAAGAATGAAAGCCTTCACCAAAAAGGTGACTTTTACGTGTTATCTTATTGGAAAGGACATTCATCCTCTGGAGTCGAATCCGTGACCTTTTTCAAAATTTTTTTAGTCATAACGTAAAGATTCATCAACAGTAAAATTCTGAGAAATTTCAGGCTTCTAAGTTTATTTCTAATCGAGTTATTCACAAAATTAGAGCGTTACGCATGACCAAGATGATGACTATTAGGATTTTATAATATAGAGAAAAATGTGGACGCAATGAATTCCTTATGGTAAAAATTTTAATTTAAGATATTTATTATTTCATAGTTAACCACATTTCAACGTTGTAATATTTTTCTGATTCTTTAACGTTTAAATCTACATACCTGGCAGCCTTCAGATTCCCACCGGTGTTGAATAAATTTTATGTACATTATACAATATATTATAAAAATAAATCTTGGCAAGAATCAAACATTATTTTACAAATGAAAATTAAAACAACGAAAATAATGTCCCTGTACTGACTTTGGGCACTTATTTAAATCGAGTAGTTTTGCAATGGTGCTTTTCTATAAATCAAGGACCACCGCAATATAAAGAGAGACTCAGGGCGACTCAAGGATTAAAAATCCGGCTGCCATTATAAAACCTCATTTGACAACAATAGCAGCTATGAAACACGACGTGGTCACGGGCACTTTAGAGCTCTGATACGGCACATTTTCCCGCAATATAAAAAAAATTCTTAATTCTCCGTGGATTTCATAAGTGAAGGGATATTCTTGCACTGAAAAACAATACTTTCGGCGCCGACACGTAATTACATTCATTTTAATCACATTTTCCTAATATGATATTTTTAAATGGATCGCGATTTTAACATTGACAAATCGAAAACATCCAAACTATTCTTATTATAAACTAACTAAATACTTTATGTAGTCTATATATGCCCTCTACATACTAAAAAGTAATAATTAAATTATTTACAGTAATAGTTATGACGCGAGACAATTTTTATAGCGTTCGTTAAACTTAAAAATTTTCTCCTTCGAATAGAATCCCAACTTCATTTTTTTCCCGGAGTAATTTACATAAAAACAGTTTTGTGATAACATGTGGTTTATTACAGTTTCTCGTCTGGGATAGCAGTGAATGTATGCAACTAAAAATGAATCACAATGTAAATAAAAGCCGTTTCCATAATTTGAGGCAAACTTTAGCGAGCAGAAAAACTCTGCACGGTAATGCCATTCCTCTACCCTCGTATACAGTGAAAATAAAAGTTTATTTTAACTAAAAGGGAATGAATGTGATCCATTTGTTCTTTTAAAACATTACTCCATTTAGTTTCAAACATTATCATTCTGTTCCTTTGTGTTTTAGAAAAATTAAATATATATATATATGTATGTATGTGTATATATATATATATATATATATATATATATAGTTTAAAAAGCTGAAACTGAAGTGGTCGTGATGTGAAACAAGGCGTCAAAGCAAGCCATTCAACTTAAAATGCTTTTGAGACAATACTCCACGATACAGAATGTGCAGTTGCTGGCAAACGACTTCAAACACGGGAGGATTTTTCGAAGATAATTATAAAATTCGTAAAACTTTTAAAGGACGACGCACAAAGCTGAGGCAGAGAACGCTACAATGCACCAAAATGATTATGAAAGAGTTTCTGAAACCATTAGACGAACATATTAACATTCGCAAAAACAGTAATACACGTTAATTTTTTCTTTAAAATATACTTTGAAAAACTACATTTTAATACACATAAATATCCAAAAAATTTACCCTTATTTCATGGATAATTTATTAAATTCCTCCGATAATATTCTAAATATATCGTCGAATATAAAATGATTTAATCCTCCAAAAACTCTAAATCAGTGGTTCTCAACCTTTTACCTCCATTGGGCACTTAAATTCTGGGATATGGAGGCGGGTACAAACATAAAAATTTCTTAGAAATCACAAGAAATTACGCAATGAGTTATATAGTTTAATATATTTAACTAATATTTTTGATTAATGCTTGAACCAATTAAATTCTGTGAAAAGAAAACAAACTGATTTTAATAATATTTTTCTACCAGAGGAGGGAGAGAAGCTCGAGTTCAGGAAGTTGGATGGAAAGAAATGGGTCATAAATCGTCATAGGCGACAGGATGTATGGGCACTGTTCTGGTAGTAACAATTATTTTCATGAGGCAAATGAGATATTGCTACTGTTCGTAACGGCATTAACAACGTTTTCAGCAGCATTGCAAACAAAAATATTAGTAGCAAAATTTTCAAGGCTTGCATCATTGGATAAGGGATTATGAACATCGTGTTTACAGAGGAAAGAGGGTACCTAGAAAGGGTTCGGCGGGCACCACGTTGAGAACCTCTGCCCGAAATGAATTACACCATTTTTTAGAATACACGTAAATTGAAATGCCCTAACGTTTGAGTGTTCAACTCAATCAAAGGCTTTTTAACCCGCAGAAACGTGCCTCTTTGTACGACCCGAAACTGGAACCCGATTCGACCACACATTCAAATATCACGAGCTTTACCACGTTAACGATCCACAAGCCGATCAAACACAGGCAACTCGCTAAGGAAACCCGGATGTTTTCGTCGGCGTGTTTCTGAATTAAAATAAAAAAAGAAGATCGAAAAAACTTTGCCGCCAAATGGGGCGGCGGAGATACAAAAAGGGGTGAAAAGCGGCAAAACGAACGATAAAGACGCAAGATAAAGAGAACATTTTTTTAAATAAAAATAAAACGAATAAAAAAGATAATTGGCAATAAGGAAAAGAGAAGAAGAAGGACGGGAGCGTTTGGAAGGTATAGTAACAGTGGCAGCGATGGATTATAGAATTTAAAAGCTATGGGAGTGGCCCGCGTAATAATATTTACAAAAGAGGGATGAGGAAAAGAGAGATATTATCCTTAATGCGAAGCCTCCCGTCCCTTCCTCTCAGTACCTTCCCTCACCCTCCAACATGTCTTAATATACACGGCCTCGAAACCACAAGAACCTCTCCACATTTTCCCCATTTCCTCTCTCTCTCCCAATCCGAACAATCCGCCACCCCCTCACGATGACGACAGTTTCCTTCCCCTCCCCTCCATCTCCACCTGCTCTTCCACCTCTCCCCCCCCTAAACCACCTTCCCCGTAAAAACACACCCACATCCCTCACTTATTTCCCGAAGAAAATTCGTCTTTTCGTTTGAGCCGACAATCTCGACCAACCAGCTCGGCGTAGTGGTGGTCGCAGGGATGTGGGACAGGAAAAGTTTGAGTTGGAATTGGGAGAGGGAAGGTGAGGGAGGAGAGACGGGGAAGGAGGAGAGACGGAGAAGGAGGGGAGAGAGGAGGTTGAGGGAGTGGAGTCAGGGAGGGCTGCTGAAGGAAAGGATGGAAGAGGAATGGAGAGGGGAGGGGGATGGAGGGAGGGAGGAAGAATGGAGGAGGAATGAAAGAGGGAGGGATGAAAGAGGGATGGCTGAAGGAGGGGAGAGAGGAGGACAGGGGGAGGGAATGTAGAACAAATGAGAGAGGACAGACAGACGAACGACTTTATTTCGGGCGAAATTGAGACTACATAGTCCCTTCTTACATTTAACCCTATAGTCGGTTCACCAGCTAAAGTCTCTTGGCCTACTTAGAGCAAGTAGCCAATCACGAACGTTTCCCCTTCCATCGCCCTTCTCAACTTTCGTGCGGGACAGCAGATACCGGTGCGCGTTGTCAGCTCTTGCGGATTTTCGCCTTCAGCTGATATACTACGCAATTTCTAATGGCAACGCATCCCGATGTGATCTCTTCGAGGGCAGGAGTGAGACTGGGTTCCTCCCCACTACCTTCCCAAACAAACCGTCTCCTATTGGCTGCTGCTAACTGGCGTATGGGAGAAGAAAGAAGAGGAAGTGAAGGACAGAGATAGGACGGATAGAGGATAAAGAGAGGGGAGGTAGGATAAATAGAGGGAAAGGAAGGAAGGGGTGAGAGAAGAAACGGAGGAAGGGAAGAACGGAGGTAGGAAATAACGTGGGGAAGGGAGGAAGAATTGGATGAGGAAGGAAGTGGTCGAGGAAAAAGGGAAGTCGGGAGGGACGGAATGGAGGAAGGAGGGGGAAAGAAGGAACTGAGGTAATGAAGGAGGGAGGGAAGAATGGATGGAAGGAATGGAGGGGATTGAGAAACGATGGAGAAAACAGACAGACAGACAGGCAAACGACTTTATTGAGGGCGAAATATAGGGAGGGAGGGAGTAAGGGGGGTGGAGGGGAGTGGAAGGGGGAGTGAATAAGGAATGGGGGAGAAAGTGGGGGTTAGGGAAGAAAGGATGGAGGGGAGAAAGGGAGGGAGGAAAGAAGAGATGGAAGGAGGAAGGGTGTGAGGAAGTGATGGGAGTGATGGAGGGGGAGGGAGAGAATAAAACATCAAACAAATTCCACGAAGAGGGAAAAGAGATGGAGGGACGATATGGATACGGTGGGTTTGAACGAATGTAAAAGAAAACAGAGGAGACGAGGGATGGAACAGTAGAAGGGAGAAGAACAAATCAGAGTTTCCTGTAGTAGGATGGAAAAAGTGGCATAAAGATGGGATGAGATGGAAATAGAAGGGAAAACAGAAGGGAGAGGTGTAATGGAAGAGAGTGGAGGACCCAGGAGCGTAAAGGGGGAGGTTTTTTTTTTTTTAAGGGTCCACGAGGGATGAGGACGAAGAGTGGAGAGACACAAAGGAATGTAAAAAGAGATGAGAAAAGAAGAGGAAGAGTTTTGAAACTAGTGTCGAGGGAAGGACACGAATGGCAATGGGATAGGGGCAGAGGAGAATAGTTTGCGGTTAAGATTAAGGAGGAGGCGAGAGGTTCGAGATGGGCTGAAAGAAATTCCGCCGGCTAAGGATTGAAGTTTCCCAGCTAAACGCCGCTCTCCGGAATCAAAATTCGCCTGTCTATCTTACCTGGTCTTAAATTCCGGATTTAAGAAATTTACCAACTTCTAAAAAGCCTTGAATAAATGAACGTTCTATATATATATATATATATATATATATATATATATATATATATATATATATATATACGATTTTTTCATATTACATAGCCCAGTTTCTGAGGGATCGTGGCTTCATTTTATTAGTAAAACTAACCGATAAAAATGTCATCCAAAATCGAAGCATAAAAACAAATGTAAAAGCTAAAAATGTTTCGGTTATAAAACGAGCTACTAGGATAGTATATTATGTATGCATATAAGAAAACCAGTGCACAATATGCAGACAAGTAAACTTCCACCAAATAATTCTAATAACACTTCCCTAGGACAAAAATTTAATCAAAAGTTTTCCTTCTTGCAGCAAGCGTCAACAAGTACGAAAATAATTACTTTTCCGCAGGAAAAAATGGAGCGTTTCAAGATAAAAACCTCTCAGATTAACAAAGAACATACGATTTAGAGAGGTATACATACATAAAGATCCCGGAGTTCGAGATGAAAGACAGGAGAGGAAGCAAAGAAATCCCTCCTCGAAAGGCTAAAAGAAAAAAAAAGAGACGAATAAAAAGTGACAAGAGGAATGGAAAATATAAAGGTTTTTGCGGTCGAAAAGGGAGAGGGACGTAAAAGAATGAAAAAGGTCGCGGTTATGTAGAAGAGGAGAAGAAGAATCGAGGTGAGTAATGAAGAAGGGTAGAGAAGGAGGCCAAGGATGAATGTGGGCCTGGATTAAAGAAAATAAAAAGAAAAGCAATGGGGCAGGCTGACTGTAGAGGATTAAGGCAGAGTTATGTAAAGGTCAGGAGAGTGGAGACAAGGCAAGAGAGAGAGAGAAGAAAGAGGAGATGGAGGTGGGTAAGAGAGGAAGCGTAAAAATCTAAAAGGACGGGGGAAAGAAGAACCGAGAACGGAAAAGGAGGAAAATAAAAGGTGAGAGACGCGAATAAATGCTCTCGAGAGAGAATAAATGCTCTCGAGAGATAACGGAAGAAGCGGAGGAAAGAGAAGCTGGTAGGTAGGCTCGTGGCGATTTCCAAAGGTATTCTTCTTTTAAAAACGGCTAAGATTAATGAAAATATGCGGGAGGGTCTCCCTCCTCTCTCGCTTTCTGCAAGGAGGAGGAGGGGAAGAGGGACGAGGAGGGAGAGATCCTTACCGTAAGAATTAGAGCGAGAAGACTGGTTTGGGAGATGTGTCCTTTTATGCCTTGTTTCTGATAAAGGAGGGGGAAAAAAGAGGTGGTGGAATGTTTAAGGAGATTGGTTTCCCGAGAAGACACCGTCACCGCTATTAAAACGTAGGTTTACTCCTTGTGCCTCGTTTCTTCCCCTCTCTCTCTCTCTCTTCTCATACCTTTTTCTCCCTTCTTCGATCTTCAAAAGAACAGAATTTTCAAAAAAAAACCCCGCCCGCGAGTAATCGAGTTAAATATTTTAGAACGGAAAATTTTTCGATGTGATTTCGTTCAAATAGAGAATAAAGGGAGGGAGGGAAAGAGGAGGAAAGATGAGAAAAGCCGTCTTCTTTTACCCTCCCCCTGCCTCTACTCCATGTCGAAGGGTAATTACAATTTCATTTACGCTTTTGAGTGTTTCCTTGAGTGCTTTGGCGAGCGACTCCGAAGAAAAGTGTAATGAAATGCGAAGGGGGCGTGGGGAGAGAGGACGAACAAGATATAATGCTTGATTGGCAATAAATAAGCCCATTAGCCTTGCGGGGAATTGGTTTTCAATTATTCGCGTTTCATCACGTTTACCTCGTGCGCTAACGTCTAATTCCGTACAAATTAATCCGCGCTCTATAAATGATATGGGAATTGTTTCGGTGAATCACTGAGATAATATTTTAAATTCTTAACAGGAGAGAGAACTTGATGAAATCATGCAAAGGGAGTGGAAAGAAGATGAAAACTTTAATTGGTTATGCAGGAAGGTTTTCTATACTGTGAAGTATTGCTTTTTTATTACTTTTATTGCTTAAATTAATAAGCTTAAACAATACCCTGCCTCAGTGTGACGTTTATAAAAAAAATGTCTATTACACAAGATTTTTTGCATTATCGTAAAACTTAAATGACACGTTCAATAAAATTTATTTACAAAAACTTCAATTTGATCATAAATTTGAGCAGTTTACATCGAGGATACTTAATATACCCTAAAAATCGAATTTGAACGCATTTTGGTTACACAGCAATTTTAACGCCACGTATTCATTAAAGCTGTTTATACCAAATATATTGTTCATCAAATAATCATTCGGAAAATTAAATCATAACATTCTCGAAGTGAAATTAAATAGTTAATTCGAATATGTACACTTACTAACACTATTTATTTTATAGTCTTTTTACGAACTCAGTGGCAAGAGTGGAAAAGGGTATCTTCGGGATGCGTTGGGAACACATCCCCATTTTTCCCATATGCTGCTAGTCCCCTTTAGCGCTATTTAAGCCTGTGCTGAATTTTTCAATAGCGCCCCATCCGTGCCAGCCTGGGGAAAGGTGTATACATTAAAAAAATAGGAGCTTCTTTTGATGATGGAATATGAAAAGGCGCGTTTTATTTATTTAGATTTATTTATAATTGTAAATTTAAAATTATTTTTATGTTTAGTAACATAATTGTAAGACGAAGTAATTTAATCAGTAATTGAATTAGAAATTTTAACTTTCAATGCCTAACCATTTTCTCAGAATATAAATTTGAAATTTCTAGGGCACCCTCTGCCACCCACCGATTTTTCAAATACATTTTTCTGTAGTGTTATTGATAGCGTTAAAGTTTACATAAATAGTGAGTATTTAATCCTTCCATCTATAAACATTTGTTCAGAATCTTAATTTGAAATACTTTATGGCACCCCCTGCCGCCCATCGATTTCTCTAGAAATGATTTGACACCATAATAAGTAGCATCATAGATCATATTATATATATCGTTTCTGTCTTATATATTCTACAGTTTACTTTTTTATGTAATCGGTTAAACAGGCAGAACAAAACATAAAATTATATTAATATACGCGCCGAAAAGGTCCAGTAATTTAATCCTTCGCTCGATTGATAGCTAGAAAAACAGTGGTGTTACTCCATTAAAAACTAAGAATCAAAACATCCATAAAGATTTTGCCAAACCTCAACGTATCAGTATATCGAAGAGAATGAAATTAAATCTTAAACGGCCTAAATTTTGCCTACGGCATCCGATCGGAGTTCAAATCCATTTCTCAAACTCTAAAGGGAGTCGCGACATCACCAATACCGGCCAAAAAATAAGAAAAATATCAGAAGGAAAATACACTAGAATAAAGGCACCGTTACCTGGAAAATAAAAACGCTATATTACCTCGGAAGTCACGCCGAGAGAAGTAACTACGGCTAACGTTGAGCTTGCATTTATTTTCCGTGTCCTAAAACTGCTCCCCGGTTTACAGTCATTTTTTCCTTTCCTCTTTTTGTATGAACGTTGTCCCAGCTCGGCCATTATGACCCGTAGGTATCCGAAACTATTAAAACGCCATTTTTTCCCACCTTTATTCAATCATAAAAATCGAGCGGAAGAGAAAGAATGGGAGTTTTAAGAAATCCCATGGAAATACTATTTTCAAAAAACCATCCAAGTAATTTCTTCCATCCTTAAAGTCGCGTTATATAGGTTCCGTTTTAGTTTTCGTGAATTGTATAAATTTTTAGAAAAACAAACGGGATTTTTCAACTACCTCTCGATATCCTCACTGAATTTTGTATACTTGAAAATAACTTTCTGTGCGTAGTTTTTGCATGGCCAAAATTTGTCGACATTTTCCTTCGTGTTCTGGAACAGAGACTTATGAACAAACAGAAAACTTTCCCAATATAGTGGAATGTTTACATAATTTAACGTATTATCTGTTATTAGTTGCGAGGTACGGAATTCCACAAAATTAAGGCTTCCCTCGTGGATTATAAGAAGTGTTTAATTTGATTGCTACATGTAATACATTCAATTTTATCTGGTGATTCAATATTTAACGGAAAAAGGGCGCACTGACAATGATATACGTCACACGAATCACATACTGGTGAAGTTCAAGAAAGAATTATAGAGCTCATCATATCAAGATCAAATTTTTATACTTACTAGAGAAATGCTGTTTTTCAGTGCATTGACGACTGGGTTTTCAGTTTATCAAATGATATTGCGCACAAAGAAACTCTTCAGTATGCAGACTGAAGCAGCAATGTTTCGCCAAGAATGAAGTAATTATAAAAACAATATATCAAATAACCTATTACGTTACATCATTTTTAATATCAATACAAAAATAACTTACTTTTATTGTAAATTATCCTTCTGCAAAAATGAATAACGAATGAATAATTATACCTTTATAAAACCGTGTTTTGTCGAAAAACATTTAATAAAGAGCATAAAACTAGATCAAAGAGAATAGAAGCGACGCTTCAACTTTTTAAAACATTTCCTCAAATAGTACCTTGTGAAAGAATACGAAAAACCTATGAAGCTAGTTATTTTGCGAAGTTCAGAGTCATCATGACAAAAAATATTTTTACTTTGTAAATGAAGTTTCTCCTGGAGTGGAATGCGAAAAAGTTTCTTTTGTCCTTTTGAAATTACAAAATCCTTGCTATCTGCATTAAAAATGAAAGTTGAAATTGAAGTTAAAAGAACTGAAACAGTTACAATTTTCCTTCTCTTTGTGGATGAAAACTTTACTAGAAAGTAATATTGAAGATGTGAAACTCAAAATACGCACTACAACTTCAATTATCGTCCCAATTCTTCAATTCCTGTTACACATTAACACGCTGTACTTCGAAAAATCAATATCTCGTCAAAATGGGAAGATATACTTTAATCCAATGCTATGTGCTGTATTTTATTTGAAACGCTTATTTCATCCGACACCGGAAAATAACTGTGATGATAAATCATTTTTCTGCGACGGGCCACCAGAACTTTCAACAATAAAGCCGTCATTAAAGATTATCCAGGTTAACTAAAGTCACTCTGTCATATCGCGCCGGTTAGCGGGAACAAAGCAGTTTATCAATGGATTTCCAACCTTGAAAACTAATTAAATTGCCAGCATCCACGAAAACACGATACGTATGCTTTCCAGAAGCGTGAAAATGTCCAAGGCGTGGATATCGATTGGCGAAACTGATAAATAATGCACTTTATAAATTTCGTTTTGCTGCGGGATTTTCAACGCTTTCGCGAACACGATGATCGAACTTTTTAATCGCATAAAATTGCATAAATATTCCATCAACTACAGAAAGGATAAAATATAAGCTTACTCAAAAGCTCCAAATCTTCCGGGAGACAGGAATATCACGATCCATGCTGTCGCGTGCCGGATTCACAGGATACGTTGTTCTGTGTTTAATGAAATGGAAAGCTTCAGTAAATATTTATCTTTTATCTTTAAATACAGAAAACATTAAGAGATGCTTAATTAGATATATTAACAAACATTACAATGAACAATGATACAGCTTGTTAAATTATATGATTATTTTGATTGTAGAATTATGGTAAATATTAGCTGTTTATGAAGGGACGAACTGAATAGGAAATCTCAATTATTTTACGTGCGCTTTATATCAGCTTTTCAAAATTCTCGAAAAATGAAATTTTCAATTTTTACATTTCACCAGCTATTTTTCCAGTAAATTTAACATAATTTACAAGCTTTAATTGCTAGGATTCCTTCTAAAATTAAATTATCATAAAAAGTTATGGAAACCACGATCAAATTTCTGTTTAATTTAAAACTTTCTTATATTATTTCAAATAAACGATCGTTTAGGTAAAAATGGACTTTGATCGCTAATTTCCTGTATATTTAAATAGAGAAATATTTTAAATGACAAAAATACAATTTTCACAAATGCGCCAGTATTCATCAAAACTTAGGATCTTTCTTAATTTATTTGACTGCATATAAATTTTTATCACATGCGGATTTTCAAAATATCCTCATATAAAACTTAATGAACACTTTGTAGCGAACACAAGTATTCACGTCAATTAACAAACAGAATTAAATTATTTTCTGTTAATACACATACATTAAGCGCTTTTCTGAGAATTTCGGTTGTTCGCATTGGCTTTGCAATATTCTCTTCCCCATCTGTCCGTATGGGGATAACCGAGTCTCATTATGAAAGAGGAAATGGCGTAAATAAGCACAAATTACACCCATTGTTAATTACTAGGAAAAAACCGAGTCACGTACCGGTGACTCGGGGATCCGTAGGACTCGAAAGGATGAAACACTTTTTTTCTTCCCTGGTTCATTCAGAGTGAGTAAGCTGAAAAATTCTCGATGCTCCAAAATCGCATGATTTTCCGGATTTCGACTACTAAAATTTGAAGTACATTATAATAGGATCAACTCAGGACCGGCTTGGTAAATCGCGGGGCCCGGTGCAAAGTGTTTGCGGGGGGCTCACCACGAATAAAAATTTTTCAATGACACACTGTAAGAATACCGCAGGTTTTTCTCTTACTTTAACAGTGTTCAGTGTTAAATTCACTGCTATTCATCACGTAAATATACCCGGCAGCAGGACAAGCTTGATCAGTGTAGACCTACTTTACAGAGATGCCGACGAATCTGTGGTGGCTAATACATGACTTTCTCCATTCTTTTAGTATTTGTGTTTAATCGTTAGTTGGTGTGTAATAGCTTTATCCCTAAGTCGTACCTTTTTAATTGGTTCCAATAATGTCCGTTTGGCAGGGTAAAAAGTAGTAGTTTTTACATCGGGATGAAATTTCGTTAATTCCAACACATCAAAACTGAAAAATCATGTTAGGAACGTTTCTCTTAAAATATCATTGCACTGTAGACATTCCACAAACGATAGTTTCGGAACATATAAACACAGAACGTTTTTTTTTCATTTCTTTTACAAAACCAAATACGTCAATCCAAAGTCGACTGAAAACAACGGACATCTTTTTAGACGCGTTTCGCTTCCAGCGTGTGCTCATATTAGCGTCGAGCCGTCCGTCTGTCCGTCCGCATGTTCATTCTCGGCTACTACCGAACGAATTTTCATGAAATTTTATATTAAAGACTTAACAGTCGAAGATAATAGGAAAATCACATAAATTAATCAAGTAAGTCAATCAGGGGTATCACGTTACTGATGACAAAAAATGAACTTTCAGTCATATCTCGTAAAGTATTGGTCACATCAAAATAGTTTTCCAATAAAACTTGTAGAACTAGCAGAGTACTTCTATTCGTCTACATGTTTGTCGTAGAAGTAGCCGTAATCAAGAAAATCAAACAAGAATGTCTAAATTCGAGTTGAACTTTCTTGCATGGTTACTTCTTCACTGATGATAACATAAACAATCTCAGAAAAACGTTTAATTTCCTTACATGTGCATGCAATATTTTAAAATAGAAAGAAAGAGGATTATTTGTTATGAAGGAAATAACTTTAAAACGCTACTTTTTTTGAGCTGTTTGCTCCATTTTGGCCACAAACGTGGAAAAAAAATATAAGGCACTTCTTGAAGAGCTACAATATTTAAATTTAGCAGAATTGTAGGTTTTTAGGAACTCCGAAGAAAAAAATTCAAAATTGTAAAAATTCTTAATTTTAGGGGTTTTTTTGCTTCTAGATGAGCTACAGGCGTGAAATTTGGCAGGATTATTGATTATTTGTAAAAACCGATGGAAAAATCCGAAACTGTAAAAATTCCAAATTTTAGGGGCTGTTTGCTCCTTTTTTGCCCCACACTAGGATAAAAAGTATAAGGCATTTCTTGATGAGCTACAAACTTGAAATTTGTCAGAATGAAAGGTTTTTAGAAACAGCGAAGAAAAAATCCGAAATTATAAAAATTCGCGGGTTAAAACGCTTCGCGAGCGCGGGGTTGAGCGCGGTGGGCGCCAGGGGCGCGGCCACTAGTAATATAGATAACCGTTTTAATAATATTTTCGTGTGGCGTAGAGTTATCCAAAGAAATCTATTTTTAAAACTACGTAACTCAAATAATTAGACGTAGATTTTCCACAAATTGTGATTTCCACACCTTTGAAGATATCGTCACGAAACTTCGCATAGATATATAATTTTACCTTGCGGATAACATAGGCTATAATAGGGGGAGGGGTACTAAATTCAATAATTATTTCCCCACAAATTTACGCGTAATTTTCAAATTTTCAGAGTGCAAGGTTTTTTCCTTCATTCGTCAAAATGTCTAAATATGGACTGATTTTCTTCGGTTTTGCTTCATTCTACGGCTAAAACTGTACTATCATATTCTTGCAATGTTTACATGTTACACGGTCGAAATCTTAGATTAACTATATCCGCTGAAATTCGACTTGTGCATACGCTAGTTTGGTGTAATTTCTTATGATCGACTGGGATTATAAGCCGATATTATCGTCTGCCCACATATTCAAGAAATTTACTCGTTTTTTTTAGTTTAAGCAATTCCTTGGGTACAATAAATTATACGACGAAAATAAAGAAAAACTGAATCATTAATTGATATTCGTTAATAAAGTCACATAAAGAGACTAAAATTCTGAACATTTTAAGCTCTTTGAGAACAAATCCTGCGAATGCTAAAATTTAACCCTTTGAATAAAAACAGAAAAATAAAATTTAATATAAGTTAGTTTTGGTGAAATAGCAAATTTATGAACTAAAAAGTAAAAAGAAACAATATGAAATTACATAATTGAATGATCTAGAAAATAAAAATAGTTTTCGACATACAAAAGTTATTAGGACTATACCATTCTTCCCCATTTTTTCGGAAGTCCTAATTTTTGGCATTCACCCGTCAAGGAAGGAATTCCGAAAATTTCATAAATTGTGATAAAATTCAAATAGACATATGAAAGTCTCACCTGCTTGCAGACCGTCCACTATAGGAAAAGCTTCCGCCTCAAGTAGTATAGGAAAAGGTCTTGAACATTAGTGGCTACGCCACTTAAAAAGGACTTCTGGAAAACAGCACACACAATATAACTCGTTTAATTATGTAAAAAAAATTTGGTAGAGAATAGAAGAAAATATATCAATAAAAATATAATTACCTTTCTCCTTATGCATAGCGATTCAGTTATCTTGGAAATGAGCTCCCAATTGCGGTATGAAACTAAAAAAAACATTGGATGAGAAATGGTGGACATAACATGCACAAGTGATAGTTATTAATGTGTTAAAACTAACTAATTAACAAGAATAAAATCAGAATAATGCGTTTAAGCTTCCCTAAATATTATTTCCTAACGTGCCTAACATGAAAATATTTCGCTCCTAGAAAATACGAGTCACTGACGCGCACAGACGTCCTGTCGGTCTTACACTAATGCTACTCTAAGTCAGTTAAAGCGTTAGTTAAAGGTTAGTGGTACAGAAATTTTCTCCTACCCTTCGCTGGGGCCGGAGCATCGACCGTCGTCCATCGGTGGGAGTGCCATCTGCGTCGATTAATTACTGACCTTAGGGAAAATTCAGTCCATCGGCGAATGCTTTGGACGCTCATCGACGCACGACCTCCGATGCGACTTGCAGTCTCTCCGAAGGCTTGATTTAGCACTGAAAAGAACACTACACACGAACTGTTCGTTTGTTTGGTTCACAGTTTCACTAAATAAAAATTTACTGATTTTCGCAACGCAACACTCCCGAATTACAAGTCGCACAACAGTAGAATTCTCTTCCTCTTCGCGTTTGTGTTTTTTTTTTAGATCACGTAGTTAAACACGAAGCACTTCTCAGAAAATTTTCTATTCAACTCTTCTTCCTATTCCTTATAATTTTTTCTTCCAAGGTTTCTGCAACATTCAGCAATCCTCCCTGCTTTCCATCTGTAAATACAAGCGGCCAAAAAGTTATATATATATTACAGAATTTTTTAGTTAACAGTTGCTTACAGAGATAATAATGTTGCATTTTAAAATACGTAAGAATTTAATATGCGATTTCGGCAAGTAAAATCAACAGAATTCATTTTCTTCTTTTTGGCGCGTTTAAAAAAAAAGAGATGCGCTTATAGTTTCACTTTGGTGTTTGCCTGTCTGTAATGTTACGATGTGAAAGCAGACCGCGCGGGACTCTGTGCAGCTGCACCGATGGCACTTGTCTCAAGCCGGCCCTGGATCAACTCCCTAGCTTCCGAATACAATCTCTGAGTCAAAATTGTATATTTAAAAGTTTCATATTCTCCTAGTATACGGAAATGATATTCAACCTTTCAACTGCAAACAATTTTTACAACTGAACTGTGTCTTACTCCACGTGGTGCCATACATGTTATAGACTGTATTTGATTCAAAACCTAATTCCACTCGATTTAAGTTGTTTTAAAAGAATTTCTTACAAAATCCAACACATATCATGGATTTATAAAAAATATTCTTATTCAAAAATCATAAAGTAATTGGATAAAATAAAACGTTCAGATTTGAAATTCTCCTGAACAAAGAAAAATAAAAAATGTGAATACACTCTCACGTAAATATATGTACAGAAGAAACGAAAACAACATTGTATATTTTCGTAAGCCCCCTCAATTTTCTATTATTAATTCCATCACGAAAAATGTATATAAACTAGACCAGGGGTCCCCAAACTTTTTATTGAAAGGGCCACATTAGGCTTTATGTACGACAGCGCGGACCACTTAAGACTTTTTAAATGACTGATCGGGCCGTGTGGAGCAAGTCTCGAGGTGGGGGGGGTTGTTATCGAGAAACTTCACCGGTACAAACTATTTCGAGCGTGGGGGGAGGCTGAGAAAAGATTAAATATGAGGTAAGGCAGGCGGGCCGGATTATATCACTGCGCGGGCCGGGTGTGGCCCGCGGGCCGTAGTTTGGGGTCCCGTGAACTAGACCATTCAATAGAGAATTATCGAGCTCGTCTTATGGCTGAAAATTTCAAGAACAAACACAAAATACTTGTCTCAGATATCTCCAATAGCCATAACAAGGTGATATATATATCGCCGAATCGGCGTAATTGCCGAATCTGTGAAAAGGGCATGTTTTTTGCAGCCGAAATTCTAGACGAAGATCTCTCTTTTACCAGTCTCAAACTCAAAATAATAGGTTATCATTGTTAGTTTTAAATAATCTAAAACAAAAATTAGAAATTATGTAAATAGCGACCGAGGCGTTTTCCAACGTGAAACACGTCCAAGGAACCCGTCGCATTAGCTTCGTGTTTGCTTTAAAAACAATACAAATATCAACTTGTTTTAATATATCGTATTCAGTAATTTATATCTCAGCCAAATTCACGAAATAGGCAATAGTTTGCTCATTTCATGAAATGGATAAAGCCGTCGTCCAAAGAAAACTTGCCCATTTCACCGATTCGGCGTAACATATATATATATTCATCACTTCCTCTCGCTCTCATACTCGGCATCGATAGGTGTGAAAATCTTCGGATATAAAGGTTTCACCCAAAACGGCTCACATCGAGGATGAAACCAAAGGAGTAAAAAAAATCACAACGCGAAGAAAGGGGTCCCATCTATTTTTAGGGAGGGAAATCCGAGCTCAATAAATGATTAATGAGATTTACGCGGTGGGTTGGCGAAACGGAGGGAGCGAGGGGAAAAGGGAAGAGGGAACCAGAAAGGATACAGAAACAAAGGGTGGCGGCAAGGGTAGGATTGGTGGTTTTAAGAGAAGGCGTGAAGGAGAGCAGAAGGCATTGGCGAAAGGTTGAAGGGACGTTGAAGGTAGTTTGAAGGGATGTGTGAAAGGGGAGGGTTGGGTTGGGAGGTTTTCGAGGTAGTAGGAGAGAGAGAGAGGAGATGAGGGGGGGAAGGTGGGACGGGTCCGTAACCGGAGGTTGAGCTGGAAAAGGTCGGGTTGGTTCGGTTGGGAGGATTGCGCGGAACGAAAGCGGACGAAGAGATCTAGGGAGAAGGGGGGAGGGAATGGAGATGAAAAGGTCGGACCCATTGGGTGAAAGAGAGAGAGAGAGGTAGAATGCTAGCGAAAGATACGTTGGGAGTTAAGTGAATGAGGGACCCGAAATGAAAGTGAATGGAAGGATTGGCAGTGCACGTTTCCGTCAGCGACAGAAGGGTCAGGATATAGAAGAATGGAAGTGTAAGGGTGGAGAAAAAGAGGGGTGAGGTCGAAGAAAGAGAGAAAATGGAGAAAATGCGAGGGAGAGAGAGATGAAAGGAGGGAAGGAGAGGTATGGAGACAAATAGATAGAGGGAGGTGATTGAAGGAGAGAGCAAAGAGGAGAAGGGGGAACGAAGGAGAGGGGGAAGAAGGGAGAAATGGATGAGAGGGAAAGAATAGGGGGGGGGGAGATTGGGAGATAGAGAAAAAAAGAGAATGATTGATTGATACAAATTTGTTCTGGGACAGGATCCCATAGAATACGATACAAGGTACAGTAAATAGGTCACATAATCACGCTTCTCATTATTGAGTACGGAAACTGATATGGCAAAATACACATATATACATACATACATATACATAAACAAATAGAGTGGGAAGGAAGATAGATAGATAAATAAATGACTTTATTTTTAGGGCGAAATTGGGACCATAAGGTCCCATCTTCCATCATTTAACCCTTCGCTATCGATCACAAGATAATAACATTAATAAGTAAATATATATATATATATATAAGCAGAACTAGAACAAAAGGAAAAGTTGCGTCGAATAAATACAAAGAAAACAGAAAAATAAATATCAAATTTCACATTAGAGAAGCTTCTAAGAATGATATAAAATACGTGGTAGAGCCAGGCATGGCAAACCCAGTAAAAAAAACCACGCAGAAAAACACCCGTGAAGAGAAGGGGGATGGAAAAAACCTGCGAAACCCTACATAGTAGAAATACACAATAACGAATACTGTTAGAAAGAGATAAGGTATATAATATATATGTTAATGTAGTAAAAGTTTATCTGAAAGTACAAGAGTATTTAAACATATTAAACAATGGGGAAAGATAGCGTTACATATTATATATATATATATATACACACACACACCTACACATACATAGAGGTGAGAGGTAAGAAAGAAAGGAGAGAGTTTAGGAGAGGGAAAAGAGAGGGCATAAAAGACAGGTGGATAGAAAGTGAGGGAAGGAGTGGATCGAGAGAAGAGAAAAAGAAAAGAAACGTGAAGAGGACAGTGGATGAGAGAAGGAAATGACGAGAAATGTTGGGAGAACCGTGGGAGAGGCTGCACCCGCTTCTTGCAACGTAGGAGGCGACTTTTTTGTGCCGGAAAAATAAATAGAAAACATGCCGATGGAATTGGGAGGGGAAGCGGAACGAACGTCGTCAGGTTTGCACGAAAAGGGATAAGAGAGGGGGGGATGGGGGGGAGCAAAAGAGAGGGAATTGTATTTGGCGCACGGAAGGTTCTCAAATGAATGGGGAAAAATCTCAGGGAAATCACGTGATATCTTTTGGTATGATGCACTGCCGTATAAAATAAGATCTGATTTACATATATGGCGTTCTATCATGTTCTCGGTTTTTTTTTCTGTTAATGTAAGAGGTTTATTGCATGGCGTTTCAACGTTTTTAAGGTGAAGTGCCTAACGTTTGCTCTTCAGACCCAAAAATAGTAAAAATATGGTCTAAGAATCGACGAAAATACTAATTATTCACGCTCTGTTACTGGAACCGCCGTAATTTGAAATGTCAGTTAATTTCACAGAAAATTTCATGTGACCGATCATCTGTCCATTCGAATTGCTCAGTAATTATTGACACTACTTTTATCATAAAAGAATTTTTTAAATAAGCCTGTAAAAATGAAATGCGTTTTAAGGTCAACTTAAAAATTGTGAAAATATTTCAATGATAGCGAATCAAGCATGAAAGTTATTGACATTGCTTTTTTTCAATTTAAAATTTTAATAACTGGTATTTTTTTCTCATTAACTATTGAAATAACAAACACTGACGCAGATCGCAAGCGTTTGCCTTTATTGTAATTTTAAATTTCATTAAAAACTTCTCTAGTGGGACTAGGGATCAACGACTGAGTTATAAGACAATCCGTTAAGTAGCTCACACTCGTTTCTTAGCCACGAACACGTTTCAAACATTTTTTTTTAATTTTAGCAGATGGTTAAAACTACACCCTTCAGTTTTCGCCGGAGCTAATTTTCAGTTTCATCTAAAGAACCGCTGTTATTCTAGTCTGATGAGTCGAGAAAAGTTACTTCTCATTTGCATCCAACCCCGATTTACATCAATGATGTACCTAGAATTACACTTTCAGAGGAAATCCTAGTTTAAAATTGCCTCGAAGAATTAAAACCATAAAATTGTTCGAGCTCTCAACTCGCAGAACTACTTCTTTTAACAATCAACTTGGCCTAATTACATCTCCCTATCCTTTGAAACATTCCGAAGAACTTTTTGATATTAATATTTGAAGACACCATTTCATTCTTGGTATAAAAATGTACGCTCTCGATCTGTGGTACTTACATATTTATTATTCAGAATGTTTTTTTTAATATTGCATCCACGAAGAAAGTTTTAAGAAAGTATTAATGCATTAAAATTAAATTGAGGTTTATTAAGGTATAAGCGACATTTCATTTACCGAGTTATGAAGGAATTTTATAATATATAAAAAATAATATAAATTTAAAATGAAATCAAGAATTATACAATGACACTACATCTCTTCCTCTCTCTCTCTCTTCGATTTCCTCATTGCTAAGAACTCGTGGCCTTTCACCGCGTAAGAGATTTCTCTCGCGATAGGGCGTGTATCCTCAAGAGTCCTTCCAGTGAGACTTCTTATCTTCTTCTCTTTTGTTGGGCCATTCCTTAAAGAATATTCTTCTCTAGGTTATTGCCATCTCTTCTGGCTATATGTCCAAAATATCTTCTTCATCTTCATGCTTCTATTCTCTTTTAGTAGTCTTTCTTTTACATGCGACTCATCAAGGATCCTCTGATTGGTTTTCTTAGCTGCACAGGGCATTGTTAAGATTATCCTAAATGTAATTATTTTTTCCTCTAATAGCTTTTGTTATTGTCCAGGTTTCGGATCCATATATTGCGAATGAGGAGGCTAACGAGTAACGTGTTACTGGGGATTCCTCTGCCTTTTGATATTTTACCAGGTCTGTTATTGCTGCTCTTATCAGAGAAAGTCTTCCTGTCGTTTTCTGCGAACAGTCACCATCCTTACTGATCAGAGCGCCTAGCTAATTGAAAGCGTCCATTTCCTGTATGTTGGACAGTATCTGGTATCTTGGGTGTATTCACTCCTTCTAATATCATTCATTTTTGATTGATTGTTTTTTCCCAATTCATTTTTCATGTTTTAACTTTCTATTAAGGTATTTTCCAATAGTTGAATCATCTCGAGCATGTTGTATGCAAGTAGAATTGTACCATCTGCGTATCGCAATTTATTAATCTCATTTCTCCTATGAATGAACCCGGGAAAACATACAACTGTATCTAACTTCTCTTTTTATTAGAAAGGATTGTTTTTTTTCAGTATAGTTTTCTCTTCTTATCCCTCAAAAATATCTTTAATTAAACAATACTACACATGCATTTAAATGCAGGAGAAAAGTACTTTGTTCACCAAAACAAAAGTGACTTTGATATGAAATATAAATAGCCGTGGTATTATTTAGCTCACTTTCCTAGAGAGAAAGCTGTCATACTGACGTAGGGGAAGATTGGAATGCAAAATTTTTAGTTTTCAATTCCCTTCAGAAACACTGGTTCGACATTAATATGAAATTTCCTTCCAGAGCGCCATAACTTAAACATACTCCTTATGACTCAATAGCACAGGATTAATCGATTCCTATAATTTAAATTCATTTCTGTTTGAAAATGCTTTAAGATTACCTCGAATGAGAATATTCAACAGAAAAAATCGCCATAACATGTTTTGACCCACGGTCGATACCTTACTGGAAGAAAATAATACTGTTCGCGTTAAAATGAGATGAAATCCTACGTGACAGGCCTACTCCAATCGCTACACAAAAAGTTTTTCAACATTTTGTATACTTTCTTCTGCAGTAAATACAAAAATTCACGGGTAACCAACGATTTAGTTTCTATTCCCGAGCGCAAGCTACCCATTTCTCAATAACTGTTTTTTTTCCCCCGCTTTCTAATTACTAGCGGGACTTAATAAGTTCGCGGATTCCAGATGGATCCGAAAACTGCTACCGTCGCACAGTGTTAACGAAACGACAATTTTAAGTAGACAAAATTGTTTCACTATAGTATTAGTGTAATCTATTCACTTAGTTTTCATCAGTAAGTAATTTTTGGTGTCTAAAATTCCATAATTTCTTATTAATTACTTCCTATTATCAGGATTAGTGGTTAAGGTTATTTTTTTAACGGCTATTTTCGATATAGATCAGAGAGAACCTTTTTCAAACAGAAAATTATAATAAAATTATGGACTATCGGTGAAGTTCTTTTTACGAATAATTTTGATACATATTTATATATAAAATGTAATATCTCGAGCTATTTAAACATATGTAATCACTGTCTGTTGATAATTGTTTTTGTGATTCTGAATCGTCTAGGTCTGCATCTTCCAAAATATCACGGTTGACCATTCTTGTAGCTTCAGGAATTATCAACAAAAACAACACTTTCTTATGTAGAGTTCCAGATTTTTTGACCGGTAGCTTTCATATACTTGAATTCAATGGATCTGAATAAATCGAGAGATTGTGCAATAGATCTTCATTTGTGTTCATTCTTGAAGTTTTGCGAGTGTGATGTTCCTTGTACTTTCGATGTTCTTTATGCTCATCCTCTCAGAGCTGACCGATAGCTGGATCGTTGAATCAATCACATCTGCCCCGTGGATTAAAATTCTGTGGATGTTTGCAGGCATGTAGAACTAATTGTACAATGTTACGTAGAGCTTTGCAGTTTCGTTTGCGTATTCTTTTAATTTTCAACATTCATAGCATATCCACTTGATAATGTTGTCAAAATAACGGAAAAGCGTCTGATTAAGTCTATATTAATCCCGGTTATTTCTGCAGATTTCTCAGGATCATTGAAAAATCGACGGAAAGTGCTTAAGAGCTTCCGTCATTGGTCGTCCCGGTTCCCTGCTTAGGAATGTCGACTAATAAGTGCATTTCGGACCGAAATCTTTCTATTATTATTGTTTTTCTCCTTGCTTCAACTTTAGCTTTTTCCTCTTGTCCTCGAGATTTTCTGGGACGACCTGCTTGACGCGAAGGTCCTTGAGGCGACTCGCTCACATCTGGCAGCAGTAGGTCTTCTGCCACAGCAGCTTCATCAAGCCAAGCAGAATGTTTTTCCATAAGTTTTGATGCGATCCTACGACAGGATTTCCACCATTTTAAAAGTTGATAAGAAAATAGCCTTGAGTGGTTCTAGTTTCTTTGAGGCATTCAGCACAGTTTTCTATTTACACCTTTGATGTAATGTAGTCAAACAATCGTTGTTTGCTCTGCACACTCATTACTTGCATAACACCGTCTCCTCTTCGGAAAAAATCAAAAAGCTCTCTTCGAGTTACAGCGTGCCGAGCTTCTGAATATGTCATTTATTTTTTAAACTTGCAAAAGGTTGCAGATAATACCAACACAGTTTAAACTTGAATGATGACAGAAAACACAAATTTAATTTACAGAAAAAATAATAGCTTTTTTATCCTCAGTTTAAACATGCGGTTAAGTTAAAAATAATATTTTTTCTATCATGTACAATATCGTGAACATAACTCCGCATTTTGGAATATTTTAAAGAAACAATTAGATAGTTATAGGAGTGATTAATACATAAAAAAATCATAGCTTTTTTTCAACCTCAATTTAAACATACAGTTAAGTTAAAAATAATATATTTTTCTATCATGTACAATATCGTGAACATAACTCCGCATTTTGGAATATTTTAAAGAAACAATTAGATAGTTATAGGAGTGATTAATACAGAAAAAAATCATAGCTTTTTTTCAACCTCAATTTAAACATACAGTTAAGTTAAAAATAATATATTTTTCTATCATGTACAATATCGTGAACATAACTCCGCATTTTGGAATATTTTAAAGAAACAATTAGATAGTTATAGGAGTACATACCTTGCTTAATATTCTCCATATCGAACACGTCACCAAATTTCACTACAATACAAAACAAAACGACTCAACAGTGCGCGCTTTCAAACGGGTCTGACGCGATAATGAGATAGTGCCAGTAAACTGCGGCAGTCGCTACGCGCCACATGACATTCCGCCTCTATCATTGTGCACTGGTTAATTGATTATTTTTGTGCAGTTTTAGGTCATTTAAAATATCATGAATTAAGGGCTTTTGTCTCGCTACGGAGGTCGAATCGATCACTGTGCGTCGCACGGAAAATGATGTTATTCGATTTGGATAGAATCCCATTTCGGATCCGAAATTCAATTTCTCCATCATAAACGATTCCTTCCTCATAATTTCGCCCCAACCCTTCAGATCTCTCCTCCGTTAAAAACGTCAAAGAGGGTATTATGATTGAACGACGAGACAACCATTTTTAAAGATACCACGCCCATGACATCGGACGTACGAGGCGTGATCTAGACACCCCCATGGCGTTAAGTTATTGCCCACGATTTTTTTTACCCCAAACCCGAAATTGGTGGAAAGGAGTGGCAGTGTCGGAGAGAGAGAGATACGGCGCATGACGCAGAAATTTAACAATTAATCTTCACCGCCTCGCTCATTACGAATTGAGTGGCGTCACGGTGACGCAAGATTGATGCCTCCATCACGGTTTGAAAGCCTGCCCATGTAGGAGGTCAAGTTTTATTTTTTTTTATGGATACGACTAGTTCCCGTTTTTTTAATGGTGTCTCGTTAGTACGACGAGTATGATTGTGGAACACGGAAAAAAACGTATCGGAGGGCCGCGGAATTAATCAACCGCGGGAAATTGTTTACGAGCATCTTTGGGAATGCATTAATCTCTATGCATTGAAGTTCGCGTTAACGTGTGAACTGAGCGCATTTCTCCAATGAACCGAAACTGAACAATAGAATCGAAATCCTATTCCGGAAGCAACAGTTCCTATGTGCTTGGGCAGTTCCACACGGCATAATAATTACAAAAGAAGCCATAATTTCCGTTCAAACTTCCAATTAAAATGTTTTTTTAAAAACGAAAAGACCTTTGTTTATTAAGAACCTTACGATATTTTCAGGACCTAAATCTAAGATCTAAGTCTGCCATTTCATTTGGCATCGGCAATACGACACGCTGAGTTACAGAAAAAAAGCAATACAAAAGATAATATAAGCGTCTTATCATATTTTCCCAGATGCATTTCAAAGTAAAAATTGTTTCTTTTTCGTTGCTATAAGCATCTGAACTCAGGTACTAAAGCTGCAATGTTTCATAAGTCTTTCATTAAATTCTGCGTTGAACATTCCCATTCCAATCGTATTAAAAAAAACTTCCGCACTATAGGACAGCATATTCTTCTCAATGAAAAATAATCGCCCTTGCATGTAATATCTTAAAATGAATTCAACGAAATGATATTTGTAGAAAGGAAATGAATTTACTATTAAGGTGAAGCCAACTTGTTTGATAACATATAAGCAATAATACAGTTTATTATAACAGCTTAATAAATCCTCTTATCAAACACGTTTATTTTTTATCCACTGGTTGAATTAATATTTATTAATGGCTACCCAATGTTAGGTGAAACCTCCATATAAAACGCTTATTGTCACTCTGCGTACCGCTCTTTAATGTTTTTAACAAAAATCCTGACTGAGAAGTAGATTTAAATTTGGCATAAATACTTCAGTCACGAATTATAAGTCTGAGATGAAAAAATAATCCAAAAAATATACAGGTTCGACTCCAGGATATATTTGTTTCCCTTAAGACAACACGTAAAAATCGATTTTTCGACGTACAGCCTTCCATTAATTGCAAAATTAAATTATAAAAAAAGATTATGGATCTTCAGACCGGGACTGTTATAAGAAGAATAAATATATTTCCTTACCCTTATCGACGGATTTTACCATCAAATAGAAATCCCATAAATCTGTCGTTTAAATCACATATTTTAGAAAAAAATTGTTTTTAACCGTTTATTGCCTTGACCATGTTGCTCTCATAACTCCGACTTCTATTGCTGTCTCAATAATAAAACACTTACGAAATAGTAGATTATGGTTTAACTGGAGAGCATTTCAATTCCTTTCTCGTCATGCTTGACGGGAATTTATTGTAGTTTTTGTATTAAAACTAATCAAATTTAGCCATTTAATTTATTCGTTACAACTGTAAAACAATTACTAAGCGATCGGTTCAATGACGGAAAATTCTTACTTAGGAGTCGCTAAACCTATGCAGATTACCCTTTGCAAGCAAAAATTTTACAATGTGATTTTATCATATATACGCATAAAAATTGTCTATTCGAAGAATAGAACACGGTTTTCCGCATATTACTGCTTTCCGCAATCATCTTCATTTCTTGATACCTCTCTTTCAAGTCTCCTATTAGCTGAAACCTTTCCTTTCTCCGTCTTTTTCCTTACTGTTTTCCTTCTAATACATCTTTAATCATGTTCTCTCTCCTCAGGTAATGTCCGATCCGGATTGCCTACCTCTTATAGTCCGTATGATCATTCGTTTTTCTCTCATTCTTCTGTGTACTTCCTCATATATATATATATATATATAAAGAAACATAAGCAAAAAGTGTATAACAAAGTGTTGACTGCGAAATTTACTTGGTCCTCACCAAAATTTAATTTTCTGCAGTGAAACGCTTGGACATGATAACCTTTTTACATGGGTCTTACAAATAAAAATTTATTCGTAATCTATTATAATATTATAGTAAACGTCGTTCCACATAGCAACGGAAACTTCCACATAGGAAGTGTAAACTTATGACGCCATAGTGACGTAACCCACTATTTGATCATAGACATAATAATAAATGATAATATTGTAAATTATAATATTAATCAATACATCGATTTTAATAATGTTTAAGTTATTAATAATAAGCGTAATTGTTTTCTTCTCGCGTCCCTTATGACGTCATATAAAATAAATAAATGTGTTACCACACACAAATTATATTCTTTCTACTATATTAATTTGCTAATAACTCAATAAAGAATCGAGATAGAAACTCTAAATTTAGTAAGAATCCTCGACTCATATATTGTATGGTGGCGACGAAAACAATCTGGGAAAAAGTCTTGAGTTCGACTCCAAGGTAGGCATTTCTCTTTCCCATAAGTTAGGAGGGAGGGAAGGAGAGGGGTGGAGGGTGAGAGAGAGAGAGAGGGATAGAAAGAAGGTGAGAAAGCGAGGAGGAGAGAAGCAATTATTTTTTTAAAGTTTAACTAAAGAGAAGTAGCCGCCCGGAGCGTGGCACGGGTTTGGACGCCGGAGGCGCCAGGAGCGGAGCCCCTAGTTATACGAATAATGAACCTAATAGCATTCAATGCACATCATACAAGAGAACTTAATTGAAGCAAAACTCCTGTGATCCGAAACGAACCTTTTACGAACGTTGGACTCGGCGAAGTCGATAAAAACTTGAGGGAATACTAACATCGCGTACATCAATCACGTATCCATTTAAATTGAAACCGCAGCTTTGTTTGTCAAATACAGCTCATTCAGATTCGGAAACACTTTGTCCCTTCATTATCTTCATCTCCTACTGTTTGTATATATCAACCCCGCCATCTCCGACATCTCTCCCTCGCTTTCCCACGCACGCTAAACTCTCCCTCTTTCTAACTCTCTCTCTCCTTCGACTTTTTGCTCTTATTTCCATACACTTTCATCCGACTCCCTTTCTCCTCTCTCTCGACCTTCCTCTATGCCCCCAAACTCTCTCGTTTTCCCCCTTTCCCGTCTCCTTAGCAACCATTATGAGGCCTTCCCCCTCCACTACTGCACCGACTCACGGGCAAGGCGGCCCTTGGGGAAATCCGGGACCCCTGGAAAAAATGGACACGGGGAAAAAAGAGTTAAAGAGAGGAAGAGGAACGAGCGAGCGAGAGGGGGGGGGGGGGGAGAGAGAAAAGGAAAATATGAGAACTAGAGAGAGGGAGAAACGAATAATGAAAAAAGGATGATAGAGAGATTGGAATGAAGAGAGGGGGAAGCAGGTGGGGAAGGAGAGAGAGATAGAGGGTAGTAGAACAGAGAGTTTGGAGAGTAAAAAAATAGCGAAGAATTAATTAAGTGTGAGGGAAGATATAACAGAAAACAGCGTATAAGAGAATAACCGAGAGAGGAAAGGGGAAATTAAGTGTGTGTAGATAATAGCTGGTGGATCAATAGGAGATTCATATTGTAAAGAGAGAAGAATATAGATGGAAACAAAAGAAAATAGAGAGTTCAAGGTAGCACTAAGAGAGGAAATAATAGAAAATGGGAGGTGACGAAAAGACAGACGAATGAGTTAAAATCGAAATAGAGAGAGAAAAGGAGAGCGCGCATGAGAGAGAGGAGAAAGGGAGATAGGAAGGAAAATGGAGAGGAGGGAAGAGGGAGAGGAAAGGGAGAGAGAAGGGAAAGGGAGAGGAGGGGAAAGGGAGAGAGGAGGGAAAAGAGAGAGAGAGGGGGAAAGGGAGAGAGGGGGGAAAGGGAGAGAGGAAGGAAAAGGGAGAGAGGAGAAAGAAAGGGAGAGAGGAAGGAAAAGGGAGAGAGGGGAAAGAAAGGGAGAGAGGAGGGGAAAGGGAGAGAGGAGGGGAAAGGGAGAGAGGGGGGAAGGGAGAGAGGAAGGAAAAGGAGAGGGGGGAAAGGGAGAGGAGGGGAAGGGGAGAGAGGGGAAAGGGAGAGAGGGGGGAAGGGAGAGAGGAAGGAAAAGGAGAGGAGAAAGAGAGAGAGGAGAAGAAAGGGAGAGAGGAGAGGAAAGGGAGAGGAGGAGAAAGGGAGGGAGGAGGGGAAATGGAGAGGGGAAGGGGAGAAAGAAGGGAAAGGGAGAGGAGGGGAAAGGAGGGAGGGGAAAGGAGGGAGGGGAAAGGAGAGAGGAGAAAGGGAGAGGGGGGAAAAGGGAGAGGAGTAAGGGAGAGAGGAGGGGAAAGGGAGAGAGAAGGGAAAGGGAGAGAGAAGGGAAAGGGAGAGGGGGGGGAAGGGAGAGAGGAGGGGAAGGGGAGAGAGGAGGGGAAAGGGAGAGAGGAGGGGAAAGGGAAAGATAAAGGTAGAGAAATAGAGAACGAAAGAGGAAGAGGATAGGCAGATAGGAGTTTAAATAGGAAGAGAAAGACAGAGAGAAAGCTAGTGAAAGAGGGAGAAAGCAAGAGAAAGGGGGAGGGAGAGAGAGTGATGAGGTAGGAAGAGAGAAAGGTAGGGAGAAAGAGAAAATGAGAGAGGAAGGAAGAGAAACAGGTAGGAGAGAGGAGAACAGAATATAGCAGGGGTGCTCAAGACGTCGATCGCGATCGACCGGTCGAACGCCAACTCGTTTTAGGTAAATCTCTGAAACTTTTTTGCTCCGCTCTAAAACATTTTAGTAATGAAAATGGACGGTCGATGTGGAAATTGATAAGTAGCTCCAAGGTTTAAATCGTGAACCCCAAACGACATTTAATTAAATACCGCCTGTGAGGTCGAATTCAATTCACTTGGGTTGACAATATCGAATTAAAACAACCAGGAGCTTAGCTTCTTGCGATCGACTTCAAAACCCCCCTCACCTCTCAAAATAATTTTTAAGAGCGAAGATCGACTGTGGGAAATGATAAGTAGCTCCCAAGCTTGTCACGTCTGAGCACCCCTGGAATATAGATATATAGGGGGAGAGACAGACAGACAGACAAACGACTTTACTGAGGGCAAAATTGAGACTATTGAGGGAGAGTATGGAGTAAGAGGGAGATAGGGAGAGAAAGAAAGATAAATAGGAAGATATAGGAAGGAAGAGAGAATAGAAACAGGCGAAGAAAAAGAGGAATAACGTAAAGCTTCAACAGAAAGAACAGAGAGAGAGATAAAAATCTGGCCGGAAGAGAAACAGGGGAGGAAGAAGTGAAGGAATGAGGACATGGAGGAAGAGGGCACGAGGAACAGGAAACGCGGGAGATGGAAAGGACAAAGCATGTACGAGTCAAGGGAAGAATGAGCGAGAGTTGAAATTTTAGAAAGAGTTCTCCTGTCTCTCTCTCTCTCAACCTCTTTTTTGACCCTTTACCCCTCACCCTCCCCTCTCTCCACATCCCTCTCATTTCCCCCCTCCTCCCCTGCCCTCCGTTAGCGTAGCTTTTACACCACCCTCTTTTTTCTCCCTTCGTCCCAATTCCTCTTTCCTACCTACTCATCCCTACCTAGCTTGTTTCTTTTCCCAGACAATCCAATTATCCTTCACTCCCCACCCATTCCATTCCCGCCCGTTCTCGTCTCTCCCTCTTTCCACTCCCTTCTCAACCTCCCGCCTCCTCCCTCTTCCTCTTACTCTTCCTCAACCCACTCGAAAGCTTTCTCTCTGCCGGGCGGTAGCTCTGGGAGATTGAGTTATCATCGCAAAAAACATCGCGAAAGGAGCGGAGGATGATCCTAGGGCCATGCTCTTCCGACGAGATGAACATATTAAAAAAAGAAGAGCTGTTGTTTGATGAAAATCAAAATGACCCGTATCTTTCAAAAACGAGCGCGTTTAGCGAGGAGTAAACCATTTTTTCAATTATACATGCACCTGTTCCCATTCATTTTTACTTTCTCATATACGAACTATATTGAGAAAGTATTGTAATCGCGAAAAAAATTCGACTTAGAGATTTTGATGGAAATACACGTTTTAGGTGTAGCTGAGTCCAAAAGAGAGTTTTTCGCAATGTCGTCTGTCTGTCTGTTATTGGATCTAGAGCCTAAACGGTAGAGTAAAAATAAATGAAATCTCGTACTTAGGCATTTTATCATATAGAGCAGAAGCTGTGAATAAATGGTTGACATTGCTCAATAATTAAGGAAAGTTTATTCTTCGCATTTTTAACAACAATTTGATTTTCTCGAAAACGGCTCTACGATTTTGATCAAATTTCGTACAGTTACTTGAGTTTACGTCTTCAATAATACCAAATACTAGTTCATATTACTCAAAAAATGAATGTAAGGCTAGCTTATTCTAAGTAACTTTAACAAGAATATGATTTTCTCAAAAACGGCTATACAATTTTCATCAAATTTTGTAGTTACTTGAGTTTACGTCTTCAATAATACCAAATAGTTTATATTTCTCAATAGAATAATATTAGGCTAGTTTATTCTAGGCAACTCTAACAATAATTTGATTTCCTCAAAAACGGCTCCAACGATTTTCATAAAATTTCGTACCGTTAAGTGTAGGTCTGCAATAATACTACATACTTCATATTTCTCAAAAAATGAATATAAGGCTAGCTTATTCTTGGGCAAATTTAACAAAAATTGGATTTTCTAAAAAGCGGCTCATACTATTTTCATTTTATAAAGATAACTAAACGACGCATTAGTATATGAGAAAGTTTGTGCAATGTATGTTGTACCGATTTTTCGATACAATACAATACAATCCGATAGAATGTGATACGATTATTTAATTTTGTTTCATGTCCAACAGTAAGGCGATAAAGATGGCGATGACATTAAAAGGAGCGCAAGAGACACCCCAAACCGCTTGATCTTATGTTAGTTGCGGCAATCACTACAGTTATTGAAATGTTCATTTGCTCGTCAGAAAATAATTTTAAAACTACCATCATCAGGCCTATTATATCGGATTTTGCAACATAAATAAATTAAGAGGGCAAAAGTACAATAAAAATAATATAAATACTTTTATTACCAAACGACAAAAAATTAGGCCGAAATAAAATTTATAACTCGTGTCAAAGTTTAAATTTGAAACTTTTTTTAACTTTGACACGAGTTATAAATTTTATTTAGGCCTAATTTTTTGTCAAGTTTGTTAATTTGAAACTTATTTATTTCGGAACTAATCAAAGTTTTCGTAAATCTAAATCGCTGACCCGTGTACTTTAATTTATTTCGAAACAAACATACGTGCATCAGAAATATTGCTTCACCGAGGGAAAATCCTGGAACAAATTGTCAAGCGGAAGTAATAGATTTTCTGTTGGATAGAACGAGCCCGAAATAGCACGGGACGTAAACGAAGAAAAAAAATGCCTCTGAAGCTAACTTTACTTTTATCGCAAATAGAAATCCATCATGCATAGGAATTTGAAAAATCCAATTAAGCAGCTATATCAGTCAAATTAACTCTTGGATGCTCTTTAAAAAAAAAGAATCCTTTTCTTTTATATTCCGACCCGAGTAGCATCTCTCTCTCTATGAATAAATAGAGTACTTTTTATAGAGGAAATTTAAATAAGCTTGACAACTTCAAATGAAAAACAAGTCCTTTTTGAAGTGATGTGTGTTATTTTTTTAAACTCCTTCTCAATTTCGAAACCTTCCCGTCGTCCTTAGGGAATTCTGAAATCAAAATTAGAAGTATCGGATACTAATTTTTTTTAAATATCATGCAAATTAAGTTTTTCGATAGAAATGGCATTTATAATTTAAAATATAGGAAGCACTCGGTTATTTTGTAGATTAAAAAATTTACTTAGAAACAGGGGTAAATAAATACGCACGTCTGCCATTCCGCGAAGTGAAAAATCATTGCTGACGAGCGTAGAAGTACTCGATTCACCATGAGTGAATTTATTATTAACTATTACCCAGATAATTAATCTTTTCGAGTAAAGTGTACACGTTTTTTGCCATTTAGCATCGTTTTAAAAATCAAATGCACCGAACCCGTACATTTGTTAGCAAGAAAGTTGCAAATAAATGTTACAAAAATTAAATACGGGGATATGCGTGCAAAACCATGGATACAATGCACACGTACGTTTTCTCTTCTCAATCCAAACTTTGATAAATGCCGGGTTTTTAGAAACTGTTGTATTTATACTTTTTCTATTAATATTGTGTTGTTATTATGACTTGAATAACCTTTCACTGCTAGTTTAGTGGAGACATTGTTCACTCGTTTCTATTTTAATATAGCATAAAAATAAGAAACATTAATTCTTCTTCTAATGGGTTTTTAACAATCAAAGTCTGTTTGCTACTGAAATTACCTAAAATTAATAGCTTAATATATAAAACAACTTCAGAGAAAATAAACCATAATATAGAGCCTGAATTTGACTAGTTGAACAATATAACAACGATTCACCGACTTATATAGGAGAGGTGGGTGGAGTACACCAAAAAGTCAAATATTCTAGGTGAATAGCAGAGAAGAGTTGGAGAAAAAGATTGGAAACACTGCCTCATTACAAAAAATAAAGAAAATTGATACGAAAGCGTTCTTACCTGTTGAAAATTTCAAAGTTTTGCGAGATGACACCACTTTTCTTTTTACCGGCAACGAGGTTTAAAGAAAATTTCTTTATCTTTACTTTACTTTTCTTAAGATCTTTGATCGTGGGCATACCGGTGCCATATTCACAGAAAATATCAGCGATTGAAACAGCAGACACTTAATTTCTCCGTAATTTTTTAATTTTTCATTCCACCTTTTTTATGGGCATGTTTAATCACCTAAGACAATGTTTTTATCAATAAAAACGAGTTATTAAGACTTAATTCGCGCTGGGCCTAGAGAGAACGGTGTCCAAAAATAAATTGATGCCATGAGGGATGCTGGAAAGAGTAGCGCTAACATCGCCGCGCTGTTTGCCAGAGCCTCAATCATTAAAGAAAACAAGTAAGACGTTATTTGATAATAAATAGTTACTACAGTAGGCCCTCGACATTCACTTTACTAATGCAAATAAAAGTTGGGTTCATTAATATTTTATTTTAACGCAAAACTTAATTCACGCGTGCCCGTCATTTTTACTTTCTCATACGTAGTAATGGGAAAGTATCGTATTCATGAAAAAAATCGACTTCGAGATTTCAACGGAAATACATGTTTTGAGGTCCCTAGAACACGTTTAGACTATTTTCGGAATGATGTCTGTGTGTATGTTATTGTGGGTGCTCTAACTCAAAAAGTACATGCCATATCGTTACCAAACATCATATATAACACTTTAACATGAGCACAAAGAACTGATTAGTTTTTGGACAATAACGGATAACCGAAAGTCGAGGTTTATTCGAAACCCGATTCGGTTTTTGCGATATTTCTTCGTTAAAACATCATTATTGTATATACAATTCTATACAAAAGTTATAGAGAATGTAAGTTCCTACAACTTTCATTTGAAACAATTTTCGATAGGAGTTATTGTTTAGGAGTTATTTATAAATAACCGGTTTTTCGGTTTCCGTTAAATATCTCCTTAAAAACATCGTTATTGGTAATCTTCGTAAGGACAAAAGTTGTAGAGAATAATATTTCTTCCAAGTTTTGTTTGAAACTAATTTTCGTAGAACCATCCATTTCGGATATATTTCGCTTTATCTTAATACCAGTATACAGCGCCAACACCCTGTAGCGGTGAATTCTGTAAACATTCAAAATATACGTAATTTACGGCAACAAGGACGTGTCTTCTTTTATGATACGAAATAATAATTTTGCCTAGTAACATTATTCATAATAATTTAAATATCTATACCCCAAATATGGAGAAAGTCATGTGTTGGCCACATCAGATTTTTGATTAGATATAAAGCTATTAAAAAGATGAATTTCACATAAAATACACCCTTTTCAAGAAAAGAAGTATATCGTGAGAAAATAAAAGGATTCCACTGCTTATGAGCTAAAATCAGCAACTTACGCATGACGCCGTAGGTTATACCCGCAAATAGTGAAGTCCATAGGCTTCGAATGTTAAACCGGTGTACCTACGAAGAAACCTCTCGCAAATGTTGTTTATTATATAAATGTTTAAGGAGGCCATAAATAAGCAGCATTAACCTCTTACCAGTACAGCAAAGCATTACAATTGGAAATAAATTGCAAAAATCGGCCATAACGCGAATTCTAGGACAACCTTCCTTCCGATGACAATTTCACGAAAACGTCCGATAATAGCATCAGTTGTAAGATTGGAAAACGCAAATAAAAAAGTTAACGATTTAAAAATAAATAAAATAAACTCCTGGCGAGTGCCGAGACCGTTTTTGGTGCTCTTTTCCATTGTCCCGAGACGCTTTCCTGAGTGGTGGCGTGGAATTATTCATTCTATGACAACGGACAGATTAAATTAAAGAACCGCGCCGCGACAAAATCCTTCGCCGACGGAACGAAAAATAAATAAATAACTCGCGAGGATGAAAAAAAAATCACTCGACATTAGAAGGATAAATCTTATGTATCGAGGCCAGTCGCTTGGTCTTCCCATAAGAGCAGGGGCTAGAGGAGAGCTTTCTAAAACGCATTCTCGAAACTCTCGTATTCGGAGAGAGATAAAAAATAAAACAAAAAAAAGACCGTAAAGAGAATCCTGACCGTGTTTTCTTTAGTTTTTTTAAAATTTGTTCCCTTTTCCTACCGAGAATGGCATGAGGAGGAGGAGAAAAGACAAAGACGTCCCGAAAATGGAATGGCATTGAGAAGCACCTCTTAAGCAATTAAAGTGGATTCGTAGAGAAAAGAGACGGACCGCCCAACTCCTCCCCCTTTGCTCGAAACATTTCTTCTTTCATAGGGGGGAAGTGGGGGAGGGGAGGGTGGAGGGGAGGGTGGAGGGGAGGGTGGAGGGGAGGGTGGAGGGGAGGGGAGAGGGAGAGGAGTGGGGGGAGAGGAGAGTATGGGGGAGGGAGCGGAGGAGGAGAGTCGGGAAGGAGAGTATGGGGGAGAGTGGGGGGAGGGAAATTGGGAGAGGGAGTAGAAGGAGGGAACTAAGGGCAGAGGAGTGAGGGCAGGGGAGGGGAAGGAGAGTGTGCGGGGAGGAGAGTTGGTAAGGCCGAGACATCCCTCTCCGAGATGGCGTTAGCAGCACCAGAAGTAAATTCGGATCAAAAACCGTGTGCGGCTACTTTTCCACGCTCAACCCAACCCAACCCAACCTTCGAAGAATCCTTATCCCTTACCAGCGCAATCCTCTTCCTCTTTTACAACCACTCCCTCCCTATCCCTCTCTTTCTCACTTCCCTTCCGTTTATTTTCCGTTTTATACATCTCCTCCCGTTCCTGTTCTTCACGACCCTTTCGTATTCGCACACTCGATAAAAAAATCCCGTTTCTCGAAACAAAAAAACTATGAATGGTGCATCCCATCGATGTTATTGTTTTTTTTTTTGTTCCGAAGGAGAGGGGGGGGGAGAGGTTTGTAGTAAGAAAGGCGACTTAAAGGTCCCATTCCCCGGTTCGAGATAGCGATGGAATGGCATGCGGAGGTTGTTGCTGGATTCGTCGCCGCCGTCCGTTCGATAACGTTGATTAAATTTTTCCGTTTTTCCTTCCCAAGCGTCGACGAGATAGGGTTGACAAATTAGAACGATGGTCGTCGATTAATCGATTTAACTCGCCCATCCTCCTCTTATCCAATTTATGGGAGTGCCGAAGGAAAACGGGCTGATAAATGCGGGTAATGTAAAACAGATGGGCCTACGCTGAGACACTGCGGGACAAACGTAACAATGGTGCGACCTCGTCCCAGTTGGAAAACACCGGTATTAAGAGCGTGTTTACAAATGACCTACAAAAGCTACCGGAGGCCGGAAGGCCCTGAGGAAAAGGTAAAATAAAATTTACAATCTACAAGACTGATCCCACACAACAAATGATAGAGACTATTTCTTATAAATTACACCCATATTAGTATTCTCAACATTAACTTTAAAAAGTTAACTTCCAAAAAGATTTTAAGATAAAACTATCGACAAATCATCACGTTTGCCTAGTTTAACTGACTACTTTATGAACGTTGAAGTTTCCTAGGTTATTAGTTATGTCCGTTGCGTTTATCTTATAATAATTATCATGGTCCGCTGGGAAGGCACCATAATAACGAAAAATCAAATCGAAATACTGCTGACTTTCAACTAACAGAAATTTATAGCGTAACAATAGGATGAAGTCAGTGATCAAATGCCCAGAGGCCCGAGGGAACCCTGGAGGGCCCTCGATTTTTTCCGGTTATAGAAGAAATTGAGATTTTTGATTTATCGTTTTTGTCCTAATTTCTGAATGACTTTCCAATCAATCATTATTTTTGGACAGGGTAGTTTAAAAGGCAGCATATTCCTGCGAATTATTAACGAGAGCGACTTAATAAACATAACAATGGGTTTCAGCTTTAATTGAATATAGTATGTATCTGCTGGTTGACGGTGGAAGATAATATTTTATCGCTGATCCCTCTGCTTCTAGTTATGTCACTGTCGTAATCGAGTCTAATCACGGAAGACAGTTAAATTGCGGAATAAAAAATCTATCAAAACAGGACAAAATGTTAATGATAAATGATGAAATGATAATAGATGTAAATTGAGGAAATACCTATCAGTCCAGATTTTTTTTTAGGAACTCAAAATCACTAACATAACTCTCGTAGTCACAAGAAGCCTTCCTAAAAAAATAAAACGCGAAAAACTCGTGGCGTCGTTGCGAATTCACTGCGTCTCTTTGACCAATTCAAAACTCTTTTTCAGTTCGGTATAGGGACCGACCCGAATCCTTAAGCCCGTCGTAAAAACTAAAGACGCTCCCCGTTTTTTTTTTTTTTAAAGTCTCGACGTTTATTCCACGATAGAACCCGACCGTTTGTCTCCTCTGTTTTCTTGTACGAATCGACGGCCATCAGCATAAGGCAGCAATATCGAGCCACGTCGTAATAAATCAAACGATAAGATTCCCCGTTCTCATAAGTTCGTATTAGAGTTTCTGTATCCATTTCTGCTTCTTCTCGAGAAGATAAGGAAGGAGGAAAGGACGAAAAGGGCGAGGAAAAAAGGAGGAGATTGAGAAAAAATCATTGGCCCTCTCGAGAGGAAAGTGAAAGGAGAAAAGAAAACACATTTAGCGATGTATTTTTTTCCACGTTCTCGCGATGTTTGCTCATAATTTCCCGGCGTTCTTCTTTTTTTTCTTCTCCCGTCCACCAAAACCTTCGAAGGCCTTCGTGCAGTAAAAACGTGAATCAGAGGAGCAAATAAATTAAAGAAACAAATACAACGAGCCGCACTCGACGAAAAATTTTCCCCGTATAGTCCTCCGTATTTATTTATAGACGCAGGAAATTCAGCGAAGAAACTCGCTTCTAGATGATGTACTCGGGACCCAGGCTTTTAATTATTTATAACACTCGAATGGGAGAGTCAACATATATTAAGAATAAAAGTAAATGAATAATCGTCAACAAGTTGTAGAGCGAATATTTTTTCTATTAATATTTTTAAGAAATGAAACGTACTGCTTGTTAACTTAACTTGAGATTAAGAAAAATTTGTTCTGAATAAAATACTGTGAAACGTGTGCGTTAAATAAGTAATTGTTGAAAGTTGATTTTATATATATATATATAATTGAATGTTTTATAAGACCTACTTTAAAAAACTGAAAATTCAGCTAGATAAGCGCTTAAAGCTCGAAAAGTTACAAGGATACTCAGAACGATAAGCCAATACCAAAAAGCATTGTTTTCCCTAAACGTTCAGCACGAGATTCACATCTCGTAGAACGATTCCAGATAACAAATCTCGCAAAAGATTAAACCTTTTATCTTTGATTTGTACGAGGAAACGGTAACGGCTTTCATCCGAACGCAATCACATTCAATTGGCTACGTGAAACGAGAAAACAAAAACATCCCGAAAATTTTTCCATCTGGCCGAATCCTACCTGAAAAAACGAAACAAAACTCGTCGAAACAACGTCAAAACAACTCCCGTTTTACGTCTCGAGGAAAAAAAACATCACCGAATCCTTTACCTGGAGCGCACGCGCCAGAAAATAAATAAATAAACATTTTGAAAATTCTAAAAAAACAACGAAACGAATAAATAAATAAAGAGAAATAATAACAGGAGACAATCTCAAGAAAGCAATCTATCACTTCCAACGCCCCTCTACCTATCCCCACCTGAAAAAAAATACTTTTTTGCCCCCAGATAGCTTCTCAAATTACTCCAGACGATCCCACAGGACCAATCCAGGAGCAAACTTCGACTCGAAATCCCTAAGGAACGACGAATACGCTCTTCTCTTTATGAGAATGTGAGGAGAAAGAGAAGTGTAGGAGAGAGTGTGATGAAGGGAACGAGAAAGAGAAAATATAATAAAGGCTCCTAAAGTCTCTCTGACAGCCACTCAATCTCTATCAGTCGGGTGAGTTCTCTCAAGGAGTTTAATGGGAGTCGAGGCATTTATCCTCAGGCTATATAGCCCCCAGTTCCCATCAATATCTCCCCTTCTCTATCTGCTCTCTCCCACGCCCTCCACCCACGTCGCCCCAACCCTTTAATCTAGTATTCCCCCCTTCCTTCCCAGTCTTCTCTCCTTTTCCCCTCTTACGTCATATCGTGCTAACCACTCGCACTAAAGAGATTTCTTCGATATCACCTTCTGTGCGCGTGTGCGTGGAGTCAGAAAACCCTATTTTTTCTGTTAAACTTTCTCTTTTTTTTGTAAACCATAGAGCTTCGTAATTTTGATGACATTATTAGAATCATTCCGTGGTTAATTCGATTCGTGTTCTGTTCCTAGAAATGTATTTGCTCGTGTAACGATACAAACATAAGTACATATTGCAGGAAGCATGACACACTCAATGGATTATATATCTGTTCAAATATATTTCCCTATTCGTGTTCGTTTCTTCTCTAACACTCGATGGCTAGAAAATTTCCTTTTAAATCACATCATCCGAACTTTTGCTTTTCCAGAATATTTTCTGCCCATTACATTTGCAACTGACTATGGTTTACGGTGTGTCGTACTATGCTAAAAATTAATTGAGTATGGATTCTAAGTTAGTCAAATAAATAACGGCATATAATTCCTTAGTCCAAAAACTATGCCAAATATGGGATTTAATAATGTCTCCTCTCTTCGAATATAATTTTGAATTTAATTCATAATGATTGCATGGCATTTAATGCCCATCTGAGTTCTACTATTTTTGTGATTAATATAAATGTTTAATGACTCTGTTAACTGATAACTACGGAGTTTAGTGTCACCGCTCCTCCAGTGAAAAAATTACAAACGTAATGCTTGTTCGATGGGATAAATGCGTTACCGACTATATTACAAACTATTAAAAATCGACTATAAGATTATACAGGGTGTCCAAAAAGTCACCAGACTCTACGTTTGAAAATTTTTTATTGAAACTTTAATCACACGAAATACATTTTAGTTGTGTTTTACATAGTTGCTGATATATTGGACGCTGTTTAGAGTAAGTGTTGGAAATGTCCACCTTTTTCCTGCAAGCACAATTCCACACGCTTACACATATTCCGTGACACACGTCTCAGAGCAATGTGGGAGTTATTGCGTGTATTGCCTGCGTGATGTTCTGCTTCAGATCGGATCCCCGTGAAGTTACAGCTTGTTGAGACAAACGCCGAACAGATTTCTAGGGCGACTGCAAAAATCACCTCTGGATATCTCCGATGAATTCCGAAGTGATTACTGATGGTCTGCCACTTCGCGGCCTATCCTCCACAGAACCAGTGTCACGAAACTGACCTACCAGTTCGTAGAGTGAGGCCTTGCCTGGCGTCGGAGTTCGGGATATTTGCACTGCCATACCTCTACACACCTCTGATAGGATTTGCATTGAAAGTACGCCTCCAGTATAGCAATCCTCTGTACCCGCGTAAACCTCATTTCTGACTGATGCACAATCCTCTCCTTTTCTAGATGTTACTGATTGTTCGCGCGCCCTATACATGGTTCCAAAATGTAATACAAAGTTGTACAATGTCTCAACATAAAACATGATTTCATGCTGTTTCTCCAATAGATACAATACATTGTCAAACTTTGAGTCTGGCGAATTTATGGACACCCTGTATAAGACAAAATTTATTAGATTTTTAGAGTAAAAATAATCAGATGAATGGCATCTTCCTCATAGACTTTCGTGACAGCTTTTTGTTCATTTTACGAAATACAAAGTAAAAACAAGCTTTTAATTTGGTGCTCTGTTGATCGGATCCCAGGTCTAAAAACATTTAGTAAGTATTTCAATCGTTCTGTACATTACTTTATATTTAAATCCAAATACTTTTATAAAACATATATTCTGTCAGCCACATTTCCTTTCTGAGGAAGTTAATCTCACTGTCAAACACAGAAATTACGTAATAGTTCTAACGTATCTGAGAAAATCCTCACGCATCCATTATTTTACTTTAGAAAAGTAATTGCTATTAAACCATGACGTAACCCTTTACCTCTACATAACAAAATAATTTTCTTGTGGATGCAGAAAAAAATAGGTTATCGGAAATAATTTCCCATATTTGCCACTGCGATTGTCACAACGAGATAAATACCACAAAATTCCCTTAAATCTTCTCCATCATCGTGCTTAAGGAGTCCCGCACCATCAATCCACGAGTACCACCTTAACAGATCCGAAGCGATTAAGAAAATGATTCATTTTTGTCACCAGGACACGCTCATCGCCCAATCCCTCTCACTTATATTAAACACGGGCGGAGCCGTAAATTGCGTCGGTTTTTCGGAAGGGAGAGAGAGAGAGAGCAAGGAATGTAAGGATAGAGAGGAAGAGAGAGAAGGGGAAAAAGAACGAAAGAGACAGAGAGAGAGAGCTTTTTTGAGCTCGTCTTTTGCCAGAGACGGTTAGGTCTATATATCTACCTCGGAAAGCGTGACAATGAAAGAGACAGAGGGGTTGTGTGTGAATGAGAGGGCGTGTAGAGAGAGTAAATGGGGGAAAGGGCAAAAGAGAAAGGGGGCTGTGAGTGAGAGTTCTGGTATTAGAGGAAATACAGAGAGAGAGAGAGAGAAAATGGAAGGGAAGGGAAAATCAGCACACGAAAGAGAAAAATGAGAGGATGGGAGCGCATTCCGGTGAATAAAGGGAGAAGATACATGAAGGCAAAACGGAATCAGAATAAGAGAGGGAACGAGACGTGGAATGAAGGCCAAAGGCGAGAGCGTCAAATAAATGAGAAGCGGAAAAGAAACGTCAGAGGAAGAAACAAAGAAGGGATAGCGCACGGTAAGAAATGAAAAAAACGTATTTTCGTAAACGTGGAAGAAAGAAGGAACAATGGATCGAAAAGGAGCAAAAAAATAATAATATGCAGTTTTCGGTATGAGACGCTTGTGAAGATGCGTAGAGGGCGAAGATAATGTTAGATGATGGCGACTTACGTAAAAAGCAGGATAAAACAGAATCGGAAAGAGAAAATTTAATAGGGATTGCTGCAAACAAGGAGATTCAAAGTTGATCGATGAAAAAATACGAAAATAGGAAAGTTACTCGAAAGAATGGCTTTATTTGGCGGAAACATCTATAAAATGGAAAGAAAATTAGAAAGAGATATATACACAATACGGTTTGTGAGAGACAAGTGTACGGATAATTAGTTCGGGAAGAGTAATTACAAAACGATCTGGGGTAGCAAGATATTGCTAAAATTAAATGGCAAGATAAAAAATCTAAGTCATAAGAGCTAATTAAGGCTTCTGCTAATCCCATTCTGTTTTTCACAACAAAATATAATACGTTTATTTTATAACAGAGTCTTAAAAACCACAACGATAAAACAACGGCATGAAGCAAATATTCAAATCGAAAAAATATTTTCAACGGCTCGTGAAAACGTTGCTATAATAAGCACGTGAAACCATGACAATAAAATACAATATTGTTATGTCACATTTCATTACTTTTAAAAAGCATTCTAATTTCAGGAGGATAGATTAATGAACGAAAACGTACTTTTGAATGGAATAAAAGGAAAAGATAGAGAGTGATGCGGACAAAGGAAAGGAATAGGACAACTTGAAGAAGAAGAGAATTTCTAAGGTGGAGGAGTGGGTGTCATAAAGGAGAGAGGAACCAAAGCAAATAAGGACTAGATAAAAGGAAGTCGAGATAAAAAGGAGTCGAAGCGTTTAATTAAATCGAGAGCGAAAAAATACCAAAAAAGAAGAAGAAAGCAACAAAATGAATGAAAGTGCTGCATAACAGAACGCATGTGTTTGTATGTATGTATGTTTGTATAGTTTGTGAATGTATGTATAAGTATATGAATACATAAATATATATCCTCCGTATTCCATTTTCATTTCGCCTTCTCTCTCTCCGCGCCAGGATGGTTGTGTATGTTTATATATATATATATATATATATATATATATATATATATATATATATATATATAAATACTAAGGAAGAGGAAAGGTAAGTAAGGATATTTTGGGCAACTAGGTGTTGAAGGAAACCCAGTGAACACTTACCGGAAGTAGAGCCGCTGGGGTGTTGGAGAGACACATTTGTAGAGGTTAGAGCTTTCGGGATGATCCCTTCATCAGCACAAGAGAGACACACATATATATATATATATATATATATCCGTGCTCCCCAAAACGCCTCTCCCGCGCCAAAACTCCGCCAATGGGAACTCGCCCACATAGAGATCCTCCGCTCTCCTTCCCTCCACCGTCTAAACCTCCGCTAACATCCCCACCTCAAATACCCCAGCCTCCTTTCCAGGAACCCCATCATCTTCCCATCTCTTAGACAGTTTTAGGTTTAGTTTTACTCTTTTGCCGAAGAAGGGCGGATGCCCGAAAGCTTCAAGTGAAAGTCTTCCTCTGTCGCCATGGACGTCAACAACACCAAGTAAGTGTGCACTGGCTCCGTCCTATCCTTCTCAACCACTAGTTGCATGCATCTAATATATAAAATTGACTTCGTCGTCGTCGGTGGGAAATCGGAACTATGTAATGCTATTTTTAACAAACTTTCCGAGTAGCTAAAGATTGACATTTCGTAGGAATGTTCGGTTCTTAAAATAGAAGCCATTTACGAAAACAGAAATTCTAAAATCGACCCGGATTCGATTCCCGAGAATGATTTCCATTCCACATAAGATAACATGGAAAAATCGATATTTCGACCTGCAACCTTATTTTATTTTGCTTATTAAAGTTCACGTATTTGACCTACGATTTTCGGAATTGGACTGTATTAATGTATTCTTTCCATACCTGTGCTACATCCTTTGGTTCTGGGACTATTTTTCCATCTGTATTAATAATTCCTTTACCAGGAATTCCATTAGGCTTCTTATCTTATAACTCCAGTGCCCTAGCGTACATCATGTCGTCCATCTGTTGTATTTCCTCACTTTTCTTTTATCCAATCTTCCCTAGCTTTATCTGTTACCTTTCTCAACTCATTTTTATGCGTCTATAGTTGGCTCTTTATATAACATACATACATACATATATACATATATATCCTGGCAGAGCGATAGCGAATAGAAGACGGAATGAAAATGAAAGACAAAGTTGACGTGACAGATAGGGGGAGAGAGTTTAAATTTTAGATAAAGGAATACATTTGGACGGAGAGGAAAGAGATGACAATTCTCAGAAAGACGGGGAGTGCGTTAAGTGAGTTGGAGAACTGAGAATGAAGCAAACGAATCGAACGATAAGAAGGCTGAGGAAATCGCGAAAGACCGAGAAAATAAGAAAAAGCATTAGAAAGAGAAGCGAGAGAGGGGAGACAACAGAAGGATGATTCATCATCATCATCATCATACCTTTCGGTAGATTTTTTGCTCAACCTACAAAATCCGTCCCATCCACGGCATTTCTCTTCGTCTTCTCACGTCCATCCGCTTATTTTAAGATATCAAATATTCTTTTTCCCTTCCTACACATCTTTGCCTCTTTCCTAGCACCCACCCTTCTACGACTTCTTTCAACAGTTCTTCTTCTCTCAATATGTGAGCTGGTCATTTCTTCTGTCTTTCCCTTTTTACTTTAAGTTCCTATTATTCCCTACTGTGTTACTTCCTTTTTCTCCCGGTCCAAATAATTTTATACATTCTAAGTTATACCCACATAACAACTGTCACCAATCTGCTCACATCTTCATGTCTCATAATCAACATTTGACACTCATATAATGTTGTACTCTATAGGTAAGCTTTCAGATATCACTTTTTTATGCGTGTTTCGCTTCCAGTATGAGCACCTATTAGCTTCGGCATGTCCGTTCGTCCGCATGTTCGTTCTCGGCTTCTACTGAACGGAATTTCATGAAATTTGAAATTAAGGATTTACAGTGAAATACAACAATAAAATCACATATATGAATTACGTAAGCCAAACAGGGGTACCGCTTTACTGGAGACAAAAAATGAACTTACCGTCATATCTCGTAAGGTGTTGGTCATATGAAAATAGTTTTCAAATAAAACTTGTAAAACTAGTAGAGTATTTCTTTTCCCATACATTTTCATGGAAGGAGTAGTAATGGTTTTATTCAATGTTTCTGTCCACCAAACTTCTCATCACCCCAATTGCGTCTCTAATTCAACGTATTTTCAGAAACCCGAACTGATCTACACTTGGTTATTCGCTTTTGCTTATAGCATTCTGTTCAAAATCCTAATTAATTTTAGCTGCGCAATTAAACTGATTTCTATATGATCTTGATATTCATCAGATAGATTCTCCTTTAAAAATATCAAAATTGATCAAAAAATAATTTATAAAACCTTCCTTTCCTTTCTTTTCCTAGGTCTTTAACATTTCATTTCCATAAGAACGTTAACTTCTTCACGTTTCCATTCAGCAAGTCATCTACCTCGTATCTACAGTTCTTCAGTCCTTTCCCCAAAATCTCTCACATTTTCAGGATTCATTACTAATCACATTGTTTAATTCTCGAAGCTCTGTCCAAAATTCCGCATATGTACTGTTTAAGGGGTAATTAAATAAATAAAATTAAACGCTCTTCCATCCTCTTCCACTTTTGCCTTAAGGTTTTCCTTCAATTACATCTTCAATCAAATTAGCTTCAAACTCTTATATTAATTACATCAAACAAAATACTCATATTGTAGTCTCAGGACAAAATGCAATGGTGACGTACGATTGTAGTTAAAGGTAATGACAAACGCAACTGAATCTCCACGCTCAAATAAATACGATCGCGACAACCATCATTCGACAGGATCGGGTATAACTCGCGTAAAAACCTGCGCTTTTTTTGCTTGGTAAAAAATAAAACATATACAATGTAAACAAAGCGATACCGCTTGTGTGATGACGGAAATAACTAGAGAAATATAACTGACAAAGATTGTGAGTAACGAAGAAAGAAATACGATTGCGAAGAAAAATAATCTAGATAAATTAAGAAAAGCCTTCTTCGCTTACATCGGGATAGAAACCGACAAGTCTCTTATTCTGAATGAGATACTGGACTGAATAAAAGCCAGGAAGTAATATAAATGCCAAGTACAAATGCATAAACAACACATCCAATACAACACAAGGGGAAAAAGAGTATAAAATGGAAGCAGAAACAGTAGAAGACGCAGTATTTCTGCGTAAATAAAGGGTATAGAATGAAAAATGGAGGTTTGTGGTAGAGAGAAGCAGGGATTGAAAGCGAGAGGGCTAGAGAAAACGGGAGGAAAAGATAAGCAGAGAGAGAGAGAGGGATGGTGCGTGTGCGTTATAGAGAGAAAACGGATGAGTGAGAGAGACAAGGGAAGAGGAGGATAGGAGAGGGGAAAAGGGAGAAGGAAGGGGGGGGGGGAGAGTCAGGAGTGCGAAGGGGAGGAGCAACCGGAGGTCCTGGTGAGGCAGTGTAATGGAAGTGGATTCGGTGCTTGGTGTGGAAGGAAAGAAGAATGAGACCAAAATAAATAAAATGTCAGCTGCGAAGACAGAGGGCCTTTAGGAGGGGATGGCAAACCGCTAAATATTTCCATCGTACCTTACCCCAATGAATCACAAAAGTGGAGGGGTTTCCACCGGGGAGGGGGGAGGAGGGGAGGGAGGGTAGAGATAGAGAGTATGAGATGAAGGCTTGCGTGCGTGGGTTGGTTCAGGTCCTTCTCGGTAGTGTTCGCCTTTAGCGAAGAGGAAAATATCATTGAAAAGTGTCCTCTTCTTCTCTTTCCTTTTTCCCCTCTCGTGGAAGAAGTAACGAGTGAAAATTATCATCCAAGTATTTTTTTTTCTAATTACTCAATTAAGAAGCTATTTTTCTTTTTTATTTCCGCGGTTATTATTTTTTTTTTGAAATTTGAGACCTCAAGAGGAAATCTCAAACTGCGGTCATAATTGCGAAGAGTTTCCCAGTAGACCATATTAAAAAAACATGAAGGAATGAGACGCTAATTTCTGAAGTCATCTAGGCTGGGGTTCATTAATTAAGGAAGTTGCTTAAATTTCTCATGTTTCCATGAATAGACAACCTAGAATGCTGAAGTATGACTAATTAATAAGTTTTAATATTATTAATATTATTATTATTATTACTGTAATTCAGAATGAGAGGATCTCCAAAAAAAACTTTTTCCAAGTACAATTCTGAGTGCACCTGTGTTTGCTCCTTCTGTCTCTCAAAAACTACTCAGTTGACATGAATTCAGAAAAAACACGAGAAAATTCCACTTTGCATTTTTAATAAAACTATGGATTTTTACTAGTGGAAAATTTTTAATCAAAATTCCATCAAGCAGTTATAATGAATCATTTAGTACTTGGAGCCATAAATATGGCTCTATTTGTTTGTTTTATGAGTCCTTGTTATATCCATGTATATTATATCCGTCAAACGGCCAATCCATATACAATTAACTGGTCATACGCATATCTATTTTTCCTCGATAAAGTTTAAAAATTAAATTAATAGTTATATGTCCATCCCATGAAGTACTAATGAGTGACCAAAGCTTTGTTAAAACGCAATGAATCAGTTTATTATTTTCTACTAATAAGAGGCCACAAATTAAGTTTTTTCCTCCTCATTTTCTTCTGTTATAACCGGTTTGCAAAAATACCTTTCGAAATTTTTCCTTCAAACATTTACACTCTCTTCGCTATTTTTTACGTAAATACTACTGGCAGAATATGAAACTGTTTCATTTAAGTTTATTGTTATTTCGAAAAATTTCACACATAATGTCTCCGCCGAATTATATCGGCGAAAGAATAAATTTCAAGGGTATCATATTCTCGATTTCGAGCTTCGTGGCGCCTTTTTATGCCTCTATCTGAAATTTTTTTTCTAATTTTCCGTCTCGGTACTCTTCATGATCCCCACCGTCGTCTAACAGCCTCCATCTCTCTCATCATCCAAACAAGTACATAACCTACAATTTTTCGTAATTATTCTTTCGTCAATTGTTTGCCCTCCGTAATATTCCGATAGCACGTTTATTTGACCCTTCAGACCACCAAGGGCAACGTCGATATAACCTTTTGATTCCTGGCCCTAAAATCTTTACAATAAATAAATAAATAGGAACTCAATGAAAATAACACTTTCACTTGATAATGTTTTGGAATTACGCAGAAACTATCCTGAAAATTCCCATTATTTAAATATTACTTATATAAAATATCAATTACCAATTTAGTTTTTTTTTGTAATAACTAACGAGAATTTTCTTTAAAAACATGCAGAATATTACCTTATTGGCAAAATGTATGCCTAAAAAACATATTTATTAAAGGGGGTTTTTAAAACAACCAAGTTTTTTCATCGCCCTTTTGAAGTTGTCCATTCTCCAATAAAATTTTATACGCTTCCTACGCAATTCTATTATTCAATTTTCCAGAATAAAATGTTGTCAAAAATCCCATTTCAAGTGTTCACTTTTTTCATAAAGACCTCTACAGAAAAAATTTTTTTGAGACATTCGAAAGACAACAACGGATGAAAATAAATAATTTCCAATACTATAGAATAACATATCTTTGATTGCTATCTTTAAAACAATTCAGACTAGCAGAATGGGTAAAAATAAGCCCTTAAAATATTATACCATCTGCACGTTCAAATAGAGAATTTTTCGAAACAACAAGAGAACGATGAATATTTTTCGCTTCTAGTTATTGAAAATGCGGTTATACATATCGCCAGTTATCAGTCGGTTACTGCAATAAAACGCGGAATTTCACAATCAAATCCAGCTTAAGGAAGGTCATCGTTTAATGTGACCAATCAATCCAATCTTGTCAGACCAAGCGACCTCTACTATAAAAAAAAAATTTCCTCTTTATCTGGGAGAAGGCGATGAAATTTCATCCTAGCGGTCGCGTCTCAATACTTGTTACGACACTTTTCTCATCTCCTCAGCTTCCTTCCCGTACCTTAAAGAAAAATATACGAACGCCGCGGAATTTTTTTCTCACAGACCTTATCACCGTCGGAGGAAAAACGGATGCTTTTCGTTCACTTTTCCGAGAGCGCACGACCGCTCGGGACCGCCACAAAATTGTCGCGCCCACATGCCGCCAAGTGCACCCGGATTACGCCCACGGCAACAAGAAAAATCACCAATCCTAAGGATAAAGGAAAAAGTTCCCTATTCCAAAAATGACCCCACTTCCCTTCGTCCGGTCCAAGATTTCCGATCCAGTTACGACGCTATAATCCCATTCGGACCGAATGGCTCACGTATCTGGCATTTCGTGTCGATCGTACGAGAGCGAAGATCGTTATGACGCCCTGAACAATACGTAAAAACGCGCGTGCTGTAGATACGTATCCATCCGACGCGACAACTGCGCGCTCTATTTTTAACGACCGATCGCTTGTTCATAGAAGTATTCTTTTTTAATGAACGCTGGCCAGTTTCTTTAAAGCCCATAAAATGTACATGGTGTCCACATTTAAATACAACAACTTTGACGCATAATAATGTTTATGTATGAATGTGAGAAATTTGAATATTGCCCAGATACCACTTAAAATATTTGGCACCTCAAAGTTGTTACATTTCAACGTGGACACCATGTATATATAATTAAGATACCAAACGGATGGGCACTTTTTATTCTGACAAATATAGCCACTCTGCCATGCAAAACGTCTTTCGCTGTTGAACGTAAGTTCGACGTACTTCTTACGGCAATCTTACCCAAGCAGAACATTATTTTTCTCGATTAATATTTCTTAATCAATTAAAAAACAACTCGGTTATAAAAATATCATGGATACAGAAATATAAATCTAGTAACGACAGCCTTCAAGTCGAAAATTTTAAAGGGTAACAGTTCAATGTAAAATTTCACACCTATAACTCACCCCCTCCCCCCCCCCCCCCTAATTCTAAAGATAATATAAATAACTGAAGCCGCGATTATAGTTCCTGATTATAAACAATTAAGATACTTTTAAATTATAATCTTCCGGCATCGATGAAATTTATTCTCTAGTTAAGATGGCTCGTAAGATCGAATCGGCATTTTAGTCAGATTAATTTTCATCCAATTTAACAGCTCATATCGTAAAAAAATAAACAATGTTGCCTTGTTCTAACTATAATGCCCCTATTCCAAAACGATGCGTTAAAATCTTGAAAAACGTATATCGAAGGATAAAAAAACAGTAACAACACTAATTACATTTAAATTAATACAGTAATTAAGTCTAATTTGATATTTTCAAATAACTCACCAACATTTTATCAACGCTATGATCGATTACTTGAAAATGACCGAAAATACAAAGCATTATTAATCGAAGTATATTTTATGTTATTAATCCGCCTGTCTAACAGACTGAATAACAAGATGACGTTACGAGTCTGAAAAATATTCATATCACGCGATCCTATGGATATCCAATAAGAAAATCTTGTCCGTGCGTTTTTCCTAAGAGAGACTTCTTAGTGGAAGCGATCTACGTCACTTTACAACAATGCGGTTCAGACAGGCCAACAAAATATGAGGAAAAAATACAACTGCTTTTTTCAATGTTACATTTGGCGATGGTTTTATGATACAGGGATGTCATGAGCCATTGCTTCGCGATAGAACTCCTCGAAACTTCACCTCAAACTATGAGAACAATACTCGCCTCGATAAACTCCAATAATTCGCAAATGCGTAGCAGTGATCGATCTAGTGATACATAAGAAACGCGTTAAAAACAAATTTGATGATAGCCTTCATGGCTGGAGATTCATTCCTTCATCCCATTTGTTGCGAAAATATTTTTTCAATAAAACCTGAAATGCCCCGAGGATATTTTTTGTTTTGCTATTGCGAGTATGAATCTCATAAAGATAAAAGTTTTGAATTCCATATAATACGAACGTCATATGGTAGGCGCCAGAGACTTTCTCCGAGTCCTCAAATAAACTTCAGAATAAAACTCAATTTATCTGAGATTTTGCGTCATCTTCTCCAGGCATGATATCGTAAAGCTCTCATTTTCGCAAATAAAAATCCTTTTCGCTACGAAACGGCTAGGCCCATAAAAATAAATTGAGTTTTATACTTTTCGGTAAATTTAAATAAATAGTACATTGGCAACCTATTATTATATAATCATACGTAAGATAATGATCCCCTTCGTAAAGTTTTAAGCGCATGCAAATAAAAACCACATATTAACGAAAAAATTTGGAAAAATGATTCTGCGTCAATATCATACATACTATTATCCACCAATCGATTCTAAGGATATAAAGGATAATATGTATTTATTCCTTTTTAAGTTAAAGTGATCGGCAGTGTAGGGTCAAACTACTAAAATATCTTAGATTATTTGGTACTCGGTAGCATTGTGTCAGTTTTATACAAGTACATATACTGCTTCTTCAACTTAGGAATATTAAAGGTTCATAGATAACTATTTGAATACTCCCGCATTCCAGCACTGTTTACGAAATTTACGTATAAAATACAAACAAATCGAATAAAATAAAATAAAGCATGTGAAACTAATGTTTGTTTTTACAAGCATGACATGATTTTTCAATTTGCGTAAATCAGATATATTTATATGGAATGAATCATAATAAAGACTATGTTATTTTTATCCTCGCAATACAAATTTTACATTCACCTAAATCTGCATCCAAAAACACTTCCATGTTTCAAGTTAAAATAAAATGTAAAAGATTTATTATTAATCCCGTGGTGATGGGGACAAAACGATAAGAAAAAACAACATCGCGTTAGCAAGAATGCGACGCAAAATACGTCTTAGAGAGAAAGAACTGGAGCTTAAAGAGAAAGGTCAGACACTGAATGGCAGACAAATTAAGGGATAAACGAAACTAGTGGAAAGGACGGGAAAACAAAAGAGGCTGAAAGAGAGAAAGAGAGATCCTCCTTGGATTTATGAACCAGTTAACTTTTTGATGGGTGCCAAAACAGTCTCCGTCGTCTCACTGCAATCAATTTTGGAGAAGCCGCAATCTCTCAGACGAACGCGTTTCGCTATTGGAAGATCCTCCCACTACTGGAATTAAAAAAATAATAATAATGGGTTTCTTTTTTTTTTTCGATTGAAGATTGGTTTCTCGTTAGTGCCCATAGTAATCCGCGCATGAATGGTTCAGAGTCGTAGCCGAGAAAAAAATCGATTAATCTCGAGATTTACATCTTCCGTAAGGCACGATTTTAAAATAGTTTTTGTGTATACCAGCCGTGACTAAAAAGTAACATTTTATTCAAAGAAAATGAGCCAACGTCCATGTTGCATCTCACTTTAATTCGTACGGAATCCGCGAGGCTTTTCTCTTAAATATTAAATCTTTCATTTCCCTTGAAGGGATACACTCTCTCCGTTTTATTTCTAATCTTTTTCCGTTGACGTTTTAATGAGTTTTTTCTGCACCGAAACTATAAAACTCGATTTTTTTATTCCAAGAAAAACAATTTCAAAAGAATATATATAAATACAAACATTAATCCCTCGGTCGTAACTTCCTGACATTCTAAATAAGACGAATTAAACAGTTTCAAAATGTAGACAAAACATTTTAACTCGATACATCTGTTTCAAGTTGTATATTATGTAACCCGAAGCAGAGAGGGAAACGTAGTTAATTTGAAATTCCCTTAAGCCTTTATTTATTCATCATTCGATAAACCACTTCTCTATAGTGGATTTCCCACCTTAACTTTTCGAGAATGTCACCTAATGCAAATAAGCACGAGGGCTCGCTGCGAAACTCTCTCGCTGAAACAGGAGATATCACCATAGCAACGACACCCAATTGCTTCGCAGCGGTGGGTGTCTTATTGTTAACAACTTCCTCGCCTTTAGCTATTCAAAAATTCGCTTGAAATTTTTTAAAAAACTGGCTTCTCTGCAACAATCGGATCTCTCGTTATATTACGCTGCCTTGCTTTTAATGTAGACTAAAACGGCTTGAATCGTCCTTTTTCCGTCAAAGATCGACTTACATTCTAAGAACACCGTTTCCTGTTAAATTCCAGAGATTTTGTGTGCACCTAAAGGTTCACGGAGAAGTGGTTAACGCTAAAATTGTTGCGCTGCTCGAGAGAGTCAATAATTAACGACGGCCGCAAAGTTTCCCAGAACTTAACCGTGTGATTCGGGTCGCGCCACGCTTGCAATGACATCCGCGGGCGACAAACCTCCTTTTGCCAATTTACGAGCGAATTAGGGAGACATTATTAAGGAATCCGATACGGTAAAGAGCGAATAAAAATATGCAAGCTTAAATTTTCGAAAAATATATAAAATTTATTCGTCAAAAAATTTTTCTATTTAGTAATGACATTTCCCATGTAATAAGAGAAGCAACACGTACATGCTAGTTCCTCAAAGATTAGATATTTTCAATGGTACGTGCAACTTTTGTTTAAGATGTCTTAAATTCTGGATTATATTCATTTTGTCGCAAAGTTTTCGGCATAAATTATATTTTGAAACATAATCGAAAAAAGAAGCGTAACTTAGAAGAAAATCACGACACATACAGGGAAAAGCAATATTTACCTTTAGTTGTATAAATAAAATACGAAAAATATGAAATAGGCTTAAATGGCAAAGAAATTGTAACAGAACATAAAATTCCATAACTATTGACAGCGCCATTGTATCTTTAGTCCATTATAATTAACCAGACACACGAAACTCGTTCCTAGAGACGTAAAGAGGAATGACTAGCATACCTACTCTTTCGCTAACGGTTACGTAAGCATTTATTTCGAGCAAACAATTTCTACCCATCATTTCAGGTTTCTGCAAATATTTAAATGATAAAAAATAAAAGTCCTTTTAGACTAATCAATGAATTTAGTTATATATATATATTTATTTATTTATTTATGTATAAAACTAAAATATATAGAGGTATATTTAAAAAACGCCACGAACAGTATGTATGCATTTATTTACAGCAAACAATTTCTACTCATTATTGTAGACCTTTGAAAATGTTCTAAACGAAAAAAAATATGGAAACCGTTTTAGACTCATGAATGGATTTAGGAATATAGTGCATATAACTAAAATTCGTTATCAAAGGAATTAATGACCAACTTTAAAAAAACATGCGTCCACAACTTTTGAAAAGGGACCTCGGTCATAGAATAATAGGTCGCTTTGAACGAATGACCAAAACACTGGAAATTTAAAATGCAAACATTAAGTCAGCAACCGCTGTTAAAATGGAAGAAACGATAACCTGCAAGCAACGGTATGCCATTATTTTAAAGATGGCACGGATATAAGGGAAATGATAGGGATTATCTGCAATTAGAGCTATCCTAACGGGAATATATTGAACAAACGCTTTTTTTTAAAAAAAACGAGAATTCGCTGATTTCGACGAGCATATATCAGAGACGCGAACCCATCCAAAGTCCAAAGTAAATCAACCTTCCACGTTTACGCTAAAAATTATGCAAGCAGCGACACCAAAATAAAAACAGCAAAGCGGTAAAAAAGAAATTAAAAATAAACCCAAACCCCTCCGGTTATAACGCTCGGGGAGTACCAGCCGGACAAAACCCAAAAACTAAGCCATGAACACACAAAAAAAAAGGGGGCAACGTTGAAATTGTTAAAAGTCTACGCCGGACAGAGAGATAAAGCAAGTCGGCGGCGCCTTGCCTCCCTCCCTCCCTCTCTCTCTCTCTCTCGCTCTCTCTAGGACACGACACTTGCGTCACTTGGTTAAAAACATAAACAAAACAAAGCAAACAATAGGACATATTTTCTCCTGTCACGGGTCCCTTTTTTAATGGGTCCGTCTCGACCGTACGGAAACTTGCGAGGGAAGTCATCTCGTCCGGGGGCATCGAGAGAGAAGAGAGGGAGAGAGAGAGAGAGAGAAGTAGGAGTAACTGGAAGGGGAAAAGTAGGTGAACGCCAACAAATGACTGACGATAAGCGAGGCCGTTCCCGGGTGATGGAGCGAGCAGACCGTAAAATCCATAGGAAAAAAAAGCGTCGTGGACGTAAAAGAGCGCGATTTTAGCGCGCGCGCGTGTGTGTGTGTACGTGCGGGCGAGTGAGTGGGTGAAAGAGGGGGTGGGCATTTGAGGGAAGTATGAGCGGAGGCTAAAGGACCCTTTTGGAGATTGGGCCAAGGGAGAAGAGGGGGAGGGGAAGGGACGTAAAAAAAAGAGCAAAGGAGAGCGTTACGCCGGCGGCCGGCTAGGATGATAACGTCCTTCAATTTTCTTTCTATTTTTTTTAGAGGAGGAGAGGGGTAAAACCGGGTACAATAAACCCGACGATCGGATTTCGAAATGAATCGAAGGGCCGATCGCGGGGAAAAGGGGAAGTTGAGAAAAAAAGCTCGATTTTTGTCACGGCAAACTCTCTGTCGTGATTTTTCCGTCCGCGCGGGAGATGTGGGATGCTAAATTAGCTATAAAAAAAATAAAAGAGAGAGAGATAGACGGTAGGGATACGAAGGCAGATTGGCCATTGCGACTGACGGTTCGCCGTGAGGTGGAGAGATACCGGGATTTATATGATGGCTCCCCGGAAAGATGGGAGAGAATTTCGGTTTTTTTTCTCTATGCAGGGTTCAGGCGGAGATTTTTTTGAAAGAGGAATGGAATTAAAGACAGATGGACACATTATCAAAAGGTAGATTAAAGAGAGAAAATTTTTCAGACGAATGAATCGTGCCCTGGTTTCGCTTCGATGATGCTTAAGTTATGGCTGCAATGTTTTGATTTTTCCGGAACTTTGAAAAAATAAAGGAGACGTAGACAAGACATGAAAACATGGAATAGGTATATGAACTAAAACTATTTTGCTAAGGGAAAAAGATACAACTGATAATTAGCCAAATTAATAATTTTAAAAAGTCTGGAATAATGGGAACATATCAGCCGCTGCTTACGATAGATATCATCCTCAATATTCCTAAAATCGATTAAAAATGCATAAAACTCAACTAAAAGAGTAGGTAGATTCGGCACCACTGTCTAAGATGAAAAAGGCATATCTTGGATAAATAAATGAAAAACAAACAAAAAGCTATAAACGATATCGTAAAAAGCAAAGATTTCTCACTAAAACTAGATAATTCCTGCCAGCCTATTTTATTTATCAGGAACAATTTAGCGGGAAAGACCTTAATGACAATAAAATTAGGAGATATTTATAAATGAAACGTTCATATACAAAGGACTTTATATATATTTTAGGGAACACGGGAGATCAATTCTGGAAACCTGGCGTCGCCTTTATAACTGCTCCATTATCGGAATGGCGAAATATATCGGTACACAATTTTTTAAAATCAAGAATTTGTTAAAAATGACACTCAAAAAGGATGTTACGAATGCAGACGAAATGCTACAATGTAATAACGGGATAAAAGAAAGTTTATCCTGTCATGAACATAAAAAACCTAAAAACCTCAAAAATTATGATAGCCTCTCTAATCGTTGCAGGCAATAATTTTAATTTGGACTACTGTGTTATCCAAAATTACACAATTACAATTCGATAGATGTCAGACACATTCATTTTTGATTTGTATACGTCAAATTTTTAAACGCCGCTCCCTTTCGAACATATCGTTCTCAAATCAGTACCAGAAGGGAACAAAGTTAAAACAGATAACTTGGTCGATCAACGGAGCGACCGAAAAAAAACCCAACACTCTTTACACGTCTTAAACTACCCATTCGCTTCGCGGAATAACCTAAACTCCTTCCTCTCGCGAACGATCCCAGTTTTCGTCGCCCTCGTATACTTCAAAGAGGTATATAGAGATGTAGGAAGAGGAGGTTGCATAAGTAATGACCCAGCCATTACAGCCAATTCACCCAAATTAAATCTCCTCCCTCAGCCATCCCCCTTAATCTTTTTACGCTGGATCAAACTTCCGTAACGCGACTAAGCAGAGGAAGGCTGGAAGGGGTAGGAGGAGGAATAGAGCGATCAAACCCAAGCTCGCCTAACCGTGACAACAAAAGCCCGCCGACACTCACGGTTTTAGGAAGAGGAGCGGAGTTAAGTCACCTGATCCAACCGAATCTCCTCTCTTCACTTGGGGCAATTAAGAAATTTCCTACTCCTCTCAGGAGTATTTACTCCGGAACATTGAAGAATAAGAAAGGGTTGGGATTTTAGTGGAAAGCGTAAGGGATGAAAGAGAAGAGGAAAAGGGGTTATAAGAGGGAGAGAGAATAGGAAATAGGAGGAAAGGAGGGTGTGGAAGGGAGAGGAAGTAGGAGAGGGGAGGAGGAGGGGAGAGGGATGAGAGGGAGAGGGGAGGGGTTTGAGGTAGAAGGATGAACGGGTGCTGGAAATTACACTTCGAGATCCTCGTCGAAGCGTAAGTTTCGGAACTCTTCAAAGGAAGGGCATTCATTCGCTAAACGGAGAGAGGGGAAGGGGGAAGGAGTTGGATGAAGAGGGAGGGAGAGAGAAGAAAGGAATCCAAGCAAAGGGAATAGAAATAGAGGTGTCCCTTTTACAAACCAAAGTCACCGGAGAGGGTCGGAATTGAAGAATTTGAGACACAAAAGAGAGAAGATAAAAAAAATTAAAGGAAGGGCCGAGTACGCCGATGCGTGGGTGTAGTTGATGGGATATAAAGGCGAATATACTCGTCTTTTGGGGGAGAAATGAAAAACTTGAAATGAAAATTAACAATAAAACAAATTTTATCCGAGAATAGAAGTACTACAATAAACAATTATAGCATCCGCAGTCTAACTTGAGCTCGGACCCAAAGTGACGTTGCCGAATCATGCACATCGGCATATATAACAGCGATGGCGGTTGTGTATGATGTGACAAATTTGCACTTCACTTCAGATGGAGCCCTTTTATTTTCAGTTCTTTCCTAGTGTAATATTTTTTAGCTTTCCGAGTTAAATTAAATCTTAGCCTTCTATGTCCATAAATTAGGTGGATTCGATATGCATAAAAAGGCTGAGAATACGATATAATCATTTTGGCACCTATAAAGCACTCATCATCATTGGTGATTCCGCGAGAATTTATCCATTTAAAAAATAATCTGCAATTGGAAAACCATCCTTGCTATGACTGAACCGCAGCTAGAACGAGAATTCGATTTTCCAAATCTTTCTGTGGCTATTGGAGCGACCTCATTTACCAACAAAAACACACTCCGTCTTTTCCTACGATTTCAAAACTCGATTACCGAAAAGTTTGGGAGAATATTGGAACCGCCGTTTCAACAATACGAGATGCTGTTTTAAGTCTACATCGTTACCTTCTTTATTTTGCAAATAAATTCAACGATTCCCTCCAGGAATTTGTATCTGACTGAAATATTAGTATCTAAGAGCAATTTTTGTGCTCGTTTTTTAAATATTTTTACATGGCCTGAAAACAATCACGTTTTTCATGGAATACAAACCTACCATTCGAGTAAAAATACCAGCAAGGGACTTGTGGACAAATATCTTGCAATAGCTCTTGGATTTCAAATAATGTAGCCTTCGATTACTGTACGAGAAATTGAGAGGGACGCGTGAGCGTAAATAAAACCAATTTCTTCTTTCCCTGTACTTACTTCTTCTCTCGGTCTTTTCTCAATTACCCGCTCCCATATCTTAACTGTATGCGAAGTTATTTCTATGCCTCTGTAATTATTGCACTCTTGGGCATCTCCGTTTTTCCTTATATATAGGTACTAAGGTTCTTTCTCTCCACTCATTGCATGTATAGGCACATAATCCACAAAAGTCATAAAATCAGCAATTCATAAAGAGATCAGCGCCTCTCAACAAGTGATCCAGAAACCAGAGGCGAACTGTCTCGTTACATAAAAAGCAAACATCGGATCTTTGAAATAAGAAAAAAGAATGATAACGCTAGAGATAGAGAGAGAGACAAAGCGTACACGAAAAAAAGGTGCCCGAAGTAGAAAATAAGGGCCTTCAAAAAATGTAAACGAAATTAGGTCGATTTTTTCCGACGCAGAAATAATTCTCCCGCCGGAATTCCATAACGACTTTCAGTTAATGCTAGATAACGAGTTTTCTGGAAAGCTCTTCAGAAAATTAATTTGAAGGAGAATGGACTAAAAAAACATTGTGGAATTCCTAGAAAATTGATTTAGAAAGTCTCGTGCAATTTATCCGCTTCAGAAATACCTAGGAGAGAATTTCAGACTTAAAGAAGGATAGAAAATGAGAAAAAGATAATTTAATGACCCGTTTGCGTTAAAACTATTAAATCAGGAGGGGATATTTCACACAAAGAAACGTAAAAGCAAACTCTCGACCTTCATTCTAATTTAATATCTTTTTCACAGCATCGTCCAAATTTGGAAACAAAAATTATATACGCTTCCTAAACGTTTTCCCCGAACGAACCCCATTTTCAGTTATTTATTTAATGACGATAAGAGCAAAATCATGGCGAAATGGATTCCTTTGCGTGCGCATTATCCGAAGTTTCTTTTTTTGGTTAAACAGCAAAATGAACTTCTGATACTCCAATTATTGGTTTTAATATATATAAAATACACAAACACCCCAGCGGCTCTCCTTCCGGTAAGTGTTCACCGGGCTTCCTTCAACACCTAATTGCCCCCTACATATATATATATATGTATGTGTATATATATATATATATATATATATATATATATATATATATATATGTATGTATAGTATATGTATATATATGTATGTATATATATATATATATATATATATATACGCACACACACATTCTGCCATGTCTTTTGAGAAATAACGCATATTTGAGGTTTTTTTGTTAAACATTTAATTTGAATCAATTCATGTTAATTTATATTTCTACCACGGTCCGAATATATCATATTTTTACCGCAAAAGAATCAATTACACTTCTAATCTTATTTGTTATTCTAAATAACATCTACCTATAAAAACTAATTATCTCTATTACGTTCATTTAAATTCAACGACGCTCCGCGGCTTCGGCTGAAACACTCGGGAACGACAATTCAAGCCGTGCTTATTCGTCTGTTTGGCGTAACAACCAACCAGCAGCGCTTCTTACGAAGTTTGTTCTTTGGAAAATGATATCTCGTTAAACCGAATTCCGAGGAAACTACTAGTGAGACAGGACTCCCTGCCAGACAGGAATTTTAGGCAGAGAGCCTGGCCTCGCTATGTAGTTCCCCTTCATGCAGATTTGATCTTGTGTTTGCGTTCTTACCCTGAGAGTTATGGCTAAAAGGGGAACGTAATGCAGTACGCCTCGTACTTTATGTTGAAGTATCCTACTTTGCATAGAGATGAGAATTTTACTCACCAATCCTCCAAAAGTTTTAATTCATTGATTTCTCCGCTAATGTTCCCGTATTTCAGCGCTTTAGAATTTTCTCATACGAATCCGATACTTTTATTGATAAAAGGTTTCAGCAATTTGGCCTAGTTTTTTATAGCTACGATATTCTCATAATTTATTTTACATCACATTAATATGAATATTATTTGTTATCTACATAAAGATGCTCTGTAAAGTTCTGTCATTCCATTTTTTTTAATAAAAGCATATATTTTATGAAATTCTATTACAAAATAATTAATTTTCATCGATCTTTAACAAAAAATATATAATTACTTGGGTAAAATTAAATATATCATTTTAAAATGGTTATTAAAAAGCTCTTTCCTATAAATAAACGTAAAATTTCTCTCAAATGATAACAATGCGGAAGTAAAACCGATTTAAAACCATTCATAAAAAAATAAAATTAATCTTTGAAGAGAGTCCGATTAATCAATTAGACATTAGTTGCGGCGAGGAAAATTAAAAAAACGTCAAAAGTAGCTCCACCATCCCGGACGTGCCTCTAGTGAACTCATCCTTCCAAAAACCACTGATAAATGACTTATCAGCTCTTTCCCTGTAATTAACTCGAGGGCACGGTGGCAAGGGACGGGAAAGATAAAGAGAGAGAGAGGGAGATAGAGATATGTAGAGCATACTGAGCGATAATTTTGAGGAGACCGCGATGAAAAATGACCGCCGATAGTCCGAAAGGTGAGAGGCATTCCACCCCCTTCCCTCCCTTCAAAAACCGTGAGAGATGAGATACGGAAGAAGTAAAGTAATACCGGATGAAACGACGACGCTGCTGCGAGGAGTACGACGAGGAGGAGGAGGGAAAGCAGATTGGTCTATGTTCAAAAGAAAGAGGTCGAAAATGTAAGGCCTTGAGATAGATAGTAAAGCGGGTCAGGATGGGGGATATTTATAGAGTTTTGCGGGAAGGAAAATGGAACGCGGGAGTTATGAGTATTATAAGAGGGGGAGGAGGGGGAGGGGGGAATTAGGAAGTGGGAGAGATGGGTGGTTTTCCAAGAAAAGGGATGGGAGTGATAGGGGAGGAAGAATAGAGAGAGAGAGAGAGGGAGGGAGGAGGGTGCAACTGCCTGCAATCGTCCAGCCAACAGCTCTTAATTAACGAAGTTTCTCTTGCTCCTAGAATCCCTGGGGTGCGAAAACGAAGCGACGTAACTAAGAAGAGGGTTTTTAAAGTGGGGAAGGAGGGGGGTCAGAGATTCAGAAAGGGGATTTTTTTGGTTAGAGGAGGGTGCGAGGTCAGAGGTAAAGGGGAGATAGGGGGACGTGAGCAGAATGTGGGAGTGAGAGAGATAAAGATGAAGGAATAGATTAACGGTCATAGAGGAAGAAGGGCTCGATACAGACACACAGACAAGCGACTTTATTAAGGGCGAAATTGTGATTATATAGTCCCTTCTTACATTTAACCATACGTCAACAGTTACAAAGGAGAATAGAAAAATAATAATAATAATAATAATGATTAAACGTGTACACCTACACACAATTTAACAGAAAAGAACCTGAAAGTGAACAAGTAGAAAAACACACAAGCAAAATATCCCATTACGAAATTCTGAACACTTCTAAAAAAACAGACGAAGTATTTGTGGTAAAAACCTAGGAAAGGAGGGAAAAAAGAGGATAGGAAGGGAACTGAGAGAAATGGACCAAAAAGAAGGTAGATGTCAAGAAGGGTTTGAGGGTTTTTTTATACAAGGCAGAATCAGTGCAGCCCATTTAAGCGGTTTTCTCTCTTTCTCCCTCTCCAAAGTTTTGGGTGTTTTCGAGGTGGAAAGGAGATGTTCGATTCGATAGCTCGGTCGGGGGATATCTGTTTCGCGTTTAGGACTATTTACGGTTTTACCGCGTAGCCTACGTTTCTTTGCGTCGCCCCTAATCGCTGTTTCGAGTTTGGACGTGGTGGGAAAAGTAAAGTAAAAGCTGTTTTTCTAATCAAGTTTCTCTTTTAAGGTTAATTTTGCTCTCCGTGAGAAAGGCTTAGAGAGGAGGAAATGAAAAACCATTAGGAAAAGCATCGTATCCAATTAACCCTTTACAATTTCCTGGTTAATATTTTAATTGTTTTGCCGTTACCATATTTATGGTCAATTCATTCTATTGAAATGTTCCCCTTTTTGATTTAGTATCTTTCGCATTACGATATAAAATGACAGCTTTGGCATTTCACCACCAAAAACGTTGATGATATGGTAACTCCTAATTTAACTTAATAATAATGGACGCAACTAGATTATCTCGAGTTCAATCGATTGTATGTACACATCAAATATCTAATAATCACTATTCTCCCCCAAAAAATTTATGGAATCATAAAATAAAAATACGTTACTGTGATCTCTTATACTGTGACAGCCAGAATTAAGTATGACGTTATTTTTTACACATAACAAAACTCTTGTTATGAGGAAATGAAATGATTCATTATGGTAATACAAATTATGTTGGAATTAAAATTATGTCCAATTATACACAGCAAAACTCTACCGTTTAACCTTCGCTTGCTATGTAGATGAAAAACCATATTAGTAGAGAAATCTGACTACGAAAAAATGTATTAATCAACTACCTGAAAATTGTAATGACGCAGTACTGTGCATTATCCGAAGAAACATAACCCCGCGAATAAAATACTGTCATACTGAGGCTAATCTTCATTCTTATCGTAGTCGGAAGTTGATTTTATTTAGCACGTAAGTCTTCATTCCTACTTGAAACGCAACTTCCCTTAATCAAAACGTGTGGCATAGTTATCCCAATACTCTAACGAACCATCAACCGTGTTTTTTCATAGGTAGTCCGGGCTGCAATGAAAAGTCGTTCGTGGGAGGGTTTCCTTTTTCCTCATTTTCAAGAAGGCATGTTGAAGAGAGTGAGAGAGAGTGAGGGACCGTGGAGTGAGAAAGCGAAGAGGGGAAATAGAGAGAGAGAGAGGGATTTTCGAGAGGGGAAAAGGACTACGAGGGTTCGAGATGAAGGATTTTCGGAGTGGGAGAAGAAGCTGAGGGGGGTTTGGCGAAGAGAGGGATGGAGGACAAACTGACGATAAGAGGAAATACGCCGCTTTTCGGTGGAGAATAAAAGGGAGGCACCGTTAAATTCCATCGGCAGAAGCTCAGGCGAAAAGGTTAAGTGAGGAATCGTCGAAATGAGATGTGGGGAGGGGAGGGGATGAAATTATATGAGAAAGAATGGAATTTGCGCTTCTTAATATTCTATGATCTAATAATGATACGGACGGAATTTTTTTGTAAAATTATCCTCATTCGAGACTTTTAAGGAGGATATACAGCCTCTATAACAGCCGTATTTAAATAGAACTAAAAGTAATAAGAAGCTTATATGTATCACAAATTACTACTAAAGAAGGATAAGAGAATTTGTTATATTGCTAGAAATTTTAGCTGAGGGCTACATAAGGTTTTAGGATAATTGATTGTCTTGGATATTAACTTCATTTTCCATGGATTTTTTTTTTACTTTTACATAAAAAATCGTTGGTTAATTATAATAGGAAATATATCCTATCAATAAAGTTTCATCTGAATGTGTTATAGGAATAGGACATAAAAAAAACGTTTAAGGAAACTCGACTAATTTAAAATGTTTTACTTAAAACGATAACTATATAACGACTGTAATCACTATTAACATTATTCATTAAACCAGGAGTTCCCAACCTTTTCAATATGGCGAGCACCAAGTTGCATTCTAGTATATCAAGCGAGCACAAAGTTGTATCCCAGAATATCGAAGGGGCAGCACTACACTTCCTCAAGAGTTATAATGATAATAAATAAAATCAAATCAACATCAAAGTTGAATACGTTTATAAAGAAATCAACCGAGCAAATTAAATTGTTTGTCCTAAGAAATTGGATATTATGTAAAAGAGCACCATCTGGCTTCAAGGAGGACGCGAGCACCAGGTTGGGAACCTTTGCATTAAACATTAAAGTATTAACTGAACCAAACTATCAACTAAAATACCACTCTTCTATCGATAGTTAAGTAATGATGGAAAAATGATCGGAAAAAACATTATATATTCAAATCTCCTTCCCAAAAAAACATATAAGATCAAGTCGAAAAAGAAATTTATGTCGGTAAAAATACTGCATTTCCACGTTTTAACGTTTTTATTTTCTCCATATACGTAGTATAGAGAAAGTATTGCTTTCATGAAAAAAATCGATTTCGAGATTTCAACGGAAATACACGTTTTGAGGTCCCCTGAACACGTTTTGACCGTTTTCTCGACGTTGTATGTGTGTGTGTCAGTATGTGTGACAGACATATTGCGGGCGCTCTAACTCAAAAACTATTCATCAGATCAGCATGAAATTCTATATATTTGTGATTTTATATATATTCTGAAGATTTGAAAAGATTTTTATAACAATCGGTCAGTCGGAAGTAGCGGTTTCCTCCTGTCAAATTTTAGTTTTTCTTAAATATTTTGCTTGAAACTGAATTTTTGTTAACAAATATATATTTTTTGTGTTTGTTTTTGTTTTTCGTGTCTCTTCAGCACCCCCAGCGGCTCTCCAATCTAGGTAAGTGTCCACTGGGCTTCCTCCAACACCTTGTTGCCACGTTTATTACTACCTTTCATTTTCTTTAAGCATATATATATATATATATATATTTATATATATATGCATATATACATACATATATACACACACACACACATAAACGAGGAAGTACTACGAAGAATAGGAGAGAAGCGAACGATTATACAGACTATCAGAAAGAGGAAGGCGAACTGAAATGGGCATTACCTGAGGAGAGAGCATGATTAAACTGCTAGAAGGAAAACTGGATGGAAAAAGAGAAAGAGGAAATGGTTTCAACTGATAGACGACTTGAAAGGCAAAGAGAGCTATCAAGGCATGAAGAAGACTGCGGAAAATAGGAGTATATGGTGAACCAAGTTTAACCATGACTAATCACGGACGTCTACGGACAGACTACCTATGATATATATATATATTTATTTATTTATTTATATATATAAGTTGTAGATAATATTTGTTTCTATAACTCTGGTTTGGAATAAATTTTTATATGAGGAATATTTCAAGAGATATTCAATTTTCTTCTAAATTGACGGTTAGTGGGCAGCTCGCGCGCGTGGTAGTGACAACAATTGAATCGCTAGCACTGAAGCGTGTAAGTTGAACTGTTCCTATCGCCGTATTTATTTGATTTTAGTTGACAACTTACGTATAGAGAAAGTCATGTGCTGGACACATCAATTTATTTACCCACAGCATATCAAAGGACATACCAGTAAATAAGCTAGATATAAAACAGAGAGCTTCATATATTGCAGAAAACTTAAAATTAAAATGAAAAAAGCTCGAGAGCTCTTCAGTTTTTATCCACCGTCGTTTTCCCGTTTAAAATAATAATAAAATGCTCAATTGTCCGTCAGAATCGCCGACTCGCTCGGATTAAAATTCTTGCATAGGACAGTCGTTCCTGAAACAGGAAAGAGAGAAAAATATAATAATTCCTATCCGGAATCCAGAAAGATTGCCAGAGAGGACTTTTTTCTCTCTTTCCATTCCTCCCTCCCTCCATCTCCATATCCCTCCCTCTCCTACCCTCTCTCCTTCTCTCTCTTCCCTCCCTCCAGCTTCTCTCTCTCCCTTCTCTCCCTCCCTCAATCTCCTAATCTCTCATTCCTCCCTCTCTCCCCTTCTCTCCTGGTATCTCACCCCTCCCTCTCTTTATCTTTCCATCTACCTTCCTAACTCCCTCTCTCTCTCTCCTTTCCTGGCTCCCTCCCTCTCCCTCTCCATCCCTCTCTCCATCTCTCTCTTCATCCATCCATTTCCCTCCCTCTTACCCACCCTCTCTCTCTCCATCCATCTCTCTTCCCCCATCCATCTCTCTTCCCTCTCTCCCTACCCACTAACGAAAGCTTTTTCGTACGCAAATAATTCTCCCCGAGCGCCGCTGGGATGAAAAGCAAGCCCGGGCTGTTCCGGTTCCAGCCTACGTACCCTCTTCGACCATTCCCGTCGGCCTTGCGAGTTCCAAAATACCGTTCGACACAAATCTTTTTCATGAATCGCTCCGATTGTTTATCACCATCATCCAAAATCCGCGCGTTGTTTTTCGTGTATCTCCAGATTTTGGGGGGGGGGAAAAACAAAAAAAACGTAGGGTTTAATAAAAGGGAGGTTTTTGTAGAGACCGGATGATGGAAGAACAAAACAAAAATAGCTATCTAAAAAAATATATATACGTAAATAAATATCTGGGCTGTAAAGTGGAGCGGGGCGCGATAGTTTTATTATTTTTTTTAATGGCCGTCGGCTCATACGTCAATTGCTCGGCATCCGTTTTGTGATGTTCATTTGCGGGATGAAAATTGGGAGGGAGGGAAGGTTGAGGATTGAGAGGAGAGGTGAGAGAGAGAGAGAGAGAGAAAAGGAAAGATAGAAACGGAAAGGGGAGAAAATGACCAATAGCAAAAGGGCGTGAAGAACGCGCGCGGAAATGGCAAAATGGATGGAAGGGATGGGTGCAGCGCTGCCACGTTTTCCTCGCTGATGTTCATTTGACGTAATCGAAAATTAGATATATTAGATTCGCAAATACTAGAAAAATTTGTTACATATTGTAAGACAGATTTTTGTTTTGCTTGCATTTGGAAACGTACAATTTTGGCGGTAAAGTCCAACTTTTCTATTCCACCGAATGTATGGAATATATTTCCAAAATCCCTTATTATTGATCGCCAGAGGTGTCGATTTGAACTCGAAGTTTAAAAAACAATGCTTCTTCGTTACTAAGAAAAAGGTTTTGGAAAAACATAGGCTCATTTTGGATACTGAATAACTGTCATCAGTGGCAATTGCTCACCGTAGAATCTAAAGCAATCTGCTATGGATCGCCTACGATGAAAGCTGCTTTGCAGCATAAATGCGTATATGGTATTTCCCAAACTTTATTTATGGCTATCGGAAAAATATCCTTTTTTTAGATATCGACCACTTCCGTTATTTTGCAGTTGCAGCACAAATTAAAATTCTATTCTTTGGATCTATAAAGCGAACTCGATTTTAACCAGTATCCTCGTCCTACAATTTTCATCCTAAAATTCGAATTCTAGGAAGAAGGATTTTCATATTTCATTTTTATGACAATCTGAGCGAGAACATCAAATTATGGGTTCTTTGAAGTAGATCTGGCAACCGAGGAGAAGAAATCGTAAAGAGATGACGGCGGCAGCGCCACTCTCCCACAGCGGACACTCTGTGAAACGGGGCCATTAGGCTGCCCCTAATGAGGCCTCTTTACAGATTCAACGCGACTTGCAAGAATCAAATCGCCAAATGTCCTTTTGCGCGTCACATTCTGTCCTCCGACTGCACTTTTTTTGCTCCTTTCGACAAAAAAGGGAGGTCCATCAGAACGTCTGAAGAAGCGGCGGGAGAAAGAAAAAGAAAATACTGCCCGACCTAATACTTTAAGACACCCTTTCCATTCGAATCTTTTCTCTCGCCCCTGCTGTCCGGTGCAGATAACAATCAACTGATGCCGTATATATAAAAAATAACATATTCGCGTCGATATTTTCTGCAAAACTCTGACGTAACGACATGCACATGGAAAATGGTGTTACATCCACACGATGGATGTTGTCAAACACGGAAAACATTTCACCAATAAGGAGAATTAAATTTATTATAATAAAATCATGTGTGTAAAACTGTACTAAGTCTAATTTGTCTCTTCGGTCTTATTATTTATTTATTTTTCAGTAGCTCATAAATAGCACTTTACGGTATTTTACAATGAGCGTAATAACAATAACAAGCACGAACACATACGACCCTCTTGAGAGATTCAAACCCCGCAACCACAGCATTGGAAGCTAGACACGCTGACCACCCCATGTACCAAGTACGGCAATTATCCCGGCAATTTCCTACAACTCGAGATATTTTCCACAACAAACGCGGTAACTTAAATTTTTCCAGCTATTCCAAACTAAAATTCTTCTAAATTCCCAATAAAAAAATCGCCCTGTCAGGTTCACTCCGAACAAAAAAACGTCCCGAAATTCGTATGCAGTGCACGGAGACACCGACGGGAGAAACAGAGACGCGACCGAATAAAATTCAAAACAAAATAAAAGAAAGAAGGAAAAGTTCGGGATTTCCAGGAATAGGGAAGATTTTGTTACACATCGAACCGGTAGGATCCGGAATAACTGAGCAGGCAGAATAATAAGGAGAAAAACTGCTGACACAACGCAGTGCTGCGGATCACGACTGGCAACAATTGTTAAAAAGAACTCGCGGCGTGACGAAAATACCTTGGAGTATTAAATTCGAAAAAAGTTTGAGTCATAGCATTAGGGGGAGAGAGAGAGAGGCCCTCTAATTCTCTTTTTCTGCCTTCCATTCCCACTTTTAAAACCATTTTTCTCTCTTTTACCCCTATATTCCTCCTCACCTCGCGACCCTTTATGTTAGACGGACGACCCCTTTTACCAGAGGTTTGAAAATTTGTTGTTGCGCGGAAAAGGGTTGCAAAAAAATTTCGTTAGCGTCGCCGAAAAAGGGAAGAAGGTTGTTTACGAAGTTGGCCAAATTCGAAATTTAGGGTCGAAAACTGCTGCGATTAAAAAATAAAATGAGAATCCCGATACGCCGCGGGGAAAAACAGGAAAATAATGCTCTGTCCTGATTCGAGGAAACAGTATGTTCAAACATTAATAATCAAGTTATGTTTTTTTAAGCAATATGGGATGTATAAAATTTTCCTGCGTTATAAATAATTTTGCTGACTTTTTTTAAGTATCTATATTATTATAGATGTCGTCTCTTTTTCCTGCAAATTTATGAATTTGGTTTTGCCAAAACATCATTACTGTAAAAAATAAAAAAAAAACACTTTCTTAATACAAATTCTAATTTCCAATAGTAGGTATGAGGCGTTTTTTTACAAATAAAGTTAATGTAATATAAGAGAAATCAGAGCATACGTATAAGCAAATATAAAATCGAATTTCTGCCAAAAGAATAGGGCAAACAGATCAAAATTTATTTCCTATAGTAAATACCTAAATGGTACCGAAGTAGATGTTTTATTTGGTTTAGCAGATGAGTACAGTACAGTTGCGAAAGTACCAGAAAACGAATTTTTTGAGGAATTCAGTAAGGTGAGAAAAAATCATAGATTAAATATAAATATCCTTCGTACTGCTACCAACTACAAAATTAACCATTACTTCATAATTATAAAGGGCTCAGACATATCTTTGTCGCTCCGATCAATGTAGCAGACGATAAGTAGATTCCTTAGAAATGCTTCCAACATACAATTAACTTATTCAGAGTTAAATATTTATAGGACATAAAGTGAAATTTTTCATGATCAATTCATCAATAATGTTATAAATAAGAGAAAAAAGAAACACAAAAGTTTATCAAAGAAAGGCTATTGCTGAAGAAATATTGTAAATTCGATTAAGAACTCCCATAGGTGTTCCGTGCCTTAATTTTTCTACTATATACAAATATATGGTTGCATAAACCTTCCTATATGCAGGTTAAAATGTCAAAACATTATGTAAAATGCTTACAGAAACCTATGATCCAATAAAAACTATTAACAATAGAGATAGTAACCGCATCCAGAATGATCGTCGTGCCTGCCTAAGCATAGACTTCGACGTCGTTCATACCTTTATCTTCGAATGCTACTAAAGCTCATTTAAAAAATAACATTCATTTCGCAATGATTTATCATAAATTAACTCAAATCCGCACGCTTAATCAATAATTAAATACCTGAAATTTAAACATCGATCAAAAACGTCTCTAACACTAGGCATAACTTACAATTTAATTTCTATCCACCAAAAATCAAATACCTTTTAACTAATGATCTCTGCGTTAACTTTGATATTATGCTTGATGGGAGGATAACAAAAGAGCTTAGCCTCAAGACCAAGGAGGAAAAAAGAGAATAGACGGAGACAGAGAGAGAGAGTGTGTGTGTGTGTGTCAGAAGAAAATAGAGAGAGAAAACGGTAAGAAAAGAAATGATAAAAGAGCGGGATGTAGGAGGGGGGAGGGAGGAGGGGTGGGAGGATGCCTGGCCGGCATCAGAACTCGCAACGCGACCGGCAGAACGATGAAGGAATAAGCGAGAGAGAGAGAGAGAGGGGAGGGACTAGTAAGATGGCGTGGGTGATGGATGACGTGGGATTTGGCCAGGAATTTCTCATCACGGACTTCAAAACGCCCAGCCCATCCCATTCAACCCTCTTACTTCCCTCCCCCACTTTCTTCCCCATAGGTCACGTGACTTCTCCCACCCCCCCTCTCTCCCTTCCTATCTCCCTTTACCCGCCCTCCCCCCCCCCCCCCCAAATCCTCCTCCTAACCCTCTTTCTCTATCTCTCTACCCTCTCCAAACATTCCTTATATCCTTTGGCCACGCCATCTCATTCTTCTCCCCCTTTTATTCTCCCACACTTCTCGAATCCCTCTCGTCCCTTAAACTGCCCTCCCTTTTTCGCTTCTTAACTCTCCCCCTACCCTCTCCCTTTCTCCTCACCCCATTTCCCACCAGCTTCCTTGCTCTCTCTCTCTCTTTGCCGCCGGCCAGAGCAAACGCCAAGTCACACAGAGAAGCGGCAGCAGTTGAAGAATGGTCTTTAGGCGAGAAGGAATAAAAAGGATTATTTCTTTTTCGCACGAGGTTGGGAAAGAATCTGGTTTATTCAATTCCTGCCCGATGGGGCTATTCTATTTGTCCGTCGATATTTCAAACGAAAAGCCTGATACCGCTATCGCGAGAGAAAGAGGGAGAGAAATTGGTTGATCCGCGAGGGATTTCAGAAGGTTTTTTTTTCCGAAAAACGAAGGAACGTTTTCATCTGTAAAAGCTTGTGACGAATTTATGCGACGCGTTTTACTATATCCAATAGCCTTAGAGTGTTGAGTTGTATGTATTTAACGTCACGTAACACGCAATGAACTGATGGAATATGAGAACCAATGACCCATTCAGCAATTTTAATGGATTCAGTTTACCGGTGAAAATTTATTACAGAAAATTATGGATAGGATTCTATTTTGAGTTGGGCTTGTGTCATTATGCTTAAATATTGATGTTACTGCAATGAGTCCCCACTTTGCGGCTTGGTCGCTCGTAATTAATTTAGAAAAGAAATTCATTATCATATTAATAACAATTTTGATGAAAACATGCAAAAACATTCTTCAATTTCTTTTTACTTTCTCATACGAAGTATCGCGAAAGTATTGTTTTCGCGAAAAAATTCGACCTCGAGATTTTTACGGAAATACACGTTTTAGGTGTCGCTGAATCCGAAAAAGTGGTTTTCGCAATGCCGTCTGTCTGTTACTGGCGCTGGAGCCTAGACGGTCGAACGAGAATGAATGAAATCTCGTACTTAGGCATTTTATCATACTGAGCAGAGTATACATAGAAATGGTTGACATTGATCAATAATTAAGAGTAGTTTATTCTACGCATTTTAAACAACAATCCGATTTTCTCGAAAACGGCTATAACGATTTTGATCAAATTTCGCACAGTCACTTGAGTTTACGTCTTCAATAATACTGTATAGTTCATATTTCTCAAAAACTGAATATAAGGCTAGTTCATTCTAGGCAACTTTAACAATAATTCGATTTTCTCAGAAACGGCTGTAACAATGTTGATCAAATTTCGTACAGTTACTTGAGTATACGTCTCCAATAATACTACGTATTTCATTTTCCCAACGAATGAATATAAGGCTAGTTTATTCTTGGGCAACTTTAACAAAAATTGGATTTACTAAAAACAGGCTCATACGTTTTTCATTTTCTAAAGATAACTAAACGACGCATTAGTACGTATATGAGAAAGTTTGTACAATGTATGTTGTACCGATTTTTAAACCTTGAAGTAGGAAAACTCGTGAACTTACTATCGTTGAGTTAAATAAAATCTAATATCATTAGATTACATTGCCATTCAAACCGACTGGTTTAACGCAACATTCGCGGTTAAATATGTTCGACGCCCTCAGCGTTCTATGCAACAAATATTATGTATTCTATCGATATTTCGAAGAGCATTCAAAAATTAAAAATTCATCAAAATCACGCTATAAAAAGAACCGAAATATGTGTATCTCCTTTACAGCAAAATTAGATTTATCTGAATAAAAAGCAAAATGGATCACTGGAAAATACCTTCTATGAAATAACGACAGGCTTATTTCTCCTGACGACAACGAATGCGTCATCGGAAATGATTGGAAAAGGTAATAATGATGTAAACATCACATTGCGCATCATTTTATTGAAGGTAATCCTAGCCTAATGATGTTGGATTCCGTAATGAAAAAAGTATTTTTAATCCCGTTATATTCAACGCGTCCCGATTAATATTCTCCAACTCGAACAAAAAATGAAACGAATATAAGCCGTAAGGTCAAATGTTTTCTCAATGATCTGAAACCTCACTTCGATGACCCTTAGACACAAATAAAAACACCCGTGAAGGACTAAATGCGTAAAATGTTTCTTTAATCGTAATAGTGCAAATTTCACAGGTAATAATAACATACACAAAACAGCAAAAAACCTTTTGCTCTCGAATAGAATTTTAAATCAATGTATAATTGCGCATAACTCTGAAGAACACGTGCGCGGCAAACAACACGCTGGCCGTATTAGGCCCCCAAGGGCATTTTATGCGGCCAGTGCAGTCATTATAAAAGCGACCCGTTAAATTTAATAAGAAGACTTATACTTTCTTCTTAAAATTATGGCGGTCCGCCCGCCGGCGCCTAGTCTGCTCCACAAGGGGCATTGCCGTGCCAGTTCGTTATCTTTGTTTTTACGCTCGGTCGATTCCACCGCCCACTTACCACCTTAGATATTGACTGCATTTTTATATAATTTTTCAATAAAATGTCTCACATAAATAGGGATAAACCGTAAAGAAATTTCTAAAATTTCTTCCAACTTTCATTACGTATTTACTGGTTGCCTATAACATAGGTGTTCTTTCTGTTTCTCGTAACACGTTTTATTTCGGGTTTTACTGCATTATTGAAAGGATAATTCGCAGTCTCTCGAGTAATTTCTTATGTTAGCTCTAATTATTTACTTTAACTAGTAAAAATTCCTAGGTAAGGGACACCACCGATTGAGATACTATACCACAACAGTATTTGCGGCCACTCAAGCTCAAAGCTTCTTTCCGCAGGCAGTTTCACTGCCTGTCCCTTGTAGGTTCATCCACTACGAAAATATGATAATGTTTACATTTTCAAACTATCTTCCGAGTGGCTCGCCGAGAATAACAGGGAATCCTTTCCTAATGATTTGAAAACTCCCGATATCGTACATCATCGAGACTAAAAGCAGTAGAAATGCAAATGGATTTAATGTTCAGTGTTTAAGGCATCGAACGGCGTAAAGTTGGCTGGAAAGAGGCGATCAGAAGACCAAGAGAAAGGGGTAGCCGTCCATCTCACGAATAGTAAAATAAGGAAATGTTTTATATGAATTTGGCCGGTCGTCGCAAATGTCTGTTTAACGTTGTACTATACAGTGTGTTCTTTGTTTTGCTGCATTTAATAAAGTAAAAATTATGAAGTTAAAGAACCAACGTGATTTATTAATATTTGTCCAATATATTTTATTGCTGAATAGATAATAGAAAACACAATTAAATTATCTATTAACAGTAAAATAATTTACAATGAATTAAATCTCATTTTTTAATTTCCATTTAAAGGGGGTAAGAGTCACTCCAGGATTCAAATTTTCTAATTTAATATCGTAAAATTAGCATACGAGAATCATATCTAGGAGAGGTTTGCGTCAGTAAATATGCAATTTGTCCGGCTTTGTATTCCCCTTTTCGCCTTCGCTGTCCTATTTAATCTCTGGTACCTTATATTCCTCATATTTTCCTAACCTTTCGTATGCATTCATTACACCGCTTGCTGCCCAAGATAATCTAACGAGCTAGATAAATGATATGAGCGAATCATTTACCATTAAACGTTTGAATTATTCCTTTATGAACAGTAAATCGGCAAATACATACCTGTAGTATAAAGGGCCAAAGTGACTACCCTCGAATTAGGTTGGAATCGCAACCGAGAAAGAAAGAAGAAAGGGAGTAAATCTTCATAAATATGGATGTGTGCTAAGGTCACGCACCTCGAGATGACCAAGAGGACGGTCCATTCCATGCGGGGAATACTCCTCGGCATGTAAAATACATGAGTTATGAAGCTGGACGGAGTGAGAGAAAGAGGAAGAAGCATGAGAGGGTATGGGTCAGGAACCGTGGGAATAAGAAGAGACGGGAGGCTGGCGCGTGGAGAGATGGAGGGTGGGGTGGGGGGAGGGGAGGGCGGGGGGAGGGGAGGGGAGGGCGGGGGGGGGGGGGGCGGTGGAGTTTTCGAGGTAATGCGTGCGGACGGATTGATAAGGAAAGCCATGGGTTCGGACGTTGAAGGATGGAGAATGAAGACAAGGAATTTGAGAGAGCGATAGAAAGTTGCCTAGGAAAGGATATAGAATAGGAAGAGAGCAGAGAAATGGAGAAGAAAGAGAGAGAGAAACAGAGAGAGGAAAGGTTGGAGAGAAGAGAGAGAGGTGAAGAAAAAGTGAATAGAGAAAAGTAGAGACGTGGATAGAGAACAGATAAACGCCTTTACCTTGGCGAAATTGAAATTATGCACTCCCTTCTTAAATTTAATCATTTCTCATGTGATGTATGTATTAGTTTTTAGCATTTATATCTGCAACGGATACTGAACAATCACATGTTAATGATCAAGAAGGATATAGAATATAAAATAATCATGTTTTACGTGGTAAATAACTCTGCGTTCCGTGCTTGGAGAAGAGAAGAGAGGAGATGAGAGTAGGAGGGAGAAAAGGGGAGGGAGAGAAGGGGAAGGAAAAAGGATTACTAAGAGGAGAAAGTGATGGAAAGGGTAAAAGCAGAAACATGGCAGGCAGGACTGGAGAGGGATAAAAATAACATTCGTTTTTTTATTATTTTGCCATTATACCCTTGACCCGCTGGGAGAAACGACGGCGAGGGTTTGAGATACAAGAGAGAATGGTTTCCAACATGCGAATGACTTAATCGAAATGCAATAAAAAAGACGAGAGTTCTTTAAAAAAAACGAAGCGAGAAATTCCTAGTGATTGATAGGGTTTTTTTTTTAGATCCATCATTCAACATCCAAAAATACGTTTCAAAAAGTTTAATTTAATTTTTCTTGTTAATCCACTCGTCCATTCTTGCAACATGGATGCAACATTCGTAAATAATTGCAATCGAGCAATATTGTAAAAAATACGTGTGAAATCTTGATTTATGACTTACTAAATCCAGTACGTACTTTTCATTTCACAAAATATTACTCAAAAACATTTTCCAAACACCGTTTTCTCTTTATAACAAAGTTCTTAAGACTTGCTTGTCTGTTTTAGTAGGTTCGCCACCGCTTGAAATTGTTGCCTTGAGGCCACATGACCAAACCAAAAAATGAACAGCATACGAAGAAAATAAATTTGTATTAGATTAAATGATAATTCAAAACTGACGTTTATCAATGCATTGCTAAGACCTACTACTGCTCAAAGGTTTTTGTGTGTGGAGTAGGTGGTACAAGACCAATTTGGTGGTATACGTTGCAGGGGTACCCAAGTGGACTATGGTAACCTAAAACCAGGCATTATGTGCGCGGGTGGTTGTACACAGCTAGCACTCTAGTGGTAGTTGGGTGGCATACATACAGGGGGAAAAGATTTTGTGTTTACTTGGTTGTATACATTACAGGGGGCAGCCCGTTGTAAGTTGGGTTGCGTAAAACCGGGGGCATTTCGTGTTTGTTTGGTGGTATACGCTGCAGGGGCACAATATTGTAATTTTTTGCATAAAACCAGGGGCACTTGGTGTTCTTTTAGTGCAGGGATGGCAAATGATTTTTGAGTCGCGTGCCAAGAAAGGAGTCTGAACCGTCAGAATTTTTTTGTGTACCACTAGTTTACTTCTTCCCTAAGAAATGTCATATTTTATACAGAAAATACAAGCTTACGCGTGCCAAGTAAAATCGCACCGGCACCACTTTTGTTCCATCCCTCTTCTTGTGGTATACAGCTCAGATAAAAAACTATGGGTCCGTCTCTTTCAAGAAAGATTGTTCGTTTGATGGTATTTATTTCTGGAGATAATTATAATAGAGTGGAATGTATTGTTTGCAAAGTCTCATATACTTACATACACACCTGGAATCCTCAGAACAAAAACAACTATTCTACCCGGCAAAAGCAAGAATTAAAACAGAATGAAAGTGATATTGTGGTCACAACAAAATAGGTCAAGTAGATCTTATCTTATTAGAGTTAATGCAAAATGTAACTCCATTTGACTTTTGTTCTTCGTTCATGAGTTTTGACATCTATTTGGCTGTCATCTTCCATTAACCTAAATCATATTGAACAATACTTAACCACTCCATAACTAATGCCCATAGTAGGAATGTTTTTCTTGCACTGATAAGACAGTTACTTTTTTATTACTAAATACATTTTAATATATTTTGATTCAATTTGTGACGTGATCGGTACATCACTGTGGGATTTAACAAAGATTTATTCGCGTCCTCCCTAGCTTTTACTGAAGCCTTATGAAAATATATTAAATAAATGTGTCCATTGGTAATACTTGAGGATCTGGGAGGCCCATAGTTGTAAAACGGTAAAGAACCTGTGATATTCTAGGTATCACTACTTATATTATATCTAAGACAAGTAAATGCATAAAAGGTCATCAATAATATATTATTAATAAGTTTCTTTCGCTGATTCAAATTTAATCACAGTTCCCGCGAGTGCAGCATTTTCGTTATAGAATCTCATCCTCTATTCTGTGGAGCAAATCAGAAAGTAAACTACTACGCGCGACTCGTTAATATTAATTAACTTATCATTTTTTCGGAAAAATTAATTTATTTCGTTACTTCGTACTAATTAAAGGGCGGACATTGCAGTAAAATGCGCTCCCGCCTTGCATTAATTAACTGGAATTGGGTGCGAGGGAATAAAATAGATTGAACGGCTGAATATATTCCGCGACTGAGTTCCGTGAATCTCACTTCGTCGAAGTAATGAGAAGGAAAGAGAAGAGCATCCCATCCTGATCGGGGGAAGGGGCGAAGCGAAAGAAAAATTACGAAATCTCTGCCAAATGATGAGACGTTTTGAAAGCACAAAGAAAGGCGAAGCGAATAAGGTCTTCGCCTATTTTCTCTGCGAGATGGCCTCGCGGAAAAAAATAAAAAAGCACGTCGGAGAAATCGGAAGGAATATTTCGCTGATAATCACGGGACAAATCAGGACGCCCGTTAGAATGAACGTTAAAAATGCATACGTCACGTTTGGAGTCCTGGAGAGCTGAGAAATTGGAAGCAACCAGATTGTCTCATTAACCAAACTACTTCAAGGCCTTGCATCTTACACGGAAAGAACGAGATGAAAAACGGAGTAAGAGTCAATATATACCTTACCACTGCTACTAACGAGTTTCCTTTGCCCAGGCAACCGATTCACTTCGCGCGCATAAAAAGTTAACCAATTACAAAGAATGCGACGAGGGGGAGACGTCAAAAATGTTTAGGGAAAGGATTCGTTAAGAGACAGACCAATCTTAATCGGGATCGACTTTTGGAAACTTAAAAGTGTAAATAAGAGAATAATAGGTTTTTAAAAAACCGTCTAAAACTTTTCGTGAGAGCTTCCTCTCTAAGATTACAAGAAAGCTGAGATGAAAATTGGAGATAAAAGTTTTCCCCATCCTTTTTTTTTTAAAGCTAATGGATGGATTTCCTGAATTAAAATGAACCTTAGTTCTCAAAAAGCAATGCGTCAGTTAAGCGAATCTAGTTAATTCCATTATCTTTTAGATTAAAATGTAATGGATGGCGGAAGTTTACCTCACGATCCAATCAACCTAACGTATAGTTTTAAAATGTTATATATACTATATTGTTGTAGGACATACGAAAATTAAAACAAATATTTTGATTTGGCTTTAAAATTGCTTCAATTAATTCACTTAAAATAGAATAGTGAATATATTAATTACGGAATGTTTATGAAAACCTACAAAAGCACATCACTAGAGAATTATAAATCTCGTCTTAATTGCTGAAAACAAATAGAAAAATTGAACAATTTAAATACCCAAGACGATTGCCTAAGTTTAAAATTTTTGATACTTAGGTGCTTATTCTGGAATTTATATAGACCATATTCAAAATTATTTACGTCATCCAATTCGCAGATCAATTTTTAAAATTCACAGAAAAGCAAAACTTTCGCTTTATAGTGTTTCAGGCAATAGCATATCAAAACGAATCTGATGGCACCATCCCTATTAAACATTAAAATAAAAAATCGGAAGGATGCATTTATTACACAACTTCTCTCGTACATTATTGGGTCCATTCAATATCGACCATTGCTGCCACCATACACATTTGCCCAAAAATTTATTCCGTCCTCTAAAGATCTGTAATTATTCCACATCATTAATTTCAGGCACGTTCAAACAGTTTATTTTTCTACACCGATCGTAGCGCGCGAGCAAGATCTATTATTAAAGAAAACTTTACACATGTCACCCAAATCTATAAATAAAAGATCGAGATAAATCGAATCGGGCGTCAAGAGCGATTGATATATATTTCCGACAAATAAAAACACGGCCGGAAATACCGAACCGCATGACCATATTGGCCGAATCGATGACCGATATCGTCCCTTTCACGCAAAATTAGCTCCCGGAAAAGTGAAAGTATTTTTCCTCTTTCTCTCTACGCCCACTTTCTCCCACTCCCTTCCTATCTTCCCCTTTCCCTGGGTTTTTGGTTATAGATCTCCCGACCCGAAAACGTAAAAAATAAATAATCCCTCCTCTCCTTTTTTTTTTTACTCGCTCCGTTAAAGAATGACCGCACGAGGGTTCGTTTCCAGGGTGAGCCAACGCATACCTCAAACCCTCCCCCCCCCCCCCCACTTCTCCTTCCGCCGCCCGCCACCACTTCCCGGAATAAAAGGGTTTTGGTCCAGACCGCAAGAGATAAGGTTTTAAGCGGAAAAGGAAGAGGACATGGGTTTTGCGATGAGGGTAGGAGGTAGGAAAGGGTGGCAGGGGTGCGATGGAGGAAAAAGGATGACCCTCAGATAAGCCGAAGACGAAAGCGATGGGGCGTGCGCGGTCGAGAAGGGGGAAACGAAGACTCCGTAAAGTGATGCGAGGGTAGGGTGGAGGGTAGGGGAGCGGCCATCGAGAACAGGACGAAACTTCCGGTAGCAAAGTGTACGGGCGGTCCCGCGAACAGATCGGAGGACACCGAGGTATGGTGGTTATGCTTTCGGAAGTGGAAGTACGGAAGAGGTGAAAAATCTCTTGCCGCTGGAGGTTGTGAAAGAGTATCAGAGGGAGCAGATGACGGGGAAACGAAAAGGGAGGGGGAAAACGAATTCGAGGATCTATTTTTTTAGGGGATCGGTAGGCAGGGTGAAGAACTCCGATGATGCGGAAATAACCCCGACACCGGACGCCATGGAGAAAGCCGGACGCTAGGAAAGAATGGCTCCGGGGCACAAATGGAGCCAATGGGATTCATAAAGCTTCGCCTCCGGAGGGCTAATGAGAGACCGGGTTGTGGCAGGAAAACCCCCGTAAAGGCGGAATGCCGGAGGAAGAGGGTCGGGAAGGAAGGGGGGACAGGAGAGGGGTGATAGAAAGAGAGGAGACGGAAGGCGACACATCCGGGCCCTCCACACATTTTCCAGCATGTTTCCACTCTTCCCTATCTCTCAATCCGTAAAAGGAGGAGGAGAGGGAGAAGGGGTTTTTCCCTTGCCACTCCAGTGCCTAGTCCGAACCACTCACACGTCACACCTCACCACGCTTTTCCTCCTTTTTTTACCAAAACCACTTCCTCGCTACTTCCCTCCATCTCTCTTTCTGCCTCCCCTCCCCCTATCTCTCTCTACTGCTCTCCTATTCTACATCCTTCATCTTCTACCTCCCTCCCTTTCTCTGCCTCACTCCTCTTTCCCATTTCACATCCCTAAATACCTCCATCCCTCTCTATCCCTTCCTTCCTCTCTCTCTTTATTTTTCCCTTCATCTCTCCCTCCTCCTGTCTTTATTCCCCTCCTCCATCCCTATTCCTCAATCCATCTCTATTCCTTCCTCCTTCTCTATCCATCCCTATCTATGCCTTCCTCTCTATCCCTCTCTCTCCATGTTTTCCTCTCGATCTTCCCTCTCTATGCCTTCCTCCCTTTCCCTGTCGGCCTTGGTAGACTGGTGGTAAGAGTAACTGCCAACGGATACTAAGGTCGCGGGTTCGAATCCCGCCTAGGACATGGATGTTTGTGTTCCTATGAATTATATGTAAAGATTGGGTATCATTGTCTAAATATCGCTCATAATAAAGACGGATTATTATTATTATCCCTCCTCTCTATCTCTCCTTCCTTCTTTATCCCTCCCTCCCTCTCCATCCTTCCCACCATTCCTCATCCTCCACCCACCTCCCTCCCTCTTTCCCCTCTACATCTCCCCCTCTCTCGTACCTTCTCCCTTATGAATTTAACTGAAAAAACACATACCAAATCCAGATTCCCCCGCTAAAGATGGAGTGGGCAGGCTTTCCCGCCAAAAATCTTTCCTGTTTCCAAAAACCCCGTGTTTTCCTTTCGCGCCAACAACTCTTTGGAAAAAATATCTTTCGAGGATTCCTATAAACCCACCCCCAAATACCCTCCCCGTTTTCCGACCTTTGTTTTCGAACGAAAAGTCGGATTCTACTTTTATTTCTAATTCCCTCTTATTTTTCTCGGTTCCAGCCGAGCGGTGACGCATATCCATGGTGACCACTGAAGCGGTAGTAATGGATAATGTGTAGCTTAGTAGGATAGTGAGACAGCTAAGAAAGATTAACGGAGTTATTTAGCCGGAAGGCCCGACTTCGAATCGGCGTGTTATACTTTGATTTTTATGTATACCGCGGTCCTAAGAAATCTGGAGAAAATACCGAGTCGACTCCAAAAGAAAAACGATAATATTTTCCATAAAATATCATCGAAAATACAAAATCTGGTGGAGTGAATAGGAAATATTTTGCATTTTGAATTAATTTTACACAAATCATGAAAAGTAACTTATCGCGATGTTAATCATTGAATATTAATTTTTTGAGAAAGAAATCAGACTTGAGAGTTGAAAAATTAATAAAAGTCGTACTGAAACTCTCGTATAATGTGAATATTAAAACTTACATTATCTCAAGTATTTACCCGTCCATATACCAGCATTTAGTTTTTTCCAACTGCGCTTATATATTCGGTTTGTCTGTACGAGCGATATGTTTGAACTCCTGTAAATTGCAGAAGTCAAACTTACAGGAGAGATGAAGGATGAACATTGTGAAATTTGGTATATCTAGGATTAGCTGCTCGAGAGTAATCGGAAAAATCACTAAAAAGTACAGGCTGCTAAAATTGAAGACAACATTCTATACAGCACGTATGTATTCTTTACTGCGCTGAAAAGATAGCAAACGGTAAATAAAACGCCATATGTAATTTACTCTGCAATTCTTGCCTCACTTGTTTATCCTTGTAATCTTGTATTTCTAACTTTCCAGACATGTCAATTCTCCTACATTTGCCTTTTGTTCCGTTCTATTGTTCCTTTTTTTCAAAAACTAAGGTCAAAATTAATTTCTCTTCTCAAAATCCATTCTGTCAAATTCTTTGTCATTTTAAGCACATCAATATTAGTTCACTTCAAAAATTATATTTGTGCATTATTTGTCCTTTACTTTCTTATCAACTCTCTCAATATTTTCAATTTCATTGTAAAAACCAAAACGGTTTTGAGGCTAAGGCCATATTAAATATAAATAAGCTTGTTTCTCATACAATTAGAGTAATTTAACGACTGAGTACTTGATAAGAAATGTACTGTGAAATATAATATACCTCTGGTCCGCATTAGTGATTAAAGAAGCGAAGTAAAAAGCTAGAATTTAGGAGAGTGCTTCAGTTCCAAGAGGGTTACCAGCTGGAAACAGATATTAGACCCTAAATACAGGTGATTTATGGTGTGTGGTCCATAAAGGCGAAAAGAAATAACTCCCAGAATAGTGAGTGAAATAAGGACATGGATAATCTATCTATACATATCTATAAAGTAAGGTGTTTGTATGTATGTATGTATGTATGTATGTATGTATGTATGTATGTATGTATGTATGTATGTATGTATGTATGTTCTGCTAAGGCTCAGAAACTACAACACGCAGAAAAAAGAGGAAGGTGTCATATTAACCGTTATCATGTGTACGGTGGTGTAGTAAGGTTTATAAACCGATTCGATGTACTATTTAATTATAATAAAATATTTTCGTTTATATGGGATTTCCATTTAAAATTTTTTCGTAAATTTCTCGAATTTTTAACTCCTTATATATATATCGCAGACATATGCTCTCGCAGACTTTTTTGTGGTAAATTATCTCCTCTTTTGGAATAATTTTTTAAAAGAGGGGCTTACAGACCAAATAAGACGAATTGAAGGGAAAATATTATTTTCATTATTGCTCAGCATTTGGATATACTTAGCAACCGATGTAAACAAATTACGTTTGAACTATAAACATATCGTAAACACAGAAATAGTTGATGAAATACTCATTTAATATCTTCTGATTTGATTGTATGTTTTTCTTTCATTATCTATGGTCTTCTATACACAGGTTAATTCTGCGAATAAACATTAGTGAACTGTTTCTTTTTCTGTAATCGTGTCATTCGCATTATAGGTATGTTTGGATATAAGTTAAATTGTTTTTATATGCCTTTTGTCTTATTTTATTTCATATTTTGTTTAAGTGAAAATTACTGAAGATATATGATTAAATTACTACGTTAAAGTTTTTTTGTTTTGTTTTATCAGTTTATCAATAAAAACTGAATTGAGCATTTCATGCTAACATGCAAGTTTTTTCCCATGCTCATCCATTTTGCGTTTCAATGATAATTAGATACTTTTTTGTAATATATAATATCGTTTTGAATTAAAAGAGTTTTATCAATTGGAAATAAGGTTCACTCTTGAGTAATTGTTATTTTAATACGAGAACTAAATTAGATTAACATTTTGAACACGTAACGCAGTGAATTTCGAAAGATTTTATTTGAATAATACTTTTGTTGAACTTTATTATGTCTTCTGAACTAAAATTAAGAATTCGTGTCTGCGGTTCCATGGGTAAAATGTAAACACTACCGATACACTCACGTAATTAATTACGTTAGAAAAGTAAAACATTTTACTACATTATTTAAAATCGATTCGTTCGAATATCTCAATCTATTATTCAATTAATTACGATGGAAAATACAATTAAGATCAATAATTTTATATCTATTTAGAGTAATAGTACTAGGTATTTTTATTTAGTTTCTCCTGTTATTATGTTGACATACAAACTCATATTCCGCGTAATCAATATTTACTCATCACTATGACACGCTATTTTGTGATTGTTGATTGTTTATTTAGCAACTGAATAGAAAGCGTCAGTCGCCATCATCAGATACATTGAGCTTTAGGAGATTATTCGTTGGTTGGTTTTGGTTAGTTTGTTGTTTTCATTTGCTTTCGTTTCGTGTCCATTTTTTGTGTTCTTTGTTTGTTTTCTTTGTTTTCATTCTTAGTTGTTGATTTTGTAGTCTATGTTTATATTCTTTGGTTGTGCTCTTGATTTTTGTTCCTTGATTACCTATTTGTCGGTTTACACCTTTTATGCCGGCTATTGGTTAGAGTTTAATTCATTTCTTTTTTCTTGGTGGTTTTTACATTGAACTTATATTCTTTGGTTGTACTCTTAATTTATGTTCCACGATTATTTATTTGTCGGTTTACATCCTTTTCTACCGGGTATTGGTAAGCGTTTAATTCATTTCTTTTTTCATGGTGGTTTTTGTAGTTTTCGTATTGGTTCGTTTCGTGTTCTTTCCACTTTATTTCAAGACTCCTAATGTAGTTTACAGAAAGGAGAGGAGAAGTTTTAGTATGTATCATTTTCTCAAGCTGTCTTCTAAGCGGGAAAAAGTATAACTATTTGCAGTCCGAAATGCACCCGGGCGAAGCCGGGTACGAAAAGCTAGTAACTGAATAAAGAATTAATTTTCAACTTAACCCACATTTTTTAACTATTACGCTGCATTTTTGATCACGGCTATTATGTGACTGTAAATTATTAACGAAAAAATAGATTACTCTAACTTTAATAGTTCACCAGCTATCGCATACGAGCAAAGGAGGACGAGAAATACGGAAACATAAGCTCTGTTTTTTCCAAAAATGCACTAAAAATTAGCACAACTCGATGAAGAAAGCAACCAAACACGTAATCCTTTAAGTAAAGAAACAAGAATTACGACAGTCGTTTATCATCATCCACTTTGAAAAGAAAGAAAAAACGGGCTTCCCTCCCACACACGCCATAGCCGCAAGCAAGAGCAATTACGGTTATCAGGAAAGCTTTTTGGAATTTTTCCATTACCACGTACGGCCGTGAAATTAAAGCCTCAGATTTTTTTATGTAACTGCCTTATTGACGCCTATCGCACCGAACAGAAAAGCCATAAATGCATCGTTCCGATCATTTTATACACTCGCTTACAGCCGGACGGATAAATATATTTCGTCAAAATTATCCTTTTTCGATAAATAAATAAAAAAGGTTTTGACGTCCCTAGTCATATAACGCGATACGCTTAATTTGGCGGCGATAAAAAAAAACAAAATAAATTTGGCACGAAAAAACACCCATGAATCAACGCGCGGCGGTTGTAAAATACCTTTGTCTGCTTTCTCGTGTATTTTTTTTCGGCGGAGAATGAATATTAGGTCGGGATTTCCATCGGCTTTTGTAAAAAGAAAAATTGAGAGAGAATGCAGCGAATATTCATTGGCTATTTCGACCCTTAAGGGCATTCCAAATCCAAAAAAAATAATCAGTAGCGAATATGGAGAGATACTTTGGAAATTGGTTTTGGCATGGGTATTCGAACGAGAAAACCGAGAAAACGCCGGCAAAAAAAATTGAATCGTTAAATACCAGAGCGTGGAAATCACACCTAGAATTTTCTCTTACGCTAGTATTGGCAATAGGTTGAATTTTTCCTACGAGACGGTATATTATGGATGCTGAAGGGGTTAAATTTGAGGAGGCTAATCCTACACTTTTTGAAAGCATTAAAGTTGACTTCTCTCTTCGACGTAAGTAGTTATTTCGGCGAATTTTGAATAGAGATAACGGAATATCTCCGGTGGGACAAGATTTATTGGTAATTTAGATACGCTTTTGTAAGCTTGAATAACCTCCCTGCATTTCCACCAAATCTTCCATTAACACAAAACGGCGCGTAGGTACATTCCTTAATCTCGCACAAAACTCCAGAGATGTAATGTTATCACCAAAGTTAAACGACGTTCCGTACTTTAAATTTGCTCTTATTTTGCCACGGAGTACGATAAAAATAAACCCGACAGCAACCGAAATGTTTTAATTGCAACATGCACACCTCCATTCGAGTAGTGTATCCCTGTTATCAATTAAGAGACCAAGAAGATACCTCCCATTGGATTGATATTTTCGGAATGATAATTTCATAGCGTGAATCTGCTTTCAATACTGGAAAATAGGTCCCTTTTTCAACAGCAATCGATTTTAAATTTAATTTAAAATGGTTAAAATCTCCAAAACTTTTGATGTAACTTTGCAGATTTACATTCAGCAAATAAAAAAAAACTTCCATATCTGGTACTTACTACTTAATGATAAAATTTGGAATAATGAGTATTAATACGAGGGGTATTCTGCGAGGGTGCGACGCCTTGATAATCCTGGGGATTTTTAATGCAAAATAATTCTTTAAATGTATACGACTGCAAACAATTTAAATTTAATCATAACAATTTGGAGGCGACTTCAAGCGACGACTGCTAATTTCAGTTTCAGTAATTTCTGGGAAATCAGTCGACGCATTTCGTAAAGAATTTAACTCACAGGAATTTACATGGGCTTTTGCTCTTTCTGGAAACAATGTAACAGTGTCATAACTTAAGAATATCTAGCACCACCTATATCCTGCATTTATGTCTGAGAGCAGTTTTGACGTTGTTCAGGGCGAATAATTTAAAGAAGTATGTCGCGTGTAAATCAAATCATACGTGAGTTACAGGAATGTGCCAATTATATTTTCAATCCCGGAGTGAGGGATGCGACAATGCAAATTAAAGATGTAGCTCTGGAAGAATGGATGAATGAATATCATCAAGATGCACCTGTAGTGAACCAACCGATGATGAAATCATTCAAATTGTGCAAAAGGAAGAGAATAGCGAATAGGACGAGCGATGGCGATAAGAAAGGCGGTATAGTTGAGATTTGAAATCCTACTGATAGATGCATTCAGTCGAGCTGAAGCAGCAAATATTTATCTTAAAGCGAGAAATAATGGGTGTATACACGCTGCAGGGTAAACTAATCAGAAAAATAAACTAAACACATGACGAAGGCAAGCCTTCAAAGATTAATTCAAGGAATTCGCGAAGGAAAACAGTGGTGATCAACGGTCCATTGGTAGAATTGACAGACCAGTCAACTCAACTTCCTCTACCCTTGATTTAACTCTTACGGGTCTTCGATCAATACTCCAGATGTGCCTTCAGCCAATCCCGCAAATGTTTCTCCTGCCAACACATGAGATAATTTGATTTAACCCATAAACGCTGGAAGCAGAACTTTGGAAACATTTTAGGCGAATAAATAATAGATACCTGTACGATGCTTTATTCCTACATTACTATGCATTCCCGTGGTTTGTTCACTCATATCCTTTTGTTAACATTGCGGCTTACGTAGTGTTTACAATTGCCGCACTGCCATTGTATGTTAAACACCCATGGTTCAGAAAATTCTATAGCCAGGAATGTCACCAATTCGACCCGAATATGCATTCACACTGATATATTCCCATCGACGAGAGAGGTGTGGGAGCAAATATTTCATGGTATAACGGGATGTTATATTAAAAATGGTCGAGGTCGCTGACATAAGCAATTAAACGAAATTAACACGTATATATTTTAAGGGGCTTTACTTTTGATTGGGATTTAATGGAAAACGGCTCACTTTTCAAGAGTTATTGATGGCAAAACGATTGGCCACACACAGAAATACACCGACCTGATAAACGCATTTCCAAATCCTAACTCGACCCGGGAGTAAAAAAATACACCTCATCCGTCTTCCCCAGGGCAAATCCGCCATTGCTTTTCCCCTCACATCCAAATCAGATTTTCTCTCTCTCTCTCGCACACACATACACATAACAAACACACGCGTGAGCACACGCGCAATCCCATTTTTACGACCCCTGGATACCCCCCCCCCCCTCCCCTCCCCCACGCGTTCCCTCGCGGCCATATTTACCAGCTCAGCGCACATCAACGATCAACTCCACGTCCTCTTATCGCTGAATAATGTAGTAGAGCAACCAAAAAGGGATAGTCTCGAGCTCTCAGAGCTTTAGTCTTTGCCTCTTGAGAAAGATGGTCGGGAGAGGCGTTGAAACTATCTTCCTTCCCCCCTCTCTCTCTCTTTCTCTCCTTTCTCCCTGCAATAGTTCTGGTTCGCGAGAAATGTGCCGTTTGTTTCTAAGGCAAGATGGAACAAAGCTTTCCCTGGCATCTCTCTCTCTCTCTCTCTCTCTGTCTCTCTCTCTCTCTCTCTTCCCTCCCCTCTTTGATACCCTATCGTGAAAGGTCAAATGGCGAACCGATTTCAAGATCCGATTCGCATGTGTTGTAATCTATCCAAGGCTCGGTAATGGATCGATTGAGCTAATTTTCACCTTCGAAAGCATACCGTCCGACGCACTAATCCTTGTTGCGTTGCTTCCTCCACGTCGTGAAAGCTTATCGACGTAACATTTTTGTTTGTATTTACCGAGTTTTTCCATATTTCGATACAACTTCACGATGAGTACGCTAGATTGCTTAACAGGAAAGAAGAAAAAGGAAGCCACGGCAAAATCCTCCTTATCTGATGTTGTACATGAAAATTTTATAATAGCCCTTTAACTAAGAGCAGTTATTTATGGCGAGAAGAGAAAATGAAACTTTGAATACAAGACATGATAAATTAAATGTAAAAGTTACTTTTATTCATAAATCGGTAGAACTGATTACTTTTACATGAATATAAAAAAGCTTGTTCCCTAAAACTAGTGGCAGTCTTTAACTCATTTATTCACATCACAATCAATGATAAGTATTCTATAATAACTTCCAAACTTAAGATTTTCCAGAGCTAACATTAAAACACCCAACTCTCCCTAGATTCGCAATTTTTTTGTATCTCATTATCAACTTACGACAGAATGATTCACTGTAAGTACCTTAGGATATTGTCATTTTCCAGTACAGTGTTTCCTTCTATTTCAAACTTCCGCCGTCCAGACCTTATTGAGTTTTACGCTGTTTCTACGAAGACTACATTTTCTTACATGACGAAGATAGAAAAAATGAAATGGAGTTATCACGGTCTTATTTATTACGTCATGCTTCTGCCTTGCCCTCTTTCCTGCGTCATAACTCGTTAAAAATAACTTTCTCATCTAAGACTGGCTTGGATAAATTTCTTGGAAAACAAATCAAAAACAATTTTAACGAGTTTTTAATATTGTTACCTTTTGTCCTTTTCACCCTCGATCCCTTGAGAGCATTTCACCCGCTTAATATAAACAACTCGGCCTAATTCTGCGTTCGGTACTCCGTTGAAATAAATTCCACATTCTGCTTATCAAAATTCTCGGGAAGCAACAGAGCACGATTAGCCTAGCAATTGTTTCCGATTCGCGATATGAATATGTAATGAAAGAATTTACACCAGGCCGTCCTAAATTAGACCTGCTGTATTTTTAATTAAAGGAATATTATTAAGTATCACATAAATGCACACCATTTTCATTTATCGAAAACTACGTGAATAAAGTCATTCTTTATCTTCATTGGTAAACGAGAAATGACAATCGAAATACAAGTAGGTAAAAAAGTCGGTACGACATACGTTGTACAAAGTTTCTCATATACTGATGCGTCTTTTAGATATCTTTCGAAAAATATGAACTATGTAGAGTCGTTATAAACATTAACTTAAATAACTATACGAAATTTGATGAAAATCGTGTTAGCCGTTTTTAGAAAATCTAATTGGTTAAAGTTGCCCAAGAATAAACAAGCCTTATATTCATTTTTTTGAGAAATATTAAGTATGTAGTATTATTGCAAACGTTTACGAAACGAAATTTTATCGAAATCGTTGGAGCCGTTTCTGAGAAAATCAAATTATTGTTAAAGTTGCCTAGAATAAACTAGCCTTATATTCATTTTTTGAGGAGTATGAACTATTTGGTGTTATTGAAGACGTAAACTCAAGTAACTGTACGAAATTTGATCAAAATCGTTGTAGCTGTTTTTGAGAAAATCAAATTGTTGCTAAAAACGCGTAGAATAAACTTCCCTTAATTATTGAGCAATGTCAACCATTTCTTCATAGCTTCTATTCTGTATGATAAAATGTCTTAGTACGACATTTCATTCATTTTCGTTCTATCGTTTAGGCTCTAGAGGCAATAACAGACAGACTGACGGACGGACGGACAGACAGTCATACGACATTGCGAAAACCACTTTTTCGGACTCAGGTACACCTAAAACGTATATTTCCATTAAAATCTCGAGGTCGAATTTTTTCGCGATAACAATACATTCTCAATATACTTCGTGTATGATAAAGTAAAATGCAAGGATATCCCATGAAAAATAATCAGAAGATGGGACATGGTCATACTAAAGATTGGATTAAAATTATGACAAATCATCTAACAAAATAATTATAATTCTTAACAATGTTCACACCACCATATGAATTATAAGATTAAAGAAATAATAAATATTAATACCGTCCAATACACTTATTTAGTACACTATAAAAACTTACAAGTTATAAAATTTCAAGTTATAAAGTTACAAGTTACAAAATTCCGGTTGGTTGAAATACCGGTTATTCGATGTCCGAATAATCGAAAATTGACTGTACAATGTATTGATGCCTATAGTACATTATCGAAAGTGAGTATACACTATAATAGTGCGTTATACATTAATGCATACCATGTAAATGTATTTCACATTCGAACGTAGTAGATGATCGAACATAACACTACTGTATCCCGTGCAGTAAACACTTCAGCGATGAGAAACATATTTTTGCTTCCTAAGTTGGAGGAGATTATATCCTCGAGCTTACATACCAAATTAAGAGTAATAAGAACCCTACTGATAAACCTCACGCACAGTAGATCTGGTTTAGACGAGCTAGGTGTTTCTCACTGCACATATCCTACAGTTAAGGGCATTTAAGTTCGTAACGCAGTGATTCCTAACACTTTTAACAGGATGAAGCTTAAAGCGATCGCCAGCGACATACCGGATTACCTTACATAGTTTGAGAAACACCACTATAGCATTAAGCGAACAGCGCTCGGTACACAACACACAGTGTAAGACATAGAATGCATTGCGTATAATGTCATGCAGTTCTCAGAATACAATGAAAACGATACAGTGACTAGTGAATAACATAATTACTCTTGTACTTCCTCCATCGTGCTTCTTCTTTCGCCATTTTTGAGGAGGATGTAGGCGATTTTTTCCGTGAAAAATTTCTCTTTAATAAATTAAACACGAATTAATCCTTCGATCACCGAAATAAATGGAAAATAAATCTTGTATACCCGCTTATTACGTAATAAAATTGATGTTACTTTTCTTTTTCGCAAAAGAATTCTAGCTTTAGCATCGACTAAAGCGTTATGCTCCAGATTTACCCTTCCCGCTTTGGAATGAAAACATCCGTCAAAAATGGGGAGAATTACGATATTAAATTCGTTAATTCTAAGCATGAATTTGTATTATACTTGCGTAGCATATTATATCTAAACGAATTTTTAAAATAAAGGGTTCGGCGAATAATGCCGACATTTTTCCATGCGCCGTAGCTGGACTATAGAAGAAAAATAATCACTCTACGAAGCGTGCATAAGGAACACAACTTGCGCGAAATGTTCTTTTAATTCATGCATTTGATAAAACACCACACGCTACACGAGTTTGTTCTTTTTTTCCGTCGCTTCCGACATCATCAGACGAATGGCAATTAAGTGCGCGCGTGCATTAAATGCAGCCTGTGTTTCTCACGCAGGACGCGTCGGTTTCATTCTTTTCCGTTCCATTCTTCTTTCGAGTCCCCTGCACCATTTCACGTTCCGCTACGCCCGAATGCGCGCATGAAAAATGCGAAATCCGGATTAGCCAATCGAGGCACGGACTAACCGTCGACAAATGAGGAGCACGCATTTAGAATTCGCGAGTTTTCTTGATGATATCGTCATACGCGTATTTAACGCCACTGAGAATAATCGTGCATTACGTACGTCTCAAAATAAACAAGCGTGTGCTAGAGCATATTGCGCGTTTCTTTCAGCAAATTTCGCGTTGAAATTTAAATGTTCGTTCTCGGAAAATTGGCAGCCCTGGTAAATTTGTAAATGCTAAATTTAATAAAATTCAATCACGGGATTTAGCAATTGAAATTCCGGATTTTCTTTCGGGTACTGTGGTAGTCCCGGTCGAGTTACTCGACCCTACAATTTAAATTTCGCAACGTATTTTAGTGTAAGAGAAAATTATGCTGAATGTGGGATAAAACCCAGCTATGAAAAAATATAAAATGAGCATCAATATAGAAACGCAAAGTTTTAACGGTTAAAACGACAACGGCAAAGATTATTATCAACGGGGAATTTTTCGTGGGAATTTTCTCAAACGCAACTCCAAATATCGCAAAATTGTATACGATATAAAATTTTCTCTACAACTCCATTCATATAGTTTCGAAGAATTTTTTTTCGAGTTAAGCCGTAAAATTCTGCTTTGTTTTCCATCAAAATGATGGAACTAATTAACCCGAGTATGTCATTGTTCTTCTACTCTCTTATAATTTCCAAACACCTATTTTCATTTAAATTCATTAAGTCCATAAAGATAAACCATCGCAATTGGCATCTTTTCTTTTAAATAGAAACGTCCATTTCCCGGTAAATGAGTAGTGGACAATCAATGAGCAATTTTATGACACTTCGGTTCGCTCAATACTCGTAAGTCCTGTTCCGCATACGGCTATTTAAGGATTTTCTCGCGACTAAAATGTCTGAAAGCATGTTTATTTATAAAATAGTTCTTAAATATAATTTTTTAAAAGTACTGCCGGATTTGCCTGTATTGCGACTCATATTACGTTTATTTTCTTACTCTGATATGGAAAACTGTGGCCTTTCTTGTTCATTCGGTTACTATGCAACGCACTAGACGATTTTCAGGTTAAGCTGTTTGGATTTCGCTATGATTTTGATGCTGGAAAATATCTTCGCGACAATGTCAATAACGGTTTTACATCTATCGTAATAACGGTAGCTGGCAGGTTCACAATATAGGAGGCTTGTAAAGCCTGCGCTCACGTAATCTACGCTAAAAGACGATGAATAAAGTTCAAGGCTATATCTCGAGCTCGCGAGGTCGTACATTTTACAACTGGACTAAAACAGTCATACCTTATATACACATACGTAATGCAACCGAGGAGAATATATGGCTTCACTAAAGCTACTGCCTGAATGTATGACGACTTTTACACGAGATAGAAATTTTAACCATTTTCAAAGATTGAAACAACCCAGGTTTGTGTAGAACTTAAAGATTATTGAAACCTGATGACAATAATACGTTTCACAAATAATTTCTTGTATTAAACAATTCGTTCAGTTTGTGACAATTATGGTTTATACAAGCTTCTTATTTAGATTTTTACGTTTAAAAATATTGCATTTTATCAAAGAACGTTGATAAAAAAGATTTACGATCTATACCAGGTCCAGGTAACTTATACTTAGTTAACATAAGTGTGCGTAAAGGGAGCACGCGAAAAGATTTTATACGATACGATGTTTCGGAGAAGAATGACAATGTAAAAGTACTTTTATAAGAATTGTACTCTTATTTCAATTGTATTTGTACAGCAATGATAAAGTATTATATTCAGGGTGCCTTATAGTATAATAATCACGTTTCGTAAGCGTCATGAACAAAGTGAATTTGAAGTTTATAAATACTGATATAGAGTGGCACACAACAGAAAAATGTTGCCACCTCTTGGTCTTGACGAAGTTTACACAATTTCCTTTCCAAAAAATATGAGAGGATTTATTGAACTCTGCGTCATTTTAACGGGGCAACCTATAAAATCCTCGAAACCTAAGGAGCACGCAACAGTTTCTTCGTCCGTTTTCTGTGTACTAAACATGTTTCAAGTGATGCCTGATGACGATTTGTTTAGCCTATGCGACCAGCTCCTTATTGACACCGGAATCAATCACAGAATACGTCATTGCTTTTAAAATGATTTCATATATTCCGAATTGAACGCCTTTCCATCTAACCTATCAATATATATCGGAAATAAGAGAATTAGCCAAAAACGGAACTCAAGCATAGTTTTTCTTTAATTCCAAGATTTAAGCCACACGCCTGCTAAATGAATTTTTATTTACATATTTTCGTTCCGTTCCAAATATTCACCGAGAATTTAGGAAAACGTCAGAAATCAAACACGAACCTTCCCTGGGAATTGGGCACCCGACCTTTCTCTCCCCCCTTTTCTCCCTCCCTCCAACTTAGACAGGAAAAAAAAAACAAATCCGTCTCGGACGAGCAAACGATTTCCATCCCGTTCCAAACCAAACTCCGTTTTAATAACACCAAATTCTCTTCCCCCTTCCACAAAAGGGAGGCTTTAGTTCCTTTGATTCCCGTCAACCAGTTGCGCCCCCATCCTCTTCCCTTTTATCCCTTTCCCCCCCCCCTCCCCCTTCTCTCCACACTTCTCCATCGTTGACGTGTCCCTTGTCCACACCCCCCGCTACCCATATACAAGTCCCATCTTCGCCTCTCCATCCTCCTCCTCTTTCCTTCTCCTCCCTCCACCCACAATCCCCTGGCACATCCTCCGGCAGTCACCGGCGTGACGTCCTGGATTATACTTTAGCCTCTCCACTCCTAGTCTCTCTCCCCCTCCCTCCCACCCCCACCTTCCTCCCCCAACCATTAACCCACATCCCCCCCACCACCACAACACCTCAGACCCGTTAACACAACTGCTCTAGACCGAAACTGCGCGTACGGTGAAGGGATGCCTAATTAACTGTCAAAGCCTCCCTACCTCCTCCGACTACTTCCTCTCCCCTCCCTCCCTCCTCCTCTTCTCTCCCCCCTCTCCCCTTCTTTTAGCCCTCCTCTTTACCCACTTCCCTCCTAAAACTCTACACGACCTAAAACCGAACCTTAATCCTTCTTACCCCTCCCCACCCAAAACCAACCCAACTTTGCATAGACTGCCTAACGTGTAACACTTCAACCGCCGCCCATGTCCCGATTAATGACTGAAATCCCATCCCGAGCGGGGAGAACAAGAAGAACTAGTTGAAGGGTGTGGGAGATGGAGGAGTGGGTGAAGAGGAGGTAAGGAATGGTGGTAATGGGGAGGAAGTTTTCTTCTCGCCCAAAAAAAGGAGAGTGGATTAATAAGGTGGGAAAAAGCAGCAGCGAGGAAAAAATAAAATCAACTCAAAGTTTGGTGCAGAGAGAAAAAAATCCGTCTTTCTATGTTGATTAAGACAGTTGCGAAAACTTTTCTCTTCAAATAAAAGAGGATTGGAAAAAAAGAAAATTCTTGAATTTGAAATTTTTTCTGGTCCACTACAGAGGAAAAAAATATGAGATTCTGTGGTCTACCGACTAATTATCTCAGGAGTTATTTTATATTTCATGTTTTTATACGCGCCACGCGTATAATGGGGTCGGGACTTATTCCGGTGATCTTTTTTTTTATGTTCGGTAAAAAAGAATCCGTCCGTAAAATAAATGTGGAATAAAATAATTAAATCGGATTAAAAAGGCATAATGTTTCAAGTATCCCACGAGGTATTTTCGTAATTATATTAATGATATGTTATCACATCAACTGTAAACATTTAATCGTGATCCAGGGATAGGCTTAAGAGAATTTAATTAATTAATTTACGCCACGAACTCATTGATAAAATAATTATGAGGAATTCATTTTCTACAACCGTTTTTTCCATTAATTATATGATGATTTATCGGTTAACAATATCGCATATAGGTAATTAATTTGGGACACGTATATCCCCCATTCAAATTGAATTACACGTAAATTTTACAGTCATATATAAATTTCGCAAGAGCAAATTGCATTTAACGTAATAGTGAAAACAGACTGTCGTGGAGTCGTTCAGTAAAACGAGACAAAAAATAAACTTAAGAAATCCATAAATACGATTAATCCTTACGTAATAATTCTCAAGTGTCCATCTGTCTGGGTATAAGCATTACCGGCGGAATATGATACAGGATACATATTCTATAGCTATCGCAGAGGGAGAAAGAGAGAAAAAGGGAAGAAGAGAGAGAGGGAAAAGAATTGCCTAAAGGAAGACAATGGGAAGTTTTAATTTAATTCTTTGGCCATTCCTACACCTCATTTTTGACTGGCAGGTAATTAGTTATTTGTAATCTTCTGGGGTCAAAGTAAAACGTCTGGGTGGTCATGCAAAATTTCCATGCTATATGAGATGATCAGTTGTATTTACCTAAATAATCTACACGTGCGAGTTATTTCTTCAACACATATTACCTTTATATTGAAAAAAACTCCAACAGGTGCATAAGAAGACAATTTTTTCAGTGAGGTAAATTAATAAATCTACTTCAAACTAATATAATACGACCCAATGTTTTCTTTTAGATAATTAGTAATCGGGATAACCATAAAACAACTTCAAAACCGATATTATGGAACTTTTAAGTTCGAGGTATTAATTAACACATTACAGTACCAGATATATATAAAACATCCGGGAATATAATCTAAAAAATCTGATGTGGCCAACACATGACTTTCTCCATATTTGGGGTTTAGATATTTAAATTATTATGAATAGCATTACGAGGCAAAATTATTATCGTAAAAGAATACACTCGTCCTTATTGCCGTAAATTAGGTATATTTTGAATATGTTTACAGAATCCACCGCTACATGGTGGTGGCGCTATATACTGAATATTACGAAAAAGTTCAATATCTCCGAAATGGATGGTTCTACGAAAATTTGTTTCAAACAAAACTTGGAAGAAATATTATTCTCTACAGAAATATTATTCTCTACAACTTTGGTCCTCACGAAGATTACCAATAACGACGTTTTTAAGGAGATAAGTATTTGACGGAAACCGAAAACACCGATTATTTATAAATAATTCCTAAACACTAACTGCTATGGAAAATTGTTTCAAATAAAAGTTGTAGGAAATTACATTCTCTATAACATTTGTATAGAATTGTATACACAATAATGATCTTTTAACGGAGAAACATCGCAAAACGCGAATCGGGTTTCGAATAAACCTCGACTTTCGGTTAACTGTTATTGTCCAAAAACTAATCAGTTCTTTGTTATCATGCTAAAGTGTTATATATGAAGTTCGGTAACGATATGACAAGTACTTTTTGAGTTAGAGCGCCCACAATCACATACACACACACACAGACATTCCGAAAATAGTCTAAACGTGTTCTAGTGACCTCAAAACGTGTATTTTCGTTGAAATATTGAAGTCGATTTATTTCGTGATCACAATACTTTCCCTATACTACGTATGGAGAAAGTGAAAAGAATAAATTAATAATTGCAGCGGTAGAATATATGGTTGAATGAAACTACAGAGATTAAATAAAAGATTTTCTTATGTATATCAATATCATCAGTATTGGTTTATCAAAATAGTAAGAATTTTTCGTAATAAAACTTGTATAATCTCTTATGAAACCAATGGTCTACTGTTTCAGATAAAGATTACCAAAAAACCATCGTAATCATTATAGTGCCTCAAAACCTATATTATATTAATAATACACGGAACCGCACAACGCCAGCTAAATAACCTTTCTCTATTCTTTCTTTTCAGCTTGCAAACAGTTAGAATTCGGGGTCCAAGGGATATTCGGTCCCTCAGACCCTCTTCTAGGGGCCCACATACAGTCCATCTGCGAAGCTTTGGACATTCCGCACCTGGAGGCGCGGGTGGACTTTGAACCGGCTTTCAAGGAGTTCTCAATCAATCTCCATCCGTCCCAGGAGCATATGAACCACGCCTTTCAGGATCTCATGGCCTTCCTGAATTGGACCAAAGTCGCCATAGTCTACGAGGAAGACTACGGTATGTAACTCGAAACTTGATTTCCGCTATCCGATCAATAACGTGCTTGTGTAATTTTCCACCGAATAATTTCCGCCGCGGGTTAATTTATCACGTTGTTACTCGTTGAGTAAATAATTTTTAGAGATGATTATTTCTTTAATCACTGTTCCGTATAGTAGGAAAAAAATTGCGAGTTAGTAATTCAACTTATATACATACATGCATTCAGATGTAAATGATCTCGTAAATTCGTATTTGACCTTTAAACATAAAGGTTCTGGCACTTTCATAAAGAGCTTGTCAAATTAAAACTACAGGAAAAAATACATTTAAGCAGTGGCGTGGATTTTGCGACGGGGAGCGGTTTCGCCTCAGCTGGACGTACATCCTGCTTTTTCTCAATGCACCTGAATATATACGAGCTTTTAAAATTTTTAAACCAAAATGAAGTGCTGATTTTTACAGCTATATAAATTTGATTAATAAAGATATTTAAAATTTTTTAAGACATTCAAAGCACAATATTCCTAGGATTTCTTACCGGGGCTACGACCTTCCCAAATACATCGTTTTAGGATACACATAAGTATCTATTTTCAATTTAGTAATAACTGAGATAGTGTTTTGCGTACTTCGTTTTGTGTCAATCACTGCTCGACCTATGTATTACGGCGTAGAATTGAGGTATTCATCTCATCAACGAATGGAGGAGAATTTTCTAATTTATACCGTTATTTATTTTCGGTACAATTTAATCCAAAATGGCTCCATTGTTTATATTTCATTCATTGTTCAAACAAGCTTCCGCGGTAAGTTACTCAATCATGTTGTCAAAAAAATGTGCGGAGTGATGAAGTTTTTTATTTTTAATGAAATGAAAACGGTAAAATTCGTGTTAATTCAAAGCATACATATAAACCGCGATATATTTGCTTCATATTAATTATCTGTGGCATCTTCATTCCGAAACGGTAGTCGTAAAAATGTGAAAAAGTGGAAATATTGTCCCAACTTGATTGAACGGAAATAATTTCTCCGGAAAATGTTCACGACATGAACGAATCCCAAAACCCTCTCGTAAACTAAAAATATTATATTATTCATCGAATTAACTTCTGATGAACAATAATGCATACGAATAAATTGCGTTATGTAAAATGTCTAAATAAAAATTCAAATTTTTCACATAAATCTTTGAAAAAAAATACGTTGCTCAGTAAACTCAACTTTAATTTCAGCGGACATTTTCTCCCTATTCATAAAAATATTTTCATGGAAGTATATAGTAGTTAATCAGTAACTGGACGAAAATTTTTCTAAAACCGCCTCGACAGAGTACTTCCTTCTGCTGAGCTATGAAAAAAGCATGAAATATTTTGATCTAAATGGAAGTCACCCAACATATATGATGGAAATCGCAAGACCTCCTAATCAGTGAAATATATCTCCAAACATATAATCCACTTCAAATCGCAAAATCGAATGAAAATTATCGATCAAGCACTAATTTTATACGGCTTGACATGCCGGATGACTTCGATCGTGTCGAAGTACACACACACGGATGGCATTTTTCGCGTAACACGTCGACTGCGACGAAAGATCACGCCATTTTATTTGTCGACGCGTAAAAGCGTCGAGCCAACGTCTAACTGAATTACACCATGGAGGGAAAGACAAAAATAGCACGAAATTTTGCGATGGGAACGAAAAGTACGCGGTAATCAAGGCGCGGGAGAGAGAGTGATAGATAGAGGGCTAGAATAGGGTGTCCATACATCCCGGTTTTCCGGGATTTATCCCGGATTATAGTCATCTGTCCCGGTGTCCCGAAATTTTTTTTCGGGACGCCCGAATGTCCCGGTTTATAGGAGCACTCTCCGTACTTGTTTTCAATGATCGAGATTTTCAATGCATACGTTTTCTTATTAATTAATTGCGTGTTTACTTATTTTCACACGTTCACTGTTCGAACGGAACGTTGAAAGGAGTTCTGTGATTTTGTTGATGTAGAATACAGTGTTGCTATCACATTTGAAAGCTCGTTCGTTATCACTACGTACTGCAATTGAACGAATTTTAAAAATTTTTGACGGCTTAAAATATTATTATATTTCTGATGAAAAGGCTCCTATTTTCACTATGAATTTGTTAATTAATGCTTTTGGGAGAAGCATATTTGTGTACCGTACTTCTTGCAATTCATGAATGGCCAGATATTAAAGATTGAGAAAGCAAACATCACTATTATAGAGGTAAAAACATTGTTGAAGAAACAATTGAAATGACTGCTAGTAGAATATCTGATAAATTTTTGCCTATTAAAATTAAGAAATATTGCAACTATGTAAATATGAAGAAAAAATAAATTTATCAATGAAGCCATCTAATTTTATTCAACAGCAGGGGAGTATTTACTAAATTGGACTGAACCATAAAAGCAGTATACATTTTTGAAATGGTTGACTTTAAAATCTATTCCAAAGTCGGATGATGTTGCATATTCTTGTGTATCGCTAGAAAGAAATGGAATTAAATTTACGGAAAATATTCTGTAGGAACAATTTCTATTTTTGAAGAAACTGATTATCAATGAAATTGAAAACAATGTACATAGGAAAACGATGAATTGCAACTAGAGGTGGATGGCTATCTTTATGAAAATGGAATTTATCGAGCAAAAAAGTGAATTCATTAGCATTTGTTCGTATCTGTTTGCAAATCCGGGTCACAATGCAGGCTGCGAAGAATTTTTTCTTTGTTAGACGCTCAATGGACTGATGAACGGAACAGATTAGAAATAAGTACAGTTAACGCAATACACATATGCGTCTTTAATTTAAAGAAGATTTTATTAATTCCATAAAAAATAAGAAATATTAAAAGCTGCGCTAGGATCAGCCAAATATAAATGTAAAATTAAATTTTAAGATTATCACTTGATGAATGGAATTTTTAGTTTCAAAAATTCATAACTCGTTAATTAATTCTTCTTCGTTTAATAATGAATGATTTCTTAGGTGATAATGGTTCATATATTTACCTAATATTTGATTTTTTGTTGATTTTGTAATAAAGATTTTAATTTTTGATATTTAATTCGTTCATGTAACTTTAAATTGCTTTTTGTTTAGTGTTATGCTTAATGACTTAAAATTCAAATATCTCTTGTAATTTTGCGTTTATAACGTAATAGTGATCAATATATTTATGTTAATACGATTTATACATTACAATTTGTTTAATTTGTAGTTATGGCATGCGATAACAATTTCCGTTTCAAAGGGTAATCTCCCATAATATATTTTGAAGGGTATTTGTTGGTTTGTTCATGGAACTCCTCCTAAACGATAAAAGCTAGAATAACCAAATTTGGTACGATTCTTCCTTACATCCTAACTTAATGAATGGTTAAGGTTTGGTCAACAGGGATTAATCAGTGCTGCCAATATAGGGGATTAACATTTATCCATAAGATAACACGTATGAATCTATTTCTTGACTTGCAAGCATTAAAATATGTAAATATAGACCGATGTTTTTCGTTTTTGCTTTATTCGACGAATAAAACTCTATACTATCTTATTCCTGCGAAGTTTACATGTTACACGGTCGAAGTTTTCAGAAATACGTTATTCGTTTCGAAATTTTGTGGATTTTTCCTACCCCTCCCGGGCGTTGCCAAGGCGGCCGTCATTGTTACCTCCGATTCAATTAGCTTCAATGAAGCTTACAAATAGACGAAAGTTTAGCGTTATTCGATTCGCACTTTTGTTTAAGCAACGAAACGATCGATGTAAATTGATACTGATTATTATTCAGGAAGCGTTTATTGATGAAAATAATTGAACTTTCTTTCGTCTATTGAATACTGGAATCTTACATTTTTTGTAAGTAAAATCATTATATTCTACATTATAATGTTTATTAACGTAAATAAGCTCAAGTATCTAGTGTACATTTACCAGTCAGTGTTCAGTCATGGACAACTACGGGTTTCTTGCTTACAAGACATAAATGAAAACATTTCAGAGGCATAATCACACAAGAAATGAAGCTGGATTTGGCGAAAGTTATATGATAGGAAATACAATTATCGTTATATTTGAATGCAATACGTTCGGAAACGGATTGTTACAAGCAAATATGATTAATAGTTAAGAAAAGATAATTGTAAGTTAAAAAGTATCTACTACATATTTTAAAGAGTTTGTATGTTATGCTGTAGTAGCTTCACTAAATCCGTTGAAATTCAACGGTAAATTCTACTAGTACTCTATAAATCAGCGTTTCTCAACCGAAAATCTGCCGTGGACCGGTAAATGTTGTGAACGTTCCACCAAGGACCGGTAAAATTCAGTAAACTACATAATTTTTATTTGTTTTCTTCAATGAAATTTTATTAAAAGATAAGAATAAAATAAAGTCAAATAACTTTTTAAACATTTAACTGTCAAAAAAAGAATAAATTTATCTCAAACGTCCCAGCAAAGTTTCGCGGACAGATGGCTGAAACACACTGCTATAAATCACAATTCATGTGCAATTTTTGTTCCGTTCATATCAATAATTAATATTTTTTGACGTAACCACTCATTCTGAACAATGTGTTAGATAACTGACTCCTTTATGTGATCGTGACTTCAATTTCCTTATGTGTAAAATACAATATGTTATGTATTTAATTTTAAGTGTATAAATAAAAATTGCAAAACTTTATAACAGAAAAAAGTTTAAACTCATCCTATTTTCTTATTAATAGAGTAACAGAATCATAAAATATATTAAAACAATATTTTACTGCCTCAAACTACAGAAAATGACTAAAAATGCATTTGTCCAGGTTATGTCCCGGTAATTTCCTGGTTATGTCCCAGGTGTCCCGGATTTTTTATCCTCAAAATAGGAAATGTCCCGGTTTTGCACCCTCGGCCTCTGGACACCCTAGGCTAGGAGGCACATCGCATCCATCTGCATAAACGGAAAGCACGTGTGAATGCTGTGCGTTATTAAAAGAGACTTTGTCATCGCACGGAGCAGCCGTAATGGGATGGGAAATTCCATTTGCGATTCGGACTCGCGTATCCTACGAGTGAAGGATGGACAATGAAGAAGTGATAACATGCCCATGTGAATCCAATTTCGAGAGGATATGGAGATAATGTCCTTTACTATAGCGGTGATTGCATTAACGATTCCGTGACAAAAATAAAAATTCACGCCAATTTTTTACTATTGCACGTAGCGTAATACGTGTGATATAATAATATATTCCACTTGTATAACTGTACATATTTATATTTACAAATCTACGAATTTTCAATATAAACAGTTCTATCTGACTAAAATATCAAGTAGGATGTTTTCTACGTATATTCAATACTATCGCCGGAACAGAAGGAGCAAAGTTAATATTATGTTAGGGTGATTTCAGCCCCACCTATCAACAATTTCGAAGGTCATAACAGAAAATGCTCGCATACATTAATAGGACAAACACAGCTGTCATGTTAAGCAGTTCTTCGTCTTTCGTTTTTATTAATTATGCAAGGAGCAACCAGAAAGTCAAATTACAAGACGTGTTTCTGCCTATCCACCTATTTGAAACACTCGTGTTATAATTCCATAATATGAGTGACTATTTATTAATGTAATCGCGCTGACGAACAGATAAATTGCACCGTGAGACGGGTTTCTATTCTTCCTGCGAAGGAGCGAAATCCCTTCGCTTACCGACACGTCCTTTAAAATCCTCTTCTCACACTCTGAGAAACCTTAACTTGTTGTGAAAGGTGCTGAACAACGTCCTGTGAGAAAGATTCAACAAAAGTTACAGTTCACGCGGATGTTACTCATCCGTTCGCAAGAATGGCATCGCAGAATCCCGCATTTCCGTCGGCAGTGCTGCGATTCCCTCGCCTACCGTTTCTTTCGGTTCTTATTACTTTGCATGCATAAAAAACCAACGACAGAACCGAGTTCCGCGCGAAGCGACGCTTTTCCGGTAAGTAGCTGTCTCTAACTGACAACGCTCATCGTCTTTACAGGTCCAACCTTCTTGCTATTACACTATCTGCTATGATATTTCCCAGTGCTGTTTCATTCAACGCGCATTGCTTCCTACGGGAATTATAATCATTGCATTTTTATTTTTATACAGAAAATTCTTAAACAGTACATCCATGGCACTTTACAAAGAGATATTTAAACGGCAGCAAATAAAATCCACGCCCGAAGGCGGATTCGAACTATCGATTGGGAGATAGAGAGACACTACGTAGCCACTCCTTTACCAAGGCCGGCTTTGTAACCACCCCACTATGTTTAATACCAGCTAGTTTCGCTGTTCACGTAAAATTCAATCTCCACCCTTATTTCTCCAATACCTAAAATAGAGTCGTTTAATCCATTATTTTTTACAAATATTACATATATTTATTCATTTATCTTAATTAAATCACATTTTCTGCATGTTAAGACGTTTTCCTCAATCATATAGCTGCCTCATGTTATAACCTTTGCAAAAACCAAGACAAATTCTCACTCCAAATATAAAAAATCTGATGTGGCCAACACATGACTTTCTCCATATTTGGGGTATAGATATTTAAATTATTATGTATAGCATTATAAGGCAAAATTATTATTTCGTATCGTAAAAGAATACAGTCGCCCTTATTGCCGTAAATTAGGTATGTTTTGAATATGTTTACAGAATTCACCGCTACATGGAGGTCGCCCTGTATACTGGAAATTAAGAAAAAGCAAAATATCTCCGAAATGGATGGTTCTACGAAAATTTGTTTCAAGCAAAACTAGGAATAAATATTATTCTCTACAACTTTGGTCCTCACGAAGATGACCAATTACGACGTCTTTAAGGAGATATTTGACGGAAACCGAAAAAACCGATTATTTTTTATAAATAATTCCTAAACAATAACTGCTATGGAACATTCTTTCAAATGATAGTTGTAGGAAATTACATTCTCTATAACCTTTGTACAGAATTGTATATACAATAATGATGTTTTAACGGAGAAATATCGCAAAAACCGAATCGGATTTCGAATAAACCTCGACTTCCGGTTAACCGGTATTATCCAAAAACTAATCAGTTCTTTGTGCTCATGCTAAAGTGATACATATATGAAGTTTGGTAACGATACGGCAAGTACTTTTTGAGTTAGAGCGCCCACAATCACACACACACACAGACGTCATTCCGAAAATTGTCTAAACGTGTTCTAGGGACCTCAAAATGTTTATTTCCGTTGAAATCTCGAAGTCTATTTTTTTCGTGATCACAATACTTTCCCATACCTACTACGTATGGAGAAAGTAAAAACATTATCCCTAAAATCAGGTCACTTCCTCCTCTCATAACGTGAAAATTCATTTATCTCAGCGACCCGACGATCATAAGCATACGTAAACAATAAATTACTAATGAATTAAAGAAAATTGTATTTTCCACAGAAAATACAATTTTCCTTTAAGTCATTATGGAAGGTTGAGTCTAAACAGGTTGAAGAAATTACTAGTTATTAAAATCGGCGGACGAGCAAGAAAAGAACTCGTACGCAAATTTACGTATAGTAAAACATTCACCGGCTCTGATACAAGGGTTTAAGTGCTTCATTTGTTTGACGTATTTCGTCAAAATTCCACTTTGAAATCTTTCACCGCGTCGTCGATTATTGCTGCCGTGCGTCGTACGAGACATTGTCTACCGCCCTCGAATTCTTCCTATGATCGTATTCTCACTTTTAGATCCACTCTTGACACGAAAACTTTCCCGTTCCTTATAAATATGTACCTCTTCCCTTGTAATAAAAAACTGCTTGCATTTCAATGCAATATCATTCACACTAAAGGCTGTGACCCCAGAATGATATTTCTTTCCCTTTGGCGTATCCTCTCTTTCCATCCAAGACCTCCTCAACGTATGTTTTCTTACAATTTACTCGTTCCTCCGGACGCTATTCTTTAGTAGCTTCTTCGAGTTTTGTTCGAAACCGCAAGTGTTCCTCCTTCGTACAAGAACATCTAATTCGTAGCGCTCCACTGGCCTATAATCGAACCCATCCCGGTTTCGTCTAGCATATTTTAAAATTTATTTCAAGATTTTTACCGAAAAAAACATGCTCATGACACCCATTCAAAACAGTAAATGTTTTCGCCGTATTGTAAAAGTCACAATTAGATTTTATATCCTAAAAAATATGACTCCTGCAAAATTATTCCTAAAAATTACTATCGATAACTTATGTAGTTTATTTTTCTGTCATCAGTACTTCGCCATTTTAAATCCGTGAAAACACACACACTTTTCAAAGCAATATTCATTTCGGAAAAAAATTTCCTTTAAAAATAAAAAAAAACAAAAATAGTATGCTGCTTACACACTTCTCCGAGAAAACATTCATTTCGGAAGGACGTGTTCCAATTTGAATTCGGAAAAAAATGGTGGTATTATTCCTGCCCCGCTTTAGGCTACTCCTGTCGAAATTCTTTTGCGAAATGGAGTAAATAACATCAGCGCCGTGGGGGAAAAGTAGAAATCGAGGTCTTACGAAAAATGAAATGGCTGGAGACGCCGAATTCAAGAGAAAGATTTTGAAATGGCAGCTCTCTTCCGCTTCATATGCAGCGGGATTTTTTTTTCCGGAGAAGAATGGAGAGGAAAGAGATGAGATAAAAGCAGATGGCGTTGTGACGTTTCTGTGTCGAGGAGAATATTGGGAGAAAACAAGATGAGTTCGCGAAGTTCGAGTCAACGGCAATCAGAGTCGATTTTTGTCGAAGTCTGCCATACTCCTGCAGTCTCCACTCCCTCTTTCCCCTCATTCCTTGCTCGGAAAAAGTCCTCTCCATACAGGATCCTTTGGCCAATTTCATTTCTAGATTTAATCGGTCAAATAAGCAATGGGCGATGATTGAATTCGAAAGGAAAAATTTACGAGAAATCCTCTGAACGACCATCGTGTCGTGAATTTATGGTCTATCAATTTCGCTACCAAATTCCATAGACTAAATACCTAGTAAGGCCATAAATATCGTCAAACCAATATATGGTCCCTCGGATAGATAATAGGAAACGAAAATACAGTTTTAACTTATTCCAAGGAGTATTTTTTATAATCATAGATATTTTACTTTAATTCGAAATCACATTTTTAACACAAAAATAACATATAGGTAGTAATTCTCAACCTCGGGTCACGACCCAAATCAGGGTCGCGAGGGTCCTCAGTAGTGCCACAAAAGGTCATCGGAAGAAAAAATATTTTTCAAAATGCATCATACTTAATAAGTAAAAAGTTTTGCAAAGGTTTTGATGCAGTTTCACTATTTCAATTTGTTTGTATAATTATATACATGCGGTTATTAACATATAACAATTTTATCTTAAGCTTGAAGCTCGGGGGTGATCTGTTCGTGTGTCGCAACACAAAAAAGTTGGGAACCGCTTATACAGAGTAATAAAAACGTCTCTTTCTTGTTTACGAAAGGTTAGTCTTTTTCTGAGATAAAGCGGACAACGTAATAAAACTTATTTTTGAGTTGATATTTTGGAAACGACTTCATGTACCTATATTAAATTCAAATTTGAAAGGATAACCTTAAAGTTTTTAATACTTTTCTAATTACTTAATCTTGAGAATAATCAATAAGTAACGATTAAATGCGGATTATTTCGCAATCACAATGCTTCGAAGGAGTAGAAAATTTTTAATTCCATAAAAGTAAATATAATCGTTTCTAAGCATGTCTGCACTTGAAATAAATGTACAATCTTTCTTTCGGCATCATAGATACACGGAACCATACGTCTGGTGTATAAACTAAAAGCAAGCGGAGAATAGCTCTGACATATTTTCTAACGCTCCCATAACATTTCCAACATTGTCATTCCGTACGTTATCTGTCAGCATATTTTCAATATGATTTTCTCATGAAAATCAGTCCCCATCATTCTTTTAGGAAACATAGTGCAGAGATCGAATGCAATGCGTAGGGAAATCATAAGAGGCCGCAGGCTTCTCAAGAACTTATTCAATATGCTCTAAGCCTTAGGGAAATATCAAGAAGTTTTTCTCGTGCATACAAACTTACAAAATGCTTCCCGTATTGCGTGAGTTCTAGAATTGCATCAGTGTCGAGCTGAGCGACCAAACTTTAAAACACTCTTATCTCTTCAAACGTCGTTTCGGAATGCGGCGACGAAAAATCGCGATTTCTTGCGAGCGTGAATTTAATGAGGTTTCCTTCTTCGTCCTCCTTTGAGCGGAAAATATGAGTGAGTCTCTCTCATATGGATTACCTCCGGGGAACGATGCCAAATTTCACAGAGAGATGGTTGAATATCACGAATGACTAAGAGAGGAACGTTTTTAAGCTAACAAACTCGCGTACATCAGCATTTATAATACATTTCCCTGTTAATTTAATTTATCCATTCGGCAAACAGTAACACAAAACATTAAAATTAACACTAATACCAACTAAACTGTCTTAAAATTCTATCTGAACAGTTTATAAATTTTAACGCATTTTTTATCGCATTTACTAAAACAGTTTTTGATTTTATCCCCTAGTCGATTAAGTCAATTTAGTGGTTTTTTCCTCTTTAAAATCTTTATAAAGAGACAAAATGAATCCAAATACTAGAAACGTCCGCAAAATTTAGGAACTGTGCATACTAGTATCGCGTGCCATAATTTAGACAGCCCTTATATAAAGGCGCAGTCACGAAGCGAAGACAATCGTGGATAATGTAATTCGCGATGAAGTTGAGATACATGTAGCGGAGCTGAATTCAAGATTGCAGTAATAAAGCATAACAAAGAACATAGCCGCAGAAGTGCTGTAGAGTAAGTAAGAAGCGTTGTCCACGAATTTTTGAAAAATAAATACCACGTAGAACCTACATCAGGATCTAGGCCGGAATATTAAATACGCACCCCTGAGGGAGCGCCCGATGATGTGCCTTACCATCTCCTATATTTGTTATCGTGTAGACTTTGCTACGAAACAGATTACAAAACTTCCTCAGAGCAAAGTTTTTAGACATACGTAGGGACATTAACTAGAAGGAATGCGTTATTAGTTTAGTGTTTGTTCCTTAAATTTCACATAATTTAAAAAATAACGCGCTACAACGAAAAAAAGGACAAAAACAAGTTCGGCTACCTCGTTGACATTAATACTCTTAATATAAAATTGTTTCAAAAACATATTGTTATATCAGCGATTGAGTAATTTAGCGCTGTGTGTGTCAAATTCTTCTAATTCGCACATTAAGACTGGAAAGCTTTGAGATGCGCATTTAGGGCGAAATGAATGCAAGTACAGGGCACCTTCATTTGTTGTTGTTGTTGTTGTGTCTGATGAAAATTTAGTCTTAAGGAACTGTATTCACTAACATCCTTTTTACCACTCAACATCTGGAATAATTGATTAAATGATCCGTGAGACTAAGAAATGCAACCATAACAAATGAGAGAAGAAGTCGAGAGGATTGTTTCTCAAATCTGCAGAGTGGAAGTTGTAACGACGGAACTAGTTCCGACCGAATAAATGCAAAATTGAGGGCCAAAAGAAATCAAGATCGTCCAAAAATATGTCCAACATTTTTCATCTTACCGAAATAACGACTCTTGAGAGAGAATCTTGACCTGCGTCTGAATTTCATTTCAACTTTATATTTCACGTCTTTTTTTTTAGCTCTTCGACACCGAGTAAACAGCTTTCACCAAGTCTAATCGTTCCCTCTGTTTTAATTTCACAAAGTTGTTACTCAATGCTCTACTTTTAGCATTGTAACCATATTAAATTTTGAAAAAAATAAGCCATATGCAACAAGTGGTCATTAACGTGTGGTGCCTAGTTAATTCGTTCTGCATGCTACGCATTCCATAAGTTCTGGAACTATGGATTATTTTTCTTTGGTAAACGGACGAAATTGTTTTGGAAAGGATCTAGCTGTCCTGAATCTATTAGTACCAGAGAGTTAATGAACGTAAATCTTTAGCAAACAGCAATAGAAGGATTTTTTGAACTCTCGAATCGTGTATTACGTGAAACACCAAAAGAAATTTTAAGTAATATCGTAACTTGCGAACAAAGAAGTTAAAATAAAAAACTCAGCAAGTGCAGTTCTAAAGCTCTTTCTCTGGTTATAAAAGGAATTTAACGTCAAATACATTCAATAAATTTGCTATTTTAATTGAAAGCGAGTCGAAGAGTAAATAAAAGTCTGTCAATATCGCGGAGTTCCACATAAGAGAACATGGTCTATTGCAAGGAAACATTTAAATGTTTCTGCTGACGAGTCTAATTAAACAAATAAATTCATTTCTGTGAAATGCGTTGGATTTTACGGACAAATTTCTTCAAAATAAGGTGAAATGCCTATTAATCGATAGAAAATAGATAAATTAACTGCCGCCCAGGAAAACTTTGATTTTCAGTTGCGCTAGATTTTAAAATCATAAATCAAAAGTTGATGATTTATAAATCGTTACATACAACCCAATAGATAATATAGGCCTACGTTAAAAATTTAGTATAATAATGTTACAATGCAAAAATATGTGAATTAATTTATTAAAACTAATTTCAATTTCATAAATGGAAAATAGCAGGATAAATAACTTCCGCTGATAATGCATTGGCCAGAAATTTCGCAGAAGAGAAGACAAACAGGAATGGATGAGGACAAAAAGGAAATCAGTCCATATCTGCCAAGTATTTGAGGTGCATAATAAGGGTATCCACTCAATTTTATCAAACATTGCCGTAGATAAAAAATAAAATGAAGAAACGCGTAGGGTTACAGACGCACGCATCGTAAACACAAATGAAAAATCCAGCTCACCCCATGCCTGGGACGCCATTGATTTTCGAGATATCTCCTCTGTCCATAACATGGTTGATGTGAAATCCAGACGAGTACTTTGATGACGTAGAAGCAGTCTCCAGTGAAGATACGCCCTCCGTTGATTCTAAATATAAAGAGAATAATTTATTCCGAGTTAAATAAGCGTCCTCATTTCCCCTAAGCATATCACACATTAAGTCATACTTCGTTAGCATTAAAACTGAACTATTACTAATAAAGCCGAGAAAGAAACGTTTTTACAACACAAAATAATATCTAACAATAAGTGGAATAAAGAAAAAAAATAGATCATTTAAAACAACTTTTAGAATAAAATGTACAAAAAGGTAGATGCAAGGGGAAATATTAATAAACAAAGGTGTATAAAGCGACAAAGCTAACAACATAACTCATTGATAATTTTGATAAATCCGCAAACATCAATTCTTTAAACTTTTAAAATAATGAAGTCTACAACATTAATACGAGTTTTTTTTATAAGTGGTGCGTCTGAAAAGTTCCGGGACGGAGTGTCTTTAAAAAATACAACACCTCGAAAAAAAATTTAAAGCTTGTCCCTTTCAAAGTAATCCCCCCGGCCTCAATGCAGGGGTGACATCTCTGGTACAGCTTCTGGAAACATTATTCAAACTCTTCCCCCGGGATCGCCTTCAGTTCCCTCGTCACATTCGTCTAGATGTCCTGGGTGTCGTCGAATCTTCCTCCTTTTAGAAACATTTTTAACTTTGGGAATAAGAAAAAATCAGCAGGAGCCAAGCCAGGTGAGTACGGAGGGTGATTGAGCGCAACAACTTTTTTTTCGCCAAAATGACTTCACAGTCAGTGCTTTGTGACTGGGCGCATTGTCGTGCATCAAGAACCAGTTGCCAGACAGATGAAATTCTGGCCTAACCCGCCGAATTCTCGCTAACAAACGTTCCATCACCTTCAGGTAGAGCTGGCTGTACATTTTCGCCTGGAAGTACAAATTCGGAGTGGTTAATCCCCTTGCTGTCGAAAAAAGTGATCAGCATCCTTTTGATTTTGGGTTTTTGAAGCCGAAATTTTTTGGGTTTGGGTGAATTATTCGATCGCAACTCCATGCTCTGTCTTTTATCTTCCGGATCGTACTGGAAACACCACGAGTCATCTCCTGTGAAGACTGAATTCAGGAAGGACGCATCGTTATAAGCACTTTCATTGAAATCTTCGCACCAGTCCACTCTCCTCTGTTTTTGTTCCTCTGTGAAAGAGTGAGGAACAAACTTTGCGAAAATTTTTCTTTTTCCCAAATCAGTAATTAAAATCTCCCGTACGTCATCCTTTCCAATATTTAGCTCTCCTTACATCAATCTCAAGGTCATTCGGCGATTTTTAGTGAAGAGATCACGAACTTTTTCAATTGTTTCCGGATTGCGGGAGGATTTTAGCCTGCGACTTCGTTCGTCGTCCTCACAGTCCTCCCGACCATCACGAAACAGGGCAAACCACTCAAATGTTCTCGCTCGTGATAAAGATTGGCCTCCGTACACTCTTTTCAATATTTCATGTGTTTCTTTCTGATGCAGTATTCCCTAACTTAAAACAGAACTTAATATTCACTCTTTGCTCCGTTGACACTGCACGTGCGCACGACATCACTCCGACCATCACACAAACTGAACTGGGAGGCGCAGCTCAACGAGCTCTTGCGGGGAAATAGAGCAGGTTCTAACTTGTCGACCGCAGCTGGCTCATTGTCGTAGTCTCACTAGAACTACCAACTATATCATCAGTCTCGGAACTTTTCAGACGAACCGCGTATATTTTACAATTATTAAACGGATCTACTTCGATTGATTTATAAAATAACGTAAGTATTCATTTCTATTATGGGTAAAAATGTGTTTTCCTTAACTAGGGACAAACTTCAAAGGAAGTACATGAAGATGTACGCAAAAATCCATTTCGATCTTCATGAAGTAGGGAAAACTCCTCTCACCTCCACCTTTTCATCCCTTACTTCGATTCTGAACTACTTAAATACGGTAATTCCACGATTTAAGAACAAGAATTCCTGAACGACAAATTTAATTTACGACTTCAAAACTCGATCTTTCAAACTTTTCTTCAGCTTCAACGACCCCACATGACGCCAAAGTTTGAAAGTGAAATTGGTGCGAGCGTATAATTTATTTCCAAAATACATGTAAAATATACGTATTAAACGTACACTATGTATAAATTTACACTGCAATATATTATTTATATATATTTTCTGTAAAATTACAGTGTTGCTGCTGCAGTTATCAAGCATTTATCAGCGAGTCAATCGGGAAATTACTGCACGCAAATGTTATGACGTAAATTTAAGAATAACATTTTATGGTCAACTATATCATAAAGATAAAACAAACAGATACGACAAAACTATTTTAGGAAAATCATTTAACTATTTTTTTCAATCGAGAAAATAAAGTTGATCGCGAACCTAAATGAAACAAAAAGAAGGATTGTGTAACACATGCTGAAAAATTCGAAGTATATGCAATCAATGCTAATATAGAAAATTGAGATAAATTTTTACGAAGAAGGGATTTCCGGTGTCAACGTCCCACCCCAATCGCTGTAACTCAACTTCTTACATAGTCTCAACGCGTATGAAACATTTATATTTGTAAACGATAAAACTGACCATCCTATAATCTAGAATACCCGCCCGGACGGTAGGAACTCGAAAGTCGCCGACCGATGAGAAACGCCGTAAAAAAAATATCCCTGGTCCTGCCCTAACGAAATATCTCCCTACTGTTGACCTGTACTCAGAGAGAATCCCGTCGCCCATTTGATGACAACGGCGCCTACATGTAATGAACATTCGTACGAGCCTCGTCACTTAGGCGTTCGCTGTCCCAACAGTGGAGAAATGCAGTCGCGACGCCGTCATAGGCCGTCCCGCCGGAGAATCACTCCTGGGGCCAAATTACTCATCAGTCCCATCGGCCGTAACGGCGACCAACGCACGTCACTACGCAAATGACAGTCGCACCGGATCCGGGATCGGATTGACACGAAGACAATTCAAAAGCGAGAAGAGCGCATTATTTTTCCTTTTTCTCAGGTAACCGGAAAACGGTTAGGCGGTCAACCGTCATAGATCTCGACGTGCTGGCGAAATAAGGCGGACCATTCGATTGTAAAATGGTCCTTGCTTAATATTATTTGAAAAGGTAAGACGCTTCCGTTGATGAAATTTTTTGTCCTCGTGCTAAAGTGTCAGGGTGAAAAACATGAAAATCTCGTGGAAATATTTCTCGCGTTTTTAAGATCGCTTTTGCATAAATATGCCTCAAACAATGTAGGATAATTAGTTATGTTTACATATTTTAATAAAGTAATTATTTGGAATGTCAGGTTTCCTGTTCAAAAATCACCTTTTATAAATGGGACAACTCATTCGCAAATCATGCATAAAATTCGTTTCAATATACGGAAATTTTATTTTTAAGGCGGGAAATGAATTCGCTCCTCTTCTTATAGATACTTTGCTGATGCAAATTTTAGTTATAAAATCCCAAAAATGAAGATTTGATTAAGAAAACTTTAGGAAACCATTCAATATAAGTAAATGTGATTCAACGTAGACTGTTTTGTAATATAACTTTTTAATTAATTTACACTACGTTAATTTTACCAAAAATAGTTTATTACTTCAGATTTTACGGAAAATATAATATCAAAAGAAGAAAATATATCCTTAATATTAATACAGGTGAGGTGTGATTTTTTACTAAGTAAAGTTCGTTCTCTATGCTTTCAGTAAGAAGCATGCATTTAGGGTACAGCGTAGCGATTGACTGAAATTACTAGAAGCTACCTTACGCCTCGGAGTTTGGAGGGAATACATATTGTAGAGTGGAGGGGAACGAATTCCATTAGAAAAGATGGGCATTTAAGGCGCACTCACATCCTTGAAGGGAAATCACCAAGCGGAGTAAAGAAACCAAAGGAGGAATACGCCCCTAGTAGAAAATATTTTCGATTAAAACTTAATTCTTAAGTTATGCTGATCACATCGAAAGTCGGTATTCTAATGAAATTGAAGATTCGGGAACTAATTTGTAACATTTCCTCGTAATTTTTTTTCCTAAACATCTCGTCACATGCTCGTTGTATCCTTTATAGATTAATTGGTATAAATACCAATAATCGATATACATTCCAAAGAAATCGAACTTTTATATTGGTAAAAAATATATTTTATGCCACGTTGACTGATATCCTGACTTTATCGACTGCCTGTACAGCTGAATTAACTACCGAGCAATATTATCCTTAAAAAGTTGTCCCAGTTAGTTGAAGAAATCCAAAAAATAACCTTTCAAAAATAATCTTCCAGTCGGGTAATGACCGCTAGAAACCACTAACTTAAAAATGTGTGTGATATATGAGTACGACACCAAAAAAGTGTCAAATTCCTCGATTAAAAAAACCCCTTTGACTGCATTTGATAACACAATGGGTTAAAAAAAAGAGCTACAAAATTAAATCATCACTGAAAAGCATTACGTAATAACATGGAATAATTTCTCGGGTAAAAAACCCAAAATTCGCTTCGATCCATCCTCCACCGCAAACTGCGACGCGAGAGGGAAGAAAAAAAAATTCCGCGCGGAAATCCGATATCCCCCGATTTACGTCCTGGAGGGTATCAGACGGGAGAATCAATTATGGAAACATTTCTCAAACATGGCGTGGAAGATGTATGCATCGTTAGGCAAATCAGTTCCCATAGCACGGGGCGACGGTGAGGAGAGCGAGTGAGGACTTCTCGTGCGTGCGCGCGCGGGAGAGAGAGATCGTGTGTGTCCGAGGGTGTATGGTTATGTGGATGGGGAGAGAGAGCCGTTATTAGCGTCTCGACATCCAATAGCCACCGCATTGGTTTCCCCCCCCGGAATGTCATTCGTTGACAGGTGCTGTGCCTCTCATCCTCCACCCTACCCCCGCCCCCAAATACCCCCTACCCCTCCGGTGTTTATCGCCCTCGCGCCGCAGTACCTGCCCCAACAGACGTCTCTCTTCGTTCACTTGTCAAGATTATTGCTGCTTTGACGTCTCTTTCCCAGCCCCCCAATCCTATCACGTTCCCACCTCCCATCTATCTTCCTCCTCTACCATCGGACGCATCCGCCGCCGAAATCCGTTGTGCCCAAAGGGATCGGTATTACCGTTCTATCGCGATTTTCCCAATTCAAAATGCCGTCCACATTCAATTATGGTCGCGCTAAGCAATATCCTCCCGCGGGTTTTTTCTTTTTAAACTCTTTGGCCCCGAGAGAAAAAAATTCAATAAGGCAGCGTGCGTGTGACAGTTGCTTCGTTCTCGCTTCTCGTTTTTTTTTTCGCCTACGGGGAAAATTTTCGATTTTTTTTTATCCCTTCGACGGAAAGGAATGGTTTCGAAATTAAATCGGCAAGACTTGCGTTTTACCTCGAATGGGTAAGTTTTTCGATCATTTTCCGATCCATCGGTGGTATGAAACGCGCATGTACGTATATAACGTCAAACTTTGTAAATGATTAAATTCGTGAATACAGACGTAGACATTTAGGCTATAGAAATGATGAATTGGGTAGCTCGAATGCCCATAAAATGGTTGGACCTATTTATGACCACTTGATCCACTTAATTTATCAAGTGGATTGCAGCCTTAATGCGAGCTCAATATTTCTTTTCCAAATTAGGCAACATTACGTCCACTTCTAAAGAGTTGCAGAAGTTGAATAATATCCGATATAACTCTTACACTATTATTTAATTATTTCAAATGATATACACTCAACGTAAAAAAAATTACTCTATATAGAACGAGCATTTTCAAAGACCTGGAGAATGTACCTGATATTAAATAGGTTTAGAATGTCCAAATATTTCTAAGTCGCTGAATAAAATACACATGCTTTCACTTTAACATCCGTTTTTTTTAATTAAGCGTTTACTAAAATAAAATCTGCATCTGATGCAAGATTAAATTTCGTAGCAAATACTTTTCGGCATGCCATTCATTAAATCCTTGAAAATCACACTTTGAATCCATTGCTACTTATTGATTTCTTCTACTTCCAGGGTTGTTCAAGCTTCAGGATCTGGTGAAGACACCCCCAGCGTCACCCAGAACGGAAATGTACATCCGACAGGCGACTCCTGCCACATATCGGCAGGTCTTGAGGGAAGTGCGACAGAAAGAGATATACAAGCTGATCGTGGACACAAATCCGAAGCACATGTACCAATTCTTTCGTGCGGTAAGTATCGAGTGAAAATCCTTTTTGCGACAAACTGATGCCCTCATTTTCCTTTTAAAAACATTATTCGATTTTTTTTTGAGGTCGATATAGTCTTCGGCAAAAAAATCCTCCTGTACTAAATTACAAACTAATTTTATAAATAGTTCCTGAAACTCCGGGGCACTTGATAAATTTTCGCCTATTTAGAAGCAGTAAACTTTAAGGATATTGATGATTTAAAGACACCAAAATTATGGTCGTAATTTTTTTATCAGAATTCATGTTTCACTTTTCCCCATTTTATAGGAAAGAAAATTACTTTAATATTTGTATTTGCTCTTTCAAATTGGCTGGATTTGATGTATTTACGTTATTTTTGGCGGATAATTGCACTCGTTAAATGAAAAATCTTGGCGACATGTTTACCGATGTATTTTAATGGTAATGCAACGATATAACGTTGATGCGGGAAGTTTCATTGAATCAGCATTTTTACCCAAACGATAAATAAAATTTTACGTCATCGTCACTTTTCAATGTATCAGCACTAGACATGTAATTAATGTTATTCAAATATTTTTATTGCAAATATAAAACATGACATATATGAAGAAGCGGTAATTATAACTGTGCACGACTGTTCACATTTTAAATATAATTAAACGCTACTTTCTAATTGACATAACCGTTATTTCTGAATATTGGCTAGCTATAAAATAATAAATTTTAACTTTCACTATAAAATTAAGAAGTAATTTAAATTTTTCACCTGCTCTGTTAGGTTTTTTTTACTATTGATATTAATTACGTAAGAATCTAATATATTGCATAGGATTTTTAATGGTTTTAATGGCTATTATTCAATACTTTTGCAGCAAGCTATGATCTCCATTTTCTCTTTTAGTGCCGAGACTTGGTAGCTTTTAACATTTAAAACATTTTCAAACAACACTTTTTAAAAAGCTTTTTCGCACATTTTTTATCAACAGACGCATAAAAAAACTTTCCGCCCATTAAAATTCTTTTCGCGACTATTTATGAAACAATCCTTTCTCGATAAAAATAATACCGAATCTAAACGTGTACTTTTTCTTCGCCGCTCTCAACACGCAATTTTTAAAAAAGCATTCTCTTTCTCCGTAAAAAAATTCGGCTTTTTTCGAATCTGAATCCACAAAAAAAACGGTCGTATCGATCTTTTTATTAAGTGTGTAATTGGTTTGACCTTTTGTGCGAGCCAATTAAAGGACTCCAAGTTTCAGTTAAGCGCGCATTGCTCTATCACTCTTTCTAACTCTCTCTCTCTCTTTCTCTCTCTCGCCGTGCCATGCTGTATCGGGAAACCTAAAACAAAACCGCCAGACGAAAAATAAAAAATAAAACAAAGAGCGGTCATGCAACGTGCCAAGCAAGAGGTAGTGTACTTATCTGGGTCACGTGCTCAGGTCGTGTGCCGACCCGTACCACGTCCCGGCAATGTTGACCTTTTCAAAACAGAAAGGGGCCGATCATCGCATACGCCAAGGGAATAGAACTGTTATTTTTGGGACGGAAATAATTGGATGGAGTGAGAAGATAATTTGGGCTCCTTTTGAATTTTTTCGCGTTTTTTAAAACGTTCCGAATACAGGGTTGGTTTTTCTGGTTCGTTTTCTTTGTGAAAGCTGGTGACATTTGGATTGGTACATAGTTTTACTAGCAATGCCGCAATGGGAATTGATTTTATATTTATATATATATATATATACACACACACACACATATACACACACATACATACATATATATATATATTGGTGATATATATTTACTAAACCTACAAACCAAAATCGAGTTCGTATTAATATAAAACAATTTAATTGATTTCATGATCGTTTTTTAGCGTATTAAGTACTTTTAAGGACTATTTTTTAATATCACTTTTTCCTGTCATCTCCCAACAAGGAATACATTTATTAATATTATAGAACGATTAAAATGGGACAATATATTCACTTTGTTTAGGGAAAAACGCGCACATTATGAGTGCAGTTGCGTCATGTTTCCATTAGTAACTTAACTAAAAGGTACTGTTATTAAAAAATCATTAGGATAAATTGGTAATATTATTCTGCGGAATAAAATACATACGACGCATGTCACGATCGGGTCTATTGCATTATTAAATGAACATTACGTTCCTCATTAAGAAGGAAATACACGCGCTCGTGGATTAACCCGTTAGGAAGACTAAACACGTCATTATTTAACTGTGAAGTAATAAAAGCAATACAAATTCTAAATTAAAGAATTGTGTCCATTTTAATCAATTTTCGTCGTTCGGCCAATGTATTCAAGAGGTAAAAATCCTGTTACCATTATCGAAAATTATCTCACCTATTTTGAGTTAACTACAAGGAGATAAGTATTATTATAGGATTTAAGCTTCCTCTTGTAAAGCTGCACGACTATAACAGCACAACGGTATAAGATAAAATAAAAATTCCGTAACTAAATTATTTAATAAAAATACCGAGTCGAAGTTGACGACGAAAACGGCGTTCAAAATATTCAAATATTAAACGAGCAAAATACATCGAATTATCCATCAAGTTAGGTCATTAAAACGTCCATTAGCACAACAGCCGAACAAATAATCACGAGAGAAAACTAAAATTACACGAACTAGTAAATATTTCAACGGGCGAAAATAAAAGTTTATTTCGCGGAAATTTTTCACCTTCGAACCGTCCCCATTTTTCTCCGCATTTCCCGAAAATAATAATAAAGAAAGAAAAAGACGAAAGTCGAAAAAATTGGGAGGGAAAAGAAGTTACTTTACGCACTCCATTTCCTGCCTTCCTTTTCTCGAAAAAAAAAACCGTAATCGGGTACGATGCATTTTCAAAAAAAAAGTGTTCGGTCGGCGCTGATAACGCATTCTCCTTAGACACCTTGGAATTCTGCTACAAGCGTAGCCCCTTTATCGATCTTCGGCTCTCCTTTTTACCCCACTCAAGGTTCGTCCCTTATTGCCGTGCGGGCTTTTAAAGCCACGGAGGGTGCGATCAAGCAGCGACCAGGTAATCCACTTTTGAGCACCGAGGCTCTCAACCTGCTACTGGCGTGGAAAACGTGGAACACAATGACCCACTCACTCGCTCTCCTTTGCCAAGATACCGCATCCATCCCTCCTTCTCTCGAACACCCTAGCCAGACTGCTCGATTACTGGGGATTACACGAAGGGGACTTAACGCCGTGTGCGCGAAGAAATTAAAAAGATACTTTTAAAAAAGGGTTACCGAAAGAGCGGATGAAGGACGATGAACAGGTTAAATTTTGTTTTAAGGTTAACACCGCGAGGAGAAACTCTGCGCAAACTCCGTCTATATTGTCTATAATAAGGTGAATTAGGGAATTAAACGGAGATAATTCTGTAAAGAGATGCAGTTCCAAATTTAGCGGCAGTTTTGCTAAAGAGTTGAATACTCCCCTTTTCTTTATTTTGAAGGGTGGATTTTTTTTAATGGAACGCATTACAAAGGTTTTAAAAAGATAAGTTTTTTATTTTTAACGCCCTATCGACGAAAGGTACTGTTTAAATGAATTTAGAATAAAAACTTTCACCCTTCCTTATACAATTTTAATCTTAACTTCACTCCAAGAACAAGCACTTAAAAAGTACGTCTTAGGTATCTCCAATGCGCATATTAGCCACAAAGCATCCATCTTCATTGGTAAATCACAAGAAATTGATGTTAAAAGAATATTTTTTTCAGCTAAAATACGATCTCGATAAATCTCTCTCGAATGAACTTCACTGATAAATAGTTATTTGAAGTAATTCGTAAGAATCTTTCATAGAGTGCACCGCTTAAAGTCAAGTTTTCAAATATTAAAAATATTTCGTATTATCTTTTATCACCTTTATATACAAGAATTTTCATTCATATCAACTGTTTCTTCTTTAGAATTATCACTCTAGCAATTCATCGATCACTTTAATGCAATACAATTTCATTCATAGGTGATTTCCTTCATCTGGGTGGAGTTAAACTGCTTGAGTATGTCATTAGCACCGAAGTTGTTAACTCCAAACCATATCGCAACGCATATAAAATGAAAATATGCGTAGGCATTAATAAATGTACAGTGAAAACTCTATAAAGATCAATTAAACCTATCTATCGCTTTTAACTTACGAACCGTACTTGAAGTTACCTTACGTACAGAACATATTAACGGAGGAGTCACCATCAGCATTGCAAGCAGTCTATCTTTAGACAATTACGATTATTATAGGTTAAACCTGATTCTCCGAATACTCCGCGATCTTCAACAGCTCATGAAAATTCTCTTTACTCTTCAAGTCCTCCAAGATCTGAAACCTTTTCTCTCTCCTTTTTCCTTCCAGTTTTCATCCTAACTCGTATTTAGAGTAAGGAGAGTAAGAGCAAATATTTAATTTTCATAATTCTAGCGAAGCATACAATGGATCCTGGAAAATAGCAAAGTAAATCTCTAATTTATACCTATCCTGGCCGTTTTACCTAAACCAAATGTCTTAAATGATCGAACAAACAGGGGAACTCGGTAGCGGCATGTGATTAGGACGACAGGAATAATTTTCGGAGGAGAAGCGACTGGAATGAGAGAGATAACAAGATCCAAAGATCGATTAAAGGGAGTGTAAAGAAAAGAGGCAGAGGAGAGAAATGGGAGAGAGGTCAAAGGAGAGAGGGCGTAAAATAGTGGGAGATGTGAGGAAGGGAGTGGGTGATGAAGGGTCATGGAGGAATGTGATGGGGAGAGAGGGAGAGAGAGAGAGAGAGAGAGAGAGAGACAGAATGAGATAGGACAGATCGAACGTGTTTGACGAGGCATTAGGGTCGATGAGGATAATGGGACGTGAGGTCGAGAGGGGAGTGGAGGAGGGAGGGGAGGTGGTAGCATGGGAGGAGGAGGGTTTGGATCAGGGCAAAAGAGAGAGAGGGGGGGTGGGGGAGAGAGAGAGAGAAAGAGGGAGGAAGGGAGGTTCTCGAGCATCCTGCCCGCACAGGGAGACGGAACAAGTGAGTCAGTTTGGGAGTTGACTTGCAATGCGGTAGGGATAGCGGGGTCGGAGGGATGGATAGCGGTTAGGAGGGAATGCTGGGAGAGAGGCAGAGAGAGAGAGAGAGGCAGAGAGAGAGAGAGAGACAGAGAGAGAGAGAGATGGAAGTTCGCCCGTGTGTGATTAGGGAGGCATTTAGCAAAGGGCACGGCGGATCAGAATGGAGAGAACTGCGAATACAGGAAAACAGGAAATTAACGCAATCAGAATGAGGGGGCAATAGGGCGATTTAGACGCTCTGGTTTTAAAGATAAGAAGGAGAAAGTAACGGACAGAGTGCGAAGAAAAGGGAAAGAGAGAATGATTATGATTATGACAATTAAGTAAGACCGAGAAAATGACGGAAATTATCTAGAGAAAGTAGAAAGGGACATAGAAAGGAAAAGTAAAACAACAAGTGATTTAATTAATTAATGAAAGGGATTTAATAATTAAAGAAAGGGAAGAGGTTTCGTAGAAAAGGAATGGAAAGAGCACACGAAGTCCAATCACCGAGTGAAAATTTTTACGAACTTTTCGTATTTGTCGACTCGACAAAAATTAAACTTTAAAAATTAAAAATTCATTGGCGAAATCTTGTTAATTACTGATTTATCCGATTTTGATCCGGTCTACGTCGCGCATTCTTAAAGATTTCTTTTTCATCTACCCACCACATAAATGTGCATTTGAGAATAAATGAAAAGATGAAAAGTTATTATCATCTACTCTCATATGCTCTTTTCATTTCCTAACGTTGATACCTAAATAGCCAATATAATAAAATTGAATAAAATGAAGAAACGAGGAATAGATAGAAAAGACACGAAAATGATATACTCTACGAGGTCTCCTATCCGTCTTGGATAAATTAATCTCATTATCTATCCAAAATATCACAAAAAGGCTACGCAATAATAACTGACGCATTCAACGTTTCGATCTGATATCATACCTTGATATTTGTATGACAAAAATAGTGGCGCCCTACAAAAAATCAATACATAATTGAGCTAAAGCTGTGCCAACTGACCTGAGAAAATACGAGTCTTGAAAATCGCTATTTTAAAAGTAATTTCACGTTATTAAAAAAACTGAATTTATCGGTATTAAAAAAACTGAATTTCTCGGTATTAAATTTCGTGTAACGGTTTTACGTAACAAACGTGGCTTCAATTCCGCAGTGTTATCTACAGATTAACCAAGCGCTAGTGAAATTGTCTCCTACATATCGCAAAGTGACGCAATTTGGCCTCGGTCCAATTTGGATCCTCTCTATTTGTGTAATTTTCGTGGAGACAAAATGAGGAAATCCTTTGTATTTTATGCGTAGGAACTCGGGCAAAGAGTTATCGACTGAACTTGTGCCAACTTTGATGGCAAGGAGAGTTAGGTTCGCTTTCGCATAGTCTTTTTTTAGCGCAAGCAGATTGGCTCCTCTACGTGGATATATTCTCTTTATTAAAGAAGTTCTCTCCAGCATTTCTGCAAAAAAGTAGTCTACAAACAAAATTTTAAATCATTTGTATGGTTGGACGGGAAAAAATGGCATATCATGGCAAATGATAGAGGATCAAAAAAATCTAAATTAACGATCATTTACACTAAGGCCCCTATTTGCGTCTACTCGATTTGAGTTGTTTCGCTCTTGCGTCGTCAAAGAACGTGAAATTGGTGTTCATGCCGCCAAACACCACATCATTGATACAGCCAATGGATCAAGGAGTTATATCAAACTTGAAAAGCTACTACCTTAGGCGTACCTTTAAGCAGCTCCTAACTGCTACTAATGGAAAAGATAAACCAACCATGACAGAGTTTTGGAAGAACTATAACATAATGAATGCCTTCGACAACATCTCCGATTCGTGGGAGTTAAATCTTCTTGTATGAATGGTGTTTGGTGCGCAATATGGCCAGAACGCGTTCACAGCGAAGCTTCACCAGCAATTGATGACGTGCCTGCAGTGTCAGGAGAGATTTCTAACATAACTACAGAAGTGGGTTTTGAGGAAATGGAAGAGGTCGATATCAACGAGTTAGTACTTGCCTCTGATGATAATGAGCTGAGTAACGAGGAATTGATAGATCTAGATTTGCAGAAAGCTTTTGAAGACGACAACCCTGCGAAAACGACTGACTGTGAGAAACTTACACTGACTACAAAAAGACTGCAAAGTCTTTCGGTTGATAGAGGAAGCAATGGAGATCCTCGCTGAAGATGACCCTGACGAGGAAAGAAGCTCAAGAGTGGTGAGGAAAGTAACAGACGGAATTAATTGCTATAAGATAATCTATAATGAGATAAGAAAAAGGTTGTGCAACAAATCTTAGATAGGTTTGTTCGTGTAAGGTCTGAGCATGGGGTTGAGTCAGAACACGAGTTGCTGTCATCGTCAGAATAAAAAATATTTCGTTAATTTTTCCTGTATGAATTATGACATTTTCATTTTTGTCATTTTACTTTGAATAAATTACGTATTAGTTTAACTTGTCATCGTCAGAATAAGAAACATTTCGTTAACTCTTAATTTATGTATTATGACAGTTTGATTTTTCTCCTTTTTAACTTGAATAAATTATATACGTATTAGTTTAACTTAATATCCTGTTGCTATTCCTACAATGCATCTATTTTTATATGATGGTATGTGTATATTTAAATGTGATTTTAGAATTTTAAATAAGCATATCTGGAAGGCTAGAAACAAACTTGCTAACTTAAACGATTAATTTTCTATGTATAGAAAATTGCATTCCGTTTTTCGTAGTTTCGCATTGCGTCGTGTTTTCCAGGAACGTAACCCCAAAGCATACCAATACCGAATCGTTTAATCCTTAAATAAGCGAGTTTTCAGATTCTTATCTGCTGATACTGTAAAATTCTATCTTTTATTCGATAATGCGATTAAAGCGTTCGATTTTTCGTGCTTTAGAAAACTGACGTAGGCTGAAGTTCCTCGTTAACTGGAATGTGGTACATTAGAGACCGTGTTCATTTTATGCTCTCACCGTTCCATAAGGCAGTACATTACGAATATCTTGAGAATAAGAACCATGTGGTGATTATTTTCTCTGTCTATATACGGTTTTGTACAAGTTTACATGGGAAAGATAGGAGACTGATCAGGAATATACCCATAAATCAAGTTGTAAATGTCATATTTGAAAATATCGATGCCAGTGGAGTATGTATTGGAAGAGGAGTACGATAAGGTTGTTTCAAAATGTTTGAAGGAAAACTGGAAGAAAAAGAGAAAGAGGTAGTAAAAGGTTACAGCTGATAGACAAAATTGAAAGGAAAATAGAATACATGAAGAATATTACAGGAAGCAGGTGTATGTGGAGGTTTAACCTATAATAATCTCGAATAGATTACCTAATGATGATGATGTTTTTATCATTCATTTCATTATATTCGGCATATATATATATAAATTTTTGAGTTTCTGTAACGATAAATAGTTTTTGGCTCTTCCAATGAATTTTTAACATTGTAATCGAGCAAAAAAATGGTGTGCGGTTCATTTTATTTTATACAGCATATATATCTATACATCAAATTTATGAGTGTAATTTTCGTGAGCGTTGCACAACTTTTGCTCTCTCCAAAGCATATTTATTTTTTACATCTCGAAAAAAAATCTTTTATGCGGCTATTCATACGGCAAGTTTTCTAACTTCGATCCGTTAGAATTTGGTTAGAATTTGTAGGTTTTCTGCATATTTTCTTAGCGTTAAGAGTATTTCTAAAAAAAAAGATCTAAAAAAATCCTCTTCATTTGCGGTCACTTTCTCCCGCTTAACATTCCTCTGGCATTCTGAGAAAAACACCAGATTATTCCGTGGTCCAAATCAGTCCACTCGTGAATGGAAACGCTTCCAATTAGCCGTCGGATTTCTCGCTGCTTATCACTCCGACCGTTTACCGCCCATTTCCTTTTTAATAGAGATTAAAGAAAAGAATTATTTCCTCTGACTAGGGAAACTCGTGGCGGGAAATTTTCGCGGGTCGGAGGCACGACGCCTCACGTGCGGAGCTGACGCTCAAGGCTCTAAAATTGGTACTCTGCGTCGTGACTCGTGAGTTTTATGGTTGAATCGTTCTAAAATTGTCTCGCATCGATTTTCTCGCTAACTACCATACATCCAACTTACTACACCGTGCATAAAACATCTACTATGATCCAAAACTCCGTTGACGACATACTTACCTGCCTCCGCAGACATTTCACGACGGACAACCAAGCAAAAAGAAAGGGTGTCGATAAAGAAAACGGGGAAATTCAATGGAAATGCAAAAAGAGATAAATAAATAAAGATATTTTATATTAATTCCAACATTTTAAGGGTAGATGTTAATTATGAGGCACTAAAGACGTGCGACGGATAGATCTCGAGTTCTTATGTGTGCTGACCTGTAGTTTACTGGCACCTGTCCACCAGATGGATCCACTGAAGCATTTAAATATGTACTGACATATGCGCTCAAAGCTAATGCGCAAGCCGTTTCGCGTGGAATTTCTCGGTTGAATCGCCATAAAAATATTTCCGCTACGGAACCTTCGTCTACAATTACCTCGCAGTCCGTGTACTGCATCACGTGAAATGACCCAAGCGTGCCCGAAAACCCTGAGAGCGACGTAGCACGCTGCATCGTCTGTCGTTTCGCGGGTAGAAATTAATTTAGACGGAAAATAAAAGACGTCAGACACGATAAGTTATGGAGAGAAAGGCGAACTTTTTAAAACTATGTAAGTAACTTAAATAATTAGCCATAGATTTTCCACAAATTGTGATTTCCACACCTTTGGAGATATTGTCTCGAAATTTCGCATAGGTATATAATTTTATACCTTCGGGTAACATAAGCTATATGACGATAAAAAAATTGGGGAGAGAGGGTGCTTAATTCAGTAATTATTTTCCCATAAGTTTACACGTAATTTTACATTTTTCAGAGTGCAAGGTTTTTTTTTTATTCATCAAAATACCTATGGTCCAATTTTCTTCGTTTTTACTTTATTCGACGGTTAAAACTATGTGTAATATCTTATTCTTGCGATGTTTACATATTACGCACTCGAAGTTTTAGATTAACTAAATCCGTAGAAATTCAACGGACACTTCCGTTAGTTTACCAAATAAAAAAATTTCAATTCACTATTTGCATACTGCGGAGTTGGCTTTAACAAAAAAAAGCTCAAGTGCATTCAAATGACGGGTCGTGAGTTTGAGGGTGTTTTGTTTTTAATACAAAGTCCTTTGTCCGAAGAATAGAAAATAGTCGGAATAGAAGTTTGGAAAAAGATTCGCGGTTGAAAAACTTCTAAAGGTTCTACAACTTGAAATGTAGGTTAAGTACTTCTAGAAGATACATTTCTTTAACACAAAGTTTTTCATTCTAAAAAAAATAAAAATAAAACCACTTCACAATTTTTAAGGATATATAAATAGAGTGACAGTTCAGAATGTTTGTAACGGAGTTAGCGACAAAAAAGTGAGCAAATATCTTTCCATTCCAGAATAAATTTTTGAAAATGTTTCCCACCTTGAACGTGTAAAGGAAATCAATTCATCGAAAACTTCAACAAATATTCGTTTTAATAGTATTCTATTTTCTTGTGTCTGTTGACCCCCATGACCCAAGTTACCTTAGCTTTCATCAAGTTTTTTCTCAACACTTGGGTGATTCTGAATTCAGTAATTAACCGAATCTCCACTTCCTTTCCTATTCTGCATTCGAGAGTTAAAAGGCGTCGAAATTGGCCGCTGCGCAGTTTGCTGGCTTTATAGTTTACAACAAATGTTAGCACATGTTCCTTAGGGAGCTTCCCGAATCGCGTAATAAACGTGTTTAGCTGACGTGTAAGAGAAGTTTTAAGTGATGACGAAAGATATTTTATAACGGATTTTGAAGATTTTACCAAACGACATTCTAGGAAATAAAACGCTGAAATTGTTGAAGGAAGAAGGCAACAATTTTTTCATTAAAATGAGGAATTCAGAGAAGCTACTGTCTGTATTATGATCTAACAGTAAGGTTAAACAGACCTATACGACTTGCTATAATTTGCTTAGCGAAAAATAAAATGTCCATCACATTATGCAATCTAAAGAGAGTAAATCCTAGCCAGAGCAAACAATAATTCGATAATATACAATGCTTCAAATTCAAAACAATTTTGGTTCATCTCATCAAGTTAATGTACACGAAACTATAAATAAGCGGAAACCACAAGCCACATCGTTTGATTATGGAGTTTTTCTTCGTGTACAGATTAATTATACGATGAAAATATTTGTTTCCATATTTTTTAAATTTAATATGTAAATATTTACATCATAATTATTCGCTACAAATTGGAAAGTGAACAAAATTCCAGGAAGAGCCAATGCTGTGCCGAATAATTTTTTAAAATGACGCAACAAATTATTGTTTTATGGAGTAAATGCAGCTTTACTACTTTCTAGGCTATACTTCGTTATTTATCACGAAGTTTTATATAGATTGCACTTAAATTTAATGGGAAAATAAATTAAATTCGCTTCCTCGTTATCCTGCACGAAGATCTTCGCATTTATGAATACCACCTTCATACAATCATTGGTAACGTCAGTGAAGTCCTCGCTAAACGCATAAAACGCCCGGTTTCAAAAGAACGTTGCTCAATGAACTAGTCTTCACGCGATTAAAAATTCATTCCCAATTGAAAACCGGCATTCGTATCACATGACCATCATATTACTAGGGTATTTGTTTAATGAAATTAACCTACGCTGCTGAATTAATTTATCCCCGACGTAAAACCAGTTTTCCTGTCGCTGCATTCGTATATATCCCATGACGCATGAAAAACACCTCTTTCGAACTCCCGACTGTTATTTTTTACGCGAACCAACGGAGGAATTATTTTTTTCGTATTAGAAAGAACATTGAAATGCACCGTGCCGTATCCTCTTGAAAACAGATGTGGAAAAGCAAACCAACTCATCAACTGGCACGACGCTCGCGACAACATCGGTCACCATAGGGAGGGAGAGAGAGGGAAAAAAATCGCCCGGTGGATGTGACGCGTGCTCAAACCTGCAATTCACACGGCGATCGTATATAATTGCCGTTCTATTGCAGCGAAAACGAGAAAACAATTGCCGACCACTAGCGAGATCCCTCGTTTTTTTTCCATGCTGATGAGATTCGTCGAATGCGTGCTTAATGCGCGCGTAACGTGTTCGAATGAGTGGGTGCGTGTGTGTGTTTGCGTGCGTGTGTTTGCGTGCGTGTGTTTGCGTGCGTGCGTGTTTGCCGACCGTGCGAACTTCAATATCACTCACTCCACCACCTAAATTACTTGCGAATATTTGCGCGAATTCACGAGAGAACGTTAAGCGAATGTTTGCTGATTTTATTTTATTTTTAATTTGGGCGACGAACGTTTCATAACTGGATGTTAATTGTGTCTCCGTTCTTTTGTATCGTTTCAGATACTCCAGCTGCAGATGAACGACTACCGATATCACTACATGTTCACCACTTTCGTGAGTATATTGGGCATTTTTTCTCTTCTCGTCCGTTAAACGTTGGTGCTGTATCTTTCCCGTATATGGACTCCAACCCAGGGGTTGGAAACCTATGGCGCAATAATTCGCTTAAAAACTAAAAGAAAAAAAAATCGTTTAAAAATAGTTACACCTTTTTATTTTTCTCCGTACCGGAATTATTCAGCATCATTTCAGGGACTTATAACCCCAAAGATTTATGCCTTTGTAAACGCTTTGGATAAAATTAATACATCGAAGGGGGGATTGGGGGCCAACAAATTTTTGATAATGGTAGAGTGGTGTTTAACAGAAAAAAACATATTCGACCCCTTGCGCCGGCCGGGTTAGACTGGTAGGCAGTGCGCCTGCCTTCTAACCCAAAGGTCGCGGGTTCGAATCCCGCTTCGGGCATGGATGTTGTGATGTATGTTGATTTTCTCTAACAGAATTTGACGCTGCAAAATGACCTTATCTGTCGACGCACCTAAAAACCTAATTACTACTACTCGACCACTTGCTCTTGCCCAGGGGTCGGCATCCTTTTCTGCATGGCCGGCCACATCTGTAGTTGTGAGTCCTTCGGAGGGTCGCATATGAAGTCACTACAGCTTCGACGGGCCGGTTGTGTGGTTACTACATACCTAGAGATTCTCTCGTCTAGTGAAAATCAAGTCGACATAATTGACTAGCGTTAAAACTTCATCTGGAAAGGTTTTATGGGCGTAATTTTACCGAAAAAACGTGAAATTGTCCATACTATACATTACCAGTCATTTTTTAATTTATGCAATCGCTTTCGGAGGCATCATGCGGCCCGCGGCCCGTAGATTGCCTAGATTTTTTAAAAATATCCGAAAATTATTTCAAGTTACAGAATCTCGATTTTTTTCTCGACTCCTGAATAAAAAACCGACGTCATTCTATAAACGTCCCCAGTTTTGAACAATCGAGAGCGTACTTAAAGATCAGAACCAATTAACTCCCTTTTCTTCCATTTTTAACCTCTTAATTAAAACTAGTAGACGTTGCGATGTTTTAACGCACAAAAGAACGGTGAAGTTCAGAGGCACTCGACATATTTTTCGGATTTGATACTCGAAACCTTTGAAAAAGCTTCTTTCGTTGATTTTAGAAGTTCGTTCCGGACAGATTTCCTTCGTCATCAAGTGGCCCTTGAAACTGAAGCGTGGTTACAAATAGTTGTATAATAAAATTATCCCGTATTCTTCTCATTACGGCACGTTTGGGGGACCGAAAAATTATAAAATCCTATAAAAATTCCTAAGAGACGTTTTATTTTCGGAAAAACATTTCAGCTTTAATTTTTGCTTTCTTCTTTTTTTTAAGTGACCTCTGACGTTTTTCACTTTGTCCCAAGGGCGGATCTAGGGGAAGATGTAAAGTGAGGTAATTACCCCACACACCAAGATTTTTTTAACTAATAAACATAAATTATCGAAGAAACGTTACTTTTTACTGTATTTATTTTCTTGTAAAAATGCTGTCCATTTCCTTTTTATACATTATAAGCTGTAGCCTTTTGAAGATGTTTTCAAACAGTTAATTTTTTTTCATCCTTGATTTGCCTCCCCTAAGGACGTAGCCTGGATCCGGCCTTGCTCTGGCCTCCTCGTATTTTTTTTTGCTTTTTCTCCTTTAAACTCGGTCCACTTCCCATCCTATCCTCTGCTCAATCCATTTTAATCTCCGTCCAAACTTTATCACCAATTTTATCCTCGGAAAAGGTTCTTTTTCTAGAATATAGTAACGGTCAACCGCCACTGATAAAGGCCACTCTGTACACAAAATGTTCTTCTGGTTTTTTTCAACCTTTCTACTATTTTTGGAACCGCAATTTATCGCTCGGCATGAGAGGAAAAAATTCATCATTTTTTTTCATAGCTATTCAAAATATTAAAATTTCTCAACTAAAAAATGGTTTCTTTATCTACTTCGCAACTTTACGGAAAAAATACATTTTTTCTCTGCGATGATGACTACAGTGTCAAGCTTTCTTAAAAGGTAATTCATAATTACTGCACTAACGTTTCACGCAACTCTTCTCCCATAATAGGTTATGAGATTTGAGAAAAAGAACCCCCATATCATTTATGATTTCAGTGTATTGAATTCGATGGAGTAAAGTCATGAAGTAGACTTCAAAGCCTTATTTAAAATATTTATATTTTACGAAAAATAAATACGCAAATAAATAACAAAAATATAAAGAAAATGCGGGATTTTTCCTTATTCGATTCATATAACTCGTTACCATAACCAATGTCCGTAAACCTTTCTTAACTATGTATCAGCAAGGAAATACTTAATAATATAAATCAAATTGGCTGTGATCGAAATAAATAGCGAAGTTCTTATAATAAAATAATATTAAAGCAGCATGAAATGCTAAAATATGTTCAACAATATCCTCCTATAGATTGTAACATAATTTATTTACAAGAATCAAAATAAAACGACACAATATTCTTCATGATCAACAGCTAGCCTCTTACTGTAAAGAAATTAGCCGACCAAAATAATTCCAAAGCACACATTATCTTTACAGCAGTTGTCTTCGTGAAAAACTTTCGTTAAAGTAATAACCGCCCCATGGACCGGCATTCTTACGTACTTCCTCCACGGCTTTCTCAATCAAAATACTGCCACCGTTATTGAACAAAAAAATTCATTCTTTAAAATCCTGGAAGGAGAAAAGTTTATTTTTCTTAATTTTATATAAAGAATTTCGACTCCCGAGACACGAAGGAGGAAAGACCATTGGAATCGGTCGCAGAGAAAATTCTCCTCCAAGTTTTCCCGCGTTTCGAATCGTGAGACAGGGAAAAAGGGAGAAACGGGGGGGGAGAGAGAGAGAGAGAGAGAGAGAGAGAGAGAGAGAGAGAGAGAGAGATGACCCGATCCTACAACATTCCTATGAAGTCCATCGGCTTCTAAAAAGTTAGACGTCCATCCCACTGCTCAAACTCTATCCCATTTTCTCCTTCCTCAGAGGAGGATATTCGCCTTTCCCAGAGTCCTTAGGGTGAATGCAGCTCCTCTCTCTCCTTTTTGGGTGCGGGAGAAATAGGAACGACACCGGAAAGGAAAAAACAAAAGGGAGACCGACTTCCAGAGACACAAGGAGAAGTTTCAGATTTTGGAGGGGGTTTAGAAAAGAAGGATGGGCTAGGATACGAAGGGAGAAAGAGTAAAATTTTCGGGATTTCGAAGGAGGTGGATAGAAACGAAAATAATCGTTTTCGGAAAGGGTTTCGTTTATTCTTTTTCTCCTACGCTAAAGAGACGACGGAAAGTGTCCTTTGTCCGAGGAATACATGTCGTGCCGCATCTTTTTTATTTTCAAGCTTCGCATTACAACCTGCCATTTTCCACCTTTCGTATTAAAAATCCTAAGTCTGAAATCATGTGACAGCGCGGAATTATTTCATCGCGAATTAAAAATAAAAACAAGCGTAAAAACGTGAGCGAAATGCGGCGAAGTTGAAAAACAAGCACGTAAGGCGAATTTACCGGAAGGATAGATGGCCATATTGGCAGCTCTGGTGTGTCGATACTATTTCTTAGGGGTAAATAAACTCGCTATGAAATTACGTCGCGGTAGCATCTGCTTACTACATGACCCTTTAAGTTCTATCTTTCGATAAGAAAATCATTAAAACTTGTGAGGATATCTTTCTATGGTTTTGTTAGCGGGAAAGTAACTCTTACGTTGCAGTCGACAATTCCTAAAATGTGACAATGTTTTTACGGTACGTTGTAAGTTATCTAAGGGTTTAAGAAGTTAAATTCTTATATGTTAACGATAAATGCCTAATGTAGACGTTGGGTTCCATTGTCTCCGAAACGTGGAATAAAATTATCATTTTGGAAGGTCTGAAAAGTATGAGTTTCTATCAGTTCTAATCAAATTTTATGTTAGATCCGTAACTTATTTGTACCAGCTTCAGAGTACTCTTCATTATGTTTGCATCTCGACATTAAACTTGCCTAAAATTCAACTCTGATCATCGATATAAAACAAACATCACATATAGACGGCAGTAGTATAGGTGTTGAAACAGACAAACCGATACATGTTAAGTTGTAGGAAAAGTTTATATAGGTAACAGAATCTCACAAATACTGGTTAGAGGAGTTGGTATGTCCCGACACGCTCTCCTCCTCCTCTTTTATACTGAATGTTTCGCCACAGGTCATTTACACCTCAAGATTACAGTATTGAAAACTCTTGCCCAGCGCATAAAAATTAACTTTCGAAAAAACTCGCTATCTTTTTTCTACCGTAACGTAAAACTTCATTAAAAGTGATTTTAATTTAAGGGTAACCGAGATAAAATAAATTTCGAGGAAGAGCCTAGATTATGGCTCTGAATATTCTTTTTTATTATCAGTTTTCGTGTTTAGTAGTATATGAAACTAGCAAAATGCTGATAAAAATGGCAAAATGTTACACTCATGAGCCATCCATTCAACTTTTTTAAATGGAGAATCACTTCAGCGTCGGAAACCGTACGCCCGTCCCGAATTCCATTCTAGATCGTTTATTCTTTTGAATAAGGACAGACCTACGACACTAGGCCGCGATGTAAACAACAGTAAGACATACTAGTTTATACGGAAAAAATAACAAAAACATGGTGTTTTCTTCTTGTAATGGGATTCTTCGCCGGGTCGATGACCCTTACACCTCGTAGCATCGAAAAATACAATGGGATATTCTTTTCCTGTCTTGTGCAGAGTACGAAACTTTCAAAGATCACAGCGCCGAGCCACGTCGTAAACTTTTTATGAATAATTTGGAGCGTAACAAAGTTCGGGATGCATTCTCTCTAGAGGCAGCATCATCCAACGTAACATCATACGATGAATCACCTTCACGGCGAGAAGTATCAATGACCTTATAGCAACGTCTAAAAACATCAAGGAATCGAGTCTAACCCCCAATACATATTGTAATCGCTTCCTACATCTTACTATTTTTTGGAAAAAAAACGTTTTCTAGCATTGCAACATGTTTTAAATTCACTTGTCAATGTTTCACCTACAATCGGATACTACTACTCCCCTTAGAGAAAAATACTAATAACTAGGTGTTTCAGAATGATTACTTTGAAAAATGACTTTTAAAAGTAAGGCTAAAATCGTTAAGGGAAAAAATGAACAAAGTTATATAATTTTTTGAGAATACCTCCTAAATTCGAGAAAGGATCACCGAAATCGCCTTTTGGCTGATACCAATGCTGAACCAGAGAGGAAACAACCACATCTAATGAGTGCATACATGCAAGGCAGAGGCGTTTTTCCATTATGTAATCACTAGTGTAATTAGTGATAATTGAATATTAGTTTACTACAATTACCGTCGCACTACTTGCCGTCATCAAGGCATTGTTTAAACTTCAGAAGAGCGCCAAAATGTCTTGAATATGTGAACAGATGCGGCGGAAGTTTATAATCCCAGCCAATCACACGCAATTACACAAAACCGGCAACAATGCAAATCACCTCGACGACCAGAGATTTTCACCTAAAAATACTTCAAATTTTGACGTTAAAAACTAATTTGCGAACCGATTTGACGCGTATTTGAAAATCGACGGCAGAAAAATAACATTTTGTTCTTTTAGACGTTCGCTGTTTCAATTCTCGAACTCAAACGATGATTCTAAATAATAATAATAAGCAAATGATTAACGTGCTACACTCGTCCCCGTGTTAATCAAAATTTAAAGGCGTCGTTGACAAGTAATTGCTGAAAGTTTTATCGAAAAATAATTGCAAGTTTTTTGAGTTATAAACGTTTTTGTTATTCACACAGTCCATCGACTGTATCGTGACAGGATAACCTATCTTATTATACGATAAGATGATAAAATATTACGACAGGTAGATATTAAATAACTAACTCTTCATTACTTAAAAGCCATGTTTGATATGCCTACGAGATAGGACGGAAAGTTCATTTTTTTGTTCATTACTTTTACTTTCTCATATACGAAGTATACTGAGAAAGTATTGTAACCGCAAAAAATTCGACCTCGAGATTTTTACGGAAATATGCGTTTTAGGTGTAGCTGATTATGAGTCTGAGAAAGTGATTTTCGCAATGCCGTCTGTCTGTTAGTGGCTCTAGAGCCTAAACGGTTGAGCAAAAATTAATTAAATCTCGTACTTAGACAATGTATCACTCAGAATAAGAGCTAAGAAGAAATGGTTGACATTCCTCAATAATTAAGGGAACTTTATTCTAGGTAACTTTAACAACAATTTGATTTTCTCGAAAACGGCTCTAACGATTTTGATCAAATTTCGTACAGTTACTCGAGTTTACGTCTTCAATGCTACTACAAAGTTCATATTTCTCAAAAAATGAATATAAGGCTAGTTTATTCTAGGCAATTTTAAGAATAATTTGATTTTCTCAAAAACGGCTATAACGATTTTGATCAAATTTCGTTCCGTTACTTGAGTATACGTCTCCAATAATACTACATATTTCATTTTTCTCGATGAATGAATATAAGGCTATTTTATTCTTGGCAACTTTAACAAAAATAGGATTTTCAAAAAACCGGCTGATACGATTTTCATTTTCTAAAGATAACTAAACAACGCATTAGTATATGAGAGTTTGTACAATGTATGTTGTACCGATTTTTTACTACTATTGGATACATTGTTTTCCTATACATATTTAAAAATTCTATTTCTGGTGTATTCTGATCATACATTGTGTGTTACGAAATAAAACAAATTCCGTTCGGCAAATTAACAAGCTTATTTGGATTTCACGATTAAAAATTAAAAAGACCCGCGCAACATATAGGAAAAGAATTACCCTTTCATAACTCCGCTCTTTAAGTTCGTTCAAGAGATTTTTCATTCATTATCCTCTTTGCGAATACTGCATTAAAAATTTGTACTGCAAAAGTTCTTTAATAGCGCCATCAAGCGAAGTTTTCACGTGCTATACAATGGCATTAGGTCAAGTTCATGGTATCTCTTATAAATCCTATAAGAACATGTTTCACAGGCGAATTTTGCTCCATTAAAAAATTATCGGGTAATTACGAGAAACAACGTACACGGGCATTTCAGTTAATTGCATCATTGAATTATTTTTAGTTATTTTTTTTACCATTAAAAAGTCCTATTTAGGAGTTTATCTCATATTTGTTTAATGGTGAATTTCGTCGTTTTGAACATGATAAGATTGCAGCATATTTTTAGTACGTGAACAGAGAACACATTGAATGCATTTCGCTCAAATTGATAGTAAAGGTTAATATGAATCATTTATTTATATTACCTATTTCGCCTTTCTTAAATACTCAAAGCAATAACATTATGTTATTTGATACTTGTAAATTTTAATACTTAATTTCCTAATTGCTAAAATATTCCATCTGGTACATAAGCTTACGCAATTTTCAGAACGTTTTCATTGTAGGTATACGTTAAAAGTATCTGGCAAATTATCATTTCCTTCAAAATAGAAAAATAATTATTAAACTCAAATACAAACTTTTCATTGTATCTAAAATCATATATTTTTTACAACTCAGCAGCGTTCAACCGTGCTGCTGTATTTATTTCTAGGACTACGAGTTAGAAATATTTCAAGTGGCCAAAAAAACGTGTTTCGCTGCAGTAGGAAATTGATGTTCTATCTTACGAAAGTTGCAACCTTCTACAACATGGGTGGCCAACCTGCGGCACGCGTGCCACTAGTGGCACGCGAAGCTCTTGTCATTGGCACGCCTCCCCATTTTGAAAAAAATATAATAGAATGTATAGAAATAAATTGAAAATGTCAACATTAACATTCTAGGTTCTACAATGTTGTTCTTTGACAACAGACTGGGTGTTGTGTCTGCGTGCGGCTACTTTAATCCCATGAAATGAGAACGTATTATAAGAAAATTGTGTACACAAACTAGTTACTGTTTTCAAGACTGAGTTGGACCTCTCTTGCTTTCCAGGTAGTTGTCTAAACCTCTCTTTTTCGTATTGAAATGGGGCGTGCGTTTATTTAACTTTTTTTACCATTTTTGATTGGGATAATGTCAATGTCAAACTTTAAACCAGCAACCGCAAGAGACAGAGGCGGGTCCATCTTCTCAGCAGGAATCGTGACTGATTCACCGTCTCCTCTACTAACAACATGAAAACGGAGGAGTAGAGCCTCAGTAATAACATTTTATTAATTTATATTAATAATCAATTAAAACTGTACATTCAGTATGTTATTAGTTCATATGTTTCGAAAGCAGTTGATAAACTTCTTAAAATTTCATTTCACTCTTGCCGGAAATCTTGGTTTAGTATATCGTATTCATTTTTAGGCGCGTTTCGCTTACAGCGTGAGCGCCTATTATCGTCGGTCGGTCCGTCCGTCTGTCCGTCCGTCTGTCCGCATGTTCGTTCTCGGCTTCAATCAAATATAATAAGAAAATCGCAAAAATGATTCACGTACGCCAATCAGGGGTACCACTTTACTGGGGACAAAAAATTAAATTTTCATCGTATCTCGTAAAATATTGCTCATATCAAAATATTTTTCAAATAAAAGTTGTTGAACTGGTAAAGTAGAGTATTTCCTTTCATATACATTTTTATCGTAGCCATTATCGAGAAAATCAAACGAGAAAGTCTTATATCGAGTTGAACTTAGAAAATTTCTTGCATGGTTACTTCCTTGTTGCTAACATAAACAATCTCCCAAACAAACGTTTAATTTCCTTACGTGTGCATGTAATATTATTAAATAGGAAGAAAATGGACTATTTATGAAGAAGAAAAGAACTTTAAAACGCTATTTCCCTTACGTACAGGTATATAATTGCTTTCTAATACTCCATTGCACGAAACGCGCCCATTTGTGATACGTTGTACACTTTCCTAACTTGTTTATAGTATTAATGATCTTAAAAAACTTCCAACCCGCATTCAAGAGGACCACAGACAATTCCATCTTCGAAACAAGTACATAAAATGGACGCTTCCCTCCGTGTTGCCCCTGCCATCTAGACTAACACTAATGCAAAAATATTAGGTGGCACGCGACACATTTTCAGCATAATATGTGGCACCTTACAGAAAAAGTTGGCCACCCCTGTCCTACAACAACCTAGTCTCTTGGAGAAAAACGCACTAAGAAAAGAAAGAAATATATTCATTCTATGTTGCACCCCCTCCAAATTCAAGAACCCGCAAAAACATCCGCGTGGACCCGACTTTCAGGGTAATAAATACGCAATTGTTGAAGTAAAAGAGTTAGATACCATTGTGTAAAAATTTAACACTAAAATTTAATTTAATTTCTATAGGTCAAATAGGTTCGATGACAGAAGTTCAGCCCTGTTTAATTGCGGTAATAAAGTAGTATGGTGAAGGTATTCTCCATAATCTTCTAAATTTAATCAGATCACACCCATGAAAAGAATTAACCAATTTCTCTTTGGGAAAGATGTACTCTCCAGAGAAAACAATATATGTCCGTTCATTTAAACATCCTAGACTGAAAAATAAAAATAAAGTTACGTTGTATACGTTTAATTTTCCGTGAACCACGTTCAACAACATTTTCAAAGGGAGCTCAACAAATCCTTCTCTCTCTTTATCTTGGCGTTGCACTGAATAAGAGCTTGAATAATAATGACGTCCCACGTTTGTCAATTATTACAAGATACCGGGTCATATTCTACATGAAATGGAGCCAAAATTGGGCCATGCTTAACTAACGACCGTTTAATTTTCTTTTTAATCGTCTCATAAAGCTCCTCCCGCTCTCTGAATTTCGAACAGAGAATCAATACGAGACGGCAACGTAAAAAACAGGAGAATCTTTAATAAAAATCTGATGTGGCCAGCATATGACTTCCTCCATATTTGGGGTATAGATATTTAAATTATTATGTATAGCATTATAAGGCAAAATTATTATTTCGTATCGTAAAAGAATACAGTCGTACTTATTGCCGTAAATTAGGTATATTTTGAATATGTTTACAGAATTCACCGCTACATGGAGGTGGCGCTGTATACTGGAAATTAAGAAAATGTTGAATATCTCCGAAATGGATGGTTCTACGAAAATTTGTTTCAAACAAAGCTTGGAATAAATATTATTCTCTACAACTTTGGTCCTCACGAAGATGACCAATTACGACGTTTTTAAGATATTTGACGGAAACCGAAAAAACCGATTATTTTTTATAAATAATTCCTAAACAATAACTGATAGGGAAAATTGTTTCAAATGAAAGTTGTAGTAAGTAACATTCTCTATAACATTTGTATAGAATTGTATATACAATAATGATGTTTTAACGGATAAATATCGCAAAAACCGAATCGGGTTTCGAATAAACCTCGACTTCCGGTTAACCGTTATTGTTCAAAAACTAATCAGTTCTTTGTACTCATGCTGAAGTGTTATATATGAAATTTGGTATTAATATGACAGGTACTTTTTGAGTTAGAGCGTCCACAATCACATCCATCCATCCATCCACACACACGCGCACACACATCATTCCGAAAATAGTCGAAACGTGTTCTAGGGACCTAAAAACGTGTATTTTCGTTGAAAGCTCGAAGTCGATTTTTTTCGTGATCACAATACTTACCCCATACTATGTATGGAGAAAATAAAAACGCTATTTCGAAAACTGTACCCCCTTTCCTATCATCCACCTTTCTCCTTCTATATATAAGCGTTGACGTCTTAGGAGCCCGAAAGAGAAAGAGAGGAAGAGGAGAAAGAAGAGAAGGATAAGAAATGGAACCTTCGATAAGGGCCAACGAGGTTAGTCTTCAAGGGTTTCTGGGTCTACTCTTTACTAATTCGGTTTCGGGAGTGTTGCCAAATGGGTTTGTCATTAAGCCGGTGTTGGGTCTCTCTTGCGAGGGAGGACGTCGGAAAAGAGGGGGAGTGAAGGAGGCGTGGGAGGAAGAACTGCAGGAAAGCGTGGGATAGATGGAGTTTGCGACGCTGGATTGTTCCGCGCAACGGTTAACATGCTGAAAATGGCTCGCGGGTACCAGAAACCATTCGATCGTCATGGATATCATGATGCACTCGAATCAGCAGACACTCTCGAGTATCACTGCGACGACTGTGTTTCTGAATTGGACAAGTTCCACCATCGAGCTCGGGGGGACTATATACTACTGAAAGATTTTTTTATATCCATTTCGCTAAGCCGGATTGCGTCGAGTCCGATGTTGTTTTGAAGCCCACAACTCGAAACGATAAGAGAACGAGTCGGAGGGCTCTTCCGATGAAGATCTGATGTTTATTCCTGAGAGCATTATATTGACCGGGATATTCCGATGGAGCGTTTCTCGATTAACGTGCCTTTAACGGTCGAGGACTGAGTAAACCACAGCTTTAAAAAATTGGGCTATTAATATTTCAATATAGTTGTTCAAATTTAACGTTAAGACATTTTATTAATTTTATGTATTATTCAAATGCTTCTAAAATTGCATGTGTCGTTTTTATTAAAATCGACACAATATAGTAATCTCCATAAAAAAAACCTCGAAGAATATATGAAAACAACGTGTTTTTGATTGGCATTGGCAGAAAAGGTGTGTGCGTAATAGTTTATGCAAAACGTGCGGAATTCTCCTAAAAAGGAGCCGTCATCAATGGAGATTCACAGATGGCGAGTTATGATTAGGATCACCACTGACGACGGCTACTTTGTAGGAGAAATATGAATGTTCTGCATAAACAAAGTATCCGCCACCATTGGAGATTCACTGATAACGGGTTATGAGTAGAATCACCACTGACGACGGCTAATTCGTAGGAGAAATGCACATGTTCTTGATATACGTTTCATGTATGTTAGACATATTTGTTCTGTCGATTTTATTTTAGCCATAAAGCGAGCATGATAATTCTCGACTGAACCATTTTGATTTCACCAGAGCCAAAAGATTAAATCTATATGTTTATGTTAAAATATCCATTTAAAAACTTGATACAAAGGAGCCTTAATCAGTGGAAATTCACCGATATAATAATAATTCCAATTCTAAACTTTCGTCAAATAAAAATTGTTCGATAGTGAATGATCGATCTCGCCTTATGGCTACAAATCATATTGACCCAACAAAATATACTGAACATTCCCTAGAGACGCAGTCACTCGCTCTTACGAAGGTAAAAAAATCTGATGTGGCCAACACATGACTCTCTCCATATTTGGCGTATAGATATTTAATTATTATGAATAGCATTATACTGTATACTGGAAATTAAGAAAAAGCAAAATATCTCCGAAATGGATGCTTCTACGAAAATTTGTTTCAAACAAATCTTGGAAGAATTATTATTCTCTACAACTTTGGTCCTCACGAAGATGACCAATTACGACGTTTTTAAGATGTTTGACGGAAACCGAAAAAACCGATTATTTTTTATAAATAATTCCTAAACAATAACTGATAGGGAAAATTCTTTCAAATGAATGTTGTAGGAAATTACATTTTCTATAACATTTGTATAGAATTGTATATACAATAATGATGTTTAACGGAGAAATATCGCAAAAACCGAATCGGGTTTCGAATAAACCTCGACTTCCGGTTAACCGTTATTGTCCAAAAACTAATCAGTTCTTTGTGCTCATGCTGAAGTGTTATATATGAAATTTGGTATTAATATGACAGGTACTTTTTGAGTTAGAGCGCCCATAATCACATTCATACATACATACATCCATACACACACACACACACACATCATTCCGAAAATAGTCTAAACGTGTTCTATGGACCTAAAAACGTGTAATTCCGTTGAAATCTCGAAGTCGATTTTTTTCGTGATCACAATACTTTCCCATTACTACGCATGGAGAAAGTAAAAAATAACTACATCACCAGATACTAAACGACGTTCCACAACAGATCCTAAGCAGTTCTAGAGTAACCTCTCACGTATCCTCTTCTAGCGAAGAACCTAACCAGGTTACCGCGATCCTCGCCCAAAATCGACTCCTATTTCGTGGGGTTGCTTCCTAGTACATGATTACATCATCTCTCGAACGTCTTCGCGTTGCGATAGCACGTTCATTCCCTTCCTATCCATCCCGGCGAACGAAAACAAAATAAATAAACAAAGGAGAGACCGGAAAAAATTGGAAAAACAAAAAAGGACGGACCTGAGACCGCGTTTGAAATACGCCTTAAGGCTTCCGCGGTTTCGTGTTCTCTTCCCAGCTTCCGCCGTCGGCGGAGGAAAACAACGAATTCCTCCTGTTTTTCCTCCTCTTCCCCAGTATCCTTTGAAAGGCTTTTTCTTCTGCCATAGATAACAAAGGAAGAGAGAGAGAAAGAGATGCAACAAGAGCAATATCCGTTCCTTTCCCCGCCGAAGTGGGAACAGAGAGCAAACACGCTAACAAAAATGGACGGAGGAAATTGCGAGCAATTTCCTCAAAGGAACCTTCTATTCCATCCATTTTACCTTCCCGATCATGGAATTTTGTTTGTTTTATTTATTTATTCACTTCGAAGTTAAACAAATAAAAAAACACACTTCGAATCAAAAGTCAACCCCCCTCCGAGCTTAATTAACGCGGCGGGAAAATTAATAATGATTTTTGTAAAAAAAATCTTTTGAGAGAATGCATTCGTTTCACCGGAGTAAACCGCAAGGGGTACCACGACAGACGAGATTCGCTCTTAAACTCGAGTGATTTATGAAGTTACGTTTCGCATATTAATTAAGCTTCCTCGTTAGCAAAAACGCCAGGAAACGTGGAGGAAACAAGGTTCCTGTTTCCGCTTCAACGGGATCGCTTTTGTCGATGATTTGTTTTAGTAAAAATCGTCCAATCCGTAAAGAGCTCGGGAAATAAACAGGATACGTAAAAAAAAGTTTATTAAAAAGTACCAGGAGTTAATTATGCTCGAACACATAAATTAACTCGAACGCAAGACGCCAGATAAATTTCAAACGCAGAACTGTTCGTTATTAAATCGAAATTTCATAACAATCTACGTTGTTGAATAGGCTATATACAGCATCTATTGGTATACAGAAAAATGTAATATTTTTTTTTATTTTTCTTGCATGATTCGGTTATCGCGGACTCAATTAACAAGAAAAATTCTTGGAGTACCTGTTGACGAGGGTATTCTGTATATGTAAACTGATCTATTGCAGATGTTTAACGAAAAAAATGGAAGAAAATGTTAGCAAATGTTTTAAGCTAATTATGATATAAGCAGTAAAGAAAATAACACACTGTCTTTCTACAATTTCCTCTCCTTCAATTCTCGTGCAAATTCCCCGATGAGCGGTTTAATTATTAATTTCGTATCGCCCAGATTTAAAGCATAAACCTTAACACTGCGGCATATATTATCCCACTCGATCAAATCGATATGATTGCGAAAATCTTAAATGTGAACGGTTGTAGATTAATTCATCCTTTTGGGTTAAATAAAATCTAAAAATCGTGAAATGGTAGAACAAATTAAAAATCCCATTCTCGAAATTGTGAAAATGTCAGTTTTGTACGATTTTAATAATTTTTGGGGTATTGTAAACCTATTTAAATAATTCCAGTAAGAATAATGTGCCTCATTCCTTTAGTCGCGCTTACCAAGAATCAAATCCGACCTCAATTCTAACCTAAATAAAAGTGCTATTATATAACATACTTCACCGCCCCAAGGAATTTTACAGGGAAAATTAGCGATGCTGGACATAAACCTGGACAATTTTCAGTAAATTTAAGAAATAGTCACATAATTTAAATAGAGGTTCGACAAAAAGGATATCGTCTCGTTGGAAGTTACTAAGGATTCAGTGGGCCACATCAGAATTAACATATTAAGTTACCTAGAGATTCTGCAGTTTAAGTGCCAACCGAGTCTGCGCAATTTTTAGCGTTAAATTTTCAATGTTCACGGTTTTATGCTCATAGTTTCAATATAAAATGAGAAATTAATTACCTGCGTTAATTTTTAAGGATGGATTTTTCAAAATAAATTCGCGGGCCGTATTAAATGTTCTCTATGGTGGAATGCAGCCCAATTGCTGTAGATAGTAGACCCGATTTTAGTAAATAAAATCTGAAATGATCAGCACAAGAACAACTCATCGAAGATAAGCGGTCACAGGATAAAAATGCTTTAATATAAGATAAAATACGGTTATATATCGCAACAAGATTAGTATGAAAGTGGCTATATAATATTTCTTTTCGTTTTGGTTCCATATAATAGTTCAAAATTATAATCTAAATCTTAAGCGGTTAAAAATAATCTTTACCGTGCGCTGTATTTGAGTTTTGAGATGACGCGTATCCTTTCCCGCATACACATAAGATCAACCTGATACAAATGAAGCATAACACCCCTTTTCGCATTGTTTGGAGAGCAATTTAGTGCCATTTCAAATCGATAAACGCTTCGAATCGCATTCAAACCCCCCCTCCCCCCTTGTCCCATTATATAGAGGCCGCTGCGGACATCCTCCCCACCTGCGGGAATTGAATAACTATCACACGGTCAAGTACCCACGAAGGAGAAAACAAGAGTGAAGGGAAGTAGAGTGGGGGAAAGGGTAAATAGAGAGAGAGAGAGGGTTCATTATGCCGCGGCTCCCTCTCCTAAATGCCTCACAATCACCCTCTTCCCCACATTCCTCCCCATCCACCGACAGGACCGCCCCTAATTTTCATTCGGAGACTTCATTAGCAACTAATTGTTACCGTTAGGTTGGAGATCTGTAAGGGAGTGAGAGGTAAGAGATAAAGAGGGAATGCGGAAGTGAGAGAGGAGGTGACTGAAGAACCTCCGTGCTCCACTGACCTCAATCTTCTTCTTCATGGGGAGAAGGTGGGAGTGGGGAAAGGTGTGTAGGAGAGTGGAGGGGAGGAGAGAGAGTGGAGAGAGAGAGAGAGGAGATGGGAAAGAGGAGAGGGGAGAGAAGGGTGGAGGTATAGGAGGGGAGAAGGGAAGGAGGGATAAGGGAGGATGAAGAGAAAGGGGAGGAGGAAGGACTGGAAAGAAGGAAGAGGAAGGATGGGAAGGAAAGAGAGGTGGGTAGAAAGAGGGAGAAGAGAAGCAGGAGAGAGGATTGGGGGAGGAGGATGAGAAGGGGGAGAAAGGATGGAGGAAGGACGGGGAGAATGACGGGTAGGGGTGTAGAAAATAGGAAGGGGAGGATGAGGAGGGGGAGAGGGAAGAGGGAGTGGGAGAGGAAAATGGTGAGAAGAAGAGGGTGCAACGAACCCTAATTTTCGATGCACGAACTCCAACTGATGTGCTAAGAGGATTATGGAATTAAAGCCATACGCCACCTTCAGTGTAACGGCATTTTACATAGATAAGACAATTAGCACGTACAGTTTTAACAGTATGAGAAACAATAATGAGACGGCACCTTGTCTCATGTTCAAAGTCAGTAATATTACATAAGGTACAGTTAAAATAAAGTCTTCAAACTGCTTGGTACATTACAGCACACGCGAAACACAAATCATGCGCTCCCAGGAAAACTGGATGTTAAACCAGCGTTCTCTCACACGTCTATATCTCGTGCGCTGCCATTCTCTGTCTGTCTCGCAGCGGAAGCACCTCGCCCGGAGCACGTGATCACGTGACGTCGGCAAGGAAAGGCTTTTAGCGGAGGGGATGGAAATAACGTCAGGTGGGCCTTTCAAAAAGGTGTCTGGAAAACCTTGTATTGGTTACCTCTTATGGGATATTACATAGAGAAAGGAAAGGGGAAAAGTTAGGAAAAGGGGGGATATTTGGCAGCGTGGTAATGTCCAAGCACAGCGGCGATAATACGAATACTTATGGTATAAGTGCGTAACAGGAGAAAAATCGCTACAGGGGAGAGGGGGATGAGAAGGGAGAGAAAGAGGTCGAGGGAAGGGGGGGGGGAGATAGAAGAAAGCAAATGTTTGGACACAAAGTCGGATACAGCCCTCGCAAGGGTAGAAGGGAGAGTGAGAGAAAGGAGGAAAAACGCAAAGGAGGGAAGCAAAATCCCATGGGGGAGGCAATGCAAGGAGGAAAATCGTAAGATGAGATAGTGACCCTAACGAAACAGTTTTCTCTGTTCCAACCGACCTCCCTTGGGGCGGATTGAGATGTAAATTTCAGCCGTAGTAGTAGCCGAGAGAGAGGTGTGTGCCGAAGGGTCTGAGGGTGGTAGAGTAAGGTCAGGCGGAGGTGGAATAATAAGAGGGAGGGGGGTAAGGAGGTCGGTACGGGTTTGAGCATGCATGCACACGGCAACTATAGGTTCTCACACGAGTGGGCGAGCAAATGGTGCGTCGTGGGAGGAAGTCGTCTATCGAACCACGGTCCTCCCTCCTCCTCCCCGCCCTTTACCTCCTGACTTCCCATCCTCCCCTGTTCCGACCGTCCTTCAACAGTGTGGTCTCCCTCCGCCTACTATCCTAAACTCCCACGGCCGACCCTCACCTCGTGCGGTGGCCGAGGGGGTACTGTGTAGCCAAAGGCGCGTCCCGCAGAAGCGCCGCCCATTAACCGAGCAATTTGCTTTGAGAGGGGTTAAAGACGGAGGGAATTTTAAAATACGTCCATTTAAAGCCATGGGCTTGAGCGAAGGGAATCGAATAAAAATCAACGCCTCCGTAATAATAAATCTTAACCTAACTTAATCTTCTTTCGGTACAATTTTGTCTAACTTTATTTTCTCTAATTCGGTCCGCTATTTTAATATTCGCTAGCAACCGCCAATTTATTTATTCTCGCTTTTCTTCATTATGGTTTTTCATAAACATAATTTACCAACAAATTCTACTCTTTTACAACGGAAATTACGTCACTGAAACTTGAAAAATCGTCTTTTATGCCCATTATTTGTTTACTTAATTTGCCATTGTTGTAGTTAAATGGATAAAGCTTCAACCTCGCCTATTTTAGTATAAATAACGAAGAAATATAGAGAAGTATTGAACGTGATTTTACGATTATGAGAGTCTGAAATTTTCTTTTATTATAATTCCCAATGTATCAATTTTGTGTATATTTCTCCATCCAATTTACTTTGATTTACATTATATGAACCTGTAAACAGTCAAAGCCGGTAGCGCGGAAAAGAGAAGCGGGTAATTGAAATGTCCAAAAGTTTAATTTGATTAATGAATGTGAACATTTAGGAGGAAATAACTTCTCAGAAAAAAAATTTAAATTATAAGGATTCATCAAACATTTTCACTCGTTTTCTTTGCTTAAAAATGATCACAATTTCAGTTTTAATGCTGCACAAACGCAAAAAAACAAATTTGTATTATAAACGTTTAATCAAGGGACGCAAAAATAATTGATCGACCTTCCTAACCGACGCGCAATTAAATTATTGGAACCTAAAATAATGAGGAGTGCATTTCTCGTTTAATCCCACCATTTACTAATCAATTAACTTGAAACGCAACGGTATAAAAAAGGTCCAAAAATCTAACAAGCCATTAAATCCCTATTATGCCTTCAATTTGACCACAAAACATTTCGGTGTGCTACTTTAAAACAACACAGTTACGGAGCAAGGATCGAGTTTTTGACAGGATTGCGATAAACCAAATCCGAGGATTAATGGTGACCCTCGCAGCTGCTGCCATAATTTCAAGACGGGACTTCGAAGCCGTTCGGAATTCAATTTCGTTTAAATTACAATAAACTTGTTACTTACGACCGGCTTCCTGTGCAATTGCTTTTCTAAAAGAATCCAGAAAGAGATATTTCAGAATCTGCTAAATCTGCAGATTTACTAAAGAATAAAAAAACGAACGGTTTATAAACTGTTATATGCTCAGTAATTGTACAAAAGGACGAGTCTTATATAAAAACTATATAATAATCCATTAACCATAGTTACGTAAACCAAAAACATCCTTGCTTATTCTTACGACTGAATAGCATGATATAGATCTATTGATTTACATAATTCCTTTAAATTTCGATCATGAGCTAGAAAGAAGTATCCAAGATGATAAAAAAAACTAACATAAGGAACAGGAACAAATTACATTTAATCCCACATTATTAGACTCCACAGCGCTCGATTATTCATAATACGGCAAAAACGATAAAAATGAAACTTCGAATCATTCTTTTAAAAATTGTTGCTGCTATCCATTTTCTCGTAAATGAAAACTATTGCAGAAACTTGCAGAAATGCTTAACGGAAAACTGGATAGTATACGTTTCTCTTAAATAAGCTTGTGGATTTACCACTCTTTAAGAGCTGCCACCTTTATTCGTTTGCTTTTATTAATGGGATGGATGGAGAAAGATCTAAGCGCCGATTTTATCATCGTAATTTATTATTAACGAAGGGCGAAAAAGAGGTATTCTGTCGATTCTAAAAACTTCCAAACTTGCTCATCAAGGTATAATATGGAATCAATGCTGTTGTCAAAAAATGAATCAAGACGTGTTTGATGAGTCGACAAATATTTAACAAAGTTCTAAGATGGCGCAGCGGAAGGATAGGATTCAATTTTAATTCATCCCCAAAGACCTTGAAGGTTACATCATAATGGTAATGTTTCAGAGCAGTGGTGCCCAAACTACGGCCCGCGGGCCACATACGGCCCACCGAGTGACTCCATCCGGCCCGCCATGAGTTTAACAATTAAGGGACACAGTGTAACATAAAATAAAAATAGAATATTATAAAGAGGAATACATTTTGTGTTTATCTCTTTACTCCATTATCAAGTAAACACATTTAAAACAAATCAGATAATTTCGACTCAAAACTAAATCCTTAATTTCCTTAAGTTATTCTTAAACTGTATTTTCGACTGGGTGTGACCCGCGAAGATGACGAACCTGAGCTATGTGGCCCGCGATGAGTGCAGCAATGGCTTATGTGGCCCTTGGACCGAAAAGTTTGGGCACCGCTGTTTTAGAGGATAAAATTTCTAAGTGGATGTCATGATTTATTGTCTGTCACATATGTTATAAATAATTTCTTATAAGTAGGTTCTATGATTGATTATCTCGAATTATTATACTCAAGAATTTGAAAAGTTTTTTTAATAATAAAAATGGTACAATTTATTGTCGGAAACGATGATCGGATCTTTGACTTAAACCTTCAAATAATAAATTAGAAATTTACAAAAAATTTCTAAAATCAAAAAATCTTTTTCCATCCCATCTCATCGGACGAGAAGAATCTCCATCTCCCATTAAATTGTAACCGTGTTTTAAGAAAGTCTTACAGCGTTCAAACTTTCCTCAAAACTTTAGACTTTCTCTACGAGAACGGAAAATATTTATAATCCAGATTAAGAAATTCGAATAAATTATTAATTTTCCAAAACCTATCCATCACAAAAAAGGTTTTATAAAAGTATATAAATAAATGAAATGTTGATTGAACAGAGGCAGACTTGAAGACATACAAATGGTTAAATAAGCAAAACATTTGTTCTCTTAAGACAGGACAGAATTTACTATAACTACTCTTGAAATACTATAGGTACCTACTCATCCGTTTATCAAGGTTTTCAAATATCATTTGTTCTTACAACAAAAAAAATCGGAAGTAAGAATTTCTATTTAAATCGCCTAGAAAAAAAGTCCAAGTAACTTTCCAAGAATATTTTTCAAGACATTTTTTTCGCTTATGCAACGATAACTTCACTCAGGAAGGATAAATGTCATCAAAAACTCATTTCAAAGTTAAATACTTTAACAAAAGGTATCGCAAATATTGTCATCATAAAACGGAAATTCTTCTTTAACTATCAAATTGTTTCCTGGAAATTACGAGTTTCCTTCATAAGGAAAACGTTAAAAAAAATTACCTCATCACCTTCATAAATGAACAAATACCCTTGAGAGTGAAATTTTCCGTCAAAAAAGGACAACTATAAAGAAAAATATGAATAAGTACGGGAAAGTATTCCGTTAAAAATGTATCTATAATTTGCATCCGCAAAATAAAACTTTCACAGCGGGAAACTTTTAAGTTAAAAGCTGTTTTTCGACCATTTCTTTGGGCGTATCTTGTACATTCTAATATAGTTTTAAAATAATTTAGCCTCAATACATATATAATCCATTTCAAACCATTTAATTTACATTGTTCTCAAAATTTCTATCTTCTAATATACGCATTTAGTTTAATGGCGATATAGTAGATAACCGGATAAATTCAAAGGGAGAGAAATTATAAACATTTTAAAATGAATATGTTTTCTGTTTTAAAGACCAATTCTGACTTTCAAAGAGAATGCAATGGCAGAGTTGCTCGAAGCCAATTTGGTACATAGGTAATAGGTACATAAATAGATAAAAATTTTAATTAAACCACTAAACGAAGAAACCTGACAGTTTTGCGTTAGTTGTGAATTCTCAAAGAAAACTATCTCATTCCAAGTTTTTGCCTTTAAATTAAATTAAGATAATGGAGATGAAGCTATCTTTCTTGAATGTTAACGTAATGAAAGACGGATTACCAAAGGAATTGTTCAGAATATCATTAAGATCTCAAGAGTTAAATTTTTAATAATTTTCCACGATTAAACAAACGAAAAATTGAGAGAGTAAGGGGATACTAAACAAACGAAAAATTGAGAGAGTAAGACCTATATAGGGGATACTACATGAGTTAATATGAAAATATCCTGCATCGCTACATCTCTAGATTAATTTAAGAAAAATTTAAAATTAAAAAATATTGGACTAATTGAAACCCTAATATAATTAAATTTAATTTGTTAATGGTAATTAAAATGTAGAAAAAATGTTTCATTATGGCAATAAAATTATCTAGAAAAGAAGAACGAATAACTGAGTACTCTGAAACTTTAATAAACATTTCTATTCTCTACGCAAATATATGAAGACAGCACGAAAACTTTGAACTTAAATTGGTAGAATTATCACAAAACTCGTAAGTACGTACTTGCACGTTTAAAGGCAACAAAATCATGTGATAAAATATTTAATCCAGGTGAGGTACAGGAGATACATTTTTATATGCCTAACTTTTAAACGATTTAATACATTTTTAACATAAACACTTCAAAGTTTCCTTAATGGAATAAAACAACTTTTTGAGATTATATTATTTTCTCTTCAGATCTTTCGTTTACAGCGGAGGGAACGTCTGCCTCCTCTCGGTGTGTGGATATGAATGTACCTCTAATGATACTTCACTTTATTCTGAATTCCTCCTTATAATTATTAAGTTAAATATTATACCGTTTCCTCATCTTATATATTTTACATCGCAATAATGCTAAAATATTGTTTACACGATGACATTAAGAGCTGTTTCAACATGAACCAATTTCATAAAGTTACGCTAGAATTTCGATCAATATACAAAAGTTATTCTTTTTTTTCTGTAATTAATAATCGTTCTACATATTATACGATACCCATCCATGAAGTATAAAATTATTTAACTACTGTATTTTGTCATTTTTTGGTCAAACCTGCAGATTTTTTAGGGTCGGAGATCAGAAACTTTTATTAATAATCGATTTAAATAGTTTCTAATTAACTTTCGAACGAATCCGCGAGTTATTCTCCTGCGATCCCGCACCTGTATCGGAAAAGATAAATTAAGAGTCTGGAAACCGAGCACCGACGTGACCACTATCTCTCCTGGAACGAGTGCCATTAAAGGACCTTTTCCGAAAGCGAACAACTTGCCTTTAGCGCTCGGCCAAACTCGTGTTCAGGGTTTTACACGGGTCAAAAACTTCTCCCGAACCGAAGTTTAATCTCGAAACTAATGCGAGCAAAACCAGGGAATCGCACGCGCGCCGCCAAGTCGGGCGGAACATATAAACAACAATAAAATCCGGAGGATTTCCATAAACGAAGGCGAGAAAATTGATAAAAGATTTCGTCCTAAAAACCACCTTGCGTTATATTTTCGCTATGATTCGTAAAGTAACAGACAACATACGGCTCGTTTAAAATGACGCATAGCCTCGGTAATAAAAGTTACCGTTAAAAAATCTTTTCTTAATAGATAGTGTTAGAGATCAACGGAGACCTTTCAAGCCTCTCTTACAGTCAAAATCAAATATACGAACGATATACTTAAATTCAAATTGACAAAATGAATACTTAAGTATCTCCGATAGTTAAAAAAAATGACGTGAAAAATAATGAACGCATTTCGGCTAGCAGTCGGCCGTCATTGGCAATCTGCGCATGTGATTTTTCAAAAGCAATGGCGTAGCTACGTTTCCGTGGACCCCGGTGCAGGAAATACTGAACTCTGGAATTATGAATAACGGGTTAATGCGAAAATAAATTCTATTTACCATGGAAAAACATGTATGTTTACAAAAAGGTTTTCTATAACCTTGTTATGACTACTTTGCACTACATAAGTGCTTAATTTATCAATTTTCGATAATTAAAATGCTTCTTCTGGAAGAGTTAACCATAACAAATAAAATATTTAATGTTTTCAAATCGATAAACTCTTGATCATTAATTCACACATTTTTTATCATTTTTTCCTTTATTTCATGTGAAAAGGACATCGAGACCTTTGACCTCGAGGACTTCAAATACAACTCCGTCAACATCACTGCATTCCGACTGGTGGACGTTGAAGAGCCGAGAGTGGCCGATGCCCTCAAACAGATGGAGCGATTTCAACCCATAGGGCACTCCATACTGAACAAAAGCGGTGTAATTCAGGTAAGTGGAGCATTTCTTAGGATGTGAAGCTTTTTCTCTCTAAAGCCCGGATTATTTTGTCGTAAATTTTCCATTTTCTTTATTTCATAACACGGCAGATCTTAACACAAATTTCACGGAAATTTTCCATTAAAACTTAGATTAAATATTCAGAGGACCATAAAAGCTTCTGTAGTCGAAAATTCGTCGTGGCGAAATGACTTTTCTATTCTTCATTTAACAATTTTTAGAGCAACAGCAGCTGATCCAATCCAGGGGATTTTTATTATTTTCCAATGCTCAACATTAAATCCAGGTATTAATATTCAAGGAAACGTACTATCTTAATATGCGATTTATTTTGCAGCATACTCTTCAATAAGTCGATATAGTATAATAGTTTCGATAAAAAATAAAAGTTTTTTATGCAAATTTTTAACAAAATAACGAGCATATTGGCATTATATATCAATCATTTTTATCAACTCTCCTACTGCAAGTAAGGTCAGGACTGTTAAAATTTAAGCACTTTTTCAAAAATATCTATTACGATAAAATGAGGAAACTATATTCTTGATATTTGGAGACATTTTTTCTGATTTTTCTCGCGTAATCCGTGCGATTTTATCGCGCACACAATGAATTTCTACCGTAAATTCTACGAGCTAAGTTCAAGTATGAAGGTTTCGGGACAAATTTCTTTAAAATTCTTCTCCATTTCCCTTTGCTGTTAATGCTTCGGAAAAATTATTTTTCTTCCTTTAAAGGTTAAATTTTTATTCGGAACGCGAAACTTTAGTCATAAACATGACCGCAAGAAAGTTCGAGAATCGTCCGGACTCAAATGATATGAATCTCCGCATCGAGATCGCGTACCCTATTATCGACGCCGAATGGTTTTATTGGTTCCGACTTAGCAGTTCCTAATTTCGTAACAGAAACACACATCGGATTGGTATCCACCAGATTGCAGAACAATTCACATTTACGGCTTCCATAACGGTGCCAATTGCGTGGTTAATAGCCCGCAATGAAATGAGTGAATGAGAGCTTTATCTGGAAAAAAAAATATCAATCTTTTTTTTCGTTTCGCTCGAAGCTGAAATGAAAATATAAAGATTCGCCTTACGAATGGCCTTTTATTTGCCGTCATTAGCTCGTAAATAGCACTTTATATGGCCTTTAAAACGAGCAAATAACAGTACCAAATATGATCACATACGACCGTATCCACGGCATGATTCGAGCGAGGAAAACACGCTATCCATATCTCCACAGAGGCCGGTAGCATGGGTATCGCATATATTTTTCATCGATACATAGCACAATCGATAAAGACTGTCATTTCCTGAAGGTTGCGGCAGAAATACAAAATGAACCATGCGTTTAGATCTTTACGTTCAATTAACTGATATATATTTCCCTGATTTCCAGCAGATTTAATTTAACGACATATTTAAACATGATTACATCTACGAGTCATTTAAAGGCACACTACAACTTTTCTAGTTTCAAAGCATGTCAGCCTTACTATCATAAATAAAAAAAGTTTATTTTTCTTCTCATTACAAAAACTGTGATGTTTTCCTCCATCTTGTTCTTTACACGTCTTGTCCGGAATATTTCCGCAAAACTTGTATGCCTCTAGTAGATAATTAATGCATCTGAATCTCTTCACGTGAGAGAAAAGTATTTACAGTTAAAAAATTGTGTTATTTAACTTCAATCTTTTTTAAATATCTGCTTCTTACATGTATAGGAGGAAAAGGAAAATGGAATATATAAAACTTTAGGCACTTTTAGAAGGGCTGTGGATCCTAAATATGACCTTGTGACATTTCATTGAGTAAAACCGACGAAGGGGAAATTCTGAACTTCCAAAAATTTTATTTTTAGGGAAGTTTTTCCGGTCCCATTTTTTTCATTTCTACCCCAACAAAATGCACTGGTGGTGTAGTGGTTAGCATGTCGGCTTCCCGTTACAAAGTTACGGGGTTCGATCCACGCAAATGGAGTTTTTCGTACAAAAAAAAATTAAATTAATTAATAAAAATACTATCATCGGTGCCTGGCAGTGGACAGCAGTACTTTCACTATGGTATAGAGCCGAAAACAAATAATGTTGGCTGGGTCTATATCCAACAGAACTGTAGGCGTGATCGGGACGATTTGAACAGCTACAGTACAGCGATGTGGAAAGCAAGAGAGGAAACTACCACATTACAATTCCCTAGTAATGATTATATGGTTGGACAATATGAGTTCTCTCCAGGTAAAATATTCCGGAGGTAAAATTGTCCCCCAATCGGATCTCCGGGAAGGAAAGCATTTGTCGAAGGCAACTTGTGCATAGCTACTTGGAATGTAAAGACCATGAGGAAGGCAGGAAAGCTAGGGAACCTGAAAGAAGAAATGAGAAGAAATAGGATTGATATCATAGGGTTGAGCGAAGCTAGATAGGAAGGAGAAAGGTAGTTCGACTCGGAAGAATTCATGGTAGTTTACTCTGGAGGAAATACTGGGGCAAGGGGAGTAGTTCTGGTACTTAGGAAAGATATGATGAAGAGCGTGACAAAAATAATAGCAACGAACGATAGGTTGATGGAAATAAAACTAAAAGCAGTCCCAGTGGACATGCTGATAATCCAGGTATATATGCCAACGTCTGCTCATGTTAACGAGAGTTACGAAAAAGATGGAAGAGAAAAGGTGAGCTGCATAATAATGGGAGATTGAGACAGCATACTTGGAGAATGACAAGAAGAAAATGTTGTCGGTCAATATGGACTTGGGAAAAGAAAACGAGAAGGAGAAAAACTGGTAGAATTCTGTGTTAATAACGACCTAGTATTGACTAATACATGGTTTAAAAACCATAAACGAAGGCTGTACACATGGAAAAGCCCAGGAGATAAAATGAGATGCAAAACAGATTACATCCTAGTAAAACGAAGATTCAGGAACAGCATCAAAAATTCTAAGATATTACCAGGAGTAGACATTGATTCAGATCACATCCTTCTAATAATCGATGTAACTACAAAGCTTAAACAAATAAGGAAAACGAGAAAAGAAACAGACTTGGGACCTAGAAAAACTGAAAGAAAAGAACTATGCATTCAGCACGAAGTTGGAAGATCGCCTTAGAAATTTGGAAAACAAACCGAAGACCATGGATACAGAATGGGAGGAAATTAAAGCCAGCATCAAAGACACCTTGAATAAAGAGATTGGGAAATGAGAAGAAAATCAGAAAACCATGGATCACTAAGAAAATGCTGGAGAAAATGGATGAGAGAAGTAAATGGAAAAACGTTATGAGTGAAGAAGGTAGAGCCAACTATAGACGCATAAACAACGAGTTGAGAAGGGTAACAGATAAAACTAGGGAAATATGGATAAAAGAAAAATGTGAGGAAATACAAGTTAGGACGGTACGATATGATGTACACTAGGGCACTGGAGTTAGAAGATAAGAAGCCTAATGGGATTCGTGGTAAAGGAATTATTAATACAGATGGAAAAATAGTCGCAGAACCAAAGGATGTAGCACAGGTAGGGGAAGAATACATTAAGGAACTGTACAAAAAGCAGGCAGGGTCGATAAAAATGGAACTGTCAGTAGAGAAATGCATTGAAGAAGACAACTTGGGACCAAGTATTATGAAAAGCGAAGTAGAAAAGGCGATACTGGAACTGAAGAAAGGAAAAGCTACAGGCAGCGATGGAATTCTGTGATCCACCATCTGAAACTTCAGAAGTAATATCGGAAAATATCATAAAAACCATTGAGTGTGAATGAATTAAGGATAAAGTGGTATCATTTTGTCACTTAAAACACGAAGAAATGCTACGAGAAGATCAATTCGGCTTCAGAAAAGGACGAGGAACCAGAGATGCTATCGCTGTAGTAAGAATCTTATCAGAAAGGGCAATAGAGTACAGCCAAGATTACTGCGTTTCGTTGACTGGCAGAAGGCCTTTGATAGAGTAAATTGGGTACTGCTGATGAGGATATTAACGGATATAGGTGTAGACTAGAAAGGCAGGAGACTGATCAGGACTCTATATGTGAATCAAGTTGTAAAGGCCAGGCTGGAGAATGCGGACACCAGCAGAGTACATATCGGTAGAGGAGTAAGACAGGGCTGCTGTCTATCGCCGATCCTATTCAATATATGTATATGGAGAGAGGCTAATACAGGAAGTGTTAGAAGGCACGGAAGATTTCAAAATTGGAGGAAGCATCATAAGAACAGTGAAATAGGCGGATGATCAAGTACTTCCAGCAAGAAAGGAAAAGGAACTCCAGAAAATGATAAATAGACTAGTGATAACAGGTAGAAAATACGGTATGGAAATTAATACAGAAAAGTCCGAGTTCATGCGAATATCAAGTAAAGAAGAAGAAAATTTGAAAATAAGTATTGGAGGAAAGCCATTAGAACAAGTTTCACACTATAAATACCTTGGAAGAATCATAACGACAGAAGCAAAATGTACCGATGAAATCAGGACTAGAATAACGAAAGCAAAATCCGCTTTCAGAAGAAAGCAACTCCTACTAACGGGGAATATAAAGGATATCCGCAAGAAGTTGATAAAATGCTATGTATGGAGTATAGCTTTATATGGGTAGAAACGTGGACGCTAAGGAAAAATGGTATTAAATACTTGGAAAGCTTCGAATTGTGGACATGGAGAAGAATGATGAAGATAAAATGGACAGATGGGATGAAAAACGAGGAAGTACTAAGAAGGATAGGAGAGAAGTGAATGATAAAAGACGTGAAAGGTAAAGAGAGCTATCAATACATGAAGAAGACTGCGAAAAATAGGAGTATATGGAGACCCAATTTTAACCATGAATAATCACGGACCTGTCTACGGTCAGACTACATATGATGATGAAGACCCCAAAAAGAAAAACAAAATTCAATGCAGAGATTTATAAAATGACACTTTCAAATTAGTGAAGAATGAGATATGGGGTATAAATCATTTAATTGAAATGTAGTGTATATTTTAAATATTTATTTAATTCACTTTGAGTTAGAAAATAAGAGGCGAGCGAAGCGATCCATCAGTAGCGGTTGAACCCCGTAAATGGGCCAGAGGTAGAAGACCCTATCAGTATATAAATAATCTATTTAGCTGCAAACGAGCTCACGCGCGTAAAAAAAATGCCACCTAAAGCCCTTATGCAGCCAAAAACGATAAAGCGGACCCTGCGTTAAAAAACGATAGAATTGATATCCCCATATCCGTTTAATAAAAGGAATATCATCCCCCGTCTCGATGTACACATTGAGAACAAATTACCCCTTTTTATTACGTCACCGTGAGCACATTCTAGACTACAACCACATACACTAACAGTAAAACACACACATATCTTCCCCTCACTACCTAAACCCTATATCCCTTAAGAAAAATATGCACAATAAAGTCCAAATCCTACGAATAAAAAAAAAACTCCCCTTTGTCGTCTCTTTATAAGAAATCCCCTTAAATTCTTCCCCTTCGGAGAGTCTCCAAATGACTATAATGGAGATTTTTTTCTTACTCTTCCTCTTTTCATTCCATCCCGGTAGTTTAGTCGGGGAATGAGGCAAAAGGAAGCATTTCGAAGCGATACCTCACCAGCGGATGGACGAAGTAAGCGACGACGGGCGTTTGGAATAAGGGAACTCTGACTTACCCAATTGGGCATTTATTGCGCATGCGTCGTCCTTTTTTTTATAAGGATCCCTCCTGACCCAATTCCTCTCCTGGACCCTTTCTCCTTCCTCCCCTTCACCTCCTCTCCTTCGGGTGCATATAAGGGAATCCGCTAGGCAGCGTATGCAGTTTCGTTCGAGAGGGGAATCACGGGTAAGGACGGCTCTTTTTTATTTTCCGTTTTTTTATTTAATGCCCGGACTCCCTACAGCCCACGTAAGCGCAAAAAAACACGTGTGCAGGCCTTAAACGCCGGGAGCTTGTAAAAATTTTTAGTGTCGCCAAAGAACCTAAATCGACGTTACGTGTCGGTCCTAAGGCGCGATTTGTGGGGGGAAAATCGGTACAACAAACATTGTACAAACTTTCCCATATACTAATGCGTCGTTTAGTTATCTTTTGAAAAATCTGAACTATGTAGAACTGTTATAAACATCAACTTAAATAACTATCCGAAATTTGATGAAAATCGCATTAGCCATTTTTTCGAAAATCCAATTGTTATTAAAGTTGCCCAAAAATAAAATCCAATTGTTATTAAGTTTCCCAAGAATCCTTATATAGCCTTATATAGCCTTATATTCATTCTATGAGAAATATGAAATAGGTAGAATCATTATAAAATCTACTTAAGTATACGAAATTTGATGAAAATCGTAGGAGCCGTTATTTCGAAAATCCAATTGTTATTTAAATTGCCCACGAATAAACTAGCTTTATCTTCATTCTTTGATAAATATGGAATATGTAGTATTATTGAAGACGTAAACTCAAGTAACTGTGCGAAATTTTATCAAAATCGTTATAGCCGTTTTTGAGAAAATCAAATTGTTGTTAAAGTTGCCTAGAATAAACTTCCCTTAATTATTGAGCAATGTCAACCATTTCTTCATAGCTTTTATTGTGTATGATAAAATGTTTATGTACGAGATTTCATTCATTTTTTCTCTACCGTTTAGGCTCTAGAGCCGCGAACAGACAGACGGCATTGCGAAAACCACTTTTTCGGACTCTGGTACACCTAAAACGTACATTTCCATCAAAATCTCGAGGTCGAATTTTTTTGCGATAAGAATACTTTATCTATATACTTCGTATACGAGAAAGTAAAAGGGTGAAAGATGATGATGGAGACGGTTGAATTTTGTTGCAAAGCCCAACAGATGTAGTCCCATCTCGAAGAATTTATCAAAAGGATTGCTCGGTACTTTTGGAATGATATAAAAATCCGATATTAGGCTGCTTTCGGTCGTAAGCGTATTACATTATTATTTGTCATGTGAGAATTTTTCTGTTCGTCCCTTTCCCATCGGGATCTGTCGTAGACAAGTTGAGGGAATATTTCGCGTTTTCTAAATAAAAAATCTTTGTCTTTTACGCAGTATGGGAATGATTATTCAACAACGCCAGTACTTATCGCTCTTTTTATTTAAATATAACATAAAATAAAGAACAACAAATACGTATGCTACTATTCTACATCAACCATATCATCCACACAATAGTAATCCTAATAACTTCAATAATCAAGTGTTTTAAAATTGATTTTATTTTCCTTATACTTGGAAGATTTAATTTCGAAACCCATTGGCAACAATGAAACAATTTTGTATGAGGCCATCTTCAAAAATCCGTCGAACACGAAGCGAAACGGATCGGTTCAATTTTACCCTAACCAGTTAAATGGGATATCGATTGATTGACGGCAATTGTTTACCGGACAAAATTTCGCAGACGCATTAGAGAGGATCTTTTCCTTCACATTTCGTCGCGCCTTTATAGGTCCGAGATAGAATCAAGCGGATGGTGAAACTTTGAACCGTCCGACCATCCTTTACGTAAGACCGGCCTTTAAAATCCTTTAAAACACATTGACGTGTAGACTGAATGGATCCGAGACCATTCCGTCGAATGGCACACTTATTGCTCCCTGACCTTCGTTGACCTCGTTACTTTTCCTTAAACCCTCCTTACACGTCCTCCGTCCGATCCTATTCACTTCTTCGCCATCCCTCTTCCGCCGCTTCCTAAATTCCCTTACTTTTTTCATCCTTCTCCCCCTCTGAAGCTCTTACAATTCACCCAGCACTGCCATTCTCTCATACCATCCTATTCTTCCGATTCTCTTCCATTCTTTTTTATCGCTTCCATTCTTTTCCATCGCTTTCTCTCCACCCCTCCAAATCTCTTGTCATTCTCAGCTATTCATCCATGCTTCCCTAATAACTTTCCACTCCTATAACTTCCAGTTCCCATCTCCTCCCTTCTTCTACCTTCTTCACTCCCTCCACCTCACACCCTTCCCTTCCCACTCTCTCCCATTCCATCCACTCACTTTTCCTTCTCATCCTTCTTCCCGCCATTTTACCTTCCTTCCCAATCTCTCCCACGCCCTCTTCACTGTCTACATTCAAAACGAAACTACAGTTTAATAATTCATGATGCCTAAAATCCGTTTCTACCTCATAGTTATTTCCTTCTTGTATCATGCTTTTATTTTGTACTAAGAGGCAAGCCCCGTGCTCGCTTCCGCTCGCCAGCCCCCCCTTTGCTCGCTTCGCTCCCAGTCACTTCGTTTCTACCACTTATAGGATTTAGATAAGTATAACGGAAATATGTTCTGAAAATGAATTAAATAAATGTATTCGATACGGAATGCATGGTTAAATTTCCACTACGTTTTCATTACATGTAGAAATAATTGTCACCATGTTGCACAAAAAATTGAACTTTCCTGACTTCACACTACACGAAATTGTTTGTATTTTAATCTCTTCGTGGAATTTTTTCTTGTCAACCATTGATTCAAGTTTTTTGGATTTTATCTTGCTTTTATTCATCAAACCCCACCATTATGTGACGTGCCCACGTGTTACTGATATATGTGACTATATGCTAATTATGAACCGCACTATGTATTATGTTCAATGGAACTTCGTCCTGGAACAGTACATTTATATATATATATATCCTTCCCATTTTCACTAAATCCCACCCTCTTTCCTCTCTCACGCCGTTCTTCCCACTCTCCCTCTCTTCCTTTCCCACCCACCCTCTCCCATTCCCTCTCCCTCCTTACCACCCCCACTCCTCACTCTCTCCAATAACCCCATCTCCCGCACACTCTCCTCCAAGCCTTCCGTTTCCTCCCAACCTCCTACTATGTGTAGCTCCACCTATTGTTTCCTCCGACTCCTTTCCGTTTCCATCCCACTCCATTTCTTTTCATTCTCCAATTTCCTCACCACCCGCCAGTCCCATTTCTCCACCCCCTCTCGAATCCCTCATGCGCCCTCTCCTACGAAGACTAGCAAACTGCCGAGCACGTTAGACGGCGATAGGAGAAGGGGGTGTCCGCTGCGCCCGTCAAAGGGATTTCCACCGAAAGTTCCCGACCAACTTTCTAGACTTCTCCATCCGACTGACTTTTTAACTCGTCTTGTCTTAAAACCCTTCGGGCCAAACACGCAAGACTCGTAAAAATATGAAGGAGTAGAAGAGGAGAATCCACCTGCTCTTCCGACCTCGTTCCTTTCCTTTCGTTTTTTATCATTTTCACCGCGTGGATACGACGATAGAATAATCGGGTTCGAAAAGCTTCTCGCCGGTTGATGTGCTCCACAAACAACGCTCTTCGATAGATGGTGTAAATTAAGTCGTTTTATTTTTCAGTCTTTGTAGGCAACGCTTATTTTTGTCTATGAAAATTTCTTAAAATTCGTTACATGTCAAGTCGCTCTGTTTTTCTAAATGGTATAGATCTACATCTACATAATACCCTGCAAATCACGAGATTGGTGGGTGGCACGGGGTGCAGCGCACCAAAGTCTACCTAATAACTTCTCTAGCGGGAATCACCCTCCTGTTATGATCTCGTACGGTCATTGGGAAAAACGAACCCTGGTATCGCTCGGACCTACAGTCGAACTCGTATTTTATCCTCGTGATCGTGCCTACCCATGTAAGTAGGTGCCTCTAATATTCCTGAGACCTCCTCTAATAGAACTTCCGACCTACATTTCTCCAGAAACCTTAACCTAGCGCTAATTCTGCGGTCCTCTAACGATATCCAATTCAACTCCTTCAAGAGTGATGTGACGCTTAATTTTTGCTCATATTTTTGCTTTGCAAATCTGGCTGCTCTGCGTTGGATTCTTTCTAACTGAAGTATCTGTCTCTTTTCGTAAGGATCCCATATCATGGAAGCGTATTCGACCTGAGATCTGACCAAGGATAAATAACACGTTTCTCGTACCTGTTCTGTGCTACTTCTTACTATTCTGCCTACGAAGCCCAATTTCTTATTGGCTGCGCCTACGATCCTTCGAATATGCATATTCCACGATAGATCACGACAAATGGTGACTCCTAAATATTTAACGTATTCCGTAGATTGGATATTTAATAATCTATCAATTCTGTACTCCGAGTCTAAGTCATTGTTCTTGCCCTTCCAGAAACTCAAAAGAGAACATTTGCCGTGATTAATTTCGATTTTCCAATCTTGACACAATGCTGAAAGGGCGTTTAAATCTTCCTGGAACGATTTTTGGTCATCCTGGCTCACGCATCGTAATAAATATCACTGCTTCGATTAAATTATAACGGATAATGTAATTTCAGCTTGTAAAACAGAAAAGGAATTTTTTTAATCTCGATTTTTTATGCTGCATTTCTAAACGTTTTAGTTTATGAAATGAAATTTTTAATAACATTAGCTAGAAATTTCTCGTGCGAAAAATGACGTTAATCAATTCTGTTTGTGGTATAATTCAAATATGTACATACTATGATTCTTCACAATAACGAAAGTCTGAAATTTTTCATTTTTTGGAAAATAAGAACATTACATATTCTTCTCTTCCTCTAAAACAGATAAATTTAGTACTTTTTGCTGCTCTCTCTCCCTCTCTGGATCAAGTTTAAGCCGATTAAATTCATTATGAATTTCTATGAGTCTTTTATAGAAAGGGATTAAAATACCGGATTGAAAATCAGGATTTCTGTTTACTATTTGTGCCATTCACGAACCATTTACACGAAGAAATACGAATAACACCAAATACGAAAACTAGTTAACGATCTCAACGTCATCTCAACTGATCCTATCGCATATTTATCGCTGGTTGCATATTTATAGAGAAGTTGCAAAATGGAGTGAGTATAATCCTATCAACACTTTAACTACAAATGGATAAGTGGGTTTATGTTACCATTTTTTCCTCATTTCTCTCTGCCTGCGCTTTATTTAATGTTGATTTTTACACAAGAAATTTTTTTGGATTATTACCATGTGAAATTTATTAACTTGCATATCCTATTTTTCTCTTTAGTCCAAAGGAAACGCACCAAAATTCTTCTTCTGCATTGGCAGCTATACTATTTGTAAACTGTAATTTAAGCGTTGAAATACGCGTGAATAGTTCACCGAAATGACAAACATATTTCTCTTTTTTAATGGAATTACATACGCATATTTTCAAATGCAAAAGAGGATACATTATTCGTTTTTCTAATTTTCATTTCAAATAAACGTAACAAAAAGAAAATTTGATTGATAAAAATTTCGTTAAATAACTACTGTTGCAACTATTATCTTACGTTTACATTGGTAAAAATACGAATACATACGGCAAGATAATAATATAGAGTAAAATATTAGTTCTGAATTCTGGTTTTAATTCTGTTTCCCACACGTGAAAGATAATCTCTTTCAATGACCTGCCAAGCTAAAACGTAAATTCAAATATGACTCAAAAATGTTATTTAAGCTTGGAAACGATAAAATTCTATAAAAACTGCAAAAAAATTTGACAGCATCATATGAATAACAATCACTTTTAATTTAATGAAACTCAAGGAAAATAAGACTTAACAGAGGAGCACAAACTCGCTGGAGACCTCACTAAATGGAAATACTGCTGAAGCTAGGAGAAGAGAAACAGAACAGGTTAGACAGAAAAGACTGAACGATCAGAACAAACGAAAAGCGAGGCATAGTAAATCGATTGACAAGAAACAGTTTTATAGATGCTAGAAAACGAGCACACGAAAGTTTAATACAATCTGAATAGCGATTATTGTAGATTAGGTTATTTACATTTATGTAACAAATTCTCATAAATTATTTAATATGTTTAACGAGTAAATCTTAATTAACATATATTTGCCAAAAACTTTTATATGCCCATGACTTCTGTTACTTTTTCGAACATTCGATTATGTAGAATTTATATGTATTTTTTAACGTTTTAGTGCACATAAAAGTTGGTGTCGTTAATTTTTATTTTATTTTAACGTAATACTTAATTCATGCATACCCGTCATATTTGACGGGCAATTAAGCTAGTAAATTTATAACTGTCTATTTTGAAATTTCTTAATTCACGCATTAAAATGCGACAGCATATGCGATCGAGACTGTATCCATTACGAGTGAATCTGCCTCATACCGTCATTACATCCACATTAAACTTTAGTTTGCTATGTTTTGCACAATGTTACCGCTCTACGTCGAATATTGGAATGAATCTCGGAGGCGAGAACAATCACTTCTTATTAATGAGGCAAAAGAAAACAAAGGAAATTACTAAATAACAACTCCAATCTAATTTAGACTAATGGATTTTTACAACGACTGCCCGTCACCTTAACAGAAATTGAAATGTTCTCCGTGATTTTCCCGCGTTTGTCCTTTAAAACAAAAATACGTCCGCGTATGTCCGATGGAGCCATTTTCCTCCCGCCAAAAGCTTTTAATACGACAAAAAAAACGAGGCACATCAATATTAATCCCTGCCGGTCATGCACGAGAGTAACGGGGGAAAATATTACAAACGACCTGCACTCCCTCTTTGCCAATCACCTTTCCTACGTGATGCAACGATTTTTCAACAGATATATGTCCCAGCGATCCTACTTCAGTCCTCTCTCTGTACATCTCCCGATCGACACGAATTAAACTTTTTTTTAGCTTAGAATTTTCGACGCCGAACAAAATAAAACGGTTCCCTATAAATGAGTAATTTTTACCTTTACGTTTCCAACATTTGGTTTTATTCTGATGAATGACTCGCGCGGGACCGACTATAGCAGCGTCGGTTTTATCCTAAAAACTCGTGTAGATAAAAATAATCGCCTAAGGCACCGAATAAATATAACTCGATCTTTTTCATACCATGAGAAAAGGTGCATCGAGTTTACCGTCATATTTTTATTTGGTCTATCGATCCATATCGTACCTAAAAACTTTGACTACATGCGTTAAAAGTTTCGCAAAACAGCATTTGAAAGTACAGAATTTTTCAGAAAAAAAACGGGATTCGTTTAGTAAAGGGGTGTCTACCTTTTTACGTGGTGGGCCGCATTAATATATTTGAGTGCTTTGGCGAGCCGTATTGGAAGTCACGATCGCCTCAGGGGAGCCGGATTAGAAGTTATATCGGAACTTACTGAAGAGATTAGCGTAAAAACTTCGCCAGTCAATGTGTCATGGCAACAATCGAACTTAATCGAACAAAATGAACTGTAATAAATATCACACACCGCATAAAATACTCTCGCGGGCCGTAGGTTACACGTTGCACGCCCCTGGTTTAGTATATTTCTGAAGCGTAGAAATTACCGAACTGCTAAGTACATTACTATGGCTATGAGCAGGAATGAAAAAAGGAGCATACGTGGGTATACGTCATATACCTAGTATACCAGTGGATTTTTTTTACGTATCTAGGTATGTGTAGTTTATCCATACGCCTTGCTCTTCCAATGATTCCGGAGCGTATACCAAGTTTTGAAAACACATTTCCACCCCTGTCTATGCGCAAATCTGTTCTGAATCTAAGAGCCAATTCCAAATTCATGGGGTAATAATATATTCCAATGCAACGCGATTTAGAGTTATTTAAATCTGTATACATTACACATTATACATTAAATATATGATATTAAATACTTGGAAAGCTTCGAAATGTGGACATGGAGAAGAATGAAGAAGATAAAATGGACAGATAGGGTGAAGAACGAGGAAGTACTGCGAAGAATTGGAGAGAAGCGAACGATTATACAGACTATCAGAAAGAGGAAGGCGAACTGGATTGGACATTACCTGAGAAGAGAGTGCATGATTAAAGAAATGCTAGAAGGAGAACTGGATGGAAAAGGTGAAAGGTTTCAGCTGATAGACGAGTTGAAAGGGAAAGAGAGCTATCAAAATATGAAGAAGACTGCAGAAAATATGAGTACATATATGGAGAACCAGGTTTAACCATGAGTAATCACGGACCTGTCTACGGACAGACTACCTATGATGATGAGATTACACATACACCACGCATACTGCATGAAAAACATTACCAACTTAGTAAATCTGATGAATTTATAAAATATAACAGAATAAGTAATGTGTTTTCCAGGAACATGAATAAAATTTCTTCTAGTGTTAAATTTGGTAATATTTTGTCGCTATGAAGATTTATCTCATAACCTAATTGACGATCTGAAGAGAATTTGAAACTTGATCACAAGTTATATGCGTAAATTTAGATTATCTTTTTTTTTATGTGGGTAATAACGCCACATACTCGGTCACTATAGCCTAGTTTGTAAGTTATATCAATGTGAAAATATACCATCAAAATTTCAGCTTTCCAACTTTTATATTTTCTAAGGTATTAAAAATAAAAAAATTTGAATGCGCCCCGGTATATTTTTTAAAACTCAAATCTAAAGAAAAACAAATTGCAGCAGTACAGAAATCTACACTCGAAGTTTCAGGTGTTTATCATTGACGGTTTCGTCACGATTTGAATTTAAGCATGTACACAGACAGACGCCAACGTGAAACTATACGCGCATTTTTTTTTAACGCGTTAAAAATGGAGTCGCCACCGGAATCCTGACTTTGTCCAACGCTAGTAATGAGAAACCATTGGCAAAGATAGGGAGAACACGTAAAAAAACGGACGTCTTCGATCGCTTTCATTATCTAAATTCCCGAAAACGAGGAGTGACGAAACATAAGCAATTCTGACATTTTCGAGCGAAGGTCATAAACAATTAAGCCAGATGGGAGCTAAATATAGGAGAGATTTTTTTACGTGATTCACTGCTAAAGAGAGTTTAGCGAGAGAGAGTCGATGAAAATTTGAGTGACAATCTAGACGCTCGTTCTTTTTCTACTTTCGAGATATACCCTTTCGATATATTTTTTCAATTTTTATCCACAAATTTTTTTTTTTCTGGGAGGACAAAAACACGCCCCTTCTCCAAACGATGAGGATGAATAATTCGGGCAGGAATTAACGACGACGAGAAGGCTATTTCTTTTTTCGTCGTAGCTTTCCCATAAATTTAACCCCTCCCCCATCCTCCTGAATCCGTTATTTCGTCAGCGGGCGCCTGACGAACTCTCCATTAACATCGCTACGCGTTCGGGGAATAATAAATAAACCGGGATCGTTCGGCGTTTTGTATTTTCGATAGCGTCACGTGATACCATACGTATATACGCAATATGTACAGAGTGAGGGAGAGGGAGAGAAATAATAGGGCAAAACTTTTGCTTGTTCAACTGTTGCGGTTCCCACTCCTCGGAATAGTGGTTGGTTACGCTTATGCCCCAAAAACAAAACAATGGCCTGAGCGACAAAGTTTCCATTCCGCGCCGCAACTCTAGGCAAATACCGAGTCGCGCGCAAGATAACCATGATCGTCGATAAAGACGATGAAGCGCGGCAAATTTTTCGAAACAAGAAAGTGGATCCAATCGCCTTTTTAATCTACTAAGTGGTGTTCGTAAAAGGAATACGATTCGGAATCGTTCCGAGAATTTCTGAGAATTTTTATTTACCGCAGCCAAGGAAAATTATTTCTATAAAACTCCAAATATCGAGATTGAATTTCTCGGTCGGCGGTAGGATTATGCTCCAAAACATCCGATAGCTCGTTGGATTTTTATTACTTGGAAAATATTTAACCGTTGAAACTGGAGCGTTTGAGTGAAAAAATAAAACAATTATTTTTTATGCCTGTATTTCACCGAAAATAAAACAAACTAATTACGCTAATTAGTAACATCGTTTTTATTTACCTAACAAAGATAAATTCTTCCAAACCGACGATCGATCATCTTTAATTAAATCATTCACTAACCCAATATTATTTCTCTCCCTAATCCTCTTAATTAATCATTTTAATTTACAAAGGCAAATAAATAACAGACTGAAATCTTAAAGCAACCAATGATGCGACTGCTACAGAAAATTGTATGCTTTTTAGTTAAACATATAATCGAAATCTTTTGTACAATTTTTATCTTCTCTTGTCATTAATGCCTACGATCACACAAAAAGATACGTTTGATATAATAAAATCAATACAATTAGATAATTAAAACGATGGCAATAAATCACCATGTGAGGGTTCTTTAATGAATAGCTGTCACGTTCCCTCGTAATTACCAACGAACTTCAAACCTGAGACTCTTCCCTTTATTAAAAATGCATTTCTAAATCCGAGATGGGAACTTTGCGCCCCACATACAAGACAAAGTTTGATGCACGATTTCGCCGAAACATGATTTCGTCAGCGCCTCACTCACCTTGCAACTTGCTCTCTTCCCTTCTCTCCTCAAACCCCCTTCCCCCTATTCCTCCCCCTCCACCCTCCTTATCACCTCCCAAGTGACCCATCTTGCGACCGTTTCCACCCATCCCGCTAAACTGAGTCCCGAAATTTTACACCCTGCTTATTTATTATCTCCATTTTATCGCGGCATGGGGGAGGTAGAAATTATGTGCATCCTTCATAAGTGTTCCCAAGAGAGTACTGAGGAAGAAGTGGTTGAGTGGAGAGAGAGAGAGAGATATAAGAGGAAGGAAGAGAGGGAGAGAGATATGAAGAGAAGGATTTAAGACGGGAAACGACGTTGAGGAAGAGGATGAGGTAGAGGAACGACGGAAAGTCGTTTCTAGAGAACGCTGGAGCCAAAGGAAAGGCTAAATAAAGGAGGGAAGGAAGAAGAATGAAAGAGGATAGGGGAAAAAAGAGGAAGAAAGGGCGGAAAATATTAACGGGCTGAAACAGCCGAGGGAAGGGGTAATCGAGAAATGATTAGCGCAACGGTGATGAATTTCGGAGCAGGGAAGAGCATTGGGGTTAGAGGCTCGAAACTTTGTTCGCGTTAAGGAAAAGAGATGGCGGTCGATATATTCATGACGCCATTGTTTATTAAGAAAAAGATTGATATCGCCCAGGCTTCTCTTTTTTTGCGCCTAACCCGGATGAACTAATACTAAATATCCCGTTTTATATTAAGTTGACGCGCTGAAACGCTGTAAAAGTATTTGGTGGAGAGAAGAAAATGATCGTTCTAGCTCTAGCCTTAAAAGGAAAACGTGATCATTTGTAAAAGTTAAGTCGGATGAATGGGATATGAAAAACTTGCGAGAAACATAGTGATGCGACATCAAAAACTGAGTAAAGGCTATTTCATAATGTCAGTAACTTTATAGAAAGTGACGATAAATTAATATTTCGGTATAATAATGATGGTAACAACAGATTTTTAAAGTGCGCTAAAATCGCAGTGGGCGGGCCATATTGCTAGAAGAAATGACCAGCGTTGGACTTCCAGTGTCATCGAAGGGATCCCAAGAAACATCAAGAGACCGAAAGACAGATGGGACAGAGAGCTTGTTAAATTCTTGGGACAAACGTGGAGAAGGGAGGAAGTTGACTGGGAAAACTGAAAATATATATATATAAACTTATGGAAGAGGAAAGGTAAATGAGGATATTTAGGGCAACTAGGTGTTGAAGGAAACCCAGTGAGCAGTGACCGGAAGGTGAGCCGCTGGGGTGTTGGAGAGACAGTTGCCCTAAATATATATATATATATATATACCTATATGTAAATAAACAACCAAGAGAAACGGGAAATATTATCTAACATCATTTAATGAAAACTTTCACAACTGGTGCTTAAAACTGTATACTATCACGAAAAGGTCCTGTTGAAGGGAAAAATTTAAGAGAGAATACCTTTCGCCGAAGTTTACCACTATGCTCATTAAATTAAAAAATTTTAATTTGATAGGTGGGATTATATCAACCAACTTGTATAAGAGCATGTAAATTTATTCACAGCTATGGAATAAAACACAACGCCCTCAAGGAAGTGCAATCAATAGCTCTTCAGGAAAATGGGTAATATGTGTTCCGCTGCACTTTCATAATTCATCGCTTCTACGCTCAAACTAATGGCAATTTTATTGGGTGCCATTTATTTCTTCAAACTTTATTGAAAACTCTCTGGAATAAAAGCGATTTTTCAGGAATAATATAAAGGAAATTAAACTGAATCCTGTAATTTCAACTATGCTTCTCATCTCAGAGTGGTACCAATCTTCCAAATACGAGATGTGTCAAAAAGCAAAGTTCCCTAATTTTTTCCCGCAGAATTGTATACTTCAGCAACCTTTAAATTAGATGTATAGATTGAAACATAGATTAACTACCCCTCAACATAATTTCAAAACTTCTCTAAGCACCTGTATCGTTCATTCGATTTCTCTAAGCAACTTCGACAGAAAAGTTGCGTCCTACTCTCTAAACCATGTCTTCACCGCCGGCTTAACCTCCTCATCGGACTGAAAGCTTTCGTCTCTCAGGCTTCTCTTTAGATTGCCAAATAGACCGAAGTCTGGACCGTATGTTTGATAGGCAAAAATCCTCCAATTCCAAGTGTTCACAAGTGCTGTGGTCTGTTGTTCCGTATGATCCCGCGAATTAGTGTGCATCAACAAGGTACCCTCCGAAAGCAAACCTTACCTCTACTTACGAATTGCAACTAGATCGATGCTACCGCGTAAAGAGACACGTTGATCACGCTTTCAATTTGATGAAGACGTTATGTCTATCACAGTAGTTTACATAAATTTATTGAACGATATGACAAGTAAATAAAATGAAGAACTCACGAGACACGGTGAAGACACGATGAATAAAATTGGAAAAATACCTCCAAATCACCGTAAAGGCGGTACTTACGTGCCAAGGCACAGAAGACTCGCAGGATCACTCCCTTTCCCCTCCCCTACTTCTCTAACGGTCAACAATAGTATAAATACTCCGCCCAACCTTACACACTTTGACATTGCTGAAGATGACAGCGTTGCTGTCGAAACGCGCGTCCTGAGTGATCCTGCGAGTCTTCTGTGCCTTTACGGTGATTTGGAGGTATTTTTCCAATTTTATTCATCGATATGACAAGTGTTTCAAAAAGTTTGGAAATCATATTGAAACGCGTGTGTGACTTTCTGAACGTGTCATTCACAAGTTACCTACTGATATACACAAGTCCGAGGTGAAAAATTTAGGAGCCATTCTTTTTGACATCCCCTTGTATCATAGAAATTTAAGTATGTACGCATATTACTGCCATTGACTTAAAATTGTTTACAAACTAACAGCGTAATCCTTTAAATAGCCAGAATCCCCTTCGCCCATCTACCAAATATATATATTAGAACTAGCGTTAAAAAGTAAAAATAGTCATGGGCATATAAAAGTTGTGTAATTTTAATATGCAAATGATTAATGTGCTACAGTCATCCACGTGTTAATCAAATGGAGAAAATAACACTCCCTGAATCGAACCCACGACATCAATGTAGACGGTGAGCAACTAAAAATTTTAAATGGGTAAGGCGAAGTATGAGTCGAATACAGGGGCGGATTGGGAGCAAAAATCGGCCCGGGCAAATACTCGGATATCGGCCCACCTAACAACTAAAATAATGTTGCGGCCCCCTAGGAGGCCGCGGCCCATATTTTGGGAAACATTACTTTAGAATACTGAAAAGCACCAGCTCCTGGCCGAGGCATCAACCCAGTGGCGTATTGAGGGTTTCTGGCGCCCGGGGCAAAGAATAATTTTGCGCCCCCAGTAGCAAAGCTATTTACCGGGAGGGGGGGTTGCAAATCGCACCTCGACCCGACGGGTGCAAATTTGATATCCCCCCCCCCCCCATTTGGCGCCACAAAGGCAGCATCGGCCCACCGGGACTTTCCCCGGTGTCCCGGCGGCCCAATCCGCCCATGGTCGAATAGGATTTACCGTAATGCCCCTGGATCTTATGCCGCCGGTGGTGCTCTGAGTTCAGGCGGGGGTGTAGCGGAAAAAATAAAGATCGCGGAAACTGTGTTTAATTTGAGCACGCATATTCCTGCACTGAAATCATATCCTTAGCATAATTTCATGCACCAAATGCCTCAAAACACCCAGCATTCCCTTCGCATTTTTTTACCCAAAAGGGCAACGATCCCTTTACTGTCGCAACGGACACATTCCTTTTTATTACCGTAACGGACGTATTTATATTTTCCTTTTCCGACATAAGTGAGTCGTACTTTTAGTAGCAGGCAGCAGAGGAAAAGACGAAAAAGAAAAGACACACTCGGCATCGGACTCGCGTCTCGAAGATAATTCAAACGAAAGCCGTGGACGTAAAAATAAAAAAAAAATAAGAAAGGAGGGATGGAGTCGTTACGGCGGTCCACCAGCGCCTCCCGCCAGCCCTGCGGCGGCGTGCCGAACCTCTTTTCAACTCCACTCCCTGGTTCGATATACATAAAACAGAACGATGGCAACCTGGACACTTTCCCACGTATCGCGCGCCACTAGGCTCGTGGGAAAAATTCAATTTTTTTTATTTTACGGCGTGGCAAGTGGCCCTCGTAAGCTCTCGTACGACGCTCCCCCCATCCCCCCCAAAAATCCGTAAATCGACACTCCCTTATATTCACCACGAAGTCCCTGAGTCCTTCCTAACGCGGAATTCATATCCATGTCCTAAAATACTGTCCGAAGATGGCGGAGCGACTTCTTCGACTCCTAAATTGGCGCTCATGTCACGCCACTCTTCCTTAGCAAGGTACTTACTCCAGCTTTCCTGTCGGTGTTCCCTTTTCATTTTCCCTTATCCTCTTTCAAACTTAATTTAAAATCATTCTTCGTAAAATGTTTGCGCAAAACATTGTAGGCAGATACCGTCCCAGGAATCCGCAGGGTTTTGTATAAAATGTTAACGTAAATATCACCTCGAACGAAAACAACTTAGCGAAATCCTCTCGGAATCAGTTTACTACCCGTATTAAAGTCTTGTTTTTTTTGGCCAAAAACGGATAGCGCTTCATTCAAAGAACGCATTTTTTTTACCTATAAAATTTTTCAAGTTCGACAATGTTAGAGTACTGTTTTCCAAACTTGACGCCGCGGCACACTTCGCTTCCGCAATTGATTTTAAAAGGGTACCTAGAAAAACTTTTCTTTGTAAATAAATAAAAACAATTTGGAAATTTTGATCGGTAGTTTTGCCCTCAAGAAACTGATTCCGGTGTATTACCAACAAACAGATGCGTCCTGAGGTTGTAATACACGGATGTAAAAATATAAATTCTCGTTTAAAGGCTGGGGTGACTTGAAATTCTGTGAAAGTGCCGCGCCTTCACAACGTTTGGAAACCACTGTGTTATAGTATTACAACGTACAACATCTGTGGGAGACTCATTTAAATGAAGAAACGCATTTTCAATATTTCTGTAGGTTCAGAGAAAAAGAAGCCCATTTATGACTTCCGAAACTTTAAAACTGACCATATTAATAAAATTTCTTCTACAAAACCTCTATCGTGAATCAGTGAACCTACTTTACAAAAAAATTACGAATTTAATTTTGCAGTCGATTTTATGACCTGCTTTCCCGCGACTGCCGCATGCAACGCAAAAAAAATGTCCTCCCGGACCTTATCCGTCCCTCGGGACGTAGTATACCCTTACCCTAGCTTACCCTTACCCTAGCTTAAACCAACAATTAACCGACTACTCTAAATGCAAAGCACGTCCTTATGATCCGTCCCAATTCTAGCCTCCTAATTTTTTTTAACCAGATCTTGCGGAATGATAGATGTGTTTTCAGGAAAACGCTTCGTTTTATTCGCCTCACTACACTGCTCATAACTAATTTTGCATATGCAAACGATCCTCGTGGGATGCTCGATTGCCCACGTCTCCATAATTTCAATTTACAAGCACTAAACGTGATTTATAATGACCAACGAAAGAACGCGCGTATGCGAATTAAATTTTAATAATGGAAGCGGTTGTAAAATTGCGGGGGTCTGTAATTTTAAGTTAATTTCGCGGTGCATTTGTGATGATTAAGGTCCACTCCACAATGTGCTTTTAATAGTGCTGCATGACTTGTTTAGAGTTAATCTGGGCACTTTTAATGGCGTTCTCAAAACCGGTGAAATTTGCAGTTCGCCGTTGGGAGATCGTAATTTTGTCGATATCCGTAACGTACTCGGCGAAAGACAACATCGTAACTTTCCATTAGTAGGACGAGCTAATTGCTAAAAGTAAAGTATTGGATCCTATCGACGCGAAGTTATTAAGGTTTTAAATTTTCCAATAAAATGTAATTTTTAGATTCTAGATCCATAAGTATCCGTGAAATCTTTATTTTTACCGTTGACAATTATGATTTAACTCGCCTAAGATTTTATGTAATGGTCTGTCAATCGCTCATCCTGTTTAGAAGAATGTTCAAACGCTAAGAAAAAATTAGTTCACCTCTGACGCCATTTCTTTTCTAAAGTTTTACAGTAATTGTCTGTTTCCTGTTTTTTTAAAGCCCATAAATTACAACTCACTGTAGAATTTCACGATATGTTGTTTAACAAACTTTTCACTCACATAAAACCTATCTGGTGATATCTCTCTCCGCATTAGGAACTCATTAGTGCAGATAATGACACTTGACAAAACTTAATTCGTAAACAAAACACTGATAAAGCTTTGAGCAATTCTCTCCTAATTTAACTAGTCGCACGTTTAAATTCTAATTTCTTTCAGTAATTATGTTTATTTATTTTTTGTTTAAAAGGCAGAAATTACGACTCCCTAGAGAATAGCACGATATGTTGGCGTTTATTCAAAATTTTCCGTCACATAAACCTATCTGGTGATGTCTCTCCCTTTCTTTCTTCGCATTAGGACCTCGTTAATGCAGGCAATGACATAACAAAACTTAATTCGTCAACAAAACATAGATAAAGCTTTGAGCTATTTTCTCTTGCGATAATTAGTCGCATGTTTAAATCGCGCAATAAATCTCCGACAGAGAGAGAATGAGAAAAGAAATCATTTTTCTTACGTTTTCCCTCTTTAAAAGGGAACAAAACACGTTTTTACGGTCGACTCCCTTTGGGAAAAATACTCGCGAAAAGTTCATTTATGTGCAAATTTTCGCATTCGAGGCTTTCTTAGAAAACACAAATACGGTGTTACGCAAACTTTTAATATCTCTGGAGCATTCTTCCGAGCATTATAAGAATTTATTGGGCTATACGACCTGAGAAATCATAATATCCTCGGTCGTAAAAATTACGGTTCTATGACCTGTAGGTAGAAGAGAAAAAAAGAAATGCGACGGAGGCAATGCATTCAAATTCACAATCCTTTATCGCTTCCTTAATTTTTGAGGATTGTTTTAACGTAGCCGGCAAATTTCTCGATTTTTATTCAACTGTTGAGTAAATAAAAACTCCATTTCGTTTGACGTAAACTACGTCCTTTTGTCCTCATTTTATGATTTCATTTCCGTTCGCCCACTTCTATATAAATCATTACGAAAAAAGCAACAATGCGACGTTTATTTTTATAACCACAGTGAATGTATAAGCCGTGATTATTTTTGCGAGAACTTTTAACTCCGCTTTCATTTTTTTTTATGTTAGTGACTTGTTTTGAAAATTATCCCGCCGTAAATCTATATTTTGTACACGCTTTCGTGTTCATACTTATACAGTGTAAAATGAAATGTTTATTTTATAGCACTGCAATGCAGAAATATTCCGCAAAGGACACATTCCCAGAAAATTTTTATTTGACTTGCCAATAACATGCCTCGAAAAGTACACCAAGTCGCGTTAATACGTATTCCAGGAATAAAAAGCCTGCCAAAAAAATTCAATTCCATTTGTGCTATTTTTTAATGAGCTACAAGATGAAAAAATCAACTTTAGCGTCAAAATAAAGTTGGCATGACGCACTGATAATGTTGGGTTTTATCTAAATACTATCCTACTGCTAAAAAAACTATAATAATCCTTAATTCAATAAAACCGTGCAAAAATTAACAATTTAAATCTAATATGAACGTATTTGATACCTAATTACGACATACAATCAGTTTCTTAACGTTTTGTTTGAATTTACTTTACATTCCGGCAGTTTTTATATTACAAAGATAAAAAACATGATATCTTCATAAATTATGCATGTTAATGGGATAAAACAACATGATAAATTGTTAACTTCTGAAGAGTTGCGTGAAGTCTTTGTTCGGTTAACTCAGGGGTCGGCAACCTTTTTGACAATGAGAGCCATTTTTTTCAAAAATTTGTATAGAATCCAAAATAAGATGAGCCGCAAAGCATGCATAATCGAAAAAATACGTGTTAAATTGCGTCAAGCCGTATTAAATTACATTTTATTATTTAAATCTGCACACACACACACCCATAAAATGATGTTTTGGAGATAATTCGTAAAAAGAAGTTGAGAAAGAAAATTATATTTTACGTAAGTTTTTATTCAATGAAAATATAAATAAACATTCAAATGAAGCAAATAAAGAGATTCTTTCAGAAAATGAATCTAGGACTATAGATGAAAATGAGAGTTGAAAATGAAATTTTTACCCAACAGCCCATACTGGATCCTTCTATTGAAAACGATTATATTATTACCAATTGAGACCGTCATTGTCGTCTTGTGCGCTTTAAGCGGGAGAGTGGTCGTCGGGAGCCGCGGGTTGCCGACCCCCGGGTTAACTAAATACCCAACTTTTTGGATTAAATCGCAGTGGAGAAACCAATACATTACATACTGTATAGCTAGTTTTGGTGCCAAGTTAATAAGCGCTGACGCTTGGTTGCCGAGGTCATATTTGATTTTACATTTCTCATCCTCGTCTAGAATAAGGTTATGTAATCTCTGTCCCGATTTTCCTTTTTGAGCTTTGCTTTAATAAGAACCTCCGCCAACTTAAAGGTTACAGGTATATATTTTGGGAGGCATTTATATAAAATAGCACGAGATCTGACAACCGGTTGCCCTCTTGCGTATATATAATAACTTCTTCTAAACGAACGTAATTTATCCAACCTACAGGTTTTAACTTTCATTTTGGCAATCAAAGCAAGAATTCTTCCACTTAACAATAGATTAATAACAACACGACATTTAGTAATTCAATTCACAATTTTTAACAACTGCACCACTGTATTTCTAATTAACAAATATTCAGGTGAAACGTTATGAAACGAATTACATTAATAGGCATTTATGTACGTGCTTGCACATATGCGCTGACACAATTCTCATACGAGATAAAATTAAATAATGATAATAACATGACCAGCATGTGGAGACTTGGAGAGTCTGGAGCTCGAATATTTTTGTCGAAGAGCTTATGATAATTGGCTTTGAGTGATTTTACGCGCTAATGATTCTAGGTAATAAACGATAATATTATAATTTATTCAATCACTCTCATATACTTCTTGCGCAACCTTTCGATTATGGTCTTACGCCAATAACTTGTTTTGGAAGAATGTTCACATTCTTAAGCCTAAGAAAACATAATTAATGTATCTAATTGATGAAATAAATTTTAAGTGATTTTTAGGACGCTAGCTTTTACGAAATTAACGATCTGCAATAATTTTTTAGAGTCGAAACAAAAGCAAACTGGATAAAAGGTCTCGCCGAGCGATGGAATTTCAAATTTTCTCATTCTTGACCCAAAACGAAAAATGTCGCTCCAGTTTCAGACGAGGATTCGACATATCGCCATAGTAAGGGAAACGACTCGCTGAATATCGTATGTACGCACCCCCATACACGTACTTAGCCCCATATTAGAATTTAATACCGAGGAAAATACCTTTCTCCCACAATGCACTATCCGACGACCCAAGAATTTTTTCGAAGCCTTTCGCAATGCAATAAAGCACACACACACACACACACACCGAGAGACCTCTTCTTTCACCCTCGACCAATAACACAGTGCATTCCCTCCCCGAACAATCGGTCCTCCGTGCGACCCCTAGAAGACTATTCGACGACTTTTCAAACCCCCCCCCCCCCCCCCCATCTCTTAAGCTTCCACCACCGCCCTTGCAGATTTTATTGAAGAACTTTCATAGAACACTCCCCGGCTCCTTTTTTTTCTCCCTCAATTCTTAACCCTCGAAACGAATTCTTTCTCGGGGTTTTCCTGTATAAAGCATCCCTTCCCCTCCAATTCCCTACTTCCCCCCCCCCCTTCCTCTTTCGTCCCTCATCCCATCGACCCTTCCATACCTCCCTCTTTCCGACCAATAAATGGGGAATCTTCGGCATAATATCATAGCCCAGACGGAGGGGAGAGGGAGGAGCGAAAGAAGAGTTTTTAAGGGATGCGTAAGGCAAGATCTCGGTCGCAGGAAATGGAGCCATTACGTTTAACTGCGGCACTCCACTGCCCGACATCTAGCGGCCGAAAGGGGAGGTTTTTGGAGATATCGGGAGAGAAGAGGGATTGACCTCCTTCGAGGCGTGGTGGGAATTTTTTTAAAGGCACGCGATTGCATCAAAGGCTCTTCCCCTGTTCTCTTGACGACAAATGGTTGATCTTTAAGACCTTTAATGGAAGCATTCATTTTTTTTTAATCGTGGTGGTGGGATTTGGATAGTGTTTATGGACACTTGTCGCTCCGACATCTGTCGCATGGGAGAATAAAATATTTCACTTCAGCCACCTCTTACCATAACTGTATATAGATCCTGTTTAGTTAATCCTTGAATGTTGAGGAATATATACTATATCACTTGAGTAGTAGTTAGCCATAGCACCGCATAATCATCGAAGATGCAAATCGCGTTCATTCGCATTCGCGAAAAATGATTTCCCATATAGTGAAGAATATTCGTGCTTTTTCAAGAAGTAGGTATACAAGTATTATTCATAATAAATTATGAATATTTCATGCTTACACGAAGTCACGCCTGACTCAATTAATTATAATATACAAATATACAATCCATTTCTAAAATGACAAACATTAGCTAAATTTAAATGATTTTCCGGAGTTTACTTTTATTCATTTCCTGTAGAAAGAATTTTGTGCCACAGCATTCTGAAAGTATTTCAAGAAAACACTTTTTACATAATGAGTAAAACATGGTTTCCCGATATCCTCGGCCTTTGGCGAATAGTCTGTCCCGTTCTTATGGCTAAATCTCATACTTATGATTGCGTCAAAACTGCTAATATTTTGGAATTTTGAAATTCCAATTCTCAAAGTACACGTTAAAATGTATATTATTAACTTAATAAAGTTTTCGATATACCGCAACTCAGCAACATACACCGCACGAGCTTCATATTCCAATATTTTTTCGAAAAAGTTAGCAAACATTGAAGGAAAAATAACAAACCATCTCTCAAAAATTCATAAAAATCGAAACCTGATTTTCCAAACCAAAGTTTCCCTCGTCATTCCTATTTTACCTTATAAGTGCACGTGAACGACTTAAACGAGTGTGGATTCCTGATCATTTTTCATTTACAGGCACTTCAAAGGACAGCGGGCGATTGTCAAAATTATCTCATCTCTGAGTAAAGCTGCTTTGGCGTGATTTTAAATCTTAATAACTTTTCCTTCGGTCAAATATGAGTGGAATTACCATAAAATACCTGAGTATTTTTTCAAAGACGTCAATATTTACGCATCGCGGTATGTATTATTTTAAAATGGGATGTTATATCGTAAAATGCTAAATGCCCAAATACAAAATGGCGGAGGCCAGAAAAAATAGCTCGGGAAAAATACGAAATATATCTCTTTGTTTTCGTAGACGTTGATAATTCCTCTTTTTATTTCTCTATTCTCGGAACATCATGGGCCGATTCCGATGAATGTTATGCTTTAGTCAGAATCGCAGTGTAATTTCGGATGGGACGATCTCGAACGGAAAAATATAGTAATAGTATTTCAAACCACGACTGTTCCATCTCGACGGCAAGACATATTCGAAATCGACTTTTGCCAAATTTTAAACCCTCTCCGTGACGTGACGGGAAATACAATTCTTGAATCCTCGGAATCGTTCTTGCTGAGATTGTCCTTCGGAGAAATTTCCGCAGAATGTTTTTCTTTGAAACTTCGCTGCTATCCGCTCTCTCGACAATAACTTGATGGACTCTTTGAAGGACAACCTCCACGTCAAAAATTGGTTAGAGAACCAACTCGCAAAAGTTAACTGAATAAACATTCATGGCATAATACTCGAATGAAATACAGTACTTTTGGAGATCTATTTATACCTTAATGGATAAAAGACATCACTCAAGTGATTTTTTTGTTATTCTTGCTTTCTAAAAATTTTATTTCGTTATAACAAATATTTAACAATGGGTCCAATGACTTTTCTAATGCGTTCACGACCGATACCTTTGTTGATTGTAGATACGCGCAGAAATCTTATAAAAGCGAGTACTGTAAGAAAACGTTTATTTCACAAATATTTGACATGGCATGTACAAAAGATTGCACGTCACGACGTTTGTGATTCGCGTTCTCGAACGCGTTAAAAAGCCTACATCTATCATGCTATGAATCCACCGTAATGAGAAAAAAACAGGAAATTTATTGTTTTAAATATATATTGTGATTATTTTAAAAATTGAACGTCTAAAATGCACATTAAGTGGGCGTATTGGTTCTAGGTTCCCAACCTTTTTACTGCGAAGAGCAACGAATTATTTAATAGACCATCGAACGATCCCCACTATACTTCGCCAAAATTATAAATGACTGTAAAAAAAAACCAAACCAATGCCAAATAAACTGTTTAGTGCATTTAGGGTAAATAATTTAAGAAATTAAATTCCTGAAACTTCAGAGAACGATTCTGGGCATTTCAGAAGAGCACTGGGAACCCCTCCTTTAGTCATTACATATGTATCCCGGAAAAAAACGTCGCGAAGAAGTTAGTTTCCCCCGTTTCCTCGCGTAAAAAATTAATTAATTTAATTTCCGAACTATATTCCTAAACAGGCCGAGCCCGCCCTGATGTTCGACTCCGTTCACGCCTTCGCGAGAGGCCTTGCTGCCTTGGACCGGAGTCACGTCCTCCGGCCGGCCAACCTCTCCTGCGAGCTGGAACAACCGTGGGACGACGGACTAAGCCTTTACAACTACATAAACTCGGTGAGTGGATCGGAAAAAAGATTTCAGACTCCTTTCCATAAGCCCATTCGCTTTCGACATATCTCGATATCCTCTCTTTTTTTGGTCGACCTATCGAAATTCTGACACACGCGATAACAGGTATCGATACATCGCTTTCGTTCGACAATGCCGTAAAATACGGACCCGATTGGGAAAGCATCTCCGAATTTATTCCCATTCACTTTCGACATATCTCGATATCCTCTTTTTTTGGTCGACCTATCGAAATTCCGACACACGCGATAACAGGTATCGATACATCGCTTTAGCTCGATAATGCCATAAAATACGGATCCGATTGGGAAAGTATCTCCGAATTTATTTCCGTCGTCATTTTCACGGCTGTTAAATGCGCTTATGACGGATCGCTTTCTGCGTTTTAACCAGATGTTTGTGTGATAATCGGTTATCTTTCGCGTTGTCACACCGACGCCGATAGATTTTTTTATGTGTCGATGGAAAGTGTTTCGATATCAGTCTATAAATTCGCGTCAACAGAAATATGCTATCACGATGCGGGCCATTTTTATTACCGCGATATCATCTGCATTGTGACACCTGGCGTTAAAATTATCGGACTCTGCCAGGATTTTAAAGCTGTCGTGAAAACGTTTGGCAGAGCTTATGGCTTCTTTCAGCGACTACTCGAACTTGTCAAATAATCAATGTTAACCTTATTTATTTACTATCTACCTAGCGGATTTTTTTTAGAATCTATATCGTGGATAGGATGGTGCCAAGAGATTCAAGAGCGAAATGTTCATGCAACGCAAAAGAATTTTGAGAATAAACGCAGAAATGTTCGCAAATGTTTAGAAAACTTACTGACTGGTCGACATATTATGTAGATATGGAGTTAGTAGTCAGAAATTTTCGGAAAAAAATATTTTCGGGATAAAATATATGGAAAACGATTGATTCAACCGTTATCCACTGTAATTTTAATCCTTTCACTTTTAACAATAAATCCCCAAAGGAAATCGGGTTGTCATTCGTAAAATGACGCGCGATAAATTTACTTCGACAAAGCAAAAATTGAAGGCACATACAGTGATGAATATAGAGGCCCAAAAATTACAATCTGCGATGAATAATAAATTACGCGCCGATCCAGAGCGCGGGTATCAAATAAAAATAATATGCGCGAAACTAGTTTTCGAATCGTTCGACCGAAAAATTCCGCGAGATTGGCATCCACTTTGCGGAATGTAAAATTCGGCCCGTTACACCCACTGTACAAATGGAGAATTTTTTCCCCTCCACTTCGGAACCCTGTGAGAAAAAATTAACATTTTTTTCCATCCCCCAAAAATTCTCTTCCTCTCTCTCCCTCTGCGACCGAGCTAAAAATAAAACTTTCTTCCCACTTTGTAATGAAACCTTATTTCATTTCCCTGTGGCGACATAAGTTCGAAAGAAGACAGTTTTGAAACCACCTCCTCTCTTTCCACCTTCTCCTCCAACCTCCCTCCGCTCCCACGACGATCAAATCGAGAAAGAATAGGAAAAAGAAAGAAAGACCGCCAATCTCCGCATAAGGAATGAGAGAGAAAGAGAAACAGAAGGATAAAAAAAACCATGGGAAGTCGCGAGAGAAAGAGAGGAACGAAAACGTAAATCCCCAAAGAAACGAACCTGGCTCCATCTCTCGACTTTTTCCTAATTTGGTTTGTGTGTCTGTGCGGTTGAAAGAGGGAGAAAGGGTGGGTGGTAGGGAGGAGGGAGGAAGACGGGTGGAAGGGGGAAGGGGGGAGGGAGGGGGCACACACAGCTTGAATCTTAATTTCCTGCGGAGGTGTGGTTTTCCGGATCCCGATCGCTGTTCTCACTAGCATTTGCATTTCTCATTTCCTCTCCCCTTTCATCCTCCGTCTGCTTTATGGACCTCCGCAGCGCGCTTCCAAGCCGACTTTTATATCTCCGTAAATCGTATATCCTACATCCTAATACATCTATATCTTCTCCTTCCGCCTTCACAATCCCTCACGTTCTTTTGACCTTTCTCTCCCGCCAACTTTGTCTCCCTGCCTTAAATCCTACCCTCTCTCCTTACCCTTTCTCCCTCCATCTCGCCCCTTTTTACTTTCCTTGATTTCCCATTTGCTCCCATCCCTACCTCGCCCTCCGCCTCTTTCACCCCCTGCCTCTCACCCCTTTTTATTTTACTCCATTCTTATCACGCTATACTCTTTATGGAGTGTCGAGGATTTTTTGTTTTCTCTTTAATGAAGTATTTGGGGATACGCGAACAAAGAAATAAATACGTTTAAAAATATGGTCAGTGATTATGATTAGTTATTGACGTATAAATTAATGAAGGTTTTTTAAATTCATAATTCAATTTCGAAGAAGTTAACCATCAAGTACGCCCACAGAGACTGAAAAAAATTAAAATTGTAAGAATTGTAAGATTTAGATATAGCGCATTACTTAGTTTTACAAAAAACGGACAGGGTTTACGGACTCGTCCTCTCCGACTGTACCGCGTACATGGAAACGTATCTCAACTCTGCATACATAAATCAAGTGGTACACATTTTTGATTTATTTTTCACTATCTCATAAACAGCAATTTACCTCATTTACAATGAGCGTAACAACAGTAATAAGGACGAACACATACGGCCATGCCCTCGGCATGATTTGAACCTGCGACCCTAGCACTGGGAGCTAAATAAGCTAACCACCCTTCTACCAAGGTCAGCATGTACTTATCCATTAAAAATAACTAATTCTTCATCGCCGTTTTAATTAAAACAGGGAATCTTATCATGGAACGGAAACTTAGAAAAAAACTGGCTCGTGAGGTGTATTTCACCCCCTCCCACCTTGTATACACCATTGTGACTATAGTATAGCATGGTTAAAATCGCGTTAATATTTGCACTGCACATTGTGATGGCATTTTTTTCAGATTTAAATAAAAAATAACTCCTATAATATTGCTTAATTAATTTGCTTAAGAAAGCTTTATAAAAACATTTTTCCTCGGAATTTATTTCCGTAAAGGAGGGTAGACTTATATTTGGCATTGGTAGTGTGTGTGGCTAGCGTGCCAAGTTCCCAGTAATAGGATCGCAGGTTCGAATCCTGCCGAGGGCACGTGTGTGTTCGTCCTTGTTATTGTTGTTACGCTCACTGTAGAGGTTGTAAAGTGGAAATAAAGAGCATGTGAAGCGTATACAAAACAAATAAAGTCTTTTAAGTCTATGAGATTTTTTTGCTAATTCGAGCAGTACATATGTAGCGTAATTGTTTAAGTTGCACCATTTTTAATGGACAAGTTACGTTCGATTTTCCGCTCACTTTGGAAATATTTTATTTCGTTCCTAATTCCACAACCTAATTTATTTTTTTACCTTTAAAAACTCTCTTAGTTGAATTTTCACTTTTATTCTATGTACTGGTTAAGTGTTATCAAGGTATTTTTTTTCCAAAATTGGGTCAACCTGATGCTAAAAGAAAATATTACCGGCGGATAGTTTCTCGAACGATCCGTACAGAACGTTAATACATCATAAGAGTCCTAGAATCCGAAATGGAATGCGTAGATCAAGGATGAGTCATGTTAAATTAATCTCCCGTGAAACTTGCGTTGTTCTAATCTCAGCGCCTCTCTAAACTTCTCTAATTAACTTTTCTAGATTAACCATCTTAATTCCTGGATAACCGCGTGATATTAATATGCTGTCGGATTAAGCTCTGATTTATTATTCATTTCCAGATTCCCTCTGATTAAACTACAGAATCGACTCGAATAACTCAGGCTACATAACCATCCGCGAACATGAATGAATCCTTTTCACGTTACACCTCATTTCCAAAGATTTTTTTAAAGCTCTGCATTCGCGGTGGAAGAATTTTTCAAATCTACTCACTCTAATTGCCTTATTTTTGTCACTATGGAGTCTAGATCAAGACAGGCAAAGATACGACATTCGTGATAAACTTGCCGCAAAATAAAATTTTGTCGGTGCTCAGTAACTTTCCAGTGTCTAAATAAATACTCCAGTCCAGGGACGGATTTATAGGTATGCGCAGTGCGCGCATAAGTAGGGCCCCGTGCTGCTGAGGGCCCCCCAAATTCCAAAATTATCAAAAAAATAGGACCTTAAAAAGGTCTGCGCGTAGGACCCCACTATCCATAAATCCGCCCCTGCTCCAGTCAAAGATTAAAATTTTTTTTTCCAAATTACTATTCAATGAAATAAATTGAATTCAATAAAATTCTAACCGTATTTCATAACATTTTCATCCTGTAATATGTAGAAAATATCACGTCAGTGCTTTTTTAGCTTATACTTTGACATGACAGAGATTGGGTCCTGTTATGTATTATCACTAATCTTTCCATGGCGGGCCACATTCCTTGTTGTTGCTGCTTAGGAGGGCCGAATTGGAAATCACGAGAACTTTGGCGGGCCGAATGGACGTTTAAATCGGAAGTTACATAGAGATTTTGTGTTCTCATACTAGAGAAAATCAATTATAATTAGCGTTAATACTTCAACAGAAAAGGTCTTGAGACCATAATTTCACTGAAAAAATGTGGAATTTCTGTGTTAAATTATACCGATCAATTTTTCATCACGGCCACATAAAACGCTCTAGGGGGCCGCAAGAGGCCCGCGTGCCGTAGGTTTCCGACCCCTGCCGTATTATATTGATTGAGGCGTCAATTTTCAGTCTAGTATTTCCTTTAATAATGGTTATAATAAAGCAGTCTGATAAGTCATTCCCTATCTTTAAAAAAAATAATTTTAAAATAGGGAGTGACTTATCAGACACGGTGTAGTTTCATATTTGCTAAAGTATTATTATTTAATATTACGAAAGATACGCTAAATTACCAAGTGCGGTAGCAGAATGGGAGATGAAAATGTATGAATAACAGGAGAATAAAGGAATAACGATTGTCTACAGCTCGCCATGATAGCGAAACGTTTTCCATGTCTAAAGTCAGTCTCAATTAACCCAAAGAATTCTCGCAGAATTTTCGTTATTTTTTCAAACGAACCTAAACATTATGTTAGATACAGAACGACGCAAAAAATGCTAGATGTCTGTAGAAACCTTAACCTGATTCGTCAACAAACTTTACCGGTCAAAACGTTTTGTCTTCTGGGATATTCGATCGTTTCAAACGCATTTGACAAATAACTTCGGCTAATTTGGGGGACATTTTACGGAGAGAAAACCGAATACCTAAAATTTTTGGCATCGTTTCATCCCGACGTATATTTCATAGGGCGTACTTCCAGAGTCGGACCCGGATGAGAACATGAATGGGGGCCCCACGTTTTTAATATTTATGGTAATAACGAACGATTTATGGAGCTCCAGTTTAATATTATAACTTTTACTGAGCGTTTCCTTATTGGAAATCAGTTTTCAAGTGATTTTTAGTAAAAGTTTTTGCAGAATTTACACTCGATAATTGAATAATTGAGAACTTCTGGAGCCCCCATTATTCGGTGGCCCAGATGCCTAACATCCGCCGCATTCCCCCTTTGGCCGTCCCTGCGTATATCCAACGAGACTACCCTGAGTGATGGATGCATAAACAGCCCTTTTCAAATAAAACTAAAGCTTACGTTTCCCAAAAGCACGAACTTATTTTTTTCCATTTCGATTCCTAGATGCTGAATGCTCTTTAACTCCAGTTGTATTGCATTTTCTAAAAGTTGGAGTTAAAGCGGCTCGACCCTAACTAAATCCACTTTTATCACTAGTTAAAGTGCCTGAACCGCTCCTAATAGCGCACCCGTCAAATTCCCGCCCTCCAAATTCCGATCCGAAAACTAATATCCAGAAAAATGACATTGTTTTACTTACCAAACAACAGGCCGGACTCCACGGATTAACCGGTCACATCGAGTTCAACGAAGGAAAGAGGTCAAACTTCCGCCTCGACCTCCTCAAACTCAAGAGGGAACAGCTGAGAAAGGTCGGCTACTGGTCTCCGTCCTCCGGAATAAACCTCACTGATGCCTCGGCCTTCTACGAGACCTATGCCACGAACATAACGTTGGTCGTCATGACGCGAGAGGTCAGTGAACTGATAAAAATACTGCGGAAAAATGCGTTTCCACACGGACGACGTCTTGCTCTTCAAAACTTGAATCAAGAGGGAAAATAACATAATAGGTCCAACCCTTGGTTGCATTGCGCTTTAAGACAATTTAATAGTCGAGCCCTCGAGAACTTAGTTTGGAGCTCAGTAATCATGGAATATTTTTTAACTGGTGAATTCTGGAGTATTTATATCAAAAAATATTATTAAATCCTTTACATCTTTCACAAACTTTACAAAGATTCAAATCTACAAGTACATTTATCGCACAGCGTGGAGTCAAGCCTTACTAATCTCTTAGAATTTCGGAAAAGCTGATCACCGTAGTCTCGCTTCCTACATTACGTGCTATGATATCCTACGTTGACAGAAAATACAGGGAAGCACGAATTTCACACCCTCAAAGATCGTTTCTGATAAAAATACGGCTATATATTTAAGCTAATGCATTACTTGAGTTAACATTGTTGCGAACTCTCAATTTAAGTAGGTGCGTAAAATATATTAAATAGTCTTGAAATGATTCATTCCTATGTGGTTATTCATTGATGCCTGCATACATTCAAATTTTTCATTAACTAAAATCGTAGAACCAAATATGCTGATAAATCGTCTAACGATAGACGGCTGAGAGAAAATGACGAGAAATACAGCAACAGGTTTTAGCCATTTTCACGCTCTGCGTCGTCGTCAATTATAGTTCATTTTAACGAGGACCAAGAACCACGTATATTATACCCCGAACGAAAACCACGTCTTGCGCTGAATAATTTATTTGAATTTTTCCATTTTCTTTAAATTCAAGAACATTCATATGAAGTGATTCGATCTTCCCTGAGATAGAACTATCTCAAACGATTTTCAATCAAAGGTACACACTTTCGGCGTATTCCACGTCGTGGCATCGTGCAATGGTCCGACACACCGGCTGTATGCGGTACCCGAGCTGTGATGCGAACTTTCAAGTTCGAATCCACGCACGGAAGGATTTTTCAAACCGTATCTTCCCCCATCCCGATGCTTTGGGGTGAGACATCAAATCACTGGCCTTCGATCTGCGTAACTGAAGTTAAACTAGTCGATCCCTTGGTCATTCCATCGAAAGGGCAGAGTTTAAAGGTAATCTTGCGATTTCTGTGGGCCCTGCTTCCGGTTCCTGTTATCCTTCATGCGCCTTTCGGTTTAAATGATTCACGCTCGGCTTGCGTAGCACGTGACCTTTCCTCGCGGCCCGCTGGGACGCATAAAATTTTTAACGGGGTTCCTCGCTCTCAATTATTTCCTTGGAAAAAATTATCCCTAATCGGACATGGATTGATGGTGCGTAAATATCTTATTTTGGCTAAAAGCGTGGCTTTATGCACAAATTTTGATTTGATATCGCTTCGTCTGTTTAGTTTTACGTCTTTCCCATAAGACAGTGAGTTATCTTACTACTCTTTCGATCAACTCTCTAGCTCCTCAAATCTTGATTAATAACCTCAACTGCTTGTATAACCAATGGGAAAGAGATTATAAGTTTAATAATTGTTCGAGAGTAAGAAATATAAAATGTAAAAATTTAAGTTTGCAATCCAATCGTAAAAAAATGAGGAATTAAAGTTTGCATGGTTCCTTTCGCGTTAAAAAGAACATTAGAGACGTTTATCTGGTTAAATTTATGGTATGGTTCCAGGTTAGAACTCGGAAACGAGAAAGACCCTTCTATATTCGTTTCGTCGTCATATTTAATAACACCAATTCAAAATTATTTACATATTTTAATTCTTGATAGATAATATGGAGATGAATAGGCGTTTGCATTTTATAATGAGGAACTAATGGCCAATATTATCTTTAAATAGCTGCTCTTCATTTTGACCATTACATAATTCCCTATGGCTACAGGTGTAACAACACGTACATTTTTTACAAATACTTTCCAAACAAAATATTATCTTATTATAACCAATTTAAAAATGACCAAACTATGACAATTACAACCATACATCTTCGGACTAATAATATAAAAAATATTCACATTTTTAATTCAAGAAATTCGCGCATAATGCACTTGCGAGGGTTCGAGAGATATACAAGTTTACGGGTTGAGCAAGAGCGTCCAGTGTTGGCCAAACCATACCTAATGAAAGATCCAATCAATCAAACATCCTCTCTGTCCCTACCGTTCATCCACCTTTAACCCCTCCTCTCCCCCCCCTCTCTCTTTCTCCCTCCAATTCTTCCTTCCTTCTCCACGGCTCTCCCGACGCAGGAGAAGCCCTACGTTATGGTGAAAGAGGACCGCAACCTGACCGGCAACGCCCGCTTCGAAGGCTTCTGCATCGACCTACTCAAGTGGATAGCGTCCCAGGTTGGATTCCACTACGTCATACGCCTCGTGCCTGACCACATGTACGGGGTATACGACCCTGAAACGAGGCAGTGGAATGGGATCGTCAGAGAACTCATGGACAAGGTAGGTGACCACGGATGCAAAAGGGGATGGGATGTTTCTCCGGGCAAGCAATGTATAAATACGTACGCGAAGCGACCGTTTTATTTTGAAATAAATCAACCTCTAAAATAAATAAATTGGAGCACGCTTGAAAAATTCACTTTACATCACTACTCTAATGCGCCTCTGAATTATCTTTAACGTTCTAAAAACTAGGACAACTTAGTGACAACATGAAGTTAAACATGACTCAAATCCAAGAAGCCCTAAAAAAAATGCCTGCTTTAAGGTATCTCCAATAATCACTAAAAAAATAAAATTTGCGGCTATTGAAAATATCCTAAACAAGTATTTTTGTACTAGATTGTTCTTCAATGTTTTTTCAGCCATGTCTCTCGATAATTTTCCGTTGAAATAAACTCAAAAAGAAAATGAAATAGAATCCGAAATTTTAGTCTTAGAACCACTTTTAATATTTTTACTAGGACGAAAGTAATTTGTTTATAAAGGTTAAATGACTATGATCCAAAAATACACGGGTCTTTTGCCAGAATTTTTTTTTATTTTGGCAACGGGTTTTTAAATCTTTTAAGAGAAAGTTTCCCTTTTTAAAGCAGAAAATTCGCGGGGACTGAATTAAGGGAAACGGAAACGAACAACAAAAAGGGATTCCCGAACACCGCCAATTGAAGAGATTTTAATTGAACCAAGACCTAATTGGAGGCTTCCCCTTTACGATTTAAACGCGTTAAAACGCGCGACGATTCGACTTAATAATTTAATCGGTGCCGGATTGACATAACAGACGAGCGAGAGGAAGGAGGAGAGAGTAGAACAGAGAGACAGAGAGAGATGTGAAATCTCGGAGTCGTTAGGATTTAATAAAATAAAATAAAGAACGTCTCTTACATTCGATCGCATCCTTTTCCTCCTTTCGTTTCCCTGTCATTATCTCCCTACCTACGAAAAAGGCTATGGGAGTCGACTACAAATTCGTCCTTCCTTTTCTACTCCGAAATACGCGCGACTACTTTTTAGCCGCACCTCCTTTTACTCGCGGTTGAATCGTTAGCGAAAGGGAATTGAAACGCGTGCCGCCGCTAGGAAGAGGCCTTACCCTACCCTACCCACACCGCCCCTCGGTTAGGATAATGATCGCTTTTCGTCTCAGAAGCGCTTCTTTTGATGAATCCTCGCTTAGTTGCTCCGCTCAAAAAGGGTTCCTAAAGCAGTCGAAGCGCGGCGCACACACCTCCAGAAGTAAAGGCGGTAAAGGGGGAGAGTGGTCAATTAAGTTGGCTTCTTTTTTTTTAATCATCCTTTTGAAGGAATTATTTTTTTCTAGGAAAGTGAACGTCTACGTGATTCATTTTCGGCATTCAATAAACACTTATTTTCACGTGAGATTTCTATCGTGGTTTATTTGTGGGAAATTTTATCGGAAAATTCACCCAGGTGGTTTTGTTACTTTCGCGCCTCGCTATGGCGAGGACGCAATTTCGTAGTTTTTTTTTTAGTTATTCCTCCGTATCGTTTAAGGGCTAATCGGTTGATCAATTCTAAATTTAAATCAATCTCAATGATGCATACTGAGCTAACGGGAGACCTTTCTTTTATTTCAAAGACGCTACAGCCTATCCTTTTCCAAAAATGTAGGATTTTCTTACCCTTAAAAATGCTGGGTAGCGTTTCATTATGAAAAAAAGAAACAATGTTTTATCAAACCATCCTATATGTTTATTTCAACTGAATAATAATCGTTTGTTAAGCTTTAGCAAAATTTAAAAATATGCTTGACAATCAAAATACAAAATTGCCTATGTCTAAATACTAAGATAATTTACTAGCAGTTCCAAGATCAAACGCTATTCACTGAAAATTATCCTATTAACAAAATGTTAAAACAGATTTAATATTCTGTTATCAAAAACTACATTCATTCCTAGATACTGAGGTTGATTTTTAATCTATTGGTCATACGAATAGACATCCCATACTTTAATTTTATATTTTTCGATTTTATCGCTGAGTCTACAATCTTCTATAAAAAAATTTAGGGATTTTCTAATAATTTTGGACGATTTTTTAAAACGATATATACGAGATGCCTTTGAGAAAAACACGGATGCTACTAAAATTAACTTAATGCTCTTCTTTCATTGAAGTAAAAGATCTTTTAACGTTCGGATGAAAGGAACTTGCTACATTACTCGATATAAGAAGACATTTATGCCAGTAATATATTTTTCAACGTTTTTCACTCTCTCCATACGTAGTATGGGAAAGTATTGTGATCACGAAAAAAATCAACTTGGAGATTTCAACGGAAATACACGTTTTGAGGTCCCCAGAACATGTTTAGACTATTTTCGGAATGATCTTTGTGTGTGCGTGCGCGTGATTGTGGGTGCTCTAACTCAAAAAGTACTTGCCATATCTTTACCAAACTTCATATATATAACACTTTAGTATGAGCACAAAGAACTGATTAGGTTTTGGACAATAACGGTTAACCGGAAGTCGAGGTTTATTCGAAACCCGATTCGGTTTTTGCGATATTTCTCCGTTAAAACATCATTATTGTATATACAATTCTATACAAATGTTATAGAGAATGTTACTTACTACAACTTTCATTTGAAACAATTTTCCCTAGCAGTTATTGTTTAGGAATTATTTATAAAAAATAATCGGCTTTTTCGGTTTCCGTCAAATATCTTAAAAACGTCGTAATTGGTCATCTTCGTGAGGACCAAAGTTGTAGAGAATAATATTTACTCCAAGTTTTGTTTGAAACAAATTTTCGTAAAACCATCCATTTCGGAGATATTCAACATTTTCTTAATTTCCAGCATACAGCGCCACAACCATGTAGCGGTGAATTCTGTAAACATATTCCAAATATACATAATTTACAGCAATAAAGACGACTGTATTCTTTTAAGATACGAAATAATAATTTTGCCTTATAATGCTATTCATAATAATTTAAATATCTATACCCCAAATATGGAGAAAGTCATGTGTTGGCCACATCAGATTTTTCCAAATGCTGAAGCAGCTCTTCTTCCATGTCATTTTTTGCGGTAGGAACCGCAAACATAAAGCGGGTCATTACTCTCTGCGATTCTTTGCTTTAAAGCCGACGAACAGACGGAATTCTCTCAAGCAGTTCCGCACGAGACACTTTTGTCTTCCTTGAAAAGTTGCATTTATGGATTTACTTGAACAAATGCCAGTACTCCGCGTTCATTACTTACTTCATTCAAAGTACAAACTTTAAAAACCACGTTAAAGTTGTATATTATCTGTCAATAAAACCAAAATTTAAATAGCGTAGGAGAAATAAAATAGTTCTCTCTTTCACCTACAGAGGGCAGACTTGGCGGTGGCATCGATGACAATAAACTACGCTCGAGAAAGTGTCATCGACTTCACAAAGCCATTTATGAACCTAGGGATAGGAATCCTTTTTAAGGTAAGATTTCGGCTGCGATCTTTTTTTTCGGTAACTTTATTGCTTTCGGTGCATGAACTTCAGTTAAACTTGAGCTTTAATCCTGTCAATCCTTGCAATAATTTCGCCATAAATATAAAAATATACTCTACGTCAGCTGGATTTCGATCGAGCATAACAAACATTTATGGGGTTGTATTTTAGTTTGCATGAAACGTCATTATTTTATAATGTTATACATACTGTCTTTTAATAATGCCAATCTAATTTAACATGTCTAAAACAGTATATATACTTAGCTAATGAGAGCCAGCTAACAAATTAAGATCTCACAAACTCTGACATTAATGGCAATGAATCCACTATTCAAAGTTGATGTTATTTTATGAAACAACATTCAAGTTCATACAAATCAATTTCTGGAGTTTATTTTTAAGTTAAATCCTCTGTAAAGAAAGCTAGGAAGAAACGTTCTTTTTTCAGAAAATTTTGGTCGCCGTCAATCGTATGCCATGCTTTTTTAAAAAATTTGTTTTCGTTAGTTCTGCCATGTATGCATGAGAATGTGAGTGAATGTGCTTCATCCCATAAAACCAACACCTCGTAACCCTCTTCCACCCGCATGTCTTTGCCATGATTACCACTACCAATGTTAATCTTATTTTTCATTAGAGGTTGATGTTACGTCCATGGTCGGAAAATTTTAGCCGAGCTCTAAAATTTTCCTTTTCAGACCGAAGCCTGTTGGGTTGATTTTACGTCAGTGGAGCATTTGACGAAATTTTAAAGTCGAATAAGTTTTGTATTTTTCCTTCAAACTTCAACGTTCTCCTTCAAATGATCTTTTCATTAGTTTGAAAAATCAGTAAACCTTGTTCCACTTGTCAGTTAAATTTCTCAAAACGTTAATTAACTTTTGGCTATTTAGAATACATTTACTTTGATATAAACCGAAATCCGCCCGAAATTTTTGTTATTTCATCACAAACGATTCGACACGAAAAGCCAAACGGAAAATTTTAAAGTTGGTTTTAAAAATTCATGGTTGTATGAAGGTTCAAGGATCCGGCAGGAGTTAGTTATGACTTGTTCACTCACATCGTAATATTGCATGACATCCGCATTCAGAAACCCTAATTAAAAATTTAACCACAACCAACAGTCGTGTCGAGAAATGATCCACCATCACGAAACTTCCCATAAAACTTATGATTGTTTTAATTTATTCCAAGTAAATCTGGATGTTTTCCTTAGCTGAAAGAATACGAGGAAGAATTGAATATAATTGTGAAAAAAATATTATGCATTTTTATCCTGTTATAAACTCCGAAAAGGATAATTAGATTTTCGAATGCGTAAATTCACTAAATTTATACTGCTGGTTAACTCTGATGGAAACGATATTTGAAATATTGGAAATTTAAACATGGCTATGTAAGTCAAGCTTTTATGCCTTCTCCGCCTGAGTTATCCATTTTATTTACGATATAAATTAGTTGCAAACCCGCATGTGAATTCCACATTGCATGCTGATTTTTTCTTTATCATAAATACTATAAAATGTTTTAGTAACTTAGACAACTTTATTATATGTGAAATTGTTATATATAATACCTGTATTTTATGGGGAGTATCAACCTTTATCTAATTTTACGTGTCCGTATGTCTGTCTGTCCCAATTTTTATAACGAGAATCGTTCGTCGTAGAGATATGCGGTAAACGGAGTTTTGCTTCTACTAGCTAGGAAGTCTGGAAAATTATTTACATTTCCACAAAGTCTCGGGTTCGAATCTTAGGAATCATTTATATTTTCATTAAGATAACACGTAAAACTCGTCTTTTCAGCTTGCAGGCTTTCATTCGTTCGTTCATATAAATTCGAAATATTGGCAAACGAGCTTCGGACCTGGATCGTTTTAAAGAAAAATGATCAAGAATTCTTATCGTCTTTTCTCGTTTATGATTATAAGTCACCCGAATTTTAAGTTTAATGCACATAATTTTCACTAAATTTTCCATTTTAACGCTAAATACCTTGACGGACATTGTCGGGCTCGAAGTCTTGTGTTGTACGAGCGTAAAGTTAACGTGTTATATAAGTCGTTTAAATGAAGAGAGGGTAAGGGGAAAAGTAGAGAGGGGGAGGGAGGGAAAGAGGTAACCAATACATAATATCTCGGATGATTTCAGCATAAATACCTGACTCGATCGACAATCATACGTATATTGAGTTCAATTCGCCGCAAATGTTCCAAGACAGATCAACAAGCGCATGCGGAATCCTTGTAGTTTCCATTACGTTTTCTCCTTTTCTCTCCCGCCTTCCTCCCAATCCCTTCTTACTGACATCCTTGAAAAAAATCATCCCCGCCTCCTCCCCGAAAATCTTACTCCGCACAGGTGCCGACATCACAACCCACACGCCTATTCTCCTTCATGAACCCGCTCGCCGTCGAGATCTGGCTCTACGTCTTGGCCGCTTATCTCCTGGTCTCCTTCACCCTATTCGTCATGGCGCGATTCTCTCCGTACGAGTGGAACAACCCACACCCGTGTCTGGCCGACTCCGACGTCGTGGAGAACCAGTTCTCCGTCTCCAACTCTTTCTGGTTCATCACCGGGACGTTCCTCCGGCAGGGTTCGGGTCTGAACCCAAAGGTTGGTAGGGAAAAACTACCATCCCCTTGAAAAAATAAGGACATTTCCCGCTAAATCCCATATTTCCGAACCCTGCAACCTACACCCCTAAAATCCAACCGAAAACAAAATCACAGTGTGTGAGAGTGAGTGTGGTCCCACGTAGATGGCGTATTGGCGGCTTTTCTAGGATAAGCCATGTTATTTTTTTCTTTTTAACCACGCAATATTTCACCATTATACCTGCATCTATGCTACGTTCACCGAAAGAAAGACCTGACGGATAATCACGCGCGAAAAGTTAACACGGCGTTGTGGAGCTTCTAACGGGGACACGAAAGATTTTCCTCTCCGCTTTCACTTGTAATCGCGTCTATTTTCTCCATTTGACTAGAAAATAGTCATTAGCTCCCCCAATTCACCCTACTCTCAGGACCGCTATTTCGTTGAACGAAGCATAACCGCCGAGTTTACCTCAACCTTTGTTTAAAAAAAACCCTAACTCCGAAACGCGCGGCACCTCCATCCGCTCTCCCCATACTTCGAATAGGTGTCAGAGAGCATGCCCAGCAGACTGTTCTCGTTCATGAACCCGCTTGCCGTTGCCATCTGGTTCTACATGCTCGGGGCTTACGTACTCGTCTCCCTAACGATATGGGTGGTGGCCCGATTCTCGCCTTACGAGTGGTCGCCGCCTAAACCTTGCGAAACGGCCGCATACGCAGCGACAAACGCTTCAGATCCCGTACCGTCCACCTACATCTTCGACCACGAACACACGTGTTCCGCCGGAGCAGGAGGAGGAGGTTACGGGGGCGGTTACATGCTCGGACTTGACGCAGGACAGGTGGTCGAGAACGACTTCACCCTCGCCAACTCCTTCTGGTTCACCATCGGCACCCTCATGCAGCAGGGATCCGATCTCAACCCAAAGGTACCTAGCACATCATAGGGTCGGAAAATAATATATACCGAATAATACTATTGGAGCAAACGTTTTGAATTATAACGAGATGGCTCGCCCGCCATAATAGTTTTTCCGGCACACCTTTCCTGAACCTCTTATAATAAACCTGATAACTCCTGATGATATGCTCGAGAATACTGTACTGTGCTGTACTTTATATGCCTGGGTGTAAATCTTAATAGTAAAATTTCACTAATACCTTTGTACACCATATTTTGTTCGCCTACATAAATCGGTAATAATATTTTGCACCAGAATAGTTTGCTATACTCATCATAGCAATACAATACTTGTTAAAAAATTTTCTATTTAATAATTAGCATAATTTTCTGATCCGAAAACCAATACATTTCTATTTTTAATATGATGTTCGTTTATAAAGACAGTATTAATATAAAAAATACTTTAATCGAAAAATCCAGTAGATATAAAATATTGCATATAAAATTGGAAGCATACGAAGATTTTCTACCAGAGCCATATCGAATATTTTTACTATTACTATAGTAGAACCTCATAAACCCGGCATTCAAAAACGCGGCATTCTCAAAAACTCGGCACTTTTTGAAAGTTATATGTAAAAAATCCTAATACTCTAGAAATTACGTACTTTAAATGATGTACGTTTATCTATTTTCATTGTTTCGTTTACCTCATTAGAACCACATGTTTAGATTCGTGGCGACAGCAATTGTTTTTTGTTAATGCAATAAGTACTTTTGTTAAATTTTATTTTGAGATGACTTCATAAAAAGAAGACAACCCATAAGTGGTGTTACGAAACGTAAACAGAAAAATCTCACGATTGAAAAAAAGTAGAATTACTAAGAAAACTTTGGAAATGTCTCTTCAGTGAAGAGACATTGCGAAGAATATAGCATTGGTGGTTCCATTGCGGCTGACTTAAAGAAGAAAAAAACGGAAATATTGAAATTTTATGCTGAGAGTGATACACCTAAAGCTATGTTTAGCCGTAAAACACTACACGTCCCGGATAAATATTGTTGATAAGGTATTGTTTGAGTGGTTTCGTCAGCGAAGAAGTAAAGGTGTACCTATTTCAGGCCTAATGCTGATACAACAAGCGAAAATTTTTCACAATAGCAAAAAGAGTGGTGGAAGATAACATTGAAATCTGGGTCGATATCGGCAATGATGCGCCCGTCGTACTTCAGCTAACTGATGTGAAATGTGTGAAATAGTCGACATGGTTTTGAAACCTTAGCATGAAAAATATGAAGAAAATGAAAGTGACGATGATCAAGGATAAACCTTCAATAGATCGCTGCATACAGTTGGTCACAGATACAATATCTGTTTTAGAACAACGCTCCTGCATTGATTTTCCAGAGATTACGTGTTTGTATCGAATACATGATAAACTTATGAAGGAAAAATCAAAATGCATGAAGCAACCTAGTTTGCCCGATCTGTTTTAAAAAAATTCTCAGAATAATGTGCGATGAAAATAATGTTGTAAATGTGTATTACCTATACGCTTTATTTCACATTCGTTATTTACTTTTTAATGGTTCTTATATAACTCCTCGTTTTAGTGCATGTATTGATAATGGGTTCCCTTTTAATTGCTATTCATCATTTGAATTATATAATCACTTACCAAAAATGTACATCACTTAAGGATTTTTTATAAATTTTCAAAAACCCGTCATTTCCAAAAACCCGGCAAATGCTAGGTCCCGAGGTTGCCGGGTTTATGAGGTTCTACTGTATTTAAAAAGTATAGCACTCCCAATTTGAAACTACAGTATTTGAAGGGTTAATTTACAAAATTTGGTAATTTTTTGGAAAAACCTTTGAATTAACTTTATAATTTTTAGGAGAAAAGATTATCTACCTGATTTTTTGATCATTTTTCTTGATATTAATGACAATGGTATCCCGACAAATTAAATCTTAATCAGTACCCTATTCTGCTACCATTATCCAGTAGAAGCTATCAGTAGTGTCCACTACATCAAATTTTTCACAGCACTGTAGTTAATTAATTTCTTCCCCGAATCCATTTTAATACATTCTGGTTAATATGACACTCATTACTATTAGCAAAATATTAACAAAGATAAGTAACTTCTTGGGTCAATTTCCTCATAGCAAGGTACTTATGTTTGCAAACTCAAACATATTCCATTGAAATTCTACACTCTTCCTAGTTTAAAATACAGGGAGTACTCGTTATACGTCAGGGATCGCGTTTTTGGTAGGTGTAGCATTAAGTTAAACAACGTTAACATCAATATGAATAAGGTAATGACATTAATAGTTTGTCTCTGAGAGACATTTCTGGTCACATAAATTAAGAACCAAAATAAAACTAAATGCTTATAAATACAAAAGGTAAAAAATATAACTCACCCGAAAAGGAGAGCACTAAAGACCTGTACACCAATCACGGCTTGAGCTTACGATCTCCTGACGCATTTCCACAAACCAGAGTTCAACCCACGCAGCCTTCTCTTGTTAACCAAATGCTTTTGCTGGACACGCTTACACCAAGCCCTAATGTAGAAAATACTAATGATATCACTAAGGTTTAACTTCATGGAGGGTATTTTTCAATAAAAAATAAAATACCAAAAATATTGCTATTTTTGTAAATTTAAAACAAGTAGACATTTAATAAACTGAAGAATTTGGAGAAATATATATAAAACATTGTTCGTCTATCTTTAAACATAATTAATATAAATCGATAATGAAACACAAACTTACAATTAGACTAATAAGTTTTATGGACCTTATAGCTTACTATTTGTGGCTTGATGAAGGAGGCTGAGGAATTAACTCAATTATAATGTTTCTTATACGAAAGAGCGACTGTGTATTAATCACGCCTTGATAGCCTCTCGAAGGCCCTAGGTCCAATGTTAAAATATTAGTTATCATGTTGCAAAAACCTGTTTTTGACCAAAATAACTATTGCAATGAAAACGGGTACACGTATTACGTCGTTAAATTCATATTTCCGTAAAGATACTGGGAATAATTATTTTTGGAAAGTAAATGTACAAACGATCCAATGTGGCGAGAATACTAAATTTTGGAATCGGTTAGGTCCGAATAAGAAAAATACTTTAATATTTACTACTATCTGAGCACAAACATCGTTTCTTTTGACATAAATAGTCATACTAAGCAATAATCTCTTCTCACTCTAAATTGGGACAACTTCACAAACGGTAGTCCGTATAACCGAAAAAACTGCAGCGTAGTTTAAAATTACGTGTCAATTTGAAAACGCGTTTTCATCCATATTTCAAAATAAAATCCAAACAAAACTCACCTGAGTCGGCTGAGACACTTTCTTGGGTTATCACCGAGAAGTATGCCAACATCGGCCGAACTTACGATGACTTGACAGTTTTCCACCAATCAGTAAAGCCCATACTTATTGTTAGTCATTTTGAGATATCGTGGTTTTCTAATAAATGGAAGGAAATTATCTCGATAGATACATTTACAGTAACGATCTGCATCTTCCACGTAAAACAAATCCTACTATTTAGCCTCCTTCTTCAATGCATGCTTCCAAATGGTTAAAAATAGCAGCTATTTGCCTCTTCCGCAACACTGGCAGTTTCACCGCCATGTAATATGCATCTTCTACATTAAATTTTTAAATTAACCACGACTAAAAGTTTTCGTATTCCCCATAACAGCACTTTAGTTATGTATTGTTTTAGTTGAAGTTGTAGGCGTCGAAGTTTGAGCACATACTACATCACACGAGCTGTAATTAACGATAACACGGTTACGTCAAGATTTCTGGCGCCAATGCCACAGCTTTGAAACATTAAACTGAAAGATTCAGACCTTACCTTGATTTCTCGAACCAAAGTAACAACTATTAGCACTTTGTGCAAGTTTTCCGCTTATTTTTATGTGGAGTTAGCAAAAAATTACCAGTAAAATAACTTTTATAAGTTGCTCGTAAAAAAGTTATACTTACCAATATGGCGACGATGGCGACACACCACGTAACTAACGCCACGCGCAACGATAGCTATTGTTCTACTGTCTGAGGTCATCTGAGGCACGGTCTGAGGATGGTGAAGCTATTAGTACACCAAAATCCCGTTTTTCGGAGTGATTTGGGACCAAGTTCATTCCGTATAAAAGGATTTTCCGTAAACCTTTATTGGGTAATGTACCAATACACAAAAATGTGAATAATCTTATAAAGTAAAGATTGTTTAATTACGATGATAGTTTTTAAAATTTACAGTACATAAAACAATACAACATTATTGCACAAATACTTAATGTTAAAATGTTAGCGCCGCGTAAGGACCAATTTTAAAACTATAGGGAGCTAAATTCAAAAGCTACCATCTAGTTTTTTTCTCATTCCGTAAAGCCGGTATTTCCAGTAAAACGGTACAGCCTAAGAACGGGATTTTAGTTTATTTAGACGTCGCATTCGCATCTATCTGTAACTGTTTAAAAAACATTTTAGGCCTCTAATTCATCGACACCGCAGACGCGAAACGACTTACAGCGCGGACATCTTGTAATGCTTCTATAAATAACAACCTTGTGAAAATTCCACCATTGAAATTGCACAAAAAAAATCGCATTAATATCCAAATGCAAAAATACTTCTACATCTGAAGCTTTAGTTGCATTATTTAGCTCTGGTATATGTATTTGTCTACATAAAAGCTGATTTAATAAAAAGCTGTGAAAAATTTGAGAGAACAACCGTATGGAGCTAGTCCAACTTGTATGCATACATATCTCCACTATCGTAATTATTTTCCGTAAAAATTAGTAAAGCTAAAATAAATATGGCCTCCTGTAAAAAATGTTAACTCTTCGTAGTGACCTCTTACCTCAATTTTCGCATTCCTTTTGTCTTCCCAATTTATACTACCCCTGCTTCTTTAATTTTCCTAACGATATCAATCTCGAGTCCAAACCTCGCCAAAACAATACAAAACCCAACCAAAATACGGCGGGTGACGCCGTGAAAAATAGCGCGACTAGACAAATGCAAAATGAAAAATACCCTGCTACGATTCCGTCGCGAAAGTACGGAGATTTTTTTTCCTTTCGCGGAATTATAAAACGAGATTTCCTCGTTCCTTTTCCTTCATTCTTGTCTTTTTCGACCAGCTCTCATTTCACGCATCCAGCTTTTCGGAGGATATCCTTAAATCTAATTCCATTTCCTTTTTTTTTTTAATTCAGGAATGATAAAAAGGATACGACTTCTGGATGACGGTCCCTGACGAATCCTTTAAAAACTTTTTCGAAAAAAAATTATATAAATAGAGATTTATTTAACCCTCCTATCGAGTTTGAATTCTTTTTTCCTTCCGGAGATCAACGTCGAGGGACCTTCCAATTTCTTCCACAAAATAAAAGATTGATTAATTCCGAGATTCTTTGAGGGAAGAAAATTAAGTCGGGATGGTAATCCACGGAGAAGGCCTTATGTCAAAGGCAAGACGTCATTTACAAAAAATGAAGAACCGGAAATCTCATACAGAAATCCGAATTTTTGGGTATTTACGATAGGTTTTCGAGATTTTCTCCGAGTTTGATTACCATGTCATCGGATTTATACGAAAAAATAATCACTTCTTCAAGCATCTACTTTCTTTTACAAGGAATCGATATACGTATCTTCGTGGTCGAACTTAATTGTTAATCGGGAAACCTTTTTTTTTTTAATTTTTTTCCAAAAGTAAATAAATAAAACACTTTTAACGGTCCTTTCAACCGTGCCTGTTTTAACGACCCTATGGTGTCCTAGGTTTTTTTTTTGTTTCTGAGGGATTTTTACGAAAAGCGTTCGCGCTAAATTATCACGAGCCCTGTCCTGCTCTCTCCTTTCGGATATCCTAAACCCTAAAATAAAATAAAAACCGCTTGGCTTTCCCCCCGGCTGTTCGTGACCCATGTGTGCATTCTTCCTTCGACCCTTTCTCTCAGCACCACTCGGATGCATTTTTTCCCTCTCTCTCGTCGCTGCGGGTATAAGGCTATGCATCTCTTCTGCCCCGTAATAAAATGGCTTGGCGTAACGTTGGAGGAAGGAAAGCTCCCATTACGGCCGTGAAGAATTGCTCTGCGTCACGGCGTCGTCCCCCTACGGGATAGACGTCTGGCGAAAAACCGTCGCAACCAGCCTCCGCTATTCATTTTAACCTATCCTTCTTTCCCTAGTGCAGCTTTTTCCATGGTGTTTAATCCTTGAGAGAAAAAATATCTTAATCTTTTGTCTTTCCCTGTTCATTTATCGCTACAAATAATTCTCTATCGCTTCGCTCAGACACCGAAATTTTCCACTCGGCTGCTTCATTTCCCTTCACGTTCTTCGCCGGAAAATCAGTGTGTGTTTTAAAAAATCCGACAGAATATTATGTAAAAATTCCTTAAATGCTCAATGTTGTGATGTTTTTTGTAATAAAATGTGAGTTCCATTTTAAAAGTGAAGTTACAGGATTTTATCAAGGAAAATAATACGATGCTCTAGGTGTTATTCCTGAGGAATCTGACATTAAATGAATATATCGCACATAAATAATTATTTTGCAACAATAAGTATTCATAAAAATTAAAAATGTGATGAAAAAATCAAGTATTACATTGAAAATATTTTAAATCCCAGTTTATGATCCAACCAAATTGTTTCGATGCCTAATGCATGACTGACTGACTATTGCATTTAATACTTGGCTCTTCCTCTTAATATATTTTTCTACATATCAAAACTTAAATTTATTATTGCACATCTTAAGAAAAAAATTTAACTTCTAAAACTTTTGTGAAACGTGGTTCATAAGACAATTCGGTTACTTGAAAACATGATTTTAAAATACCACTCAAATTCTCTTTATAAGTACCTATAGGTCTTGATTATCGGAGAGGATTTCCATTCCCTCGTGAAAAGATATATTTTTTTAATGCCTAATCGATTTCTTATAGATCCCTAAATTGAAATAAAGGTAGATTTTATAACCTGTATTTGTTCAGAAATATCTTCTCAATTAATCAATATTCATATATAAATTGATAAAACTATCCATAGCTAACGCTATGCATTAAATACTTTACTTAGTCTTATACTCTCATTAATGCAAAATTATATAACATAAATTACAAAAATGTTGCCTTTTACAAAAAAAACTTGCAGGGTTTATATTGTTGTTGTAATAATTTCCTATAAAACCAAATACAATCATAATCACAGGCAACTTCAACGAGAATTGTTGGAGGCATCTGGTGGTTCTTCACTCTCATCATCATTTCTTCATATACTGCAAACCTAGCTGCTTTTCTCACTGTTGAGAGAATGATTACCCCAATAGAGAATGCAGCAGATTTGGCAGAGCAGACTGAAATTCCATATGGCACTTTAGAAGGAGGCTCAACAATGACCTTCTTTAGGGTAAGGAAAAACGAAATTATTTTATAGTTCGTCAACCATCATTTCTTTTTATGCTTTCTGAAAATGCTAATTGGTTATTGTTATCATTAGACACTTGTTTCTAAAATGTATTTAATTTAAATCAAGCATTTAAAAATAAGAAAATTTGTACAATTGTTTTATATACTCTTTTATCTAGATAAGTCACGCAATGCTAAAATAAACTAATTAAATAAGCCTCAACTTTGTAAAACTGAGTCATTTTTTTGCTTAGATAAAGAAAAATACATATTTGAGAAGAATTTCGCTACTAGATAAATATCTTAAATTCACATGCACATGAGAAACTTTTTCTTTATCCTAGCCAAGCATGCAATACTTTCAAGGCATTTATTTTTAAAATAATGGCAACTAAAAATTATTACATAAAGGCTTTGCAGATCAAACATAACCTTACAGCCTTAGGAAATGTGGAAAAAGCCATTTATGCATCAGGAATTTTCTCCTTAAACAGTACATTTTATTCTAGGACTCAAAGATAGGGATCTATCAAAAAATGTGGAGGTTCATGGAGAGCAAAAGGCCAGCAGTCTTTGTGTCAACTTATGAAGAAGGAGTAAAAAGAGTTCTGGAGGGAGATTATGCCTTCTTAATGGAGTCTACTATGCTTGACTATGCAGTCCAGAGAGACTGTAATTTGACTCAAATTGGAGGTCTACTAGACTCTAAAGGATATGGAATTGCCACACCAAAAGGTTCCAATTAAACATTTTTCATGAAACTATGATTCATTTCGGGCATTAAAATTGCCATGCTACAGATTAAAAATTTCAGAAAAAAATTCTGCCAAGTAGTAAATGGCCACTTCACAATGTAAAGAACTAATATTGTAATGTTTGCTTTAAGTTTTTTAAATTCCTAATATACCAACTGATGTAACAAAAATATACATACTTTTGCATAAACAAATCATTCAGTTTTTATCAGACTATATGTTTCTTTCTAAGTTATTCCTGAAATATTCAATGTTTAAAATAGTTTAGATTATCTAAATTTCAAATGCTATAATGACCCTTCTTCTTCATGAAAAGGTTCTCCATGGAGAGATAAAATATCACTAGCCATCTTAGAACTCCAAGAGAAGGGAATTATTCAAATTTTGTATGATAAGTGGTGGAAAAATACAGGAGATGTTTGTAACAGAGATGACAAAAACAAGGAATCTAAAGCTAATGCGCTAGGTGTAGAAAATATAGGTAAGCATTTTATTGTGCATGCCTGATTCTCATTTAAACTCTGCTTGTAGAAGCAATTCTGTGATAAATAATTATTTGTAACTGTTGTTGTCATATTTACCATTCAGGTGGGGTGTTTGTGGTCCTCCTTTGTGGACTAGCCTTGGCAATCGTTGTTGCTATTCTAGAATTCTGCTGGAATTCTCGAAAGAATGCTCAGACCGATAGGGTAAGTAATATAATTTACTAGTAGCTGTTAAACTTCTAAAAACATAAGCTGCATGCATTTTTAGCTTGAGTTGGTACATCTACTAATATTCAACCCATTCAAAGAGAAACCCTGGGTTCCTGAGTTACACAAACCCACCTGCATGATTTTTTAAAAACATTTATTAATTACAGTTTTTCATAGTAAGCAAATAAAAAAATAGGGCTTTAGATACTAGATGGATGATTTGCTGGCTAAATTTAAAGCATGTTCCCCACTCTTATCTTTAAATGAATTCCTTGAGTACATCACCGCCTATTTCAAATTTGATCTTCTTCCTCGTACCGATTACCATCACACAGTCCTATGAATATTGACTAGCATGTTTCATCCCTAACCTAAATGCATCTCTGCCACTACAATTTCTTTTTCTCCCCCTTTCCCCAACCCTACCAAAACAAAACCGTCCTCTCCCGTATCCTCTTCTCTGTCACCTTCTCACTCTCTCTCTCTCTCTCTCTCGTATTTCCCAAAAAATTCCCTCTCTTTCTCTCTTGGCAGTCGGCCCCAACCAAACTCCATCGTCCCCGCCCTTCCGTGCCTGGATCCTCAGCAAACGACGAATACTTCTACTAGCCAAAGTGTGCGGCGCACAATTCCTTCCACCACGCAATCAATGAATTTGGCCTCTCAATTGCCGTCTCATCTAAGGATGCGCATCCGTGGATAAACATTAGGATATGTTGTATCCCTCCCACTCTGGTTGTGGAAAAAAGCTCGACAAAAAAAATAAAATAACCCACAATAGACTCTTACGAAGGAAAGGAGATGGGGGATCGTTTTAAAAAAATGATACCTTTAAAAACACGCACCAGTCAAAGTAGAAGCTCATAGTGATTAACTTTTCAAAGGAACAATGACGCATACTGTAAGAAAGTAGACATCACTGCCAAAACTATGGCTGACATTTCGCCGACATAGGAATGCACTTCTTGGGGAATTTTCGAAAGTGTAAAATTCCAAAATATTGTTTTTCTTAAAAGGAAAAGAAAAGGAAGCTACCAGTATAAATTACAGTTAGTGTGAAAAAGTTCTACATAAACTATTTGTATTTTTAAGGTTGTACATACATTCATCTTTTGTCAATGGGATTCGTTTAGAATGTGTTTGTTTAACAAAGAAGTTGAGCGACTCAAGAGGGCAACATGAATCATTTTGTGAAAAAACTTGACTAATTGGAAAAAAATCAGGATTACTGCAAAAGTATTTAAGTTTTACCCAAAACCTCAATTTTATACTTAAATTAAAATTCTGTAATGAAGAAAGTGAGTGATTTTACAGTTTTTATGGTAAAAAAATTTTATACATTGATATAAGAGAAATACATTTTTAACTGAGGTAGAAAGGGAAAGCATTTTCATGAGCAAATGTGACACGATAGGATATTATTTCCTGTTTTAAATTTTCATTGGATTTGAAATATACTTGATCGCTACCAGAATTGAAAGTTGTGATAACATATTTTTACAAAATTTTCCTCCTCATTAGTAAAGCTTTTAATGGGAACCAAGTATTATCAAAAAATATTCTTTGTTTGAATAAAAATTCCATCTTTAGATTTTAAGGGTACGTCATATGTACATACATATTTACATCAGACTCTCCATTTTTAATGCAAATACTGATTTGATGCAAGTTTAAATTGACTTTTCATTTCAATTTCTTGTCTTATCATTTTTAATGATGTTACTCTCAAAACATTTGATAATACTACATTTAAGAGACGTTACTAAAAATTAAAAATATAGCAGAAAGAGACCAAAACTAGCCCAATGTAAAAGGAGTGTCAATTTATTTTATAAAAAATTTAAATGGCATTTTATTGCAAGAACAGTTGAAAGATATCTAAACAAATTATGCAAACAATACAAAGATTTTACATTGAAAGTTCAATGGTATCCTAAATAAATTAATAAAGCTGTAGAGGAAAGTGTTTTGATACTGAAATCAGTATGCAGGCATGCTGACAGTATAAAATACTTAAATGATTCATTGCAATGTATGTGTTTTCAAAGATTCAGAAATTATAATGTGAAATACGTTAACCCAGATTTATGTTGCATAGCATGACACAGTAGACCCTCATTGTGATGATGTTATTCAGAGATAATCTCAACACAAAATGTAATTCAAAAGAATGACAAATGACGTTATTTGCATCTATTATGGATTCATAATGCACACCTAGAAAATTGGTGAGGAAAATGAGACTGTCTCAAAAAATAAATCACAATTGACGATTTGGCCGCAGAACAAAATTAATTTTCGTGCTCAATGAGATAGAAATTCATAATAATACTTGCGACAGGATATTGAGGCATATACAGTTTGGTGATTTTATGAATCATAAACCATAGTCATAATGAAATTCAAGATGGCAAAATCCTATGTATTGCTTGACCAATGTAATAATTTCTATTTGCTTCAGGAAGACAAAAAATTATTCCTATTTTTTATTTTCTTACCTTATATGTTAATGAAGAAAGTTAAAGATTGTTTGGAAGAAAATGAGTTAGTATAATTACCAAACTGTGGATGTCAATTATAAAAAGAAACATTAATATTCCAAATCAAAATTAATCTAATTTAAATGACATCTCTTCATAATTTCTTGGACATTAATGGTGTTCCTATGATACTGTTTTAAAGATGTTTTTAATTTGCAATAATAATAAATGTATTTTAAAATAAGGGTCTACTGTATCTTTATATATTCATTAGATATCAGTTTATTTTTCTGGAAGAAGTTTTAGTTAATAAATGCATATGTACTCTGAGTTATCCATTTAGCAAAAGGAAACAAATTTCAAGGTATTAGAGGAAAAATACCTTTTCAACATCACGTTTATATCCAAATATAATGAAGCCATGGGTAAATTCTGGTTTAATATATTCACGATGTACATCCAATGATTGTCAGCATCATTTGTATGAAGAATATACTTTATGATTTTCATGCCTGTGATAAACTGGTATTGTCCATGTATAAATATTAAAACAAAGCACACCAACTGTCCATTATTATAATTTAATTCTCTAGCAATTAATCTTGAAATTAATCATTTTTATTGATAGTATGTAGACTAGTCTGTCAACAAGATAACTGACTTAAAATTACATCAGTCTTTGACAGATTAGTTGTCATGTTCATCAATTAATTCTATTTGCTTGGAGTTCCTAGATTTTGAGCATGTCTACTGCAATTTCCTAAGCCACATGCCTCTGGGCTTAGGAGCTTAAAAGCTTATAATTTTCATCTTACTGACACTAATCTCAAAAGTTTAGACATACTACAAAGTCAGACAATCATCTGTTACAATCATTAGTGATAGATTGGATCCTTCATGAAAATACACTGCATTGACTAGAAGAGAAGAAATAGAGTATTTTACATACCATAGATGTTATCTACGGACTAAGTTTCCATACTTATTTTAGTCAAAGATTTCAGAATAAATGCATTAATTTCATCCTTATCATAGTACATTGAATGTAGAAAAAGTTTTGGGTTCTTGGTATTAGCTTTAAGCAATTATGGGTCATTAAATTCCACCCTTCAGCTTATTCTGGAGTATTTTTTTTTAGATATTTGAGAATGAATATAGAAACCATATAGAAAGTGATACTCTTTAAGACTCACTCATGCCAGAATTATTTTTAGATTTTTCTTTAATATATCAAACATGAGAATCATGCAGAAAAAACTTTTTAAGAGTTAACAGCATTTTAAACCTAATGTTTAAAATAATATCAAAATATTATTTGTGCAAACTAGAGATTTTTTGTCAATTAATTTTAATAGACATTTATTAAGGTGTACAGGAACGCTCAGTTAATAAAATAAGATAATTTTAAGTACAATAAAATTTTAAACTTAAACAGGACACCAATCTTGAAAGGATTTGGTCCTTCACTACACCAAAGTCAAAATACGAAATAAGTCAATTTAATTAAGCAATGGCTTGTATTAGAAACTGTAGAAATATTGAATGATATGGTTCATGAAGTTTGTGAATAATAACAACAAATTTAATCATAAAAGAAAGTTTTTAATAGTGCCTTATTATGCAGTAGATATAAAATAAATATTTATTGAAATTAATTAGAAATATGAGATGGATTTATGAATGAATCAAGAGAACATCATGATTTAATATTATGAATTAAATTATACCCTGAAAGATTAAGTAACAGTCAATGCAGATAACTGTTAGAATATGCCCCTTTGAGATCTATGGTTTTGAATAATTTTAACTTGCAACAGAATGTGAAAATTAATATACATATATAACAGAGGATTTTACCTAGTTTCTGATTTTGTTGACATATAAATAATGTTACCTTAATCACAAAATTCTTGTTATAACTATTAAAAGTTTGCTAAAGATAATTACTGTTACTACTTTTAATATTATTGCCAAATTTTACATTTGCCAGAGCTCTGCCATTAAGCTAGAGTAATACCATGCTTTATCTTATACAGCCCAACAATTCTCCATCTAACAATAAGCTAAATTCATGATATGGACAAAGTTTTATGCCATTAAGTTTGCAGCTATTTTGCAGTTAAGCAGTTTCATGCTTGTGGTTTTATTCCACATCTTTAAACTTTACTATCTTATAATAAATAACATTTTAATTAAATTGATTTATAATATCTACTTGCTTTGTAGTTATGAATTGTAGATCTTTTACTGCAGCAATATATGTTTACCAACAATGAAAGTATCATCTTTCTCATTTAATATAATTGAGGATTCAAGAAAATGATGCAGTTGATATAGCAAAGAGTTATTCTTCATAATATACACTACAAAATATTTTAAAAGTCAATTGAATTTTAGCAATGGTTTAACTAATTTTGCCAGCTTATATCTGAAAAAATAACAATATTATATTGTAAAAGAAGTTTATATTAAAATTTGGTAATGAAACCGTATTAGTCTTTAAAATTCCTCAGTACATAATATGATAGCAAATAATATTCTTTTGATTGAAGATGACTTCAAATCAATCTTTAAAAAATTTATATTAGCTGTCAAATTTAGAACAAATTAAAAGGATAAAATCCTAAGTTAAATTGATCTACATACCATGCAAGAATTTTAATGTTTAAATTAAACTTGTATTATGCTTAATTAAATAATAACATTTGGTATATTCTCAACTAAATCATAACACATGATTTGATTTCAGCAAGCATGGTGTTGGTGTTGATTTTTTTCTAAATTAACCTAATACATAAGTTCTAACATTTTATTTGTATGAATAATTAATCTTTTGCTATCCTTTCAAAGACAATATTTCTTAATTTATAGAGATTTAAATTATTTTTAAGCAATAACACTAATTTATAAAAATGTTATAAATTTTACACTTACCATTACAAGAATATTTTTAATACTTCTACGTTACAAGAGTGCACAGGAACTCTCATAAGGGAGAATTTAGATGTTATCTTCCTACTTAACTCGAAAACCAATGGCAGTAGCTTCCTTAATTAATTTGTAGCTACAACAATTTTTCCATTGTTTTATAAATTGAATCAATTATTTTTTAATACTGTAAGAAACATTCAAATATATTAATAAATAATGTTACAGATAAAGATTATATCATTGTTATACATATATAAGAATCCTGCTAAAATGCTACAAGTTTTTCTTCATATTCTTATGATTCAATTCTGGGGACACAATCATAATGGCTTTCTATTTATAGGTATAAAATATTTAAAATTTTTGCAAAATCTCATTTGGTTTTGCCTTGGTAATTTCTCTTTAACTTACTATACATATTAAGTGCCAGACTCATTTCAATGCATATTAGAATGAAAGCTCCATCAAAACTTATGTGTTTGCACAACTATAATATACAAATGTGTCAGTATATGCTCACAAATATTAGCGATATTTTCAATTTTAGATAAGGTTTCTGAGCACAAAAATATGCTACTTTGAAAAGCAGCTCCAAAAAGAGTTGTGAATATTTGCACAGCTCTTAATTCATTTAATTACCATAATTTTCCAATTATAATACGCATTCTTTCCATGAAAAATTGACAAAACGGTAGGGTGTGTTTTATACATGGTAACAAGCACATACACCTTTTTTAGTTAGGAAATAATTCATATTTTCAGACATATTTTTACTAATAAATCGTACATTTCAATGCATTTCGATAACATTCCTTTAAATATCGTTTTTCAAAACAAAAATAAGAATAATTATTTATTTACTTTTAGTGTCCGAATCACTAAAGACTGAATTCATTATTACTGCCCTCACTGTTCTCAAATAGTTCATCAGCGACTTTGTTTTCTCTCATCGTCTACATAAATGGCATCGCCAAGAACGTCGACTTCATCCTCACTATCCACTTTGGCAAAATCATCATCCCATATGATGTCGTCTTCAGAACCTTCCATGGTATTGCGAGCAACAAATATTATTTTACATACCTCAACCGGCTTGTATGAGGGCAGAGTCAAAACTAGATGTAATATTCACTTAAACTACTTATCTCGCTTGGCGACAAGGTGAGAACTTTTATTCCAACTGACCAGATTATTACACAATGCGACATTGAGACATATTTTTATACATTGTATCGATCTTTAAAGTGAGAGTCAAAACTATATAGGCGAAGTTTTCATAAACACTCTCTCACATATTTCACTTGGCAGCAAGGCAAGAACTGTCTCGATACTGCTAATAACCAAGTGAAAAATTACAGTGATCTTTTTACAAAAAATAAGTTCCATATTATACATGGTGATAAGACAATTTTCACATTTCACTCATAAAAACATGGGTGCGTATTATATTATATGGTGTGTATTATAATCGGAAAATTACGGTACTTATGAGTCATTTTCGATTCTTCTTCTTCAATTGCAAACTCATCTATTGAGATGTTTCAAGCTTCAGATTAAAAAAAAAATTATCCTGTAAATATGCCTTTTGCCACCAATTTTCATTAGAGAGAAACTTTAATTTACTTGAAAGATTACATATCATCACAATTAACCATAAGATGTTCATTTCCTGGAATTATACTCTGTTGATAGAAAGTAGATCAAACAATCAAAGATGAACTCCAGAAAGTATATAACTAATTTTCACCAGTATAATCAAAATAAAAGAAAACTCATTATGCTAGCCACAATGATTCAACTTTTAAAAAGTCTTTAACTTTTTATATCAACTAATATTTAGACTGTAAAAATTGCTGTAATAAGGAAAACTTTATACATTACCTCATTCACAGATTACTCATATAATGTGAATAAAATTTCACATTAACCTTGCATTTGAATGTATGACTGACTTCATTATCCCACAATAGTCAGTATACAGCTTGAAAAGTAAATCCTGTCAGTCTACTAATAACAATTTCTAAAGTGATACCATCTTCAGTCATTTGTTAATTATAATAACCAAATGTTAATTTTAATCAATGTCTCCAAATATTACAGTTTAAAGGTTTAAAAAAACTTTTCTATACAACTATTTGAAAAATGTCCTCAGTTATAATTGGAACTTCCAAAATGTATATTTCCAATTGCACCAAGTTACCCAATGCGCAAAAAAAACCAAATCAAAAGCTCTCCCAACCTCTCATTATTGACCTTATACAACTTCCACTTGCATCCATATCCTTCAAACCTAACCTTCCTATTCCCAACTTCCCCTTGTTTTGTCATGGCAGCAATCTCTGTGTTCCGAGATGGCAGAGGAGCTCCGATTTGCAGTGCGGTGCCACGGGTCGAGGCAGCGCCCAGCTCTACGCCGTTCCTGCTCTCGATGTTCACCAGGTACCACTTATGTACCAGCTGGACTTGATGTCCCCCACCATCTTAATGGGGTGAGAAGAAAAAATAAACCCACTGCAAAGCCGTTAACATGTAACAGCAGTTACTTCTTGGTGGAACATTGAAAATGGTTTAGAAACTATTTTTTGATATTTTCATCTTTTGGAAAAATGAAGGCACTAAATATATTTTTGAGAAAAAAGGTGGAAAGGATATAGTATACCACAAAAACCCACCTATGCATCATTTAGATTTTGACGAAACCTTCCTTATCAGTCATTAAATGCATTCCACTTTTAGTTCCCATCTGTAAAGGTTTCTATCTGTAAGTATTTTTTTAAAAGAGGTTCATTGGTATCAAATAATTTTTTTTTTTAATTCTATGATTTCCATGAATTTTTAAAAATTCATTCTTGCAAGAAAAAATACCAATTGTCTTTTGAAATAAAGACTTTCTACAAGTGATTAAATTAAATTAACCAGTTAGAAAAAGTAATAATATTTATTGAGATATCCCTTATTCTAAGGCATCCATCATGTGTGTGAAATGATACTGCAAATATACTTTACTACTAAAATTATCATAACTCAATGCATTGAATTTTTTTAATGTAATACAAATAGGAGTTAGTTAAACACATGCACTGATGAGCCACTGTATTTTTTCATTCCTTCACACAAATATCTTAATTATTTTCATAAGCCTGAACTTGCATATCATCGTTTTCATTGTGCAGATAGTATTAGAGCCATTTTTTTTTCATTTTCAAAAATATTTCATAATCCTGAAAAATAACCTTTTTTTCCATGTCACCCTGTCAAACCACGATCAAAAAACTACTAGCTTAATTTTGCATCAGACACAAAATTTGCTTTCAATAGAATTTAACTGAATGACAACAGCTTGAAAAACAATGCCATTGAATGAGAAAAAATTAGACTAGCATAACATTCACAGCGTTTAATTGCTGAATGCTTTCATAGTTAATGCTAGAAGAAGTAGCTTTTTGGAATGCCCAAACATAGTTTATAGAGTAACAAGTGGAATATAATTTTCCACCAAATCAAGTTGACAAATCTGGAGGAAACTAACAAGGTGGCCATAAAACTGTTACACAAGGGTATTTGGGATAAATTTAATTAATGGATAGTTTACATAATGTTACTTAATACAAAGTCTGGTATAAATGTATGCATGTTTTAACAACTAATTCTATTAAAATTACACACAGCAACATAGGTTTAATTCTGCACCTACACAACTTTTTTTCTAGCTATAATATGCATACATTATTATTGATAGTTAAATACTATTTGTATAAATATGAAACTTAGTTGAATATAATAAGGCAGTGCTCTGCAACCCTTTTTATTTTGCAGTACATGTACTGATTTGCTTGATCGTTTCAGCATACCAAATCAAATTTTGTCAAACATTATCCCTATTTATTTTTCAACAGTAACAAAAAATAGTTACCTTTTCTGATGCTTGTATGCCAATTTTAGCCAAAATGATGTACTTTTAACTCATTTGAGAATTTCAGACAGTTTAGAAAATAACTTGAAATAGAAATTATTAATTATTGAACTAACAATAAGAGGTACCTTTGTTGTGGTTAATGAAGCTGAGAAACAAAATTTACTTTTTATGAAAAATTACTTTACTATGGCCATAGTTTGAAAATGACAACAAAGAATGATATTATTCCCTTTCTTGTGATTGAGAATGTGCTGCACCAGATCAGGCACAATACTGCAGCACACAGGTTGTGGAGTACTGTCATAATGGATGTCAAAGATATGTGTAAAACATGCAGTAGTATACACAGAACTTTCTCAACAGGGTCATCTAAAGTATCGAAAATTTAAGAAGTGAAAGTAAAAGAATGCAAAATACATTGCATTACAACCTTTTATTAATTACCCAAATTGGTGAATAAAAAATGAACTACTGTAAACCAATAGTTGACTGAATTAATTCTTAAAAACTATCCTTTTATTTTTTGCTTTGATTGGGGGTCTGAGCTGACTGGCAGAACCGGCTCGATGGCAGTGTGAATGGTGTGACTGCACTGGGCTCTGTACTTAAAGAGGCCCCACGCTCTCTTAAAAAGTATTTGTCGTACTTATCAAGTACACACATTTTTTTTAAAAAACATGTAAAAATACCAAAACGTCATACTGAGAGAGATTGCTTTAGTTATTCGAATTTACTATTAAAAATTTTTGACAGGTAAAAGGTCCCGCGTGCACACTTTGAACCAGGCCACGTGATTTTCCTAGCCGGCTCTGCTGGCTGGAACATTCTGCGTGGGTGACTCCATAGATGTATCCTCTATTTTTAGAAAAACATACTTTCATTACATTTATTTTTGGCTTGAAAAGAAAAAGTGATGTGAAACAGTCCTATGATAAATAAATTATTAGATTTGGTAAATTAAGTGCTTTAATATTCATCCTAAAATTTTGCAAATAACTAAAAGATTGATTTTAAAATCAGTCATATTGGGATAAGATGCGATTAAATATTTGTTTCAATTCAATCAAATTTAAAAGAAAATAGTTCCACATTTCAAAGAAATAATGATGAATGCTTGTTCACCAAGAGCAGTAAATCTGGATAACCTTGTTTTTCTTTAATTTCAGAGTACTCCTTATAACCATACACACAACTGCCATCATCTACGTAATTTTAATCTTTTTACTGACTACTAATAACTGTTTTAATACTAAATATAAATAAGAAATTTATTTTTATAAACTTTTTGATTAAAATCAACCTATAAGATTTTTACAGATCATGAAATAACTAAAATGTTGTCATATGTCATAATATCATTTGCAATTCAATATAATGATCACAAAATTTTATTAATTTGCAGAAAAATCAGACAACTTATTAAATGAATGAATTAATCTAACTTTAGATATTTATGTTCAAAGTCAAATAATTAAATTAATGTTTCAAGAGCAACACTAACCTCCTTTCTTAAAACTCAGTGATTACTTCTGTTTCCCATTCACAGGAAAACGGAATCATGCCTATGGTAGAGATGAAGAAATCGTCACTAGTCTATGATCCTGATGCATGAAAGAATTTAATCCAAATGAAGAAAGAACTTTTCCTGGCACATAAAACAGTTAACCTCACAAAATGGAGAAGAGCCCCTTCATCATAATTCTTGAATGCATCCTACATCGAATATGCTGTGATCAACCAAAAAAAGTGGTGAATGAGAAAATGACTGCAACCACCTCATTAAAAAAAACTGTTATTAAATATGTGGGAACATTTAATGTGAAAAGAAATATAAAATTTCAAGAATAAAGAAGAGTATAAGTCACAAAAAATGCAGGAGTATTGGCATTGAGAAAAAAACCTTAAACCAAAAGTGAAACTAGTAAGACTTAATCCATCCCCAACTTCATCATCGCCAGTACAAACCTTAGTTAATTAATCTCGAATCTGGCTGTCATATGAAGTTCAGTAATCTTTTGCAATCAAAAGAAATTTTTATTACAAAGTGAAATTATGAGAATTATTATATTTTTTAAAAAATTCTGAAATAATGATAAGCCCAAATTTAAAACTATAAACCAAAAATCTGTTGGATATGAATTTTAATCCAAACTGTTTTCACATAGAATGATATAAAAATGTCTTTCTGGTTGCCAAAATTTGACTAACATACCATTATTGAAGTATCATCCTATATAACATACACAAAGGGACTAAGAGAATTATTGTTATTTGTTATTATTTGCTAAAAATTTGAAAGGTTGAATAGAGTGGTCTGAAAGTATTTCAAAGGAAAATAAAATCTTTCTCGGATTCTTCACAAATCATTTTTTATTTAAGCATGCTTTTAATACCTTGAGTCATATTCCAATTCCTTGAAGTGCATGATGTTCCACATCTTTGGATGCCATAATTTCAAGATAACTAGAAAGGAGGTGATGAAACCTAAAAACAGAACTCAGATTTAATATGGATGATTTTAGCCTAAAAGTATATTTCAGTATCCATCTGGTGATTACATAAAAAAAACTTTAGGAATATAAATGCCTAGAAATGATATATGTACTTACTTTGTCTTATTGAAGTGACCGGTAATTCAATGCATTTTTGTGAGTGCGAAGAATATTATACCTTGACCGTGTAGAAAACGACCTTCTTGGCGACCAGTGGGCGGAGCTAAGGATACCTACCCTACCTCCACACCTTCCCACCCCTGCTATCCCTTCTCCTCACTCTCGAGCGGAGAGTCCCTTGTAAGCAGCTCAGTGTTGTCAGTTTCTCTCAAATGTGGGCCGTAGGCCTGTTTTCCACTTATGAAAAGTAGCGGCGTTTTTAATTTTTCGGAAAAAATAACAAACAGCAAAAGCTGGCAACTGCGAGGGACGTTCACGAGGGAGGGAGTTATAGCAGGAGTGGGGGTATACCCCTCCTTGGAGGGGATGCGCGGCAATTTCCGCTCAAGACGTTTTCTATGCGGTCAAGCTATAGCTATTGATCCTATTTTACAATTTTTTCATAACAAGTGCCTGGATACTTTATCTCTAAATTAAAAATTTTCAACATCGATTAAATATATCACAATTTCTTGTTATGAGAGTTTATATTTATGAAGTAGTTCTTTCAATTATTTTCATAACTCCACAAAAATTGTATAAATATTTGAGGAACAACATTTGATGGATCTTAATGTCACAGATGCAAGGAGGAAATACACAAACCCAAGTAAACTTAAATTTTGGTCAAAAGGTTGCACTATGCATGTGTCCACCACCAAAGTCACAGAAGTTGTCCATACAATTGTTAGGGTCACTCGTTAATACTTCCCAATCAAACATCAACACAACCTAGCACCAACTAAACTCAACTCAACACCATTGGTGTTGGTTGAGGTGTATTAACAGGTGACCATAACAATTTTACGGACAACTTCTGTGACTTCTGTGACAGATGCATATATAGTGCCACCTTTTGGCCAAAAATATATTATGACACTATTAATTTCTCACACTCATACAATTCATATGTAAAAAGTGGGTAGTGTTGGGATAAAACTTTGACATAATGGCTTAATTGTTCCTTCCACTTAACAGTGATATTTGAATCAAGCGAAGGGAAATTGTTCAATGCATCATCAGCCACATTCTCAGATTCATTCCCTTTCCAGCTTAGTTTCCACAAATCTCTTATTCTCCTAATGTCACTTGCTTCAGTATCACTACACTCTGTATATGATGGTATATAATCATTTCCCCACTCTGCTTTATTATTGTACATAAGCAATGTCTTTGTCACATACAGTAAATACCAGCTATTTTCAATAAGAACAGGATCAAACCATGGACCACAACTGCAATCATTTCTTGAAGTTTCATCTTGCTCGAGGCTTCTTTCCAGCTCTTTAGATATACTAATCAAATTCTCAATCATGTAAGAAATTGTATTAACACAGAGATATCTAGATTTGCAAAATTCAATAATCACTGCACAATGCCTCTCCCAAATTTCACCCTATATGTTAAAAAGAAATATTCATAAATCAAAAGATAAAATTTAGTAAATTTAGTAGTTGCATCAATTACATTTCATATAATTATGTCAAGCAGGGGAAGACATACTTAATGTATGGGAAATTTGATCACCAATAGAATGAATTTCATAATCAATATGAAAATGCAAATGAAAAAACACCAATTAATAGAAAGATAAGTTAATCAATTAATGTAAATAATTTGGAAAGGAACCCATCATTTTATGAATATAATACACATCCAAATATAATTTGCAGATAAATTAGCACTATGCATCAAGAATTTGGATAACAAAAGCCACAGTACCCTTAGTTGACAAAATATTTGTGTCTGTAAAATAGCATACAATGAATTTGCTTAATCTGTTCCCAATAGCAGAGATGCGATGTTGAAGTGTTGTTGGAACATGGAGAATGTGAAAGAGGTGCAAATGTGAACACAAAGGGACTAAGAGATTTATTGTTATTTGTTATTATTTGCTACTGAACTGAACCTCCAATATGTACCTTTAACCATTTCAAAGTTACGTGGCAAGTTTGAGGCAAATGGAATATTGCAAAGTGTGCATAAGGGACGTTCTGGAGGATCTTGCAATTTAACTCTTGGAAAGAGTGCAGTGGATGTACATTTTGAGTTGCAGGGCACTGTTCTACACCTTATACAATGGAGATTGAAATGCTGTTAAATTATTTTACTTAAGTTGCTGTTTTTTAACCACTGATGAATATTATGTCCTTATCCAAACTAATCTTTTTTACGAGTAAACAATTTTTAAAACTGGAAAATGGCATTGGTTTTAAGGATTATGTCTTATACATGGGTACATCATATATGCTGGAAAATATGGAAATAAAATCACCTTAAATGTTGAAAATGCAATGTTCCCCTTTCAACTTGCAAGAGACTGTAAATTAGAATCATAGGAGCCAGAAAAGGGAGTGATTTCAATTAAAATATGAATGCAATTACCACAATCATCTTAATAATAGTCTTTTTTTAACTCTTACAAACAATGAACATACTGATAGTACCTAAATGAAATTTTCCAACTATGTACTACCAAAAACCCTAATATGATAGCAATAAAAATCAGGCATGTGAAACTCGATAAGGCATCAGGACCACAGTGAAGTGATAGGTGTTATAGAATGACTGCATTAGTGTTACAGTTATTTGATGAGGACCAGAGTTGGCTAAAGAGGCTTTATCTAGAACACGGTTTCCCAAACTGTGTTCTGTGGAACCCAAGAGTTTTGCAGAAGCTAAATGGGGTTCTGTGATAGACAGAGGATGAAACCTGATACATTCATCCTTCTCTTATTTACAGCAGGAAACATGGGCTTCACTTTTAAACTGTATACTGTAAGATACATTAACTATGTAAATAAAAATTATAATGATTATAAGGTTAATTTTATTTTGATTTAGTTTATCTCCTCTTAGGGTTCAGGGAGAAAAAATATTTGAAGATAAGGGTTCCGTGGCTTCACAAAGTTTGGGAAACCCTGATCTAGAAGATTTGGTATCCATTTTGCAATTAATAACAATAATTTAGAAAACATTGTACCACAATAACTATGAAAAAATTTTGTCTCCATTTCACAAACACAAACAATTTTAAACTCCTGATCAACTCAGTATTGATTAACTTGATTTTTTATACTAATAACTTGAAAGTTTTTAATACTGCATTATATACATACATATGTATGGAATTTACTTGTCCTATACTCGATGGATTCATTAAAATAAAGTTGAGTATTACTGGAGGTACTTAACAGTTAACTTACTTTTCTCCAAGCATTTCCTTCGCTATATTAATATTTATTTAGTTTTACATTTGTTTAGTATGCATAAATCCAGTAAATGCATAGTTTACTGTACTGTTATTTTATTTATAATACATATTATAATTCTAACATGCAGATATATATGGCTTTTTTCTCAAATGGTTAATACAAAAAATATTATAATACAAAACTGAGACCAATTTTGTAATCTTCATAAAGATATTTTACATTATACCTTACCTTATTCATCTCTTCACCAGTTTTCATGTCATTTACCAAGTCAATTACAAATTTTAAACAAGCTCCCAAGCAAATCCCCATGCTGTCATTCTTGGTAGAAACAAAGTCAATGACCTGCTTTACGGTTTTAATAGAATGTGATATAAGGGATGTCTCATCATCTCCATCCCACCATGAGGAGCTAATACTCTGACCAAGATAAGACAAAACTTTTTGAACTGCAAGATATAACAACTTATTCGTCTCTGATGACCTCATGACATATCGCAAGGCACAGCAGGAAATGCTTTCATTATTATCACTCTTCCTCTTTTTGTAAGTGTCTTCTCCCATTTCTTCAGGAATTAAAAATAATTCCAAGACATCCTGGAATTTATGAGCTGGCACAGATGAACGTGAATTTATGATTGAGTTCAATTGAACAATAGCCTGAATAAATCTCATGTTTGTGTCTGCTTCTTCTGCACCATCTGAATCGCAATTGCCATTTTCTTCATTTGGCTGACTTGCAAACAAATCTTGTGAGACATCTAAAATATAGAAAAGTTATAACTAAAACAATCCTTAAAATTATGCAATAGTTTCTCCTACATAAACCCTTTATATGTACCTATATCCTCATCATCATCTGTCACTGGTTTGTCTTCAGAACTAAATTCAGTAGTCTTCGGAAAAACAGCCCATAGCTTGTTAAAAAGAATTTCTTGTTGCTGGGATACATCAAGGGAAGCAACATCCTTATCCATAGAGATTGCATCATTGTACTTCAATGATCAAAACATAATTTTCATATAATGCTGCTGTTTTACTTATGGAAATTTGTGAAAATCATACGAATTTTTAAAATTTGGAATCATCTCATTGAATTTGAAATGGTAAAAGTTGAAAAATAAATTTATCTGTACTATGAATTTTCAGAAAAGTTTAAATTTCGTTTAATTTTCAAATCAGGTTTACAACAGGATAATTTGTCTTCCAAATAAAGAATATATGTCATCTATATCGAACATTTTTCCTTATATTAGAGACGGCATGAAAAATACAAAGAACGTTATTTATGTTACAATATGGTTCATTTTTAAAAGCAAACGCCAAAAATCTGTAATTTTGTGAAATAAATAAAATTTATTAAATTTTAAAATATGTAACATAAAATTTTAATTTAATTTTAAATTTACCTCGCCAGCATCATGGATTGATGATATTGTTAATTTAAGAGATTCGATATATTCTTCCAACGACAAATCTGCAGGCCTGCTCCTAATGACTGCAACGGCTACTGCTATCATAACTTTTTCATAGATGTACTTTACTGTAATAAATATATAATAAATAAATCAAACAAGCCAAATAAAAAACGGATTTATAATTTAATATATAAAACTCACGATAATTCCTTCCCTTTTCCAAATCATCCGCCATGGCTTCATCAAGTACCTGACGAACGATGTGCGCAACATATATAGCGTTAGGATTTTGTCTGGAACAGCACGTTTGTTTTGATTGTTTAGCTCGTCGAGGTATTGGCAAACATTAATTGAAAGTAATTTTGGGGAAATGGATTCGCTACAAACGGGATCGCTATCTGGCGCTCAAAAGGATGAATTAATGGACCAACTAAAGCAACAAATAGCTGTTGCAAACGCACAAGAACTACTCATGGTACGACGGATTATGAAACGGTCAGCACCGGTTGCGAATCTCCGACCAGAGTGCTTTTCATATATAATTCTTTGAAAAATGATTAATGGTAGCAATTCTCTTTTAGAAAATGACGGAAAAGTGCTTCAGAAAGTGTATCACAAAACCAGGATCGTCTCTGGATAGTTCCGAACAGGTGAGAAAATACTAATAATTTCATACTTACATCTTACATTTAATTAACTTGACTTTATCTTTCACAGAAATGCGTCGCAATGTGCATGGACCGGTACATGGACTCGTGGAATATAGTCTCTAAAGTATATGGAAACAGAATACAAAGAGAAAGACACCGGATGTAGTTGTAAATGAAGCGGGAACTTTTACTTCGGCCGAAAGAAGCAATTAGGAGTAGAATGTAATAGCAAAAATGGACACAAATATTGCTAATGGTTGGCTGGTCATATTTTGGGAGGAGGTTGATACCACATTTCTGTTTTCTGACGTGAAAAAATGGTGTTATTAAAGTTTGACTGATGCAATTTTTCCATGAAAATATTTTGTTGAATTTAATAACACTTGGAGTAATTTTTCAATCAAGTATGTACATTGTTATCAGTCATAAATTATTAAAATAAATAATGAACAAGTCTTGAATTATGAACAGCTATTATAATTTAAACACGTAAAAATTACATGCTATGAAGTTCCATTAATTGAACTAGTACAAAATTCGATAGCCATTTCAATGGATTCGATTTTTTTTTCATAACTCTTCCATGTAATCTGCCACTCCTGTGGGATTGGATATTGTCACATCTGTTGTTGTATCTTCAACCTGAAATAACAGTTTTAAAGTATGAAATTGTTTATAAACTGATATACATATGAATTTAAACTTTTCATGGTAACAGTAATGTTACTAATGAAAATGGCCGGATATATTTAAACTAGCTATATGCTAAAGTTAAAAAGCTTAAATGGAAAAGTTAACTACCTTTTATTTAAGTCAATCCATTCATAGAAATAAAATGTATGTTGCATTATCAACAACATTTAATTGACCAGGTATTATTAGGTTTTGCATGTGTACTTATGTTAGTCACGGCTATATTGTAAATATACTTCAAGCAACTGATTTATTAAAGCAGCAATGTAAATTGGCTATAATAAATATTTCTTTACATATTTGTGGTTTATCTTAAAATTAAGAAAAATAGACTGCAAGATTTTAAAACATCTTTAGGACTAGCTCACTTTTTAATAATATATTTCTGCACAAGTAAGAAAATTTTGCCCAAATGCGCTATTATTAAATATATTGAAGTATTTTAAACATAGGAGCAATTTGTATACATATATGTTGACTTAAAATTTGTAGCCTGTACATCACTACCAAAGTAGTGAATGAATCCTCGGAGTATGGCTTTTTTGCATGTAAGTTTACAATTGTAAATTTTTATAATATGATTGTAAAAAAACTTAACAATATGACCAAACAGGTAATTAGTTTATCAGGAATCTTTGAACATATAATTGCTCAAATTTATGCAACAACAGGATCCATTCAAAACAAAATTTTATCACTATTCATGTGTTTCTTACGTATTTTAGCAACTCTAGAAGCCATATCAACATCAAGTAAAGAAGAAGAAAATTTGAACGTAAGTATTGGAAGAAATTCATTAGAACAAGTTTCAGACTATAAATACCTTGGAAGCATCATAACGACAGAAGCAAAATGTACCGATGAAATCAGGACTAGAACAACAGAAGCAAAATCCACTTTCAGAAGAAAGAAACTTCTACTAACTGAAAATATAAAACAGGAAATCCGCAAGAAGTTGATAAAATGCTGTTTGGAGTATAGCCTTGTATGGGGTAGAAACATGGATGCTAAGGAAAAATAATATTAAATACTTGGAAGGCTTCGAAATGTGGACATGGAGAAGAATGCTGAAGATAAAATGGACAGATAGGGTGAAAAACGAGCAAGTACTATGAAGAATAGGAGAGAAGCGAACAATTATACAGACTATCAAAAAGAGGAAGGCAAACTGGATTGGACATTACCTGAGGAGAGAGCATGATTAAAGAAGTGCTAGAAGGAAAACTGGATGGAAAAAGAAAGGTAGGAAAAGGTTTCAGCTGATAGATGAGCTTAAAGGGAAAGAGAGCTATCAAGATATGAAGTAGACTGCAGAAGATATGAGTACATATATGGAGAACCAGGTTTAACCATGAGTAATCACGGACCTGTCTACGGACAGACTACCTATGATATATAGTGTATGTATATGCGTATATATATACTACGGAAGAGGAAAGATAAGTAGGGATATTTAGGGCAACTAGGTGTTGACGGAAACCCAGTGAACACTTACCGGAAGTAGAGCCGCTGGGGTGTTGGAGAGACACATTTGTAGAGGTTAGAGCTTTCGGGATGATCCCTTCGTCAGCACAAGAGAGAGACAAAGCTGTAACCTCTACAAATGTCTCTCTCCAACACCCCAGCAGCTCTACTTCCGGTAAGTGTTCACTGGGTTTCCTTCAACACCTAATTGCCCTAAATATATATATATATATTTTTTACTTTCATCCTAATATGTCTGTTGCTATTATATTCTTTCGTGAACCAACCTTTGCTAAGATATTTAGTGTTGAGGGTTTTCTCTTTAAAATTTGAGGTAATTAACTATATTATTGGGCAATTTTATTTTAAGAAATTCATCATTAAGGTCGTTTTAAATTTTCAATTTTAAATTGGTAACAAATTTGTAAGTTACTCCTGTTAACGAAAGTTGTCACTGACTTGTTGTAATGTTTCTAAGTAATAGACGATATTCATCTTACTCTTGAAGTTCGTAATCAGTCATGAAGTTGGAGTCTCATTTACTCACGATATAGCCCACCATTCATTCCAACCCATATTTTTTTAATAATTTTTTTCGGAACGTCTTTCCATGATCACTTCCAAGATAAGGTTTTCATTCCATTCGTTTCATCGCTTCTTTTTTCCTTCATCCTACATTTGCAGTATTCATAGACTCCCAAGTACATTTCGCAATCTAGAATCAATTTCCTCCTTTCTATTTCATTCCAAGAGCAATTTGTACCATTAGCTTTAGATAGGTGCATCACTGCCTTTATTCATGCGTTTGGCAACACATGCTTGTCTATGAATAAAGCAATGTGTCAATGTTGCACTTTTCATGCATTTTTTATGAAACACTGTGCCAGTATGTTTTCCAAACAATGATTGAGCCCCATCTGTGCATACATCGATGCAACAGCTCCAATCAATCACATTTTCATTGAAAGAAATATCACACAATTTATAATTTCTTTGTGACATTTCAAATTTATTTTTCTGTGAATAAAGTCTTGTTTTTATATTAAACTGTTTAATCATAAAAACACACAAAACATCAAAATAATTATATCCTACTAAACTACAGAATTTTAATGCAAAATTTATGTATTGATGGGGCGCCATGATTGAAATCTGCTTGGGGCGCCAAAATGTCTTGAGCCAGCCCTGCTTGAAGTTGAACATATATACCTAGTTACTTCTTGGAGAAACTAAAGTCATACATAGCAGTTTCGGGTAACATGATCTCCACAGTTTTGTATGGAACTGTGATGTTGCTATGTGAAAGATTCTGCAGTTTTTCTACCCTATTTACGATAAATTTAGGAATTTTTTTGTTTAACGTTATGCGTGGTATTATTATATTTTCTTAATTCCATCAAGAAATAAGGTTGCATGAATTATATGATGGCGTGGATTATGTAAATACAGTATTATTTTACGTATTTAAATACCAGTAAAAAAGCCGGCTGGGTTAGACTGGTAGGCAGTGCGCCTGCCTTCTAACCCAAAGGTCACAGGTTCGAATCCCACTTCAGGCATGGATGTTGTGATGTATGTTGATTTTCTCTAAGAGAATCTGACGGTGCAAAATAACCTTAGCTGTTGACGCACCTAAAAACCTAATTACTACTACTACCAGTAAAAAAATTATTCTAAAAAAAATATAGAAAATATGAGATCCAAGAACCTAACTCCTTATTTCCTATTAACTTAATGCTTCATATAGCGTGATTTCAATGACTGCAACTACCACGCTATATGAGGTTTTACTGTATCGCATCACATTTATAGAATTACAATTTTCAGAATAAATAAAAGAAAATAGAATGATAAGGGCATTACGCAACATTTAACAAAAACATAAGATTAAAAATTATATTTTTTAAATTTTCACTGGTAAAATTTAGTTTGTTATGGAAATCAGTTTTACTTATGACAGTGAAATTTTTTATAAAACAAAATGATTTGCGCAAATATAAACATTAAGGAATTTTGAGACAAAATTTAATAACAAAGATTATGTAAAGTTAAAATATTGAAAAAATTAAAATTTGTTAAATTTACATACTGCAGATATATTGCTGCTCAATGGATCATCAGCTGCTGAAGGAATTTCTTCTTCTATCTCTTCTGTAACACTTGCTGCAGGAGGACTAGCTGTTCCTTTAGCTTGCACATTATCTTCATTTGCATCATTACCGCTTGCATATGATTGAAAGTCTTCATCATAAGCTGCTAAAGAATCTAAAAAATGGAAATTTTAAATCAGTCACATCAGCAAAACTTGTTTATGTTTAATAAGTAACAAATATCCACTCAAAAAGTCAATCAGCAAAAAAAAACATCTCTAAATGTAAATATTTTCTACAGAATAACAGAAGTTTGAAAGTATTTTAATGGTCGTAATGAAGTGGTGAAAAATTATATTTGTTAAATGTCCTGTAAATAAACAGTTGTTAATTTTTCATTACTAAGCATGCACACTGAATCTATGATAGAGCATACCCATGTCAAATGTAGTTTTTAACTCTCCTTGGTCAGGAACTGGTGAGGAAATGATTATACTCTCTGATTTGGACTTATGAGATTCAACTTTATGTTCATCATTAACGTTAGATGAGTCCTTTACATCCATATCTTCTTCATGAGATTTCATTTCACTCGCAAAAGCTTCAGATAAGGTAGTGACATCTTTATCATCAGCTCGTTTAGCTTTGGGTTGAACAGTAACTTTAATAGTCTCTATTCCTTTCATTGAATCTTTCTCCTGACTCTTACTATTTTTGTTTCCTAAACTGTTTTCTGAATTTGAATTTTGCATATCTTCAATAGAAACACTATCATCTTCACCATTACTTCTATCAGCTTTCCTAAAATCCTTGAAAATTAGGAATAAAGGCGATAAATTTATATTTTACATGAAATATCAATTAAAACATGAAAATATTATACTAATTAGAAGTGGCAAGTGGAAACTAAAGCTAAACATGTCATAAATGCAGAAACAAAAGTAATACCAACAAATTACCAAAATGTATGTAATTACCTCTCTAAAAGCTAACTGAAGAAGATCAGAAAGAACAGGACCATTGACTCCGTTCTTAATTTTTAAGTCATGGCACAACTTCTCTCTCCCCATATAGTGGTATTCTTTTTCGTGGTACGTTTCTTGATCAAACACTGATAAAGTAAAATCCAGGTGAAAATATTCTAAAAATTCTCGAACTAAACAGCTTATAAGTTCTCCTTCAGAGGTGCTTAAAAAGTCTTTTAGCCGTTGATTTAGAAATGGGGCTTTGTTCTGAAAAAAGGTGAATACTTGACTAAATGACAAAAATAAAATCATACATAAATATATTAGAAATTTCAAAATGAAAATAAAAATCATATTATTTATTTTATTAAGAAATTGTGCCATAGCTCATTTACAAAAAACAACGTACATGCCGACTCTAGAGAGAAATAAAAAATACAAATAAATACATATCAGAACATTTAAAGATTTTTAACACATAACTGAAATATACACACAAAAAGTATACATTGTACAAATAATACACACAAAAACAAGGGCATACATGCAGAATATCTCTAATTAGATGTTTAATTAAATCTAATTTAATAAAAAATGAATAAGTTGAGTCTTAAATTTAGAAATCGTTCCGATTCGATTTAAACACTAAAATGACTACAAATCTCCTTCAAATGGCATGCTAAACTTATGAGTAAAAGTTCTGATGGGCAATATACGATTAAAATTTTTCCCGGTAAACGCAAAAAGGAATTTAGCAAGAAGCCAGGAATAATGTTCAAAAATGTAGATACAGAAAACCGAAAAAGTCAGATTAAAATTAGGAGTTATAATGTATAAGAGACATACAAAAGTATGTTTATAGTGGTACTTAGCAAATTTAGATTAAAAGATTTACAAGAAACAAGGTCCGTGCCTTAAGTTACTTCCTAACATACAAATATGCTTATAAAATAACTGTCGGTAATTTCCATTTCATTATTTCAACTAAGATTACCTCAATGGATTCCTGTTCTTCCAAAGCCAAAAAAACACTTGCACGTAGCTCAGCCTGTAATTTTTAAATCATTACTTCGCTGAAACTTCATCTAAATAACTTAATGATAAAACCAGATAAACTAATGTTACCTTAATCTTAGCAAGAGCACCATTTTTCTCCAAAGTTTGTGCAACTAAATCCCGCAATTCGGTGACGCCTTCCTCCGACCTTAGCTCCGACATTATTTTTAAATTTTGCAGTATTACTTCTAATATATTTCGATTCAAAGCATAAAATACCCACCAATGGCAACTCTCTAAATACTATCACCTAAAAAAGTCTTCAAAAACCAACTAATATCATTCATAATTTATAACTCAAGAGGAGTGTGTCAATTAAATATTTACAAAAACAATAATGTAATTTCAAATGAGTGAACCACAACAAAATTTCTGCTGCAGAAAAACAGTGCGGTAACAAAACAATCACGAAATGCGTATTACAATATAATATGGATGTTTTGTCGAAGAATTTGTGTAAACCTTCAAGCAGTTAATTAAACAGTACAAAATATGAAAATTCGTTTAAAAGTATTTGTTCTATAAAATACGATATGTCCAGTTTCACAAGTAGGTTTTGATTATGTATTTAGGCGAAGTAAATGTATTTTCAGTGGAGTTGCACTTATTTTGCACAGTAAATAGACTGGTCTTTGCTAATCTAAAACTGGAGAAATTAATGATAGCAAACAGAAATAGTATTTAATTTTTCTCATATACTTATTTTCATTACTTCTTTATCTTTTCTTCAACTATTTTGAATTCATGTGAATGTTGCAATCAGTTATGGCAAAAAAATTAGAATGCACAACAAAGTTAGTGTGGACTTGCTCAGTTGTTTCATAAAATTCACACATTATGCATAGCATTATTTGCCATTAATAATAAGTACTAGTATATATAATATTAATGAATTTTGAGTTGATAGAAAACGTAGAACAATGATTGTGAAAATGCTTTAGCCTCCTAATTATCTTTTTTACAGAAGCATTTCAAGATCTAAAAAAATCGGAATTCTATGAGGAACCGAAAATACAGCCTGCCAAAGGTGAACAAAATATTAGTTCTACTGCATCAACTTCTGGCGTCAAATCCAATTCTTCCTCTACAAACAATGTATTGGTAAATCCAAGACAGGTAAAACAAACCATTGCTGCATCACCTTTATGAAATTATATTTTTTAAAGTAATACATCCTTTAAAATATAAAATGAGTTGTGAATAATGTGAACGAGGTGCGTTTGTAAGGAAAGTCCTTTAGAAGATGGTATTTCAGTTCTTGTAGTTTACCACAATCGCGTCGTTCTTAACGAATTTTTGTTTTTCAAACATTTAATTATCATAAGTACTGAAGAAAATGATGCGAATATTTCAAGTGTTTAAGGGAATAAATGAAATAAAGTATCAAAATTATAAACAGGCGCAAAAATCATTTTTACGATAATTTTTGACATTAGTACTAGTGAAAATTTAAATTATCAATTGAGACATTGTCAGGAATGTTTACAGAACAAGTTAAATCGAAATACATCTGAGAATAATTTTCAAAAACTTTGAGTGAAAAACTAGAAATGTTGAAAAACTTTCCCTAGAAATAAATATATTTATGAAAGCGGTGTAATTATGACAACTTTAACCATTATTTTAAACTAGTGTAATGCCCGTTGAAACATCAACGGAAGAATTTATAGATACATTATTATTATTTTCATTTAAAATAATTAATATCACACTTTTACATGAAATATTTTGCCATACAAAACATTTCTAGTGAATATTCTGTTGTTGATGGGCTATCTTTAGTTAAACTTAAAATAGTTGCCCCTCTTTCCCTCCCTCTCCCCCCTTCTCTCCCTCTCCACCCCTTCTCTCTCCCTCCCCCCACTCTCCCCCTCCCTATCTTTCCCCCTCCCCCCTCTACTTCCCTCTCTCTCCCTCCCGTCTCGTATTAAAAGCATTCAAAGCACGTTTATACCCATAAGGATTGAATTAACAATATGATATAGAAGTCTAACAATGGAATTGGTTGGCAAGGCAACATCCGGTTAAAATGGTAAGATTTCCTCAAACTGTGTGACTTAAACGTTTACATTGAGAAATTTCAAACTGTAGGCGGAAAAAGATGAACAGAATAAGAAACTTTATAATGTTTTCTTCAAAATGGTTGATATTCAAAGATTGTAGGCCAATTATTTCTAATTTTAATTTAAAAAAGGATGATATCCTGTGCATCGAAATGTCCCTTTTTACGTGTTACCTTATGGGAAATGGAAATTATCTTCTGGAGTCGAACCCGGGTCTTTGATCTCAAGTTTAATACGTTAAAACGTATTTTTGTTATATCATAATGCTATCCTGAAAATCACATCAAATTCCGTTCATTAATTTGTGAGATATTAAGCTTCAAAGAGGGTTACGATGACAGAGAGATCTGGGATATTATATGTATAATAACGATTTCAATAATTCAACTATATAAATGAATGATAATCAATAAAAATGTAGATCTTGTTCTCATTTGTTCATAAACAATTTGAAATCAGACATTTTGAAAATATGGTCACCTTATTTTTAATTAGTTGTTTAAACTTGATTTGTAATTATATAGAACGATTCTTATTATTGATTTATTTTGCAATTAAATTTTCAACATTTTATATAAATAACAAGCTAATATTGAAATGATTCAATATTAGCTTGTGAAAAATGTGTGTTACCTATCATCTCAACACACTCAGGTGTAATCATTATTCACAAAGTCCTAAATCTAAGCTGTATAGCCCTGTGGAAAATTAATAAATTTACTTCAAAACTTAAGCATATCCTTTAGAAAAAGACTGATTAACTTAAAAGTAATGTTCACATTTGTTATGAAAACTAAAAAATTACAGAGAGGCAACCCACTACTTAAGTCGATTAGAAATATTCCCTGGGAATTTGAGGAAAGTTTAATACCTGATTATGTGATGGGTCAGACTACATGTGCCTTGTTCTTAAGTCTTCGTTATCACATTCTTAATCCAGAATATATACATGAGAGGCTGAAACAGTTGAAGAACCTCTATGAACTGAGAGTACTGCTTGTTCAGGTTTGTGATGATAATTACTTCTGTAGACCTATATTCTTATCATCTGTTTGCAATAATTGTTTCTTTTGCCAAACATATTTTAACGATTACTTATACAATTCTTAAAGGTTGATGCTCAGGATTCACATCATGCCTTGAAATACCTTACTCGTGTTTGTTTACTTGCAAATCTAACCTTAATGCTTGCTTGGAGCCCTGAGGAAGCAGGCCGAATCATTGAAACTTACAAGATATTTGAAAACAAACCTCCGGATCTAATTATGGAAAAACAGGACACTGATCCATTTCAGCAGGTTAGTTCACAATATTCTCTTCTAATTACTTTTTTTAAATCACTGAACTTGAATCCTTTGTCATAGTTGTAAGGTATGAGGCATTAATTGCTTTTTTTCAAATCACTGAACTTGAATCCTTTGTCATAGTTGTAAGGTATGAGACATTAATTGCTTTTTTTTTTTCAAATCACCCACCGTGAATCCTTTGTCATAGTTGTAAGATATGAGGTATGTAAAATATGATGTACGAGGTGCTACCCAAAAGTTGAACATCGCGCAGGAACCGGTTGTAGTACGGACTAGTGGAGCTCGGTAGCGCTGCATGTATCCTTTGTGAACCAGTGTGCGACGTGGCTTCACGCTGAATGCACACATTCTTTTGTTCTATGCGTTTTTATAACGTCGTGTTTGTGTCGTTTTGTGATTTTTTTTCGTTGAAATGGTGGACGTGAAGGAGCAGCGTGTGTGCATCAAGTTTTGCTTCAAACTTGGCAAGAGTGCGGCAGAAACTCACAAAATGCTTAAACAAGCATTTGATGATCATGCTTTGGGTCAGACACAAACCTACGACTGGTTTAACCGGTTTAAAAATGGCTGAATGTCAGTTGATGATGACACACGTTCTGGACGACCTTCAACCGGCACAACACCGGAAAATGTTGAAAAAGTGCATGAGGCTATCCTCGAGGACTGTAGGTGAACGATCCATGACATTTGCAACGTTGTGGGACAGTCATACGGGATATGCCAGCGCATTTTGTCGGGCGAACTCAGCATGAGGTGGATTGCTGCAAAACTCATGCCAAGGCTGCTGTCTGACTACCAGAATCAACATCGGCTGGAAGTCTGCATGAAACTTCAGGAGCAAGTCAGAAATTACCCATACTTCCTTTCTAAGGTCGTAACTGGTGATGAAAGTTGGGTTTATGGGTACGACCCTGAAACAAAACAGCAATCGTCCCAGTGGAAGAGTCCATCTTCACCCCGACCGAAGAAAGCGCAGCAAGTCAAAAGCAATGTTAAGTCAATGCTGATCTGCTTTTTCGACATTGACGGGATTATCCACAAGGAATTCGTCCCTCCAGGTCAGACCGTCATTGCAAAGTTCTACTGCGATGTCCTGAGGCGGCTTAGGGAGGACATGAGGTGAAAGCGGCCAGAGAAATGGCGCAGGAACAACTGGGTGCTCCATCACGACAATGCGCCCGCACACACCGCTCTGGCTGTGCAGCAGTTTTTGGCCTCCAAAAACATGGCGGCCATCCCCCACCCCCCTTACTAGCCTGATTTAACCCCCTGTAACTTCTTCCTCTTCCCCAAGATGAAAATCAAGTTGAAGGGGCGAAGATTTGACACCATAGAGGAGATCCAGGCTGAATTGCAGAAGGTGCTGAAGACGCTGACACAAAAGGACTTCCAGGACAGCTTCCGATCGTGGCAGAAACGTTGAGATCGTTGTGTACGCTCCCAAGGGGACTACTTTGAAGGGGACGGTGGCGATTAGGACTTTGGACAAGTCTACTTTTTTTTTCAGATACATTTCGGGAACTTTTGTATAGCACCTCGTATGTGTGCCTGCATATCTACTCATTTCTCAAGAATGTCTGGTTTAGTTTCAGCCATACTTACATTTTAATGAATATGACAAGACAGTATGTTTGTTCTGAACATAAAACATCGAATACAATTAAATCTAAGGTACGAGTGATGAACAGGTAGGCCTGATAGTCATATAATATTTTAAAAAAGTTAGTTAAGATGCTGAACAAAATGTATCAGTCATTGACTTGAACCTTTCAACATTGATTTCTGTGCACTGCTTGTTATAGCATCAGCATTATCATTTGCAAAAGGAGATGGGGAGCATGATCTTTCTCACTGTTGAATTACATATCGTATCATACAGTTACAGGAATAAAACGGCTTGTGTCGACTAACTGGGACCACATTTTAAACTGACCGCGAAGCTGACCCCTCGACCGTCATTAACTCGGGTTAGAGGCCCATACCTCGAGACCCATCCTCAAATCCGAGCTCAGGTGTCTTTACCCTCGCTCCATGGGGGTGCTAGCCGACCACGTCTTTTGCAATAAAATTTAAACTATTTTATGTTTTTAACTTAGTGCGATTGTGAAAACTGCCATGATTCGGGTGGCTTTGTATGTGCTGCAGTATATCTTGCGATGTTGTATTAAAGTAAAAGTAAATTTATCAGTAATAACGTACTCGACAAAATGTACTGTTCGGTATACATGTAAATGTTTTAGTCATTAGATAAATTCCACTTAATTGTTGACACACATTAGAAAACTTATTTATGGGACTGGTTTTAACACTAACTTTTGAGTCATTTTGTGAATAATTTGTAGTCTTATTTTATTAATTCTATATCAGCCACTCTTCACCTACCTACTATTTCCTGAGAGTGAAAAAAATGAGTGGTGGCTCTGATGCTGTATCCAAGGCAGGGTTATCCCATAGCCTCATAAGGCTAGTCTTATTGTTAGACCCTGATATTTTTAGGTTGAATCTAGAGCACTTTTCCTGTAAAATTAATTAGGTACTTGCTCCAGCAATGATGAAAACTTCCTAGAGTGTGTTTAAAAAATTAATTCAATTTTTTTCTGCAAAAGCAAGTTCTTTATGTGAAATTTTCCTTGCTAGGGACTTATCAGGTTCTTGTTATGGCTGAAGATGAATTCCAGAATAAGCGTGTATAAAAAATTTCAAAATTAAGTGCTTTTCTTAAATGGTTTTTTATAACCTCGTCATGGCTTTTGGATTAACTCCGGAAAAGTACTCAATTTTTCAATTAAAAAAATATTTAAGTGCTTAATCTAGAATTTATATTTTCCAAGAAGTTTCTAGAAAGCAGACTTGTTGTTTGCATGCCTGGGAATCCTTACAAAAAACTAGTCTCTTCTTTGGCGCACGGCATTATCCTAGCGGCGAGCGGAGATAAAGCATTTATTTTTAATATTATCCTGCATATCCACCCCACTCACGAGCATTCCGTCGTCGATGACGTAACTTCGGGGCGAAGTTGAAGATGCATTTACAGCGCATTCTTCCGTCATCCGGTCCGTTTCGATGGCGATTAAAAGGATGTTGCCATGAGTCATCTATACATGGGGAAAAAATCGAGCTCATAGTTCGTCTGCTTTAAACCAGCTGCTTGATTGATCGTGGCGTTGAGGAATGGCGGTGAGTCATTTCGCAAAAAAAGAAACACCCAGCCAATGAACCTTTTCCGTGCGCAGCATTGAATATTTCAAGTTACGCCCTTATGAGTGTCTTCTTGCGGTGTTATTCGCTAATGCTGCCTCGGAAGTCCTTCAAGGATTTCAAGGGAATTCCCGATAAAACTGCAGTAAACCCGCTATCTTGAGTTTTGCCGCGCTGACTTTCTCGCAAGCAAAACGCGCGGACAAGCGTAAGCATTCTTAGCTCAAGTGAAATCCTACTCTGCTAGCGAAGCTCGAGGCTTAAAGGATCGTCGTTAAATTCGTTCTCTCAGTTTACTGTATTTTCTTTGGCGCCCGATAAGACGCGCGAAGCGGATGCTGTTACGCCATACTTCTTTTTAAAACGGCATCATTGTCACTTCAGGGAAGAAATTTCTCTCGCCATACGACGAGCAATCACTGTTGTTGATTCCAAGCGCAATTCGACGATTATAATACAATAACCAGGGATAATTGCGTATTTTCCACGCCTCCAATGTAGAAGCGGGAGTAGACTATGTATTTATCCCGCGCAATTTCCCCATCTTTAACTCGACGTACTATAATGGTTCAGACACGCTATTTTTCGACAATTTAAAAGAAGTCATGGACCTCGCTATGTAATTAAATCTATGAGTTTTTCTTCGCTCGTATTTTTTAGCCTTAGTGCTATCACCACCATTTCCCAACCTCAGCAAATACTTGCTTGTGCGCATAATTTTTCCCACACTGTTCCCCGTTTCCCACAGGGTTAAAATATCGCATAAGAAAGGAGAGATATGATAAGGGTGAAAAATTTATCCCGCGTACATGTGCTTATCACCACTAAATAAACAGGTATTTTAATAACGTGCTCAAAACTTACGTCTCATTTACCGTCGCCGACCTTATACGCGCCCTGGGAGCGCCTTTACGAGCGCGAACATGATCACGGACGTGCAGTAACGCTGGCGGATCGAAGGCACGTGGAGGAAGTGCGTGCAACATTATACTTGATGCATTCCATGCAGGAAACGCGAAGAGCTGATCGTAGTTTGACGAGACCGTTGCATTATATCGTAATTTTTATTCCATTGGATTGGTAAATGACCCTTTAGTTTCGGTTTTAGTCCGAGGAACCCTATATTCTACCCCTGCTGGAGAATGAATTTTTCTATAAAAAGAGTAAAACCTTAAGGTGTTTGAATGCACTTATCATCCCTTGTTTCTTCACATTTTTTGACGATGCCACTAAATAGCCGTATTCGAAAATTCTAAATTCAAAGATAAATTATCGATCTCATCTCAGAATCCACAATCTATAAATGATAAACGAGAGGGCTAGCTAACCTAGATAGGGTTGCCAACTTTTAGATATTCATGAACCGGAGATGTTGTTGTTCGTGAACCGGGGTTTTACTTGAAATCTGGATGCTTTAGAAGAAACCCAAGAGGAATTAAATGTAATGATAAGTATATTCGATATTATGAAAAGCACTCATGATTTTAGAACATATGATTAAAATTCGTTATTTTTTTAAATGTCGCTAATTAGCGTAATTGTAAGAGCATAGTCAATTTAAGTTTTTTGTATAAACAAAATATAATGGAAATTAAAGTGTAAACTATCTTAATTCGAATCATTTATAAAAAACAAAAAAGTCATAAAAAGGGCTTTCCGCTGCAATCGAAATTGAACCTGAGATTTCTGCTACTCACCTGGAGACCAGAGATTATGGCGATGACCCGAAGATCTCTGGCCCGAAAGCCAGAGGTTGGCAACCCTAAACCTAAACCAGTTTAATGCCCATGGATTTTTATTAGATTCGTTTTGTTAAAAAACAGCTATAGAAATTACATTTTCTAGCTTTCTGATCACGCATTGTCTTTGGGGATAATAATTTTCTGATAACTGTTTTGATAAATATTGCCTTCTGCAGTTTATCATATGGGTAGTTCATATGGGTGTGTAAAGAATAGTTTCCTTTAATTTAATTTGGAAATCCATCGTCATTGCAATTTACAAGTGATAGCACAAAGGCTGACTGAAGCCCATCCCTTCATTTAAAAGAAATTGTGATTTTAATGATTGCATGATTTATTATATTAATTTCCATTCACATTGATTAGCCAAAGTTGCAAATTTTACTTAGAGAAATATCTATACAGCTCATAAATAATCAGAATTCTTTTTTCTAAGTTAAACCTTGGAGTTATCTTAGGCAATACCATCAAGAACTCTTTGTTATTATAATGATTATTTATTTTACAGTTGGTTAGTGCTCTGACTTCTGTCCGATCAATCAATAAAACTGATGCCAGCACTCTTCTTACAACTATGGGCTCTTTTGAGCGCATCATAAAAGCATCCAAGGATGAACTAACTCTTTGTCCAGGATTGGGTCCACAAAAAGCTGCACGGCTCCACAAAATTCTTCACATGCCTTTCATCCGTGAAAAAGCACCTCAAGGAAAGTCCAAACCATCCAGTATAATTCCAAAAGAATCAGAAGAAGAAAAGACCAAAGAAGGTTGAACCATCTGTGATGAAATTACTTTAACCTGTAAAATGTATTAGTTTTTGTATATTGTGAGTGATAATTGTATTTATTAAACTTTCACATCAAAATGAAGAAACTCTGTTTGAATGAAGAGATCACAATTGATATGCTAAATATCTTCGAGTATAAGGTGATTCAAGTATAATTTGAAGTGTACTTTTTAGCCTAAAACAGCATCTAAAATCCAAGTCTCAAATATAAGTCAAAGCAAAGAAAACGAATACAAGATAATTTTGAAATTTACAAAAAAATTAATATATATACAGATGAACCTCTACTACGAACATTCCATATACCAATGAATTGCACCTTGCACTTCATTTATGAACACACCATCCCATACTTACGAACATAGGTCGCAGTAAGCACACGTAAACTTGTCAACACTTGTCATTTGTATTCGAAGCCGTATTGGTGCATGTTTATGTAAATATTGTTTTTTATTATCCTTGAAATATGTAAAACAATCATAAACTTAGTGTTTGTGAAAGTGCTAAGAGGTAAAAAACATCAAGTGCTTTCGATGGAAACTAAAATGGAAATAATAAATAGATCAGAAAAAGATGAGTTGCTTGCTTCAATTGATAGTGTTTATGATCTCAACCATTCAACAATTGCAACCATTTTAAAAAACAAAGGAAAAATTGGTGATCATATTTGCAATGCAGGCTCTGTTCAGTCCGTGATTATAAGTAAAAAACAAAATTCCATCATTGAAGAAATAGAACGGTGTTTAACAGTATGAATTCAGGATCAAAATAAAAAAAACCAATGCTTGGGCAATGAATTGATTCTTCCCTTCAGTCCACTCATTTGGGTTAGTTTTTTCAAGATAAAATATAAATTTTCAGTTTCCTTTGAAACTAAGTATGGCGATGCTGTATTATTTTATCATTAGTCTTCACATTTTCCACTAGTTATCTTGAATTTTTCATTATAATGCGCTTCAAGATGTCAAATGTTTTTCGCCAGTAATGTTTAATTATTGACCCAGAAAAATGTCCATTTAGTTAGCAACTGAAATATAAGTCGAAGGTAGGGTTTGATCGGCCTAAAAAAGTAAGAAATTTCTCGACTTATACTCGAAGATATATAGTAGTTTGCACATTTTGCATAGAAGTTTTTATATTTTTGGCACAGCTATGCCAGTGTGTTGCATCAAACAATGCTGGAGTATCTAACTAAGGTGCAGTGGCAGAGACCCTGGACCCTATAAGTGACAGAGATGTGTGCATTAGGGTGGTGGTCTCGGAAAATGTGTGCCAGGACCCCTGAACCTGACCTTGATATCAAATATTACTTAAAATTGGGGGAGAAACTACTCCAAAGAATTTTTTCAAAGATGTAATAATTTTTAACAGAAATGTCTTAAATAAATCAGGAATCACATTTATTTTAACTGAGAAGATTAGTTCACTGGAAATATCTTCTCAATAATAAAAACGTTAAATTCTGATTTAATAACTTTTTTTATCTATGCAAGAATAAGCACAAATTGAAAAAATTACTTGTCTAATGTATTTCCAATTGCCACAAGGTTATGAAAACAAGATGTGCATTGTAGCAGAAATGCAAATTTTGATCTATTATTTACAAAATCTAAATTTTGCAAATTGACAAAACAAATAAATACCATCTTTTATGAAACTTTTCAGCAGATAAGCACATTTGCTTTTCTAAAAAATGTTTTAATAGAGCAAATAACTACAAATTCCGTGTTCTCATAAAACACTATTTACTTACATTAAGACATGTTAATGGCTTCTAAAGTTTAACATTTATATTCAGCCACAGTTTGCAGTTTACTCATGTTTACATATAAAAACAGTAATATATCAGGGATTTTCAAATGCTAGGCGTCTCATATTAATTCCAGTAAATCTTTCCATTGAAGATGTTAACTTCAACTATTTTTCTGTAAATAGTACACCATTTTCTTAGAAAATTGTACAATTTTTCACCAACAGAATGCTGACAGTCATGTTATGGTTATCCAAAAATGTGTAAAAATTTAAATAATAACACTAGACATCTCATTATCAGCTGACACAAGAAAATTTAACAACTTCATGACTTACAGCAATACCAACATTTATCCAGACTGAAATCGCCTAATATTTATTGTATGCAACTACAGTTTTAGAATACAGAAATGGATCATTGACACTTTTAACATTGGAAATTATGAAAACGTCACCTTGGTTACTTCAATTGGATTAGAGTATAACCTTACCCCATTACTTCTTTATGGAATTATTTGGTAAATTGTCATTTCATATACCACAGAAAGAAAAGAGTAGCACTTTTATATTCGGTAACCACAGAACAGCTTGCTTAATATTTTGATAAGCAATGCTCTACTATAACTAGTTTGATGGACGGATAATATTTATGTATATACAAGGATTCCCATTCCATAGCAATCGATGATGAAACAAGAATGCATAATCTATTTCAACTTAGCCTTACATCTTCCTCGAATGGCTTATAAATATCCTCAATTTTACTCCAATAAACTAGTATTTAGAAACAAATGTCATACTAGAACACAATCTGAGGTAGAGACTATCTTAACAGGCCAAGCTCATAGGAACATCTTATGGCAATAATAAATATAGCAATCAACTATCTGAAGTCCATCATTATTTCAATCTGTATTTTAAAGCTTTCACGAAACAAAAGCTCTTGTATTTAGGCAATTTTTGATATTCGGATTATACACTATCCAATTAAACCTTGCCAAAGCCTTATTTCTTTTCCTTAAAATCTAACCCTGAATTTTAAATGCCTACTTCATTCAAAGCACATGCTTCCATTTCCCATTCTCTTAATATCATTCCGTCATTAAGCATGTTTCTAACATTTTTAATTCATGCAAATTAAAATTACGTTGATCATAGCTTCTTTGATTTGAAAGCCTGCTGTCTATATAACGCTTCCAAGTTCTGACAGAAATACTCTCACATGATTTTCAGAATAAAAGAAAATATTCTCTTAATGCTTTCATGAAAATTTTAACTCTAAAACAAGACCTTTTACTTTGATTTTTTTCAATTCTAACAAAAATTCTACTATTAATTATCTTTCTCAAAAAATTACAATTACTTTCATAACCATTTGCATGAAATGAAATTTAAAAATAAACTATAAATCATTTTCTCATTGACATGTTTATACAGTATAACATGATGAACATAGAAGACAATAAGATTTTGTCGTTTGAACCCTTGAACCAGTAAATACATTTAAAGAGCTAAAAAAATTATCTTGCTAATGTAGCCTTTCTGATTCTGGGATGTTTCTGTATTAAGATGTATGAAGTAACTACCTCTAGGAATGGTTTCCCAACCATGTTCTCCATCAAACAATGACCATTATTATAAAAAAAGGAATGACCAAAATTGTCCAAATAAACTCTTTGCTACTCTAGATATATCATCAGTAAAAATATTTTTATTGAAAAGGAATAATCAGGTTAAACATTTTAACCATCAATATTTAAATAAAAGTCATGTTGTATACAATTTAATAAGAAAAGCTTGAATAAAAATTCAGCTGTTATTTCATCTAACAAACATGTCAGGAGTTCAAATAAACATTTTCTAATTTATAACTTGTCAGACAGCACAATATTTTCTATTAATTATGGCTAAAGTAACCAATTAACTCATATATCAGGAGGTTCTCAAGGAAACCAAACTTTTTCACTTATTGTAATTTATTTTACGAGACTTGAAATTGGCTCACAACTAAGTCAGGACAGGTAATAATACAAATCACAGATAGTTTAGACTGTCAGTGAACAAATAAAAACATATCACTGAACAGGATTACAAAATAATAATTTAATTCCAAATTCTGCAAAGTTGACAACAATAAAAACATAATAACATACTGTAATCACAAGTAAAAAAATTATGATTAAGAAATTCACAATATATATTTATTAAACATACTCTTCAACACAAAACAATTGCTCCAGTACTCATTGTGCTCTTGCCTTAATCTTTACAATCCAATGACTAAACATACTCGATACATTTACATGGTTTGACTCAAAATCACTTTAATCAGGGTAAAACTCACAATTTAGTTTTGGTTTAAAACAAAATTGAACAACATTTAGTCTCAACAATATACTGCTATATAACAAAGTTTGATTCTCACAAAATTGGCTTCAATATGAACATTACAAAATTATGACAAATGTAAAAATTCTATCAGGAATTAGGAATCTGATCCAGTTAAAAATGACAGAGTTGGATAAAAAAAGGCTATGAACCCTAAAAAAACAAGGAAGGGGGCCACAGCAAAAAGTACCGCGACATATGGCTGAAAATCCAGCGTTTTGTACTTTTCCTTCAACGACTGCAGATCATGAGCAAGCAAAGTTTTTTCCTCGTTACATACACTATATCTCTCCTTCACTATAACAAGTTCTTCTTCCATCTTAGCTATCTTACGCAGGCTATCCTGAAGCTGACTCCGTGATTCTTCATATTCTGACAAAAACGAAGTCGTTTGTCCATTCGAAAGTTTACCTTTCAAAACATCTACCTCTTCTTTGAACTTAAGCAGACTATTGTTTTCATCTACAAGTCTACACTTTTCAATTCTATTTCTCTTAGTCTCCATTTCCAAGTCTGAAATTCTAGAATGGAGCAAGGCACATTCACTTTTCAGTCTCATAATTTCTGATGAATTTTTGTTGTCATCAATGGAACTTAGATTCATCTTACTAGTTTCTAGTTCATTCTGCAACGACTTAATTTTGTCCTTCAATTGTTCCGCTTCGTTTTTGCTTTGCTTTGCATTCTGCTCAGCTGTGAAGAGAAGCTTCTTGGTATTTTCAGCTTCCACTAAGTATTTGGCACTTAATTGCTGTTCTGACTGCAAAGACTCTTTCAGACCATGAATCGACTGACTTGCTCCATGAATTTTCTCCTGCAACTCCAAAATAAATTTCGACTTTTCCTTCATTCGATTTTGTATCATTTGTAGCTGTTGCTTCAACTGATTTGACTCATCACCTTCTCCATCTTCTTCCGAGCCCTCTTGAGTGAACACTTCCTCTAGGAGACAAACTTTATTGTTAGTCTTTCCATCTTCCTTGACATTTTTGCGGCTGTACTCAGAATCACCCCCCTCTGGCATAAGCTCACCTATACTTTTACTATCGGGAAGGCTTTCTTCCAACTTTACCTGAAGCTTCTCTATGTCAGTTTCATTGTTTTGCTCAGGAAGGTCATTGGAACTGACTGAAAATGTATCATCCTCGCTTATTTCAACAATATCATATTTAGATTCCTTCAAGTTGAGATCTTCATTTTCATTATTAATACCATCACTATCAATAAGAGATTTCAAGCTTGAACATATGGTAGATATTTCAAGCTCGTTGCTTCCCCTATTTTCTTCCAGAAAGTTAACTTTGGCTTGCAAGGTTTTCTCAGCTTTCAAATGTTCCTCCAACTGAGATTTGAGATAGGTCTTCTCCTGATCCAGCTGCTTTAGCAATTCTTGCTGCTGTTCTTCAGCTATTTGTAGTTTAGCGGTAAGTTCCTCTACCTTAAGCAATTGTTTTGTGTACTTCTGTGCCAAATCCTTCAGCCCATTTTGACTTTGCTCACATAACATTTGTAAGCATTCACACTCTTCCTCAGTAGTGCTCAACGTTCTCTCTATGGTCTTCAAGTTTTGTACAGCTTCCATCTTTTCTTCTATAACTTTTTTTATAGACTGCCTAGCCATATATTGGTAACGATCTTTGTCTTCGAGTAGAACACATAATTCATTTCGAAGCTTGTCTTCCCCTAAATTCTTGTAAAAAGCTTGCAGTTTATTTTCTAAAATTTCAACACGGGATATAAGGAGGTCTTCATCGATGAGAGCTTTCCACCCCATGTCTGAAGCCTCTTGAGTATTTACAACCAATTGCTGCAGAGAATGCAACTTATTTTCTAAGACCTTTTCCCTCTGGAGAGCTTCCTGAAGATAGGTATTCAGCTGATAAAGTTCATCCAACTGAACTGCACCAACAAGGGATGTAGAACGGCTGGCTTTTGCTTCTTTACCATCGGGAAGATACAATTTCAAAGTGGCAACTATACACCCATGTGTGACTTTCCGAGAGTTTTCCATAACATCCACACCAAACTGAACAATGTCACCTGAACATACTTCCTGAGGCGCTGACTCTTCCGAACTTTTACTAAGACGTTGGTTATTAACAAATGTCCCATTGCTGCTTTTTGTGTCTTGCAAGTAAAACTTGCCATTTTCGTACCAAAATAAAGCATGATTTCTTGAAAGAACTTTACAGTCAAAAATTACATTATTTGTTGCCGGGCGCGCACGTGCCACTGAGCGCCCAACTTTTATCTTCTGGTCCAGGACCAAACGTCTCTCTTGAAATGGATGCGAATTTGGTCGACTAGTGAGAATAGCTCGTGCCGACATGTTGAAGTGAGCATCAAAATCACTACACTGTTTACTTAACAACTTATTAGAAATAGTGCATGTACCATGCTTAACAAGCACGGCATCGGAGACAACCATTAAAACAGTATAATTAGTTTCTCATGGATTACATTACATGACTTCCTTAACATAGGTATGTAATTAATTTTGTTTGCGTCTAAATGCTGCTTAACATTATAAACGCTTCACAATACATTCATACTTGCAACTCAAAAAGTATACATGTTTACTAGTTACACTTAAAACTGGCACAAATAATGGTCAATCTTATTAATTGTACCTTTTTCAAGTTTTAAATTCTTTGGGCAGTTTCATAATCAGCAGGCTTCTTCATCACAGTTCAAGAACATGTAAATGGGAAGGCAATTAAGGTGTGCTGTTGTCTTTCTTCACTTCTCCCTTCTGATACCGTCATGAAAATTCCTGAAAAATATGAACACACATCGAATAATTATAGCTTAACACATTTGTTGATACTCCCAGTGCATTATATATGATTCGAGTAACATCCGTCGTAGTGCATCAAGTACTAATAAAGCTTGTACTAACGCTTTAAATCGCAACAATTTTAAATCAGTTGGTGTCTATATGGCAAATTCCGTCTATTAATTCTGACATCATCACTTAACTGGTTTTGAATCACTCCAAGGACATATATGAATACACTGTTTACTCACCTGATTTCATTAAGCGTAATGCCTTTGCAAGAATTCTATACAATATTTGATAACACTCATTAATCCTTCGTGCAACTACTGGAATTTTATAAAATGCTAACTCCACTCCATAAGATGCAGACGTTATGTATTCTCGTATTCCATGCCAAAACTACCACGTACTGTTACAAAAAACTGGGAAGAACGAGTTATTACCCTAATTTTAGGAATACATTGAATGACTTAAGTTGATCGGCTCATTTCACAACACACTTCGATAAATCATACACCACATTTACCACTTCTTACCAAAGCAACACTCCCCAATATAATTCCAACAGTTTCACGTTTAGTAAGGTTTCTTCACAATAGGCGTCGTTGTATCCATGTCTCGCTGAATTCGTCTGCTTCGGAGGGGGCGTGTACTTAAATTTTCATATAAATATTACAATGATATATTTTGCCAAACAGAGACGAGTCACATTAAATTAATTAGTTGAAATATCTTTAATATAATTCCAACAAATTTTCATTAGAACGTTAAACGTAAAATCACTTTTAATGTTTATGTTATGTTGCGGCGACAAAGTTGGCCAGTTAATTACGATACATTAAGTACATAATATGGGTAATTCACTCATACGAATGAAATATAAACTATGCATATTTCTCCTCTATAATATTTTATTTCAGATGCGTTCTAATTTGCCCCAAACCAGCAAATTTTGCATGTATACTTAAGGTTTAAAATTAGTATTTTACTCCGCATCATTGAATTTTTACAATTCAAATAAATAATGTTAACTGGTGATTATAATTTTATATAAGGTCAATAAAGAGGTCATTGTACATAAATGCTAAAATATGAGTAAAATTTTCTAATTTCTAACATTTTTTCACTACTCCTCTCCTTGGATAAGTAAGAGCGACCTTCCATTCTTTTTTACTCTCTCTCTCACTCCTCATTTAAGAAGGCTCGCCTTAACCATCGCTCCATTTTTGCAATCGTTCAGTCAACTTGATGAATATTGAATTTAATAAACTACAACTTTAATAGTCCATATATAAAAATAAATGTGATGGATTAACTACTGGTAAACATTTAGAACGTTTAAAATTACAAACCCTTTGTAATAACTTTATACGTGAATCTACAAAGTAAATAAAATAAATAAATCTTTCGTATTCTGGAAAAAATAGTGGTTTTGTAATATACTGTGAGTCAGTTAATAATTTGTAAATAGGTTGATCATATTGAATTTAATTAAAATTAAAACTACATACTTAAAAAAATGTTAAGATTAGTTTAGAACTTAGACAAGATACTGGAGGGCATGGAAAGTTCAGATTAACTCGTACATATGTATTTATCACCTCATATATGATGCTGGGAGCCACAGAGATAAGATTAATTGGTAACAATTTCTCCTAATCAGTGCTGTAACTAGAATATATCATATCCCATAGCAACGCTTACAAAAGGTGCCAAAACTTTCCACAAAAACTGCCTAAAGTTTATTTTTCCATAAATAAGTGTTAATGTAATGCTCAAATATGAAAGTTATTTTTAATAAAAATGCCATTATTATTTATTAATATGCAGGAAAATAATATTCTACATATGGGGTTTACTAAAATATTTTTGCACTGTAAAACCATTATACCTTACATAAGTGAATAATGATATCGTTGATAGTGCCTCATCTTCGTGGTGAAGGAGTGTTATAGCATTAAAAATAGAGTGTAAGGCTAACAAACTAACATCGGCATAAAAAATCTACAAATGCAGTGTTTTCCTTTGGCCAATTTAAAGGAAGTTGATATTTTGGAACAAATAATACAATAAACCATGTAAAATTGATATTGTTTAACAAACCAGTCAAGTAACACTATACGACTATGTTATAGATTTTCATTACTTATACTGGTGAATGGAATAAATCGAAAAAATTCAAAACTGAAAAACTGCTCCATTCACTACAGAAATAGTCGCTTCACTGTTTATCAAAATAGATTGCAGGATTTCCTTCCCTTGTGATGGGGCAGCTGATTTTTATGAAAGAGGAAATAGCTAAGGAAATGAGAGCCAACAGTGGGCTGCTCTGCTGCAAAGGAAGGAAATCCAGCGACCCACTGGTAGATCACTGCTGTAATTCCAGCATGAACGTTTTTAAAAGCATATTTGATAAATAATATGTTTTTCTCAATTTAACTAAAAATATTTTTATTGCATTTTGACATCCAATATGAAGCTTGTTATTCATTAATATTTAAATATAATGCCATAATAAAATTGATAAAAACAATAATGATGGATTCAGAGAACTTCTTGCTTATAAAAATTTTAATAAATTTATTCAGATATATAGAAGAGACCTAATAGCAATACTGCTTCTGTTTCAAAATAGCACAAGTTGAAATACTAGAAGTTAAGATAATATGACAAATATTTGCCGTAATTTTAAAAATCTGCTCTGGATTCAAATTTTCCTTCATAAGAAATTAGCATAAAAATTCAGCTAAACTATTGCTTCAGATATTTTACATTACTCGAATAGCCTCTGCTTTCTAAAAAAGAAGAGTTCTCTTCCTCAAAAATTTTTAAAATATCAAGAAAAACATGAAAACTCAAACTACAGCATTTATACATGACTGAAAACCAGCGTTTCAGTTTTTTGTATCACTTTTATTGAGATGCTTATAGATTTTAAATTTATGCTGGTTAAAAATAAAAATTTTAATGCATCACATGATTATCCATGAAAGAATTCAGACATCTTTAATGCAATTTATAATTAAATTCCTTGTTCCCCTTGACAAACTCCATAGACCGAGAGAAATAATTCTGATGCAATTACATTTAATGTGCATAATGTTAACAGAAATCTTTTGCATAAGTAAACATAAAGGTTTGGTTTCTGCATACTATAAAAATAACACCATCTGAAGGGAAATAAATGTTTATTCACCAAAATTGTTGACAGACATTTTAAAAGTGAGATTCAAAGTTGCATTACACTGATTGTGAACTATTTTAAATTCATTGATTAATTTAAAAGTATATGTGGGTATTTGTAGTAAATTAAAATTCAGTTCCAAACTTGTAACTAGAAAATGCTTTGAACTTACATTAACTTTATTTGCATTTAAAAAGGACTTTAGTTTTCCAACAAAACAAACATTTTTATTAGTACAAAATACAGCAACACATCTTACATAACTTGTGAAAAAATAGAAAATATAAAGGTGCATTATATTGTCTAATTGGAAAGACATACACAACTGTTAATTGAATTTACACTTAGAGAAATCCATTTCTGGATGTTGTTGCATGAACCTGAAATGATAAAAATAAACTGTTAATTAATAAAGTCTAAGAAAAATAAATAGTGCAAAAGAAATTTGCCCTTTCTGCAGTAAAATTTATTACAGTTAAAAATCCCTTAAAACAGTCAACTATATAAAAATATTCCATTTATTTTTCATAAAGAAATAGCAAATTAAATCATTATAGTGCCTAATCAATACATTTTCCACATTTTGTAAGCATGAGATTGATGGTAAGCAAAAGAATTTAAAATACAAGTATTATCTACATTCATTAAATAGTTACAAAAATACAACAAAATGTTTTTCTTAACAAGATCTCTACAACTATGATCCATTTCTGGTGAAAAAATTAAAAAGTCCAAAATTTGGTATCTCTTAGTTCAAACTCATCTTATGGCAGAAGAAATTCAAGAACAATCACTTAAGAAGTACTTGTCTCACGTATCTTCAATAGCCAGAACAAGGTTTAAAAAAAAAACCTGATGTGCATTTTGGCTACAAAGCAGTCGTCTTCAGCGGTAACTCACCGAAAGTAGAATCTAAAATATTTTTCTATAACCTTATTGTGGCTATTGGAGATACCTGAGACGAGTACTTTTCATGTGCTTGTCCCTGAATATCTGTAAGTGCCAGTATAATGTAACAGTGAGGATGAAAACCACACATATCATTAATTTTCTAAGATTATCTCAAAATAAATACGACAAATATTTTTATAGGAGCGGTTATATAAAAATAGGCACTAACACATTCCTGATATACATCCAGCGGCGCTTTTAAGAGTTACAAGTACTTGGTGTAATTTTACCAATCTGCTATAAAAATTCGAATTTTCATTTTCAAAATATTAATTTACGTTATTGATTTTATTTAGAATAAAATATCGGATGTGTAAATATAGGAAGAATCGCTTATTGACATCGATTCCGATAGTTATGAACACAAAGGCAAGCTTCTGAGCAAGAATCAACATGCAATCTCGCCATTCGTGAATAACTTTGGGGCCCTCAGTATGAGGGGCCCGTCGGTGCGTTGCAGTGACTGCGCCGACGTTAAAAACGCCCCTGGATACATCTCAAGACAAGACAACATAATTCTGCACTAAGATCCGCTAAAAATGTACGTATTTACTTTTGAACGATATCCTGTTTCTTTTGGTCGTCAGATGTTGGCAGGCCGAGTTCCCTCTGGCGTTGATCGTACATCATCTTCTCAACGAGACCCCTTGTCTCACCGTCGAGATCAGATAACTTGGACGGCTCTGGGTTGATTTTACGCGTGCTTATCTCCGGATCTGTCATCACAAGTCGGCCCCACCACTCCATTTTGTTTATCTAGAAAAAAATACACGACTTTGTTTATTCCGAGAGTATAAACACAAACTTCGCGATGCAGCAATTTCCCGGAAAGCGTTTAAAATTAGAATTCTATTTTCGTAAAATGGCCGAATTAATAAGCGTTAAACCAAAAAAAGTTCCGAAATTAATTCCTTTGATTGTGAGAAGATTCCTCCAACTATTAGCAAACAAACGCTAGCGCTATATGGCTACACACAGGGCCGCATTATCAAATGGGCAAAGTGGGCAACTGCCCAGGGTCCCATGATTTTTTGGGGCCCACGCCGCGAGAGCGTCGGTACCATGTGCTTAACCCTTATTGTTAGACCGCGAAACAAAGATTTTATACCACCCGTACGCAACGCATTTTTACATAAATAAATTAGGTTTTAAATCGTGCTTTTTTATAACAAAATCTGATCCAATTTTACTTGTTTATACTCGTAAAGTATTCTAATTTCAATAAAAAAACAAGATCAAGATATGAAGTGGGTAACATAAACCAACACGAATAAATATGAATTACGCAAAAGACATTAGATTCATGGCGTGCGACGCGCGCGCGCGTGTGTAGAAGTTTCGCACTGTCTCTTTAAAATTGTTTTATAAATTAAATAAGGAAATAGTTCCTTTTTTAAGTAAAGAGAGGGAAGAGGACCCAAGATCATACTTTGCCCTGGGCCCACCGGTGCCTTAAAGTGGTCCTGGCTACGCTATTGAAAAAACTAATGTCATATTCACTAAACAGTTATATTATAGTTGAAGGCAGAAAGGTTATTATTTAAAGTAAAATCTTTGAATAATCACTGTCAACATCGACGAGGTTACGGGTTTTAGTTGGAAAAATCTCAATCTCCAACACTTATTGTTAAGAGTAAATTTGACGAAATCGCTGAAACGGTAGAAAACTTTTCTGCAAGAGTTAAAATAAAAACTAAATGAAAACCATTTAAACTTCTGATGTGAGTATTAACAAAATAATAAAGTCGCGTGGAATAGCATATATAACTAATAACTTGCCTTTTCGAGTGAGAGGACCACAACTTTTCCATCTTCAAGCACCCATGATGATTCCTCCACTTTGACGTCTGCAAATAGCTGCCCACTGAGCAAAGGTTGTTGATTTGGACCGCGTAACCCACAGAGCACTCTTCGTTTTTCTATCTCCACAATCACATCTCTTGTCTTGGCCTTAAAACTTACATTCAGTGGAATTCGAACCTAAATGATGCAAGGATGAGAACATTAAAAGCAATTCTTTTTTAATGGAAGAGTAAACGTGAACGATTATACGAAACAATTTATTACATTAAGTAAAATAAAAGCACTACGTCTTGGGATACAAACCGATGAAAATCGTGAGATGTTAAAGTGATGGTAAGGAAGGGACTGGAATCAAAGTGTTATTTATTTTACTTATTTAATTCCACATAGAGTAGAAGGCATTTTACAGTGAAACGTTATAACGAAAAAATAAATAAATGAACACATAATAACAAATAATAATAATAACACAGTGGGAGAAACAAGATAAGGCAATCGAAGTACGAAGTCAAACTAAAATTAATAACGTACGGTGATAGCATGATCAATATTACGACTGTGCCATGTGCTATAGATATTAAACAAAACACCCGTTTTCTTGCACACACAAGATTCTAACATTGAAGAGGATACTTCTAATAGGGATCTAAATGAAAAAAAGGCTCAAATAAAGTCTTCTCTCACGATCACTCTTCCCTTTCATAACCTAGACGCAAACATTTTTTGAAAGCTGTGAGACATTAAATGCCCAACTTATAGTATTGCTGTTGGTACGAAAACCGCTGCCAATTGACATGGGGGGAAAATAAAAATAACATTTACTCAGGAATTGGCATTAAAAGAAAAACATTTTATAATTACGAACTCTATTATGATGATAATTATAAAACAAAAGCGTATTTTTGTCGTGAATGTAGTTTATTCGTCAGCGAAGTTGATAAAACAAACGTGTCCAATGTTTTGGTATGAAATTTCTAAAAAGAACGAATTATCATAAAATATTTTTAAAGATAGTGGTGCTCAATGACAAAAAAAACCGGGCAGTAGAAACGTTACAAGATATTCTTTTTATAAAGTACAGGTCGCGATCCATTACTGAGTCACAAGGCACAAGTAAAATGTGAGCACTCGAAAGCAGCTGAAATATATCGAAAAATGACAGGGAACGAAATGTTCCAATAATACAAATGAAAAAAAAAAAAAATATATATATATATATATTGCTTTTTATCGTGAGTTAATGAAAACTCAAGCGGGAACGTTTTTAGGCGCGTTTCGCTTCCAGCGTGAGCGCCTGTTGTCGTCGGTCTGTCTGCATGTTCGTTCTCGGCTTCTTCCGAACGGATTTTCATGAAATTTGATATTAAGGGCTAATAAGATAATAAGAAAATCGCAAAAATGAATCACGTAAGCCAATCAGGGGTATCACTGGTGACAAAAAACGAACTTTCCGTCATATCTCCTAAAATATTGCTCATATCAAAATATTTTTCAAATGAGATTTGTAGAACTAGTAAAGAAGAATATCCCGTTTCCTATATATTTTTATCGTAGGAGTAGCCGTTATGAAGAAAATCAAACAAGAATGTCATAACTGGAGTTGAACTTTGAAATTTTCTTGCATGGTTACTTCTTCGTTGTTGCTAACATAAACAATTTCACAAACAAACGTTTAATTTCCTTACGTGTGCATGCAATATTTTTAAATAGGAAGAAAATGGATTATTTACGATGAAGAAAAGAACTTTAAAACACTATTTCCCTTACGTACAGGTATACGCGCCCATTTGTGATACGCTGTACACTTTCCTAACTTGTTTCGTCATGTTGCATTCCTTTTCACTGAGTCGAGAGATACTAAGTTTGAAAAAAACGGCTCCAAATTAACAACAGTACAACATGGTGTAGGTACTTTAGAAGATTATCATTACCTATCTCGAATGCCACGCATATAATATTTACATAAACGCAACACAAATCAGGAAAAAATTAACCTACAGTCTAATAAGGCAAGAGTCTTAGACCCCAACATTTTTAGGCCCTTCACTCCGTATCGAATTAACAAGTAAGTGACGGTAGCGGGCCCCCTCTACTAAAAAATTAGCCTTAGGTCCCTAAGAACTTTAGTCCGGCCCTTACACAAAGAGACCGGGAATAAGGTTTTTGCATAAAAGTCTCAAGAATAAGACATTAATAATGAGGCTGGAACATAGTCGGATTTCATATCACACAAGCGGAATTCGCAGGCAGGAAATAGATAATAACTATTATCTCCAAGAGCGAGCGTTTCCAGGGATAGGAGCCAAAGGCTTCGACCACGTCACTAGAAACTAGAGAGTTCCCGACTTGTCAAAACGAACAATAATCGTTCATATTCCCGCGCAAAGAAAAAATAAATATTACGATATAAACTTTCGATCGCTTCGAAGGCTGGGCCCGGCTAAAAAGACCTCCACAGTCTCATACGCTTTCACATTCTGATTGCGTCAGCGCCACGGCGAGATTCCTGCCTTGAAAGACGCAACCCGCAACACACGCTAGAAACATCCCAAGCTTTTCGAAGCTGGGATGGAGTTAATACGCTATATATGCGTTATAGGGCGAAATGTAGACATAAACAAGTTAGGAAAGTGTACAGCGTATCACAAATGGCCGCGTTTCGTGCAATGGAGTATTAGAAAGAAATGATATACCTGTACGTATGGGAAATAGCGTTTTAAAGTTCTTTTCTTCATCATAAATAATCCATTTTCTTCCTATTTAAAAATATTGCATGCACACGTAAGGAAATTAAACGTTTGTTTGTGAAATTGTTTATGTTAGCAACAATGAAGAAGTAACCATGCAAGAAAATTTCAAAGTTCAACTCGACATTCTTGATTGATTTTCTTCATAACGGCTACTCCTACGATAAAAATGTATAGGGAACGAAATACTCTTTTTTAGTATTTCTACAAGTCTCATTTGAAAAATATTTTGATATGAGCATTATTTTGGGAGATGTGACGGAAAGTTCGTTTTTTGTCACCAGTGATACCCCTGATTGGCTTACGTGATTCATTTTTGCGATTTTCTTATTATCTTATTAGCCCTTAATATCAAATTTCATGAAAATCCGTTCGGTAGAAGCCGAGAACGAACATGCGGACGGACGGACGGACAGACCGACGACAACAGGCGCTCACGCTGGAAGCGAAACGCTCCTAAAAAAGCTTCGGGTATGTCGTTTTAAAAGGACTGATAAATAAATAAACTCGTTTGAGAGGGAATAAAGCATAAAAGTACCACCAGTTGTCGTTTCCTCCGCAATTTACACATTTTTCCGCGGATAAAAGAATTAATCGACAATGCGACATTATCGCAGAAAAAATCGACCATTAAAGACGCGTAGCTACTTTGAAAAAAAGAAAGAGCGAGCGAACGATAAAGCTCACCGATAAACGAGCCAACGTGAAGCAACGAACATTTTCGAAATTTTTCTGCATCGCATACGAATAGGTATGGCGGTTTATTTATTTTTTTCCCTCCGCCGAAGGAAAATAGAAACTCCATAAGGTCAAGGTTATCCCCTATAGAGGGCGTATCCGCTCAAGATTCGTCCTTATACATAATCGATTGAGTCAGGTGACGAGGAAGTGCAGGACTCGAGTAGGATGTGTGTACATCAAGTGTTCAGGTCGTGTCGGAAAATTTCACTCGCGAAAAATTAATGTAGAAAACGAATCGTTTTCACCCGTATCGAGTTGATCCATCGATTCACACGCGACAGAGAATTAAATCTGATCGTATAAACAAATACTTCGAAATTCATGACCGTCCTTCGTCGACATGGAGGCGAAAACTCATCCATAATGCATGAGCGCGAGATTGCGCCGCGATCCCAAAAGAGAAACACAAAAGAAATAACCATTTCGGCAACGAATTTCATCAAATTACTTCCGAAAACATAATCGAGAGCGGTCGGCGTGTTTTACGTGTTGACAAATTCCCGGAGGACCGCTTCTGGAAACGACACTCTCTTTTCTCCGATTGAAAATATCACGACGCTGCGTTCTTCGTCCTCTTACAGGTGACCTTTGAACCTAAAAATTGCATCGCAAATACACACTTGCTCGCAGCCTCGAAACGATCGCGAACAAAAATATTAATATAAACACTTAAAAAAACCTGAGTAAATAATTATATTGTAAGTTTATTGATAACAAGTTCAATTCATAATTGTGCTAGGATAGAAACGTAAAATAGCACAAATGCGCTATGCGAAATAAAACTTTCTAATAAAAGTTGACCTAAGAATCTTTACACTGAAATTAATCAAGAAACAGGCTTGCCATCCGATTGATTATATTCCACTAGCTAATTATAAAGAGAGAGAATAGCACGTTACCAATCCTGGGTGTGCTATCTTACAAAGTTACCTTTCTTTTTAATTAAAGATTTATTTGCAAGCAATAACCATAGGATTAAATTTTTCTTTGTCAAAACTGACATTTGCAAAAATTTTAGTATGGGTCTGAAGGATAGAAGCATTATATACACTGATGCTACACCCTGGTCATTTGCAATTGTGATTCCGTCGCGGAATTTAACTAAAGCGTATTATTTTCACAGAGAACTTCCGATTTTTTTAGTGGAAGGTTTGGCAGCCCTAATAGACATGTTAAACGAAGAATCTGAAAATGCGAACTATTTGATTAACATGTACATATGTAGACATGTCATTTACGACATTGAGTAGTCTCTAAATGATTTATTTTCCGTTGTGCTATTACCATCTGTAAGAATCTCTAATTCAGATTGTGGACATCGACCACCTGTAAATCTGAACCGTCGCGAACGGAAATTGGGAGCGGCAGAAAAGTGTTGATATTAGCCAGAAAATTACAGCACGAACACTCCACGGCAACACAAAATTATTGGTCGCGGAGGACGATTTCAATTTAAAACAAAAATTGTGTATAAAAGCACGCTTTAAAGGGGGAAATCCAGTTTCGAGAATGTTTTTATCGGTCACGGCGGCGGAATAATAAGGGCGATAAAGCCATTGGTTCGTGGAACCCGTGACGTCTGCACTTTGACGTAGGCAGAGCCCGTTTCGTAGTTTCTGACAACACAGCTACACGGAGGGCGGTGCATAAATTCTCGCTGCATAGAACAGGTGGTAATACTTCACGAGCGAGATATCCGACTTTATTGGTAAAAGAAAACGTCGAATTCCCCCGTACTGATTGTGATTCGGAAAGGTGACAGACGCGCCATAAAAAAAAAGTTTCAACGCCTGTAATGAAACCGCGATTTATTATTCCACTACGTCTAAAGGCTAAGTATCCCGCGACAGACAAAAAAAACATTTGGCAATTCATGAATTTCGGTTAATTTTAATTAATTAGATAATATATTATGCGTAATTAATAAGCACTCAAGTATCATAAAATGAAACATTAAGTACTTGCCCTAGGTCCCCAATCGTCATCACAAGGTTATAAAAAAATAACCAGATGTAAATTTCGACTAAAGCGCTGTCTTCATCGGTGACTTACTGAAAGTAGTATATCCTAAACAAAACGCCCTATGATTCTCTATTGAATTAATTTCGGTAGTCATTAAAGGTCCTGATGGTGAAAACAAAATAAATGCGATTACTTGTTTTCTTTGGTTAATCAGTTTCCTCGACTGTTAGAACCATCTTTCCACACCAGACACACATACAGAAGGGTGGAGGGAAATCCGGTAGCGGCATTTGCCTATTATTTTACGAAGAACACCAAGGGAGGGCCAACTGCTTTAACGTCTCTTCCGAAGGTCTCGAATATGATTAAAAAGAATTTTTTTACGCCACTGCATAATGTCCCACTGTAAGTTACACCGCGTTGATATTTTCCCACCGACTCCTTATTAAAAGGGTCAAACGAGGCAGAGAAATATTTCGCACCTGCTTTTAAGGAGGCACGCGGTTCTCCTTGAATTCCCCAGGACGAAATTCCTTGAGAGGGTAGCGTCGGATTGCCCGCCCAAGTTTCTTCCCTCCCTCGACCAACGGGCACATCTTCCCAACATAACGTCAATCGATTGAACACACAACCCGGAAGTGCGCGACAAATTCCAATTTTTGTGCACGACGAAATAATTTTCCGGGATTCAAATTCCAATGAGTTGTCAACTAAAAATAAAATGATACGACTTGATGTTAGGACCTTTGTTCGCAAAGGATATCATCAAGTGGATCCGTATGACTGACGAAGACAAAGCCTATAGTAAATTCTTTTATACTTCGTAGATTGAGATCCCGAGTAATCTCAAAATAATCAAAAGAAACAAGTCCCCTTGGCATATCTAAGCCGAGCTCAAGCTCCAACCGCCTTATCTACGGAAATATAAAACTGTATATTATTTTCCTCGTAATAAACGCATTTCGTTCCCAAACTTAGAAATGTTTTCGACAATTTCTAACAATTTCGAGAGTTTCGGGCAATAATTGATAGAATTTTTCCATGATTCAGCTGAAAATAAAGGCAATGGTCTCTTTCCAAAATTTTTATTTCAACACGATCTACGTTTCGCCTAGCTAACACATCTTCGGGTGAGTTTAAGATATAACTTTCCCTTATATGCTATACCAGCGTAAAATCGATACTTACTGTTAAGACTTAGTAGAACTTTTCTTGAATATGCCTTAACCAGACGAAACCTAGGTCCTGTTGGAATTAAGATTTGTGAGAAGTGACAATTTTCTTTTCTGTTGAATTTCTAACATGAGACAAAATTATCTAACGTCTATTGTACATTGATGATATTAAATTACGCATTTTATAACAACGCTAAATGAATACAATAATTTCCTATGAAATTATAACCTGTGAGGTATTTTATGGTAACTGCTTATGAAATGCTTTACAGCAACAAATTTCTATTTAAATCAAATGTAAATAAATGAGCAATATATTTAAGAAAATCCCCATGCTGATCGTATAAATCTTTGTCGCATTTTTCAGTTGCTAGTGTTTTCACCTCACTTAGGGTTTATTTTTCTTAAGCGTTTTTGCTATGAGAACCATGACTGGATAATTTTTTACCCTAAAAATTTTCTGACGCTGTTTTGAATCTTTGTCTTTCCTCTTCTCTTCCTCAATGTTCAAAATTTAGAATAGAATTTATAACTTGTGGTGATGAATTAAAAATCACATCTGAATTGAGACATCTATCACACGCTACATTCCGCATAAGGCATGCGGCTTCTGATTTCTATTTACAGAAGGCTATTTTATTTTCAAGGTCGAAATTCCACCAACATCCCACAATTTATGTTCGTTAATCTTACGTGAAAAAGGAGGGGGAAAACCACATACATTCCTTCGTTATACCCAGCGATTTCGTCCCTGAGCCACCTACCAAAAACACACACACCGCATAATAGCAGTTTTCACCGATTTAAGAAACTCGAACCCAAAATAATGAAACGAATAACATCGATTATCAACGGCGACCCTCAACGAGTTAAAAACCTTAAGGTTTTTTGGTGATGGACCATCTAACATAAGAAAAAGGTATATATTTTACAGTGACAATTTTTACTCTATCAAACACGATGTACAATATATGCAGATGAATAGGATTGTGGTCACGAAAAAAAGTCCAAATGTGAGATTTTGATGGGAAATGTGGAAACAGGTGAAAGAATCTGATATAACCGGTAATCGCACCACTACCACTGAAAAACCGTAGCAGACAAATTCTCCGGTTTGTCTGCAACGGTGGAATATCCGTCCGGAATAGCAGATTTTTTCACCCGTTTCCACATTTCCCATCATTACAGCTTATGCCTGTCGCATAAGGATCTTCGGATCATTTAATAAATTTATGAGATTTTGATGTTTACGAAAGTTTTAGGCGTCTGTAGTCTTTCGTATGTGCGCCGCTTAAAAGAATTTGAAGAAATTCCTTATCTATGAAGGGTATAACTAAGGTTTGCCTACTATACACAATACGATTCCGGGACTTTTTCTCGAGAGTAACATACAGGGCCAGGGAGAGAGAGAGACGGGTGCATCTGGTGCAAATAACCGACCGCCCGTGCCCTAGGGAGGGCCGAGCTCAATCAGTGATATATAAACATATCCGTGTACCTAACAGCATCCACTTATAAAGACTGAGCTACGACAGACAACGGAGAAGTTGAAAAATATGATTGGCGTGTCTTGACAGCGGAAAATAACAAACATGATTATGGTAGGGATAAAGGGCCCGGGAGCAGGAGAAGGACCTGGGCCATAGGATTTATCTCCCGGGCCCTAATACGCCTAGTATGATTTTGACACGGGAGTGAAATTTCGGGAAATTTAGCCGTGGGCATACGCGTCAGCAGAAACAGTCGCGGAGGAAACATTTTACTAATTTATTTTCACACATGCCGAGTTAGGAAAAACACGCATAAATAAAGCGCTTCCTTCGCAGAAACGACTTTTTCCCCGTGAAGGTGGAGGCCAGATGACGAGACGCTCCAACGTCTACCTGCGAACGCCCATGCGCGTGGAAAAATTTAGTTACTACGAACGATATAAATGAAAATTTTTCAACATTTACTTTTGATAAGCACATGCTTATCCATAGGATGAGCAGAATTGAGATTAATATGAATAATAATGCGTAAACTGCGAATTGGGTGCGAGGATTATTACGGGATTTGCTTTAGTTATTACGTCACCTATTGACAATGTAATCACGCAATTTATCAGAAAAAAACGTGAGGTGTGGATAATTGCTAGGAAAACAGTGTGTAATATGGAGAAGTGAATGACGTGTTCGAATTCAGCGAAATTAAGACAAATATGACGAAGTACTTCGATTTGAAAAAGTACCGAACTTTTAAAAATTTCGAAATGCTTGAATATTTAATGTATTAGAAACCCACTGAGTTTTTCGAGTTTGTTTTTTTTTCTGGAATTATGGAAATTTTACATTCTTAGGATTTTTGTAACTCAAACTTTTATGGATTTTGGAAAACTTCGAAATTTTTTTATTCCAAAAATTCGAAAAAATTGAAATTTTTCTGAAATCGTATTATTTCTCTTTATTGTAACATAATTTGGCTGAATTCGGTTACGTAATTCAAGTGTTGACATTTTACATACTAATTTCGTATCATTTTAGTTTATGTAAAATTTTCATTGATCGATTAAACTTTAATTGTCAAAACTAATATAAAAATTAAACCTAACTTAATTAAAATGAATGGAGAAACCATCTAATAACCATAAAAACATTTTTTAAAGGGAAAGCATTCACATACACTAATTACTATTTACTACTATTTAACCATGGGGCTCGATATTTACTTTCTCTTATAACTCAATTGCTTGATTTTTTAAGTTTCAGCAGAAGAAATTTGTACTGTTTTTTAACATTTATCCAGACAGTATTCTCGATATTTTTTGCTTTTAACGAAGGAAAAATTCCACATGTACTGACTTTTGCTTGAAAAACCTCGGTCACTCCATAGGCGCTGCCAGGATTTTTTCCAAGGGGGGCAGCCAGAAAATTTGCTTGGCCTTAATTTTTACGACTTTGCCTATTTTGTCGAGGAAGTTGTTAAACGCTTTTTTTATTCAGGATAGAAAGATAAATATTTTTTTAATAATTTTAATTTTTGGTATTAATATTTTTTTCAATTTTGATTTTTTCTAAAAATCCCAGGGGGTCAGGTGCCTGGCTTGCACCCCTGCTGGCGCCCATTCCCTTCGCTTATACATGCTATCTATTTAGAGAATTGCTTCCAATTTCTCGCAATGTAATACTACATAATATCAGAAATGAACTATATTGTCGCTATTTTTTTACGTCTTACATTATATCGATATATTTTAATTGATCTTTCCTATTTTTGTTTTATTTTTATGCATAATAGGATGAACAACTGACATTTTTCTCTATTCTAAATACTGCCTGACAGGCCACCGGTTCATGTCCGCGGCTTAAAGGCCGCCGGAGCGTGTTTGGCCTACTTTACGCATTGGTAAAGTATATTCAACAAAAATTCGCTCCTATAGTAAACCTGCTACTGCCCCATTGGCTGCCCTTTTGCGGCACACGAAATGTACGTAGTTCCCTTGCAAGTGCATATACGATATGAACACGTTTTTATGTGCGATTAATATTAATTAATTTGTAAAATGGAAAGGAATAGAAAGTTGACAATGAGAATCAATTAACTATGGAAGCACCCTTTCAAGCAATTACATGTATACTGAATTCTAGACCGAGTGGGCAGCTGACCTTGTCCCTCCGACGGTCCTCGTCCCCAGGGCAGTGCCCCGGCCTAGTTTCCCCCGCTAGTCCTATTCGGAGTTCTTAAGACGCTACGTTGCAGGGCGCTTATTCTTAAAAGAATTTCTTTCGGCTATTCCATCTGGTTTCTTGAGAGACAAAGACCACTATTGTCTTCTTGAAGGATTCCGCTTAGTTAAACATCTCTTTAGGGTACATGATTAGCTACTCACAAGGCAAAACATTATCAATTTTTTTCTTATCTTTTTGAGCTGACCGGAGTTGGCTGGTTTAGTTGTAGCTTATTTTCCCCTTGTGTGATTTTGATTGGGAACTGGTTTGTGTTACACTAATAAATTTTGAGTCAGCCTGGACGGACATGTCGTTTCCTAGGGTCTGTTTGCGTATTGTATGAAGTCAATGCGTGCCAAATGTTCTTTTTTAACCGAAAACGGGATAAAAATGCGTCAATCTGGGAGATCTAATCTTATTCCGGGAGACTCCGGGCCAAACCGGGGGAGCTGGCAAGTCTTACGTACCACCCGGAATAGAAGCCTTGCTGAATTAACCCAATCGGCCAACAATGGAGTTTATTCTTGCCGATTTTCACAAAATGTCGGTTTACTCAAATATGACTTCAAGGATTTTAATTAAAATTCATCCGGCTTTAGAAATTGTAGTAAACAATATTGAATAGGCTACGTGTTACAAAAATGACTATATAGCGTCTAATGACATTATGATATGCCCAGTTCTACAGGTCAAGCTTCCAACAAACTTTTCGATCAATAATGTAACCAGTGCCATTGTTGTGAGGACTAGAAGTGTTTGTCAAATATATGCTGCATCGTGAGACATGGAAATATAACACCACGTAGATGTGTTTACCACACTAAATTTGATCATAGAAATTTAGATATTAGAGCTGTTAACACAATTCATATAAAGTTACATACGACGTGCAAATTTCCAGCACTCTAATTCAGATCTTCCATTTCAAATAGTTTATCTATCCTGAAAGAAGACAATGACACCCCTCACATTAATAGCAGTATTTTTACTGGTTCTTTCTACGTTTCACCCAAACATGCCCAGACGACCTTTGTCCATATCTTCAGCATTAGCAAATAAAAATAAAGTTTATGCCAACAATTACATCGACATCAAGTTTTACGGTTTTCCTTATTCATCTCCGCCAAATATAACGACCTAATTACTGCATTAAAAAAATAAATATCCCCAATTTTCTCCGCTAATCCCTTTACTTACAAGACTGTTTAGGCAATAACCGTTACACCTCCTGTAACAAGATAATTGTCCCGATAAAAGTCACTCACCGAAAATATGGTAAGGAAAACATAAGCGAGAGAGGCACAGGCAAGCTGTTTCTGTTACTTCATACTTCCGGACGCCGAAGATAAGACAGATAAGCATACGACGTAGAGTTTGTTAACGTCCTTTCCTCCTTCAAATCCTGCCGCCGTTTAGATGGCCTTGCAGCACTTTTTTTATTATTTCTCGAAATTTTAGACTCGTGTACAAGGTATGGGACAGAGTGAGCGAAAGTATCAATTGTTCGCCTAGTCAGATAACTAGAAACTCTTGCGTAACGTTAGTTAGAGCATGGGTGTCCAACACCTTCGTCACTAGTCGAATCGGTCATATGCATGTGACAAGTTTTGGTTTTTTTTAATTTCGAAACAATATTAGAAACTTTTTATTTTTTAGTCTTTTGGTATTCATAATACGCAATTAATATTATTATATATAATATTAATCCTACTTTGCATTAATCCCCTACGTTGGAGTAATGAGGGGGTGAAAATGTATATTTTACGTCAAAATCTCAGTTTTTGTGGAAGAATAACTATCACAGAGGAACCGATAGAAAACCAAACAACTTGCGAATAAATATGATGCATAGTGACCAACCGTGTGGATTTTTACAATGTTGCATTGATTATATTTCAGTACTGATACATGGGCGTTATAATATGTAATTTCATAAATTGCGCTCTCTTATATGACTTATCGGTATCGGCCCTTGATGCTAAATGCGGGCATTGCACGCAAGTGTATAGTGTTCACAACGAGTGAATTAAAAATATTCGTAAAACTAATGAATATTCTTCTAACTTCTAAAGTTAACAAAAGAAGTTTGTACTTATTTGCAATGGGAAAAATTGGTCACTTTATATACGCTTCAACTTTGCGATGGATTTAATTGAGTTTTAACGACAAACGATAATTTTAAAAGTAAGCACGTATGGAACCATTATTAGCTTGGTGGGCCAAATAATACTTAAGTTGAATATAGGCATTAACCACGAAGTCCCATTCGCTCATTGTATTAATTCAGAGATAAACTACTGTTGAACAGCGCAGAGAAAATAATGAATTAACTTTAAGAGTAAACGACTAACTAAAACAAAACGCTCTCTATGGCCACAAATGTAAATACTCTGTAGCAGTAATGACCCAAAGAGGAAAAGCCAGTAGAGTAAGACAACAAAATAATTATCTTAAGAAAAGTAGATTCCCGGTCCGAAATTGAATTTTTGTCCTTATCTTAAATCAAACTTCACATTTGGAACTCTCACCTAGCATTTTACATACGTTAACTGTCTACTTAAAGATTATACTGTATATTCAACAATATAATGAAAATAGACTCTAGGATTACAAATCGGGACTAGGGATGTGACACAATAGTTTTTACTCAAACAGTGACACATTATTTTCACCGATTACACTTTTACAAGCAACGATGACGAAGCTATTTTTTACGAAACGTCAATAAACAAACAACAATTAGTAAGTCAAGAATACCATTTTAAGTATGTGAAAAATTAGATAACATGTTATAAGGAAAGCATGCTAAGCATTGGTAAATGTTACTTCACAGAATACCAAAAATAATGTCACATGACACGGAGATGCATTTTCTGCAATAAATACAAACGTTTCACTACATACGCAAGCGGAATCATCTACGTATCACATCGCCAGTTTTCACAGAAAATGAGCCATCAATTGCAGGGAAAGAATTGGTACAATATACAGTGTACAAACTTACCCATATACTAACGCGTCCTTTAGTTATCTTATGAAAAATATGAACTATGTAGAATCATTATAAACATAAAATTAAATAACTATACTAAATTTGATGAACATCGCATGAGCCGTTTCTATAGAAAATCCAATTGTAAAATACCATTATATTAATTTTTTGAGAAATATGAACTACATATGTAGTATTATTTCATACGTAAACTAAAGTAGCTGTACGAAATTTGATCAAAATCGTTGGAGCAGTTTTTGAGAAAATGAAATTATTAAGTTGCCTAGAATAAACTGCACTTAATTATTGTGCAATGTCAACCATTTCTTCATAGTTTCTATTCTGTATGATAAAATGCCCAAGTACGGGATTTCATTACTTTTCGTTCTACCGTTTAGGCTCTAGAGCCGCTAACAGACAGACAGACACACACACACACACACAGACAGACGGCATCGCGAAAACAACTTTTTGGGACTCGGGTACACCTAAAACGTACATTTCCATCAAAATCTTGAGGCCGAATTTTTTCGCGATTACAATACTTTCTCAGTATACTACGTATACGAGAAAGTAATAAAACGCAACGTTTTGACCATCAAATTTGATAAAATTTATAACGTAATCTTTTTGCGCCTTCTAAAAACACTGGGGCACACGGAGATAACTATGCAATCATGTCGTTTTCCTTTAAAGAAATCAGAGTGCCTTGTATATGCCGTTCATAAGGACAATTACACAGTAAGTAATATGTTACCTTTAACCCTAACATCCCCCGTTAATAATAGTGCCTTAAAGTTACTCCCACTATAGAGGCAATCCAAAAAGCGACAGAAAAAATTTCGAAGGCACATTATTCGCTTAAACGATGAAGTGATGTATTTTTTTGATTTAAAAAATAGGTTAGACAAGATGAACAGATAACGAGATCGATGACGTAGAGCTGGCTTCATGAGTAGAAGTCGATAAACCACTATTCTCTAAGGCACAAATATATACACTTCACCTTGAAAAATACAAAAGGGAATTGAACGGTTATGATCGAGCGTCCTACAAAATAGCCAATGCTGAATACTTAGAAAACAAAAGGAAAGAATGCGCCATAAATATTACCGAGGCATATTTATTATAGCACGACGAAGGTTTCGTAATATGAAGAAATTACAGAGTATTATACCACCGTAAAGCGAAAGGAAGATCGTGCGCTATTAGGCCGTAAATCATAAATTGCATTTCAACACTACACCCAAGGTTTGTGGCAGCACTATGGGTATAAAACTCAAGTACGATTGGAAAACAAATATAATATTAAATAATTCCGGCGATTATTTCAAGAGTACATAATCTATCCTTGATTCGTTTCTCGAGAAGATTTAGATAAGAAAATTGAACCGACGAATGAAAACTCGGTAATAGTATTGTAGTAAACAACTAGACAAAAACGACGGGTGGGCACTGATAAAGAAATGAATTAAAATTTAAAAAATTAAAAATTTTAGACCTCAGCAAAGTGTTCGTTCAAAACAGCAATATGAATAAAAAATCCATTGCTCATTCTCAACAATCAATGAAAAAATAACATTTTAATATATCTTTACTAAACACTTGGATGCTTTTATGCGTTGATTAAAAGGTGCTTACACAATTTTCCAGGCCATTTGCTTTGGACAACGTAGCACGGTACTAAAATGCGGCGAAAATGTCGCATTGCTAATAAACGTGAAAAATTTACCATTTATTCGGATTCCAAACTAATTTTAGAAACATTTGGTGACATTCAAATTATCTAACAATAAGCAACAAAAATAAACTTTCTCCTATTGTCCGTGCATAAGTTTGTCTCGAGTTCGTACCTCGAGTCTAATCTGTTTAAATATGCGAATTTAATATATCATACACTAACTCCAAAGATAATCAGATGGAAAAAGGAAAGGTTCTTGGAATCGAACCTGGGAATTTTCCGAGATTTTCTATTTCACTAGGTATGACCTAGTGAAATAGAAAATCTCGGAAAATTCCCTACCGTCACCTGTGTGCGCACAAAACGTCAGCCATTAATTCCAATTGAAAGTATCTAAACAAGGGACAACACAGAAATGAACTTTTATAGACAACTTTTATATGAATAGTAAATATATTCTTTCTATATGCTGCAATACACCTTCAGTAATTTCGCTAAATCGGCAACCATGGGGATTCCCTTGACTGCGAAAGTTTTTAGCAGAAAAAGACGCAACATTTTCGTTTTCTAAACAAATGCATGCATCAAATGAAAATCTGCTGTAGTAAAATCAATTTTGATTCTTTTAGACGTTCTTCGTTTCAAGTCCCAAGTTCGTAAGATGTTTTCAATTAATTTTAAGAGGAAAATAAAAAATACGCTATTCAAATGGAGGAACGAAACGGTCCTGGATTCGAACTCGGGTCGTTGCATAGACACCAGAAACACTCTTTACAGCATCGATCTCTTAAAAATCGCTATTTCTAAAAAAACAAGTTAGGAAAGTGTACAACGTATCATAAATGGGCGCGTTTCGTGCAATGGAGTATTAGAAAGAAATTATATACCTGTACGTAAGGGAAATTGCGTTTTCAAGTTCTTTTCTTCATCATAAATAATCCATTTTCTTCCTAATTAATAATATTACATGCACAAGTTTGTTTGTGAGATTGTTTATGTTAGCAACAATGAAGAAGTAACCATGCAAGAAAATTTCAAAGTTCAACTCGAATTATGACATTTTTGTCTGATTTTCTCGATAACGGCTACTCCTACGACAAAAATGTATAGGAAAGGAAATACTCTTCTTTACCAGTTCTACAACTTGTATTTGAAAAATATTTTGATATGAACAATACTTTACGAGATATGACGAAAATTTAATTTTTTGACACAGTAAAGTGGTACCCCTCATTGGCGTACGTGATTCATTTATGCGATTTTCTAATTATATTTGATTGTATCCTTAATATCAAATTTCATGAAAATCCGTTCGGTAGAAGCCGAGAACGAACATGCGGACGGACAGAGAGACGGACAGACCGACAATAATAGGCGCTCACGCTGGAAGCGAAACGCGCCTAAAAAAGATGACAGGCGTGCTCCTGTCGATTATTGTACAAAAATTCAGGAGAATATTTTATTTGTATTTTTCAGTCATTCACAAAATCTACCAACTTATAACAAAATGAATCACATCGATAACCGAACCAAACGAAACGAATTAATTTAAATTGTTATCATCTCCCGCTTTCGCACGAAACGTGTTACAACACGTAGCATCGGTCTTTATAAGGTCGAATCCGATATTTTAGCTATTTCGTCAGGCTCCGGGGAATGATGCGAGGAGGCGAAAAAAATTTGTGACCGCCGGACGATGGAATGAAAAGAAGATGAGCCTTCAGACAAGGAAAGAACGCCAAAGGAATGGGTGACCGCGGAGCGATGGGAAAGTTGGCGCCGGGAAGGCGGGCGGGAGATTTTAACGCCCGACCTGCCACGTCTCGAGTAGAGTAGAGACAGAGAGAGAAAGATGCTGGAGGAAAGAATGGAAGAGTAAAATGCTGTAAACGAAAGGGTTATATGTACCATAATGCATATGTTAGCGATACGAATGATTTACGCGCAGAATTCCTGGAACATGAAAACGAACCAGGGAGTCTATACTTTTGTTGCCGATAGCTTTTAACAGCAATTTACGGCATCGATATTCAAGAGAGAGGATATAAATAAAAGAGTTTGCAGTATTAACCGGCAGAGAAATTCGACGTAAGAATAACCAAATTTGATTACTTTTTTCAATTGAAAACACGGAGGAAAAAATTTGTAAAATCGTCGCTGACATATAGTTATTTCTTCGATAGTATGTTACAGACACACAAAACATATACATTTCATTATCAGCTGATTATTATCGCAATCGACAAGTAGATTACATGGCTTCGCATAAGCGGGAAGCAGTTTATAATATTTAAATATTCATTTTTTATTTCACAGGTTTAAAGGAACAGCTACGACGATTTTTGGGATAGAAAATACTCTTCATTTGCCTATGAAGCAGCGATGGAGAAACTACGGCCCTAGGGTCACATCAGACCCGCGAGATCATTTTATGCGGCCCGCGACGCCATTACGAACCGTTCAACAGGCAATTTTTTGCGACGTTTTGACGGTAAAATATTATAAATTATCGATTTTCTCTGATAGAATACTTACCATTCTTACAAGTAACTTCCAACGGAGACCCTTATGCGTCCCATCGAAGCATTTGCGTCTGTTAATTAATGAGACCCTTCGCGTCAACATTTCCCATCCCTGCTATAAGCGCATGGGTCACAGGCGCATTCGTGTGAATGTATGTGTACGCGCGTTTTCGTATTTGTATAAGAAATAATAAGGAAAAAGGAAAAGATTTATGACGTAAGTTCTAAATTTGGCAAGGTTGCAGGCATAGGAGGAAAAGGATCGGAGGAAGGTGGAAGAGGTGGGCGTGGAATCCTCTTTTTCGCTCCTCTTCGAAAGTGAGAGGGATTTTATCAAACGAGTTGAAGACCTCCCACACAGACACGAACTGGACTCGAGCCTAATGGCTGCTTTATTTTATGGGATGCCAAGATTAAAAGGATCTCTTTTAGCTAATTGTCTCGCGTGTTACTTCCAAGTCGAATGGATTACGGTCCATCTTTTTTTTACTGCTGCAGTCCCTCCCTTTGTATAGCAAGAGCTGAATAATTACGCGAGGATTTATTTTTTGAGGTCCATCGACAAGAATACTACACTATGCATTCTAAGAATAGATTGAGGCCAAATACGGAAAACGATTTTCCGAATGCAATAAAATACCAGCAATTCTTTAAAAACATTTAATAAGTAGGTATGTACAATCATAATCTACCCTTGAAGCGAAGGTGGACGGACTCATCGCTTGCTAACTCGAATTCCCAAGAATAATTTTGTAAACATTTTGATATATGTATCCATGTAGAGATTACGCTCCTCGAGAAATTTTTAATGAAAACACATATAAACCATGAAGTAATGTTACTTAGATAAGAAATAAACAAAAATAAAAATGATGAGCGTATATAATTTAAATTCCTACAAATTCAAAAAACCGGCAACCTTGCCTCAGACTATTTCGGTTTATGGACAATATATTTATGTATATAAGCTAACCCTGAATTTAAATGAACGTAAAGTTCGTATGGACTAAGGAAAAAAATAAATTATGATAATATACAATGATATCTTTTTGTTTCCTTACCGAGGTTTATTATCCTTCTCCGCTTACAAATTAATATATGCAGGCAAGGGCTGCGTGATGATAATTTACTTATCCTCGTCGGAGGTTGAGATGATAACAATCATATTTTCGATAAAGGAAGGTATTTTTATGTTCATTACCTTTTTCGAAAAATTTACATAATTTCAGTTTTTTTTTTGTTTATGTGACCTTCTTCAATTTTATAAATGTCTCGCTCAGCATTTAAAAAAAGCCCGGTTTTCGGCTAATTCCGGTTTTTTGACAGCCTTTTTTCGGGTTTTTTACGGTACTTATGTAATTACGGCAAATTATAGTACGATACTTCAACAGACTTACCGATCGAGAGAACAAATTCAGATTCGACGTTCGACATATACGTACAACGCGCTTCGATGTTGTGGATACTCTTGAACGTTCCATTTTATAATAAATTACGTAATCCCACCAAAAAAATCGAATTTGTCTAAAGTTGGGCCAACTTCATGGCCATAACTAAACACAAATGAAAATCTTTAATCATAAACATTTTATTTCGTGATAATAACGTGTGGAGACTACGGCGAAAATAATACACTAAAGAAAATAAAATCAAAAGCTGTAATTGATATTTATTTTAAAGCCCCTTATTATTTACTCCCTTTTCTTTGTCAACTTTAATTTGTTTGCTGCATTTCCGTCCTTGCTCCTTTCCTCCCTCTATTCCGCTTGTATTCCTTTCTTTTCTTCATCCTTTTCTCCCCTCCTTTTGCGATTCCCTTTTACCTACTTATATTCGCGAACATCCGTTACGTGCGCGTTTGGCGGCGTCTTCCTGTCGTGTTACTGCGCGGAGGCGATAGATTTTCGTGTGTGCGCGTGTGTTCCTCGAAAGACCTTGCGTTTCTAAAAATCGCTAAAGTTTTAACTTTCTTTATTTTATCAACTTACCTTTTTGAATTTATCTTTCCCTCTTCACTATTTAGACACTCTATTTATATTACGGTTTTGGAGTTTATTCTCTTCAGTATGTTTTGTTTCGCAAAAACATGCATGTGATAACAGAAACCGAATAAATTTGACAGCGAAATTTAAAGGCTTACCGACAGCATGGGAACTTATCGTGAAGATAAATATTTCGAAATTCGCCATCGGTACACTTAAGCGCTATAAAAATATAAAGATACTGGCCGACGAGCATGACGGTGAACTTTTCGCGAATTGTGAAAAATATTTTCGAAAACTTTACTTCCTTCCGTTTAAACGCCAGACTGACACAATCACGAAGCACGAGACTATTGCAAAAAGGAAACGACTTTCCATTATATAAATATCCGGGGAGCGTGCGAAAAGTTCACGCGTTTAATGAAGAAACATGCGAAGATTATTCGATTCGACTACAATTAAAAAAAAACGCGTAAAAACTAAGGCGTCTGGACCGTTTTAGCTGATAAAAATTTTCCGTTCGGACCAGATAACCTATGTCGGCTATAGAGGCGAAATTAACTGGTTCTGGCGGGCGAAACGAACGAAAAAGACAAATCAGGCAGGAAAAAACCGCAGTTAGAATATAACGGCAAAAATGAAAGAAACTAGACGACAGAAACGGGATAGTACGTTATATTTCTCGTGTATGCGGTTTCCTATATATGGGTATAATGTAAGAACCAGTCTTCGTCAAGATTATGAGGCAATTTTCTCCGGTAATACCTTCACGGGAAATGTCAACTAAAGCTATTTGTCAAGAATAGTGAATAATTCGAATGTAACCTAATTAAGTTCTACTGGAAATACATTAAATGGACTTTTCACGATCCCCAAGTTCATAATAACCGATGAATAACTTAATTTCTTGGAGCTTCGCGGTAAGCCGAGATTCTTAACAAATTAAATACCGGGGAAAAATTTCTCTCTCCTGCAATAGCTTGTCAATAAACTGGAACATAGCAAAATTAATGGAGATAACATTCGAAACTAATACACTCGCAAGGACGTATGCGTATATTAGCAGTTTTACTTTGTGAGGAATTGAGTAAATTTCTTACTCATCTCCAACGATCGACTTTAAATTATATTTAACTTTTTTAGGAATTTAAGGAAATTGAGCTTTCTTCATTATTACAATGAAAATGTCTAAGATACAACCGCACTGGAATACACATTTGATACACACCAGAAAATGAAGCTTAAATTGAGATAAAGTTTCTTAGAAAATAAAGAGATATAAATCAGATCTTCCGATGACGCAAATTTAACTGTTAAGAGAGTGATTAATAGATCCTATACGTCCGTTGAGATTTCTGAGAGATATATAACGAATAAAACATACAAAATCCATTGTTTAGCGTTCAAGTTAAACATATCAGACAGAAAGGATCAAAAAAATTACATTATTTCAATTAACGACAAAAATAAGTAAGCTTTTACAGGTTAGGCCAATTTTAAGTTTTTAAACGTTTATTGTTCTTTCGATTCCAGTAAAAGGTCAAAATGTATTTAAATTATACACCTCAGTGAAATTTATGAGAATCTAAGCCTCTTAAGTGTAACAATCTTAAGCATGGAGTTACACGGTGAAAATATTCCCGTTCTGAAACAATAATTTGTCTGTTACGGTAATTCGGTGGTAGAATGTCCGCCCGGCAAGTGGAAGACCCGGGTTAGATTCCCGGTCATAGCAGATTTTTTCACCTGTTTCCACATTTCCGATCAATCCAGCTTATGTCCTCGCATAAGGATCTTCGGATCATCCGTTCCATCAATTTACATTAATTTTCCTTAAACACACTTAAATAAATTCACGGAAACATTAAAATTGGAGCACTCCAGCCAACAGCATAAGATAATAAAAGAAGACATACGAGAATAACCTATCATCTTCATACGTGACCGAAACCGAAATTCAAAACGTTTTTTTTTTATTGTTACACGCGATAATCATTTTAATATTAAGCTAATATTGGTAATTTATTTTTACAGGAAGATAATAAAACGGCGATCTTAGGTATTACGTAATAGCGCGACTCCATTTCATTTCCGTTCAGACGGTGACCGATCAGCTACGAATAACGTATTCTGAAATAAAAAAGCGGTCATCATACTCCGACCATGTACACAACCTCGGACAATCTTTCCTTCGTCTGTGAGCTAAACGGCGATAAAATGAAGCAGCAGAACTTGTGCCCAATCTCTCTGACCGACCTCGAAGCAGTTTCAGTTACGTTACCTTACATTGAGATGTAATTGGAACGTAATTGGAGGGCGGAATCGTCGAAGGACCCGATACGGGACAGGCGAAAACGAGAGTAGGGTGCGGTCGCGAATCCTTCGGCGACAAAAACCGGAAGACAGGAAGTGAGAAGGTTCCGCGAGTGATTAATTAACGGGATTTTGTGGGATCGTAATTTAGTCGTTTAGTGGGATTTTGTAGGCGCGAGTTCGACGCGATGTGTTAACGCAGGATCACACGAATCGTACCTAATTAAGACGGGAGAAAGTGCGTAGGATGGGACGCGGATTTTCCCGACGATGACAATAAGGACTGGAGGCGGAAGCGAACGGCTCCCACAAAACTAGGCATAATAAACCATTTCCCTAAGCTCTTGTCAGACCTTCGAATGAAACACACTGAACCACAGGTTAAACGTGACGTAGCGTTGAGCTCTAGCTAAGCGAGGGCAAGATCTTCAAATTCCCGACTATCTTCAAGTATTTTATTAATGTCGCCGGGATGTTATGTTTACGTTAGGCCAGACGTGTGGAAGATAAAGGAATGTTAGGAAAGTGAAATGAAAACAACTTGTGGATTAGCCTCGCATATAAGGAGTAGACGAGTCACAAACATGGAATGGTTATAAAATATTTTCCTAACAAAGAGTACCGGATCTGAGATTAATGCAGTAACATGGCTGAAAAAATATAAGTGGTGGTGTAAACGTTGATGTAGCTAAAAACAACTATCCGTTGTAAAATTGAAAGATGACTTACGTTAGTAAATAAAAGGTGTTCAATCTTCGGAATAGCATTTGATTATATTTACAACAACGATTCCCTTCACATTATAACCTTGCGTTTGCCATGATTTTCTAATATAAATTATTTAACCGTTTAGATCGCAAATTATTTAACCGTTAACATATTAACATATTAATTTCCAGACAAAGGGAGCTAAGGAGTCACATTACCCGTAAATTTACAGGAGACTTCTTTAAATTGGGATGAAAACATTTTTATAGCAATTATTCGCAAACGAAAGGTTTTCAAAGGTGTAACAAAAAATGATCCGATTTTATTTTATGCACGGACATATTAAGAATCAATATTAATTTTCGCTCAAATAATCAACGTATACATTAATTAAGGGAAGGTCATGTCCGTCACAACCCAAAGCGAAGCATCCCCTCCACTTTCACTCACGTCAGCCACACTTGAGGGGAAGTGGAAGGGAGTTGCGCCGGGAGCGAGGGGGGCACGCGGGTCGCTGGAATAGGGCTTCGAGCCTCAGTGCGCGGGGCGGCAACGCAGGGCAGTGGGTGTCGGGGGCGCGCGGGTTGGGCAGTGAAGGTCCTTCACTGAAGGGCCTTCCTACCATAACACTCCAACAGAGCTCCGATTTCGGAGCTGTACGGGCAGCTTAAATTAATACTACATTTCATATTTATTGGTTGATAGATGGGGTTAAGAGATCGCGATAATATTGGCTGCCCTAATTAAGAAGAGGTCTTAGGTGCGTTATGTTTAAGAACCGCTGGCTGATAGCATTAGGATTTTGAAATTAGAAGGACCGATCAAGAATAAAGGCTTGTGTCGACTAACTGTACACGACGAACAGTTTAAATGCTAAAGAAAAAAGGCATCGCTTCGTTTCAGCTCTGCCCATATTATTCAAATGGGGAAAAGATATGCTCCTGAAGTCAAACCCAGGACTACTATGTACACGGCGAGCAGTTTCAAATTGAAAAGTTGAATAGTCACGCGATTCCTAAAAGTTTGATCGAAAAAGGTTGTAAAGCTTTTTAGTTATGAGCTGTTTTCCTTTTCACCCATCTAACACCATATAGTAACCAAGCGTTACACCCTCCGCGAATGTCTGCTTTCATTACAATCCCGTCCGAAAACTCTTAAGAGGTTGGTATTCCTTGGCGTCAAGATTAGATGTGAACGTCAATATGTTATTATTTATCGTAGAATTCCGTTAAAAAGACGCTCTTGATCAGCGCATTCACCCGAATATGCTGCTTGAGTCACAATCGCACTAAGTTAACAACATAAAATAGTTTAAATTTTATTGCAAAAGACGTGGTCGGCTAGTGTCCCCCTGCTGAGAGGGTAAAGACACCTGAGCTCGGATTTGAGGATGGGCCTCTAACCCGAGTTAATGACGGTCGAGGGGTCAGCGCCGCGATCAGTTTTGAATGTGGTCCCAGTTAGTCGACAAAAGCCAGAATAAATAGAATGAATCTATAGGATAAAGAGAATGCACGTTATAAATTCGATGGTTGAAGGCGTTAGCTTCGTGAAAACACTTACTGAGAATACAGCACACAAGAAACGAAACACTTGCAAATTTCCACCCAAAGATTTAAAAGTGTTCCTTTTCTTGTATACTATATTCTCATGACATACGTTGACTAACAAAAGAGAAGCCAGCACATCAGAAAGAAATGAGTTGGCACGCGGCCTGAGAAACGGCCTCCATTAAATGAGACATCGCGAGAAGACGATACTCGTATATATGTTATCGTGCTTGTAACTCAGTTTCCAGGCTTGTTTGGATTCGGTTTTTATGTTCCATTTAATTGTTAATTATGCTCTCGAGGATAAATCAATTCTGTCATAAATGTTCAGCTAGGTCGACCTTCGGAAGGCGGCCTTCATGGACGACAGCCCTAAAAAAAACGCGACGAATTGTCGCTAAAACGCGGCTGTTTCAAAGGAATTATCCAAGAAGCGGTTCTCCGCACGCTTTATTGGCGTCTCTAAGAAATAAATCGGCAGCAAATCTTCGTTTGAAAGTCTTTCATCGTCTCACTTACGAAATGTATTATGTGTATTAACTATAGAACGTTATTTTTTGTCATATATAGAGGTAATATTTTCGAGAGATACGGTCTCCAAATATTTTTCTTACCGACGTGATTTTTCCTCGTCTATCACAAAATGTTTTGTTTTATTTTTTGCAAATCGTTTTAAATGGAAATAATCTATCATACTATTTTTGTCTTTTATGGGCGACATTTCTGTGATTTCGTGATGGATCGAGTGGTGGACGAAATATCGTGTATCACGATTTCCTATCGCTTAAAGAAGAAAAACTGGCCTAATAATGAGATAAATTTTAAATATTTAAGGCTGCAGTTAACGGCTAGATCTTAGGATACATTTTTATTTTATTTTCATTGTGTTTTGTATAATGTTTATCATTACCATTTCTCTTACGCATATCACTGACGACGGCTTCAATGTAGGAGTGAACCTAATGGTCTAAATTTCGCCCGAATATCCCATCTAGATAGACATGTAATGGAAATACCCGGCGACTATTTATTAATAATTGATTCCGAAAGAGTTTCCGCGGAAAAGTGTTCGATACATCGTCGTTAACAGTCGAAATTTTAAGAAAGTGTGACGCCCCATTTTCACTTCATTTAAAAAAGCAAATGTTTGTTTTTTTCCTTTTCGCGGAAACTGCTAACTCGCATTGTTTTTATAGCATAAAGTGGGTGTCTTTTATTGCTAGTTTATTGGTGTGCAACGGGGAAACCTTTTTATCAGATCCACGCCCCTTTTATCTTGGCGCCTTGTTAATTGAGAAACGTCAATATGCCGGATGTATATTGCAGGATCGGATGCTGCCGACCGTGGCCTATTTGCTTATGGCGTCGTCACAATTATACCTAGAAGGTTTTCCGCTGAGCGTTTTAAGATTCGTCTCCATTCCCAAGAACCTCATACGTAACGTGAGCGTCGTCCCTCGCGTGCGGCTGGTCATCGCGCTGGCGATATATTCGCCTTCGGTGCGATCCACGCACGCATTCCTCGCGTTTCTTCACGCCTTTCTTCACCTCCTCCCCAACCGATCTCCCGTAGCGACCTTGATTTTTTTGTTTCTGACCCAAACGCCTTTTTCTGAAGATGATTTCGACAGCACTAGTCGTGAGGGAGGGGAATGTGGGGGGAGAGGGAAGATGGCAGGCCACGATGCTTTCGGCTGGGCGATTCAAGAAGAAGAAAGCCCATTTTTTTATAAAGGAGGGCTATCGGGGAAAAATGCTCGTGTCGGACTTGATAAAAACGTTTCGTTTCCTCGTAAATGTCGAAGGGAGGCGTCGCTAAATCCGTCGGAACACGTCCCCTTTTTTTGTTTTTTCATTAAGCGCTGTTGATTTTTTTTGTTAACGTAGTCTTTTCGTCTTCGTACGCCAACTTTTTTTAGGTTTCGTGGACGATGGGGGATTTTATTTTTCGAAAGTCCGACGAATAATTTTTTTCTGGCGTTATTTGAAGTTGGCGGTTGGTAATTTAGGCTATGAAATCGTAAATACGCAGTAGAGATTGATAAAATTCAGTGGACTCTTTTTTAATCTGATAAAGCCGTGTTAGCAACAAAATTTACATTCATTATGATATTTATCTGGTGCGTAAAATCGGAGTTTCCAAAAAAACAACAATTTCAGAATTTCAACTATTTCTTCGTTTCAGTATAGTGTGTTGAATTAAGAAATGCAAAGTTTAATAGGTGTAATCGTACGTTACTTTTTAATCAAATCGTTTGTGGCAATTGCATTACTGTCGGAGAGAACCGTTTAGCATGAGATAATCTCCGATATCAGTGGCCCATAACGATGCGGCTATTTCGTGATTTGTAAGGCAGAATATCATTACATCTTGACCTCTCTTGTCCCAATCTCTATCCTCGCACGTCTATCGCTTTTTTCACGCCTACTTCATGCATTATCTTTCCTATAAATGCGCATTTTTATAGCCTTTTTACTTCCAACGAGTCCAGCCACTCGTTAGTTTGGGCGCTGGGAAGGTCGGGCGTTGAACTCACCGTCATCGACAGCGCGCGAGGCCTCTCTTTTTAATGCCTTATTTGCGCTCTCGCGTTAAACTGCCTTTTTTTTGTCTAAATAATTCAGGATAGATGACGGAGTACTTTCCCATTTTCTTTTATGGAGGGTTCTAGCACGAAATAAGTCATTTCCGTAAATTAATTTCTTCGAGTTACCTTTTGTTTCTGAGCATGCCGGGATAAATCGAAAAGAGAAATAATGGGCGCGTACAAATTTAGATAGGATAGCATTTTTTGTCAGGTTGTTCATTAAATGCATTAAATCACTTTTCCAAATTTGACAGTTCTGTCGGTTGTAATATTTGACTTTTCATGGTCTTATTTAGGCGGTAATTGTTGTATGGATACGTTTTATCTGTTAAAAAAACTTTAACTGTTTACCTGTTTAATTGTTTGTAAGCTAAATTAGGGACGCACTCACAGGCAGGACCAGAGATTCCCATTTCCATTCTTCGTCTAGCCAAAAATTAAAAGCATCACTTTAGGGCGTTTTTTTTTACAATGAGCGCAACAACGATAACAAATATGAGCACACTCAGCCACTTCCTCGGCAGGATTCGTACCCGCGAATCCTAGCATTGGCAGCTAGACACGCTAACCACCCCTCTAGAAATTCACGTTCTAGAAATGGAGTGAAATTTATACGATTAATCGAATGTATTAAGATATTTTTCGTTATTTATTTGGGTGACTGGTTATTTAATGAGATTATATACGCGATAAGCTTCGCCTGTTCTACTGTACAATATTTTAGTCTTTAGACACCCTCCCTTGTGAAAATCCTGTGCCTTACCGAGGTAAATACGTTATTAGTAGGAAAATTCAAAGGTTACATATTGCCCAGTTTTTGTTTCTGTTGTATTTGTGAACATTTCAATAATGGAAAATTCTTACGGTCTATTGCGATATTTTTGGTTCTTGCTAAACTTTCGTTAATGCTTCGAGACCTTCAGCCGAGTTACTGTTTTTTTTCCATCTCCCCTAAATTATTTTACTGTATTATAGATAATTGTTTTATGGTGTCGTATATATATCTTTCATTTATTTTTATGCGGTGCCAGACAAAAGAGCAAGTCCCAAAAGAGCAAGCGACATAAGAGCGAGGGACAAAGGAGCAAGTGGACATAAGAGCAAAAGACATAAGAGATAGTGGACATAAGAGCAAGTGGACAAAACAGCAAGTGGACAAAACAGCAAGTGGACATAAGAGCAAGTGTTTGCTCTTATGTCCACTTACTCTTTTGTCCCTCGCTCTTATGTCGCTTGCTCTTTTGTCGTACACTCATTTTTATGTCCTTATTCCTCCTTTTATCACGTTTTAGTAAAATTTAGCACTTTTATCCACTCCTATTTTAGCTGTTCCGTAATCTTTAGGTAATTCCCTAGAATCATAGTCATTTAGTCATCTTCTCATCCGTTTCTGCTGAAACGTCAAGGTCGTTTCGTATTTGCGAGCTGTCAGGTTCATCTTTTCGATGCCAAAAAGCGCTTAGCGAAATCTTGTTATCCTGTTGTAACCCTTCGGTCTAAACCCCATCCTATCCACATATCTAATCCCGAATTATTTTGCTTCTTTTGTTGTAATCCACTATTACTTTCGACTGTATTGGTATGATTCAGTTTGAAATTCGGAAGGTTATCCTTGAAGACTGCATAAACCAATGTCACTTCTGCGCGGTGTATTGCTGATAATCTCTCGGTAATCGTTTCACAAATCTGTACCGACACGTAATACAAACTTTCTCTTTCTATATACAAACTTACCCGTAGCCAACGCGTTTCCCCCTCCCTTGATGCTAGTCATCTGGGTGTCGAAACTAATGTCCATCCTGAAAGGATTTCAAGGTAGCTCTTCGGAAGATGAACTTAAAAAAGCATGACGCGTAGAATCCCCAAAATCGAATTGGCAGTGAAAGCAATAGGTGCTAACTTTAAACCTGTATTAAGCAGGAAAGGACGATGGTCGAGTCATGCGAATTTTTCATTCTCGAAAGGGAACCCCCTAAAACGGTACTCGTGGGCAAGAAATTGTGACATTTTTCCGCACGATATTTTACACTTTATTGCGAATCGTTTTAAGACAAACAAAACGAGTAAGGACCTCCAAATAACGTTACACAAAAAAAGGAAGTGCCGTCAAAGCTAAAAAATCCGAAAACTCCGCACATATTTCTCAGAATTACGGATTATTGAGCCTTATGGTGTTCATTTTATGGTAAAACTTCTTCGATGGTATTTTCGAGTGGTAAATATAAGGAGATGAATAAACTTTGTAATGGTATGAAGGTAATAAAATGTTATATAAAAAATGGTAAAACACGCAAACGTGAATACAGACTCGAGGACGCGTGATATATGTACAGACAAAAATGCATGAATAAATGCACTGCGAATCCATGCTCATTATTCACAATCTAAATGAAATAATGAAAAACACACGTTTTTAGGTAATAGTTATGATTGGAGAGTCGACGAACTCCCAAAAATCCAGCTCTTTGACGGCCGTTCCGAATCCTGCGAAATATTACAGAATTTCGGATTTTTACAATTCCGGATGTTTTTAAATTTAACCCTTAAGTGGGTGCACTGGCGAACGGAGTGCGCCAAATATTTTTAAAATGCTGTCAATTTGTAAAGAATGCTTCATATACATTGTTCTCTTATCTAGCCCATCTTTACTGCCTGACTAATCGAACAAGTTGTTATCAACCTTTTAGCTATTGTTCTTGAGAAGTAAAACAGACGCAAAGCTATGGGCATCGCTTCCGCTGTGTTAACACGCATTGCGATTTGCCTGTAAAAGTTTAAATATTTCTACGATGTAGGTAATTCTTTTGGCATTATTTCTTCTATTTTTACATCTTTGTGCTTAAAATGACGCTTATGTAAATATACTATGATAAAAAATTTTAATGCTATAATGTCATATGGTAGTAAATATATCTTGAAAATATTGTTCGTATATAATGTAGAAAATCCTAACAATAACTTCAACAATGAGAATTATAAATCATAACATGCATTAAAGGCTAAATAAACAAAATTTGGAATGAATCTATCGTTATTATTACTGCTTACGTTCGCATTTTCCACCCAATGCAGCGGCGCCCTCAGTACGCCACGTGACCAGTTGCGTGACATTTTTTGACATGCCCAGTTAAGGGTTAAGGAGCGAATTCCACTGCTACCACGAAAAACTATTCTTCCATTTTCGCATTACCTACAATTATACGCACCGATAAGGTCGTCAAAAGGAATTAAAACCATTTTATGCACTCCGCATAGTCCAAAAAAACCAAGCCAAGCTGATTTTGACTACAACCATGCGCATTTCAGATAGTCACGAATTTTTCAGTTTTCAACCGTGCGAGATTGAAAAATGTACGACCGTAAATAGAGGTTATCTCAAAAGGCCGCGAAAGGAGCAAGCGAAGAATAACGAAACATCGACTGACATGTTGCAGACAGATACAATATTTTAACTTCAAGGCGGCTCATTAGTTATGCAAACGCCAACTTACTCTCCTTATCCATAAAGAGAATGGGTGTTAAAAAAAACCGAGTATTGTAATCAGAAAAATCTGTAGATTATAAGCTTTGTTAAAAGGTATATGATAAACATCAATGGACCTGGATACGTTGCATCTCTGCATTTTCCTTAATGCTTAACGAGCGGATATGTTGGAAACCAGGAGTAGCTGATTATTCACCCCCTAATTTTAAGCCAAAGCTGCAAATATGTACTTAACGCGTCACAGATGCAACCTTGGCGATCAGCTATTTTTAAGACTAAGTAGAATTTTTAAAAATTGAATAACCTCTCAGATAACAAGTTTATTCATATTTTGGAAAGCAACGACGCGTGAAGGAGGATGTTTTTAAGGAAAAAAAAACAAAATTCAGCCCGTTACTACGCAGTTGAAAAAACCTGATATTATTTTTCGGGCACAGCAACCGAACGAAAATATTTTTAAAGATAATCACGACCAGACTTTCTTAACCCGACGCAATTACAGCCTGTGACGAAAATGACCGCACATCCATCACGGAGATAAACGGCCATTAAAAACTACTCGGACCGACTGAAAATGGTCCATAGATTTCTCGGGGTGCATCCAGATAACCCCTTATGTAAAAAAGAAATTCCGGATGGCGTGCACTTTTAACCCTAGGAATACCAATCTAGTTCGGCCCCATGCATTACCAGAAAGGCCCGCTCTAATAAAACGCCACAGTAATGGTTTTCGGGTATATTTAAAGATATCATAGGAATATAAATATACAATTTTTATGAGTAACTAGTTGCCTGTTGCCGCAATTGCGGCAAGTAAGTTTCAGCAAGTTCTACGTTCCTATTGTAAAACAAATTTTTTCACTCTGCTCCAGAATAAACGTAGCACATCGCCTAACGTTCTTTGTCATTTAGATTGCCGAAAATAATCGCACACAGAAGGAATATGTGTAAAATCGATTGGAAACTATACCTACTCGCTTATAACAAGATTATTGACGACTAAATGGAATTGACGTTTATTTTAATGTTGAGGAAAATCTCAATAAGTGGTTCAGATATTTGACTCTGAGTAAAGAGAAGTCAGGGATCGTAAACGCTTACGGACAACCACTACTTGGGTGCGACTGCGAGGTCCGTACACCTGCACGTCGAACAGGACCGATGGGTTAACATTCATTTTGGACGGCAACCGCAGCGCTTCCTGTCACGGGCGTGCTTTGAAAAAATGGATTCTGCGGAAAACCACCGGACCTTAGAAGACGTCTCCGAACCTCTTGGACTTTTAACGTTAGAATAAAGCACCAACGACAGAAAAAACAAAAACCATTTCTTGGAGACGGCTGCAACTCTTGATGGAAAAACGGACAAGGAGGAAAGCAGAACCTCTTGGAGGGAGAATGAGGTGGTGGAAAGAGAGAGGAGGAGGGGACTCCGAGAGGGAAAGTGGCGAGGCACTGGAGAGGAGGAGGTGGTGGTAGGGGAGGAAGAACAGAGAGAGAGAGTGGTATGGAAGGCCGAAGCGGAAGAAGCGCGGAGGAGGTGGAGGAGAGGGACGGACCAATGTCATGGTTAGACACGTGACCTCACGAAGGCAGAAACTCCTTCCCCATATGAGCGAGGAGAGAGACGGAGCCGCATTGCAATCGCGGAGGTAGAAGAGCGAGGAAGGCTGTGGCGGGCGGGTGAGAGTGCGTCGAGTGAGTCTTTTCATTTTGGAAGGCAGGGGCCGAAAAAATAACGGCAGCCAGCCGAGCGGAGAACGCAAACGGAGGATTTTTTTGCCGGGGAAGTCTCTCGGCGATTCGCACTTTTTTTACGCTAACGAGAATTACCCGGTGGGAAAAGGACCACGAACGTGTTGCCGCAAAGACTCCTAAGGAGGAATAGGAAACCATGGAAGCGCCCGTGAGTTCTTTTTTCATTTTTCTTCCTTTCCTTCCCTTTTTTTTCTCAGTCTCCGTCGGCTTAAGAGGCAAGAACTCGATTTGCTTACCAGTCACGGGTGCGGGCGTTGAAACTCGTTCGAATTTCCTTTTGAAACGCTTCTTTCGGAGGCGCGAGATTTGGAAAATAATTGAATAACGAAATCTAACGGCGTTCTCGCCGCTGTGTGCTCATTCGGTTGCGTCCGCTACATCCGAATTGCAGAAACATTCGCCTAAGAGTAAAAAAGAATGTTACCGATAAAATTTTACCCTCGGTTACTAATTTAATAGAAGAGAAGACTACGGCGAAGAAAACTGTTAACTTTAAATTTCAATTTATCGTTTACCTTCGGTTCTAACATCGGTATAACTTTGTACCTGGAATTTATCAAAATATAGTTGAGAAATATATCGACCACTTTATAACTTATGTTTATTATCAAACGCTATTAGGCTCGCGGGGATTTAAAATACTTTTCAAGTTTATGCTACTTAACGCTAATATATTATTCCATTATGGGTGGAAAACGCCCGAGGAAATTGTTAAATCGATCGGTAAAACGACGATAATAGCCCTATAAAAAAACTATACTTGGAACTGAACGAGTAAAAGTCATTCGAGCAATTTTAACACCTGGTCTTGCTAGCGCACATTACTGACTAGAGGATTGAACCCGGATCTCACGCCTCTCGTGCAGATTCATGCGGTCGGCGAGCGGAAGATCCGGGTTCATATCCCGCCAAAGCCATTTTCTCCGTTTTTTTAATTAGATCGTAACCGCTTCCAAATCTTTTAAGTTTTAATGAATCACGCCAGGTAATTATCACATCTAATTAACGAGCACCCGAGCGTACTGTCATTTTATACCGTAATGCTGAAAAATTCTTTAAGACTGTTTCAACGAGGATATAAAAACGATATCATATAACACACGAGTTCCTAATTTTTTTAACTCCTCAACACGCGAGGATAATTCGAAGGATTTTTTTAAATCTACCTAAAGTAATAATGTAAACTGTCCCAAAACTACACCGATCGACGCGTAATCCCTCCTGATATTCAAGAAACGGCACTATATACATAAAAGCTTACGTTTCCCGGAGCTCACTAAGTGCTCCGGGAAGGTTAACGAAGGCAGGGCCTTGCAAGACATTTAGTGAGTCACATGAAATATAAACAGCTGATCCGAAGAAGGCGCGAGCTGTACATCGTCGTCGCTCACGCTGCGAGCGACTCTATATATTCTCGTGGGTTTCGATCCAGTTCCTGTTTATTAAAAAAACCACGCGGAAAAATAACCCTACGTACCCAAAATAAAGTGACTTAAAGTGAAAAACATTTGAAACCACCGAGCGTTTGCACTAACTCGCTAAAGAGGCCTTATGATATCGGCACAAAGACACTTTAAAAGATGAATCAATTAGAAGCTTTCAAAAAATCAACACCGCGCTATCTTTGCTGCATTATTTTTTAAATCACACGCGGGTTAAACCATTTGTATACGCATTCAGAACATAACCAATAAAAAAATCTATATTATTTTCCGAAACATCTGAACTATACGGGAGGAAAGGTATAATTTACCACGCTTTCCGTCCATACCAAGTTTCAAAACTGAGGAAATTATCGGTGAAAGCAATTTCTCAATGATATCCACACCGCCTCGAGCTCTAGAATGGAAGAGCGAGAGAACGTTTACCGCTAAAAATTCCCGGGAATTGTATTTTGCAACGCAGCAACGGCCGTAAAAAAAAAACAAGCTAGATAAAAATTAATAACGGTCAATTAGAAGCGGTTCAGCTGGGTTTTTATTCGTCATCCTCGCGAATAATCTCGGAATAGTACCATTATAAACGCTTTAATGTCGTACGAACTACAATAACACTTCTTATTATATTAGTACCACCACTTTGTCAACAAGATAAACGGTGATGAGGACAAACGCTTCGAGATTCCCACTTGGAGATAAATCACCTCGAGTTCTTGACAGTCCCTACTTAACACGATTATTTGTCATCGCTCCACCCTCTCTCGCGAGGTATTACTAGATATAACGGGAACAAACTAAGTCGCTGTCGTTGAAAACGGGGAATTACTAGAGATAAGATGACTCTTATAGACACTTTTGATTACGCCAAGAAATGAACGATGATTTTAAAACAAATTAAAGATGGAATTTTAAAATATATATATGTGTGTGTGTGTATGTATATATATACACACACACATATACAAAATATACGTGTGTGTATCAATGATCCTAAATGAGTACATATAGGCATTATATTCAATTCTAGACGGAGAAAAAAGGTTTAATTATACAAACCTGTTATTACGGAAATGTATCACCGGATATTCTTACACCCGATCCGATCCCTTGTTGGTCGCTACAGCTCGAGAAAAAAAAACGAAGTTCGAAGGACGAGACTAAAGGCGTTATACTCCCAATCTCTGTCGGAGCTACCGTAACACGATTTTCGCACCGAATCGCCGCCTCCTCATACTTGTCAACGCATGCTAATTGCAATAAGCATTCAAAGGAAGAGGAGATACAAACAAGACGGAGGGGCGGAGGTCATATCTTTTATAACGTCCGAAGGTTAATTACTGGCTATTTCCTCTGCTCCCTTTTATACGCATGTTAAAACTTAAAAAAAAAAAAAAAGAGAGCCCGTTTGGAAGAAATTATGTCCGGTTTGAGGGATATATAATTAACATGACCTATTGCGACGAAAGACCGCAAAACGTTTTTTTTTTCTCTTCCATTGCGAAGCCGATCGCCTAAGAAACTCGTCTAGGCCAAGGGCAGCCTGGTTTTCAGCGACCACGACACAAAAATCGTAAAAAAAAAGCGGAATCGCCTTCAAAGCCTGAGTGGTCTCTCGATAAGACAGTGGAGAAAGCACCCGACGCTTGGACGTGAAAGAAAAACTCCCACGACTCCTAATTAATCCTTGCGACAGATATGTCCCCTCACTATGCGAATAAGGCGACGACAACACATGCTTCACCAGTAAACAGGCAAAGATAACAATACCGTTTAAATGGTCTTTTAATTGCGGAACTAACGTGCAGCGCGGACTAAACATACCTAACTTCCACAGAAAATCGAACAGAGGTAAAAATTAAGGCAAGACCCCCAGCGCCATTATCGCTCCAAGACACGCTTAAACGTCCTCAAGGACGATTTCTGAGAAGAGCCCAAAAAAGTGTAAAAAAAAACTGAAGCGCTTTTTTTCTTCATTCGTGCTGTGAGGTGAATACTCTATCCTGTTTCCCTTACGTACGGATTCCTGAGAATTTCTCTAAAAATAGAAAAACGAATCCGATTCTCCGACGCAAGCACAAGAAAATGACTTTTAAATTGCTGCCATAACGGGAAGTCTTTGTAATGTCCCTCTATTCGATATAAATCCCTAAATTAACGACTTGTTTCCACATTAAACGCAAAGATAAAGTTTACGTGTACGAGTTTTTGCCTGAAAATAGTTTTAAAACCACAAGGCAAGATTAACGACAGTGTTAAATGTTATCAAAATATAAAAGGTTTAGTTAAAAACAATAGTAAACTGACCAGAGGCTTATCTCACATCAACACAAACTTTATCGACATTTAAATAAGATAAGGTGTATATTATTCGAAACGAGATTTTAGCATCGAAGCTTAAATGCGTGATTAATTCTTAAATTATCCAATGTGTAAAAGGCCAGTAGTTAAATTTTCTCATCATTCCTAATAAAATTTAATATTTTTTTACTTGGCAATAAAAATCCGGTACGTTTGCAACGCGAGAGACCCTAAAACACGACGAACGCTGAAAACCGTGACGTCATCGAAAATCTGCAACCTCTAGTCTATGAGTCGTCATGTTTTAACATCTGGCTACATTTACAGGTAAATTAATATTTAATATTATTACTTTAACTCTAAAAGTTTGCCAAGAGCCGGTTCGAACATGAACCGTCTCTATAAATCTCACGCCGACTCTGCCAGCCAATAAAAAAAAATACAGGATCACGTTCCAAATTATATAACAACTGCATTCTCTCCAGTCACTACGATCGAGTTCTTCTTTGCAGTCGTCCTAAACGCAAACGACAGAGAGATTAAAGACGACTGATTTTTGCATCAATCCGAGCGATATTTCCGGAAAAATGATAATTTCGAAAGATTAAACGGTCTAATGATACTCCCTGCTACGATTAGAACCTCACGAGAGGTAGGAAATGACACTGAATATGACGAATCAAGGTGAAGCGACGAACGGAATGCGGAATCCGGATGGTCAGGTGCGACCATAGGATGCGTATAATAGTGATCCGCTGGTGCGCTGTAGGACCGCCCTTGGAAAGAAAAAAGGGACCAGCGAGATGAGTGAAAGTGCCTCATGTTATCTCCCACGCAATGTCAACGTGTAATGTATGCGAGTGAAGAAGGGGTTAGTAGAATGGTCAACAAAAAATACTTCTTTTAAAGCTTCCGCATTTTTTGCATAATGACAAAAGAGATTACTAATTTTCATCATCCTTGGCTAGGAAATAGGGGGAAAGTATTTTTTTAACCGACAGTCTTTTGCAGGGGCGACCCGAGGAATTTTGGTGCCCCGGGCGAAATAGCACTCTAGCGCCCCCCCCCCCCCCCCCCCCCCTCCGTAAATGTTTGTTGAGATAGTTACGAAGTACATAAATTGATGGGGATGATTGATCCGAAGATCCTTATGCGACAGGCGTAAGCTGTGATGATGGAAAAAAATCTGCTATGACCGGGAATCGAACCAGGGTCTTCCACTTGCCGGACGGATATTCTATCACTGAACTACCGTAGCAGACAAACAGGAGAATTTGTCTGCTACGGTAGTTCAGTGGTAGAATATCCGCCCGGCAAGTAGAAGACCCGAGTTCGATTCCCGGTCATAGCAGATTTTTTCACCTGTTTCCACGAAGCACATGTTAATTTATTAATCACTCTGTAGAGATTGTAGATAAAGAAAAATGAATGAATGTCATAAATATTCTAGCCTGCTTGACGATATAAATCGGTATCCAATATTTATTCCCTTGCAAGTGATGCATAGAGAGATGGTCGGAATAGCGACCTCAAGATTTTGGCGCCCCGGGCAGCCGTCTGGTTCGCCGGTACCTCGGGCCGGCCCTGGTCTTTTGTCTCTTTGCGGAGTAAATTTCACCTTTGTAACTAGTTAAAACCAAACGGCCTTCTACGACACACAATAGGACGCAGGGAAATGGCGGTAAAATGTTTAAAATCAACTTAATCACGTTACGATTTAGAAGTTTTCATACGGTTCATATTTTTAAAAAACCCCACCTTTATAAAATTAAAAATTTTAATAAATTTCAATGAATTGACAGATAAAAAATATTGTTTAAACGGGTCAAATCAATTTCTATAATAATCCGGACAATGAAAAAAAATCTACCGCTTTCATCACAAAATGAGAGTTAAATCTCAAAATTAATAAATGTGAATAACCAACGAAGAAAAATACTACAAAAATCCATCAAAAATAAAATCCACCCCGGATCGATAAAAGCCAACGCGTAAAAAATCAGACAATCCAGCGTATTGATCATCAATTCGCGCAAAAATGACAGATTAATAAATCAACGACTTGCCAAGAAACGAAAAAAATACCCCCAAAAAAAATCACTAAAAAATCCAATCGCGTTGAAGACCGATAAAAATCCACTCCATCAAACCCGCGAGGATAAAACCAGCGCCGAAAATATATAGTATATATCCTCGTCGACGTGTCAGCCGACGGATAAACGAAGCAAAAGGTGAAGGATAGCCGGGCAGTGGTGTCGAACAACATTCCAACATGGCGAGGGAGGGTGAACAAATGAAGTCACGTGATCGCGAGATTTCCCGGAAACAGAATCTACCAGAAGAGGAGGCATCTGAAGACCGACAGGGATAGCACTCCTCGGCTGAAGATCGAGAAGGATAGGAAGGAAGAGAGAGGGAACGATTCGTACGCGACCTTACAAGGCAACGACTTAGCCGAGTCATTGGATCAGGAAGCCATATGCGAAGAAAAGGTGGGAGGAGTCGACGTGGTATTTTAATGGGAGAGAAGGCCGAGAGAGAGACGTCCCGGGATTCCCTCGCCTAAGAGGAGCCCGATGGATCCCGGACGTTGTGAGGCATGTCGCCCGAACGATGAATGACTGGGACCGATGTAGCGTGACTTTACCTCCGCCCTAACCAGCATGCTGCCGCTTCTATTCCCAACGAGGACGTTGACTTTTTTACCACGTTTTTCTTCTCCTTCCCCTTCGCGACAGACTTGTGTACAACCAGCGACGCAAGCCGTGTTAAATTATGCAGGAAACCATTTTTCTTCTTCCTCTCTTCTCCTACTTCTCTATTCGCTAGACGCTGTCACGCGGCGAGACATCGACCTCTCGGTACGTTTTGAGGCGTATGAGATGTCCATGAATCGATAAAGGGGAAGGCTTGAACGAAAAGAAGCCGCAATTCCTCCGCGTGCAGTTTCCCATTATGTTATAAATTATTACGTACGTGCAGGTATTCGATAAACTATTTTATCCGTTAAATATTGGAAATGCTGGGAGCGATCTAGATCACAAAAGCGACTAAAAACTATGCTCATACAAAAACTATAATTTATGAGGTTATTTATAATTTTACACCAATACTACTGTAAGAAAGCTATCGCTTTGGTAAGACAAAATCCACGGTCAAAACAAAACGACTAGGTATGTTAAAATTCCACTTTATTAAACAAAGATAACCACATACTTTTTAAGGTTAAATTAAGGAATTTCAGCAACGTTATTTTTCTGTATCTTGCCACGGATCAATTCAATCGAGTTACGTCAGTAACTATATTTATATATTATATATATAATGAATTCGTTGCCACCTAGCCACATGTCTAAACTGTGACGTATTTCTAATAAATAAATATTATGAAATCCATAGTCGTTAGTGAAACAAGTAAACAGGTGCTTGCAACGCATCACGTTACAATTAGATAAACTCTTATCACTTCTTTAACCGTTTTTGTAACGAACCCCGACTCGATCGTAAAACGGAAATAAAAACACTTTGTTTTGAGTGAGCAACCTTCGAGATTTTTACAAACATAAAAAAAAGAAAAGTTGAATCTGCGAACGGGGTCGCCAGCTTGAGAAAAGAAAATCTCACCTCATATAACTCACCGCCTTCGAAATGAAAATAATTCTCACCAAAGGGTCGACGAGATAGTTAACAAATTAAAAAAAACCTTCCGAAGAAAACCTGCTGCTTCCGAGGCCCGGGAAGAACGCCCACCCTCCCGAGGCGAGGTTAAAAAAAATCTTCACGGATAAACGAATTACAACCACCAAGACCAACGAGTCTTATATTTTTTGACCGGTAAAAATGCAAATCTAGAAAAACATTACAATCTCCCGTATACTTCCCAATTATTATCTCTAAAAAAAAAGCACAAAACAACCCCTTTCGTGATAAGACGACGATTTTTGTTTTTTTTTTTTTTAAAAAAGGAGCAAATATTGCCGAGAGGAAACTCCCACTTCCGACGCCCTCCAGCACACGCCCAACATAACCTCCTCCAGAGGAGGTGAAAACAAAAGAGAAAAAACAAGGAGTCTTCGGAAGGGATATTATAAACGCGTCGTAGACGCGTAGGATCGAACCACCCCGACGACTTAAAGGCGAATCTGACGAAACCTCTTGGTCACCTTGGAGAAAAGAGGGCCGGGCGGTCCGACCGCCACTGCAACAGACCGCGATATCGAATCATTTTTTTTTGTAACGAGAGTGGGTCCGAAGGGCGTGCAACATGGACGAGGGCGAAGTGGGGCTAACCCTTTATAGCAAGAAATGTCAACGACGATCATCTGCAGCTGCTGATGGCGAGGCCGATTTAAACAGGTGGCCGTAAACTTTAAACAATGCGAGTTACTACTAAGAATAGGCCGCGACCCATCGTTATACCTCTAAACATTTTTTTTAAGGGCTCAACTTAATATATAGAGAAAAATAATTTACAGAATTTATATATGAAAATGTAAATAGAAGTAGAATGTATATAGGATATACGTAATATATATAGAATTTATATTTAAAAAATGATCTTATTTGTTTATGTTTCTCGGGCAATTTTTACCGTGACGCCGTGTAAGAAAAGAAACCAAAAGGAAATCTTCTGTTCGCAGCTTTCGTAAACTCGCGATAAAAAGCAACAAGACGCTAAAAGAAGGTCACTTATAAAAAAAACGAGCATTTCTTTTTCAGCCATTTTTTATATTTGTGAGCTGGTCAATCGTGCTTTCCTTATCACCTTACCACCGTACTCTAAACACGGTATTAATTGAAGATTCAGACTAAACAATCTCTTCTTCCATATAATCCTTCGAGATATAAAAGATACAAAAAAGAAATCTAAACAAAGAAATAGTATTGTCAATAGTTGGAAATTACGACAAAAGACTTTTCTGGGGGAAAATCTAAAGATGATTAGCAAACTGCAACTTAGGATAAACCTCACAGCAGGGCCAACAGTAAATTAAGAGTAGGGAAAAACCAAAGAAATTAATTACTGGCATAAAATATATCTTTCCAAATGTATTATTTACCCTCTGTTGTCCTTTCTTCCACTAAATCTCGAAACAAAAAGTTAAAAATAAACCAATACATATAATTATCGTTCAACGCTGTAAGATTACGACATTTTAAGCGCCAAAAATATTTTCATTTTTGCCGAACCGCGGGAAAAAAATGCCCACAAAACCGTTTCTTCTTTTAAGCCGATCGAAGATAAAAATAACGAACCGAATCCGTTTTAAACGATCACTTCCACCCCTTTGCGAACATCGATCGGATTAGTATTTTCGTGGAACACCCCTCTGTTGCGGCTTTCCGCATCGGGCAGGATGTTTTCAGACGGCGTGATCAATCTCCGTGGCGATTACCACCAGAGCTTACCGGAAAAAAGACAGGAAGAGCTTACCGGAAAAAAAGACAGGAAGAGCCTACCGGAAAAAAGGAGGAAGAAAAAAATATATAACGCCACCTCGTCGGAAATGTAGGTCGACGGTAAAAATAAGAATCGATAACAACCTGTGCTCGGTAACATCCCGCAATTACGTAAAACTTAACGTTGTAACGAATTAAGAATGAGGAACGAGCCGAGGTTATATTGCGTCATTAGGAACGCTAAAGGAGAGGGAGAGACTTGGCCGCACCGACTTTTTTTCGTTTCATTCACAAACAAATACAATTCATCGGCCGAGCCGATCGCACGCCTGGAGGATATAACCTTTTTGTTTTGTCTGCCGTACTTTTGCCTCGAGCGCAGCACCAAATTCAATCCATAGGCGATAAGAGAAACAAAAGTAGAAATAATTACGCAATAAATAGTCTTTACTAACACGTCTTTACAATAACTCGCCAGTACATTCAAAACTGCATTTGATATACATTAACAATTAAGAAAAACAACGAACATAAAGCAAAGTAATAGGAAAACCCGCCTTATCCATTCATCTCTGTTATGACATTTATTCTCCTTTACGCAAGAAAAACACGGATCTTAAGTTTTTTTTCAAAAATATTTGCACCGTCGCCAGAAAAGCGTCTGGCCAACTTGTAACGTCGCCTGAATCGATAAACTCAAAACGTGGGACAGACTGAGTGGCTGATTTCCAAATCCGAGCCTTTTTCCTGCAACACATCGAATAATCTTGGGGATATCCCGCGCGCAAAGCTCGCGTCAATAAGGATGTGAGACCCACGGCATAATATGTAGGTACTACGCAAAGCACTAATGCGCATTTTCGCCTCGTATACGTAGAAACCTGCCGTTAAAACACGGCGTTTAAAAATATCCCCCGTCCGCGCAAATCTCTTACGCTCGATCGAAAACGGCTCTCGAACCGAAAATATGCACCTAGCAACGACCTATTTCAACGTCACTTTCGAGACAACTCGAACGGGAAGAGAAAAAACTCTATTTCGCGTTATTTATAAATTTCGCCGCCTCCTGGGCAAGGAGCGGGAGAGAGAATAAGCAGCAAACCTCTATCCCTTCCACCGCCACTGCCACCCACGCTCTTAAAGAAGCTAAATGACTAAAGGAAAGAAAACAACGGAGGGACGAGTCAACTGCAGAGCGGAGGGAGGAAAACACCAGCGCGCGAGGTATATGCATCTCCTTAAATATTAGGGGGGAAAAAAATAACGATGCCGTGACGCAAAGGAGAAAATGACGGAGAAAGCGGTGTATGTCTATGGAAGAGTATTACGAGAGACCTGCGGTGAGAGTGAGGGAGGTTAACAAGGAGGTACGAAGTGGGTATGCCGGGGGAGAGGGGGGATGGGGGAGACGGATAGGGAGAAAGAGAGATGGTGAGGAGGGGAAAGATATAGAGATGGAGAAAGGAAGATGGGGAGGGAGGGAGAGATGATAAGAGAGATGGGGAAAAAGAGAGTTAAGGAAAGAGATGGGGAGGGAGAGATGGAAGGATTGCGAGAGAGATGGGGGAGAGAGAGAGAGAAAGGGAGGGAGAAAAGAAAATAGAGGAAAAAGGAGGAGAAAGAAATACAGAGAGGGAGAGGAAGAGGAAGATAAAGAGAAAAAGGAAGAGAGGAAGAAGACGAAAGAGAGAGAGAGAGATAAAGGAAGAGATGGATAAAGGAAGAGAGAGGAAGAAAGGAAGAGAGAGGGAGAAAGGAAGACAGAGGGAGAAAAGAAAATAAAAAGGAAGATGGAGGGAGATTGGAAGACAGAGGGAGAAAAGAAAAAGGAAGATAGAGGGAGAAAGGAAGATAGAGATGGAGAAAGGAAGAGGAGAAAGGATGACGAAGAGGAAGAAAAAGATGGAGAAAGGAAGAGGGGGAGAAAGGAAGACGTAGAAAGAGGAAGAAAAGGAAAGAGGGGAAGATAAAGATGGAGAAAGGAAGAGGGGGAGAAAGAAAGACGTAGAAAGAGGAAGAAAAGGAAAGAGGGGATGTGGCGGAGAGAGAGTACACGAACAGGCAAATACCTTAGTGATGAGAGAGAGAGGGGAAGGATAGCGAGAAGGATGTAGAGCAGACCAGGATGCGAACAAGAGGGGGTTGATGATAAGGAAGGAATGACGGAGGGAGCGAAAGAGGTGGGAGGGGACGGGGAGGAGGGGAGGGGAGACGGATGCAGAAAGGAGGAGCTTTAAGGGCGGGGTTGGGGAGCGGAGGGAGAGAGAAAGAGGATGGGGACAGGTATGGAGGAGGTTTGGGTCCGTAACTGAAGGAGAGGTGCATGCGTGGTATGAGATAAAATATATAGGAAGCGGAATCTCGCGAGCTACGCCGAGGGGCACGAAGAATATACATATAGCTCCTTTTTTAGAGCCATTGGGAACGGTCCCGCCATTGTCAAGGTTGGGAGTGCTGTGTTCCTCTCTCGGTATAGGGAAAAGGACGGATTTAGATACAGAAAACGGGCTTTTTTTCCTCTCTCTCTCCGCGCACACCGCGGTATTAGGAGTGACTTAATTGGGAAAACTTCGAGAGACGCGGCGACGATTCGTGCGCGTTTTTTTTCCTCGCTTCGCGATTGTTTCGGATTTGCCGCGGAGAAAAGGAATGCGGCTCGGATTCTCTCGCAAAAGAGAGGGAAAAAACTTGGGAATTCGAATAAAATTCCTCTTTTCGTCGTCCTTTCACGAGGATAACTACAAGAGACGTTCATTTGTTAATCGTTAAAGACGGTGCTGCCGTCGCGAAAAATGTCTTATTCGCGCGGAAAATGTTTTTCCTCTCTTCCTTTCTCTCTCTTTATCTTCCTTTCTCCCTCTCTATCTTCTTTCTCCCTCTCTTCCATTCCATCTCTCCTTTTTCCTCTATCTTCCTTTCTCCCTTATTAAAGCAGCAAAACCACATTTCTGGGGCAATAACGAAAGCGTTGCGTAACAAACACCGAAGCGCCAAGAAAACTTTTTTTCGCCCGTTCCTAATTGAGAGCGAAGGAAACAATAAAATAAAAGACGAAACATACCCGAAAAAATAATAATCTTTACATCAGATACGACATTCTGATTGCTCCAAGCTTTCCATTTCGTGTCGCCTTGGACGGAATTAGTTTTAAGTGAATATAAACTTCTTTGAGAACCAACCAGCTCTCTTAAAAACTTCTCTTGATGATGAGCGGCTTGATACGCGCGAAGCAAAGCTACACGTGCAACCTTTTGAGAACCAGAGTAGCCACTCTAACCACTTGACTCCTGAACTCCTCGTAGTATACATTCCGAACGACGGCTAGCGTTCGATTAAATAAAAAAAAAGTTTTTATTGTGGTATAATTAGACGCCTCTCCCCCTCCATCTATTGAAGTAAGGCAAATCTCGCACCGATAAGTTGCTTCCTAAAAACGTCTTTCCTCAAGGAGGATGTTCAAATTCCTTTAGATTCGTAGTTTTGGCTATATGTATATGACGCGGGTTAATTCTTGCCTAGTAAAATGTTGAAATGTAGGTACGTAAAAGAAGCTTTTCCCGTGCAAGAAATTTTAAATATTTGCTGCTTTAAACATTTTCATGACAGAAAAAATGGGTATAAAATTGGATACATATTAGTTATAATTTAAAATATTAACACAATTTATGAGCCTTTGAAACACAATTAAGCTAATCTGCAGTGACATAAGAATATTATTCGGTGACATACGTGGTGAGATATGTTTGCCAACATAAGCTCAACCGACATTCTATATTTAAAGATGAATGCTTGATGTATTCGTTGCAATATCTCTTTTAAAAATTGATTCAAACACTACAGCATTAACCACGCAATGTTGAAAAAAGAAAGAATTTATTTTTCAAACAAAGAAAATTTCCCTCTAAAGGTGTTTCCAAGAAGCTAGACCCTTAAAAAAATTTTAACAGGGTTCTACGTAATTTATTTTCGAAAGAAGTCATCGAACCATACCTTTTCTTGGATCGACGTTGGAACGTGCATGTAAGGTTCCACGAAGACGGTTATAGCTGCGTTGACGAAAAATAAAAAGAACGACTCCATTCGACCATAACTTTACGAGAAATGGGCACGGAATGGAATAGGAAGAAATATTTTTAACCATTATATCCAGCTTCGAATCACGATCTATAAACCATGGAGACTAAAAAAAATATTCATAAAATATTATAGAAAATGCTTCAAAACAACACTTCGAATCCCGTAGCCAGCTGAGGAAAGAATGTGGCAATAAATATACCACGCGAAGAATAACAATATGGTTAAAAATGAAACAAACAAACACTGCATATGCGGACATTTGGGCAATTTGAATAAATTCCAACTCTTTACATCCGGGAAATGTTAACAATTAATATACAACCAGGAAGAAATAAAATTTAAGAACTTCGAATAAATTTCGTGCCATGAAGGGGATGTTACTTTAAATTTTATATAAGCACGCTTTTAAAACATAATGCGACATACATATACTTTTTAATACCCCAAGAAGACGTGATTAAGGCAAAACATTTGGCGAATTTAAAGAAGTTAATCATGATACCGTAATAAAGCGCCTTAAAAACTCACGTTCTACTTTTAAATTCACGACAAAAATAGGCTCATATTTAGACATCAAAACCATCGCCGGACTCGCCCGCAAGTTAATTTTCCCTGTAATTTATCGGACTGGTGGCTCAACGACCTTTTCTGCGACGCGTACAGCACAATAATGCGATTCCACACGAGGGGGATGGAACAGGACCCTTCGAAATGCAAATGACTTTCCTTGAAACTTTCCGCCTGAAACCGGATGCGGAGGAGGCAGACCGATTATTCCACGGACATTCTCCTTATATCTCTCTCTCTCTCTCTTACTAATAGTCTTAAAAATAGACAAACGAAAAAGCTGAGGAGAAAGAGGCTTCCATTTCAAAGATGCTACTGCACAACTACGCTCCTCACATTAAGATAAAGACAGTCATTATATATATATATATATATTTTCACTGGGTTTCCTTCAACACCTAGTTGCCCTAAATATCCTTACTTACCTTTCCTCTTCCGTAGTATGTATATATATATATACACACAAACACACACCTATATCAGTGGCGGTCGGTGACCCATTGAGTAAGGCAAGCAGTGGCAAAGTTTTACTTTGTGTAGATGAGCGTTACTAATTGGTCACTTTGCGAGGCTCGCCTCGTCATTCATGTATCTCATTCGGAAATAAGCTACGAGTATAACAAACAACGGTACACCTCGTTTGAAAGAAATTGATTTCTCTCTCTGTTTCCAATAATTGTAATCACTAGAAATATATTAAATTACGCTTCGGAAATATCGTAACCATGCATTTACTTCTATAGCTTCAAGTAATTGTTGGCATTCCGACTTGAACAATGTTTTTTTAGTTGCAACATCTTGATAATTTGAAAACGATTTCACCAATAATTTTTGTTACACAATGCTCATTATCCTCACACATTTTTAGGATTAAAAGTAAATAATGTTTAATAGAAGGAAGTACCGATGTAGCGCACCAAAAATAAACACTTTATAAATCACATGGAGGCCGCAAAACAGCTAAACAAATACATCTCTAAAAATATGTAAAACCAAATTTCCCCGATAGATGGAGACAATGCAGTGTTTTCATGTCACGTTCCGCACCACATAGAAGCATTTCAAATTATGCTTACTTCCCCTTCATTTAGCTGACATAGACCCTCCCCTCTTTTCCCTTCCCCACCAAAGAAGCAAATCTGAAACTGCTTCACGAGGCCCGCTCAGTAAAAATTGAATAATACGAATCGCAATCAACTTAGTAGAAATTCGTTCAAATGATGAAAATGCTAAATATATTTCTATCAGTTATTCTAAGTATTTAAAAAAGTTTAATGCGTCGTTTCACTAGGAAAGCAGTGCTTGCGTCGCTTGCATAGACCGACAGCCCCATATATACATATATGTATATACAGTAGAGCCTCGCTAATCCGAACTAATTGGGACTAAGGCGGCGGAGGGTCGTGCCTCTTTTTCTAACGTTGAGTGTCGCGACTGTGCTATCGTCTTAGCGTACCGATGTGTAATATAATGCAGGGTTTTTCCCAGTGTTTTAAATTACTGTCGCCGTTTTGCCCATCTTGTAGAAATGTACAAATAGCGTAAGCACAGTTCGTGTTAGTTAAAAGATAAGCTGGAATTGCCAAAACGCATTGACAAAGGCGAAAGTGCGACCAAACTAGCCTTGGAGTGACTGGAAAAGGGATAGTACTAAAATTTAACAATTTTGTGTCACTATTAGTGATGAATCTCTCGGAAATCGACACACATCGAAAGTGTCATCATTCAACCAAGTTGATGATGCGTTGTTTTTGTGGTTTACACAAGAAAGGGAAAGAAGAACTCCCGTAAGTGGACCTCTCATTCAAGAGAAAGCTCTCCAGCTGAACACGCTACTTGAAGGCGATGCTAACTTTACCGCTAGTAATGGTTGGTTGGATCGCTGGAAAAAGATATTTGAGTGCGCCAACTGACGAATCTACAACGGAAGTAATCTCAAACACTGAGGGATTGGAAGCGCTGGAACGCGCTCTGCTGTACGAGGAGCAGCACAGTAAAGCCACGCCTACAGATGTGATTTTTATGAAGCGTTGGCTGGGCATTGCAGCCTCTACACGTCATTTAACACTTTATCAGAAGAAAATAACTGATTTTGTAAAAAAAAGGACTAATTTATAAATGTGTAAGTTATAGTACTCCGTCAATTTTCGTCTGAATAAATAAAACTTTTTTATTACTATTTTTTTACATCCTGTTCGGATTAACCGAAATTTCGGATTACCGAGGTTCGGATTAGCGAGGCTCTACTGTATATGGTGTCGGTCGTAGCCTCTTTGGCGGTGACGTCAGAGCACCTCCTGGAATACCTTCTTCTCCCTCACCACCTCTATCACCTCAGCACTGTCACGGAGTTCAACAAACTCCTCCGCCTCTAAGACACGATTCTTTCGGAAAACCAAAAACTCACCTCCGCTTAGATCTAAAAGTACCAAGGCGAGCTTGAAGCCCTAGGTTCCCCCAGATGAATGACAGAGTTGCGCCAAATTTAACTCCGCTTAAGAACATTCGGATTCCTGAGATGTTTCATCAAAACAATAGATGCGAGCACCTCAAAGCAAAATAGTAAATCGTGTCTCAGAAAGATGTGAAATTTTTTAAAAAAATTACGATGCCTACATGACCTAGGGCGAAAGAAAATGATTGCACATACGTGATTACTCCACCACCTCACATGAGGCCCAATGCTTAATGTACGAGGCCCTTACCTCATCACGTTACTGATATAATTACCTGCCGATGAATTCGATAAGATAATGCACAACCTGTTATTTCAGTGAATACCACAATTGTATTATTATCGTGAAAATATAACGATCGGCTGGAATATTACGAAATCCAAGAATATATACAAATTTTCGTTTATTCCGACGCTGGAAAAGCATCAACCTCATCTATACTACCGATCACTATAGACCCTCCTCCTGCTTGAGAATAAGCGTCTCCTGGATGATCTTAAAGATATCATACTAAAAATTATTTTTTTTGCTTTCCTCTTTATTAAGCTTATCCCTCGTTAACTCAATTATAGGGCTCTCTCCGATATATCGAATAATTTCTTAAAGAAACGAATATTCGACTTATAGAAAATCAGAGTTATTGAAGAAAAATAACACGAAGAAGATTTTGTCCTGTAAAATGAAATCACTTCGAGTTACGGAAAATTCGAGTTATAGACGTTCGACTTAAAAGTTCGACTGTATATCCTCTTAATTATTTAAAACAAACTGGGGACACTAGTCGCATATATTATCATCACGTACAAAATTCATATCTTCGGAAATCAAGACTGACATTCCTCCTAATTATTCCCGTATAAGATAATTTATTTCCGAGATTAAACCTTTTATCACCTTCGTGTTCTTTTACGCGATTTAACAAAAACTCAAATCGAGCGGAGGATAAAACCAAGGCTGTAATCGGTAATTTTTTTCTTTAAGGAGATAGTGAAAGTATGTGAAGTTGGAAGAGATGAATATCGAACGAGAGAAAACGCGAAGAGAAACGGGACAATAAATAACCGGTTCCCTATGGGACCGGCGGGAAAATAAATTCAAACCCCTTCGGAGTAGTCCTTTAACTGGCACCCAGCCTTCTCTTGCGGCCGCGCTTAATATTGCGGTAGATCATGCTCTCGCGCCGATATCTTTAAATTCGTACTCCTAGCCAGGCTGGTGGTTTTAAAATTTCAGGGTGAAGTTATCGAACATACAATTATGTACCAGTATCTGATTTAATATAATATAATTTATCTGCATCGGCGGTAACGACTCCCTCGCGTAACTTTTCTTTGTAACTGTTCATCACGAAGCTGCTGACCAGTAAACTTATCGTTTTGTTTTCTAGACACTTTGAACTATAAAAAGTCGGATAAGAATTAGTTGTGTACATCATTCAGAGGTAGATGACGTCATGCTCGAGAGCTTTGACCGTACTTTTGTACACACATGTTACGAGCACCGTAGCATTAATCTAGCTAGGGGTCATTTGCGACAAATAGTTCCACGAAGATTTCTAGAAGTGCGCAAATCATCATCCTTTAGTCAATTACGATTTACATTACGGAATACTAATATTTCACGTTTCAGACGTACACTGTACCCCTTTGGCACTAAAAAATATCGATGAATCGCATTATATCACAAACTTTCTCAAATCCGTACGCTTCTAACGAATACAATAATGCCGCTGGTTTGGTAGTAGCGGGGAGTAAATCTGGATATATTATAGTGTAACCGTAAGCCAAACTGATATTTTTATTTATATGGCTTATATAGTGTGGTTTATGAGAGCAACCTCTATATCTGGACGAATTTTAATCAAAATCCATTCGGCCATTTTTGAATAAATGGACATTTTTAGGAAAATCGGCAAGAATGAACGACCCTCTCTCGTAGAGAGATAAGCTTCATTCCAACAAGGTTTCTATTTCGGGAAATGCCCAATGTAAATACTAGATTTCTACGGATTCTGTTAAACCGTTTAATTCCTACAGCCGCGCACGGCCTATGGATCGACGGAGCTACAGAAAATAAACGCATTTCTTGTATATCTAAAAACGAACGTTATTTTTTATGGTTCACCTTCATACACGTTTAACCGAAGATCTATAAAATCTTAGTTTTGATAAGTCGAACTTTTCCTTTACCTGTATAAAACTACGTCTCGCACATGATGTTAGAACTAAAATTTTTGATGGAGAACTCGCGAACTGTCTAAAACAGGGGTTTTCCAACCTTTCCGAATAGTAGGTATTTCAAATGTTTCCAAGCTTTCGGGCCAGTGAGCAACATTTTAAAATTAGTCCAGCTTATTGACCAGTATGGTGCCGTTTAAAAACGTTAAGAGCTATCAGAAGCCATAATTTTATCACACAAAGCACCATTATCATTGCGATTTTGTACTTTTCCGCGCGACAATAACATTATTTTATGTAACTACGGTTTGTTTTCTTTTCAAAAGAACCGATATATTCAATCTGATTTTATTAGCGAATATTAATTTTTATTTGCACAAGGGTGGCGGGCCTGATAAGAAGAAAAAATGCCGAAGGGTGAGAGCAGAAGATAGGGCGAGAGAAAGTGGAGGGGGGGCGAGGGTGAAGGCGAGGGTGGAACGGAGATGAAAACGAGAGATCAGAGCCAAGGACGAAGTACTAGTGGCATGTAATACTAGAAGACCACATTTATTATTTTTTTCCGAAACGTGTACCGTAACGGTATGGGTGTTTTGCAACGCAAAAAGTTTCATTTGCTCATTGTGTACCATATGAATGGATGGGAACACGATTACTGTTAAGGAGATCTCGCAACGCCACGAAGTTTCTCTACGTCTCTCCGCGACATAATAATAACGAATTTGGTTTCCGTTATACTTATTTTTTTTACCTCCGGCAATTACGTCCGCCGGGGGAAATAACAGAATCCCGCTGAATTGTTATTGGTTATCCAATATTCTGTAATCCAATAGATACTTATCGAGCTTGTGCTACGACAAAGATTCGCAAAATAAATAATTAAAAATCAAATAGAAAAAACCTAATAACCAAGGCATGCCTAATAACCATAATAAGGCTAATGAAAACCAAACGTGTATTTCGTCTACCAGGCAACCTTCATATACGCTATTATCGGTGTATACTACTGATGAAGGCTGCCCGGTAGGCAAAATACGCACATGGTTTTTCATAACCTTTTTATAATTACGTTATACCTAAGTACTTATTTTTCAATTTGTTTTAAGTGCTTGTTTTGTGAACTTATATAATCTGTATGTACTCGTACGTATTTACATAACATACACAGAAGAAAAACTTTTGAAACTTCCAACAGAAAAAAAGAGGACCGTGGCGCTATTATTTTTCGCGTTCTTTGAGATAAATGTCTTCGAAAACTCACGCAGTTACTACGTCACACGAATCCCTCCCCTTCTGTAAATAAAAACAAAACTGCGCAATCGTGGCGAGGTTTTAAAGACTGCTGAGGATGAAGCCGAGCAAGCTAGCAAGCGAGGAACGCGCATTTCTCTCTCATTTTTGCCTCCGCATTCACGGCGAGGCGCTAAATAACAGCTAATCTGCATCGCCAACATGATATGATTGTTCTTCCTTCTCACCAAGGAATTTGCAGATTCGTACAATTTAGCACCAGCCCGCAAAAGTGGATACGTGAAAACGGAAAGGAAGTAGCGAAGAAAAAAGTGATTTTCCAAAGAAATTTCAAGGACTAAGCGATACAATGGAATCAAACCAACAGGAATGAGGAAACCAAGCGTTCAAAAGATTAGGAAGCCCAAATAGGTTTTGCGAAAAAGTTGAAGATCTTCAGTACGAGTCGTGATCGCGTCTTCCAGCAGCGCAAGTCATGATAGTTTGGAGAATATCTTTTATGTATGTATAATAAAGGTTAAAATTTCAAAAAAAAACAATGGCGGATCCAGAGAGAGGGTAAAGAGGGTAATTACTAACCCCCAATATTTCAGGAAACAAAAAAATCAGTAAAATAATAAAAAATTACTTATTGTAGAAATGTTACTTTTTACTGCATATATTTTGTTGCACAAATGTTTCCTTTTTCCGCATCAAAATCTAGTTTTTTGAAGATATTTTCAAATAGTTTATTTGTCATCTTTGGTTACCTCTCCCAAGGCTGGATCATTTACATTTACATTAATACCCTGCGAGCCGCCAGAAGCGTTTGGCAAGGGGTGTCACAGCACCAATGAACTCTAATTCCTCTGTTGGACTGTCTTATCGCGTCTGGTAAAAAAGATCTGTAGTATTTCTCGGTAGAGCGATTGTTTCGACATATTTTCTCGTACACACTGATCTAACATTACGTTCGCTAACACCGATAGATACAACAATCCCGCGTACGTCTTCAACGAAGTCGGAGCTTTTAAACTTTTCGAATAGTTTCCTTTTGTACTCAGCTCTTCTACTCTTCAACGTCTGCCATTTAAGGTCCCTCGAGATCTCTGATACACTCGCATCATACTGATATTCTCCCTTTACAAACCTAGCCGCCCTTGTTAAAAATGGTAGAAGTATTCATCGATGATGCAGACGTGGAGTGACTCGAGTCTCAATTCCCTTTCCATTTGGCACCAACCGAAAAAATCGAATCCTTAAACAACACACATCTCCAAATATTATGTTTCTTCAAGTTCATAACTCCATATTCTACTACCGATGAATCACCACTGACGACGACTTCTTTACAGCAGAAATGCGCCCATGACATTATCTATTTTTTTAAAGACTCTCCGAGAGATGTAGTAGTATTCAAATTGGTTTCAGCCACAGGGGAGCTCGATAACTCTCTCTTGAACGAACACATGCTGTCTACTCACCATTATAAGTGAGAAACGAGATATTTTTGGATAAACTCACTGAAATGATAACGTCCGAGGTATCCGCGGTAACAAAAACTTCCAACTGTTAATAATGAATTACACGTTTTATTTTTCGTGTCCCGAAACAATTTACCGTCTGTTCGGTACGTATTTTTAAATTACGAGACTGCTATGCTTCATTCTTTCATCCGTACACCTGTTTTGTCGGTATCTCAATGTCATCTATTTTTAAAACGCTATCTTTCTTGTAATACCGCGAGCACCGACTTGCGTGTTCGAGAATTTGAATATCCTGCCAGCCATTCCGAGGCATGTTAACATTAAAGTACTTTAATGACGATTGCGGATAAATGTACTGACATGCTTTCCGCAAGAGATCCGGAGATAAAGGCAGGTATAGCTAAGCGAATAAATTCGGCATAAACATGAGCTCTTCGGAGATGCTTCGCCGGAAACAGAAAAAAATTTTAACCAGAGATTCGCGTCGGCCTTGCATGGTGAATGCCATCGAAGCAAGGCGATAAATATGAACCGCTTCGCCGTGTTATTTGGTCAAATAAGAGGCATACACCAGCACTTGCTGTTGCACGCCGAGTACCGCGAAACACGCGATGAGGTCAGAGATTCCGAAGGGTGAATCTGGTTTGCAGGGAACTCGTAGAAAGGTCATCGTTCCGAGCTTCCTCGAAATCGTCACCATAGAGATGACTTTTTCAATCAATTAATGGCAAAAAAATAAGACCAACTGAAAGAGACAAGATTAAAGATCATTTTCTAGCGTTTCAAAATAATTTCGGATTACATATACAAACACACACAGAGATACCTGACGGTCGGAATAACAGCCGTAGGATGTATAGGTTCGAATTCTAAAGAGGGCATGTGTGCTTGTGTTTTTTACTCCAGGTTAAATGCAAGAATATAGCCTATAGATTAAATTCCTTCATAAATAGAGAGGGAACACACACACAAATACTATGAATCTTTCGAGGTAAATGGCAACAAATAACATTAACAAAATGCACAACACCTGAGAAATATGAACCGCGCCAGAAGAGTTCACGGTAACGAAAACACGCGCATCCCATTAATAAGGCGGTAGGAATTTTCTATTTCGGGCTAGGACGTACTTGCAAGAACGGATGCAAAGTAGAAGACCCTTTAATAAGACTTGTCTCGCTCGTTTTAAAGGAGAGGGAGCGAGAAACGGATTAAGAGACGACGCGAGTGGAAGGTAGATAATGTACATCATCTCCGAACGTGTTTTGTAGGCGGCAGTTGGGAGAGATTCCGACCCTTTGACCATGATGACTCACCGCAAGTACAAAACTCCGCGATTTCTCATTCCGGGATAATCTAAAAAAAAAGCTAATACTAACCTTTTTCTCGAGAAAAGTCCTGACAGGTTGTTTTAACAAAATACACCGCGATGTAGGCAATGCCAAATTTATCGCTTAAAATTTTCGAGGGAGATCATGAGCAAAACCTTTGAGAAATGCCGCAAAATATTTAAAACCATAAAAAGTATTGCAAAATAAAAACAAACTAGATACAATTCATTACGACGTTATGGAATGACAAAGACAAATAAGATAGCGTAGGTTTTAAAAATCGCTGGCCTTGGTAAATGGGTGGTTAGCGTGTCTGGCTCCCAATACTAGGGTTCGAACCCTGCTGAGGGCATGGTCGTATATGTTCGTTTTAGTTATTGTTATTGCGCTCACTATATAAGGTGCAGTTTATGAGCTAGTGAAAAATAATTAAAAATTAGCATGTCGCGATCCAGCTTTTGTCCTATAACCGCCACTAGAATTTTAAAAAAGCATTCGTGGGACCGAGTCACGGTTATTGGGCCAACTTTAGTACTACTCCGTAATAAATAACATCCCAATCCACCGATAAAACCATATTCAAAATAAGAAAAATAAACCCGCACGATCTTCGGGACGAAATTTTCACTTTTTTTTACCCACACGCCCACAACCTTCTCGGTCACGCAGGCCAAAAGAAAATTCCATACCCTATCGCTTACGAAACGGACCAATCAACTACTAGATATCCATCACGCTAAAAGGCCAACGCGATAATATCCACTCAGATTCTTCTCGATGAAGGAAACAGCTCGAAAAACAGGATAAATAGGGACACGGGCACGGATAATCGGAAAGTGCCTTGTCCTATTTCCCTCCCAAAAGGAATTTGCCTATATTTATACAACCGGACCTAACAACGATCAATTCCTCCAATTCTCCCGCATCGCCCTCACGTCAGCGTGTGATGGAAGAAGGAAAAAAAGGACAGCTCCCCTACAACCTGGTAAACTCGAATCGAAGACGTGTTCGGAAAGCCTTAAACTACGGCTTGTCGTTTAAAAAAAACACACACACGGGCTTAGTGTATAGAGAGAAGCCAGGACTCAAAGAGGGGAGCAAAAAAACGAGGGGAAACTCGGATCAAAGTCCTTGGTTTATAAAGGAAGAGGATGAGGAAGAAGGAAAGAGACTGTGGAAAAAGGAACCGAAGGAGATCCAGGACCAAGACTTTTAAAGCCCATCGAAGTGGAGCAGCGGATTAGAACGCCTCCTTGCGGAAGAGAATCCAAGCGGTATAAGGGCGTCGAGAAGGAGACGCCTGACCCTCGAAGGAAAGAACCTCAAAAAGGAAGGAATACCGGAGTGCCACAAAGGACACGACTCGGGAAAGCCTTGCTCTGATTAAGAGGCACGAATAAGGTTACCCCCCAAAAAAAAAAAAAGATCGTGTTTTTTCTCCCCTTCGATCGAGAGCGGAAAAAAATGCGATCAAGATGGCGTCGAAGAGGTGGAGGAGGGTGGAAAAACAAAAATGTCAAGTTCGAGATGCGGAGTAAAAATCATTAACCTGAGGCGAAAAGATGGGACGGCTCTGGGAAAGAGTAATTTTAATTGAGAGCGTGTCTTCGAAAAAGGGTTTTAACCGAGTTAACTCCACGTCCTGTCGCAAATCCTGTTAAACGCATGCCTCGACAAAAAAGTTTTCCTCGAAACATTAAGCGCATGTCAACGAAGTTTTCCTAAACAAAAACAAAAAACGGAGGAGAGTTTTGAGGATTAAACAACCGGAAATTCTGAATTCTAAACTCGTAGTTTATTTGGATTAATGACTAAAACTACCTTGCTCATTCACCGATTCACGAACGAATTTAAGTACGGTCACCTTGGCCCAAAGACAATTTTTTCCGATGATTTTTTAACTTCGAAACTGTTTTTTTTTAACAAGTCAATCAAAGAGAAAAAAATATTTCTATTCTATAACTTCCTCACTCAACGCGGTTTCGAACATTTCACAGATTTTCTCTAGCCATCGTACGACGACATAAGAGGATCCTTGAACTTCCACGCACGAGGCTACCACAAACCGCACAAACGACACATTTCCGTAACGAAGATGCCAAATAAATCGAAATTACACAACAAACGGACCGCGTCAAAAGTGGAGCACGACAGAACACCGCGCTAACATGCGAGGCGAGCCGGAAATCGAACGGAAATGATTAAACCCGAGTACAGGAAACGTTGCGCAAGAAACGAAAGAAAAACTTTCTTCTCGAAACTGTTCCAATTCAACCGCGAAGTACCTACCAATAAAATTATTAAAACCGAGACGCCCGGCCGGCCAAAGAAAGTGAAACGACATAACTTATTCCCTTTTTTTTCTTTTTAAGCGCCAAACAATAATTAGAATGAAACGGATTCTAGGGGATTATTTTTCATCCGAAACGTGTATACCCAGTAGAGGAGAAACAAATTCTTCCCTCTGTCCGTTGGTCGGCGACGGTAAAGTGAAGTTTTGATGGGTATAGTTCTCGCCTACGCGTGTGAAAACGGAACGTCTGTGGAAAAGAGAGAGAAGCTGCGTGGAATCATGCCAACTCCGAAACGAGAGGAAAAAAAAAGAAAATGCCTTTCATCAAAAAAGGAGGAATGAAAAGCCGCAGGTAAGCGTGGAATTTTTTTTTCAAGGTGGAAAACTCCCGCGATGCTCCAAAATCGAAGCTGTTGCAGGATACCGAAGAGCCGTGAATTTACAACCGCAGAGATATTACTCGCTGCAAGCATTAAGACGATATTACGCGATATTCTTCACATTTTCCTTAAGATTCTCTAAAATAATATTGCTTAAATAGATTCATCGCCATGGCGAAAAGTCTTACAAAGATAAGCTTTTAAAAATAAAGATAACATCCGCCCTAAAAACAAACGCAGAATAAATCAAGCGAAGAAAAACTTTCGTAGAATTCTATCTTAGGAATTTATCGCACAAACATTTTCGCTCGTATCATAGAAATTCAATATTTCTCTTATTTTATCTGCCAAAAGTTACCATCCAATATATATATAGACACACATCAATACACATATATATATATATATATATACGAAACTGATACATCCTCAAAAGGAAAAGACGAGCGCCTTCATAACCTGTAACCTATTTACCTTTAACTGATCACTGCGTAGCCGCAGTTGATACCAGAATCCTAACAATTCTAACTTTAAAATTGGTGGAATAAAGTGATCTTAAAATCCTACGCAGAAAAATTATTCCCAATCCCAACACACTCGACACATTTCGAATATCGTTATCAATCCTACACAGACGACGATCATACGATAAAGTCACTTCTGTCCGCCGATAACTAACGACACAAATCCAGCCGTCACAACACCACCGTATTGAAGACAGGTTTAACACACGACGGACAACGAACCGAGTAAAACGCAAAACACGCGTCGTAAGATGAAAATAAAAAAGACCCGCGTCAAGGCCTAACAATTTGCAATCTTGTCCCTTAGCCGCGTATATACACGCCATCGTGAGCACGAAAAAAAAATCAAAACACACATTTTTTTAACTTCGCGACACGTGGAGCTATAGGAAAAGATTTCAAATCGTCCGAGCCGAAAAAAATAAATAAAACAAAACGAAATATTTCGCCAATAATGAATATGCCGGACACGACGATCCGACTGCGACCTTCCATCGGTCCCCTTAAAAAGTTTTCGCGTCCTTGGCCGACCTCTTCCGTTATACGAGAGAGCGGACGGCGATGGACGTATTCGGGATCTACGTCGTCCTCACGATTAACAGGTTGGGCAATTTCAAAGGCAGGGAGGGAGACGCCCAAACGGACTAAGGGAGATATTTAATAACGCGTGCGGCTCTTGTCTAATGTGCGCCGTACTAAGGGACGCTAGCGAACTTGAGGAGTGGTACAGGTTTTGAAAGATGGAACGTTCTTTCGGACAGCCCTAAAAAAAGGCGTGAAATTCTTGAGATGAACGTAAAAAATTCTGCTAGACATGCGACGAATGGCGCTAAGAAGAATGTCTTGGGAGCTATATAGAAATTAAAATTAAAATCACTCGGGAAAAGACGCAAAAAAAATCTTAAGTATTAACATCTATACAACTACTACATATGTTTTTCAAAACAATAATTCCGACCAAAACTTAGCTTTTTCCTATTGTCCATTTAAGGCTCTCTGATGGATGGAGGTATATAATTACCCTAATTAACCGCATCTTTGTCGGAAACCATATCTGCAATAAAATATTTTTTTTAACATCCCAATAAGGTCAACTGGAGAGTATGTTCACGTTCATAAAGATCCACCCCGTCTTTACAAATTTATTTTTCAAGTCTATAAATATAGCAGAATATTTAAAAAGAAGTTCTAATAATGTCTTCCGAAGGGTTTCTAATCGTCTTATTTTTAATCGGACCATCTAAATGCAATAATTTCAAACATGAACTTGACTAAATAAATAATCGCTATTATTTCGCGAAAACCAAAACCCATGGAATGTATAACTATTCTACAGTATAGCATGCTTAGAGATGAGGTAATTTAAACTAATAATTCACGGAACACGTCGTCCATGGCGTGGAGCCAAAGGTCTGAATCGCTCACGAAAAGCGACTTAGGAGAACGGATAATTGGAAATACCAATAAGGATTTCGACACAGCGATAGACGGACCGACACAGCCACGGATAGGCAGAGAGCGATAACACAACGTGGCCGTTCGCTGTTTCTCTTGTCCTTGCCGCCGACACGTCCGAGATTATTGACACATTCTCTCTCTTCGAAAAATCAGTCCCGTTAAGTCCATTCGCTCGGCATAATTTTTACCACGAGACGTCTTCGTGACGCGAATTTTTCTAATTTTCGCGCACAAATACAAAAGCGCCACAACTGTTATCCTTTTAATTACTTTCAACAAATACGGCGAAACTGTAACAATTAAAACTCTTGCAAGCATACAAATGTCGTCCGTGATGATGTATTGTTAGGATTTATTTTCATCACATCTACCTGATTCTTAATTAACTAAAGTGACTAATATCTGTCGAGTCCGAATCAGTACAGGTAGCATTTTTTCACCCATAAAAAGCAACAAGTTTGGGAACATAGCGTGGATAAAGAGAAAAAAAATCAATACAAACCTCTTTGGCTAAAAATAGAAGGATCGACTTAAAGATTTAAAAAAAAGACATTTGTACTAGAATTTTAAAAACAACCTATGACTAAAGCATTCAAATGGAACAAAAGCTATAAACTAAATTCATAGGTAACACAACATTTTTTTTTAAAGAAGTAGGCCAGAAAACGAGGGGACAAAACAGAGAGCTAAGCGATCTCGTCATATCGAATTATGTAATGAGAAATAATAGCACTCCTGACTCCTTTCAAAAATTGGTACAGAAGGTGTGTGGTGCTCCCCGGCTGCGAGGGTAGAGGCACCCGAGCTCGGATTTGGCCCTGGGCCTCGAGGTTCGGACTCTTAATCCGAGTTAATGAGGGTCGAGGGGTCTGTTGCGCGGTCAGTTTTGGAGATCGTCCCAGCTATAGTGCGTTTCCCGAAGTCGTACGGGTCAGATTCGCAGTATTCCGTCCGCATTCGGGTTATTTCGCTTAGGCTACGACCCAATGTTGCCACATTTCGAATTTCGCTCACTTCAACAGCAGCTGTGGACGAGTGAAGTTCTGAGAGCAATCGTGTCAACAGCGCTAGTCAAGAATTTTTGAAAGGCGTGGGAAATTTAAGAGCTCTTATTGGCTGACACTTTCTCCCCCTCACCCTACAAGTCTAACCGTAGACACGTCTCACCCGTACGATCTCTGGAAACGCAGTATAGTCGACATAAGCCTGCGCGTAAATCATTACAACATCGTCAACCGCGTTTTAAACGTCAGAAATAAACTATCTACGCCAATACCTTTTTATTAATACGCCAGTTTTAAAACTCGAAAATCATCCCGTGAGAACGGACATGAAGCGGGAATTAAACCGGATCGTTCGATTGAAAAGATAAAGTAAACCGGCACCCACAGATAGAACACGCATAGCACGCAAGACGAGCAACGTTTTCGTTCGCGGATACCCCAAGGTTGCCGATCGCCGAATTTCATCGCGTTCTTTTTTTTTGCACGCGTAAAGAGGAACATTGCCAATGCTACCCATTTCATGACTCCCCATTTAGACTCAAGGCGGTACACGATTTGAAAACGAAAAGTTGCAAACTACTCTCTAATAGTTACGACGATACCTCTCTTCCCTGTGAAGACAAAAAAATCGCCTACGACATGCCGGTTGATTTTTAGGTATAAATTGCGAATAAAATGTTTTTAAATTTTAGTACTGATTCCGTAGACGCTTTCCGAATGAAATTGGTCCTTATAACATGTTTTATTCAATTCGCCCCAGGAACGGAACAAAAGTCTCCCGTTTCTCCCACGGGAAAATTGGTGAAACGGTTAATTTTTGTTTAAAAAACCCGTTGGACGTTAATTCAAATTACTCCGCAATCCTCGAAAGTCGAGTAGCACGAGATCCTTTCGAATAATAGAAAACCCTTATGTTTATAATCTTCTAATGGGGGAGAGCTTATTTTCCCTAAGGAATTTCGGGCGGCTTCCAAGTTTCCGAGCAATGGAAACTGAAAACGATTATTTATAATAACTAGGTGTCCCCTCATCAAGATGCAGATTTTTTTGTCCAAAAAGTTTTTTTTAACTGAAGTGCGGTTTCATAAATATAAATATTTAATATTTTAAACGGTCGCCAGTTTTTTTAAAGATGGCGGATGAAAAAAAATAGTTTTCCTAGGGTCTTCTAGATGATAGAAACAATACGTCGTTTACAGCATTTTTTTCACGATAAACTTCTTGAGATACCGACGGCCAGAAAGACACTTGGAAAATTATATATAATAAAAGATTCTTGATTCTCAGAAAGATATATTACTCCTAGCAAAATAAACTCGAGGCGAGTAATCTACTTCCAAGGCATAAGAAACTGAGAAACCCTCAAAAGCCTTGAAAAGTTTATTCTTATTTCATTCCAGCTTAATCCAGGGTGGTTTAGACGAAATATTCAAAACGTGGGTTAATTAAAAGAAATACTAAAGTTACACCGTCGTTTTAAAAAATTCTTTTGCCTTCGATAAACAGTTGGGTGTTCGATTTACTCGGCGTATGCTTGGGTTCACGAGTAGGGAGGAACTGTGTGTGGAGGAAGTTTAGTCTTTGGGTGGTGCCCAGTATTCTCAAAAATAAAACTGCAAACAAAAGATGCAAAGAAACGAGCAACTTATATTTATCATCTGTAAGCGGAAGGAAAAATCCCCTAGTTTATCTTTTTTTTAACGCGGACTTTGAATATCTGCCAGGCCATCCTATAACAAAGATGTTAACAACACGTACTCGTTAAAACAAGGCTTGTTCTTTAATAACAAATATTCAGATAACGAGGATTGCGAATGGAACGAACGCAGTAGGGTTGGGCATGTGGGTTTCCAGATTGCTTGAGGGGGGACATTTTCTAAGTCCAGAGTGTTATAACCTTAGATAATGGAAAACAACACTATTTTTACAATATGTACATCATGGCGATGTTTGGGAATTTCAGGTCTGGATGAGGATGCCTAAAGAGGAGAGGAACACGTCATTCCTTTCACTATGTAAAGCTAGATTCACGTCACACGGCCCTTTTTCTGAACACCACCGCGTTATAGGAAGGCTGGGTGTATACAAGAAAACAACCGGAGAAATGATGGAACGAGTTTCGCAACCTTGACAAGGTAGAATACGATCCTTCCACGCGGCCAGTTGGATCCGCGGGGGTAAATAAACGCCTTCCCGAGCTATTCGCATCGCGAATCACGCTGAAAACTCCCACACGCTCCTACACAACCGATACACAAACATATCCACCTTTACGGCGCCTAACGCGAACACACACGCCGCCCGAACGCACCCTTTCCATCTTCAAAATTACTTAGGGTACTTACCTATTAACGGGTGACCCAAACAATTTTGTAGTAAATTTTAGTTACTTTCGCTCACCAACGCAACACCAACCCCACCAACCAACTTTAGAATTTACTACGAAATTGTTTGGGTCAACCGTTAATACGTAAGTACCTTATTTAGAATAAACCTACCTATAACAAGCGGTAGTTTCTTTCATGGGAAGGATGCGGAAAAAAAACGTACGTGCCAAAATAACGGAAGCACGTAACGAGTCACGGACACGAGTTAATATGCATAATGGCAAAAGCTAACGAAGATCACAGATGGGAGAATTAAGACACTCTCAAACAAGACAGACCCGGGACGAGGGCAGGAGGAGGCCAAGAGAGTGAGAGGAATATAAAAAAACCACCTCGACATCACCCCACGTCCTTGAAACTCTCGTGGAGTAGCCTGGAAGCTGAACAACGGCTCCAATTATCTGTTTAACGGAACCCGGGCGCAAGGAGCTCTGTACTCGAATTGGAAAGGGAGTGGATTTCGTGATGCAAGACGGCCTCTCTCTTCCTCTCTCTCTCGAATGCATTCAGAAGAAGATAAAACGTGGGAAACCTACGTTAGAGAAGAAAATGACATCTTAAACGCGGTGAAAAAGTCTCCGATTGCGAAAATTTTAACGGAACGCGTTTATAAGTCGCAAAACGCAAAAAATGCTATTTTTTGTAGCATTTTTATCATTTTTTTAACGGCTAAGTTCACCGTTTTCGTTAAAAACTAAAATATACAACCGATCCCGATAAACATAATAAGCGTAAAAATAGCAGATTCCTCATTCTGACTGAAGAAATGGAATTAGTCAATCAACACCTTCAGATCATTGTGAAGCTTTGCCATTTTTTTTCTTAGAGTTATATGCTACAACGAGCGACGATTAATTTCACGATTTTTGCTTTCTAACCGATGACAAGTACATGGCCATCTTCTAGAAAAAGTGATTCGCACAACTGGATTCGAGCTATCGCAGCGCCTATTGTATAACCAAACTGTCATTTCATAATCAGCTGCTTTCACTTGGCAAAAATGGCATTTCCGTTAAAATGGCATTCCGGATCAACGGATTTCCCCCAGTAAGATTATTTTTTTTTATTTAACTACAACAAATGTTCGCCCGCACTCGTTTTTTTTAAACGAATTAATAAAAACATTCATTAAACATACGTGGACATAAATTTCGCGCTTCGTCGAATTTCTCATCGATATAGGAGCGAACAAACCTACGAGCCACACGTTTATTTTCAGGTTCCAAACAGGTTTCGTATCTCACCATTTCAGTGTTAAGTATACAATGTTACGCAAATTACGGTGATTTATTGTTTCGTTTTACTGAGAGCATCTTCACAGGATGTACCAGTTACTACATTGTGGTTACACGGCCAATTTAGCAAAAAAATATTACGAGCAATGACGAGACAAGTGAAAACATGACGCGAATCATTAAACGTCCGAACACATACAAAGGTACATTGAGGCGAAATAATGACTCGCCGGAACACTTTCGCTTTAAATTCGCTGGTTATTGTCATACATATTCATAAGGGATATCTAGGTCATAAAAAGGCTACTGCGCCTAAAATAAATTCGGGACTTATCGATCTATGTAGCTTCACCCCCGTCGATGGAGTGGAACCATATCCATTTCGTAAATGAGGTCAAGAGGTCGACGATTCAAAATGTTTTGGAGTGTTTTGTGCTGCGTATTCCCTTTCATGATCAAAAGACGCTTAAATTTCGCAGGTCAGAATAATTAATAATTATATACTTAACGCGAAGAAAATCGACGAAAGTAAACTTTTCATTTTACGCAAATGAGGCATAGCGTGATTAACACACCAGCTACCGATCATCATAAATGAATTTTAACCAAGGGTTTGTTTACCTTCTTTCACGTAAACGAAGGTAAAAAAATACGAGGATTAATTATCAACTTTAAAGGGAATTTGCCCTTTTAACCAAGTTTTACAAACCCAAAGACATAAAACAGCTTTTTTTCTCTCTTCCCACTAATTACTTCGATATACACACAAACCCCCGTTAAAAATCTGTCGTTTGAAATATATTTATGTGGAATTTACAAAGTTCTTTATTTTCATAATAAAACAGCTCAATACACTTAATTAACAAATATCTGTAATCGCAACATCGATAATACGGCTACCAGATGATCAGACAAAACCAGACGCGCATTTCGCTTAAAAATCGATCTACTGGATTTAGAAAATTAAGCTCGCCAAATCATTTTTTAAATACCGGCTTTTAATTATTTTTATAGTAGGTAATGAATCTCAATATACCAAATTAAAATATCAATCTGAATCATGTTGATATTATTTAAGGTCGGAGAAATCGCTTCGTAAAAAAAAAATATTATACAAAAAATCTTCCTGGTGAAACTTTTCTTTGGCAAACAACAGACGAAGTTATCAACATTAATAATCTAGAAATCCACACCGCGAGCGCGAATAAAACACACGGAACCGATGCGACGAGACGACGCACGTAGACATCGACGAATGTGGAAAATGACATCGACAATTTAAAAACAAATTCATTTAAAAAAATCGGTACAACATACATTGTACAAGCTTTCTCATATACTAATGCGTCGTTTAGTTATCTTTAGAAAATGAAAATCGTATCAGCCGGTTTTCAGAAAATCCAATTTTTGTTAAAGTTGCCCAAGAATAAACTAGCCTTATATTCATTCATTGAGAAAAATGAAATATGCAGTATTATTGCAGACGAATACTCAAGTAACTAAATTTTATCAAAATCGTTCGAGCCGTTTTTGAGAAAATCAAATTATTGTTAAAGTTGCCTAGGATAAACTAGCCTTATATTCATTTTTTGAGAAATATGAGCTATTTGGTATTATTGAAGAAGCAAGCTCAAGTAACTGTACGAAATTTGATCAAACTCGTTAAAGCCATTTTTAAGAAAATGAAATTTTTGTTAAAAATGCGTAGAATAAACTTCCCTTAATTATTGAGCAATGTCAACCAATTCTTCATAGCTTCTGCTCAGCATGACAAAATGCCTAAGTGCGACATTTCATTAATTTTCGCTCTACCGTTTAGGCTCTAGAGCAGTAGTTCTTAACCTCTGGGTCGCGCCCCAAATTTGGGTCGCCAAACCATTTTGAGTGGATCGTCAAAGATTTTCCATTGCTTTCTATATCAATAGATATCATTCCTCCTAACAACCCGCTCAATGCTAATGTCCTAAGAGCTTATTTTCATTTATTTATTAAATTCCTATTAATTTTGTTACTTATTACAATTGAGATATTGGAGGAAATGGGTCGCCGCGACCAGAATTTGGGTCGCAGCCAAAAACGGTTAAGAACCACCGCTCTAGAGCCAATAACAGACAGACAGACTGCATTGCGAAAACCACTTTTTCGGACTCGGCGACACCTAAAACGTATATTTCCGTAAAAATCTCGAGGTCGAATTATTTCGCGATTACAATACTTTCTCAATACTATACTTTGTATATGAGAAAGTAAAAAAGCTCGACTCCCTTCCTATGTTAAACAGAACTCCGAGATGAAAATCCTTTTGATGAATTCCAGCCAGACGATTCCTTTCGCGCTCCATAAAGACACGACCAATCTCCGCTATATAGCAACAATAACCTCAGGGCCGCGAGCCGCCGCCACGGGGGTGAGTGAGATTATCTCTCAGACTGTCACGACTCGCGGGTCGAGACAGATCGTCTTTTTATTTCTGCGCTATATTTCGAACGAAAACGCCCAAAATGGAAAAAAAGAACGGAAAGGGATTAGAAACCTTTACGCCGGTGTAAGCGTGTTAAGGACTTTGGTTAACCTCCTCTAACAGCGGTGGTCCGTACGCATGGACGGACCCTGAATTCTATTTGCTAAAATTTAAATTTCGGAGCCATTTATTTCCCTTCCGGACGAGGAAAGAAGAAAATAAAATACTTAGTAACAATTTCACTTTTTTTAAAATCACTTCAACACGGCCTAGGTTTCATTGCACCGCAGCATCCCGTGGATTTACTCGTTGTTGGCATATTATTTTCTTCTTTTTTCTATATTAATGACTTTTCATCGACCAAAATTGTCCTCGAGTTCGCTACCCTTTAGCGATGCCATCCTGTTTTTGTTATCCTTTACTAATTATAAGTTTGGGGGGTCGATTACGTAATGATTCCATCGTTTCGGGTGGCTGGTAGTGTTTCTGTTCCGCGCTTCGTATCGTAACTGAGCGAATAATTTTTATCGTAAGGCCAACATAACGAAAACGATCGTTTCGTTATGTTTGTCGTTTTTATAACCTTTTAAGGTGCCGTATTTATCGTAGTCGTGTTTCGCGGGCGAATACCCGGGGCGCCGATCTTGCGAGCAAATAAATGTTTGCGAGCAATTTACATAGCGCAACTGGCTATAACTCCGGTGACATCCCTTAAATATTTTTCAGCAGTCGATCATTTTTACGGAGTAATGAATAAACTAACGTCCGAGTTCCAAAATGTCTTCATAAAAATGAAGAGGGAGCTGGAGTGGTGGTCCTCTCACATTCCTATTGTATTAGTCTCTAGTTTTAACAACAAACTCATATTGCATAGCGCCTCATAAGTAATTTCGAAATATATGGTGGGCTGCGTACGATAATTTCAAAATATAACGATATATTGTTGAAACGTAAAACCTAACGATTATAAACGGCATATATATATATATATATATATATAATATATATATATATATATATATATATATATATATATATATATAACACATTCATGAAAGTCTTTAATGTTAAACATTTTAAAACTGCTACGAATACATTTTCAAGTCTCGTCCGAGCTTTTTCTTCAGCCGTATTAAAAAAAAAGAAATACAGCAACGACGGGGCCGCACGAGGTCCGCGGGCCTGATTTTTTAGGCTCATTCCATCAAGCAACTTTTTATGTAGCTGATTATTTTATGTAAGACTGCGACAAAAACGGCGAATATCTCGTTTTAATTTTTTGCACCTAAACCGACGGGAACCAGCCATCAGTGCGGGAAGATCCGACAAGGGTGGAGCCAAAAAAATAAAAGAAAAAAATCCTTCCCGACGGCGAGCTATGAGTTCGATCACGTACGATTACCGGTGAGGTGAAACCGAACTTAAATGCAGAGAGTCCTTCAACGGTCGGGTAAGCGCCGTTTAAATGCACATCCCGTGCTGACCAGCGGCCGTTAGGGGGCGCAATCATTTCGCAACCAAGGTCCGAAGCATTGTCCCTTGGAAGGAAGCCTCCCTCCCTCCCCTCCCACACCACCACGCATCGCGCTTATTGCGTAAGGGAAGAGGAGAAAACGCGTTAAACGTGCTCAGGAAGACGACAACTAGGACCACGTACTTGGAGATTGGGTTACGGGAGCAAAATGGCCGGTGGAGCCACTTTGCATGCCCCCCATTGAGAGAGAGAGAGATGGAAAAAAATACGTATAGGACGAAAACAAAAAAAAAACGAATTCCATTCGTCTACGTCTGGGAAGAAGCGGGTCACTCGTTTTATTTTTACGAACGAATCTCTCTCTTTCGGTATTTCACTTTTTCCGAACAATTTGTCCCCGTTACGGATGGAAGATTTGACGATGTTTTCACTTTTTTATTGCATCTTTTTTACAAGGCTTAATTTAAGTTTTTAAAATAAAATACACCAAAACAATGATTTTTCCGCTTTATTTTCTAAAAAAAAGAGGGAAAACGTGTCAATATTTAGGGCGATTTCATCTGAATTCATATAATATAATAAATACGCCTACACAGACTTCCTTTTACGAAGAGTTGAAAGGTTAAGAGCAAGTTTATTTAACTTGTCACGTTTATACTGCGTAATAAATTAGCAGTGTATGCCTCTAATTTTATATTTTTAAACTTCTAGGTATAAACATATCACCATTGTTTATTGAACAATTTATAAGCCAATGAAACTTCACTTGCCTCGCAAATAAATTTCAATAAGAATACTACGTTTGTTTAAGCGTCATCCGATGTGAAATCATTGATAAATACATTTTTATTTAATGATTCATGGCCACTTAAAAGGAAAAGTATCAATTTGCACGGCCAAAGCGCGTGAAGAAAGAGGAAAGAAGCTTAATTGGGCATAAATAAGTTTTGTCGAAGAAAACATGACGAACCAAACTCGCTTTGGCGATGATTTCAGAAAAACAGGTTGAAAATGGTCCAAAATACCCGTTGACATTGTATGAAGAACATAAATGCGTTAATGACACTGGATACATATAGGCGGCACCTTTATATGTTCCCAGAGAGGAAAATAAACACATCAAATGAATAATTAAGCAGAAAAAACACGAATTTTTCCCAGAATTATTATATTGGACCTCATTATATACATTAAAAACGATTATATACCATTGCTTGGCCCCGTAATAATAGCGATCCAATAGTTGAACCCCGATATCAATAACACAGTGCAATGTTGTAACACGCGACTTTTTTTAAAAGGTTCAATGAATCACAGACGGCAACTACCGACGTGTATTTTTTTTTTACAAGTCCGCTAACCACATCTTTACGCGCAAAAACTTCGACAGCGACGTATACAGAAACTGAACGAGGGGGATTAACCCGAAGCGAACAAGAGACCTTAGGAAACGTTTTTACGCGCCTCCCTTTTTCTCTCTCACCAACACTGGAAGCATTCCCATGACCAACTAGGCCAAACCGCTGCATTCAATGCAGAAAAAAAGACTGGCCCAAGAAAACCTTATTAAGAATTTCTACATATCCCGCTGCATAGTTAAGCACAAGGTAGTCATTTCGCGCGCCTTTAACACCGACGAAATTACACAACTGACGGATTAATACGACGCCGTAGAAGAACAGAATCGAGCTAGAAAAGATTTATAATGTGAAACGATAAGGTTGGTGCATCTGCTGTTTTGCAACGCTAGAGATCGAGAATGTCCCATATATCGTCTGCCTTTGTCAATGGGTTCAAAACTACCCAGCGCGTAGAATGCTCTGCGAAACAGGATGTCGATTGTATTATTGCCTAGATTCGTTAGCTCGTCGAGTTGCCCTTTCGAAACAACACATGACGGAAATTTGCTACATCAAAATACAGTCGAACTTCTATAATTCGAAAGTCTATAACTCGAAATTTCCAGAACTCGAAATGAATTCATTTTTTACAGAAAATATATTTTTCATGTTATTTTTCATCTTTTACTCGAATTTTCTATAAGTCGAATTTTTTTTGTTTCTTTTGAAGTTCGACTCAGAGAAGTACAACTGTAATAGTTCGCAACGTAAACAAACACCGTGGCTTAAAACTGTACTTATTATTTTTCGAAAACAAATTATTGTTAAGCGTAATATTTACCCATAATTGAAGACAGTTTTACATTTTAATGCGCTATTCTTGTGTTTCAACATCAACGACAGTCTTTCATACATAAACGTTACCCATTTAATCTTTAAAGATAAATTTAGACAAAAAAATGATTCGATCATTCGATCGAAGATACTCAAAAATTTATAACACGACGAGTTTCGTCAACATTTATAAAGGAAACTGCGAGAAAAAATTTAATTCCTTTAATGAAAAACTTTCCCCAAATTAGGCCAACGACATCTGATAATTCCCCATTGATAAAGCTTCCACTCGTACTGTTTCAAACGCTGATTTTTCCCAAGCGATTAAAGGGGAACACCTGACACAGATTTTTCAATGTTGATCTCTTCCGAACAGATTAAAAAAAAAAACCTCGACCGGTATTAGTTTTTACTTTTAATACCGAACGCTAACGGAATACAACTGGGACGAAATAATTGGCCATTTTTAATCACGTCAGGTATTAGGTCGGCAAAATTAAATTCTCCCACAAACGCTACCGCGCTGAAACAACAACATAATAACCATCGCCTTTAATATTTAAAAGAAAAAGAAACCCGTCCTGATAATCGGCGATTAATTTTTTTTTTAAATCAAAGCGGGACGCGATCAGACGACAGGAACATCGCCAATCGGCCCTCGCGCGCGCGAACTTCACTTGTGATATATAGCGATTGAAATTATCCCCCCATCCCCACCGGAGATTAGCATTCAAGAGGGGGAAAGAACGCCCAGCAACCACTGCGTCTTCTACAGTAGTAGTAGAGTTGGGAGAATCAAGGCCGGCATCGTCTCTTCCACGCGTCCCACGATCCAACGCTAAAAACCCATCCCATCGGACCTCCGAGGGCATTGCACAACCCGAAAGACCAAAGAGGAAGGCAAGCAAAGACAGGAGAAGTGATTAAGACCTCCTCCCGACCCATAAGGATGGAGTATCTCCAGCAGTGACACATTAAACGAGAGAGGATGAAACTCGTGACGTGCTTTACGTTATACAACTATAAGAACGAATCGTGCCGTCAGACGGTCTCCCTCGGCGCGTTCGAAATGGGAGGGAGGGAGGGAAAAAATATGATTACGTGCAGTGGCAAATGGAGCGGTCTTCTCTCTCTTCCCCTCTTCCCATCTCTACCCAGTTCAAGGACGTGTTACGCCCTCCCCTGAAGGAAAGATTCCCTCACAATTGGAAAGATGGGAGACCTCGAAGAATATAAATATAAAAAAAGGATCCTCTCCGTAGGAATTTCCATCAACCTTCAGAAACCCTCAATTCTCTCGGATCGAAACGATATTTATTATATTTCTGCACGAGTGGCGATATAGGCTGTGCGCGAAGTACAAACCAGTCATGGACGCGAAATGTAAAAAACAATAAAGAAAAAATTTTTGCGAATGATTTGTCGCTCCGGTGATAAAAATCGAAAGAATGCGCACTGAGATGGACGTCGTCGAAGATCGGAACGAAGATGCGATTTCGAAAGTGAAAAAAGAAACAAATGTTTTATCCTCACCGCACGAAATCGCCGGGGCTTGCGAGAGACGAAACTCTTTTTTAACGTGTAGGAATACTTGAAGAGGGCCTTGAAAATTATTTCGCACGTTTACCTTTGCAATAAACGTTCAAATTAAAAGATATCCGATCGTGATGATCCAGCCGAGGAAATGGATGCTAATTCCGAACGAATCGTTAAAAAACAAAATAATGAGAAGAAACTGGTGAAAACAGTTTATCATAAAACATATATAAAAGATAGTGGCACTTTGTCCCTTTGTCCCTCTGTCACGTAATGCTTTTTGAAACTTAATATCTCGCAAACGACTGAACCGAATTTGATGAAATTTTCAGGATAACATTATGATAGGTATAATAACAAAACGTTTTAATGTATCGGTAATATATAAAAGCCTTATTCTGTCCTTTTGTCATTCCCTCTGTCACGCTCTGAAAACCAGAAATATACCTGGCAAGAGGGGACTAAGGTCAGCTTTTGAAGAACAATAGATACTCGCGGCGAGGGTTTCGAACCTTCGCTCGGATCGAACGCAACCCTCTCAGCCTGAGGTATGATTGCAGGTCAAAGAAGACTGCCTCAATTTTATTTCAGAATAATCTATCATCCCCGTCATTTTTGACTGGCACTTTACTAGTATACTAATAAATGTAAGCCTCCCGAAAATTCCAGGTTTCTCCGTTTTTTTTCAAACATCTTAAGCACACATCTGCAAATTTTTACGCATCAATAATTACCGTCATCCATGCTCAATGGATTCTACTTAGAGAAGGAAGCTAGAAAATTTTTTAAAGTCTTCTGATCTTAGGGATAACGAACGACAGCACGAAATTTTCGAAGGATTCGAGCTGAAAAAAATAAACCATTCGAAATCCTCGCAGGAAACAAAAAAAATCGCACCCAATGATGATAGGTTCGTCCAAAAGCAAACAGCGGAAGATGATGATTATCCCCAGAGATATCGCAGATCTTGGAGAAAAGGAAAACCTTTCTCCAAACGGCGTCTACGTGACAGCGCGCGAGAGAAAGTGGTGATAAGGAGACGCTTTAATGGCCGGGAAAAACACGCATTTTTGTAAACGAAAACATGGCGTAAACTTGCCCAATACTTGCGCGACCGAGCACTTCCGCGACGCCAACAGCATCATCTTTTATTACTACGAATCGACTTTTGGTGCATTTCACCATTTCTGCACGAGAGAGGATCAACGCAAGACCTTTTTTTTTAAGGTCCAACTTTCGTCTCGCGATACGACACGAGACACGACCATCCACACGCACTCGCGTTACGGTCACGCGCGTTTCCAAATCCGTTCGTCATCCAAAAATTGCCGCATCACAAAGTGATCAACTCAATCTTTACCTTTTCTTGCGGAAAATATTTTACCCCGTGATTCTCCGTATAAAAACAAATAACAATTAAGCCGACAAATTTTGGGCGGAACATGCAACCAATTTTTTTCCGTTAATTGCGTAACGAACAAATTATTTTGCACGTGCCACCAGGAAGCCTATACTTGACCTATACTTCCCAACATAATAGTCTAAACCAATAACTTCGTCCTATCATGCCTTGTGGCATTTCCCTTCGAAAAGTCCATCTAGTGTAATTTTAAACGAAAACCGGTCCGAAGCCATTAAATAGTTTGAAACAAACGCAAAAAACTCCAAAACCCATCATTTAACCTTGGGTTCTACTCCCGCGTTCGCGGGAGATTTTGGAACATTAGGGCAGTGGTTTCATTCCCAGCACTTAAGCGGGGGCTCGATAACCCCCCAAGGTCGGCAATGTTAATCATACAAAAATTCATGCCGCCTGTTACCAAGGAACACGGACGATTTCTTCCGAAATACACTCTTGGCTTTATTATGTCCTAGTATTTGGATTATGGCCTAGTTTAAGGTGTTAGTACAACACACATTTACACGTTAAAATTTTCCTCCAAAGTCTTGCCTAATTTTTAAAGACAAAATGGGAGAGCTTTGTAATTAGGTGCACGCCCTTAAAAGAAACGAAAAATAGAGCGAGCTTCCCGAAAAACCAGGTTCGCCGACCGAACATAATAACCGCGTGCGATTATATAAAAGCGAATTTAGCAACACAAATAGAAACGTTTCGTATTCTTACCCAAAACATAACGTGGAGATAATTAACTCATTTAGACGAAGGTCTCAAATTCGGGGCAATTAAAATACGCCGTTTCGGCGCGATTCTTTTGTTCTTTTTTTCGGATCGGAACGTGTCACGACGACGTCAGCAAGAAAGATGACATTCTTTAGACAAGGCGTCTTAAGTTTTGAGATCGTACCTCGAACATATCTTACTTCAAAACGCAACGGTATACGTACAATTTCTGCACAATGTAGGGGTGCAGAATATAAGCCATGGGCTAGATTCCTAATTTTTTTAAAATCTACCCCCAACACTAAGCCATCGGCTACATTCCTAATTTTTTTTTAATCTACCCCCAACACTAAGGCATTTATATATATTTCAGCTTCATAATCGGTTTGAAAATGTTAGACCAACACATCTCTATCAATCTAATGGTAAAGCGGACAGGATCACCGGATTTAAAATGTATTAAGGGGTACACTATACTATTTTCTTAAATGCTTTAAGGGTTACGCGACCCTTAAAAATGTGGGAGCTTCATTTTATGACGAAATAAGAAAAAGTGCGTTTTATTTACTGAGATTTATTCAGAAATGTTACGCTTAAAATTCTTTAAAACCTTCGTAATATAATTATATGATAATAAGTAATTTATCCAATAATTAATTCAAAAATATTAAATTTCCATCTAAAACCATTTGCTCAGAATCTTAATTTCAATAATTTGAAGGCACCCCCTGACACCCACCGATTTCTCCAACTCCAACTGACAGCGTAATAAATGACGTCATAGCTCACATACACCCTGAAAATTTCAGCCTTATATCTCTTACCGTTCACCTGCTATTTTGATTAAATCGACTGCACAGACAGTGAAAACATTAAAAAATAAAACGCGTTAAAAATGCTCTCAGCAAATAAAGGTTAAAAAAAAAGCCCTGCAACTAACCGAATGCTGATGAGCTCGACTAAAAAACTTTCCTTAATTCATGCCTAACGACCATTTTTCCTCTTTTTATTCCAAGGTACATGGAAAGAGTTGGAGGATACCGCGACCATCTCTCTGGTGGAAGTCTAGACCGAGCAGCGACAGACGTGACGCTGAGGTCGGAGTAGAAGACAACACCGGAAGATACAAAACGCACAGAGAGAGCGTGAGCTCCGGACATTATCAAACTGGTGGCAGCTCTAATCCTGGATACGCAGCCTCCAACGCTTCGACAGCCTCCTCGGCTTCCTCAAACATCACGCCGGTGAGTTACCAGTTGGTGCGAGGGCGGATGCCTCCGAACGGAACCTCCTCAGTGGTCTTCCTTCGACTAATCCAATGCGCGAAAATTTCGATTTAAAACGTTACCCAATTGAATGAGCATGAGGTCGATATTATTGGGAAAATATGCGAGAGAATAATATTGGGAAACTACAGAGTAATTAGGTCACGTCGTTGCCACTGTTACTTTTAACGGAAAATCCTACAAGCAATGACCACAAGATAGAATGCATAAGAAATATTTGCGAATCGCTAAATTAATTGTATGCCTCTTAGCCGGGTAACCTTGTGAGACGTCACAAAACAAGTATACATAAAAATTAGAACGCCTACCGGTGCGTGAAAAATTCAATTATACGCCATCAATAGTCCAATTTCAACGATTTACCTACTTTTCGGCCAGAAAAATATAATAATTAATTCCAAATTACTGCAAAGTATCTTCAAATTCCTTTTGCTACATACACCGCAGCCATCATAATTCAATAGCTACTAATACAGCCTTTTTGCCTCAAAATAAACACGCTTCGAGCAGAATACAAGAAAAATAGCATTTTATATAACATAACAAAGAGAATTCCAAATAATTACAACTTACAATACGTCCAATCCAAAGGATACCAATATATGTATAATAATAACGTTATGTTATGGGACTATATGATTTTTATAATAAAGTTTTTATGCATAAGCTCTTCATCTAGAAAAACTTAATGTTTGTTTTTCGTAGGGATTAACTAAGTAGGCGGTATTTTTCTCATAAGTAGGAAAGCGTGTTTCGTGTAAATACAAGCTTGGGAATTTTGACGGTTTTAGGAGTACAATCTTTTCGATTCAATTCCTACCCCTAGGGAGGTTCCCAAACAAAATTTTCTACTTGGCAATGCCGCTTCATTACTGGCCGTGCTCTTACTTAAAGTGTAATAAGCATAATTATGCAATACATCAGCGAGGGTGGTGCTACGGCTCCGGGCGCACAAGGGAAGAGGCGATTCGACAGTGTTTATCAATATTTCGAAAAACTTGCTTTTGGACTTATATTTCATATAAATGGTAATAAATGTAATATTCATTTGGCACAACAATGACTACAACCATCCTTCATTTATCACTGCACATGCTTTCCTGAAAAATACCATGTCAAGCGAAACCGTGCTTAGTTGGGTAGGTTTTCCTATAGGAATACACGCGATTACATATGAGCGCCGTCTTGAGCTAAACACTCAACAATTTATATATTCAGAATTGCTTCCTTATTCCTTTCTTTCCAAGAACCTGGGCCGAACTGAAACATTTTTATGCTTTTTAATGTTCGAAGACCAATTCAAAACCGTGCTAACCCGAGATTCATGGCTCTGCAATTCGGCATAGTCCCCCAAAAGTAAAACGGAGCTAAACCGAAAAAGCGTAAAGTGAATCCGTGCCATTAGAGATAAGAGCATTTACATAATTCTCGAAGTTATCAGCGACGTTTCTCGATGTTTTATAGCTACGACACTACTTGTATGAGGAATATAATTGTCCTGGGATACCAAAAAAATCGACATTAATTCGGTAGATTTTCGCGCATAATTGTTTTTAATCGCTCCGATTTCCAGGTGGGTTCGCTTCACTCCCCACTCGTGAGAGGTCCAAACACGAGGCCAGCCTGGATACCGACGGCTCTTCCCTCACTTGTGTTGGACGGAGGACTGAAGAAAAACGAACAGGAAGGAACGACGGTAGCGGGACTCGACGCCCTCCCAAAGAACGACGAAGATACCGTCTCCATCGCGTCGTCGACGCACTTCACCGTGGTCGGCGTCGGAGGATACGGGGGCGGTGGAAGGCGGAGGGGGGGCGATTGGGGTCTCAAGGCGGGGAAGATAACAGCCCTAGTGCTATCGATGTCACTGCTCATCTTAGTGGGAATACTGGCGGCTATCTTATTCCTCGAACGTGAGTGTTTGCGGCAGAAAAAAATATATAACATTTCGAAAGCTTTTATCACAGACAATCTTTTCGTTGTTAAAATTTAACTGCATGCTCCAATCATCAACCAAGCCCATATAATATTAAATTTCGAATAAAACGTAAACTCGAGTCTAATTCGAGCAAAACGTTTTTTTCAGAATACAATTATCTTCTCCGAATGTAGATATCGCGTACAAATTGGATAGCATACAATATAACATGGCCTATAACTAATACTTAAATAATGATCTACTATCATTAAAAATAAAAACGGTGTTATAGACTGTATTTTTCAAAAACAGTTCTAGTATAAACTAAATCACCGAACAGAAGTTAAAATATAGCATTTTAATGGAGCATTGGTATCTAAGCATTAGAAAAATGTCAATACTGCTACCAGATGGTTCAGAAAAATATTTTTCATCATACATGCTCCATGCAAGACTAAGTAAAATAAAATACAATAAATTGCATTTGATTGATAAAACCAATATCAGTATACAGTGGCAGATGTGAACTTTAGCCGCACAAAACAATTTAGTTTGGCCGCTGCTGATTTATACTTAAAACCCATCTAATTATTTTTTTCCAAAGAGAAATGTATATCAAAATTAACATTACATTTACTGTAGATTTGAAATATAAAAAGTGCTACAAAAATGTTCGTTTGAAAGTAAAAATTACAAAATTTTGGCACACTCAAAAATCAGGCCACCTCAAAACCATGGCCTCATTTGGCCTTATTTCAGGTCTGCCACATTCAGTACTTCAATGCAGTAAATATTTCACAACACCCATTAATTTTATGCATTTTTCTCTTTTCAGTTAGAGCAAGAAGTATGAAGGGGCACATCATGTCTACTTAAGAAGTTACCTTTTTGGATATGAATAAATATAACTTATCTAGAAATTAAACTTAAGCTTATCATATGGACAGTCCATCTTGTAACCACATGCTATGGAAACAAGAACCATATTGAGTGGAGAGTAGATTCTTTATAATAATATTATTATTTTAAATATGTGATAAGATATGAATTGTTCATCCAAAGAAAATGGCTGTGAGGTATACTTGAAGTATGACTCCTTGTGTTTTACTTTAATTGTAGCTACTGCTTCTAATGATAAGTTAGCAAATCATAATTTGCAGAAATTGTCATTTCAAGTCAATATAATTTTCTCTCTAATAATTTTTTATGTTAATCAAAGAAATTGAATAAATGAATTTTTAATTATGAGATTTTCCTTTGCTTCATAAGGCCTAAACAAACCAAGAAACATGGTATTTAAAAACATAATAATACAATGTTACTTCCATGACATCACTAAACTGGTTGCAATAAAAGTTGGATAGATGGCAGCATCATGCAATAAAGCTGATGGGTTGCCATTTCTCAGACTTTCACTGAGTGACCTCAATATCTTGCATGCAAAATTACTTAATGTTATGCATTGGAATTCTGAGTCATAAACAATTCTTCCACTTTTCAAATCAACAATCTGATTGCTTCATTACACAGAAATAACTGTTTTACTTTGTTGAAAAAAACTGAAATTGCAACTTAAAGTCTATAATTTTTGAAATGCATGGAAATAAATTTCATAAAATATTTAACTCAATACTACGCATTTGTCAGATTATATAAGCATTATATGATCAGTTTGATAAGAATTAGTTATAGAGAACAATTCTTTTAATAACATCTTACAAGCATTGTAGAAACTGAAAAAACTCTGAAGGAGTCTATTAGAAAAGTCTCACCTTTCTATTTATTAACCTAGCAAATGAGCTTTTCACTATTTTTCCTATGAATTATATAGATGACTCTCATTGATCTTAAATGGAGCAATGCCAGCCATCTACTCCACAAAAGATAACAGAAAATAACTCAATGTGTTTACTATGTAAATAATCCATGACCTCGAGATCACACGTAATTTTAATAAAAATGCAGGCTAGGTTTATGAAACAAGTCAATAGCTTCTAGAATCTATAATGATCTTCATTTGATAAGCCATATGCCAAGCTCACAGATTCAATTTTAAAATGGTTCTGCAGCTACAGAGCCTAACCAACATTCCATAAAATGGAATTGGAGATGCGCAGTTTTTTAGTAATGAAAGGAAATTTAATGTAACACGTGGCTAGATACACAAAATATGAAAGCACAGAGCCTAAGACATCTAAAAATGAAAAAGTAAGAAATAGCACAGTTACGAAACACATGGGAAATTTGTGGCATGTTAAGTCAGCATATATAAAAGAATAAAAATAGAATAACCCCTCCTGTAACAAAATGAGCTATTGACAAAATTCAGTACAGAAACTAATTCTGTTTCAAGATTTAATTGTCCCAAAAATATTTTAATAAACATGTCCACAAAGAAACCATAGCTCCAGTAGTTCTGAGAATGAGGATTCATGAAGATAAGGGGAGGGAAATCATAGCTGGAGAACAATGAAAAAGCATGAAGGTAGTTAAAAGTGACTTTCTGTTAACTGTGTGTACAGATCTTTAAGTAACACTTTAGCACGGAATAAATTCTACAAGTTCATCAACAGCCTGTTTAACAGCACTTTCTACCAGTAAAAGGTGGGTTCAGCAATGGGATCCCCCATTACCCTAATTTTCCAATTATAATATATACCCATGTTTTCACAATCACAATGTGAAATTTGTCTTAATACCATGTATAATATGCACCTATTTTTTTGTAAAAAGATCATTGCAATTTTTCACTTGGTTACTAGCGGCATCAAGACAGTTCTTACCCTGCTGTTAAGGAAGATATGGGCAAAAGGGTTTACGATATAAACATGACTTTAAAAAGTGTTGTCTCACAAATGCCATAGATGGTTCTGAAGATGAGATTGAATGTTAAGAATTTACACTTGTATTCTTTAACCTCGTGCCCCTTGCTAAGCACAGTCCTCAGTCAGTTCAAGATGGCCTCTAGCTCTCGTGCATTGAGTGACATGATATTTTGGATGAAATAAGTGAAAGTAACTTTTGCAATGACTCTGAAGAATAGAAAAGATACAAGTAATGACCATACATTAGAATCTGAGGGAGAATTATTCTAGCCTAAGTGAGTTATCCACAGAAAAAGTGAGTGTCCGACATCTGGGTTATTGACAATGCGAACCCTCCTCAGCCCTTTCCATGTGATTTGGTTGGGAAACAACTAGATAGAGGGATGATGTAAATGATCCATTGCAATACTTCGAGATCTATGACTCAATACCTTTAAGTAAGGGAATAAATGACATTTCTTGATTCTCTTAGCTATTGAGTTAGTCGTGCAGACGCATTTACCATGAACGGAGCATACTTTTTTGAGACTTCGCTGTGAGTGTTATATCAGAACAAGAGTTAATGCCAATGAAAAAATCAATATGGACAATAGATTGAAGTTATAACAGTTTTCTTAAAGTAAATTTCATGCTGAATCTGATTATGCATGTATAAACATTCTGAAAAATCTGTAAATACCTTTAAAAGTTTAAAAATATTTTAAATCTTTTTTGTAATTTGCGTATATCTTACTTCCTTATACATATAACATTATATTTCGGCTTCCATTGAATAAAAATGGACAAATTTTTTATGTGACTCCCATAATGATTACTAATAATGACAAAGTAACTTAAAAGCAAATTAAAATTATGAACTGCCTTTTAAAAAAATAACAATCGTAACATTTATCTAAAATTTTCAGTTGAGACATGAAAAAGATGACCTGCGGGAAACTTTTTCCTTATTCTGTTTGGAGGGATACATTCAATGAATTACATATTCAGAATAGTTTAAATATATCTTTGAAAAAGATTCCATGTCAATAACTTCTTTAGTTTTCATAATATTGATGAATAAATGAAAGCGCAGACACGCCATAGATAGGTAAGCAATCGGTGTGCCATCAATTCTCCCCAGCAAAGAGTTTGCACTTAATTTCAGATAGTATACATGTTATAGTTTTAAAATATCATATTTTGTGTAAATTCTTAAAAAATTTCATAAAAATCCAATAAAAAGGTGAAAAGTTACAAGTTTTTATATAATTTTTGCAATTTTTGCACCTGTATTTCCAGTTTTAAAATAACCCCTTTGGGCATGAGGGGTTAATAATAGGTCGAGTCAGGGGTGGATCCACGGGGGGGGGGGGGGGGGGGGGGCATGGGGGTGATCACCCCCTCCTTAGATAAACCCATTGCACTCCACTGGGTGCTTTCTTAAATTCATTCCGTGCAAAAATCCTCAATTATACGCTGCAGATTAGGTCTGTACAGCAAGGGAAAGAAGGACTCTGATAGGGGTAGGAGTTTTTAAAATATAGGGCAGTTGGCAGGGGCGGATTCGCTAGGTGGAGGAGCGATTGCCCCCCCCCCCCCCCTTGAGAAGTTTCTGGATCTGCCCCTGGGTCGACTAAATAGCGGATACTTTTCTTTAGTGTGTTGGCATGGTATATTTCAATTTTTCTGAATGCATTTAAAATCTGGGCAAATTTCCCTCCTAAAACTATGGAATACGTTCACTTATAGTGGGTCAGGTCCCAGAAAAAATTTAGTCCATGCATGCCTAGCTATGCCACTGATGGTGATGCCATTTATGCATTCAATGAGGATGGACTGACCGAAGGTACACCCCTTGGGTCACCCCTGATGATGACAGAGAACATAAGATTGGCGACAAACTATTTGAGAACAGTGGGGACAGTGATAAAGAATTCATGGGCTTTAATGATGGCAACAGCTATCAATGATTATTATTAATTTTGATTAAAAGGTATTTTAAAGCAATACTATCATATTGCAATGACAAGTGTGATTTATTAGCAAAAATGTATCTGAAAATATCAATTATTTACCGAATGGAAAGAGTTGCGTGCGTTTGTTACTATGTATAATACGCACCCTAACTTTTTCAAATTTTCATGAAAAAATGCATATCATATACAGAAAGTTATGGTAGTTGCCATATGTATGGGCAACTTTAAAGACAAAATTTTTAGCTTGGGGAACTACAACCTAAAATACAACCACAACTGCTTCAAGTACGTGGATTGCATCTTTATGTGCATGGAAAGGATTGTATCAATTACTCATCCCCAAGTGATGCTCCCACACAATGGCATTGCCTCAGATTTTTGGGGCATTTCAGTCAGAATCTAGTTAAGATTTCTAAAGAGACAAATTTAAAATGTCCTTCAATGCATGTGTCAAACATAAAAACTTAAAACATTACAGGAAAAAGATTCCTAAAATGGACAGAAGCAGGGTTTATAAAATTTCATTTGATCGTTGCAATGTTGTATACATTGGGCAAACTGGTAGAAGCTTTAAAATTAGAAATAAGTAGATTACTGGAACATGTTAAGGCTTTAGACAAATCACCAGCTCACAAATAGCTAAGCACCTAATTAACTTCAATCACTATTGTAGTTTCAATCAAGACACACTACATTTTTCAAGAAAAGTTGCAAAAACTGATTTGCTTGGACAGTTTGAAATTTTAAAATGTAACAGAAATCACACTGCAAATATGCTGAAAAAAGTGTTTCCTGCCTATTCCCCAATACTTAAGAGCTGCAGCAAACAACCTTACCACCAAATCCTTCTCAATCCTAATCTCCCCCTTTTTAGAGGTATTTAAAAAAAATCCTATGCATTAAGTAAATCTGTCTGTCTGGCACGCTAACTCTTCCTAACCGAAATCAGATATACTTCATTTTTTTGTCAAGCGATTCATAATTCTGTTTGTTGTTCAAGTTTTCTATTTGTCCATCTGCCTGTCTAATGTCCTAACTCTCACAAAACAAAAGTAGCTAGAGACTACATTTTTTTGCCAATCGATTCAGTATTGTCTCATTTTCTTGTGGGCATTCTAGTTATAACATTATTTCAGAATACCGTATATATCCGAGTATAGGTTGAGTTTTCAAGAACAAATTATTAGCAAAAAACTCAGGGGTCGACTTATACACGAGTAATATTAGTGATAGGTTAAAACGCATTATGTTATTTGCCTTATGGTTGTTATAATTTGATGGAATTTAAACTATTGTTGTATTTAAACTGTATTGATAACTATCAAATATTTAAATATCGATGTATACAAAAGAATCAAGTTAACATATAATTTGGTAATCTATGATGCTTCACAAATAATTAAGCAATTTTCATTAATGTAACCTTCCGTAGCGTGACAGTGGCAAGACATAACTGGCAGCAAGAAAGGTGCAACATGTAAACTCTGTAATATATAAACATAGAAACACCACATCTGTGATTGGCCAAGAGGCACCAGCCACCTATAAGCATCACAGATTAACTTAGTATCGCCAAAGTATATATGGAATAAAATTATTTAAATTGGTTAAAAAAAATTTATTCTCACTAAAAACGATGTGATTAATTTTATTATTTTCATAAACTAGAATTATTTTTGTGAACTATAATTACCTTGGCAAACTATAATTGACGTTGTTACGTTTCTCTTTCTTTAACTGCTAAACTGTTCTCCTTTACAAAAATTAGTTTCTGACTGAGCGCCGGCACATCATGAGTCATCCAATTTATTACAAAGGTGTATATGTACATTGTAACAACTTTTGATTTTACGCAGTGCCACTGCAGGAGACAATGCAATACTTCACTTCTACATGATGTCCCACAGTAAATTTGATATTCAAAAAATTATAGAGATGCAACAAATTGTCTTTTTGGGTTCTTCACATAGAACTAAATGGATCAACACATAGTGAATACAAAAATTTCATTCTACTACACCTGAAAAACTGGGGTCGACTTATACATGAGATATTTAAGAAAACAAAAATATTTATTAAAAAAAATTGCTATCAACTTATATGAGTATATACGGTACTCACACCAACACAAATAAATTTCAACATTCTGTATTAATTTTTTATTTATATTAACAATATTACGAGCAAGATATGCTCCATAATTAGATTATTTGCTGACTACTGCATAATTTATAGAGCAATTAGGGACAATAACGACTGTGCAGCTCTACAAAATGACTTAAATATGTTATCTTCCTGGATAACGCAAAATAAACTGAAAGTTAATACTACTAAGTGCTGTGTGGTAAATTTCAAGAAAAGGGGCATTACATACGGTTATAACATAGGGGGGAGTATTTTAGAAACAGAGAAAAATACTAAATATTTGGGATTAACATTCTCGAAAGATTTTAAATGGAACACTCATATACAAAGAATGGTAGCCAAAGCTCACAAACAACTCAACTTTGTAAGAAGAACGCTTAGAAATAGCAATAGAAAAGTGAAAGAGAAGGCATATTTTTCACTAGTGAGACCAATGCTCGAATATGGGTCTAATATATGGGACCCATACCAGCAAGGATTAGTGGACAAAATAGAAATGATGCAGAGAAAGGCTGCAAGGTTCGTGCTAGGAAGATACGGCAGGAAGGATAGTGTGACAGCAATGTTAGGGGAGCTAAAGTGAGAAAACCTCAAGGAGCGAAGGAAACAAAAAAAGGTTAGCTGAAATTTACAAAAATGCCAGTGGAAAAACTAACTGCGGTGAAATGAGAGAGAAACTGCTCGTTCCAAGCTACTTAGGAAGGACCGATCATAAGAATAAAATAAGGACGTTACCCCAAAAATCAGAAATCAGTAAAAACTCATTTCTAAACAGAGGGATCACTGAATGGAACAGTTTGCCTGAGGGAGTTTTTGAGCCTTATCCAAAAACAACGACGGCATTTATAAGTAAAGTTAGGGGCATAACATAGAAATTCTATATTGTATTGTAACTGTATACAATGAAGGGATAAGTGTAAGTTGTATCTTATAAATGTATTTGTATTCTACTTCTACTTGATTGTACTGTTACCACCGGGCATGTTGCACACCTGTAATGCATTATTGATAATAATAATAATAATTAACAAATTCTCTGACTCTCTGCTTCAACTCTTTCCTTACTTGTCTCCCTTCGCCTTATCTTCTCACCCTGTTCGTTCTTATCCAGTTTATTAGTAGAGGTCGTTAGTCATTGTTGACTTCAACTGCAATCCATCCTCCTATCATTGGCTCCTCCTTTCACTAACCACTGTAGCCCTAAACTTTTCCTGGTCTTTTATCTCCTCCACCTCCTCCTTCACCTTGGTCAATATAAAGCATGTGCTTTGGTGATAAACTCACCTGATGATGACACCAAGTATTGACACTTGGATTGTGGATTTGTTAATAAGAAAAGTGTGATATGTAAGAGCTATTTATTTCCTTTAGTTTATTACTAACAGAGTTAGATTGCTCATATAAAAAGGTAGGTTATACTGCGCTTTTACTAAATATTGGGTTACTGTACAAATAAGACAGAGAACAGAGATAACAGAATTATATTACATTATATCATCCTTCCGTTTCCTGAACATATCATTTTAAAAATAAATTAGCGAATTAAACAATCCTGATCAGGGTCTGATTCCATTACAAAACATGCTCTACAGTTCCACTCCCAAAGTAATAGTGCTAGGTATGTAGCTGATACACCATACCAGTGGTTCCCAAACTGAGAGGCGTGAGAGAGTTCCAGGAGGGGGGCGAAGCCATGAGAGAAAATAAATTCTTAATGTCAAATTCAGCTGAAATAGTTTAAACATATTTTTTAATCTTTCCAATATGTACCAGACACATAGGTAAAATAATTACTCCAGACTCAGAAGGAAGTGATGTTTATGGAACGTGTAAAATATCGCTTTCTGCATAAAGAATGAACACTAAGGATCGAATTATCATCAAAATAAGAGTTTGTTTAGTACTTGAAAGGGTGACTAAGTGGAGGCCCAGTTCATAAGAATGCTTCTCGATTTCGTTTCTCCCTCTTCGTAAAGTGACGATTACATGATTCATACCTGTGTTCATCTCGTGTTCTTTTTTCCTTTCTTTTTTATTGTCACGTGGTATTAGGATCTTTCTTGATCAGTCTCATTTAGTTGTCGGCCAGTGCCTGACTTGTGTGGCAAAAAATTGGTTTTACTGCAAATGTATTGAGCTAGTTACTTAAACTAGGAAAACCTGTCAATATTTTTCCTATAAAATACTTTTTATTTGAAGGTTTTATCATTATTAGTTTCCAAGACATGATCATTTACTCAAAAAGAAACAAGGCATTTAAATATCCCAAATAAATCTGGCCGACAGCCCCTACAGTGGAAATTAAAATCCGTCCGATAAAGGTTAAGTTGGGATGAAAGAAATTGGTCCACAAAGGTTTAACATTAGCTGAAGGGGGCTCTGAAAGGTATTTCACCAAAGGAGCTAAAATGCATTGGGCTAATCCTGATTAATGTAATTTCACATGTTCAAAATCAAGGCTGTAGCACTAGAGTACTAAATGCTCCACTTACCTCTAATTCAGTAAGTGTTTGTGTCCATCTGTAGTTGGGTAAATCACAGCCATTTCCAGAATTTGGCTTTATCTTCCCTTTCTCCTTGGGATCATCCTCTTCGTCCTCCTCTACCTTGGGCTTGTCACCATCTTCCTTTTTGTCTTCAATCGGTTCCTTTTCCTAAATTTCAAGAGAAAACAAGTAATAATGAGTTGAAAATTACAAAATTATCGTGGCACCTAGTAGGTTTATCAAGTCAGACCAGTCAACTTTTGGATTGTAGAAGTATTTATTAAAAACTATGACATGGTTTAATATTCTTCCAAGCAGCCTTAAATACTAATAGTTTTTTCATTAGAAACCTTTTTGTGAATGTAAAATAAAATTTATAGTTATAAAACTGACAATGCCATGCTGTTTTCCCATCTGCTACGATCATAGCAAAACCGGTCATGTTTTATTAAAAACCGATTTTAGTGAAAGATACAAAGTTTTTTTATTCTGTTTATGAGTAAATTCCACAAAGCTGAGCCTTGTTTCAATAATGAGAGGAGAAATCCTCTTCGTAAATGTCAGCTTTGTATACATAAATGTAATCTAAATCCAACATATTATTGAAATTTCAAACAAATCTATTAAAAACAGAAATCAAAGATAAGGACCAGCCACCATAGTATACAAGTAAAATATATCAATATAATTTTTTTATGGTATAAGCTGTTTCATAAAAGCTTCAGCATGCATGATTGTTATTTAGAGAATATTTCCTCTCTGTGAAATTTTGCATCTTGCTAATCAAGCAGTGCAAAAATTAGACAAACAATTTGAGCAATTGCTTTACATTCCAATCAACGTATGTAGAATTAAGCTAAATACATGCAACTCCTGGTTATCTGCATGCAGATTATCTGCTTTGCGGGTTACTCATGGCAATCATTCAAAGTCCATTTATCCTTTAAAATGAAATTCTGAGAAATAGGGCTGCTAGAGGTTTTCAAGAAGGAAAAAGTGTATGAATTTAGCATTCTGATATAATCCACAAGCAAAATTCATTCATATCCACTGCTTATTGAAGTTCAAAAATTAAAAACATTACCTTGTCATCAAATAAAGCATCTGTTAAAACATTTATCACTCTTGGGCAAAGTTAGAATACAAATAAACAACCTTCAATGTTTCAATCTACACCATGCAGGTTGGCAACCTGAAGTTTGCATGCATTTGACTAGGGAAGTTTTCTCCATGAAGTGATTTGAGAGTTAAGTCAGAATAGCAGACAGTGCTTTCCTTCTTTAAGACATTCTCAATGTAGCATATCTCACAAGAGCAAGAATGGCAATGAAGTGTTAGCAGGTGATGTTGACAACTAAAGGCAAACTAGAAATAATATGTGAACTTATTTAGGCCCATCCCAACCTATGCTACTGTATGTACAGATGTTTCACCATTTTGATGTGCAGTGTTCTGTTTGGTAGTTAGAAGTATTCTAAATCCCAAAAAGGTCCAACTCACTGATATTAAAGTGTAAGTAAGACAATGCATGTCACAGCCATATTTAAATAACTTTTGGATTATCTGGAGTTTTCAACGTTCTGAACTACTGTTCCACCATTAATATGGATAAACAGGAGTCACCTGTATTGTGGCAAAAGTGGCATATCTCTTTGGACATTGAGATTTTACTGATTTTGAAAAGCTTCAATAATAACAGACAAATCATGTTACTGATGTTTTCATTCACAAACCCTGCTAATTTAAGTAATCCCGATGAAATATTGTATAAACTAGCGACCTATGGGCATCTAACGTTTAGACAAAATAAAAATCAGATTAAAAATAGTTAAATATTTAATATTTAAAAAATCATGAAATTACATCTGTAATAACAATGTTTTTCATTTTGTCTTCTTTGCTGGACAGTATTCTTAGGCGATCCTGTCGTCGTACTCTTGATAAACCGACCTAAAGTTGCCCATGGGCAAATATTTCATTTTTGAGCAACAGTCCTACATAGTCAAAAGTTTGCCCCTGACTGTTATTTATTGTCATTGCAAATGACAGTGTTATAGGAAATTGTCTTCATTTCATTTCGAACGGTAATTTTTGGTAGCAACACTGAATTTCCCTTGTTGCTACCAGTCGCAATTTTACATTCAATTGTGTTTTATCCTAACTTTTTAACTATTAGGCGGGTTCCATTACAAAGTCCTCTTTTTACATTGATATTTATTAGTAGCATTACCATAGCTCCAACTCTTAATCTTAATTTATGCGGCGGCATTCCTTGTGGTGTGAGTGAATTTAAAAACTCAACTGGAAAATTTGCCTTTACTTCTTCATTACAATTAAGTAATTAAATTAAAACATAAATACTCCTTAACCATATAAAGTGAGAATATTTAGAGACAAAATAAACAATAAAAAAGGGTAAACAAAAAAAAACGGGTAAGGAAGGAATCAATGGCAAGAAAAACAAAAGTAACACTTACAGGTTAACGGGTGAAGAAAAGCTCGCAGGTGGCCTGGTGTCACACGTTCATGCACTCATATCCTTCCCCAAAGGCCACCATCAGAGGGAAATGTGGAAAAAACATTCCACATTTCCCTCTGATGATGGCCGCATCGTGTCCGAAATACGTATTAGTGTCCCTTGAATAATTAGAGATTCCCGGTTTTGCTAGAGTGTGTATAAATGAGTTTTCTAAAACATTGGTTTCTTTAGGAGTGAATGTGTACTAGGTTTTCCATTCTTTTATTTCCTTTTGTTGTTTGAGTGCGTGTTTGAGTGATTGATCTCCTGAGGGAAAAAGTTTTTTTTTTTCTTTGGGGAAGGATATGAGTGCATGAACGTGTGACACCAGGCCACCTGCGAGGTTTTCTTCTCCCGTTAATCTGTAAGTGTTACTTTTGTTTTTCTTTCCATTGATTCCTTCCTTACCCATTTTTTAACCCTTTTTTATCATTTATTTTGTCTCTAAATATTCTCACTTTGTACAGTTAAGGAGTATTTATGTTTTAATTTAATTAATTCATCTCGCCGTAGTCTCCGACCTTCTTTAATTACAATTAACTAACTCGTCTGCACTTATATGTTTCATTATTTATTTCTAAGTAATCAGCATTTGTAGGTGCTAATATAACTTTTCCGTATAGTTCTTCTTCTTTACCTTTTTCGATTTTCTTTCCGAATATTTACCACTGCTTTTACATTCCATTGGTAACTCTATGTAACCAACAGAATCCTTTTGAATACTTCCATTTCCTATTTTTAACAAATAATCAGTCCAATTGCTACTATTATTACTATCAGTTTCAACTCTCATATTTTCAGTCAACGTAAAGTTTAAATTCTTTTCATAATTTAGACATTTATGCATTACTCAGCTAAATTAACTTTTGTTTATTTACTGGTTGTAGATAGAAATGTAGTAATGTTAACATACACACATATATACATATATCATAAGCACTTTATATAATAGATTTGCAGAAGACCATTAACACAAAATAGACTATGAATGAATACATCAGATTTTGAAATAAAAATAGGATCAAAGGATATCAAATGAAGTTTCTAAACAAAAGCCAATGAGGAAGGAGTTGCAAATTATCTAAGTTTAAATAAAGGGATTAGCATTTACTAATAGATCAAGTTTTCTATAAGAGGAATGTTAGAAGTGCTGAATCACAGACTCGCCAGAAGCTGTAGATATTGATGATATCACCAATAATATTTGAACAATATTTATGTAATACAAATCTCTTTTATTTTAAGACTTTCTCATGTAAAACTTGCTGGTATTGGAAATGTTCCTGACAAACTGCTAAATTTTCAAAACCTTTCTGTAATAATTATAGTACGTTTGCAAAAACGACAATTACAAATTAATACAGGCTTCAAAAATATGGTATATGTATTATGTGGTGCTAGTACCAGATACGAAAACAATGGGAAAGTAGTAAAATAAAGCTAATAACTAATATATAAAGATGTTTTTCAAACAAAATCAGTACTGACAGGATCTGGATTTATTTCAATGGTATAAAGATTGATTCACATAATTAATTATAGGCTGCAATACTATTGCATCATACTGGTACCTCATGCAAATCATTTTAAAATTGTTTCATTGTAAAATGAAATGTATTCTTTAGGCTCAGATTTTTTATAACGAAAGTGACACTCAGGAAACTGTCTTCAAGTCTAATTGAGAGAATAAGTTTTGCAAAAAAAAAAAAGTAAAATGTCAACAAATACAGCATAGAAACTTTTACATTAAAAAGATAATACTTTTGATATCATTACACTATGTATATACGTGGGATATTCATATCTGAACTGGACTTTATTTTGTGAAAAATCATATAGTTGAGACAGTTGCTTTTATGACATGCATTATTGGTGTGATATATATTCTATGAAACAAGTTGTTTGTTAGCCATGGAAAAACACCAGTCAGAAACAAGATAGCAGCCATTGCATTAAATTCTAAGTAAGGATAGTGAGAAAGGACTTGAAATTCATAAGAGGCTTCAAAGGCAGCATGCTCTTCTGTGCTCAAATGGTGCAAGTCATTCAAGAAGGGTAACAGATGCATGGAGAGCCAAGGACAAAGCAAGGCCAGCAACTGCAGTCAATCACATGAGTTTATGAGCTCATATGGAGCAAAGGAAGAATAATGATATGTGAATTAGCATTATAAATTCAGTGTTGGCAGTTAGCAGGTGGATTTCCTGGAATAAGGCATACAATTAATGCTGTTTACTACTGCAATGTTCTCAGACACTCCCCGAAACCAGCTCTAAGGAAGAAGCAATCAGGTCCTCTGTCCAGAGGTGTTTGTTTATTCAACAGCAACACCTGCCCTCATATGACTAATCTGAGAATGAACTGGGATGATATTTTCTTCCCCATCCTCCTTATAGTCCTAATTTGACACCTTGTGACTTTCATCTGTTTGTGAAGGGGCACATAGGAGGCAAGAAATTCAGGTAGAATGACAAAGTGGTGTCGTTCTATGAAACCCTAAAACAAAACCTCCTAGAACACTGGAACAAGTGAATTCTGATAGAGGGAGAGTTCCTTGAGAAGTGGCCATAATATAACTCTAATATGTCAACTTTGTATGGAGCAGAAACATAGACGCTTAGGAAAAATGGTAAAAAATACAGGCATCCCTCATATAATGACACTTTGCACAATAACATTTCACGGTTAGGAGGCCATAACATTAAGGCCCTTTTTTGCACTTAGGACATGTATACTTTCGCGGTTAGGATGCTGGAGAAAAACTTCGCACCTATCATTCCCAATACAAACTCTCCCCCAGGGGGCAATTCTAAACATAGCAGTAAAAACCCCGGGGGATTTCCCTTATTCTTCCTCTTACAAAGGATGCTTACATACTGACACTTGAAAAACATGTTTTAAAAAAAATTTAAACACTTCAAATGGTCGGTGACTCATGGAGACCACAGCTCGAAATTGGAGTGTAAGGCCTAGGAAGATCATATGACCACCACCCGTCATAAGAGGTGATGTTTATCTTTCCAAATCACCCAGGGCATTGAAAGGAATTTCAATTAGAAACTTGCAAATCACCTGGATGGCCAACAAGAAAGCTTGAACCATCCAAACAGTGTTTGAATAGTGGTTCAACAATCATTTTTGCCCAGCAGTAACTAATTATTGTGCTGCTAACAATCTGGATAATAAAGCATTGCTAATTTTGGATAATGCTCCAAGACACCCTCTCACTCTTGCTGACCAGAAAGACAATGTGAAAGTTTTATTTCTGCCACCAAATATGACCAGTTTGTTACAGCCCATGGACCAAGGGGTGATTGCTTCCTTCAAAGCCTACTACCATAGAAGGACTTTTGCCGAGGCAATCAGGGCAAAGAAGGTGAGGGTGCTCCATCACTTAGGGAATTCTGGAGGGAATACAACATAAAAAAGGCAACACAGCATTGCAGCAGCTTGGAGTGAGGTCAAATCTAGCAACATGAATGGTGTGTGGAAGAGGTTATGGCCAGAATGTGTGAATGATACCAAGGTCTTGGATGAACCTGTTCAATAAATCTCAAAGGAAATTATAGAAATGGGTCAAAAAATTGGCCTTGATGATTTAGAGGTTGATGATGTTCAAGAGCTCTTTGCATCCCACACCGAAGAGTTCTCCATTCAAGACTTGAAGGATATGGAAGATCAAAGGACTCTCTCTGGGAAGGTTGATGGCTAAGAAAATGAGGATTACTGTACTGTACATCTACTGCATGTAATACTATGCTATCAGTATTTCCTGAACTTTACCGCATAAATTTTCCTTTGTGAATTTACAGTCCAATAACCTTCAGCAAGGTACCAGTTAATCCAACATAACATTGTTCATACGGGTTTTTAATATTCGCATAACGACAATTCTCATAAGGACACTTTTTCATGGAACGAATTAACATCGTTATGCGAGGGATTGCTGTACTTGGAAAGCTTCGAAATGTGGATATGGAGAAGAATGCTGAAGATAAAATGGACAGATAAGATGAAAAATAAGTAAGTACTAAGAAGAATAGGAGAGAAGAGAATGATTATACAGACTATTGGAAAGAAGAAAGCGAACTGGATTGGACATTACCTGAGGAAAGAGAGCATGATTAAAGACGTGTTAGAAGGAAAACTGGATGAAAAATGAGAAAGAGGTAGGAAAAGGTTTCAGCTGATAGATGACTTGAAAGGGAAAGAGAACTATCAAGACATGAAGACGACTGCAGAAAATAGGAGTATGTGGAAAACCATGTTTAACCATGAATAATCACGGACCTGTCAACGGACAGACTACCTATGATGATGATGATATATATATATATATATATGGCTAATCTGCGGTACAGCAAAATTACATTTTTGTATTATTGAAATTGTCATTGTGCACAGCTATTATGCAACAAATTGTGCTGGTAGTCATCAAAACAACCTCTGCCTTGAAATCTGAAGGAGAGCAAATATGTACTTCATTTGAAAAGGAATTGTTACTTGGAAGCTCAACTATGAACAGATCACAAAAAATTTAAGTTTTCTTCCATGTTAGTTTTTTAAGGATGGCCTGAGATTTGGGTCATAAAAATGCAGAAAATAAAACATTTCCTAAAGTTGCAGCAGACAAAATTGAATGCAACAATAAATAACACTATATGAACAACCTAAGCTTGTAGATGTACTCTTCATGTGTAAAAGGATTGACACTAAGGTACTTGTCAGTTATCCCGGACCACTTTCAATTCGTCGTAATTTAATATATTTTATATGTCAATATCTGTAAACAGAGTAACAATTAACGGGGAGCCCAAATTAAAATCATTTAAACAATATTAAATTATTAAAGAAAGGTACTGTTGCTAACCCATGACTGATTGGCCCATCTCTACATTTACAAACCCAATCTCCGGACAACGTGGAGGGTTTCTTTGGTTCTGAGCAAGGCGAAAGGCACGGTAGCACCCGGAGACGACTACCCGTTAAAACAAAGCGAGCCGAAGGCTCGTCAATATATCCTTTCAATGTTATATCCTCTTGACTGTTGCATGTCAAATTGAGAGGATATATCAACTAGCCTTCGGCTCGCTTTGTTGTAATGGGTAGTCGTCTCCAGGCACCACCGCACCCTTCACCTCGCCCGGTACCAAAGAAACCCTCCACGTTGACCGGAGATTGGGTTTGTAAATGTCGAGACCGGCCAAAGATTGGGTTTGTAAATGTTGAGACCGGCCAATCAGTCATGGGTTAGCAACAGAAATATGTCTAAAAATTATTTTCAAAAAGTGGTCTGGGATAACAAACAAGTACCGACATTAATAGTATTATATTTCCCAAACTTATTAATTGGTTAGTTAAATAATGTCTATTGCAGGGATAGCAATTACCAATGTTTTTAAATGAAATTTAATTGGATTGGACAACATATTGAGTTCAAAATATTGCAATGTTTAACAGACAAATTACTTAATTCACTCTTCTAAAACTTCATTACATTGCTTTTAGGAATCAAAAAATGTTCTGCTAAAATATTTATTTTAATCTCTTTCCTGATTTGCCTGTATCACATACGTGCAGTGTTGTCTGTATTTTGATATGCCGTTTTTCCCAGATTATAATTTCTCGTGGATTTTTTGCATTATAGCATTGACAATACCGTAATATTATAACTAAATATTTATTTCATCATCATTTTAATATAAAAATAGCAATTGAAATTACATTTTTGGCCAAAATGTTAAATGACTGTTAAGAGGAAAATTAATTATTCAAGCAATCTCCAGTAAAACATGAATTTGTGAATATTTTAATTTGATTATTCAACAAAAAACATTCAAACCTGAATGGAAATACAATTTTAATGTATCTTATTATTTCCCTAAACTATCACTATTTAGCTTACAAGTGTAATATAATTTACTAATAAATCTTAAACCGTCTTCTCTTTTACTTCGTATTTAGGATAATTTATCTTACTACTATATTTTTTTCCTTTTAGCGTTCTCGACCATAAATGCTCAACTCGAATTCAAAGAAATCTATTTTTTGATACTCACTTCGTCGATTTCCTTCTGCAGTTTCTCTGCTTCTTCGTCTGTAATCTCTACAATGCTCGATTCCAACTTTTTCTCCTCTTCCTCTTTTTTCCGCTTGGCTTTTTCTTTCTTCTTTCTTTCCTGTTCTTCCATTTCTATTTTCTTTTCGTTGTGCTTTGTAATAGCCAAACTTTGATACTTCTTAAATTTATCCATGACCAGCTATTGAAAAAATATGAAGCAAAAATATTTAACCCTAACGAAAGGATAATGAAAAACAAAACTACATGCAAATATATTGAAATTTACTTTCAACGCAGCTCCTTCTTGAGCGCCAGTGTAAAAGTCGGTCTTCCGAGCCAAGAAACTGAAGATGGTGTCCAAGAGCTGTCATATAAATACGGCCACGTTAGAAAAACAAGTTATAAATCATTTCAAAATTAACTAATGTATTCAATAATATTATTTTTACCTCTTGAACACCACCCTCATGCTGCTGGGCCATGGCCAGCAACATTCCATCGAATTGCTCTGGATCTATCTCAGTCATTGTTACACCGATTAATACTCAAAGCGCCTATACCGAAATTCCTCTCGAGACCTCGTGTTATCGTTATTCAATTTTTCAAACTATTTTAGTATTCTCGGTTACCAATAGAGAGCAGTATCACTGCTTTCGTCTAATGTCGTTTGAAAAGTTGGCGGTGGATAAGGTAAATAACAATTAGAATATTGTTATTTATATGATATAATTTACGTAATGTGGAATAATTTATAAAATATTAAAATACCTTTAATTTGAAAATAGAAAATCGTTGTCAAAAACTCTTCGAAGTTTTATTTATGCGTTTAAATTATGTTGTGTCAAACAGAGTGTTTGGAAATTTACTGCCGTTTCATTGTCAGTTATAAAACTCGAGAAATATAGTTGTTTTTTTCTAAAAATATTCTATTAAAATATTTTGGAGATCTGTTTAATATCACAGACGTTACAGAAGAATATTTGGTACTGGTAAAAATGTGAGATTAAACTAAACTTGTAGAGAAACAGCCCTTGCCATTATTTATTTGTAAAACTTTAAGAGGATTTATATTTGAAGGTTATTTATTTTGGAAGGTTAAATTTGTAATAATATATCAGGTGGCTTGACATTTCTATAGAAAAAGTTATATGTAGGTCGATCCTGACGGACCGAAGAAAGTGCAGGTAACAAGGCATCCAATTAATACTTTGTCAACTCATTTGCATGAATGGGAATCGCACGGGATGGTAATTTTTGCATATCATACATACTGAAGCGGTCTGGTGCCTCGCCCACGGAAGCTTCGGTGAGTACATAGTTAATCTTGCTACTTGAATTTTAACTACGAAGGATTTTATAGACATTTACCGAATTATATTAGTACGAACTGCAAAAATTTGCATCGCGGTTGATCTGCTTTGCAGAGGCGTAAGTATGGCATGGCAAGGCATTGCCTTGGGGTGGGGGCCTCAAGAAGGCAAAATAATTATTGTAATATGAATTAAATCGAAAACGTTGTATTTTTTAATTTCTAAAATGTAAAATAAAAATTTTAACTATATGCATAAATATTTAATTCTGTTATGGGGTCCTCATTTTCATTATTTGCCTTGAAGCCCCAAAACTGAAGTTTCGCCTCTACTGCTATGGTACAGATAGCGAATGAAAGCTAAAACAAATAAACTGTAAATTTCTTCATTTTTCCTAGTGAAAATGAAACCATTTTTATTTTTTAGATATCATGGAAAGTAATTTTTCAGATATTTACAAATATTAATGATAATGTTTTTCCAAAATCATCTTTCTGCAGCTTCTGAAATTAGCTGTCGCCTTATATTCGAAGTCTCCATGTAGTCATTCAATGTCATAAAAAATGTTTCAAGACAATGCCATTATTCATCCTCAAACATGGGTTTGCAAATGATTAGAATATGATGGTTTTCCATAGAAAAATCTAATGTGGCCAACATATGACTTTCTCCATATTTGGGTATAGATATTTAAATTATTATGAATAGCATTATAAGGCAAAATTATTATTTCGTATCGTAAAAGAATACACTCGTCCTTATTGCCATAAATTATATTTTGAATATGTTTACAGAATTCACCGCAAGATGGTGGCGCTGTATACTGAAAATGTATGAGTAAATTATTTATCTACTAAATGGAAGGTTCTTCGAAAATTAGTCTCCAAAAGATTACCAATAACGACATTTTTAAGGAGATATTTGATGGAAACCAAAAAAACTGATTATTTATAAATAATTCCCAAACAATAACTGCTATGGAAAATTGTTTCAGACGAAAGTTGTAGGAAATTACATTCTCTATAACCTTTGCATAGAATTGTATATAAAACAATAATGTTTTAACGGAGGTATCTCGTCAAAACCGAATCGGGTTTCGAATAAACCTCGACTTCCTGTTAACCGGTATTGTCCAAAAACTAATCAGCTCTTCGTGCTCATACCTAAGTGTTATCTATGAAATTTGGTAACGATATGGCAAGTACTTTTCGAGTTAGAGCGACCACAATCACATACACACAGACATCATTCCGAAAATAGTCTAAACGTATTCTAGGGACCTCAAAACATGTATTTCCGTTGAAATCTCGAAGTCGATTTTTTTCATGAAAACAATACTTTCACTATACTACGTATATGGAGAAAATAACAATATTGGCACATGTGGATAATTTTTAAAATATATAATATTTATGAAGTTTGTTTATCTTTTCAGATATCAAATAACAGTTTATTTATAGTTACGTTTTTTATTTCTTTTCATAAAGCATGGGTGTCCAGATATGGAAGCTCATGTAGCCTTATAGTAGCCAGAAAAAATCTTGAATGGCCACACTAGAAAGCGGGGTTTGTAGGATTTGTTTGCTAAAACAGTTATTAATTTTCATGTTATTTTTTTATATTGCATATTCTTTAAAAGTTTTTTCAGAGTATTTTTAATTCATTTAATTCAAATTACAATTTTTTATTTTCTTCTTTATAATACATATTTCTTTAATAAAGTTTAATTTTTTACAAAGTATTTTAAATATATTTAATTCAACAGATCATCGACTTGTAAATCCTTTAATTTTGTGGATGATAATCTGAGCTGATGGGTCAGATTTTCATCAGTCAAATTATACCGGTATCCATTTTTTAAAAATTTCATTTGGGTGAAAAGTTGTTCGTAAAGGTAAGTACTTCCAAAAAGTGATGTCTTTTTTAAGGCATGGTCTCTGAGACCTGGATATTTTTCTCGAATGGTATAAATATTATGAAAATTTTCTTGTTTTTCTTTAGAAGCACAATGGGCTTCAATGTCAGATTGCAATTCAATAAGCTCAAGTTGCAAATGATCTGGTGCAGAATCATAGTCCGCAATAAATGGGTTTGATTCAATTTCATTTTTAGAGGTACTGAAAAGCATTCTTTGAACTCTTGAATTAAAATATCGATATCCCGTGCAAATCTTTTAGTATCCTTCTTGGTTAATCATCATCATAGGTAGTCTGTCCATTGACAGGTCCATGATTATTCATGGTTAAACTTGGTTCTCCATATACTCTTATTTTCCTCAGTTTTCTTCATGTCTTGATAGCTCTTTCCCTTTCAAGTCGTCTACCAGCTGAAACCTTTTCCTACCTTTCTCTTTTTCCATCCAGTTTTCCTTCTAGCACTTCTTTAATCATGCACTCTCTCCTCAGGTAATGCCCAATCCAGTTCGCCTTCCTCTTTCTGATAGTCTGTATAACCATTCGCTTCTCTCCTATTCTTCTTAGTACTTCCTCGTTTTTCACCCTGTCTTTTATCTTCAGCATTCATCTCCATGTCCACATTTCGAAGTTTTCCAGGTATTTAATATCATTTTTCCTTAGCATCCACGTTTCTACCCATATTAAGCTATATTCCATACATAGCATTTTATCAACTTCTGCAGATATCCTTTATATTCCCCGTTAGTAGGAGTTTCTTCTGAAAGCGGCTTTTGCTTTCGTTATTCTAGTCCTGATTTCATCGGTACATTTTGCTTCTGTCGTTATGATGCTTCCAAGGTATTTATAATCTGAAACTTGTTCTAATGGCTTTCCTCCAATGCTTATGTTCAAATTTTCTTCTTCTTTACTTGATATTCACATAACCTTGGATTTTTCTGTATTAATTTCCATATCGTATTTTATACCTATTATCACTAGTCTATTTATCATTTTCTGGAGTAACTTTTCCTTTCTTACTATAAGTACTTGATCATCTGCGTATTTCACTGTTCTTATAATCCTTCCTCCGATTTTGAAATCTCCCGTGCCTTCTAATGCATCCTGCATTAGCATCTATCCATATATATTAAATAGAATTGGCGATAGACAACAGCCCTGTCTTACTCCTCTACCGATATGTACTCCGCTGGTGTCTGCATTCTCCAACCTTACCTTAACAACTTGGTTCACATGTAGATTCCTGATCTGTCTCCTGTCTTTCCCGTGTACACCTATATCCTTTAATATCCTCATCAGCAGTACCCAATTTACTCGTATCAAAGGCCTTCTGCCAGTCAACGAAACATACGCAGCAAACTTGGCTGTACTCTATTGCTCTTTCTGATATGATTCTTACTACACCGATAGCATCTCTGGTTCCTCATACATTTCTGAAGCCGAATTGATCTTTCACTAGAATTTCTTCGGCCTTTTTCTGTAGTCTTTTATTAAGAATCCTTGTGATGATCTTTGAAGTGTGTGACAGTAGGGATATAGTTCTATAGTCTTTACACTGCATTGCCTTCGGCTTCTTCTTTAGAGGGATAATTGTTACATCTAAGAAATCCTGAGGCCACTCTCCCGAGTTGTAAATCTTGTTAATTAGTTTCGTAATCACTTTTAGTCCTTCTAATCCCATGACTTTAAGTACCTCTGCCAGTATTCCATCGCTGCCTGTAGCTTTTCCTTTCTTTAGTTCCAGTATTGTCTTTTCTACTTCGCTTTTCATAATACTTGGTTCCAAGTTGTCTTCTTCAATGTAATCCTCTTCTTCTAGTTCGATTTGTACTGATCCTACCTGCTTGTTGTATAGTTCCTTAATGTATTCTTCCCATACCTGTTCTACATCCTTTGGTTCTGCGACTATTTTTCCATTTGTATTAATAATTCCTTTACCACGAATTCCATTAGGCTTCTTATCTTCTAACTCCAGTGCCCTAGCATACATCATATCGTACCGTCCTAACTTCTCCATCTGTTGTATTTCCTCACATTTTTTTTTCATCCAAATTTCCCTAGCTTTATCTGTTACCCTTCTCAACTCATTGTTTATGCGTCTATAGTTGGCTCTACCTTCTTCACTATTATCATTTTTCCATTTTCTTCTCCCATCCATTTTCTCCAGTATTTCCGTAGTGATCCATGGTTTTCTGATTTCCTTCTCTTGTTTCCCAATCTCTTTATTCAAGGTTTCTTTGATGCTGGCTTTCACTTCCTCCCATTCTAAATCCACGGTCTTCAGTTTGCTTTCCAAATTTCTAAGGCGATCTTCCAACTTCGTGCTGAATGCATCTTTCTTTTCTTTCAGTTTTTCTAGGTCCCAAGTCTGTCTATCTCTTCTCGTTCTCCTTATTTATTTAAGCTTTGTAGTTACACCGACTATTAGAAGGATGTGATTTGAATCAATGTCTGTTCCTGGTAATGTCTTAGCATTTTTGTGCTGTTCCTGAATCTTTGTTTTACTAGGATGTAATCTACTTGGCATCTCATTCTATCTCCTGGGCTTTTCCATGTGTACATCCCTCGTTTATGGTTTCTGAACCATGTATTAGTCACTACTAGGTCGTTATTAACACAGAATTCTACCAGATTTTCTCCTCCTCAGTTTCTTTTCCCAAGTCCGTATTGACCAACAACATTTTCTTCTTGTCCTTCACCAACTATGCTCTTCCAATCTCCCATTATTATGCAGTTACCTTTCCTCTTCCGTCTTCTTCGTAAATCTCATTAATTAGTTCATACATCTCAAATTCTTCTTCATGAATGGACGTTGGCATATATACCTGGATTATCAACATGTCCACTGGGACTGCTTTTAGCTTTATTGCCATCAACCTATCCTCCGTTGCTGTTATTTTTGTCATGCTCTTCATCATATCTTTCCTAAGTACCACAGCTACTCCCCTTGCCCCACAATTTCCTCCGGAGTAAACTACCATAAGTTCTTCCAGATCGAACTGTCCTTCTCCTCCCCATCTAGATTCGCTCAGCCCTATGATATCAATCCTATTTCTTCTCATTTCTTCATTCAGGTTCTCTAGCTTTCTTGCCTTCCTCATGGTTTTTTTCATTCCAAGTACCTAAGCGTAAGTTACCTTCGACAAATGCTTTCCTCAAGGCAGCCCCCGCCCGGAGATCCAATTGGGGGACAATTTTACCTCCGGAATATTTTACCTTGAGAGAATTCATATTGTCCAACCATATAATCATTACTAGGGAATTTTAATGTGGTAGTTTCCCTCTTGCTTTCCACATCGCAGTACTGTAGCCATTTAAATCGCCTACAGCTCTATTGGATATAGACCCAGCCAACATAATTTGTTTTTCGCTCTATACCATGCTGACAGTACTGCCGCCTACTGTCAGGCACCGATGATAGTTTTTATGTGAAAAACCTCCATTCGCGGATATCGAACACCAGAACGTTGTAATGGAAAGCCGACACGCTAACCACTACACCACCAGTGCAAAGTAACATATACACATACATATATACGTACATACTAACACCATCATCTCCGATATTTATATATTCCGACTCTTATTTAGTTACCTTTGAGTTCTTAGATTGACAATATCTTAAATTATTTCTATTAAATAATAATATTTCAGTAACTTTAATAATTTGTGCTTTTAATCATTTCAAATATAGATAGGAAGCGTAGAAAGTATAGTAATGTAATACATTTACATGTAAAATGTGTTAAGTCACAAATAAATTCCACTATATATGGAAATTAAATTATTTTTTATATTTAGTATTATTAAAAAGGAAACGTTAAATTAAAGCATCATTGAAGATTTGGCGTAACTTATGATGACGTTATATGCAAGTACACATCGTTAAATCAAAAAAAATTATTAAATCCGCGACGGTTTCGAAATGCAGAATTTTGCATCCCACATCCAATGCGCTAACCATTACACCAACAGGAGCGGAAGTCCTATCGGCGCAGTTTAAACTTCCGGTTATGTTGGGGTAATGGTTAGCGTATCGGACGTCGAACGCGAAGTTCAGGGGTCCAAATATCAAGATAATTTTTATACATTTTTTTTCGCTATAAATGTATATATTTATCTAGAATATCTAGAGTCTTTTCTTAATTAGCTTTGAGTGTATAAAGTGACATTTTCAGTGAAATTTTTATCTTTAGAATATTAATTTTCATTAAGCAATGTCTGTTATAAACAATGTAATTTGATGATTTACTGATTAAGTCATTGGCAACCTATACACAGGGCCGCCGAGAACCAGCACGGGCCCTGTGGCAAATACGATTGCCGGGCCCCTTTTCTCTGTTTTAAGTTCAAAAAGGGAACGTGGCCCATTGGCAGGCCTCCTCCTCTCTTCTCTACGGTATTGGCTCGCAGTGTTATAAACAGAATTTGTCAAATTCCATCCAATTAAAATTTGTTATCAAAATTACATGTAAAATATATGTTGGTACTCTGTATATGTATCACATCATAATGAGACTTGGAATGATTCAATTAATTTCGATAAACAGCGAATTTCTAAAAATAAAATATTCAACAAAATTTAATTGCCATCGATAAGTGTAGGTTTATCATAACCAAATTATTTGCGAAATTACATGTCATGGTTTTTAAATTTGGTTTTCCAAATTAACATCTAAAATGTATTTTATTACCAAAAAAGCAACGCGTAAAAAAATTGGTACTTGTCATAACAAAAGACCACATTTGAATCAGAATTTCCTACACTATGCATTGTGAGGTCCTCCATGACATTTTTAAGTAGCTGCGTATCTTTCGCTGCAACAGAGTCCTAAAGTACGAAATACGTGAGAGTAGATCTTAGTAAGAATTAATACCGATCACCGGATGTCTCTATAGTACTTTAACTACCTAATAAATTCTCATAAAATTTAATTCCTAGGGGCCATACGTATAATCCATCCTCTGAATGAGAGTATCCCATCATCTTCATTCTGTGTTTGCATTCTAGGCATTTTTCTAGATTCCTCCTGATTTTTTTACCAGTATATCAACATTTTCCTTCATAATATTTACGTATAAATTTGGTTGTATATTATAATAGCATAACATAAAGTTTGTTATTGAATGGGTGCGATTTCGTAATTGTACGATTCAACGAATAAAAATTAGTTTCTCATCATCATCCTCATAAAAAATTGGCAGTAAACTGTATTGTTATTTAGAACTGACCATACGAAGACACTCCAAGTGCTTGTGGGTCCGGCCCCAGGCCCAAAGACGGAATTTCCTGAAGGGGAGAAAAATAAGAGTATTGGGGACGAGTTTCAGGGTGCTAAGGGGTGATAAAAGCAGTGGGTTGAGTTGGGAAAACCCAAATTCAAATCTGAGAAATGGAAATTGGAAATGGAGGAAACGCCACCCGTTGGCATTGGTTGCACCCGCGTATTCCTATAGGAAATTGAAGTTTTTTTCTTTTCTGTACGCAACCTAACTACAAATAGATAAGTTTGTGGGTTACCATGTTTTTGCCTCACACCCCTCAATTATTGTAATTTCTGAGCTATCCTGAAAATTATGCAATATTGCTTCAAGGCATCATTTACATTTGCATTTAGCATTTCTGGATTTAATACCTATCTCCTATATATTTATAATTGTTTGTTTGTTTGTTTCTTTATTTGTGTATATATACATTTCCACACTGTTAGAGTTAGAGTAATCAAACTTTCAACAGATACTTTCTTCACAAATTGGAAGGCCGTAGGCTACTTTTTAATCCCAAATATTTTATATTAATTGTACAAAAAGCAAAATAACTTTGTATGCTAATGCTAAGGGCAGCCCATATTCTGTTGGCTCCTTTATGCATGCCCACAATCAACTGATTCCAACCAAATTTGGCAGGATAGTAGGAGGCACTAAGGGGAAGGTCGACGCGGGGTTTTAGTGTTTGTATGTCCACTGCATTCAAAATGGCGGTCGATTTAAACATTAAACTATGCGTATTTTCCCAAGTCCTACTATTGGTTTGAATCAAATTTGGTACGATTGTGGAGGGCTCCCAGAAATATTTCATACGTGGTTTTTGTTTCTCTCTGCCCATTTTATTCAAAGCGGCGGCCGAGTGAATTCTTAAACACCATGTATCATCTAGAATTCCGATCGGACTTGAACCAAATTTCTCCGGGCAACGCCGGGAATTTCTGCTAGTTCAAAATATAATTTACGGCAATAAGGACAACTGAATTCTTTTACGATACGAAACAATAATTTTGCCTTATAATGCTATTCATAATAATTTAAATATCTATACCCCAAATATGGAGAAAGTCATCTGTGTTGGCCACATCAGATTTTTTCATTAGAAAATTTTATTTAGAAAATTGATTAATATGAGTTTTTTTGACTTCACAGAAATCGTTTCATGGTGAAACAGGGATTAAAGGTAATTCTTATATTTTAAGCTCATTTGTTGTTCTTAAAATGGAACGTTCACCTCCCTGAATATCGTTGCATTATTTTCGTCACTTGCTAAAATTGTATTTAGTTGAACTTTTTTCTTCATATTTAAATTTTCAATTTCACAATTCAAACAATGAAATTTATTTCGAATCTTAAATTCAACAACAGACAGAGGGATTTTCCGTCCACAAATATCCCCTGATTTAAAAAGAAGTATTAATAAAAAAGTAATATATTTGCGTCCAAAAATGAGGCAATTGTAGGGAAATGTGGAAACAGGTGAAAAAATCTGCTATGATCCGGAATCGAACCCGGATCTTCCACTTGCCGGGCGGATATTCTTCCACATCGGTTACATTCATTATTGCTTTCAAAGCAAAACAGTTAACATTAAAATCATTCATTGGTGTTATCTGAATTCATGTATAAGGTCTCTATATCCAGTTTGGGTACGTGACTGAAAACTTAACTTTCGGTACAGTTACTCGTAATGATACGTTTAATAAAACTGTCAGAAATCAATAACAAATGTTTTAATATATTTTGCGAAACGGAAGAATAAATAAATTTTATCAGTTTCCACAAACTTTTTATTTATCACCATCCATATTTCTTCACGTCTTTACATCACAAATAAATCAAACGTCGCTATGTTTTAAATACGCTTTAAAAAGTACTATTTTTTGCAATACGTAGTAATAGGGTCGAATTTATATCCTGGAAGACATGGCATCCACACAGCTGTTCACTTGTAACATTGGCAGTATGAATATAAATCGCATGGACTGGTAAGGAGGAGACGAGAATTATCCTGTGGACATCTATACGAGACTTTGTAGCAGCAGTCAATGGTTACAAATCCTTCCGTCTTTGAGGAAACTTCCGCAGTAATAGAAGCTATGACGAGTACCAACACTGCTGCTTGGAGTTTTCCTGTAACGGCTGAAAGTTTTCCTTTTCAATGCTATATACAACCTCCATGTAGGCAGGAAAAAATGCAGATACTTTGAGCAATTAATGGAAAATTTTCTATTTTACAAATTTCTTATATGGTCGGGACGGTATGCGTGAATGTGTATGTGCGAGGGTGAATGAGCGTTATGTGTATAGAAGTACTAGAGCAACCTTTTCTAAGTGGCGGACCGCATTGGATTGGTGCTTGTGAATTCTTAGGCAGGCCCAGTGGCGGATCTACGAGGGGGGGGGGGGGGGGGCGGTCGTCCCCTCCTTAGATGACCCCATCGCCCTCCACTAGGTGCATTCTTAAATTCATTCTGCGCTAAATTCCTCGATTCTACGCCGCAGATTAGGGCTGTATGGCAAGGGAAAGAAGTATAGCGGTTGGGATTTTCAATAGGGTCGTTGGCAGAAGCGGATTCAAGAGGGGGAGTGGCGATCGCCCTCCCTTAAGAAGTTTCTGGATCTGCCCCATTGCGATTTTTCATCGCTTCTGCGGGCCGGATTAGACTTTAAATCGAACGTTAAATAGAGAATCTGAGGTATCATAACAATAAAAATTAAGTCTAAATTAGTTTTTAAGGGCTAACACTTCAATATAAAATATTTTGTTTTCGTAACTTGCGTGTATATTATATAAATTTGTGTTAAAACTCTTTTTAATCGTTTCTTCGCGGGCCGCATAAAACGCTCTCGAGGGCCACTCGCCACCGTACTAGAGATTTTTTATTAATAATCTTATAAGAGTGTCTTTCATACATTTTTCCCCTTTACCTCTTCAACATTTTTTATTAAATTCTTGGTACCCAAACTCCTTTTCGCAATCTAATTAACTTTCCTTGAAACACAAAATCCATTTCGTTGGTATCCATTAGAGAATCGCATCGTGTACCCGTATCACGCTTTTAACGGTTCTGGCTGAGAAATACTTTTAACCTTTCTGTGGTAGTTGATAATATTTGTGATAAAAATATGTACTATTATTATAGCCGATGTGAATGTAGTATTGGTATTATTCTCGAGGAATTATCTATGGAAGAGGTGTACATTCTTTTTTTAAAAAGATAGTCTGGATTCTGACGTTACCTACTAATTGCCTGACGTTCTTCATGTAAACATGGACACAGTAGGTACAAAATTGGACGTGGTGAACTTCCAAGTTTTAATCTCTTCGTATAAATATTTAAAAAGTAAATTTAATGTTATAGGCACAGAAATGTTGACTGGATGTTGGTGGTGATTGGATGAGGCATGGGAGTTTATTGCGTAGCCGGTTGAATGCGGTTTACTGTAGGTTGAGAACGATGAGATAAATAATCGTAAGAGGGAGACGATTAATCCTTCGGAGACGTGCGGTTACTGGTACTTAATTTTTTAAACGCGGATTCGATCCATTTTTATCTATTTCCTTATCTTCATCTCTTGAAAATGCGTTTCCTATTTTATCTTTCAATATACAGCGAAAGAGATGTACGTCAGTTCATGGTGTTTACCCTCTTTTACGATGATTATTTATGACTTGCCATATTAATGAGTTTGGTACAGAGGAAAAGGTTTGATCGATTGAAAAGAGGTTAACAAGAATTGGAAATTTTGTAATTTATAATCATTGATGGTAAACAATTTTTCGTTCGTTAATAAATATAACCTTTAATAAATGTAGTGTAATTATCCAATAATTATCGCTATGTGCTATTAAATAGAATTGTTGATAGTAGTCACACTTTTGATTGGTGAAAACTCCGGATTTCACTCGTGCGAAAAGGGACGACGTTTTGTAACGACATGTTGGAAGGTAATTACGCAGCAAGTGATAATTTAACGTTGCTAAACAAAAATTTCATTACTGAAGCAATTCGTATTGTCTACCAGAAATATCCAAAATAACGCAGAAGATAATTATGATCGAATACCTTATTAACTTAGGGCAGATATATCACGATAGAAAATAAGGCGGATAATGTTTACATTGTTAAAATTATAGCATAAAACAGAGATATATTTGAGAACATGGAGAAAAAATCATTGTATTATTCCACCAGTTGATATACATTATTTTCGTTAATTAGTGTCTAAAAACTTCATCGACTTTTGAAAGAAAGAATGACCTTTGTATTTTAAAAATTAATTTGATCGATTTATATGGTTTTGGTTAATGGAAATGGAGATATATTAGAGGTGTTTAATCAGGTATATGCTCATTAATCAAAACAGTGGGAGAAGGAACAGTTCGATAGGGGAAATCGTGATAAATGCGGTAATATCTGTATGATCGATGACAAATTAACCAATCAAACAACAATTTATTGATTTGTCTGTTGTTCACTTAATCTATGATTAGCTATTAAAACCTAGAGATTACTCATGAACACCCGATGCAACACAAAATTAGTAAAAAAAAATTTGGCCTCTCGAATTTACGTACCTACCATATCAGTGCTTTGACTGTTCCCTGTCAATTCAGTTCAGAACTAATGCTCTTAATATAACCGGTATCAGGTGCAATACGAAATTCTTAGAATACGCTTATCTGATAACACGTCCACGATGATACACTGACATATCGGAAGCTGAATTGCGTACTTTGTAGCGTAATCTATATTAGTGTTTGGTTAACTTTTATTTTCAGTTAATGTGTTTACCTGTTGACTAAATTTAAAGTGATTCCATTCGTATACGTAACAGTTACAGTAATGTAAGTTTTTAATCGCGGTTACCGTACATATTAAATAGCTAATTCTGCTCTATTCACAAAAATAGCAATATAAACATAATACATGCTTTTGTTCGCAGTTGATGTGCTTACTGTTGACTGTAGTTACGGCAGTTTCATTCGCAGATTATCTTAAAGTGGCCATATAACTCGTTTTACGGATAATTGAAATGGCACCCGTTTTTCCCACGGAGTCACCCACCCAAGTACTATCCCTGACCTGTTATGCTTTAGCTCGGTGATCTGACATGAACCGAGGTCTCCATCGTGCTATGGGCATTGATGAAGGAGAGGCTCTTTCTTAAACATATTATTAGTAACACCATCACTGTTTACACCGCCGCTAATGAATACATCATTACTTTCGTGTTTTTCTGCTCCATAGTAACTGTACGCTTTTTAGTTGATCTAATAAAACCGAATTTGTATGAAAACAGGCTAATAATCCGGCCGCCACCAACGATTCAATAATATTGTTCAGTATTTTTCTGTGCCCCTGTCGTCGATTCCCAACAGTCAGTCTGCTTCAACCACTCACCAGTCGCTTAATAACCATGTTTTTTGACAGTCAAACAAAAAGAGACGTTGGATGAAGGAGCGGCTAAAGAAGCGACACCACTACACCCACGAATATCTCCTCTCCGAGTTGCATTTCAATGAACCGAACGACTACAGGAACTTTCTGCAAAATATTGCGCAATATTATTGTGGCTGTGCCCACCATCGGCACAATGCATATTACTCAGGTCACTACAGCAAAATCAAACTAAATTTGATTGTTTCAATATATTGTGCAAACTTTCAATAACACCCATTAAACCGCCATTAAAACAAAGCGAGCCGAAGGATCGTCAGTATATCCTTACATTTGCGGCGCAACAGTCAAGAGGATATAACATTGAAAGGATATATTGACGAGCCTTTGGCTCGCTTTGTTTTAATGGGTAGTCGTCTCCGGGCGCTACCGCGCCCTTCGCCTCGCCCGGAACCGGAGATTGGGTTTGTAAATGTCGAGACCGGCCAATCAGGTCTGATATTAACTCGATCTACAAATAAAACGTAATTCCCTCAATTGTTAATCGTGACCTTAGCAACGTGATAATGTTTTTATGGGACAGTTTATTTGTGGGGTTATAACAGGACAGTACCGTTTTGAGTGAAGCGGAACGAAAACCGGAGCGAAAAAATTACGGTTCGATGCCCTGCTTTAAATCACAGAAAAAAACGTGTTACAAGATGGAGGAAACCCTTCCGATAAGTGTAAAAGTTTTCTTTTAAATCAATATCTAGGGACTGAGGCAATATCAATAATAAGATTTAATTAAATATTTATAACAAACATACTTTGGCAAGAGCGGAAATCGATCTTTTTGTTCTTCTTGGATAGGCAGCTAGTTGTAGACTCCAGGCGGGAAGGTACCATTGGATTTGGATTTGAATGTTTACGTTTGTTGGTTTACTCGTATTTGGGTGGATTGAGTTGGATTTGGTTATGTTAATTTGATTGAGTTGGTTTGGTTTGAAATGAGATAATACGCGTTAAAATATGAATTTGAAAGAAACGCTTAATAATTCTGCATTTTATTACTTCGGCCTGTCATATTCAAAATTTTTCTCGCTCCTCAACTCAATTCAATCCAACACAACATAACCAAAAGGCGAGCAATAAAAATCAATAAAAACATTCAAATTCTCTCTATCCAAATGTACCTACTCGCCTGGAAGCAACTAGCGCCTCTGTTGGCGTATCTTAGAAAAACAGATGACCAATGTATGTGCTGCCAAATGTACCTTTTAGATTTTTACTGCTAATATTACTTTAAATATTATTACTTCTCTCATACCCACTAGATTTTCATTTATCGAACCTGTGGAAATGGCTTATACTCTTCCAGGATATATTTTTTTATGACTCCCCCATATTAAATAATTACCTGAATGTTTTATATCTTTGATCAGTGATTCTAAATCTACGAACCGCAGGGTGATTTATCTCATCATTTTCTTGTAGAAATTTATATTCGTTTATTTACCGGCAGGGTGTGTCATCTTATATCATTTGTGAAATCTAAACGATATTTTTCGAATAGGTAGATTGAGTATGTTTAAAAAATTATAGTTCAGCTAGAGCACCCACAAAACTCCTATCACACGGACAAACACACACATATTATCAATAAATTAGTGAAAACATACCGTATCTCAAAACCTGTATTTTGATTAAAATCTCGAATACAATTTTTTCTTTCTTCAACGAGATGGTGTATTCTTGCCATTTTTCCTGTTTTTTACCAAATATCTCATTTAAAACTCAATTCATGTAAATATATGTTGTTATAAAAGTTGTAGACAATGTAATTTTCCACAAGTTTTTTTACATGTTCCAGGTTCGCCAGCTATTTTAGTGGTAAAATATTATTATATCTTGTCTTATAAAGTTATATGTAACTCCTTAACGGTACGTACGGTTAAGGAGTTATATATATACTTTTGTAACATGTATCTCACCGTAGTCTACAACCCCTTTTCAATTATATATTTCTTTAAGATCTGATAGGTCAGCGTATGTTAGCGGGGTACAGCTAATTTAATTTAATATACATAAAGTGAATGATAAATCAATTATTAAACAAAATTCTAAAAATGCATAAAGGGAACTTGATGAATAATTCTTGTGTACGAGCCTTCTTCGCCTTTTGTTTGAAGAACTAATCATTTTTGGCGTTGTTTTTAATCTCTTATTATTTTCTCCGTACGTATGTAGTATAAGAGAAAGTATTGTTTTCGTGAAAAAATCGAATTCCATATTTCAACGGAAATACACGTTTTGTGTACGTTTCCACTACTTTTTCGATGATGCGTACGTCTGCGTGTGTGACATAAAAATATTTGACGTTCTAACCCAAAAAATAATGATTAGATCAGCACAAAACATTATATTTAAGACTTTTATTAGTAAGTCAAGCTGTAGAAAGACTTTGGCTGAAAGTGGTCAATCGGAGGTTGAGGGTTTTTTCCTGTCATTTTACATTATTTTTTGCAAATATCTCCCTTAACTACTTTTATGGCAATATTTGTCATTATAAAAAAGATAATTTTCTACGAGTGTACTGTGAAACATTTTTTCATAATACGGATTGTTTAAGAAATATTTCCATTATTCGTCTGTATTTATGTTAAGCAGGTCGCTAATTTACACCATTGTATTGGGTTATAATAATAACTGCGCCACAACATATGCAGCAGTTTCTTTCTTCCACCCCACCCACGAGTAAAGAAGGCGCTTCGGCCGCGCCCGATAAACATGTGTCTCAAAAACTTGACGGCGAATAAGCAAATCCTTGAACTGCGAGATTCTAATTGATTTGTCGACCATCATCTGTAGATGATGCGTGGGTTAGTGTTGATGTCTGCATTGTTATTCTACCCCAATCATAGCTCGTTCATAGAAAATTCCTCCTTTCAGGTCGAAACACGTTCTCCATGACAGCTGACCATGTTGGCTACACAGTTTATTTATTAATTTTCGTAAAAAAATAGATAAACATTTCACTTTCCACTTAAAATATTATTCATCAATACTTACATTTCCTTATTAATGACTTCCTAAATTATATAAATGTTCTTTCTTCGAACCTTAAAGTCCTGTGATACATTCAGAAAACTATTAATAGCACCTCCTTAACACAGGGTCAAAGATTACTCCAGGAGGACATGGCCTACAAGTAGCCTTTCCGAAGACACATTGGCAGTATGACTGCATGTCGCACGGGTTGGAAAGGAGTAATTCGTCCGCGTTATGAGGACATAGATGGTCGAGCTGGTGGCAGCAATCTTTGTGAACCGTCGCAGTTGCAGATGCTATGAGGAACAGCAACATTGCTATTTGGAATTTTCCTGTTAGGGTTGGAAATTTTCATGACATATACAACGCAACCTGATCGATACGGTTAATTGTATAAATTAACTCTGGCTACATTTTGGCTAAAGCTACAAGAATTACATGCATTATAGTATTTTCGTAAATGAAGGTCGCCTCAGGTGTATACGTACCTGCCATGTTCGTACTTCACCTTATCACAACCAGCGTCTCAGCTATAATGCTTCAACTATAAAGCTTTTTTTCGTATGTTATATATCCTTCTTCAAATCAGCTTATCGGATGACACGTCAGTTATTATTCACCTGGCAAAATCCGATTAAATCTGTTGTTGATAATCGTCAATAAGACGATAACGGCTGGTCGTCTCACACTAAGGTTTTTTAAAATATTGTTGTTATGTCTAGATCGTGTTGGAGAGAACAAAATAAAAATCGAGTCGTGTTGACCCGAACGGAACCAGTTTCGAGCATCAAGGAAGACCTGTAATTGTTATTACTCGTAATTGTTATTACAAGTTCTGATAGTTCATAGTGTATCATGTATATGCGCGTTTCGTTCGATGGCATCTTGGAAACTAAACGATGTATTTTGAAAGAACTTTCACAATAAAATAACGAGACACCATGACTTGATATTCTATTTCTTACCTGTGTGGTCCGCATTTTCATATAACACATATAGCCTTTTTTTTATAAAACGAGATCTCAGTCTTGTACCATAAAAATTTCCAATATGATACTGGATACTAACATTTTAAAAGATTTTATATGTATAACTTTTTCTTCTGATAGATGCGAAGATAAATTACATTTTTCTACCACCATCTGTTGCTAATGCGTGAATGAAAAGTATTTGTATTTGCTATTGTTGATATTTTCATCATTACTTTCTCCATACGTAATATTGTATTCTTGAAATAGAATCGAATTCGGGATTTCAACGAAAATTCTTCGCAATTTTCTCGATTATGTTTGTTTGGATGTGTGTGTGTGGGATAGGAATGTTGTGGATGCTGTAACTCAAAAACTTATGTTCAGATCTGCTTAGTATCTCAAGGTCTTAAAAGATTTTGACTAAAACTGATCATCCGGATGTGGTTTATTTTTACTGATTTTTCCGTTTGTTTTTCAAATATCACCTTTAGAACTAAGTTTATGTAAAAATGTATGATTATTAAAGTTGTATGAAATGCAATTATCTACATGCTTTTAAGGAAATATTGTTTTCACAAAACCGATTCTTTAAGAATTTCGATTATTCGCATGAATTTATGTTAAGCATGTCGGTTTTACTTTCTCATACGAAGTAACGAGAAAGTATTATTATCGCAAAAAAATTCGACCTCGAGATTTTTACGGAAATATACGTTTTAGGTGTCGCTGAATCCGAAAAAGTGGTTTTTGCAATGCCGTCTGTCTCTCTGTCTGTTACTGGCGCTGGAGCCTAAACGGTACAGCGAAAATGAATGAAATCTCGTACTTAGGCATTTCATCATACTGAACAGAGTATATATAGAAATGGTTGACATTGCTCAATAATTAAGGGAAGTTTATTCTACGCATTTTAAACAACAATTCGATTTTCTCAAAAACGGCTCTAACGATTTTGATCAAATTTCGTACAGTTACTTGAGCATACATCTACAATAATACTACTATTTCATTTTTCTCAATGAATGAATATAAAGCTAGTTTATTCTTGGGCAGCTTTAACAAAAACTGGATTTTCATTTTTGAAAGATAACTAAACGACGCATTAGTGCCTATCTATGAGAAAGTTTGTGCAATGTATGTTGTACCGATTTTTTAAGTGAAATTGGTGAATGCCGGACTGTCCGGCAGAGTACCGGGCAGGTGGTACCAGGACCACCGAGACGGTGGGGATACCGGGGCAAAATCCCCGGGGCCCGGTATTAGGATCTGTCATAAGGTTTTCCTATCGCAATATGCGGGTGCAACCAATACCAACTGGGGCGTTTTCTACATTTCCCATTTCCATTTCTCATATTTGGATTTGGGTTTACGCGGAGTGTCGTCGTACGGTCAATTCTAATGAACAATATTGTTTACTCCCAATCTTTTAGAGATGAGAAATAAATTTTATGCGTTGAATCGTACTATTACGAAATCCCGACCATTCAATAACAAACTTATGTTACGCTATTATAATATACAACCAAATTTATACGTAAATATTATGAAGGAAAAAGTTGCGATGTTGGTAAAAAAGATCAGGAGGAATCTATAAAAATGCCTAGAACGCAAACACAGAACGATGATGATGTGAAACTCTCCTTAGGAGGTTGGATCATTGGTATGGCCCCTAGAAATGTAAATTTTGTGAGAATTTATTAGTTAAAGTACTATAAGGACATCTAGCGATCGGTATTCATTCATACTAATTGTAAGTAAGATCTACTCTCACGTAATTCGTACTTTTGGACTCTGTTGCAGCGAAAGATACGCAGCTACTTAAAAATGTCACGGCGGACCTCACAATGCATAGTGTAGGAAATTCCGATTCAAACGTGGACGTCTGTTATGATAAGTACCGATTATTTTTGCGCATTGATTTTTTGGTACTAAAATACATTTTAGGTGTTAATTTGGAAAACCAAATTTAAAAACCATGACGTAATTTCGCAAAAAATTTAGTGATGAAAAACCTGTACTTATCGACGGCAATTAAATTTCGTCGAATATTTTATTTTTATAAGTTCGCCGTTTATCGAAATTAATCGTATCATACCAAGTCTAATTACCATGTGATACACATAGTACTAACATATATTTTACATGTAATTTTGATAAAAAATTTTAATTGGATGGAATTTGACAAATTCTGTTTATAATACTGCGAGCCAATACCGTAGAGAAGCGGGGGAGGGGGAGTCGGCTGTCCTGGGCCTGCTGTGGGGCCACGTTCCCTTTTTGAACTTAAAACAGAGAAAAGGGGCCCGGCAACGGTATTTGCCCCAGGGCCCGCGCTGGCTCTCGGCGGCCCTGTGTGGTACTATGTTTTTCATTGGGTGTCCTTTATTTCCCTCCAGAAAAAGTGGTTACCCTAATCACAGCTCGCTCATATGAAATCCCATTTTTCAGGCGGAAACACGTATTCGAATGAGATAATCTTCATAACAGATACGTTAACCACACATTGTTTATTTTTTCTTTAAACTGTAAAAGGCAACCATTTAATTTTATACAACACTTTATTTGTCATTGCTTGCGTTTATATACAGATGACATCATAAACAAAAGAAACATCCTTCATTCGAACGTCGAGGTCTTATGGTTCTTGCAGAAAAGTATTACTGGCACACCTTAAACACGGTCGAAGTTGTAGCCAGGAGGACATGTCATGTAATGAGAATTTCCTTAATCCTTGGCGTCAAGATTAGATGTGAGCGTAAATATGTCGTTATTTATCGTAGAATTCCGTTAAAAAGACGCTCTTGATCAGCGCATTCACCCGAACATGTTGCTTGAGTCGCAATCGCACTAAGTTAACAACATAAAATAGTTTAAATTTTATTGCAAAAGACGTGGTCGGCTAATGCCCCCCCGGTGAGAGGGTGATAACACCTGAGCTCGGATTTGAGGATGGGTCTGGAGGTGTGGGCGTCTAACCCGAGTTAATGACGGTCGAGGGGTCAGCTTCGCGGTCAGTTTAAAATGTGGTCCCAGTTAGTCGACATAAACCAAATCAGGTAAATCGGGAAATTCAGGTCAATCAGGAAATTCAGGAAAATCAGGTAAATCAGGAAATTAAGTAAAATCAGGATTTCCCTGAATTTCCTGATTTCCCTGAATATCCTGATTTTCCTGAATTTCCCGGTTTTCCTGAATTTCGTGATATTTCCTAATTTTCATGAATTTCCCGGTTTTCCTGAATTTCCTGATCTTCCTGAATTGTCTGATTTTCCAGGATTTCCTGGTTACCTGATTTTCCTGAATTTTCTGATTTTCCTGATTTCCCTGAATTTTCTGATTTTCCTGAATTTCATGAATTTCCTGATTTTCCTAAATATTCTGATTTTCCTGAATTTCCAGATTATCCTGAATTTCCTAATTTTCGTGATTTTCCTGAATTTCCCGATTTTCCTGAATTTCCTGATTTTACAGATTTTCCTGAATTTCCTAATTTTCCTGATAATATCCTACATCTTTTTGTCAAACAATTTAATAAGGAAGATAAGGAAAATCTTGAAAATCAGGAAATTCGGAAAAATCAGGTAAATCAGGAAAATCAGCAAATTCAGGAAATTCAGCAAATTTAGTAAAATCCGAAAATTCAGGAAAATCCGAAAATTCAGGAAAATCAGAGAATTCAGGAAATTCAGGGAAATCAGGAAATACAGGAAAGTCAGGAGAATGAGAAAAATCAGGTGAATCAGGAAATTCAGGAAATCAGATAAATCAGGAAATTCAGGTAAATAAGTAAATCAGAGAATTCAGGAAAATCAGTAAATTCAGGAAAATCGGGAAAATCAGAAAATTCAGGAATATCAGGAAATTCAGGTAAATCAGGAAAATCCGTAAATTCAGGAAAATAAAGAAAATCAGGAAAACCGGTAAAATCAGGTAAATCAGGAAATTCAGGAAATAAGGTTATTCAGGAAAATCAGGAAATTCAGACAAATCAGGATTTCCCTGAATTTCCTGATTTTCCTGAATTTTGTGATTTTCCTGAATTTCCCGGTTTTCCTGAATTTCCTTATTTTCCTGAATTTACGGATTTTCCTGATTTTCCTGAATTTCCTGATTTTCCCGATTTTCCTGAATTTCCTGATTTTCCTGAATTTCCTCATTTTCCTGAATTTCCGGATTTTCCTGATTTACCTGATTTTCCTGAATTTTCCGATTTTCCTGATATTCCTGAATTTTCTGATTTTCCTGAATTTTCTGAATTTCCTGATTTCGCTGAATTTCCTGATTTACCTGATTTTCCTGAATTTCCTGATTTACCTGATTTTCTTGAATTTTTCCTGAATTTCCTGATTTACCTGATTTTCTTGATTTTCCTTAATTTCCTGTATTTAATGATCTTCCTTAACTTCCTTAGTTTCCTTATTAAATTGTTTAATAAAAAGATATAGGATATTATCAGGAAAATCTGGAAAATCAGGAATATCAGGAAATCCAGGGAATTCAGGAAAATCAGGAAATTCAGCAAAATCAGATAAATCCGGAAAATCAGGTAAATCAGGAAAGACAGGAAAGTAATTAACCGTTACCTTGAGATCAGCGATTTCTATTGCGGGTGCCCCCCTCCCCTTTGTCTGATTTTGCTCATCTATAGACTTGATATTATACTTGTATTGAAAGTGACAAATATCAAATTTGGACTTCCTAAGTTAATTCACAGGAGAGTTATCGTCCAAAAACCAAATCGGTGCCACCTCCAAACCCCCACTTAATTTTTTTTTTGAGATACACCATATAGCCTACATTTTAATTTGGACCAGTCTAAAGATACGCTGCAAGTTTCATACAAATTCGACCGGCCGTTTTTGCGCGATGCGGTAGCAAACAAACAGACAGACAACAATTGTGCAAACCGTTCAAATGTCTTCTTGTGATGCAAAACACACAAAAAAGTAAAACCCCGACAAAAAAACCAATGTACAGACAGTGGTTATAATTTTATTTCGCTGCACTCTTTCTAACTGTGAGTTCTAAACTTTTCAAGTAGTTTTAACCTAGAACGTGATCGGCGCTCAGTTAGTGATTCCCATCCAAGTCCTGTATCAGACCTGTAACACTTTTATTTCTATCATAACAATTTTTGACGAATCTAGCGGCTTTTCGTTGCACTCTTTCTAACTCTGAGGTTGATGCTTTCTCGTACGAATCTCATATGCTCGACGCATACTCTAACAGCGGTCTTACTAAAGATAAGTAACATCTCTCTTTGACTTTTTCTTCACTTTTACCTACTATTCGTTTGATGAATCCTAGTTTCTGTTTAGCCTTCCCACATATATTTCGTATGTGCATATCCTACGAGAGGTTACTTGTTAAAGTAACGCCTAAGTATTTGACGGAATCGGCTAGTTTTAGATGGACGCCTTCAACAATGTAATTCGTCGCGTCATTGTTTTTGTTTCTCCAGAATCTCATAAAGGAACACTTTCCTAAGTTCAATTCTAACTGCCACTCTTTACACCACTCGAGAATTGCATTTAAGTCGTTAGAAAGTAATAATTGATCATTAGGACTCTTAATCTCTCTGTAAACTACTGTATCATCCGCGAATAACTTGATTTTACTTTTAACAACCTTATCTAAGTCGTTTCTATATAAAAGGAATATTAGGGGGCCTGATTACACTTCCCTGTGGAACGCCTGAGGCTTACTGAATCTGATTTAAATCCATCTATAACTACTATTTGTTCACAGTCATTAAGGAAGTCCCTGATCCACTCGATTATCTTTCGATTTATTCCGCAGTCATGTAATTTCCTCACTAGCTTACTATGAGGAACTTTATTATTTATATCTGCACTGTTATTCTTCTCCGACCGTAGCTCTTTCATATAAAATTCTGTCTTTCAGGTCGAAACACGTATTCGAGTGAGATAATCTTCATAATAACTGCACACGCTTTCTACACATTGTTTATTTATTTATTTTCGTAAGAGAATAATTGGTAAGCATTTCATTTTCCAAAACACTTTATTCTTTAGTTTCTACGTTCCTTTGCGAATTACGTCGTAAACGAAATAAATATGTTTCGTTCGAACCTTAAAGTCTTATGATTCTTCCGATGAATTATTACTGTCATTCCTGTAGTTCAGGGTCGAGGATGGAGCCAGGTCGGCACGGCATAAGAATAGCATGTCCCCGGAAACATTGGCAGAATGAAGACTAGTTTTAATTGCGCATCGATATTTTTAAATGCATGACAACAGCTTACAATTTCGTTCGTATTTTTCGAAGTGAAAGTTATTCAATGTTTAATAATTATTCACAAGTGTAATTGCCGCTAATTATTCTCGAGGACGCTGATACTGAGAGCAATAATATTCAGTACTCTTTACGGAGAAAGTCATGCGCTGGGCGCAGATTTTTTCCCTTTGCAATTTCACCTCGTTTATATTCGAGATGCGATATTTGAGCCTTAGACTTTGATGGAAAGAGAAAGCAAATTTTATTCTTTCCTAACAAATTATTACCGATTTCGAGTAAGTTATGAATATATAGGAAATGTTATTATGACATTATCAGGCGTTCAATTGATGCAACCGCAGTTTTGAGTATTCTCGGGTATTAATTGTTCGCTGTTTGACCGCAGTATCCAGTTTTGAGTATCCGCGGTTCTCCGCGCGCCCGATGCTAGTTAGCGAAAACTGAAATTAAAGTTGTCGAATAAGCTACGTATTAACTACTCTTTAAAAGAAGGAAAGAGGAAATTTAAAGTCCCCTGCGTTACCACGTGCAATCGCCTCTTCCTTCTCTTGAATCCTCTACCTCCGACGATACTATATTCTGGAAATTCCTGACCTTGTCAGAAGCTTTCCTTCCCTTGCCACACAGACCTAATCTACGGCGCAGTACTCATCGAGGTATTTTGCGCGGAATGAGTTTATGCATCCAGCCTATAGCCTATAGTTCTATGGAGTCATCCAAAACGGGGGGCGATGTCCCTCTCCTCCCCTTAGATCAGTGATGGGCAAACGACTGGTTACGCTCCCAGAGCGCTCTTTGCTCTGACCTTGAGAGCGAAGAGCTGCGGAGGGAGAAACTTTTAGATAATTTTGACGTAAGAATTCTAGGTAGTTTATACGCGGAAAAGGCGGTGCATTTGCCAGGTAGTTGTAAGGTGCGTTATCAGTCGCTAGCGCTTCCCTTGCATTCCTGCAGTAGTCGTAGCCTGCTTCAAGAGGAAATAGTATTGTGTTTCGTGCACTTCGGAAGCAGAGAATAAGAGTGCAGCAATTTTCCCCACAACTCCGCACTTAACGAAAGCACTTGTCGAAATAACGCGACGAAAACGCAGAAAAATCGCAGAATATCGTCGAAATAACGCGACGAAAACGCAGAAAAATCGCAGAATATCGCTGCTTTCTTATCTATGTCTTTCTCATCGATGAACAGAACACGGATGGCCTCACCGAATGGCCGCTACCACAGCAACGCGCTTTATATAGGGCGAATATTACCCCTATTTCCCATTCCCTCCTTTTCGTAGGGGTATATCACTTAGTCACGAATTTAACCAATACGAAGTCGAGGAGACGGGCATTTAAACGACCCGCCGTACCCCCTCCCTCGAGCGGCGACGTCAGGCGAGAGCGGGCAGTCAAGAAAACGACGCAGACCACGGGGGAGACGGCGAGCGAGCTGTGACAGGAGTGGTAAAGAAAAAGGAGAGAAGAGGGAGAGTGACAGAGAAAAGGGACGAAAGAGTGAAAAGTTTCCTGTTGGAGAGACGGTAACAATAAGTCCACAGTTTCTGAAGTGGTTAAGTGTTGTTGATATTTTATGTTATTTTGTTATGTGTACGATATAGCATTTAGTTGGAGCTGTATGTGGCGGTAATCTTTGGGTCGCCACATAATTGGAGGCACCGGGGAGATAGTATTCTGTAACTCTAACTATAAGGGTGCTATATGTTCGGTTATTTTGGAATTTGCAATTTGTGGAATAGTTTTAGTTTGTTTAAGGGTATTTTTGGTTTTTGGTGGTATAGTTCTCCTGGTATTTGATTATATTGTGAATCATTCCGCTTTGTCATCTCAGTCATTCCATCTCCTTTCGAGATCCCTGTTTGTTTAATATCTTGTTATTTCGTATCAGATATGTCTAAAGAACGCGGTAAAAGGGGCGTTGGAATGCTTCCTGAACCCGCAGAAGAGACCCCGTCGAACGGGGGTGAAATGAAGCCTCATTTCTCGGATTGTGTAAAAGTCGCTAATCAGCTGTTGCTTGAAATTTCCCCTTTCCATGAACCCACGTCGGAGAATTGGTTTAAATTCATATCAGCGGTATGCGATGTTTTGTCTTTGTCTTTGATCCCAGAACATTATTTGTTTACTCTGTTGCTGTCTAAACTTCCGGCTAATTGTCGCCAATTCTGGCTCGCGGTCGTTAACCAGAGACTTCCATGGGATAATATAATAACTAAAGTATGGGATACTTTCGTCTCAAAAAGGGAATACGAACGACTTCTGACAACCAAAATCAAACGATTTCAGATGCCGCACGAGTCCCCTCGCGACTTTTATTATTCCGTCCAAGTTGCCGCTAAAGCACTCGGAAAAAAGTATTCTGAGGAAGAATTCATAGAATTGGTTTTGGAGGGGCTGAATCCTATGTCGCAGTCGACGTTGACCTTCGCTACTCGCCCCCAGACGCTCGGTCAGCTGGAGGAGTTGATGAGTAATGCAGCTAAGGGACTCATGAACCGCCTCGAATATTCGGCGGCTGAGGCGCCGTTAAACTTAGCAAACTCGTTTCCTTCTCCCAATTCACAGTCGGTTGCATTCCCCCATGTAACAATTTGTTCCTTTTGTAATAATCGTGGACATTCTTTCCGCGACTGTCGGCGAAGAGCAAGTGAAAATCGCTCCGCGAGAAACCGGCCAGCTATTTCGTTTTCCAATATAAATGACCAACTTGAGATGCCTTTTGTTAATTGCGATGTTCATTCCGCAAAAATTCCAGCTTTATTAGATACCGGCTCCTCCTTATCGATGCTTGACATTAATACTTGGCGTAAAATTCCCCGCACGGGACGAACCCAACAGTGTGACATTACGTGTCGGAATATCATTGCAGCTCGGATTATCTTGACACGATATGTTACATTGAGAGTCCGTATTCAAAACTTATCGTGGCGACATACATTCTATTTGTCCGATTTGCCTGTCCCAATGATATTGGGTCAGGATTTCATCAAAAGGACGCGAATCGTACTTTACCACGACGCGTTTTCCTTTGAAAACTGTCCAGATAAGAAATTCCCTTTCCACTTCAATTCCTACACTTCGTTAGCGTCATCCGATTCGCCCCCGTCATCAATTGTTAATATGCAATGCCAAAATGCTCCACTTGCAAGCAACACCCATTCCAACAGGGAAAAGGTTTCCTTCGGCGGCGAAGATAATCTGAGTCGTCCAACAAACGAAATAAAATGTCTCGTCGATGGCTATTCCGACGTAATCTCTTCACAATTAGGCCAAACCAACCTGATGTGTTATGAGATTGAATTGCTCGATTCAACTCCGGTCAGATCCCCTCCATATCACTGTTCACCGCCAAAATTGGCCATGATGAGGGCTCATGTCGATAAGTTACTCGCTGACGGTATTATCCAGCCTTCGTTATCAAACTGGTGTTCACCTGCCTTTCTCATCCCCAAGAGAGATGGCTCCGAAAGACTAGTGGTCGACTATCGTAAACTCAATAAGCAGGTCAAGGCCGATAATTTTCCTACGCCTTCGATAGAACACGCCCTACAATATTTGGGCTCTGCCAAATATTTCACGATTCTTGATTTAAATTCTGCCTTCCATCAAATTCCTTTGACATCGCCTTCAAAGGAGTATACCGCCTTCGTCACACCGTTTGGGCTGTATCAATATAATCGTCTTCCATTTGGTTTAACCACATCTCCTCAGGTCTTTTCGAGGTTAATTGACAAGGTGCTAGGTGATTTAAAATATTCTTGTGTGTATCCATACATTGATGATTTATGCATTTATTCCAAGAGCCTCCAAGAACATCTTCGTCATGTCAAACTGATATTGGAGAAGCTAAGGGCAGCTGGTCTCACGGTCCATCCAGAGAAGATGAAATTGGCCCACGAATCCATTACCTTCCTTGGACATCGAATCTCCCATGGCGAACTTACCACTGACCCAGAGAGAACACAAACCCTTTCGGCATTCCCTGCTCCTAAGTCAGTTAAGGAGGTGTCACGCTTTCTCGGTATGTGCGGTTTTTATTCCAAATTTATTCCAAATTATGCGGAGATAGCATCCCCTCTGAATGCACTCCGCAAGAAAGATGTCATTTTCAAATGGACCAGTTTGCAGCAAGATTCTTTTGTCACATTGAAACAATGTCTGTCGTCTCCGCCTGTACTTCAACTTCCTAACTTTGGGAAGAATTCCATTTGTTCGTGGATGCCAGTCAGGTGGCACTGGGGGGGGTTCTTCACCAAACGTTCGATGGGAAGCTAAAGCCTATAGCTTATGCTAGTAGAACCTTAAATAATTTTGAACAGAAGCAGCCATCTTATGAATTGGAGTGTCTTGCTTGTTGTTGGGCAGTCGAAAAATTCAGGACTTATCTACAGCCAAAACTATTCCATTTATACACAGACAATGGGGCGATAACCTGGTTGTTTAAACATCCCAAGCAACTAGGAAAAATTGGACGAATGGTTTTAAAATTGTCATCCTTTCGCTTTGTAATCCATCATGTCCCAGCTTCTAAAAATAGGGTAGCAGACTGTCTATCTAGAGCGGTCGATAAACCAATTGAGAATCCAACTCATTGTTCTATGCTGTTACATCAAATACCTCTGTCCTTCACAAACATTAGGGATCACCAGAATTCAGATCCACAGCTAAAACAGCTGATCGAGCAAATCAGACAGGGAAGCCCATCCCACAATTATTTCATTAAGAATGGATTATTATATCATGGAACAAGCAGACTTCAAAGGGGTAGAGTGGTGGTTCCAGATGCCCTCAAGGCCATGCTATTTTCGTATTTCCATTCCTTACCAACTGCTGGACATATGGGCATTAGTAAGACTTCTGAGCGAATCTGTAGGGAGTTTTGGTGGAGTAACATGAAGTCAGAAATAGCCCAGATGGTAAAAACCTGTCATGACTGCCAAACATGTAAACCTAGGAACACCCTTCCCCCTGGAGAAATGAGTTCTACTACTCCTAACTACCCCTGGGAGAGAGTTTATATAGACTTTGTTGGTCCATTACCCAGAAGTCGGAATGGAAATACCTGTGCACTCACAGTCATTGATGGTTTCACCAAATTTACCTTCATTGAACCGGTACGCTCTCAGTTAGCCTCACAAGTTGTTTCCACGTTATTCCAGAAAATCTTTCCTAAATTTGGCTATCCTAAATTCTTGGTTTCTGATAATGGAACCCAGTTCAGATCTGCGCTTCTGGCAGATATGTGTTTTAAATATGGTATAAAACAAATTTTCACAGCCCCTTATTATCCGCAACCTAACCAAGCTGAATGGGTCCACCGAAACCTGAAATATGCCCTAACTATCTTATCTCAACATGATCATAGGAAGTGGGATGAGTATGTGCCCAGCCTAACTTTTGCCTTCAATTCTGCCAAACACAGTAGTACAGGATATACTCCAGCGAGGGTGTTTATGGGAAGAGAACTTCCACACCCTCTAACAAATTTCTGGAGAATTCCTCCACAAGCTCTGTCGGAGACGTTAACACAATCTGAAAGGCAGTCCCTATGGCAAGAGGTGTTAACAAATTTAAAAAGGTCAAGACTTAGACAAGCAGTGGCATTTAATCGAAGTCATTCAGGGAATCCCTTTAAAACTGGTGATATGGTTTTGTATAAAAGGTTTCCTACTAGTTCAAAGGCGCACCACCAAACCGCCAAACTGACACCACAATGGGTCGGGCCATTTTCGATTAAAAATTTATTATCTCCTGTGACAGCTGTTCTGGAACTGTCACCCACTAAGGAGAGAATTGCCAATATATCGCATTTAAAATTATATCATAAATAATTCTGTTATTATAACTTGTATGTGCCGGCATAGGGAATTAGCGACCCCATCGCCCAATGATACTGCATCATTGCAATCAGCACCCAGATGAGAATCTGGAAAATATATCCATTTTCAGCTTAAGCTATGCCTTTGTGAATACAAAGATGATGTTCGAGGCAGCATACAGGATGTTTAGACCTTTATGTTTGTCTCCATGGCTCTAAATTTTTATTAGTTAAAGTAACCTAGCCATGCTTTTCTTATGTTTACTGGTAATACTGCCTCTATTACCACAATAGTTTTGTGCACTCTCCCCAATTGGGATAGTGTACCTTAAAATGTTTATTACACTGTATGCTATTGTCAAAAGGCTGTGCATCTCAAACAGGGGAAATATACTAATCTAAAACTGTCTCACTAATCATAATTATCTGTACTACTGTGAAAATTAACTAATGTCATAACAATTATCTGTACCACTTACTAAGCTCAAAAAGGTTAATGTCATACTGACTCGAGCCCTTGTCTTAGAAAATAACTGCTGGTAAGTGCCCAGCATAAAATACTGTTTACTTTACTTGATACTTTAAATTCAAAATAATCTTTTGTTAAATTTCGGTACTTCCCACTTGGAACTACCATGAACTCCTTTTTTCTTATAATATCCATTGTCTTTGAATGTGCCCTTGTTGTAAGCCTAAGGCAAGGAGTGGGCAATAAGTTTTGTATCTCAATTCACTGGTGCTATTCTGAAACCACACACCAGAACCTTTCATGATAATTAATATCTGTTATGGTAAAGACATAAGTGGGCCGATTAAATATCCAGCCGAGAAGACATCTCACTGCAGTGCTTAGTGAACACTTTCCAAACCTGCCTTCAAGAAGTGTACTAAACCCGAACAGTGTGGATCAGTGGTGAATGTTTTTCTGTTTCCCCTAAGAACTTCCACGGAAACAGGGGCGCAGACTCGGATTTTCTGAACAAAATAACATTTCCAGTGAATTATTCCCAATATGTTTGAATTATCCCAAAGACAGTAAATAAATTATATTAACAATACTAAAGAGAATTCGTGTGTGTGATCTAATATAAAGAGCGAGTAAGGAAGTGCTACAGAGTAAGGGTGTGAACACTTGGGGGAAGAGATGGTCTAAGGAATCTCCCCCCACCCTTCAAAACTTTATTTTTCTTTGGGAAAACTTTATTTTTTTTTTATTTTCTGAGGGAGGATGCAGCAATTTTCCCCACAACTCCGCACTTAACGAAAGCACTTGTCGAAATAACGCGACGAAAACGCAGAAAAATCGCAGAATATCGTCGAAATAACGCGACGAAAACGCAGAAAAATCGCAGAATATCGCTGCTTTCTTATCGATGTCTTTCTCATCGATGTCTTTCTCATCGATGAACAGAACACGGATGGCCTCACCGAATGGCCCGCCGAATGGCCGCTACCACAGCAACGCGCTTTATATAGGGCGAATATTACCCCTATTTCCCATTCCCTCCTTTTCGTAGGGGTATATCACTTAGTCACGAATTTAACCAATACGAAGTCGAGGAGACGGGCATTTAAACGACCCGCCGTACCCCCTCCCTCGAGCGGCGACGTCAGGCGAGAGCGGGCAGTCAAGAAAACGACGCAGACCACGGGGGAGACGGCGAGCGAGCTGTGACAGGAGTGGTAAAGAAAAAGGAGAGAAGAGGGAGAGTGACAGAGAAAAGGGACGAAAGAGTGAAAAGTTTCCTGTTGGAGAGACGGTAACAATAAGTCCACAGTTTCTGAAGTGGTTAAGTGTTGTTGATATTTTATGTTATTTTGTTATGTGTACGATATAGCATTTAGTTGGAGCTGTATGTGGCGGTAATCTTTGGGTCGCCACAAGAGCTTTCCAAAGCTGACCTCTCGTGTACACTTGCTGCAGCAGCATGATCTTGAGAAGTATGCTGCAATACTCAGCACACTTCGTAATGAATTTAACAAACGATTCGACGATTGGAATGCATTAGAAAGAGAAATAAAAATCTTCGCGACATCATATTCAAATTCCTTCGATGCAAATGATGTCCCAGTCGCACTGCAGTGCGAGTTTCTTGATCTTCATTGTGATCGTGAAATGAAGGACAAATATGAGAGAAGAACGAGTTTAGTGCAGTTCTACGAGAACTTTCCAAGGACACGTTTCCCGAACTGCACACAGCGAGCAAAATAATATCTATATTTGGCTCAACTTACATTTGCGAACAGCTTTTTTCTCTCATGAAACTAACGAAGTCCAATGTCAGGAACCGAGTCTCAGATGGAAATCTCACAGCCATGCTATGCATTAAAAGTGCGCGATCTATAGTTCCGCGAATAAATGATTTGGTGTTACGTAGACGTAATCAAAGTAATGCGAGCACAATGTAATTTTCATCAAAATAAAATTCCATTGTAAAATTTACTTAAGGACTACATGTAAGTTTCTTTCCACTCTCATGCAATTTAAACACCCGCCAACCTTAAGCCTGCCTTCTGCGTCACGTTCTCGCCCTTCTCCATATCCTCCCTCTCGTTCTCCCTCCATTATAGTAGATTCAACATCGGAAGGCTCTTGGCCTACTTAGAGCAAGTAGCCAATCACGAACGTTTCCCCTTCCATCGCCCCTCTCAACTTTCGTGCGGGAGAGCAGATATCGGTGCGCGTTGCCAGCTCTTGCGGATTTTCGCATTCATCTGATATACTACGCAATTTCCAATGGCAACGCATCCAGATGTGATCTCTTCGAGAGCAGGAGTGAGACTGGTTTTCTCCCCACTACCTTCCCAAACAAACTGTCTCCTATTGGCTGCTGCTAACTGGTGTACGCCCCGTTTTCGAGGCCAGGAGTCTTCAGATGTTGGATCGACTATAGCTCCCCCTCTCGCTCAACGTTGCTCCCCCTTACGGTCGTGCTCTGAGCGTGCTCTTAGAGCGCTCTCTTGCCCATCACTGCCTTAGATGCACAGTGAGTGTGGAGGTGAGAGGAATTTTAGCGTTGGTTTTACCAGCATCCTATGAAGCATAGGGCCAGGCGGGATGCGTCAGCAGAGGTTACTCTGCATTATATTATTACTCTACCGTAGTTCTTAAGACTTTGAACGTACATTTATTTTGTGTCTATTACAGTGGATCTTAACCTCTGCTTTGAGTCGCCAAGCCATTTTGAGTGGATCGTCAAATATCTTCCGCTGCTTTCTATATTCAAATATACCATTCTTATTAAGAACCTGTCAATGCTAATTGCTCGAGAGCTTAAATTAATTAATATATTAAATTCCTATTTATTTTATTGCTTGTAATTGAACTATTGGAGGACATGGTTCGCAGCCAAAAAAAGGTTAAGGGCCACTGGTTTATTATAATAAAGAGTTTTTTTATGTTTCCCTATGCATAGAGTTATATGGGAGAATAAGATACCCTTTCCTAACTCAAAAACATTTCATTCTCTTCCGATAAAACTTGGCAACGCCTTTTTTGAATGCTATGCCGTCTAAGGTGAAGTCATGCGGCCGAATCCACAGGATACCTTTTCTCCATTTTAATAACATAGGAGGAAGAGCTGAAACGCAGCGTGCAGGACTTTTTTCGTGAACATTTAAAAATTGCTCAGATTCTTCGTACAAACTCGGGACTTAAACCCAAGAACGCCTAAAAGAATGAACGTTTAATTTACCATCCTCGAATTCGAATCAGCCAAAAAATATATTGTAATATTTTATTCGAATCAGCCAAAAAATATATTGTAATATTTGACGTTCGTTTAAGATAAAATTTTTCGTGATTAAGGTCAACCGCATTTTTGTCCTTTACATGAGGTTAGGTGTACCAAATTGGTTTTAAGTGTGAAAAGGGGAGTCGGAATGAGGGAGGGAAAGAGTGGAAGTTAGAGAGAGGGAGGTAGGGAAATGGAGAAAGAGCGGGGTATGGAGTGGGAAAGGGAGAGAAGGAGAGGTAGAGGAAGAGAAAGCGAGGAGAGAGAAGAGAGAGAGGTATAGAAAGGGAGGGAAAGAGGAGAGAAAGGGAGAATGGTAGGGAGAGTTTTACTTACAAAAAACACTATGTTCAAGATCAAACATTTAAAATAATAGCAAAAACAAGGTTATAAAAAAAATTAAATTGCGAATTTCGGCTACATCGCAGCCGTCTCCAGCTGTAATTCACGGAAAGTAGATCCTAAGTGCTACATAGAACAAAAAAAATAAGATTTGCGCTTTAAGAAAAATTTTATTTATCGAGAGCAAAATTTCTTGGCGGTATTACATCGAAATAAACATTCTCGATTAGTGTTAAGGTATTAACGATGCGTCCAAAATTCTATTAAACGCACACCTGTAGCGGAGGATAAAAATGTGTTCCTGGAGGACACGGCATAAAAATAGCGTTTCCTCCCTTGCAATAGCAGAATGAATAGATATCACATGGGTTTTCAAGGAAGATATCAGAAACACCCGGAGGACATTGGTCTGCGACCATGTAGCAGCAGTCATCCCCATTTACGTTGCTCCTTCTTGGGGAAATTCCCGCAGTTGCTGATGATATGAAGAGCACCAACGCTGCCAATTCGATTATTCCTGTAAAGATCGAAGATTTTTGTTGAATATTGTTTACAACCTCCGGCATTGAAGAATAAAAAAATAAAACTTTTGAATCGAACATAAAATTTTATTTTACCAGAATTCTTTAAATACTCGGTTCATAAAACAAATTCGTAAATTGGAGGTGAAAAATTTATCGGTAGTCATGCGTAGTGTAAGAGACAGTATTGTATTCGTGAAAAGAAACGTATTTGAGATTTAAACGAAAATACACGTATTGAGGTCCCCTGAGTACGTTTTTACTATTTTCGCGATGATGTCTGTGTGCGTATCAGTGTGTGTGACAGAATTTAATGAGAGTTCTTGCTCGATAAGTAATAATCAGATCAGCGCAAAACTGTATTAATTAGTAACTTTATTTATCAGTAGATAAAGATTTGAAAATGTTTTGGCTGAAACTGCTCGACCAGAAGTGGATGTTTATTCCTGTCGTTTTTCCTTATTTTTCCAGATTCCTCTTTTAAAACTCAGTTTAAGTAAATATTTGTTATTATAAAAGTTATAGACACTGTAATTGTCTACAAGTTTTGTTTTACACATTTTTTCATAAATTCGATAGTTTAAGAGATATTTTGATTTATCTTCTAAATTTGTGTTAAATACGTTGCTATGATAAAATTTTCTAATTGTTGGTGGCGTTGTGTACGCTGCCAAAGGTGATTTTAATTGCGCATCGACATTTTGTTATCCATAGAAACATCTAACAATTTTATTTACTTATTCTTTTGTTAAAATAAACACAGTTGAAAATGCTTTAAAATTATTCACGAGTGTAATTGCTGATAATTACCTATCACTGAGGACGCTGATGTCGAGATCAATCATATTCATTGCTCTGTATGGAGAAAGTCATGTGCTGGACAAATCATATTTTTGTAATACTATCATATAAAATAATCCAATAAATGGATTGAGTGCATTTAGTTATTATATTTAATTGTCATGATAATCACATCCCATCACTGACGTATTTCATGGATTAGCATGTGTACTTCCACGCTTTAAAAAGTTGAAAAACTGAGCGTGAAAACTGTTAACGTGGCATTCCTATCACGTGAAATGTTTCCTGTTAATCGGTTTCCACCATATGTATAATTTCAATCATAACGATCGACCTTGAAGAAGAGTCATCGCGTTTTTATTCTCAAAATATTTTACAGTATTTTCAACACTTTGATTTAAAATCACTCGTCGGAATCGGCAGCGTCGTTTTCCTGAAATCCTCTTTAGTTAGGAGCTTTGGCGAGACGATCGATGTCTGTTAAGGCATATAGCAATGAGCGTTGCTGGGATAATCGCACGTCATGGTGTCAATGTCGAACAAGAGTCCATCCGGGCACTGAAACAAAAATGCATTGCCTTCGCGGCACACACAGTACGTGTAGCAGTTATCCGGATTGGGAAAGATAACGTTGCCGTCAGGAGGGCAAGTGATATAACTGCAATCTACCGTAGATCCAATAACTGCAAACGCCAACACTAGGACTATTCTCGTCGAAGCTGAAATGAAAAGATTCGTGTTTAGCGAAACTCGGTTCTAGAGATTATTTTAAAGTACGTTACAGAGTCCAAATACCAGTAACTATACCATTTTAAAGTTTTGAATTTTCCGAATTTGAAGCCATCTGACGGAAAATCTATGAAATACCAGGAAAATCCAATCCGTGGAAAATTTTATAGGTTGGTAAGAGCTATCCAATTAAAAAATTATTTCCCGGATACCTCTCAAAACAAAAAAAGTTGATTGTCCACAGACATATAGAGTAATCACTTAATAACGTTTTTTAATAAAACACTACTAATAATGTTGTTTTATTTCTTTGCCAGAACTTATCATTCTTCTCCTCATAAAAAATAATATGTACTAGCGAAGGGCAGCGTGATGATAATTTACTTGTCGTCTGAGGTTGACCTGCTAGCGATTAGATTTCAATAAAAGAAGTTTTTTACGTTAATTTCGTTACCTTTTCGATAATTATACAACTTCAGCATTTTCGTGCACTCGAGCTATTATAAACTAAGTTTTTCTAAAATTTTATAAACAGGCAAGGTCTTGTTCAGCTTTTAAAAATGTTCGGTTTTCGAATTATTCCGATTTTTTGAGTTTGTACTATACATCCGCGAATCGCTTTCAATTTAGAACCGGTTCCACGGTTTCGGTGTGGTCTTCAAGCATTATAAATCCATAGAATGTCTTAGTTCGACTCAGATGCTGTAATAAAAATAAAATAATCAATTCTGAATAAAATACAACTAAATTGTTGCCCGTTGAACTGTATACAGCTGCGCGCAAATGTAACCTCGTGTATTCCTATGAGTGTACGACAAAAGAGCAAATCCCAAAAGAGCAAGCGACATAAGAGCGAGCGACAAAAGAGCTAGTGGACATAAGAGTTAATATCCGTAATTGTTTTAGAAATCTTTGTTACGCCCTCCTTCAGTCAATTTACATTTACAATTTTGTCTACTTGCTCTTTTGTCCACTTGCTCTTTTGGTCACTTTCTGTTATGTCCACTTGCTCTTTTGGTCACTTTCTCTTATGTCCACTTGCTCTTTTGTCTGGCACCGATTCCTATGGGTAAACCTATCTTACTTTACGCGGTTTTGCCATACACCGTCTTTCCCAGGACCGCATGCGCCGTGCAAAGCGAGGAATGGGTGTATTCGACTTTGCACTGCAGACAAGTAAAAACTTCAAAAATATGCACAACTAAGGCGTAAAGTTTTAAAATGCCATTTCATTTGTGTTTCAACTGGAAATTTCGCATTATATCAACCTGTTTTGCTTTCTACATGTTTATCCTCTTGTTAAAGAACGAGATATATGTAATTCAGACTTACCGCCCATCATTTCCAGAATGTTCTTAACTGGTCTTCTCTAACTGCGGATTTATGCGAGCTGCTGCTTCGACAAAACGCACAGACTAAGGCTTTTTAGGGTGTTGCAGTCGATAGCTTCAGAGAGATTAAAATCAATTTCCCAATCAAAATGCGAAAATTATCGGTTTTGGAGTGATTCGAAGGTTCCCGAAGATATACGTCTGACATCATGGTACATATCGCGGCGAAAAGATAGTGGATAACACATGAGTATTGGAAGGCGGGGGAATGCCGATCAGTGGGTAATGTCGATCGTCGTTGTAGAGGCAAAGGCAGAGGGAGGAAGAGTGATTGATTGCTGCTGCAATCTGTCGGAAAACCCAATAACATCACACAAAGCGATAAATCACCAGTGAAGTCACTTTCTTTGCAATTATCACTGATGTACGTATTTCAGTATTGTTATGTACTTTCAACGTACATTCAAAACTAGGTAAGTGAAGATTTTAGAAACTCAGTGCTTTTCACTTATATACCATGCTTAACTGTAGGAATTATCGGATGAATGAGCAGTGCTCATTGAGCACAGTTTTGAAATCAGTTCATAACCTCAAAAAGTGTTGGTGGCTGATTTTAAACAAAGACCCACGGTTCGGGTGATGTCGATCAGTGTGATCGGTATTATCCCACATTTGTCTCAGGGTTAAATGTCATCCTTGTTTAGTAGTACATTCGTGAAGGTAACGACCATAGAGAAGGCAATATCAGGTTTTCGAAAAACTGGTATTTTTCCCTTCGACCAGTAACTTTTCAGTTGTCAAGATTTTCTGCCTGCTAGTACCACCATGGTAGTGGTTGCGGGCTCGAAGTCAGAGGAAAAACCTGATTCGTCATCCTGGAAATGTGCAACGAGATCCACCTTTTAATACCCATCAGCGATCAATATGTCCTACCAGTAACAATGAACCTGTCGCTGGAACTTCAAACGCTTCCGTGATCATTTTGGATGTTTCACATATGACCCAAGTCAGCTAACTGATGCAGCAAACTGCACCAGGTCGAAAGAAACTGCACTAAAAAAAAACAACGCTTGAATGAAGCCAACGAAGAAAGAGCTCTGAAAAAGGCAAAGATGATGTAAGGAAAAGCAACCGCCAAAAAGAAGAAAGTAATGAAGCCGAGTAAGAAGAAAACCTTTCGTCGTACCATCACTTTTGAAAGTTCCTGTGAGGCAGAAGACAAGGCAGGGAATCTGTGAGATGACAATTCAGATGATGACGTAAGCGACGCTGAAAAAGTTGAAAATTGCTTGGTGTGTGGTGAAGCGGAAATCAAAACTGAGATGTGGTGGCACTGTGTGTCATGTGGTCGCTGGATCCATGCTTTATGTAGCGAATGGGATAGACCTAAAGGCTACACATGTGACTTTTGTAATTCAACAGCTAATTTTCAGTAAAGCATAAAACATAAGTATTGATCGGTATTGCCCACTAGTTGATCGTTATTACCCTATATGGGTGGGGGACACCGATCAAACACAAATTTTCCTTTTTTGCATTTGGCAATGTCAATTTTTAAAATATCGTAAATTTAATAAAATCAATAAAATTAAGGTCTTTTTCCTGAACATACGTGCGTTAAAGAAACTCATTTTAGGTTAATCCTCTTCAACTTGCAGCCATTTTGGCTTATGTGATCGGCATTCCTCCACCTTCCCCTATATTTAAGACTAGCGGAAGTGCCCGTTGAATTTCAACGGATTCAATGAATCAAACACTTCGATCCAATTAACATGTAAACATCGCAAGAATAAGATAGTACACAGCTTTAACCGTCGAATCTCGAAATCGATTTTTTTCATGAAAACAATTCTTTCTCTATAAAAGGGAAGCGAATTGGAATAGTTATCACTGATAACATTAAGCCGAGACTGTTGTGGGTATTTTGTATCTGAATGATAGCAAGCTCCCCTAGAAATGTGATCTGTTTACTACTTTATCCATGCGTAGTATAGGAGAAAGTATTGTATTCGTGAAAAAAATCGAATTCGAGATTTCAATGGATATACACGTTTTGGGGTACATATCTAGAGTACGTTTTCACTATTCTCTCGATGATGTCTGTGTATGTGATAGAATTTTTTGGGCGCTCTAACTAAAAAGCTAATAAAATAAAATCACCACAAAATATTAGACTTAAGATTTTTATTAGTAATTCAGTATCTGGAAAGGCTTTGGCTGAAGCTGGTCAATCGGAATTGGAGTTTTATTCTTGTAGTTTTTCTGTTTCCCAAATATCTCCTTTGGAACTCAATTTATGTAAATATTTATCATTATAAAAGTTTTGTACAAGTTTTGTTTGAAACATTGTTAAAGAGATATTTCGTTTTTCGTCTGAATTTATATGTATGTCACTTAGTGATAACATTGGTTTCCTTGCTATGATAAAATTCCAATTTTTTATAGCGGCTCGTACGCTGACAACAAGAATTTGTTATCCATAGCAAGAGCTAACAATGTTTTTACATATTTAAAAAAAACTATTCACGAATGTAATTGCCGATAATTATTCTTCAGAGCGCAGATGTCGAGAGCAATCATTTTCATTTCTCTGAATGGAGATAATCACGTGCTGGACACATCAGATTCTTATTCTTCTTCGATCATGGTTCGCTCGTATAAAATTCCCTTATTCAGGTCATTTGGCTAGTGTCTCTGTAATAGACAATAAAATTTCTAAAACATGAAAGGATCCGGCAAAAAAAATTGTCGAAATCGAATTGAGCGTACGACGGCACTCCGAGTGCTTTGAGCCCCGTGGCCAAAGACGGCCCCGAGGAGAGAAAAATGAGTGTAGTGGGGAGAAATTGCAGGGTGCTAAAGGGTGACAGAAAAGCACTGGGTAGAACCAGGGTTGTTAAACGAAACCGAACCTAAAAAATAGTTTCGGTTCGGAACGAAACTATATCTTTTCTCTTGCCATTTAGTTTCGGTTCGTAACGAAACTATGTTCCGTGATGGGTTTAGTTCCGTTCCGGAACAGAATTGTTTGGTCGGAACGAAATATTTCGTTCTGGAACGGTTCCTTTTCTTGAATGGGTTCGGGTTCAAGTTGAGAGTTATTGGGAGATACCTGTTCAATAGTTTCGTTCCAAGCAAACTGCACCATTATTCTGGTCGTGGGACGGAGAAGAGAGCGAGGTACTCGCATAGAGTAGAAGCCCGCCTTAGGGGCATTCTGCTGTTTTTGCGGTCTGGGTCGCAAGGGCTTTTGAGTGGCCGGTGTAGCTCGGTGTCCGCTGTACGCAGCTGAGTGCCCCCTATACTGATATCGCCATAGCGGTATCACCAGCCATTATCACAGCTGGAGGAAGTGGAGGGTGTAGGAAAGGTTGTATGCATGGCGAAGAGGGGAAGGGAGCGAAGGGTAGGAGGTGCAGGCAGGAGGGCGTAGTTCGCTTCACTTCTTATTTCTGCAAGCAAAGTTAAAGGTGCAACATATGCGACTGAAGGTGGTGAAGGAGGAAGCAGAAGGAATGGCCAGCCTGCCCACGACTTCATCCGTAAGTATTTCTATTTCAACCCGGACACGAAGAAATCAAAATGCATCCTCGGGCAGTGTACTGAATACGTCACGGTATTCTCTTTTTGCCCAAACGAAGGGCACTCTACATCTTCCCGGTGGTGATATTAGGAACTAAGATCCCCCTCCTATCCCCGACCTCCCCTCTCGCATTCCCCTCTCGCCGTTAGACGCGAGTAAAAACCATTGAAAACTGGCTGGAACCAAAGCTGGATCGGTTTAGGAGCCGGAACGAAACTATTTCATGTGCGAACCCGATCCGGAACGGTTCAGTATCGTTTCATCGACATTTCGTTCCGAAGATTTCGTTCCACTTTCGTTCCGGTTCCACTTTCGTTCCACGACTTTGGTTCCTTTTTCGGTTTGGTTCCTGTGAACCGTTCCTTAAACCGGAACCTATTTGGAACCGTTCCTTTTCAGTGGGTTCGGTTTCGTTTAACAACCCTGGGTAGAACTGGGAAAAACCATGTCGTAGTCTGAGAAAAGGAAACTCCACCCGTTGGTACCGTCTTGCACCCGCTTATTGTGGCAGGAAAACTATTTGACCACTCGGGCCCGTCAGAGGCCCCTGGGATTTTACCCCGGTATCCCCGTCCTCTCGGTGACCTTGCTTCGGACTGCTTGCTTCACCGAAGGTATTCCATTTGACTATTACATAATACGCGTACTTAGTTTCCTGGGTTGTTCATTGCACTACTCGGCATCGCTGATGTGTATTCCTTCCCTCGGTTTCATCGAACAACCCTCAGAATTTCTGCCTAAGTTCTACCTACCCCTACTGTAACCTTCATTTCATGCACTTCTGGTGTGATTGTCCTTGAGGTTTTGGTATTTTCAGTAACCCGTTTCCTTCAGGCTCAAAATGCTTCAACCTCCTTACAAGGAAGTTTGACCAATACCTATTCAAACGCCTATTGCCGATTATTTTTTCCTTTTTCTCCTGATTCATCGTTTAATTAAAATCGTATTATATCTCGAGCGATTCCTTAGAGGAGATTAATTTATCGATGCTTGGATATAATCAATGTCGAACCGCGCGTAACGTCGAAAACTACGACACTGACTGCAGTTGTTTGGCGTTGTCCTAATAGCGATTTGTTGTTTTCCTTCCGAATTTCCCATTTCCTTTTCTTATCCCCGCTACCTTAGGGTGGCCACGCAAGTTCAGGTTTGTCGGAAGGAAACACGGAGGAAAGGAAAGCCTTCCGGCAAACCTGAGCGTGTGTGGTCAAATTTGCCTGAAGGAAAAGCCTTAAGCCTGTCCTCCAGCCCTCAGTGGCAGTAACCGAGGATTGGTTGAGGCTTCGCCTTGAGGAAAACAAATCCGTTCGTGTTCATGTTGCTAGACGGAAAGCACGAGACAAACCGAAAGGGAACTTAGGAAAACCTCCTGGCAAACCTGACCGTGTGTGGCAGCAAAAAGCCTCGAGGCTTTCCTTCAGGATTACCTCGAGGTTTTTTCCTCAAGGCTAAACCTGAACGTGTGTGGCCACCCTTAGAGAGGGAAACTAGCGACCTCTTATGGTAGACGGAATTAACTAATCAGTTTTAGCTGAGGCGTTAACCGCGGCGGTGCTTTGTCAGTAGCGGTCTCCGTTGCGTATATTGATGTTATTTCGATAACAGTTTTTAAATATTTTTATTTTTTTGTACTTTTGTACATTTTTACAAGACTATATGTGATTAACTTTCGCTATTTTAAAAAATTTTATCCAAAGTTTTGGTTGGTAAGAATGTTATAATAATTTCAAATATTAAGATTTGAACCTTTGCAGTTTTGCAAAACTTCAGCATGCATGTTATACAGCCTTTCCGTGATGAGGTTCTTGTTCAAGTGTTCGTCTTAAGAGGAGCATTTGTTGCATCTCAAAGAGTTCCTGAAGGATTCTTCATAGTAAAGGTGAGGAAACTGAATTAACAGCTCTTTTCAATATTAATTGAGTAAACAGTTATTCATTGTAGACATGGCATCTGATGGAAGATTTACTACTGAATAGTAGAATTGCAAATTACATGCGTATAGACTTTAGCTGGGTGCTTGCTTGCTGTACTCTGTTTCATGCAAAGCTAGTAGTTGTTTACTTTGTTAAGGAAAAGGAAAGGCTCTCTTATTCTTCTTCGAATGTTAATTAATGAAAATGGAAAACACGAGAGATTAAATCATACCACGGTGCTGTATACTCCGATGAAAATTTTTATCTATGTAGCTTGATAAGAGGGCGGCGAGAGGAATAGATAACAACAATTCTCACTCGCTTATTGTTAGACGTTTAGTTGCCGAGAACAGTAATGCGTCTATAGTATTAACTTCCGAAGAAATGAAGCGAACACGCTTTTGTTTATTCTGCCTATATGTAAGCAGGGCGAAACTAGATAATCCGAATGGGAGGCGAGCTTCTGCCAAAAGGATTTTTTTAAAACTTTGTATTTAGGACTTATGGCCAAGGACAATAAGAAAGTCGCATAAATGGTTCACATAACCCAATCAGGGTCGCCACTTTGCTGGAAACAAAAAACAAACTCTTCCTCATATCTCGTAAAATATTAATCACATCGAAAAAGTTTTCAAATAAAATTTGTAGGACTAGTGAAATATTGTTTGTTCGGTACATTTTTATCATAGGAATATCCGTGTAATATTTATGTTTAGGTTCATTTCTGAGGCGTAGATAACCATTTCCTTCCGCTTACAAAATGCTGCATGCACACGTAATGATATTAAAGGTATTTCCGTAATTATAGATTTAATTTTTATTTCATTATTTACTTTGGTTACTGCGAAGACTTTACGTTGACAACAATTACGTATCCATGCATAGACTTTTATAATTTCAAAGTGAATTACGACTTTCTTGTTGGATTTTCTTTATAGCGGTTACATTTAGGCATACATGTTTGCGAGTGAGTTACTCAGAGCCACAACGGGTGCAAATAATTAAAGGTCGCTTTACAGCCGCTTTCAAGAAGAAATACTCAGGAAAATTATGAAATTTTATTTGAAAAAATTATATTATAAAACTAACGATCTTCGACAATAAATACGCGCACTGTTGCCTTTCAGTTCTCTTAGAAACGACGACGAAGTAGGCATTTTGGTACAAGATGCTAAGTTTTCGAATATCAAACCTCAAAGTGGAAAATTCACTCAAAAAATACAGGAGAGTTTCGGTTATCCGAGGTCGACGGGACCGGTGCGGTCCCGTCGACCTCGGATAATACGGAACATTGCCCATACTAGCACTATGTATTGAAATAAAGAAAATTACGAACAGATTAAGTACTGAGAAATAAATTGGATTTATTATCAAAATACCCTAATCGTTAAGTTTAGTACAGTTGTATCAAGTATGATATATTTCAATTGCAAATTTTCAAAGTGATACTTTCTACTTTTTTCTCGTGGGCCTTGGATAATACAGAACCTCGGATAATCGAGACTCGGATAGTAGGAACTCTTCTGTGCCAGTAAAGTATTTTTTGTGAAACATATGTCGCGTAATCGAAGTTTAGGCCAATGAAACAGCGCCGTTCTTTCGAATCGACGACCGCAGAGACAGTTCAATGGCAAGGTGTTCATATCTTGCACTCGTCGTGCAGGGTCTCATAATCGCACGTCCTGGTGATCGGGTTGAATTCCATTTGTGAGGGACAGCTGGTATAGACGCTTTCTTGAGCGTTGCAATGGCAGTACGAGCAGTGGTGTATTGGATTCGGTCTCAGTTGGCAATCAACCAACTTGCAACCTTGTTCAGGTTTCAGCGCAGACGAGATGGAAGCGACCACCATCATGGCGATAACTATCTTCAAGGGCACACGCAAAGCTGGAAATAAATTGCATCTCCAGGTTACTTCATAAATAGTTGCAGCATTGTTTTTACTTTCTGCATTCGTAGTATAGCAGAAAGTATCGAATTTATGAAAAAAATCTAATTTGGGGTTTCAAGAGAAATACACTTTTTGAGGTCCCCTGGTAAGTTTTGACTATTTTCTCGATTATGTTTGTGTATGTATCATAGGAATTTTGTGGGCGCTCTAACTTAATAACTAATAATCAGATTGGTACAAAACATTATATTTAACACTTATATCAGTAATTAAAGGTCTGAAAAGGTTTTGGCTGAAACTGGTCAACCGGAAGTGGATATTTACTCTTGCCATACCTAATGTGAATTCCTGGAGGTAAAGACATAAATCTTTAAAAATATATACGAGGCAGGATGCCAATTCTTTCGCGAAAATCTCTATTAGGTTGTCTTGCAGCATCCCTGGATATAATCTGATGTGGCCAGCTCATCGCTCTATACATACGTAGTAATGAACGTGATTGTAATAGTGCTAAATAGCAGCGTCCTCAAGAGTAAATATCGACAATTACACTCGTGAATAATTTTTAAACCGACTAATTTTCACAATACTTTGAATCGCTTTTCACATTAAAAATACAATAAGTATACAATAATTGTTACTGGGTGTTATGCATAGCAAAATATTGATTATCCTCGGCAGCATTGGCCTCGCTATCAACAATTCCGGAATGTTATCAAAGCAACGAAAACAAAGCTGTCGTCTAATGGCATTCAATGTACTGAACAAATTTTGACGGATGACCAAATATCCACGAAAAATAGATTATATGGAAAAATGTACCAAACAAAACTCGTAGAAAATTATATTGTCTACAACTTTGACTATTAAATACAGAATAAGTGTAGCGCTAAAGAAGGTATTTCACAAAAACTGAAAAAAAAAACTTTTGTTTGACCACTTTCAGCCAAAATCTCATCAAACCTCGAATTTCCAAAAAAATCTGTTCACACCTGATTATTAGTTTTGAATTAGAGCGCCAACATAATTCCTACCACACAGACACGCTTAGACATCATCGAGAAAACAGGAGACCTTAAAACATGTATTTCCGTTGACATCCCGAATTCGATTTTTTTTCACGAAAACGATACAAGGACCGTTCGTATATACTCTTTGATTCCAGGAATCATATATCCGTATTTTCAAATTAAATTTGACGTACCTGCCATTTGGTTCTTCAAAGCTATCGCAGTACGTCTTCTTCAGATGTGATCTCCTTCGAGTGATTTCCTATACGTGGAGACGCTCGCTTTTTTATAGCAGACGAAACCAGACGATATTTTTAAAAAGGAACGATTTTTTTTATTTTGACATTCCAATGTTTTTATCTGCAGTATCTCCTTAAGTTTACGGAAAAGCTCTTAAACAATAAATCTTTCTGGAACACGCAAATTTCAACGCATCAGGAAAAATTTATGGTTGAAATGTAAGAGGAAAAGATAATGCTCGGCACATGACTGTCGGAGATCAATCGGGATTAAGCGCGATGAGGAAGTGATAAACATCAAAGGAATACGGAACGCCAAATTTTCCTTTTTACTGTATTTATCTACAGGCGAATGCCAAAGCTTTCATATGGTCAATTTAATTTGTCCTGTCGTGAAATATTAAGAAATTCCAGAATTGCATTTGCCATTTTTTCTCTAATCGAAGCTAACACGAGAAAATGCACGACACACTATCGTTATTCGCCGAGTTAACTTTTCCACGACAGTATAAACGATGATGTTAACATATTTTATCAAATATCAATAAGCACTATAACCCGAATGCGGACGGAATACTGCGAATCTGACCCGTACGACTTCGGGAAACGCACTATAATAAGCTTATTATCAAATAAGTTTAAAGAAGGACTTCTGTTATGAACGTTTGTCGGAGAGCAACGACATTGTTTCATAAAATTATTTTACAAAAATTATGTACTGCGTTTCTATATCCAGTCGAGAGCGCAAGATGCAATTTTTCAGCATCAAAGTCTTTATTAAGCTTTTTTGCGTCTCTAATTATAAAACTGTACTCATATACGGATGCGTTTCGTTATAAAATTGTACTCATAGACGGATGCGTCACATTCCGCAAATTTTTGCTGGCAGAGTTTTGTCGCAGTTGACTTAATGATATTAATAAAATTACGTATGAATAAATTTTAAAAAAGTGTAATTCCTTTGTAAAGTACGCGGAAGCCGCGATTTAACGGATATTACTATCGGTTAAACCAGTGGTCTTCAACGTTATTTGATTCACCGCCCACTTTTACTATATTTTGCCATTTAAAATAAGTTCACCGCCCACCTTCCATGTCAACTTAACAATAAAATTTTTGATAAAATTTATGTTTAAAAAGACATCAAATTTAACCATGTTTATTAATCCCAAATCTAATATTTAAATAAACATTTGACAGACAGTTCAATGCGTACTTTGTGCTTGGTTCCTACAAACCAGGGAATCAATGTCAGGCTTCAAGTCTGCAAGGGTCATTCGAAGATCTCCTCTTTCTTTTACTTGTAAGCTATTTATTTTTTTTTGGACAGGAGATTGGCGACTGCACTGAATCCCTTCTCGACTAGATATGAAGTTGGGAAAGCTAACAAGAGCAACGATATTGCTTCCACAAGCGTTGATACAGAGAGGGCATTTTCCTGTTCTGCCAAAGTTGCACATATCCACCTTGATTGAAATTGGCTTTACACACCTCATCATGAAGTAATTCTATTATCTTCTCTTGGTATTTAATATCCACATCACACACATTTGTGATGAATGGAGTCACCATCCATGCTTCCACTGAACATTGTCTTATTTGAGGATATGTGTGCATATCATTAAACTTTAATATAGAATTGTATTTTTCAGTATGAAAATTAGAATAGCATTTGGTGAGTTCTTTAACGCCCACCAAAAACCCTAAACCGCCCACGTTGAAGACGACTTGGTTAAACCCTTAAAAGAGGTCACTCTCGGTCTTTTAGACCAGTGGTCGTCGTCATAGTTCATGTGAAAGACACATGACGTCATGGCAAACTTATTTGGAGTGGAGTGTGTGACACTCTGCAACAAGTTTTTGGAAGTCATTGACCTTTCGAAATGAGTATACAGTAAAACCCTGCTATACGTTGCCCTGCAATACATTGTTTTGCATATACATCGCCAATCAATTTAGGAACATGTTTCGTTATAAGTTGTGTCGCTTCGCATATATGTCGTTTGTGAAATACGAAAAGCAAAATTTCATAAATTCCAATTGCGGTGCATAAATTATAACTATAACAATAAAAACCCTCTATTCGGCTTTTAATTTCATGTTTATTATTATTTATATGAATTAATTTAATTTAATTTTTATCAATTCGTCTAAAATCATACTCAGAATAAACATTTGATGGCCATGTGTTTGAGAGATCACGATGGGTTAGGTCAGAGTTTCTTAACGTGGTGCCCGCCGAACCATTTCTAGGTGCCCGCTTTCCACTGCACACATGAAGACGTTCGTAATCCCTTATCAAGTGATGCAAGTCTTGAAAATTTCATTACCAATATTTTCATTTGCTATGCTGCCGAAAACGTTGATAATGCTGTAACGAATGATAGCAATATCACATTTTCTTCATGAAAATAATCGTTAGTATCAGAACAGTGCCCAAACATACTGTAATCTGTGACGAGATGTGACCCGTTTCTTTCCATCCAACTTCCTCACTTGAGCTTCTCTCTCTTCTTTTCAGAGAATTTAATTGTTTCAAGCATTAATCAAAAATATTAGTTGTTAAATATATTAAATTATATAACTCATTGCATTATTTCTCGTGATTTCTGACAATTTTTTATGCTTGTGCCCGCCTCCATATCCCAGAATTTGTTAAGTGCCCAAAGGAGGTAAAAGGTTGAGAACCACTGGGTTAGGTGATGCACAAGGTACACAGGGGATAAAAGGGACTGTCCCAATTTTAATGACGATGTGTAAAAACCTATTTCTGAGCTTTGTGAACAGTTATGTCTAACATTTTGTGTGTTTACGTTTGCGTTGATATCTCATAAGATATTGGATATATACCTTGGATTGCGAAATCTGCTTTAAAAGTACTCTAAAGGCGTATCAGTGTACATGTAAGTAAAGAAACAATTTTTGTGCTCCGTCACACTATAGACAATTATTTTCGGTGATTTCTGAATTTATTATTGCAATTGGTTACTCGTTGTTACGATTAAATGTATATTAAACCCTAGTAGGAATGAGTGGTAAACACATAGTGGTAACAAGGTATATCCAATGTACTGTATTGATATGTATTATTTGGGAAACAATTGTGTCACAAAATATCCACCAGGAACGTAACCCCTAACTTTTATCATAGTTCTTATGGTAATCATTGTTTCGCTATACGTTGTTTCGTTATAAGTTGAATTTTTCAGGAACGCATCTCCGACGTATAGCGGGGTATTACTGTATTTTTTGAAAATTTCATAAAATTTCAAAATATTATTTTTTTTAAATTTCAGACTATAGTCTTTTAAAAAACTTCATGGACTATTTATTGTCTTTGAAAAATTTCTATGATTATCGTCTTTAAAAATTTCATGGACTTCGAAAAAATTTCATGGGCTATAGTCCTTGCAAATATTTCATGGACTATAATCGTTGAAAATATTTCCAAAAAATAGTCTGACAAAAGCTGTTTGAAAAAAACTTCCAAAGATTATAGACTTTTCAAACGAAAAGGGTGTCGTCTAAAACAGTGGTTCTCATGCAACCCCCTCTGTGCAGATGTTCGGTAGCCGTGACCCCCGTGATTTTTCGAGAAATAAAAAAAAGAATTTCTCCGAAAATGGGAATTTAGGGTAGATAATAAGCAAAAATGTTATCACTAAAAATAAATATTTACTAATATTTATGAGTTTAGGTACAGTCATAGATATTTATCATTGCTGAGATATATCTATTTGTTATTTGTTACAATGGAATAACACATTAAAACAATTGTAAATTTATAGGTTACAGAATATTATTTATCTTTTGAACACAACTTGTCGATTCTGGACACAGCTCTCTCAACACAAAATGCAATTCACTAGCAACATGTACCAAATTGTTTCTCGCTTTACATTTAATTGACACTAAATTAGAAAATTCCAAGTTCACAATCTTAGTTGCGGAAAAATCACTAGGACCTGTGCTGCTAAGTTGGAAATATTTTTATATTTTCCCATCATCTTTAACCAAAACTCTATTAAGCTCACACCAGAATTAATCAACATTTTGTCATCTCCGTCTCAGCGTAAATCTAGTAGTTCTTGAATATTATCCCCTTCGACAACATCTACTTGACATAGAAAAGGATTTTGAATTACATAAAAAGTCTTTGAAAAGTCGGTACAACTGGAGAACATCGCTAAAGTTCTATTTTTAGTGTTTGCAAATGTTTACAAATAGAAACATTAACCTCGCTTGTATCTAACTCGTTTTCTTCTATCTTCTTATCTGAGCTAACAACGATTCATGCCAAACTAAATGAGGCAAAAGATGATTACAATGTTACAAAAAAGACACTTTCAGATATATTTTCAAACATTTACCTAAATATTTGCATTGATATGATTGTAAAATTGATTATTCCACTACAGCACATCAGCAAGCATGACCTCAAAAATCAAGAATTCTAAGGATAAAGGAAAATTACATTTTTTGCTAAGGAAAGTGTTATTTGAAAGAAATTAGAAAAATAAATTGTTAAAAAGAAAGTACATAGTTCATCAAAAATTCAGATATCGTCATGAAGGACAAAAAAGATTAGAAATCTATTCTGAATAAAGTTGTCTTGGCGTAATTATATGGACGATATATTAAGGCGAGGACTGCAAAGCAATGATCACAAAATAGTACTACTTTTATTCTAAACAAATCAAAATTAAATAAAAGGCTTACCGGTATCTGAATCAACCTTCGATGAATACTGAACGTTATAACAATGAAACTCGGTCGTTATGTAAACAAAAATGTACCGCTTTAGGGCGTTGTCCTTTACATTATAAGAAAATTGAAAAACACGTTTTTGTCCTTTTATTTTTTCTCTCCTTTTCTCCCATTGGCATATTCTGTTCTCTGGGGAACATAACATTTTTGTTTAAAGGACCTGTACATAATCACAAAAACATCGATTGTGAATTATGCCAGTTTTTGAACTGATTGTGGATTTGGTTTGGCATTTCACGTAACAACTGTCATTTTTAATTTTTGCCGTTTTAAATGCAAATGTAAATCGTCCTTTTGATCAAGAAATGTTTTGAGGAAATGTATTCTTATGCTAGAACAAAAACGGAAAGGATTGCCTGAAATATTTTCGCCGCATGCTATATGGATTCAACCAAAGCATATATATCTGAAGTAAATTATCTTAGCCTTTATTCCGACTGTTCCAATCACGGTAATATAAAGTAGTGAGCGCTTTTGGTAAGATATTTTTTGCCAAACCATGCTTTCATACTCAAAGTTTTGATTGTGAAAGAGGTACCAGAAGGAAATTCTGACATCATTACAGCATGTATAAAAGAATCGCTGGAAATATATGAAGTTACTGACGAAATACAACAACAATTGTAATTTCGAGGGTGCATCAAGTAGGGGTCTGAATAACGTTTTTAATAAAATGCAAAAATCTGATGGCAAAAACATAATTGGCGTCCTTTTTGCTGCTCTCGTTTTAAACAGCTGCATTCAAACTGGGGCAGAATAATAGATAAAATATATTTGTTTTATACATCTACGCAATCAGGATTGAAAAGTTAAAGGAAATATGTGACGAGGTCGGTGTTCCGTATCACAAGTTACTGGGTTACAGCAAACCTAAGTGGTTAGCCCTGCAGCTGGCTTTAGAAAGAACCTTGAAATTGATTAAGGCATTGAAGTCTTACTTTTTGGAACAAGAAAAATGTCCAACAGTTCTAAAAAGCTTTCTCACATGTTTCTCACATGTTTCGGCACATGACCCATGTGCCGAAACATGGCTACATTTTTTCACAGTCAAGCTTCAACGTCTCGCTAATATATTCTCAATATCGAATCTCAACGTATATCTGTGTATGAACCTTCTATCAATTTGAAAGAATTGCAATCAAACTTAACTGAGGGAAACAACAAGTGTTTTTACCATTTAATGTTAAAGAAGCAATTACGGAAATGGGAAAAAACAGGAAACGTTGATGCCACAAAATGTAGAGATTCAGTGCTGAGGTTTTACGGGCTTGCATCGATTCTTTGAACCAGTGTTCGAAGAAATTGGAGTTTTTCAATGGGATCTCCCGCGTGACGTTCCGTTGCGGTCATGGGTGGAAAAGCGATATTTTTATATCAAATGAAAGGGATTTCAATGTAGATTAATTTTGTTACCTGAAAAACTATGTTCATAAAGAAAAGTTAGAAAAATGGAGGAAATCTGATGAAATGATGACCCATCAGAAATGGGTCGACGATTTTAAGCATTTTATGGAAAGTTAAATTCCATCCAAAAATATATTAAAAATTGTTGATCATGTTTATGCCTACCGAAGTTAAATGCTCCTACTGAACGCGTTTTTTTCCATAATTAACAATATGTGGACCAGCGAAAAAACGCAACTAAAGGTCGAATCAATAGAAGCGTGCGTTTTTATAAGGTGCAAATTTGATATGAATTGTTTACAATTCCACGATTTGTTTTACGGATAAACATGAAATGTTGAAAAAAGTTCATTCCAGTGAAAAAAAATCAAATTAAATATTTTATATTATCGAAGAAAGTTTATTTTGATGCTCATCTTGAAGACTGATATGTTGAACTTAATTATGTTTTGAATAATTTCCGGTTTATAAGTAAAATTAATGGACACAAATTATTCGTTTTAATTTTAGTGCTTTTTCAGCATATTTGCCACTTTTCGAGAATGACTTTGCCAGGCAAGGCATAAAATGCATATTATTATAGAAAAGGTTGTTGCCGGACAAATTAGGTTAATGACGGACATGGGCGGCATAGTACCGGGCAGGTGGGACTATGTTTTTCAATGGGCGTCCTTTATTCCACCCCAGAAAAATGGTCACCGTACCTATAGCGAAGGATTGCGTTACACGCATGGAGAAAGGAAGAAAAGCTGAGCATTCTTCGAACCTCTTTGGTTGAATAAGGACAGCTAAAACAGTTAACCAAGAAGAGCAATATGTTTCTCAGAGGAAAAATGTCGCTAAACGACACTATTGGCCATCATCCCCCACTCCAACCAAGTCCGTCGCAGAGGGACACAAGTGCTACCCTGTGCCGAAGTTTATCATAACACCCTGGATCCGCCATTACGGAAAATTTTCTGCCCATCCCCTGATGATCGTCCCTTACGGATCCCTTGGGATCCGTGGATCACACTTTGGGAGCCATAGGTCTAGTTGATCGACTGATTAAACCATTATTTAGTTTTTGTATGTAGTTCTTTAGTTATTTTACAGATTTTCGTGCTTTGTAAAATTTCATGGAGTTTACCTAAAATATAAAATCAGTATCATCGAGTTTATGCTTCAATTTTTTTTTATATTAAACCAGTTTTTCGACTTTCTTGACATTTTTCTGTTTATCTCGCAGATTTTCGAGTTTTTCGAAAGGTTATCGAGAATACGCCATGTTTATGGAGTGCTTTCCGTTTTTTTCTAGGTTTCCTTGTTATCTTACAGTTTTTGGTGTTTTTTTTTACACTTGATGGAATCTACGTCTGCAATTCCTGTAGGTACTGTAAACCATTTTTTCGTCTTTTTTTTAGTTTACTACTTATGTTACAGTTTTTCGTGTTTTCTAATACGTTATCGAATTTTCGTCAAAAATTTCTAGGACAATAAATCAGTTTTATGACTTATCGTCAAGTTGTCTATTTAACTTATATTTTTTCGGAATTTTCAGACGGTAATCCAGTATTGGTCAGGTTTATGGAGCGTTGAAACAAGTTTGTCATATTTTTATCCAGTTTCCTTTGTTATCAACCAGTTTTTCGAATTTTCAAAAACCTTATCGTGTTTACGATTAAAATTTCTGTATATTAACCCTGTTTTTCGGCTTTTCTACCAGTTTTCAATTTATCTTACAGGTATTTATTTGTGTTTGCCAAATTTTATCGTACATTGACCCAGTTTAACTTGGGTTTAACCCGGTTTTTCTTCAATTTTTTATGAATATAATAATATTACAACTGCAATTTCGTAAAAATTTTGCTCTTGATGCCGGAATAACTGTTGAAGTGTTGTTGAAATAATTTCAAAAGCAGAATTGTAAAAATGCTTTCGAATTTCTTTAACGGCAAAAAAATTAGATTTAATGTGGGAGCATTTTAATATATTTGATATGATGTAGTGTGGAGCCTTCGAATGCAAGAGTGTGTGTGTATAAAGTATTTAGGTTAAATCAGTTCTTGTTACCACCTAGTCGTACGACTAAATTGTAACGACGATTTTTAAATAAATAAATATTAAAAGCAAGAGCTTAACAGGTTTCAAACTCACCGCCACAACTATTAAAGCGCCTTTTCAAAATTTCGATTGTCATTTGCTCACTTCCGGTGCTTCCGGTCTAGTCACGAGTTTGCGGGAACGTGTTATGAGCTGTCGTAATGAGATATTTCTAAAATATTCCGGGAAAAGTCGCGGAAATTGCATCATTTGCTGGCATAGGTAGAGTATAATTAATAATGATTTTCATTAAGATAAATATTATGTATGTCGAAAATATAATTAATTAGTCACATGGGATGAATTGCTGGACTTGGTAATTGTCATTGTTTATTTTTTATCTAAAATATTAAATTACTGATGTTTTTGTAGTAAAGATGGTTAAATGTGAATTTATACCTTATAAACCTCTTGGGACTACACGTTGAAAAGCAACGATATATGTACAAGTAGTAAGTTATGTTTCGTTGGTGTTAATTTGAAAATTATCTAATCTTCTTTGAGAATATGCTCGTGAAAATAAAAGAAGTAGCATATTAGTGATTTAGTAATGAAATTAACCGGTTTGGTTGTAGATGTAGAAACTCCAAATAAAAATTTTAATATTTAAAATTTCGTAGTAGCTTTGAAGTAGTAATGAATTAATGGGTCCTTTTAAAATCTACTGTAATTTCGGGATATTGCTTTAATGATATTTTGGCCTTTGTATGTTTCAATTTTCATGGAAGGAAGTGGAGATTAATATTCGGCATTTTTCGTTATTGCTTAGAAATTTCATAAAAGATACATAAATACATTAAATAATTAAATATTGTAATATTATAGTACTGATTATGTCATTTCTTATTTTACTTGAAATTATAAATCAGTATTTGTTAAAGAATCAGTGGCTATTGCATACTCTATGATTAGTATTAATTAATACTTGATAGGTATGCCTTTTTGAAAATCTGTCAAAACCTGTTAACAATAAACCACTCTTGAATTCACTCTTTTAAGCTGTTTTACTGTAAAAAATCTTACAGCAGCCGCAATGACTTATTTAATGTCTTTAATTTTCTTCACACATTGCATTGAAGATAGAAACTGATAATTTGCAACTGTTTCAGCAAGCTATATAAAGATAAATATGTCCATAGATATTTTGCTGAGTTTTTATTCTGATTATCAATCTCTCTTCTCCAGAAATGCAAAGAAACCCTTTCTGAATATGCAACCAAATGTATGGGCTAAAAAATCTCTACATGTTAGGCACAGTGCACAACTCCTTGTACAGAAAGCTTGGGTCTGGAGGGTGTCTGAAAGTTTTTCAGACTTCAGGTTAAAAATCTATTGCACAGGTTCGACAGGGATGTGTTCCTGAAAACGTGGTCGAATCTCAAACAGTCGAATCAGCACAAATTCAAACAGTTAGAGCAGAAATAACGAAGTCTAGACTGAAACTAAACCTCTTGTGGTCAGGCCGGCTGAAAATTACTTCACGTAAACTAGTTTCTTATTCGACTGATCGATTGGCTGGGTCGATTCGACTGGTTGAATCTTGGGAGTCGCTGTACTGATAAAGTACATTGAAAGTACTTAACTAAATAGTTGAGCTAAACAATTTTAATGATAATTAGTGAAATATTAACTTATTTTTTGCATAATTTCCAATTGTCTCATCTGAAGACGACTTTTGAATATCCCATTAAAAACATCAAGTTTTTAGCAGAATCCTAGTTTGGGAATTACAGATAAAAGGTTGATTACTGTATTTGAAAGTTTAATGGCAATCACTAGAGCCATGTGTATGTATGTATTTGCTAAAATATCTTTTGTTTGCTTCTATGTATAAGTTTCAAGCAAAAATATGTAGTATTATTTGAATATAAATAGTTCCTTAAATATATTCTGAATAAAGTTCTATTTTGTTGTGTATACTGTCTGTATTCCCATAATATCCTGTGCTGTTAAGTAAAAAATTAATTTGCATATAAGTATCATATTTTGAATTTGTACTTGTGTTGAACTAACAGTAAGTTACTAACAATTGATTTGAGAGTAAATTTGTATAGTAATGGAAACTTTTCATGAACAAATATACCTACATTGAATAAAATGACAGAGAACATTGCTTAAAATCTTATGTGCTAGAAATTAGAGTAAAAATCTGGATTTGAAAAATGAGTAACAAAATTCTGAGTAGTATACTATTTATACCATAACCAGAGTAAAGTATGTATTAACAAACCATAAAAGAAGTAATTGGTAATTTTCGCTGATGAATTTCATATAGTAAATATGTAATGTCATTTTTTGTAAGTCTATTTTGAATTTTTGTTACTAATGCAGAACAAAATTAGAGTAACTATGATTAAAATATCAGTAGACTGTTTCATTACTAGGAAATTTTTAGCTCCATTTTTCTATGATAATGTTCCTGATCATATGAACTGTCAAGCAACTTTTGAATGCTGTTAGATAAAATTAGTATGTATGATGTTTCTGCAAATTGCAGTTGCCTATTAAAAACAAAGGTAGTTTTTGGTAAAAGTATCTTAAAAATAACATTATAGTTTCAGTTTAGGATTAATATAAACAAAATTTTCAACAGTTAAAATGTTAAATTGTTTCATATAATGTATTCCCTAGATTTTATGAAGTACTGCTGAATAAGCACTTATTTCACTTTTGGGCTAAAATAATAGAAAGGTGAAAAGATAATATTTTGTAGCACCATATATACTAACAATAATATGTTTAAGCTGTCTACGTGTAAGGTAATCAGATGATGCATCTATAGTGGAACAATTTTTGAGAACTTCTAAATTAGTTGTGTTTATTATTTATTGATGGTTAATATAGCCTTTAGAGAGTGTTACCATGGATTTTTCTCTCCTCGTTGGACACAGGTTTGGCTACTTTGCATAGAAGTAGATTTGTCACTATATATTTTTCTGCCATAAAGTGTCATTTTGATAAAGGGATGGTTAGCTTGTCTGACTCCAAATGCCAGGGTCGGGAGTTTATCCTCCTGAGAGCATGGTTGTATGTGATCATCTTTGTTAGTTAACTACAGAGGCTTTGCTTCCTTTTGAAGATGTTAAATGCAAATGGCGATGGTCAGTAGAACAAAATAACGAACATCACAAGTACCATTAAAACTTGAATGGATAATGCATTCCTTTACATATCAACCCGTACAAATTTCTTGAAGCTTATGTGATTTTCAACCAACAGCTAAGAAAAGTTTTTAAAGCAAGAGTTAATATTATGGATAACTGTATCCATTATAGCTTCCTTAAAATATGGGTTATAAGAATTATGGAATTTTTTAAATTAAATGTTTTTGTTGTTTCCTCAATTGTTTCTGGAATTTTCTTTGTTTCTCCCATGCTTTTATGTGCAACATACATTTTCCCTTGTTATCTTTTAGAAAATTTCTCTCAGGAATTTTTTAAATTAAATGTTTTTGTTGTGTTTCCTTAATTGTTTCTAGAATTTTCTTTGTTTCTCCCATGCTTTCATGTTATCTTTTAGAAATTTTCTCTCAGTTCACTGCTTGTCAACTTCAAACAACTTGACGATCTTTTCAGTGTTGACTGTTCTTCTCTTAAAAGTATTTCCTAAGCTGCCAATACCAATTTCATTAAACCTCGAGAAATCTTCATTTTTGTTCCAAGAGAATATATTCTGCTTATTTTGATGTATGTACTTATTACATGACATTGTCATTAATTGGTTCTGGTAAGTTCAGAACGTTACAAAACATTTTGGATACAAGTGAAACCTCAATTACCTGTGAGCAGATTAACTGGGCAAACGGGCATTCTGAAGTGAGTTTGAATTTTCCAACTTGCATGGAAAAGGAATGTGACTCGGACCTTGTCAATATATCACTCAAACGAAACCTGTTTTAACAAAAGAGACTAAGTTGAAAAAGTTTTCTGAAAAAAAAATAAAATGATTTACCTGCCATTTTTACCCGAAATTAAGTTTTATCTTTTATTTGAGTGTTTCTTATAAATCATCTTAAATTTGCAGTGTCATTACATTATTGCTGAGAGAAGCGTCATAGCGTTTTTATCATTTCCCATCTTCTATGTGCACGCAATAGCAGTGATCGGCGCTGGACTGAATAGTAATGGGCAAAAACAAATTGTAATTTTTTATCATATATTCCATCTTTATTACAGTTTCTGGTTTAATTGATAGTGTTTTATTAATGGCATCCAGCCTGCGTCTTCATAAATAAACTCGTACAGCATTTAACTGGAAATATACCAAATTTTACCTTTAAAATGCAGATTCTGTTTTCTTCAATTATCCATGCCTACTTAAGTTCCAATTAACACAGGTAATCGATGTTTTACTATGAATCCTGGTAGTGCCTATTAAAATATTGTCGTGCCTATGCATGGCTGATTTTAAATTGATTTAAGATTAGATGAATCCAGTTCGTAAAGTTTATTTTCCCATAAATAAGTACTAATTGAATACTCAGATTTTATAGTTATTTAAATAAAAATGTTATTATTCTTTATTGTAACTTAGCCAAAATAATATTTCACATAACTATGATGTTTCCTAAAATTTTTCCATGGATGCCATATCTCAATACTAGACACTCTGGGTGAACCACTTGTGTCCTCAAACTTTCAGCTGTCGCGGTCCCCATATATGTTATGTGGCCCCATTTTGAATTGAAAATCATAAAAATAATAAACTTGAATACAAATTCCTTTATATAACAATAATTTTTATTTCCTAAAATTTCTGTAAGATAATTTATTATTCGTGGTTATTTTATATTTTGGTATTTCACCTAACATCTAAAATAATTTTGCGGTCTCCTGGAGAGTCACAACCCACAGTTTGAGAAGCACTGTCCTAAATCAGTGGTCTCCAAACGTTTTGGATTGCGCACCCCTATATCAGTAAAAATAAATATCACGCACACCCTGATGTATATTTTACATGTCATAAAAGGAATTACATAATAAGACACAACCAGCACTTCATTTTCTGTAGTATTTATTGTCATAAAAGAAAATTAGTTTAAACACATGGAAATAAGGATATTCTCAATGGTAAGAAATACACGCTACATATAGCGCACCACAAGACTTCCGGACCTTATATTATAATCTTTGTTAAGTGTTGATTAACTACTTTCACTTACATTGTTGCTGTACCTTTAACATACAATAATTTTGTTTTTTAATTACCTTTAACTTCAACGATTTATAAAGGGAGACAATTTACGTTCAGTCAAATTTGTTAAAATTATTTTTTTCATCGTTATATTTCCTTTGCGCACCCCTTTGGAACATCATGCGCACCCCCTATGGTGCGTGGACCCCACTTCAGAGACCACTGTCCTAAATGATTGCGTGAAATGTAGATGTTTGTGAGTGGGATTTAAAAAAATGTGCCATTTAAGGCAGGTGACAGAAGTGTTGTGTCTACCTCATACACCTAAGTTGAGGGAGCATTCTGGGCTTGATAATAGTTTCATTTCTCACTCAGAACAATACATTCTGGATTTTTTTATCGTCCACCTGGAAATTTCACTCCATATGTTGTTTTGAATTTAGGAGTTGTGTCATCTATCCTTTCTTTCCAGTTGAAATTCTTCATATATCTCTGCCTCTTCTCTAAATTATATAACCTCTAAATGACATGTTACTCTGCAATTGCACAAGCTCATCCAGATTCTGTTTGTATTCTTGAATCATCCAAGTGAATATGTATAGATCTTTTTCTCATCCAATTTCCACCTTTCTCATAACTGATCGTTGCTTAAAAATGGAATTTTTGGGTTGGTTGTAAATGAAAGCTTGATAAGTTAAAACAGCATTGTTTGTATGAAGAGACGTTTGCTTTACAAGTTAAAAAAAAAACTATCGCAAACTAATTCCCATTTTTAAAGATTCTTCTTAATTTTAAGTTCATTTTTAATTTAAGTTGCTTAGTAATTCGGAGACGCAATTGAATGTGCAGGAGAAAGTTATTGGAAAAAAATCTAATTCGAGATATGACTTTTGTTAGTAATTTTAGGTCTGAAAAGGTTTAGGTTGAAACTGGTAAACTGGAAGTCGTTTCCTCTTGTCATTTTTCCATGTTTAGGCGCATTCTGCTCCCAGCATAACTGCCTATTAGCCTTTTGTTTTCGCGAAAAAAATCGATTTCGAGATTTCAAAGGAAATACACGTTTTGAGGTCCTTAGACTATTTTCTAAATGATGTCTGTATGTGATGGGAATTTTGTAGACACCCTAACTCAAAAACTTACGTTCAGATCACCACAAAACTTTATATTTGATTTTCATTAGCAAATGAAGATTTGAAAAGGTTTTGACTGAAACTGGTCCACCGGAAGTGGGTGTTTTTTCTAGTCGTTTTTCCATTTTTTTCAAAAATCTCTAAAACTCAATTTTCACATATGTATAACTGTAATTATAAAAGTTGTATATAATGTAATTTTATACAAATTTGTTTGAAACATTTTTTCATAAAAGTGATAGTTAAAGAGATTTTGATTGTTGTTCTAAATTTACGTTAAACAAATCGATAAGTGATACCATTGCTTCCGCTGCTAATGATAAAATTTTCTAATCATTGACAGCGTTGCGCACGCTGCCATGGGGTGATTTTAATTGCACATCCATTAGAACAGTGGTGCCCAACCTTTTCTACGTGGCGGGCCACATCTTTAGTTGCAAATCCTTCAGCGGGCCACATTGGCAGATGCCAATAATTCAGCGGACCGGATTAGAGTATAAATGGGATTTTACCTATATATTCTAAGGTGCCATTTTACTGAAAATCTCGTCAAAATGGGATTTTATGGTAAAAATTCCACTGTTAAAAGTTTTATCATTTTTATAAATTTCCTAAAAAGGTATGAATTTGTGTGTAATTTTTCGGATTGCTTGTCCGTCATGACGTCACAGGCCGTAGGTTGAGCATCACTGCATTAGAAAGAGTTATCAATTTTCTTTACTTATTGATATTTTTAGATAAACTACACAAAATGTTTAAAAATTATTCTCGAGTGTCATCGCTGTTAAATATTTCCGAGAATGCTTATGTTGAGGGCAGTCACATTTATTGCTGTATGGAGAAAGGGTTCCCAGATGATATGTCCACTGCCTTTATGTCCACAGCCTTTTCGTCCACTGCCTTTATGTCCACTTTTGTTTCTGTCCAGAGCCTTTTTGTCCACTGCCTTTATGTCCACTATTATATATGTCCACAGCCTTTTCGTCCACTGTATTTTTTGTCCACTTTTGTATATGTCCACAGCCTTTTCATCCACTGTTTTCTTTGTCCACTTTTGCATATGTCCACAGAGACTTTATTTCTAAGTATGAAAAATAAGGACAAACCTGAAGATGGAGGAGAGTTTGAAGGAGAGGGAGGAATCCGAAGGAAACACTGCGGACATTGGTATCTATCGACTAGGAATTTTATAACAATTACGAATATGAAGCGAAAAATTGAAAATGGAAGGGGTGTAGTAGGAGGGGGAGGGAGAAGGAGGTGCGGAAGGAATCCGAAGGAAACACTGCGGACATTGGTGTCTATCGACTATGAATTTTATAACAATTACGAATATGAAGCTAAAAAAAGAAAATGGAGGGGGTTTAGTAGGAGGGGGAGGGAAAAGGGGGTGCGGAAGTAATCCGAAGGAAACACTGCGGACATTGGTATCGATCGACTATGAATTTTATAACAATTACGAATATGAAGCTAAAAAATGAAAATGGAGGGGGTGTAGTAGGAGGGGGAGGGCTAAGGAGGTGCGGAAGGAATCCGAAGGAAACACTGCGGACATTGGTATCGATCGACTGGGAATTTTATAACAATTACGAATATGAAGTGAAAAATTGAAAATGGAGGGGGTGTAGTAGGAGGGGAAGGGAAAAGGAGGTGCGGAAGGAATCCAAAGGAAACACTATTGACATTGGTATCGATCGACTAGGAATTTTATAACAATTACGAATATGAAGCTAAAAAAAGAATATGGAGGGGGTGTAGTAGGAGGGGGAGGGAAAAGGAGGTGCGGAAGGAATCCGAAGGAAACACTGCGGACATTGATATCCATTGACTGAGAATTTTGTAACAATTACGAATATGAAGCTAAAAATTGGAAATGGAGGGGGTGTAGTAGGAGGTGGAGGGAAAAGGAGGTGCGGAAGGAATCCAAAGGAAACACTATTGACATTGGTATCGATCGACTAGGAATTTTATAGCAATTACGAATATGAAGCTAAAAAAAGAATATGGAGGGGGTGTAGTAGGAGGGGGAGGGAAAAGGAGGTGCGGAAGGAATCCGAAGGAAACACTGTGGACATTGGTATCGATTGACTGGGAATTTTATAACAATTACGAATATGAAGCTAAAAAAACGAAAATGGAGGGAGTGTAGTAGGAGGTGGAGGGAAAAGGAGGTGCGGAAGGAATCCGAAGGAAGCACTGCGGACATTGGTCTCGATCGACTAGGAATTTTATGACAATTACGAATATCAAGCAAAAGATGGAAAATGGAGGGGATGTTGTAGGAGGGGGAGGGAAAATGGGGTATGAGGAGAATCCGAAGGAAACACTGTGGGAATTGGTATCGATCGACTAGGAATTTTATAACAATTACAAATATGAAGCGAAAAATTAAAAATTAGGGGGGGTGGGGTAATACAAGAGGAAGGATAAGTGGGTGTGGAAGAAATCTGAAGGAAACACTGCGGACATTGGTGTCTATCGACTAGGAATTTTGTAATATATTCATCCAGGATGATCAATTCTGATAGTGAATCTGGAAGACAAGGGCAAGATTAAGCAGCAGCTCCATGAAACCCTGAAGGTACGTTGTCTTAGCTGGGCATAGCAGAAGCAGCTTCTGTATCTTAGGGATCCAATTCTTTGGTTAGTATTTCACTATTTTATTTGGCAAATAGATTTTATTTTTGAATTTTTTAAAAACCTTTTCTCGTTATATAAATAGGGGCTCCAAAATCTTGAGTTGCGTGGGGGCCCAAGCAGTTGTGCGGTAGCACACAGATCTATGTGGATGGCACTTTCAAAATAATGCCTAAGTTATTTTTCCAGCTATATACAATACATTATGTGGTGCAGGGGCGTGTATTTCTATTTGTATATTGCTTTACGAAAAGAAAAAACGAAGGTTCTTATGCGTCAATATTTTAACAACTCAAACAACACTGTGACTTTTTAAATTATAATTTTAATCTAGAACTGCTCATGCTTGATTTTGAATTAAGTGCTATAAATGCAGTGCGGAAAACATTCCCCAATTCTACCATTAAGGAATGCCTCATCCATTTTTGTCAATCCATATGGAACATGTAATGGCATTAGGTCTAAAAGCTCAATTCAGTAATAACGACGTTATTAGGAATGGTATACGGATGCTGATGGCATTACCGTTTATCCCTGTTGAGGACGTGCATGATATTTTTGACCACTAGCTTGCAATCCTCGACCCTACACTAGGGGATCTAGCTACGTAGGTGGAAATAACTTATATACGAGGAAGGGAAGGCAGGGGGATGAGAGGAGCCATTCCTCCTAGGTTTGGTCTGAAATTATGGAGTGTAGGTATATGAGCAAACTGTAAACAGACAACAGCGGACCAACAACGCCGTAGAAGGGTGGCAGTCACGCTTCCAAAGAATGATTCTTATGCACCGTCCACCAGTTGGACATACATGTCATAGAGGGTGTTATTCTTGCATCTTTTGTTTCGAGTATTTTTCTTTAAATGGATATTGAAGGAGAATCGATTTTTCATTCTACAAATATATTCTACCATTGGTATTTTTTTATGAACAAATCAATTTGAATTAATGAAAGGAATCCATTATGCTTCACTAAATATAATTAACCAATTTTTCGGAATTATTCTTTTGTGTGTGGGTATTTGTTGCTGTATGAGAGAGGCAGATTTTTGACCTTCTATATTTAACATCATTTATCCGAAATCCTAAATAATCTATATTCATTGATTTGATTGAAGTCGCAAATACTCCCTAGATTTCTTGAAATACCTGCAATGGGATGTGTAAATTTACTTTCGGATCTTTTTTCTTTCCAAGCAGTTTATATGAAAATCTTTATTATGTTAAATTTTGAATTCCAGCGAGGTAATAAAGCATGTTATTCCCTTGAAACACTGTTTGAAGTATTTTCCATAGATTGGAATTTTCAGGAGATTCAACTTTTTCATAATTTTAATTTCTCCATGGGAAGTTATTTAACAAACAAATACACTTGGCATAAATGGAAATAAATGTCTTAACATCCCCATAGGAACTCATTCGTAAATTTACAAGTGGGGGATGCCACATCATTCTATAAGCACTCTTCTTACAGAGGAGGATATAGGAGGATACTAATGTCTGGCCCAAACTACAATAGTTGGAGAGCTGAAATTTAATACATAGGTGAATCAAAAAAAATAATCATAGGAAAAATTGCAACAATGTTTATTTTCTTGGCTGTTGAAAATTATAAACAATTTTACAAACATTTCATGGTTTGGGTACTTCTAAATGTGCTATGAAACTGAAATTTTTTCTAATGGTAGAATTTGCCAAATAATGAAAACAGGATTATAGAAATTTGAAAATTTTTATTCGTTCGGCCGTAATAAATTCCTAAATGTTAAACAAATTGACTAATGTTTATGTACATTATGAAGATCTAGGAAGCTGAAAATGTTAACAAAGTTAGGAAATAATGTTCCATTGAAAATTACATAAAAGTTTTATATTGTGGCTGTTAAAAATTCATAAATTTTAAACAATGAAATTCATATAAATGCACTACTAGAGGTGCTATATCGATGAAATTTTGCATAAATGTGAGGTATTCGTAAGCGTCCAAAATTACCAAATCAGAGTATTTCTCATACAACTGCTAAAGCAAGAGTGACAATATTCTTACCAATAATCTGAAGAAGGGGCGGATGTTAGAGGAACATAGCCCTCTAGTGAAAGGCTATTCCATTCATGTGCTTCGTATTTGGGAGAAACCATTTTGGCGGAATCGCAAAAATACTCTTTCCCGAGGTTACAATGGCGTGCACTTCGGTTAGTATAGATAGGAAGATGAAACGGCTCCACGACCAGTGGCAACATTTATGAAAGCTTCTTTTGGCCATTTCGCTCAAAAGACAAAGGGTGTAAATGGACGGCATGCAAGACCAGATGTCCCAGTGAATAGTGGGTCGTAGTGGGGGAGGTAAACCTTTCCTCTTGTACCTGAGTTTTGGGTGGGACGGCGTCACAGCACGACACAAGTGCGAGGGGTACGGAGGAATTTGAAATCTGTCTTTGAATGCTGGGGAAATCCAGATAGCTCCTTTTGCCGTTCCTGCGAGAACGAAAAATTTTTAATTTCGTTCTCGATTCGGCGTTACTCGAACGAATATTTCGAAAGTCAGTACACATAAGGAATGTTTCTAACACCTGAAAGGTAATTTTATGAAATATATTAAAATAATCAAGTTACTATCTGTATACTCAGCGATGCGCGAATTAGTTCAAATATGAAATGAACTAATCCTCACAAGCGTTGAAAAATGTTCTGAGAATATAGATAAAACAAAGATTACCTTAAATGAATCGCAGAGGAAGTTTAAACATTTATTGCCATTGCAGCCCCGAATTCCGTTTCTTCATTCAAAAGTAAATCCTACGAAGATATTAACATTAAGAAAAAGTTGTGTATCAAATTTGTAGACTACTTTGAAGATTATTTAAAAACCGACTACAGTGAAAACCGGTTAACACGAATTGCTAGGGACCGACATAATTATTTCGTGTTATCCGAATTTCGAGTTAACAGAATTTCATGTTCACTCTTTTCATGGCACCATTTTCATTTTTCAAATATGGAATTAGACTCTTAGGCAAATCCATAATACATATCAATAATAGGATGTAATACACAGCAGAAGATATTACCGCAATCATGGGAAAACCCTATCTCAAATGCCATTTCGCATAATCCGAAGAATTTTGCATGTATTTATTTTCGTGGGACAGAAAAATATCTTCGTATTAAGCAGTATTTCGTGTAAACCGTTTCGCGTTAGTGAATGAATATATACCTACAGAAAGGTATAGGCGCTAGAACGGACCGAGCACGCGTTTCGTGTTAACCGATATTTCGTTTTAAGCGATTTCGTATTAAGTGGTTTCCACTGTATAAGAAAATGAATTTTCAGTCTTTTAGACGCTGTTTGGTACAAAGTCGCGAATTACTAAGCGTAATTGTAAGTAATTTTAAAAGCAACGAAAAATGCATGGCAAAATATGCTATACAAGTTTCTATGTGGGTGGGGTTGCGAGGCACCAAAGTATCACTAATTTTCCTCTGTTCTGATTGAAACTCTCCTATTATGTTCCCTGATTGTCCTATAGCAGGGGTCTCCTTCAGATTCCTTCCGCACCCCCCTTTCCCTCCTCCTCCTATTACACCCCCTCCATTTTCAATTTTTCGCTTCATATTCGTAATTGTTATAAAATTCCTAGTCGATAGACCAATGCCCGCAGTATTTCCTTCGGTTTCCTCTCGTACTCCCTTTTCCCTCCCCCTCCTACTCCAACCCCTCCATTTTTAACTTTCCGCTTCTTATTCGTAATTGTTATAAAATTCCTAGTCGATCGATACCAATGTCCGCCGTGTTTCCCTCGGATTCCTTCCGCACCCCCTTTTCCCTCCCCCTCCTACAACACCCCCTCCATTTTCAATTTTTCGCTTCATATTCGTAATTGTTATAAAATTCCTAGTCGAACGACACCAATGTCCGGAGTGTTTCCTTCGGATTCCTCTCGTATCCCCTTTTCCCTCCCCCTCCTACTACCCTCTCTATTTTCAAATTTTCGCTTCATATTCGTAATTGTTTTAAAATTCCGAGTCGATCGATATCAATGCCCGCAGTGTTTCCTTCGGATTCCTTCCGCACCTCCTCCTCCCTCCCCCTCCTACTACACCCCTTCCATTTTCAATTTTTCGCTTCATATTCGTAATTGTTATAAAATTCCTAATCGATAGATACCAATGTCCGCAGTGTTTCCTTCGGATTCCTCCCTCTCCCTCAAACTCTCCTCCATCTTCAGGTTTGTCCTTCATATTTTTCGTACTTAGAAATAAAGTCTCTGTGGACATATGCAAAAGTGGACAAAGAAAACAGTGGACGAAAAGGCTGTGGACATATACAAAAGTGGACAAAAAATACAGTGGACGAAAAGGCTGTGGACATATATAATAGTGGACATAAAGGCAGTGGACAGAAAGACTGTGGACATAAACAAAAGTGGACATAAAGGCAGTGGACGAAAAGGCTGTGGACATATAAGAGTGGACAGAAAGACTGTGGACATATATTACGGTGGACGTAAAGGCTGTGGACATAAGGGCAGTGGACATAAAGGCTGTGGACATAAAGGCAGTGGACATAAAGATTGTGGACATATCATCTGTGGATCGGAGAAAGTCATGCGTTGGCCACATCAGATTTTTCCTCCACGTAATCGATGTTGGAAGGTTAGAATGGTTATCAGCTGTCTCGTAGAAAAGGAACAAGTTGCTCTTCTTCCTATTCGTCACCTCCCGTTTTTTCGTTATCCTCTACTTGCCCTCGATCTCACCCCCTACCTTATTTTCTCGTTCTGCATCCACCTTCGACCCCTTGTCGGCGTTATCCGTTGGTGGAGTTTGAACGAAGCGGTGGCAAAAAGGTCTTCCATTACAAAGCAGAAGTAATATTCTCTGATGGTTGAGTAGGGTGGTAGAGATTCTCCCGAGGCCTAAAAAAACTTGAATGCTAAATTGAATCGATGCAAGTTATCTTGTTCAAAATCTCCCATTAAATACCCAAAATATTTGTACAAATTTTCTTTCTCACATTTTTCCTCGTTTTTTCCTTCGCACATTTTGTCCCTCACACTTTTTCTCGCTCTTCTTATTTCCTCGCACATTTTTACCCACGTCCTTTTTTCCACGTTATTTTTTTCCAAGTCCTTAGTTTCCATCCTTTTTTTTCCACGCACATTTTATTTCCTCTCGAATTTTCCTTCCACATTTTTTCCTCCAATATTTTTTCTCCTCGCAATTTTTTCCTCAACTCTTTTATTCTCTCGAATAATTTTCTTCTCACGATTCTTTTTTATATTGAATCTTTTTCTCTCTCGAATCATTTTTCTCACTTATTTATCTCGCACAAAGTTTCTGCGCGGAGCGTGGCACGGGGTTGGGCGCCAGATGCGGTACCCATAGTAACAATAAAATTCTCTTTTTTCCATTTTTACCTCTTTAGTAAGTTAAACCCGAAACACTGTTATTTAACATCAACATTTCTTGTTTTTAATGGTGTTTCGGGCTTAATTTTTAAAAAGAAAACCCAAATAAAAATGGAAAAATGAGAATTTTTTTAAAGACGGTAAAAGTAAATCCGAACTTGAAAAAAAATGCGTGCCCGGCCGTCCCGGGGTCGACAAGGAGCAATGGGCAAAGTGACAGCCACCAGTACAATAAGCGGGCCCGAATCCAATCGTTGACTCTTGCGATAGTGGAGAAAAACATCCGTAATAGGAGCGGCTATTACGTAAAGTTTTTTTCCAGAACTCGCAAGAGCCTCGGACAGGATTCGAACCCGCTTATGCAGGGTACTAGTGAGACTGGCACACGGCACCACTACTCCACTGGGTCGACATGGAAAAGTCGTGCAAAAGTTGGGCTGGCTCTTCCGAACCCAGGCTGGCGAGAGAGGGGAAGGTCGTGAGCAAGCGAGGGAGGGTAGTAAGGGGGGGGAAGGCAGGTACATTTTCCTCGGAGCTCTAGTGGTAGTGAGTTATGTAAGTGGGGAAGAGGTCTCTACACCGTGGTAGACTCAATGACGTTAGCATTATATGCAAGTGAATATTTGAATTTTACCGAACGTATAATGTTTTTGCATATGATGATCTTACGAACTACTAAAATTACTGATAGGTTTTTAGTTCAACTAACGTTAAATAAGCCATTGAAAATGATTATTTTTATTATTACCTTGTTCCTTATCGCACTCATGTCTAAAGGTGCTTTCTTGACAATTTTTAATCTGGACGCTACATAAGAGGTAGACGTTGAATAACTTTATATACATTTTATTATTGGATAGAGGTATAGAAAATACTCAGAATCATTGAGCGACTGTAGTAAGTCATCCCGTACTATAGTGGATATAAGGAAAGTTTAATGATTATAAACGTGTTAACCTTAGGGATATCTAAAAAATCCGTATCTATTCATAACGGAAGTCCGTTGGTCTTTATGAATCTTTTCCTTTTTCCATACAATATTATCGGAACGACGTCACAAGTAGGAATGCAGCGGCTAGAAAGTTGCGGAAGAAATATCGTTTTGTAATTTATCTCCCCGGGCGAACTCATTTTCTTCCAATCCTTTGCAAATATGTAAAATGCGCATTCGAAATTCACACAACCAAATATTATAATGACCTGCGTGCTTTCAATTACGATATTTAAGATAGGACAATATCAGCCATCTCATGTAAAGCAACGCTTTTAAATTATATTTTGCCTTCATGTAAATAGCTGATTGTAATGCCAATAATTTTCATATAAGCCTTATGATTAAAGGGGCAATTTCTTCTAGGCGTGAATAAGTGGAAAATCACGTTCTGTTATGCTTTTGTGAAGTTTCTAACGAATGACTTGTGTTTCAACATGCGACCTTAAAAGCCAAACTTTCTATCTCTATGAAACTGTTTTTGATAAGCTGCTAATAAGGAAATTCATTCACGTAATTGATTCAAAGTACACTTCCGAAAGAGAGTATTTGAATCTGAGCGTGGGGTACAGAAAGGTTCAGAGGAAGTTATGCCTTAAGGAAAGCCATTCTTTCTTCATTGGAGTGAAAGTTGGGATGATAATACAATGCCTCGAATTGAATTAACTCTTTAATGAATGGCGTCTTGTATTTAAATTATTTTGCATACTATTAAACGCCTTTAGTTTTTAGAATAATTATTTCTCTGCTGATATATTTCAGAAGTTTTTCTACAAGTACATTCATTCATAGCACATTTTTATCGCAATGACGTGAAACGCTTGCTGCAAATTCTAGTGTTAGACTATCACTCCACAGATACTTCCACTAAGTCGACTTAATTAAAACACGGGAATTTGCTTGTCACACGAAATTGCCGGGTTGTCCTCTAATCGTTCAGAAAGTGAGTTGCCGGTAATTTATATATTTCTCAAACCTGATTTGCCTCTAGCACAATGATTCCCGGACGGATCGTTGCTAATCCGACCCGACTCAACGCACAGAAAAAGTCGCGAGTTCCTTTTAATTGATACCGTCTGTCCGTACGACCTCCCTCTTTTTTCTACGTGTTACGTGTGCCTTGCGGTCGCAGATGGCGTCAGTGAGAGAGGGGAGAAACAGAGGAGGAGAGAGGAAGAGTAGAGAGATAGAGTGAAAGGAAGAGTAGAATGAGAGAGAGGAGTATGGGGAGAGAGAGAGCGGAAGAGTTGCAATTTGAGACCTTCGATAGGGAAAAAGGGAGGCGAAGAAGGAGTGAATTGGAGAGATTCTCCCTCTCTCTCCCTCCCTCTTTCGAACGAGCAGTCTCCCGAACGAGCCTACTCCCGTCTCTCTCTCTGTCTATCTCTCTCTCTCTCTCCCCCTCTCTCTCAATTCTTCAATCAGTGCTCTTATATCCCCTAAATGAGATCCGTGGTTTGCTTATGTTCAGCTCATTCGACTCGGTGCCAGTAGCCTAACAAATTCCGCGCTCACATATTTTGGCGCCCATTCATGTCACGAGTCACTCCGGAAGAGCCAACCTGTTCTATCTCGTCCGCACTATCTCTCCCCTCTCTCTCTCTCTCCGTCTCATTCCCTTCATCTCCCTCCCTCTCTTCTCATCTCAAATTCATCCTCCTTCCTCAATACCTATAACGGATACGGCCGGAGGCGGTATGAATACCAGCGGTGAGACACCGGGGCAGAATTGCGCCTCGCCACATGACTCACTCTTCGTTTTCTGCGCGTCCTGGAGTTACGCGCGTGAGAAATAAAGATTTCTACGCGCGAGGGGAGAAAAACTTAAAAAGTCAGAATTTCATTTGGCTTTTTACAAGAAAGCGTGGTTTCGTTTCCCCCCTTTCGACCATTTGATTTTTAAAAAATCTGATGTGGCCAACACATGACTTTCTCCATATTTGGGGCATAGATATTTAAATTATTATGAATAATATTACAAGGCAAAATTATTATTTCGTAACACAGAAGAAGACACGTCCTTGCCGTAAATTACGTATATTTTGAATGTTTACAGAATTCACCACTACGTGGTGTTGGCGCTGTATACAGGTATTAAGATAAAGCGAAATATATCGAAAATGGATGGTTCTACGAAAATTAGTTTCAAACAAAACTTGGAAGAAATATTATTCTCTACAACTTTTGTCCTTACGAAGATTACCAATAACGATGTTTTTAAGGAGATATTTAACGGAAACCGAAAAACCGGTTATTTATAAATAACTCCTATAGAAAATTGTTTCAAATGAAAACTGTAGGAAATGATATTCTCTATAACTTTTGTATAGAATTGTATATACAATAATGATGTTTTAATGAAGAAATATCGCAAAAACCGAATCGGGTTTCGAATAAACCTCGACTTCCGTTTATCCGTTATTATCCAAAAACTAATCAGTTCTTTGTGCTCATGTAAGTGTTAGATATGAAGTTTGGTAACGATATGGCACGTACTTTTTTAGTTAGAGCGCCCACAATAACATACACACACACACAGACATCATTCCGAAAATAGTCTAAACGTGTTCTAGGGACCTCAAAACATGTATTTCCGTTGGAATCTCGAAGTCGATTTTTTTCATGAATTCAATACTTTCCCATTGCTACATATGGAGAAAGTAAAAAGGGTCGAACAGAACCTGTTTTGCAATTTATAATGTAATATTGGAATTCTTATTCTGTTAAATGAAAATACAGTCTTATACGCAGCCACTTCAGTAATATATATTTATCTCAGCATTGTAGACCCTCAAAATTTCACGGATTTTCTGATGCACCTCTACCTAAAAATACAATGTAAGTTAAATTTAGTATAACCGAATTTTTAGCATTTTTATCCATGAAAATAGTTCTTTTCTTTAGGATTAAAATTCATTGCCTTTAACTTACTTCGGAGTTATGCATATATAACGTAAAAATGTTTCCAGTAAAGTTAATACATAAGTTATTTTCTTGAATTTATAAGGTTTTTAATAAACGGAAAATCTCCTGGTAAATTTATCTGAATCTATTTTGATTAAGGAATGTTGTCGCCACGATAAATAGAGAGAACATTAATTCAACCTTTTAAACAAAGATATTATCTTTCTTTAAAATAGGTTTAAATAAATAGTCTCGATTAACTGATGAGTTCTTGTTGCATATTATAATAATTAAAAATTCTAATTGAAAGGGAAAGCTCTTGAGCTGTCCTGCATAATTATAAATACTCCATACTTGAACTTCTGGTATATTTTGCAAATTTATTGTCTTCAAATTGGCAAAAAATTATTTTTCAGAGGCATGAACGTTGAATACCTTATTTTGCCGGTTTGCTGCTGCTGAATCCAAATTATGTTGGTGGTGAAAATATTAGGTGCTTCATCCAACTGACGCTAAAATTTTCAAGCTATCTTGAATAATTTTGAAATAAAAGATTTCGATAATATTATCATGCGCTTATGAGTACCTTGGAACTCACTCTTGGGATTTCTCCTTGTCCAAGGCCTTAGACTCTTGGTTAACTGGTTTTGTAAATAAATAACCTTTTTCAAGGACAAATGTATGCTAAAAACGACTGGCGATACGTCGCCAAGTTTAGCTGCACGAAATACGCACTCCCGATGCAAAGTAGCCACCTTGAGCAAGTTACTCGGGCATGAATGTGGTACTTTTTATTTCCTGGAAGTCTGGTGACAAATCTTTTCGTGTAAAGCTCTCCGTTTGATCTCTTTTTTTCCATGATGTTACACTTGGAGACAATCCGTAGACTTGAAGATATTTTGTCTTTTGTTCTTGTGAAGATTCTGAATTTTTGGGCCCGATAAGAGTATACTAACGTAAGCCTCCATACAAATAAAACAAATATTCAAGGAGATTGTGATGAACTGATTCTATTACTGTTCTTCTTGCAACTGACATTTTTGCATAATTTAACGTTGGATTTTCATCGGTTTTTTCTTAATTCCGCTTATGCGTTCGGCTTGTCCGTCTTTCTGTCCTATGCGCTAACTCCTAAACGAAAGCAGATAGAGCCTTTGTTTTTTCTCTAATCGATTCAGTGTTCTGTTTTCTTATGCGTTTTCTCGGTTTATCTGCCTTTCTGCATTTTTAAAACAGCTTCAGCAGCTATTTTCTTACTTATATTATCTTTATATATCATTTTTACTTTAGATTTTCTTTAAATTTTTCCACACTCGCCGAGAGACGCTTTACTACGTCAAACAGTAGAAAACTCTTTAGATTACTTTGGCTTCACTGCGGTTTCGTATGCCTTCCAATTTAATACGCATTTTAGACGTTTTACTCAAAAACTAATCCTATCACTTGTTATTGCACCCATAATAAATTATTTTCACACATCCTTTGTATGAGCCGTAACCGCATCCGGGCTAATATTTACTTTTTCAGTTTTATGGCCCCGAGTACATTTTCTTTTGAAGGAATCCGACTTTTAAAAAACTTGGCTCAGGAAGTTTCTTATCCGTAGCTTAAAAGCGGACGTTACCAAATAATTCTTCCTGCGTAGCTTTCTTCGTCATGCTCCCACCGGCGCAACGTCCACCATGCATTGCCAACAAGCGAGATATTAACTCCTCCTCGAACAATGAACCGTTGGCAATCTTGATTGACCGAAAGGAAAAAGGGACGTTGTGCCGCCCCGATCGACATCTGGTTTCCCTTTCTAGTACATCTCAACGCGGGAATTCTCCGCGGGTGTGTTTATCCGGCTCTGTGGTTCGGCCAAAATTCTCTCAGGGCCACCGTTGGACCGTTGCCATTTTCGAGAGGCGCGAAAGTTCTTCGTGCTGCCATACTCCTTTTTCTAAACGGCTCTCAAAGGCTTCCGTAAGTGCAGGGGGGGAAAATAATTCATATACGGCGCGCTCTACCTGATAAATACATCCTGATCATTTTTGTTAGTAAATATATCTCAAGTGGGTTGATTCTTTATAATTTGCTAAATCTGTTTATTTTTTTAGAGCGAAGCAGGTCTTAGGTGGATCTCTTTAAAAAGTTCCATAGAAATCCGTTTATATTTTTGGCATAAATCTTGGAACTTTCTCTCTCTACATAAAAAGTCGTCGTTCTTTATATCTCGTATTTTGGGTTAATGTATAGCGTAAAAATTTGTTTCGAAATAAAGGCAGTTAAGCTGTATAATTTCCATTTCCAACCATAACGACCATTTTTTAAATACGTCCAGAAGGTTTGTTTCTATTTCATAATATTTTGTCGTAATCCCCTTTAAACCAGTGCTACTCAAGTGGTGGTCCACGGACCGGCACCGGTCCGCGAGCCATCGCCTGCCGGTCCGCGACAAGTTCTTAGGGTAATGTACAGATGATAACGAAGCATTGCGTCAAATAGACTAATGAGAGTGAGACCCGGATCTGGATTAACAAATGTCTTTATATACATTTAATGCAAAATGCAAGCTTTTTATTCTTTTCCTGGGATGACGTGTTGTCCTTCCCGTTTATTAAACCTCTCTTTTCTAAGCAGATTTAAATTGGATAGTGCCGCAAGAATTTTAACAGACATATACTTAAGCTAATGATACCTACACCTGCGACTAACAGAGGAACGGGGGTGCTCTATGGCCAACCGTTTGGGTCAATCCAAATCGTAAACAGATTAAATTTATCCCGAATGTAGTTTCAAATGTCTCGACGCTTCAAAACGTTTGCTGACAGAGTCTAATATCCGTTCTCGCCTTTTATGAAACAAATCGATCATGAGAGTCCCGTAGTTTCTCATTCTCATGCGGATTTATTTTCTTGTTATCTTTCTCCATGAGACCAAGAGTGATCCATGGAACCGAGTTTTTGTAAACAACTGTCGAAGAAATTGGAGCGTAGTTCTTGGTTGATGAAAAGGTCATTAAAGTAAGGAGAGTTTTGAATATCTCACTCACATTTAGTTGCCTTTGAGATCTTTCTTAGGTGAGATGTGGCTTCTTCAGTGATTGCGACCCTTGGAGGACCTTAGCTCGTAATAACTGTAAGTAAAATCACCGATATTTTGCATAGTAATATGAAGTTTAAATCGTATGATCTACTGCGATATGTGCAGTATCTTTCATATGAAAGCAGAAATTTGTAACATGAACTTTAAAAATGCTTGGTTTTAAAGAATCACTAACAAACTGACTGATTTGTATGGCTCTGAAATATTTTAGTAAAAAACACCACTGTATGTTTTAATAACACCTTGTTGAATGCCGTTAAATGTGTCACAATTTATTTTACGAAATGATTTGGCTTCCAATTAGGGATGACTACCAGTATTGGAAAACCGGAATTAATACCGGTATTGAATTAGACACGCAATACCGATATCGGGTTTTTGGTATTGAAAAGTACTTTTTGGAAGCATTACCAAGTTACCAAAAACGTGTATGTTATTGAAATTAAACTTGATATTGATATCTTTTATGCCTGTGTAAATCAGTAAATTTAAACTTTTTCTGTAAGACCATACTTACTACGTAATACTTATTTTTTGGTATGTTTAAGAATTTTATAGCCTGTGTCCATATTTTTTTATAACAATTCACGCAGTTTATTGAATATTTAAGAGTGAGGTTCGATCTTATGGTTAATGTGATGATATGCGACCTTTTTAAACTAATATATATTTAGTTTTTTTTTAAGTACAGAATTATGTAGTTACTGAAATACTCATATCTTGCTTTTAAACTCTATTTGATATATTGTAAGAAGGAGGGTTTATTCCATTATTAATATCATATCTGAGTGCTTACGTTCGTATGTGCGTGCGTGTCTGTTTGCGCTCATATGATCTGATGAATTGCCGAATGATTTTTTGTGACAGTTTTAGAAAGCTTATGCTTTGGCATTGACGCTAAGGTCCATTTTCAATACTCCTAGAGTCCCGAAGTTCCTACTGCATTTATTCGGTTTTCATCCTAATACCAGAAATTAAGTATTTACTTGAAGTATAGATTTATAAAAAATTATTTTTATCCCCCATATACAGCTGGCAAAGCAAGGTACATTGGACATGTTTACTAAGCAGAGACATGCGGTTGGGGAATGGGCAAGCAATTCTGCATCAAATGAAGATGATGAAAATGGAACTGAGTTTTGTCAACGAAAAGAATTCGTGCTAGCTTTACTCGGAAGTATGACTCATCATACATTAATTTCGGTTTTGTAGCCTATGATGATAGTGGAATTCCAAAATCGTAGTGTGTTCTTTGTGGAGATATGTTGTCTAACGACGCAATGAAACCGTCAACACTCAAAGAGACATTTAAATACAAAACATAGAGAAATGAGTTCAAAGCCGAAAGAGTTCTTTGAAAGAAAGCATGCCGATCTGAAATGCCATCAGAAACAGATCTTCAAAGTGTCACACATAAATATTAGCGCTATGCGAGCTTCTTATAACGTAGCGCTTCGAGTTGCTAAGAACAAAATCCATACACAATTGGTGAGACGTTAGTGAAAGGCTGTATTAATGACGTCTGCATGGAAATGCTGGGCGAGCAGGCTGCAAAGAAAGTGAGTCAGGTGCCACTTTCAAATGACACTATAGCTAGACGAATTTTAGATCTGTCCCAAGATATGGAAGTTCAGCTCACAGAACACGTTACATTAGCAAAGTACTTCTCTTTACAGCTTGATGAGTGTACAGACGTTTCAAATGCGGTTATTCTGATGGTGTATGTGCGCTTTGAATTTAATGGTGATTTGAAGGAAGAGTTCTTTTTTCTGCTTTAATACCGAGAAAAACAACTAGTTCTAAAATTTTCAAAACTTTGAACGACTACGTCGTTAATAAATGTGGGTTGGACTTCAAATTTTGTGTAGGCATATGTTCTGATGGCGCTGCCGCAAATACAGGACGACATTCAGGAGTTGTTATCCAGATTAAGGCGCTTGCTCCAAATTGCAAGTCGACGTATTGCTTTCTACACCGAGAAAGTCTTGCAACAAAAAAATTGTCACCAGATTACATGGTGTGCTCAACGAAGTTGAGAAGATTGTTAACAATGTAAATGCGAATTCTTTAAATTCGAGACTATTCTCTGCATTATGTGATGGTATGGGAGCTGATCATAAACAGCTCCTGTTCCATGCCGATGTACGTTGGTTATCGAGGGGAAAAGTTTTGTCAAGATTATTTGAGTTACGAAACGAGCTTGCCCTGTTTTTTCAAGACAAAAACCAAATTGGTCCCAGTTATTCAGAGATGTGGATTGGATAGCCAAGCTGGCTTATTTGGCTGAAATCTTTGCCATCACGAATGATCTCAACACCTCCATGCAGGGAAGGATGGCTTAATGCTTTACGATGGCTGACAAGATCGGTGGACAGAAACGAAAGCTAGAAGCATGGAATAGTCGAGTTTCAAGAGATTGCTATGACATGTTTCACAATTTAGCAACAGTCATCTACGATGCAAACGAAGAGATTAATATTACATCTCTAAGAAACGTTATCAGCGAACACTTGACGAATTTGGCAGAACGTTTTGACTTTTACTTTCCAACAGAAGAAGATCCACGGAAAGGGAATGGATGGTTCCGAAATGCATTTAACCCATTGAAAGATGAATGAACTGTCTCTATGGAGGATAAATTGTTGGAGCTGGCTTATGACGAAGGTTTGACGATAATTTTTGAGACTACAAACTCACTAGCTTCCTTTTGGATAAAAGTGAAAGCAGAATACCCAGAGCTTGCTGAGATTTCTCTGAAGACACCTCCCATTTCCTTCAAAATACCTGTGCGAGATTGGCTTTTCAACCATCAGTGTTATTAAGAACAAGTACAGAAATAGTCTGAATATTCATCCTCCATTACGCGTGGTACTGTCATCCATCGAACCACGACTGGATAAGCTGGCAAAAAATAAGCAGATTCATCTTTCAAATTAGAAAAGCTTACGTTAAAAATAAATAATCAACATTTTCAGTCTACTTTATTTAGTAAAATTGTTTATTCTAATATTTAAATATACATTTTTGTAACATATTACTGAAAACATTTTGCAGATTTGATATATTTATTATAAGAGTATTACTTTCTCTACCGGTCCCTGGAACTCAAAAAAGAAAATTTGCCGGTCCGCCACAACAAAAAGTCTGAGAAGCACTGCTTTAAACTATAAAATTATACCAAGAGGAGTATCATCTTTATAATAATTTATACTTTTATTTCGTTATATATATACATATATATATATATATATATATATATATATATATATTATATATATATATATGCCGGCCCCGGTGGTGGAAGGGCTAGCGTATTGGCCTACCATCACTAAGGTCGCGGGTTCGAATCCCGCCAAGGGCATGGATGTTTGTGTCGTTTTAATAATTTCATATTTCATCAATCATGTGTGTGTGTCTGATGTGGAAGGCAACGGGAAACCACCACATCATATGTGTTTATTCCCTAGTCATTTAAAACCAGCCTTATGGTTGAAAACTATGAATGAATGAATATATATATTTATTTAGTTATTTATTTAGGGCAATTAGGTGTTGAAGGAAACCCAGTGAACACTTACCGGAAGTAGAGTTGCGTCTCTCTTGTGCTGAGGAAGGGATTATCCCGAAAGCTCTAACCTCTACAAATGTGTCTCTCCAACACCCCAGCGGCTCTACTTCCGGTAAGTGTTCACTGGGTTTCCTTTAACACCTAGTTGCCCTAAATATCCTTACTTACCTTTCCTCTTCCGTAGTATTTATATATATATATATACACACACATACATATACACTCATAAGAGGGCACCGCCAACTGCTTGTGGAATTGTGCCATGCGGTACTCATCTCTGCACTGCAGTAGTCAACGTGATGACTAGCTCACAGGTGCGGTAGAGACAGCTTGCTCTCAGGGGCTTCCCGAGGACACACGATACATTGGTTTTGCTATCGTTAGACTCTCACCACGCAATACCGATTCGGCGGTGATATTGTCATGCATCAGACAGAATTTAGGAAAAACCTTTGTTATTGAACGTTTTCTACCGGGATTAGTCGAAAACTGCCACGATAGCGATTGATCAATCGGTAATAAAAGCGGTTTTATCTCGATAGCAACCTGAAAAGTACCCTTATCAGTCGCAAAAATTTTGGAAAGTAGAATTGCGTTTAATAAACTTCCACTTTATTTTTTCTATTAAATACATACATTAATACACTTCAGAGGGAAAAACGAATCATTTCTCACAAGGACTTAGTTATGTACCTATGCCACGACCTTACACTTTTGCATTAGAATTAGAAGGGTGGGCTATCTACAGCCCTTGCACTGCGACCGTTGTTGGTCTATTGTGCATAATAACTTTTTTAAATTCAAATATGGCCAAAATTCTAAGATAAGCCGTCATATCTTTCACTAAAATATTTTTTTTTATGAATCATCAAAATTATTTCGAATCTTTTTGTGGCACCAATTAATAACTTTTTCTATATAATTTCTCGTTCCAAATTTTTTCTTCGAAATATTTACAAAATAAATAATTTGCTTTAAGATAAACCAATGTTACATCTTAGTTTTATGTGGGTACTATTCTTATAAGCAATATTTTAGTTGTTTTTTTCCAGTACGCTCCAATAAAGGGAAACAATATCCACGCACTTAACGGTGGCGAGAGACTGAACGACTCTGCCTTGTTTAAAATATGTCACGAGGAGACGTTCACTTGAAACGCTTCCATTATTCCAAATGACCTATTATAACTGTTTAATATTGGCTTCATTTGAATTCTCGCTTTAGCGGTCACATCGATCAGCGCTATGGAAAATGTGATAATTTGCATATCTAAATGAAAAGTAATGACGAAATCATGAATAATTCATGCTGTGAGAATGGGTGGATCATTAAATAATCGACATGTGATACCATGTAGGACTTCAAGAAAAGGAAACGAGTAAGATGTCCTTGCTAAAGCAAAAGGTGTAAGCTCGTTTTCTCAAATGTTTTCAGGGTTCCGGTTTGCCTATTCCTTCGATTGGGAGACAATCCGCATTGTTGCAATATAGATCCTTACTAGGAATTTCAATCCGTGAAACCCTAGATTAAATTGTATGGCTACAATACCATTTCAAAATTTTTAATTTTCCGGTTTTGAAGCCACCTAGCGGCAAATCTATCAACAAGCATGAAAATCCAATCAGTGGCAAATTCATAATTGATAAGAGCTATCAAATTTATAAAGAATTTACCAAATGTCTCTTTTTAAAAAAGTTTATATACCACAGACAGAGTGATCACATGAGCATGTTTTTGCATTTAAGAAAACTTAGTAAAAAGAATTTTTTATGCTTTTTAATTAATTATAAAATGGCATCTTAAGATTTTTATTTATTACAAAAGTTTTAAAATGTATATCTAAGAGATGCCACGTCTTCGGTAATTTAACCCGTTCAGTAATTCGCTCTTTACACGTCTTATTTATTAACAATTATTAACATTTATTGCTTCGGGTAGCTTATCGTGTATGTCTTTAATACATTCTTTTAATACTTTATAAGCTAAATTATCATTATATTCTTTAATTTTGTATTTATATTTTTTTGTTGGATGCCAGGATGTGGCTTTTTAATCGATATTCATGTAAAGATCTTTGTGCGACTGTTAAGTCTTTGAATAGATTTAGTTTAAACGTAGTGAAATTTTCCACTTTATACAAAGCCTTCGTGTTAGAGGGCTTATATCTAGAAATGATATTTCATTTTTTATAATTTTTGATTTAGGATTTGGCTACAAATTTAATGCTAGTTGATTTAATTTTTCCAGAAATATCTACAATTCGACACGGAAGTCGTGGTCCGTTTTCACCTTAGGATTTTTTTAAATTAGTGTTTTTGTTTTTAACCCTTCTGCATATTATTTTTCATGTTTCGTCAGTTTTGAAAAATTGTTACGTAGTTTCGAATTCTTATAATTTTCGATATTTCACGGACGGCATGACGCCACCCTAATTGCTTACCAACTTACCGCGTTTCAAATCCAATCTAACGATTGCGTTATTGCTAGTAACCGAAGAGGCATCCTATAAGGAAAAGACGTCAGTGGCTTTAGGCAACATAAAAAAAACTTCGGGGAATTTCATTCTTCCACCGCACTATAAATAGAGGAAGAGAGAGAGAGAGACAAGGAAGAAGTTGAGATTAAAGGAATCTCTCTTCCCCCAGGATTCCTTTTAGAGGCGAAAGTGATTCCTTGCGAGGCTCCTCCGCTGTCCTTGAGAACCTTATAAGAAAGGTGCCCGGAAATCCCCCCTGGTCGTATCTTACCGCATTCAGCCGCCGGCTCCATCACTAGAGGAAGGGGAGACTGCCAACCCCACGTGAAGGGGTTGGATCTGCGCGTTTGGATAAATATAAATATTTACTAATATTTATATTTATTTTTAGTGATAACATTTCTGCTTATTATCTACCTTAAATTCCCATTTTCGGAGAAATTCTTTTTTTTTTATTTCTCAAAAAATCACGGGGGTCACGGCTACCGAACATCTGCACAGAGGGGGTTGCATGAGAACCACTGCTTTAGACGACACCCTTTTTGTTTGAAAAGTCTATAATCTTTGGAAGTTTTTTTCTAACAGCTTTTGTCAGACTATTTTTTGGAAATATTTTCAACGATTATAGTCCATGAAATATTTGCAAGGACTATAGCCCATGAAATTTTTTTGAAGTCCATGAAATTTTTAAAGACGATAATCATAGAAATTTTTCAAAGACAATAAAATAGTCCATGAAGTTTTTTAAAAGACTATAGTCTGAAATTTAAAAAAAATAATATTTTGAAATTTTATGAAATTTTCAAAAAATACAGTAATACCCCGCTATACGTCGGAGATGCGTTCCTGAAAAATGCAACTTATATCAAAACAACGTATAGCGAAACAATGATTACCATAAGAACTATGATAAAAGTTAGGGGTTACGGTCCTGGTGGATATTTTGTGACACAATTGTTTCCCAAATAATACATATCAATACAGTACATTGGATATACCTTGTTACCACTATGTGTTTACCACTCATTCCTACTAGGGTTTAATATACATTTAATCGTAACAACGAGTAACCAATTGCAATAATAAATTCAGAAATCACCGAAAATAATTGTCTATAGTGTGACGGAGCACAAAAATTGTTTCTTTACTTACATGTACACTGATACGCCTTTAGAGTACTTTTAAAGCAGATTTCGCAATCCAAAGTATATATCCAATATCTCATGAGATATCAACGCAAACGTAAACACACAAAATGTTAGACATAACTGTTCACAAAGCTCAGAAATAGGTTTTTACACATCGTCATTAAAATTGGGACAGTCCCTTTTATCCCCTGTGTACCTTGTGCATCACCTAACCCAGTGGTTCTCAACCTTTTACCTCCGTTGGGCACTTAACAAATTCTGGGATATGGAGGCGGGCACAAGCATAAAAAATTGTCAGAAATCACGAGAAATAATGCAATGAGCTATATAATTTAATATATTTAACAACTAATATTTTTGATTAATGCTTGAAACAATTAAATTCTCTGAAAAGAAGAGAGAGAAGCTCAAGTTGAGGAAGTTGGATGGAAAGAAACGGGTCATATCTCGTCACAGACGACAGTATGTTTGGGCACTGTTCTGATACTAACGATTATTTTCATGAAGAAAATGTGATATTGCTATCATTCATTACAGCATTATCAATGTTTTCGGCAGCATAGCAAATGAAAATATTGGTAATGAAATTTTCAAGACTTGCATCACTTGATAAGGGATGACGAACGTCTTCATGTGTGCAGTGGAAAGCGGGCACATAGAAATGGTTCGGCGGGCACCACGTTAAGAACCTCTGACCTAACCCATCGTGATCTCTCAACACATGGCCATCAAATGTTTATTCTGAGTATGATTTTACACGAATTGATAAACATGAAATTAAATTAATTCATATAAATAATAATAAACATGAAACTAAAAGCCGAATAGAGGGTTTTTATTGTTATAGTTATAATTTATGCACCGCAATTGGAATTTATGAAACTTTGCTTTTAGTATTTCACAAACGACATATATGCGAAGCGACACAACTTATAACGAAACATGTTCCTAAATTGATTGGCGATGTATATGCAAAACAATGTATAGCAGGGTTTTACTGTATACTCATTTGGAAAGGTCAATGACTTCCGAAAACTTGTTGCAGAGTGTCACACACTCCACTCCAAATAAGTTTGCCATGACGTCATGTGTCTTTCACATGAACTATGACGACGAGCAATGTGGGAGAAGGTAGGCAGAGGGGCTTCGTCGCCGATGGTCACCGACTTCACCCGAGCAACTGTGAGAAACACAAGCATCGCTTTCCCCTCATTTGCGGCATGCAGGCCGTGAAGGGGAATACAGTTCATATTTCGTTTGTAAAGTACCTAATGAAAATTCCAAATTTCTTTAGCCTCGAATTTAGTAAGTCGAACAAATGCATACAGCATTAGTTAATTATTATTTCTCTTTTATGAGAGAAATCTGTAAAGATTAAGAGCCACTTAATTCGATTAATTCTGGAGAAACTCGGGAATTTTAACCTCAGCAAGTTAATGTTTTTGGTTGCACTTTCTTTACAAAAAAATGATTGCAAAAAGAACGTTTAGATGCAAGTCATCAGATGGTGAAAACCTATTCTTATTATATTTTTCTTATTTAAAATTACAGGAAATCGGGCTTTCACAGAAAGAATTTCCAATCAAATCTTTGTAAAATATAAATAATACATTTAATAATAATTCTGCAAGTTGCGAGCTACATAGTATCAAGGACAGCGTGCACTAGATCGGCACGGAACGAACTTATCGGCAAAAATAAAAACACAGAACTGTTAGGACCCACGTTCGGTAAAGGATTTGGCAGGGATTTGGGAATGAAAGCCGACTGGCAGTTTGAGAATACTTTATTGTGCACCCGTTAATAACACGCCTCCAACTAACTCTCTCTCGGGCTCCTCCACGCGTCTTTTCTCTCCTCCCTCTTCTCTCGGCTTCCTGTTTCTTCTTTCTCAGCTGTGCTTGCAGATTCTTCTACCGTGTGGTTGGGAATGGGTGGGAAAGGGGTGAGGAGGAAGCTAGGCAGGAAGAGAGAACCCAAGCGTATGCAGGTTCTCGAGGTCTGCGGGTGTGGGGTGCCGAGGAGCTGACGCCAAGCAATAGTTGCAATACTTACAGAACCAAATGGAATCCCGCACACTCCTTCGGCTTGGCCGGATTGCAGTGGCACCGATTCGTACCTTGGAGGTCCAAAGCCCTCATAAGAAAAGTTGATGGGAAATGGTAATAGCATGGTGAAGGAATGGTCCTACGCTGGCGACAGGAACGAGGAGGCGTTAGAAGCCCATGTAAGGGATGTTTGGGCTACGTTAGGACGGCATCCCAAACTTTTAGAAAATTTAGTAGAGTCGATGAGATCCAGACTCGAATCTGTAATTGGATGTGATGGTAATTTAACAAAATATTAAAAGCAATTTATTTACTGTCTTTTCTTTACCAAGGCTTGCATTTTGTATAATTCCTGGAAATGTTTGGCTTGCAATTGAAGTTTGCTTCTCCGATCATCTTATTTAAATTTATATTCCATGTGATTTGTGAATTTCTCTCGGTGCTAAAAATTATTGAAAAATCTTCTACTAAAAATTTGCGAGCAACAATAACAAGAATGAATAAGAGCTAATAGAAGTCACTGTTGTGCTTATTTATGGAATTCATTGCAAGGCAAGCGAATCAATGTAACCGAAGATCTAATTACTAAAGTGACGTATCAAATATGAATATTCATTCTTTGATTCCGCTTCTTTCACTTTAGTCGCACATTCTATTAATTTAATCTGGCATTTCCTGGCTTCTAATTATAACTCAATGAATACTCGCACAAACTTCGTCACCATTCCTTTATTTCAAGAAAATAGCGATAATATGTAGTCAATGAATCGCTTCATAAAATTCAATTACTACTAAGTAATCGCAACAAATTAAAAAAATTAAGCCTACCGAGGATTGAATCTCTGCATACGAGATCAGAAGCGACGGACGACAGACGCTCTGTCCACTCTGCCACATAAACCTGTGATGTAGATGTTATGAAATTGTTGTAAGCTCTCTACTTCTCATGTCTGCGTTCGAGTTTCATTCAAAAAGATATCGAGAAAGGAATTGATCGATGCAACGGTTATAGAATTTTGTTTTTAATGTTAATGCTATGAATGCGCCTAAACACAAAAATCGACGGTAGCAATATGCGGTGAAATAAAATATTACTTTCAAACGGTCTGTGAAAATTTAGATGCAAAGGATTTAAATTACTTAAATAGATGGATTTGATTCACTTCTGAACATTATTTTCCAGTAATCATTGATAAAAAGGTGATTTAACTAAAATACTGGACATAAATCACTGTGGGAATACTCGGTTCTAGTTCAGTCATGGAATACATAGGTAATGGATGAAGTTAAATACATCAACAAGGGCGAAAGTGGTGCCACTCCATTTGTGGATAGACTTTTGAAAACGACTGTACATTAATTACATACATAATTCATATTAGTTAAATACCTTCAGAGTGTTCGGCACACTAGTCCCTTCCTCGTGGCATACCAGTTGAGAATCACTGCTATAGACCATAAAATTTTTTCATAGACTTTAGTCCATGAAATTTTTTCAAAGATTTTAATCTGAAATTTTTTCAAGGCTATGAAACTTTTTCTAAAACTTATAATCCATGAAATTCTTTCAAAGAATCCATGAAATAATTTCGAAGTCTATAATCTAAAATTTTTCAACAACTATAATCCATGAAATTTTTTCAGGAACTATATTCCATGAAAGTTTTTAAACATTATGGAGTTAACATTTTTTCTAAGACTATAGTCTTGTCGTTGAAAAAATATCATAAGCTATAGTACATAGTTGAAAAAATTTCAAAGTCTTAAAAAATTTCATGGACTATAGTTTTTGAAAAAATTCCAGACCATAGTCTGAAAAATGTCATTGACTATGGTTTTTAAAAATATCATGGCCTATAGCAGTGATGCGAACCTTCTATTATCTGCATGCCAATATTACTGAAATTGACAAATCTTTTCCACCTCACATGCCACAAAAAGTCCTTGATATTTTTGTATGCCAACTAAATTAAATTTGTGATCAAGACATAAGAGACTGAAATTTATAACCATAAAACTAATGTTTACAATAGTTAACTAAATAAAAGTTTTTGCGGCACTCAATCAGTATGATAAATGCTTTGATTGGTTTTTGCCTTTCCATGGCGGGCCAGTCAAAATCAACTAGCATGCCACTTATAGCATGCATGCCATGGGTTCGCCATCACTGGCCTATAGTCTTCGAAAAACTTTCATTGACTATAGTTTTTTAGATAATTTCATTTTAATTAATTTTATCATAAAATAAATATTACAATGAGAACATCAATGTTTTTATGATTTATGTTACAATAATGAAAGGGTGGGTTGGAGACTACGGCGATATGGTTATTTCAAAAAACAAGAAACTCCTTAACCATAACAAGGTAAATATCTAGAGCCACAAGCAACCAAAATAATAAAAAAAAAGTATATAACTACTAACAGGTTTGCGTGTTTTTAATCCTCGCCAGGGACATCAGCTACTGATGCAGAGAGCCTTGCTCTCAAAATACGTATCTAGTGTTTTACCAGATATCTAGAGAGTTGTGATTGTTTTCTTGTATGCCTGTGAGAGTGAGTGTTTTGTCTGACAGGTCCATGACGTTGTCGGAAGACATATAAACCTGCAGACATCATGTGCAATACCGGATCACTGGTGAGGAGTAACTTCCCATAAATCCGATATTATTTCTTGTGTGAGTGAGAGAGTGAATGAGCAAGTGACATTGTGTCCCTGGCAAGGATTAAAACCCCACAAACCTGTAAGTAGTTATATATTTTTTTATTATTTTGGTTGCTTGTGGCTCTAGATATTTACCTTGTTACGGTTAAGGAGTTTCTTGTTTTTTGAAATATTTATGTTACAGTTTATTTTCATACACAGTAAGTTACAAAGAATATTGGATAACATTTGTTTACAACCGTATGTTAGCACAGTAATTATAAACATTCAAAAATGAAAAATATATATAATGTAGCATTTAACACAGAATTGGAATATCAATTTAATAATTTATTCTTGCTTTTCTTTCTGCAAATGTTATCAATTCATCTCTATCCAATGAATGAATGACATCATTCTCAATGGCAGCCAAACTGCTTAGTCTTTCTTGGGACATTGAACTTCTATTTCTACTGCCTTCTTATAAATACTTTCAAAACCATTTTGCATTTATGATAACTATGTAATTTCTTTAAAATGTTGCTTGCCGTTTGCAATAACATTGTATCAAATTAGCTTTTTCCAAAATATCTGAAAACATGACTATTATGACAATGAATTCAAAACTGCATAATTTACTTTTAATTGATTCTGCTTGCCTTATTGCAAAATGTTTGTTGCTTTTCAAAATTATAATTGTTAATGCCTTCAGAACATGAACAAAGTTATACCCAAAAAGCAAATAAACTATCATGTTTTGAAGAAAATCTAGTAGAACAAACTCTTTTCAAAGATTAACATATTTCATTATTGTCTGTCACCAAATATGTTATGAATCATTGTCCATACCTGATTAATTTTGTTTTCTTCAGGAACTATCCTAGGAAAACTTTCGAGAATTATATTATAATTTTCAATTTTGCACACCATATGAGATAGGAATAAATTAATGATTATAATAAAAAGCCAATTTCTGCTGTCATATCCAAGTACATCCTATCAGGAATGTTATCATGACTCAATAATAGTTTTCGGATTCTTTGTGAACATTGACACTGTGGGAATGGTTAATAAATGGAATTTTCTTGTCTTTTTGTTAAAACTGTTTCAAAACCATTACCATATTTAATCAATTGTAAGCCAACCTTTTTTTACTTTTATTACATACCTCTTTAAAAATTTCCATGACTTAGAATCAAGTCTTAAAAATCAAAATAAATGTTTCATAGATTCACTTCCGAGCCATCTCTAGTGTGCGCATGCATGCAATCCTAGGAGTCCTCGAGCCAACCATCATTTATTAACACTTCCAATGTTAAAAAACAGAACTTTATGTATATTATAAACAGTGATGAGCTGAAGCCGGATTGCATCAGCTCACACGAGCCGGTTGTTAATTTTTCTCTGCATTTGTTAAAATTGTTGAAAATATAAAAATATATTAAGGGTCTTTCTTTCAAATAGATGTTGCATTATCTAAAATTCAGTCGCCAATAATGATGGACATCAAATACATCATGAACCAAACGATTGTTAAATTACTGGCACGGTATTACGAAATGTCAGACGAAACATAACTATTACCAACATGTGGGGTGAACTATTTTGAAAACTACCACCCTATTGCCAAGAGAGTTGGTGCGATGCTAACTTGGTTTAACTTTTTCCCGGGCTTCCTGGATAAGGTCATACTTTCAAACAACATAGGTAATGCTAGCATGTACGAGTTGTTCAAGTAGAAAGTTTAGATGGTGGCATTGATTGTTTACTAACTTTCAGGTAAATTAAAACATTTTAAAAGACTAATTACTGTATGTTATTGTTTAATCCCATATATTTATACAAATTTTATGAAGGAGTAAAACAATTATAATAACTTCTGAACTTATGTTAGCCTAAGTGTTGGCAAATTCACTTAAATAATGTTTAATACTTTTTCTACCTTACATATATTGAAAATACAAAGCAATCTTTACCCCTTTATCAGTGAAAGCAGAGGAATAATTAATAGCAATAGCGCAGACATTGGAATAATGGTAAAATCGGAAGTCCATAGTAGAAGTAGAAGAAACCAGGGACAATGGCAGACTTAGAGACATCTTTAGATTCATCAGCATTTTTATTTTTATAATCTTCCAGGTAAATTTAAAAAATTAAAAGTCATTAGAGCAATCATTATAAACCTATCTAATTATACAAATTTTATAAAGAAAAACAATTATAATAAGTAACGAACTTAGCAAAAGTTTTATAAATTCACAGAAAAAGAATATTTTTCTCTAATAAAATTTTTTTAATTCAGCACTACATAGAATTAAATGACAAGGAACCATTTTATCCATAGCCTACGTAATTACTCAAGGCCGGGAAATAGCAGCTCTGTCTTAGCAATTGTTGACCCCATGTGTTTTCACAAAATTCCGCTACAGTCTGTGTTTTGACACCCTTGTTTGTGAAACCATATGCAGAAGTGTCTCAATCAAATTTTCATTTTATTCTGTTTAATTTACGAAAATCTATACTTCGATATTTATAAAAATGGTTTATTGCAGTGTTCCATATTGTAAATCAAGACAAACTAAGGATAATGGTGTGTCGTTTCATAAATTTCCATCGAACAGTGCACTTAAAACGCAATGGCTTTTAGCTATTTCTCGCCAAGGTAAAAAACTGGGATCTCTTTGGATCTACTATTTGCAGCAGACATTTTAAGGAAAGTGATTACAGTGTTAGCACAACGAAGAAGATACTTCTTCCTAATTCTATACCATCGGTTTTTGAGGACTATCCAAAAAATAAACAAATATCCACAAAAAGTGAAAAGCCCCCACGAAGGTTACGGAGTAGAGGAAATTATGAATATCAGCCTAGTAAACGAAGGAAATGTAGTGAATTAATTGCCACGACACCACTTAATGTTGATATTTGTGTAGATGATTGTGAACAAAACATCAAAAGCATAAGTACACAATGTACACCTCCGCTTAAATCTGTTCATCGAAGGAGTTTAAAAATATCACTAAGGAAAATAAAAAGGTGAAATGGATAGCAAAAAGCAGTTATTAACAAGCTGAGAGCACAAATAAAGAGTTTGACACTCAAATTAAAAGAACAGCAAAGAAAACATGGCCCTGAAGATCAGATAAGAAAAATTTGTAGTGCAGCAGAATGCGGTGATATTAAAGAAAATTTTTTGATAGAACAAATTCAAGCATTCGGAAAAGAAAAAATTAAATACCAAGAGACCACCATCAAGATCTGTGTTTTGTTGTCCAGCAGATCGTCAACAGGATACCAATTATTGAGAGAGATGAAAATTTTGCATCTTCCCCACAAGAAAACATTAAAAACTTATATTGGATACTCAAAAGGAGAAACAGGCATCACTTCATTGATAAAAGCTCGATTGGTTGCAGAGGAGAAGTTAGGCATGAGAATGAAAAGGTAGGTTCTCTGATTATTGATGAAATGGCTATAAAAGCAAAGCTTAAAAACGACAAGAACTTGGATATGCTCCTTGGTATGAGTGATATTGAAAAAGATGCACTTGGGATTGAAGATAAACTGGCCAACAAATTACTGTGTATTTTATTTAAAGGACTGTCAACCTTTTATAGAATTCCAGTGTCTTTTTATTTCACTTGCTCTCTCACTGGAGAACAATTGGCAAAAATAACATTGGATGCTGTAAAAGCAGTTGAGGAATGTGGCTTCAAAGTTGTCAGGATTGTGACAGATAATTCCAAGGTAAATGTTTCAATGTTTAAAACTTTATGCAATGGAAATTCAACTCTGACCCATAAAATTCAACATCCAGATGGAGAGAACAGGCCATTGTTTCTTAGCTTTGACCCTAGCCATATAATAAAAAATGTACGGTCACAACATTTAAACACTAACTTCACAGTTAATGGTAAAATTATAACTAGTGATCATTTAAAGATGCTGTATAATCTTCAAAAAACTATTGCAATGAAACCAGTTAGGAAATTAACCGGAAAGGTAGTTTACCCTACTAATTTAGAGAAGATGAATGTTGCAAGGGCAAAAGTTATATTTTCACCAGAAACAGTAGCTGGCTTAAAGAGTATGGAAGTGGTATATCCAGAAAAAATAGAAGACAAAAGCAGTTTACATGAAACTATCAACTTTTTGGAGAAATTCATGAAATGGTTTGATATTCATGACGTAAGTAATACAACGCATGGAACATATTCCAGAAATCAAGATAAATTCATTTTCAGTGATATTGGTGATGAGCGGCTCTGCTGGTTAACCGATGAATTTCTGCCATATGTGGAAGGCATTCAAAGTAATGCAGATAAAACAAAAACCTTAACAAAGGAAACTTATCAAGCCTTGGTTCTGACTACCTTGTCTACTATAGCCTGCATAAGATATTTAATCAGCATATATTTTCATTATGTCCTGACTAGAAATTTCACCAGTGATGACATAGAGCTGTTTTTTAGCCATCTGAGACGAAAAGGAGGCCACAATGATAAGATGGATGTTCGATCATGTCTATATGCCATTGAATCTACACTCCAGACAGGAATTATAGCATCTTCTAAAAATGGAAACGTCGAGTTAAGGGATGAAACAAATACTGAAAGTGTTTCCAGGAAGTTCTTTAAGTCAGAAGAAGTAGGAGTGGAGGCACAGGAAACCTCTGAGACTGTAAACATTCCGGATCTTCCTGTACATGTTCTCGAAATACTGGAAAAGCCCATTCAAGGTAACTATTCCATCTTCTATCTAATATGGAGTGACATATGGATGACCCCACAACTAATCTCTATTGAAAATTTCTTATAATATCTTTTATAAGAAATTTTTAATAGGGATGTAGTTACAAAGACAACGCTTTTAACAGAAAAGTTTTATTTTTTTCAGAATCTGTCACCAACATGACCACTCTTTCAATTGCTATGGTAGCTGGATATCTAGTAAGAGTAGCAGAGGAACATACCCATTGTGAAAGCTGTTTACAAAAGATATCCTCTCCAGCAAGCCAAAGTCCTACAGTATGTTTGATTCGCTTTCAGGACAGAGGAAGCTTAAGATATCCAAAGCCTTCTTTTGTGTCATTTCTGGAAATTGTATCAGATTTTGTCACTACTGCAGTGTGCTATATGCCCTGAAAACATTTGCTGAAAATTTTCAGAAATATTCTCAGAGACAGATTTATGAATCAGTTAATGTGTAAAGAGTGCAATGACAAAACACTTCCAGTTCTTTTACTGGAAAAATTTGTGAAACCACTTTTAGACAATACTGCCAAAAAACACACTAGTAAGTGTGAAAGGGTTCCAAAACTAAATAAAAAACCACTCAACAGAAAAGTGTTAAAATTAAGTTAGTTATTTGTATATAAATGTATTACGAATGATTTTCTGTTACGTATATTTTATTTAGCATGTAAGGGAATTTTTTTTATTTTGTGTTGGAAATCAAACAAAAAATTTCCCATATGTGAAAATTAGTTGTGAGATACGATTCCATGTTCCATAATTCTATACATTCTTTCATTTATAAATTTAATTGAATTAATTCCTTATTTTATTTTTTCAATTAAACAATAATATCGCAGTCATTGAAAGTGAAGTTAAATATAACTATTATTCAATTTATCCCCTTCATATTATTAATCAGGAGATTGATTTGTTAAGTGTCTGACATTTCCTAAATATTTCCATGAGCAATGAAAATTCGTGTGAAGTGAAAATTTTAATAAATAGTTTTTCTAAGACAAATGCATACTCGTCAATTTTAGTTTTTAGATTTTCTACTTAAGTCGTATGTTAAAAATTCGAAATTCTGTGAAATGTGCTTTAATTTTTATGGATATTTCGTACCCTTCTCCGGTGTAGTCGAATAAGACCTATAACTCACTCTAATGTATTTACCACCACAAATTTTGAAATCTACTGAAAATTAGTTAAACCGGTTATTAGAATTAAAATACTTTTAAGAGCGAACAATATTGAAAACGTGAAAATATAAAAATTAGGCAAATAATTGCTTTAACAAATTCAGATTTCGTACTGAGTTAGCAAATTAAGGGTGTCGGAACGTGATCCTAACGGCACGATGTTGTACTACGCTGCCACCCTTAGCCATTCCTCTATTTCCCGGCCTTGATTATTACGTAGGCTACGGTTTTATCATTTATAAGTAAAAGAAGTGATAGCACAGATTCTGGTACAATAGGAAAATTTGAAGCTTCTCTAGAGGAAAAGATTGTGAACAGGAAACATCAATGACATACTCAGAGTCATCATTCATCAACAAACAAAGAAACATATGTAGAACTGGTAATATTCCTGATTGCTGGAGCAAAAAAGCAATTGCAGTATTTTCAATCTCAGTCACATTCAACATCAACAGCAATTCAATTAGATACTAAATAATTATCATAACGGCATGCAAATGCATAGAGAAACAAAGAATTGTTAAATTTTCTGTATCATTTAGGTATATTTTATCGGGGACCCCTGGAAGGTAAGACTCCCACATATTATACCCTATTTTCCTTCCAATTTTTTTTAAGCGAGCCGGTTCTTAAGATTTATTCAGCTCATCACTGATTATAGCTAAATAGCCATAAAAATACAAGCATAAAAGATCAGCGAAATAGCATTATCTAGACCAGAATTGGGCTAACCCCTGGTAATGACTTTAGGAATCCTCATGCCTTTAATTTATATTTCATGGCGCCTGATGGTGGACTTTCCCCTGTAAGAGATAATTTTATTGAATATTGTGCACAAATATTTCTGGAAAATAGACAATCAACTCCTTACTTACCCAGAATTTCTGCTAACAACATAATAGCTTTCCAGATTTTCACCCTTGGCAAGATTCTCCACAAATCCCTCATCGTGAGTGATTACTACTAGCTGGAAGTTTTTCTGAGAGGACCTTCTCCTAACAATCCTGGTAAAAGAAAATGAGATACAATTGTGAGAGTTGGTTGACTCACAAACAAATATTTATTATTTTACATCACATGTGAATGCAAAACACAAAACTCTGTTGCAGAATTCACTTAATCATTCTGAATAAAAGGATCCCAAGGTAAGGGGTGAGCTGCCAATCTGTTAACAATGGACTCACTATATGCAGGGGTATGCTGTCAATCTGTTAACAATGGACTTGTGTCCATTTTAACGATAAAGGGAAGAATTAGAAATAAACTTGCATAGAAATACAATGATACAAATTTTCAATTTATATCTACAATTATTTATTGAAATAATAAATAAATAATAAAAGTTGAGTGTTTATCACAAAAACTGTACGAGGCCTATTAGTGCGAGAACTAGAAAAGTGACACAGTCGCCAGAAATGAGTTGATTATACTATTGCAAAGTTCAAATTTTCCTATTTTTTAATGCAATACTGAGATATGAAATTGCATAAACCAGAGGTTCTCAACGTGGTGCCTGCGGGCAACCTGGTGCCCGCCAAGCCATTTCTAGGTGCCCACTTTCCTCTGCACACATCAAGATGTTCATAATCCCTTATCCAATGATGCAAGTCTTGAAAATTTTGTTGCTAATATTTTTGTTTGCAATGCTGCCGAAAATGTTAATGCCATAATGAAATAGCAATATCTCATTTGCCTCATGAAAATAATTGTAACTGTGACAAGATATCACCCATTTCTTTCCAACTCGAGCTTCTCTCCCTCTTCTGGTAGAAAAAAGTATTAAAATCAGTTTGTTTTATTTTCACAGAATTTAATTGTCCCAAGCATTAATCAAAAATATTAGTTGTTAAATATATCAAATTATATAAATCATTGCATAATTTCTCGTGATTTCTAACAATTTTTTATGCTTGTGCCTGCTTCCATGTCCCAGAATGTGTTAAGTGCCCAATGGAGGTAAAAGGTTGAGAACCACTGGTATAAACAATATTGTAACACCCTGCTTAATAGATCGTGTTATCATCGGGAGCGAATGATTGGAGTGAAAGGAGGAAGTGAGTAACGCAGTGCGATCTGAGTTTTTTCAAAAGTGAAAATAGGAGTGCAGGTTCGGCAGAAGTACGAAGGATATGACAATTTTTAGTAATTTAAAGTGAATATTGAACTCTAAACTTATTATGTCGCGCAGCATGAGTGAGACTAGTGATCTATTACAGATTTCCCCAATATTGTGACAGTCATCAGATAGAACACATGGCTGATTGTAAGTTTACTCCTTTCAAATGTGGCTATATAATTCATTACACTAAAGCCTCATTCAGCTTCTGTGCTGCTGATTGCAATTGTAATAGCTCTTTTCTTAGCTTTTGCAATAGTAGCTGGCAAAGGAGCATGGAGTTTTGATTGGAGGTTTGTGTCCACAAAATCCCTGAAGTCATTAATGTCGATTTCAAATTTTAACAATGTAGTTAGCTGCTGTAACTTCTTTTCTCCTTCTAGCCTTGGAGAAAGTATTTCCTCATAGTTGGTTCCAACAAATCAGAAGTGCTAAAAAGCATTGTATTGCTTATGATTATTTTAATCGTTCCCATCATTACTGTACTCTGGTTAAAAAAAATGATTTGTCGATAAAAACCTGGCTGTCAAATTATCAATTACACTTTGAACATATTGTGGAGGCTCGGTTAGAGATGATCTGTTCCAAGGCGTATTCAGTGGCAACGTTTGTTTTCAAAAATGGAGATTTACCACTCAAATCCACCAGCATGATCTTCGGAGGACAAGGGTTTTGCAAAGTGCAGGAACTTTAATCAAGAAACAGTGCTTAAGGTGAATTTACACGATTCACTTTGGATGTACATCTTGGATGAAGTGAAAGAAAAGTGAAACATGTAAACAGCAATTCATCAAAAGTGAACATAATCATTTTTGTTTACATGCTTCATTTTGCTTTCACTTTGGATGATTCATTCAAGATGTACATCCAAATGAAAGGGACAAAACGATATCTCAATACTACATACGAGGTGCTACCCAAAAGTTCCGGGACTGGCCGCGTGGATTACTAACCGGAAGTAGTAGGGACTTCTGCCACTAGGATGAAGACGTCCTTTATGAAGCAGTGTGTAAAGTTTCAGGTGTGTGTGTGAACGTGTTTTCTTTTCACGAGAGTTTTTTCAACCCATTTTTTTGTGTAGCAAAATGGCAGACTTGAAGGAGCAGCACGTCTGCATCAAGTTTTGCTTCAAGCTTGACAAAACCGCGTCCGAGATACATGAAATGCTTAAGCAAGCATTCAGTGACGAGGCTATGAGTAGAACCCGGACTTTCGAGTGGTTCTCGCATTTCAAACGTGGACAAATGTCTGTAGAAGATTCCGAACGTTCTGGTCGGCCTTCAACCAGCACAACGGACTAAAACATGGAAAAAGTGCGACAAGTCATTCGCGAGGATCATCGGCGTACCATCCAAGATGTCAGTAGCATTGTTGGCCTGTCAATGAATTCTGTCTGATGAACTAAACATGAGGTGGATTGCAGCCAAATTCGTGCTGCGAGTGTTGATCCAGGACCAGAACCAACATCGACTGAGTGTGTGCAGGGAACTCATGGAGCACGTTAGAAAAGACCCAAACTTTCTTTCAAAGGTCATTACCGGTGATGAAAGCTTGTTTTATGACTACGACCCCGAAACCAAGCAGCAGTCTTCCCAGTGGAAGACTCCATCTTCTCTGCGACCGAAAAAAGCAAGGCAGGTCAAGATCAATGTCAAGAGCATGTTGATCATCTTCTTTGACATGGAGGGAATTGTCCATAAGGAATTTCTTCCCCAAGGTCAGACGGTGAATCAACAGTTCTACACCGAAGTCCTGAGGCATATGAGAGAGGACGTGAGACGGAAACGGCCGGAGAAGTGGCGCACACAAGACTGGCTCCTGCATCACGACAATGCGCCCACGCACACCACTCTGTCTGTGCAGCAGTTCTTGGCCAAGAACAACATGGCAGTGGTCCCCCATCCCTCTTACTCCCCCGACTTAGCTCCCTGCGATTTCTTCCTGTTCCCCAAGATGAAAATTCGTATGAAGGGACAGAGATTTGACACCGTTGAGGACATCCAGGCGGAATCGCAGGAAGTGCTGAACAGCATTTCAAAATCACTGTTCCAGAGGTGCTTCCATGACTGGCAGAGGTGCTGGGATCATTGTATCAACACCCAAGGGGACTACTTCGAGGGTGATGGTGGCAATTAGAAGTTTAACAATGGGCTCATGCAAGCCCCAAACAAGCCCACTCCAGCTCACCCCTGTATGGCCCATGGGCCAACTAGGTCCTCAAACTTATTCCATGCTGCCCATAACCATTCTTACAGTATATATTTTACATATGTATAACTCAGTGGTGCCCAAACTATGGCCAACAGGCCACAATATATTTTGACTCTATCCTTCTATTCCCATAATAGATAAATACATTTAAAGCATATCAGATAACAGTGAGCCACAACTAAACTCTTTAGTTTCCTAAAACTATTCAACCAGTCATGTGCTATTAAAAATTGTACTAAGTTCTGTTATTTTTATCAAAATGCAATTTCACAAATTTACACCTTTAGTGAATTTTATTTTTTTTAAAGTCCAGTTTGTAAGAAAATACTGTATATAGTCAAAGTTGTGTTAATTATATTTAAAAATTTGAATATTAAAGTATATTCAATTTAATTAAGCAATAGAAATCTGAATTGAGATGAAGGGAGAGAGGGGGAAAGTGGGGGAGGGAAGAAAATTTGGATTTAACAGCATTTAAAAAGTATGGGTTGATTAAGTCATTTTTATTTTGAATAAAAGTTTTTATTTTGCAAATATTTTCTTTCTATGGAAAAACCAATAAAAAAATAGACATTAAATTTGATTTTCCATAACTTTTAAAGGCATTTACACTAGTAATTGCAAGAAAAACCATATACTACTCACTCAGAAAGAGCTATACTTAGACTGAGGGCGTTTTCCGTGTCTAAGTTAGTTGTTGGTTCATCCAAAGCAAGAATGCCACAGTGAGCGCTGAAAGTCTCAGCAAGAGCCATGCGAATGATTAGAGATGCCAGCATCTTCATTTTTATGAATGAAAGAAAATTTTTAATGAGAATGGAACAAAATTCATTTTACTGCATCAGAAAAGCCTACTGTGAAGTATCAAGAAGCATTGGCAAAGCACATTTGACATCTTATACGCATATCTATAAAATAAAGTGTTTGTATGTATTTTTATAGCTCTGCAACTACAGCAAGTAGAAACAAGAGAAAGGTATCATTTTAACCAGAATAATGAGCATGGTGGTGTAGTAAGGTTTTTATATCGATTTGATTGACCTGTCTAATTTTAAAAACTATTTTCTTTTTTCATTTGAATAACACAGGGACGAGTGCACCTTATTTTTCATTTGAATTTTTAAATTACTTAGAAACATAGTACAAACTTGAGACTTGAATGGTTCTATGAAGAAAAGAACAAAGTTTGTTTTTATTGAAGACAGAATCCGAATCCTGATCGAATTAACATAAAAATGCATTTAGAATCAATAAAATGCGTGATTTTATCAGTTTTATTACAATACCAAATATAAGCTACCTTGACAACTCCCATTGTCGCCGAAATTGAGAGTCCAATGCATTTATGTGCAAAATATTTTAACGTAATATTGTTTTTCAATTTCTGTGTGGGAGTTTGCTTTGTTCATATGGCAACCAAATATTTATTGATTATAATTCAAATATTACAAATAAATAGTATTTAATGATATTTTCATGTGGCGTAGAGTTCTCCAAAGCAAGATGTTTTTAAAACTACGTAACTTAAATAAATTGTGATTGGATAAATCGTTTCATTGTTTCCAAAGTATTGTTGATGTAAACAATTTACTTGTAACAGAACTCGTGGATGACAGAATCGAGCTAATAGTCGAAGGATAATATTCACACTGTGATTCTTAAATGTTCCCTATTTACTTTTTTGTTTTTCGTTAAATTAATTCATTTCGTAAGTTCCTTTATTTATTTATTTTTTGTTGATTATTGTGGTCTTGCTGGTTTTACTTACAGTTTTCGTTTTGAAGAAATCATCACGAAACTTCGCATATGTATATAATTTTACCCTGTGGGTAACATAGTCTATATGGATGGCGATAAAAAATTTTGGGGAGAGAGAGCTTAAATCAATAATCATTTTCCTGTAAGTTTACATGTAATTTTCGATTTTTCACAGTGCAAGATTTTCTTCCTTCATTTATCTAAATAGGTAAATTTGGAGCAGTTTTCTTCATTTTTGCTTTACTGTGTACTATGTTATTCTTGCGATGTTTACATGTTACGTGGTCGAAGTTTTAGAATCACTAAATCCATTGAAATTCAATGGGCACTCCAGCTAGTATAATATAAAAGTGAACAAATATGAATTACCTTCTGGCCTGCACTGCACCTTCCTCTCATATCCATTTCTATATTCTTTTTCTTCATAACAACTCTGTAATTGTAAGTTCTCCTTTTTTCTGAAGCTGTAATAAACATCCAAAATTTGAAAGAGATTACACGTTTCGACTCCTTTCCGTCAAAGACTTATATTACACTATTCAACTATTTCATAAACATTGCGAGCAACCTTAAAAAGTTCACAAGCAACAGGGACCTTATTGACTAAGGCTGGCATCACACAAGCACTGAAACTACGTCCATCAAAATGGACATTGCTAAGAAACACATGGTTTCGCATTGTCACTGTCAGATGTCTATGTCCATTAAAAATTAATGCAACATTGATATCAACTCAACACATGTTATCTTAAGGAGAGTTACACACCAAAAGAATCTCAGTTGAGTACAGTCCATTTGGACTTGGCAGACACTTCCACTGTTTTACACAGAAATGAACTTGTTGTATTCAACTCAAGTCTAGCCGAGCCAAGATCAGTCATGCTGAGTCAAGTCCTTGATTCATCTGGCCACAATTTTCCGATAGTCTAGCAGAGTTAGTCAGAAACGTGCATGATTCAGAGCAATGATTTTCTTTATGTCTGACAAATAGCAAAGTGATTTACAATATAAGTTTTAATATACGTAGCAGTTCAGTAGTTTTTTATAGTAATGCTTTATAAAATAAGTTGAGAGACCAACTCACGTCAAACCAATGCCTGTTTGAACATCATACAACACCGTGTAACATAGGCAGGCATCAACGGACATTATTTCAACATTCATATGAATTTATAAGTTATTTTAAATTTGGGAAACATGTTTTTAGAAGAAACAATTTTCTTTAAAAATGCTGTTCCGTTTATATGAATTCCTCAAAATAAGTGCATATAATACTCAAATTCACGAGGATCCTTTCTTTCTGCAGTTTTACATTCTCATATATAGAATACATATTCACTAAAAGTAAACAAACCTCTTGCATAAAAAAACATTCTAAATCTGAATAAAATGCACTTTCAGTTATTGGTAGAGATGCACATTTCTTTATCAATGATAATTTCATCATCTTTGTCAGCACATTTGATGGTTTGATTTTGCAGATGCAAAAATATTATTTGCCATTTCTACAGCAATGCTAGGCTCAAGATTAAAACAAAATAACAAGATACTAAAAAACCCAGGGTACCTGCTTATCATTGGAGGCTAAAAATTGCATTGTTTGTTATATTTTTTCAATTCAGAAGAGTTACTGAGTAATACTGTTTGCATAAACGTATTTCGGTATGTATGGTGCAGGGGCAGTCGGTCTATGCAAGCACTGCTTGCCTAGTGAAACAACACCGCAATAAACTTATTAAAATACTTAGAATAACTGTAGTTACTACTATAAAACTGATAGAAATATATTTAGCATTTTCATAATTTGAATGAATTTCTACTAACTTGATTGTGATTCGTATTATTCAATTGTTACTGAATGGGCCTCACAAAGCAGTTTCAGATTTGCTTCTATGGTGGTTATACGCACGGATACAAGAGAGCAGTGAAAAGAGGGGAGGGTCTATGTCAGCCCAATGGAGAGGAAGTAAGCAGAATCTGAAATGCTTCTATGTGGCGCAGAATGTGACATGAAAATACTGCACTGTCTCCATCTGTTGATGAAATTTGGTTTTACATATTTTTAGATATGTATTTGTTTAGCTGTTTCGTGACCTCCATGTGATTTATAGTGTTTATTTTTGGTGTGCTACATCGGTACCTCCTTCTATTAAACATTATTTACTTTTAATATTAAAAATGTGTGAGGATAATGAGCATTGTGTAATAAAAAATTATTGGTGAAATCGTTTTCAAATTATCAAGATTTTGCAACTAAAAAAACATTGATCAAGCCGGAATGCCAACAATTAGTTGAAGCTATAGAAGTAATTGCATGGTTACGGTATTTCCAAAGTGTAATTTAATATATATCTGTTGATTAAAATTATTGGAAACAGAGAGTGAGTAATAAATTTGTTTCAAACGAGGTGTACCGTTATTTGTTATGCTCGTAGCTTATTTCCGAATGAGATACATGAATGACGAGGCAAGCCTTGCAAAGTGACCAATTAGTAACGCTCATCTACACAAAGTAAAACTGTGGCACTGCTTACCTTACTCAATGGGTCACCGACCACCACTGATATGGTGTATATGTAATGTACACAAATTTAAATAATCCCATTTTAAATAGCGTCCCATTGAAATATAATCCTTGTCCCTGGATTTTGGAAGAGGCATTTAGATTCGGACCAGATTTGTCCAGATCTGTTTTATGCCACGAAGCTTTATTTTGAAATTTTTAAAACTTACAAGACGTTCCTTCACCAGATTCATCCGTGCGAATTTCAATGGAATCCACATCATTTCCCTTGTAAACGATGCTCCATAATTCACGTATGATAGTATTGATGGACTGCATTCTCTCACGGTGAAAGTACATCATCGCCCAATCTAATGCAGTGTTGAATTTAAGTAGATCTTCACAAGCTTTCTTCTGCACAATCAGTTCCAAAAGGCGATCACGATATTTTTTTTCAGCATCCTTGTAAAAGCTTTTTGCAAGTTCCTTTTCATAGGTATATACATTTGCTTCCCTCTCTTTCTGCCTTCCCTCTGCATGAGATTTCTATAAAATATGCACGAAGAATAAAATGCGGCCTGAAGTTTGGGTACAGTAAAAAAAATGACCTTGCTGTATCTTAGTTTCAGAAAATGGTCATTTCTATTTGCAGACAAATTAATAGCAAGAGAAAATTATAAATTTAATAGCAAGAGAACATTATAAATTTATTATTATTATTAGAAAATTACTTATTTCATATAAATACAAATTTTGTTTACAATCCAAGACTTTTTACGCTAACGATTAACACAGATATTCACACTAAGCACTGCATGAAAAAACATAGCAGATGTCAAGTAAAAAGCAACAGTTCTGTTTCCTTTTGTCAAAAACGTATTTCTCAAAGTTGACTCTGCAATGATTGATCTTTCATTTTTTCAGGCAAGCCTGACACAGAGCCAAAAAATCGTCAAATGGTTTTAACGTTCATGCAAATAAAAGACAATCCTATAAAATATACTATATAACATGCTAACAAAGAGGTGGATTCTTACCTTTCTGGTGATTTCATCTTCTTCTGCTACCAATTTTCTCTTCTCATCTCTGAACGTATCAAATTGAAACTTACCCATTTGCTTTCTTAATTCATTAACTTCGATGTCCAACACATCCTTATCTTTTTCTAGTTGCCTTAACTTCAAATTGTCATTCATCTCACGTTCTTTAACCTGCAAAAAAGGAAGAAAACAAAATTTTCATAAAAAACACTAATTTACAACTTTCAAAAAAGTGATTTTCAACAAAAATTATATCCTGGATAAAAAGTGCCAATTAAAAAAATTCTTGACTCTTAATGTTTTCATTTTAACACAACAATCAATGGCATAAATGGGTCATATAGAAGAATGAATTAATACTGAAACAGATTAGTGTACTTTTAAGAAGGCAACAAAAATATGCCTATCACATTTGTTAATCGTAATTAAACAAGAAACCCCTTCACCATATAAAGGAAGAGAATACATCATGCTTCTTGTATTTTATTACATTTGTATTCTAAAGACAAGTTTTCAAAAATCCCTATTGGTAGGTTATGAAGAGTTGAACATTTAACCACCAAACTATTGTATGAACCTGAGTGAACCATGCATCTTCAGCATAGTATAGGAGAATAACTTAATCACAACATTATATAACTAATACAATCTCCCATTCATCTGATATTATAGGATTCTTGGAAATATGAAGCTTAACAAACAAACAACAAATGTTAATTATAGTCACAATTGTCAGATTAGGACATCTCAGAGTCATTGATAAATTTGAGTTGGCAAACCTGGTCTCCACAAGCAATATCCTTCATGGGTTTTCCCCAAACTTATTCCTCTCAGAGTTATGTCTTACAATGCTAGTCGGATTCCAGAGATGTAACTATGGCAAAGCAAGGCATTGCCTTGGGGCCTTGGCCCCGGGAGGCCTCGAGAAGGCAAAAAATTATTGTAATATTAATGTAATATGAAATAAATTGAAAATGTTATACTTTTTAATTTTTAAAATGTAAAAGAAAAATTAAAACTATATGTATAAATATTTAATTCGGCTTTGAGGATCTCATTTTAATTATTTGCCTTGGGACCCCAAAACTGAAGTTACGACTATCGGATTCCCCTTTGATTGTGAGTTTTGTCCTAGTCTGACATGTTACAGGTTCTAAGGGAAGTTTGTATTTGGCTTTTTTCTCTATAGATCGTGATAGTGACAGATCCACCATTAAAAAAACCTGCGAAAATTTTAAAAGTTTGTTCTTACAAACGACAGGAAATGTCCTGTTTTCACCTCGTTGGAATATGGTCACCATATTTCATAGTCGTATTTTTTTGGTCCCTTGAACCTCAAAATAACGAGGTTTTACTTTAAATCTATTATCAGCATTACACCATTAGGATCTCTAAATTGTCAAGAATTTTTAACCCTTCTTTTGAAGAGCTATACCAACTAATTCATCCCCAAACACAAATCTAAGACCAATCCAAATTTGTTTTTTCACTGTACATTTGAAACTAACATTTACTAAGACACATAAATGAAAATTAGGTCACCTGTTGAGTAGATAGCTCTTTACGAATTTCATCAATGCGTTGCAAGAAGTCTTGCTGTTTGCTGTAGGCCATATCAGCTTTCTTCTCAAAGCGAGCAAGCCTCGAGCGTGCAGCATCAACATTCTGCTCGACTCCTTGTGATTTCATCTCCTCCACATTTTTATCCAATGACTGAATATCATGAAAACTTCTCTTCACCTTATCTAACTGCAAATAAAGATATAAATATTGACTACCATCAAATTTACTCCTGCATTAAATTTTACTTCCAAATTCTAAATTACATCAGCAAGTACTTAACACAAATTTAATTCCATCTCAAAATATGACTATCATTAGCCTCAAATGCTGGCAATAATCACATCCTTAGAATATGAAATTTATTCCATAAAAGAAATTACTTTAAAAAATATGCAAATGAGACGAAGATGTTTAACATACCTTTTCTTTGTCTTCTTCCAGTTCTTTGTGGATTTTCTTGAGAGATTCTTCTTTCTCTCGCTGTAATTGTTTAAGAGCATCATTTGAATGATGAAGTTCACTTTTTTTCTTTGTTATTTCTTCTTCAATTATCTCCTTTAGCTGTTCAACCTCCTTCAATCTCTCCCTTATGCTATTACTGGCTTGAAGACCTTGTTGGATCTATAAGCAAATCAATTGAAATTTTAGGCCCAAATTAAAATTGTATTTTAACAATCCATATGAATCCTTTCAAATTCTTGTGATTTATTGTTCCATTGAGAAACAAGCCACAACCTCCTTCGCCAATGCTGACAACCAATGGAATAATATTTAATTACTAATGTTCCTAAAATGTTATGTATACCAAATACAGATTTTTGAATTGAACTGTATAATGGTCAAAAGTCATGTCATTTTGAAAATCACCATACATTTCCATTTTTAATTAGGTATTACAGAAACCTTCATATTTAGATTGCATACAGGAGTTTTATTTAAAAGTAATAAAAGTCTATACTCCTGGCTCATTTATTTGATAAGAAAAATTACAAACAGAAACTTTAATTACCTGCAGTTTTTCATAAATTATGTTATTACAAGATTCACGGAGTTTGCTAATCCTCTCAGAATGAGAAGTAAGGGATGTTTGCTTTCTTTCAGTTTCCTTTTGATTTTCTTTCATCAACAACTGGATACTTTCTAGCTCAAGTAAAGCTTCTTTCATGTTGCGATTGGAGCCTGAGAATATTGAAAGGAAATTTTCAACAATTTTAATTTTTCTACAATAATAGCTAAAACTAAAATTAAAGCATAACTTCACTTTCAACTCTAACATTTGTGAAATAGTTTGTTTTTAACAATTTCCAATAATAAATTTTGAGTTTAATTCATCATTTTGCAATATTAAAAATATTTACATTATTTCCATCATAATGACAATCTAATTCAATGAATACTCAATATTTCTGATGGTTACAAAAAGGTAAAAATCATCCCAATCAGTTTTTCTGCCAGTCAGTCTTCTTCTTCTTTAAATACCTTAAACACGTACTAATGCGTCGTTTAGTTATCTTTAGAAAATGAAAATTGTATGAGCCTGTTTTTAGAAAATCCAATTTTTGTTAAAGTTGCCCAAGAATAAACTAGCCTTATATTCATTTTTTGAGAAATATGAACTATACAGTATTATTGAGGATGTAAACTTAAGTAACTGTACAAAATTTGATCAAAATTGTTTGAGCCGTTTCTGAGAAAATCGAATTATTGTTAAAGTTGCCTAGAAAAACTAGCCTTATATTCATTTTCTGAGAAATATGAACTATACAGTATTATTGAAGACGTAAACTCAAGTGACTGTGCGAAATTTGATCAAAATCGTTAGAGCCATTTTCGAGAAAATCGGATTGTTGTTAAAAATGCATAGAATAAACTACTCTTAATTATTGATCAATGTCAACCATTTCTATGTATACTCTGCTCAGTATGATATAATGCCTAAGTACGAGATTTCATTCATTTTCGTTCGACCGTCTACGCTCCAGCGCCAGTAACAGACAGACGGCATTGCAAAAACCACTTTTTCGGATTCAGCGACACCTAAAACGTGTATTTCCGTAAAAATCTCGAGGTCGAATTTTTTTGCGAAAACAATACTTTCTCGATACTTCGTATGAGAAAGTACAAAGAAAAAGAGACAAAATGAATTGTATTTGTGTAATTGCTGGTATCTAAGGGTGGCCGGTTCTAAATAGCGGGGTAGCACAGCTTTTACTGTATGTGTATACGTGTTATATGGGATGTATAGGCCAAAAACCATGTTTCTCGTATATAACGAAGTCACGCTTATAACGAAGCAATGAGTCGGTCCCCTCAAATACGTATTAAACGAGTTTTACTGTATTCTATTAAAAAAAATGTCTGCACTTATGAAATTCAAAAATGAAACGACAACTCAGTCGACATTGTGTCATTTTGGTTTTGGCATGATGGCGCTACTGTTTATACATCATATTACGTCATGCAAAAACGTGAACCAGATGTCAGACGTTGTCTGCTACTTACACAGTACAGTAAAACATCAAAAATTCCAACTAATGAGGAGGAGTATTCTAAATAAACGAATTGTCTACATATTGGAACACACTAATATATTATACGTAGTAGGCCGTAAAAACGAGTAGCACATAATTGTTGGGCTGAATCCGAGATACATATGTGAATTGTATTGGCAACAACTCAATGTATTATGCTTTTATTTAGTGTTTTCAGCTTTCTTCTATTATGTCTTTATCGTTTTTCGTTTTATCAAAAAAAAAATGTAGTATTCGGCCATCCAAAGGCCGAGGCCGAATAGCAGATTTTGGCCGAATACCGAGGGCGAAGCTGAGCTTCGGTGCATCACTATTCAGTACTGACACAAACCCAATGATCCCCAAAATGGAATACAGTAGACTTCCAATTATCTGGGGGCCAATTAACTGGGTTTCAGATTAACCAGGGTCTCTTATTTGCATACAAAAAATTACTGTACTGTACTGTGGGTGTGGCCTGTGGCCTAAGCTTGAGTGTTTGTGTGCGTGCGTGTGTGTGTGTGTAAATATATATTCTTGATATGGAAATCTGGCAGGTGAAGATTCACAATATATGTAGTCTATTTATAAACAACACACAAACAAAAGAAAGACGAACACAAAACTTATGCGAAATTTTCAGCTAGGCCGTCTTCAACACAGTAAGGTATGAATGTGCAGTTGAGAGGTGAGAGGGGAAAGAATAAGAGGGGAGGGTGGGTAGGGGAAGGAGGGCAAGGGAGGAGTTAGAGGAAAGGAGGCAGAGGTAATGATAGTTACAATGTAGGTAATGTGAATGGGTGGTAAGAGGTGATATGTTAGAAGAGGAGGAGAAAGAAAGCAGATGTAATGATAGAGTAGCAAATTAAAATGAGATAAACTGACAATGTAGACAGCGGAGCTGCAAACCGAACCAAACCGCAGCCATTTTGCTGAACCGCAAACCGAACCGAAACCACTGATTAATTTTTCAATGAACCGAAAACCGAACCGCATTTTTTTCCAAAAGTGGTTCGGTTTCGGTTCGATCTCAATCCACAAAGTACGGACCAACGAAAAGACCAGGAATTTCCATTGGAAAAACCAGCGGGTTTGCTTCAAAGGAAATCTCTTTCCTCTCTGCTACTATTGTTATCCACAGATGACATTTATGGTGAGGGTTATGGGGACACCAACTGCGACAATCTCCGGGTCAACCACTGTAAGCAGAACCCGACCAACAGGATATAGAAAGATCTTTATCTGAACGCAGGCAAAATGGTCGTTTTACAATAACCTGAAAAGGAGCCATAATCTGCTTTTTTGCCGAGAGAAAAATCCATGCCCTTACCATCACCATCATCCCCTTCAGCATTGTAATTAGCAGACCTGAGGAAATATGCCCCTCTGTGTCTTTCTTTCTTAGAACACCATTAACTATCCTCATATCTTTTTCTTAAAAAAAATTCAAATTGTTGCTCTCAAGGGCCTTGAGCTTTCAACGATATCATTCCTTTTCCAACTCTGGTGTGGTTTTCTTCTATAATAGGTATTTCCATTACTTGGTGGTTTATATTCCAGCAAAAAAAGGCGAGGGCTTCGGCGGATCCCTTGGATCGGAGGCATTCATTTCCCGCAGAATTCCTTGAATTATCTAAAGTGTGTATTTTTAATAATATTTTAGTAAACTTTATTTGAGACAAATAAAATTAATTAACATGTTAGTGTTATTTAAAGAGAGTCATTCTATATTTTATAATCGTTTGTTTTGAACCATAAGTGTCTGCACTTTGTATATTGAATAATCTGCCCCGAACAGTCGATTAATTTTAAATTATTCTTGTGACGTAATTTTACTATCATATTGATTTTTTGATTACTTTTCTAAGGTGGCAAAAGAAAAAAATTAGCAATATGTAATATGTTTGGAATCGAGCTAAAAGTGTCTTTTTGAATTTATTATATAATAATAAGAATTAATAATCGAACTTATTAGAGTTTTACATATCATAAATTCATTCGGAGTAATATTTTATTCCATATTATTTGACCAATTACCTAATTAAAATATTTTATTTACATAAATTTATTATTAAAAGTTGGAAAAATTGAGACGCCGTGCATCATCACCATTGGAAAGCAACAAACTGTCTACTTCAATAATAAAATCTATCATTCAATCAAGGAAATCTTAATAAGGGCTTACGGAAAAGAATTCTCCTAGGCCCTTGATAAATATAGCGAACATTTTTTTTATTTGTTATAAATGAACCAAAGGAATAACGCTTTTTAACTTCCATTGTTTTTATTTCTCTTACGACCCAGGTTTCGACGTTACAATGCTATCGTCAGGTGCAGATATGGTGAGAATAGAAAGTATATACAGAGAAATGGGTAGAGACGGGGAAGGGAGGGTAGTTTGTAAGATGGAAAGGAATGGAGGGGAGGGAAAGGAGGAACCTATCTCAGAAGGTTACTGCAGGGGGTAGGTTGTAAAGGGATAAACGGGGAGGGGAAAGGAAAGGCTGGAGGGTTTGGGGAAAGACGGGAAGGACTAAAAAGAAAGGTCTTGTGGAAGACGGAAAGAGGGTGAACCCCAGAGAGAGGAGGGAGGAAATTATCAATGCGGCAATGGGTATGTATGTGGGAATAAGGAAAATAAAGGCAAGTGCAGATAGTAGAACTAAAGAGGTTAAATATTGGGAGATGCGCGGTAAGGCCCTTGTTATAAATCTTTTTTCCTCTAAATGATGTGTATTACAGGTAAGAAAAAGGAATAAAATGCCTGAGGAACTAATTTTCTTTGATTTTTAATGATTTCTTTAAAACACTTATGTTTTCAGTTTGTCCGTCCATCCAGGGTTAGTCTAAAAAGCGGTTTAAGCTAGAGGCACATTTTCTTTCTGATTATGTATGTTGGTAAATGAATTTGAAATGAATCCATTCAGAGAATTTTTAATTGATATGTAAACAACAATGAACATAAAAATCATGTTAGGATCAAAAATACCATTTTTTAAATATAAATAAATGAAGATGATGATGGTATTGCAATATATATTTAAAATATAAATTTTTCCTTTCTTTAAATAAATTCTTCTTTCATTTAAAATAATAATGACTGCTGATAGATTTACTTACAGATTGATACTGAATTTGTTTATACTGGATAAATTATTTCTGAATAGTATTTCAAATGATTAATTTACTTGAACCGAACCGCAAACCGAACCGAACCACTTGTCAAAATTCTCGTCTGAACCAAACCATGAACCGAACCACTTCTAAAAATTTAGAACCGAACCGCGAACCGAACCACTCCAAATTTTGAAGTGGTTTGCAGCTCTGGTAGACAGTTAACTGAATTTCATCTATGTGATTGTGTGTGACGCTGTACTGCATGCGCAGTGTTCTCTGTACAAGGAACATGATCGTTTGTAGTTTTTTTCCAAGTGTTTTTATTTTGCTTCTTTCTAAAGTTATAAAGTTACTCATCACGTTAAAAAGAAAAAGGACTGTTCTTGCCATAGAACAAAAACTCGAGCTCATCAATAAACACGAAAAAGGTGCTTAAGTGTCAGCTTTAATGAAGGAATACAATGTTGGTGAACAAACTGTATGCGATTTAATAAAAAATAAGGCTAAATTAATCGAGTATGCCAAAGTTTCTGATATAGTCGATCCCACTTCGGAAGTCTCTTGGCCTACTTAGAGCAAGTAGCCAATCACGAACGTTTCCCCTTCCATCGCCCCTCTCAACTTTCGTGCGGGAGAGCAGATATCGGTGCGCGCTGCCAGCTCTTGCTCAGCTGATATACTACGCAGTTTCTAAATAAAATACTTCCCATCCTTTTTGATCCACAGCAAGGAAACGGCGGTAGAAACGGCAACGCAGTCCGATGCGATCTCTTCGAGAGCAGGAGTGAGACTGGTTTCCTCCCCACTACCTTCCCAAACAAACAGTCTCCTATTGGCTGCTGCTAACTCGTGTACGCCCCTTTTTCGAGGCCATAAGTCTTCCGATGTTGGATCGACTATAGTGCAGGTGGCATGTCGAAATGAAAATTGATGAAAACTTCAACTTACAATGAATTGGATAAAGCCAGGGTTATCCGGTCTCTGGGATAATTTGCATTACTCAAGCTACGTATTTTTTCGATGAGCTGAAATTACAGGGAGATTTCAATACATCCTCTGGTTGGTTGACAAGATGTAAACAGCAACACGGTATTAGGCAAATAACTGTTCAAGGCCAGAAACTGAGTTGTGTTAAGCCTGCAGCTGTTGAATTTAAGCATCGATTTCAGCAATTCATTGAAAAAGGTCTCATACCAGAACAAATCTTCAATGCCTATGAAACCGGTCTATACTGAAAGTATTTACCAAATAAAACATTAGCGCATGAAACTGAAAGGAGTGCTTCGGGTCACAAAGATCAAAAACGACAGTTAACACTTTTGTGTTGTGGAAACGCTGCTGGAACTCTTTTCTGGGAATCCTGTGTAATCGAAACTGCAAAAAAACCTCATGCTTTTTCAGGAATTGAAGTTTCTAATTTACCCCTTCATTACTACAACAATAAATCAGCTTGGATGGAACAAGAAATTTTTAGTGACTGGTTTACAAAAAAATTCATTCCATCAGTGCGTCAGCATTTGAAATCACTTATCTGCCACAAAAAGCCATTGTACTTTTGGACAATGCTCCTAGTCACCCAAGCAAAGAAATTTTAAAATCAGATGATGGGAACGTTTTTGTAAAATATTTGCCACCAAATGTGACAGCATTGATCTAACCGATGGACCAAGGAGTGATTCAAAACTTTAAAGTGATTCATAAAAGAAACTTGTTGCATAAATTAATTATGGAAGGTAATGATTTATTGACATTTTGGAAAAAAATAAGTGTTGGATGCGATTTAAGAAATTTCAACGGCGTGGACATCGATCAAAAGCATAACATTAAAAAAATCATTTCAAAAAATATTACTGTGAAATGATGAAGAACTTCTGGTGACGAGAATAATACTGACAGAGCATCCAAAGTGTTAAATAATTTACGACAGATTAGTGGTTTTGAAATTTTAGATGAAGAAGTAGTTTTTGAGTGGTTTAATTCAGACAAAAATTTGACCGGTCATGAAATGTTGAGCGACGACGAAATAGCACGACGGGTTATGAACGAAGAAGAATGAAGCCTAACCCCAAACGAAGACCCAGAAGAGGATTTGATGCCGACAAACAAAATCGGTCACAGTGCAGCTTTGTCTCATGTCGAGGCTCTACTTGACTATGCAGAGCAAGAAGACGACGTCGCTCTTGCCAACAAGATGATGCTGTGTAATTTACGTACTATCATTCGTAGGAAGGCCAACCAAGGGAAAAAGCAAACTTCTTTACTTTCCTTTTTCAAAAAATAATAAGTTAGTTTAAACTCTATAAATACATATGTATGCATGTATTAATATTTTTGAAATTATATTTACATTTATGTCATATTTTCAAGTTTTTCTTTCATTTTGTGGATTATCCAGAGTTTCGATTATCTGGGGAACTTTATTTCCCAACCTTCCCAGATAATCGGAGGTCTACTGTAATTGGCAGTTGTTTGTAGCAAAAACATTAAAATATACATTATTACTAATTGAGGAGAAATTGTTTCAGTATAGCCTTATGCAATGTGAATTCCAATGACACATTTTTGTTATTCTGCTTTCTTTCATGTCCATTCAGTGTTTAAAATTTCAGTACATTTGTGATATTAGTCATGTTTTAGTTCCTAATGAGCCCATTGAATAGCAAGATTAAGGCCACAAAACATTATAATTCTGGTGGGTCAAAAAAATTTTATAATTACCATTACAAGTATTGAGATCGAAATACCTACAAGAGTGGAAAATATGCCTAAACTATTAGCTATAAGCTTTAGGTGACTCAATACACAAGAACACATGTGCAACATATGGAGCACATTCCAATAGCCTAATAAATAGGACAACCAAGAGCCAGAGGCGTAGCGAGGGATGTGCAGAGGGGGGCAGTTGCCCCCGGGCGCAGGGCTTAAAGGGCGCAAATTCACGGACCGATTTTTATCGATGAAAGCAGATCTGCTAGGAGGTTGCAGAGTAACGTAATCAGGCCCGCATGAACTCCTTCCCCTGGAACTTGGTGGCAAGAAAAAAGGTCATATGGGGCAGACTGGGAATGTAACCCACCCCTTAGGGGCGCCAAAAAGATGTCTTGCCCCCGGACGCCGAAGACCCTAGCTATGCCACTGCCAAGTGCACGCAGGGCACATTTAGCTATATACCGTATTAAATCTATTGTAAGCGACCTTTTTTTATCTTTTTACCTCCTTAATAATTGTCACTCGGCTTAGAATCGAGTCTTAAAAATCAAAATTAATGTTTTGATAAATTCACTACCGAGACATCTACAGTATGCATGTGCGCGTAATCCTAGGATTCCCTGAGCTAACTGTCATTTCCTCGTGCCTTTGCAAGCATAAATTTTTGTCATTTACTTTGGCAAGTTTTTTTAATAATTCCATAATGAGACAAACGCATTATTCTGCAGATTTTAAGAGAAAAGTGATAGCATATGCAGAAGAAACATCAAATCTTGCTGCACAATGGCGCTACAGGATTGATGAGTTGAATGTGAGACATTGAAGACAAAGAGAGAAATCAGGATATTTTTGTTGTGAGATTAAAAATCTGGGACATAACCGGGACATATTACATTTTAGTAAAAACTGTACTAAATGCTTGAATATAACGTAATTTGTGTTGTCGTAATTTTAGTAGATGCCTTTTTAATTTAATTACGAACTGAAAAAGTCGGGGCATTTATAATTTTTGGTATTTTTTCATGACAAATCCTGAAAAACTAGGATGTCTGTACACCCAACATGGAATTTTCCTCGCATGACCTTGAGAAAAGTGGGGGGTCAGCTTACAATCAATTAAATATGGTAAGTTTCAAAGGTCTTGTTAGGCATTATTTACCACCAAAGTGATAGTAGCAAAATGCCTTCTGCACATCCTGCCCTTCCATCCCTCTGTCCGTCGTAACTTTCATCTCCTGGATTGCCAGACGGGTTTGATTAAATTAAGTATGAGTCATCCTTATTAAATTTATCACCAAAATATGATTAGAACTTCCACTTTACCACACAATTATGACTTGTAGCTTCGGATATAAAAATTCATGAATTGCCCAATCTTTTGATATAGTTTTGCACATAAATACCATAAAGAACACTGAAATCTGTGTATTCTGTTTACAGAGAATTTTCCTTCTTGTTTACATTTGAAATAATCCTCATTTACTTTCACAAATAAAGTTTACCAAAACCATTATATTTAACTGATATTAGACCATAATACCTTCTTTAAATGTTGTCAGATACAGACTTCCTAAATGTATCAGTAAACCAAAATACAGTAAAACCTTTTTATAACAAAACTGAAGGGACCCAATTTTTGGCACTTTGTTGTAAGGAGGTTCTTTGCATGGAGATTTTTTCAGATTCATCATATATGCATATTAGCGTATTATTGTTGATTATAATTTATTTCCTAATGAGCCCATTGAATAGCAAGATTAAGGCCACAAAACATTATAATTCTGGTGGGTCAAAAAAATTTTATAATTACCATTACAAGTATTGAGATCGAAATACCTACAAGAGTGGAAAATATGCCTAAACTATTAGCTATAAGCTTTAGGTGACTCAATACACAAGAACACATGTGCAACATATGGAGCACATTCCAATAGCCTAATAAATAGGACAACCAAGAGCCAGAGGCGTAGCGAGGGATGTGCAGAGGGGGGCAGTTGCCCCGGGCAAAAAATTCACTTTATGATAAAAACCAATATATTATTTTTCATTCCTGTAACATTGATCAATTTTCATAGTAAAAACAATGTATATGATGTGGCAATTTATGATGTAAGGCAGTGGTTGTAAACCGGGGGTATACGAGGATTCCAGGAGGGTGTAAAGCTTTTTGGACCAAAATAATTTTTTCCTAAAAACCAAGGATTTTTTATGAATTTCGTGCCTAACAAGAAAGCATAATATTGTGTGGCAACAGCTTGTCTGGCTGCCTCATGAGTTGGCTGACTTGAAGTTGTCACAAGTGATTACTGTCATAATCTATGTCTGTCGAAATATTATTGTTTTATGTTAAGCTGGGAAGTGTTTGCAAGGTAAGTTGATACAAAAATATGCCTAATTCAGAAAAATGACTCATTTTTGATTATTCTAATCTTCAAAAAAACTAATAAAACAGAAATTACAAATATTTTTTGATAAGGCCCTTAAAAACGTTAAAGAAATTTTTCTGGGGGAGAGGGGCGAGAGGATTTTAGAAGACAAGAAGGACGACATGAGACGAAAAAGGTTGAGAACCACTGATGTAGGGCATCTCCGGGCTACTGAGCTATATCATTAGTATTGATCAAAACTTAGATTACTTTATACTAAATTTACTTCTTCAGTATTCAAAGTATTTAAATGGCAAATTTTGCAATTTTTAACGCTATGTACATTAGAGAAGATAGTATATCAATAAATAGCAAAATAAAAGTAAATAAAAATATAGCACAAAAATATTTTTGTCATTTATTTAAATAAAAGTTACATATTCAGTTGGTCTTCAATGTTTACCACAAAGAGCTATTAACGCAAAATTATCTATGAAATATTTATTTATAAAAAAGAATTTATTTTATTACGTGTTTTTAATAAATTATACATACATGCAGACCTAGTCTTTTGCAGGGTTTATGTTCCTGAAAACACCACGAAAGACAAAATCGCGAAAGAGAAGTAATTAAGGCAATGGGAAATACAGGGTTTGGTTCCCACCCCAGCAAAAACTGATCATTTGTCTTCTATATTGGTGACGGCCGAAAAATAGAGAAAGAGACGGAAAAACGAACATCAATGACAGAGACTTAAATGAGAAAAAAGAACATGAAAAAGTATCAGAAAATAAAGTCTTATTTAAGTCCCGTAGTAGAATCGCGAAAAATTAGTGGAAGTTGCCTAACTCACAGGAGCTAATTTTCCAAAATACGGTAGACATTGTCTTTCTCAGGGGTTACATTCCTGAAAAACCCCGCTAAACTCCACCAATAATAAATGACGCATAAAACACAAAGCTTAAGTGTTTGAACTATGTCAAACCTGAGCAAATACCACAATGATCCTGAATAGGAAGGGTAAAGGGTTGAGGGTTGAGTTTTTCCCCTCGGGACATCCCTGGCATCAAAAAAAAAAGACAGCTCCTGCACGGTGATACCAGCTTATATTTTGCAACTTTTCACATGTGAAGGGGCACAAAAGTTTGGGAGGATTGCATCCTAAAAATATTTAAAATAGATTGTATGTATATAAGACGCATATCTAATTTTTTTAATTACTCATATATATTACATTAATGCACTTAAGTATAAACATTTTTACATATTAGAATGCAACAATATTTTTTCAGGCCTGACTATGAGATAAAACGTGAGGAAAATGCAATTCATTCCACATATAAAAAATTTCTCATCGCCTTTTTCCACTCCACAAAAGACTGAAACGTGAGACCGGGAAAGACAAAACTGTTTGCAAATGCGGAACCGCAAAAGATCGAAATATGCGAAAGATAAAGCCGCGAAAGACGAGGCCTACCTTGTCTACCTTATCACTCGAAATGCTTGAATTTACAACAAATATCATTCAGATGAGGGCGTAATAACAGCGTTAACACCTGCATAGATGGCAATGATTTCTGCTTTACAACAGTGTGTACAATATTCTTTTTTTTAATTTCACTATATGGAGGTTTGTTTTTAGTGGAACGGGTGCGATTTTTATTTCGTAATTGGGAGGTTTTGTAATTATCAGCGGTTCGTAATATAAAGGTTTTCTATATAGTTTTATTAGTAAATTTTTCGGGACTGGCGATAATTTTTGTTATATGGAGTTCTTTGGTCTAAGGTAGTTCGTAAGGCAGAGATTTTACTGTACTTTTTTCCCTGAAAAATCTCAAAAATCAGGGTGTCTTATAGCCCAAAAAACACAGTAGGTTAATTTAAACCTAATCAATGAACAATGATAGAATACTTACCACCCGTGGGCATTTTTTCATTTATACGATCTATTTCCTTGTTGACACGTTGTAGCTCATCAATCAATTGATCCAATAATATCATGTCATTCATTGTAGATTTTGCCTTTTCTTTGTCCTTTTGGGGAAGATCTAAGTTTGACTTTAATCTTTCATTCTCTAATCTGACGTCCTTTATCTGGCTCTCAATTGAAGATACTTTTTTCCTATAGATAAAATATAACAAAATTTAGTAATCTTCTTATATCAATCCACTATGACTGTATTACATGTAGTGTTCTTTCAATTTTATTTTTAATTAAGGAACATTGCAAAGAGAAAATTGAACATGAGGAAGAATTTTTTTATTTAAACCACAAAATCAACTTAATGCACAAAAATTTAACTAAGACATCAAAAATTAAGCAAATCACAAATTTAAATGATAAAAACCTAACAAAGCTCCATGAAATAACTTTATGATCACTTCACCAAAAGTTCAAACTGACAAGTTCCATTATGAAAAAACATTTATTATGATTTTTATTTAAAACAAAGAACTAAATTAGGATATACATTGATCTTGTCATAATATTATATAATATTATGATTATTAATATTATTTTATTATTAGTAGTTGCAAATCCTCCTCCATTCTTACATTAATCTGATGAACAACCAATAAAAATCTGAGTATTTTCTTCAGGATAAAGCCAAAAATCTTTGTTTTTTAAAAAGAACCGACATTAAGTCATCTTTATGCCATAATTACTACATTTACTCATGTAATCCACACTTTCGCACATCCCCCATTTTTGGGCCATTTTAGAGGGAAAAAATAAATTTGTGCCTGAATAAGTTGGCATTTAAGATTTTTTAAAAGTTCAGCCTCTTCACTTATTCCTCCTCCCTGAAACCCCTCCTATCTGCATAATGCAATGTATTGGGTGATCTATCTATGCCGATGGTAGCAGAAATTTCCTCCTCAGTAGTCACCACTCTTTAAAAGAGCGTCGGCGAACACTGACACCAGATGCCAACTTATTCCAGCAAAATTATAGGTAGAAATTGATAGGAAACTTTTACTGACAGAAGTGATTATTTTGAGTAAAAATAATAAACTTAAAAATCATTTAAAAGGTACAGTTTTAATATTATAAAAATATAACATCATCTTAACCATCAAAATTACCATCATGATCTTGAAGATGCACCAATGGCAGTATAAACCCCACATTTAAACCCTAAACATTTGCTTAGTCTTATAGATATGCATATACTTCGTAGAATTCTTCATCTTCCTCAAGTATAAATGTAGATACATGTTGCAGTAAATTTACTATTGAGACTCACTTTTTATAACCTGTTCAGAAATCATCATGTATGACGCACAGTCTATTTTAATACCAATATTTTGGGAGAAAAGGTGCGTGGGATATACAAGTAAATACAGAATACATTATTGAAGAAAACCTTGAAGTATAACAATAAAACGAACCTTAAATCAGGAATTTCAGTGTTCTTTATTACAGAGGTCTTCTCATGCACAGGCTTCAGTTGCAGGAGCCTTGTGTATTTTTCTTCTAGATCTTTTAACTTTGCCTTATTTTCTTTCAGTTTTTGTGGTAACTCACGGACACGACTGTTCAGCTGAAAATAATTTGAAGTGAATTAAAAACTCATCATACAGAATAACTGAATATTCTAATTAAAATAAATGACAGTTAAAATGAAATAAATGTGATAATTAATATTATTTTCTCTCAAAGACTTTATTTCACCCAATTCCCTAATGAAAGTAAGTTAAAAAATTTCATTATGTATCATAGAAACTGCTTGGAAAAATTTTCTTTGATTGTTTCAAACTTGTGTCAAGGAAACTTTGTTACATTTAATTTTTAAAAATATTAAGATCCCAAAATAAAAAATAGGAGTAATACATATTATAAGAAATCGTCCATCCTTAGAAGGCAATTACTATTTTTATTGTGATGATGAAAAAAATAATGGAACAAAATCTGCATAATAATCTACTATTAAAAATATATAGACAAAATGTACAAATTTGTGGTCTTACATCTGAAACCAAACTCTGGGCTTCTGAATCAGAATTAAAATCTCTATGACACAGTGGGCAGCAAGGGTCTTGTTGCTCAAGCTTTTGGATGTAACGTCTAAACATGTACTCTGATGATGCCAATGTTCCTTTTTGGTCCTGAAAAATGTTTGGGTAAGTAAACAAGAGGTTAATCAAAATAGCTAAGTCCTTTGTACTGTCAGTTTCAGTAAAATCACAATGCTGATGTTGTGAGAACCTTGCACTTAAACTTTAAGTATACAGTAGTTCTTCACCAACTACAGAAGACACGTTCCTGGCTTGACCATGGTTGGTGAAACCCATGGTTAGTGAGGGGCCATGGCTTATGGGAAATTGGAGGTTAGGGGAATTATCTCTGAGAAACATAATTTAAGTCCTGTAATGTATATAAAATAAGATATCCTTAAAAGTTCTATTATTAAATAAAATAAAATAAATAAAAAATAAGAAGTTATGTACAGTAAAAATTATGCTGTTCTCCTAGTCTTACGCTCTCCATAGCAAAGCAGCTTGGTGGCACTGCCTACCCGTGGCAAAACCATTTGTTATTTCACCAGTGTTTTATTTAGATCGAGCATGTAGTGTGTGTTACAAATTTAAATTTGAGCATTACTTTTTAATCGTCATTATTTTAATTATTTCATGGATAAAAAAGTGAGAAACGCCGACAATTTACATTGGAAGAAAAAAATAAAATTCTAGAATGTGTAGATTCTGGAATGAAAAGGGCAATGTAGCAAAAGAATTCAGTATTGCTCCTTCAACAATGTCTACTATCTTAAAAGATAATAGCAAAATACAGGACAAAAAATCGGTACAATATACATTGTACAAACTTTCTCATACACTAATGCATCATTTAGTTTTCTTTTGAAAAATATGAACTATGTAGAATCATTATAAACATCAACGTAAATAACTTTAATTTGATGAAAATCATATTAGCCATTTTTTAGAAAATCCAATTGTTGTTAAAGTTGCCCAAGAATAAACTAGCCTTATATTCATTTTTTGAGAAATATGAACTACCATAATTTTCCGATTATAATACGCACCCATGTTTTTACGAGTGAAATGTGAAAATTGTCTTATCACCATGTATAATACGCAACTCATTTTTTTGTAAAAAGATCACTGTAATTTTTCATTTGGTTATTGGCAGTATCAAGACAGATCTCGCCTTGCTGCGAAGTGAGGTACGTGCGAGTATTTACGCAAACTTCACGACTACTATATAGTTTTGACTCTCACTTTAAAGATTGATACAATGTCACATTGCGTAATAATGTGGTCAGTTAGAATAAAAGTTCTCGCCTTGCCACCAAGTGAGATACCGTATTTACTCGTGTACCCCGTGCACATTTTTTCCCGAAACGCCGGGGAAAACAGGGGCTGCATGTCTTACACGACGATTTCTGAACAGGTTATATACACTGTATCGAAAGTAAATTCTCTGCAATATGCTTGCGTCTACGTTTATATTTGTAAAAGACGTCAAATTCTACAAAGTATACGCGTATTCATGCGACCAAGCAAACGTGTAAGTTAAGCCCACGCTGCAGGCAAAAACTCAAAAAAGTAGGCATAAAGAATACGCTGACTAACTGATAACTATAGTTCAATGACTACTGAGGGTTTGCCGGCTTGAGCATAGGTGGGCACAAGTTTGGTCCTTTTCCCTCATCCACTTCAAGGAATTCGGAGTGGCAAAAGTTAGGAATGAAAGATTTCAACGTTCGAAAAGAAGATGAAAATCGCCATCTCAAGTGTTTGGGCTCGTTTTTTCCTAACCTTCCAATATTTACTCACGAGACCATACGGGGAAAAACTCCCCATCCACCTAAGGAAGTTCCCGTTCATAGATGAACAAATATTACGTGAAGCTCCGCATCAGTGCGTAATATTACGTCAAAAACAGTGAAGTGGAGATGAAGTTGCGTAATATTATAACAAAAGAGGACTATCTGTGAGGAGATTTCTGCTAGTATCGTCATAAAGAGATCATCCAATAAATTGCGTCACGTAGAAGGGAGGAAATGCTTAACTTGAGCGGAATTTGTTTCAGGGATTGGGAATCGGTGACTTAAAAAAAACTTATTCTGGCTTAAATTAATTTTTTCCTTCCAAACCAGCCCAAAAATAGGAGTGCGCGGGGTACACAAGTGCACAGGTTATATGAGTAAATATGGTAATTTACGTGAACAGCACGTCTTTTTTGTAGTTCTGACTATGTCGTCATACAAGCCGGTCGAGGTATGTAAAATAATATTTGTTTCTCGCAACTTGCATTGACCTTTTTCTTAAAATGCGTGGCCTTCAAAAGTGTTGCCTCACAAATGCCACGGATGGTTCTGAAGACGACATCATATGGGATGATTTTGCCGAAGTGGATAGTGAGGATGAAGATGACATTCTCGGCGATGCCATTACGGAGACAATTACAGAGAACAAAATCGCCGGCAAACTATTTGAGGACAGCAATAATGAATTCAGAGACTAAGATTCGGACAGTTAAAGTAAATAATTATTCTTATTTTTGTTTTCAAAAACGATATTTAAAGGAATGTTATCGAAATGCTTGAAATGTATGATTTATTGGTAAAAATATGCCCGAAAATATAAATTATTTCCTTACTAAAAAAAGTTGCATGCGCTTGTTACCATATATAATACACACCCTAACTTTTTGTCAATTTTTCGTGAAAAAAATGCATATTATAATCGGAAAATTATGGTATTTGGTATTATTGAAGACAAACTCAAGTAACTGTATGAAATTTGATCAAAATCGTTGGAGCCATTTTTGAGAAAATCTAATTGTTGTTAAATTTGCCTAGAATAAACTGCCCTTAATTATTGTGCAATTTCAACCATTTCTTCATAGCTTCTATTCTGTATGATAAAATGCCTAATTACGAGATTTCAATCATTTTCACTCTACCGTTTAGGCTATAGAGCAGGGGTCGGCAACCTGCGGCTCCTGAGCCTCAAGTGGCTCTTTAAGGATTTGCATGCGGCTCTTAACAGCAACTCTCTCTGATAAAACCTCCAAGAAAGAAATTGGCTTTGTAAATTATTTTAATAGAAATTGCAGAAAACTAAAAACGTATGGACGCAATCCGTAGAGTAAACGTTTGGTTTACAGAAATAATTCCAAAAAGTAAAACAACAGCAAGGTTAAGGAGGTGAGAATCGCCCCCCCCCCTCCTCCCCGGTCAATGACTGCGGCTCTTCTTATGTTGCATTTTATACATAATTTGAAAAAGTGGCTCTTCTTAGGAAAAAGGTTGCCGACCCCTGCTCTAGAGCCATGAACAGACAGACCCACAGACAGACGGCATTGTGAAAACCACTTTTTCGGACTCAGGTACCCCTAAAACATATATTTCCAACAAAATATCGAGATCGAATTTTTTCGCGATTACAATACTTTCTCAATATACTTCATATATGAGAAAGTAAAAAACAGATAAAGCCTTAGGACCAAAATGGAAGAAAATTCATGGTGCTTTGCACGATGATATAGAAAAGGCTGTTCTTTCTTGGTTTCAAGATGTTCAGGCTAGGAATATCCCAGTTAACTGCCCAATAATATGAGAAAAAGCGTTAGACTTAGCAAAATTGCTTGGACATGATAATTTTCAAGCAAGTGTTGGTTGGCTTAATAGATTTTGCGATTGGTATGGGATTGCTTCCAGAGTAATCTGTAGAGAAGAGAATGCTGTTCCATGAATTAACAGATGTGGAAATAATAGAAAACATTAAAGAAACTTTGTCAAATGCCGATATGGCAATAGACAGTGAAGATGACGAAGATGATCCACCTGAAGAAGCTATGATTTCCCTCTCGGAAGCAATCGAAAGTTTAGCAAAAATTCATCAAATTTTATCTTCCACACCTAAAGTTCCCGATGTAATATTTCAGCAATTACATAATATGAATAATGTTTTACTCAAAAGTGCAACAAAAAACTGACTTTATAAATAAAAAGTGGCAACATGTTTATATTTTAAAAAGCGTTTTTTTATTAGTAAAACACGGCTATTATTATTGCAGTCTTATAATGCTCCAATTGTAAAATCATACGATGTTATTTTAATGCTGTGAAATATTTTGTGTTTTATGCAACTGATATTTGTATTTATAAGAGTTTACATGTATTATTGAGGTATTCCAATCAAATACAGTATTTTTTATTATCTCAGTATTACGAAATTTCAGTATAACGAAATAATATGAACAGTCCCTTGAAGTTCATTATAATGAGATTTCACCTGTAATAACTTCCAGAGACAATACTACCAATCATAACCACTTAAACAAAGGTCAAATGTCAAAAAATATTATCATGAAGGATTGTTATATTAACTTATTTGAACAATTTTGTACATGTAAAAGCATACTGGAATAATTTATGCAAAACAATATTCTTTCATATGCTGCATTATATGTAGATTATAATAGGCAATAAAATGTCCACAAACCTGTAACTCAGCTATTTGTTTGCTTAGGCTTGCAACAACATTATCGTACTCATCACTACCACATGCATCATACAACTTCTCTTCATTCTCTAAAAGAGACAGAAAAGCATATTATAAATCTATACAATGACTGAAAGAAATATTATCTATATATATATAAAAGGCTTAGGTATGTGCAAAAAGGGACAGTTCAGCACAACTGGTTCAGCGACGGATTATTCGGCGATAGGACTATTCGGTGCCAGTAGTTCAGCGCCAGCCATTTTCCGCACGGCACAATTCCAATATATTTTGGAGGGAATGGTGTCATGATAATACTAATATTGCAACTGTTAAGTTACCAAATCTATTACGTAGAAATAAAAATGACTATATTTAAAGGAACATAGATTTCAATTAACTTACATGAGAAAAAGTACACAATAAAAATTATACGACAAAAAATCACTGGATGACATGCATAATGATTTAGCACAATTAATTAATTATATTAATGTTTATTTAATACAAAGGTTACTGTTAAGTTAAATTAGCTGACTTGATTTCATCGAACAAATACTGTTTAAATAAAAATGATTATATTTTTAAAGAATTAACTTTTAAATTTACTTTCGTGAGAAAACATTCACAATATACAACAATGAAGTTAATGCGGTTGATTTGACTTCACCGAACCAATAACGTTTGAATAAACGGCTATATTTAAAACAGCTTAACTTTTAAATCAATTTACGTGAGGCCTTTGTAATGTATTAAGTTAAACAATATAAATGACATTTTACAGTAATTTTATATATATACACACACACCTACCGTATCTGCCCTAATACAAGCCGATGTTTTTGTCAAAATCTATCACGAAAAAAATCACCCCTCGGCTTAAATGCGAGTCCGACAAAAATTTAGGTTATGGTTAAATCTCGTAGTCTCATTGCCGTCGCATTCAAATGATAGTACAGGCAGACCTTGTCTTTAGCGGCTTTATCTTTCGCATGTTTCGATCTTTCGAGGTTCTGCATTTGTGACCAGTTTTGTCTTTCACAGTCTTATGTTTCGTTCTTTCGCGAAAAAAACTACATAAAAGGCTGCGCAAAATTTTCTATATATGGAATGAATCGTGTCTTCCTGACATTTTCTCTCATAGTCAAACCTGAAAAATGTTACGGTATTCTGATATGTAAAAATATTTATGTAATTTTAAAAAATCGATACGTGTATCTATTTTTTAAAAGTATATATATAAGACACGTGTACGTGTCTTATATATACTTTTAAATATTTTTTGGATGCAATCCTCCCACACTTTTGTGTCCCTTCTCATGTGAAAAGTTACAGAATATAAGCTGGCCTCACCGTTCAGGAGCCTTGTCTTTATTATGAGAGGGAAGTCCCGAGAGGAAAGACTGAACTTTTGACCCTTCCGATTCAGGATCATTGGGTTATTTGCTCAGGTTTGACACAGTTCAAACGCTTAAGCTTTGTGTTTTATGCATCATTTATTATTGGTGGAGTTTCACAGAGGTTTTCAGGAATGTAACCCCAAGAAAAATGCAGTCTGCCATATTTGGGGAATTAGCCCCTGCAAGTTAGGCAACCTCCGGTTTTTTCCTCGATTATACTACGGAACATAAATAAGACTTTATTTTCTGATACTTTTTTCATCTTCTTTTAACTTGTTTAAGTCTCACTTTCATTGAAGTTAATTTTTCCATCTCTTTCTCTATTTTTCTGCGGTCATACAGAGGACAAATGGTCCGTTATTGCTGGGATGGGAACCAAACCCTGTATTTCCCATTGCCTTAATTACTTCTCTTTCGCGATTTCGTCTTTCAGAACATAACCCCTGTGAAAGATGAATCTGCCTGTACTATATTTTTCGTAAAGTAAATATTTGACCTATGATGAATATTAATGAATAAATTATAAAGGCTAGAATATTGAATTTAGCACTACCTGTGCTTTGTTATCATTTAAGGCTGGGTTTTTCACATCATTTGAGTGGTCACATTATTAGCATTTTGACTACGCAGACAATTACGCAAAATGCGTTGACAGCTTTGAATGCTCAACTGTTTGAATTTTGGTAAAACTTTACATGGAACGTGTATAATTATAAAAATGCAATTTCTTAAGGCAATGTAAATACTAATTTCATTGCAAATAGACTTGAATGAAAAATTAGCTTGGCGAGATCGCTATTACTATATTTAACCTTTTGTGAAAATGAAGATGAATGAAATTATTGTCACTGAATGTGGAACATTATTCAACAACGCAAAATTATTAATTGGAGTAATATTTCAAAATGTCAACAACTAAACCATTTCCCACCCATTTCTTCGATCTCGAATAATGTATTCTAAGCCGTGCATGAATGCCCGGTGGTATACCGTCAACTCACCACAGTCAATTCGTCGCGCGTCAGTTCGTCGCAAGACAAGTCGTCGCACGTCAATTCGTCGCATGACAGCAATGCGCAACGAGTTTGTCCTGCAACGAATTGACACGCAACGAATTGACTGTGACGAGTTGTCATAGAACCAATGCCCGGCACACTTCAGAATAAAATCTACGAAATTTACATTTTTGCCAAAAAATTGTGGAAATTTTTGAGGGGTCGGCTTCTATTCGGGCAGATACGGTGTGTGTGTGTGTATATTATAATAAAATACAATCATGAACGATAAAACTATTTACACACAGTATACAGCCAAAGTTAACTTTAAATATAGTCATTTTTATTTCTACGTAATAGATTCGGTAGCTTAATAGTTGCAATATTAATATTATCATGATGCCATTCCCTCCAAAATATATTGGAATTGTGCCTTGCAGAACACGGCTGGTGCTGAACTGTCTGGTGCCGAATAGTTCCATCACCGAATAGTCCGTCGCCAAATGTTTTTAAACCACAGTTACAACATAATTTGATTTTACCAAAGAAAATTTGCAATGTTGTAAAAAAAATAAAACGGAAGCATACAGTTTGCATAGATTAAGTATTTTCTGAGTCCAAAAATAGACACTATTAAATTTGGAAATTTTTTCTAATTTATAATAAGATATATTAACTTTTATCTGCCATGCATATCCGGAGAATCCCCAAAAATGTTTTTTTCCACTACCGTGTGTACCCATAAAAGGTATGTTGGGTTTTGTCCAATCTCCCACTTTATTGGAAGGAAGAACTCAAACAAAAAGTAAAGAGAAACATGAGTCTTCTTATCACTCTTAAGTTCCAGGCCTCTGATCTCAGACCCTTCTCTCATAACTCAATGAGAGTTAAACAAACAAAAACCTGTGAGAGAGCTCTAAGACCTACATAATTTTTTTCTTCCATTTGGGCTTCAGAGTTTTGGTCTCTCTTATTCAGTCACCCGCAAACCACTAAGTAGTGTTGGCTGCAGAAGTTAACAAATTTTTATTATTTAGTCTTAAAAATATTGTACTTACTCTTTACTTAATTATATTATTATTTCCACTTTGTTATTCCAATATAATTTATTCTATTATATCCCCTTTGTAATTCTATTATCATTTACATTATTATTCCTTGTTCGTTCTTTTATTATTTACTTTTCATTCCTCATAATAATGACTTCCCAACACACTATTTCTAATGAGGAAATAGAAGAGCTCTTACAAGGGAATGACCCGTATCACCCTCGACCGATTTTCGTTAAAAATTTTACCTAGGCTAATTTTGGGTTGAGAATCACAAAAATCGTAGTCATTCAGTGCGCAAATGTGTGCATCAACTTCCAGAGGGAGCCATTTCAGCTCATTAATAGCTACACATCAATGCCTGATTTAGCAGGTATTTTTTCTTCTAGTGCTGCCAACATACAGAAATGGTTATATGACGATGTTGAATATTAATACAGCATATATTACAAGGCAATTTTTTTTCAAAAAATAAATTTCTTCCATTGGTCGTTGTTTAATATTAATGACATTATATTGTAGCCCTCCGATTCCCATTAAGAGCTCACCCATATGAAAGTATTGAGCTCGTTGCCATGGCAGTCAATTGTTGAGACCCAGAAAAACTCACCTTTTTCTGATAAAAACTAAAAATGTATGCTAAAGCTAAAGGGATTTGAATTCAGTCTTCAAAAATAAGAAACTACAATTTCCAAAGTTTCTGACAGTTCAAGTTCTGAGTTTGAAACTTGACAGGAAATAATTTAAAAAAGCAAATACCATATATACCTGAATATAAGACAAGGTTTTGTTCCAATTTTTATGACCGAAAAATGGCTATTCATCTTATAATAGTGCGGTGCGTATTAGTTTGACTGACAGAGGAGCAGAAGGCACAGATAGGTAGAGATGGAAGAATCGAATAGCTATAATTGAAATACATGCAGACCTGGTCTTTCACGGCTTTATCTTTCGTGTGTTTCGATCTTTCGCGGTTCCGCATTTGCGACCAGGTTTGTCTTTCGAGATCTTATGTTTCGCTCTTTCGTGGAAAAAATCACGGAAAAGGCTGTGCGAAATTTTCTATATATGGAATGAATCACATTTTTTCCTCGCATTTTCTCTCATAGTCAAACCTGAAAAATGTTACGGTATTCTGATATGTAAAAATATTTACGTAATTTAAAAAAATCGATACGTGTATCTATTTTTTAAAAGTATATATATAAGACACGTGTACGTGTCTTATATATACTTTTAAATATTTTTGGATGCAATCCTCCCACACTTTTGTGTCCCTTCACATGTGAAAAGTTACAGAATATAAGCTGGCCTCACCGTTCAGGAGCCTTCTGTCTTTATTATGAGAGGGAAGTCCCAAGAGGAAAGACTGAACTCTTGACCCTTCCGATTCAGGATCATTGGGTTATTTGCTCAGGTTTGACATAGTTCAAACGCTTAAGCTTTGTGTTTTATGCATCATTTATTATTGGTGGAGTTTCGCAGAGGTTTTCAGGAATGTAACCCCAAGAAAAATGCGGTCTGCCATATTTGGGGAATTAGCCCCTGCAAGTTAGGCAACCTCCGGTTTTTTTCCTCGATTATACTATGGAACATAAATAAGACTATTTTCTGATACTTTTTTCATCTTCTTTTAACTTGTTTAAGTCTCACTTTCATTGAAGTTAATTTTTCCATCTCTTTCTCTATTTTTCTGCGGTCATACAGAGGACAAATGGTCCGTTATTGCTGGGATGGGAACCAAACCCTGTATTTCCCATTGCCTTAATTACTTCTCTTTTGCGATTTCGTCTTTCACGGTGTTTTCAGGAACGTAACCCCCGTGAAAGACGAGATCTGCCTGTATTCGATTCTTAAAATCATTTGAAACAATCAATTATTAAAAGTAGTAGTAGAAAATGAATCGATTCAAATGTATTCAAATACAACTACTCTTTTAAATTTTATTATATTTATGCATTTTGCTTCATTTGGTGATTTATTAAAAGTGTTGGCTTGGCTGACAGATAGCGCCACTATGCGATAGCTCAAAATGTTTGTTCATCAGCTGATGTACGAAAGTCGAGGACTGCCTGTAGTAGTAGTAGGTTGAATGGGCGAAAGATTTTGCACCAACATATGTAATTTGATCCTGTCACGATATCATAGTGTGTTGACCGCAGACAAAGTGAACCATCTATGACTGTAGTAAATTCCATGTGAATTAAAATCTTCGTGATTGTTAACTATCCAGTTTTACATAAAAATATGGGTGACCACGTTGAGAAGAGAGGCTCTACACCTTCACAAATATCAAAAGCATTGCGTAATAGTTATTATGCAAATTTTAAACTTTTAGTGGCGAAATATGCTGATGAAACTAACAATTGTGAGGCAGCAAGGTTTGGTGTCACCGAGACAAATGTGCGGCGGTGGAAAAAATCGCAGGAAATGCTCAAGTGTGCAAGTTCAAATCGGAAAGCATTTCGTGGGCCTAAGGAAGGACGTCATAAAAATTTAGAGTACCAGTTAATAACATTTGTGCCAAATATTTGTTCCAAAATATTCAATTGAAAATTCCAATCAAAATTGCATATTTCAATTGGTTCAATGTTCATTACTCAATGGTATAATAAACTTCTGTCATTGTGTGCATAATAAATTTTTTCCTTTCATTAGGAGTTAAAAATGGGGGGGTCATCTTATAATCAGAGTCGTTTTATATTTGGGTATATACGGTATATGAACCTCATCTCTGATTTACGCGCTTTTCTTATGGGGCAGAAATAGCCCCCAGAAGCTGATCCTGGTCCACCAAATTCTCGCCACATGTAGCTTTGATATGTAGTAACTTATCCTAAAAATTTGGTTTCTCCTAGAGAACCGTCATATAAGACAAAGTAACAATGCTTTCATTTGTTTGGTGAGCTCTGTTCTCTCCTCTCCCTCAGTCTCATGTAAGCTGTAACAGCGCTAAGTTCAGTGTCACTTTTTGCAGTTTTTTTGTAATAACTCTTAGTATGGAATCAAAACGTAAATCATCTTCGAGTGGTAGTCAGGCAAAGAAAAACTGCTAAGTTAGCTGAGAAAATTAAGATCCTTAACAAGTTATGAAGTGGCTTGAGTGTAGCATCAGTAGGCCGGGAATATGGTGTGAATGAGTCTACCATATGTACTATCAGGAAGATGAAAGAGAAAATATGTGCAAGTGTTAAGGCTTCTGACCATATAATTGCACACAATATAAGTAGGCCTTTCCATTTATGTGCATAAAAAAAATCTACATATCGAGGTATTTACTGGAGATTTAACACGGGCGCATTCATGTATCCTACTCAATCTCATAAGGTATTAAGTTCCTCCAACGCGGATTTGCCCAACATGGCGTTCTCGAGGAACACAATCCCCACATTGGAGGAGGGCCGACTGTACAATAAACATCGGCCAATAAAAGGAAAAAGATTGAGATGCCATGTATGTGCAGCAAAAGGAAAAGACTTGTACACTATGTTGTGGTGCAGAGTTTGTGATGTAGGGCTGTGTGTTGCTCCTTGTTTTGAGGAATATCACACGAATACAACCCTCTACACAAGGACTAACGCGAAGCTCCGGTCATCTGTGAGAATGATTAAGAACCATGCTTCCAAAAAGAGAGTCAACACTGTTTTACATGCATTTTACCAGTGTTGTATGAAATTAGAATGCTAATACTTTCTTTACTCTAGAAAAAGATTCTTGTGATTTTTCAATATTTCAACTATAAAATACTTTTTACTAGCAGAATTTCTCGTTGAATTTCAACGGATTGAGTGAAGCTACTTCAGCACAACATACAGCTCTTTAAAATATATAGTAGATACTTTTTAAATTACAATTAGCTTTTCTTAACAATTAATCATAACTGCTTGTAACAATCCATTTCCGAACATATTGCATTCAAATATAACAATAATTGTATTTCCTATCATATTACTTTTGTCAAATCCAGCTTCATTTCTTGTGTAATTATTCCTCGCTGAAATATTTACTTTTATGTCTTGTAAGAAAGAAACCCATGAAAAAGCAACGTACAGTTGTCCATGATTGAACACTGACTGGTAAATGTACACCAGATACGTGAGCCCATTTATGTTAATAAACATTATAATGTAGAATATAATTATTTCACTTACAAAAAATGTAAGATTCCAGTATTCAATAGACTTTCATCAATAAACGCTTCCTGAATAATAATCAGTATCTATTTACATTGCTATCCATAAACATCGATCGTTTTGTTGCTTAAACAAAAGTGCGAATCGAATAACCCTAAACTTTCATCTATTTATAAGCTTCATTGAAGCTAATTGAATCGGAGGTAACAATGATGGCTGCCTTGGCAACGCTCGGAAAGAGTACGAAAAATCCACAAAATTTTGAATCAAATAGCATATTTGTGAAAACTTCAACCGTGTAACATGTAAAGTTCGCAGGAATAAGATAGTATAGAGTTTTATTCATCGAATAAAGTAAAAACGAAAATAATCGGTCCATATTTACATATTTTTATGCTTGAAGGAAGAATACCTTGCAAGTCAAGAAATGGATTCATACATGTTATCTTATGTAAAAATGTTAATCCTCTATATTGGCAGCACTGATTAATCCCAGCTGACCAAACCTTGACCATTCACTAAGTTAGGATGTAAGGAAGAATCGTACCAAATTTGGTTATTCTAGCTTTTATCATCCATCCATCCATCCATGAACAAACACACAAACACACGCCTCAAAATATATTATAGATTAGAAGAATTTATCTCCAATAGCTCATGAGATATAAGATTTTATCGGAACAAAAACATTAATTATTTAAACTCCCCAAAATAACTATGGCAGCAGGATCTTACGGGAGGTTAAGGTTAAGAGAATAATCTTACTATTTATAGTAATATATACAACTCATGTTACTCATTACAATAGACTTTCAATATTATTTGTAAATTTAATTCATCAACTGAAAGATATAATGATCATTTTTAATAAAAACCATGACTGAAGAATAAAATGGAAATTAAAGTACCTCTTAAAGTGTCCTCCTTTCTACGAAGTTGCTCTTTTAGGTGTTTCCTATTGGTATCAAGTTCAGTAAACTCCTTATCCTTCTCCCTTATTTGTAAATCCATATTTGCTAAATCTTCACTCTGTTCATCGCACGGATAAATAATGTACAATTTGTCAACAGTATATCAGAGAAACAATGCAAATAAATAGATAATAGATAAATAGATACGTATAATTTGTAATTTTCCACTTAGAATTTTTTATTAATTACACAGTATGCATATCGACGCATTGCATTTTATTATTTTTTATTACATTTTCAAACAAACAGCCTTTCTAGAGTGCTTTTTGGCTCATATAACACATACACTATCATTTTCCTTTTTGTCTGCCATTATTAAAGGGTAAAAAATCCAAGAAACCTATTAAAGCACACAAAACACGTAGGTCCCAGGGCAAATTGAAACTCAAACTAACTGGACCAGACAAATCAACTTGCCCTCAAACAGCTGTGTAATTATGACAATGTGCATAACAAGCAGATCAGGGACGGAAGAATGTAACAATACTGTTTGTCACTTAGGCACCTACATATGAGTGAAACAACAAAAAACCGGAACGACAAAAAGCGTCGAATAAAGAGATCACGAGGATGGAAGAATGAAGCAATGTTTTAATTTGGAATTGACATATGAGCAGAACGGCAAAAAGCTAAGACTGCCTGTAAAACACGTTTAAAAAGAGAGTAAATTTAACAGTTTATGTAATTTTGCTGAATTAAATTCTTCTGCCAGAACCTACAGCAATGGATGTAAATCCTGGATGATAAGGGTTAAACATCATTTTTTAAAAATATTCTAATATCGCTCACCAATTTACTGATGCAAGCTTCTACAGCATATTTATACCCTCTTTCTGGAACTTTTTGCAGTAGACACTTCAACGTATCATCATGCCTCCTCTGTCTAAACAAAAAAATGACATTCATTACATTATTACAGTCATTTTAAGAATAATAATCTATAGGATGAATTCTATCATATAAGTATTGTCCATTTTATTTTGAAGCATGGCATCAAATAAAATGAAATTTATAAGAATTTTTAAAAAATTAATGCCTAAATAACTGCTTCATCAAATTAGTCTTTTTTCAATATTAAATAAAAACTGTGAAAAAACATTATTTTCTATTGAGATAGCTTTATTATAAAAACCTCTTCAATTTAAGTAATGTCTACAAAAGCTACTAAGATGAGCATACAATCTCTTAATTTCTGCTTCTTTGCTAGATTTGGTCTCAGAATGTATGTCTAATTCCGCTTGGATTCTGTTTCGCTGCTGAAGACTTTGCACTTCTTTGTTCACTTCCTCCATTCTTGCTTGATGCCTGAAAAAGTATTTCACCAATTAGTCAGTGAAACTTTCGATATAACCTGTTTATATTCCAATATAAGACTTTAGGTTAAGACTTAAAAATTAAATTTCCAAAATTACAGAAAAATCATTCAGCAACTTTACAGCATACAGTATTTTCAGAAAAATTAAAAATTAAGGCATCTATAACTGATATTCAACATCATGGTGAAAAATTTCTTGGAGACTCGGTTTTCTAGATGTTGTGCTATAAAAATGAATACACCACATAAACATTGTAGTTCAGCCTTTGAAAATAAAATGATATTGATGTTTTGTTTGAAATTATTGCCAGTAAAAGGGTAATGTACAAATAGAATAAAACAATACACAATTCTACTACCATAATTTTATAGTTTTAGCAATTCCATTTGCTAAAAGAAAAAATTACCTCAGAAGAATTCTCCCAAATTTTTCAAAAGTTTTTCTAAGAAATTACAATTAGTGTTTTATATTTACCTATTTCTCTTGTCTTTTAATGATTGAATCACTAACTTTTCTGCTTCCATATCAAAATTAGTTTCTTCTTCTTTCAAATTCATATCAGCTTTCTTCAGATCATCTTCAAGTTTTGTTAATCGATTAGCTGATGACTTAACCTAATAAAAATAATTATCAATAGAAAAATAAGACCAATAGAAATTTCCATGCTTTAAATAAATTAGCAAGAGAACAATCTTTTAAGTAACTTTGCCTATTACATACACAGTTGGCGACACAATTTTTCATTAGTTAATTTGGCTTCCCAGCACATTTGGCCGAACTATGTGCTAATGAATCAGCACTCTGAAATCTAAGGGTTACCAATCCCAAATATTTCAATGTTCTTAAAATATTAAAATTATTTCTTAACTTTAAAAATGTTGAAGAGTAAGCTTAGAAAAGTTGCATTCCAAGTCGGGATATAATTTTTAAAACACATTCTTCTAGAATAAATACAATTATTAAAGAAATATTTTCAAGAGAAAACACATCAAAATATTGTGTGTAACCCAGTGGTTCTCAAACTTTTTTGGTTCACTCCTCCCTTGACAAATTGAAAAATTTTCATGCCTCCCTATGTAAGATTGTAAGGTAAGATGTAGCATTAGGCATAAAAGAAAAGGAAACAAAGAGTAGAGTACACAATATAAACTAATGACATTTATTAAATTAAAACAATGACGATTACATATATTTATATTTCAGAGAAAAAACAAGTGTTATTTGGTTAATAATTTAGTACTACACAAATATAAGTAAAAATATGCATTCATAAACTTTAAATTATTAATTTTAATGTCTGAGATGCTCTTGTTGAGCAGAACAAAGCCTATCAAAGCAGAGTGTCAGCGTCAATAAGGCAACTCAAAGATCGTCCTCAATTCGTAATTTAGAACGGTATTTGAATTTTATTATTATTGAAATGTAAAATAACTGAAGAAATTGAAATCAATTCATAATTTCATATAATAAAAATTATAATTTTTTCCAAAATAAATTAACTAAAAAATTATTTAAAAAGCTCTACCCTTTAGATTCTAGACAAATCTCAAGCCTACCGACAACCCATTGCACCTCCCACTTTGAGAACCACTGGTGTAATCTAAGCTATCTCCTTTCCCATTTAGCACATGACCGCAAACCATAAACTACATCAACTTACTTCTTCAATTTCTCTTGTCAATTTGGAGATTTCATTTTTATTTGCATACAACTGCTCTTCTTTCATGTGAATTCCCTGTTCAATCTTCACTTTTTTATCTCTGAAGGAAAGAATTAAATCAGTTTTTTGAGGTAGTCTTAATTAATCAATTCTAAATCATAAGTATGAAGTAACAATTTCCAAACTGTACCACAACACATTAGTGTCGCTAACTACAATGAAGTACGGGCAGACTCCATTTTTTGTAGGGATTAAGTTCCTGAAAACACCACAAAAGACGAAATAGCGAAAGAGAAGTAATTAAGGAAATGGGAAATACAGGGTTCGGTTCCCATTCCAACAAGAACGAACCATAGTATCATTTTTTTGCTAAATTGGCGACCGCAGAGCAGATATAAACTAAAAATATATATGAAATTTAAAGGAACACAAACAAAAAACACAAAAGAACATGCAGATGAAGTGAAAGAAAATAAAATGTTATTTAATTTCCAAAGTAGAATCTGAGATATTAGCAACAGTTACCTAACTACTTGCATAACTAAAACGGAAAGCATCGGGTCAAAGATACAATCAAATTGAACGTTTAAAAGGAGAGACATAAAAGAGGATCATCATAAACAAGTGAAAAAAGGAATAATAAATGGATTAAATTTGAAAGACAATTGTTAAAATCTCTGAGCAATCTGTATGTTACCATCACAAAAACACAATGATGTGCCACTAAAAGGATTCATTGCTTCTAAAATCACCAATAATAAATGATAATGCATAAAACACAATGCACAAGTGGTTGAACTATGTCAAACCTGAGCAGATACTCCAGGGATACTGAATAGGAAGAAACCTCTTGTTGAATATTTACCCTTAGGACTTCCTTGTCCTCAAAAAGGGATAAAGCTCCTGAATGGTGATACAGGCTTACATTTTGCAACTTTTCGCATTTAAAGGGACTCAAAAGTGTGGGAGGATTGCATCATAAAAGTATTTAAAAGTATATATAAGACACGTGATTGTAAATTTTTTGTGCATATATTATATTAATGCACTTAGATTAGTATTTTTACAATATTTTTCAGGACTGAAAATGGGAGAAAATGTGAGGAAAACATGATTTATTCTATTTATAGAATAATTTAAGTAGTCTTTTCCGTGATTTTTTTCAGCGAAAGAGCAAAACATGAGAGCACAAAAGACAAAAGTGGTCACAAATGCGGGACCGCAAAAGATAAAGTCAAGAAAGACGAGGTCTGCCCATATGTCACAAGATGTACTCAAAATATGTACATGAAAGTTTTAATATAAATAATTCTTTCAGTAAAAACAAAGCAAAACTGTGTGAAATTATATAAAGTAGGTACTATGACTGCAACACTAAAACTAAACAAATAAACAAAAATAAATACAACCCCATTAATGATATAAATAAAAGTTTTTGGTTATAATATAAACTTTATATTATAACACATTAACCCAGGGTTTTGCAACCTGCAGCTATTTAATTAGTGATCACACTCACCATACACCACCACATAACATACTCTGTCAGTCTCTCCTTCTGCATGAATTTAACACAGTTTTAACACTTCTTAACATACTGTATTTAATCGATTGTAAGTCGACATCAATTGTAAACCAACCCCCACTTTTCACAAGGGCACGTGAGGAAAATTCCATGTTGGGTGTACAGACGTCCTGGTTTTCCGGGATTTGTTACAAAAAAAATAGTCAAGTATGAATGCCCCGACTTTTTCAATTCGTAATTAAATAAAAAAGGTATCGACTAAAATTATGACTACACAAATTACGTTATAATCAAGCATTCAATACAGTTTTTACTATAATTTGTCCTGGTTATGTCCCAGATTTTTAATCTTGCAACAAAAATATCCCGTTTTTTTCTGTCTGCTCCAACGTCTCACATTCGACTCATCAACCCCATATTGCCATTGTGCAGCAAGATTTGATGTTTCTTCCACATATGCTATCACTTTTCTCTTCAAGTCCACAGACAAATGTGTTCATCCCATTATGGGATTATTAAAAAAAACTGAAAAACTCGCCAAAGTAAATGACAAAAATTTACACTTGCAAAGGCACAAGGAAATGATGGTTGGCTCAGGGAATCATAGGATTATGCTCGCGCATACTAGAGATGGCTCAGGAATGTATTTATCGAAATATTAATTTCGATTTTTAAGACTCGATTCTAAGCAGAGTGGCAATTTTTAAGGAGGTAAAAAAGTAAAAAAAGGTCGGCTTACAATCGATGAAATACGGTACATGTGCACTTACACACGTATATATTAAAACAAACCGAGGATGGGGGAGTGTTGCATTAATTTTAGTATGTGGCTTAGGGCGTTGCCACCAGAAAAATTTTGGAAACACTGGTGCAAAGAATTTTTAAATCTGAATAACAACAAGATAGAACATTAGGAAATATAGTTTGCATGTATGAGTGCACAAGACTAAACACTTGGGGGACTAAGACAAAGCACATGCTCGGAAAGTGGGTGACCCAGGTTTGATCCCCAGTCAAGTTCATAATTTTTCTCCACCTCCAAGTTCACTTTTCTAAATACCGTGTCTGCCTGACTAGAAGCCGACCCCGGATTTAAGCCGAACCCCCAAAAATTTCCACAATTTTTTGGCAAAAACGTAAATTTCATTTTATACTGGTGTGTGCCAGGCATTCATGCACAGCTTAGAATACATTACTCGAGATCGAAGAAATGAGTGGGAAATGGTTTAGTTGTTGACATTTTGAAATATTACTCCAATTAATAATTTTGCATTGTTGAATAATGTTTCACATTCAGTGACAATAATTTCATTCATCTTCATTTTCACAAAAGGTCAAATATAGTAATAATTAAATTAAAACATAAATACTCCTTAACCGTACAAAGTGAGAATATTTAGAGACAAAACAATAAAATAGGGCTTTAAAAAAAAACGTAAGAAAGGAATCAATAAAAAAAAAAGTAACAGGTTTTTCGGGGGGGGGAATCCTCGCAGGTAGCCTGGTGTCACCCGTTCACGCACACATATCCTTCCCCAAAGGAAAAAAAAACCTTTTTCCTTCATTCAAACAAGGGGGGAGGGAAAAAAAAAAAAAGACGGGAAACCTAGTACACATTCACTCCTAAGGAAAACAAGTTTTTAAAAACACATTTATACACACATTCTCGCAAAACAGTGAATCTCTAAATATTCACAAAACACTGATACGTATTTCGGACGTGAAGCGGCCATCATCAGAGAAAGATGTTGAAATGTTGGTTTTTTTATTAAATATAGTAATAGCGATCTTGCCAAGATAATTTTTCATCCAAGTCTATTTCCAATGAAATTAGCATTTACATTGCCTTAAGAAATTGCATTTTTATAATTATACACATCCATGTAAAGTTTTAGTGTTTATTATGAGCTGAGTTTTGCATTTCAAGCCATTCCTCATACTTTCATATCAGATGTCTCTTTACTTACCAAAATTAAAACAGTTGAGTATCCAAAGCCATCAACGCATTTTGCGTAATCATCTGCATAGTCAAAGTATGCTAATAATGTGACCACTCAATAATCTGAAAAACCCAGCCTTAAACGGTAACAAAGCACAGGTAGTGCTAAATTAAATATTTTAACCTTTATTATTTATTCATTAATATTCATCATAGGTCAAATATTTACTTCACAAAAAATATAGTACTATCATTTGAACGCAACGGCAATGAGACGTGCTGCCATGTATAGGCGACTACGAGATTTACCCATAACCCAAATTTTCCTCGGACTCGCATTTAAGCAGAGGGGTGATTTTTTCATGATAGATTTGGACAAAAAACATCGGCTTGTATTCAGGCAGATACAGTAATACTTGAAAATCTCATCTGGTAAACTTCGAGTGATAAACTTAAAGTAACACATTATCAAACTATAATGTAATTATGTAAGATATTAAATATTGCCTCGTGAAAAATATAAAATCTCACCTGGCATCGCTCACTTGCATCTGAAGTCTCTCTTCTTCAGCTTTACATCTTCTACGAGTCTTCTCAAAGTCAGATTCAAGAGATTTAAATTTCCTTTCCACCTGTTCCAACATATTTCTTAACTCATAATTGGATAGCTCTTCATCAGATGATGAAGTACCTAATACCCAAGAATGCAACATTGAAAAATAAGTGCAATCACTTTCAAACCAATTTTATGATTGAGAATTTAATTTAAATGTGCTGAAATAAATACCTGTATTAACAATTTGCAACACTAAAACATGCTTGACATAGGATGAATAATGATTTAGCTTTAACCAATATTGTAGTTTATTCTGCTACAGCTAAGCATAATGAATGATGTTTTCATCTTTTTAAAGCTAATAATTCAGTATCAACTCAGTTAAACATATGGTTGTCCATTTAAAACACTAGGTTCTGATTAACAGAAATTAGGACAATATGTCTTTTCATTATTTACATATGCTTAATTACAGTATAAATAAATATTTATGGCCTGAACATCATTTCTTTAAATAGTAAGCAGAAAAATTCTACAACTTTCATAAAAATTTGAATTATTGTTTGGGGTGCCAGCTAGCCAAAACCTGAGACTGTTTTGGAAAATCAGGAGGTAAGGTTTCCCTGATTTAAAATAAAAACAGATGACCACAAATAATAATACTAATAATACCATGCAAGCACTGATAAGAATTTTAAATAAAAGCTTCAATGAATTAAAATGAAACACACTTTGTGGAATAGAAAGGTCTTTAGCCAATGACTGGAGTTTAGAAGAGCGGCTTTTTAATAGTTTTTTGTACTGTTTTTCTTCTTCCTGCAGTTGTCCCACCTTAACCTGTTCCAATCCAACCTCATTCCTGGCATCTTTCTCTTCTTTTGTAGCATCTGAAAGCTCTTCCTCAAGCTGTTCAGCATGCATGAAATACACCAACAAAGATTCAAAATCAAACCATATCTGAGAACTATGGCAGTAAGATATTTATTTAAAAAACTTATAAAAGTTATCTTCAAATCTAATTAGAAAAAAAAATTAATATTAAATTGGGAACAAAATCTATTTTCAAAGACAATACGTAAATCACTGTATTTTCCAACTAATAAGTTTTTTTGCAGAAAGTTAATCAACAATATAAAAACTCAATCCTTTTCTAATATCTATACAAGGGCTATTTTAACTCAAACTTTTTTGACAATTTAAGAGCATAAAATTTGTTTAAATGCAACTTTTTAAACCTGATAATTTAATAAAAAGTTACTTCAAAATGTTATAATTAGTTTTTGATGAACCAATTCTCATTTATGGCCATTCAAATTTTCTTAACTGCTGTCCAAAATCAATATTTAAATGTGATACTGCTATTGATATTTTTCTATCTTTCGTAAAAATTATAAGCAATTTTTGCAAGAAAAAATGAAATAATTTATAAAAATAAACATCTTACAGTAACAAGGCATCTCTCCTTATCTGCAAGCTGGGATTTAAAAGAAAGAATGGTTTGGCGGAGTTCTTCTGTTGATCCAGAATAAGTTGTCATTATACTGCTTTGAAGGTCTTGCAGCTGGTTCTTTGTCCCATCCAGTTGGGTTTTTTTCTTTTCTGATAAAATTAAGATTAAATGATCCGAGTTAAAAACAATTTTCATGCTTGCAAGACTAGGTATTACCACATGGTTGAACAATAATTTATTATCTTGCCACTTGAACTGACCCTGAAGAGGCCATCTGCTTATAACAGGGCTTCCTCAGTCAGGCCCATGTGTAAATGAAAACCAAAATGTAAACTCCTTTGTGAAAAATGAAATGTATGGGTCTACCAGGAAATAAAAACCTTTGAAATTGAATTTGCAAGACTCCAGACGATTTCTAATAGAATAAGATTTTAATTAATCACAATAAAGAGTTTTTAAAAATAAAAATGGAAGACATGCAGCTATATTTTTTGCATATGTTACAATAAACTTCTTCAAAAAAATCATTAAATAACCATAAAGTTTACCTACCTAACTTATTCTGCAAATGGACCAGATTACTTTCAACCTGATGGATCTGATTCAGCCTTTCAGAAATAGGACCCAACTGATTGTTAAATTGTTTGATTTCATCACGAGAAATAGCCAGCTGTCTCTCAAGATTTGCTAAAGTTCTCTTTTTTTCTTCTGCCTGTTCCTTGTTGTTTTTTAAGTGAGACACATCCATTTCAATAACTTTCAAATCTGCAACAAGCATAAAAAAACAGGGTCATCCATAAAAAATGAAGCTGCCACCTTAATAAGGCAATAAATTATTTTGTTGTGTAAAACGAATATTTGTCATATGTTCATGCCAATAGAAATTATTTAACTTTCCAATATTAGAGAAACTTATCTCCCTCTAATAAAAATAAATTCCATAATGAATCAAGTTCACATCATGGCTTGAATCCAATAATTGTTTTAAGATACTCTTACACCCATCGAATCAGTTTTACTGTCTGCTTTTTGTATACAGAACTAGATATCTACCCTACTACACCTATTATCTGAATCATAAGTTCTGAAAGTGTGGCCCATGAGCTTCAATCAGGTGGCCCATGCAGAACAATTGAGAATACATAAAAATAAGAATAAAACAAAACAATAATAAAACAAAAATAAGGCAAAAAACAAATCAAAATTTTAATGGTTTATAAATATTTATAGACTCAATATGAAAACATAAAAAATAACATACAGTAATAAAGTAGCAATGTTCAGTCTGTGTGTGGTTTTCAGGAGAAGAAGACCATATCAGAATTTAGTGCCATTTCAAACAAAAATTGACGGTTTTTGAATGATTGGATTGTAGTCGATGCTTAGAAAGGGATTTGTAGTTGAAAACAGTATATATGAAAAGGAAATCAATAAATGATCAAACAAATGGTAGTGAAATTGACAAAGAGGTCCAGTGAGAATCACAGCAATGGGAATAAAAGTTTGGGAACCGCTGATCTAGATCAGAGGTCATCAACATTTTTTTCATGGGTGCCATTGTTTATCGATATTCATATTCTGTGATCCCCTACATGTGCCATCCTTAAATTTATTTTTCCATAATACTAACAAAAAGTTCCTACATATTATACTATATGGTAATGGTGCCCAAACTTTTCATCCCAAGGGCCACATAGTTTATTGCCGCACTCATTGCGGGCCACGTAGCTCAATTTCGTACTCTTCAAGGGCCACACCGTCGAAAATAGAGTTTAAGAATAACTTTAGGAGATTAAGAATTTAGCTGAGAGTTAAAATTACATGTTTTAAATGCATTTATATATTATGGGATTAAAGAGGTAAGCACAAAATATATTGCTTTTATAAATCTTATTTTCTTTTTGTTACAATGTGTCCTTTAACTGTTAAACTCATGGCAGGCCGGATGAAGACACTCCAGAGAAACATGGTTTTTGGCCTATACATCCCATATAACACGTATACACATACAGTAAAAGCTGTGCTATCTGGCTATTTAGAACCGGCCAGCCTTAAATACCGGCAATTACACACATACAATTCATTCTGTATCTCTTTTTCTTTTTTTTATGAATTTTTGTGTGAATTGTATTTGTGTAATACCACAACTTCCACTTTAAAATTTCTTAAAATATAAGATGTATATATTACGTATTTACTCCGTATACTTCTGTGGCTGCCGAGTAAGGATGGCGTTTTTGTTTACGTAAGCCATTTGCATTGTGTAGATGTTTTGGTGTACTTCTGCAATTTCCAGTTTTATCGCTTTTTATTATTTTAAAAATTACCCATCCACTGAATATGGCATCAAAATAAATACCTAAAAGCAAGAAACAGGAGAGAAAAGGTTGTTTTAACCCTAACACAAAAGCTGTAGCTAATCAAACGAATTGAAAAAGGAAAAAATAGAGCAGCCATAGCAGAAGAATTCAACATCGGATCTTCCACACTCTACGATATCAAGGCTCATAAGGCTAAATTAATGAAATTTGTGTCATCTTCTGAGACGAGTAAATCAATTAATAAACATCATACGCTTTATAAGCCAAAGATTGAGGAGCTGGATAAAATGTTATATGACTGGTTTTCACAGAAATGTTCAGAAGAATTAAATAATTTCATCCTTTTCTAATAGAGTAAATAAAGATATAATCCAATAAATTCAATTTTGGGAACAGGTTCACTGCCGTAATCCCCAAACTTCCCGAATGCCCTAAACTTTTCAATAGTCATTTTGTTTTGCATGTAAGCGTAGCAACGTATTAAATAAGAATGGGTAAATAGTGTCGATATCTAACTACGTGTGGAAGAATTAAAATGGAAAAAGCAAACCCCATGTGTTTGGGAAGTACGATAGTGAACCTAAGCCCAATTTTGTTTGGTTATTGCTAAATTTGCAATGTCAAAATCTAAAATCGCTCCCCTAAGCGGATATTTCTCCTAATCGGCTTTCCACAATCCCCAAGATAGCCGGATAACACAGTTTTTACTGTATTTGCAGTGAGTCGACTTCAATGCCGTACTTACATATGTAAAGAGATGCTTATCAACTTCGCGGCATATAAAATGTTCGATTGCTATTTTTTAAATGGTCAACTAATATTATTATTATGGTCATTAATTTACATAAACATTTCACATTTTTAATATCAATTTCAAAACAAAGGGAGCGTGGAAATTCATATGGAAGGGGACCTCTACAAACAAGTGTGCGGTAAACAGGCAGAAACTATTCATTACTTATCGCTTAGCTCGCCAAAATTCATTATATATGGGGCATTTTTTGCCACGGGACCAAACATTTGTTCGTTACAGCCGAGAATTCATAAAATGCGTGTTCGTTACATCTGAGAAATTTAACCAATGCCCTTATGGAGAAGTTCAAGGGACCGAGACATTTCTTCGTTATAGCCGAGATTTCGTTTTAGGCGTGATCGTTATAAATGAGTTTTACTGTAATTGGTAGCCAAGGCAACAGTCCGTTAAAATGGCAATATTTCCACAAAATATGTGAATTAAATGTATAACATGAGTGATTTCGAATTGTATGCGGAAAAAGATGCACAGAATAAGAAACTTTGTAATTTTTTCTTCAAAATGGTTCAAATCTGAAGATCGTAGGTTAATTCCTCCTAATTTTAATTTCCAAAACAATAAAAGTCTGCACGCCAAAAAATGGATTTTTACATGTTACCTTACAGAAAATGGAAATGTCTTCCCTGGAGTCGAACCCAGGTTTATTTTCGTCATTACCTTAAAATATGTTAATCAAGCATCCTTGCCAAATTTCAATCTTCTACCTTTTCCGGAAGTTTGTTAAAATGTTCTATATTGGCCAACGTGAAAGAGTGACCAACCAACCGACCTGGGCTATTATAGTATAAAATGATGCAAGATGATGAACGCTTTGCAGTATGTTAAATAAATTAACCAACCCTAAAATATTTAGGAAAATACATAAAAAATGTTTAAAACTTCAGGGCAGACATTGCGCTAGACACATTCAATTACTTCCATGGTTTTATATGTTATGACTGGAAGCTGAACTCCTCTGCCATTATATTATTAAAGTAAATATTAAATTTACGTTAAGTATGTCACTATGTGATACCAATGTTTCTATTGCTAGGAAAACAATTTCCATTTTTTTATAGCGATGCATATGCTGCCAGGAGTAATTTTAACCCGGCAGGGCTCGCACCCGAATTTCGAACGTCAATGCTCGCACTGGGTCTGACAGACCCTTGCAAAATAGTTATGATAACTTAATCTATACAGTATATTTCATAATTTTAATGATAATATGACACTATAGCACTGCTGTCGAATGCATTTTGTGTCACACACAATACTGACACATGAACAATGTTTCATTTCATTTTCTAATTGCAATATGGCAAAAATACTTTTCTCGATGTAGGGTTATTGAAAAACGGTTATACAAAAGTGATAAAAAGATTCACTGCTTATAAAGATACATATCAAGTAAATACAAGGTATACACAACATCACTGCGCAGAACCTATTGAGTTATAATTATTCCTTGATCATTTTCAGGAACTCTCAAAAGATGAAAAATTATATCTCCAATAAATAAAATCAAATCTATTTGGAATCAGATATTCCTTATTCATCCTTTCTAACGTTTTCAGTATATTGTTTTCAGTTTTCAATATCAAATTACATTTTTTAAATATCATTTTTAGTGACGTGATGTAAAAACACTGCAAAGCACTGTACCAAACACAAATAGCGTCAAACAAGAAAAAACACTAAAATAATACTGACACAAATAAACGTGTGGCTGTGTAATATATATGTTTCAATGCATGTCAATTTCATGACCTTTATAAGATTACTCTTGAGTTTGGATCCATTGCTATAATAAATAAAATAAGCCAAAAAACCAAAAAAGTAATGGCTGTAAATTTTTACAGTGATTCAATGTATTTTTTATTGCACTTAATTTTACTTGAAGGATAGTTCATACACTAACTAATATGGATGAAATCGTTTAAAATGGTTTCTTACCTCAAAGCGCGAAATAGTGTCTTGAATGCTCGCAGTGGGTCTGAGAGACCCAGAATGATGAAATGGCATTCTGTACACTACTATGACAGACTACTGATATTAAGGTAAGACGTATGTAGTGCAGGGAGTAATGGAAAGGTATAGGGAACGACAGTTCTACAGCTTCTACCATCTTGCAGTAAACATGATTACTAAATCAAGTGGGTCTCACAGACCCGGTGCGTGCTCTGCCGGGTTAATTGCACACTGATAATTTGTTATCCATAGCAACAGATATCAATTTTGTATACTTATTGTTCTATCAATGTGAAACGTGATTCAAATTATTTTTCACTGTGAAACTACCTCATTGTGCTTAAAAATTATTCACAAGTATAATTGCTGACATGTATTCTTGATAACGCTGATCTCGAGAGCAATCATATTCATTACTCTGTATGGCAAAAGTCGTGCTGGACACATCAGATTTTTTAACATTTAAGTACCTATGTGCAGTAGGTACATCTCTCAAGGATCATTCCCCCATAACTCCCAATTTCCCATAAGCTCTTACTCTCACCAACCACAGTTTTGTCAAATGCATGTTGTGCCAGGAACATAACCCCAACAGTTGGTGACTCAACTACTATATATTGTGGCAGTGATTAAAATTAACTCAGAGAATAATCAAATGTGTATAGATATAAAATGTTTTACATACTTTATCCAAAAATATTTCTGCCATTGCTTAGCAAAAGTTTTAAGATGAGTTTTGGACTAAAGGATTTTCTCTTCACTATTGTTATAATTAAAATGAAAGTCAAGAGAACAAAAGTTTTACAGAAACTTGACGACTTACCAGCCTTCTTTTCCTTGACTATTTTTCTTATGTGCTCTAAGCACTTATTATACTTGGTTGCATCAAAGATAGCATCAAATTTTTCTTTTACCTTTTTTGCCTCATCAAGAGGCCTGAAACAAGACAAGATGAAGATTAACATCATTCATAAACAGAAATATACATTTAAGAGCAGTTGCGCACAACTCACCAATTTGAGTCTTCTTGATGACAAAATATGACATTCTCGAGTATTGCTTTTGAGACTCCTAGACATTGGGCCATTTCCGCATCAGTATCTACACAACGCTTGCTTATGCTTACAGTCTAAAAGAATTATATAGAAAAATTTCATTTGAAAATATACAATTACATAATATATCAAATTCAACAATAAACAAGCTTGTAATGTTTGAGATATGCCAGTTACTGAGTTCTCCAGCATTTCTAAACAAGAAAAATAAACACCATTACGATTTTTAATATTTCATTTTGTACATGGTAAAATCCTAGATAGGCAAATCATATGAAAATTAATTTAAATGAATTTAATTCTTTAATTTATAACATCCAGAATGAAACACCAATGCAGCTAAGACAAATGGAACATTTTATTTTCAAATCTTGTTGTGATATAAGTTCAACACGAAAAACGGGAATAGGATTTCTTATATTTAAACTTACCTCGCCATTTGGTCCCTTTCTTGATATAGTTTGATCTAATACAGCCACTTTCAATTCCTTGACCTTCTGAGTACCTTTCAAAGAACGAGCAATAGTTGCCTCTTTGCCTTGTATATCTAAGAATTTCAATTTCACTTGGGCAAGTACCTAAGTAAAATTAAAAATTAGCTAAATGCTGTTTTTAAAGGGTTAAATGTTCATAGGAAAAATTCATTTTCAACCGTACCTCACATTCTTTTGTCATTTTCGGATCATGTACAAAAGCCTTACCCTGCCCTTTTGGTAAATCGCCTGTTGTAGCATACTTAAGCGATTCTATAATTGTCTGCAACAAGGAAATTTTGTTATAAAATATTTTGAGTATAAAAATATTAAAAATGTAAAATATAACAAATTTACCGTCTTGCCACATCCATTATCTCCTAGTATCAAAGTTAAGGGAGACTGAAAGTTAATGGATTGTGCATCTTCCTCTTTTGCTCCAAAACTACGAATGCCTTGAATTCCTAATTTTAGAATTTTAGTCATGACTGACACCGATGATTTTTAACTATAAAATGAAGTGTTAAAAACGACTTGCATACGCGTTCCCGCGAGTTCTCCGGCAAACAAATGAACAACGAAATTACAAAATAATACAAAAATTAAAATGGGGTGTTCTTGTAAAGATCACGAGGCGCACCCAGGAGTGTGCAACTCCTTCATTTGTTCTGAAGTTACTCCGTTAGACGAGGTCGTGTCACTAGTGTCGCTGAAATCAAGTGCGCGCGCCTTTTAAACATCAGGTTTTTTAATCCTCGTAAAATGCTTAATATAATTGATCGCAAAATTCTAAATATAAATACGAAATTTAAAAAATAACAAAATTATTGTAGGTCAATAATATTGCTTTATTTAAGCTTCACTAGATGAACACATAACAAGTAAATGCCGTATGTTAAAGTGGAAAACCGTAGCACTTAAGCAGATTGCAAACTTGCTTTTGCAAAAATATCACAAATTATTTGCCGATACCGTTGCAGATATATCAACGCAGTTCTAATGGTCGCATTTCATTTGATATTGCGAACGGGTCTTTGCAAACATCACAAATTACTAACAGAAATTCACTCAGAAAGAAGGCACAGTTACATCACAAATTACTATCTGATAATCAATCAGAATGAAGGCACAGTTACATCACAAATTACTACCTGATAAGAACGCACAGTTGCAGAAATCTGAGTGCAGTTCAAGCATTAGCATTTCAACAGAGATCACACAGGGAAAAGTCACGAAAACTGGAAATCCACAATGAGTCATCCACTGGTATTGCATACACAGGATAAACAGTGACACCCTTAACATGATATATATATATATAGAGAGAGTGAGAGAGAGAAGACCATATCAAGGTAGTAAAATATACAAGTACAAAAAATTTAAAAAATAAAAGATATATGTATATATACAAATACAAAGCAATATATACAATATATCTAAATTAACAGAATATGTAATTCCACATAAAAGCAATAAAAGAAAGGTATATTGAACATAATGAAAAACAAATTCAAAAACAAAAGCATACATGTTAACTCTGAGAGGAATGATGTACTATTTGTGCTCAAGTACACAAAAGCTAATGAGCATTGACATTAAACTGATAACATTACATACTACAAAATACTTATAAAACTATAAATAATGAATAATAAAATTTACATATATACATATTTACAAACAAACATACCATGTTCCTAAATATTCAATCACAAGAACATAAAATACACTCGCTTGGCCCCACTATGGAACAAGGCCATCAGTTCAGTGCTCCGGCAGAACAACACCCATTCCAAGCACCTGCACATAAATACATTCATCAATATGAATAATAATAGATTACCAGAAAAATAAAAAAATCCCTGAAGGGTTTATTACTCTTCCGAAAAAATTGGAAAACCATCTCATCTAGAAAGCATTGGAAGTTGTATCTTCGAACAAACAGTGGCATTATACTTCCACTCTAGGTTAGTTGTGAAATTTAATTTGTGATTCGTGTCACTGTTTAACATTATTAGCATAACTGCAAAGGTGCACTGGGTGTTATTTACAACGTAATCACGAAATACAAAAGTGTCACACGGCGAGAACAATGAATGCAGAAAATAAACACATAACAATTAGCAGGGTTAAATGCATTATAGGAACTGCTGTCATATTAGGAGTAAAGTTAATGCATCAAAATATATCACTTACATATATCACATCTGTCTGCACACGTAACTTTCAGTTTCTTTTCCTCACATAAGGATGTGTTGAAAAAGTCAATTCAGTCTATATAACTATTTGATGCCCTTTTGATTCTCTTTACTGACGCATTATAACCATAATTTGTGCTGTTAAAGTTTGTATTAAATGCACGATACTTTCTCACAGTTCGAGGAGGAAATGTTATTAAGTGCTAAAAGGCTACAAGAATCAACAGTTATTCAACAACACAAAAAGATTGTCTGCTTCTATTCTTGCGCTACGGAGTATCTACGGAAAGAATCTCCAAGTGCATACAATAATTCACATCAAAGGTGAAACATGTAATTTAAAAACGTAAGAATTTATGCCGTAAACTTTCCACTCGATTTAATTGACCAATCTTATATGACGACCAAGCCACCGATACAACAAATGACATATATATCAAAGCGAACTGGATAAATAACGTTCAAAATTGTAAGTTTTGCATTGAAAGGCAAGTATTCGTACGAAAAACATCAATTATAACTCCTAAAGCGACTTAAGAATTATATTCATAATTTACGAAAACGCTTCAGCATTCACATGAAAATATTCATTAATATAAATTTACTTACAGTTCCTTCACCCTGGGGAAATGAAACAACCTAACGGAGGGATCAGCTGCCGAAGACATTCACCCCGAAACAGAGCACATAAAACCCCTTGCCGCCCCTTGCTTCGGATATCTCTATTTTCACGGTTTTTGGCGGTCTTTGCTATTAGCGTCTCTTATTTTTGAAAAATCGTTGATTTCAGTGACAAATGAAGGAGTTGCTCACTCCTGGGCGCACCTGTTAAAACTATAAGTTAGAATCGTTGACGTCTCTAAACTTTAATTAATCATGTCTCGTCAAGGAACGCGATTAGATCCAAAGAAAGTCGTAAGCATAACTCAATATTTGATCTTATGTATTACTTATAGGCATTACGTTTCTGTAATCTCTGTCGTTTTTTCAGAATTCAGAGCTTTTTACATTGACTTATGGGGCATTAGTGTCTCAATTAATGAAAGATTACGAAAATGTCGATGAGGTCAATAAGCAACTCGAAAGAATGGGATATAATATTGGAATTAGATTAATTGAAGATTTCTTAGCCAGAACTAGCTCCGGAAGATGCTACGATTTCAGAGATACAGCCGAAAAAATACAGGTGATTACATTTGTTTTAAAACAGCCTTTGATTATGATTGAAATTTCTCCTTGTTTTGTTTCAGTTGGGATTTAGGACGTTCTTAGGAATCACGCCTACTATCTCAAACTGGAGTCCAGCAGGGGATGAATTTTCCCTTATAATTGATAACAACCCCTTAACCGAGTTCGTCGAACTTCCTGATCATTGTCTCAACTTAAAATACTCGAACATTCTTACAGGAGTAATCAGAGGAGCATGTGAAATGGTATGTTAAAAATGTGTGGTAAATCTACCAATTCCTCATTATTTGCTTTATATTTTGATGAAGTGTTTTACAAAGGGTTCTTTGCTGGCCGGTTTTATTGATTTTGAATGTTAATTATTACATCGGATATAGTATTTATTTTCGTTTTTGTCAATTTTTATAAAGGTTCAAATGGAAGTTAGTTCGTGGTTCGTTCAAGACCAATTGAAGGGTGACAATGTTACGGAGCTCCGAGTTAAATTTGTTAAAAGACTTGAAGATGCCATCCCTGCAGGAGAAGATTAAATACTACTCGTAGGTCATTCGACTTATTACATATTGTTTGTACATTTATTTCGAGAAGTTGTTTTGTTGTTGTAAGTGAATGCGAAGACATTCTCTAAAAAACTGAATTAAATAAGTATATTACGATAACTACTTACTAAGCAACGGTGACCGAATTTGCCAAAACTGCGGGAACACTTTTCATTACTGTAAATTATTGGTGCAGCTGTTGCATGTAATTGGTAGAGACTGGTGAGAAAAGTCTTTAATGTGTGTTATTTACTTAATGCTTCCAATGATCCAAATAGATTCAGCTCAGCAAAAGTCATTCTTCCTTTCCCATAATGAACTCTCTGCTAGAATGAGTTTCTCAAAGTTTGGCAATCATTTGGTGAAATTATTATTTTTTTATTTTAAGTGTAAGGCATCATTTTGAGATAAATAAATAAAGGCAATGACCAGTACTTTTATTGTGATGGTATGTGCCGGTACGGCGTAGCGGCACCTTTTTTCAGAGCAATGTTGACCCATGTCTAATTTCGGTACATTTTCATTTTTTTAATTCGTTAAAACTTGTATAAATGCTAAAAACATTTTGACTTTTATTATCAACTTTGCTATTAAAAGTTCATCACAAAGTCATTAGAGAAGGGGAAGAGGGTGCAGGAAGGGGTGGGTGGGATTACCGGCACCTATTTTTCTTTTACAAAAAAAGCACTGGAAATGACTTATTGAATACAATAGCTCACTCATACAGCTAGTGAAATTTTCCACATTCCATTTTAACATATAATTATAATCATTTACCTAATTGATTATGTGCATAAATTATTAATCCAAACATTATTATTCCAACAAAGAGTTCACTACAGTACTATAATCTGACATGTTTTAATTGAAATTTTTGAATCTTTAGTTTTTGCTGTTTAGCCTGAACATGAGCTTTTAAAGATATGTATATAAGCTTACTGTATTGGCATGTTTCGTATTTAAGCTGTTGTATTTTATTTTAGTGTTTATTATCACTTTTCATTACAATTTTAACTGATTAACATCCAATTAAATTGGCAAAGAAAAGTTCAGTTCTTTATTTTTATATTCTGTATATAAATGGCCAATCATTAATAAAAAGTTTATACCAAAGTGTTTTATAAATGTAGCCTCATTTTTTATCCTTTCATCACTAACCAAAAAATTACATCAAAAAAGAATTATCAAGCTCATGTTAATGCTGGAATATACTTGATAATTTAGATAGCTTCAATTGCCATAAAAAGGTTTTGAAAACCAGTAATGCTATTCATCTATAGCAATGGAGTCCTAATGAGGATAGCTGCTATGTAGCCTAAAGGCAGTTCTGGTTTTAGTTATTCCTCCATGAAATGACCTAATGAAATTGAATCCATTCTCTTAAGGAATGTTGAAACTCATTGGACGTTTTCTGAACACCGTTGAAAATCTGCTTCTCAAAAGGATAAAATCAAACCTTGTCTTACATTGCCATCACAACAACCTAAAAACATATTCGTATATCCAACTGATGATAATGAGGTGAAGGCAACTATTGACAAAATAGGTTGCAAGAACTCAACAGGGCAAGATGACATTAACCTTTAAATGCCAAGCAGGCTATATATGTGACACAATTAGTTCTGAGACCACTTGCAGAGGTCGTATTTGACAGGGAGTCAGTGAATTTTGGATGAGAACACCCCAGAACAATGATGTCACTGCAGACAGAGGCGAGAATGCTCAAAGTGAAGGGTAGACTTTAGATGCTTATTTAGAGCCAAGTAATCCTACCCGTTTTCATACTTGAAAAGCAGTAAACATAACTCCAAGAAGTGTCTCCAAACACGTTCTCCTGTTACGTTCTTCTTCCATTTGTTTTTTTTTAGCCATCTTCCAACTAGAGCGATAGTAGGCTAAGGCAAGTGAAATTTTTGTAATATTTTTTCGTGTTTCTTTCCTCAACAATACAGAAGCATGCAATTCTTCATTATTGCTATAAAGTGCTTTTTATTTGATCATTTTAGCACCAATACTTCATGAGATGTGCAATTTTTCCAGAAAACGGACAAATAATTTACATATAAACTAAATGCTGTGTTTAAAGGTTTAGATAGTAATCATAACCCCCTGACCCATATGATGAGTCAATACCTCAAGGAATATTCCCTCAAAAGCTGAAAATCACCAAGGTGATCCCAATTCTCAAAGATGTCACTGTTATAGGTATAAACAACAACAGATCAACTTTAGTACTTCCAGTATTTTCCAAGATACTTGAATCCATCATGCACAAAAGAATCATTTCCTTTCTTTCTTTCACGCCATGATGGGACCTGCTAATCACAGCACACCTTCTCCCACCCACATTGTGGGGGTTGCGTGGCCCATCAAGATGCTTCTGTGGAGGAACAACAGAACAAAATTCTTTTTGAATTACAAATTCTATATCTAAATTATCTGTCCATTTATCCTCAAGATTTTAAGATGGAAAAATGAAATGTATGACTCAACTAAATATGTTTTCATAGGAGCACTTATAACAGTAAAAGAGAAGGATGGTTCAAGTATGTACAAAAACAAAAATAAACTTGTCTCCTGGAGTCTAGCCTGAGACATTTTCCGGACTATTTTATTTTTCCACATGCCATGATTAGTTGGGGCTTAAGTGTATTGAAAGTGCAGTGCTCAAGTCTAAACATTTACAGGAAATCAAACATTATTTCATATTTAGGCATCCTATTATCTATAATTAAATCTATGAAGAGATGAACGATAGATTGCAACATTTAAAGGTAGTTTAATCTTGTCAATTTTCACAATGTCAATTTGTACTAATTATTTTATTGTATTCTTATTGAAACTACTTTGTATTTCTGTTTATTTCTTATATATGAATTAGGTAATATTCTTATTTATGTACAAATTTACCGCTGTCTTTTGTAATTGGGCTCTGCCCGTTAATAAAATATTATTATTATAAAATTATTCTGGCCATAGCCACATTTTTCCATCTCTTGACGAGCATATTGCCAAGTACAAAGGATTATATGGTGGTAGGTTACATATTTGTTAGGTGGTCTGTATTAAGGAATTTTCTGTGTTACAATGTCTAAGGATGGTTGCTTTTTGTATTTTGGCATAAATGTGTATTGGTAGTTGTAAGTTTTCTAGTTTTCGGTAGGCTGTTGGGAGTAATTGTGGTTACTGATATGATGGGAATGATGTATACTTTTTGCTGTTTCCATATTCTTTTTATTTCTATTGCTAGAGGCAAATATTTTTTCATTGTGTTTTTGTTGAATGTTGGCGTCAGACGGGATGGATATGTCGATTAGGTATGTAATTGATTTTTCTGTCAACCAGTGTGAGATCGGGTCTGTTTGCTGTGATGGTTCTGTCTGTTAATATTGTATTATCCCAGTATAATTTGTGTGTGTGGTTTTCAAGTACTCGGTCTGGTTGGTATTTATAATAAGGGTCAGTTATTGTGGCTAAATTGTGGTTTGCGAGTTCTATGTGAATTATTTTTGCAATGTCATTGTGTCGGTCCACAGTCTGTGACAGTGAGTAGTTTACAACCCGAGGTGATGTGATCTATAGTTTCTGGGAGCATGTGGCATTTTCTGCATGTGTCATTCTGAACTGCGGGATCTTTAATTATGTACTTTCTGTAATTTAATGTATTTATGTCTTGGTCCTGTATAGCTATTGCAAATCCTTCGGTTTCTGGGTATAATTTTCCATTTTTAAGCCATGTGTGTGTTAGGTTTTTTGAGATGTGGGGTTGTCTTGTAATGTTATAATGTCTTCTATGAAGTGCTTTAGTTGACCAGCTGCTTATTATTATTATTATCTATATCTGATTTTCCTGGGTTAACCCCGTTCGTAGGTTGTGTTGGGTTAAGCCAAGACACTCTCCCTCTAATCTGGATTTAGTACTTTTCTGATTATGTTAGCTGCCGATAACAAGACTGCTTTCTGCATTTGTGCTATAAGGTTTTTCTTGAGATTTATTTTTCCTATTTCCGTTAGTAAATTTTTTGGAATTAGGCCATTAGCCGATATAATTATCGGTACTACCTATTTTAACTTCTTTTTGCTTCCACATTTTCTGTATTTCGATAGCTATTTCTTCATACTTTGTTTTCTTTTCTATGTATTTTGTTTGTATATTTTTGTCTACTGGTATGGCTATATCTATTAGATAGGTTATTTTTTCATGTAAATTGTCTGGTCTATTGTTTCTAATTGTCTTGTCTGTGATTATGCCTTGGTCCCAGTATAACTTGTAATCTTGATTTTCTATTACATTTAGCAGAGTATATTTATAATATGGTTTAAATTCAGTTAGCAGGTTGCTCTTTATTGCTATGGCCTGATGTATTATTTTTGCGACATTGTTATGCCGATTGGTGGTCTGTTGCTGCTAATCTTCGGCATTGTCCTAGTAAATGATCAACCATTTCTTTATCGGATTGACATTTTCTGCAATTATCTGTGGCTATGTTATTTTCTTTAATGATGTGTTTTCTGTAGTTTAACGTCGGGACACACCTATCTTGAATAGCTATTATGTGACCTTCTGTTTCTGGAAAAAGATCCCCTTTTTTAAGCCAGGTATTAGATTCCATGGTGTTGATATACTTCTGATGGAGGAAGTTCGGGTGGAAACCATGTATTGCCTTTTGTTTCCATTTCCATGATAATTTACATGAAGATATAAAAATACTGTTTTTATTACCATTAGCAATATTTAAGATAAAGTTATAGAAATTTTAAAATGTAAAGGGCTATTTTATATTTTTAATAACGTTATTTTTATCAGTTATTAACCTCAATAAAAGTTATTAAAAGGTAAAATAATACTTTAATGAAGACATCACAAATTAAAAGATAGAATGGTCGATAAATACCAAAACTGATTAAGGAAAGTCATTAACGATAATAAGGATAAATAAAATTCAGATCATTTCTGTCAAACTAACTTATACCCAGCACAAAAGAAAATATCTTAACCCTCTTAATATCATGGAGTTTCTAGTGACCCCAGCATAAGCTTGTTTTTTGGTAATACTGAAAGCTGAATGGTAAAAAATGTGAGAAAAATATACTTTTCCTGTCTCACTTATACAGGAAGTCCATTTTTTTAAATGTTTTATTGTTCAGGTTTAAACACTACAAAAAGACCCCCCATGGTATTAGAAGGGTTAAGAACAATTAAAGGTCTAGAATGTATTACACTTCAGATGCAGTTTTACAAAAAAGAAATACTCTTACTAAACGTTCAAACGAAACACAGTGATAATAAATAATATCAATATTTTGATTTAAAAATTCTTAACCGCTAAATGTACAAAAATTAAATACCCAAAATTACAACTTAAATTTGATAATTAGACTTTAAGAGCTCTTATTAAGCCACAGTTCCACTCTACAAAATACTACAATTAATTCTGTAAGTCAACAGCAACATTAATTTAAGGTCATAGATAATTTTGACCAAGGGAGTGAAATTCTTATTTTTATCAATCTATTTATGAAACAAGCACTGCTGCAGCAAGTGGATACATCGTGTTAAAATGTTACCCTGAGAGTAAGAATTTCATTTCATTTAAAAAAATTTCATATGCATCAAAATACATATTTGTGACCCAAAAGAAAATATTAAGCAAATTTAATTTTAGTAAAACCGTCAAGAAATCTGTCTGTCTTTTTCTGAAAAGCAAAGTGAAATGTGTCACTTTTAGTGTCAATTCATCGCTAATATCTTGATATTGCATATACTAAACTTTCCAAATATAAAACTAGACCAAATTTCTCTTGGATTACTTTTCAACATTTGAAAAGAAAGAAATACCAGTAAGAAAGAATATTTTATTTAGTTATGCTACTTTTACAATATAGTTAAACAGCTTTGAATATGGATGGACCACTGGGCTTTCAACATACATATTATTAGGCAGACATATTTTTGATTATCTATGTAAAAATGTGTTCTGCGAAGTGGCATCATCGCTAAGTTCATATGTAAACATTGCCATCAAAGGTGAAAACTTTCTCTACATTTCATCTAAATATATATTCTAATAAAACTTTATAAATTTTAATGAGATCTCTTCACAATTTGTTTCAAAGCCTATTCATCATCAAGCAATACGAGTGTAGTACAACAAAAAAACAATACATTTACTATGGGTCGAGGTGTTTTGCAAGCGATATTCTGATATATACTTTCAAAAATACAATTCTGGTTGAGTACCTAAACGTAGGCAACTGTCTTAAGCCGAGGGATGGGGTTGACAGTAACTCCACCAGAAAGTGAAAAAGCATCAAAAATAAAACTGTACAGATGAAGAAAAGACTACCTTGTTAACCGATGCAAGATTTCATCCAATGGAAATCTAAGGAAAGCAACAAGAGGGAAAATAATTTACCACTCTCTAAAATTTGTATTTTGAATGGATTCCAAGGGTCTAAGGTAGTGGTTCTCAACCAGGGTGACACGACGGTTAATGAGGGGTGACGCGAATATTTGATAAATTCACAGTGTATCATATTATGGCTTATAAACATAAATAAAACCAGGAGAATAAAAACAATTTTTTATATAAATGCCAGAATTTTATCTTTATGTGGTAGGGAAAGCCCAATTTATCTTGAAAGATGACTTGAGGGTAATGGAACTGTAAACAGGATGACGCATAACTGAATGAACTGAACATAAGGTGACGCAGACAAAAAAAGGTATAGAACCACTGGTCTAAGGTCAGGATTGCCACTCATGTCAAAGTTTTATGCTAGATGAGAAATCTTTCATTTTTTATAAAAACGATGAAATGACATGCAAGTTTGTCCTTGAAAACTATCTGAAACATGTAGGTGGATACAGTGATTTTGCTAGTTTCATCTAAGGCTCTAGTTTCTTAAATGATTGGAAAGGTTACCATATGGTGACCTGCTGGTGTATCACCACTGTGCATTTTGAGATAAATTGATTGAAAATGATACCTTAATATTATGCATATTTAAATCAATTTAATTTGATTTATATTATCCATTAAAGTTTTATCCCGACAAATTCATTAGTTGAGTTGCAACATTAATAAAGTACTAAGTGTACCCAATCAACCATTTACATGTTAAGCTTTTCACAGTAAATTTGGGAAAATCCAGAATTTTTTAAATTACTTTTGGGCCAACATTGAATAACCATCTTTAAGAAATACTGGGCTGTTTGTAGCATGAAATATTTCAATTCGCTGCATTTTAACATATCCTTAAACATGAAATTTCGATATTCTTGTTTTCTTAGTGAAAAATTAAAAACCTTTTTCTTAAAAATACTTTTAAACATCACAGAAAAAATCTACCATCAAGTTTACACATAAGATGAAATTACAAGTAATTATAAATCATTCTTGTAGAAATACAAAGTTTGGAAAAATAGACAAGAAGTTACTGGACGAGGACGATAATTAAGAGTAAGCAATTCTTATTTGGGTTCAAAGACATCAAAATTAAAGCTTAGAATCATGGTTTTGATGGGAAATCATGTAAAATAATTCAGATTAGTCAGAAAGTATGAAAATTCATGAGCCAAAATTAGAAAGTGGTACTAGGTTGCAACACCCTTCAAAGGTATATATTTTTTGTTTTAATACATAAAACCAGAAAGAAATTACAAGGACAAATTCAATATACGAGCATTTAATGAAAAATTACAGCCCAGTAATATCATTTTCTAAATTTACATATAAAAGATAAACAGTTATCGTTTAAAAATATACTACTTCACCTCAAATTGAACTTGAATGCAGGGAGAAATAAAAAATGTAATTGTTACAAACCATTTTAATACGAAACACTGTAGCCGTAATATGCAATATCATGCATGCAGTAAAAGATGTTAATTATGACACAGGAATAACTAAATGTGACACTGGTATTAACAACATAATTGCACATTTCAATGACACAATACCAGTCTCAATGTGATGACATAATTGGTCCAAAACTTGAAATTGCAAAAATTGACAACAATCATGAGAAAAGTGATAAAAAATACTTCAAAATAATATGAAAGGTACTTGTAAACAAAATCTACTGCAAAATATTACGAGATTGACAAAGCATGAGGTAAAATGCAAAAAATCAAATAAAATTGCCTGTAAGGCAAGTGAAACCATTAAATGTTAATAAAAAGAGTCACAGGACAATGATCACTGCCAATAATGTGTTTTCTAATGGAATTTTCACAGAGGTTGGGCAATAATCTCTTTGACAGGACAAAGTAGTCGAGACGCCTGTAAAAAAATAATGGTATATTAGTTTCTGAAAAAACCATCACAAATAAATCAATTCAGTACATTAAAGCACCTAACATTAAAAATCTTAACAAAACATTCCATAAGATGATCCATACACTGACAAGTCTCCGTTTTTAGCATGGTTTTTTAACGTGCTTATACTTACACTTTGGCCTCTGTGCACTTGCTTAAATTGAAAGTGTGACGAAACAGAGAACAAAAGAGCTGAAACAGTGTAGATTTTTGTACTGCTGCCATTTTTTCTTTTGATTTGATTTTTGAAAAATGTACAGGGGCCCATTAAAATATTTTTAATAACTCCGAGCATATAAAAAGTTAAGAAAGTGTACAGCGTATCACAAATGGGCACGTTTCGTGCAATGGATTATTTGAAAGAAATTATACATACTAGTAGCTATACCCGGCATAGCATACGCTGATCTAGCAGATCTTTCTGACTCTTGATAGAGAAACATATAATTGTCCATGACTAAAAACAGGCTTAGGTAGGTAAAGGCATTTTATAGTCGATCCGAAATCGGAAGACTCCTGGCCTCGGAAAAGGGGCGGAAACCAGTTAGCAGCAGGCAATAGGAGACTGTTTGTTTGGGAAGGTAGTGGGGAGGAAACCAGTCTCACTCCTGCTCTCGAAGAGATCGCATCGGACTGCGTTGCCGTTTCTACTGCCGTTTCCTTGCTGTGGATCAAAAAGAAGGATGGGAAGTATTTTATTTAGAAACTGCGTAGTATATCAGCTGAGCAATAGCTGGCAGCGTGCACCGATATCTGCTTTCCCCCACGAAAGCTGAGAGGGGCGATGGAAGGGGAAACGTTCGTGATTGGCTACTTGCTCTAAGTAGGCCAGGAGTCTTCCGATTTCGGATCGACTATATCAAATGTTTGGCCTTGTGACTTATTGTCATTGAAAAAGCCAATCGTATGGGGAATTGTTTTCATTTGAAACTGAATGGTAAATTTGTATTTGATGGAATGAGTGAGATTATTGGAATAAGTACCATGTCTGAGTTTGCTGCACCGATCACTTTTGCTTTGATTGTGTTTGTATTCGAGTAACAGTAAGTCCTCTCAATGGCATTAGGTTTTTAAGGAGCATGATAACAGCTTCAGTTCATGAGGAGACATTCCGGCTGTACCCATGTAATGTTTACACGGACCTCTTTCAATTAATTTATTAATAACTAGTGTAATTCCTGTTGAAATATCAACGAAAGAATTATAGATAGATTGATTATCAATATTTTCATTTAAAATAATTAATAGCACACTATTACATATGAAATATTTCATCATATATTACATTTCTAGTGAATATTCTGTTGTCGTTTAGTAAATGCCTTTGGTTTTTATTTTCGGCTATAAAATTCTGATATTCTTCTCCCACCTTGTTCTCGTTAATGCTGCATATAATTGTCGGTGTGCAAAGACAGGGAAATAATTATAAGTACACATATATAACATAGGGAAAATAATTAAATTTCGTGCAGTTAACATTGATTGTTTTAAAATTGTACTCTGTACTTACAAAGAAAGAAAGTTTACTCGAATCCTCAACAATGTTCTCCGTCGTTATGTAAATAAAACTCTTTAAAAGATTTAGATTAAAAACTAACTAATTAATCAATCAGGGGAATAATTTCTTTGAATACTATCTGAACAAAAACAAATCAATTTATTTCAACATTGTAAACTGTTCTCTTGACGATTGAATGGATCATTGTATTGGAGATCCTTACTGACAAAAAAAATAAACTAATTGTTTATCATAGAAGCCGTTACATAAACATAAGTGTTTATTATATATTCCTGTCGTTTTCGCCGAAAGAAAGGTGAGTTGTTGACGTACATGTGGCGCCGACCTATCGAGCAGAATGAGAACTACATTTCACTGTCGGCCATCTTGCGTACCTTACAGAACGTTTTTATTATAGAGAATAAATGTGAATCAATTAATGGTGCAAATGACACCCCCATAGAAAATATTCTATTAAAGACATTTTATTATATTCTTGCATTATTGATGCATCTCCCTCTCTCTCTCCATATCCCCTCTCTCTATCCCCACTCCCCTCTGTCTCTCCCCTTTCCTCTCTCTGCCTTCCACCTCTCTTTCCTCCTCTCTCTCTCCCTATCCCCTGTCTCTCCCCTTTCCCCTCTCTCCCTTCCACCTCTCTTTCCCCCTCTCTCCTTTTCCCATTATCCTCTATTATTATATTCCTGCATAACCCTTCTTCTCCCTTATTTCCCTCCTCCCTATCCTCCTCTCTCCTGCTTCCCTCTCCCCCCTATCTCCCTTTCACCTTTTTTCCTTCCCCTCCCTCTCTTCCCCCTCTCCTTTTCGTCTTACACCCTATTCATTTAAACTGCTTATAAAACACATTATTTTTATGCTAATAAGCTATATATATGTTCATACTATTAAAAGGCAAGAATCCCAGATAAAAGCATTGTAGCGTTTCCACGGTAGATAAAATTTCCCATTGTTATAAATTTTAAAATTTGTTTTTATGCAGTTAAAATCAAATATTTAAGCTAATTCGGTAAGAATTCGTACTCTGTTTTCAAAAATAATTATTTTCACTCTTTTTCCGTTTAATACTTCAAGTCTGGAGTTTATCTCATAATTTTAAGTAATTTTAAAATGCAATTAAAAAATGTCTTGCACAGATTTCAATGCTTTTCTTATGGGGTAAAAAATGGATACTTGGTAACGGTAATCAACAAAGCATACATACCTTAGCATTTTATGTATAAAGATATGTGTATGTAACGGAAATATCATTTTAATGTTCTTTACTTGGTCATAAAAATTACATTTTCATCCTATTTTAAAATATTGCATGCACACGAAAAGAAATTAAACACTTTTATGAGACTGTTTATGTTAGCAACAATGAAGAAGTAACTATGCAAAAAAAATTTCAAAGTTCAACTCGAATTAAGACATTGTTTGATTTTCTTGATAATGGCTACTCCAACGATAAGAATGTACAGGCAACGCTTGATTTATGCCAAAGAGACATTCTGAGGATTATGGCATAAATCGAAAGTAATTTTCCAGCAGTATTTGATCATGGACAGTAGCAGCTCTTACCATGGGGATAGTGGGATTCATCCCTCCCATAACTTTTTAAACCTCCGTAAAATCTTTCCATATGGTGATGTAATGTCAGTAGTTAATTTATTCCTGTATTTAATATTATTTCTTGTATACGTTTAATGCAAATAACGTGTCATAAATATCTCATGCAAGCGACCTTTTAAAACTTTTCTTTAGGTTGCACTGTCCTGTGAAAAAATTCGAAATAGTAATCTGGAGGTTCCAAAACTACGCTCGCGCACGTACACAAAATTACAACAAAATTTTGTGGCTATCCCCACCAGTTAAAAGATATAGGAACCGCCACTGGTCATATAAACTTAGAGTTTATCAAATACAGTAAAAATAAAGGAAAATTGCTGAATTAAACAAAAAAGTAAATATAGGCAAGACTCGTGAAAGTCACCACGCTAGGACGAGCCGGCCATAGCTGAAGTGGTAAGGCATTGGGGCTAGTAAGCCAAACGTCCGGGGTTCGAGTCCCCGTCGTGGAATTTTTCTTTTTTGATCTTTATCTTTTTTAATGCTGAAAAAATGTACAATTCCCATTATTAATTTATTACAACGGTAAAAATTTGAATTGTACTAGTTTTCTCGATTATAAGAATAAATATTTTTTTATCTTATATTTGCGATTCAGCAATTTTTAAAAATAAATTCTTACACTTTTTATTGCTACAAAATAATTTACATAATTATTTTGTATTATACATCAATACTTTATAAATTAATTATTCAGATTCTTCTTTGGAAAAAATCTGTCATGTGCGCCAGCAAAGTGGGGGATGAAAATTGTCATAAAAACAAACAAAGAACAAATGCATATAGATGACATGTTAATGCTTTACAAGAACGTTTATGCTACGTCTTCGAAATCAGGAAAATTACTTCGCAGTTGTTCAAAAAATTTCTTGACAATGTTTTAAAGCCATATGTCAAAAAGGAAAATTTTGTTTTGATCCTTGATTCTTGGGGAGGACAAACTGATTATTCCGTCTTCGATGCAAAATTCATCGATGACGATAATGTTAAGCCTTGTTTATGAAACGAAAGTGCAAACTGAAGAAGAACTGTCAGACCGCATCAACGATGCTGCAGCACAGATCAACATGGATGGCATTATGCCTCGCACAGCAACAAGTTCTCTTTTAAAGACAGCAAGAACCTGCCTAAGAGAAGATGGTGGCCACTTTGAGCAATTCTTGTAATGAGAAATTGCTTGAATAAACTTTGTAAAACAGCAAGCTTGCTGTTCTTATTTCCATCAACAATTTCAAATGTCCATTACTCCTTTATTATTGAGAATAGGCAAATTGATTACTCTTTATTTTCAACTTGCAACGACTTCCCCTAAACGTAGGTGAAGTATCGACCTCAGGTAGTGGGACACCCTGTATAATGCAGACCATACTTCTCTAGCACTATATTCCATAAAAGATGCTAACAAAATTGCACCAACAGCAGTGAAAGATAGCCTAAGGGTGCGTGTACAGTGCGCGCTTCCCGGAGCGACCACGAGCGTTGCGATCTCAGGCGATCAAAACAAACGCTGCATATTATGCGGGTCCGTGTCTACTGCATGCTTTCACCGGCAATCTCGAGCGGCGCGACCTGCAGCGTTTTCGAGCGTCTGTTTGGTCGACCAAACGAGTTTGGTTTTGGTAGCGTAGTCGCTTGAAGTCGCCTAGTTGCAATCCACAGCAATCTGCTGCCATCTTCGCCATGAATGCTGAAATTCTTATTCAAGCTGTACGAAACCGTGTTCCATTATGGGATCAGAAGGATAAAAATTACCATAACCGGGATGAGACTCAGAAGTTATGGAAAGAAATCGCAGACGAAATGGGAGTCAATGGTGAGTACTCGGAAATAATTAATTGTTCAATTTACTGTGTGTTCTTAGTTAATAATTGAGCCTTTAGTGCACATTTCCTTTTTTGATCATATGGCATATGCGATAGTAAGGTAACATATATCTTTCGTGTTTATTTTTAAAGTACAAAATTGCCCGTTTGTAATTGCATTTGCGCTGCAACACAAACACGTGTATATATATTTATATATATATATATATATATATATATATATATATATATATATATATATATATATATATATATATATATATATATATATATATATATATATATACACTCCCCTACTCCTATACTATGTACAGTAGTAGCAATTAATGTTTTATCAAATATATAAATGATATATAAAAGTATTTTAATGCCATATATAAGAATACAGGATTGGTAAGCGAAGCTTTTGCATTTCCACATATTCTACGATTTCCAGATTTCTCTATTGTGGTGAAGCAGGCTATTTCCAAAATATCAGTATTTTTTTGGGTGGTCTTAAGACGGTTTTGTTTTACCACATTACTATAGTAGTATATGTAACTGCATTGATAATATAATATACAAATGCCACTGAGCTAAATGCTTTCCTTAAATCTAGAATGATAGAAATTAACATAATTCCCTTCAAACAGTTCATTCATGTCATTAAAGCATATTTCATTTAGCTTCAACTTCTTTATTATTTGTAAAGAATTATTCATATTAGGATAAAGTAATCCCTGAATTTGAAAATTTTCATGTGTAGAAATAATATAATGTACCTAATTAACTAATTGAAGTAAGCAAAATCAAATCTTTCAGATGCATAATTTAGAGCATGATATACAAAATGATATCTTCAATTTGCTGTTGGTAATTTGTAAGAATCAACAAGTGGTTTTCTGAAACAATATTTATTTCTGCACTTTTATGTGAAGTTAAGAAAATTCCCTGAACAGTTACTCAGTGTTTTGAAACTGTGAAGGAATAGCTCCCCAGGAACTATTAAAATATGCTTTAAATGATTCTCTCACTGCTACTGCTTGTTTGGTAGATCTATTAAATTTTCTTGTTATGTTACTTTGAGGGGCTACAACAATATCCCCATCTTCTTCAGGTTGCAGCAACAGTCCTGTGGACATACCTTCTCTGTCAATAATAATGTTATGCAGTAAACACACACACTTCACAATAGCTTCTGCAATTTCTATTTTTGTCTCTATTGCCTTATTCAGAATACGCCATTTTGCAGCTAAAATGCCAAAGGCACACTCAACCACTCTTCTTGCTCGAGAGAGCCTGTAATTAAATATTCTTTCTCTTTCCTGTAAATTTCTTCTTGGGTAGGGTTTGAGCATATACTCTCTCAAAGGATATGCCTCATCTGCTACGATCACATAAGGAAGTGGGGTTTCTGACCCTGGAATTTGTTTTGGGGCAGGAACATTGAAAGTTCCATTTTCCAAATGTTTATTTAGCTCGGATGCTTGGAATATTCCACCATCACTTTGTTTTCCATAAGCTCCAACATCAATACTAATAAACTTGTATTGAGCATCAACTAGAGCTTGCAAAACAATGGAAAAGTATTGTTTATAATTGTAGAACATACTCCCAGATGCAGGAGGACACTTGCAACGAATGTGTTTTCCATCAAGTGCCCCAAAACAATTTGGGAAGTTCCACAGTTCAAAATACTTGTTGGCAATTCTGACTAAATCCTCCTCTTTTGGTCTGGGCATATGTTTAATTACCAGGGTATTCCAAATGGCTTCACATACATCTCTAACAATTCTGGCGACAGTGCAATAGCCCATTCTGAAGCTGAATGCTAGGGACCTACATGAGGATCCAGTTGACAAGAATCTGTAATGTAAGAAAAAGAAACAAACTCACTCATTTTCTTCAATTCATGTCTGAATGATAACAGGTGTAAATGATGATTGTGATGTAAGTTCCATTGTGAATGGTAATAGGGAAAGACTGAATCTGAGGATCAGGAGGAAAGATGCATGAGGCTCAATGCACCCAATATAAATCTTAATTTGTAAACATGTTTGTTTGAACCATGACTTAGTTTTAGAAACATATTAACATGGTAATATCATTTCCTATATTCCTTTTTCAGTTGATGCTGTCAGGAAAAGGTGGAAGGGGTTGAAGGATGTTTTCCGCAAGGAAATAAAGAAGGTTGCCCCAGGAAAATCTGGTTCTGCTGGGACCACTTCATCTAGGTGGACTTTTTTTGAATCTATGCTTTTCCTGTCAGACCAGATGAAATCAAGAGAAATGAGCGGAAATCTTTCCCTCAAACAAGTGTCTGAGCAGAATCTTGAGATTCTTTCCATAGAAGCAGGTCCCTCAAGCAGAAATGCTTCTGTAGAAGAGGAAGATGAACAAGAGAGTTGCTCAATTGTAACTGCAGAAGGTGGGATACAAGAGCAAAGAATTACCATACCTCAGAGGCAGAGTAAGAAATTCCGGGGCCAGAAGGAAAGCGATCCAACTGAAAAACTGATTAGACTAGAGGAGAAGAAATTGGAACTTTTACAAAGTAACAGTTCGCTGCAAAGGGATGATGACTACAATTTTTTGTTAAGTTTTCTTCCCCATCTCAGAAACTTGCCTCTTAAAAAGAAAATGGCATTTAGAATAAAAATGCAAGAGTTGATGTATAATACAATGTTCAACGATGAGGGTGATGACACTAATACTGAATAGAATGTGTTTCTGTGTATTATATATATGTGTGTGTGTACATCTAAGTAAATGATAGTGTTTAAGAATGGATGAGAATGTGTGTGTATATAGAAGAATAGAAATTGTTAAAAAAATTACTTTGTTTAGTGTGTGATATTTGATCATATGTATGATATGTGTGTTAGTGGTGTAGCAAGGTGAAGCTGGACCCTGGTTCGAGAATTTGTTAGGGGCCTTCCCTCTCCTTCGGTATATATTTTTTTGTTATTTTATTCTTTAATGAGAAATTTTTAATAAGTTCATTGTTAATTCGAATTTCATAAATAAAAATATATTGCAAACATTTAATATTCATCTTACAAATGAAAGAAGTTTCGTGATCTCGGATTCTTTTCACTGTATTTATCAGTTCTTGTGGTTTAAAATGACAAAGAGTAAAATTTTGTACATGTCGACCACTGGCCTTCAGGCCCCCTCGAGCTCTGGGCCCTGGATCGACTGATCCATCGGATCCATGGTCCCTACGCCACAGAGGTGTGTGTATATACAGGGGAATATTAAAACCATGATAAAAAATTTGTTTTGCTGTACAAATTTCACTGTAGTTTACTTTTAATTATATTAAATTACATTTCTAAAATTAGAATTCATTTACTATTTCATCTAAATAATTGTAATCGAGTCCTATTAAAATTTTCAGTACTTTTAGTTACCTTTTTATATAAATGTGTGAAAGTATGTAATCAATGCAAATCAACATAAAATCGAGAAAAATCTGTTAAAGAAATTTCAGTATTCATGGTCTTACCTTAAGGTTACTGCTAATTTCTCTTCAGGCTGAATAGATTTTCTGAAATTAGTGGATGGTTTTCTTACAAGATGCGTAATTGCAGAAAGAATGTAATCAAAAGTAGCCAGACCCATACGAAAGTATTCGTAAAAACGGTCCTCGTCTTCTCTTAATTCACGGTATAGATGATGAAACTCTCCATGTTTCATGCGTGATTTGTTCAGAGAATGCACACCATTCCTCTGATGCTTCCGCTGCAAAACTCTCAATTTAAGCAAACTGTTTTCTTGAAGGATCATAGTCTCCGCAACCGACGCCGCCATTTTCAATGTGCTTAATCGCCGAAAACGCTACTGCTGCTGGTAGTACAGTGGTGGACATAAAAACTGCACACCCTTGCGAGCGCTCCACCGAAATTTCAGTGAACTACTAGTCTCCAACGAGCTGTCACGCGATATGGCAACAGAGATGGTAGAGGAGGGCGTGAAGGGTCTTCTTCCTCTCTCTCCCCCCCTTAGAGAACGGTTTACGGTTCTCTCCTAGCTCTAAAGGATCGGATATTTTCCCTCAAGATAATGGTTTTGAATTCAGTAGCGCTTACTTTCCCCATTGCGGTAACACGTGAATGAGTGTCAGATATAATTCTTTTCATTTCAAAATTAGTTAGAATCGAGACGAACTCAGGAGTTTAACATACGGACGTCAAAAAGAACGATGTTTATTTTTCCATTCAAGGGAGTGTTTATATGGGGCGAGAAACTTCGTGATTAGTCGTTCGAGAATTCACGACCGCTTTCTCGATTCGTGTAAACGCGGCTATAAGAATCGAAAAGAATACACATTCTAACGCCTTAACAATGAAAAATTGATATTTACCACTACTACTTAATGCATTATTTCGTTGCTTCGACGCCAAATACATATCTGTTTTTGAAAGCTATTAGTTGAATTTGAACAATATCTTTATGCTATTTTACAAAGCATTTATTTATAGTTTTTCTATACACGAAAGAGCTTTTGAGGATTCTTCTCAGTTATATGTCGGGATTACAATCACTCAGATAGGCAAAATGAAAGAATAAGTTTACAATAGCGCAATAGGAATCTTTTTTGGAAGGCTAGGCAGGCGTGGGTTAGGATAAAGGGGCGGAGACGGGTATGGGAGCCGGTGGGAGATGCCGACAAGAGTTCGTAGATGGGTAGAAAGGTTGCAGGTAGCAAGCAATGGGGGGTGAGTGGCGAAAAGTGTACTCATGGATAATGGAAGCAATATTTCTTGGAGGAACATAGAGTTATCTCAAGTTTTTCTCAAGGTGGCTCTTATTTACAACATGCAGGGCTTCCACAGAAAAGGAGGTTCTTGTGGTTTTGCTCCAACGACGTTATTGTCCACAGATCAAATGGAGTTCTTTTTAAAAAAAGTTTAGTTAGGTTGTTATAATTTCATTTAAAATATAAAATGAAGTAAATATTCAAGGTTTTGATCGTTCAACGACACAAAAGCAATACAACTTCCCTACGCGGATGGAGTTTTTTTTGCGTATCGTCTCATGAGTAAATATTGGAAGGTTAGGAACAAACAAGTCCAAACACTTGAGATGTGGATTTCCTTCTTCCTTTCGAATGGTGAAATCTTTCATTCGCAACAAAATTTCACCATTCGGAATTCCTTGAAGTGGATGAGGGAAAAGGACCGAACTTGAACCTAAATGGCAAACACTCAGTAGTCATTGAACTATAGCTATCAGTTTGTCGGCGTATTCTTTCCGCCGACTTTTGCGAGTTTTTGCAGCGTTGGCGTAACTTACACGTTTGCTTGGTCGCATAAATACGCGTATACTTCGTAGAATTACGAAAATAAACGTAGATGCAATCATATTGCAGAGAATTTACTATCGATACTCACAATTTATATAACCTGATCAGAAATCCTCGTGTAAGACGCGCACCCCCTTTTTTCCCCGGCGTTTCGGGAAAAATGTGCGCGGGGTACACGAGTAAATACGGTAATTCCTATTTAAGAATGCTAGTAATTTTATCGTTTAAAAAAATGTTTCGTTTATTAAAGTTATTTACTTAACTTTTGGTTACACATAATTCATAAACTTAAATTTAATAGTTTCTCACTTAATTCCTGAAATGTTACGTTTTTCGTAGTTTTCTATACTTTGTTATTTTTTAAAATTGCTTATCTAAGTGCTAGGCATCCCGTCATATAACTGACCAAAATCCTCCTCCTATGTAAATGAATAAAGATATTGTTCAAATTCAACTTATAGCATTCATAAACAGATATTGGGCGTCGAAGCAATGAAATAATACGTGAAGTAGTCGCAACTAAACATTTCTCATTGTTAAGGCGTTGAAATGTGTATTCCTTTCGATTCCTAATAAATATTTATGCTAACTCGGAATTTAATTAATTTAATCTTGAATGGAAAAATAAACATCGTTCTTTTTGACGTCCGTATGTTAAACTCCTGAGTTCATGTCTCGATTCTAACTAATTTTGAAATGAAAAGAATTATATCTGACACTCATTCACGTGTTACCGCAATGGGGAAAGTAAGCGCTACTGAATTCAAAACCATTATCTTGAGGGAAAATATCCGATCCTTTAGAGCTAGGAGAGAACCGTAAACCGTTCTCTAAGGGGGGGAGAGAGAGGAAGAAGACCCTTCACGCCCTCCTCTACCATCTCTGTTGCCATATCGCGTGACAGCTCGTTGGAGACTAGTAGTTCACTGAAATTTCGGTGGAGCGCTCGCAAGGGTGTGCAGTTTTTATGTCCACCACTGTACCTACTGGACACACGTTCGCTAGCGATCGTGTTGTTGTTGGTCGCTTTCACTCGGTCGACATAGCAACTGATAGCATCGCTCGAAGTCGCAGGCAGTGTACACGCACCCTAACACTACTTGCATGTGTGAATTATTTCATCGAGGCAAAGCTTTATTACTGGACACAAAATTGTGTTTATAAAATTTAAGAAACCTATCTCAGAAAAGCAAAAATATATATAAAGCAACCAATATGACATTTTCAAAAACCTACCCAAAGTTGCACAATAAAACATTATGCTATACCCGTTTTCTACTCTTATGAAGCTTGACCTTGATAATCCTAGTTGTATGCTTCCTGCTGCAGCCAATGAAAGCTCGAGAGACTGTCGATGGGGAAGGGAGAAAGTCAGTCGGTCTCTCGCCTTCACATCGCTCCGAGCTCGACTGTGTTGCCAGATCTACCACGTTTACGCCTTAGCGTTCGCATGCGACTTTCTTCAAGAGCAGATATCGGGCAAGAGCGTACCACTTTCCTGCAACTCTCGAAAACTTCAAATGGTGGTGGAAGGGCAAAACACCCTGATTGGCTATTAGCTGCGCCACGGTCAAGCTTCATAAGAGTAGAAAACGGGTATAGCAATAATGAAATTACTAGTAGCTCCACCTTCGACAGCGAGAAGTAAATTAAAATCCAAACCCTTGCTGGTACTTCATAAGTGGAGAGAAAGAATGTTTTGATAAATCAATAAAACATTTATCCTATATTTTCATGCATTGTTTTGTTCACTCCTATGGGCTTTTTTTTAATAATCTTTGGTTAGGCTAGGTTTATGATAAAAAACCAGAAAAATCCAAAAAATGACAACCTGCAAGTCTCAAGATTGCCAGATTCAGGACTTCATACTGTACTTACAATATAGGAACTAGATCAGGAGTTCCTAACCTGGTGCTTGCAAGCACCGCAGTGTTCTTCTATGGTGCTTAGTATCCCATTTCTTAGAACGAATAATTTAATTTGCTTGGATCATTTCTTTCTAAGCGTATCCAACATCATTTACAGTAATTTTGATGTTGGTTTGATTTTATCGATAATCATTCCAATTTATCACAAATACAGTGGTGCTCCCTTGATATTCTAGGATACAACTTGGTGTTCAACACATTAAAAAGGTCAGAAACCCATGAACTAGACTTTTTACTTTAAAAAATTACACCAGAGAAAATTAAGAAAGACTTGTCACACTATATACAAGTCTGATTTCCATACACTTTAACTGGAAACATTGATGCATTAAAATTAAATCATGTTGTATTACTGAAAACAACATGATAATTGAAACAATTAAAGCAGAAATACTGCATTTAATCGATTGTAAGCCGATATCGATTGTAAGCTGACCCCTACTTTTCACGAGGAAAATTCCATGTTGGGTGTACAGACATCCTGGTTTTCTGGGATTTGTGGTGGTAAAAATACCGAAAAGTATTAATTCCCTGGTGTTTTCAATTCGTAATTAAATAAACAAGTTAGGAAAGTGTACAACGTATCACAAATGGGCGCGTTTCGTGCAATGGAATATTAGAAAGCAATTATATACCTGTACATAAGGGAAATAGTGTTTTAAAGTCCTTTTCTTCATCATAAATAATCCATTTTCTTCCTATTTAATAGTATTACATGCACACATAAGGAAATTAAACATTTGTTTTGGAGATTGTTTATGTTAGCAACAATGAAGTAACCATGCAAGAAATTTACTAAGTTCAACTCGAATTAAGACATTCTCATATGATTTTATCGATAACGGCAACTCCTACAATAAAAATGTATAGGAAAGGAAATACTCTACTTTATCAGTTCTACAACTTTTATTTGAAAAATATTTTGATATGAGCAATACTTTAAGAGATATGACAAAAATTTAATTTTTTGTCACCAGTAAAGTGGTACCCCTGATTGGCATACGTGATTCATTTTTGCGATTTTCTTATTATATTTTATTGAAAGTCCTTAATATCAAATTTCATAAAAATCCGTTCAGTAGAAGCCGAGAACGAACATGCGGACGGACAGATGGACCGACCAACGATAATAGGCGCTCACGCTGTAAGCAAAACGCGCCTAAAAAGATATCGACTAAAATCACGACAACACAAATCACGTTATATATATATATATGCATTCAATACAATTTTTACTAAAATGTAATACTGCCTGGTTATGTCCCAGATATTTAATCTTGCAACAAATATATCCCGGTTTCTCTCTTTGTCTTCTTCAACGTCTCACATTCGACTCATCAATCCTATAGTGCCATTGTGCAGCAAGATTTGATGCTTCTTCCACATATGCTATCACTTTTCTCTTAAAGTCCGCTGACAAATGTGTTCGTTCCATTAGGGGATTTTTAAAAAAAACTGAAAAACTCACCAAAATAATGACAAAAATTTACGCTTGCAAAGGCACAAGGAAATGACGGTTGGCTCGGGAGTGACTTTATCAAAACATTTACTTCAATTTTTAAGACACGATTCTAAGCTGAGCGGCAATTTTTAAGGGGGTAAAAAAGTAAAAAAAGGTTGGCTTACAATCGATTAAATACAGTATCTTCCAAATTCTGAATGTATAACATAATGATAAACTTTTATCTTCTGAATTTAAAGATTCCATAGAAGACTTCTTATGTTATCCTGCATGAAAATTGTTAAACTACGTGTAAAAACCTCCATAAAATGTATAAGAAAACTGAAAACAAAATATTGTCATGATACTTACCATCCAACATTTCTTTCACGAGAATTTTTCATATTAGTCCAAAAAGTATAAGCATCTGTTTTATCTGGATAGAGGTGTCGGAAAGAATCAACAAATCCTTGTTCCAACAGCTTTGTAAATCCATCCCTTTCTTCTTGGGTGAAGCCTGCAGTTTTTGTATTTGTCTTCGGATTTGCCAGATCTGAGATATTTGAAACAAAATTATAGGTTACAAAAATATTCTACTAAATTTTTAAGATAGTCATAAAAAAATTTTATCTGATTTTGGCATTTAATTAGAAGGTTTCTAATTCATGGCATCAGATATTAGCAACATAATATGCATAAATTTATTTGTATAAAAAATTTCTATAACAGAACTTTTACAATTGCCACAATAATAATTGAAGTTTCAGTGATTTATGGTCATCCTCAGGTGAATAAATTGTAACATCAAGGCTTTATATAGAAAACAAAAGGAGGGAGAAAAAATTAAACATTTAATAGCTGCACATGAAAAAGTTAAATTTAACCTTTAAATTTCTCGACTTGCCAAGTTAATACAGTATTTACTCATGTACCACACAGCTTTTTCCCCAAAATGTCAGTAAAAAAAAGGGACCGCACATCATACATGAAGATTTCTGAACAGGTTATACAAATTGGCAGTCTCAATAGTAAATTTACTGCAACACACTTGCATCTAATTGTAAGTTTATACTCATACAAGACAGAATTCTACCAAGTACCGTATTTTCCCATCGATAACGCGCACCTTATAGATACCACGCACCTTGAAAATTTTCATGATCGTGAAAATGTATAGATAACGCGCACCTAATAGATACCGCGCACCCTATGCAATTTGTCATACTCACTGTGATATGTAGGTGGCGCACAATGAAACAGACAAATGAATAACGGAATACGAATAAAAAGACCAAAGATTGTTGTTTCCGGTTTCTGAACACGTGAAATATTCAAACTATCTTGAGACATCCTAAGATTCGTTCCCGTAAAAGTTACGTAGCCATGGAGAATAAAAAAACTTCGAAGAAGATCCTACACGGCGAAGTTTAAGTTAGAAGCCGTTAATCTCGCCAAAGAGAAAGGAAATCGGGAGGCAGCCAGGATTTTAAGCGTTGGAGAGTCTAGTGTACGTGAATGGAGGAAAGAAGAAGCAGTTCTGAAATGTCTGCACCAGAAGAAACGTGCAATGCGGTACAGGAGATGCTTCTGGCCAGAGCTCGAAAAAAGACTTCTCGAGTGGGTTCTTCTGGAGAGATCTAAAGGGCATAGGATGTCTACAACAAGTATTTTGTTGAAGGCAAAAGTGCTTGCAGAAGAGGAGAAAATTGACAATTTTAAAGCTTATCCGTCATGGGCTTTTCGATTTATGAAAAGAAATAAACTCGCAGTTCGTTCATCAACAAGCATTGGGCAAATACTGCCCGATGACTGGGCAGCGAAAGTGGAAAAATTTAGAATTTTTGTGAAAGAGAATTTGCATGGTGTGGATCCTGTGCATGTTGGTAATATGGACGAAGTGCCTGTTAGTTTCGATCTTCCTGGATCAAGAACTGTAAATTTGAAAGGGGCAAAGGAAGTGTCCGTCACCACTACAGGGCATGAAAAATCAAACTTCACTGTGGTGTTAAGTGTTACCTCTGATGGTTCCAAGCTGCCACCAATGGTGATATTTAAAAGAAAAACATTGCCAAAAGGAAACTTTCCTAAAGACATTTTTGTTGCGGCGAATGAGAAGGGATGGGTTAATGAAGACATGATGAGAACGTGGCTTGAAAATGTGTGGAAGAAAAGGAAGCAATCATTTTTCAATCCAAAATCTTTACTGATAATGGACTCTTGTCGTGCGCACACTACTGCTGATGTGAAACAGTTAGTAAGCAAATACTCAAAATTAGCAATTATTCCCGGTGGATTGACAAAAAAAATTCAGCCACTTGATTTGACCGTAAACAAGTCTTTCAAGTCGAAGTTGCGTTCTAGGTGGGAGAAGTGGATGATGAGTGGGATTAAAGACTATAGCAAATCGGGAAAAATTAAAAGGGTTTCATACGAAGAAATGTGTTGTTGGATTGTTGAGAGTTGGAAGGAGGTAACGGCAATCTGCGTAAGAAATGGGTTTTTGAAAGCTTTAGGCGAATTACGGGATGATACAATGCCAGAATCGGAAGACGACGAAGAATCGTCTTCAGAAAATGATCTCTGTGATGTACCTTCTGAAATTATGAATGTTATTGATTCTTTTTATGTAGATTCTGAAGATGAATTTCTTGGCTTTGAATGATGTGATATTTTGAGTTATGTGTGCAATAAATGTTGTTTAACATTTCGTGGTTAATTTTGTTATTTTACCCTGTTTCCTTTATATTAAATGAACATTGCAAATTGTAATTGAAAGGTTAGATGACAGGAAAAAGTAAATATGTAAGTTGAAATTAATGTAAAAGAGCCGTTTGGTAAATATTTGCAGACTTCAGCATGGTTCCCAATTTTCCCACCTAACTTACGGCATTTCCGACGTGTTAACTTTGTCCACAGGTGTCTATAGAAGGGGGAGGAGGAAAAATATTGACATTTTCACTGTTTTTCGCTAATTTTTCCACTTTAGAAGTTACTATTTTTCGAGTTTATCACGGAGGCCGCCATCTTGGATGAGCGCCGATTCTCTTTGTAAAATTAAAATTTTTGTATGCTGTGTTTTCTTTAGTTTTTAAATAAAATGTTAATGGTAAAGTAATTTAACATATAGTTAACAATTCCATGTAGCTGTTTTATTGACAATTTGATTGAACATGGTTTCAGGGTGGTTTGAAAATAGCTTCCAGTTGTGTTATTTGCGGTAATTGTACCTATTTTCTTGTTTTCATTGTATAATGCGCACCCTTGTTTTTCTTCATCAACTGAACTTTTTTGTATAGATAACGCGCGCGGTATCTATGGGAAAATACGGTATATGCATATTTATACAATTAAGCAAATGTTTAGGGTTTAAATGTGTGGTTTATACTGACATGGTGCATCTTCAAGATCATCATGGACATTTTTATGATTATAACAACATATTTTTAATATTAAAACAGTACCTATTAAATGATTTTTAAGTTTACGACTGTAACTCAAAAAAAGTAGTTCTGTCATTAAACATTTACCATCAATTTCTACCTATAATTTTTCTGGAATAAGTTAGAGTGTGGTATTGGTGTTTGCCAAATTCATCGTGAGCCACTGTCACTCCATTAGAATAAAAGTGGCGACCACCAAGGAGATTTCTGCTAGCATCAGCAATATTTTGTCACGCAGGTAGGAGGAGAAGATGCTCAACTTGGACTGACCATGTTTCAGGGAGGGGGAATCAGTGAAGATTCCAACCTTTTTTTAAATCCCAGATGTCAACTTATTCCAGCATTTATTTCTCTCCGAACTGACCCAAAAATAAGGGTGCATGTAGTCAGGGCCGGATTAAGCTGTACGCAAAACACGCAGGTGCATGAGGCCCAGAGGACAAGAGGGCCCACTGCGGGCCGAACGTGTCTCATCTCGCCCTTTCAAAGTGCTGCCACACAGATCACAAACCTTACAATAACTGTTACTTGTTACAAATTTACGATTTGAGTGGAACCTTAAATGCGTTGCGCTTGGGGCCCATAGTTCTCTTAATCGTGGACAGAATTGCTAAATTATACTCCTGACTCCCATACCATAATTTTTCCTGTTCATCGAGCTGTTCTTTCTTCTATTTTCCTCAAATCGTTGAAATACTGCAAAGCATCAGCTTCTTTGAAATATTATATTAAATGAGTGTGCAACCTTTATTTACACATTAAAAATTCCGGTTCACGGTGGGCCGAATAACGGGTTTCAACAGAGCTTATTACCAATTTTTTTAAACGTTTAAACATCACCAGAAAGGTTTGATAACCATAATTTTTATTTAAATGAATATAAAATTTGCCAGTACTAAATTAGGTTGATTTTTAAATCGAATGCACGCTTTTCGGATCAAGCTCGACAAAATTCACTCGAGGAAAGAAAATGGAAATAACGTAAGTCGGAAAAATATAAATCGCTCCGATAGAATCCGCAAAACACGAGGGAAAATTTTGCAAAATTGACAACGGCAGTCCACCCATCCAAGTACTATCCGGGCCCTACGATGCTTAACTTCGGTGATCGGACGAGAACCGGTGTTTTCATCATGGTATGGCCGTTGTCGGAGCAGATATCCCTGAGAATAGGATTTCTTCTAGCTTACTTGTTTACAGGGCCAGATTAGGCGGTATGCAAAACACGCAAGGACAAGGGGGCCCAAAGTGGGCTGACTCTACCCAGTCTTGCCGAAACCCTTTCCAAGTGTTGCCGCCCAGATAAAAAATCTTGCAAAATGTTACTATTTAAAAAATTGACGATTTCGGTGGGGCCTTAAACGTGCTGTGCATGGGGCCCATGGGTTTCTTAATCCGGCCCTGCATGTAGTACACGAGGGCACGGGTTACAAGAGTACATGCTGTAATTATGACATTTCTTATACGAAGTTAACCAACACCCCAAAAATTATAAAAACAATACTTCCACTCTAAATTTTTAAATATAATCTCAATTAAAAAATGCTCACCAATAGGTTGATGAGAAACATTCAAATCACCACATAAAATTACAGGTTTCTTTACATCCAGTTTCTTCAAATAATTCCTAAATTCTGTATCCCACTTCATTCTTTTAGGCAGAGTCACTAAGCCACGGCCAGAATTGGGAACATCTAAAAAATCACAAAATAAGAATATGCAACCATTTAAAATGCAAGAAATACAAACATTCCAATTTTCAATTCAAAATTTAATGTCTAACTACCAATTTGTATTACAATATGATAAAGAAGTTGTGTAAGTGGCAATTAAGACTAATTTTAATGACGACGAAACAATTCATAGTTGATTATTATGAGAAATTAGATCAAAGTATGATACAGATAGTTTTTCCCATGAAAATAATTTAACAATTATAGATTTAGTTATAAAATGCTTAACAAATATTCATGCAATATGCTGTCAAGTGCTCCACTATTAGAACTAAAGAAAGCATAAAATTTACAAATACTCACATGCATTGACCACATAAAACTTCTCATACTCAGCTGTTATCATTCTGCCTTCCGAGTCAAATTCAGTGTTGCCTATACCATATGTAACTTCTATAGGTTTTACTTTGGAGTAGAGGCCTGTTCCATAGTGACCATCCTTATCACCTAAAAATCAACATGGACTTCATTTTTATGATTAAAGATTAAGGACATGTTCACATCTAACCAATCCACATGAGCATATTAAAACTGTTTAAAAAACACCTTGGTAGAGCAAAACTCTTATAATACATGTGCATATTCACTGGAATGCTGATAAACCAGGCAAGAGGACATTCTGAACTAGAATTACCTTGAAAATATCCAACTTCCCTTCCCAGTTCGAAATTTTCTAGCCCTAATTTATTCATAAGCTCATAAAAAGTACTCTAATACCAAAGTTAATCTCATTTGTATGTTAGTTTTTTATATAAAATTATTAATTTTTCTACAGTCTTAACTTGGGAAAATTTAGCATGCAATCTTTTATAAATGGATGAATTGTACAACAATCAACTAAAATTTTATGAATTTTGCCTTAAAATTTCATTAATCATTAAAAATATTTCCAGGATTTTAGGAGTTTATTTCAGATAGAAAGTATGTTTTCAGCGCATCATACTGCTTTAGAATACTGTCCACTGCATTGATTTTGTTTTTGAGTTAGAGAGGATTGCTTGATATTCTATGCCAAAAATATGACAAAAATGAAATGTGAAAAACAGTGGTGCTACAGTTTTCTATGCAGCATCAGTTTGGCCATCTTACTGTATGAAGTTGCTGCCATCTCAACTCATTCGCTTTCATTATTGATGTCTCTCTAAGACAATTTGGAGCTTACTGAACGTAATACTTATCCAAGCGTTTTAAAATTTAAAAAATCCAAGGAATTTGGCTGTACATTGTGATAACTGATACTCATATTTCTGAAGAAAATAATAATAAAAAATTGTGGAACTAAGTTATTTTCTTCGGAAATACATTTTAAAATTAATTGGCGATAATTTAATGCTTTAATGTATTTATTTAAGGTACTCTACGTAATACCTAACATGACAATATAATTTTGTTCTTATAACCACCAAAAACAAGGGTGCGCATTATACATGGAGTATGAGGAAAAGTTGGGAATTTTTGGCAAAAAGTACGGGTGCACATTATACACGAGTATATATGATATTTTCTTATTAAGCGCTAAATTTACTTAAAATTGACCTTAGCTCTAGAAAGTTTAAAAACAAAGGTCAGCAAAGGACTTAGATGCAAAATGGAAGTAATCAATTGTAAACACAAATGAAAGAGCAGGTATAAATCTATAAAAGCAGGCACATGCTGGCCACAAAGAATTTTTGAAAAGCATAAGATGAATTCTACCTTGACCGTGAGAAATAACTAATTTTGAAATGGGAGAAAGCCTGCCTTGGTGATTCAGTGGTAGAATATCTAACTGTTAAGAGAGAGTGACCCTGGTATTGATTCCCAGTCAAGGCAGAATTTTTCTCCTGCTTTCCCAGATCCACTGTAAGGCAAATCAGTTTCAATACCTGAGCTCCAATAAGAATGATAACCATCAAACTTGGTCTCTGAAGGAAGTTTCTTTTCAGGACATTTGATCTCTTGAATGCATAATATGTCAGGTTTTTCAGTTGTAAGGTACTCTAATCCATTCTTCTACATTAATAATAAGAAAGAGAAAATCATTCAACAAATGATGAATACCAGTTGATATATTACAAATTCAAAAAAATTGAAATTTAAACGAAAATTTGTGCCTGAGACTAGTTATTTAGAATTGAAATAACACACTTCCTTCTTATATAATCCCAATAAAATAGGGTTACTATATGTTACTAACATTATGAAGAAACCACTTAAAAAACTAAATTTAACGTTTCAAAGAGAATCAAGCAACAAAAATATACCAGAGGCACCAAAATTTTTAAAAAAAGTGCATTTATACTTGAAAAGGATAGTTAAGATCTTACCCTGATCAATGATCTGAGTCCAGCAACATTCCAAGTAGAAATTTTAAGGTTCCAACGTTTTCCATCTGGCGTTTTCTTATCACATGAAAAATCCATCGTTGAGGGATCATTGTCTTCCTTTGCCTTTTTAGGAGTAGCTTTGTCAAATTTTTCTCCTTTCCGTTTGGCAGCTGGTTTACTCTCTTCCTTTTCATCATCATCATCCTCTTCCTCATCTTCTTCCTCAACCATACCATTCTCATTGTCAACAGACTTGTTTTTATCCTTCCTACCATTGGCTCGTTTTGAGTCAGCTTCCTTAGTTTCAACTTCTTCGTCAGAATCATCCTCTTCATCGCCTTCTGATTCGGCTTCCTCACTCTTCTGTTTTCGCTCCTTCTTATCCTCTTTGTCTTCACTCTTTGCTTTAGCTTTGCTCTTAGGTGATGGAGTGTCAGACTCTTCATCTTCATCTTCTTCTTCATCTTCTTCTTCTTCGATGTGCTCCTGAGCCTTTGGACGACCACGGGTTGCCCTCTCAGCACGACGAGTCGGTGTTGCTGACGATGCCTTTCGGTCCTTTCCCGAACCCTTTGATTTTCCACTCTTTTTCGATCTCCAATCTACATCAGAATCGCCACCCTCGGAAACATCTGGATCGTTCCTTCTTATAGCCTTCCTCTTTGGTATATTACTACGTTTTGCTTTCTTTCCATGGTCGCCAGAATAATCCGAATCATATCCTTTCTTCTTCTTATGCATTTTGCTTCTTTCTTTTGCCGTTGTGTACGGTGGTACATACTCGTCTTCTGATTCTTCCGATTCTGAGTCCTCTTCATCCTCTTCATCTTCATCGGAAACATCAACGACCTTTGCCTTAGTCTTGACTGTTCTTTGACTTGCTCTCTTCTGAGGAACGGTTTCTTCGTCCTCCTCGGAATCAACTGTTCTTTGACTTGCTCTCTTCTTGGGAACGGCTTCTTCCTCCTCGGAATCAACAGTTCTTTGACTTGCTCTCTTCTTGGGAACGGCTTCTTCCTCCTCGGAATCAACTGTTCTTTGACTTGCTCTCTTCTTGGGAACGGCTTCTTCCTCCTCGGAATCAGCCTTGTAGCTTTTTTTCTTTGTTTCGCTTTTTCGCTCACTCACATTTTCCTCGGAAGAATCGCCAGATTCATCGTCAGAAGCTTCTTCTTCTTTTTTAGCGGAAACCTTTGTGCTAGGGGATTGTTTTGTTTCAACTGATTCCTTCTCACTGTCACTATCGCTGTCAACCTTTTCTACTTTATCTTCCTAAAAGAAAATAGCAAGACATATTAATTTTATTAAACAGCTGAAGGTATTCCGCTGAAAATTAAAACATTTAAGTCGATAAAATAAGGGTTAATACAGTTCTTTAATGGAAAACTTGTTCAAACAAACTTGAATGACATATCGTAAAAACCGAATGAAAAATGCCTCAAGATGAAATACTAACTTAAAAGAAAATATTCATCTTTTTTATAATATTCCATTTATTACAGCAATATATTTAGGGGTATACAATGATATATTTCAACAAAAGTGTTATAACGCCAACATTCCGCCAATACTCGGTACCCATGATGCTTCATAAAATCACATGGTGGCTTGTGTGTAAACTTGCGTCTTTCCCACAGCACCATGATCGAACCTGACCAATATACGAGGGATAATAGTAATATAACACTTAAATTAACTTCCAACCTTAGTTACAGCCGATGTTCCTTTCCTTCCTTTAGGCGGCATTTTGGCGGTGCTCAACTTTCAACTGTATCTCACTGTCGCGTCCTGACGCGTGGCTTCACCAAATCGTTAATTATAAAAAAAACAAGCAACCAATGGGAATAGGTCCTACGCTACGGGTCCTACCGGTCCTTCCGACTTCCGGTATATGTAGTTTTACTGGTTTTATTTCGATACAAGTGAGGATGTGTTAGGCGATCTGTTCGTATTTGTATTGTAATATATATAGTCTCGTTTCCGGAATTTTATTGTTTACTTGAGAATTCTCAGTGAAATTTATCAATATTCAGGTGAGACAACAGTAAATCCTAAACGAACATATGCAAGAGAAATACGATGAAATTCTCTCTAAAATATTTAAGAGGAGTTTATTGAAGCTGTCTGCTGGAATGAATAAAATTATTTGATTTTTAAGAGATATCCGTGGACCAGAGACGTTTAGAAAAATTACTTTTAGAAAATGACCGCTAAATAAGTAACACTTCCGGTTCCGGTTTTTGCAGGACGTGCTTTCGTTATTCCTCAGCTATTTAATTTATAACTTTTTATTTTTTAATCGTATTGGCGTTAATTCACCATGCCCTTGGTTACAGTGAAGGACTGCTATGTTTGTAGTAAGTCAGTTAGCATAGATAAGGACATTTTCTGTGATAAATGTAAATTACCAGTTCATGGTATGTGCGCAAAGCTTTCCCGCCAAGAAGTGCATCTGCTAAAAGCTCCCGACAGACGTATTTACTTTTTCTGTGAGAGTTGTGACAAATCCCGGAATGAAATGTTTGATTTTCGTGAAGCCTTCCTAAAACTAAAGGAGGAAATTATTAGTGAGGTGAAGAAACTCATGGAATCAAATCGCCCGAATGATCCTGGTGATCCTGGTCCTCAGCTAATGGAAGATATAATTTCGGAACTAAAGGATCGGCAGAAACGGGCGTCCAATGTGATAATTTATAATTTAAATGAATCAACTTCTGACTCTATTGACGGACGGATTGCTCAGGACATTGAGAAGGTAACGGAAATAATTGCGAGAGTGGCCAGTGTTCCTACCGAACGTATTCATGTTCATAGGCTTGGCAAAATCCGTAACAGTACTCCTCGACCTGTAAAAGTTATCCTTCATTGTGAAAGTGACGCTAAGAACGTTCTGAGAAGGAAAAATAATGATTCCCTAAGAAACGAAGGAATATCTATTGGACCTGACCGTACTCCCATGGAGCGTTTGTTTTTCAGTGATCTTCGTAAACAACTAGAAACACGCATAGGTAAGGGTGAAAATGACTTGATTATTAAATATATTAATGGCTCACCAAGGATTGTTGAAGCAAGGACTAATAAAAAAAACTTGTAAACATCCCTCAGCTTGATCTGTATTATCAAAACGTAAGAGGGATACGGACCAAACTTAGTCAATTTCGTGATATTAGTCATTCTCTTGTTTATGCAGTTATTGCCCTTAGTGAAACGTGGTTATGTGATGGTATTTTGACTCCTGAATTAGGACTAAGAAACTATGCAGTTTTCAGATGTGATCGGAGTGAATGCACTAGCAGTAAAAGGTTCATAAAAAGTTCCCAGCTTGCCTTTTAAATGTTCGGAATAGAGAAGTTGAACAAGTGTTTGTGAAAATATCAATTGGTGGCTTCAGATTAATTGTATCTTGTGTGTATATTGCTGGTGATTCTAAGCCTGATGTTTACTCAAAGCATTGTGATGATGTTACCCGTATTTCAACTCTATATCCTGATGCTAAACTTTTACTCTTGGGCGATTATAATATTCCTAGTGTTAAATGGAATAGTGATTGTTGGAATGCGCCTATTAATGGCCTACCTGCTAATACAGTAATTGAATCTTTCTGTGATCTTATTTTACATCAGTATAACCATTTTCAGAATGAACATGGTTCTTTACTTGATCTGGTATTTTCTAATTCAGACAATGTATGTGTCAAAAAGTTGCCAAATTCGTTGTTACCTTTGGATTCTTTTCATCCTGCATTACTTATAACCATCAAAAAGTCTTTAATCTTTAAACCTATGACTTTTGATTATTTATCATACAATTTCAAACAAGGCGATTATGGGTCAATATCTTCATTTTTATCTTCCATCAATTGGGCTGCTGAGTTCACTAACTTGTCATTGGATGATGCTTTGCATAAATTTTACACCATTACTAATCATGCTATTTCTTTGTACATTCCAGTCATTAAATTAGGCTCCTCTAACTTCCCTAGGTGGTATTCAGTTGAGCTCAAAAAATTGATTCAAGAAAAGAAACTAGCTCATAAAATGTTCAAATCGACAAATTCTTTGCAGTATTACAGTCGCTTCTCTGAGTTGAGAGCTAAAGGCAAAACTCTAAGTAGAGAATGTTATCATAAGTATATTAGTGAAGTGCAACTTGCCATACCAACCAACATAAATTTTTTTTGTAATTATATTAATTCATTGAAGAAAGATAATGAAATTCCCTATGAAATGTATTTGGATGATTTGATGAGTACCAATTGTGCAGATATTGTAAATATGTTTGCCAACTATTTCTCTTCAGTTTTTAGAGATGAACCATGTGATTTTTTACCTTTGCCTAGTCGTTTTGATCTCCATTGGTCATCCTTTGAAGTCTCACCCCAGATTATCTTATCTAAACTTATAGGTTTAGATGAAAACAAGGGTATGGGGCCTGATGGTGTTCATCCAATGATTCTTAAGCGTTGTGCAATATATTTTGTTGAACCTTTACATATGTTGTTTAATAAATCGTTTGCTCAAGGGTATTTCCCAAGTGAATGGAAAAGTAGCTATATTCGTCCTATTTTAAAATCAGGTGATAAGTCCAACATTAAAAATTATCGACCTATTTGTACTCAGTCAACTATCCCTAAGATTCTCGAAAGCATTGTTGCAGATTCTTTGTCCAAATTTATCAAAAATATTATTATACCTGAGCAACATGGTTTTTTATCTGGAAGATCCACTCTAACTAATTTGTTAACCTATAAGGACTACATCAATGATGCTTTGGAATTGTTTCATCAGGTAGATTCTGTATACACGGATATTTCAAAAGCTTTTGATACAGTAAACATTGCCTTATTGATTTCTAAGCTGTCTTGTTTAGGAATTCATGGCAAATTACTTCATTGGTTTTCAAATTATTTATCCAATCGTAAATATGCTGTCAAAATTAAGTCTTTCTGTTCTTTAGAATATCCAGCAGTATCCGGGGTACCGCAAGGGTCCCACCTTGGTCCCTTATTATTCATTATTTTTATGAATGTTGTTTCTGTATTTAGTGATGTTAAATTCCTAATTTTTGCTGATGACCTAAAAATCTTTAAATCCATATCTAGTATTGGTGATTCTTTGATTCTCCAAGACAATATAAATAAGTTTTATGTATGGTGCAAATCTAATGGTCTTTCTATTAATGGTGACAAATGTAGATTTATTCAGTTTTATCGGTGTAAGAATCCTTTGAAATTTGTATATTCCCTTGAAAATACTCCTTTAGTTGAAGTCACAGTTATGAGTGATTTGGGAATCCTCTTCGATAGCAAATTAACTTTTAGTTATCATGTAGAAATGATTATAAACAAGGCCAGGAGAATGCTTGGTTTTATTACTAGATGCACTAAGAATTTCAACAATGCTCATTCATTTAAGTATTTGTATTGTGCGTTAGTTCGTAGTCATTTGGAATATCTCTCAACTGTCTGGTCTCCGTCTTTTGCAAAATATATTGAGGCCCTTGAATGTGTTCAACGTAAATTTCTTGATATTATAATTTATAGGAGTGGACTTACTGTAGAAGATTCTTCTGTTAAATGTCCTTAATTTACTGTCTCTGGAAGCAAGAAGAAAACATGCAATGTTCTTTTTATATATAAATTACTTAAATCCAAAATCGACTGTGCTTATCTACTTCAAAAAATTCCTTTATATATCGCCCCTTACCCAACTAGGTTTAGTCACTCCTTTGCTGTTAATTACCATAAAACAGTCTATGGATATAACAATTCTTTTGATAGACTTTTAAGAGAGTGTAACAATTTGGCCCCTTATGTTGATTTATTCGGTTGTAGTGAGTTAGATTTAAAAAAGTACTTTTATAATTTCTCCTAGCACTAAATAGCAATTGTTCTATTGGCACTATTACATTTTTACCATCATTAGCATGTACTATGTCACTTTTTGCTTGGAATGTTTTTTTTGTATTCATGTATTTACTGGGTATCTTCTTACTTTATAGTTATATCTTGATCATACATCAAATTATTTGCAAATTATACTGTTCTTTTCTTCTCTGGGATTTGTGTATTCATGTTGTTTAACCTACATACCCTTATTATATTTAGCTGTCTTATCATTGTATTTTTATGATCATTTATGTATTTTTGATGCTGACATATTTATATTCTATCTTTAACTACCTGCATTATGTACTTTTAAATAGGCCTTGGCCTGTATATTGGCAAATAAATAAACTATGCGATGTTAAAGATTTTTCTTGCATCGGAATGTTATTTCTGACAAGGGTAACTGGTTAAGGAAATTCAGTAGGAATGATGTATCTAACAACTTATTTAAGATTAGCTAAAATGTTAACTTTCCATGTAAATTTGTATCCAAAGGAAATTCTGAACGGCAAATCAACTAACAATAAGAGAAATTACGTTCGTTTTCTAGCGTTTGAAAGAATGCGTGCATGAAAACATGCATATGAGTTTTGCTGATATATCTTAGAATATTTAGCAGAACGTCTACACTACAGAATTCCCTTAAAATTTCATTCTATAAATGAAAAGGAGCGCTATAAATTTTCTTACAAGTCTTGCCAAACAGAATCTCAATTCTTACTTAGAATGTCAAAATACATAGAGAGTGAGTGACGAAACTTGTTTCCCGTAATCTCAGGACTGCATCTCAATTAAGTCCCAAATAAGTCTTTCTGGACACTATTTAAAAACGTTTGCATTTGATTTCATAGCGTGACATCTTGGTGATTAGTAATTAATGTGACAAATATTTTCTCCCATGAATTTCCTGATAGATTCTTTAATAATGCTCAGTAAGTATTCCTTGAATTTTTAAAATTATTTGATATCATTTGATCAAAATTATAACCAAGCTTTGCAAAAATTTTTACAGGGAAAAATGCAGTATAGTAGACCACTTACATATCGCCGTCTCTTGCCCAACAACAGAATTACAATTTGTTAATTTACCTTAGAAACGTATTCAAGATATTAATAATAACCGGAAATTTCGGAATCATAATGGCGAGCCTTCGGCTCGCTTTGGTTTTAAATGAGTTGTCGTCTCCGGGCGCTACCGCGCCCTTCGCCTCGGCGGAACGAAACTAACCCTCCCCGTTGTCCGGTGATCGGGTTGGTAAATGTCGGGACAGGCCTGATCAGTTTTGCGTGAAAGTTATTAAATTCAAGTGATAATAATACACTAAACTGTTATTGGCCATGAGACGGCGATAGGTAAGCGGTCTACTATACTGTATTTTAGCCTTTTTACATAGCATATAAATAATAATAATACAATTTATTTCACCGTTGGCAAATACATTTGCATGGTTTCGTCACAATATTAAATATTTACAAAATAAGACAAGAGGAGAGAAAATATAGATATGCTAGCAAAGAAAATACAATGATCAATAACACAAAGAAAAGCAAAATCATACTTTATCATCAAGGTATTCACGGACACTGTAGTAAGTTTTCTTCAGGAGGAACTTTTTAATTTTTCTTTTGTACACTTTGTAGGACTGACCTGATTTAATATCCGCAGGCAGATTATTATATATTACAGAGGCTGAGTGATGAGGACCTTTTTGAGAAAGAGCATTGTTGTAGTCATTGATGTGAATGTGAGATAGCGAGCGGGTGAAAATAGTACTTAAAATAGCAGTTCCCCCGTTATCCCAGTTTTGCTTTTTTCCTGGTTACCTTTAATCGCAATATTTACTTAAAATTTACAACTCGAGAACTGATCTTGATTTTATGATAACCTATGAAAAGCAAAGTCAAAGGTAATATTAATAAGAAATCTTACAAAATTGATTTAGTGGTGTGCCATATATTAAACGGTCCCATCCAATTTTTGCGCCCAAAACTTTTCATAAGTTTGGTTTCGAGCGATTTGCATTAACCGTACTTACAAAATTCCTTTAAAGACTTTACTACCTTGGTGATATGTTTACAAAGTTATTATGTAAATAATGCTGTAATCATTCAATCTGATGCCAATTACCGCCAATACAATATATACAGAAATCATGAATGGTGGCAAGTGGTGACATCTGTACCTGGCATATTCTGTAGGCTGTTGTTTTCGAGATCAGAACGGAATCTTGCCGCCAGAGTAAGGAAGGTTTTAAATAACTTCCTTTTGTAAAGTGGAAGTTTAACTTCAGTAATGTCAGGTGTACAACAAAAAACTAGTAACGAAATAACACTTAGAGGATCCGCTGAAATAGTAGCAGAATATTTAAGTGAGTATCATTTTAAGATTGTAGCAATTAAGTTTCGACGGCATGTCACCGGCTTCCAGTTACGTGAGCTCTGTCGTGTTCTGTGAACATTTTCAAAAGTAATAATAATTTCAATAGTTAGAACATACTCAAAATGCTGTTTTATTCTGTTCTGGCCTGTATATAGAGGTAATCAAGTCGTTTATTTGAATTTTAATCAGTGTGTAACATTTCGCTTGTTATCATTGCATACCAAAAATATGTTTATTCCTTTGATCGATATTTCGCCTTTCAGATTATGGCATAAACAGTATACTGTTTCAAAGAGGAATATACCCATCGGAAACTTTTTCGCCTGTAGAAAAATATGGGTTAACAATACTTACATCATCAGATGACAGGATTAAACATTTTCTTGATGCTGTCCTGAAACAAATCAAAGGTAACTTACGGTTGTATCAACGGAGTGCAATGTCTTACACTTGTGTAACGTAGTGACACTAAAGGAACTTCCCACTTCCTTCTGATATACTTTACGATCTAGATAGGTGTTTTCCAAACTTAAGTGCCGCAGTCGATTTTTTTTATGGGTCCAACCGAAATATTTGTTTAGTAAATAAAACGATTTTAAGTATTCATAAGTCATTAGAACAATTTTCCTCCCAAGAAATTGTATACCAGAGGTTGTAATATCCGTATGCAAAAATATAAAATTTCACTTCAACGTTGGGGTTTCGAGAAATATTGTTTACCTTTGAATGGTGGCACGCCTACAAAAATTTTGGAAACCACTCATCCAGATACAAGATCCAAGTTGTAAAAACATTGATGGCCATAATTCTTTTTAATTTATATAAAAAATTTATAATAAAAAATGTGAGCTTGTTTATTCTTATTTTCTTCTTTTTACTGTATATGTCATCACATTTACTTGGTACTGTATCAGTTTTCGTATTTATTATTTATTGCAGAATGGCTTGTAGAGAAGAAAATTCAGAAGTTAACAATGGTTATAACCAATGTCAATACTAAGGAAGTTCTTGAACGTTGGGATTTCTGTGTTAAATATGAAGGGAAAAAACCAAGTGATGGGTAATAACAGTTTTTAAAACAATAAATAAACCTTACATTGCTTTATTTCTAAATGTATAAAATCTCATCATTTCAGTGGCCCTGAAATAGGAAATAAATCACTAAAGGAAATTCAAAAGGAGATTCAGGATGTTATTAGGCAAATTACAGCCACTGTTACCTTCCTACCACTTTTAGATTGTGTTTGTAAGTATACTCGTAATTTTTGTTTAGCAACAATAGTAAATGACTAATCCAGTGATCTAATGATCATAAGTTCACATTAACGCTATTTAATTTTATCTTGCGGTTAACTCCTATTGGAAAGTGATCATTGGGTCTATGCTTACAATTGTGCATTTTAAATTCATTTTTCATTGTTTAAATTTTCTATATTTCAAAATGCCTAAGAATTTTTCTCTTAAGTACCGTAGCAGTGTTGAATCCAGACATTCTTCCTCGGGGGGAAACTGCATGGGTCGGGGGCTATATAATATATCGCTAGAAAATTAGCAGGAGTTGTCTTTTTTGTTACTGTTTAAATAATTAAGTAAAATAAAACGAGATTTATTTATATTTTATTTATTTACTGCAGATTAACAAATAATTTATAATATAATTTTATACATCACCATTTAATAAAATTAACTAAATTTAATATTTGGAATAATCATAGAAAATTTGATTAGATATGTAACAAACGCTTTAATAAACCTTAGTTTTGATAAGTAATACTATCAGCCCGCTGCAGCTATGCTTGCAAATAATCTAAATAGTTCGGCCCTAGGTTAGATCTTCTTTGTTCCCTAATCATTTTGACGTGTTTCCCTATTTCTTTGTCTTTCTTGTACTCTCCGCTCCTCATCTACACGGGCAATCCTATGAACTTCCGCATCTCTTTCTCTCTCTCTTTCCTACAATACTCACTAAAATCCCATAAAAAAACGTAATTAATTGACCATTTTCTCCGGGGAGGGAGGATTCCCCCCCCCCCCGGGTACCCCCCTGAATTCAACACTGTACCTTAGTGACTACAATCCTCCAACCATCAAGGATTGGAGAGAAATTTATTTTCTCATGCACATCAATGTGAAATTTGCAATTCTGCCCTAACATTTTGATCATAAAATATATAGTTAATACTTTCTAATTTTTGTCCCTAGTATGCTCTTAATTTGTATCATTTATCACTGAAAGTTTTTGCTATTATAGCAATATATGTGGTTTTCTAGACTTAAGGATATGAATGCTAATCATATGTCACATGCATTATGCTGGGGTAATCTTTTTAACGAAGTTAGATATAATGTGGAAAATATACAATCAAATGTGCAGTGTGCGTAACATTCTTAACTGCCAAGTGGTTCTTATTTGTGTAAATTTCAAATTCCTATGAAAGAGTAATTTAAAAATTATACTGTTATGAAGTTGTTTGTGAGTAAAAGTGATCGCTACAAAAATTCTATTTAAAAGAATATAACATCTTTCATTTACTGTATTTATATACTAATATTCTCCATCTTATTTTTATAGTGGCAAGAAGACCTTACTAGGTTATATTGTTTTGTTGTGCTTACTAAACAGTGGTATTTATTTTATTTTTATATTTGGGATCATGAATATGAGTAATAGCAGAAAAAAGTTGAAAAAGAATGAAGAGAATATTTTCATTAAAAATGCAGATGATGTAGTAGATATGTTCAGATAAAGTTTGTTCATCCATGATGTACTTTTAGTATGAAAAACGTTTTTGAGGTCTTGTGACTATTAATAATCTGTATACATATGGTAAGGAGAGGGCATTTTTGGATATACATATTATGACAAAAATTACTGGATATTTAAAAAAATAATTTTTAAGTACAACAATAAACGAAATTTGGGCAAATCTATCATTAGAATTGAAGCACTATTTTAGTGAGAAATGGTGACCGGTAAATACCAGTGGAATTGCAAGAGATTTTGCCTTCATATCATTACATTATACCTTGAATGTTATTACAGTTGATTGATTCATGCAAAGCCAAATAGTTAAATGCATTTGAACAAGTCAGCATGGAAAATTAATAGATACAGTAGAACTCAGATTATCCAAACTAATTGGGACCAATGGTAGTTTGGATAATTGAAAAAAAAGAAAGGGCAATTGCCAGTTAAGAAAAATAAATGCACGTTTAGGTGACACGAAGTGCATTGTTTAGTCAGGATATTTTTTCTGAAAAAAGTGTATGAACTATTTGAGAAAATGAGGAATTATTAAGCAAATAATAATTTACCTTATAATATGTCCAAAAAATACAAGATAAGTGCTGAGAAGTAGATGTGTTTCTGATAACCAAGAACGCTGTTCAAAAACTGCCTCAGAAATTTCTCTAAAATGTCTTCCCAACCATCACCAGTGCCAGAACATTTGTGCTAATCTCGCCAAAAAACCAACAAAAATAACATTTATAACCTTCTGAGGATGTGCCATTCCATTCCAGTGTGATGCTAATGTGGGTGTCACAGTGTGTCAGTATTTATGCAAAGAACAACATTCAGGAGGTGTTTGGAGTGTATTTTAAGGCAAAGGAGTACCCATCATGGTTAATATTTGATGTAGTTGTATTTTTGTTGTTATTTTGGCTTAGTTTCCTTGTTCATTGTTAATTTGTTATATTCTTCTGCTGTTTTAGGTCATTTTTATCATGTTAATTCCTTGTTGACTAAGTCTGCTGTAATTGGCTCTGTGCCTTAGGTGGATTCATTCATAATAAATAAGTTCTTACAAGACAGGTTGGATAAATTGCAAAACTTGAGACAGTACAAAGAACGGCAGCTAGGTTCATACTGGGTAACTTTAGGAGGGATGCGAGTGTCAGTGAAATGCTAGAAAAGCTTGGTTGAGAGAACTAAAATCATGAAGTAAAGCTAGGTTAACAGGATTATACAACATGTCAGTAAACCATCATGGAGGGACATAGGTGTCAGAATGGCAAAGCCAGTATACTTAGGTTGTAGGGATTATAAATATAAGATAGAGCCAGCCAGACAAAGGACAAATTGAGATAAATATTCATTCTTAAATAGGAGAATAGGCTAATGGTATAATCTTCCTGAAAAGGTGCTTGAGCCCTTTCCTCAGAATGTAGGCTTCTTCAAGGCAAGGATACAAAAAAACTTGATTTGCCAACTGTAATTAAGAATATTTAGGGAGATATTTACGATTGTGAGAAGTAGGAGTCCCAGGACTGCTTCAGTAGCCGTGAAAGCCTTCCAGGCACCCTGAAAATCCTTGCATTATGTTATCACTAGCAGCATTTCCCGTTGAATTTCAACAGATTTAGTGAAGCTACTACAGCACAACATACAGCTCTTTAAAATATATAGTAGATACTTTTTAAATTACAATTAGCTTTTCTTAACAATTAATCATAACTGCTTGTAACAATCCATTTCCGAACGTATTGCATTCAAATATAACGATAATTGTATTTCCTGTCATATTACTTTCGTCAAATCCAGCTTCATTTCTTGTGTAATTATTCCTCGCTGAAATATTTACTTTTATGTCTTGTAAGAAAGAAACCCGTGAACAAGCAACATACAGTTGTCCATGATTGAACACTGACTGGTAAATGTACACCAGATACGTGAGCCCATTTACGTTAATAAACATTATAATGTAGAATATAATTATTTCACTTACAAAAAATGTAAGATTCCAGTATTCAATAGATGAAAGAAGGTTCAATTACTTTCATCAATCGTTATAAATACTTCCTGAATAATATTCAGTATCTATTTACGTTGCTTTCCATAAACATCGATCGTTTCGTTGCTTAAACAAAAGTGCAAACCGAATAACCCTAAACTTTCGTCTATTTGTAAGCTTCATTGTAGCTAACTGAATCGGAGGTAACAATGATGGCCGCCTTGGCAACGCTCGGAAAGAGTACGAAAAATCCACAAAATTTCGAATCAAATAGCATATTTCTGAAAACTTTGACCTTGTAACATGTGAACTTCGCAGGAATAAGATAGTATAGAGTTTTATTCGTTGAATAAAGTAAAAACGAAAATAATCGGTCCATATTTACATATTTTTATGCTTGAAGGAAGAGTACCTTGCAAGTCAAGAAATGGATTCATACATGTTATCTTATGGAAAAATGTTAATCCCCTATATTGGCAGCACTGATTAATCCCGGTTGACCAAACCTTGACCATTCACTAAGTTAGGATTTAAGGAAGAATCTTACCAAATTTGGTTATTCTAGCTTTTATCCTTTAGGAGGAGTTCCATGAACAAACACAAATACACAAAATATATTATAGTAGATTATACTAGTCTGTAGTTTAAATGTAAATGGTAAAAAATTAAAATTACTTTTAATTATTGAAATTGTAAATGTCATTTGAGGTAATATAATATTGTAATATTTAGGAAGGATTTAGAAGATAAGAACTGTAAATATGTTGAAACAATATTTGTATACTAGTGTAATGCCTGTTGAAATATCAATGGAAGAATTATAGATAGAGAGATAGATTATTATTATTTTCATTTAAAATAATTACTCGTAATATCACACTTTTACATATGAAATATTTTGCTATATGCAACATTTCTAGTGAATATTCTGTTGTTAATGGACTATCTATAGTTAAACTTAAAATAGTTGCCTCTCTTTCCCTCCCTCTCTCCCCCCCCTCTCACACCCTCTCCCTCTCTCCCATCTTACCCTCTCTCCCTCCTCATTTCTCCCCCTCCCCCCTCTACTTCCTTCTCTCCCCTCTCTCGCTCCCCACTCTACCTCCCCCCCCTCTCTCTTATTAAAAGCATTCAAAGCACGTTTATACCCATAAGGATTGAATTAACAATATGATATCGAGGTCTAACAATGGAATTGGTAGGCAAGGCAACATCCCCTTAAAATGGCAAGATTTCCTCAAGCTGTGTGAATTAAACGTTTACATTGAGAAATTTCGAACTGTAGGCGGAAAAAAGATGAACAGAATAAGAAACTTTATCATGTTTTCTTCAAAATGGTTTATATCCAAAGATTGTTGGTCAATTCTTTCTAATTTTAATCTAAAAAAGAATGAAAGCCTGCAAGTCGAAATGTCCCTTTTTACGTGTTACCTTATGGGAAACAGAAAATGTCTCCAGGAATCGAACCCGGGTCTTTGATCTCAAGTTTAATACGTTAAAACATTATTTTATTATATCATAATGCTATCCTGAAAATCACATCAAATTTAGTTAATTAATTTGCGAGATAATCAGCTTCAATCGCAGTAGGCCTTTGCTGACAGACACGCACGCAGACATTGTAAATTATTATATACTAGTGTAATGTCCATTGAAATATCAATGGAAGAATTATAGATAGATAGATTATTATTATTTTCATTTAAAATAATTAATATCACACTTTTACATGAAATATTTTGCCATACACAACATTTCTAGTGAATATTGTTGTTGACGGGCTATCTTTAGTTAAATTTAAGATAGTTGCCTGTCTTTCCCTCCCTCTCACACCCTCCCTCTCTCTCATTTCTCCTTTCCCCCTCCCCCCCTACTTCTCTCTCTCCCCCTCTCGCTCCCCCCCCCCTCTCTTATATTAAAAGCATTCAAAGTACGTTTATACCCATAAGGATTGAATTAACAATATGATATAGAGGTCTAACAATGGAATTGGTAGGCAAGGCAACATTCCCTTAAAATGGCAAGATTTCCTCAAACTGTGTGAATTAAACGTTTACATTGAGAAATTTTGAACTGTAGGCGGAAAAAAGATGAACAGAATAAGAAACTTTATAATGTTTTCTTCAAAATGGTTTATATCCGAAGATTGTAGGTCAATTCTTTCTAATTTTAATCTAAAAAAGAATGAAAGCCTGCACATCGAAATGTCCCTTTTTATGTGTTACCTTATGGGAAATAGAAAATGTCTCCAGGAATCGAACCCGGGTCTTTGATCTCAAGTTTAATACGTTAAAACGTAATTTTATTATATCATAATGCTATCCTGAAAATTCGGTTCATTAATTTGCGAGATATTAAGCTTTAGTCTTTGCTGACAGACACACAGACATTGCCTTTTATTATAGTAGATGATGTATCAGAGTATGTAAAGTTACTACCTGGTCTAATGGCCAACTTGTAACCTCTCTGTAATAATAATAAAAATCCAAAAGTCATAGCATAAGAGTTAAGAAACATGCAGCAGAGCGGCGATTTAAAACTTGGTTCAGATAATTGGGCATTCATATAATCTGAGTTCTACTGTATATTAGGGTTGCCAACATCCGGCTTTTGGACCGGAGATCTCCGGGTCATCGCCATTATCTCCGGTCTCCGGGTGAGTAGCACAAATCTCCGGTTCAATTTCGATTACAGCGTAAAACCCTTTTTATGACTTCTTTGCATTTTTTTATAAATGATTCGAATTAAGATAGTTTGCACTTTAATTTCCATTGTATTTTGTATTATACAAAAAACAAATTGACGATGCTCTTACAATTTCGTTATTTAGCGATATTTTAAAAAATAAACAACGATTTTTAATCATATGTCCTAATATCATGAGTGCCTTTAAGAATATTGAATATATTTATCATTACATTTAATTCCTCTTGGGTTACTTCTAAAGTATCAAGGTTTCAATCAAACTCCGGTTTATGAATATCTTAAAGTAGGCAACCCGTAAAAACTCTCCGGTTCATGAAGATCTCAAAGTTGGCAACCCTATTGTATATATATGTTTTCCTTTCTTTTTAGGTGCTTTTGATATCCTTATTTATACACTGGATGATACTGTTGTGCCTGAGGAATGGTCAGAAACAGGACCTTGCATCATAGCCAATAGCCAAGAAGTCCGTCTGAGAACTTTCTCAACATCTCTCCATAAAATGGAAACCATAGTTAGCTATAAGACAGATGGGCCATAGTTGTTGAAATTTGGTCATCCCTCTCCCCTGTAGTTAATTGAACTTAATTTGATATTCTTGTTATGGTTTACCTCTTTTTGACTCTTGATGCATTTCATTTGTTTTTATCCATGGTGAATGTTTTTATCATGTTTTAAGTTTGTCAGTTTGTCGAAACCAGTGATAAAAATGTATATGAAATTCAATTTGGAATTAATTTTAGTTGATGTTAGTTTAAAATTTTCAAAACAAAATTAGTTTTTATAGATTTGTGGGTGAGATGTATTATAATCAAATGATTAACTTTTGGAATGTATTACACTCTTGATTATTTATTCACTGTCTTTCTACATATACAATAAACCATCTCACTGCCAGAAAGTATTATTAGTATCTTTGAACAAGAATGGACCAATTTTCTAACAATACGTGTATTTGCTCTTCTATAAATATTTTTTAAAATAAATGATATACTATTTAGCCAACATCTTGTTCATAGATTTAAACCTGACCTGAATTATCTGATCGTTGTATGAACTTGATTTTTTATCAATAATAAAAATAATGCACAAGTAATATTTTCCTCCAATATGAGCTCTTTTAACTTCATTGGAAAAATGCTATTTGTGCTACAATTATGATATTTAGATATACAGGTGACTCCCGAGATTCGACCAGTCAAAGTCCCCTTATTTGACCCAGCCGATCAGTCGGTCGAATTAGTTTACGCGAAGTAATTTTCGGCATGCCCAACCACGCGAGGTTTAGTTTCAGTCTAGACATCGTTATTTCTGAATTTGTGCTGATTTCACTCAGTTTTAGGTGCGTTCGACTGTTGGAGATTTAAACGCATTTTCAGGAATGCATCCCGGTCAAATCTCGGGAGTCGCCTGTATTTTATTTATAAATTTTCTAAAATTTCAACAGATAACAAGATTAAATTTTTACAAAACTTTAACTGTTATGTGGACAACTCATATAGTTTCCTCTTATGAAATTACAGTTTGTTAGTTAAATGGATTTTTATAAATCTGAAGTAAGAAAAATTTATCTGGACTTATTTTTGAAACTATGATAACAGGAAAGTGAGAAGATTATAATAGGTTGACTGCAGAGAGTAATTTTCAAAATTTTGTTCCCAGGCCAACAAGTTATTTGAGAGTATATTACCGTAATTTTCTGATTATAATATGCATTTTTTTCACGAAAAATTGACAAAAAGTTAGGGTGTGTATCAGTAGCATATCTAGAAATTGGGTGGGGGGGGATATTTTTTAACCTTATTCACAAACTGCTGATTTTTTTACGCTTAGGCAACCCGTATTACATCAAATGGTGATTCGTCAAGGTTTGGAAATCTTTGTTTAATTCTTACTTCTTAACGCAAATAACATGTTTCGAGATAATACAGCAAAATAACTTACAAGTAAAATCGATAAGAAATTATTGACATTACAGGGTTTACCATTCCAGGTTTAAAATTCATAATTCAATACCCAAGAGATTAATAATCAAGGACACCAATAGATACTGACAAAATTAAAAGTGAAAAACGAGGATAAAAGAAACAAAATAGCTTTACAATTTCATTGAGAGTCATTTTTATATCAGTAGAACAAAAATAGTAGGTAGCGGTTTTTGGCCGCCCCACTCCGTCCGAACAGTAGTACTTTTTAGTATGGGTCCGAACTAACAGGGTTTACTTTCGTAAGACTGGAACATTAAAAAAAAAAAACTTTGGCTCAAGGGGTGAGGGGGTTTAACCCCCAAACCCACCCTCTCCCTAGATACACCACTGGTGCGTATTATACAGGGTAACAAATGCATACAATTTTTTTCAATAGGGAAATAATTTCTTTTCGGACATTTTTACCAATAAATTATACATTTCAATGCATTTGATAACATTCCTTTAATATCATTTAGATTATTACACAATGCAAATTGAGACGTTTTTATAATTTGTATCGATCTTTAAAGAGAGTCAAAATTAGACATGATGTTTTTGTAAACACTCGCATATATATCACTTGATGGCAAGACGAGAACTGACTTGATACCGCTAATAACAAAAAATCGCATTGATCTTTTTTAAAAAAAACAGGTGCGTATTATACATGCTGATGAGAAAATGTTCACATTTCACTCGTGAAAACATGGGTGTGTATTATAATCAGAAAATTATGATAATTCATAATCTATGAGGAAATAGTTTAAACTAGCATAAAAGTAAAACATTTTATAAGAGTGGAAACTAATGGCTCTGAGTAATTACTTTTTCTCCTCAAGACAAGGGGTCACAGCTGGGTGGACACATTGCGTGGAGAGCAAGTTTTCCCATTATTAGAAATTTTTTTTTCGATCTCTGATTCCTTTTTCTGAAAGGACTAAATACTGATTCATCTTTTTTTCATATTGTAATTATAAGTAGTCATTGGGTGCCATAGCAGATTAATTATCAAAATCTGTGAAGTGAAGATGATTTTATTTTCCATGTAGTAGCTCGAACAAGCTAAACATCCCCGACTGGCATTTTCACTAAGGTCTGAATTCCAGTAAAAACCATTAAATGCTAACATATTGGCTTTGTTAGCACCTCTTATATCACCCTACTGTATGTTGTCCTTTTTTAGAAATCTTTCGCTCATTAATCCTAAAATCTGTCAAAATTTAGTGAAGTCTGTTTGTGTACATAATTTCCAGAATGACCATTTTCCTTAAAATCACTTTCCGGAACAGCCATTTATCCGAATGTCATAACCCAAGCCAACCAAACCCAAATAAAGTTTCCATCACGAGAGAAGCCAGAAAAATAAAGGAAAAAATATTAAGGCTGCATCAATATAGAGATGGATGGAAAAGGAAGACTTGCTAACTGCTTTTCCCCACAATACATGGTATTTTGTTAATTTACAGGAAGAGTCATAACTTATGCTCTTTACAATACACTTTTATGGAATATTAAAATATTATAATTATTGCATTTCAACCAATAGTTCTGAGTTACGTTTCAAATGAAACCCATATGCCTAAATTTACGGGGAATGCGATTTTTGAGAAAATGGTCGTTTCTGGAAAGTGAGCATTCAGGAAAATGACTGTATCCCAGTGGAGCCTACCTCTTAATTTTGGCGGCTGGTTTTGGAGTATGAAACAGCCTCTGTCACTAACTAGGCACCTTTGTTCCTTGATCACCCCAAACGTCCAGTAGCCTGCCTCTTATGGCTGGCCACATTAAAACTTTTCGGCAATAAAAATCATTAATTCCCCTTTCCAATGGAATTTTTGTTTTCATGCATGCATGCATATCGTACAGAGTAATTAACGACAACTTTCTTTATATTATGACTAACCATTATTTCTATAGCACCATCATACCCACTTTTGTAGAAAAAACTATGCCTTGGAGAACCAAAAAGTTGCAAAAAAGAACTTTCAATTCTGAAAAACAAGCCTTATGTCTGAACTGTAAGATCATAGGGTATGCATGGGATACACAGCAACAGGGGTCACCCAGCATCTTATGAGGGACAAAATAGGATGGCCATCCGTGTTCATCTAAGTACCTTTGGCGAGTATCTGAGTGTATCTCGGCAGTTAACCAGTAAAAATTACCTGAACTGGCATGCTTAACATTTACAGACATTAAGAGAAACGGGCCAAATTATCAATCTTAATTTTTTTGTCACTTGATATTTAAATTATTTATGCAGTGATTAAAATGAGATTTCAAAGATAGTTAAGCTCTCATAACCTTGGTGATATACTAAATTAATTGTTATTCATTACCCACCTAATAAGAATAAGAAATTAAAAACTGTTAGGTCCTCCAGCCAAGGGTTCATATTTCTTGATATTGGACATGTCCAGAGCGCCACTGGTTAAGAAACAGAATCGCTTTTTTGCAGATGAAAATTAAATTAATTAAAAAGATCATTCAACCAAAATAAATAGAATGAAGACATGGTTTGGCATTTTTAAATAAAAATATTATGATTTTACTCCGTTCAAATAACATGGGAAATGGTTTAGCATCATTTTCCTTTTCATTTTAAAATTATTCTATATCATCACAAGAATTTTAAACTCGCACCAAAGAACAGGGAAAAATATGAAGTTTCATTTAATTACATCCAAATTTCCAATATATTACAATCTTTTACAAAAGTTAAGCTTTAACTACAAAGTTTCCAGTTTTTTAATTGAATAAATTTTGCTCGCATGACAACCCAACTGTTGTTGGTTTAGGACAAAAGCATAATAAAAAATAAATGAAGGGTGCACTTATTAACTGTCTACGTAAACAAAAGATTGCGTGAGATGCTGTGCTATTTTGTTTGGAATATTAGAAAAATTATATCAAAATTTAATTATGATTTATATTGTTGTTGTCAATGAAATTTGAAATTAATGATGATGTGCAAAAGGACTGTTTTTATGCTACTCTTCCCTGTTATTCCTTGCAATGACTGTTAATAATTGTTGGGGTCCAATGATGTGTATACAGTCAAGCATCCATAGTCCGGACATCCGTAATTCGGGAACACCTGTGGTCCGGCAGTATTCGCAAAAATGACTAATTTGGGGAATATAAAAAATAAAAATAGTGTATGTCAGTGGTTCATAAACCTCTCGGTACTGCATACCACTCCCGAGGTGAATTATACCCTCTCCGGTTGGAAATTGTAAAATTTTGACGTATTTAATGAAAATAACTGAGAGTACTAAATGAATTGATACATATTATCCTATTTTAACAAATTATCTGCTTAAGTTGTGCACATTTTGGTTTGCAGACCATACCTCGAGAGCATGAGAAACTGCTACATTTACTCATATTGGATAATTGTTCAGCTCATCCTAAACAGAACTCACGATCCAAGACAAAGTGTCTGATTCTACTACTTCTAAACTGCACTTCTCTAATACAGCCTCAAGATCAAGGCATATTAAGATCGCTGAAGTGTCAGTAACGATCTAATTACATGATGCAGTTTATCGTTCGTTTAAATTCAGGGAAATGTCACGTAAATAATGAAAGAATACAATCTAAAAGATGTAATTTGAGCACTTTCTCGTGCATGGGAAAGTATTCCAAAATCCATTTTAAGTTATGGCCTGCTTTAAGGTTTCATGATGATGAAATCACAATTGCGGATTTCAAAGGGTTCCAAATTTCAGAAGAAAAATGGGTGATGATGGAGTTGCTTCACTATGCTAAAGGTATGAATAACCCCGAGTTTAAGAAAATGGAAATTGAAAATTTAGAAGAATGGATCGATACTGACCAAGATACTCCAGTTATGCACCATTTTACAGACCAGGAGATAGTAGAAATGGTGCAAAACAACAACAAAAGTGCAAGCGAAGCCGAAGATGATGCTGAAGTTATTCGAGGAAGAATATCCAATGACGATTGCATTTATCACGCGACTCAGCTTATAGCAGGATTAGAACAGCATAGTTTTATCAGTGAGTAACAAAACATGAACATTTACATGCTGAAAAGTCAGCTCGTATATGAAAAAACATGAAGCACATTTAACAGATATGTTTAATAAGTAATCAAAGGCTACTGACACGGAAAATCTAAAAGCTTCCACTTCAGTCTCTCATGACGTAAGTAGATGTAGAAGTAACTGAGATGCATCAGCTGTTCACAAACAACGCTACAATTTAATGCTCTTTTCGTTTTCATTAAAATAGGATTATTTTTATTTTCCCTTGCCACAAATGTATTTATCTACTTTATATACGTGCAGCATCATGTAACAAGAGAAATTCATTTTTTCTAAATTTATTTCATGTTCACTTCATGTGCAGTTTGCATTACCTACGTTAAACGTTTATGTATTTACAAATTCCTAAACATAATACCCTTCATTATTTCTGATATCCATGTGTAATGATTGGATAACTTAATAAAATTTGTTATTAAAACATCGGCTACTTGATTAAAAATATCAATGAACCTAAAAAAACCAAAAGTTACCACGTAGCACCCAAGGTCTCGAAAAACCCGTGATCCAGCTTAGCCCATATCCCGATGGTGCTGGATTAAAGGTGCTCGACAGTAATGCTTTTGCCATGATCAGATTTAGATAACATTCAAGAGGAATTAAACAAAACAATTTGTATATTCATTTGCTAAGTTGCAAGACCATCAATATAGTATATAAGGAAGCACTGTAAAAGGGCTTTCAGTGTGATTTTTAAAATTATGGAGGTCAAAAACGATTACTTCAAAATCATGAAAGATCATTGGTGCCCACCTAAGGAAGCTTGTCAAGTCATTAACCATAAATACCCGGGAAAAGAATGGATTTTTTCTCTGGTATAATATATAAATTAAATCAATTTTATTGAAAATGTTTTTTTTAACGGGGCAGAAAAATAATTTGGCCTAGGGGCGGCAAATTTCCAAATCTGTCACTGTTTCTAGCTAATTATTACATACATAGATGACAAAGTGTCAAGATGACTATTTTCATGCTGTACAAAAATTTATCTCTACCTCCAGTAAATCATTTACAAAACCAAACTCTGGTGAAATAGTTATTTCTAAATGTGCACAGCTAGTCATATACGTAATTGTATAAAAATGTTATATGATGTCACAAAGTAAGAAAAACAAACAATTCTTACCAATTAACAAAAAAGTGAAACAAAATAAATAACTACGTTATTAATACAAAAATTATCCTACATGAAATTATCAAAATTACTCATTCAAAGTTAATCATTGTTAGGGAATTTCTATTTAGTCTTCAAAAATCTATTCTCTATGAATTAAATATTTTCCTTACACATTTGAGAGCAAACTTTTTCAAGATTATTTTTAAATTGTAAAATATTACATTGCATGGTTCGAAGTCTCATGCAAATTTTCAAAATGCAGTAATGCAATATGAAGCATCCATAAATGCTAGATTAATACAACAAAAGCATCAAAACTGCCAAAGAAGAATATTATCAACCTCTATGGTAAACTTAAAGAATTTCTTGACAAAAATAAAAATACCCATAAATTGTTTATAAATGTTATATTTTAAATAATTTATATAAATAAATTTACAGAGAGCATAACCTTGTTTACAATACAAGCTGCGTTAACAACTGGATATCAACATTGCACTTCCCAGAAAAAAATAATTAACATAGTGTAAACATAAATAGCTAAGGATTAAACAAGCATAACAAGTCATTGGGAATGGCATTCCAATGGAGTCCATAATTAATTGAAATACTGATTTATGTTCACAGACATCTTAAAGGATATTGTCAATTCTACAGCCAATATGTTCCATGAAATCACAATGACTATTTAGAAACAAACAATTTGTGCATTTATCACAATCGCCATTGAATGGAAAACGTTGCACTAAACTCCTTCAATGTCCTATTCAATATGTACTATAAAAATTACTTCAATGAGAGTGTTTACATACTGTGGAAGGAAAATTGTTATAATATGACCAAAACACAAAAATAACATTTGGAAAGAATTTTTATACATCATAAAATGTTTCCAAAATTAGTTTTAGGTATTTGATTCTGCTCCAAAACAATCACTTTGCATTTTTTTTAGATTAAAATTGCAATATTAAGCTACCATCACAAAAGGCAAAATGAAGTTCATCGAACTAACATTAGCTTCACCGCATGGCAGAACGACTAAACTGAATTGGTGACAACTAACTTGGAATATCTAAGCAATTCCAAAAGTCAACCATAAAATCTGGCAAAATGTTTCCACTTTTAAATGCATTACATAACCAGATAAAATAAATTCTTTTTACCTCAATATAATTATTTATACAAAGTGGCAGTGATACATTATTCTTTGGTTAGCTTTACAAATATATATATATATACACTATACACATAAGATTTTTCTGAGATATCTCAATGGAAAAATTCAATGACTACCCAATTAGTTAAGTATACAAATGTTTCACAATCACACTACCCTTTCAACAACCTAATTACAGTGTGAATCACCGGAATGACAGACCATATCGAAGGGTAACTTGGGGCGTATGAGTTGATGCAACTGCTAGAAGAAGAGGTACATCATTGGCTTCAAGGTCCAAAGCTGTAGTAACTCGAGCCATGTTACAGAATTCTGTGGTTAGCAACAATTGTGCTAAAGATTGACTACGGAGCCATATCTCTCTCAGCTTAGACTCCAAATGAAGTAAACACTGAAAGCATGGAAGAAGACTATCACTACTAATAATAACAAAAAAAGGTTTATTAAAAATTTGGCAATTATTTCATGACGGGTAATTTGCATCAGCAAAAACATGCTTCAGCAGTGGAAATGTAGCTTTAACCTGACAAAAATGAATAGAGTTCCATGCTGATATCTCTTTGTACTGAACAATTTTAAGTTTATATAGGTATATACAGCCTGCTGTAAGAAACAAGAATTTTGGGTGACTATTTAAAATCTGATATCTCCAGCTTAAAGGCTGAAATATTGTTTTTTAACCAATTTCTTTACAAAATCACATTTAACATTTCCAAATTTGTGCAATTAATCAAACAAAGGGCATAAAATACTATGAGTCAAGCAAACATAAACATCTAATTCAGATTGCACTAAATCATTTGTGTAACTGATGTAAATATTTGGTAGACGTGCATATTTTCATCTTTATTTAGCTTATCTTGTTGAGTCAATAAGAATGGGGTGATTGAATAACTTGAAATAAAGAAATCTGAGCTTGAGATATTACGTCAATGTCGAAAACTTAAATAAATACATCAAAATAAGTGATCTTGGGGATAATGAAGAAAAATTGTCCTCTTCTCCAAATAGCACATTTTACATAATTCCCTCAAGAGACATTAAATGCCTGAAATTTGGAAGTCAAGCACATAAAAATTCTCGAATAATTTAAATACATTTCATAATTATCCTTCTGTACACAAACCTCACCCTTTCATAGTTGTCAGTTAAACTACTAATTATGAGTATGACTTGATATAACATAAAAACTGATGAAATATAAGAGACATACGTTGCACTTTACCACTATGCACACCACTGCATTTAAGTAATGCCTTTGTTTTGAAATATAAGCAACAATACAGACAAATGAATAGTTTTAAATGCATTGCTTGCAGTTGAAACAAAAGAATCTTTTCAGAAAAGAATGTGGACGCAAACATAACTGAAGAAAGTTTCCATAAAATGCAATATAAACAACATTTGACTTAACTGTGACATTTTTATTTTCAAATACATCATGCCCAGAATAAGTTACGTGGGTGATTTTGGTAAATATGAGAGATGGCTTTTATTGGAAGGGGGCATATGAGAGGAACAACATTTATATAAATTGGAGCTAGACAGCTTGTGACAATGTATACATAGTTTCATGATAATATTCAGTGGATAATTCTCAGCAAATCATTTAGTGTGGCCCAAATGGAGAAACCTGACCACCAAGTTGTGGTATGCTAACTGTTCCTGAAAGGTTAAGCTGCATAAGACACATATTGCGATATGCAGCAGATGTTGGGAAGTGATTCACCCAGTAATTTACCTATGAAAAAGTGAGAAAAATTTCAAAAGGGAAAGAAAAAGCTTGGAAGATGATCCCTACAGTTTAAGTCCTGTCACAGCCACAATAGAGGAAAACACTAAAGCTGTCAGCAATATCATCACGGACTTGCATAACCACATAGTTCACAGCACAAAGTCTAGAAATATCAAATGAAAATGTGCAGCACATCATCCACTGTGAACCCAAAATGACTAAGGCCCAATGGATATCTCAAAATCTCAATAAAGGCCATAAACATCTACAATGAACCCTGTTACAGCTGCATATGGAAATATTTCTGGCCAATAAAGATGATTTCTTCCTGAGTCGCAACTCAAGATGAAATAGAACACCAGAGATAAGAACAATCATACAAATGGAAACATGGGATCCCGTGGACTTGCAAAGCTTCACTAAATGATTTTCCAAGAATTAACAGCCATATTATAATCAAACTGCGTATACACTGTCACAGGATGCCTAGCTACAATCTATATGCAGTAAAAGCTCGTTTTAACGGCATTCATTCTAGAGGCAAACTTGCTCTAACGGCATCTTCGGTGAACTTACATTTTCCAATTGTCTAATAGATGTCGCCAGAGTCATGACCGATCTCAGTAAGTTTAACCACATATTGCGAGTAGTTCCTCTTCTGTTTCAAGGTGTCAACAGTTGTGACGTACTGCGTAATAATATTATTTGTTATTAACCTCATTTATAAACATTTAAAGAAACCCTAAAGAATATGAGTAGTGGCAGCAGTAGTAGAAAACAAGAGAAGCGAATGGTGCTTACTTTACGACAGAAAATTCACATTTGCCAACGCCTGGATAATGGGGTAAATAGACATATATTAATGAACGAGTACAATATAAGCTCATCTACGATATATGGTATTAAAGCAAGAAAACGGCAACTTCTAAATATTTTTGCTGGATCTGAGACAAAAATATCCAAAAAAGTAAAAATTTAAGGAAGCCAAAGCTAAAACAATTGGATGCAATACAAGTATCCCTCGCCATTCGTGGGGGTTACGTTCCCGAAGACTCCGCGAACCGCAAATGGCAAATGCATAAACTAATGGAATAACGGGATTCCGTTCCTACATCCGCGAAAGTGGTCCTAAGTGATTATTTACTTTACCTTACTGACGACTCTAGGCCACAGAAACAAATAGTAAGCTAAAAATATGAAAGGAAAACGAAACCGACGAACATTTAAATTTAGGAAAACTAAGAAAACAGAAGCTTATTAACTCACCATGAATTATGTGGAGTATACGTAGGATGTTGAAAATGGAGGTGTTTCGGAAGAGCATTATTTGGAGATGGAAGAAGAAGATGAGGGACTTGGCTTCAGGAATTCTGTGATTTGGAGGTTTCCCTTTTGTTTTGATATATTTATAAATTTCATCATAGGGAGATATTGCAGAGTCAATTATTCTCTTAAAATTGATGCTCCTTTCCATAGATGGATCAGCCTGCATTACTTTCTCTTTCAACTCGTTAGCCATATTTAAAATTTCTGCTAAGGTCTTTGCTGAAAACTGTTTTATCTTAGGCTCTACATCTTCCTATTTGTTTTCGCTCTCACTTGATTGTGCAAATTCTTCAAGTTCCTCATTTGCTAATTCTTCTTGTTGAAAGTTGAGCAATTCCTCCACTTCTTCCTCTTTTAGATCTTCAAAGCCCTCTCCACCTACATTTCTTGTCATTTCGATAATCTCTTCAACTTCTCCGCGAATGCTGGGATAAACTTTGGAACGAATAGCTTCGGACCAATGTTTCTGACAACATGCATTTATTGTTGATTGTTTTACTTCGTCCCATGATTCTTTTATCATATGAATGGCTGTTCGAATGTTGAATGAACTCCAACATTCACAAACAGAAATCAAAGAATTGGTGTCCATTTGCTGTATAATATGTTTGAAAGTTCGGCGAATATAATAAGATTTGAAGGTCACAATGATCCCTTGGCCCATCGGCTGTAAGAGTGGTGTTGTGTTTGGTGGTAGGAATACAACTTCTACGTCAGAATAAGAGAAACTGGATGACCTGGAGCGTTATCCAATACGAGAAGCACTTTAAATGGCAAATTCGTCTGCCTCAGATAGATCTTCACCTGCTGGATGAAGCAGTTGGCAAACCAATCTTCGAACAGTTTACAAGTAACCCATGCCTTCTTATTAGACCTCCAAAAGAGGTAGATCTGATTTAATCATCCCTTTTAGAGCACGAGGATTTTCTGAACGGTAAATTACCATTGGTTTGCATTTAAAATCTCCCAAAGCGTTTCCACATAATATTACAGTGAATCGATCTTTTGCAGCCTTTAAACCTGGAGCAGTACGTTCCTCTTTGGAAATAAAGGTCCTATTTGGCATTCTCTTCCAATATAAACTGGTTTCATCGACATTGAAAATTTGTTCTGACTTATAACTTTTCTCCTCGATAAGCTTCAAAAATTCACCGGGGAATTCCCTCATTGCCTCTTGATCAGCTGATGCAGCTTCTCCTGATAGCTTAATGTTATGCAAATTTAAACGCTTCTTTAAATTATCAAACCAGCCCTTACTCACTAAAAAACAGATAGAAGAATCTCTTCATCATCGTCTTCAGTTCCACTCTTTAAATGTGCATATAGGTTAAGTGCTTTATTTCTTATTAACTCTGTGCTAAGGGGAGCATTTTTCTGTGTTTTATCCTCTATCCACACACTTAAGAGTTTTTCCATTTTTTCTAACACAGGGTCACGTCTACTTACAAAAGAAACTTTAGCACTAGACGGAGCAGAAGCCATTACACTACTTCATATTTTGTCTTCGACCCTTTTTATAGAACGTATGGTTGATTCATATTCTCTACCAATGGAAGCGTAACTTGCTCCACTTTGTAACTTATCTAATGTCATGATCTTTTCCCTCAAAGTCATGACTTTACGCTGTCTCTTAGCTAATGCGTCCCTTCCACTTATATTAACATGTTTGGATGCCATAATAATGTAAAAGAATGGGTTAATTAAAAAAATTACAAATGTTTATAAAAGCACTCTACTATAATACAATGTCAACGTCACTAAGCGTAGTCCTGTCTAATTTAAAATGAGAGAATAAAATGAAACAACACATTAATACCACAAACACACCAAGGATATCAAGTCATGTTGCTTGCGGATCTAGAGAACAGAAACTGATATAAATGTGGAAAACGGAACCTTGCGAAGGTCCTCCCATATTCCCCTAAAAGTCTCTTTTTCAACAAGCCGCGTGTCTTTTAGTCCGATGGCCATATTTATTCCGCGTAAAAACAAGCAGACTTAATACTGTTTACACAGGTGGCGAGAAAAATAAATAGAACATAGAGTGGAGCAAACTGGGAGATTTTCCCGTTCGGTACGCCGAAAAAATGAGTAATGGGTATTGCTGAGAAACTGCGAATAAGCAAAACCGCGAACGGCAAACCCGCGAATGGCGAGGGATACCTGTATTATACGAGTGATTTAAAGTGAAACGTTCTGAAGGTTTCCCAATCACAGATCCACTATTAATTGAAAAGGCAAAATACTTTTATCCACGATGTATTTTTTCTGATGAGTGGCTATCTCATTTTAAACATCGTCACGTGATACGAAAACTGGATGTCTCGGGTGAACTTAAATCAGCTGATAGTGAGGCTGCACATTTGTGAATATACGAATTGTTGATATTTACTTTCAATGACAAAAGCAAAATAATTTGTTAATTGTGAATAATAAATGATGGTTGTAGTAATAATGTTATTTTCGATGGACCATTTTGGTTCCCAGAATGAGCATTACAAAAATTAACAAAATTACTAGGGCAGCCCCGGATCTTCGATCCTCAACGCGATTTAAATAAACTGAACGTTTAGTGAAATAATTTTTATTGAATACCTACTTAATGAAATAAATGAAATGCAAATAATCTAAACAGTTCGGCCCTAGGTTAGATCTTCTTTGTTTCCCTATTTCTTTGTCTTTCTTGTACTCTCCGCTCCTCATCTTCACGGGAGATCCTATGAGCTTCCGCATTTCTTTCTCTCTTTTTTCTACAATAATATTCTTCCTTTGATCTCTGGCTCCTCTTCCTTTCTCTGGCAGCTGTAGCTGGGCTAATAACTCCTTTTCACTGGTCTACCCCTTGGCATTTTTTAATTTTCTGCGATTTTACAGCAATATATTAGAGCAATAACGTGATCACAATGTCACAGAGTTACTCAATGCTAGTTTAATATCGCGGTATATTCAAAGGGTAAAAATTTTCAAATCTACCTTATCTTAGTTCCAATGATTATCGTTGCACTCTTATAGACGAACTCACAAACAGTTGTTTTCCTTCAAGTGCCAACTTCTTACAGGACCTACTATAAAGGCGACGTCAATGCAACCGTTTATTTAGATTATCAATGAAGAGAAGATAACCATATGTGTAATGCGTTTACAAAATAACGTGCGTCCCTATTCTTATCTAATTTTTAATTTATGCCTGAGCCTATTTGTGTTAATTAGGATTACAGATTTGTAATATGATGGTTTTACTTACAAAAAAGTAAGATTCCAGCATTCAAACGATGAAATGAAATTCAATTGCTTCGACTAAATCGTTAGAAACACTTCCCATATGCAGTCAACCACAGTCAACAGAATAATTGTCCTTAAATATTTATGTTGCTATATTTCATTAATTTCGATGATCAAACAACAGGTCGATGCGAATAACACTTTTCTTTCGTCTGTTTGAAGGTTTAATTGGATTAAATGAATCGGAGGCAACAATGAGTCTCCTTGGCAACGCCCAGAATGAGTACAAAAAATCAGCAAAATTTCGAAAAAGAATGCGTATTTCTGAAAACGTCGACCGTGTAACACGTAAACATCACAAGAATAAAATAGTATAGAGTTTTAGCTAATGAATAATGCCAAAACGAAAAAAATCGGTCCATATTTACGTATTTTGGTGAATGAAGGAAAAAATCTTGCACTTTGAAAAATCGAAAATCCTGTGTAAACGTATGGGAAAATATAATTGTCTCCTGGATTCGAACCGGGACACTATAGCAAACAAAAATATTTTTCCAGGGACCTCATAGCCAGTAGAAACAAAACGCCGTTTACCGCATATCTTTACAATGAACGGTTCTCGAGAAACGCCGATGTAAATTATACACAAATGTCGACAGACGTCAACGTAAAATTAATATATAGTGAGATAGATTTATTACACCGTAATAATTACGGCAAAAAATAGTAAATTAGATAACGAAGAACAACATATTCAATATCTTATAGGGAAGAAGAACGTTAAAAGATACCAAATATGCTCTCAAAGTAATTGGAATGTGATTTTGCGGCACCATTCGTTATAGCAGCACATTCATTTTAGCGGCACGTCTTTGGTCCCGTGGGTGCCGTTAGAATGGGCTTTTACTGTACTCTCTTTTATCCCATTTCTTCTTTGGCCAAGAACTTTTCAGGCACCACTAGTACACAAGCTGATTTTGATTTGCTTTATAAAAATTAAATCTTTGAGAAAATTTGCTCTCAAATGTTGTTGATAAATCCTTAAATGCAAATAGAGAAAAATTCAATCCTTAAATTAATACCTTAACGCTGTAGGACAGGGTTTCTCAAACGTTTTTGGCCGTGTATCCATAAGACCTCAATTATTTAATCGAAGTACCCCCTTATAAAATAATACGGCAAGTATTACAAAAAATAGACATTTAAAAATGAACGAGTTTACATATAATAAATAACACTTATTTTGATGAATGTGGTTGTCTTCCATGACATAAAGAGTTAATCATTGGCTCAACTGAAGAAAGTCTCAATCTTAAGTCAGGTTCAACATTATTTAATCGAAGTACCCCCTTATAAAATAATATGGCAAGTATTACAAAAAATAGACATTTAAAAATGAACGAGTTTACATATAATAAATAACACTTATTTTGATGAATGTGGTTGTCTTCCATGACATAAAGAGTTAATCATTGGCTCAACTGAAGAAAGTCTCAATCTTAAGTCAGGTTCAACATGCAATTCCTGACGATTTTTTGTCTTAATTAAACTCAAGAGGCAAAAATCCATATTCGCACACGCACGTTGTGGGAGAAAGGAATGAATATTTTGATTGCTCTTTTAGCCACTTCCCCATACGTTTGATATTTGTGCCCAGAAGGCAATCAAAGGTACCTTTGAGAATTTAATTTTCAAATCATCATCAGTAGAAATATCCATGAGGCTTTCTTGTTCTATTCCTGATAGATGTGGAATCAAAAAATCCACATCAAATGGATTGCACACCCAATTATTAGAATCATCCGTTTCTGAAAAATATTATCACAATTGTTCTGCGAGTTCTTCTAAATGTTCCTTTATATCTGACAAATCCAAACTGAGGAATAGAAATCTGTACCTACTTCAGATTCACCAGTTTGGTTTTACCTGGTTTTATGACTTAATCCATAACACACTTGTTCCTTGGTCAATGGAAGCAACCAAAATACTTAAGTCGTCACCCTCACTGATAAGGATGCAGTTTACTGATATGTATGCATTTAATGCTTTTAGAAACAAAATATACTGTATTGTTTATGTGCACACACAGTGAAGAAATTTATTGTAAAACATATTCTATAACAACATCAAAGTGAAAAAGCAGATTTGGAGTGTCTAGTGTCATAATATTAGTCATTTTCTCAAGCACCCCCTAGCACCTTTAAAAGTACCCCCAGAGGTACACATACACCACTTTGGGAAACTCTGCTATAGGACATTAAAACAAGGTTGTAAAATTTTTGTGTCATCATAAATATCATAATTACTTTGCCCTCGATATAGTTGAGTGTATCGCGAGTGTTTACTGCCTTATCACGGATAGCCGCCATTACATTTTGTGCTTCCACCTGAGCAGCATCCCCTACGTGATTATGTTCATTTCTATAACATACTACACTTTCGGCTTCGGTTATTACTCACGCTCTGAGGGTGATGGATTAAGTATTTTGGTTGCTTCCATTGACCAAGGAACAAGATATGTGTTACGGATTAAGTCATAAAACCAGGTAAAACCAAACTGGTGAATCTTTCGCGCTTCCAATAAATTCTTTCTTGAGTTTGCTTATCTTTGTAATATAAGTGCCCATCAAAGAGAAGTTTACGTCTTCCTTCTTCACTCAGAAAATTTAACGCCATGATCCTTACTCTGAAAGTAAAATTTTCAACTGAGGTGGCCATAATGGAAAGAACCTCACCATATATTCCCGGGGATTTCCATAAATCCCTATATTCCATTCCACCGTAAGCAGTGCTGCCCATTTTGGGTATTTTCCCCCAGATCTAGCTTATTTCGTTGGAAAATGTACGATGCACATTTGATGTATTTTACTTATTTTATTTTACAAAATTATCCCAAATTGACAGCACCAACAGGCTAAAAGATAGATGCTTCTTGTCTAGCAAGTTATAAAATATGTCGAGTACATTACAGTAGAAGATCCTTTATCTGAAACTCCAAACAAGTTGCGATTTTTGTAGTATTCTGTTAGAATTACATTTTTACTTTAATAATAAATACTAATTCCTAAACCTTTTCAACTGTGTACAGGCTTATTTTCGTCTCAAACTAGAAGATTTTTCACAACCATTTAGCGGATTTATTTTTTCGCAGTTGGGAACGTTGACCGCAAGTTGGCAGAATGGTCTCTTTTTTTCCATAGGATTTCCCTATAGCTCTGTCCTCTAGCACCCACAGTTGCCAACTTCGTCGTTATTATGGTAATATTGTCACTTAAGTGCAATTATGATGTTCAATCACAGTAAATTTCACTCTGAATCTGACAATGCATAGTTAAATTTTATAAAACTTCAGGAAAATTGTTAAAAGTTAGATAAACCAAACAGTACCACAATATATGTTTTTATATCTCTTCAAACATAAAATGTCATATCTCGGCTTCTATTATTCCAACAGGGACAAATCTTTTTGTTATACCTCTTGGTAGATTGCTTATATCAAATATAGAAATCGAAAACATATATTAGTAATCAAATGCCTTTGAAAAATTAATAACATTATTCAATCTTCAAAATATTTCGTTGAGACATGAAAAAGTCGGTCTGCAGAAAACTTTTTCCTTAACTGATTTAGGGGAATACATTGAGCAAATAAAATGTGCAGAAAAGTTGAAATTTATTTTTGGAAAAGACACCAATCCGATACCATTTATAGTTCTCATGATATGGATGTATAAACAAGAGCGTGCCTGGTGCCAGACAAGAAACACCGGCAGGTGATAAATGTTTAACTAATTCATTTTTATAGTTATAAAATATAGTAAATATATTCAAGATTGCAATGTGAGTGTTGGTTCCATTTAAAACACAGAGAAATTCATTTTTGAAAAACTCGGCTCATTTTGAAAAATTTGTCTTTTAAAAAATTGATTGTTCAAAAAATTCGCTTTCAAAAAACTCGTTTTTGAAAAATTAACCTGGAGCCCCCGGATCTGCCACTGGTTTGCCTTGGGGTACGATCAGTATGATAATTTAGAAATTGAGATAAATTTTGATTATTTTAATCAATTATCAATTGTTTTATGTGAAATTTGATGATTATGGGTAAATAACATTTATATACATTTACATATAAATTGAAAAATTTAATTCAAAATAAAGATAGATGACTGCATGAAAATAAAAATGGATGAAATTCAGAAAAAGTTATGTGAACAGCTGTTTTATCAAATAGATAATCCCTCGCCATTCACGAGGGTTAGGTTCCTGAAAACCCTCATGAATGGCAAATTCGCAAATGGTAAGTAATTGGGTATATGGAAAAAAATAGGGTTTGGTTCTTAGAGTCCCTATTCCAGCATGTAACTTGCATTTTTGCCCTTCAAAATATAATAATACAATACGTACTATGGCATTCTGAATAAATGCCACATTTTATTAAAGAACAAGGAACCGATCTACACACACTTCGATGACGTTGGTGATATCACGTAAGCAGACCGTGAAACAATTTGAGACATAATGATTGTATAGTTGTTTGGCTTTCTCGCGAATGACAAGTGAACTCAGTGGGACTTTCTTGCAAGTTTGGGTCCACAGGTTTCAAGCTTTCTCTGTCTTCTCTACATACAGTTTCCTAGGTACAAAAGACTTTTTTATACCCATTGAAGTACCACTTGCAACACTAGACCTAATCGCTTCTTCACTTTTCTTAATCGATCTTATTGTGGACTCGTTCACACCAAGTAATTTACCAACTGATGAAGCAGACTCATTATGTGCAAGCCTATCTAAACCTTCAATTTTCTTCCCAAACTCATCACTTTTTTGCCCTTTTTGCCGACTTTTCCTTCATTTCAATCATCACTCTCTTTGGGGCCATGATTGGGCAATATTACAAAAAAAACTATGAAAATAGCAAAATGCACATATGCACTATAGTTGTTACCACGAGACTTATAGCATAAGTGGTGGCACTGCATAGCATTTGGAAAAATTAGCTGAGGTCTCAAAAAAATGATGAAGAGTGGGCGATACTTAAGCGATCATTTGCAGATATGCGAATTTCAGCCTTGCGAATGAAAAAATAGGTACTCAAAAAGAAAATCGCAAATACGCAAATTTCACGAATGGCAAACTCTCAAATGGCAAGGGATTACTGTATTTTAAACTTAAACATTTAAATTGTTTTAATATCACTATACATTTTGACTCACAAATTGCAGATTTTACGATTCCCATTGAAATTCAATGGGCTTTTACTCTAGTTATCTCCACCACTATATTTTAGTATGTTTGTTCCTTTACGCACACCTACATTTCTCAACCGATTTCGACCAAATCTGGCACTAAAGAGAAGGTCAATGCAGGATTTCATTTCTGTCTGCCTGTTTGATTCCAAATGGCGGCCAATTTAAACATTAACCCCTCAAGCCTAATGGGCATTTACTTAAATCGCATGTCTGAGGTGACAAAAGGTTTTTAAAATTTTGCAAAAATTCATGATTTCGATTCCCGAAAATAGAAAAATTCATAACTTTTTTCATTTTTATTGGATTTGTATAAAATTTTTTGAGGATTTTAGTAGACCATAACATTTATAAACAATTTCTTTTACGTTATCTTACATTAAGCACATTCTTTACAGGAGAGAAGAGAAATACGTAAACCAGTTAGCGTGCACCCATGCTTTCATATATCTTTCAGTATTGCGAAAACTATAAACGGCATTGATATGCAGTGTTTTTCAAAATAATATTTCAGCTTTTATTAATATTTCATTCTTTGGATGTACCTATCTAAACCAAATAGGAAAAAAGTTTCTCGCAGGTCAACTTTCTCATGTCTTGACTAAAAATTTGAAATAAATTTTACATTTCATATATTTTAAAGATATTTCATAAAGCTTATTAAGTTTTGAGTTATACAGTAGTCATTCATAGTTATTATAGAAGTTACATGGTGAAAATTGTCCTATTTCATTCAGTAGAAATGGAGATATGATATTGTATGTATCAGAATGTACACGTAATAAAAAAATTAGAAAAGTTAAGTTTTTTTAAAGGCATTTGCTTTATCCAATTTACCGTGAAATTTACAAGAAAATATAACTTCAATGAATCATCTATAATGAATTTTTTTTACTAGCATTCACTTCAGACTAACTTCTTGAGAGCGACACAAGAATATTTCTTCTGCGCTGACCCGAGCATGTCTATTACCCAAGTGGTTGCTCCAAAACTCTTACGCCTACTATGCATCATCAGTGACTTATATTTGTAAACAGACCTTGGACACAAGAAGAGACGTTTCTCCTTCTCTCTCATACTATAATGGTCTAAAGAAATGCTGAAGCAAGCACATGGCCCGGCCGAGAGTCGAACAATGGTTTTCGTTGTTCAGCTCTCCTCGTCTTATACCTCTGAACCTCTGACTCATAAGAAAAACCAAAGAGTAAGAGAAGTTTGTGGGCAGATAAGCAATCTAGATCTTGTTTCACTTTGCAGTAGCATTCATGTCGAGATACAGTTCCTCTCAGCATTGGATAGGGGATTTTTAGAAGACGCGATTCCCCAATTCGCAAAAAATCAATTACAAAATTTAATGCATATTAAGTATAATAAAAAATTCAAAAAGACTGCAGAATGGTGATAAATGGGTAGGCCAAAGGTTCCTCTTTTGAAATATATAAAGGTTACCCATATTTAAGAAAATTTACTGTCAAAAAAATAAAGAAAGCTAGCGACCTCCATGGCGTACCCAGTATGACCGCATGTGGTTTTTGTCTGGCATACCAAGTACAAAGGACGAAGCTGAGGGGTTAAGCTATGCGTATTTTTCTGAGTCCTACTATTGATTTGAATCAAATCTGGTAATATAGTGGAGAGCTCCCAGGAATAATTCATAAGTGGTTTTTGTTTTTTTCTGCCTATTTTATTCAAAACGGTGGATGATTGAATTCTTAAATACCATGTATTACCTAGAATTCATATAGGATTTTAACAAAATTTCCCCGGGCAATACCGGGTATTTCTGCTAGTAATATAACATCTTACTCTTCAAAAGTCTTTTGTGTATATCATGTGACTGCTTCTACTAATCTTGGAAATGTGATCATAGAAGAAAGTTTGTGTAAATTTGTTTAAAATTTTTGTTACCAAAATTTAATATTCAAGCTACAGAAATTGATTTTGTTTGAAAATATTCCTTTCTGTTTAAATTAGACCCAAACTAGTTCTCCCACAAACCACCCATAGCAAACATGTTTTCGAAACTTTAGATGTGAAAAAATTACTCAAGCAACTGTGAAATTAAAATAATACAAGAAATAAAAAAAGGCCATAAAAATATACTTCTGCTAAAAAATTATTACAATTTGCAAAAGGTTCAGAATAAAGCAAATCTGCATATGAAATTAGTTTTCAACAAAAATTCAATTTTGTTTTGGTTATTTTTAAAATGTATAGAGCAAATGAGAGGTCTAAAGATATGGTCAAAGATTAAGATGGAATAAGATACTGAGAAAAGCATAAAATATTTAACATACGTATTCAGGAGGAGTTCGCAGACGCCATAACACGAGAAGAGATTCCAGCATGTTTGCCACCAGCTGAGACATCCCAACTCGCACTCCTAAGGTTCCTGGCCTGTCAACAAGGCACGGCCTTGAAGAAACTAGCTGGACTTCCCTGCAAATAAGATGTAAAACATATTAATGGCATCCAAACGTTACTGAATTAAAATACTTGAAGAAACAAGTCTGGTACTGTTTGGTGTATAAAAAGTTAAATTATCATGAAAAAATAATATTTCAACAAAGCCCAGTGAAATTTGTTGGAATTTTTTCCAATAAAATGTTATTAAAATAAGTGAAAAAGTTTTAGTCATTTATTAGCTTGATTAGAAGACTATAAAATATTAATCAGTATCTCTTATTCGGACAAACATGATACTGTGCAAATAAATGTACTTGAAATGATGTGGAACATAAAAAGAAAGTATAGTTACACCACAATAAATACATAATATAATTTACATTATCTTTTAATTGTCCTGTAATTGACTGAAAGAAGGGTTGTTGTCATTCTCTCTAAAGAACCATGTTCCGGGAGCAGCCATGTTTATGCACTCCATTGATGCTAGATAGAAATGATGATGAAATTTTCTTCCAATCAAGTCTCCATTTTTAAAAAGGAAGAGATGATGTCATCCTTATGTTTTTTATAAGTACTCATGCAAAACATGCTTTGAATATCATTTATCTTGATAAGGTTGCAACTTGATCCTCTTTAACACAATAGTTATCATCAGCCAATTAAATTACATATTGTCAATAGTTTGATATCATTCCATACTGAAATTATAACACCAATTCCATAATTACTTCAGCTCCAAAACAAACTCAAATTGTTTTACAGAATTTCAATACGATTTCATTTTTCCCCACCAGCTATAAAAGCATACAAATTTCCACAGCAGTGATGGAAAATTGTATACAATCATCCTATATTAAGAATTTTCTCATACCATTTTACAATTAATTCCTTCCTGCTGAAAGCAATTATGCTTTATTATATTTTTTAATATGAGATGTCAAATTTATGTATGACTTTATTCTCTGCAATATCAGAGTAGATTTGACTGTTGAATGTTTTCACTGCATGCAATTCAATAAAACTTCCAAATTATTTTGTTTCGGTGTGAACTTGAACATGATTGGCAGTTTAGTAGTTTATCCAATGACACTGCAGAATTTATGCCTTTTGAATTATTCTGTTATTAGAATAAATTAGTGGCAATATCAATACTCACTTCAAAAACATTGCCAGTAGTATAGGATGTTGAGCAGCTGTTCCCACAACTTGAGGTTACATCCAATTTAGCATGTTGCAGCTTTCTTCATGCCACTCAATAGCCATTGTTTGGAGAGTAACAGATTTTTATCACTTGAGAATTTTTAGACAATTAAGTCTATAACAGTTTGTCCCAGATAATTTCTACCAATGTTAGGCCATAGATCTTTGCCTCAGCCTTGCAGGTATATTCACAAAGGCACATATGCCATAGCTGCAACACCAAAATATAGATTTCTTGGAGCAAATAATGCTGAGCAATAATAGCATTTTTAATGTGTAACACTTGGGATTTAATAATAATCAACTTGATAAATTCTTCTCAGCATTATATCTGGAGTTCTGTAGTATCTAATTTATTAATAAGGCATAATTTTGATACTTGATTTTGTATACAAGTGAAATGCTTTTCAGTTATCCAGCTAGAAGCATATCTTAGAAAAAAATTATGCACACACCACTTAACTATTGAGTCCTACTGAAAATTTCTTATGCAACATGAGTCGAGTAAAATACATTGAAGTAATCTTCATTAGAAAATGAAAGAAAAGATAATAAAAGGATAAAAAGAATATGAACGGACAAAAAAGAATTGATGAATTATTTATATAAAATTAAGTGAAAGTTTCCTATAAAAATTTAAGGGTATAAAAACACCTAAATGACTCAGTCTACACTTTGATCATAAGTACATTCCACCAATTACAAAGAAATGCAACAGCTATGGAACAAATAGTTTCAACAACACTACATAATTCAGCTAATTGATGAACTGTCATTTGAAATACTTTGCTCAAAATGCTAATAACATAAACTTGAAAGTTACATTAACCTTTAAATGCCAAAGGGAACATATATGCTCCATCAAATGTATTCGCCCACTGCCAAACAGGCAATAAACAACATGCTTAGTTCTGAGACCGCTTAAAGATGCTGTATTCAACCTGGAATCAGGGACTTGGTAAGAGAACACCCCAGAAGCATGATGTCATGGCAGGCAAAGACACAAATGTGAAAGGCTCATGGGGCGGGAAACCTTAAGAGCTAAAGTCATTTGAGAAAGCTTATCTCTCTCAAGTCTTAGGGTCCCCCTCTCATATCTTAAGTAGAAGTAAACAGAGTCTCATGAGAGAGCTCTATACACAGATATCGTATCACCTGCGAGAGTGAGTAGGAACTGTACCGTCAAAAATTAAATAATGTTATTTGCATTTTTTGTATATAACAAATTTGTACACCAATACGTGTTATCAACATGTTTATTTCCTCTAGAAAAGAAAACCATGTCATTCTTCAACATATTTACCATAATGTGATTTTTATTTGAACATTTTATATCTAGCAGCTCATGATATACCATATTTAATTGATTATAAGCTGACACCAAATTTTCAAAGGACACATGAGGAAAATTATATGTTGGGTGTACCGACGTCCTGGTTTTCTGGGATTTGTCACAAAAAAAATACATCATCATCATCAGGTTCTCTGCCCTTGGGCAGGTCCCTGGCACCAGCGTTGTCTCCATTCCTCCCTGTTCCTTGCCAGTTCTTTCATTATCAAAATACAGAAAAGTATAAATGTCCCTGTTTTTTCAATTCATAATTTAATAAGAAAGGTATTAACTAAAATTACCATAACACAAATTACATTATATTCAAGCATTCAAGACAATTTTTTCTTGTGCTTGATCAGGCAAGTAGCTTCTCTGTCTTCCCCAACGTCTCACATTCGACTTATCAATCCCAGAGCGCCGGTTTGCAGCAAGATTTGAATTTTAAGACCTGATTCTAAGCCAAGTGGCAATTTATAAGGAGGTAAAAAAGTAAAAAATGGTCAGCTTACAATCAATTATATATGGTATGTTTTTGCAAAAACAAAATTTTTTCAATGCCCCGAATTAAATCTGGCAGTGGGACCCTACCCACAAGCATTTAAATTTGGCAGACAAAGGTTAATGTTCCTGAGAGTAGATCCATTTGCAAATCAGAATACATATACATCAGATTTCAAAATACTTAAAAAATAAATTGTATCATATTTTTAAAAAAATGAAATGATTTCAAAGAAAAAACTACCAATTACTTATTTGCGCATCTCTATTACATAAGATGCAAAACTTTCTAAAATTAAATTTATATGAGTGCCAATTATTTATAAATGTCACATGAATCACAATAGCAAGAATCTTTAGAGAAAGTGAAACTCACCATGTGTCTGTATTTGCAACTACACACACTGCCTCTGCAATTTCTGGCTCAGCTACAACTGGATAAGGGCTAGAGGAAAACTCTTGAACAAAGTGAGAATAATTATGGTGAATCGGATACTGGATGGACAGTAAAAGATCACGCCTCAAACGAGTTTCCCATCCTGTCCCATTAGGATTTGGACGCGATGAAGTTATTCCCTGAAGAACCATGTGGGGTATATAGTGGTCAGTAGTAGCACCTAACAACGAAGAAGCCAGGCCCCACCCCATTCCACATTTGCAGTCTTCATCCTTTTTCCCTTGTACAACAGACCTGAAATTTTTAGGAAAGAAGTAATATTTCAAATTAATTTTTAATGCTGTTTGCTGTAAGGAATACTGTTTTCTGGATCAAGGCTGGCATAAAACTTTAAATCTGCAAGCATTTGTAATTTATTATAAATATGTGACAAACTTGAATTAGCTGTTGAACTTGATACGTCACATCAGAATATTAAGATTAAGAATATCTGTGAAGACTTGGTCAAGAATTTGACTAAGCACATTACTGATAATTGTTTATCAAGAATGAAATTAACTAAAAGCAGATGCTAACTGTTATATGGAAATTAGTTACTATACCTTCTTACAAATGAAAATTAAGACATTAGAAACTGCCAAGTTTTGATTAGACACAGATACCGTAATTTTCCGATTATAATACACATTTTTTTCTCGAAATAGTTGACAAAAAGTCAGAGTGCGTATTATATATGGTTATAAATGCATACAACTTTTTTCAGTATGGAAATACCGTATATACTCGTGTATATGCCGACTCCATGTATAGTACGACCCCTGAATTTTTGGTGAACAAACCTGAGTTTTTCATATATCTCGTTTATAGTACGACCCTAGCTTTCCACTAGGGTCGATATATTTCGTTTCGATAGCTCGATGGTTACGAGTGAGATATATCGAACGACCTTGATTTTCCACACCACCATAGAATAGACCGTAAATAGTATTTCTTGCGAGTACACTAAAATTCGGATAAGTTAAGTATCTTACTCCTAAAACATTTAATAAAAAGTGATATGAATCATGATTGCACAAGATGAAATAAAATCGTAACAATTCTAGTACGTCTGGATTACGTTCCACGTACGTAATGGTTCCACTCGCTCATCTACTTAATAGGTAGGGATAACGGATAAAAAGATATTACTTTGTAATATTCCACAGTCTTTATTGTTTCTTCAATCACACACCGACCGGTTTCCACTACAAAATCATTCTAATGATGTTACTAACCGACGTAACACCTTTAGAATGACTTTGTAGTGGAAACCGATCGGTATGTGATTGGAGAAACAATAAAGACTTGAATATTACAAAAATAATTTCTTTTTTCCAAGATGTCGAAATTCCATAAAGTTACGCCGTCTACGATACTTATAGTCCAACTCGTTCCAATCCATCCCTTGTAAAAAGACGCAAACAAAGATGTACATACATAAAATTCAAGAAAAGAAGTGCTCGTAAATCTTCACTTATATCAAGTATTTGTGAATTTGAAGCTGTATATATGAAAAAGATTCTACTCTTCACGAAGCAACATAACAACAATAAAGGACCTCACTGTTAAGGTTAGCCTACCATTAGAATGCGTGCGGGTGGCATAACTTCACCGAAAATGCCCGTGAATATACATGAATTTTAAATCCTCAAATGAATTACTCGTGTATAGTACGATCCGCAATTTTTGCAATAAAAATTTGGTCGTAAAAACTCGTACTATACTCGAGTATATACGGTAATTTATATTTTCGAACGTTTTTACCAATAAATCGTATATTTCAATGCATTTCGATAACATTCCTTTAAATATTTTTTCTCAAAACAAAAATAAGAATATTTATTTATTTACTTTAGCTGTCAGAATTACTAAAGCCTAGAAATTCATTACCATTCCCCTCACTGTCCTCAAACATTTCCTAGGCGTTCTTGTGTTTTTGCTCATCGTCTACGTAAAATGCGTCGCCGAGAACATTTTACACACCTCAATCAGCTTGTATGAACTGGACTTGATGTTCACGTAAATGATGTCACCGGACTGCAAAGATCGAACTGTTATTCGAACGGAACAGGTTAATACAAAAGGCAACACTGAGGGAGGTTTTTATACATTGTATCGATCTTTAACGGGAGTCAGAACATAACGCGATATTTTCGTAAACTCTCTCAAACATATCTAGTTTGGCAGCAAAGCTCAAACTCGTATTCCAACCGATCAGATTAATACAAAAGGCGACATTCAGACAAAATGTTTTTATACAGCGTAGCGATCTTTAATGGGAGAGTCAGAATGTAACATGATTTCTTCTAAACTCTCTCACATGTATCTCATTTCACAGCAAGGCGAGAACTGTCCCTAAACTACACAGTCAAGTAAAATTACATTGATTTTTTACAAAAAAATAGGTGCGTATTATATAGGTTGCGTATTATAATCGGAAAATTACGGTCATCACACCAACAATTTATTGGTATAAGAACCAACATACAAAACCCATATTTTTATGTTATTACTCTACTACAAAATCCAAATCATACACACACACACACACACACAAATACACAAATTTTAGATATTAAACACAAGCCAATCAAATACAACACCTGAACAAGTAAAAACCTTCCGTAACCTTGATTTTTTGACATCCAAGGTTTAATCTTAGCATTATTTGAGTTGATTTAGTTAACAACCTTAAATAACATTTTTGGTGTCAAAATATTATGATTTTGTCAGCCATACAGGAGAAAGCCTTTACTTGTGCTAAAGTGTTGTTTTACTTGTTAAACCTGCATGTAATTTCAATCATCTTACATATATTTATGAAAGTTTGTTTGTTTATTTATTTGTGCATCTATACATTTCCACACCGTTATCAACAGATACTTTCGTCACAAATAGGAAGGCCATAGGCTACTTTTTAATCCCAAACGTTTTATATTAATTGTACAAAAAGCAAAATAACTATGTATGCTAATGGCACAAGATTCGAGAATTCTAACGATTCCCACGGACATGCCATTTGAATTCAAGAGATTACAGTTTCCAGTTCGGCTTACATTTGCTATGTCAATCAATAAAGCACAAGGGCAGTCACTTAAAGTTGCAAGAATTGATTTACGGGAATATTGTTTTTCGCATGGTCAGCTGTATGTTGCAGCATCAAGAGTTGGATCTGGGGAAAACTTATATATGCTTATAAATAATCAGAAAACCAAAAACATTGTTTACAACAAAGCACTGAAATAAATTTTTTTTTGTTTTTCCCCAGGCAATGCCGGGTACTGTAGCTAGTCACTAATAAGCAAAAAAAAGCACACTCATCTGTGACCCACAAAAAGGTCTGTTACCTCAGGTTGGGCAGCATCAACAATACATGGAATAACTGAACATTATATTTGGAGAATGATGGCAGTACTTGACAGGCAGTAACAACTAAGCTTTATCTTCAAATGTTGAACTTTTTCACCGTAGAACTATACTGGATGGACGCGGCTCACCAAAAGTACATTTGATTTGCTGGACCATACATACCACTAGCTTGTCAAAATACTTTCTGAAGGAGATATTCCTCAATGCTCCAAAAATGGGAATAAGCTGGCTCTAAAGATAACATCCAACAATGTTAAAAATTCCATGAGAAATGTTTGGTAGACAATATATAAAATGAACGGGATTTAAAAGTTTTTCAATAGACTGCAGCATTTAATAAATTTAAATTTTGCTGGTAGAAATTTTATCAGCTGACTATCATGTGCTTCAGCAATGAGCAAGAGGTCTAAGGCAGGGGTGGGAAAACTGTGGGATGGGGTCATTAAGGTTGCTACAGTCATGAACTGAAAAACAAACAGTCATGTATGTTAACATTTTTATTGAATTTCTCCTAAAATTGTTTTTAGAAATACCATTATTAATGATTTTCTTAAATAATTTTTAAAAACTACTGGTTTTCATGTTAGTAGCAGCAGAAATTTTCTTAAATGAAATTTTAGATAGCCTGAACTAAACTAAGGAGAGGGTGCAACCAATTGAATAAATGAAAGGGAGTTGGAACCTGAAAAGTTTACCCACCTCTGGTCTAAGGAGATGCTCAAGGTCGAGGGAAGAAAAATGCAAATAACATCGTACTTGTGGGCTACCATACTCATTATGATACTAAATAATGTTAACTTAATATACTAAAATACTCATAAAGGGGGTTGAAAAATTAAAAGTCATGTAATCATACTGATAAAAACAATATTAAATTGTAAGCTATAATCACTAAAAAAAATTCACACAAATAGAATTTAAAATTGTTCAATAACAAATTTTGCAGCATAAATATACAAAAAAATTTTAACCAGTAAAAGAACAAGTATGAAACTTTCTTTATCAAAAATTACATCTCACAATATCACAGAATGTTAATATTGTGACATGGAACAGAAAGTTGGTGAATGTTCTGAATAGCTTTTACTAAGACTTGATTAAATCTATGTGAACTACAAAGCAAAAAAGACAATTATTATATTATATATGAAAAACAATTTGTAGTTAATTTAATTCAAAAGTCAGAGGACCCAGAATTCAAGAGAACCTTACATACAGCTAATAATTTAAATAATTGCATTAGCCACGAAAAGACTGGGATACTAGATTTCCAACTGGATACCATGCCATAAGGTAAGGAAAATAAAAATTTTCTAAATAAATCTGGCTCTACAAATTAAGTTAAATAAAAGCAACCCAGATAGTAATTTATTTTGAGGAAATTTTCTGTTTTAAAATCAGGAGATTGAACAAAGTAACTTACTCTTAGACAGTGCTTTTTTTGTAAAAAAAAAATACGAGTCTGTACTCCCCCTCCTCTATTGAATTTGTTATGAACTTTTAATAACAAAGTTGATAATAAAAGTCAAAATGTTTAACATTTATAGAATTCGTTTATTACTTTAAGTTTTAAATAATAAAAAAAAATGAAAATGTACCAAAATTAGATGTGGGTCAACATCGATCTGAAAAAAGGTGCTGGTATGCCGTACAGTTCCTTACCATCTCGTCACAAAAAAAGCACTGCTCTTAGATAAATATAGTAACATGTTAACAGAATACCTCATAGTTTTTTAAGTTTAATCCCTTACGGCTAATGAATTACGTACATTAAAGAGTATTTACAATAATCTAAAAAAGACTTTAATATGAAAATGCTAAAGAAAAGCTTCTTACCTATTGCTACACACCTACCATACTGTAATATAATTTTTTCAAGTTATTTTTAAACCTGAAATTATAACTGAAATATAAAGGTATGTACACACTGGACAACATCGCTTCAACTCTGCAACTTACAACACCCTTTCAAATCGGCAACATCGTCGCCAACGTCGGTCGGCAAAACTTCAAAGGACTCACGTTGTTGAAAAGTTGTCCACTCAAAATGGGAAACAAGGCGATTTCCCAACCCTTCAACCATACCCCACCTCCGCCCGATGCTCGCTGCGCGTCTGAGTCAGTTATGCATTTTGCCTTTCACTCAGAGCAATTTTTTTTGTTCTCCCACACAAATTACGCATTTCTCAGAAAGGTAAATAATTTAATGTACTGTTTTCGCTTTTTTACTTAACCCATTATTTTGTTTGTCATGTTCCATCTTTTTGTTCAGCATGTGGACAAATGAGAAAACCTTTCTTTTTATCGAAAGCTTTCGTTCATGCCCTTCCTTGTGGGATGCAATTTGTAAAGAGTACAGGGTCAGAAACAGAAGGGGCAATGTCCTCCATTTGCAGATCGGTCATGAGACCAACACCATACACACTGTTCAGAAATTGGTTCTTCCACCAATGATGCGTTTTTATTCTTTTCACAATGATAACATAAGCAGCACAGCATGCTGCAGCAATCTCCTGAGTCTTTGAGGCCATGACGAATACTGGCCTGAAATGTTGAAAAAGAAATCGTCCACTGTGTGGACGCACAACAAGCTGTTCACCATCAGTCCAACAACTTTCGATCTTGAAGATGACATTGAAAGTTGCCAAGGTGAAGCGATGTTGTCCAGTGTGTACATACCTTAAGCTCACACAGTAAACTATGCAAGCCTAAAATGAAACATTACAATTATATCTCAATAAAGATATATAGTAATTAGTCAGTGAGACTCACCTTGGCATTGGTAACTCAACGGTAACAGTCCCATCAAAAGAAGGCAGCTCTGATGTATCAATGACTGGGGAAGGATCATCAAAATCCTCTATATTAAATTCCGGCTTAAGTGTCAATGCAGAGCAGTTTCGTTCCCTCCCACAGGCAAACTCCTCCACACCATCACATTCATGAGTCCTAATCTTCTTCGACCATTTCATTTTAGACTTTTCAAACTTGCACGACACAATTTCAATATATTCTTCACATGCACCTATGTCCAAACAAACATGCGTCCTTTCGTCATTTTCTATAGGATGGAAATAACAACTCATGTTTCTTTTGTTAAGCGTAGACGTGATCCTATCACTATACGAACCGACACTACCATTTCTATAATGGCTATGCAAATGTCTTGAACTCAAAGGATCTTCCACTTCGTTCACATTTTTTATCAAACTCGAGCCTTCGAGTTCACTTTTTGAAATACCTTTCTTAGGATCTGGACTAAACATACCTTTACCAGAAGGTAGAGTCGTTCTACCACCAATCGAATCTGCTGCCTTACCAGCTAGCCTGATACCTTCCTTGCAGCGACTGAGAAATTCTCCCGCCAATGCAGTAATCTGGTCCCCTAAGGCAACTTTCCCTCCTTCATAACATAGATTATCTGTTTCCAACACCTCCATCACTTCTTCTGCTGTCGTGACTTCTTCAGCAGAGTGGACAGAGGGCACCCTTCCTTTGATTCCCACAAGTTTTTCATTCTCGCCAAGCACAAACACTACATCCCTACTCGTAGACGAGTCATTCCTATCATCTGTCTCCTCACAAGATGTGGGATTCAGGTGATACATGATAGCAGACGGAGGAACACGGCACAGTCTCTGAACTTTCTCTGAAATTATATCCGGCTCAAGCGATAATGCAGACCGAGCTTTCTCGGAGGAAAATGAATCACCCAAGCCAGACATGTGACTGCCTGTCCTTCTTAAACGTCTAGGAGAACCACTTTCGTCCTTAGTAGTAGTCCTTGGTGACAAAAGCCTACCACTGCTGGAGTGGCAATTTTGTGATAATGGAGATAATTTAGATCGAGGAATGCTAACAACAGGGTAAAGAGAAGACGTAAGTTTTTGGTCATCCTTTTCCACCACTGGTCTATAAGGATTCAACTTTTCAAACGCAATATCTTTCACAACAGCAGAGCTCTCCTCCTCAATGGGTCCATCTTCGTGAGAACATTCAACGCGACCACAACGCAGGAAATATGTCAAGATAAATAACAATGAATTAAGTACTTGAGTATCTTTTCCTGTAATTATGGTGCGAGCCAGACGAGGAGGATAGCCAAGACTCCCTTGAAGATCTCCGAGCTGAGCCCACAGAGCATTGTAGGGATACGAGTTTGACAAGCCCTCTAACTGAAAGAAATTAAAATAAACCACATTGTTGCAAATTGCATCAACTGTAACAAAACAATTCACAAATCTTGTAAACAACCATTTCAATATGGAAAGAGATTTTACTAAATATTTTGTTTTTTATGTGCCTAACATAAATTTAAGAATAATTTGAATACATATATCATCTCAGGTTAAATAAAGCATAAAATATCTACACAAGATTCCAACTGGAGTCAGTATGACAAGTCAATGGTGACCAGGATAATGGGTATGATACATTATAAACAAAAATTTGTAACAATACAGTAATTATTAACACTTAGCATACCGAATAGCCATTGCTATTTGACTGTTTCTTTGATAAAGGCTGTGGGACGACAGTATGAACCCAGCCAAGATGATGAGTCAGGACAGCAGTAATCAGGGTGCTGATAAAACTAAAATGTAAAATAATTGTTTTACAGGTAAAATATTTAAAACTGACAATTGAATTTTACACCACATATACTACGATAAACTATAACTCACAAGTTGGTAGCTTTGGTGTCTAAACTTGAGAGAGTCTGACAGAGCTGCTCCAGGAATCCTAATGCAATGTTAGAATGGTTCAAGCCTCCAACACCATTCTGACCAAGAAGACCAAGCCAAACAGGACGAGATAGCCTTGGACCCGAAAATAAGTCAAACAGTGACTGAAAAAGAATCACAATTCTATGAACAAGAATATCATCAAGCAATAAAATCATTACATTCACACTATTACTACTTGTACAAATCCAGCAGATTTGATGCACAAATTTGTACAAGAAAAGATAAGTTTGTAAACAATAAAAATTAACCCACAGTCACAGAAGTTTTAGACTACAGGCAGTCCTCGACTTTCGTCCATTCAACTTTTGTACAACTCACTCTTTCGTATATTATACATTCCCACCCCTAAACCACCTTTCGTACGCTGAATTCGGACTTTCGTACGTCAGCTGACAATCAAACATTTCAAGCTATCTCATAGTGGCACTGTCTGTCAGCCAAGCTAACACTTTTAATAAATTATCAAATGAAGCAAAATGCATAAATATAATAAAATTCAAAAGTGTAATGGCTTCATGACTAAAATCTAAATCATTCTACTCAACTGATGAGTTTCTAGAAAGTGACCTAGCAGATTTAAATTTCTGAAGACAAAACTAACCTTAAAGTATACCGTGTAATAATATATGTAATGTAAGATTTGTGTGTAATGTTTTTTAATATTGTACTTAAATTTGACAAGATTAATACCACTGTAAAGTCGGTTAATAATAAATAAATTATTATTATTATTGTCTCGGCAACGTTACCATCTTTGTTTGTACGTACAGTAGTGTCTGTTTGTGCATTTTACACCTATTATTTTATAAATATGAGTGAGAAACAGAAAATTGAAAGTGCTAATACAAATGAAAAGAAACATAGAACTCATATATTGAACACGATTGAGACAAAGATGGAAATAATTAGGCGTGCCGAAAGCGGCAAATCTTTAGCTTCAATCGGACGCTCATTGGACTTAAGCCGGTCGAGTGTGTGTTCAATTGTGAAGGAGAAGAACAAATATAATAATACAATACGTACTGTGGCGTTCTGAATAAACACCACATTTTTTTAAAGAACAAGGAACCGATTTACACATGCCTCGATGAAGTTGGCGATATCCCATTAGCAGACCGTGGAACAATTGGAGACATAATGATTGTGTAGTTGTTTGGCTTTCTCGCAAATGACAAGTGAACTCAGCGAGATTTTCTTGCGAGTTTGGGTCTCGATTCACAGGTTTAAATGTCTTCTCTACAAAAGACACTTGTACTCGTTGAAGTACCACTAGCAACACTAGCTCTAATCGCTTCTTCACTTTCCTTATCGATTTTATTGTGGACTCGGGTCACTCCAAGTAATTTACCAACTGATGAAGCAGATTCATTATGCGCAAGCCTATATAAAACTTCAATTTTCTTCTCCAAACTCATCACTTTTTTCGCCCTTTTACCGACTTTTCTTTCATTTCAATCATCACTCTCTTTGGAGCCATGATTAAGCAATATTACAAAAAAACTATGAAAATGGCAAAATGCTTTAATGAAAAAAAACTCGCACTTGCATACATTATACATTGACACCCCTAAACTGCCTTCTGTATGCCGAATTCAGAATTTCATACATCAGCGAAATGACGAACGAACATTTCGCGATGGTGCTGCCAGCCACCAGTTTCTCCCGCGTCGCCATCTTTGGCTGTACAGCAGTTTATTTGTGCAATTATTTAAATATTTTATTGCATTTTGCCCTATCTCTCTATATTATATAATCGACGATTGTGTCTAAAAGGTCCCTGCTCAAAAAACTAAACATTTATACCATAATTACAGATTTCATAATATTTTTTGGCTCTCTGGGAACGGAACCTCCCCTATAACATGTAAATCTATGTTCGACTTTCATACATTCGACTTTCGTACACGTTTTCAGGAATGTATGTGTACGAAAGTAAGGGACTGCCTGTACTTTAATTTAATTTTTGCATGCCATAGATGTAAAATAAAAGAGAAAAAATGGCAAACTGTAAAAAATCCAATAAAGTAAGCCTTTGTAAATCCAACCTTCTTGGGACTAGGATTTTCTGTATTTCAGTGAACTACCCTGATGAAGAGGTCAGGTCAACTTTGAAAAGATTAGACTCATTTCTGTACTACTGGCTTGAACTTGTTGAATAAGTTGAACTTCATGGCATATTAGTTATGGTCTTATTTCACCCAATTTCATATATCAATTATTTTATATAATAATAGCCGTCATCCATTGGTTGGTTGATCGCACTATGCAAACGCTAATTACTCGAGAAATAATAATGATACAAACTCGAAATTTGGTAGAGATGCTTGATTAACACTTTTTCAGGTGATGACGAATTTAAATCGTGAAAAAATTCCTTGGTTCATCTCCAAGAGAGACATTTCCTTTTCCCATTACTTAACATGTAAAACGCGATTTTTCGACGTGCAGGCTTTTATTCATTTGGAAATTAAAATTAGAAGAAATTAACAGACGACCTTTGGATTTGAACCATTTTGAAGAAAAAGTTAAACGTTTAATTTGCATATTTTGTGAAAATCTCGCCATTTTAACGTGATATTGCTATGTCGACCATTATCATTGTTAGGTTCAATACGAGAGAGAGAGGAAGGAAGGGGAGAGATTGGCGTGTTTTGTGGAAAATAAGTATATTAACGTAAATATAAAAAATTTTAAGTATCAACAGTGTCATTTTAGAAAAATTGGAAATAAAAAGCATTCTTAAATTAAATTCTTTGTAAACCATAAGTGCTTACGAATTTATATTGTTATTCCTCGAATTAATTTCGTAAAATGGCCGAAGTTTGGAAACGAATATAAATTAAAAGGACATTTAAAACTGTTAACACGCAATTTTCGAAGAAACAACAGTGGATCTTTTAATGAATTGATTTGTTTTTATAAAAGGAATTTTGGTGCTTATTTAATACAGAGTAAGTTCTAAGGCTTATAATCCATTTAAATCTAATAACAGTGACTATTATAGTTTAAAGAAAGAACTTTATTTATTCACTTTACAGAATGAATTAATTTTAGGCTAGCATTGCCTATTATAAAAGGAGTTATTTTGGAATTTACAGTATGTAAAGTGGAACTTGTACTGAATTGACTCAAGTATTTTGGGTACTTTCCTGTTAACGGGAATACCTCAAAAAATAAACACGTATTGTTGCGATATGTTACGACGTATTTGTTTGTTAACAATGTGTAACGACATGGGAATTACTTAAAAATCACACTTTTTTGAAACTTATTTATTAATAAAAGCAACATAATTACTAATACAATCTAAATTTATGTTACTAGGGGGCCAATATGTCTTTATGACATTTAAAATAGCTGGAAATATGTCGATTTCTTTGTTATGTTGTCGCCACATGAATTCTTCTGCTGACAGGCTTTCGCATTGCATTTCCAAAATATTCTGTCACAGAAGTAAAGTCTCATAATATGATCCTTCTTGCACATTCGCCCTTTAGATAAAATACCATACAGCTTCTTCTTCACTCCTCGGCAAGCTCCACAAATTCATCATTAAGTGATCAACGTAAATATCTTAACGAGATTTGTTACGCATTGTTAACAAACAAAATATCACAACATATCACAACAATACGTGTTTATTTTTTGAGGTATTCCCATTAACAGGAAAGTACCAATTCAAAGCAAAAATCAATTTAAAACTATTGAAAGTTGTTTCAGAAACTGAGAAGTCCAGAGTGGTGAGCGGACGCTAAACGATATTAAGGTACATTTTATTCCAAAATCAGAGGCAATTGAAGATTGAACAAATTTTTTTGTTACCGGAAGTCTGCTTATTTCATGAAATTGAAATACTAATGCATTAATCCATTAAAATCTGTTAAGAGTGGCTATTTTAGTTGAAAGAAATATTTGTATGTACATGGTACTTTTATTCACTTTTCAGAATGAATGAATTCTAGGTTAACATTGCATATTATAAAAGGATTTTCTTTGGAATAAGAAGTTTGTTATGTGGTTATTTTAACTGAATTGAATCAAGTTCTCTTATAACTAAGTTTGAAATCCATTTAAAACTGGTGAAAGTGGTTGTTTTGGAAAATGAGAAGGCAAGAGTGCTGAGCAGACGATAAACGATATTGAGGTACATACATTATATTCCAAAATCTATTTAAAGTATTATCAGAGGCAATTGAAGATTGAACCAATTTTTTGGAACCGGAATTCTGCTTATTTAATGAAATTCAAATCCTAATGCTATAATAAATTTAAAACTAATAACAATGGCTATTTTAGTAGAAATAAAGGTACTATTTTATTCACAAGGAATTTCTGTGAGATTTTAGTCCATTAATTAAAACAGACTTATAATATAGAAATATTCGATGGTTAAGACATTGCACAATTTTATTCTTGCGATTTTTACATGTTGCACTGACAAAAATTTAGATTCATTAAACCCGTTGAAATTCAACAGGCACTTATGCTAGTCCTATATATAATTTTGGAAGTGTCTGTCCGTCCATCTCCCCGTATCTGATAAGCCGCTTGTCGTAGAGATATGCGGTAAACAGCGATTTATTTCTACAAGCTAGGAGGTCCCTAGAAAACTATTTTCATTTTCATAAAGCCCCGGGTTTGAATCCAGGAGACAATTATATGTTCCCATAAGTTTACACAGGATTTTCGATTTTTAGAGTAGAAGGTTTTTTTCCATCATTCATTAAAACATGTAAATATGGACCGATTTTCTTCGTTTTTTACTTTATTCGATGGCTAAAGCTCTATACTATCTTATTTTTGTGAAGTTTACATGTTATACGGTCGAGAGTTTCAGAAATACGCAATTGTTTTCGAAATTTTGCGGATATTTCATACTTTTCCGGGCGTTGCCAAGGCGACCATCATGTTGCCTTCAATTCAATTAAACCTTCAAATAGGTGAAAGAATAGCGTTATTCGCTTCACACTTTTGTTTACGCATCGAAATCAATGATGCATAGCAACATAAATATTTACGGATAATTATTCTGTTGACTGCCTACGGAAAACGTTTCTAACGATTTAATCGAAGCAATTGAATCTTCATTTCATCATTTGAATGCTGGAATCTTACCTTTTTGCAAGTAAAATTATTATTATACAACTGTAATGCTTATTAACGCTAATAGGCTCACGCATAAATTTAAAAATAGATGAGAACAGGGACGTAAGATATTTTTTTAAACATATTAAAAGTTACACGGTTATCTTCTCTTTGTAGCTAATCTAAATAAATGGTTGCATTGATTGTTATAGATATGCTCTATTTTTCTCCACCAATCTCATGGGTTTAAACCGGACGGAGGTCAGGAGCAGAGACCCTTTACTTAAAGAAACCTCTAGCGGAAGGAATTGAATTGGACTATATGATCATATAACTTGAGTGCATAGTCCGATAATATTATTTACTAAAAAGAATACTTCAAACTGTAGTATACATAGAAAAGTAAATATTTACGGATAATTATTCAATTAACTGCATATGGGAAGCGTTTCTAACGATTTATTCAAAGCGGGTGAATCCCATTTCATCATTTGAATGCTAGAATCTTCCATTTTAGTAAGTAGAACCATTATATTATACATCTACAATGCTTATTAATGTAAATAATCTCATGCATAAATTTCAAATTAAATGAGAATAGGGACATACGTTATTTTTTTGGCACATTACATGGTTATTTTCTTTTCATTGAGATAATGGAAGTGGAAAATATACCTCTGTGGAGTTGTGTTATCCATTATTTACATTCCTCTATAAACTGATCTTACCATTTCAATTACCCTTTTATTTTCCACTTGAATTACATGCATTAAACGTTTAAATTGAGCTATTTTGAACTATAGGTGGAAAATGATGAACAGAATAAAAAACTTTATAATGTTTCATAACCGAAGATTGTAGGTCAATACTTTATTATTTTAATCTAAAAAAGAATGAAAGCCTGTAGGTCGAGAATTCCATTTTTAAGTATTATTTTATGGGAAATGGAAAAGTTCGCAATAAATTACTGCTTAGCATTAATTTCCTCTCTAATATGAAATTTAAAATGCAGATTTCTGACTGACTTCACATAATATATTGTCAATACACACACACAGCCGTGCCCTCAGCAAGATTCGAACCCGCGAACCTTACTAATACTTGGAAAATGCATTAGTATAGTTAAATGTGAATTATTGAGAGCAACTTGTTTTTACACACTCCTTCATTTTTGATAAATTAATTTTAAAAAACGCCCAAACATTGCGTGGGTTCAGCTAGTTTATAATAAATTTGCACATCAGGAAGACATTTCAAACAACTCTGAAGTTTTGTTTAAATAAAATTTTTTCCCTGCAGCTTAAAATCTCACCTGTTCCAATTCTGAACAAGCATCCATTATGAGTGGAATGAAAAAATCTTTTCGAGCATAGCAGGCTTTCTCGGTGGCTAACCTAAGGCGATCAAGCATCTCCTCCACAACCGAAGCATGTTCAAAGAAAAACGACTCCCGATTCACCTTCTCTTCCTCTGTTCCATCAGAATGCCTAACACAATAGAAACATTTGTCATTAATAATTTGCAGCTCTTGCATAACAATGAAAGAGATCAACATAAAATTGCAAGTATTTTGTACAAAAATAATATTCATGCCAAAACTAATCACATAATTCACTAAGCTTTAAAACCAAATATCAGACAAGAAGTAAAAAATTGAGAAAAAAGAATCATAAACCTTTACCCATTTTTATCAGATTGTTGCTCCTTTGTAGGTGGCAACAAAGTCACCAAAAAAGCCAAACCAATCTTTGGTCGACGCCCACCTAATGCTGCCGTTGACGTTGTACCTTGGGGGTTTTCTTCCATACCATCAACAGACGCATTCCCACATGAATATCCAGAGCCAAGTGGGCCAGAACAGCAAGAACAGGAAGAGGGATTTTGGCAGAAAAGTTCCATTGAGGTATTGAGGCTACGAAGCCATCTACGTTGCATGCTTTGAAAACTACCTGAACCTAAAATAAAGTAGATAACTGCAATATTATAGTCCAACCAAAGAAAAAAATTACCTTTCATACAAACGGTGATGCTACATTCATTAATCTAATTGTAAGTTAACTAAACAAAAATTAGACCAAACCTAACATTATATAGTAGTATTTTATAGCCAACTTTCTCTCAATTACAAATAATAACTTCCACTTACTTCACACACTTGCTTACTTTGACACTTATTACTATCTAATAACTTGATCACATTTTTAAATGGTTGATATGGTAATTCTCAAAACAATGACAAAGAAAAACAATTTTGTGTACTAATATAATTCCCAATGAAGCAAAATAAATTACAAAATGTAGAACATATGCTGATAAGATTTTTTGGACAAGTAAATTCTCATATTTAGCTTACCCTGAGTAGATGGAGGTCCTATAGATTGTCCTAAGCTGCCCCAAGAGGTTCCTCCACCTGATGACAAACCAAAACAACTGCTGGTGGATCCATGAACTGATAGTAACGATGCATCACCACAAAACCCACTATCTTCTTCACTAGCTTGTAGATGTGAAGGACCAGGTGGGAATAAATTGGCATGAGGATCATTCCACGGTACATCCAAAGGGCCTGTCCTAGATGCTGCAGAGATGAAAATTTAAATTATCCCATCATTTCAAAACGAATCCATAACGGCAATACGCTCCCGATGATTACTCTAATAGTTAAAACTATGGCCATTTAACTTTGTCCTTGGCATTTAGTGAAAGGTTTTTGTAATAAGTTACAGTACATTTATGAGAAGTAAACTTCATAAAATTCAACTGCGCAAAGTTGCTACATTCCTCGGTCGATTTCTTTAAACTGATGTTAGTAAGGAATTGGCGCATTTGGCTGCTTCGTTCTCCCGAAATGATAATAGACTTTTTCAACGTAAACAAAACTTACTCAATCTGTTATCCGAACTGCTTCGATGAACTCCAGGCTCACTTTGTGAAATGAATGAGCTATCACACGACTCATCCAAGCTACGATCACTGAAACAAGATTCGACCAAGAAATATATTAAAATCAAATTCACAAAACGCTTAATAAGATAGTTACAGAAATAATTAGGTACTTTTAACTTTCTCACCTTGACAGATGCTTGCGGTGATACTGGGGTGACAAAAAAACTTTACTGCACATCAACTGTGTGGGAGATTTTATTTTGTGTACTTTAAATGCACTGCCTTTGAATGTCATTCCTACAGACCCAAATATCATTTCCCCCAGTATACCGACATCCGAGTTAGGCTTGGAATACTGAAAATTAGAAAATCGTCATGATTTCACAAAGTGAAAGAATTCAATGAATGTTTTCGGCTGAACTAAATTCAAACTAACCTGATAAGAGCATCCACTACTTGGCGATGGCACGTTCGTATTTTTTATATCACATTTAGGACGACCTCCAAATTTCAATTTGCTACAAGATTTTTCATTCGAAACTTTCTGAACAGAATTTGAATCGAACAATAATTTCCTTCCTCTCCAGTCACACTCTCTAAAAAGAAGCACACGAACTTGCTCCTTATTGAAGGCATAAGGCCTCCAACTAAAAGAAAGAAAATTGATTCAATCCATTAGGACGTTGTTTCCTATTAAGTCTCAGTAAGCTAATAGACGTTTAACAATAGTACAAGTAAAATAATAATATTTAAATATTCTTCATTCTTAAAAACATAATTTTAAATTCTTTCGTTTCAATAATACTACAAGATCATATTTCTTTGTATCAAGTGTCTTTTCCTGTTTGCATCGTAAAACTTGAGTGTAAATTATCCAAAAATAAGAGCGCGTCCGACCAATTTTTTCATAAAAACAACTCATCATACATTCAATCTTACCTATCTCCTTCGTGTTTACCATTAACTATAAAGCTAGACTTCTGAGTTTTCTTTCTAGTCGAAAAAAGCCTATTCAGTAACGCCATTTGCTAACATTTTTGTACCCACTGGTTCCTGTATATACTCGCTCAATAGTATCACGATAGCACTTCAACGTAATTCTTTGCAACGTAGTTAACTGGCGAGCCTTTTACTTCGCTCACGCCGTAAATAACGTCACGTGCTTGCTAGTCACATGGGAAACTCGGGGTAGTAATATATGGACTTGCGTAAACTAATGAGTTACGATCATGCGACTTTTGATTCTTAATAAATCTTTATTGAGTCAGCACCCGGGAAATTTAAACATCCTATTACTGGAAAATGTGGTATTGGGTAATTTATCAAACGAATATTAGCTGGCAAAATTATCTTTATTTGCTTCAGAGTAATGAACAAGAAATTGAGACGGTTTACTATATATAACCATACACAAAATACTGTTGGTAAGTACATGCCCAGGAAGCTACTAGCAAAATTTTAGTTTTATTTTCCATTATTTAGAACTCCAATTTTTGCCATTTACCAATGGTAAAAATTGTTCCAAGCCGAACAAAATATATGAATATTGGAAGCATTTTGTAAACCAGTCCATGTAATTTATAAGCAAACATTTAGAGATTTGACATCAAAATCCTAAGAGGAACATGCAAACCTCTGAATAATGTATGACAAATGGTACACAAATGATCCAACTAGATTTTATTCTTGAAAAATGAATCACAAATTCTATCAATATGTTTCAAAAGGCTTCAAATCATTTCTAAAAGTAAAGAAGACATCCCCCAAAAACATGCAATGAAAAAGCTATAAAGAATTACTTTGAAGTTAAAGAAAACACCTCGTAAAGAAGAAGCACCACTAAACAATGCAGTAGATCATAGCACATATCACACTTTATGAGTTAATATTAATTTTCCATCATTACACAGCACAGCCCAAAGCATCTGTAATTCACCATTTCAAGATTTCAATAAAATAGATACAATTTATTGAATAAATCCAAAAAACCAAGACAGTCATATTCAATGATAACAAGATGGACATATTTGAGGAAAAGTATAGCTTTACAAATCCACCTCACGATAGCCGCCTGTATATAGGCTTCAACAAAACAGATTTTTTTGGAATGTGACATATACCACTCCAGATAATGGAACCACAGTCAACATATGCACTCATCGGTACATAAAAAAAAAAGAAAAATCACCCTGTGGTCAACACATACAAAATATTATTTTAAAAGACTCTTTGCCTTTGCTATTAACACAACACAGGGACTTGAAAAAAGTGAACTCCTTAAGAGCCAAGAGTTACAAGCATTTCATGGCAAAATTGTAACAGCCATAACAAGCATTAAAAAACCATGAGTAACATTGTCCATATATTATAACCAGGATGTGCACAAACTGTTGTGGTGTGAACACATGTGAGTGGAGATGAAGGTCATCATCCCCAAATTTACTGGGATGGACAACATTCTCTTGCACTGCCCTTTCACCAGAGCATTCCTCATTTTAAGTGCCAGAGGAAGAATGCAGAGGGATGCCGAGTTGCAACATCAAAAAAATGAGCCTGAATACGAAAAGGCCCTGTGAGGGAAAAGGGCCCATGGCACACCCAACAGGACATGGGGGAGGGCCTCAAGAAGGGCTTTACACATAGTAGACTCAAGTTTTTATTTTTGTCTGCATTCCTCTGCTTCGTTTTCCATAGCAAAGCAGGGAAGCTATAAAAAATGAGCCAATGCAGACAACTGACAAAAACGAAAAGGTTTTCGAAGACGCCACCAGCAGACACTACACATCTTAACTCAAATCATTCTTCAAACCCCTTTTTTCTTAATTTATTTACGTCTCAACAATTTACCAATACATTTTTTTTCTATTTCAACCGAACCTTACAAAGAGTAATCGGGCAAATGCCTGCTCACTTTACTGGGATGCTATCATTCGCCACGCTCGAGTGAGCAAGTCAAGCACCCAGGAGGTCAAAATGCTTCTTAACTCTTTGATATCTCCATTGGAGAGGAGGTTCCTGAGGGATGGGATGGGACGGATGAGGGAGTTTGAATTGCAGGAGTGCTCGGGGAAGTGGATCCTTGACCCACAACAGGCGAATGAGATGGAGGAAGGAGGGTGGTGGCCGTCGGAGGAGGCACCGCCGGCTTGATGAATCTCTCAGTAGGCCGAGGAACTGCCACCGAACGAGGTAGGTGGGCCTGTTTTAGAAGAAAACAAGAATTTGTTCAACCAAGACTCTCTGCTTGAGATGTTGTTTTAATCGTAAATATGAACCACCATTTTATAAACAATGAAAGAGGAAAGATTCAAACGTAATGCATACATACATACAAGGCATAACTGTTTATCTAGCTAATCAACCTTACTCTTTACAAAGAGCATCAAGAAAGGCAACTACTTAATGTCCCTTGCCTGGTCTCCTCAAACAACACAAGTAGGAGACAGGTCGGTCCCAGGTTGAAAAATCTTACCTCCACCAGATTTGAACCCAGGACTGCTGTATGGAAGAGGCCAACACACAAACCACATCACCCCCAAAATAACACAAACATCTCCACACATTGTTCTCTTAAATGATGAATTTTGGCCCTCGTGCAGATTAGAATATGACGAGGACTTCAATATAAATACTGAGAATGAGACTAAAACTTTTTACTTCAAACTAGATAATTTTTGTCAAATTATAAATTACTTATATTGATTTTATTCAAGAGACAGAAAGCTGATGTTTAAATGTAGACATAACAAAATGTTAACATAAAATGTACCTTACACATTCAAACAGTGTCAAATTCTTACATTTTGATTTTTTAAATATTTTCAAATTTCAGTTTCTGTAATTAATGTAGTGCTTATTCTGAGATGTTAAAAATTACTAAATCATTATACAATAATAATAAACACCAGTAAGAATTTTTAAGATTCAAAAATAAAATCTTTTTGCTTTATAAAATAGGCAGCCTTAAAAGGATAAAACAAGAAAAAGTTCAGATTATTTGTTCGTTATAAAAGATTTTGGTGTCATTCGTTTCATTACTGTTGCTTTACATATCATTTACGTAATAATTTTGCTTTGATAGGAGGTTTTCAAGGTTGAGCTTCATTAAAAAAATGTGTTTTGCTATTAACTTTATATTCAAAATCCATTTACTCCAGCTTATGGAATGAGATTATTACATAAATGATATGTAAAGTTATAGTAATGACAAGAACATGAAACCAAAATCTTTTATAACGAACAAATAATGACATTTTTCTTGTTTTATCCTTTTAAGGCTGCCTATCTTAAAGCAAAAAGATTTTATTTTTGAATTTTTTAAAATTGTTACTTATTTTCATCTTTTAAGTGCGAAAATGAATAGCATTCAATGAAAAAATAATGAACATAAATAATTTACCTCAACCACTTTCTTACAATGACTGATGTCAAAGTTTGTGATTTGTGGAACTTTGTGACTTCAAACAACTCTAGCACTTGTAGGCTCATCAGTTTAAATCAGAAAGCAAATAAGATGAGAAACCCATTACCAGCATTAGCCTACTCTTTTCAAAAAGCACCAAAGAGGACCAACAGCTTTACGTCCCTTCCGAAGGATGAAGCATTGATTCGCGTGCTCTCCTCTAAACACGCAAATAGGGGGCCGCAAGATTTATTTAAAAAATGCAACTTTCACAGGTTTTCAATGGGTATGCTCAGCACAGCAGGCCAATGCACTTGCCGCTACGCCACAGCACCCCATTTTGCAAGTTTTGAAATTTCGTAGATACTTTTCTACTCAGAAGCCACCTACCGCAGCATGAGGAATAAAAATACAATCCCAAAGGAACCATCTACTGATTACGAGTTGTTAATTGTTTTATGAAAAAGTTCAAAATTTTTAACCCAATATTGAACATTATTGAGGTATAAAATGACATAATAGAAATAAGCTAAAATTTTCATACAAGTAAGCGTTATAACTTCTCTCACCATATATTGGTCAAAATGACAACTCACTTTGAAATCCGTATTTCTCTCTATCATTTCTAACTTTGGGGCACAAAATGCTGTGAACATGTAGTAATTCAATTTCTTGCAACTAAAATGCTCCCAGACTCACCGGCAGACTTTTGGAAAGTTTGAACATTCACAGTTTAACTTCTAGATGAGATACAAAATTGTTTATAGGCTAAAAACCATCTGCAGGCTAAAAACTTTCAAACAATGTAACATTCTTTACTATCCGATTATTCATGCAAGAGATATGAGGGAACAAAAAGCGCCTTGGACCTATTTCAATGGTTTTCTTATGAGAAATAATCTCAAATTTAAGGCTACCTGGAATCGAACCGATGACACCTAGGCATGAGTTGTCAAATACTATGGAGATATATTCATGACATCTACAAACCCTGAAGATGTCATCTATTTATTCCTCTTAGTTTCGTCTATATGAAGGAACTCATTTTTTCCATGCTTTCTTATAGGAGATATACCGGGTCGTCTGGAGTCAAACCCAGAACACTTGCAATAAAAGTGATAACGGTTGCCTATAGATCTCGTGGATATCTAACAACCCTCCAATATTGAATACTCTATCTTATCGGAAAGTGCCCGAAATTAATTTTCAAAAATGCCACAATGCTTTTCTTATGGGAAAAAACAGAAATTTTGGAATTTCTGGAGTAGAACCAATGACACTAAGGTATGAGATCTCAATTTTTCTGGCGGTTTCTCCATGCCATCTACAATTACTGAAAATTTCAGCTCTCCATCTATTGTAGTTTGGGCCAGACATTAGTATCCTCCTATATATATTCTATATCCTCTGTAAGAAGAGTCGATATAGAATGATGCTTATAGAATGATTAGTTAAGGCGTGCTTGCATTCTGCAAGCATTTTCTCTCACCGTAGAGCAAAGAGTATGGGCCGACAAATAATTTTTAAAAGCAAGTTTACACCTTGTCGATTTACGTGTTTTTCCTTATGGTCAATATTGGGGTAAAAACAACCCCTAAAATTTATAATTATTAAATATTTATAGGCTTTTAGCATTTCTTAGGAATACCTCACATTTATGCAAAATTTCATGGATATAGCACCTCTAGAAGTGCATTTATATATATTTCATTGTTTAAAATTTATGAATTTTTAAGACACAATATAAAACTTTCATGAAATTTCGAATGTTATTTACCACCGGAACATTATTTCCCAACTTTGTCAAAATTTTCAGCTTCCTGGCACTACCGAAAGTACATAAACATTAGTCAATTTGTTTAAAATTTTAGAATTTATTACGGCCGAATGAATAAAAATTTTCCAATTTCTATAACCCCGTTTTCATCATTTGAAAAATTCTACCAATCGAAAAAATTTCAGCTTCATAGCACATTTAGAAGTACCTAAACTATGAAATGTTAGTAAAATTGTTTATAGATTTTAACGTCCAAGAAAATAAATTGTTGCAATTTTTCAATTATTCCACCGATTATTTTTTTAGATTCACCTATGTATTAAATTTCAGCTCTCCAACTATTGTAGTTTGGGCCAGACATTAGTATCCTCCTATATCCTATATATCATTCTATATCGACTCTTCTTACAGAGGATATAGGAGATAGGATATAGGATAATATATATATATAGGAGGATACTAATGTCTGGCCCAAACTACAATAGTTGGTGAGCTGGAATTTAATACATAGTTGAACCGAAAAAAATAATCGGAGGAATAATTCGAAAACTGCAACAATGTATATTTTCTTGGCCGGTAAAAATTATAAACAATTTTACTAACATTTCATGGTTTAGGTATTTCTAAATGCGCTATCAAGCTGAAATTTTTTCTACCTGTAGAATTCGCCAAATAATGAAAACGGGAATATAGAAATTTGAAAATTTTTATTCGTTCGGCCGTAATAAATTCTCAAATGTTTAACAAATTGACTAATGTTTATGTACTTTCTGTAGATCCAGGAAGCTGAAAATTTTAACAGGGTTAGGAAATAATGTCCCGGTGGTAAATAACATTGAAAATTTTAGAAATATTTATTGCTGTGGCTGTTAAAAATTAAAAAAGTTTAAACAATGAAATTCATATAAATGCACTCTTAGAGGTGCTGCATTGATGAAATTTCGCATAAATGTGAGGTATTCGTAACAAATGATAAAAACCTATAAATGTATTATAATTATAAATTTTAGGGGTTGTTTTTACCCCAATATTTTCGAAACAGAAAAACACGTAATGCGAACTTATGCATTGAAAGTAATTTTTAGGCTTTTATTTTTACTTTCAGGTGAGAGAAAATGCTTGCAGAATGCAAGCACACGTTAACTAGTATCCTATATAGTATATCCTCCTCTGTAAGAAGAGTGCTTATAGAATGATATCGGGCAAATGCATATAAAAGATTTTATAACAGAAAGCATACTGATTTTTTGCAATGGTCATCCATTAGCTTCTTTGAAATGCAGCTTTCTTTCTCCCTTTCCAGTTCTGGCCCCACAATAAATAAAACCATCTCAATTCTGGGAACTTTCATTAAATTACATAAGAGGTAAAACAAAATATTTAACCAAGTGATTACACTGAACAGAAAATTGCAGATTATTGACTCAACAAAACCACTTACTGTTATAGAAATTCCAACAGGGGGTGCAGGAGGTGAGGAAGATGGCAAGTAGCCGGCAGCAACAGCTGCTACAGCAGCAGGTGTTGCAGTTAGGGGCTGAGGAGGAGGGCATGGCAATGGAGTAGTCTGGTGATATGTGGCTTGGCCACAAGCATAGCACCGACTCATGGGACTTGGAGGATTAAAGCCAATACTTTCGCGAGAAGTGTTGAGATTAACAGGATTCAGGCCTAAAGATTTAAAAAAAATGTTTTTATACATTATGTTACACTCCAGTCTTAATCAAAATTAAAAGATAATTTTAAAATAAAATAAAACTGTTTTAGGCAAACTAATGAGATCACGCACAGGAATAGATTAATTCAATGCCCTAGCGACCAAAGCACAAGGACCTTAGTTCAGAAATTCCTGCTTTATAAAATACAGCTATGTCTCTAAATTATCAAAAACATTTCTGAGGAATTATGAACTCACCTGGGCTTAATGGTCGAGACGTGCTTGGAGAAGGGTTATATGGTACAGGGCTGGAAACGGTTCGTGGGCGTACCGTTCCTCCAGACATAGCAATCTCATTGTAATGACGTTCCTCTTCCATTTCAAGACTAAAAAAAATCATACAGCCATCAATTCAAAATATTTTCGTATGTTAATCAATTCCATTCATCAAATCACAAAGAGATGTAAAAAAATGTTATCAATTATTTCATTCATAAAAATAATAACCTAAGATTCATTAGCTGAACATTTTTTTTGGGATTCCACATTTTAATTTCACCATTTCATGCAAATGGGATGAAATTACAGTAAAATCTCGATACAACGTATCTCTACAGAGCAGGAATTTTTATACTTTATACTGAAAGTATGGTACACTGAATATACACATAAGGAGTACAGTATTTTCTCTGGAAGCATCTCAGTGGGGGATCTGCATTCTCGCAGGTCCGGCGCAAACCGAAACTGGCGATAATGAGTCTAACAAGAGAGATAAATTTCCTAGAATTTAAGATTTTATCTCAATGCAATTGTGAAAATAACGATAGGGATAACTGATCATCGGTCTTACATTTTTCAGCTCGGAAAATTCCTTCTTTTGTGATTTTGGTGGAATTCTGCAGATCTTTTCGTACTAAAGACAAAAGATGCCTTCAAAATTGGTGTAAACGACTTGACTAAGCAAGAATTGGTTATAGCTGAGTCATTTATGGATGAAAGCATACGTTAAAAGCACAAAAATCTTTTTTTGGGACCTCTGATTTTCATACGTAGTATTGAAAAGTACGTTAAGTTGAAGTACGTTATTTTGAAATATTTATACAGTATTTATATGGGAAAATTGACAGGGATTAAAAAAAGTACATTAATTTTAAATATACGTAATTGTGAAGTACATTGTAACGAGATTTCACTGTATAAAGGTAACTACAATCACAGAGTAAATATTAGGAATATTAACTTAATAAAAATTTTCTACAATTTAACAGATACAATCTTTTACAGACTCAGAATGGTATTGTTTTTTAAGGAAGTATTTGTGCCTTCAATTTGTTTTGGAAGATTTAAAACCAAAAGACATGCATAAGCAATACAAGAATATCCTAAAAACAAAGATAAATTACATGGTTAACGTAAGGGCTAATAATTATAGTTCAAAATTTATAATTAAGGTTATATGACAGTATAACAGTAATGACTTATGAAATCATATGCCAAACATCCATAAATATGGCAATTTGAAACTTCAAAACCAAATTAAAGGCATAAACACTTCTTTTAATGACACTTTTCAAATGCTGGTTTGATAATCAGCTAATTGTATGGAATTTGAAGGCTATATGTTGCCAAAAGGTTAGCATAGTTATGTCACTGAAGAACATCTACTACACAATATCTGAGCCATCGAAATTGACCTAATGCACAGTGGCATATCTACAATGGCAGAGAGGGCACAGCCGCACCCAAGCCCAAGCACTAAAGATGCCCACAACTGCCAGAGTTAATTTTTTTAGCCATTAAGTGTTGGAATAAGAAAAAAAATTAATATAAATTGAAGTAGAGAAAAAGAGGGGCTTTACCTCCTGCGGCCTTCGGCCACCACCCCCCTCACCGCTCCCTTCGGATTGCTCGGCGCTTTGCGCCTAGCCTTGTGGTTGTTCGCTTTTCCCCCACAATCAACACTTGTTATAAAAGAGATTTATTAATAATTTAGTAAGTGAATAAAATTTGTTTGAACTTTTTTCTCTTCGCATTTATGGGGCCCTTTATCTCGTGCCTGGGCCCACTAGTTCTAGTTGAGCTAGTACACACATACTTATTCCTCGTTTATCATCCTTTCATTTAGAGTGATTTCATTTTACTATGGTTTTCATATTTTCTAAATTTTTCCGTTTGGGCATAAGCGATTTTTGTTTTATTAGGGTTTTTATATCTTGTCAATTTTTCGTTTAGCACCTTAGCAATTTTCCATTTAATGTGGTTTTACTGACAGATGACACAACCTTATTTTTTTAAGAAAACATTTTAAATATAATCCCCGAGTACCTCACAGATCCTATTTTTATTGAATAAACAAAAGTGATCATTTATTTCCCCCCTTATTTCAGTTACATTTGCACTATCCCTCAAAGATAAATAAAAAACACCGAAATATTTAATCTGTGAAAGCATGTTACCTAATTAATGTAAATGAAGTAAAATAATATTTTTAAAAACCACTTTTACTTCAAATGCACTAAAAATTAAAAAATTAAATTTTCATCAATGTGGTTGGCTCATGAATGCAACAAATGAATTTGCATGATCGAGATGTTTAAGCAGTGAGCAAACCACTTTGATGAAGAAAATTGCACCCACAATAGATAATTGAGATGCGAACGTTAGTATTCAGATTTTAGGCTAGGGAATTATTATCTTTCGGAATGAACAACTCCTTAAACATCTCGATCATGCAAATTCATTTGTTGCATTCATGAGCCAACCACATTCATGAAGAAAATTTTATTTTTTAATTTTTAGAGCATTTGAAGTAAAAGTGGTTTTTTAAAATATTATTTTTACTTATATTTTTATTTTTGGTTTTTTAGTTATCTGTAACAAAATTATTGTGAATTAGAAAAACTACTTATCCAGTTCTTTCGTCGTCAAGGTAAACAAAACAAAATCCTAACTAAAATATTAGTTGTCCTGTGTTCATATGAATTTATTCCACGTCTTAGAATTTATTCAATCTTAAAAATTTAATGTTATTGTATTTCTGGGCTAAGTAGGAAATATGAATTTTCCGAAAAATTTTTTATGTGGACCCCTGGACCCCGGTGGTCGGGTCACCTGAACCCCGGGGTCGGAAAATGTAATGTTATTGTATTTCTGGACGAATTAGGAAAAAAGTGAAGGTTGGCCCCCCTGAAACCCTGGGTCGGGCCCCTCCAATAATGGTGTCAAAATCTGTGGTTCATCATTATGAACAACTTTCCCAAACATACTGGGTCAAAAATCCTGAAACGTTCTGAGATATTTAAGTTTTAAAAAGTACATGACATACAACAAGTGAAGTTAAGTAAAAGTGGTTAAAAATTAATGACATGTTTAAATGCAACCTCATTCAGTTTATGGTAAACATTGTGTTTTTATCATACAAAATATCCCTGAAATAACAGTCTGAGTATTCAGCAGATACTTAGTTTATGATAACCTCATTGTGTATAATTACACAGTTATATGTGTTGTATGAAAGTGAATTATTCATGATTCATATTAAAAATAATTTAATGCTACGACTTCTAAATGACCATCGCCTTAAACTCATTCGTGTTAGAACTTGAAGTATGTATCTGATAACATTAGAGTCGAGTTTCTCGTGAAAAGTTCAACAAATTTAATTCCACTGATGGATCAAGGCATAACCTACATTTCCAAGGCATACCACCATCTAAACATCTTAAGAAAACATTAGTTAAGCTGATTAGTGGAATAGGGAGGGAAGGCAATTCAACAATTGGAGAATACTGGCAAAAATAAAAAAATCATGCATGCAAATAAGAACACTGAACAATAATGAGATTAAATGAAATGTTTGATGATTAATTTAGTATGGCAGAAGATGTGGTCAGACCATGTGCATAAATTTCAAATATTTGATGAACCAAAAACTAAAATAATGGACACCGTTAAACTTGCACAATATGTGGATTTCAATGAGGTTGAGGCAGGTGATGTGATGGAGTTATTTAATACTCACAGTAAAACTCTAACAAATGGAGACCTAATCGTGTTGGAGAGGATGAAAACATGCACCTTTTTATTCAAATTTCCTTCCAAAAAGGAGAGAACGTGCCTTATTTGAGGAACCCAAACCAAAAATCACTTTCTATTCCAAGAAGACAATCACCATTATCACCATTGGAAGTCAAATGCAGTAACAAATATGGGATGAATAACATCAATGAGAATATCTGATGAAGTAAGATACTTTTCGAGAATGAAATCTAGTATTAATAACCTTATCAAACAGGTAATTTAATCATTTTTATATATTTTCATTTGGCTCTGTCAAATCTTATGATTCGGGGATGTGTGGTATTCAAATACATTGAAACCTCGATTTTATACTATTGAAAGGGCCACCTAAAATAAATGTAAAATCCAGGAAAGTATAAAATCAGGGAAATGAAAATAATGTAACCTAAAGAAAAATGTGGGTTGCTTTATATCATAACTTTGGCAAGCTGGTGATTCTTTGCATTTTTCATATTAGAAAATTTTAAACGTAAAAATCGGGTGAATTTCTGTTGTCAGGACTCGAAAAACAATGTGCAAATCTGGGGAAAATGTAAATTAGTGGAAATGTAAAATTGGCTAAAATTTTACATTGTTCTTATGAGCATTTGGCCCAGGCCAGAAAGAGAGTGTGTAAAATTGGGTAATATGTTAAATCTGAGGGTGTAAAATTGAGGTTTCACTTTATTCACAGTAGCAAGTATTAACAATAACTTCTGACTTTGGGTTTGACTAAAGATATTACAAGATAATTGAGAAGTATGGGAATGAGAAATGGATGATGAGAAGAGAAAATGAGAGAAGACTGGTAACTTTTGAGGTGAAGCGGTGTAGAAAAAAGAAATGTTTTAGAATGAGAATTCAATTATTTTAGTAAACACAACAAGAGAAGAAATTAATTGGAGTATGCCTGCTGGCCCTCATATAAGATGGGAATGCTTTTCCAAAAAATGTCACTATGTAATATTACTCCAGCTTTATACAAAGTAGATTTAAAATCTAATCCCACTTCAGAGATATTCCTATACATATCTCTCTTATATGCATATATGTAAAAAGTTCATTGCATGGAAGCAAATCTTATAAATATTTTAGTGTGTATGTTCTTTATACGTTTTTACACTGTTGAAGCTATCGAATTCAAAAGTTTCATGGGCCATCCTATGGACCAAAGGAAGAACTTGGTCTAGGCATAGAAGAAATAATAGGAAGTGCAGCTTCGATCTTTTCCCGAATACCTATAGATGTCTCTGATGGTTGCGCCTGCAGCGATCCTATCGGTCAATGTGAGTCTAAAAATACCCATTCCACACTCATTATTCAAACCATGGAAGAAATAATTAATTATTAATAATAATAATTAATTATTCTTCCATGATTCAAACTGTTCAAACCAGTTTGTTGGAAATCGCGCGGGAAAGTGATGGGGTTTTTCAGCGTCATGTTTTTCTAATTGTTGAAATGGAACGGAATGCTTATTGTGCAGCATATTGGTGCAACAATTTTAACGGTTGCAGGGTAGACAAGAAGATTTCTGAAGGATATTTCGAGGTGAGCTTAAAGAAGAGATACTGCATAAAACGGAATACTTGTGTTATGTTGAGAATTACGTGTTTTTGTTATTAGTCTTGATGCCCATTTCTGCTTTATAATTTAGGGCAAAATTTTGCCTGAGGGAGGATTAATGTCTGCGGATATCAACTGTATGAAGAAGTATAGGGTCTGCAGTGATCATTTTACAGATGATGATTTCGGCTGCAGATTCCCTCGGCCTCTCCTAAAAACGAATGCCGTTCCTTGTGTATTTGAAGGTATGAAAACAAGTTTGAGTATTATACATGGTATACAGTGAAACTTCGATTTTATTATATACCGGTTTTTTGAATTTCGTTAACTTAATCCTATCGTATTCTAATTCTTGTAGATGAGCCAAGGGATTCTGAGGATGTCTTAGATTCTCCCGAAGCTTACTCAACACCAAACCATCTTGGTAAGTTTTAGAAAATTTTAGCATTTATTAATTTATACTGTCCACTTGCCTTTACCAATGAGCCGCCGGAACAAATATTATTGTTATTTATGAATGTATTTCTATCTGGAAAAGAATGTTGTGTTTTTATAAATGTTGTATTGTTATTCTTTACGTCAGTAAATAAAAAATCTTGCACCCAGTTGTATTGTTTTAATTTGAGTCCTAAACTTATGTTAAATACATCATCTAGCTTCTTAATTCAAATGTACCGCCAAAACCTGGTCTGCCGCTTGAGTTTAAATTAGGCGCGCTTCTGTTCGTATTGACCGCTAGATCGCTCTGCTGTCAACGTATTACCATTGCCCTTATGGGAGCTGCGCTTCCTGTTATTCTTCCATGGTGTAGGTTTGCAGACCGTGGGGTCTCTTATACCACATGGGGTCAACAAAATACTATTTCCATAAGAATGCATGGGAAATGGTGTGGAGAAACCCCAAAATGCCATGCAGCCCTTCACCGATGTGGATATAAATATACCTAAATATTAACTTACGGTCACGGGAAATGGCTTATTTTACACACGAAAGACAATGTTTTAATTCTGTTCATGTTCTGTCATAATACATGCTAAATCGCTCGAAATTTTCCTTTAACCGCAAAATTTATTGGTTTAGATGACCATTTTTCAGGCTAAATTTCTTAACTGTTGTCCTCTTCAAAGGGAGATAGCCACGTAAAGATTAATGCAAGGAAAATCCACGCCATGGCACGCCAGAGAGGAAGAATGGCTAACGCCAAGAAAAAAGGTACAAATGGATTCATGCCTAAATATAGTCTATGAATACTTTTAAAGTATAAAGCAATAAAAATTGTTTGCTACTTAAAAGAAAACTTTCCCAAGCGAAGCTGGATGTTTCAGCTAGTTAATACTAACAATAGCCCATGTCTCTCTGTCCATTGGTCTGTTGGTTGGTCACAATATTGCATAGGTCGTGCATCTGGTGGCAAATTATGGTTTAACGTGAATAGCTTGAGAAAGAATCAAGATAGAAACTCTAAATTTGGTAGGAATGCTCAATTCAAATATTTTACGATGATGATGAATAAAACTCTCTAAAAACAAGTCCTGGGTTCGACTCCAAGGAGGACATTTCCATTTTCCATAAAATAACACACAGAAATCGACATTTCGATGAAAATTAGATATTCAGATATGAACCATTTTGAAGAAAAAAGTATAAAGTTTATTATTCTGTCCATCTTTTTCTGCCTAGAGTTCCAAATTGCTCATGTTAAATGTTTAATTCACATAGTTCAGGGAAATCTTGCCATTTTAAAAGAATGTTGCCTTTCCTACCAATTACACTGTTATAGCTCGAAATCCTATTGTTAATTCAATCCTTATGGTTGTAAGCATGCTTTGAATGCTTTTAATATAAGAGAAAGGGAGGGAGGAAGGAAGTGGTAGAGAGAGAGAGAGAGGGAGGGAGAGGGAGGGAGGGAGAGAGAGAGAGGGAGGGGGAGGGAGAGGGAGGGAGGGAGAGAGAGAGAGGGAGGGGGAGAGAGGGAGGGGGAGGGAGAGGGAGGGAGGGAGAGGGAGGGAGGGAGAGGGAGGGAGGGAGGGAGAGGGAGGGAGAGGGATGGAGGGAGAGAGAGGAAGAGAGAGGGAGGGAGAGAGAGGGAGGGAGAGAGGGGGAGGGAGAGAGGGGGAGGGAGAGAGGGGGAGGGAGAGAGGGGGAGGGAGGGAGGGGGGAGGGAGAGAAGGGGGAGGGAGAGAGGGGGGAAGGAGAGGGGGAGGGGGAGAGGGAAGGGGGGAGGGGGAGAGGGAAGGGGGGAGGGGGAGAGGGAAGGGGGGAGGGGGAGAGGGAAGGGGGGAGGGGGAGAGGGAAGGGAGGGAGGGGGAGGGAGGGAGAGGGAGGGAGGGAGAGGGAGGGAGGGGGAGGGAGGGGAGGGAGGGGGAGCGGCAACTATTTTAAGTTTAACTAAAGATATCCTGTCATATTGACAGGCTTTTATACTAATAAAGGCTGATATTGATTATGCTCTGAGATGTGAATATGTAGGTGGAGGAGAGAGCAAACAGAAACAATGCAACACTTGCCTTTAAAAATATTTCACCATTTGCCAATAGAGAGCTGATTTATCAATAACACACAGAACTGAATGTAAGAAAGTAACAACTACGAACAAAATTATTAGATTAGTATGACCTTTTTGCTTACCTTATAATCATGCTAATAAGATAATCATCCAGAGACAAATAAAATGTTTGGGTCACATTATGAGAAGTAACAAACTGCTGAATAAAGGATGCTAGAAAAGAAGCAAAAAGGGAACAAGAAATAGGGATTTTGGGTAAATTAAAAGGGAGAGGTAGCTATGATAAGATAGAGGGAAAGGCTTTGGATTGGGATGATTTGGTTAGGCTATCCAAAAACTCTCCAACATGTAGAACATCTTACCTGGATTCCGACTCAGACAAGTGTCGGCAAAGTGCTTCCCTTCTTTCTACTTCCAACTGCAGTTTCCTTTGGAGACGCAAATTCTCCTCTCTTATTTGCCTCTCCTCCATAGCATACCTCTGCATCTTTTCTGTATCTGTAACGAATAACGAATGTGGGATAATTTCTCAATCTTTTGCAATAAAAATTATCTGAAAACTGCAAAATTAATGACAAACTTCTGCAGATACAGAAGAGTCCAGATTATCTGAGTCTCCTGATTTTAGTTGCATTTTCTTAACCCTGTCATCTACTGTCCTATTTATGCATATAGAAACATTTTCAGATTGCAATAAATCAACTTACGTTCTTGTTGTGCATTTGCAAGTTGGCTCTTAAGATGAGCAACCTCAGACCTCAACGTTTGAATGTGAGAGCTTAAGTTTGCAGCTGTATCCCCATTACTGATCTCCCTTGGTGATGCAGGATCAGACACTGGTTGATCTAACTTGATTTGCAAAGTCCTGTAATCACAAATAATTAGAAATTACAAAAATACTTCTTTCTTGAGAAGCCATCCTACCAAACATTACATGTTAAAATTTTAAGGGTTAACAGTAACAAAGTAACAATACTAAATGTCCAATAAATGTTGAATTATTTAAAATTCTGATGAATCCCTCCAGTAACTTTCAATGAAACCCTTTTTAGAAAGGTGCAGTTATATCATTTGGTAAAAATATTATTTTTCAAATGTTTCTAAAATTTCTGCTTGTTTCACCATATTTTTATGAAGACATTATCTTTCGGCTGTGGCGTAAGAACCATGGATCTGATGGATCGGTTGATCCAGGGCCCTGAGCTCAAGGGGGCCCGAAGGCCCGTGGTCGACATATACAAAATTTTACCCTTTGTATCATTTTAAACCACAAGAGCTGCTAAATACAGTGAAAGGAATCTGAGATCATGAAACTTATTTCATGAAATGCCAAAAATGTCAAATTACCTGTTTAGTGAGAAAATGCGACGATGAAGTGTTTAAAAAATTAGTGAAATTTGACAATTTAGAAGTCCAAATTGTTTATGACTAGCATATAAGTTGAATACGTGAATCCAGAACCTGAAAAAGGAAGAAATTTTCCAACTTATACACCAGTATATACGGTAAGTCAGAAGGAAGACTGTTGGGAAAGGGGAAAGAAGAGGAAAAGAAGGAATTGGTTAAGAGAACTTTAAGAGAAAGGTTTTGGTAGTATGTGCCTAAAGCCTACCAGAAGTTAGAATTACTATGTATGTATGCAGGGCTGTCCCTAGGGCATGGTGAATCAGGGTGACCACCCCACCCCATAATTTCAGAGGCCCCGCACTTCTACATTGCCGCAAGGAGTCTAAATTTAATTTGGTGGTTAATAACAGGGCCTCGCATAGGTCGATTTTCCCTGGGCTTTGCACCTCTGTTGGGCCAGCCCTGTATGTATGCTCATGGTGCATAAGCACAAAGACTGCCTTGCACCACCATTTGTGTCATTCTTATTATAACAAATAATGTTCCAGGAACGTGGGAATGTATAAGATGGGAGGAGGGGCCCTGACATTACACTTGACCATTGCACCTAGGATATGCTACTGGCCATATGCATATCTAAATAATTCAAATAATCTTTTCTGAGGTTCCATATCTCCACCTCGTTCTGAAGCCACACATGGTTTTTAGAAAATATGGGCAAGTGATGAATCTTGTTAGAGAACAATCCCATTTCCCTAAATGAAACCATGATGGAAATCCCAAAATAATTGTTTAATTTCAACAGAAAAACAGTTAACTGCTCATATTCATACAGAAATGTCTGCTTACAAGAAGTGGAAGGTCAACAGGTAGGTCAGTAAATTCCCACTGCCACAACAGGAAATGACCAATCCGAGGTGAGCCAAAACATGGATGGCAAAGAGGAAGAGCAAGTAAAAAAAGACAGGACTCAACAAAAGTTACCTTAACCTAGATTATTGCTCTGCATGGGCCTGATTTTCTAGGTCTGGCACATACACATTCGGACCTGAACTGGCCTGTACATTGTCGAAGAAATTGTAGGCCCAGCCCGTGAGACTACTCACAGCCCATTTAAAGGCCCTCAGCTCGAAAACTATAATTATTGTATTCCAGATTTTCTGCCAACATCTGTGCACTGCTCAATGATTTGAAAAGGATTTTTTTAATCCACATATTTGTATGTTTTGGAAGACCACAAACAAAATAAATTACTACAGTCTGGACGAAATTACTTTGGAATTGACGTTTGAGGCAGCTTGGCTGCGATGTTGCCAGCATGTGTATAACAGAAGCCCCCAAACGCACGTTTCAAATATCTTTGCAACTGACAAGAAGAGGCTACGGAGTGTAACTCTCAGATTTGATTCATCTTCTACCAGTGGAAGGTTTAGGTCAAAAAAAATACCATTTTGGAATTAGGGGCCAACGCCTTTTAGTTTAAGAGAAATAATTAATTAAAAAGTACAAAAATTGGCCAATCTCAATAAATCATAGTAACTTCGCTCTTATGCTCATTAGCGACCGTAGCCTAGGGAATAACGAGTAGGACTTTCGATGAATGGTCTCAGAGTTCGAGACCAGCGTTGTTCAACTTTTTCCTTGTGTAAAATTTCATTTTTCGTGCTAGTTTTTCTCCAATTTTTCGGAAAATACTTATTCACCACAATTTTATTTTTTTCACGTGGGATAATTGTTTTAATCACTAGGCCACTATTTTCCCCCATTTTTCAGAAAATATTTATACACCACTATTTGCATATCTTATTCCCAACTTACACCCTCAAGAAAATTAGCCGCGTCTGTCCATCACTACATTGACACTCTCCGTAGACATTGGCGTATTCTTTAAGCTGTGATATTCTGCCGTAATTGCACTTCCACCCTTTACATCTAGTTTGCATTACCCGTGCATTCCTTTGGATGGTAATCGTCGAAAAAAACGATAATATAAATATTCATGGCAATAGGGGCAGCATATAAATAGCTGCGAGCGGCGCGAATTATTTCTTAATGGAAATGAAGTTCCGTTCACAGATGAAATTAAAATATATCGCTGCAACTGTGGCAAGCGTTCATTTATATGTTGCTCCTGGTGCCATGAATATTTATGTTTTCCGTGTTTCTTCGATGATTATCATCCAAAGGAATGCGCTGGAAATTCATACTAATTTTGAAAAGTAGAGGGTGTCAACCCAGCGACAGGCTGATGCAGAGCGAGGAGCTCGCAGAAATTATTCTTCGCGATCATACCTTCCGATGCTATATGCCTGTACCAATAATAACTGATAAGATGGGTTACTTTATTATTATCTGCAAATATATTCTTTATCTTGAGCTCTCACAATATGTAATCTTCTTCACGCAGGAAAAATGATTAAAACTTACGATAATAAACTCACAGGATTTTTGAGGGTGTAAGTTGGGAATAAAATACGCAAATAGCGGTGTATAAATATTTTCTGAAAAATGGGGGAAAATAGTGGCCTAGTGATTAAAAACAATTATCCTGCGTGAAAAAAATAAAATTGCGGTGTATAAGTATTTTCCAAAAAATTGGAGAAAAACTAGCACGAAAAATGAAATTTTACACAAGAAATAAAGTTGAACAACGCTGGTCTCGAACCCTGAGACCACTCATCGAAAGTCCTACTCGTTATCCCCTAGGCTACAGTCGCTAATGAGCATAAGAGCGAAGTTACTATGATTTATTGAGATTGGCCAATTTTTGTACTTTTTAATTAATTATTTCTCTTAAACTAAAAGGCGTTGGCCCCTAATTCCGAAATGGTATTTTTTTTTGACCTAAACCTTCCACTGGTAGAAGATGAATCAAATCTGAGAGTTACACTCCGTAGCCTCTCCTAGTGAGAAAGAGAGAGAGAAAAGAAAGCATCCCACTGGGAATGAAGGAGGCTGAGCATCACTGGCCTCAACTTCATTCTTTGAAGGGACTTCACAGTCTCAATTTCGCCCTGAATAAAGTCGTTTGTCTGTCTGTCTGTCTCAGGCCTCTGTCGTGTCAACTTTGAGTCTCTCTGTGCTGTGCTGCCTTTTGCTTTGCAAGCCCACCAAAAGGTGCATTCCAGTGTAGTAGATATGTCAACGCCAAGTTTGAGTTCTCTCCCCAGAAGATGTCCCCCTACCTCCTAGCAGCGGAGAGACACGAGCAGTCCCGAGTACATACAAAATGTCAGTTGCAAACATTGCAAAAATATTTGAAATGGATAATAATACAGACAAAGTATTTTGTTTGCACGGGACATAGCGGCAATGCAGCGTGGTTACTCTTAGCAACACTTCCCTCCCCTCCACCTGGATTGGCTGTGAGGGAGGGGTCTTTCCCACCAAGCCCCCCACCTCTCCTCTACCCCGAAGTGTCAATCCCAAAGTAATTTCATCCAGACTGTATACAAAATACACAAACAATGTTATAGGCAAAAAAAATATTAACCAATTCAGTATGGAAGGTGAGTCACACTCATTCTTCACTATCCCTGGGTTAGTTTACCTAAAAATCCAATGCCATATTTTTGCTTGAACCCATTCAGTACAGAGGACTAGTGTGACTTGCATAATTTTTTAAACCCAGCCCCATAATTATTTCCAAAGGATCAGCACGTACCCAGCCCACAGGCCAGGCAGGTCGAGGCCAACGAGCTAGGCCCGGCCTGTGCAGGACTCTAATCTGAATAGACATACTTTAATGTAAATCATCTATAACATAATACCCAAAGATAGTGATTAACATTTTAAGCAATCCATCTGGCAAATAACTGCTAAAAAAAATACATTTAAAAAAATTCTTGCACCATAAATGAAGAATAAAATATTTTCACCAAAGAATGAAAAGAATCTGACTCACCTCTTTTCTGCTTCTAATTTATCCATTCGCTTCCACAGTTTGTTTACAAGAGCTTCTTGTTCTTGTTCAAGGGTGTTTTCAAGTTCCACTTTTTCCCTACGCAACTGCTCCAGGTTGGTTTGCTTAGTGAGAGTTTCAGCTTCAAGTTTCTCTATCTTCCTCATGAGTTTATTGACCAGGCATTCTTGCTCCTGCTCCAATGTTTGCTCCAGGCGGCATTTTTCTTGCCGTAACTGCAGTAAGCAAGCATGTGTAACAGATATATTCAATAAATGTATACCAAGATTAAAATTTATGGGAAAAATGGTAAATATTATAAAAATTACATAATTAAATTTCATAGTATAATAATTCCAACAGAAAAATGTTCAAGTAATGTAATTATTTAACCTAGTGGCGTACTTAACCGTCTTGAAAACAGCTACAATAAATGTCAAGGCTGTAACTAACAATGTGCTAGATGGGTTTGTAAAAATGTTTATTACTATCAGCAGATTATTGTTACTCAAAGGTCAAGTTTTAAGGTGGCCTGACAGTCCTTTTCATCAGTTGGTGTAATAAACAGCAGTTAGAATTTTTGACAATAGTGAAATTTTTAAAACTTAAAAAAATAATATGCAAATGGGTTAATATTGTAATAAATATCTTTTTATGAAAACCGGTCAGTATTTTCCAACCTATAGGACTATCTATTTGTGTATTATGAGATTCATCTCATCAGGCATTGGTCAATTTTATGCAACTTTTTCAGGAAAAGAGCTGAGCCTTAACAGGCTGATAAATATAGTACAGACTCCATTAAAAATAAATTCATGGTATTTACATTTTAACACAGAAGACACAATCAATATCTTTTTAATAAACGATGCTACAGAGTTGATTGGTAATCAATAAGTCAAGGCCTATGGTTCCAATGTCTGGAAGCTGTGGTCGATTGCAACAATACAGGCACATTTATAAGTTCAACAATGGCATATTAAGAGTTATAAGCTAATTAGTGTTCATAAGGGGCCTCTACAATTACGGTGTAAAAATAGTGATTCTTTTGGAAACTTGGTCACACTAAAACTATTGCAAATTCTGCTGTTTTGAAATCAGGTAACAACACAAAACATTAAATTATCAGGTTGTCATTGAAATTCATGTACGGTTAGTTCTGAAGTAAATATCTTTCAGAACTCCAGATCTTGTCATTTTGCTTTTACGTCAACCTTCAAAACGTGCTATAAATCAGTGGTTCTTGCTTCTTTATGAGTGGGCGGGCCCCTTTTCAACCTTCAAACATTTCAAAGGAATAATATACACTCAGCAATCATTTATAATGTTCACCTCTTAAATTTTGTGAAATATTCATTATTTTAACAAATACATTTGTGGAGCTTAGCAATGAGGATGATATTTTTTCTGCAGACTACCTCTAGTAGCTTTGCACACCACCAGGGGTCCGCTGACGACAGTTTGGGTGCCACTGCTTTAAATGCAACTTGGGAATGTCATATTGGAGATTTGCTCCAAAACTGTGAAACCCTGAAGGTTTTTTTTCCAAGTTCACACATTTCTCAACATACATGCTAAACCCTACACCTCTTGAAAGGCAGGATAAAATATTTAAGGAGTTATCTGTCCTCATTACTGACTTTCAAAATAATGATTCCGGCAACAGACAATAAAATTTCCATCCTCCCCTTGATTAATTGACTTTAAAAGCTGCACAGAAATATCTTTCACCACCAATACATCAAATGACAGGAACTTCGCCTCATAACTCTCAGCGTCTTCTGCAAAAAAAGGCAAAGAAAATAATCCCTATCATTTACACTGACAATGTGGTGGTTTTTTTATACCTGGAAATTGCAGCATATGGTTAAGCAAGATTCCCAAATGCCTACTGCTCTGCACAACATAGGCTGTGGCCTGAGATGTTTTACAAAACCGTAATGTAAGCTTAAGAACTTACATAATGAGACCAATTATATTATTCCTAAAATATCTTTTTTATCATTATATGGGTCTGATGGCTGTGTTAAAGAAGACATATGCAAAACTACTATCAATCACATTTAAACATAAGGTACATTATCATTTGATTTACATTACTTTCAATCTCTAAAATTTCTTCTTATTATGCCATCTTGGAAATTTATATGGTAATGAATTATTTTTAAAATTTCAGTTGCAGCTAACATTTGATTTTACCTGCAAGTTAATATTCTTCTGGAGATTCAAAGAAAAACTGCCCTGAATGCTAGAGAAATAATTCTTCAGTTTTGCAGTGAAATTTCATTTACGTGCATGCTTTGTTATCTTTTTATGGCCTTGCTGCACAAATACACAAATCTGTGCTAACAAAGTGACAAGTAGATGTTTTACTATTTTGCTTTAAACTAGATTTTGCAGAAAATATTTTTTTAGAGCTTATAACATTTCCCAGGCATCACATTTAATAGAACTTACACCGTATCTTAGCACCGTGAAATGCGAATTTTGAGATTAAAAATACCGTTATGAATTAGTTAATTCACCATTATCACTCAGTAGCATCATTTTTGCCTCGGTTTGTTAGTCGTAATAGACTAATTTATCTTTTTTACTTTCGTGAAAATAAAATCCGATGATCATACACAGGTATAGCATTACTATAATGGTCGTTTTACATTTTACGCGATAAACTAAATTCTTTTTTTTAAAGTATTTAAATATAGATGATAGTTGCTGCCTTCGATAAGTGCGGTTTATGTTAACATTTCATGAATTTACCTGGTTAAGTTTTCTTGATAAGTCATTAGTAAGACATTCTTCTTCTTGTTCATAATGATGAGCCAATGTTTCTTTCTCTTTTTTAAGGGCCTGAATTTTCTTCAACAGTGTGTTGCTAATGAACTCTTCTTCTTGCTCAGCCTTGGCTTGCTGTAAAAGATCGAGTATCTAAATGTCATGCTAACGAGAATCGGTAATAAAACATCAAGTAAAATGTTGGATAAGGTTACTTAAATTATAAAGTGATTCAGATGTCGAAAAGTAATGGTTGTGTAAAGGCCCTCATGGACCAAACCATTAGCTCCCGGGCACGTAGGTATTATCTGGTCGATTTAAGGTTTAAACAACACCTTATTGAGGTTATATACTACGCCCAACTATCCCCATAAAAACCAAAATATAAATTTAAAATAATATTCATAATTTAACGACGAGATTACACGTGATTCTTACAATTATCACAGATGCTTGACGGAGGCCTTTATTCTCCTCCTGCAAAGCCTTCACCCTCAGTTTGTATGTTTCTAATTCTACTTTCAACACCCTGTTTTGCTGCTGTAAAGACTCAATCCTTTTTTGCAATTGTTCTCGAGAGACCGGAGACGGAGGCATCATAATAGGACCTCCGTCAATAGAGCTAGAATCACTCTCACTCGCACTATCCGCCATGTTTCACTTTGTAACCGTTTAGCTTTCCGACAATCACGGGAGATGTTTTTCCAGCGCAAATTTGTCATATGAGTCAACTTGAACCAGAAAATAAAGCGTAGAATGCAAATTATTTCATGATCTAAAGCGAGCGACGTACTACGTGAGCAAAATTTTTAGGTATTTTATATCGTTTTGGATTGTTTCCCATGTTACTAAGCGCTAATTTTTAATATTTCGGAAAATTCTTATTTTTATAATGATTTCGTATAAGTAAATTTCGTGCGAGCATTGGGCTTTTATGCATATTTTAGGAACTTTGAACTCATTTATTTAATTATGTGCTGTAATGAAAAGACGATCTCAGATATTAGCTCTATCCATATATTAACATGTTCTTATTTCTTAGAGCGAACCCTGGAAAATCATTTTCACGAAAAGTCGATCTATATTCTTGATTATTATACGTAATACGAAGTAATTTAGAGGTACCAATAAAAGCCTCTTTTTGATTAGAAATTCCTGCGACAAACTCTTAATAGGTATTACAGTTATACTGCAGATGTCAATTTCCATTTATCGGTAAATTGTCATAAATTATATAAATCATTTATTGGTAGTTTTCCAGAAATATAGACGTAAAATGTCTTTTTTTCGGAATCGCTCATTTATCTTACGTTTTTTATTAGATATAATTAGTACTTCGCGTGCAAATAATTCTCTGCTATATGGCAAACCTTGCTAAAGTCATACACTTCTGTTAGATTATTCTCTGGTTACTCTTAAGATATTTAGCTTTGAATGAAAATAATTATCTTGCTGGCTAAACAGCCGCATCTGCAAAACCGGAAAATTTAAACTTCATGAAAATATTAACCTCAGTAAAACATTAACATGAGCGTCATTCTAAATTTAGAGGTAAATAGAAATTCGACGGTCAATATGAATGTCAGAATAACTAGTACGAAACGTAATTACGGGCGGAAATACAAGTGCATATGTAACTATAAAAGGGAACACAAAGATCGTTATTATATTTGAATATTTTATTTGCTCTTACAAAATTGGTTTAATTTTCACATTTTCAGTTTCTCTTTGATGGTAGTGCAATAATACTGAATTAATTTAATTCTGCAACGGTATGCTCAAAGAGTAATCCAAAGGCACTCAAATATGGCATAACCGTATGTCATGTAGATAACATATGACAATTATGATTTAAGTGCAAATAGAGAGACTTCGAGGAATATTTAAAAAATAACTATGGCGTAAATGAACAAGAAAATGTTCTTAAATAAAATCAAAACCCAAATACTTTGATTTCTTAAATATTAAAAATAAAATACCAAAGAATAAATGATGATCATATTTTCAGGATTTTAAAATTTATGAAGCCATAGAACCCCTTTGCCAAATTTTTCCTGACACCCTTATATTTGAAATTTTCCCCAGAACCTTAACCAAGGTGTGCTGCTTCAAAGATGTATTACAAATGCTAATTAAGTAATAATAATTTTATTCATTCCATTGGTTATACAAGGACATAAAACTCATCAATCACACAAGCTCATCACAAAACTCATCAATCACAAAAGAAGTTATATATTCTCAGTAAGAAATTCACTTATACTCTAGTAACATTTATTTAACTAAATATTTTTTACCTTGTTTTTTAACATTTTAGGGGAGGAGATTAACTTAATTGCCTTTAGTGGTTTATTAAAGATATGAGAAGCAGAATGAGGGGGACCTTTTTGACAAATAGGGTAGGAGTATCCATTGATATTAACATCAAATCGGGAACAATTATGGTATTCTACATTGGAGAGAAATTCTTTGTAATTAGATTTTATAAAAATACCACAGCTCAAAATCTAAATTGAGAGAAGGGTATGTATATTTAAAGAGGAGAATAAAGTCTTTCCAGATGTTCAATATGGTACTATGAATATAGCTTTTATTGCTTGTTTTTGCAATGAGAAGACTGTCAGACAATTTAGAATTAACCCAAAATAATTGTGAATTTTGGCATAGTACAAAGATATTAAACTTTCAATTGGTATAAAGGTTACCAGACTCCTGTGGCAACTTTTTTATCATAACATTGATGTTACAATAATAATAATTTATTTTATTGAAACACATAGTTAATACATGTATAGGACAACCAACTTTACAGTGGTATTAATCTTGTCAAATATCAGTACAATATAAAAAAAGAAAAAACTTACAAATCTTACATTACATATAATACATATATTATTACATAGCATATTATTACATACATACATATATTATTACATAGCATTAAAGTTAGTTTTATCTTCAGAAATTTAAATCTGCTTGGTCACTTTCTAGAAACTCATTAATTGAGTAGAATGATTTAGATTTCAGCCAAGAAGCCATTACTATTTTGAATTTCATTATATTTATGCATCTTGCTTCATTTGGTAATTTATTAAACAATTTTATGGAATTTATCTTAGGGCTTTTCTTTGTTTTTCTGAGTCTACACAATGGTAGGTCTAAGTCTTCCCTGTGTCTTGTATTATGCAAATGAGTATTCAATCTGAGGGGAAAGTTTGACAGGTTTTCTTTTACAAACAGCAATACTTCGTAAATGTACAATGAATATACTGTCATTATTTCATTTCTTATAAAATATGGTCTACAGTGTTCATCATTTTTAACCCCTTGTATTGCCTTAATTGCTTTTTTTTTGTAGTACAAATACATCTTTAGTGTTGCTCGAGTGTGCCCAAAGCAATGTGCCATACTTCAAACGACTATGAAAATAGGCATAGTAGCATAGTAGGCATAAGCAAATAATTTTGCTTATCCATTTATTCCTCCACTAATCAGTCCTTGTTAGGTGTCTTTGGCGCCCTTGCAGTAACCTGGCATTTCAAAGCCCAGCTACAAAGTATTGGCTCATCAAGGGCTACGGCTTAAACGTGTGAAGTATCAAGGATTTTCTCTAGGGGTGGGCTCAATTCTAAGAAAAATATTCCACCAAACATTTGGACAATTCGGGGTCTCCTCAACTACCTGAGTACCTACATATCTGGTTAATACAAACTCTTAGCATTTAAGGTTCTTAAGTCAGAAAATTTAGGGTTTTGGGAGGTAAGTCCATCAGCCCCCCCTGGTCATGCACCTGAGGTATACACTCTGTACCTTTACTCAACACATAGCATATGCTTACTGCAGTTTGCTATCATGTCTCTAACTCTATGTACATTTTCCGATTATATTACTGTCAATTAGCCTTCAAATAGACAGAAGAATAGTGTTATTCGCATCACACTTTTGTATAATCATTGAAATTATTGTTGTAGCAACATGTCTTTATACATACTAAGGTAAATAGTTATTATATACAGAGTATTTACTCATCAATGCCTATGGCTTAAATGCACCAAGTATGAAGGTACCTATACACTTTCTACCTTTGCTGAATGCATAGCTTACTGCAGTTTTGCAATCATGTCTCTGACTCTATGTGCATTTTCCGATTAAATTAGCATAAATTAAGCCTTCCAATGGAAGGAAGAATAGCATATCAAAAAATTGTTGTGTTGTGTTTGTTAGAAGAAGGGTATCAAAAAAATTGTTGGATTGAGTTGGATGGAAGAAGGGTATAAAAAAATTGTTGGTTGAATGAAGCATTTCAAAAATATCGCTGGGTTGGTTGGAAGAAGGGTTTAAAAAAATTGTTGAGTGAGTCGGTTGGAAGAAGGATTTCAAAAATATCGTTTGGTTGGTTTGGAAGAATGGTATTAAAAAAACGTTTGGGTTGGTTAGAAAACCTTAACATAATACTCCTACAGAGTTCAGAGCTGTACAGGCAGCTAGTCTGAATATAAAATTGGGATACTACCTGAAAAATAATTGAGATCATTCAAGAAAATAATAGAGTATGGGGCCAAGAATAGACCCTTGAGGAACATCAATCTCTACTATTAATAATTTGGAATATGCTGTTATAGTACCTTTTTGGGTTCCATAAGAATAGTTTATAATTTTATATCTATTCCTTAGGAAGGAAATAATCCAATTCCTCTGATGCCCAAATTCTGAATCTTCACAATGAGTACATTATGGCCAATTCAATAAAAAGCTCTACTAAGATCATAAAAGATATCCGAAGTATGCTGTCTGTTAATGAGTTGAAAGGCAGCAGTATACATAGCTTTAGTTTTTCTAAAGCCGTGTTGATTTATGTTTAATAAATTATTATTATTATTATCAATAATGCGTTACAGGTAGGCAACATGCCCGGTGGTAACAGTACAATCAAGTAGAAGTAGAATACAAGTACATTTATAAGTTACAACTTACACTTATCCCTTCATTGTATACAGTTACAATACAATATAGAATTTCTATGTTATGCCCCTAACTTTACTGATAAATGCAGTTGTTGTTTTTGGATAAGGCTCAAAAACTCCCTCAGGCAAACTGTTCCATTCAGTGATACCTCTGTTTAGAAATGAGTTTTTACTGATTTCCGATTTTTGGGGTAACGTCCTTATTTTATTCTTATGATCGGTCCTTCCTAAGTAACTTGGAACGAGCAGTTTCTCTCTCATTTCACCGCATTTAGTTTTTCCGCTGGCATTATTGTAAATTTCAACTAACCTTTTTTGTTTCCTTCGCTCCTTGAGGCTTTCCCACTTTAGCTCCCCTAACATTGCTGTCACACTATCCCTCCTTCCGTATCTTCCTAGCACGAACCTTGCAGCCTTTCTCTGCACCATTTCTATTTTGTCCACTAATCCTTGCTGGTATGGGTCCCATATGTTAGACCCATATTCGAGCATTGGTCTCACTAGTGAAAAATATGCCTTCTCTTTCACTTTTCTATTGCTATTTCTAAGTGATCTTCTTACAAAGTTGAGTTGTTTGTGAGCTTTGGCTACCATTCTTTCTATATGAGTGTTCCATTTTAAATCTTTCGAGAATATTAATCCCAAATATTTAGTACTTTTCTCTGTTTCTAAAATACTTTTTATCTCCTCTTTACCGGGTTTCCTTTTTCTTATGAACTTATAAAATGAACTTCTACTATTATCCGCCAGTAAATTTTCTATAAAATTACTCTGCGCTTTTCTTTTCTCTTTGTGCAACCTAAGTATAATTTATACTCTCTGTAATTTTTATTTAGCTATACAGTAGAATTTCTGTAAGTCAAACCTAAAGGGAAACAAAAAAATTTTTTGATTTATAGGAAATTCAAGTTAAAGAAGAAAAATAGTACAAAAAATACTTTGTTCTGGAAATTAAATTCAGTTCGAGTTATTGAAAATTCAAGTTATAGACGTTTGACTTATGAAAGTTCGACTGTATGTTCTTCATTTTACATACACAGTTATATGAAATTCACATAACGAACATGTTTGTCAATTAACAAAAGGAAGACAATGTGATTATTATAGAAAATGATAAATCTACTTTATTCTTTTTCTTCAGTATTTTAAATTCTATTGTCTGGACACTATAATGTTTGATATAAAATAAATTATCTTCAAATTTCTAAGGCTGACCTTTTACGCAAGTATGGATTACAGGCAGTCCTCAACATCTGTACATTCGACATCCGTACAACTCACTCTTTTGTATATTATAAATTCTTGCCCCTAAACCGCCTTTCATACTCCAAATTTGGACTTTTGTACATCAGCTGACGAACAAACATTTCGAGCTACCGCATAATGATGCTGTCTGTCAGCCAAGCCAACACTTTTAATAAATTACCAAATTAAAGTATGCCCTTTTTACCGACTTTTCTTTCATTTCAATCATCACTCTCTTTGGGGCCATGATTAGGCAATATTACAAAAAAACTATGAAAATAGCAAAATGCTTTAATGAAAAAAAGAGGGATTTCACATGTGCACTACAGGCGGTCCTTGACTTTCTTGCATTCGATGTTCGTACAACTCGCACTTTAATAATAATAATAATTTATTTATTTACAGCCGGTAATCACATTGTAGTCACAAATCACAGAATATGTTTCATTAATCACAAAGTAATTTCTTATCCAACTCATAGCCTTTAAAACTGCATTGGGGTTCAGCAAGAGCTGGTCTTCCACCCCTACCAGAAAAGACACTAAGTGCCATAAAGAAAGATAATTTCACCAAAAATACAAAAAAATAAATAGACATAAACAAGAAAAAGGGAACTTAATACCAAAATATAATAACTATAGTCAATGACTAGGTCATGGTAAGGATGGAAACACTGTTACAAACAGTACAAATAAATGTAAGTCTTACAGTAATAAAAATTTCTTGAGAAAAAAGAATAATAAAAAACAAATAATGATAAATTATAATAAAAAAGATAATAATCAATTATGCTATGTGTGTGATAACCTTAGGATAATACAAAGGAACAAGAACCCAAGATAGCACACACTGACATCCCAGAACCACCTTTTGCATGCCGAATTCGAACTTTCGTGCATCAGCAAAATGATGAACGAATATTTCAAGTGGTGCTAGTTGCCAGCCACCAGTTTCCGCCGTGTCGCCATCTTTGTCTGTACAGCAGTGTTTATTTGTGCAGTTATTTAAATATTTTATTGCATTTTGCCCTATCTCTCTATATTATAAAATTGACGATTGTGCCTAAAAGGCCCCTGCTCAAAAAACTAAACATTTATACCATAATTAGAGATTTTATAATACTTTTTGGCTCTCTGGGAATGGAATCCCCATTATTACATGTAAGTCTATTGCTCGACATCTGTACATACGACTTCCGTAAACGTTTTCAGGAACGCATTATGTACGGATGTTGAGGACTGCCTGTATTGAGAAATTTCTATCACCCAATATTTTAGTACCAAGTTTTTTAAATTTTGGAAGATTTAAAAAAATAATATCATTACCAGAATGGTTTTGTCAAATACTATTTCCCACAGTGCCGGGCACAACTTTTCTCAGGTGAGATAGGCTTTGTGGACCCCAGTCTCATACAACCTTTATTTAGGGGATGTGCTACTAACTCCCTGAATGTGCACATGATATCATCTAATTTAATACAGCGAATATAATAATCTAAATAATAACAATCTACTTAATAATAATATAATTAATTAGAGTAATCTTATTATAATAAGAGACCTGTCCATCTGTGTATCCAGATATATTAGTTTCCATCTATCTGTCACGCTATTTTAGGACACTTCCATTTTCGATTTTGTATATACTTGAACCATCCTTCTCTTTCTCTCTGTAATAAATGCTTCTATGAAAGCATATTTCGGTGGCTCATACATTTATTGTTTCCATCTTAAAACCTTGTTGGTAAATGGACAGATAATTTAGATATAGAATTTGTAATTCAAAAAGGATTTCTTTCCGTTGTTCCTCCATAGTAGCATCTCGATGGGTCCCATTACCCCTACAATGAGGGTGGGAGAAGATGCACCGCAACTAGCAGATCCCATCATGGCCTGATTCCTGAATTAAGGGGACTTTTTAATATATCAGTAGTGTTTGTTGAGGTAGCATTCTTTATTAATGTAATGGCAATAGTAAGGAATTCAACCTGAAAAATGTCTAAGATATTCAAAGGTATGGGGGCACATTATTTGTTACAGAGGCCCCAGATTTTCAGGTACGACTCTGATCTTCACTAGATTAAGGATCTGCAGTTAGGCATTCAAATTAATAAGAAAAAGGCTACCGAACAGCACAGGGAACCATTTTGAGTAGAAGTTTAACCTATCGATCTCTCATTGTTCAAAGGAAAATTAATATTCCGGAGGTCCCTTCTTTTATAAGTGGATTTATTCTCCGAAAGTTTATGTTAACTACTTCCTAAATAAGGCTACGATGTGTTATATACCATTCAATTCCATTTGCAGACTGTGACATTTTTTATAATGGAGGATAAAGATGTAAGGGGCCTGGGAGCATAAGAAATATTATAGCCCAGTATTTCTCTCCTGGACCCCCTTCATGTTCGGCCCTGGGTGGCCGCCCGGTTCGCCCATGCCTGTATCCGGCACTGATTACCCAAAATTAAAAGATAATTAAATGAACACCTAAGGAATTCAAATTATAAATGAAATATTCCTTCATATTCTTCAATGGTAACAGTGAACATAAAAGATGTACTACTCTCCGATCTTTGAACTATTTTATCTGATTTATCAGTTTGATCTTAGCCATAAATCGAGCTTGATTATTCTTTGAACAAGTAATTGTGTTTATAAAACACAGCGGACCCTAGCTAAACCCAGGAGTTACTTGACTGGAGATGCCAAAACCAGGAAATACCAAAACCAAGGGCACATGGGAAACAAAGGTGGTTCGGTACCTTGCTCATGAGACTAAGCATATACCAATAGAATACATAAATACATCTAGTGCAAACTAACATAATAATAGTCAATGAAACATGTTAATGAAATATTGTTATCAACAACTGAAATCCACTCTTGGTATAACTTATAATGTATTGGGCCTTTTAAAAACAAGGAAACATTTTGTATTTCAAGGGTTGGGCCAGAATGATCCTTTCTCAATACTTGTTTACCTTTTCCCTGCAACCCCTTAGGAATTAACACCATCTTACCTACTACCCATTTTGAAGCTTTAATGACTGAGGACTTGATGGGTGGAATTTTATGGTCAGGCATGTTAAATTAAATGATTAATACTTTTTAATATAAAAGCAGAGAACATTTTATTGACATTTACATAAATATAGGAACAAGAAAATTCTGCAAAATTTTAATCACACTTCATCTCTTTTAGAAATATAAATTGCTGAAGATGAAAATCTAAAATATTTATCTGGAAGAGGATGTATAAGATGGAATGTTGCTGTAACATCTTTGAGAAAAACATTTCCCAAATGAACATGTATAAAATGTACAAAGTGGATGAAATAATGATTTGCGATGCTAGGCTGATTTATCAGCTAATGTTAAACAATATGGGAATGTTGAACTCGTGTCATTTCCATCTTAGATATGCATGAAAACTCAATAGATTTATAAAAACTAATGGCATGAAACAAATTCCGCATTCATTTAATTCTCATATACATCATAAGAATATCAATTCATTTAGAGAGAGATATTCATAAAAAAAATTTAACTGTGAATTCTAAACAATGGTAGAGGTAGAGCATCTTATAAATACAAGTACCTATCAATGAATTTAAGGACTTGCCCATTTACAGTTGAGAGGCACAGAGGCAATGTGTCGGCCTTCTTGGAGCAGTTTTTTTAGGAAGTTAAAAATTTCACACTCTTAAAGAAGAGAAACTGAGTAAGCCATCATCATTAAGCATTCATGGTTCCACAAATTACCAATCATTTCACTGCATGCAGATATGGTTATGCACTGAATAATAAGAAGTAAGAGTGTTAGTTCAAGGTAAGAAAACAGCCAATTTAAGCACTGCAAGACATAAGGTTACTTTTATAAGTGGTTTACAAAGGAAATTCAGTCTATGTGAGTCACATACGCAACTGAAATTTGGAACGAGAATCTATAAAAATGAAATTTATGTCATAAAGCCAACTAAGAGAACCACATTCTTATTGGGTCCATCAAGTTTGAACATTGAACACCAGAACATTGATAATGGACACTTCATAAATCTGACACGTAAGATTTTTCATGTCATTGTAATGCAAAAATATTGCCAGCACTCTGTAACATCCAAGGTGTTGCAATAGTAACGTAAAAAAAACCACTACATTATGAATTAATATGGCCCAATAGTATGATGGAGTCAACTTCATGCACACTAATTCTCCAGGCTCAGGTAAAATAAAAAAGGTTGAAACGATTAAATAAATCAATAGTTCAGCAGATAAAAATCAAAAGGCTGAAGTTGCTGTGGTTCACCTATACTTCCTTGAAGGGAAAGCATAGTCAAAACAGATCTATGATTATATACCGAACTCCTGTACTAGTGCTATGAAATATATGTACCAGTATTTTTTCACATACCACAACTGTATGCATCGTGTCAACCACAGATACACATATCACTTACTATCTGAACCAATGAAGCTTCACCTTATTTACCAGACTATGTGACAAGTTGTTAAGGCCCAAGATGAAGGCCACAGTTTTAATGACATACACAATATGATTGCCACTTAAATGTGTCAAAGAATGGTTCATAGTAGTGGTTCCAAGCTCTTCATAGGCGATGATACAATTATATTGTCAACTACATTACTACCATGAAGGTTTTGTTTTGACATAAAATATCCATTACTGGTATATACCTTTTATGAGGGCAATTTCAAGTGCATTTTAATAGGTCCTCATTTAAATATATATGCTGGTGTATGTTTGAAGTAAAAAATGTGGTTTTTATATATTATATAATTTGACCCAAATGTAGGTTATTATCACTATTGTATGAAAAGATATAACAGGTTTTTATTCACTCTTGTTAAATAATAAATTACTCATTAAATAGTATCATGTAATACTGAAAAAAATTACTATTAATAATTTCTTTCCAAAAATACAAGATTTAGATCAGGGGTTCCCAAACTTTGTGAAGCCATGGAAACCTTAGATTCAAATATTTTTTCTTGCACAGCCCTAACTAAGAGATGATAAGCCTAATTGCAATAAAATTAACTTTAAATCATTATAATGTTTATTTATGTAGCTTATGTATCTTACAGTATAGTTTTCAATTGAGGCTAATGTTTTCTGATGTAAATAAGAGAAAGAAAAATGTATTGCGTCTCTGTCACAGAACCCCATTTAGCTCCTGCGGAACCCTTGGGTTTCGCGGAACACAGTTTGGGAAACCCTGGTCTAGATAATACGTAGAGAAACGAAAAGGGCTAAATGATTTTTCATAGCCAAGATTATGCTTTTAAGATAGGGTAAAATGAAAACTTCCCCAAATATCTGTAAAGACAAAACTATCAAGAAAAAAGAAAATCAATTTTTTAATAATTTAGCCACTTGGTCCAACCCAGAAATACAAATCAGGATACAAGTAGGAAATAGGACAAAGCCATATGATTGATCCCTTGCTATAACAATTATGCCACCCAATTTGAATAAAGAGGATTCTCATAGCATGTCAAACTTATTTGGGTGAAAAATTTGCAAATCAAAGAAAACCACAAATAATATACTTCCGAAAAGGGGACACAATTCTAAATATAAATTATAATTTTCATAAATAAATATGAGAAATATGTTTTCCAGTCTCTATAGAGCATAAAAATATAAGCTTAGGAATGATATAAGGAAATTATGAAACTAGCCATTGAAAACATCATTCAAACATCATATTAACAACATATTACAAAGATGGTAGAAGATACAATGTCAAGATTTTAAAACTGGCCCTTAGCAATGGTTGCAATTATTATTATCTGGTGGTATCTCATATGACATAAAAGACAAACAAATATAATAATTTTCTAATAAACTAAACCAAATTGTAAAATGAATTAGCTCTTACCACTATGACTATGAAAAAGTTTTCAGGATTTATAATTTAAAATTTTCATAGTTTCAATCTAAAAACATCACCCAAAATTATCAGATTACATTAATGACAATATAACAGTTATAAAATTAAAAGTGTTCATGCATGCTGGCATAAATACTTTTGAGATACTGTCAAGTTAGTACTTTCACTAACCATACTTTTTTCAATAAAATGATTAATTTGCAATTACAATCCATGGTTTTATTCATTGCATGAGTTATATTTTAAAATATATAAAAACCATAATTGCTTTAAACACGGGCATCAAAAAATTAAAAATTGTAGAATTCTCAGGACAAATTTTTAACGTGCAAGATGATCTACAGCAGTTTCTCCCAAACTGTGAGGTGCACCCCCCGGGGGGGGGGATGAGAAAAAAATCAATTTTTAATTCCAAATTCAGCTTAAATAGTTAAAACATATTTTTCAATCTTCCCAATATGTACCACAGGGGTGTCCAACCTACTGCCTATGAGCCAGATGCGGCCTGCGAAGATCTTTTGCACAGCCTGCATAGTCACGATGACAAAGCAATCAAATTTTAACACACAAATTCATGCATTTTTAGGAAAATTTTGATAATAAAACTTTTATTATTTGAATTTCTACCATAAAAACCTCTTTTAGACTTGATTTTCACTTAAATGGAACCTCAGAATATATAGGTAATTTCCGATTTAAACTAATCCGGCCCCCAGATGAATTAGCAATATCCAATGTGGCCCCCTGAAGGATTCGCAACCACTAATGTGGCCCGTCAGGTAGATAAGGTTGGACACCACTTATTTAACAGACACATGGGTAAAATAATTATGAGTTAATTGATCATGAATAATGATGTAAATACAAGTGCCAAGGGTTACATTTATTTCAATCGAAAACATGGTGGGGCTTAGTGAAAACCAAAAGGAAGGCATCAAGTCAAAAAGTTTGGGAACCACTGATCTACAGGATTTTTGGTTGTGGTACCCCATTCTCATGATATATATTAGGAATCTCCTCACTATCTCGAAGTTTGAATACGACAGCTTCACAAATGACCAACAAACATTCCACTCATACAGAAAATATAAAATTTTAAAAATCAGTGCTTAGTAAAATTATATAATTAAATTAAAAATTTATTTTTCGATAACAAAAAGATTGAATTTCCTAATAACAAAGAACATACATTCAGTACAAACTTCTCAATGACATAATTAACAGCAATTAAAATGTCATAAAGAATAATAAAATAAAATCAGTTAAAAGGCAGATTGACATCAAGGACACTTGAACATCATGGAGGCTATTTCTATAAATTTGGTCCAATTTTTAAATTTAATTTAAAAAATAACAGATGAGCAATTTACTTCTTGAACAAAGTTATGCCAATAATACAAGTAAAAAACCTTAATACTCTGATGTATTGCTTCAAATTGAGGTAAGAGTAAGGAAAGTCAAAAAGATACCATCTAGCACAAATTAAGGCACCAAAATTGAAGGTACAAGTCTTTAAATAAAAAAAACATTTTCCAAGTATGCCAATACTTGCAAGTGATAAGTGATTCAAATAACAACTTAAATGCACAGATTTAATATTGTTCTCACAATAAAAACAATATGACTAGAAAATAACAAAACCCACAATCAGAATAACTAAACAACTTTGATGTAGATTAAACTTAAATAAGGAATACAATTATAAATTTAGTCATTTATTTACATTTTTCTTTATATAAAAGCAAAATTAACCTTATATAAATTAATCCTACACAAATAATGCACTATACTATTTTCAAAGAACAGTACTGTCAGTGTTAAGTAACACAGGTTGTACACTGATGCTGTTATTTCCTCAACATTATTGGTAATGTTTGTCATAATAAAAATCGAGCATAAAAAATTGGTGTTCTCTCTCAATCCATAAATTTGTGCAATACATAATTGTGAGTACCCTTTAGATTAGCTACTTAAAATGAAACACTTTCTGAAGATAAAAGAAGTTTGATTAACATTTATGCTTCATTCATAAAAATTTGCAAACATACTCTACTTAAAAAAATAATTTTTTTTAGATAGTTACTTGTATTTACCATATGCTTTATTTTCTTCGGGTATCCCTGACAAAATAAATTATCTATTCATCTCTGCAGTAGCTAGGATTTATATTTTTAATTTAAAATATCTTAAGTAAAGGTTCATCATTGATACTGTCATCAGTATGTATGAAAATGTAAAATTTCAGATTTTAAAATAAGTTTAAGTTACTGTGGAATGTAAAAAGTTTCCACATTATAAATACAATTAAAACTTTAATTGCAACAGAGATTCTCAAACTTTTTCACAAAGATCATATATGAATTATCATGTAATCATAATTATCTCATTCACATAGAGGGGTCAATAAAATTTTGCATGAAAAATACAAATTGCAGATTTTTATATAACATTTATATATCGTTTTCAACAGAATAATGGGAGTTATATGGTAAACATTCTTCTTCTGAGAGATTTATGGTGGACTATACATGGCCCATAGATTATGGTTTGAGAACCTCTGAAAATGAAATTTATTGCATTTCACAACAGGCTAGATTAATTTATTACACCACATTAATTGTTCCACAATTTCCACCAATCTAATTTTGTACAATCCACTTGGCATTTAAAATATAAAAAACTAATCAGACATAGCCAAATCTACAGTCAGACAATTTTCTAGGGCAAACAGCATAAGTTTCGTATAAAACTCAGAGTAATGTATTTCGACAAAATTACAAAACTTGCCTAAATAGAAAACATTTTCATTTTATAAAAAGAATATTGCCATACATAACTTTTGAACTTTAATCATGTTTTGGTACTGTACATGGTGATCAGAAGTGCTATAACTCTTGGCCTTCATAAGGTGTCAAAACCTGGCTGTTTTTGCTATGCACCCTGTCATGCCTGACTAAATGTTCATTTTGAGAAAATGATTTGGAGCAAATTGTACATTTGAAAGGCCTCTCACCTGAATGTACCCTTTCGTGTCTCAATAAATTCGACCTAAAATTAAAAGACATCGAACACTGGTTGCAAGAATACTTCTTTACCTTCCCAGCATCCCCGGAAACTCTTGAACTGCTCCTAACTGAATTTTCGTTTGTTTTCCTCTTCTTGGGGGATCTCGATTTAGTGGGTGGTGTCAGATTCCTAAAGTTAAAAGCTTTCAAAGTAGACTGGTTGGAAACGTCTGAAGTGGGAATTTGGAAAGGTTTTTCCATTTCACATTGTGATCTGTCGTACCAGGGATTTCCTTCCACTCTACCTTCTGGATAAGGTGGCTGAGCTTCGGGACCAGCGTTCTCTTCATCTTCTAACAATGCAACTACCAAGTTACTCGGAGCGAGGCATGGCTGACTCATTTCTTGATCCTGCCTCTCGTCTTGATTCTCTTCTGTTTCGGCTGAGCTGGTATTAACTTGAGGTTCTGTCTCAGGAGGATGAAACACTTGTGCAGAAATGACATCCTTTCGTTCCTCTACGTTCTGTAAAATTCGAAAAAAGTTGAGAGGAATTCGAAAATTTATAGACCTAGCAAAGAAAAGGATGCAATTCTTCTTACCTCTTCACATGGTGTCCATGGAATAATACTTGGATTTTCTACAGCTACTGCTGACCTCTTTTTTGTTTCACTTAACAGAACTTCAGATTTCAGGCAGTTTATTTTGAACTGGTAAAACTCGTCCACTTTGTACAGGCATCGATGGCATATGAGATGTGATAGGGTATCATTTAATGACACCTGAAATATGTGAACTCACTGAGTTAAAGACATACACTGTAGACTTTTTAATACAATTAACATAAAATTAATAAAGGTAATCACTTGGTCTATATCAGAAGTTCCAAATCTTTTCTGAGTGACACTATGACAAACAATGCATTTATTGGTATCACCACCAAGTATTTTGGAATTTTGCCTCATACCTTGTGTTTAGTTTAAACTTCTCATGAGAGAAATACTAGTTATTAAATGGAACTTTGTAATTAATATGTGTAATATTAATTAAATTAAAATCACGATTAAAAACTTTTTCTATCAACATCGCTTCAAAATGTAATTGATACTTGTTTTAATTTCTTTCTGCATATCACTTCACTACAGTACACATACAATGAGGAGTACATGTCCCATAGGTCTGGAACCTTTGCTCTAGGTTATTAGTATAGAGAAAACCTCATGAAAGTATATGTACACAAAAATTGAAAACTAGTTGGGATAGACCGGCAATACTGTAATCATAATTGTCGAAAAAGACATTCTGAAAAAGGAGGAGAAAAATACTGCCTTGATTGGGAATCGAGCCCATGTCCTCCATTTGCAATGAATAATCTCCACTGAACTAATATATGTCCAGCAAGTGGAAGTTCTGGGTTCAATTCCCAGTCAAGACAGAATTTTCCTCCTTTTCAGAATGTTTTTGTGTCCAGCATATGCCTATTTAAATCAACACTTTTATTTGTGGTAATTTGTAGAGTAAATCATGAGGGATGTCAAAAAGATTTGCAATTCAGGTAGATGAACAAAACATGGAAAGGTGAAATATTAGTTTTTCAATATAGACCCCCTTAACTTCATTGCAACTGCTATATTTGTTCCTCAAACTAGACGTGACTTAACTTCATTGCAACTGCTACATTTGTTCCTCAAACTAGACGTGACCCAGTGGAAAAAGTTTTCAATTTTATCATCAAATCAGGTCTCAGTAGCCACATTGAGCTCGTAATAATCTCAAAATCAATGATCTCGAACACAGCACATCACCTCTGGAGAGAAATCAGTTACTTAAGAGCCAAATCTGGATGTACTGTGGGGGAGGGGTGGCATTGCTCGAAACCACAATCACAAATGGAAGCCTGTGCAAACACATGACGGACTGGCCTACTTTCATATTTAACATTCTCTGCCATTTAATTCAGATGGTGTCACAAAATCTAACCACGAGTTCGGCATAGTAAGCCACAGCAATAGAAGTTTTGGGGGGCAGGTAGGCATCGAACAAAATCTCTTTGGTATACAAAAAAAATCCTATAATCTTTCCAGCAGAATTTTCAACGTTTAAAATACAACCAATTCTCCACACTGCTATATTGTATCATCCACCCTTATACAGACAAATCAAATGAACACATTTTTAAATATGACAGCCATTCTTAGGGAACTGATGAGTTTTAATTAATGCTTTTGAATTATAATGATAATTCATATTTCTACTCACTACCCATCACATACGACACATGCATAATGATGTTATAGCTACAAATAAATTTCACCCAACTTTAAAATGGTAATTCATTCATGAATTCCACAAGATTGGAAATATACAGAGATGGATTATGTATAAGTTCTTTCAATTTGAAGTTTTAATTAAAAGTAAAACTTAATTCAAAATATCAGAATTGCTGTTTCATTGTGAGCGAATTTCAATGATCATTTTTACAAGTTAGCAAATTATGTTTTAACTTCCTTGTGCGATAATGCCGAGTAGCTCATAACAGCATATAAATGGCCCTATTTCTCTTAAAACATGGTTTTATAGTAAACTGTATTAAGAATATCTCCTCCAACTGCCTTATTTTTTGTAAATAATAAAAGCCTTCACTGCCATTTTTGCTGGAAATCATGAATTTTATTCGCATAATTCGTGTCCATTAATGGAGTTCTCTTAATCAGATAAATTTATCATAGTAACATAAGAACTGATAAGCCTCATGAAAACTTTGTATTAAATTCTTAAGATTATTTAAGCTTAATAAAAAAATCACCTTTAACGAAGCTTGAATGATACTATTATATTGATTGGTTATAAGATTAGATTTGAAATGTGTGTGGTGTACACAAGTGGATTACTCTGACATAAAACAACATGCTGAAGGGCAAATACCCTTGCCAAAATGCTAACATGACATTTTTTAGCCATAATATGAATTGTTGTGCTATAACTTGTACCATTTTCGTAAAATTAAATGTGACATATGCTTTCACAAAAATGTAGCACGCTTACTCACAGTAATTTTTAGTATGTCATGATTACTGACAGTAAAATGAAAATTGTAATCATCCATTAACTTCATTTTTAATCAGCTACATATTTTATATCAAAATTAAGATTGAACAAAATATAACATAGTAATCTAATAGAGCGTAACCAAACTGAAAGACTTGAATGTAGGGCAATCTGGCACTACCTACCTTAATATTTAAACAGGCAAATATTCTATCCGATAGGGTGATTGAAACTTGTTTGTCGAGACTGTCATGAAATATTGGAAGCCTGAAGGCATCGACAGACAAGCAAAGTCTACACACTTCTTCAATGTTGATACTCTCGGTTGACATATTGCCATCCATTTTTATCTCACCGTACGTACCATATATTCTAAACTTTCAGTTTAAAACCCTTAGGGCTTTACTCTTAACTTAACTTAAGACCAAGAGGAAAAGAGAAAAAATTGTACACACTACAGAAAATAACAATCACTGATTTAGTTGCTTATTTGTCATTGGTTTCATTAGTTATGGCTGAAAAACTTAAGACATGAACATTCGCAAAAGCAAAACAAGATATACAGCCTCCATTTTTGAGGTAACAAACTTTGGGTTTCGATTTTGAATCTTCATACAACAAATAAATACTTTAATATTTGTCGTACAAACTAAAGACATCATTCACGAAAACTACTGGAGTTGGAGCATGAAATTAAAAATATTTTATATGCGGGTGCAATTACAACAAAGACCAAAAATTTCGAGCTGCATTCGAAAGAGAATTGTGGGTTGATTTGTCATTCTAACATCGCTAAATACATATCAGTAAAACGGAAAATTCGATTAGAAGTTTGAAAACTTTCTATGATAACATAGTCAATTATCATTATTGCTGTTTTACATTATCTCTATATTAACTAAATATTTTAATTGGATTTTACAAGGAATTTTAGTGTGATTACACCAAAAAAATAATTATCTTGGCTTAGATTTGATATAGGTACTCATAGGTACGGTTGCTTGGGTTGACCGTATTGACCTTACCAGTTCTAAGCCGCAAAAATTTTATTTAATTTTATAATGAATAAGAAGTAATTGTGATTACACCAAAAAAATAATTATCTTGGCTTAGATTTGATATAGGTACTCATAGGTACGGTTGCTTGGGTTGACCGTATTGACCTTACCAGTTCTAAGCCGCAAAAATTTTATTTAATTTTATAATGAATAAGAAGTAATTGTGTAATTTTTAAGATTCTCCGAAGTAAGTTTAACGAAAATTCAAAATTTATGAAATAAAAATCCAAAAAAGCAGTTGCGTAAATATTTATTCAATCTTTTTGTAATATCTAATACTTTTTATTAATATACCGCGAATTTAAATAAATATTACTCTTACGGTCGATAAATATTGATTATGATCTCCAACGAATTCACGAACTGATAACACAAGGCTACCTTAAACATGACCGCTGGAGAAACTAGGGTATTCCGTTTTATGGAGCGAATGTGATCTCTAAACAATCGCAAGTAGATGTTCCGAAGCACTATGGGTGGTTATGGGCGGTTCTTAATAGGTCGGCTGTTTTTGTTTACGCGTATTAAGAGCGTTTTATGATGATGTTATTACGTGCATTTTTACCTCATTTACGAACGAACTTCTTAGAAGTCTTCATTTTTTCCATGCCGAGCAGTTCAATGAGATTTTAATAGGTTATTTGCTATGACTTCGAATGCGATGAAGAGAATTACAGTCAAACCAAAAAAGTGTCCTAATCCCCTTTTTTATGCATGGTTGACTGAATGGAAGAATGAAGCAAAGGAAAAGGGCTCTGATATGAAATACGTGTATGCTAAGGTAGTTTCATAAGCGGTGACGTTCTAATACGGTATTTTCAAGTTTTTTACTTTCGATACATTTTGGACCATCCTACCTATTACAGTCAATAAAGGCCGTCACTTAATTTTCTTGTAGCCAACTTCATAGTTAAGCCATCCAACAACTCTGTATCCAAAAACTAAAAAATTTATAATTTTGGCAGGCTTTGGCTTCCTTAAGGAAATACCCGCTGGTACTAAAAACTGGAAGAGAATGTGGAATTCTTCAGAATTTTGGGGTTAAAATTTGTAGCATGCTCGACAAAAAGCTTGCAGAACATGAGAAGAATCACCGAAAAGGTATATGTCGATGAATCAGTTTGTAAGGAATTCTATAGCAGTAATCTTGCCTTGGTATATTTCTCAGATGAAAGTAGTGAAAATGAAGATGCCTTGGTTAAAAAAAGAGTTGAAATATCACCTATAAAAACTTCTAAACGGACTAAAACAAAGAAAAATAAATGTACACCTGAAAGCAGTGCTGAAGAAATTGTGATTCTTGAACCTGGAACTTTTCAAATAAAACTTATTGTGGACAGTGGAGAGACTAGTGGGTTAGTATGTTTTATTAAAATAAAACTGGTGGCATTAATTCAAAGTTAAATATTTGAACCCATTTCTTAATTTAAGATATTGCGGCATTAAAAATTCATTTAAGTTTATAGTATCTTTATCATTCTCGAAAAGTCTGTGTTCATCTAGAAATACAATTCCACCCTAAAAATGTACGATAAGTGGTAAAGGAAGATATTGGTGATTATGACCGAAACTTGAAGGAACAAAATTATAATTTTGATAGTATAGAAAGTGTTTGTTTATTGCTTTAGATTTAGAGGAAAAGCTGCCATGGCTAAGAACTCTCGTAAAGACCAGACTTTGAATCATCTATCTGATGCTGGAGTATCTTTTGAGGTTAGGAAGTTGAGTGTGGGAGACTTTGCATGGGCATGCATCCCCAGTATTCTTGGGACAGTAGATACCACATCTGCTAAAATGGATGATAAAATACTCATGCTACCATATGTTGTAGAGAGAAAAAGAGTTGATGACCTAGCAAGTAGTATACGCGATGGAAGATTTCACGAGCAAAAGGTTAGTGATTTAATCATATTCCACATGTTTAAAAATGTAAAATTTTAGCAGTGTGTATTATTATTATTCAAATATACATTTCACCTTAAGAGTTATTTCATTGGTAGTTCTGTGTTGTAAAGGAATCAGTACATGTATTATCTGCAGAGCAGGATTAAGAGTTCACGGTGCCCTAGGCCAGTTTTCAGTGCGGGCCCCAGTGCACCTAAATATGTGGGGGAGGGGTGAATTGGGTACTTTCTTATTTATGTAATGCTAACAAGATTTTGTATAACACATTTTTAATATTATAAAAAATACATATATACAAAACAAAAAATATACAACTACTTAATTAAAGAATAAACAATAAAATTACAAAGTTTATATTTTACATTGCCTTTTTCCGTGCTTTGCTTATAGCGTAATTTTTGATTATTTGATCAAAATTTAAATTTCAAATAATAGACGATTCTATGGTTAAAATTGACAGATTGCTGTCTTAGCCTTGGCCTAGGTTGGACCGTAATGTATTTTTTATGCGCTTGAGAGCAGAAAAGGAGCATTCTCTTGCATTTGCTATTGTCAGTGTCAGATATTCGTAGAGCTATTTCCATATTTGGGAACACCGGATTCCCGGATGCGCTTTAACGTTTTTAGAGGCAATGACATTTTTTTATTTTAGAAATATAACCTGCAAAATATATCAATTCGGTCATAGCCAAATTAAGAGTTTGCGGGGCCCCTTAATGCGCAGGGCCCTAGGCCATGGCCTACTTTGCCTATGCCTTAATCTGGCCCTGATTATCTGTAAATGAAAAACTTTTTTTAATTTGAATATCTTTTTAGTCATGACTTAATTTTGGTATCTCTCTTCTTTAGACTACCTAATCATTTTATATGAATGAAATCTTTTATGAATTTAGACAAAGAAACTAATAAAATGAGTAAAATATCTAATAAATGTGTAACTATGGGACTCTGTCTCCTGCCTACTTCAATTGACCACTTCTGCCTTTGTTAACTTGACCTGACATGGTCCTTTGTGGCCCTTATTTTTCAAGAAAAAAATTGTTGATCTAACCTTATGGGTGAAATAAAATTGATTCACCGACATTAAATTCAAAACAAGATACAATAAGAATTTTAAAAAATTCAAAAATAAAATCTTTTTGTTTATTTGTTGTCAAAGTCATCTTTCGTCATCAGGAATACAATTTTCATATACAATTTGTGATTTGTGGGACCTTGTGACTTCAAATGACTCTAGCGCTAGTAGACTTCTCAGTCTAAATCTCAAAGCAAGGGAGGAGAGAAACCCGGTGGGTTACTTTATTCTCCTGTAATCATGTAAATAGGGGGCTGCTAAACCTCTGAAAAAATCTTAGTTTTGCGGGATTCGTACCTGTTTTGCGCCAGGTATGCTCAGCTGCTATATCTTTTACTGGTTATGAGTTATCAGTGATTTTATGAAAAAGTTCAAATTTTTAAACTAATATAGAGGCATAAAATGACAAGCGAAATAAGCAAAAATTTTCGTACGATTGAACATTATCACTTCGCTCACCATCTATTGGTCAAAATGATAACTCAGGTTGAAATCCGTATTTCTCGCTATCGTTTCTACCGTCATAGCACAGAATGTTATGACTATGAAGTAGTTCAATTTCTTGTTGCTCCCAGAGCCACCGACACAACATAGTTTTTTGAAAATTTGATTCTACGAGCTAAAAGCTTTCAGTCAATGCATAATTTATTTCAATCCGATCACTCATTCAAGAGATCTGAGGTAGCCCCATAACTAGATATTTTAGCACCCAGGGCAAACTACTAAATATGCCTTCAAGAAATTATTTTCTCTATTTAGTTACTATTTGGATTTTTTGCACCCCTTGCGTAGTTGCACCTGGGTCAGATGTCCTGCTTGCCTCACTCTAGTTACAGCACTGATCTGAGAGAACAAAAAATGGTCTTCCCCAAAATATATAAATAAATAAACAAATATATATCGGACGGATGCATATAAAAGATTTTATAAAAAGAATCTTTAGGTGAATCACCACTGATGATAGCTGCTTTGTAGCTGAGGCATGCATCTGACTTTCCCAACCTTTTCGTGGCTATTGGAGGGACAGGTTGCCAATTAGCCCTTAGTGCAGTTTCCTTAATTTTGTTTCAGCAGCCAAGGGCCTAGTTGGCCTATTGAGAAAACCGATCCTATCATTAATTAAATGGTCTGACATTCATTGAATCCTTTCTGTGATTGTAATTGCAGTTTCGATTAAAGCAAAGTGGAATGTGGCAGCTGATCTATTTAGTGGAAGGAATTTCAGAGAAATTGGGGGTGGCAGAGAAGGCAAATGCCCGAGGCCTTAGTATACCGGTTTTGACTCTTCAGCAAGCCTCAGTTAATACTGAAGTGGTTGACCACTTTATTGTGAAAGATACAAAAGGACAGAAGGAAACTGCCGAATACTTGAGTATGATGACTAAGTGCTTTACAAGTTTGTTTCAGGTATGGCATCGTAATTTTGTGAAGTTGCTGGTTGTCCTGTATTAATCAAATTTTGAATCACCTTTTGAGATTTTTTTTGATAATTATGCACTATTACTTAATTATTTTCAGGGAAAAATCTTAAAAAGTTGTAAGAAAGATGATCTGCCTGAATTTTTGGTAAATGATGATATGCTGCATCTCATTTCTTTAGCTGAGTTCAATAAATCTTCTGTCAAATGCAAGGTATGGATTATTTTTGATCAAATTTTGCATAGGTTTTCTAAATTACTTATGCATTGTAGATTTCATTGGTAATGAGTTAGGAAAGGTCACTGAGGGAGTTTCATAGAAAGCAATGTATTTTTGTGTCTGCAAAACAAGCTGACACTTATCAGAACTACTGTTATCAGAAAATATCCCATGTAAGTATTATGTACCTAAACTTACTGCATGAGAAGCTAATGCTTAAGCCACTTTCACTTTTTGTTATCACTTAAAAGATTTAGTGATTGGATCCTTTATTGGCAAGGTTAGTCCCTAGTGGGCCTCTCTTTTACATAACCTAAAAGAGAGAGATGATAGATAATTTTACATTAAAAGTATCCTTCATTGACCGGTTAATACAAAAACTCTATAATTTGTACAATACAGGGTGAGCCAAAAAATTGTACCAATTTCAAAATAAATGAATGAACTGTGATACGAGTGTTAATCGGAAACCTATTTTTTTTCAAATTTATTTCCATTGATAAAAATTTTCAAAATGTCTTCCATCATTCTGAGCACACAAGCTAATGGGTGCAGTACAGCTGTTGATTACAGGTTGTAGGACAGGGGTGGGATAACTTTTGATGAGATGGGCCGCATTAGCAGTTGCGGTTGCTTAGGTGGGTCGCATTAATGGATGAAAATGCTTTGGCGGGCCAAATTAGGGTCCACATCAAAAGTTACTTGAGAGAATGCGAAGGTTTCTATCTGTGAAAATTGATAATAATATTTTATCATCTAAACTTTACAAGAGAAGGTTTTCCGGCCCTGATTTTAACCAAAAAATACAAAATTCTGTGTTACATTTCATGGTTTGCTTTCGTAATGACATCACGGGCTGTGTATAGTGCTCTGGCAGGCCTGATGTGGCCCGTGGGCCATAGTTTCTCTACCTCTGCTGTAGGATTTCATGCCTAATATTGGTTATAGCTGTTGTTGTGAACTTATCTGGCACATTGTGAACTTGTGACAAAATGTGTCATTTTGTACAAATATTTTTGATTTTTTCTTGATTAATCCACTTTATAATTCAGTCCTATCTTGTATGGTTATCCTGTAATTTCATTTTGAAATTGGTCCATTTCTTTAATGAAATTTATAATCTGAAACAACCTATAAAAATGAATAATAGACAAGGCTATTCACTTGCAAAAAAGTTTAATTTTAGCATTTTTTTTGACATAGGTAGTTTTATAGTTAGTTTTCTAAAAGCTCATATCATTAGTCTTGGCTCAACCATAACGTAAATTCTCTGTTTTTTCTATCACAACATATTTCACAAAAAGTCTGCTAGATTAGGGATAAAACTGGAAAAATTTCTTCTTATGTTCAGAAGAATTTTCTGAATATTTCAAAGAAAACTTGGTGTCTCATGTTGCTTCATTGAAAATTATTGTATACTAGTATCAGTGCCCATCAAAAATGATGGGGAGTGATTTGGTTTATTGGCACGGTACACATTAAATAAAAATGTATTGAGGGCATAAATTTGGACAATGCACATACAGAGTTGGTTAGCATTTTTAAATTGTGTAATTTTTACAATTTCATATTTTACCCATCGGTTTTTTCCAAAAACATATAACTGTGCCACATTTCAAGCTCATCTGATATAGCTGAAGCTCGGTTTTCTTAAAAAATACTGCAAGAACGCAAATAAAAATCTATTTTGGTGTAGTTTTTCACAGAGAATGAATTCATCAAAAAATACATATCTTAAACGATTATTCTGAAATAAATTGAGGCAGTCTTCTTTGACCTGAAATCATACCTCCTACTGAGAGGGTTACCTTCGATCTGAGTGAAGGTTCAAAACCTTGCCATGAGTATCTATTGTGCTTCAGAAGCTGACCTTAGTCCCCTCTTGCCAGGCATATTTCTGTTTCAGAACGCAACAGAGGGAGTGACAAAGGGACAGAATAAGGCTTTTATATATTACCAATGTTACATCTTATTCATATTTGGTTAATACCAATGCAGTGTTTTCTTTCAACAAATTATTAGTACATATCTTTGCTTTTAGTGTGTCACGTATCATGCATTGTTATAGTCAATTATTATCAAATAGAAATGGCATTTTAAGGAGCTGAGAAAAATATTTGCAGATGTGAGTCAATTTAAAAGGAAAACATTTTTAATAAAAATAAAATGGAGAGGAAGGTCACTTGCTATTGTACTGAGTCATGCATTATTTACCAACTAAAATAATTTTTATTTAAATGCATTTACATTTATTTGTTGCCAGTAACTTTTAATTGTACATTTTTTTTTACAGGATCTAACTGTGAGTCAGATGTTCATTCGTCACCTACTACAAATCAGAGGTCTATCTGTGGAAAAAGCTGTGGCAATTATTGACAAATATCCCACACCAGCTGAATTATTAAAAGCTTATGAGGAAGATGATCAAAACAAGCGTAATTTGCTATCAAAGATTCCGTATGGCCCTAATAAACGTAAAATTGGACCCACACTAAGTAAAATTGTTTGTGATTTATATACGAATGAGGTGCTTACATAGTTGTGTGTTTGGATATGCATCAAATAAAAAAATAAAGCCTTATCTAAATGTTTTTGTATTATATTGTAAAATTTATTTTTATAATAAAGAAAAATTCCAAAGCAGAATATACCGTATATGCCCGAATATAAGGCGAGGTTTTTCTGAAAATTGTCCCTCAGAAAAGAGGGGATCGCCTTATATTCGAGTCTTTACAAAGTCTCTCATATTACAGGGAGCTCTCTCAACAAAGTCTCTCATATTACAGGGAGCTCTCTCAACAAAGTCTCTCATATTATGGGGCGCTCTCTCAATCACTATTTTGTACAACAAATTAGTCGAATCAAACTTTTTAGATACTTGATCCATAACATTAATGTGTTTTGACCATTGTACAAATCCAAGAGGTGTCTATTCCTTTACGCACTATTTAATAGAAAGTTTAGTCGGTAATCCGTCGGTGTTAGACAAACTTCCAAGTCCAAAGAGTAGTCTGCGTTTCCACCTACGATAAGTCCAACATCTGAAATTTTCTCTTCTTGAAATCCTTTTTGACGTTAAGTAGGTAATATCGATGTTATACTTTTTTAAATTCTCTAGTGATGTCGAAGATGCGTGTGAAAGGTTTGAATAAAATTGTCAATGAGTTTTGGTTTTTTAAATAAAGTATGTTATTGATAAAAAAATAAAAAACTTTTAAATATAATAAAAAGTTTATATGCTCAAACTGGCCAAAAAACTTTTTTTTGGATTTTCTCATTAGGAAAATTGGGGGGGGGCAGCTTATATTCGGGCATATAAGGTACTTCATTGGATGTAAAATGTAGCAACACAGGTACTGTTTTTATAGCAATCCATCAAATATACATCTAACGATATTTCTTAAAGTATGGTACTTGGCAAAGCATGAATTTTGGTGTAGAAAATATTTAAGGCTTGTCAGAATAGTTCTGATATGGGACCGGAACTGGGGAAAAAAGATGGAACTATTTCGACAGAGGGTTAAAACAATCAATCAAAAGCTTAAACTAAGTTCTGTGGCTGGATGGATGGTGTTTCTTTTCCCATTCTGTGTGTTTCTTTTCCCATTCTATGTGTTTCCATGGCTTAAGAAAGAATTTTAAAAATAAAAAATGTCTGTAACATGCAAAAATTGTTTGTATGGAAAGCCTTATGCATAAAAATATCCATTTTTTACATTATCGATGCCTTGCCTTGTTTTATTTACTTACATCGTTGTGTTAAAGGTGAAAAATCATGGCTTAGGTAGTATGTACAGTAACAATACAGTCATTATATACTAATTACCTGCGGTTCGGAAAATTCTATGGTCCGGAATGTCTCTGGTCTTGAACTTGCCAGATTGGAGAGGTTCGATTGTAGTAAAAATATTTCAAAAATACAAATGACAGATAGAAAGGTTTGCTTTAAGAAATGTATTGCACACATGCCTAATTTTTCAAGAAAATATTTACCTAACTAGTATTCTATTATTAAAGACAGAAATCGAATTGGTTAACCATTCGAGATGGTTACAGTTGATCGTTTAAATTTGGCGCCAACTTATTTAGCAGCTTCAATACCGTCATAACTTGTAATATGTTTATTAAACGTAAATTTGTTGCCTGTAATGGTATTTTATTATTTCGTCAATGTATTCAACCAACAGTTTATTTTAAGGTGTAAGAAAGCCATTATAGAAGAAGCTTATCATAAGATTTGGTTCGTAGTTAGTCATTCCACATAATACATTTTAAATACTATAGTTTAATAAATTTATCACTTTAAATAAAAACAGAATACTTTAAAATTGCTATTTATGTTGTATTACCAATGAAATTGTTATATAAATATAAATTTCGATCCCTGTTTATTTATATGTTGGCTAAACTGATTCAATAAATAGCGTGCGACTCTGATCATTCTTTCGATTACTAGAATAAATACAAATATAAGGGTACTTAGAAGTGTCTGCTTTGTCGTCAACAGGTGACCAATCTAATGTTTCTTTGAATATTCAATAATATCTATGATATGACGCGCTCTCAGACTATACCGAATGAAAAGACGGCTATAAATGAAGCTCATGATTCATTTTCTTCCAACCCGCAGCTCAGGTAATCAGAAATATTTGTAAACAGATGGTTCCTACCTTAACGTTGGTTTGAGTTATTAAGTTGAACAATGCCTGATATTAGTACATTTTCGATATTTAGGTCGAAATGGGACCTAACATATCCTCGGAGATATTTAGTTGCTTTTCTAGCTTTTCTTGGCTTTTGGAATATATATGGCTTACGGGTAAATTTGAGCGTTGCAATTGTTCCCATGCACAAGAATTATTCAATAATAGAAAATGGAACCGAAATAATTGTAAGTACAGACAAATTATTTTTCCTAAACTTTTATTCAGTGATTGTTGTGAAAATTGTTTAATGATCAGTATGAAACTTTGGTTAAACTAATGCAATTTTTTCTGTTTTGGTAACTTTATAGCGTGAGCAAGAATTTATGTGGACTCCGAAAGAGAAGGGTCTTGCTCTAAGCTCATTCTTTTATGGCTACGCACTATCACAAATTCCTGGAGGATGGCTTGCCGGTCGAGTCTTGAGTGGTAGAACTTTATTTGCTCTTGGAGTAGGTGCAACAGCAGCATTAACCTTAATTACCCCACCGCTTGCTAGAGCAGGACTTCCATTTATAGTGGCGTTGCGGGTCGTTGAGGGGATATGTGAAGTAAGTAGATGTCTAGAGAAGATGAAAAAGTGTAATTTATAGATGACAAAAATGAACTTGGAAAACATTGACGAACCATTACTGCCACTTAAATCGCGAATTTGAATGAAGTTTTTAATTTTACAGGATTAATATGTGAGATTTGGATATTATTATTGTATTTTGTAAAATTAAACTGATTTTAACAAGTTATTACAGGAGGTATGAAATGTCTTTTCCATGAAGTAAGTAATAGAACTCTTATTTTGTAGCAAATTTGAATGAATATTATAAGAACCTATCTTGTACCTTGCATGGAAATATTTTTTTGTCATATTTTATTTTAAGATGGTTATCGCGTAATTTAAAAAAGTTTGATAAATGGTATTCAAACTTCTGTTATTATCCAAAAATAACTTGTGAAAGTATTTTGAAACAGGGTGTCACATATCCAGCCATACATGCTGTCTGGGCTCGTTGGGCACCACCTGGGGAACGCACTCAACTAGCAACCATAGCCTTCTCTGGAAGTTATTTTGGCACAGTCGTTTCACTTTCTCTTGCCTCTCTCCTATCTGACTGGCTGGGATGGCCCTCCATCTTCTATGTATTTGGTGATTATACATTTAAATTTGTAATTTCTCTTAAATCCTCAGTAATGCATGCCATATGTTTTATTTATAAAGCATTTCTCTACTATATGTCAGAGTGAAAACTGCAACACAAAAAAGTTATATATAGTGAAATCTATTTTCCTTTATACATAGTGATAAAAGTGTTGGTTATATTTACAGTAGGAATTTTGAAAAGTACCATTTTCTACCTTAAATAAAACAACAATACAGCACAGAAGATGTATATGTAAAATGAGTATACGAAAGGAAAAAATAAAGTTGATACTTAAAAAAACTTTCACCTGACAAAATTCTAAAGCTTTTTTGGAGGTTTTTGTGGGCAAGGAATGTTAATGTGGTAAAAGTAGTAAGACAAAGTCACATATTTATTAATAATGGGTTATATACAAGCACTACAGGCCATAGAAGTCCAGTATTTTGTAGTAGGTCTGCAGTTTTGTGCCTATCATGCAAGTAACTTTTACAGAGGGAAGTGCATTACTAACCTGCACACACAAGAGGAAACGGTGCCCACTAGCTCTGCTCCGTTTGGTTCAGGTCGGACTGGGTCGGATCCGTTCAGGTGTATGTCCACCCATTAAATCCGGTCGGAACGGAACCCATCCGTCCGTTCGGATGAAAATTCATAACTTTCCTTCCATTTTTATTGGATTTGTATGAAATTTTTTGAGGATTTTTTAGAACAACATTTATAAACAATACCTTTTATGTTATCTTACGTGAACCACACTCTTTACAGGAGAGAAGAAAAATACAAAATACGTATGTCATCCCGATCGCCAACCAGCTAGCGCACACCCGTGCTTTCATATATCTTTCAGTATTGCGAAAACTATAAATTGCATTGATATGCAGTCTTCTTCAAAACAATATTTCAGCTTTTGTTAACATTTCATTCACTGGATGTACCTACCTAAACCGAATAGGAAAAAAGTTTCTCGCAAGTCAACTTTTTCATGTCTTGACTAAAAATGTGAAATAAATTTTGTTTTATTTATTTTTAAAAGGCATTTCATAAAGCTTATAAAGTTTTGAGTTGTACAGTAGTCATTCATAATCATCATAGAAGTTACATGGTGAAAATTGTCCTATTTCGTTTGGTAGAAATGGAGATATGATGCTGCATGTATCAGAATGTACGTGTAATAAAAAAATTAAAAGTTTTTTTTTAAAGGCATTTGCTTTATCCAAGTTACCATTAAATTTACAGGAAAATGTAACTTCAGTGAATCATCTATACTGATTTTTTTTAGTAGCATTCACTTCAGACTAACTTCTTTAAGCAGGATGCCCACTAGTTACGATCGGAAAGGATCAGACTTTTGTCGTCATGGATAGTTCAGTCGACGAGATTATCGCTCTGAGTTTGACGTGCGATGAATTAGAAAAAAGTTTCCCATAGATTTTGTAATACGAGATTTTTTCCAAAAGAAACCAGTATGTGCTATATTTGTAATTTATAGTAAGTTTTAATCTAATTATATTTCACTTCCCTAACATTTGCCCTGGAGGGACGCTAGTCAAATCTGGACACTAATGTGATTACCCGTATAAAATGACGCGTATGCTTAAACTAGGTATTACGTGAAATAAAAGATTTGCATAAAAATTAATAAAACTAGAAAGTGAAAATAAGCATAAAATTCACCTAATTGATTGTTCCACAAAGTAACAATTGTTTTGGGCATATAAAAGGTCGATCAGACTATATCGATTGATTTCATATCTCTATCGCACAGAACCCGCCTATTTTTGATACACTGTACACTTTTCTAAGTTGCATTAATATAGATTATCTTCGTTTCCATCACATAAATACAAGTGGTATTTTTTAACTTACTTTAGAAGGCCTGCCACTTGGTTTGTGGCAAACCAGTTCTAGTGTTGACGTTTCATTGGTAAAAAATGCCTATCCAGACTTACGTCACACCGAATGTGTGCTCAAAGGTGACGCAAGCCTCACTTTGTGATCACTCTGATATTTCTGCCTTCACTCGGCCCTCGGAACGCTTCCGTCTTCAGTCAAAATATTCTCCGTCCGGAACTCTTGCCTGAGCCGAATGGAGCGGAAGGTGCTGAACCGTACCGAGTGGGCGGAGCTCCATGCATATACACACATTTTTATTTTTTTCGCCTTAACCTACCGGAACTGGTCCGAGCGGATCGGAGCTAGTGGGCACACTGCTTTAGCCTGCTCTTTACGACAAGTTCCAAGGGACACCAGCTTAATGTCCCTTCTGAAAGACAGAGTGCTTTTGCATGAGTATGCTCTTAAAGACACCCAAGTTTGAAAGAAAAGGGAGAAGAAACATAACTCTATCATATTTGAACTTAGGCCCCACAATATGGAAGGCAAACACTCTAGCCCGTAGGCACAGACACTTTGGAGGCCATCCCCATAGTTTGTTATGGTATAAAGAAAACTATGATATACAGTAAAAGCCCATTCTAACGGCACCCACAGGACCAAAGTCGTGCCACTATAATGAATGAATATGCCACTATAACGAATGGTGCCGCATAATCACATTCCAATTACTTTGAGGGCATATTTGGTATCTTTTAACATTCTTCTTCCCTATATGATATTGTATATGTTGTTCTTCATAATGTAATTCATAATTTTTTGTCTGAATTATTACGGTGTAACATAATTTTATTAATTTTTGTAATGCTCATTCTGGGAACCAAAAGGGTCCATCGAAAATAACATTACTACTACAGCCATCATTTAATATTCCCAATTAACAGATTATTTTGCTTTTTTCATTGAAAGTAAATATCAACAGTTCATATATTCATGAATGTGTAGCCTCACTATCAGCTGATTTAAGTTCACCTGAGACATCCAGTTTTCGTATCTTGTGACGATGTTTAAAACAAGATAGCCACCCATCAGAAAAAATACATCGTTCACTCAATTGCATTTCCTGATAAAAGTATTTTGCCTTTTCAATTAATGGTGGACCTGTGATTGGGAAACCTTCAGAACGTTTCACATTAAACCACTCATATAATACTGCATCCAACTGTTCTAGCTTTGGCATCCTTAAATTTTTACGTTTTTGGATATTTTTATTTGTCTCAGATTCAGCAAAAAATTTTAGAAGTTACTGTTTTCTTGCTTTAATACCATATATCATAGATGAGCTTATATTGTACTCGTTCATTAATATATGTCTATTTACCCCATTATCCAGACGTTGGCAAATGTGAATTTTCTGTCGTAAAGTAAGCACCATTCGCTTCTCTTGTTTTCTACTACTGCTTCCACTACTCATGTTCTTTAGGGTATCTTTAAATATTTATAAAGTAAGTTTAATAACAAATAAAATTATTATGCAGTACGTCACAACTGTTGACACCTTGAAACAGAAGAGGAACTACTTGCAATATGTGGTTAAGCTTATGGAAGATCGGTCATGACTGTGGTGACATCTATTAGACAATTGGAAACTGTAAGTTCACTGAAGATGCCGTTAGAGCGAGTTTGCCGCTAGAATGGGTGCCGTTAAAATGAGCTTTTACTACTGAAAAATGTTCTTTTTCAAAGAACATGAAAATAAGCCTCGCATGTTCACCATCTGAACTTTTGAGGCAGCAAATTTCTAAGCTTGGGGCTCCTAGGCACGTGCCTACTGTGCCTATTGGGTAACCCGACACTACATATAAGGCACAAGCCAAGGGTCCAAAGCAAAGAATTTCATTTATTTTGCATTTAAGAGTTTTCCACTATATGCATGAAGACTAATTACATTCAGATTTTGTTACTTCCTTCATTAAAACTTTATAATTTTTTCCACATATCATTTTGGGTTTTTATAACAAAATTTATGTAATTTTATTGGTTTTTATGGTATTAAATAAATGTAATATCATACATGAAATTTTTTGACTTTTGATTTGTTAAGAATTATATACTCTTGTTTAAGACAATTTTTAACCAGAAATTTGGAAAATAAGTGCATTTAATACACAGGTATTTATGTCATCTGAGGAATAATAGTAATGTAAAGATGCCAAAAGCTACATTTTATTGTAGCTTCCTGATCAAACAAAATCATTCAAGAAATTTTGCCATTGGGCTTTAAAAAACAATACATTTTCTTTTTAAAAATTTGATTTTTTTTTGTTTCTTATATGCAGGTTTGATGGGTTTGTTTTGGTGTCTGTTGTGGTTCATGTACGTGAAAGAAACTCCCCAAGAGGATCGCCGTATCACCGATGATGAGCTTGATCTGATCAGGTCCTCTGTTGGACCTGCATCCAATCATGGAAAGGTGGTAAAGTATCTAATTTTGGGGAAGGTGTTGGATTCTCCATTTAAAAACTGGCATGTATTAATATGCAAGGTATTTTTGGTGTCGATATTACCCCTATTGGAGATGTGTTATATGGCCTTGGTAATAATAATAGTTTTGGGTTAATTATAGAACTCTTTGTTGGCCAACCATGTTGAGGCATGTACATCATGCAGTAATATCTTTAAAAAATCTAATGTGGCCAACACATGACTTTCTCCATATTTGGGGTATAGATATTTAAATTATTATGAATAGAATTATAAGGCAAAATTATTATTTCATATCATAAAAGAATACAGTTGTCCTTATTGCCATAAATTATATTTTGAATATGTTTACAGAATTCATCGCTCGATGATGGCGCTGTATACTGGAAATTTACGTATAAATTAATTATCTACTAAATGGAAGGCTCAACAAAAAATTGTTTCAAACAAAACTTCAAATAAATATTATTCTCTACAACTTTGTTCCTCACTAAGATTACCAGTAACGACGTTTTTAAGGAGCTGTTTGATGGAAACCAAAAAAACATTATTTATAAATAATTCCTAAACAATAACTGCTATGGAAAATTGTTTCAAATAAAAGTTGTAGGAAATTACATTCTTTATAACCTTTGCATAGAATTGTATATACAGTAATGATGTTTTAATGGAGATATTTTGCTAAAACCGAATCGGGTTTCAAATAAACCTAGACTTCCAGTTAACCGGTATTGTCCAAAAACTAATCAGTTCTTTTTGCTCATACCAAAGTGTTATATATGAAATTTGGTAATGGTATTGCAAGTACTTTTTGAGTTAGAGTTCCCACAATCACGTACATACACAGACATCATTCCGAAAATAGTATAAACGTGTTCTGGGGATAAAGATATCTAATAATATCGGTTTTTCAAAAAATTCCTATCACATACACAGACAGCATTGATAAAATAGTCAAAACATTTCCTAGGGACCTCAAAACGTATTTCTGTTGAAATCTCGAAGTCGATTTTTTTACTTTCTCCATACGTCCACCAACCAAGACAATTGTCGTTCTCATTATTAATAAAAACAACAAGGCATTATTCATGTTCAAGGAATGGAAGCAAATTAGCTGTGAGTATATGGGAATATCAAGATTGGTTACCCCCGTAAGTTAGATATTCTATTTTTCACTTATGTCAACTTCATAGTTATACAGTGGAACCTCCAATAACGGGCACTCTCACTAGCGGCCACCTCTTGATAAAGGGCAGATTCTTCAGGTCCCGGAATTCCCTAAATGGAGATGGTTCTCTCCCACTAACGGGCACCTCCCAATAGTGGGCAGAAACTCGATTCACCGCTGGTGCCCGTTATTGGGAGGTTCGACTGTATAAGGTTTTAACAAAAATTTAAATTTTGGTTCTTTTTTATATTTATATTTCAGTTTAAAAAAACTTAAGCTTTTACTCTATTTAAACAACATTTTTGAACGTTTAATAGGAAGGGGATCTGCAGAAATTGTTATTCGTAGGGGGTCCGCTGCTCCAGAAAGGTTGAGAACCATTGACCTAGGATATTGGCGAGCCTTCGGCTCACTTTATTTTTAGATTATAATGCCTTTATATCGGGTTTAGCCATCTCCAGGTGCTGTCGCACCCTTCACCCCTCTGGAACGAAACTATCCCTCACCATTGGCCAGTCATCTGGTGGGTAAATGTTGCCACAGGCATATCAGTCATGGGTTTGCAAGCTTTCGTTTTGCATGAAAGGGTTATCTCAAAAAATTATTTTTCAAAAGGGATCTGGAATAACTGAAGAGAACCCATTTTTACTTTCTCCATAAACATAGTGTAGAGGAAGTATTGTTTTCATGAAAAAATTTGAATTCGAGATCTCAACAGAAATTCATACATGTTTTGAGGTCTCTTGAACACTTTTTGACCGTTTTCTCGATGTCTGTGTGTATGTCCGTATGTGTGTGACAGAAATTTTGTGGGCGCTCTAACTCAAAAAGTATTCATCAGATTAGCGTGAAATTCTACATTTGTGATTTTATATATATTCTTAAGATTTGAAAATATTTTGATAACAATCGGTCAGCCGGAAGTGGTTTACCCCTGTCAAATTTTTGTTCATGGTAGGATGGCAAAGGTGACTTTACCCTCGTTGTTGGCAGTGAGGCGCAGAACTTACGTATGGAGAAAGTCGTGTTGGGCACATCAATTTATTCTTATAATATTTGGTATTTTGATCCGCTATGGTTCTTTGTCTATTTGAAACCTGAATAATCCTCCTAAATGATAATGTCTATTTGTTTAGTAAATTCCTTGAATTAATTATTTTTAGAGGAATTTCCAGCATTTACTTGAATTAAAATATAATTTTGCAAAATTCTTGGTTAAAAAGATCTCCACTTTGCTTTATATTCATGACTGGTTTCGCAGTAACAACAGTTGTTGCCATTACACCAATCACAGATTTAAGTATAATATTGAAATATAAAAGTGGAAATTTACAGTTTTAATTCAATTCTATAATGTTGTTCCCTAAAGTGAACGTTCTTGGTTAATAATATAAAAATATGTAGTCTTAAAATGAACATTTTGTTTTATCATTGAGTATTTATAAGCATATATATGTATATATATATGTGTGTGTGTGCGCGTGCGTACGCGTGTGTGTGTATATATATTGCTTTATATTCTCTGTTGCTATTTTTCATCTATAACAATATTGCTGAGAATTTATCAAACAATGGAATTAGTATTTCATGAGAGAGAATTTGGAAATTTTTGCATGTTACATTCATTCAACCTGTATTTCATTTTTAATGGCCTACTAGGAGCTTGTTTATTAACTTTTTGAAGCTTTAAGGTGATTTGGTGTCTTTACTGCTAACAGTTTTTTCTTGCAAAATATATTGGGTTTGCATGAATGCATTTTATGTCATCATTTCATAAGCTTTGAAAGTTTTGTTAATAAAATCAACTTGCAATTTTATGAGGCCCATTGAAGATAATTTTTTAACGAAACTGTTAAAATCGATAGAGGTTCACAGAAACCTGGATTGTATAAACTTATTTAAAACTGATTTTATGCATTTAAAATTTAAAAAAAATATTTTTAACATTACAAATCATAACACATTTAATGAGAGGATAATCAATACTTTATTTAATTTATAAATTAATTTTTCTAGGCTAATTTAATATTAAAGCCTGATTTTATAGGTGCTTGACATACCATGGAGGCATTTTGTGACCTCTTTACCTGTATGGGCCATTGCTATTGCTCACTTCTGTGAAAATTGGGGATTCTACACCTTACTAACTGAGCTTCCTACTTTCATGAGTGGTGAGTTAAAAGTTTGGCTTACAGTCGATTATATAAAGTAATTCAAATTTATATCTGAGTTAGTTATGAAATATAATATTGATTAACAAGTGCATGGATTTATCAACAATTGACAATTTACAAAACGAGTGTATTGTAAAAATTGTGGTTTACTTCAGAAAATAAATGTTTTACCGTTTCATATCCAAAAATGACATAATCAATCAGCTTTATGGACATTACAATTTAATGCTTTCAGATGTTCTTGGGTTTGATTTGAGAAGCGTTGGAATACTTTCTGGCATTCCTTATTTGGTGATGGGTTTGACAGTGCAGTTTGGGGGCTGCATTGCAGATTGGCAAATATCAAAGAAAAAATTTTCTAAAACACAGGTGAAGTTTAAATATGTTTGGAATATAGTGTTATCCTAAGCAGTCTATTTGTAGATATAAACAATATAAAATGGTAAAAATTATTTGTCCTAACAGGTCAGAAAAATATGCACTTGTGGGGCTTTTGTTTTACAAGCAGTATTTCTACTTTTGGTCTCAAAGTCTCGGAATGCCTCTGCTGTTGTAGTACTTCTTACTTTTGCTGTTGGTTTTGGAGGTTTTGCATGGGCAGGCTTCAGGTAAGTCTAACTCTATGCTTTTGTTTAAGAATTTTTCTCATCATCATCATTGAATAAATCTATTTAGATTTATAATCAACACAAAAAGAACAAGCAAGTTATGTTTGGATATAATAGTAGGAGATTATATTCAGAATTTTTTAATAACTACTGTTGCTGTATTCTATTACGTAGGCAAAAGCAATGAGAAAAAGTCATTTATCACTTGTGTTCTATTAATTTCTGCTTAACTAGTTTGTGTTGTATTGTTGCAGAATAAATCTTATATGATTTTGTTAAGCTGAATACAGTAAACTCTCAGTTATCCAGCTCTCATGCAACTGGAATTCTCAATCTCCTGTGCCTCTATTTTTATTACATTGTGTTGGGTGTGGATAATTTCTATCCTTTTCTCCAACAAGGAAACCATTTTTTTGGTCGGAAAATCCTAAAGGTTGGACTATGTTAACCCTTACCTCCAGTTGTTATTATAACAAAAGATAAGCTAATAGCGATAGGTATGCGAGAAACTCCATAGGATGTAATGTAGTTAGTAAATATTAAAACATTGTAGTTAAACGTGTTGAATACTTGTATATTTGAATTTCATTACTTCCTTGCATGTCAAGGAATTATTTAAGAACAATTGAATAGAGTACCTAGTCTACAGGTTAGCATTTCCAAGGTGAATGTACAATACTGCATCTGTTTCTTATTTTGGTATCCAAATTATTTATCGAGGACTATCCAGTTAAACTCTCAAGTAACCGGAATATTCACTTCTCTGGGCGTTCCAGTTAACTGGGAGTTTACTATAGATAAATTTTTATTTAAAATTCCTTCGACAATGAAAGTTTTGATTTGTTATTGCAGGAAGACTTACTCTTCAATCAGTGTCGCATTGCAAGTTCTTAGCAAAATACTTTTTAAGCGAGTATGGCTAACCAAATTATTTATGTACCTGAGATCTGAGTTAAATTCCCAGCTTATAAAGAACTTTTCCTTATCCTTAAATAGGTATTAGCTTTTATCCAATGGCTACAAGGAGTGAATTATGTATGTAGTTAGCAGGACTGCTTTTCAAATATTATATTTCTATGAAATTGTTATTCGATTGAAGCTTTTTTTTGCTCTGAATTCTGTCATTAAATTTGTATCATAAATATTAATGCCTATTGACTGCAGATTTTTAAATGAAAGAAACCCAAGTGATGTTTTTAAATTTTAATGAGTATTGCTTGAACACATTTTATTCTTCTATCTAATGTTCTTTTATAATGCTGCAGCAAAAAAGTATATTACAGTAGTAATGCTTAAATGAAGTTATACTGGATATTTCAATTTTAATATATCAATGAAAGTTAGTTTACATATGTTTTTAACCAATGTGTTTATCTTACAGTGTAAACCATCTTGATTTGGCACCACAATTTGCAAGCATTCTCATGGGTATATCAAACACAATGGCAACTCTGCCTGGAATGATTAGTCCATCTTTAACTGGCTATCTTGTACAACATAAGGTTAGTGAAATGTATTTATCTCTTACTTTCCTGATGATTTATTATGGCACCATTGCTATTTATATTGTTTTATTTATATTTAGTCTATTGAATCGTATCATATAATAGCCAATTTCTGGGTGAATGTTTGTACAGCTTTTGGAGCATTTTCATTGGTTGAATGGCAAGCCAATCAGGGTTTGGGATATCATTATTGAGGAATATGTTTACCTTCATTACGTAAACTGTTTAACGCGAGCGGATACATTGAAAAGTAAGTGCACGAAAGTTTATTCTTTTCCCTTATATTTGCAAAATTCTCTACAGTCAGTTCCCTTTATGATGAAATCACAGTAGTGAAACATTAATATTAAATCTTTAAATTAAATTTATCATCTTAATTTATTCAACAGATGTAACAGCTGTTATGTTTTGAAATGTGAATATTAATTTATAATGTTGCGATGAATCATTCATTGTTGAGAAATCATTAATCATATGTTTACCTTCGTTACGTAAACTGTTTAATTAACGTGAGCAGATACATATATTAGTTTAAAACGGTTATAAGGTAAGTGTACGAAATTTAAGTTTTTTTCCATTAGATTATAAAAATTACATAAGGTACGGTCAATTCTCTTCATGTTTGTATTTTTTTGGCATTTGTAAGATGAGCACAACAGAATTAGAAGAAAAGCTCACTTCTTTCGTAAAAAAATCATGACTGTTCGAACGCATTAAAACAATTTTTTTTGCATGTTAAACTGCAGCTTAACAAATTTTAAGAAACCAATTTTAAATTTAAATTTAATTTTAAATAGAAAAGTATGGGAACATTATTTGTGTAAAAATTGTAATGTGTTTGTATAATAAAAACTAAAATAAGATCTTAATTGAAATTAAATAAAGTCAATGCAAATTTTACTTTGAGAAAGCGATATTTGTTTTTATTAGCTTTTTTACTGTGTTCCTGATAAACTTTTTATCACATTTTAATGCTTTCGCTGCAGACTTTTTCGTATGTGAATTTTTGTAGATGTGAAAAAAGTTCACAAGGCAATTTTTGAGCAGTTTTGTTTTTAATTTTAAACATAACCTACGCATACATTTAAAAAAATTTCCTATCCTGGGATGTGCGGGTACATTAGTCTATACTAATAAAGCAGAAAGTTTGTATGTCTGTCTGCTAAAGTCTAAGGCACATCTGCTTTACCAAGAAGTTTGAAATTTTGCATGTGGGTATTTTTCCGAAATGCATCAAAGGGAAAAATCCAAAAACCCCATATTTATTAGTTTAAGTGGAAAAAAATTTAATCTTGAAAAAATGGCTTTTCATTTTCTCCATTTGATTTACATAGGGAGAAGTGCAGCTTATTTTTCATTTGAATTTTAAAATTACTTAGAAACATGATGTGAACTTGAAGACTTGGATGGTTCTATGCAGGAAAGAAAAAAGTTTGTTTTTATTGAAGACAGAATCCGAATCCTAATGGAATTAGCATGAAAATACATTTAGAATCATAAGAAATGATTTTATCAGTTTTATTACAATACCGAATATAAACTACCATGACAACTCCCACTGTCGCAGAAGTTGCGAGTCCAATGCATTTATATGGGAAAAATTTTAACGTAATATCATTTTTCAATTTCTGTGTGCGATTTTGCTTTGTTTGCATGGAAATCAAATATTTATTGATTAATTGAAATATTACTAATAAACTTTTAAATGATATTTTTGTGTGACATAGAGTTCTCCAAAGCAAATTGTTTTTAAAACTACATAACTTAAACAATTGCACGTAGATTTTCCACAAATTATGATTTCCAAACCTTTGAAGATATCGTCACGAAACTTCACCTAGGGTTATAATTTTACCCTGCGGATAACATAGGATATATAGCGCTAAAAAATTGGGGGAGGAGGCACTTAAGTAATTATTTTCCCATAAGTTTACACATAATTTTTGATTTTTACAGTGCAAGATTTTCATTCATGTAAATAGGTAAATGAGGATCAGTTTTCTTCATTTTTTCTTTATTCGATGGTAAAAACACTGTACTATTTTATTCTTGCAATGTTTACATGTTACACGGTTGAAGTTTTAGATTCACTAAATTCGTTGAAATTCAATGGGCACTTCCGCCAGTAGTTTATATAGAAATATTGTAAAAGGTTTTAAGTACGTTATTCAAGATAATTGAGTTCAAGGAATAGAAATTATTAATTCAAAACCATGAAATATTATAGGTACCTGCCAACGGGACTTTACAAGATATTAATTATAATTACTCTGAGTGAAGAACGGGCTACTGCTCTGCTAGTAAATTAATAACAAGTAATGGGTATAAAAATAAATTTTTATAAATAACTTTTATATTTTAACATTGATTATACTCGTTATTTCAAATTTTGTAAAATTACCTGCAAAAGTTACCTGGTGGAGGGGGTGTTATATTCAATTAAGATTTTTGGTAATTTTCAGAGTGCCTCTGAGTGGGAGATGGTATTCTACATAGCTGCTGGAATTTATCTCACTGGTGCCCTGTTGTATGGATTGTTTGCCTCAGCTGAGCGTCAGCATTGGGCACAAACCTCAGATCAGCGGTCCCTCTTTTACGATGGTAATGGAGGAGATGATGGGAGCGCTGAAGATGATGATTATGGTGACAACCACTCAAAGACTTCCACCGAAGATCTTCCATTTGGTTCTGGATCCTGTGATTAAATCTGACGATTTTTACCATGACCATATTTTCCAATGATTGAATGGGAGAACTAATTTTTACATTATGGCATGAAAGTTTGACCATTTATTAGAAGACCTCTTCACGAAAAGGTACAAAAGTATCTCCTTTAACATTTTAGCTGAAAGTTGGAGATTTGACAGAGTTTTTAGGCTCATCCATTATGTACCATTTCCTGCATATTTTCAATTTTTTAATTAGATACATGAAAAGCAGTGTTTTGGAAAACCAATGAAACCTAATCACCCTTAGTTTTAATCTTTTTGCATTAAATTTTAGATACCTAATTTTTGGAATGAATCAAAACTATTTTTTGTTTGAACTATGTTTAATCAATACAAAAAGGCATGGCACATTTATAGCATGCTATGTTTCCGAAAGCCAAGGTATTTGTGAAATTTGGAGTATAAAGTTTATTTTTAGCATCTTATCTCCAAATTTCTATATTTTACTATAATAATTTTACCTTCACTTTATTGTATATGTTTTACTGAAAAATATTGTGATCGTACTCTATTTTAAAGTTATTGGTTTATGATCCTGTTTCTCAGTTACCAGTCATGCACAAACTTTTACAGCCTTTAGGTGATTTATAATTGGATATCTTTTAATTAGATGTGCTTTACATAAATCATTGAACTTATTTTATCCAGATCTTAACAGAATTATGCCATGTGTTTCTCAATTTTCGTCATTATGCAGTTCCTTTTTTATTTGATTGTATTTTATTTATGGTGATTATATAACTATTTCTTAATCTACAACCAATTTTACTGCTCTCAAATTGTTGAATTTTTATTTTATTACCAAATTTTATTTAATAGGTGATTAGATTAGATGGGTTGTTGGCTCACATGTGATAATAGATATGTTTAGAAAGACTAGGAGTTCTTTTATTCCTGACAATGCCATGGACTAAGAGCTAGATTTTTGTCACTAATGCTGCAGTACATTTTCTCCATGAATCAAATAGGAAAAATTCAAATTGAAAATTTTAATTTGCTAATTTTCTTATCTATTAAGAGCAAGGTATTTATGTTCAAGAAGATGTTTTAAATTGCGTTTTTCATTTATATAATTAGTATGGACAGTCAAGTTATTATTAGCTCTGAGAATTTCAGTAAGAATAGTTGTTTGACTTATAAGGAGCCGAAAAAATTAGTAATGGAGAGTCAAATATTTACAGGCTTACATTAAACATTAACAGCATTCTCTTTGCAATTATTTTTGTGTATTCAAGAGGCTTTCTGTTTTCATTCTCAGCAAATTTTCCATGATACTTTGGATTTATTTTAAGATCTGAAATTTTATTATGAACAATTTTATATTAGAAACAATTTTAGGAGTATATGGAAAAATAGACTATCTAGCTTTCGTTATTTTCTTTGTGGTAATGTAAATGTATCAAGAAAATCCTTAGTCTAAATGTTGGTAACTTCTAAAATAGTTTCTCTTAGTATTATGGTTAGCACTTGTTTATATAAATTATGCTAGAATAAGTTTTAAAGAGAATACTTACTCGATTTACGTTTGTGGAGCTGGTAATGTTTTTTGAAATTAATATTTTGGTATTTATTTTCACTCTTTGGTAAATCCAACTTTCAAATTATTGCAAAATTGCCTAAGGTCATTTAATTTCCTTTAACATGTTACAATTTAAGAAATTAATCATGCAATCAAATTTGTTAGTAACTTTTCCTAATTTCTTATTAGATCAAACTATCAGTGAATTTATAAAACAGTGTTAGTTGATTAATGCTTGATTGCCACAGTATACATGGTAACAGCTTTTTAGAGGTTATTTGCAGTGGTGAGTTGCCAAAAATTTAACAACCGGTTCTCTCACATCAAATAGAACTTCCATAAATTTAACAAATGGTTTTCTCTTTTTATTCTTTGCTAATGAGCAGACAAAAAATATTTTTGAAAATGTACACATTCTTAATTGTTTATTACTGATATTTTTACAGTCAAATGTCTATCTCCTATAATAAAACGCTTAATGTCTTTGTCGGTGTCTCCCCGGATGGTCTCATCAGTTATTTATACAAACTGGCAGGAGAGGGCAGCACTTTCCAGTACAATTAGTGCTACCCCTCCTGCCACTTTCTATAACTAATTGTGGCCACACCTATATTCATTTACGTAAATTGGATGGATGGTACTTACGTATTAACAGGGAGCCCAACTTAAAAATATAAATACGGAACAAATACCATTTTAATCATGTTTTAATTTTTAAGAACAGTAAAAGAAACCAATTAACATTTAAATGATTTGTTATAGATAACAATTGAAAAACAATCACATTTTAATTTCTGGTGGCAAATAAAATATAAACAAAGTGTGCCATCCTTTCCATTTGTGGCGCAACAGTCAAGCGAGATATAATTCCTTTGTAGACTACAGATATCTTGGTAGAAATCAATCGGTACTTACGTATTAAGTTGGGCTCCCCATTAATGCATAAGTACCGCATGGATAAATGCGGTAAATTACGTATTTTAAAACATGCTAATGTTTGAAATAATTCGACGATGTTTTAACGTGCCTTCGTTGTCTTATTGAAGCTTTCTGCATATTAAAGGCAGTTGCGCTGTGCCTTCGCATTATCTGAATATAACGGATGATATGAAAATAATTTTTTTCATGCTGTTTATTTTTAATTCACATCAATCCAATTATAGGGTAACCAACCAAACAACGATTACATTGTTATCTAAATAAATAAGGTATATGCGCTGATTGCGTGTGTATTGAGATTGTTCTTAACTGCTGTTTAGTGGAATTGAACGATTGATTGCGATTACTTACTAAATATTGCTTTTCACATGGACAGCTGTATGTAGCCATAACTAGAACACGTGACAGACATAATTTGAAATTTTGGGTTAAGGATAAAGATAATCAAGGGCAGTTGCTATTAAACGAAAGAGTATTTACAAGGAATGTCATTATAAGAGAGCTACTGAATAGCTAAAATAATATTATTGAGGTATAAGATTGTTTTCCTCTTAATTTTTTAAAACTATCCCTTTGTTTTCATTTGTAGCCCTTTCCAATCTTATTCATTTTTATAATTTTATCATTTGTTTGTTGGTTTTATTTTTATATTGTTTGTTTTCAAAGGCTGTTTTAAACAGGCTCATTCGCCTAGCTTACATATAAAAATACAAATTTCACAATAAGTTGTGGGTCTTGTACAATAAATATATAATTTAATTTAATATACATAACAATTTTAAATTTGGGTTTAATTGCAAAATTTAGTGCACATAAAGGTAACAAGTTAGGAAAGTGTACAACGTATCACAAATGGGCGCGTTTCATGCAATGGAGTATTAGACAGAAATGATACACCTGTAAGTAAGGGTAATAGCGTTATAAAGTTCTTTTCTCCATCATAAATAATCCATTTTCTTCCTATTTAAAAATATTGCATGCACACGTAAGGAAATTAAATATTTGTTTGTGAAATTGTTTATGTTAGCGACAATGAAGAAGTAACCAAAGAAATTTTCTAATTGTAAGTTCAACTCGAATTAAGACATTCTGGTTTGATTTTCCTGATAACGGCTACTCCTATGATAAAAATGTATATGAAAAGAAATACTCTTCTTTCTACAAGTTTTATTTGAAAGATATTTTGTTTTGAGCAATAATTTATGAGATATGATGGAAAGTCCATTTTTGTCACCAGTAAAGTGGTACCCCTGATTGGCGTACGTGATTCGTTTTTGCGATTTTCTTCCTATATTTGATTGTAAGTCCTTAATATCAAATTTAATGAAAATCAGTTTGGTAGAAGCCGAGAACGAACATGCGGACGGACGGACAGACCGACGATAATAGGCACTCACGCCCGAAGCGAAACGCGCCTAAAAATGACTAATAATTTTTTCATATCAAGCACTTAATGTATATACTATATTACTTTTATTTAAAACAAGGATACAAAAAGTATTTGTTAGAAATGTTATGATAAGTATGCTGCAAGAAATTAACATCTTTTTATATTAACCCGAGATATTTTAGATCTTATTGTTTCAAATAATTTCCTTAGAATGAGAATGAGAATTGTAAATTAACCTTAGTAAACACGAAATAAAATGAAAAGAAATCACGGAATAACTAAGTAATATCGCTATATTACAAGGATTTATAAATTATATTCAGATAATTGATGAAAACAATTTCCTTAAGCAATTAAGTAAATTGTCAATGTTTTTGAAAGCCATCTATCGAAAAGCATACGTTATAGGACTAAGAATTCATGATCGAACATATGGTTCAGGATTCCATAAAAAATTCTGTGGTTTACCTAACAAAGTTATGGATATAAAGTCCGAAAAATGTTCGACTGATAAACTTGCTCTTTTAAGACTGCAAATATTATTCATCGAGGAAAATGCCATTTCAGCTCTTGCTCTACTAATTGCTATCATTTTCGCAATATTTTTTGATTTCTTAATTGTTATAGGGTCGGGATGATTATTAAATTTGATATTATTTTCCACATAATCACGAAAATCGTTTATATCGATCTCAAAGTTCAATAATGAGTTTAAACAATGAAGTTTTTCCTCTCCTGACATCCACGGTAACATTCTTTCTCTTATATTCCATGAATTAGGATCCACAATGTAGAAAATCAACAAAACACTGGCACTAGATATCTCTTCTCGTATTCCAAAATCCTCAATCTTTGCACTAAAAGGACACATCCACTCTGTAAATTTTTGCATGCTAACTGTTCCATAACAATAACAAGCTACGTAGTATACATCGGGGAATTCTCTTTGTTCCATAACTGAAGAATTTGTCGGCATTGCCTAATAATTTGAGTTGGATGGAAGCGGCTACATTTTACTCTCAATCTCAGGCTAAGAAAAACGTTAATTAATAAATCAATCAGTAATAACAAATAATTTGTTTTGTGATCATACTCACTGTTCTTTATTGAATAGAATTTGTATACAACAATTAGAAGATTGTATGCAACGCGTTCTAAATAAATCGAATTAAACATGCTCCTCCAAAAGCCAAATGTTAGCCGTAAAAATAGTTACAGAAAATATTATTTTAAAACAATGAATATTATATAACTAATTCCATAAAATCGATTAAAATGTTTTATTTGTCAATTATATGGGCATTGAATATTCTTTAGAGCCTTTTAAACTTCATAAGCTTCAGTCACACGAGCGTTTATGGGATGCAGCAAAAACGCGGAAAAAGAACTCCACGAAGGTAGCGTTTTCTGACATTATTTTCACATAATCTCACAGGAATTTCCTTAAATAATTCATTACGAATGTTTAATATGAATGTAGAAAAACATTTTCCAATATAAAATGTCTTTTATACTGCATTAATTAATTTAAAAAAATGTTTCTGAAGCCCTAGTTAACAAACGGTTCGCTAAATCTAACAACCGGTTCTCGCGAACTGGTGCGAACCAGTCCCAACTCACCACTGGTTATTTGTATTTATTAAAAAATATGGAGGAATATAAAGACTTATGATTAAAATTTTTTAGATAATAGCTAAAGTTTAGTTTATGTGTAATGTACAAACTGTTGTTGTGGCTTTATATGAAAATTATTTCACATTTTAATGATTAAATTATTAACCAATGTTTACTTTTAGATATATTCTTAGAATATTTAAATTTAAAAATTGTAACATGTTATATCATGTTGAATTAATTTTGAGATCTGCATTACTGTATTATGTAGAAGCATTTAAGAAAATTTTAATTTATTCCTTCAATCAATCTAGTCAATGAGAAGATGGTTTAATTTGTTTTATCATCTTCTTTTGTATAGAGGTGCTCTTTTTATGTATTGAGCAACATATTTATTTAAAATATTTTTCATGTATATATTTCAAATTGAGAGGATGGTTTAGCACAACTTATATATTGTTCTTTTCTTGATGAGAAATTATAAAAATTGAATGATTTTTGCCATTTGGAGTTTATTATTTGTTTCTCATACATGAGTAATTGCAACTAAACTATTTTCATTAAGAGAAGGGTGATTTACAAACATGTTCTTCCTGTATTTTGATGATCGATATATAGTTAAAAGACTGATTAAAATCAGTAGCATCATTTTTATGCACTTGATTCTACCTTGAATCTATTTTTTAGCACTCGTATTTCTTATTATTATAAAACAGCTTAATTGTATAAATAAAAGTTACATTTTCATGAAATGTAATTCCCATGAGATCCTGCTTGTAACCAAGGTAATAACCTAGTGTACACTCTGCACACTAAATATGCATTTATAAAACTATTGTGATGATCTCTTGAATGAAAGATTCTGAAACAAAATGAAAACAATGAATTCTATGGTGGAACTGTTCTTATTTTAGTGTATGTATTTGTTGATCTCAGAAAAATTTCATAATATGCCATCTACTTTTGTAAGTAGATCAGTTGTGTAATTGAAAATATTCTAAAGTATTAGAGTTGACTGGAACGTTCTCTGATGCATTATGTCAGCACTGTAATGTGAGTAAACTATTTAGCAATGTTGCAATAGTTAAATATTTTTTCTTAATAGATGGATGTTCTTTGTTTTCAGAAGTGCTTAACATTTGAGACGCTATATGCTTCTGTTATTTATTTTGTTATCATAATTTGGACACGTGAGAAAAAGTATGAAATATGCTCTTGCATAATCAAAATTCTCTGAAATCAGATTTTTTAAATGTACATTTGAGCTATTTCTTTTAGATATTTCTCACATATTTTTATTCAGCCTATAATTGCTGAATGGTTCATTTGTGAAGCCGTAAGCTTTACTTTGAGGAAATTTATATTTTTCACAAATTAAGCTCTTATTATCATTGATGTGAGAAGATTATTTTCTTGAAAAGTGAAACCTTTAACGATGTTGTTGTAATTATATTTCTAAATAAATTCTGTGTGTCATATCATGAAAGTTATATCAGAAGATATATTATTTTTACATTTAAATTCATTTATCATTTTAACAATATGAGATGTATGTTTCAAATGTTTGTGTCTAAAAATATCTTCCTATGTGCCTCACTTATATCTATTTATGATGTTACTACTTGTTCTTGAGTAAGAATCTCTGGTGTCAGAATCTATTTAATACGTTAATTTTAATAAATATTTAAAGGACAGGTGAAATGAATCTACAAGAAGGTCAAATTTGAATATGTATTATACACTATTTTGTCGATACTTTAAAGTATTTTTGTCAGTCATTCCTTATTATTTTTCATTTTAAAGACCAAACTGTATATCTTCGCATCATATTCTAAAATGTGTGAACACAAATAAAAATTAAAGTGCACTGATGTTGTCTTTTTCATTGTATTATTTATTGCTCTTATCCATTAAAGTAGTGGTGCTTTAACTATGGTCTGCAGGCCGCATCCTGCTCACTGAGTGTTTTCATTTGGCCCACCGTGAATTTTAAAACTTAACGGCACAATGTAGTATATAATGATAATAGGAAACATTATTTGTGTATATGTTTCCATAAAATGTAAATAAATTTAAAACAAATATGGTAGCATTGAATTTAAACTTAACCATGTAGTTTCCTTAATTATTTTTCAGCTGTATTTTTAACTGCATGTGGACCTGGGATGTGTGCCGAAGTGAGCTATGTGGCCCCTGAGCCAAAGGTTAGACACCACTGCATTGCAATATCCGACTTGTAGGTAAGGAATATTATAATCAACTATTATGAGTGGTGTACCGGAAATATTCTGGGCCTCTCTGACACTGATTCACATTCCCTGATGTTGGTTTTTCGCTGATAGTAAGTAGACCACTCACCATGCAAGGTTTGCAGGAATTTCCAGTGCACCGCTGGCACTTATAAATTATATTTCTAAGTTATACAATTCATTATATGTTTATGTGTATCAATTGCTCAGTGATGCATTTATATATGTACATAGTGCTTTTTTTGTGACGGTATGCCCCAGTATGGCATACCGGCACCTTTTTTCAGAGCGATGTTGACACCCGTCTAATATCGGTACATTTTCGTTTTTTTAATTCTTTAAAACCTAAAGTAATAAACGGGTTCTATAAATGTTAAACATATTGATTTTAATTATCAAATTTTTTTGTTATTAAAAGTTCATCAAAAATTCAACAGAGAAGGGGGAAGAGGGTGCAGGAAGAGGGGAGGGGGGTGGGAGTACTGGCATCTCTTTTGCTACAAAATCAGCACTGTGTACATATATCTAACATTATGCTCACTAACACAGATGGGCACAACAATGCCGTGTATGTCTTCAATGAATTTGGAGCTGTTAAACGTTTCAAATAGTTTCTGTTTATATTCCATTCTCTTACAGTTCATTGTCTGCCATTTCAGGTCACTCAAAATCTCTGATACACTTGCATCATACCGATATTCTCCATTTAAAAATCCAGCCACTCTATGCTCCCTAGTTAGTCTCTCCTGGAAAGGGTCCCAGACTGTAACAGTATTCCAGGATGGGTCGAATTAGGGAAAAGTATGCAATTTCCTTCGCATTCAAAGGGCATCCCTGAAGGACTCTAGAGCAATGGTTCCCAGCCTGTGGGCTGTGGACCCATAGGGGGCTGCAGGGTTATTCCAATGGGTCCGCGAATTCACATAGCCTCACAGCGAGTCTTGCTCCTCCAGCCAGCACTTGATTTCCTCTGTTATCCCCGCTGCTGCGAGCCAGGCATCTTCGAACTTGGCATGCCAAGCAGGAGCTTGTTTCTTCCACCCCTCACTATGCAATATTTTACATGCAAGTCAATAAAGCAATGAATGCAATGGAAATTGAGATGCCATTTTTGGAATTTTGGATGACTTCATAAAGGAGAGCAATATTGACTGGACAAAATGTGTAGGAATAAGCACTGATGGGGCTTGCGCTATGACAGTTGTTGCTCGCGTGAAAGCTGTGTCACCAGAAGCAAAATGTATTCACTACTGCATTCACAATGAATCACTAGCAGTGAAGAAAATGCCCGCTGGCCTTAGGACTGTTTTGGAGGAATCTGTGAAAATTTATTGTCATTAAGACCCACCCTTTAAATTCAAGAATTTTTATGGCTGTCTGTGAAGAGATGGGCATTGATCACACATTTTACACTCAGATATCCATTGTCTTTCTTGAGGGAAGGTTCTCACTTGCCTATTCAAATTGCGAGATAAAGTGAGGAGAGAGGTGGTGGGTGACTTAAGAAAAAGTCTGGAGTGAGACATTAACCGCAGTATCAAGAAACCATGAAAAGAATGCCTTATAAGAAGAAATGACCTTATTAGACGCCATTTACGTAGTAGATGCCTCTAATGACAAAAAGATCACTGGTCACAATACAAAAATGGTCACTATACACAAAAAATTACATGGAAATCATGCATTTTGTGTCATCGCTAAGGTGGTTAATGGTTACAATAGACAGTCGCTGTATGCAACAAAAACTACACTGAAAACTGTATTTGGAGAATAAAGCGAAGACGTAATATTTAAATAACTCGCTAATTCAGAAGCAGTTGGCCCATATAGGTAGGTAATCTTATCGCTTAATTCTTGGGAAGTTTTTCTCGTTATTCTAAGGCCGTCTTAAAAAATAACTATCACGTTCTTGAACCTCCTCATGTTTACAATAATCTCCCAAATAAACGCCGTAATTATGAATTCGCCTCAACTTTATGTACTTTAGTTCAAGGAGACTCATCAAAATCTCACGTCCCATATCCGCCCTGAATAGCTAATCGCAAAATCCTCGGATCCAGTTATGCGAGACAATAAAAAACATAGCAAAACAAGAAATGGGCGGTGCAATAAAAATTCTTCAAAATCGACGTAGCGATAGAAGAACGAGTGCAGAAGGGGGTGTGGGGCATTTCGACGTCACTTCGCGCTTTTAACTTTTTATTCGCGTCGAAAAAATAGGGAAGAAATCACGCGAAGGAATACAGGAAGGATGTGATTATTCACACAATTTTCACGCGCTTTGTCTGGAATCCGTGTTTGAAGTAAAGCGTCAACTCAACCCTCAACCGAGAGAGAAAGAGAGGTAGGGGGGGTGTTCGCAAAACCCGTTCTCCCACTGTCCCCCCCTCCCTTTCTCCCTCCCCCCTCTCATTCCCCCCACCCCTCCAATCTGCGAGTTCTTAGGGGAAATGTTTCTGTTGCCTTGTTACGTGCTTTCGCGGGTCAGTCGAGAGGTAGCTTCGTTTGCAGAATGAGGACGTAGAGAGAGCGGATAGAGGTGCTGGACGCAATCGTGTTTACAACGTGGATTCCCAGGGAAACGAAACGTACGCTGTACTGACTCCGCTCGATCACGAAGGCATTTTTATCCGTCCTACCTTATTTTTTTATTACAGAGGATCGTTTTTTAAGTCCTCCACGTATGCGCTCTTTTTTTTAAAATACCAGTTGAAGGTCTTCGGTTCAGGACATCGGTAAGTAATAAAAGTTACTCGTATCCATGCCGATTTCTCTTCTATATCGGGGCGGATTTGCAGAAAAAAATAAATAAACTTTTTTGGAAAGTTTCGGAAAGATTTGAAGCATGGATTAGGCGGAAGGGAATTATTTAATTTTATGTCTCCGTTTTCAAAAAGTCACACTTTTTCGAGTTTTTTTTGCCTACGCGTCTAACGTTATTTTCCCCACTAAAAATCAAGGCCGACTTGTTTAATTTTGTGGCGTATTTTTGGTGATTAATTGAAATTTCCCTGTGAAAATACCTCATGCGGATACGACACTGCCCTCTTTTTTTAAAGAGAGATTACGTATGAACACGGTGCTTTTGAGATGGTGGGCGTATTTCCCCCTTCGACGTGGAAATCGGCGATTTTCCCCGCTCAGTTTCCTCGTATTAAGTTTCACGCCGCGAAAAAGAAACTTGTAGGTAAATAACTTGCCAAGAGGTGAAATTATTTTTTTCATTTTTTTTCAAATCAATAACGGTACAAACACCACTATAATGTCTTTGAAGCGAAAATAAATATCTGCGCAGTTTCGCATCCTTGTTTTGAATTAAAATATCGGCTGGGTATATTGTGCGATAATACAAACTGACGTATTTGTGTCCCAAAATTTTGAAGTTTGGAGTTAATAATAAATTACGAGCGATTCTCTTTCGGGCATTTAAAATTAAAAACAGTTAAAAATTTGCGAAGCGAAGAAAAATAATTTTCAAACGCGACATGTTATTTGTTATTGTTATTTTCCATTTTGTAATGCGTGTTTACGCGAAGTATAAATTATGCGTCTATCTTCCTGCGTTCAAATAGTTACCTAACCGAATCGGACACATTTCAATGTCCACGTGACCTTTCTATTTTGTTCCAACGAATCCTGAAGGAGTCTCAATCCGAGGAACAAAGGAATAAAAAATATTCAACAATTGTGTCGCGATTTAACCTTGGCATCGTTAGGGGAAAAAAGATGAGGCCCACTTTCACCTGTGAGCAACGCTAAACGCATAGGATGACCGCTATCCACGCGTGTAACTCCGCTCGAAGAAGGCCTCGTGAGGTGCTAATAATCTAGATTCAATTTTGTTGTTATAATGTACCAGATGAAGGAGTTGCGTGAGTGAAGGAGTTCTGATCATTTCGACCCTTAGGGCAGAGCTGTAAGGGTCTCATCGACTCCCTAAAAATAAAGAAAGAACGACGCGGAAGTTCTCGGGATTAATTCGCTTACCATTTTTGGACGTAATTGGAAACCTTTTCGCCGACGAATTCAAAAGCAATCGCGAAATTTCTTAATTGTTTGTTAATTAGTGTTGTGTTAGTGTAGTAGATGGGAAAAACCAGTCGTTTCCTTTCGATAATTTTATTTCGGCGTATCCGATAGCCGCAGAATCCGGGGGACGAATGCAATATCCGCTTCCGCAAATCAAAGTTTCATTTTAAGTTAATCCTTATATTGCTTTGGTTGGGTTTTTAATTCGTACCCGGAACAAAAATTCGGGGAAGCGACAAATTAACTCCTTCATCCGCGGGTTTTTATGCGCATACGACATGGTCAGCGTAGGTTAGGAAATATTAAGCAATCTTGTTTAAAAGAGTCCTTTTTTATTTCTGTAGGCCAGGTCTGTAAATGTACTCGTGACGAAGAAAAAACTTTAATTTATACAATCACGAAAACATGCATTTATGGTCGAAAGCATTTTGTAATCTTAACGCGATATTACGGGCGTTCTCTCTTGAAACTGTTAAAGAAAATCGTTCGATCGTTAGAATGACACGAATCGCGTATGCCTTTCATTTTCTAAGAAAATATTTCGGGTGTTAAATGTTAAAAATAATTGATTCCGCATACGACTACCAATGCGCAATGTTTTTTTTCCCTTGTAACGCCGGTCTAATTGTCGCGGCTTGAGGAAGCGTCCAGGAATATTTCGTTCGTAGCGAGAGTGATGTCATCTCGAAGTTACGGAACTCCGAGACGAGTTTCACTATCACGAAAGTGACATACAAATGAGCGGCAACGTGAGTAGGGATTCTTATCGTCGGGCGGCGCATGCGACCGCAATCTGTCATATACAATATTATTGTCGGTGCTCTGGGCAACGGAACAGTAGCCATTCATCCATTGGCAGGCAACCTTGACTTGTCCAACGCTCATCCTATTCCCTCCGTGTTATTCAGCATGCCTCTTCGGAGAGAGCTTTCTTGGATAAAAAAAAACAGGTTTCGTCCAAAATGTCGACATCGTTTCGCATGGGTCAATTTTATCGCTTGCTTTTTTTCGCCTACCCTTAAAAACTTGATATCATTGTAAGCACGGTTTTGTCATAGGTAAAACTATATTATGATCGAATTGAGGGCTATCATAGAGTATTTAAATAACGAATAAAAATTCTTCAAAAACGTTGAAGTCTTATCCTTTGATGCAGAAAACATCGACCATTTGATGTGGGATCTCTTTCTTGGATCTCTGATGAAAGCGCATTCCCTATGTAATGAGGCCAGATCTTCCCGAAAATATTTTCCACGTTTTCCGTAATCTACCTTAAGAGCCCCATTGCTTGTATAAGTTCCAATCTGTATGTACAGCAGATACCGGAGCGTGTCACGCACGACTCTTTAGTGAACTATAAGCGGTGATAAAATCCTTTTATTGCTGTTTATTTTTTTTCATGAAAGGCGCTACTGATCAAAGAAAACACATATAATCCGGTCCTGTGTGAACTCTTAAGTGAGATAAGGAAAAATGACGGTTGCCGAAGAATTTGTTAAAGAAGGAAAGAATTCGGGAGAAAAGAAAATGAAGGAAGTGTCAAGGTGTCGATTTCCAAGAAGGTACCTTGTTTCCACACTCGCTTTCCTAGGTTTCTGGAATGTTTATGCTTTAAGAGTGAATTTGAGCGTGGCAGTTGTTGCCATGACATCCAATTACACCGTCGTAGTCCAAGGAATTAACGGAACGGAGATTTACGTAAGTTATGAGTATCTTTTTTTTTCAATGTTAAATTTGTTACAACTTGGATTTTGTGCCTAACTTATCTGACATAAACCCCGCTTGGAATGTCAAGGGGTTTTATGGTCCTGGTAAGTGGGCTTGTTTAACTTATTGTACAAAAAATCTTGTTTCTTATGACTGTATGTTATATTTTATTAATAGGCAATTCTGTGATACTTCTTGGACGAAAATAACTTAGCAACGACGTTTTTCGTCAATTTTTAACGTTTTAATTTTACTCTTCAGAAATGAGCGAGGAATAATACTCGATGGGAAGTACTATTTTTATTTATAGTATCTGGGTCTATAGTTTGATAATTCTGGATATTAGAGCGCATTTTTGCGATGGAAAAGTAACGTATTTGGTTGAATGTAGTGGGGAATTTTTTTTACCTCCGTTCACTTTTCCGAAAATATACAGCGCTTTATATTCGGAATTTTTAAATTTCACCAACCTAGGAGACGAATCTAACAACGAAAAGCTAACGATGGCGATTTATGTTAGTAGGAACGACTAGCATATTAAGAAACGTTTCTATAAAATTTTAAAACGAAAAATATCAACAAAAAACACCAAACTTTTTATGTATAATTTTAAAGTTTTCTTTCTTTAGAATTCTACCTTTCAAATTGTGGTGCGCCCAATAGTGGGTTTACATATCTGGTGTCATTAAGCATCTAGAGATTTAAGCCCTCCCTCTTTTTTAGTTAGAATAAAACATGTCTTTATTCAAATTTATAATTGATGTTTATTCTAGTATATTGACAGTTTTTAATTAAATTTTTTGACAATATTCAAAAAATAAATTAAAATATTCAGAGACGGGTGGGAAAATCGCGGGTCCCGTTGCAAAGTGTGCCCTCGGGGCCTCTTACGCGTCAGAAAATTTAGTAGTAAATTTTTTAAAGTAAAGGAACCACTCTCACTATGGAAATGTTCGTTATTTTTCCGATTTTTAGGCGCGTTTCGCCTCCAGCGTGAGCGCCTATTGTCGTCGGTCTGTCTGGCCGTCTGTATGTTCGTTCTCGAATTCTACCTAACGGATTTTCATGAAATTTTTAATTAAGGGCTTACGATCAAAGACAATAAGAAAATTGCAAAAAATGAATCACGTAACCCAATCAGGGGTACCACTTTACTGGTGACAAAAAATGGATTTTCCGTCATATCTCGAAAAGTATTGCTCATATCAAAATATCTTTCAAATAAAACTTGTAGAAAGAAGAGTATTTCTTTTCTTATACATTTTTATCGTAGGAGTAGCCGTTATCGAGAAAATCAAATGAGAATGTCTTAATTCGAGTTGTACTTAGAAAATTTCTTTGGTTACTTCTTCATTGTCGCTAACATAAACAATTTCACAAACAAACATTTAATTTCCTTACGTGTGCATGCAATATTTTTAAATAGGAAGAAAATGGATTATTTTGAAGAATATAAGAACTTTAAAACGCTATTTCCCTCACGTACAGGTATATAATTTCTTTCTAATACTCCATTGCACGAAACGCGTCCATTTGTGATACGCTGTACACTTTCCTAACTTGTTTATAAAAGTATGCATTTTATAAGTACATCAAACATTTTTTTTTGAGAGCGCAGTCGTACCTTTGACACCGCCATCAAGCCGCCCACGAAAATATTACGTAAAATAAAGAATATGCGCCCTCCCTAATCTTTTGTGACCTCAGACATCCCCTACTCCTGCCTAATAGGTAAATCCGCTATTGGGAGTGCCTCGTGTTCGGGAAAATCGGACATGCAAACACATAGCAAGTGTTTTTGCGTACTTGGTTTACGATGTTAAGTAGGAATTGGGGTTATTCTCTCGGTATCTGGTCAAGGTGAGGCAGGTATCATCACCAGCTCCAAAAACCTTGAAGAGGCAGAGGAAACTCCCATAAATTTCCCAATACAATGACAGGTTGGTTTCCCAAAGTTTGGGATAAATATTCTTCCTCAGATTAGGCGTGGTTCATTTTTACATCATCTATTAAATGACATAGTGTTTATTTTTTAGGCACATTTCGCCTCCAGGGTGAGCGCCTATTGCCGTAGGTCTATCCGTCTGTCTGTCCGTCCGCATGTTTGTTCTCGGCTTCTACCGAACAGATTTTCATGAAATTTGATATTAGGGGCTTACAATCAAAGATAATAAGAAAATCGCAATTCTGTTCTTTTGCAAATTTGAATAGGAAGAAATTGGCCTGCGATCTTCGGACCTGGACTGTTTGAAAGAAAAATGGAGTTTCTTATTCTTATCATCGATTTCCGGCTTCAGTTCGAAATCGCTCAAATATAATTCACGTCTTTTGGGAAAAATCGGTTTTTAAGTGGGAAGTTGCCTTGACGACCATGACATTGTTAAACCTGTCTTCCTAAGCGTAAGAAAAGCGTGATTTGAATGTTTTAATACGAGAGAGAGGGAAGGAGCAAGAGGGATGGAGGGCGGGAGAGAAGGAGGGAGAGAGGGGGAGGGAGAGGGATAGAAGGGAGAGAGGGAGTTTACCTCCCTCCTTCACTCCCTCCCTTTCTCACTAAAAACCAAAAAATAAATAAATAAATTATTTTTTTACGTTTTACAACTTTTATATTAAGGGCACTAAAAACCTACAAATAAATTAAATAAAAAACATTTTTAGTTTACACAAATTTTATATTCAAGGCACTAAAAACTAAAAAATAAATTAAATTTTGACATGGGATGTGTCATCTGTTGTGATAGATTCTCAAATTTCCATATTAATAACATATTTAGAGTTAGGATACTAATTAACGCAATTTGAATGCAACTTAATATGAAAGTTGTGTGGCTTTTGCAAAGCTGATCTGATGGACCAAGAAATTAAATACTAAATCATATAAAACATAATAACAAACATTAACATCCCAAATGTCAAGCATTCCTGTAGATTTATGATCAGTTGATTAGACACACAACTTTTATATTAAGATACGTTAAATTTTGTTAATTAGTATCGTAACACTAGATATGTTATTAATAGGGAAATCTATCACAATAGATGACACTCATCTCATGTCAAAATTTTATTTATTTTTAGGTTTTTAGTGCCTTTAATATAAGAGTTGTATAAACTAAAAAGGTTTTTTATTTAATTTATGCTTAAATATTAAATGATCCACATTTGAGGGTTGATAAAATAATGTAACAAGCTGCATTTCTTTTAAAAAGAATAAAGTGCTGTGCTAAAGAATTTTTTAAATACATTTATTCTTATTGCATGGTTTTCTAGGAAAGGATAGTTGGGATTTACTTCAAAAATTACATGATAGCTTCTATTAATTTTTAACATCCAAATATTTCTCATTTGAGAGATGAAAAAATTATCCTTTGTAGAATTTTGAAAAAAAAAACAAATTTTATTAATAGCCTACATAATTGCTATAAGCTATATAAAATTATTTCTGATAAAATGTAATTTATTTATATCCTCAGGAACAACGACAAGACTTTGACTGGGATCTACCAACTCGAGGATTGCTCTTGAGTTCGTTCTTTTATGGATACATTTTAACACAAATATTAGGTGGATGGTTAGCTACCCGTGTTGGGGGTGGTGCTCGTTTATTTTGCTTTGGAATTGGAGTCACTGCTGTGTTAACCATAGTAACTCCACCGATCACACGTGCATCTCTACCTGGTCTGTTTGTTATCAGAATAATAGAAGGTCTTTTTGAGGTGAGATATGAAAAACTTTAATCTGATGAGTTATCTTTGAAATTTTGGAGCATTTATGGATTATTATTCATTCAGCGATGATTTGTCACACTATTTACAAATAATTTGGTGTATTTTATTCGTGTTTTTTTAATCATACAAAAGTTTTAAGTATTGTACAGATAAAAAATTTGACATCAGCAAACTGAATAATGCAATTATGTAACATGCATTTTATTCTTTTATAGGGTGTAACGTATCCTTGTATTCATGCAGTGTGGAGTCACTGGGCACCACCACTTGAACGAAGTAAGCTAGCTACCCTAGCATTTTCAGGAAGTTTTGTGGGGACAGTTGTGTCTTTGCCCCTGTCCTCATTAATTGCAGATAAACTTGGATGGTCTTCCATATTTTACATATTTGGTTAGTAGGAATATATAAATAACTGGTGGTGGACAGTGAATTTCAGGGACCCAGGGCAACTGAACACATTTGAGGGTCTTTAACATGAAATAAGTTAAACTAAGCATAAGAGATAACATTTCAATGAGAAGTACTTCATGAAATGAATATTTTTTATTTCTATGTTTTGCATAATTTTTTGTTTCTGTGATTGAAGAAGTTGGGGCTCCTTGACCCAGGGGACCAACGGCTTCAGCCCTGTTAGTCTGTATGCCCCTGCTGTTAACTATTTTATTATTTTTTTCAAACTGAAGGAGTTGTAGCCATTCTGTGGTGCATTTTGTGGCTTATGGTAGTCAAAGAAAGACCAGATCTTGATCCATACATATCACCTGATGAGCTAGATTACATAAAAAGCTCTCTTGGTCCGTCACCTCCTGCTCAGGTAAAGTATATTTGTTCATTTTTAATAACATTTTATGAAATTAAAAGATAATATTTAAAAAAGTTCACTTTATTAACTTTTTTTTTATTATCTACCTACCAGTGTCAACTATTTGAAGGTTAAAACCAAATGACTATAAAGTCACTATATTCAGTAAATTTAAAATAAAAGTTACTGAAAAATCATTGTTGATTATTATTGCATTATTTTTTGCTTTGTGAATCAGCTTTTATTGAATCATGATAACATACTGGCAATCAAAATACCATATATTCTGGTGTATAAGTCAATCTTTGAAGCTTAAAAAAATTTTCCTAAAACTTAGAGTCGACTTATACGCCGAACATAAAATGTGAATCTTAAATTACAGATGAATAACATGAATATTTACGATTAATATTGGTTTTTCAGTGGAGGTGATCGCCATTTTGAATCAGCTGTTCCAGCATTTACATTTTATGACATTTATTTTAGATTTATAATAATTAATTTTAATATTGTATTTACTCACGTAATCCACATCCTCATGTACCTTGCGCACCCCTATTTTTGCTCCAGTTTGAGGAGAAAAAAATAAATTCCTGCTTTAATAAGTTGACGTCTACGGTGGTGAAAAATAGAAAAAAAATCAAAAGAGTGTGGGGATTCCCATAAGGTGTGTTCTCTCCATGGTTCCCTCTAAGCTGCATGGCTGCGCAGCAGTTTTTGAAGTGCCGCGCACCAACTTTTTCAAGCACACGCAATTGTGTGTATTTTAGAATATATCTGAACAAGTCTAGGTCAAACCCAGTGCACATCCATGCACTAGCATCATGTAGGCACGCATAGTGATATTCATTCCGTCCATGGATGAAAAAAATTAGAGGGAACTTTGGTTCTATCCCAGGTTAAAGGAGCGTCAGCGACTCACTATGAATACAGCGAATACAGATACCAGATGCCAACTTATTCTGGCAAAAGTGTAAGTAGAAACTGATAGTAAATTTTTAATGACAGAACTGCTTATTTTGAGTAAAAATAATAAACTTAAAAATCAATTAAAAGATACGGCTTTAATATTATAAAAATATTACGTCATCTCAATGTTGAATATGCAACAATGACAGTATAAACCGTGCATTTAAACCCTAAATGTTTCTTGGTCGTGTAGATATGCGTAAACTTCGTAGAATTATTCGTCTTTTGCGAGAATAAACGTAGACGCAAGCATGTTGCAGTAAATTTACTCTTGAAACTCACAATTTTTAAAACTTGGTCAGAAATCTTCATGTATGACGTGCTGTCTCTTTTTTTTACCGACATTTTGGGAAAAAAGGTGTGCAGGGTACACATTTGTTATATTTGAATGTCATCACCGTAGAGATTGATCGCGATCACTGGGTATAGTTCATTTTGATAGTATCATTAGCAGCTGACATCAATTGAATTATAGGAAACTTTATTTAGTGGGTCAAGCTCTCCAAGAATTACAGTTTCTTATTGGTTGAAATTAAAACATCTGTCACATGGAATGCTCAAGAAGAATAGCATGGACTCTAAACAGTATTTATATATATTTTTACTATTATATTTATTTCTGTTTTGTTAAAACTTGGATTGTACATAACTTTGATTTTGTCTGAATACGATTTCATGGAAGTATTTTTAAGTGTAAAAGTGGGGGTTAACTTATATGGCAAACATATACCTAATCATGTACAGGCGACTCCCGAAATTCGACAGGGATGCGTTCCTGAAAACGTGGTCGAATCTCAAGCCGTCAAATGTCGAATCAGCACAAATTCAAATAATTAGAGCAGAAATAACGATGTCTAGACTGAAACTAAACCTCTTGTGGTCAGGTAGGCCAAAAATTACTTCGCGTAAACTAGTTTCTAATTCGACCGATCGTTTGCTGGGTCGATTTGACCAGTCGAATTCTCAAGTTGGTCGAATCTCGAATGGTCGAATCTTGGGAGTCACCTGTATTTTCATTCAAAAAAGTAGGGGTTGACTTATATGCCGGAATATATGGTAATTTGTTACACCATCATTGATTACCTGTTACCGTGAAAATGGGTGTATTATTGAAATACAACATTAATGCAAAATTTCTAAAAATTTCATTTGAAATAAAATAATTGAAATATAAAATCTTAGTGAAATATGTTTTTTATTAACCTAAAATTTCAGAGGCCTCCTTGGACTAAAATCCTGAAATCTATGCCAGTTTGGGCAATAGTAGTGTCCCATTTTTGTGAAAACTGGGGATTTTACACTCTTCTTACACAGCTACCCTCATTCGTTAAAGGTAAAATTAATCTTTATAATAGAATTAAAAAACATTGTGGTAAAACACAGTTGAATTCTACATTAAAATTGTCTTCATAATCAAACAAATAATATTTTCAGATACATTGGGTTTTGATCTCAGCCAAGCTGGATTCCTATCTGCATTGCCATACCTAGCTATGGCAATTATTTTACAAATATCTGGACATCTAGCAGATTATTTGCGATCTCTTTCTGTTGACAATGGAGGTTCCAAGACATCTATTTTCTTTACTACCACCAGCGTAAGGAAAATTTTCAACTGTACGGCTTTTCTCTGCCAAACAATCTTTATGCTACTAGCTGCCCATATCGGTACTGCCATGGGAGCTGTAACATGTCTTACCTTAGCAGTTGGACTAGGAGGATTTGCTTGGTCTGGATTTAGGTAATTATTTAACTTGCCTTATGTGTAAAATGTATGATAATTTTGCTAAAACTAGCAACTTTTAGCACATAATAATCTATCTGGCTTAATAATAAGAACTTCACCGTCAATGGATTCATCAGTATGATAGATCATAATTTTCAGTGAAACACTTATATATTAAAAGTGAAATTTACGAAAGATAAGTGGTACATGGTATAACTGTTTTTAAAATCTTTTTAAAATGCTTAATAGGTGTACAATTTTTCTATTTTAGTGTAAATCACTTGGACATAGCTCCTCAATATGCTGGCGTTTTAATGGGATTTGGAAACACATTTGCTACTGTACCTGGAATTATCAGCCCTACTCTTACTGGCTACATTGTTCGTAATAAGGTAATGACAAAAATTATGATTTGGAAACATTTAAACCATTTGAAAGTTCCAAGGTATTTATCATGGTTCCTAATACTATTTACCTATTATTAAGCTAATTGTATGATCTAAGAGATTGTCTTAAACAATTGGAAACATTCCAATGCAATGCTTTATAGCCAATAAAAATAAAGTAAAAAACCACTTTTTTTAAACAAGACAAAAATAAATTTAAAAATAGTATCTATACAAAAATGGAAATTAAAACTAAGTTCAACATAGCACACTTTTTAAACAGGTATTTTAAAATAATATATAAGATACTGACTTATTGAGGTTGTTTTTAATATGTTTTCAGACTGAAGCAGAGTGGAAGAATGTGTTTTATATAGCAGGAGGTTTATACTTAGCTGGTTCGATTTTTTATGGAATATTTGCATCTGGAAAAGTTCAGCCATGGGCAGAAAATATAAAGGTTGAAAACAAAGATGCAGCTGAGAAAGGAAGGAGAGACACTCCAGCTGAACATTTCTGCTATACTAATCGTGTTGAAGATGACGAAAGGCTTTAAAAGTTGTAAATCATGGGTGTTTTCATAATTTCTCAACATTTGAAAATAAGCTGTAGCAACCACAGTCATTGAGCTTCATATGCGAGAATATGTCTGTATTTGTGTTTTAATGTTTTGACAATAATCATTATTATCTTTGATTTTATTTATTTTGTATAAAATCATTCATTGAATCAAATAGAGAAATTTTTACCCTGCACTCATTATTGTACCATAAACATTGGCAATAATAATAATTCGACTTTATTTTCAAGGGCGATATTTAGACTATATAGTCCACTCTTACATACAACCCATTACGACGAACACAAACATCCATGCCCTCGGCGGGATTCAAACCCGCGACCTTAGTATTCGGCGGCAGATACTCTAACCACCCTTCTACCAACAACAGTAAATAAATATTTTACAGGAAAATCATATTATTTTCTATGAAGAGTTTACGGAAATGAATCCACTTTTACAAAAAGTTACAAACGAGATTTCATCTCTCCTAGATAAATGGAATGGGATATTAAAATCTTGCGAAAAAATAATTTTGTATGCTGTTGCAAATTATTAAGTCAGTACCAGGTTGTAAGGCTCTTTTGGAAAGAATATTTTCTTTATGTCGTAACAAATGGAATGACAATAGGAACAGATTTGTCAGAAGTGCAGTAAAAGCAGAGCTGCAGGTGAAAAGCACCTACATATCTATCTTGTGAACACTTTTATAATTATAATGTTCTTACTAATGAAGATCTTCTGAAGCGCAAAAATCTTACGAGAAATATTATTTATTTCTTACTGTGACGATAACTATTCTTTGTGAATATGTTCTTAGTATCTACTAACTATTTGAAATGACCGCGGAATATTTACTACCCGCGCAATTTCATGATGTCATTTCGTCTCTGTTATTCTGTTTTTATACAAAATTTTAAAGATACGTCAAAGAGAAGCCATTAAGTCAAAACAATTCTGTTTTGCAGATTGAGATAAGGCACGAGTTTCCCATCCAACCCAAAGGCATTCGCGGTGGAATTTGGCATTGAAAAAGTTGCTCTCTCGTTCAGTGTGTGCACCTCACCGGTCTTTGGCATTGAGGAATCGAATGCTGGGATGGGGGATTAGCGGTAGCGATCTCCCTTCTCCCCTTGCCATAGTAGCCACACCCGCAGCAGGAAGTGAAAGTCTTTTTCTCTTTCTACTTCTTTGGCTTTACCAGTATTCGTAGAACCGTCCACAAGGCGGGCGCTCTCGCTTTCTTTTTGATTCCACCTTTTTTGTTTCCGCGTGGCTCCCCTGCGGAGACAGCTGGAAGATAGGAGGCGGGAAAGAGAGATCATCTTCACCTGAGAAGTCTCGCGACATATATCAATTTTCGGGAAGGAAAGGAGAGCAGGTGTTGATTTCCTTCGATAGAAAAGGTATTGTTTGATATCCTACAAATATTCTTTCTATCGTTCTCCAAGATCGAGACCTTTTAACCGTCTCCTTCCAAAATGTTGTCTAACCAAAGGAAAGTGAAAGTGCTTGATGTCTCGAATATTTCTGTGGCTGATGATGTGTCTGTTTTATTTGATGTAGAAGATGTAGTATTTCATCTTAGTGAGTTTTGATTAACGTCTTAGAGAATTTGCTCTAACCGCTGAAAAATGTTTATTTCTATTAATTCCTCATTGTCGCAGACAAGTTTTTTCGTGAGTGATGTTGCGATTTTAGAATCTACTTAAATAATTGAGAAGATATTTCTGTGGCCGATTATGTGTTTATTTTTGTTTATCTAAATGACGTAAGGGTTCATAATAATTGATCATAATGCACACCGATTGATGACATGAAGCCTTTGTTATAATAACTTCTAAATTTTATTTATATTAATTGTTTGTTGTAGCTGAGAAGTGATATTTTTTCATTTTCATTTCCGATTCAAACATTGATGTTGTTATTTGCCACTAAGTTATTTACGCAACTGTAAAAGTGAGATTTCTCTCTTTCGTCCGATCTCCAAAAGGAATTTGGAGCTATTTTTGTAATAACAACTCTCCATTGAGATCTTTGTTTGCTGTGATGTGATTTAACATAAAAGGACCGAAGCGATTGTGTATGTTCCGGAAAAGGGTATATATTTACCCTGTGGATGATTCAAGATCCTCGCACCGTAACCACGATAAAGGATAACAGAATATCTTAGAAATGTATAAAAGAAAAGGGAAATAGTCGAGCAAACGACTTTGTCTAGGAGTAACCAAACATTTAAACTAGTTTTCTTCGGTTCTGATCGTACCATATCGCCGAGTCGTTATTTCCCCGCTATTCTGAACATCTGGGAAGTCGTCACGTATGAGCGGTTCGGAGATGCTGCTGAAAAGGGAAAGGAATTTCCTAAAGATCATTAGGCCATTGGATGCGGGATGCGATTGTCTACCGAAGCCGGAGAAATCCTTGCAGCTTGGCGACTGCACATCGTTGTTACGGTCTGTTTATCGTAAAGGATATAATTTTTATTTTTTAAATTCACGTATTGCAAAAAGATAAAGGTTCGCGAAAAGGATAATACATATGCGTGACTGTTGATAGTTCACCAGAATTTTTTTCTTAGCTTTATATTATAGATTACGGAAAAAATTCGTAAAATATATATCGGTTCTGCCTCTAATATCATTCAGCTATCTTGTACGTTGGAAAATGCTCTCTTCATTCAGCTAACAATAAGTCTATGTCGATAGGTACATTTAGTTATTCTTCATAGAGAAATTTAAGGAAAGTGAACTTTGCATAAGAGAAACGTTTTCTTCGTTAATAAATGCATGAGGTCGACCATCTTTCAAAATTCGTACATACTAGGAAATGCAATAATTTAGACGGCAAGTTAGAATACGATGTGCGATTCTTTGCTTGATTTTCCGATAAGAGGAATTTTGTAGTGTTAAAAAAGATTCTTGGTCTTATTCGGAAAGTGCTGTAGATTTATCGACAATAACGATAAACTTCAAGTAAGTACTTTTAATCAGTAAGCTCGGATTTGATTTTTAACCTTTTTTAAACGCAACCTCATTTTCTGCTCTTATTACCATCGATGAACTACTCTACTATACTGTAAGTAATTTTGTGCCAGTACGAATATAGGCGGACAGTATAACAACGGCTAGGGTAATAAACGGGACCGTGATATTCTGCATTCGCCGGATTATACCTTTTCCAAAAAACGACGCCGACATTTTGCTTGTACGTGAAAGTAGCGACTCGTGCTACCAATGCAGTTCACGCTTCGATTTTTTTTGTCATATCTTCTCTCCCTTCTTTCCGGTAAAATTTTGGAACACCGACCTCATTATTTTATGCATGCGTTCTTTGGACCTTTTTGAAAACACTCCGTTGGCTTATCATTGAATTCTTTTGTCCTTTACTGTAATAATCTCTCTCAAAATGGAATGACGAAGCCTTTTGTGGTATACAGACGTTTATATACAGGAAAGATAATTTAATCGAATATTTTTGTACGGTTTATGACAACAGCGTTTAATGATTAAATCTCCTAATACCTTCGTATTCAAATCTTTGGTTGAAGCTCTGCCAAAATCGCATTATATTTCCTTTTATAATTAACGCGTACGTTGTATTATTTATGTTATATGGATAAATATATTCAATATATCTGAAATTTAGCAATTGTTAATATGAAAGAATTTCTGCGCGATTATTTCTTGATGGTGATAAAAATTTGAGACAGAGTAGAAAGTCATTTATGGCAAAAATATTTTTCACGATTGTTTTCCGAAGGAATGAAACAAAAATGCGTAACAATGCAGTTATCCAATTGATCGTTTGGATAGTCCAATAGACAAAAGTTGAAGAAAAAAACATGCGCATTTCGTCTATCAAAAAAACCGTCTTCAGTGGTGGTTCATCTATAGTTAACTAAAAAGGAACCAAATTTTCCAACCTTTCCCTGGCTATTGGAGCTATCTAAATTATCAATTGGATTCAGAGCATAGGACGAGCTTTTAATTTTTTTTCGCATTAATGGAGTTATTGATAAGGATGCGCCTATTTTGTTGTCACTTTCCTTAGTTTGAATAAGATGGTATTGTAGAATATTAAACCTCCATGAGATGACAAGTGAGTCTGAGACGCCATCGTAGATCTAATCACTGTGATATTTTTCTGTTGTTTGTCACTCTTTACTCAAACTTTGCTGCACTTCGCGTGCGCCATTACCAAACCCATTTAACCCTTTAGCGTTTACGAAAAGTGGATATTAAAATATGACATTATTAACAGTGAGATAGTTTACAAAGTAATTATTTTTAAAAAATACTTATATTTTATTATGTCAGTTAGCAAATCATTCACTAGATTTCTTAACTGATGGGACGCCAAAGGTGTTGAGGTGAGCCATGAAACTTTGAAAAAAAAATTAAAATAGTTAACTGGATTTAAAAAGTATATCGAAAAATTAATATTTTGTAAAAATTAAACGTGATGATTAGATGATGAAAATTTTAATAAATTATTATTATCAGCTGATCATAAATCTACAGGAATATTTGACGTTTGGGATGTTGATATTTGTTATTTCGTTTTCCATGATTTAGTGTTTAATTTCTTGATCCATCATATCAGTTTTGCAACAGCCACACAACTTTTATATTAAGATGCGTTCAAATTGCGTTAATTAATATCCTAACACTAGATGTTATTAATATGGAAATTTGAGAATCTATCATAGCAGATGACACTCACTCCATGTCAAAATTTAATTTGTTTTTAAGTTTTTAGTGCCTTTAATATAAAAGTTGTATAAACTAAAAAGGATTTTTATTTAATTTATTTGAACTTCGTTTCGTAAGAGTTGAGAGGGTCAGCGTAACAACTCGTGAACCCAGCTGCGAAACAGCGAGAGTGAGAAAGAGAGATAAAGTGTTTATATACGCGATTCATTCGCACGTGTTGGCACGTGTTGGTGCCCTTCATCTGGCTTTCTTTCTGGAAAACTTTATTTATGCTGCTATAGGAAAGATATCGAAGCGCGATTGTTTCTATCCGAATCTTGATTATAATCGTCATGACAATTTCGTATTATACAAATAGTTTTCATTTAGTTTAATTTTATGTTTTTAATATTAATGTCGTGTCAGAGAACGTTTAAATATATATATAACAGCTCTGCCAAAATCGGTATAAGGCACAGATTCGGATATTGGCATTTTAGTCGCAAATTGCGCTCAAAGTTGCCGCATGGTTGGTTTTGGAGTTTCTTTTCTTCTTATTCCTGAGAGGCACACTTTCCAATATTTAACGAATTGTTTGGAACAGATTGATCCAAAATTCTAGAAGTCTTTCGATCGACAGGTAACGTAAGTGCAAATAATTTAAGAAGCGCATCTTTAAGATTAACAGATTTCACGGCGTAATCAATTAAGACATACACAACTGCAACAAAAAATGTAACGAATAACAATGACAAGATTTTGCTCAAATTCCGAAAATCTACCTATGGATTTCAACATAAAGGCAATATTCAAGCGCCGTGGGAGCTTAATCATAAATAACTAAGTGATAATTCTATCATTAGCTTTTGGTTTATTAACTCGAAATCATGGTCGTATTTTCAGTTTCATCATAGTTAATTTCTATTAAATGTTGTCATTTTTATGCTACAAAGTTATCATTATTATTAAAACAAAATATTTAGTAAAAATTCAATTTATATAAAGATGCCATTTATATATTATTTGCTGAAACTAGAATGACTAGCAAATCTGTGGAAATGATTTTATTATATTTGGTTTCTTGATGTTGTTAAAATAATTTTTTTTTCTTGGCGTCGATTTTGTTCTGCTTGATTGGGTGTTTGAAGGCTTCTTTTAATTTCATTTTAAATCTGGTCTATTGGGTTCTGACAAAACCGTACCGTATTAAATTCGATGGCGAATTTTTAGCTGATATCTTTCATTGATTATAATGTAAAAGTAATCTTTTCCTTTGGAGGCTCGAAAACAGAAATTTTTCGCCTCCTCTGGTTTATTCGAAATAATGTTCATATGAGTTACGATGCGAATTGCTTATCTATATTTTTTACTTCTCGGTAGTTGTCATTTATTTTTCGAAAGCTGTTTCATCCAATCGCAATCCATGCTTTTTTCGGTCATTCTCCCCAAATATTTTTATCCCAGATGACCTTCGGCATTAGGCGAAAGTACACTAGTCCACGAAGGTCGGTTATATTTTTCGACGAGGTCCTTTAGTGACACTATAAACGAAGGAAGAGACAGGGTTTTGGATAACATCTTACCGAGACAATGTTAAGGGTATAAGTGGCTACTTATTTACCCTTGTTTTTCTTCCGTTTTATTTTTAATAGTATTTAAACCGCACTTAGGACTGGCCGGTCTTATTTATAACAGATTTTCGAAAGAAATACCATCAGGGGTCTTTGAAGTCATCTAAAAAATGGAAAAAATTTTAGGAGGTCTATCAAGTCGCCAAGATTTGTGGAGCAAAGATGACATATCTCGGAATAAATATCCGGTTATTTACCGTTTTAATTACTTTCTTACTAGGATTGCTATTTCGGACTAACCGTCAACTTTAAAATTAAAAAAAAACTGAATGAAAAACAATTTATGTGTTGTTATTAGATGCATGCATTTTAACACATTGGTAGACCAAATTAAAAGCCAAGCAAATTATTCTATTTACATTTCCATATATATTTCATTAGTTTGCAACACGAAGTAAATTTAATTATATTTCTTGCTGCTCTTTGAAAGTTTCAGTAACTTATTTTGGTTCCTGCTCATATGTAAATTTAGCGAAATCAGAGAAAGCCGCCATAAAATTAATATTAGCGAGGAGTTCTGGTTTCGCTACATTTTCTCCTCGTAGTTTGTTCAAATGTTGCAATCGCCAAAAAATGGCCTCTCGATATAGGTATTGGTCAATTTGTATAAGATTCCCAAAATGCATCACGAGATCCGAAGACTACGGGTGAAACCCATCGAAGTTGGCAAACCTATTCTTTGTATAAAGCAACAGCATCGATCGAGGAACCAGAAAAAAACTTTTACTTTAGCAACGCGCTCCAATACACCGATACTTGTCGACATTCCATAAACCACCAAGTAAGTGTGACAAGATATCTAAGTTCACCACCGTGTACACACGTGAATTCGGGGGCTTTCCCCCATACGTAACCCGACTCTTAACCTCTTCCTCCTCCACAACCTCATTCCGTCACCCCAACTCAAGTCATAACTCTTCAAATACCAAAATCTTAGTCGCAGTCGAGAATTTCCTTAAACATGTCATAAGAAGTGAAACTGTTTCTACGTCCGGGGAGTTTTGGTCAACCGTGTCCCGCTGTGATGTAATTAAGACATGGAGAAAGAGAGGCCTAACAACCCCATATTGCTTTTCCCCTTCGAGCTTCATCCGGAGTAGATGCTCTGAGAAGCTATTGACCATCATTCATTATTATGTATTCAACCTATTGCCACTTTCCTTTTCTTCCTCAGTCTGAACCTTTCCGCCATATTAGAAAACTTTTCAAAGGCATTGTTAACAGAAAAACCCAACAGACGTATTTTCCGAGCCCATTAGGACCTTCCCCGCTTTGTTTGCTGAAATATGTATGTATAGTCCGGAACAATTGGAGTTTGTTAAGATAACTGTTCGTGACGTTTTCCATGCAGCCCTCCTTTCTTTCGATTTACCGCTTCTATTCTTAAAGGCTTCCGGGAGCGGAAATCTCCGTTTACATTTCCTTATGAACAGTGGCGGATTGAGGATTCTGCCGCTCCTAGGCCCTGAAATAATTGCCGCCCCATATGAACTTATTTTAGTATTTACGGATTAGTGTAAACTAAATATGAAACCAAAAATCATTATAAATGAACATTTATAAGTTTCATTATATATGAAAATGCTCGTATCTTACATATTTACTGTAACTAATTACTAAGGTTGCCAGACCCTCGATTTGCTTGACCCGAACATATGACAAAAAACATTTTAAAATCACACTTTATTATAACTTTCTATATATAATTATTATAATACAAAACATCAAACAACGAAATTATAAGAAAAAATCACAGGTTCACAGGTAATTCTTACACTTATACCATATTTATTTAAACAATTAACATCACTTTAATGTAATCACAGCAAAAATTAACAAAATGGTAACTACTATTTATAATTTTACTATAATAAATACAAATTTTCAGCATACTGCTTACTAAGCAATGTGCTTAAAATTTGTATTTATTATTGGAAATTGCAGCCTTCAGCAATAATAATAATAATGAATTAACCGGAACATCTTGTCAACCTAAACCGAACATGAGGTTCCTAAACCGAACTGTTCGGGTCAAAACCGAACACATGGCAACCCTACTAATTACATATTTTTACCTAACGTACGTGGTGAGAACCGATACCGACACGTACGAACGTGCTTGCTCCATCATTGCCACATAAATTCGTATGCATTTACGTTTTGTGCAAAAATAAATTATTAGATTCGTAATAAACCATCATTAATATTAATTAATAGTTTCAATTGGAGAACTTTCAGACAAAATTGCCACCTTAGGCCTGGGCCTTGCCGGCCTAGGGGGTAATACGCCATAGCTTATGAATCGAAACGTGCATTTTTGACTTGAGTTGTGACATGGATAGCGTCATTCCAATCTTTCCGTTTGCCGAGACGTGTCGTCAGTTTTATGAAACTGCGTGATATTTTCTTAATCGCGGAAAGGTGCGTACGCTGAGACGTGTAGAAGCTCGAGTTTCTATTTTGTTAGCATAGTAATCTGGTTTAGTGTAGTAAAATAAGCCTTACGTTGTTTGGTTAAGTCTGCGGCCCTTTCTCCCTTAATTATTGCCTATGCAGATGTTTTTATTTGTAAAGAACCAAAGCAGTGGCGTGACTAGGCCGGGGAAACCGGGGTCGTGCTTCGTGGCCCGGACCCTCGGAGGGGCCCGGTCAGCTATAATTAGTAGCTATAGACATAGCCAGGCTACTTTAGATTATTTAATTAAATAAGGTAGACGAGTCTATGATAATGGCTGTAATATGCGAGAACATAGAAATACTTTTAAAAAGCGAGTTATCAGTACAACCGTCAAAATCTGTAAGGTGCTGAATGAATCGTTACGGTTGGTCATCTTATTGTTAGTTAAGAGGGCCCGCAAATTTCTGTTGCCCTGCTTATTAGAGGGAGAGATTAATGATATGGGCTCTTGAAAAAGAGAAGTCAAATTAATTAATTCACTCTTAAGATTTAGAAAAATATCTTCCCTAGAAGTTTTTTAAATCGCTTTAAGGTGGACAGAGTGATGTTCCATGAATAGTGCAATTTGTAATGGTGGCTTCAAATTTGTGAAATTGACTCGTGCTTTAAGCTCGGAAAAGTAAAACTTTTTGCTAAAGGTTTTGTAAACTATAATAGTTTATTGTTCGGCATGATGATGCCTCTATGCATAAAAACTATGAACTTAAGGTAAGTAGTTACATTTTGCGAAGTTTGAGCGAAATCTTAGCTTTCTCAATGCTCCTTCCACAAATGGATGAAACAGTTATGAAAAGAAAAATAACGGAATAAAGAAGCTGTACAAGTTTCGAAGAAAGATTACCTTCTACCGTGTGCACGTTGACATTTTTCTCCGATTCAGGAGTTTTGTCCAAGGTCTTTCGCTCTGTTAAGGTAGGAGCGATGCAGCAGACTTACGTGTCTCAAAGTTTCTCGTCTCTTAAAAAGTCGCGTCGCACGGAACTACGTGTTTAGATGCCCGAATGAATAGGTTGCCAATAAATGGCTAAATATTCTAAGGAAAATAATTCATGAATTTTGAATCAGACTGGAGATCAGCCAACTTTCTGAATCGGATAATGGAGCAAAACTGCTCCAAGAGTGGAGGCTGTATGACCTTGAAACTTTCTGGAAAAAAGGCAAACCTGATTCCTAACATTGTAAATAGCTCCCAGCAATCGAGAGTGAATTTTATGCTGTCGACATCGACGCGGAAGCGATTTTTCAAATCGGGTTTTCATCTCAAATACGAATAAAATAAGTCGATATAGATGCGATAGATTTTCTGTAAAAAATCGAAGGAAGTCATAAAATTTCCCGAATATCATTTCAGATTTTACCGTAAAGCATTTTCCCGAGTCTTCCAACTCAATTTAGGCCGGCATTATGAATTATTAATTCGGTTTCCCGAATTTCTATACACGGAGAATAAAACTTTTGATAGTAATTGATTGATTGCGGATGCCATTTTCGATTGTTAATTTGCTACTTTTTTCGAATGTTATCCCCAGAAACGTGAGAGTTTTTGGTTGAAATGATAATAAAGCATATACGAATATAAGGCCCATCCCTTTCGTAACGTTCTCATACGACTACATGATGTGAATGAAAATGCTCAATAAGTTACACATGGTGCCATTGGATGTCATCCAATACCTTTTTCATCAAAACTTTCTACCCGCGATTGGAACCCTGCGCCAGCCCTTGAATGAGAGGAGAGCACATCGGATTGGTGGAGAAAACGAACAAATTCCATCAAATAGGTCGTCTAACGGTGCGAAACATTCGACAAAAACTATCGGCCAACTTGGCCTTCTTTTACTCCAGAAAAAAAAAACCTTTACCGCGTCATTATCGAGGAATCGGTCTGCATTCTTTTCCCCTTTGGGCGTGTCCAATTTATAATAATCCTCACAGTTTTGAAGTAAACGTATATATCTCGAATAAACCCGAGAGAGATCTTTTTTGTGAAGCTTTAGATGTTTAGATGGAAGGATGGCGTGTATTAAAAAAAAGAACCAATGAAAGTGAAAGGGAAGGGGTAAATCAACCTTCTGAGCTATTATTATGTCGAGAGGGTAACAAACGGATCATCCCTTCGTTGAAATGCGGGTCATATCCTGCGTGGAAAACCGTACGCGTCTTTCTAAAGACACCGGAGATGGGAAATTCAGGATAACTAATAAATAAATAACAATGACATTTATATTGCCGTTGAATTTCAGAATCAGTGAACTGTGAAAAGATCGACGATTTCACAAATATATTACCAATATAAAATGGATTAATTTAGGGATAAGCGTATATAATTACTAGTAACAGGTCTGCAAGCATTTCATTTCACCTTAATATAGAGAGTAAGATAAGAGCCGATAAATAATTTTTAAACGCAAAAGTTTGCACCTCTGCACCGATTTACGGGATTTTCTGTTTGGACAATATTGAGATACAAACAACCCCTAAAATTTATAATTTTGTTTTTTCATCATTTGCTACGAATAACACACATTTCTGCCAAATTTGAAGCTGAAATTTTTTCAAGAGGTAGAATTTGCCAAATAATGAAAATGGGAATATAGAAATTTGAAAATTTTTATTCGTTCGGCCGTAATAAATTCTCAAATGTTTAACAAATTGACTAATGTTTATGTACTTTCTGTAGATCCAGGAAGCTGAAAATTTTAACAGAGTTAGGAAATAATGTCCCGGTGGTAAATAACATTGAAAATTTTAGAAATATTTATTGCTGTGGCTGTTAAAAATTAATAAATTTAAAAAAATGAAATTCATATATATGCACTTCTAGAGGTGCTACATTGATGAAATTTCGCATAAATGTGAGGCATTCGTAACAAATGATAAAAACCTATAAATGTTTTATAATTATAAATTTTAGGGGTTGTTTTTACCCCAATATTTTCAAAACAGAAAAACACGTAATTCGGAGCCAAGATTCAACCTTAAGCGTTGAAAATTATTTTTCAGCTTTTATTTTTACTTTAAGGTGAGAGAAAATGCTTGCAGAATGCAAGCACAATTAACTAGTATATTATAGATACATAACGGCTATTTCATATTTAATTATCCCTTTTATTTTAAAAATTTTCTCCGACACCAAAGTTTATCTATATTTTTTGTACTCGAAAGAAATATATCATTTGTAATTCAATGTTGTTGAAATATTTTATTCTTAAATTTGATGTATTGAAGATATACTTTGGACATGAGCTTCAGACTGAAAGAGTTTGGATGACTCCTATTTGGGATACACAGTCCTAAGTCCTAAATCTTAAGATGGTCTCCTGACTCTTAGAGTCACCCTTTACTTACATGAGTACGACCATCATCTCACTCAATGTAATTTAAGAATAACTAATTCATATTGTAAGAATTCCACAAAATGACGCCTTAAACAATTACCGTATATTCCAGCGTATAATTCGACCCGGCGTATAAGTCGACCCCTGCTTTTTTGGATGAAATACATGATTAAGCATGTGTTCGCCGTATAAGTCGACCTCCACTTTTTCACTTAAAAATACTTCTCATGAAACCATTTTCAGACAAAATCTAAGTCACGTAAAATCCAAGTTTTAACAAATCAGAAATAAACAATAATAAAAATATATATAAATATTGTTTAGAGTCCGTGCTATTCTTCTTTAGCATTCCATGTGAAAGATGTTTTAATTTCAACCATTAGGAAACTTATTTTTGGAGAGCATGACCCACTAAATTAAGTTTCCTATAATTCGATTGATTTCACCTGCTAATGATACTATCCAAATGAACTATACCTAGTGATCACGATTGATCTCTACGGTGGCGAAATTCAATAAAATATCGCAAATGTGTACACCGTGCACCTTTTTTCCCAAAATGTTGGTTATACATGAAGATTTCTGACCAAGTTTTAAAAATTACAAGTTTCGATATGACCATAAAATATTACATATGCATTGATCTTTTATTGGATTACACTGTTAACTAAGAATCAGTGATTAATTTTGTATTTTGTTTTTAATTTTCATTCAGGATGAGTACCCCAAATGGATATGGCACCAATGAGGTCCAAACTATGGGAAACAAAGCACCTTGGTATAACTTGAAGCGCTCAGTTTCATGTCGCTATGTGGTTGCCACCCTTGCCTTTCTTGGTTTCTGGAATGTTTATGCTCTGCGGGTGAATCTCAGTGTTGCAGTTGTGGCCATGACAACTAATTATTCTATAACACTGCCTGGTTCTAATGAAACAAAGTATGTAAGTACATTCATTTTTTCCCTTTCGATTAAGACTATCTATCTCAATTGAAATTTCTTCCATTTTAAACAGGCATATGAATTATTTTAACGATTCCTAATATTCCAAAATAGTGTGTGCCCTTATTTTAAATTTGTTAATATATTCTTATTAATGTTAGAAGTCAATATTATCTTTCTATATAACCAGAATGTCTCATTCCTATTCATTTGATAGAGTAATTACTTGGATCTTTTGTTGATCTCTATGATTATGTGAAATTGTGGATATGTCAAATTATCAAAGACATTGTGAATTATATTAATTATTTATTTAGTTATTCACTCGAAACTTTGTGATTATTTACCTGAATTAGTCTTTTTGGCATAGAGAATTTTAACAGACCTTTTATTGTTTCATACATTATTATCTACCAAGAATGAGCATTTTATTAATTCAAGAAATTATTAGCTTTATGATAAGCAGGCTTTAATACATTATCTTAATCTTTAATCTAATAGTGTCTCATTATATCACCATAAATTTAGCTCGATTTCCATTATGCAGTTTTGAATTTTATAGATGTAAAATCAATATAAAGGGTGTCTTAGGTGTTAAGATTAAGCAACAAAGAAAACATTTTATATTATATATATTTATCATTTATATTTATTGTTTATACAGACATCATAATCATTTTTACTACACAAGAATATCAGTTTAGGTTACCTGTAAGTCCGTTTATACATAGGTGTAGAGAGCTGCAATTGCAGTTTGTTTTTTTACTCTTGATTTTTTCATTTTTAATAGTGGAATTTATGTTAATTATTGCTACTTAATCTTAATAACTAGCGGTAAAAAGCTTTTTATCAACAAAAAATGTCTACAAAAATATGCAAAAATTTTTCCATTTCTTTTTACAGAGGCAAGACTTTGATTGGGACCTACCTACAAGAGGTTTGCTGTTGAGTTCTTTCTTCTATGGATATATAATAACACAAATACCTGGAGGATGGTTAGCAGCACGTCTAGGAGGAGGAGCTAGAGTGTTTGGCATTGGAATTGCTGCCACATCACTTCTTACACTTTTTACACCTCCAATAGCATATGAATCTCTAACTATGCTTTTTATTCTGAGAATTGCCGAAGGACTTTTTGAGGTAATAATCATTTATGTTGTAGAGTTGAAGTCAATTACCAAATATATTAAAATAATTTAATTTACTAAAGTCCATAGAAATTGTGAGAATTGATACACCTTTTGTCATATCCAGATTCAGTTTACACGTTTAATTTACTTTTTTAAAGCATAACTTGAAGTAAAATGTTACTTCTAGGATTGCATTATTATTATTTACTTTATAACTACATTATTATTATTTATTTTTAGAATTCATGAAAGTTGTTTTTGAGATGTGATTATTTAAAACAAAAAATCTTTTTGATCATCACATTCTACAAGCATTTAAAAATGTACATTGTCGAGGGAATTACTGAGGTTCTGAAGATAAACCCTAACCTAATTTACCAATACGCAATGATGGCTTAAAGTGATAAACAACACAACACTTCAACGAAATTAATATTTGATAAATTACTAAATATAAAAGGTAGACTACCCCCTTGATATTTTGTTGTTGATGACAGATAGGTGATACACAAAAAGGTACCAGGATGTTTTAAGTATACTAAAAGGAAGTGTGGTGGCATCTTACCTTCTGCCTCTCTTGATGAACTATTTATAAATTAGAGCATGGGTGGCTGACCTCAGGTATCCAAATTCAAGAGTAAGCACTTCAATATTTGAAACTGAAAAAATAAGTGCACACAATTAGTCGTTCCGATGTTCATCGTTTCACAGATTTGATGCTGAATAAATAGGTATCTATACCTGCAGATCGTTGTCGAGTTTCGCAATTTGTCGTCTGGCCCAGAGTTTTGATCTGCCTGATCAGCTGTTCTTTTGTGCTGAGCATGCAGCTACGCCATTTTAGAATCACACATGCACTGTGAAGCATATTCTAGCTTTATGAATAAATATCTTGCTCCTTATGAACACATATAACTTGTGCATTGTGTCGTGGCTTCTCTTATATGTTGATGATTACACATTGGATTGTGCAGTGACATAATAATATATGGTTATTTCTTAGTGAATTCACCTGAAACTAGCAAGCTTTATCTTAGTTACAGTGACACAAATATCTAGTGATCTTTGTGGATTGATTTTTGCTACATTTTATACATAATCCCAATCCACATTAAGCTAGTCCATTACTCGAGTACCACAACCTTATTAAGGTGCATACTTGTTTGTTGTTCATAAATAAACCTTTAGTGTTTGTTTATATTGATGTTTCCTTTATACTTTTTATCATTTAGTTATATTTTTGTATTACCTGACTATTGTATTTATGTTATGCTTGGCTGACAGACAGCGCCATTATGCGATAGCTTGAAATGTTTGATCATCAGCTGACGAACGAAAATCCGAAGTCGGTGTTGTTCGGTATACAAAAGGTGGTTTAGGGGCGAGAATTTACAATGCACGAAAGAGTGAACTGTACGAAAGTCAAATGTACGAAAGTCGAGGACTGCCTGTTATTTCTTTTTCAGTTTTTATATGGCAATGCTTATTCTTGAATTTGCTTTCAATCATAAGAAGATCTCAATAATTCTCTAGAAACTTAGATATCCTTAATGAGCAGTATGCTACCCTCTCTGGAAAGACCAGATCTGCATCTAGAAAATTAAGGAATTAAAAAAAAAATCCCTGGCTGCTTTCCTGGTTAAAAAAAGTGTGCTCCATTATTTCAGGGCTTAAATTTATTTGAAAAGATATTTGCCATTAGATAATGTTTCTAATTGGTTATATGTTCATTATGAAAGCATATGCTGCAACCAACAAATATGAGGGTCCTTTTATATGTTGTAATTTTTTCATATTTTTTTGTTTTGTTGAAAATAGTAATATAAATAGCACAATATATCAAAGGAGAATTCACCAGCTCTCCTTATGGCTGGACTGGCTATAGACTGTACCTACAATAGACATAAACAGGATAAGAAAACCAAATGTGAATTTCAGCCACATATAAGCATCGTCGGTGGTAACTGAATTATAGTAGATTCAAGGCTTTGCTATTTTCTTAAATATTGGCTATCACTGAATTAAAGTATCGTGGCTTAAAGATAAATTACAAATTGGAAGTTATTTTTTATTTACCCCAATAGGGTGGGTTTTTAATACTGATTACTCTTGAATGTAATTATGATTTAACCCCTCTAGCTGGTCATTTTCTGATCCTTGTTCATTCCTCAAAGCAGCCATTTTAGTATATTTTGACATCTTTGGAATTCATGTTTATTTTAATATTGAGGAAGGAGCAAATAATTGTCTTAGATATTTATGTTTAGGTAAAGAGAAATCAGCACCTGAATATATGTATGAACTACTGCTGAGACTTTAAAAAATGCCATAAAAAATATCAACAGTGTAATATACCAAGTACATACATGTAGATGGAAGCTTTAAAAAAATTACTAATATTTTCAGTGTTGCATACTTAGTTTAATTAAAAAACAATCTTAAATGTTGTAGCTTAACACTTTCAACGCGGCATGACTAGAATTCCAATCAGGATAGCACCCACCATGACTAGAATTCCAGTCGTGCTGCATTGAAAGTGTTAAAATTGATATTTTAACTTAATATACATACTAAAATGGTAATTTTCTTGTGGTATGTGTTTTATATTAGTTCTCTCTATTACTCTGAAAATATATTTCATCTATGTAAAGGGGGTGACATACCCTGCAATACATGCAGTTTGGAGCAGATGGGCCCCACCACTAGAGAGGAGTCGGTTGGCAACTATTGCTTTCTCTGGGAGTTACTTTGGTACAGTTATATCTCTGCCTTTATCATCGGTACTTGCAAATGCATTTGGTTGGGAATCAATTTTTTATGTTTTTGGTAAGTACTTTTAATTGACTTGCTAAATTATACCTTTATAGGTCAGATGCTTTTCGAAGCTCAAATACTTTCGCCGTATATATTTTAGATAATTAAATTACTGTGTAATGAAAATGTTGACATTGAAATGGGTCTTATAATGCATATAAAAGTGTATGCATTTAAAATAATGTAAGAAAAAGATGTTATAAATATACGCTTCCGCGTTTGAAATTGTGAATTATACCGGAATTATATATCTCAGTAATACTTTAATATGCAATTTATTTCGGAATTAATATATGATGGTGAAAATATCGTGATGGTTCAAATTTATATGAAACTTAATTTGTGCCGTTTCTTATATGTTGTTGCACTTCGTAGTATTTCATAGTGCAACTGCTTATCAGAAATGCCGGTCGAACCTAAATGTGATCTTACAATTAGCAATCATGCGGCTAGAATAAAATATACTATTAATCATTAATTTCTTTCATAATTGTCAGAATATTAATTACTAATCATATTCTTTTATTAACACTATGTTTACTGAAAAGATGAACAAAGAGTATACGGAATGTTGTTGAATTACTTTCAATCGATTCAAATTTATAATTAATCATATTTGGCTACGTTCCACCATACAATTTTTGTTGCGCGTAAAAACTTATCGTTGTTCAGTCGTCGATTGATAGCGCGAAAATATAATTATTTCGCGCACTTTTATTCTAAAGTTATTTATTGAAGTCGCCATGACAGTTAACGTTTTAATTTTGTAAGACGTAAAAAAATTATCGTTTTTTTCGTGTTTAAAATCGAATTTAAACTTATTCGGAACTTATTTAAGTTTATTTTCCGGCTGGAATATAAAACTTAGGTCCTTGTGACTTCAATTTCGCATCTATTCCAGCGAATTTAAAACGGCCAAATATCCTCAGCTCATGAAAGTGTTAATCATCATATCATGAATGAAAACACGAATAAACCCTATATGATGTCGCGCCCGGTAACTGGCGAAAGATTTATTTATTCGAACGGACTTCTTGAATTATTTGGATCAATGACATGTTATTGAGCGATTTATGGTATTATGTTTGTTAGATTATTCTAGCCTTATTTTAATGCAGGAAAATTATTTGTGAAAGTAAATATAGTTTCATTACTAATATCTTATTTATTATGTACTCTTATTCTTGAAACTAGGTGCTGTTGGTTTAATTTGGTTTGCTCTATGGTGGTTTATGGTCTGTGAAGGACCTGAACTGGACCCTCATATTTCTAAGGAGGAGCTGGCATACATTCAGGAATCACTTGGACCAAAGTCCAATTCTGAACTGGTATATGAGCATGAATGCCTTGAGATCCTCTGCATGTCATAATGCATATAAAATCGAGTAAACCTACGATTTAAAAATTATCTTTCCAGCATCATCCATGGAGTAAATTTTTTACTTCACTGCCAGTTTGGGCAATTGTTGCTGCACATTTCAGTGAAAATTGGGGGTTTTATACTCTTCTGACTCAGCTGCCTACTTTCATGAAAGGTACCATTATTATACATTGTGATTGAGAGTAAATAGTAATTAAAGTTAGATTTATATTTAAATTAATCCCACATACTTGGATTTTTCCTTTATTTTGGACTAACAATAAGTCAAATTGGGTATTTGTTATTTTCATATTTTAATTACTGTTAAAAAAGTTAACTCATAGAACAGGGATGGCAAATACATGGCATGCATGCCGGAAGTGGCATGACTGCAATTTTACTTGGCACACATAAGCTTGTATTTTCTGTTTAAAATATGAAGTTTCTTAAAGGAGGAATAAACTAGTGGCATGCGAAAAAAATTTGTTTCAAATTACTTTATTGGCATGTGACACAAAAATCATTTGCCATCCCTGTCATAGAAGATCAAAATTATTCATTTTACATGCCTGCTTTTTAACTTCTCCCTTCAAAATGGCACTACTAGAAAATATATATTTCTTGGAAATATCATGACAATCATAAATAAACAAGCACATGAAAAAAAATGAGGTACTACTGGGTTATCTTGGACCTCTTTTGAAAAATAATTTTTTGCAATAACTCTTTCTTGGTAAAACATTAAAACAAACTAAGAAAATAAGAAATTGTCAAAAAAAGCTTTTCATTTACAAGTAACCAAGGATATTGGCAAGCCTTCGGCTCACTTTCTTTTTAGATTATAATGCCTTTTATATCGCGCCCTTCACCCCTCTGGAACAAAACTATCCCTCCCCATTGTCCAGTGATCGGGTGGGTAAATGTTGCCACAGGCAGATCAGTCATGGGTTTGCAAGCTTCACTCCGAAAATTTTTTTCGGAGCAACAATAAGTTTGTCTTGTCAGCTTAGTCAATGCTATTTCATCACATTTTTTACATTTCCAGTTGTTTTCGATGACATTTTGGTCAATTAGGAATTGTAAACTATTTTGTTCATTACTGAACATCAACATAAATTGCTCAAGAGTAGGAAACATATTAGAAGGGTAAAATATTGATTGTTAAATCCCAAATACATAAACACTAACACAAATTAATATACAATAGCATAGTAACTGTTGCAAAAAAGAAAAAATAAGGGGAGAATATATTACACTTTGACCTTAACTTCTAAAAGAAAGCCATAAACTGAGAAACAATTGAATTTAAGAAAGAGACTAGAGATTAATTTTGTCTTTAACTTCAGGAGTTTGGTTAAACTTATCCTGATTTTCTCGACAGATACCTTGGAATTTGATCTTGCTAAGGCTGGATTTTTGTCTGCCCTTCCATATTTAGCAATGTCAATAGTTCTACAATTGGCTGGTTACTTAGCTGATTATTTACGTAGACTATCACTTAAAGTGGAAAAAGGCACTATAGCTTCATATGCGCTTTCAACAACTGGAGTTCGTAAGATATTTAACTGTGGTGCTTTTCTAAGTCAAACAATCTTCATGCTAATGGCTGCTCATATGTCATCTGCTGGAGGTGCAGTGGGGTGTTTAACTCTTGCTGTTGGTCTTGGAGGATTTGCATGGTCAGGCTTTAGGTGGGTAATTTCTTGGAGACATTTTTTTGATATTCTTTAATTTAGGATTTTATTGAATGATTTAGATAAATTATTTAATCTTGTGTGGGTGTTATTGCATTTGAAGCATTTCAAATCAATACCTTATAATTTTAAATATAATTGATTTGAATTTCTTTTATGAGTTTTAATTACAGATGCTTATTTTGATGGTGCTCAAAATGATAATGGACAAATTTAATTTGACAAATGTTTTTGTAATTGTTTGGTTTAATTTTTTAGCAAGTGGAAATTACAAAAATAACATAAAGTAATGCTTTTTTATTTTGACAGTGTAAATCATTTGGACATTGCCCCACAACATGCCAGTGTTCTAATGGGGCTTTCTAATACATTGGCTACAGTACCTGGCATCATAAGCCCTTCCATAACAGGCTATATTGTTCAAGATAAGGTAAATATACTGTAATTTTCCAGTTATCAGAAAGTATCCACTTCCGTGTCAGGTGTTTTTTGAATTTGCTCAAAAAAGTTCAGGTTTTTAAAATTTGCAAATGAATAGCCCACACAATCTTTGTAATGAATACATTACTAATATTTGGAATAAATTCTTAATTTTTTTAAATATTCGCTTTGATACATTGGTACTTTTTGCAAAATATGCATTTTTTTGCCATTTGAGATTGGACAGAGGTTGCCCGTAATATTACAGGCAAATCATAGATAGATAAAGTTTATTGTAGTAACCCCTATTGGGGTATTACATTGTCAGTGGTTACAGAAAATATAAAACTTATGTATAGTTACAAAATGATTGGTACTAAACATACAAATTGGTGAGTACCAAATTACAATTACAGGAACGATGCCTGTGGCAATACATGCCAGCAATAAAAGTTTTAACATTAAATAAACATCTTATATACAAGTTTTACATGGGTCATTAAATTTTTAGGAATTTGTATTACATTCATCAAGATTGCTTTAAAAAAAATTCCCATATATCATAATATGCTCCCTTTAGCAATATTTCTTTAACAGAACTTTTAAACTGTTTACCAGACTTTGATTTTAATTTAGCTAGGAGGAAATTATACAATTTTTTACTCATGTACTCATAATTGTATTGACTAGTAACAAGTCGACAGAATTTAACATTGACATCATTTCTTAACCTAGTCTTATAATTATGAATATCCCTATTTTTTATGTTTTTTGTATTTACGTGTACATGTGCTACAGCTTTGAGAATATAGACACCTGGTAATGTAACAATACTATTTTCTTGAAATGCATTTTTGCAGTGGGCATTGAATTTAAGATTATTTATAATCCGTATTGCTTTTTTTGCATAATAAATACCCTTTTACTTGCATTCGTTGCCCCCCATAACAAGACTCCATATGACATTACACTTTGAAATAGACCCATGTAAGCGCATCTTAATACCTTAAAATTTACCTCATATTTAAGTCTAAGGAGTAAATAATTTATACATGCCAATTTACTTTCTAGATATTGAATATGTTTTGTCCAAGATAATCCTGGATCTAGAAATATACCCAACAATTTTCCTTGTTTATCCCTACGAATCTTTTAGAAGAGTTGAAGTACATATGTTGGTTCTTTTCTACATTTAGTTTCAATTTATTACATGCAAACCATTCCTTTAATTCATTCATAGAGGTAACTATTTCAATTTTGTTATCCTCAGAAGTCTTATTACTTACGAAAAAACTTGTGTCGTCAGCAAACTGGAGTGTGAAAGCCGTGACATTTCCAGGACAGTCATTTACATACAACAAAAATAGAAGTGGACCTAATATAGACCCTTGTGGCACACCATGGTTAAGAATGAATTCTTTAGATTTTGAGTGCCTTACAATAACCATCTGTACCCTGCTACACAAGAACGATTTGATCAGGTCAAGAACTATTCCCCGAATCCCATAAAAATTCAGTTTTTCCAATGGAATTTCATGAGATATGCAATCGAATGCTTTCGACAGATCACAGAAGATGCCTTCAACAATTTCATTATCCTCTAATCCGTTTGCAATGTAATCAATTATTATTTTGAGAAGATCAGTTGTGCCTCTGCCCTGTCGAAAACCATACTGTCTTTCATTCAGAATATTGTTTTTCAATGAAGGTAATCAATCTATTCTTTAAAGCCACTTCATATATATTAGATATTATTGGGCTTATTGATATAGGCCTATAATTTGTAGGGTCATTTTTGTTCCCTTTCTTATAAACCGGAATAACTTTTGTCCTTTTTAGTGGCAAGGGAAAAATTCCTGTTGTGAAAGACTTGTTTATTAATATAGTTAGAGGTTTTATAATGCAGTCTTTGACAGATTTTATTATTTTTGAACTCAGCCCATAAATATCTGCAGTACTTGAATTTTTTAAATTTATTATAATGTTATTTACCTCAGCTGCTGTCACTGGTAATAGGAAGAAAGATCCTCCTAATCTGTGAGTAACATCCCTATTTATTAAATAATTTAACTTATCATTTTCCATGTATGAAACCACACTTTTTTCACAAACAGGGAGACTACTATGAATCTCAGGTACCACATTTTCGTAAAATTCAGCGAAAACATTTGGGGGGAGTCCAGTCTTTTATCCTTTTTGAAATTATTTATTACAGACCAGCTTTTCTTAGTGATGTTATTTGCAGTTAGTATGGCATTTTCATTATAATCTATTTTGCCTTTCTTTAGTGAAGCTTTATATTCTTTTATTAAGCATCTTAACGTATTATTTAAATCGGGGCAATTTTTGTATTATAATTGATCATGAAGGAGTTGGTTCCTTTCTTTTTTATCTCTAAGGTCCAAGTTATACCATGGTAATCGTTTCATGTTTCCTATTTATGGTTTATTAATTTTAAGAGGACAATAATACTAAAAAATCTCCAGAAAAGTGTGCCAAAAAATATTGAAAAAGTTTTCAGTATCATGTACATCATTGCTTAATCCTTCTCAACTAACTGTCCTCAATTTTCCATTGAATTTATTGAGGTTTCTCTCAGAGATGTTTCTACCTACTGTTATTGGGAGCACATCTTTGACCGCATCCGTTCTGCAAGTGAATATAATAGGATAATGATCTGATAGAACAGTTGATATTATATTTGATGTAGCATCAGTGACGTTAGTAATGATATTGTCAATGCAGTCATTGCTAGATGGCCTGGTAATATTCTTTATGAGAAAACGAGCACCAAACATATTTATTAACAGTAAAAACTCCTTCCTCTTAGGATCACACTTGCTTATTAGGTCAATATTGAAATCACCAATAACACAAAAATTTCCACCCTTAGTCACCAAATATTCCAGTATAGCATACATTTGTTCAATAAAAATTTTAATGTCCCCACTAGGGGGTCTGTAAATACAAACAACACACAGATGTTTAGTTAAAATACTTATTAATTCAATGTGAGACTATAGATAGATTATTCAACACATCAATAGGCTTGTACTTAAGATTTTCTTTTATATACATAATGACACCTCCATGGCATTTGGTCTTTCTACAATAGCTACCTGCAACATTGTAATTTGTAATGTTGTAATATACTTCCTCATTAGGTTTTAGCCAGGTTTCAGTTAAACCAACAATATCTGGCCAGTTTAGTTCAGACAAAAGCACATTCACCTCATTAAATTTGTTTCTTACTGATTGAATATTAGTGTGAGGTACAACAATGGATGATTTAGATTGAGTATTTAGGTTTGTTATTTGTCGCGCTAGGTTTTGATTATTAGCATTTGCCCTTGGACATATATCAATCGAATGTGCGGGAGTTTTATTATTAATGAAAGATACCGTTAAGACAGGTTGAACAGCTTCCATGTTGATACTCAGTAACATACTTAAAATATCACAAACATGACTCTTTCCCAACCTATTTAGTGTAACCCATGTCCGGTGTAGTAGTCCCTTTCAAGATTCCCAATTTCCAAGACGTGCACATTTTGGAAGTGCTTACATATTTTTGAGATTATACTGTTTACCTTACGTAATTCAATATTTATGCAAGAGTTTGGCGGGAGGTCATAGCGAAATGGAATATGGCTGACAATGATGTTTGTGTTTGTCAAATTTGGCACATAATATAATTTTCTACATTGTCAAATGATATAAACAATGACTCTGGCACTTCATCAGATTTTATTATAAATATCTTTAACCTATTTATGCCCAGAAAATTTTTTTCTGAAAATTGTTAATTTTTTTTACATAAATCGCTTTAGAATATTGCCATTATGACTAGAAAAATAAGGAAAAAACTTGACTGAAAATGAGGGTAGAAAAATTCTGTAAACTGTTTTTTTATTGATGCCACTTTATTTTTTCTTATGTAAGAGAAAAATGGATAACTTTGTTACATAACATATTAAACAACTTATAAAGTATCTTTTGCATAAATAATGTTAATAAAAATCACATATGCAAACATTTTAGCAAGTGTTTTGCTCTAAATATACTTGTATCATCAATACCAATGCTATACAAAAGCATTTTAAATCTCTTTACATGTGATATGTTTCAAAGCAACTGTCATGAAGGGGAACCTCACACCTGTGACATGCTTTGACCGTTTTGCTCTTGCAAATTACACACCGACGCCTCACTTGGTTTGTAACAATCAAATGCCCTCCGTGATTTTGGTGAGTAGGTTTCCCCATTACGTTTGTATTTTTCAATCCCCCATAACCCTTGGGGAGGGTTCCGTATTTTTGTAAAAGGACCCTTGCGACCAATCTTCGGAAGTTCAGTGCATCGAATGATAACCCATATGATCGACTCAAAATCCAAGCATTGTTCATAGCCACATCATAGAGCCAAAGAATTATCCGCATATACCACTTTTTGCCCCTAATAGAAATTCTTCGATCTGCGATGTTATGATCCATGAGATCCACACTTCCCATATTCTTATTGTATTCAGAAAACAGGAATGGCTGCGGTAACTTGAGGGTTCCTTTCTCTTTTATAGAATACCTGGTCACCTCTTGCATTGGTTCCACACCATATTGGTTGGAAAGCATATTCACCACGCCATTGTCTTTCCATGTAACGGCTATGGTATTTGATTGTTTTTCAATCATGGCCTCATGCGCATCCCGGTGTCTCTTTTCCATATCCCTCTTCTCTGGCAATGGACAGCGGCCCATTCTGTTGCATCGGACAGTCCCTGTGCCATTCATACCAGGAGATGAAAGTGTTCTCAATAGCTTCACACTGGTAAAAAAGTTATCAAAAAGAAATTGAATTGAACTCCAGGAAAGGCTTCAATGAGAACAACACAGTATTTTAGCATAACAGATTCACCTAGACCAACGTCACTAGGCCTTTCTTCACCTCCTCTTCTTCCCTGATACAGGTCAAGTTGAAGGCAGCATCTCGTAGGCTGTGCTGCAACCCAACCCTTAAACCCAAACCTAATTGGTTTCCAATGGATAAATTATTTGCAGCCGTGCCTGCCATAGTAGGGGATCATGGATTTGTCTATGGATACATTATTTCCCTTTGGAGCGTTTTTCAAAAATGAGCAATTCAATTCATTTAGAAGCGGTTGAACCTTTGCCATTCGGTTGCCTGACTCTAGATTTCCATTATCACATACATGAAGCAACCGAAAATCTCTTCAAACCGATTGTGACGCATTGATTTGTAAACTAGCTGGTTATGAACATCGTCATTTGCCTCCCAATAGAGCCTTCTACGTGGCAAAGATACGTATCCACTAACTAATAAAATACCTAAGAAGGTGTACATATCCTCCATCAAAAGCAGAAATTGCGGCGGGTTTTTTTGTACTGCATACATAACTGTATACCTCACCATATTTTCCACCAAGTCTTTACCAATAAACGTCTCCAAAAATTCTAGTGGGTGTGAATCCTTTTTCAAATGAACAGCACCTGCACTCGTTATGTCAAATGGCAGGATAGTAGCTTGTGGCAGGTCTCCCTTTACCCACTCTCCCTCCCTTAGACGACCACTTTTAGAGGTAACCTTATCTTTTTGGCTACCCTTTCTTACATTAACTTTTTTAGTGGTAATTCGGACTGACTTAGCTCTCGAACAATAAGTATTCTTTCTCTTACAAGCAACAGAGACATTTGCCGATGTTGAAGGTTGACATTCGGAAATTGCATCTTCTGGTATGCTGTTCTGATATTCTGGTTCAGGGACATCAGTATCTGAGTCGGCTGACATCGGCTCAGACGATGCGGGTCATTACAGTCTTCATCTCCAGAATCCGCTTCCGTTTCTGCCCTACTGTCATCTGGTGCACCAATAAATACATCTGCTCCAGAATTAGGGACAAATTCTGCTTCAGAATTCTCAATTGCTTCAATTATTTCTGCTACAGTGAGGCCACGAATCCTAATAAATTGAAGTATAATATAAACAACGTGAATTTACTGTCACCATGGTGCAAAGAAATATAAAAATATGAAAAATTCAATATCCATTTTTTGTGTTTGCAGCCAAATCTTCCACTTTCCATGTGATATATTACGATAAATTTGATTTTTAATAATAAAAAATTACAATAAATGTACAAAATATGAACAAAATCCAATAAAACGGAAAATAAGGTACAACCACTTTCACAGTCATTTGCCCAGCGGGTCGTTTTCGACCCACTTCAAATTTGAAGGATTACGAATCACACAAAAATGAATTTATAAAGTTGCAAACACATAAAATGTACTATTTAACATATAATATAGAGGAATATGCTAAATAAATAATAGTAACAATGAAATAAATATTTAAAACTTACAATCTTCGATGAGAGGACACACCGTGTGATTCCATCATTTTTTCTACCGAAGGCACTGCAACAATGTATTCATCCACGGGCCACTGAACTTTCTAGAATGGTAGACTTAAGCTTCTATTATGCTGTAAAAACTACTTTGTGGATAAAATGTCTGTATAGGCTTCTATAGAACTGAATGGGTCGAAAATAACCTGCTCGGCATAAATGGGTTAATTTCTCCAAGCTCGTGATCATCTCCATGCCCTGATGATTGTGAAAATACGAGAGGGATAGCTGACTAAAGGCATAGAAAGCTGAAGGCTCGCCAATGCGATACCATTTCATAGACTGCATATGACATTGAAAATTAAGATGTTGTATGTGGCCTATCAGCAATGATTGTTGTCGTTAACCCTCAAGTTCTCACATTAAAAATTATCACGTTAGTACTTGCACTGGATGGAATCGACCTAATGTATTTTAAATCTTAAAACGTATCGGTCCTTGTTGGGGAATTTATCTGGTTTTCCCTGCCCTTCTCGTGGTTGCCAGGTTGATATTATTCAGTTAACGTGCAAGTTTCTATCGAGCCTAGTGCCTTGCATCTAAGTTATTTGCTCATTTTCATCCTTAACTCTTCAATCCCAGAACCGTGGAAGCATTTGACACGCTTAAAACATTGTCAAAACTTGGCCACTAAGAGAATGATGTTAGGTGCATTTCTAATTAAAGTTTCTCTGGGTTGATTCCACCCAGATGCAAGTTCTCGAGGGTTAATATTAGCCTGTTTACATTGTTGTTAAACTATTTACATAATTAAATCTAATAGACAAGTGATAGACCACATACAACGATAGACTGCATATGACCTGAATATCCGTTACTCTGTATGGAGAAAATCATGTGATGGACACATCAGATTTTTTCTGTTTTTGAACATATAACTAAATATTCTCACCTTGTTACTATTATCTTGATTGTGAATAACCTACACAGTTCTTTTTTGTGTGATATTGTTCTATTAAGTTTCTGTTGCATTATATGTGGGTGCACACACACAAGTCTACTACTGTTGAGAGCCCCTCTAGCTAAAAAGCATTAAAGCTGCCACTGAATTTGACAGAATAAAAATTATTCTTATTTATTATTTATTTTTAATTTAGACTTCTGCAGAATGGAGGATAGTGTTCTACATAGCAAGTGCCATTTACCTTGCTGGAGCAGTAATCTATGGAACATTTGCATCAGGTGAACTTCAACCCTGGGCCAAGGTTAAAGAAATTCCTGGTGATAGCAATGTCAAAATGGAAGATAAAAGTAGAAAGGGAGAAGAAGTTTTTGCCTACACAAATGAAGCACTTGACGAAAGGTTGTGAATCAATTGTCTTTATCAATTTCAGTCAGTCCAAGAGTTTGAAAAAATAAAGGGTTTAGACAAAATAATATCACAAAAATCAACAGTAATAACAGTTGTTTTGTGATATTATATTGTGTACATCCTATATTGTAAATAAACAGCTTTAATATATTAATATAATTAAGATTAAAAGGAGTAGAAAACCAATTAAATTTTAAAGAGTAAAGATTATAAACAATGCACTAGGAGGAAAGCATCAGTATATCTTTAGATGCAGTTTCACTTTCTAGACTATTGTTTGCAAAAATAAGTTTATTGTATAGAATAGTTTCCTCAAAGAGGAATCTAAGGTATATGTATGCTACTTTCTGTTTCGTACATTTGAAATTTCTGTAGTAAGCTAATACTCTTAAATTTTTTATTAGAGATTGAGGAATCAAAAGACTAATTCTTGGACTGATCTTTAAATTATTTTGTACATGAAAACAGTTGTTTGTGGTATTGATACTTTTTGACTGACAAGAATGATAAAGTATTTTTGTTTTTAATAATTTTTATTTTATTCTTTATTTTTATTTATTTCTGTAATTTAATAAACCTAATATAATTTACTGAATGTTATTCCACTGCCCAAAACATTTTTAGTTTGACCTTTATTGAAATCTTTGGGAAACTTGAGCATTGAAATATTTTGACATATATGTAGTTTTAAAATATTGAAAATTTCCAGCAATTGATTCATGTAGAGGAAAATATATTAATGAATGGGAAAATTTTAATATTTTGAAACTAATGATTTCAAGACTTTACATTTGAAAAACTTCATGTGTAAATTAAAATGAAAATTTCGCATAAATAGATCGAAGAAGTTACAGGAATTGTTAAAAGTGACTTGCCAAAAATTAAACTACCTGGCATATGTTACCTACTTAAATATAGAACCAGGAATCTCATGTTTTATTGTTTTTTATGCTACAGTTATTTGAAAATTTTCATTTGCTTTCCTAACTAGAATGGGATACATTTAAAATAGTAAGAAAATACAATCAGAAAAAAGGAACTATAGTTAATGATCAAAAGTTATTTTAGTCTGAGATTTTCTTAGACAAATTCACATAAGTTTACAATACTGCCAGCTGTTTGAGAAACTTTGCCTTACAAATATATGCCAAGTTATATTTTCCCAAAAATTACTTATTGTTTTGTTATCAAATTTTTGTTTTGTTTATTAAGAAATGAAAAAATCAATGATTTGTAGAGCATGAATTTTAATTTAAGCATGATAATTTTAATTCAATTGACATAAACTAACTTTCTTTGTAACCATGGGTAAGTATAAACAACTTGTTATTTTTTATAATTACAAAATTTTAATTTATTTTCTATTAAATTTGAATACATTAGCTATTGAAACTATATTATGATACAACCTCATTTTTATTCAACAGTAAAAGATCCTTAGAATAATTATGAAGTCTTAAGTTCCGATATATAAATACAAATTTTTCATAATATTTACAGAAAGATATCAATGGCTGTGCTAGTTTGGAAAAGCTTTGGTGTAGTGGATGTGAAGATTTGAGGTATATGGTAACAAATTGACAAAAAAATGAGATTTGTCAGGGTGAATGAAGTACCGTATTAGCCCGAATATAAGGCGACTCCTTACTTTCCCAATGAGAAAATCCAAAAAAAACAATTTTTTGGCCAATCTATTGGAGCATAGAACTTCACTTGTCCACGGCTACTGTTGAAGTGAGCAAAATTGGAAACTTGGCGACATTGCATCGTAGCCTAAGCGAAATAACCCGAATGCAGGCGGAATACTGCGAGTCTCAGCCGTACGACCTCAAGAAATGTATTTTAGTGTTATGGACAAAGCATCTAAAAATTTCCCTTATACTACTTTGTTATGTTTGTATAAAATTTTTGAAACATACAAATGTATACATTGTGACAGAATCAGTTTATTTTATTCATTCAGGAACCCATATGTATGTTTTTTATCTGATCACTGAGCTGTTTAAGGAAAACTCTCGAGCTGAGACAAAATTGTCATACAGTCAGTCGGAAAAACATAAAATTTAATCAAAGAATCTATTTCACGAGAAATGAAAAACAGCCGGACGTATTTGGGATACAGAACAGTTTCTAGTGAGTATTTCTATTCTACAGACGTGTGTATGGTATACATTTTCAACAGAATTGGGGGCTTTGGATGCGTAAGAGTTCTTTGTAACTTCTTCATACTTAAGGACCCAAATATAAAGCGACTCCCACTTTCCTGAAAGACAATTTTTGGAAAAAACCTCATCTTATATTCGGGTTAATACGGTATACCTGTCATGTTTAAAGTATGTCCTCTAATTTATCCCATGAAAATGCATGAAATATGTGTATGAGGAGTTTGGTATTTGTTACAATAATATTAAACTGCCTTTGTTCAAATGTGAGATTTGTACAATGCAGTTTATTCTTACATCTAATCCCGACATGAAAAACATGTCCTAGTTGAGATTCGAGCCTGGGACCTTAGTGTCTATTGGCAGATACTGTAACCACCCATTTACCAAGATAGGCAATGATTAGAATGGCGTAGTGAAGGACCTCTGAAAGATTTGTAGGGAATGAAATGGAAAGTGTGAGTTGCTTATAAATATTGGAGGAAGCATGAATGAGTGAGAGAGATACACAGTGGTCCATTGACAACTATGGAAGTTACATTCCTAACTTAACCCATGGTTGACTAATCTCGTTTACCAGGGCTGAGTCCTATTGGAAATTGGGAGTTAATGTCATTGATCTCTGACTGACATACCTCAAGTCCTGTAATGTTAATGTGATCATATGTCTTTCTTTGGTAGAGACACTTCTTCAAACGTTATCCTTAAATTTAATATAATTAATCAAATCAGGCCTGACTTTATGAAAGTAGGCAATATTATTCACACAAGCGTAATTACCCGTCAAATATGGCGGGTATGTATGAATTAAGTATTACATTAAAATAAAATAAAAATTATGACACCAACTTTTATGTGCACTAAAACAGAAATTAATACAAATACACATAACCGATGTTCCAGAAAGTAATAATAGTCATGGACATATAAAAGTTGTTTGGCAAAGATATATGTTAATGAAAATTTATTCTTTAAACATGCTAGATAATTCTATAAATATAAATAACCTAATCTACAGTAATCACTATTCAGATTGTAGTGAAATTTCCTTTGCTCATTTTCTTGCATCTGTAAATCTTGCTTGTCAATCAATTCACTGTTGCTTCTGGTGACTCATTAGCTCTATGCCTCACTTTGCATTTTTTCTGATTGTTCAATCTTTCTGTCTATCCTATTCCGTTTCTCTTCTCTCCTAGCTTCAGAAATAAATGAAATTATAAAGATTAATTTTTCAGATCGTGGAAATTCAAATATCAACCAAAAATCTCCAAAAATTGTTTTAATACAATTTTTTCACAATTATGTACATTTCTTATGCATTAGGATTGAGCCAACGATAGACTTTAACAATTACACTTGCCATGGCAGTAAGCATGACAGGAATTGGCTATTATGTATAGAAAGATTAAATAATAAACTTCATACTTTTCCTTAGATTTTTATTCTTGCGACCGGTCTCGCGTGTGTTATATGGTATGCTGTATCACATGCAAGAATAAAAATCTGTGGAACAGTATGAAGTTTATTATTTAATATGAATAATCCTCCTTAAACTTTGTCCTTCTCAGTTCTTTTTGAATGTTTTCTTGTTTTTGTTTTTTCCTTTCCTCTATGAAAATAAATGTCGTGTAATTTTAGTAGCTTGGCTATCTCGACGCACATTAGTTGCATGGCGTTACACGCTGTTGCATAGGGTAAGGAGTACCATTCATGAATGGGCAACAACTTGTACTGCTTATGTTTGCATTGTTAGTTTTCTCATTAGGTCACTATATGACTTTTGTGTAAAGTAATTTAAATGTAGTGTTGTGTCAATGTGAAATTTGAATTGCAGAGAAAGTACATTGCATCAATATATAGTTGAAAGAAACATGCATCTTATTATTATTTTATGATTGTATTCATCTATTTTATGTGAAAATCACTTTTTAATTTTTAACAACACCACATAAAAGGTCCTCAAGTATATAGAGAAAATGTCATTGGAATGCAAAATTAACAAAATAATTTTCACATCTAAGAGCTGTTGCAAATTATGGTTATGCTGTTAAATGTCGTTTGCATTCATTAGAGTTTAGTGTTGCATTAGTTGAGCATTCCATTATAACAGCAATTATTTGCATAAACACCAATTGATGTAGAAGCAACACTTCCACAGATCTACGTACATGTTGTCTGCCTTTACTCTTCCATATCTGTCTCCTCAGCAACATGGCTTTCTTCCTGGCAGATCTTACCTCAGAGATTTGGCCAAACTTCAGTACTTGGCTGTTAGAGCTCTCACAAATAACTCTCTACTTGATATTGTGTACATCGACTTAGCAAAAGTCTTTGATTCCGTTCCTCACAAACTTCTACTGCATAAAACGTCTAATAGATTTAACATTCATGGCAATTTTATTTCACTTTCTTGTTTTATCTCTGGTTGTAGGCAATGGGTAGGGATCCCAGATTTTATAAACAAAAAGCCGGGATGCCGAGACATGCACAATTATCTATATGCCAGGGGCATTATATTTTCGAGCGAGATACTTTTATCGAGACTTTTTAAAGAAATATGCATTATATGCATATTAATTCTATTATTTATTATATGCATATATATTCTAAATGTTATTTCCCTAGCTATTTAAAATGAATGAATGACTGGAGGCTTTTGCAGACACAGCATCCTTGTGTTTTTTTGTGCTGACATGATCAAATATATCTGCCTTCCCTCCGTGACCAACACTAAACACAGCACGGCACAAGGAACACTCCGCTTTTGAGGAATCACTAACCAACACTACTTTCTTTTATGAATGGGAATTGCTCTTTTAAACTGTCAGTAAACACGCATTTTCTCTTCTGCATTTTTAATAAGGGTTAATTTTATATTAAAAATATAAAAATTATAGAACGTTGAAAGTAGAACACCCAGAAAAAGACATGAACAATGCAGCGCGGACAATGCAAACTGAGCCAATGATTAAACAAAACTCAAATCCATATGAGTATCTCGCAACAAAGTAGTACGGTGATGCTATGACATTTTAAGGATTAAAATTGTTTTCATATGAAATGTAACCGGTATATAACACCAAACTTAATGTCGGGACACTGGGACAGAGCTCTGTAAAATCTATAAATCCGGGACTGTCCCAGAAAAACCGGGACGAATGGGATCCCTAGCAATGGATAACTTTTTCTGGTCTCCGTTCTTCATCTCTTTCTGTTCTTTCTGGTGTAACTCAGGGCAGTGTAATCAGGCAGTTGTTATTTTGTTTATATGTTGAAGATGTTAGCAATATTATAAATAGCATTGGTAATTCAATTTTATTGTATGCGGATGGCTGTAAGATATTTAGAAAAGTTAATTGTTTGGATGATACTATCTCTTCAAAGATGTCTTAATAAATTTTCCAAATGGTGTCTTTTGTGGGGCCTTCAGCCAAATCCTTTAAAATGTTTCCTGCTTTCTATTACAATGTGTAAACATGTCTTTAACTACATCTACTCTATTACGAATGTTAATATAAAAAAGGTTACCCATTTGAAAGACCTAGCATCATTATTGATGACAAACTGTCGTTTTGTGATCATATTGAATATACGGTGAAAAAGTGCATTTCATTATTGGACATTATCTGCAGGTATACCAGCCTAAATGATGTAATCTATACAATAAATTGCTTAGTGTCCGTCACGCTAAGATTCATAAAGCTAATAACTTGAGAAGTAATGAAGATAGAAACTTGAAATTTGGCAGGGATGCTTGATTAACACTTTTTCAGGTGATGAATTTAAATAGCAAAAAAATTCCTTTGTTCGACTCCAAGGGAGGCATTTCCATTTCCCATTACTTAACATGTAAAACGTGATTTTTCGACGTGCAGCCTCTTATTCATTTGGAAATTAAAATTAGAAGGAATTAATCTACGACCTTCGGATTTCAACCATTTTGAAGAAAAAATTACAAAGTTTCTTATTCTGTTCATCTTTTTTCGCCCACATTTCGAAATATCCCATGCCAAACGTTTAATTTAAATATTTTAAGGAAATCTTGCCATTTTAACGGAATGCTGCCATGGTGACAAATTGTATTGTTAGACGTCAAAATCCTATTGTTAAATCAATCCTTATGGGTGTAAGCGTGCTTTGAATGTTTTTAATACGAGATAGGGAGGGAGAGAGAGGAATTGTAATGGAGGGGCAGAGAGGGAGGGAGGGAGAGAGAGAGGAAGGGAGGGAGAGAGAGATAGAGGAAGGGAGGGAGAGAGAGAGAGAGGAAGGGAGGGAGAAAGAGGGAGGGAGAGAGAGGGAGGGAGGTAAGGTTAACTAAAGATATCCCTTCATATTGACGGGCAATTACGCTATTTATAAATAATCGGTGTTTTCGGTTTCCGTCAAATATCTCCTTAAAAACGTCGTTATTAGTAATCTTCGTGAGGACCAAAGTTGTAGAGAATAATATTTTTACCAGGTTTTGTTTGAAACAAATTTTCGTAGAACCATCCATTTTGGAGATATTCAACTTTTTCGTAATTTCCAGTTTACAGCGCCACCACCATGTAGCGGTGAATTCTGTAAACATATTCAAAACATACCTAATTTACTGCAATAAGGACGACTGTAGTCTTTTACGATACGAAATGATAATTTTGCCTTATAATGCTATTCATAATAATTTAAATATCTATACCCCAAATATGGAGAAAGTCATGTTTTGGCCACATCAGATTTTATTTGAATGCAATAGGCTCGGAAACGGATTGTTACAAGAAAATATGATTAATTGTTAAGCAAAGCTAATTGTAATTTAAAAGGATGCACCACATGAGCTAGAGACTTGAACTTTAATATGATTATATAGTAACCCTTTTTCCAAATTATTTGCAAGCGTAGCTGCAACGGGCTTCTAGTTTTCTTTCATTCTTTCTATCTTGGGTTCATCTTACCTATTGTGACTTACTGCTCACCTATTCCGAGTATGGCCTCCAAATATCACCTTGTTAAATTGGAGCGCATATTCTTTCTTTTTGGCTATAGTTCATTACCGCTTCCCTCATCTTCAACATTTACCCAAAGCTGATATCGTAAGTTCCCTCAAAATTCCAACTTTCTCCTGCAGAATCAAATCTGATTTCTTTCTCCTTTACTATATTATGAATGGTGATCTGCACTCCTCTCTTCTTTTTCTTTAAGAATTCCTTCAAGATCCAATACACTATCTGCACTTTTTTACTTGTGTACACCTTGTCCCTCTGTTGTTCAATGCTCTCTTTTCTTCTGTCTTCCCAGTTCATACAATCTCTTCAGCAGTAAATCTGATTTAGACATTTTTCAAAATAGAACTACATTTATGATTTCTATTCTCTCTCTTCTTAAATGATTCCTTTTTTACCTCCATTTATAATGTTTATTTTATTTTTTGTTATGTTTGTTTTACATAGTTTATTTATTTGTTACGTGTTTGTATTGTAATTTATTCTTTTTATTATATTCAGTGTAATTGGCCTTGTGCTTTTTCTGAATTCTTTCTAATAAATAAATAAATTTCTTATTGAGAGAGGAAATCTTGCAAAAATTTTGTGATGAAGCTTCAATATAATATAGCAAATTACTAGGTTTTTCAAGGACCAGGTGGTTGGGATTTACGTCAACCTTGGAACGTTTTATTCTATTGTTTGAGCAATTAACGTCATTTTTTAGTTTAGTTAGGTAAGTGTCCAAAAGTGCTAAAAGATTTTTTCAAAAATCCGTTAGCTGAACTTTGAATTTCATATATAGCAATTATTCAACAGTCATTTATTCAACAAATAAAATAAAATGAATTATGTTCTCCTGAAATAGTATCAATGTTTCAAAATTTTAAAGATTAGTTAGAATCCAAAGCCATACATTGAAATTAATATGATATTTAAAAAAGAAACTCCTTAACCGTAAATTTTTACGGTTAAGGAGTTTCTTTTTTAAACGTCCATTTCGCCGTAGGCTCCAAACCCCTTTTTTAAATTATTAATATGATATGATTTGTCATAATCCAAAAATGGATAAGCGTGTCATGTAGTATTGTGAAAACATTTTTTCTAAAATTAAATAAATTAAAAGAAAACATTTTTAGTTTATACAACTTTTATATTAAAGGCACTGAAAACCTAAAAATAAATTACATTTTGACATGGGGTGTCATCTGTTTTGATAGATTCTCAAATTTCCGTATTAATACTAATTAAACGCATCTTAATATAAAAGTTGTGTGGCTTTGCAAAGCTGATCTGATGGATCAAGAAAATGAATGCTAAATCATGTAAAACGTAATAACAAACAACATCTCAAATGTCAAAACATTCCTGTAGATTTGTGATCAGTAAAAAGTAAGTAAAAATATTCGAGTAGCGGAAAATTAGACGAATTAGAAATCAACGCGTCCGTGGATAGAAACGGGAAGAAATCTCGTCTTCGAACGATCGAAAATTTTAGTAGTAGAATATCGAATCATATGCGTAGGAAAAGCGAGGGGTAATGCAGGAGACGGGGAATTTAGCGGGAAGAGAAAATGAGGAAGGGTTTTTAGAGAGGTACCAAGCTTCCCGGATTGAATAGCCGAGGCGGTGTAATATGCAAAGAGGAGAGAGAGAGAATGACGTAAAACAGAAGAGAAGGGACGGTATAAAGAGAGATGATGATAAAGGATGGGCAGAAGAGAGAGAGATAGGAGTCAGGAATGAGGCATAAAGGGAGCGTAGAAGGGGGGGGGGGGGGGGAGAAGCGAGGTATAGTGTGGTGGTAGGATATTGGCTGTGTGTGTGTGGGGGGGAGGGGATGGGGGGGGAGGACGCAATGGTGTGGGTGGCAGAGGGCAGGGGGGGGGGGGGAAGCGGAGAGAGAGAGAAGTTTTGCCCGTGGAATGCGACATGGAGGCGAGTCTCGAGAGTGGGGTACAAAGGGAAAGGGGAGGGCGTGGGAAGCGAGTGGGGTGGAGGAGAATAGGAAGGGGATAGGAGAGAGAAGGGAGGGAGGGGGGGGGGGGCGGGCGGAGAATGCTATGTCGTCCGTGATATTGGATTCAACTGACGCCGCTCACTCACTCTCTCTCTCTTTCCTTCTCTCCCCCCCTCCCCCAATCCCTCGTAATGGTTGTTCATCACGGTGGACCCTACAAACGCGTTATAGGATAGACCCACTATACTGGACAGACAATTTATTTTCATCTCCCTCCATCTTTTCCTTCCCCCTCCCTCCCTCTTTCTCCTTTCTTCCCCATCCCTCTTTCTCTAACCTCCATATGCTCGCTATCATTGTCTTCTCTCTCTATCTCTAATTTTCTCTCAAATTCTCCGACTTTTTCTCTCTCCTTGTGTTTCGTCTTTTGCCTTTCTCTCGTTGTTTTTCTCTCTCTCTCTTTCACACTTTTTGTCCCACCTCTTCGCAGTTTTTTGTGTTCTCTTTCTTCATATCTATTTATGTTCTACATATCCTTCCTTCTTTTTCTCCTTTCTTACTCTCTTTTGCTTATTAATTTATCCCCTTTCTCTCACTCGCTTTAAATATCTTTATTCTTCGCTATTTTCTCTTCTCTCCTTTCCCCGTCTCTCTATCTCCGTCTTTTCGTTCCCTTTTTTCCTTTATCTCTCTCTCTACCTCTTTTTTGTACTTCGATCGTTTTCGTTGCTTCTTTTTACCATTATTTTTCTTCATTCTTCTTCCTCCTTATCGCTTACTCTTTCTTTGATTTTTTCTCCCCCTCGCGTGTTTCCCCCACCACCTACCTCTAATCCTGTTTGTGGCGTTTTTCTCACATTCTGTTTTATTTTCTCTTCTACTTCTCTTTTTATCTTCCTCACCTCTCTCTCTCTCTCTCTCTTCGTTAATCTATTCTCAGTATCTTTATCTTTCCCTTACACTTCGCTCTATCTTGTTTTTTTCATTATCTTTAACCTTCCCCAAGCCATTTTCATTCTCTTCCTCTCCCTCCCTCTTCTTCCTCCCTCATCTTCCTCCTTCCTCCCCCTCATTCCGCTCTCTCTCTCTTTTTTCTTTCACTTTCTACTCTTTCTACTTATCTTTCTCTTCCTTTTACTTTCCCCCCCTTTACTCTCCCTTCTCACTTCCTTCTATCCCTCTGTTAGGTGGAAGATGGGACTTCCTAGTCCCAAATAAAGACCGTATCTAATCTAATCTGTCCACTTTACTCCCCCGTTTTCCCGCCGCATTCTTTTTTCCCTATTCCTCTTACATTTAACTCTTTTCTTCATTGCCTTCTTCCTAACCATTCTCATTCTCCCTCTCTTTTCCACCTTCCTTCGTCATTTATCACCTTTTTACCCTATTCCTATCCCGAAATCCTTGACCCTATGAGATTCTCTCTTTCCCCCCCACCCCTTCCCCCTCTCCTTCCCCTCTGCCCTTCCCTATCTATATATCTGTCTTTTTACCGCGGCGTCCTTTTCCGTGTCGATCTCCCTCTCTCTCTAGACCCTCTTCTTGCCATATATCCATCCTCCGTCTCCTTTCCGACTCTCTCCCGCTCTTCCACAATCCATCTAGTACCTCGCCTTTGTCGCGACCCGATCTATCTGTCGCCTCAACGCCGCTCTTCTTAGTCATACCTTTTTTCTTACCATCTTAAGGGGGCGCTATTTTCTTTATTTTTATTTTTTGATTCCCACCGATGGAATCCCATCGCATGGGATTTTTTTTACTCATTTATTTTTTTTTACCCTCTCTCCCTCTTCCGTCCTGTCTCTTCGGATCTTTTTTTCCCCTTCCCTTCCCTTCCTTCCGTAACAGCCTGGCGCATTCTCTTTAACTGATAACCTTTCGGGATAATAAACCCCACTCCTTGTCGTCTCGAAAAAAGTTCTTATTTTACGGAGTAAGGCCTGGGACGATGAAGGAAATCGACGGTCATGAAGTGAAATCGTGATGAAGAATAAGCTAGACGTTGGATTTCTCGGATGGACTCGTCGGCATCTTTGGTTTTTATATCGGATTCTATTTTTAATAACTTTTATATTGACTTCACTCTTTGGTGTGTGTGTGCATAGACACGCATACATATATATGTGTGTGCATGTATGTATGTTTGAGACCTGCCAATAAGGTAATAATCGAAAAAAAAGGCAACACGACTGTTTGACGGAAAAAAACCCTTAAGAAAATGCTTATCGTTTAACGAAAAAAATACCGAGACTAAAAGTTTAGTAAATAAATTAAAATAAAGTAAAAAAAGCTTTAATATTAATGCAGAAAAAGAGAAAAAATAAAGAGTGAGGTACGTAAAATTTTGGTGTTTTAACAAGTTTTCTCATTGCCGGAGATTCAATTTTAGACTTTAGTGATCAAAAGTAAATATAAAAGTTTCGTGGCATAAAACTTTTATATTAAATACTTCTGATCGCTAGCAAAGCCCTTATTCAAAACCCCAACGAAAACTAAATTTGTGGAACCATAAAAAAGAACTGCATCATACTCGATTTCAATTATTTTTACTTTTAGATTCGTTAATATACAGGTTTATTTAGGAACAACCTTTATTATTGCTATTGAAGCTGCGTAGTTTCTCGGCATTGCAAGTTATAGAAAAACCTGAAGAAATTTTAACTAATTATTTATTTATTTCTATAAGAAATGTTCTATATATATTTTGAATACAGAAAGCTTAGTTCTAAAATAGATATGAATGTAGGATGGCAATAAAAAAGAATTAAAGAACGAAGTGCTTATGGTAATAACGTGAAAAAGATGGAAACGGGAGGGTATTAGCACTATAAAGATGGGAAACACGGGCGCTTGGAGTGTTAGAGAAGAGGAGAAGGCGGAATGATGCGCTCCCAGGCGATCATTAGTTAACGAAGGTTGAGCGATCCTTCTCTTATCATAATCATCGTCCCTCGAGCGGGTTGTCGAGTTTGACTGTGCATTGAGAGGGTGGTCCAGACCACACACCGTGGACGGCCATGTGTCTCCTTCCGTGGATTCGACCATTGATGGGTCTCTTGTATGTTTAAAACCATTACTCCCATCATGTTCGGCGGGAGTTACACCGAAGCCTGGAACCCTTGCGTTAACGACCAATACCTTTTTATTTCTGTCCCTTTCCCTTCCTTCCTTTATCTCTTCCCCCTCCCTCTCTATCTCAACTTCTCCCCTGAATCTTCTTCTCCCTTCCTCTACCTCCATCCTTCTCTCTCTCTCTCTCTCCTGTCTCCCTTCCTTTACCTACATTTCTCTTCCTATCCCTTCGTCTCCCTTCCTTCACCTCTCTCCGCCTATTTCCTTCCCTCTTCCTCCCTTCCTCCTCCTAAGACTTCTCACTCCCTTCCTCTCCCTCCTTCCATCCCTCTTCCTCCCTCCTAATGCTTCTCGCTCCCTCCCCCCTCCCTCCTTCCTCCCTCCTTCCTCCCTCCTTCCTCCCTCCCTGCTTCTTCCCACCTCCTCCCTCTCTCTACCTCCCTCCTGCCTAACTCCTATTCCCCTACCATTTAGTGCTCTCGAAAGATGTCCGGCTCCCCAGCTCCTTGTAAATCCCGTCCACTTCTATCGCGATTGTTCAAAGAGACAATATTCTGTTTATGTAGATGACAATTCCTTGTATTTTCTTTATTACATGCTCTAATAAAGAAAATAATTTCTAATTTAAAGCCAGGCTTGAAATAATATCCGATGCAGGAGGTTTCGTTTAAATTAGATGGTCAGGGTATTGGCGAGCGGGAACGTGATTAAAAAACGTATTTTTGAGTACGAGGGAGTTTATGAAAAGTTTAGGTGGGATGGGGGATGGAGTATTAAAATAAATAAGGATAGAAATCGTTCTTTTTGATTATAGGTGCTTCAAAGCAAATCATTTATTGCGAAGAATCTGCGACTTAAAATACATTTTGTCCTTTGTGCGATTCAAATTTAGATTACCCGAAAATAATTAGGTTTTATTTAAAACGCCAAAAGGCTGTTTTGACAAAAAGCATTTATAACTTTAGAAATAGATTATTACTTTACGGAAAGTAAATAATAAGAAAATTCCGTGAGATACGAAAAAAATCATTTTAAATTTCATCCGATGTTCTGTCGAAAAATTCCTCCGGTGTAATGTGTTGAAGCTTCTTTTTGAGTCGTCAGATGTTTTCCACCTTGCAGTAGGTTTTTAGTTTAATCAGCCCATTCTTTTCCGTTTTCTTCATTTCCTATTATCCATCTCTTCCTTTGGAGACATCTAATATTCATTACTTCCATCTCGTTGCCTTTATGATGACTTCTTTCAGTAGTCTCTCGCCTGTCAAATTTTGACAGACCCATTTCTTCTGTTGTTCCTTTATCATTATAATTAAGCTCATATCTTCACTTACTGTGTTTAGTTCTTCATTTGTTTTTCTCTGTCCAACATATTTTTCATTTTCAAGAATCTCTATATGTCTTGTTTATATACACAATATTATCTCTTAGCCTTTTCAAAAAAGACAAAAGTTTGTAATTTGTAACTATGTAATCGACTTTGAATGCCCGAAGAAATTTTGTTTTTTTTTTCAAAATGTTCCTCGGTGGAATATGTTGTCGTTACAGGCATAGTAGCGTACTGGGGAAACAGCATTATTTTAAAGATAATGTCACAATTATTGTCGAAATGGAAGAAACTTACGTAAAGATATTTGACACCAAAGATTTGATATAGTTTGTTTCTGCAAATATGCGAATCCCAACGTTAACTTTTGGACTATGCGTACAACTGTAAAGATTGAAAAACCTTTTCTCTCCAATATTCATAAAAAGGAATGGGAAAACTATCTGCATATCACCCGTTATCAATAGCGATGGCGGATAAAAAGTGGAAAGTAACGGGGTAATTACCCGCCTCCACTTATGGGATAAAACCGATCTTTATTAAAATATTATTTCACCCAGATTTGTTTTCAGCTATAGGACCAGCTCGATGATTCTTTTTATGAACGACATAGGCATCTTTCGTTCTTTTACCTGCTATGAAGATACGACGAAGATTTCCTCTAAAGATGTTAATACCGTTTTGAATAAAATCATTCGTTTCGAGCGTCTCAATGGTACCGGCATTCTAGAGGAAAGAAAGACGCGCGTTTAATTTTTTTAGAGAAAATTAAATAGGTGCGCTTGCTTTTGTAACTTTCCGAATCCTAGGCATATCGGAAGAGTCGATGTTTCTCCGCTATCTGTATTTCCTCTTCTTCCTCGCACATGTCCCGGTCACTAAAAACTCTTGAGGGAAATGGATCGAGGGGGGAGAGAGACTGGCTGTTTGAGAGGAAACATTAAATCTTGCGAAAATAGGATACCTACTCACTTTGACCCTCGTAAATTAGGCGGCAGGGACAGTAGCAGGAGAGAGTGCGTGTGCGTGTGCGTGCTACCGTGGAAGGAAAGAGGGACGGAGGAAAAAAGGAGAGGTGAAGGATGCTGGAGAGTGCCTGAGGGAGGTGTGTGGCAAAGGGATGACGTTACGATCTTTCCTCTCTTCACCAGCTATTTCCTGATACGCCCGGACTCAGAAGAGGGTGTTAACAGGAGGGGGAAGTACGTGATGCTGATTTTCTGTCCGGTGACGTTGTCGTCTGTACGGTCTTTTAATTTGGTGCTTTTATTCGTTGTGTTTTTTAAAAATTAAACGGTGGCCGGCAGTTTATGTGTGGTGGGCGTAACTGAATTTTAAACAGAATAAACAAATAAATTAAATAACGTCGGGTAAAATACGTGAGGTTGATAGGACAGCGTTATCGAGGCTCGTTCTTTCCAAGGACAATACGAGATCACAATAGGAATATTCAGCCTGCGAGAGATAACTTTTAGGTAGGTTTTGATGTGTTGCACCCCGTGCCACCCACCAATTAAATGAATTGCGAGGTAGTATGTAGATGTATCAGCGTGGTGCATTTACAGTTGAGTGACTTTCTCCTAGAGAGGTTTGAAGTTGTATTTTTTTCTCAATTTTCCGATCGAAATTGAAAATTATTTTATTTCTGGACGTTCTCATTTTTTCACCTGCATAATCTCGCGTTAAGGGTAAGAATGTACTCGTGTAATATTAGCGTATCCCTCGAAAGATGATGAATGGAGAAACCTCCTAATAACCATAAAAAATATTTTAAAAAGGGAAGTACTCACTCAGTGGTTTAGGGGAATTTACTCCACGCCAGGGACCCTTTTTTGCTCAGACACGCACAAATACACACCAGCCAAAAACCACACACAAGTACTTCCTTTCTAAAAAATGCCTAAATACGTATTTATGATTCAACGATTCCATCGTCAGTAGTCGAATGAGTTACAGGCTTATGTATTTAAGGTAGTGCTGTAGATAATTCTTTACCGAAAAAGAATTTCCGCATTATAACATTTCCGAGAAGGAAAAGTCCACGCGTGCTGTCTAGATGAAGAGATTAAAGGTTCTTTTTTATATTCTCTAAAGGCAGGAAAATACAAAAAAAAAACATTCGACTCGTTTCTGGCGTAAAGTGGGAGCCGAAATGATGACTTTTGTATCCTCTCAATCTTATCCACCAAAAAGAAAAAAAAATCCCAATTCCCATTCAGCACTTCCTTCTTCTTGAAAACCACTCCCCGTTTTGAGAATTATATTTTAACCGCCTTTCGGCTCCAATTTTCGGTGCGAGGAGGGAGTCACACACGTGGAGCGATAAAATAGCCAACCAACTTCCATTCCTCTCACTCCACGAAAACCAAACCTCTTTTTCCTAACTCCTGGAGATTATCTCGGAGTGAGGGATGACCTCCTCTCCTCTCTGACTCCCTCTTCCCCTTCCACCACCCCCTCCCCCCCCTCTCTCTCCCATCCACTTCCTTTTCCACACGCTTCGTTTAAATTTCGGGCGACAATAAGTTTTTCGTTCCGAAAATAGAATACGACGGTGGTCCTTTCCACAAAGATTTCCAAGTTCGTTGAGACACTCAACGGACCAGTCTCAAAACAAAGACTAAAGAGAGCCGTCACCGGCGAAATAACTCGGAGTAAAAGGAGTTAGATCCCAAAACTATTCTCGAACGTAAGAGGATGGTGTAGGGATAGGTTGGGGATGATCAAGATCAGCCAAAATTTCCCCCATTGGGGATTTTGAATATATAAATTAGGCACGGCACCTACCTTTCCTAATAATAATCTTAATTAATCATCTTAATTCTCAATATCATGCATCCGATGCCCGCCAAACATTTTGCCAAAAAAAAATCCGGGTTCCGTCACGATAAAAATAAAGCCCCACTTTTTTCAAGATGCGGATTTTTAGGTTAATTGCGTTATAATATATTAATCGACAATGGAAAATTTTAAGGATGTTCCATGTTGCAAAAATTTTGCTGAGAAATTTTTTACAATAGTTAGTATTTTGTTTTCACGTTCTATCAGTAGGACGCCTACCGCTGCTTGAAAAACTGATATAGATCAGGGGAATTCAAACCTTTTTCTCCGTGGCCCAATCATAATAGAAAATATGTTATTCGGCTCATCAAAATTGTACCTTATAAAATACTGTCAAGTAAGAATTTCTAAGGATGCATTTAAAATCAAAACGGTACAATATAATAAGCTTTAAATCCCATTAATTGATTTTTATTATCTTGGCAATGTTTTACCCTACATTCTGCGTTAAAATATCTAGGATTTGTACTTCTTTGAGGCCCTTACTGAACTTTTTGCGGTCCACCGTTGGGCCCCGGCCCATACTTTGAAAAACCCTGATATAGACCTCATAAACCGCTCATTTGTATCCATAGAAGTTACTTGGAAATTGTCTATCAGTCGCGTAATTGCGTTCTCTGGTATTTGCTTAAGAGAGGTGTTTTTTTTTCATTTGGTTATTTTTTGTGTTAATTTTTATGCCCGAAACCTAATCAGGCCGTTATATTTGCATTACTCATTTGCGAAAGCCGTTGACATATGGCAGGAGGTGTCATTTCAACGCCCTAATTACAGTTCAATCTGCGTGATTGATCATATTTGGGGAGATGATTTGTGGTATATTACGACTCCAGCAATTATTTCAATGTATTATCTTGAGAATTATTTGAAACCAGAAGAAAAATATGCCACGACCGAGAATTGAACCCGGGCCTTCCACTCGCCGGGCGCGTGTTCTACCACTGTACTATCATAGCAGATTAATTCTCCTGTTTCAGAACGCGGATGTTTTAGTAACCTTTTATCTTGTACACAGTGATTTACACATACCCTCATTAGCACCAGTGAAACTCATCGATCAAGATTGTAGTTCTCTTTAGCTCATTTAACAAAAGAATTAGGTAGTCTATTTAATGCAGGGGTGGGCAAACTTTTCTGCATGTCGGGCCGCATCGGTATTTGCGAATTCTTCAGCGGGCCACATTGAAAGATGCCAATGCTTAAGCGGGCCAGATTAGAGTTTAAATCGGAAATTGCTTAGATTCTTAGGCATCATACATAAGTGAAAAACAAGCACAAACAAGGATTATAGGGCTAAATTTTCAAAACTAAAGGTTTTATTTTCATAATTTTACCAAAAGTAATATAAAATTGTGTTAAATTTTACAGATTGCTTTTCCACCAAAGCTTCGCGGGCCACGTTAAATGCTCTCGAGGGTCACATATGGCCCGCGGGCCACGGTTTGCCCACCCCTGATTTAATGTGTTGGTAAATAAAGGTTTAGTTTGAAAACGTCTGAAATGACAGCGTTCCACAGGCGAACATTTCTTTATCCACCGAGGATCATCACACCATATCCTCACAAGTAGCAGGCATTATCAGAGGTTAAGAGAGGCCCGAGCCACTTGAGGCCCCTGGTCGTAACAAAAACAAAGACACACGAAAACAAAATAAGGCAATTATTAGCGAAAACAGGGAAATGTAATTTATATTTTTTATAATGCTGTTTTATCCCTTTCCCATGCAAATTTACCAATTTCTTTTAGGGAAAAAAATGTAATTTTCGTGCAATTTCAAAGTTGATATTAAGCTTGGCTTGCAAATTTTGGTCCCCTTCAGCTTAAGGCCCAGGTCAAACGGCCCTCCTGCCCTCCCTCCCTCCCCCCCTCTGAGAGGCCCTGCGTTTTGGTGGTTTATACAGAAACACCCGTTTGTAAAACCGTATCAAAAGTTTGCAAAATGTCTCCATCCCTCAGGATTCCGGCCGTCACCAAAGACTTTGCTTTCGCCCATTCAAACCAGATAAGTCAATCACCAAAGTACTCATCAAAATCCAACACTCCGTCATCAGTCACTCAACTTCCCATTACAGCTCGTCTCCTTTCTTGCTCCCCTCACCCTCTCTCCCTTCTTATTTCTCTTTCTCTTCGTTTTCCAGACGCGCATCTTCTTACCCAACCCTCTTAAGGGACTCTTCTTTCCCCCGTTCACCTCTTAATGTCTATTTCCCTCTTTAATGGGTTTTCTCCGTCTGTCGAGTCGGGGGAGGGAAAGGTTTTGGTCGAAGGAGACATTTTTTCTCCGCTTTCGGGAGTTTTGTGCGACGTAACGAGAAACCGAGCCCCGTTTTCGTAAAAGGGGAGATGTTTTTGTGGGGGTTGGAAGGAAGGAGTGGCTGGGATTGAGCCCCTTACGGTAGAGGAAACCCCTTTCTCCCCTTAAGAGTTCTCCGTCTGCCCCCTGTCTATTCTCGTCTTTTTGGTCTACGATCGCGCATAGAGGACTAGCCTCCGAGTCGTTTCAGAGGGTTGGACCACCACTGCGTTGGTGGTTCGGGTAAACATATTAAACGGATTAAACCGTGGTCGAGGAACCCTATTCCTATCGGTACGATTCTTAAAACGAGGAAATGAACTAATTTGTTCCTCTTAACGCGTGTTTCTTTTCGCATGTGCGTGTTGTTTTTAGAGTTAATATGAAATTTGGAGGGGAGAGGTTTTGCAAGAGGCTTAATTTTATGTTGTGTTATGCTCCACTGTTAGAGTAACAATGCGAGAAGCATTTAATGATTACAAAAAGAAAGTTTTGCATAATAATTTGAAAGAAAATCCGAAAGCATTTTGGTCGTACGTTAGGGAGGTTCATGGTAGAGGTCCCACCATAGCGTCATTGAGAACGGAGGCAGGTGATGTAGTACACGATAGCGCGGAAAAAGCAAACTTGTTAAATGAACACTTTCAGAAAGCGTTTACTTCGGTGAGCAACGAGTTTGAGGAACCAGATTCGAATGATAAGGGAAATTCGATGGAAGATTTGATATTCTCCGAAACAGGTATCGCGCGCCAGCTAGAGTCGATTAAGCAGAATAAGTCTCCCGGGCCGGAGGGCATACCCGCGCGTGTGTTGAAAGAGCTAGCCTCGGTAATCGCACCTTACTTGAAAATAATATTCGAAAAATCCGTTGCACATGGTACCGTTCCAAAAGACTGGAAGCTAGCATACGTAACGCCCATCCACAAAGGCGGTGATAAAGAGAACCCCGAAAATTATAGACCGATTTCCTTGACGTCATTATCGTGTAAGATTCTAGAACATATAATCGTTAGCTCTGTTCTGCGTTATTTAGATGGTCGTTTACATTTACATTTACATTTACATAAATACCCTGCAAGCCGCTAGAAGCGTTTGGCAGGGGGTGTCACAACACCAAGTGAAGTCTAGCTAATTCCTCTGTTGGATTGTCTTATCGCGTCTGGGAAAAAGGATCGGTAGTATTTCTCTGTTCTAGCGGTAATTTCGAGATATTTTCTCCTGCACTGTGATCTAACATTACGTTCACTAACACCGATGGGGACGACTATGCCGCGTACGTCTTCAACGAATTCGGAACTTTCAAATTTTTCAAATAGTTTCCTCTTGTATTCAATTCTTCTACTCTTCAACGTCTGCCATTTCAGATCTCTCAATAACTCTGATACACTCGCATCATACCGATATTCTCCTTTTACAAATCTAGCCGCTCTACGCTGAACCATTTCGAGCTCTCTAGTTAGGCCCTCCTCGAAAGGGTCCCAGACGGCGCAACAGTATTCCACGATGGGTCGTATTAGGGAAAAGTATGCGATTTCCTTCACATTCGAGGGGCATCCCCGCAGGACTCTAGAGGAAAGCCCTTGAATTCTGTTTGTCGATGCTATAACGGATTTGATATGCTCTCTACTAGACAAATTGCTACTGAGAATTACTCCTAGGTATTTGTAGCTATTGACGTATTTTAGCTTTAGTTCGGATATTTGGTACGGGTAACGGTTGAAATTCGTGGAGCGCGTGAAGTTCATTGCGGCGCATTTCTTTATATTCAGATCGAGTTGCCAATCTTTACACCATTTCGTGATAGCCTGAAGGTCCTTTTGCAAATTCTCCTGATCGTGTATTGTGTTGATTTCTCCATACACAAGTGTGTCATCCGCGAAGAGTCTAACTTTACACTTTATATTATCCGCTAAATCATTTATATATATCAAGAATAACAAAGGTCCGATTACACTTCCCTGAGGCACGCCGGAAGTCACTTTGACGAGGTCTGATGCAACTCCATCGAGGACTACTCTCTGGGTTCTATCGGAAAGAAACGAGGCGATCCAACACGGGTTTCGGAAAGGTAGGTCATGCGAAACGCAACTCGCCCTGTTCGTAAACGATTTGTTGCAATGCGGAGAGAAAAACAGTCAGGTTGATGCAATTTTTATTGATTTTAAAAAAGCGTTTGACAAAGTACCCCATAATAAATTAATAGGAAAACTAGGAAAGTACGGCATAAACCCTAATATCGTGAGTTGGGTAAAAGACTTCCTCTCCAACAGAAAACAGATAGTAGTTATTGATGGGAAATCTTCATACCCGGTAAAAGTCGCATCAGGTGTTCCACAGGGAAGTGTTATTGGCCCACTGCTATTCCTGATATATATAAACGATATCTGCTCGGTAGTTCGCTGCAAAATAAGACTTTTCGCAGATGACACCGTTTTATATAAGGAGATAACGAGTCAGGATGACCAAAAATCGCTTCAGGAAGATTTAAACGCCCTTTCAGCATGGTGTCAACATTGGAAAATCGAAGTTAATCAGAGCAAATGTTCCCTATTGAGTTTCTGGAAGAGTAAGAACAATGACTTAAACTCGGAGTACAGAATTGATAGATTGAATATCCAATCTGCAGAGTACGTTAAATATTTAGGAGTCACCATTTGTCCTGATCTATCGTGGAATATGCATATTCGAAGGATCGTAGGCGCAGCTAATAAGAAATTGGGCTTCATAGGCAGAATAGTAAGAAGTAGCACAGAACAGGTACGAGAAACGTGTTATTTATCATTGGTCAGATCTCAGGTCGAATACGCTTCCAGCATATGGGATCCGTACGAAAAGGGACAGATACTTGAGTTAGAAAGAATCCAACGCAGAGCAGCCAGATTCGTTAAGCAAAAATATGAGCAAAAATTAAGCGTCACATCACTCTTGAAGGAGTTGAATTGGATATCGCTAGAGGATCGCAGAATTAGCGCTAGGTTAAGGCTTCTGGAGAAATTTAGGTCGGAAGTTCTCTTAGAGGAGGTGTCAGGAATATTAGAGGCACCTACGTACATGGGCAGGCACGATCACGAGAATAAAATACGAGAGATCGACTGTAGGACCGAGCGATACCAGAGCTCGTTTTTTCCAAGGACCATACGGGATCATAACAGGAGAGTGATTCCCACGAGGGACGTTATTAGGTAGGGCTTGGTGTGCTGCACCCCCTGCCACCCACCAGTCTGGTGATTTGCAGGGTATCATGTAGATGTAGATGTAGATGTAGATAATCCCTAAGGGTTCAATTGAAATACCGGATCACATGTCGATTTTCATGCAAAATCGTCCACGGCATCCTCTCTACGCTTTCAAATTAAGTAGTCAAATTTGTACTTGTACCATACACCTTATATTTCCAGCTTTAATAGCTCAAATTAGGTGATAATTTGACGAATGTATTGTTCTTCTTTAGCCTTTAACGCGTTTCCATCAATACATTAAATATCAATTCAAATTTCACTGCAGGATTACGAAATCATGCTTAATTATTAGGAATTGATTGTTAAAAATGTTACAGAAATTTTAAACAGCCTAATATTGTAAAAATATTTTAAGTATTCATATTAGTTCAAAGAGCACAAATTAAATGTTAAGCGTTAATTTAAATAAAATTGTTGAACTCTTGTGACGAAACATCAAATTGCGCATTTCCTCGAATTCTTGTAAGAAAAATTATTTAAAAAAAATATTACATGGATGTAATTGTTTTTTGATGATACAAAAAACTTACGTTCTCCTAGATTAGAGGAAAATTTAAAATGTTGATGTAAAGCAAATTATTGTACCCCAGGCGACGAGGAAACCTAGATAAGTTCATTGTCAAAGTATGGGCTGTGGCCCAATGGCAAAACTTTCCTTAAGGGCCTCAAAGAAGGGTCGATCCAAGATATTTTGACGCAAAATTGAGGCTAAATTGTTGCCAAGATAATCAAAATAAACTAATGGGTTTTAAAGGTTATTAAATTCTATCGTTTTAATGTGAAATGCATCCTTAGAAATTCTTATTTGACAATATTTTTTAAGGTATAATTTTGGTGCGCCGAATGAAGTATTTTCTATTATTATATTGGGCCGCGTAGAAAAAAGTTGAAAAACCCTGCGCTGGATAATGGCCGGTACTAAACACCTGAACTACACCACACTCTGCTGCCGCTCTCTCTTTCTCTCTAGAGATGTTTTTAAAAAAGCACATTCGGCACCTAATTCCCATTCGTTGCCCTAAAAGACAAAAAAAAAAAAATCCGACCTACCGCGCTCTAGTCCCATTTTCCGGTGAGAAGAAATATAAATTACACGGCACACTTCGCATCTCATTACATTAATTATTCCCCTGCATCCCATTCTACACCACCTCCCCGTATCTTCTTATTTTTTTAGGACCCGCGCGTTAGGTAGAGGGAGGACTCCGGGAACTTGGAGATTTTTTTCACTTCCTCTCGCGTTATGACGCGTTAAATCGAGCGTCCTCCGCTAGATGGAGCGGGAGTAGGGGCAGGTAGCAAGGGCGGAAGAAGTTTTAAGGACCAGCGTGGGTGGCATGAAATATTGCATTAAAAAAAAACGTTTTCTACCGCCCGTCCTATCTAAACCCTCATCCTTTCACACCTCCTCTATCACTTCCCTTTTTTTTAACACCCGGGATGATTCTTGTTTTTTACTTGGCTCAGGTCCTGGAGTGCTCGAGTGAGAGATTGGAGGAAGGAGAAAGGGATGCATGTCTCTCTGGTTATACATAATGAAAGAATGGAAAATAAAGGGGGAGGAAGAGAAAGGGGGATAGAGAGATGAAGAGAGAAGCACGGGAAATAGAGAGAGAGAGAGCAAGATGGGAAGGGATTTAGCGAGGAATATGAGGGAAATGGCTCTCTCCCTGATTGTACAGAATGGAAGAATAGTAAATTTATTGGGAGGAGGAGAAAGAGATGGATAGAGAGATGGGGAAAGACGGACTTATGAAGGGAAAGAGGGAGTGCGAGATAGGAAGAGATTTAGTAGCGAAAAATTGAGGGAGAGTGACTGAGAAAGATAGAGGTGAGATGGGAGAGAAATGAGGAGAAAGAGATGGAGAGAGAGGGAATTAGAGGAAGAACAAGATAGGAAGATTTAGATGTTAAGATCGAGGGAGGAAATAGAAATAGTGAGAGATAAGGAGAGAGGTAGGAGGAAAAAGATGAAGAAGATAGAGATGGAGGGGGAGGGTAACGGATTTCGCATAGGTCTCGTCGTGAAATGGACCATTTAAGACTACCACGAGAGGTATGCAGGAGGAAGGTGGAGCATTAGTGGATATCCCATATCCCTCGTTTTACCGATTAAAGTTGGATCTCTAGCGTTGATAGTATTTTTCCTTTATTTTTCCGCTCTTATACCTCGTGGCGTAGAGGCATAACGGAGAAATAGAGTGGAAAGACTTTCCACTAACAGCAATGTTCACGGTTTATGCCGATCAGTGCTGTACTTGGCACCCTTCCCTTTAGTTAGTTAGTTAGTTTGTTAAATATTTTTTCGTTAAGTAAAAACGAAAATATGATTTTTTTGTACAATATTTCTACTTTTATTTCCCAAATGATGCACTATATTTATTGTAATTTCGAGGCTTATGTTGTCAGGGAACGTGGCGAGGTTTGAAATTTCAGTTGCACTAAGGCCAAATAGATAATCTCTAAACATTTGCCTATACCAATAACGATGCTAGGGTTTTTGTTGATGCTTACACCTATATACATGTATATACATACACAGGCACACACACACATATATAAATCAGCAACAGGATTACTGAACATTAAATATTTTTATATTTCTTAGTTCATTATCGTCCCGTCCATGCTCTCTTGAATCTATTTGAGTAGCATATAAGTAATTTTCCCGCGGCCCACCTGTCCGAACCCTTATTTTATGCAAATAAGCATGATAATGTTTCCCAGGCAATACGTTAAACGAATAATATATAATGTAAAAATATTATTTTTTAAGTGTTACGTGTTTTTTTTTTTTTTTTGGCGGGAGGGTCCTTTCAAGGTTCCTTAAATTCGAAAATATAGAGACTTAAATAAAGGATAAACACGTAATATGTTAATAATAAAAGTTAAATCTATTTCAAGGGATGACTGAATCGGCTTGTCAACCAGGAAAAATTAGTAACGATGTAAAGAAAATAGCAACGGAATTTTTAATGTATTTATTATTTTAATGCATTTCATTATTTACATGAACAAGAGTTTTGAAACCTTCACATATCCAGTTTATGCAGTCGCTGACTAGTTGAATAGTACACCTATGGGATGAAAATGTCCATGGAAAACATTATTTGGGATATGAGCTTGTTCCTTCGTCAAACTGCAATATACATGCATATTACAGCACACGTTCAATTATACATCAACTGTTATTATAATACATACATCTTTTCTACAAGCACCACTAGTGGAATAAACATCTTAAACTAATCCTATTAACACACTCATAAATTATTTTACACTTGTCTTTTATAACGCTCGGACGCCACTGAACGGAACGTCTCAATTTGTTAACGTGCCGTTTATTATTTCTTTGTTTAAAGTTTCACGTGCTGACTTTGGACGTGAAGTCTTTTTTTATTTTACAATGCATTTAACAGTTTAACACTATTCCTATGAAAAACCGAAAAAAAATATTCTTCGTAAATGAAAAAAAAATTCTGACGGTAAGCTGCACTAAAGGGTGTATGGGTTGTTTTTTGTAGATGTCTTTTCTTCTTCGTTTCCTATTTTCTTTATCCTCTTTATTTATATTTTCAGAACCAGTAGAGTTCTTTGCCAGCCTCCTGCATGCTCGATTCAATGCCTGAAATGAGAAAAGAAAGAAATGAATATCGTCAGGGTGGATGGATGTGAACAGCAAGGTACTTTCTTTTCCATTATTATATGTATTTGTGTATTTTACGTTATATCTTAAACAGCACAGATTTGGCTTTTTACAAGGATATTTTAAACGCCAAAAACAGACATACGTGCTCCCAACCTTAATATTGGGAGGTAGACATGGTAGTCATGACCGTAGAGATTAACTTCTACGATTTGGCATAAAGTGTAATTCAAAATTTCTTTCACTCATGAGAGAATTTTCGGTATCTCGAATATTTTTTCTGATCAAGTTCATTCCACGAAGTTCTACAACTCGAATTTTCAGTAGCTGAGAGTTTCGATAGCTCTAAGTTTCTCGGACTCTTAACACATGCTTTCCTTTGAGCTTCGAATTTTGAGTTCGACTATGTTTTTACGTATCTCGAATTTATTATATTCCCGTATTATCGATGTAATTTCATATTAAAAAATCATACTTTCCATGATAATTAGTGTAGATATTAGAGACTAATTTTAATCGAGTATTATAGCATTCGGGAATATATGTCTCAACCTAGGAATTCCCTTTTTCCAATTGATTTATCGGTATCGTTGCTACGCCCATATCTCGGCATATAAATGTTGATGATAAATTGCGGCGTCTAAACAGAAATAATTCTTTTCCTAGGAACTGACAAAAGTTAATTAATGCAGCTCATCAAGATAATATCTAGAACACTGCCATCCATAGATATCTATAAAGTGTTTGTATGTTTTTTTATAACTCAGCAACTACAACACACAGAAACAAGAGGAAGGTGTCATTTTAACAGGAATAAAGAATTAAGTGGTGTAGTCAGGTTTATAAACCGATTTGAATGACCATTATAATTTTTTTAAATATTTTCTTTTTTCATTTTCTCCATTTGAATAGCAGAGGGATGAGTGCGGCTTATTTTTCATTTGAATTTTAAAATTACTTAGATACATGGCACCAACCTAAGACCTGGATGGTTCTATGCAGGAAAGAACAAAATTTCTTTTTATTGAAGACGGAATCGGAATCCTGATCGAATTAGCATAAAAATGCGTTTAGAATCAGAAAAATACGTGATTTTATCAGCTTTATGACAATATCAATTATAAGCTACCTTGACAACTCTCATTGTCGCCGAAGTTTTGAGGCCATTGCATTTATATTTAACGCAATATTGTTTTTCAATTTCTGTGTGCGATTTTGCTTTGTTTACATGACAAACAAATATATGTTGATTTTAATTGAAATATTAATAATAAATGGTTGTTGTTGATATTTTCGTGTGGCGTAGAGTACTCAAAAGAAAACTGTTTTTAAAACTACGTAAATAACTAAAATAATTAGAGGTAGATTTCCCTCAAATTGTGATCGGATAAATCGTTTCATTGTTTCCAAATTATTGTTGATATAAACAATTTTCTCGTAACAGAACTCATTGATGAGAGAATCGAGCTAATAGTCGGAGGATAGTATTCACTGTGATTTTTAAACTTTCTCTATTTACTTTTTTGGCTTTTTTTAAATTAATTACTTTCGTTTGTACCTTTGTTCATCCATTTTCTGTTGAATATTGTATTCTTGCTGGTTTTACTTACAGTTTTCGTTTTGAAGACATCGTCACGAAACTTCGCATAGGTATATAATTTTAACCTGCTGGTAACATAGGCTGTATGGTGATAAAAATACTTGGGAGGAGGGAGTGCTTAATTCATTATTTTCCCGTAAGTTTACACGTAATTTCCGATTTTCCATAATGCAAGACTTTCATCTTTCATTCGTCAAAATGGATAATTGCGAACCGGTTTTGTTCAATTTTGCTTTATTCGACGGTTAAAACTATGTACTATGTTATTCTTGCGAATTTTACATGTTACACGGTCAAGTTTTAGCCATTCTCTTCGCCGATTTACTTTGTGATGCACTATCTGCTCTAGCAATATAGATTTCCCTTTTGATTAAAATATGGAAGTTTTTGATTAAACGCGCTTTGTTCTAGGAATGTAGAGAATAATAAAACTACTTAAACTCCAATAAATTAACAATTGTTGCTGAATCGAAACTTAAAAACCTTCACCGTACAATAATATGTTACATTTTTGGAAGTCTGGGTAAACGTTTATTTTTGTGCTTCGAACGTGAATCAGTTTCACGAATTTGCCATAATTATTATCAATCGTCGATATATTTTCTTCCCTTCTCATGGCTTTAATTTATATTACTCAAACTTCGCGCACATATATGGTAGGTTAATCATCTGGAAAAAAAAGAATAAAATAACGAATAGTAGGATCAAACGATTTCATCGTACTCTAAAAAACAAACACGCGTTTGACCTATATATCGCCACGACGCTTTATTAAAATTTCCGAACCCATTTTCGATCCTTCATGAATGGAAAAAAGTTCATTAGGGGAGGAAAATTTTTACGAAAATATTTCGAAGACCTATTCATCATAATCCCGTTGAGAAAGAGAGAGAGAGAGAGAGATAAAAGGGAGAGAAACGGTCGAAATATTTCAATTACGTCCGGTCGAGCCTGCGAATTTCGGTCCCCAAAATGAATAGCGGGTGCGGCCGGGTGGATTTATGTCCTCACGACTGGCTTTCCGGCCGCTTTATGCTCTTCATAATTTACGAACCCCCTTTTCCACCCGTTCTCTCCTCGTTATGTATAAACGTCCCCATAGGATCGTCCGACGGCGGTAAGTAATTAATGTGACGACGCATGCTCCCCCCCCCCCCCCCCCCTAAACCCCATCATCCCCCTCGCACTATATCTTCGTCATTCTACGGATCTCGTATCCTCCTCTATATCCTTCTCTCTACCTCTACCTCTCTCTCTGTTGCTCTTTACTTCCTCCTCGATCTTTCACGCCTCTTTCCTACACTGCTTCTTCCTCTGAGTTTCTTTCACTTTCATCATTCTCTTTTCCTCTTTACTCCCGCCTTTCCTCTCACCTATCTCCCTCCATTTTCTGCATTCCAATCTCTCTCTTGTTTCTCTCCATTCCCCTTCCCACTTCCTCTTTCCTCTCTGCATCCCAAGCCTCGCTTATCCGTCCCCCTTCTCCCTCCCTCCCTTTATATTTTCGGCCATTTGTTGTTTCTCTTCCTCCTAATCTTCATCCCTCTCTCATCCTTCCCTTCTTTATCCTTCTCTCTCTCTCTTCTGCAATCCATCCACACATCTCTTTACATCCAACTTTTCCCCTTCTGTCCCTCCATCTTTCTTTCTCATCCCAAGCCGTGCTTTCCTTTCCCTCTCCTGGCTCTCTTCTTTCTTTTCTCCCGCCTTCAACCCTCCCCATATCTCTCTCACTTCCTTTCTCTCTCCTTGCTCTCTCTCCTTGCTCTCTCTCCTCGCTTTGTCTCTCCTCACATCTCTCTGCCTCCCTCTATTTCTCCATCACTAGCCTTGCTTATCTTTCGCCCTCTCCTTTCTCTCTATCCTCTTTCCTCTCGGCATCTCTCCCTCTCTATCTCGCTCTCCCTCTTTCGTCTGTTTCGCTCTGATAATAAATACGTTTATCTATCTATCTATCTCTCCCTCTCTCTGTCCTCTCTAGCCTTGCGTCTCTTTCCCTCTCCTTTCTCTCGCTTTTCCTCTCCATATCTCTCTCTCTGTCTTTATCCCTTAATTTTTCTCTCTCTATCTGTATATTTCCCCCCCCCCTCATCACCTCCCCCTCACCCCATTCACAATCCCTCATCCCCATGGAAACCATATTCATAGCTCGACGGCGATTATCGTCCGGCTTAGCGGGTCGGCGTGCGGAATTACCACCCGCAGTGAATGGAGGGTGACCGGAAGAGCTTTGGGGAAAGGGCAAATCCAGCGGATGATTAGTGGGGGTGAAGGCGAGAGAGAGAGAGGGAGGGTAAAGGGGTCGGTCGAAAGGGTACATGGGAAGGGATGTAGCGGGGATGGGGAGGAGGGAAATTTAGGGAAGGGCACGTTATCCGTCGACGGTTCACCCGATAGGGTCTGGAAGCCTTTATGGAGATACTAGGAGGCGAGCTCACGACGCTGCGCTTGCGTCGTCATGCTCTCCTTTCCAACAATCCAATATGCTCCGTATTATGAACGCCGTGTGGTGTACATTCAGCGGGTCGTGACAAACGCCCCGAAATAAAAGATGCGACATATCGTCTCATCCCCCATTGGGTCTGAAGGGAAACTTATGGTTCGGCAAGAGTGTCGACCATATAAGCGGGTTTAATTATTCGAACTGGCTCCGGAAAGCGAAATAAATTAAATAAGTTTCCGGTTAAGCGTTTTATTATTATTTTCTTAGTTCGATCAAACCGTGTCAAAAAATTCAAATCGTTTTATAGTCACGAATGGGGGATAAATAATAATTCTTATATTTATAATTGATACAGGCTTAAAAGACGTTATTAAAAAGACGGCATGCCACGGTGATTGTGTGTTATTAAAGATTAAACATTGGTATCGACACTTTCTTCTTAATAATACCTCTCGTTTAATAAAATTAAAATCGTACTGCTACAGTCGACAAATATTTTCGCGTAAAGCCGTTTGGTTTTCATGAAAATCGTGGAAAAAGATTTGTAATGTGGTAATTTCAAACAATTTATGGGAAAGCACGTAATTGATGGTGTCATAGCATACCTGTTCCAGTTATCCTTCATGTGGTCAAGCTAACATGAATGATTTCTAAAAGCTTTACGTATTTTTCCCTGTAATATGCAGTTAATTTATTTACATGGTTATTTCGACCTCTTCAATAAAATTCCCGCAAAATTTGCTTCGAATTCTACTAATTCATGTAGTATTCTAAATTATTCGCGTCTGTATTTTTCACTGCATTTCTCAATTTTTTAAGAGGAAAAAATTGGAAAATATGATATATTACGTGGAAATCGCCTGAAAATCTATTTACAGCGGAAATACGAGTTAAAATAATGTAATTCCTTCAAACTCGTTACGTCTTTATTTTTCGGACACTTAAGAACGGCTGTATGATTACCCACGACAGCGTTATGAGTCGTACAGATAACGCAACTCATCTCCTGAAAAAAACTTAATTTAAAACTTTTTCTACTCCCCTGTCTTTATCAAGTTATTTTATGGAAAGACAAGAGAGGGATCTTATGCGGCTCTTCTTCAATATCTTTCTTCTCGTTTCTTAATTTAGAATGAAAAAGGAGCTCTTTCCATCCCTCCTTCCTCCGCCATTATTCGTCTTCCACTACCAAGAGGAGCTCTTTGTCATAAAACTTTCCAGACTTAATTATGTCCCCCGTGGTTCGTCTTTATTACTGCCTTCTTTCCTCGAGAGCATTTATCCTTCTTTCTTAGTCTTCTTTCTTTCCAAGGAAAGTGAGGATTTAATTTAAAGCTCTTACTTTGTGTACGTATGCCGTGTTCATAATCAATGGTAGTCGTTTTTATGTAGAGAGGTCCGTCATAGGTTAAGCCAGGATTTCCAATTCGCCCTCAACCTTCATTTCTTTGATTGTTCTCCTCAGTAGCTCGTTTCCTTATCGGTCGCATTATCGTTTATTTTTTCTATTCATCGCCATAATTCTTCATTTATCCGTCTAGTTTGTGTGTTTTTCTTCATGCCCACATTTCGAAGCTTTCTCAATACGTTTCTTGTAATTTTTTTCTGAACGTTTACGTTTCCGCCCGTTAAGGAGATACTACACCAAAGATGGATAACCTACGGCCAGCGGGGTATGCGGTCCGAGAAGCTATGATTCGCGAAATTTAACACTCAACATTATTTTTTTGTAAAATTACCATACTAAAATCTTAAAGCCCTAAAGTCCTTATTTAGGCTTGATTTTTGCTCATATGATACCTCAGAAGCCCAGACTTACTTGCTATTTAACTTTTAATCTGGCCCGCCGACGAATTCGCAAACACCTTTCATTAAAAGGTTGCCTACACCTTTCATTAACAGGTTGCCTACATTTTGCTACACACATACATGGCCTTTTACCAATTCTTTTCCTTAGCGCTTTATGTATGTACTAGCGTAATTGCTTTTCAGATGTGACGGGTATGCGTGAATTAAGTATTACATCGAAATAAAATAAAAATTAATGATAGCAACTTTTATGTGCACTAAAAATTAATATAAAATCCAAATAACCGAATGTTCCAGAAAGTAATAATAGCCATGGACATATAAAAATTGTTTGGCAAAGACACATGTTAATGAAGATTTATTCGTTGAACATACTAAATAATTCTATAATAACTAGTGTAATTGCCCGTCAAATATGACGGGTAGGCGTGAATTAAGTATTACGTTAAAATAAAATAAAAATTAACGAAACCAACTTTTAAGTACACTAAAACGTAAAAAATTAATATAAAATCCACATAACCGTATGTTTCAGAAAGTGATAACAGTCATGGGCATATAAAAGTTTTTTGACAAAGATTTATGTTAATGAATATTTATATGTTAAAGATACTAAATAATTCTATATGAATTTTATTACATAAATATAAATAACCTATTCTACAATAATCGATATTCTGATTGTAATGAACCTTCATGTGCTCGTTTTCTAGCATATATAAATCTGTTTTTTGTCAATCGATTTACTGTTGCTTCTGGTGATTCATTAGCTCTATGCCTCGCTTTTCGTTTGTTCTGATCGTTCAATCTTTTCTGTCTATCCTGTTCCGTTTCTCTTCTCCTAGCTTCAGCAATATTTCCATTTGGCGAGATTTCCAGCGAGTTTGTGCTACTCTGTTAAGTTTTCTATTCCTTTCATCTTGAGTTTCATTACTTTCCATGTTTATGAAATATATTAATTAAAGGATAACGGTAAAAATACGTTATTTATGGCTATTGTTGTACAGAATTGGTTTTATATAATGGAATATACGTGATTATACATGCTTGGCGTTTAAAAGTGTTAATTTTTCTACCGCGATTAACGTAAACATTTCCGAGTTTAAAAGCTAGAGAATTTTATTTTAATTTGGTTCACCATAACAGACGCTAACTACGCCTCTTGTCACGGTCCGTCGACGCGTCGCAATGTCGTACGAAGCGTAAGAAGACGTCAGCTGCCCAGAACCTTCTCAAACCTCGTTCCTAGAAACGAAAAAAAGACGGTCGCGGTCGTCCATTTACGGTAGCGCTTTATCCGTTCAAGTTTCCGCTTTCGATGGACGATGCTGTTAGCCGGCAAATTAAGGATCTCGAGAGTAAAGACGAATTCGTAAGGATGGGATTGAATTTAACGGTTTTCTGCGTCTTCTTGCCGCACGTGGAAGAAGAAAAACCCACTTCAATGCCGGGTTGATTCGATCGTAACTAATGTCCTTACCCTATTTTTTTTTAAAAGATCCCAAGAAAGCCTATACGAATATGGAAGAACATCGTAAGTCAACGTTGTCGTTAGCTCGCGGATGATGGAAAGAATGTGGATGCGCGAAATTGTAAGTTTTTCGTCAATATTTCCGAATTTCAACGGTTAAATTATCAAAATTTCTAATTTCTCGACCGTTTCATGGTTCTCGAATCTTCTCAGATGAGTAAAATTGTAAGATATTCAAAATCCATATTCTATACCTACTTATTTACAAGCATCCTCCATTAATTCCATTCCCTCCATTCTATGATTTTCTACATTGTTATCTTCACAACCACTTCTGTCTATGCATATCAGTCTAATTACACTCTTTTCTCCAACTGCATTTAGTATTCGTTCCTTCTATCTAATTTTCTTTGATCGTAAAAGCTTCTTCTTATTCCATCACTTTCATATATTTATAAACAACTAGCTGAACCCGCGCAATGTTTGCGCGTTTTTTTCAATTAATTTATAAAAGATTAAGGAGTGTGTACAAAAAAAGTTGATCTCAATAATTCACATTTAACTATACTAATGCATTTTTCAGGTATAGGAAAGGTTCGCGTGTTAGAATCTCGCTTGAGGGCACGCCTGTGTGTGCGTGTTGACAATTTATTATGCGAAGTCAGTCAGAAATCTGCCTTTTAAAAGTCATATTAGAGAGGAAATTAATGCTACACAGTAATTGATTGCGAACTTTTATTTTTTGATTTTCTTTGCTTCTTTTTATTCAAGTATATGGCCTTTCTTTTCTATATAACAATCAATGCAACCGTTTATTTTGATTATCAATGAAGAGAAAATAACCATGTAATGTGTTTAAAAAATAGCGTATGTCCCTATTCTCATATAATTTTAAATTTATGCGTGAGCCTATTTTCATGAATAAGCATTACAGATACATAATATAATGTTCTACTTAAAAAAAGCTAAGATTACAGCATTCAAACGATGAAATGAAGATTCAACTACTTTGATTAAATCGTTAGAAACGCTTCCCATACGCAATTAACAGAATAATTATCCGTAAATATTTATGTTGCTATGCATCATTAATTTCGATGCATAAACAACAGTGCGAAGCGAAAAACACTATTCTTCACCTAATCGAGGTTTAATTGGCCGTAATTGAATCGGAGGCAACAATGACGGTCGCCTTGGCAACGCCCGGAAAGAGTAAGAAATATCCGTAAAAATTCGAAAACAATCGCGTATTTCTGAAAATCTCGACCGTGTAACATGTAAGCATTGCAAGAATAAGATAGTATAGAGTTTTAGCTGTCGAGTAAAGCAAAAACGAAGAAAATCGGTCCATATTTACGTGCTTTAATGAATGAAGGAAAAAAACCTTGCACTCTGAAAAATCCAAAATCCCATGTAAACTTATGGGAACATATAATTGTCTCCTGGATTCGAACCCGAGACTTTGTGAAAATGAAAATAGTTTTCTAGGGACCTCCTAGCTTGTAGAAACAAAACGCAGTTTACCGCATATCTCTACGACGAACGGCTTTTGAGATAGAGGGACGGACGGACGGACGGACACTTCCAAAATTATATATAGGATATATCAACGTAAATATAAATTTAAGTTTTGTCAGAAATATCTTATTAAGCTAGAGATAGCTAAAAATAAAACAACTTCTATTAGGTTTTTTTACGAAACTACGTTTCGTAAATATTAATAAATTAAATATCTTCTTGAATAATCTGAAATTAAAATTTCCATATCGGGTTAAGACTTGGGGATTTTATTATTCCTACCGGATACGTCAATCACAAAGCTTGCGCAACGATCTTAAAAACTATCAAGGGGATAATTACCATAGGGTTTCCTCTAAAAGAAGTCCCTTTTATGGACGAATTTTAATTTTATTAATCCGTTATCTTATTCACACCACGAAGAATTGAAATCTTATGTGCTCAAAAGATTCCCATGCTATTAAAAATTTTAACTTGACGCGCATAACTGTTTATTTAGTATCAATTAAAATCCGCGTGGACGATTCCAGGAGGTTAGTTGGGCGGACAGAATGCATTTGATTATTCCGTTTTCTCGAAATAAAACTTTGCTAAATAAGAGGTATAAAATTTAGCGTTAAAATTCTCGAGCGAATAATTCAGTTAAGTGGTGAATGGCGAAGATTAATTGTAGACTGTTAAGCGACATACTAGATGCTACGATTCTGACGGAGAACATTTATTTCATAAGAATCTACCCAGTATATCTACATGATCTACATCTACATGATACCCTGCAAATCACCAGACTGGTGGGTGGCAGGGGGTGCAGCACACCAAGCCCTACCTAATAACGTCCCTCGTGGGAATCACTCTCCTGTTATGATCCCGTATGGTCCTTGGAAAAAACGAGCTCTGGTATCGCTCGGTCCTACAGTCGATCTCTCGTATTTTATTCTCGTGATCGTGCCTGCCCATGTACGTAGGTGCCTCTAATATTCCTGAGACCTCCTCTAAGAGAACTTCCGACCTAAATTTCTCCAGAAGCCTTAACCTAGCGCTAATTCAAATTATATCGCGCGGTAAGAGAGATCATTTGTATTCACGCCACGGCTGGGGTAGTTTCGATAGAAATGTAAATGGGTCTTTTAAAAATACATATATATTTTTTATTCATTTCCCGAATTCACCGTGGAGGACACAACAATCGACTTTAGTACAGTATAAAGTCTAAAAATCGATAAGTTTTTCCCGTTTATTTATGAATACAACCTAGCCACGAATCATCAAATAATGTTCATATGAAGTAAGGAAATAAAATATGAAAATATAGAATTTCCTCACCAAAACTTATTTTTCTTCTTGTGAAGTAATATATACAGGCAAGGGCTGACGGCAATTTAATTATCGTCGTCGGAGGTTGAGCTACTTGCAACTAGATTTTCTATAAGGGAAGAATTTTCTTGCGCTACTTTTTTTAAAATTACACTTAATTTCAGTCTTGTCACGTACTTAAACTTTTATGAAATAAAATATTAAATTTTACAAACAGAAAATGCCCCGTACGGTTCTAAATATGTCGGTTTACGGATAATTCTTGTTTTCGGACAGCCTTTTTCTACACTTCATACTGCACCGGAAAGAAAATAGCGTTCCCTCGCAAAAAAACCAACCCCAAAATTTCGTACCTCCTTGAAACGACGGCCATTACACACTGAAGTACGTCCGTATCTTCCGAAACGCTTTATCCATGTTATATCTTCCCTCCCCCTCTTTCGCTCGAATTCAACCAGTCCTAGCACACATTTATGTCCAGCGGCTCCGTTCGTGTTTTGGTCGACCTTAGGACCCCACCGCGTACATCCTCTTAACATTCATCCCCCCCCCCCCCCCTCACGCACCCTCCCCTCTTCCATCATCCTCCCTCTCCCCTTCGTAGACTCTTTCCCTCTCTCTCCCCACCTCTTTTTTCCCCACCTCTTTCTTCCCCTCTTCTCCCTCCTTCCCTCCCAGAATGACACCGCATAATAGCTTCTCTCAAGCGTTTGATGTGAAATATATTAGGTTTCGCCCTCTCCGGCGTGGTGAGGGTGGAAAACCTGTAGGGGTTGAGGGAGGGAGGAATCGCACTAGGGGTTGAAGGAGGGAAGAATCGCACGGAGGGGGATGTAAGCGAAGTGGGAAGGACGGGGGAGGGAGAGGAAGATTTGGAGGGGGCGAGAGAAAAAGGAGAGCGTGTGCGAAGAAGGGAAACAAGGCGAGGTAAAGAGAAAGGGAGAGGCAGGAGAAGAAATGGAAACAGGAATACACGATTTTGATGGCGTGAAGGATGAAGGAGGAAAATACTAGGGTATTTATTATTTACGCCTGTGTAAGATATTGTATTGCGTGCATTTTATTGTAGGAGAACATCAAACGCAAACATGTTAAATTGAAATTGCGAGGGAATATTTCTTCCTCATGAAGATTTTTTTTTAATTCTGATTTTTTTTGCGGGTAAATTTAGTTCAAGTGCATGAATGGTTTTCAAGTTTTACGATGTCTAAGGGTCTAAAAGTTCTGTAAAGTTGAAAAAGTAATTCATTCATCTGGAGATACGATGAAAAACTACTTGCATAAAGGGGTTCGAATATGTTGTTGAGGATGGTTTTTTTTATCATATAGTAATGCTTTGGATGAAATCTGGATGCGTAATAAATTTAAAGTATATTTTTAGTCCTGGATCAGAGTTTGAGTTACTTTTTTTGACAGTTTTCTAAGAGCCCTAAAGATATCTCGAGTTCCCATCCATTTTTTGTCGTCGACTTTTTCTCGAATTGTCGATTTATTATAAAATAGCTACAAATATTTTGACTAAAATTCATCCAATTATAGAATTTGATGTCATAAATAATACTACGTCCACCATATGCCTAAAATAATAACTAGTATATAGCATCCATTGATAGTAACAATAAGTATATTGTATCGAGTTTTGCGCCCAGCTATCTCCACTCCTCTGACGTCATGCAACAACGCAATTCGAAGTGTTTCGCTAAAACGAAAATCGTGCCAAACGGAAAACGCGTAAAGCGAAACCATTCAGAACGAGGTATAGGTGTATTGTAGGGTTCGGCAACCTTTTCTGCATGGCGAGCCACATTCTTAGTCGATACTACTTGAGGGAGCAGCATTGGAAGTCGTGAGATCCATCACTAGCGTTTATACTTCACCAAAAAGGTTTCGAGACCGTAATTTTGATAAAAAACGAAATTTTCTACGTTATATTTTACCGAGCACTTTTATCATTGTAGCGTGCGGATGTTAGAAAGTTCCCGTACCGTATGTCGCATCTTTTTTAACACTAATTAGAAAAGAAAGACTTTGCAATTTCCTCTAAAAAGATTTACTATTACAGGTAAATGACGTACTAGGCGAAACCGGTCGAATAAATCTTTTTTTAGTGGAAATTGCAACAAGTCTTTCGTTTCTACAACGGAATCTTTCCACAAGGAGCCTTCCCAAGTGGATTTTGTCAATAGCCTATTATTCGGCGACGAACGTAAAAAAGAGGACCAATTCTTCGGAAGAGGCGACGTGCAACAGACGCAATCGGTTTGCAAAAAGGGAATCGGAAGCGACACAAAATACTTCGGTGAGCGAGGTCTTCAGGAATCAAATTCGGAAGAGAGAAGTGCTTACGGAGATAATAACGGTCGTCCCGACGACAGCGAGAGAGAGAGATATGCAGTTGCGATTGTAACCCGACAGAGGGAGTAGAGGCACGAAATTGAAACCCAAACACGCTAATTCTTCCCGTTTCGCCACGTGGCCTCGGAGGGTCGTCCATTCGGGGTGGGGGAGAAGCAAATAAGAAAAGGGTGTGCTCTAGAGAGGGGTGAGAGAGAGAGAAAGAGAGGTAGGAGGGGGAACACGCCTGTCACCCATATCCCCATCCTCTGTTCCTCTCTTTTGGACCTTTTCATGTCGCGCTACTTGTTCCGTTTCCTTCCGATTTTCCGCTTTCTCTCCTATTATTGTATTTAGTTTTCCTGTTGGTGTCTCCTCTTCCCCTACCCCCTCTAGCGTTTTTCTCTGGTCCTGTTATTATCATTCTCACCTACCTCTCTCATCTCTCGCTTCATCCCTATAGTCTCCTTTCACCATCTTTCTCCCTCTCCCTTTTTCATTATTCTCTCCTTACTTCTCTCTTTTCCCCTTTCCTCCAGTCTCTCTCCCTCTCTTTTTCCCTCTATCCTCCTATGTTATCAGCATTCTTTCCTCTCCCTCCTCTCTCCTTCCCTCCTCTCTCTCCTTCACTCCTCTTTCCCCCCTCTTCCCTTCTCTATTCCTTCCTCTTCTCTCCTTTTCCCTTTTTTAGCCTCTCTCTCGCCCTCAATCTCTCTCTATCTTCCTATTATTAATTATTACTCCCTTCCTTCCTCTCCCCATTTTCTCTCCAGCTTTCTTCCTCATCGAATACTAGCTTTTCTTCATCTCATCCCTGTTCCTCACATTCGTCTCCATTTTCAGATCTTTTATAGTATCCCCTTTCTTTTAATTTTTCTCATATCTTTCTTTCCTTTTATCTCACCTCTTTTTATTCCTGTCCTTTTTTCCTGTTCTCATCCCCTTTATTTCCTTCGTTTCCTCGCTTCCTTTCTTCAATCCCTCCGTTTTTTATCCTTCCTGCAATTTCATTTTTTTCTCTTTTTTCCTCGTATTCCGTATCTCTATATTCATTTCCTCTAGTCCTTCATATTACCATTCCGCCAATCTCGAACTATATTTCCCACTCAGCTCTCCTCTTCAGTCCTCTCTCACTCAACCGTTCCTCAAAGAATGTCGCCTTTTGACGGGAAAATATTTAACGGAGACCACTTTTTTCCACGTAGGGATCGCAACGCTGCAACATAGTGCTTTTCTATCCTATATCTCGCTTCTGCGACCCATCTTCTTTAAAAAAAAAAGGATAATAAGACGGCAGTCACTTAAAACAGCTCTGTCACCTCCTCCTTTTCAATCTTAGCACTGCTTAAGTCCCCGAGCTCAAGACTTCCTTCCTCCCCCTTCGAAATGGGCGACGAAAGGGGCGCGTTTTGAGGAAAAACCGGGGCGAATTCTTGTCGCGTTTTCGAAGAAAGCTTGAAGTGGGGAGTTTTGAGAATAAGCTACCGCTCCTTGCCGCGAGATGACGCCGAGGGATAGAAAAGGTAGAAAAGAGAGGGGAGAGTGGGAAAAAAGGGAGTAGAGAGAGTTTGAAAGAGAGACGAGGGAAGTAGGAGGAGAGAGGGAAAAGGAGTGAAGCGAGGGAGGGAAGGAAGGTGGAAAAAAGGGAGAAAGAGGGAGGGGAAAAAGAATGGGGATAAAGAGGGGATTTAGTGGGGAAAGAGAGAGAAGAGTGGAGTGGGAGGAAAGATAGAGAGCTAGAAGAGAGAGAGAGAGAGGGAGGGAGGGAGGGAGAGAGAGTGGAAGAGAGGGGGAGAGAGAAAGAGATGGAGAGAGAGGAAGAGAGCGAGAAGAGAGGAAGAATGAGAATAGAGAAAGAGATGAGAGAGAGGAGAGAAGGTATGGAGGAAAGGAAGAGATGGAAGAGGGGAAGAGATGGAGAAACTTAGAGGAAGAGAGCGAGAGAGAGGAAGAGATATGAAGATAGGAAGAGAGAGAGTAAGAGCGAGAGGATGAGAGAGAGCGAGAGAGAAAGAGACGGAGAAGAGGAAGAGATGGAGAAGAGAGAGGAAGGTAGATAGGAAGAGATAGGTGAAGGGAGATGAAGTGAGAGAGGATGAGAGAGAGAAAGGGAGGAGTTAGGGCAAAGAGATTCCTCTTCTCTATGGAGGAAGAGTCCGGAGGCGGTTTGGAAGGCCCGCGTGAGGGTCATGAATATTATTGAAAAGAAGAGAGGGAGATGGGGTGAGAGAGAGAAGCTGGATGCTGCATTCTAGAGCATCTCCACGGTTGGGAAAGAGAAAACCGGACAATGGTGACTAGGGTACGGATGGAATGAGAACGTGCAAATCCAGAGACCCCTTCCTTTTAAAACTCCCTATTTCCCTTGCCCCCTCCCTCCTCCCCCCTTCTCCGTTGATAAATGGAAAGTAGAAAGGACCGTGAAGGGGATGGAGGGAGATTTTCGATTCGTAGACTACTACTCACAGAAGGTTCCTCTCTCTCTCTTTCTCTCTCCTCCCTTCAACAATGGCTCACGGAAGGTTATTAAGAGCGCTTTCGAAGGAGAGGTGGCGTTGGGTCCCTCCTTCCCTCCCAATCCTCCCACCTCTTCCCTTCCCCTCCCTCCGAAGCACCCTCCCATTTAATAATATCGAGTCAGGATAGCCTCCGAGAGAGGAAAATGAGGGATAGTCGCGGATATATATTAGTTCCCTTTCGTCCCCTCTTTTTTCCCATTCTCACGACACTTAAAACCTTCTAAATGGATTAGGAAAAGGGTAGACTTTTAATTACGGGAATTAGAGGAGTAAGAGGGCGCGGAGGGAATGGGAAATGGGAAAAAGGATCATCCGATTCTCCTCCGCACGACTCCCTTATTCCAGTGTCTCGTTAAAAAAAATCTGGACGAAAAAGTAAACAAGTTGGAAGGGATTTGATTGGATTGCCATTCTCTCTCTCTCTGTTTCTCATTCCGTTTCGTTCTGTCGCTCCTCTTGACGGGAATTAATGAATCCTGTTTGAAGGTTTGTTTTTTTATTACAAGGAGTTTTATCCTATATTCTCCTTCGCAATGGTGGCCCTTTCCAGAGGGAAACGGGGTAGAAAGATAGGTTGTCGTTACGTCGGAAGGAGAGACATTTTTAAAAATAGAGGGTAACTTTGCGGTGAGATTGATAAGGCAGAAAGAGAGCAAAAGAAGAAGAATTATTACTACAAGTTTACTTTCAACATCTTTATTCGATTTTAATTCGAAATAACTCGGAACTTTTTGTCCCGCGTTCGTCATTAATCAAAATAAGTATATAGTAATATAATACATATTTAGTTAGTGAATTATTGTCCTACTTGATATTACAGAATCCGGTGCTAGTTGCAGTTATTTCTGGCAGAAATTAATGTACCCCTACATCGCTGGTCAAATACCACCTAACATTGTCTTCCATTTAGTTTAAAAAAATAAGAACACGACATATATAACTATAGTGTGATAGTACTTAAACAGAATCTTATCCTGGTAATCGTGGAATACTGTTGCGCCGTCTGGGACCCTTTCGAGGAGGGCCTAACTAGAGAGCTCGAAATGGTTCAGCGTAGAGCGGCTAGATTTGTAAAAGGAGAATATCGGTATGATGCGAGTGTATCAGAGTTATTGAGAGATCTGAAATGGCAGACGTTGAAGAGTAGAAGAATTGAATACAAAAGGAAACTATTTGAAAAATTTGAAAGTTCCGAATTCGTTGAAGACGTACGCGGCATAGTCGTCGCCATCGGTGTTAGCGAACGTAATGTTAGATCACAGTGCAGGAGAAAATATCTCGAAATTACCGCTAGAACAGAGAAATACTACCGATCCTTTTTCCCAGACGCGATAAGACAATCCAACAGAGGAATTAGCTAGACTTTACTTGGTGTTGTGACACCCCCTGCCAAACGCTTCTAGCGGCTTGCAGGGTATTTATGTAAATGTAAATGTAAATGTTTGTGCGAATTCGTTAGTGAAAAACCTCGATGCGTGGGAAGAGTAACTTGGATCGCTTTTACGATAGTCGAAATCACAATAACGTGACCAATGGTATGGTAAATCAGGGCCGGGACGAGGGTGAGGCGAGCGGGGCTCTTGCTCCGGGCGCATCATTCTAGGGGGCGCCAAAATTGTGATTATATATATGTACTAGGGGACAAGCTCCTTTGCTCGCAGTCACTTCGTTCCTACCATGTATTGGATTTCCGCGGCCTTACATGGTTGCTGCGCTATCTTGTTATTAATGAAATGCGTAAGTGTATTAAACGGACATTAAATACAACGAAAAAGAAACCATATTTCAATTATTCAGGAATATTCTTTAAGGTTCAGTCCAATTCCTTCTGCTTTAACTATTACAGCTTCGCAAACTGAAGCAGACGCGAAAGTATAAATTATTATGTATCCTTGAATGCATCGATGCGTTCACAAAAACTCCCATTACAGAAATCGTTTAAGACATAAGCCCCGAACCTTACGTTCAGAATATGTCCATAAGCTACCATCTCCCTATGGATTAATTACGTCGCACTGTCTGTATCCTTAAATAATGCGCATAACTATAACTACGGCCCAATTTTATGGAAACTTTTTATTGCAATCTCATCAGTATTGCGTGAGAACAACGTAATATTCTTCGGTTTCATGAACCGTATAAAAAAACTCAAAACTGGGTCGTTAAAATGTCCATTTAAAACGACCCATATGTCCATCTCTGTGACTAATAACGCCATAAAAAATCATGGCAATCTTCGAATAGAGAATCGAAATCTTCGTGATATAATTGCTTGGCCAAGTCGCATCGAGGACCATGTCCACGCCCTCGTCTTTTCGGCAAAGGACGAACAAGCAATTCGCGGACATTACGAATTCCACCGCGGATGACCATGCCAGGGAAAGTTTTCTCGGAAAAGCTAATGTCGGAAGGAGGGAAGAACTAGAGAGAGAGAGAGAGAAAAGGCGGGATGGAGAGGGGGTAGGAATGGGCGGCGCGGGGTGGGCTCGGGGGGGAAAGATCGAGGGGCCCAATTACCGGAGGCCACCTGACGCTCTCTCCCTCCTCCCCACACAGGTAGCCCTCATCGTCGAGACCAATGAGGACGAGGTAGAGTACCCCACCCACAAACCCTTTCGCATCGCAGCTCATCTCTCTCTTTCTCTCTCGAAAAGCAATGGGCGGGTTCGAGTTATTTTTTTGGGAACGAGGGAAAATCCCAGGACATGCTGGAAATGACCGTTCTGTCCCGGATATTCGGATAAAGCTATGGTCTGTACGTGACACGTGATTATCAACCGTTCATAATGAAGAAGGATTTACATAAAGCCGCGTTAGCTGGTCATAGCCACTTGGTTGAATTTACAAGAAACAGCGTGAAGTACGAATAAATACGATTCAAACTTACAATAGGGATATTTTAAGAGGGCTTTAAGGTTGCAAATGTAACATTTTCTAACGTCCTATAGCAACAGATCATTTACAGGCTGCACAGAATATTATTTAGCGAGTTAGTTTCTTCTCCGGCAGTGGATGTTTATTCAAATAATGTATCAGTATAACTTTTTGAAAATTATAATAACAATAAATGGAAAAAATACCAAAAAAGGGCGAAATATCTCGTCAGAACTACTCCGAAAACGAAGTGTTTGTGAAGAGTTGGCTGGTTCTAGCCACTTAACAGAAAATTATAGCGGGTAAAGAGTACCTCTCTATTTATTAAAAAATCAGTACAACATACATTGTACAAACTTTCTCGTATACTAATGCGTCGTTTAGTTATCTTTAGAAAATGAAAATCGTATGAGCCAGTTTTTAGGAACGCCAATTTTTGTTAAAGTTGCCCAAGAATAAACTAGCCATATATTCATTTTTTGAGAAATATGAAATATGTAGTATTATTTAAGATATAAACTCAAGTAACTGTACGAAATTTGATTAAAATCCTTTGAGCCGTTTTTGAGAAAATCAAATTATTGTTAAAGTTGCCTAGAGTAAACTAGCCTTATATTCATTTTTGATAAATATGAACTATTTGGTATTATTGAAGACGTAAACTTAAGTAACTGTACGAAATTTGATCAAAATCGTTGGAGCCGTTTTTGAGAAAATCGAATTATTGCTAAAGTTGCCTAGAATAAACTAGCCTTATATTAATTTTTGAGAACTATGAGCTATTTGGTATTATTGAAGACGTAAACTTAAGTAAATGTACGAAATTTGATCAAAATCGTTATAGCCGTTTTTGAGAAAATCGAACTGTTGTTAAAAATGCGTAGAATAAACTTCCCTTAATTATTGAGCAATGTCAACCATTTCTTTATATACTCTGATCTGTATGATAAAATGCCTAAGTACGAGATTTCATTCATTTTCGCTCTACCGTTTAGGTTCTAGAGCCAATAACAGACAGACAGACGGCATTGCGAAAACCACTTTTCGGACTCAGCTACACCTAAAACGTATATTTCCGTCAAAATCTCGAGGTCGAATTTTTTCGCGATTACAATATTTTCTCAGTAGTATACCTCGTATATGAGAATGTAAAAAATTAGTAGTTTGTGGTCGAACGCTCAATATAGGCATGTCAGCTATGGAGTGATGTCATCGCTTGAATTAATGGTTTACTACTAATATCAGTGGTCTTATGGCTATCTATTTACCTAGATTATTTATTAGGTAGTGATCATTGCTCTATTCGTGCAATAGACATGGAAACTTGAGTTCGTCATGGATAATGCTAATACTTAAAAAGTATCTCGATCTGCCCATGCTCTTTCGTCAAATGTTATATATGCTGCAGTTGGCACTTTCCTTAATTTTTAGAATTATATTAAGTCACTCCTATTCGTAAATGAATTAATTACTTCAGAAGTAATCGTTCTAATAAGGGTAAATACTAAAACAATCCAAAGAATGCTAACGAATTTGAAAAGAAAAATAACCGAATATATCCTTTAAGGGGGAAGAAATTTATGAATTAAAGATTGTAATTGAGTTCTAAAAAGAAATTCGTGAAAATCAGCCCATTTTTTACCATTTGGCAATTTAGTGTTCCCAAAACACAAGAACACTCACCTCCCATGTTGCCGTACGCGAAATTCGACTCGGGTATTCCTCCGGAGAGGTCCGCATGACTCGGGTTCCCAGTCGCTCCGCTTCCTCCCGCCATCCCCGCTGCTCCGGCTCCGCCCCCGCCACCCCCACCCGCAGCCGCCTGCGCCGCCGCCGCGGCTTGAAGCAGGAACGATCCGTACTGGTGGTGAGCGTGGTGGGCGTGCGGGTGGTGCGGATGGTGGGCCGCGAAACGGGCTCCGCCTCCACCGTTGCCCCCGACGGACGCCCCACCTCCGCCCACCGATGTGCTTGGCCCTGCGCCGGCACCGGAGGTGGACGGGGATGGTCCGGCCGCTCCTCCGTGGGCCGCCTGCGGGTGGAGGTGGTGAGGGTGGTAACCAGCAGCGGCCATGCCCAAACCTAATGAAAAAGAAACAAGTGGCATTGACGAAATGTTTCAATACTTCTTCTTTCAACATTTGGTGTATGTTAGTTACAGGAACAATAAGTGAAATGGACAAAGACATTTAGCTGAATTAAAAACGGCGAAATTGTATTAAACTGTCGAATTTATAAAGATTTTCGGATGCAGAAATAAATTTATGTTATGAATGAAATTGAAAATGGTGGAGTTAACAATAAAATATTTAGTATTTGTATTGTTTTCTGGGTACTTAAGGGTAGTATTATTTTCATTGGCAAAGGTTCGTAACATTTAATCCAGAAATTTCTCAAGAGGGGGAGCGATCGCCCTCCTCTTGAATCCGCCATTGCCGACTCCCCTTCATTCTGTAAATTCCAGTCACTGTCAGAATTTTTCATTCCCTCGCATGAGGGACCCGATTTTCTGCGCAGAATCAATGAAATTAGCGCGAAATAGGTTTTAAAATGCTTCCAAAGGAGGGCGATGAGGAAAACCAGACTGGAGATCGACCTCTGTTGGATCCGCCACTGATCAAATGCTGATGTGTAATTAGGTTTTTAAAATTTAACATATTGAATCGATTTAAACTGACGTAACAAAAGTTTTGATGGATAATTAATTTCAAATGTCAACCAGGGCGCATACCTAGGCGCGTCGCTTAAAAAATAAAAAAGCAGGATAAAATTTGGACAAACTTGATTGCTTGCGTGTTTCATAAGAAAATTAGGTTTTTCTTTTCTAGTGTTCATCTCTCTATTCCTCTCTTTCTATAAGCGTTCATTCAAATGCTTTCTTTGATGGTTTTGATGTTTTTGTGGACGTCACAGAAAGTTTCCGTTTGCGAATATAGTTTCAGATTTATTTGAGAGAAATTGTCGGAAAATTGAACAACCTGGAATGATATAATGACCATCATTAGATTTATGGATAAGTTTTAAATTTGAAAGCAGGTTATGAACTACTCAATTATTTAGTTCATAGAAGTTTCACGTGAACTCTTTTTGTTTAGAGACAAGAGGAATAAATTTTAACCCTTCAACTGGACCGTTAAAAAGTAAATTCCATCCTCGGAAGCTATTTATTATTTTCATATTTTAGACAACCTGAGATGTCTCGTGACGATCTTAGTAAACCCATCTCCTTATTCTTGTCGTTGTAGGGTTTTTATTTTTATTATAAAGACGTAACATTGATCTGAATATTCATGCAGACAGAAAGAAATTTCGCCTGACGAGTTAACTCGACACCCCGTTCTACCGATGTGAACATTCACGTGTTGTTGTTTCTTAATTAAACAGATACTTACCGACTCCTGCGTGGTGGTGGTGGTGATAGTAGGAGGCGGCCGCGTAGTGCCACGGATCCGGCGGAGGCGGCGGATGGTGCGGAGGCGGCGGAGGAGGCGGCGGCGGCGCGGTGGACGTCGACGGCTGCTGCAGACATGCGAGGTAAGCGGGATCGACGAGGGGTCCGGAAGGAGATGCGGAGGAGGGGCCGGCGGCGGCGTGGGGGTGGTGGTGGGCGTGGTGGGGGTGGTAGAGGTCGAGAGATGGGGGCATGACCGAGGAGGCGGAGGTAGACGTGGAGGGTCCGGCGGCGGAAGGAGAATATCGGGAGTGAGGAGGCGGGAGGAGGTGGTGGGGGTGGTGGTGAGGGTGCGGGTGAGGATGCGGAGGCGGCGGAGGCGGAGGGGGTTGGTAATGGCTGTTCCAGAAAGAAGGTGGGAAGCTGCGAGCTGACATGGGGGATGTGGCGCCTGTAAAATTGTAAAGAATTTACGATATTAGTTATCGTCGTGCTCGGTGCAATTAAGGACACGATTTTAATGCGTGAATTAAGTAGAAAACTTGGCATTTGCATTTCACTGAGTCAATTGAAGTTGCAACATATTGAGTGCCAAGTAGCATCATATCTTTTGGAAGGATCATGCTGGTCATATTTAGCCGAAAACCTTTTACATATTATATTATTGCTATTTATTCTTCCTTTTAACCTGGGCCTAAATCGTTTTTAAAATGTTAAGTTATTTTAAATAGTTGCTTTAGGATTTTTTTGACAAAGTTTATCAGCGTGCTTTTTGTCTGCAAGTTGCCATGTTGTCTCTCCTTTGATCACCTTTCGGTGTGTGTGTGTACCATATATATTCACGTATGCCTAATTATTGTGTATAATGCTTTGGTTTAAATGAAATCCTTTAAATCTACGAATTTTAAGTCGAAATAATTTATAACGGGACATTTTTCACAAAGAAATTTTACTTCAACCTAAATATTTAGCACATTATAGGATTAATCATTTTAAACATACGTCAAAAGTTCTCCATTATTGTTATGGCGAAGCTATATACTTTTGATCCCAACGTCATCGTCATAGTAGACAGAGTAAATTGAACGGAAACCAAAATATCATCCCCATGCATCTTTATCGCAGGGTTAGATGGGTGAATAAGTACCAGATTAAATATGAAGGTGAAATGTTAATTAATTTTCCTCGTACATTCGTAGCTTCTGAGACCATCAAGATAAACAGTTTATAATTTCATGAATGATAATTTAAAAAATCGCTAAGTAAAAACAGACAACTTGCTTGGCAAAATGGATTTGTAATAACTAAAATATTTTGACAGCTATAATAATACCAATCAAGTTTATCATTATTTACACGATAGATTCCTATCAACCATTGTTAATACACTTGCGGATCACGATTGTTGCTAATATGTACATTATTAATGTACATATTAGCAACACTCATTGAATTATCAAATGTAAGGTCCTAGTAACTATCAGGCATTGCCCGGTGAAACTGGGATACCTATTTCAATTCCCGGTACCGGAATATTTTAAAAATACTGCCATTGGCTTGTACTTTTCTAGGCTAACAAGGCGTGATGTTTCGAATCCAACCATGCGTGCAGATAACCATTTCCCGTGTTTTAATCACTAACGTAAAGAATGTAATGAGGACTCGTACGCCACAGCTTATGGGAGTCTATAATAAGAGATAATAAAATGCTGTAAACTAGTTTGCGCACTCTAAATAATTCTGACGATTTTCGTCGAATCTTTTAAGTTTTTTCTCAATCGAGAGAAAGGCGCGTGTGCCGATTTTAACGTCTTTATTTTTTCCGGACGCATTAGCGATAAAACCGTTATCTCTAACGAAGTATCTCCGAGGACACCTTTAACCGAGGTGGTTAAACAAACACGGAAGAATCGAAACGGCGGTTTCTCTTCTTCTCCCATAAAATGCGCCACTTCTATAATTTTATCGCCACGTCCTTTGTGAAAAAACCGCCCCTCGTTACTCCGTACCATCGCGCATTCGAGTCTCCTCCCACAATGTATGCTTTCACTCTGCCACTCCCTCTCTGAGAGGCTCGTGAGGGTATGGCGGAGAGAGGGTGGGGGGGGGGAGGGTAGGAGAGAAGGGAGGGAGGGGAAGGGGCGTGAGTCGACGCGAAATTGAGCGCGTCCCTGACGATCGCTCTTGAGTTCGTCCGTCTGCATCAGATAGCGCACGGGTACCGCACGCGATATCTCCCTCCCCCTCTCGGCCTCTCTCTCCGTCTACCTTTCATCCCCCTCCCCCTCCGTCTTCCCTCCTTTCTCCCGTACTTCCTCTACCTCACCCTTTGAGTCCAGCCGACGCATCGATTTTTAGCGTGCGGGCCCCGTAGTTGAGGGAGAGGGGGCGAAGGGGGAGGAGACCGAACTGCAGTAACACGAGAGTGTATGGGTGGAGAGAGGGAGAGAGGATAGAGGGGGTAGGAGAAGAGGGAGAGTGGAGAGAATAGAGAGAGAGAGAGAGGGAGTAGGAGAGGGACTAGAAGCAGAGAGAGTAGGAGGGAATAGGAGAGGAAATAAGGTAGAATGAAAGGAGAAGTAGAAGGAGAGGGAGTAGATAGGTAGATAATTGTCTATATTTTTAGGGCGAAATTGAGACCATAAGGTCTCCTCTTCCAGTAGAGGAAATAAAGTAGAAGAGGAGAGGAAGTAGAGGGATCAGAAACAGAGGGAGTAGAAGGAGAGGGAGTAGAAGTAGGGGGATTGATTGATACAGGGGGAGAGGAAGGAGTAGAGTGGGTGGGTGTAGAGTAAGAGGATAGAATAGAGGGAGGGGAAAGAATGGAGGAAGAGGAAAGAATAGTAGTGGTGAGAGTAGAGTAAGAGGAGAGAATAGGGGGAGAGGAAAGAATAGAAAGAGGACATAATTGAGTGAGAGGAGAGAATAAAGGGAGAGAAGAGAATAGAGGGGGTGGGAGTAGAGGTGGTAGAAGGAGAGGAGGTAGAGGGAGTAGAAGGAGAGGAAATAGAGAGATTAGAAGTAGAGGGATTGACTGGTACAGGGGGAGAGGAATAGGATAGAATAGAGAGGCTGGGAATAGAGTAAGAGGATAGAATAGAGACAGTCAGACAGACAGACAAACGACTTTATTTAGGGCGAAATTGAGACTACATAGTCCCTTCTTACATTTAACCCTGAGGCTGGGAGTAGAGGATGTGGAGAAATTAGAGGTGGTGGTAGTAGAAGTAGAGGAGAGAACAGAGGGATGGGAGTAGAGGAAGAGGAGAAATTAGAGGTGGGGTAGTAGAAGTAGAGGAGAGAACAGAGGGATGGGAGTAGAGGTAGAGGAGAAATTAGAGGTGGTGGTAGTAGAAGTAGAGGAGAGAACAGAGTGATGGGAGTAGAGGAAGAGGAGAAATTAGAGGTGGTGGTAGTAGAAGTAGAGGAGAGAACAGAGGGATGGGAGTAGAGGTAGAGGAGAAATTAGAGGTGGTGGTAGTAGAAGTAGAGGAGAGAACAGAGGGATGGGAGTAGAGGTAGAGGAGAAATTAGAGGTGGTGGTAGCAGAAGTAGAGGAGAGAACAGAGGGATGGGAGTAGAGGTAGAGGAGAGAATAGAGGGATAATAATAATAATAATAAGCCATCTTTATTAGTTCGATATTTTAGACATCAATGTCCATTCTTCCATATAAACCTGACGAACACAAACATCCATGTACTAGGCGGGATTCGAACCGGAGACCTCAGTAACCGTCGTCAGATACGCTAACCATCCGTCTACCGAGGCCGGGATGGGAGTAGGGGAAAGAGAGAGGATAGAGGAATGGGAGTAAGAGGAAAAGGAGAGAATAGAGAGGCTGGGAGTAGAGGGAGAGGGGCGAATGGAGGTGGTGGGAGTAGAGGGCGGGGGCAAGATGAGGCGGTGAGACCCCGCCCGCTTATTGCTCAACCATTTCCATTTCCATTATCTTAAAAGAGTTGGCACGGGACGTAAATGTCGACGTTTCGTCTTTTTTGTTTTTCGCTTGCGAAACTAATTCCAAAGACGAATTTCCGAGTTCGTTCGATGGATTGAATCCAGTTAAGTAAATCGTTTATTGCGTTGCGAGCATTTAAAGGGGCGATCGAGCACTTTGGAGTCGGCAACGGCTTGGGAAGTTTTGCCGTATATTTTTTTTAAATCGTACTTCCTGGTTGTTTGATAAAAGTGAATGGATTGATCCATTTTTTAAATGTTTTTTTTTCTCAATTACGGCGACAGATTCAAAAGAGAATAATCGAACTCGTCTTACGGCTAAAAATCAAATTGATACAATATCAATATCAAAAGCAATGTAAAGGTTAGGAATACCATACGCGCATTTCGGCTACAAAGCAGCTGTCACCAGAGGAGTTTTACTTAGACAATTGACAAGGTTGTTATTGTGATATATTATTAGAATAATTTGATGCATATTTCAGCTAAACGGTAGCTGTGGTTAATCAATAATTGATTATGTTTGAGATTTTTTATCTTTGTAGTAAAGTCGATTCAAATTAAGAAACATATTTATAATAATTTACCATTGGTAAACAACCACTGATGAAAGCTGATTTTTCGGATAAATGAGCACCTGATTTTCTTAATCTGTTTTTTAAATCTAAGAATGGAGCATAATGACAGTTATTAAAGAAAATTGAATTTTTTCCCTTAAATTGTTGCCTCGTGCAATAACGGGTTCATACGAATCTGATAGCCATCATACATTAACGAAAAGCAGAAAAAACATTTCAGCTACAAAGCAGACTTACTCATCGGATCTCAAATTATTTTTTAAAAAGAAACAAAGTGCGTATTTGGCTTTCTCGATCGTTTCGAAAACATTTAAACTTCCCTCCTTCGCGAGACCTTCATTACAATTTTATCATTTAAATGAGAAAAGCGGCGCATTTTCGTATGAAGCGGTTCGTTTTTTCGAGATATATACAGAAAATAAAAAGATAGAGAGAGGTGGAAGAATATAAAGTGAACGAGTCGGTTTCGATTAAAAAAAACGAAATAAAAAATAAAGGCCAGCCTCCTCTTGAGGGATTTAACATACGCGGCTTTTAATTGGTGCAATTAGCGTGAAAGTTTTTAAAAGGCCTTTTTAAACAGTTTCAAAGACTTTTTTCCATTGCCGCGTTTAATTACCGTGTCAAACGGGCGGTTTCGTTGGGACGGGACGGAATAAAAGTAATAGGTTGGAAATTTATGCACTCGGCGACCTTCTTATTGCGCGAGGGGTTTTATTTCAGATCTCTTTTATTCCTCTTTGACGTTTTCTTTCGCGTTAAACAAGCAGACGTATACCGTTTCGTTCTTTTTTGCTTTTAGCTTCGCGATTCTCTTTTGTTTTCCTTCTCGAAATTAACGCGACGGCGAAAAAAAAATGTCGCTTAGGTATGAGCGCGGACAAGTCTCTCCGATGCGTCAGACGCCGATCTTTTCGCTTTTTCATTTTTAGCGCATAATTTCTCGGAATTCGAAATCGAATAAAAAATGTTCAGCATACGCAAAAAAATTTCGTTTTAAATTAAACGAATATCAGGGACGCAAATGAGTTTGTACGGGATACAAGTGTTCCAGTTGAGAGATAAACAACCGTAAATTGAGGAATATACGATGTATGTATTTTGATTTTTAAAAACTTAACCGTATAGGCATATCCTTGGTGGTATTCCAACTTAAAAAAAACAAGACAAAAATTTAATTTTACAACAATGCAGTTTATTTTTTAAAAACTCACGACCCGGGTTTCGCTGATTGGCATCATCATTATCAAGTGTTACTCTTCTAAAAAGTTAATTTTTGTCGTGTTTTTTATTTCAATTTAATTCGATGGTTAGAGAAATGTGCATAACAATCTTGGATTCGTACGGAATGCGAGTTGGGTGAGTACAACCCGATATAACGAGTTGGTTGACATTTTCCTTTTTTGTTCATCCACTCCGTCGTCTTTCTACTAAACAATGGACATGCGCTTTTAATATAATATATATGGTAAGCAACCTTGTTGAACGTGTATACTTGTACGCTTGCGGAATAATCAAGTTTTTTTTCCAACTATCTCTCATGCTTATTTCATACCATCGACCGTTTAAAATGCATATGGGCGTATGAATGCAATTAGTTGAATTATAATTATTAGCTTTGAAAAAAAAAAGCTAATCAAGGTGAACTCTTTAACGGGTGGGAAGTAATAGCGTTAGCGGGTGTTTTTAAATCCAAATGGTAACTTCATTGCCAAGCTAATTAAAATGAAAGCCGCGTATCCTTTTCCACGAGAAAGGCCTTTAAAGCAGTAAATGGTTTTAAATCGGTGGTAACTTTTCTAAGGCAACTACATGGAACGACGTGGATGGAAAAGCCTGCTATTTTAAGCCGGAAATGAATATTAAACGTATAAAATTTGCCGTCTAATTCGCTATTGCTATAAATAATTGCAGTAACTAGCTAAAAGATATCGGATATAGAATATATCCTTATCCTCCAATAGACTTGGTAAGACGTCCAATTTACTAGCTTAAATATTCGGTAAATACACACATTTCAAGAGAGTAAACAACAATAAGGTAGCCACCTCAACATTAATATAAAGATAGTTTAATTTAGATTTTATTAGTTACTCTACCGCTGAATTATTTTGCATTATAGACAAACTCAGGAACACTATACTAATCTGTTCACTCCAAAAATGTGGACAGTCAGACGGATGAGAATTTTTGAAATTCAAAGTATAGCTGCTCATTATATTATAGAAACACAGCGAAATATATTAACCTGGAAGTTGAGCATCTTACTCAAACCAAATTCGTTAAGCGAGTCATACACAAAATAATATTCTCGAATATTCATTCGTTAACCAAATATTTTATTTGGGGAAAAATCTATATTCTTCAATAACATTTATGCCACATCTACGACTCGCGAGACACATCCGGCCAGACATGAGTTCGAAAATTAAAGAGCAAAATGAAAATAAGATATTATAAAAACTATGTATTTCGTCTTAATACCTCAATATACGAAGTAGATGCGGTCCTAAAACTTTACGTATACTGAAACTTGGTATATCGAATAACATTAATACAATAGGATGCGTTACCAACCTTATTGACTTAAAATATTATAACATAAATCTTTTAATAATTACTAATCACATTTATAAAAGATCGTATTTTAAAATACCAGTACATATTATATTATTTATTGTACATGCATTGTAATCACGATAGCTTACACTAATGGAAATAAAAAGTACGTAAAATTTCACTTACAACACTGCTTTTGTGCTAACGAGATAACTTTCCGTGATTTTGTGACTGCTGTAACAACATCTGCACATGGTTTCAGTAGCTTTGGTTTTTTGAGGTAAAATAAACACCGGTCATTTTTTTTGCAAATTAAACACTTTGTCGTGGCGAAAAACAACACAAAAGCAGATTTCTCAACGAAGATGACGTTACGAAGATAACTTGAAAAGTTGATACCTATAGAACGCTTGACGAAACGAACAAAACTGGAGAAAAGGAAGTGTACTGCGTTGCATTGAATCTGATATGCCCTGCATAACTGAGATTATGTGTTCACTCGTTCTGAGCCAGAAGTCGATTCAATCATATACTAACATTGTAGGCTCGAGTGTCTTAAATACTAACTTCGTTATAGCGAAACTTCTTATATCGAGTATTCGTATATCGAGGTACATATTACTGTATAAGAGAAAACGAATCAGGTAATATTAACCTCCCACTTGATACGGAGATTATCCCCACGTTTAACGACGAAAAACGAATGAATAATAATAATTATTATTTATTTGTTGAGACATACAAATAGAGAACTTCCTCTAAGTTTTGATTTCATACCCGTCATCCGTGCGCGTTTTGCGTATCCTTGATCTTATGCAATCCCCTCAACAAATTTTTTTCAATACCTATGTGTGTGTACTTGTTTACTACCCAAAGGAAGTCACTTTAAAAGTCGAGCAAAAACCAATAATAGCGATGAAAATAGCGCGTTTAAGGGAAGTCCTTGTACCTATCAGGTGGTCGCGTGCGTAAGAAACTCCAGGTAATACCAAATAAGCGTCGGAAGGTCAAAACAGTTGACCAATAGGTTCATTGACAATTCGCTCTCGTTTCGCCAAACACGCGTCCTATTCTGGTCGGTGACGTCAGGAATTCGCCGTACGTATCCGTGCGGAAAAAGGAAAAAGAGAGGGGGAAAAAATCTCTTTTCCTCCAAACCCCATAACCCCACTAGTAGTTGCGCAACCGATATTTCCATTTCATTTTTTTCGATATTTTTATCTCGCCGCCGGTTGAACTTAAAGGGGGGAATAACACTCGGGCGCGTCTTCGGTCGGTTGGTTGCGTCGTGATATTCGCCTCTTCCTCTCTCCCTCTCTCTCGCGAAGAATCCTTTCGCAATCTTTCGATTGCGTCTGGTTTTTTATTCTCTCCCGCTTTTCAATTATCCTCGAAGACGAAGGGAACAGGGGTAAAAAGAGGGAGGTGGCATGGACAATCACTTCCTACTTCTCCGAATCGCTCCCTCTTCCCTACCTCCCCCGCCATCCCCACATCCCTTTTCCAATAGGAGGGGAAAGGAGAGTAACAAAGGAGAAGTAGAGGAGGAGGAGGTGGAGGGTGGAGGGAGAATGCGAAGATAGGACGGGGGGATGGAAAAAGGAGGAAAACACGTTCTCATTTGCGGCCGGCCTTTGGAAATACGTGAGGAGACTGACAAAAACTCCCTCATCTGAGGGGTCGTTTCCTTTATTTTTCCTTTCCGATTCCCATCACGGATTTTAAGTCTTCGCCTAACGTAGAATCTCGGGACTATTTTTCGCGTTGCCGACCTTAATCGGGGTAGATCGTGCGAGGGAGGTGGTGATTTTTTTTCACCCTAAAAACCTATCCGACCCGGTTGTTCGATCGGAGTTTTTAAAGAAATGGAGCGGTTTTCCGTTTTTTTTAAAAAAAAAAAGGTGGATTAAGTCGACAGTGGGATTCGATCGTTACGCCTGTTTGGATAAGGTTTTTTTTTTGCAAAAGGAGATTTGGAGAGGTTCGAGGTAGAGATGAGAAGGAAGTGATGGTTTTGGGAATGGTTTTTCTTCACTCATGGGTTGTAATTGAAGGAGGCTTGTTTTCGTCGATGTCTTTCCGATTCTATTCAATAGACGGTAAAATGTATTGAAAAAGAAGGTAGCGTAAAAAAGGTTTTTGCCTACAAAACATCCGTAATCGGTGGAGATTATCAGAAATCGTCATCCAATAAAGTGTGAAGTAGCCCTGTTATAAAACAAGCTTTGCGTTCACACTTATTAAGAATACAGGAAATCATCATTCACGTTGAAACAGATTAATTCTACCTTTCGCAGGTAAAACTTCAGTTGGAGTCGAGATAATGATTTATTATTCAACTTCAAGGAATCCGTCATATTTTGATTTCTTTAAACTCGTGTCTTATGTGAAACTAGCTTTTTACAGAGACTCCTCAAAACAACTTTGAATGACGCAATGGAATCTTCCGCGTAGCTATCAAGTTTCTTTGCGTTTATTTTTGACGTTTTTCTGTCGATATCACTGTTTATGCAAGGCTTATATAGCTGGAAAAGTAACGCCATATAACACTATTTATAGACTATGACGCATGAGAAAGAAATGAAAATTTCAGATAATTTTCACATTACATGTCTGCCCACCATTCAACCATTTTAAGACTAGTCGTGTTTTAGAAATCGTATTAGTGGAATCAGGCAATGGTTTGAACGAATAAGTGGTATGTATAACTTTTATGCCCATAATACGACAAGCTGAAACATTTCCGCATCAGATCTAAATACAAGGTAGCCGTCGTAAAAGGCAACTCGCCGATCGTTGATTTTGTCATAGAATCACATTCAACGATTCGAGAATGTTTTTTTAGGTGAATTAAATGTCTTGGTAAACAGCTTTATGTCAATTCACGTTATCTAAATAGTTTTTGTTCGTAAATTAACTGATACAAAAGAACTCTTGAATCGAATAGAGCAATGGGATGCTTTCTTACTAGCTGTGATGAAAAAGAGTCTGTTTTCCATTTCTTTATTTATCCGTTAAATTTCATTGTATGCAAATTTTACACATTCCGTTATTGTTTCGCTGTTTTAATTCTAGGTGAATCCATATCGCACGTCGCTTAGAGATAATACGCAATTAATATGTTGCTGTTCCGATAAGAGAACCTCCCATTCCTCGCGCTGGTAGATTAGCTACCATCTTTTTAATCCCGCTTTGATCTTGCAAGATCATCTCTCCGATGACATCAACATTGAAACGGTGGAGGTCGATTGCTGATTCCGCTAAGTGTCGCTCCCTTCTCTTTGTATCGCTCCTATTTCTATCGATTTTCCTTGAATCCCTCTAGACCAGTGGTCTTCAAGGTGGGCAATAGCGCCCACCAGTGGGCGTTTTTGGATTTTTGGTGGGCGTTAAAGAACTTACCAAATGCTATTCTAATTTTTACACTGAAAAATAAAATTCTATAAAAAAGCTTAATGATACGCGCACATATTCTGTACAACTATTTTATGTACAAGTATTACAGTTCGTTTGTCGTTAAATATAGTATCATATCATACTATACTAGCGATAATGTATCCATGCTACGGTAAAATCGAAAGGCCCATGAGGGTGGTCGGAGTCTCTCGCAGAAGCAGCGAAGCGTTTAAGTTTAATTTTATCAAATATATAAAATCATAAATTTTTAAACACTGTTATTACCACTGAGGCCGTATTCGGTAAACTCATCTAACGACAATCCCACTAGTATTAGGGTTACCTTACCTCCGTAAATCGCTTTGCTACTGGGGGCGCAAAATTATTCTTTGCCCCGGGCGCCAGAAACCCTCACTACGCCACTGGGTGGGCGGTGAACTTATTTCAAAGGACAACATATGGTAAAAGTGGGCGGTGACTCAAAAATGGTTGAAGACCATTGCTCTAGACGATATGTGGAAAACATAGTTCGGAACAGACTATTTGTTCACGGGTGATTAAGTTTTAATTTTATATTACACTCATCGAGGGAGATCGATTCATATTCGATTGGTGCGCCTTTAGGTTCAGGAAGGCAATTTGGTGTCGAGTTGAAAAAAGAGAGAATCATTCTTCTAGTCCGTAAGAGTTATCTTTTTACTTCGTTCTTATTTCTTCAATATTCGACCAAAATGACAAATTGCAGCGATTTACTCGATAGAAATAGTTTAAAGAATTCGATAATTGAAATATGTATAGTAATCTTTAAATAAATAGCGTGTTTTATTTTTATCAGGGATAATATAGGAAGTAATACAGTTATTCAATTAGCTATTGAATAATCAAATAATGTAAATCAGTAGTTTTAACAGAATTTATTTTTTTTTAAATGTTAGATAGCATCGGTTTATCACGTAATTTTTACACCTAAATGTGGCCGATGCCTCTTTTAACATTAAAAACAATACAAAAAAATAATTTTGGTGGAAATATCTTCATTAAGATTTTTCGAGTTAGCCAGTTTTGGAGTGTATTTAGCTATTCATTTCTTCCTGCGACGGACGGTTGAAATGTGTAAACGTTTTAATCGATTCTTTTCTGGTTACAAGGTTTAAAGAGTTGATCTGTTGGATTTTATCCACGAGGCAAAAACGACGAGTTCTACAAATTTATTTAAAAAAAATAGTAAGCCATAATAAACGCTCATACATTTTTTGAAGAAAATATCTGAGCCATTTCAAACGCGAAGCGTGGAATGAGCGGCGCTCATTTTCATCCAGCACCCGAGCATTTCCAAACGAATCGTCCTTATTAAAAAAATAAATAAAAGTTCCTGGATAACGAATAGATTACGGCAAACGTGCCGATAAAAACGTCGACACCCTTTAACCCCCGTCATTTGTCATTCCTCTCGCAATTGAGATAAAGGGAGTGAGTGAGAGGGAGAAAACGAGTCGCGACGCTTCAAATCCAATTTAACTGCAAGATTATGCCTAAGTTTCCGTATCTCTCAGACCCGTTAAAAGAAAAAAAAGGAGAACGAGTCCCCTTTTTTTTCAGAGGCCGCAATTAGATGTTTAGCGTCCTCCCATCTACCGGAGGAGAGAGGAAATAAAAAAAAACGAAAGAGTCGACGAGTCGAAAAACGGTTGACATCTCCCTTCTCGCAATAAACATCTCTTACGCGACGACTCCCTACTTCCAAACAAGGAAAGGCGACACCCGACTTCCCCGAGCACACTGATTCACTCCCGCGGCTGAGGGGGAGAAGAGGAGAAAGACGGGGGCTTTTATTTTATTTTAAAACCGATGGGAGCACCCCGAAAAACGTATCGATTGAGCGATTAATTGGTGCCGAAATCTCCTAGTATATCGACTGTTCTTTCTTTTATTTTTAAATCGTTCCGATTTAGCTCCCCCAATACTACTACTCCCTCCTATCTCTCGTACGCGAGGTGAATAGATAATAAAGCGAGATGGGGTATAAGGGGGAAGGGGGGGTGAGATTTCCATGTCGTTTGGGTTACTTTCCCTTTCTCCCTATCTCTCTCTCTCCGTACACGGTAAATTGGCTCCTTGGTGTCGCCGCTTCCTAACTGGTCGAGGTCGGATTCTTTCCTCACGCTGTCGATTCAGGTTCCGGGAAGATGCGAGGCAAATGAGGGGGCGGGTTGGTTTTTTTAAGAAGGCAGAGAAAGAGATAAAGAGAGGGGTGAACAGAAGATTTGGAACGAAGCGATTGTATGAGAAGGATTGAAGGAGTTAAAAGCTGAATTGATTTAAGCTTAAATATATGCGTATCTCGGTGTTTATCTATTGCACACGTCTTAGCATGCCTACCCATTAACATTTATACATTCTCCCAACATCCAGCATGCTATCAGAATGACTCTACGCTTAAAGGCGCGTTTATTTTTAAGTCATAGTTAATTATTATTAAACATTAATATATTTATAAATCTTCGTGATTGATAACTAATTTTCATTCGCGAGGGTTCTCGAGCTGCTAATAAATTATCAGTTATTTAACGGCACAAAATCAAACATGAAAATTTTACTTTTTATTATAATAAAATAAGAAAACACGCAATAATATGACGCTTGTATAAAATTTCGAAATAAAGAAAATGGCAGTCAAATTAAATACAGAACAAAGCAAAAGTTAAGAAAATATAAGAAAACAGAAAAACTGTACTTTTCCAATATCCATTTAAGGTCTTCCACAAAATATTTATGGTTTTTAGAGAAATGATTTTTTTTCAATTTTATTTTATCCATATGAAGAGCTCGATAATTATTTCTTGAAATAAATATGCCCAAAATTTTCATAAGCGAGTTAATATTAACGCCTTTTTATTTTTACTTTAAACTGTCACATGTACAAAAAATAAATTGAGAACGATATTACAATTTCACGAATTATACAACAATTTTTTTCAGAACCGTACAGAGACACCGCGGATTTTCCCCAAAGCTTCCAATCGTGACCTACAAAAATTCCACAAATCTTCGCGCTGTTATTGTATTTTTCAATTGCGGGGTATCTTATCTTCACAGTAAACACTGGCCAGTAACAATTTCCCTCCATCGAAATATAACTTTATCTGGCTCCGATAACATCTCGAGAGCGGCCGTGTTATTCAGTGCGAACTATTTCTTTTTCCCTACCTCCTTATCAATTTTTCTTATCTGATAGACATAGTTGGCAAATTGGACATAAGTCTTTTATCGCACCCGTCAATAATCAATCGACAACCTGGGGATTTTATAAGAAGCTATTCCTTAATTATCTAATCTGTGAAGAGGACAGACAAATGTAATTAAAAATTACGTTATCGCAATCGAAAAGTCATCTGGTATCCTACCATTGCGATTCAAATGTGAAGCGGCTTGTTAAGTTTATTGTAATTTAATTTTCCCCTCGTGTACTTAATTTCCGTGACGTTTCCATATTATATAAATGTAATTCCGACGAGAGGAACGCTCCTAATTGTTCGCGTCGATAAAAATCGACACACTCTGCTCACGGCTAAATTGTACTTTGAACCTATTAACTCGCATTTGGAAAATTTAATCGGAAATTAAACTCTAAATATCTTTGATTATATCGTAGACAATTTGACAGCTCGGATTTCTTGAGGTTGGAAGTAAAATCAACAAAGAGGGAGCGCTTAAATAACCTCTTTCGGTAATTAGAAAAGAAACATAGTATTACGTCGAATTTAGGTTAAATAAGGCAGTTATATGAACTAACCAGCCGATCGATTCTTGAGTTAATCTTACATTAAGGTAGTTTAATCATTTCTTACAAAAAGTTTCATTTAGTTTATGAAATAATTTAAAAAATTATAGTCTTGAATGCTTAAAATACTGAGAAAAAATCTATCTTCCAAATTGTTAGGGAAACACTAAGAATTACGGAAAAGTTACGCGATAATTAACTTTCAAATTACGTTATGACTTGAGGAAATTATAATTACATTCATTTGAAAATGTACATACTAAGATGTAGAAATTTAAGGATACGTGAATAGAAGATATTAGGAAAGAAAACAGAATTAGCGAATTTATTTGAACATAGAGAATGCTAGAGACGCATAAAATCAGGTAATAAAATATGTCGAAGATATTTTGTGGAAGAACGAAAATATTTTTGAATTGAAATTACGTAAACACTTAATCAGCTCAAAGTTAATCCTTTGTTGATTAAGAGGCGGATTTTAAACAGATTTAATGGCCTTATAAAACCAGCGAGATGGTTTGCTCGGAAGAATTTACGCGACTCCACTAGCGAGAGTCATCGGCGACAAGGCATTTAGCCGACGGAAGGGATTTATTTTCTACTCAGGCGATCGATAAAAACAGATAAAGAAGAAGATAGGGACTTTTTTTTCGTTTAAATTCGCCGGTATTACATTTCCTGGAACGGAGGTATCAGAGCAGCAGCGAAGAACGGAAAGGAGTGAGCAGTGTTATATAAAAAAGAAGAGGATATTTCTAAACCTGGAGTTCAACTGAACTCGTAAACTGGGATAGAGAGAAAGGGAGAAAAAGAAGGCACCTGGCTGATCACCTCATCCTACCTTAATATCGTAGAGACTTTCCATACGTCCACGGGGAAACCGGTTGTCACCTGTTCGGTTAAGCGCAGGTGAATAAGCGACAGAAAAAAAGACGAGATACTGACGCATAGGTACATTAAACGTTTCGTGTAACATTTTTTAAAAAGATACTTGAAGAGCAATATTTTTACGTGTATTAAATATAAAAGGTTTTTTTTACGCCTTTATTGCCGTGTTTTAACGCATAGTTTGCCCGACGATATTTTTGATCTCGACAAATTTTGAAGCCGTAAAATGAGCGAGATTTATGTATCCTCTTATTTTTACGCCGTATTTTCTCGAATAAATATATATATTTCGCAGATGTAATCGAAGTTCGCCTAGATGAATGGCTACTTACCTCGGATTATGCACTAATGCCGCATTCCCAGGAAAAAGATTCTATAATCTGCGAATCGCAATTTATTTCGGCATTCTTCGTCCCTTTTGGAATATCATAACCATCGGAGAATTATCAGTTTTTCCCGGAAAAATGTAGTTCTATCCTGAACGTCTCGTGTGGGTAGGGAGAGAGGGGCCAAACCTTCTCCTCCCTTTAAGGAAGAGAAGACTTTTCTTTTCCCAAACCCCTTCAATAACGTATCTTCCTCCTCTCTCTGTCTTCCGTACATCACTTTCAGTCTCCAATCGTCCACTCTCTCCTTTTTCTCTCTCTCTCTTCCATCTACAAACCCCTCCCAACCTCGTCCCAATTCCCTTTCGCTCGACCCCCCCCCCCCCCCTCCCCACACACTCCGCAAGTTTTCACGACCCTCGCTTTCAATCTCCCGCTGAAGGATATTGCCTTTTGTTGTTGTCCCCATCCAAGGAGCCACCCAATCTCCCCCTTCCCTCCCTCCCTCCCCCCTCTCTCCCTCCCCCTCTCTCCCCTTTAACCGCCCCATTCGGGGAGCTGACACCGAAGAGGAAGGAAGGAAAAAAAATTGGAAGAGTTCGGGGGACCCTCCCACGAATCTCTCTTTTTCTCTAAGAGGAGTTTTCTTTTTTTCCCTCTCCTTTATGGAAACCTCTACTAGAAGGGTGTATCTCTCTCGCTCATACTCCGTTTTATTTCCCCGAAGAATATTTCTAAACATATTTTTTTTCGGGACCGAATATATGGATTTGCATATCTATATGTTCCGATCTAAGTTCGAAGTTTGATATCACGGAAGACTAATAATAACTATAATCATTCGTGTCTCGACGTTACCAGTTTTCTTATTTCCTAGGTAGTATTGGAACTGATTGTTATTATGGAGGAGAATGTGTCGCGATGGAAGTTTTCGTCTTAAAAAAGGAGAATTTATGATGGGTGTTCACCTGAGTATTTATACGTAGGCTGAAAGGCGCCTTGTTAGTTCGGTAATTATAATTTCGACGTTTTTATTTAGCACCGTTTTCCACAAGAAATATGTATGATTTGTGTTGATTTTTCTCGTATTTCGTCGACTATTTCAGTGCTTAACCGCTCTCTTCATACATACGTTTAACGTGTTTTTGATATTAAAGAAAGAGATATCGAGCTCAACAGCTGAAATCGAATCGAAGATTTTTATTTTCTCATATACGAAGTATATTTAGCAAGTACCTACATATTGTAAGCGCGAAAAAAATTCGATCTCGAGATTTTGATGGAAATATACGTTTTAGGTGTACCTGGGTCCGAAAAAGTGGTTTTCGCCATGGTCTGTCTGTCGGTCTGTTCGCGGCTCTAGAGCCAAACGGTAGAGCAAAAATGAATGAAATCTCGTACTTCGGCATTTTATCATACAGAATAGAAGCTGTGAAAAAATGGTTGAAATTTCACGTAAATTAAGGGCAGTTTATTCTAGGCAATTTTAACAACAATCTGATTTGTTCAGAAACGGCTTCAACGATTTTGATCAAATTTCGTACAGTTACTTGAATTTACGTCTTCAATAATACTTCATAGTTTATATTTCTCAAAAAATTAATATGACTGGTTTATTTTTGGCAACTTTATCAACAATTTGATTTTCTCGAAAACGGATGCAATGATTTTGATCAAATTTCTTACAGTTACTTGAGTTTACGTCTGAAATAATACTACATAGTTCATATTTATCAAAAAATGAATATAAGGCTAGTTTATTCTTGGGCAACTTTAACAACAATGGGATTTTCTTAAACACGGCTCATACGTTTTCTTCAAATTTCGTATAGTTATTTAAGTTGATGTTTATAACGATTCTACATAGTTCATTTTTTCAAAAGATAACTAACGACGCATTAGTATATGAGAAAAATTGTACAATGTATACTGTACCAATTTTTTATTGGGTTTACAATCTGTGAATCCTCATTTTGCAGCCGAAATGAGCATCTGGGTTATCCAAACTTTTAGCAGCTGCCAGATGAACGTACATTTTCAACGTTTTTAGCTATATTTTGATTTAATGCAGTAACTTCCGACGTAAACTTTTATCTGTCCCACTGGAGCACTCGCGACTTCCAATCCCTAAGAATTGGCAACTACAAACTCGATGCAGAAGAGCTTGCCAACCCCTGCCCAAGAGAATTCCGACGCTTAACTCCATTTAAACTCAGCGAAATATCACAAACACTTTAAATAAATAAGCGTATTTTTTTATCATCGTCAGTTTTACGTCACTATATTTTTTAAAGTGATAGCATCAAAGCGGCACGCGAAAAAGAACAAACATAGGAGGTCGACGGACTGATAACAAACGCGTGCCTTTTCAACATCTCGTCGAGACGAACGCGCCCGCCATTTTTACCTATTTTTTTTATAAAAAAGAGTACGGAATACCGTTACCTGGAACGAGACAATCGTTTCCGTCCTTAACCAAAAAACCCAAATCGACCCGACAATCATTCTGCCGCCGTCCGCGGTCAAATTTGACAAATGCCCGCTCTTAAAAGCGTTTGCGTCACGACAAATCCTTCTCAACCCCTTTTAGGAGCTCTAAGATTACCCGGATGCGAAGAGTTTGAGAAACATCCCTACGAGGAGAGAGGGGAAGAGAAAGGGAAGGGAGAGGGAGAGAGAGAGGGAGTAGAGGAAATGGAAAGAATACGTTTCTTCAAGAGCGGCTAAACCGCGACGAAAATGCCTTTGACCTCACCGGCCCTTAGCGGCACGACTTGGACAACGCGACTGAAGTCTCCACCGATAAAGCCGCCACAAAGGATCGGGGCGGGCATTATTTTTTTTTGCAGATGCGGAGAGAAAGAGGGAGAGGGAGAGAGAGAGTGAGGGAAAGGAGGAGAGGGAAGTTAAGGAAGAAGCGGCAACGTCAAACGGACCGCATAGTGGACATGAGCAGCAGATACTCCAACTCCTACTCCTCCTTCGATACTCTCCGACTCTCTCTCTCTATCTGCAAAACTCCCTCTCTTTTTGTACCCCGCTAACCCGTCTCGCTCCTACCCTCTCCCTTCTCATCCTCCTCTTTCCCCCCCTCTCTCTCCCTCTCTGACTCGCTGCCAGTCCCTGTCTTTTTCTTGCGGGAAAGAAAACTGCTCTTCCAAAGTTGCCACACGACTAAATGATGGACTGTCTCTGTCTCTGGGTTCTCGAGCAGGTGGGATGGATCGATTGGTGAACGCGGTTTTTACCCGGTCGAGTCTTGAGGTGGAGAGGGAAGGAGAAAGAAAGGAGGGAGGGAGGGAATGGGGAAGGGAGAGTGGGAGAGGAAAAGGGGAGGAACGGGAAGATGATAAAGAAGAGAAGAAAGAGGAGAGAGGAAGAATAAATAAGGGAGAGAAGATAGGAAGGAGAGAGCAGAGAAAGAGGGAGGAAGAGAGAGGGAGGAGGGAGAGGAGTGAGGGAGGATGTAGAGAGGAGAGAGGGAGGAGGGAGAGGAGAGAGGATGGAGAGGGAAAGGAGAGAGGATGGAGAGGGAGAGGAGAGAGGGAGGCTGTAGAGAGGAGAGGGAGGAGTGAGATGAGAGGGAGAGAGAGGAGGGAGATAGGGAGAGGGAGAGATGAGGGAGAGAAGAGAGAGGAGGGAGAGGAGAAGGAGAGAGAGGAGTGAGGGAAAGAGAGAAGAGAAAGATGAGAGGTGAGGAAGGAGGAAGAGGAGGAATAAGGGAGAGGAGATAAAGAGATAGAAAAGAGAAGGGGTAAGGAGGGAAAGAAGAGAGGAGGAAGAGAAGAGTGAAGGGAGCTAAGAAGGAGAGCTGGAAAAGGATTAGACGAAGGGAAAAGGGGAAGGTATGAAAGAGAAATGAGAGATTCTACAGAAACAGGGAAGTAAGAAGGGAAATAGAGGCGTGGAAAATGCAGAAAGGAAAGGAGGGAGGGAATAAATATGCGTGGAAAAGTGGACGAGAGAAAGGAAAGAGAAACGGGACAAAAGAAGGATGTTCGGTATAAAATTCGGGGAAAGAGAATAAGAGAAATTTTGCGAAGAAAGAGCGCGTGGGTAGAGAGAGAGAGACGGAGAAATAGTCGACTTGTTTCAAAAAGCGTATCTAAAGACGGGACTTTCCCTTTTATATATTACGAGCGAGGGTTTGGGTAAAAGGGAGTCGAAGGGGGAACGGGTCCTGACAAGAGACCCGGGGCCATGCGCATCTTTCCCGTCACTCGTCTCCATTATTCTCGGGACCGGACACTTTTCTCTCTTCGCCGCGTGCACCCTCGCTTTTTTTTGAGTTTTTTTCCCCGCTAACTTCGTACACGGTTTCCTCATTCCAAATTCAAACTCGTCTCCGAAAGAAAAAAAAATATCCGCCCACTTCAATGAGTGACATCTCTATATGTATTCCGATTGGTCCCGGCACCTCGCGTACACGAAGAGAATTTGGATACCGTTTCAGTCGTATCGCCACGCCCACCGTTGGTTCGGGTTCGTTCCGTTTCGGTCTTGAGGGAGGAAATTTTCCAGCCGGTCGCCGAATTCGAATGAGTTGTTTTTTCGGAGAATTCGGTGGGTTTTTGCTAAAGCGTAACCAGATAAACGCCCATATAAAACAATTTAATTCAGTCCTTGTTTAGAAATAGTAATTGATAGTTATAATTAAACTTTTAAGGTAGCGCTTTGGAATACTGAGGATGGCATATGAGCGTGCAAACAGAAATTCAACAAATCACAACGCAAGAAAAATAAAAAGCTCTAAAATTTCTAACAAAATATAAAATCACGTCTATAAAGGCATTTCACTGGTAAAATAAAAAGTAATCTATAGCCTGTTATTAGATGAGCATATTTTATAAATAGAATTCGAAAACTGTGTGCTCAAATGACTGGATTAAGCGGTACGCAAAACACGCAAGTGCGTGGGGCCCAAAGTACAAAGGGGCACAGAGGGTCGACCCAATCTCGTTTCGTCTCGCCGAAACCCAGGTGTTGCCGCACATATCACAAAGCTGGCAATAATCTGATACTTGTGAAAATTTTACTATTTGGGTGGGGCCTTAAACGTGCTGTGCCTGGGGCCCATGGTCCTCTTAATCCGGCCATGGACAAAATATTCAATTCTGGATCGAATTAGGAAGTAAACTCGTCATACTTTAAGCCATCAATGTTTACGAAAAAGAGGAATAATATTTTTTTATCTTAAGCCGGGAAGAGTAACTATCTCGAGTGTATTCATGCCAATGCTTTATCAAAAACGAATATTTTACGCGATTGAAGATTTTTAGCTACTAAAAAAAATCCCGCCTGGTGCACGAAAGATCATCGGCACCCAAAGCCAGATTCTCTAATTTCTTTGTCCATTTATATTACAAACAGATAAGAAAAAAATCTGCGGAATACTCAAAAAAAAATCAAACCTTGAACGATGAGTTTAGCTAAATATTTATTTTCACCGAAATAATTATCTTTTTAAAATCTATCAAGGACATTTGTGGCTTAATAGTTACGAAAACATTTACCTTAAAATTTTAGCAGTATGAGCAGATTATTTTCCAAACTCGACTTCCACTTGTTTGAGGAAATTTTTAAAATATTTTTTTTCGACACTTCGGGCGTACAATTTTTTGTTTATCTTCATCTCTCGAGTTTTTGATTTTCATTATTTCTGCGCTTGCGAAAATTCTAGAACGTTTTCAGAAGACGTATTCGTTAAAAAGTGACAGTAGTGATAAAGGTACCACATCAAAGTTTTTAGTATTTTTTAAATTTTAAACGCCAAAAGGTCTTACTCAAAGGAGATTTATTGAAAGGAGGTACAAACGGAGATGGATTTATGATGCATTACTAGTGACAGTCCGTTATCGTCCGCGACTCCAATTTCATTACATCGTGGAAAATTTTAAACGCGAAAAAAATGGTCGAATTTCACGGAACGCGTACGTTATAAATAAAACGACAAGAAATTAACTATCATGGCTTTTTGCCCTCATTTTGTTTGTGATTCAACGAACGATTGTACAAAAATGCCAATTGGAGGGAAACACCTTGTCGAAAAACCGCTTCCATTGTTGAATCTTGTCTCGGAAATTTTATTTCCTTTAGCTGATGGAGGGTGTTGTACATAGAATAGCTTTTCGACCCCTTGGCTTATAGCATATGGTCTATTCATGCACTAAGTTTTGCTTCTCAAATTAAACCCATCTCTTCCGGTCCGTAGTTTAGAAAGGTTAATCTGTTAAATTCATCATGTACTGATTGAAATAGACTCCTCCTATCCTTATTTTGAGGACTTAGCAAATTATTTATCAATAAAGACATATTTATCATTATAGACTCCATTCAAAATTTGATGCTTCTGATAGTTATACAAAACGCGATCGACAAATTACAACGCCAGTCTTTCTCGAGATAACTGATGCAAACGATGGAATTATACTTTTAGTCCGAACTATGAATCTTGCATCCTATTTTAGACCGAGGCAACGTTAAACTCAGTTTAAAAAACGCACGTTTTTGCGACAATAAGGCGTGACCGTTTTGCTTCACTCGGTCAGGTTTGTGAGGAAAGAATCTTCGGGGAAAAGGAAAGAAAAAGAAACATCCTTTTCCTTTCAGATTTAGTGCCCGTAAACTAAAAATAATGAGAGAAATTTTACGGGGAGATTCGATTTAAAAAAAACTCGTTTGTTATCGTGATTTTTCCTGCTTTATATTCAGATAAAAAGGTAAAAATGAGGACATTTTTTTACCGAAGTTAATTTAGCTCGCGTAAGTATTCCCAATTTTTATTACATCGTCCGATGTGGATGTGAGGTTGTTTGCTTTGCTACAGCGAGTGCCGCAAGTTTATTGTGACGGCATACGTCCTAAATGACTCGCTAAAGTTAAAAAGTAATAAAATACAATAAAAGAATGTCGTTCTAATTATAAAAGGCGAATTTTTCTGACGATCATTTTTTCACAGTCCCGGAAAAACTCGGCATTTGTTATTGTTATAAAAAATAACTAATAGATTTATATGCTTTCATTTTATACCTATATTTAACAAAAAGATTTCAAGACGAAAAGTAAGGGTCGAAGATATCCAGAGTAAAAGTCCGTTTGAGGTTAAAGCGTATCGTACTGATAATCGATTGAGACGGAAAACGTCGAGGACATTGCATGTTGCAAATTTTCACAGGACATCACATACTAAAGGATGCTTCTTTTTCTTTTTACGTCTTCTCCTTGGCGTAGAATCGGCAACTGCTCGACACATTGAAATGATGAGCCAAGTAAAGAAAGGTTTATCGACCTCACCTTATAGCCGATATCAAATTGGAAGACTACGTTTCTCCAATAGCCGTAAATATTTTGGGAGAACTAGCACCATCAGCGCTGACTAATCAAATGTAGCGTCCAGTCACCACTGAAGACGGCTGCTTTGTAGCCGAAATGAGTAACTGCTTTTCCCAACCTTTTTTTAAAGTATTTTAGAAACGTGTGTTCAAGTGGCGTATTGTTTTTTAGGCACGTGAATAGAATCCAGCATAAACTTATTTCGGCGAAAACAGCGAGCGCCATTTTTTTAGCATACGAAATCAGAAGACAATTCGCGGGTCGGCTCGTAGGATATGGAGAAAATTTTATATATTTTTTTCTTCTCACGAGCGAGGTCGATAAAAAAAAAGATAAACGGAATACCACGGTAGCGCATCTTAAAATACGCTTCGGATTTCAAAGGAACACTTTGCGCGGGAGCTTTTTAAAACATTCATCGCCTCGGGAAGAGATTTATAAACTCAATCAATAAAAAGGCTTGAAACCGAAGAAATTTCAGGCGAGGGAACGAACTTAAAAAAATAAATAAAAAAAAATGAAACCACAAAAAGGAACCGGTTTCGGTTAGAGAGAAGAAAATAAAAGCCGAATTAATCTAAATGTTTATCGTCTTCTTCATCCTCGCGGCGGTAGGATCAATAAAAAAAAGCCTCCTACCGTACGTACTACGATCGATTTTATTTTAGTCGGGGGAGGAAGGATATCCCACCCTTCCAGTATTTTTAGTATCGGTGTATAGGAAATAAAATGAACGATCTGTGAGATAGGAATAGGGAAGTAGAGAGAGAGAGAGGGAGAGAAAAGAGGGAAAAACCAAAGAGGTTTTCAGAGAGGTATAAGGAGGGCGGTGTTGCCCGAACATTATCTTTTTTCTCTTTCTTCAGAATCTCCGTAAGAGGAACATGAGGTTGGGCAGGTAAAAGAATAGGAGAGAGAGGATGGGGCAGAAGTCGGATGAGAATGGAGAAAGAGAGGGAGATAATTTGATTCCACGGCATAAAGAAGCTGAAAACACGGATGGTAGGAAAAAGAGAGAAGGAAGAAGAGTAGATGGGGAGGGAATGGTAAAGGTAAAGGGCTGGGAGAAAGATGAGGAAGAGAATATTGAGGAAAACAAAGAGAAGATATTGAGTGTAATGGGAAAGAGTGGATTAAAGCGGAGAGAGAGAGATTCGCGGCGTTTAATGTGGCGGGAAAGAAGGTTTGCTTTAGGAGAGTCTCAAAGCGAGGCTTTGGAAGTTTTTTTTTGATTCAGGACCCATCAAAATGTCGAGGTCGAATTTTTTCGCTATTACGATACTTTCTAGATATACTTCGTATATGAGAAAGTAAAAATGCGGCAAACGTCGTCATTAATTATCTCGAAATAAGTAAATACCAAGAGGAAATGTCCAGGAAATCAGGATTAAAAAGGCATGGTTTTAAACTTCTTGTTATTTATTTTACCGAGAATTGACTTATTCGAGATAAAAATTTTAAATCAAAGATTATAATACTCAACGGGAACTTTTTTTTGGTGTCGCTCAAATAATGCCTCAATGATTTCATGAGTAGCAGATGAAAAAGAGAGATTGGGGAAGATTTCACAAAATATTATAGGCGACGATTGCGTAAAGGATTATTGTCCAAGAAGCATATCGCACAGATAGATAATCGAACGGAGATGCGATCATTTCCTCGAAAGCGATCTAACGATGCCAAGAAATGAAACTGTTTGTAATATAAAATAAATATTCTTTTTAAGTCGCCTTCAAAATTTACTATTCCATTTGTGTTTATTTCTTAACGCCATCACTACGTCCCAATAAATTTAAAACATTCACAACCCGAAACGAAAAAAATCAGTGTTAATATTAATATTTCGATATTACCAGAATAAAGAAATCAGGATTTATTACGAAACAATTCGACTGAATGTAGAATTACGCGCATAATTGACGCATCTTACGTGTGCATTTGAATAAAAAAAGGAGTTGATATGAATTGGTATGCAGGCGAACTTGACAAACTATCCTCGAAGAGAGTAACGAAAGCGTTTGGGCGAACGATAAAAACACGAAGGAAAAAATAACCAGCTTCTGAGGATGGGAGGTTGCATTCGCGGTCTTGCATGTTGTAAAAGATAAGTAATAGCCGCATAAGGTCAACGAAGAAGATTAATAGGAGGAGAGCAAGATTCTTTTCTTTTCTACACAATTTCCATCCTCGTTGTCCGTCTCACGTTAACCCGGCGCTTAAACCTCGAAGGGATGGTACGACGAACCGGCAGGGAAAATGGGTAGAGCGACTTTGACGCCGTGTCGCAACTGGTATCGAGTTAAGGATGTGTGTGTGTGTGTTTGACTCGAGGGTCGGAGGGGCTTCAGGAGGGAAGGAGGTGCTGGAAGGGTCGAAAGGGATGAAACAAAGGAGGGAGGGAGGAGATAGGGGTAGAGTGAGACTTCCTTCAAACCGGACATATTTCACTGGAGGTATTCCGAGAGACCTTCCTTCCTTCTTCAGAGGCCTCCAACTCCCAGTCTCCCACGAACAACCTTCCCTTTGACTCCACGCCTTCGCCAAGCCGCCGTCCTTACCTCCATCCTCCTCAAGCCTTAAAAATCCCAGCCCCTCCTTCCCTCCCCCTTTCTAGTTCCTCATCCATCTTCATCCCGAAGGGACGAAAAGGGGATCCATCCCTTTCCGTGTACTTTTTAGGGGTGGGAGGACGTAATTTTGAACATGCTGTCTATTTTTGAAATGACGTGGAAAAGATTTCACGATTCGTACTAATTTAAATGTGCGCAAAGATCTTTTGTTTATTTATGAAGTTTGTTATTTTTTTAAACCGCACTGGGCGTGTCTCGAACTATCTTTGTGTTCACGGTGTTTGTAGGCAAATGTTTAGGGTAGGAGTCTTTCAACGTTGGCGGGTTATTTTGATTAATTAATTAAATGCCCGCAGGCGCCAAACAAAAATGTTTTAAGGGTTTTACATGTATATGAATAATACGACACTTAGAATTATATTTAATCCAACCGAATATCGCAAAATTTCGTAATATAGCAATGACTAGAGCACTGGTCTCAACCTTTGTTTGTCTGCGTCACCCAATATTCAGTTATGCGTCATCCCATTCACAGTTCCATTACCTTCAAGTTGCATTAAAAGATAAATTGGGCTTTCCCTACCACATAAAGATAAAATTCCGGCATTTAAATAAGAACTCCTGTTTATTATCCTGATTTTATTTATTATTCTAAGCCAGAATATGATACTCTGTGAATTTATCAAATATTCGCGTCACGTCTCAATAACCCTCGCGTCACCCTGGGGTTCATGTCACCCCGGCAGAGAGCCACTAACAAGCAAAGGATCTCATGAGCGGAAAACGGATTTCTTTGAAACTTGGTAGGCAAGTAGTACTCTTCACCAGGATCAAGGATTACCCCCCTTTTTGGGCGTAACTGACTTATAGTTTAAACAATAAATGGGTTTATTTTGTGTTACTTTAGTAACGAATATACAGGGTGGGCCAAAAAAATGTACCCGATTGTTAATTCAATAAAAATAAATTTAACTATGATAAAAATCTGAAACAAAAACTAAATAATAAAGGAATCTGTCATGTTTATTTCTATTAATACAGATTTTGAAAATGTATCCCATCATTCTCAGCACACATTCAAATACGGACAACACAATTTTCGATTACCGCCCGCAGCGTGTCACGATCAATACTATGAGCAAAAGCTGTTTTCACAATATCCTTTAGATCAGGGGTCCCAAAACTACGGCCCGCGGGCCACATCCTGCCCGCGCAGTGATTCAATCCGGCCCGCCTGCCTTACCTCATATATTTCTTTAAGATTTGTGTATTCACCAAAAGCAATTTTCATCAAGTATCATTCGATCGCCAACTCGTTTTTTAGGTAGATACCTGAAACTCCTCTCGAAATAATTTTTAACGGTGAAGTTGGACGGTCGAAACTTGATCTTTGAAATTTTCACACGGCCCGATCAGTCATTTGAAAAGTTTTAAGTGGCCCGCGCTGTCGTAAATAAAGCCTAATGTGGCCCTTTCAATAAAAAGTTTGGTGACCCCTGCTTTAGATCACTGATTATTCTTGGCCTCTCCTGAAAACTTTTTCTTTAAGGCACCCCCATAGAAATAAATCTAAAGGAGAAAGATCTGGTTACCTTGGAGGCCATTGGAATAAAGATCTGTTGGAAATTAAGCGTCCTGAAAAATGTTCATTAAGCCACTGCATTGACAGGTGGGAAGTGTGTGCTGTGGCCCCATCTTGCTGGAACCACATGCCTCTTTCATTCTGTACACGCCTTCAAAAATAGCCATCAGGTATATGGACATATCGTTCACTGTTCACTGATATTGCTTCCTCGTTTCTGAGGTTCTCAAAGAAATAAGACCCATAAATCCTTTTGGCACTGAATCCACAACAGACTGTTATCTTTGTGGAATGAAATTGGATCTCCACAGAGTCTGCAGGTTTAGCAAGTCCTCAAAAACGCGTGTTTTGCTTGTTATTTAATCCATTGGGATGAATATGACACTAATCGCTGACAATTATCTCTTCCGTCCTTATTTCATTTCGGTCAAACATTTCAAGAAGCTTGTCGCAAGAATCTTTTCGATGTTGATGGTCAACTTCAGTTAATTTTTGTATAATTTGAAATTTATATGGGAAACTTTGAGTGCAGCCTTGCAGTGGTCCTGGATACACCCATTTCAACCGAAAGACGACGTGTTGATTTCCGTTGACTGCGCTCGATTGCCTCACGAATGAGGTTGACATTCTCCGGTGTTAGAGCAGTCCTGGGTCGCGCTGAATGTTCAGTATTTTGGTTCTGGGCTGACCCCCTTTCTTTCCATTTGATCACAACTCGTCGTATTGTCTTAGCTGTTGGCACTTGCCGTCCTAGAAACTTCTTTATAAATGCACGCTGTGTCACTATCACTGAATTAGTTTTGACATCCTCTTCAACGATGAATATTCTTTGCTCTAAGCTTAACTGTGACATTTTTCTCTTGCAATAATAAGGGTTACTAAGTAAACAAAATATTGATTTTTCTTATTGTTGCATTTTACAATTCAATCCTATCTTATATGGTTATTTTGTAATTTCATTTTTGAATAGGGTACATTATTTGGCCCACCCTGTATATTTGGAAAAATCCTAATATTGGGCCTCCTATAAATTGACCAACTCATTTTTTGATATTACAGCCATATTTCTTTAGCGATTCCGTGGTTTAGAGGTTAATATTTTGACTTTCCTTACAACGTGCTTTTTAGGCGCGTTTCGCCTCCAGCGTGAGCGGCCTATTGTCGTCGGTCTGTCCGTTCGTCCGCATGTTCGTTCTCGGCTTCTACCGAACGGATTTTCATGAAATTTGATATTGGCTTAATATCAAAGATAATAAGAAAATCGTAAAAATAAATCACGTAAGCCAATCAGGGGTACCACTTTACTGGTGACAAAAATGAATTTTCCGTCATATCTCGTAAAGTATTGATCATATCATAATATCTTTCAAATAAAAGTTGTAGAACTAATAAATAAGAGTATTTCTTTTCCTATACATTTTTATCGTAGGAGTAGCCGTTATCGAGAAAATCAAACAAAAATGTCTTAATTCGAGTTGAACTTACTAGAAAGTTTCTTGCATGGTTACGTCTTCATTGTTGCTAACATAAAAAATCTCACAAACGTTTAATTTACTTACGCGTGCATGCACTATTTTTAAATAGGATGAAAATGGATTATTTATGATGAAGAAAAGAACATTAAAACGCTATTTCCCTTACATACAGGTATAACATTTCTTTCTAATACTCCATTACACGAAACGCGCACATTTGTGATACGCTGTACAATTTCCTAACTTGTTTCGCAAAATAGCTGCCCTACGATGTGATTCTAAAGTGTTTTTTTTGTTGAACAAACAAATAATAAACACAACACGTCCTACTCTTAAGTGCCACTCCTGCAAATCATAGTTTGGAAAACTTTTTGGCTAATACATCACTAAAGCAAAAAATTAAAAGAGATTCGATAGAGCAATGACGCAACGTCGTCACGGCTCTCAAAAGATGCCGACATACACCTTGATAACGAAACTCTAAAGTCATCGAAGGGTGCACATTGAACTCTTCGCGTGGTAACCAATATCTCAGGGGGATGAATCGTACCGATTTTTCCCGGTCGTAAAAATCTCCGACAAATCTCCATCAAAAAAAAAAAGAACATGAGTGCCCTTTAAGCAGGTCCACACGGTATTGCACATAATTTCATTATCCATATCGATAAATAAATATAGATTACGATTATAGAACTTTACAAGCCAGAAGATAAAAAAAAAACTCCTTCGCCGAATCATACGTAAATGAAATTTTTCTTCCTACCCATATATATTTGATTAATGGTGAAGCGGGAAAATTTTTCTTGCATCGGGCAGCCAAATGATCTCAAACTCTATCAATTTAAGGCAATAGTTGTCTCGGCGACTGGACTTTGTCACATTAAAGTGAATTTACAGCCTATACCATAAATCGTTCCAGAGTCTTTGTCTCACAATGATTCAGGGACATTCTTTTGTCGCGGAAGCGAACGCACGTTAGCTATAAATAAAAATACTCCGAAGAAAGTTATCCAGAGCGATTTAAATAGAAGAGAACAAGCTATCCTGCTTAAATGTCTGTCTCGCGAAGGAGAATAAAATATTTATTGAGTGAGAGATGAGCCAAGTTGCTCGGAGACAAAAATTTCGACACGGAAAGAATTGCACGGCGCAAATCACCGTTAAAACGGCAGGATAATTGGAAATTAATAAACTAAACTGGGAAGTCGATTTAAGAATAGTTCGAGTTGAAGTTATACGAAAAACGTGTAACAAGAATGAAAAAAAACGCTTTGAAGAATTTTAGCATATCGTATGATTGGCTAATTTTGGATCAGTTGAATAAAACTTGTATATGAATTAAAATTTTTAATTTAGAAAAAATTAACGATTCGAAATTTTTGCTTCATAAAAGATTTTAAATTCTAGGAAATTTGGTGAGAATTCGTTCCGAAGACATCCCTTTTGTAAGTTAAATTCCCTGAAGTCAGGGATCTGAAAACTCCGATCCCGGGGGCCACTTGCGGGACAGTCGGCTAAAAAAAACTACGTCCCTCTGATTACTTCAGTTCTACTTCAGGCATGGCAAAGTGAGAGCGTGATCGTGGGGTGACGTCGCGATAAGTAACTAATCTGAAATGTTTAATTCTGAAGAATTGTGCGATAGTTTGTTATGCATAAAATATTTCCCATGTTTAATGGTGAATTTGTTTAATCATAAGACATAGGCTCATTATTGTCACATGCGGCCAGCCACTATCGAAATAACATGTTCTAAACTCAAGAAAAAGTCGCTCAACTTGAATTCATTTTGCTAAATGATAATATTAAATATATAAAATATTCTTCTGTGAAAATATATCCGTGCGTTACTACATGTCTAACAAGGGGAATCCACGACGTTCTTATCACCGATTTTCTTAAAATTAGCATGGTTGGTAACTGGGTGAATAATGGAAAACTGTGAAGTGAGAAAACGCAACTCTTTATTGCTCTCGAGAAAACTGATCTTAAAAAGTTAAAATATTCTTATCGCTACGTATGAACTATTGTAAGACGGAGCGGTTAAAATTTTAGACACTTCCCGCTTCAGCACAAGAAAAAGGTTGGATTGCCAACACTTAAGCGCCAGGAGGGAGGTGAGAGAGAATAGAAGATGGGAGAGAAAACAGGAAATAAAAGAGAAGGGGGAGGGAAAGAGAAGAGGGAAAGAGAAGAGGGAAAGAGAAGGGGGAGGGGGGAAGAAGGGGGAGGGAAAGAGAAGGGGAGGGAAAGGGAAGGGGAGGGAAAGGGAAGGGGAGGGAAAGAGAAGGGGAGGGAAAGGGGAGGGGGAGGGAAAGGAAAGGGGGAGGAGAGAGGATGGAGAATAAAGGAGAGGGGAGAGAATAAAGGAGAGAGGGAGAGAATACAGGAGAGGGGAGAAAGAAGAAAGGGGAGAGAAAGAGACATGGAAGAGAAAGGAGAGAAAGAGAAGATGGAAGACGAGCGGAAAAGGGTAGAGATAAAGAGAGGGAGAAAGAGAAGAGGTCAACAGAGGCTTGGCGGTTCTTAAGTTACGAACGATGGACCGCAAAGAGTGGAGGAGAGGGAGAGAGAGTTAGGAATTCCTTCCTCAGACCCCTCAGAGGGAGAGACTCCAAAAATCCTCCCTTTAACACCGACCACCCTCTTTGCGGGATTGCTACCGTTTCCCGACTACGACGTTTGTTTTAGGCCGCAAACACGCGTCTTCGGGAAAAAAATCGTCGGTACCGCTTTTGTATCCAAGACGGCTACGCACTAAAGCTGCCTAGTTTTCACGATTAAATTATTATTCCAGTCATTCTTTTTTATATTTCCTTTTACTGCAATAAAATATCGCTACGAATCCACGATGAAAAGAAAACCAAAACAGACCAATAAGAGTTATTCAGATCAACCAAGATGTAGGCTTTATGGATAAGAGTAGTCCTCGTGTCTCCGCTACATTTGTTTATTTAAGATATAATTTTCAAAAATACGAGTTGTTTCATTTTGCTATGCTAGCGAATATAATTGAAAAAGAAAGGCACAGTCTGTCACAAGGTTGGAAAATTAGAAAACAAACATCGATGTCGAACACTGGTGATATTCAGCAGAGGAAAAAAATCTTGTCAGTTGTTGATTAAATATTTCAACAACCAAGCATCCAATAAATAACGACGGCAATTATTTCTTCGATTTGTGGAACTTTTTCTTCCCATGATAATTGCTAATTGCAGGAAAAGCTCAATCGTATAATATAACATATTATGGTATAATTAATAGTATAATCTAAAAACTAACGTATTCACATAAATTGTATCTTAAACTACATTTTTTCTCAATAACTATAATGTAAAAAAATGTTTTGCCTCCGTGTTTTTTAAAGGAAAGGGTTTGTCAACTAGTTAAGATTTAAATAAGCCACACACAGAAAAGTATTACTTAATTACTTGCGGATAAGTATTTACAAGTAAAAGTAACGACGTGACCGTTTTAATTTGTTATAACAAGTTTAAATTTGGTCTTCGAAGGTCAAATACGTTACTTAAGTATCTGACGAAGGAAATTCTCTCTCATCTTAGGAAGAGGCAAACAAAACAACCAATCAGCTCTTCGAGACGCATCTTTAGAAAATGAAATTTTGCATCTTGGCGAGGTAGTAACCCATGACCTTTATGTATTCGCAGCACGCGTTTAGCCGATGCGCGACAAATAGGGCGGCCAAACGTCCGCAAAAAATGTTGCGCAGGTCTGTTCGCTCTCTCTCTCTCTCTCTCATTTCTCTCTCACTCGCTCACGATGAAACAACTCATGAAAATACATGTGCTGAGACGCGGGCAGAGTGACAACCGAGGGCTGCATTGCGCAGTGCAGACCGCACGACGCCAGATAACTCTCTTCCCACGGACCAGAAGGCTCGGGGGCGGGTAAAGAGATTCCGCATCAAAACGAAGCGGAGATAAAACGTACGTTAAAGGGATGACGGAGGGTGCGCTTAGGTTTGTGTAACTATCGTAAATTATTGCAACCTGCGGAAAAGAGGTATGATTCCTTATCTAAAGACATCGCATCGTCATAAAATCAATGTCATTTTCTTCGTCTCGAAGATACTGCGTAACATCGGAGATCATATCTCGCACGTTGCGCGCGTGCGAAATAGATTTAGCTGATGTAAAACGTTGCGCGTTTCTTTGAAAGTGGTTAAATAATATGATTCTTACTTTTGAAGCGTTTCACTGCGTATTATCAAATTAAAAGAAGATATCGGAGAAAAATGTGCTATTTATTATTACATGTTTTGATATTTCTTACATTTAGTACTAAATTGAGGAACATTTTAAAACAAACTTTCCTTTTGAACCACATTTCAATCGATAAAATACCTCCAGCTACTCAGAAAAAACTGAATTTAAAAGCAATACAAATTTGTCAGTGTCATAAGGTACATAAAAGTATTCTTAAATCGTAATAAAATTAAAAACACTATAATTGGCTTTGGCATTTAAACTTTTTCATCAGAGTAAAGCAACAAATTTATTTTATTGATCCTTTGCTAACGGCAGACAATCTCGGTGACGGCGCATTAGACCAAGTACATCTGGAAAGGAATATATTTCATTGAACTGTGGCACAATAAGAACAAGTGCGGTAAATAAAACACATTAACGAAATTATTTAAACTTAGGATAAAAAAATAGACACTCCCAGTTTTAACGATTGATCGCAATCATCAACGCATACAAAAGACGGACGAACCATAACGTCACAGAGGACGGCGTTTCGCTGGGTCATAGGCGTAAAGTGAGAACGTCAGGAATATATCGATGCATGACACCCCCTGCCATCTACCATTTTTTCCAAGCGGGCGGCAAATTGCAAATTCTCGCGTCATTTAAGTATATCGCCGAAGTTACGTTTACGCTCGTCCGTCACTTAGCGATTCAACTTCCCTATCGTATATCATAATGGTGCCAAAATTTTCGGCTCGGGGGCCAAATAACCCATTGCTGCACTCATCGCGAGTCGCACCTGATCGAAAATGGAGTTGAAGAATAATTTTAAGAAATTAATGATTTTGGTTATGAGTCAGTATTAAGTGATTTGTTTTAAACATTTATTTTTTATCTGTTAGGGGAATAGAGGGGTAAATACAAAATATATTGTTTATTTTATCTATAGATAACTATAAAGCAAGATGTAATTCTATGACTCAGCAACTACAGCACGTAGAAGCAAGAGGAAGGTGTTATTTTAACCAGAATAAAGAGTTAACTGGTGTAGCACGTTTTTTAACCGATTTGATTATTCTTTATAATTTAAAAAAATAAATAAAACACCTTTTTAGTTTGTGAAACTTTTATGTTAAAGGCACTAAAAATCTAAAAATATACTGTTTTAAATGATATTTTCGTGTGGCGTAGAGTTCTCCAAAGCAAACTTTTTAAAACTACGTAACTAAAATAATTAGATGTAGATTTTTCACAAATTGTGATTGGATAAATCGTTTCATTGGTGATATAAACAATTTTTTCGTAACAGAACTCATTGATGAGAGAATCGAGCTAATGGTCGGAGGATAATATTCACTCTGTGATTTTTAAACGTTCTCTATTTACTTTTTTTAGCTTTCGTTAAATTAATTTATTTCGATTGTTCATCCATTTTCTGTTGATTGTGTTCTCGCTGGTTTTACTTACAGTTTTCGTTTTTATCTTGTTCAGACGTTTGTTTTGATTTGTATATTGGCTTGTAGATATATAAGTGAAATTTTGTTTTTGTTTGTTCAATAATTATTTTCCCATAAGTTTACTCGTAATATTCGATTTTTCAGGGTGCAAGGTTTTTTTCCTTCATTCATCAAAATACCAAAATATGAAGAAGTTTTCTTCGTTTTTAGGCGCGTTTCGCTTCCAGCGTAAGCGCCTATTATCATCGGTCTGTCCGTCCGTCCGCATGTTCGTTCTCGGCCTCTACGGAACGGATTTTCATGAAATTTGATATTAAGGACTTACCATCAAATATAAGAAGAAAATCGCAAAAATGAATCACGTACGCCAATCAGGGGTACCACTTTACTGGGGACAAAAAATTACATTTTCGTCATATCTCGTAAAGTATTGCTTATATCAAAATATTTTTCAAATAAAAGTTGGAGAACTAATAAAAAAGAGTATTTCTTTTCCTATACATGTTTATCGTAGGAGTAGCCGTTATCAAGAAAATCAAACAAAAATGTCTTAATTCGAGTTGAACTTAGAAAATTTCTTGCATGGTTACTTCTTCATTGTTGCAATCATAAACAATCTCACAAACAAACGTTTAATTTCCTTACGCGTGCATGCAATATTTTTAAATAGGAAGAAAATGGATTATTTTGAAGAATATAAGAACTTTAAAACGCTATTTCCCTCACGTACAGTTATATAATTTCTTTCTAATACTCCATTGCACGAAACGCGCCCATTTGTGATACGTTTTACACTTTCCTAACTTGTTAGGTTTTTGACGGTTAAAACTGTGTACTGTCTTATTATTGCGATGTTTACATGTTACACGATAGAAGTTTTAGATTCATTATATCCGTTGAAATTCAACGGGCTCTTCCGCTAGTTTATTTATATACCAACTCCTATTTGATGAGCATTATAGCAGGCGCCGCTTATTAATATATTCGGTCACTGTCATCATCCCGTTATGGTAATCAAAACCACGATTCCAAAACCATATCTAACGTAAAAAAGTTTGATTGTCAACCACTCAACATATACATTTTAAATTTACGAATATATCGAGCGTCACCACTGCACTTTTCCTTCGACAAATGCACTCCTCTCTATGCAAGTTATCCCTACCCCACTCCTCCCCATACGAACCGGCATCGCTCCCTTCCCCCTTCACAATGGGGAGAGCCCCTTCATGCAGCGGCTGCGCCCGTCCCCGCCCTTCCAATTCGCCGCCCCCAATAGCCGCCCGCCTTAACTTCCCGCCCGCCCCCCGGCGCGACGACGGCCGCCGACGGAAGCTGAGCCTTGCGCGCGAGAGAGATAAAGAGAGAAAGGAGAACGCCGCAAACGACCGGCTTCTCCCCTTGGCCGACCTCCTGTTAACTCATGCTGCCCTGCCTCCGAGGCATGCCTAGTCCAGACGACTCAGGCACGCCGCCGACCGCGCGCTCTCCCTCGCTATCACAGACGAGGACGTTAAGAGCGAGCGGAGCGCGGGCGGAGAATGTTGGAAGTAGTAAAAAGAGCGGTTCTTTCCCCCCCTCTCTCCGTGTATGCGAGCTTGCGCGGTCGAGCTCCTCGTTCCGCGGGGTGTCGCCCGGGCGCGGATCGAAGGGAAATTGTAAGCGGAGAGTATAAAACGATAGGTGGATTTAGTACAGCGTGAATTCGGGCGGGGGATTTTTTTTGGTTAATTTAAGGAGTTTCATTTGTCGGGTGGAAAAATTAAGTGTGGCATAAAGGGGGGTTCTCAAACCGTTTTAAGCGGGTAGTACAAAAGCTGTCGTTATTTTGGACTAATAAATATATTTTATTAGGAGTGGTAGAGGTTTAAATATAATGGAATTAATAGATGATATAATTGAGTTCCACGAAATCTCGGCCTCTTAAGTAAATGTTAAATGTATTTTAATGTCTTGTTTTACGTTATGTAATTTTATTTTATTTTTCATAATGGTTTGATGTCTCTATATGGAAAAGTTCTTATTAAATTTCTACGACCTATTTTCGAGACAGCTGTTACAGAAGGACGTATAATATTTTATAAATAGTACAAGAAAAAAGTTCGTGTAATGTTTTCTTAGTAGTGCAAGAAAAACGTTTGGATACCACTGGTCTAGTTAGTTCCCTAATTAAGAATATCCAATTTACATAGTTTTGATCTCACGAAGAGCAAGTTTTCGCGGTACAAAAGTTAATCTTATGAAAATTTTCTCGCAATGACACGGTAATGATGGAGTAAATAGGGTAGTTATTTTTTCGATCTTACGGCGAAGAAAGATTTTTAATTTATCTTTGCTCCAATAATAGTGAATTTTTTGGGACCGAAAATAGATTTTTATCACATTCTGTTTAGGAACAAGATTTTAGGTACCAAGAAATCTGGTCGAACCTCGATAGTTCGATATTCTATTACTCGAATACTTCATGAACCTATGTGAATGTCGTTCACGTCCGAATCCAGTGACGTTGCAATTAAGTTCTATGCCTCATTAAATAAAAATTTCGTTTATTTGAAAACTTAAATGCACACAAGTAACATTTTTCTCTTTGAAAGAGAGAGGTTACACAGGATGCATTGAACTTTTGTTGATATATTTTCATCACTGCCTCGGGTCTCTTATTGTCATTATAACATATTTAATAACCGAGTTTCTCCCATTGAATTTCGTAACTAAATTTGCATTATAATAAAACCTGTTTTCTAGTTTTTCTATGTACCTAGCAAGCCAAGAATTCTATTTAAAGTATACCCGTATTAGTATATCCTTATAATTTTGCAAAATGTTGTCGTGCAAATTATTCATATTGCTTATTATACGTTGCTTGTTGTATATGATTGTCTAATCCCAATGCGGAATGGCGCATTATATAAGAAGCGAATTTACAAAACATGAGCTTTACTGAAAATCGGTAGCAGTTGCTACACAACTGTAGCAACACTCGAACTATGCTCAAGTGGCTAATTAGTTATCGCAGCGGTGCATCATTATCGCCATTTCTGCTGATAACTACCTGTGTTAGATTAAAACGCGTCATCTGCGCGTTTTAAAATTCCCAGTAAAACCTTTCTAATACGTTTAAAGATATTATCGTATTTTAACTGTGTATTTCGATCAGGTTTCGTGTTTGTAAAGTACAGATTTAGTTCAAATAATTTACTGACCACAAATCAACTGTCAAGGTCTGTTTATAGCTTGATTATGATATATGATCTTGATGCGCATCTTCTGCTCGGTGATAATTGGCATCTTGTTAAGGTTTTATGTTGATTTTTGTGTTCTTTATCTTTGCACACAGCTACGCTAACTTAAAAGATAAATCCAACAATTTTATGATGGAAATATTTCCACAAATTCATACCGAGAAAACATTCGCTTACCAACCCTCACAAACAAAGTCAGACATCATATATTTAATTAAAACTTTTGATTGCGTCACAAAATTTGCAAGATTTTGTTTTATCTTACCTAACATAGTAATTACGACTTTATCGTATGTCATTTCTACAATGTAAGGGATTTTTTAAAAAGTTAATATAGGTTTAAATAATCTTGCAAGCTTTAAAAAATTAACAGTTGAGGGGGATAGCTACCGATTTTAAGAAAAAATTTCCTTTTTCATATCTATAGAGTTTAATAAACGCCATGGAATTTGCAACTTATCATAAATTATTATTAATCTTTACGAAAAATTTGAGCGGATACCATTTTCGTAGTACGACATTTACTGCAGAAATCATGGCCGTGACATAACATATCTCGATTGTGGAATTTTGCACAATTTGTAAATATTATAACTTGGTAAACTAGATCCCCATAATTTATTCAATATAGGCACTCATTTATTACTGCATTACTGTACTATTGAAAATAAAAACATTTGAAGAAACACCGCGGAGGAAAAAGGCTATCTACTGAGCATCGAGAGGGCGAACATAGGTATCTCGAAAGAAGAAAAGGCGGAGGAGTAGCAGCAGCCGGCTGAGGTCCATCAAACCTTAGACAAACAGAGGAGGAAAGAGAGGAAGAGGTAGTGGGAGTAGATTGGAGTCGGAGAGTGAGGGAGCTGAAAGAGAAGAGGAGGTATAGGAGGAGGTTCGGTAGTGAGGGAGGGAGAAAAAGAGAGACCTCGAGATACCGGAACTGGTTCTCTCCGGCAAAAAAAAGGTAAAAAAAAACCAAGAAGATGTAGGGGAGAGAGGAGGGAAGGATGAGGTTTTTGAGAGAGCGTTAAGGAGTGGGGAGAGAAAATAGGGAGTACGGTGGCGGTCTGAAGAGGAAGATGGAAACAAGAAGAGAACGCCTTTCGTAACTTGTATAAGGACATTTGTGTCCGCTGGTCCGGAGTGTTTCCCTTGCTAGAGCGGCGTCCTGGTTGAAGCAGTAGTAAATGGAAGGGAGCAGAAGGGAGAGAGAGAGAGAGTGGAAAGGAGAGAGGGGGAAGGAAGAGAGAGGGGGAAGAAATGAGATGGAGGGAGGAGGGGGGAAGGACGAATGGAGAGAGATGGAGAAAGGGAGGGGAAGGGAGGGAGAAAGAAAGGGAGGGAGAAAGAAAGGGAGGGAGAAAGAAAGGGAGGGGGAAAGAAAGGGAGGGAGAAAGAAAGGGAGGGAGAAAGAAAGGGAGGGGGAAAGAAAGGGAGGGAGAAAGAAAGGGAGGGAGAAAGAAAGGTAGAGGGAGGGAGAAAGGAAGGGAGAAGATAGAGGAATCGAGAGGGAGGGAGAGAGGAATGGAGGGAGATGAAGAGAGGGAGGGAGGGAGGGGTAGGAATGGGTGTGGGAGGAAGGGAGGAGGGCGAGGAAGTGAGGGGGAATGGAGTGAAGGGAGGGGAGGGGGAGGAACACTAGGTATAGTGATGGGTGTTTGGGAGTGAGTAGAGATGCTAAAAGAATTTTGTTTTGTGTTCGGCTATGAGTTGAAGGGGTGAAAAGAGGTAAAGATGGAGAAGGTGTTTGAGGGCGTGGAAATGAAGTTGAATGGGATTGGACGTGGAAAGGGATAGGTGGGTGGCAGAGGGTCGTGAATGATGGAAGAGGATAGGATGATTGGTTTGGGAGGATGGAAGTCTTATCATTATATTCCCGTGACCTCACCACGTTTCGCTTACCATCGCGCGATAGCAAAGCCAAGTTTATTCGCAGGTTTTTCCCCAGGAAGTTCTTTCTGGAGTTTTTTCCCTTCTCGATGTGTCAATAGGTAAAGGAAATAATTCGTTTTAAAATGTATGGGAATGGGTTGAATCGAGTATCGGCAAGCTTTTATAAATGGCGGGACGGATTGGAAAATTTCCTAGGATTTGCTAGAACGGATTAATGTTCTCATCAGAAGCTGCTAGTGATTCTGAGGGATCATGCAAGCGAATATCTAAGCTAAACATTTGTCAGCATTCATGGTTCTGTGGTTTAAACAAAATATTACGAATTTACGAATTACTGCGCGTTTATTTATATATCTTAATCCTAATACATCCAAAGGCAGAGGAAGCGATTTGGTACATAGCATCAAAAAAGATGTTTTTATGAAATATTTAGGAATCAGTCAATATAATTATCCTCGTATAACGACTCTATTTATCAGCGTTATTCATGTTATTTGTCTCGATAAAACCTATTTTTGTGATCAATTTAAAGTTCTTGGAAAATTCTGCCTCTTTGAACGACGACTTCTGTGAAATCCCCAATCCGTTAATCCTTCCCGCACTTCGGACAAGATATTCTTGCGTCACGCGGTTTCCACACGGCGTAATTCTTCCTTTTTTACTTCTCAGAATGCGGGAAAGGGACCACACCTCTCCCTAAATCCTCCCTTTCTTCCCCCCCCACCCTCTCCGCCGAACTCTTCCCTTCGGAATTTTCCCCGTCCCATCCCCCCACCATGCGTTCGTCCTCCTACTCCCCCCCCCCTCCCCCTACTACTCCCCCTCATACTCCCACTCACTCTCCTACTGACTCTTCCACTCCTTCTCCCACTACCTTACGATTTTCTCCCCCCCCTTCCAAATTACTCCAAATCTTCTACTCCTTCCCCTGCTATTTCCTCTCTTCTCTTTCCCTCTTCGGTTTCGTCGGACTTCCACCTGCGAATCTTTGTGGCGGTTTTGCCGACAGAGACGAGGGGATGAGGGTTTGGCGGCGGGGTAGGAAGGATGGAGGTGGACCAAAGCGGAAAGACAGGCCATGCTTATTCGGGACTTGTAAAAGGGGGGAAAAGCTTCCAAAGATTTTAAAAAAATCCGAGGGGAATATAAGTGTACCGCATCCGTAATACACGGTTCTAAGAGGTGAAGGTGGAATTAGGACAGGGAGGGAGAGAGAGAGAGTGTGGGGTTGTAATCGGGAGGATACCTGTAGGATGAAGTGACGAGGTTCGGTTATTGCGCGCAATTGTGATAAAAACGCGTTTCAAAGTTCGTCAGATAAGTTGGCGTTCTTAAGGAATGTCGTCGAACCTAGTTCGCGTCTCAATCTTCGCCCGGGAAAATTTCGTTTTCGAGAAGGAAGGTCGATTTTTTTTCTGAAAAGCTAATGTTTCAAAGCTTCGTTTTGGCGTCTACTCCTAGAGAGAGCATAAAAATAAGTTGTTAAACTACACAAATATTGTTCTGAAATTTTACTTTCAAAATGCTTTCTTGCGGTTTCATCACACACTCCATCAGCTAAGGCAATATTCCGGTAATCGTCGATCACAAAAAACATTCCGTTCTACTTATATTGTCTTCCCTCGAGAAAGAATGTCCAAATTTCAAAGTGTTTGAAGCCTAAAGACAAATTTTCTTGACCGAACGGAAACTATGATTGTACGAAACATGAAATAAGTTTTCTGATACAGTTTTAACGTTTCGAAATTTCAACGCAAATATTAAAACGTGATAAATTATAGTATTTTTTTGCGCGATAGTATTATTACATGGTATAGAAATCTGATATTTTTTCTGGCGGGAAAAAATTAAGTCGGTTCTCGAGAGCAAGCCAGGTGGCATACCGGCGGAGTTGAGGCATCTCTTGAACGAAGAGACTTGGAGATAAGAAAGGTGACGAAAGGAAAGGTAGGCAGATAAGTGGAACGAGATAGGGAGGAATGGAGAAGACGAGGGGGAAGGAGATAGGAGGAGTAGGCTGAGCGGCCTGGAAAAAGAGGTGAGGGACCGTAAAAAAACATGGGGTAGGTACATGGAAGCTCTCCGCTAAAGAAGAGGAAAGTTAAATTTATTGGAAGGGCTTTACACTTGTGTCGCCGATGGGCGGAGAATGAGGGGAGCGTTTGTTTAGGGAGAAGGATCTCTCTCCATTTTTTTTCGGGATGGGTTTGGCGGTAACGGATAAAAGGAAATTCGTAGATAGGGAGGAGGAGGGAATGGGGTGAGAGGGGAAATGGGATGAGAGTGGAATTGGGAGGGAAGGATAGCTGAGGAGATGTGATGTAGGAAGGAACAAGAGGAGAGGGAGTGGAAGATATCGAAAAGAGATGAGATGAGAGAGGGGAGGAAATGAGGGAGACAGGGGAGGGAAAAATGAGAGGGAGAGGGAAAAGAAAAAAAGGAGAGGGAGAGAGGAAAGGAAAAAGGAAGGAAAGGGAAAAAAGGAGAGGGAAAGAAGAGAGGAAAAGGGAGAGAGTGATGAGGAAAAAATGCGAAGGAAATGGAGAGAAGAAAAAGGAGAAGAGGGGAGGAGAGATAGAGAATGGATGAAAAAGCATGGAGAGGAGTATGAGAGGGAGAGAGTGTGAGGCGTATGGGAGGAAGAGAGTGGAGAACGGATGAAAACAAGAAGAGTGCAGCGAGAGAGAGAGAGAAAGATGAGGTAGAGTGAGGGTATAGAGGGTCATAGAAGATAAGAGAAAGGGAAGACGGGAAGGAGGGAGAAGAAAGGAATTGTAAAGAGGATGGAACGGAAAGACAAGGTGCACAGGGAGGTGATGGAGAGAGGAGGGCGAGGGAGGAGAGAGAGGGGTGGAGGCGAAAACGAAAAGTAGGAAACGAACTGGAAAGAATGCGCATCACGAAAGAGGTAGAAGGATGAGAAAGAGGTTTGTAAAGGACAGGTTCCGCTCGGCCAATACCTCCCGAACCCCTACCTCCCCTATTTTGTCATACCGATCCGAATCCTATCATATTAGCTGGAGTTAGATTTGAGCGTAACTTTGGGGCAGGATGGAAATCCTTTGTTCTGAAATCAATATTTTTACTGCTAAAAATAAACTTGTCTCCAAAAAAACTTTCATTTTCCGATATTTATAAGGTCTTTTGAATAAACATTTTGTGGCGAAATTGTTTCCCCTAATCCATAATAACATATTACTATCATGTTTTTATACTGAATACAAAAATTTGTACACATTACGTATTGCACATAAAAAATATTTTCTCCAACTAATGTTATATTTGCTGTATTAACGAGAATTCAAGAGATTTTCTCGCATGTAACTATAAAGCGATATTTGACAACTAAGCAGTAGACATTGGAAATACATGCCTAATTTGGCGAAGAAGTGTGTTTCAGTTGAAACCATTTTATGCAGTTTTAAAATTTTAAATCATACCCATCACCTTTGTTAAACGTATTCAAATAACCGGAACCATTTCGCACGTGCTACTTTTGCGTGGGGCTGACCTAACCACCGTTCGCGAAGGTCGAGTAGTCGGATGTAGTAATATGGAGTGCACTCGGCGTGCAGTGCAGTGCTAGTGGGTCGAAGGAGGAATTCCTGCCTCAGCGATGGGATGACAACATACGCAGCAGGTGGCTCGATGTGGCTGTTCGAGGAAAGGAGGGCTGGTAGAGCCGAGATAGGGGAGGAAGAAGGAGATAGAGGGAGAAGGAGAAAGAGGGTGAGGGAGAAAGAGGGTGAGAGAGGAAGAGGATGAGAAAGGGAGGAGAGGGGGAGGAGGAGAGGGGGGAGGAGGAAGAGAGGGGAAGGGGGAGGAAGGGGGGAAGAGGGTAGAAAGGAGGAAGAGGGTAGAAAGGGTAAGGGGTGGAGAAAAGGGGAAGGGGGAGAAAGGGGGGGTGCAGAGGGGGAGAAAGGCGGAGGCGAAATGGGGAGAGAAAGAGGATAGAAAGGAAGAGGAGAAATCAGGAGGGAAGAAGTGAGGGAAATGGATGGGGGAAGGAAGATGGAGAGGTAGAGAGATTGAGGAGGGAGAGATATTGAGTTGAGAGAGAGAGGGATTTAAGAGGGGATTGAGGGACGGCGATGAGAGAGGGAGGGAAATGGGAGAGAAAGATGAATGAGAAAAAGGGCGTAAGATAGGTAAATGTAATTACGATGGCGAACTTGACGCTAGTAGGCGCCTTATCATTCCTTTAGCCCTCAATGTATTTCACATATTTTCTGCCTGGATTAAAAACACAAAAATTTATATTTAAAGCCCGCATGACTGTTACTGATTCGCAGGAAATATTTTCAAAGGCCCTCCAAACTCGTAGCACGAGTGCCAATACTTTTCATTGCCATCCTTTTCTGGGTACAGATCACATATCGCATCTGCAATAATCAAATAACAGAACCACTTATTATAAAACGCCCAAAAATCACGATCGAAATCATTTGAGTGCGGAAAGAAACATGCTACCGTCTCTACCGTGCCGTACAAAATTTGCAATCTAAATAGCCATAGAATAACATTGATTAGGTTCAGGGTAAATTTAAACAGAGGAAAGAAAGTTTGTAGAATAAGCAGGAATCCGTAGTGTAGCAAAAAGTAAATACAAAAAAATTTAGGCTCGCGAAGAAAGGTCGGGGTTATTACACATGCACTGAGGAATTTTCGATGGATTAAATTCATTATCGCTAAAGCAAACTCTACTGAAAGCCATAGGAATTGATGGAGAAATACATGTAGGAGGACAAGTCGTCTAATTGCAACTACCACCAATATCCGAAGGCACACGTGCTAAGATAAAACGAGATATCAATCGTGGGATAGATAGGCAATTAAGGTCTGTTTTCCCCGAAGTATTATTTACGCTTTGAAAACTGCACGTTCACGCGGCTGTTCTGTAAAAGAACACAAACTTACCTGCAGTTTTTCTAAATTATCATGTTCAGGACTGAGGTAGTACTTATACTTTTAGGGTACCGGTTGTGTGAGAGATGATTTTTCTCGAACATCAGCAAAAGGATTCCAAATCTAAAGACAGTGCCATGTATTTGTTCTACTCGGTTCATGTGTTCGTATTATAGCATTGCGCTTTGTCTTTACCCCTTCTTCGCTGAATACCACAACAATATTTTGAACGTGCTGCTTGCATACAAAACTATTATTTTTACTTTTAAGTTTCTTTATTTAAATGTCACTAATAACTTCGTTTTCATTTATTGCCTTTATAAAATTATTGTTTTTGAACACTAATGGTTGATAAAACCCTCTAAAGTAATACTATAAGAAAGCAGCAAATTTTGTATTTTAGTTAAATTTCCGTTTATTACACCGTCTGTAAATCGCCAATACGGTATTGGAAGGTTAACAAGCAGGAGAGCGAGAGAAGGTGAAGATGCGGGAGATAACGATGAAAGAGATGTAGTGAATTAGGAGGTACTGAACGATTTCGCGAATCGAGTAGAAAGAGAAAATATCGCGAATAAAAATCACCCTTTTTGCGATCTTGCTCGTTCGATTAAGACCCCATCCACATTTACGATCCCGCGTCTTCCACAGACCGTTATACACCTGCTTGACATCGCTCTCTTAGTTTGTTTCAGCACTCGATACGTGTGTGTGTGTGTGTGTGTGTGTGTATATATATATATATATATATATATATATATATATATATATATATATATATATATATATATATATATATATATATATATATATATATATATATATATATATATATATATATATATATATATATATATATATATATATATATATATATATATATATATATATATATATATATATATATATATATATATATATATATATATATATATATATATATATATATATATATATATATATATATATATATATATATATATATATATATATATATATATATATATATATATATATATATATATATATATATATATATATATATATATATATATATATATATATATATATATATATATAAAGAGAAGAGTTATCGTAGACTTTCATAAGTGACACAGGAGCAGCTGAGAAAATTCTCATAAAAAGTGGTTCGATCCGATTGGGCGCAGTTAAAAGTTACGCCCTATCAAGTTGCTTAAGAAAACTTGCTTTTAAATGCGACTTCATATGTAACCACGGACCTTGATCGTATTTCTACTAATTCAAAATCGAAAATCGAATTTAGTAGGAAAGGAATATCGAGAGGGAAAATTTCCGCTTTCGCTGTAAAAAGTATTTTCGAGTAAAATTTGAGCTTATTACAACACGATTTTTATAGAGTACATACTCTTGTGAAGCGATAACGCTAGTTATATTATAGGTGTTTTTCTCTCTCTCGACTTCGTTATTCTTCATTTTAGTTAGGTACGGAAGAATTCTTCTTGAAAAATTATAACTTTTCACACCTTAAAACTTTACAATGATGGCTATGCGTTGCTTGTGCAGAAAACGTCGAAATTGCGAAACTTTAGGATAGCAAACAATTTCATTATTCTTGATTCCCTCAACCTCACAAGTGTGAGAAATACCAAACTCAATTTAGGCATTTCTCGGAGTAGTTTTTGTTGCAAAATTTGTAAATTTTATTGGTTCGGAACTGGTAAAATTTTGTGGAGATTTAATAAAAATGTGCTAGCGTCCTTAGCTACATTCTACTCGTATACATCACTAGCAGCCCGTTGCAGCTACGCTTGCAAATAATCTAAATAGTTCGGCCCTGGGTTAGATCTTCTTTGGTCCCTATTCATTTGAAGTGTTTCCCTATATATTTGTCTTTCTTTCATCTACACGGGCAATCATATGAGCTTCCGCATCTCTTTCTATCTCTTTCCTACAATACTCTTCCTTTGATCTCTGGCTCCTCTTCCTTTCTCTGGCAGTTGTAGCTGGGCTAATAGCTCTCCTTTTCACTGGTCTACCTCTCGGCATTTTTTAATTTTCTTCGATTTTACAGCAATATATTAGAGCAATTACGTGATCACAATGTCACAGAGTTACTCAGTGATAGTTTAATATCGCGGTATATTCAAAGAGGAAAACTTTTTAATTCTACCTCCAATGATTATCGTTGCACCCTTATAGACGGACTCACAAACAGTTGCTTTTCTTCAAGTGTCTATCAACGACTGCTTTTAACTTCTTACAGGACCTACTATAAAGGCGACGTCAATGCAAGCGTTTATTTATATTATCAATGAAGAGAAAATAACAATAACGCTTTTCTTTCGTCTATTTGAAGGTTTATTTGGCCTTAAATAAATCGGAGGCAACAATGAGTCTCCTTGGCAACGCCCGGAATGAGTACGAAAAATTTCGTAAAAGAATGCATATTTATGAAAAATTCGACCGTGTAACGTGTAAACATTGCAAGAATAAGATAGTATAGAGCTTTAGCCGTCGAATAAAGAAAAAAAAATCGGTCCATATTTACTTATTTTAACGAACAAAGGAAAAAACCTTGCACTCTGAAAAATCGAAAATCCCGTGTAAACTTATGGGAAATATAATTATCTCCTGGATTCGAACCCGGGACACTTAAGCAAACGAAAATATGTTTCCAGGGACCTCATAGCCAGTAGAAACAAAACGCCGTTTACCGCATATCTTTACGACGAACGGTTCTCGAGAAATACGCCGATATAATTACGCGAGGCTTCATACGCACGGACGCACTACGCGCATAATACGATATATAGGATATTGGTGACCATTACCTCTAATTTCTTCATACTCCCCTAAATAAAATCAAGGCCGATAACTTCAGCATTTTTTTATATTTCGAAAATGCAGGTATATATATAATGTGATTCGTTCTTTACGATTGGTACTGTAATAATCGCAGATTTTTCAAAAGTTAAATATATTTTTTTCGGGAAATGTTACCATTTGGAATTTTGATTCCAGAAATGGTATTTAGCTTCAATTAATTAAGTTCACTCGTTAATCAGAGGAAATGAATTTAAAGTGTTGAAATTTCACACAAATTAATCTCAGGATATGTTACCGTTGATATTCAGGGTCAAATGGGGTAATTGGAGACGGATTTACGGTTTTTAACTGATTTTATAGTCCCAATTTTTTCGTCATTCGTATCTCAATAGTTGTAATGTTTTACGCTTCTCCTTGGTTTGTAAAGAGCGGACCTCACAGGTCCGGTAATTGTAAAAACGACGAATATGTCCTGAATTGATTGAAAAATCTGACTACTTATTAGAAACAAGTCCGTAAGCAATGCGATTATAAAAGTTTTTTGTTCACTTTATCGTATTGTAGCGAAATAGAGAAAGAAAGCTGTCTGCCTTGGAGACTCCCCTTTCTTTAGCAGAAGGATTCGCAACCTTTTCGATGTGCCAAGCACCAAGTTACTTTCTCGAGCATCCAACAAGCACCATTACACTTTTTATAAGAAATAGGAATGACCATAAATAAAATCATACCAATGTCAAAGTTATTGACAATGTCCTTTCTTACGTTTAGAAAGAAAACAGGCTAGCGAATTAAATTACTGGTGCTAGGAAAGGCGATTTTAAGCATCTTAGTAGAATAAGAAGTGCCTAAGGGCACGGTGCACCGCGGTGGTGCTCGAGAGCACCACGTTTCGGACCAATGCTTTAGCACAAATTGAATTTGACAAAACCCGATATCGATTTCTTACACGGTGACGCCTTTTTACACGGAAAGTCAACGATAATTACTCACGAGTTACGGAGGGGGGGGGGGGGGGGGGAGGTAGAGTGAGAGAGAAAGTCATAAATATGAACTGTTTTCACAACCGCTGCGTGTGGATAAAAATCTACATCGAAATAGAGAGAGATAAATTTTTAAAAAGTTCCCCCTTTAAAATTTTCAACACTCGCAAAAAAACTAACGTTTCGTCCCCATTTCCTTCCATCGAAGGTTTTGGGGTCGGTGAGGGAAAAAAAGAAAAAAAATACCACGAGACGTCTTTTTAAGTTTCGACTCCCATATGTCTGCTTCCCTATCTACTCCACTCTCTTTCGATTATTCCCCACGTGTCCCATATTACGAAATCCATCATATGGGAAGCATCAAAGGGCTAATAAGGTAGCGGAGAGCCGTCCTTTGCCACAGGACGGATAGGAAGGAGATAGGGGAGGGGAACCACGGTACAGGAAGTGGGCCGAAGAGCTTAACGAATGGGAAGAGGGTTGACTTTTCCTATCCAAGTCTTTTTCGCTCCCTTCTCCCCGTCAGTTGAAAAAAAAATCGTTCCGAGTGGAAATAACTTCAGGAAAAACTCGAGAGACTTGTGTTCTTACTGTATAATCCGCACTTACTGCAACTCCGTGCAAAAAGACGACCAGCTCTTTGATATAGATTGGTGCATAAAAATCTATGGTACGGGTAGTTTTAACTCTTGACAAGCAGGAAAAATTACTTCTTAGTTAGCTCGGTAATCTATTCTGCTTCACTATTGTAGGAGCAATTGGATAAATAAAGTGGTTTTATCGGAATCAAAACGGAAGGAAAGCTTCGTAGCAACCGTAACTAAAATTGCTAAGAAATTATGAAATAAAAATTAATCGTATGCAAGAGTAACTTTTTCACAACGTTTTCATAAGATTGAAGTAGATATACCAGTTTGTTATAAGCAAGGATATTTTTTCATCAAGCTGCGCGGTAAATTTCGATTTGAACTTAAATACCTGTATAAAAAAGAAGTAGATGTCGACATATTGTTTTTAAGTGTCCAAAAAGTTTGAAAAACAGAATTTGCACAATTTATGTTTTGCTGAAATAAGAAAAGGAAGAATCCTGTCGATGCCAACTAACATACTCGAAAAAATTATAAATACTCAATTGTTACAAGTTTTCAAACATTCGTATTCTTGGACATTTCTATATTTCGGCGCGTGAAAAATGAATTGACTCTTAATGATCGAAATAGCGATTTGAACTCTCAAGCGAGTTTTACCGGAATTAAATATCGTTTCGACCGTTTAAATTTCTCACCCAATAATGATGCAGCGTGCAGCGTTAGCACTGAACCGAATCGTTTCCATTCACATTTCCAGCTCGAGGAAGAACGTCTATGACGTCTCTCTACTTCGAGTGCTACTTTTTTTTGAAATTCAAACTCGCAGCAGTTATCGATGCTGGAGTCTTTTCAAAACATCCGTAAGAGTTCGACGAAGTCGCTTCGCTCATTTAAATTAAGATTCGAGTTGTTTATTTTTTCTTACTTCGAGAGTAAGCAAAATATGCCGTATCCGCACTTGCATGATAAGGATCGACTTGGCATAAAAAAATTCCGCATTCACGCCACCGCACGTGCTGGCCACATTTTGCCTTTTGACTCAACTCTCCAGTTTCCGCCGAGCTCGCAGGCGGTCAAGGGCCAACAACGCCTGTAACGATCCTGACCTCTCTCGTCTTCCCTCCTTCCACGTTTCCCTCCCTCTCTCTCTCTCCTACCATTCTCTACCCTTGTCACTCCCTTTTCCACAACCTCCTCCCCCCCTCTCCCTCCTTCCTCTATCTCTCTCCTTCCTATCTCTCTCCCTTTTTCCTCTCACTCTCTCTCTGCCTTTTTCCTCTCACCCTCTCCTTCCCCATCTCTGCCTCTTTCCTCTCTTCCTCCTTCCTTCCTCTCCCTCCCTCCCTCTTTATCCGTCCTCCCTCCTCTCCTTTCCCTCTCTCTCTATCCCTCTCTCCTTTCTCTCTCCCTCCTTCCTCTCTCTCCCTCCCTCTAACCCTTCCGTCTCTCTTCCACTTTCATTCCCTCACTCCGTTTCTTTGTCCCATCCTCCATTTTTTGTCCTTACTCCCCGGTCTCTCTGGATATTATATAAAAACAAAAGGACGTGTATATATAGTATACATACATATATAGGGTTGAATCGAAACTGGAAGTTGGCCTCGGACGGCTTTTAACCGGAAGCGTGCTCTTTTTTGTTACTTCGGGCAATATGACGCCGAGAAAGCGTCTGGGAAATAAATTAAAAAATCCAACTTCAGTAATATATCTTCGTAAATTTTTTCAAAACTTCTTTCGCATTTATTTTCGTCTAATAATCGCCAAAAATTTAAAGGGATAAATAGCATTTATCGGAGTATTTAAGATTTTCCTTGGTTGATAAGAAGCATAATCACAGCCAAAGTGGATGGCACACACTCCTGTAGTTTACCTAATCTAATAAAAAGATATTGAATTTTGCTAATTTAATAATACAATATTTCGACGAATTTGTTTGTGTTGATTAGCTACTCACATTTCCTTATCGAAAGCATCTTTTCTAGATATCATCGATTCAAGCTCCCTTTTCCCCTCTACTGTCTTCCCTCCGAACAACTTTATATAAAAATAAAACCAAACCCCCGTAACTCGAACGCAGACTGGAGTTTTCAATTACATATTCCGAATAGATATATTTCCTCGATTACAATTCATGTATTTCGAAATTATGCGGCAGCAATTATCAATAACACGATTTTTATATACCTCTTAATGTTCGATTTTTATAGACGTTCGACCGCAAATAAAATCGGAATCTCAGGACTCGATTAAGGCATTTTAAAAGGGGCAACGAGCGTTTCATTTGTCTTTAACGCCGTTCCAGTCCATTTTCTCAGATCGCGATCGAATTAAAAAATTTTCAGTTTTTGTCGCGCCGCGACCAAATCCTCAATTAAAGAGGCAGGAGACTTGTCCTTAATGAATCGGTTGAAAATAGAAATCGCGAAAAAATTATCGCGAAACTTGTCGGGAATATGAGGAAAGGTCTTCCGTTCGATGGGGAGAATGGCGAAGAGGAAGGATTACCTCCCACTCGTATGAATATTTCATCATGCTCGCCTCCCGCTTCGAGACGTGCGCGAGGATTAGAAATCCGAAGCGGCGCAAACCGAAGAAGGAATCGAACCCTTTTCCCCCCTCTGTGCCGTGCTTACGTGGGCGTGGTGGCGTCTTCTTCGTGCGTGTTTGTGTGGGAATCGTCGGACGATATACCGTAAATCAGTCGATTCCTTTCCTTTAATTCCCTGTCTCTTTCTCTCCTATGATTTAATGCCGCAAATTTGTCGCGACGTAACGCGGATCTCTTCGTAAACGTTCGCACGCTCGCATTTTTTCGATTTTTTTTATTTCGGTTAGCCGAGAGTGAAAAAGCTCTCTTTGCGATGCCCCATAGGTGTAAGGAGGTAATTACTTTTTTTCTGATGGAACCGAAAGCATACGCGTGATCGCCACGATATAAATGCAGGGGTGGTGTCGTACGAGGAAAATAAGGATATTTCCAATAGGAAGTTTGGGGCTTAACCTTTTACCGTTGAGGTGCGGTCTGTACACACCATCCTCTTACTAAACTATTCTAACTCGCAAGATTTCAATGATGAAAATGAGGAACATCCAGATGGACATACGGAGAAAGACAAAATGGATTACGATAAAGGGCGCTAAAATGGCGTGCAAGGTTCTCATCACGCGTTCCATTCTTTAAGCCCGATCGTTGAACCCACACATCCGAATTTGTTGACGACGTCCGGAGAAAGATAGAGATCGACGCGTCGCTTTTATAATGGCGGGCCGTAAAACTTCTTCATATTAAAAAAAAAAACCCTTTTGTTGCGTCTTCATAAGCTCTCAGTTATACGGATTCCGGTTGCACAACACTCGAGAATTCCATCGCTCACTCGATACCAAATTGATCTTTAATGGTTCGATTTTTTATGTCCTTTCGTATAATTTCTCTATTGAGTGCACTTCGGAATGGATCGATCAATCGAGAGGTTGGAAACGTATTCGTCGGGGTTCCGAGAAGGGCGTGGCCAGCGTGGGAGGAGGGAAGGGGAGGGGGGAGGTGGAGGCGGCGTGAGTGGGGGCGGGTTTTTGTAGCGTCCCCACCCCGCCCCCAGCTCTCTTATCCTCCCCTGTATCGAGGGTTGTTTTGGCAATGGAGGAAGGGTGTGTTGCTTAGCAACGGAATCCCGTCGATGTCTGCTGCGAGCCCCCAGGCAATGTCCTTTCCTGTATATGTAGGTATACATCCTCGTCATGCCTATCGCACGTTACGTATTTTTCCTGTGATTAAGTCCATGTTTTCTGTAATGGTTAGAATCGACGACCATTGTAAATGTATCAGTTTTTGATAAAAAATGCTTACTTTTAGAATGTAGATTTAGAATCTACTACTGATGTAGCAGACATAGGTATCTGGTTTTCTCCTAACTTAGAGAAATGTAGTTTTTATATTTGATTTCAGTCGTAAGGTGGACTCGATATTTCTTTCTAGAATGCATGCTGATTAAAAGTTTCTCCTTATTAGGAAATAGTTTAATGGTGGCATAGTCTAAGCTGGTAAAGCTTGTGTACACAGAATTTCATTTGATGACGATTGTTTCAACGTGGGAACCTCTTTTGTCCCAAGTAGTATCAAGTGAGAGTTGATAAACGTTCTGGCACGCACTAATCAATGCTGTTTTTCAGCTCATTTTATTGATGCAAGAAGCTATTGAGAGCATAATGACATGTACGCGAGTTACAGCTTTTAGATTGCATTTCAAAACAGCACAAACAGAAGCGTTTGATTCCAACATCTTGAAAATACAAAAACACAAGACCTTCATTATGAGGTATTTCTCTCCTTTCGAATAGGTATCTATATACGGACGTATTTCATTGGTTAGCAAGACCGCCCACCTGCTCCTCTCCTGTATGTATGTGTATATATATATATATATATATATATATATATATATCTTTCTCTCTCTTTCCCTCCCTTTTAAGCTCTGTTGCTGGAGAGCCTCATTTGAATTCTTGGGACGCATCCCTAATATGCGACCCCAAGATTGTTCCGGGCTATTGTCTTCCTCTCTTCTCTTTCCTCCCTATCAAGCTATCTGCTCCCTGCCGTTCTCCGACTCCCTCGGCTTCCTTTTTATCGAACCTCTCTATTATTTCGAATGTCGGTCGGAATGAAAGAGGGGAGGGAATGGGGGGGGGGAGGGGGGGAGGTCGGAAAGTCAAAAAGGGAGATACAGAGAAGAGTGAGGGACAGGTGGTCTCAGGGGTTAAACTCTCCTTCGGCCTTGTTCGATTTTTATACGCATCGGAAAAGGGTTTTTCTTGGTTCGGAAAAGCGTCGAGCTAGTTGGACGTCTCAACTTAAAATCGCGCGGAAGCGTTCGAGTAGGAAATTGTTTTTTTCCGACTATGGAAGGTTTTTTTTTTGCGTGTTCAACGTTTAGGGAGAATGGTGTCGGGTTTCGTTTATGTTTGCGTTCTGTTAGTCAGAGAGTCGGTAATCTTTTCTCGATGGCGGGCCACATTCGTTGTTGTGAATGCCTCGGAGGGCCGCGTTATGAGTTACATGAGAGCTTCGACAGGACGGATGAGTGCTTACATCCGGAAGTTACCCAGAGATTGTCTAGTCTCATATGAGGGAAAATCAAGTCTAAATAATCAAATAGCATTAAAATTTCATTTGGAAAGGTTCGGAAACTATAATTTTATTGAAAAAATATGTTACATTTTTATCGAACACGCATACATCATAGTATCGCCGATCGAAGCTCTAAGCTATCTTTATGATTTTTATAGAATTTTTAATAGGAAAGGAATAAATAATTTAATAATGCGCAAAATCTTTTGCTGTGGAAAATTATTGGTTTAGATGGCTTTTAGAAATTTTTATTCCACTATTACTTAACAAATTATATAGATTTACTCCCGGAAAAATTATAACATCCATAGCGATAAAATTCTTTTGCTTATTTCTCATCATTTGTGCGCACTCAATTTTTTTAAAGCAGAGATATAATAAATGATTTGTAAATATTTATGAAGACGGGAACACACAGTAAGCTTCGAGTAATTTTAATTAGTTTAAAAAATTGTCATAAGCAAGAATTTAATGGATGGCTTAGTCGATATCCGCTGCCATAAAACGCTGTGATAGACGATAATTTCAGTTACAGAGTAGCCTCATCAGTGGTATCTATGTCCAGTGAAATTCTCTTTGGATGGATACTTTCCAATTGAAAGGTTCACCCAGTCGTTTATGGCCACTAGAGTCAATCACGTTCTTTAGGAAAAAAGTTAACATGATAACGTTGGCACTTGAGTTTTTGAAATTTTTAGGTAGTACTCGTATAAAAAACAACGATATGATTTGTATTGACATGAGTGGGAAACAAAGATTTATCGTAGTTACATTGCTTGTAATTGTATCCTTTGATGTACATCAGTATCTTACACGGGTTATCACATGTTAACTTAATTGTACAGATCTGTTATCGTTATCGATTTTTATTTAGAGAATGGATTTTTAATCATCTCACGGAGGAGGGAAACAAGACGAGAAAGTGGCGTCAATAATCATCTCATCGGAACACATCGTCACGTCGATGTAGCGATAATTAAAGACATGACTTAAGACAACGTTCCACTGAAAAAAAAAGAAATCAAGGACCGAACGATTTTGACGTTAAAATCCGTCACACCGACCCGACGACTTCAGAAACCGTCGGTAAAAAACGAATATTAATATAGTCTTCGATTCTATGAAAATAAAAAGAAATAACTCAACATTCCGGGAAATTCGGCACTACCAAAAACTTCCGAAACGCGATATTCTACACGGGCGGTCAATTAAACCTCACTTTACGACAGCAGTTTATGCTAACAGGTTCTCTCTCTCTTCCACCGATTGTTAAAAAAAATCTCGATTATTTTTTTCCTCCCTCTCTTTTCCGTCAGGGCGGGAAAAATGTAGCGTGCGAGGGGTAGAGAAGAGTCTTACATCAACTTAGACTTACGCATCGTTGAAAGGAAGCGTGTGGTCGGGTTGATAGCTGTTAAGCATATCAGCGGGAGACCAAGACCACCCCAGAGGGAGTCCCAGCAGGAGAGCGGTTTTATTTTTTTTCCCGTGGCGGTAAGGTTTTTGTGAGTCGGGGTTTTTTTTTTTTCGAGGTTTATTTTTCGGGAGGGGGGTTAAGGAGGTGCCATGGGAATATACCTGTAGCTCCCATGCTCGGAGGAACCCGTGACCCTAAAACTGCGACCTTCCTATCCACTAAAAACCCAAGAAAAGGACACACACACACGAATTCAACACAGCCCCCATAGACTTTTACTCCATCGGTCTAGGCTAGCCAATAGGTTTCTTTTCCCACGGATTCTTTGGCGCCACGAGGTTCAACCATTACTCCATCTCTTTCCTTCCCTATGTCCCTCATTTTATCTCTTGACTCCATCTCGTGTTCACCGAGTCCTTTTACCTTTTTCCCCTCGTGGTTCCAGAGTTTTCTTCGCGTTCTGCATTACCCGTCACTAACTCATTTCTTTTTTTTTCACCGCGTTTTATAATTGCGAGGGATGATTACGGGAGAGACAGGTAAAATGAAAACGCCGTTCCGTCGTCAAAAGTATTTATCTCCTCTTTTAGTTACGTTTTCCAAAACCCTTAAACTCCTTTCAAAATAGCATTAAATCAAGCGGTAGAAAGAGAGAAAATGTATCTTTAAAAAAATAAAATTCGATGTTTATTTCCACTCCCTAAAATGTAGGGTGTGCCGGAAATTATACACGAAATCTTTATATCAGTTTTCATCCGTTTATCGATTTATTTATTTTAAAATAGCTCATAAACAGCATTTTATCGCCTTTTAAAATGAGCGTAACAACAAAGATGAACAAATACGGCCGTGCCCACGGCATGACTCGAACTCGCGATCTTGGCATCGGCAGACACGCTAACCACCCATGTATTGTTTTTTTATAAAAAAAGATCTCAACGTATTTAATCGATTTAAGCTTGAAAAAATTTCAATGAGATGTTTCGGAACGTTGCTGGAATGTAAGTAATATTTATTATCTTAAATCGTGTTCTAAAAATAATTTCTTATACGAGAATATGAGAGAATGCAACAACTTTCTCCTCAATGCCAATTAAGCCTGTGAAAGAATTCTCACTATCAAGAGATTATATTTCTACAAATATATTATAATAAAATACGCAGAAGTAAAAATAAAGTGTTAAAGTTTATAAAAAGCCGAGAAGGTAAATTTCAGGAGGTTTGAATTCCGGCAGTACCGTCAGAGGTCGTTTTCGGTTCCTTTTCTCAAGTAACTCGATCGCAAGTTACGAAAAATTGTGGATTAGAATCACTTGAAGATCAGGAGTCAAAAACATACAGTAGGTTGTTGATGAACGAAATTTTTGAATAAAGCTAACGCGTCATGTGGCGTCTTTTCCAGCGCTGGTGGAAAAATAAATAACGACTTTCTATGGGCATAAATTAAGAGCTCAGGCTGCTCCATAGTTCGAAACTTCTTCTTCTACTCGGAAACATTAAAAGCAAAAAAGATTATCTCCGTTTTGAGTCGTTTATTATTTTTTTATCTTCCATTAAAAATTAAAATTAAAATGTTTTTTTCGTTAAAAAAGAGGCGATCGTAATAATAAGAGTGACGCGTTGCATCGTACTTCTTTTGAATTCAGCGGTAGACTCATTCGGGCTGACATATACAGAGGCGACTACGGAGTCGGAAATACCGCCATACACAACATTACAATTTTCTCCTTTATTTAAATGTCTAGCAAAGTATGGGCAGTTAGAGTAGTTTTCGTAATGGTATTGATAACGCAAAAACCAATTCCTTGTTCGAAATACGAAAGCTATATCGTTAAATTTTAAAAGTAGTAGAAATCTTTCAGTGCACTTTAACATCGCGCACCACATTCTGATTGCTTTCCAGCCTCTCTCTCTCTTATAGACATCAACAGGACTTCAGTTTTAAATGTAAAAACAACTATAAATGCATTATTTGTTTTTTTGTTCGAAGCTCGGTCGTTAAATAGAAATATCTGACCAAAGCCAAGGCATTGAGGTATTATTTAAGGAAACTGACCGAAAGCTTAACTCTTAAGGAGATAAGAAGCGGTAATAAGACCTCTCCTGCAAACACTTAAATTTTTTTTTCAATCGTGGAAGTGTATTCCACGCCGGACCACGGATTACAAAACCTCAGCCACAAACTTTGGCCTGCGTTAAAACGAAAAATATCTGCCTCTCTTTCTCTCTCTCTCTTCGCCTCCAATATCCTCGCCACGCATCTCCTCCGACCTCCGAGAGAAGTGTCCAACAGTCCTAGATCCACAAGATTAAGTGCGGGTCCTTCTCTGGATGGGGTATGTCGGGTGGAAAGAGAGGGAGAGGAAGGCGGCAAGGAGAGAGGTAACCATAGGGACAGATCGCATCCGAGAGATGCCGCTAGATAGCAGCCCAAAGGTTCCCTTTCTCTCTCTCTCTTCTCTTTCTCTCTCTCTCTCTCCTTCATTCCATCTCCCATTCCACTCCGTCATCCTCCTCCTTTATCTGCATTCCAAGCTTCCAGAGGTGGCGAAGAATGATAAAAACAATAACGAATTCATTTAAACCAAGTTCTTAGACAGCCTCCTCCCCCCCCCCCCCTCCCCTTCGTTCCCATCTACGCCTTCGATGTTTTTTTGGAGTCATTTTTTTAGTTTTGCGGAACTTCGGATGATTTATGGGTTGATAACAGATTCTTTTTTCATCTCGTAATACGTTGAGAGGAAAATGTAGAAAAAATAATTTGTTAATTTTTCTTTTCTGAATGATATTTAGCGCAGTCTTCGTTCGTATTAAATATTTTATTTTACAAAGAAAAAGACAGCGGCAACATTTTATTTACTTTTATTATTCCAAGCATTTCTGATTTGAAGTTTGCTTACGATCATATCTTGAGGTGTCGAATTATTCTGAAAATGTGATGTAAAAATCAAATTAATGAAGTTTATTTAATAGAGAATTATCTAGCTAGTCTTACGGCTGAAAACAATTTCAAAAATAAGAAGCATAAAAATTTAATTACTTGTTTTAGGTATCTCCAATAGCTTGATATAGCTTTTTCGAGATGCCTGAGACAATTTCAATTTTTGATACATAACTGGAATTTATTTCAAGATGTATGAAGAGAGATTTATGTATTATATAATTCACATTTCACATTAACACGGTATAATTTTATTATAAAGGAATGAAAGCTAACTTTTCACTTAAGAGCTTCGTTTAATTCACTATAATAACTAGATTTTTATAGAAATTTTAAAGGAAATTATGTTATTAAGTGAAAATTTAGTTTTAATTCCATATTTATGCAATATCACAAACTACAAAAAACTCGAGGAATAACCCTCGGACTAAATCCATAACGAGCAATTTTAACTCAAGCAAATGTTATCGTTTCCTTCATGTTTACACTCACATTTATTTCCTTTACATTTACTTTTATTCCGCGTTCTAACAACGTACTCGTTTACATCCGCCGTTTCGCGAAAATACAAAATTAGATATTCACGCGCGATATTCGAACATCATACGCTTCTTTTACGGCCGATTTCCGCGGACAAAAAGTTTCCGCTTCAGCTTTCAGCATAAAACGCGGAGGGGAATGTGACAAATTTCTCGGTGGCTATCCGGTTTCACCACCTCCCTCCCGCTGAAACACAACACGAAACATTTGCCGTTTTTATTCAAAAAAACCGACACACATTTAATGCGAAGTGTAGCGACCCCCGCCGTGCCACCTGCCGGGAAAAACGAGAGAAAACTGTTGGAGATGTGTGTGGAAAATATTAAATTCTCTTTCCGAGTTGCCAAGAGACGGATGGAAAAAAATAGATCCACGTCGCCGAAAAAGTCTTAAAGAAAAGTGGCAATCCTCATTAACGAGATGCTCGAAAGATCCGCGGAAATCCCGCATTCGTATTATCCGTGCCGGGGGATGGGGAGGGTGGGGGGGGGGGGGGGGGAGAGGGGTAGGTCGGCGTCGGTCACGGATGAACAACCTCAAAAGACGTAAAGGCGATGACGCGATTCCTTGATATTCCGAGTCTTCGGTTTTATGGCCTTTTAACTATTACTTTTCCCATCCGCAAGTCCGCTGTTTTTTCTCCTCCTCCTCCGTCGTCGGTTCCTTCCCGTTCCTCCGGTGTGCGCTTCCGATCCTCTCTTGTTTATCCTCTTTATTAGTCGCTCAACTTGACGTGAGGCTGTAAAGGTTTTTCGCCCCGCAGGAGATCGAAAAAACGGCCATTTTCAGGGCATTTCAGGTGGAAAATGACGAAAAGAACAGGATGTCAAAAGTTAACGAGGATAATTTTAAATAATAGTCTGTTTGTTTTTATAGTAAGGACGTCTTGTAACTGTTCACGTAGCGCGATGGAGGATTTTCCTCGGCGCCGTTGATATTTTTCTATTTTTCTGCTCGTTATCACGGTAGCTAATGCCTTTTTCCCTCCAGTTTACTGGTGGAAAACTATTATGAACGAAAATAACGACCAAGCAGCATTTTGATTTTGCTTCGATGGGCTGCTTCGAGATTTAAAAAATCCGTCTCGATTACTTTCGCTTCTAGTAGGGATGAAATTTTTTTATTACTGGACAACTATAATGAACGAAAATAACGACCAACGGGATATTGCTTGGTTTCAATGGTTTTCTTAGAGATTTTAAAATTCCGTCTCGATTACTTTTTGCTTTTAGTGTGGATGAAAATAACCAATGAGTTGATTCTTTCGCTTGCCATCGATGTATTTTAAGACAAAAATAACCTTTCATCTCCGCTAAGATTGTTGATGCTGCGCTTAATACATGTCCAAGCCCTCGTTAGATTCCTGGTTAATATATTATGAGATAAACGGATCTTTAGATATTCAAGTACGATGCTTTAGATTTTAGAAAAAAAAATTTTAAAGTATTTTTACTTTAAAGGCTATTTTCTTTAAGAATATACCTACGCTTTTCATAAATTAAATTCGATATAACGACATAAGCTAACGCCGTCTGCCATGAAATCATTCAGAATGGAAAAATCTTGAGGTTGTAAAGCTCTCTTAATTTAAGATCTCCTCGAAACGGGTTCCTTATAATTTGAGCAATGAGGAATCCAACTTAATTCGAACAGAGACTATAAAATTTATAGCATACAATGAAATCTTGAGTAAAACCTATCTTTTTAAAAAGTATTCTACTCCCGAACTCTGGATTGGAAGTCGTCGTAGACTAGAGGTCGGCAAACCGAGGCTCTTTAAAGGACTCAGGTGCAGCTCCATAAGCCTACTTCTTCTTCTTCTAGGTATATGAAACGCCTAGAACATGCAACTCGGTCGTGACTTTAATTACAGAAACTTCACGCTTGCTTATACTAATGTTTACAAATGAATGAAATTTTGAAAAACAAATAAGGAAAATACTGACGAATCAGATATTAAGGGCAGCTTTATTTACTGAACCCCGCACCACCCCGTAGGCCGCTCCTTGATTCTCCAATTTTCAACCGCGATAGGAACATATGGTCACAAGCAATCCCTCAAATTTTGTTTGAAAGCAGTTCAACAGACATGGAAGTGTGACTGACGAACGAAACGATTACATTATCGGTTTTTAAAAAGATACTCGCTAATAAGAACCATCTTATTCGCCATTGCTGCAGTTTTTTTCATTGCATTGAAATGAAAAAGAGTGGGTCTTCTGGATAATTCGGTTTTAGTGTCGTACATCATCAAAGCGAATCGTATAGAACAGAAAAAGTAATCCTTCGTGACTAGAGCGGGAATGTATTACTTTGAGGCATTTTTTTTCAATGACGCTCGAGATGCTTTAAACGTAAAAGGCTTTTTACGTTATTAACGGGACGATTTGAATTGTTGTCGGGGGAGAGGTAGAGAGAGAGATAGGAAAAAAAGAAAGTCGCAATCGAGACGGAACTCGCCGGTCTGACCATGATGCCGTGGGAAAAAAATAAAGAGCGTACATACATGCGTACAAAAGTGAGTGTTCAAATTGCTTCGTAGTAAGTAACGAGACACCGTCATACTCGTCACAACATGCACGGAGCTAACCTTTTTTTTTCCCTCTCTGCCCTCACCAACAGTCTGCGCGGGTTTTACGACGCCCCATTCCGTGAGAGAGAAAAAGTGGGAATCCTCTTTCGACTACAGTGCCCATTATTTCTCTCATAATTCTTTTTGCTTTATCCTGGAAAATGACTATTTCTTACTACGACAGTTTAAAAAAATAAACTGAACGACCCCTCGTCTAAGTTATCGCTCTTTATCTTCGCATATCATAAAACGCGTCTTTTGCTTCGGTTTCAGACATATAAAAAGGGCATATGTACCTTTGTATTCATGTTTATATACATAGTCGAATCTCGATTACTCGAACGTACGAAACATTAGTTTGTGATGGATCTAAACACACACACTCATCCTTCGAATTGCACGTTTTCGCTTTACACGTTCTCGGTTTAGCTTGATTTTCCTTTTTAGAGAAACCTATGATTATACGGCCATTAATTTTTCTTTGTCACGGCATTAGCATTAAAAATCATAACACTTTCAATTCGACGCAAGGGATAATAAAGAAGGACAAAGGAAGCAATGCTGAGCATAAATGTAACCTCATGTTCTCCTACGCTAGAACATATCCCATTTGCAAGGTCTCGCTTTACACGGTCTTTTCCAGGAACGCATATAACGTGCAAAACGAGTGATGGGTGTATTTTTCCCGTTCGCATTCTTATGAGTTTCGAGTAATCGAGATTCAATTGCATATGTACAGACACTCGTGTGTAATAAATAATATCCGAAGATTATATGCTGTATTCAAATCAACAGTAGATCTCGCCGATGCGTGGTTCTTCGTCCCGTCTGCGGATAACTCTCGCACTGTTCGACGCCTTTAGTTATCTTATCTAACCTACTGTAAATTTTAACCGATGTGAGTTCTTTAAACAGTAACTTCCCTAATTTAAAACGTGGAATATATTTTTTAAAGTGACCCGTGAAATATATATTACAGGTAGCTCCTTAAGTCAATAAACGGTAAAATTAAGCGGTACATTTAAGCTTTAAAAATACCGGTAATTAGCCCTTATTTGATTTTAATAAGGTCTGATTTTCATTTCCATTTTAGGCAAGCAGATAATCTATCCTTCACTTTAAACAGCTTAAATAAAGAAGACATTTAAAAATATTTATCATTTCAAGAACTTACTAATAGCTCCTACTATCGGTAATTAAGCTCTTTCTGGTTTTAATAAGATATGATTCATATTTTCGTCAAGTCTGTTGCTAGATTTTATACAAACATGACTTCGCGTCTTTACTTGTGAAAAAAAGCAAAACATTTTAAATCTTTTGTGAACACTTTTATTCAGAGACACTATTGTCGGAAAGCCATTAACTATTCAATAAACTTTCGGAGTTGGAAAAAACAATTCAGAGAGGCGGCAGTAAATCTCAATAAACTCGGACGACTCGGCAATTAGTCCGTAAAATTTACTTTACCAAGTTTCCGCTCCCTGTTACGCTTCTTTTCCATCTCCCCGTTCCCTGTATCCTTTTTCTCTCCCTTTTCCTCTCTCATCTCATTCACAAACACACTCGTCCCCAATGAGAAGACATTTCATCCCTCTTAGCTTTCCTTACGATTCCATTACTCAAAACTCACTCTCTGAAGTCTCGGTTTTCTCCTTCTCACTCTACATCTCTCTCTCCCCCTCCCTTTCCTCCTCTCCACCCCCGTTCTTCCCTATTGCCACTCCCTTTTAACCCTTTCACGACACGCGCGGTTCTCTTTCGCTACATCCCTCCCTCTTTCTTTCTCCCTCCCCTTACATCTTCCTCCCTTTCATCTTAAAATTTCCCCCACGGTTTTCAAGCCACGCGTCTTCTCCTTTCAGACGTATCGCTCTCCTTTACACCTCCCTCTATCTACCTAAACTATATATCTCTCTCTTTCTCCATCTCCGGAACGGTAACACATAACACAAGGTTTCCGTCTGAGACCAGACAAATTCTACGACTCGCTTCGCCGACTGTTTTCACTCGAAAACACACCATCTTACATTGCCACACACGTGGATATATAGATATTTTTTGTCCTCCTCTTCCTCCGACCCCCACGGCTTAATTATGAATTTGTAACGCTCGCGTTTTAATTGTTTGAGCGGAAAAATATATCATTTTTCTGGGCGTAATGACTCTCGCGTGAAGCACGGGATCGTTGGAGTTGCGATGCAGTTTTTTTTCTTCAATACCGGCTTAATTGTCCTCGTTTTTCACCGTTTTTTTCCGCGGCGGATACATGAAGCACACAGTCTCGGTCACGTAAAGGCGAATAGCGTTGCCGAAAATCGATGCATACTTCGTTTAAACAATTGACCGGAAGTAGCCGCTCGAGACGGGTAATTGTAACTCGATGAGAATTCCGTTTAAGTTGATGCTATCTAGAGACGTGGTGTTTCCGTTTAAGTCAGTTCGTATGAAATGATGTGAACGTAATTCTGGCGTGGAGTTTCCCAGATTAAGATATTCCAAGCGAGATTTTGGACTCGGCGTTCAATGTATATATTGTCCCCTTTCTCTATTCACTCAAAAACCTCGTTTTTTAAAAGGAAATCTGATAATGTAACCTGGACAGTTAAAATATTTTACAATTAGCATTTTACAAGGTTTCTTAAAAACATCATAAAACGTTCTCGTAAGTTACTTTTGCAAAAGATATATAACAGATATTAGCATCATTGTGGATTAATTGTTCAGGAATTTTATTATCGTAATCTCACTAATAGAATACCAGACCAATAAAAAAAGAGATTTGAATTTACATTGTCAAGCACAAACAACATTGGTCGAAATTTACTGTGCCTGATACTTTATAATGAATGAAGTAACATTTTTAGAACTATAAAATGCGACGGTTTTTATTTTTAATTCGGAATTAATCGTCGTTTTTCAGCTCTTTTATAGCGTCCAGTATATAAAGCATATAGTCTCACAATCAGTCATGTTATGACGAATGGAGGGTTACGCTGAAATAGTCCGATAATCTCCCAAAAAGTAAAGCTTAATTTATATTTAAACTAGCAGAATTTCCCGTTGAATTTCAACGGATTTAGTGAAGCTACAACATCGCAACATACTAACTCTTAAAAATATATAGTACATACTTTTTAACTTACAATTAGCTTTTCTTAACAATTAATCATATTTGCTTGTAACAATCCGTTTCCGAGCCTATTGAATTCAAATATAACGATAATTTTATTTCCTATCATATTACTTTCGCCAAATCCAGCTTCATATCTTCTGTAATTATGGCTGTGAAATGTTCACATTTATGTCTTGTATGCAAGAAACCCGAGAAAAAGCAACGTACAGTTGTCCATGATTGAACACTGACTCCGGTAAATGTACACCAGATACGTGAGCTTATTTACGTTAATAAACATTATAATGTATAATATAATGATTTTACTTACAAAAAATGTAAGATTCCAGTATTCAATAGACGAAAGAAGGTTCAATTACTTTCATCAATAAACGCTTCCTGAATAATAATCAGTATCATCGGTATCTATTTACGTTGCTATCCATAAACATCGATCCTTTCGTTGCTTAAGCAAATGTGCGAATCGAATAACGCTAAACTTTCGTCTATTTATAAGCTTCATTGAAGCTAATTGAATCGGAGGTAACAATGACGGCCGCTTTGGCAGCGCCCGGAAAGAGTACGAAAAATCCATAAAATTTCGGAACAAATAACGTATTTCTGAAAACTTCGACCGTGTAACATGTAAACTTCACAGGAATAAGGTATAGAGTTTTATTCGTCGAATAAAGCAAAAACGAAAAAAATCGGTCCATATTTACGTATTTTAATGCTTGAAGGAATAATACCTTGCAAGTCAAGAAATCGATTCATACGTGTTATCTTATGGAAAAATGTTAATCCCCTATATTGGCAGCACTGTTTAATCCCGGTTGACCAAACATTGACATTTCACTAAGTTAGGATGTAAGGAAGAATCGTACCAAATTTGGTTATTCTAGCTTTTATCGTTTAGGAGGAGTTCCATGAACAAACACGTAAACCAACAAACACACCCTTCAAAATATATTATAGTAGATGATTGAATTTTAATTTTAAATTTAGGTTATACATCATAATCTTTTTCTTACATGCATATTATTCGGATTTAATCAGTTATGTACTTTATAATCATCTTATCTAACAATAAGTTAAATCAAACTGCTGTTATAATATCCACTGTAACTTCATGTGGTTTCAACTTTTTTCCGTCAAACACGTACTCGTTTAACTCCTCCTTTTATGCATTATATACCAGGGATTCCCAAACTTTTTGAAGACATGGAACCCTTATATTCAAATATTTTTTCTCGCGGAATCCTAACTAAAAGATGGTAAGCCTAATCGCAATAAAATTAGCTTTAAAATCTTCATAATGTTTATTTACATAGCTTGTGTATCGTACAGTATACAGTTTACAAGTGAGGCTCATGTTTCCTGCTACAATTAATACAAAGAAGAGCGTATCCTCTGTCTATCGCGGAACCCCATTTAGCTTCTGCGGAACCCAGTTTGGGAAACCGTTCATTTTGCAAACAAAATCGCCCACAGAAATTGAAAAACGATTTTACGTTAAAAATTTTCCCATATAAATGCATTGGATTCTCAACTTCGGCGACAATAGTTGTTGTCATGGTAGCTTATAATTGGTATTGTCATAAAACTGATAAAATGACGTATTTTTCTGATTATAAATGCATTTTACGCTAATTCGATCAGGATTCGGATTCTGTCTTCAATAGAAATAAACTTTGTTCTTTCCTTCATAGAACCATACAAGTCTCAAGTTCGTACCATGTTTCTAAGTAATTTTAAAATTCAAATGAAAAATAATCTGCACTTATCCCTATGTCATTCAAATGGAGAAAATGAAAAAAGAAAATATTTTAAAAATTATAAAGGTCAATCAAATCGATATAAAAACCTGACTACACCACTGAACTCTTTATTGTGATTAAAATGACACCTTTCTCTTGTTTCTACGTGCTGTAGTTGCTGAGCTATAAAAAACACATATATATACACTTTTCTTTATAGATATCTATAGATGGGGGGTGCGTTTAGCCATTAAAAACAATAAATTTGGAAACGCGTGTATGTATGTGTGTGTATATATATATATAGATATATGTGTGTGTATATATATATATATATATCTACAATAATAAAATACTGTCTCTTTGTAGCTTTGCCATGTAATGCTTTTTGAAGCTTAATATCTCGCAAACGACTACACCGAATTTGATGAAATTTTCAGGATAGCATTATGATATAACAACAAAACGTTTTAATATATCGAACTCGAGATCAAAGACCCAGGTTCGACTCCAGAAGATAATTTCCATTTCCCATAATGTAACACGTAAAAAGGGACATTTCGACATGCAGGATTTCATTCTTTTTTAGATTAAAATAAGAAAGAATTGACCTACAATCTTAGGAAATAAACCATTTTGAAGAAAACATTATAAAGTTTGTAATTCTGTTCATCGTTTCCCTCCTACATTTCGAAATTTCTCAATCTAAACGTTTAATTCACACAGTTTGAGGAAATCTTGCCATTTTAAGGGGATGTTGCCTTGCCTACCAATTCCATTGTTAGACCTCTATATCATTTTGGTAATTCAATCCTAATGGGTATAAACGTGCTTTGAATGCTTTTAATACGAAAGAGAGGTGGGGAGAGAGAGAGAGGTAGAGGGGGGAGCGAGAGGGGGGGAGAGAGGTAGAGGGGAGAGGGAGGGGAGAGAGGGAGAGGGTGTGAGAGGGGGGGGGGCGAGAGGGAGAGAAAGAGAGGCAACTATTTTAAGTTTAACTAAAGATAGCCCGTCAACAACAGAATATTCACTAGAAATGTTGTATATGACAAATTTTCATACGTGAAAGTGAGATATTAATTATTTTAAATGAAAATAATAATAATCTATCTGTCTATAATTCTTCCGTTGATATTTCAACAGGCATTACAATAGTATATATATATATATATATATATGTGTGTGTGTGTGTGTATATACATATATAATGAGATTGTTTTTCAGTTGAAATAACACATGCTGCTAATTTATCATCACTGACCGCTAACATTTGACACAGAGAAAGATCACGATATCGCGATATTAAAAGATATAGCTTTACATTCGGTTCCATTTTCTCTCCGCCCTTCAGAAACCGCTGAGGAGAGATTTTATTTACGAGTCGTAATATCTTCCGAAGGGCACGTCAGGCCACGGCGTTGTTTATTTTCCTCAAGCAGTCAGGTGGCAAAAGTTTTCCCAGATCGGATAGCTGCTACCATTTCCTTGTCATCTCCTTGTACTTAGATTTATGCAACATCTCCTTCGTAACCTTTTGAAACTCCCGTGCCCTGTCGTCCTTTGTCTTCGCCTTTCCTCGTCCCTAACTCTCTCCTCTCCCCCTTTCTCTCATTCCCTCCCTCCGTTCGACCAAGGTTTCTCTCTCTCCCACCTTCGTAGTCTTCCAGAAGCGGCTTGAAAGCTGGTACGGAGTCAACTCTCCTCCTCCCACAACACACGGTTTAACTCCTACCAAAGTCCCTCTTCGCTACATCACTCGGAAGCGGAATGACGCCGGCGCCACGACCTCTGATGTCCATCAGAGAAATTAATGGTCCGAGCGGCCGTTGTCGGATGTTTGCGTGAATATACGGTTACGTCGCGGGAGGGGAAAGCTGTGTCGCTACCTCCTACTCTCCCCCCCCTTCTGGAAAGTAATCGCGAAAATATCGCGGTTTTCCATCAAGTAACAAGAATTCGCGACGGTCGCTCGATCCGAAGGTATTTTTAAGGTACATAACTCGTGCAACGTCATGAGCGGGTGTAATGTTTTTTTTTTCGTCGAAACAATTGGAATGGCCTAAGTTGTTGTTTCAAAAATATGTCTTAAAGCGTCTTTTGGCCCGAATTACTTATTTATCAAGTGGAGTTGGCGTTCATATTTCTCACTGGAAATCGTACTTTCAGTAGAAGCGATACGTTTAACATATCATATCTTTGTATTTCTTTAATTACCATTTCACTGGCGATCTTTTACCGAAATCACAGTCACACATTGGCTTATTCCGAATAATATTGTTTGTGAACCAATTCTGTCACTTAAACCCAGAGTTAAACGAAGCAGGGAATCGCGGACAAGCGTTAAATGTTTATGAAAAGATTTGTTTTTGGCGATGTACTTATCATCTTGTATTTCTCCATTTTGAAGTCGACGGAGGATAGGTGAGTTATAGCACGAAAAGGAGCAAGTATAGATCTATTGCTTATTACTAAAAACAAGAATATAAACGTTCAGATACTTATAGAACAGCATGTACAAGAAATTATTTAAGAATTTTTTACGGGTTAAACCTAGAATAAAAGAGAAAACGAGGAGCTCAGGTATGGAATGTGTCGTAGTATTAAATTTTCCGCCACCAAAGGCGGGAAAAACGAGTTTTTCGCATAATACGGAAATATAATGGGTTCTTAGAGACGCAAGTGTTCAGTGTTCATACCTCTTTCAAACCTATTTAAAAAACGCAGCTCTACTTACAAATATGTACTATCAAACTTCATATAATAACATGAAGGAATACTCCAACCCCCCAACGTAAATTTCGAACGCGATAATTTTATTATGCATAATACCATCTGCAATTCGACTCCAGCGCGTGAATGCTTTAGGATTGTTAATTTTTTAATCGCCGCCATAATATTTTCGGAAATTTAGCCAGAAAAAAACGTTAATCTTTAAAGATAAATCTGACAGAACTCTTCAACACTTCCGCTCCGACCCAATAAAAGCCGTATCACTCACGACCAGTCCGGTGAGATTCATTCCGCGACAGCGAGAGTTGTTTTATTAGGGCGTGGAGCTTTAGGAAAAATGGCGAAAGAGGGGGTGGGTGGGAGGGAAATGATAGACGGAGACAAAGAGGTTAGAATTAAAGAATGACACGTGGAAAAAAATCGCCCGTCTTTTTTGGCTTCGGTCCATTCGTTTCCTGCGGTCAGGAGGACGAGAAAAATAGGTGGATGAGAGGGAAAACATACAGCGAAAGAGAGAAAATATAGAAGGAGAGAGAGAGAGGGAAGGAGAGAGAGTATGGAGGAGAGCTGGAAAATTACAAAAAGGAGGAGAAAGAGGTTGGAGTGTGAGGCATAAGGGGAGGTAAGACGGGAGGTTTGAGTGAGGAACTAAATAGAGGAAGAGGAGTGAAACATGGGAGAGAAAAGAGGGAAATGGGAAAATAGAGCAAGAGACAGGAAAGATGACCAGAGGGACAGTGGAAGTGAGAGGGATGTAAAAATAGAAAGAGAAGAAGCAAAACAGGTAAAAAAGATATTGGTGGAAGAGGGTGGGAGAGGGAGAAAGAGGGAAGATATAGATGGAAGGAATGAAAGAAGACAGGGATAGAGAGAAGAGGGAGAAAGAGGGGGAGGGAGAGAGAAAGTGAGGGAGAAAAAGGGGGAGAGAAAGAGAGAGATAGAGATGGAGAAAAGAGGAGAAAGAAAGGGAGAAAAAAAGAGTGAAAGAGAGATGGGGAGAGATGAGAGGGAGGGGAAAAGGAAGAGGGATGGTGAGAAAAGAGGCGAAGAGGAAAGAGAGGTTAAGAAGAAACCGGAAGAGGAAAGAGGCACGTCGTAATCTGCATGCAAAATGCCTTCCTTAATTTTTTATAATTTGGAAATTATCGCCCGCAAGTGTTTCGGATCAGAGGCAATAAATTTAGCAAGAGCGGAGTTGATAGAATAGGTTGAAAAAGTGGGTGGTGGGGAGAGGGAGAGATAAATCTTTAGATAGCCGTGAGAGAGAGGGAGAGAGACAAACAGAGAAAGGGAACGTGATTAAGAGTTCTTTAGTTTTCGTCTCTTCGCTAAATAGGTTACCTTTCAAGAGAAGAAAATAATCTCCAGTGGGTGTGCGGGCTGAAAACGGAAAACTTCTTATATGCCAAAGAGAAAAAGTAAACACGTATTAATAATGCCTGAAACAATTTTTTTCGCCGTCTTGTTAAAGCCGAAATATTACGTGACAAATTTGGGATTTCGTTCGAATGACATCTTTTGCCGCTGTACAAGTATAATGTCACTGGCATTCATTTTCATCAGATTACGTCTATTAAATTATTACAAAAAATAGATAAAAATCGGACGGAAGGCAAAATTTTGAATTAGCAAGTACGATATTGGTTTTTGATTCATCAGTTCATCATTGAATCCCAGAAATTATAATTATTAATTCAAGGTCGTAGTGAACCCATTAAATGCCTGCGTTGGGTTTACTACTACAGAGGCAGTAAAACCTTGTCCAACGCGGGTTTCCCCAACCAGGATTCGATTATGGACGGTCGAATAAATGCCGCCCCGCCTATGCGGCGTGATAATACTCTTACAATTAGCCGATATGAACAGGTGATTTTTTCCTCGTTGTACTGAATTTTCCTAAAAGTTTTTCCCAACACGGTTTTTGCCCAACTTGTAACGCAAAGAGACTACCTTAGACGCAAATGGTACAATATTAATTTAATAAAATACTCAAAGAACGTAAAAACTAGTTTCCTGGAAACGCTATAGCGGGGGCATCATGCGGAACTGAGAGGAAACGTGTGCGGAAGAATGTCCTATAAAGCAAAGACAGAGATAGAGAAACATGGAAAAGAAAAGACTAAGAGAATCGCGAGAGCGAGTTCCAATTGAGAACTGGAATGACAACGCGAAAGAGCGGAAAAGCCGCGGGAAATAAATGTTGGAAAACGATTTACCGGTTTTCGTGTCGCGTTCGTTTTAGCGTATATAAGACGTTAATGCAACTTAATGGGGTTAACTACTCGATTCTCTCGTCACTAATACCTAGTAAGACAAGCTATATTTTTTTTTCTCGTCCCGCAATTATATGCCATAAATCTTTTACTAAGTATGTACACCGGGGAAACTACCGGAGAAAACTAAAAGGCGAAAAGATCTCAAAATGAGGAACGAAAAAAATGCAGGAGGAGGCTAAAAAAATCGAGCTCGTATTTATGGAGGGATAATCTCTCGGCTTTCGTTAAGGTGGAGGGAAACAATAGGTCAGTTTATCTAGGTTTTGGATAGCTGCAATACCTCTTCGAAAATCCTCCTTTTCTATCTCTGTCGCACACACTCTTATCTTCCATCTCCCTTTCTTCATATTCTCTCTCCATTTCTATCTTCCTTCTTCCATTGTGTAGTTCCTCAGGCACTCCATTGGTTCTCAATGAACCTTCCCGATGAATTTACACCGCGTTTTGTGTGATATCCGACTGGTTTAAAGGTGGGAGGCTATTAAAATTTGACGTCCCCAATCCGTTTGATTTACGTTCTCAAAATTGGTCGGCCTTTCGAGATGGGCTCTTTTTGCTGCTAATTGTTGAATTGTTAGCGAGCTATTGTATTCTATTGGAAGGACAAAGCCTGCCAATTTGTACTGTCGGAATGAATAATTCGCGTCATTTAGGAGAGGGAATAAAATTTGAGCACTTTCGGCGCTTAGGGAGAACGTTGCTGTATGTGTAGGCGAGAAAAATTGTTTCGCTTGCATAATTAAAGCCACGCATAATCATAATTTGACAAGGCGTTTGAATTCGATCTTGGAAGATACATATATTTTTAAAAAATGAAATTACAATCGGTCTCAAGATTCGCGTATTTGTGTCTTAAGTATAAGAAACCGCTTCCACGCTTTAAAAATATATGTCCGCCGTTTTTGAATTAATTTTAAATCATTCTGGTGGGCACTTTGGCAAAATGAAGTCACATTAAAATATTTCTTTTTCTTTCAAAATCATTTCCCACTTTGTATTTCTTAGATAAATCATGGTCCGGTATTTCAAGCTCGCAGGAGGAATGTTATTATCCTATCATATCAATAAATCTATAGAATAGTGTCAGAGTGAGTCGGCTTTAGATGGCCGATTATTACTATTTCAAATGCAGAAATATTTACCCTTTTTTGAAACAGGAGTTTCACAGATAACGCTTACAATTTTCGAGAAAAAAAACATCCGGGATCTCTCACGTCAGCCGCTTAGGCGATCTAAAAAGCTCGAAGTTGAGTTTCTCGCAAATTACTAAGAAACGAAATTTTTCATAAAAAAAATCACGACAGGACGGGGAAAGTCTCTTCTGTTCTTCCATCCCCGAGTCGAACGCCAACTCCTATGCATTCGCGCTTCGCATTCATCCAGGTAATTTAGTTTTTCCGTCATCCCCCACCCTCTCCCAACTAAAGAAAGGCGCCGTTTTCCGCCGAGTTCTGCCGCTTCCGCCACGTGACGAGCCAAGGAAAGACGCACTACACTTCAAGAACGGTTTTTCTTGAGGAAAAAAGAAGGGAGGTGGGGGTCGTGAAAAGAAGTCCGTGGCGGCGTGGGAGTGGTGGGATAAATCGAAGGAGTTAAAGAGTCGGATGGAACAGGTAGAAAAGAAATACGGGGGAAACAACAGAAGAGCTTCGGTATCTTTGCCGCGCGTTTAAGCTACCATTGCGGTGAAGGGCTTTGTCCTCGGGAGGAGTCACATGGTAGGCGCCGTGCTTTTCAACCTTGGAAGGCTCGGGACGTGAGACGCAAGAAAAAAAGAGAGGATTTTTACTTCCATCAGGGAAGCATTCCCGGTTTCGCTTCTCTCTGTCTCTCTCGATCTCTGTAAAAGCGGTGGAATCCCTCCTACGATTCAATTACCATCGCCAAGCAGAACGACCTCCATTATTTACTACGGGTTTTTCCATGTTTACATTTTTGTTTTTTTTCTTCTCGAAACGATGGTCTTTAAGCGTTTCCTTGGATTTTTTCTTTCTTCCTTAATAGTAATCGGGATTAAATCGATCACGATAGGGGTTTTGGTAATTGGAAAGCATATACCACGATGGGACGATTAGTTAACGTGTTCTGTTTTAAATAATACAGGGTTTAGTTAGGAGGTTCGTTTGAATGTTTCTTTTCGGAACGCGACATCAAGTGGAAAACTCTAGATGGATCGGCAAGAGAAAAATTTCTTGGAGCATGTCGCAAGTTTCCTACGTCACAAACTAGAAGTGGCACGGTAAAGGGTTGACATACATAGGGAATGTCATGAGGACAACAACTGCTCGATGCGCTGGAAGAACGAACGTAACAGGAGTATTGATTCAACGCAACGTCGGTATTATATTCGAATCCGTTAAGATAAAGGAAACTTTTCGCCAATTGCAGGAATCCAAATTTCTTGATAGCAGTTATTTCATATTCGAAAGAATACGCAATGCTGATTCACTGTACAAAAATAATTTTATCATGAATTTTCTATTTTGACGAAACGTTAACGGATACAGAAGGTATAGAATGGTATTCGGTATAGAAAATTGTGTCCTTTTTCATTTTTCAAATCCAATTATAGGCAAGGGAAAATATAAGCCTTAAATATTCTCAGATAAAAGCATTAATGGGCGTAAGTGGATATTTAAAAATAATTTTAAGCATAATTAGAAGCAAAACATACCAAGTAACATATTTTTCAATAATAGGTATTTTCAAATTTTGGAATTATACTCTAAGATATGTTAAGTAAATAGATGGCCAAAGAATTACGAATATAATATAATGCATTGCACCTCAAACAGTAATTGCATAACATACTAGAGATGTAGAAGAGGCTGACATAAAACGGACACTCTATGTATTTAAAAAGGTGAACCTACTTAAAGTCAACCTTTATGACTTTCACCATGGCAGGCAACTGTGAGAAATTGATCTAATAGATCCAAGAACACAAAATTTTTGCCAATTAACCACATCCATTAAAACGACGCCATACTACCTATGACGACGTTTCCCTGCGCCGCAGATTTTCTCGGAAAACAAACAGCGCCAAGCAGTCCGTACTTTAATACATTTCATCATCATCAATTATCTTCCGCGTCATCAGACCATATTTCCTAAAAAAATTAATTTCTCGGAAGAGTGTACAAATTTGGGGGCAAAAACTCCTTTTTCATTTCCGTCAAAACACCAGTTTTTTAATAAATTTCAGCTGCGCTTGCGCACGGAAAGGTGAGGGGGAAAATCCTCTCACGAGTCGAGGAAAGGGGCGGAGTAGGAAAGAGCCTTCGTATGGAACGTAGGGCACGGAGACTCGACGGACGTTCTATACCTATCCGTCTACTCCCTCCGGTCTCTCATCTCCTCTCCCCTCCCCCTCTCTCCCCTTAATCTCCCTCCTCCCCTTTCCCTACACTTACGACTCCTCCCTCGCACTTAATTAGTGGGTCGGCATAATGCATTAACGTGCGCAGAACCGCCACCTTCTCCTCACTCCCTCCCTCTTCAAAAACTCTTCCTTCCTACCCACCGAGCGCGGAATTGCAGAGAAGAGAGAGAGGGAGAGAAAGAGAGAGAGAGGGTTGTTCGGAACGGTCTGTAGGCGGGGGGCAATAAAGAGAACGGGAGAGAAAGAGAGAGAACCTTGAGTAATGACCGTACATGTGCTTTACACGGAGATACGATTAAACTCCTACCGTCCTACCCTTCTCTCCCTCTTTTCACGGCGCTTGTAGCAAAAGAGGCGATTTCTTTTGCAGAGTCCCCCAAGGCCTCATCCTATCACCGCCACGCTTTTAGCTCGGATCCCTTCTCTTTCTCTCTCTCGTTCTCTCTTTCTCTCTCTTTCCCTTCATTCCCCGCACATATCGCATATAGTATATACACCGGTAGCATAGGGACACCGGTAGCATAGGAAAGGTTACAAACTGCGGACTCACATGCAAATTCCCTTCTCTCTCCCTTTCTCTCTCCTAATTCCCTCCTCGATGGTTTCGCAGGCTAATAAGCGGGAGTAAAACGCGGAAGGACGATTATGAGGAGGGAATGGTTGTTTGCCGTAGAGAATGAGTCGGGCGTGGTGTGGGGGAAAGCAGGAGGAGAAAAAAATATGGGGAGCAGATGCGGGATTTGGGAAGAGGTATCGGCGGAGAGAATGGGGATGTGGAGGGGTGGAAAAAGTAAAAATAAGCGGCGCGCGTGTGTTTCGGGAGGCCCAAGGATGGAGGAAAGGGGGAGTAAGGGAAGATGGGAAACAATGGAGTAGCGATGGCCGCTCGTGAGGAAGAGTTTTTAGAGCTGAGGGAGGAGGAATATTTGGAAGGAGCATCTCTCTCTCTCTGAAGCGAAGGCGCTCGCGTATGTCTAATGGAGATACTTGGAACAACAGGATTTTAGGTAGTTGAGAGCGCCAGGTGCAATTTTTTTCGTCTTGAATAACGAACTATTCATCCATTTGTCATTACGAAGCTATTCCGATACGATAATTCAAGCGAAATTCTAATCGGAGCTAGGTCATCATAAATACTTTGAGTTGCTCGAGGTCAAGTACGCTCCAATAATGACGGCAGAAAGAAATTGGAGTAAAATTTCCGAGTAAGATCACGGATGTTAGGGAGTTGGTTATTATGTGATACATAGGTATTTAACATATCAACTTATTGGTATAAATTGAGTAATTACGAAGGGATAGCCAAAATATAATTGAGATCACGATAAACAGCTGTTATCTAAGGATACATGTAACAGGTAATAGCGAGGGAACATTTGAAGTAATGGGTTTACGAGCTAATCGTATCACTTATCGTTATTATGTTTTTGAGATAATAAAAATAGTTTCAATGTTTCCTATGTCAAAAATAACTATATTTAATACAGTTGAAGAAGCACTATAAGATATCTACAAGATTTCATTAAATGTTTGTACAGGACTGCAATCTTCCGTCTCCCTTTTCTTTAAATACCCTTATTCCGTTTCATATCCTTAACAAACCCAATCAACTGATTGATTTATGCCAGTTTTGAGTAGAATAGTATACATTTAGTGATTATTTTGTTCTATTTCACGAAATACCTCAATTTTTTCCCGTTTATATTTGTTTTCAAAATTCTTACAAATGGAATCGAGAACAATTAAATTCTACACCCGGCGAAATGACGAAACCGGTGATACGGCGAATAAGAGCGAGTTCAGGTTCGAATACTCATTCATACTTTCACCTGCCATTACGCGAGAAATTGAACTCGGTAAGAATCGTTTTGCGAGAGATCGCCACAAGAGATACCACGCGCATACGCTGTAATCAAAAACGGTGGAGAAGAATGCGCCCTACGTCGGGCGTACTCATTTAAACTCGTTGCAGGGGCTGGAAGAGTTGCATGGACTCGTTTCATCCCACTCCACACTCCGTCACCAGAGGGTGTTAATGCATCCCTTTCTTCTCCCTCGCCTCCTATTACCTCCCTTCTCAACCCATTAACCTTCATCACTCCTCCACTTCCTCCAAAGGGTATAAGTGATGGCGTTGATGGCTTCCTGCTAGCTAGCTGCCCTAGAGCAGCATCCTTCCCTCTAGCCACTCACCCTCCTCTCTCTGCTGCTCATTTTATTCTTGTTCCAGGGGAAAGCATCATTCCCTTCTCTGAAAACCGCAGCGGTAGGTATACATCCCTGTATCGCATCCCTCCTAAAATTCTCGCTCTCCGCTCGACTATTTTCCTACGTTGCTCAAAGGTGTCGGAATGGTTGCGTATTAAATTAAAAAAAGAATTTCTGTTATCTAAAAGTGTGGGGCGCAGGCTATCCAATTATTGTTTACCAGTTGGTGTTTTAGTCTAGTGTCAATTTATATAAACTCGTTAGGACAAATTCAAACAAAGAGATCGATATAATAGGAAGGATGAACCTACGACATGTTTTCGTAGGAGGCTGAAGTACGTTTCTCATAAATCAGCAGTTTGTATGGAACGATTTTATATTATCGAGGTCTTTCTATTTATATATTTATTCTAAAAAAGGTGAAAATAATTTAAACGTATAGAACTAGAATGTAAAATTACATGTTATTTCATTCTTCGTATAATTTCTGCGTGTAATTTACTTACAGCAAGGTCATTTGCTTTGTAAAGATCTTTAGGAACGACCACAATAACAACCGGAAGCTGAAAAAAATTGCTGCAAAAATAAAAGCATAATTAGCAGACTCTGTAACTTCACGGTTGCCCAGAAATTCCCTACTTAACCCCATTAAATCTCCAATATCACTTATGTTGCCTACCTTCCCAATTGAATTTCTCGGCTATCTCGTTAAGCAGAGGTGGGGAAACTACGGCCCGCGGGCCACATTAGACCCGCGTAAAACCTTTTCTTGTGAAGATTAAACGATAAAAATAATATTAATTATCAGTTTTTACAGACAGAAACCTTCGCATTCTCTCTAATAACTTCCGATGTGGATCCTAATGTGGCACGCCGAAGCATTTTCATCTGCCTAAGCGGCCCACCTAAGCAACTGCAATGGCTAATGCGGCCCTTTTCGTACAAAATTTCCCCATCCCTGTCGTAAAGTATGTTAATCAGACAGCAATTTTAATTCAACATTTCACCGTCACGTGGTAGTTCATGTAACCCATTTTCAACAAGAAATAAAATTTAAATTATCAAATTACATTAATTTATTCTTAAGGGTTAAAAGGTTAAATAAGGTCTCACACGCGCTCGTCTCTTTGCCTCTTTAGAGGAAAATCAATCGTTTTATTTAAGGAGAAAGAAAGAGAGATTAGAGCGAAAGACACGTTTTCACATCCTTTCTCCTTTACCATCTTGGCATTCCATTCAAAAGGTTACACCAGCAAGCTCGAGAATACTCTACCCGACCCCAACACGCGCACATATATACACGCGTCCAGCCACCCGCCCTCAAGCACAAAACTCCTCGAACCCCACCACCTAGCTTCTCTGGAGCAACTCTTCATCTTCCCTATCAAGAAACGCAATCTTCTGTACCTATACCTCTGAATCATCCTCCGTCCCGTCATCCCTCTCTCCTTAACATCCTCCCCTCTTATACCTTCCCATCCTCCCTCTCGCCCCACGTCTCGCTCTTGTCTCCTCTCCTCTACTCTTCTCAGTTTCCTTTATGTTCTCCACTTCCTTCCTCGTATTCTTCCTTCATTTCAGCCTTTTGCAGAACCGAGAGATAGCGTGCGGTAGAGAGAGAGATGGAGGGATCCAATAGAGAGAGAGAGAGAGAGAGAGAGATACGCCCGCTTTCAAGGTTTTCTCGGTTCGCTTAACGTCTACTCGCGACGAGCTTTTAGGCGGCTTTTTTTTTGGGGGTGGAGGGAGAGGTTAGGAAGCCGTTTTCCTCAAAGCACCTCGGTCCCTTGCGTTTTGTCAAACTCCTTTATTGAATCGGATGTCACTTGGCGGGAATTCGCGTGGTTGCCATGCGTGGGAGTTTGGGTGTTTTGAGGAGGTTTCTGAGGAGGACGTTTCAGGGAGTTATTCTTGTTGGTTTCCTTGGAGACGGAGTCGTAGATAATATGGAGCGATACCGCACACCGTCGTTATGCAGATTTTATGGAAAAAATATTTTTTAAATTTCCTTGTGATGTTACGATAGTGTTCGGGGTCGATGTCGGTAAAAATATTTTTTCCACAAGGATCGGATATTTGAAATGGATACATAATTTCTATAACAGTAGCAATAATTCTAATGATCGATTATTTACGCAATGTTTCAGGAGTGGAATCTTGCTGGTAGAGTGTGCGGATGCGGGGCATTACTGTAATGTATTATGTAAGGATGTTATGTATTGCGAATTATTGTCATTTGAAAACCGATCAATTTTTGAACAATCGCCGTAACGTTCTTAAAAATAATGGTAATGTGCCAAACCTGATGCTATTTCCTCAAGAGTGAAGTAAAAAAGAAAATCAATACCCGAATAAATAACCCTGAGAAGATGTTGCGACAATGTTTGGTTCTCAAGAATTAAAGTTTGAGTTAATTTGTAAGAACTGTAAAATTATGGCGGTATTCATTTCTTCACGAATCCTGGGAGGAAGAAAATATAAGAACAATGGAGTGAAATTGATTCGAAAAGCTTAATACGCAGAAAAAATTTTGGATTTTTTTTGGAGAATTAAAAATCCACGATAAAGCCACACTTACAAATATTGCTGGTAGATAGTCGATTACTATTCTGGAAGTTTTTTCGTGATTAATCTATGAAGCTATGGTTCATTAACATAACTCGTTATTTGAAGTTAAATATGACCTTCATACGAATCTCTGTTCATTGCTACCAAGTTATTTTGAATTAAAAGTTATTCAATCGTTATTGTATAGACAAAAGAAAAGCGGATTAATTTCGTTGGAATGCCAAGCTTGTTTTTACAGGCGCACACATTTTCCTTATTTATGAAAAAAATGAAGAGCTTTAGCTACATTGTCATACCAGAACTAGCGAAACACTGGTGACCTAACTGTTTTGATGTAACGTCCGCGACGCGGCTAAATCGCCATAACAGAGTGTAGATCGAAATCTCCGAAGCAGATCCCTATGTACCACCGATGTAAGCTGGAAGTCGTGAGACTACTTTCAGTTTCTGCCTCCGGGAGCTTGCTGTACCGGATTTTTATTAGAAGCTACGGTCTGTTTCGGGAAATGGAGGTTGGAATGCAGTAGAAGTCGACCGTGGCCTTATTTTACTCTCTCCTCGCTCACTTGCATATTTTTTAGGATGGGATTGGGTGTTGGTATGTCAAAAACGGGTCTCGTCGGGAGCAACATCCACAGACGGGAACGGAGACCTTAATTGTGCTCTGAGCAAACACGTCGGTTGCTACGTACACAATTTTTTAACTGTCTAATTACTGTTAACCCTTTTGGTTAGGCTTTGTACTTCGTAATTTACTATCAGTGTTATTTATATAAGGGGCTCGCTACGGTTGTATTGTACACTGTTATAATAAACGGGAGGCATAAAAATGTCTTCTAGCAGTGGCGATCGAATAAAATTAAGACGGTTCTCTAACTCATTCTGTTCATTAATGTTGCGTCTGTGAAGTTTACTGGAGGGTTCTCTGCTTTGAAATGCGTGCTTTTAGATGTTAGATAATGAAGGTTCCGAACGTGATTTGATAGTGAGCTGTTAATGAGGTGATATAATGCACGACGATAGAATTACAATATAAATTAAACCAGCATTTCATTCGACTTGTTCATGTTAACATATTGTATTAAATTCAGGACACACAAATATTTTTAATCTTTTTAAAAAGATTTCAATTACGGAGGAGCAGAAACCAACTAAACCATGAATTTCCAATTTTTTTCGCATTCATCGACCAACATTGGTCACAGAATGGTAATTAGACTTCTATCAGTTACGAGCTAAAACCCTTAGGAACCGCCGACGATGACCAATTCTCAAAACATTCGCTTTTAGTTGTTAATATCTTTTTTTTAATTACTAAAGCGGACCATAGGTCGAGAGCAACTGAACTAAACCAAATAAAACTGCGACTTAAGCAAAGTAAGCCATCCATTGATATGCAATCTCCATCGCCACACCGACCCAACACACGATTTAATGGCAGCCAAAATGGGGGACTAATTCTCCCTCCTATATGGTCACATCCTTACACCACCTACTTTACTGTGTCTCTATATATACGATGGAGCCGAACCATTATTCCTTCCCCGCCGTTGAGAACCTGCCCGCGACCACCCCGATCGGTCCCTCTCGTTCCGCGTGCCGCGGGATCGCCTCTTTCCGGTCTCTGGTCACGGCGGACACCCGATGGAAATTTACCTATCTCCGTATTTAAAAAGGACGACTCTCCTTTTATTCTTTCTCTTTCTCGCGGGAACCTACGGCAGCTCGTAAAAGACGTCCAATATATCCCTTCCCGTATCGGCGGTTAAGGGGGGCAGCACCTTGCCATCTATGTTAAGGTTTCCCGCCACCCACGCCACGCGCGCCATCCGGAGAGGAAGGACCACACGAGTGTTTTCGCTCTCTTGGCCGACTCCGCTTTCATCCACCGAAAATATTTCCCATTCTCCGCATTCCTCTCTCCCTCCTATACCTCTTTATTTCTTATTTTCCCTCTTTCCGGGTCCGTTCCTCTCTTCTCTCCTATTTCTTCCTCGCTCCTCTTTCCCTCGTTCTGCCAACCCACCGCTTAATCCTACGCAGATTGTTTTTTTTCCGGTTAAAACGCACGGTCACAAGCACCACCTGTAATTTTTTTTACGGAGAAGTTTTCTACCTATCGTTAGTCTGTTTTATTTCTTTATATCGTTGCTTTTACTCTGAACCCAACGACTGCCAAGGCGATGTTGCTGAAATTGATTTTTTCCTATTTTCAAACTGAGGGATTCGATTTTTACTGTTTTGTAGTACTTTTAATTTGGTCGTTCCGCTTTATCAAATTTGTAGTTTTATAAAATTGTACGGGTCATGCGGTCTCCAAAATCAGAACTGCCTAAGTGTTTTGTTCAACTATCATTATCTCTGAGACCAGGATTACGAGAGTAACTACCGCCAGCAGTCAAAGCGTTGAATACAAATAATCAACCGTCTATTTATATTTATCTCCCTGATTTTGTTGGCATTCTAGATAGACCCATGCTTAGATATTTTATATTTATGCAATATTTCTGATCTTGAAGTATATTTTTTAATAGGCTCAAATTATTTTAGTAATTCAACGTTATTGCCCCTCTGTCTCCTAATTAACTCACACAAGAAAATTAAAATTACTAGTTTATGTTAATATAATCAACCATGAATTATTATTAGCCTCAATTTGTGATATATATGGAGTTAGGAAAATTAAATTAATACAAAGAAGTAAAACACAAAATAAACTTCAGTAAACGCCTCACGGACCTCGTATATTGCACCTCTGTTTGTGTGCCTTCGAAAAGGACAAACTGGAACTCGTTTCTCGTGGTAAGAAATAAAGCATCACAAATACTAATTCCAAAGAGAATTATCGAGCTAACTTTATGATTAAAACCCATTCGAAATTTGTCTCCAATAAGCATAATAAGATTATGAAAAACGGTAAGATAAAGAAGCTAAAGCTCTTCTTGTCGTTAAGGTTGTCTGTTTTTGCGAAAATCGTCGTGAATTTCTAATATTTTTCGTGGCTATTGGAGATAAATATATCCTCAATTTTCACAAAAGCTATTTTGATATAGCATATCGACAATAATTGCGTCCATCCATGCGCGTGGTAGAATTCGAACACGCAACGGAAGAATCGGGGGGCTGTATAGGGCAGGAACAGAATAAGACGATAACCCGCGCTGAATTTGCCACGCCGTGAATACCGACCGGAAGATTACTTTTAAAAAAAACCTATTTTAATTTCATTAGGGCTTACGTTTAAATTCGACGTGCTTAGCTTCCCGAGTTTTTCGTCCTCGTTGCTACGTGAAACATTTTCTTAAAAATCGAATCGGGAACCGTCTCACTCACCCGCTTAAAAACTTCCAAACCGATTCGCCGCTCCCTTTAAGTAATCCTTTCGAAGTATCGCGTCTTCCCTCTTCCTTTCCTTTGGACCGCGCCGCAAATGAACCCCGAACGGATTCCGGAAGGTTTTTCGGGAACGCTGGAACCTAGAGATCCCGGATCGAACGGAGTCCGGACGATGTCTGGGAAGTCATCCGACTCTTAAAAGAGGTTGACCGAAAACTTCTTTGTGTTCTTTCTCTTTGTCTTACTCTTTTTATTCCCCTCTCTCGCTCTCCTCACCTGCCTCCAACTCCTTTTTACCTCCCAAAACTCCCTCGAGAAATTCTTCCCTCCACCATTTTTTCTTCCACCAACATTTTCCTCCCTACTCCATATTAATGGGTTTGCTTCTCGTACCAGTGCCATCCTCCTTATATAAACTCCATCGCTCATTCCCTTGCCTCTTCCGAGCTTTCAGAACCTAACGTCGCGAATTCGATGCTTCAGTTTTTTTTCGAGTTGTTATTAAGATGGTACCTACCGTGTATATATGTGTGTGTGTTTATATATGGATACATATATATTTTATATATACATGAACATACAAACATTTTATATACACATTATATAAGTATATATATATGCATGTGAGCGTATTTACATATGTATAACTATATACACTACATACACATTTTTACATACATGTACACAATACAAAGCCAAGGGTTTTTTATACCACTTTCAGAGATCATAACCCCCAATTTTTTATATTCGCCATAGAGGGAAGTTAAAAAAAATACGGTTTTAGATTTAGAGCGACGAACTTTCACGTCTTTATTCTTTCCTCCTTCCTCCCCTCCTCATCTAGCGACTTATTCAACGCGAAAACATCTTTATATTTATACCAGGGCGAGTAACGATTTGTTCCAAGCGTTATGGCGCTGGTCCGCTTCCATATTAGGTCCGTCGGTTGGTTGGAAGAGCTCTAAAGCAGACTCCTTTTATTCTCTCTATCTCGCGCGAGAAATCGTAACGAAGGATCGAACTATATTGCGCGATCGGGTTTCTGGAACGTTTTCATTTCGGGCCGAAATGAGACGGTTAATGTGTCCCAAGAAAAGAATGTTTCGTAGTGATAGTTTAATCGGGAATTGTTGCCGGGGTCAGTCGGTTGAAAGGAAAGAATGGAAAAAGAATTAGGTCCGTTGATGAGGAAGCTTTAAATTACGGGTTTTGTGTCGTTTGATGCGTTAAAGTAATTAATTTTTACCTTTTCTTTTTTTTTGCAATTATTATAATAAATAACATATAGCAAATTTAAGTTTTGTTACGCAAAATATTATTTATGTAAAGTGAAAAAGTAGGCGTGTGTCAATTATCATTTTATTTTTTGGACGTATCGTCAAGGGTTCTACGACAACTCGTCGCAGTCAATTCGTCGCGACGAGTTGTCTTGCGACGAATTGACCGCGACGAGTTGACAGTATACCATTGTCAAGTACCCCGCCAAGTAAAATGTTAGTAAAATCGACGAATACTTAAATTTGTAGAAGCGTATTGACACCAGTCATTCTTTAACTTCATTTTTGTGACTTCATTAACGGTAACACGTTCGAGGAAATGGTTATCATTCTATTTTCAAAACGGGATGTATCTACGAATGCGCTATACCTCACGCAGTTGATTTGATAGCGCCGAAAACCTTGAGATATTTTTCATTACGAAGACAAAAAAAAAACGAAGAATTATTGCGAAAATAAGGCTAGTAGATATTGCGAGGCAGAAAATAGCACGGCAAGAGATCCGGACTGATTTGGAATAGAAATTTAATGTGCCGGGTATTGACCAAATAGAAAACTTCAAATAAATCAAACTATTTGTAGGTGAAGATAAATGGAAGAACCTCCTAATAATCATATATTTTTTTAAAAAAGGAAAATACATGCACTCCGGTTTAGGGGAATCTGCCCCACGCCAGTGGCCCTCCTTTTCTTGTTCAAACACTCACACACAAATACACACAAACAAACACACACGAGCACTTCCTTTCCAAAAAATTGCCTAAATACGCATTTCGGAATCAAGGATTCCATCGTCAGTAGGCCGATCAGAAAGACGTAGATCAGCAATTCGGGGAAGGGCGAAATGAGAGGGGAAAAAAGGAGAAAGAAAAAGGAGGGGAAATAGTAGCGATGGAGAAGTTAGGAAGAGCGCTGGAATGAGTGTGTGCGTGAGTGTTTGAACAAGAAAAGGAGGGCTACTGGCGTGGAGTAGATTCCCCTAAACCGGAGTGCATGTGTGTATCTTCCTTTTTAAAAAAATATTTGTATGATTATTAGGAGGTTCTTCCATTATCTTCATTGATTGACCATATGGCTCAAAATTAATATTTTTTCTTTGAACTGTTTGTAGGTGTTTTGTTTGTCGTGTTTGTCGCAACCAAATTTCTTTCCAATTGAGGGACGTGACTTCAGACGACTCCAGCGCTAGTGGGCTTCTCAGTCTATTTCACAAAGCAAGGGCTCTTCAACAATATACAGATCATATTCACTATAGCATTACCGGAATACCATGTTTCGATCTGCATTTCACAATCTCACCTTTCAAAGTGTTCGCTACACAAAATGTGACAACTCGCAGAGGCGAAATGGGATGAAAAAATATATCTCAGGACGAATACTATTTCGGACGTATGCCTAAAATAAACATTAGCTTCAAAAGGAAAAGTCTGCATAAAGGCCCTTTGATGCTCGCGCCCTCTCGTTGACACTTTTAAAAGCGCCGGACTAGCGTAGAGGATTTAAATAGAGAAACTTCGCCAAAGAGAGAGAGGGAGATTAATGAATTATCAACGGTTGATTTCAGCCATTCGTGTCTACATTCTCTCTGTCTCTTATTACTCCGAACGCTTCGCCCCTTCCTCTGCTTTCACATCCCTTTTCATGCACAAAGCACCTTGTTCCTCGCCCTCTCCTTCCCCTGACCTCTCTCTGTTTCTCTCATTTTCTGTCTCTTTCCATTCTGTCAACTGTTATAATCATAACCTTTGCCTTATCACTCCTAACCGAGGTCTTACATACTCGCCTGCCGGATTTCAAAATGTACCAGTCACTCATTCTTTCTGTTTGGATTTTATTATATCTCCTGTACTCTCCGAACACGTTTTTAATAAATTTGACGTTATTGCTTTGATCTCCTTTGTCCGCGTGTCTGTTTGCTTTAGGAATTTCATTCTCATAATGGCTATTTGAAGAAGCATCGGGTCGACCCATGCTAGTGGATGGTAAAGGTTCTCTTTTTTTTAGAATTAAATTATTAATGTTTAATCCAATTAAGTGCCTTTTAGGGAAACGTGACTCCAAAAGCTAAAAAAATATGAGAAAATCAGGTACGCGTTACGGCTAGAAAGCAGCCGTGATCTGCGTTGATTTACAGATAATATATGGTAGATTCTATTTTCAGCGAATCTATACTGATAAAGGCAGCTTTTCATCCGAAACGTGCATTTGGTTTCCTAACGTTTTTATGGCTATCAGAGAAACATAATTTGTCAATTGAACTTCACTTATAATGTGAGCTCGATAATTATCTTTTGAACGAAATGACATTTTCCATTCTTTCGTACGAATATTAAAGTTTAATTTAAGGGAAAATATTTAATCTTAAAACTTCTTTTTTTTTAGAATCAACGATCTGCGGATAATCACCGAGGACGGCCGCTTTGTAACCGAATTGGGCATCTGGATTTCCCAACAGTTTTGCGGTCAATGGAGTTATCCTAATCGTCGGTCGGTTTCCAGATATTAGGTGAGCTCAATATTTCATTTCTGGAGAGAATCGAACCTCTGGCCCCTCTGCCACGACATACGTTACGTCATCACCTTCACGACATCTTTTATATTTTCTAACTCTCCCTCTCAATACCTTTCCTGATTTCTTACACACTCCTACTTTCTCCTACTCTCCCCCACTCCTTTCTGTTACCTCATCTTTATTATGCCCTCGCAAATTCCTCCATTTCTCCTCTCACTCCACCCAAACCTTGTCTTTGAACCAGTTTTCCGTTTTACTCTCATTCCTAACCTATGCACCAGTTGTCCTCAACATTTCTGTTAGGCGACACCCTTTCGAAGACGAACCATTTCGCGAAATCTCTACCTTGAAATAAGGTCACATAATCATACATATTATTATCTAAACGCTTGGACGCATTTATTTGTTGATACTATACATAAAGTGACAATTTTTTCCGAGCCCAAATCAGTACAAAGAGCGTTTTTTTTTCAACAAAAAGTCGCAAGTTCGGGAATACCGGCTAGATGAATGAGACAAGTCAGTACAAATAGATTTTTTCTGAGTTCGATTACCAACTTCGCAATATTTCTAAATATTTGTATTATATTTACGAGTGTTCATTGATAAAGTTCGGTAAATCACCTAACTACTTAAATTGATATGAAAACAGCGTTTAAAATGATATCTACAGAAATCGAGGATGTCAGAATACCTCAAAATTAGCTACGTTCTCCCAACCCAACCCTACCGCACTATTCTCACCCATTCCTCAAATCCCCATCCCACTCTAGCATACATTTAACGCTTCACTATCCGTCATTTTCGCCGTTCATTTTTTCCCTCCCTCTGCGAGCAAATGGAGCCGGTGTGAGAGGGGAAAACGAGACGGAATGGGGAAACAGACGTACAAAAGGACGGGTCGCTGAAACGGATCGCTTTAGGTCCTCTTTGCGGCAAACCCTCTCTCGCAGTTTCATGGGTTGCGTCTCTCTGGGTTTGGGGGGTTAGGGCTGGGAGTGCACGCACGCGCGTTTTATTTCTCCTTTTTTTTTTGACGGCATTCGCCCACCTCAAAGGTGACGGATTTAATTAAAACGTCTCTGACGCGGCGTCACGAAGCGCAAGCAGGCCGCGTATAAAGCGGATGGAATTTTAGCCGGAGGAGGACTATAAAAGGTGTCGGTTTAAGCGTTGGTTGTTCGGATCGCGATTATAGTCTGTCGCGACACATGAGGATTGCGATTGTCTTCCCCGTTGTTATCGGAGAGAAACTAACCGGTGGCGTTGTCGCGGGCGGTGGTATTAGACTAGAGATAAAGAATTGAGACAGATTTTTGCCGGTTTTCCAGTTAATATTCGGAGTTATATAGGTGTACTCTCGGGATATTCCTACGTAACATAGTAATCTCTACGGAGAATGATTTAGGTCGTTTATGTGTGGCATCCCTAATGACGGAATTAATTGTATGTTATCCTGTTTAAATCGTTTGTGAAAAACCTTTGTTCGTCGTTCATATTCTCTGCGACTCAAATAATATTTTTATAAAGAAAAGTAATGGATATTAATAAATTTCAAAGCATACTACAATGGATTGATTTTGGGATCTTGTTTTTATGCGATTGTCGGATATAGCTAATATATATACTATAGTGGTTTGCAAGGTTATCGCTTTTTTAAGCTTTCATATTAATAGTATATTACAAAAATAATAGTCATATAGTACGCGAGTATATGGAATTATTATCACATTTATGTATCCGTTTTAGTTTAGTGCTTGTAAACGAAAAAATGAACAAATGATTCAAAAAGCACTTGTATCTCAAAAAAACGCCTTTGACCTAGGAAAGAGAAGTGCTACGCCATCACATGATGAAAATCTGTCGTTTCCGTTTTACTATTTAAAGGAAAAGCCCTTGGATTTTATCTACGTTTCATTGAATTTCAGAAACCTCCTTTTATATCAACTGCACGTGGTAAAAGTCTCTGGAGTGAGCGAGGTGTTGACCTAGCGCTGCACAGTGTATCCGTTATGGACACGAGTACCATTTATAGCGCGGTTTATTTCATGTAAAATACCTAATAAAAACCACCACGTCCCTCCCATCAGCGTACATTTACATACCCTTTAATTGCGGGGTAATACTTCAGGTGCATGAATTTACGGGGCAATCGGATATTTAGAGGTCATGCACATTTTAGTAGCGTTTACGGGAATGCGGTAACGCCTATTAGCTTCGCCATGTCAGGCCACTCGCGTGGGTTCAAAAGCACTCCCATTCAACGCAAAAAAAAAAACTCCAATCTACAGAAATCGATGAAATTTCTCTTTTAAATGGATTGAAATTGAGATAGGAAATCGGTTCTTGGATGTGTCCGTGGTCAAAAATACTTCAACTTTTTATCGTCTTGATCATTTAAATAGGTTCATAATAGAGCATAATGAAGTGAAAAACCGGGAATTTTACAGACGTTTGGGGGTAAAAGATTTTTGCCGCGAATATTTCTCTCTATTGTTTTGTATTTCAACACACCCGAGAATTCGTTCGCCATCTTTTAAATTTATCGATTCTACCAGCATAACTCAACTCCTTGTATTGAACGGACAGATAAAATGTACACAGTTTTGACAAGTGCAGTTTTATACTCTAGTTAAAAACTACTAATATTAATTACCACTGTTGAGAAAGTCTTCTATCTTTTCCATACATCTTTTAAATTATTATCATAAACGGCTATTGATATTTTATTATAATTAATATTTCGTTATTCACCATTAGTGATATTTTTTTGAAAAAGTTGAAATCGTTTGTTAGAATCGTTTCAGTATCAGAGGAAAATTTTTATCTTTCAATAAATGATTTCATTAGCTTTATTCAGATAACACTATTCGAAAAATGGCATGATATGGTAAAAAAACGGAGCGTTAAAGCCGATGATATTTCTGCCAGTTATTCTCTCCGTTTGATTTAAACTACTCCCTTGATTCAGCTGCTGGAAATCACAAGAAAATTCTGTCATGACCTGGGATCAAACCCGGGTCTTCCACTTTACGGGCGGATATTCTATCTCTGAATTATAACACAGGGTGTACATGTCACGTGTTTTAGACCCCTGGCCTGATAGTTTGAAAATCTTCAGGTGATAAATTTCGTGTACAACATCGTACAAGATTTGTTTTCCGTCTAAAATTGAGCGCGTGCGTCGTAAGCATCTCGGATAAATCATCACTCACCCTTCTCCGCCATCGAAGAAGATGACCCTCTGCCGTTCATGTGGTCCGAACCGGACGCCGAGGGACTGGACCCGGGAGCAGCTTGTTGGTTCCCTCCTTGGTGAGGAGAACCCGGGGTCGACGGCGACGCCGAGGCGGCGGCCGCTGCGAGGCTCAGAGCCCGGCTGAAGTGCTCGTCCACCACGGAGGACACGTCGCCGGAGTAGTTGGTGAATACGACGCAGTTGGCCGACATGTATTGAGCCCCCCCTTCGCACTTGCCTCCACCGCCGCCTCCGGAACGACCCCCGCGGCCCTCTTCGTCCTCTTCCTCGTCTTCGTCCTCTTCTTCCTCGTCTTCTTCCTTAGGCGGAGGGAGTCTGGGGGAGGCCGCGTAAGGGGTCACGCGACCGTATTTGACCTGAAGGGATTAAAGGCAATTAGTGGTATGAGGCTCGTGGATGCGCATTGTAAGGAAGGCGAAAGGGATATGACAATGTTCATAAGATACGGCGAATAAGTTTAGTAAATACAGCCTCGGTTATGCTGCAGAACAATATCATTCCGAATCTGCTCGTTGTTAGTTGCCAAATATGTATCACATATTTGGCAATTTTTGTGAAGATTGTTTCTTGCTATGATCGTATCTAAGGAGTGTTTGACTGTAATTGTTATTATGAATAATATTCAGGTTATATCATTCTTGTGGCTGAAAACAAATTCAAGTAGTACTTATCTTAGGTGTCTTCAATAGCCATAACAAAGTTATGAAAAACTATTTGGCCATTTCGGCTACGGTGCAGCCGTCATCAGCGGTGATTCTTTTATAATATACTTTCGGTTGTTCACCAATGAATACGGCTGCATTGTAGCTGAAGTGTGCATATGGTTTTTCATATCCTTGTTATGGCCAGTGGAGATATCTAAGTACTTATCTTAGTACTTTTTCCATTTTTCCATATTAAAGTGCCATTCTTGAATTGGTTATTTCACAACAATTGAATAAGAAAGTTTCTTCGTGACTCGGTACACAAAGGGGATCCGGACAGGTTTAACAATAGAATGGAAAATATATCTCAAACACACGACACCTGAGCTTTATGTGGCCCGTCAATTCATAAATTGTGGCCCGGCTATAAGTTGTTTGGAAGGAACAGTGTGCCGATACAATCACGGAGTAGCAGAGTACGAAACAACAAAAATGTTTTATATTAAGAAATTGCCCGATACTACGTTTTTAATTTAAATAGATACAATTTTATGTCGTGTGATTTTATGTATCAACATAATACTTTGGTTCATTATTATGAAACGAGACCTGCAAAATGTTTCGAAATTATCACTTGCGCCTCGCCATATATCAAGAAATTATTTATTAACCCCCATGAATTTTGACTTTGAGATCTCTGGAAATATTTTTGACCGGAAGTAGCCACCGTGTCGAGTACAATGACATAAAGCATCCGAATCGCGTGTTTGACATCATTACTCATGAAAACGTTTTTGCTTCGTTGCCGTCCAGCTTTTAGCCGATTTATAACTATATTAAATAAATTAATGAGTCATTATACATTAAAATGATTAATAATAAAAGCATATATATATATATGTTAAGCAGGGCCGGCCTTAGGCCAATTGTACCTATTGGACCCAATCCGGCACCGAGGCTACGGGGGCCCCACAGTGGTGTAGGGGCTCCAAACTATCTATTTATTGGTGATGATTATTTTTAGATTTATCCATAGTCCCATCCATACCAAAGTGGTCTCATGAGAGGCCATCTGATGCTCTCAGGATGCAGGAAACTACGCCCTTTAGATGTAGGGGCCCCGCCAAAAGTTTTCTAATTGGGCCCCGCAATTTCTAGGGCCGGTCCTGAGGATAAGTGCGCATGCGAGTGCCATCTATCTGCGTGCGTGCATTCATAGAATATTAAACACGCGTAAGACATCGTAAAAGGCGAAAATAATCGCATAAGGAAATATTACATCGTCAGTATTCTCACGGCAGAAGGAAACACTCGCGGAATTCGTATTAGTGTTTTCTCTCGTTGCGATTCTAATTTTAAGATACGGGGGAGGAAGAAAATTTATTAGTTAAAAGACTTACGTCGAATCAGATAAAAACACAGTGTCGTAAGAGTGGAATATATTCTGTAAATATAAATAGAGCAGGAATGTCGAACTCGAAAAGGTATCAGGGCCGCATTGAAGCGATGAATGTTATAGAAGGGCTGCATAAGCATTATTGTCGTTTAATGGGAGCCAGGGTTTGAAAAATAGTCTCAATCGAGAAGGTTGGACTTCAGTTTTGCCATTAAATCAATAATTTGGAAAACGTGTTCTATTGTGCCTCAATAACTATGAAAAAACCGTCTTCATTTAAAAAAATATAAAATTTAATTAAATAATTAAAATATTTAAGAAAGAAATTCACATTCGGGCCGCAGTTAGGCAAAGAAAGAGCCGCATACGTCTCGCGGCTCACAGTGAGATAGTTGAAACAGGAGAAAAATGATATAGTCAATAATTATACTAACAAAGTCAAACGACTTACGTTTCCGCACGCTATAAAGCCATCTCGTGTTAGTAAAAACGTTACGTGGAAATGTAAAAGTTTCTACGTATTTGTGGCGTTGGAACGAAATTTTGCCACGTCTATCAAGATTTTAATATTGTACTTTTCAAGATGATCTTTGTTGCGATTTACGCACGCTATTTAAATACGCAGCTAAGTAAACATATAAGGAGATGAAAATATCATTCGATGGACCAAAATGAGCGCAAAACATTTCAGCAGTGGTACTGAAATCATACGCTTTACGGTCTTTTTTTAAGAAAATAAGAGAACGGCGGAATTACTAATGTCCCCGAGTACTTCTCAACCGCAGCCAAACGACGTGCTCTCTCCAATCTCGTCTTCTATGAAGGTTAACTTCCTTTTGAGCAAGGAAAAAGAGAAAGAAACATTCTCAAGAGTGTCCAATGCCGCGATGGTTTACGAGCGAGAGACCAGGGGACGCGGGATAAATCCTTTGGCGGGCGGTAGATGGGTCCTTTGCGGGGCGGAGGGAAGCCGGCGGTACGGCGACACACCACTCACTCCCTCTCGCTTCGAAAAATACGTGTCGTTCCAGAAATAGAAGGCGAATTTTCACGCGAAAGTTCAAAAGGAACATTCGAAGCCGTAGTTTTGTATGGTTACCACTAGGCTTGATTTTGGGTTGGAAATTTTCGAGCCTTTAAATTAAAAAAGTCTTCGATTTTAAAGACGGAAATGTCGACTAATTGACAATTTCATCGCCTATGTGGAAAAAAAGATTTGATTTTCTGCAAGGAATTGTTTTGGTTAGACGTAGGATTCTAAGGAAAAAAATTCCTCGTCTGTGCGAGTGATCGAGAATGTTCAGCTAAATCGAGAGTGCGGCAGAGTTTGACTGTAAAGTTTTTAACATTTCGTAACAAACAAAGAGGCTCGGAGGTGTTTTTAAAATTAGCGAAGGAGTCGAATAAGTGGTTCAGTTAAAAATAATCATATTAATTCCGGAAAGGCTTATTTGATAGGACTAACGTCCAATTTTACGAACGGCTGCAGGCCAGCTAACAATATTAGTTCTAAACATTGCTGTAGACTATGTTAATTTGCGAAACAAATTATAATAATAAATGCTGTTCGATTTCAGGAATCTGTCGTCGTGCGTATTTTACATTCCGCGAAATTATAATTCCATGATTTTTCTCTCTTCGTGTTCCAAATTTGTGTAAGTTGCATAAAGTTGAGCCCAACGCTATTAATTTTCACCAGAGAAGAGTGTTCAAAATTTGCATTACTTTTATCAAGAAGTATGATCGAATTCTTATAATTAACAAAAATAGAATATATGGCATTTTATAGAAAACAAGCAACCGATCGTTCGAATATTTTTTTTTAGAGCGAGTTGAAAGACGTTTTACAACTGTTATCGATAAAAGGACACAGGTTTAACCGCGAGGACTCATTTGCCTATCTCTCGAAGAGCCTCTCTTGAGATCTTAGTTTTTCCCATCCGAAAAATAAATTATTCATAGACTTTGTCTCGATTGACCGGTTTAATCGTGAAGATATATATATATATATATTTCGTCGTTTGAACAGTTTCGCATTCGTTTCAAACGAGAAGCTGGTTTAATGGAATCGGCCAGAAAATTGGCGACCGATTCGTTTAATTTTTTCGCGCAAATTGCAATTTAAAGATAGATCGGAAGGAACAAAAATCGACGCCGCGAGAGTGTATAGTTTTGTACGCTCGGGGTATCCTCGGTCTCGGGATCCGCGTTTTCGCATAAATTAAAGTGTTTACGCGGAGTAAATGAAAGATAGAGTAAATATGTGCTGACGGACGCATTCAGATTAACTTACGCCACACAATGTTGGCTCACCAGCGAATTCTTCGGATAGTTTTGCACCGTGTGCAAACCAATGGTGAAGTGTTAAGCGAGCAGTAACATTTCAATGACAACACAGCCGCAACCATACTAATAGAAGCACATTCCGACAAGTGGCAAGGAAAGCATAAAATGGTCGCTTCGATTCAATTGATCATCAACATTTATTATTTTGATGTTTGCCAACTGGGCCGATACAAATTTTAGTCGACTGCGGGATTACGAGGCCGTTATAGTAAGAGGCGGTTATCGTTTTTTGGATCGCAATACCTGTTATTTCCTTCGGTTTCCCATAAAATTTCACAAATGCACCAAGAAGGTAACATTTTAACCCTTTAACTGTGTTTTGAAATGGTCCATTAATTCACGAGAACGTGTTAAATCTCAATAATGATTGAGTGATGATTAACATTTTATGTTTTACGTCGCCGGCAAAGGCATTACTTTTTGTGTAATCTTGGGAATTTTAGAATGTTGAATTATTTCGTAAGACCCACCTAAATAGAAAAATCCAGACGAATTAATGAGGATAATTAAAGCAAAGACAATCAAAACGGTAACACATTGCAGAATTATTGCCGAATATCTTTCCCGCATATTTTCAAATTCGAATATACGTATGTATGTCATAAAAAAGTCCTTTCGAGGTATATCTGTCGGAATTTATATATTTTCAACTCTTTACTAAATTTGGAAACAGAACGTTCTGATTATACGGTGGAATAGATAAACGCCTAGTCCTCCGTATTGCCCTCGCTATCTCGCTGCGTAGAGCATCTTACTAATTGTCGAATTTAGCAGAAAAATGGCGGAAGTTTTTAAAAGATATCAGAGAAAAGTTCGCAAGCTGGTAAGAATACTTAACGCTATCTTCAGTAAGAGGAAACGGACTTAAAATTCCCAAGATTTCGAAAATCTAAATATTTTCAACCTCTTCGAGACCTACTGTATTTCCCCTATATCTAATGTCGCCAATTCGTGGCTCTCCTTGCGTATTTGAGTGCTGTAATGGTTCGCAACAATGAAAAACTAGGTTAATGAACACAGAGATAAAATCCGTACGTACAATTATCTTGACATTTATTTTCGCGGTGATTTATCCAACTGCTAAGGTCAGATAGAGCTTTTTGGATTAAACTGCGATCGTTAATGATTATTTTTACTGCGACGGAAAACACGCTTTCTAGGTAACATCGCTGTATAACAATGTTATCCTCATGCCGCGTTATACGGTCTGTTTTCATTTTCTCGCGCAATTTTGAAGATCGGCTATCTTAGGTAAGATTTAATACACTTAAATTTTGAGAGCATTTCTTCGGCTACCCGAAAACAAATGTCTTCAATAAAATGGCGAATTCTCTACTGTCACCGTTACGCTACTTTATCTCTCAATGAAAGAACCCCCCTTAGGATGGGTTTATTTTCTCCTAGTGCAGTTTTTCCTAACCTGGTGAACTAGCTGATTCTTACGTATGCCACGAAAAACTTAGATAAGTAAATACATTAACGGTTTTAAAGCTCTGATAGGACATTAGAGCGATAATATTTCCTCTAATAAATTGCTTTTGGTGTATAATAGTACCAATAAATGAATGCGTCCAAAATTTGTGATAGTAGCAGAGCCGGGACAAAGGCTAGGCGAGAGATGCACCTGCGCAGCAAATGACAATTTGAACTTTTAAGTATAACGTTTTATATTTTAAGATATGTTTTATATTTTTAAATATATTTTTTACATATGTATCTTATTTTGCCTCTACATTGTAAAAAAGACTACTGTAAAATTGTGTACCGTATGCTTTCATTAGGAGGGGGCGTAATTTTAAAACCTTGCCCGAGAGCGCAAAAATGTCTTTTTCCGGCACTGGATAGCCTTATGCATAAATATTAAATCTCAATTCATAGGTGCCGAGGAATGCTGTTTATTTTTTAAAGCGCGCTACGTCTGCAAAAGATTTGAAAACCACTATTCTAATGTCTCCAGAGACCTGACTACAATTCCAAACATAAGCGTAAGAAGTTAAAAAAAAAAAACGTTTCATGAATGGGAACCCTTATATTTTGCAATAATAAAAAGGGGCTTTTCGCGTTTCGTAAAAAGAGACCATAATTTTTCGGGGCTTTTTCAGCCCCGGTCTTGAGGGAAAAATTGGGGAGTTCTTACGAAGGGATAGGCAGGGAGAAACTGCGGGTAAAGATATGAGTGTGTGGGGAACGGGGGGGTTGGCAGGAGAGGGTCACGGTTGAAGAAGGACGAAACGAGGAGGAAGGGTGATAGGGAGGAGAGACTGAAGGGATAGACCGCTCGCGAGAGATAGAGAGAAGAGATCTGTTAATCACCGCGGATAGTTCAAGCCGCCCCGCTTACCATCCTATACGGCCATCCTACCACTCCCTCCCTCCCTCCCATTCTACCCCGCGCGTTCCTCCGTCCTCATTAATTACGAGCATAATTGGCAGGAGGTAGAACGGTGTGAGGTGATAGGAATAATACAACCCTTTCCTCCACACCACTCCCCTTCCTCTTTTCTTCCCCCCCCTCCCCCCTCTCTCTTATCTCTCCGCTTTTCTATTCTGCAGCGGCGGACGTTGTTTTTGGGGGTCCGGAAGGTTCTGCGCGGAATTCGGAGGCGATCTGTTGGGTCGCGCCTCTAGCGGAGGACTCGAGATACAAAAGGAGTACGTTGGGGATCCAAAGTTTTAAGGGTCCGATTATGGGAGGAAATTGAAAAAAATTTACTCCGGCTTGGGTTATGGGAGCACTCGACACTGCTTGTATTGCAAGATGGTATATTTTATAGCAGCTCTTATTCTAATGTAGCTACTTTAGGTAATGCTGACGATAAATTGTATATTATTCGTAGTTCCCGTAGCAATAGATGGCCGAATAAAACGTACAGGCATTTATCTGCAATGCTGTTGTCATAATATTCGAATCAACGATCCCTGAAAAGTTTTTGACAAAGATTTTTATTGTAAATGTATAAAATGATTTAATCGAAATTCCGATGGCCAAGAGTGTCAACTGTGGCCTTTATTTATAAACCTACAATCTACCATGCAATTTTCCTGGATGGAGGGAGTCATGTGCTGCAATGCACGAAGCTATCTCTAAAAACCCTTAGTTGTATTATATTTTATCTTCGCATTTGCTATTTCGAAGTTTCGGCCATTCCTCAAACCTAGTTAGATACTCCTTTCGGATTTGGTTCTACCTAAGCTTCAGTTGATTTAAGACGTGTGTTTAATTAAGTATACATTATACTTATCTTTCTCACAGGATTGGTTGAAATTAAACCCGCCAATTATTCTTTCGCACTAGCAGATAAGTAAGATCTGAACGCAGGTATTCTTGTATTAATCGTCTAAACCACATCTTCTGGTCATTTATCGCAATGATGATCCAGTTATTAAGTAGAATGCATCATACGAGAATACTGTGGAATTCGAAAAATTAATCGTGAGAATGAAATTTCATCAAAAATGTAAAAGCGTAGCCTTTCATCAAAAATGTAAAAGCGTAGCAATGACCGATTATAAAATAAACCCGATTCGTACATATTTCCTGCTATTTAATAAATTAATACGCGAGAGTAATGATGTCGCTGGAATTTTTAAGCCACTCACTCGAGAATTATTTCTTCTTTGATGACATCCCACGATGCTAACTGCGATTGAAAATAAAAATATTGAATGTGTTCATTTAAGAGAGAGAACGCTTTTTAATCCTGTTGACATCCATATTACAGGCATTTTTTGCCGCTTTGATCGCATGAAGAATCGTTGAATGTCAGCAGTCTCCGTTTTTGATGAACTGCCGGGTATATAGATTTTAATTGAATTTATGTTTGTAAGAATACGGCGGGATTACAGGGGAAAAAGAGCTGAAGAGCTTCCTTTCTTTAAATTATAATGATAAATATTGAAAATACAGTCAAGTGACCTTTCGTGTACGCTGTTGAATGCACTGATTAACATACGTTTCAATTCTCTCGATTTATCGAGTTCATCTTATGGATGAATATAAAATCCAGGACAAAAACTTACGTACCAAAAATTGAGAAAGCTTACCTTAGGTATTTTATTTTTCAATTTTCTATACTTAAATGCTTATTTTAGATCAGGCTTCAGTGTCTGTTATTTTATCCTCTTTGAATCGATCATGAGATTGTTCTGCATTTATGGCAAAATAAAGGTTCTTGATATGGTCCACAGACGAAGGCATAACTTAGTGGCAATCATTGTGACAGGTTTGATACACTTATTATGATAATATAAATTTAAACGGCGTAAAAGTTCAAGGTTCTTGAAAATTATACAGAGATAACTATTTTTATAAGTCCTGTATCCTTATAATGTGTAAATTTTAGGATTTATTAACTGCTTGTTTACTATTTAGTAGTTGAAACGAGGGAAAACCTGAGAACGTTTCTTGGAAACACGAAGTAAGTCTTCAAAATATTATCGAACGGAAAATACATAGAGTACATAAAATGATCTAGGCACGTTTCAAAGCAGAAAGTATTAGCCCGTTAAGTTTTAGCCATCAACTGCGGGCTCGACGTTTAACTATTGAATAATACTTCATAAAAGTGTAAAGAAATCTCTCGTTTCATTGGACTTCCTTATAGCTGACTTTTTTTTACCAAAGTAGATTTAATAATCGTTGATCGCCAACGGTCGACACGGATGGGTGTCAAATGTATCGGCTTAGCATAATTTTCTCTGGTATGTAGATGATTATGTCGTGAAACCGTAGGGAAAATCAGATAGCATTCCAAAGGCAGGGAAAATCAGTTGGAGTCATTGAATTCACTGATCTTCGTTTCAAAAGATAACTTGAGGAATTCTTTCGATCACCCACTCAAGACGTAAGGCAGACTCCCGCTTTTTAATTTTAATTACTTCGGCCGAAAGTACGTTAAAAACAGAAATTCACTTCCTCCGTTAAAGAAAATAATTACCGAACATCCCGTATCCCGAAGGAAAATGGTACCTTATATACACCGGCAATTGATTATATCGCATTCATTACCGGTTATTTATGACGCTAAAGAGTTATATTTTGACCCACCGAGATGAAGCCGTGCGAAACATTTCCGCCCCGTTAAGTAGCCTCCCGACATCCAACCCCTTTGGACGTTTAATCCATTCGATGATTAGACCCTTGAGGCAGCTCCGTATTGCACACCCCAATACACAAGACGAACAGGAGAAATTAAAGAGGGGGTCCTCTCTCTCCCTACAACTCCGTCCCCCTTAAAACACCCGCCTCGCCCCCTTTTTATGCTTCCTCACCTTTTCTTTAACGCCCTGCGGCTATAGTCCGCGATTGTCTGGAGTCCTTCCAAGAATCTCTCAGACGCGGTTTGAATAGAAGCCTTAAAGCCGCGGATGTGTCGCACGGCTTCATCGCATTCCCTTCGCTGTGATTCACTGAGACATGAGGCATCTCTTTCCTCCTCCCTTTCTTCCTAAACTCCTCTCCGAATGTTTTGTTTTTTCCCTTTCACGAAGAGTTGGGAATCTGCGATGTCTCTCCAATCCCCTTCGATGGACCAGTAGAGTCATTTAGCGCTGTAAATCTATTAAAGAAGGACCACGTCGAGAAGGCGTTAATTGCATACTTTTCAAATGGTTTTTATATATCGCTTCCCGTCTAAGGGAGTCGTCCGTCACTCTAATGGGTCCTTTGGGGTAGCGTATAATAGCTTTAAGAGACGGTTGTTTAGCGCTCGCGTATGAAATACTTCTAAGATACCTAGAAACGGTCGAAGGTTCTACTTAAGGAAGGAGAACAATTTTGGTCTTGGTCGTGAAAAGAACCCGGGTCTTCCTTTTGATGGGTGGATGCTGAAACAACTGATATATCTCCGGTATAAGAGAATCCTACTGGAAAAATGACGACCCGAGTTCAACGTCAAAATTTCCTTTGGTTTCCCTGTCATCCGTAATGTTAAAGTTAGACTGGTAGGCAGCGTGCCTACCTTCTAACCCAAAGGTCGCGGATTCGAATCCCGCTTCGGGCATGGATATTATGATTCGTCTTGGGTTTTTTCCCCTACCTGCAGACGCCTTTGGCTTTGCATGGAAGGCATCATTAAAAAAATGTAATTTCGATATTGTAAAGAAATGACCGCTTTGCCTAATCGCAGAAGAATCGGATTGCTTCGTCGCCTTAAGATGGTTTGGTTGCACAAAAGGAGTTTGAAGAGGATTACACAAAGGGATGAGTTCAGCGGGGTGCTATCCGTTTCCCAACGTTATTTCTTTCATAACTCGAACAATGCGTTTCATTCCGAAGCCGAGAGAGAGGTATTCGCATTGCGTTGTTGGAAACATCGGAAAGTTTTCTGTGTAAGGGGTTAATAACTCGGTCTTATTTATTTGGGATTGTGAAAGAAAATCGGTGATTATAGGGAATGCTTAATTCTGCTGCAGGCTGAAAATTAATAGTTTATTTAAAACAACAATAAAGTGATTGCTTTTTTGGTAACTTATTTTACAAAGTGTGGAAGAGTAAATAAATAAAGCAAACTTCGTGTATGAATTTTATATCAATATGCTTACATGCCTGAATATAATTGTAATATCGGTTATTACTTAGCTCACTAAGTATGGTTTCCCTAGGATAATGAAATTTAATGAAAACATCATATTCGTTGATTATTATCTCATTTAAACCGTAGGAAAAGAATAGCTATAGAGTTACATTTTTATGCCGATCCTATCGTCAACTACCTCGCTTGCTATCGTTTTACGCTTCATTACAAATATATTTATCACTGTCAACAGCTAAATTTCGACGACTTCCTTCCGTAATGACAGGCTGTGATATTTCAGGAACTTTTCTACTAACGGAAAGTCCAAGTTAACGGCCAGGCAGATCCTCTCATCCCTCAGCTGTCCGAAAAGTCCCACTACTTTTTGACACCTTCGGACTTTTATTAGCCCCTCCCCGAGAAAATTTACGCGGGATGGAATTCGAAGGAAAATAAACACGTTTTCCTGGATGCATAGCGGAATTTTTGCGCAGAGGGAAAGGGAAAACAGTAGGGCCATTTAAGTAACCATCCCCTTTCCCATGGTTTGTTCTTCCGTTAGATAAGCCCTCAAAACCGATCCGGATATATCCTCCGACCTCCACTGCCTCCTCCCACGCTGCATTCCAAACCTCCCTCCATCTACCGCATTCAAGTGAGTAGGAGAATGGAGTAGTCTCCCTCGCCCCCCCTCCCCTCCTCCCCCCTCCCCCCTCACTCTCTCTCCTCCGTCACACCGAGTCAACTCTTCTTCCTTATGCAAACAGCGCTGATACACCATTATTTTGATGGCCGCTGCCCGAATAAAACTCGCCGACGGTCGCAACGCGTGACGTTTTGCACACGCTCCCGCAGACGTTCAAAGAGACCGCTCCCTTTTGCACGTTTCTTTTTAGCACGTTTTTTATTTTATAAGCGCGCTAATGTTTTCCCTCTGTCTGTCCAACAGCGCAATCGATTAAATCAAAATATAAAGTAAAACGGTAAGAGATAGAAGGTTGAAATTTGCAGGGTGTATGTGATCTACGATGCCATTTATTAGGCTGCCAAAGAATATTTTTAATATTTTTGAAGAAATCGGTGGGTGCCAGTGGAAGCATTCAAAATTTTCAAATTAAGATTCTGATTAAATGGCCTTAGTTTAGTTTAGATTTTCACTTCATCAATAACACCGCATAGGAATTTTTTTCAAAAATCGGTGCCTTCAAAAATTTCAAATATAAATTCTGAGCAAATAGCTTTATATAGAAAGTTTAAAATTTTTAATTAATTATTGGATAAATTACTTAATGTCATATAATGATAGTACCAAGTGTATAAAGAATTTTAAGTTTACAATTCTAAATAAATCATAATAAATAAAACACGCTTTTCCATTCAGCAAATGAAGCGCCAATTTTTTAAAACAGTTTTTTTCGTATCGTACGTCTCCCATCGTCGGCCTCAAAGCTGTGTGATTTATTTTTAACCATGCTACTCCTCCCTCTCTCTCTCTCTCTCCCTCTCTACACCCAACTCTGTCAACCCTTTGACACCAACGCCACAGATTCTCTCCCTCTGTAGCTGTAGTCTTCCTGTCGTTGCGAAGCTTGTGGCGGGTATGCCGCATTCCACACCTGCTAAAACTGTTGCCAATGGAATCGGTTGTGCTTCCGCTCCCCACTTTCTCTGCCTTAACACGCCCTCTAATCACCCTCGCTATTCATCGCCTTCCGTCTCTCTCTCTCTGTTCGCGTATACCTGCGATATCTTCCGTTGCGTCCCGGCGGAGGATTGCCGGAGGTATTGCCGTGGTTTTGGCAACCTGAGCAGTCGGATGCCACCGGACGCGCGGTCGGGAGATGAAGGGAAACGGGGAACTCGTGGGTCTGGCTTTTTTCCCATAAGTGGAATCGCTTTACATGAATTTAACCGTTTGAGGTGACAAATACTTGGCTTTGGACACAATGCCGAGGTATTGTCGAGATCACGTATCGAGAGAAGTTTCTTTTTGATCGAAACTTTACGAACCGAAAGTGATGTCAAACAAAATTACTCCTGTCAACTAGAATAAAGGGGCTGAAATGGTCGGTTATTTATTAAGAACGATTTATCGGCGTCGACATTTCTCGAGGAAATTGCTATGTGGCACGCCGTGGACGTCGATTTCTTAGGATAGTGCTGATTTCTTCTCACAATACAGAAGAAGGGACATTGGGCTTCGCTGAAAACCGTCCACGGTTAGAAGTAGGCACTATTCGGTTTTCGACTATTCGAAAAAGCATTCGAAAAACCGAAAACGGTTTTCAAAGTCGAAATATCCGATTTTCCAAAAATCGGTTCTCTAAAACCGCTTTTTCGAACTATTCGATTTTCGAAAAATTCGATTTTCTAATTATTCGATTTTCCCGATATTCTTGCGCTATGGTTTGTCGAGTGGGCGTTACCGTTGGTGGTAACAGTGCCAGAGAAGCCAAAGGTTTTTAGGCAGCGGTATCAAAACATGTGAAACAGACAAGTGCAAGTAAGACCGTTCGTTTCTCGTTGCATATAGGAAACGGCGTGCGGTAACATTGCAATGCTGAATCGGAATATTCGGTGTTCGGCACCAACCCAACCCACGATAGCACATTTCGGGTTTCCAGCAGTTAAAAATTTTCGCCTTGGCTAAACATTAGGACTATTTGGGTTTTCGATTTTTTCTAACTATTCGAAAATCGAATTTTTGCTTTTTGACTGTTCGGTCTTCGGTTTTATTAAAACCGTTTTCAAATTTTCGAAAACCGATAATCGGTTTCAGCTGCAAAGCCGGTTGTAAGTGCCAGCACTAGTTAGAAGCTTCGTGAAAGACTAGCACACTAACCGCTACCCCTGAATTTTCACCGTTCAATTGGAGTTCCAGCGCAGTTTATGCTTCGCTTATGATAAATCGCGTTGCAGAGGACATTCAATTCTAACACATTTTTTCAAACTTTAGAAAATTGCGTAATTGCAGAACGAGGCGAGCTGGGTATTAAATATCAATAAAAGCTTAGGTGTAAACTTTTCCTATTTCTTTGATGAATTTCGTTCGGCACGCGATTTCATGTCGCGAAACCATTGTTGCGAAATGAGTCACAAAGTTTAAGTTATAAAGATAGTCATCGACAACGATGCACGCTAAGATTCGTGTCCTTTAAAATATCAGTAGCGTATTGGTAACGTTAGTATTTAAGATGTCTTATTTTTACGGATGGAATTGGTTGCGTAAAAATATTAAAATTTAAAAATTATAAATTGCCACAAAGTATGTACATTTTTAAATTGAAACTTAAGTACAAAGTTACTTAATTTCTGAAATCCAGTGTTACATTACTAATTTTGGTCAGTAATTTCTCTTACCAAAATAATCAAAAATCTTTCTTAATACTTTCGGATGTGTTTCTCGATAAATGTGAAAATTCTGGGTTTTGATAAGATTCTTAGGAAAATAAAATTGTACTACCCCATTTCAAACATTTCGAATGAACTATCTCCCATATATTTTTTCTGGTTTTTAAATTATTCGACTTACACCTGCGTCCGAGTGTGAAACCTAAAATTACAGCGATTGAATTTATAGATATCTAAGATTTATCACTAAATATATAGTCTTCTTGCTAAGATATTTTTAAGTCAAACGGAAAAAACAGACCAAACAATAATATGTGATTAACCCAGAGGTCTCGGAATATAATTTCGTGGGAGGAGAAATGGATACTTTCGAAATACATGGAGGGCCTCATGTCACAATAGCGAATCAAAGTATTTCGTTTAAACGAACAAATAACTAATTGTAAGAACAAAATCGCCTTACGATTCCTGAATACTAAACACATTTACGTGGTTTCGCATCTCTCTATCGCTCCACGATATTCTCGTCCACTCTGTTTCTTCCACCTATGTATGGTTAATTCATATTAATCCGAGGACTGCAGTACCCGAGCCTTCTTCAACCCCTTTATCTCTCTCTACATTGCTCTCTCGGGCGTACATGTCTCCACCGTGGGAAGCATTTCAGAGAACGAGAAGTAATATATTCTAGACAAAATAAATGACTTATTATAAAATTGTCCATTTGAAATGTAATATATGACTTTCCATGTGAAACCTCGTGTTGTTTTGCGTAAATAACATCTTCCTAATTTAACCCTTTAAAAGTTTAATCTCATGCTTATAAACTTATATATCTGAGTTAATGATTAGTAATTCAAGAGCTATGAATTTTGTCAACTAGATATATTTCCTTTGCCGAAAACAATTTTGTCTTCCTCACTTTTAAGTACTACAAAAAATGCGTCCGAAATATTCTGCATTTTTATTCGCAAACGAGCGATTTTTTTCCTTTCAAGAGGCTGTCGGAAATGAAGGACAATCGACCTATCTAATAAAGATTTCGGTCCGCGAGGGAAAAAAACAAAGAAGCAATACTTTTAAAAATCCGAGGAAAATCGCCACCCGAAACATTCCACGGGGGGCTTGACGCTCTCGAAACAAATGGCTCGGGAGAAATTACTCTCCGCTCTTATTTCCCTTGCATGAGGGTCGGATGGTTAAAGATATGGTCCTTTCCGTTGTAGCAGACGTGGAGCCAGACGGCATGGCGTCACCCCGCTTTGCCCCCCACACCATCGCTCGGCGATAGCGAGCTCTCCTCCTACCACTTCTCACCATTCCATACCGGCTGGGGACTATATGGCGACCCATTCTTGAGAGAGAAAGAGAGAGGGAGTGCAAAGAGAACACGAATGGCGAGTGGGAGGGGGGATGGTATGAGCACCAAGAGGCAAACAATTGCACATCGTCTCGATTTTGCACAGTCTCTCTTTAAATCGAAAACATCCTATTATGTAGGTTGGAATCTCGTGACGTATTATTTCGTCGCGGTTGTTTTTGTTATAGGAAAGAAGGAAATTTTAAATATTATTACTGTTGCAAAATGTATTGCCTCGGTGACATAAACCGTTAAGTAGGCGCGTACACGCAAGAGGGCGCTTGGGGTCTCTATGACCCCAGCTTCTATTTTTCTCTCAATCATCATGAAGTTTATTCTATTTATTTAATGAATTACATTGATCGTAAGTATACTAAAATGACGTCCGAGACCAAAAATTCATATTATTGAGCAAAAATTAAATAAAATCGTTTATGGTCTAATGGACAGTTGAATCTAGTGGGATCACATAGACCCCACGCGCCTACTTAAGGGTTAATCGACTAGTTTTTAGGTATTCATATTTATTTTATGAGTGTGGAGACCATTTTTAAGTAGGACGGTAATCGTAAAATGAATTATTTTTGTCAAATTTTAATTCAATTCTTTATAAAGCATGTATTAAGATAATGTAGAAAAGTTTAAATATTATTATCTGTTGTCTTTATTTAAAAAAACGTCGACCATCTCCTTTGTAAATCTTAATAATCGCGAGTTTTGCTCAGGGGTAGGCGTAAAGACATCGTTAAGACGCTTTTATTAGTATGAACATTTTGTGAATGTTTAAGTAAGAGATAAAAATCTGTTCCACAAGGGAAAGAATCAGGACAGTTCACATGATTTATCTTAGTCTTCTTTTATTAACAGAATTTCAATTAGCTAATTTGCGATTCCTACGTAAAAACTCTCGGGACTCATATCGACTTGTTCTAGTGAATTAGAATTCGGGAAGGTTGAAAAATTGAACATATTCGTGACAAATATTCGGATCGTATGCATGAAAGCTTGACCTTTTCAAGTTGAAATACCAAACCAAAAAAGAGCTAATTTGGGCTATTACTCTACACCTTAAGGCATGTGTTATTGTTACTCCTAAATGACAAAGTTTTTATTAGTTAAACTATTTAATGACTCGAATATATTATAGATACAGCATTGTATATAACAGATAAATATTTCAAAAACTTTACTTCTTCAAAAATATTCCAACAGAGAAAAAAAACAACTAATCGCTTCGTTTCACCATCTGCAAAATCATGAATTAAAAAAATCCAATATTAGTATTATTTTTAAAAAATTGTTTGACATCAGGTTTGTATTAATTAATTTTTTAGCTTTTGTAATGTGTTAATGCGCAAGAAGTAAAAAAATGTATTTAAAATAGAAAATAACAGTATTATTATCATCCACGCTAATTCCATAAAAGATCTTTTTTTTAAATAGATAAAAATCCTTATAATTCAAAGCGAAGTTTGTACACAGTTTTTATAAAAACATCTAAATTTGCGGTGTCAATAATTTTAGCTGCGCCTTATAAGGAACATGTTTTGGCTCTCCTCAGTTTTAAAAGCTCTCTTTTTTCCCATTTGAAAAAAAAACCTCTCGTGGTTTTTCCGCGCATATCAGCATTTTACGGACGTTAGGTGCGTAGAACACGCGAACATTTGAAATAACCACACTCTACCTATGGAGTGTAAATGCTAAAACCGACTGTTCAAACGCGAGTCCCTCGCACCGCGCTTCCCCATTTCATGTCTCAAAAACAAAATTTCCTTTCGTGTCAGCTGGCCCTGAACATAAACCGCATTGACGTCCTTTTTACCGTCACAAAAGCATACAGATAACAGCAATGGTACGGTGAACATCGAATAGCGCATATTCATCTTGCACGGCTGGTTCGTGTCGGTATCATTTAGAAAAGCATTCTTATTTCACCCTCCACGACATTCCCTTGTTAAATTTAGCGAATTTTTGAAATAACTCAGAGAAACCTATACTATTCTTAAACCTGAAAATAAAACTGAGCGGAGTCGTTGCTTTCTTCGTTCCTTCCGAAGCTAGCGACGGAAATACTGTTTTTTCTAAAGCGTTTAAGCCTACAGATATGCTTAAATCTTTTAACATTTTAAAGCATGATTGCAGTTTTCGCTGGATTTTTTTATTGGCCAATACAATGTTTCCCAGACGTGGAGCTACATCTGATTATAAGGGATGCTGCGTGAAACGTTGCTAAATAAGTAAATCAAGGATTTACAAATGTTGACAGTTCGTCAAAGCAACAACGTTTTCCGTTATAAATTGACTATGATGCAATATCTAAAAATGAGAACGTCCTAATTTTGTGATTGCCATACGTAAAAAAAGATACAACCCTGAAGGGGAAGTTGCCGCGAAATTGTTATTTTGGAAAAGGTACCGCGTGTGCATAACTCTTGGTTACTACTGAACTAGTAAATGGGCGTCGCCCATGTTGTGGTTACAAAGTGAACACAACCCAAGCCTATTTAAACTAAATGGTTGTGCCTTTAAGTACGAGCGGAAATATTTATCATATATAAAACGTTTTCCTTCTCGTCAATACTTCTCTAGTTTATAAAAACCACGCAACTTTGAATTTACTGCTAATTATTACCGACACGTGGAAAATATTGAGGAAAATTGCCTCTATTTTTAGGTAATTTCCGATCGAGGCGTAAACGCGAGAGAAGCTTAGTTTAGTTAAAACGAAGAGGTTTTTAAGGTGGGAACTTTCCTACATACCTTCGAGTCAACTTCGTCCTCAGTGACCGGCGGTCCTACTGCTGTCGAGGGAGAAGGCGCTGACGACGACGAAGACGAAGAAGAGGTGGTGGATGATGCGGAGGACGTCGAGACTGCCGCAGCCGCAGCGAGCCGATCGTATGGTAAGTACGGCGCGTACGGCTGGTACATCATCACCTGAGCGCAGCTCATCATGTTTGCTGTCCCTCCGTATCTCACGGTAACCGTAGAGTTGGAGGGTAGCGTTGTTTTTTGTTTACAATCTAACGCGGACTTTATTTTTAAAACCCCTCTTTCGGTCGAAAAAAAAGGGGTTTCCTTCACCTCCTCGAAGATTTGGCGGGGGAGGGAAACGTAGGGGGAGGGAGGGAATTATACGGGTGAAAAAAAACACTCCTATAGACACACTCCTAAAAAAAAGTCGATGTTTTCGCGCCGAGCGTTGCAGTTCCCGGAGGTGATATAACACTCGTGTCTTATCGCTAATCCTCACTGTTCCGTTCAGGATGGTCACATGAGTCCTTTTTCCGCTTCTGTTTTCTTCCGCCGTCTCTTTCCGGCGCGTACGACGCCTCTTCCCGTCAAAACGGCAGGCTTCCCAGCAGTCACGCGAGAGCGGCACTGCTAACCCTCTCGAAGGCTACCTCGCTCGCTCACAAGCTCAACTCACTCAAAGTCCTCGTCCATTCCCTTCCCGAGTAGGTTGCCAGTCCCTCTCTCTCTCTATACCCCTCTCTCTCCCCCTCTTCTCACCCCTTCGACTCCCTACCTCTCCCTTCGATTCTCTCTCTCTCTCTCCCGCGCCGACTCTCCGGGTTAAAACCTCCTCCCGCCACCGTTTCTATTTCCGGCGTTGCTCTCGCTGTAGTCATGGCAACGAGGTCTGCCCAATGGGGCGCCTCGTAAGGGCCATTGTTGGGGGTGGGTGCCGACCAATCCGGATCTTTGGACACCTCCCCCAACCCGCCCCCTTTATATACCCCCATAGCTTTGTAGTTTGATCGGTTTATCGGGCACGCCCTTCTGCGTTTTCTGCCCTCTCCGACATGCCCTTCTAACCTCCCCTTCACTCTTTCTCTTTTCTTTTGTGCTTTCTCTTTTGTTCCGTCGTTTCTCCTCGCCCATTCTTTCTTACCTTTTCCGTCTCTCTCAGTCTCTACGTTTACCGCCTAACCATCCGCCAACGCTGCCTTCGTTTCTCCTTTCTCTTTTCGTTTCGTCTCGGTTTAAAGGCGGTGAGATCCTCTGCGTGGACGTAATGCGTGATATTTCGGATTTCCTCTAGATCACGGTCATTCATAGCTAGGTATCGGTACCACAAATGGTACTAGACTTACTAGACCATCCTCAAAGGGTACCAACGAAATTCCTTTTCGCGTATTATGGCAAGTTTATATAACGAAAGTGGGTGGTGGTACCCCCAAGGGGTACATGGGAAAAAATGTTTGAAGGGGACTGCTCTAGATGAACCGACTCGATGAAGGATTTTTGTGGGTTGATTTCGTAACCCTGAAACCTATATAACCTCTTGACTTTATTTCATAATGAAAATTCGAGTCTCTCGCTGTTCTTCTTTACACCTCTCGTGATTGGGAGTTGATTTTCATTTTACCCATCTTTGTTTATTTAATTTTGTTTATTTACAATTATGATCGGCGATGTCGTGCATGTGTAGCCCCTTCTTCCAGCTAACAGTGTACAATGTGCAAAGGAAATTGACCAAACAAAATTGAAAAATTAATGTAAATAAATGTTGGTCTTTGCTTCCAAAGCAGTTTCTTCTCTCGTGGGACTGGCAGAATTTGCGTTGAATTTTTAGGAAAAGTAGATTAGTACTAGCAGAAGTAATAAAGTGTAGAGAAGAATAAGTATTCGAGGAAAATAGATAGAGTGAAATAGGCTAGATATATTTGCTATTGACGAGGACATTTATACGACGATATCTGAAATTATGTAAATTATTAATGAAGCAGATATTATCAGGAAGAGACAAAGTTTGCAGACAGAGACAGTAAATGAATTATTATAAACTAGTGTAATTCCCGTTGAAATATCAACGAAAGAATTATAGATAGATTGATTATTAATATTTGCATTTAAAATAATTAATAGCACACTATTACATATGAAATATTTCGTCATATACTACATTTCTAGTGAATATTCTGTTATCGTTTAGTAAATGCCTTTGGTTTTTATTTTCGGCTATAAAATTCTGATATTCTTCTCCCACCTTGTTCTCGTCAATGCTACATATAATTGTCAGTGTGCAAAGACAGGGAAGTAATTATATGTATACATATATAACGTAGAGAAAATAATGGGTAGGTATGATATTTAAATTAACAAATGAATGTGCCACTCGAATATTAACATCTACCAAAAATATATTGTGATAGAATACGTTCAGTATCAGCTAACTGACGAAACATATTTTCAAGTGGTCTAATTAAATTTCGGTGTCGGCCATCTTGCGTTCCGTACAGATCAACGTGTTTATTATAGAGAATGCTGTTACGATGCATTGGAATAACTTGAAGGAGCCTCGAGCGTTCACTGAATGAATCAAGTTTAGGAAATTGAATTTACTGAGAATTGAGTACTGGGAAGATGAAAAAGTGATGATGCGTTTCAAAGTATCAGGCAGGCGCGTAACTTGGGGGCGCAGGCCCACGCAGTGCGTGGGGGCTCCAAGATTTTTGGGGCCCAACAAAATACTTTGAATTTTTCTCGTAACGTTGAAAAACATCAAAATTTTAGCAACAATCAAATTTTAATTGCCCATCGAATTTTTTTATCTAGAGAAACAGCTAACAATTTCCTTAACGTATTGTTTTATTAATAAGAACTATTGAAAATATTTTTAAATGATTCAAAAGTGTAATTGCTGATAATTATTATGGAGATCGCTGATGTCGAAAGCAATCATATTCATTGCTCTGTATGGAGAAAGTCATGTGTTGGCCACATCAGATTTTTTTCTATAACTCTAATCTTTTATTAGTCGAATAGGTACCTTTTGTTTTCCTTGACGTTCGAATTATAGAAGTTCCACTGTATTTTTGGAGTTGAAACGTAGAAAAAAGATAAAAATTCGAACAATATAATAATGTCATAATCTTTTATTCAAACCAGGGCCTCCAAAAACTTGACTTGCGTGGAGGCCCCAAACTCGTAGTTATGCCCCTGGTATTAGAATGTACAGTATTGCAAAGTTTGCCAACCTAATCGTTTAAACCGTGATAAATGTTTCCATCTTAAAAATATTCCTAACACATGAGTTATGATCTCTATTTTACGTCTACTTTTTTATTTTCATACCTGTTATTGTCTTTTTAGAAATTTGCTTGCAAGCCTGAAACTCGCCAAAATAAAGGCCTTTAATATCTATATCTTCATTCGAAAAACTAAATAGTAATATTTTCATCAATTTTGACTGTTGTATCAATATAACCTGTGAGATCCCTGTAGTCAGAGTCATCCAAGACGATGTTCATTTGAATCTGGCGAATTTTTCATTTGGCAATTTATCGAACTTGAAAGGAAAATATGCCGCATAAAAATACTTACTACATTGATCCTTCGTCTTTATTTTTCTCTCCTGACGGTGTTAATTGTAATTCATGTTTTGCATCTTACGATGAGAACAGTTCTTTCTTCCAAATATTTATTACAGTATTTACCCCTTTTATTAGCAAGAATACAATTACCATTTACCGTTGAAATCAACCTCTACAATTTTTTTTACCAGTTTAATCTTTTAAATCTGATTGAAAAAGTTTTAAGGTGCCCCATCCCATCTTTGAATGTTTTTGTATCCATGTTTGCCGCTTTCGGGGTTAGTTTGAAAATGATATGAAGGAAATAGGCAGTGGGCTTTTGAAGGTGGCGATATCTGTAACGCGAAATGTCTATCAAAATACACGTAACTCTTGTAGTCATGAAATGGTTTGGTTGACTAGGTGCGAAGATAATATGTAACCATTCCAGGATGTAACTGGCTGATTGCTGTTCCTAGCCACGAGAACGATTTTTTATTTCTATTAAGTTGAATCTGAAATGCGTCTAGTTCACCCGGTATTGTTATCGCAATAGGAGTTATATTGATAGTAAATTGTCTTCCAAGCCTTACAGTGGGACTGATAATTCATTTTTTATATAATGAACTTTTGCAATGTGAAAGGTAGTATTTGTTTATGAGCTGTCACGAAGCATCTTTTGGATTTTTTCTTTTTAACTTTTCGATAGGTAAAATGATACATTTGTATCATAGGAAAAGTCAGCCTTATATAATAAACAAGAACGGAGTGCATATGAGGAATTTAACACCGCATTTAAAAATATGAAAACATTTAGTTCTATCTTAAAACGGAAATATTATATAGATATATAGGTTCCGATTACTTTCAAATCTCCATATACGAGTATATCACAGATGATAGTCCTTAATAGCCCAAGAGGCTGATACGCCTGAATTATACATTATACAAACGCAGGATTTTAGACTAATGGTTACACAAACAACCGAGATTTTTCATGCAATATCAGGAAATTAAAACAAAAACCGCCTTTGTTAAACAGCGTTGTTGTGTATATCGATGGACTGTGTCTCTCTAGTGGCTATAAAAAGGTTTTAGAAAATTTAAAAATTAGATTTTTCACCAATTTCGTAATATAATAGCCCAGTCTGTTGGTTGGTTTGTCACGCTATTCCATAGGTCGTGCCTCGGGTAGCGAATTATGGTATTAACTCGAGATAGAATCTCGAAATTTGGCAGGAATGCTCGATTAACATATTTTAAGATAATGACGAAAATAAATCGAAAAAAGTCCTGGGTTCTACACCAAGGAAGACATTTCCATTTTCCGTAAGGTAACACGTAAAATCGACTTTACGTCGTGCAAGCTTTCATTCTTTTTTAGATTAAAATTAGAAGGAATTAACCAACGATCTTCGAATCTGAACCGTTTTGAAGAAAAAATTACATTTCTTATTCTGTTTATATTTTCCCCCCTACAGTTCGAAACCACTCATGCTAAACTTTTATTTTACATATTTTGTGGAAATCTTGCCATTTTAACGGGATGTTGCCTTGGCTACCAATTGTATTGTTAGACCTCAAAATCCTATTGTTATATCAATCCTTGTGGATTTAAGCATGCTTTGAATGATTTTAATACGAGATAGGGAGGGAGAGAGAAGGATGGTAACGGAGGAGGAGAGATGGAGGGAAGGGGGGAGAGGGAATGAGGGGGCGGGGGTGGGGAGAGGGGATGAGGGAGGAATTGGAGAGAGAGGGGGAGTGAGGGGAAGAAGGGAGGGCGAAAGAGGGAGAGAAAGAGAGGGAGAGAGATGGAGGGGGGGAGACAGACAAACGACTTTATTGAGGGCGAAATTGAGACAATATAGTCCCTTCTTACAATTAAGAGAGAGAGGAAGAGAGGGGAGGGAGGGGGAGAAGGGAAGGAGAGGGTGGAAGGGAGGGGGAGGGAGGGAGGAGGAGAGAGAGAGAGAGAGAGAGGGGGAGGGATGCAACTACTTTAAGGTTAACTAAAGATATCCCGTCATATTGAAGAGCTTTTATACTAGTTCTATTATAATTCATCAGGTACAACTCTGCTTCAAATTATAATAATAATTGATATGAAAACATTCATATTTTTAGACACAGGAATTCGTCTCATTTTCAATGCGGTACAGATAAAAATGGTTGGGTGCTACGTTATATTTTGGATGATGCCATAGTAATTATTTAAGACTCTAAATCGGAAAGGATTCACAAGAAGGCGGGTTAAAGTTGAACTAATTGAATGATAGGCGAGTTCCATGAGCACGGTTACAAGGTTAATGGTTGTTTAATTCGTGTTAGGACATTTTTGGTAGGCTATAGGCATGTGGAAAATGTGCCCTTATTCATTTATCTCAGTTCCAAATTGCTGTTTCTATAATCATGAGGGTTGATCATGATGATATTAATTAATAATTTTGCTTCACAAGAAATTCAAGGTATCGATTTTTAAAAATCCAGATAATTATTAAGTTGATATGTTTACGAGTTACGTAATGGCGTTTAAATATTAAAACTTGCCAACCAAATTTCGAAAACATCAGGCAAAAATGCATTACTATGGTAAATATATATGGGAAATGATTTATCGGACGGAACTATTCTAACAAATATTTGGTGAAATATTTCGGTGGGATATTTGATAAACTAGTCATACAAATAGGATAATGTGCATTAGTTTAACAGATACAACAAATATATTCCTTATCAAGTGATATTAAGCAGTTCACCATATTGATAAATGACAAACATTGCCATCAATAAAATTATTTTATTATCAGTGACTCATGTATGCCGATTATATAAATTTAAACCTAATTTTAGGTAATAAATTTTTAACGATTGATTTTGATTAAGCCATTTGGTAAATATAATGTGAGTCCTGTAGATATGTATTTTATTCACTTCAATATTTTAATGTTTTCATAGGATATAATTTATTTAGGTTGCAACGACAGTTTAAGTGATAAAAAAGAACTTGTTTGTATACTGATATATGGTTTGCATACTGAGCGAGTTTGTATACTGAGGTATGGCTTTCAACGTTTGTTTTTATGAAAAAAAAGCTCATTTAATCCTGTATTTGATAAATATTACATGAAATATTAAGAGCGCTCACGCACATTAAAGTAACAGATTGCGATAAAACTTCAACTATCCCGATGCTTTTGGTTATGTACGCAAAGAAATTTGAGTTTTTATATTGTTTTATACACGAAATCACTGCAGTGCAAAAATATGTACTTAAACATTTAGCACAAATTTTGAACAGGTTTCGACACGATCCAGCTTAATCATTAAAATTTAATCGTATCGGCTTCTTTTGTACACTCCTTACTCAGGTCGGCATTATCAAAATCAGAGGTAGATCTTAGTGTATATTTGTTTTTTTTTGTACGCTAAAAATCTGAAACTTAAGTTCCTATATCATACGCGATATATTACATATAATAGATAGCATATGGCGCAGTTATTCGGGCAATTTCAATGCTGCCGAGCAAATCCTCCATTATGATATTTTCGTAAGAACTCAATAGTCGATTTTTACATGTAAAAGAAGATCATTCCAAGAACGGAATGTTTATTTTAATTTTATAATTTATATCAACTGATTGTGAGATGCAGGATAGTATAAAAATGTCTAACGTGAATGAATTTCATTTTTTGAGATTGTGGTATTTTCTAGGTTTATTTTAATTTTTACCTTTGAGATTATGGTGAAATTCTTATTGGCATTTTTCACATTTACTGTCTCAAAACATAAGCGCTCAAGAATTATTTGTGTTATGATTCGTTTACTATGTATAGTTTTTTCTGAGTAATTTCCCCACATACATTTCACTAAATTAGAAATGTGCGTTTTAATTATAACTTATAAAAAATTGACATCTTGAGGATATGAAAAATCTCTACGTTCCATTTTTCCACAGAATAATAGACAATTACCTGTTATTTAATATTGATCGATTGAAAGCCTAGGAAGCACGCTTATTTTTTAAATTCGAAATAACATATATCTCGACATTCCTTCCAACATTTGCCACCTTGGCACTGAAATCGTGAATCCCAGGTCGTTTCAGCAGAGCAAGAATTTCTTCGTCTTCTTTAGCAAAAGCTGATTCATATTCATTTATCCTATGCTCTTGCGTAAAAAAATTACAAAATTTAACGCGATACGTCTTAATTAATACGCTTAGCATTTTAAATTTTGCATGCGCGTGCAGAATTCACGGAGTAAGCAGTGGTTGGAATTTGATTATGCATGCTTTTCTGTGCTCGACAGTAATCGTTTTAATGAATGCATAAGGCTGATCTATTTAGATTAAGCGTAGGCACGCCTTTCCATCTCTACACAATTGTTTATGGATGTATAAAATTCAATGAAATAAGAATTGGTATCACGTCTGTCGTTTACACTTATAATCAAAAGGATTTTTGGAACTATAAAATCAGTTTTTCGGGATATATTAGTGCAGTCATTTATTTTCTATTTATACTGAATCGGCAAAACGCTGGGTGACAATATTTTACATGAAAATTTTGTGGTATGAAAAAGCTTTATTATTGTTGATTTAAGATTATTTAAATGTTTCGAGTTTGGAATTGTTGTATTTTCGAACGATTTCGAATACGGTTGAATTACGAAAAATATTTTAAAATTTTAATCAGTTTCAGTGGACTTTTTATCAGTTAATCTGATATATAATATTACAATATCTCGGTTTATAACGAGCTAGAAAATTTTTATTAGCTCAAATATATAAACAAGATATAAAAATAACTAGCCTCTCAATTTTTTTGGTGATTATGAGGCTTTGTTACAACTTTATTATGAGATTATGTTGTAATACAACGCAAGTTAACTTTTTATCAATATTTTTTAATAATATTCAAGTAAGGGAACTATATGTCATAAAATTTGGAATTTATTGAAATTTCTAACACTTTTCATTTCAATTTTCATGTATTTGAAGAGAAAGATCTTTTGTCGCACGGGTGACAATAGTATCAATTCTGCGATTCAGTTTCTATACATTTTATTATCAAATTCCTCGACATGACGTAATTTAAAAGTTAAATTAGGTATAAAATAAATCAAAATCGGCTGCTGTCAGGAAAAGAGAATTCTATGGTATACTACGTCGCACTTAGTATTCCTATAATGCTCAAATGTTTAGTATCAAAAACCTTGATATGGCCATTGGAGATACTTGAAATGAGTACTTATTTTTTCAATTTTTTATTATTAAGTTATTATTTAATGTAGGTTTCACCATAGTTAAGTTCTCTTGTTGCTGGAAGGGGAGATTGAAATGTATCGAATACACTAAGCTTTCAAAGTTGCGAGACTAATTCTAGATTTTCAAATGCCGATATAGGTCGTAATAAGTATCTTGAAACGATTCTCTAAAGACGATATTTCATAAAGCTCCTCCACTTACTGAGACTTTTTAGATTTCCTTCTTGTTTCCGAAGATATTCTGGTGTTACGTCCGCGTATCTTCTTTTAGAGAAGTTGGAACACCCAGATCATAGTTAATTTAATGGCTCACCTTTAATTGATGAGATTTTCTCCTATTGAAGGAATTCTTGAAATTAAAATGTTCACCGTTTTCTGTTACCATAGCAAGCATGGGTATAGTACTATATGAGTAAATTAAGGGTTTACTTTAAATTTATAGTGCAACAATTTTTTTGTGGACGTTTAACCATATTTAACCTTAATTTATTCGTTGAAGTAAGTTTCGTCGTCATTCACCTAGTAAGTCATTACAGAAACATTTCAGTTTCCAGAATTAAGCAATTTGTTTAATATGAACTGTGTTCAAAAGTCTCAATGAAGGTCAACATACAGATGCTGACATTAATTTGGAAATAATACGCGGCTGTTAACATTCTCTTCTGTATGATTTACTGTTTCTTGATTTCAACATGTTGTTTCATATAGTTTCCAGTATTCAGTTTGATATTTTAGATGGATCTTAACGTTCCCTTTCTAACGTTAAAAATGTTTTACCGTCATATTTATCCCGGAGAAAAATGCAGCAGAGTTGCAGTTAAGAATTTAAATTATCTTATGCCCTAAGCATCATGACCGTATATCTAATAAATTATTTCTTTTAATGTACCGTTGGAAATTTTTAATTTATATTATCTCTACGTCATTTTAAGCGGCCATGAATATCAAATTTATTAAGTCCACAGGTTTTAAAAGGACGGTGTAGTTGCATAAAAACAGCATGTGAAGTATATGATAAGATAAAACACCTTTTTTGTAAAACAGTCCATATCTTTAAAAGATTTCATTCTTTCTAGCAGTTTCTCAGTAAGTAAGAAATACAACTGTTACAGAATATTTTTCACAGCCTTGGCGCATCACAAATTATTGCAGTTTTTTATTTTTAGAGGATTTTTCTGTCGGCCAACTTATTTCATATATTTAATAGCGATATTTATATGAATACAGGCTAAGGAATTTATCATAAAATTTTCAACGCGAAGTGAACGTAATAGGTATCACTGAAACATGTTTTCAGTAATTTTTCATTCAATTTGCAACTATTGCTGGAATATTTTCACTGAAATTTTATCGTACCGCTGCATTTTTGCTCGTGCGCTTTACACCACGTTTTCATTATAACAAAAAAACGATTATAGGAGAATGCATATCAGTAGCATTCATAATCTTATGTTAGGTGTAATTGTTATTATTCCTGTAGTAGCAAGTGCTTCACCGTGATAATTACGAAATCATAAATGCGAATTAATTAACAATTTCCAGGATGGAACGGAGAGTTGTTGCTAGGTCAAACTCTACACAGATGAAAACATTTGAACGTAATATCTTATGACCACTACTAGTGTTACAGCAGGCTATTAAATTGTACGTTTAATAAAAATATTTATATTTTATTTGCGGAAAAACAGAATTTATTGTGAAAGATGTAGGCAAAATTCAAGCTTACACATTTTAGCACGTACATCTAAAAAAAAAAACAAACGCCTATGGTTATCAACGGAATATTAAATGATCAATTGTTAGCGTTACTGAATATTTTCGAATTTCAATCGGTGACTTGTTTATTCTCATGTGAACTTTAATTCAATAGTAACGTACCTTTTCCGCCGTCACCCTTTCGGTTGCGGTGAAAATCCCCTAAACTGCATATCCAAATTTCACCCGCTATCCGGATACTTCTTCTGCGCATTCTACTCTTAGGGCATTCCTAATCCTCGAGGCACAACAAAAACTCGCGCTAGAGATACTCTCTCAAGAAAACTCACCGCTTAGGATATCAATAACGACGACAAGAAAATTAAAAAAATATCACGAAACCGAAGCGAAATCCCTTCGAGATGACTGATGATTCATTGCGTTAGCATTCCTTTCGGGTATAGGGTTGAAAGGAGGAGGAGAAGAAAAAAAAGGACGGAGGAAAAACAAACTCTTGCCCCGACACCCACGTCAAATCCTTTTCCACCTCCATCTGATAACTCGGCGATGGTTCCGCTTTATCGGCGCAGACCTCTCGACGGAACCGGACCTATCATCTCCTCCCCGTCCGAACAATGCGGCCTGGTAATTTCAACGCTGCGGAGTAAATTTTCAAGTCTCGCGTAATTTAACCTAGGTAATTTCGTGTTTGTTTTGTTTTTTTTTTCATGGCCCGACGTCCACGCTACGATACCGTAAGGGTGCCAAAAAAGGGGATATGTCTCGTTTGGTGCTTCGCTTCTTTAGGTAGATGGAGAGAAAGAGAGTAAGAGCGAATCGGGAGAGGGAAGGAGTGAGGGTGGAAGTGAGGGGAGAGAGAGAGAGAAAGAAGCACGTCAAGGTCATTTCTCTCGCGGCGGTGACATTGAGAGCGGCCGCGTGTTTCAAGAAAAGAGAGGGAGATGGCAGGGTGTGTGGGGAAGAAGATGGGCGTTAGGGGAGGAGACAAGTGAAGGGAGGGAGGTGACGGGAGGGTTGGAGAGAGAGAGAGGGGGGGAGGAGGTAGGGAGGAGGAGAGAGGGCGAAGGAGATATGAGGGAGGTAGGAATGAAGGAAGGTGAGAGGGAGAGGTAGGTAAGATAGGAGGGAGAGAGGGGAAGGAAGAGAAGAAGGGAGGGAGGATGAGTGAGGGAGGGAGGGAGGAGGTGTGAGAGAGAGGAGTGAGGGAGGGAGGAGTGAGGGAGGGAGGAGTGAGGGAGGGAGGAGTGAGGGAGAGAGGAGTGAGGGGAAAGGAGAAGAGAGAGAGAGAAGAGTGAGGGAGAGAGAAAGAGGAATGGAGGAGGAGTGAGAGATTAAATTAGATTAGATATAGTCTTTATTTGGGGCGAGATTGAGACTAGGAAGTCCCATCTTCCACCTAACCCCTCGTAATGATACAAATATAATATTACTTACTACTAGAGATAGTAATAATGTTTTACTAATCAATACTGTAAAATATACAGTTGTGTGGAAAAATAAGAATTATTGCATCCATGTAAAAACACCCTCTGCAGGAAAACACCCATATAATAAATTCCTTAGCCTGTATTCATATAAATATCGCTATTAAATATATGAAACAAGGTGGCCGTACAGAAAAATCCTCAAAAAATAAAAAACTGCAATAATCTGTGATGCGCCAAGGCTGTGAAAAACCTGCAAAACCTACTAATTATAAGATTCACCAAACAAACAAAATGTATAGGATAAACATACATAAGAGGAAGAAATAGAAAAGAAAACAAATACGCTACAGGATAGCACCCGCGCAATAAGGGGTGCGTGGACCTGTGAAATCTACTGAAATTCTCCAAAAACGCAATAAAAGAAGAAAGGACAAAGAAAGAAAGAAAAGAAAATAGAGGAAAGAAACAGAGAAAAGATCAAATAATTATACTACAGGTACGCTACGTCAACATAGTCAAAGTGAGGGATAATTAATGCAGACTCCAGGTGCTTTTTGAGGGAAACAAGAGTGCTGGTACTTAAATTTATCAGAGAATGGAGAAATGAATTTACTACTCTACACGCGTCCAGACCAGGACAGCGTTTTTCGTCTTTAAGTAATGCTAAGTTTTTCACCACTTTGCAATAGGGGATTGTGGACATACCTATGTTGATTAGGATTTTTTTGGCTTGATTAATAGTAGTTAAAGTCTTAGGGTAACCAACTAGGATGGTTTGCGATTACGCTGGATTTATACTAAGGAAATTTTTATCACTCCAGTTTTTGAGCCGCTCTAGATCATCATTTACATTTTTTTTTAGGTTTTTAGCGAGGTCAATTAGTGCATAACTTAAGTATATTTGCAAATCATCTGCATATAATGTTCGCAGTGCTTAAGAGACACGGAACAGTCGTTAATATACAAAGAAAATAGTATTGCCCCCAATATTGAAGCCTGCAGGACGCCTCAACTGTTCCTAAGCCAGTCTGAGGAGAATCGTTGAAAACCACTTTCTTGAAACGATCAGTTAGGTAAGAGTCGATGCAACGCATGAAGTTTAGAGAGGACATCTTTCTCAATTGAATCAAAGGCTTTACTGAAGTCCAGCTACACAAGGATTGTAACTTGCCGTTTATCCATTGAACGACGTATATCATCAGTGATCTTTACGAGAGTGTTGCTGGTGGTGTGGGAAAAGAGAGAGAGGGAGGAAGAGTGAGGGAGAAAGAGATATAGAGAGGGGGAGGTGGAGTGAGGGAGAAGATAGAGAGAGGCAGCAGAAGGAAGAGGGTAAGAGGGAGAGAAGGAAAGAGGGAGGGTGCAAGAGGTAGTGAGAAGGGGGGAAAAGGGAGGGAGAGGGTGAGGGAATGTAAGAGAGGGAAGAGGGTAAAGAGAAAGATGGCAGAAGGGAGTGAGAGAGTGAGGGAGTGAAAGAGAGGGAGACAGAAAAAGAGAGAGTGGAGCTTGAAAGTGAATCTAAACGGGTGAGGACGATGGTTGAAGATCAACCCACCGGGTCCTTCGTTTTTGGTCACTGCTCGAGAGCACTAACTAATTGGGCAGGTGAGGAGGGGCTCACTATAAAGCGGGCGGGTTAAAAAAAAAGAGTCGGGGGAGAAGTGGATGGAGTTTGGCTCTTTTCGGGTCGTGAAAGAGGTAGAGAGAGAAAGGGTAGATGGAGGCTGGAAGAGCGGCGAGGGGAGAAGAGGGGGAAGGAGGTAGATGAAGGGGATGCCGACTTCTTTGGGACCGCGCTACATGGTTTTCTTTTGTTTTTATTTTTCGAATTCCCATCGTCCCCTTACTTCTTTTTCCCCCGCTCACCCTTTTATTCCGCCACAATTCTCATGGCTACTACGGGTGGATCCTGGCGTCCGGTGCGGTGTTTTCACAAGGAATCCGCTCATCCCGTAATAATACCTCCGTATTTCAAAGGATGCGATGGCGGACTTTGTTCGGTTACGCTAAGGAAACGCTGGGTAGACGATTTATTGAATCCATATTTTGTATCTATAGTTACGCAAACTGAGAAGAGATGGAAACATTTTAGTGCCATCCGGAGAGGAGGAATTCGATCGATACTTCCCTGTATGACAGTAAACAGTTGTTTGGAACGAAAGTTACCTTTTTAAGGAGAGGGCAGTTAACGAGAATTACATTAATGCGGTAACTTATTGGAAAGTGTTGTTTTATTTAAGTGTATCTCGTTCTTGCGTATTCGACAAGTTTGTCTATCGAGAGAAATGTTTTTTTACTGCACCTTCGGTCGTTTGTCAACCATGAAATAAGAATGATGAATTTACGCGCTGAGTGTATTTTCAGATCCGTTGGTAAGATATATTTCTTTTGCACTCGGTTATCAAGGTTGGAAAAGTGCGATGGAATAGGACAGCAGTAAAATTTCTAAGTATTGCAAAGCACAGCAAATCGAGGTCTTATGAGAGATTTAAAAAATTTCTCTCTTTAGGAGATTATTTGTCGCGGTCAAGTCAAGCTTTGATTTTAATGTACTTTGTTAAGGAAGAGAATGACAATGAGGAAGAATTGAAAGGACGCAAGATGGAAATACTTATATGTACACATATATATATAGTGTGTTTTCATCCGAGAAGTTTGCACTATTTTCTTTTATTTTGTTCTGAAACTTCCTTTTTATTTAGTATAGAATTGATCTTTTGCATGGAAGTTCCCTAACATTGTTGAGAGGTGAAATTATACAACGATAAACATAGAGGCACACACAGAAATAAGAGTACTTAGGAATTTCGCTGCTCAAATATTTTGGGTTACTATAGTAACAGAATCTGTATATATACCTGTTCGTAAATATGTAAATACCTTATGAAGCATGGCTTGCCGTATTGTTTGGGAGGGTAGGATATGAAAGAAGAATTTAGGCAATGGTAAGGTCGGTAAGAGAGAAAGGAAAAAGAGTTAGGAATAGAGGGGAGGAAGATAAAGGAAAACCACGCTATTGGAGGGAGATGGTTTGAGGCACAGAGGAAAGAATGAGATAGAGAGAATGGAAAGATGGAGAAGATAACTCCGATGGATCTCTCGTAAGGCCGTTGCCTCTCACGAAGAGTAGGATTACGTCGTCGTTAGGGAATTACGCGGTTTTATATCGTAATTGGCGAGAGATTTATGGCGCATAACACAGGCGGCATCTTTTACTCTACGTCGGACATTAATTAAGCAGGTGCGGCCCTTTTTTGATTGTTTCGGTGAGCGCTTTCTCGTCTGATGAAGGATGGGAGTGAAGAGGTAGTCCTTTATTGTTGATCGGAGGATAGAGAGAGCCGCTCTCTCTCTCTCTATCGGTCGCGTAGGAAACAAATGAGAAGCGTTTCGATCGAGAGGAAGTCTAAAACGCAGGAGACGGTGTAGACGAATGTCTTAGTTAATGTTTTCTTAAGCTTATTTGGATGGACTTACAATTAGTGTTGTGAAGATTAAAAAATGTAATTTCTTGAAATTCATCTTGAAATCCATCACTTTTTTACTATTACAAATGATAACGTGGCCAAGGTAAAAAAATCATGGTTTTTATTGGCAAAATGGAGGATTAATTTCCATTTTCGATACAAATAATATAAATTACTCGCACCATTCCGGAACATTTGTACCTGGCCTGATGTTTGTTGTTTAGAAATTATTAAGGGAAATGAACAGTTTTCACCTTACTATCGCAGTATGGCAGCTGTCGTAATGACTTTTTATGTGCTCTGTATGGCAGTATATTTCTTTCGGACATGCTTCCTACTGTCATTCGAAAGGATTTGCTCTATTTAATTACAGTAAATTATTCATGTATTCGCGAAAGATCTAAATACTAAAACGTAGTCCGTAATTGATTTCGAGCTACAATTATGTTCTATTACAACGATAAAAATAGATTCGCTTTAAATGTAATATTTTCAGGAATATATCAAAACTGCAACGACCTTACTCAAACTCTATGTTCAACAGAGCGTGCTTTTTCCGAACATAATATTTCATTCTTATGTGCAGCAGTGCTTGAAATCCGAATCAATGAGCGTACATTTAAATTATAATTCGACACATATTCAAGGGAAGTTTACTTTTTCCTCGTTCATTAGCATTAGGAATCGATTAGATATCGAAATAGGTTCCGGGAAGAAAAGTAAGTAGTCGTATCACGCGCTACTGCCGTTCAATACGTCGTTTCCAGGTAAAATTGGAAGGGAAAATAACAGATTTTTACCGTTTTTTTTTCAATTCCTGTTTTTGTGTCGAGAAAGAGAGAATTTTAGTTCATGACTTACTCGCATTATTTCCCAGAATTGCGAAAATTTTGAGCGATGAGTGATTCAATGTACATACGTATACTTAAACGTTGTATCCAATGAATTAATGAAACGAATTACGTGTTGTAGCGTTGCGTGACGTATTGCGATGCGTGTTCATCATCTTGTATGTAATCTCATGTCAATATGAAAATGGCGTTTTCTCGTTAGGTAACAAAACCCAAGCTTTTTCACCCATAAATTCACCCGTTTCATGGTTTGCTGCCATTAATCATCAAATGGGCACAATTAAATTTCTTTGTGTGATGAATTTTTAGGATGAGATTCGTTAGAAAATTAGAGGAAAGTAAACAGGCTAATGGGATTGCATGGGGTTTCTAAATATATTTTTGAAAGATTATTAAATCCGACCTTTGCTCTAGTTAAAAGAAAATATTTGGTGAAATATTTTTTCTTAAAAGAAATGGGTGTTCATTTCAGCTACAAAACCGCCGTCGTCAGTGGTGATTTAACGATAGTATATCATAAAGCCTTTCTTAGAATGCTATCACTGTAGGTTGGTTTTCTGTCGAAACGTGCATCTGGTTTTCCAAACCTTTTTATGGATTTTGATGAAACAATTTTTAATTTGATTTCGGCCATAAGTCTAGCTCGGTAATTCTTTCTTGAATCAGTTGAAGACTGGAAAATTTTACTTGGAGGATTTCTTCTACCAAAAACATAAAAAACGTAACATAAATTATAATTGCTACCCAGTTTTAGCAGCGTACAAATGGCTAAGAGTGGGAGAAATAGGGAGAAATTGCCTGGTTTGGTGACATTTTTGCGTCGCTCAGCCACATCGGTTGCCGTAATAGTCCATCATGAACCCTGGAAATCTTGAAACATAGGTATTATCAGTATTCGAATTACTGCATTTTTATGCAGTTACAGCAATATTATCCGTATGGGGCTTAATCGGGAGTACAGTACATTATTGAACTACATATTCTTGTTAACACCTTTTTTTGGTACTTTTTAAGTTGGTTCATTAATTTTTCGTTTCAACATTGCCAGTATTCCTATGAGAAATGAAAGGATCTCAGTTATATTGCGCTTGCTTGTGCAGGTTACATGAATTTCAGTACCTAATAAAGCAAAAACTTTTCTGCGTACAGGTGCGACTTTTTTGCCTAAATATTTTAAAGCGTTTTTTTGTAGGCAATTGAAAAGAATATTGTGTATAAAACTGGATCATTCAGATTATCCATGTTACCATATGATCCAGTTAACACGGTTTGTTACTGCATTTTGATCATATCGTCGTCGCTTTTATTGCTCTAGTTCTGTTTATATATATACACATTTATTCGTGTTATTATTTTGTAATCAATAACGTAGGGTTAAATGGAAGAGGGGACCTTATGGTCTCAATTTCGCCCTGAAAATGAAGTCACTTATCTATCTATCTAGGCCAGTATGGTCTACTCGTAGCGTCTATTTTTAAGAATAAAGTCGTTTTTTTTCGTCGAATTTTTTTCATCCGTAAATCATTCTGAATTTTCTTCTTGAACATGAAGTAGTTGCGAGCACGATAAAAAAAAGAAACGCGAACGTTTAATTGCGTGCTTCGACGACTGCGACTCTCGCTAAAGTTCCATTTGTGCGTGCGACCGATTGAGCTGATGCGGCTTTCCGTGCAACGAGCCGTGTAATGGAAACGTTTAAGCGAAGGCGGTCGTTTCTGGGAACACGGTGTGTTGAAAGTGAAGAGCAGACTCAGCGGTTCCGTCGAGTTCGACGAAGTGTTCCCCGTCTTAGCAGGAACCGATTCTATCGGATTCCACGCGACATATTTCACCTGATGAAATATTTCAAACGGTTGGAATGCGATCGGGAATTGCACTCACACGCCTACAAGCAATTAAATGACATAAGTAGTTTTTGTAAAGCTATAAAACGATTGAATGTTACGCTCACGATTCGACTTCCGAGTAACCGCCCTCATTGAAAACTTAGGGGTTGCTGATGCTGCCTCCCTGGAAACTATTATTTAGTCTCCAAGATCCCTCGTGTGCTTCCAAATTCAAACGCATAATTTTAGAAATGAATATAAATGTTTAAAAAAACATTATCGCTTGTTGATTAAGGTGATGACGTCGAGGCAAAGTTTTTCTGATGACAGTTGAGCCGTGGCGAAGTTTCTTCAAGAGTTACGTCTCGCATTGTTATATTGCGTCATGCAGAGGACTTAGCATTGGTGTAATAATTATTTAAAATATTCTTTTAAACGTTTAGAAACTTTTCTCTTATTTTATTTTTAAAAAATTCACCCTCTCAATGAAAGTTAAATGTTTTGCATTTATTTCACTGCTGAATCGATTTGAAACGAATATTCGCCCCCAAACTTCCGACTTATGATTGTGGATCTCAACCAAAAAGTGGTGCCTTTTCTAAATTTACATTCTTTTGATATATTTTTACTCCCTGAGATATATCTTTAAAAGTGTATGGATAGTTACTGCATTTTTTACCCATTTTTGGGTAGCTGTTACATCAAATGGAAATGTTATACCCTTAAATATATTCTGAAGAAACTGAATTAATCCAAAAAAATTTTCATATATTATATTGCTGGATAAGATTCATTTTTGGGTGTTCCTTTTCAGTTCTACGTATTGATTAAGCTTTATTTTTGTTGTAACAAGGCCATCTCAGATCAGTCATTGATAAATTATTCATTTAAATGTACCAACTATTAAGGAAAAATCTAATTTTTGTGAAATTTCACAGCTGATATTAAGCATGGATTGTCATTCCAAGTAAAATTTGGGCCACCTTGTGCTTGAGGCCCAGGCCAAATGGTCCTCCTGGCCTCCCGCTCAGAGGCCCCTGTCATAACTCGAACATAGATTGGAACTATCGCAATCATAACGCGTAAGCATCAGGCTGACTTTTTTGAAAATTAAGATTTACTTTGTGTAAGCATTATGAGGGCGGAAAATATGGATTTTACTGGAACAAACTTGAGCATTTGCGTGTCTCAACCTTAACTTCTGTTGCCAACACGTATTGAAGTGAACTGAAAAGCTAAATTGCTTAATGGGTCCACTCGGATTGCCGCTTTGAAATTTCCCTCATTTCGACTTTTGGGTGGAGTTTTCCCCTTCCAGTTATCCATTATCGTCTATATTTATTCATTGCAGCCTTGTACACAATGATAGCCATCTCGAAACTATAAATTTACTCCGGCCTTCAACTGAATCTTGTCCATTGAATTATGTGGAGCGATCTATCATAGTTTTTGAAACAATTACCAGAGAAAGGAGCTTATTTAATAGCGCTCGAAGCCGGACTCCCACAGAGCTATAGACATTTAGTTATTCCGAGTATTTCTCGGAGTAATTTATTCGTTGCTATATACTTATATAATTTGATGAATCAATGCCGGAGCCAGAGTATCTCTTATATCATTGGATTTTATCGAAGTTGTTTCATGAAATGGAAGTGGATGGTAATCAATTTGGAACGTAATGGAAAAATTTTTCTATGATATACTTCATGTGAAAATTAGTATTTTATAGGTCGCCACAGTCCGAGACGTGAATTTTTTAGTAATTTTTATTGGAACTATCAATCTGGTCGTAGTTAATACCAGATTCTATACGTGATAAACGTCATCCGAATAAAAAAGTAGACCATGATGAATGCTTAAAGTTTACTTCATTGAGAGTATTTGACAAATTATTATGTAAATTTATCTGGATCTGCTTAAACATAACGATTTTCGATGTAAAAAGTTCAGCAGATTCACAGTTTCACTTCAAGTTAAAAATTGCAATTGGGTGCAAGTGCAAAAATGAAGGCACATTCATAGAGGCTTCTTTTTAACTTTGTGCTAATTATAAAATTCGTGAAATAATTATTTGCTGAATTATTTTTATCATGGATAATTCTTGAATTAATAATCATCTCTTTATCATATACTCAAATGATAACATATTGAAATATCCGGTTGCATAATTTATGCAGCTAATTACAATCATTATTTTGATATCTAAGATAATTTTTTTGGACGCTTTATGTTTGCTCTTGCCGGATTTGACTGAGTTAATATTTCCAGACAAAAAAATATTATCTGCGTATCGCTCCGAAGGTTTCCAAGTAACGTCCTCGAAGACGCAGCGTTTACTTCCTCATTGTCCTCGAACAATGGTGTATTGTACTCATTCGGGAATCCACGCAGTTAACACTTCGATTGTGTCAGGGCACGCTTGATCCGCATGCCGCTACGGAATAGTGAATGCCCCGACATTAATCAATTCCTGGAATATACCGAATGCGAGTAATGGAATTATCCCCGCCTTGAAATCTTTATTACGCACGTTGAATATGCATATATGTTTATTCTACGTCGGGAAATAGATTTACGTTTTCCTCAGAACTCAATAAAGAGCGGAAATGCCCGGTGATGATAATTGTTAGCAACAGATAATTGCCAAGTGATATTTTTATCGACACTGGTGGAGAAAAATCCCGGATACAGGCACGTCACGTCTATCAGAGACCTCCACGGGGGCTCCGCTTAGCATTTGTTCGCAGCTTTACTATTGGACAAATCACGAGGAGATCATAAGAATATTTTGCATTTATCACGAGTTATTCTTTCAATTTCTTGTTATCATTCGCATAAGAAACTTCTCGTATAATCTAATGCTATTGAAGTAAGGTAGGGCAAGTGTGCGAATTGAGAGGACGAGTGTTGGAAAAAAACATGACATAACCATATGATCTAATACAGACATACTTATGTAGGATAATTGGAAATAAAATAAGATTTAATTCGAAGGATTTATTACCGATAAAATATGAGAAATACTTAAATTCTTGATTGTGTATTCATATCTGTCACCAGCGGAGACTATCCTGAATATCTTAGCATCTCAGCTCTTCTCGTTGCTTCAAAAAATTTCGTATGGACGGACGTCAAAATTTAGCACATGGACGTACGGAATTATAAAAAAAAACTTAAGCGATTAAAAGCAAATTAGGAAAGTATGTACTACGGAAGCAGATATTATAAGGCGATTCTTTTGCAAAAAATTGGAATTTTTGCAATAACGGATTTCTTCCATTGGCCGTAGTTTAATATTAATGGCATTATAGCCAGCTGAGCCCCATTAAAAGCATTGAGCTCGTTGGCATGCTAGTCAACTGTCGAGAACCAGAAAAATTCCCACTTTTTTCCGATAAAAATTAAAAATTAACGCTAAAGCTACAGGGATTTGAATTCCGTCCCCAAAAATAAGAAACTGCAATTTCTATGCTTTCCGGTAGTTTATGCCCCGAGTTATAATCTTGAAGGGAAATAATTTAAAAAAGAATCTCTGCTCCGATTTACGTGCCTTTCTTATGGGGCAATGATAGGGCAAAAATAGCCCCTGAAAATTGCAATTTTAACAATTTCGGATTGCCACATGTAGCTCTCATATGTAGTGACTTATCCTGAAAATTTGGTTTCTCTTCGTTGAACCGTTTCAGAGATATCGCCTGCACAGTCGTACGGACGGACAGACAGACAAAGTGAATACATTAGCGATTTGTACAGAAATCTCCAAAAAGCACTAATAAAGAATAAAGGAAGCAATTATGAATACAAATTGTTGCATAATGAGCTAAAGACGGCGCTCAAATGTAACAAATGTGTTCCTATGGAGAAATGCGTATATAAACACGTATATCCCACTTTGCACGGTTTCGATTTACTCATGTACCGTGCAAATCGGGGGATGATTGCACTTCGTTATCTTTCTTATCCGAAAAATCAAATCGTTCATTCCTTGATTGTTTTTTGCGCACCGAAACGTTGTAATTTATATCCATAGCTATATTTTTCGTGACATCCATCCAAATTTCGTATTAACCGAGTTTAATCTCATCCATTTGCCGTCAAATATTTCTCAGACCCTAGGATCGCGCTCAATGGTGAATAGGTGATTCGCGCATCGATCGGAATCCTATTCCTTCAGCTGTTCGTTTTTCGATCTCGTATTCTTAGGAGTGAGGACTTCCTCTTTATAAACCTCCGGCACGGGTGACTCCCTCCCTCCTTTGCTCTCTTATTCTTTTCCTGACTCCGCATCCCCCGTCTAACGCGTGCGAAACTCTCCTATTGTCTCCGCGTTCTCACACGCGCCCTCTCCCCCCTCCCTCACCATCCTCCCCCCTCCCCTCCCCCTTTAAGACTATTTCTGTATTCGACACGTAGTCGCTCGCGAACGCAGACCACATCAAACTCATTTTTCGTCCCAGGGAGGTGGGACGAAGGAAGGATTAAGGGGTTAAAGGGACGAGAAAACATTTATAAATACCAGTGACTAGGCAAAAAAACATTTGTGCTTTATTCGACGAGCGGTGACGATTCTTCTCTCTGCACCCAAACGCCGGTTACTCCATATAACCTGCCTTAAAAGTTTCACGTATAACGCGCGCGTTATACAATGTTTTTTTTTTAATGTAGGTACTTTCGCGGAGTGTTTTTTAGTGCGCGTTATGTATAAGGAATGAATTTTGTAGGAAAATTTTTACTCAAAAATATTTTATTAGCAAATGAAAATTACGTCTCAAAATTCCTCGCATTCAGTCTCACTATTCAAATCGATTTCATTGAGAATATTAACAATTGAATCTGGTAACTCTTTCGGTTGGCATGTCTTCGCTTTCATCGGATGAAGGGTCACCGTTGCCATCGTTGCTACTTTTTCAGGGAATGGTAAAATGTTTTTGAAAGATAGATTCATGGTCATATTTAAAAGTAAGATTACGTTATGCATGAATGCCCGTTATACACGAGACTTTAGGTATTTCTGTAAAGCATTTCGGATGCGCTTTAAGAAATGCTCTATTCGCTATTTTGATTTATATTATAAGATCGTTTACATTGTGTCTATCGAAAATCACGACGACGAATAAATTATCTGAGTGCGTGGCGGTGTCTAAATAGGCCCACTAATTGCTGGTTTCTCCGAACTTGTTCCGGATAAACTACTCGAATATACGTACGAAGGTGATTTATTTGCTATTTTTATTTATTTAATTAGGTCACTTACGTAGAATGGAAATATAGTTAAATAAAAATTCCAATTTATTGGAAACGTTGTGTTTATCGTTCGTTATCGTTCCTCGTTACTTCAGTCGAACTTCGCCAAATTAAGACTTACTTAGCGGATTATACAGTCAGTTGCATTCTGTCCATCGAAAATAACGAAAAACAAAACACCTAAACTTATTGCGGAATCGGAAAAGAAGATAGTAGAACTTTTCCTTTTGTTCGTCCTTGATTTCCATTAACTAAATTCTCAGAGTTATTCAGAAATCTTTTCCCCAAATTCAACAAATTCTTCATTAACAGGATGATGTACCGCGTTCATTCGTGTGTCTTAACATAATATCAAAGTATCTATGCTGTTACTTTAATAACAGTATTACTACGAATAAAAGACCTTAGGCAGTAACGAAACATTCAATAATGAATTATTGAGCTTGCTGAAAACAAATTCAAGAATGAGCACTTGTCTTAGATATCTCACATAGACATAACAAAGTTATTTGTTGTGGTTATTGGAGATACCTAAGACAAGTACGTATTATTCCAAGTGCCTATTTTGAATAGTAACGAACAAATTTAATCGTCTGAGTTTAGTTAGCATTCAAGGGCAATTTTTTCCTTTAAAACGTCTATTTCTTTTTCGAATGCTTTCCTGTTGTTATAGAAACAATCTAGTTCCTACGGTTAACTCGCTCTAAATAAGGCGTTATAAATCCTAACAGCAAAGTAAAAATAGCCGTTGAATACGTGTTGCGATAGCTAAGAGAATCTGTAGGAAATAGGGATTTGGTTAAATAAAGGTACTTTACTGCCGGGAGTTCAGAATGTGTGCCAAGAAGGTTATAGCCTTAGGAGACATTTAGCGTGCCATTCTTCATCGTTGTATCTCATTCCTGCTTACCTGCTGGCGACTTGAAAACGGGACAGCAAATGTTAGCGCGCATATATCGTATACATGAAGTTTTAATGTACGAATTTTAATCCTTGGATTTTTGAGGGAAATAAATCCTAAAGGTGTCGTAAATATCTCGGGATAAATTACGGTCAACACATCATTAAAGTAAACATTTATCAAAGTGATATTTTTACGCTGGCCAGTGACTCCGCTAGCAATCTGCGAGCTTTAATTCTTATGAAGGATTATTTAAAATAAATGCTCGCGACCTATCGCTTTTATATTTTTAAAAAGGTGGAAAAAAGATATTCTTAAAGAACATTTTGAGAGAGATTTTACGTGTTACTCGTGCCAAATGAAATACCGTATTTACTGGTATAATCCTCGCATTTTTTCTCATTATTTTGAGATTGAAAAAAAAGAGATTTTTCTCTCTACGCCATTAAAAATAGTTCGTCCATTACATTCGTGGAGATACTCTCAAATCCTTACTTGAGCAGTTATTCTTTGCAGTTCTTTGTCTCTTGAGATGCAATTCAAATTTCGGTTCTTGCGGAAGTTTCTCCAATAACTTGCCATTTCGCTGTCCTTTTCCCTCAGTCATTTATATTACACATCGTTGTCTTTGCTCCGACAGATTTTCTCAATCAAGCGATTCTTAGCCTTCACACTTTTGCAGATTTCGCACTCATGCATTAATTTGTAATGTATTCAGGTGTAAGCATGTTTGTGCGTGCGTGTGCACGTCTGACGGTGTGGATCTATGTGTACGTGCATGCTTCTCGAGCATTTTTATTGTCGGTCCACCACGGAAGAAAGATCAATGAAGTTAAGCTTACGACATAACTTTAATAAAATTTCGCCCCTCCAAACCATTCCAGGACGAGTAGGGTTAATGATATCGCCCATATTTCGCATACCTCTCGCGTATAATGGAAACATATAGGATCTATAATCTCCAAATTCATAAAATTTTAAATAATTTCCGATTAAAGTCGATCTCTTTTATCGCGTTTCAAGCCGTGCCACTTGAGTTTCATCCTCCTACTTCTTATTCTCCCGCCCACACTCTATAATAAGCACCCCTCCCATTTCGAATTTGCCTTCGGATTACTTCCGACCGCCCTCTCGAAAACTCACCGGGGCTTCTATTCTGCACGACCCCGCTACCCTTCAATCTCTCCGGAAAATCCTCCCCTAACTATTTCTCACCCCATCTCTTTTTATTACGTGCAAACTTCCTAACCTCTTCCCCCTCTACGTCCTCCCCTTCGCTATCGTCTGACCCCTGCTAAAGGCACCCCGTTTTTAATCAAGCACGTGGCACCCTAACTCGCTCGCCCTACCCTTCTTACCGACCTCTCCCTCTCTTACCCACCACTCCTGGGTAGCTCCCAAAAAAAATTGATTAAAATCAAGGGGAATAAAGGTGAAAGGGAAGAGGATATTCGAGAGGAATGGGACAGGAGGTATATGAATTCGCGTGATATAATGAATCTTTCCCCTCCTCTCTTTCGCTTCCCCTCTACTGAAGTGAGGCAAACGACATCCTTGTACGTGGATCATAAAAGGACGAATTTGAAGCCGTCTATGATTTATAAGTTGGTTTTGATCTCTTAAGAGGGAATAAATGCAAATTTCATTTATCGTGAAATAATTTCCCCGGTAAGGTTCGAGCGTGGATGCATTTGGAGGTGAGAAATGGGGATATTCGCTTGAATTTTCCGTGTGTTAATCTTCATCGTCGGTTGTTTGAAGTTATTTTTTTACTGCCACGGGTGCTTTATGTTATATTTCGTCATCATAGACATGTTATATTTCATCATCTTAGACAGGTCCGTGATTATTCATGGTTAAACTTGGTTCTCCATATACTCCTGTTTTCCGCAGTCTTCTTCGTGTCTTTATGGCTCTCATTCCCTTTCAAGTCGTCTATCAGCTGAAGCCTTTTACTACCTCTTTGTCCTTTTCCTTCTAGTTTTCCTTCTGGCACTCCTTCAATCATGCTCTCTCTCCTCAATGTTATATTTCACACATCTTTATTCTGTTTTTGTGTATTTTTCGATGATTCTTTCAGTCATCTTGGAAAATGTTAGCTGTTACAAAACTTCTCGGAGGCTTAATTTCCTTCGTTTGTCTGCAAAGTGGTGTTTTAAAACGCATTACAAAAGAAATAGACTACAGATAAACGAATTTCGATTAAGATCGAAAGAAAGGCATCCTCAAGGAAAAGATTTATCAACACAAAAAATTGCACCTTTGCATACGGAATTAATAATTAAGATAGAAATAGGCGTTTTCTATAAACGAAAACTTTGGAATTTTTTGTCGGATATACAATAAAGGAGAAAGCTTTCCATGAAGATCTATTACGAGTATATTTTAGGCTCGATCACACGTAATCAATAGCAAGGAGACTGCTTCATTTTTAACTTCGATTTCTCTGTCTTAATCAAACGGCGGATCGATTCTTCGACGTGGTAGAAAAAAAATAGGCTCAACGTCGGGAGATATGACCTCGATTTTTAACTACTCAAGGGTTATAGAATGTCATCTCAAAAATAGACGGAGGATGCAGTAAATTTAAAACCGCCCTTATTCTCTGTCACCACCTCTCCTTCCACCCTTCCACCAAATGCGATTCCGATATTTATACACCCACACGACGATCTGGCCGACATCCCAGCTTCCATTTAAACCTAAGGTGTGAAAGGTGTCGAGAATAAAGCCTCCGACCCCGTAGACAACGGCCAAATACAATGAATCAATCGACCACCCTTCCTTCGATCAAAACCCATCCTCACTCCTCCTTCACTCTCCCCTTCCTTCGACCATCCCATCCTCTTTTCCCTCTCTTCCTTCAGCCCTCTGGCACACAGCGTCTTGCGTGATTTTTTTCCCTTCTAAACAGACGTGCAAGCACTCATTCTGGCGGCGGCGTGTGGAGAGTTCCTGGCAGTCCTTGCATGGCTAATGCGGAATTCCATCCTTTAAATCAATCGATTCTTCCTCTATCTCACTCCCTGTTCTCTCTCTCTCTCTCTCTGTTCTCCACCCCATCCTCTTTCCAGACCACGGCCATCTTGGAGACAAACGCTTCCTCCCTGTCGTCGTAACTCACTCCTTACGTACTGGGCACACCAACGCATTTTCTACCCCGCTTCTCCTCTCCTCTCCCTTCCTCCCGTACCCTCTCCCTTTCTCCTTTTTCCTCTCCGCCTTCCGTTCCCTCTTTTATTCTCGGACATTCCGAATACCGCGAGTTTCCCAGCATTATAAAGAAGGTGGGCTTTATCAAGCGGATGCAAACATGCCGTGTGCTGTGTGTTTTCTTTGTAGGTTAATGAAAATACGTCGATTCTGTTCTTGATTTTATGAGATTTTTCGCTGGTTAACAAGATGAGGATTTTGGGCATGTGTTGCCGAGAAATTCATGCCTTTGTTGCCAAATGAAATATAATTCAATAATGGAAATAGGCTTGAAGTTATCACGCAGTGAACAAATCGATCGGAAAAAATATATATATATTCTTCAATGAAGTGCCGGTTTCCCTAACTCAACGTATGCAAGACGAATTATGGCGCCATTATTTGCTTCGGTAAACATGATGAAATATGTAAGAAGTTTGTAGATTACATTTAGTTAATTTGGTTAATGATCATCGTTGGTCTGATAGGAAATATCAGTATAGACCTGAGACGTGCAACCTTTTTACGATGTGGTCCTAAGCCGTAGGCAGCACGCCCCCGTAATATAGACGCAAGTTAGATAATTAAATGAACGGAAGTTCATTTTTATCTTCAATTGTTACAGTATTTTTTACAGTCAATTTTAAAGTAACCTTCATTTCTTTTTTCATTGCTTCTTAGTTATCCTTCTACGTTTTTACTACAGTATTTTAAGGTAGAAAGATAAATCAAACATTATTAAATTTTGTGGCCTTTAGATAGTTCTGTCAGTCTCCGTATCCTTCATTGTTTGCCAATTATCTTCGTCTTTTGATATACATACGAATAGTACTCGGTCCTTCTATACGGTCATTCAGTTTTTTGCATAATTTAACCTCTGCATTTTGACGTAGTCGTCTTCAACATTAGGTGCAAGGGTTTTATGGTTACCAAAGTACCACTCCATCTTTCTTCTGACGTCTTAAATATCATTTAAGTACAATGGTTCAATTTACCACGGGTGTAAAGTAGGAAATGCAATACCGGTCCCAAAAATCAATACCGGTATTTCGATATTGATGTTCTTCATTGCCGCTATAACGGTATTAATACCGGTATTAAAAATAAAGAAAATCGTGAATAACTCAAGTAAAAGAAATACAAGATTAATTCAAAATATACTTCATATGAATTATTATTTATTGTAATTGTATATAGTAAGATTTTTATTATTTTAGCTGAACTAATAAAAAAACATAATTCATAATATCGCCTCAGTGGAAGTAAGAGACTAAAAAACAATATTATTAATAAATGTTTTTAATGTAGAAATAATTCATAATGCGGAGTTAACGGCAGTATTGTATGTTATGCCGTCAGATATCTCATTTCACTAAGTATCCAATTCGTATTACATAACGACCTAATGAAATTGGCATATTCAAACGTTACATATTTACGAGTATTTCCTTTGAAGTGGCGAAATTAATGAGATGTGCTGAGTGACCAAAAGTGATTAAATACGTAGGTATGCCCTAGCGCCGAACAAACGGCCTACTTGTTGATTTAATGCAAATTTGTTTATTTTAAGGTACATTTATCATGTAATTCATGTCGAAAATTATGATGCGTTATGCAATTCCATTTTTCACTTTTGAATAAACCAGAAGACGCTTGGATATTTACTTTATGAAAAAAATGCTCTATATATTTTCATAAAAACAGACTTAATTAACGGTTGAAAACATCGCTTACCTAAACTGAAAGCTAAGGCTAAAATTATAAATAGATTTTGTCAGTTTGACGAGCTTTAAAAAAATAAAAGAAGAAGGTTAATTGTGATTAAAGAAATGGTTACTTCATGACAGATATAGGCGTTGTAGTCCCGGAGAATTTTTACAATTTTATCATTATTTTTTTCTCTCCGGTTAGAAAACCTTCCTTTCTACTTCTATCTCATTTAAACTCGACCCATTTCAGTTCTTCCCTGGATTTATTTACGTCCGCAAATGAATCACGATCTTCTCGAGGAGAGAGTTACGTCGTTGATCCACCGGAAAATAAAAAGAAAAATAATAAACGTTGGAATAAGAAATACCGTCGCCGATTCTCGGAATAGATCTCACGATGTCGATATTCGCGTCGATAAAATCGCCGGCAATTATTCATTTGTCAAACGAATTGATTGGCCGATATCTTTTTATTTTCAACGATCTGTGGACAAAAGGACCGACTACGGGAGTGTTTGTAAAATGGTGTCTCGAACGCAGCCAACCTTTTTTATTTTAAGTGCCTGTCTTTTGCTAAAGATGGAAGTTTGCCTGCGTCAGAATTCACGGTTTCATTATTTGGATTAAAAACATTTTAATTGGTTGGCCACGAGTTTTAACTTCTTCGAGGTACGTTTTTGCCAGGAATTTTGGAAAATGGAGTTGTGAATTCGAGTGTAAGTTTCCTTCCTTGCAAGCCAGGCTGTGGCAGAAGGATAAAAGAAACTTTATTACGCTCACATTTCCACGGTGAAAGGAAACCAGCCATGGCCTCTCTTTCGATTACATTCATTTCTTAAAAGGTCTATCTCATTTTCACTCAGACGTCATTCTTTCAGAACATGATTTATCTAAAATATTTGTTTAGTGAAAGGTTTAAACGCCTTGATAAAATTGGTATTTCGCATGTTGGAGATGGTGCTATTTTAATGCAGTTTGTTTCTTTAGAATCTTTGATAAACTTGAATGGAAGCCAATTATCTCCGAAGCATTGCATATCACTTTATACAACCGCTTGTAGTGGCATATATATATATATATATGTATATATAGTTTACTCGAGTATCAGCAATTGTCTTAATTAATTTAAAAATGGCTAGAGTTAGTTACATCCGGAAAATGGACGAAGCATTAAAAATAAAAACGGGATAAAGCAGTGATAGTATTTCTGAAAATTTACCTTCATGGGGATTATCTTACAATGTTTTAGGGGTATTAGATACTTCTAAGCATAAAAGAAGGGACAAGTGCAAACAGCAATATACGATACTGGTTTTTGAAATTGCAACTGGAAGTGTTTATTAAATTTTTAATTCCGCCTCTAACGTGACTTGTGGCGTAATATGTATAACTGTGTAAATGCAGATACCCTCCTTGTGACATAATATACAGGTAAGCTAGTTATTGTTATTCCTGAATGTTAGCATTCTTTAACACTAAGTTTTCTTCAAAATACTATCGAAAAGTGGGAAATTGCCAAGCCGTTGTGAAAGCGCACAAAATTATGCGGTCTTTGGGGATAAATCAAAAGAATATCTGCAGTGTAACCTCGATAGAACGATGACGTCATTATATAGAGTAAAAATACTTTCGTTTGAGCCAGAATTTTTTTAGTTTTATAAATTCTCGCCGTTTCGAGGTTTCACTGTATTGGCAACAAATCCGCGGAGAGCGTTTTGGTAAGGGATGTGCCAAAAATCGTAAAGGTTGAAATGATCGTTTGTGTCGCATTAACATAGGTATGTGGCGGACCCAATTGCACCAATAACATTGTATACGTAAACGAAGCATAAAATATAACAATATTTTGTTTACACTTTTTCTACCGTGGAATGGAAAAGATATCTTTCACTTACATCATTATTTAATGCACCAAAATGCGTTGGGGGACCTCATGGTGAATTCAAGCCAAATTCCACCACTGAATTGTTTGCATTCTTAGAACGGAAACAAGGGGTAAAGGCGTTCGACTTCGGTGCATCTTCGCCACTAATCGGCGTGAATATGAATATTTCAAATGCAGGATATCTCCATTCCCACCATCTCGACTGCTCCTCGCCCTGAAAACCTACCCTTCCCCCTATTCCTCCCGAATTCCCTTTAAGACCCCTCCACAACCACCCTTTTTGAAAAGGGGATGGGAGGGACATCTGCGTAACGACCGCCACCCCATACCTTTCCACCGCTTCCTCCCTTCTAATATATCTCCCTGCATACTCATCCTTCCTCCTTCCACATCCTTGGTCGTTAGCATTCCGTTGATTGCCTGGATGGATTGACCAATGGAGCTAGGACCTAATACCTCCCACCTCGTCTCCTCTGAAATCCTCAACCCAACCTCATATGAGGCGTTGCGAACCAGAATGACGAACTCGCGGTAGGCGCGAAAATGCGTTTTCTATATACTCCAAAGATATGATGGTACCTTCACCAACGCTGTTGTTAGCCATTCTGGCCCAGTATATCCAGTTAGTTTAAAGGGTGTCAACACTGAAAGACACACCTAGAGACGCTAACCAGAGCGGAGAGTTGCTCGTCTAATCAATGTGGTATAAAACCTAACGTACTTCTAGAAAATCTACAGACCCGATATTTGGCAGGGTGATAAGTCATTTGGTAAAACCAATAAGTAAAATCGAAAATTCTAATATATGTCATTTTTAGGTGTTTATTTTAGAAAAACATAGGGTTCAGAGCAAGGCAGGTTAAAAATGTTTTTTGTGGTCCGCGGACCATAGGTTGGGAAATACTGATCAATACCTTGTTATTTTACACCCATTACTGATAAAAATAGTACAAACCTCATGAAAATATGATAATTAATGGCCAAGTTATGGTTATTATTAAATTGAAATACTTTAAGCCTCAATTACTCGAAGCTGTAATTTCTCGAGTTCGTCATTATGGTTCGCAACGCCTCATATGTCCATTCCGAATTCCACGGTATTATTCTCCCTCATCGCTGGTGAAGCTTGTTCACAAAGGAAGCTACACTGAGCGGAAAGCTTTTTAAAAAAACTTTAATCGGGATTATATTAATTTTATTCGTGCATTGCGTCCTCTGCCACCCACCTGCATGGTGAACTGCAGAATATTTTTTATACTTACCTACTTATAAGGATGAGAGTAATTGGACGGTATATAAATTAGTGTTTTTAAATACAGGAGATAATGAAGGAAAAATCATCGAGCTCACTTTCTGGTTGAAGTAAAATTGGAAAACTTCCTCTATAAATTCTGGAAAAAAAACAGATACACATATCGGCTGCATAACAGCCGTCATCAGCTATCAGCGAATCTCCAATGACCACGGCAGTAAAAAGTTTTTACGGTTTCCGAAAAACTGATAATAAAGGAAAGGTACAGGTCATTTAATTTTAATACATCGTCATATAAGCCGCGACCCGAAAATCTTTATCAAATAATAAGCTACAAAGATACTTCTCACAGTCTGAAACGTTTACCCAATAGTGTGGTTGAAATAGGAGTTACTCGTCCAATTATTTTGTTTATTAAGTTGATATACGTAAAAAAATTGAGAGCATCGAGATTAGTAAGTTTTCTGCTTAGATTAATTAAGATAATTGATGATTTCAATCGCGCAATTTAATGTTTTTCTAAAGAAAACGATGTTACAAATAAATACTAAATTTATATATTTCGATTTTTAAATCACTAGAATTTAGAGACAATTTCATGCAACCGAATTGTTTATTAATACAAATTCAAAATAACTTTTCAATCGACCTTGGAACACTTAGTTTTTGACAGGTGGAGTTACACCATGAACTTTGTAACTAAAATACGCTCAGAATATAGAGCAAATGTAGCCAAAATTGTTGCTTCCTTTACTACGCAATCTTTGATATACCATCAAGTTCGGAAGTATAAATGTGTCCCTCTTTTGGCATGTCCCTGGCAGGATTCATTTAGGAACACTTCATTAGCGCGTAGAAGTATCCGTGGAGAGATTCCGTTGGGTAGATAAACGCGTCAAGCAATGCAGCAGATGGGCTGAATCGTCAGATTTTCTTCTGAGCCCTAGTGATGCTGTGCGACTCATTTGACGAATTGTGTAATATTATTATGTTGATTTTCCTGGGAGTTTTTCTCGCATCACTTATAATATAATAATAAATCAGTCATAGAAGATCATTTGGGATTTAATTTGAGCAAGTGTAAGTGGAAACATGTAATGGGAACATTGATTAAATAAAAAAATCTCATTTTTTAACCTGGCTTGAAAAAATAAATACAGTATATTTTTGGGTTTAATATTGTCTTAGACTTGCAAGATAGTTACAAATCTTTCTGGTTTTTCTAGGGTCAGTTGTGGAGCGTTTGAATGGTGAAGAGAACGGCGCATGGAAATATTCTGTCTTGCCACGAGGGAGCATATCACATCAAAGGTAAGAACAAAAATCCCTGTTATACCCAGAGAGAGTGTCAAATCCCACTGTATTTTATTTCATTAAATTTAAATTTTAAGAAACATTTACATTAACAACATTCCACCTTACCTATAACATATTATATAACTGATATACTGCATATAGATGATTACAGAGCCTAAGTGATGAGAATTTTTTACATTTCGTGTTTACAAAGATCTAACAGAAAACATTTCCATAAAAAGTGATTTTCTTAAATTGTTGTCGTCCATTAAATTAGAGCTGAATTTAAAATTTCTTCCTAAATTAATTCAAGATGACTTTCCGCGATGGCTCCGCTACAATGAGAAATTCTTAATTCGAGAGACTGAGCCGTTTTCAGAATAGCGTCTAGGTATGCCACCAGATTTAAATTACTTCTATCCCCCTCCCGTTCTATTTCAGGATACCCCACTGCATTCCTTTCCCTATATACTTAAGGGTACGCTACGGACGTAACGAATATTTTCATTAGGGAACAAAGAGGAAAAAGTAAATATATTTCCTAATTAACGTAGCTCTCGATCTACGCAGTAAGAAAATTCCAAAAAATGTAAAATAAATGAGAAATTTCGTTACCTCTAACCTTTCCTCAAGCATTTGTACGAGATATTTTAAGTGTATTACAAGAAGTTTTTGCCATTATAATGAGGGTTTCGCCTTTTTTTGGTTTTTTTTAAAGTGCAAAACAAAGATATGATTCAACTTGAAATTCCTTGGCTCACTGAAAAGGAATTATAAGAAGTATAACAAGAGTGGAGTTTTGCTTGCATTTTTAATCATGGTTATTATTTTTGTAGAATGTCAAAGAAATTCTGATATTCCTAAAAAGATCGCGGTTTTAGAGAAACATCTTAATTTATTTAATTTAATCTTTTTTTTTTATTTCTCAAAGAATGAGATTGGTTAAGAAATTATTTAGTAAGGAAGGTTTCTCTTCCTGGAATGATATTATGTAAATTAAATCAAACTCACTGTGTAAACTTCCATGTTAAGCAGTTAAAGTGGAAATTTATATAGTGAGTTTGATTTGATTTTTAAAGTAATTCGAGTGAGTTAAAATTATTTACCGCTTGCTTCATAATTATGGATAATATTTACCAAATATCTCTGCAGTTCGATATACTATTTTCAAGTTGATAACTTGGGGTATGTTTTATATTGCTGTAACATTTTTAGATAATATTTATTAATTTAACTTTATATTTGAATAACTAAACATTCCGAAGAATGAAATTAAGATAAAATTGATTTGAATAGCATACAAAATGCCAGTATAAGTAATGTATTTCTGAAATTATATTATTGGAAATATTGCAATTATGAGAAATAGAAAATCCTATTATTGTATTTCCTTTTGGTAGATGTCATTTGAAAACAAACAAATCGAACCGAAAATGCATTTTTCCTCTTGCCAATCAGTTGCTACGTATTTGTTTGAATCTTAAAAAGTTGTATATTCTCTGTAGAAATTAATGTGAATTACTTCGGCAAAATCTTTACGATAAAACTTGAAGATACGAAACGTGCATGTTTGTGTCGCAGTGTGCCGTTTATCTTACTTCCGTCGTGATCATTTCTTTCTCGGTCCGGGAAAAATGTTGGAAAGACCATAGAAATAAATCATCAAAGATGTATTCTTGGCATGAAAATTGCTTGTTCCGTTTTCGTGAAGAATTTCGGCTTATTGTCTCTCCAAAGTTAGAATATATTCCTTCTGCCATACTTGGCACGGAGTGGTACAGAGCGTTTCAAAGTGCCATTTAAATAGTCTTTATTTGCCTCTTATGCTGTTTCTCCAATCTAATGATTTACGACTTGGTTTAGTTGCTAAGAGGATCTCTCAGGAACACGTTTAGTCAATATTTGACAGTATCAGATATCAGATTTCCAGTCGTACTTATCTTTAAGATATTTATCATCTTAAAGTATTCTTTTACGGATGAAAATGTTTACGTTGTTTCAATTCCTTTATCTAGCTTTGTTTGCATTAAATTTTATTTGTATATTGATTATTGTTAAAGTAGCCCAAATTAAATCTTATAAATATTTTAGAGTGTATGTGTTCTCTATACGTTTTACACCGTTGAAGCTATCGAACTCAAAAGTTTCATGGGCCATCCTGTGGACCGAAGGAAGAACTTGGTCTAGGTTTGCAGACCGTGGGGTCTGTTATACCTAAGGTGACCAGACGTCCCGCTTTAGGCGGGACAGTCCCGTTTTTTGACAATCTGTCCCGCTGCCCACTTCGATCCAGAAATGTCCCGCTTTCTAGCAGTCACGGAAAAAAAGTAGGAATTTTACAACAATCGCTACCGGTGATTGTTTCGTTAAACCGTCGTCGACGCCTCGGAGCTACTGACATTCTATCGCCTCTAATGCAACATTGTACCTAGCATGCAACTACAATTAATTTTGTAACTCACCTCCCCGTCTCATTGATCTTGGCGCATTTTTAGTGGTTGATCGTGTTACAATGTAAACCTGATATATCATTCGTCATTCCTCTAGTGACCACTTTTAGCGCGATCGCATGCAGTACGAATGATGCGCTATATTATCAGTAGCGGAATCACCCTCTTATCGTAAGCTTGAGGTAAATCAAAATACATAGTGTGCCGGAAATTGACATGTGGTTCAGTGGTATATTATTTTGTGAATTTTCAGTAGCGGAAGCGCTCCATTAATTTGACGAAAATAAGAAGGGAAAGCATGCAGAAGTCTGTCATCACTCCCACAATTTATCGTAGGTAACAGCTGATCAATAAGCGGACGCCGTAAATTGTCCACACTCCAGGGACTAACAATTTGTCCCGCTTTGACTGATCTGAAGTCTATATATTACCACGGTGTACTACTTTGTAACTAACCGGCCTGTCGAAATCGCGAAGTTTTGACTCCGCTGTTCTTCGTTTTATATTTCATTTTTGAGATTTTTATTCCGCGTTCCACAAATTTGATGGAAATAAGAAGTGAAAGCATGTAGAAGATGGCAAGAGTGTTCAACCCCTCAGTCTATCAGAGGGAACAGCTGAACAATAACCGGACGCCATAAAATTGCCTAAACTCCAGGGGCTAACAGTTTAGTCCCGCTTTGAAAACGACGAACTCTTGTATGAAGTCGTAAATTGCCTACACTGCAGGGGCTTAAATAGCTTGTCCCGCTTTCGCTAATCTTATATCTGGTCACTTTAGTTATACCCCATTGGGTCAACAAAATATTATTTCCATAAGAATTCATGGGAAATGGTGTGGAGAAACCCCAAAATGCCATGCAGCTCCTCACTGATGTGGATATAAACATACCTAAATATTAACTTACAATCTCAAAAAATGGATTATTTTACGCACGAAAGACTCAATATTTTAATTCTGTTCATGTTTCATGGTATTAGATGCTATATCGCTCAAAATTTTCCTTTAAGCGCAAAATTTTTCGGTTTAGATGTCCATTTTCCAGGCGGCAACAAAGCTAAATTTCTTAATTGTTGTCCTCTTCAAAGGGAGATGGCCACGTAAAGATTAATGCAAGGAAAATCCACGCCGTGGCACGTCGTAGAGGAAGAATAGCTAACGCCAAGATATGCTTAAATATAGTCTATGAATACTTTTAAAGTGAGTAAAATGATTTTTAAGGAATATTAGAACATTGTTATCTTTTACCATTAACATTGAAAGATTAATCGCAACATAAATCGATACATCTACTTACATTTGTTCTGTAACCAAGACTGTTTATTGTTTACGTTTTGGCTAATAGTATTGACATAATCCACATAATTTTATTGCTGCTTTAAAGGCTTCTGTGCATCTATCCATGTGAATATTAAGTAAGACGTTAATGCGTACAATACAATACATAAAATAGTGAATGTTAATGTAAGCATCGCTTGCGTAATTAAGGAATGGGGAACGTTTGTCCCGAGCAATAAAAACCGTTTGCCACTCTTTCCCGAGCGAAGCCGGGTGTTTCAGCTAGTTATTATCTAAATAGAAGTTATCTTAGAATCAGATGTACTTTACTATAATTTTATGCACCAAAACAACTAATTTATTCTATGAAAAATATGACCAAAACAGGTCAAGAATTGATGTCTTCGGAAAAAGTTTTGAGTTTTTAGCGAATACTAATGGAAAGTTTTAACTCATTAGACCTATAAACTCTCTTAAAAGTTATAAAAGAGTAAAATTATCAGCAAAACGTCCAGAGTTTATTATTGACTATTTTGGCGCATTTTTGTTGTGATGTAACTACATTTTTTTGTGGGTTTTGTTTTAATTCTTGCCTATTAAAATTGTTGCTTTGAATCATCAGTCGTCAAATGAATGCTATCAATGCGTATTGGTCGTCATTCCTTAACACGATCCAGAAGTATTTGGCGTGGTGTGAAGGTTTTAGAGTACCGTTTGGACTGTCAAGAAGCTCATTCACCCTACTTTTACACCAGCATTTCACCCTCCGCGAATATCCGAAGTACCCCATGTAATGTATCATATCAAAATGGTGTCTAGAAGAAGGAATTGTGAAAGGAATTGTGAAAGGAATCAATAGAAAATAAAATTTTATTTTATAACGTATATCAGCCATTAGTGAATTAATTTTATTGTTATTTTAGGATACATTGCGTTAGTTATTTCGATTTTTACAGTATTTTTTGTATCACATTTTTAGGAAATTTTTAAAAATCGCTTATTTTTTCATTAACTCATGAACTATCTATATGGCAAAGTTTCGTTTTGTTTACGTTTCTAAAACAATAAAAGAGAAGCGTAAATACGTTATATTTATTTTCCACAATGAATAAAGATCGTATCACAGCCTCTTAACTGCGGTTAGGTATGTTTTAAATAATTCGATTGATTTTGGGTTTTACGTTTTGTTTTTAATACTAAGTTTCTAATGAAAGTACGTTGTTACATTATAATGACGCAGGTTGATCATCTAGTAGTTTGTGACATTTCATACAAAAGTGTATAGTTATATATGAAAAACTTATGGGAAAGGAGGACGAGGATTCCGAAAATTTACGTGAACAGTATAAAAAAGCGCTTTTGATACCTGATTTTACAGTTATTTATTAACTTTTTCCATTTTCTCTAATTAAAAATTCAACCTCTTATCCCAGATGATAACAGTAAAAATCAGAACAGAATTCACAAACAGTTTACTAAATGATGTAAAAGAAAAAATAAGTAATTATTTAGGTATGTTCAATAACCAAAATATGTTATCAAAAACCATAGTTCGGTTACCAAGCAGTCGTCATTAATGGTAAAATCTAAAGGTACTCGATAAATAACTAAATAACTCGATGATTTTCTATAGAATGATACAGAACTTTTCGTCAGAAATTCATTTTAAGGGCCAATGAAAATAATTAGGTACAATTTTACATTTTGTACGATGAGAAAGGCCATTCCCTATTAGAGCAAACCACGCAGATTTGTAGCCCATTTATTCGATATCGATCAATGAACATAAATTTCCCATTTTATTTACGTCGCATGCTATTTTGAGTTACATGCTCTTAAAAGATAAACGATCGAGATTTTATTTCGTAATCTCACGAAAGTATCGTAGGTCTTAAAGTGATGTTCCCCAAACAAAAATGCATCTTAAACCTCCTTTACTTTCCATTTAAGAATCTCACGTTGGCAAATGCATTCTTTTCGTCCTTCACTTCATTAATCCCCACCCGTCATTCCTCTCATTCCGTCCCCCTCCTCTTCGAAACCTATTCCTATAAGACAGCATCGAGTGCCCCCCCTCCCCCAAAACAACCTAACCTCTCTCTCTCTCCTGTTTTGGCACCAAACGAATAACGTCGCGATCCGCAGCAACCGTAAACACATTAATTAACTTCGGATGGCGTTATATATCTAATCTCTCCTCTACAGAGAGGCTTACAGGGTTCGATCCCTTACAGGTGAGCTATTTACCGTAGTATTGAGATGGTTAAATGAGAGAAATTGCGGAGAGGGGTTTGGATCTTTGAGAGAGGAGTAGAAGATGGTAGTTGAGGGAGAGGTATAGCAATGGCGCCCATGCATCTATCTCTCAGGCACAAAGGATGCATTCACTCCATCGCTCTCACTATCTCTCCTCTTCTCCCCACACCCTTTTTAAGTAGAAGGGGTGCCTAAGCGCGATCGATGACCCAGAGCCAAGTGTAGGGACCGCCTCTTCTTTCTCTCCCTCTCCCTGCCTGTGTCAGGAATCTCGAAGGGTGAGTCATTCAGGACTTTTGGATCGCTGAGGGTTTTGAAATCGAGAGACGGACGTAAGTCTCGGGGATCACTCGCTCATGGCCGCTGACGGAAGAATTGGAAGCGGTGGTCGTGGTTTTAGGCAAACAAGCGATAAATCAGCCGGTTAAAAAAGAATGTCTTGAAATTTTTTTTCGATCCGGATGGAATTAGCGATTGGAATTTTGGATATGTAGAGGCGATTTTGCGTCCAAAATTATTTCGGCGATCATTTAATTGCTTCAAATTTATTAAACTTTGTCGTGTGTCTATAACGCTCCGTGATAGGCTCATTTCCAATCACGTCATCGCAGTTGATTAAGATGAGATACAAATGAACTAATAGATGAATAGTATGAAGTTGGATTTGAAACTACGTATCGAGAAGTTTCTTGGAATTTTCTAAATTGAGCGATTTAATAGGTAATAGTATAATAGTTTTCTTCAGTTTCTGTTTACGTTAGTAGCACTAAAACTTTCCGTTTATCTTTATTCATCTACTTCCACTCTTTTTTTAAGTTTAAACAATACCTTGGTTACGAAAAGTGATACGACGGCAACGAAAATAATAAAATATTCAATTATTCTGATGTTGTGTTATTTAAGTCAGGTTAAAATTGCTGAATTTCTGAACGTCTTTTAGAACAATTTCTGCGGAAGATGAGTTTTAATCTTGGACTAACACGGAAAAATAAAGTTTACATCAATTTATTTTAATGAAATTGCGTTTTATGTGCACTAAAAATTAAAAAATTAATCTAAAATGCGCATAATTAATAATAAAAAACAGGTTTGGGCGTTTAAAAGTTGTATATCGTATTGTTTAATAACTAAATCTTCCTTAATCTTTCTTTGCCATACAGTTTTTGTATGGTTAAGAAAAACATCTTAAAATACTGTATTCTACTTATGTTTAATGTTATGTACCGTGCAAATATTATGATTAACTTTTAACTTGTTTCTAGATAGAATTTCTCAACTCAAATGAAGGAACTGACATGTTGTTTCAAAGGGACACATTACCACAAATAGAGAGTTGTCTCATTGTGACTGGCGAAGGGTACCACCGAAAGCTCCCGTCGTACGTGTCTCCATGTGCGTCTCTCCGACAACACAGCGGCTCTCCTAACGGTAAGTGTGCACTGCACTTCCTTCAACATCTAATTGCATCTCATATATCAGTTTACTTTTTGCTCCTAATCAGCTCATGTCCCTATGATGAAAATATTATATTTGATATTTGGTAATGAAATGGCAAATAATTTTCGAGCTAGAGCGCCCAAAAAATTCCTATCGCATACAGACATCATCGAGAAAATAGTCAAAACATGTTATAAGGACCTTAAAACGTGTATTTCCGTTGAAATCTCGAAATCGATTTTTTCATGTAAACAATACTTTCCCTATACTACGTATGGAGAATTGAAATACACCTATTTCATCTCGATAACAATGTATCATCCAATTGTATTGTTACAGTCGTTCCGCATATATTGAACGCCCGTGTCAATATTTGTCTATGTGAGTCATTCTTCATTTTAATTGGTTTTTAGTGTTTTTGTGGTCTCTAATTCAGTATGTTGAGACTGATATTTTCACAGTCTAAAGGTTCCTTCCCCAAATTGGCCTTTATTAGATAAGGCCATACAAAACACGCTTCTACTCCTTATCGAAATATTTTATGCATAAATCAATTTGAGCCATGAAATCAACACTTCAGTTTTTTCACCTTCATTTCCAAAATTTGGGTAGGTGTCCAAGAAAGTAATGTGAATTATCAGTTTTTCCGCGTGCTAATATTTTACCCCTCTAAGAAACCATAAATTTTTTACAGAAATGCAAGCTTACGCGTGCCACGTATTATCCATCCCTGCTATACGATATTATTACATAAAACTCTGCAATATTACTTTATTGCTCGAGACATCTTAATTTTATTAATTAAACAAATAATAACAGTAATGCAAAGTTTACAGATGCTACACATTTGGAAATTCTTTTGCGAACAATAGGACGAGCAAGATTTAATCGATTTGAGTTGTCGCTGTTTACCATCTGCTCGACTCATTTACATAAATTCTCATAAACTTTTGCTCTATTGGAATGTCTGGAATTTCGCCTTTTTCATTCCAACAAAGACAACTGAAGCGAAGAAATATGTTACTCAATTTCTTTATGACATGTGAGCGAAATGATGCATGAGTATATCAGAGCCTTACTGTAATGATAAATCCGACACTGTAAACTATAAAGTTTATTTATGAACTTTTTTATGTGGCCGTCCATAATTTTAGTCATTTTTTCCACCGTATTTTTTTAAACTTAAAAATCTACTCTGCATTTTCGCTAAAATCATCGGCATCTTATTTGATGGCAACCATCTCACCTACAAAACTGCGACGAAATGTGCGGTATGAGTGCAAGTCGCTGGTATGGCTTTTGTTAGAGTGAGGTCAAGAAAAGTCAATAGCATCGCAACGATTCGTAATTGACAAAGGGGGAGACGAAGTAGGGTCCATCCGCTGGAAGGAAGCCAAAATAATCGGAATGAGAGAGTGATAGCAGAAGGAAGGGTGGAGGAGATACTCGGTTTGGCATGTTACGAGTGTCGTCGGGGTGCGATTGAGGGTTATATTTAGATACGGTTCGATCTAGTTTTTATATAAATAAAAATTATACTTTAATAAACGAATAAATAAGGTATCTCCGGTATTGGTAATTGTTACAAAGCAGGCGTCATCAGGGGCGGTTCACTCATGGCGGACTGTAAAACTGACGACGGCTGCTTTGTAGCAGAAATGCACATACGGTTTTTCCAACTTTATCATGGCTATTGAATCAATTTAATTTATGAATCTGATTAGAGACATAATACGTGATCGACAATTCCTTCTTGATTGTAGCTAAAGCAGATAAAATGAAATTCGGTAATATTTAAATTCGTTGTATTGCTAGCATCAATAAATCCTATGAATGGATATTAACATGTTGGATATTATTGGGTCATAATGCACAGTAGAGAAACGATGAAACCAAGTCTGGATGACGATCATGCAAAGTTTGGGTTTATTCATAAATTTCACGTTGTAACTGGCAGGCCAGATTACATAGTATTTGCCTATTTATAAGATATTTAGATCTAAATTTCTTCAGTTTTTAATGAGAATTTTATAATTATAAGAATTTTAGGGGAGGACCCGTAGTTTTAACAATAATTTTGTTTAGGAAATAATTGAAAATCGGTAGATCTGCCGCTTTTGGATTTCTTCTTATGGGACTATGTGAATGATAATTCCTAAAGCAATAATCCGCCCATGTTGGCTCGAAAAACGGCATCTTGCAGCTCATTGCCAACATCTCACATTAAAGGCAGTAACATTCTCACAGTAAGAGGGCAGAGGCCAGTTTCAAAATAATTTGCGATAAAGCATTCAAATACTTTTGTGATAATTATATAATTATAATCAAAATAACTCGAGAAATTTATAGAATAAGGAGTTTCCACTTTAAATGTTTACCACGCGCAAAATTCAAGCCATAGTCCACACTTGGCGGATGATTTAAATCTCGTCGTTTGAACTTTAACGTAAAAGTATGGAATACGATTAAAATTTAGTGTGTAAAGATTTTATCTTTAATCAGTACTTGATTGACTTGATGACTTTATTTTTTTAAGTTGAGATATACGATAAAGTCGGTTTGATGCGTGTGCTTAATGAACAGGTGACGATAAGAATTTTTTAGTAAAAGATAATTGTATGTAGGTTATTATATTAGCGCCAAAAACCTGAGGAATTAATACTCGTGGGAAAGTACAACAAAGACTAACCCCATTATATTTAATGGTATCGTGTATTATATTATAATTATCGATGAAGATATTTTTCTTCAACATTATAAGAATTTATTTTTGCTTCTGAATTTTAATTATATCAGTTTTATACAGTCGTTTGTAATTAGATATTAAAAATTCGTGCAAGTTCAAAAAGATATGAAAATAGTTCTAACATCAATTTTTTTGATAAATAAATAGAGCGCTATCTTGGCTGTTTTTCAAGAAGTATTAAATTTTCTGAACTACTCACGGTAATAATTTTCTCACAGATTCAGAATTTTCACAACTATTCATTGTCATCAACCGAGAATCTATAGAGAATTATTATCTTAAGTAATATATATAGCACACCATTTTATTATATGAATAATGTAATTAATGTTTTGTCAACAAATTATTTATTCATTTTCATTTGCGCGTGATGATGAAGACTGAACCTATACCTTAGAGATTTTTGAATTTATTTATTTATCGGTAGCTCTTAAAAATGACACATTTGGCCGTTTAATAATAGCATGTTATCAGGGGAAAAACATATATATACCTGCAGCTAGATTCGGACCCGCGACATTTGTATTTAGAAACCTACAGCCTAACCAGCAGTGACCACACATAATTGAATGCAATTATGTGTCGTCACTGCTGAATTTATTTGAAAATTTTTCTTGCATTTTTCATTTTGGACGTTGAGAAAGAGATATTCATCAGCCTTTATATTTCCCTTAACTTTATAATTCATGAGAGGTTCGTGCGAGGTTCATACAATTCTTAGTTCTGTATTATTTGGATTCTTATCTAGATTATCCGTGCCTACCAATTAACACGGGCAATCGGGGTTTTATTGTATATCACGAGAGTTTTTATGTCGTTTTTTGTAAAAAAAATGAGGTTCTGATTTTTCTGTTATGCTAATTTTTAAGGCTTTCACCATACAATTATAGAAATGTAGTGTAACTTGAGCTCTGGTAATCCAATCACTTAACGGTAACGACGCCACATGGCGCGCAACCGCTGTTACTGCCTTACCATTCGATCCCTTCTTGGGCGTGATTTGGCAACTTCCTCCCCCTTCTCTGCATGAATCATACTTTCTTTTACCTTATCATATAAAACCGCGAGCATTTTCCTCGTCAGCGACATTATTACTCCTGTGGGTCGCTCGTAATTACCATATAAAAAAATTCTGTCGGAAATACGAAATTCTATCGTTATCTTTAAATGATATTACCCTCGTCATTATTCCCTTGCCACTTTGCCGGTAATCCTTAAACAAGTGTCCGTACAAATATCGCCCTTTCCTTCGAACTAACCACCTCTCAATTCTTCCACATACTTCCTTCCCATACCTCCTCATCCCACTCCATTCCTTCCCCTTATTCGCGGGACTGTAGCTAATGGAGCTCGAAAAGGCGCGTGCCGGGCATCTCGATTTTCCCCCACCCCCGAGTCGGAGAGACCGCCCTCATTAGACAAACAAGTGAAGGTAGGCGGCGCAACGCCGAGAGGAAAAGCTGCCGTCAACATGGCGCCGGCTTCGAAAAAGATGTCTTCTTCAGTCAATATCTTCGGTCGCCTTTGAACACACAGCTCACGACTTGGTTTTTCGACGGAGTGACGTTGACGGCGGTAGTTGATTTGAATTAGCAAGTATTTCGAAGGTCTAAAATGTTTCCTTACTTAAGAAGGGAAATTTTTCTTTAACTGAGTAAACGCTCGTTAGATTATGACAAAAATGATTTTTTTAAAAATGAACCATTGGTTAGAAATTCACTGGAATTTTTTGAATATTTTTCATAACCGAAAAGTATTTTCATAGGGTTCAGTTATCGGCGTATATACCACTAGCATTGATTTAATGTTTAGAAAAATGGCGCGTGAGGTTAATTTCTCCTTTGTTGAAAAGGTGATGAAATACTCATACATAGTTGGAGGTTTTAATAAAAACTGACACCTTATGGCCAAAATCAACCTTACACTCTTCAATAAAGAGTCTTCATTGATGTTATGAGTAGTTGACTACGACAGATACGTTGTGCGAGTAAACGCGATTTCTATGTCTTTCTTTTTTAGAGTACCAATGTCCTACGTGACTGATGTATTACGGAAATATTCACCACCTTATTTTGTTGTTTCTGTATATCAATTGAAAAATTACGAGTGAGCATAATTCTTACTTACTTAGTCCTCGAACTTTCGTTTGTTCTTCGTATTATCGACGTTCATAGTATTTTCCACGAGGATAAAGAGGTGTTCATATAACTAGAACCCACTGCTGAAGTATTTATAAAACTAAAACCCGCTATATCCCATATTACGCCTTAAGAGTCTTTTTAGTATCAAAAGACTCAATATTTACTTGAATTTGTTAGGAAGTTCAATTTCTGATGTTGTAAAAGAAAAAATATACAGAAAATAACATTATAGATACGTTTTCTTTGTTAGTGTACATTTATTTTATATTGTGCAAAATCATGGTTTCTGTCTTGCAGTTGAGTTTCGGGTACGATAATTTTGCTATTTTCTCCGTTTCTAAGTTTTATATTAATTACTTTTTTCATTTCGAAAATTTCGCTTTATGCTGAAGCATTATACGAAATTTCTTACTTAACGATAGCATTTAGTTTGCACTGATTTTTTTCTAACTGATTCTTGAATCTTTTTATATTCTGATTCTAACGAAATTTTTTCAGCGAACTTATTCTTTCCTTCAGCTTCTGATAATCGTTGGAAGAATACGTGGTAATCAAACGCTCATATTTTTTAATGGTTATTGAGTGTAGTAGTTAGAGTAAGCTTCTATTAGCAGCCGCTTCTGATGTAGTTTTTTAACGTTTTAGATACTGTTTACCTTAAAAATATTTTGCCCAATATTTTTCGAAAAATCACCATCAAAGGATATTGTAACTATTTTAGTTATTTCCAATTGAAGCAAAATGCTAAACGTATTTTAAAGCAATGTATCTCATTGGTGAGAGACTATAAAATAGGGATGTTGTTAGCTGTAAATAAAACGTTCGTGGCATTATTTTTTGTACAATACGAAAATATAAATTTTAAGTTATTTTCTGTTCTTTATTAAGCAAATTGCTTTTCTAAATGAAATGTATCGATATAAGAGGACGGTATTTGATAGTCTACGTTATCAGGTTCTTCTACTATTTCTTGTTAAGGTTTCTTATTTTATTTGCTTAGTGAAGATATACCATCGTTGATAATTATATGCGGTAAACATTTTTAATTAGATTTGTTGAAAATGTAAGTTGTTGGTACAAATTACAGATCCATTGATTTGTTTTTCTACATATTTCCGTACGCTACCTTTTTCATCTATTACCGGAAATTTATTTTTGAGAATTGGATAAGTTACTGGTAAACGCATATCAAAATAAAAATAAAACTGTAAACGGCATTCCCTCTGTCACGGAAACTAAACATTAAAATTTATAAAAATAACCTCACTACTGCTTTATGTGTAAAGGAATCCTTTTATATCCTACAACCATGTTAGTTTAATATAGTAGATCGACTAGATCGTGTAACACTTGTGATATGGTATGAATTTATTAATTTTCATTGGCAGGTGTAAAAAGCATCTAGCATACGTTCTTTGAATATACGAATTTATCTTACTTGAATTTTTTCGTATTTCTTATCTCAAAATTCACCCAAATTGATTAAAGCGGGGGAATGGAGGGCATGATTTGGCTATCTCGAAAAAGAATCTACTGACTTTAGCACGGGTGTGAAATTATCAGTTAAAAAAAAATATATATCTTTTAAAATATTCGATTAAATTTTGTTTACAAAAAATATTATACCTCAACGATAAAATGCTTGCGCACATCAAACTTTATTTCTACGCGTGAAACGTTTTGAGCAGGACCCCTTCCAAAATATTTAACATGATCGCATAAAATGAAATAATAAAACAAAATTTCTTAGCATATCTAATCCCGTTAAACGTCTTTATTTGTACATTAAACACTTGTAAATTATAGTTGATTCATACTAGAGACGTATACATGTATGTTAAATAAAATAAACCACACATTAGCCGTAGAAAACATTCTATAATTATTTTTTGGAACAAAATAAAGACCTCTCTTGAGTTATACTACTAGTTGTAGCCCGGAAATGTACACTCACCTCCAAAAACATACGTTAGTGTGTATTTACGTAAAAATTGTAAACATAAGCAGTACTCGTTCTCCGATTACCGTTTCATCGGTTTACTTTTATTCATTCCGAGAATTTATGGTTTGATGATAGCTGTGTCAGAATCGGTTGGATGAGGCGAAGGGAATGTCTCTTCGTTTTGGGATTTTTACAAGGGAAGAACCGCGCGAATCATCTTTAAAAACGGACCAAGTCGGACTCGCCGGACACAGAATTCATAAATAAAATATGATATTCATCCGCTATACCCCGACTCGCGCAAAGGGACGACCCTTTCGGGCCAGGAATTCTCCGCCATATTTTCCCCGCTACGAGAGAGGAAAAAAAGAGGTTGGGAAAAGGGAGAAGGGAGGGTACGATAAAAGTGGAAGAGGGAGAGAGAGAGTATAGGGAGAGAGAGAGAGAGAGGAGGAGGGAAGTGGGGTGGAGATGGAGGCAGTGGAAGCATCTGTCCCTTTTTACTTCTCTTCCCTCCATTTCTCGATAAACGGAGCTAGAATCTACAGTTTGGAGGACGTGGTGGGGGATATAATTATGGCGAAAGGAAAATATCTCATCCTCCTCGGCCCCCTCTTTTTCCTCTTGCACCCTACCTCCCAACTTCCACCTCCGTTCTGCTCGTTTTCAGCCGTTCTTGGAGAGTTTTTTTGCTCCGGCATCCTTGTTTTTCGGTGGCTCAAAGCGTGGGACAGGTTGTGTTAGAGGGGAGGTGGGAGGAGTCAAGAGTTTGAGGAGAGGGGGAGTATTGTACTTTTTTGGGGGTAGGGAAAGTTGGCAGGAAGAAGAGAGTGGTTTTATGTAGTTGAGGAAATTGAAACGTGTGATCGCTTGGAAATTTAGAGCGCGGCTCGTTTAAGTTTATTTTTCGGCGTATTAATGATGCCATCATTGACATTAGAATGAAAAAAATAGTCGTAAAACAGGTTAAATATTAAAAATAAGTACTCGAACATCAAAATGAAAATTTATTTAAGTGTTTCTGATAGTCATAAAAAGATTGTGAAAAGCTATGTTCATCTCGCCCATTAGGCAGTCATCATTAGTAGTAATCAACGATAGTGGTTCTTTTCGATACACATTCAAATTGATTTTTAAGCTGTTATCTTTTAAAGTTTTTAATTAGATTTTTTCTCTCATGACGAGCTCGGCAGTTCTTTAGTGCCCGTAAAACCATGTAGTTACACTTCTAAAAGTGTTAGTTATGAAGTTGCAGCATCAAATTAGCTCCTTGGTTGTTTACTGGTTTCTAAATATGGTGTCTTCAAGAGATGCCAGTGTGGAGGATAACTCCAGTCCCCAGAATTGTCTGCTTTACCCCTTAACCTTATAAGTCTTTCTTTGGAGGCCCCTGTCTTTGATTTTCGAGTTAATATTACAAGTGAATGCACGTAAGATGCGCAAATACATTTTCTCTGTATCTGTAAATGTCAAGTTGAAAGGATTAGGTATACAAAATTAAATTAAGTAAGGAGTACTTGGTAAGAATAGGAGGTTGACAAATCCTGCTAGAGACATTCACCCTCCCTTTTCCTTAGTGGAGGAGATCGCCCCATAGTTCGATGCGGTCTAAAATCCATACATTATTAAAATACTATATTTGGAGTTGCAAGTTCGGTTGGAAAATGTCAAAAAGCTGTCAGAGGAGAGGACATTCTTCTTTGCCTTAACTGAATAGAATGTTATAATTAGGAACCAGCGATAAACTGAAAGTATTGCAACATTCACTAAATTGGAAGCTGAAAATGCTTTGAGGGGCCATATTAGAGTTTAAATAGGAAGATACCTAAAGATTCTGAGTACTATATAAGTGAAAATGAAAATTTACTAAGGTTTTTGGATTGGACATCAGCATAAAAATCGTATAAAGAAGGGGCAGCCTCCACTACATTGAAATCTGCAAAAGCTTCGAGGGGCCAGATTAGAGCTGAAATCGGAAGATACATAAGATTCTGAAATGAAAATCAATTCTTACTAAGTTTTTAGTGTTAAAATTTAAGTCAACTTAATATTCAAGGTAACATCATCGTAGTTTTAATTTTTAAATATGAATTTTTGTTCCAAATTTTACGGAACATTTTTTCATCATATCTTCGCAGGGCGCATAAAACACTTTCGGGTACCCCATGCGTCTCGTAGACTGTGGGTTTCCCAGCCCTAAGGAAAAGTGCTTTACTTCAAAGGCTACATAAATGCTCCAAGCTTTTTAGTAAGACTGGCTACGAGCTTAATACCTTTAACCTCATCCCTGATCCAGTCTGTCCTAATTAAATCCGACATCTCGGATATTCCAACAGCAAGAAAAACTGGAGAAGTTTCGAGGGTTTTTGAGGGAAAGTTTAGAACGTTTTCTATACTGCTAGTTAGTAGTTTTCGGCGAGCAGCGAAAGGTGAAAAACGGATGGAGTGAGGCTGGTCTAGGAGTCAGGAGAAACTCCGGAGGGAGCGTGAGAAGGGAGATAGGTGGTTAGGGAAGGAGGTGGAAAGGGAACGAATTTGGAGAGGTCTTTGTGGAGTCGGTTCCCGATCGGTTTTCCTTTTTCGCGCACACGATCACGTGGGAATCGAAATGAGGAAGATTTTTTCCCCCTGAGAGGTTGGTGGGGTGGGGAGAAGAAAGTTAAGAAGGGCGGCAAACAAAAGCAAAAGAGATTGCGGAAGCGTGCAAGAGAAGAAAATAAGGGAGGCGAGGCGGGTTCTTTTAAGAGTGGGCCGGGTCGATGAGGTAGGAATGGAGGCTCACGGGGAAAGTGGGGAAGGGGGAGAGGGAGGGGGGCAGGCGATGACAGTCGCTCCGAGGACGCACGCAAGTGGAGGAGGAACTCGCACGCCATTTTGATATTTTATTAGGATCCTAAGACTCTTATAGTCTGTTCATTATCTAAAGTCTCTTGGCCTTCATAGAGCAAGTAGCCAATCACGAACGTTTCCCCTTCCATCGCCCCTCACAACTTTCGCGCGGGAGGACAGATACCCAATCACGAACGGCAACAGCAAGGAAACGGCGGTAGAAATGGCAACGCAGACCGATGTGAACGCTTCGAAATCAAGAGTAACGCTGAGTTCCCCCCACTACCTTCCCAAACGAACCGTCTCCTGTTGGCTGCTGCTAAGTGGCCAAGAGACTTTAGATAGTGAACATACTATAAGTGGAATACTTTCAGATTTCGCGTTTGACGTAAATCCAGGCCGTTATATAAAAGAGTTTTGGTAGAATATTGCAATTTTTGCCGTTTTTCTCCGGGTGGTACAGCGTTTGGTCACGTTCCGGGAATTAGCAGAGGTGACTGATAGGCAGAACAAATCCGAGCCTTATTGGCGTCACATTCCAGTTCACCCTTTACTGCAAATAATTTTGTCGAATGCGTCATAATTTATTGTTTTAGGAAGGTGGAATATTTGAAACGTTAAAGACTAAAACTCTCAAGAAATGTCTTCGAAATGCTGACCCATTCAGCGATATCCGTAGCTCTCCAGCTTTCATCTACTTGCAGATAATGTGTAGAGGTATATAGACGTATATAGGTGTACAGAGATATTAGGACCCCATAAAACGCCAGGTTCGTCCGCCATGTAGACAAATTTCAACAACCATTTTTGTTTGACAGCAAGTAAAATATGTCATATAGTAAAATTCCAATGAGAGTATCGGGTAATATTTAACTGTAGATTTCAAGGGATTCTGAGTGTCATTTCACGTCAAAGGTGAAAATGGTTATTTTATCTTAATTTACACATACCCTGGATCAATTCACAATTTGAATATTGTTTTCACGTAAATTATGCATTACAGTAATGCACAACATTTGAAATGAATATATTCTTCGTTCAATTCTGACATAAACTTATTTATAAAACGCTCTCTATGGTAGCCATTAAACTGTTTCCAGAGGAAAATTTACATCTACAATATATTTTTCAACAATTTTATATATTAGAGAAATCACTAAATTTTGTTTATCATTAAGATATGTATTTTATCGCTAGGAATAAGTGATCAGTTCTTGCAAAAATTGATATGCGCTTACCTTATCACGATTTTTATTCTTTTGTATAATAGAAATAATGTGACAATTACGTTCTGCAACAAATCATTACTCTAATAAATGGCGTCATTAAAATGATAATTTTTAGGCGCGTTTCGCCTCCAGCATAAGCGCCTATTAGAATCCGTCCGTCAGCATGTTCGTTCTCTGCTTCTAACGAACGGATTTTCATGAAATTTGATATTAAGGACTTACAGTCAAAGACATTAAGAAAGTCGCGTAAATGAATCACGTAAGGCAATCGGGTACCGCTTTACTGGTGATAAAATATGAACTTCCCGTTATATCTAGTAAATTATTGGTCATTTCAAAATAGTTTTAAAATAAAAATTTTAGAACTAGTAAAGTAGAGTATTTCTTTTCCTTATACATTTTTATCGTAGTAGTCGCCGTTATCAAGAAAATCAAACAAGAATGTCTTAATTCGAGGTGAATTTTGAAAATTTCTTGCATTGTTACTTTATAGCATAAACAATCTCACAAAAATACGTTTAATTTCCTAGCGTGTGCATGCAATATTTTTAAATAGGAAGAAAATGGAGTATTTATGCCGAAGAAAAGGACTGAAACGCTATTTCGCTTACGTACACATATCATTTCTTTCAAATACTCCATTGCGTGAAACGCGCCTATCTGTGATACGCTGTGTACTTTCCTAACTTGTTGAGTTTATAATTTAGAATTTAAGTCGTGTGAAATAATATTTTACTTGTATTTGGATAGTATTATTTCCATTCAGTTTTATTGGGACGTAAGTGGTTTAATTTTGGCGAATAAAAGGTATAGGAATTTATGCTGAATTTTAAGGAGAATTTTTGTATTTTATCAGGTATGTGAGTTGAATGTTATTATTATTATTTTTGTCGATTATTTAATTAATGCAAATTAATAAATTATCGGGAAATATTCCAATCGAAAAATAAATTTAAATGAACTTTTAAGATGTATCGTAATAATATATTACATTTTTAGGAATGCGTCGTTAAAAATCGAACATTTTTACATTAATAGCTTTAAGGTTATTGTCGAGAATCTTGGTTTCCAAAAATTCAACCAAATTTACGTCTGACAACCTTGGTTTGTACGTTTCTTGACTGCATATTTTAATGACTATTTTCGGAATGGATATACCATCAACATTCTAGTGGAATACTATTGCCAAATTAACCACCTGTTCCCTTCGCTTTGTTGGCGGACGTTCGAACTCCCACTTACACGCCCAAGAGCCTATTAGCTATAGCGTCAACATTCCTGAAATACCTCTTTAGAATTTAAGTCTCAGTTAATTAGGTACAACTTTTGCGAGCATGCGGAGAAGCTCACCAAACTGATTTTCGGATTAAGTTACCTGTTTTGGGAATACACTGAATTTATTCGTAGATTAATTTATAAAACATCTAGATCCATAATAGGTATAATATTTTCAGTGGTTTTTGGGTTCTTATGCTTTCAGTCAATACAGTATATCTTCATTGATATGGATAATTTCTTCTCATTAGTTTTGTTGAAACACTGAATATATAATGCATTAATAATTAATTGGTGATATTATTTATTTTATTATAATTAATTACTTTGACGAAACGTAGGTATGCCCTATCTATGATTGGTAGGCAGCGCTATTAAATTAATTAACTAATCTATCTTATATAAAAGTGAAATTCAGATTTTGTTTGTTCTCTATACAAATCCACACCTTTGAAGATATCGTCACGAAACTTCGCATAGGTATATAATTTTACCCTGCGGGTAAAATAGGCTATATGGCGACAAAAAACGTGGGAGGAGGGGGTGCTTAATTCTGTACAGGCATCTCCGCTTTTCGTCGTTCCGCTCATACGTCAATTCCTAATTAACACCATTGTTTCATTCTTCCGTCCTCGTGATTCGTTTATTCGACGTATTGACGCTTTTCATCGTTCCGGTTTTTTATTGTTTCGCGCATATGTAATGGCCTAAGTGACAAACAACATAGTTTCATTTTGTTAATGAAAATATTTCCCATAGTTACCCCAGTAACAGTGAATTTTATTCCTCAATTTAATGTTGTGTCTATGGAAAATAGTGATCCACTTTTCTTCAATCCGCCTTTCGTCGCAGTTTTCAGGAACGTAACCTGACGTATTAGCGGGAATTGCCTGTAATTAATATCCCATAAGTTTACACGTAATTTTATATTTTTGAATGTGCAAGATTTTATGAATTTATGAATTTTATGCAAATTTGTCATTATCTTGGTGGAATTTTCACAGATTCGAGGTAATCGCAAATTTGCAAACGTCGATTATAATGTAGTCCAGGTGAACAGGAAATTTTAATTGCAACTCCCCAGTTGCATTTGAAAAATTCGCTACAGTTTTACGGGTTGTAAAATAGAACGGCATATCCCCAGTTACATGGAGGGCATTTAGGCATGTCACACTCAGGTTTCCCTCCAGGATTGCGATCTTGGGCGTCTTTTGTGCTTTCAAAATTATCGTCGTCAACGAGCAACGTTTTAGGTCGACAACCAGCGTTAGCTGGATAGTCGCAAAGGCCTAGGGAAGGATTAAAATGTAAACCATCGGGGCATCTCATTAACGTTGGCTTACCGTCAACACAGGCATAGTATGAGGAGCAGTCGGTTTGGCAGGAAAATAGCCTTCCTGTTATTTGACAATGGGTATTTAAATCCGTATGAATCTTCGACCAAGCCACATTTCGTGTTAGAAGGCCAGTCGCAGGATTTCGATTCGGGATTAAAATATAATCCGAATGGACACTCGGTTAAAACTGGTTTCCCCCGGATGCACATGAAGAAGCTGGAACAGTTATTGGAATTTGGTCAAGTCACTGTTTGGCTTGTATCTATATCAGTGCAAACGGTGATATGCTGTTCTTCGCCAGAGGTGCTTTCTTCTGAGTTATCAGAATCACTATCATCTTCACTACTGCTACTACTAGTGCTGCTACTTATGACGCCATCGTCACTGTTATTTACTTCTTCACAATTGGCATTCCAAGAACAAACGCATAAGTGGAGTTCAGAGTTGAAATGCAGACCATTAGGACAATGTTTTAGGATTAGTCTTCTCCAGACACTGGTAGAACGTGGAACAGTTCTTGGGATTCAATAATGGCTGTCAACTATTTGCAGTCTGACAGGAGAAAATGTCTTCTACGACCATTTTTTCCCGCTCGTTTTTGTTAATTTTCCCGCCATTATTGAGATAAATATTATCTGCACAATCTACAGAACCAGGCCAGTCACATACCTGCGTCACAGGGTTGAAGAATAGCCCAATCGGGCAACGTTTTAAAATCGGATTACCTCCTTCACAAGAATAAAACAAATCGCAGTAATTCGGATGCGGCACGTTCACCCTGAATCCGTATACTTTTGGACAGATCGCTTGCTTCCTTTCGTACATGTATTCGACCTCGTTGCCGTATGCGATCCGCTACAGATCCTGCAGCCTGCCCGACTCGGCCAATCACACACTTGGAGGAGAAAGATGAAATGGAGTCCCGGCGGACAGTGGAACAATAACGGTATTCCGGACTCGCATCTGTAGAAGGAGCCGCATTTGTTCTCGTGTGGCAGATTTATGGCATATCCGACGTTGGTTGTCGGACATTTTGGCTGACATATCACTTCGCAGCCGTCTTTAATACTTGCTCTGGCCCTAAGTAGGTTATCGTCGCAAAAACTGCGGATTGGTCGGCTACAGAACTCAAGATATGGACTGAAGTGGAGACCAAAAGGACACTCCATCTCCACTGGAGCGCCATCTAAGCACTCGTAAAAACGTGAACAGTTTGTTTGATGTGGTATGTGCATTTGGTAGACATTTTCAGGACAAATCTTTTCTCTTTTGTCGTTCACAAGTCTTATATTGTAGGAATTATATGCGGGGAAGTTTTTCGTATCGATGCTGCAGTTAGCTTTTTCTGTCCTCGCACAAGAACTACTGACGCTGTCGAAAACCTGGCCTTTTGGTCATCTTTAGAGGAAAGGTAGCGGAGAAGACCCGGTACAAAATATGTAAGAATTGCAGTTTAATGGATGAGGCTGGTAGGAGGGTGTATGAGTCAGAGGGCAGGAGGATTCTGTACTCCAGTTGTTTACGGCCCCTTCTTCAAAAGACCAGTGATGTAGAATGTAGCACATGCGAATCACGTAAAACAATATTGTTGTTAACGGGTGAAAAATATAATCTTTTGAATAAAAAATTATTTATGCTAGAAGTGTGCATCCTTCCCAGATCGTATAGTCTTGTTTTCACGATCTGCTTGAATATATTATTTCATTACAGCCTCACATAGAAATTATTCTCGATCGGGTATAAAATATTTTGAGTATATTTTTGTGTGTTTTAGTGCCTGAAGATGTTCGTGTAACAACTGTAACTTTATAAACGGATGGAAATTTACGTCGTAGTCTACTTTAAATATAGAGGAGATTACGAGTCCGGCTAACGTACATACGTACGTGAAATCAGTGCATAACATATACCAAATTTGTAGCAACACCTCTTAGGATTTATTTATTTACATTTCTATTTTGAGTTAATCCTTACCTAATCCTTATAAGCTTCCATTAAATGATTTTTTCATACGATCGAAATAATGCAATAACGTTATGTACATATTATGTTAATAATCATAAGCATAAATAAACTTTTAAGAAACCGTTTACTGCCGCAGTTATGGTTTTTGTCACTGTTTCAACAACATTGAGAAAGAATGTTAGAAAATTCCATACAGTCCCCCAAGATTAACACGCGTAAATAATTACTTACATCCCATTTGAGAGATATGGAATGAAACGTATACGACTCTATCTAAGCAGAAACTGTTTTCTTCAAACACTTATGATTAAATGAAATACTTGATCTACCTTTTATATGTTGGTTAGTGGCCTTTATCGGAATAATTTCCACACTTACACAAGATATATGTGCTCGATGTGCGCTCTCAAGATATCGCAGGAATAAAACAATTTCTTCGTCCAGTAAAAATAACATTTCATGTAAACATCGTAAAGTTTTTCGTTGGTCTGCCAATAATTCCAACGAAATATTGCACGTTTAATGTTATGGGAATAGAAAGTTTGATGTGCGTCATATATATTGCATTATTTTTTATGGTCGTTGCACATGCTTACCTTTATGGCTCTTGAGCCGGTAATTCCATTGGAAATGAAACGGTTGAGTAATCAATATAAGTGATACCTGCGAGGCATTCGCCAAACTATTTAATTCAACATTTGTCTTAGCTTTTTTCTTATAAGAAGTACATAGAGAATGTATCGTGATTTTAATGAAATTCTTCCATAGGATTATCGAGTTAAAATAAGTTTTTTACTTCGTTATACAAGTAGTACAAAAAAATATATTATGATCGTAAAACAAATCATTCTAGATTTTGAAGAACGCACATTTTCTATGCTCCTGAGTCCAAAAAAGTACACTAGTTCCTCAGAGGGATGCGTTTCCGTTTTAACCCTCGGTTGGTGAGGGGCAGGGTTTATGGGAAATTGGTCTTTAGCGAGGGTAATCCATGAAACCTCAACGCTTCGAAGAACGCTGGTAAAACCAAAATTTCCATAATATTCGAATCTCAAACTCAAATCGTGATCTTACCAGAAGCCAAAAATCCTCTGTGTTTCTCTTTCGTTTAAATACTAGTTAGGACAGAGGTTTTCAAAGTACGGGCCGCGGACCTCCTAACTCAGGGTTTTTCAAACTTTATTCTAGAAAATAGAAAATCAGTTATTCGGCCAACCAAAATTCTACCTTATAAAATACTGTAAGTAAGAATTTCTAAGGATGTATTTAAAATCAAATTGGTAAAAATTAATAACCTTTAAATCCCATTATTTGATTTTTATCAAATTAGCAAAAATTTAGCCAGATTTTTGCGTCAGATTATCTTGAATCGACGCTTTGCGGCCCACCGTTGCAATGTCAGTTGTTGCAATTTTGCAATTTTTCCTCTGATTATTTTTTCGATTCACCTATGTATTAAATTTCAGCTCTCCAACTATTGTATTTTGTGCTGGACATTTGTATCCTCCTATATCCTCCTATCATTCTATAAGCTCTCTTCTTACAGAGGAGGATATATATAGGATACTAGTGAATGGGTGCTTGCATTCTGCAAGCATTTTCTCTTACCTTGAAGTAAAAATAAAAGCAGAAAAATAATTTTCAAACGCATGTTTGCATCTCTACGCCGAATTACCTGTTTTTCTGTTTTTTAAAGTATTGGGCTAAAAACAACCCCTAAAATGTATAATTATATTTTTTTTAGGTTTTCATCATTCGTTTCGAATACCTCACATTTGTGCAAAATATCATCGGTGTAGCACCTCTAGAAGTGCATTTATATAAATTCAATTGTTTAAAATTTATGAATTTTTAAAAGCCACAATATTAAATTTTTCTATAATTTTCATTGTCAATTACTACCGGAGCATCATTCCTTACCTTGGTTAAAATTTTCAGCTTCCTGGATTTTCAGAAAGTACATAAACATTAATCAATTTGTTTAAGATTTAAGAATTTATTACGGCCGAACGAATGAAAATTTTAAAATTTCTATAATCCCGTTTTCATTATTTGGGAAATTCTACCACTAGAAAAAATTTTAGCTTCATAGCACATTTAGAAGTACCTAAACCGTGAAATGTTAGTAAAATTGTTTATAATTTTTAGCGGCCAAGAAAATGAACATTGTTGCAATTTTTCAGTTTTTCAAACGATTATTTTTTCGATTCACCTATGTATTAAATTTCAGCTCTCCAACTATTGTAGTTTGGGCCAGACATTAGTATCCTCCTATCTATACTATAAGCTCAGATCTTACAGAGGAGGATATAGGATATAGGAGGATACTAATGTCTGGCCCAAACTACAATAGTTGGAGAGCTGAAATTTAATACATAGGTGAATCGAAAAAATAATCCTAGGAAAAACTGAAAAATTGCAACAATGTGTATTTTCTTGGCCGCTAAAAATTATAAACAATTTTACTAACATTTCACGGTTTAGGTACTTCTAAATGTACTATGAAGCTGAAATTTTTTCTAATGGTAGAATTTCCAAAATAATGAAAACGGGAATATAGAAATTTGAAAATTTTTATTTGTTCGGCCGTAATAAATTCTTAAATGTTAAACAATTTGATTAATGTTTATGTACTTTCTGAAAATCCAGGAAGCTGTAAATTTTAATAAAGTTAGGAAATAATGTTCCGGTGGTAAATAACATTGAAAATTTCACAAAAGTTTTATATTGTGGCTGTTAAAAATTTATAAAATTTAAACAATGAAATTCATATAAATGCACTTCTAGAGGTGCTATATCGATGATATGCGAGGTATTCGTAACAAATGCTAAAAACCAATAAATGTTTCATAATTATAAATTTTAGGGGTTGTTTTTACCCCAATATTGACCATAAGGAAAACACGTAAATCGGAAAGTAGGTGCAAACTGCTGCATTTGAAAATTATTTGTCGGCTCATACTCTTTACTTTAGGGTGAGAGAAAATGCTTGCAGAATGAAAGTACACCTTCACTAGTATCCTATATCCTAAGTAAGGCCCGTCAATATATAATGATGACAAACACAGTCGTAAGCGCTTGAAAAATGTAGTGCGCGACACTTCAAAAACTGCTGTTTACGGATACATGAACATTCTTTGAATACTAAGTCTACTAGCTATACGTATTTATTCCGTTAAATTTTGAACTATAAACTCAAAGCATTCCTCTGCAAAGAGAAACATTCGTATTTATCGTATTCATAGTCTCTTCTGGTCTTTCTATAATAACTTATGTCATTAATTATTAAAGGACTTTTACTTCAACGAAACTTGGGCGAAGAATAAAAACGGCTTATGAAACGTTTCGTACGTAATTTAAGAAATTAATGACATACATAAATCAGTAATCAAGGAACTCAATTCAACTGAAGAAAGATAAGTCATTGAGGCAGTCGTTTATTCAATTTTCAACATGAAAACAGATTATTTAAGGAAATACATCAACGTGGGGGTATGGAATGGAAACCAAAACATGGTCGAATAAAGGAAATATAGCTAAGTTTATGTTACAAAACACTTAGTCAAAGAGGAAGTTTAAATAATTATTTATAGATAATAGTACAAAGAAAGCATTATTAAATATTTTAAGATAAATTACATAAAATTAAAAAGATTCGTGTTAAATTAAATGCGATGAAAAAACGGAAATAGATAAAATGTTATCGTTGATATATTCAAATCCTTAAGAGCATTGCGCGAGATTTTACGTGGTACACTGACATTTTAAACATTAAGGAATAGGAGATGTCGAGGCATTCATCAGAAAGGAATAAGGTTCATCATTCAATCTCAAAGAGAGACAGATTAGATACACACTTGAAGGTCTTCTCTAAATGTGGTTCCTGGATCGCATGGCATCCAGTGAATTTTTCCCCAGTCGCACTTGCAATATGACCGCACATCCCATGGGTTAGCAAAGAGGGTGGCATGGTCTGGATTTTCTGGAACAGGGCATTTATGTACAACTAAGAAGCAGCCGTCAATGCCATGTGTAGTGCCAGTTGGGGTGGTTGCAGTAGGGGTTGGTCTGGCGGTCGTTGTAGTAGTTGTGGTTGTAGTAATATCAGGTTGTGTAGGAGGAGGAGGGGGTTTAGTGGTTGGATAGGTAACTTTAGTGGTTGGATAGGTAACTTTAGTCGTTGAAGTAACAGGTGGTGGAGGAGGATGAGTGGGGTCTACTCCGCATCCAGAGTTTTCGGGCCAGTCGCAGACCTTCAGAGTAGGATTAAAGTAAAGACCGTCAGGGCAGGGCATCAAGATGGGCTTTCCCCAGTCGCACACGCAGTAGGAACCGCAGTCGTCAGGGTTAGGTAGGAGAGTAGCGTTGACGCCGTTGGTAGGAGGGCAGAGGGGCTCAACCTTTGAGCAGTCTCCAGTTGGCTTTCTAGTTGTGGTTGTACCAGGGTCCGGACCGCCTGTTGGTTTAGGTGTTGGGCGGCATCCAGCGTGATCGGGCCAGTCGCACACCTTCAGGACGGGGTTGAAGTCAAGGCCATCAGGGCAGGGCATCCAGATGGGCTTTCCCCAGTCGCACACGCAGTAGGAACCGCAGTCGTCAGGGTTAGGTAGGAGAGTAGCGTTGACGCCGTTGGTAGGAGGGCAGAGGGGCTCAACCTTTGAGCAGTCTCCAGTTGGCTTTCTAGTTGTGGTTGTACCAGGGTCCGGACCGCCTGTTGGTTTAGGTGTTGTACGGCATCCGGCGTGATCGGGCCAGTCGCACACCTTCAAGACGGGGTTGAAGTCAAGGCCATCAGGGCAGGGCATCCAGATGGGCTTTCCCCAGTCGCACACGCAGTAGGAACCGCAGTCGTCAGGGTTAGGCAGGAGAGTAGCGTTGACGCCGTTGGTAGGAGGGCAGAGGGGTTCAACCTTTGAGCAGTCTCCAGTTGGCTTTCTAGTTGTGGTTGTACCAGGGTCCGGACCGCCTGTTGGTTTAGGTGTTGGACGGCATCCGGCGTGATCGGGCCAGTCGCACACCTTCAGGACGGGGTTGAAGTCAAGGCCATCAGGGCAGGGCATCCAGATTGGCTTTCCCCAGTCGCACACGCAGTAGGAGCTGCAATCGCCAGGGTTTGGTAGGAGAATGGCGTTGCCTTCGTTGGTAGGTGGGCAGAGTGATGCAACAATAGAACAATTTCCGGTTGGATCAGGTCTTTTAGTTGTAGTTGTACCAGGGTCCGGACCGGCTGTTGGGTTAGGTGTTGGGCGGCATCCGGCATGGTCGGGCCAGTCGCACACCTTCAGGACTGGGTTGAAGTCAAGGCCATCAGGGCAGGGCATCCAGATTGGCTCTCCCCAGTCGCACTCGCAGTAGGAGCTGCAATCGCCAGGGTTTGGTAGGAGAATGACGTTGCCTTCGTTGGTAGGTGGGCAGAGTGGTGCAACAATAGAACAATTTCCGGTTGGATCAGGTCTCTTAGTTGTAGTTGTACCAGGGTCCGGGCCGGCTGTTGGTTTAGGTGTTGGGCGGCATCCGGCATGGTCGGGCGAGTCGCAGACCTTCAGGACGGGGTTGAAGTCAAGGCCGTCAGGGCAGGGCATCCAGATGGGCTTTCCCCAGTCGCACACGCAGTAGGAGCTGCAATCGCCAGGGTTTGGTAGGAGAATGGCGTTGCCTTCGTTGGTAGGTGGGCAGAGTGGTGCAACAATAGAACAATTTCCGGTTGGATCAGGTCTCTTAGTTGTAGTTGTACCAGGGACCGGGCCTGCTGTTGGTTTAGGTGTTGGGCGGCATCCGGCATTGTCGGGCGAGTCGCAGACCTTCAGGACGGGGTTGAAGTCAAGGCCGTCAGGGCAGGGCATCCAGATGGGCTTTCCCCAGTCGCACACGCAGTAGGAGCTGCAATCGCCAGGGTTTGGTAGGAGAATGGCGTTGCCTTCGTTGGTAGGTGGGCAGAGTGGTGCAACAATAGAACAATTTCCGGTTGGATCAGGTCTCTTAGTTGTAGTTGTACCAGGGTCCGGGCCGGCTGTTGGTTTAGGTGTTGGGCGGCATCCGGCATGGTCGGGCGAGTCGCAGACCTTCAGGACGGGGTTGAAGTCAAGGCCGTCAGGGCAGGGCATCCAGATGGGCTTTCCCCAGTCGCACACGCAGTAGGAGGTGCAATCGCCAGGGTTTGGTAGGAGAATGGCGTTGCCTTCGTTGGTAGGTGGGCAGAGTGGTGCAACAATAGAACAATTACCGGTTGGATCAGGTCTTTTAGTTGTAGTTGTACCAGGGTCCGGGCCGCCTGTTGGTTTAGGTGTTGGACGGCATCCGGCGTGATCGGGCGAGTCGCACACCTTCAGGACGGGGTTGAAGTCAAGACCATCAGGGCAGGGCATCCAGATGGGCTTTCCCCAGTCGCACACGCAGTAGGAGCCGCAGTCGCCAGGGTTTGGTAGGAGAGTGGCCTTGCCTTCGTTGGTAGGTGGGCAGAGTGGTGCAACAATAGAACAATTTCCGGTTGGATCAGGTCTCTTAGTTGTAGTTGTACCAGGGTCCGGGCCGGCTGTTGGTTTAGGTGTTGGGCGGCATCCGGCATGATCGGGCGACTCGCAGACCTTCAGGACGGGGTTGAAGTCAAGTCCTTCAGGGCATGGCATCCAGATGGATGTACCCCAGTCGCACACGCAGTAGGAACCGCAGTCATCAGGGTTTGGTAGGAGAATTGCGTTTCCTTGATTGGTCGATGGACAGTGGGGTTTTACTTTTTCACAACCATTAGGCGGCGGTGGTTTGACCGTTGTGTTTGGCGTGCTAGGGTCACATCCTGCATGACTAGGCCAGTCGCACATGTGGCATTCTTTATTATAGTGTAGTCCAGCCGGGCATGGCATATAAATTGCTCCGTCGCATGTGCAGACGCAGAATGATTCACATTCGTTTGGATTTGGTACTATGGTGGAACTACCGTTGTACGGTGGGCATGCTGCATTATTGCAATTGCTTTCCGAATTTGCTGTATTTGCATATGCTAATACGATTGTTAGGACAAGTATTGCATGTTTTTTATTCAATCCTATAAATGAAATAAAAGGATAATATTACTATTTATTGTAATTCTATGTTTGGAAACAATTTTTTGATTTATTAATTTTATTATTGTTTCAAAAAATTTTATTGTAATTTTCTCTCTAATCTTCTACAAAATAATTATTTTGACATTCCGTGATAATTTTAATCTTAAAAGGATATTGTTATGGTATTAGTTATTAATGGAAAACAGAGTCGCTTGTTTTCATCCCTATATATTAATATGTTTAAGAGTTCTTAAATACTAGGAATTACAGTGATTATCAGTATTTATATTGCAGTTCATTAACTTAATTACTCATGCGTCTTCTTTTTGTTTAGAATATTTTGTATTATGTAGGTCACTATTTTAATATTATTAAAAATGTAAGCAATACTGTATAAGTTAGTAAACCAAAATACACAGCATTATATGACGATTCTGATTTCTTCATATAATTATCAGAGTGGTGATAATTTAAATTTAACCATAAGAGAAACGTGATTGAAGTATGTCTAATTAACTAACTTGCTCGATTTTATTTTTCGTGTTTCTTGCAAATAATATTAATTACAATTATACCGAGGACAGTTCCAAATTCGCCATGCGAATCTTCTCCTTCATATCAGATTATCGGAGAGGATTCTAATCGCTTAGAGAGCATATTGATCTAACTAATGCTTAAAAATCCTTCATGACTAATTATCGTTACGCCTTACAATTTTACTTATCCAATTATTCATAATAACCATGTAGCGTGGTGAAAAATATAAATAAATATCTTCGGTTTATAATTCATTGAAAAACAATAGTTAGGATGTTATCAAGGAACTTCCATATAGGAAAACGTATTGCTTTGGCCATTTTACTCCATGATTAGAGGGTAGGATGCATAATTGCGGTTTAAAGAAATTTCTATTGTGTTGGGATTGTCTTTAAAATTTAGGTAATGTAATTTTTCTAAATTCTGTGTAAAATATAAGGTTTTCAGTTTCTGTAATGGCTTTTAAGACAAGAATAAAATTTCAAGTGAAGTGTATCGTAAAATATGAAATTTAGATATTAAGGGCGAAAACATATTCAAATTTCGGCGGTTCTCATCCTGACGTTTGTAATAAAAAAGCATTCATCGACAGGAGCATTGTTATTAGAATGATAACAATTATGATAGATTTCAATTGTTTTCCAGATCTGTTACTGTTCTTTTGAAATCGGTGACGAATGCAAGATTTGAGATTCATAGTCGGTTAATTATAGTATTGAGTGTCGAGTATATACTGTTTCTCTTTATAAAGATTTTCACCCGCAAAGTATTACAGGCGCAATCGTTGATATCTTGAAAAGTCAATTATTTTAGTAAGTCGAGTAAAATATTCTATAGCTTCTTAATGGAACTCAGAAAAATGTGAGATAAACGAAGTTCCGAAAAAATACTTTTATAAAATTATGTATAAGTATTATTTAATTATACTAGTTACTTTTATTTGATTTTTTATAATTAAACTTCCGTCTTAATGAGTTTGAATTGTTTGAAGTAACTCTCGTCCAAACTAGTGATATTACATAACAATAGTAGAATTGACTGCCATAATATAATAAAGTTTTTTCAAGCTATTGATGTACTCTATTTTAAAATAGTTTTCATGGTTTTCATGGTTCACCGAATGTCCCTATTTCACTTATTGTTAGATATAAAATACCATAATCGATATTTAATTTTTAAGTACACAAATACTTTGATAATAGTTATTACATATTATTTTACTCGTTAATGTGATAGTTTTCCAGGAAAAAACTCATTGTGAAAGTTGAATTCAAAATAAATGAAATCATTTGAATTAAAAATCAATGTCGAGTCACTTCAATATTTTATGGAAACAAATCAGAATCAAATCTCAGCCTTCGACCTAGATCATATTTACGATGTTTGGTTACGATTTTCTATTATTTATTTTTCATTGCACATTGGAAATGCGTTCGCCGTTATAATATTTTTCAAAGGATTTGAAATGTATATGGTTCTGCTCTCCTATTGAAATTCCGTAGTGACTAATTTAGAGGGAAGGGTGTAAGTGCCCATAAAAGTAAAGGAATAAGATTATGACACTTATAAGTTTTGATATGAAGCACAGCCACATATTTCAATACAAGCAACCAAAAAATATAATTAATATTGATATCCATAATTCCACTGAATGCGTAATTCTTAGAACCAATTATACTTTTCCTAAAATTAATACCCGATTCTCGAGCAACAATTAGTTAGAAGAGATTTCAGGATTAAATTTAAAATATTTATTCAGTATTTAGAATTTATTATCACATTCGTAATTATAAAATTAAAAAAAGCGGTCGTTCTGAAGAAGATGTTTATTTGAGATGTTGAATGAACCGATTTAGAAAATTTTCAGCTAACGACGCGTATTTAATTCGTTTAAACCAACAGAACGAAACTTTGAGGCGTAACTTGCATATTAGCTTGAAATTCGATTTAAAATGGCTAAATTGCTCAATGCTACTATACTATCTAATAACAATTCTATCCAGTATAACTAATCAAGTTTTGACACCAACGTGATTTTCACGTTAAATATTTTACAAGAATTATTTCCCTCATCCCCATTCTCGGGCTCGTTACTGATATTAACTCGCTGTGAAAAAAAACGACATTCAAAACTCGATGAATATTATAATATGACAAGTCCGCTTACCTCCCATAGCTGGCAGGAAATCGTGTTTGCCTCTTTTTGTCTCTCTCTGTCACAGCGGCTCTTGGTGTTTTAGTCGCTCAGAAGAGGTACTAGTTACTTCCGAAGGCTAGGGACCCGTCTTTTATACACTTCTGGACGAATCTTATCTTGGGATTCATATTTGAACACGTCATATGATAGTGACGTACGACGATTGAGGGGTAGTTAAAAAAAGGAAAGATATGGAAGATTTACCCGGACATCTTCCGCGGAAACTTTGACAGGTTGAGCGGATAGACAGATAAATTCGTTCCTTCCGATTGGTTGGAACGTTTCATATCGTGCACGGTGCATTTCGGAATGTTCGTGTCCAATTGTTCGACTCGTAATTATTAGTCAATATAGTGGATTAAGGGAGTAATTGTTCAGCTGCGCGTTTCCTCGATGTAATAGTCACGGGAAAAGAGTGTATTTGTGTCACCTTTTTGAAAAATTTTCGGTGGATCGTTTTGTGAGAAATGTGGTTAGTTTTATTTCTGCTGAGATTTCTTGTTCAGATTAATTTTTGCTGATTTTTTCTCCCGGGTAAACTTGGCCGGAGTGGGTGATAATCATTGATGTGAATAGTGATTATTCCCTAGCTAATTAAACTGCATGTGATTTATTAAGACACACATATATGTTTTATATATACATGCATACTGTTTATCTGGTGAAAAGAGTGATGTACTGGAGCGAGCCTTGTGAAAAAGTTATTCCAAAGAGTGCGATTTTTTCACGTACCTTGGGCGAATTGTCTTGGTTAGTAACAGCATTTATTATTAAAATAGAAGATATTATTGATTTTATGTTCATATACATGAGTTTTAGATCGTGATACGAACTCGTATCTGTAACGTGCGCGCGAAAGAAAGGAACAAGTTTACTTCTGTTGCTAAGAGTTATTTAATGTATTAATGTGCTAAAAGTAAGATTAGTATCCCATAAATTCACTAAATGTTTAACAGCAAAAAGTTCAATAAACAGGATTACTTTAGCCAGGGACGTCCTTTGGACCAAGCAACATAAGCAATTTCAGTGCTGTGGTTTTGCGTGTTGTGTTATTATTATTTTCTACCTTTTTCCATCGCATGGTACTTGCTTCTTTTTTAATAGTTAGACGGCTTCAGGAGGGCCATCGATGTCATATTTTGTCCGCATTGCCGCGTAAAATCGTAAAAATTCAATCAGCAAAAGGAAATATGTGGAAAATTCAGGGACATTATTGTATTTTGGTGAATATGTACATTGATGTATATACGTGTATTTATTTATTTAACAGTGAAATTTCTCGTTAAAACTTAAATGAAAATATTAACGTCACTCAATATTTTACAATTTTTTACAAAGTGTGTTAGTTATATGTGCTTATACAGTAAACCCTTGCCATTCGCAGTGTTGATGGTTCGCTATTCGTTTATTGTGGTCAAACCTTGCCGTTCGCGTCTCAGACTTGGATGCTCGCGAATTATGATGTAATTTTAAAATGCCTCTGCATTGACCAAAGAAACGCGAAAAGTTGTTTCATTAATTCAAAGGTATATTGTGCCCCCATACATTTCCGTCATAGAAGAAAAGGAATTAAGACTTAGCAGGTATTTAAGTCGGTTGACACTGAGTTATTTTAGGAAAGGATGTCACTCAGAACTTAATCTTGCTCAAACGCCATATTCGCATCTTAATCCTAACCATTGTTAAATTGCTATTTTTTCGATTCAACGATTTTCTTATTGGACATTTCCAAATATTAATTGCTTATAAATAACAATCCTCTTTACCGTACCGAATTTTAGCTTTGACTTCAAACTGATGAATTCTCAAACGTGGTAGAAAGAATAAAAGAAGGATAGCTTTAACTGTATTATATTGGGATAATGGGTTGATTAACCATACCTGTTTATAGGAACAAACATTTTTTACAGACTTACCTGCGTTGCTACGGAAACGGACTCAAAATACAATTAAGAACGCGATTACATTGACAGCTCAACGTTAGACGGAGAATATCATAAGAGAAAATCAGAGAACAGTTAGTTGTTATAATCAAGGAATTGGTGATCAGTTTACGCATCCATGAATACGGCCCCTCTTAAAATATGCGTCATATTCCGCTGGATAAAATTTATACATTAGGCACAAGTGACAATATATAAATGAATTTTTATAAACAACTTTTATGTAGATTATGTTTACGAGTATGTATGCAGTCCCTTTATGACACAATGCACTCCGTTTTTCGCTAAATCATCAAGAGGTTTCCTTGAAGTAGAAAGCTTTTCAAATCAATAAACGTAAAATTTTCGTGTTCAAAACAAAGTCATATACCAAGACGCGTATTTAAAAATGGACGGATGAAAACAGAATTTTCATTCTTTTAGGCGTTCTTCGGTTCAAATCCCTAGGTCGTAAGTTTTTTAAAAGTAATTTTAAAATTCAATAAAAATACTGCGTGTTTTGTAAGCAGCCTCTTGGACTACTATCGGGATTGAAAATGCACTTTACTCATTCCTATGTTACTCAAACTGAAGGACAAAACTGCCCTGATATGCAACTCTGAACGTTGCATTACAGGATTTCCAGTAAGCCTCTTTAGGCATCAGTCTCTTTAAATCTGAGAGAATGTTTAAAATACTCGTAGATTCAACCGTTTTCGGGTTAAGCAAAATCATTGAGTTAAACAGTTCTAGGTGCATAAATATATATCGCGATAACTTAGTAAAGAAGTTGTTAATAAAATAAATAGAAGTCAAATGAGCGGGAATGTAAAAATAGATACATTTATCTCGATTACTTGAACCAACCTGTCAGTCTGCCGCAAAACGACATCGGCCATCACGAAATAAACCCATTGTTAAAGGTGTATTATTTTCAGTTAGTGGGCGTCACTCTTTCAGTAGTGCTGTTTGAAGTTTAACACGAGATTATTAAATTTCATTCTTAACAACTTGTTTATTTTTTCATAAGATCGCATTAGAAATCGCTCCAGTCGCAGCGCATTGTCGAAGAAACCGTCGTTGATTGGGTGACTCGCGGGATATTTATTTCCTCACTCATCATCCGCTATTTAGTTCATGTTTTACTCGAATTTGATGAGAAATCGACGCGATGATGTCGAAATTCTTTAGTTCCTAGGTAACTAAGTATTAAAAAACCAAGAAACAGCGATCTATCACTTTATTCTTCTGCGCGGCTAGGCGATGGAATACAAAGCGTCTATATTAATATTAATAAATATTATATACTTATATACTATTAGTGCTTCGTTTGCTCTTTATAATTCTTTAAACCTTTATATATCTAAATGATTAAATATTGCACCAATTTGAACCTTATTTAATCCGAATTTTCATCTTATTTCATTGCTGCAACCTATAACTCCTTATTCCTGTAACACCATTCAAAAACTACACCTTTGATCGCATCACGGCGAATTAATACCAACTGTTTTGCAGTCTATTATTAGAATCCACGTATTGTAAACATGATATTGCAGACTCAACCGCGGATGTTTTTGTTTTGATTTCTTCTCCGAGTTCAATTTAACAAGAAGATTAGGTCATTAATTAGATTAAATAATAAAATTTTTTGAAATAGTTTGCGATGAAATTCAGGAGAGTACAAAGTTCATACTTGTAAACCGCATAATTTGTTAAGATTAAATGGTGATTTTCAGAGCATCAATGGCACATTTTTTAAAAAGCAAAGAAAAAACCGGTGCAACATAGACTGCACTTTCTCCCGTCTGTACACTTCTATTTCAAACAGTTACGCCACTTTTTTAAAACATTAATACGTAATTACGCAGAGTATAACTCCTAAAAACAATAATGCTTCTGTCGTGGGATTGGCAGTAGGAGGGCATAAAATTAGATATTGTTACTGGACGATATATACCGTAAAACCTCTCTAATTTGGTAAGCGTGGGACCATATGAGTTCCGGACCATAGAAAGTTCCAAATTGGCTAGTAGATAATGACTTGACTGTATTTACAAGCTAAATGATCTTCAATTGTATGCCTTTAACACAAGGACATGAGTAAATAAAGCATGGAAAAACATAATAATATAAAGAATGTTAATGTATTGGTGTGAGGTTCTTCATAAATTTCACCCGGATGAGATCATAGATGAAACGGACAGATTTTACGTTTTACGGACTTTTTAAGTATTAAAAAATTTTTATCTTAAGCCGTTAGAACGTAGAACACGGGAAAATCGGAACGCCGTTCAAGCCATATTTCCGGACCAAGAACGTTTTCTCCGTGTTATTCAAAATTCCGAAACCATTCGGAACCAGTGATGCTTCCATATCACAAAATTTCCGATTAGAGAGATTCAACTGTACTTATCAATGGCGTAGAACACATGGTCTGTTTATTATTATTTATGATGTTAAGCTCTATAACTAGACGAATTTCAATCAAAATCTTTGATTCTTTTTCGTTAAGAATAACCTATCAGTCATTGTTACGCATTATGGTTCATGTACAACGAGGCTTGTTTTTCGGTTAATACATAAAGTGATCCCCGATCTCGCGTTACGACTCAAATCAGGGTCGCGAAGGAACATCTGTAGAAAAAGAATATTTTTGTAGGAAGATACTGTTTGCCGTGGTGATGTAAACGTTTTTAATGCAATTTTGCGATTTAAATTTATATTCATATACATAGGTTTGGAGGATCTGTTGATGGCCAATTTAGGGTCGTAGCAACACAAGGTTGGGAAACGCTTCTCTATGTATATATGATATTTCTAAAATTCTGTTCATCCGGTTATCCTTTAGAGCTAAGCATAAATGACAGACAAAAACGCAGAAATTATTTTCATGGCTTCAGAGGCACTTAAAGCCTGCATATTTGTCCAAATCTTGAAGTCTATCTTTTAAAGATCACAGTACATACTTCCTATTTATATCAAGTAAAAATATATGCGTTCTGCAATGCTTAAATTGTGTTTAGATACAGAAAATCTATTATTTCAGAAGAATTTTTCGGTTTATAGAAAAAAGTTTAATCCTGCTGTAGTAGCTAAATTCCTTTTGCAATGATTTGTTGAAAAGTATTGAATTAATTAACCAACAAAAATGGTTTTGGTGTTGCATACGGTTAAGGATAAACTGTGTTAGTGGCACGTTAAATTAAGTATAGAAAATTAAATTTTTATCTTTGAGTTTATTAGACTACATAGATTTTATTATGCAATACAGATAGCATTTAATGAATATTGACTTTTATCTGTATAACATGCCTATGTCTATCAAAGCTAAAAAAGATTTTCTGTTGTTTTTTGATCTTATTCGAAAAAGAGAAGAATAGGCGGGAAGATTACATTATTCCTCTGATAACTTATCAATTTGTCGGAGCCGACTGATTTCAAATTTACGCTGGTAGATGGCATTACACTGTTATCCGAACAATAAATTATCTCGTAACATGCTGAGTTAGTTTCTGTAATGTGTCACACTAAACAACGAAAAATAAAAACAGCTGAATTATTCTACTTACAAATATTGTTAAAATTATTACGGTGTATGGTGGTTTAATTTAAGGTTAGTTTGGTACGTGCATATTTACTGAAACATTCGATTTTCTAGTCTGGCTTGGATGATAATCCCAACATACCCACCATTATGTGTCGAATTGAAATAGTTGCTATGTCGTATGAATCTCGCTGTCGTGAATTCATTAAATATTTATCATTTACAGATGTTAGAGTTTTTCATTCCAAGTCAATATAAAATAAATAATATCTTCTAATTTTCAAGATCCAATTAAAGTTTGTTAACATTAAAAAGTTATTTAAAAAAAGATTTGTGAACAAAAATATTTTGATTGATAATTTTTAGTTATGCTCATAATCTGATACAAGTAATGATGGTTATTATGAAGTGCAAACATCTTTAGGAAAATTAAAGTACTCATAGGCAAAAATATTTTATGATAGACTTTATTATGGACCAAAAAAATAAAGAAATATCTATTGATAAACAGGTATAAATAAGGCATCAATTAAAAATATCAAAAGTAAATATAAGGTATTATATTTAAGTAAATGCAATGGATGAGTCCAGTATTAACATTTAATGTTTTAAATGCTCATTCATCAATTCTGAAAAAATAATTTATATACAAGCAGGATAGTAGACATGACATGTCATGGGTCTCACAAGTTTACCAAATTTAACTATGCACAGATCGGACAAGAATAATTGCTATGCCATCTCTATGCCGAAGCATTTGGAAACAACAGACGTTGAGATAAATGGCACTACTGCTGACGTGAGTTCAAACGTTGTCGCGTATGGATTAACGGAAGAGGTTTGGCGAAAGAAGGAAGTTTCTGACGTTGACCGCAGTTCGCCGAAGAAGGCCAGTCGCACACTTTCAGCCTAGCGTTGAAATGTAGACCTTCGGGACATGGCATGTAGATGGGAGTCCCGGTCTCACAGACGCAATAGGATTCACAGTCTCCTGGATTAGGCAGAAGTGTCGCATTGACGTCATTCGGTATTGGGCATAAATCCTTGACTTTGTAACATTTATCGTTTTGATCGGGTGTAGCGTTTTCTTTTACCGTTGTGGTATTTGCTGGAGAATCGGTAACGCTTTCGTCCGGAGTGGGTTCTTTGGAATCTCCTGTACTTGATCCATTGGGGTCACATTTAGCGGAAGAAGGCCAATCGCACACTTTCAGCTTAGCGTTGAAATGTAGACCTTCGGGACATGGCATGTAGATTGGAGTCCCGGTCTCGCAGACGCAATAGGATTCACAGTCTCCTGGATTAGGCAGAAGTGTCGCGTTGACCCCATTCGGTATTGGGCATGAATCCTTGACTTTGTAACAATTATCGTTTTGATTGGGTGTAGCGTTTCCTTTTACCGTTGTGGTATTTGCTGGAGAATCGGTAACGCTTTCGTCCGGAGTGGGTTCTTTGGAATCTCCTGTACTTGATCCATTGGGGTCACATTTAGCGGAAGAAGGCCAATCGCACACTTTCAGCTTAGCGTTGAAATGTAGACCTTCGGGACAAGGCATGTAGATTGGAGTCCCGGTCTCGCAGACGCAATAGGATTCACAGTCTCCTGGATTAGGCAGAAGTGTCGCGTTGACCCCATTCGGTATTGGGCATGAATCCTTGACTTTGGAGCAATTATCGTTTTGATCGGGTGTAGCGTTTTCTTTTACCGTTGTGGTATTTGCTGGAGAATCGGTAACGCTTTCATCCGGAGTGGGTTCTCTGGAATCTCCTGTACTTGATCCATTGGGGTCACATTTAGCGGAAGAAGGCCAGTCGCACACTTTCAGCTTAGCGTTGAAATGTAGACCTTCGGGACATGGCATGTAGATGGGAGTCCCGGTCTCACAGACGCAATAGGATTCACAGTCTCCTGGATTAGGCAGAAGTGTCGCGTTGACCCCATTCGGTATTGGGCATGAATCCTTAACTTTGTAGCAATTATCGTTTTGATCGGGTGTAGCGTTTTCTTTTACCGTTGTGGTATTTGCTGGAGAATCGGTAACGATTTCGTCCGGAGTGGGTTCTCTGGAATCTCCTGTACTTGATCCATTGGGGTCACATTTAGCGGAAGAAGGCCAGTCGCACACTTTCAGCTTAGCGTTGAAATGTAGACCTTCGGGACATGGCATGTAGATGGGAGTCCCGGTCTCGCAGACGCAATAGGATTCACAGTCTCCTGGATTAGGCAGAAGTGTCGCGTTGACCTCATTCGGTGTTGGGCATGAATCCTTAACTTTGTAGCAATTATCGTTTTGATTGGGTGTAGCGTTTCCTTTAACCGTTGTGGTATTTGCTGGAGATTCGGTAACGATTTCGTCCGGAGTGGGTTCTCTGGAATCTCCTGTACTTGATCCATTGGGGTCACAATTTGCGGAAGAAGGCCAATCGCACACTTTCAGCTTAGCGTTGAAATGTAGACCTTCGGGACATGGCATGTAGATTGGAGTCCCGGTCTCGCAGACGCAATAGGATTCACAGTCTCCTGGATTAGGCAGAAGTGTCGCGTTGATCCCATTCGGTATTGGGCATGAATCCTTGACTTTGTAGCAATTATCGTTTTGATTGGGTGTAGCGTTTCCTTTTACCGTTGTGGTATTTGCTGGAGATTCGGTAACGCTTTCGTCCGGGGTGGGTTCTCCGGAATCTTCTGTACTTGATCCATTGGGGTCACAATTTGCGGAAGAAGGCCAATCGCACACTTTCAGCTTAGCGTTGAAATGAAGACCTTCGGGACATGGCATGTAGATTGGAGTCCCGGTCTCGCAGACGCAATAGGATTCACAGTCTCCTGGATTAGGCAGAAGTGTCGCGTTGACCTCATTCGGTATTGGGCAGGAATCCTTGACCTTGTAGCAATTGTCGTTTTCACTGGAACCTTCTTCAGGAGTAGCAGTTGTTGATCCGCAATTGGCTGAGGAGGGAGAGACGCATACATTCATAGCTAGGTTGAAGTGCAGTCCTTCGGGGCATGGCATGTAGATTGGTCTTCCGCTTTCACAGGCGCAGTAGGATCCGCAGTCAGCAGGGTTGGGTAAAAGTGTCGCGTTGACTCCGTTGGTTTTCGGGCATAGTGTTTTTACCCTCTCGCAACCTCCGTTTTCTGAAATTACCTCGCTTGCTGCAGCAATTGCAAGGATGAAGACAATATAAGCCTTCCCTGCGAAGAAAAATTATTTATCGGTTAATTTTTGCATTATACTTATGAACTATATGAATTTTTCAAAAACGAAGATTATCGATAATATTTTTATGATGAAGCGATACTTTTATTATCTTAACTAATTTTTATTTTATATCAACTCTATATTTATAGTTTTAAGATTTTATAAATTTTAATTCCAGCAGGAATATATTTCATTTTGGTTAAAGGTAGTGAAATTCGATTTTTTTGTAAGGCATGTATTTCTCAATCGTGTTATGTCTAGTGATGTTCAGTGATAACATGTTGAGTTTCACTATTCCTTCTTCAATTATTTAGTTATTAGCATATTTGTTATATTTCATGCATTTGTTATTTGTTTTATTATTATTATTTATTTCTATGCTTTGTTTACCAGCAGTGATGATTATACATGTCAATAATTATCATTTTTAGACTTATCGCGTACTATATTGTACGGAATTTATCATACAGGAGTGGTTAAACTTTGGCATCATTTTTTTGACTTCCAGTAAGAGTAGAACAAAATAAAATGAACATTCCTATTTTTTCAATAGAGAATTATCAAACTCGTTGTATGAATAAAGTTAAATAGACGAATTAAATGCCTAAAAATGTACTTGGAAAAATAAGTTCTTATTCAAATATCACCAATAGGCAATGGTGAAATCAGGGTTCACTTTGTGAGCTCATCACAGGAAAAATTTGATCAAATATGATAGCAGCGAAACCGCTATTTTTTAATAAAATCTTTTCGTCGAAGATAGAGAATATATTTTCTCTGTGAACATGATTATGATATGCATATTTAAGCTACCAGTGTTATTCACCGATATTATATTCTTATAGATTCCAAGTGGTAGAGGTAAATTCATAAAGAATCTACAATCGGCGTAATCCAGCGTTAGCTAAAGTCCGTTATTCGAAATGATCGTATGGTTTTTGGTAACCTTTTCATGCCTGCTGCATATACTTGAGCGAGTACCTACTTATTTCGTGTATTCCTTTTAATATATGGTTTTTAACAGAATGCCTGATTATTTCAGAAAATAACATAAAAAATTATCGGTTTTATATTTTGATCATGCTGAAGCATCCATTTGAGAGTTATTTAAGATATTTATTAAAATCAAATATAAAAATTGGAACTTAAATTGCCGACGTAATCTGAAAAGGCGTGTTTTATCTATGGAGGTTGTTGTAGAATTGAAAACGTAAAATTCTTTTATTATTATTGTAATAATAATCCTTAATTAATTAATTTTAACTTTCTCTAACCATTTGCTAAGAATTTAAATTTTAAATTTTTGAAGTCACTCCGTGCCGTCCACCGATATTTCCATAAACTTTATTCTGTAGTGTTATAGATGGTATTAAAAGTCACACAGTTAGTGAAATTTTTATCTTTTAATATATAACTAGCATAAGTGCCCATTGAATTTCAACGGGTTTAATGAATCTAAATTTTCGTCAATGCAACATGTAAAAATCGCAAGATTAAAATTGTGCACTGTTTTAACCATCGAATATTTCTATATTATAAGTCTGTTTTAATTAATTCACTAAAATCTCACACAAATTCCTTGTGAATAAAATAGTACCTTTCTTTCTACTAAAATAGCCATTGTTATTAGTTTTAAAATGATTATAGCATTAGGATTTCAATTTCATGAAATAAGCAGAATTCCGGTTCCAAAAAATTGGTTCAATCTGCAATTGCCTCTGATAATACGTTAAATAGATTTTGGAATGTAATGTATGTACCTCAATATCGTTTATCGTCTGCTCAGCACTCTTGCCTTCTCATTTTCCGAAACAACCACTTTCACCAGTTTTAAATGGATTTCAAACTTTGAAGAGAACTTGATTCAATTCAGTTAAAATAATCACATAACAAACTTCTTATTCCAAAGAAAATCCTTTTATAATATGCAATGTTAAGCTAGAATTCATTTATTCTGAAAAGTGAATAGAAGTGCCATATAGGTACATATATTTCTTTCAACTAAAATAGCAACTCTTAACAGATTTAAATGGATTAATGCATTAGCATTTCAATTTCTTAGAACTTACTCTGTATTAAATAAGCACCAAAATTCCTTTTATAAGAACAAATCAATTCATTAAAAGATCCACTGTTGTTTCTTCGAAAATTCTCTGTTAACAGTTTTAAATGTCCTTTTAATTTTAATTGAATTTTAATTTGTATTCGTTTCCAAACTTGGGCCATTGTTACGAAATTAATTCGAGGAATAACAATATAAATTCGTAAGCACGAACGTATGGTTTACAAAGAATTTCATTTAAGAATGCTTTTTATTTCCAATTTTTCTAAAATGACACTTTTGATATTTCACATCTTTTATATTTACATTAATATACTTATTTTCCACAAAACACGCCAATCTCTCCCCTTCCTTCCTCTCTCTCTCTCGTATTGAAGTGTATTGAAGCACTCAAGGCACGCTTATTCCCAGAAGGATGTATACAATAATAGTAATTTGAGGTGTAACAATGATAATGGTCGACATAGCAACATCACGTTAAAATGGCGAGATTTCCAAAAAATATTCAAATGAAACGTTTAACATGGAATATTTCCAACTGTGGGCGAAAAAAGACGAACGGAATAAAAAACTTTTTAAATTTTTCTTCAAAATGGTTCAAATCCGAAGGTCGTGGGTTTATTCCTTCTAATTTTAATTTCCAAATGAATAAAAACCTGCACGTCGAAAAATCGCGTTTTACATGTTAAGTAATGGGAAATGGAAATGCATCTCTTGGAGACGAACCAAGGAATTTTTTCGCGTTTTAAATTCGTCCTCACCCGAAAAAGTGTTAATTAAACATCCCTACCAAATTTCGAGTTTCTATCATTATTATTTCTCGAGTTATTAGCGTTTGCATAGCGTGACCAACCAACCAACCAACGGATGACGGCTATTATTATATAAAATCCTTTGCTCGGGATGTTAATTTGAAATTTGAAAGGCATCCCCGGCCGCCCACCTATTTCTGCAAAAAACAGAAGTAGAAATTTCAGTTCCTGAATACACTGAGGGAAATGCGTTTTTAAAGTCCATTTTCCCGATCCCATATGATAGTTACCATAATTAACATAGTCGAAAGCAGTGGTCTTCAACTCGTCGTTCATCACGCAGGCGACTGGTCGCCCGCGTTATGATTTCAAGTGGCTATTGTTAGGTTTCAAGAAGCTGAAAGCCGACACTACAATGTATTCACCGAAACACCTAAGCATAGGATCTAAAAATTGCGGATGTTGTTTTATCAAAGTTTCTAAATTTCCTAATTTACATTTTACATCAATAACCAATTTGTTGTAGATGTCGACCTTAATGAATCTTGAATATATGTTGTGATGGGAAAATATTTTGATGTCGATCTACATGAAGTATAAATGGAAATATTGACCGAATACGATATAGGCTTCGGAATAGGCGACTTTGGAAAATTCTAGAAATTAGTGAATGAATTGCTGTGGAAATGTGCCTTAAGTCTCAGACTCTTTTTGATTCCACATCTCCGTGTGATGGCATTCTCTCAGATACATTTTCTTAAAAATAAACAGAAATTGTATCACTAAATAAGCAGTTAATAAGACATCATAATTGCGATTACTGAATATATTCCAGACTACTAGAAGCTCTCTGAAAATATGCAGTCCCAAGTTTCATGTTAAATGAAAACTTTCCTTTTAATATCGAGGGCGACTATGTGTTGAAGGAAAACCAATGAGCACTTACCAGAAGGAGAGCCACTGCGGTGTCGGAAAGACACATTTGTAGACGTAGATGATGAAGCTTTCGGTATAACTCTTTCGTCAGCATAAGAGAGAGATGTGTCTCTCTTGTGCTGACAAAGGGGTCATACGGAAAGCTTCACTCCTTTTATCACATGTAAGCAATTTAGAGGAATTATTGTGATACCGAAAAATTCGACCTCGAGTTTTCAACGGGGTCGTAATTTTTAGGTGTCCTAAAAAGTTGTTTTTAGGAAAGCATCTATTTTTACAGTCCAATAGCGCGCAAACGGTTAAGCGTGTTTTTTAAATGTTTATTTATTGGCAGGAATTCAGAGACAGCACAGGGCCAATCATACTGAATATCGTAACAACAATAACAAGGACGAACACGCACGACCATACCCTCGGCAGGATTCGAACCTGCGACCCTAGCATTGGGAGCCAAACGCGCTAGCCACCCTTCTACCTCTACCCCTATACTTAGAAGTCGTTACCGATATCTTGGTGGCCTGTGAATCTGAACGTAAATGGTTAATAATGGAGGGTTATTTACATGGAGAAATATACAATGTCGATTTTATCGAAAATGGATCCCAAGTTTTACCAACGTAAGCGCCTATTAGTTTCGATCGGTCCGTCAGTCCGTACGCATGTTAGTTTTCGGCTTATACCGAACGTGATGTAGACATAAATAAATAAATGGAAGTTTTTAGAGTCAATGCGAACAAAGCCTTAAATTCTGTTTCATTGCCTCTTAATTATCTTTCTCGTTTTTACTGTTTACTATTTTAAGGTTGAAAGAGAAATAAAACAGTATTAAATTTTGTGGTGTTTAGTTGGTTCTGTCAGTCCCGGCATCCCTCATTCTGTGCTAATTATTCCGCACATCTTCTTGTGAAATATGAGTACAACATACCTATATGGTTATTATAAATCACAATACAGTATTTTATGTAGATAATTTTGATTTGATTCAATTAACCATAGCGATTTAATTATTGTGAGACCGTTGCAGCTGATAAAAAAATAAATAAAGGAAATTTTTTTTACCGCTGCTTCGAGATTGATGCATGGCGGCACCCTTAAAAGTTCACACTTTTCGTCAATATCATTTTTCATCGACTTGTAGCGCACATATGGTACATAACAAAGCAAATCAATCAAAGTAATCGCATGTTGAAAAAAAGGGAGTTATTCGTATGCAAATTATCGGGAAAATGTAAGTGCCACGCATGAATGCAGGAGGATGAATAATTCCCATGAAACCCTTATATTTTTATTTTACCTTCGTTGAAAGAAATTCCTCCAAATATGGTTGCTAGTTTGCTTTGCCGTCCCATTAGATTTATTGAGGAGTAAAAGCAGTTTGTATAAAAATTTTCTTATCGATAATCAATTTTTGGCCATCTTGAATTCAAAGTTTGACATATTTAAAACGCGGGACAAGTATAATATTTTAACCAAGTAAAAGCATATAATAAATAAAAAGATAAAATTTAAACTAATTGGATAATAGAACAAGTACGTATGTTGTTCGGTCCATTAAACTAGTTTTAAAATTTCTGATTATAATTGATTTCTTGAGTCTTAAATCCAGTAAAATAAGCATAATTTGCTTGTTTTTTTTTACACATTTAGCAATACTATAATAAAATGATTTATCCATTTTGTAACATTTTAACACGCAACTATTTTGACAGTCATTTTCTTATGTTTTAAAAACTGTATCGCTGACTTTCACCTTTTGTTTTGCATAGCCTATACGGCTATAGGCTATTGGTTCGCATCGCTTTATAGTTATCAAAATAACGACTGCATACGGACCTAACAATAAGGATCCAACTGTCATTATAATTATTTTTCCCGATATTCTACTTGTTAACGGAGTATGATTTTAAAACTTACCTTCCATCGCTTAGTTACGATTAGTGGCGTGGTAAATCCTCTTGCTGCAGTCTCAAATGTCACTCGATTACTAAGAGCAGTACTTCGATTTGCTTCAGAACTCGGCCTTTATATATATATTTGCCATCGAGGCTTATCTTTGCTTTCTTCACTTGAAGACTGAAAAGATAGAAAGGGTTTGTTAATGGCTTTACTTAGTGGGATTTTTTCCTAAAAATCTATCGAAACATGACTATGTGCATCATAGAATGACTTTTGTACATTTGACTTTGACTCTTTATCTATTTTTTCGGTATTTCGAAACCGTGCACTATGCGCGTAGAGTGCCACTAATTGCTTTCGCCTGTTTTTTTGAGACGCTGATGCATGGTTACGAGGTTAGATTAGTTCAATAATCTTATTGGCCGATATAAAATAATTCTGATCGAAGAGTTCGGAGTAAAGAACTTCGTTTATTACTTTCTCCATACGCACAGTGGTTCGGATTGCACATCTAACTAGACAAAACCCTAAGGTGATTAGAATTGCATGATAATATTTATTTTATTATTCAATTCCCTTTTTAGGCGCGTTTTTCTTCCAGCACGAGCGCTTATTATCGTCGGTCTGTCCCTCTGTCTGTCCGTCCGTCTGTCCGCATGTTCGTTCTCGGCTTCTAGAGAACGGATTTTCATGGAATTTCATATTAAGGACTTACAAACAAATATAATAAGAAAATCGCAAAAATGAATCATGTACGCCAATCAGGGGTACCACTTTACTGATGACAAAAAATTAAATTTTCGCCATATCTCGTAAAATATTGCTCATATCAAAATATTTTTCAAATAAAAGTTGTAGAACTAGTAAAGAGTAGTATTTCTTTTCCTATACATTTTTATCGTAGAAGTAGCCGTTATCCATAAAATCGAACAATAATGTCTTAAATCGAGTTGAAGAGAAATTTTCTTGCATGGTTACTTCATTGTTGCTAACCTAAACAATCTAACAAACAAACGTTTAATTTACTTACGTGTGCATGCACTATTTTTAAAAAGGAAGAAAATGGATTATTTATGATGAAGAAAAGAACTTTAAAACGCAATTTCCCTTACGTACAGGTATATAATTTCAGAACAGGGCTGTTATTAGTCGTCCAAGACAAAAATACATCGTCGCTATTAGAAACGTGTTTTTATTCAATGTTATATCCTCTTGACTGTTGCGCCGCAAATTGAGAGGATATATTGACGAGCCTTCGGCTCGCTTTGTCACTTTCTCCATACGTAGTAATGGGAAAGTATTGTATTCATGAAAAAAATCGACTTCGAGATTTCAACGGAAATACATGTTTTGAGGTCCCTAGAACACATTTAGACTATTTTCGGAATGTCTGTGTGTGTGCGTGTGTATGTGATTGTGGGCGCTCTAACTCAAAAAGTACGTGCCATATCTTTACCAAACTTCATATATAACACTTTAACATGAGCACAAAGAACTGATTAGTTTTTGGACAATAACGGTTAGCCGGAAGTCTTGGTTTATTCAAAACCCGATTCGGTTTTTGCGATATTTCTACATTAAAACATCAGTATTGTATATATAATTCGATACAAAGGTTATAGAGAATGTTATTTCCTACAACTTTCATTTGAAACAATTTTCCATTCCAGTTATTGTTTAGGAATTATTTATAAATAACCGGTGTTTCGGTTTCCGTCAAATATCTTAAAAACATCGTTATTGGTAATCTTCATGAGGACCAAAGTTGTAGAGAATAATATTTCTTCCAAATTTTGTTTGAAACAAATTTTCGTAGAACCATCGATTTCGGAGATATTTTGCTTTTTCTGAATACCAGTATACAGCGCCAAAACCATGTAGCGGTGAATTCTGTAAACATATTCAAAATATACGTAATTTACGGCAATAAGGACGTGTCTTCTTTTACGATACGAAATAATAATTTTGCCTCATAATGCTATTCCTAATAATTTAAATATCTATACTCCAAATATGGAGAAAGTCATGTGTTGGTCACATCAGATTATTTTCTTGTGTTTATCTAATTGGTTTTCCTCATTTATTAATAAATAATTCGTAGATAAGAGAGTCCATGTAGAAACGCATGTAAGGAGAAAAATATTATTTCACTTACGCTTCATAAAATTGACAAATTTCACAGCAATATTTTCATGGCCACATGCATAAAACGAGAAGCAGCGTATCAAGCATTCATTTTAAACAAGAATTGACATCGAATAACAACCAGGAACATGTTTATCTCATTACTAAAATAAATATATCTAAGCCAACAATTGACTTCTAATATTTCTGTTTGTGAAGCTGTAATTGTTAAAGAAGCAGAAGGATTGAACCTTAAAGAATATTCTTGAAGAATTAAAATAAAGTTTCGTTTTCGCTGTATTGAAGGTACGTTTATTGCTCCGTTAGTTTTTTTATTAATAACAAAATAGCGCAGATACCATTCAAGCCTGTGCAGCTGACTATATTTGGCAGCTTCGCCGCCAAACCTCCGGGGTTGGACTGGGTTGGACCGCGGAGCGGCCAGGGGCGGAGCCCCTAGTCTCTCTTTAAACTTGAATAGTCCGAAACTCGAAATTGCCAATAATTAATCAGTAGAATATTTACAAAAAATAGTGACGCCGAATGAATGTTTTCATTCATCGTAATATTTTAGATATATATTTTGTTTCTGTAACTTATGATTTAAATATTTTGGGTCTAATAAATACATCAAAAGTGAATTTAGTGTTATCGTTACAAATTATCATTATCTCGTGTAAAACACGGAAATGTGGTTTTTAAATGTGGCGATAAGCAAAAAGGTAATACCCCCATCTGATCGTGGTATAATCATTTTTTGGTATTCCAGCAAATACAGTGTGTTTCCATGCTATTTATTTCCCCCCCCCCATTCAATAGAAGTTGGATACACTTGGTTTAAATAATTACACGTGGTACTGAAAAACTAAGCAAAAAAAATTTTTTCATAGGCCACATATTGATATTTGCCAAGTCTGTGAGTTCCTTAATGGAATAATTAATCATCTATAGATATCTATAAAGTATAGTGTTTGTATGTATTTCGGTATGTTTTTTAATAATGCAGCAACTGCAGCACGTATGAACAACAAGAAGGTGTCGTTTTAATCGGAATAAAGAGTTAAGTGGTGTAGTAAGGGTTTTATACTGATTAGATTAACGTTTCTAATTTTCTTTCTTTCATTTTCTCCATTTGAATAACATAGGATGAGTGCAGCTTATTTTTCGCTTGAATTTTAAAATTACTTATGTTAGGAACATGGTACGAACTTGAGTCTTGAATTGTTCTATGAAGGAAAGAACAAAGTTTTTTTTTAAAGACAGAATCCGAATCCTGATCGAATTAGCGTAAATCTGCGTTTAGAATCAGGAACAAGATAGGAAAGTGTACAACGTATCACAAATGGGCGCGTTTCGTGCAATGGAGTAGGTATTAGAAATAAATTATATACCTGTACGTGAGGGAAATAGCGTTTTAAAGTTCTATTCTTCATCATAAATGATCCATTTTCTTCCTATTTAAAAGTAGTGCATGCACACGTAAGTAAATTAAACGTTTGTTTGTGAGATTGTTTATGTTAGCATCAATGAAGAAGTAACCATGCAAAAAATTTTCTAAGTTCAACTCGATTTAAGACATTCTTGCTCGATTTTCTATATAACGGCAACTCCTACGATAAAAATGCATAGGAACGGAAATATTATTTTTTAATAGTTCTCCAACTTTTATTTGAAAAATATTTTATACTTACATATTATCTCCAGGACCCTTCGCAGGACCTGGTACTTACGTATTATACTCATGCCATACTTACGTACAACATTAACAGAAACTGATTGGCCTGTCTCGATATTTACAAACCCAATCACCGGACAACGGGGAGGGATACTTTGATTCCGGGCGAGGCGCCCGGAGACGACTACCCATTTAAACAAAGCCAGCCGAAGGTTCGTCAATATATCCTTTCAATGTTATATCCTCTCAAAAAAATAGAGAGGACATTGGCGAACCTTCGGCTCGCTTTGTATTAATGGGTAGTCGTCTCCGGGCGCTACCGCGCCCTTCGCCTCGCCCGAAACCAAAGTATCCCTCCCCGTTGTCCGGTGATTGGGTGTGTAAATGTCGAGACCGGCCAATCAGTTTCTGTTAATGTTGTTTTGAAAATAAAATATCGTAAATCCAACAATACGTTGTTAATCTGTTAATATTTTTATGGCATGGGGATAATACGTAAGTAAGATAATACCAAAGTAAGGTCCTGGAGATAATACGTAAGTACCAAATATTTTGATATAAGCAATACTTTACGAGATATGATGAAAATTTACTTTTTATCTCCAGTAAAATGGTACCCCTGATTGGAGTACGTGATTCGTTTGTGCGATTTTCTTATTATATTTGATTGTAAGTCCTTCATATCAAATTTGATGAAAATCCTTTGGGTAGAAGCCGAGAAAGAACATGCGGACGAACGAACGGACGGACGGACAGACGGACCGACCGAAGATAATAGGCGCTCACGCTGGAAGCGAAACGCGCCTTAAAATACGTGATTTTAACAGTTTTATGACAGTACCAATTATACAACTTTAGCAACTTTACGCGCGTATTTATTCCTAGCGTCTTGTTGCGCAGCATGCTTTTCTGACAAGATTGCTATTACACGCAACGACAAGACTCGCGTATAGTCGCTTCCATAAACAAGGATGACTTTTAAAAAGTTCTATGAACTCTGCCATGAATGCCTTGGTATAGCCTCGGAGGTCTGCCATGGTATCAAACGCACAACTGACTGAAGATTGTGAGCGGAGGGTCCAGACAGAGCATGCGTGACAACAACAATACGCGCGTCTTGTTGTTGGTGCTATTCCACGGAACGTCCAACCCGGCGTATACGTTCTATGCGCGTATAAAATAGAACGTTCAATATTTGTCGCGCGTCTTGCAGCTGGCTTTTTGAGCTATTACACGGAGAGTCTTGTTGCGCGTCTTGTATATACACGCTTATACGCGCGTAAAGTTGCTACGTGTAATAGCGCCTTAATATCGTTTTTCAATTTGTGTGTGAGAGTTTGCTTTGTTTTCATGGCAACCAAATATTTGTTGATGTTAACTGAAATATTACCAATAAATGGTTTTAAATTATATTTTCGTGTGGCGTCGAGTTCTCCAAAGCAAACTGTTTTTTAAACTACGTAACTTAAATAATTATATTTTCTACAAATTGTGATTTCCACATCTTTAAAGATATCGCCACGAAACTTCGCATAGGTATGTAATTTTACCCTGCGGGTAACATAGGCTATATGACGATTAAAAAATTTTGGTTGATGGAGTGCTTAATTCAATAATTATTTTCCCATACCTAAGTTTACACTTAATTTTCGATTTTTCACAGTGCAAGATTTTCTTCCTTCATTTATCTAAATAGGTAAATGAGGGCCGACTTTCCTCATTTTTGCTTTATTCGACGGTTAAAACTGTGCACTAACTTATCTTGCGATGTTTACATGTTACACCGTCGAAGTTTTGGATTAACTAAATTCAACGGGCACTTCCGCTAATAATTCATATATTTTCGTGCATTGATAGTTCATTTTTATCAATTGTAATAAAATTATTATTATTAATTGTTTTAATAATTATATCTCAGATATACAATTGCCCCTTTCTTATGAGAATGCTACTTTTCATTTAATTAGTAAAATAGTATTTTTATAGCTAGGTAATAATAATGTTTTCGGATAGCTTTATAGTTTATTATCTTATATATAAAAATGAATGTGTGTGTGTGTATCATAATTTTAAAACTCGAAAACTACAGATCGTAGAAGCAAGAGAAAGGTATCATTTTAACCGGAATAACGAGTACGGTGGTATAATAAAGTTATAATATCGATTTGATTGACCTGTCTAATTAAACAAATATTTTCTTTTTTTCATTTTCTCCATTTGAATAACATAGGGACGAATGCAGCTTATTTTTTATTTGAATTTTAAAATTACTTAGAAACATGATACGAACTTGAGACTTGAATGGTTCTACGAAGAAAAGAACAAAGTTTATTTTTATTGAAGACAGAATCCGAATCCTGATCGAATTAGCATAAAAATGTATTTAGAATCAATAAAATACGTGATTTTATCAGTTTTATTACAATACACATTATAAGCTACCATGACAAATCCCATTGTCGCCGAAAATGAGAGTTCAATGCATTTATATGGGAAAAATTTTAACGTAATATCGTGTCTATTTCTGCTTACGATTTTAATTTGTTTACATGGAAACCAAATATTTGCTGTTTTAACTGAATTATCTTCCAATCTAACATATAAAGGAGAATGTTTGTAAGTTTGTTCGCTTTGAATGCTTTTAATACGAGATAGGGAGGGAGAGAGATGGATGGTAACGGAGGGGGGAGATGGAGAGAGGGAATTAGAGGGAAGGGGGAGAGGGGGAGGGTGGGAGATGGATGGGGAGGGAGGGAGGGAGAGGGGAGGGAGGGGAAGAAGGGAAGGAGAGGTTGGAAGGGAGGGGGAGGGAGTTTATACGCTATTTTCGTAAGATTTTCTTTCTTCATTCATCTGAACAGGAAAATGTGGAGCGGTTTTCTTCATTTTTGCTTTATTCACAGGTATAACTGTGTACTATCTTATTCTTGCGATGCTTACATGTTACACGGTCGAAGTTTTAGATTCACTAAATCCGTTGAAATTCAACGGGCACTCCTACTAGTACTGGATAACTATCCATCTAATGTTTACAGGCTATTTATTCAACCTTAAGCTTAAGTTCTTTTTTATCTTCAGTTATTCTTAAAACTACACCTTCAATGGGCTATCAAGTATTTCAATATCTCCATAAACATCGGTATTTATAAAACCTTTGGTAAATAGCAAATAATACAATTAAAAAAATTATTTCAATCCTGTTGAATGAAATGCCTAAAGTTATGAAAATTTCGGTGTTCACGTTTTATCATTTCAATGAAGTGAGTCGCATACATCAAGATATATTTCTTCATTATTCCTCAGCTTTTAAAGATAATTTCTATTTGAAGTCGGATTTAAACGAGTACTATATGGAAAATTTCTTCAATACTGATACTACAATAGCCACTTAATGTTACTACGGCAGTGCTCTCCAACCGGTGTTCCGCGGCACATTAGTGCGCTACGAGGAAGGGACTAGTGTGCCGCACACTCTGAGGATGTTCAATTTTCACAAAAGCGTTTGGGAAAAACAAATTCGCATCAATTTTATCATCCCCGGAATTTATCCTGAAACTACGGGAGGAATTGATACACCTTAGTAACGATCATACAATTGGTAGGCCACCTCTATATTTATTTTGACTAAAAGCTAAAGTTGTATATCCTTCAATATCTGAATATGGCATCGCTATGACATTCAATAATGTATTTATGCGAATTTAGTTGTTCTTCAACGGCTCATATTAAAAATATTAAAAGGGCATGCTTAAAGAACCTAGATGAACAACTTCTTGAATCTCTCTCCATTCTATCAAAAAGGAAAGCCTACAATTTCCGTCTAAAAGCATAACATTTTTCCACGTTGAATTGTGTATGTACTTAATTTTATATAATAATAGCCGTCGTCTGTTGGTTGGTTGGTCACGCTATGCAAACGCTAATAACTCGAGAAATAATAATGATAGAAACTCGAAATTTAGTAGGGATGCTTGATTAACACTTTTTCGGGTGAGGACGCATATAAATCGAGAAAAAATTCCTTGTTCGTCTCCAAGAGATGCATTTCCATTTCCCATTACTTAACATGTAAAACGCGATTTTTCGACGTGCAGGTTTTTATTCATTTGGAAATTAAAATTAGAAGGAATTAACCTACGACCTTCGGATTTGAACCATTTTGAAGAAAAATTTAAAAGGTTTTTTATTCCGTTCGTCTTTTTTCGCCCACAGTTGGAAATATTCCATGTTAAACGTTTAATTTGAATATTTTGTGGAAATCTCGCCATTTTAACGTGATGTTGCTATGTCGACCATTATCATTGTTACACCTCAAATTACTATTATTGTATACATCCTTCTGGGAATAAGCGTGCCTTGAGTGCTTCAATACACTTCAACACGAGAGAGAGAGGAAGGAAGGGGAGAGATTGGCGTGTTTTGTGGAAAATAAGTATATTAACGTAAATATAAAAGATGTGAAATATCAAAAGTGTCATTTTAGAAAACTTGGAAATAAAAAGCATTCTTAAATGAAATTCTTTGTAAACCATACGTGCTTACGAATTTATATTGTTATTCCTCGAATTAATTTCGTAACAATGGCCCAAGTTTGGAAACGAATATAAATTAAAATTCAAGTAAAATTAAAAGGACATTTAAAACTGTTAACAGGGAATTTTCGGAAAAACAACAGTGGATCTTTCAATGAATTGATTTGTTCTTATAAAAGGAATTTTGGTGCTTATTTAATACAGAGTAAGTTCTAAGGCTTATAATCCATTTATATCTAATAACAGTGGCTATTATAATTTAAAGAAAGAACTTTATTTATTCACTTTACAGAATGAATTAATTTTAGGCTAGCATTGCCTATTATAAAAGGAGTTACTTAGGAATTTACACTATGTAAAGTGGAAGTTGTACTGAATTGTCTCAAGTAGTAAATTTCAAAGCAAAAATCAATTTAAAACTATTGAAAGTTGTTGTTTCGGAGACTGAGAAGTCCAGAGTGGTGAGCGGACGCTAAACGATATTAAGGTACATTTTATTCCAAAATCTATTTAAAGTATTATCAGAGGCAGTTGAAGATTGTACAAATTTTTTTGTTACCGGAATTCTGCTTATTTCATGAAATTGAAATGCTAATGCATTAATCCATTAAAATCTGTTAAGAGTGGCTATTTTAGTTGAAAGAAATATATGTACCTACATGGCACATCTATTCACTTTTCAGAATAAATGAATTCTAGATTAACATTGCATATTATAAAAGGATTTTCTTTGGACTAAGAAGTTTGTTATGTGATTATTTTAACTGAATTGAATCAAGTTCTCTTCTAAGTTTGAAATCCATTTAAAACTGGTGAAAGTGGTTGTTTTGGAAAATGAGAAAGCAAGAGTGCTGAGCAGACGATAAACTATATTGAGGTACATACATTACATTCCAAAATCTATTTAACGTATTATCAGAGGCAATTGCAGATTGAACCAATTTTTTGGAACCGGAATTCTGCATATTTCATGAAATTGAAATCCTAATGCTATAATCAATTTAAAACTAATAACAATGGCTATTTTAGTAGAAAGAAAGGTACTATATTATTCACAAGGAATTTGTGTGAGATTTTAGTGAATTAATTAAAACAGACTTATAATATAGAAATATTCGATGGTTAAAACAGTGCACAATTTTAGTCGTGCGATTTTTACATGTTGCATTGACGAAAATTTAGATTCCTTAAACCCGTTGAAATTCAACGGGAACTTATGCTAGTTTACAATAAAGTTGTACTATTAATTGAATATTACTTCACCAATCATAGCAATATGTTACGATTGTGACTTTTACTTGTTTTATGCTAGTTTTTATCTTTAAAAATGGGTATTTATGTAGTGAAATTAATTAGGGGTGATTTGGTGTGCCGCGATATTTTTAAGCATGCGTGAATGTGTGCCGCGGAGCAAAAAAGGTTGGAGAGCACTGTACTACGTAATAATGCGAAAATTCAGCGTAATATAGAGGAAATGAATATCATAATAACTATCAGTCAAGAAAATCACTTTTATTATTACTTTTCCGTGACATTAAATTTTGGAAAATCATGGAATAAAATCATCGTAAAAGTACAAATATAGATTTTTACATTCTTAAATTTGTGTGATATTTTAAACTACTACAATAGAATATCTTGTAGACGAAAGATTTTTGTTAAAATGTTTTTGGGTAAACCAAACATTCTCCGATGATTAAGTCAGATGATAAGTGCCGCAGATTAGTATAATATTCATGAATATTGAGTCAGTCAAAAGGTTAAACGCAAACTTGCAATTTCTCGTTGAAATATGTTCCCGGAGCGCAAGGCATGTACTGGATTGTTCCCCAGTTGCACTGGCAGAACGATCGCGTATCCCAGGGGTTGGCTAATAGGTAATCACCCTTCAGTTGAGGAACTGGGCATTTATCAGCGATTAAGAAGCAGCCGTCTTTGCCATGAGGGGGAACTGGTGGGATTTCGGTAGTCGCGCCGCAATTAGCATCTTTAGGCCAGTCGCACACACTGAGAAATGGATTAAAGTGTAGTCCGGCAGGGCATGGCATCCAGGTGGCTCTTCCCCAGGAGCATGCGCAGTACGAATGGCAGTCATTTGGATTCGGCAACAGCGTCGCGTTACCTACATCATTTTTCGGGCACTTCGGGCTGACCTCATCGCAGTCTCCAGTCTGTGGGGGTACTCCGGTGGGTGCAGGAGGGGGCGGTACAGAAGCCGATCCAGGTGGGCAATCAGCGTTGTTTGGCCAGTCACATACTTTGAGGTATGGATTAAAGTACAGGCCTTTAGGACACGGCATCCATTCAGGTCTTCCCCAGTCGCATACGCAGTAAGATCCGCAGTCATCTGGATTTGGCAACAGCGTGGCGTATTCTTCGTTCTTTTCAGGGCAGTCAGGTCTCACCTTTTCGCAGCTTCCAGGCTTTACTGGCGGGACTGTTGGTACATGATTGTGGGTTGGAGGTGGGGGAGGTACAGTGGCCGATCCAGGTGGACAATCAGCACGCCATTTCAAGTCACATACTTTAAGGTGTGGATTGAAGTATAGTCCGTCAGGGCACGGCATCCAAATAGGTTCTCCCCCGTCGCATACGCAGTATGATCCGCAGTCATCTGGATTTGGCAACAGCGTGGCGTTCTCCTCGTTCTTTTCAGGGCAGTCAGGTCTCACCTTTTCGCAGCTTCCAGGCTTTACTGGTGGGACTGTTGGTACATTATTGTGGGTTGGCGGTGGGGGAGGTACAGTGGCCGATCCAGGTGGACAATCAGCACGCCATTTGAAGTCACATACTTTAAGGTGTGGATTGAAGTATAGTCCGTCGGGGCATGGCATCCAAATAGGTTCTCCCCCGTCGCATACGCAGTATGATCCGCAGTCATCTGGATTTGGCAACAGCGTGGCGTTCTCCTCGTTCTTTTCAGGGCAGTCAGGTCTCACCTTTTCGCAGCTTCCAGGCTTTACTGGTGGGACTGTTGGTACATTATTGTGGGTTGGCGGTGGGGGAGGTACAGTGGCCGATCCAGGTGGACAATCAGCACGCCATTTGAAGTCACATACTTTAAGGTGTGGATTGAAGTATAGTCCGTCAGGGCACGGCATCCAAATAGGTTCTCCCCCGTCGCATACGCAGTATGATCCGCAGTCATCTGGATTTGGCAACAGCGTGGCGTTCTCCTCGTTCTTTTCAGGGCAGTCAGGTCTCACCTTTTCGCAGCTTCCAGGCTTTACTGGTGGGACTGTTGGTACATTATTGTGGGTTGGCGGTGGGGGAGGTACAGTGGCCGATCCAGGTGGACAATCAGCACGCCATTTGAAGTCACATACTTTAAGGTGTGGATTGAAGTATAGTCCGTCGGGGCACGGCATCCAAATAGGTTCTCCCCCGTCGCATACGCAGTATGATCCGCAGTCATCTGGATTTGGCAACAGCGTGGCGTTCTCCTCGTTCTTTTCAGGGCAGTCAGGTCTCACCTTTTCGCAGCTTCCAGGCTTTACTGGTGGGGCTGTTGGTACATTATTGTGGGTTGGCGGTGGGGGAGGTACAGTGGCCGATCCAGGTGGACAATCAGCACGCCATTTGAAGTCACATACTTTAAGGTGTGGATTGAAGTATAGTCCGTCGGGGCACGGCATCCAAATAGGTTCTCCCCCGTCGCATACGCAGTATGATCCGCAGTCATCTGGATTTGGCAACAGCGTGGCGTTTTCTCCATTCTTTTCAGGGCAGTCAGGTCTCACCTTTTCGCAGCTTCCAGGCTTAACGGTTGGAGCTTGTGTGGTTGTAGTTGTTGTAGTAGTAGTGGTAGGAGGAGGTTTAGTTGTTTTAAAACAGTCGACGTTCTTAGGCCAGTCGCAGACTTGGTTAGTTGGATTAAAGTAGAGTCCAGGAGGGCATGGCATCCAGTGAATATTTCCCCAGTCGCACTGACAGAATGAATTACAGTCGTCGGGATTCGGTAGTAGGACTGCGTGTCCATTTTCAAAGGCAGGACAGCGGTATTGTTGCTTTTCGCATCCATTGTTTCCTGGAGGCGGAGGATCAGGCTTCAGAGTGCAGTGAGCTTTAGACGGCCAGTCGCATTGTTTGTTTATTGGATCAAACTCTTGTCCATCCGGGCAGTTCATTAAGGCGGATCCTCCACAGGAACAAACGCAGAATGATCCACAGTCTTCCGGATTTGGTTTTAAGACTGGATTCATAGAAATATTGTCGCACACGTCGCTTCTTTGGCAGCCATTTTCCGTTGCTCCAAGTGCTGTGCTTGTCAGTACTATTGCCAGAACAAAGACGGTTATCGGCGTTGCCATTCCTATGGAAAAAAGGCGTATATATTAAAAATAATTCTTCTCAAACATTAGAAACTTCTTGCGGTTATATTCGACTGACGCATTTTGATTACTTACGGTCAATCACTTTTTAAAAAAATTATTCTATCTGCTTTTCGTTGCATGTTATTATTTATAATACAAATATTTTACGTAAAAGTTTGAAGACATGCATACTCAATTTTTTACGATATAATTTAACATAATTTAAATCTAATTCCAGATCTCTACTTTTATTACTTTATATAATATATAAATTTTTTAAGTTATTACATTTGGTAAACTGTCTAAATTTACAGAATAAAAGAATTTTTATTGAAAGGTAATACAACTTCGGAATATATTATTATATTGTAAAATATATTAAAGGATATAGTTCAGAGCCTTATATTATAGTGAAGGACGAACGACGGTAAAAGAATAGTATCCTGCTCAGTTGAGTTATCGCCTTCTGCTAAGTTATATATTAAGTTTCTTTATTTCACCTTAACGTAGAAGAGTAAAAATTATTTTACCAAAGTAATATACGAAGTATATAGGATAATTGCGCCTTTCATAACATTTAATGAGAAATAACCGTAGTATCGGCGAGATTTTTTCACTGCTATACTTTTACTTGAATTGGACGGAAAGGTATGCTTTTTATAACAAGTAAGGAAAGTGTACAACGTATCACAATTGGGCGCGTTTCGTGCAATGGAGTATTATAAAGCAATTATATACCTGTACGTAAGGGAAATAGCGTTTTAAAGTTCTTTCCTTCATCATAAATAATCCATTTTTTTCCTATTTAATAATATTACATGCACACGTAAGGAAATTAAACGTTTGTTTGGGAGATTGTTTATGATAGCAACAATGAAGTAACCATGCAAGACATTTTCTAAGTTCAACTCGATATAAGACTTTCTTGTTTCATTTTCTCGATAACGGCTACTCCTACGATAAAAATGTATAGGAAAGAAAATACTCTACTTATCCAGTTCTACAACATTTATTTGAAAAATATTTTGATATGAGCAATACTTAACGAGATATGACGAAAATTTAATTTTTTGTCCCCAGTAAAGTGGTACCCTGATTGACGTACGTGATTAATTTTTGCGATTTTCTTATTATATTTGATTGAAAGTCCTTAATATCAAATTTGATGAAAATCCGTTAGGTAGAAGCCGAGAACGAACATGCGGACGGACGGACGGACAGACGGACGGACAGACGGACCGACGATAATAGGCGCTCACGCTGTAAGCGAAACGCGCCTAAAATGCAGATGAAAATGAGAAATTTTTATCATAAAAATCTAAAGCTGTTTTTAAAATAAGGAATTACCGCTCAACGCGCTCTTTCGTGCCAAATTTGGAATTTTTCATCTTGAAATAATTTTAACATAATAGTATACTAAAATCTCTGAAGTTACTAGGTTTAATACGATAGGATAAATTTCTACACGGACCTTGCTTAAACATGAATGGTAAAAGTTTTTTGGTCATCTCTTTCTCTGTTGTTAATCACATTGAGTTTAAAACTTCATTTCTTTACCTCGAGCTTTAGTTTATAATTTTATCGGATGCTAGGATACGAGCTCATTCACAAAATACGATATAATAAAATAAGAATATCGGAAAGATCAATTTTTGAAAAAAATCCATTGTGTGAAAAACAATGCGTAATCTTACCTTCCGCAGTTGGAAGGACTAATCAATCGTAGTCCTAAAGTATCTCGATGAGATGTTGAGTTGTAATACTTCCAAACAGATATACCTCACTGTTCCCAATTGACCACAAAGCGGCTTTTATATATTCCCCTGTCAGCCTTATCTCCTAATTCATACCTCGTCATTTCGTTCCACTTAAGCAGGCTGTGATTTATCAAGAGGGAGCGGCTTCTCCCTTGAAATGTTTTTTTTTCTGCTCAGCGCTTGCGAACCTGTTCCTTGAAAGATAATTTCAGGCATCCTCATTGGTCACCTCTTTAAGATTTTCATCAAAGATTCTCGACATTGACCGACTATACGAACTTGTGATTTTTCACTTCCAGTAGTTCAAACTGATCTATTGTTCATGGAACGTAATGAAGATTAGCCATTGTCGAAGTAAAGGGTATGAAAGGTTGTTGGTGTCGTTAAGTGTTTATTGTGTACATGTTGGGTCGCAATACTTTCTATCGTCTTTTCCGCACGTGTATTTATTCGTTCTGTGAGAAACTCTGAAGAAAATAGTCAACCACGACGGATGGATATGCGGTGATTTTTATCGCAAACCAAATTTTTCTGTGTCGTGATGAACGCCTTCGGACTGAGGCAGCACCCATTTTTTGGACAGTAATGGCAAATTTCTTCTTGACATGGCGTGCTGTCATTACCTTATTTGCTTTGTCTTATCACAATTAGATGCGTTTCTTCTCGTTCACATTTTACTAATTACTAGCTGAACCCGCGCAATGTTTGCGCGGTATATTTTCAATTAATTTATAAAAAATTAAGAAGTATGTAAAATAAGTTGCTCTCAATAATTCACATTTAACTCTAATGATGCATTTCTCCGGTATAGGATTTTAATGTAAAGTCCGCGGTTCCGAATCTCGCTGAGGGCACGGCTGTGTGTGCGTATTGACAATTTATTATGCGAAGTCAGTCAGAAATCTGCATTTTAAAAGTCCTTACATAAGAAAATATTGCCGCTAAGAAACATGATTAGTCTGCTACGATAGTTCAGTGGTAGAATATATGCCCGGGTTCGTATTCCCGGTCATAGCAGATTTTTTCTCCTGTTTCTTCATTTCCCTACACAGTAATTAATCGCGAAATTTTATGTTTTTAATTTTCCTTGTTTCTTTTTATTCAAATACATATGTCTTTTCTTTTTTATATAACAATCAATGCAACCGTTTATGTAGATGATAAATGAAGAGAAGATAACCATGTAATGTGTTAAAAAATAACGTATATCCCTATTCTCATTTAATTTAAAATTTATGCGTGAGCCTATTTGCGTTAATAAGCATTATAGATGTATAATATAATGGTTCAACTTACAAAGAGATAAGATTCCAGCATTCAAACGATGAACGGAAGATTCAACTGCTTTCATTGCATCGTTAGAAACGCTTCCCATACGCAGTCAACAGAATAATTGTTCGTAAATATTTATGTAGCTATGTATCATTAATTTCGATGCTTAAACAGAAGTGCGAAGCGAATAACCCTTTTATTTAATCTATTTGAAGGTTTAATTGACATTAATTGAATCTGAGGCAAGAATGAAGGTCGCCTTGACAACGCCCGGAAAGAGTACGAAATATCCGTAAAATTTCGAAAACAATTGGGTATTTCTGAATGATTCGACCGTGTAACATGTAAACGTCGCAAGAATAAGATAGTGTAGACTTTTAGGCGTCGAATAAAGTGAAAACGAAGAAAAGCGGTCCATATTTACGTGTTTTAATGAATGAAGGAATAAAACCTTGCACTCTGAAAAATCGAAAATCCCGTGTAAACTTATGGGAACATATAATTGTCTCCTGGATTCGAACCCGGGACTTTATGAAAATGAGAATAGTTTTTTAGGGACCTCCTAGCTTGTAAAAAAAACGCAGTTTACCACATATCTCTACGACCAACGGTTTTTGAGATAGAGCGGGGACGGACGGACGGACGGACACTTCCAAAATTATATATTGCATTATCATAATTTAGGGATCTATTTTAAAAATTGTCCTCGCAAATTATAGATTCAAATCAACCGATTCATGCATCCGCATATAAATAAAAGTTTTTCAATTGGATTTATGGAGGTATCTTAGGAGGATTTATGTGGCGAAATTAGTGCAGATTTCGTCCACAGTAACAAAAAAAAGTCCAAAATCGTAACAAAAAGTAATGTACGTAATCAGTGGCGTATTTTGCTGATAGTCTTCAAAGTCGGTCCTTCTAAAACGAGGGCCTCCTGGCTTCTACCCAGCTACGCTACTGCGGCTGATATTGCATTCTGGTAATGAGGAAATAGTTCATATAAGCCATTTGAAGGCATCTGGCAAATGAAATAAGATATTTAGAAAGTTCTTTCATACTCTTCTATAAGAATGAACTCAACTTAGTACGGTAATAAGGGAGCCAGGTCGTTTCTATGTGTGTGTACCATGCTTATCATTTATTTATTTGGCAAAATCGTATTAGTTCTTGGTATGGATTGGCTGGTCAATATATATTATTATGTACGTGAGTTGGAGAATGTAGAATTAGACTGGCTTGGTAGCTTTGTTGGATTAAGCACCTACCCTGGAAGTGGGAGACATGGGTCCGATTTCCCCGATCAAATTCACTTAAATATTACTTTCCATCTTGTTACGTGAGTTCGTTGCCAAAGGTGTCGTTATCATCGAATAATTATGTACACCGGTTATTATTTTACAGCTCGATTCAGGATTTAACCCTATAGGTACATTGAAAAAGATATTTCTTCAGTAGCAATAAAAGTGTTGGGAAAACCAGATACGCAGTTCGATTTAAAGTAGCCATTATCGGTGGTGATTCACCGATAAAAAGGTTTTAAAAAAGAACATATGGCGGTATTTTTATTGTTTTTATAGGTATACGGACATGGGCGGGGATTTTTGTGGGTAAGTGTTCGTCAAGGGTATTTGAAACCTTGGGTTCGGAACGTCTATTTCAGGGGGGATATACAAGGTTATTTCCTGATGGTTTTTATAGGTAATCGGTACCATGTGTCATACCGATCGTGGGATTGAACTGAGATCGCTTTTAGAGAATTTTTAGACTTTCAAGTGTAGTATTTTTCAAACTTTTCAACTCGGGAATGCAATATAAAGAAAACAAGTGTTATTATTTGATTTTTTGTTAACTTGCAATTAAAAGCAATATATACCAGAATCATTGATATTTATCTAATATGGGCATTCTTTTTCAATACAGTTCAGCTGGTTGTGCGTGCTCACATTTTCCTTTTGAGTCTTACGACCCAATGCTTTGGATAACTCCGTTTTAGTACATTTAATTTTCGTTTTTTGGATGTTCTTTGTTCCAAGTTGTCAATAGTGGGCGAACGGGACATTTCTTGGTCATTTTTTCCAATGCTTGATATTAAAATTTTTGTTTATCGGTAATTATTCCTTCAATAAGGGTCACCTTCTTCGTTGGTGCCTCTCCAACTCGGATTTTTCGTCTTAGACACGGAAAATAAGTATAAGGCATTTCTAAAAAAGAATAAAACCGCCAACGAGACGTATCTAATCAGAGTGTTTTGAGAAATTGAAATCAGTTGTGTAATAGAAAAGTGACAATCGTGTTTCGTGCAACACATCTTATTTTTTTTACAGAAAATGGGGAGATCTAATACGTAGAAAAAAGTATAAAACGCCACATAAAATGGTCTTCAAATTTATAAATTTATTTATACTTTTTTAATACCGTTTAGTTTTTTTTACTCCTTTACGCTGTAAAACACTTTTAAATCGATTTCGCATTGATATTACCTGGATGAATTTTACTTAATGATTGAAGCCTTATTTTCGCCAATTCATCACGTGATTGAATTCGTCTGCCTCGACTACAACTTTTCTCGATAGCATTCAATAGGATTAAGGTCATTTCATCACAGTAATAACGTGCTTCTCAGGTGAAGTGTGGATGGGTGGAATGTAAAATTCCTTCCATAATTCAAGTTAGCATATTGTTCGAGTTACTCTGAGAGTAGATGTACGCCGAACTGTTTTGTTTTCCCTCAAGGATAGCCAGAATTGAATTTTAACGAATTAAAAAAGCACACCACACCATGATCAAACGTCCAGCAAATTGCCTACGAGAAGAAGATTTACACTCATTGCTTCAGATCGTGCCAATACGGACACTCCCGGCGGTCAAGGTCGTCAAGATTGAACATTTTTATCGGAAAATATTCCGTTAAATTTCATTTTTCGCCATTACAAGCAATTTTCTCACGTGCGCCGGAAACACGACAGCTTTTCGCAGTCGGTATCTAAAAAATAGGATGACTTTCTAGTAATTGCCGCACACGGCGAATGCTAACAAGTATCTTGATATTTGCTCACCCTATGCTTATTTCCCCCACTCCAATATTTTCTTCCAAATTTTCTTTGGAAAAAATTATATTGATTAAATCAATATAATCAATGGATGTGTTTTTATCATATGACATAATATACTCGATTTAGAGTATCTGGTTAGAAACGTCTAATTGTCGATTTTATTCTTTTTGAAGGGTTTCTTATACTCATTTCTCTCACTGTATTAAATTAAGCAAATAATATCATATACGATCGTATTTTTTGGTTATTTCACATATGCATCTTTAAGAGGGCAAATCTCGACAGTTCAGAATGAGGGTAAAATGTACAGCGGTGAAATGCACTGAATATAGTTTACGTTAGTAGCCCTCATTGTAAGTTGAGAAACTCTCTTCGTGGTAATTATTTATGGGTTAACTTTAGGAAGACTATTCAATTTGAAATAACAGAGCGCTCTGCGGACATTATTATTAAGACATTTTCATAATTTACTTTGGTATCCCATAGGGATCGATGGAAAAGACTACATGTTTCTTACGCTAAAAATCATTTCGATTTTTCTTTGTGGAGACATTTGTTGGAATAGCTGTTTCTACATTAAAATTCGTGTACGTTGGAATGTTTTTGAACTGTGGGACATTATCGATTGGAGGAAAATTTCAATGGGGATGAGTTTTAAATTTTGATAGGAAAGAAATAAGAGTTGAAAGAACGAAAAACAATGATTTTCCAACGGCTTGTATAAAATTATAAATTATGATAAAAGATTAATTGCTTCGGGTGTTTCAAAGAATGATTCCATACAAATAAGATAGTATTTTACTTTAACAAAAGGTGCAACGCGAGAGGAAGGAGTTTAACACAGTTCCTTTGATAAGAATGAGATTCTCAGTAAGTTTCACTGTAAATTACAAAACCCACGACCCACGTTTGATGTTTCCGAAATCTCCGCTTATTCAGTATCCTTTAAGTGTTTTCGTGAGATAAAAACTTATCTGGTCGTCAAAGGACAATTAATGGTGTGCGAAGTAATGATAAACAGATTGATTATCGTGTGTCAAATATACGAATGTAAAGAGAGTAATTATTGTTCGCGGAAAACGTCTTTCACCCTTCATTACTCGTCTGGATGATAAAAAAATAATTATTAATCCAATTTTTTGGAAAAAGGATAATGATCTCTCCTTAATTTTCTTCTAAAAATTCATTTTGTAAAACGTTTTGAAGTGCTTTCTCGTGTCGTTTGTAAAATTTGATACGAGTAAGCATCAAGAGTGTGTCTGGAGATAAGATATTCGAACATCGACGAAGATTCCATCTTTGAAAGGAATTTGAGGCACTGGCGTTGCCAAGAAATATTGCTAAAATCTCACTTTTTGGCCCATTAAAGAGCCATTTGCGTAATTAATGGCGAAGAAATGTTCACGGGGGAAAGGTTTGTTTCTCTGCGTTGCATTTAACAAGACGAGTGACATTCCTTGGGAATTTATCGTCAAAAACTCAATATTTTATACATGGAGCTTCATGTGGCTTCATGGATTCATTGGCCAAAATGTATCGCGGCACCTATCATTCATGGTTGAAATTAAATCAGCAAATACACGAAATTGAATAAAAGTAACGATCAAGTTCAAGAGTCAATATACATGCATGCGGCCAGTGAGAGAGAGCGGCCCGCGAAGCTACAGAGAAATATCGATCCGAAACATTATACACAGTTTTATAATTGTTAATTGAATTTAAAAATTATAACTTTGAAATTGTCAAATTGTTTATACGTGATTTCCACTTATGGTATTACAGAATCTCTATATCTAGATAACTACGCAAATACCAATGTATTCACAGCTATCAATGCGGCCTGAAGCGTAGAAAAATTTTCCCACCCCTGATATAGTTTACTTTTCTTTACGTCGTTTGACACACTACCAATGAGACGTCACATTTTCTCTTCAAATCAAGAATAACCGCTTAAGTATAAAAAAACGAAAGAATATATACTTATCTTAGGTATCTACTAAACGCATTTTTTCTGTAATGAAGCCGACATCAGTGGCCAAAAGTAAATTCCTTTTTAGAATGTTCTTACGAGTACATTCTTATTAGGCACGTTTCCCTTCCAGCGTGAGCGCCTATTGTAGCCGGTCTGTCCGTCCGTCAGTCCTCATATTCGGCTTCTACCGAACGGATTTTCATGAAATTTGTTATTAAGGACTTACAAAGTTAATAAGAAAATCGCAAAAATGAATCACGTAAGCCAATCAGGGGTACCACTTTACTGGTGACAAAAAACGAACTTTCCGTCATATCTACTAAAATATTGCTCATCAAAATATTTTTCAAATGAAATTTGTAGAACTGATGAACAAGAGTTCGTTTTCTGTATATTTTTATCGTAGGAGTAGTCGTTATCAAGAAAATCAAACAAGAATGTCTTAATTCGAGTTGAACAGAAATTTTCTACCTAACGGATTTTCATAAAATTTGATATTAATGACTTACTATCAAAGATAATAAGAAAATCATTTAGAAGAATCACGTACGCCATTCAGGGGTACCACTTTGCTGGCGATAGAAAATGAACTTTCCGTCATATCTCGTAAAGTATCGGTTTGTATATCAGAATATTTTTCAAATAAACGTTGTAGAACTGGCAAAGAAGAGTATTTCCTTTCCTATACATTTTTTCGTAGGAGTAGCAGTTATCGAGAAAATCAAACAAGAATATCTTAATTCGAGTTGAACTTAGAAATTTTCTTGCATGGTTACTTCTTCGTTGTTGCTATCATAAACAATCTCACAGCAAACGTTTAATTTCCTTACGTGTGCACGCAATATTTTTAAATAGGAAGAAAATGTATTATTTATGATGAAGGAAATAACTTTAAAACGCTATATCCCTTACGTATAGGTATGCCATTTCTTTCTAATGCTCCATAACACGAAACACGCCCATTTGTGATATGCTGTACACTTTCCTAACTTGTTTAGAACCTACTTTGGGTGAATCGTATCGAAAACGGCTCCCTTTTAGTATAAATGCGCACCTGAATTTTCATAATCTACTTAAGGCTATTGGCGATACCTAAGATAAGCGCTTATATATTTGAAAAAGTTTAGATACCGAAGTGTTTATTTTTTTATTTTTTATCAGTCAAAAGATGAATTCGACAACTCTTTTGTGATTTCTATTATCATTATACTGACTATTCTTCAGCGGTATATTTGCATTTAACAGATATTTATTATTCAGTCCATTCATATTTAAGGCCAATAAAATATATCTCAGAATAAATCTTGCGAAGAAACAGACTTTTTTCTGTTCGAGTGTCAATAATGGATTGCTCAATTTTTTCATTCGTTATCATGCATTATGGATAAAGGAAAGATATTATAAGTAAATGCTCATGCTGAAGTTTTTCGCGTCATAGGTATTGGTCGTTGAACAGAATTGCGCTGCGTAGTATTTTTCGGCTTTTGCGTTTAGCCCTAGTTTAATCAAGAATGCTATGAAGGATGTAACGACTGAATGAAAGTTTCTTCCCCTAAATTACTAGGAAATCAAATTAAACATCCGAAATCTATGCCAGAGTTTTCTAAACTGGATGCCGCAGTTGATTTTTTGGGGTGCCGCGAAGAACTTTTTTAAGTAAATACATCAACGATTGGGAAATACTGGTAGATCATCAGGGAAGTAACTTTTGCTCTACCAAATTCGACTCAAGTGTGTGTTTATATATATAAACTTTTTAAAGAAATACTGCGTAATTAATTCCCACTGTGACACAAAGCCGACATCGACAAGCCGATAAGTTCGCGATTAGCGCTGAAATCGAGGAAACTCACTCTGAAGTGAGCAAGCGGAATTTCTTTCACCGATAAGAATTCCGCCATTCCGTCGCATGTTGTTCATTTTCCCTCGTTTCACTAAGTTAGTAAACCAGTAACTTTCGTTATTTCGCTATTTATTTATTGTGAACAAACCTAGCAGTTCGCGACACAGGCGCTCGAAGGTTCGCGAATTCTAATTTGAAAATGTTTACTCACTGATCGCAGAATCGTGTAAAGTTGTTCCATTAATTTCGAAGGCATCATTTTCATGAGTTACATTATTACGAACAATATTGTTTCATTCAAGTGAGAGACCATTATTTAACTGAACTTAAGGTAATTGATCATGAAAACATCACAAGGAAGCAGCACGAGGCGATTTCGTTAACTAAAGAGATTAAAATCATAAACAAAATTGAAAGTGGAGTTAGTGTCGTTATCAAGCAGCATGGCATTAGTGAGTCGGTCGTAAGGTAAATTAAAAATGAAAAAGTCTTTAATAGTTGAAAAGGAAAAACTTCTCATCATTCTACGATAATCTTATTTACTTATTCATTTTAAGCAAATTTTATAATTTTATTATTTAAAATATCATGATTGCATCTTATTAATTTTTCTTTTGCGGTTGAATAAAGTCAAAATTCTTAAATGTGCTAACATATGTGTTGTTTATTCGTCTATAAATGATAGAAATTAAAATTTAGTGGACGAACACAAACATGGTAATCTGCCAAACATTTAATCGGATTATAAACAATATTTTGGACTTATTCGTAAAGAATTTTAATTCTCACATCAATTAAACAAAACTTTGGTTTTCGCTGCACACCTGGCCGAGTGCGATATTCGCATCTCCATTCTAACCCTTGTTAAAATTCAACTTTTAGTATTGGAATGTAATTCTTATTGGAAATTTTCAAATATTAATTACTGATGAATTGCGACATTTTTTTAATTGTTGAGATAAAACTCCGCCCTACCATGCCGACTTTGATCTTTGACATACATACAGTTGGAAACTAATGAATCTCAAGCGTGACAGAAAGATATAAAGAAGGATAGACATATTTTATTGTATTAGGTATATAGTGATAATAAATTACCTGCGTTATGATTAAATCTTTATTTTTCATGGAAGGTGATCTTAAAAGAAAAATAAAGGCTTCGTTCTGCTAACCCTGGTTCATAACCCTCGGTTTCTTATTTCATCATGGCGCCATCATATAGACGAAAAGGAAGAATACAAAATACAAAACATTTTTAAAAGAAAGCTTTGTAACTCGCGATGCACACTGCCCAGGTTCGAGTAAGCTGATAAGGGCTTAAACCTTGACGGACCCTCCTAGATTTTTCGGTAAGGTCTCGTAAACTTAAAAAAGAACAATGTTTACAAGAGCGTATAGCCTTGCGGCAAATTATAATTAATTCACCCCCCAAGTTCTTAGGTTTGATTCCCGGATCTTTACCAGAAGTTTAGTGTTTGGATTTTATTGATAGTCTTGATCAAGAAAGTAAGAAATAAGTCTTTTCAAATGATGTATTTTCTTTCTAAACAAGTATTTTCAAATAGTTTAACACAATCAGTTATAAATATTTAAATAATTTTTCTTCAGTTTCACTATCTTATATAATAAAATTGAATGTCTGTCCATCTGTTCCTTATACATTATACATTCCCACGCCCTTTGAGCTATCGGGACCAAACTTTGCAAATTGACGTCATATGACTCTACGAGTAACATAGGGTACGCGAGATTTCCAAAATCGACCCGGGTTCCAATACAGGAGACAATTTTATTTTCCCATAAGTTTACGCGGGATTTTCGATTTTTCAGAGTGCAAGGTTTTTTTCCTTCATTCATTAAAACACGTAAATATGGACCGATTTTCTTCAATATTGCTTTATTCTACGGATAAAACTCTATACCATCTCATTCTTGCGATGTTTACATGTTACACGGTCGAATCATTCAGAAATACGCAATTGTTTTCGAAATTTTACGGATATTTCGTACTCTTTCCGGACGTTGTCAAGGCGACTGTCATTCTTGCCTCCGATTCAATTAATGTGAATTAAACCTTCAAATAGATGAAATAAAAGCGTTATTCGCTTCGCACTTTTGTTTAAGCATCGAAATTAATGATGCATAGCTACATAAATATTTACGGATAATTATTCAGTTAAATGCGTATGGGAAGCGTTTCTAACGATTCAATCAAAGCAGTTGAATCTTCCGTTCATCGTTTGAATGCTGGAATCTTATCTCTTTGTAAGTAGAACCATTAAATTATACATCCATAATGTTTATTAACGCAAATATGCTCAAGCATAAAGTTTTAATTAAATGAGAATAGGGGCACACGTTATTATTTTAAACACATTACATGGTTATCTTCTTTTCATTGTTATTCTACATAAACGGTTGCACTGATTGTTATATAAAAAAGAAAGGACATATATTTGAATAAAAAGAAAAACATAAAAGTTCGCCTAATTCATAGGTATCAGAGATATCTCAGAATTAGTTTTTACTTTCTCTAATATACGTAGTATAGAGAAATTATTGTTTTCATGAAAAAAATTCGAAATCGAGATTTCAACGGAAATACACGTTTTGAGGTGCGCAGAGGGAGAAATGAATGTATTACCATATAATACATAATTTTATTCGCCAAAGACGTCTGGCATAATCCGGGCATCGCCGGGTACTTTCAGCTAGTTCTTTATATAGTTCATCTATTTGATTCTAAGAAGTGTTCTTATTTACAATTTTAAATTTCGAAATATTAGTGGTTGTTTAAAATCACAAATTTAAGAAATTTTCTTAGACCATTTTAAGTTATTTTTTAAAAGCTCAATCTTAAGTTTAAATATCTTTGTGAAAGAAAGGAGCTTTTCTAATTTAAAACTTATTAAAACATCTTCGTTCGTCCATGTCTCAGCAAAAGTTAGAGGGCTTAGCAACATTGTCTATTGAGCATGATTTAGCAGATAATTTAAATTTAGGTGAAGTAGTTCAAGAATTGGCGATAATGAAGGCAAGAAAAACAATTCTAATTTGAATTTTATTATTGTTATTTTTTAAATATTCATGTCTGTATTAATAATAATTTGTACATATATACTTATACGTACATCTGTGTTCCTTTTTTTTAAAAAGTAATTTGTACTTCTCTTTAACCTTCTTTTATTTCATGTTCATTTCACGAGCATTGGTGTTGCATGAAACTTTGCGAGCAAGGAATAAATACATACCTTTATATTCAAAATTATTTCAATTCATCTTCAATAACGTGCACTACACCAATTCTAAAAGTATAAGCTGTTTAAACTAGTGGTCTGAGGAAGATTTGAAGTATAGCAGTATGTGTAATTCTTGTGGAAGAAGTTGACGTACCAACGAACTTACAAGTCTTTAAGTTATGATTTGCATAATCTCTTACCAAAAAATTCTTCTAATGGCCATTTTTACCGCTATTACTTACACTAAAAATTTTTTAATGTTGAAAATACATCGTTTTTAGTAATGATGGTAAATGTTAGTTTTTAATAAAAACGATTTTTATTAATATTATATAACACACCGGTGCCACTGGACTGGGCTTACGGTGCTATATGTAATTACTAATAAAATAAATTTTCATCTATTAGAGTTTTAGTATAATTTACATTTGAGAAGGGGTGCCGAAATAAAAGTTTTCCTAAGGCGCCAGAATGTCTTGCGCCGGCCCTGTCCCCAGACATATATACTACGATATTCGACATCCGATGCACTCCGAGTCTACTTTCTTATGCCTATTTTCGGCCGACATTCTTTTGGACCATACGACTTGTCCGCATTTTAGGTACAGTGGGTTCCGCTTATCAGAATCAGTGGTTAATTGAATCAGCCGCTGTATTGAATCAGAACCGTGAAACCAAAACCATTTTGTACCTAACGTTTTAAAAAACCTCCCCTTATTGGAATCTCTTATTTCGGTTATTTGAATCGCGTGGCAATGAATGAATGCAGGGTTGTATACCTAAAGTTGCTAAATGCTACAGAAAATCGGATTTTCATCACATCGAGCAGAAATGAAAACCGAAGAGGAGGAAGTTGAGGAAGAGTTCAGTAGATTGAATTCGATAGATGACGACGTTGTAACTCCTATTGACAGAAGATGACATTGTAGTTGATACTCGAAATTACAATTCAAGTGTTGATGAAGAAGTAGAGGAAGATTACCATGAGGTATACTGTTTACTGCTTGAGAATTCAGACGTGTTTTAGCTGTCCTTATAAAAAAAAACCTAAAATTGAGAGGAGGACGGGCGGAAAAGTTCGGCCGCTTACAATTAGTATACGTACACCGATGGAAGATGACTCGACTCCTCGTCTTAAGGAGGTCACAGTTCAAACGAATTTAGATAACTACATATTTTTAAAATAACACGAAAAGTGAAATTCTTGTTTAATATTTTATTTGTTATAAACTTTCTTATATTATGTCTCTCAAATATTAGCATAACCATGAAATTTTTATATACGAAAGAGATATAAACTTTATTCTAACATTTTCTTATTTGCTATAACTAAAATACGCAGACTCCGGATTATTGAATCAGCCGTTTAATTGAATCAAATAACGGATTCCCGACTTGATTCTAATAAGCGGAACCCACTGTATCAATTTAGTGATTGTCTTAAGCCTTAAAAATGTTGATTATACAACGTATAACACTCATTGGTTCTTTAAATATTAATTTATAGCCTAAATAAGGCTTGGTACATATTTTTTCCAAGGTCCTGGAACATATCTCAATTTATAACATGTAAGTATATGGGAAATTGATATTCGACTTACAATGCTATTTTTAGGAACGCTTTAGAGTCCTAAGTCTGGGAGAGCCTGCATTGATACCGAGTGCAGTGACCGAATATGAGAAACAAGAAGAATTTTCGCATCTAGATTCAGAAATTTTGACTTAATTTGGTGTGAAATATGTCTGATATAAAAAGTTTGAAAATAAACAAATGATATACAAAAATGACTTAATAACACCCAAATCATTATGAAAATTTAAAAAACTGGATTTTTAACATTCGTCAAACAACCCATTGGTGTATGTCTCGAGTAAATGTATATCTTGTACCTGTTAGCCTTGTCGTGCAGAAGTTTGTTGTTATCGATAGAGTGGCTTTTTACTCAATGCTAAGGTTTTTACACTGCATGATATGGCTTCTTATCTTTTCATATACCCCAGAGATTTTAATTCCTGACCTTGATCGTATTTTTGCGTCGTAAAAAATTGTACGCGGAGACGTTAAAAGCTCTAGAACGGAGCAGATAGGTTTAAGTTGCGGAAGGTAAACATGTATTGAAGTTCTACAGAAACGAAACCTAGAGTAAGATAGCGAAAAGACCTTGGCACGTAGGCGATAGGCGTTGATGTGTTCTGAATAGGTATATAAAAGAAAACTGGGTAAAACTTTGATACTGAGCTCTTCATACCACTTCGTCGTCAGTGAGAGATAGCATGTTCAGATTTTAAAAAATCCCAAAATATGGGAATATTGTAAATCAGTGAGAACGGAACGAATTATAATAGTGATGATGAATAGAGAAGCCTACTAATAACCACAAAAATATTTTTAAAAGAAAAATACATACACGTTCAGGGGAATTTACTCCACGCCAGGGAACAAACACCCACGCAATCTCACACACTCCGGGTTTAGGGATAATTACTCCAACGCCAGAGACCCTTTTCCTTGAGCACACACACACAAATACACACCAGCCAAAAAAACCACACAGGACTTTTTTTAAAAATTGCCTAAATATGTATTTCGGAATCAACCATTCCATCGGCAGTAGACCGATGTGCGTATTTTCCCTTTTAAAAATATTTTAACGGTCATTAGAGGTTTTCTCCATCCATCATCATTGTTTAACCATAATTCAAATTTTTTCTTTAAATTATAATAGATTTTTACAAATGCATTTTAATCATAACTTATTCATTCGTTGAATTAGACGTCATTGGAGGTAGAGCTCTTAGGGGTGTGAGGGCAGATTAGCAGGCGTGATGATGTGGAAGAAGGTGCACAACTTTAAACATTTAAATCAGAAAGTTGTGCTGCAAAAGAATGAAAAACGCTTATAAGGACGTCTGATGCGAACGCCGTTTCATTTTTTCATATATTTCTTTATATTTTGAGTCCTCTCTAGGTGGTAAATCAAATTTTTGGCGTAAAAATTCTTTTTCGTAAGGCCGAAAGTTCGTAAACAGAATGTTCGTAAATCGAGAATTTACTGTACTTAAACATTAAGCGTAAAAATTATGAGTAAAAGCTATAAACTCTTTGTACAGTAATATGCCCTAACCCTAAATGAAGCTGAACGTGGGCGATCGTTTTTGTTAGCAAAACATGGTGGGAGCAGTGGCGTATCCTGGATGTAATGGGTCCTGGTGCAAGTGCATCGTCAGGGCTCCCACCTTACACATTCCCGGAACAATCGTGTATAATAAAAAGCAACTCTCTGTCTATAACGCTAACTTTTCTCTATCTATAACGCTAACTTTTCTGTCTATAACGCTAACTTAAACGCTAATAACTCGAGAAGTAATGAAGATAGAAACTCTAAATTTGGCAGGGATGCTTGATTAACACTTTTTCAGGTGATGGCGAATTTAAATCGCGAAAAAATTGCTTGGTTCGACTCCAATGGAGGCATTTCCATTTCCCATTACTTAACATGTAAAACGCTATTTTTCGACGTGCAGGCTTTTATTCATTTGGAAATTAAAATTAGAAGGAATTAACCTACGACCTTCGGATTTGAACCATTTCGAAGAAAAAATTATAAAGTTTCTTATTCTGTTAACCTTTTTTCGCCCACAGTTCGAAATATCCCATGTCAAACGTTTAATTTACATATTTTATGGAAATCTTGCCATTTTAACGGAATGTTGTCATGGTGATTATTATATTGTTAGACCTCAAAATCCTATTGTTATATCAGTCCTTATGGGTGTAAGCGTGCTTTGCTTTTAATACGAGATAGGGAGAGGGAGGGGTGAGAGGGAGGGGGGAGAGGGAGAGAGAGATAGGGAGAAAGAGAGGGGGAGGAAGGGAGGGAGAGGGAGGAAGGGAGACAGAGGGAGAGAGAGAGAGAGAGGGATGGAGAGGGAGGGAGGGAGACAGACAAACGACTTTATTGAGAGCAAAATTGAGACTATATAGTCCCTTCTTACATTTAAGAGAGAGAGGGAGAGAGCGGGAGGGAGAGAGAAGGGAAGGAGGGAGGGAGGGAGAGAAGGGAAGGAGAGTGTGAAGGGAAGGTGGCGAGATATAGGGAGAGAGAGGGGGGGAGGGAGGTAACTATTTTAAGGTTAACTAAAAATATCCCGTCATATTGACGAGCAATTACGCTAGTATACTATATAATCATCATAGGTAGTCTGTCCGTAGACAGGTCCGTGATTATTCATGGTTAAACTCGTTCTCCACGTACTCCTATTTTCCGCTGTCTTCTTCATGTCTTGAGAGCACTCTTTCCCTTTCAAGTCGTCTATCAGCTGAAACCTCTTCCTATCTCTTTCTCTTTTTACATCCAGTTTTACTTCTAACACGTCTCTAATATTAAGAATACTAATATAAGTGCCCGTCAAATATGACGGGGATGATCGATTATTCTGAAATAAAATTGAGGCAGTCTTCTTTGACCTTAAATCATACCTCCTGCTTAGAGGGTTGCCTTCGATCCGAGCGAAGGTTTGAAACCCTCGCCGCGAGTATCTATTGTGCTTCAAAAGCTGACCTTAGTCCCCTCTTGCCAGGTATATTTTTACAGACGGACACTGGTAATTATTATAGTAGATCGTCTACTATCAAGCATTGTCAAATGAATGAATTGGTATATTAGCAGGGTTAGCCCGATCCCAACCAACGAAGATATTCCCTTTCTGAAGCTATTTGACTGATACGGTAGTTCAGTGGTAGAATAGCCGCCTGGCAAGTTGAAGACTCGGGTTCGTTTTACAGCCATAGCAGTTTTTTCACCTGTTTGCACATTTCCCATCATTCCAGCTTATGCCTGTCGCATAAGGATCTACATATTTTAAAATTAAATTTGTAATTATTCCCTATTCTTGCCGCGTGAAATTATCTGATTTTCCGATTATTTTTATGGTCGCACTTGTAGTTCACAAATGATGAGCCAGGTGACACCACACTTCTCACTGAAAGTGGCGCATTTAGCATCAATAACTGGCAGTGCTACATCTTTCCTGTAAAATTTTGGTAGAAGAGTTTGATATTATTAATACATACATATTACCCTGGAATTCGGCAATATGCTGAGTGGTAGGGGATGAAATGTATCTAACTGGACCCAAAAAATCTCAGTTTTAAGTTATGCTAGATATTTCGCATTCCGCGATATTAAAATTAAAGAAATATATGAAAGAAATAAAAATATATTTAACCAAAGTTTATTTTTAATTTTAATGAAATAATAACGATAACATGCAGCTTTAAATGCTCACTTTTAATATTACTGCCGTCCTCTTATAATTACATACATAGAAAAACGTAACTTACTTCCATAGCAAGTCCAAATTCTTATTTATAATAAAAAGTAGCCGTGTGATGTAGCAGCATTAGAGCTCTGTACGGGCCTGATTTTCTAGACCCGGCCCATACAAATTCAGACCAGGCCCCGTAGGTTGTCTAAGAAATTATAAGCCCGGCCCGTGAGACTACTCACAGCCCATTTAAAGCCCCTCGGCTCGAAAACTGTAATTATTGTATTCCAAATTTTCTACCAATGTCGGCTTGCTGTTCAATGATTTGAAAAGGATTTTTTAATCCACATATTTGCATGCCTTGGAAGACCACAAAATAAATTACTATACAATATACACAAGTATAATGCTATAGGCAAAGAATATATTAACTAATTCAGTACGGAGGATGAGTCACACTCGTTCTTCCATATCCCTGGGTTAGTTTACCTAAAAACCCATGCCACTTTTTTTTGCTTGAACCCATTCAGTGCGGAGGACTAATAGTGTGACCCGCCTAATTTTTGAAGTCCGGTCCGTGTAGGACTCTAGTCGGCATTTCCGCATCCATATTTCCGCTGCAAGGCAGCTTACATAATAACTTCTTTCAGCGGCGTATCGTACGTACATCTAGCAAACCGGCGCAGTGCACCGGGCCCCGAGCGAAAGGGGACCCCCAAATGACCATGACACTATACTATAGTGTAATGGTCATTAATTTTATCATGAAACATATTGTTTCATGATAAAATTAATGATAGGGGCCCCAAAATCGAATTTTGCACGGGAGCTCCGTAAGAGTTTGCTATGCCACTGCCCTTTTTATAGCAATCGAAGTTGCCTAAGTTATCAATTGGATTCGCCATAGAGATAATTAATTATTTTGTAAGGTATTTTTTGTCAACAGGAAAAACTCATATCGTCAATTTATATAGGACTAGCTGAAAGTACCCGGCGATGCCCGGGTTATGCCAGACGTCTTTGGCGAATAAAATTATGTATTACTAGGGGGCAAGCCCCCTGCTCGCTGTCGCTCGCCAACCCCCCTCTCCTTTGCGTGCTGTTTCTTCGTTTCTACCATATACCATACGTTAAAAACGCTAAATTTTGTCAAAATATGATATTAAAACGTTAAATTCGAAAGATTCGAAAGGGATAAAAGACGATAAGAATAAGAAACAGCATATACTTTTCTTTAATACAGTCCAAGTCCAAAAATCGTAGGTCAAATATGCGAATTTTAATAAGGAAAATAAAATAAGGTTGCAGGTCGAAATATCGATTTTTCCATGTCATCTTATGAGGAATGGAAATCATTCTCGGGAATCGAACCCGGGTCGATTTTGGAAATTTTTTTTCGTAAATGGCTTCTACTTTCGAGCTACTCGGAAAGTTTGTTAAAAATAGCATTACAGAGTTTCCCACCGACGACGACGACGAAGTCAATTTTATATATTAGATGCACTATGAGTCAGATATAGGTTACTTAAGACTAACTGCGGCGTTTTTTATTAAATGAACTCAGTCGTTGTGTGGAACATGTTTACTTCATTTGTATGCAGCGAATCCCCAATTTATTGTATGCCTCGATGCCGGGCTTCAGGGACGGCCAAACGGGGGATGCGGCCGATGCGAGGCATCGTTTGCCCCCGAATAATAGGGGTCCCAAAAGTTCTGAACTATCGAGTGTAAATTTTACAAAAACGTTTACTAAAAATCACTTTCAAACTGATTTCCAATAAAGAAACACTCCGTAAAAATTATAATATTAAACTGGGGCTCCATAAATCGTTCGTTACTATATAAACATTAATATCGTCATGTTCGCATCCGGGTCTCCTTCAGTGTTTGGCCGACTCTGCTGGTTCAGGTTAATTACATATTCACGTTGATCGATATGCAAATTTGCAAGTATCACGGTACGCACAAATGAAACATTTCTATCTATATTATAAAATCGTAATGGTCATCATGATGCGTAACTCTCTAATTTTGTAAATAGCTCGATTAGAAATAAACTTAGAAGCCTGAAATTTCTTAGGATTTCAGTGTTAATGAATCTCCACGTAATGAATTAAAAAATTTTGAAAGAGGTAACGGGTTCGACTCCAGAGGATGAATGTCGTTTCCCATAAGATAACACATAAAAATCGCCTTTTTGTTTTCTTTTACTCTTTAAAATATCATAAAATTAAGTTAACGACACGAAATTTACTCTAAAATACGCCTAAATGAATGAGGATTGTTATTATTACCGTCGAATCTATCTATCTATCTATATCTATAATAGACTGATGTCCGTCCGTCCCACCCTATATCTCAAAAACCGTTCGTCGTAGAGATATGCGGTAAATTGAGTTTTGTTTCTACAAGCTAGGAAGGCCCCTAGAAACTATTCTCATTTTCATAAAATCCTGGGTTCGAATCCAGGAGACAATTATATTTTCTCATAAGTTTACACGGGATTTTCGATTTTTCAGAGTGCAAGGTTTTTTTCCTTCATTCATTAAAGCACGTAAATATCGACCGATTTTCTTCGTTTTTATTTTATTCGACGGATTAAACTCTACGCTATCTTATTCTTGCGATGTTTGTATCTTACACCGTCGAATCATTCAGAAATACGCAATTGTTTTTGAAATTTTACGGATATTTCGTACTCTTTCCGGACGTTGTCAAGGCGACCGTCATTGTTGCCTCCGATTCAATTAATGCCAATTAAACCTTCAAATAGGTGAAAGAAAAGCGTTATTCGCTTCACACTTTGTTTAAGCATCGAAATTATTGCTGTAGCAATGTCAACATTTGTACATAGCAACATAAATATTTACGGATAATTATTCAGTTAAATGCGTATTGGAAGCGTTTCTAACGATTCAATCAAAGCAGTTGAATCTTCCGTTCATCGTTTGAATGCTGGAATCTTATCTCTTTGTAAGTAGAACCATTAAATTATACATCCATAATGTTTATTAACGCAAATAAGCCCACGCATAAATTTTTAATTAAAAGAGAATAGGAACATACGTTATTATTTGAAACACATTACAAGGTTCTCTTCATTGATATTCTACATAAACGGTTGCATTGATTGTTATATAAAAAAGAAAGGACATATATTTGAATAAAAAGAAAAACATAAAAGTTCGCGATCAATTACTTTGTAAGGAAATGCATTTATAGAGTTAAATGTGTATTATTGAGATCAACTTATGTTACATACTTCATCATTTTTTATAAATCAATTGAAAATTCACCGCGTATTATTTGCGAGGGATCAGCTAGTATTCAATATTATTCGAATTCGCTCATATTTTAAGTTGATACTCGAGTTTTGGTAAACTTTTTAACATATCAATAATTTGATTCCATGGTTACCGGTATTGTTGTCACCGGTAATTTCCGTGCATGTGCACTTAAATAAAGGCTTAAAGATCGAAAATAAGATTAAAACTTGCACGAAATGACCGAAGATATGAATTTAATGCAAATAAATCGAACGCAGTATTCATGTTATTTATATTTTTTATCTATATTACTAAAATCCTATTTCTGATTGTCTCTCTTTCTTTAACGCTCTCTACCTCAGCCAATTTTAATCTCCGGGAATTTCAGCCCTCTGAGTTTATTTTATATCGAGTTATTCAACTAATTTTCTTAATTTGTTATTAAAAACCAAACATACATCCCCCATAAAATATATTCATTAAACTCATATTCGAAACATAATCCCATTAAACTAATCTAAATCCAATATGTACATGGTAGAAACAAAGCAACGGCGAGCAAAGGGGGAGGGTGGGGGGTTGGCGAGCGTCAGCGAGCAGGGGGTTTGCCCCCTAGTTAGTAAATATTAAGAATATCAATGAAACACTTGAAGAATTTTCTAATTTAATTTTATATAGTTTAAGTAAGCTTGTAGCTCGCCTAATAATGTACCACGTTTTAGCACATGTATTATTTATGTAAAAGGTAAATACAACACATATGTACGTACGTATTACAGTATAAAAACATGTTAACAAGTTGCATGCATTAAAAATTGCGTTCAATCGATTTTCCCGTAATTCGATAATTGGGTAATAGAGAATTTACGTACTTGTTATACAGAGAGAATTCTATCTGATCCAATTTTGAATAAATACAAAAAATTCTCAATTGCGCTGGGAAACGGTCGGCAGCGAAAATTTTTTAGTTGACTGAGTAACAGACATTTCCGCAAGATGGCATTTACATCTAATCTTAAAATTTAAGACAGTTAAGGATGCACTTTGGACTCTTACTGGTATTATCGATCCGGAAAGTCTTTTCCAATCGGATTCTTTCTTCAGATATGGTCTAAGATTGAAGCCAGACTCGAGAAAATTCCGCCCAGAGATTCCGTCGAATTCCGTATAGATTTCGCGACGAGGCTAACTCGTTAACAAATGGACAAAAGCATAGCGCGTGGTTCGCAAAATTAGAACGACATTTTATTTCAGTATTTCAGCCTGTGTGGTTGATAAAACTGCTACTCCGTATGTCTGATTTTAAATGATACCTGTACAGCCTTGCCTTTGTTTTTTTCCTCCTCTGTATATGACTTTTAATCTGGGAACATTTCTTTGGCTATACCCTTCGTCAGCAAGGACTCTTATTTATCCTGTCGCTGTTTAATAAATGGCGGAATTTTCGTCAGGCATGCAAGTTTCTTAGTTTAATCGTTGTAAAACATTATTTCCGCGTTCTGCGTTGTAGATCCTTCTCTCTTGTCGTTTGCCAGAAAAACATTAGTCTTGTCAAATAAACGTTTACGGCATTTAAGAAAGTCTAAAAACATTCGCAGGTAACAATGCGTTCCTTTAAAGTGGAAACTCAAGAGCGAATAAATCGGACTGCGGTTTGACCGCAGATCTGGAGATCAACATATTTCTACGAGTTCTATTCGAAGATGTTTTTCTCAATTCTGAGCCCAGCCTGAGTCTGGATCTTAAAATATAAAAAAATGTGATGTGTAAAGTAAACGGGTAATTAATATCAACCTTTGGAGGCGTACGCACCGCTATCACCAATCAGGAAGTTTTTTTTCATAGCAGCGAAAACAGACCAATTGGAGGGGAGTTGTGGATGGGGTGAACACCCGTAAGAGAAATCATAAATAAACGCGTTACAAAATATGAACTACAACAAATGATAAACAAATTCATAATTGAAGTTTTTTTCTTTTCTGTACGCAACCTAACTACAAATAGATAAGTTTGTGGGTTACCATGTTTTTGCCTCACACCCCTCAATTATCGTAATTGCTGATATTGCTTCAAGTCATCATTTATATTTGCATTTAGCATTTCTGGATTTAATACCTATCTCCTATGTATTTACAAAAGTTTGTTTGTTTGTTTATTTGTGCATCTATACATTTCCACACCGTTAAAGGTAGAGTAATCAAACATTCAACAGATATTTTCTTCAAAATTGAAAGGCCGTATGCTACTGTTTAATCCCAAATGTTTATATTAATTGTACAAAAAGCAAAATAACTTTGTATTCTAATGCTAATGGCAGCCCATTTTCTGTCGGCTCCTTCATGCACGCCCACAATCAACCGATTCCAACCAAATTTGGCAGGATAGTAGGGGGCACTAAGAGGAAGTTTGACGCGGGGTTTTAGTGTTTGTATGGCCGCTTCATTCAAAATGGCGATCGATTTAAACATTAAACTACGCGTATTTTTCCAAGTCCTACTATTGATTTGAATCAAATTTGGTACGATTGTGAAGGGCTCCCAGAAATAATTCATACGTAGTGCTTGTTTCTCTCTGCCCGTTTTATTCAAAACGGCGGCCGAGTGATTTCTTAAATACCATGTATCATCTAGAATTCCGATCGGATTTGAACCAAATTTCCCCGGGCAACGCCGGGTATTTCTGCTAGTCTTAAATAAATTGATGAGCTAAAGATGGCCGAATGAAATCACTGCTATAGCCGGCGAGACAGTTTGGAGACCCATAATCTAGAGAACCGATGGAATTAATCATGGAGGTAGAGAATACGGATATTTTACTCTGGTACAATCGGTATTTGTACACATTTTCACAAAGTTTACTTGTAATATCGTTATTTATTTATTTTTAGTTATATTATTTCAGAATTTTACGGTCTTTTACAATGAGCTTAATAACGATAACAAACACTAATACATATGAACATGCCCTTGGCAGAATTCGAGCCCACTACCCTGTCATTGGGAACTAAGCACACTAATCACCCTTCTACCAATAATTTTCCTTACTTGTAATCAAATCTGCATTGTAATAGGCTATTTTTTAAGAAACGAACTTTACGTCTAATTTTAATTAAAAATAGAATATAAAAATATTACTATAAAATTGAATCTAAACTACTATTTAAAAAATATATAAGGGATGAAACAGTTTTGACTGTAAATAAGCATGTTTCTTCTACCTCTTTTTTCTAATGTAATATTTTTATTTATTTATTTATTATTATTGTATTGTTATTTTATCATTATTTTTATTTATTAACAGAAGATTCAAAACGGACACCGACCCCTCGCTTCCAAATCCAGACTTTTCATAATTTGGACATCAATGGCTGAACTCTCCGAACATTCGTAGCAATGGCGATTTTTATTTCCGAGCTGTTGGATATAATCCTCTACACTAGAAAAATTCGTCAGAAGGCGTAGCTCCAAGATCTGTTTGGACAAGGAATGCAGGATGATCACGGGATTCGCCGATGGAATACATGTTCCCTAAGGTCAGTAATTAACCTCCGCAGATGGCTCACCCACCGATGGACGACGGACGATGCTCCGGCCCCAGCGAACAGTAGGGGAAACCTTTTGGTTGAATGACTCTTAAATAACGCTCAACTAACATAATATTAGTATGTAGCCGAGGTAACAGGCGTAGCATATGGTCGCCTCATTCTCCGTCGTATTTGTTTTCAAGTTAGGCGTGATAGGGAAGGTTACTAAGGGATACTAAATAGGGACACGTAATTTGATATGGATATTAAACGTCGAACGTCTCAAATGCGGAAAACTGAACTCCGAGACCTTACGGGATTTTCTGGTGTTTCGTGCGATATAATCTTGATGCCTATTCAAGGCCTATTTTCACGAATAAGAGGTACGTGAAATAAAGAGTAAATTACACTGTACACATAAAAATTGAAAAATTATCTTTTATTGTTGTATATGATTGATATTCTTTTTCTATCCCTCTTTAATTAAAGATCGTTGAAATTTTGTAAGGATAGATTGGTCTGAGGGTGACCTGGATGGTTGAGTCCCAGTAGAAATTTTGGGAGTACTTGCAGTCCTAGATACAGGATTTTTTAATGTGGAAGTCGAGATATTTGCTGTTCGTCCAATAATGTTATTTGGTTTATGAACTTAGACTTCTCCTTTGTAAATTTTCTTATATTTTGTAAACTTGCATCATCTCCGATTCATAATAAAATACAGTTTCTAATGCATTGATTACGTCTTCATATTTTTATGCATTTCTCGATGCAGACTTTTTCATGTGGTTGACTAACTTTATCAACCTAATCATCACCGCTTTGATTCTTCTCCGGATGTAACACATGTCCACAATTTTACTATCAATGACCGATTGATCTGCAGGAGCATTATTGTCAACATTTAAAACTTCATGGATGTCTTTCTCATTCAACTATTTTGTGGTTTCACTAGGCATCCCTTTTGAATGCTCAAGAGACTCAATGACAGATACCAGAACCTTCAAAATCGTCTGTAGCATTTCTTCAGAATCGAGCATCGTTTTGGACCAAAGCTTATGCTAAGCGTTGATTATCCTTTGTTTAACGACTTCATTCCATGTATGATCAGCCGCCCAAATATTATCTGTTAGAGTGAATTCTATCTTAAATCCTTGGATCTTCAGGTCTATATTACACGCTCTGAGCATACGCATCATGGATTCGTCTTTGCATTTGCATTTCATAGAGCATACAATGCTCTGGTCAACTGTATCAAGGATGCTACGTTTGGGAGTTAGTAGATTCCATGCACATTGTATTTGATGAGAAGTGCAGAATCTGCGTGCTCTGAGCAGCAGTAACAATGAAAATTTCCATTTCTCATCCATGCCACCGAATCTGCAATGAGCATACACTTCAGGGACGCAATGCTTTTCAAACCAGCCCATAAAAGTTTGACGGGTTATTCACGCACTCTTGTCGGCAAATAATGTCTTCATACCCTTAAATAATGGTTGGGGAACCTTTAGTTTATTAGCAATCACGAGCCCCTCGGCGGGCCGCATTTAAAGAAGCTGAAGCTTAATCGGGCCACATTAGACACGTAAATGGGAGAAAATAATTGAGATAATGCTCCATAAAACAACACAGTAGGGTACCTTTTTCCCATCACACATAGACAAAATCAGTCACGGTCAAAACACACAAAAAGATTTTTTAAATGGAAAACTGAAATGTTCGATTCACCCGCTGTTTTAATGCGATGGCTGAGATCGCTTTTACTTGGTGAGCTCTGTGATATCTGCTGCCACTGAGGATGCTTCCTCCAACGTGACTCTCACAACGTCATTTTCGAATTCCTGATCAGTCTCCTATGTTTCCAATCCACACCTCTACTCTTCAATAATCGTATCAGAATCACCTAATTTACTGCATCAAAGCTCTACTGCCAATCGATGTAACATACGTACGCAGCTCTACTCTTTTGCTCTTTCTTACATGATTCCCATAACTCTGATAACATCGCTGGTTCCTCGTCCTTTTCTGAAGCCAAATTCATTTTTTCATAGCATTTCTTCGTCATTTTTCTGTAGTTTTGTTAAATGAGAATTATTATTATGACAATATTCAACATGCCCGACAGTTGGCTCATCGTTCTGTAGTATTTATAATTCCTTTGGATTTTTCTTTGGAGGAATCACTGTTACTTCCAGGAAATCCTGTGTCCTATACCTTATTAATTGATGGCATCACTTTTGATCCCGTGTCCTTAAGTACCTCTGCTGGCATCCTATATCTTTGGCTTTTTCTTTCTTAAACTCTTGAATCGCTTTTTCTAAATGTATGTCCATTATGTTTAGTTCCATGTTTTTTTCTTCAACGTAGGCCTCTTGTTCCATTTCTGTCTGTTCTGATCTTATCTGCTCATTGTGATCATCATAGTAATTCGACCTTTTCTTTTGCAAACTGCACTGTCGAAGGCATTTCTCTTCACCGTCTCATACTCACCCCTTCTTTTAACGCATTTAACATGTATTTATTTAACATGTATTTCCTCCTCCTACCTCTCAGCGTCTATACTAGCACCATCCCTTCTATAGGTAACCTCTTTCAGCATACCAAAACCTTTCAAAATTTGGCCCTGAAATTCTTCAATATTCCCTTTATTACACTAATTAAGATCTTCTTCTCGCATATTGCATTTAAGTCTTCCTCATTTGTTTTTCTCTCTGTCCAACTATTTTTTTCCTGTATATGCAATAACTACATCTCAAATGTCTCTAATATACTCACATCTTCTTTTCTAATCAACCTTACGCCTGTGTAATGCTACACTACTTATAAACAGCTTCACTAATCTTTTTTAATACCTTCATCCAGTCTGCCTGTCAACAACCCTCGTCGTCTCAGAAATGCCTCATTTGCTCTTGCCCTCCATTTCGCCCTTCTTTTGTGTTAGAATGCTACCTAAATAAGTAAAAAATTACACCTGTTCCAGCCTTTCCTCATCCACTGTAGCATTCACCTGGGAATCCAGGATCTTGTACAATCTAATGACTTTCCATTTCCCTTCATTAATTTTTATCCAGAAACCTTGGCCTTTCCATTAAAGGACCTAATCTGCATGCCGTTTTCAAAATTACCATCGCTTTGTCATTTGTACATCTAACTGATTAAACCAGACTCCATCCTACTTGTACCCTGTTTCTTCATCTTCTTACGCCTCTCTTATCATTTCTTCCGCATAAATATTAATCAAAGCTGATGAGAGTCGGCAACACAGTCTCACGCCTTTTCCTAACATTGCCCAATCTGATTTTCCCTCTACTGCCCTTAGCTGTACAGTCTGGTTCATACACAGATTTCTGATTAAACAACTACATCTCCAATCTAATATATTTTCCTCAACGCCTCCGGTAGCTTAGACCTTTTATAGATCAGCAAATCATCGAAATACATCCTGGTTTTATTCAATGTTTCTTTTTGCCAAAGTCCTCATCACCCCTATGGAATCTCTAATACCACGTCGTTTCTGAAACCCGAGCTGGTCTACACTTATATAGTTATTCGCTTTTGCTTCTAGCGTCCGGTTCAAAATACTGAGAATAACTTTAGCTGCATGCGAAATGAAACTTATTGTTCTATAATGTTGGCATACAGTTGCTTTAGAATTCGTCAGCGAAGGTGGAATTGTTATAAAATTATGTCCTTTCTTATTTTTTATTTGCTCTATTCTTCTTCCGTAAGGAAATTAAATTGATCTAGCTCTTTAGCCGCTTTGCACGGCCCAATTTCAGAAGGCTTTAATTCCATTAAGGTCATCAACTACTGCTTTCTTTGACTTCATATCCCTAGGAGCATTTTCAGTTTCGCTATTTCCGAATCAACAGCACCACAGTCTACGTCTTCCTCCTTTTCCATCTCAAATGGTTCTGCCTCCAGATATTTTGCAAATAAGTCATCGGTGTACTTTTTCTATCTATTTCTCTCATTCTCTGACTCAAATAAAAGTTTTCCTTTTTAACTGTTACCAACATATTCTCTTCTTGTTTCCCGTCAATTTCTTCAGTTTTCCATAAAATAATTCTATTCTGCCTCGTCTCTGAATTTTCTCCAGTTTGTAACGCAAAGCTGAGTTACTTGTTGCATAATTCCTTAATTTGTTCTTCCAATACCTATATTACATCCTTTTATTCTGTGACTATCTTCTCTTCTGAGTTCATAATTCCTTTCTTTTACTTTTAGGCTTCTTATATTATTCTTGTGTCCTAGTGTTCATCATGTCTTATCACCCTATCTTTTCAATTCGTTTTGTTTTTTTCACATTTTTCTATAGCCTGATCAGATTACCGATTTTGTAAGCTTCCGGATTTGAGACGTTTGACCTGTAGTAGTTTTACTAACATATTAACATTATCATTTAACTAAAATATTTATTACCATTATTCCAATCATGGATATCTTTTTCAGACTATTTTCAGATGGAATTCCGTTGCTACAAGAACTATCAACAGGAAGACAGGTAATTATATTCTTATCGATGTAATTTCATGCACTTTAGCTTAAAAATTGTTCTCTCAGATTTTGACGAGACTTTTTGTGCTCCACTTTTCAGTGATGCTGTTTAAATGGAATTTAAACGTGAATTTTCCATTCTGTTCTGAGCCGGAAGCTTCATCTCTAGATGATGGATTGGGAACAAGGTAAGAGTTATATGAATTTCAGCTTAATTTAGTTGTATAGAAGTAGTATTTCAGCACCCCTAATTTTTTTCACTATTCAACTGACTCTCCGCCCCATGCGCATAATAGAATTGTACTAATCCAGTTTTAGTATAGAAAATAGGGTAGAAGTATATCTTTTTTGTTCCCCCTAAGTGTTTTTCTTTAAATCCGGATTAGAGGACATTTAAAAAAGCCTGGGCGCATTATTGGTTACGAATGCTTTGGCAATACATAAAGTTTGTGTCGTAGTAATTCCGTGGTTTCATTTTCGTGACATCCATGTAAATTTTTAACTTCAGAAGGAGATATTACATTATCACATATATGATGTAAATTTTAGTAGTAACCTCTATTGATTCGCCTATTTCTACCGTAAAATTCATTTCCGTGTATTCGGCTCCATTTATTGTTTTTCATCTACCTCTAACATCGCTCGGACAAATCATACCAGTGGTTCTAAATGCGTTTGGTGACGAGTTCATGCCCCCTACATTGCAATTACAAGACTATATATGAAGTCCATGATTAGGCTACAAGCCGTTGAAGGCGATTGATATGGAGTGTGATTATTAGCATTACTTCTATACAGTATGTATAAGTTTTCTGTAAGCATTGAGATCCACCCAGGCTCCAGCATCTGCTACGGGAGTTACCCATGTCAGTAATGTCAACACTTATGAAGCAGACTTAATGGTATTTCAAGCTGCGTCTGTGGCTCGGATCAAAGAACTATGCCTATTAAATATCTCTGATACCACATTTTCCCAGTAAGATGGAACTCCATGCCATTATGCACTAGGTGTGCGACAATTCCTGAATGTGAATCGGCAGAGGTAGATCAATGGCATGGCCACCTCGTTCACATGCTGTGTCACTATTGGGCTTATTTTTATGGGGGCATGTTATCAGTGTAGTTTACTCGAAAAAACATGTTCTTTGGAGAAATTAAGGAACAGAATTGTGAATGCAATTAGTTAGGTCACTCAACATCTATTGGGTAACGTTTTCAATGAGTTAAAAAATCAGATTGAGCGCTGGTTATGTTGAACTTTAAAAATGAATACTGTAATTGTGCGAAAACTTAATAAATTTTGTTTTATTAGTCCATTTACAGATCGTTTACATCTTTTGTAGATACAAAGTTGTCAAACTTTAAAAAGGCACATGAACTTTATAAACAGCCTGTATTACCTGCAGTGATCTTCAAACTCTTACCAAAAATGTAAAGCGTTTTAAGAAAATAGTTAGTTGGATAATAGAATGTCTTATAGATTGAAAATAAATGGCGTTGGAGCTGAACGAAGCAAACGAATACTTTATAGGGTGAGGTAGCTAAGATAAGTACTTTTTCGTTTTTTATATTTAAGGATTTATTCGTGAATTTCGTTATCTAATAAGCTAGAAGTAAGCTTTTGATTCATGTGCCTCATCTAAAGGTCTGGTCTTTTAGGAGCCGCTGACGTTATCGTTTCTTTAAACAGACTTTCTAGGTAGAAAATGTGCTGGTTTGTATCATTCAATGTAAAAGTGTTATCGGTGTTAGTTAATTTATTGAGATACAGTTTCACCTAACAAAAGATTCCGAAACGTTGTATAGATCACGGATTTCCTTAAAAATGTGCCTCACAATGCAATCAGGTGATATTTTGCCTTATAGACCCTTGATATAATCTCAATTTTTTGCTATCGTCACATGTGAAGTGGATTTTTTTAAACGTGATTGGCGACAAAATATAGAAGGAAAATGGCTCTTAACGATAACATCGATCGATCAGGTTTTGATACGTTTTGAGCTCTTTGTGTTATCCCTTGATATTATGGAGGTAGGAAGTCATGGTTGGAAATAATGTAACCATAAAATAAAATTAGTAAGTGCGGTTGGTGTTATATTAATTTCAAACGTTTTAAAATATTTTCGTCATTTTTTTATTAACTTAAGTAGTCGACACTAAAAAAGTTACGTATATGCCTGAATGATGGATTAATTTATAAGTAGGACACTTTTCATTCTCCTTCCCCCTCTCTCTCCCTCCCGTTATCCCTCTCTCCCTCTTCCAAATGTAGCTCTCTCACCATCATATACGTATAAAATATTACATACAGAATTACTCTTAATAAAATAACGACGAACGGAAAACAACACCCAAAGTACGCATGCGTAATGTTAAACTATTCCCCATTTAAAAGCGTTGGGCTCTCAAGTGCTGTGACAATGGGAGTTGTTATGGTAGCTTACATTTCTCATTGTTAAAAATCTGAAAAAATCACGTTTAAAAAAATTTTATACAGATTTTTACACTAATTCTACACTGATTGGAATTCTCTCTTTAAAAAAATAAACGTTCTTTCAAAACATAGAACTATTGGTCTCTAGTTCGTACCCCTTTTCCGAGTGATTTTAAAATGTAATCCATTAATATGTTAATAAAATGGGGAAAATAAGTGCTTCTTGAATGGAATTTATCATCTTTTGATAACCGATGACATGCATAAAACGTGCAAACGGTAGATTCGTATATGTTACAAAAAGTTGTCGAATTCTTACGTACCGTTCTCGAGTTATTCGCGTTGCCAAAGTTCTCCACTTGAGGTGCGACGTCAGCGTTATTGACCGGAATTTGACGAATGATATTACGATAAAAAGCATCAAAAACTTATCTTGACAAGTATTGCCAAAAAAAAAGTAAATGTCAGACTCATCAAATGGGTGGAATCGAATTGGTGATGATGATAACTTTTTCTTGGAATCAACGATTGACGGGCCATAATTGATAGCGGTTGCTTTGTTATCGAAATGAGCGTCTGGTTCTTCTTCAAGTTTTCGGGCTGTTGCAATTACCTACATCGTCAGCTCCATCATTTATCATTAATTTTTATTTATAAGGTTAATACTTGTTTTCGCTAAATCATGTTATATTAATTCAGCGGTGTCCAACTTACGGCCCACGGGCCGGATGCGCCCCCCGAAGGATTTTTATGCGGCCCGCGAAGCCATGACGAAAAAGCAATCCGAAAAGTTCAACACACAAATTCATGGATTTGTATGAAAATTTTGATAATAAAACTTTTACTATTGAAATGTTTACCGTAGAGACCTCATTTAAGTTTGAGCTGCTATTTAATTTAAAGAATTAACTTAAATAGCAGCTCAAAATGTACAGGTAACTTCCGATTTAAAATATAATCCGGCCCGCAGATTAACTGCAACTTCCAAAGCGGCCTTCCGAAGGATTCGCAACCACCGATGTGGCCAGCCATGTACAAAAGCTTGTCACCACTGTAATAGGAGACCGTTTTATGCGCAATCCTGTATAACCATATAATTTTTCTCTCGTCAATCAAAGCATTTCTTTGTTACTTCCGCATTCATTTTTACTCGAAGTATTAATACGTTTTGGTTATTTCCCTGTTGGCTTTGAAATTTTTCTCCTGGTGGTGGCAGAAATGCTAACTAAACTCGCATTTTCCAAGAGAGGAAAATACTTCCTCCTTCAGTCTATTTAAGGTCGTGAGGAATTAGGTCAACTCTTTCATTTTGTATTTATACAACAAAATATTTCAAATACTAGAGATTTTAGATTCTACAATACGTGTAAAGGGTTTAAGTTTGTGAAAGAGTTCGTTTGTTTTATGAAGGACAGAATGGCAAGGAATACGTACTTCTGCAATTTATGTTTAATTAGAGTTATTAGTTCAATTTTTTGAGGAAATTGCACGAAAGCATTTAATTTCTGCCAACATAAATAGGTTCAGAAATGAAATATTTCATCTAAATATAATAATGGACAACTCCATTTAATTTAACGTACAATAATTTTTTAATTAAAAAAAGAATACATGGTATTGACGTCATGGGTTTCCCTCTTACAAATTAAACTGAAAACCACTATTCGTTTCCGCCTTACTTCCTATCTTATTTTATTTATACCTGTAATATAGTTGTTATGCTTAAAACTATACCTGATATTTTCACTCGGTCCACAGCATACTGAAGGACTGAGTGTTTTAATGAACTTTTACCGGGTTGTGCATCCTTAGTTTTCTTAACGTAGTGCATTGTATTATACTGTAGTTCTTAATTGAATCATTGTTTTAAAAGTTTCTGCATTTATTTCTTGCGATACTATTTCCAGCGTTAAACGCATGTTCTCTCTACAGCTTATGGTATGGATATCTCCTATATATTTATGGAAGTTTGTTTATTTGTGCATCTATACATTTTCACACAGTTAAAGCTAGAGTAATCAAACTTTCAACGGATACTTTCTTCACAAATAGGAAGGTCGTAGGCTACTTTTTAATCCCAAATGTTTTATATTAATTATACAAAAAGGAAAATAACTTTGTATGCTAATGCTAAATATTTTAACACTAGAGATGGGTCAGAAAGAACGGGACAGTGCTTTTCGAACTGTTCTGATGCCTAAACTGTTCAATAAAATAACTGTTCTCATAAACTTCCTGTTCTCAAAGAACAGGTAACTCTACATCTTATACACAGTGAGAAAGGTGGGAAAGGCCTACTTCCTTATCCGTAATTGGACGGCGGGTACTGATTAAACTACTAGTATTTTCCCAAGTCCTACTATTGATTTGAATCAAATTTGGTACGATTGTGTAGGGCTCCCAGAAATAATTCATACGTGGTATTTGTTTCTCTCTGCCCGTTTTATTCAAAACGGCGGCCGAGTGAATTCTTAAATACCATGTATCATCTAGAATTCCGATCGGATTTGAGCCAAATTTCCCCGGGCAACGCGGGTATTTCTGCTAGTCATAAATAATTATGATGCGCTTATTGATGATAATTATTAAGACGGATGTGATACTCATTTTTCTGTGATAGTTCATGTAATTTTAGTCAATATTGACTGAAGGTTAACCAAGGTCGCTTTATGGAATCTTATTAACAATTTATTAAGGCATAAAAATGTTGGGCAAACGAGTTACGTCGTCAACGGCGTCTTACCATTTGTAGATTCCAAACGAGAAAGAATCCTTTTTTTTATAACCCATCCTCGACATTAACCCATTGTTTTTGTACGGGAGAGCTTTAGAGCTTTTTGGTAAATAACTACATTTTGATTTTAAAAAACGGCAAAATTGGACCCAATATTGTATTAGCTATATCCATATTCATCTGCTGATCTCATATAATTATTGAAATGTTTATTTTGCTGTGAATCCATTTCTTTCACCTGCAGCGGAATGTGTATAGTCTTCAATACGGCGCGTCGGCGAAGGCGAGGCCTGTGAAGACATAACAAAATGACGAACCGCGGAGAAAATTGAATGATAACAGTAGAGACAAAGGCATTTGGTAACCTTATTTCGATATTCAGTGATCATTTACTTCATTTAGCTTTTGACCATCAAAAGATGGATATTACGTTCTGCAGGACTCGGCGACCTTTTCAGCAGTCATCATTTACTGCCAGTTTTTAAGTGTTGAGACTATCATTAAACATGGGAATGCTATCATCAATAAAAATATCGATGAAAAAGATATCGACTAATTGGAAAATATTTAAGATGTTACATTATCTATCGATCGTGTGAAGTAATTACTGTTAATATCAGTTCATCCTTTCGTCAGAGCTTTCAACCTCCTTGATTTAAGCTATAGAGCAAATGACGTATACTGACCAAAATACGTTAATTTTTTAAATTAATATTTATTCTGAGAAGTAGCTTTGAGTATACAGGAAATACGCAGAGAAAAACAAACTTCATGCTTTGACATCTTGGTGTTTCTCCTTGTAAAATAGACTGCATATAAAGGAACCACTCATAGCGTTGTGTTGAAGCCTTTCTCTTAAACCTACAGGAGCTATGGTATACTGGTAACGTGAATCATTCACGTTTCTCACTTATTATAATACAAACGTAGGTCGTAAAATAAAAGCTACCGAATGCATGCAAACACTAACAAAAACAACGTAGAATGTCGCAGTAAAATAATGTGTGAAAATATGAAAAAACTACAGAGAAAAGGTAATCGTTGGTGTATAAAACATGCTACCAAAGCAGTAAACAGGTACTGATATAACAATGGCAACCTAATCAGACAGATTTAAAACACGTCGAGTTGATACAAAAGCGGCAAAGTAAAATAGAATGTTATCACCGCATCAGATCGACGAAGTTGACAAGAATTTACTTAACTTCTCAGGGTCGAAAATATCCAATCTTAGGTTTAACGATTGCTCACAAATGTCGTGTCTGATAAATACCTTTGTTCTCTGCGACTTTTTTTCAAGTAACGACAACCACTGAAAATTTGTCGTCACCAGATATAATTTTATCATTACAGGTCTTTATTGTTGACAAGCTCAATTTTAATGATCGTTTATATTGCGTCAACGACAAAGAGCATTGGAATTAGTATTTCGGAGATAAATAAGGCATACCCAGAAGACATAAGCTAATTTATCATTGGGTTTCCTGCAATAAGGCTAGGTGGATAATACTTTCACGATAGGTGCATTTATATGAATGGAAAAGATACTAAATATATGTCAGTATTGATAGGATCAGTGGCAAGATTTGAAAAATAAAAATGTAGATAGTCTATAGAATCATAAATTTTGACATAGAAGAATGTGACTTAAAAGTAAACACTCAAATGTTAATCATTTAAATAAAATTTTTACCTGTCTTTCTTTAGCATTAAAAAATACTTTGTTGTGCAAATATATACAAATGAGAAATCTTAAAGGGAGAAAAGAGAGGAGACCGAAAAAATTAAGTATACGAATCGTATCTGAAATGCTGCAACGTGCAGCAGAAGCAAACCTCGATAAAGTAAACCCTAAAAAGGACGAGGATCGAATTCTTATCTGTAATCAATATTCTTTATGGAGACATCTTGTGATGAACTGACATCTAGATATGTGAGAGAGAAACGGTAAATTGGACGATTCATGAAATTCGCACATAGATAAGCGGAATTCGTTTTATAGATATTGAAGGTATCTGCAAATTAGATTCTTAAGTCAGCGTCTTGTATTCAACAATGTTTACCGAATCCCCATAAAAGACGAGGAAACATCGACCTTGATTCCCAGTTCGTTTGAGTACTTCCGCCACATCATAATTATTTAACAAAAAAATTATTTCTGCTGAAGGATGCTTAATGTAATGAGCCGTGTTAAAAAAATTTCTTTAACTTATTTTCCAAGCGCGTTTATTTTTTTATCCTGAAATATTCCTACTCTGGATTTTTATTTATTTTTAGTCCGTGAAAGTGATTTTTTTCAATCCAGTCTGTCTTCGGTGCGTGGCTGAAGGAGATTAATAATCTATTTCCTTGAGACATGCATATTAGGATATTTGCTAGCATGAGGTGTCATCTATATAATAAATTGCTTAGTGTCCGTCACGCTAAGATTCATAAAGCTAATAACTCGAGAAGTAATGAAGATAGAAACTCGAAATTTGGCGGGGATGCTTGATTAACACTTTTTCAGGTGATGACGAATTTAAATCGGGAAAAAATTCCTTGGTTCGACTCCAATGGAGGCATTTCCATTTCCCATTACTTAACATGCAAAACGCGATTTTCGACGTGCAGGCTTTTATTCACTTGGAAATTAAAATTAGAAGGTATTAACCTACGACCTTCGGATTAGAACCATTTTGAAGAAAAAGTTATTAAGCTTCTTATTCTGTTCATATTTTTTCGCCTACAGTTCGAAATATCCCATGTTAAACGTTTAATTTACATATTTTATGGAAATCTTGCCATTTTAACGGAATGTTGCCATGGTGACTAATTGTATTGTTAGACCTCAAAATCCTATTGTTATATCAGTCCTTATGGGTGTAAGCGTGCTTTGCTTTTAATACGAGATAGGGAGGGGGGAGAGGGAGAGAGGGAGAGGGAGTGAGGGAGGGAGGGAGAGAGAGAGGAGGGATTGAGAGAGAGAGGTAGAGGGAGGGAGGGAGAGAGGGAGGGAAATATAGGGAGGGAGAGAGAGGGGAGAAAAGAGGGGGAAAAGAGGGGGAGAGAGAGAGAGGGAGGGAGGGAGAATATAAGAAAGAAATGGTTATAATATTTTATACATTCCGTGTTTTTTATAAATTGTTGGCGAAGCTGCAACAGGCTACTAGTTATACTTATATAATTTATGACATACTAGCTGAAAGTACCCGGCGATGCCCGGGTTATGCCAGACGTCTTTGGCGAATAAAATTATGTATTGTATTGTAATACAATCATTTCACCTTTTGCGCATTTTTTACCAAAGAATGAAGGCATTATAAATTAGAAAAACATGTTTTAATATTTGTTTCAAAGCTTGCTTGTAAACGTCTGTTTCCGTTGAAATCTCGATTTCGAATTTTTTCATGAAAACAATACTTTCTCTATACTACGTATATTGGAGAAAGTAAAATCTAATTCTGAGATATCTCTGATACCTATGAACTGGGCCCGGAGGGTCCATGGAGGTCCGGAGAGAACGTGAGCGTACGTGAGAGTAATATGATTTCGAGTTTAACAATATAATCGGCTGGCAAGGCAACTTCACGTTAAAAACGCTAAATTTTGTCAAAATATGATATTAAAACGTTAAATTCGAAAGAGATAGATTCGAAAGCGATAAAAGACGATAAGAATAAGAAACTTCATTTATTTTTCTTTAATACAGTCAAGTCCGAAAATCGTAGGTCAAATATGCGAATTTTAATAAGGAAAATAAAATAAGGTTGCAGGTCGAAATATCGATTTTTCCATGTCATCTTTTGAGGAATGGAAATCATTCTCGGGAATCGAACCCGGGTCGATTTTGGAAATCCCGCGTACCCTATGTTACTCGTAAAGTCATATGAAGTCAATTTGCAAAGTTTGGTCCCGATAGCTCAAAGGGCGTGGGAATGTATAAGGAACAGACAGACAGATGGATAGACAGATGGATAGACAGATGGATAGACAGATGGACAGACATTCAATTTTATTATATAGGATAAGCGAAATTTTTCGAGTGCGTGGGTGCAGTATACTTTTAATATAGGCGTGAAGCAAATTACGCAATCAAAAAATTTTAATTTACACAGCCATTTAAATGGTTTTCAGTGGCCCAGACAGTGATATATAAATCCAGAGTTCATTAGAAGTTCTCACAGTGGTTGGAAGCACAACATTTAAATTACAATTTTTATTTTATTCCCAATGAAAAACTTCATTTCTCTTGCACAGTTTGGATGGATTCGGTTACTAAAAACAAGATTTAACGATGCCGAAAATAGTTAAGAGATACTTTCTCAACATGAAGTATATCTTTTGAATCATTCATTGTTTAAATACTTTTATCATTTGCCTACATTGCTTACAGTTTTTTATTTTATGGGGGCTCTAGGAATAATTTTAGCGACTATTTTAGTAACAATAACAACAGTAATTTGCTAAGGTTGAAATCGTTGCAAACCCAACCCAATTCACTAGGGATGGCCTATATAATGGCCTATAAAGCCCAACCTGGCGCTTTCAGTAAAACTTTTCGTAGAACCTGATGTTCCTCGGCAGAACTTGAATCTGCAACTCGAGAATTGAATTGAATTGGGACCTTATGATTTCCAACGACTACAGCGCTAGTAGTCTTCTTAGTCTAAATCACAAAGTAAGTGAGGAGAGAAACCCGGTGCCGGTGTAGGAGGTAGGGTGGACTCTACCGGCATATTGTACTGCCACGGTACCTGCAGGCAGGGTGGACTCTAGAGTCCACCGTGCCTAAACAATACGCCAGGTAAAACATACTCTGCCAGGTAACATGGACTCTTATCACTTTAAATCAATATTTTCACATATCTTTACATAAATATTTTGAAGAGTGTGTTTGTTCCGTATAAAGTCATACTTCGCGATAACCTACAATTAGCTATCCTGCTGTTTAAACTAGTCGAATGCGCTATTTTTAACACCGAAATATGCTGGGTGAAAGGTTGAAATAATTATTTTTGTTTTCCACTTGAATATCATGTGACTGCGTGGAATTCACAGTTCAGGACTTTTTATTAACTTTTTTGAAGGTGACAGAATTAAGAATTAAGCTATCTACGCGAAGTGTATACCATCCTACGAAGAAATGAGTAAAGTTTTTTATTCATGTGAAAGGATATCGCATTTAATTCTAAATCGCTCGAAAATTGTTTAATTTCGGAGTTGCGAAATGAAAATTGATTTTCGCATATATCTTATTTGAAACGGAATTATTCCAAGGAATCGAACTTGGGATACTTTTTCGAAAATTTAGATTTTTCCCGACCCTGGTGGAAATTTGGGAGAAAGTAGCAATTGGAAAATCTAACCGTTATATCCGAAGTCCGTTCTATCGAGGTCCGATATACCGATGGTTCACTGTACATTCATTGTCTTTGTAGAAGAATATACGCAACTATTTTAAATTTAAGATATATTTGTTTCACTTTGGAAATTTCGGTATGATAACATAATTTTGAAGTTTCTTTATTCCCTTCATTTCTGATGGGCCATATACTAGTATAAATATAATGACATGGATACCGAATCCCAGAAATAATACGATACATTGCTTCATTTCTAAACCGGTCCCTAGCTAATTGGATCAAGGAAAGTTAACGGCCAAATATGTCTGTTTTTACTTTCTCATATACGAAGTATATTGAACAAGTATTGTTATCGCGAAAAAATTCGACCTCGAGATTTTGACAGAAATATACGTTTTAGGTGTAGCTGATTGTGAGTCCGAAAAAGTGGTTTTCGCAATTCTTCAATAATACCAAATAGTTCATATTTCTCAAAAAATGAATGTAAGGCTAGTTTATTCTAGGCAACTTGAACAATAATTTGATTTTCTCAAAAACGGCTCGAACGATTTTGATAAAATTTCGTACAGTTACTTGAGTATACGTCTGCAATAATACTACATATTTCATTTTTCTCAATGAATGAATATAAGGCTAGTTTATTCTTGGGCAACTTTAACAAAAATTGTATTTTCTAAAAACAGGCTGATACGATTTTCACTTTCTAAAGATAACTAAACGACGGATTAATATATGAGAAAGTTTGTACTATGTATGTTGTGAGTTGCATGTATGTGAGTTACATTGTATGTGAGTTACTTTGTAGTGAAAGGGGAGGCAACGCTGTTGGTTGCCTTCGGGACGGAGGCGAGTTCATACATGATCGCTCTCACGACGAGATGAGTTTTCGGTGAGCTCCACATACCAAGTGTAATTAAACAGTGCGATTCAAACACTAACTATCAACGTGCTTAGATACACAGTGCTAACAAGGATTCATTTCAAGTGTTCTGTTTTTTTTAAAGTCTGTTTTTCACCCCTTAATTGTGTCGAAGAAATATAAATCTGAAGATTGTTCTACCTATGTTTAGCCTTATTATACAGTCCACTTGCATTTACCACATCGAGTCACCGTCGGAACATATGTTGTACCGATTTTTTGCATTGATTAAGAACACGAGTTACACCGGGTATAATTGCTATTTATAAATTAAACTAAAATCTTTAGGTGAAAGTAAAAAAGTTTAAAGATTTAAGTTTTTTCCCTTTTCATAAGTACCGTTGGGTTTTTTATGGGCTTTTAAATCTGAGCGTTGCTATTAGTCATCCCCTGTTTCGGCCATCGCTTTCAGATTTCTTGAACATCTAGAAGTACCAAAACATTTATGTCCTCCTGTATCCTATACATAAGAAGCGTCCGTATATACTATAGATAATCCATAAAATTCTATTAGTTTCACTCGGAGGTGAAGTTTTCGCGGCGGTGAATTACTGGTGGTAAATTTTCCGGCGGTGAGTTGATAGCGTTGAATCTTCCGCATACCATCATTTATATACCAGAGAATTTAAAAGTCATTTAAATTTGATTGCATGATTTATCCTATATGTTTGGAATGAAAGTATTTTTCTTACCTATTTTAAAAGTAACATTTAATCGAATTAAGTAATTAAGTATCAGTTGAGCAATTGCAATCAGTGGTGTCCTAATCATTCAATCATCCAATTTCATTTGAATCCAAAATGTTAGTAAGAAAATGCTTCAGGGCCTATGCTGTGATTTTCCATAAATATACTGACGAAATTGTCAATAAGTAATTGTAAATTGGCAGTCAACATGTATGGGATGATATGTACATCAATATATGACAATTAAAAATTTATTTAAACATAGAGTACATCTTACCTGCCAAGGATCTCAGGTAGCGTGGACTCTTTAGAGTCCAAATCACCTGCCAGAGTACGCTATGCCTGGGCTTGTGTTTAGGCATGCCGAACTCTAAGTACACGCTATTGCCAGGTACAATGTACTCTAGAGTCTAGAGTACGTGGTACCTAGGTAAGGCGTACTCTAAGAGTCTGTCTTGCCTAGAGTACACCTTACCTGCCACACCGGCATTAGCCTACTCTTATTGAGAAGCCCCAAGGGGGCCAACGGCTTTACGTCCGCTCAGAAGGACGGAGCGCTGATTTGCGTGTTCTCCTCTTAACCACGCAAATAGGCTGAAACCTCTGAAAAAACCTATTTTTGCAATATTTCTACACGGTTTGCCCTGGGTATGTTCGGAGTAGCAGGCCAACGCCTTCAACACTACGCCACGGTACCCCCTATCAGTTGATCTAAGGTATCATACGGAATGGAAGCCATTTGAAGCGAACCGTATCGTGCACCAATCGCGGGTAGTTGATTCTTATAGATCTTTATAAAAGGTCGATTTTATCGATTAAAAAAAATATGACATAAAAAACCCATTAGGAGGACATGATTACACCCGCGTCATAATTTTTATCTGCTGTATAAAGAAGATATGCATTGCCAGGTTCATGAACACTTAAAACTACATTTTATATAGACGCTTAATTGAAAAATCAACTCATGAATGCATAAATGTATCTTTTATTATCGTTATAAATAAGTATATAGGTAACAACAAAACGTGTTCCTTACATGAGTTACTACGTAGTATATATCGGTTTTACCATTTTACAGAAAATTTACACATGTATTTCGGAGCACACGTTTTACCCCGCGTTATATCCAAATTCGCATAATAATGATACCCCCGTTTACGTCCAGTTACCGCGAAACTCTTCACTACTGTTATAATAGGGCATTATTGCGACGAGTAGAACTGCCGGCGATGATAGCCCCAGGAGGCTGATTCGCCTGAAAACACTCGAGGCGAGCTTCGAGGAAATATTTTCAACTCCTTAATACGTTTCAAAGTAAACGGTCTCCTTATTTTATGGACTAAAAGCGTATGGATATAAGAACGTTTGTTTAACCCATTCAACGCGGCACGGAAAATCCGAGTTCTTGCCGGTGGCTGAATCCAGTTTCCTTTCATTTCCAGTAGAATTTAGTGCAAGAAATGCAGATATGAAAAAATTTAACGAAAATACGCAAAAATAGATTTTTAACGATTTTTTGAAATACTTACCGATACAACGAGTTATTACAGAAAAAATACGCAAATCGTCGAAAAAAAGTAATAATATAAAAATGAATTTTCCTATAATATAAAAAGGACCTGGAAAGAAAAGAAAACAACCTTTAATCGATAATAAAACGACTAATTTTCATTCACTGACGGTAATTTGAATCGAGTACTTACCGAAAAATTATTAGAGGAAAAACACGCAAATCGTCGAAAAAATTAACGATGTACAAATGAATTTTCTTATAATATAAAAAGGAATTGGAAAGAAAATAAAATAACCTTTAATTCATAATAAAACTAATTCTCAATCACTATAGGAAAATCAGAGTGAATACGTACCCAAAAAAAAAAAGTCGAAAATCCGAAGAAAATCTACCAATTGCAAAACGGACTTTTCTCAAGCGCTGGTTAGGGTCAAACTGATGGCTGGAGACGCATAGGAAACTCATTCCGCCGGCGGTCCTTTACCCAGACCGCTAGAAACAGATGTAGCGCTATGACTGGAATTCCAGTCATGCCGCCAGCCGATTGAACCACGATGACTGGAATTCCAGTCATGCCGCGTTGAATGGGTTAATATATTCATAAACTATTTTTATTTCATTTGAGAGCGATTGTGTATGCGTTTTATAATATAGCCTTACGCTAGCATCAATGCATGGGCCATAAATTTAGTATATTTAATCGAACCATGAGATCCTTCAAACTCTGTTGCTAGCGTATCGTTTTTAACACAATTTTGCGCGAATCTCCATTTTTGCCCGAAACGTATTAATGATTGAGCTGGGCACATTACAAAAAATGAAGAATTTATTCGTATCGGTCTTGTCGTTATTGAATCATCCTCAATAATCATAATTAATAGCATTCCGCTATTTATCTCTGGTAAAGGCGTTAACGTCTCGCTGATTATCAAGAATATTTTCTTCATTCGTGATAGGTCGCGTGAAAAGGTAATTAGTTTACGAGTCCAATTACGGCAATATAGGTTTCACGGCAATTAAAGTTACCGCCAATAAAGTTTGAAAATTTGTATTTCGTAATTAGAACTATTTTTGTGGTAATTCAGAGACGATCCAAGACTTCCTACCTAACAAAATGAAATCCCATCTTCTCGCCTTAAAATCCTAAGTTCGTATCTTGGTTCTGAATAATTTTTAAAATGTCGCAAAAAAATCCCAAGCACTTGTTCTCATTGAAATCGAACGAGAAAGGAAATGTTTCCAGTAAGCAAACAGAGACACCTTTCCAAGATTTTTTGTGCATTTGTGTCCCGTTATCTCCTATGCATCTTAGAAATTTCGGCTTACATTTTTATGGGGGAGTGACCAAGACCTTCGGAAATTGGCCGATTATATCAAACTGTCATGTGACGAATGCGACAGCGATCGTTATCAAATGTTGATTGGTATGCGCAGTGTACGAGAACTAGTGACCGTTAGTCTATATATTTCCTCTAATAAATCATTTGACTGATTTCTTTTGTAATTTGCTATGATATATATAAACGTGGTCGAAGGTGGAACTTTGTTCTATCTATAAAAAATTATAACGTCCCTTAAAATAAAGCTTTTTGCAGGTAGAAGTGGTGACCGAGTAGGAGTCTACAGTTATTGACCTTTCTTAAATGCAGAACTGCCAAGCCCGATCCTTATATTTTGGCGATCGTTGGGGAAGTTATTGTTTAGGTATGAATTGCTTCTAACAGACAAAATTAATTTTCCGGCTTGTTCGATTATATTGAGAAATTCCGAAAGCCGAAGTACGAACGACCATTTCTTGCGAATATAACGAGGTAAACCTCTCCCGAATGAAATAGAATTTAGACCTTACTAATTTTTTTTTACTTAAACTTCAGTATAATAAATTATAAAGCGGGTCTCATAAGTCATACCTAAATTGACCAATCGTACTGATTTATCCATTTCCACACTGGACAGCCATTCGCCTTCGATTCAAACACGAAGCACTTTATTTAACGACAGTGAAAATTGGAAGAATTCACACTAAGATCGGAGTTTTATAAAACTTCCACTCGTGTATGAATTAAATTCCTCTTACAATTAGATCCAGCTACTATCCGTATATAATAGCTTAAGGACGTCCAAATAAACAATAAATATTAAACAGTATTTAACGTGCGACAGGGGCTGAATCAGGGTATTCCTAACATAATAAATAAGTCAAAAGAGCCTAATTTTAATTGGCAAGATGAGCGATGTTTTTTAAAACGATTATATACGTTGCAACGCTCTTTCCCATTGTAGAAATGGAAGACAGATCTCAGAAAGTGTTTGAAATCCAAGCTAAAAATACACGCCGATTGCACAAAACACAAAGTGATTGAGGAACACAATCCACACAAAACGGATCGAACACGCGATTCCGCTTACTTCCTACTGACCGCTCGCCTCGACTGCTCCAAACGAGTAGAGACCCGTCTTCCCTCTTCCTGCGCAAACATCTGCGCGTCGTTTTTATGAGGGGGATAAAGTTTTCGAGAAATGTAAAACTCGACTTCATCGCATAGCAACCAATAGTTGGGACGAATTTAGACAACAGGTTACATATGTGCATTTATTTATACGTGTAAACCATCCATTATATTTTCAGTTTTGCCTTTCAAAATAAAATCGTTATTTTATGATATTGAAAGACTGCTTGGTACGCACTTAGCAGGTCATGTATATACCATTTGATATACGCAGTATCGCTATGTATGGAGCAGAAAAATGGACACTCAGAAAGAATGATATAAAATACTTGGAAAGCTTCGAAAGGTGAGCACGGATTATTATCCGTGCTCACCTTTCGAAGCTGAAGATAAAATGGGCTGTTTGGGTGAAAAAAGAGGAATTACTAAGAGAAAGCGAACAATTATATAGACAATAAGGAAGAGGAATATGAACTGGATTGGACATTACCTGAGGAGAGATAGCATGATTAAAGACGTGTTACAAGGAAAATTGGATGGAAAAAGAGAAAGAGTAAGGAATCGGCTTCAGCAGCTATCAATACAGGAAGAAGATTTTTTAAAACCAGGTTTAACCAAGAATAATCACGGAGACTAACCATGAGGATGGATGATTCTAAAGAAAAAATAATTGAATAGGGAGAATGATTTTTCATGAACACTATGGCGAGAAACGTAACATTCAAAATTTATTTTATGTAGCTGTTCTTATATTTTCTTTCGCTTAAATATTGTAGCGCACAGTGAACGGGGCATCATTCTTAGACTCTTATTGACAAAAAAGGTTGGATTTTATTGGATTTGGATCCATGTTTTTGTGATTTGTAAAAGAGCTTTTTTCCCTTTGCTTCACAATAGGTATACTATATCTTATATATCCCGGTATACTTTTCCAACGGTAAATCAACATTCATATTAATTTTTTTGCATATTTCGTATAATGGACTTTTAGAAATTTATTATTAACATCGCCAATGCATTGGTGCAATAATGACACATCGGAAAAAGTGCGTAAGTTGAATCAAATAAGCATGAGTTTTATCAGTTTTTCTTTAAAGTTGCCTTATTTACAAACTTACACGAAAGCTAAATTTCGGAATTTCCAGGTCGAAATAAATAGTCAACGAATTATTTGAAGGGCATTTGCAGGATAAGCGTTTATCTCCCTATTTTCGTGAAACCAGCCTTGAGAGCGAGTGCTGTTGTGTATTGCACATAATGTCACTTAAATAACTTTCAAACGCTGCCAGGTATACCATATAAACAATTATTAATTGTCTTAAGTTTACGCGGAATTAAAAGATACAATGCGCAAAATATATTTGCCTGTTCACTTTCAACATGATGAAGGCACTCCATATAAGCAATTATTTCAGATATGTAAAGCAAATAATAAGGCTGCAGAAAACACTCGTGCGCTTCGTAATTCGCATCTGATCACTGGAAATTAGACACTTCACTACTCTTAAGTAGGTGACAAAGTCTTTATCGATTTCAAATTTTTGTCCTTTTATTTTATTTTTGTGGATATATTTAGGTGTTACTCTTATTTGCCAACTACAGAAATAATACTCTGTGTCGCAAAATTTAATTTGGAAATAATAATTTATTTACTTATATGCTCACTGTCTCCATAGAGGTTTATTAAATATGTTACGAAGTCACTGCTGTTAAGGGTGTGAAACTTTTATGTCATTTAAGTTTAATTATTAGAAATATTTCTTTAATTGAGTTATTTTATCGCAAATAAAAACATTTTTCGTGGTTTTTATCATTAAATTATCAGTTAACTCATTTTTATTTGGATTTAACTTGATGATTAATGTGCTATTTTGGGATATTAGGAAGAGAAAGTACACACAATGAAGCGCTAGTAACTGTTTTAAGTAAATTTTTTTATTCATTTATAATTTACATTTCAGAAAAATCAAAGCAATGATGTGAAAATTATATGAAATTTACTTTTAATGCACACTGGTTAGGGATTGAGAATACCTTAAGCAATATTTCATGCAACTTTCTCCATAAGAAAAAAGACAATTCCATATAGTTTTTGCGTCCAACTTCTGAAAGGTAAGCAAAGTTTCGATCAAACGCAAACATGGAGCTTATCGTTGAATGTAGTTCCCGGTGCACACGGCATCCAGTGAATTCTTCCCCAATCGCAGGCGCAATAAGAGTGTGTATCGTAAGGGTTTGCGAGTAGAGTGGTGTAGGTCTGATGTTCCGGAATCGGACACTTAGGCAGAACCAAAGAGCAACCATCCTTTCCGTGGTCGGAGGGTGGTTGCGTTGGCTGAGAAGAAGGACATCTCGTCGAAGGCACGCATTTGTCCACATCGCTGTCGAATTCTTCTCCGTAAGGGCAATCGCGTTTCACTGGTCCGTCATTTTCGCAGCAACAGAAGGAGCAGCTATCGTGAGGATTTTTCACGCGATAGTACATACCGTGGTAGCAAGGAGGGCAATAGACACCTGAGCATTGGTCCGGTTTGGGGGTAGTAGTTGGTACTGTAGTGATAGTTGTTGTCATCGTTGTAGTTGGCGTCGTCGTTGGCGTCGTCGTCGGCGTCGTCGTCGGCGTCGTCGTCGGCGTCGTCGTTGGTGTTGTAGTTGGTGTGGTTGTTGGCATCATTGTCGGTGTCGGTGGCGGTGTCGGTGGCGGTGTCGGATGGCGTGGGCATACCTCTGAAGGCACACAGATCGTACTGACTGGATCATACTGTTCTCCATGTGGGCAAGGCCTACTCTCAGAGTAGGTCCCGTTATAACAGCAACAGAACGAACAGACGTCGCTAGGATCTGGGAAACGTTGACCATAACCCGTTTCTACGCATTTCATGTCTTTGCATGTCTTAATGGGAGGTGGGGGACACTTGTCAGAAGGGACGCACTTGTTGGACTTTTCGTCGTACTTGGTTTTTGCTTCGCATTTCCTATATTCTGCGGGTTTCCCCTGGTCTTCGCTATGGTAGCAACAGCAGAAAGAACATTCGTCATTAGGATTTGCGTAACGTTTTTCTGTTCCGGTATCTTGGCAGATGATACTCTCACATCCGTCTTCGTAGTAATCGGCGGAAACGGCTGAGGCCATAACGGCCGTCAGGAGAACAATTCTGCCGAAGAGCCCCATTTCTATAAAGGGATAGGAAAATAAATGTATTTACATTCAGTTTAATTCTACGTTTAAGATGTTACAGGTGGTTCATTATTTAGTTTAGTAGCGAGATAACAGAAATACTTATAAAGCTAAAATGAAAAAAGGTTGTAGATGAACGGGTCGAATCGTTACTAATTCGAAAACGGAAATAAAACACTTTAAGAGTTAATTTTTAAATGGAGGTCGGATTGAAAGTTGCATTAATTTTTTGGTTCATAAATTTAGATCTATACTTATGTTAGAGTTGTACTTTATGCGATTCTTAGGGCACATACAGGAAAAATCAGGATATTTTGAAATTTGGATATCTAAATTTGTGGTGTCACCAAATAAAATTACTTCAACAAATTATGTTTTGATAATTTACTCCCAATGTGTTTTATTTACCAGGAAAAACGCTATATTTTTTCATAAAACAGATTTATGACTCAATTTCATCAGTAGGGTTAGTATTTCAAATTATGCCTGTATGTGATTTTTACATTTAACAAAGGTGATTAACAAACTCAACTGACCTTTCGTTTTGACAGATGCTCTTGTTTGACTACTACTGTTGGCTTTTAAACAAGATTGATATGGCAAGACCATGGCCTTTTATACTTTCTTATGAGATCTTATCTGAAGTGCTGAGATCATAGTTCGCTAATCTAATTTCACGCGCGCAAATCTTTCTATATCCTTATTCAGAATCGTCGAACATCCTCCTGCTGCTTTTAGATTGACATGCACCGAAAAGATAAATTATATCTCGCTTGGATTACGTTTTTCCTTATTTGTGATTCTTCGTAGCTGCTTACGTATTCAGTCCAAAAATATCTTTCATTAGATGTTTAGAATAGCGATTAAAATTTGTTGAATATTCATGTTAGAGTGAATTTTCTAACCATTGGATTTTAATTTCAAATTTTTTATGCTTGTAACTGAAACTTCCCTGGTTCCTTTGATTGAATATAATTCAATATTGAACATCTTTCAAAGCTGTTACACTTTCGTAGAAAGTCACTTCGTGGTTGTATAAATACCTATGTGCTTTCCTGCAAGTCGGTCATTGAATTCTCCCCTGATATAACGGAGTTTAGACTGAGCTAAGAATATTTTAAAGGAAATAAACTTGCGAAGAATGCTAAAATATGGTTATTTTACACCATAAGCCCTACGCCAATAAGCGTAATTTTTTAGAACTCTAAGAATATTTTTTCGTCTTTAGATCCATCTGATAATTTAGTATTTTATCGCTCGAAGTTTCGACTAAACAACTGATTCCGACGAGTAAAATCGGAATTTTTAATAGCTTTCTACCGTCTTGTTATTACTGGAAGAGAAATAATAGGGTGTAAATGATGTAATAATTTATCCTCAACCGACCTTCCCATTGTTTGGTTTTGGATAAAGTATTTTTCGGAGTTGGCAAACACTTCAATCAAAATCATTTTTCAAATTTCAATCTTTTCGCTGGCGGTATGTCAAACCTAGTCACGTAATTGTTTTCGCTTTCTTATATACGTAGTATTTAGAGAAAGTATCGTAATAGCGAAACAATCGACTTCGAGATTTTGACGGAAACACCCGTTTTAGCTGACCCTGAGCCGAAATCAGTGGTTTTCTCTATCGAATGACTTTTCCTATTTATGCATTTTATTATCCATAATAGAAGATTTGAAGAGATTAAGGGTATGGCGCAACAATGAAGGATAGTTTTTTGTTGATTATCGCAAATTGTCGATTTATTCAACAAGTTAGGAATGTGTACAACGTATCACAAATAAGCGCGTTTCGTTCAATGGAGCATTAGAAAGAAATTATACTAGTAGCTATACCCGGCGTAGCATACGCCCATCTAGCGGATCTTAAAGGTTCTTAATTAAACATTCAGGCATTTATTTTTTTGAACTTATTTTGTTAATCAAAGATTTCTCTAAAGACACATTGTCAATTTCTGGGTTCTTTCCTGACATTACAGTAAGTGTATCAAACGATCTGACTCTTGAAAGAACAACATATAATTGTCCATGACTAAAAACAGGCTTAGGTAGGTAAAGGCATTTTATGAAATGTTTGGATTTGTGACTTATGGATTGTCATTGAAAAAGCCATTCGTATAGGGAATTGTTTTCGTTTGAAACTGAATGGTAAATTTGTATCTGATGGAATGAGTGAGATTCTTGGAATATGTGCCGTGTCTGAGTTTGCTGCACCGATCACTTTTGATTTGATTATGTGTGCTTGTATTCGAGTAACAGTAAGTCTTGTACCGTTAGACAGTCCTCTCAATGGCAGCTTCAGTTCACGAGGTGGCATACCGGCTATACCCACATAATGTTTACGCGGATTTCTTTCAATTAATTTATTAATAACAATGTGAATCAATTAATGGTGAAAATGACATCCCCATAGAAAACTGTTCTATTAAAGACGTATTTTACTATTTTTTTGCATTATTGATACGTCTCCCTCTCTCTCTCCCTATTCCCCCCTCTCTATCCTCCTCTCTCCCCTTTGTCTCTCCCCTTTCCCCTCTCTCCCTTCCACTTCTCTTTCCCCCTCTCTCCTTTCCCCCCTCCCTCACCCTGTCTCCTTTTCCCATTACCCTCTATTACTACATTTCTGCATAACCCTTCTTCTCCCCTGTTTCCCTCCTCCCTCTCTCTCCCCTCCCTCTCCCTATCCCCCTCTCTCCTGCTTCTCTCCCCTTTCCCCTATCTCCCTTTCACCTCTTTTCCTTTCCCTCCCTCCCCTCTCATTTTTCCGTCCCTCTCTCCCCCCTATCCTTTTCCCCTTACCATCTCTTCATTTAAACTTCTTATAAAACACGTTAATTTTACGCTCGTAAGCTATATGTTCATACTATTAAAAGGCAAGAATCCCATATAAAATCATTGTAGCGTTTCCATGGTAGATAAAATTTCCCATTGTTATAAATTTTAAAATATCTCGTTTTTATGCAGTTAAAATCAAATATTTAAGCTAATCCGGCAAGAATTCGTATTCTGTTTTCAAAAATAATTATTTCCAATCTTTTTTCCGTTTAATACTAAAAGTCCGGAGTTTGTCTCATAATTTTAAGTAATTTTAAAATGTAAATAAAAAATGCCTTGCACCGATTTCAATGCTTTTCTTATGGGGTAATAAATGGTAACTTGGTAACGGTAATCAACAAAGCATACATACCTATATATATATACCTATATATATATATATATATATACTACGGAAGAGGAAAGGTAAATACGGATATATATATGTTTGTGAGACTGTTTATGTTAGCAACAGTGAAGAAGTAACCATGCAAGAAAATTTCTAATTGTAAGTTCAACTCGAATTAAGACATTATTGTTTGATTTTCTCGATAACGGCTACTCCTACGAAAAAATGTATAGGAAAGGAAATACTCGTCTTTACTAATTCTACAACTTTTATTTGAAAAATATTTTGATATGAGCAATACTTTACGAGATATGACGAAAATTTGATTTTTTGTCACTATAGTCGTTTGACCAGCTAAAGTCTCTTGGCCTTGAAGACGGGTAGCAGCAGCCAATAGGAGACGGTTTGTTTGGGAAGGTAGTGGGGAGGAACCCAGTCTCACTCCTGCTCTCGAAGAGATCACATCGGGATGCGTTGCCATTATAGAAATTGCGTAGTATATCAGCTGAGGGCGAAAATCCGCAAGAGCTGGCAACGCGCACCGGTATCTGCTGTCCCGCACGAAAGTTGAGAGGGGCGATGGAAGGGGAAACGTTCGTGATTGGCTACTTGCTCTAAGTAGGCCAAGAGACTTTAGCTGCTGAACCGACTATAGTAAAGTGGATCCCTTATTGGCGTACGTGATTAATTTTTCCGATTTTCTTATTATATTTTATTGCAGGTCCTTAATATCAAATTTCATGAAAATCCGTTCTGTAGAAGTCGAGAACGAACATGCGGACGGACAGATCGACGATAATATGTGCTCACGCTGGAAGCGAAACGCACCTAAAATTGGCTTCAACGATTTTAATTAAAATTCAATCTGTTTTACATCATAGACTCATAAGTAATACTGCATAAACCAGGCATCTAAAAATAACTATATAGCGTACAGTGATATTACAATATATCGAATTTAATTCTAGCTACCACCCAGTTCTCCCAAGTTCTCTCAACAATCTTCGTCCAGCAGTAAAACTTCAGCGGCTATGTGTTTTCGCCAATCCACATAATACTTAATGTTTATGTATGGTACAAATATTTATCAAGTTAATTTTCACATATATGAGGTTAGCAATTTAGTAATAACAGTTACTTGCAGAACAAGCACTACGAGTTCCTTCCAATCAGGAAAGAGTGTAGTGAGACTATAGGCATACGTATGCGAGGAAGTTTGTGCATTATATATTGTACCGATTTTTTAATATCAATACGTGTGCAGTATAAATTCTTATTAATTTTTTCTTTCACAAGTTCAAAATATGTATGCAGTCGAATATCTGGATTAAAATATTTATGAAGCTAAACGTTTGCTACTCCAAGGCTATACTTACTCTCGTTAATAAAAGTATAATTTGAATAGAAATTATATATTTCAAAATTTCTATTGCTTGCAGGATTTTTCTTTTTTTTTCCTTTCTCTTCTTTAGGTTCACATAAAAAACGCAGTTTCACGTAAATAACAAATGCTTATGCAAAAGAATAAGACACTGATATAATGCATTTTATCGACGAATTTGGAAATTTGAGCTGTTTTATTTGGGTTACTAGAAATTATTTCTGCTTTCCCGTATTATGCGATTAATAGAAAATAGCTGTACCCACGCAATGTTTGCGCGGTTTTTTTCAATTAATTTATAGAAAATTAAGAAGTGTATTAAAAAGTTGATGTCAGTAATTCACATTTAACTCTAATATAGTATTTCCCCGGTGTAGGATTTTCATGTATTTGGCTCCCAATGAAAAGTTTGCAGGTTCGAATCTCGATGAGGGTACGACTGTGTGTGCGTATTGACATTTTATTATACGAATTCAGTCAGAAATCTGCATTTGAAAAGTCATATTAGAGAGTAAATTAATGCTACACAGTAATTGATCGCGAACTTGTATGTTTTTAATTTTCTTTGGTTCTTTTCTTTCAAGTGTGTCCTTTTTTATATAACAATCAATCAGTGGCGGATTTAGAAATTCAGGGGCCCTAAGCGGTACGGAATTTTGGAGCCCTACTGCAATTTCAAAATGTAGGGGTTCGCATATATTCTTACCTTAATTTTAATTAGCCAATTTTTTGCAAAATGAAATGTGGTTGAAATGCTTGAATTGACCATTACAATAAAATAATAATAATAATAACGAACCATAGTTAGTAGTAGATGCATTCAAATAAAAAAAAGTTAGTAATGTACAAGAAAAAGGAACATAATTTATTGCATTTTGCATTACAACATATTCTTACGAGATCGTTTCAAAATGGAAATAGGCAATTTCATCACTTTCTTTAATATTTAAATAAATGTTTTCCTGCACATGTTCTTAAAGAAGGTGTTGATTACTTCCTCATAATCCGAATTTTTGAAAACAGAATTTTCTATATACAAAATAGAAAGGTCACTGCAGTGCTGCTGTGTTAATGTGCTCCTTAAATAGTTCTTTACTCTTTTAAGAGCCGAAAAAGACCTCTCTCAGGAAGCATTCGATAGATGTATCGTGAGGAAAATTTTTAAAATAATTTCTACATTTGGAAATGTTGCCTGCAATTCATCAGTTACATATTTGTATAGGTCCGACGGTGTTGGAGTTTTCCTCTTTTCTGTTTTTAATGTTTTTATACAGTGAAGAAATTGAAGTACTTCATCTTTGAAGAGATTTACATCTATATCGTCTTCATAAAATGCCATCAGATTCTCTAAACTGGCATCTTGCTCTTCTTTACTTGTTTCTTCGAAGAAAATTCTAAAAAGATTAATAGTTTTTTTAATGGGTTCAGTCCTTCTATCGACTTCTGCTGCTAATCTGTCGCAAACAACATAAAAAGTGTCGACAGTAATTTTTTCCCCTTCTTGTAGAACGACTTCACCGCTTTCCTTTTCTTCATCAAAAAATCTTTCCCTGTTTCTTTGATGCTGATTGGAATAATTAATTCTTCGTTTGGAATTTGAGAATTTGTCATTAAAGTATTAGCCTCTGTCTCAATGCAAGAGAAATTTTTCTGATTTCCAAAATAAAACTTTTCAGGAATCTTAATAATTCTTCCGCCTTTAATAAGGTAGCATGAGGTTTCTGCAAGGATTTGGAAACAGAATTTAACCTTTGAAGTAATCTGTCCCACATGACAGTAAAAATGGTAATTTCATATTTTTCAAACTTATTAGCTAATGATTTGGCTTCAGCTCTTGTCACTGGCTTCTCTGAATTATTCTCACCTATGTAAATTAAAGCACGTCTGATTTCAGGGTAATTAATTCTCAATGCCTTCACAGCATCTGTTCGTGCGGACCATCTTGTGTCGCATATTTCTTTTACACTTATACCCATACTCGCATCGTTCTCTTTCAGATCTGACACAAGCACATTCCATCTGTGTGTGGATCCAAATTTTGGACAAAGAGAAAGAAATGTGTTGCGCCTTCGCAGGATTCTACTACACAATTCCCGACAAGATTTAACGAATGATTCGAACAAGGTATAAATATTGATGAGGGACTTTCGATCTTTAGCCGTGCTTGCAAGCCTGAATACTTTCCTGCCATATTTGCAGCATTGTCAAAACTCATGCCACGACAGTTTCCTATGTCTATGTCAAACTTTTCAAGTAGTTCCAGAATTGTTTTCTCCATATGTTCAGCAGTATGAGACATGATGGGAACGAAACAGAGAAACCTCTGCAGAATATTTCCTTCTCTGTTGATATATCTCAAAATTATTGTTAACTGGTCAATATGGCTAATGTCCGGTGTAGAGTCTGCAATAACAGAGAAATATTTTGCGTCCTTTACCTCAGCAACGATAGTTTTTGTAACAAAATTGACCATAATCGAGAGAAGTTCATCATAGGTTTGGTGAGAGAGAAAATTTGTTTTACCAGAACCACAGTACTGAAATTTATTTAAATGTTCTTTCAAGAATTCGTCAAATTCACTAAGGTATTGTAGACAGGTTAAAAAATTGCCTTTTCGATTTGAAGTTGAAGACTCATCATGTCCCCTAAAAGCAATTCCCAGTGAAGACAGCAACTTCGCAGTTACTACAACTCTTCTTAACACCTTCCTCCAATACGGACATTCATTTTCAAACTGTATTGCTAACTGAGAGACAACTCTACCTTTCAGTCTCTTCCTGGTAACGTAAGTAAACATAGTTGCTATATGAATCTTGGAAATCTCATTATCAGATATACATTTCGTAATATTTCTCCAGTCAGAAAATCCATGAACGAAAGACTGTATTCCTCTACTATTATCCGGAAATAATTTACACACATAACAATATACGGACATCGATGTTTCAGAAAAAAGCAGCCATTCTCTTTTATCTTTAGTTCCATTTTTCTTAAATTTGAAGAAATGAGACTCGTTTACCCATCTATAATACGTCATATTACCATCTCTTTATTGTTTTTTTAAATTATCAATATTTCCTACATTTGAAGGTTTATTTACTAAATAATATTCAACCATAAAGTATCTGGCCACAATGCAATGTCCTTATAATATGAAATTGCTACTACTTTACTTACTTCAGTATGTCCAACATTCTTATTATTAAACTCACTCTCATCAAATTCAGTAATTTCGCTGTAATCGACGGAAACACATTCTGATGTATTGGTGACAGAAGTAGAAGTTGATGGCATTGTTAAGTCTGCAGAAGTTTCATCAATTCCACTAGAAGATGGGTTTTTAACTTCATTAATTTTCTGTAGTATTGATGTTAAGCTACCTTTTTCTTTCTCAAGACTTCTTCGCCTCTCTTTTTGCCTTTTCCGTTTTTCGCTACCAGGTGGGTAGTGCCGCTTCATGGTTGCGGCAAAATTTGTATTAAAGCTTTTTTAATACAAATTTTAGGTACACAAAATAAGCTGAAACAAAAATAAATATGAAACGATAACCAAATCTTTACAGTAATCAAGATGATCCTCACATAAATTTCAATAATCATAAGTAATTAATAAGTTTAATATGATAAAATATTATAAAAACTTGACAAAGATCGAAAACTTACAGCAAGTCAACGCCAATAAACAGACCATAATGAAATTTTTCAATTTGAAGCGAACGCAGCCACAGCGGATACAGAACCAATAATCATAATTTAAACGCAACCGCGACCCAAGCGCAATTTTTACTGATATTTTAATCATTAAAATAATATTAGTTAAAATTTAATAAATAAAACCAAATTTTTGGGGCCCCCAGAAGAGTCGGGGCCCTAAGCGGCCGCTTAGTCCGCTTATCGGTAAATCCGCAACTGCAATCAATGCAACCGTTTATTTAGATTATCAATGAAGAGAAGATAACCATGTAATATGTTTAAAAAAATAACGTATGTCCCTATTCTCATTTAATTTTAAATTTATGCGTGAGCCTATTTGCGTTAATAAGCATTATAGATGTATAATATAATGGTTCTACTTACAAAGAGATAAGATTTCAGCATTCAAACGATGAACGGAAGATTCAACTGCTTTGATTAAATCGTTAGAAACGCTTCCCATACGCATTTAACTGAATAATTATCCGTAAATATTTATGTAGCTATGCATCATTAATTTCGATGCTTAAACAAAATGGCGAAGCGAATAACGCTTTTATTTTATCTATTTGAAGGTTTAATCGGCATTAATTGAATCGGAGTCAAGAATGACGGTCGCCTTGACAACGTCCGGAAAGAGTACGAAATATCCGTAAAATTTCGAAAACAATTGCGTATTTCTGAAATATTCGACCACTTAACATGTAAACATCGCAAGAATAAAATAGTATGTAGTTCTTGCCGTCGAATAAAGCAAAAACGAAGAATATAGGTCCATATTAACATATTTTATAAATGGAGGAAAAAAACCTTACACTCTGAAAAATCGAAAATCCCGTGTAAAATATAGTTGTCTCCTGGATTCGAACCCGGGACTTCATGAAAATGGTTTTCCTGGGACCGCGTATCCAGTAGAAGCAAAACGCCGCGGCGCGCCGTTTACCGCATATCTCAGCAACGAACGGTTTTCGAGATACAAATGGGAACAGACGGACGGACACTTGTAAAATTAGATATAGGATGATAGTGATAGTACCGGAAGTTGTTTACAACATGGAAATGACTATAGAGGAGAGGGCGTTGAGATACACAATATGTGGGAAATTGTCCACAAAAGGGTAGCTTTGGACGAGTTTTAAAATACAGTCATGGCAGCGAGACTTCTGATAGACGAAAATCATTCCTTTCATTATTATTCGTTTTGAGGATTTAAGTAATCCCTTAACGCAGCTGAAACTTCATTAACTGAGTCAACATTCAAAAGTATTTTTACATGGGTAATGAACATTGGATATAATTAAATAAAGTAGTACGACCTAAGATAAAATAATACATTTCGCGTAAGACTTTATGCCAAACATTGTAATTAACTAATATTTTATTGCGTTATAAATGAAACAGTTTCATCAAATTAGTATTTGACAGTTCTGTTGCAATCATATTTGCCGTTTTAGGTGAATTTAAATTAATCCTCAATACTTTTTGCAAGAATTTCATTTTCAAACTTATGTTAGTCTACTGCATATTTCAGCGATTGTTTCTTCAGAAAAGTAACGTGTTGATAAGATTTGAGGACGATATCAGGAAAAGAAAAAAATAAAACGGGAAAGAAGTAGCTTTTTATTTTATGTATTCAGCGGGCTTTTTTTAAAATACCAGTTAATCGTCGAAATATTAGTCTATTTTGTATTCTTTGTGATAAGAATTACGGTTGCAAACATTTATCGGCTGTTTAAGGAGACTAGCCTAATTAGATTTTATTTTACATACCTTATAGTATAGATGGGATCGAAAATTAGTTATTATTTCGATTAGTTAAAATTTCAGGTTAAATTCGAGGCAGCATTGTCATTATGTATATTATGCGATATGCAGAAATGCATTTTATGGTATACATACGTTTTCATTCTAAAGAAATTGTACTTGAAGGATGATATACTACCGTCATAAAATTTCATCACTCAACGGTAGGGATAATACTTACCATTAACGTTTCCGAGTGAAATTATTGCCCTCTTGATTAGCGTAAATTTAGAATTCTTATTAAGTGGGTATATTTTATATTTCTGGGACGAAATGAGAACCGACCCATTCGTGATGAATGCTCTGAAGGTGGCGAAAGAATTGCGACGTTGTAAGAACTACCTGATAAAAGATAATGAGATAGGGTTTTGCCGAGAAAAAGGCTACTTACTAACTCTTTTTGGTTTTCGAGAAATTATCAGTGGCTGTCATTAATTATCGTTTCTAGCACTTGAGTTTTTTTTTGTTTGTCGCAATACGTCGATTGTTTTCACTTCCACACCCCCTCTTCTCCTCCCACACACACACACACAAAATGATTCAAGCGTTTATGTCTCTCGTTAGGCTCTCTTTTCCCAGATTGCCATATCTATAGACCACCGCCCTTTTTCACATTCGTTCAGTCCCATTCTATTCAACCACACTAAATTCCCTTTCACTCCCAACATATTTCACGCTCTAATACCATACTCTATTGTACGGCATCCTTCCAAAAGTCAGTTGCCTCTCAAGATTTGACACGGGATTTTCTTAATTTTATGAGTAATTACGCTTATTAAGATCCTCTATTCGCCCGTCGCATTTAATAATCTTTTAGTTTTCTTTCTCATTCTAACCAATTGAGCTATTTGAATAGACCACACGCCAACATTTTTCCATCTTATTCACACCTTGATGGAAAGAGTTGTTCATTAGCTCACTATGCAGAAATACATAAGCTGGAATGTCGGGAATAATTCGGAAAGAGGAGAAATATTATGCCATGACCGAAAATCGAACCCGGTCTACCACTTTCCGGGCGGATACCTTTCTTCTCCCTCGTGCTTCCTAATTATTCCCAACTTTACAATTTATACCTGTCTGCACAGCGATATTATGATCGATTCTCTAATTCAATCTAGGGCTAGGGCAATCTTGCCATTTGAGAGGGAGGGGCTTTTCTGCGATATAACTCTTGGAAGATATCCATTGGGGTTGGTTGTTACCAACTAAGAAAAACATCCGAGTTCTGAAACGGAAGACATTGTCTGCTACGATAGTTCTATATATTCTGTGTAAATATCCTCTCGGCAAGTGGAAGATGCGGGTTAGATTCCCGGTTATTGGATAATTTTTCTCCTGTTTCCAAATTATTCCCTATTCATATTTTCTTTCCTCAAACCCATAAATTCTACTATCTGTCGACCTTGTTCCTAATCACTTTTAAAAATTCAATTCGAACTTATTTTGATTAATTGTCATATTTTAATGAATTTCTTCTTTGATATTCCTATTACTATCTTTACACGCAGTATAGAGAAAGTATCAATTTCATAAAAATACCGAGTTCGAGATTTAAACGGAAATACACGTTTTAGATTCCTTGAATACGTTTTCACTATTTGTCGATGCTGTCTATGTGATAGGAATTTCGTAGGCGCTCTAACTAAAAAGTTAATGATAAGATCATCACAAAACTGTATATCACAGGCTTTTATTAGAAATTAAAGGTCTGATAAATTTTGTCAGAAATTAGTCAGCCGAAAGTGTCTTTTTTCGGTTTCTTCCAGATATTTCTCATTAACAAAGTTGTAGACAATAAAATGTTTTAAAAGTTCTGTTTGAAGCATTTTTTTGACGTAACAAATAGTTTCCGTTGCTATAAAAAATTTTCAAATTGCTGACAGCGACGCCAACTCTGCCAAAGGTAATCAATATTTTATTGTCCATAGGAAAATATAACAATTTAGGGTACTTACGTATTAACGGGGAGCCCAACTTAAAAATATAAATACGGAACAAATACCTTTAAAATTGTTTTAATTTTTAAGAACAACATTAAAAGAAACCAATTAACATTTAAATGATTTGTTATAGATAAAAATGAAAAAACAATCACTGATCGGCCTGTCGCGACATTTACAAACCCGATCACCGGACAACGGGGAGGGATAGTTTGGTTCCAGCGAGGCGAAGGACGCGGTAGCGCCCGGAGACGACAACTAAAATAAAAACAAAACGAGCCAAAGGCTCGCCAATATCCTCTCCATTTGCGGCGCAACAGTCAAACGAGATATAATTCCTCTGTATACTACAGATATCTTGGTAGAAACCAATCGGTACTTACGTATTAAGTTGGGCTCCCCGTTAATACGTAAGTATCCAATTTTGTTTAATTCTTGTATTTACAATGTGAAAAGTTGTTCAAATAATTTTCAATTGTGAAAATTATTTAAAGTGTTTCAAAATTATTTCGGATGCAATTTCTGATTTTCTTCAGGAAGCTGAGGTCGAGAGGAACTTGTATGCACTATTGCAATCATATTCATTACTCTTTATGGAGTTAGTCATCAAATTTTTTTTGTTCAGATGTTGTAGGCACATCGACTTTACTTCTGAAAGTACTTCCTTAAAAGGTAAATTGCCCACCTGTTAAAGCTATAGCTTTCATTTCAGGCGCGTTTCGCTTCCAGCGTGAGCGCCTATTATCTTCTGTCTGTCTGTTCGTTCTCGGCTTCTACAGAACGGATTTTCATAAAATTTGATATTAAGGACTTATAATCAAAGATAATAAGAAAATCACTTAAATTAATCACGTACGCCAATCAGGGGTACCACTGTACTGGTGACAAAAAATTAAATTTTCATCATATCTCGTAAAGTATTAGTCATATCAAAATACTTTTCAAATAAAAGTTGTAGAACTAGTGAAGAAAAGTATTTACTTTCCTATACATTTTATCGTAGGAGTAGCCGTTATCGAGAAAATCAAACAAGAAAGTCTTATATCGAGTTGAACTTAGAAAATTTCTTCCATGGTTACTTCTTTATTGTTGCTAACATAAACAATCTCACAAAAGTACGTTTAATTTCCTTACGTGTGCTTGCATTATTTTTAAATAGGAAGAAAATGGATTATTTATGAGGAAGAAAAGAACTTTAAAACGCTATTCCCATCACGTACGGGTATATCATTCCTGTCAAGTACTCCATTACACGAAACGCGCCCAATTGTGATACGCTGTACACTTTCCTAACTTGTCTATTATTCCTGATTTCCGTCATTTTTCCACGCACACACAGAATAAGTGGACAAATGCAAGATTTAAAAAAGTTGAGCATAAATAAATTGCTGTATTGTAAATGAGAAAATCTCAGTTCACATTAACTTGCACTCACATACAGCTAGGATGGCCAGATTTTAATTTTGAGAATACGGAACCCGTAATGAAAGTCTTAATTAAAATACGGCACACGTAAAATATACGGAAAGAAATCTAGACGAGAATATGGTAACTAAAAAAAGTGTATACTTTTCATTTAAGAATTAATTAACGGAAAAAAACAAGAGGAAATGTTGTATATTCATATATGTACTGTAAATCAGTGGTCTTCAACGTGAGCGATAAAACTCTATAAGAAAGATTAATGATACGCACACATATCCTCAAATGAGACAATGTACAACCTACCTTTTAGTTCATGATGGCTACATTGGAGCGCTGGTAGCACCACTCTACTATGTCTGCTATCTATCAACCAGTTAGCAGACATGGAGTTTAGCAGAAACGCTATTATTAGGCTATTGTCTTCTTTACCTTTCCGAAAGAGGGCAATACAATCGTAGTTCAACGTGCATTACTGTTACTGCGCAAACGTTAATTGTGATAATTTGGTTACTTATGTGTTCTATCGACTTTTTATTTTCAATGATGTGGTATTACTGTACAGGCGTTTACTTTGTGGACGCTTTATACTTGTTGTCTTGCATTATTTGTTTGTGTTCTTACCGAGATAACGTTTGTTGTGTGTAACACCTTGACAGGTTTTTAAGCTGTTTAATTACTTTTTGTGATACTGAGATTGCCCCCAATTAAAAAACTATGGCTCAAAAGAAAAAGTGCTGTCGTCAGTATTCATTAGACTACTTGGCATTTGGGTTCATCGAGCCCCCTACCAACAAGCATTTGCCATTGTGTTTACTGTGCCAACAAACATTTTCAAATAAAGCAATGAAACTTTCACAGCATCGCGATCATGTTAATGCAAAACACCCAGACGAAAAGGGTAAGTCATTGGAATATTTATAAAACACCAAGAAAATTTTTCTAAACGGTCGACAATCCTTACAATATTTTTAAAAAAAAGCAATGAAAAAGGTAAAGATGGACTTATTGCGTCTTACCGCATATCTGAACTAATTGCTAAGAGTAGTAAACCACATAACGTCGGTAAAACCTTAATAATGCCATCTTTGCGGGAATTTATCACCACGGTAATGCATCAGGATGAAACAGATATTTTGAAAGTCATACCACTTACTGATACAACCTTACAGAGGCGCATCGATGAAATGGCAGATGATGTCGAGAAACAGCTAACAGAACTGTTGCAAATATGAGAATTTACCTTGCAGTTGGATGCGTCCACAATTATGAACAACACTGCTTTGCTTATGGCCTATGTAAAATATTTCGATGATAATTTTATATTGCGAGAAGATATGTTTGCTGAAAAACCCTAAAGGCATATTTCGAAAAATACGATATTCCGCTGACAAACCTTATTGCCTGCGCAACTATGGTAAGTCGCTATCAAGGATTAATTGCATTAAAAGAAAAGAAGTACCCAAAGTTTTCATCATTCATTCGATAATACACCGACAACATCTTGTTGCCAAAAGATTAAGCGCAAGCTTACATGCTTCACTTAAAATGTGGATAAATGCAATAAATACGACTAATTGTAAATCCAATTCCAAGAATGATCGAATTTTTCACCAGTTATGCCAAGATAATAATGAGCAGTTTGTTCGCTTTTTGCTACACATCGAAGTTCGTTGGCTCTCGAAAGGGAAATGTTTGACACGTTTTGTGGAATTATACAATAGCGTGTTGTTATTTTACCATAATGAAAAAAAAATTGACATTTGAAATCATTTAAAGTCGGTGAGAAAGGATGGTTTTTACTTGGCTGGAATATTTTTAAAAAATTCAAGGAAGTTAACTTACGACTTCAAGGAAAGCAAGTGACACTCGTTGACTACAAAAATGTTATTTCGGTATTCATTGACAAATTGGATTTATTCAAACAAAACATCCTGCAAAAATAATTTTTCGTTTCCGGAACTATGCACCATCAAACATGATCTTACATTTGAATACATAGACAAGTTTGCAGATCACCTTTATGCCCTTACAATTGATATGATGACTCGTTTTCGCGATATAATAGATTTGAAAGTGGAAGCATGGGTGGTGACTCCATTCATCACAAATGTGTGTGATGTGGATATTAAATACCAAGAGGAGATAATAGAATTACTTCATGATGAAGAGTGTAAAGCCATTTTTAACCAAGGTGGATATGTTCAACTTTGGCAGAACAAGAAAATGTCCTCTTTGTATCCACGCTTATGGAAGAAAATATCGTTGCTCTTGTTAGCTTTCCCAACCTTATATCTAGTCGAGAAGGGATTCAGTGCAGTCAACAATCTCCTGTCCAAAAAAAGAAATCGCTTACAAGTAACAGAAAGAGATCTTCGAAAGACCCTTGCAGACTTGAAGCCTGACATTGATTCCCTGGTTTCTAGGAACCAAGCACAAAGTACGCATTGAACTGTCTGTCAAATGTTTATTTAAATATTAGATTTGGGATTAATAAACATGGTTAAATTTGATGTCTTTTTAAACATTTACGTATTTTATTAAAATTTTTATTGTTAAGTTGACATGGAAGGTGGGCGGTGAACGTATTTCAAATGGCAAAATATAGTAAAAGTGGGCGGTGAATCAAAAAAGGTTGAAGACCACTTCTGTAAATGAATGTTACATATTAAAACAAATTTCAAAATTCGGAACACTATTTCGGAGAGGGAAGAAGAAAGACGAAAAAATAATTATTAACTTTTATTTGGAGAATTAATTACGTTTAATATTTTAACGAAGTTTTAAAGAGAACAAATGGTTATTGTTGATTTAAAAAATTATATTTGCCTGTGGCCTTTGCGTATCTCTTGAAAATGGAAAATAACATTTAACTTGAAGTGCATAATGATGAAATTCGCTACACATTTTGGTGTTTACCAAGCACTACAGAATTGCCTCCACTGTAGATATGTCCAGTGATTGGAGTTGTTATTCTTTCTCCCGCATTAATCCATCACGGATATCTAAAACAATTTTGTAGTATAACGCGCAAATTAAAAAAAATACAGTAAATTTTAAAAATTTAAGAAAATGTACAGTGTGACAAAAACAGGCGCGTTTCATGCGATGGAATATTTGAAACTAAACAAAATGCTATGAAGGAACTCACATCATAAAACAGCGAAACACCACGGCCCGATTATGTTTCTCTGTCTACCAAACATTTTTCCCTAGTTGGTGCATTAATTTACGTATTTACTTAATTTTAGTATGACTGCAAAACAATATATCAGAAATTATGCCAGGGAAGCGCTAAATTTATATATACCGATTTATTTTCTAACCAGTTGTATTCAACCTAACAATCGAAAGTAATTTAAAAGATACCTCGCTTAAGTAATTGCAATATTTACATTAACGTTCTTTTCTTCGTCGTAGATAACCCATTTCTTTCAGCTTGCAAAATACTCCATGCACACGCAGTGATGTGAAACGTATTTTTTTGTAACCATAGTGGATTTTATTTACTTCACTTACTGCTAAGATTGTTTTCCTTGTCAAAAATTAGGTGACTGTGCATGAAATTATTAATCACGAATTCAAGGCGAACTACGACGTTCTTACTTGATTTTCTGGAAGAGGGCTACTCCTACGATAAAAATGTATTGGGCAAGAAAAATTTATTTGGGTAGCACCACAAATTTTATTTGAAAACTTTATCGGCATGACTAATATTTTAAGAGATATGAGGTAGAGTTCGTTTGTTGCTTCTAGTAAAGAGACACCCCTGATTGTGTTACGTAAATCATTTATGCAATTTTCTTATTCTCCTTAGCTGTTAGTCCTAAATACCAAGTATTATTAAAATTCATTTGGTATAAGCCGAGAACAGACAAGCGTGCGAACGGATGGACAGTCCGAAGCTAATAGTTTAGTTTAAATTGGAAAGGAAACGCTCCTAAAAACGAGAAAATAGCATCCCGTATAGATTTCGTTCGAATAATGAAAATAAGTGAAATCTCAGCCAACCATACCGACAGCTCATTATTCGTATATAAGTGGTCCAGAAAAATTTCCGTGCAATTATTTAACAAATTCTTGAAGTGAAAAGCGGTTAACCTATGAAAGGAAGTTAATTTGGTCTACAGTGTCATTACATTAAATTCATATTAATTATTAATATTCATAATGAAATATATCGACATGTTGCAGCATTAGAGCCGCTCCAAAATGCATGTCCGTAATGTTTTTATAACCCACTGAGAAGATATGGAAGGGCAATAAACATAAATTGCTATAGAAAATAGGTAAGAGAAGAAGAAATATTTGGAAATTATTTAATCTAAGATTCATTCGAAGATAAGATGCCTGAAGTCGTTTGAAAGCAGCCTCTATACAGCTATCGATTTCTCGTTAAATTTCCTTATCTATATAACCGGTTGTTATGAATGCTACTGTTTCTTCGTCTCTGTGTTGAGCTTTCGAATTTCTTTCATAGAGGGCAGATGGCGACGCTATTGTTCGTTGTTGCTTATCAAATGAGCCACTTGGTGCCACCCCTAAACCTTCGAAGTCGACAGTGTTCATGAAAGTAACGCTGGAGCAGTGTTCGCTCGACCCAATCATATCCGTAATGTTAAGTGACCACTGTAACCATAAACGTGCCTGCGTGAGTGAAAATATTTTCCTTCTGCCATGCAGTGGATATATTGACGAAATATTTTATTTAATAGATGCTAGTGACATCTGATAATCACATAAGGTACTTTTAGTTACCCTATAAGGCTGACCGCATTTGTGACCGCGAGTGGTTTTGAGGGTCGCTTTAGAGGCTTTGAGAGTTTTTGCTGGTGCGATATAGACTCACGTCAAAAGTTACAAGATTCTATTATGTGATTAATGTGAAGAGTAATTTTCGTAGAAAATTAGGCGAAATTTTATTGCATAATTCTAATTAAGAAGTTCTAAATCTTCTGTTTTAAATTTCTCCGTACTTTTTTATCGCAGAGTAGGTTGAAGATCGCATTACCTTATCATGCTGAAAATGAGGCTAAAGATTTATCATTGGTAGCGAGTGGAAAAATGCGGCCATATTTGAGGCATCGACGATTTAAAAACTAGTCCTTTGCTGGATTTTCTATGCTGTGGCATTATTAGCTGGGTAAAGGAGGAATATTTGATTTCTTAAGGTTACTTATTGTCTTACTTATAAATAAAACTGTGTATAGAACACGACATTCACTTATACATCTTTGGGGCGTGGAGTGACACTAATATAAAAAGACATAGTTTGTTTTATGCGCTTTCTGTAAATATCGTTAAAAAGAAATATTTCTATATTTGTTATAGCTCTTTTTATGCATGGATGAGCTTATTATGGATAACTGAAAGTTTAGGTGTACATAGTTTGTGGTATCCTTCTATAGTCTTTCGATTCATGGGCAGGCTGCAGATGGATTTGTAAGTTAAATCGGTTAAAAGTAGATTTTTTTCATTAACTGCAATTCTATTCGCGTGATTATTACTAAATAACAATGTAAGAATTTTCTATCAGTATATATATATATATCCTATATATTATGCGCGTAGTGAAGCTGCGTCCGTCCGTTCGTCAGTCCGTGCGTATGAAGCCTCACGTAATTATATCGGCGTATTTCTCGAGAACAGTTTGTCGTAAAGATATGCGATAAACGGCGTTTTGTTTCTACTGGCTATAAGGTCCCTGGAAAAATATTTTTGTTTGCTGAAGTGTCCCGGGTTTTAATCCAGAAGACAATTATATTATCCCATATGTTTACACGGGATTTTCGATTTTTCAGAGTGCGTTTTTTTCCTTCATTCATTAAAATAGGTAAATATGGACCGATTTTCTTCTTTTTTGCTTTATTCGACGGCTAAAGCTTTATACTATCTTATTCTTACAATTTTTACACGTTATGCGGTCCAATTTTTCGGAAATACGCATTCTTTTTCCAAATTTGGCGGATTTTTCGTACTCATTCCGGGCGTTGCCAAGGAGACTCATTGTTGCCTCCGAATCATATAAGGCCAATTAAACCTTCAAATAGACGAAAGAAAAGCGTTATTGTTATCTTGTCTTCATTGATAATTTAAATAAACGCTCGACTTTATAGTAGGTCCTGTAAGAAGTTAAAAGCGGTCGTTGATAGACACTTGAAGGAAAGCAACTGTTTATGAGTTCGTCTATAAGGGTGCAACGATAATCATTGGAACTAAGGTAAGGTAGAATTAAAAATTTTTCCCCTTTGGATATACCGCGATATCAAACTAGCATTGAATAACTCTGTGACTTTGTGATCACGTAATTGCTCTAATATATTGCTGTAAAATCGCAGAAAATTTTAAAATGCTAAGTGGTAGACCAGTGAAAAGTAGAGCAAATAGCCCAGAAAGGAAAAGGAGCCAGAGATCAAAGGAAGAGTATTGTAGGAAAGAGAGAGAAAGAGATGCGGAAACTCATAGGATTGCACGTGTAGATGAGGAGCGGAGAGTATAAGAAAGACAAAGAAATAGGGAAACACGCCAAATGAATAAGGAACAAAGAAGATCTAACCTAGAGTCGAACTATTTAGATTATTTGCAAGCGGAGCTGCAACGGACTGCTAGTAGTATTATATTATACAAGACTTCGTCATTTTGTGTAAGATTATGACGTCATAGTGACGTAACCCTCCATTTGATCATAGACAATACTAATAAATGATAATAATAATATCCAATACATCTATTTTAATAGTGTGTTAAGTGATATAATGTAGATAATTTATGTGTAATTTAATATAATAAAAGCCGTCGTCTGTTGGTTGGTCACTCTATACAAATGCTAATAACTTGAGAAATAATACTGATAGAAACTCGAAATTTGGTAGGGATGCTTGATTAACACTTTTTCGGGTGAGGACGCATTTAAATCGAGAAAAAATTCCTTGTTCGTCTCCAAGAGATGCATTTCCATTTCCCATTACTTAACATGTAAAACGCGATTTTTCGACGTGCAGGCTTTTATTTATTTGAAAATTAAAATTAGAAGGAATTAACCTACGACCTTCGGATTTGAACCATTTTTAAGAAAAATTTATAAAGTTTCTTATTCCGTTCGTCTTTTTTCGCCCACTCTTCGAAATATTCCATATTAAACGTTTAATTTACATATTTTGTGGAAATCTCGCCATTTTAACGTGATGTTGCTATGTCGAGCATTATCATTGTTACACCTCAAATTACTATTATTGTATACATCCTTCTGGGAATAAGCGTGCCTTGAGTGCTTCAATACACTTCAATACGAGAGAGAGAGAGGAAGGAAGGGGAGAGATTGGCGTGTTCTGTGGAAAATAAGTATATTAACGTAAATACAAAAAAATTTAAGTATCAACAGTGTCATTTTAGAAAAATTGGAAATAAAAAGCATTCTTAAATGAAATTCTTTGTAAACCATACGTGCTTACGAATTTATATTGTTATTCCTCGAATTAATTTCGTAACAATGGCGGAAGTTTGGAAACGAATATACATTAAAATTCAATTAAAATTAAAAGGACATTTAAAACTGTTAAGAGGCAATTTTCGAAGAAACAACAGTATATCTTTTAATGAATTGATTTGTTTTTATAAAAGGAATTTTGGTGCTTATTTAATACAGAGTAAGTTCTAAGGCTTATAATCCATTTAAATCTAATAACAGTGGCTATTATACTTTAAAGAAAGATTTTATTTATTCACTTTACAAAATGAATTAATTTTAGGCTAGCATTGCCTATTATAAAAGGAGTTACTTAGGAATTTACAGTATGTAAAGTGGAAGTTGTACTGAATTGACTCAAGTACATATATTTCAAAGCAAAAATCAATTTAAAACTATTGTAATGGTTTCTACGATAAACAATTAGTTTATTTTTTTGTTAATATGGATCTCCAATACAACAATCCATTCAATCGTCAAAGGAACAGTTTACAATGTTGACATAAATTGATTTATTTTTGTTCAGATAGTATTCAAAGAAATTATTCCGCTGATTGATTAATTAGTTAGTTTATAGTTTAAATATTTTTAAGAGTTCTATTTTAAATATGTAATACATAACGACGGAGAACATTATTGAGGATTCGAGTAAGCTTTCTTTCTTCATAAGTACAGAGTACAATTTTAAAACAATCATAATGTTAAGTGCACGACATTTAATTATTTTCCCTACGTTATATATGTATACATATAAGTATTTCCCGGTCTTTGCACGCCGACATTTATATGCAGCATTGACGAGAACAAGGTGGGAGAAGAATAACAGAATTCTATAGCCGAAAATAAAAACCAAATGCATTTATTAAACGACAACAGAATATTCACTAGAAATGTAATATATGACGAAATATTTCATATGTAAAAGTGTGCTAATAATTATTTTGAATGCATATATTAATAATCAATCTATCTATAATTCTTCCATTGATATTTCAACGGGCATTACACTAGTTATTAATAATGTGCGTAGTTGTTTTCTTCTCGCGTCCCTTATGACGTCATGGCGTTTGTTTATGTAGCAACGAAAGCTTTGTTAATTCATAGCGAGGAAGATTTTTAATATCGTGACTGTTCTAAGGTTTCGTCGATTCAAAGCGATTACGAAGGAAGTAGGTAAAATTTTAGTTGTTTTATTTAACTGTAGGGCTTATATATGTGCTGAATTATATGTTTACAATTCGGATATTTCCGTTGCAATTCGAATGATTAATCCTGCTAATCAATAATGTCTTCGCGATAATATGATTACTATAAATTCTATCTTAAATGATGTGTTCCTATGCCCGTAGCTACCGTAAACTTCGAGAAATTTTTGAACAAGAACAAGAAACGGAAATTCTATGAAAAACATATTTTTGGTGTTTAAGTCTACAAGAATTCTTGCTAATTTGGTGTAATAGCGACGAGAGATCAATTCAACTTATTAGTTGATTATTTAATTGTCTTAAATCCTTTTTCTTTTTGACTTTATTAGTGAAATGTCTGATAAAAAAGAAAAACAAAGGGAATACATGACATTATATCGCAAAAGAAATTGGGAAAGACTTGCTGTTCAGCGAAGAGTCCATCGTGAATGCTCTCGGGAATTCTCAAGGGAAGTCTTAAGACAAAGATATGTAGGAATCTGGATGAAATTTTGGAACGAGGACGTGAATATCATTCACAAAATCGCAAAGAAATTTTGGAACAAAGACGTGTACGAGCTTCAGAAACAAATAATGGACATATAACGGCCAATGTCATTTATACAGAAATTTTGGTACTTGTGGGTTATCCCGGACCACTTTTCAAATATTGTCTATAATTTAGGAAAAATGTTTTTGATGTTGTTATATTGACGTTGTTATAGAGTATTGTTATTAATTAATTACGTTTTTGAATAGAAATACTTTTTTATTTTAAAAGTGGTCAGGGGTAATTCACAAAAAGTGGTCCGGGACCACATGACTAAGGTGCGAAAATATTTCGCTTGACTGTTGCGCCGCAAATGGAGAGGATATTGGCGAGCCTTTGGCTCGCTTTGTTTTAATTTTAGTTGTCGTCTCCGGGCGCTGCCGCGCCCTTCGCTTCGCCCCGCTGAATGCGGTTTCGTTTAACGCTATCATTGGCATTGGCGCCGCGCGCCTACTCATTGCAGTTATTTCGTAAAGCCTGCACTAGTCTCTAGCGACAGTTCAGAATATTGAAAAATTATGGAGGCCAAAATTGGGATTGCCATAAATGAAAAATTATTTACCTATATATTTACATTTAGATTCTGAAAAACAAGAATATGTAGAAAACATGTTTAATTGCTCAATTTCAAGAAAAATCACGGATCTGTCCATGGGCAGACTGCCTATGATGTTCATTATATGTGCATTAGAAATTTCCTTTTGATTTTGGATTTGAATGCAGTCGTGTATGAGTAGCACTACACGTCCAAACACTTCAGAATTAACTGTAAATACTCGGTCAAATCTGAGGACACGCACGACGCCTAACTATTATATAAGTGGCACCCGCTTGCTCATATCTATGATGATGATGATGATACTATACATTTTGAGCCAAAGGTTTTAGGACTAATACTGGTTGCATTTAAGTTCTGGGTATACCATTTTGAAAGTTCCTGTTTAGGCGCGTTTCGCTTCCAGCGTGAGCGCCTATTATCGTCGGTCCGTCCGTCCGCATGATCGTCCTCTGCTTCTACCGAACGGATTTTCATAAAATTTGCTATTAACCACTTATAATCAAAGATAATAGGAAAATCACTTAAATGAATCACGTACGCCAATCAGGAGTACCACTTTGCTGGCGACAAAAATGAACTTTCCGTCATATCTCGTAAAGTATCGGTTTGTATATCAAAATATTTTTCAAATAATTCTTGTAGAACTAGTGAGGAAGAGTATTTCTTTTCCCATACATTATTAACGTCGGAGTAGTCGTTAACAAGAAAATTAAACAAGAATGTCTTAATTCGAGTTGAACTTAGAAATTTCCTTGCAGGCACTACATTATAATATAATTCAATGTATTTAAAGTGGAAGAATTTTTAAAACAAAACGTTAAGCAGAAAAAGGAAATTTTTAACCCTGTTCAGCTGCCCACTAAAACCTCCACAGAATACTGAAGTCATTGGCAAAAAATCTGATATGTCCAGGACGTCAATTTCTCTATACAGAGTAATTAATATCATTGCTCTCGATATCAGTGTTCTCAAGAATAATTATCGGCACTCGTGAATAATATAAAAACTCTTTCAATATAACATTTGTATACATATGGAGAAGAATTTTCTGCTGTTTTCATGAAAATAGGTGGCATTTTACAATTTTTTATGCTGATTCTAAATCTGTTATTGATTCTGCTCGATCACGTCGTTTTTGCGCAAAATGAATAATAAAATGTATAATATCAATAGAAAAATAAATATATTTCAAACATTCCTTATATTCTGCTACAGTGGTAGAATATCCGCCCGGCAAGTGGAAGACCCGAGTTCAATTCACGGTCATACCAGTTTTTAGGAGCGTTTCGCTTTCAGCGTGAGCGCCTATTATCTTCGGTCTGTCCGTCCGTCCGCATGTTCGCTCTCGACAAAAAATGAACTTTCCGTCATATCTCGTAAAGTATCAGTTTGTATATATCAAAATATTTTTCAAATAATACTTGTAGAACTAGTAAAGAAGAGTATTTCTTTTCCTATACATTTTTAACGTCGGAGTAGCCGTTAACAAGAAAATTAAACAAGAATGTCTTAATTATGGTTGAACTTAGAAATTTTCTTGCATGGTTACTTCTTCATTGTTGCTAACATAAACAATCACACAGACAAACGCTTAATTTCCTTACGTGTGCATGCAATATTTTTAAATAGAAAGAAAATGGATTATTTATGATGAAGAAAAGAACTTTAAAACGCTATATCCCTTACGTATAGGTATATAATTTCTTTCTAATACTCCATTGCACGAAACAGTTGAATAATATGCCGAAATCTATGGAATTAATTTAACTTTAAAATAGAATTTGGAAAAGGTAAAACAATTCAATCAAAATTCACAAGGTAAGCGTAATGTCATCTCTTTTCTTTAAATTTTAAATAAATGTTTAGTGGTGTAATTCGTCTTCATACCCTACCACTTAACTCGAACTCACAGACACGATGTGTCAAAGACGTCAGCCGATGAAATATAACAATGCCAGTCTACATAAAAAATACGACGTTTACTCCACGGATTATGTTTTATAAATTTAAACGAAGAGAATTCTTGGAATATTATGTGAATTCTACCTCAACGCTTTTATTTCGCATAGCATTGTCTATGACCACTTAATTTCATTCTACACATAAATTTACCAGTTCTCTTTGGTTGTATGAACACGGGTACTTTACTCAGGTTGTGACCCGTCACAAGGATTTTTTTTAAAGCTCGAGTGATTGGTTTGGTCCAGGGTAAATAAAAGTCAAATTTCAAAGATATTTCTTTATTGCAATTATTTGTTCATGCTGGAATATTTAGAACAACACAATATTTTTTTTCGAGAACATTTCGAATGTTTCGGAGCCATTTGTTGCAAGTATGGGAAGAATCGAAGAATTTCTACAGTCAAAGTGCGGTGGTCTAGACGCAGTTCTGTATGGTACCGTCGAAGTGGTCTGTTCCTGGGGCGCACGGCATATAGATGGCATTGCCCCAGTTGCATTGGCAGAACGAATGCCGGTCTCCCGGGTTGACGAGCAGTAGAGGGGGAACGTTATTTGACGGACATAAGCGCTTAACCTTGTAGCACATATCTTTACCTTTGGGGGGATTGGGAGGGACATACCCACAATCTGGATTTTTACCATGATCGGGACACAATGAGGAACGTTCGCATCTTCCTGTAACTGGGTTATAAGCCGTATTCCAATCGTGTGTTGCATTACCACAATTGATTACCTTGATTTCGACCAAATCGCCCGACCTCTCGCAGCAGCAGTAAGAGCATTTGTCCGCAATATTAGGGTAGAAAACGACTTCCCCGTCAGCTAAGCTGGGACATGTTACATCCATGCAGTCATGACACTGTGGTGGTATTGGGATTGTGTCGTTCTTGCAAATAGGATCCACACCACTAGGGCAACGGTCAGATTTCACGCATTTTTTACTGATTGGATCAAATTCTGTATGCGAGTCGTGAGTGGCGTCAGCGCATTTTTCCAGTTTAGCGTATTCCCCTCCTTTTCCGTCCGGAACGCAGCAGCAGAATGTGCAATTATCTTTAGGATTCGGCATGAGATAGTGGATTCCGTAATACTCAGGGGGACATACTAGATCGCTGCAGTCTTTACAACAGTCTATACAACAGTCATCATCCCTATCAGGATCTTTGCAGTCTGGGTTGGACGAAGGAACGCATTTGTAGAGCAATTCGTTGTATTCTTCTCCGTACGGGCAGGACTTGCGTATAGGTACTTCGATGTCGGTGCCATTGTTGGCAGGCTCGCAGCAACAGAAAGAGCAGGGAGCGTTCCAAGCAGGAAACTTCGTACTCATGCCGTGATAGCAGGGATTGCACGTGATACCTATGCACGGGTCGCAGCATTTTGGATCCTTGACGCATTTATATTCTTCTTCGCTCCACCCTTCTCCTTTGGGACAGACGACGTATTCTATTCCTCCTCCTGGCAAGCAGAGACAGTAACCGCAATCTCCTGGGAGCGCAACCTTTTGTTCCATGCCTTCGTAGCACGGCTGGCATAGGTGTTGAACAGGACCGCATATGTGATCTCCAAAACACCGGTCTGACTTTACGCATCCATCTGTACTCGGGGAGTATTCGTATCCTGCATCACAATCCTTTCTAGTATGATGCCCATCTTCATCGCATAGGCAGTAACTGCAAACATTTCTTTTGAGAGGGAGTGTCACAACGTTGTTTAGGTAACATGGTGGGCAATCTTTGTCGTCATGGCAATCGACAGGAGGGACGTCGAGGGATGTAACAGAACTCACAGCGATCGCCAACACGGCAAACCGAATGAAAATTTTCGTTCCTGTAAAGAGATGAAAGTAATAGATCAGAATTTGGTAACGGCGATAGGAGTGTGTGAAAGTATCATCTGTAGGGATCTATATGAAAAAATCGCGTTTAACTATATTTTACTACAAGGAATAATTTAACATTGGAAAAAGGATTAACTTTCTGATATGATTTCTTAAATTTAGATGAATCATTCTATGATATCACAAAAAAGGTTTTTTTATCATGCTGCTTCACTGTGACTCTTATGTTAATGGTAAAACTTTACAATACAATAGATAAAGTAGTAAATGTTAATGTAAGCATCGCTTGCGTAATTAAGGAATGGGGAATGTTTGCCCCGAGCTATAAAAATCGTTTGCTACTTAAAAGAAAACTTTCCCGAGCGAAGCCGGGCGTTTCAGCTAGTATCTTACATTGATTACTTGGCGATTTGGTGTGATTCATGTTTTATCCCATGAAAGGATTTCAAATAAGAAGTATTTAATGGATCTAAAGCGACAAAAATTAGTAATCTAACTATTATTAATTAAAAACATTCACACACACACACATATATATATATAATTATATATATGCGTTAAAGTGGTGTATTTAAAATATAATTTGAAAAAATAATTAGGTGGCAAAAACCGAAACCGAAACGATAGTATTGCAGTTTCTTAAATCCAATTCCGTCTCGTTGTTAATTTTATACATTATCACTAATTGATTAAGTTTTTTAAAATATCTTCCCCTATATTCAAGATCAAAGCGCTTAATCATTTAGTATCTCATGATTTAACTTTAAAGTAAATCAGTATCATGTAATAGCAAATTATATTTTATTTCTATTCTCACCTCCCATCTTGGATATAAGCCGGGTAGGTTTGACTGGATGACAGTGATTCCATCTACATAGCATCCGTCTTTTATACCATTTCGAAGGAATCTTATCTGTATTCTAAATCAAGTTCCTTGATTATCGGCATGCGATGAACGATTTTTTTTATTTTTCCCCCAAGCGCCATTTACGTTATTTGGACAATGACTATTGAGGTGTTTTATATCTAAATATATCGCTTCTTTTAAATTATTTTTGCACCTCTAAAAAGATGTAAAATTCAGCGTTTTTAATTTTCATTAGTTAATTAAATTGAACCGCAGATGTGTTGCACAATAAATTGTCACGAATGTGGATAGGTTATAGGTTGTAACCTATTGCAATGGAAGAGATTGTGCGTGGCTCGCTAATTAGTCTTAGAATTACAAATTACGTGTTATTAAAGAAGAAAATGGTATTCTGTTTACTTCACCTCTCACATCATCTCCAGGATGTACTGGTGTAATATCAAAAAATTAGCCCTTTGTAAACGTTTGAGGTATTATAATTTTAATTGTGTTTCGGGTGTGAGTCTTAAAATTTTAATATTGTTTTTGAGTGACACACGGGAGAAAAACGTTGCCTATCCCTGGGTAAGATTTTTATGTAGGACTCAGCGTATGTACCGTCATATTACGGAGGAAAGTTATGTGTCTTAAACTAATAAGCAAATATTTCTCCGGAATATTTAGTTAAAAATCTGATGTGGCCAACACATGACTTTCTTCATATTTGGCGTATAGATATTTAAATTATTATGAATAACATTATAAGGCAAAATTATTATTTCCTATCGTAAAAGAATACAGTCGTCCTTATTGCCGTAAATTAGGTATATTTTGAATATGTTTACAGAATTCTCCGCTACATGGTGGTGGCGCTGTATACTGGAAATTAAGAAAAGCAAAATATCTCCGAAATAGATGGTTCTACGAAAATTTGTTTCAAACAAAACTTGGAAGAAATATTATTCTCTGCAACTTTGGTCCTCACCAAGATTACCAATGACGTTTTTAAGGAGATATTTGACGGAAACAAAAAAAACCGATTATCTACTATAATATATTTTGAAGCGTGTGTTTGTGTATTTGTGTTTGTGTATTTGTGTATTTGTGTGTTTGTGTGTTTGTTCATGGAACTCCTCCTAAACGGTAAAAGCTAGAATAACCAAATTTGGTACGATCCTTTCTTACATCGTAACTTAGTGAATGGTCAAGGTTTGGTGAACCGGGATTAATCAATGCTGCCAAATAAAGGGGATTAATATTTTTCCATAAGATAACACGTATGAATCCATTTCTTGACTTGCAATGTATTCTTCCTTCAAGCATAAAAATACGTAAATATGGACCGATGTTTTTCGTTTTTGCTTTATTCGACGAATAAAACTCTATACTATCTTATTCCTGCGAAGTTTACATGTTACACTGAAGAATGTTTTCATAAATACGCCTTTTGTTTCGAAATTTTGTGGATTTTTCGTACTCTTTCCGGGCGTTGCCAAGGCGGCCGTCATTGTTACCTCCGATTCAATTAGCTTCAATGAAGCTCATAAATAGATGAAAGTTTAGCGTTATTCGCTTCGCACTTTTGTTTAAGCAACGGAACGATCGATGTTTATGGATAGCAACGTAAATAGATACTGATTATTATTCAGGAAGCGTTTATTGATGAAAGTAATTGAACCTTCTTTCGTCTATTGAATACTGGAATCTTACATTTTTTGTGACTAAATTCATTATATTCTACATTATAATGCTTATTAACGTAAGTAAGCTCACGTATCTGGTGTACATTTACCGGAGTCAGTGTTCAATCATGGACAACTGTACCATGCTTTTTCACGGGTTTCTTGCTTACAAGACATAAAAGTAAATATTTCAGCGATGCATAATTACACAAGAAATGAAGATGGATTTGGCGAAAGTAATATGATAGGAAATAAAATTATCGTTATACGTGAATGAAATAGGCTCGGAAACGGATTGTTACAAGCAAATATGATTAATTGTTAAGAAAAGCTAATTGTAATTTAAAAAGTATCTACTATATATTTTAAAGAGTTTGTATGTTGTGCTGTAGTAGATTCACTATAAATCCGTTGAAATTCAACGTGTAAATCTGCTAGTTTATAAATAATTCCTAAACAATAACTGCTATGGAAAATTGTTTCAAATGAAAGTTGTAGGAAATTACATTTTTATAACCCTTATATAGAATTGTATATACAATAAAGATGTTTTAACGGAGAAATATCGCAAAAACAGAATCGGGTTTCGAATAAACCTCCACTTCCGGTTAACCGTTTTTGTCCAAAAAAATAATCAGTTCTTTGTGCTCATGCTAAATTGTTATATATGAAATTTGGTAACGATATGGGAAGTACTTTTTGAGTAGAGCGCCCACACACAGACATCATTCCGAAAATAGTCCAAACGTGTTCTAGGGACCTCAAAACGTGTATTTCCGTTGAAATCTCGAAGTCGATTTTTTCCGTGATCACAATACTTTCCCATACTACATATGGAGAAAGTAAAAATAGATATGCAACCTTTAAGGAACCAGTGAAAGATAAAGATGTTCTTTTAATATTCACAACTCATGCTAAAGTGGATGCTTAGCGAATTGGATCTTGGCCCACGAACAGCGATGCAAACTATATAAAAGACACTCACTTTTTGTGTAATGCTTTTTGAAGCTTAATATCTCGCAAACGACTGAACCGAATGTGATGAAATTTTTAGGATAGCATTATGATATAATAACAAAACGTTTTAATGTGTCGAACTCGAGATTAACGACCCAAGTTCGACTCCAGGGGATAATTTCCATTTCCCATAAGGTAACACTTAAAATGGACATTTCGACGTGCAGGCTTTCATTTTTTTTTAGATTAAAATTAGAAAGAATTGACCTACAATCTTCGAATATAAACCATTTTGAAGAAAACATAAAGTTTCTTATTATTTTCATATTTTTACCTCCTACAGTTCGAAATCGCTCAATTTAAACGTTTAATTAACACAGTTTGAGGATATCTTGCCATTTTTAACGCGATGTTACCTTGCCTACCTATTCCATTGTTAGACCTCGATATCATATTGTTATTTCAATCCTTATGGGTATAAACGTGCTTTGAATGCTTTTAATACGAGATAGAGGGAGAGAGAGTGGGGGAGAGATGAGGAGAGAGAGGGAGGGAGGGGAGTGAGAGGGAGGGAGGGGGAAACGATTTTCAAGACAGTTGAAGTTTCTGATGTTCAAATGATCTCTCTAAATAATTTGAACGGTCGTATCTTTCCTCCCGTCATTTTTGACAGGCTATACACTAGTACAACAATAAAATATCATTATTTCATTATATGATTCCAAAAGAATACATACTTTACAAGTAAGGAATAAACTTTTGAAGAAGACAGTTAATGGTGTTTTTAAATTGTTAATGCAGAATTAATTTAATGTATAACATATTATAACATTATAAAAATATAATTCAATGTAATTAAAGTGGAAGAATTTTTAAAACAAAACGTTAAGCAGAAAAAGGAAATTTTTAACCCCGTTCAGCTGCCCACTAAAACCTCCACAGAATACCGTCGGTCTGTCCATCTGTCCGTCCGCATGTTAGTTCTCCGCTTCTACCGAACGGATTTTCATCAAATTTGATATTAAGGACACAATCAAAGATAATAAGAAAATCACTTAAATGAATCACGTACGCCATTGGTGACAAAAAAATGAACTTTTCGTCATATCTCGTAAAGTATTCCTTATATCAAAATGTTTTTCAATTAAAAGTCGTAGAACTAGTAAGGAAGAGTATTTCTTCTTCTATACATTTTTATCGTCAGAGTAGCCGTTATCAAGAAAATCTAACAAGAATGTTTTAATTCGAGTTGAAAAAGCTAAGTAAATAATATAATATTTTATGTAAATCTTTGACGCATAAAGACGTCATATCTTAAAAAGAATTGTTGGCATATTTTGCGATTCTCCCAGTATCTCTGGGCTGTGATTTTAATAAATATCAACGATATTTTCATGATCCACTCTATCTTGACAGTATGCAGTGGTATAGATATTTAATTTCTCCATACGTCATATGTGTGTTTGCATGTATGCGATAGAATATTGTGAGCGCTCTAATTATAAAATATTCGCACAAAACTACATTTAAGGTTTTTATCATTTAATGAAGATATAAAAAGGTTTTTTGTAATACTGGTCAACCTGAAGTGGATGTTTATTCTTGTCTTTTTTTCGTTTCTTCCAAATATCTCCTTGAAAGCAATTTATTTGTAATTATTAAAGTTATAGAAAATGTAATTTTGTAAAGTTTTGTTTGAAACATTTTTTCATTAAACAGATTGTTTAAGAGATATTTCGATTCTCCGTCTGAATTTATGTTAAGTACGCCGCCGTGTTACCGTTTTTTCCGTTGCTCTGACAAAAATTTTCTAATTGTTGATAGCGATGCATACGCTGCCAAATGCAATTTTAATTTCGCGACGATTTTCTGTTATCCATAGCAACAGCTGACAATTAAATTTACTTATTGTTTTTTCAATGTAAAAAATTAGTTTCGTAATTATTTACAACGGTAATTGCCGATCATTATTCTTGAGGACGTTGAAGTCGAGAGCAATCACATTCATTACTCTGTACGGATAAAGTCAGATTTGCATTTCCGCCGCTGCATACTCATATCCATATCCTTAAGTCTCGTGTTCGTTTTCTTAGAAAATTGTTATAGTTGTTAAATTTTTCTATTTTAGCTATGTGTGTTGCATTCTACAGGGTGGCCCATAAGTTCTAATCAGTTTTCAAAGTAAATTTTAAAATTGGTTTGGAATTATTTACCGATGATTTAAAATACAAAATACAATCACCTCAATAAATATTTCTGAACTTGTTTTAAAATTTCATTTTTATTTCACTTTTGCTTCGTTATAGCCAATTAAGTCTTGCGGCACATAGCATCCTTCGGAATAGTCTCTCTTTATAGAAGTGAATGGACGTGGGAATTTTTCAAAATCGTTTATATCAGTCGCCAAAATAACAATACAAAGAAATTTTTCACATAAAAATTCATAACTTTTTCTACATTTATTACACACAGTAAAAACCTTATTCCAATAAATTTGCAATTAGTCGTTTTGATGTCCTTATACCGAATTGATCTTGGACTCCGCAGTCCACTGTACCTGAATTCCTCGGCGTGCACCCACAAAGCAGAACATAAGAGCCAGTGCACTTCTATTAACCATTTTTGCGGGTACTATACAACGATTTTATTTATTCGTTTTCCTTTAAAATCGTTGCCTTTACTTTGCCTTTAACCACATTCACCTTTCTGATAAGTTTTATTTTATTTCTTTTTATCTTTGACGACTGAAGTGCACGAGTAAAAATAATAATAACGGAGTCACGTTACATCTCGCATAAGACGGCATATGTGTGGACACATCACATCACAAGGGAAGAAAATCGCCAAGAAGGGATTGACGTACCCACGATGTCGCACAATAAGCTATTAACATGTATAATGTGGCTTCTAGCTACATTATTCGTATGGGTGAACAAGGTTCATTTATCCGGACAGACAGTGGCACCGCTAGTCCAAATCACACGTTTTATTTGACTAATAGAGAATTTGAAGGCGCATATCACTTTGATAGCGTTTTTTGTGTAATTTTTACGTAGACAAATTTCTGGTTTACTGCTATTTGTTCTTTCATTGAATGCATTCCTAACTCGGAACGTATAATTAATAGTAGAATGGTAAAAAAAATTCACACGGTTATTCGATTACTTCTGTTTTCGTCAGCCATGATTTTTCATCCGCTACGGGAGAGCCGACCCCTACCCATTGTATTGAGTGGCACCAACACGTATGTCAAATCAGTGGCTGTAGTATCATCGGGATTTGCTGACTGATTGTAAATATATGACTATGAGATGCAACTGTTTGTTGTTGTGGAGACACTTGTTCGGAGTTTGAATATCTCTTGAAAATAGGGCTGCAATTTCAGGGATAATAATACAATTTTCATTTTAATGCATTTTAATTTCTCCGTATACGTAGTATAGAGAAAGTATTGTTTTCATGAAAAAATCGAATTCGAGATTTCAACGGAAATAAACGTTTTGAGGTCTCCTGAACACGTTTTGACCGTTCTCTGTGTGTGTGTGCGGGCGTGCGTGCGTGTGACAGGAATTTTGCGTGCGCTCTAACTCAAAAACTATTCATCAGATCTGCATGAAATTCTATATTTGCGATTTTATATGTAGTCTTAAGATTTGGAAAGATTTTAATAACAATCGGTCAGTTGGAAGTAGAGGTTTACTCTTGTAAAATTTTAGTTTTTCTTAAATATTTCGCTTAAAACCGAATGTTTGTTAACATACATGTATACAAAGTTTGTAGATATTATTTTTTTCTACGACTTTTGTTTGAATTGAGTTTTTATATGAGGAATATTTCAAGTGATATTCAGTTTTCGTCGAAATTGACGGTTATTGGGCAGTTTGCATGCTTGGTAGTGACAATTGAATCGCTAGCGCTGAAGGTTGTAAGTTGAAATGTTCCTATCGCCGTATTTATTTGATTTTAGTTGACAACCTACGTATGGAGAAAGTCATGTGTTGGACACATAAATTTATTTAAGATGGCATCAGACACCGTTATCTAGATTGGAAATCTTTTCTACAGTTTAAATCGATAAAAATGCAATGTCTTTTATGAAGGTTACAATATTTGTGATTTAAAAAGATTACAGTGTGGCTCAATCATTTAATGTTGCAGCCATAGCAAGAAATAACCATTATTGATGTAAAAATAACAATATATTACATGATTTTAAGAAATTTAAATAAACTTCACAGGCGAAAAGTCATTATTCAGGAGATCCTTCTCCATGACAAGTGACTGTGTTCGATTGCAGAAAATTGTGCTTTATCTATTCGTTTAAAATGTGAGTGAATATGCAATATTTTTCGTTTACATATATGAAATAATTCGTTTTCCATCCTGTAGTTACTTAATGTCTATTTAATGTGTATTCCACGGTTGTATTTCATATTTATTAAGATTACTTAATTATAATATTAAGATATCATGGTTAACTTATAAATTAGATCCACCTAAAACCTTCACTGTAATGGGAGATGAGGAAACAGGTGAAAAAATCTGCCATGACCGGGAATCGAACCCGGGCCTTCGACTTGCCGGGCGGATATTCTACCACTGAACTACCGTGGCAGACTAATTCCCCTGTTTCAGAACGGGAATCCTCATCTCCCATCATAACAGCTTATGCCTGTCGCATAAGGATCTTCGGATCATCCTTTCTATCAATTCCTTCACTGTAACTTTATAGAGAATGATGGAAACGTTTTTTTAATCTCTTTTACCTTGAGCAAATCTCTCGATACGTATCAGAATAATTAAATTTTCATTTTTTTCCTTTTTTGCTCTCGAAATGTAAGTTTTTTTAATCTCTCCGCTAACCTGCTTGTATATTTATTGATAAAATATCATCCGATAGAGAAAATTAAATTTTTCCGTTCACTTTATCAACCCACTTGCGATAACAGAATCTTGAGAGCACACTTAAAGATTATGAAAACACAATGACATGCCTAAAAGAATCACTTGTTTTTCGACCGAATTCTGAATAATAACAAGTTAGGAAAGTGTATAACGTATCACAAATGGGCGTGTTTCGTGCAATGGAGTATTAGAAAGAAATTATAAATATACCTGTACGTAAGGGAAATAGCGTTTTAAAGTTCTTTTCTTCCTCATAAATAATCCATTTTCTTCCTATTTAATAATATTACATGCACGCGTAAGTAAATTAAACGTTTTTTTGTGAGATTGTTTATGTTAGCAACAATGAAGAAGTAACCATGCAAGAAAATTTCTGTTCAACTCGAATTAAGACATTTTTGTTTGATTTTCTCGATAACGGCTACTCCTACAATAAAAATGTATAGGAAAAGAAATACTCTTCTTTACTAGTTCTACAACTTTTATTTGGAAGATATTTTGATATGACTAATACTTTACGAGATATGATGAAAATTTAATTTTTTGTCACCAGTACAGTGGTACCCCTGATTGGCGTACGTGATTAATTTTTCCGATTTTCTTATATTTTATTGTAAGTCCTTAATATCAAATTTCATGGAAATCCGTTGGTAGAAGTCGAGAACGAACATGCGGACGGACGGACAGACCGACGATAATAGTCCCTCACGCTGGAAGCGAAACTCGCCTAAAAAAGGAATACAACGCGTAAGCGATCATCAGATCTCTAATCAGCTCTATTTCAAGCGACTAACCGGGAAAATGTCCATGATAAAACGTCATTTGTCCTTTAAAAAATAAAATCCGATTCACTAAAAAATTTAACCAATTGCGATCCGGCATTTTCCTGCTTTTTCCTCCTTCTATTCCACCATTTACGTCAGCAGCTTCCGAACCTTCATCGCATGTTGTTTTACATTTGTTCGATGATCAAATCGCAGTAGTGGTAGCAATAGGTGTCGTCATCCGATATCTCATTTACGTGGGAAACTGTGCTGGGTGCGGTACTTGACCCTTGCAGCGTTGGTTTTTGACTCGACTGATTTGCTGCCACGATTTGGCAACTGCTGATTCTTGGGTTCTAATATCGCTTCGCTTGATTTTATCATACAAGGAATTACACTCATGTGCTTTATATCTCGAAAGTAAGTCGTTTCATAAATGAAAAGTATGGTGACTGTTTTTAATTAGGATTTTTAAAATCTGCATTAATCAACCATCATATGGATGCAAGATTTACCTTAGCAATATGTATGTCTAAAGTGGCACGCCAATTAATAAATGATAAAAAAGGTGCATAATTCATATTTTACATATTAATTTCAAGTATGTAGCACAATCAAAGTATTTTCGGAAATTCAGTGGATTCACGTTATATTTTATATTAATAGTAAAATGTCTGCGCATTCAAATTGTCTGCCGTCGCGTATTTTCTCTCTACGCCTTTGTGAATAACGAACACAAAATAAGGAAATTCAGACCGATAAGTAAAAATACAATGTAATCATCCATTTAATAAAGCGGGAGTAATCACATAATAACATCAATATTAAATTAAATTATAAGTTATTTCTGGTACTGCATTGGCGTAAATTTAGCACACCACTTGTGTAAGGGTACCGACCCCTGATCTAACGGACAATGACGTAATACATTAATACGATGACTGTTACACTGGATAATAACAACAGTGACACGGTCACTATTAATTATTATTATATCCTATACTAGTTAATGTCTGCTTGCATTCTGCAAGCATTTTTAAATGTTTAGCATTTTTACAATTTCGAATTATTCCCAACAGATTTTGTACAAAATAAATAACCGTACCACATTTCAAGTTTGTATCTCATTTTGAGGTGCCTTATAATTTTAATCCTCGTATGGGGCAATAATGGGGCAAGACAGCCGCTAATCGGATTTCTTCTTTCTATTGTATCTGAAAAGCCAAATTTCAAGTTTGTAGCTCATTAATAAGTGCCTTATAATTGTCACACTCATATGGGGCAGAAATGGGGCAAAACCGCCCCTAAAAATTGGAATATTTGCAGTTTTATTTTATCTTCGGTTGCAACGAAATTTCTATAATCATCCAAATTTCAAGTCTCTAGGTCACATGCAGATGCCTCACCTTTTTTGTTCTCGTATGGGGCAATACTGGGGCAAAACAGCACCAAAAATGAGGATTATATCAATATCGGATTTCCTTCATTAGTCGTAGATTAACATTAATGACATTAAAATATAAGCCTCTGATTCCCATTAAAAGCTTACCCATATGAAAGCATTAAGCCTCTTGCCAAGGCAGCCAATTGTTGGACACTGAAAAATTACCACTTTTTTCCGATAAAAATTATAAATTTACGCTAATTCTACTGGGATTTGAATTCTGTCTTCAAAAATAAGAAACTACAATTTATATCCTATCCGATAGTTAAAGTCTCGAATTCGTATCATGACGGTAAATAATTTTAAAGTGCAAATATAAAAACCTCTACACAAAATTACGTGTATTCTTATGGGCCAAAAATGGGGCAAAAAGGGGCCAAAATAGCCCCTCAAACTTGGAATTTCGAAAGTTTTGGATTTTTTCCGTCGGTTATGACCAAAAAACTATAATCCTACCAAATTTCAAGTTTCTAGCACATCTGGAAGTGCCCATAATTTTGTATCCTCCTATCTATCTATCTACACACACGCACGCACGCGCGCACGCGCACACGCACACACACACACACACATATATATACTAGTTAATGTGCGCTTGCATTCTGCAAGCATTTTGAAAGTTTAGCATTTTTACAATTTCAAATTATTCCCAATCAATTTTGTACAAAATCATATATCCGTATCAAATTTCAACTTTGTAGCTCATTTAGAATTGCATTATAATTTTATTAGTCGCATAGGACAATTATGTGGCAAAACAGTCGATAAGATTTTTAATTTGTACGGTATCGGATTTCATCTTTCTGTTTTAACTAAAAACCCATAATTCTACCTAATTTCATGTTTGTATCTCATAAAGAATTGCCGTATAATTTTCACACTGGTATGGGTCATAAATAGGGCAAAACCGCCCCTAAAATTTGGAATATTCGCAGTGTTTTATTTTATCTTCGGTTGCAATGGAATTTTTATAATCCGGACAAATTTCAAGTCTCTAGGTCATATGAAGCTGCCTCATCATTTTTGTTCTCGTATGGAGCAATACTGGGGCATGACAGCCACAAAAATGTGGATTATATCAGTATAGGATTTCCTTCATTAGGCATAGTTTAACATTAATGGCATTAAAATATAAGCCCCTGATTCCCATTAAAAGCTTACTCATATGAAAGCATTAAGACTATTGCCTAGGAAGCCTATTGTTAGACACTGAACAATTACCACTTTTTTGCGAAAAAAACTATAAATTTACGCTAATTCTACTCGGATTTGAATTCTGTCTTCAAAAATAAGAAACTACAATTTATATCCTATCCGATAGTTGAAGTCTCTTGACAGGAAGTAATTTTAAAATGCAAATATAAAAACCTCTACACCAATTTACATATTTTCTTATGGGCCAAAAATGTAGCAAAAAGGGGCCAAAATAGCCCCTCAAAATAGGAATTTCACCATTTTCGGATTTTTTCCTTCGGTTGTGACCATAAACCTACAATCCTACCAAATTTCAAGTTTCTAGCACATCTGGAAGTGCCTCATAATTTTGTATCGTCCTATGCGAAGGAACAGCAATGGGCCAACTGCTTAATGTCCTTTCCGAAGTTTGGAGCAGTGATTTGTCTGTACTCCTCTTACCCACACAAATAGAGGGCCGGACAACTTGGGAAAAAATCTTACTTTCGCACGATTTCTACCGAGTACGCTCAGCGTAGCAGGCTACTGCCCTCACCACTACGCCACGGCTCCCCCTATGTTACAGATATGCTCCACTTAATTCATCTTGCTTTTGACAGAGCTTCTGTCAAGCTGTTCAGATGGAAAATTAGTCGTTATGTTAGGAACTATTTTCATCATTCGCCTAAAGAGTACGATAAGTTTCAGCCGCAGCTAAGAGTGTATGTATTTTTGGAGCCAAAACTTCGGCGGTTTTACCTGTTCGTTGGGCTAGTTTTTATGAAATTTTAAAAATAACTGTCTAAGTATGTGATGGTCTAAACAAATTTTTGACAGATTCAAAGATACTTGGTGAAAAATATATGAGCTCCAAGAAATTCTTGGGTTATTTGGTCAAATTGAACTCTTATACTTAGAAGGGCGATTGACGCCAATCATAAATTTTCAGAAGAAGCTTGAAATTAGCGCACAGATCCTATATCCAATCAACCACACTGTCAACGAACGCTTAAAGGAACAAATAGAACGTTTCTGGAACCCTCTAGAAATGGGTGTTTGTGCTGCTGTTATGAAAACACTTCCTAACAATACAGCAGTTATTAAAGCATTTAGAAAGTTTTCTGTAGTTCTTTCTTCAAAATTGATTGCTACCATGAGCAGAAATTTTCACACATAAATCAAGGAAATATGGAAGAATATTTCGGTATTAGATCCTTTTTACAAATCTATGCATGTGGCAAATGCTGACGACTGTTTTTTGAAGCAAATGATCGACTTAAAAGCCCATTTCCGAGAGCCCTCTCCTGAAAGCTAAGATTTGAATATGTATTTTGAAGTTAGATGTAGATCGATACCCATATTTAATGAGAGAAACGAAAATGCCAAAATAGGGATATTGTCACAACTTAAACTTACTTTCCATTCCATCCTATATATAATTTTGGAAGTGTCCGTCCGTCCTTCCCTGAATCTCAAAAGCCGTTCGTCGTAGAGGTATGCGGTAAACTGCGTTTTGTTTCTACGAGCTAGGAAGTCCCTAGAAAACTATTCTCATTTTCATAAAGTCCCGGGTTCGAATCCAGGAGACAATTATATGTTCCCATAAGTTTACACAGGATTTTAGATTTAACAGAGTGCAATGTTTTATTCCTTCATTCACCGAAATACGTAAATATGGACCGATTTTCTTCGTTTTTGCTTTATTCGACGGATAAAACTGTATACTATCTTATTCTTGCGTTATTTGCTTCGCATTTTTGTTTACGCATCGAAATTATTGCTGCAGCAATGTCAATATTTACACGTAGCAACATAAATATTTAAGGATAATTATTCAGTTAACTGCGTATGGGAAGCGTTTATAACGATTTAATCAAAGCAGTTGAATCTTCCTTTCATCGTTTGAATGCTGGAATCTTATCTCTTTGTAAGTAGAACCATTATATTATACATCTATAATGCTTATTAACGCAAATAGGCTCACGCATAAATTTATAATTAAATGAGAATAGGGGCATACGTTATTTTTTTAACACATTAGATGGTTACCTTCTCTTCATTGATAATCTACATAAACGGTTGCATTGATTGTTATATAAAAAAGAAAGGAAATATATCTGAATAAAAAGAAACAAGGAAAACTAAAAACATAAAAGTTCGCGATCAATTACTGTGTAGGGAAATGAAGAAACAGGAGAAAAATCTGATATGACCTGGTATACGAACCCGGGTCATTCACTTTCTCGGCGTATATTTACCAATGAACTATCGTATCAGACTAATCCTCATGTTTCTGATCGGCAATATTTGGTTAAGGTTGGGACTTTTAAAATGCAGATTTCTGACTGACTTACATACGTACCAATCACGCTGTTCCCTTACGGCGTAAGCAAGCTAATTGCCTCTACCATTCACAATATTTCTTCCTATCCTTACATACTTCTTTCGCTTCAAACACATCCATGCATCGTTTCATACATCGTCTTCCATTCCTTAAACTTCTGATCTCTCTTTTCTTGAGAGTCTCCTCCACCACATTCAGCCAGCTTTTTTCTTGGTCTTCCTTTCCCTTTTGATCCGCATACTCTACCATCATATATCAATTTAGTGACCCGGTTCTCATCCTTTCTCTCCACATGCCCAAACCATCGCAGCACACCCCTTTCATACTGACCTCTTAAAGTTTCTTTCATTCCACATTCATTCATCACCCAAGTATTCCTGACTCTGTCTCTCCTGGTTTTCTCACAAATGCTCCTCATATAACCCATTCCAACTGCATTCACCTTACTCATGTGTTCGCACAATAAATTGTCATTAGGCACACAACCGTGCCCTCAGCGAGATTCGAACCCACAAACTTTACATTGGGAGCCAAATACATTAAAATCCTATACCGGAGAAATGCATTATTAGAGTTAAATGTGAATTATTGAGATCAACTTATTTTACATACTTCTTAATTTTTTATAAATCAATTGAAAATATACCGCGCAAACACTGCGCGTGTTTAGCTAGTATCTATTATATATAGACGCTTCTGACATAGGATATAGGAGGAGGATACAAATTATGAGGCACTTTCCGATGTGCTAGAAACTTGAAATTTGGCACGGTTATAGGTCGTTAGTCACAACCGAAGGACAAAATCCAAAATTGTTGAAATTCCAATTCTGAAGAGCCATTTTGGTCCCATTATTGCCCCATAAGAAAAGCACGTAAATCGATGTAGAGGTTTATGTATTTGCTTTTCTAAACTCTTTCCTGTCAATATTCGAACTCGGGACTTAAACTATCGGAAAGGCTAGAATTGTAGTTGATCATTTTAGAAGACAGAATCCAAGTTTATAGTTTTATCGGAAATAAGTGGTAATTTTTCTGGGGCGGAACAATCTGCTGCCGTGGCAGTGAGCTCAATGCTTTTATAAGGGTAAGCTTTTAATGGGAATCAGAGGCTTATATCATAATGCTATTAATATTAAACTATGTCCAATGAAAGAAATCCGATATTGATATGATCATTATTTTTTTGGCGTTGTTTTGTCCCATTAATAACCCATTGGAGGGCAAAAATTATGAGGGAGTTCCATATGAGCTACGGGCTAATTTGACACGATTAGATGTTTTCAGTTACAACCGATGGATAAAATGCGATATTATATGAATTCCAATTTTTCGGAGATATTTTGCTCCATTTTTGCCCCGTACGAGGATAAAAATTATAACGCTCTTTAAGATGAGCTTGAAATTTTACACGGTTACATGTTTTTGTACAAAATCGATGATAAAAATACAAAATTGTAACAATTCTAAATTTTAAACATGCTTGCAGAATGCAAGCACCTTAACAATAGTAGGTTGCTCCGACGCCAGGTATATATGATTCTGATGATGACTTACCATGAGGCTATGTATTTTTTAAATTTCCCTTTGCTATTAAGTATTAAATAAGAGTTACATAAAGTTAATTACTTAATTAAATGCATTCCAGCAACCATTTTGGGAGGCATTACTGAATCTGAGCGACGCGCGTAAAACATAATGTCGAAAGATAACACTTATCTCGATCCAGTAGACATCAACTGAAGGAGTTTTTGCGCAAATACTTGTTCTGTATAATAAAAGAATCAAGATATATGTAGATTACGAGGAGCAGAGATTTTCGCCGTTGAGATAAGCTCATTGTATCGGTATAAAAGAGCGATCCTCAGGCGGCCAGAGTCACGGACAAGTCATAGCTGTGTCTTCTGTCTCATCTCCTTCAGCGTACCAAAAAGAAACAGCAGTAAGTGAGTTACCACCGTCTAGAAACTAGATTTCCTTCATCTTTCAATCTAAGTCAATAACTGCTAATGGCACATCAATTTGTTCAATTTTTTCCCGAAAACATTTTTCAGAAAAAAAAAAAGAAACTCATTCAGTAAAATCGTATTCTTAGGTTGCAAATCAAACTGCCGAAGAGTTTTTGTTTCTATTTTTCAAGCGTATGCTTTCGTTATATTTAATTAAATTTGGTTTTATTCTGGCAATCTAATCAACTAGAAATAATGAAGGTGTTGGGATTATAACGCTTTTTAAAATTTTAGATTGTTTTTGAAAAATCTCATCATAAGTAATAATTTCAACGTTTTTTCTCAGTTTTTCTTTGGAGGGAAATTATTTTTAGTCATTTTCTTTCTTTCTTTCTTTCAGAAATGCGTGCCGTCGCACTTTTAGCAATGTTGGTTGTGATCGCGGCTTCGGCCACCGCTGAAGATGGGTGCCACTTAGTGACTTGCCCGCCAGCAAGTCAGGGTTTGAAAGACACAATCGCCAACCCACTCGACCAATGTTCATTCTGCTGCTGCCGTACCGGCATACCTGAGCACAGGCCATGCCCGTATAACAAGGAGTACTCCGAACGACTCAGGATGTGCGTGGACTCGACCGTTTGCAAAAAGAATTGAACTCCGCAACGCCCTTGACTACCCCAATGGCAGCTATGACATCTTGAAAACTTTAGACGAAGAAGGAAGTCCGTCTTGTGGCGGAAAAAATGCCTCTCAAATCGTCAATTCCATTGATTTTGTTATGGTAATAACGCAATAAAGTACTCTTCTGTGACTTAAATATTTGACGTGTTAATTATTTTTATTCGATCAAATAATTTGGATTGAAACTTTTGTGATGAAGGTTTAACTTTATAAGAAGACGATTTTCAAAGAATAGACGAAGAAATCGTTTTGTGAAAGTTGGCAAGGATAAACCTTCCTTCATTGCTGCGCTGTATCGTTCATCTCTTTTTATTGTCTCTTCTGGATTCCCCAACGTATGCGGCTAAACATTAAAAGAATAATATAGTTAACTTCCTTTGTTCATAAATAACTGAAAAATCCACAGGCACATTTCATTTCATCAATTCGCCGAATATTAATTCAAAATCATGTTTTGGTATTCTGTCGGATTTTATATATTAGGACAACGGAGCAATTGCTGGTTGTTTCAATTCTTTCGGAATTTTTTAAGTCTCGGTAACGAAATAACTGTAACAGGATGAATGTCAGCATATATATCTACATGCGGTTCCGGAATTCCTCAAAATGCGGGTTTTTTAAATGCATCAGTAAGCACCTAACAATTTTCTCTCACAGTTTTGACACATCTTGATTGCCCTAGGGAAAAACAAACCTCGATATCGCTCTGTACTGAGATCTATCTGATGCATTTCATCGTCGTGATCGTGTCATTTAATGTACATGAATGATACAACTACGATAGCTATTGGTAACTGTAACTTTACTTTCTCCGACGCAAATATTGTACGGAATTTATTTTAAATACTATTTTACTGAAATACAACTGCATTGCTTCCGCATAGTTGCATTGGACATATGCGTGTTTTAAGCGGTCTTATGAGGTTAATATTAAGAAACAAAGCAAAGTAGCCAAAACTAAATTCCTGTTATTCTATAAATTACCATTATTTTTCATGATTGTTCATCAGAAAAATGAGCGTCATTGCAATGACGTAATTTCGAATGATTGGATTTGGTTGGCCATTCTTTTTATCTTCTCCTAATCTTCTTTTAATATGCCCAAAACCTCTATATTCAACTTTTTCCTATCATCCACCATTCCATGATTGAAGTCCGTTGTTTTTGGCATTACATTGTGGAATTTATCCGTTTTGGAGAATAAACAAACTTAGCACTTGTACTTTTTCTACTTTTTTAACTTTAATATACAGATACGACCATGTTTTCACTACACAGCAGCATCATCAGGTGACAAGTAAGAGAAGGTATCGGGAATATATACCGACAGAGGAGTGGGGGGGGGGGGGGGTAACAGAAAGGAAAGTCTGAATGATGGAGGGGGGGGGTTATTCCAAAGGGTGTGGTAAATCTAGGATGGGGGAGAGGTTAATAAAATTATATTCGTTTGTTAACGTAGTATTTCTTTTCCTGTGGCAGATTATTTCAATCGCTTCCAATGCGTCCAGTTTGCGTCCTTTATCTGCGAGATGTAGAATGGTTGGGGAGAAGGAACTGTTGTGGTTGTTATCTCAGAGATGTTTGACGAAATGGGATTATGGATCGCTCTTGAGGTAGCACTTATGGTGTTCTTCGGCGCGTATTTTGAAATTAACCTGTTTTCGCTCTTAAAACCATCGTGCTTGTTCCTTATTATTTATCTTTTAGGTTCAGCTACTACAAAATTATATGGTTAAATAAAAAACATCAAGATACAGGGATAAATTAGTCAGTAACAAAAGCAATAATTCGATAATGCAATTTACGAATTTATTTTTAAAAAGCATGCAAAGTTAATTAACTCTTGTCTGAGGAAATATCATAACTACTTTCGTTTGAAATTCCTTTTTCTTATTATGAGCTTTGTCTATTTAAATAAATAATTAACATTTAAGTCGGCGTTATTTATTTGGACAAGACGAGTAAAATCTTAGAAACGATTACCATAGTATACAAGTGAAAGATTAAATCATTTACAGCTGAAGTTACATAAGAGAGGTTTTTAAACAGCAAATTCTGGACATAGCATAGTTAAGTCTTACGTTATCGTCGTTGGAGCAATAAATTTTCAGATAAAAATCCGACAGTTATTTACAGCAGTTTAATAAACTTTTCGATAGAACTCTCGACACTATAAGCAAGATCGATTGCTTTCTTTTATCTTTCTTATAATCAGAGATAAACAGATGTTTTTTCCTTGATGGAAAACTCATATCGGCCAAATATACGTGCTTTTAAATGATTGAACTCAGCTTCCAAGCATTCAAATTAAGATAATTTTCTGCCATGCACAGCTAAAATGGTGTGTAAATGGATGCGAGAATGTCCTTCTACAAGACGAAGAAAGTAATTAGATATGTCTTTAAAAGTTGAAAAAGTGACTATATGAAACGTAGAGTTTTGTATGGAATAATATGTTATTTTGGAAGCTACAGATATAAAGACAGATTGGGAAGGGATACGAGCAACTCCATTAATTTATAATTCCTCGCAATAAATATAAGTACGCTGCTTAAATTGTGACAAGTTCGTTAGTATTCAGTTAGTTGGTAAACATTCATATTAAAGAAGAATTTAAAATACCTTCTTTGGTTATGCGCACGTAATCTATGAGCTGAATGTAATACAAGTTCCAAGATATTTTTAATGGATTTGTAAACAAATTGTTTAAAAATCACTGCATAAGAAAGAAAATTTAAAAAATCGCGAAGCATACATTTCATTAACGATTCTAGCCCAAAAAGGTAACTGTTTGTTTAGGAATTAGTATTTAAATATCAAATATTGAAAAAAATAAGCGCTTAACTTAGGTAAATTTTTATATCTCCAACAGCCATAACAATGTCATGAAAAATCATATTCACATTTTGGCTATACGTAATGTCTTCTTGGGTATTTTCTAAACAAGTTAGGAAATTCTACACTGACCGCAAATAGGCGCTTTTCGGGCGTTGAAAGTGTCACATTTTTTAAGCTCAAAGAGAATTACAATATTCTCGTTTGCTTCTCTTGAAAACAGCTAAAGTGATACCGCTGATCGGTATATGTGAACCATTTATCTGGCTTCTAAATAGTGGAGAACGTGGAATCGTTCAAAGATGGATTGATTTTTTTTATTTCTACCGTCTTTGAAATTTGCAGCTTTTAATGATGGTGTAAAAGGTTGAACTGTTTCTGCTGTTATATATTTGATCTACCTCCTTGGTGAGTGGTGAAAAATATGGAAGTTTAGCATATTTCTGTTTTGTACATTTTAATGTTTCGAGTGAATTAATTTATTAATTTGATCTTTTTGTGTTTTATGACCGGTAGGTCTAAGTTTTTCACCTTTTAACTGTGCCCTGTGGCGATTTGTTTCACTTCATCGAGTTCTTGATTGAAGATAATTATATTAAGTGCTATGTATGTGTTCCGTGGTGAGGAAGGTTGTCACATCATGTCTGTAATGGTTAAATGAATTATTCTGGACGTAACTGCTGTTGAGCGTGGGTTAGCAGTAAACTCCGGATTCTAAGAGGAAAAGAATGGAGATTCTAATAATTATAAATGATAGAATTTTGGTAGTAGATTGTATTTATTTGAATTTCTTGGAAACGATAGCGTTTTTGGTGTTTTAAATCGCATTCTATTGGCGTGTAGCCACGGTGACGATCGTTTACATTCTCCATTTGATTAACACGTAAATGAGTGTAGGACATTTTTCGTTTGCATTTTATTATTACTTAAAATTGTCATACAAATTTGGAGTCTGAACCGAGAAATTCACAAAAGGATGAAAGTTCATTTCCTTAACTTCGATTTTCAAGTACCATTCGAATCGGTTTACAAAATTGCTCAAGAGGCGAAAATTTTAGTTTATATAAGAAGAATATCTTTTGTTCCGAGATCAATCTGCATTGTTGCCGAATTGATTAAGTTATTTACATTGATTTGGATAGGGATAAGGAAAAAGAAAATGCCGTGTGAGATAGAGAGGGAAAGGGGAGGGTATGAGAGGAGAGGGAGGGCAGAAGGAGAGGAAGTTTAAGAGGGGGGGCTCGTTATTCTATTGTTTTCTTTCTATATCACTTTATATTGCCGTAAAGTGACAGAAATGCTTCCCATTTCTGGAAACTGAGTTTAGCGAGCTTCTATTGTTTCTAGGAAACCCAGAAGAACTCCATAGAAGAGCTGAGGGACTTGAACGGGCAAGGCGAGAAGCTGAACTTAAAATGAATCTTTATAAAAACAAAGGTCATGCACATTTTCTTCACAAACATGCCGACGAAGCAGAACTCGAAGAAGTAACAAGGTACGATTACTTGGTCACCTCATCACTACCGACGGTTCACTTCTTGGAGAAATCGACCGGAGAGTGAAGATTGCATGGAGTGCTTTTGGCAAGAATACTAACATCTTCAAATCAAACGTCCCTGTCTTTCTAAAAAGAAGATTCTACGACCGATGTCATGTGCCTCTTCTGATGCGAAACGTGGACCATGAAAGCTAGAACAGTCCAGCGCCTACAAAAATGGCAGGGGAACAAGGAGAGATGTATCTAAGTGATCAACCGAAGACACTGCAAAAGGAACGACTGGGTAAGAAAGAAGACGGGGATCTGCGACTTAATTATGAGAGTAAAGGCGCTAAAGTCGCAGTGGTCGGGTCAAGAAAAATGATCAGCGTTGGACAAACAGTGTCATCCAATGGATCACAATGGACATCAAGAGACCGAAAGATAGTAAGGAGAAATTGCGATATCCTTAGAGCCAACTTGGAGGAGGGAAAAATGGAGGAGTCTGAGAGAGGCCTTCATCCGCCAATTGAAAAGGGCTGATGGTGATGTAAGTAAAAGTGAAATTTCTGGAAAAACGACACCAACATCACCTTGCTTATAAAGTTGAGCGTAAGTCAGTCATGGGCTCGTCATAACACAGTTTACTCATAATAGGTCCAAAGTTCAATTTACAAACACATTTGTTCCATTTCAAAACTAGTTTTTTTTACTGGACTGGCACAAGATAAACTAATCCATGAGGACACGACACATTAATTCTACCATAAATTAAGGTTGTATATCCTATCTCGCGATCATCGATCGTTCGGGTACATTCGCACCAATTTCCAATTTTTTTTTCGTTAAAAAAGGTGGAATCCGAGCATTCGAGAAAAATTCCATAGAATCGAACGATGGAAGTTTTTCAAGACTTTGAACTTGATATCTAATTTGCAAATCCATATGAGGTGACTTAGCGCAAATATCTTTATTGGTTCTTCTCGGAAGCAAAGAATTAAAGTATAAAAAACACTTCAATTATCGAGAACAGTGATCCCATGTTGAGATAAGATTCTGCCAAATCCGGTATATAAGACGACGGTGAAAATTAGTCTTTCACTGACTGCAGTTAAGTAGAAGTTATCGTTAACAGCAGAAAATCCTCTCAAGAACATCTCACGAAATGGCCGGTAAGTTTAAATGAAGAAAATTTGTAATTTTATAAAATATGGGGTCACATAAGTTATCTAGCTCAAATTAAACTTACGGGAGAAAAATTCTGCCATACCCGGGAATCGAACCCGAATCTTCCACTTGCCGGGTGGATATCCTACCACTGAATTACCTGGTAGATCTGCCGTTTCTGAACAAAGAAAAACATCCTCGTTCAGAAATTCAGTATTAGCCCGCCCTGTGATAGAATATCAACCCGGCAAGTGGAAGACCAGTTTTAGATTCCTGCTCATGACAGAATTTTTCTCCCGATTCAAAAACATACCCAATTTTCCAGCTTATGCCTCTGCATATGAACTTATGATCAATTTCATTCAACGATTCATTTGTTTAACTGTGTTTTCTCGTATTAAGGTTTCACTTTTTGTTGTACTGCCAAATCCTCCGTTTAAGAAAATGCAATATTTTTTACCGATTCAACGTGACGCGGTTAACAGTTTTGCATGCAGTGCGTGGAATGTAAATCTAGCTCCTGCGCCAAATTCGGAATCAGGTTCTTGCCTTTCGCAGATACTGTTCTTTATTTCCGGTTTTGGCCAAGGAAGACTATACGTTGTATGGTCTTCTTTGGTAAGTTAGCAATAATAAATGGCATGCGCGAATTTGTGTTCCAATGCAAAAATCCGTGACCGCAAACTTTCTTTCCATGAAGAACATATTGCTGAAACTGATTCACCTATAATATATGTAGGTACTATAGATAAGTAGGCAATATATTTCCGATATCATAAAAAAAACCTTATTTAAGGTAATATACAGACGCAAAATCGGGATTACGCTCTATTCTTTCGATGATAGCTAAAGATGACGATTTGGTCGGCCATTTTGTTTCCAGGTCACGCCGCTAAAGTCGCTGTTCTATTGCTCGTTCTGGTCGCCATAGCTTCTGCATCGCCCAGAAAGAGGCATACGCAGTGCTCCGGTGTCAGTTGCCCAGATAGCTACATGCCAGGAAACTACCTAGCCGCCAATCCAGATGACATTTGCTCTTATTGCCAATGTGTCTGGGGACGTGCCGAACTCCAGCGCTGCGCCCCAGGATTGGGGTGGTCAGACATGTACTCCCAGTGCATCCAAACACCCGGATGTTAATGAGATGACCTCTGGGAAGGGATAATTTTTTCTCCGCGAAGAGGAGTATATAAATCTCTATGGATTTCTTTTAAAAAGGAAAAATAACACCTGTCACACCGTTTTGTTTTCTAATTTTGTATTGACCCTCAATAAAATGGTCCACCATTATCGTTGTCAGTTTTACTATATACGTAAATTGAGGACGGACCGATGAATATTATTATTATTTCTTTTTTTATTATATAAATTTTTATTAATATATAAAAATAAATTATTATTAAATATTATTATAATGCTACCCGAAGGCTTATTTCTCAAAGTTTCAGTTTGTATGCGTGTGAAACTTTTTGTCACAAAACTGTTAAAACCGTGACCCCGATCTCTGAGATGAATAGATTTCAATGTATCATTTCCTGAGCTGTATAAATGGTGATTTTGATTAATACATCAAATTAGAAAGGTTTGAAAGGATTTAATTGCGCTAACATACAATCTATTCAACAGTAATTGGGGGAAGAGATAATTTAAATAACAATAATGAACACTTTTCTATATTTACGTGTAATTTTGAAGAAATCTATGAAGTACATTTGTAACCTTCTAATTATTTGCTCGAAAGCTTGAATTGCTTAAATTTTCACCATAACTCACTACATTTCATAAAATTTTTCCTAAAAATGCGTTGAAAATCACTAAGATTCTGAGATAGGAATTGCATTCTTCCCCTCGAACTGTGCTGATGACATATAACGACCCTTGATGCTATCTAGTGCAAAGGCGAATACAACCATTTTAAACCCGTAAATTTTATTTATATTAGTAAAAGTTTTTCGTAACTTTCGTAAAACATTTGTACTCATAAAAACGGCCAACTAATCATTGGGTTCATCTCCGCGCTATTTTTACGTTTGCTTCCGTAACGCATTTTTGGAAAGCGTATCCACGCGTAAGGTAGAGTTTTTTACGATGTTTCAAAAAAGCGATAAGGTATATTCCTGTGTTAAGTTTGTCAAATATGTTTTTTTCCTCCTTTTTTTCTCGATCAATCTGATTGTTAACGATCTAATCTTTCGTCCAAACCGGTCCACGCAAGATAAGATTTCATTCTTATGTCTTCAGATCCAGAGTTTGTTATGAACCTCCTAAATACGTAAAACGAGGCTGTCACGTACGTGAACTACGGCTTTTATGATAAGATCTACATTTACTGATACATGTGTTGCAACTGCATCTCTAATCAAAAGTTCGCGCACATTAGTGGATTTTTCATTTAATAGCAATGTGTACAATAAGCGTACAGTAATTACAAACAAATGATGGCTTTAAAATGGTGACTCTTGCAATTTACTATAGCTATCTTACCATTGTAGTAAATAATTGCAGATGCGATGTATTGTTGGTTGCCTATATGTATAGCAAAATGCCCATTTTAGCAATTTTTTAAATATTTTTCGATTACTCCTCAACGGCTGATTCTATATCCATCAAATGTGTACCACATGTAGCTATGATATAGTGCTATGAATGTTGTCATTTTAGTGTTTGTATCTTACGTGATGTTTGAGTATACGTCCGCCAAAATCCCAAAGGAAGGAATTTTCCAAACTGAAACATTTAGAACCAAGGATCAGTTATACCTCTTGTATTTTCACAATCGTCAGGCCATGGAGATGATGACGAGTGGCTGGTGGGATGTCAGTGGTAGGACAATTAACAATTGTTGAAAGAAACCGGTATTATATTTTCATCGCAGGTTGCAGATTCCTCATATGAAGAAGATTTAAATGTTCCAGGAGAGCTTTGGAATGATGTCTCCTCAAAACTCCAATTTCATTCTTCACTCACGTTTTGAGGAGTTTTCAGGTGTTGATCTAGGTGAGAAAATAAGTAGATGCTCTAAAGACGAGGTAGAAGTTGAGTCAAGAGCGACATCATTAGTGACATCGTTATAGGCATCAGAGAGTTTGGAGAAATTAAAGATATTTATCATAAAACATGATGAAGTTCCAGTAGATTGTTTATATCATTTAACGATGTAGAAAATTATGTTATGTGCCACATTCTAAAAAAGATGAAACAAAATAAAATTTCAGGTTATTTTATGAAGCATTAAAGTAGGTTTGAAGTATAATCCTTTACTTTTCTTTTTTCCTCTCCGCTGTATTTCTGTTGCGTATTTTCAGTACACCGTACTTTCAGTATAAATTATAAAATTTTATGCTCCGTAAAGATACGCTGTATCGGGATTTTACTGTATAGGTATGGTTAGTTTTTTTAGAATTATGGATTATTTGATATTTTTCTGACATTAAACTCAATACCTGAATGAATTTTAATAAAAATCATTGGCTTTTTTTTTTTTAATAAATCGGCATTTTATGAAAATTGAAAAGGATGAATTATCTTTTATTGTTCCGCTATATCGTCTGTCTCTTGATATGGTCTTTTCTGCATTAATGTGAAATATCACTCGATTTCGTTTAACCGTTCAGGACATAGAGCCGCGCACGAACAGACAGGCTTTTTTTACCGAAAACGTGTATTTCCATCAAAATCTCGAAGTTGATGTTTTTTTGCGATCGCCCTACTTTATCTATATGACAAAGGCAAATTCTCAGAAAAGAGTCTCTGGTTCGATTCCGCGAACGATTCTTTTCACCATTTGATTATCATCGAAGAGATTGTGCAATATTTTTCATTTGAACTTAAGATATCTGGCATGGTTTTCTAATTGTTCTCAACGAAAACGATATTCGTAGCAACTGAAGTTAGCAGGAACTGCTATAATTATGTACATACGCTCAAATTCCATTCTTTCCTACACAGATTTCAGTAATAGAAAGGAACTGAATTACCTACGACTAAAACATTCACTTAAATATTTTAAGTAAGAATAATTGAATGATTTACGACGGAGTGAAATTGAACTTGAAGATTATATTTCTATGGCTTAACGAAAAAAAGATACGTTTTAAATAATTTTCGGTTGCATTATTAATTACAGCTGATTACAAAATAAATAATAAAATCAATAACTCAGCATTAATTCTGATAAATTAATATGCAATATTTAGTCATTATATTAAGCCGCAGTTTCTTAAGTAGAATCCGTGGACCAACGTAGGACCCAGTAGTCCACGGGATCCTCGAGTAGAGCAAATGATGCTACAGAGCGGTGGAGATTTTATAAAAACTTAAATAAATATTATAAACACACACATGCGTCGAAAATGTTTTCTCACAGTCTGCCACTAAGCAACAATGCTGCTGGAGTCGGCAGAGATTAGCGATAGATGGCTGTACTTCCTCCTACAAGTAGTCCGGTATTCATGTCGTATGCGGTCTACAGCCGAAATCAACATGCAGTATGCGGTCTACGGGAAATTCTTTTCTCTTAAAGATAACGTACTATATTTTTGCGCTGTTTATAGAAACATGCGTCTGTATTGTATTGTATTGCGACAGAGGAATTATATCTCGTTTGACTGTTGCGCCGCAAATTGAGAGGATTTAACATTGAAAGGATATACATATACGTATATCGTATTGACGAGCCTTCGGCTCGCTTTGTTTTAACTGGTAGTCGTCTCCGGGCGCTACCGCGCCCTTCGCCTCGCCTCGCCCGGAACCAAACTATCCCTCCCCGTTGTCCGGTGATTCGTAAATGTCGAGTCCGGCCAATCAGTTTCTGTTAATGTTGTTTTGAAAAATTAAAACACAATTTAAATGATATTTGTTCGGTATTTATAAAAAATATTTTTCGAAACAACATTAACAGAAACTGATTGGCCGGTCTCGACATTTACGAACCCAATCACCGGACAACGGGGAGGGATAGTTTGGTTCCGGGCTAGGCGAAGGGCGCAGTAGCGCCCGGAGACGACTACCCATTAAAACAAAGCGAGCCGAAGGCTCGTCAATACGATATACGACTACTCATTAAATATATTATGTTTAAAATATTGGGTTTATTAAAAGTATTTATTTAGGTATAATATTTTTGTTTCAATTATTGTGTTAATAAAAAGTATCTGTTCAGTTATAATATTTTTTCATCATCTTATTATATACCGTTGTAGACCGCAAACAACCTGTATACCGCATATGACATGAATACCCGTAGTCCACTGTGTGCGTTTTGCCTATTTTCGCGATTATTTCTGTGTGTATTTGCGTATGTATGTGATTGAATTTTGTGGGCACTTTAAATCAAAAGCTAATGATCAGATCAGTACAAAATTTTATATCAAAAATTTTTATTCGTAAATAAAGATATGAAAAATATATTGGTTAAAACTGCTCCACCCGAAGAGGTTCATTCATGTAGTTTTTCGTTTTTTTTCAAATATCACCTTTAAATCTCAAAATACGTAAACATTGTTAGCAGTCTAGTTTTCTTTGGAACATTTTCCGAAAACCGATTGCTTAAGAGGTATTTTGATTTTTCTTCTGAATTTATGTTAAACTAGCTGTACCCCGCGTAACATACGCCGATCTAGCAAATCTTAAAGGTTCTTAATTAAACAATCAGGCATTTATTTTTTTTAATTTATACTTTTTAATCAAAGATTTCTCAAATGACCCAATTGTCAATTTCTGGGTTCTTTCCTGACATTATAGTAAGTGGATCAAACGATCTGACTCTTTATAGAGCAACATATAATTGTCCATGACTAAAAACAGGCTTAGGTAGGTAAAGGCATTTATCAAATGTTTGGCCTTGTAAGTTATTGATTGTCATTGAAAAATGCGATCGCATGGGGGAATTGTTTTCGTTTGAAACTGAATGGTAAATTGTGTGTCTGATTGAATTAGTGAGATTCTTGGAATGGAATGTACCGTGTCTGAGTTTTCTGCAACGATCACTTTTGCTTTGATTATGTGTGTTTGTATTCGAGTGACAGTAAGTCTTGTACCATTACATAGTCCTCTCAATGGGATTGGTTTTTAAGGAGCATGATAAGGGCTTCAGTTCATGAGGAGGCTTTCCGGCTGTACCTACGTAATGTTTACGCATATTTCTTTCAATTGATTTATTAATAACTAGCTGAATTTCCTGTTAAATTTCAACGGATTTAGTGAATCTACTACAGCATAACATACAAACTCTTTAAAATACCTATATAGTAGATACTTTTAAAATTACATTTAGCTTTCCTTAACAATTAATCATATTTGCTTGTAACAATCCGTTTCCGTACGTATTGCATTCAAATATAACGATAATTGTATTTCCTATCATATATATCACTTTCGCCAAATCCAGCTTCATTTTTTGTGTAATTATGCCTATGAAATGTTTATGTCATTTATGTCTTGTAAGCAAGAGATCCGTGAAACAGTTGTCCATGATTGAATACTGACTGGTAAATGTACACCAGATACGTGAGCCCATTTACGTTAATAAACATTATAATGTAGAATATAATTATTTTACTTACAAAAATGTAAGATTCCAGTATTCAATAGACGGAAGAAGGTTCAATTACTTTCATCAATCGTTATAAACGCTTTCTGAATAATAATCAGTATCTATTTACGTTGCTATCCATAAACATCGATCGTTTCGTTGCTTAAACAAAAGTGCGAAGCGAATAAGGCTAAACTTTCGCTTATTTGTAAGCTTCATTGAAGCTAATTGAATCGGAGGTAACAATGACGGCCGCCTTGGCAACGCCCGGAAACAGTACGAAAAATCCACAAAATTTTGAAACAAATAACGTATTTCTGAAAACTTGGACCGTTTAACATGTAAACTTTGCAGTAATAAGATAGTATAGAGTTTTATTCGTCGAGTAAAGCAAAAACGAAAAAAATCGGTCCATATTTACGTATTTTTATGCTTGAAGGAAGAATACCTTGCAAGTGAAGATATGGATTCGGTTCCCTATCGTTTCGTCGTGAATCATTTCGTCGCATTTATTTTGTCGCACACATTTCGCCGCAATGCCATATTGTCGTATGCTCATTTCGTCGCAGACTTTACCGCTCGCAAGTTCAGTTTGTCGCAGCCACATAATGTCGCATTATTGTTTAGTCGCATGCGTTTTGTCGCAAATAATAATATTTTATTTTTAAAAATTTGAAAGGAGAATTTATTTACAAACTCATTTTCACAGGAAAGGGTATTTGCCAGACATTCCGATAACAAAGAACAGTCGGCACCTGAATCTATTAGACTGTTAATTATTTGAGCAGGATTGGGCACAGGGTCGGGAATTCATTTAGACCACAGCAGTAGTACGTAGTATCTCTTTCGCGGAAACATACCTAAGCCTTTTAATATATAGACTAGCTGAGCCAGCGCAAAATTTGCGCGTTTAATTTTAAATTGATTCATAAAAAAATAAGTTTGTAAAATAAGTTGATGTTAATAATTCATATTGTACTCTAGCAATGAATTTACACAGTATAGGATACTTAGATATTTGACTCCCAATGTAAGGTTTGCGTGTTAGAATCTCACTGAGGGAAAGGCAGTGTGCGCATATTAAAAATAATGTTATGCGTAGGTAATCAGAAATCTGTATTTTGTAAGTTATGGTAGAGAGTAAATTGATGCGGCACAGTAATTAAATTGAAATGATTAGTGATCGGAAGATTCTTACGCGACAGGCATAAACTGTTGTGATGTGAAATGAGGAAACAGAAGAATAGAACTGCTAAGACCGGGAGTCAAACTGAGTCTTAACACCTCAAAGAAAGCAAATATTGGGAAAAGAAAGATGTGAACTTTCTGTAATTTACAAGAAATGTCATCCACTTAATCAATCACAAAACATAACTCTTGTAAAAGCGACGCCACAAAAAATAATTATTTATCCACTAAAGCCAGGCGAAAGTATTAAAAAAGTAAGCGCTGAAACAATTGATTGTAGAATAATGCGGAGTATAAACTTACCGGGGTTTGGGAAGATTCCTCCTCACCAAAGCCTTCATAATGAAATGGCAGAGTCTTACGCGTATTTCCACTGACAGGGTGATTCTTGGTCGCCTCAGTCACGAAAACAAAAACATTTGGTATTTCCAAAAGGTTGAATACTCAGATACAGTATTTTAAAAAATAAATATGCTTTTCTACCACAATCTACGATAAACGTGTCCTAGTCACAGAAAATAATCTTACTGAATGTTCTCGAGTTAAATCATTATCTTAATGAATTCATCCATTGATTGTTATATTTATAACAGTAAAACTTTAATTAAAGCAAAAATGTAGCGTATAATGATCTTACTAATTTAAGGATTCCATTTTTACGTCAATATGAACGTTTAATCGATGGTAATTGAATCAGAGGCAACAATTAAGGTCGACTTGGCAACGTCCTGAAGGAGAACAAAAAATCGGCAAAATTTCAAAAACAATCGTGTATTTCCGAAAATTTCGACGGCATAGGGTATAAACATTGAAAGAATAAGATAATTTAGAGTTTTAGCCGCCGAATAAATCAAAAACGGAGAAAATAGGTCCGTATTTACGTATTTTAACGAATGATGGAAAAAAACCTTCCACTCTGAAAACTCGAAAATCCCGTGTAAACTTATGGGAACATATAATTATCTCCTGGAATCGAACCCGGGACTTTAGGAAATTGAGAATAGTTTTCTAGGGACCTCCTGGCCTGTAGAAACAAAACGCAGTTTACTGCAAATCTCTACGGCAAACGGTTTTCGAGATAGAGGGGGACGGACGGACAGACGGACACTTCAGCAATTATATATAGGATACGTTGTAAAAGATACCATTGTTTCCGTTACTATGAATAAATTTTCTAATTGTCAGTAGCGATGCGAAACCTGCCGAGGGTAATTTTAATTGTACGTTGATATATTTTTATCCATAGCAACAGCTAAAAAATTTATTTACTTACTAGTGGCGAGCCCCATGCTCGCTATCGCTTGCCAACACCCCCCCCCCCCCTTTTTCTCACTGTTTCTTCGTTTCTACCATGTACCTATTGGATTTAGATTAGTTTAACGGGAGCATTTTTTGTATTTATTCAAAATTGGATCAGATAGAATTTTCCCTGTACCACAAGTACGTAAATTCTCGATTATCCAATTATCGAATTACGAGAAATTCGATTAAACGCAATTTTTAATGCATGCAACTTGTTAACATGCTTTTATACTCTAATACGTACGTACATATGTGCTGTATTTACCTTTTACATAACTAATACATGTGCTAAAACGTGGTACATTATTAGGCGAGCTGCAAGCTTACTTAAACTAGGTATATAAAATTAAATTAGAAATTTCTTCAAGTGTTTCATTTATATTCTTAATATTTACTTACTAGAGGACAAGCCTCCTGCTCGCTGACGCTCGCCAACCCCACACCCTTCCCTTTGCACGCCGTTTCTTTGTTTCTACCGTGTACCTATTGGATTTAGATTAGTTTAATGGGATTATGTTTTGAATATGAGTTTAATGAATATATTTTATGAGGGATCTATGTTTAGTTTTTAATAACAAATTAAGAAAATTAGTTGAATAACTCGATATAAAATAAACTTGGCTGAAATTCCCGGATATTAAAATTGTTTTTAAATTAGTTTTATTAATAGTTACCATTTCTAATAATAAAGGATTAACTTTTTGTATCCAATTCTAATGAAAGGAATGTTAAAGAGAGATAGAGAGAGAGAGACAATCAGAAATAGGATTTTAGTAATATAGATAAAAAATATAAATAACATGAATACTGCCTTCGATTTATTTGCATTAAATTCATATCTTCGGTCATTTCGAGCAAGTTTTAATCTTATTTGCGATCTTTAAGCCTTTATTTAAGTGCATATGCACGGAAATTACCGGGAACAATAATACCGGTAACCATGGAATCTTATTATTGAAATGTTAAAAAATTTACCAAAACTCGAGTATAAATTCAAAATACGAGCGAAGTCGAATGAGATTGAGTATTCGAGTGTAAGAATAAGGCTCCTCATTCATATAGGCGTGTTTTAGCACAAATTTCATGTCGATAACTTAATTTTAATATATTTTAAAGAGTAAAAAAATGAAATCCTTAGAACCAAAAAGGTGATTTTTACGTGTTATCTTATGGGAAACGACAGTCATCCTCTGGAGTCGACCCCGTGACCTTTTTCGATTTTTTTAGTATTAACGTAAATATTCATCAACACTGAAATCCTGAGAAATTTCAGGCTTATAAATTTATTTCTAATCGAGTTATACGCAAAATTAGAGCGTTACGCATGACCATGATGATGACCATTGCAATTTTATAATATAGAGAGATATTGTTTTTTCTATCTGAAAAGAGATTCAAAGTATTTTCACCTGTGAAAATAATTTTTAAAATTTAATAAGCTGTTCACGAATGTGAGTGCCGATATTTATTCCTGAGAACGTTGATGTTGAGAGCAATCATGTTCATTACCCTGAATGGAGAAAGTCATGTGTTGGCCCATCAGATTTTCTTCAATATGCCTCAATGGTAGGTGTGTATTGACGGATAACGAAGAATTCAATGTTTATAAAAAACTTGACTGAATTCACAGTATTTTTGGAGGCGGTATGTATTTCCAAGGTCTATCTCTTTTTACATGAAATTTTATTCAACCACGGGCATGTGTTTGTAAAGTTTATTAATGCAAAATAATGATGCAAAAGATTTAGCTGATGGAAAGAAGGATACAAGAAAAACATCGATTTTTTCATACCCGCACATGAATTTAATGAAATTATTTTTGTAAACAATCACCAGATAACGATGCAGATGGTTTGAAGTTTTTGGTAATTTAAAGGATTTTCAGTTAAGCAAAGGAGAATATACTATGCCTTATGTTGGAAAAACATCATAAATTACTTAAAAATTAAAATAGGATCTCGGAACATAAACATTTATATAACTGGGAGAATAACATTTATATTTTTTAAAGCAGAATTGAAATCCGTGTCGGTAGAGGCCGAACAGATATTTTTAATCAATAAAGGGGAGAAAATTTTCGGTTTTTAAAAACGGAAAATAATAAATGTCATGTCAACTAGTCCACTGATTTAAATGATAAACATATATTACGTAGCATTAATTAAATGATTTGAAGAGGATTTATAGATACAAATCTCGATCTCAACATATACTTTAATCTTATGATGTCGTCATAATCTTAAAATAAGAAATATTTTATTACAATATAGTATAATTTTTGGCCCCTTTTCGTAAAGGTTTTGGAAAACTTATCAGTTTTCTTTTCAACTGTTGTACTGAAAGTAAAGAAGCGCGTTATTGCTCTGCAATTCCACCATCACGCGTTTTTAAAAATGAAAACGCTGACTATGGCAGTCGATATCAACAATTTCACGTTCCATCGGATTATTTCTAAATTTAAATGAAGGAAATTCTTGGAATATTATGTGAATTCTACCTCAACGCTTTTATTTCGCATAGCATTGTCTATGACCACTTAATTTCATTCTATACATAAATTTACCAGTTCTCTTTGGTTGTATGAACACGGGTACTTTACTCGGGTTGTGGCCCGTCGCAAGGATTTTTTTTAAAGCTCGAGTGATTGGTTTGGTCCAGGGTAAATAAAAGTCAAATTTCAAAGATATTTCTTTATTGCAATTATTTGTTCATGCTGGAATAATTGGAACAACACAATATTTTTTTTCGAGAACATTTCGAATGTTTCGGAGCCATTTGTTGCAAGTATGGGAAGAATCGAAGAATTTCTACAGTCAAAATGCGGTGGTCTAGACGCAGTTCTGTATGGTACCGTCGAAGTGGTCTGTTCCTGGGGCGCACGGCATATAGATGGCATTGCCCCAGTTGCATTGGCAGAACGAATGTCGGTCTCCCGGGTTGACGAGCAGTAGAGGAGGAACGTTATCTGACGGACATAAGCGCTTAACCTTGTAGCACATATCGTTACGGACGGGGGGATCGGGAGGGGGACAATCTGGATTTCTACCATGATCGGGACACAATGAGGAACGTTCGCATCTTCCTGTAACTGGGTTATAAGCCGTATTCCAATCGTGTGTTGCATTACCACAGCTGATTACCTTCTTCTCGACGCTGTAGCCCGTTCCCTCGCAGCAGCAGTAGGAGCATTTGTCCACACTATTAGGGTAGAAAACGACTTCCCCGTCAGCTAAGCTGGGACATATTACATCCATGCAGTCATAACATGGTTCTGGTTTTGTTTCGTTGCAATTAGGATTCACACCACTAGGGCAACGGTCAGATTTCACGCATTTTTTACTCTTTGGATCAAATTCTGTATGCGAGTCGTGAGTGGCGTCATCGCAACGTTCCAGTTTAGCGTATTCCCCTCCTTTTCCGTCCGGAACGCAGCAGCAGAATGTGCAATGGTCTTTAGGATTCTCCATGAGATAGTGGATTCCGAAATACTCAGGGGGACATGGTGTAGTGCTGCAGTCTTCACAACAGTCATCATCCCTATCAGTATCTTTGCAGTGTGGGTTGGACGAAGGAACGCATTTGTAGAGAAATTCGTTGTATTCTTCTCCGTACGGGCAGGACTTGCGTATAGGTATTTCGATGTCGGTGCCATTGTTGGCAGGCTCGCAGCAACAGAATGAGCAGGGAGCGTTCCAGGCAGGAAACTTCGTACTCATACCGTGATAGCAGGGATTGCACGTGATACCTTTGCACGGGTCGCAGCATTTTGGATCCTTGACGCATTTATATTCTTCTTCGCTCCACCCTTCTCCTTTGGGACAGACGACGTATTCTATTCCTCCTCCTGGCAAGCAGAGACAGTAACCGCAATCTCCTGGGAGCGCAACCTTTTGTTCCATGCCTTCGTAGCACGGCTGGCATAGGTGTTGAACAGGACCGCATATGTTATCTCCAGGACACCGGTCTGACTTTACGCATCCATCTGTACTCGGGGAATATTCGTATCCTGCATCACAATCCTTTCTAGTATGATGCCCATCTTCATCGCATAGGCAGTAACTGCAAGCATTTCTTTTGAGAGGGAGTGTCACAACGTTGTTTAGGTAACATGGTGGGCAATCTTTGTCATCATGGCAATCGACAGGAGGAAGGTCGAGGGATGTAACAGAACTCACAGCGATCGCCAACACGGCAAACCGAATGAAAATTTTTGTTCCTGTAAAGAGATGAAAGTAATGGTTCAGAATTTGGTAACGGCGATAGGAGTGTGTGAAAGTATCATCTGTAGGGATCTATATGAAAAAATCGCGTTTAACTATATTTTACTACAAGGAATAATTTAACATTGGAAAAAGGATTAACTTTCTGATATGATTTCTTAAATTTAGATGAATCATTCTATGATATCACAAAAAAGGTTTTTTTTTATCATGCTGCTTCACTGTCACTCTTAAAGTAAGCAGCCATGATACTCCTTTTCGTGAGTTTTAAATCCTAATAATAATATTTAATTTCACTTATCCTCGGGTCAGAATGTCATATTTTCTTTCTAAAGTTCCCGTATGAGTATTTTTTAAAAAATTCGCAAAGCTATTTAAGAAATTTTAGTGGTTTCATATCACCAGGTTCATTTTAAAGTTATAGAGAAATGAATAACCCATGTATTGAAGCACACAACTCCCGCTCATAACGTTATAATTTAAGGGATCTCCTCCGCTTGAAAATAATCAGCTATATTTTGTGCTGCTTTAAGTTTCAAAATAATTTCCCTTGCATATAATAAAAATTAAATGTTTCCTATAACTTTTAGCAACTTCAAAAAATCATCATTTATCGATGAGGATTCGATACGAAATAGTACAATGCTTGAATTTTATGAAAATCGAAATTTTTAAGCAGAATAATTTTGCGACTAATACATTCTGTAGCATGCAAATATTCCGAAACTAACAAATATTCGGAAGAATATTTTTCAGAAACTGATGTTCTTAAATCTAAAAAAATTTGAACCTTAGAAAAAAATGTAATGAAATTATTTTATGCAAATATCGGAATGAAACACTATTTCTGGTTAAAAATAATCCTGCTATTTCTTAAATTTTACATTGGGTAATTTGAAAGACAAGTATTGTTAAACTTAGGAATGTTCAACTTAGAATTTTTTCAAGCTTAAGGAAAGCATGAAGCTAAAAAACATTCTGGAAAATCCAGGAACTCTCATACTAAAAAATTTATTAACTTTTTAAGAAGTTGATGTTTAGACTTCAAAATAGTCGATAATAATGTCTTTGCTGAATGGCAACTTACCTCCCATGCTGAACGGTGTTTTCTCTGGCTCGAGGTCCGTGATTATGATCGGACCAGTATCCCGCTTTTATACCCGATAGAGAGAAGTTATCTTTGGCGATTCAACATGGCTTCCGCTAATCTTTATTCATCGAGTCCATTCTTTTTACCTTATTTCGAGTGCCACTTAATAAAAAATTTGCAAGAGGTCTTTTCAAGTGAATGCGTAATTGAGAGATAATTTTTATCTACCTAACTTTTTCTTTTTTTCCCTTCGATTTCTTCGTGTGTCACTACGTCACCGACGACACGCATTTATTTCATTTCTCAACCTACTGAAAAGTGTACTCGTTCTACCTTTAAAAAAGGTGTTGATATTAATTCCACAATACACCCTTAAAGATCAGCTTTATATAGTCACTTAACCGGGTTATGTTGCGCTCATTACCTGGGTTTATTTTCTATTAAAATTAAACCACTTATTCATATTTGGTAAAGTTATAGTTTTCAAGTTTACAGTTAAAGATTTTGCTTAAAGTTATAGCACCATATTTAACAAATTTAAGTCTTTGAAACGTAATATTTGTTACATCGATTATTTTCCTCGCTTAATTAAGAAATGATAGGATAATAAGGATATCTATAATTCTAAAGCCGTAAAAAATTTCTCCTTCGATGCCATTTTTTTCAAGAACCAACTCGAGGGAGTTTGCACTCCTAGAATATTCACTACGCTACATGCAGAGAGTCTGAAAAATCACTCCCTCTTCTTTAAAACAAACAAATCAAGCCTAAGGACAATTGACAAAATTGAAATCAAAACTCGTAATGTTCTTAATAATGAACCTGGTTACTGGAAAATCTTTCGAAAGTGTACCAGTAAAATTACAGAAGAGCGCGAACGCCGCTGGATCTTAATTGAAATTTATCTTCGCAATAAATCAATTGTGTATTAAATCGTACAGCAATAGACATTCTTCAATCCTCTTAAAGAAATGTTTAATATCTCATTTCCTTTACCCTGCGAGTAACATAGGCAATATGGCGAATAAAAAGTTTTGGGAAGTACTTTATTCAATAAATGCTGTTTTTCATCTGGTCTCGGGTAACGCCGGGTACTCCAGCTAGTATTCGATATTTTAATGTTAATCTGTTTACGTGCCAGAGTATCAGATAGAAAAATTTCCCAAGGGGTGGTACCATGATGTCACCTTGAGTAATGACATTTTATACCATAACATTTCGTTGATCAAGACTATTTACACGGTCTATATTGAAACACAGGACGCACTTTCATATACTGGTGCGTTAGCTTATATTTTCAGAATATAAATATGTTGTTAGCTTCAATGCCTATGAGACGACTTAACTGGTGATGAAGATGGCTTAGCTAAAACAATGTAATTGGAGATGCGCATTTCATCTACAAAGCAACATCCTTCAAAGCTGCTCCACTTTAAGTTAAATAATGGTCTAAATCAGAGGTCGGAAAAGTTTTCTGCATGGCGGGTCTTGTTCGTAGTTGTGAATGATTCGCAGAGCCACATAAGAAATCATTAAACTCTCGGCGAGTTGGATGAGTATTTACATCAGAAGTTACCTAGTCTAGACATTCTGTGGTCTCATATCAGTAAAAATCAAGTCCAATTAGATTTCTAACGTTAAAAATTTACCTGAAAATGTTTTGAGTCCGTGATTTTATGAAAAAATATTAAATTGTTAATGATAAATTTTAATCGTAGCTTCGCGGACTGCATAAAGCGCTCACGCCGCAGGTTGCCGACCCCTAGTCTAAATCAACGATAGGTTAAATACCGCAGAGTTAGGGTACTTGTCAACGTTCTTTGCCAAATGTTGAAAATTTCCGGATAGTTTGTGCTATTTTTCGGTCTAATGCGATCGATCCCAGGAAAATATCTTGAGGAAAATTATACATTTTATCACGGAGGTAGAGATATTTTCAGATGTTATGTATGCATGTTTTTATGCTGATTACGAAACTGAAAACAGAATGTTTCTATCACCCACCGTTTTCGAGTGACACGCAAGTTTAGATGTTTGCAGAACAGGTAAAATTATAATTAAAAAAGTGTTTGGAGACTACGGCGAAATAGACGTTTAAAAAGGAAACTCCTTAACCTTAAAAATTCGAATATTTAGGGAAAATAACGACAAGAAAAATAAAAGGAAAACAAATGAAGAAAGAAAAAGAAACGTTAAACTTACAGGTTTACGGGAAGGCACCTCACCAGCAGGGATGCCAGACGTCCCGCAATGCGCGGGACAGTCCCGCATAACAAAGAATTGTCATGCGTCCCGCACGACTTAAAAATGTCCCGCTAAACCATTTCGAAACTAAATATTTGAATACGCCCACTATAAATAGAAAGCGTTAGTGCGTTGGTTTTGGCGCATAGTTGCGCGAAAAGTTACATGATTTAGGAAAGACCGTTATGGATAGGGAAGCTTAATGGGAAGTGAAACTTTGGCTCAATAGAGAATGACTGATTTACTCACCCCCGCGCAGTTCTCCTTTCGAGAAAGGATTGGACACTAGACGGTTGCATTTCTGTTTTATATGTGCTTTTGGCGTTATAGTTTCATATTTTGTGATTTTTCTAAAAGTTTATTATTGCCAAGCTTGTGGTGGTACTACGTAATACTGATTGTAAATAAATAAATGTTTTCACTTTCAAAAGTAAGGTATATATTGGTATTATTTCAACATTATTCTGTTTCGGTAATATTTTATTTCTTATTATTGCCTAGCGTAAAAAATGTCTCGCGCAGTAGCTTCGGTATTATTGGCGACACGTAAAAAATGTCCCGCACGGTAGTTTCGGAAATCTGGTAACCCTGCTCACCAGAGACTTGATGTCAAGGCCGCAACCTCTGCCACTCACCGAAATGGTGAAATGCAGGGCACTAGTAGGTAACCAATCACTCATACGAGAAACAAAACTGTCAGGCAAACAATCTCTCTCACACGCGCTCAAGAAACAAACAGGAACCTCTAAACTCACTCACTCATACAGGATCAAACTTTTCAGACGAACAATCACACACGCACTCAAGAAGAAAAAAGAAAACAGGAATCTCTAAATATCCAAGGAACACTAGATGCGCATTTCGAGAGCTAAGCTCTCATCTTCAGCAGCTAATGTATAATGAAAGTGTGGCGTGTGGTTAAGGGTATTTAAATGGTGGCGTGTGTAGATTGTAGATTTTCCCTAAGGGACTGTTCAGCAATGACTGTCGCAGTTTTTCGACGATTTTACCCTCCTCCTCTCCCCCTGTTCGTAAAAATCCGCTTAGAACAGCCCCCCCCATTTAATGACGCCCGCAGGGGGACATACTCCCACCCCCGTAAAAATAGAGGTTTTGTAAAAAGCAATTTTCACAGAAATATATGCATTCATTGAAACACACATTACGTATTGTATATATGTCATAATACATTGTGCATAAAACCTTACCAAAACATTTGCAGCTTTTAGTGACGGCCACATGTACAGTCGTTTTCAAAAGTCTATCCACAAATGGAGTGGCGTCACTTTCGCCCTCGTTGATGTATTTAACTTCATCCATTACCTATGTATTCCGTAACTGAACTAGAAACGAGTATTCCCACAGTAATTTATGTCCATTATTTTAGTTAAATCACCTTTTTATCAATGATTACTGGAAATAATTTTCAGAAGTGAATCAAATCCATCTATTTAAGTAATTTAAATCCTTTGGATCTAAATTTTCACAGACCGTTTGAAAGTAATATTTTATTTCACCGCATATTGCTACCGGCGATTTTTGTGTTTAGGCGCATTCATAGCATTAGCATTAAAAACAAAATTCTATAACCGTTGTATCGATCAATTCCTTTATCGATATCTTTTTGAATGAAACCCGAACGCAGACGTGAAAAGTAAGAGCTTACAACAATTTCATAACATCTACGTCAGAGGTTTACGTGGCAGAGTGGATAGAGCGTCTGCCGTCAGTCCTTCCGTCGCTTGTGATCTTGTATGCAGAGATTCAATCCTTGGTGGGCTTATTTTTTTTTATTTGCTGCGATTACTTAGTAGTAAATGAATTTTATGAAGCGATTCATTGACTACATATTATCGCTATTTTCTTGAAATAAAGGAATGGTGACGAAGTTTGCGCGAGCATTCATTGAGTTATAATTAGAAGCCAGGAAATGGCAGATTAAATTAATAGAATGTGCGACTAAAGTGAAAGTGGCGCCACTCCATTTGTGGATAGACTTTTGAAAATGACAGTACATACCTGATACAACCCACCCATTCGCCAAAATTCGCAGTCTTCTCCCCCCCCCCCCACAAGGTGCGGACGTTGTTGTGTTGTTGTTGAATAGTACCTTCCAGTCTTCCAACTGTTTCTCTTCTTTGTGATTACATTTTGACTTTAATTTCATAGTTACTCAATTTCGAGTATCATTCCCATATAGAGCTTTTATTACGCTTACAATGTAGTTAAATTGTGACAATTTGCTCCAAGGCCTTTCACAGTATAAGCACTAATCTTTCATTATTCCGTTTCTTGATTTAGCTCAGTGAACTTCGTTTATCTTGCTCGTGGTTTTCTTGATTTCCTGCAGCTTGTAAGTGTTCATCGTTTTTTGTGTGATTGCGCGGTTTCTAAGCCAGGATGCCGCGTGTGTGAACCACCCAAACAGCTTCTGCTACGTGGGGGGAGACTTAACTTATAAATCTCAAAAGCGAAATATGTATCACTCCTCTCTTCAAAAAAGCTTACCAGCTTTATTTTGGCTTTAAGTTAGGCGACCAGGATAAGACTTGGGCACCTCATGTATGTTGTATTACCTGTGTAAGACTTCTGACTGGCTGGCTAAATGGGTCTCGTCATATGCCGTTCGCTGGCCGATGATATGGAGAGAGCCAAAGACCATTCAACAGATTTGTTATTTATGCATAACAAATATTTTTGGCATTACTGCAAAGTCTAAACATATGATAAAATACCAAAATCTACCATCAGCCATAAGACCTGTTTTGCACAGTGAAGGATTGCCTGTACCTAGGCCGCCGGAAATATGGAATTTAGATGACGAATGTAAAAGTGATTTGGGATGTAATATTTTATCATGATTTGCTGACGGAAAAGCAGTACGACGTTGATCCACTGTTCAAACCACCTTGTTCATCATTTAATTTCTCAAGCAGACCTGAATAATCTTGTCCGTGACCTGAATTTATCAAAAAATCAATCGGAGCTTTTGTCTTCTAGATTGAAAGGTTGGAATCTTCTAGAAAGGAACACTAAGATACCTTTGTCCCGAAAGCGCCACACAAACTTTTTACCAGTTTTTTCTGAAGAAGGCAATTTAGTGTACTGCAATAACGTGGACTCTCTAATACAGTGTTTCCCAACCTGGGTGCCGTGAAGTGTGCGTGCCGCAAAAAATATTCTGTTTTCCCATTTTTAGCCTTATTTTGCATCGTCGGCTTTCAAAAATGCAAACCAGAGTTAAGTCGACCTTCATTTCGCAAAGGTACATCGAAATGAAAGGAGATATGGAGATTGGGGGGGGGGGGGGGGTTCAACTTCAACACGATTATTACTGATGGTGGATAGGGAGGGGTGCCACCAAATTCTGAAAAGTCACTTAAGGGTGCCGCGACTCTAAAAAGGTTGGGAAACACTGCTCTGGACAAAAACAGGATCCAAATGAATGGCGCCTTTTTTCGATTCCTCGAAACTCAGTTTAAAAGCTGTGTTGCTCTATAATGGAAATAAGTACCCATCAGTTCCAGTAGCACATGCCGTTCGTATGAAAGAATCATAGGACAATATGCGATTTCTTGTGAAACATATCCAATATTATAAATATTCTTGGTTTATATGTGGAGACTTAAAAGTGATCGCACTACTTCTTGCTTTTCAACTGGGCTATACAAAATTTTGTTGCTTCCTATGTGAATGGGACAGCCGAGCCCGAAAAAGTCACTATTCAAGGAAACGATGGCCACTTCGGAAATGGACATAAAAATATCATCAGTCAGCCTCTAGTAAATCCTGATAAAATTTTATTGCCGCCACTGCATATTAAACTTGGTTAAATGATAAATTTTGTAAAGCCTATGGATAAAAATGATAGTGGATTTCTCTATTTGAATAGAAATTTTCGAGGATCAGCAAGGCCAAAATTAAAGAAGGGATATGTGTGGGTCCACAAATTAGAGACATCGTAAAAGATAGAGCGTTTGATGAAAACTAAAGTGAACCAGAATGTGCAGCTTGGAGTGCATTTAAAGCAGTGACCACAAATTTCCTTGGAAACTTCAGAGCAGAAAATGACGAGTCACTAGTTAAAGACTTTCTCGTTGCCTACAAAAATTTGGGATATAACATGTCTCTGAAAATTCATTTTCTGGACTCACATCTCGACTTCTTCTCGCCGAACTTGGGTGCTGTTAGTAATCAGCTTGGGGAACGCTTTCATCAAGAAATATCCTCAACAAAGAAGCGATATCAGAGCAACTGGAACCCCAATATGTTAGCTGACTACTGCTGGACATTGGTTCGAGATTTCTGTGGGGCGAAATACAGGCGTCAATCTTCAGCAGTTACATTATGAGTTCATTTTGCAATTTCTGTTTTTATACTATCATTATATCTTCACATTTGTCCAAATTTCATGTGCGATTCACACAAAATTGGTAGACGAAAGATAGACAAAGACTCTAGTAAACCACCGTCACAGCGATATATTTGTTTCTATTGCTCAGTATTAATTGATATTTTAAATACTTCTTGTCTTTCAAATAAAAGTTTATTATGTCATCTAGAACTAGGAATATTTTGTCGTTAGACCCATTATAAATATTTTACGGGCATTTGTTTGTGAAAGAAGTCAGTCTACAAGTATGATAGCAGAAATTGTTAATTTTTCGTTGTAAATAATATAAAATATCATATTTATTTCATAGCATTAATAACTCCATTTTATCTTCGTTTTATCCTCCTGCATGAATAAATATTCCAGTTATTAGTTGTTGTTAATTGGAGGTAAAAACGACCTCAGTGCCATTTTGAAAATAGAGGATACTTAATCAACTAATCCAAATATAGGATACTTCCACCTTTTAATGTTAAGCCTTGAGAACCTCTTCAAAGACATCAATTTTCACGCTTTTATCATTAAATGCAACAATACCACGATTTTTATATAGTCTCACTTATTTATTAAATCTTCAAAATGGTCCAATGTTCATTTTCGATTCACAAAAATTGGTACACGTTAGAAAAATTTTAAGGTCATTTTGGAACTCAGCATTAAAAAACCTATCATATTTCCCCATTTTGGTTCATGTGACAAAAAAATGTTCTTTTTTGTGGTCCAGTGATATCAACGTCCACTTCAGATAAATAATCGTAACAATGCACCATTGAAGTTGCAGGCACTATCGCAGTACTCGACAGGGGCATTTTTCCTGGTTCTCCCGACCAATCATTTGGTTGAATTAGCTTATAAACACGGGAAAATCGTAATCGATCAACTTTATCTTTAATATCGTGTATTTGACGAGGGTGATCCGTGATTGACTCGTATCGTTTGACTTAAGGACACCGTTTACACAATCGTCGCCACTTGAAAAAGTCGATCGCATCACGTGCGGTCTCTTTCGAGGACAATGTCGAATATTCACTATAACGAGCTTCTTTCTCGTCGAAAAAGTTTTGCGTCATCGGTCGGGACTTATCGTCATCTATCGGAAACCAATGCCTGTACTTCTACACGTTTCGAAATCTGATGAGCGTAGTTCAAGTGTTCATACGGTTGAGTGGAACCGCTAATTTAAAAATCTGATGTGTCCAGCACATGACTTTTTTCCATACAGATTAATGTGTATGATTGTAACAGTGCTTACAAGTTTTACTCGACCTCAGTTTCCTTGAGAATAACTGTCGGCAAATACGCTCGTGAACAATTTTTGAAACACTCTCAAACATTTTCAAAATACCAATATTCACTTTTCACTTTGAAAATGTAATAAGTAAGCAACATTGTTATTTGTTTACTAGGGGGCAAACCCTCTGCTCGCCAGCCGCCCCCCCCCCCCCCCACCTCCCCTTTGCTCGCTGTTTCTTTGTTCCTACAATGTACCTACTGGATTTAGATTAGCTTAACGGGAATATGTTTCGAATATGAGTTTAATGAATATATTTCATAAGGGACGTATGTTTGGTTTTTAATAACAAATTAAGAAAATTAGTTGAATAACTCGATAAAAATTAAACTTAGAGGGCTGAAATTCCCGGAGATGAAAAATGGCTGAGGTATAGAGCGTTAAAGAGAGAGAGAGACAATCAGAAATAGGATTTTAGTAATATAGATAAAAAATATAAATAACATGAATACTGCCTTCGATTTATTTGCATTAAATTCATATCTTCGGTCATTTCGAGCAAGTTTTAATCTTATTTGCGATCTTTAAGCCTTTATTTAAGTGCATATGCACGGAAATTACCGGGAACAATAATACCGGTAACCATGGAATCTTATTATTGAAATGTTAAAAAATTTACCAAAACTCGAGTATAAATTCAAAATACGAGCGAAGCCGAATGAGATTGAGTATTCGAATGTAAGAATAAGACTCCTCATTCATTTCGGCGTGTTTTAGCGCAAATTTCGTGTCGATAACTTAATTTTAAGATATTTTAAAGAGTAAAAAAATGAAATCCTTAAAACCAAACAGGTGATTTTTACGTGTTATCTTATGGGAAACGACAGTCATCCTCTGGAGTCGACCCCGTGACCTTTTTCGATTTTTTTAGTATTAACGTAAATATTCATCAACACTGAAATCCTGAGAAATTTCAGGCTGCTAAATTTATTTCTAATCGAGTTATTCACAAAATTAGAGCGTTACGCTTGACCACGATGATGACCATTACGATTTTATAATATACAGAGATATGGATAGCAAATTATTAATTCCCGTTGGGAGAGTTGGTGTCAATATTAACAATTCGAAAATTTTATTTACTACATTCAGTGTACTGAACAAATTCAGAAGAATAATCAAAATACCTATGACTCAATCCTTTGTATGAAAAAACGTTTTAAGCAAAACTTGTATGAAATTATCTTGCGTGCAACTGTGATCATGATAATTACGTGTATTAAGAAATCCATAAAGGATACATTTGGCAAAAGCAGAAAAAATGACAAGTGTAAATCTTTACTTCTGGTTGACCAATTTCTGCCAAAAACTTATCAGAAGTTGAAATTTGAATAAAAAAACTTAATTATAAAGATTTTTGTTGATTGGTTAGTAGATTTTGAGTTAAAGTGCGCAAAAAATTATATAACACACATGGATATAATCGATAAAGTGGAAATGTTTATTTTTTTTAGGTAGTATTCTTACTCAAGATGGAAAAACTACAAAAGAAATCAGGACAAGAATAGTTAGAACAAAGGAGGCATTTATTGGACGACGATATTTGTTAATAGCCAGTATGAATAAATATATTGAAAAGAAATTAGGAAGGTATAGACAATGAGAAAGAAGAGGTAAGCAGATTAAAGCCCTCTGATATGCGGGCATGACGTAGACTAGAGAAAATTAGTTGCACTGAGAGAAAACGAAAGAGTATGTTTTGAACACAGGCTTTATCTGTCTTTCAAACCTTACATTGACTATTCTACCACTTTAATATTGATTTGAATTTGCTATAAGATCCATTTTCTCTGTTCTTTCTGCGATTAAACTCAGTTTTCATAGTTGTGTTTTTTGTTTTGTTATTAATGTTTCAGTTTTCCTAAATGAAAAATTATATCTCCTTAAATGTGCAATCGTCTTTTAAAACCAAATGGTGCGTTAGTAGAATAATTGAATTAATTGCATTCCATCTCAAAATATCCTCACTCCTAATTGTTATAATGAAAATTAAGTGAAAGTTCCTAAACTATAACTGTTGTATCATTTCTACAAAGCAATCATATTTACGATAACTTTATTTTTAATTTTTTAATTGGGTAGTATATAATTATGGTTTATAAAACTTTAAAGCTCTGTTTCTCAACCCTTTTTGAGTCCCGGCAACCTTAGGTAACTTTTCAGAATTTGGCGGCACCCCCATCAATAGTAATGGTGAATTTTTTAGTATTATATTTTAGGTAAGAATCAAGTATTTATAATTATTTATTCTACTAGTCCTTAAAATCTCCTAGTTCTAATAGTTGATTGCACGCAATTAAACGTTGGATAGCGTACGTTTGCTGGGAAACATAATTCACTGGATAGTTGAACTTTTCATTATTAAAGGTAAAAAGATCACCCAACTAGTTAAATGCATTTCATAAATCCCCAAAGGAAAAAAATGGAAGGTAGTAGTAATGAAAAGTATTAAGGCGCAAATGCAAATTGAACGCCATATTATATAGCGTTAATGAAAGGCCATTAAGAATGAAGAACCTTTAAATTTAGCTGAATATTTAAAGAGAGTGTGAGCATAGAATAATACCAGCTTGGTTCGAAGAAAGCAATTTATTTTCTAAAAATCTGTGAATCTAAAAACGATATTGAATTAAGCAGAAAATAGTGCTATACGCTGACAAAAATATCAATTATCAGTATGTATAAAAAATGTTTCTATTTAAAACGCATCCTTTTGATGATCAAAATACGGTTAACATTAAGCAACAATAAAATAAAGGAGACAAAAACAAAAATATTGATAACCGGAAATGCAGAAATAAGGCAAACAAAAATTTTCGCGGCACCCAGGTTGACAAACATTGTGGTTAGAGTTTCCGCGAGATGACAAAAATATTTGGAGTTGTAAAGCAGTCGCGTTACACTAAGGCCAGTGAGGAAATTTCAAAACCCATTGGAATAATTGCTCGAGGCCAGTTCAGCTACCCCTAAATTTTTAGTGGTTTAAACGGGTTTTCTCATTTCTTGATCGCCATCGGAACAACTGCTTTCAGGGTTGCATAACATCAGGCGGTTACGGGTTGGCACGAACTTATTCGGTTACACACTAAACTGTTTATTGACTTTTCGCGTACAATACATAAATATTGTGATCTGTAATACTAATATATGTATATGTGTGTCTGTATGTAAGTCGATGTTCTTTCTTCACTTCGTCATTTTGTCTCTGACGCGGCATAATGGGGAACGGCAAACTTGAGTTGAGAAATTTTCAGCGGGCCGCATATGAAGTCACATAGGAAATTACCTAAGGATTCTATGGTATCACATTAGCGAAAGTCAATCCTAAATATTTTTTTAACATTCAACATTCAAGGTTTTCCGATCGATAAGTTTAATTAACAAATGAGAAATTTTTCTTGTTAAATTTTAAGGATGTCTTTTCATTCTCGATTCCTTTGCCGCATGAAAATCCCTCGAGGATCATAACCGGCCCACGGGCATTAATTAAATTTTGAATATTTGAAAATAATTTTTTCCACGGCGTGAGACGTAAATGTTATAATCATTTGCGCAAAAATGTTTTATTGTAAAAAAAAACGAGACAGTGGCGGAAGGGGAATCAGGAGAATTGATGCGTAAATGAGTTCAAGTATCGAGTCTAATCGGTCACCCATTCCACTTCTTCGGAACGAAAGACAAAACAAGAGCGGGTGGAAGGGGGCATCTGATTTCGAAAGACGTCTAATTTTCGCCGAAAGCTATCTATGAAAGAGGACTTGGACTCTTCTCGAGTGGAACGCCGATATAATTACGCGATGAATCTGCAGATATCGGACGAATGGCATTCGTTCTTTTTTTGCGATACGCGTCCCACGTCTAATTGTTCGATATTGTTTGTTTCTTTCGAAGAGAAAGAACAGATGCTATCTAAAATTAAGAAAATATCGGAACATGTCTTAAAGGTTAAAAATTTGTAAATACGCCTGTCGTCGCTATCTTATCTTTTAATGGAGGAATAAATACGAACAATATAACATGTGATTTTACGATCAGTTTTATTAATGACACAATCCTTCCTGTATGTCTCTTCGACGGTAAAACATTCATTAACCCTTGTATGGCAGAAATATAGTTATAAATAGACCATCATATTGCATGGCTATTCTTCAGTAATTGGACCACATTTTAATAACCACTGCCTCAGAACATATGCGTTATTTTAAACGATCTACTTTTGTTAATATTAACAAAAATATCAACCCCACCCTATCAATCGGAATTACATAAGCTCGATAAAGTTTCCTATGAATGCAGTAGTGCTTCGATATTTGTGAGCAATACGCTCCTGGAAAACGGACCGAACGCAGTACTAACCGTAAAATAAAAGCTTATGGGCAAATGGAGTTAGGTGAATGGATTTCCATCGCTTTTATTACACTTTCTTCAGCCCTAGTTTTGCTTTCTTTGCGTTCTGGGTTTATTCACAGTATTACACGTAAGTGAAGCAAGATAATAAGAATTATACGTGCGAACGGAGCCGTGGGCAAAGAGACACCGAGAGAATAGTTTCGAGCTTGCTACTTCTCTCAGTCGTTCTCTGTTTGCGTCATGAGCCTTTTTTAAAAGCACAATTGCCCAGTAATTTATATTTTAATAATACAAGGTTAGTATTAAAAATTGACGAATTTTATTTTTTATTAGATTATCACTAGCAAATATCTGTAGTTATTTTATATTTAAATAGGAGGTTACTTTACTACAAGAAATCTTTCTGCCAAAATTATTTCAAATAGCGATGTATTCGTATCAGGAAAAATGCTTTGTTTGTCGAAGACGGAGTATGTACCGTGACTTTTGATGTAATTAGAATAGTAAAACGGAATAAATGCAGTGATGTACATTTTATGACATTCGTATAGGATAGGCTAGCCTAGAGATGCTACAGATGCTGCTGCCATTCAGTGAATGGAAGTTTTTAAAGGCAGAATTCATCCCTTTTACACCCGATCCGAAAGAGTATCTAAACGCGTCCTTGTAACTTTATAACTTGTAATTAATCCGCAAATAATCTATAGTTAATAAAAATTTTCTTGCCTCACCTAAAATAATGGTGCTAAACGCCATCTGTCTCCATATGTCAATTGTAAAACGAACGAACTTGTCGATTCGCCGATGAATGAGATAAGGAAATTGCTATTTGATAGCCTTCATTTATGCGTAAGACTTAGCTGGATGCAGATGAGTTTTTTCCATGTATTTTTTCCAAATGTTTGTTCATATACAAAGTATTACGTGTAAATTAAAACTTATGAATGAAACGCATTTAATCGCTCAAATCGCGGGTTAATACCAAATTGCCAATTTTGCTGTAGGAGATAATTTTCAAGCATTTATTTCGACTATCAATAAATTTATCTTCAGATCTTTGTATTACATATGACGAGATAGGTGGCTAATATATATTCTCAAGCGAAAAACAAATTACAAGCGCTGTGGAAGCATGCAATGTTAGAGGATTTTTGTCAATTTTTTCTTTTGCCAAGTGAAAATATCTTAAATTATTAGTGATAGAGGGTAAAACAGCATTGGTAACCATAACTAAACAATAGGAATCGCTGGGCTTATCGTATTAAATAGTAGCAATAATAGCCAAAATTATAAACGTATCTATTTCGTTTATTTTAACCTGCTTTACACAAGTATTACTACAATTATTATTTGCTTTTAATGAAGCAACCAGGAAGCATTTTGCTAAAACATACGATAATAGAAAACAATAGAGTTCAACTTTCAATTGAATGTAAAGGATTTCATAAATTATTTTACTAAATTAAATAATTATAGATACTCAAACGACGGTCCTAGTGCTTTTCAATATCAATATATTTTTCAGGAGTTGAAATTTGTGGTATCATTATAGCAACAGCCAATTTCGGGAATTGTCGATAAAACTTTATATCGGTAATTTTAAGCCAAGTCGACATAAATATTCACATTTATTAGTATTATTAGAGACATCAGTATGCGTTTTTCTGAGATTTTTTTTTTCATTTTTTCGTCCAGCCAAACTCAAAAGACTACAAGGAGTGGAATCCTTGTAAAAATTTTAAATAATGAAACAGATATGATGATAACATATTTATTGCATTTTAAATCACTTGTAAATTGCCGTTATAACAATCGGATGTAATGTTTTTCTTGAGAGGATTATATAATGAAAGAACGGAAACTACGCCGGTATCGAGGTTTCAAGATATCCGTAGAAACCCAAGCTGTTATTGCTTCTTCAGTTATCATCCATTCATTTTACCGCGGATTCAGTCTATGGTCGGAACAAGAACTTCTGTGTGCAGCGGGTGGAATCAACACATTTGCCTGAAGATCGGTTGAATTCGGTCCTCGGTGGGCATGGTCTGTTCTCGGGAACACCGGTGCGGCAGCAACAGAAGGAGCAGATGTCTTCAGGGTTGGCGATCCTGTTGCTCTTGCCATGGACGGTTGGTGGGCAGGTCAACCTGCTGCAGCCATCTTGGGCATAGGCCGAAGCCACTATCACGACGAGGATTGCAAAAAGAGTAACGGCACGCATGTCTGAAAAGTGAAATTGAAAAAGTGATGGTTAGCGAAGGCATAGAGTTCTCTCTATCTCTTTGAAATCAAGATAATACAGATGATAGATGAAATAGTTATTGTTTATAGAAATACTAATAGTAGTAGGCAAAGGTTCACAAAATTAGTTCGCTGGCAAGAAAAAGATACAAAGAATAATACCAATTGGCTTGTGCCTGATTAATTTGTAAGTTAAAGAGAAATTAATGATAAAAAATAAATCAAGAACATCGACTTAGACCTTGAGTAGATTCGATGTGAAAAATAATGAGAAATCGTTGACAAACTAACATTTAATGAAATTGACTATTCGCATGAAAATATTCTGAATGAGCATCATGGGAAATTATTAGTAAAATGTCCAACATCCAAGGCAGTTGCGGCAATTAAACTCCAATATTAACTTAGTTAAGTCGAGTAATAAAAAGATCTCACGAAAATGAAGTCAATTTTCCCCGTAATTAATATTTATGTTTGAAGGACGAGTTATTTTCTCGAATCAGAAAAATCCAATAAGAAAATTTTATCAATCGTTGGGAACTCACTTGCTGCTGAATGTTGTGATGTCGCTTCTTTTGCTGTGACTCGTGGTCGGTGATCCAAACGGTGCTGCTTTTGTCTTTTATACTCGTTTCGAGTGTTTCTTTATCTCCATTCCAGATCGATAATCTAAATGGACGCTTTTTTATTTTCACTTGTATCCATCCTCTTCGAGAAATTTGCACAAGGCCTCTTCAGATGAATATGCATTCGTTAGATAAACTTTTATCTCTTAAATTATTTATTGTCATTATTTTATCTCTACCTTTGTCGATTAGAACTCCAGATCTCCTTTATCTCAAAATTTTCAACGGAGGTCCAATGTACTGAGGTTTTTTATCCTTTATTTTACGCCTTGATTTCGTAATCAACAATTAAACTTCAAAAATTCGCATGAATGGTTAATGTGCACTGTATTCAATATAACCCTAGTATGTTTTTTTATTTTGGAAAGTAATTAAGATATTTTGTTCTTTACGTATTGGTAACAACCATTTGCTTTCTATACTTTAAATACAAAATGTAGAAGTGTATCTCATAAATGGAATACACAGAGATTTATAATTTTCTACAACTTTTGCTCAAAACATTTTCTCATAAAATCGCCTGCATAAGAGATATTTCGATAGTTCGCATGAATTTGTGAAATATGTCGCTAAGTAATACCTTAGTTTCAGTTGCGATGATTAAATTGTCTAATTGTTGATAGCAATGCCTACACTCTCATGTGTACTTTTATTTGCGACTAAAATTATCCGAACGTTATCTAACGTAATATTTTCTAAACTAATTTTCTTATAAATATAGGCAGCGAACCCAGTGCCGCCAATGATAATTTTAATCACGAATATTTTGCGCAATAACCTGACATTAGCAGCATTTATATTTTGTTCTCCATAGCAACAAATTACAATTTTTACTTTTTGTTTTTTGAATGCGGAACTAATTCAAAATATTTTTTTACAATGAAAATTATTCAGTGTTCAAAGATCATGCACAAGCGCAATTTCCGATAATTGCTATCGAGAGTAACTCCTAAGTGATATTACAATCATATTCATTACTCTATGGCAGCGGTTCCCAAACTTTTCTGGTTTTCGGGCCTCAATTCTATTCTCCATATTTTCAAGGGTCCTCACAGCTAGGATTAGATAGAAATGACGTTTTAAACAAAATTTAGTTTCAATATAAACGATACATATTTTATTAGTTAAGATTAAAGTCTAAAGTATTCAAATTCGTTTATCAACTATCCGTTTTCCTGCCTGCATTCGTTCCTTTCCTTTTGATACCAAGCTCCGTATTTAAATAATACCCTTACTTCCTCACAAATAAACAGCTGGAACCCAACGGACATTTGTACAAAGGAAAGTACAGCATCTTAACAAGAAGATAGCGAAAGAATAACACGAGCGTGCACTCATAGTAAGGACACCAAAAAATAATAGTAAACCATTTATTTATATAAAAGATATTCTCAGAAAAATGAAAGCATAAATAACAACAGATATTGCTTTTTGTTCGTCTCGGTATAAGTGTCGTTGGAATAATTTCCTGTATTTATATTTTAGAAAAACATTGTAAACGCCCAAAAAAATTCGCAGACCCCCAGTAAAACCTCGGCGGACCCCAGTTTGGGAAACGATGCTACATGGAGAAAGTAATGTGCTGGACAATCAGATTGATCACTTAAGAATTAACGTAAATAAGTTTAATCTGTTACCGCGACCTCTCTTGGTGGTGGATAATTACTTTCTTTGGATACCTAAACTTATCTACATTTGTTATTCGCTTGATAGATATGCATAAAATAACGAAATACTTTAACATCAAACTATCATTTAATTTATTAGTACAATTTCATAATAAAAGTATGCCCCCAAGATGGACCCCAAATAGGGTGAGGATACACGACCAGTGTTATTCATGAACACTTGGTTGCCATTGTTATTAATTTGTCTCGTTCACCATACCATTCTTTGATTTTCATCGTCAACTTATATACGGTGTAGGAAAGGTGGGGGTGTTTGAATCCGGAGTGCTATCCATTTAGGATATTGCTGAAATCCACAGTGTTGTGGATAACAGTATGGTTGATAACAGCATTGTTGATATAAACAATATTCTCGTAACAGAACTCAGGATGAGAGAATCGAGCTAATAGTCGGAGGATAATATTCACCCTGTGATTCTTAAACGTTCTCTATTTACTTTTTTATCTTTCGTTAAATTAATTAATTTCGTTTGTTCCTGTGTTCATCCATTTCTGTTGATTATTGTGTTCTTGCTGGTTTTGCTAACAGTTTTCGTTTTAAAATATCGTCACGAAACCTCGCATAGCTATACAGTTTTACTCTACGGGTAACATAGGCTATATGGCGATAAAAAATTTGGGGGGAGGGAGATCTTAATTCAATAATTATTTTCCCATAAGTTAACACCTAATTTTAGATTGTTCACAGTGCAAGATTTTCTTCCTTCATTCATCTAAATATGTATATGTGGACCGGCTTTCTTCATTTTTGCTTTATTGGACGGTTAAAACTGTGTACTATGTTATTCTTGCGATGTTTACATGTTACACGGTCGAAGTTTTAGATTCACTAAATCCGTTGAAATTCAACGGGCACTTCTGCTAGTAGTTTTATAAAGTTAACTAGTGGAAACCCGTCAAAAACGAAAGGAAGACAATTCTTTTCGATAGGATGAAAAAATCGCTTTAACAGCTCTTTAATCGCCACATTCTGCACGACGCTCAGCGGCTTCTTCATATGTTTCACGCTCTTGGTATGATTCCAATCGATTTCTCATAACAGCAACGTGAGCTGCACGACGCTCAGCGGGTTCTTCATGTGTTTCACGCTCTATCTGAGATTGCACTCGATTTCTCATATATTCTCTCATATAAGCAAAACGGGTTTGGCGTTCATTGACATTTTCTGCATTATCTGTTCGAGGCTTAGCCGCTTGTTCTCCAGCTTCAAGCTCACGTTGTGTTCGACGTCGTTTTCTCATGTATTCTCTCATACAATATTTATAATTATTTATATTTAGTATGCTTGTATTTTTAAATAAATTATCGTAAAAATTACTCTGGTAATACAAAAAACTTTTAATAAATATATGAGGGGGTCTCAAAATGCATAAGTACGGCTCTGCTCCCAAGCAGCTTCGGTTTTATCCCTTCTTGAATAATCCTTGCTGGACACATTGTAAATAAGAGCGTATAATCCAACAAGTTTGACGAACTCAGTATTGTAGTTCTCCTCTGCTTTTTTGTTCATTTTAAAGCGGAATACCAAGCAGTTTCAAAGCAACTTAAGCGACGAGCAACCGACAGACCCTGTTGCTAGTTGCCCATTGCTTTGGGAGGGCCACACAGAAGAGACTAGCAACCAGCGACGCAACTCTGGCAACGTTGCTTCGCGGTCGGACACTTTCTAAGTAATAGAGAAAGCCACACTCAAGCGACATTACCTTGCAACTTAAGCGACCTTAAAGCAATGGGCAACCAGCAACAGGGTCTGTCGGTTGCTCGTCGCTTAAGTTGCTTTGAAAATGCTTGGTATTCGGCTTTGAAATGGACAAGAAAGCAGAGGAGAACTACAATATTGAGTTCCTCACTCTTGTAGGATTATACCCTCTCATTGACGATGTGCCCAACAAGGATTATTCAAGAAGGGATAAAACCGAAGCTGCTTGGGAGCAGAGCCGTACTTACGCATTTTGAGGCCCGAGGCGCAAAATTATTTTGAGGCCTCCCTCATCCTTTTATTTCTAAGGTACGATAATAAAATTTTTTTGTATTACCAAAGTAATTTTTGTGATAATTTATTTAAAAATACACGCATACTAAATATAAATAATTATAAAAATTAACAAATAGAAATCTGCCAAATTAAAGAAATCTCTGTTATTCTTATCATTATGAAAATATTATATAAAATCCACACTACGTATGAGTTTAATACAATAAAAGTTTTATGACTTCTGAAAATATAAAAAATTGCCACATTAGGTAATACCTTTGAGTTCCTACCAAAAACAATCACATCATTAAATAGGAACATTTTGTACAAAAACATAGGAACAGAATTGCCACAAAAATTAATAAAATAAATACAGATAAATATAATTAATATGATTAAATCGTTTAAATACATAACAATATGTTACTGACTTCTAAAAATATAAAAAATGCATTGCCTGCACCAAAAAAAATCACATTATTGCATAGGAACATAAGAATTATCACAAACATTAATTTTTAAAAATACCGCTGAATAAAAATTATAAGATTAAATTATTAGAATACAATCATTTTTGGTAACACCAGACACTATACCAAGTTAACACAATTTTTTCCTGGCTTTTGATTTAGCAAAGGTGTCAATGATGTCGTCATAATTTATCGAGTTTGTTGCCTCACACTCGATAAATAATAATGACAAATCGGGCAATTTATTTTGCATTAAATTATTTCGTAAATAGTTTTTGACTCATTTTAATACTAAAAACGACCGTTCGCCACTTGCATTAGTTACAGGCGTCGTAGGAAATATTTTAAGAATTGTTTCAACATTTGGGAACGTTGATCTTAATCCATCATTAATAATATTGTACATATCCGTTATACTTGTAACATTTTCCTCTTTGGTGTAGTTTAAGAATTGCACTACTTCTGCTTTAAATTGATTAACATCAATGTCATTTTTAAAAACATCCACTAATGTTTCAATGTACGAATTAAAATCGTTTTCTGTCATGGCAGTATTAAAAAAAACACTAAACATATTTAATTTTTCGTTATATATTTCAGTACGTCGATTTCATTCTGTAATAAGCGTTAGCGGTGTTTATTATAAATAATTCTTTGCCAGTTAAAGTTGCATCATTGTCTTTTACTTCATCATACATAATTTTTCCTTTCTTTATTCGGCTTCGTTCATCTTTATATTGAGTCTCGTCACTTAATAGCTTAGCTTCCTTTTCAATAGTTTCAAAATGGTATCTAGTTTCTAAAATAAATTCTTTCAACGATTTCAAAAGATTCGCGCTTTTTAGCGAGCTTAATTTTGGGTCCTGAAGGGATTTGCTACTAGCATTTAGTCTTTCCAATATTTTGTCCCAAATTGTTGTTAATAAAGCTGTTTCATATTCATCAAAGTGTTTAGCTAATTTTGAAGACTAATCGACTAATTGGTTTCTAATGTTCAGATGTTGATATCTTGATCAGAGCTTCTTTAATTTGTTTATATCCTATTTTCAATGCTGATATAGCATCCGCTCTAGCTGACCATCGCGTATCACTTATCCGTTTTAACGTGACCGAATTGGTTGGTAGACAATTTTTTAATATGTTCCATCGTCGAGTTGACCTCTGACATTCTCGCTACACTGAAAACGTTGCGACTACTTCTGTGTGGATATAGAAGTCGCGAAGCAACGTTGCCAGAGTTGCGTCGCTGGTTGCTAGTCTCTTCTGTGTGGCGCCTCAAAGTGTGGCTTTCTCTATTACCTACTGTCCTTTCAAAAATCTAGATACCCGAGTTTAAAGAGGTGTATCTCGAAAACGGTAAAAGCGATTTTGATGCGGTGAAAATTAGCGGGTAGAGAATTTATTTCTACGTTAACTGATATACACTCCAAATTTTTTATTTGCATTAAAATATTTTATATTGCGCGTTATTTGAATAAAAACATGTTTTTTAGGCATGCAAACCCGATAAGACTATTTTGAATGCTTACAGTTCTTTGTTTATTTTGTATGTTTATTTGTTTGTTTCTATTGAACGAAATGTTAACAAAATTGTTAAATCAATCAATCAATCACGAAGGAAATTAGTAGTATTAGATAAATTTTCTGCCTCAATTGTCGGCCACTCGTAATACCTGGCCGACATGACACAAAGAATTAATTACGAAGATAATGAGTGCGCGGCGCCAATACGCTGAGGCCCAGAGTGTTATAATTAAAAACCGAGAAAAATCGTGTTAAGCAAGGGTCGCATTTATTTTAAACCAACAGAAATATCCATATTTACTGGGTATTTATACTAATACTAGCTGGAGTGCCCGTTGAATTTCAACGGATTTAATGAATCTAAAACTTCGACTGTGTAACATGTAAGCATCGCAAGAATAAGATAGTACACAGTTATAACCGTCGAATAAAGCGAAAATGAAGAAAACCGCTCCTCATTTTCCTATTTAGATGAACGAAGGAAGAAAATCTTGCGCTGTGAAAAATCGAACATAACGTGTAAACTCCCTCCCCCTCTCTTCCATCCTCTCCTTCCCTTCTCCCCCTCACTCCCCTTTCTCCTTCTCTCTCTCACTCCCCCCTCTCTCTCTCCCGCCCTCCCTCCCCCTCACTCCCTCTCTCTCCCTTTCTCTCCCCCCTTCTCTCTCTTAAATGTAAGAAGGTACTCTATAGTCTCAATATAAATGCATTGAACTCTCAATTTCGGCGACAATGGGAGTTGTCATGGTAGCTTATAATTGGTATTGTAATATAACTGATAAAATCACGTACTTTATTGATTCTAACCGCATTTCTAAGCGAATTCGATCATAATTCGGAATCTGTCTTCAATAAAAATAAACTTGTTCTGTCCCGCAAAGAAGTATCCAAGTCTCAAGTTCGTACCGTGATTTTAAGTAATTTTAAAGTGCAAATTAAAAGTAGTCTACACTCATTCCTGTATTTCAGTTGCAGGACGCGGCAAAATACGTGACATTCGACAATTAAATCGTTCGCCATTTCGAGTCAAAGTGACTGACAGGAACAAAACCTAAGTCAGGATGAAAGGAAGAATCATAACAAATTTGGTTACTCTAGCTTTTATCGTTTAGGAGGAGTTCCATGAACAAACCAATAAACACACCCTTCAAAATATATTATAGGAGATAATTATATTGTTCATCATTTAACATAGTTTAAGGAAAGACAGGTACAGATTCGCCTTCTATAGACTTAAATACAGAAAAACATCTCGGAATTTTTATATCACATTGGCTGACGACTATATGAGCGGAATGAAGTTTTTATCTATCCAAATATCTTTATTTTGAAGATAACGGATGATGGACGTAAAAGGAGATCAACTGAAATTTAATACTTACCTGATAAATTTTTTCCTTAAAATAAAACGAGATAATCAAACAGAAATTATGTTGATTTAGTGGAACTATCAATGAGACATACAAGTGAGGTAATTTGAATGCAAATCATTATTGCAATGACCGTTTAATTTGAAAGGCGAGTCGAGGGCCCTCTGCGGGACCTATTTTTATACATTATCCGAAGTTTCCGTGATTTATCTTATTGTTGGTGACATCTGAGGACATCGTCTTCCTTCCTTTCGAGTGCCCGTATCTTATCCGAACAGCAAAAACAACCGTCTTTCGTATCGCATTTACAGCTGAACCACTTGATATGTCTAATTGAATACGCCATGTAAGAGCGCTTGTCTTTTTCTTAAATACTGATAACCCCTTTGGCGTGCTTATCATCTGCATAATCTCTTGGATATCAGAAATACTTCAGTTTTGCAGTTTCATCAGACTACTCGATTGGGACACTACCAAAATTTTCCTTTTGATATGCGCTGCATTAAAAATAAATAATAGGTCCTTATGTATCTATGACAATTCTAAGTTTTTATTTATTACTAGTGTAATGCCCGTTGAAGTATCAACGGAAGAATTATAGATAGATAGATTATTATTGTTTTCATTTAAAATAATTAATATCACACTTTTACATATGAAATATTTTGCCATACACATTTCTAGTGAATATTCTATTGTTGACGGGCTATCTTTAGTTAAACTTAAAATAGTTGCCTCTCTTTCCCTCCCTCTCTCTCCTCCCCTCTCACACCCTCTCTCTCCCTCCCCCCTCTCTCCTCCCCTCCATCTTACCCTCTCTCTCCCTCCCTCCTCCTCTCCCTCCCCCTCGTTCCCCCTCCCCCCTCTACTTCTCTCTCTCCTCCTCCCTCTCGCTCCCCCCTCTCTCTCGTATTAAAAGCACGTTTATACCCATAAGGATTGAATTAACAATATGATGTGGAGGTCTAACAATAGTTTGTTGCTCATTCTCATTAGCTCTCTGAATTGTCATTATTTGAGCCTAACGTTCATTGTGTCTCCTGTTGGAAGCTCTTTCACGATGCTTCTATTTGCTCATTCGATTGTCGAGCTCTACGTCTTGCTTGTGCTTCTCTGTTTTGTCGTCGACGGCTTTACAGTGGTGTTTCTCCTTGCACACTCTGGTTATCCATTTTATAATATCTCAGAAAAGAACGAAAAATAAATAAATTTATTACGTTTTAAAAATAGAATATTAGAAGAATATACAATATAAACATATACTTGTTCTTAATTGATATATGTAAGAAATAAACGCATGAATAATCGTTCTCCGCTGGCTTTTTTGTACTATTTAACTTTTTCAACTTAAACTTAAAAGTTTTAAACTCTAATATTGCAAACAATGTCTTCTTTAGCGACGGAATAATTAAGTTAAAATTCTAAATTCGTTAAGCAAATAAAACTATTTATAAAAAGTTTATAAACATTGAAGTCAATCTATTCTCAAGAAATGGTTCATATAGTATGGTAGTTTAACTCACTTCAGTATGATGTATTTCATGAATAATCGAAGTTTTTCAATACATAATATTTCTCTTCAAGTGTTTCTTCACTGCCACTAATTATCCTACCTAAATATTGAAATAAACAGTTTAATAAACTACTCTTTTTCACTATGAGCATCAAATACATTTTGATTAGCATTCTTTCAAAATAATAATAACGTACGAATGTTGTTTACTTCGGTTGCTATGTAATTCAATTCCCTCTCCTCTCTCACGTAATGAAAATATTCAAATCACGCTTATGGGTGTAAGGTCAGATACAAAAATAGATTATATTTGCTAACTTTCAGAATAAAAATCATTTACGTTAATTGCAATGAAAATAATACCTATCCTTCCGCCTATCGTATATTAAAAGTTTTGTGTCGGAGTGTTTCTTTCGGAATGAACCAAATAATAATAATTCGTAATAAACATAGAGTACGCTGTTCGTCGTAATTTCTCATAGTGTTTCGCTGGTGGCCATCTTGCTGACAGACACGCAGACATTGTAAACTATTATAGTAGATTATAAATAATCACGTTTATAAATTATTTTATTTATTAGGAGGCAAAATGAGAATGTATTTTGGAAAAGTTCGCCTGGAGGAAGTAGCATAGGCGAATAAGCAAATTTTCGGTGCCCTTGTTTCCGGCAATGTTACCTGGCTATTCCATCAGCCTTTCCTATATTCTTCCATTAAGGTCTAGTGACTAGGATACGGAAGGAATTGTTTGGTAGCTAAGGGAGGTGTTTGCATATCTGAAAACCTCCCTTGAGATATGAAATAGTAATATTTAAATTCTGCCTTTAAAATCACAAATTTATGAACGAAATAGTCATTGAATTTAACACCGGCCGTTATTGCAGATGATTAATATAAACCGTGAAGCGAGATGAAAGTTAAAAATATATTACACGATGACAATGTAAAAAAAACTTCCTTCAAGCGTCAATGAAATGAGGAGGTTGTATTATACCCAGGGGTTTATCAGTTACAAGTCATACGAATTTTAAATAATTTAATTTTGATTTTTATTCTAAAATATATTTTCAACTTTTTTACCTCACTATAAAAAATATTTTTCTAAAAATTCATAACATATATGATTGATTGTCTACTGACTCCTTAGCTTAAAATCAGTAATTAAACATATATTTTGTTTACATACCGGCGGAAGACCCATTAATTTTTGCCTTTGGAAGTACGCGTATAAATATTTAATTGGTATTTGATTGGTTTATAAGAATTGCTGTTACTGTAAGTGTATGTCGTTTGGGGGGTATAGCTCTGTGTAATAGCAGTCATGAGGTCACCGGTTCAAACCCAGTAGCCTCCTAAAGAATTTTGCAATCTATTGAATGTTATTTTATGATAAATTTACGTTACTTTATCGCCTAAGTTTACACTTTCTTAAAATATTTGTAATTTTAGTGCAATTATATACTAATATGCCTTATTTTCAGCCAAATGTCATAAATGGAAGCAATACTTGTTGAAAGTTTTAATGGGTTTAACGTCATCGGCCGAATACCATATTTGGAATAAAAAAATTAGCTCTTATTTATTTATTGTTTTCGATAGGTAAGGAACAGCTTCCTTATTGTACGGCCAGATATACTTATACCAACTAGCACCTCCTGTGGCCAAATAATTTACTCTGTAGTCTCGTGAAGTAATCAAAAACGTGATAATAAAACAAACAAAAGAGTAACTAAAAGGACGTAACTATTTAAAATTTGTGAGTTTTCAACAATTATTGGCAATTATTGAGTAGTCTTATGAATGTCGAGACCGGCCAATCGGTCATGGGTTTGTTTAGTTTTGCGGGTAAATGCAGGGCCGTTTTAAGACCTTCGTAGGCCCTAGGCACTCTTGCATTCGAAGGCTCAACTCTACGTCATATCAAATATATTAAAATGCACCCACGTTAATTCTAATTTTTTGCTGTTAAAGATATTCGAAAGAATTTTTATAATTTTGCTTTTGAAATTATTTCAACAATACTCAACACTTATTCAAGCATCAAACATTTTCGTAGGCCCTTGAAAGGCTCGTAGGCCCTAGGCACTGTGCCTATTGTGCCTAATGGATAAAACGGCTCTGGGTAAATGTATCGTAAGGCCCAAGAGTCATGGGCTAGCAAGGTTTAGTTTTGCATTCCACCACGAAGTACATTATTTGGCCACAGGAGGTGCTAGTTGGTATAAGTATATCTGACCGTACAATAAGGAACCTTAGCAATACTTTTCCGCAAAAGCTATTCTCCAAATTCACCAAGTTGAGAGTATGCCAATGGTGGCAAACTTACGGTGTTAAACATTAAGGAATGAATATAATTCTCAAAAGACCATATTAAATCTACACTATCAGCAAGATTTCTAAATTAGCATTCTTGTAACATTAAATCTCTGCATTTAAACGAATTTCCTTAACGAATATACATAATTCTATATGCGTATTACATTAATCATATTTGATCATTACCGACCATCAAGCGAATCCTTCTCTCTCCTGAAGATTTGAGATAATTGAGATTAAATGACCACAGAATGTGATATAATTCAATTCAAATTTATCCACGTATTAAAACCCAACGCTTTGAAATAAATAGAGATATGGAACAAACAGGCGTGCTAGTGGCAAGATATTTATTTCACTGATTTACATTACAATTCAGGATTTTAAGTTGGAATTTAGAATTTTGGAAGGATGGGTTTCGGGAAGAAAGGACATGGATTGAATATTTGTAGAAATGACACCAGTGAATCCAGGTTTTCGTCGAGTGGTGACATCTTTCAGCATGTGTTCTTTTGTACGTTGCAATGAAAACAATCGGATGTAATGTTTTTCTTGAGAGGATTATATAATCAAAGAACGGAAACTATCGAGATTTCAAGATATCCGTAGAAACCCCAGCTGTTATTGCTTCTTCAGTCATCATCATCCATTCATTTTTAGCGCGGATTCAATCTATGGTCGGAACAAGAACTTCTGTGTGCAGCGGGTGGAATCAACACATTTGCCTGAAAATCGGTTGAATTCGGTCCTCGGTGGGCATGGTCTGTTCTCGGGAACACCGGTGCGGCAGCAACAGAAGGAGCAAATGTCTTCAGGGTTGGCGATCCTGTTGCTCTTGCCATGGACGGTTGGTGGGCAGGTCAACCTGCTGCAGCCATCTTGGGCATAGGCCGAAGCCACTATCACGACGAGGATTGCAAAAAGAGTAACGGCACGCATGTCTGAAAAGTGAAATTGGAAGCGCAATGGTTATGGCAAACGTAGAGTTTTCTCTTTCTCTCTCTCTCTGATACTTATAGAATAGTTATAGTTTTCCTTAAATTATTTCTTGAGCATGAATAAGATTTTTAAAATATTTATAATTCGCTAGTGCACGATCGATTGGAAACCTTAGCGGAAATACTTGGCAATCAGATATAATACTCTTGAAAATATGAAAAATTACGCGGCCTGTAATTTTTCCGATAATATTTTATTCCGCCCGGTCTAACTTGAGGTCTGACTATTAGCAGGATGTGAGCCGACCGTGCCAAATAACAAACAAGAAGATACCAAGGGGAAAGGCAAGTAAAGCGCTTGTACAGGATTCACAACGTTTCTGTAATTTGATTAGCTGTAGCCCTTTTTGAGATCGATTTTTGTGTAAGAGGAAACATTTTCTAGACCATTCCTTCAAAATATAAGATTTTTCTTGAAAAATTCCGAATTTCTTAAATTTAGCCATTGGAAATAGTGTAACAGGACTTTAAAATTTTTTAAATAGAAAAAGTATGCTTATTTAATAAAAGTAATTAATAGTCACGTTAACATTTTTGTCGGCGAATATTTCTGCATATATTTCCGAATTTATAATTCCAATCGAAAGGCAAAAATTATGAGTACTGAAATACCAAATCCTAGTTCCAACATGAAGTGGGAAATTTAGCCGTTAAAACTCACTTTCTGGCTGGATTCGTAGACTGAGGAGGACTGGAAACGATATTGCTGCTTCACGCTCACCGTGGTTCTGACCGGCGCAGCATCCGTCTTTTATACTGCCGTCCTGAAGCTCTTATCGGGGTTTAAAGTAGCACTTCCTTGCAAATCAGTTACTATTTCTTCCTTGAAAGCCACGTTAAACAATTGTACAAGGTCCTTTTGAGATGAATGTTTGATGGCGAGATAAAGTTTATCTCATACATGCGTCATTTTTTCATTGGTGTTCTTTCGTGAGAGAGCTTCATACGTCAACTATTCACACGGTGTATATTTCTTCGATTATATTATTGGATTCCAAAGTACTGCCAAACTTTCTTCGACCACATCTATTGGTGCGATTTGTTTTTGTTAAGGTAATGAATCAAAAGACGTTGTTCGGTCATAAACGTTTATTAGCAGTGCTGTAGTCGTAAAAAAAAAGCAGGGTGTATACTGTATAATAAAGTAAAACTTTGAGGGGGGGTTCTTATCCAGACATTTTAGAGCAAATTACACGACTGTAATGTTACGATACCAAAGAAACGCAAGAGCTGTTTTTTTTAATCGACCTGTATAATTTTTCATAAGACGTGGGGATACGCTATTTGTTCGAAAAAGCAGAGGGTATACGGCATTTCCACATATTTTAAATAATTAGACAATATAATAAAAATCCTCCACTACTAATATTTGTTTTAGCAAACCACCTGAATTTTTTTCCAAGGAGTTTGCGAACACCGCTTTTGAAACGCTGACTTATACGTGTTTTATTATATACGTATAGAATGTGATATTTTCTTCACTAAATGTCGAGGAGAAATATTTTAAATAAAGCCTGAACTAGAGGAGCCATAGTCTTCTGATAAGCAAAATTCATAGAGGTATTAAAATTAAATGGGTTAATAAAATTTAAAATTATAAATAAAATGTTACACGATGAGGGCAAATAAAATATGTCCACATTTTTCTAACAATTAATGAATTATTTATCAAGAAAATTACATAATTTTATGGAAAAACATGACTCGAGCCTTTGACAATCGTATCGTAGTTCCGACAGGTTATGTTCATGATGATCATCATAAGTCACACTCATATGCAACTAATATGCAATTATCTCGTCTGCATGTTATATAGAACGAAGATCTGAAGTGCCTCACCTTCTATACAAATATTTTTTAATCAGTGTACATATTTTGTTGTAAGTATCATATTTCCATCTCCATTAGGCATCTAATTGTCTTTGTCCATTGTATTTAATTTGGTTTCTGTTAGATAATTAACAGGTAATGGCGTAATCGTCACTAAGCACTGAAGAAAAGATCGAAAGAGCACTATTAGGTTTGGATGATGACCCGGAGGAAGTTTTTAGGAGGTGACGACTGTGATGATGATTTGGATGACACAGAAACGAAGGAACGATCGTATAGTGTCGTCAAGGTTGATAGAGCCATTTTTATAAAGACAACTCCAAATTAGTACTGCCCTTAGAAGAGGTATTTGAACGACAGTTCAGAAAATTTTATTTTTTAGGAATAATTAATAAAATGTAATCGGTGTTTTCGGTTTCCGTCAAATATCTCTTTAAAAACATCGTAATTGGTCATCTTCTTGAGGACCAAAGTTGTAGAGAATAATATTTCTTCCAAGTTTTGTTTGAAACAAATTTTTGTAGAACCATCTATTTCGGAGATATTTTGCTTTTTCTTAATTTCCAGTATACAGCGCCACCGCCATGTAGCGGTGAATTCTGTAAACATATTCAAAATATACCTAATTTACGGCAATAAGGACGACTGTATTCTTTTACGATACGAAGTAATAATTTTGTCTTATAATGCTATTCATAATAATTTAAATAGCTATACCCCAAATATGGAGAAAGTCATGTTTTGGCCACATCAGATTTTTAATTATTTATTAAAAATTGTTTCAAACAAAACTTCGAATAAATATTATTCTCTATAACTTTGCTCCTCACGAAGATTACCAATAAGGACGTTTTTAAGGAGATATTTGACGGAAACCGAAACATTCAAGTATGATAATATCAGCATTCTCTCGAATAATTAGTAAAAACGTATATACTGTATAATTTCCTACTATCCTAGTGCAATTATTATTTACTTTTCTGTTTCGTTTATTGCATACATACCCGTAGGGAGTATTGCCACAAATCTTTAATGGTAATAAACAGTTCTGTAGTGGAGGGTATACGGTGATGTACGCCGTATACCCTCTGCTTTTTCGAACAAATAGCGTATCCCCACGTCTTATGAAAAATTATACAGGTCGATTAAAAAAAACAGCTCTTGCGTTTCTTTGGTATCGTAACATTACAGTCGTGTAATTTGCTCTAAAATGTCTGGATAAGAACCCCCCCTCAAAGTTTTACTTTATTATACAGTATACACCCTGCTTTTTTTTACGACTACAGCACTGCTAATAAACGTTTATGACCGAACAACGTCTTTTGATTCATTACCTTAACAAAAACAAATCGCACCAATAGATATGGTCGAAGAAAGTTTGGCAGTACTTTGGAATCCAATAATATAATCGAAGAAATATACACCGTGTGAATAGTTGACGTATGAAGCTCTCTCACGAAAGAACACCAATGAAAAAATGACGCATGTATGAGATAAACTTTATCTCGCCATCAAACATTCATCTCAAAAGGACCTTGTACAATTGTTTAACGTGGCTTTCAAGGAAGAAATAGTAACTGATTTGCAAGGAAGTGCTACTTTAAACCCCGATAAGAGCTTCAGGACGGCAGTATAAAAGACGGATGCTGCGCCGGTCAGAACCACGGTGAGCGTGAAGCAGCAATATCGTTTCCAGTCCTCCTCAGTCTACGAATCCAGCCAGAAAGTGAGTTTTAACGGCTAAATTTCCCACTTCAAGTTGGAACTAGGATTTGGTATTTCAGTACTCATAATTTTTGCCTTTCGATTGGAATTATAAATTCGGGAATATATGCAGAAATATTCGCCGACAAAAATGTTAACGTGACTATTAATTACTTTTATTAAATAAGCATACTTTTTCTATTAAAAAAATTTTAAAGTCCTGTTACACTATTTCCAATGGCTAAATTTAAGAAATTCGGAATTTTTCAAGAAAAATCTTATATTTTGAAGGAATGGTCTAGAAAATGTTTCCTCTTACACAAAAATCGATCTCAAAAAGGGCTACAGCTAATCAAATTACAGAAACGTTGTGAATCCTGTACAAGGGCTTTACTTGCCTTTCCCCTTGGTATCTTCTTGTTTGTTATTTGGCACGGTCGGCTCACATCCTGCTAATAGTCAGACCTCAAGTTAGACCGGGCGGAATAAAATATTATCGGAAAAATTACACGCCGCGTAATTTTTCATATTTTCAAGAGTATTATATCTGATTGCCGAGTATTTCCGCTAAGGTTTCCAATCGATCGTGCACTAGCGAATTATAAATATTTAAAAAATCTTATTCATGCTCAAGAAATAATTTAAGGAAAACTATAACTATTCTATAAGTATCAGAGAGAGAGAGAAAGAGAAAACTCTACGTTTGCCATAACCATTGCGCTTCCAATTTCACTTTTCAGACATGCGTGCCGTCACTCTTTTTGCAATCCTCGTCGTGATAGTGGCTTCGGCCTATGCCCAAGATGGCTGCAGCAGGTTGACCTGCCCACCAACCGTCCATGGCAAGAGCAACAGGATCGCCAACCCTGAAGACATCTGCTCCTTCTGTTGCTGCCGCACCGGTGTTCCCGAGAACAGACCATGCCCACCGAGGACCGAATTCAACCGATCTTCAGGCAAATGTGTTGATTCCACCCGCTGCACACAGAAGTTCTTGTTCCGACCATAGACTGAATCCGCGGTAAAATGAATGGATGATGAAGCAATAACAGCTGGGGTTTCTACGGATATCTTGAAACCTCGATACCGGCGCAGTTTCCATTCTTTATGGGTATAAGCATCTTAAAAATGAAATTACATCCGATTGTTTTAATGGAAATCATAGTCTGAAGAAGTGCGTGGAATCAGACGTTTGCTGAAAGAATTCAACTCCACGTCATCCGTCACCCTCCGACAGAAACTGAGGCTTATGAACGTCATAGATACCTGGAATCACTGCGCCTATTTCTACAAAACTTCAAACCCATCTTTCCAAAATGTTAAATCCTGAATTAAAGTCCTCAATTATAATAACATGCAATGAAATAAATATCTTGCCTCTAGCACGCCTTTTTATTCCACATTTTAATTTCCTTCAAAGCGCTGGGTCCCACGATGTGGTTAATTTTAAATGAAATTATCCGACCTTATGAGGTAAATTACTACTATTGATCGTAGAGCCATGGGAAGGATTGGAGATTGTTCGTTTGATGCTAATATTTAAATACGACTCAGGATTAATATAATTCGTACATCGAGTAAGTGTAATCAAAGAGAATTTTTTCAAATTCAGAGCCTTATAGCTGCAGCATTACTAATTTTTAAATATTACGAGGCAACGGAATAGGTTGCAAATTAGCGGTAGAGGGGATTAAAACTTCGTTTGTCGAACATTAACCCTAATATTGACAAGCTAGTGCAGAATCATCAAGCTCAAGGTAGTCATTGATAATTTAATGAGCATTTGGCTAATGTTTATGATGCCTAGATTAATTTTATTTGTTAAATCATACTTTAAGTTTTGTGTTATGATAAAACAATTGAGAAATTATTTTGCTAAAATTAAACATTTTTATCATTATGTTTTTTACTGTTTTATTTTCTCATAATGGCCTCTTCAAGTAGAATCAAATGTAGGACGTCGGCAGAATCCTAGTTATATGTAAAATTTATTCGAGGAGGGCGTTAGCGCTCACAAAAATTTGAAAAGGGGCTGGGCCAAAAAAGGTTGGGAACCACTGGTCTATTTGAAGGTTTAATTGGCCTTAAATGAATCGGAGGCAACAATGAGAGTCTCCTTGGCAACGCCCGGAATGAGTACAAAAATCCGCAAAATTTCGAAAAAGAATGCGTATTTCTGAAAAATTCGGCGTAACGTGTAAACATTGCAATAATATGATAGTATAAAGCTTTATCTGTCGAATAAAGTAAAAAAGATGAAAATCGGTCCATATTTACCTATTTTAATGAACGAAGGAAAAAAACCTTGCACTCTGAAAAATCGAAAATCCCGTGTAAGCTTATGGGAAAATATAATTGTCTCCTGGGACACTTCAGCAAACGAAAATATTTTTTCAGGGACCTCATAGCCAGTACAAACAAAACGCCGTTTACCGCATATCTTTACGACGAACGGTTCTCGAGAAATACGCTGATATAATTATGCGAGGCTTCATACGCACTGACTGACGGACGGACGGACGCAGCTTCACTACGCGCATAATATATAGGATGTTGCTACAATGTCTTATTCCGAGATGTTTCAGATAGGAAATTGCAAATTTGCCAACGACCTATTGGCACCTCGTCGCAACTGTAAGAACTTAGCGCCTTTCATCCGATATTATAGAATAAAGCATGTCTGTTACGATTGGGATTTTTTCCTTAACGTCAACCTCTGACCTAATCTCAATGCGGTGATTTTGGAGGAAAAAACTTATGAAGAAAAGAAATTTAAATTTATTTGATTGATAGAAATAAATATTTCAACAAATTCGAGATCATAAGCTACTATATTTACTGTAACGTGCACTTTATTTCATTTTAATGTCGAATTATTTAACTTAAACTTCCACATTTTTAGTATAAATAATTTCCTTTCTCCAGTACTTTGGTAAATGTAGAGAAAATCAGAGCAACTCGTTCGAAAAAGTAGTTGCATTGTGTAAATGATTCCACTAAATTTTATGATTAGGTGCATCCGTCCAAACTGCCAAAAATTCCCTGAAATGCATCTTGGAGTATGAAGATTGTTTTATCAAACTCGGAGAGGTGGTAACACTAGACACCCTCTTAAAATGGAGAGAAAGATGAAGTTACACGAAGCCCTCAGTACTATTCGTCTTACCTGAGATGAAGCGCGGTTTGGAATTATGTTTTAGCGGGTTTTTCTGCCTTCCTTTGATAGATTGTTGGATGACTTTGGCTGATGCCGGATCGTTTTACAGTCCTTATGCCGTGTTATGAATAACTTTTATATTAACTTTAATCTCATTATATAACTTTTATATTTAATTTTGATCATAGTGAACCACAAATTTGTATAACCCCAAAATTGTAGTACATCCTACTGGAATATTTTAAAATTTGTTTTCCTTGTTAGTGTGTTAATACAAAATTCATTTTAAGGAATAATTTCTTCCTATTATTTTATCGACCTTTTCTTGAAAATTTCGGTGAATAGGGCTGGTTATCACCACTTCTTCAATTCACACTTTATAAAGCATTAACCTTACTATGTTTTTCAACGCCGACAAACACAGTATTGCGCATAGAAACGATTTCAGGATTATGAAAATCTGATTTTTATTACAACCAATAATTGTCTTATGTTATAAAATAAAACCTCGTTATTTCAAAGTTCAAGGAACCAAAAAATTACGACTTCGAAGTATCCGGGTTCGAAATAAACAAACTTTCATAAAAATCGAACTTTATTACGATCGGCTACTTGGTCAGCAAAACCGCAATACCGAATCTTATCTATCCGTTTTGCAAATGAATAGGTCTTACAAGTTAGCAGACACGGAGTATTCGAACAGAGCTGAAGTGAACACTTATTGTTAGATTTCGATTTTCACAAAGACCACTGCGTGTAAAAAAAAAGGCTCCAGTGGATATCGCGAATTTCAAGTTACTCTTTTATGGCGCGAAGAAAAGACGTTCAACCGCGCGCTGAAAGATTATCACTCATCTACACTCCACACTGCTGAATATGTATTAGTGTGCTCTTCTTGTATGACATTATGGTAAAACCAGTGATGAGCTGAAGCCGGCTCCCGCGGGCTCGCGTTGTTAAACTCATAGAAAATATGAAAATTTATTGATTAGATTAGAGAAGACATTCGGTATAACTTCGTCCGTTATTTAAGATTGGTTCAGTAACAGAAATCAATTTACGCGGTTTTTTCTGGAGCATATCACTTTCTCATGAGAAAAACCTTGCCCAGGTTTGGGAGAGAATGAGGATTGAGATAATAGGGGTTCTTGCAACTTCTGTTAATTTCAGCTTGGTTCTCGAATTTCGCTATCCGATTGAGAATGCGAGCATTCACAGTGATGCAAGGATAACTTGATTCATTTATTTGAAACATCTACGACTTTTATTTCACGTTGACTATTAAATAGGGTTATCATATTCCAACGAAGTGAAAACGGTACATTTCCCGTTGTTGTAAGAAAAAAACGGGTCAAAATTGCTTTTTTGATAAAAAAAACGGGACTGTCCCGTTGAAAATGGGACGTTTGGTTATCTTACTATAAAATAAGTGAAAGGGAGTCACCTGTTTTGGGTGATATATGTATTTCGTGTGCGAAAAATTAGGAACAAAAACTTGATATGATTGCACGCTCGTGAACCTTCCGCTTACGCATTGTAGGTGTATTTCGAATAATCCGTACTAAAATGTACGCAAAATCTTATGGTGTTGGCCGGGGACTGATCTTAGCTTCGAATTACACCATACTTTGAATTATCTGGGATCGAAATAACGGGGTTTTACTATAATAATATTTATTGTTTGTTTTCTTTACAACATTTCAATTACTTTAATCTTTGCAATACTTTAACAAATTTATTTGGACAAAAATTTGACTGTGAAGTATACAACGGGTATCAATAGATAGCCTTCCACTGCATCAAATAAATAATGATAAACATCGTTTTTCATGGGAAATAACTGTTCGAGGTCGCAATGGATAATTTATTTATTGGTACCCGAAAGAGTTTGAGCTTGAAAAAAATAATTTAAGACTAGAAACACGAAACTGTTTTGGGGAAATACTTCGTAATGTTTTTACATCTCCAACTTCTACTTTGAAGGTTAACAAGAACAAAATAGGTATTTCAAAGTCTCCTGTTGTAAAATCCCTCGAAAGCTTGATCTTTCGCACCGTAGTTCCGGAGGGGTGACGACCGTTTCCTTGTTTGAGATTCGCGTCGTTGTTTGCTTGCGTTCCGGATATACATGCAAACGTTCCGATGAATTTTCTCTCCTAAAGTTTAGTGCACGTGGCCGTCTTCACGCACAATTTGGTCTCCTCGGCGTTTTCTTCTCCTTTCGGACAGACTCTCACCGCGACCTTCTCGTTCTCCAGGCACGTGCAGTCTACGCACTCGTCGTCCGATGGCGAACCTGAGTCCCCTCCGGTGAACGGGGGGCATATGAGACCCCCGCAATTGACGCCTTCGTCGCACGAAGCCAATGAGACCGCAAGGATTAGGAAAACAGTCGTCCAGACGATTGAAAGATCTCCTGGAACCGTATTGGCAGATTTTTTTTAGATGACAGCTTTTAATATACGTGATTAAAAGCGGAAAGGAAAGATCGTAATTAAACATAAAGACCTTAATGGCTTAAATTCGACGCCTGTAGTAAATTTTTTTTTACGCTTTCATGGCAATTATATTAAATTTTATATAAGACAGGAAAAATTAAGAACAATTATTTTTTTAAATCTCAAACGCTTCTTTATAGTTTATTACTGTAATAAAATAATTGCATAACTAAAAAATTCCTTGAAAAATTATGTAATTTTACAAAATTCATTTGTGAATATCCATACAGGTCTAACAATAAGGTCCTGCTTAAAAGTAATTTATTAACTTATATCGCTCACGTTTAACTCAAGCATACTTAATTCTGGTATAAAATATGCGGCTAAGTTTGCCATATGCTCCGTATTCAATCAAAACGAAAGCAGATTCATCAAATTATTTGATAAAATTTGTTTTTCTTTAAATTACCGTGTTCTGTAATTAGATTTGTTACTCTCCTATTGCCTGATCGGTGATTACTAAATTTTGTTAGCCAGTAAATTTTAATATATCATTTTCCTGATCCTAGAATCTGTCTTCGTCTATACAATTAAATAAGATGAGCAGCATTATTGTTTTCCATCAGTAAAAATGTTAATCTGTATAGTTATTAGATTGGAGTTGTTATTAATGAAAATTTTACTTTCAGAATGAAAAGATGTGAAGTTAACCGTATAAATAAAGTTAATGAACTTGCGCATAATCCTTTATTTATTATTACAAGTTAACAGTTACATATATAAAATATTGAAGTAGGTAAATAAAATACGCGTAATTCTCAAAATAGCGCTAGATTTTCGTACTTTTTAGGACGAGCAATGGCCGACTTTTTTTGCCGAATGCAACTTACCTTTCATTTTGCGGTCGATAGGCTCTTTCTTCTGTCCAGCTTTCGGAGATTGATTAAGAATAGTTACAGTATCTGTCTTTTATATTGCAATCATTCCATCTTATCTCCTACTGAACCCGATAGACGGCCCAATCTTTAATGGGGAAGTATTTGTATCGATGACTACTTTAAATACTTATTGGTACGAAGTCTGCTGATAAGTTTCAATTACGAGATATTCGATAACAGCAAAATTTGGATGTACTACCGAAACGCAATTAGGCGTAATTATTTCACGAGCTTTATAAACAAATCCAGGCATAAATAGATGTCTCAGTTAAATAAATTATATCAAATTAATCATACGGAAACATTTGTCTAATTTGTCAACTTGGTGAAAAAATGCTATGGAATGCTTATATTTCAATAACCGAAAATTCACCTGCTAATATTTATTAAGAAAGGAAATTTGTATGTTGCAGGAATGAAACTTGATTCGCGGTGAATAACTATTCAGATGGCATTTCATGGCGCCTTCTGTATGCGTTGGTGATACATTTTTCTAATGTTACTACCAGATCATTCAAACGTTTTAATTTATAGATCGTATCTTATTCCTAATAGTTTAAAAGATGTATGCTGTTTTAAGTGATCGTTGAAAAACTTTCGATATTTTTAATGACGGGTTTGTAATAATTTTTTTGGTTGAGAAAAATCGGTCCCTTTCCATCCTCGTACGGATGTTTATGATCGTAAAAAGGCACAGTGCTTAAAATTTCAATTTATTATTTTTTAGTGGATTTGAAATGAAGAGTCGAGATAAGGATGAAGCATTTATTGTTTTGCGAGTTACAAAAGAAGAAAATCTCTGGTCAACAATTTTGCAAGGATATTTATTGCATCAGATGACATATTCGGTATTTGATGTTCAAAATATAAACTTAAACCTTCCAACTGTGGCTTTCCGGATGAGTTATTTAAGGGGGAAGTCGATTAGCATTCGGGTGAAGGGATGCACTGGGAGTACAATGTGGACCATCCCAAGTGCTTGGCGCAGGGTTGAACGACGGGGCGTCCCCAGACACACTGGCAGTAGGAGCATGGGTCGTTCGGGTTGGCAGTAAGGTAGTTTCCTGGCATGTAGCTCGTGGGGCAGCTGACTCCCTGGCACATTGGTGGATCATCGGAAGAGGGAAGTGCTGCTACCACGGCCACGAAAGCGAGCACGAGGAAGACGGTTTTAGCGGCAAAACCTAGAAATAAAAAAATGTTAGATTACATTCATTCCGTTAAAATGTCAAAATTGAAAAGATGAAAGCCTTTCCGACACAAACGGTTTTCGTCGCGCTGTAAAAGGAGTATTTATTGTCGTTTTGGACATTTTTTTTATGAATTAAGTTTGACGCACGAATGAAACTATCAACCAGTCAATTAAAATGGTATAAGATTACTCTTAAACTGTATAGAGTCAATGAGTATCATCTCAACCGTTATACATTAACAATCAAATAAATGTTAAGCTTTGGAAGATGTTGCAAAAGAGAAAGGATAATAAAATTTTGATCTGTTATTATTTTCTCAAATCGAGACTCCACAGTCTAGTGGAAATTATTTAATCTTTAAATTCACTTAGAGAATATTCGATTTTATAGTGACATGATTCGCTCAACCTCTTATTGCAGAAAAATGCTTTTAGAGTTTTAAGAATTTGTATTTCAGTTCTAATTACGCGAATAATATACAAAAATTCTATGATCCCGAGAGAGACTTTGTTTAAAATGTTGTGTCCCGTCGTTAAGATAAAGCAATATTAATTATTTCGAAATCTTAGTTAAGACAAATTTTAATTTCCATTTATATACATGTTCGTTAGAAACTGATGTAAATTATTCGGTTGTCTGTGTAAGAAACGGCAAGAATAATTAAATTCATTGTGGCCAAGAGCGCAAAAATAGGCGTTAGTTTGTTTTGAGCGAATATTCGGACCTCTGTAGTAACGTGTTAATATCTTCATTGAGCAAAAAATACATTATTCCTTTGTCGAAAATTACATGTCTTACTTAAAAACACGTCTCTGTGACAATGAAAAGCACTTATAAGATTTTTAAGGAATACACACAATTATTTCCTCTCAGCAAAATAGAAATCTAATGTAAAAAACAGCGCTATTTACTCACTTTTATAGGTTAATTTAACTAGGCGAATTCAATGCTACACTCTTCCCTCAATTCGCGGTCAAAGAAAGATGACGCGATAATGTATGCAAAGCGTGTCAAATAATTTAAAAAAAATACATTACGATAAACATTTTAAGATAACTATCCGCGCATTTCGCCTACAAAGCAGTCGTCATGAGTGGCGATTCACCACGTAAATTTAGGTTTTCTCGACTTTTATGCTTCCATTGGAGAAAGTTTTTAAGTTTCAATGCAATTATAAGACGGGTACAATAATTCTTTCCTGAATGCCAAATACACCGGGCATCGGTAAAGATATTAGCATACCAAATCAATATTAATTGAACTTAAAATAATGCCTTCATTTCTAGTAAGGTTGATAAAGTAAACATTTTTAAGTCTTTAGAAAGTTTAAAACCTAACTACACAAGTTAATAAAAGTTTTTATGCATATCTATATAAACAGAGAAATTACTTACCGGCCATTTTTAATAGTGGAACGCTGCGATTTATTCTCCTCTGGAACAATGCTTCGGCGACAACCTTATAATATGAGTGTGACTTTCTTGGCACCCGTCTTTTATACCGTTTCCTAGGCAGGTAGACTTATCTATAATTGAAATCATAGAGTCTATTGCATCGATGAAAAAGTCCTTACTTCCTCTTTAATGTTGAAAAATGTCTCGCAGGTTGGCTCAAAGTCTCCCTGGATGTACGTATTAGAAGAGGTTAGATAAGTCATAACCGATGTAATCCGTGTTCTAGTTCGTCGAACGATTGTACGGTGATACTATTACGACATGCCATGATTGCAGAAGCATCGCGACGACCACCTGTTACATGTACTCATTTTTCGTTTAAAAATGCCCGAGAAAATTTATTCAAATGTTACTCGCATCTGGGAAATATTTAAAAATAAGCACAATCCACTTGTAAAACTTTCAGAGCTGTTTATCGAAACCATACTCTATTTAAGTTGATAATTTCAGCCGGCCCATTTTGAAAGGGCGGGAAAATAAAAATGAAACTTTTAAACTATGTGGATTTCGCAGAATAATTTTTAAAACTTGTCTGCGTATCAGGTTTCCATCTTCAGGCAAACAAGTATTGTGTGCTGAGAAGTTTAGGAAAAGGTTGAAAGCAGAAGCGTGCAACCTTTCTACGTTGCCGCATTCTTAGATGTGAATGCTTGGCTTATAGATCAGGAAAACCTCGGTGAGCCGGATGAAAGCGTATATCGGTGCGTATTCAATAGATTGTGTGCGATTTTAAAAATGAAGATAAAGTATTAACCATTTTTAGCGTTATAACTTCATCAGAAAGGGTTTTATGGCACCAATTGTAATTGAAATATGTAAAAATCATATGTATATATAAATTCTCAAGTGTTCGTCTGTCTGACCGTCTGTCAATTAACGTGCAAGAATTTCTTTCTTCATTCATCTACATAAGTAAATATGCACCGATTTTCTTCGTTTTTTGCTTTATCCGACGGAAAAAATTGTAAACTATCATATTCTTGCGATGTTAGATGTTACACGGTAGAAATTCTCAGAAATACGCATTTCATTTCGAAATTTTACGGGTTTTTCGTACTCTTTCCGGGCGCATCCAACGCGACCCGCATTGTTGCCTCCGAGGTGACTTCTCCCCGATTTCGAAATATTTTTGCGGATACTTCCAATAAGCTTAAAACTCCATGAGGTATGTCCTAGAAAAATCAAACATCACGGACGGTTCGACTCCAGGAGACGATTATATAATTTCCCATAAGTTAACACGGGATTTACGATGTGCTAGAAATTTTAGCATTGTTTTGATGTTACACGTTTGAAATTATGGCGACCCGCATTGTTGTATCATTGAAACTGTACTAAAATCAAGTCATACACCTTACATAAATTCCACAGCCGATTCAACGACAAATATGGTGAAATATTTCTTTTTTTCTAGCAGTTTTTGACACGATAATATATATATGTATTACATAAAAAAATCGTTTGATTTAATTTATCGCGGTAACATTTCAAATTTGAATGAAAAAAGCCTTTGCGACACAATTTTGCAGTTTTTCTAATCTTTATTCTTTTAAACTCACGAGCTAAAAATTTATGACATATGTGAGAAGCCGCCAATCAATCAAATAAAAATTAAATTTCGGAAGATGCTGCAAAAGGGAAAATAAATTAAAAATTTTGAACATATTTTCCATTTTATATTTTTTCATCGTTCTGCTTGTGTTTATTGCCATTTTGGAAGTTGATTATGGATGCAGGAGAAAAATTTCGTCGGCGGAACCTAGTCTTTGAAGGTTGTCCATGAAAAAAATAGCCGTTTCGAGTATTCGACGTAATTTTCGATATAATTTCCAAAAAAACTCTGTTTAAGTTCATTTCTAAATGCTTAAGAAAACGACCGAAAGAAATACAACATTTATTGGAAACGTTTACTTTAAGTGGAATAATTTGGGAAAATGGCTTCAGTACGCTGCAGCAACTTTAGTTATCTTTTGTTTACATTTAATACTACGATTATATTCATCAATAGAATGGGGAGGAAATACGTTTCAATACCCTTGAACAACATACTAAAAGTATTCCGCTTTATTCTTTGCTCTAGACCTAGAATATTCACACATCATGCAGTTGTTTAATGTACTCCAACACATTGATCGTTTTATAACATTCAAATAGATCAGAGAACGTACGTGCTAAACCAAATTGTCGTCCAATTCATCTCCCACGAAACCAAGAGAATTCTTCCTTTCTTAACCCCCACAACCTCAAACACTGTCACAGCGATTTAACCCACTGACATTTCACATTATTATTCGCGTTCGTAATAATAATTAACATTAAATATGTAATTTTGCAGCGTTAATTGAAAAATAATTATATAATTTGTTAGTTTTATATCAGGGAGGCGTTAAATTCAAGCCATGCTGATTTTCAATAATGCGAATGTAACTTTATTTTCAAAGAATAGGAAAGGAACGTTTACTCAACTGCTCACGTTTTTATTATTTCTCCCGTTTTTGTAGATTGTTATGGTCCGTTACCTTTTTTACATTACCAAAGCATTTGTTTATTCAATCTTGAGACGTTGTGTTTTAACCGTTATTGAGATTGCAAAATCTATCAATATTACTTTATTACGGATTTTATCTTCGCTTGAGAATGTAAAATATCGTACATTAATCCGTTTATCCCGAGGATATACTTTAAAACTTTTTACCTTACATGGAGAAGTTCCCGTATTTACGTATAAACGTTGAAACTGATGCTTGTAGCCTGTTATTACTTAAGCGGAAGCTCCATACGAATACGTAACACGTTTTCAACGCGTAAGATTGTAATTTATAAAAACGATTCAAAAATATCAGTTTTTGTCTTCTGGCACTTCATATAGGGCGACGTATAAACCGATTATCTTTTCCGAGCTAACATTATGCTCCATTCCGATGGTGTCTGCGAAGGAACTCATCCTTTCCGACCAGCCTGGAACTCTCTCTCTCTCTCTCTCTCTCTCTCCCACCCTCTCACAGACATCAAAGCGATCACCGACCGGACGCGAATCAACCAGCGCCCGTATGGAATGGAATCTTCCGGAGATCGACAACCGTCCGACCCAACGATCCTCATCTCATATCTCCGGCCGTGCCCTGATGCCCCCTCACCCTTCCACAGATTCGCATTATCCAGACCCGCTGCGATAAATCAAAAGACCGCGAATTCTAAGGTTTTTTTTTTTTACGTGGCATCGGATACTGAATATATAGAACCGGATGAGGCAGAGCAATTCTATAACAAGTCCCCTCATTTTATATTATCGATAGAATGTAAATGACGAGATATAGGAAATCTTCCGATTGCTTCGCCCACTTAGAGTTTAGGTAAAGGTGTGTCGCCCGTTTTGAAGTCATATTCAGCCAAATTAAGAATGCTTACCGGCCAATAAGATTATGATAAGATAGGGTAATCGGCTCTTGTTAGGTCCAGCGAAGGAAACCCTCAATCCCCCTTGGGTAAAGTAGTTTTTGATACATAGCGGTCATCATATTGAACTATTAAACTATTAAAGAATAAAAATGTAGATGTCGAAACAAAATATTCAGAAATATTATTACTGGATTTATTTATACTAATTTATTATAGGACTAAAACAACGCATCATATCGTACTGAAACAGCCAATTAAGTTTTATTCAATATAGAACTCCAATTAGCTCCGAAACCCCGTTAACTTGAAATACGTGGCCACGAAACAAATAAATGTGATATTGCAGCACCAGTAAGATGAATCACCGGAGGATAAATGAAAGCCTAGCGCTGGAGTTGCAATGTTTACGTTTGATATTTTTACTTCCCGTTTGTATCTCCTGTGTCAACTTCAAAATCGCCTTACGAAACTAACGATGTGTACTTCAGTTAGAAACGATTCTCTTCTTTATTCGCCATGATAATTTTTAATTAATAATCGAAATGCGTGCTGTTATTTAGCGAACCGGTTGCTTCGGGTGTTTTTTTTCCTTTTATTTTCATGAAATTCTATTAAGGTTTGACTTCTTCGACCATATTATTTCGATATGATGTTCACGAAATGCAGTAGAAATAAAATTTAATTCACGTGGTGGTGACTCGAATTCGACGAAACCATTGGTCGTGTAATTATGCTATTTAGTGAAATTTGATAGCAAGTTACTTTGCATTTATGTGAGCTGATTTTTATTTTTAGAAAGCATCTCCAAGAATTGACGGTTTCCTCGGTCGATTTCACTCAAAATATGGCGGAATCGTTCAATATAAGAAAGCGATTTTTTCGTTTTGCTGAAACCGCTGACTTTTGTACTGATGGCGATGTCTAAGGCTACCTAACTTTGAGAGCTGTAAAACTCGCACAACCTTTACCAAGAAACTTATCTACAGTAAACACGCCTTGTATTCGAAGTAATCAAGAGAGAATGCGTGTGCGCTGCACTTCAATTCACTCAGCGTCGATTTCTTTGGTAGTCAGCGACGTTGACGCGTCCCTTAAATAGAATGATTTCTTTTTTTTTTCTCAATGGGTGAAAGAGCCCAACTTGAAGGAAAAGATCCGTATGATGCTCTCGATCCGCGATTTGACCTCTGCATCAGGGATTCCCAAACTTTTAAGTGTTGCATTCATCAACTTTTTATCCTAGAATATCAAGCGAGAACTACTGTAATTATGCAGGAATATTAATGATCATAAATAAAATCAAGCCAAAGTTAAAGTTATTAATGAAGTTTTTAATTAAATTTAGAGATAAACCAACAGAACAAATTAAATTACTGTTTCTAGGAAACGTTGAGTACACATGCGAATGGGTGCAGTGCAGTTGCTAATTACAGGCTGTAGGATTTCACATCTAACATTGGCTATTGCTGTTGTTGTGAACTTATCTCACATATTGTGAACTTGTGACAAAAAGAGTCATTTAGTAAAAATATTTTTGACTTTTCTTGATTAATCCTCTTTATAATTCAGTCCTATCTCGTAGCGTTATCCTGTAATTTAATTTTTAAATCGGGTACATTTCTTTGGCCCACTCTGTATGTTGTATCTATGCATTTCTTTAAGCTATGATTAAATAGAGTTAGCAAAGGACTTCTACGGCATATTTAAACGTTTTCTTCGAATAAATAATCTGATTCAAAATACCGAAACTTGGATATTTCCTCGTCTACCGATGATTCATGCATAAGTGCCGTTCAGTCATAGTTATCCCACCTTTAATGTGTTTATGCCTTACCCAGCCCAATTTGTGCCACCTAACACCTTTTTCTTCTTCTTATACCATCCTCTGCTCTGACTTCCATGTAACATGCTCCAAAATAAACGTCGATTATGAACTTGGAAAATGAATAATATGGTCCGTGGAGCAGGCGATTCCCTGAATAAGAAAATGAAGAAATTTTTTAAAGTAAGCCCTGACAGAAAATTCTATTTTGACGACGAAGTAATTTGGAGAGCCAGGGGAAAATGGCGGTTGCTTATCGACGTGGAAGGACGTTATGACTAATCCTTATAGCTAAATGACTTAATTCTTTTTTTATGAAGAAATCTTTTTTATTTTCCCACCCGAATTAATTTGAATATTGAACTATCCGATTTAGAACGCAAATTAGATTAGAACGGTAATAAAAGATTAACAAATAGAAGGCGTACTAGACTGAGGAATTTACATTGGATTCAGATAAAAAATGAAGAAAACACTTAAATGTTTTAGTTATAATCGCTTATATCAGTGGTGCCCAAACTTTTCAGCCCGAGGGCCACATAACCCATTACTGCACTCATCGCGGGCCACATAGTGGCCACTGTGGAAATTAATGATTTAGTTGTGAGTTGAAATTACCGGATTTCTTTTAAATGCACTTATTTATTATAAGAGTTGAGAGGTAATGACAAATTATATTGCTATTTATAATTATCTATTTTCCTTTTATGTAAAATTGTGTCCTTTAATTGTTTAACTCATGGCGGGCCGTAGTTTGGGCACCACCGGCGTATATGATCGCTCTGGTTTCCTCTCTATTTTCATTGAACCTTAATTGTTTTTATTTTAAGAAAAATATTTTTGTGTTTAGTAGTTCGTCGGATATGGTTTCCATTTTAAAGATGTCATTGCATTTCTGAGAGAGAAATTTTACTGTAGAGAAATTCAATATCTGAAAAGAATATTTTCTGAAAACTTCATGGATAGTAAAGTTAACTTGACTGTTTTGTATTAATTTTTGTTTAGCCCTTTGATCTGATGGAGAAACAATTTCTTTTTTAAACGTTTTCGAAAAACGTTTCCTATGGAAGTATCCATATGTTTCTCTCATAGGAAAGTGCTGTTTTCATTTGTTTCGTATAATCGCACATTTCTTCAACTTTTAATTAATTTATTAAAATGGAACTAAAGAGGAGAAATACGATATTAGATAAAACAGCAACTATACACTCTTATTTTCTTAATGCTTACCACAAAAATGCTCATTGAGATCAACAATTATCGATTAGTTGAATAAAGAAGGCAATGAGACATTTACTAAGAATTTTTCCTGTTACCAAAGATTGAATTAAGTGCTTGATGTCTTTAAGAGTTAAATACAGAGTAATTCGATCATAACAAGAACAGAAATGGGAAGGTAATGAATACAATTTGTATAAAAAAAACAAGAGCTCTATTGCAAAGTGTTTTAGATTACAAGGATTCAATATAATGTTTTTTGGATATAACGTTCTTCTCCCTCTTATGGCGATAAATGTTTGTAGTCCCGATTGGTCGTTTCCTTAGGATCAAAACACAGTGATATCAGCATTCGCAAACTATATCAACCCGAATGCTTTGAATCTTCTATTTATGCATGATTTCTTTATTCTTTGAATGGCATCGTGCGTGTACAAAGTTGGACATCAATAAATGAAAATAAATAAAAAACCATCCAGCAGCAGGGGGATTTAGATGTCATTAAACAAATACCGAAAAATTCCTCTAAAATCTACTACTGCATTGCGAATATGTAAATCTGTCGTAAATAACTAAAATATCGCATTCAGACTCTTCTTACATGGCTCTAGCTAGCTATAATGGATATAACAAGCAAAGTATTCTGTTCCACGAGTTCTCCTTATTACCAAGCTGGACACTATATCAATTACAGAAATATTTGTTGTGAACATTTCAGGATAATGTTTTTAAGAATCTCATAACCTCGTAGGGAATCAGCGTGAGAAAATAGATTAAATTATTTGATAGGTATTTTTTCGTTGTCTGTTCGCAATATTTATATAAAAACGGAATTTGTACGGCCGATCGGCCGAATAAGAATTAACATAAGTCGGCATAGCAAATCTGGACAAATATCCTGGAGAAATGTTGCAAACTGGATAGGTATATGAGAGCAAGATACATTAATGTACCTCTCAACGTACAGCGGTTGGCAAAACCGCAGTAGGTAACCTAGGAAATAGGAGGTTAGGGGAAAGTTTCCAAGAATAGTGTATGTGAATCTTTAGAAAGATTAAAAATGGGGGTCTTTACCTCCCATAAATACGTTCATTACAAAAAATGAAATGAAAAAAAACTTCAAATAAGAGCTAACAAACGGCTCAAACGCTAGAAACACGTAGGGGCTGTAGTAAGAGAAGCACAATGCGTCTTGTGTAAATAAAAACAAGTTAGGAAAGTATACAGCGTATCACAAATGGGCCCGTTTCGTGTTATGGAGTATTAGAAAGAAATGATATACCTGTACGTAAGGGAAATAGCGTTTTAAAGTTCTTTGCTTCATCATAAATAATCCATTTTCTTCCTATTTAAAAATGTTGCATGCACACGTGAGGATCTTAAACGTTTGTTTGTGAGATTGTTTATGTTAGCGACAATGAAGAAATAACCATGCAAAAAATATCAACTCGAATTAAGACATTCTGGTTTGATTTTCTTGATAACGGCTACTTATACGATAACAATGTATAGGAAAAGAAATACTCTTCTTTACTAGTTCTATAAGTTTTATTTGAAAAATATTTTGATATGAGCATTACTTTACGAAATATGACGGAAGGTTCATTTATTGTCACCAGTAAAGTGGTGCCCTTGATTGGCTTACGTGATTCATTTTTGCGATTTTCTTATTATCTTTTATTGTAAATCCTTACTATCAAATGTCATGAAAATCCATTCTGTAGAAGCCGAGAACGAACATGCGGACGGACGGACGGACAATAGGCGATCACGCTGGAAGCGAAACGCGCCTAAAAATGAAGAGTGGATTAGTGTTTAACTGTGTAGCAGCATAAAAGATCCCATCTTTCAATCAATTTTGGTGAAGGAGAAAATAACATGTCCCCTAAGGAGATACACGAATGCCTTCTGTTTAGTCACTGCGTAAAAAGGAGTGACTTCATAAAGTTCGCGTACCTTTCATTTCACTTCTCAGTTTGTTCGTGGCGAAATAAAGTTCGTCTTAGCATCGGTTTTTATAAGCTCGCCATTGCAGCATTCCTCGCGGCTACATGAAAATTTCCATCACGAAAAAATAACGCAATATTGTACATGTTATGAATAAGAAAATAAAATCTCTGAATTAAACATGAACAAATAGATAATAGATGTCCTTCTGTTATAATACATAAGGGTTATACAGAATTAAGAAAAATCATTACAGCAAAAAATTATTTGACTGCGTCAGAAACCGCGTACAAAGTAAACGTAATGCCGCGGTTGGTAAAACGATATACTTACATTTCGCTAACCGCGGTTGGCGAGTGACTACTGTATACATATTTCCAAGAGGGGGTATGGTAGAAAGGGAGACTTCCGCCGATGGTCAATTTCGTTCCACTTTGACTCCTTTCTTCTCCTACCTTTCCTCCAGCGCCCCACCAGAACTCCTGGCCATCTCTTCTTCCCCCCCAACTAACCTTTCTTTTCTGCAGCAATATCTCCCTGAATTCCATCGTTCTTTGCTACCTTCTACAGCCTCTTATTCCTCTCTCCTTCTTCTCTCTCTCTCTCCGTCCCTCTACCTGTTTCTCTTCTCTGTTTCTTCCTCCCCCTCATCATTCTCTCATCCCACTCCTTTCTCACTCCCACCCTCCTCTCTGCCTACCTCCTTCCTCTCCCCCACCCTCTCTCTCTCTATCTTTCTTCTTTTCTCTCTCCCTCTCTTTCCTCCTCCCTCTCCCACCCTCCTCCCTCCCTCTTTATCCCTTAATCTCTCCCAATCCCACTATGTCGCTCCCTCTCTCCCCTTCTCTCCTTCCCACTACAATTGTACTACCCCTTTCTACCTCTCTGTATCTCTCCATACCATTCCTCTCACTCCCATAGCATTCTTCTCCCTCTCCTTTCCTCAGTCGCTTTCTCCGACTCCACCTCACCCAATTCCTCCCTAGGCTCCTCCCACACAATCATCCCTCTTTCCCTTAATCGTTTCCACTTCCTACCCTTTCTCCCAAACCTTTTCCCCCTTAATAATCCTCCCGTCTTCCATCCTTTTCTCCCTATTCTCCACTTCCCCTCACCCCCTCTCTCTCTCCCTCCCTCCCTCTTCTCTACCTCCATACACAGGATCACACACACAAATAGCTAAGATGTCCCTTTCATCCCATGCCGCCAATGCACGAGCAATCTCCCTCCCATTCCCTCAACGGTAGCCTAATAGCTCGACTAAATCTACTGCCGATGTCTTGCGTCCCCCCCCCCCCCTCCCCCATTCCTCTCTCCCTTTCCACCTACCTCCCTTCCCCCCCTCCCCTCCCTCTCTCTCTCTTCCACCTTCACTCTCACGGCCGGCGCTGGTTCTGATGCTCGCCGGTTCGGAATGCTGTGACCACGTTGCGAGAGAAGCGCCACTGCGTTTGTGGACGTATCTCTAGAGAATATGCGGACGGTTTGCGTCACGCGTTCGGTGGAAATGGGAGTTGAAGTTGTTGGAGCGACGTTGCGAAAGGCCTCTTTCTTCGGAAAGGATGGATGTGGTGGGAAACGAATTTGGATTATTTTGCGGCAGATATGTTAATCGTTTTTTAATAACATATAAAACGAGAATAGCATAGTCCTGCCCTGGTATTCGATTCGATCATTTATTTAATTGTTAAACATCCCGTATATTGTTCATGTTTCTAGTAACAATAATAAAATCTATTTTTTTATGTTCAGTTGTTATCCGTAGTAGGACATGTTAAGACTTCAGCTAGAAAGCCTTGTATGCGTCAACCTTGGATTCACTCGCGGCGACATTTCGTTAAGTAATAGGTAAAGCTCAAAGGCTTGCTGCTTTATTTAAAATATTGAGTTATACTATGAGTTATTTTATTCCTTCCGTGAAACAACCTTTTTAGAACCTACTTTCGGCGATACGCGGTGACGACTATTTTTGAAATCCTAAATGTGTATTTGTTTAAATAACGTTATTATGGGCGTTGATAGGAATCATTTCTAACTACGAACTTTATTTAATATTCGTCATTGACTTTCTACCTCTCGGTAGGTTTTTTGTCTCCTGAAGACTTCGTGCTTTCTCACTCCCCGTGTGAAACGATGTCTTCTACTTAATATTCTCAGAATTTAACTTGCTTAAAATATATTTTTCTTGTGAATCCATTTATTTTTTATTATATTAAATGTGACATTCTGAGAAAATAGAACTAGTGATTCGAATGCTTTCTAATTCTACTTGTGCGACTACGTTAACCAATCGAGAACTATGGGTCGACTGATTAGGATTATACGTATATAAAATATCAGAGGACTTTACCATGGCTCCCTCTCTCATCTTTGCGCTGTATTATGTTCTTCGGACTTCCAAGATATTCATGTCTCTGATACGTAATTTATCTCTCTTCCGCTAGGTGACGATTTACTTCAGATGCATTTGCACATGTCACGTGCTCTGTTTAGATTCATTCCTTCTGCATGGATTAAATTATGTTGAGATTTCAAATATAAACAAATCCAATATCATTGACAAAGGATCAGGTGAGACTACTACTTTAGATATTGTTGCTTTTCCAATTGAAATCTATTTATATCGATTTTGGACACAATATTAACTTTGATTAGAGTATTCGCCTTTGTGCACTTCGAAAACGGACGCCTTTTTCTTATACTGACGCATAATTATAGGAATTTTACATAAATATATCTAATTAGATAGTTTCCTTTTATATAAACTTTATGTCTTTGTATTTTATCGCGTAAAATGAGGAAATGTTCTTGCAAAATAGATTATTATGTGATTAAATTACGAAATACATTTTCTTTCATCTCAAGTCTTCCATTCTTTAACCCTTTAATTACATTATTTTCCTTTGTAAATAGCTAACTTGTATTCCACGAAAAGTGCTATGATATCCAAATCCAACAAAAATCAAAACTGCCGAAGTTCTAAATTACAGGAGATTTAGGGGTGTATCACATGACAGACAATTCACATTCACAAAGGTTGTCTTAAAATTTATCCTTGCTGTCTGATATTTACCATTATAATATTCGACTAATCAATCAACGTTCTTATTTTTCAACATACCACTTTTTCATTTCATACAATTTACGGCATTCGAGTTTTTATTCTATCGCTAAAACAATATATAGATATCCCATAAATTTTATACTGGGAAAACAAATTAAATACGACTTTCGTTAATAAATATCGGAGCTTTTTTTACGAACCATCCTCAGCCGCTCGTGAATAGGCAACGACGGAACAAAAATCTGTCCAGAGATGTAAATGCTTTATTGTTTTGAAAGATTAAATTCTTCTCCAGCGACCGGAGGAATTTTTTTCTGTCGTCGAATGCCCAATAAGAATCCGTCGATTTGATTGATGGATTCATAAACGCCGGAAGAATTCTTACGCTCTTTCTGTCGGACTAATAGACACCCATGCATGGGCAACGGGTATAAAGAGCGTCCGACGTCAAATCCCGTCCGTAAATTTTAATCCTTCATCGTTAAACTTTGACAGCTGCACGCGGTGATATATCGACATTCTTCTGTCTTTTTTAATTCCTCGGTCGATTTTTTTTTCGTCTTCGACGCCATATTTTTCTTCCCCCCTCTCTCTCCTTTCTTCTTCCTATCCCTCATTGAATATAAAAGGTCACATTTTCCGTAAATTAATTAATTATTCTCGGGCATAAAATAATGCGGACGGTGGTGTTTGGCTTCTTTTCGAATGCATTTGGTCTCATTCGCGCATGAGAAATATTTCTTCGAGTAAACGAGGTATATTTAAATTTTTAGGTCACGCGAAAGGTGAAAAAAATGAGCGTAATTGACGCATTTTCATCAGATGTCTATCTTAAATACAATAAATCCGCTAAACTTACCTCTCGTCCCAAAAAATAGCCACAAAATGAATTTTTATACCATACGTAAAACAGTAGGATTATAAGGTCTAACAATGTAATTGTTAGGCAAGGTAACATCCAGTTAAAATGGCAAAATTTCCCCAAAATATGTGAATTCAACGTTTAACATAAGCGATTTCGAACTGTACGTGGAAAAAGATGAACAGAATAAGCAACTTTACAGTTTGATTAATTAAATTAATTTCCATAGATTTCTCGGCATAACTATGAAAATCGCGCGTAGATATCTCAGTTTGAAGATATTTTAAAATGATGAAGAAAAAAGGCTTGCTCACTTCGTTTCAGCTCTGCCCATGTCATTCAGATGGAGAAAAGATGCTCTTTGAATCAAACCAAGGCCTACTATGTACACGGCTAGCAGTTTCAAATTGAAGCATTGAAAAGCTAAGTGATTCCTGGAACTTTGATCCCATCTAACTCCATCGAGCGTCTTAAAACATCACGACGTCAGCTAGCAGACTATATATGGAGATTAATGGAAAGAATGATCCGAAGATCCTTATGCGACAGGCATAAACTGAAATGATGGGAAATGTGGAAACAGGTGGAAAAAATCTGCTATGACCGGGAATCGAACCCGGGTCTTCCACTTGCCGGACGAATATTCTACCACTGCTACGGTATTTCGGCGGTAGAATAACCCGTCCGGGAAGTGGAAGAGCCGGGTTCGATTCCCGGTCGTAGCAGATATTTTCACCTGTTTCCACATTTCCTTATATATGTGGAGATTATCAGTCTTTCAGACTGGCTCGTTGTTAGTTCAACTTTTTTGGGCCCTGCAGATTAATTTTCCCTGGTCCCCGAAAAATGTCCAGTTGGCCCTGAGAGATGCTAATAAGAGTAACCGTACTGAAGTAAATATTTTTCATCAAAAAGTTTGTCTCCAAACAATAGTGTCGCGGAAACTTTCCAAGGGAATATAAAAAGATATCTGTCTTTACCGCGCAATCAAGTTAAGGGTGTGGTCTGTTAATAAAGTTTGAAAACGCCAACTGTAACAAAAAACTAGCATTCCTATCGACTAATTACATGTCTAGGAAGGGGACTTTCTAATACGCCATATCGCCTGAAGATGGAATTTCACCACGGGTCCACCCATATCTGTCAACCTACGTAATTTGGTTGCTCGATTGCCACTATCAGGACTCCTGCGCACTTGATATTCATCCAAAGCTAATATCTGCGATTTTTTCTCTTCGTTGTATTATAAAACAACCGTCGACCAATGAACTGTTTTAGTCACTTTCTTCCTTGTTCGTGTTTTAGACCGGTCAAGTGGAATTGCTCAGTTATGCAGAGTATTTGCGAGTGGAGAAAGATCGAGGGAATCGACATTTCGGAAGCTTTAGACAGTTTAATTACTTTAGAAAAAAAAATACAGTTCTGATCGTTAGTGACAGAAAAATCGAGTATTCAAGGTTTAAGGAGTAGAATATAGCGCGTTTATTTTATTGGATTTTTTTTACCCCATCCAAGTAGGTGAAATTTCGTAATTTAAATGTTAATGGTTCTTCGCGCTCGGCGGGCGAAAAGATCTAGGAAATGTCGTGTCTACCAGTAAGTCCATCTAGTGCTTTCTTATTTTCTCATCATTAACCGCGCGAGTGATTGTTATGAAGTTTCCGATGGCGTATCTTCCATTTTGAGTAGCGGAGTGAATTTCAGTTTATGTTGTCCAGTCACGACTTCCGATTTTTATCTAAAAATGTTTCTTAGTGGTCGACGTTTCCGGTAATTTGCCTTTCTTAAAAATGAAAGTTCCCCAGTTTTAACCGTAATTTATATATTGCATTTATTAGAATAATTAAGACTCGTGTACTTCCACATAGATTTTTATTCAGTTTAATTTTACAAGCTCGCCGACTCGCATAGTTTCTCAAGTTGTTTTTATGATACGATTCGTCGAAAATAGGTTTAGCCGTTAGTAAGAAATCAGTACGTTTTTTTAAATAACTAATTTGACTGTAGCATCAGATAGCCTCATAGGCTCCACAAAGCTTCCGCAACTTTGCACCGTATCGAAAAATTGCCGTATAAAAATCTTCCACACACATAACGAGAACGTTTTAAAAGTCAGCACGACAGCCATCCACAAGCAATTAGTATTTTCATTTTCGACGATTTCATTCTTTGATAAACCTATGTATAGAAACGTATTATTAACGAGGTTATCCGATTGTTTGCTAGTATTAGTGTGACGTCGAAAGCAACGCAATTAGAACAGCCGTTCAACAATCGAGGAAAAGGAATTGGTTTTATCATATTTTATAGCCAGTGCGATTAAATAATCTCGATTTGCAATATAAAATATTGCCGAATTAACTAAAATCATTTTTAGCTAAAAGGGGGCCAAGAAGAGGAATTCGTATTGAGATTACCTAATTAGGACAATCAAAAGCAAATAACATTAAGTAGATGGATGGGATTTTTGTAGTTATTAATCTTTCGGGAAAAGTTTTTTTGTTCTTCAAGCTTAAGTAAATCTATAATATCAGCAACAGTAATAAAGGAACACCTACTTGCGATCCCGCGGAAAATTTTATTTCTGTTTTATTGGTATACATAAATACATACAATCGCCTAAAAATTCAATATATAAATTCTTCACAAAGCGTCGGAGACTGAGGTCATTCAGGTTTTTCTTAAACATCTATTTACGCCGAAATTTCAGACGAATTTTGATGAAATAATTGCAATACTAAGAAATATTTCGTCAGCATGTGCGTGACTCAGATAATCAAAGTAATGATGATCTTAACAGCCGATCTTAAAAGCTTTTTTAGATTATCTGAGAGGCTTCTGTGGCTTTAACCAAGGCGCTAATTAAAATCGAAGATTACGCATTTAAAAAAACTGAAAGATTACGTCGGAATGAGACGCAAAAGATAGGGATGATGCAATTCAGATAATACGAAGGAGGTTATATAAGCTGGCATTCAGAATATTTTCGGACTCGTCAAGAGCTGTACTACGTCAAAGCTGCGAGAAGCCCATATTTCTATCAAGTATCCCGTTCGCGCCGTTAAAAATGGCATGTAAGTTTTGGCGATTTTTTAAAATATTTTTTTATCCTTCTTCCGATTAAGTAACAAAGGTTTTACTATAGTAGTAAATATTCAACCAAAAAATGTCGTGATCATTAACAATTCTTTATCGATCGAGTCGAAACAAATTGTTGTCTTTTGAGATTTTTTCGCTCTCGTGGAAGAATGTGTATTTTACCGACGGACAATGACGTTAATTTAGGCATTTTTAATCGTATTTTTAATGAATTCTTCTGCGTCGTTGAACTCCGAGCCTATTTCTGGATCGTCCATCTTCTTCATCTACTCCGTCATCTCTTGTCACAGCCATAACTCGTCTCGTCTTGCTGGCCATGCTGGTCGCCATTGCTGCCGCTAAGAACAAGCTTTTGCCGTATCCTGGCGATTGCAGTACCTTCTACCAATGTTCCAGCCAGAAGTGTCCCGACGGCATGATCTTTGATCCCGTCGCATTGGCTTGCTACCCACCCATGGCTATGAACAAGGCAAGGCCACAACCCAGGGAAGAAACTATCACATTGCCAGACGACAACGACAATACCATTTACTGGGAATGCACGAGGATGCCTTGTCCCATCGGCCTTGAGTTCAACCCAATCAAGCTCGTGTGCGAAGACCCCAAGGTGGCCGGTTGCAGGCACTGAACACACACACACACACACCCTTACTTCCCCACCAATTTCATACGCTTAAGAACCAACCGCCTTCCGTTACATGTAAACTGACTGGTGTAAAATAAAGTACCCCTTTCCCAATTTCTCGTTTATTTTTTCCTTACTGCCATTCTTTCTCATACGTCCTTCACAACAACGATAGTAATTTCTGTTTTATACAGATGAGCGTTCGTTTAGTTTATCGCATTTCAACAAAAACCTCTTGGTGCGTTAAAGTTACATGTGAACAAAACTTGGCACTGCGAATCACGATTATTTTCAGTTAAAAAAAACGCCTTCGGTGTTCGGTAAAAATTAAAATGGGTCACTCGTTGTGTTGATTTCTTAAAAGCGGCTAGCGAGGAATTCGCCTTAAATTTTGGGTAGCCCTCTTTTTACCTTGTTAGATAAGATAAATGGATCGGATTCAAGTATTTATCAATCGATATGAAAGAAGTCATGGAAATCTTCCCGTATTGTAATAGATTTTTCTACTTTTTCTGCTTGAAGTTATAAACAGTTTTTTCTAGACAACGGAAATTTAAATGCTTGATAAAAATTATCTTGATTTATTTATGATGAGTCTGAGGTGAATGGTGAATTTCATTGCAAACATCCCATTAATGTTAGATTGCTCCTCTTGACGAGGCTGTTGTTAGAAAAATATTGATGCGAATTTTTCCAATTGGTTATAAAATTGAAAGCTGCAGAGATTCGTCCGGCATTGAATATCGCTACTTTGATATATCAAAATTTTCTATTTGTTCACTTGGTTAGTCTTGATTTTCTAATTATTTATCAGTTTTTTAATATTATACTAGCAGGAGTGCCCGTTGAATTTCAACGGATTTAGTGAATCTAAAACTTCGACCGTGTAACATGTAAGCATCGCAAGAATAAGATAGTACACAGTTATAACCGTCGAATAAAGCAAAAATGAAGAAAACCGCTCCTCATTTTCCTATTTAGATGAACGAAGGAAGAAAATCTTCCACTGTGAAAAACCGAAAATAACGTGTAAACTCCCTCCCTTCCACCCTCTCCTTCCCTTCTCCCCCTCACTCCCCTTTCTCCTTCTCTCTCTCACTCCCCCTCTCTCCCTCTCCCGCCCTCCCTCCCCCTCATTCCCTCTCTCTCCCTTTCTCTCCCCCCTTCTCTCTCTTAAATGTAAGAAGGGACTATATAGTCTCAATATAAATGCATTGAACTCTCAATTTCGGCGATATTGGGAGTTGTCATGCAGAGCCGTCCCGATATAGGGTGCGATGTGTGCCGACCTTCAAGGGCGCCGGCTCACAGTGGGATGAAATCCGAAAAAATCGGAAAAAAATCATTTTCTGAAATGAAGCATTTGTTGATGGGGGCATTGCATTTCAATACTAGGCAGACCGTGCTTTCATTTGCACCATATTTGAACCTTCTGCGGCGGCCCCATCCCTTCCATTTGATGCGTCAAATAGGGGTACGCTGAACTGTTCTCACTTCACGCGTAGCGTTTGCAAGCGCTCCCCAGTTTCATCGCAAGAAACATTTGCATACATGCGATGGTGCGAACTTGAATTATATGTATGTGGTGCAGCAAAAAATATATACGAAACTGTCGATTTTTTCTCAAATGTGGAAGAGCTTTATGTATTTTTCTCAGCTTCCTACAAAAGATGGGCAATTTTACGTTACGGAACTAACACTAAAGTCTTTGTCCGACACCCGGTGGGAAAGTAGAGTTGAGGCAATTAGGCCTTTAAGGTATTTTTTAGGTAATATTTGTAATGCCTTAAACGATATTGTTGAATCAGATTTTGACGTGTCAACAAAGCACAAAGCAGAATGTTTATTTTCGAAAATGTCAACCTTTCAATTTATTTGCTCTGTTTTATTATGGTATAATATATTATCTAAAATTAATGTAGTAAGTAAGATGATGCAGAAAATTGACTTGGATATTGATTCTTGTGTAATTCAGCTTGAAAATTTGATTGATTTTCTGAAAAAAACACGAAGAGATGAAGAATTTAATTTTGTTTTAGCCGACGCGAAAAAAATTGCAGAAAAAAGTAATACACAAACAGATTTGGCTGATGCATTATTCCGAAGGAGAAAAAAGATGAGACCATTAAGAGTCCGGAAGAGAATTACAAAATTAATTTCTATTTTGCAATACTTGATGAAATAATTAATGCTGTTGAAGAGAGGTTCAAATTACTGAAAACACATTCGTCAAAATTTGATTTTTTATATAATTTGCCAGTTTCCTCCAGAATGGATACAGATAATATAATGAAGTACTGCAAAAATTTACAATCAGAATTGAGTTGTGACCAAAATAGAGACATAAATGCTATAGAGCTTTATGATGAAATAATTACATTACAGCCATTTTTACAAGATAAAATGAAACTGATAGATATTTCGACCTATTTATTTAAAAATGAATTAACTAATACTTTCCCTAATTTGTCAATTTCATATAGAATCCTATTAACACTTCCTTTAACTGTTGCGACAGGAGAAAGATCTTTTTCAAAATTAAAACTAATAAATAATTATTTACGCTCCAGCATGTCACAACAACGTATGACAAATCTATCTATTTTATCCATAGAAAATGAAATTTTAAATGAATTATATATACACTACATCGTAAAGAAATAGCCTCAGCGAAAGTAAGGAAAGTTAAGTTATAATTCCTTGGAAGTTACATATATTTACAGTAATAAATTTAATTTTAGATAATTGTTGCATTTTTGTTATTCTTTGACATTTTATCCTTAGATATAATTTGTATTTACAGTTTGTATTTGTATTATATTATTTGTATTAAGTATATTTGTATTATATTAATTGTATTATGTATATTTGTATTAAGTTGTTTTATTAGACATCTGCCATAAATCCTCTGATTATAATTCATAAGATAAGATTATTAATGTATTATTTTTAAAAATAAAGATGTATAAGGCCGACGTAGAAGACTTTTTTAAAATCCTTGGGGCGCCACATGTGTTTCGCACACGGGCGCCGATACACCACGCGACGGCTCTGTTGTCATGGTAGCTTATAATTGGTATTGTAATAAAACTGATAAAATCACGCATGTTATTGATTCTAACCGCATTTGTACGCGAGTTCGACCAGAATTCGGAATGTCTTCTATAAAAATAAACTTTGTTCTTTCCCGCAAAGAAATATCCAAGTCTCAAGTTCGTTCCGTGATTTTAAGTAATTTTAAAGTGCAAATTCAAAGTAGTCTACACTCATCCCTATATTTCAGTTGCAGGACGCGGCAAAATACGTGACATTCGATAATTAAATCGTTCGCCATTTCGAATCAAAGTGACGGACAGAAACAAAACCTTAACCATTCACTTAGGATGAAAGGAAGAATCGTACCAAATTTGGTTATTCTAGCTTTTATCGTTTAGGAGGAGTTCCATGAACAAACCAACAAATCAACAAACACACCCTTCAAAATATATTATAGGAGATGACGCGTGTTTCTGTTGTCATATTTATTTAGCATCAGAATCCATGCAACCATTTCTCTGTGGCATATCTTGTCAATGTTTCTAGGCATTTCTGCGAATCAACAAAACTGGTAAAATGCATAGAAATTCATATATATCTGTACCATTTTTGTAATGGCATTGAAAAGGTGACATGATCGGCAAATTTGTAGTTAAAACCCTAAAGACAAAAACGTCACCTGAATTTCTAAATATTATGGATAAAGTATGCTAACATTTCATTTTAAAATGTCTCTGGTGAATCAACTCATGGTTTATTGTATGTATTACATTTGAGAAGTTAACAGTGAAAATGTGTTGAATACGACATTTTTAGATATTCTGCTCAGTTTCTTCTAAATCACGATAACGCTTGCTTGAAAACCGACAATTCCTCATTTTGTTGCTGTTAAACGAATTGAATTATATTCCGTTAGATCACAAAAGATAAGTTCAAGTCGTTAAATAATACGATCTGTAGCGTTACCCGTGAGATGAAATTGGCCGCGAAAGACGATGTAGCAAGCATCTATGGATGGAATGTAGCATTGAATGTACTGAATATAATCATAAAGGCAAGGCGTTGAGTGACTGATTATTGCCTAGAGAGGTAGCGGACCAAGATGGTGGAATCAGAGAGAAGGGGAGGGGGAAATTGAGAAGGAGAGAGGGGGAGAGAGTTGTAGAAAGAGATACAAGAAAATGAAGGAAGAAAAGGTTAGATTTTCTATCAAAGTATATGGGCAATAAAGACTGAGAAGAGAGAGAGATAGGGTTTTAAAGCGTAAAACTTCAAAGTGTAAAGGCCGAGAGGGAGAGAGAGGGAAGGCTTGAAAAGCAAAGAAAAAGAAGTATGATGGAAATATAATCGTTTGGAATCCTTCGGAGTAGCGAAAATAAAGCCTTTCTTTTACAGGACAGGAGTAAAAACATACGGATAGATTCCGAGATAAGTTTCTTTTAATTCAACGCAACGTAGTTTCGTGCGACCTCATTGCGAGATGAAAGCAAACCGATGACAAGATGGGAAAGGCGTAGAAATATATATATATATATTTCAAGTTTGGACTTGCGGGTTTATTTTCAACAAGAAGTAAAATTTTTAAAATGCAGGGGCAAAGAAATTATAACAAGATCGCGGCAAAGAGCAAACTGTGAACTTCTTACTTACTTACGCTGTCGTTTACATTTCGTAAACAATAGAAAACTTGTCCAAACCCATTTCTAAGGCAATATTATTTTAAAAGTCGTCGAGTCTGCATTCATAAGAAATTATACACATGGACTCATAAGCAGGCCATGATAGTTATATTGCGTGTAAATTTGTGTGCTTGTCCTTCCAACAGCTTCTTGTTGACATCTTTATGTGTGTGCTTGTGGAAGAAGAAATGTAAATAGGTACACCAATGGAAAATAGGTGTTGTGTGAAGAAAGCCCAGTAAATATAATATGACGTAGACTAGTTTTGACATAAATTTTCTTTAATCACGTCTATCAATATTCACGTAAAACTGCTTGTACCGCTACAAAAATTCATTCATTTACACGAATTTTCAATTATTTTTGTTTTTGCGAGAGGAGTTGAATTTATCTAGATTGATTATAATACTATTTTAATCGAAAAAAAACCTTGGAACCAGCCTCTTTAGTAACGGTAGCGTCTTAATTGCAGAGACAATTTTTCGCGTCTAACGACGAAAATTCTCGGAAAAGGTATCCGCCTGAAATTTCTCGGTGAGAGAAAAGAAAAGCGGAGGTTTTAAATTACCCTCGGCGGAAGACGCCAACTGATGAAGCGGTGGCACGTGACGCATAAAAATGCGACATCATTTGCCAACCTGCTAATTTTTTGAGAACCCACCATTAAAGGACAATGTCTTAAATAGTTCTATACTTCGATAATCAAGGCCGGGTAATGAGAAAATAGCGAAATTCCTAGAGAATAGAGATATTTGCCCATTTTTTGCGGTAATGCTAAGAATTTAACTTCATTGTAAAAATATAAACTCGTTAAATATTTGAAGAGACACGATTCTTATAAACAGAAAAAAATTAACAGTCAATAGTATTTGTTGCGAATCAATAAATGTATGTAGAAGTTGTAAAGATTGGCAGTCTTAAAAATCCAACCTGTTAGAAACTAGATGCTTATTCGGTTTCGCATAAAGTCAAAGAAATGTAATTATTCTCCAATCAAATTGTGTGATTGATTTTCATCCTCTTTATCCGTTTATATTAGATCTGTTAGTTTTAAGAAAAATTATTTTTTTTATTTTTAGAAAAACTGTAAGCATTTGGGACAACTTGATAAAACTCGTAACGCGCTCGACTCCTTTTAAAAACATAATATATCCCAACTGTCTATTATGCAATATTCTCCGAAAATAATTTTAACGAAATTCTGAGATATGGGAAAATAATTCGCAATTAATGAAACATTTAATTTCTCCGTTCCAGACGCTATCCGATATATCAGGATGCCATTCACGACAGCTTTATAACATAAACTCAGGTTGTGACTCAAGGCTGTATTCTGAATCCTGCCTTACCCTTCCGCTCTTGTAGGCGTTGTAGGGGTGGGGAATACTTCCCTCGCACATGCCTATCCGCAGGAAGGAGAACCTCCTTATTTTTTCTGCTCTTGTGAGGGGGCTGGTCTTCCAGTTCGCCTGTGGCTGCCCTGGGACGTTTGTGGACATCCCACGGACACGTCTTTCTATTCCCGATCTCTCGAAGTGACTCTCTCTCCTTGGCCTATAACATCAAAGACCTTCCAACATATCTATTTATTGTACCAAATATGGCAAATACGATTTTTTGTGAACTTGATCGATAGCCAGACAATATCTTAACCTTTCATGAATGCCTCTGGAATCACAATCGACTTTCCGTTCCCTCAAAAAAATCTCACATTAGGAGAAACCTGCTTAAATATTAAAGACGCATGAGGTAATATCAAAAGGTAGTATTTATATAAAAATAGAGGATGGCGAAAACTGATTTTTAAATTCATATCTCAGCAGGGTGCTATCTTCTGTCGAATCACCTGCTTTCCAAATATTTTGCCCAAACGTGGGGGAAAAAACTCCGCGTTTCACAATTTTTGATCGATCGATTTCGTGGAAGTTTTTTGGAGAAAGGTGAAAATTTTCAAGGGTAATTGAATCATTGGAAGGGTTTCTTTAACGAATCGGTGATTTCAGATTATAGTAAGACAGTATGAGAAGGAAAATAAACCATAAATGTTAGGATGAACAGATTTATAAGCATAACGTTATATGTTTTGCGTCTCAGGACATGACGCCGCTTCTCGTTTATCTTTAATTTCCCTTTTTTCCCGAAAAGACGAGCAGTGAGCAGGTTTAAATCAACGGGGGTGGTGAGGCAAGGTTCAAAATAGGAATTTCTTACTGGAATGAGGTTTTACTATATATTTAGATTGCAGGGCCCCCATTTGTTTAGAGCCAGAAGCCCCAATAGTTTCGCGCCAGGGGCCTCAGAATGTCTAAATCCGCCACTGATCGTTTAAAGTCTAAACTTTGTGAATATTACTAGTCGGGACGGTAACATTAAGAAGAAACTTCTGCCAAACAACGAAGTATTTTTTCTGAAATATTTAAAGCTATAAAAACTGTCAACACAATTTTACAAATCTAAATTATGATCCTGCAGGTTTATATCTGAAGAAGCTTCGAATGAATATCTAGCATTCTTTGTTTTCGTTATTATTCTGACGGATCTGAATCCGAGATTTATCCTCTTCCATGATAAAATAAAAAATGGCTACAGCTGACAGCAATTTAGATTCACGAGTGCATACATGTATATCAACAGGATTGCGCGTTTGACGTCTTTACTAAAAAAATCAAACATTTTCACACCCACTCCGTTTACGAACATCCTCTTCGTGAAGAATCTCTCTTGCTTTTCAAAAATAAAAATAACTAATCCCCGGCGTTTCTCTCCCACTCCTTTTCAAAACCCTTTCATTACTTTTAACGATCATTGTCACCTAGGGCTGCCACCTCTCCGGTTTTCGACCGGAGATTCCGGTTTTCGCAGTTCATCTCCGGTCTCCGGTTTTAATAACCATTCTCAGGTTATGGGACGTTTTTTGGCCAATTTTCCTCAAATGTGCATTATCCTGCCTAAAATCAATACAATACGGACAAAGTACGTTCCGTATTATTACATTATGACTTCTAAATTTCGCCCATCTATAAGTCGTTCCAATGAATCTTTTTTTAGAATGCGTATCTTGAAAACAATTTGATCAAGTCGGATTCCGCACAAGACACCGAGAACAAATGTGCGATGCAATGTTATACGTTGTTGTAACGTCATTGAAGAACCATTTATTGTCGCATGACCATTTTTTCATGTAAATACTTAATAGTGTATAATTGTTTTCTCATATCTTCGGTTTTGGAATCCTCATAATGTCATATCTCCGGTTATGGAATCCTCAAAAGGTGGCAGCTCTATTGTCACCTGTTCCCTTTCATTCGATATTTTTATTCACCCCTGTCCCGGCGAATATGATAGGGTAGAATGACTCCTCCCATAAGATTTGAGTCTAGGGTCACATCTTAGGCTCTAGAAGGATATATATATGTGTGTGTGTGTGTGTGTGTGTGTGTGTGTGTGTGTGTGTGTGTGTGTCATCAGGCTTTTTAGGCGCGTTTCGCCTCCAGCGTGAGCGCCTATTGTCGTCGGTCTATCGTCCGCATGTTCGTTCTCGGCTTCTACAGAACGGATTTTCATGACATTTGACATTAAGGGCTTACGATCTAAGATAATAAGAAAATCGCAAAAATGAATCGCGTAAGCTAATCGAGTGTACCACTTTACTGGTGACAAAAACTGAACTTTACGTCATATCTCGTAAAGTATTGCTCGTATGAAAATATTTTTCAAATAAAACTTGTAGAACTAGTAAAGAAGAGTGTTTCTTTTCCTATACATTTTTATCTTATGAGTAGCCTTCATCAAGAAAATCAAACCAGAATGTCTTACTTCGAGTTGAACTTAGAAATTTTCTTGCATGGTTACTTCTTCGTTGTTGCTAACATAAACAATCTCAGAAACAACCGTTTAATTTCCTTACGTGTGCATGCAATATTTTTAAATAGGAAGAAAATGGATTATTTATGATGAAGCAGAGAACTTTAAAACGCTATTTCCCTTACCTACAGATATATCATTTATTTCTAATACTCTATGACACGAAACGCGCCCATTTGTGATACACTTTCCTAACTTGTTTCAATCCACTGACGGATGAAGACCTCCCCCAGACTTTTCCAGTTTTCCCTGTCAACTGCCTCCCTCCTCCAAGTTTACCCCAGGAACTTAACCCATTCAACGCGGCATGACTGGAATTCAAGTCATCGTGGTTCAATCGGGTGGCGGCATGACTGGAATTCCAGTCATAGCGCTACATCTGTTTCTAGCGGTCTGGGTAAAGGACCGCCGGCGGAATGAGTTTCCTATGCGTCTCCAGCCATCAGTTTGACCCTAACCAGCGCTTGAGAAAAGTCCGTTTTGCAATTGGTAGATTTTCTTCGGATTTTCGACTTTTTCTTTTTTGGGTACGTATTCACTCTGATTTTCCTATAGTGATTGAGAATTAGTTTTATTATGAATTAAAGGTTATTTTATTTTCTTTCCAATTCCTTTTTATATTATAAGAAAATTCATTTGTACATCGTTAATTTTTTCGACGATTTGCGTGTTTTTCCTCTAATAATTTTTCGGTAAGTACTCGATTCAAATTACCGTCAGTGAATGAAAATTAGTCGTTTTATTATCGATTAAAGGTTGTTTTCTTTACTTTCCAGGTCCTTTTTATATTATAGGAAAATTCATTTTTATATTATTACTTTTTTTCGACGATTTGCGTATTTTTTCTGTAATAACTCGTTGTATCGGTAAGTATTTCAAAAAATCGTTAAAAATCTATTTTTGCGTATTTTCGTTAAATTTTTTCATATCTGCATTTCTTGCACTAAATTCTACTGGAAATGAAAGGAAACTGGATTCAGCCACCGGCAAGAACTCGGATTTTCCGTGCCGCGTTGAATGGGTTAACAAGCTCTCTATCCCACCTCCCCTTCGGTCTTCTTTTCGTTCTCTTGATGTTTCTTGGGATCCATTCGATGACGCTGGACGACCAACGTTGGTCATTTCTTTTAGCAATATGGCCCACCCACTGCCATTTTAGCGCCTTCACTCTTCTAATCACGTCACAGACTCCCGTCTTCTTTGTTACCCAGTCGTTACTCTTGCGGTCTCTTCTGGTGACCACTAACATGCATCTCTCCATGCTCCTCTGTGTTGTTTGCAGGCGCTGTATCATTCTGGCGTTCATGGTCCATGTTTCACATCCATATCTCAGAACAGGCAGAACACATTGGTCATACAGTCTCCTTTTTAGGAAGACTGGAATATTTGATTTAAAGATGTTTGCATTCTTGCCAAAAGCACTCCATACCATCTTCACTCTCCGGTTGATTTCTCCAAGTAAACATAGCTGGTTACTTCTCCGAGTTCTGCTCCGTTGAAATGTGTCTTCCCAGAATTTGTGAACGAGTTGTACATAACCTTTGTTTTATTAAGATTCATCTTAAGTCCAGCTTCTCGGCTTGCTTGCTCAAGCTCTTCAGTTCTTCTACGGAGCTCTTCTGGGCTCCCTGCTAACAATATGATATCATCTGCAAAGCGCAGGTGACTCAGATGTTCTCCATTTACCTTATGCCTTTTCCCTCCCTGTCTAGCGTTTTGAATACTTCCTCTAGAGCTTCTGTAAATAACTCAGGGGACATAGTATCTCCTTGTCTCACTCCCTTTTCGGCTTTAAATGCACTCGTTTCTTCATGCAGCTGGACAGATGTCACATTTTCGTAGATATTCTTGATCAAGGTTATGTATGTTTCTTCTACTCCTTGTTTCTTCAATGCACGTAACACTGACGAAGCTCGAACAGAGTCGATTGCTTTCTCGTAGTCTATGAAGGACATACATAGAAGTAATTCGTACTCGTTAGTCGAACTGATTACCTCTCTCACTACTTGGATGTGGTCCATCTTGTTATACCCAGTGCGAAATCCAGCTTGACCTCTGGGTTATATTTTTTAGGATCATTAGTAATTTTCTTTTTCCTTCTTTTTTCCATCAGTAGTCTTGTTTTTTCGGTGAACTTTTTCTCTGGCTTTGTTTTAACTGTTCCGCCTATTTGTTGAGCGGTTTCCTTGAGTATCTCTATTAATTGTGATTCAACTTCTTGGTCTTCCAGCGCACTGAATCGATTTTTCAGTTGGAGCTGAAATTCTTCTTTTCGTTCTTTTAGCACTTGCGTGTTGATAATAGGCTTAGGCTTCTTCTTTATAAGCTTGTGCCTTTCCAACTTTGATTTGAACTTTATTCTGCATCTTACCAAGCTATGGTTCCTTCCAGTTTTAAACTAGTTGAGGACGGAAGTCTTCAGAGCCAATTGCTTCTTATTGACTAATATGTAGTCAATTTCGTTTTTGGTACCATTGGGTCCTTTCCAGGTCCATTTTCTTTTTGGGCTGTATTTGAACAAAGCGTTCATTATATGTAGACTAGTACATACAGCAAAGTCTACAAGTCCTTCTCCTCTTTCGATTCTGTCTCCATAAGCCCATTTTCCAAGAGCGCTGTCGTTTTCCTTTTGTTTTCCTACCTTGGCATTGAAATCACCCATGACCACTTTTAGATGGCAGCTTTCTTAGTCGTGCATTTCCGCAACTTCTTAGTGGAAATCATCCACTTCCTCATCCGAATATGATGAAGTTGGCACATAAACTTGGACTATTTGAAGTTGGTATTTTTTATTTATTTGAAGCACTAGTCTAGCTGCCCGCTCGGATGAACTTTCCATTTCCACGATATTATTCTTCAATTTTTTGTTGACGATGAATCCAACTCCTCCTGTTCTTCCCCTCTAATAAAAAAGATGTCCACTCTTCAACTCCAATAGACCTTCACCTTTTCTTCTCACCTCACTAAGCCCTAAAATGGCCCACTTGATCTTCTCCAGTTGTTCTTGCAGCTCTTGAAGTCTATCTTGGCTGGACAAAGTCCGGCAGTTAAAGGTAGTTAGGTAAAGGTTAAAGGAATTGGGTAAGGATGAGAAAGAGTGGTAGTGGGTTTTTGACCTCCGGGGATTCTTAGCACCCTCTGCCTTCATGCCTCATTCCTGACCACTGCCACGGTCAGAGGCAATCCAGCCTCCCGAGAATGAGGGCCGTTTTTTATGGGTGTACATGTCATGGTTGGATTGTGGGCCTTAAAACACCACGCTGGCCCAGAGCGGATTGGTGAGTACCTCTTTCACTTTGGCCGGAGATATTGCAGAAAGACTTCACAGCATGGTTGAACCTACCGGTGTTCGAGGACATTACTGTGCTTCGCTCTTTAGCCTCCGTTTACCCCCTTCTGCCGACTTTGAGGTAGTGAACTGATGCAGTTGGAAGGGCTCTCTCTCTCTATACACACACACACACACACACTATACATCGCCAGTCACGCAGATCTCTCTTCTCTCCCTCGAAGGGAAGAAGGAGAGATGTTTATCGCCGCGAAAGTCATGCGCACCGCCTAAGGGCCCAGTGAGACATGAGGCAGGCCTGAGGGTGGAGTGGGGTGAGGAAAAGATTCGACCTCTACCGACTGAGAGTAATAAGGACCGAGGGGAATGGGGAGTAGTAGTAGAGGCATGACTGTTAGCTCTCTCGGCCAGATAATCTCCCTCCCTTTCTTTTCCCTCCCAACTCATTCCCTGACAAACTCGACCCTCTTCCACCCACCCTATCCGCCAGTCTCTCTGTCATTCCGCCTCCGAGGCAGTAGAAATTTAATTTATTACCCTTTTGGTGGCGACTGAAAGCGCCTCCAATCGTGCATTCCTTCAACTACTTCTAACAAACCCTCCTTTTCTTTACCTTTACCAATATAATGTTGTTTTTTTAACTAGCGTTGTTGATGCGTCAATTCTTATTTTTTTAACGTTTTTCTCGTGTATCTTAAGATTCGATCTGTTTTGCCGTTTTACTTTTCAGGATACACGTCGTAATCCGAATGTTTGTTGCACGTGGATGGATTTATTTTTGTGGGTGCTTTAAATGTCAACGTGCGGCCATAAGAAGTATACCAAAATAATGTCATATTTGTAGTGTTTGATGTAATCAGAGTCCGTTCAATAATTTCCATAGTCGTGCGCTACAGAAAAATTTCCAAAGGCTTTCGATAAGTGTAACTACTCTTTGTGCAGGAAAGAACATCAGGTTCAACTTAATCTGGCTTACTTCACCTCAAGATAAATCAAGAAAAATGTACATTTCTTTCTTTTTCGGAAAAATACTTATGATAGTGTTAACTTTCTAAAAACATTGTCATTATAGTTGTTTTAAAAGTTCATTAAAACAATGAACTTCATTTAAATCAAACAATCCAATTTTGAGTTGTGGATATCAATGCAAGCCATTAAATAAATTGAATGATACAGATTTGCATTTTTCTTGGATTCGTTGTGTCCATAAAAAGAACGAGTGAGTGCAAGTTTCTATGTTTCTGAGGGATAAATAATTTTATCTTAAGCTAGAGGAGAAATATTGCTCAGTAACAGATAGAACAGGTAAGGTAAATACTGTTACATCTCTCTTTAACAGATCTAAAAAGCCTTAAAATACGAATTGCTTCATGTCTTCAAATGTAAGCTTCTGACTTATTTGAACAAAATGGAAACCACCTAAGCAGAATTTCAACAATTTTTTTGGAACAGAAAAAATGTGTAGCAACGTTAAACTGGTCATTAGTATGATTTAGTAATAGTAGAAATTGGTTTAAAATATGTTTGTTGCTTGTTGCTAATGCAGGGTTTAAATTTTTTGCGGAACGTAATTTTTAAACATTTAGCGTGTTGATACTCCAAATTGTCGTCAAAGTATTTTAATACCTCACGTTTAATATAGGTACATCTCAAACTCCAAATAACGTATGGAAGATATACAACAATTCATGTCAAATATATTCCAGACTTACAGTCTTGCGCAATTAATAATAAATAACTACGGTGGAAGTGATGTAAAAAATTACTCCTTAACCGTAATAAATATTTTTAAGGGTTAAGGAATATTTGTTTTTAATTGCGCAATTAACTCCCCTTCTCGTTATATTTTATTTTTCTGTAAAAGTCACGTGTTGAGCAGGTCGTTGGTAGCTCCTTTGTCGCATTCGTCTCGGAAAAAAATATATGCATTGTCAACACATTGGAATAACGTTTTTCTGACGACACACAAGTACTGATAGATATTGCTATCTCGATTGCATAGTTTAGTTCTCGGTTAAATCTAAAAATCATTAAGTTATTTAGAGAACAAAGCACGTGATATGTTGTATCTCTATTTTAATTGTCGACCGCACGATTTCTTCTAAAAATTACGTACGTACACTGCAAAGACAACAGGAAAGTGATTATTTTCTCGTAAAAATAATGTCTTATCGAAGCAGTAAAGTATTTATTGCTATCGGCATTTGATTTTATTTGTTACAGTTAAATCACGATAGAAACTTCTTTAAATGGCTTGTTAGTGATTTAATCAGTGATTAAGCTTTGTAATAACAAGATACAAACGAAAAATAATTTTATCTCCGAGTCACACTTGTATCCTTTTCTTTATATTGACTTATTGAAAATGATGAATAGGTATTTCAAGCCCGATATCTAGAGAACGTCGAAAAATTAATCGATAAGTAGATCTTTCTGAGTTTTTCTACATACTATGCTAAAAACTTTTTAATTAAACGTATCAGTATGGGATGATATTAGTCGTACGTTATCACCCGTGCATTTCGTAATGGATGGCGCTGCCGATATTATTTCATTTTGGAAGCTTCTTAAATGTGTCATAAATTAAAATTGGAGTTAATTATTTCTGTATTTTATATCTCTCATTCGTGCGGTGATTAATCGCACGAAATATATCCGGCGCTGAAAATTGTCCGTATATTCGGAGTTACAAGGAAGGGTCATTGCTGCGGAGAAGCGACCACCTTCTTCTTAGGGGTTAGTAATGAATTCGCTTTCGTATAAAAAAAAAACCTCCGCTCGGCAATTCTTTCAGAGTTCCATTACGCCTTACCGCATTCGAGAACGTATCGTCAAGATCACCTATACGATAGAGAGAAAAGGAGGTTAAAAAAAACCTAACGATTGGCGTAATTTCTCCCACCTCCCCCGCCTCGTGTTATTACGCATTCACCTTTTCTCTCTCTCTCTCTCTCTCTCTCTCTCTCTCTCTCTCTCTCTCTCTCTCTCTCTCTCTCTCTCTCTCTCTCTCTCTCTCACCATCTCCTTCCATTTGAACTCTCTCCTCTAAACCCTTTCATGACGCATACTCCCGATCTTCCAAGACGACTGAGCCATAAACAGCGACATCTTAAGGTTCCTCTGCCCGATGGCCACCGCACAGTGGTTAAAAGCTTAAAAGATCTCCTTCCAACGGCAGGGGTAGAGGAGTGAGATGGAATGGGATGGGGAGGAGAGGGAAGGAGAAAAAATAGGGAGAGAGAGAAAAGGAGGAATAAAGAGGGAAGGAGGAAGTGGGAAAGAAAAAGAGGGAGAGAGGGATAGAGGAGGTGAGAGAGAGGAAGGGAGAGAGAGAGAAGAGGAGAGAGAAAGGAAGGAAGGGAGCGAGGAGGTGAGAGAAGGAAGGGAGAGGTATGGATATGGAGGAAGGGAGAGAGAGGGATGGGGAGAGAGGTAGGGATAGGGAGGAAGGGAGAGAGTGGGAGGGGGGAAGATGGAAGGAGAGAGAGAGAAGGGAGTGTGAGGCTGAGGGAATAAGGTGATTTTCTCCTTCGTCCATAGAGTCTTCTCTCTGGGGATGGAAAGAGTGCTTTTAAGACCGGAGACTGGGTTTCATCCACGGCCTCACCTTTACCATTGGAATGTCTTGCCCCGGAGGTCGGTGGGAGTCGTGGGAAGTGTTGTCGTTCAGCAATAAAATTTAGATATTTGAGTATCGGATGGAAGTTAGGGAGAATGAGGAGAGTATTAGGAGTGGGGAGGCGTAGGAGGGAGGTGGTGTAGGAGTAAAGGAAGGCGGAGGAGGGTTTTTTTTATCCTTTACAAGACAGGGCTGCACGAAAAATCTCTCTTTGAATGCGAAAGCTCTCGTATTGTGCTGCTAGAGATTTGCGGAGACGTCAAATATGCCTGCGGTGAAGTTTACACGTTTGGTCAAGTTAAGTGTGACGTGGTTATCCGCCGGGTCTTTTTCATCTTGCCATCATCGCCTTCGTCCTCTCGTTACGTAATTTACCGCACATTTTCAACTACCAGTTTAAGAACGTCGGAAATAAGGATTTTCGAAATATTTTGCGACCAAATTAGAACTCGGGAATAAAACTGCGTTCGTTTTCAGCGACCCTCGAGAGGATGAGTCATCGTTTCGCAATTTTCTTGCTTCGCTCAAGCATTCTGAAAACTGTGATTAAAGTATGTTTCATTGAAACGATATTTTATCAATAACATGATAAATATAGTTTAGGTTTCTCGCTGATTTAGTTAAAATTCGCGTTTTTTCTTTATTGTCATGTTGAAATTTTCGATTCTTTTTCGTCGGGGATGTAATGTATCAACTATATTATTTTTTATAAATTCGATTGAATTTTATTTTCATGATATTTTACTTATCTGTCAATACGTGTATTCGGCATTGAAAAATTCGTAACCATATGGAAATATCGAAACCATTCACATTTAGATAATCCTCCATAATGCCAACACGTGCTTTTGGAAGAACGAAAACGGCAAACTTTTAGTATTACGCGACCGAGTATCCTATTCTGCGCTTATAACAACGAAAACCGGACATCCAACGAAAATTTCCGTCACAGCCTTCAAACAAATCCGCCGATCCGACACTCCAACCTATCTCGGAAGGGAATATTAATCGATTTTTAAGAAACGAATCGTAAAAAATACCACGCGCCGTTCCGTTTTTTTAAAAAACTCCTTTCTTTTATGTATTCAACAGAATCCAATAAAATGGAAGACCGAATTAAGGCGATCTTTTTTTCTCTAGGGAAAAGAAAGTGGCGAAGTCTTTCTCCCGGAGAAAAATTATGTTCCCGCAACGACGAAGTTCCCGAGATGAAAGGAGAATTTTCACCCTCGGCTAGTTGCAAGGATGGAATTCTTTATTGGGTTTTACCACCCCTTCCCGTGGCTCCTGAGAAAGATATTCCGCGAAAATGGGACAGATTCCGAGAGTGAAGGGAGGAGGAGAGAGGGGGGAAGGGGGACGGGGTTACGAGAGAGATGAGGGATGGTAAGGGGAGAATAGAATGAGAGGCCACGGTAGAAAGAGGGGAAAATTAATCTCACCTTTCCAATATTTTCCGAATTTCTTAGGTACTCGAGACTGCCGAAATTAATTCTGGGAGAGAGGGTGGGGAGGGGGGGGGGGAACAATAGTTCCCAGACCTCCGAGAATTCCAATTGCGGGTTATATTATCTTAATTAATTGTGAAGGAATTCCTTCCGAAGTAGGATCTGACCGTCGTTCTCAGTCATTTCCCTCCAGGGGGGCAACAGCTCGAAACAGCATCTCTAAGACTTACCTTTAGCATCCATCCCGGCGTCTGCTCGATCCTCATTCCACTCTCCTCCCTTCCCTCCCCTTTCCTATGACACTTACCCATCCCACCTCATCAATCTCTTCCTCTTCTCTCTCCTCTCCCTCTCTTCTCCTCCCTTTTCACCCCTGTTCTCATCCCTCTCCTCCTCATCTCTTTTCACCTTTCTTCTAAATTCTCTTATTCCCCACCTCTTTCCTTCCCCCCTCGGTTTCCTCCCTCTACTTTTGTCTCTCCTTCTCTTTCTCCTCCTCCTCCTACTTTGCTGTAATTCTTTTACCTCCATTTCCTTCCTCTCCGCCTCCCCTCCCCTTTCATTCTCTGTCGCTTATTTCTCTCCTTTTCCTCTCCTTCCTTTTCTCCTTCTTCCTTCCCCTCTCTTCCATCTCTTCTCCCTCACCTCCCTATCTCCATCTCCTTCCACTCTCCAACCCTCTCCCCACCATCTTCTCCCTCTCCTCCCTTTCTCCCTCTCTCTGCCTTCTCCCTCTTCTCTCTCTCTCTCTCTCTCTCTCTCTCTCTCTCTCTCTCTCTCTCTCTCTCTCTCTCTCTCTCTCTCTCTCTCTCTCTCTCTCTCTCTCTCTCTCTCTCTCTCTCTCTCTCTCTCTCTCTCTCTCTCTCTCTCTCTCTCTCTCTCTCTCTCTCTCTCTCTCTCTCTCTCTCTCTCTCTCTCTCTCTCTCTCTCTCTCTCTCTCTCTCTCTCTCTCTCTCTCTCTCTCTCTCTCTCTCTCTCTCTCTCTCTTCTCTCTCCCTCTTCTCCCTCTCTCCGCCTTCTCCCTCTTCTCTCTCTCCACCCTCTCCCTCTTCTCTCTCTCTCCACCCTCTCCCTCTTCTCTCTCTCTCTCTCTCTCTCTCTCTCTCTCTCTCTCTCTCTCTCTCTCTCTCTCCTCCCTCTCCCTTTCCGGTCTCTCTCCCTCCCCTCCTTATCTTCCAATCCTCCGACCGACAGCCCTCTTTATCTATCTCGCTATCACTTCACTATCTTTTCCCTTCTACGCCCAGAAGTTGCCACGGCGGAAAAATTATCTTCATTTTCTCCTTCTGGTACGATTAGGTTCGGAGACCGCCTTTGAAAACCAGGTGCGATCGAGCATAAATATTCCAGACGTTTCTTCCTTTGTTATCTTTGGTTTTCTTAGTTTTCACCCGGTTCCTCTCTTTTTTTTATAAATAATACAAGGGTGAAAATAATCGGGCGGGGAAGAACCGTCCCAATAAATAAAGATAGCGGTTTCATTATTCTCCGTAGCGTGATTAATTGCTACCGCTGAGGATTTAAACGCCAGGGAAACCACTTATCAGTATTCTTTGATGAGGGAAAGAGATGTCTGCGCAGTTTTTTGTGGATGATATTCTACTGGAAAATGTCACGATTTTTATTCTTTGTAACATAGGCCTCCATTAAATTACGAGAAGATTGGAGACTTTTGTATCAATTTTTGATTTTGATTTTTTTGTTCAATTAAATAAAGACAAAGAGCAACAACTGAGGATACATTATGATAGAGCTTACCTTAATTTTCACAGAGACATAAGTTTATTTCGTTTAACAAATTACATGTATAAAATAATCAACTCGGTTTCTTTTGATAAAAATATGTAGATAAATGTAAATCTTAATGATAAATATGCAATTAGTACTAAAATGTTATCCTGAAGTTCCACGTATTAATATGTTAGGAATAAACAATGCATAAGGTTTACAGATTTCGATATGTTTTATAAATAATAATAAATCAATCCACTAAGAAAGATTTTATTAAATAATTTACAATAATATCGTACAGTCTATGATTTAAAGGTGGATAAATTGAATAAAATTCATTAAACAAATACTATTTGTAAATATAGCATTTATTATATTTTGTAGAAGGGGGCAAGTAAAAATCAGAGTGAACTCGGTCTTCACATTTACCGAAATGTATCTCGATATGAACGGAAAACATAAAAAGCGTGGCTATACGTACTCGTATTGATGAAATGAATAAAAATGCGACAATGCTACCTTTATTATACCTCCCGAATACCTAGATTCTTATCTTCCGAAATAAATAGGATCGGAAATAATTTTATTACTCCATCTCCTGCCGGGATGAAACGCCAAAACCCTTAGAGATGAGATCTTATTGGGGGAAAATGTTCGAATTCTGAGCGACGGAACTTTCTTTTTTCCCCACGTATTTTTTTCCCCTCGAACGACGCGACCTTCGGATTTCTCTTTCTCTCTCTCTAGATCTTTCATCATCGTTTCCCCCTCCTGTCCGCTCCTTTGCGACGTCTCCCTTTCTCTCTCTCTCTCTCTCTCTCTCTCTCTCTCTCTCTCTCTCTCTCTCTCTCTCTCTCTCTCTCTCTCTCTCTCTCTCTCTCTCTCTCTCTCTCTCTCTCTCTCTCTTCCACCCTCCCTCCCCCTTTTCCTCCCTCCGATTCCGTCCTTATGCCTCTCGCTACCTTATCGCGAGTCGAAGATCTAAACGTGCGAGTAAAAGGCCGCTGACGTGGTGATTGAGTGAGAGATCCTTTTTGGCTTTGTCCCTCTCATTCTTCCACCCTCTCTCTCTCTCTCTTTACCTCTCCCTTACCGGTTCTCTATCCTCACGCGTCAAACCTTCTACCTCCTCCTCGTGTACGCACCTCTTGCTCCCATTCCCCTTTTCTATCCTCCTCCTCCTCCTAACTCTCCACCTCCTCTTTCGCGTTATCTTCCCCGTACCCCTGTCTCTAACGTCTTTCATTCCTCCTTGCTTTTTTCCTACCCTTATTTGCCCTCTATCTCATTTTTATTCCATACTCTCATCCCTTTCTATCTTTTCTCCTTTCCTCCTCCCTTTCTCATTTTCTCTCCCATCATTTCTATATTATCTCTCCCCTATCTCTCCATTCCCTACGCCTGCCTTTCCTTATTTCTCTCGTCGCTCCTTTTTCTCTCATCATTTCTCTCTCCTTTCTCCTCCTCTAAGCCTCTCTCTCTCTCTACCCTTTCAACTTCATCCCTACCTTCTCTCTAATCCGTATCCTCCTTTCCTTTCTTATTCTCCGTCCTACTCTCGCTCTCCTTTCCCTCCCTCCTCTCTCTCTTCTCATCCTCTCCCATCTCTCCCCTCCTTTTCCTCCTCTTCGTTCTCTCAAACGTACTCTTTCCCATTCCTCCTGTCTATCCTCTTCCCCTCCTCAGCATCTCCGAAAGGGAGAACTCCTCTATCCGCACTTCCACCGGCAAAATCCCGACCCACTCAATTCTGCCTTTTTTTCCTCTTCCTCTTCTCGAATCTTGCCTCGTCCTCCATCCCACTTTGTGTTGATTATTTCCGCCTCCTCCCATAACCTCAACGTATGGCCTTTATTTTCGTCCTTGCCCCAACACGAACAAGAAGGGAATTTGGCATCGCATCCACCGTCATTCATCTTGCAGCGGATCAGAAAAATATTTCATAGTTATTTAATCGTAAGGCGATCCAACAAGTTCTGTTCTGATGGTCATCTTAAAAAGAAATAATTCCCTTTCTTTTGAGAATCGGTTCAGTACTACTTTAGGGTAATCATTGCCTAATAATAACTATCGCGTTGGAAGTATTAAATGAAATAGGAGACGAATATCAAGAATTAAAGTGGCATATATCCGTTCAAATTTACTATACTCAGCGTAAGTTAAGGTTCCATTGAAAATTTCAGTGATGCAGCTCTCAAAAATGGGCTAAACCAATCCTTGAACAGCTACCTTGCTACCTCGTCCACAACAGCTGTTTCTCTTTCCCTTTGGTCTCATCTAAGATGTAATTCGGTAATGTTGCCCCTTCATCTCCTGTCTGACATTGAGCTCAAGTTAGACCTTGCCGGCTGAAAGTGCCAGTATAAGGTGAAAGGTTTTGGCGGACCACAAAATAACGGTATTATCTTTCTATTATCGACAAGTGAAGTGTTCAAAAATGTAACAAAAAATTATCAGCAACTAAGGATATGATGCGTTGTGTTGACAATATCGCAAATGTTTTATGATTCTTCTTTGTGGCTACGTCTTGTTCGCGATGGACGAGAAATCCTACAAATTCTATTGCGATAAAAGCTTCATTCTCAGAACCAACTGAAGAAAAATATTTTTCGGCGATGTTGTGCAAAGGGAATCATTGAAGATGTGCGCTTATGTCAAAATGGCTTTTCTATGAGTACAACGCTTAGCTTTTCAAAAGAGCACTTATGAACCAAGAAGACACATTCCAGTCTACAATTAATTATTCGTCTTCATATCAAAGCATATGAAAAAATGGTGTAAAATGCGTACCTTAAAAATATTCTTAACCCAGCGCCAACCGGTAATCTATAATTTCCATCGTTTCCTCTTGGATGATCTCCGCTCTAAATGTAGTTTGCACTGTCACGCAGCTTAATATCTTTGACAAACGTCGGCATTTTTTTTTCTGTTCTAAAATTTGATCCACATGTCGACATGATTAATCCAGTCTCTCTCTATCGGACGGAATATCTTTGGGTGTCACCAAAATTTCCTCATCTGTAATTCCTAGTGATATATATATATATATGCCAAAGACTTTTGTGTATCGTTAAAAAATTGTCTTTAAGGTTTTATTGTCGAAGGATTATCAACTTACTTATTGTGATCAAGATAGATAAATAGCTTCAAAACAAAAACGATCCTCATTTTAATCGAAGCCATTTATACATCACGCGAACGTTTTCTTATACCTATTATCAGTGCTTTTTTTTCTAAAAAAAATAAGTTTCCGGAACGCATAGTTTTTTGCCAGCTAAAAGGTGGATATTATAAACGTCATTTCATAAATGGTGGTTTGCATTTCACATATGAAATGCGCGCCAATCTAGTAATACATATTTTGAATTTGAAGTGTTTTCAAAATTTATAAATTTTTATTCTTAAAAGTTTCTTGATTTTATATGTTGCATGAAAACAACTTCCGGAACAGCGTTCCGGTAGAAAAAAAAAAGCACTGCCTATTATCATAACCTTTCTTTTGCGGGCTAAATGTCATATTTTTAACTCCAGTAGTTTTGAAGTCACCGAGGAGAATGATATACATATTGCTTGAGATAGAGGACAGTGGTCATATACAGCGAGGACGGTGTGCAAATTGCGATCGCAAGATTCTTTTATAATGATATAAAAAGAGAAAGACGGTGCCATCTGTGAGATTTAGTGGAAAGTAGCTTCCTCGGAAACAATTATCACCCAACGATGATGATAACAGACTATATCCCCTGTTGCCGATTTTCATGTATGTACGTTTCGTTATGTTGAAAATAACAAGCTATCAGACATGAAACGATCACAATTTTTCAGCTGAACATGTTGCTGAAAACGATAATAAATAGCGCTTTATCTAAACCTTGCATAACATTCGTGACAAGCAATTTAACGGGAATTATTTTGTCGAACTCTTTTTGTAAATTCGTATCGAGGAACAAAAAATGTACTTTTATAACACAAATAGCCTCTGGTTTCTGAGTCGACTTAACTCTGAAATTTATCAAATATATTACCTGATAAATTGATTTTACCAGACATTTCGTTGATATCTTTTGAATCAAGACCATTGTATGGGACGTCGTTTCTGGTAAATAAGGAAAATGTAATGATATATTACACCGGTATATTTGTAATCACCGCTGCAGATAGTTTCGAAAAAATAAAGCTTCGCCTTAACATGAGCGATTGCGTAAACTTCTTTATATGATAAGCCACGAAAGGCTTTTTGAAGATATATATATATAGAGTCGAATTTACGATAGATCCTTGGTTCCTTTCTCTAAAGTCTATTAATTTATCTTCGATTGCATAACCTTTTTCTTTAAACCAGAGGTCACCAAACTTTTGGTACTGAAATGGCCACATGTGTCTTCATGTACGACTGTGCGGGCCACACACGACCTTTCAAATGACTGATTGGGCCGTGGAAAATTTTCAGAGCGCAAGTTTTGAGAATTTTTTATTTCTTTAATACGTCATAAGCCTATATTTAAAGTATTTTGCATCTAAGTAGTAGGAAAATATCGTTCAGATATATAAAATAATAAATATAATATCTAATTAAAACTCCTGCAGGTAAATACACAAAAATTAAAGAAATTGATGGGTATGGATGAAATCACTGCGCGGGCCAAATGTGTCCCGCGGGTCGTAGTTTGGAGACCCCTGCTTTCTGATTCCTTCTTCTTTGTTTATTTTCTGGTATCCTTTCCTACAGTCACTTGAAACATTCCTTTCTCTCACTATATATAACCGAACGCTCTGTCTACTTTCGATTATGTCAATCGATCGACTCTCTCCTTCAACAATATTTTATAGTTTCTTCTTCTTCATTTCTCTCTACTATACGTCACATAAAAACTCCAAAGCTCATAGTTTACGTGTATCTTCCTCCTTCACGTCCGAGTTACTACGAAGAAGCAGGCGCGACCGCATCTTTCACAAAATATATTTTAAATATCCATAATATTACCCGTCACTAACTCCCGCAAACGTACTCAAATGTCACGATTACGCAAGCGATCTATTTATTAAACTCAACATCGCAATACGAAACAGGTAAAGAATTATCTTCATATTCAGATTGCTAGCAATTTTCGCCTTGAAATATGCCTATAGGCTCTTTAAATAAAAGGAAATTTTGAGTTAATCGTGTTAAATTAACACTCCCGTTCACCAAAAACTAATGCAAGCGTGAGGATGACATCACACACACACAGCAATCGGATCCCCTTAAAAAGCACGCTTCTCTTCACGGTACGTGACAATCCGCTACGCGCAAAACTCACACTGACCATGGATTGGATTCGGTTCGAATTATCCGAAAGGAGTTCGTTTTTTTATGATTCTATTTTCTCTCGGATGACGAAAAAATCGAATAAATACGGAAGGGCATCGATAGTTCATTTGGTATTATTCAGGCATTTAGAACTTCCGCGGTAATTTCGCAGAGGTTATTTTTTTTACAAAGAAAATTCTGTTTCAGTTATTCAAGGATTCGAAGTCGAAGGCCATCGTTCACGGCAGTACACTTTATCTCTCAGAAGAAAACTTCGCAGTTCCCGAGTATCTTGATGGATATCAAGACACTTAAAGTGTCCTCAATTCACTTACGTTTTCTTTATTCGATTTTCTCTTTCTTCGTACAACGGGCCTATAACGATACAAGCGCGTTATCGACGGTCCCTCTATATCATTCAATGTGCTATCTGCTCGAAAAATCTCACCATAACAGTTTCATTAAATGATTAAAAATTATCCGAACGGCGTAGTTTCTTGATTATTTAAGGTAACTCCCTCCCATTCCAATTAAGCTACCTACTTCAGTGAGTTAAGTATTTTATTATTGATCTTTTTCAATTCGTTTAGATAAAAACTGCACCGCGGACATCTTCTTTTAATTGTAACATCTTATAAATTAGGGGAAGCGCAATGTTTCTTTGATTAAACTTAATTGGGGTAGCAATCGCAACAGCGATATTTCAACAAATAATAATTTGGTCGCGTTTGGAGAATTGATATCCTGTAATTTCGCAGTAATGTCAACAAACAATTACCCTCAGCATACGACGTTAGATTTGCAAATTTTGGTGGAAAGAGAAAATGAACCCATTCAAATTGGCGCTATTTTGAAAAAAATATCGTACTTCTACAAGCGCAATTCCCAAATATTTTACCCAAGGGCAGGCATGAGCTACGCCCAACCGGGCCGCGGGCTGGACACGGCCCCCGAAAGCGTTAGTTACATGATGAACCGTAAAATTTAATTCGCAAATTCATATTTAAAAAATCGGTACAACATTGTACAAAATTTCTCATATACTAATGCGGCGTTTATTTAGCTTTAAAAAAATATGAACTATGTAGAATTATTATAAACATCAACTTAAATAACTATACGAAATTTGATGAAAATCGTATGAGCCGTTTTTTAGAAAATCCAATTGTTAAAGTTGCCCAAGAATAAACTACCCTTATATTCAATTACTGAGAAATAAGAAGTATGTAGTATTATTGCAGACGTTTACTCAAGTAACTGTACGAAATTTGATCAAGTTAGTTTGAGCAGTTTTAGAACAAATCAAATTGTTACTAAAATTGCATAGAATAAACTGCCCTTAATTATTGTGCAATATCAACCATTTTTCTTAGCTTCTATTCTATATGATAAAATGCCGAAGTACGAGATTTCATTCATTTTTGCTCTACCCAGGGGCGGCCCAAGAAATTTTGGCGCCCCGGGCGAGATAGCACTCCAGCGCCCCTCCCCGTAAATTTTTGTCGAGACATTTATATAATAAAGGTTAATTTATTCATCGCTCTCTAAAACTTATTGATAATGAATAAATAAAAGGAATTTCATCATGATTCGCGATAATTTGGTGTATAATATTTAATCACTTGCAAGTAATGCGTAGATAGATGATCGAGTTGGCGCCCCCAACAATTAGGCGCCCCGGGCAGTCGCCCGGCTCGCCCATACCTCTGGCCGGCCCTGGCTCTACCGTTTAGGCTCTAGAGCCGAGAACAGACCGACAAACAGACGGTATTGCGAAAACCACTTTTTCGGATTCAAGTACACCTAAAAAGTATATTTCCATTAAAATCTCGAGATCGGATTTTTTCGCGATTACAATTCTTTCTCAATATACTTCGTACATGAGAAAGTAAAAAATAAAGTGGTGGCAGTAAAACATTTAATATTTTAATTTTAACCCTAAAAATCTCCCTTTGTTTTCACTTTTTCACCTTGGGATATCAAGACCAGAACCGTTATATTCAAGTATTTGTTCTCCCGGAACCCTAACTAAGATAAAAGCAATAAAATTACGTTTATAATCTTCATTTTTATTTACATAGCTTATGTAATTACAGTTTACCGATGAAGTTCATGTTTCCTGCTGCAAATAAAGAAAGGAACAACGTATCGGGTCTCTTCCTCTGTCTATTACGGAATCTCATTTAGCTTCTGTTGGAACCCTTATGTTCCACGGTTTTGGAAACCCTGTTCTATACAACTTCCAATTTAAACTTTCATCTGGCCCGACGATGTATTGACAACTTCCAATGTGGCTGTCGAAGAATTTGCAACCACCAATGCAGCTCGCGATGTAGAAAAGCTTGTCCACTCCTGCCCAAGGATAATTATTTAAAATTCCGAATTGGACGAACAAACTCCTATTTTGAAAATAAACAACGCGGTTATGGCATTAACTGTCTGTACCTACCTGTATGATCGCTATCTCCGTAAACTATAGTTTAGCCATCAACTTACCTCTTGGTCATAATTGTTACAAATCCCTTTACCAGCTCTTAAGAGCACACGGTCGTAATTTTCAAACCGTTTTCATTTAAGAGTAAAATCTTTCTTCGCAACGCCGGATAAACACCCTTCGCGATAGAATTTCGTGAATAAAACACACGTCCCCCTTGGAAGTTTTTCCAAAGAGGAAACCTCTCTCCGCGTGGTTTTCCACGAAGAAATGACAAAGAAAACGAAATCGCCCACCCGATCGAAGCGTTCGAGTCGTAACACAAAACCCTTTTACACGACTCTCCCATAACCGCCTCCGGAGAAATTTCCCGAAGGAAAGACATCGGACGGGAAGGGAAAAATGAAAGAGCAATCTGATAAATTAATGTCCGAATCTTACGACCATCGTCCTCGAGACGACTCTTTGGGGTCGCGTCTTTTTCTTTAAAGGAATGATGGGTCCCTATCGGAAGTCGTGTGGTATGAAGAGGGTTTTTTAAGGGAGGAGGAGGAGGGTTATTTGGGAGAAACCCTTTTTTTTCACCCTTCCTTCCTGGGTCTGACGGATTTACCGTCCCACTTGGTGACGGCGGGATCCGAAAACGGAGGTCTTCGAATGACGAATGACCTTAGCCATAAGGACGATCGAGAGATGGTCTCCCAAAGTTAAGGATCACGAGTAAAAGGAAGACGGGACGGGATTTTAACGAGTCACCAAGGGGTCAAGAGGTCCATTTTTTATGTGTGTATATTTTTTCCCCTACTTTTATCTTTTATTCCGAAAATCGTCGATTTTTATCGAGCTTGGGCTTCAACGGCCGGAGAAAAATGACGTTAAATCGTTGATCCCGTGTACGTGAATGAGCATGCGTCTGTATGCTTATATGTGTTTCTGTGTCTCGAAGGAAAAAGACGAGAAAGGTTGGAGTCGTAGGAATTCCGGTCATGGTATTGTGTAGGCAAAAATATGTTCATTGGGGTATCGCAAAATCATATTATGTTTACATTTAAGCTATAGAGCAGGCGCGAGCAACGTTTTCCATATTGTGGGCCGCTTTAGCGGTCGAGAATTCTTCGTCGGTGCGCATTTGATGTTATCAATGCCGCATTACAGTTTAAATCGGAAATGTAACGTATCATATAAGTTGTAGTCGATTCCGTACAAGGTTTTAAGGATTCAATTTTCAATAGTAAAGGTTTTATTGTCATAATTTCAATAAAAAATTCGCATGTTAAATACTACGGATTTATTTTTCATTATACATAGCTTCGTGGGGCGCATAAAACACGCTAAGGATACTGCCCGCGGGCTGTAGTTTCCGCATCCCTAATATAGAGGTTTGTTAGTATGTGCACATGCAGGACGATTTTTCTATAGTTTAATCCAAATCAATTTAGAATATATTTATTTTCATTGCCTGTGGCTCTGCTAAGATACGTAATTATTTTCAGTGCTATAGTTTTCACAAATACAGTTCTCCCTAAATAAACGTGTAGAATTACGAATTCATATGTAAAATAAAGAAGTTTAATCAGAATTGGAATACAAACTTTTGAATAGATTTTCCCAGGGATTTGTGGATAAAAGGAAGCATTTGATTTTTTTATCCTCTAGCGACTGCTCAAAGATCCTGCAGGGTCATATTTATTTGACATTATCGATGATTACTTATCGGAAAGATGGTTTCTGTAAAAGAAATGACAATAGAGGTTCTAATAGTATGAGCGCCATTGCAGGGCTATCGAGAATAGTAAACAAAAACAAGGACAACCAAACAGAAAATAGGAAGGCGAAATTAGGGAATTTTCACGTGTGAAGGGATGGCTTACGATATGTATGAATTGAAGAAATTTGAAGTGTCAGTACATGGAAAGGCTGAATATTTATCTAATGAAAGGTGTTGTGTTGGAGATCGGGAGGAATTTTTCATCACAAAATAACATTTAAAATTCTCAATTACGCCTATCGAATTTTTTGAAGGAGGCTAAACTGTCTTCTTCGATGTCGAATGATTGTCTTTATTACACTTGTTTGGAAATTAATCCCTTTATAATTCCGTTCAATAAAACATAATTTAAACCCTTATCATCATCAAGTATTTATTCTAAGTCTAATTGTAAGTGGGACTTGTTTACTTTGATTTGTATAGTGCAATGCAATTTAAAACCGTTTACATATGTCTGATTTTAAAAGATTTTATAAACTATTTTTCCAAACTTTTGTCGGATGCTGAATGCATTGAACCTCAGTTAATTTTTTTAATTACCATACCATCTTTGACGAAAAACCAATCATTTTTATTCCCTCTCCAGATAACACCACAGTCAGATTAGCAATAATATATTATTGAAGCAAATTATGATCGAAGAAAGGTAGGCAGAATAATCCTTCCCCTGCCACACTTTTCCAGATCATCGACTCTAAGAAATGAAAAAGAAATTTCGCCAAAAATGGGCCATTCACGGAATAGCGTTTACAGGAAGACTTTAATCGCTCAATCCCAATTATAAATATAATGTTGCGAAAAATTATTTTTTAAATAGAAATTTGTCTACATGCAACGATGGATACACGCACTTATGTTTGATACTCGCACGATCCTTCCCCACCTATGGACATTAATCTCGGAATTACGTTCCGCTAGGTTTTTGGCTTCATACTTCATTGCCCTATCTTTACTCAACCGGACCATAGAAGCATTATTCAGTTGTCTCCTTATCTCTTCGTGTAAGACGTGGTCATTTATATCGAAAGAAATAGTCTTTTTTTCCCTCTCTCACTCTGCCTTTCTCCGTCCTCCCTTTCTCTCTCTCTCTCTCTCCTCCTCGGCGTGGGTTTGACGCTGCTCTCCCACAAAAGCTCCCTTTGGAAGGTCAATAGTCAGATCTTATCTGAGCCGAAGCAACCATGTCGTTCGCCAAACCCGTTGTCCGGAGTAATAAAAACTCTTTTCTTTGAGGTACACCGCGGCTAACGATTATGCGCGTATTTATAGGTAATTTGTTTAGGGAATTCTTTGCCTTTAATGGGTCGCTTTAAGAGTTTTTATCTGGCCTCGGTTGACTCGTGGGAAAAACGGTAGATGCTCTGCCATCTCTATGTCCCCACCCTACTTCCCCCCCCCCCCCCCCCCCCACCTCCCGCAATCCCCAATCCCGCGGTTGGCGAGATATAGAGATTCTCTATTTCCGAGGGTAGCTTTTACACACGTGCTGCTGAAAATCGACAGCGGTTGACCAAAGGAATGGTGGGGAATTTTTTTTTCTCGAGAAGAAGATGCCTTTATTTGTCCCCCGAATCGTTTGAGTACTCGAATGCTCGCACGGCAAGCTGAAAGGGTTAAAGACTGGAAGTTTTTCGCGAATTCTGTTCGTTAAACATAGAGGGCATCGGTGAATTATATAAACAACAAAATATCAAGGAGTCTTTTTCTTGGATTTATGCACACACAGATCCGGGACATGAGGTTTTAGCAGCCTAATAAAGGCTTGAAAATTACGCCCCACCCCTTTCATGAAAGTATGCGGTACACAATTTTATCTCTCAAAATTAATTTATTCGCAATGAAGAGGTAAAATAAAATTCAAAAAATATATTTTATAATGTAAAAAGTTACACTTAAAAGTTCAAATTGTCATTATTCGCGCGCCCCTATGTATGCTGCTCCCTAGTAGGTAGATGTTTCTCGCTCGCGTAGCCCTTGTCTCGGCTCTACACGTAAATATAAATCTCGTGGCTCTTTCATTAGTTACGTTTATCTTCCACGCGAAACTGCCTGTGACTGATGTAGATTTCCCATAACATCCTCTGAAGACCTGATATATATTTTTGCCTGGTTCAAAAGTCCGAAGAAAAGAATAAATCACATTAACTTGGAACACGATTTGCATGTCGACCGTTGACGGCGAGAAAAAACGGCATCCTAACTTTACGAGAACGATCCAAGTAACTACTCTGAGGCAGTGGCATAAATTATTTAACAAAAGGATTTTTTAATGTCAACGTTATTTCATTTTTATGCTTAATCCCTATTTTATTTCATCTGGAAAATGTTGTAAACCTTAAATTTTGTATTAGACCTTATGGTTGCCAATAATCACAGGAATTTTGCATATGCTACATATATATATTAATTACTACGATGATGCAAATAAATACTGAATTAATACTGTTATTTTATGTAGTAATGCATTAACAAAAACGCCCAATAAGGTATTTTATTTTCTTTATTCTAAATAAGTCTTTTTCTTTTTTTAAATTGCGCTATCTTTATACACTTCTGTTTTTAGTTGAGCAACTATTTAATCCTATGTATCTATTCGCTTTTATTTACCTCTTCCAATTAGTAACTTAGAAATTCTATGCCAGGAAAATCTAGATACGCAGATTAAAATTTTCGATCTTACGAAATCTCCGATGTAATTGACGAAGTCAATTTTTAAATATTCGTATTCACCGGCAGTTACAGGCTCTTGATTTTTTGACACTCTCCCTGACATCTGGTGCCAATACGATAAACCGCTACGAAGATTTGAACAATATCGCAAATATCGAAGCGTGTTGATACACTCAAGTGATTTCTCGTTTTAATGCGTAGACGGCGCTGACAGACAGCAAAGAGCGAGAGACGCGGTGTGGGAGGAAGTCGGTGGGAAAATTTTGGAGGGGAATGGGAAGAGAATGCGGGGAATGGAAAGAATTTCGGGGGCGAGGATGATCCGGAGAAAGAAGGAATAGGGAAGGGAGATGGAGGATGATGCAATTATTTTCCGAGGTTAATGAACGAAATTAAGACGAATAGAAAAAAAATCAATCCGATGACGAATGGTGCCAGAAGAAAAAAATATTCGCTTTTCAAGTGATGATTAATGATCCAAGAATGATTAAAAGGTTATATTAGTTTGTTGGTCAGTTGTTCCGTAACGCGCTCGGGAACGCAGGGTTAAGTAGGAGTATTGAGTTGAAAACGGATTGCTTGACGGGGACCAAATAGATAATTTTGGAATATATCGCGGGCCGCATAAGATTCACTATACATACTCGTATACCGAATTTCATAATAATGAGCTCATAAATTTTATTGTAATTTAAAAGCGCGCGACTCAAAATGTTATATATTTTAATTAAGAAAAATTATCACGCAATTCCTATTCACAACAGAATCAAAATAATGACAGGGGCGCACTTGTTTTAGGCCTTATAAGGTCTTACCATTGCCACCGTTTTAGTCATTTTTAAAGCAGTTTCCTCCCTCAGGGTGAATTTAAAGGTATTTTGTCCTGTATTAATTTCAACTCCAAGATATATTAATTTTCTAGTTGGTTCCAAAATTGATTTCTGTTTATGGATGGTAATTCCTAACTTATCCTCTAAAAAATAAACAATTTCATTAACGGGAATATTAGTGCCGTAGATGAGTCAGTCGTCCACTTCCTTCCCCACACACACTTCGCCCATCTTTGCATTACGTATGATGCTAATGTGTGCCCCATGGGCAAGCGATTCATGGAATAATACACATTGTACTGGGGGCCGTGAAGCTTTTTCCGGGAAGCTACCGAAAAATGATAAAAAAGTTGCTGAATTAATTTTAATCCTAAATAAACAATAAGTTGATAAAAATATGTTGAATTAATTAAAGGATAGAATATGTCGAAAGGATATCTTCTTGTTTTTACTATGGCACTCTTCTTCAATCACCACGCTAATATAATGGTGGGAACGCCCACGCCAGAGTAATTGCGTTGATAACAAAAAGCCATATTTAATTATAAAAACACAATTTAATAGATAAAATACATCGTAGATATAAACTTTTAAATTGATAAATCACATTTTAAGTCAATTTTATAATTAGGGGATCTCGAAATATTTTATTCACATCAAGGGGCCTCAGACTAAAAGAGTTTGGGAACCACTGCTTTAAAGCACTAATAAATTAAAATAGAACATATTATCAATTGCAGTGTTGCTACCGTGCCTTTTTTGGAGTGCAAAAATTAACTTACGTTGTTTTTGTATGCATTCTCATAGAATATTCCTCTCTCAGCTGAAAATGGCATTTCCACTTCGTTATAAAGGGTTAGCTTAAGCGGTTAACATCCCTGATCCCTGGCAATCTTTCAGCATTCACTCGAAGTGACTATTCGCAGCAGGAAATCGACAATACGACCGTTTCTTTTCTGTATTTGATTAAAATGGGAATTTTTTCAATATTTTTACTTTGCATTTTAAACATTTTCTAACCAATATGAGGTCACTGCACAATGAGGAGAAAAGAACCAATTATTATCGATAAAATTAATCTACTTTATTTAACCAAAAAAATACTTTTAAAATTGTAAAAAACGCCATTTCTTAGGTATACGTATAAAAGTTGAGTGTCACGATGTATCTAAAGCAGTGTTTCTTAAACTGTGTTGTTTTAGATTTTAGGTGAAATGCCAAAATATAAAATATTCACGAACAATAAAATTTCATCAGGAAATTTTAGGAAATACGATGTGATAAAAAATTTTTATTAAAAATTATTAACAGTTATGTAAAATAAATAAATTTCTATTAAATTTATTATTTTTCAATTCAAATAGGGCCGCATAACATTCAAGGGGGCCGCGACAGTTGTAAGTTTGAGAACCACTGATCTAAAGGACAGAACTAAAGAGACAAAGCTTTACATTGCTTTAGTGACCAATTCCTAAATGAATTATGTGCGTTCTTCTTTGAAGACTAAACATAACTTTCAGTGAGGTTATATCATTTTATTGAAAGGATATTTCGTTTCGTGGCGCTAATTGCGAAATCTTTAGTACCCCCCACTTCCTCCTTTTAATACATCTTTATCATAGGTTGTCTGTCCGTAGACAGATCCGCAATAATTTCTCGTTAAACCTGGTTCTCCACCTTCTCCATGACTTGAGAGCTCAAATTAATGCATATCCTATGCTTTAATAATCGTCTGCAGCTTCGTTCGTGAAATTTAGAAGCTTCTGGTTTGTACTTTTTTGACTTATGATTGCGAGAAGCAAATAAATGTCAGACCACGCGCTGAGGAGTCAAACTCCAAAAGAATTGCGCAAAAGGTTTCGTTGTTAAATCAAGTATTTCTCCGAATGTTTCCCACATTCATTGCCATGCGATTCGATGTCTTCGAATCTGCAATCTCAGTAAAAGATAAAAAATCAAAATGGCTTGATAAAGAAAACTAAAACTTGGAGTACTAGAGACCAATCGTGTATGAGTCGCGAAATCCACGAATTCCGTTCAAGGAAAAAGGAAAATTTCGAAATTATATTGAAAATTGAAGTATTTTTAAAAGTAACATTGAGTGGAAAATATGTCTTATGTAAATAAACTCAAAATACAAAATTATAAGGGTCATTACTGTACCTTTGTCTGCTCAATAAGTATAATCGACTTATACTTGAAATATTTGGTATTATTTACTAAAATAAATTGACGAATCAATCCAAATTGCACATGCAACCTATAGTCCTAACGTAATTTACTCATACTTATGTATACATCAGTTGAAAAAAGTTTGTTATATTTTGGTGTAACTCCAGCCAATGTGTGTGGAGACTAAGATCAAAATTCAAAAAAAGACGAATCGGTCGTCTTTCTTGAGTTTTTTACGCCATCTTTATGTAGTTCCATAAGTGAAGACCGGAAAACTGAACTTGCGAAGCTCTAATCCTCTAAGGAAGACCATCTCAGTATTTTTTTCTTCCTCGGATATAATCACGATAGTCATCATTATTCTCCCATTCTGTTTATATACTTGTTAATAATATTTTTACCGCCTTTCCATGCGATTGCAATCTGATTTGGCTTAGCGACGAAAATGTTTATTTTGAATCCAAGACAGCATTGTTCGCATTTTATGCACTTCAAACGTGTAAATTATTGTATTGCCATTTAAAATAAAGAGAAATGTTTTTGGCTTTTAACTTTTCGAAGCCAAATTCAAAATTTTTCATTCGTATCCAGAAAATGGATGCGTTAAATGTTTTTCCATCCTTTTCGTTGTTTTTTATTCTCATTTTAAATTAGAATTTTGAGAGAGAGAGAAGATAGATAATAAGAGTCAAGAGAGAAAATATACAATTTATTCAAAAATAACTGGAAAATAAACTGAAAACTTGTAGAATAAACTTCAAATAAAAAGTTTAATAAGACGACGTGGAAAATGCATTCGTCGTCTCATGCTCTAATCTGGAAGACATTATTGCTCAGCGCATCCATTCTATCCAGCTAGCCGACGAGAATTCGCTCCATATTTCTTCGCGTTCACAAAATATAACTCGTTTCTTTCTTGAACGCTTAATTTATCCACTATGCATTAAACGAAATTGTCCTCTCTTTACCTTACATTGCGCAGAACAGTCTGCGCCGATATTAAAAGGGAGGGAATATTTTTACATTCCATTGCCGGGGATCGTCATGATTTTACGCAGTTCTGCAGGACTTTTTATTCTCTCTCTTTTCGCTCCGTAATTTTTTTTTTTTTAGCTATTTCGCATCAAACGATCTTGATTTAACGCAGCGATGGTACACGCGCGGAATTCGAATAGTCGATGTGACCCCGTGGACGGCTATCTATATCTCTCTGCGCTTGTATAAAATAGGTTATAGGTATTGCCGTTGTAAAAATGTTAGGGACGATCTCTCGATAAATCAGTCCTCTCTCTCTCTGTTTGCGAAAAAGTTGAGTTGGAGCTATTATATAGTAAAAATAAGTTGTGCCATAAATTTTGAAATAGGCTTACAGAGATCCTTACGTTAAGATAAAGATACATCGACAAAAAATTTTATAATACTACCATAAAAGTAGCAGTGACAGAATTGGAATCTCGCATCAATAATGATATTTGTGTTTTAGTCAACCGCACGACCATGCATGAAATCCTATTGATATTTAAGGATGGATTGAAAGCTTTATTCTGGTGTATATACATATAAGAATGAAAAGAAAAGATAAAAATTAAAATTGCACTAGAACACTAGGATAGAAAAGGGGAAATCCAGTCCACATTTACTGTGGAACCAAAGATGATAGTTGCCGAAAGAATGAGTTAGGAGGAGCTTTCGACTTTGTGTCCTTATTGAGCGGGAGAGAATAAAAAAACTATATTTGCAGTCATATGTTATCTCTCTTTATGTACTCTGCATTTGCGTGAACGTAAAAACGTAGAATAGAGTGAGGAATGAGTAATAGGTGAATCATAGTAATCCACTGTTTATATACACATAATATTTGCAAAACTACTCTCAGAAAGTCTGAATTTTTTTATTTCTAAGGAATGAAGGATGTCGCATAGGACGAGAGAATGTGAAAAACCTGGATTAATCAATAACCTCTGATCAATTTATGGAGTGACTAATGATGAGGATGATGTGAATGTGAAATTTCAGGAAGTATTTTATATAAACTAGTGCCTTTAGATTTTTGTCCTATTAAAGGTGATAATCACAAAGTTTCTTTAATGATGTCGTCATAGTATACGCAGATTGGTTCTTAAGTTCTTAAAAAATTTGCTGATACTCAGGCCCAGAATTTACACGATACTGAAACCTCAAGAGTTAAAAACACCATCGAATCCCATCAAATACAACAACGTTTGCGTTACTGCATGCGGAAAACTTAAAAGAGTGCAATGGCTTTGAAGCGTGGAAAAACTGCAGCACACCTCTCTCGGCGAAGTAAAATGGTTATTGGATGTAAACATTTCTTGATCGACTGATTCAGCATTATGTTCGTCTTGGTTGTAAATTAATCATGTAAGAAAACTTTGATCGTAAACGTCTTCTAAAATAATCTTTATTTCTGTGATTTCCTCTCGAGTGAAGAACCGAGACAATTACTGAATAAATTTAGGGCGTAATAAAGTAATCTTCACTCAATTTAGAGCTCTGATTTGACGTTGGTATCCTTTGAGTGACAATTTTTCCTAAATTTTGTCTTCGAAAAGCAACTTTTAAAATGAACGACATTCCTATCGGACGATTTCTTCATTGACTTTTGAGCCATGGAATCCGGATGCTTTCAAGATTTGTTTGTTTAATTTTCCAGAAGTTTCTTTCTGTGTATCGAGCAGCCGGCCTTCGGATGACGTCACAACACAAATAAACGCAAACAATGAAGTCTTTATCTATTAAATCGGCTGCCGATAAAAAAAACCACTTCAACCGTAGTTCTCCGTTTCGCAAACTCTTCGAATGATAAAAGTGGCGAGGTTCGACACCCCGTCCCCCTATTCCTCCCTTCCTCTCCTCCATATTGAATGAAATCGATGGTATCTATTTAAGTTTTAAGCGGTTTCTCTGGAAATTCCGTTGGCAAAAATAAATGAGGGGGAGAGAGGTTCGTCGTACGAATTGAATAGTTCTTATCTCGGCGTTTCTGAAGAATGATAAGTAACAGCAATTAGCGATAACAGCGATTCTGTTACTGTGTTTCCTTATTTTTTTAAATTCCTGTGACGGTAAATCATCGCATGCCGCTAGTCACTTTTTCCTCGGCGATAAAAATCGCATTTTCGGTGCGTTCGCGCTCAATAAGAAGGCAAGTAGATGGAATTTAGGGGATTTTTTTAGGAGGAAATATCGTAATGAAACGTCACGGGTCGTTCTTTTGTCGAGGGCAAAGTCTTAAGGTTTTGAGGAAATGGAAACGAATTAAGGTTTTATACCTTGTCGTACATGGCGGTGACTACTGTTTTATCAAACGTTTTAATTACTGCGTCTAATTCACTTCTGCGAAGCTAGTTAGATAATCTCCAGTAATGTGAAAAATACTAAGCCTTTCAATGAGATGAAATCTATAGACAGCTAGAAAACGAAGTATGTATATATGTATTGTATTGTATTATAATGTAAGGTAATGTAATGTATTTATGTATGTTATTCTATAACTCAGCAACTACAGTACATATAAACAAGAGAAAGGTATCATTTTAACCGGAATAAAGAGTAAAGTGGTGTACTCGGGTTTTTATGTCGATTTGATTGACCTTTTTAATTTTTAAAAATATTTTCTCTTTTAATTTTCTCCATTTGGATAACATAAGGATAACTGCAGGTTATTTTTCATTTTAATTTTAAAATTACTTAGAAACATGGTACGAAATTGAGACTCCAATGACTCTATGAAGAAAAGAACAAAGTTTATTTTTATTGAAGACAGAATCCGAATCCTGATCGAATTACCGTAAAAATGCGTTTAGAATCATAAAAAATATAAATTTTATGACAATACTAATTTTAAGCTACCATGACAACTCCTACTGTCGCTGAAGTTGAGAGTCCAATGCATTTATATGGGAATATTTTTAACGTAAAATCATTTTTCAATTTCTGTGCGCGATTTCTTTTTGTTTACATGGCAACCAAATATTTGTTGATTTTCGTTGAAATATTACAAATGAACGGTTTTTAAGATATTTTTGTGTGGAGCGGAGTTCTCCAAAGCAAACTGTTTTTAAAACTACGTAAGTAACTTAAATAATTAGTCGTAGATTTTCCACAAATTCTGATTGGGTAAATCGTTTCATTGTTTCCAAATTATTGTTGATATAAACAATTTTCTCGTAACAGAACTCATTGATGAGAGAATCGAGCTAAGAGTCGGAGGATAATATTCGCTCTGTGATTTTTAAATGCTCTCTATTTACTTTTTTGTCTTTCGTTAAATTAATTCATTTCGTTTGTTAGTTCTTTTCTGTTGTATCCCCTCTCTAATTATTTAATAACTAGCAGAATTTCCCGTTGAATTTCAACGGATTTAGTGAAGCTACTACAGCACAACATACAAACTCTTTAAAATATATATTAGATACTTTTTAACTTACAATTAGCTTCTCTTAATAATTAATCATATTTGCTTGTAACAATCCGTGTCCGAACGTATTGCATTAAAATATTATGATAATTGTATTTCCTATCATATCACTTTCGCCAAATCCAGCTTCATTTCTTGTGTAATCATGCCTATGAAATGTTTACATTTATGTTTGTAAGTAAGAAACCAACGTACAGACAGTTGTCCATGATTGAACACTGACTGGTAAATATACACCAGATACGTGAGCCTATTTACGTTAATAAGCATTATAATGTAGAATATAATGAATTTAGTCACAAAAAATGTAAGATTCCAGTATTCAATAGACGAAAAAAATTTCAATTACTTTCATCAATAAACGCTTCCTGAATAATAGACAGTGTCTATTTACGTTGCTATCCATAAACATCGATCGTTTAGTTGCTTAAACAAAAGTGCGAAGCGAATAACGCTAAACTTTCGTCTATTTATAAGCTTCATTGAGGCTAATTGAATCGGAGGTAACAATGACGGCCGCTTTGGCAACGCCCGGAAAGAGTACGAAAAATCCACAAAATTTCGAAAGTGTAATTTCTGAAAACTTCTACCTTGTAACATGTAAACTTCGCAGGAATAAGATAGTATAGAGTTTTGTTCGTCGAATAAAGCAAAAACGAAAAACATCGGTCCATATTTAAGTATTTTTATGCTTGAAGGAAGAATACATTGCAAGTCAAGAAATGGATTCATACGTGTTATCTTATGGAAAAAGGTTAATCCCCTATATTGGCAGCACTGATTAATCCCGGTTGGCCAAACATTGACCATTCACTAAGTTAGGATGTAAGGAAGAATCGTACCAAATTTGGTTATTCTAGCTTTTATCGTTTAGGAGCAGTTCCATGAACAAACACACAAACCAACACACCCTTCAAAATATATTATAGTAGATTATGTTATAGTTGCCGAGATACTTAATTAACAATCAAATAATGCTTATAACGTTCTAAATTATATTATTTCATTTTTTGCCATGTTTTGGTGGAGAGAACAAGGCAATATTTCGTAAAATACAATCAAAAGGACATATATTTTTTCAACTGTGTCGCCACAAGAATTCCGCATCTCACAAAATCGATCTCTATATATGATTCCTTTTTCTTGTAAGAATCGCATAGCACTTTCCTCAGTAGGTAAATTCTCTATTAAATGAATTAAATTCGTTTTCATTGTGATTTACGGTGTATTAAGTATCTCGTTAGCAACATAATTAGTAAATATTTGAAGGGGTATATAACCGAAAAGAACTCGTTTGTTCCTTTATTTATTTATTTATTTTCCGTTGGTCATTGTGTTCTTGTTGGTTTTGCTTATAGTTTTCTTTTTGTCTTGTTCAGACGTTTTTGATTTTTATACTGACTTGTGTATGTGTATGTGTGTGTGTACACACAGGGTGATTCACGACTTTATGTCATAACTTCAGGAGATGATTTCTGAGGTAATTCTGAGTGATAAATATTATATAAACATGGGTCCGATTTTCACCGGTTACAGAACTATGGGTAAGGTAGAGTTAAGATGATTTAAATATGATAATCATGTTTATTGTAACAAGAAATGACACTTCATAATTTTATAACTTCAAAATGTCTGCCTTCAGCTTGGATAAACATTCTTGCCCGTTTCACTACAGAACGTAACGCGTGACAAAGAGTGTGTCCGTCATTGATTCGTGCAGCGACAATGCGACGAATTAAGTTCTCACGTGTGTCCACTTTGCGTTCATAAACGAGATCCTTCATGTACCCCCATCCGCGGAAGTCAAGGGGGTTGAGGTCCCTCTTTCTTGTAATTGTCGATGGATAGTACAAAATACACGCCGATCGGAGATTTTTCGTCTCGGGAATCGTCTCCGATATTCCTCAGCAGCAGTAGCAGCGTTTCCGTTACAAAAGCCATAGACAACGTGCCTATCTGCGTATTCTTCGTTACTAAATGTAAATGGCATGTTTTCAATTCCCTACTACCACACCACACCAATGCTACACAATTCACATACTGTCAACCTGCTAGCTGCTACGACACTGTCGCACGGACGTGCATTCGAACACACATTTTCCCTTGCTCATAGCTCTGTAACCGTCGAAAATCGGATCCGTGTTTATACAATATTTTTCACTCGGAATGACCTCAGAAATCATCTCCTGAAGTTACGACATAAAGTCGTGAATCACCCTGTATAAGTGAAAATTTTTTCTCTATACAAATCCACGCCTTTGAAGATGTGGTCACGAAACTTCGTATAGGTATACGAGTATAATCCTTCCCTGCGGGTAGCATAGGCTATATTGCCATAAAAATTTTTGGGGCTTCTTAATTCAATAATTATTTTCCCATAAGTTTATACGTAATTTTCGATTTTTCTGAGTACAAGTTTTTTCCTTAATTCATCAAATTACATATATATGGACCGATTTTCTTCGTTTTCGCTTTTTTCGGCTTTTAAAACTGTACACTATCTTGTTCTTGCAATTTTTACATTTTATAAGGTGGAAGTTTTAGATTTACTATATCCGTACACTTCCGCTAGTTTACTATAATAGTTTCGGCGATCATACAGATTTGTTTGTTTGTTGGTTTGTCTGAAAGATCAGTGAGTCGACTCTATGACTTATTGAGGAAGTGATAAAAATGTTCAAAGGTAAATACGCCATTATCCCAGAAAATTAGTGACTTGCCTGACGAAGGAACTCTTGCCCTGTGGTAAGTCAAAGCTTTTAACTAATCGGCAATAATAAATCGTTGCTTTGAGGTTGTTTAATTCTAAAAATGGCGTCCCAGTAGGATCTTTATGAATGGAATTTTGCGTTTAAGTAAGAAAATGAAAACTCGATCAAACAAAATTACCTAAGCCTACATAATGAAGGCAATATGGAATAATTACGGTAGTAAATAAGGCACTTAGTTTTGTTGTTATTTTAAGATCACGAGCGTAAAGGCTTTGGCGTAAGAAAATAAAAGTTAACAAAAGCTTAACTTGGTATATAGTTGTCATTCGAAGAGCTGGATTTCGCAATAGATGCCTCATCAAGTTATTGCTGCAATTAGTGGTAGGAAGTATTATTGCCCATGCGTCAGATGAGCTATTTCGAATGCACAGTTAATAATAAAAAATCGAAGGTTATTATTATTATTTATATGGAACTTTAAAAGTATTTGTACTTCATTCTTGCTACGACAGGTAAATAAAAGTTCCAGCTTTTCTGTACTTGACTAGAGAATCACTGACCTTTTCTTATGGCTGAAAAAATTCTGGAATACGCATTCAACTATTAAAAATTGAAAAAACAAGTACTTATGTAATGTATCTACATTTTTTCATAACTTTGTTATTCACGATAGCTAAGATAAGTACTTAATGTTTCAATTTTTGATCCATATTTATCGTTCTTGAATTTACATCTGTACTTGAAAATAGGATGCTACGTCAAATTTCCTATTTTAATCATTTTTTTTTGCTTGTGTATATCCAAGTACACTTGCAATGCGTATCTTAGATATGAAAAAAATTCGCTGCTAATGACGCTAATAGATAAAACGTAAGGACCAAAACTGAATTGTTAAGGTTATGATTTAGTTAAGAAAGCTGAAGGGAAATATAAAATAGTTGACCGTCAACATTCGCGATGGTTGCGTCCTTGTATATCACCGCTACAGTTAAATACGGGAAATTTACAACTTTATTTTTGACCTATTGATAGCAATAACTTAGGCATGACGATTCGGATTAATTCCGCGAACATTCAAGTTTTATATGTCACGAATGACAAATCGGTGTAAAGAGATATTATTTTCGAATAATCAACATCGCGAATATTGAGGGTTTGATGTAATTTCATCGATTAATATTCATCAGATATAAGTTATTTTTGTTTATTGAATGACTGTGCTCCAGGGCGATATTATGGAACATAATTGGTGAATCTTTTGAGAATAATCAAACTCTAATTATTGCTAAAACAAATTTAAGAATAAAAATTGAAGAAAATATTAACTTATCTTAGGTATCTCTAATAGCCGTAACTAGGCTAAGAAAAACAAGATGGAATTTCGACTACAACGCAGCGGTTTATAACATGTTTATGATTACTGGAGAAACCTAAGATAAACATGTACTTATTTTTGCTTCAAATTTTTATTATTAAGCCCTTGTATTGTAATAACAGGATATGTTTGAAAATATGCTCAGTTACAGAAAAAAATTAATAATTGGCACCGTAATTTATTTTAAAATTTTCATGAAAAACATTTCATAATAGCTACAAACAGTTTCTATAAACGTCAAATGGAAATAACAATATGCAACAGTCAGAATGACTTTTGCTCAAATACTTGATTTTTCGGTAAATGCGCGCTACAGCTGAAGCGACAAATATATTTTTTGCTTCATCTGGACATCTCCTCAGCTGCATTCTGAAACCGAATGCCACCATCCGGATGCATCCGTTCGACGTGAGAATACGTAGGTCTTCGTGCTCCTCTGAGAGAGAGAGAGAGAGAGAGAAAGAGAGAGAGAGAGAGAGAAAGAGAGAGACAAGGAAGATTATCCGCCCATAAGCGCATGAGAAAGAGGTTGGTAGACAGGGAGGAAGAAAAGACGAGAGAAAGGCGATACTATCTTTTTAAAAGTGCAGTGCGCATCGTGGGTGTGCGAGGAAGAGAAGCTGGACGCAAGATGCAGCCTGCGAATCCGCATCCCCCGTCCCTTCCCATCCCATCGCTCCCTTCCCTCTGCCTTCCAGCCCCCTTCCACCCACCGTCGCTAATGAGAAAGAGAATCTTCCTTAGTCTCACGCACAGGAAGTCTGGCGGAGATGGGAAGAGACGAGATGAGAGGAAGGGGTAGGAGGAGTTAAGGAGGTCGGGGAAAAGGATACGAAGGGTGAGCCCTATAGGGGAACAAGAGGTGAAACGGCGGGAGGGGGGGGGGGGTTGAAGAGTTGGAGTAAAGCTCTCAGGGATGATATGAGAAGCTAAACCCTTAAAAAGTCTTCATTTGTCGCCAAAGGGGGAGAACAGAGAGAGAGAGAGTTTAAGGAAAGTGACGTGAAAGAGGGAAGAGAGGAAGAAGAGGTGAAGTCGAAATCTTAATTCGGTCTCAACGAGAGAGTTTATTGAGAGTTGACGTTGTTTTTAGTTCGGAGAAAAGGAGGAGGGAGGCTCGTGATTGAGATGAGAAAATATTGCCCCTGTTTTCCTTTATTTTTGAAAATTGAAAATTCTTTCGAGGGAGTTTATTTTAATGTTAAGGGTCTTTATTTGTACCACGAAGATTTTAGAGCTCTTTCTTAAAAATATATATTGATGTCGGAAACATTCTAATTTTGTGCGAATTCATTGTTCATCATTATTATTGTTTCACATTATTTAGTTGTTAGATACATTTTGGGGCAACCGTTACCGTCATTAAAATGAAAACTTATTTTTCCCGAATTCAAAATAATAATGCTTTCGTTATAATTATGACTTTAATTTTTTTAAATTAATTGTTCGATTTGACGAATCAAGTAAAATGGAAAAGGAACAAATTGAGAAAGTTTCATTAAATAATATACGTGCCCCATATGTTATAATCCTGCGGTCACACACAAAATGTTATGACATGATTGTTTTTAAAAAGTAAAAATAACCTAAGAAAACCGAACTGCGAGTTAGTTATTCACACTTCAGTGTAACTTATTGCCAATTTCTATTAGAACTTGGGCTTTGATAGATTTGGTAATGCATGGAATGATTAAACAAAATTAGCGTTAAGCTTTCCATGTTTTCTGTAAATAATATAAACTCTAAAAAAGAGCAATGTTAATTCAGCCAAGGGGTCAGTAAATTGTAGTTCTCTAAAGGACTTAGTTGCAGCTCGTAAAACCTGCCTTATTTCCCAAATCGAGCAAGTAAAACGTCAGATTTGCTTATGAATGAAATTAACGAAAATTTACATCACTCATGAGAATTCCCTGAAACATGAATTGATTATTTTAGAAGAGCCGTCTTCTTTACCAGCACTGCGACCCTTTTCGTGTTAAGTATTATATTGAATTGGAAAAAAGTGGTTCATATCGTTAATTCGGTTACCTACCCCTGCCTTTGCCGCATAGAATATATGGGGTTAACAGTGAAACAGCTGCCACCTTCAAAAAATCCCTTTCACAAAGAAAAATATTAATTATGAGCCTATGGTTAATTAATGAAGATGATTGGAGAAACCTCTTAATAGCCATTAAAAGTAAATTCTCTTAAACCAGCGTGTATGTATTTTCCTTTTTTTTTTTAAATATGTTTATGGTTATTAGGTTTCTCCATTTATCTTACCATTCACGTGTTTATTATTTAATCACTTTTATTCTTTGAGCACTGAAAAAAGTGAGCGCAATAGTCATATCTTTCCCTTCGCTTGTCCACATCCGTCATCTAAATAACCACTCGTCATTTTTATGAGATTAAGTATGAGAAATAGAAACTATATATAAATTTTCGATCATATTTAATTTTGACACTTATTGACCAGTTGTACCGCTCGTTTAACGTAAAGGCTTAAATGAACTTTTAATTATATCTCGTTAATTGTACGCGCATCTTATTAAAAAATGGCTTATAACCAGTCATTTTAAGCGTTTCGCCCTTCTTTGCGAGTTTTCACCGCAAGTTGTCGCAGTTATCAGAAAAATTGTTGATTTCATCCTTGTAATCATAAATCCCATGATTTTTATGCATTGTTTTTCACGTCGCGAGGAACGCATTTGGAGATTATGCGTCGAACAATACCTTTCCTAACCTATTAATTCATTTACCTCTTTTAATTCACTCGTTTCTCTTTCTTTTTTTTTTTAATCGCTCATTTTTACTCCCCTCGTCTATTCTGTATCCTGTTCGTGTCACCCTCGAACTCGCTCTCGCCGTCCTCTCGTAACGGTTAGCGTCGTAATATACCCTTTTCCTTCAACACGTCGTACATTACGGGAGCCACGTCCCATTTTGCCGCCAACCTTCATCCCCCTCCCCGTTCAACCCCTCGGCAACCATTCATCCTTTCCCATATTTCAATTCCCACTTCCTGCTAAGCGGACAGAGAGAGAGAGAGAGAGAGTGAGGAAGAGGGGTGAGGAAGAGGCGGGAAGTAGGCCAATGAGGTCGGTCGGAAAAGGTTTTTGCGTCCTTCAATTCATCTATAGTTGGGATGTCACTTTTTTTCCCCCCAGCTTCGACCCACGGTGCGTTTTTTTAAAAGAGGTCAAATTCGTTAACGAGCGAGGGAATTTGAGAAGGGTTCATTTGATTACCAATCGGTCGTTTCGCCTTTGTAATCTAATGGTTTTTACTTTTTCGCTCAAAAATAAGTATGTACTATAAAGTGTGTCAGTTGTTTACTCTCTGTTTATTTCTTGTTTGCATAAATCAACTATTATGCTTTTTAGCTGACACGGTGGCAATGCAGAACTTAGAGAACATATTCCTAGTTATATAAAATTTTACTTGCATACTCAAAATGATCAGGATATTTACCGTACATGCCCGAATATAAGGCGACCCCCCATTTTCCTATCGAGAAAACTAGAAAAAAATTATTTGACAAGAACTTGAATAATCAAAGTTTGAGAACCCGAATATCCCTTATCTGAGGGACAATTTTGGAAAACAAACCTCGCCTTATATTCGGGCATATACGGTATTTATTTAGATTACGTTGCAAGAAGGCCATAAGCCTAGTGGCAAGGAAATATTAGAAAATAGGCATGTAAAAAATTTCGAGCACTGTCCAATGAACACAAAGTGAATAAAATGGTAATGAAAAATATTATATTTAATAATGAAAGCGGGATATGGTGTTTTACTTCTTCATGCGCGTATCTAATTTTGTCGTCTAAATGTTTCTTTAAATTCCTTCCGTTCATAATATATTTTTGTAACAATCCTACAACAATTTTGAGCCATCAAAACTTCCAAAGGTTCCATCGTTAAGTGCGCGAAGAACCTATACAACTCCCGCTGTATCTTAACGACGGAAAAGCTGGAATTTGGCTGCAACAAAAGTTTTTTTATTTCTGTCGGAAATATACAATATGTAAATCTTATGAAAACCTCTTTACCAGCGATAATAATTTCTTCTTAATTATATTAATTTTTTTAATCGTTAATTAATCTATCGTTCTTAAGGAACTGACTCGGATACTCGGCACACGAAAAGGGGAATGCGCGACGCGAAATTAAATTTAAAATTTTACCAGGGTATTGTGAGATTTTTAGCTCCGGGATTAACGTGGTTGAGGGGAAGGTCATCCGTGGTAGTTAAATAATTCACGTATATATCTCCCTCTGTGTCTCCCCGTCCCTCTTTTCCAGCCGCCCTCCTCCCCATTTAGCACGGAGCGGATTATGAATGAACTATATGGGCCTGCTTGTACGGGTGACAGATATCGTTGTAAGGGTTGAGAAAAGGGAAATAGAGAGGATGAGCGTGGATGCTCCAGAAGGGGGATGCTGTGGGGAAGATGGAAGGAAGTGGAGGAGGAGATGGAGGGGAATGGAGGAGGAGGAGGAGGTGGGGGAAGAAAACGTTTCTAGGGAGTCTTGTCTTAGAGAGGGCTAACCTCTTCTTCTTCTTCTTCTCCCTCTCTGCGCTCGAGAGAGAGAGAGAGCATATGTCGCCTAGCAGCTGTCTCGAAGAGATGTCTCCAGGGAGCAGATGTCGCCTGGCCCCATTACTTCCCTCCTTATTCCATTCCACCTCGCTCCTTCTCCGTCTTCATCGTGTCCCGTCTTCCTCTCTATCTCTCTCCACTCCTGTCTTATCCTTCTCCTCGTTCTCTTTCTTGTCAACTCCTTTAACATCCCCTTATACCGGGCATGTCAAACTGGCGGGACACGTGCGGCCCTTTCTCTGTCCTACTGCGGCTCGAGCGCTCATTTCTCTCTCAACAAATTGTTCGAGATTTCAAATAAATTATTTTTGTGAAAAGGAAAAAAGATTTTTTCTTAGTTAGTTATTGAGATACAACAGAACGCAAGTTTCTAAATCATTGTTTTTAATAGCAAAACAAGTAACCAGTATTCTAGGTAAAGTCTATTTTGCCATTTCTGTCCCTCATTAAACATCTGTAATCCTAATGCGGCCATTCTATAACATCTATCACTTCAATGCGGCCCTGATGCTTCTTCGAGTTTGACATGTCTGCCTTATACTCTTAAGATATATTCGGCTGTCTTTCTGGTAATATGATAGGTGTCTTTCGGTTTTTATGCGGTCCGCGAAGCTGTGGTGAGAAAGTGATCTGTAAGATTTATCACTAAAATTCATATTTTTAATTCGAGTTAAGTACTAATTCATTTTTACTTGATTTGCTTCTGTGTGATGCCTCAGAACCTCTAGATAACTTCCTATTTATACTCTAGTCCAGCCCGCAGAAGCAATTGCAACTTCTAATGCGGCTCATATAAGTATGCGTGACCAATGATGCGGCTCGCCGTGAAGAAAATTTTTTCTACCCGTGCTCTAAGCAAGGTTAAGATTGACGAATAAGTCTCTCCTCTTCCCTATGCATATTAACTTTTGATTTTCGTATTTTCGGGTCGATTGTCTTTCGTTTAAGCGTTAATATCATTAAATGTATTACTATCGAAAGAATAAATACAGTGGCGGATACGTGGGATCCTTTGCAAAAATTATAGGTGTCTCCACCATCCTCGAGCAGTAAAGTCAAGTTTTAAAATTTTGGGAGGTATTTAATTGTCATTGAATGCTGGAGGAAGTACTTATCTGTCAGTACTTGTGAAGATTGGGAATAAAATTATTCTTTTGATAACAGCGGTTTTAGCTAGCACTTCCTGTGATATTATTATTGATGCGTAGGTAGTGAGGTGTATACACAGATGAGGTGAAGTAGCTCCTAGCCCTCTTTTCAAGCCAAAAATTAAATTTAAATAAAGAAATAAGTTACACCTGCCGGGAAAGTGGGTGACCCGGGTTCGATTTCTCGTCAAGTTCAGATTTTTCTCCTTCTCCAAGTTTTTAGGCGCGTTTCGCTTCCAGCGTGAGCGCCTATTATCGTCACTGTCCGTCCGTCCGTCCGCATGTTCGTTCTCGGTTTCTACTCAACGGATTTTCATTAAATTTGATATTAAGGACTTTCAATCAAATGTAATAGGAAAATCGCAAAAAATGAATCACGTACGCCAATCAGGGGTACCACTTTACTCGTGACAAAAAATTAAATTTCCGTCATATCTCGCAAAATATTACTCATATCAAAATATTTTTCAAATAAAAGTTGTAGAACTGGTAAAGAGGAGTATTTCCTTTCCTATACATTTTTATCGTAGGAGTAGCCGTTATCGATAAAACCAAACAAGAAAATCTTATATCGAGTTGAACTTAGAAAATTTCTTGCATGGTTGTCTTCATTGTTGCTAACATAAACAATCTTTCAAACAAACGTTTAATTTCCTTACGTGCGCATGTAATATTAATAAACTAGTGTAATGCCCGTTGAAATATCAACGGAAGAATTATAGATAGATAATTATTATTTTCATTTTAAATAATTAATAACACACTTTCACATATGAAATATTTTGTCATATACAACATATCTAGTGAATATTCTGTTGTTGACGGGCTATCTTTAATTAAACTTAAAATAGTTGTCTCTTTCTCCCTCCCTTTCACCCCCCTTTCACACCCTCTCTCCCTCTGCCACCCTCTATCTCCCTCCCCCTCCTCATTTATCCCCCTCCCCCTCTCTCTTCTCCCCTTATTTCCCTCTCCCCCCTCTACTTCCCTCTCTCCCCCTCCCTCTCGCTCCCCCTCTACCTCTCTATCCCCCCCTCTCTATCGTATTAAAAGCAAACAAAGCACGCTTACACCAATAAGGATTGATACAACAATAGGATTTTGAGGTCTAACAATATAATTGGTAATCAAGGCAACATTCCGTTAAAATGGCAATATTTCCTCAAAATATGTGAATTAAACATATAATATGAGCGATTTCGAATTGTGTGCGGAAAAAGATGAACAGAATAAGAAACTTTGTAATTTTTTCTTCAAAATGGTTCAGATCCGCAGATCGTAGGTTAATTCCTTGTAATTTTAATTTCCAAAACAATAAAAGCCTGCAGATCAAAGAATTTATTTTTACATGTTACCTTATGGAAAATGGAAATGTCTTCCTTGGAGTTGAACCCAGTACTTTTTTGGAGATTTATTTTCATCATTACCTTAAAATATGTTAATCAAGCATCCTTGCCAAATTTCAATCCTCTACCTATTCGGCCTGTCGTGAAAGCGTGACCAACCAACCAACAGACCTGGGCTATTATTATAGTAAATAGGAATAAAATGGATTATTTATGATGAAGAAAAGAACTTTAAAACGCTATTTCCCTTACGTACAGGTATATAATTTCTTCCTAATACTCCATTGCACGAAACGCGCCCATTTGTGATGCGTTGTACACTTTCCTAACTTGTTTTTTAATAAAGTGATTAAAAATTACACGATTTATCCGTTGGTTACGGGTTCGCTTGAGGTTTTTTCATTGTTATTCCGTCGATTTTTTTATATTTAATTTATGAGAGAACTTCCCTTGCATATACTTTTTTTTTTTAAGTTTACAGACTTGTGACTCATACTTTCCTCCCTCGAGAAAACCCTATGTGCACTATTTTATATGACATAGGTTTACTAATCCAGAAATAACACTTTTCGACGATTTTCTTTTATTAGCACATCATTCAAGCGATTTAAAGAATTATCACGACAAGCGATTGATCAAATGAAATACTTTCGATGGACACGTGTAAACTTGCCGCGCAATTTCGCCTGTCGCGCATCACGTCTCCACAAAAGAACGACGAAAACAAAATAACTGCTTATACTTTACATCCCCTCTTCTTTTCCCATTCCAAGCTCACAATTCGATAAAATTAATCCTATTTTCTTCCCATTTCAAAGGGTACAATGACACAAGTAGACTCCAAATGGCGACAATTACATTTCCAGGAATTTGTTACAGAACTATGCCACGCTTAAAAAAAACCCAACGGCTTCCATAAAGAGCCTTAGATTGATCTATACGGGAGATCTAAAGGTCTAAATGAGTTATGGAAGAGATATCTGCAATAGGAAAACTAATAAGAAGTTCATTGGCAATGACTGATAACTTGTTAATTCCCTCCTATCTTTCGGTGTACTTTTTGAGGAAGTGATGGTATTAAATATGCTCCACGTTAATATTTTACATTGCGAAAGGAAAGACCCTACCAAGGTTGTCTAATATTATTGAAATGGATTCGCAAAGAAAAGAATGCATCTCTCTTATCTTCACTTTCAAATACGTTTTCTCGGAATCATCTGAAGAGATGACACTTGAAATTAGAACTTGTTGTGACACATGCCGCGTTTGAAGAACTGCATGCTGCATTCGGATATAACTCTTTATCTTAACGGGGAAAAAATTGAGGATAATCATCACGTGTTTTTACGGTCCGCTGATATCGCCGTGACGTAGCTTTCTTAGTGATACGCACAAGTCATCATACTCCACCGAGGCAATCTCGTACCCACTTATCCACGCCCTTAGTCCTTTATTCGTTTCGTAATAAATTCCATCCAATATGCACAGATCTTGGTGAGAAGAACATAGAAAACACCACGAAAATAATGAACGGTGTTATAAACAAAACCAATTTACAGAAAGAGATACGAGGAAATAATAGATATCGGAAGAACGAGGAAAAAAATGTTTATTTAAACAAGAGAATGACGGAAAACGTGCCAATTGCAGGATCAAGGTTGGATTAAAACCGTCAGGAAGAGGGAAAAACGACTTTTATTAAATTATATCTCTGTAGTCATAAATATAGCAGATTAAACACGCTTGTTGGCCTAGTCATAGTTTTAAGAAATAATAAATTTTGAATAGCATTATGCTTCCCATCCTAAAGTTATATTTTTTCTCGCTTACACATAGAATTAGAGAAGGTATACTCTAACCCAGGGGTCGGCAACCTTTCGCAAGCGGCGTGCCAAATTCACGCCAATGTATGGTCTCGCATGCCAGTAATAAATTTTAATTTAATTAAATGATAAATTTTTATTGTTAACTTAAAATAGGATCTCATTGTAAACGGTATGCATTTGTACCTATCGATCTGAATATCCGTATTTTGTGTCCATTAGTCACAAAGGCGACGATAGAGAACACATGAACTATGTGAGAACAGTGTTACAGGATTAGAATACATAAGCGGACTTTAGAGGTGAATAATTACTCTTACTATTAAATACAGCCTAAATTTACAAAGATCTTTAATTGTATCACATACTTGTAATAAATATATAAAGTATTATTTTTTCTTTCGCGTGCCATTCAAAACAACCTCACGTGCCAAAAGTGGCACGCGTGCCATAGGTTGCCGACCCCTGCTGTAACCTATAGAAACGAGCAACGTTAAGAAGTCCAATAAGCCACGATTTTATATTTGTTTTTCCTTTTAAAGTGTAGTTACCTCTCCTCGAATAAGTCTAACGATCAATCACGCGAAAGATAATACCAATTACAATAAACTCTAAATTCATTAGATTATTTGTCTTTGGTATCTCTATAGTTTTGTTTTGACTATTTGAGATACCTAATGCACGGTACTTAGTTTTTCAATTTTTTATACTTAACGTTCTTCTTCTGGAATTTATAAACTAAATTATTAAACAGATATAAGCTCAAGATTTCGTTAGAACCAACTACCTAGTATGCGAAATAATTCCAGGGACAACTCTTTTGTATTTTATATTTTCATGTATATTAACGAATTGCATTTCTGCTGCATCATATTTTTATGCAAGCACTTCCTCTGAGCTTTCTTTAACGATAACTACTAAGTGAAGACAAGACTATTTTGTCGAAATAATTAGTCTTGATAATGGAAGCGAATCGACTTTTTTCGATATTTTTTTCTGAGGTAAGGATTTGACTTGGATAACAAAAGCATATCCATAAAAAACCAACCAATCTAGGCTGCTTGTAGGTTATAAAGAGTAATATTCTCAATCATCTTTTATCTAGTTTTTGTCTAAAATGTTTCCTAGTTCTCTTTCTCTCTCGCTTACACTGTTTTCAATGTCAAAGAATCCTCGTGGAGTCCATTGTAATTCTTTGCCACAGGCCTAAATGCTTAAAAACGGTATTTAACAATAGAAAAATGTAACAGAACTTGAATCTTTTCCAATTTAGGTGTTCTCAGATTTCGCAAAACCCAAACAAATAAAAATATTATTTAAAAATTACCTGCGATAGTAAAAAAGGAGACGGCCTGCGTACCCGTCGGCGAGATAAACGCGTGTTTGACACGCGTTTATCTCTTGAAAATCAGTCTCCGAACAATGCCTGCGGTGGGGTTAATGGCTTTTGGATATAATTCGACCAAGTTGCAAAAATGAGTAAACAAGTGGCCGTAAGAACAACGGAAAAGCTAATAAAAAATAAGGGCAGATATTTTTATTTCGCAAGTCATTTCGATTTCCAAAAAATGTTTTCGTTAAGTAATATATATGTAACTCGACCGACAGGAAAAACGAGTTTTCTTTTTTGTTTAACTGTTTGCGGTTAGATTCTTTTGACAAGGAATAAACATACTAGCTTAAGATAAAATATTTGGTAAACAACCAAAGAATTAGTAGGAAATTTCATGCTCTTTCCTACCTCATCACTGATACTTAAAGACATTGCCTGATGCGATGTTAACGTGTTAATTACTTCATCTGAAAAGATGCGTCGATGTAGAACTTGGTTAAATTTATTTCTTTCCTTTAGAGATTCTAATAATTTTTTCATTACATATAAATTATTTTCGCGTGGGAAATGTTTCCGTTTCTCTAAATGGTATCATGAATACTTTTGAATACGAATTCAGCACTTGTGAGAAAGGTATTCCAATGAGCCATAATAATTCAATACAGATAAATTGATGCGCATTTTTGTTGTTTTTCTCTTGTGTATTTTTCAAAGGCTGAACTGCCACATCTATTTCGTAGTGTTTCTAATTTTTATATTATGTAGGAGTATTTTTAATTTAATGTCCAAAATGTTTTCAGTGAATAATTCAGATGTAAAGAATAGGTGTCACAGCTTATTTACGATAAATATTCCCAGACATCTTTTAAATGCAAATTGAAATCTCATTTGTTATCTGAATATTGGCTTTTTCTAAAAAATATTCGTAAAATCTACAGTATAAGCCACTAGGTGATTGAAGCTCTTAAATCAGCGTTTTTTGAGGTAATAGTTTGAATAGGAGTAAAAGTTTTAAACAAGCATGAAAATAAAACTCTTCAGCGTAAATATACATAATTTCAAAGAAGGCTTCAATAAAGTGTTCAATAAAGGATAAGTTCTCAGCTCTCAACTTATGATGGCAAATTGTGGAAGGGATATTTACTTTCGGACAAATATCTGCATCTAAGCACGAATCCCGTGAATTGTAAGCCTTTGTGAATTTTTTTTAGCAGCATTTGTTAGCGTTAACTAATTTTTTATTCTATATAAGAATTATACATATTCTCGGGGGATTCCACATCGATTTAAAAATCATTTAAATCAAATGGAAATTAGACTTTTCTATTGTGGATTATTTCCTTAATAAAATTTCTAAATTTTTCTGATAGAATTTAATATAATAATAATGGGTTTATATGATACATGCCTTATGTAGGATCATGACGACCATTCCTTTGAAATGCTTTCTTTTGTAATTCAACGTTGGGGTTATTTAGACAATGATTATTGTAACACCTACGAGTTCTCGAACTTGGTGCTCACCTGAACAGCTGAGCTCCTGATAGTGCTCTCAAAATCGCGAGAATCTAGACTTTAAATATTAAACTTGCTTTATTTATAAAATTACTTAATAGTTTCAGTAATGGCGTACAATAGGCGTTGGTCTGTCTTTTTTTGCGAAATTATAATAGAACAGAATTTGACTTTTGACACATTAATTGTTGTGCCTGGTTTAGAGGGAAATGGACTAGACTTGAATAATGCTTCACACAATAATACTTCTCCTTTTACCAAACTCCATTTCAGTTAGGTACATAAATTCTTCTGCAAATTCCTCTTCCAAAGTAATTTTGTCTACAAAGATCATCAAGGATATTGTATGGGTTATAATTATGATCATTCTTTTATAAAAACGGAAAGAAAAGATAGAAGTACATGGTAATTTGAAAGAATGAAACTACGGCTTCAGCTGAGGAGAAATATATGTTATATCTAGAGTATGGAAGCAAAACTTCGCAATGTTATAGTTTGTTTCCAGATGTTTAGGTTGGTTAATTTAAATATGATAAAACTCGTCAAACTCAAAAAATCTAATTATACAGAGGATTTAACATTTTCATGGCATAAAAGAAGAAATTGTTGATTAATTAAAATTTTTAAAACTATTTTTTCCACGTGATTTGGCACAATCTGCTACACTTAACCTTTGGCAAGGTCGAACGAGATTGAAAATGTGGAATCTCGAGTGATGTGACTTCGTCATCAGATATCGCTCCGTCCAACAATCAAAGCGCAGGAAAAAGTATTTCGTCTGCATTGCGAAACCATAAGGGCGAGGCATCACTCTTCAGTGTCGTGCACATTACGATTCTCCTTTGTTTTAATGGCCTCCAATCTGGGCGATAACATCTTAAAATTACCTCCACGTTGATGAGGCGGTCACTTTTTGGATAGAGACAACGGCATTTCGCGAAGAATGTGCCAAAGGGCACATATCAAAGACGATGAAGTCTTGAAATTCCTTTAAAAAAAGTTCTTCGGATTTCCTTTTTATCGCATCTACGAGTAGGAACGCATTCCCGAGTGTTATGACGTTGATGAAATAAAAAGATAGATTGCTCGAATGCGCCGCCGTGGGAATGCCCTCACATAATTACGACACCTTTTTGCACAAGTTTAGAAGCTATGAGCTGTAAGCGCGCAGCTAAGTAATGGCAGATAAACGTAGTGACAGCGTCGAACGATTTCTGATGTTTGGTTAATGTGGCGGTGGTTCCACGCCCCTCGCCTATCTAAAAATACTCCCTGCGCGTGTGTTTATGTGTTTGTTCGTGAACGACTCGTAGGATGCTTGACTGGTTCGAAAACGGCATTACGAACCCGGGACTATTAACAGCCCTGCACCTTAAAGGACATGGCGTATTTTTGTCCGCTCAAATTCACGACGAACTAACTGGAAATAAAGAATAAACTCTGATATTTCATACCACTTAGCATTGCAAAATTATGGTTGACGTAACGATATACCGCATTGCCTTCGGTATATTAAATCTTGTGTTGGTAATATTTTTTTCAGGGCAATATGTATGGCGTCCAGTTTTATTTGTGTTGCTATTGCTTAAGCAAATTTAAACTAAAAGTTGATATAACTGTTTCAGAATTGTGAAAGAGTATAACCGCTTGCGTTTATAAGGTCACTATGGCCCGGTATTCCAATGCAAGTGTTTTGTCGACGCTTTTAATTTTAATGCAGATTTTTGTTGATAATTCGTTTGTAAAGGTGATTCATAAACTAGAGTTTTCCAGAAAAAAAAATCGTGCAAGTTATCATCATTAACGGAGTATATATATTTCATTGAAATTTAACTATTTTACAATGTAAATGTCACTATCAAAATTGTAGACTACTTTTCTATAACTCTTATTTGAAACATTTTTCATAGAGATATTTTGATTATCAGTCTGAATTTATGTTTAGTAAAATGAATGTCAGTATGTGAAAGCTTTGGTTCCATTAGTATGATACAATTTTATGATTGTTGATAGCGATGCGTAGGCAGCCAACGATAATTGTTAACCGCGTTCATTTTATCCCAATACAATCTAGCGTAATATATTTTGTAAATAAATTTTCTCGTAAATATTTACAATAATAATATTTTGTTATACGTACAAACAAATTTTAATTTTGTTTACTTGTTGTTTCACCAATGTGAAAAGCTGTTCAAAGTACATATTTTTAAGTTTTCAAAGTTTACGTTTTCAGCTCTAAAATATTATTGAGTAAATATAAAAAATTGATAAATATTTGCAATAAGTAAAAAATATATATATTTAACAAATTACCATATCTCATGTACATGAAGCCGTAGATATAAACGTTATTGATTTTTTTCGCTAAAACGCAAATTGTGTTTTCTCGCGTGGGCTAAGAAATCACTTCAGCTATTCTTCGAGTCAGGTTAACTAGCAATTAAAGCCCTATTATCGCCTCATTGTAATCGTTACCTATCTCAACGTATAAGATCAACAAGAATGGCATTGTTGGTTGAATAAATGGATTCGAGTGGAACGAAGGAACATTTAAGAGCTAAATTGAAATAAATGGATTTTATCAACAACGGATACTTAAGTAAATCAATCCTTAGATCCAAAGGTTCTACGATATATTCTTCTCATTGCATTTGCGCGTCTCAACAACGTCATTTGCTCATAGGTCGGTATTTCTTATCGTTCAAAGTTCAGTGACGTTGCGTCAGTTATTTGTGTTATTTAAGAGTACTCTACTTATATAGATAGATACATGACGTATGTGGACTATGATGTAGGCTTTTAACTGCCATGCACTAAAAGTAGTCATAGAGAACTATTTTTACTTTCTCCATACGTAGTATAGGAGAAAGCAATGTAGTATTCGTGAAAAAAGTCGAATCCGAGATTTCAACGGAAATACACGTTTTGATGTCCCCTGAGTACGTTTTGACTATTTTCGAGATGATGTCTGTGTGTGTGTGTGCGTGCGTGTGTGTTTACGTGAAAAGAATTTTGTGGGCTCTCGAACTCAAAAACTAATACATAATTAGATCAGCCCTAAACTTTATACTTTTTATTAGCAAATGAATATCTTAAAAGGTTTTGGTTAATGACATGGGAATGGGTGCAGGGCATTTTTCATTTTGAAATTCCTTTTTAAAATCGTGGAACTTTATCTTTATCCTAAGAACGCTTATAAGAATGACAAATTCATTTTCATAGCGTCGATTTTCAAATAAGCGTGAATTTGATGCATTTGATGATTTTTAAAGGGAAATTTTTACGTTTTTTGACATGAAAAACATTTTGCTGATTTAACGAAATTACGAGCAATGCATAGTGTATTGTTTATATATATATATATATATATATATATATATATATATATATATATATATATATATATATACATACACACACAACAGTTCTTACATAATTTTAATTTAATATTGTCACTTGTTTTAAGCTGCTGTAACGGAGATTTTAATTTTGTTTTTTTTCCTCCATCAACATCTTTTTATATGCCTGATATTCTTAAACAGTTATGATGCCCCCATTTATCTATATTGTTTTATTTCCGCTATTTATTTTCCATTCGTTATCAACATACATTTATTACCTAATACCATGACACTGAAAGCAATCTTGCAGATAGGAACAATAACAAAGCGTTTATCGAACTGAAATTTATTATAATTTTATTTTTATCAATAAATATAGTAACATTTCATTAGGCAAAAATTGAATGTTTCCCTTTGATCGCCATCAGACTTCTAGCGCCTTCTTTTATCTATTATCGGCCATAGCTAGACGAAGGAGAGATAACGCGCCTTCCGGTAGATTAACAACGCCATGTGAAATATATCCTGCGCTATACTTAAGTTTTTCTTGATACGTTACATTTAAAAAAATCTGATGTGGCCAACACATGACTTTCTCCATATTTGGAGTATAGATATTTAAATTATTAGGAATAGCATTATTAGGCAAAATTGTCATTTCGTATCGTAAAAGAATACAGTCGTCCTTATTGCCGTAAATTACTTATATTTTGAATATGTTTACAGAATTCACCGCTACATCGTGGTGGCGCTGTATGCTGGTATTAAGAAAAAGCAAAATATCTCCGAAATGGACGGTTCTACGAAAATTTGTTTCAAACAAAACATGGAAGAAATACTATTCTCTACAACTTTGGTCCTCATGAAGAATACCAATAACGATGTTTTTAAGATATTTGACGGAAACCGAAAAACCGGTTATTTATAAATAATTCCTAAACAATAACTGCTATGGAAAATTGTTTCAAATGAAAGTTGTAGGACATTACATTCTCTATAACCTTTGTACAGCATTGTATATACAATAATGATTTTTAACGGAGAAATATCGCAAAAACCGAATAGGGTTTCGAATAAACCTCGACTTCTGGTTAACCGTTATTGTCCAAAAACTAATCAGTTCTTTGTGCTCATGCTAAAGTGTTATATATGAAGTTTGGTAACGATATGGCAAGTACTTTTTGAGTTAGAGCGCCCACAATCACATACACATTCAAACACAGACATCATTCCGAAAATAGTCTAGGGACCTCAAAACGTGTATTTCCGTTGAAATCTCGAAGTCGGTTTTTTTCATGATCACAATACTTTCCCATTACTACGTATGGAGAAAATAATAATATCAATTTTGAATGATAACTCGTGTGATATTGTTACATCTTTTTGATCTGTAGATTTCTTGTTAATACCGATTCATTTATCACGGACCGCTTCTTTATAATTGCGTAAACGTGGGACTATACAACTAAACTACGTAATCCATTTACTTAATTTCCCCTCTTGTTCGTTTAAATGCTATTAACTAATGCTTAGCGCATATAAGATATAAAATATTTCAAAATAAAGCAGAAATCTCCGTTTCCGCTGCCGATATAACCCTTTGAAAAAATGCCGACAAAAATTTTTGTTGCGTGAAATGTGCGAAGCAAAAACTTCACGAAACGCTCCATAAATTGAAAAACAATGTTTCTCCAACATTATGGAATCTGCCATTGGTTAATCCCCACTGATGACGGCTGCATCGAGGCCATTGAAGTAACATGGTTTTTCAATTTTTATTAATTGATGAGTGAAAGAGAATTAGGAAGAGCGGATGTAAAATAAGCTTCGAGAGAGAGAAAGAGAGAGGAACATAAAGTTGGATTTTTAAAGGCGAAAAGGAACGTTAGGAGGTCTGAGTTTGGCCGAAAACAAATTAAGGCGATCGTCGTGTTTGCATTCTTCGGGATCTGGTCTAGGGAGAAACCTTCGAGGCATCTTCACGATCACCCCAAAAACTCCCAATAAAATTTCGAATGGTTCGCATCCTGGGAATTGCTAGAATCGTTCTCATAGGTCCCATGGTTCGTCACGCCGGATCAAAGCGCCCTCGTTTTTTTATTCCCCCCCCCCCCCCCTCTCTCTTACCTCCCCCACCCTCCCCTTTCCCTTTCAGACGACACCGGCGCCACCCACGCTGATTAAGTGAACTACTTATCCCGCCTTGGCTTCCACACCCTCCTTCTACCCTCGATTCACTCCTAATCGTTCCTTTTAAACCCGAGCCATTACAAAGTCTTCCGCATTCCTTGCGACCCATTTCCCTTTCTCTTCACACCCTCTCGACCGATAATCCGCCAATTTTCTCCGCCATTTGCAGAAATTCCGAACTCTGAAAATGAAAAAATCTTCGCTTATTTTATTCCAAATCTTTAGTGAGATTTCCCCTGGAAACGGTTAACGCCTTTTCTGAGATAAAAGTCATTTTTTATTATTTTTTAATAAAGAGTCGTAAGTGTTTTAGTGTATTCTTTGCGAGATATGAAGGCGTTAAACTTATGAAAATACTCGAGAATGTGTCGGCATGATACTTTCTGAAGTCAGATTTAATGTCAAGGAATTAATTCGTTCTGTTTGTCTTTTACCAATAAAAGCTGTGAACGTTTTATTTTACGGCGCATTTCCGCAGCGGCAATAATGGTCGGTTCAATGCCACGAGTATCTTCATTGCTAAAAAATTTCCTGTTTGCTAGTATAGTTTTTTTTCTTAGAAGAGAAGAGTCGGGGGATTTATATAAACATAAACTGCAGATTTATATTGCTTAAAAAATAATCATGAGTGACATCATTGAGGGGAAACCCCTTTAAGATGATAAAGTTTATTCAAGAGTATGTTCAGCGAGTGAGATGTAACTTGACAAGAATTTATTGCACGGAGTCTTGAGCAAAGCTATAAGGAAATGTTTAGAAAGAGCAAACGCGTGATGCTGTTGCTGGGCCATAAAGCAATAAAGCTTAGGAATGAGGAGAAACGAAGAGTTTTTTCGGGTGAACGGAAAAGAAGCCGACACAGAGAAGGCGGGGCACATTGGCATCACAACAGTAAAGAATAATGCGAATAAATCTAGGAAAGGCATGAAAAAGATCGCTTCCACAGGAATACCAAGCTGTGCGATATATATAGCCAAAAAGTAAAGTTGTGCGAAACGTTCGCTATAACAAAAAATTTATTTCAAATAAATCTACAGGCCTTTATCGTCGGATTTTAAACAGACCATTGAAAAATGTGGCCAAAACTATCCCGAACAATAGGATGACTCCCATTCGTCAGTGGCGGATACAAGAGGGGGGGGGGGGGGGGTAAAGGTCGTAATTACCCCCCCCCACCCCCTAAGAATCATAAGACGATTGACAAATTATGAGAATTGTCGAATTTCTTCTCTGGAAGTCCTTCCAAAATTTGCGAAATAATTGAAGCGGTTCATAATATTAATTAATAGTTTTCTACCACACTTATATAATAAAAGATACAAAGATGAATTTTCTGTAAACATATTATTACCCCCCCTAACAACTTCACCTGGATCCGCCGCTGCCATTCGTTGACTCAATTGTTCACCTCCCGACTCACATGCTACGAGAACGTTACAATCCTCTCAGAAAAAGGACGAATTATTCGATATCCCTTAAAATTATTCCCTTTATTTTGCAATTTTTATTGCAATTAATGTCTTGTCTTCATATTCTCTCATAAACAAGAGGCTATTTTCAAGTTTTGTACATCAGCCTAGGTAAAACAATGCTCTATGTTTAAAATTATTAATTTCCCATCCGCTTTATACATTTACGATAGGGATTCGTCATGTAAGATTGAATTTACCGCATTAATTTTTTCCCAAAATATCACAAAAGGAAGAAATTCAATGTCGAATATATCCGTGCCTCCCAATTTATATCTGGCTAACAAAATATGTCAATATACAATCATAAACTCTTTCAAATCTTGAAAGAAAGCATATCCGTAATCTTTTTGGTTTAAACGGTCAAGGGTAATTTAGAAACCACCTGATAATCACGAAAATATACCAGCAGAGCTGCAGCAACAAATCGTTTAAATTTGAAATTGCTAAATACATTTGAATTTCACATTGGTTTTACTCAAATGGAATAGTCGTAAAAACCAAAATACATCCCTCATTAAAGTATTCACCTCATTTATTGGATTCATCAAGAAAGAGTTCGACTTCTGTAATATCGATTATATTTACCTCTTTGAATTTCCTATGTTTTTTATTCACAACTGAAAATTTAGCAATACTCATATCAGTTGAATTCAAAGAAAATATCTTTATGGTTCATAGTCGAGTGTCATAAATCTTTAATAGATTCTTCGAAAATAGTTAGGAGGAAAACATTGGATGCAATTCTAAATGCCCTTGGCATTTCATATTTTATCCTTGAATCCCATTTCGTCGGCTGTTGCAAATTTCATTGGAAGATGAAGATCAATTTTCCTTTATCACTCAAACTGTCAGGCTTCTTAATCCCATTCGATGAAACCAATGCGTCTTTATCGATCTTCTGTGGGATTAAATGCAGAAGATTCATGTCTCTTCTTTTATGACCTATTTTTTCCTTAGTTGGAGATTTATCAGTTAAGCAAAAAAAAAACTACAGGTTAGTGTACGCGAAAAACATCCTGCACGTTACTAACAATATTTATTTCCTAGAATTTATAATTTTTTATTTCTGACGAGTACAAGCCGCTTTACGTACCTACGACTAAAATTGTGCAATATTCTATTCCATTGTCGCAGTCCCTATAATTATCAAAGATATCAAATAGAATCCCAAAAAGTGCGTAACTTTCAAACGTTAAAAAGTTTAAATTTTCGCAGGCGTTGCAACTTGACACACTTTTTCCTCATTTGAGTGGCAATTCCTATACAGAAAAAGTGCATCTACTCTATCGAAAGCATTAATATGCGAAGTATTCCTATTCTTTCTTCGGAGGTCATATATCTTCTCTCATTTTTCGTATAATTCGTTCCTAATTATTCAAATACTGCGCAAACGATTAGAAAATTGGAAATACCCGGTGATCTTCGTGGTTAAGATTTTTCTAAAATACACATTTAACCCTTTCAGTCCTGATTTGTTTTAATTAATTTTTTCAAGTGATGATTCTTTCCTTATTAAGTCGAATCTTACCTGAATATTTGATTTCATTAATCTTCGTAAATTGGTTTCTATTTTTCAGAATGTACATGATTATGTACATTCCGTACCCGAAGTTGTAATCAGAAGAAGTTGTAATTAAGCATAAACGTAGCATAGTGTAAGCATACACTAGCACCAAAAGTGCCAAAATGTTAACAAATACTTATTCGAAACATGGCTAGTAAAAAACGAGTGTACGTGTTCATGTATACAATCTGTCCGAAAGGGTTAAATTGAATACAAGCGGAGAGGTTCGAATCCATCTTGTTTTCCAAACGATTAAAAGTTCCCGAAAAGGCAGAGAGAAAAGCAAGCCGTCTAAGCAAACTGGCGGCCGCTTCTGTTTTCAAGCGCCACGCCTAAAAATTTATCGAAACTTCACATTCTGTCCCATAACAATTAGACGATTCGAATAGCTAGAGCAAAAATTTGTCCCCCCATAAAAGCGGCCTTTCGATGGTTTCTCATCAGTACCCATCTCGTTCACTCCGCCGAATTATACGTCACATAAACCATCGCTTTAACAGCGTCCCGAGGTTAATTTCACCGACTTAACCTTTCCTTTCCCTGCCCAACCTATCGGGATCTGCCCCAGCTACGCGAGACTCCTTAAAGCTAACGACTCCGCCGGATTCCTATCCGCGTTAGATCCCACCGAGGGGAAATATTTTCCACTCCACCGTTTCTCCCTTTAAGAATTCCAAAAATTCAAACAGAATTTCTTCCCGCTGACGAGCGTGTTAGTTCTTTCGCCGCCCTATTGCCTCCGACGCCGTCTCCGGAACCACCACGCTTGATTCTTTCTCATCATTCGCCGGCGCCGAGTTTTGTTTGCTTTTCGGCGTATTTTCGTGAATCGCTGCATAATACGCAGTGCGGCTGAATTGGCCGAATTTTGGTTCGATCCAGAATCAATAATGATAGGGGAATTTTTTCGTTTTAAAAAGCGATAAAAAAGTCGGGTATGGAGAAAGTGGGAAAAAATTATTAACTCGTTTAGATAAAAGTTGGGGTACTCACGAGTCGGAAAAGAATCTTTATTGGTTTCAATAAACTTTCCCCGATAAAAATATCAGTCAAACAGTGGAAATTTTAAGCTGCTCTTAACTGCTGCAAAAATATTGTATGATATCCGCGGGACAGAAATTGAGGTGTCTGCGTAAATATCGAAAGTTGTAACACGGTGGCCCTTACAGGGAAAATTGTGGAATGAGAATTTTTTTGCTAATAGGTGCAAAAGTCAGAACATTATAGCGTTATAGCGGATTTCGGGGATGACCCAGAGATCCGCGTATAGTATTTGACTCAATACGGTATGCAGATATTGCTGTCCGCTGTAATAGACCAAGAGGATGATTAGCTGAAGAAGCAAAAAATAATGCCATCAAGTTTTTAAATTTTTATCTATTATAGTTGCTTCAAAAAACAAAATAGAAAAACCATTCCGTATCCATTGCGGCGGAATTTTTTTCAAGTTCAGCGTAGAATGCGAGTAGGTAATGAAGATACGCGTTGTATCCGAATCCGCAGTCTAAGCAACGGCTTTGTATTCGGAGAACACTGTGCTGAATAAACGAGCACGATTAACTATACACCATAATATAATACATTTTGTCCTTTAAAATAATCTCCCCATTTGTGACCACCGCGCATTCTTTGAAAATTCCTTCGTCAATCAGGAGCAAATTCACTTCGCGTACATACAATGATATTCGAGGATTATGTGCACCGAACGCAAAATTTCGGTCCGTAAAATGTGTGATAACAAGGAAATTAATAGAAGTTTACGAAAATAATCTTTTGTTTCTATTCGTTTTCGTGGAATTGCTTAAGTTGTGCGAGACCTTGTACTAAGATCGCGAATCGATTGTTTTAAATCGAAAATTCTTGTTCGCAAGATCGAAACCCTTCCAATTAGATGACCGTGAATCGAGAGATTGTTTCGTTTTTTCCCCTCTGTCTTCACTTCCTTCATTTTTTATTTCCGCTCTTCGTTTTATTCATTCGCTCCGCAAAAATATTATTAGGTATTTAGCATTTAGTCTTCATTTTTTCCTTAAAAAATTTTAACTTTGACGAATCAGTCTATCCACGTTAGTACTATTCTCCTATCTTTTCATCCTTGTAAACATCTCCGTAAACTTTTCAATTATTATATTTCTATGCATACATTCACATCTGAACTTATACTCGCATATTATAACATATTAATGAATCAATTTTTGCTGCATCTCCCGAGTGTGTCTACTCTTTTATTTCTCGTTTTACTCCACTTCGCTATAATATATTCCCTTTTCATTCACTCACGTTCGTTCTATTTTACTTACACCTGCCTCTCACCCATTCTCTTCCCCACTGTGTTCCTCCCTCTCCACCTCTCCTTCCCTTTCTATCCTCTCTCTCCCTCCTCATTCTCTCTCCCTCTCTACTTCTCCCATTCTCCTCCCTCTTTCCCATTCTTATTCCTCTTTCCCTTCTCCCTCTCTCTCTCTCCTCTTTATCCCACTCCTCTTCCTCCCTGCCATTCCTCGATCCCTCTCCCATGATCCCTTGAGCATCTTATCTAATGACCCTACTTTGTCTCGCGCTTGCATTCCTCCATTTAAGAGCCCTTTCACTCTGAATTTCTCTCCTTTCCCTTCCTCCCTCCTACGTTTGTTTAGCGTCCGACGTTGTTTAAAAAAAAACCTTTAGGGATTAAAATTTTCTTCCAAAGACTCCCTCTCTCGCGGAAGAATCGGACGGTAAAAGAAAGAAATTAAAAGTAAACGTTTAATTAAAAGGATACCTGGAAAGAAATTCTCGTTCAACTCCCTTCTCAAATTGCTCTCGGTTCGTAAAATTTGTGCTGAACTTGGCCTATTTTGTTGGCGTTATAAAGCGTTAAAAAGTCTCATTTGTCTGTTATAGCTCGACTTAACGCCTGGGTAAATAGAAATGTTTGCTTTTCGTATCGTTAGCAATCCATGTGGCGTTTTATCTGATAATTTTGCTGGTACAGTCGGAAATATAGGTCAAGCGCGGTAATTGATTGGCCCATGGTACGAAAAACCGAGAAACCCACGCGCGTATCAATTAATTGCCTCTTCTTTCCTACGTCTCCATTTTGTATGTAAACTACTTCAGTTCGTAAAATCTATAATGAAGCATAAATCTTTAATTGACCCACTAAATTTCGTAGCTTTAAGCGCTCATAATGTCCTGAAGCACCAATTGAAAAAAAAATTCGTCATTGATGTCTTTCAAATGTTTTTATTCAGCTTTTTTTACTTGTTTCCATACGTTTTGATAATTTTGTTTTTATTTTTGTAGCTACCTAAATAGGGCTCCAATATTTTATTCGTGGTTTCTTTCTTTTCTGAAGTTAATGCAGGCTTCATGATGACACATTTCATTCGTATCGTAGCCTTTACATCCTACGGAATTCTGCAGATTTAAACACTCATCTGTGCTTATAGTTATTGACAAAAAGGAGTTAGAAAAGACTCGAAGAGGCATTCGCTGCATTTTTCACTTGCCACATTGAATGAATCAGACAGAAAACGATCGCTTGTCTAATCAGCAGTTGTTTTTTCAGTCGCTGACCTCCCAAGACGCAAACTTTTTCTCATTGGAAACCTTCGCCCCTTATTTTTGGACGCGCCGGGTTATAAAAGGAGCGCATTAGAGTATCTCATTCCTTTTTATGAGGTGAAAAGTGTAGAATAGAATTAGTATAGGTTATAGGCTTACCAAGACATTGATTGATCTTACCAATCGACAGAATTTATCACCGGTACGGAAACCAAAATGACAGGCTATAATCGGTTACTCATAACGTTCCGGGCGTTTCCACTAAATTAGGTGTTTCCAAATTAGGCATGGTTACTGGATATGTGATTTTTTTATTCTGGAAAATACGATCGACACAAGTGTTTTTATTGCCCTGAGGTCTCGCTCAGTTCCCGTCAATTGTTTTGAGCGTGACGCACCCCCTACCACAGTCTCGCACACCTTCCCCTCTCCCGACCACTTTACCCCGACGACAAAAAAAACAATCGACGACAAATCGACATTAGCTTTCCCGGAGAGAATGTCCCCCTTTGACGTCACCCAGCTTTTAACACGTCTCCATCTTTTATCCGATACCTTCACTAAAACACCTCGTTCTTCCACCAACGCCACCTGGTGCCCACGCGGCGAAAATCGAAATCGGGAAGGGCGGAAAAAAGAAAACGAAACGAGAGACGAAGGATAAGAAGGAAAAAATAAATAAAAAAAGAGCCACATAGACCAAGAGTCCTCATTAGTAGCCTAAAAATGGAGAAGGGATTGGGATAGTTTTTGGAATGGAGTGGGTGGGGGGAAAGGTCTCCGGATGCCATCGGTGGGTCGAAGACAGTAATCCACAAGATCCTTTCATTTCTCGCCCCGAGGATATATATATATATATATTTAAAATCCGCCTTATGCTTCCTCCAGCTCCATCCACCTGCCCTCCTCAAAGCGAATTTATTTCTTCGTCCGTCTAATTGGCTCCTTCCTTTGATCAGGGGCGGAAGAATTCCAACGTGCGACGGGGCGCAAGAGGGTCAACGCGTTACGGGAGCCTTGAGGTCACCCCACCGGGTCAGTTTGGGACCCTCTTCCTTCCTCTACCACTCAGACTCCCAGCGATCCCACACTCCCTGAGCAAAATAAAAAATGCTTCCTTCTGCGTCTCCACTTTATGGGTCCTGATGGATCTTACCGAGAGAGGAGCTTGTTTTTTCTTTTCTTTTTTTTTTTTTTAGGGATACGTGTTGTCTTGGGAGCCGCTCACGTCGGGTGATATATGAGGTCTTGGTTACCTCGGCGTCTTGACTTGATGGGGGGTATATTTTAGAGTGTTTATGCGTTGAAACTTGGTCCACGATTTCATCGTCAATCACGCCGTTTTTTTTTAAGTTCTCCTATAAAAAACGGGATAAGCGAAATGGAATCTTGGTTAGACCACGCTGAGTTATGTGTTTCCTCCGTATGTATGGCAGTGGGTTCGAAACCCGTCCAAGGCCTCGGTATTCGCTTATAATTCAACATAGAACTTGGACTTATTTTATTATATATCATCGTAATAAGGTACCTAACGAAATTGTACCAATGTTTGGCGTCTCAAAGCGATATTAAACACGACATTTTTGTTCGAAGATGGGGTTGAACGTAAAAATAGGAGAATTATATTAATTCAACCTTTTAAAGCAATTAATCATGATTAAATAAATATATATAATTACTATTAATTGAATTTATTATGCTTTTTTGGTGTTTGCACGAATAGAGCCCCAATAGTGAGTTCTAAATATATATTACTTGATTTGAATATTATGGTGTAATCGAGAGGGGATTAATCACTTTTATCTTAACAAAAAATATAGGTTATAGAGTGTAGAAACGTTTTAGTACTTTGGTTTGGCATTAGATCTCAGTAGGTGATTGAGCATTTGACATTGAATATATGATTCGCATCCTAAATCTTTTGCTACAAAATAATACTCTAATGTTGTCATACTTTAATTTCTGACGGACTTTATTGTAGGTATTGATAAATATGCTTCATTTTCTCCTATATGTGTTCCTGCTTGGAGATTAATTTTGGCAGAAACTAGAAATATTATCAAGACTATCGAGTTTTTAGAAAAGATCGTAGCATCCGGTTGGGAGGTAGAGTATTTATTGCAGTCAGCAAAGAATACGAAAGTTTTCCGTTACAGATTAGTGACGTCGAAGTTTAAAGTGGTTGGTGCAGTGTTAGAGGAAGCTACTCTAAAATAGTATATATATGCGCCTTTTACGGGCCACCCAATTCAAGTTTAGAAATTATTCATAATCTCGAGAGAAAAGTGGCAACGCTAATATCTAGAAATAAAGATAGGACCATTATAATTGGCTATGATTTCAATCTACCTTCAATTGACTGGAATCATAATTGCTTTGATCCCGGTGGTACAGAGCGTGAATCTTGCGAAGCCCTGATAGAAACTTTCGTTAAACACTCGTTGTGTCTGCTAGTGATATGCCCCACGAGGTCAAAAAATATATAAGATTTACTAGTAACGAACTACCCTGAACGTATGTACAAGCAATCTATAAAAGAAGGAATAACCGATCATCCTGGAATTTAAGCTAAAAGTTGAGAAACATGTTAAGGCATGAAGGCGCCTATATATTTGTTCGCCAAAGGCGATTTCACGAGCTTTAAGTATTTTTTACAGACGCAATTCCCTAATTTCTGCGAGGCAGAGGAATCCTGGTGCATGTTCAGGGATATGATGCGAGAGTGTACGGATAAAATAAATTCATTCCATACAAACTTAAACGTGAAGGTGCATAATCAAGGTGGTACAACCAGAAAGCCAGAAGCGCTCTTAGACGGCAAAGAAAACTTCACGCTCGCATAATAGTAATTCATCTAAAGTCACGAAGGAACAGAGGACAATGATACGACAACAAGTCAAGTCAAGAGCCAGGGTAACAATGAGAGAAGCTTAAACACATTAAGTAATAATCTACAAATAAAAGTATCGTTTTTCAATATAAGTTTGAATAAACTTAAATCTACAGCCACTGATATATAAACCACTTAATATATTTATATATTAATTTACTCGCTCTTTCGTGAGTCGGCTGCAACTCATGGTATTATAACATTTAGCCTTTAAGACCTTTTTAAAATAAGTCTATTATGGGCGATATGACAAATATGTACTTCATCTAGGTGACTATCTTCCTCCACTGTCTCGGTAATTTAACACTATGAAAACAACCCCTCGCTTGATGCATATTCTAATTCTTTTCTTCGGATATATGCGAAAAATATATGGCTATAATCGTATAACCATATTTTTAAAAATTGTTAACGCTGAATAACACACTGATCCTAGTTCCAGTACGCAAAATAATATATGTACTTTAATATCTGACGTGAGAATTTACCGAGACTATTGATGAGCATGTTCCTTTTTTCCAATTTATCCTCATGTTCTGAGCGCAGTTAGTTCCATTTGTATTAAGATTTCAACAAAAGTAGCTGGAAAAAGGATGACGTTTTAACAACCCTGCTATCGTCATCACCATCCACGCATACCGATTCGCGGCCCGACCATGTTACACCTGCGAATGCTCTCATTTCCGCTTCCGGCTTCTGAATAGTCTCATTGTGATCCATTATTGCTTCTTTGGATACATTCCAAAGTTTCTTTTGTCCAGGGGCTGAAAGACACACACTCATTCATATGCGTGTTTGTGTGGGCATGGAAAAGAATGCTGAAGATAAAATGGGCTATGAGACGACTAATTTGGATGAAAAAATGTTTTATAAGACATTCTGAAGAAAATAAAACAAAATAATAAGAGATCATATTATTTAAATCTAAAAAAAATTGTCATCACAATGTGCTGTGCAAAGACAAGGGTGATTAAAACCATGCTATACTAGTCATAATCACTGTCGCTGTTTTTAGAATTGCGTGATAATCACAGTAACCTCCATTTTTCTGATAATGTTTCCTGTAAATACTTATGTGTTGAGAGGTTAACGTGATTACCACGCAAACTTTCCGCATAGCAACAATTTCCAGCAGTCAAAAGTTCGCCTCTAAGCATTATTCAACTCGCAGCGTGATCCATACGCAGATAACTCGCCAATCCACCTATGGACCCATTCTTATCACTCATCAAAAAGTCCTCGAGAGATAGAGAGTGAGAGAGAGAGAGAACCAAAATCGGTTCCTTTAAGTGGAACGCGAAATTAACTAGAGTTCGTACATGAAAGGGATATTTTTTTATCCATGGGGATCATTATGAGTCAATTATGAATGTTGAGCAAGAGCCATCCAAAACTTCCTCATTCCCTACAATTCTCTCTCTCTCTCTCTCCTTCCCACTCCGATAATTATATTTTTTCCTTAAAACTCTTCGATCTAAGGTTTCTTTGAGTCCCGCCGCCAAAACCGCCGCTTTCATTTCCCGCCAAAAACTCCCACTCAGGAGAACTCTCACCCCCTTCCTCTTCCCCCACAAAACCCTCCTAATAATCGCTTCCACACTACTCTCGCGGATTAATACAACCCTCTCTTCCCCCCTTCCTCTTTAACTTCCTACACCTTCCATTTACTTCCACACCCTCGCGCTCTCTGTAACAAAGGATTAAGGCCCTCTCTCTCTCTTTCCCTCTCTCCTCTTCTTCTCTCTCTCTCTCTTTCCTCTTCCTCTCTCTTTCCTCTCCATCTCTACATTCTCTCCACTCGCCCTCTCATCACACAGGAATACACACGCACGCACTCAACGAGAGGAAAGTCCGACTTAATTAGCGAATCTCCTCTATCACTCTGTGTTTGCGCGAGATGGTGGTTAAAACCTTTCAATTAACCGTCTTATTCCAAAGGGATGCCGTTTAGAAAGGGAGATGCGGTCGGGTTGGTTTGGCGGCGGCGGTTTTAACTCGCGTGAGGGGAGTGTAATTCGATTTCATATCGCGGAGAGTGAAGAGTTTTGTGCTCCCAAAAAAAAAAATCGGTAAGGGTGTTCAAGCAAATCTGTTGGACGTTTTCTGGAGCACTTTTTGGTAGTTTTCGCATAGTCAAAATCGTCGATTGTAATAAAGGTAATCGATCCGGAGAACGATATAACAATCATTTCCTCGAATTTGCAATCTCGAAAACTTGCTCAATTCGAAATTCAACCTCGCTCATATTACATATTGGTTAAGTTTGATTTATGTAGGTATTACTACTGATCAAATAAAAGTGGGGTGTTTATTATTAAACCATGATTTAATGTTGGTGATCAGTAGAGTGGTTCCATAAAGAAATACAATTGTAAAAATATTTATTTTACATAATTATCTTAAATCGTGTTATTTCATTCCTAGATTGCAAACTTATAAAATAGCAGATAGGAAGATAAATAAATGCATCAGTCATTGTGAAAGTTTCTTATTCAAATTTAAACAGTCCGTTTGAAAAATTGTTTAGGTGCATACCAGAATAGTTCCAACTTGCAGAAATAAGGGAGCAGAGTTACCTCATCAAATCTTTATGTACCTATTCAACTGTGGTTATTAATCATCTATAAACTATCGGATATAACGTTTAATACTGCATCTTTCAATAATTTCTAGTCATTCATACGCATTATCTATAATCTTTTCTTTTATCGATACACATTGAAGCAAAATTAAATTTATAAATTATATACCAGCACATTTAATGCTGAATTTTAATGACAGCCATAATTCTTTTTTAATCCTTTAGTCATTTGTTAAAAGTAAACTGTAGAAATTAAAAATACTGCACGCTGTTTATGCATACACGTACGATCGGCGAGTTGAGCGGCGGCTTGTTAGTGATTTCCCGATGTTATATTTATACGTTTTCTTGACATTCCAGAAGTAATTATGGAGTTCACCTCATGACTGAGATCGAAAAATAACCTACTGTTTCATTTTTAAAATGTACTATCGGTGAACCACCGCAGATGACGGCTGCTTTGTAGCCGAAATACGCATGTTGTTTTCCCGATATTTTCATGGCTATCTGAGAAACGCCGTTTTTCATCATTTGCAATTGAATAAATGTGGCGAGAAATGGATATCGCAGAACCGGCGGACATCACAATGGGAATTCTTAAATTTTGTATTCTTTACTCTTTCGATTTTATGACTGTAATTAATAAATTAAAACGCATTCGTGAAGGAAAGGGAGCTCAGGAATAAATTTTTACTTTGCCGGATTTATATGCATTCACTCGAGAATATTTGCGAAACCCACTCCATTAAAATTTTAAATTTTGAATTCCATCTTTATAGTAACTGTAAACGAGTTGCTGATTTCCAACAAATAGATTTTCTTTATTTTTCGACGTATCCAAAAACATATTTGTTATGACAATTAACTTATAAAAGGGATATTTTTTAAATTTAAGGCCTACGTATTTTCAGCGTTGAGACACTCCTCCAAAAAACGACTGTTTATAACCACCAAAGAATTTGAGAAAATTCCACGAACGCTTAACTTACAGCACTGAGTCAATCCAGTCTCTTCTTTTGGTCTTTCAGACACTACGATTGTCTTCGTAACAGCTATGGGCGAGAGAAAGGAACAGAGATAGTGAGACAAAGGGTTAGAAAGCCTAGATCTAAAATTGAAGGCCTATCACGAATCGGCGTGCGGAGTTTGGGCCATATGTAAGTCATGCAGGTTAGGGGGAGAGATTTATCGTGAGAAAGAGCAGGAGAGAGAGAGGACGTAAGGGAGATAGAAAATTGAAAGCATTAGCGGAGAGATACAGAGGAGAGAAGGAGAGAGGAAGGAAGAGATGGAAGAAGAAGGAATGGTTCTTTTGAAGATGAGAAGAGGACAAGAGAGAGAGAGAAGGAAGGGGTTGGGAGGGAAAGATGGAGAGTAGGAGGAGGTTGTGCAGTTGCGGGAGGAGATGAACCGGAAGCAGACGGTGTAATGGTGTTCTGGGAGGATCGAGAGGGGTGAGTAGGACGTCTAAGAGAATAGAATAGGGAAGTTTAGTAGGAGAAGGAGGGAGGGAATGATGGGGTGGGTGGGGTAGGGGGGGAGACTGAAGGGGGGGAGGGGGGAAGATGGGTTGAGTCTCGGAATGCCTGAGCGCAAAACAAAAGGCGAGGCAGTGAGCCAACTACCAGGAATCCCTCCTTTACCCCTTTACTCTTTCCTCTCTCTCTCTCCCTCCTTTTTCTCCTCCTCCCCCCTTTCCTCCCTCTCTCTCCTTCCTCAACTTTTAACAGCCCCCACCTACCGGCAAAGCCCTCTTCGTTAGACACCGCCATCACCAAGACCTCCTCCTTCAATATCACAAGTTTAGCTCTCTCTCTCTCTCTCTCTCTCTCTCTCTCTCTCTCTCTCTCTCTCTCTTTCTCTTGATTCTCACTCCTCTTCCTCCTAAATTCACCCTCTTCATCCTTCCCACCAAAAATCCCACCCCTTTCTCCTATCTCTCTCTCTCTCACTCACACACACACAGTGTTATTAAACCGATATCCGTCTTTCTTCTCCACCCTCGCAGTCCTTTTAGTACGCTCCAACGTCCTCATAGTCTCTACATTTTAACCCTCCCCTCCTCCCTCTCACTCCCTCCCTCTTCCGCCGCCATCCCTCTCCTCCCACTCCATTTTTCCTCGATCCCAAGCCACGCACCCTCACGTCAACTCTCTCCCTTCTATATCTCGTCGCTTATAGCTTCACTTCTTCCATACCCTCCCACACTTTCCCCCTCTCTCTCTCCTTCCCTTCTCTCTCCTTCCTCTCTTCTTTCTCTCCTTTTTCTCTCCCCTTTCTCTCCTTACCCTCTTTCTCATTCCTCTTTCATTTCTCTATCTCTCTTTTCTCTGTCTTCTTTCTTTCTCTCTCTCCGTTCTCTCTCTCTCTCTCTACTTTCTTCCACCCAGTATATTCCTTCCTCTCTCTTCTCCCCTTCCATATTTTCTCCCCTCCTATTCCCACGCAAACTCTTTTGGCATCATCATCATGATCGTCATCATCATTTTGCCCGAGGGCTGTGTCACGTCTATATGGGTAACCTCCCCTCCTCCTCTTCCTATTCCTTTCTCTATTTCTCCCTCCTTCGCTTCTCCCGAGGTATTGTTGCATTGGGATGAGAGTCCATCAGTGGCGTCGCCATGCTTCTTTGGCGTGTGAATCTTTTTTTTTTTTTATGGCTCGATGTGCTTCCTCTCGAGCGTGTCTTTCCAAAAATATCTTTTCCAAGAGACGAATACGTTCGCCCTAATATTTCCGGCGATCAAATTAACAAATGAGACGGTTGAGAAGTTTTTTTTTCAACTTGTGATATTCATCGATAATGACGGATGGATAATAAATTATCAGCGCTCATGTGATATTTTTCATTCTTTGTACAAATCGTCGCGACTCGTCTATAAAAATATCATCGATTTATTTTTCTTTTATAGTAATTATTTATTGATTAATTTTATTTATAGACTTCTGTTAAGAGCAAAAAATCGCAGTTGTATCTCAAAATTTTACCTCAATATATATTAAGCTTAGCAAAAACAAAAATGGATAATGCTAAAATTAAGACTTTTGAGTCGAGCTTTTTACGGCTAACCCAATACACCAAAAAAAAACTATTAGAATAATCTTCGGCCTGATAAAAGTAGTATGGGGAAATAAAAAAATAAAATGGAACTAGAATTGGCATATATATATCTCCAAGATGCAATAAGTCGATTCGAATAAAATAAACTTTTGATTTTTATCCCCGCGTAACTTGAAGCGCAAAAAAGTTTCAGAGGAAGAGATCCGAAATGAAATACGCTCTCTAATGTTTTATGGAGATGTACGATTATGCTTTCGCGCCGGGTGAAGCGAAAGAAACCCAGAGTCGTACCTTTCTTTGCCATGCCCACGTTATTTTCAAATCAGAACGAGGGGAATATCTATTCTCCAGTCGCCGCAAAAAGAAGAAAAACTCGCTATATATCTTTTTGAACGCTATACTTCCCTCATTTTCTAGTAGCTTGCATAAATTACTCTTCCAGCTTCGTAATGTTTTTCAATGCCACCGATAGTGGTAAAATAACTTGGTGGACATTTTCTATTCGTTTAATACGAAGATATGCGTAAATTATTGTTTCAGCCTCATGATTTTCAATACCGCCGGTGAAATAACTTGGCAAATATTTTTTTCTGCATTTGTCCATTTCGTAAGCTTAATATTATGTTCGAATGGCTCTCTCTCTCTCTCCCTATCTTCCATTCTCGGATCTCTTTCCTCTGCTCCCCTTTATTTAGAAACCTCTTCCCTCTTTGTCTTTTGCCCATAAAGCCAGTATCCCCCACACGGTCGCATCTGCCTCAATATCGCCCTTCCCTTATGCTCCTCCCTCATCCTCCCCCCCCCCCCCCCCTAACACAAGGTTAATCTCGAGCCTCCCGGGGCGAAATAGTCTCTCCCTCCCTCCCTTTCCCTCTGTCCTTCTCCCTCATCTTCTATCTCGTCCTCCCTCGCTATAAAAACCATCCCCTAGTCTTATATTCATCCCTTCCTCTCCCATCGTCCGCCCAAAGGCACGCCCCCTTTCTATCTCCCAACCCCACAACGCCCCAGTCTCTTAACTCCCTTTAAAAGTCTACTCTTCTCTTTCCTTCCTTCCTCCCTCACTCACTCACTCCTCTTCCTCTCTCTCTCTCTCTCTCTCTCCACCCGCCATAATTCTCCATCTCCCTCTTTCCTCCCACTCTCTTAATTCTACTCCTCCTCTCCCCTAATCCTCCCTCTCTATCTCCTCTATCCCTTTCCCTCTCATCTCCCTCCTCTCTAACCCTTTCCCTCTCTCTTCTCACTCGTCCCTCTCTCTCTCCTCCTCCCTCTCTATTGCTCTCTTCCTCTTCTCTATCCCTCTCTCCTCTCTCTTCCCTTTCCCTCGTTTCCTCTCTCTCTCTGTTGCTCTCTCCCTCCTCTCAAACCTTCTCTCCTCCCTCTCTCCCCTGTCCTCTCTCCTTCTCTATTATCTCTCCCTCCTCCCTTTCTCCTCTCCCTCCCTCCTCCAGTTCCCTCTCTACGTCTCTCTCCATCCCTCTTTATCCATCTCTTTCTCTAGCGTCCTTCCAATTTTCATCATCAAAATAACGCCCCGCCCCCTTTTATCTCTCGCATTCCACCCTCTGCGCCCCCCTCCCTCTCTCCTCCCTTTCTCTTCCGCCCCAAACTTGCGCCGTTTTGCCCCAGGCCGTCCTACCGTCTCTTTTATATCCGCCTCCTCGTCTTATGTCCTTCCATACTGGCGCTCCTGTTTCTCCATCTATCTCTCTCTCTCTCTTCCCCTCCCTCTCTTTCCCTCTCCCATCTCTCCCGAGTCTCTATCGCTCTCTCTCTCCCTATCATGTTATCTTCTCCTATCTCGCTATTCCTCTTTGTCACGATCTCTTCTTTTTTGTGCTTCTGCTTTATCTCCATCCCCGTGTCTCTATTTCTCATTGTATCTTCGTACCCATTTCTTTATCCTTACTTCCCCCGACTTCTTGTCGCTATGTTTTTTTTCGACTTCCCCTCGCAGTCGCATTTACTTTTTTTCCTGCCACTCCTCGTTTGTTGTCCTAATATCCCTTTGCCCCGTTGTATCTCACGTTATTTAATTATTGCTCTCTTCAAAACGTATGCTTCCATCCTCCTTTTTATCTCCCTCACTTTCTTACTGTCTTCGTATCTTTCTCAATTTTTCTCTAGGTTGTATTTTCGTTTGCTCTCTCCGGCTCTCTCCATCTTCCTACCTTCCCCATCCCCCCTGTCTCTCGCATAATTTAATTATTGTAGGACATATGATATATGTAGCTCCTTTGGTCGTAAGATGGCCGATTAAGTATGTTAAGTACGAGCATTCGATCCGCAATGAAGCAGTTTTACGCTATCGTTGATTCTAAAAAGACGTGGGTTTTTTTCAAGTCCAATTTTTAATGAATAGGAACTAATTACTCGACCATTGAATGGCTACGTCGTTCGTGAATTTGATTTAAACCATAAAGTGCGATCCGTAATTATTATTATATTGCAATGCGTTTGAGACTCTATAGGACTAATTTAATATATCAACGTAACTGAATATCGAGAGTTTCTACCGAGGTGGTAGAACCCAGTTATTCCGCCTAGGTGAATTTCGAGAGGCATGTTTTTATCGCCCTTCACTTTACCCCGTTTTTACATATGATTGCCAAATTAAATATTGTTTTATTAAAACGACACTCATAGCCTCTGCACATCCCAAAAAAGGTTGCTATCTATTTCTCTATTTATCCGATCTTCTCTCTTTTTTACTTTCTCAATACGTAGTAATGGGAAAGTATTGCGTTCATGAAAAAAATCGACTTCGAGATTTCAACGGAAATCCACGTTTTAAGGTCACTATTTTCGGAATGATGTCTGTGTAGATGTATGTGATTTTGGACGCTCTAACTCAAAAAGTACTTGCCATATCGTTACCAAATTTCAAATATAACACTTTAGCATGAGCATAATGAACTGTTTAGTTTTTGGACAATAATGGTTAACCGAAAGTCGAGGTTTCTTCGAAACCCGATTCGGTTTTTGCGATATTTCTCCGTTAAAACATCATTATTGTATATACAATTAGATACAAGGGTTATAGAGAATGTAATTTCCTACAACTTTCATTTGAAACAATTTTCCATAGCAGTTATTGTTTAGGAATTATTTATAAAAAATAATCGGTTTTTTCGGTTTTCGTCAAATATCTCCTTAAAAACGTCGTAATTGGTCATCTTCGAAAGGACCGAAGTTGTAGAGAATAATATTTATTCTAAGTTTTGTTTGAAACAAATTTCCGTAGAACCGTCCATTTCGGAGATATTTTGCTTTTTCTAGTATACAGCGCCACCACGACGTAGTGGTGAATTCTGTAAACATATTCAAAATATACCTACCTAATTTACGGCAATAAGGACGACTGTATTCTTTTACGATACGAAATGACAATTTTGCCTCATAATGCTATTCATAATAATTTAAATATCTATACCCCATATATGGAGAAAGTCATGTGTTGGCCACTTCAGATTTTTACTTATACGCTACCCCTCAGCATCTCTTTTACTACTTTTTAAAATTTCTTCTCTATGCAATGAAAATAGTAAACCTTTGAATTGAGTCCTTTATCGTTGATTTTTATTTCACTAGCGGAGATTCCATTACCGCGGGGGCGATAGATTTAGAGGGCCCTGCAGGTCCACCTATATCTACATATTATATTGAACAACAAATTATGAAGAGGCCCAAAAGTGATTTTCGCAGGGAGGGGGGCGAATATTTGTAGTTCCGCCATTGTTTTCATTAGAGGTATGACTAGGATAACAGAGAACTTGATATTTTTTGTGAATATCTGTTTCAACTGACTTATCTGGCATAAATTGAAAGTTAGACAGTATTACAAAGAACACTCTTTAACGACACTATTAAGAAAGATGGCAAGCCCAAATGCCATGAATTGCAACAGATAGAATCAAATAATTCTTACTGCTATAGCGTATTTGCTTGTGATCAGATTTTACGACTTTTTCGAACTTAAAGGAAAAAATCGAAGATTCAAGCGTATTCTACCATGCAAACTCTTTTTCGTTTTGGAATAGCATGACAGTGTTTTCTATCTAACAACATCTGTTGGTGTAGTAATAAACAATTAAATAAGGAAAATGTATATTTTTCGATTACATTACTGACCAAATCATTCTACATACATTGTCTCTCAGAATAATGTAATTTAAATTTTTATCCACCAGGGAAGCTTTAATTTTGTGAAATTTCATATTTAAATAAAGAGGAAAAATAACTTAGCATTAAGTTGCTTGTCGTTATGACAAAACGTAAAGGGGAATCAAATCATTTCTCCAGTGGCAATAATTTTGTAATATGTTTAACAGATTTAAATGATCGACGACATATACGTTAACATCGTTTGCGAACACTGCGATAACAATAAAGCTGTAGTTTAAAAATTATTTTCGTTCATATGAGACTTGCTCCAGAAGGAAAGTATTAGTGCTGACTTCGGAAATCGAATCGCGTGTTGAATAATATTCTGGTTTTATGTGATAATAACCCTAGATTAACACAAGTCGAATGCGATTTGCATTTCTTTCGCAACATACGATTTTTTCAGCAATCAATACACTTCAGGATGTAATCTTTTCCTTAAACTATGACTCGTGATCCTTCCACCGAGATTTTATTTATAAAAATCACTCTCGAATGGTTTCACCACTCTCAAACGCGTAATCGTAGTATGGAACCACTTGTTGTCATAATCCGACCACGAACTCTCCAGAATTTGAGTCGAAGATTAATTTTTCAAACAATAACGACTTTCATTGTCACCCCATTTTCGAAGATGACTTTTAAAACATCCGGGTTCATTGAGCGGTGAGTGGTAACTCCTTGGAACCTATCCCTTTTTTCCCTCTCTCTCTCTCTCTCGCAAGGAATCCGTGGCTCGTGCACCAAATAAAGAGTTTACAAAAGTCGCACCAGTTGCTTCACTTAGGTGCCACCCTATATACCCCCTTCTTCTTCACAACCACGCCTCCTCCCCCCCCTCTCTCTCTCCTCCCACCTCTCTCACTCAATCCGTCTCCATTTTGCAGCACCTTCATCCCTCTCCTCCCCCTCCTCCCTTACGATCTCATACCTCCCCCACCTCCTTTTCCCTCTCCATCCCTTTGCTCTCCAACACTTTATTGTGTTTTAGCGTCTCCGGAATTTTTCCACCTCCGCCCACCACCCCTTTCACCCCCTTTCTCCCTCCATCTCTTCCTCCCGAAATTCCCCCAACTCCAAGACACCGAGGAATGGAGAGGCGGTGAGAGGGAGAGAATAACATCCAACCCCACTCCTCTCCTCGCCTCCCTCCCCCCCCCCTCACCCACCTCCTCCCTTCCTACGCCCTTCTCTTCCTACACCCTTTGGCATAAACGGGGGCGCAAAAGCTCGGGGATTCCTAGCAATATAAACTCACCTTTTCGGGACCACCCACCCCGCCCCTTATACCACCCCCCCTCCCATCTCTCCCATCCCAAGCGGGAAATTACTGGAGAAAATCCTCCTTCCTTCTTCCTCCGTCTCTATCTCCGCCCCTCTCTCTCTCTATCTCTCACTCCCCCGCCATCCATATTGCATCTCTCGTACCTGGCATACCAAAGGGCATCGCGGGAACTTTCAGAATGTTCTTTTCCTCATATCCTTCTTGTTTTTATTCCTCTCCTCCCCTAAGGGTGTACGGAAGACTCTTCTTCTCATCCCTCGGTGTCGTTTTTTTTCTTTTTTTGTCTCCTTTTCTATTTCTATATATCTCTCTTTCATTTCTCCACGGTCCTCGCGAAAAAGGAATTGCGATGGGGCATTAATGTGCTATAATTTCTCTTTGTTACATCTACCATGTGATATTTCGTCGTTTATTTACCGTCCTCTTGTTAAATAATCTCACCCTTTCGTGGCCAAATTATGAAATTTTTGTCATTACAGTTCAGCCATTTTTATTTTTTAAATTTAATAAATAATAGTGAATCTCCATGACTTATATTACTTTAATCTGTTGAACTGTGATATCTATGTGCCCCAATGTAACAGTAGTGACGACGAAATTTTTTTTATATTGATATTTGTAGAATTTACCAAAAGTAATAGGAAAAATAATGTCAGAATGAAAACTAACCTATATGATATAATATAAGGATATAATTAAGTAAGGCATGATAAATTTATGCAATCACTTCTTTAAAAATATAGATAGAAATTAGTCAGAGATAGGAGTTCACCATAATAATAGTTCAGCATTGAAAAAAGGTTGAACGGTATTTCATATGTTTTTTTCAATTATCTAAATATCCCAAATTGGTGACAGAGCGCAAAATGGGAATGACAAAGCTAAGATGAATAATTTAAAGGAAGTTTTCAAAGGTTGTGTTAAATTAACAATGAGACTTAATAATCTCAACTTCGTTCGACTTGCATAATTTATAAATATTAAATTTGTTTGTCTTTATGTCTGTTCAGACCTCTTGTCTCTCTCTGCTTCTTTGCTTTTCTTTTCCAATACTTCAAGATATTTAATTTGTCGACAAGAGAATTCTTTTTGCGGAGAAAAATTCTCTATCTCAAGTTTTGAATTTTTTCCTCACTTAAACTATTTTGGTTTCTCATAAGGAAAAACGTGGTGTAAGAGATATCAATGAAATTCCTGGAAATATTCTATATATTTGGTCTTTGACTGATACGACTATTTCCTCGACATTCAAACGGAAACATGAAAAATTATACGTTTACTTAAAAAAAAAGGTCTTTTCCCCATCTTCCCCTTCGTTTCTTTCTACCTATCACCCTCTTTTTTTTTCTTTTTCTTTTATTTTTCACTATTTTCCTCAAAGTATCATCCGTTTTATTTATTTTTATATCATTCACTTTTCCCTTCTCCGTCCAAATAGAGATACATATTTGTCTTTTTCGTCCTTTTCCCTCTTTTTTATCTCTTCTCCATCTTTCTTCTCCCTTTGCTTCCTTTTCGTAGATTACTCAGCTCATCTTTCTCTTTTCCTCCCATCCTCAATTTGAGGAAAAATTCTCGTCACATTCAAATGCTTCCGGAAATATAATATTTTCTTTTCGAAGGTTACGACGGGTTGGAATGTCTCTTGCTATTTCTTATTCAGTATCGGAATGAAGAATTCCTTTCTTTTGACTTTTTTTCGATCGGATGTTTTAATGTTTTTTGTAACGAACGAACCTCGCAAAATTGTGAGAAAAAACTTTGATAAAACGGTTGATACGAAGCCTATGATCACTCCATAAAAAAAGCAATTTATGAAATATCTGATTTAGATCTATAAATTTACGTTGATATTGCTTCAATTCAGTTCGTCGTCGCTGTTTTAGACATGGCGACTCTTTCCCACTTCTCAGAAAACACCGAACTCAACTTTCCTCAGCCTGTACTAAATGTTCGTTTTAAATCAGTTAACCTTCCTTCTTGCATTTCTATACTAAATCCTTCCGTCAACCTTTCAAGCTTTTCTGCCTCTCTAATTACCGGCTTCCCGATCCTCTGCTCTCTGACCTTTTAGCATCCTTCACGCCTTTAACTCTTTGGCTGCTATAAACTCGTCAATGATATTTTTCACCCGTCTCTTAATACGGAACTAGTCTACTCAAACATCAACCGAAATCGTTCTATGATTCCGTTATTATTACCATCTGTTATAATTTATTAACGATTGTTATATATGCGATTTGTTTCTTCTGCGTAAAATAGAACTGGGTAAGCATGTTTAACTGAGTCAGTGTCGACACTGATAAGGTGATGGGTTGATATTAAGTAGACGGATTCATCATGGAGAATAAAAATTGAATGACTTGATACTTTTTCCACGATTTAATTTCTGGTAATAATTTATACGACTATTTTATACTTATACAGTAGCATCATCATAGCTGATGATAAATTCCGCAAAATAACGCCTCGAACTACGGATTTTATTATCAGGATTCACTAGAGAATTGTCGAGCTCGTCTTACGGCTGAAACAATCAAGGATAAGCACTTTAAAAAATAAGTAATCGTGTTAGGTAGGCATAGCCATAACAAGGCTGTATTTTTCTGTAACCTTGTTACGGTTGTTGAGATACCTAAGAAAAGCACTTGTTTTTTTCAAGCGCTTATCCTTGCATATGATCACTCACTAACTTTCCACGATGCCTATTAAAATATGTCGGCTTGAGGCATCGCGCAATAACGTCTCGGAAAGAGATAACAAGGAACGGAGAAGAATTAAAATGGACTGTGCTGGAAATAATCTCCGTATGAATATAACCTTAGGAACAGGAGAAATGAACTCTTAAGATGGTGGAGAGAAGCTTAGAGGAAGAGATGAAGTCGAGAATTGTAGCAGGAGTGAGGAAAGAGGGAGAGAGGACGGGGGGGGGGGGGGAGAGGGAGAGGGAAGGAGGAAGAGAGGATAAGAAACACTCCCGCCTCACTCACGTCGGAGGGAAAAGAGGCCAAGGAATCTCGGGAGATCACCGTGGGGACAACAAATTAAACTCCGGTTCCTAGATGGCCGTACGATCGCGCTAATTAATTACAACATGGCGTCTCTGTTTGAACCAGCTCCCTTCTACCGTCCTCGCTCCTAACCATCACCTCCTCTCCTTCTTTTGCCTAAAGCCCACTCCCACCTCCTTCGTAACCCTTTTATCTCCGCTTTGCCCATCTGCCTATTCCCTCCTTTCTCTCACCACGGACGAGAAAACCGGTTCCGGCTTCTGAGGCCACAAAAGCCCGATCACTATTGGTTGACAAGATCTCATTATTCGTCGCGGGATGCTTGTAGAGAAGGGAATGGAGAGGGGGGGGGGGAGGGGAAGAGAGGGAGGTAAGGAGGGGGATGGAGAGAGGTAGAGAGGGACAAAGTTGAGCGGCTCGAGAGAGAAAGAGAGACAAAGGGGGAGGGGGGGAAGTAGGGGAATAGAAATGAGGGTGGGAGAAAGCGTGTTAAGCATCTGAAGAGAGGAGGGGGGTTTTTAATGGGAGGGGCCGATGGAATGGATGGGTACAGGTGGAGAAATGGGAGGAGATACCTCAAGGAACACGTAGCGAAGGAGGGAGAAGGATGGTGAGGATGGGAGTCCGATGAGGTTTTGAGTTAGGTGATGGAAGAGCGGGAGAAAGACTTGGAGAGGGATCGGGAGGAGTAGGAGTGGAGATGTTCGAGTAGAAGGGAGGGAATATCGGGAGGGAGAGAGGGGAAAAAAAGGCGTGCGGAGGCTTGTGAGAAGTGGATTCCCCGTGCTGTGGTAGCAAGAAGGAAAAATGTAAGCACTCGGATGGACATAGGAGGTGGTGTTGTATGGATCTTTTTATGATTTTGATGGCAGGAATATAAGTGGGATATTAACCGAGACCGGAATTCTTAACGGGTTTTTCGACGATACCAGTATCCCGTGCCTTGGATGTGACACCTAATATATTCGCGCGCTAATTAATAGTCCTGCCGTTTTATTTTTAATCCAACCGAATGGTTTTTTTTTCGTATTTTATGATGATTCATTTTTTGAGTTGTGTGCGTCCGCCGATGAGCAGTTCGTCAAAAATGCTTTGGAATTATGCGTAAAATTTTAATTTTCCTAGCGGATACGTATATGTTATAAAAGTTTGATTTTTAATATTATTTCTGCTGTTGAAAGCATTATCTTCTCAGTAGCATGCGTTACAGATTCAAATAATGGTGTTGAGGTATCTGTAAGTGGTTTTATTTTTCATGCGCGACCAGCAATGGTGGGTCCAAGAGAGAGAGTGGGAGATCGCTCGCATGCCCCATTACTGTACACTGGGTGCACTCTCAAACCATTTTTGCAAAATTCCTTGATTCTGCGCTGTAGGTTATGTTCATGTGACTAGGGAAAGAGATTCTTACTGGGTACTTATTTGAAAAATTAAGGACCTTCGGCACCAGCGGATTCAAATAAGGTGGGGGCAGATAGGGCGATCCTACCGCTTCTGGGTCTATCCCTGGTGACTAGGTTTTTCATACACCATTAATTACATGCTTCATTAATTTCTGTCAGAGGCGTAAAATATACTTTGCAAATAATATCTCATCGGATTTTTTTTCACCGAGTGTTTAATTTGTTTATTTTTCGACTAAATCGGCATAGATTTTTATAAAGAATATTGACATTGCTTCATAATGTTCACAGAAACGTATTTTGAAAATAATTTTTACAGTTATCTTGAAAAATATTTAGCCACAGTTATACTATGTAAAAGTTCCCTCAGATTGTGTGAGCATTAAAGGGTTAAAGCTCCTTTCTAAATGTTAACTTTTTATTTTTCATAGTTTTGGCATTTAAGTATTTTTCTGGTATCACAATTAAACTGTTGTTCATCTTTTGATGATAACACTGTCGTATCAGCAACAAACATCGTCATTATTAAGTTGCAGACGCTACGCAGACTGACGGCACAAAAAATGTGTCAATAATAGATGCCATTAAATTTTGATTGAAAATGAAAGAGTTAGCATAGCTTCAATAGGAAGAAGTTAATGCAATTTTTGATCAATTATGTATGATGCCTGAGAACTAAATATTTTTCCACGCTTTCTTTTATCTCATAAACGATTTAAAAGACATATCGTATATACAAAATATCATATACTTTCTCTTCCGCGTTGAGGGAAGAGTCTTAATGTTCCACATAATTGTGAACTACCAGTCGTAACGTCTTTTTGAAAGTTTGATTCTCTTAGAACTATCGCTTTTATCGAGTATAACTGCAAATTTTTGTATTATTTTCAATAATATGTATTCCCGTAGGAGAAAAATTGAATAATCCAAAAAAATTAATTGACGGAAACCAAAAAATCAAGGCTAATATATCACAATGACATTTCAGAAAATATCTATAAAATTGGACTAACGGACAATTGTATAAACATGTAGGTATAAAAAAAGGTGAGGTGTTACTATAATATATTCTTCAGGAAGCGTCCGATTGATCACGCAATGTAGGACGAGCTGCATCCAATGGAAAGGAGAAAAACCCGCTAGGTCTTGGAACGTAATTGCCAACTACGAAAACATATTCAAATCGGTCACTATTGTAGACATTCGTAATCCATATGTAACTCGCATAATCATCAAAAATAGTTTTATTATAATGATACTTTATATGGGAGGGTCGATACATCCCACCTGTACTAAAATAGAAATTTCTCTGGCCCTGAAATGCATTATGGTACGGGAATCTTCCTCACTGATGATCTGTATAAGAGAAATTCATCTCCTATTCTTTATTAAATTAACATAGGCTCTAACTTATTCTTCAAAAATAATAATTTAAAAATCTCTGAACTGCTGATAAAATCACCCAAGGTGATAAAATTATTCATTAAATGTATCCATTACTCGTACTGAAGCGATTAAAGCCTAAAACAGTGTATGAAACCTCCGTCTCCAAAATGAGTGCTTCTACCATGTACGAGTATCATAGACAACCATTTTAAAAAATTCGAGCTCGTCTTGTGGCTGAGAACGAATTCGCGAATAAAAGCTTAAGCGTTAAATAGTTTTTTTAAATTAATAGATTTCTTCAATAGCCATAGTAAGGCTGTAAAAAAAACTAGATGCGCATTTCGGCTACAATGCAACCGTCTTCAGTGGTATTTCACCGAAAGTATATTCTTTTTTTTAGAAACGAGCATCTGTTTTTATAACCTTTGTATGTTTATCGGAGATACCTGAGAAAGGTACTCGGTTTTTCAAATTTTTATTCTCAAGGATAATTGATATTCTTTACAAAAAAAATTCAATCAAATTTATGGTCTACTTCCAAGTAACCCACCATAGCACATAAAACCACAAATTACCTTCCGCCAATCATCAAACTTCCTTCCGATTAAACATGTATAGTGAAAATGAGAGTCCGCCGAAGAAATCTCGGAAACAAAATGTGAATATCTACGAACTGCTTATTCCTCTGCAGCGAAAACGAACCGAATCTCCGAAGCAAGAGAGAAATAGAGGAAAGGGGATAGAACGCGAGGGAAAATTGTGGAGGGGGGAAAGGAAGAGAGAGAGAGAGAGGGAAGGAGAGAGAGAGAGAGGAAGATGTGTCTCACGCGGAGTAATTGGATACGGGAGGAGGTAGAAGGAGGAGGATAACAAACAGCGGAGGACGATATTGCGACTGCGCGTAGCGAAAATGTATGATAGTGGAAAAGGAAGATAAAACAAGGGAGATGGGAGTCGGAAAAAAGAGAGGAGTGAGACGGAGAGAGAGAGGATGGTGGGGAGGTGAGAAGAAAGGCGGTGAGTAAAGGGGTGAGGTATTAAGAGGAGGGAAAGAGGGGGAGGGAGGGGGTATAGCAGCATGTAAGAGGGTAGAAGTTAAAGGTGTGTGCTTTGCTCGTTACTTGCTCAGGTCGGTGGAGAAACAGAAGGTGGGATGGATAGGGGGGGAGGGTGGGTGGGATAGGAGGGGGGAAGGAAAACGGGGCGGGGGGGGGGGAGACGAAGGGAGGGGGGGAAAGAAGGATTTTTCCCAGCCTCCCCTTGGAAAGAGTGTCGGCAAACCTTTGTAGTCGCCGAGTTCTCTCTCTCTCTCCTTCCAGCGGCCTCTTGAGAGAGAGAGAGAGAGGAGACACTGCTCCTCCCTCACTCCCTCTTCTCCCCCCTCCAGTTCCCCTCTCCCTCCTCACCCTTCAAACATCCTCCTTCCTCCCTTTCTCTCTCTCTCTCCCTCCCTATACTCACCCTTTCATCTTCACCACACGCTCTTCCTCTCTCTCTCTCTCTCCCTGTCTCCTCTCTCTCCTCCTCCTCCTCCTCTCGACTTGAAACTAAACCTCGACTTACCTGTTCCCACTCCTTTTTCCCCCTTTTCCCCATACAGCATAAAACGTATAAACTCAAGCGGAATCTCTTTTCGCGAGAGAGAGAGAGAGAGAAGGAGATGGGTGAGTTGAAGGGGGATTCTCTTGCGTAAACATAGCTGATCCGTGTGATGTGAGGACCGTGGGTTGGATCCTCGGTGCTTTCGGTTTTTATTCGTCGGCGCGGTAGAATCTCGTTGCATCATCTTTTGTTTTTTTCTTTTTTTGGCGGTCGTTGATTTTTTTAGTATAAGATTTCGGTGTTTTTTCGAGATGGTCGGACGGATAAGGACCATTATGTTCCGGAGTCTGAAATGCATGAATTTGAAAATTATGAATGCTCGGGTGTATACCGAAAATTTACAGTACCGAGACGCTAACAAATTAAATTATTTCTCATTGTCTCTAAATAATTAAAGCTATACGCGTGTAGTTATTCACGATTTTGGTGGGAAGATAAAAGTTCAAATAAATTTACGATACTAAATGAATTTCATTATTTTGAATAAACTATGAAGATAAGTTAATTAGATCTTATCCTTATCTTCTACTTAGACTGTGTACAGCATACAAATGCATATCTAGTGCTACGTTTCCAGAACTAAAATAAGATCAAGTGGCGATAATCCTATAATAGAAAAAAATGCGTGACGCAAAATGCACATTTTTTGTAACTACCTTATACAAGATATGGTAACCATTATGTTTTCTTGGTTATCATCAGAAAATCGCGTGCATTAATTGTATGAACCAATAAAATTGAAACACGCAGATTGCCAAGCAAGAAATGATTTTTGTTTTCTTATGCTGGAATATCCAACACTGCTGCAAAATCCTGAATTTTCATATGGAGATAATTTCCATTTGCAAGAGGGTGAGTCTACAGAATTTCAGGCTCAAGAGAATCCGCAAAAAAAACTCGCCAAAGTGAATTTGTGTTGTCTCCCGGCGTCTTCTTACGTCATTGGATAATTGCAAAAATATAATTTCGCTAACAGTGGACGTGTTGGTAAATAAATTTTGAAAAATGGAATTTATAGAAAATAAATAGTACTTATATCTGTTCGTGAGACAATCTGTATTATACTTTTACGCAAAACAGAAGAACTGTATATGAAATATGCGTTTTCACACGCTGAACCTTCGCTCATTGGTTACCAGAGTGATACTACAACTTACATAATATTGCCAGGGCTACTCCGCGTCGTGGAATGCGGTCATAAAATCGCCAAATAATGGAAAATTTTAAATTATCACCGTCTTGGATTCTACCATTGCTATATAACGCATTGCGAATTATTTATATCAGTGGTTTCCAAACTGTGGGACGCCGAATTATGATTTCGTATCCGTCAATAAGAACTTTCACTTTAAAAAAACCCTCAAATAAACATACTCGTATCTGGTTGAATGGCTTCCGTCAATCAACAATTAAATACCATATATTTATCTCCTTAATACTTATGTTATCTGTAAGGTATCGATTAAAAACTTTATTTGGACAGTATTTACCACAAAAAAACTACGCGAGAACACATAATTACGACTTATAGTTTTGGAGATAAAAATTCGAGAACCGTCCACCGTTTTGTGCGCATATACCATAAAGAAAGTCTTTGAAATATCTTTGTAATCAATTTATGGAGTTTGCTATTCTTTTCTGTGGAAACGATTGTTCACAACCATTTTCTCGTTTTTGGAGAATTCTAATTCATCAAGCTATTTGTTTAGTTAAGTAAAATATACATTTTCTTTGTGACCATTAACAATATATTCCCTTGAAATACACTAAATTCCCAGATATTTATTAATTCATTTAGGTACTAATTATTAAAAAAAGAAACAAAATTGTGGAACCTACGGTTATTCCACGATGAAATACATATTATATTTTCCTCCGTTTGTTAAAAATAACTGAAATTCCCTAATGAGCCAAGTAAAAAATCTATTTCCCAAAAAATTAACGCCTTTTATGTCGTATTCACAAACTTTTCTTCATATATATATGCTTAGAAATTCCGCTATATTTTTATGTATATTTTCTTATGTTCTATGTTTAGGTATCTATGTTACTTCTTTCCTTTTATTTGTTCGTATTCAAATCCTTAGTTTTTATCTCTTAATATTTTTTCTTCTGCATCTGTTTAGGGACTTTTCGCGGTATTTTTTCCCCTCCCTCCACTTCGTAGGTGTTTTTCGGCAGTGGGACTTTTTTCTGTGCTAAATGAAGTGATTACACAGTTACACAAAACTAGCATCATTCTATGGTAATTCTCTATGTTCAACTAACAAAATTTGTAATCAATATGTATGAGAAATTCTGTAATTTAACTTGTATATAATTCTCAATCCTGAGGAAAGGGTTAAATGTAAGACGGGACTTCACTGTCTCAATTTCGCTCTAAATAAATTCGTCTGTATGTCTGTCTATATTCGAGAAAATATAATCCTTTGCGCATAGTTTTCCACCTCTGTTTTCAAGACTCCCCATAGTTGTTGGTCGTTGAAAAAAAAACATATGTATTTACCTTTATGGTGAAATAACCTTCGCGTGTGGCATTAATTAACTAGCATAGCGCCAGTGAGTTAAATGCAATTATACTCTTGTATACGGTCGTCGTTTCATTAATTCATGATATAATTTTTGTGGTGCAAGCACAAATGAGAAATAGGTCGTTGCAATGGAGAAATAAACGATACCGTGTATAAAAACGTCACATGTGCTTCATTCCTACTAAATAACACATCCATCGGTACGGCATGAATTTCAATTATAGAAATTGCGACGGAATAATTAGGATACGAATATTTCGCTTCTAGTTTGCCGCAAATTTAATATCTCGCGTTGCATTTGGGCTCTTGTTTTTTTTTTTTTGTTAGGTGAAATTTTACGCAATTCCCGTCTTGCGGTAATTCTCAAGGAAACGATCTTCGACCTATTTTCGATAAAATTGGAGAAGAAATAAACCGCGCCCTAAGAAAACACTCATTCTATAATTAAATGCGACTATTTTAATCTCATGTTTCGTAATTATGAAAGGGCATATATTAAGCGTAGCAACTTAATTACCGCTTAAAAACGTGAATTTACTGTCGCCGTTGCTTGTATCTCTAGTTATTTGTAAAGCATTACTGCTTAAAAGGCGTTCCATGTATTAAGTTCTAATCTAACTACGCTTTTGAAAAAAAAAGGTTTAGCCTGGACCGGAAAAAATCTAATTTTTTTCGATCTACGTCAAAAAACGCACGTTTATCCCTTTCTGAAATTCACCGTGCGTCTAAAAAGTTCACGTCAAAAAAAACTGACCCGGAATGAAAATTCGTTCGGTTGGCAGTTCTTCTTTTTCCAGAATTCCTCCTCTCTTTCCCTACACACACACACACACATATATATATTCCTCTCTATAGCCTCCCTCTCTCTCTCTCTTCTCCCCTTCTTCATCACTTCCCCTCCCTATTTAATATCCTATTCTTTCCGAAAGGTATTCCTCCCCACTGTTTTATTTTATCTCAACCGTTGGCTACCGAAATTCCTCCTCTTCTCCCGAGGCGGCAAGTGGCTGTCCTACCGCCGAACAGGTTACTTTTCGGTGTGGCTTGCGGTGCGATGCGGGAGAGATAGGACATCAGAAGAGAGAAGGAGAGAGGGAGAGAGAGAGAGAGAGAAGGAGCCATTCCTATGCTTCTGCGTCCGCGCCTCTGAAAAAAAAAAGGCGGTGTCTTTTGAAAAGGATGAGAGTTAAGAGGGGAGGACAGATCGTGATGGAGGGGAATGGCTGAACCGAATTGAAAGGGTTGGGGTGGTGTTGGGAGTTGAATGTCCAGGGGTGTGGTTTCAAAGTGCCTCTCTCTTCTTTTTCTTCCATCTTCCTCTCTCTCTCTCTCTCTCTCCCTCTCCCCCCGCGGTTAGAAGCTTCTAGTCTTTAGCGAATGCTGAAATTTTTTTCCTTCTTTGAATCCGTCGCTAACGTGTACAGATCGTTACCGAAAAGGACGACGTTTCGAAAAAAGACCGGGAAGAATCTTTCCAAAATTCAAAGAAAGAAAAAAGTAAATGGCTTCATATGAATGGCCGAATGAGTGTGGGAGTGATGGTGATCCCTCCTGTTGGAGGGATATGTGGGTGTTGTTTTCGTTTCGAAATGAAACGGTCTCGGGTTCGAATCACTGGGTTTGTTTCTTTTAATGTGGTCCTTGTAAAAAGTACGTCTGGGTTTTGTTATCCACACGAATTAAAAACTTATGAGGACGGTTTCTGATTTTAATCGCTTCAGTTTGTATATTTTCGCTGGTATACTACGACTTTGGAGTATTCGTGTTATTTCTATAGAGCAGTGTTTCTCAACCTTTAGTAGACCGGGGAGCACCTTGAGGTATTCATTAACTTAGGAGCATAGAACAAATGTTTCAGGAAAACACTTGTTGTCTACCAGCTGGAATGTCCGTCATAGTACATTTGTCAGTACAAAATCGATCTAGGAAAAAATGAATGAATAAACTTAAAAAATGGAAATGAAATTAAAGACGATCTCACACATTATATATTGGTTGTTTAATTAAAAAATAAATCCATACAAAATGATGAATGATGAAAAGCTTGCGGTGCACCTACGTACTGGTTACGGAGCACCGGTTGAGGAACGCTGCTATAGAGGTTTGTTTTTATGAGAGGAATATACTTGGGTAAGAGAGGCTAAAAGTAATTGAAAGAATGATCAACCGGGAGCGATATTTTTTAAGAAACCTTTTTCGTTCTTTAAATGGATCTAAAACCGTCGTTTATGGAAAGCGTGAGTTCAATCGATGCAATATTTGGATTTTAATGAGAGAATTACCGCAAGAGTAATATAACATATGTTTGAAATTTCTGATCTATAAAGAACAGTTCATGAAATGCAGTGTTTTCCATCACTAGTGTTATTTAATGTATTTAAACATCTGTTCATAAACTTTGTGCCATGACGCTTGTCTTTCCAAAAAGGTTCATAACGCGAGTAATTTTTAATCATCCCTATACCATCATTTAATCCTCCTAAAAACGTATTTTTGCTAGAACTTTTACAAGACTGTGATACTTAACTGAAAATTTTGCTCACTTGGGAATAAGGCATATGATCTAGCAACGCCAAATTAAACTTTTAATTTGAGCGATTTAGAACTGTAGGCGGAAAAAGATGAACAGAATAAGAAACTTTGCTTTCTTCAAAATGGTTTATATCTAAAGATTGTAGGCCGATTCTTTCTCATTTTAATTACAAAATGAAAGTCTGCACGTCATAAAGCCCAGTTTTACGTGTTACCTTATGGGAAATGGAAATCTCTTCCTTTGAGTCGAACCCAAGACTTTTTCAAGATTTTTTTTGTCGTCACCTTAAAATAAGTATATCGAGCATATCTGTCACATTTAGAGTTTCTACATCTTTTCTTTATCTAGTTAATCGCATTTTTATATGATCACCGACCAACCAACCAACAAAAACTTGTCTATTATTATAAGAGACTAGCGTAATTGCTCGTCAAATATGACGGCTAGGCGTGGATTAAGTATTACGTTAAAATAAAATAAAAATTAATGACACAATGTGCACTAAAACGTAAAAAAATAATATAAAATCCACATAATCGAATTCTCCAGAACGTAATAATAATCATGGACATATAAAATGATGTTATAACAAAATTTTATCAAGGCGAATTGAATAAATGCGTAAAAATCACGAAAAATAGTAATTAAACCTAATTTTCGGCTTTTTTCGAATGAGGTTTGAATTTCTACGATATGGAAATTCATTTCCATACTTTTTTCGGCTTAACTGTGAAAATACCGCGTCGATATCTCATTTTTAAGATATTTTAAAATGCTAAAGAAAAAAAGGCCCTCTCACTTCGTTTCAGCTCTGCGCATGTTATTCAAATGGAGAAAAGATATGCTCCTGGAGTCAAACCCAGGACTACTATGTACATGGAAAGCTATTTGAAATTGAAAAGTTGAATAGTCAAGTGATTCCTGAAAGTTTGATCGAAAAAGGTTGAAAATGTTATTAGTTACGAGCGGTTTTCCTTTTCTCCCATCTAACACCAGATAGCAACCAAGCGTTACACCGTCCGCACCGTCTCGCGAACAACTACTTTCAATACAATCCCGTCCCAAAACTCTTATCAACAGCTCACCAACATATAAAACAAATTAAGATTATCCGACAGATATTTAAATAAACGAAGCAAGCTGCTAAATCCTTGTCTTTAAGGAATTTCGTTTTAAAATACAACTACAAAATGAAATTCTCGAGGTTTTGGTTGTTGTACATTCGTCTAATTTCCTCTATAGCCCTCAATATGATGAATACAATGTGAAACGTATACATCGCATGTTTATTAATTATTTAGTCACATTAAATGAGGATACCTGATGTCGAGAAGCGAATAAATCCCAATCGAAACCAACAGGCCCATCAGAGGTGGCATCTCTTCCCACGGCTGTCCTACGTGGAACGCAAGTCGTTACTGGCGAATGGTCAGCATCCTTTGGGCGTGGGAATGTCCCTAGCGCAGATCACCGAAGTCGGCATCGTTCTTAACACAAGCGCCAGAAATAGGATGGAGGAGGAGGACAGGAATTCCGACGATAGAATAGTATCATTCTATTGGTTTATTTCAAAGTCAAACCGCCACCCCGGCGAAGGCGAACTTTTTTTTTTAGCATTCGGTGGCACTTTATAATGGAGCATAGATGGCGACGAGACGTGTTAGTCTTTTATTTTTATTTTCGAGAGGGTCGTTTGTGTGGAGAATGACATTGAGGGAGAAGTGCTGGCGATCCGAAACATTACGCGCTCCACGACTTCCTTTTTTTTGCGCGTAGCGCCATGCCGGAGAGGAGCACTTTCCTCCTTAAGAGATATCGTTACCTTGGTGAGCCGACACATATCTCCCCATCTTTACAACCGGCACTTTTCCTTATTTAACGCGTTAAGTAATCCTCTAGATTATTTTAAAATCTGGTGGCAGAGTCGACGAAATGAGATTCCATGCCGAGACAATTATTTTACACCTGTTATCATACATTTCAGCGTCAGCGTTTCAGTGTTTTCTCGGTGGTTATCTAAGTCTTATTGTTTTGAATAGCATAACTATAAACATTTCATCCTAAAAGTATTTAAAAGTGCTTTCTAAAGTATTATTGACGAATAATGGGACGAATAATCTTGATAACTTAAATTTTAAAACGAGAGGCTATGCGACCATGCTCGCAAGAGAGCCAATAACATAAAGTGAAATTGTTACTAAACGTTTTATTTACTTCTTTTTTTCATCCGGTATACAAAAATTTCACGAAGTTGAGTCGAAAGGTATAAGTTTACGCGAAGTTACTTTAGTAATTGGTCTCATGGCTTTTTTCATAACGTTATGTATCTAAATCGTTTCTATGGTCATTTTGAAAATTAGATACGGACAAATTTTTAATTGCTTATTTTGAAAATGTGAACCCTCAGACATTGAATATATTTACGAGTGCCCTAGTAAGATTGTAACTTACTGAAATGGATTTCGAAAGCAACATGAATATTAAAATTTCATCGTTCTCCATGTCCATGTCTCCATATCTATCTGCCCATCAAACACCCGTTGCATTAAGTACTAGGTTTTCATCAACAATTTATAGACTTTTTAATAAATAAAACAAACCGCCGGTCATCTTTAAATCGAAAAATCATCAGAAGATGGAAGAGATAATTCTCAAAATTCTCAACAAATCCAATCCTGCAAATGTGAAAGCGGGAATATTTTGAGATACAATGTACACTTGTTACTAGATGTATTTTTTAAAAAGTGCAGAGTAAATTTCATCCTTATTTTTCACAGGTTTTTAATGAGATTACAACCTCCTTCCAACAAAAGCATCCAATCGTCATTTCATTGAACGCATTTTATGGCACTAGAACAACAACCTTTTCTTTTAATTCCGACAGAAACCACATCCGTCTCCAATTGGTCCATTGCTAAAACGATCGTAAGGATTTCGCCAAAACTCGTCCGTCATCTCACGATCTTCAAACGTCCATCACACCCTAGATATACACATATCTCTCAAATAAAAAGAGTTCACTTCTTCATAGCCTCAGACGCACTCACATCGAATACTTTTCAAGCATTAACTATCGTTTCTGACAATCTTTTCTTGCATACTCCTGTTTTCACTTTCAGCCCTTTACAGCATTTTCGCAACCGAAGTTTTTTTCGCGGAGATTCGAATTCGAACATTCTGAACCTCAAATATCGGCGATTCGCCGATGAGAACGAGGAACGTCCCGTTTTTTATTTTGCAGTATCGTGCGAAATGCGTCGATTTGTATTGTAATGATGGGGAAAATGAGGGATATCCAGTCTTCGCTTTTTTTTAAAAAAAAAAAGAGAGAAGTCATTTTCTAATGTCGCACTTTTCTCCTTTCCATTCTCGTTTTCCTTCGGAAGCTATGACGAACAAAAGAGGCGTTCCAAACGGCAGCGTGCGAGGAAAAGTCTGTCCGCCTCTTATCCTCTCTTCTCGATTCTTTCCTCTTTCTCCTCTCCCCTCTCTCTCTCTCGTTCCTCCATCTCAAAACCAGTAGAGGTCCTTGGAGAGTTCTTGGGAGTGGGGCTCCAGACCTAAAATGGAAAAAAAGGAAAGGATGGGAAGAATGCTGCGAGAAACATTTGAATACAAGAGGTCGTTTCGGCGCTTAGCGCTAAAACGAATAATGACATATATTAACAAGTAAAATATATATACCTTGCCGAAATAAGAACTAGAGACGCGTTTGCTACGAAAAGTTTCATAGATTGTTTTATTTTTAACCTAATGATTTCGGAGAGGAGTCCATCAGTAAATGATTTTTTTGTGCATGGTTAGAGAAAAATTAAGCTATCTTTTCAAATCACCTTCATGGGTAATACAATAATAATATAATTACAATTTGTTTAACCACTCTCGAAATTAATAATCATCATCGTTAAAACTTTTTCTAAATTTATTGTACTCAGCGGGTGCAATAAATTTAGAATTTTTTACAATTTTTCAGACGTTTATTTATTACCAAAATTATGTTTACAATGCGGAGAGGGATGTTATAGTATGTGGGTTTTTGTTAAAACTGCTGATTATTAGCGAATAGTGTTGCGAACTTAAAAATAAATTTAACTACGTCAATTTAACGTAACCTTCCCTTGTTTATTTCTCTAAATCTAAAGCAAATAAATGATTGCTGTGGATTACACCAAAAAGTCGAGGCAACTTCATTTTATAACTTTGTTATGGCTACTGGAGATACCCAAGGTACCTACTTATTTTTTCAAATTTTTTTTATTCTTAAGAGCTTATTCTCGTGTTTAACCAAACCTTTAGCCAAAGCTTACCAGTTTCACGTCAAAAATTACGCGTTTTTTCGTTGTATGTCACTCAGTTATGATTTCCAATTTTAATTCAGTTTATCCCAATGAGCCTTTAAATCGATTATAGCTCTGTGTACAATGATCAATTTGAATATGAGTGTATGAACACTTCTAAAATCAAATCAAAACTAAGCCATGGGGAAAAAAGATTTTGGTTATTAATCCATGCTTAATCAAGTTTCAGCTAGTCGTTGCGATTCAATACAAATTATATAAAACGCAAATGAGTGCAGTCATTTATAATTTGACGTAAAATTTGTGATATTGTGATTTCTATAGGAAAGATAATTTATTTGCTTTGTGCGATAAGAAAATTAAAAACCTTAACTAACACAATACAACAAGCACGAGCATCTCGATCGATTAAATGGTAAAATATTAATTTCAACTTTCGCAAGAACCGGGATATTTAAGCTGGAAAACGATCGTAAACAGTTACGGTAAAGGAACCCATCAACACCTTCCGAAATTTATCGATAAACCTAAAAACATAGTTAGGCCCACATTCGCGACCAATAGAGAAAACAGACAAAACGTAATCCGAAAACTGATTCGGACTCATTCTTTTTTCACATTAGGGAGATGAGTTTATACATCCTCGCAGACAATATAATCGTCCTTTGGCCGCTTACCAGGAATCTCCAGGAAATAATAGATGGTGGAGTAGGGGAAAGGGGGAGAGGGTGGAGGGAAGGAGAGAGAGGGAGGCAGGGATGAAGGAGGTTTTTAAAAGCGTTCGGGTAGTTACAGACAAGAAATCCGCCCGGGGCAGTTAGAAAGACCGAGAGGAGGGAGGGAGGGAGGGGATTGAGAGCAGAGTGAGTTTCAGATGAGCGGGGGGTGATTTTTTTTTAATGATCCGTGTCGCGCCATTGTTGTGTCGCCCATCTGATTGAAGAGGAGAAAGTCACGTGATTCGATCCCGCGTCCGCTGCCAGGGTGGGGGGGGGGAGGGGATGGGGGGAACGACGTTGGATCACCCCGGTTACCCACTCGCCACTTTCCCATCAGCCACCGTAACGATTATTGTCCGACCCAGAACCGGGAACGGTTCCAAAATGTCGGCAGATAGGGTTTTACTCTCCCACACCCGTCTAGTTTTCGCTTGCACGCGGTATGTTTTTTTTTCTTCCCCAGTTGAGTAAAATTGATGGTTCGGAAATTTTCTAGGAAGGGCTCAACGCCCTCGGAATTGCGAGCTGTTTTTTTCTTTCATTTCTGAATCGACTTACGTTGCTATGCGTCCAGTTGTACAGTAACAGGTGGTAAATGGAGTATGTACGGCAAGGTTAAAAAGTCATAGGATGCAATTACCCCAGTCCTAATTTTCGAAAAGACCTTCAACGTCTTCGAATAAAAATATATTACATGAAAGTTCTGCTCGGAATGAAACATTCCATCCTACTGCTACGGACCTTGTGAAAGAAAATACACCTTTTTTCCCTCTAATATCATTTGGGATTTCGTTGGAATCTATCCAGGTAAACGTGACTATTTTCATCGATATTCGTTAGAAAAATTATATTTTCGTGGATGACCTATGTCACTTTAAAGGTTGAACAATCTTCGATTAACTACAGAAATTTTAAAAATATATAAAAAATGAGTGAGTAGCCATGTTACAAATCAGCCGTCCTCAGTGGCGATTCAACTATCGTTTGAGCTTAAAATAATCAACAATCTGAGTGACCTCTAGGGACATCAATATTTCTATCTACTAAATTTTTGTGAGGGTGACATTGATCGATATTTTTGTGGACTCCAGTGGTTCATCGATAGTTTTCTATTCCCTAATACGACAAATTTTTAAGTTACATGACATACTTTCAGCCTGAAGGAAATTCAAGTCCTCTGTATGGCCGTGATCGTCTAGTGGTTAGGACATTGCGTTGTGGCCGCAATAACCAGGTTCGTAATCCTGGTCACGGCAGTGGAAGGTGTCACTGTCACGGCAAGAGGGTATTTTTTTTATCCCCTATTTTCACAACTCTTCCGGTATTTTGTTAACAGATCTTATAAAATTTCGTTTCGCGCTTATTTCTGCACATGCCCAATTCATAAATATGCTGCTTATATTAATTGAAAGTTTATTTATACGGTGTCTTTAATTTTGGTTTGGTACTTTTAAATAACTCTTGTTCATATATTGGGTAATAAATAAAACGTGGTTTTCTATAAAAGATACCTTACTCAAATCGAGCCAATTTCCCCCTCTTCTTAAATCAACTAGGATTCAGAATTAGGAAAATAAAATTCACACCCTTCCGTTTACTCAGTTACGTCGCGAATCTATTAAGAACAGCGATAGGTTTTCCCGGAAATCACAAATTTTGAGAAGATGAGCTGAAGTCATTAGTTTTTAGATTTCGTTGTATCGCAAAAGTTAAATCTTTTTCATTCCTCTTTTCATTCATTCAAATTTATTTGTTTCCTTATATTTATGTAACGGCTACGTTGATGTTGCTTAAGGAGGAGAAAGACGACCTTTAAAAAGCTTCGCCACATTTAAAGATGTCGGTGGAAACGAACGTCTGAAGAAGATCCGCTGGAAACCGAGGAATCCCACGCACAGGTTCCCAAACCGCAGTAAAGGGCGTGAGGAGGTATTTTTACTCCCTTCTTTAATTCTTCCAACCCTACTCGTTCCCTATCTCACTTTATTTTTTTAGGCTAAACTTCCCCTCCATTCCACTCCAAAAAATCTCTTCGCGGCAATGGACCTGCTTGAAGGCTAAGGAAGCAAACATTGGAGATCCCGCTGAACGCGAGGCACGACTGTCTTTTAAGGTTAATCCCTTTTGAACCCCGAGTTGAAATTAAGGGATACAAAAGAAATGAAGGAATACAAAAACAAAACGGGGTGATTTTCTAACTCCAAAGTAGATTCTTGATTGGGATAAATGGGAGCATTATAATTTAAACCGACTTTAAATTTTAAAATGTAATTATAAAATTTACTAGTGTAATTGAACGTATAATGAATGACGGGTAATTATTAAAATGAAATAATTAACTCTAATGCTATAAATTGAAATTAATTGGCCCGGTTTACTATCCCGATCAAATATGTGAATAAATTCTTTCATGAAAATTTAATTTTAATTTCCACAACTCGCCCTATCTCAACATTTGTTTAGTAAAACTAATAAAAATTGCTTATGTGTCAATCCGATTTGGTTTTCATAATTTCGTAAAGTCAGAAATGATGCTTCAGCCATTAACGACGAAAAATTTTCACTTCAGAAAGCGTGAAATTGTTATGTTAAAAACAAACATTTCTATCTTGCGGATCCTAACATGGCATGTTCTTTATTTTACGTAAAATATTGTACGAATATCGATTCATTCGTTAATTTCATCGTCAATTGATTCAGATCCCATGTGGTCTACTGGCTAGGATATCTGGCTTTCACCCAGAAGGTCCGGATTCGATTCCCGGCATGGGAAATTTTTATCGAACATAATTTTGCTGCATAAAGACCTATCAGGTTACCTTGTCATATTCATCTTAATCGCCCAAATGTTTGATTTAAACTAATCTGTTACATAATTCGGTTGAATTTTTCTGTACTTGTACCCAGACATTTAAATGTGTTAACGGTAATTAACTCATTGAACTATACACATACTTTTCTGACATAGAACCAAATTCACTGTCATTATTATTCTCAAAATTATCTCAAACGTGCAAACAAGATGCTCGCGCGAAGACAGCAGAAAAATATGGATCCTTCTCAGTGGTTCATTCTTAATGAAATTAAAAATCCACGACTTTGATCACTGATGGAGACGCGAAGAGAGTTAATTAGGAGTATGGTTTAAAATCAACAGAAAAGACTCTAATCTGAGTTTACGGCACGAAATATTCCAGCATATCATCACAGTTATTCTCACATTCGTCATTAGGATCGATTGGACCCGGACGCAAGACATGGCGAAGGGCCCCATCAAGGCTAAGAGCAATAAAAAGACCCCAAAAACAAAGTTTATTCGCTCAACAAATTATTCATATTAACTATTGAATAGACATGTAGTGCACCGACAATTATTATTGACTCTAATGTTATTCATTATAATTAATATTCAAATTAAAAGGAATCGCGCGGTCGTGAGCACTTTCAATGCTTGGGCCCTGATGCAGCTGCGCCCGCTGTTGTTCATTTCGCGAATGGTCAGTTTTGACCCTTTTCTATAGGGTCGTATTGCGCGCTATGATTGGCTGTTTAGATGGGTTTTTTTCAGGATACTGTTAAATACAACTCAAATGACATACATATTTGAAGGCACAGGCCTTCAGATACTATTTGGTCAAGAACTACATTGAAAGTGGTTCATCTTTCCCACCAACCCTATGGGTATCGCAATCAGTGTCTTTGGAAAAAACGACGAATGTATGTGAATCATTTCACTCCAAGTTTAACTGAAGCTTTCACAGTCCACATTCGAATAATTATTGTGGCGATTTTTCTCCCTCCCCCTCGGGACTTAGTCCATATTCCCGAGGGGCAGTCCATAGACCACGATAAACAAAGTCCCTCGGGAATACGGACAAAGTCCCGAGGGGGAGGGGGAAAAATCGCCACATTATGTATTCGTCGAAGTAGTGAAGGACATCCAAGTAGAAGTTCATATCGCCATGCGCAGCGCCAATGAGCCAAGGAAAGTTTCCAACAGCCAATACAATACTACCCCAGGTAGTTCCGCGCAATTCGACCCTGTCCCTTACGATACCAGAGAAGAGCCCAACTGTCACTTTTGACCAACACATAGTCACCCGTTACGTCGTTGGTTATTCTACTTTTTGGTGGGATGTTGGCTCTTTAGGCTCATAGAGATATACTTATACACTAGAGTGACTACTGGCGCTGCGTTCGCGTTGCAAATTGAACGCGTAGGCGCCATATTGTAGTTTGGCAAAACAAAGTAGTTTGGCGGTGTCCATAAGGCGAGAAAGTGTGAATTTCGAGGCGGTCTTTTTGTTTTTTATACTGCTCTGACTTCATAATGCCTGTCTCTTGTGCGGCGTATGGTTGTACTGAGAGGTACAAGAAGGGAAACAACGTATCTTTTCATCGGTGAGTAACTTTATATTACTATTCTCAGAGATAGCAAGTTGGATGCCAGAGAAGAGCCCAACCGTCACTTTGACCAACACATAGTCACCCGTTACGTCGCTGGTTATTCAAGTTTTTGGTGAGATGTTGGCTCTTTAGGCTAGTCGTCCATTGGATGCGTGTTCGTCCGAACTCAATTCGTCAGAAAACACGCGTAAACGCGCGAACAGTCCCATCTAATTGAAATACATTGAAGGTCGTCCACTAGACGCCATTTCATTCGTGCGTTTTCGGACGAATAGTAGCGAAGTGCGAAAGATCCCATTCCGTTGGGATTTTCGCAATTATTCGTGCGATTTTGAACCTGTTGATAGCCTCCTCCTAGAAACCTGCCGGAACTTTGCTTTTTTCTGTTGTTATTGAAATGTTTCTTGATTCATACGAAAATAATAAAAAAAACTTCGCTTCATTATCTTTTAGATCCTTAAATAAGTGATGAAATTCCCATAGTGAATTTCTTTTTAATAAAATATCATTCGTCCAAATTGTTCTTCTTTTGGAGAGAATTTTCTAAAAATAATAGTTCAAAACGTTCCATCTTGGTAATTGAAAATGTCATTCGCGCGTAAACTGCAGGCAGTGGACACTCCCTCATCGTCCGAAATTGTACGAAATGGTTCGCACGTTTTCCAACGAATTGAGTTAGGACGAACACGCATCCAATGAACGACTAGCCTTAAAACTAACGTCCGATCCTAGGCCTTTCTCTTCATCTTCTTATACCCGTTCCCCTACCCTATCTATCTTTTTGCCTATTACCTAACATCCTTCAATAAAGGGTAGAATCGACGATACAACGTCGCAAATACGTCAGTCTGGTCCAACGGACGTCATCCTCACACCATCTCTCGAAATAATGTCATTTTCTCGTCGAACGAAAACCATTCTCTTCTGCGACTTCTGACCTGATCCCTAATCTCCCTCTCTCTCCTCTTTAAACCGCCGCAATAACATACTCAATTATTTACGCCCTCCATCTCCCCCCAAACCATCACACCCCTCCCTTAAGCTCAAGACCTGAACACATAGAACCGCAACGAATCGACGAATTCTCTTCAGATTCCTGTTTCACGCAAACAATCGTCCTCTCTCTCGACAAACACCCCAAAAAGCAGCTCCCTCACGCCTCCCATTTCTCTCTCTCTCTCTCCATCTCCATCATTTCGTCCTCCTCCATACTCGAGCCACCACCGAAAATTTCCATCCCATTCCGTTCTCTCACATCTCACCACCTTCGACCCCTCCTCCCCCATATACCACTCGCATCCTCTCCATCAACCAACCCTGCGACGACCCTAGTACCGCCTAAAAGGGGCGACACCCTTACTCGCTCCATTTCCTCCTGCTGCCATGGCAACCCCTTGTATCCCTCTCCCCCTTCCTCCCACCCTCTCCACCCAGACAATCTTGGAAACCTCCAACCTCCTACTTTTTCTCTCCCTTTCTCTCCACCTCTCTCTCTCTCACTCCTTTACCGTCCTCCTCTTCCTCCCTTATCACCGTCCTTCTCTACATGCTAACCATTTTGTTCATCTCCCGTGAAACTCCTCCATCAGGTCCATTCCCCAACCATATAAGCGCCCCCCGCACGCAGCCTCCCGTGAGAGCAGAGGAAAGGGCCAATGGTGGAGGAGTGGCGGATATGGAGGGTGTGGAAAGGACGTGGGAGTGTGACGTCATCGGTGCGACGAAAGGGGTGAATTCGCGCGTGTACGTCGTTGGGAGTTATTGAATTTGCCATGCGTCGAGGTGAGGGCAGTAGGGAGGGGGACAGAGTCGTCGTTATTCCGGAAAGATCAAAATGAGATGTTTTTATCCTTTCTTTTTCTTTATTTTTTCGGTATGGTGATATGACGCGAGTTGGAAAGGGAAAAGGAAAATCGGGAGTACGAGTAGTTCGCTTTCGGCTTGAATATCACATCTGCATGATACCCTGCAAGTCACCTTTTTGGTGTATGGCAGGGGGGTGCATTGCGCCATAAGTCCATAGTTTACCTGCCGTACCTTTTCCTATTATGTTCACTTTTCGTCCTATGGAGAAAGCGATTCTCTATATCTCTCCTAGGAATATGAATATTTCTAAGCGTTGTAATATTTTTGGGAATAATTTACTTAAATTCTCAATATATGCCGTTCTATTAATTTATATATCATTTTCACTACAGTGAGGTATTTTTTATAAATATATACAGACGGTCCCCGGGTTACGTAGTACTCGAGCTACGTACCTATACTCGTACTTACGTAGGTACCCCATTGAAAAATAATAGGAGTATGCGAGGTGCGAATATTTTATTTTACGCAGCTACGTACCTTACGCAGAACTACTTTTTCGCGTAGTGAGCGCGCGAAGTAATACAGTAAGGCAGTGGGTAGCGTACCCAGCAACCCACAGCTACTTTCTTTCGCTCACACAGTCTCGTGTTGTTAACGTGGGTGTTCCTTAACTTTGGGCAAACGCTTATCGCAAGAAAAAAGCGGCGGTGGCGCAACGAAGAAGCAGCGGAAATTCTTGGTAGATGTTATTCTATGTACTGTACATGGTACGTATTGCATACGCATAATTATGTTAGATTCACATATGCAGTTCCGACATACGTATAATTCGATTTACGTAGCGTTTCCAGGAAAGTAACCTCTACGTAACCCGGGGACCGTCTGTATATATAATCTCAATCGCCGTAATTTTCTATATCAAGTTGAATGTTTCTGAGCTTAATACTTTTTCTGATTTATTATCCAAATATACTAATGAAGTTCGCAACAGTAGATATAATTTTAGTTTCGATGATAGTATTGCGAAACCTGCTAACAAATTTATAAATCTAAAACAATACATTATGGATGAAACATTTGTACGTAGCATGCAGTGCAAGCGATATTCGAAAATAATTTAAACCGAAGAAAGCTTTTCCATTTGATTTAAAATATATACGTTACATAAAATATCACAATTAAACATAGCAAAGTTTTTATAGCATTATAAACTTGAAGAAAATAAAATATCTGTAAATGGATAATCAACGAACTTAATTCTTTGTAACAAAAGTGCCTGAAGGCGTAAAGGAGATTATGAAATCAAAACATTTATACCCTGACGCAGATGAGCGTGGTGAGCGTTATATGCGACTAAATAAATAATGTATTTTTCAAAACGAATCCATACTGGCATTATATTTCATGGATCAATTCTGCTCATTTATTTCAACCTAACAACATAACCTACTACATCCGGTTGAAATAATCGCATCTAATAACGCCAATCGTTACAAAGGAGAAAGTGAAGATCGAACGTTAGTCATCAATCTTTCCATTCCTTCCTCTTAATCGAAAGACCTTCCGTTAAATTTAAAGATAAACGTTTAAACTTTTAAGAGCCGCAAATTAAAACACATGACGATCTATGGTTTCGGTGTATGAAGAAGAAAAGGAAAATGCCTAATTGAGCTCGAGACTGATCGTATCCTCGGCTGACGTGAAGTGAATACCGGAAGGACTGGGGTAATCGGGTATCCATCGTCTGTAAAAAAAAATGAAAAATACTACCTTAAAACTGGAAAGCACATCAGACCGTGAAGGAAGACTTGAAATTCAACCGAAGTAGTTATGCCACCAAGAATTGCCGCAATTTTCTGTAAATCGGCTACAAGACATTTGGAGAGATAAATACTAGGAGATTTCCTTTTAGAAAACGGAAAGCTTCATGAAGACAAAAACTGAGAAATCGGAATACTCATCTTGTGTAAAATATATAATAAAAGTTTCTCATAGGAAGTTGTAAAATAATAGCATAAGAAAATGCTGGATTCGGACAAACCAACTTTTTCCGTGTAAATCTTTCCACAAATTTCGATTTATGCCAAATCGAAATAAATAGAAATGCAGTTAAAATTGTCTCGTTTGCGTTGTAAATAAGAAAGTGTGTTCTTGCCATAGAGAGGAATATAGGAATGTTGCCGAAGTCCTCTGCTTTTGAGATTAAAACATCCAAAAAGCTCACGTCCGACTTGATAAAACGGTGATTGCAGCCAACTTTCATTAATCAGCTTGATTTTGCAATCGTAAGAAGACGGTGGAACACTTCCAATTTGAATATCTCGCCAGCCGCACATATGCGCACCACGCCGTCTGCTCTCATCTGGTTACCTAAAGAGCACTTGAATCACTCGTCAAATTCATGCTGCGATTATTACACACCAGGTGTTCATCGGTGTCATTAGCATTATTCAAAGTAAGACTTCACCATCCGTCAAACTCCTTTGAGCGAAGCTATAGGTATTTAAAACCGAGAATGAAATGAAAGATATATTGTGCCATCAAAATTTTTCACTCGACAACTAAAAGGAGTTTTAAAATGTATCTTAATGAAAGTATAAAATGTAACAGTAAAGGGGTAATTACACATGATTCAGTATTTGATAGAAGAGTTGAAATTTTTCGGGAAATTCCTGAAAAGCTAAGACTGAAAAATTGGATATAATTTTAAACCTACATGGACTTATATACTCGTATACTTTAATTCTTCCATAATCGTATCGATTCCAATTCTCTATAATTTAAACATATTTGTGGTTTTACAGGTACAACTTGTATAATTAGAATGTCTACAGCCCGAATTTTCGATAACCAAAACAGACATGTTCTCAAACGTATTCAGATCATAATAAAGTTTTATAAATTGAATTTTCCCTTATTGGTACTAATTTTTTCTTCAGTTTGGATTCGCAGTTTTGACTATATGGTAAAAACTAGAACACAAAAATTCATTTAATAAAAAAGCTCGTTTTTACTTTCTCATACGTAGTAATGGGAAAGTATTGTATTCATGAAAAAAATCGACTTCGAGATTTTAACGGAAATACATGTTTTGAGGTCCCTAGAACACGTTTAGACTATTTTCGGAATGATGTCTGTGTGTGTGTGTATGTTATTGTGGGCGCTCTAACTCAAAAAGTACACGCCATATCGTTACCAAACTTCATATATAACACTTGAACATGAGCACAAAGAACTGATTAGTTTTTGGACAATAACGGATAACCGGAAGTCGCGGTTTATTCGAAACCCGATTCGGTTTTTGCGATATTTCTCCGTTAAAACATCATTATTGTATATACAATTCTATACAAAGGTTATAGAGAATGTAATTTCCTACAAATTTCATTTGAAAGAATTTTCCATAGCGGTTATTGTTTAGGAGTTATTTATAAATAACCGGTTTTTCGGTTTCCGTTAAATATCTCCTTAACAACATCGTTATTGGTAATCTTCATAAGGACCAAAGTTGTAGAGAATATTATTTCTTCCAAGTTTTGTTTGTAACTAATTTTCGTAGAACCATCCATTTCGGATATATTTCGCTTTATCTTAATACCAGCCTACAGCGCCAACACCTTGTAGCGGTGAATTCTGTAAACATTCAAAATATACGTAATTTACGGCAAGGACGTGTCTTCTTTTACGATACGAAATAATAATTTTGCCTTATAATGCTACTCATAATAATTTAAATATCTATACCCCAAATATGGAGAAAGTCATGTGTTGGCCACATCAGATTTTTTATAAATGTGCTTTAATCCCCTGCATAAAACGTAGGTATACATGACTTGTTATAACTAATAGATTATTACAAACCTCGTAGCTACAAATCATGAATATTTGAATCCCTTGAAGCATTTATTAACATTATCGAGCTTACTTTTGGGCTTGAATGCCATATTTGAGCAAGATAAATATTGTTGCTACAAAACCGTTTAATAAACTGAATGCGAATTTCAGATACCAGGTAACCGTCCTCAGTAGTAACACAACGACTGTTGATCAAAGATCGACCTTTCAATGACTGCGTTAACATTATTTAAGGAAAATTATCTCAGTCGAATTAACAAAAGTAAAATTTTCGAGTTATAAAGGAAAATTCTTATGAAGTGTTTGACACTTTCCTTTCCAAATATTTTTCTGAGACTTAAACCTACCAATTGAAACTAAAGACGGCCTGCGAGCAGTCACGTTTGCATCAAATTCACGCCACGTCCACTAATTTCAAATCGCAATGCTCCTGACCGCATTATCCATCTTCCACGTTCCCCGACAGCTCAGTGACAAATATCTCCGGGAGCAATAAATCAGCATCCCGCTATTTGCCGCGCAATTAATAATCTTCGCTCATCCCTGAGACAAATCGTCTTTTATCTCTCTCTCTTCTCTCCCCCTCTATCTTTTCCTATCATCATCCCTAGCACCGAGTAACATCTCCCCCTATATCTTTCCCTCTACGTGTCCAACTAACCCTCCAACCTAATAGGAAACGATCTTCTTTCCCCTCCTAACCCTACTCCGAAAACCTCACGCCCCGCCTCTCACTATATGGGCGATATTGGCTTCTACCACGATTAGGGTATGGTTGGACGGTGTTGGAGGGAAACGGAGAGGTCGGCTCGGGACCCAATCCATCCCCTCTCCCTCTTTTTTCTTCCTTTTTTCACTCTAATCTTCTCTTTCCCTCCTCTCTTCACCTCTGTCCCTCTCTCCTCTATCTCTCCCACCTTCCCTACCTCTTTATTCCTCCATTCTCTATCCCTCTTCCCGTTCTCCTTTACTTCTTTATTCTACTCTCTCTCTGTCTCCGCCTTTCTCTTTTCTTTATTTCTCCTCTCTCTCCCTCTCTCTTTCTCACCCATATTCCTCTTTTCTTTATTTCTGCTTTTCCCTCTCCCTCTCGCTTTCTTTCTCCAACTTTCTCTTTTCTATATTTCTTCCTCTCCCTCCCTCTTTCCCCCCTCCCTTTCTCCATCTACCTCTCTATACTTCTTTTCTCCCTCTCACTATCTTTCTCTCTCTTCTTTCGAAGCTTTTCTTCGCTCTCTTTTTCTCCCCCTCCCTTAATTTCTCTCTCTTTCTTCTCCCTCCTCCCTTTCTCTCCCCTCCCCCTTGTGCCTCCGTCCCCATCCTACAAAATTCTCTCCTCTATCTACACCGGAGAATAGGCGAACCACACACACACACACAACACGCATTCAAACACCCGTGTGCCCTTTTGACCTCCTCGCTTCACCCTTGCATTGATATTGCTCCGCTGAGCAGAGCGACAGGGGAAAGGTGGACAAAAAAAGACTCCAGGGAAACCTATTTCCCCTCCCCTCTGTGTTTCTCTCTCTCTTCCCCTCCCTCTTTCTCCCCCTTTCCTCTTCCCCCCATTTTTCCCCTCCCTCTCTCTCCCTCCTCCGCTCGGCCTTGCAGAAAATTACGCACCCACTCCTATGTGCGGATCAAGTGCCACTTGTCAAAGAGCTCTCCGGGATAAACGTTTCGCGAAACATTTCGTTCTTTCAGTACTCGCTTCGTGGGAACTGGTTTGCAGTAGAAACAAAAGAAGCGTGGAGGCTTCATCCGTGAGCGAGCACACGTGCTTGTGGGAGCTATTAGACCTGTCGGCGATCTACTAATCACGCGCAGATGTGAGTCGTAGAATAAAAATGGACGGAAGATGAGTGGTCTAGGGAACGAGTTTTTCGCCTGTTCACGGGTTCGAAGAATTTTGCCTCGTTGAATCTTGAAAAGTGTAAGTTTAGCTGGTAAATAATCCCTCGGGTGTAATTTATTTGTAGCTGTATGGGTGGCAAACTATTTCTTTCCAATAAAATTGTAGGAAAAACCAGATCCGCATTTCGGATACTAAACAGTCGTCATCAGTGGCTATTCATCCATTACTGGCCCGATGTCCTGGAGAGCCAGGTGACTTAAAATTTTTGTGGTAATTACTTAATGATTTCTAGATACATTATTTGAAAATAGGCAAATTTTGACAAGCACTGGAATGGCACCTCATTTTTTAAGCAATAATAAATAAATTAAGATGTTTTCGTATAAATTTTATGTAGAGGGCGCTGGATTGGATCCCGACCCGGGTTCGCCGAAACTGTTTTAGAAAGTGTTTAGAATCTACTCTCGGTGAACCACCACTGATGACGGTTGCATTGTAGCGGAAATGTGCATCTAGTTTTCCCTATCTTTTTTGTGGCTGTTTGAGAGACGTCAGTCCACATCTCTATACAAAAACACCCGAAGGATTTTCACTTGTTAAGTTGAACTCGATGATTCTCTCTGGAATTGTTTTTCGTAGGTTGTCGTGTCATTTATTAAACAAGTTAGGAAAGTATACATCGTATCACAAATGGGCGCGTTTCGTGCAATGGAGTATTAGAAAGAAATTATAGTATACCTGTACTTCTTCATCATAAATAATCAATTTTCTTCCTATTTAATAATATTACATGCACACGTAGGGAAATTAAACGTTTGTTTGGGAGATTGTTTATGTTAGCAACAATGAAGTAACCATGCAAGAAATTTTCTAAGTTCAACTCGATATAAGACATTCTTGTTTGATTTTATCGATAACGGCTACTCCTACGATAAAAATGTATAGAAAAGAAAAGACTCCACTTTACTAGTTCTACAAGTTTTATTTGAAAAATATTTTGATATGATCAATATTTTACGAGATATGACGAAAATTTAATTTTTTGTCCCCAGTAAAGTGGTACTCCTGATTGGCGTACGTGATTCATTTTTGCGATTTTCTTATTATATTTTATTGAAAGTCCTTAATATCAAATTTCATGAAAATCCGTTCTGTAGAAGCCGAGAACGAACATGCGGACGGACGGACGGACCGACCGACGATAATAGGCGCTCACGCTGTAAGCGAAACGCGCCTAAAAACGGAATGACTGCGCATTTTTTGCGCCACCTAGCGACATGTGGTTAAAGTTGCGAGAGAAATGTTGATTCCTAATTAGCGACGAATTATTTTTCGAGATTTGTTTCCAAGATATTACCTTGGATAATTGATCAAGAGCAGGTTCATAAAAATAATTATAAGGATTATTTTTTATTGTTGATTCCTTGAAATTAGCCGCTCACCTGGAAACGAAGTGGGAGTTCTGCCTCACTCGCTACTGATCAGGAAATTCATGGCATTGAATCTTGGTTATAAACCACCGAAAAATCCTATCAAATATACTCAAAATTTGGAACTGTCAACCTTAGAAAATGATCGGTTTTAAATTTATTTACATGTATATATATATATATATATATACACACACACATATATATATATACATATATACACACACACACATATAAGTTCGAGAAATAAACGTACTAGAGAAACTTAAATTAACTCTCTTACTTAAAAATATCTTGCTGCTGCCACCAGCAAATACGTGACTGAATCGCAACCTCTTGCTATATTTTACAGAAATAATGTATTAGTATGATTATCTTCTTTATTAGATTTAGTTTTGAACCAGAAGATATAGCGCGTTACAAATGTAATGCATTTATTCGCCCTCTGAAATCAAGGAGTTTATTAGTGATGTTTGAGAGAGCGCTAATTCTCTCACTATTGGTCAGACTGGTCTGTTTCTTCACAAACTCTTCTTTAAATCCACTTCATTTGACTCCAGCTTTCTTTCAATATATGTAAGGTACCCATGACTATAAATATAAAATTTGTTGAGGCCTCCTTTCATGATTGTGGATGAAAGTAATTACATTTATATGCGTACATTAATATATTTATATTTAAATGCTTACAGAAAAGGAAATGTAATAATAAAGGTGGTAACAAGGTGTTAGAGGGATCCCAGTGGACACTTACCTAAATTGGAGAGCCGTTGGGGGTGCTGAAGACACACGAAAAACAGAAACACGAAAAACAACACAAATTTGATGCTTTCGGGCAGAAGCCCTTCCTCAGCGACGAAGAAAAACGTGTGTTTTTCGTGTGTCTTCAGCACCCCCAGCGGCTCTTTAATTTAGGTAAGTATCCACTGGGCTCCCTCCAACACCTTGTTGCCACCTTTATATTTGTATTCATATATATAAATATTTATTTAAACGTTTATATAGAAAAACTATCGTATTTTACTTGAAATCTCTACACTTTACTCCTAAAATTTATTTACCCGAGCAAGTTTTGCATATATAACGTAAATAAAAGTTATAATGGTAGAAGTTCAGTATCTTCCAGCTTATGTTGAATATGCTCCGTGTACCTCCTTTGTTTTCAGCGACATATTAACACTTTTAAGGCGGCAGTGCTTACGTTGAAAACTACTCATTTAATTTGTCTTTATTCTATTAATCTGAAGCATAAACAAAACTCATAAAAACTGTATTGAATGAGCTTAATATAAAGAAAACATAGAAGCTCTAGATAGCTCTTTTATTATTCAAGAAAATGTGCTCTTATGTATAACTAACAAGGTTGGATATACAACCAATTGAGATCATATGGAAAGAAACCTCTAGTCGACAAATGTTTACAATCTGATTACTGTCCAAACTATATCTTTTTGGGAAATCAATTACTCCCTTACCCTCCCATTCACCCTCTTGACTGAAAAGCATTCCGTGAAAACGGGCGCGCACACTCCCTCTCAATATATTCTCTCTTTTGGCCTTGCGGCGTTTTTTTTACGTTCGAGTGCTTTATATGCCGAACAAGTGGACACACGCGTGTGCGAAGCCAAGGCACTTCCTCTCTCGCTGATCCCTTTAATCCTAAACGGTAAGGAGGAGGGGTAAAAGAGAGAGAGGGTAAGGGTTATAGGATGTTTGCCCTTACCGACGTCTAAACCCTTTCCTCTTTTCCCCTTGCCTTCAATCTGAACCATCCCACCAGCCCTCTCTCCCTAAAACCTTACCCTTACGTAGTATACTTTTTTTTTGGTCCCTCAGTCTTCCCTGTTGTGGGACTGCGTGACAAATTTCCCTCCGGTTCCACTTCCGGTTTTTATGAATCTGTCTCTCTTTCCCTTCTTCCCCCTCAATTTCTCTCCCTCTTTTCTCTTCCTGACGCTCTCTCTCTCTCATTAAAAAGAAAATTTCCTCCCTTCATTTCCCTCGGCTGGACCCTGCCGTCAAAAAAGCGCTCCGTAAAAATGGCCATTATTGCTCCTCTCCTTTTCTGCGTTGCTCATATATTGCCATGGAGATTCTTCTCGCCCTTGCCATCCTCTTTGTCTCTCTTTCTCTCTCCCCCCCCCCCTCCTGTAATATGCAGTCTTCTCCGTCTCTCACCCTCTTTAATGCCACGGTGGAAATCGATTAAGAAATTCGTTCTACCGATATTGTGCGCGTGGGTCGTATAGGTTTTCTGCGAAAGCGATGTGATGTTAGGCGGGCGATGCGTGATCCGACGCGTGAGTTTGGCGGTCGAGGGCGGGAATGAAAAAGATGGTCCCTTAGGGTCCTTTATGTCGGTGCACAAAAGGTCTTTTTCTGTACGGCGAGATTTAATTTAATTTTCTTTAGAAGAGATGTTCATGGTAGATGCTCGACCTGAATGTGTTTACGTGATTGTATTTTATCTTTTTAATTTTAGATCAAGATCAATGCAAAGTTGGTTTTCATGCGAAATTTTGAATGGTATTTTATTTTATCTATATTTTAAGTTTTCAGTTTCAGAAAAAAATATTGAAATTTAAAAATTGATGCTGAGATATAAAATGAAAATGTTGATGGATATTGGTATTCATTTCGTTAAATTTATTTTATTATATTCGTTTAAATAGTGTTAATAATTATTGCACTATTAACATTATTTATTCTGTTTATAAAGTCATCGGTTGCTCTTTAAATTACCAATAATTCACGTTAATTTTTTATCTAATATCATCGTATACTTTCATTCCTGTAAAATAAATAATTATTTTCATCCATTTCAGTTTGAAAGTAAAAAGTCGAGGTATTTCGGGCCATAAAGATAAAACGAACTAAAAATATATATATTTTTTAAACGAAGGTGGAGATTTCTCTCATACATCCTAAATGATTTTTACGGTTCATTAAGGATTTTAACTACCTAGCGATAGCTTATAAAAATCCATCCCTTCTTTTTTTATAGCTCGCGTCGTTCATCGAGATATATATTTTTTTGGTGCGCAACGAAAGTCCAGTCATTAAATCAAACGTTGGTCCGATTTCAACAGACGTGCATTCCTTCGCGCACCTATATCCTCCATGCTAAACAACTGTAATTTCTCAATTATCGGGGAAGCTTAATTACCTTTCGTTACGTAATCCACGCGGTTGAAAAAAAATAAAACCTTCGAGGTTGGAGAGATTTTTTTATCAGAAGCCATTCAGATTTCGAGACCGGAGTCAAACGGACGTCAATTCGGGAGGGCTCTCTCCTCTCCTTATCTCCATCCGCCCCTTCTCCTTTCTCTCTCCTGTCTTTTATTACCTTTTTCCCTTCCCTCTTCCGCCCATAGAAACCACCTCGGTGGTCTGTCTCCTTTCCTCTCTTTCCACTCTTCCCCTTCCACCGCGAGAGCGTTAGCATAATTCGTAGTAATTGCTTTTTTCCACTCTTTTTTCCATTCTCTCTTGACTTATCGTAGCATCGTTCCTTGCTCGAGCTCGCTTAATACTTTTTTTATAAAGGTTAAAATTCGAACCCGAGAGTAGAACACACACGTGTGAGAGAGGGTTAAAAGACACCCGCTAATTTTTATTTTGCTGCCTTTTTTTTCCTCCCTTCCTCCATAAATCGGATGTCGGTATGACCAAAATGTCTCCGATATTAGAAAATAAGATATGAGTATGTATATCACGGAAGGAAATATTTTTTTTCGATTCGCCCCTAATTACGGTTGCATATGTTTGATTTTTATAGAGGTTCGGCTGTGTATTTTGTTCGTCTGTAAAACTGAACGCCAAATATATAAGACACAAAATGTTGATTGCGTTTATTTTCGCACTGTATAATACCTATTGCCAAATTCTTCGATTTGGCTTTAAAAATCACCTCCCATATTCGTTACAGAGAAACGCGGTGTTAGTATTCTCGTAGCATGCGAAAGAAGGCAAAGAAAGAATGACCGCCGTTGCAGAGGTTCGAATCTAGATAAAAAGATTGAAAAGAGTAGTGTTCGACCCCTCAAAAACTCTCTCTTGTTTTTCTAGTTACATTAAAAGTCAATGAAACATAATAAGTATAGGCAGTTGAATTTTAGTGATTGAATCAAATAATATGTACCTACTTGCTTTGATTTCGTCACATATACAAGATGAAAATTGTGATTCGAATGCGCATTGTATCACTTGTGTACGAAATCGTTTTCGACATCGGATACGAACCGACCACGATTTTTATACCAGAATTTGAATGAAATCATAATTTTCCCCAGTGAATATTAAATAAGCATTCCATTTAAAATTATTCCTCATAGTAAAATATTTGCTCTCACGAAAATGTTCCTCTCGGAATTGTTCGGCAGGAACGATCTCAACAGCAAAGTGATGTACTTCTTTCTTACACTGTGATTCTTTTTATAGATTCAATCGCCATTGAATAACTATTACAATCTATAAAAATCTGATGTGGCCAACACATGACTTTCTCCATATTTGGGGTGTTGATATTTAAATTATTATGAATAGCATTATAAGGCAAAATTATTATTTCGTATCGTAAAAGAATACAGTCGTCCTTATTGCCGTAAATTATATTTTGAATATGTTTACAGAATTCACCGCTACATGATGGTGGCACTGTATACTGGAAATTTACGAATAAATTAATTATCTACTAAATGGGAGGTTCTACGAAAATTTGTTTCAAACAAAACTTGGAAGAAATATTATTCTCTACAACTTTGGTCCTCACGAAGATTACCAATAACGTTTTAAAGGAGATATTTGACGAAACCGAAAAAACCGATTATTTATAAATAATTCCTAAAAAATAACTGCTATGGAAAATTGTTTCAAATAAAAGTTGTAGGAAATTACATTCTCCATAACCTTTGTATATCGAAGTCACACACATACATACACACAGACATCATTCCGAAAATAGTCAAAACGTGTTCTAGGAACCTCAAAACGTATTTCCGTTGAAATCTCGAAGTCTATTTTTTCCATGAAAACAATACTTTCTCTATACTACGTATATGGAGAAAGTAAAATGATCATGTGTAAGTAAAGCACTGATATTCCCGATGCTTTCAGATTACACAGGAGGAAATAATGACTTGTAACTCCAGAATGAGAGAGAGAGAGATATCCACGGTTTCCGGATAATCTTTCCGTATTATTAGTACCCCTTGTATCCAATTGGGCGTCAAATCTTCCCCCAGATACCCAAAACCCATCCATCTCCTCCTTCCTCTCTCTCTCTCTCTCTCTTATTTATCTACTCCCTATCGCCGGAGAGCCACTACATTCCTTTCATCATTCACCGAAACCACCAGCCCGTATGATTTCCCTTTAACACCACGGAGATATATGCGTATACTCTCTCTCCCTCCATCCTCTTTCATTGGAATACTTCCCACCCTCCCATCAAAGCCTCCCTATTCATCATCCCTCCCCTCCTTTGTGATCTTGCCCTCCCCCTCCTCCCGATTCGTCAATCGTTCTCCCTCCCACTCTTTCACCCTTTCTCTATCCTCCTATCGTTTTTACTCTCTGCCTTTATCCTACATTCTCTCCCTCGTCTCTCTTCTTCTATCTTTTCGTACTTTCTCCCTGCTTTATTTAAAAATTTTTTTTTCTTTAAACTCTGCGTTATACCGGTACATATTTACCCTTTTCTCCTCCTATCTCAGTAAACTTTTATTCTTATCCCTATACATGTTGTGCTACCGTCCTCGCAGTCTCTCTATTCATTTCTCCTTCACCTCCACTACATCTCTCTTTCACTTTCTTTCTGTCCCTCATGTTTATCTTCCATTATTCTTCTTACTGTTTCTTTGCACTTATTTATCTCGTTCTCTTTCAACTCTTTCACTATCCTCCCACCTCCTTTTGTTCAACTCCATTCTATGTATTTATACTCTCCTGTATTTCTCTTCTCCTTTCTACCTGTTTTTCCTGTCGCATCTCCTTTCGGCTGACTTCATGTTGGGACTTACACGACTTCACCTCTATGTCTAAATGGGTTTTGATGAAATAGGTATTAAAAATGTCTGCATATCGTATATCATCGACGGTATCGCCTGATAGGTGCCGCATATTTACAAAAGATTTGAAACTCTTTTCACGATATGTGAATCATTGCAAATAGGAATTGTTTTCATAAGGATGAACGAGATAAATACTTGATTAGTAACCATAATTTCTACGGTATTAGTTTTTCTAGGTTAGAGAAGATTCCGAAAATATCGCAAAAACACGAAGATCTCGTATTTCTAAACCTGTTTCTCCACATATCCTCTTAATTGTTTCACTTCTTTCTTTCACATATCCCACCCTTCCCTATTCTCTTTACGTCCCATCTTCCTCTCCTTCACCCCCCCCCATTGCGCGTCACACCCCGCAATTTTATGTCTCCCTCCCCTCCACCGCCCCCTTCCGATCCCGAATTTGATGAAAAAGGAACCGCCTCGCATCAACCTCGTGCATGAAAGGTTCCTCATCCCGATATTATTCATTATATGTCTGTTTATTACTGCGCAGGTGAGATCTCTCTCTCTCTCTATCTATAACATCCCATCCCCCTCCCCTTTCCCATCTCTCTTCTCCCCCTTTCCGCAGCCCTCTCCAATACGACTACCCTCTCTCTCTCTCTCTTTTGGTTTGGGTTCCAATATGGTCGCCCCTGCGTGCTATCGCTTCAATATCACCCCTCGTATGTCATCCCCCTTCTCTCCCATCCCTCCCTCAACCCCTCTTTTCATCCCCGCACGCTTCCTATATTGACCTTTTCCATTAGGCTTATTCGATGGGGGCGACGCCCTGGCAACCATCCCTAACCTCCCTCTTCACGTCCCTTTCATACATCCCTTATAATCGTTGCCTCTTGCCATCAATCCTCCGTACTGCACGCCGAGGCACGTGCAGATCGCTATCCTTCGCTCTTGGTTCTTTTTTTATATATATTTAAGGGGGGCGCGGGTTTTCATTTAATCGTAGGGACTTCATTTTTCATATAAGGAAGATGAGTATCAGTTCCACTTTTTAAAAAAAAAAGCCTACTTTAAGCAGTCTCGCGGGAATCTACCGTGACGTATGAATAATAGGAGTCGTTTCGAGATTTTTTAAAAATAATTTATTTTTTTTTCGAGAATACAATGAAAGGTAGGGAACGAGGTCTTGTTTTTTTTAATTTTCTGTGTCACGCTACAACTTATTAAGATTTTAAAACCGCGTGTCGCTTAAATGAGACCACGCGTCGCAAGTGATGGCGGAGTTTCGCATAATGAGGATTTCTTTTTTTTTTTTTAACGTCGCGTTTTCGCGCGATCCGCATTAATGCGCGCACGTGCGCGTACTCCGTTGGCACGCGCAGAGATTTTGAATTTTTTTCTAAACGGGAAATCGTAAATTGTTATTAAACGGAATGAGCAGGTAATGCTTTGCACGTGGGAAGGTAAAATCGCGTTTTGCTTAGGATTCCGTGATGTCCGCTTATGTTCGATGCTAAATAATTTGCTTTTCAAGTAAGCAAAACAGAACATATCCGGGATTTCGACGAATGCTGCTTCGTTTTATTTCTTTAATGAAGTTCCAGAGATTTATGAACCGGCGACGTTCTGTCGATGGCTCTTTTTTATGAAATAACATCATAACATAACAACCGTCTTCTTGCCCGACTGAATTTATGCCTTGTTTCTGTGGGATTGAATTCTGGTTATTTAATATATAGATTTTCTGTTTTATTTATTTAAACTTATATTTTAGTCTGCAAAGCTTCAAAAATTATTACACGTTGCGAAAAGCTCAGTTCAATAGGAATCTTGCACTTCCTCGTGAATCAAAAAATCAATGCATCTGATTCGCCCATGTTACGGATCTTAACATATTATTGGTAAAAATCAATATATATATTTCTTTCTATGATCTACCAACAATATTTCCATTTTTTACTCTCCAGCACATAAAAATATATTCTAATGCGAAAATGCATTAGGAGGAAACGATTCGAAAGAATTAACTGGAAATCACGCTATCATTTACACGTTTACGCATTAAAAATAAGCCGAATGAAATCACGGAAAAGGGTGTGGCCCAAAAAATCTTCGACCGTTTCCACGTCGCTTCCCTTAGGGAAAAAGAAAAATCACTTTTCTCACCCTCCTATTGGCTTAGAGATGCTAAAATAAAAGCTCCCCATCCCCCTCTAATTCTCTCCACTTCATTAACTCCATTTCTTTACGATGCTCTTCTTTTATTTTTTCCCCCCTCCCTCCCACTAACCGCCCCACCGAAGCTTTCACGCCTGCCATTTTGACAAGGCAAAGCTACCTCGAGAGTCGCAAGTTCCGCCAAGGTGAAGTCACGAATATTTTTTTTTTCCTTCCGCCGATGTTTCTCGGTCATCCTCTTTAACAACCTCGGAGAGTTGCCGCGCGTAAAAAGATCTAGGGAGCCGCCGCAATAAAATCGACCTACATTAATTACAAAAATCGCCAGTTTAATTCTAGTTCAACTCGGGACAAGGTTATTTTTTTCTTCTGCCCGGCATCTGGACGAAGTTGCTTAACAGTTCAAGGATTCTTCGTGGACTAGCCGAGGAATAAATTTCAGGGGAAAAAAATGTAACGAAAAAAAGAGGAAATATTACAGTCGATGCCGAGTTTCCCCTGACGTCTCGCGTATCAGGTCAGCTCGATCGAGACGGGATCGCCATTGAAATCTACGAGAATAAACGCCATTTGATGAAAGGAATGGGAAAAATTGTTTTGTTCCTAAACAAGGAGGTATAATTGTCATCTACCTACTCTAATTCCCTCGCATATCTCCCGTTGTAAAAATAAATCTACAAATTGGGTCTGAATTAATTCAGTAAAAGGTTAAACATTGAATTTATCTTATTTCAAGAAGGAATATTAGTAAATGTAGCTTTTATGCGCGAGTGCATAATAATAACCACAAATGTGAACATGGAGAAATCTGGACAGACTGGCTTGATAGCTTAGCTGGTTAAATCACCAACCCGGGTTCGATTCCCGATCAAGTTTCTCTATGTTCACATTTCCCTTATTTCTTTTTTCTTAAATCAGCGAGTAAGGTTTCCCTATTCAAGTTCCTTTGCATATCTCCCCTTTTATAAATAAAACTGCATATATCGGATCTAAATGAATTCAATAAGAGGTAAAACATTGAATTTCTCATATTTCTTTGTTAAAACTAAGTGGTTAAGTTTCCAATAGCCAATTCTTCGTCCGTATTACATGCAGTTTAACCTCAGGACTCATTCCTGTTGTAATATCTTTCTCCCCTCGTTCATTTCACCGAAAATAACGGATGATTCCGGCAATTGATGTTTTTTTTCCATCTCGCTCGTTTCTTCTACTTCTCTTGTTTTCGTTTGAACGAGTATTTTGTTTATTTACTCCGATTCCAATTTTTCACATCGTTTCTCTTTCTTTCTCTCGCGATCCCTTTCTATTTACGATCAATTGTAACGTTTCTCTCAAGTTAATTCAGTTTGTATCTGAAAATTGAACCTAAAAGAAAAGACGGAATATCATTAAGTACATAGATCGAAAACCTTTGAAACACGACCGCGGTGTAAGAAAGAGAGTACAAGAATAATTCGTTTTGTAGGCACGAGACAAAGGCACCGGAAATTTTCCGTAAGAATCCTGTTAATGACGTCCCTCAACTCGATATATTAGAAACAATAATTCTCTTAAATTTGAACCGCGTGCCACAGAAAGGCGGCATTCGCTTGACGACATTTTACGCACAAGGTATAATGTAGGTGCAGAAACGGTTCGTTTTCCATTAAACTTACCCTATCTTTTAGCGAGGCATAATTTTACAGCAGTAAATATAAAATTTTGCAAGGTCAAAGCTAGAGAGAGAAGATGATTTCGGGGTAGATTGTGAGAGGGGGGAACATAACGAAGGAATGATACTAGGAAGGAAGAGAAGACAAAATGAAGAGAAAAGGACCTCCAAATGGATGATATAGGAATTTGATAATTACCAAGAGACAAAAAGGAAGGAATGTGAATGGATGAAGCTAAAAGAAGAAAGAAAATTCGTTGATGTTCTGTGTTTCGAGGCAAACATTATTTGATCTTATTTTTTACAGAACTTTTTATCCGCCATTTCAAGGATTCTTTGCTTCTTTCGATCTACGGCAATTGAGATAGGTTACCTGAAACATTTCCTTTCCTAAAAATTAAGTTCCATCCATTTCTTAATCATAGTAGGCGAAATATATAACACTTAAATTTGACAAAGACCTGTAGGTACACCTGTTCCACCTATAACACAGATTCGCCACAACACGTCTTTTTTAAATTCATACAGTGTGTATTATGGTTCGCATTAACGTGGTTTGATTGGACTGGGAATGTGATATTCCAGATTGTAGAGTAAGAATGAGACGTGTCGGGTGGCCAGGGTGATTTCTTTATAAGCTTAAGTGACCGCAAACAATACCCTTATTTGCGCACATAATGTGCAACAAAGAGAGGTTTGGGAATTTAGGAACTGGAGGAGTGTCTGAAAGGGTACGAAACGCAAACACTCTTTCATTATGTTACACAAGGCTCACGTAACACGGTTCCACATTACACGGCACTTTTTCAGTACGCATCCCCCATTTTACGGGAGGGCCGGGTGTACAAACGCCTCAGTTGTGGAATATTACCCGATTAAGAAAAAGGAACCTTCCACGACACTTTTCATCTCTATGGCCTTTAAAGGCGGGTGTTCAATTGACGTAAACAGCTGAAGAATATGCATTTTCCCGTGAAATAGCAGTGTTGAAATGACATAGCAGTGTTGAAATGACTCCGCTCCTTCGGCCTATTCGAGATAGAGGAGAACGAAAGAATAGTGTCCAACAACCAGTGACGGATTTTTCAACAAAATTTCGCCACCCTTTGCCCACGATGAAATGGATGAAAAAACTCGAACGATAATACACGTATTAAAAACCACACAAACGGAAATGCTAGATTTGTTAATTCCTTCTATGCCAATTAAATCACCATTTTAAAAAACACATCATATTACCCGAAAAACGAGCGCCAAAACTTTCAGTCGACGCGCCTGTAAAATACGGCCACCGACTATCCCTCAAAATTGAAAATTAACGACCCTAAAAAACCTACCACCATGAGTTCCCGTCGGTCTCCGTGTCGTTCAATAGTCACGCCACCTTTTACTCCCGAACAGATTTTACTGTATCGCAATAAACCGAACTCCGGCGAAAATAAAACGAACCCTCGCTTTAAAATAAAATGAATAAAGGCGGTCTCATACAGCGTGAAAGAAATAAGGGAAAAAGAAGAAGAAGCAAGGAGCTGGTGAAAAACCATGCGGAGATTAATTACCCTCTCTTCGCTAAAGTTTTGCCGAAAGAGAAATGTGACTGTTTCGGTAATGGGAGGCGGAAGAGGGGGAGAGAGAGGATGGAGAGGAGAGAGAGAGAGAGGGATTCCTCGAAGGAAAGAGAGGGGAATGATAAGAAGTTCAAAAAAAAAGGGCAAGAGAATCTCTCCCTTTATGCCCCTCGGCAAGGACGTGACACAGGCCTGTCAGCAACATCGCCCTTTTGGACTCGGCCGGCCGCAGTGAGTTACGTTTCGGTTGGGGTAGAGGAATAATGGGAAGGGTGAGGAAAAGAGGGAGTGAGGAGGTAGGAGAAAGAGAGAGAGAGAGGAGGGAAAGTACCACGGAAGGATGGTAGGAAATGGAGGTGGAGTGGCGTCCAACTGTCGGACAGACCACCGGCCAAGAATCCACGGACGTGAGGTCATTCGAAGAGTAAGGAAGCTCTCCTGAGAGAATGAGAGAGAGAGAAAGGACGAGTGTCTTACCATCGGATTCCACAGTAGGAGGGAAAAGGGGGGAGGAGTTGGAAGTTAAGAAAATAGTGGGATGGTGAAAGATGGAGGAGGAAGAAGAAGATAGACGAGGAATCTCCCACGGAGTATAGGTGAAGGATTGCGATTTCCGCCTGCGTGAAACGATAAAAATTGAGAAGAATAATACGTGGGACCGAAGAAGAAGAAACAATAAACATCAGAGGGCTTAGACATTAGCGAAAAATTTCATCTCGTTATAACTAAGCGCGTGGTTATATTCGGGTCGGTCCGAATAGGTTGGAAAACACACAGGGGAGGTGATTTACGTTTTCTGGGCGAGTGAAAAATGACGCACTCGGTTTTTACACAATTTCTAAATGGGAGAAAAGTCACGATTCGTAAACTTTTCCGATCGAACGATGGTCTTTTATCTTCTTAACGGACTCGGAAGTGAGACGTTTTTTTTCGGGAATGATTCATCGTTGAAGACGGAATATCCTTGTTAACCGAGGTCGCCGTAAATGGGTTCTTCTGTATATATGTATATCGAAAAGATAGATGAGAGGCGAGAAATTCTAGATAATGGAGGAGAAAGAAAGAGGAATATTTCGTGTGCTAATTCGGAGGCGACGTGAACACTTAGTTGGAAACGTATGAATTTGTACATAGTAACCTTTGACTAGTGAGGTGAAAATATGATCACATTGTAACTGAAGTGCTGTCTCTCTGACTGCTGTTGTTTTCTATTATTATTAATTCGCCAATCTTGTCAACAATCGGATTTTCCGTGTTTAATAGTCTATCATGAGAGTTAAGAGGTAGATAAAGGGATGAAAATGAATATTCGCTTAATATCTTTGTCAAATAAAAACTAGTGGGTTAATTTAACACTGTAACGGTGTCTCGTTTCGTTAGCTCAAGGTTAATTAATACTTTTTTTGTATTTTCGGACAAATATGTAGCCATTTTGCCCGATCTTACACCTAAGCACACTTCTATTCGCTAGCATTAACACATACAGAGACTTATACACAAAAAAAACCCTTCAACATTAGTCCTTTAGGACTCGCCATGGCTGACCTTAGTTGTAAATCTAGAAGAGAATAGATTCTAAAATTCTAGATCAGGGGTTTTCGGTTCTTTTCAACCAGTGGGCCCTTACTGGAACATCTGAAATCCCAAGGACCCTTTAAATGTATAGATTATACGTTCGCCAACCCACTGAGAGCACGTGTTATTTGATTTGAAAGACCTGACAACAGATTAATGTTTCCATGGAAATAGATTCCTTTGGAATTATTACCAATGAATTAATTATCACTTCTCTAAATTCATGCAAAAGTATTTTTTCGACCAGTGTCGTGGACCCCCTACAAGTTTTCGCGGACCCCCATTTGGGAAACCCTGCTCCGGAAAATTAAAGGAAAAAGAAGTGTTAGTTTGTGAAATATCTTATTTTGTGAAAGATCACGGTGCGAATAAGGAACTAGCGTCCTGAACGACAATCCAATCTTGATTATAATAAAATACTGGAAATAGAGAACTTGAAATCAACACACAGGAATACCTAGGAAATAAGATGTTTACCTCGAGCTACCGAAAAGAGTCGGGTTATAGAGGCTTGCTCGTACTTCAAGATTTCGGAAGAGCGTCGAATTCACACGAATTGGAAAGAAAGAGAAAATTACATAAATGCAGAGAAAAACAACGCGTTCCTTCGAAATCGTGAGGACTTCTCCGGTCATGAACGGAACGGATCAATTATATAGATAATCGATTAAAAGTTATTTTCAGTCGCATTCCGGAGCGAAATCGAGTTTTCGATAGTGCGAGGAAGAAAGGAAAATGCGTGCTTTCGAGTAAAAAAAACGTGAGGCGAGCTTTATTTGAGACGAAAAGAGGAAGTAGCGAACGAGAAGAAAAAAAAACCAATTGACGGATTTTATTTTATTTTTAAATAAATAAAAGATCGGTCCCGGGCGTAACGAAGTAATTGGGCGAAATCGGATCTAAGAAGAGAACTGTCCGAGAGAAAGAGAGAGAGGGGAATAAAGAGACTTTTGCGGAAGCTCAGGAAACGAGGCTTGCGCAACTCTCGCATTTTTAGATTTAAAGAAATTACCTCTTTCCTTTTGGCGACTTTTGCTTACACGGTGGAGTTAAGCAACTTTCCTTTGCCTAGGGAAAGAGTTTGAGAATCTCTTTTGTGCCATGGACGTTGGTGCCCGCCGTTTATTAATATTTTCGTTTACGTTACTACACTGCAAGCCGCCAAAGGTATTTTTCAGGGGATGCTATTACTGGAAACATATGCTCTATTTCAGACATGCCAAACTGGAGACCCACGGCCAACTGCCCAAATGCGATTCTTTGTCTCGATATTTTAAATAAATACTTTGTTTTTGTGTAAATGAGAGCGGATGTTTTTCTTAGTTATTGAGGTAAAATAGAACGCGGTTTATAACATTTTCAATACAAACGTCCAATCTTCTATAAAAAGCAATTTGTTCCCACTCTAGTCCTCATTTAAACAACTATAATCCAAATGAGCGCCTTCCATAACATCCACTGCTATAGTGTAGCCCTGATGCCTCTTTGTGTTTGATAGGCCTCCTCTAGTTAAAGCTTCTATTGGTCTCCCTTATGTTTTGTCTGGAAAATAATGTAGTATCTCTGTTTTGACGTATTTGTATTTTCTGATACGTTCTGATCTAGCCATACGCTCAACATCATCGCTTCTGCTCATGCCCCCAATGAATTCGGGGCTAAGAAACTTTTCGAATAGTTTCCGTTCGTAATCAATTCTTCTACACTTCATGGTCTATCATTTCACGTCGCTCAAGAGCTCTGTGCGTTGATATGTTGAAATCGAGTTGCTATTTAATGATTAAAGTGAATTTTCTGAGCAAAGAACGCCCAGAAGGATGACAAATTTCGTTATTTCCATTATGTATACCGTTTTCAGTCTAAACCTCAAAGTTTATTTGTAAGAGCGAAGCCATATATTTTTCGAATAGAAAAAGTCTTAAAAATAAAAACTCAATAGCCTTTCATTTTCAGAGCTCATTAATTAGCGGGTTCTGCGTACGAAAAGTTTTTTCCAAGAATTTATTGATGAGTTCTTTGCTTAGAATTTCTGTACAACTTTACAAAGGAGTCGTATAGATTTTTTAAACTGAACTCAGTCATGTTTTATTTTTAGATGCATGTGCTATTACTAATTTTAAGATAAAATAAATAGTTGATTTTATATATAATCGAGGATGCTGAAACTATATATTACAATTATTTTTAATTTCAATACTTCATTCGATTGCTTTTAAAACGATATCTTTTGCGATTCAATAAGAAACCTAATATTTCAAAAGAAATAATTTAAAGGATAATGCAGATAACATGCAAATATCATGCCAACTAAATCTATATATAAGAAAACGGATTCCAGCAACATATAACAATAGAATTTTTGATTGTTTAATTCAATTGCATTTATGAAAAAATTGAAAAATACATTTATTCGAGAATGGGATATAGTTTGCCATTACGATTTGACATAACCAAAATGCTTTCAAGATCGAAATAAATCTAAAAATTTAAGTTTGCCACCATAAATTACTAGCATAGCAATACCTAATTACTGCAACATGGAAATCTAAGCGAGAGGCCGTTTTTTTCCCTTTATCCACGCGTTAGTCCAACCAACTTACCTGCATCACAACCACTAATATATTACCGTCAACCAGGATAAATAAAAGAAAGAGAGAGAATGTCTTTAAGCTTTACGTATTGTGACAAAAATCACTTCAGGTAGTAATAGGCGTATTAAGACGAAGCCTCATAATGAGAGGGTGAAGGGAAAGGATAGTTTACGAGGAGGGTAGAGTCTGTGATTTACAGGGTATATAATATGGACGGATAGAAAGTGAACAGAAGTCAGGTAGGAAGAAGAAAGAAGGTGGTCGGAAAAGGACGGGAGTTTGAAGTAGAAGTGGGTTGGAAAGGAGGGCGGGGGGAAAAGGGCGGGACGGGAAAAAAGAGGTAAGGTAAGGGAATAGGTCCAGGACCACAAGAGAAGGAAAAAGGGAGGACAAGAGGTAACATTACGAGTTTTGGTTGTTTGGAGAAAAGTTTACTATCGGCAGAGGGAGGGTCGCGAGAGAGGAGAGAGAGAGAGGGGGTGTGTGAGGGACCGTGGTAGGGATAGAGAGAAAGAGGAAGGGTATGAGAGAAGGGAGAATGAGGGAGGGATAAAGGTAGGGTTGTAGAAGGGAAGGTGGGGAGGAGGGGATGGGAATTTTAAAGATCGCATACCTTACGTACTTTGTTGAGGGGGCTTCCAAACCGCGCTTTACTCTTTCCTATCCCACTCCGCACCCCCCTCCCCTTCCCGTATCCCTCCCTCACTCTTCTCTTCCTCCTTTCTCTCCCCTTTCTCCTTTCGCTCTCTCTCTCTCACTACTCTCTCCTTCCCATCTCCCTTTCAGATCTCTCCCTCATTTATCTCTATCTATCTTCTCTATCTCTATCCTCTCTCTCCGTTATCTTCTCCATCTCTATACCACCGCTCTATTCTTCTTCTCTATCTCCTTCTATTTGCCTTCTCTATCTCCATCCTGTCTCTCCCTCATCTCTCCCCCTTCTCTCTCCCTCTCCTTCCTCTCCTCTTTCCCTCTCCTCACTCTTCCTCTCCTCCCTCTCTCCTCTTTCCCTCTTCAGCCCTCCTCCCTCCCTCTTCACCCCTCCTCCCTCCCTCTTCACCCCTCCTCCCTCCCTCTCCCCTCTGCCTCTTCTCTTTCTCTCTTCACTCTACCTCTCTCTCTCCCTTATCTATCTCCCTCTAGTTACCTCCTGTATCTCCATCCGCTCTTCTCTCTCTTCCTCTTCTCTTACTTCCTTCATTCTCCCTCTCCTCTCCCTCTCTATTCTCTTCCTCTCTTTTTCCCTTTCCATTATATCTCCCCCTCTCCCAATTCCTCTCGTATCTCTCTCCCTTCTCTTTCCTTCTTCGCTTTCCATCCTCCATTCCTCCTCTCTCCCTCCCCTACCTCCCTCTTCCTCCCTTCCCTTCTCCCTTCACATATATACGCCCTCGCATACCACCCACCGCCACCTCTGGAATGAACACCTCTCCGCCACTGCTGAAATAACCTCCTCACCGCATTTGAGCTCCATATCCGATCTCTCTCTGCTTCTCTCTCACTCCCATCCTCTTATAAACCACGATCCTTTTTTGAAGTGAATTGTCCGATGGCAAGGGGAAAAAAGAGAGATTTTTTTCCCTATCCTCCTCCTACCTCACTGATGTAAAAAAAATAAAAATAAAAATCCTCCGCTTTGATTGAGTTCGGAGTCTCCCCGCGTTATGTTTTTACGACCCGAATGGCTGGATTGCCTTAAAAACTCTTTTAAGGGGGAAAATGCTTACGGAAAACATTCTAAAAGACGGCGGCTTCTTTTTACATGAGGTACGTCCGATCGTCCGGTGAAAAGTTTTAAAGAGCGGGAGCTTATTCCTCTGTTTATTTTACAAGTCAACGGAAAATGGGCGATGGGGGATAAACTCGTCTTAGTTTTTGCATGGCTAAAGTTTTATGTTCCGGATATAGGTGCGGAAGAATAAACTTTGCGAAGCCGCCATCCAAGCCGGTGGAATTTCTTCGGGCTTTGAAATTTAGAATCGTTAGGTTTTTACGAAACCGATATAATATTTTTTTTCGAAAGCTACGAATATTTGCACACGATTCAATTTTAATGCTTCTCGTCGTTTGCATTTTCTGCATTTCTTAACTTAACGTAGGTGCTACTGGATACTTTTTTATGGAATTGATGAATTCAGATGGTATTTCGTCTCATAATTTTGATCGTGTCTCATTTAATTTTGGCATTGGTTCTTTAAATGTTAACGATTTGTTTAATTTTAATAATAATTCCCCTTTAGAGAGTAAAAAAGTTAATTTGTCATTTATAATCCCTTGGCTAATCCATCGAGGAATACCAGTTGCCATAAAGGTCTTTAAAAAGTCTATTTTTTTTAAAAACTAGAATAAATCGATTTTTTGTTTTAAAAACATCGATCTATTTAGCACTCCCACATGTATGCTCCCGGCTGGATGTATAATACCTAATCATTAAATGCGTAGTTATTTCATTCATTCCTAGAGGAGTGTGTTGTAATTTACCCGTGGAATCCACATCAACCATTGGAATTGCATACCTTGACGAGATATCCCGCTCTCACGCGCCATTTAACGTCATAACATACATGTAATACGCATAAATCAAATTATACGATGATGTAAATGAACACCCACTGCATAAATTTCCGAGAGCGTCGGTTTTGAGCAATTGCAGATCACTATCTCTCCATGCAAAGTCGTTAACTACTGGGTAACGGTCGACCTTGTCGCAATGAGCCGACGACGTGTTTTTAATCATCATTACCACGATTTATGCGTTTTTCTCGAAGGCGACACGTGTCTTAATCGAGATGGGAGAGGATTACATGCTAAGTGGAAATTGCTCACCTGCTTATCCGACCCAAGATTCTGAATCGTCATCGTCGCGTCGGTAATTACCGGAATATACATGCACGCAAAGGATGGCTGTCGTGGGGGTAATTTATTATTATTTCAACTCAAGGGTATCGTGAAATTGTTTTTATCTTCCTCGAGGGTTAAAATGGTTTATTCAATCTGGTTTACGATAACACTCGTGGCTATGATGTACTTTGTAGCTAGGCTAAGAGACCTAACCGCGTGGTTAACAGGGAGAAAAATGGCGAGTTTTTAACGCGAGAGGTAGGACTCCGACCTCCAGAAACAATTCTGTTTGATAATTTAATTCAACATATAACCCTTAGAAAATAAAGCGGTGTATAATTCTTAAGTTCCAGAATAATCGCACGGAATATTTTGCCAATTTTCAGTTATGGAATTTTTTTCGAAAACTCGCCCTAAAATTATACCTCGATTGTGCGCAAATATTTCTTTCGGTAACAACTTGACTTGAGGGTTATAAAATCTGTTTGTTAATTTATGTTCACTTAACAAAATATACGACGGTAAAAATATTTTCTAAGGCCGAGTATATTAATTCAAAATCGTTCTATACAATAATTTCGTTTTTATTGCATAGTAATTGATATTTCCAAGACATTATTTAACAAAACATATAATACATATATTATTCCCATAATGCGCCATTTTCGTCTTCTTGAATTTTGACTTAAGAAATATTTTCGACTATTGGACTGCAGTTAAAATAAGGGTTTTATCTATCGATGATAAGGAATTACGAATATATTGGTAATAATTGAAACCCCTGTCTCTCGTTTAGCCACTGGAATGGAAGGTCAAATTCCTGAATGGTCGCAATTTTAATTCGTTTTTTTTTCTATTTTTAATACGAAAGAACTTTCGTTCGATATATTCAATTCATCGGCGATAAAATGTCCAATCAGTGATACATCATTGGATCGATTCTAAACCCCAACCAAGAGAACGTGGAATTTTTTTTTTTCGACAATGCTTAAAATTCTGAAAACAGGAGTGAATATAAACTTGTTAGAAGAAGAGTTATTAACACTCTCCTCCTTTTTTCTCCTACCGACTCATTTCACACGCGAGGAAGTCTTGAGTAAATTTAGACAAATATGTCACCGATAAATTTCGCGTGATTGATCGATCACTCCGACCCTTTTTTTTCCTCATTCTCGAGACATTTTTTTTTTCGCGTCGCCCTTATCACCTTCCGAGAGTGTATTAAAAAAGATTAAAGGATGGATTTTTGGGCCGGAATCAAGCCTTCAGCGAATCCGTAAAGCAGCCATTGTGGTTGTATAAACATGAGTGAGGGGGGTGGGGAGGACTAGAGAGATTCCTATCGTTCCAGGATGAATTCCTTCGGTCGGTAACGATCGAAGAACCGCAAACTCGCCAAATTGTATACGTCTAGACAACCACGCCTTCCCATTTCTCCTCCCCTCTATTTCTCCTCATCTCTGCACGTTCCCAGCCCCCCCCCCCCACTACTAAAAAGATTTTTTTCTAATTTTTCTTCTATAGCGTTTCATTCGTCCTCTCTTTTTTTCCGGAGCTCTGGAATTCGGGATTGACAAAAATTGAAAACGGAGGTGCTTAACGTACGAGATCCTTTCTTTTTAAAAAAATCCTGGTATTTCGCTGCGGTATATTAATTTAGTCGTTACCTCAACGTTTCCAATTAAGTCAACTTTTGCGGTGACGTCTATGAATGCAATGGAGAAAATCGGTTGGAGGGCTTTAAATACAGATTAGATCTCATGTACCCAATTGGTAAATATTTTGGGGCCGAATTATAGTTCCTGTGTCAGATAGCGGGCCGTGCTTAGTATCTCAGGGACAATGTTTTATTTAAAAGTAAATTTAAGATGCAAAACGTTAACTTTATTATCTTCCCTCGAAATCTCCTTAAGTTTTATGCTTGCAGACTTGTATGCAAAACGGACTTTGGACATACGATGGAAAATGCTTCAAATGGGAAATTTTCTCTGTTGATCTATGAATAAGGGCATCATAAAACCGTGTCTTAAGCCGCAGACTGCAACCAGTCATAATCTAGCGTAGTGTTTCTCAACCAGTGGGATGCGAAGTTTCGAAAATTATTATTATAAAACTTTTTCTCAACAAAATTATTACAATATTTAACGTTCTTGAAATATCCCATTAATGAATTATGTTATACTAAAAAAAAAGCATTTCCTGTAAAAATCCACCTTTTGGAAAGGGTGGGGTTTTCTTTTTATCATGGTAGGATCCAAATTACCAATTTCGGACCACAATTTAACTTGCACAGATAAATTTCCCGAGGATCTTAAAATAACAAGCATCACCGAAATATTTACCGCCACAGAGATGCTGATTCGCGCGTTAAGGTTGTACGTCCGGTCACGGGGAGGGCAATAATCATTAACGAATTCCCGTGAAACGCGATCAAAAAACAAAGAAAGAAAAAAAATTAATTAATCAACTCACGCGAGCTCTTTAATTAAGATAACAGTTTCCAAAGTATATTTTCTCTCCTTCCTAGAAAACTCTTTGACTCTAATGAACTCGAGGATTTAAATGATGAACCCGCGTGCTGGAGAGGTTTTTTAGGAATTCTTCTTCGTCGCGCCAACTTGGACTTAAATTATTGCTTGCATCATTCCCCCACGAACCGACTCATTTCCAGAAATGATGTGATACATGAGATATAATTAGTCTCTCGTTATGGAAGTAACAAATTGCCGCTTTTATTCCAGTTCTAATAACTGCGAACCTATGGATAAACCGCAGTGTTTAAGAGAATTGGTACGGTGTGATCAATTCGCAGAATAAGATGCGGAAAAGGCTACTGATACGAAGAAACTAGTCTAAGAATTTTAAAGACGCGGAAGAGGAAACCGCATGATCTTTAAATATGTATATGCTATGCAACGAACAGAAAGGAAAAAAATCGTGAGGAAAAATACACTATATCGCTCAGTTATGTAGGCTTCAATTTTAACCTCATCCTTTTCTTAAATCAAAGTAGAGCAGTTCCTTGCACGATGCGGAGGTTAGGTTATTAGAGCGGCCCGTGTTTGGCTAAACCACGTTGTGCAAATTCAATAACTCATCACGGGTTCGTGCCGTTTCGCGTCACGCGACACGTAAAAAGGCCGTGAAACCCCGATTCACGAACGCGTATACTTAAATTTTATGCGTACAAGGTAAATAAATGCCACATTTATTTGAACGCTTATAATCAAATCCGCGTTGAGGAAACCCTCGTTGGACTATTTTGTCAAAGAGTTGCTGTATAGATTCCTAAGTCCTTTTCAGGTATTACCAATCAAAATAAACCGTATTACGGAAATTAAGCAAAATTCACCTACAAAATCAGCTTATTCGTTTCTGTCTTAATGAATCTGTGCGTCTAGTTCTCGGTAATACAGATTAAATAGCATCCCAGGGGGAGCGTAAAATTTTTAAAAATACAAATATGTTTACGACAGCGTTGAAGAAATTTATAGAACTAATCCAGACAGCGGCGTTCTTTATATTGAAATATAATATTTCACCTATATAAACATCTGCGCAAGCGGTAACTGAAGCTAAATAGGAATTCAGGGGTAATTCATTTAGCATTTCTTGAGTGACAGAAGAGCTGTAAGACTTTTTGAGAGATCTTGATTCCGTTAAGCCCTATACGTCGCAATAAGTTGACATTCGGGAAACTCGCTCTTCTGCAGCAAATATTCCTAAAAAAATATGAAGCCAAATTCTTTACATCGCTGCAAAAACTAGGAAAAGGATCCGGAATCGCACGTCTTCCAAGATGTCACTGACCTCAAGTTTCAGTGGAACAGAGAAATACGTTCTTTCATGCAATTAACACAGTCTTAAAAAAAAGCCCGTCTAAATCATGCGTCTTTATTTAACCTCCTGTTTTATTTGTTTATCTGGTCTAAACCGAGAAGGAATCCCCTAATGAAAAATAATTAACCTTGAATAAAATAGAAGTTAGAAGATATAGCAGTAAATCGACTTGATGAATGCGACGAAGGAGATAAAACGGTAGTAATTCAGAGAAAAAGTTTACAGGAAATAGTGAAACCTCTTAGCAAAAAAAGCCGAGGAATTAGAGGTTGGAATTGTTTGAAACAATAGAAGTTATGGGATTCACAAAGAGAACAAAGGCAAAGGTATGCATGTAAAAGAAAGCGACCTCAGATTAATGGCTAGAATCAAATGGTATAGGAAAGTCTCATGGCCATAAAACGGTTGAGTAAACCGCGTGAGCATTCAAACTAGGATTAAATTCCATCGCTGATAATTCGTCGATTGTTGATTCTAGTAAAAACTTATTCACAGAGTCAACATCTCCTAAATTATTGTTGCTAAGAATAAAACCAAATTAGAGTAGCGCGTGTGATTTAACCACTTTTTTTTCTAAGGGAATTCAGCTATGTAACTTTTAGAAGTCGATAGAGTAAGCCTAAATCAGGAGAACCACTTTGCATACGTGGAAAGGGTTCTTAATCATGGAGGGAGGAGGATTAAGCAAATAAGAAGTGTATTTTTGATAGAAAATGAAATTTAGGTGTATAGGCTATAGTTAACCGAACTGAAATATAATTTACTAAAAGTTTTATGTAGGGTGAAGAACTAATGTTTTCTCGTACATGAATACCACATATTTTACTTTATAAATGCGATTTTGGCGCTAAGTTTGATATATGAAAAGGCTATACGATGAATTTTTTAGAGGCGTAACGTAGTATCATATCTAATATTTCCGATGGAGCGAAGGAAGAAACGATTAATATAAATTTAAAGTATTTTTTTACTAAAAGAACGTGTTAGTGCATGAAATATTTGTAATAAACTCGAATGTAGGATTTAATTTTGTATGATAAACTTTATGCAACCATAAAAACATCGTACGAGACTAATTTTACTGCAAAATGTATAAGCGAAGTAAATTTTATGTAATTTATGTAGTGGTTCCCAATCACTGGTCCGCGAACCAGTTTCATTCCGTAGATGTGGTAAACAAAATGCATTTTTAGATTTCTAAGTTACAGATGGAAACAAAATTAAATGCTCGCACGGTTTATTCAATAAATAAATTATTTATCATTTGATTTTATTCTGATAATTTAGCAGAGAAGCTGGTTGATATTCTCCATTTTCTGCTAACAAAAAACGTTTTTACGAACTCACAAAGAAAGCGCTTTTTATAAAGTTATTAAGTATCATTTTGGTTATAAAATGAACATAAAACTATCTTACTTGTAGCCTCTCTAGGGATGCCGGTTCACCGTAACATTCGTCGGAATTTTACCGATCCGAAAGTCTGCGAGAACCGCCGATCTTAAGGGTTAAAAATAGGTAACACTTAAAAGTCACTCACCTCCCATGGCGCCGTAAGCGTGAGCTGGAGCCGGAGGTCCCGTGTGGGGAGCGGATGAACCCGAAGTCCCGGGAGCCGAGAGGTGGTCGTGGAGTCTCGGGTTCGATGCCCACGCGGAAGAGGTCGAGGGCGTCGGCGAGGCGGCGGAGGGGCCAGGAGAGGCCCCGTAAGGATAAGCCGACGACGTAGACGGGGTCGAAGGGGAGTGTAGAGGGAGGCGGGGTCTGACCGCGGGGGCCGGAAGGAGGAGGGGAGCGTAAGCCTGGTGGTACGCCTGGTAATAGGGAGGCTGGTGGTAGTGGTGCCACGCGTCGGAGGCGGCCCCGGCGGCGGATGGAGCGGGGGCGACCGGGGAGGCCGAGGAAGAGGATGAGGTCGAGGGAGAGGCGTAGGAATCGAAATGGGAGGAGGAGGAATGAGGCGGAGGGGGATAGAACTCGTGGCGTCGGTGGTGGTGATGGTGGTGAGGATGGTGCGGATGGTGAGGATGATGGTGGGGGTGGTAAGGGGTGTGGAGGACGAGGTGAGGAGGGGGTGGAGGCGGGGGAGGAGGAGGGGGCGGCGGAGGGGGAGGGGGCTGCTGGTAGTTGCTGTTCCAGAAGGATGGTGGAAAGTTCCTCGCTGCCATCGGAGACGGGGCTGAAAAGAAGAGAAACGATTCGATGGAGGAATTGGGTTCTGTTTCGTCGGAAAGTTACTTATTCGATAAATAAATATCGTAAAGCGAATACGTCGATGAAGTGGTTGCAATGTTATCATCAACATCTGCAAACACATCCTTTATTTCCATATCGACATTACAGGATAAGCCGAGGATAATTTTATTTCAGTCGTTGGATCGGTAAAACAAAGACGGAAGACTCTCGGGAAAATATTAGAATACACCGAGTTGCTAATATTTTTTAATCAGTCGTTCAAAGTTATTGAAAAATGGAGGGAAAATCAACTTAGTGATTTCGGTAAAAAAATATTATGGCACCTACTTTTATGCTAGATAAATATAACACCCAGGAGGCAGCAGCGTTAAATAATTTGGACTTTCCGAAATTGCTATGTCATTTCACTTATTTCATTAAATGATAATTAAGCCATCCAGGGCATTCAAGAATAAGCACTAGAAGCAATATGTACTTTTCTTATCTATCTAACCTTGTTACGGATGTTGGAGTTATCTGCTTATTTGTTCGTTCTTTTTCTGAAATTTGTTTTCAGCGTAATACGAAATCGAGAATACTCTACTGATTTCATCGTATTACTTTATTAGTTATGGAAGGAGAAATAATGTGTTTAAACGTATGGGTTATATTAGAAACGGTCTTATAAATTTTCGGTACTTTCCTGTTAACGGGAATACCTTAAAAAATGAACATGTACCGTTATGATTGTTTGAGAGGATATAACATTGAAAGGATATATTGGCGTATTGTTGGATTTACGTTATTTTATTTTAAAAACAACATTTTCAGAAACTGACTGGCCGGTCTCGACGTTTACAAACCCAATCTCCGGACAACGTGGAGGGTTTCTTTGGTTCCGGGCAAGGCGAAGATCGCGGTAGCGCCCGGAGACGACTACCCATTACAACAAAGCAAGCCGAAGGCTCGCCGATATATCCTCTCAATTTGCGGCTCAACAGTCAAGAGGATATAACTTGAAAGGATATATTGACGAGCGTTCGGCTCGCTTTGTTGTAATGGGTAGTCGTCTCCGGGCGCTACCGCGCCCTTCGCCTCGCCCGGAACCAAAGAAACCCTCCACGTTGTCCGGAGATTAGGTTTGTAAATGTTGAGACAGGCCACGCAGTTTCTGTTAATGTTGTACGTAAGTATGGCATGGGGATAATACGTAAGTACCAGGTCCTGCGAAGGGTCGTGGAGGTATTCCCGTTAACAGGAAAGTGGTATTCCCGTTAACAGCAATTACCAAATTTTCAAATTAATAATAATCCTTTATTTTCAGCGAAATGGTTCCCTCTAACGTGAATAAAACGGATTAACAGAGCAAAGGAGTAAAATTAATGAGGAAAAAGTTAAATTACTACATTTTCTTTTTCAAAAACATGAATCGACAGCATCTTATATACCCAACATCATGGCTGTAAAAATGGAAGCCATTTTGGAGCACTGATGAGGGAAAAAACAACTGAATGACGGAGTGTATTTTTCTTCTTTCTTTTCGCGATAAATCAGCGACTTTTTCTTTGTAAAGAGCGTATCTCATCAATCTCGACCGAACTCAATTGTTTCTGACACCACTTCCTCTCTTTATGCTGTCATAAAAGACTTTTCCAGCGTTCCCTTCGGGTAATTTTTTCGTGACTAAATTTCGTCCGCTGGCGGAAAAATAATGATACTTTATGTTATATCCGTAAAAAAAAAAGTCGCTCTCGTAGTAATCTCGTAGGCATCCGTTCCTCCTCTTTGTCATGACCTTACTTTAACACAAAAGAAATGTTTTCCTTCCGCTCCTCTTAAATCATCCGATATATTGCCAACACTCCGCTGAAAGGCTCGGAAGAATACCTTGTACTCTTTGCCGTAACGCGTATTCTTCTTGTTTCGGAATTAACCATTGAAATATCTGCCACATTCCGAGGGTTAAAACTCGAAATCCTTTCGTTCCCGATGGCTACTCCATACTTGTATGCGCATAAAGATGTCAATGGTCAATTTTTTCCCGCGAGACTCCTCGTCCGTCTCTTAAACTCTTCGAAATTGCGTTTTTCCTATCGCGTAAGTCAAAGCGATAGTCCCGAAATCTGTTTTTCATTTTCCTCCTAGATGTGGCGCCACTGGAAAATATATAGGCGCGAAAAGTTCAGCTTTGTATATTTTTTTGTATTTCAAACATTTTCCGCGTCCGTCGACTTTGTTATTGTCATATTTTAAGAATGGCAGTGTTCAATTTTCCTTATGTAAGTAGTTCAAATCGCTGACATATACTGACCCTTGAGAAGGTTCCACTAGATTAGTTTCACCAATAATACTCTTCAATAATTAAAATCTATACTAAAATACGACAATGAAAAGATACATTGGACTTCTTATGTAGAAAGAATCCATTTACTTATATTTTTTATTTTTTGCCAGAGCTCAAGTAAGACTTCGTCCACAGTAAAATAAAAACGATTCTCCCTATGTTTCCTGTGTGACGCGGCAATTTTCACGTCGTACATTTCAAAATGCCAGAAATAATAATATTCGTGGAAGTGAATTCAAATGCGAGATATTTAGGTCAGGGCTAGAGGGAATGTTGTTAATGCCTTCCGAATCCTCCCACGCACGCAGCAAACCGGACGAATTATTGGATTGCAGGCAACGATTCGCCACGTGGAAGGTATGCGAGTTTTTTTCGCTCCAAAACAATTTCCAACGCGGTGTTGTGTGAACCGTTATAGGTAAGCGAAGTAATGAGAAAGATTGGGCACGATTGTTTGGAAACCTAGAATTCGAAAGACGATATTTAAAAAACAGGAAACGAATCTGTGCCCTCGGCCGGTTCGCAGAATCGAAAATGTCGGCGTGTCTGAATTTTCGCCTCGGTCAGGAATGCGGCGTTCCTGCGTGTTTGATGTTCGATGATCGTTATTCTAGAACCGCGAAAATTGATATGAGTCATGCGGGTCACGGGCGTTTGCGATTTGGAAAACGCAGTTTGGAGGAATTTTGCTTCGTATTTAGAATATAATAAAGCGGAAACATGGGCATCTATCAAAAGCAGAGGTAACCAAACCGCATACTATAATGAAGTTAATTGACAGAGATTCAAGATAGAGATGTGCACAGATACATATCTCCGTATCAGCACCAGACCCGTACCCGCAGGCTACGTATCCGAACCGTACCCGCAAAAATTTCTAAATTGCCCGTCCCGATCCGACCCGCAGGAATAAATTGTCCGACGGATGCTGATTTTCGCATCCGCAGGCTATATATTCGAATCCGACATGGATCTGCAAAAAGTTAGGCATAACCGAAGTAGATAGTGCCAAAAATTTTAATGAGTCGCAAAAAGCAGTCTATTTGAGTCGAAGATATTTAGTATGTGGTAATTGCTGCCATTATTCGATTGCGCAATGAGAATGATGCGTCATCTATAAGGAAAAATCTTTATAGAGCTCCTCTAGTTCTATTACTACGCTATAACTTATATTCTCGTGACTAAGTATTTGATACTCGCACGGCCGTGGTTTATCACATCAGATGTTGGCTTAAATCGCAGAGTGTATTAGGGCAGTAGCCATATTTTTAATTATAAAGAGGAGCTCGCGAGCAACGGTTTGTCCACCAACATCTTATAATATCGGACAAAATATTTTGATGCGACACATGAAGAAACAGAAAAGACTATAGCAGAGTTAAATCAAAGAACATATTGTAATATAAAGAACAGTTATCTTCACGAAGCTTTCCTATTTCACGCAAAAAAAACTTCGAACTATGCAATAATTCCGCCCTCCACACTTGGTTGAGGATTGGTGGGAAAAACTTCTATATAGACAAAACGAATCGAAAGAATTCTTTAAAATGGTATTTTTCCGCTTCCTCCTATTTATAAGTGATATAAAAATTTGGCGAAATGGGTAGACTGATGGAGGTGAATAAATGCCTGACTCTATATTGTCCCAAATAAGCTGGCTTTTACAGATGATCGACGAATATTTTCTCTTCTTCCATAGAATAAAAATCGTCCTCGACAAAGAAAATTTGCTAACGGTTATCCACGTGCCAAATTCGTCCATTGATTCTAAATCACTTTGAAATGGAAAATTCCAAAAACATTTCGAGGTATAGTTCTCCGCATTTCGAATCCGTGGAATTGGACGCATATTTTCAGTTTTATCGATTCCTGGACATAGATAATCCTAAAAACATATAACTAAATGTTTCGTTCAGCGGAAAAAAAGAAAAATATTGCTCGAAAATACGGAACGCAAAATCGAACGCTGGATTAAAACGAAGAGTTCGAAGTCATTGATACGAAACAAAAGAAACAGAAAGACGGAGAGAGAGAGAAAGGAGGTTTTGAGGAAGAAGGAATGGCGGAAAGAGAGAATAGGAGGAAAAGCAGGAAAGATTCGAAAATGCTCCCTTTTGTCCCCCGACCCGACTCTTTCTGCCAACCGTGGCGCCGCCCTAGCGGTCATAAATCCCGCCTCGTCCTGACTGCGTCTATCTCCCTCTCCCTCGACCATTTCACAGACCCCCCCCCCAACCCCCCTCCCTCTCTCTCTCTCTCTAAACCTCCCTTCATCTCTCCCGCCTCTTCACCATACCAACGTTCTTACTCTGCCTCATATCCCTTCCCTCCCTCTATCTCTCTCCCCCTTCCCTAGATCCTCTCATCGTGCTCCTAAATCGTCTTTCCTATCTCACGGTGGCTGTGTGTTTGTGACCTGCGACCGACACTAAGCATCCTTCCCACGATGCCTCCGTCCGTCTATTTCCCTGTCCAAGGAGGAAATGTTGTTGCGACCCCGGTCGACGCTGTGCCCTCTGCTCGGGATCCTTCCTCATGCCATCCTATATCGTATACCTCACCCCGTCACTTCCTCCTCTATTCTCTATTTACCTCCGTTTCATGCTATTTTCCCCTTCGTCTCTCCCTTGCTTACCTTGATCTTCCTTCTAACTCTTGTTTCTATACTTGCTCCCTCCATCTCTCAATATTTTTCCTCTATTCCTACGTATCTACCTTTCAACTTTTATCTGTCCCTCTATCCCTTTTTTCCGCCTTCTCTCTCTCCATATTCTACCTCCCCTCTCTCTTTGTGTCTACTCTCTCTCTCCCTCTTCTCTGTTACTCCCTCTTTTCTCTCTCCCTCCTCTCCCTCTTCTCTCTGTCCGTCTTTGCTCGCTACCTCCTCTCTCTCTCTCCTTCTTCTGCCTCTCCCTCTTCTTTCCCCCCCTTCTCTCTCACTTTTCTCACTCTCTTGCTTCTCCCTCTATCTTCTTTTCCACTTCTCTCTCTCTCCCCTTCTCTCTTTCTCCCTCTTCTTCTTCTCCTATTTTTCCATCTTTCCTCATTCCTTAATCCATCTCTACTTTCTCCTTCCTTTCGACTCACTCTTTTCAGTGGCATAGTTACGACTTCGTGGGCCCTGGCGTAAGAATTAATGGTACCACTCATCTCGAACACTAAATAAATAATTAAGGCAAAAATAAAAAAGTAATTGCCGTAATAAAACCCGCGATTTTATTAATCGTTACTTTTGTATTTCGGAGTGTAGTCGGATCTCGATAAATCGAACTCCTATTGCTCGAATTTTCGAATAGTTGAATCGGGCGTCATTCCTTTGCTGCGCTAACAGACTTTTAAATGAATTTCCATAGCTCGAAGTTTCGGTATCTAGAAGTTTTCTATTCTCCCACGAGGTTCGATGGTATATACAAAATTGTCATTTCGTATTTTATAGAAATGTCCTTTTCGCCTATGGCCCCCTAAATCCCACGTAGGCTACGTCACGTCCTCTCTTCTCCCTCCTTTTTCCTCTTTATCTCCTCGTTTTCTTCCTCCCTGAATCTTTTTGTCCCTTTCTACCTCTCTCCGTCTCCCCCACTCTCCCTTCCTCTTCTTTCTCCCTCCTACCACATCTCTATCCTTCCCTCTCGCCCAACCTCTTCCTCCATTTTTACCGACTTCTCTCCTGCCTCTCATTTTTTATTTCCGCTTTACTTCTCTCTCTCTCTCATCTCTCTTCTCTCCGTCTACCTCTCCCATCCTCCTATCACCGTCGTTGTAACAAACCCCTTTGCCGCCGCTCCCTTTGATGAGAGCTCCATCTGTATAGCGTCACCTCTATATTCGAACGAGTCTAAATGCATTAGTCGTCTCGGTTTTGCTTCTTTTTAGCGCAAAAAAGTTTTTCTCTCATTCCGTCTTTATTTAGTATAAAGAAAATTTTAGATACGAAATTTTTTGGACATTATCCAGTATCAAAGAGCGAGATATATGTCTTGGGCATCGTATACATTTTTATCAATTTTCTCGTGTCACTTTAACCGAGATTTAAAAAAATGTTTTTAACTATCTGTTTATTATCGAAGTAGTACCCTAGGATTTATCTCAGGCTAAAATACGTGTTATATGCATTTGAAATGAAAAAGAAACGTGGTGAAATTATCGTAACCAAGTCGCTTAGTGTGTTTTCTTAATAAAAATATTTTTTAAATTTAAATAAATTAAATAAGATCTCTTTTTATTTATCAACTTTTAGCTTAAATAACTTTAGATTATGTTCTATGAAAGGGATTCTAAATGTATCCCATATTTCTTATCTGTTCACATTCCTGTTATTGATGTTTAATATGGAAAACTTTCTGAGTAAATCTTCTCGGACCTTCTAGTATTTAAAAAAAAAACAACTGCTACAAAGATGACTTTATGTTAGCAAATACGTTTATGATAAACGAAAAACTCATTTTGGACTCTTTTGCAACAAAGCACAAAAGGAGTGCCGATGATTTTATTGAAATGAAAAATTTGTATTTAGAAAAATGGAATTTACTCAAGCAAGTGGCAGTGCCTTGTTTTCTATAAGTAACAGCTAAGTGAGCATATGCATAATCCAACAGCTTCCACAAAAATAATTCGTGATTAATGTATAAAAACAATAGATGTAGCATAGTTTTCTCCCTACTTCACCTTGAAGTAAGAGGCTTTACGCTTCAAATGTAATTTCTATATTTCTTAGTAGCGCAAACTCCTAGAATCAAAAGTTAAATATCATTCTAAAGCTGAATTTTCCATTATCGGTAAAAGTATGTACCATAAGGAAGATACGTTTGCGCGAAAGTTATAAACTGAAATTCGCAAAATATCCTGATAACATGTAACATAAATACATTAAATGCACAGGAGAGCGAATGTTTTTTAATGGAGTGCTTAAAAACATTCCTGCCACCATTCTTCACCTAGAATGATTTGATTGACCCACCTCTAAAGAAGCATAACCAGCGAAACATAACATTTTACAAAGCGAAACGCCGCATTTTACCCTAAATATCCCTCTCAAGCCTTTTGTCACAGGATTATTTCATCTCGCCAGTAAATAACGTTGGGTTTTCGGGATATCTGCATAAATCAGAGACTTAGGCGCCCGAATGCAGTATTTCCTATAGTAGACGCCATGGTACTCATCCCCGCACCAAGGTACCATCCCCCTTTTCCCCCTCTCCCCTCATCTTTTTCGCTTCCTCTTCCTTCCTCCACCCCCGACTTCACTCCTCGCTACCTCTTCCATTCCAAGCCCACAAACGCAATCGATCCAAGTGCGGGGTGTGGCCCCCCTCAATGGTGCGTTATGGCGACGAAGCCAAACGGTGCGTCGCAGGGCACTCGATGTGCACCCGGCGAATATATCGGGTTCCGGTAACGTTTTGATGCGACGGAATATACATAACCAAATTAAGGCTGTCGTTAAATTATAGAAGGACATGGGAATTTGAATCGTTAGCTTTCGTGCACTTTGAAGTACGTTTCATAATGTTAGGATTGATTTTATTGACCGATTAATACCTTTAATTATGCGAGGTTGAGGTTTGTTACGCGCAAAACCGATTCCTCGTATATTTTATGAGATACCATAAGGATATTCGTACATATTTTAACGTGTAAATCCAAACAGAATAAAACAATGCGATCTTAATAAAAAGGATTACAGATGAAATGATTTATTTATTGTAATTGAATTTGAGTGAGAAAAGCTAGTTATGAGTCAAGCTTTCTCGGTTTAGTTGGAATCCATTTGTAATAGGACATCCACCAAAAGGGGCTTCTGAAAAACGCGTTTTATGTCTTGTTTTATGTCCAACAATAAAATACCAATAGAAGATTTTTTAAAGTCATGATATATTAGAAATATTTATATATAAATACTTTCTATTGAGTAATGTAATGTACATGACTGCCGCTGTACATAATCCAAATTTTTCTATTTTATTTTTGTAATAACACACATTATGTTGTTATTAACTGTCCAAATTGTCACCAGGAGTGGAAATGGATTTTCAGAAGTAGGCATATACGATCCAGAATCGGTGAAATGACCAACACTGTTGCGTTAAAAAATCCACTTAATACTAAGTATACCTCCATTTCCATCCCTAAAAGTCACGGTTAGTAACATCATTTAGACAATAGCACATCTGTCGTCTGAAATTTTAGTCGCGAGTTCGAATCATACTCTAGGTATGGTCGTACATCCTCATCTTCGTTGACGTTATTTTGCTTGTCTGAAAGGTAATGGAGTATTGAGCTAATTAAAAATAAATAAATAAAGAAGACTTCATGCACGGATACCGATCACCGCCAAGGGCGGCTACTTCGTAGCCGAAATCCGCATCTGCTGGATTTTTTAAACTTACACCTCTCGCTTCCAGCCACACGATGAGTACGACATACCATTTTTTTTATTCAAATCCTTTCTCCTCACCTTTCTCCCTCCCTCCTTTTCCTTCCCCTTGCGGAGACGGTCCACCCCCTCCGGGCGCCGGAGGCGAGCCGGAACCCGGCGACCCGGAAGCCGCCGGCGAGTTGGCCGTCGCGGCGAGGCTCAGAGCACGGCTGAAGTGCTCGTCAACGACGGACGACACGTCTCCGGAGTAGTGCGTGAACACGACGCAGTTGGCCGACACGTACTGCGCCCCACCTCCACCCCCACACTTGTTATCTTCCTCGTCTTCTTCCTCTTCCTCCTCTTCTTCCTCCTCTTCCTCCTCCTCGTCTCCCTCTTCAACTTTCGTCCTTTGGTAATCCCCGCTGCCCCCCCTCGCTCCTCCTCCTCCTCCAGATCCTCCGACCTCCGCTTTGCAGGTTAGGTTGGTGGCCAAAGGGGCAGGCGGGGAAGGGGGAGTGTCCTGCTGCTGGGGGAGGTAAGGGGATGAAACGTCGGGGGGCGGGGGAGGAGGGGGCCCTGGAGGGGATCCTCCATCTGTTGCGGGGGCGGAGGAGGTGGAGGTCGAAGAGCGATGCGATGGGGGGAGATGTACGAACTGCGAAGGGAAAGAACGGGAGAAATGATTAAGGGAGGCGAAGAAAGCACTCTTAATGCGAAAACAAGTGACGTCTATAAAAATTAAACAATTTTTTTAATAAATAACTTTTATGTAAAAAATTTACCCCTTTGCCTGTAGGGTAGTAGAAATATAGAGTTGGCGGGTGAATTCTATCATATTTTAAAAACCTGTCGAAAAACCCTTGCTAGCAAAATTTTCGCTTTGGTAAAATTAATAGCATTGTTTCTTACCATTCTGTCAAGAGGCGATTTGGCACAAAGGGTAAAATGGCGGTCTCACACAGTAAGGTTCCTCAAATTAAATCCCAAAGGTGGCAAAAAATTTTCTGATTTAATTATGGTCGCATTTTTAATGCTTAATTCATAGGAAGGATGAAAAAATTCATGGATACATACAGGGGTGTATCGTATTCTCCATATGTGCAGTAAACAGGAGACTATGAGTACAAGGGAACCATCTATTACTATTCTTTTACACATTCCTCAGGTGGTACGTATGCACAGGGGATTCTGACGTTATACTTGCATCAGTGCCCACTGCATCCAGAATACGCCACTTGATACATTTATATAAATATAGCAGGCAATTTAATATAAAGTTATTTATAAAAAGAATCACTCGTTATGCAGCGGGTCACATATTTATCGGCTATTTTTTCGGTAGGCCGAGTATGAGTATAAAATGTAAGTTATTTACTTAGAAATTATTTCGCATTATGCATGTAATTATCGAAATCGCTTCATGGATTGAACCCAGTTGATAGCTCCAACAGCAGTGAAGATGTAAGAAAAACCATATGCACATTTCAGTTACATATAAGCTGTCATACGTGGAGATTCACTGATCTATAATCCAGAATCACCACTGATGACGGCTGTTTTGCAAATGAAGTGCTCATCTGGTTTTCCCTACCCTTTAACGGGCACGTAATTTCTGTATTCTTTCAGGTATGTGAAGAAGCCTATTTTTTAAATACTGAAAGAGTTAGAACATTTTTATGATCGCTTTTATATCTCAACTGACAAGTTTTTTTAAAAGTTTCATTTTCTGGCTAAGGTTTCACTAACCGAATAAATTTTATTGCACTTGTGTTCTCGCTTATAAGCTTTAGTTTAACTACCATTTTGCCTTTAGACTCAAGTGACGTCAAAGTCATGCTCATTAGAGACACAAACTGCCGCTGCTGAGAATTCGTATCACGTCATGTTATTCTCCTGAAATTGATGCTTGAAACCTTTGCATAAGAATTTCTTCGGCGATGAGTGTGTAATTACTATGTCCATCCATAGATAGAGATTACGAGCCAAAGAGTAGTTTATCGTATAGGCCAGGGGTCCCCAAACTTTTTATTGAAAGGGCCACATTAGGCTTTATGTCGGGCCGTGTGAAAACTTCAAAGAGCAATCTTCGAGGGGGGGGGGGGTGTTATCGATAAATTTCACCGTTAAGAATTATTTCGAGGGGAGGTGGTTGGGTGTGGCTGGCGGGTCGGATGTGGCCCGCGGGCCGTAGTTTGGGGACCCCTGGTATAGGCTTACTAAATTAATAAAATGAAAAGCATTCCTGAAAACAATTTGGTCATAAAAACGCTGGTAACATAAGAAAGGTTCCAAATATTAATAAGAGAGAGGAAGTTGAGAAAGATGATTTATAGTCTTAAATCAATATGCTTCGTTGAAATAACCTTATTCGAATAAGGGAGAGACGAACTCATTAACTAGAGACGCCTTTACTTAGTGGGGTTACATTACAGAGTAGTTAAAATTTGAGATAAAGCGTACGCACATACAAGCATTATAACGTGATGAAACTTTTGACATTTTCTGTAGAACAAATTTTAAAATATTAAGATAAAAATATTATTAAATGCTTGTAATGTAGCGCATCAATACGCAGTCACATTGCGACATTTTGATTTTCCTTCATAAAAGTGAAAAACTCCTGCTTCCATCGCAAAACAATGAGATAAAAAAGTTTAACGTGTCATATATTATTGAAAAATTTTCCTAGGCAAATAAAGCGTCAGGCAAAGAGTGATCAAAGCCTGGGAACGGATACATATATACAGTTCATTTCATATATTCATGATATAATTATCTGTAAAAATTAATGCCTTCAGTCCCTTTTCATATCTCCTCTCACCGTTACCTCCAAATTGCAAGCAACGCTAAATTACCTAATTTTTGTATTGTAACGTCCAGCGTGTTTAAGAAATTTATGGTAGTAAATAATATATTACTCTGTATCACGTGACATCTTATATCTATTTGGCAAAGCGTCGTGTTTTTTACGTTGCTACAACAATAACAGCGAAACATAAAGAGTTTTAATTTCCTTTTGTGCACATTTGGCGTTTTATTAGTGGAAATAAATGACTAATTTGCGACGAAGGAATGAACGTGAAAAACTGCTTAATTCGCTCACGGGCATCTTTGCGTCGCTTTTTCAAGCGCAATGTCAATGAAGAAGATTCATGTGCTCATAACAGGTGAATAATATAATAAAACTACGAGAAACTTGTAGAAATGTTGTCCACATCGTAAAATTTTATTTTGATGGAATGACTATAATACCTCCCTGTATAAATTGTTCATATTATAGCGTAATTTTTGTCGAACTACATCTTTCTTTTCTTTTATATATTTCACAGGATAAAATGCGATTTTTTGTATTCTCTCTTTATCCATCTCTCCCCCTTACTCCACTTCCCATTTTCCATATAAACTTGTCGCACCAATTAAAAGCATTGGGCTCGTTTCCATGATATCATAATATTTCATTTACTGATGACGAAGCCTTAAGAGCATCATGCCTCCGCCGGATGAGGAGGCATTTAGTCGCCTTAAGAGAATCATGCCTCCGCCCTGGACGATAAGGCATTCAGCAGCCTTAATAGGATCATACTTTGCTCCACTCTGTCCTTTCTATTTGCTATTTAAAAGTATCGGTTTCGTTACCAGGGTATAAAAAAATTTCTTATTTTTAAAAATCTCGAAAAAGGCGTTTTTTTTCTGAGATTAACAAATGTTTAAACTAATTGGGTACGGATTCGGTTTCTCTGTTCCATAAAAATATACTTCGTACTTTCGGTCTTAAAACTGTTTAAACCTAAGGTTTTTATTTTCGTTCTAATTTAAAAAGCAGCCCAAGGGGTATAAATGGGAACCCAATACATTTCCATTGGAAAATTTATTTATTTTAAAAATTAATTATTTCACAACTGTTCCATATTTCTAGGCTTTAAGATTTTTCTCCGGATGCCTTCGCGTTTATATTTAAACGCCTGCCAAGTTTTAGGTTATCAGTATTCCTCTTCCGCACAGGTGTGACTCACGCAAGATGCATTACGAAATTAATATATAGGATACCTCGTTATAATAAGCGCAATCTCTATTTTCTCCTTTGTCCCACTCGACAGTCTTTTTTTTACGCGAAAGACTGCCACATCCACGACGCCGCATTTAATTCGATTGTTTAGCGAGAGGAAGCATGCCTTTTTATGGACTTCCTATTCATAATAGCCCTGGCTTAACCGCGCCCCCGGTTCAAAAAAAAGGCAGCAAAACGAAAAAAGAGGAGGCTTGACTGACTGATCGCGTACCTCGGTACCTCCTTTTAACTCCCTCCTTTTCCACCGTGAGCGAGCACACAGACACACACACACACACACGGCGGCATTCCAATCCGTCCATCCAAGTCTACTTGAGTGACCGCAGGAAAAGAAGAAGCAAGCTGGAGCACGTATCTTTTCTGCCTCTCTTCTTTGACCGCGATGTTTCGTTTTGAACTCCTCTTTGTCCGTTTAGCGCAATTTTCTTTAAGGGGTTATTTTTATTCTCGGCGGCGGCATGGCGTCGGAAAGGTTCGGCATTACGTGAAAAACGGGAAAGGGGAAAGAGGGGCAACAGCGGAATATACGAATCTTGACAAAGAGATGGCAGGTACATAGGACGGGCCAGAAATGTTGCGAAAAGGTTTTTTTAAAGAGGTTCTTCGGAGAGGATTCTTCTCCCTATGGAGGCCGCATTTTCCCTGAGGAGATTTATTTTTATTTTTTCTCCTCTATGTACTTTTTCAAAAACCGCGCGGTCTGATTAAGGGAATTGATGTATCGTTTCATTATGGCGCGGGTGGTATCTTTTGTTCCAGTGTCCGAAGTGAAAGGGGGAGGGAAGGGGGGGACAAAAGGAAAATAAATGTCCCGGGGTTGTGTTTATTTTTTTTATCGGATGGAACAACTTGTTGCATTTTTCCTTTTTTTTCGTTTGATTAACTATTCAGTCCTGAATCGAAGCTCTTCGATGGTGAAAAAGTTTTAAGTAAAGCGTTTATTTTGCCAATGGCTAATCTCGTGGAAATGGGAAACTTGATGAGAGTAGTTATCGTTTATATAAAAGTTTTACTCTTTTCTGTTTCAATAATCGACAACATCGAATGTTATTTCGCTTTGGAATTCTTGTTAAAGAAACGTTTATAAAGTACTGATGATTTCATTCTAATAAAGTTAACAAATATTTTTATTTTATAGGTACTTTGAAAATAAAATAATGGAGATAATACATAGATAATATTACTTACACATTTAGTATTAAGATTTAAACATATAATAGAAGACCTTTTTAAAATAATAAATTGTCTTTTGTTGTGTTAATGATAGAAAGGCTGGGTTTTGCGCAAGCGAATCAAGTTGTTTTAAAATATAAAAGGATAAGCTTCCACGTACACAACCAAGGAAACTCATTAGCGTCGACAAACGTAACGGTGGTGAGCTAAAGTAATTCTATCCATTCATTCGCATAAAGAGTATTGTTTTAATTATCTATGAACGAATTTCATAAACAAAATTGCACCGACATTTTTAAAATGCTAAACATGTTGTGATTACAAATATTTTTTGTTTTTTTTTAATACGGTCGATTTTTAAGGCTTTCGGAATAATCTAAAAGCAGAAATAATCACGTTTCTGTTACCCGTAAAGTAACAGATATCGTTATAACTGAATTTACCAGCTGAATAAAATATATGAATTTCAAAAAAATAATACTAACCCAGAATTTTAAAACTTCTGTTACGGAAAATATTATATAAGAAACCGATATAAGTATACTAAGTATTTCGTTTCTGAGCAATGTTTCCACTAAATTAAACCGGCCCGTTGTTCCAAAACATTATCTGCATTGAAGACTGAAAAACTTGCAACTATTGAAGTTATTCTAATTGATTTGTTTTTACCAAATTTATCAAAAACATAAGTTTTTAAATTTTTAAATTTATTCATTTGTCTGTCACATTTCCTTTCCAAATCTGAAATAAAACGTCCTCCTCACGATTAATTTTATTAGAATAAATCGCTCGTGGCTAAATTAAACAGACCATAAAATTATTTCAATAATACATTATTGTAGTTTCGTGTCATTTACATTCAGCGGAAGTTAACTAAAAATATATTTTTCAATTTTGAAAATACGTTTATGATTAGTGATAAGCGTAAGTTTTCATTATCTTGAAGTGTTACGGGTTTTAACATAAAATCTATATACGATTTTGTTTACACAGTTACAGGTAATACTACTGGGACCTCATTTTAACTGAATCCAAGTCATCATATCGAGGGACGGCGTTACAACCTAGCTTCGCTTCTGCAAGACCTCATCATCCTGTTGATGCTGCCTAGCAACAAAACTCAATGAATCGAAACAACGAATGTACCGAACACATGGAAATTTATCCAAGGGTAAGTTCTTTTTGTCTTCATTCACGCATAGTTTTAACATAATTACCTCTTCGATTATTCAATTCTTTTAATTTTTTCCGAGCGCCCGATTTCTACATAGTAGCGGCGCGAGACTTGACGAATCACGTTCGTTTTTTTGCATTCTTTTTTTCCCTCCGATCGTTGGACCGTTCACTAAAGAAAGATTCCAATTTACGCCTCATCACCTCTCCCTCTTCCGCACACGAGCTGAAATAGATGATAAACAGACCCCGGTCCTTCAAAAGATAAAGCCAACAAAGTCGCCACCTAAAGCAGCCCTTAAGGAATTAAGACGGCTCAATCCCTAAAAACAAAAGAATTAGGAATATAGGGATCGAGGGTTGCGCGCTTTCTTTCTCTCCCCCTCCGACATATTTCGACTCGTATCCTTGCGCCCCCTCTTTTAAGCCCCCCCTCTCTCTCTCTCTCTCTCGCACCTCCTGCTCTCCTTTTCATCTCTTGGAGAGGGCAGGAGGGCAACAGACAAACTGGATGCACCTGCCCCCATGGTTGTCTGCTTCGGAAGGAACGCTTTGTTTGTCAACCGGATTGTTGCGAGTCACTCCGCCCTCCCCCCCCCCTCCCTCTCCCTCTCCTCCACCCAACCCAACCACCCCCACTCACAACCCTCCTATCCCCCTTCTTCTTGTCTCCCGCGCCTTGCCAGGCTAACTAATACTCTACCTTCTCTTTCTCTATCTCCTCTATCTCTCTTTCGGATGTCACCCTTTCTGATTGTAATGCCTCTCTCCCTCTCCCTTGGTTCTTCCTTCCCCCCCGTTCTCTCTCTCTCTCTCAACCTCTTCACCCTATTCTCTTCGCATTCTCAATCTTTGAATATTGTTATCAGTAGGTATCGCAGGTTTTTCATACGCCCCCTTCTTGTTTGGGTACTTTCCTGCAGAAGGGTTTTTTCCCTAGGGTATAATAATACTTTAATTATTCTTATTTTTTCCCACAAACAAATCTCCATCTCTTTCCATTTCCAAAAAGCTAACCGTGGCGTTGCATTTATGTTTTACTTTATTTTATGTAATTTTTTGTTATTTTTTTATCCTTTCTTACTTTCTTGGTTAGATGGAAGAAGAGACTGCCTAGTATCACCCAAATAAAGATAAATGTCTGTTTATATTTTCATTGCAAGGAACGTGGAAATACGCGAAACGTTTTAAGGGTCGGATTTCTTCGGAGAGAAGGGATAGATTAGGATGGCGTGAAAATCATTCAAATGTTTGAGCAAACTGACATTTTTTGTTGGGGAGGTTTGTTCAGTGTTTCCTTGTGTTTGGTGTCGAAATGTGAGTCCGGTAAATGTCGTGTTAATGTCAGACGTATAAAGTTCTAATGCAAAGTGTACTAATGAGTATGTTTCTTTAGCCAATTCGTGTCATAACTTTCAGTGTAATCGAGCGATCTGCTTCTTTGTAATATTAACGCCAAGTTGTTCTCTAGCAATGCAGAAAAACGACATCATGCGCCCGACGAACAAATTATTTGCTAAATACTGCTTTGTTGATCCATAATAATAATTTAAATTAAATCGCTCTATTTGGAAAATTAAATTTAGATAATTTTAAGCCATTTTTTGTCCTTTGATATCAGCTTCCGTTTTGGTTACTTCAGGAAGATTAAAAGCGCAATTATTTCCAAGTGACCCACCATTTTAGAAAGATAGTAGAAAAATTACTGGTGTTCTTATTTATTAATATCTAATTATTCCACAATGTTACGCTAAGGACTGTTGAGATGATACTAGAAAAATTGAACAACCACGGAAACCTGAATTCCGGCGCAAAAATTATATTAAATAAAATAAAAGAGTAAGTCTTAGTATTTTCTTTCTTTTTCATTTACGACCATTCTCAGTGGCGAATAATTTCTTAGGATTAAATCGAATAGCAATTAGTTTCTAGCATGAAAAGAACTAGTAGGTGTAAGATCACAGATAGTGTCATCCTTCTCATACCTCATTCATAACGTCCGTGAACAAGAAATACCGCTTCATAAGTTAGGGAACATGTAGCATATACCTTTTATCAAAACCACCTCTCGTTGCACATTGCGACATACTGGACGGTGAAAAATAAACCATAAATCACTCACACCCTTAAATTGAGCGGCCCTTAATTTCTCGCTTTCTTTAAATATTTCGCGATCGATCTCGCGACGAAAAATGCCTCGGCGAGAGAAACGGAATTCCTAACATCTCGTAATACACGTTCGCGTCCATTAACGCGTTTGTTTGCATTAAATCAAATCGGCCACCTTCCTCCCACCTCTCCCCTCTCTTCGTATGACTGGAATCTTATTTCGGATAAGGCGTAGAGGGGAACTTTCCGATTTATGAGTCGGTTGACGTCGAACGTTAGCTGAAAAATTGAAGAGAGAGAGAGATGAAAAGGGAGAGAGGAGAGAGGGATTCGAGGGAGATAACGGAGTCAATGAAAAAGTACCACCGAGTCTTGGAATGCAGTCGGTCTTACTTAATTAAGGCACTATTTCTTCGGGCGCCTGCCTCCTCTTCAAACTATCCCAGGAACGCGGGATTCTAAGAATAGGATTTTGAATCCAGTTTATGACGATATACTCCGCGACACGTTTCGCCCCTGACCCAAATGAAGAATAAGAGTCGCCGAAAACTCAATCTTCGTTCGATGATTTTTCGAGGGGAAAATCGTTCGACGATCGAATTCGGGCGACGCTTTTTTGTTTCCGAAAAAATAAGAAGGAAACTGGAAGAGAATCTTTTTACCCTGTTATACATTATATCGCTCGAAAATTTTTCCGGTGACGTTAAAAAAATTTTTTTGTCGAAAGCGTGCGGCGAGTTCTCTTATTGATTGCAATGGGCCAATTAATTATCTTCCTTTTTCTCTCGAGTCTGGAACTCATTTTCGAGTTTTTGTTTGAAAGGGTAGGGAAACATCTTTGAAAATTTATGTCGTGGATATTTCGGAAATTATAAATTATAAATTTCTTGTCTGTGGAATAATTTTTCACTTCAAAAATCAAGTAATGCCGCAAGGGATGCTAACAGATTATGGTAAATTATTAAAATGTCGAAAAATACCAGCGATCTCCTTCAACTTATAACTACTCCATGACCTTAAATACCGATAAAAACCAGCTAAATCAGGATCGTCTTTATGGAATGAAATTGTTATGAATGTAAACGTAATATGTTTAATATTCATCGAAAAAGGGAACTGGACGTCAATAAAATATGTGTTTGGAAAGATGTTAATCTATTTCTTTAGCATGCTTTACATTTGAATAAATTTCGGTAAAATCAGATTTTAACTTCTTCCGTCACTCTAAATCATCATCTTTGAAATAATTCCTTGTCTAACGTCGGCCATTTTCTTAACCGAAGCCGCCTTAAAATTTTCGAACGCTACGCACTCATTCGCAAATACCATCAGTTTCAAAACACTTCATAAAAATTGCCGGGAGATTATAGTCGGCATTATGCGAACTAATGGATCATAATACTCATTGCCAAGAATGCTTCCAGGACCTCTTAAATGACACTCTTTAGAGGAGTTGCTCTCTCGTTCTTCTCTTCCCTTGAATCTATAAAACCCTCCCACTGTTCCGTTTTCATCCCCTCCCTCCTCCCACCAATCTTCCCTCCTACCCCACCCTCTCCCATTCCTACCTCCCTCTTAATGGCATCTATTTATATAATCTTTGTGTTTTTGTGTTCTGGATCCTTTTGTCTTTTGTCACGTGATCTCCCGACTATGCAGACGTTTCCCAGAGGGCCTTGCTGGTCGATTCTTCTCCTCCTAACCTTTCCCTTCTTCTCTCCTTCCATCTTTCTCCCTCCTCCTATCTCTTAGAGCGAGCGAGAGACGAGAACTGACTGTAAGGGGTTGAGTGAGTGAGAGAGAGAGAGAGGGAGGGAGGGAGGGAGGGCTTCGTTTCCAGAGGAGTAAATTATCGTTAGAGAAGAGAGAACGCGCGCCACCAATAAATCTGCCTCTGCCGAGACCTCAGCCGCTTCTCAAGGCGAAATGAGACTCGGAAATAAACCGTCGTGATCCACAATGATGTTGTATAAATAGTACGTATCGAATGAGGTTTTATGTGGATTTTAACCATTCCATTGCGTGTGTTTGTAGTTTGTGGGTTTGTGTGTTCGTAACGTGCGTGCGACGCTTTGAAAGAATGCGACCGATAGCTCGCTTTGGTGAAATTTTGCGCTGTGCAGAAGGGTTTTTTTATTTTGTCAAGGGTCAGGTTGAGCGGTTTCTCAAACCGAAAGGATCGTATCGGTCGTTTATTTCAATGCGGACGTCTGATAAACTAGCGGGGTCGTTAATATTTTTTTTTTTCGTGATCGATTCAGTGGAATCTTTTCCCTCTTAAATTTTAAATCCAATGATTGTCTCAGTACTTAGATTTTTAAGCTTATATTCTGCATTTTTTTACCTGGAGTTTTCTTTGTTTTTTCAAGTTATGCAGTGACTGGCGTGCAACGTAACAGATGCACATCTAAGGTGATTTTTTCAATAGTTTAGAGTAAAATTCAACGGCTCGCCAGCCAATATAAATCATAAAAGTGTGAAATCGACGGAAATATGTATTGATAGTAAGAAAGGACGGTTTTTGTGATTTTCCCTCGTCACACATAAGCAAATTTTAAAAAATGTAAACAGAAATAATGATTTATAGTAAAATGCCATCGGCAAAAAACTAGAAACAAATTAAAGAAAACGTGCATGTCTACTGAAATTTATATATACCTACATATATATATATATATATATACCTATATATATATATATAATATATATATATGTATATATATTATATATATATAAAATATATATAAAGGAAAATAAATAACTTAGAATCTGAAAATGTTGCTAAGGGGTTGCCGACCGCTAACTCCTTTTTGATAGGTCTCTGAACTCTTTCCTTTGGTGTTCGGCTGTGATTATGTGCTGCTGATCTCAATACCTGTATATTTCAGATAAATTATTTCTGTATAAAGAGCATGGCAGACCCAGACGACAAACGGCGGAAGCAATGCGAAGGAAGTCCCGGATTAAGGGGAAGGCCTTGTCGTAATTAATCTTTGATAATTTATTGCTGGTATATCACGTTAAAAAAGGGGGGAAAGGTAAAACTTAAATACCCGAGTTCCGAGCACCCATATGTTTAGGTATAAAATATATTATAAAATGCAACCGATATTTAAATGTCACCTATTCAAGTTTTAAATAATTTGATTATTTTGGTTAAGCCCTCATTGCAAAACAGTCGAATAGATAGTCATTTTTCCCAATAAGTTAATCTTTACATAATAAATGTATTCTTCTAAATCGATACATAGGATCACAATTCGTATAATTATAGATTTTAATGCATTATTCACTGTTATTTGCTATCTTAAAAAAAGCGATCGAATACCACAACAAATATTCAAAATAAAAGCCCGGGTTGTAGCATCGATCAATGTTAATATCCTCCGTGTACATCAAAGGATTACGGAAAATTACCAAAATTCTGTTACATTTCTACGGTCCTCCGAAAGAGATACCTGTTACAAATAAAGGGAAAACTTCGCTCGCAGGACCAAACACTTTGACGATATGAAAATGAATGTAAATTCGCTCTCGAACACGACGCAAAAGGGTGAAATTTTTCTTCGAAAAAAAACCTTTTGAACGAATCATAGCAACGTGTGTGTGTTACCCTAGTGATATAATAAAAACGCTTCATCTTTTTTTTATCATTTTGATCAAAGGAGGTCTGAAGGAGTCCATTCCCGCATTTCCTATCCATCTCTCCATTCCACGAACCCTACATGCACACGAACCGGCCTCAATTCCTTCCCCTGCCATAGTATCCGCTTTGATCCCCGACCTTTTAATAATAGAAGCGGACTCCATCCAACCTTTCAACATATTGTGTGTTTCCGGGGAGAGGTCAAATGTGGAGGGATTGAATGGACGGGAATCTCGCAGACTTTTCGAAAAAATAAATGCCTTCCCTAGGTTGAGTGACGAGCGTGGGTTGGAAAAAGGCTTCCACTTCATAAAAAATGCTACTTCGGTGATTTATTTTAGATAGTTTTTTTATTTATTGTTTAGATGCCTGTTTATTCATTAGTATAGCATTAGGACCAGTTACATCTACTATAGTACACTGCACAAATTACCGCGGTAATGCCGTGTTACCCAAAGTTGATGCATCCTGAAAAGAATCGCCTGTATAGACATATGCATCCGCGAATCAAGACATTGTTTGCTTAAATTCCGTACGGGCCGGGTAAATACGTGCCACGTTTACTTAGTCGCGTATAATCACCTCTGGTATTTACTGTGTTATATACGGCAATTTACCTTTTAAAATAACTTATGTATTTTAAAATTGAATGAAACTACTAAAAACAGCAATTATTGATTCCATTCTGCGTGAATTATTAATTTAAAAAAACAGTCGACTAACTTTTCGGACACGTTACGTAAATCACATTTATCGAACGAGTTAACTCGAAAACAAAATGATCGATTTGAGTTCAGCCGTATAAAGTTGCCTAAATTTTTAAGTTGCAATCACTTTTCTTTCTCTAATCATTTTGCCTGTATCAGACTTAAAATCTTTCATAAATTTAATTACATCTAAAAGAAAAAATAGTAAATTTAGTCTTTGTTATCTAAAATTGCTCTTAGGTAAGAGTTTCTTTAACTTTCTTATAAACTTTTCCATTGATAGCTTTCAAAGCCATAACGGGTTTAGCAAAACTCCTGTCAACATCACCATAAACATTATTTTATTCACTGCTTGGTGAATTGGTAAAATTTTGCGAATTATGGAATTTTGCGCGGATTTCATGGTGGACCTAAAACTGTAACAAAAGTATTTTCTGCCTTTTACCTCATTCCGAAGGGGGTAAACTTTATTTCTGACGTATTTACCGCTATATAAGAATAAAGTAACGAATGCTTTAAACGGATCCAGAAAATACCATCTTTTATCTGATTTAATTAATTTTAGTAAATCACCACGACAGGATGATGAACTTCCTTCAGTGTTCCCTGAGTGTTTTGTCAGCGTTACTAATGTTCCCGCATAGGCGATGGCAAATGTTTTCTAGGTCTTTACACGACGTAACTCTGACGGCAAATAAGGGCCAGTTCCCCGAAAAAAAAAAATACCCGCCTGACTACTTACAAAAACACTCCCGAAGTTTTTCCCAGAAGAACAAAAACCGTACTACATCAGCCATTAACTACGCTCCCACTACCAGATTATCCCTTTAATCTAGAACCTAGAGAACGTAAATCCTTACACAAACAAACAGGCATATTTAAACCCTTTAAAAAACTCGGGGAAAAATCTTTCTCTGCTTCGAACGGATGAAGAATTTCGACCCTTTCAACTTACCAATTTATTTACGCACTTAAAATATGCCGAAATCCGTCACATTTTTTAAGTGTTTTATCTTTAAACCTAACAAATGTGTCCCTTCCCATTTACTCTCTCCGAGCTTTTAATTCTCACTTTGAAAAATGGTCTCGATCGAACGAGATGAAAATTTAAATGTTCTTTCTTTTGCCGTAACTTCCGTTTTCTCCTTTCTCTCTCTTTTACGAGATAATTTTCCATCGTACTTTCTTTCGACTCTTTATCTCAGTTCTCAGGACCGTTCCTAACTTTTTTTCTAGTTTTGTTCAGAAATATGGCCTATACGATCTCCCAATCTCTCTTCTAACCGCTTCTATTCAACAAAACACACACACACACTATTTCATTGAATCCTCCATCTCCATCACTCTTACTCCCTCGCACCAAAACATGTGCTTTTATTCCGTCGCTCCATCATTCCTCTGTTATTCTCCGTGCCTCTTCTCTCCTCTACTTCCACCCTACTCTCTCTCTCCTCCTTCCTCTCTCATCCTCACTCTATCCTCTCCTGTCCCATCTACTCTCTCCTCCTCCATCTATCCTCCGCCATATATCCTCCTCCATCTATCCTCCTCCATCTATCCCCTTCTATCTATCATCCTCCCTCTATCATCCTCCCATTATCCTCCCTCTTTCGTCCTCCCTCTCCCTCCCTCTCCCTCTCTCCCCTTCCATCTTTCTTCCTCCCATTCCCTACCTCCCTCCCCTCCATCACTCTCCCTCTTTCCTCCTCCCTTTCCCTCTCTCTCTCTCTCCTACCCTCTATCCTCCTCTTTCTCTCCTCCCTCTTTCCTCCCCTCCCTTTCTTCTCTCCCGCCCCTCTACCTCGCATTGAGATCATCCGTTGCCACCGCCTCTTTTCTTCCCCTCCCTAACTGCTATCCTCTCTCTCTCTCTCACTCCTCCCCATCCTTCTTCGTCCCTTCCCCTTCCGGAACCTCCTCTCCGCACCCTCTCTTCCCTTTGCCGCTCTCCACCTCCCCCCTCTTCTCTTTCGCCACGCTACGTTCCCCTTCGGATTCCATTCTCCCCGTCGCTCCGGATCAAAAGAATTCCAATCAAATTCCCACCCTCTCTCTCTCTCTGTCTTCCCCTTCCCTTCCTCCCTCCCTCTCATCCTCTCCCTTTCTGCTCTCCTGCTTCCCTTCTTCTCATCCCTGTCTTCGTTTAATCTCGTTCTACCTTCCTCGTCCAATCTCTTGTCTCTTTTCTCCTTTCGTCATTTCCCTCGTATTTCCCGTCCGTTTCATTTCGTTCGTTTCGTTTCCCTTTAATTCTAATCATCTATTATTCTGCCGCATCCTTTTTTTCCTCCTTGACTTTCTCTTTTCCTCGCCGAATCCTTCTCCGTTCTTGTTTTCTTTGGCGTAGCAATTTCCTGTTCTTCTTCGCACTTTTGAATCTTTCTTTCCAAAATTTCTCCTCTTTTACGAACCCCGTCCTTCCCCGTGGTCTTTCGACTTTCCCTCTTTTGTCACGAGATGTCGAAATCTCGATTACTCTGACGCTTATAACCCGAATTTTCGATTAGTCGAAGTGGACGATTTTCATCGTTCGCGATTGTATTCGATAAAATGAATTTCTTTAGCTGGAAAGGTCAAACTCAAACGTTAGCCTCAAAGTATCGATCGCTTTAAGTTTAGATAGCTCGAAGTTTCGTTGGCTCGAACTGTGTTTAGCTTCCAGTTAGGTTTACTAAGAGTTTGTTTAGCTCCAAGTTTCTTTAACCCAAATTTTTGATAGCTTGAATTATCGATAAATCGAAGTATTTATCTTCCTTCCCTTGAGGTTCGAGTTATGAAGGTTTGACCGTAATTACTTCCTCTTCCCTTCTTTTATTCGAATTTAATATGTCTTTATAATCATGCATTGTCATAACCTTATCTCTTAGCCTTCACACGCTCCTTCCTCATCCTCCCCTTTCAATTCACTAACTTCCCCTCATTCTTTATTATCGTATTCCGCATTCTGCACTGTTTTCGTACTTTTCTTCGCATTCTCTTTCCAAATTTTCCTTCCCCATTCCCTCTTATTCCTCTCCTTGTTCCCACCTCTTTCCTCCTTCCTTTTGTTCAATTCGCGTATTTTTCTTCTCCACCTCCCCCCACCCTCTCTCTCTCCGGCTTCTACTCGCTCGTTCTTTCTCCCTCTTCTACGTTCCACCATTTCTCTCCTCTCTCTCCTCACATCCTCTATATATCTCTCTCTCGCTCCCTTTCTCTCTCTCTCTCTCTCTCTCTCTCTCTCTCTCTCTCTCTCTCTCTCTCTCTCTCTCTCTCTCTCTCTCTTCTCATCTCATCCTCTCACCACCTTCCGGACCATCTCCTTAAACAGGCTTCGGTGGCTTTGCGGACTGCGCGACTTACACGCGCACACACACACGCACACGGCAGAGTAGGAGTAAGAGGTGGAGATGCGGTCGTGGGTTTATAATCCAAGCTATGGAGCGTTTGAGGGAGACGTGCTGATAGTATGAGTGTCTAAACCGCACTCCTCCCTCCCTCCCCCTCCTCCATCTCTCCCCTCCTCGTTCCTCCCCTCCTTCATCTCTCTCACCCTCGTACGGATGAGTATTATTAACCCAATTCTGAAGACGGTGAAACCGAGAGGGTTAATCATCCCTTATTCGACGTGGAAGAAAATCGATCCAATTTAACCTTCCATTTTCTCTATCTCTCTCTTTTGGATGTTAGCAACAACAAAAGAAAAACTTGCATAGCGACTGTTCTTTTTTATTCCCCCCCCCCCTCCCCCCCGCTCCAACGAGAAAAGATGGAGAAATCCGAGGGTTTTTTTTTCTCTTCGAGTTTGGATTCCGGTAAGATATTTCTCTTTTTGACGATTGAGCGCGACGGAATGTTTGCGTGGGTAGCGCGAAACGCGCCTCGAAAATATTTCACGCCTCGATCGCGGTCGAGTTTTATGAACTATTCTGCTTCTACATACGTGTCATCCTGCGGTACACGAGACCGGTAAGATGGCAGGTAAAGCGCTGAAATGTCCTTAACGAATCTCGCCTGTGGGTTTTAAATGTCTTATTACAAACTCCGATCTTTCTAATGAAAAATAGACCTCTGTATCTTCCTGTCATCTAATCGATCTCTCGAATTTTTTTCATGGTGGTATCGATGTATGTCTGGTGGTTTTCATTTATTTCTATAAATTCACCTATAGGGAAGCTTATTTTATCTTCTGTATCAAATCTCAAAAAGTTAAGCCTTTACTTCAATATCATGGTTATTTATACAAAAATTTAAAACAAATATTGACATATCGGTTCTTTTTTATTTATTTACATGACAATCCTTATTTATCATGGCCCAAATTATTCGGTCACAAAAAGGTAAGCCTGTTCTTGAATATCGTGGTTATTTATACAAGAAGCACTCGCAGTATAAAGACAAAATTTACTGGCGTTGTACGGAAACGAATGCAATGCTCGCTCTGCACAACTGGTCGAAATTTGGACGAAATACAAATTATCTCTGATGGAACTAACTTTCACTTGCACGAGGCTAATACTGTGAATGCAGCCAACAGGGAAACCATAAATACTCTTAAGAGAAGAGCCTCCGGGCATCCGAACGAACCGCCCTTACGTGTTGTGCGTTCAATTTTAAGTGACGTGCGAGATGAAGAAATGTTGGGCAGCCTACCAGATCGTAACAGCTTGCGAAGAACTGTCAACAGAGTTCAGAACAGTTACAGGCCGGTCAACGTGCAATCACTACAAGAGTTAAATGTGCGACAGCCGTATACTCACACTATTAGAGGTGAGCCATTCTTAATTTTTGATTCGGACGTAGGAGACCCTGATAGAATTCTGATGTTTACCTCATCAAGAAATGTTGAAATTCTTTGTGGAAGTAGTATATTGTTCACTGACGGTACCTTCAAAATATGCCGGCACTGTTCATGCAGCTGTTTACAGTACATGGGAAACTGAGGTCATTTGTTTTCCCATTAGTGTTTGTACTAACTTCGCGAAAAACAGAAAACACGTACTGGAGAATCTACGAACAACTGAAATCTTTTGCGTTAAGAAATTCTTTACAGCTAAATCCCAACACAGAGATACTGGACTTTGAAACTGCAAATATGAATGCAGTAACGCGCTCTTTTGATGGAGTGAGAGTGAGAGGTTGCCTCTTCCATTTGTCTCAAACCTTACACCGAAAGGTAATCGATATGGGCCTTAGAGAGGCATATGTTGACCATCAACATCCAGAGGTGCGATATTCTATTATGGAGATTTTGGGGTTGCCATTCGTACCAATAGAAAACGTTGAGGACACGTTTCGCATGCTATATGATTGCATGCCAGATGACGTTCTAGACTTCGAGGATTACTTTGACCACACGTACCTCCGGGAAAGAAGAGATGTTGGGGTGGGCTGTTCCACCTCGGTTTACCCCACCTATATGGAGTGTCTACGACTCTGTGAGAGCTGGAGAAGAGAGGACGAATAATAATGTGGAAGCATTCCACTCTAAATTCCAAAGAATGTTAGTTGCCCACCACGTATCTGTTTGACGTTTTATTTAAAATTTGCAACAGGAACAACACGACAATGAAAATCTAATGCTTCAAATACGATCGGGTCACACAAACATCAGGCAACCTACCAACAAGAGGTATCAAACCAACCAAAGACGAATTGAAGAGATTGTAGGCCAATACAATGATTATAAGGAAGAAAATAACATTAAAGCCTACTTGCGAGCAATCAGTTATCGCCTGAAAATTCACATCACCCTAGAAGATGATGGCAATGCCGAGTGAATACTTTCTGAAGTATTTAGCTACCCGCAGATTATTACACAGATTACAGTTATTTGGTTATTTGCATTACTTAAACATCAATAAATTTTACTTGGAATTCCGTCTATGTCACTGTCATTTCTGTTTCCTCGTTGTTTCGTGTGTACATGGCTCTTAAATATTCAATTGGTACGCATTGATATACATTAGTGTCTGATTTTCGGACTCAATTGTTGTGGATGCTTCTTATTAGACTTTCCTGTTATTTGGACATTTTTGTATCTTGGGTTTTATTACTTTGTACTAATTGGTTTGGGCCTTATTTTAGTATGGACATATATGTATTTTGGACGTTTTTGTTTTGGAAACATTTTGACTCTTAACCGTGTCCTATCTTTTTTACGGCGTTACTCCAACGATACACAATTTTTACCACGATTCGAAATAACACGATTATATGACCCAGAAAAGTTCTATGGATTACTTACGAGGATATACAAGTGTCGAAGTGAGTAAAAACCTGTTTAGGCTGAGTGACAAATGCAGTATATTATACGTCAGTAGACCTGTTGTGACCAGTTTGCTGAATGTGATTTAATCGATTTTATTCAATAAAATACAGAAATGAAAAGATATTAATTTTCAGTAGATTTTCTTCAAATTTCCAGTAGTTTAGTTTTAGCTGGAAAAGTATAGATCTGCATCGCATTGGAAGCGAGAGTTCGATCTTTTCGATTCGGGGATAAGGAACATCTTTAATTTGTAATACAATAATGAAGAAGAAGTCATTATTTTAAGACATTAAATAGAAGGAATTAGGAGAGTATAATGTCCTCGTGTATGAGTGTTATCAAATTAATGTAAGGGAGAGGTCCAAATCAAATCAGCGGATTGGAATTATGTTCTAACGACATAAATACTATATGTTTTTTGTTTAAAAATTTTTTGTCTCCAAAAAAGACGAAAGAATGTTTTTAGATAGACAATACGGAAAATTGCTCATTATTAAGATCCTCGTCATCCTTCACTTATGTAATCATATGATTAACTCTATCGAAACATTCGTTCAACTTCTTCTACGAAATAAATCAGAAGTATGTATTTTTTTTAACAAAGAAATACCTTTGACCCTTGCCGTTCAAAAACGATTTTTACGACTGCAATATTCATCATCTTCTCGTGACTTTTTTGCGGCAAGTAAAACAGGTTATTCCCGTAGAGTGTAATTTAACCTTTCATTTTTATCTTGCATAAAATTTCATAAATGTCATCGGAACATACTAACAAACATATCCGTCGCCGGACTTGGGGGCTTTTTGCTCGCTTGAGCGTAATTATAAAGTTTAACAAATTCCAGCGTTTGCTTCGGCGGTACACTTTTTTTCTATTGCCTCTCAAGTTCATTACGGCTCAACTAAAAGTTACCTCGAGTGACGTCACGTCATAGCGAAATATTTTCTCTTTGACGTTACGTGGAATGCGAATAAAGGGAAATGGTAGGATAACAAAAAAGAACAATAAAAGTCACTCGCGTTATGAAGTCGTCCTCGTAGAAGTCTCCTCGAAAGGCTTTCGGCTTCTTCTAAGCGACTCTGTTTCTATGACGGTCAGCTCTGTAAACTTCCTATTCAATTTATTGAGAAATGTTTTTTTAATTTGATATTTAAAATTTTACGCGATACTCAAAGCATTTAATACACCAATTCAACGGTAAGTGTACGAGAATTTTTATCCATGTAATTTAGCTGAAAAAAATATGTTATCATTTTCCTTAGTTACCTGAAACAAGGTAGAATTACATTTATTCCGTAGTAATTATTCAGCGAATTTTCTGCGTCAATTTTTTTTCTTTACTCTGCCGTGTTTCTTTCCTCTCGTATCACCATGGTTTCAAATGTTGGCCTAAATTTCGTCACATTTTCCCTCCCACATCTCTTTCATCCTCCTATTTCTTCCCTACCTCTTTCTATCACTCCTTTTCCTCCATCTTCCTTTCTCATCACACATACGAATATCGAATCCGAGAATCCTTTTCCAGCCTTACCTTTCTGTTTCCTTTTGAAACCGCTCATTTTCTGCGAACTCCTCTCTCTTTGCCTTTTCCACTTTAGATTTTCTTCCCTCGATTCTCCTCCTCCCTTTTGCTCCTTCTCTTCTCTTCCTTGTCCGTTGAATTTTCTTTCCTTTAGCCTTATATATTATTTATCCTCCTATCATTCCACACTCTTTCTCGGTACTCTCCTAAGGAAATCTATCCCTCTGCTAATCATCAACTACTTAAAATTTTATTCTGATCTCATTCGTATTTTCCCTTTGACTTCGCTCACTTCCGAGCGCTTAAATTTCCTGCTTTATTCTCCTTTCGTTATCTTTAGCTTTTTTTATTTGTATCAGAAATGGAATATGCGTTTTAATTGTGGGATTTTGAGATTTGGTTTGCGTGTTATAAAGTGGACAATTGGTTAGAGAAGAAAACCGATGAGTAAATCTTATACCAATGAGAGGTAGGTAGGTGTGGTACATGTGCAATTGTACGGGAAGGAAAAGAACCAAAAAATGACCGAAATGATCGGCCAAAGTTCATTCGACGCTATCGAATAGAGGATGAAAAACAATACTTAACAATGGATAGAAATATTTAGAAAGGAAAATGTTGAAGGAGATTGTAAGAACATTATGACAGGAAATAAGATGGAGGGAATAAAATAGGAAGGGGATTCAGGAGAGATCGATGGAGAAGAAAGAAATGATAAGTTTTGAACTGGTATCATATGATTTGTTTAACTATATACACATCAAAAGGAATAAAACAATTGAATCTCCACTCTAATCGGTTTCCGTTTTTTCTCTTGTCCTTTATCCTTTTCCATATTACGTGTTACTTATTATCCTTGTTTTTGTTTTCATCTTCGATTTCTTTCTCATTTATCCTACTTTATTTATTCCTTTTTTTCTCCCCTTCTTCTTCAACCCCTTTATATATATATATATATATATATATATATATATATATATATATATATATATATATTTCTTTCACTCACCTCCTCTTCGCATTCCTATGTCTCATCTCTATCTTTCCCATTTTCTCCATACCCTGTGCTTATTCATCCACACAATCCTCCTTACTTCCTTTTCTCCTCTTTCTACATCTTTTTATTGCCTTCCATCTCAACTCCTTCTACTAAACTTTAATCGCCTCACTTTACTTCTTCCTATCTCTTTCTGTCTCCTCTCTCCCTCTCTTTTTATCCTTCTCTCTCTTCACGACCTCTGCCCCTCCTCGACTCATCTCTCACCACTTCACTCCACTTTTTACCTCCCATCAATCCCTATCCTCTCCTCCCCCTTCTAACTCCCTCGCCATCTTTTTCTCCCCCTTATCTAACTTCTTCTCCATCCATATATCTTGTCGCCCTATCTCCCAACTAATATCTCTTTCGCCTTCTCTCTCCCTCTCCCTCTATCTATCTCTCTCACGCGGCCCTTTCCTTTCTCGCCATCCTTGGCCTTTTTTCCATCAGTTCCTCCTCCTCTCTCTCTCTCACACACACACACACCTATCCTCCCTTTTTTCTTCTTACACGGTTCCGCCTTTTAGCCTTTTATAAGAGATACGTTCGATTGGATGTCGTTGGAGCTTTAGCTGTCCCGCGCGCGAGGATTTGCGGTAATGAACGTAACTTCCTTCGAGGTAGAGAGATATATAATGTAAGAGGATGACGTAGAGAGCGAAAGTTAACACACACACAACAAAAACTATATTTACCATCCTCGGCGTTGACGCTGCTAAATAATTAAGTCATAATTTATGGCAATGTTAATCGTTGGGTTATTCAATGTTTATTTTCAGTCTTTAATGGATTCGATTTAGTATAAAATAACCAGCGTATAAGCTATAATTATCGTGTTTTTTACGCACAGTATTATCAAATTTCCCTTAATCTTCTTCCTCAAACAATGACTACTTTATAGTAATAACGAATGATACAAATAAATTGATACATTATCGTTTCGTCTCTTACTCCCAAATTAAGTCCAACGTTTTTTTTTAATGTTCGAGGATTTTAACGAAGACCTAGCGTCAGAATAAACGAATCGCCCATTTATTAAACTTAATAATTTCTTCAAATATATAATCGCGCTCGACTCATGGCTAGAATTTAACAGGTGATCTAGTTAACGCCAATATTCTTTAAACGATCGAGAAAAGCAGATGGCGGGTTCAGCTGCAAAGTGGCCATCATCAGTGATTTACGAATCCAGAGGAATTTTCCACACACACACGCCCTACAACATCTGCGATGTTATCACGACTATGATTTCTTTATTTTTCGAAATAATTTGAAACATTTCTCTAGTTAATAATCATTTATATGTGCGCGTGTGTATGCTCTTGTGTGTGTCTGCTCTTGTGCGTGTCAAACTTATTTTTTAAAAGTAACCAACGCTTTTCTAAATAGTATCCAAAGTAGGGATGGCTACTCCGATATGCGGCTGCTCCAAAAAGGGTTTTTTTCCCGAATGTGTCCTCATTAACATTCCATCGAAAGAAAAAAATGTCCTTCCTAGGAGTGAGGAAAGGAGGGAGTAGTAGGAAAATGAGGAGGATGGAGGGATGATAGGGGGGAGAGTGGGAGAGAGAGAGAGTGGCGAATGGAGATGGAGAGAATTCCCTCCCTTAAAGTTCAGGTATTTATCTTTATGCCATTCGAAAGCTCATCGGGAAACCGTATTCCGGGTTTTTATAGCCCCCTTTTTTTTCTTCTCCCGAAACCTCTTTGAGAGGGCGCCGGCGGGAGTCCTTTACCTCGTTTCGACGCCGTCTGATGTTCTACCCACCTGATCGAATGCGTTCTATCTATTCTATACCACCGCCGGGATGTCCGATACCGCCGCCGTCTTTTGTTTTATCCGTCCTTTTTTCTCTCCCCCGCTCTCCTCCTCCCCCTCCCCTCTCCCCCTCCCTCCACTCCGCTTCATTTCTCGAACGCGAGGAATGCCAATAAACATCTACTTCGTATTCCGAGCTACAAATTAGGATAAGAGTGTCTTTCCTTTCTCTCTCTCTCTCTCGTTTTCGTCCGCTTTACGGTATTTTTTTTCTTTTTCCTCCGGTGTATCGATCGGTTTTTTTAACGATCCGATTGGTAAGGAGCTCTTTTGTGGATGTTTTGTGTTTTTTTCGAATGTTAAAAAAAAATGTTCCTTTAGTCGGGATCTTTTTTTTTTGTGCCGGATGTTCGGATGTTTTTTTTATCCGTTGCCGGTCGTAAGAAGTTCGGGCTTAGATTTGCTGCTGATTGGTCGGGACTGATTGATTTTTTCGCAGTAAAAATTCTTTTCGCCTAAACCGTGAATTTTTTAAGGCCTACTTTTATTTTTTTCATCGCCGTCTATCCAGTTCGAAAAGTTTTTTATCTTTTTTTTTATTTTCTATGAATTTCGAAACGCGAAAGTCGTAATTTGCCAATGGTTCGGCTCTATAAGTAAGGGTTTATTTTCACTACGTTAAGAATGGGGATTAATCCCCGATTAAAACTCGGATTAATCTGCAGGTGTCGTTATTCGTTCGTTCTAAATTATGGCGTCGATTCAGACGTTTCTGTCCAAAGGATTTAAGGTTATCGGGTAAATCTTTTTTAATTTTTTTTCTTGCCGCGGGCCTTCGGTTCTTACGTGTAAAATATATTTCTATATTAGGAGCAGATGTCTGTGCGTTTGTAGATCAGCACGTTCGAACTTTAGGTCAAGTTAAGAGAAAAAATTACGCATTCACTGTCAGAACAACTTTAAGCCATATATTTTAATTAAAACATTAATCGTATTTTTTTAAATTGTGAAACGTGTCAACGTCGAGTCAAATTCAAATGAGAGTTTATCAAAACTCCGTCCATTTTCTCCACGAAACTAGCATAAATTTCATTGTTGGCGTTTTCATTTATACCTACCTACACACACGGTCGAGTTCCGATTATCCGACATCCAAATACATACAACCTCACTCGCCGCCGGTTCTATTTAATGATCGATTTGTTGTATTAATATTCCATGTATACGTGTGTATTTTTAACTAACATTTTAATAAACTTCGAAATCTTGCGCTCCAACATCGGCAATGCATAAATTTTGTTTTCAATGCATGCCATTGATGACTGTTTGGCAACGTATAGTTATGTTGTTTGTTAGTTGTTTATCACTCATGTAAAGCGTTCGTTAATATATTTTCAAAACCAACTTCTATTATTTAATATTGGTACTTTTTAATTCCTAATTCGACCTGCAAAATGAAACTGAATCGTTGCTATAAAACTTCATTATAAGGCAGAAAGAAGAATCGAAAGAGAATTTTTAAAGCAAGCTTCCGCAGCCTACATAATTATCAGATGAATGCAAAAGTTTGAAAGAAAAAACTGGATCTATTTACTATTAAACTCGATCGAGGCGACCATAATTTGTTAACAGCGAGGAGTCCCAAATTTTTATTGGTAGAACGAGGTATCGATATGTTTACTCGCCCAATTTTCTATCAGTTAAGAGCAGGCGATAAGCTTGAACATAGGTATAATAGGCCACAAAACTTTACTTATATTGAAATTAAAACTATTGCGTTGGTTTTGGAATGCCCATTAACTGCAGTAGTTATTGTAACTACTTTACGCTATCACGATATTCTTATTAAGATATAATATATTCTTATTTAAATGCCCAATTATAGGGATTTCCGATTATCCGAACCACCCCGAGTGACAATTAATTCGGTTAATGGTAGTGATATATATATATATATATATATATATATATATATATATATAGCATATAGAGAGAGCATGTAAAATAACAAAGCAGGATCGAAAAAATTAAGAAAGCGAAGAAACAATTCTCTCATCACGATGACGATATAACAATTTCCCGTAAGAGGATTAAACATTAAAGGATGCCGGCAGTAAAGACTGATGACAGCGATCTTTCCCATGGGAACTGGTATCTAAACACATGTCTCCGCATGGCGGAAGGATTTGTTCCAGAGGCATGGCCGTAGGGTGAAATACGCCGCCTCTTTATAAATCACCTTCGTTACCGTTAGAGGGATTTTAGATTAAACTTGGTTTATCTTTCTTTTCACCGTTCCCTTTCGGTACACGTGCCCGTTACAAAGGCTAAGAGTGTAGAAACCAATAATATCGCATAGTGAAACGTCGCCGTCAATTTCAACTGATTATAGGGAATCGGGAACCGTAAATTGTGTAGGTTATCTGAATCTCTAGTTTTAGTCATTGTGAAGGATCGTAGGTTTATCAACTGACATTTTTATGACGTGCTGATAGAAGGATATACTATGTCCATGGATCTTGGAATATTTTGTTCCACTAAAATTGTTGAGGATAAATCACGTGATTTTTTTGGTTTTGGTGGCGCCAAAAAATGCTTATTTTAATTTGGAACCCATCTATTTCACGTGGCTGTAATTTATTCACCATCGTGTCTTTCTTTCCGCGTCTTCCATACCTGAGTCGATTCAATTTATGCAGTCTTAATTAGAATACCATCTCCTCGTTATTTTTTAAATCAACTGGGAGCACTCTAAAGGTCCTTTATTTTTTAATGAATATAAAAATTTTATTTTATCCCTTGCCACTTTTCATATTATGTCTACAACTCTTCCTATAATTATCTAAATTTTATACGGATGAAAGATTTGGTGGAATGAGTCAGTATGTATTTCTATCTTCAAATCATAAGAATGGAAATTTTTACCGAAGGATAATTAAAATGTCTTTTAAAACGCTGATCCTATCAGAATTTTCCAAATATAAATCTCCAAATATCCGTCAGTTCTCGCTATCTAGAATCGAGATAAGATTCTTCACATCATTTCGCTAAAATAGAAATTTAATTTCTTGACCTCGCATCAAAAATCCCATAAAAATTAAAATATCCCATACTTGGAAACTTGATTCCAAAGACAAAAGCAGTAAGCATTAAGTTCCAAATTTCGCCTTTCGGTTCTGACTTATTCATCGAGAAACTCCAACGTCCTTTTTACCCATTTCGTGCGATTACACGTCAAAGGAATCCCCTTTTATTAATATAAATAAAGCCCTGATTTAATCCGCGTAATTATTCTCCATTGTCTCAACCGTACTTATGCAATGGTAAAAAAAACGCATGGCGACGAGAAATGAGGAAGCAAAAAAATAATAATAACAACGGATATTTATCCTTTTTTCTGAAGTCCCGTCCTTTTGCATAATTCAGTTGGACCTTTATACGGCGAACTAGCGACAAATTATAAATGCGTCATTCGTTGATCGGAGAGATCTCGGTCGAATTTTTTTCTCTCTCTCTCTCTCCCTCCGAATGAGCCGAATATTTTCCGACACCAGCCGAGTGACGTTTCACTTAATTCCAAACTCATCCATAAACATCAGCAACAAAGTCCGTTTAAATCTTCGGGGCAAAGTTCCTCGTAACGACATGGACGGAAAATTTTTCCTACGGGCAATATCTCGGAAGCAGGGTGGAATTCCATAATAGGGGAGGGAAAGGAAGGGAACGGAGTTTGCTTTTGTCTCATCGCTATTGCATTTGTTCCCATGGTAATCCTAGTCTCCACTCCTATCGGCTTTTAATTTCTTTCGTTCTCCTCTTTCTTCGAAGTACTGCCTATTTGTCCATCTTGTTATGTGTGCAACGGCGGTTTTACTGAATCAGTGGGGCGCGAAGTTTCGAAAATGATTATTATAAAACTTTTTTCGGCGGAATCATAACGATATTTAATGTGCTTAAATTTTCATTCCATTAATGACCAATGTAATGCTGGAATACTTTCAATGTAAAAAGCCACTTCTTGGAAAAGGTGCGGTTTTGTTTTTATCCTGGTGGGTCCCTGGTTTTTTTTGACAAAAGCAATAAAAATATGCATTAATTTTCTTGGAAATTAATTCGAAGCCGATAAAGGTATAATCGCGCATAGACTATGAGACATTCTTCAATATTTGTCGCGCATTGACGATGTGATTAGTTAAAGGGTAAAGAAGTCCTCTAATGAAAGATGCCAATTAAATATAAGTTGTAATAATACACTATGATGCAAAAGGTTGAAAACCGCAGTGTCATAGAAAGGAATCCGATTATTTTTGGCTGCCCAAAGCTTCTCCTTAATATTTTAAATAATAAATAAATAAAAATCTTCCTATTTCGCAACACATCGATTGAATTATTTATTTTTGTTTACGTATTTCCTCTTCTTTGGTTAAAACATTTTCTAAATAAAATAGAACGCTTTCAATCAATTCTAGAATGGCTCCAAAACTCTTTAAGTGAATCGGTAACGTATCGCAACGGGAGTAACATCCATGTTATAGGCGCTAAAATACATCTATTAGAAAAATGTAGCTTTTTGAAAGTCAATTCAACATTTTCATTTTACTTCGGAAACCTTGCTTATCATTTACTCTCAAGTTCTTCGTCACATTTTTCGGTGTTAGCCTCCCATTTCATTTTAGGGATATACTATTTGACCCGTGTTAAATCCGAATCCGCGTTACGACGGGTCACTCTATAACGAGTATTGCCGTTACGAGCACTACGAAAGTTTATGATAAAGAAATAAGGAATATTCTTGTGCTAAAATTCTGAGAGCACATGAAATAAAACACGCATTTTCTCATTTTTAGGATTAATAACTCGTCGACTTGTGTAGATAAACAAAATTCTCCGTATTTTCCTTCGAACACCCCCAAGTTTTTTTCCCTTAAAAAGTACTTGTCTATCTCCCTGTGTCTCTCCCTCTTATCCCTTCTCTCTTTTACTGCTATAGCGTGAGTAAAACCAATTTATACCCCATTTATGTCCCGTTTCCCTCTTTTTAAAAAGCTCTTTGTATCTCGGTTCAACGAGAGGTTGGGTTGGGGGATGCCTTTTTTTTATTTCTCATTTCGTGACGTATTCGTGAGGCACGCGATGATTCTTGCCGATGTTTATTTTAAAGAAGTTTCCAAGTCGCCGCGAAAGTTTAGGGGAAATAGAAGGTAAACAATAAAGAAATAATAAACACGAATGCGATGACAGCGCCAATTTTTCACCTTCCTACGCATGCGCGGGGTCGCTTTATTTTTTTCACGCGGTTTTTGTTACCAGGTTCTCGCGTTTCGTTTCCTTTATTTTTTTGTCGTTATTTTCTACCATACCTTACGAGCGATAAAAGGGCGTTCCTATAACGACTCTTAATAGACGGCGAAATTCACCTTAACCGACGCCATTTGCTTCACCATCGCGACAAAATGGCACGCCAATAAAGTTTAACGGAAAAGTCTCTAGAGGTTTTCTTTTTTTCCCTTCTTTTTAAAAGCCGTAACTGAGATAGGAGTTCCTCTTAAATTAAGGCTCCGTGTCTTAAAGCATGGTAGAATATCGCCTCGAATTTCGTACGCGGTTTATAAAAAAAATAAAGTCGCTCCGATTATTTTTTTCCGCTTAATGAATTGCGAACGATTTCCGATCGAACGAGAGACTGTAAAAGAAGGCACGGCGATGTGTAAAATATACTTTCTCATTGCCATTGCTGCGTGAATGCGACTCGAGCGGCGTTCGAGGCAGCGAAACCAATACACTTAAAGTCTGATAAAAGAGTATGTGCTGTTTATCGAGCTTGAAACATAAATTACGACGTGATTTAAAGTTTACTAGCTAAGTAATTCTCTTTGCTATGTTTAATATATATCTCGTAACATTAGTCGAACTTTAAACAGTGAGGAGGAGGATAATAAATGTTCACCATATTCTCATGAAAGTTTGCAATAAATCGTTGAAATAATCCTTCTAGCTCCTGGATGATAAAAATTCCATTGAAATATATTACTGTATTAGCATGCAATGCAAGTCATTTTTCGTGTGTAATTTCGAGTACAAGCTTTAAAATCATTGAAAAGGAAACACGAAGGAGATTAAACAGCATAACCTACCAGGTGTATCAAAGTGTTGCTGATGAAGAACGCAAAAGAAGGTTTAATTTCGTTCGTATAACTCTATGATACGAAACCGACAATTACGGCAAATTTACGAGTGCATGTTCAACTGTTAAGTATTGTGAACTCTAGCGTTAAGAAATCAAGTTTGATAAAGATGATTTACAGACGGAGAACTTTATAACAATTTTAACCCTTTGAGATCTTGCTCTTTCGTTTTTATTTGTGTAACAACTTCCGCTTCCCTAATATTAAGAAGAATTACATTAAAATGATTGGGCTATTTTTAAATATTATCAGAAAAAGTTTCATTTGGCAGGACAAAATCAATTATCTTTCCGGAAATCAGGAGAGAGCGAAGTACAGTTTTTCTCCTGCTTTCCTGAAATATGCACTTACAGTCAAGCATATTCATGAAAAATTAACGTCAACACTTTTCATTATGTTTAAAAATCAATAAATGCACGGCACAAAACCTTAATCTTCGTTTCGGAAAGAAACTATAATTAATTTGGAATCTATTTAAAGAGCTGTGTGTTAAACCAAGGACTTCAGGTTTAAATACCGTGAAAAGCGAGGAACATTTTTGCTAGGTTTTAATTTTAAAATGGCATCTCCTTCGAATGACTTCCTAATTCTAATCCGCGAAATCGTCTCTCGCGTTTTAATTTTTATTCGAGGCTAACGACCTCTTTTAAAATAAAAAAATACTTGTAAGCAAGCGACTTTCCAAGGCGTAGAAACGGGAAGGGAAATTAAAGAAGAGGAAAGATTTTTTTACACGAAAAAAACAAGCCGTGATTTAAGGGACGGCGTGGAGGACAAGTTGATTGCTGAAAGAAGGAGATATGATTTAACTTCTCTGGCAAAGGCACGGGATGGCTGTGTCACCGTCGAGCTGCGCCCGGTGACAAATTGGTCAAGAAGAGTTTTAACTTAACGAAAAAAACAAAGAAAGAAAACAGACCGTTGAGGCGACCAAAAAAAACAATAACTTTCGCATTTACCCGCAAAAAAGATAATTTTTGAGTAATAATCCCGAGAAACGGTTCGGAATAAATTGCTTATGGAGGAAAAATTTTTCAAAAAATTAAAAAAATAAACCTCGAGTCTCGAATGCATGTAAGTGCTCACTGTATGATTGCCAAGTATGCACGTCATGAGTTTCGCTTCGTTCATATCCGACATGTAAAAAAGACGATTGCCGATTCCACTGGGATGTTACGGCTCTCTTTACCTTTCCTCTCTCTCTCTCTCTCCCTCTTTCTCGTCATCGAATAATATTTCGCTGAAATATGAAAGTGAGCGACGTCGCCGAAGAAGATTAAAATTGCACTTTCGAGCCAGGCAGTTCCGCATAACTGCCAGTAAATGGACAATTTATCTCTTTATTATTTCATACGACATAGATTTAATGTTCGCGAGGTTTTCGTCAGATCAGGTGGAAATTGTTGAAGGTGTATATGTAGAAAGCACGATGAAAATGTTTTCCACAGCGAATGAACAGCTTAACATAAAAAGGCCATATTCTTTATTATTTGGAAAAATCGTCTGTCCAGTGCTCGTGTTATTTCGAATTTTTAAAAGTTATAAGCTCTAATTAATAACATATAAGTAAGTGGCAAATAAATGCATGGCATTACAGTTACGCTCTTATACGCATAACAAACTGTACTTGAGGGGCACACGAGTGTGTGCATGTGTGTGTGTGTATTCACATACAAGCGTGCGTATTCGCGGTGACCGCAGTGATGACCATTTTTGCCTTTACAAAGCATTTTTCGCTTTTCCGCATTGAAAACCATGTAAACCAATCAATGTTAAATTGGAGACGGCGGACGAAAGATAATATTCCGTTTATGCATTCATTAGAAAGCGATGCAAGGTTTGGAAGGATATTTTCCGATAAAAAATTTTATGCCGAAGACTGCGTGAAGACGAACACTTAGAGCCTAAGAAACGACAGTTAACAACGAAGACATTAGAGGAGATCGTTGCGATGGCAAAGAACTGAAGAAGAGATTGTAATGAAGGTTGAGAAATTCACGTAAAGTAGAATCAATTTCAAGAGAAGCACTGACTCTTCGATAGTTCCCTATAAGTAAAAAGAAAGACAAAATCAAAATTAAGGCATATTTAAATCACATCCTTCCCAAAGGTATCTTCCTACTCCTTCTCTTCCAACTTCTTTATTCCGAATATTTTAAGTTTTCCTGTTACATCGTTCGTAGTGAAAAGAAATTTATATATTTTTCTAGATTTTTCTCTCACCCTCTCTTATTGTTAGACTTACTTTTCTTTATATTTCTCTGTGTTACTATCTCTGCCCAATTGTTTCTTTTGCTTACGGTCATTCTCTCAATAAAAGAATTAGTGATACTGTTCAGAATTGGGAATAGATCTAAATCATTTCGTTTATATGCCGTTCGCGGTTTTGCAGTACGCGGTGTTGTACAGGAACTTGGCCTCCGCGAACTGTAAGGTACACCTGTATGAGTAGGTATATGTACGGATAATATGCACACACACACGCACACACGCTAACGATAGTAAAACTTCAACGAATAGTCAAATCGTACCGTTTAATTATTTTAAATGCCACATTCGTCATTAATCTCTCAGGACATAATAATAATCTGATATTATTTTCTGGTCACTAACGGTAGTAATTCTATTACTTTGCCTTCGTTTTCGTAATTACGAAACATTCGAGATTTGTCTCATTCTCCCTTTCCTTCGTCACTCCAACATCTGCGACAACGGAAACGACCGAGACATTTGGTGATGAACTAGCCATCAAAAATCGTATCTTTTCGCGTATTTTACGTACCCTTTCGGGCGGACACGAGATAATTCGTCGGAAACAAGAAAATTAATCTTCCAGATTGGCGGAGAATAAAAAGCGATTGCATCAAATAATTTCCTCCTTCGCGCTGTTTCTGGACGGCTCCTCGGATCGGCTTATCCGTTCTCCGTCTTTTCTTTGTTTTTTTTCTAACCTTCGTCCTCCAGAAAAGTTAAATCATTACGTTAATTCGGGAGTTGAAGATTTTTTTTGAGCAGCGATGCGGAAAACTAATAAAACATGCCTACCGAAATGAATTATCGGACGATTAAAATTAGATTCGATAAAATTAGTCTTTACGCGATAAGTCACGCAAGAGGACAGCTGAATAAGTCTCCTGATGAACGCGCAGATATTTCTCCACATACTACTTATCTCCAGACATTTCCTCTTTTTTCTCTCTTAAATTAAGACTATTTTCCTTTAACTATTTAACTGGAAGGGTTTCGTATTTTTTATTATTATTTTCCGTTTTATCGTATTTTATTTTATTTCTCGAGAATTTCCTGCTCGTCAGTCGTACATCTTCCGGTTGACGGTTTTCCGCTGCTGTTTTGTTTCCGTTTCTCTGTCTCTCCGTCTCTCTCTTTCGGCTTTGGCAAACTTTCTGGAGCAGAGCTCTTCGGGTTCCCGACCCCAGCAATTAAAGTCGTAAGTCATTTGAGAGAGAGAGAGAGAAAGAGACTGCTAACATGTTCCGTCCCGCACGCTTTTCCTTTGTTTCCAGAAGTGTGGTGGAAGGAGGGAAGACGACGCCGACCTATTTACTCAAAGTCCAAAGTATTTACCTTTAGAGCTTTGCATGTCGCTTTGTCGTCGTAAGGCATTTTCGTCGTTAATTTGCTATTCAAAATGGCAACCTCTTGCGTCATCTCAATCCGCGCCTCTTCGGGTGCCACGAATTTTTTCGGAATGAATGAGAACTCAAATACATATTTGGGCCCTTTTGCAAAAAGGCGACCGAAACTAAATGTCGCACTTTATTTTTTCCTCGCTGAAAATTGATTTCTACGTAACTTTGCCTATTGGATAATTGATATTGTCTATTGATATTGATATATTGATAATTCTAACCTCGAGGGAAGGTGGAAGAACCTAGAAGTCCATACCTTCATTTTAAACTATATGAATAAGAAATGGAAAATATATCATCCTAAAGTTGACGAAAAATCGAGTTACAGGAGTTCGAGATATCGGAATTCGACTACGTATTGAGGTTACTGAAACTTGTAAGTGCACTCATTGGAATGAAGCTATCTAAATGGTGATATTTATGTGAAATGTACATCAATGAAGTTTTTATGCGTGAGGATCCATTTGGTTTAAGCAGACAGGAAATTGGAAGATCAGGGTTCGATTCCCAGCTAAGTTCTGTGCTTTAATCCATCGACATAGGTTTATGTTAAGCATTTTAAAAAATTACTCAAATTCACCCTCCGATATTTTAAGAACGGATGGTAGATAAATGCGCGAAATAACAGGTACATATAAATTAATCGTAAAACCCTTGAAACGACAAGTGCACAAACTCAAAACGATTCCGGTAATGACGGCATCAATACGGACTCTGTCGTTTCGAAAGCACCGGCCGTTAAGTCGTCACTATTTCTCGATGTCGGTATCGATCTATCGAAGTCGAATAGCCCTCGCGGTCACAAGCCGGTACCCAACAATGCCTCGTTTTAAATCATCCCCGGCAGCAATGAGATCTTATTTCGCCCCAAACAACTACTTGAAACGATCTCCGACGCTCATAAAGCATATAATTTTTCCTCAGCCGTCTCCGTTCTCCCTCTTGTTCATCTACTTCTTCTACTGACTGAGTCATACCTCGAATTCCATCGCGGGACTGTAAAACATGCTAACTTCCTCCGGAAGATGGGTTCAAGTGATTTATCGGCGGATTCCTCAAAATCGCTCGAGGCACACAAGAGAGGATAATTTTTTTTAATGCTACGGAAAAAACAAAACACGACCCCTTTTTTTCCTGCGTTTCGTATTCTGTTATCTTGAATTTATGACTTGTAAATCATGAAACTCGCCGGTTTTGTTGGTGCGAGCGCGAATATGGAGGCCTTGTTTATGCCCGTGTTTTAAATACGCGAGCTAAGAATAATTTGTTAGATTAACGATACCAGACGGATCTCTTTCCACGCAGTATTAATTAAAGTAAACAAAAACACGTGCTTTATACGGCAGATGCTTTAAAAATGATAATGTTCGGTGCCTGAAAAATAAATGTATTTAAGCTCGTTAAAACGTTTAAGATCCCCCGTGTTTAATTGCCGAAAAGATTACTCTATAATTGGCGATTAAAATTATTATTGCGTGATTTCCGCTGATTTTTACTTTCTATACTGAGAAAGTATTGTATCGCGAAAAAATTCGAACTAGATATTTTGATGGAAATATACGTTTTAAGTGTACCTGAGTCCGAAAAAGTGGTTTTCGCAATGCCATCTATCTGTCTAGAGCCTAAACGGTAGAACGAAAATGATTAAAATCTCGTAATTAGGCAAATTATCATGCAGAATAGAAGCTATGAAGAAATGGCTGAAATTCCACGATAATTAAGGGCAGTTTATTCTAGTCAAATTTAACAACAATTAGATTTTCTCAAAAACTGCTATAACAATTTTGATCAAATTTCGTACAGTTACTTGAGTTTACGTCTTCAATAATACTACATAGTTTATATTTCCCAAAAAATGAATATAAGGCTAGTTTATTCTAGGTAACTTTAACAATAATTCGATTTTCTCAAAAACGGCTCTAACAATTTTGATCAAATTTCGTACAGTTACTTGAGTTAACGTCTGCAATAATACTACATACTTAATATTTCTCAAAAATGAATATAAGGCTAGTTTATTCTTGGGCATCTTTAACAACAATTGGATTTTCGAAAAAACGACTAATACGATTTTCATCAAATTTCGTATAGTAGTTATTTAAGTTGATGTTTTTAATAATTCTACAGAGTTCATATTTTTTAAAGCTAACTAAACGACGCATTAGTATATGAGAAAGTTTGTACAATGTATGTTGTACCGAATTTTTTTCCAACGCTCTGATAAATAACTTGTTTAAAAAATGGTTCCTCCATATTTATCTGAACAGGGTTACATTTTAATCCTTTAATAATCATCAAATTTGTACATTACTTGGAACGCGGAGAGTTGAATTCGTTTCCACCGCAAAATATAAGCATTACTTCGAATAAAATTATTTCTGTTGTTTTCGCATATTTCATACTGATAAACGTTTTCCAGAAAATTTGGAATGTTTCGCTTTCTTTTACAAACAATACCTTAATTGCACTATTTTTTATGATAAAGGACAATTAAAATTCCATTGAGTTTGTACATTTTTAGAATCGTTATGCTAATGATAGCAAAATGTTAGAAAATTCTTTCGCTGATTATAAAAATTAAGGTTAATTTTAAATCGTTATATCACTTTAAAATATTGCCGAATTTTTGGGCGTATTATCTCGCTTACTGTAGAAGTAAAATAATAAGTTTTTCACCGCAACAAATGTCGCCTGAATAATATGAGTTTTCACGTGACCATTTTGTGAAAAATAAGTTGGTAAGCTGCAGAAAAAAGTTATGGAAGAAGAAAAAATGCAATTGAATTGAATATAATTGTGTTAAGCTAAAGTATTCTGGTCTCCTGTTCGGGCCTTTCGAAAATATCCTTAATTCAAAATTCATGTTTTTTATGATCTCTATCTCTCCGTCGATTTTCAAATCGTGTAATTTTCTATTTGATAGATATTTTCTAAGTGTAGAAAACTAGCTTGAAATACTGGAACGACTATTTTGGACTCAGCTATCACGACCTATGCATCATATCCTTATAAAAATTAATATGGGTATATATAACCTACTCATCGGTTAAATTATATTTTTTCAAAGTTTAAACCGCTGACCTACACCGTAAAACTCAGTGTACTGCCGTACTATTTTACCAAAAAGATTTCGCAGAAAAATAAGAGAAAGTTTAAGAGAAAAGGCCGTTCCTAGTGGCTTCTCTCTCTCTCCTCCCCGTGAAGATGCTAAGTAAATAGAAAGTTAATATTAGGCAATCAGAGGAGATCTCCCATTTCTTATTGGATCTCTATTCAGATGGATTAGCAAATTCGTCTCTTGACTTAAATTATACGTATAAGGTAAAAATAACTCTTAGAGGAATAGAATTCTTAAGTTTTCTCAAACATATCCAGGAGTTAACTATTAAGGATGATCTACACACTTTTCTTAAAATTAAGAGATATTGTCATTAAATTTTAAGAAAATACAGATTGCAGACAAAAATGTCTGGAGGTCGTTTATTATTGCCACCTGGTCCCCAGTCAGGAATGCATCTAATTCTAACTTAATTTCTACGCATATGGTGCCTAAGAATCTCTAGTTATCTTACGATTTAACTGTAATCCATTGGCCATTTCCAAGGCGGCCCACCTAAGGGTTAACTGCCACCAATGCGGCCCACCATGCAGAAAAGTTTGCCCACCACTGCGATAGCAATCTTTCTCTCTCAGTCAAAGTGCAATCGTCATCTTATTCGTTTGTCTGCTTCATTAAATAATGGCGACGGAACTTTTAATTTTTTGTATCACTTGGCGAAAAACGATGGTTGATCGAAACAACGATTAGCGATGGTGGCTATTATCGAGCTCCTACTGTATTTCGAAATTCTAAGCGTACCGTAAGGTGTAGGAATAAAAATTATGCCATATTTAAACTTAATGACTAAGTAAAAGCTATTGGTCTATACCAGGGATGGCAAATGATTTTTGAGTCGCGTGCCAAGGAAGTAGTGTGAACCATCAGAAAATTTTTGGGCGTGCCACTAGTCAACTCTTTTTACAGAAAATACAAGGTTACGCGAGCCAAGTAAAACCGCACGCGAGCCATCTCTGGCACACGTGCCACGTATTTGCCATCCCTAGTCTATATTGATAACTCAGGTGCGAAAATGTTGACTAACATAACTTTGTATTAGGAATGGTTCGTGATAACCTTCAAACCGTAGATTCGTCCAAATCTCATTCAGTCTCGACTCGTTTTCTCATTTCCTTCTCCGTGAAATCGTTCGTCCTAATTAGTTTGGCGTTACTCCAGCTGCGTCTCCGTCCGAATTAAAACTTGCACCGAGCGTTTTAATGGCCTCCTCCGCATCCCTCTTCATTTTGCCTCGAACGAGGATATAAAAATCTCTCTCCCTCTTTCCAACTCACCTGCACCCTCGTCCACTTACTCCAGAATTTAAAAAAAAGCGACCGCAGAAAACAACTCTCGAACGCATGTTTTCAAAGAACCCATAACATCACCCCAAATTCTCTTTTAACCCATCAACCCCCCCCCCCCTCCCCCCTCCCCGCCCCTTTACTCTTAACGCACAACGTATTGTAGGTCACGGGAGATATCTCCCCCCACTCACCCTTCCCTGCAAAGTACAAAGAACCAGCAAGGCGTAAATAATCCTGGCATTCCATTCGAAGTAGGGTGGGAAGGAGAAAATAAAAGGATATATTGGGGTGCGGACGCTAGGGTACTCGAACATTTCATTACCTTTGGGAGAAAGGGGTTTTTAAGCAGAAGAGGGGAAATAAGAAAAAATATATTAGTGAGGTATTCGGAGTAAGGGAGGTTAGGGGTCAGGGATAGGTTTTTTGTTTTTAAAAGTTCCCTCTCTTAGTTTCTCCGCTTTGTACCCTGCCCTCCCAACCCTAACCCAGTTTTTTTTTCGATGTTAATACCGACCCCTTTCCTATCCGTTTTGGCCGACACAAACCGATCCACTTCCCTGTTTTATTAATTGGTTCTTCCCCTTGATTTACAACCAGGCTCGCTCTCAATGCCTTCTTTTTCCTCCCCTTTCCTACTTTAAAGCCTCTTCATCTTTCTCTCGTACTCTTATGTTTCACGTACTCGTATGTAACGCTCCGTTACTCCTCCTCTCGTACGAGTATAATACGCTTTCGTCTTCCCCATCCCCGTTGGAAAGAGAGAGAGAAGGGATATATGTACACACAAACGCGCGCGCGCTTTGCGTTTCTCTTTTATTTTTCTTTTTGGCCAATTTCCCGCCACCCTTCATTCTTTCCTATATTTCACGCATCTTGCTGCAACACCTGCTCCATTTAACTCAGGTCTCTTTATTCATTTCGAGTTAGCACATTCGCTCCGTTTTATTTCTCATCCATCAAGTACGTTCCTGATATTTTTCTTTCTTTTGCTGAGGAATTTTTTTTTAATTAGACGTCTCTCCGCGAAGAAAATGAGGACTTACTAAGGCGTTTATTATCGAGAACTTAATTACCGCTATACCTCTAGATATGGAGGGAATTTCTGGAAAATTATATACATCTCAGGAAGTACCTAATTCCCCGTAAGCAACCCCATGTTATATCGAGTAATTTGAAATATGCTCTTCAGACATTAAGGAGGATATGGCTTCGCAAGTTTAGGAAAGAGGAATGTGCGGTGAATATAATGAAAAGAATCGACTATAGTACTACTAGGACAACATCGCAGTTTATTTCCTAACAACATTCTAACCTAAAATTGTGTAAAGTCTTCAGTTCATCTAAATTTTCCCTTTAAATATAATTACGTATAGTTTCCCAGACAGAGTCAAAGGTAATATCAAAATCTGAACACTTCTTGTCGACAGGAAAACTCTTGGATCTAAATGCCACCAGAATAAAAATATGAGCACATTTATATCTTTACGAAATGAATATGGTGTAGTGGCAGGAGCTCAGGTTCTTCGGCACGAAATTACTCGATGATTTGGCAGCATATACGGTGAAATGTCATTATTAACCGAGGCGACGCCTATCTCTGCTGGTTAAGTCGTTAATTACAGTCTCGGATGCGATATACTTTGAGATATGATTCGTCAGAAAAATATTCGTCGTGACTCACCGTCCCCCATTGGCGTGAAGATGTAACCTATGGCTCGATGCCAAATGTCGTAATGTATTAGATAAATCACGCTAAAAATTTTATAATGAAGCATCTTCACAACTATTTGTGATACTATGTCATTTGTTTGTCGTGTATATAACTGAGTAGAGTATATTATATAGATTATATGGTAGATTATATGAGTAGATTATTTTCTGATAATATCGTCAGAAGTTTATCTAAGGTAACAATTTGATCCAGGATTAAATTAATGAAGAATTTGTTATATATTCTACACAGAATACGGGGATAAATGAATTATATTTATTTTTAATTTGTCTATCAATCTATGAAAGTGCGCCGCACGGTACAGGAAAAGGCAAATCGCCATCTCCAGATAGATTTCAGAACTACTAATGTACCCCTGACCATTCTGGCAGATGGACCGAACTTCTGTCAAATGAGCCGATAAATAATTTCCACCATCCCACAACACACGCGCGCACTGAAATGATAGTTTTATCTTGCTCGCTACGCCAATTATAAAAGAATATTATGAATCATGGGTACTTTTAAAACGTATTCGCTAACACGCATTAATATGGTTTGCTCAGATCAGGGATGTAGCACTAGAGAATATTATGAATGTTGACGCGCGAAATCCTCTTATAAAACGGGTACTTATAACACGCATTAATATTGTTTGACCGGTTCTGGGATTTAGAACGTCATATTGCTAAGAGAGCAGGGGCGGTCAAACAACAGAGGCGGCCGGACACGTACAGTAATGCGGATTGTATTATAATATGCCGTATATTCTTTCATATTTATTGACTACGAAAATTTACCAAACCATCAGGCGTTTTTTAGGCGCGTTACGCTTCCAGCATGAGCGCCTATAATCGTCGGTCTGTCCGTCCGTCCGCATGTTCGCTCTCGGTTTCTACCGAACGGATTTGCATGAGATTTGATATTAAGGACTTACAATCAAAGATAATAAGATAATAGCAAAAATTAATCACGTATCCCAATCAGGGGTACCACTTTACTGGTGACAAAAAATGATATTTTCGTCATATCTCGTAAAATATTAGTAATATCAAAATATCTTTCAAATAAAACTTATAGAACTAGTAAAGAAGATTATTTCCTTTCCTATACATTTTTATCGTGGGAGTAGCCGTTATCTAAAAATTCGAACAAGAAACTCTTAAATCGAGTTGAATTTTCTTGCATGGTTACTTCTTCATTGTTGCTAAAATAAACAATCTCACAAACAAACGTTTAATTTCCTTACGTGTGCATGTAATATTATTGAATAGGAAGAAAATGGATTATTTATGAGGGAGAAAAAACTTTAAAACGCTATTTCCCTTACGTACAGGTATATAATTTCTTTCTAATACTCCATTGCACGAAACGCGCCCATTTGTGATACGTTGTTCACTTTCCTAACTTGTTCTTAGATTATGTAAAGAATGCCTAAAAAGGGCGGCAAATGAGAGACTTGCACTTGCCCCTGTAAGAGAGAAAGATATATTATTGAGGACCTTATTGTTTTGTTTATAAACTTATATAAACAACAATGACACTGCATTTGTAGACATATGTACATCATTAATTTTGGTTCAGGAGGAGGATGCCCTCCTTACGCTTTGTAAAGCTAGGTTCTCATAACACGGATTTACATTACACGGCACTCTTTCAGAACCCATAACCTGTATTACAGTAGCGCCGGGTGTACCTAGAATTGCATCTGACAAAAAAGTCTCGGAAACAAAAATTTCGGTCCATGACCCAACTTTTCTTCCTACACCCCCTTCCTGAACGCGAAAATTCTTTCGTCCAATGGCGTTTCGGACCTCAAACGAAGCGGAAACACTTTTTGGAGTGGAGGCATCGAGGCGTGAAAACAATGGACAAGTTCCCCTCCGGGGGAAGAACTTCCTCCCTCTCCCCCACCCCCATTTCTCCCCATCCTTCCTCCTCCATAACATCATTCACGATCACTCCATCTCCCGGAAGGGTATGGGAGGATTCTTCGCATATTCCAGAGAATTTTTCAAGTCCGACGGCTTCGTTTTCGATTTGTTTCATCCCCTCCGACCTAGAATTTCAACTGAAGGGTGCTTTGGGTACGTGTTAAAGCGACCGATATACGTCCTACACTACTGTTAAACAAAGTGGGTGAAAAATATTACTACTGCCTAGGGAAATAAATAATATATTTTAAGCGTGTCAATTATATCCTATTGGGGATAACAAACTCGATTAATTTCTCCGCTCCCGTGTAGGGTCGGATTAAGAGGTACGCATAACACGCAAGTGCGTGAGGACAAAGGGGACGAGTGGACCCACAGTCAACCGACCATATCTCGTCTCGCCGAAACACTTTCCAAAGGGTTGCTATAATCTGTTACTTGTTACAAATTTACGGTATGGGTGGGTCTTAAACGTGCTGTGCGCTTGGCCCATGGATCTCTCAAACCGGCCTTGCTACCGTGGGATTTGGCCAAACAATAGGATGAAGAGACTCGCATGATGAGAGGTGTTACCAATTTAAAGAGCTAATGTATAATTTACAGCGACAGCAAAGTCTTATCTCCGTGTTATTCTTTCCAGGAAAATAAAAAACCAACGGAAAACACATTTCGCAACGAACTTCATAGCAGTAAAAACATCATTTTTGGTAGATTCAAAATTGAATGAACGAGTTCAACTTCTATGTTAGATGAAATGATATTGATTAATCTCTAAGCTATAGAAGCATTACGAAATTTGTGCGTATATTTCAAAGACTTGGCCTACACAATCTATGCCAGCCCGCAGAGCGTTCTTACAAAGAACTTCATCGTTTTCACGCTTATTTAATGTATTCAGAAATCCCCTTTATCATCAACTCAGGCCTAAAAGTCGGGGTACAAATCCCTCCTGATATACTTCCCCTGTATCTTGCTGCTAAGTGTTATTCTTCTTAATTTATTTCATATAATGGAATTTGTTAAATTATTTCCTTTGCGATCAGCTTTCTTAAACATCGTCTCCTTTCAAGCTCAGAAAATAAGTAAATCACATTTAATATATTTCTATTAAAACTCGATGATTGAATTAATAGAATGCAAATTCTCTCCAATGCTTAAGGATTTTTGTCGCTGTAAATATAAATGCAAATAGATCATCCACTGGTTCAACAAATAAATCATGCTACATGTTTCCGCTGTTTGGAATCCGTAAATACAAGTAATTTCCAACTTATTACCGATTATAGTGCGATATGCTAATAATATAAACCCCATAAGAGAAGGTTTATAATAACTCAAAACGATCTCCCGAAAACGAGTCGATTTAATTTCTAATAATCGCTGTAAGTTAATCGAAATTTGAAAAATTATAATAGTTAATTCGTTAGCCAATCCTATTCTCCAAAGCTCAAAGATATGCTACCTGGTGAAATTCAAGCATAAAGATTTTTCTGCAAATCTATTACGACTGAGAATACATGTTAAATAACTCTCTGCGTTTTATGTATTGATGGCGGTTACTCCCGTTTACGGCCGATGTCATCGCAGCGTAGAGATTCAGGATGAAATTTCATATCTCCATCGAGGATGATCGGACGCTCCGCTGAATTAATCGTAGACTTCCGCGCAATTTATCCGGCAGATCGAGAATGGATGTCGTTTTTCTCCTCCGAGCTTGGCTCAATTGGACGATTACTTCGCTTGAGTTACTCCTCTCAGGGGATTCGCGACACGATTGTTCATTTACCTGTAGCAGTTCATTTCGTGATTTAAGGATTCACAAAGAGGGGCATTAAAAATCTACAGTTTTAGTTGGCGGCAGAAAGTTATACGAGATTTCAACGCGCATCTTTACGTTGTTGTTTTTTCCCTCGTAGGAAAGGCAATAAAAAAACAATCATTCAACAAATAAGCTCGGGACGAAAGACAAGCAAACCGATAAAATTTTTTGTCAGATTTGCTCTGCGAAAATAAACGGAGGAAAGACATGCTCAAAATTGTGGTCACCGAATACAAAACGACGAGAATTCGCATGACGACTTGGCGGATTTTTTGGTTTCAAGAAATACGATCTTTTATTGGATTCGTCTTTGTCATTTTCAATAGTGTTTTTTAGGCTAAGCGATAAAATAAATAAAATAAAACCGAGTACAAATCTCTTATATTTTTTTGTTAAAAAAGTTTTATGGTTGCTGCACTGCGTTCGAGTTTTCAAGTTGGTCGCCCTGTCGCCAATTATTTTTGCGATTGAATTTTTCCCGCATACTAAAAATTTCTTTATTTGAAAAAATCTTTAAGGTTATATTGCTTGTATTCTTGAATAAAAATGAAAAGATCGCTCAACGCCAAATGATTTTCTGCAGCGTAGTTATTTATTTATTCAGCACATACCTTATCTTCTGTTGACTTATATAATTCTCCTCCGTTTTTTCTTAATGGAAACTAAATCGTTCCCATTAAATCCCCTCCTGCTGCATTAAAGTCAAGTCCCGATTAGCAAGTTTTTAAAAAATAAACACGCTTGTGGTTGAACCTATGAACCCTGTTGTCGTTCACTTATTATAATTACGTAAAATTGTGGCTAAGCTTAAAGGTTTAATGCGATTAATTCTTTTTGGAGTAAATAAGTATAGAAATCTATATATATGTATGTATATATCAAGCTCTCTGTCCCACCTGTCTTTCGGTCTTCTTTTCGGTCTCTTGATGTTTCTTGGGATCCATTCGATGACAATGGACGTCCAACGCTGGTCATTTCTTCTAGCAATGTCATTTTAGCGCCTTCACTCTTTTAATCACGTCACAGACTCCCGTCTTCTTTCTTACCCAGTCTTTCCTCTTGCTGTCTCTCCATGCTGTATGTATCATTCTGGCATTCATGGTCCATGTTTCACAATCATATGACAGAACAGGCAGAACACATTGTTCATACAGTCTCCTTTTTAGGAAGACTGGAGTATTTGATTTAAAGATGTTTGCATTCTTGCCAAAAGCACTCCATGCCATCTTCACTCTCCGGTTGATTTCTCCAAGAAGCGGACCATCAGTAGTGATGAGTTGACCTAAGTAAACATAGCTGCTTACTTCTCCGAGTTCTGCTCCGTTGATATGTATCTTCTCAGAATTTGTGAAGGAGTTGTACATAACCTTTGTTTTGTTAAGTTTCATCGTAAGTCCAGCTTCTCGGCTTGCTTGCTCAAGCTTTTCAGTTCTTCCACAGGTGACTCAGATGTTCTCCATTTACCTTTATGCCTTTTTCCTCCCAGTCTAGCCTTTGAGTACTTCCTCTAGAGCTGCTGTAAATAACTTAGGAGACATAGTATCTCCTTGTATCACTCCCTTTTGGGTCTTAAATGCATTCGTTTCTTCATGGAGCTGGACAGATGTTGTCGCATTTTCATAGATATTCTTGATCACGGTTATGTACGTTTCTTCTACTCCTTGTTTCTTTAGTGCACATAACACCGACGAAGTTCGGACAGAGTCGAATGCTTTCTCGTAGTCGATGAAGCACATACATACAGGTAATTCGTACTCGTTAGACCGACTGATTACCTCTCTCACGACTTGGATATGATCCATCGTGTTATACCCATTGCAAAATCCAGCTTGCTGTCTGGGTTGGGCAGAATCAAGATGGTTTCGAAGGCGCATAGTGAGTATTTTGGTGAATATTTTGTAGATTTTTGGGAGTAGTCTGATCGGTCTGTATTTATTCAAGTCTTCTTTGGAACCTTTTTTGTGCAGAAGGATAATACATGCGTGGTTCTATGTTTCTGATATCTTTTTCTTCCTCAGACACGAAGTAAAAATCTTAGCGAGAATCTTTTCCATATGATTACCCGTTACTTTGAATACTTCCGCTGTGATAACATCCATTCCAGATGCTTTTCCATTCTTCATACTTCTGATTGCGTATCTCACCCCTTCCGGAAGGATATCTGGGACCTCTACGGTGGGCATATTTCCGTCGTCAATTACTTCATCATTTGCTAGAGGATCCTCATACAACTTGGAGTAAAATTCTTGTACCCGTTTCAGGATTAATTTCCAGGTATGGGTTATGGAGCCGTCTTCTAGCATCAAGGCAACCAGCTCTCTCTTTCCGAGCGAGAGATGTTGCTTCATTTTCTTGTAGCTTCTATTGTTTTCTATCTTTTTCTCGATTAGCTCATAGTTATATTTCTTCACATCTTCCTTGATGCACTTCCTTATAGTTTTGTTTATTTCTACAAAATGGATCATTTCTTTAGGATCATTAGTAATTTTCATTTTCCTTCTTTTTTCCATTAGCAGTCTTGTATTTTCGGTTAACCTTTTCTTTGGCTCTGTTTTAACTGTTCCGCCTATTTCTTGAGCGGTTTCCTTGAGTATCTCTATTAATTGTGATTCAACTTCTTGGTCTTCCAGCGCACTGAATCGATTTTTCAGTTGGAGCTGAAATTCTTCTTTTCGTTCTTTTAGCACCTGTGTGTTGATAATAGGCTTAGGCTTCTTCTTTATAAGCTTCTGTCTTTCCAACTTTGAGTTGAACTTTATTCTGCATCTTACCAAGCGATGGTCGCCTCCAGTTTTAAACTGGTTGAGGACGGAACAATCTTCAGAGCCAATTGCTTCTTATTGACTAGTATGTAGTCAATTTCGTTTTTGGTATCATTGGGTCCTCTCCAGGTCCATTTTCTATTGGAACTCTTGAAGAAAGTGTTCATTATATATAAACTAGTACATTCAGCAAAGTCTATAAGTCGGTCCCCTCGTTCGTTTCTGTCTCCATAGCCCCATTTTCCAACTGCGCTGTCGTCTTCCTTTTGTTCTCCTACCTTGGCATTGAAATCACCAATGACCACTTTTAGATAGCAACTTCCTTTGTCGTGCAGTTCTCCAATTTCTTGGTAGAAATCTTCCACTTCCTCATCCGAGTATGATGACGTTGGCGCATAAACTTGGACTATTTGAAGTTGATATCTTTTATTTATTTGAAGCACTAATTTAGCTGCCCGCTCGGATGAACTTTCCATTTCCACGATATTATTCTTCAATTTTTTGTTGATGATGAATCCGACTCCTCCTGTTCTTCCTGTGTTAGTTCCCCTGTAATAAAAATGATGCCCACTCTTCAACTCCAATAGGCCTTAACCTTTTCTTCTCACCTCACTAATCCCTAAAATGTCCCCCTTGATTTTCTCCAGTTGGTCTTGGAGCTCTTGAAGTCTATCTTCGCTGGAGAAAGCCCGGCAGTTAGGTTGAGGTTAAAGGAATTGGGTAAGGATGAGAAAGAGTGGCAGTGGGCGTTTAACCTCCGAGGATTCTCAGCACCCTCAGCCTTCATGCCTTGTTCCTGACCACTGCCACGGTCAGAGGCAATCCAGCCTCCCGGGAATGAGGGACGTTTTTATGGGTGTACATGTCATGGTGGAATTGTGGACCTTAAAACAACACGCTGGCCCAGAGCGGGTTGGTGAGTACCTCTTTCACTTTGGCCGGAGATATTGCAGAAAGACTTCACAGTATGGTTGAACCTACCGGTGTTCGAGGACATCACTGTGCTTCGCTCTTTAGCCTCCGTTTACACCCTTCCGCCGACTTTGAGGCAGTGAAAGTTGGAATTAACGAAAAAACTGCATTATTATTTATTATGAAGGAAACTCCACTTTTTTAGATTCGATCGTATTCCGGATGGTAATTGATTTATCCGAAAAACCAGAAGAAGTTAAAGGGTAAATTGGATTTCTTACGCATGGATGAAAAGTTCCATTGGCCAGCTAAGTGGTTCTAGAGAGGAGAGAGAGAGGGAAACTAAAGGAATTAATTCAAAGTGGCTCACTCAAAGAGTGTAGACCCGTCCCAAGGGGCTTTATTGGAAAGCGATGTTGTTATTGGGGGCTGAAGAACATACTTTGCCACGCTTTAATTGCACTCTCGGATCGGTGCAGCAATAACTTGGGATCGAATTAAAGGCTATCTTCGCCGCCTTACGGACCGTAAAATTTATCGAGGATGTGTATCTTCATTCAAAAGAGGAAAATAGATATCCCTTTGAAAAAATTCGCGAACCAATTGCTTGTAAACTAAAATCCTAATTTTAGAAGGTATTACGGTGAGATACGTCTTTGTGGTACGGATTATAAATCATTTCATATATTTAATTCTCAATTTAATGTCTACCGGTATCGGAAAACAACATGTTCCCTTATATTGAATAAAAAACAATATGGTCGCCTTTCCTAATTTTTTAGGCGTTATAAATGCTCACACGATTGATAAGTAAAGAATATTAATCAGAAATGAAATTATTTTTCAAATTCAAAATTATCTTGTAATTAAAATAAAGCATTGTTCTTAAGACTATCACGTTTTAAACGTGTACTTCATATAAACATTCACGAAACAAACTTTCGAAAGACACGAATCGTCCATTTGTTAACTTCAATCCCATTTGATTGAAATATATGAAACTGATGAAGTAGATAAAGTAGATAAAAAAATGTTGATGTTTACTAGGTAGTAAACCTTCCTCAAATTACTCCGTTGATGTTCTTCGCAAAGTTTTGTACAAACGATTACAAAGTTTAAATGGAAAGACAACTTAATCAGTGTTTGCTACGAACAGAGCAAAAATTGTCCTCTTAGCAACCAAAATCATTCAGGGTAAACAAGGAAACAAATGCGGTTGCTTCAAAGTTTGTAAGCATTCGTGCAGTAAAACTGCTGTAATAACCTTTTCCTATAATAAATACGTAGAATATCCTTTTTGATAAAAAATTGACGAGTAAGTGGAAAACTCATACTCTTTTTAAAAAATATTTCGACGTTTGAAATATCTCGCAATAAAATCCCCTTTTGGGAGGAAATTTTATCGGACGTTGAACAGGATGAGTTTATTTTTGTCGTTAAATAAAACCGATTCTTCGTAAAAAAAAAAAGAGAGAGCTCTTCATGCTTTTCCTTTTCGGTTCCGCTTCATTTTTACTAAACGGAGAATTTGTTTCGAGTTGGGTTAGGTACGGGTTAACCAAGCGTTCATTTTTTCCGGTTTATGGACCATTTAGCGTTATATAGCTTCAAAGAGACTTCTTCTCTTCAACCGGTCTCCGCCGAGCTCTCTCCCTCCCTCTTTTTTTTATTTTTGTACTCTCGCGGGGAGGAGAGAATGAGAAAGAACATTGCCTATTTGAGGAATCCAATCATGCATAATAGTGCCGTTTCGTCTCAGACATTTCCACTAATCAATTCTTTCTTCAAATTTCCCGTTAGAATAAGTTTAATCCCTCTGAAAGCGGATTTTGCTTTCGCTTTCTATTACATCTATTGTAATGATGTTTCCAAAATTGTCCTTTCTGATATAATTCTCATTATTCCGATAGTATCTTTTGTTCCGTGAATAAACCGTAACGATATTCTCCTTTCAGCCTTTTGGTGAAAATTCTTATGATAATATTCGACACATGAGATAGAAGGCTTATCTTTCTGCGGTCATTTCAACGCATTGCCTTCGGCTTCTTCTTCTAATAAAGACAAACTCTAATAAATAAACTATTTATCTATGACTGGTGGAGGTCATCAATTCGCCAGTTGTCTGTGGCTGTTTCGCCACATATGACTCTGGGTTAGCTAAATCAGGAACGTGCATACTACGTCCCGCGAAATGTTGATGTAGATGTCATCTGTGATATTTATTACAGATAATTTTATACATTTGAAGTACAATTGTTGTCATAACACGTTGTCTGGCGAAGCTTTAAAGCCAAAAACGGATAAGAAATATGCATAAAATAGTCGAATCGCTCGGTCAGCTGCAAATTATAAAGACTTTCACAAGTGGCACGCATGGTTTGTTCAGAGTTTCCATGGCCATCTAAATCAGTATTCTCATCCAGCAGGATGGGTAGTTTCGATAAAATAATTATCGTATACATTTTTATCAACAAAATTATTGCAATATTTTAATACCAAAACACATTTAACGTAATAATTCACTTCTTGAGAAAGAGCGTTTTGTTTTAATCAAGGTGGAACCAGGTTTTTATTGACAAAATGGTGTTGCAAAATGTTGAGGACCGATACCTAAATAACTCATTAGATGCAAACGAATTGGCGAACAGCAGTTAAATATTTTGAAATTAACTCTCCGATTTTGTAAAAATTTCTGTACGATTTTGCTATTTCTATCTTGGTTCGCACGATACGATAATTTACGAAAATATCGACACGGTTTTGAGTTTTGTAGAGCTCTGACAATCCTAAAAGTGTAACAAAATTGGGGGAATCGTATTCGTACTGAACCAAGTACCTAGCTATATACAACCAAACTTGAAAACCGTTATTGTTTCTCGCAAAGCGCTGTATACTCGTCAAAGGGAATGATTAAAGCTACGCCGAATAAACAAAAGAGGAACGAATTCGGCCCTTTGGTAAAGATGAGAGAAGAAAGGAATGTTTGTGTGTATGTGTGTGAAAGAGAAATAGAGAGAGAGAGGGGAGGGGAAAGATGGGAACAAAATTGAGGAGGCTATGGACTCCAAGGGAAGAAGAGGAGGTTGGTACTTTTTAGGGAAGATGAGGGAGGATTTTGCGGATAAGAGAGGTGGAGAAAGAGTGGGAGTAGTGAGGGAGAAGTAGGAGGAAGAGGTAGAAAGGAGGAAGAGAGAGAGAGAAGGGGAGAGAGGGAAGGAGGTCGAGTGGTAGAAAGACTTTTTGATCTCTCCATTACGCGCGATTCCACGGATTCCTCCGCAGATTTTTGAACTTCCAGAGAGTTTCGGGCGCCTCCGCTAATCCCCTTCTACCCCCTTTCCCCCCCCTCCCCCCCCCCAACTCCTCCCCTTTGCCAGGAACCCCCTCCTCCCTACATCTCTTCTTCTCCATCATACTTCTTCTTTCGGCCATCGGAGAAAAGGGGGATATTTTTTTTTACTCTTTCTGACGTCCTCCCTCTTTATTCCACCCCCTTCTCCTTACCCTCCTTCCCATGACCCTTACATCCCTTATTTTTCTTATATCTGTTCCTCCTCCTTCGATCTCCCTCTTTCTCATTCTCCTTTTTGAGACCCCTTTCTTGTGCCTCTTCGAGGGTTTCTCTCGTACAATCTTCGGAATAGGGAAGTGTTGCAAGAGTTCTTCTTCAATCTTCTAAGTTTCCGCTTTCCTCGAAAACCTTGTTCTCTTTCTGCGGCTAACTTCGCTTTTCCTATTCGCTTCGGCCCTGTTTCCTACATGTCACTATTGTCTCCGCGTGTTGTTTTCGTAGGTGATGGTACTTAAAAGTACGCATTTCTGAGGATATTCTAGAATCTAGAAACAGGGACGTTTTCGACGAGTTTTAATCGGATAGAAAATTCAACAGAGTAATATCTTCACTTTATACTCTCCTTGTTCTAATTTTTGAACTGGACTCCGGGTAATAGTATTGTGGTTAGGATTAGCTTTGGGTGAGAAATTTTTTTATTAACTTTTAATTACTGATTATGTGCTATCACTATTTGTTACATGCCAGATTTATGGGAAATGAAGTTAAAAAATAAATTATGCCTCGAATATCAAGTTTATAAAATTTTACGAAAGAAAATATGTACCGAGAAATTCGGAGTAATAGCCATGAAAATATTAACTTGAATTTCTCTCGATTTTTCCGTTAAAAGATAAATAAATAAAGCAGAATTTCCTGTGTTAATGCCAAAATAATTGTTAGCGGATTATGTTTTAAGATTTTAGGAAAAAAGATACTCAGTTGTCCGAAAATAACTATAACAGAGATATTAAATATAGATAAGTATGATAACTTATCTGTGCAGTAACCAGAATAAAAATTAAATAATATTAATGGCTAAATATTTTTCTGACACAAACCGCGGGCCAAGTTTTAAGATAGTATGCATACTTAGAAAACCTCTTGGATAAACACACCAAGTTGCCAACTTTCACATAAAAACACTCATACTCCCTCGGGGCAGCTGCACCTGTAATCACTCCGCTGGCTTTCTATGCATCGATTACTTAATACAAGCCAATAGCCGAACTTCCCGCAGCAAATTCGATGGAGGTTTACTGCAGTAAATATCAAAATCGCAAATTGCGTTAGGTTGCAACAAACTGTAAGTCTCTACACATAGGCGACGCGACGTAATTGTTGACAGCTAGGAAAACCTTCGCTTCAGAGCGCTCCCTACGTACCTCATAAGGACTTACGTTTCTATTCTTTATCAACAAATCTTTTGTCCATATGACACATTAGTACGCCAACGTGGCACGCAATTGCCAAAATTAACCGTTCATTAATCACGCACGGAAAATATTTCAGAAGATTTCGTAAAGAGCTGCGTTGAGAGACGTAAACGTTCTTTTTTTCCGAAAGCGATTTCGACTCTTAAATCCGTCAACCATCGTTCATTCTCCTGTCAAAATGTTCGAAAAGAGTCACCATGTAAAACGAATCCTAAATAATTAAACCGGGAAAAAATATTTTTCCCGATCTCCGTCCGAATTTCGAGGGGAAGGGGGAAAAATGAAAGCCCGTCCTTTTGCCGCAGCCGTGAATGTTTGGAAATCGCATTCCTCCAAAAAAAAAACAAAAACACCGCAGTTATCGCACGGCTCGGCATATTTCTCCGACAAAGAAATTCTCACGAATAAAAATCCGCGACGACAAAAGCGATGTATCTCTCTTTTTTTTAAAAAAAATACATTTTTTCCCTCCCGGTCGCTCAATTGAGCGGAATGAACCTCATTTTTTCAATATACTCGCGAGAATCGACTCTTTTTTTTCGTTTGCCTTCCCCCGTTCGACCTTTTTATTGCGACCCCCTCTTCATAAACCGCGGGAGAAAAACAAACAAAGACGCATCAATCAAAAGCAGAGAACGCCGAATTATTCCGTTTCTCTCTCTCTTCCGACACACACGCCATCATCGCGCGCGAAATTCCTATCTTCGGTCCGATATTAGAGCGATGGATGCAAAAATCGCCGCATTCCGCCGAGAGTGCATTTCAATTGTCTTCCCGCCGACCGACGGCGAGATGGGAAAAAAATGTCACGCCGTCGTTTCTGAGGGGAAACGCGGGAAGGATTTACGATCGTTTTTTCCGAAAAAATAAAAAAGATGGAGGGTCGGAAATTATGGATAGTTCGGAGGGTCAAATTCATGATTCTCGAACCATGAATCAACGGAATATCTCTCTCTCTCTATCTCTCCAACTCGCTGTCACTATCTTGCGTTCCATTCCAACAAGGACCAGAAACGGGACGGATTTCACAAAATGGCGGGCGTGGAGGAGGGAATGAGCTGAGAGAGGAGGAGAATGATTCGTCCCTTTTCGAAACCGAATCGAGCTCTGGAATGGATCCGGATAAAATAAACGGCATTCCCCATTCGCGCCATTTTTTTGAGTCGAAGGAGACAGAGAGGGAAGAGAGATAGATGAAGAGAGAGAGAGAGAGAAATTCAAATCGGTCTCTGTAACAACGAATAGGCTTTAGGCAGTGCCTGCCCGAGGTACGTGCGAGCAGGGCGGCTGCCCGGGGCGCCAATAGTCTTGGGGGCGCTATACCTATGCATTAATTGCAAGTGAATTAATATTGGATAGCAATTTGTATCGCAGAACAGACTATATGTACTCTTGATGTTATCCCTTTTATTATTCCATTGTCAATAATTTTTACATGGCGATGAATAAATTAACATGTACTTTTATTTTTTTATTTTTATTTATTTAAACTTTTAAAGAAAAGATCGAGGCTACGTAGCCCCTTCTTCCACCTAACCGTAGGGAGTTTACAGACGAGTATTTACAAGAACTGTTGTTTAAACACTTCGAAAATATCTAAGCAAACGTTCACGAAGGGGGTTCTGGAGTGCTATCTCGCCCGGGGCGTCAAAATTCCTCCGGCCGCCCCCTGCGCTTAGAAATGTTTTTCCAGACGAACTTTTTATTTTGTAATCCTCCCCACCCCGACGAACAAATGAAGGACGATTTTTCTCACAACCCCCGATGCCACTCAATCCCCCTCCCCGAGAAAACTAGAGAGTGACGATCGATTAATCGTTTTGACGTGCCGTTCGAAAGGTTCATGAATATTTAAAGGTGGTCTCCCTCCTATGTATTATATACATATAAAAAGGAATCGATTTGGTTTTTTTTTTTTTATTGAGCGCACAAAAAGATAGAGCGTTTGAAAAGGGTTGGGCAGACACGAGAGAGATAGAAACGGAAGAGAAAACCGGGAGACGCAAAAACAAAAGACGGCGTTTTGATCGAAGGGGGGAATCGATTCGGATGAAATGCGAATAAATCTGAATCGATTTATATCGTATTTCTCCCTCCCGCCTGTTCTAATTCTCATCGTCCCCCATCTCTCCCCCTTTAGGATATACTTAATTCCTACCGGATGGATCCTTTTTGCTTTCTTGGGCTTTTTCCACCAGACTGTTTTCGCTTAAGACATGAGCGCGCAATTTCTTTTCGAAATAACATTACCGCTCGTCTTTAACAGCTATGCTTCGCGAGATTATACGCCTGTTTTTGTAGAGATTTTTCGCGAAAGTAATGCAGTTGATAATATAGACAACCCTCAATGGCCGTGAAATGTTTGAGAATTTTTTTATTCCATGGTGTTTCTTGGGTAAGGCTGAGTTCGTATTTGGACAATTTTTTCGGCGTGAACTGAACACGCCTCATGGCGTTTTCGTTTTTTGTTTATGAAAAATGCTCAGTAAGTTCAGGAGAAAGCGTGTTTTTTGGAATTTAATATCTCCTATGATATTGTTCGTTTTCGTTTGTGCTAAGAAAAAAAGCATCCGTTCTGTAAATCGAACTTCGTCAATTATTGCTCTCAATAACTATTATTAATTTAATTTATTAATTCATTAAGAATCATTAAATGAGTTTCGCGTAACTCAGATTTGGTTTTTCACCGCATGATGACCTGGAAAGGGTAACAATAGAGTAGTGGTATTAAATATGTAATGAACTTTACAGTTTGCTGTAATTTCACTCGATCAGTTTTTTGTGACTAAAATAATAAATATACAAACAACCATTGACTCGGTCGGTAATCTCAAAGAATAAAAGAGTATTAAGTATGAATATACGACTCTAATGTTCGGTTATTCGAGCATCTCAAATACTAAATGAATCAAACATTTCAACCTTCTATACTTACATCCTAGTCGATGAAAGACTCGGATGCAATTTCTCATATCATTCTGTACTATTTTCGCAATTAACAATAATTTTATACTCTTTTGTCGTATTAGCACAAGGTTGGAAAACAAATCTGCCATGACTAATAGCCAAGATATTGATAATCGTATGATTTGATCGAGTTCTAAAATAATTTACCCATGAATTGATTACAGGAACACTTTTTCTCGAATTTTTAATAATCTTTCATTCAGTACTTCATTGTTACTAATATGAATAAATACGATTGAAACTTGTCCATAATGTACATTTAACTAACGGCTTTTCCACCTTATAGCCGGTTCACATTTGTCTTACCCTTAAAACCATAAATTAACAGTATTGTTTTCCGCGATACCATAATTAATTTAACGACCATGTGTGAATAGGCCCGATAATTAACGTTACAATTCGTTCGAGATGAATTTCGCTTCTTAGCATAATGAGGACATATTACGGTAAATATATTAAGGTTCATTTTTCAGCCAAAATTATTACATAACTTACGAAGCACCGTTTTGAAAAAAATCGTATTTTTCCGCAATTTAAACGTGAGCATCATTACCGCGATATTTTTCATCGCGTACTTCACCGTGATACACGATGGAGTTGAAAAAATCCGTAATTACATGCCTATCTCGATTCTGGATTCCAAAGATATTAACGTGCGTAATGAACGTTCCGATGCCCTTAAAAATGCCCGGCACTACATCGCTGCGCGTGAATGACGCAAAATCCCTTGTTGCATTACGCAAAATTATCGATTTGGGATGTATATTGCGTTCCGTAACAGAAAATCTCCAGCGTTCAGGACTTTGTTGCCGCAAAATTATTTGTCGAAACAGGTTTTTGTTTTTTTGCCGATAACTTATTCGAATAATCCCTCATTAACGCGGGAATACCAGAAAACAACACCGTTAAACGCAGGCTGAATGCGTTAACTGGGCTATAAGAAACGACATTTTAACCCAGTGTCGCTCCATATAGTTTACGTACGTTCTTATCGCTGTTGTGGTCTCGGTATTAAAAACGGGTGCAAGAGATAATCTCCTTTTAATTACGTATATACTATGCGGCGTATCTTTGACCGTCAGCGATTTATGTCAGTAATTAATGCCGATGATTAATATCTGTTAATATTAGGTAGAAGTTAAAGAAAGATTTTGATTCGCTGGAGAATTATCGAGCTCGTATTGTGGCTGAAAATAAATTCCAGAATAAGGACTTAGATATCATAAGTCGAAAAATTAAGTACTTGTCTTAGATATCTCCAAATAACGTTTGTATAGCTATTGGAGATACCTAAGACAAGCACTTAATTTTTCGATTTCTGTTAATTAAATGCTATTTCTGGATCTAATTGATGTATTCTGTCGGAGTGAAATTCATAGCGTTTGGACCGAGAGTACTATACATATTAATGACTTAGTTTGGCATGCTTATGTTAAAGAAGAAAAAATTATGGAATATTGGTAATGGAGATGGAAAAACACGCAACCCGATTGAGCAACGGCAAATCTAAAAAGAAAAATTGTTGAAAAAGAGATAAGAAATTCACGGTTCTGAAAATTGATGTTTTGGTTTAATCTTTGAAAAAAATCAGTAAAGAAATTCTTGCATTCCGTTTAATATGAGTTGTCAAATCTCGAGTAATGTAATCATTTTTTGCATCGTCCTTCTCTCGTTTGATCGTATAAAAATCCGTTAAAATGACTAAATTATATGCACGCGTTTAATTGCAACACCCCATTAGCGACACAATTAATCCTCTCATTGTATTACATTGAAGCTATTTTCAACGTCAGAGTCAAAAGTATACTTCATTCGACCAATTGGGCGAAAATTTGTTTTAATGACTGTATAATACAGTCATTAAAACAAATTTTTGTTCGGTGAAATGTAACGCATGCAGCGTAAAGACTTAAAACGGAAAATTATTTAGCGTGCTTTTCTAATTAGTGAGTTATAAAGCGACATATGAGAGGAATATTCGCATTTTAAACAACACTTGTATGTGTGCAGTAACATGGAAAGATATTGCGTGCAGACTGTTCATCACATGATTTAACTGTGCGTATAATTGAAACGTAAATCTCATGAGCCTCCTTAGTCAACATTATACCGATTGGTATAATGTTTCAATTTGAAAATATTTGTGGTTATGATTTGTTTTCCTTTTTATAATTTCAGAATATCCCTGAAAATTATACGAAACAAACTTTGAATGAGAGCATACAAATCATATATTATGGAAATAAAGATAATTTTTTTCTTAAAAACTTAAGAAATGTGAATAAAGGTAAATGTATGAATCAAACTTATTTTTTTCAAGATTGAAATATCTACGTATATGAAAGGTAGAGGAATGCGAACGGTAAATTAGTTACTAAGCCGTCGTAAAAACAAACTTTTTTTATGCTTATACCGTATAAAATATGGTTCTATTGTAGTTGTTGGCCAACATTAGGGTATTAATTTAGAATTCAACCGTAATGAACAAGAATTTTGGTCTAATGAAGACATATATTACAATTTTAAAAGATGACGTCTCCATGAGACATTTAGAACAACTAATATAGAAGATAATTTTCTGTACAGAAGATATTAAACCTGAATTAAATTACTGGAAGAAAAGTGTAGATATAATGAGCAAAGAAAAGAATGAATATATGGGTAGTATGAAGGAGTTTGTAGTAATGAAGAGAATGAAAGTTTATGAAAGTTTATGAAAGGGAATGACAAGGTTGCTGACGCATCGTCATATAGTATACTTACGGTAGAAATTTTTATTAAGAAATATAAAATATTTTTTGTTACCGCGTGTAGCTTGAATCAAGTTTATGATATCCAGTAAATTGATATCCCTTATGCATTTTATATCAAACAAAGCTTCGTATCGCGTATGAGTTGATTCCGAAGATTAATTAGCTAGCATAACTCTTAATTTGTCAAAAGACGACAGTAATTTTTTATGATGAGTTTTGAATTTTTGTTTTGCGACTGCTTCTAGTGTAAATCAAAGTAATATACTAGACATAAAACATAAATCGAGGTTATAGGCTCCTGCAAACTTTATTTTGTGTGATGCTACACGTCGTATTTGCGTTTATTTCAAAGCTTAATCAACGAACTTGAGCTTTTGATCAGTTGAATCAGATAGGTAAATCCTTGTAGCTGGGAAACATTGGTGTAAACGATATGCTCAATTCAACCAACAGGTAAACATAAACAGGGAGAAATTAGCTATCGGCGAATTACCTTTTGACGAAATTAACGTTGCAGTTGGCTTGAACATAGGATTTATTCAACTTATTTACACCTATAATAATTAACTACCATTAAAAATCGACAGTTAAAGTGTAAAACGATATATCAGAGTAGATAAAAAAGAATTAGAATATAAATTTTGGATTATTATTTGTATCACTTAGATTATGGTAAATTGAGTTTTCATAGCGTTTGAGATTGGTTATAGACAATGCTTGCTGCAGGAAATGACACAAGTGTAATTTCAGAACGAAAATTACTCATACAAAAACGAAGAGAAGAATGCAAGGTTAATAACAGACGTAAATCAGGTATAACTCTCATTGAATCGACATTTGGGCTATAAGTTTAAATTAATGCTCCCAAAACCTAATTAATATACAATTATTTGACAAGCGGAGATGTTCGGAACAAATACAAAAATATAAATGTCACAGTTTCAATTATGAATTTACAAATCATCCAATTGATAGAATATTCGAATATTAATTTTTAATTTTTAGGCCGGGCGAAAAACATTTATAACTACAATGAAACTTTTATTACGGTATTTTACTGCCATGAAAATTCCAAAAAAGAGTCTGTTCGCCTTTTTATAGAACGTTAAAGGTACTTCCTTAACCGGATAAAAATACTGAAGGCATTCGATAGTATTGAACTCTATAGAGAATAGAATTCAACGGAAATTTTACAGGTGATCTAAAATTAATATCTAATAAAAGAGCTGGACAATATTTTGCCCGTTACCCGTTTGATTCTCAAGAGAATAATGGAGCTCACTAAAAGAAGAATTAAAAAACTCTGTCTTTCCAAAGGCAATAAAATGTTTGGCATATTTTTATGTCTGTTGGAGAGACATTTTGTCGGTCTTTGATTGAGACAGGAAAATCATTCAAGTCGAAGCCGTGTTTTAAAATTAAAAACATTCATATTCATTGATATCGCTAACCATATTAATTAGTAATTCAACTGGAGTCCGCTACTTCTGTAACATTCCTCATAGTTAGAGTACTATGAAATCAAGAAGAGATTTGTCAGAATAATTTCTTACGTTTTATTTCAACGTGAGTCTTTTATAACCACTCAAAAAAGGAGAAAATTAGCAATAGTTATAGTCTGCTGAAATCATCCTCTATAATTAAATGATTCTTTATACTTGTAATCTAAATAATGATAATGTAAAATTATTCTTAGTTTCTAGTGTAATTGCCCGTCAAAAATTACGGGCAGGTATAAGTGAAACAGTAAAATATCATTAAAATAGTTCAATATGGAGACCTTGGCCACACTTTAATTCGAAAGAGGACCTTATATTTCAAAATCCAAGGCTCTTTATCAACATTTAATGAACTGTACAAAACAAATGGTAATTATTGTCCGTTACAAATGTCAGATTGAACAATGTCTTAGGTAGTAATTTAATAATACTTTATCATCGAAATAATATATATTTCATTATACATACTTACATGAATAATTCCCTTCAAATTTATTTAACTTGATTGTTTATTAAATTACATTTAAATTAAAAACTGCGTTAACCTTTGTCTAATGCCATTTTATGTATAGGGAAGGCTTAAATTTTTTAAGAGATCACGTTATTTAGAGATTTTATTCATTCTGAAACAAGCTGTCATATTAATTTTGAACGATAATAGTTAAATTAGCGCACACTGACTACATGTTTAAAATGATATATTTTTGATCAGGGCCACGTTTCATTGCAGCCACAAATTTTAAATTATATTTTAGAAAGTTTGCCGCCGGTTTATAAATTATCTAACATTTCTCAATAAACAACTAAATTCGAACATCTTTATTTATAAAATTTGAATTCCGTAGATAAACGTAAAAAAAACCTAATCATTAATTTGGGAATATATTAAATCGTCAGGGATACAGGAAAAGTTTCCATTATTTTTCTTGATTATTTGCATTGATTTAAAAATCAAAGATTTCACTCATTGCAGCAGCTCATTAAAGATGACGACATTGAAATCAATCTTTTTACGCGTATTCTTAACGGAGGAGCTATATAAGTTTTCATAATTATCCCAATTCTATCCTTTCAATAAGTCTTACATGTGAATTTACCCTCGTGGCTGTCACTCGAGATAAAGTTGAAAATTTTATTTCAAATATTTAAACCATCACAAATCTTATTTGGAGGTGCGTAAAAATAGGCGATTACGAAACGGAATCCCGTTGTTTATATTCTCCACCTCTTTTTGCAATGCTTTCTCTTTTTGAACTCACCGAGGTTATGCCGAACAAATGACTTTCTCCGCCTTTAAGACCGACCCCAACGCGCCGCGGCGGTAAACAAGTCCGAGAGAGGTAAATCGAGTATCGATTAATTTCAAGCCGTTCGAATTCTAGATCCGTCGCGTGTATTTACGGAAGTTTCAACCGGCGCGTAATCAACACGCCTCGAAAAATCCTAACCTCTCCTAATGAACTCGTCCGAAATGCGTCTCCGTCCGTAACCGCACACATGCACGGCTACTCAACGCACGTTGCAACAACCAACCTTAAGGGGATGAGGCGGTACTACGAGAAGGGGGATGAAGGGTAAGGGGGGGAGAGGGGGGGGGGGGGGGGGGGGGGGGAAGGGAGGGAGAGACGCATAATACGCGTAACATTACACCCTTACCCTCTCGGTGCAGTGCAGCTGTCTGTGCCTGGGGTGTAGATGCTGCAAAGACTGGTGGTGGTGATGGTGATGATGGTGGTGGTGGGTGGGGGGCGGAGGAGGCGGCGGAGGCGGGGGGAGTGGAGCGGCGGCCGCTGCGGCGGCAATCGAGGCGGCGAACGAGGCGGCAGCGGCGGGAGACGACGTAGGGGGGAGAGCGGACCTCTGGTAAAGGTACGGTCCGTAATACGCTTGGTGGTACATAGTGGCGGCGGCCGCCCCCGGACAGGGCATCGCACGGTTTCAAAACTCCTCCTCCGCCTCCCTCCTTTTTCTTCCCTCTTGTCACACGATCCTCTTTCTCCCTCCCTCCCTCTCTCTCTCTCTCTCCTTTCCCAAGAGGCTCGTTTAAATCATTCTTCCTCGGCCAGACGACATGTTGGTAGGAAGCACACCGCCGGCTTCCGATTCACCAAGACGGATGGACGCACAGTAAAACGCACAAAACAAAACACGCCTCAGACGCGCCGGGAGGAGGGAATGGGAGGGAGGGAAAAAACCAAACGGGGAGAGAGAGAGAGAGAGAGAGACGAAGAGGATGCACAAAAACTATAGCGGTGCAGTCTGAAGTTGCTGCAGCATCCGGAGTCTGTTATCTGTTTCTTTCCCACTTTCTAGCTAATATCCCGCGGTGATGGACGTGCTTCCTTCGAACGAGTATTCGATTTTCTTTTTATTTTTAATTCGGTAGTGAAAATTTGAAGGTTCGATAGTTCCGATAGATGAGTTGTTTTTTTCGGCAACGACCACTTTAAAGTTTGGATGAATTTCAAACTTCAACTTCCATCGTCAAAAGGATCCGTGCTTTTACGGCTTTAAAAAAACCTTACTTAAACCATCTTCTCGGAGTCTTGTGTCACAAATGTTCGCCACATCTAAAAACAATAAAATAAAATAATTTTGACTCTTTCTTCCTGTCGTCCAAACCGTTCCACGAAATGTTAATTTTTGTTCACTTTCCAATCGAACGAGATTTATTCGTCTCCTTCAGAAACTCCTCTTTAATCGGCGGCAGCTTGTAGTCGTCGTCAAGGTTACACAAACACGTCACTTGATGGTTTACAACTTATAACACGATTGGTAGACAAACGATGGTGTTTAGGTTTTTTTTTTAAACTAAACGCTTTATCCGTTGTTTAACACTATCACCCAAAATCGTCCGATAACGGTTACTCTAATGCCGGCACGTGGTACACCGAGAGAAAGAAAGAATCGGGTATCTTTTATCTATATATATATAAACGAAGCACGCTCTCTCTCTCTCTCTCTCGCTTCACGGGGAAGAGAAAAGATGAAGAAGGCAAAGCGACCCAGCCTCCACGACTCAACCGTGTTCTCAGGGTCTCATGCGCTCTCACCAATAACTTCCCCTCTCTCTCTCTCTCTTTCCCCCTTTCTCTTTCCCCTCTCTCTCTATCCCTCTCCTTCGTTTCTCTCTCCTCCTCTCACCACCTCCTTTTTCCACCTCTTTCTCTTCTCTCCCGTCCACCTACCCTCCCCTCCGGCGGAAAAGCTGCCCGCTAGCCGGCCGGTGTGTAACACCCTCCTTTAGCCAATCCGGTGGCCTTCTCCCCCCCCCGTTCGAAGCCCCGCCCATAAGGGGGACCTCGTGACCCCGCCCCCTTACGCGCCAACCCCCTTTTCCCGTCAAATGCCACGCCTAAGCCTCCGTTCCTTTTCGTTCTCCCTCTACCAACTCCTTCCTCCCTCCTCTTCTCTTTTATGTTCCGAGCCCCTTTTATAACATTGAGACGGAGTAGGAGGAGGGAAGTGTAACCTAAGGTACCAGGTTCGATCACCGTTCTGCGGGATTGCATAACACGTTCGGGTTAACGTAATGGAAGGTGCGGACTGGATTCGCGGGCTTGTTTTCGGTTATTTTTTTCGAGTGATGGGGATATGACCGAGTTATAGATGTCGGTTTAAATAGTTCGTTGCTTCTTCCCTCGCTCGAACGCGATATATTTCGGGCGTGAAAAATTCTTCGCGTTGGGTTTTAATCGTTAAGGATAATACTTATTCCTGGTGTTCTTGTTGCGAACTTTGATTTCGTGTATGCTCTACAATTTTAAGGATATACCTACGTCTGAATTTATCGTTTTAAAAATTGATAGCTAACATTTCTTTGTTAAAATACTTATCATGAGGCATAGATAAAATATGGAATAGATTGGCCAGCGAATTAACATTGACGGAGATAAAATATTACCATTGGCACGCTCTGCTGTGGGCTTAAAGGGGAAGTGTCATTTTGAATTTTAGGACACAACGAAAATGTTTTATTTAATCTCTAAATTAATGAAAACTTATTTATAAAAATCAAGTCCAAACAAAGATACATTTATAAACGTTTCTAATGTTAAATACATTTCATTCGTTGATGGCGTTCAATTTTGAAATTAATCAGTTAATCAGTGCTTAATTAAGTATGTAATACCAAAGATCTTTTGATATTTTCTCAATGGCTTCTTCTTTCTAAATAATAAACCGAATTATAATCCACTCAGCAAGTCTTAATTTTGTGGAATTCCATTTTAAGGAAATAAGGCAAAATCACTGTAAAAATAATTGGGAAACCCGGCCTACGATAATAATGATGGTGTTGATGACCAGTGGCGTAGCAAGGTGAAGCCGGGCCCTGGTTCAAAAATTCTTTACGGGCCCCCCCTCTCCTCCAATATATATTTTTTTTAAGGGGAAAATTTTAATGAAATAAGTTGTATGATCTCTTATTATTTTCACTGTATTTAGCAGCTCTTTTGGTTTAAAATGACACAATGGGTAAAATTTTGTATATGTGGACCACGGGCCTTCGGGCCCCCTCGAGCTCCGGGCCTTGGATCGACCGATCCATCAGATCCACTGTTGATGACGATGTCATGTCGAAACCTAAGTATTGTTTCCAAAACAGTAAAATTTTCACAAAAGATTTTGTTTTATTTCCTTGTTACTTAGGAATAGTTTAATAATTTCGTTGTTATGTTTATAAGGTTCTTATACAGTCGCGAAAACTTAAATTTACTCTGAAAATGTGTCAAACCTTAGCGCAATATTTAGGAATTGCAACAATGACTGCTTTTTCCGTCTTACTCAAAAACCTTTTTAATTGATAATTTCCACAATTTCCCATCAAATTCAAAACGTACTCTATTGCACAATACATTACAAACTACTAAGTACAGTCAAATCGAGTTAAAAGGTAATGTGATGCTGGAAGATTTTGTCGAGTTTTTTTTACAGATTCAGTATTAATTTTTAATCTGTAAAATAAAATTTTTACTTTTCCAGTTGTGTAATAACCCAAGATATCCTTCAAAAAAACCATCGGTTGAATTTTACCATGCCTTAAATAATCAATAAACTAAACTTATTCGTTCATTTTTTTAAAACGATTCTATATAATTTTATGGTAAAAAGTCCCTCTTCATTTTATACCTTTATATGGAAGATTTATTTCTAATGTTTCTTTAAATTATTGCTCGACTTATACATAGATAAATAAATATGTAATAGAAAATTCAACAAAACATCTATCATTTTAAATTATGTAAAATTAAGTCGCGCATTAACGGTAACCCACACGTAGCGCTTGGAAATATTTCATTTTATACAGAGGCCCCTTTCTGTTCATTAATTCTCCGCTTTCACAGAAATTCACATTTCATTAAAATTTAAAATTTTCTGCAGCGCATTATTTTAATCGTGATACAAGTTGTTAAGCGAGCACGTTCGTGAAATGTTAGCGCAGCGCTCGATCCGCTGTGAAACTAGCCATTGCCCCTGCGAAGAGTAGTGCCGCTACACGCCAAGCAAGGCGCTAGCATGCAGTGGGGTGCGTTTTGCTGTGAAAATGAGGCGAAACTGAGATTTTGTATAGCTAAAGCACGGAGGTAATTGTATGAAACATCCCATTAGCGCACAAATAATTACAGTATGTCATTATATGTTTATTTCTCGCTCATGCGTTGCTACAGTTTTTATCAATTAATTAAGCGACGTTTGTTTAAAATTTTGTTTGAATTGCACGTAAATTTAAATTATGGAAAAAATTATTACCACTCGAAACTAAATGGATATATAAAACCACGTAACAGCTGAGCTCTGACTCATTTATTTGCGGCACTTAACGGGGAAAAAATTTGAGTTTTCAAATATTCCAATTACTGATGTTCGTTATCCGAAGTAAAGGTTTCATGCCTCGAAGGAGCTTTCAAATATTTAAAAATATATCACCTTCAAATTCTATTTCAATGTTTAACTCTGAGATTTTTAAAGATATTTCCAGAATTGTTTTCGCGTAACCAATTTTATAGTTTTGGGTCATTGTTTATGGGTCGCTGGTAAATTATTACTGACGACAATTTACGTTTTTTAATATTTAAGTCGATGTTTTCTGCATTTTTTGGGGGAAATTCGAGCTGCGACTTGAAAAATATGCACCTTATCTCCGAGCGTAGAACAGAACCAAAAACTTTTCCAAAGAAACCGAGGAATGCGAAAATAACTTAAAACTCGTACGAAGTCAAATTTATTCAATGAGAATATTTTTTCCAAAAGAGAAATAAATGAAAAAAGGCCAATTTAACCCAGCGGGACACATTTAAACTTTTTCTCATTATAGTGCAATTCCGAATACGTGTGTGTGTGTATATATATATATATATATATATATATATATATATATATATATACACACACACACACACCCACGACTCCATACCATCTCGGGAACCCATTAAGCGGATGGAGGCATAAATTTATCTCATCGCGGAAACTTGAATCCCTTAAAAACGCACGCATTTTCTCCAATTGCCCCAAATTAACCCTTAATGCTCATTCGCGGTCCAGATGGCGCGGTGGGAATAAAATGCGAGGCAATTTAAAAAGACGATGTTTGCCTGAGAGAGAGGAAAGAGATATATATATATAGGAGGTAGGAGGAAGATGATGATGGAGACTGGTTTGAGATCTGAACGAGAAGAGGAGAAGTTATTCCGCCATCGGAATCGGCAGAGTGACTCATCGAGAGAGTATTCGAGGATAAAATGGCGGAAAGAGGTATCGTCCAATAACGCATGAAATATCTTTTTTCGTTTAAAATGCTCATTTTGGTCGGCTTGTTTAGACCGAAGCGTTCGAGCAATTTTTATCAACGGACGTTAAACTTATAATATTATACACAGAATATTTTCAGTCGATGCTTTTTTAAATTTACGAAGGAAATCCCACTTACGCTGAAGAATCGTTACCCTAGCAAAGGGATTCTCAAACTGTGTGCCGCGGCTAATTGTTTAGGGGTACTTTGTTTAGTAAATAGATCAACAATATGGATGTGTTGATAGGCAGTTAGGACAATAATACGATTCTTAAAAAATCATTTTGCTGTATTAATAACATACGGGTGCGTCCGAAGTTTATAATACACGTTGGTAAAAATATAAAAACCTTATTTCAAGGCTTGGGTGCCGCATAATTCTGTTGATGTTTGAAAGCGTTTCGCGCCTACAAAAAGTTTGGAAACGACTGCTCTAGCATTTAATTTAGATCGGCGATTCCCATGGTTAATAGACCAAGCTAATGATAAGTGGATACAGTAGCAGCATAAAAATATACCCAACAATGTATACGTTTATAGTAATTCTTCGTTGATGAGCATTCGTTGAAGGTTCTCTTTTTTCAAAAACTATCCTCGGAAAAGAAAAATAAAAATTAGACAATGCAGTTATTTTACAATTATCAAAGAACCCTGATATTCTATTCTCTCACTTACGGAACACTAAACCAGGCGTTCCTAAACATTTTGTAGGAGCGGCACTCTTTTAGAAATAAACAGGATGTCGCGGCATCCCCAACCTCGAAACATTTATACGTACGGGTATTACAACATTCCCACACATGCAGTTATTGATACTGCTCCATAATAAATTTATAGCAAAATTTCAAAATCGTTGATCTATTTACTTAACAAAGTTTTTCGCGTAAATCAAGCAATAAGTCAATTTCAGCGCCCCAGTGTACCGAGTCACCTACTTCGGAAAATACTGCTCTAAACCGTAAATAAAGTTAAAAAATTAAAGAAAGAATTTGAAAATAATGATTTCAGAATCGGCGCCCGCTTTAATGGATGTTTCGGTAATGATGAACACGATCTTAAAATTACTGGTCTAAGGATACAATAATATTTATTGAACTTTTCCGCAGTTCATCTGTATATCAAAAGATATATATAGGCTGGAGAAATTTCTATGTTACTGACTAAAAGTAACGGGTTATTTAAAGAAACGTTAAACAACTTATTGAAATGGGCGCTGATTATTTGTTAGGTTTGCTTTATACAAAAGATTAAATTTTCGCTCAAATTCTTTTTCGCGGCCCACCTAAAATCCTATTAAGAGCACTACTCTGTACCATACTAGAAACCCGTTATCAGATCAATTATGCCAATGAGATTCCGATCAGGTATTCCTAGTGCCTTTAACAAAGAACTCTCCCCCAAATAAAGCGTGGAAACAAATTCTCCTCTTATGTTACCTATAATCACCGGTAATTTACAGTCGGCGCAACACCGCACTCGTAAAGCGATAGAATTTCGACGCGTTTTTCTTTTCTCCTAATTACTTTTCTACCTCTCGAAGGAGAAAAAAACAAGTCTATACCGTTGACAGAATGCAGAATCTTAGTCGGAGAGACGATACGCGTGGCACGTAGCGATCAGAGCATTAGTATTGTACATTGCGTTTCAGGAAGGACTTAGTAAGATAGAGGATAGGGAGACACGGTATGTTATGGGGAGAAGAGCGAGGAAAAAGGGAGGGAAAGAATTGGAGGACGTCGAGGGGGAGAAAAAGGGGGGGAAAATTTTTGGAAGCGTCATCCTGGTTTTCTCTCGGGTGGAGTGGAGTGGAGTGGGGGTGGGAGGGTGAAATGGGGGAAGTGAGGAGCAAAAGGGGATAGTTTCGGGGAGGGATTTCAGGGTTTTGGCAGAGAAGAGAGGAGGCCGTAATTAAGTCGTGTGGGTTTCGTGGCTTTAAGCTCGATCCAGTTTTCAACTTGCGTACTTTCGTAGTCAGCGGATGCGGAGAGAGAGAGAGAAGGGTGGAGTAAAGGGAAGGGAACTAAGAAAGATAGAGAAGGGGGATTTCGGGTTTAAAACGCGAGGAAAGGAAAAGGGAAAGAATTGGATGAAAAGAATGAGAAAGAAAAGAGTAAAGAGAGAAGAGGAATGGAGATTTTATTTAGAAGTAGTTCCATTTTTACCGTCGCGTCGGTTCGATTAACCTTCCTCGTAGCGCTTTCTAATTGACAAATACCCCTGGAAATTTTTTTCTGGATTTTTTCAATTTGTCATTCGCGTCAATAGTTAAAATTGCAACATGGCATTCTCTCGACGATTGCTTACTTTCTCTCTTTGGTCATGTCGTGATCACGGTGAATGGCTTCTGTCTTATTTCTTATTTGTTGTATTAAAACGTGTTCGTATTTAGAAGGGATAGTATTTATACTTTGTTCACTACGGTGAAAAAATATCCAACGATTCGTTGCTCTGGGTGAATGCAACTTATGCTGTAAATATAATTCAAATGACCACGTCCATTTTACGTTCTCAAGCGACTTAAGTTCTTTGAGAGCGATTGTTCTTGCACATTAACGTCAAACTCTCAGAAATATAGGTCCTCAGAGAAATGTTTATAGAGCACAAAAGCGTAACTGAGTTAGATGTTTGTTACTAAAATAATTTATGGAGGTTTTATTTTAAGTTTTTTATTTGTAGAGCATGAATAAAATTTGGGGTAAACCTCACAGATCCATATTGTGAAATTGATGATTTCGACACTAAATTTGCAACGAAAAGAATATAATGTTTTAGATACTCAATGGAAACTTAATGATATTTAGAGTATAAAAATGGACATGCTGACTGCTATCACAACATTTTCAGAGTTTTTACAAAAATTATATCATTTTGTCATGGACAAGAACCATTAAGCATACAATGTGTCTAAACTAACATTTTCAACGTATCGCTCCTTAAAATTCCTAAACCAAGTAAAACAGCATCAAACGCGCGTTTGGTTATATAAATTGTAATCATAATACTTATATACAGCAATACGTTTTCATAGATAACAACTAGCTTTTCAATCGTATACTTTCAAAGAGCAACACTCAACAAATACTTTAGATCCTTAACATAGCATAAATCAGAATTTAAATTTTGAACCTTCCTTGATTATAACCTTTATATAAGCTATACCTTCAACAAAAATATCACATGGAGTTAGTCATATTGTTTTTTTCTGTTTTTTCCTCCATACGCAGGAAATAATGCTTTCATCTTATGCTTCAGTAACTGTAGATACGTAAAACACCACCAATTAAAAGTAAATATTACTTTTATTTATTTTAATTATTTAATTATGAATTTATGAGGAAATACGAATTTCCCTGGTACTTATTAAGCATTTTCCCTCTTCATTTTATGTGTTATGTTCTTTTAAGCAATTTCAACGTTCTATAATGATATATGTTGGTACAGGTGAAGCTATTATTATTAAATTATTATTTTTATTTATAATAATCGAAAGTTAAATTATGTCAAATTCTACAGAATAGGAGGCTCGCAGATTTACGCTTAAAATTGTAATGTATTGCACACATTAAAAAAAGAAAAAACCTTATTTAAAATAATTTAATCTTCTAGAATATATTTACATGCATTTTATATGTTGTGATACTATCCAATCAGATATCAATCACTATTTAACCCTTCGCTGCACCTAAGCTATAAATTAAATATCAAACAGTCAATCTCCTGTTTATTGGCACTTAATAAGTAATTCAAATAGAAAAATTCGCCTTTAGAATTGTCTGAGATGAGAGATATTAAACTTCTGTTTCTTTTTTTCGTACACATTATAATGGACGGGTAAATACGGCGAACGATTTACTGGAAATGATATATAAATGTTCTCACGGTTAGTATTATTTTTTAAAAAAGCTTCTCAATCGATGGAGAATGGGTTTGTTAAAACTTTGCGGAATTGAGATAAATCTCCGCTAATATTTATCGAACCGTCCTTTCGTAATGTTCCCGTACTTACAAAATAACGTTCTTTTCGCCACTTCGGAAGTTAATTTTCTAATGCCCGCCAAATTGGAGACGGAAACATCGTCCTCGCGGTGTATTTCAAAGAGTTTCATAGCAATCCGGCATTCCTCGACGCAACGCCTCGCCGCCATGTGCAATTTAGTCCAAACATGGAGGGATAAGGAGTCATAAAATTGACGGAGAATCGCGCAATATTTTTCCGCCGGCATTATTCATCCGTCAAAATTTCCTTCGGTCTTATTCATAAATTCGGATTTAGGGAATGAACGTGCTTCGAATTCTACCGGTTCGAAACGGAGAGGAGTTTTCGGTCGGCCATGTTAAACGTGAAAAGCATTTCTGTAAAACGCGGAATCGATTTCGTGGTCGGCGGATGAAGAGTCGAGTAATTATTTTTCGAATGTACCTCTGGAAGAGAGAAAAAAATGAATGTAAGTGAATTTGTCCGTTTGAACGTTAAACGACGATTTTTTTTTCGGCGACACCGGCGTATTTCACGTGGAAATCCGTAGTTGTAAATTTCGTGCGTTTTTTTTTTCGGAATTCGAGCGGGTTGAGAGAGATCAAAGTAACCAACTTCTGAATCATTCCGGATTCGAAAGGTTTTTATACTTATGCCGGAGCATTTTTTGGAAATTTAGCGGACCTGCATGCAATCGGTATGATTATTAGCTTAACATTTTTTTCAGTTTTGGGTAATTACTCGCAGATTTTCGAAGTGGTTCGTCTTGTAAGAATAGCTAGTTATACGTGAAATCTTTCGAATTTTTTGTCAAATATATTTTTTAAATTGGGTATTGCTTGTAACTATTCTACATTTGGACAAACTAAAAGGATTTTTTAATACCATTTACGAAAAAAGGTAATACGCTCATGTTCATTTCTTTTTAAAAAACTTTTTCGCGCTTTGACTTTAAAAACCATTACCACATTTGCTGTTCTTCTGCCCTTTTTCTACCTCATTAAAATATTTATCATAATTCTTACTGCAACAGATAAATCCCATATTAGTTTTCAGTAAAAATAATTTTCCGGTAGGTACTACTTCGTATCTTTTCAGTAAAATTTACGATCTTTTTTATTCCAAAATTTTGACCGCACAGCAATGACTTACGGATATAAAATTGTCATATATGGTGAGATTCATTACGCCTCAAAAAGTTTAAAAATGGTTTGACGACCGATTTTCACCGTCTTTTTCGTCGGCGATATAACTTCATTCACTCTCCATTTGTTTAGGACTTTCCTCGCGAGTTTCGTCTGCGAGGTAACCAACGCTCGAATTACAACATCTCCGCTATAATAGCACGAGGAATTCGTATTAGAAAACCTTGTCTCGTGGTGGAAAAGAAATTCTAATTCCAAATGGAATTGGGGCGGAAAATTAATTCAAAGATGATAACACTCGAAATTCTCTAGGTTAAGGGCGCAGGGAATACTGTGAAAAAGGTTCCGTAATTGGTTTTTCAGCCTGAGTCTGCTTGTCTAAAAATACGTTTTACATATGTGATTCATCGTCAATCTGAAGAAAAAAGAGGAATAACATGTTTTGTCTTAAATCCTCTTTGAGATTCGTAGATATAAAATAATAGCCATCAATATGCTTTCTGCAAAATGAGCCATAAACTTTTATTATGTAAAAAAAAGTTCAGTTGTTTTGCATTAGATATGTTTTTCGCTGTAAACTATAACAAATTAAGGCGAATGTAATAGAGAGTCTGTGCCGATCAAAATTTTGATGCTGCTCAACTAAGATGCAGTGAAATGACTTAACTATTACAGTTATTTGTCAGAATTTATAAGGAAGACAGTACATAAACGTAACGGAATCGTAAGTTCATTCAAAATGGCGTTCTTAAATGAATATATCAAGCTCTTATCTCCACCCCTGCTCACGCAAAACGCGATACAAACTTCAAAATCTTTTTTTTTTAACGTCCTCTTTTTTTTGGTGAAATAATGGGTAAAAAATATAATATCAACCTCTCCCTCTACGGAGCCAGCATTTTTTCGTTTGATTAATTTCGACCGCTTCCCCCATCATCTTCTCTCGCCAAATAAAAAAAGAAGGTCTAGAGGCGCAATTCCGCAATGCCTTATATACAACTCCCTCAGCTTAAAATGATTTTGTGTGGATGGGAGCACCTAAATTAAAATGTCCAAACGGGAGAATGCGGAGTTGGAGAGGATGGAGAGAGGTAGAAAGAGAGAGGAGAGGCCGGGGAATAGAGGGGTTGAGACGAAAGAAAAGCTGGGAGGAAAATAATAAAGATTACGCGAGGAGGGGGGGGGGAGAGGATTAGGTGACATAGAATTTCAGGATCTTTAAAGGGTGTCTAGAAAATGGAAAGAGGGAAGGAAGAGGCTTGGGAATCAGAGAGCGGAAATAAAGAGGGAGATAGAGAGAGAGAAGAGAGGAAATGAGGAGGGTGAGAGAGAAATAAAGAGAAAGGGAGAAACGAAAGACGAAGAATAAAAGTAAAGACTGAAGGAGGTTGAAGCAGAGAGAGAGATGGGAGGATGGAAAGAGAGGAATGTAGAGAGAGAAGATTGGATAGGTAAATCGATAGAAAGAGAGGGGAAAATGAAAAATGGTAATTAATGTAGAAAAAATAAGAGAAAACAACAGAAATGCATAGGTTTTTTTAATATATGAAGAACAATAGGAGAAATTCAATCTAAAATAAATTGCAGGAAAAGAATGAAGGCAAGAGAAAGAAAATAAAAGAATCGTTAGATATTGCATTTCAGCGGCAGTTTCAATTTTATTAACTCCAGTCACGCAGACGGGCAGATAGATGCACGTAATGAAAGATGTACATTTTAATAAGTCTCATCTCTTTATATCCCCCATTCCTAATATTTTATCTTGTTTTGGATTCCTGGATAACGCAGTTTCAATTTTCGTAAATTCGACAGATGCGTCCAAAAATAAAACTGCAATAATTCCTCGCTATACGTCGTTTCGCATACACGTCGCCAATGAATTTAAATATGTACGTTTTTCGCTATAAGGTTCATCGCCTCGCATATACGTCGTTTGAGAGGATCCGTAGGCGAAATTCAAGAAACTCCTATTTTAATATTTAAAACGTTACAATAATGTTAAATCCGTTTAGTCGTGCGTGTTTTATTATGTAATTTTATGAGTGCTTTTGTAAGCATTAATTTTTTATCTCACATTTTTATCTTATTTTAAACATATTGTCTCATATGATTTATTATCTTATATTATCAACTAGCTGAAACCCCCGGCTTCGCTCGGGAAAGAGTTTTCTTTTAAGTAGCAAACGATTTTTATTTCTTTATACGTTAAAAGTATTCATAGACTATATTTAGGCATGTATCCATTTGTACCCTTTATCTTGGCGTTAGCTATTCTTCCTCTACGGCGCGCCACGGCGTGGATTTTCCTTGCATTAATCTTTACGTGTATATCTCCCTTTGAAGAGGACAACAATGAAGAAATTTAGCTTTGTTGCCGACTAGAAAATGGACATCTAAACCGATAAAATTTGCGCTTAAAGGAAAATTTCGAGTGATTTACCATGTAATACCACGAAACATGAACAGAATTAAAATATTCAGTCTTTCTTGCGGAAAATAATCCATTTCCCGTGATCGTCAGTTAATATTTAGGTATATTTATATCCACATCAGTGAAGGACTGCATGGCATTTTGGGGTTTCTCCACAGCATTTCCCATGCATTGTTATGGAAATAGTATTTTGTTGACCCCATGGGGTATAAGAGACCCCACGGTCTGCAAACCTATATCAAGTTCTTCCTTTGGTCCATAGGATGGCCCATGAAACTTTTGAATTCGATAGCTTCAACGGTGTAAAAATGTATAAAGAACATACATACACGCTAAAATATTTATAATATGGTGCAAATGTTACACTTGTGCCAGGAGCGTAACCCCGACTTTTATCATTATGCCAATGGGAAAATAGGTTTCGCTATACGTCGTTTCGTTATACGTCGCAGTTTTCAGGAACGCATCTCCGACGTATAGCGGGGATTTACTGTATATTCGTTTATTTTTCGCAAAAATTCTATGATGATGGGATGGGGCGTAAATAATAATAAATTCAGAAAAAAATAGGGAACGAGAACGAGGGAGAGAAAGTCGCTAAACGCAATGGAATGAAGCGGGAGCATGGGGAATAAAGGGAGAAAAAGGCACAAATGTAGATGAGGAGGTGGTCGCGGGCGGAAGAGGAGTTGGAAGTCTGAAATGAGGGGAGAAGTCGAGGATTCTTAAGGGTGGCTGGCGTAGGTGGAAAATGGGAAATGGAATTTTTGTGTGACATTGAGAGATCATTTGTTGACGCCTCGGCGGCGTGGGATGGGTCGGATGAGATGGGGAGAAAGGGGAGAAGGGGGGGAGAGGGAGAGGAGGGAGGAGGGGGAGAAGGAGAAGGGGAGAAAAGGGGAAGAATAGAGAAAGTGTGGAAGTAAATGAGATTGGATAGGGGAAAATTAAGCGAGGTTCTTGCGTTGATATTTGAATGCGATACTGATGTGAGTATTTTCATAGAAAAAACGGATTATCATATTAAATGGTCGTGCGCATAGTTACCCCTACAAATTAAAAGTTCTTTTTTTTTTCAAAGAGCGCCCGAAGTTTTTCATTTGAACCTACCATTGTTCCATTTTTGCATCATACATATCTAATTTATTTTCTTACTTTTATATGCCGAGGTCAGAAAATAAAACGATAAATTTGTTTTCGTCCCTGCTTCCGCCTACGTGTTTATTTTTGCGGCACGGAAAAATTCCGCGCGTTTTGAAATACTCGCCCTCAGTTGAGCCGGTCCAATATGCAGCCGTAGAATATCACTCATTTATTATATTTTTTGAAAAATAGCATTCCATCGAATTATTATGCATTTAATTCCAACGCAATTATACGAACATAGATATTTGGTATTTAGATAATGGCACGTCTCTTCCGAAAGCTTTAGAAACCATTTTAATGGTAATGATTTATTATATCATAATATATATTCTGATGTCAAAAACAATTAATAATAGTTTTAATCACTCTAATTCTATCTTTATTTGTTATTAAATTATTGCGTTTTAAAATATTTTGTTAAACCACATGCGAAAATTTATATTCTTTCGACTTTCCATATTTGGGGTATAGATATTAAAATTCTTTTTATGAATAGCATTATACGGCTAAATTATTATTTCGTATCGTAAAAGTATAGTATTCCTTATTGCCGTAAATTACGTATATTTTGATTATGTTTACAGAATCCACCGCTACATGGTCGTGGCGCTGTATACTGGAAATTAAGAAAAAGCAAAATATCTCCGAAATGGATGTTTCTACGAAAATTTGTTTCAAACAAAACTTGGAAGAAATATTATTCTCTACAACTTTGGTCCTCATGAAGGTTACCAATGGCGTTTTTAAGGATATATTTGACGGAAACCGAAAAAACCGATTATTTATAAATAATTCCTAAACAATAACTGCTATGGAAAATTGTTTCAAATGAAAGTTGTAGAAAATTATATTCTCTATAACCTTTGTATCGAATTGTGTATAAAATAATGATGTTTTAATGGAGATATTTCACACAAAACCGAATCGTGGAGTAAACCTCAACTTTCGATTAACCGGTATGGTCTAATAACTACTCAGCTCTTCATGCTCATACCAAAGTGTTATATTTGAAATTTGGTAACGATATGGCAAGTACTTTTAGAGTTCGAGCCCCCACAATCATATACTCACTAATGATTCCGAAAATAGTCTTAACGTGTTCTAGGGTCCTCAAAACGTGTATTTCCGTTGAAATCCCGTAGTCTATTTTTTTCATGAAAATAATATTCTCTATACTACGTATATGGAGAAAGTAAAAATAATGAAACCTTTCAGTCGATTTTATTGTGTTATTTTAATGGGAGATGTACATGTCTTCCATTGGAATAGAACCCAGCACTTTTTCGAGATTTTTTTCGTCACCACTTTATCATATGTGAATCGAGCATTCTTGCCAAATTTAGAGTTTCTATCTCTATTTTCTCTCGAGTTATCGATAGAGGGGGAGGTTAGCAATGCTATGGTCGCGGGTTTGAATCCTGCCGAGGTCATGTCAAATTAAAAATATAATTATTCGCATTTTTTCTAGCTAGCGGGTTTAGCGTTACATCCGACAAACAAACCAACCAACAGATCGCGGAAAATATCTATAGAATTTCTGAGCTATATAAGCATTCGGTGTATGTTTGGTGCAGTAGAGTGTAATGAGTGTAATCGCTTGGCAGAAGAACGTGGGGAGTTTGATGCATCTAGGGAGGAATATGTTATAACGGCAGACAAGTGCAAAGTGGGTGGCATAAAGCAGGGGGTAATTTCGTCTGTTGGGTGGTCTATATTGAAGGGGCATATAAAATTAGGCCCTAATAATTAGGGGTTTGTTGTGCAAGCTGGGTGGCATATATTCCAGTTGATTTTTCATCAGTTTTTGGTGGCACACACACACACACACACCCAATCTGATGTGGCCAAACACATGACTTTCTCCATATTTGGGGTATACATTTTCATGAATAGAATTATAAGGCAAAATTATTATTTCGTATCGGAAAAGAATAGTCGTCCTTATGCCGTAAATTAGGTATATTTTGAATATGATTACAGAATTTACCGCTACATGGGGGTGGCGCTGTATACTGGAAATTAAGAAAAGGCAAAATATCTCCGAAATGGATGGTTCTACGAAAATTTATTTCAAACAAAACTTGGAAGAAATATTATTCTCTACAACTTTGGTCCTCACGAAGATTACCAATAACGACGTTTTTAAGGAGATATTTGACGGAAACCGAAGACACCGATTATTTATAAATAATTCCTAAACAATATTTCCTATGGAAATTGTTTCAAATTAAAGTTGTAGGAAATTACATTCTCTATAATCTTTGTCTAGAACTGTATATACAATAATGATGTTTTAACGGAGAAATATCGCAAAAACCGAATCGGGTTTTGAATAAATCTCGACTTCCGGTTAACCGGTATTGTCCAAAAACTAATCATTTCTTTGTGCTCATGCTAAAGTGTTATATATGAAGTTTGGTAACGATATGGCAAAGACTTTTTGAGTTAGAGCGCCTATAATCGCATACACACACAGACATCATTCCGAAAATAGTCTAAACGTGTTCTAGGGACCTCAAAACGTTTATTTCCGTTGAAATCTCGAAGTCGATTTTTTTCGTGATCACAATACTTTCCCATTACTACTTATGGAGAAAGGAAAAATAGAAGCAGAAAATTGTTTACCACTTTCTACCACAGCACAAGCGAAACAATATTTAATTTTTGCAAGCATTTTACGACCGATGATCAATTTCTCTCGCTTTGTCAACGACTGAATTTTTTTTTACTTACATGGAAATTATTCAGAACAGTAATTAGAGAGAAGGCAATCATAAGTTCCGACATATCCTGAAGAATCGCTCTTGATCTATGACAAATATTTGTTTGGTGTATCTCCTGCATCTTCTCTATCTCTGTAAACATATGAGGTAATATAAATTTAAGTTTTTAAAAATAATGTAAGATAATATAATGCTCACAAGTAAATACCTCAACTATATAAATTAATATCTACCCTTCATAAAGAGACACATTCAGCCTATCTTTTGATTTTTTACAATATTATTATTTAAACAAACGGGTAAAACATTGAAGTTAAATATTAAGCAAAAAATAAGGGTTAAAAGATGAGATCAATGGGCGGGAAATTAGACGAGAAATTAAGTGCAGGATTATTTCTATAGGTGGCAGGTCTGAACTCTGTATGATGCTGCTGCCAAATACCTAGAACTATTTGGTCGACGTTTTTGCATGTTTCTCTATTTGAATAACCATGACTAAATGGAAATTTTTATTCTTAAATAAATTCGATGTATGCAGGAAATTTGTGTAAAGGAAACAATTCTGTTCGATTTTTTGTATCCAGGTCAGGAAACCTTGACACCGATGAGGTATAATGATGAATTTTTCTTCGCGACTTTGAAAAATCATTGGTGCAATTCGTAGAAATTTATATGAATCCTTTCATTATGTCCAAACAAATTATATAAATGAAATACTGTGCTTTAGAAATTCTATCATTATATTCTAGTTAGCTTTCTCTTTTTTTTTGGAAAATACTTTATGGGGACAAAAATTATACCCGTTCATTTCAGAAAGTTAATACAGTTGGATAACTCCAGTTTAATCTGTCGTTGTTCCTCAGTTCGAGACAGTAAAAACTAAATTGCAAACATTACTATTATTGAGGATTACTTATTACTATTTGCTTCAGGATAGGAAATGTAACCACAAAAAATTTCATATTCCACATATCAGATATTATTAAATTGTTGAATTAAAAAATCACCTCCTTCAATCAGTTTGAGATTTCTTGATCAAATGAACTAAGAAAAATCTTCATAAATATTTTTCTACTAGTCTGTAAAAAAAAGCAATAGCAAGACATTTTGCTCCGCGGAACTGAAAGCAATTACAATGCAATTAATCGAGCTCATCTGTTAATAATTAATTTTTTAAATATGAACGAATCATAGTTTTTCCTATTAGCGTTTAATCCGTGTATCACATCTTCTGTAAATCAAAATGTAACTGATACACCATGATACACACACCTGCACACACCATCTGAAACGCATTTCGTTAGTCATTGTTATCACATAACTTCCTTTTCTTCACTGTAGATGTCCTAATTAAATTTTGAATCCTGGAAAGCATGTGGATGGCGGAAAATATTTACCGTTTAATTTAACTTATGGGTCGAGGACGAAAAAGAAGAAAACAAGCGTCTGATAAAGAATTTGTTAGTGTGTCATGTCCAAGAGAAGTGTCTAATGAATGTGAAGTGTCGAAGGAAGAAACTTCCAAGCGTAGTAAACGAAGTAGAAATGGTGACACCTCCGAATCGGAGGATGGAATGGCATATTCTTTTGATTATACATCACCAAAACGAGTATTTGAATCGCTGATCAATCCACTAGACTTCAATGGCTTCTTCGAAAAATATTGGGAAAAGAAGCCGCTGGTGATCAACCGAAAGTTGTCTCCCTCAGATCTTGGTCAGACCCAGTCATTATTCTCTAAAAATTCGTTGTCCACCATCCTAAAAAACAGCAATGTTCAGTATGAGCGAGACCTTAATATTTTTCGATATAAGAAGGGGAAACGAGAGAACTTTAACGAAAAAGGCCGAGTTTCGGCACCAAAGCTGGAAAAGATCATCAAGAAAGAAAAGGTTACAGTGCAATTTCATCAACCTCAAAGATTTCAGGTACATATTTCTTCGAAGGGAGATGCTTATTTGTGTCTTTTAGGCTCGGATATTTGGATTATTAACGGAAAAATCAGCAAGTAGAAAACTAAATCGTATCAGTTTGTAGAAATTATGTCGTCAGTATCTGCCCACAGTCAATATGAAAAGAAGCCATGTATCGTAGCTAATGAGCAAATTCACGTATCTTCATTAAATCTGGAAGGAAATAATTGGATGGAAAAATGCTTTATCTATGAATTGTAATAACATTTTGCAGGATTCCCTGTGGCAGTTGATGGAGATGTTGGAATCATTCTTTGGCTGTTTAGTTGGTGCTAATGTGTATATCACTCCCGGAGGATCTCAAGGTTTACCTCCCCACCATGATGACATTGAAGCCTTTGTTCTTCAGTTGGAAGGTCAAAAAAGGTGGCGGTTGTACAAGCCTATAGTTGAATTGCCTAGGTAAGTTCTTTGGACATTTAATGCATTTAGAGATAATTGAAAATGCTTGTCAGATATTTTAATAATACTATTTGCTTAACATCAAGATTTTTTACATATTGCTTTTAAACTTGGTATATAAAAAAGTGGTAGATGAAGACATACACTTGTTACTTTTTATGTTTTTAAAGCAATATGTGAGACAGGAGATTCAAAATATATACAAGCACTTAAAATGTATTTTATGCCCAATAACACCATTTACTTCATTGTAGTGTTTATGATGCATGCCACAATAATGTCATAATTATCCTAACCCACAAATTGCTTATTCCTGTTTGCAAAATCCCATTTCCACATCCCAATTCATGAGCTGAATGCATTCCCACTGCCACCTTTTGATTTGTAAACTGTATGACTGGAGTGTTTTATAATTTGGTAATTTTTGTTCTGCAAAATAATTATTATAAGACTGAGGTAAATAGGAAAAGATCTGTCCAATCATTTGTAACAGTTTTCACTATCTTCTGGGTAGGAAGAGAAATATGGAAAATAAATCATCATGAACAATGCAGGCATATCAATCAGATTTTTGTAGAATCAAGCACAATAAATATTAAGCTAAGAAAGAAAATTTAGGAAATGCTTTCATCACCAATATATTTAATTGCGTAAATAATTTTCTGCGTATATAGCAATTATTGATAACTAAATCTCACATTATATGTAAAAGCTTTGATTGGTAGAAAAAGGAATCTCCAAATTAAAAAATCCTCTGGTTGCTAAATTTTGACAGATTTTTTTTTCTTTATTAAAAATTAATATGAGTAAGTTTAATGTCCTGCATTGCTCTTACTAATGGTGGAAAATATATTAATAAATTTTTGAAGTATTGTTTCATCTTATATAATTACATATTTTTGTTCATTATTTTTGCAGAACGTATAGTGATGGTCTATCTGAAGCAGATATAGGCGAGCCCACTCATACGATTATCCTGAATCCAGGAGATATGCTTTATTTTCCTAGAGGTATTATTCATCAAGCCGATACCGCATCTTCCACACAACATTCAACTCATATAACTATTAGTACATATCAACATCAGTAAGTAAATTTTATGTTAACATAAGTTAGCTTGTAACTTTTATTTAGAAATTGTTTTTTTGTTCAAAGTAATAATTCAGAAAGTAAGCATTCGAGAATCAAAAAATGAAAAAAATAAGTACTTAGTTTGGGTTGTAAAAGCAACATATAAAAAAACAAAATTAGTCTACAATTTGTGGTAAGTCATGAAAAGCAATTCGTGATTGGGTTTGCATTTAACAACTGGGTGACTATGAAAATGCGTATTGTAGAAAGCTTGTATAAAACTATAGGGAAAGTAACATCCAAGAAAATAAAGAAGCCATGGATAAGAGAAGAGATGATTGAAAAGATGGAAGAATCAACAGTTAGGCGAGAAATGGTGTGTGCCTAAAAACTACCAGAAGATAGAATTACTTTGTATTGTATCAGATAAAAATGGGACTTTTTCTGGATCTTAACAATTGATTACCATGGAAACGAGCCCAATGCTTTTATATGGCTATATTATGATACTAGCTGAAACGCTTGGGAAAGAGTGGCAAACGATTTTTATAGTTCAGGGCAAACGTTCCCCATTCCTTAATTACGCAAGCGATGCTTACATTAACATTTACTATTTTATGTATTGTATTGTACGCATTAACATCTTACTTAATATTTACATGGATAGATGCACCGAATACTTTAAAGAGGCAATAAAATTATGTGGATTATGTCAATACTATTAGCCGAAACATAAACAATAAACAACATCTTGGTAACCGAACAAATGTACGTAGATGTATCGATTTAAGTTGTGATAAATGCTTCAATGTTAATGGTAAAAGATAGCAATGTTCTAATATTCCTTAAAAATCATTTGACTCACTTTAAAAGTATTCATAGACTATATTTAGGCATATCTTGGCGTTAGCTATTCTTCCTCTGCAGCGGCGTGCATGGCATGGATTTTCCTTGCATTAATCTTTACGTGTATATCTCCCTTTGAAGAGGACAACAATTAAGAAATTTAGCTTTGTTGCCGACTAGAAAATGGACATCTAAACCGATAAAATTTGTGCTTAAAGGAAAATTTCGAGTGATTTACCATGTAATACCACGAAACATGAACAGAATTAAAATATTCAGTTTTTCGTGCGTAAAATAATCCATTTCCCGTGATCGTAAGTTAATATTTAGGTATATTTATATCCACATGAGTGAAGGGCTGCATGGCATTTTGGGGTTTCTCCACACTATTTCCCATGCATTGTTATGGAAATAGTATTTTGTTGACCCCATGGGGTATAAGAGATCCCACGGTCTGCAAACCTAGACCAAGTTCTTCCTTTGGTCCATAGGATGGCCCATGAAACTTTTGAATTCGATAGCTTCAACAGTGTAAAAACGTATAAAGAACATACATACATACACACACACACACTAAAATATTTATAAGATAATGCCCTCTATATGTTTATTACGGAGGGGTGATTTGATTACTCATCCATAATTTCCCTTGCGTTCAACTGATTTTCATCAAACAAAACCCATTTTAAACCTTTATTAGTGTAGATTTGCCAAAAAATACAAAATTTCAAATTAGTTAAGCTTAAAGTTGAACTTATGGAAAGAAACTATGAAAGGGGAACAGCTGGGATGCGGTGTTGCTACGTGCACGAATTGAGATGCAGTATTGCCAAACTTGCCAGTTCTGTGTTTCTTTCCATAAGCACAGCTTCAAGGTTAACTAAATTGAGAGTGTGCTGGGCGTTTAACGAGTGAAGTGACTAGATTAATAATGTCTTTCTTTGTTAGCTCTTGGGGAGATTATATGATGTCTGTATTTCCAAGCCTGATTGAGGAAGCCATGAATACAGATATAGATTTTCGTCGAGGTCTTCCTATAAACTTCATTAAATCTACTAAGCTCTCTAAGGTAAGCTAATTCTAACTTTAAACATAATTTACACAGCTGTCAAAAATAATTTGAGCAGAAAACATGAAATTCTTCAGTCTTTATTTCATCTACTTATTGATGACTTTTTGAATATGTTTAAATTTACAATATATTGTTGATATTTCTATCCATATTATTGTTTTTTTATTGTAGACAGACAAGGTGCAATCTGTTCTGGGCATCCTCCTTAATAAGCTAGTGAAGATTCGCACTCATAAGTTCCTGATACCTGACAGTATGGTTGAAGATTTCATGAGATCTCGTCTACCTCCTTTTCAATTACAAGGAAAAGCACTTCAGGTAGAAGATTTCAAAATCTCATTCATGTTGATGGAAGTAACGTACTGTTTATGACAGTGTCGAATCTATCAAATAAATGCCACTTAAGAATATTCTTAAATATCTCTTTTTCACTTAATATGACAATGCTGATGGAATTCATTATAGAATTTCCTTTGTTATTAAAATCATTGTTTCATGGTCATTATATAAGTTATATACCTGGTTTTTGTTATCCTTATAGGAACTCTAATATTTAGTGGTTTTATGAAAATTGTGGTTTTGGTACCAGACAGTGCTTTACTACATGGTACAGTTAACCACAAGAAAATAAAATGTTAATATTGAAGAAGTATATATCAAACTTAACATAATTGGAAAAAATTGATATTAAAATAACATTTTACGGTGTGACAGGAGTGATAATATTTTAATAAAAGCATATAAGATTTGTTTAACTTTGAACTTCTTCACTTCTGTTAATTTGAGGTTTAAAGTTTAAATTCTTTGAAATTAGATTGTCATGATAAATAGAATTTACTTTTAATATCTTTCCTAATTATAGGTACCTTGCTTGAAGTGCAACAAAATCATATCTTTTCCCATTTTTACTTTCTCATACGTAGTAATGGGAAAGTATTGTATTCATGAAAAAAATCGACTTCGAGATTTCAACGGATATACATGTTTTGAGGTCCCTAGAACACGTTTAGACTATTTTCGGAATGATGTCTGTGTGTGTATGTGCGTGTGGGCGCTCTCACTCAAAAAGTACGTACCATATCGTTACCAAACTTCATATATAACACTTTAACATGAGCACAAAGAACTGATTAGTTTTTGGACAATAACGGATAAACGGAAGTCGCTGTTTATTCGAAACCCGATTCGGTTTTTGCGATATTTCATTGTTAAAACATCATTATTGTATATACAATTCTAAACAAATGTTATAGAGAATGTAATTTCTTACAGTTTTCATTTGAAACAATTTTCTATAGGAGTTATTCTTTAGGAGTTATTTATAAATAACCGGTTTTTCGGTTTCCGTTAAATATCTCCTTAACAACATCGTTATTGGTAATTTTCGTAAGGACCAAAGTTGTAGAGAATAATATTTCTTCCAAGATTTGTTTGAAACTAATTTTCGTAGAACCATCCATTTCGGATATATTTCGCTTTTTCTTAATACCAGCCTACAGCACCAACACCATGTAGCGGTGAATTCTGTAAACATTCAAAATATACGTAATTTACGGCAACGACGTGTCTTCTTTTACGATACGAAATAATAATTTTGCCTTATAATGCTACTCATAATAATTTAAATATCTATACCCCAAATATGGAGAAAGTCATGTGTTGGCCACATCAGATTTTTTCACTAAGAAATGTACGTACTCCTGAGAATACCATGACCATCATTAGGATCATGATTTTTTAATGCTTGAATAGTTAATAATATGAAATTTTAATTGATTTTATATCACTTTTTATCTTTGATTTGGAATGCAGGAAAGTATCCCTGATGGTCTTCCTCCAGACCTTGGGTGCAAGGTTCGGCTCAAACACCCGGACCATGTCTGTTTCTTGATACAGCAGTATGTTACCGAAGATGGTGGTGGTAATAGTGATGAAGAAGATTCTGATGAAGATGGAAGTGATTCTGATGAAGGTTCGCACATTTAATTTTTATTTTACTATCTAAAGCATTCATAATATATTTATTTCATGAAACTTGAAGCATTTGTTTAATAATATGAGGACAAGTTAGAATAGGAATTGTTTGTTTCAAACAACTGAAGTTTTGTAATCCATGAAATATCTTGTATGCCCGAGTTATACTTGGTAACTGAAATGTTTCTTTACCTTTTGATCATCAAAACTCTTTCATGAAAAGTTTATTGGAGTTAATTTTCTACACTTGTGACAAATTTGAAAACTGACATCTCCAAGTACTTATTAACTATTTAAATCAGTGAAATTGTTTTATTGATTGCATTTCTTATATATATAATGCATTGTATTGGAAATGTTTGTAATGTTGAAAATATTGTTTAACACGTTCGTGGACAGTTGATGATTGCCGTATGTTTCTAGAAACGCACATGCATATTTATATTTTCCAATATATTTTGAAACTTTTATAAAGACATACGAGGTGGTATTCAAAAGTTCCCGGACTGTCCTCGGAGCGCATCAGCGGTGCTTGTTACAGCCTTCAGCCACTAGGGGGAACTATATTACTTTGTTGTGACTCAGTCTAGTGAATTTTGCCATGACAGCTTGTTTCATTATTTTGAAATCGTGAATTAAGTGACCGTGTGTTCAATGCGTTTGAGGATTTCAGCAAGACATCGAGATGACTGACTTTTGAGAGCAATGTGTTTGCGTTAAATTTTGTTTCAAACTCGGTCGGGTTAGACTGGTTGGCAGTGTGCCTGCCTCCTAAACCAAAGGTTGTGGGTTCAAATCTCGCTTCGGGCATGGATGTTGTGTTATATGTTGATTTATGTCTTTGTCTACTGTTAATATTTCACTGTAAAATGGCGATTATGTTGTATGTGAAATTATGTATAAATAAATAAATGAAAGTGCATCAGAAACGTGTGAAATGTTGAAAACTGCATTTGGAGATGACGTAATGGGAAGAACTCAGATTTTCGAGTGGTTTTCAAGGTTCAAGCGAGGGCAAATGTCAGTTGAAGATTCTGAGCGCTCGGGTCAGCCTTCATCAAGCAGAAATGACGAAAATGTTGAAAAAGTGCATGAATTAATCCATGAAGATAGACTGCGAATTATTAGTGACATTGCTGGTATGATGGGAATTTCGTACAGTTCACGTCAGCGCATTCTAACGGATGAGTTGAGCATGCAACGCATTGCGGCAAAATTTGTTCCGCCTCTTCTGAGTGAAGATCAAAAACAAAACAGATTGAGTGTGCCACGACCTTCAGGAGCAAATCAAAAGGGATAAAAACTTTCTGACCAAAGTGATAACGGGATGGGGGATTTACCTATTTCCTAAGATGAAAATCCACCTGAAAGGACGGCAATTTGAAGACATTCACAAGATCCAGACAGAATGGTCAGCGGTGCTGAAGAGCATTTCAAAAGAAGAGTTTCAGCAGTGCTTCCAGCAATGAGAGAAGCGTTGGGTGCGGTGCATAAATTCCCAAGGGGACTATTTTGAAGGTGACCACAGCGGCATTTAAAAAAAGGAAGGCATTTCTTATTTATTGAGCCAGTCCAGGAAGTTTTGAATACTACCTCGTATATATATGCTAATGCTTACGAGTAATTATCAATAATTATAAGGCATGACTGCTATAGCCGTCTTGTCCGTGAACGTGTTAAAGAAATACTGTACATGATATCATTCAAGTTTAAGGTTTTGATGAAATATAAAAGACAGACCATTTGATTTTAATTTAAACTTGGATATTTTTACATTTTGTTTTTCATATTATCTCTTTAACTGGTTTTACTTGCTGTTATTTCAATTAAATTAATGTTTTTTTTATATTTTACAAGCAGGTGGAGAAGGAAACAGTGCTTGTAGTTCTCCCAAGTCAAACCGTACACTAGATTCTTCTTTACCTCCAACTCAGAATGATAAGGAATCTCTTGTTGTCCATAGTTCAATATTTAATAATAGACTTTATCACATGATGGGCTCAGGTAGTGCTGAAGAAGATGGGGTAAGTTTAATTTTATATCTATTAAAAGTAATAAAAATAATCTTTTTTAACCAACAGACCATACAATATATATTGTCAAAACAAATACTATACACCCACTCCCCGACTTACGTAAAGGTTCCGTTCTACGAACTCTTGCATAACTCGAGTTTTACGTAAGTCTGATTACACCGTATTGCTTACGGTAGAAGCCGGCGGCCGCTGTCTATTCTCACCTCCACCGCAATACACAGTATCACTTTGCACATATTAATTATATATGAGTATAATTATTTAATAAACTATACTAAATTATAGGCTTATGTATTGAAATTATTATTTATTATATTGTTGAAACGCTGTGCAATCCCTCACTGTAACCGCAAGTTGTTCCTGCCTAGCAAATGGCAGCAATATTGGTGAGTTGGTGGTAGTTGGAATGGCGGTCCATAGATGACACTACGATCGGTGACAGAGATATTTAACCCTAGAACACGAAGGTGTAGTAACTTTTACGACGGCAATTTGCAACATTGTTTATATCTCAACCGTTGATCGGATTTCCGATGGCTGACTTTCTGTACCTTCTTAGGTATTACAAAGTATAAATTTGGTATAAATAATTTCATCTTCACTTCTGCCGTTCACTTCAGACAGTGGCATCGTCGTGAAATATACGACGCCTTAGTGATACCGTTTGAGTTTCTTGGAGTGGAACTTCATATTTTCTTCTTTATACATATATCCAAACCCGTTCTTTGTTCTTGATTTTCTGGACTTAGATCCTTTGTGTTGTCTCGCCGTTCTAAAAGGTAAGTTCAGGTTACTTAGAATGACGGGTAAACAATTACGAAGATCGTGGACATAAAGTCTATTCAATTATGGCTTATTTCTACAATAATATGTTAAGATCTGATTAGGTTTTCAGCATAATTTCTAACCGCAGGTGATGTGTATTTTAGGGGATGTTAGCTTATTTTTGCAGTTGGAAATCGCATCAGGGAGATTGACTGGGTAATTAACAAGCTTAGTCCATTTGCTGATAAAATTATTTTACCATTTCAATGAATAGTGGACCTGTGATTGGGAAACCTTCAGAACGTTTCACTTTAAACCACTTCCATTATCCAGATGTTGGCAAATGTCAATTTTCTGTCGTAATGTAAGTACCGTTCGCTTCCCTTTTTTTCTACTACTGCTGCTACTACTCATGTTCTTTAGGGTATCTTAAAATGTTTATAAAATAACTTTAATAACAGACAAAATTATTACATGGTACGTCACAAATGTTGACACCTTGAAACAGAAGAGGAACTCCTTACATGATGTGGTTAAACTTGCAGAAGATCAGTTATGACTGTGGCAACATCTATTAGACAATTGAAAAATGTAATTTCAACGAAGATGCCTTTAGAGCGAGTTTGCCATCAAAACGGGTGCCATTAAAATGAGCTTTTATTGCATTAAGAAAGCATATGAAAAAACCATAATTCAAGGTTTGAAAGTATTTTGAATTCACTCTATTTTGTGTCTCATCTAACAATATCTGTTACTATTTTAGATTAGAAATCAGCTTAATTTTTATAGTTCACTGGATTTTACTGTTTTCCTACTGTCTAGCATTGCCTTATTTACTTAACAGCTTTTTTTGTACTATTACTACATTCTTATTGATAACTTGATAAGTTTTTATTAGATAGATAATTTCATTATTTATGTAGAAACAATCACTAATAAAACAGTTACACCAAGCACAAAATATTCACTGCTTCAAAACTGTTTTATAATTCCTTATTTGTTGTTTATTTTCAGATGGGATTTGCTTTACGTTTCCCAAAACACTATTTCAATGCCGTGAGCCTGTTGAAATCATCTTGTGACCATTTTACAAATGTGAAAGACATCCCTTTACCAAATGATGATGATCGTGTTAATTTAATCAGAGCTTTGTGGAGTAGCCATCTCTTAGAAATCATACCAAGTGTTAACAGAAGGGGGGTTAAGTCAACCAAGTTAGATTAGATGGAAAAGTTAATGATCGCTCTATAAATTTTATGATGTACTACCATTGTGCCTTGGATGACTTTTATTGGAAATTATTCTTTGACTTCTTCAAAACATGTTTTCTTTTATACTGTTAATCTGTGCAATAAGGAAATGAATATTTTTATTCACCTTTTTTTTGTATTTTATCCTGAAAATAGCAGTTTGAACGTTTCTGGAACTTGTCCATGGTTAAAATTTTTCGAAGTTGTGTTTTTCATTTATCCCATTCTTTGTTTGTCAAATTTACTAATCATGCTGTTTTTCATTGTAGCTTATTTACAGTTTTGCACCTGTTTCTGTGTTTACCATTCTTGTTATGTGGCAATGAAGTAGTGTTGCTGCTAAAATTTTAATAATTATTGTTTTGAAATATTTTTACATGTAGTAAATAATAATAATTAATCGTTTTTACATTTTAACTCATTGTAGCATTTCTATTGACCAAGACCTTAATGACTACCATGCATAGCCATAATTTTAAAAGGACTACCATGTTTCCTGGCAAGGAAGACGAGATATTTTCCCCAAATTTCAGATTTCGAATACCAAACTTTATCTTAAATTTTTGTGAAGTATAATTACTTCTTTGGTTAAGGTTTGTATAATATTTAAGTAGGCAAGAGGGATATATTTTGAGCACAGCTACTAACCTTCACCTTAATTCACCTTTTAAAGTGAGACTTTTATGCAGCATGATTGGATTTATATAAACCAATATTGTAACATGTTTATGTTCATTAAAACAGCTTATTTACTTGAGAAATGATTTAGTAGCAATTCAGAGGAATATAATTTTAAGTGTTCAAATATCTGTCATCTAAAAAGGTCATGCTTATAAAAATTATGAGAAAATAAAGATTAAAATAAACAGGGCAGCTTTAATGGTGATTCTAATATCAGGGTAACCTGAGAAGTTGGCCAAGACTAAAACATCTTGTTTTTTTGTAATAATGCGATAATAGCTTATTGCAATCAAACCAAGCATAAATCGCAGTATTGTTTAATTTATTTTTCAAGGATTCACTGATATTCAAGTTTTATGCGTGGTTATTTTAAGATTTTGATTCAGATTGCCACTGAAGACTGGGTGACCCTCTTAAAATGGCCTGATAATGCAATTTTGGGTCAAAACCCAGGGATTAATAATCATTGCAGTATTTAATGAAACACTCATTACTATGAATTTTGCCTGCAAAGTAAAAAGTTACATATGCTTAGTATGGGCCAATACTGTCATCTATGCATAGAAAAGTTAAGGCCAGTTGACTTGAGTCACCACATGTCCCCTTTATTCCAGGATCTGAACGATCCTTTGATAGGTAATCCTGGCAAATTGGTCAATTACTATTTTGTGGAATTTAAAATTTTCATTATTTATGAAACTATATTGAGACCAGGAAATATTTGTTCATTTTGTCATCAAGCTTAAATAAATAACAAAAAGAGAAAAATTGCATATTTTCAGTTTTTCTTTCTCAAAACATTTTGAGTGGTCTTCCTTGAAATCTGTTCACATGCAGTTTAAAATCTGAAGAACACAAAATGTATTTGAAACTGAATCTGTGATGAAAATTATTTTAATCAGTTTTCATAGAATATAACAAAGAAAATGTTTCCTTCGAAATATAACAGTAGTTTGTCTGCAGTTCATTGACAAGAATTGTTTTAAGTCATTCATGTCATAGCAACTTTCCAGATGTGGAGTATCATTTGTTTTTGACAGTAATTAATTCTTATAATTTATCCCCTACCAAAACAAAGGCACCTATATTTCTTACAATTAGTCATTTATTATGGTTATTTGTATCTGGTGGATGCAGACACTTTCCATCGGAGGGAGGGGGGTCGCCCTTTCCACCTCTTCAATCTGCCTCTGTCTATGACTCTTTATTCTGAAAATTCCTAAAACAGTTGGAATCTTTCTTTCCTTTGACTTACAGACCTAATCTGTGATGCAGAATCGAGGAATGTTTGTTTGGAACATTTTTCTATGAACCATGGCATCTGCAATATGGCCATGGCTTAGGTCAAATTTTGAAATTTTTTACTTTTTGTTGCAAATTTTTATGCCATGTCTTCTAATTAAAATATAAATTTAATGTTGCATTAGTGTAAATGAAAAATTTGGAAAAAAATTTCATTTTTAATATAAATAGGAAGCAGGCAATCTAAAATTCAAATCCACCATTTCCTGGGTTATAGATTATATTTCTTTCTTTCTATTGTACTTTGGTGAAAGAGTGAAATTCTTTTAACCCTTTTGGGTTGATTTAACATTTTTTTACCATTGAGTATGTACAAGGTGTGACAATAAAGGTCCCGAAATGTCCACGCACGTCAAGTAACAGGCGAGAAATAGCCAGCCAGCGACATGTTGCCACATGCTTGCATCTGGTGTGGTGGTAAAGGAAGTAAGGAAGCAGTGGCAGTGTTTATAGAAGCGTGTGTTTTGGTCCCGGCGGAAAAATGCGTGATTGGTTGTTGGAGCAACGCATTAACATCAAGTTTTGTGCAAAGTTAGGTAAAAGAGTGAGTGAAACTGCAGATGTTAAGAATGGTTTATGGTGCTGATGAAATGAAAGAGTCGAGTATCCATGAGTGGCATAAACGATTTAAAGAGGGTCGGGAGGTCATGAGCACAGATGAAGACAATGCTGATTTGTTTCTTTGACCACAAGGACGTTCTTCACTTTGAATTACTAGAACAAGGTCGAACAGTGAACCAGCATTGTTATTTGGAAATATTGACAAGGTTACGTTCGTCGGAGAAGACCTGAACTTTGGCCTGATGCTTGGATCTTGCATCATGACAACGCCCCAGCTCATGAGGTGCTCACTGTCCAGGAGTTTTAGGCTAAAAAATCTATCACAAAATTGGACTATCCACTATATATTCGCCAGATTTGGCCCCATGTGACTTTTGGGTCTTCTCAAAACTGAAGGCCACTTTGAAGGGTCAAAGATTTTCAGACATCACCGACATTCAGAGACATGCGACGACCATCCTTAAGAGCATTCAAGAAAACGAGTTCCAGAAATGTTTTGAACAGTGGAATCACGGACTCACAAAGCGTATTGCTACACTACTTCAAAGGTGACAACAACATTTAGTGGGTAGGTAATTACATACAGCTTTTACAGGGATATTCTGGGAACTTTATTGTCACACCATAAATAAACTTTAGCCTGTGGTTGCTATAAAAAAAAACGTTTTCCTATTCTAAGTTACTCAAAAGCAGTCATCTCATCTTGAAATGTCCTCCAGACATCCCATCTGTTGCTATATGGGCAAAATTTACGTAAACCTGAGTATAACCTGGCGAGGGATATTTTCACACTGTGGATTTTGTTTTTATCATATTTTCATCCACAGAAAGCGTCTTGGAAAGGATTACATGAGTTTTGTTAGAAATATCATTCTTATTCCATTTCTCCAATAATTATTATTAAACATGCATCAATTTCATCGATCAAGGGTGGTCCATTTGAAAGGGACCTAAAAATTGTACCTCTGCTGCCCACTCATACCCAGTTATGGTCAGGATGTGCCATGCTAGGAACTTTTTGCCACTCAAAAGAATCTGCCAAATGGCGTGTCCCTTCAGCCAAGGGTTTCTAACTTGACATGGCTAGTGCATATGTTTGAATCCATTGGAGCTCATTCCATATCCTTTTTTCAAATATCTGCAAAATTGGGAGATTGGAGTTTCTATTTTATTATCTCACTTAGGTATACTATCATAAAATCATTTGAATACTTTATCATTAGCGCTTTTTTCTAAGAAAGTGCATATTTATTTGGTTTGTCTGTCTGTCCATCCATCTGTATAGGCAACATCTCTGGAAACCTGCAACTTGGTTCACAGAATTATTTGTCAAAAAACAATGTAAGCTGATTAACCTAATGTTTTCTATCCAAAATGAAGCTAAGTTTTCCTTATTCTTGTAAACCAAGGGCCATCTTAAATTTGTAGCAATATAAAATTGCTTCATGCGTGCTTTAGCTACATTATATCTTATTGTTCCATATTTTTTAAATGCACATATAGAGGTGATCTGATGGTGAATGAATAGTCATTTTCAAAAACACGTTGATTTTTGCCCATTTATCCTACCTGAATAAAATATCTGGTTTAATTTATAGCTTTTATGTCCCATGACCTATATTGTCTATATAAATTTGTATGCTATTTAAAAGATATTATACCAAATTTTGCCTTCATAGATTGGGATTATCCATGTTTATCAAATAAGCATGCCTACCCAAGTCTCAATTAACAATGATAATCAGGGTTTTAGTGTATTATACTCACTTATGCCACAGTGAAATGTTTTTGTTACCACAGGAAATATTTCACAAAAATGCAGCATGATAAAAGCTTACTTAAGTTTTCTCACAGGTGTCAAATCTTCAAGCCACAGCTCTGAATAAAGGTGTGCTGAGCCTCAGGTGCTCAATTGTATTTTATTCAGAATTTTGTTAAAATATCATTACTTGTGAGTCTATGCAAAGTAGCTAAATGCAGGGCAGTATCCCAATGTACAAAACTGGTACAATATTTGTTGTACACTCATTTCCAAAAGTCAAGCGACACGGCTCGGTCACGCCACACATAGTCCGGAGCTGAAAGTTCCGAGTATGTTGGTACCCATTGCTTCAGGGGCAGCAGGAGAGGGGAATGATAGTGAGGGGAGGAAAGAGCGAGGAGGTGAGTTTCGAAGCCTTGGTTGGTGTGCTGGAAGAAACGAACGGAATCAGAGCTGGTGAGACAAAACCCATTCAACAGTGCGAGGGCATCCAATCCAACTCGGAAAAAAGGACTGTCTCAGTGGTTGCCTTCGCATGCCAAGGGTAGCAAGAAAACCTCCGAGAGAAGGAGGCATGTAAACGGTTCGAAGTCCACAGTGATGTCTTACAATGGGATAGGGAAACATAAATGAATATGCCGCGGCTAGAAAGCACTTTCGGAAAAGATGCAATATTTTCATCTTTGTGAGCGTTATTAATGCGAAATGCTAGGCTGCACTTCACTTCGGAAAGCTTAAAAAATCATCAATGGGTCAAGGGCAAAAATTATATAATACTCCATAAATTAGGATAAAAAAATGAGAGCTGTTGATTTAGTGGAGATCCTGAATGAGCATCTTCTGTCTATGTCAGACAGATAGTGCCAGATGGCGAAGACGTGGTAGTAATACAAGATAATTAATTCATCATTAGATACGACCGGTGTAACTCGACAATTTTTTTTGACCAGAACTGGATTATCAATGTTCTGCCCTGGCCAGCTCACTTGCCGGATATGAATCCCACTGAGAACTTATGGGGTATAATGGTGAATGAGTGGACGGAAGGAAAGTTCAGGATGGCAGCCGCTCTTGAAGAGAATGTTATGGAACTCTGGGGCTCAATCGGACGACGGCCACAAATATGTGAAAATTTAGTACGGTTCATTAACCGTCGAATGCAAGGAGTGATCGACTCAGGCTGAGACTTCACTAAATACTAAAATAAAACACTAAATAATCTTTCATTGTTTTCATTGCCTATTAAATGCTGCTAGAGTAATTTTATTCGAAAGTTTAAATAAAGTCAATATAAAATGTATCAACTATCTGTGAGAAAAGTGCTACATGTGATAAACTGCCATTTATTAGAGTTTTGGTAAAACTGATATTGGATAAAGGATGTAAATACTTCGTAATGTTCTCCCGAAAAAGCAATTTTCGTGCTGACAATTTCTTGACGCTTGAGTGATACAGTACCGTGGAATAAAAATTTTATTCTGATGAGCGAGCTGGCCAGGGCAGGACATTGATATTCCAGTTCTGGTCAAAAAAATTGTCGAGTTAAACCGGCCGTAACTAACGACGAATTATCTTGTATTACTACCACGTCTTCGCCGTCTGGCACTATCTGTCTGACATAGGCAGAAGATACTCATTCAGTATCTCCACTAAATCAACAGCTCTCATTTTTTTATCCTAATTTATGAAGTATTATACAATTTTTGCCCTTGACCCATTGATGATTTTTTACGCTTTCCGAAGTGAAGTGCAGCCCAGCATTTCGCATTAATAATGCTCACAAAGATGAAAATATTGCATCTTTTCCGAAAGTGCTTTCTAGACGCGGAATATTCTTCATGTTCCCCTCTCTTCGAACCGTTTACACGCCTCCTCCTCGGAGGTTTTCTTGTTACCCTTGGCAACCTCTCAGAGAGTCCTTTTTTCTGAGTTGGATTGGATGCTCTCGCACTGTTGAATGGCGTTTGTCTCACCGGCTCTGATTCTGTTCGTTTCTCCCTGCAAGCCTACCCAGGCTTCGAAACCCACCTCCTCAGTCTTCCACCCCTCCCTATCATTCCCCTCTCCTGCTTCCCCTCAAGCAATGGATACCAACATACTCGGAACTTTCAGCTCCGGCCTATGTGTGGCGTGACCGAGCCGTGTCGCTTGACTTTTGGAAATGACTGTACATGCTTTCTCATATAACTTTGCATCTGGTCTAACTGCACTCTTTTCTGAATGAAAGGAACTTTACTGCTACATCAACAACAGAACCACAGACACTTTTGAGTGATTTTAAAAAATTTTCAAACTTAGTTTTATTTACACCATATCTATTGATCATAATATAAATTAAGACATAACTGGTCATCAAGGTATTCCAATAAAAAACAAAATAATACTTCGTAATAGCTTTACACTGAAGCCATTCAGTACGAATTCACTCCATGAAAATGATGTGCAAATAACTCTTGCATTCCATAAAATGCAAACATTTTCAGTAAACAAAGAAGGCAAACACTGCTGTCATACAAAATATGGAGTCCTGTAAATGAAAAAAGATGCAATCAACTGAAATGAATTCATACAAATTCTTGATTTTTAAAATGATTATGTACCAAAAAACTCAAGAATAGAAAATTTTGGTTATCAAAATATGGTGATTATTAATTACTTTTTATTATTGGTGAAATAGCCATTGTAAATGATAGATGTTCATGAACTTTATAAGTAAATTTATTTTTTAATAAATTTTAAAAAAAACTTTTTTTTAATACCAGGCCTAATATATTTTAAAATTGAGTCTTTTGAGAAGCAGGAAAATTACTAAATTATATTTTCAAATGTGTTAAATTAAACTATAATATAGGAATGTACAAAGAACTAAATTTTAAATATATTTTCATTAAACTACGGTCATATTTCAAGTCAATAGTCAAACTGGGTCAATCATAAGAAATAGCTGAGAACCCAATATAACTTGAATCCAACACTTTGGTGTTGACTGAGGCATTAACTGTCAATAACAGAATCCATAGGATTATAAAGTGTACATTCAACAATTTTCTATAAATTATGCTTACACCAATATACACATCTGATGCATACTTGTTTATAAAGTGTACATTCAAAAATTTTCTATAAATAAATTATGCTTACACCAATATAAACATCTGATGCATAGTTGTCACAATCGGCATCCCATAAACAACGAGTTCCTGTCCTAACTCCAGCACCAACCTGTTCCCCCAAGATAACTTGGACTACATATTTATACCTTGGAAAACCTAGATCTGCAAACAATTTAAGGGTGAAATTTTCATAACATAACTGCTTTAATACATTACTCAATCTAAAATTAATTACTACCAAGCTGGCCATCAACAGTTAGTACTCACCCATAACCTTACGTTTAACATTATTTGCGATTGTTCTGGTAAGTATGCCTGCATTACATGCAGAATAAATCTTCCCATAAAGCTCTTCTCGTAGAATTGTGTGAATGATCTCTTTTACTGTTGCAGGTCTAAATCTATTACCATCAATCCAAAATAAATTAGAAAATAGAGTATTTATAAATACGATATTTTATTTCAATTATACCTGTCGCGAATATATGGCCGCATCATAAACTGGCCACTAGGGAGTTCAACTCGATCTCTTTCTTCATTATCATTTGAGGAATGCGTCTCTCTACTTTCATCTTCAATATCATCAACTTGCCTTGCATCTTTTTCCCCACCTATTTCCATATTACAAGAAAGTCGAAATAAATTGTTGACTGTACTATGTAAATGTAATGTTAAAGAAAGGCATGTAAGCACATTTTAATTGTTTAAAACACGAACGCGTAAATAAACAAAATTGAATTCTAAAAAATTGAAAAACGTTATATACGTGCTGCCACCAGCGGATTCTACCCAATACATTCGACATCTGAGTTAAGAATGGTTATGAATCGTTAACCGTATAAACAATTTCAGTTCTGAGGTTTTGAGTACCTAGCAATGTATTAAGACCATCCTTATCAACTTCATTGCAGAGAATAAAAACAGATGTTGGTTATAACATTATACCATCAAGCTAAAATACCTGAATTGCAGATGGTTTGACTGTCAATTGGTGGGTGCATATTTTCATTTCATTGTTGTCGTTTTCAAGTATTTCATCATTTTAAACAATTAGGATAGCATATCCTAAGTCCTAATAACTATTACTGGCGTATATTTTATAAAATCACGTCGTATTTACTTTTAAATGTTATTTTTTTGTTTTGGATTCCGAAAACGAATATGTAGGCCATGTTTAGGGCCGAATTTATGGTAGATTGATGGAAAATCAGGCAAGCAAAGACCAAGCTATTCTTTCAAAATTTATTCGCACCCAAAAATCGACCACCACAACCGTTGGTACTATTACAGAACCGCCACTACATTTATAAAGGTTTAGCAATTTTTCAGCAGGTTAAACGTACTTATGAATATGTAATATTTCAAAATTTGAGCCGAAAACTCCTTTTGTCAAAATTTTTCATCTTAAATTTGAAACCAAAATCAAGGATTAACACAAAATTTATCGGTTAAGTAACAACTTGTCATAAATAAAGGAAGAACTCTAAACACGGTGAAGGCAATGAACAGAATAGGAAAAATAAAAAAAAACTCCAATTCACCGTAAAGGCGGTACTTACGTGTCAAGACTCGCAGGACCACTTAGAGGACGCGCGTTTCGACAGCTACGCTGTCATCTTCAGCAATGTCAATTAATTTTTCCTATTCTGTTCTTTAACAACTTGTCAATATGCAAAGTATCAGATAATCATGTTTACATCTATAATTACTATGCAGGGTGTTCCCAAAGTAACAATGTTTTTTATTTAAATTTAAATACAGGTGTTTTTAGGTTATTGTTTAGGCTTAACACCAGCTCTTAATTGATTTGAAATTCTGCGAGAAGACAGCAACATCTTGTTTAAATTACTCAATCATGGCGTTACGATCTGTCTTACTTTTAAAACCTGCAGTCCATCATGATTGTTTTTTATAATAAATGGATTCAGTTCATTTAACTTCTGCTCTATTAATGCCAGAGGCTGCTTTTGAAATTCCAAGCCAGTTCCTCATACTATTTCATGAGCATTTCTTTTATGGTGGCGCAGCTAAAAACGTTCTGATAATTCAGCAACTAAAAGCAGAAAAAGTAACACGCACCCTCGCGCACGTGCCCCCGCAGTAGCACGCACGCACCCGCGCACACACGCCACACGTACGCGCCCTCTCAAACGCACACCCTCGTGCATGCACCCTCGCGCACACACACCCTCGCGCACACACACCCTCGCGCACACACACCCTCGCGCACACACACCCTCGCGCACACACACCCTCGCACACACACACCCTCGCACACACACACCCTCGCACACCCTCTCTCTCTCACACCCTCTCTCTCTCACTCACACACACACACACACACACACACACACTCACACACACACACACACACACACACACACTCGCGCACGCACCCTTCGGCACAACCCCTCGCGCACGCACTCTCACACACACAACCCCTCACACATTCTCGCGCACGCACCCTCACACGCAGGCACACACACATATTCAGCCAACCAATCGTTTTTTCTCTCGCACTCATACACAGCCGTTATTCGCTCATTCACTCACTCACGTACACATCCCTACACATACTTCTGCGTATGTGCTGGGATACCAAAATACTCTTTCTTATTCACTTTTGACGTAATATCCTCAGGCTATCTTAACCCATCGATACGGCTAAAGCGACTGCGTAGATTAACCTAATACATCTCTGAATATTCCATTTATTCTTCTTCTAGATACTTCTCAATCTACAACGTAGCAGCGAAATTATTTGAACCATGTTTTCATCATTTTATAATTCCTTTATATCAAATCATTCATTGCATTGCCATCTCTTCTCTGGTCTGATTAGCAGGTATAACGTGCTCCCATGGGCTCTTATGGGCGCCAAATTTGAAGGCGTGTTTTCGGATACCGTTGTCGTCGCCTGGTACAAATAGGTGTTGGATGGGCTTGGTTGGACAAATCGCAAAATTCGACGCACGATGCGTAGAGGATCCCTCATGTAATTACAGACACCTCACATGATGAAGAGGTATTAAAAAAGTAAAAAAATATATCGCAGGAAAATGAATGGCGATTTTAACATAAAACATGAGCTATCAATATTTTAATTCATATCACTGTTTTTTGAAATATTTATTAATTTTCCTTTGCTTTGAGGCCGTACCGTATTTTGAAATGTGATATGAAATCGATTAATTTCGCCATTCTTTGACTAGATGTCAACGTTATTCGTGTAAAGCAAGCGCTCTGAAGGCCTCTTTGCGAGCTCAAGGAGGAGGTTCTACTCGTCATCATCTTTTCTCTCGATCGCTGGAGTTTCTTTGGGATCAGTGGAATCTTAGGGATTGCTAGAATATCCATTTTATTGTCAGTAGGTTGCTACCATGCATTCGTCGAAATGTGCCGGATGGTGAGACATTTAGTTAGTTAAGCAGAAAAATATTTCTTTCTTCAGAACTTGCTATTATCAAATTAAAGGTTTTTTTGGACAGTGCAAATGATTTACTGTATTATCAATTAAACTTCTTGTTAACAATAAAATAAAAAACCAAAAACAAGCTAGGAAAATACTGCGAAAGTAGATATTATAAGAAATATTATAATAATATATTATAAGAAATATTAGAAGAATAATATTCTCTACAACTTTGGTCCTTACGAAGATTACTAATAACGACGTTTTTAAGATATTTGACGGAAACTGAAAAAACCGATTAGTTATAAATAATTCCTAAACAATAACTGCTATGGAAAATTGTTTCAAATGAAAGTTGTAGGAAATTACATTCTCTATAACCTTTGTATAGAATTGTATATACAATAATGATGTTTTAACGGAGAAATATCGCAAAAACCGAATCGGGTTTCGAATAAACCTCGACTTCCGGTTAACCGTTATTGTCCAAAAACTAAACAGTTCTTTGTGCTCATGCTAAAGTGTTATATATGAAGTTTGGTAATGATATGGCAAGTACTTTTTGAGTTAGAGCACCCACAATCACACATCCACACACACATCATTCCGAAAATAGTCTAAACGTGCTCTAGAGACCTCAAAACATGTATTTCCTTTGAAAGCTCGAAGTCGATTTTTTTCATGATCACAATACTTTCCCATTACTACGTATGGAGATAGTAAAAACGTTTGACGATGGAAAGGCAATAGCGATGCACATAAATTAAGAAATCTCTGCTGTATATTACCTGTTATTACAAACCTTCAACGCTATTTAGTTTCTTTATATGCAGTTACTTTTTCTGCTTTCAATTGATGAGGAAAGTTTATCAAAGTAACACGTTTTATGTCTTACGTTTTTAGCTTACAATATGTCTGTTAAATTATTAAATATGTTAAGCTGTCATGTCATTTACTCGATGTTTATTATGCATTTAAATACATTTTACTTACCATAATTTGTATTAAGTAGATTTTACATGTTAAAATTCCGCGAATATTTATGTCTATTACAGCGCCTTTCCCCCGTAACTATTCGATTAAAAGTAAGGATTTGTGATAAATTACACTTGGTTACATTACGTTTATCATTTAATTTTCGAAAGGTTGGATGAAAATTTCGTTGATTCTGTTTTCGCTCGATATCTTATACGCTTCGATCCTATTGCATATAACTTTACTCACATTTCTAATCGCTCTCAAATAGAAATTTAACTTCCTCTTTTTATCTACATATTGGCTTAGCATACTAATACCGAATGATAAACCCGAGCTTTCTGGCTACGAGGGCCCGAAATAGGTACGGATGGATTTGTTGAGTGTTTTTTTTGTATTAATTTTTCAATCGTTATTTTCTGTAAATATTTTTTCTTTCAGCCATAAGACGAGTTCAGTAATTCTCTGGCAAATAAATTCATTGTAATTCGACTGTTTATTTTTTAACTAACTCGCGTCTTATTTGTGTAAATAGGCGCCTGCCCAAGAGGGAAGCTATAATGTAGTATTATTTCAGACGTAAACTCAAGTAACTGTACGAAATTTGATAAAAATCGTATGAACCGTTTTTAAAAAATCAAATTGTTGTTAAAAATGCGTAGAATAAACTTCCCTTAATTATTGAGCAATGTCAACCATTTCTTCATAGCTTCTATTCTGTATGATAAAATGCCTAAGTAGCAGATTTTATTCATTTTCGCAATATCATTTAGGATCTAGAGCCGCGAACAGACAGACAGACGGCATTGCGAAAACCACTTTTTCGGACTCGGGTACACCTAAAACCAGGCCCGCGCCGGGCATATTTGCTGCCCGGGTGCAAACAGTTTGTGCCGCCCCTCGCGGACTTACAACAGAACCCTGGCCCAGATTTTCTTAGATTTTGAGATTAAAAGTTGTATTTAATTTAAGAAATAAATTGTGCAAAACACAAAACTAAGTGAGATTGCCTCCGCCCGTGAATTGCCGCCCCTGATATGTTGCCGCCCGGGTGCTATGCACCCCATTTTCGAACTGAACACCGGCCCAGTCCGCACCTGGCTTCATTAACAAGGAATCCCAGCGTACGCAGGAAAGTCACAGATTTAGACTTCCACTCCGGAATGTTAAGGCGCTCCGGAAAATTTATTTAGGTATATGACTCTTTTCTAATTATTTAGAGAGACATCCTACAAATTTTTAATTTTTCATGTTAAAATTCTGTTTTGAATCACGTTTAATTAATTAAAAACTTTGGGTCCGTATGAACATTACCGTACCGGAATCGTTCCTGAAATAGAATTCCAGGGTTAAAAAAGTATAAATTCAATGCACTATATTTTTCGAAATCAGTGAAAACGAATTCGAATTTCTATTCGTTTGATTTTTACAGTATTGTCTTAATAAAAAGTAACAACTATTTCCTGGATCATGTGATATCAATTTCTAAATGATAATTCTAATTATATTTACGCTTTCATTATCTCTGTGTGAGTAAAAATAGTTTTTTTGCTAAAAAAATGTTTTTGTTTCGTTGCCTTATGGGCAATGTTTAAATTATTCACTTTGCAATTTTGCATAGACTTACAGATAAAACTAACTTTTCGAACTTCACTTGTCACGCGCACGAAAACAGATGGCTGTTGCTGTTGTTTCTCCACATGTCTAAAAACTCTAAAAATGGCCTCGCATTCGGAAGGTGTGCCTGCTGTAGCCAGTAAGTAAATCTTATGTTTTGCTTATGTTGAATGTATTTTTTTTATTTAAAGAATCTAATTGAGTTCTGGATTGTTCAAATATCTCAATTCTATACGAATTTCATTTATTTAACTTATAAAGAATGGTGAGTTTGGTTTTCTTGGTCATGCGCTCTTTTTATTTTCTAGATTATTTTTGTTTTAGCGACCTTTTTTCAGTAAATGATTTAGTTTTAAAGCTTCTATATATGAACATTGTTTTAACCAATAAACCAATATTACGCATTTAATTGCTATTTCGATACATACTGAAATGAAGTTACCCTATTGTTTACATTTTGAAAACTTTAATATGCATACTATAAGTAATTTAGTCCGGGGTTACTTAAAGGCCTTTCATTATTCAGTTCCACAATATTTTTTCTCACAAATGTCGCATTCGAGTAAATTCATTTTTAAATTTTATTTTCAGTCAGAGGCTCGACTGGAATTTCTTTAAATCTTGGACCACCAAGTTATGATCTGATCACAACTTTCACTCGTGATGACAGTAAAACGTGCAAAGCGATGTTGTTTAGCCCAGAGGGCAAATACTTTGCTTGGGCCAATGGAACTTTGTAAGTATCTATGTTTTTTTTACTTTAACAGGTTAATGCCAAGATCTGATATAGTACTGCACTTACGGCATGTTTGTGGTTATTCTCCATTAGGTTACACTAATTAATGTTCGATAAATCATACCTCACGTAATTTCAAGCAAAGTATTAGAAAAATTAAAAGTTTATTGTAAGGGAAAAAATGTACGAAGTAAAAGATATTTTCAAATACAGCTGAAATTGCTAGCCTGTAGAACAGTAACAACAAATGTCTTTTTATTTTTTTCCCTGAATTCTGCATTTTTACACTACCACGTTTGTGTAAAATTAGTTGGGTATGTTGCTGTGATATTAATACAAATTTATTATTAGAAAATAAGAAAACCGAACAACTTCCTAAGAATAGGTATTTATGTCATTATTTTTTTTTCACATATTATGTAAATTTGGTGAATTCTTTCGGATTTATTTGTTTCATCATTGAATCTTGTGTGTGTTGACATTTTGGTAATTCGCTTTTACACCCGCCTATTTATTTTACGTATACAGTTATTGTAAACAATGATAGATAGTGGTATTTTCAAAGTTTGGGAACATTTTTTATCCTAGTCTCCTCCGTAGTAACCTTTCTAGGATTTTGAAATAATTGTCATCGTTGCATCATCTTATGCAGTTGTTGGTTTCCAGGATACTATTCTTTATGTAACACAACTGCATGACATATATTCAATTGGGAGCGTGTCAGAAGAAAAAAAAGAGAATTACTGGGAAATAAGAGTGCCAAATTCAGTGGGTTTTCCAGTTTTGGTACAATGAAATTTATTGAGTAGAATGGAAAGTATTTATTCCATTGGCTTACTACTTGTAACTCGTCATAGAGCAGCAGGTTATAACTTAGTGAAGACTCCATACGCTATCCAAAATTATATAAGGAAGTTCTATGCATAATATTTTCAAATCAAATAGTAACATTAAAAAATAATTGATTTTTGCAATTATTTCTAATTCTAATTAATTAAATAAATACTAGCAGCAAAACACTCATTTCATTGGATTTAAATCTTGCTTGAGGGGTCTGTTCATATTGTATATGTATTTGCCGTTGAATAGTAAGTAAAATACTATTACACAGAATATTTTTATTCAGATTAAATTGCTGTTCAGTGAATCCATTCATAAGTTAATCAATGATAATGAGTTGATCAATTAAAAAGTCTTGCTTAAATGCATTAGTCAATATTTCTCTGCCCATGAAGTTTTTATTATGCATATTCAGTATTGTAGTGGATGTATCTTCATGATAACAATATGTAAATTCATTAAAATTACATTAAAATTATGTATGATGAGAAGGAAGATTTGTTTTGTGTATTTTTTACAAGTTAGTCAGTATTCTATTATTGTAAAATTTGATTTCCAAGTTGTCAAAAGTTTATGGGAAAATAACCAAAGTGACGAGTTCTCTCTCATAAAGTTTGTTCTAAAGGTATTTATGCTATTTTATTACAACAAATTTACAATTCCATTCCTATCTCTAAACCATTTCCCTACAGTAGTCAGTTATTAGAACTGGCTCCATTTCTTAATAATATCGTATAAAAATTTGTTAAAATAAATTTAAAATTTATGACATTAGTGTAGGTGGGTTTGTGGAAAGCATTGATTTGTGTTGATGCTGGACTCACTCTTCCAGTTCAATGATCCATCATCTATTCTAGGAATTGTAAATAAAAGAAAAATCTATATTGAACCCAGCTCCATTTTCATGATGGAGTGAGTCGAAGCGCTAATGCATAGTTGTTTCATTTTGCATGATGCGGTATTTGAGAAATATATGTGTAACAATAAATTGGAATATTTATTGTTGAATTTATTTCCAGGGTTAAAGTGGTATCTACAGCAACGTGGAAGCCAGTTTGTGAAATTTCGCAGCCCAAAGTGTCGCATTTAGCCTTTTCGCCAAAGGGGACTTACCTTCTCACTTGGGAACCATTTATGAGTAAATATTCACAAAGCTTATTTTTGAAATTCCTCTTTATTGGCAGGCACATTTTATTATATGGTAGAAATTCTACTCCCTTTTTTTCTTAAACGAAAAATTTATCTGATGAAAATTTTTATTTGAGCTACATTTATTTATTCTCAATTCAATAATGGCTCAGCGTAGCGATGTTTCCTTTTCAATCCAGTTTTATCTCACTCTACTTCCTTTTCAGTTTGGCAGTAATTTTAGACCTTTAATTTTAATGAACTGAGTAAAATTCTTAGATTACTCTGAAAAATGTGTGCTTGAAGAATTTATTCATTACAAAATGTGTTATTAGTTGAAAGCATGCTATAAATCAGCAGTTCTCAATCGTTAGCATTTTAGATCCAACCAACCATCTTGTCAAAAAACCCTTAGCACACTTAAACAAAACTCCACCTTTGTCAATAAGTGCATGTTCTTGTATTATATCAATGAAATTTTTGAAGATATTAAATATTGCAGTAATTTTGTTGAAAAAAGTTTTATAATGATTATTTTCAAAACTTCACGTCATCGGTGAGACGTGTCTTACTTGTTGAGAGACACTGCTGTAACTACCATCCTTAAACAAATGTCAATTTATAGAATATTTGGCTGATTTAACATTTTTCTTATAAAAATACTTATAAATATCCTGTTTACAACAAATGTCAATTTATAGAATATTTGGCTGATTTAACATTTTTCTTATAAAAATACTTATAAATATCCTGTTTACCTGTGTATCTTGTTAAAATCCAATAATGTGTATGCTTTTAATGCAATTTTTGTTTATTTCAGTTACTCCAGCAAACCCTACTGGAAGTAACAATCTAAATATATGGAAAACTGAGACTGGAGAGCTTGTCCATTGTTTTATTCATAAAAAGCAGGAAGGGTGGTAGGTTAACATTGTAGTTTTCATTTTTGTTATTAATAACTTTTATATTAATTTCAAAATTTATTAATAAATAAAAGGTGACTTGATTATATACAGTAAAACCTCTACCTTACAAACTCCCTTAGAACGAAGAACTCCATATAACAAAAATTATCACCTGTCCTGAAAAATTCACTAATAAAACTATATAGAAAACCTCTATATTACGAACATCCAATAATTACAAAATAAAAATTGCACCCGCTCCACTAAAAACAAACCTCCATATAGCGAAATTAAAAAAAGAATATTGTACGTGGCGTTGTAAAGCAGAAACCAATGCCATCTATGCAGGTGTTAATGCTGTTATTACGACCTCGCCTGAATGATTTGAAGCGTAGTATTTATTGTAATTTCAAGTATTTCGAGTGATATGGTAGACAAGTAGACCTCGTATATTGCGGCTTTATCTTTAGTGTATTTCAATCTTTCACGGTTTCCATTTACAACCAGTTTTGTCTTTCGTGATCTCATGTTTCGTTCTTTTGCGGAGAAAAATCATGGAAAACGCTATGCGAAATTTTGTTATATGTGGAATGAATTGTATTTTCCTCATGTTTTCTCACATATTCGGGCCTGAAAAAATATTGTTGCGTTATTCTAATGTGTAAAAATATTTACCTAAGTGCATTAACTCAACCCTTAACTCTTGATCCTTCCTATTCAGAATCATTGAGATATTTGCTCAGGTTTGAGGTAGTTTAAATGCTCAAGCTTTGCATTTTATGCATCATTTATTATTAGTGGAGTTTTGCGGAGGTTTTCAGGAATGTAACATCCCGAGGAAGACGAGGTTTACCATATTGGAAATTAGCTCCTGCGAGTTAGGCAACCACCATTCATTTTCCTCAATCCTACTATGGAAATGGGTGCGCTGTGCATCACAGCTGCCCGTGTGCAAGTCTCTCATATGCTGCCCTTTTTAGGCGTTCTTTACAAAAATAAAAAAAACGTTATGGTATGATAAATTTCCGTAGTCAAATATGTAAGAATATACAGCATATTATAGTACAATCCGCATTACTGTTGAAAATACTGTAGGTGTCTGCAGGCGCGTAACTTCGGGAGCACAGACACACAGTGCGTGGGGGGGCCGAGATTTTTGGGGCCCCACAAAAATTCTTGGAATTTTCCCTGTCATCTGCCACAAGGTATTCATAGTAGTAACATCCTTATTGGAATGAAAGATTTTTATCAGTCGAAATGAAGACGAAAATACCAGTCTGAAGTGTTTGGACTTGTTTGATCCTATCCTTATAATGTTACAATTATAGAAGTTCCACTATATTTTTGGAACTGAAACTTAGAAAAAAATCAATAATAATCAAAACGATTCATAATTTCATATTTTTTATAAAAGTGGGGGCCCAAAAAACTTGATTAGCGTGGGGGCCCCAAAACCGTAGTTATACCCCAGTGTGTCTGACGATAAATCGGCGGTCATTTACTTTTATTTGGCTATTTATTGATATACTATCGTCTCTAATGTAAGGTGTTAAAAATAGCAAAATTTGCCATTTAAATATTTTGAATACTGAAAAAGTAAATGTAATATTAACTAATCCAAGTTTTGATCAATAATAATGATATAGCTCGGTAGCCCATGGATGCCCAACATTTTATAGAGTATTGTTTTTACCATGAAAATTGATCAATGTTACAGGAATGAAAAAATAATATATTGTTTTTATCATAAAGTGAATTTTTGGAAACATTATTTAACTAAAATGTTAGTGTTGAAATAAATTATAACCCAGAGCCAGACAAAGGGGGGATGGGGCGGATGCAAGGCATCCGAGCCCCCAAGTAATGGGACCCCAGAAGTTCTCAATTATTGAAGTATCGAGTGTAAATTTTGCAAACACGTACTAAAAATTACTTGAAAACTGATTTCCAACAAAGAAACATTCCTTAAAAGCTATAATATTAAACTGGGACTCCATAAATCATTCATTATTACTATAAATATTAATATCATTGAGTCCCCATTGATGTTCGCGTCCAGTCCCACTTCAGTGCTTGTCTGACTCTGTCATAACCAACAATAATATACATATATGATGAATCTGTAAAAACCTCCGTACAAAGAATCTCCTTACAACAAAGTGCCAAAAATTGGGTCCCTTCAATTTCATTATAAAGAGGTTTTACTGTATATTAACAATGCTTAAATATTACTTTAAAGCTTTCTTTTAAAAGATTTTTATAACCATTACTTGTTTTTTATTTTAGAAAGCTTGTTCTACTAAAAAAATGTTATTTTCTTAAATAAGATTATGTAAACAGTAATTTGTTAAATTTTACAATGCTATTTTTGTGCATTTAAAGATAACTGTAATTCTAAGATGCAGTGGCATAGTGGAATCATTCTGGATCCTCCTGCTACGGATAACAAGTAGGAATAATACACTTTAATCATACAGTGTAAATTAGGTGCTTTTTTATCCTTTACTATATTATTTTAATTTTAATGAGTAAAACTTGGAAAATGAACATAGTTACACTTTTAAAGGCAATTATAACAAAAATGCATAGATGAAAATCTTTTTATTTTTGTCATTCTTACGAAAAAAAATTTCCATTTGAACACAATTTATAGCAGTTCAGTAAAGAAATTTCATTTTTGGAAATATTTGGAAGTTAATATGAAGTTGTTCTTCGGAGGACAGATTTAGTAAGATTTCTAACTTCCACAGATGTCATACAAAATATCAATCATTATGCGTTCTCTTACAAAATGGAGTAATAAATATTATTACCTTAGTTAAATCGTTGTCTTGCGTTGATGGTGGTAAAGTTTTCTATGATGTCATCAACCTTAGCTGCTCATTCATTCTCAATGTTCAAAACTGCCAGGCTGCTCAGTCTAGTTTGACTCATAGTGTTCCGTAAATAGTTTTTAATTATTTTTAATTCTAGAGTGATCTCTCAGCACTTGCATTGGTGACTGGCAATATCAAAAATTAAGTCATAGAAGGAAGAATGTTAGGAGAGAGGTAGAAAGAGGATAGGTATATTAGATTCATCAAAAGAAGGAATGGGATATAAGAATTTTAAGAGAAAGGCTTTGGACTAGGTTTTGTGTGCCTAAAACCTTCCAGAAGGTAGAATTACTTTGTATCTGTTCATAGGAGGGAAAACAAAGGTGTCCATATACTCTCATATACTTCAAGCATCTTTTCTTTTATCTCCCTCTTAACATTACCCTTTCTTGGCCTCCTTTGCCCATGAGGCCATTAAGCTGTGGTTTGCTTTGTGCCCCCTTTGGCCCTGGACCCACCACCATGCAGGGCTGCAGATGTGTCCTCTACGCCACTGCTAATATGACATCCTATGACATTATCAAAAACACTAATCTGAAATAACATGAACCTCCGCTGATTAAAAAATATTTTCAAGATACTTTATTTAAATTTGTATTTTAATGAAAGAAAAAATTTACAGTGGGATTTTAATTATGTTCAGTGGGGTTTTTATTATACATTGAGTGAGACTTCGATGACCATCCATATAGAAGTGTGTGGTCTGGGATAAATCTTTCTCCTTAACATTTTCTGCAAAATTAAACACTTTCCTTGATGTGTTTTAATTGTGATTGCCGTGATTTTCTCAGGGATGCATCTTTCCAAGAGGCCACTCAACTGGAATATAATTCATTGGCAATATTTTTTGGTCATTTTTGTTGAATTTACATGTTTAATATGCATAGTAATATTTTTTTATGTTTCCTAGTTGGTGCCTGAGTTGTTAGCAAGGAGGTCTAATATTTATAATGCAATAGCAGTATAATAATGAGTCATTTCTTTGCTGTATCTTTAGATGCTTTCACTATCTGTTATATTCTCAAACTGACCATTTATCTTTCAATTCACAAGCAAAGGTCTCAAACTTAAACATCAACCTCAGGGCTAAACTTTGTTTTATTGTTAAGAATCGAAAAAAGTGTTATTTTCCCAATTTTCTGAACCTTTCCCTTTATCAGTATCTTTTTAATGGCCAATATTTTATTGATGAAAGCTGTAAATAATTGACAATTTTTGGTAAATTTTCTTTAGAAGCTTTCAGATATCAGATTTCACTCTTAATATACCATATTTAGTCAATTGTAAGCCGACTTTCTTTTTACTTTTTTACCTCCTTAAAAATTGTCTCTTGGCTTAGAATTGGGCCTTAAAAATCCGAGCCATCTCTATTACGTGCGTAATTTTGTGATTCCCCAAGCCATCTCCAGTATGCGTGTACGCATAATCCTAGGATATCCAAAGCCAACCGTCATTTTTCCGTGCTTTTGCAAGCATACATTTTTGTCATTTACTTTGGCAAGTTTTTTCATAATAATCTCATAATGGGACGAACACCTTATTCTGCGGACTTTAAAAGAAAAGCGATAGCATATGCTGAAGAAACATCAAATCTTTAAATTTTAAGTTTCTTGATTTTGATTAGCATTTCTATGATTTGACATCCAGTGATATTTTACACACTAGATGCTTGAATGAATTTTTATGAAATTGATTATTAACTTATAAGTTATTTTTGCATTATCACTTATTAAAGTAACATTAAATTGATTTGACAAATCTTTTTTCTCTTTCAGTTGATGTCCAAAGTAACACGTTTTTTTATTTACATTCATGATTAGTTTTTAATTGCATTGGCTTTTTAACAGGGACCCTCAATGGACTCTGGATGAAGGGGTTTGTGCTCGTTGGGTAAATAACGAAGTAGTGTTTCACGAGGGTGGAGATTTTCAGAAAGTAGTTCACCGTTCCCATCTTCAAAGAGTTGTAACCTTTGCTCTCTCACCAAATGAGATGCCATCTCAGGCTCATGTTCTTTTCTATGTCCCAGGTAAGTGTATGCCCCACATATCTTTGTTATAAATGTGTTGTTCATCTTTGTCAAAATTTCAACAATTGCATGACAATGCTGCATGTCATGATTTTTAGTTTTCATAGTTTTTGTTTTGGGGGCAAGAAGGCAGTTTTAAGGTTTCCGGTTGTGTATGTATCTGTCAGAATAGAAGAAGTTCAATGCCATATAGTCTATTATCTAATATATAAAGGAGAATGTTTGTAAGTTTGTTCTCTAACAACTTGGACACTATAAGAGCTACCGCAACCAAACTTTGCATGGGATAACCTTTCATCCAGGAGATGGTTTTAAGGTACTTTTGGACCCGATCTATATATATAATACATAGTTTTTGTCTGTCCGGAGAATATAGTAGTGCTATCTATCAGTGCATGCAGGCTTTTATTTTTTGGAAATTAAAATTAGAAGGAATTAACCTACGATCTTCGGATCTGAAATATTCTGAAGAAAAAAAACGTTTCTTATTCTGTTCATCTTTTTCCACCTACAGTTCAAAACTGCTCATGTTAAACATTTATTTTACATATTTTGTGGAAATCTTGCCATTTTAACGGGATGTTGCCTTGGCTACCAATTATATTGTTAGACCTTAAAATCCTATTGTTATATCAATCCTTGTGGATTTAAGCATGCTTTGAATGCTTTTAATACGAGATAGGGAGGGAGAGAGATGGATGGTAAGAGAGGGTGAGAAGGGGGGAGAGGGAATGAGGGGGAGGGGGTGGAGAGGGGGAATTAGGGGGAAGGGGTGGAGAGAGGGAGGGGGAGAGATGAAGAGAGGGAGTGAGTAGGAGGGAGGGAGCTAGCGGGAGGGAGGGAGGGGGAGAAGGGAAGGAGAGGGTGGGAGGGGGAGGGAGTTGACACGTTATTTTTGATTTTTCACAGTGCAAGATTTTCTTCCTTCATTCATCTAAATAGGTAACTGCGGAGCGGTTTTCTTCATTTTTGCTTTATTCGACAGAAGTGGAAAAATTTTTTACATATTTGTTAAGAATAATGAAACAAAAAATATAGTTTACAATAAAGTTTTTAATGACAACATGTAAAATTGGTTGTTTTATAATTCTTTTTTATATATTTTAATCCCTATAGAAATCAGTGCAACTTTTCTACCATTCAAAAAAAGATAATGGACTACTGTTTTTCTAAATTTTGTTCCTTTGGTTTCCCGAGTAACGCCGTGTAACTCTAGCTAGTACATATATAAAGAAGAGTGTCCATTCATTTAGGAACTATGAGAACTAGTGGAACCAAATTTTGCATGGAATCTTACTTTTATCCAGAGGAAGTTCAAGGACTATGTTTGCATCCTATTTCAAGATCCCAAGTTCCATTCTAGAAGCTTTTGTTTTTCCCATTAGAATAGCAAGGGAATGAGTGCATTGTATTTTTTCCTTCCATTTTAAAATAGCTTATAATAATTGTAGAAACTCAGGAATTGAACCAAAAAACACCTAAAAGAACTGATATTTATTTTTATACCATCAATTTTTGAAAATTTAGAGTACAATATAGTATAGTAACCACTCACATTCAACTTGTTCTCTGTTAGGCAATATTTTTATGAGCCAGTTGGGTGAAAACTACCTGCCATCAGCACTTTGTAATAGCAAAATATCAGCAACTTAGCCTAAATTAGACCATTGATTTACAAAATGATATCTGACTTCATCATTCACTACAGGAAAACTAGCCATCATTAAGCTTTAGTTGTAGTGTCACATTGTAAACTAAGTAATCATTACTTGCTACAGAACCTACCATTCCATGATGTTCTAACTGATCGTCAAATTTTAAACTTGCATCAACTGTGGTTTCAAGTCCTTCAATATGCACATTTCTCCCAGAATTTGAAATTCCACAATATCTTTCACTTGCTGTTGTTTCTGTTCAGTATAATCTTATCCACAATACTATCATTGTTATGCCTAGTTTCAATTACTCTTTTTGGGTTTAAATTACTTTTACAGCTTCATAGAAAGATTTTGTTCTTCCTTAGCTCAAGAGGGCATGTTTACTGCCGTTTTATATTATTCACCACATTATTTGAATAGCTGTCCTAACCTTCTAAATTGATGCTTGGTTTGTATAAAATTTTGCTAACAAAAAACAATGAAATAAGTATGCCACAAAAGCTTTTAAAATATGTGGAATCTGTGGATGCCCAGGGCAGCCCTCCTGCTCATCCACCCATAGTTACACTACTGTGTCCAATGCCTGAAGGGTTAATAAAAATATATACTCTTCTGTACTTAATAAATATTCAACTCTTAGATTTCCATTATTCAGATTGTTTTATAATTTTTTAAAAGAAATTTTTGTATTATTTCATTTTATTGGCTCATCTCTTAATTTTTTATTTGTTCTTTGCTTCTTAGGTAAACAAGGACAACCATCTTTTGGGAAACTGTATCAATATGGAAAATTTGATGGTAATAATTTGGTTGCCAGTAAAAGCTTCTTTCAGGTAATTAGTTAAATAAAGTATAGTTTTATTCTAATTTGAAGTTTGTGGTTGTTTTTTCAATAACACATTTTATGCTGATTTAAAAGTAGCCTTTTCTGCAACTTTTATAGAAGTACTGCTGCATGTATTGTTAAAAGTTTATGATGTGTGCATCTATAATATATTGCTTATTGTATATTACGAGTAAATTTGGTCTTTAAAAATTTCGTAGTTCCTGGCATTTAAGCTCCATTTGTTTTTAACAAGGCACTGCCAAAAAATATGGTAAAATAGCCTATAAATAAAAGAAATATGGCAGTTAGCTTTAAAACATTCTGGCAAACTAAAAATCATAATTCATCTTTGTCACTGGCCCTCCCGTTGGGATTGCTGGCAAAAATCGAAATGCTTATAACTTTGTCACTAATAATATTTCTTTCCCTTTTTCTTATTGCAATGATTGAGTAATATTTTCTCATGTCACTTACTACACATTGAATTATGAGTGGTAAGAGGAATTTTTAATTAGATGGATTATTTGTTTATATTATTATAAATCATCAATGCAGCCCTGGCCTTATAATATTTCATTGTAAATGTTAACTTCCAGTTTTTCTGTAGTTAAGGTTGATTTCATGGTTAATTATTCTTAACAGGCTGATAAGGTGGATATGTTTTGGAACAGCAAGGGAACAAGTGTCTTGCTCATGACAAACATGGAGGTTGACAAAACAGGAGCTTCATATTATGGAAAGCAGACATTGCACTCCCTTTCTACTAGAGGTGAAACAGCAATGGTTATGCTTAGTAAGTATGGCATAAATCTCAATTTCATCTCATACTTGCATAATTTCTCAAAAATCTTGGTCATAAAGGTGGAATCACGTAGGTTAGAAATGGTTACTACATTATATCGTTTACATTTGTAAACTAATTATAAATTTTCCTTTGTCAGGTAAAGAAGGCCCTATTCACGCAGTTGTTTGGTCTCCTTTGGGGAACGAATTCTGTGTTATATATGGTTTAATGCCATCGCGTGCTACTCTCTTCAATCTTAAATGTGAACCAGTGTTTGACTTTGGATCATGTGCTAGAAACTCTATTCATTACTCACCTTCGGGTAGCCTACTCTTACTTGGTGGATTTGGCAACCTACCAGGAAAGGTCGAACTGTGGGATGTGCGCGGAAAGAATCCTCGGAAGCTGGTGGCAAAACTGGATGCTCCCGATACAACTCTCCTGCAGTGGTCTCCGGATTGCACTCATTTCCTTACGGCAACCACGGCCCCGAGGCTACGTGTTGGGAACGGGTTAGTATGTTTCTAGATGGCATGTAGGGAAATAGTTTTTTTATGCATGAGCACATAAGGCAACTTTGAGAAGGAGAAAAATTCTGAACTTGACCGGACATTGAATTGGTTTGAACCTTTATCCACTGGATTTAGATTCCTGCCAAATTTGGGACAAAAGCCATTGCGAGATAAAACTGACTCGCCTAATTTTTTGATAAACTTCTTATCGTTATTTTGACAGGATTTTAATGACACTAGTTTTTAATAGTTATTAATGATATAAAAATACAGAACCCGTTGTTTTCCTTGTTTAATTAGTGATGCTCTAGCTTTCAAAATGTTATCTGCCAAAAAATAAATTTCACATTCCCTTCTCCTTGGTGGCCCTTCTTCATTTTCAAGTTCTGGTTCTTGTGAGTCTAACTGTTTCAAAGGGACAGCTCTAATATTAGCAGGAAGGCTTTTTATTTTAATTCTCTCTTTCAGTAAACTCATTGCAAGGTTTTTCAAGAAAATCCTTCTATACTTGTGAGGAAAGTTTGTGAAGCATCGAATAATACCTGTGCATTGATTCCTGAGGCAGTTATACGATAAAACTGCTAGTGGCCATCTTTGTTTTCTTCTCAACACATCTGGTCCGCAGTATATTTTTTGTTGTTGGGCATTGACATTAAAATTATGCATAAATAAGATATATAGTTTGCTATATTTCGTTGGATTTTTCATTTATGAATGTTATTTTAAGGTTATTCAGTTATTTAATTTTAATTCTCAGGTTGCTTATTTAACTTAGTTAAATTAACACTTGTTCACGAAATGATTATTAAGTTTTTAGTCAGCAGTGCATTATAGTCTGTTTGAATTTTTTTCTCTTCTTTTTTGCCTTAAGACAACCTTCGTCTATGGTCATAATTTTTATAATGGCTATTTTTTTCTTCCAAAATAATTATTCACTCTTACATCCTAATCAAAGATGATCAAACTTAAAAACGAAGCAGTTGAACTGAATAAAAAATCTTGATGAGCTACATGCTTTTACATTAACTTTATCATTTTATTTGTTCAGGTTTAAGATATGGCACTTCACAGGGTCACTTTTATATGAAAGACCATGGAATAAGCAGGAGGAACTGTGGGAAGTTTCCTGGCAAACGTTCCTCCCTGGATCCTTCCAAGAGCAGCTTGTATTCAAACAAGTAGAGGGAATAGCTTCATCTCAACCTCAAGGTAATTGATCGATATTCTTAATAAGTTTGCTTTGTTGTGTTTAACCTTTATGTAATGAATGACACTTGATGTTGCCTGGGAAGACCACGGTTTGATGGCATTCATTCTGGTCAATGACTGCTCTGGAGAAATAAGCACCTCCTTATCAATTATGCCTGTTTCTCACTTGGGTATTTCACCATTGGAACTTAGAAACACTGATAAGTTAGAGGAGACAATATAAGCAAAAGCAACTGTACTGTTTGAAAAGTTTGCATTTATAAAAAATCTGATGTGGCCAACACATGACTTTCTCCACATTTGGGTTATAGATATTTAAATTATTATGAATAGCATTATAAGGCAAAATTATTATTTCGTATCGTAAAAGAATACAGTCGTCCTTATTGCCGTAAAATAGATATATTTTGAATATGATTACAGAATTCACTGTGGCACTGTATACTGGTATTAAGAAAAAGCAAAATATCTCTGAAATGGATGGTTCTACAAAAATTTGTTTCAAACAAAACTTTGAAGAAATATTATTCTCTACAACTTTGGCCCTCACGAAGATTACAAATAACGATGTTTTTAAGGAGATATTTGACAGAAACCAAAAAACCGATTATTTATAAATAATTCCTAAACAATAACTGCTATGGAAAATTGTTTCAAATGAAAGTTGTAGGAAATTACATTCTCTATAACCTTTGTATAGAATTGTATATACAATAATGATGTTTTAATGGAGAAATATCGCAAAAATCGAATCGGGTTTCGAATAAACCTAGACTTCCGGTTAACCGTTATTGTCCAAAACCTAATCAGTTCTTTGTGCTCATGCTAAAGTGTTATATATGAAGTTTGGTAACGATATGGCAAGTACTTTTTGAGTTAGAGCACCCACAATCACACATCCACACACACATACATCATTCCGAAAATAGTCTAAACATGTTCTTGGGACCTCAAAACGTGTATTTCCATTGAAATCAAAGTCGATTTTTTTCGCGATCACAATACTTTCCCATTACTACATATGGAGAAAGTAAAAAGAAAGATAATCTAGGAAGTAAAAGGTTACATGACAATGAGAAGCTGTGGCCATAAGTTGTTTAGTTGGAAATTTTGTTGTTGTTGTAGCACTCCAGTCTTGTCATAGTCTTTTCATTTTTTCTCCTTAATGTTTTATATCATGATGTCATGTGATGTACAAATGATTTTAATTAGAAATTTCACATTTTTTATGCATCATAAAAATGTCCTTTTATGTCAAAATAAAATTTTATCCTACAAACTTGTTCAAATGCTTGAGTTTTTACCTTGAATTTAAACTGTACAAAGAAGTTTCTAAAGTGAAGCGTATGTAAGATGTTATGTTTTTCTGGATTAGTTTTTATTGCAAGCAGTTACACATATTAGAGATTGATTTTAAAATTGTATTTTATTTCCAACAAACAGCATCCAAACAAGTTTACCGTCCTCCAACTGCCAGAGGAACAGCCAGTACCTTCCGCTTACATGAAGATGAAGAACCAGCAACTGGTGCATCTAAAGATGGTATGTTTTGACAAGTCAAAGATATCCTTGAATGCAGGATTGTGCAAAATATTCATACGTAGGTACCGTATTTCCCGGCAAATAAGACACTTTTTTTGTGAAAAACATTGCCTAAAATCAACCTGCTTCTTATGCGCCGAGGGTAAATATTTTCTCAATCGTATAGATGTGCCTATACTTAGTATAAAAGTTTGAATGAGATAAAAGTAAAAGAAATATTTGCTAAGCCTATATCAAAGTTCTTTTATGAAACAAACGATACATGCTTTGTTACAAAATACATGTCATAATAATAAAGATGTTTGCTTTGTGACCGAACTATGTATCAGTATTAGTAAACAACTTTGTCATTGGCTTGGCAGCTATAAATGTAACTTAGTATACAATATCTCACTTTCATCACAATCGTAAATGTTGTACCTCTGTATACGGGGAATCACCTTGCTTTCCCTGAACAGGGTGACTCACCATATCGAGAGTATAGCACATTGATGTGTGTTTCATTGGTATGCATTGCATGTTTGATAAAATATTTTATCTAAGTGCTGTTACATTCAATACGTAATTATCATGTTAAAATACACTACTCATCCCGGTACGTGCGAATTCACGTATCCATGAGTTGTTTTTTTATATCCTGCTATCCAGTATCCGCGAGCAAGGTCTTGCATATCCACGAAGCACTTGAACACACTTTTTACCTTAAAAGTACACATCTGAGAGACTACTATATTTTTTTAATCAGTAGTAAAATATGCCGCTCATGGTAATTTACTCTATGTAATACAATTTCATTAATAAAAAATTAACCAAAATTCATGGTGATAATGATATGTACTATGTACAAAATAAAACATCATTCCCAGGTGGCAATTTACTGTTAATTACAGACGTAGTGTTTGGTTGAATTGCATTGATTTTTCTTAGCCCCGATGCTTTCCATTTTAGTTACGTGAGTAGTTAAGCAACAGTCGCCATTTTCTCGGATTCTACATCATAGGAGGAATGGAATTGCTGTAACAACGAAAATGATTTTAATTAAAGTGAGAAGAACTGCAATTGAAAGAATTGCTAAATTTTTTGGGACAACGTCGTGGTGCGAAAGATTCATGAGAAGACATGGGCTAAGTATGTGTACCAAAACTAGAATTGCACAAAAAATGCCAATCGAATATGAAAATAAGATTATAGAATTCCATAAATATGTTCTAAACATGAGAAACAGAATGTGTTTTGAGTTAGGACAAATAGGAAACATGGATGAAGTACCTCTTACGATTTTCTAGGCTTCTACAATGAATAAAACTTCGACATATATCAAGCATGTTTTCATTCCTGTACATAAGGTAAGATAAAGTGCATGCATTTTTTTCCCTGAAATTTGTTTCAAAATCAGGGTGCATCTGATATGCTGGGAAATACAGTATATAGAACAAAAAATTTAAATCAATTTTTTTTCAGGGAAAAATTGAATATTATGATCCAGAAAATTTGTTTCCTTCTTTGTATTTTAGTTACCAATGTTGTTATCTTGGGAATTTTTCTGGGTTTCAATAGTTTGAATAGTTCACTCAGATAATATTGAGTTTGTTTTAAGTTGTGTAAAAGACAAATCTCATCATTTCTTTTTTAGGAAATGTTTCCAAGACAGCTTTAAAGTTGAGAAAGAAGAGAGAGGCCAAAAAGGCAAAGAAAGAGTCATCTGCTACCAATGGAGGTGACCAGTCAGTTGCTGCTCAAAATGCATCCACCACTGCCAAATCACCAGCTAGTAGCACCATTCAACTTCCTGTCGATATTATCCCTGGTGATGCAACTAGCGATCCAGAAAAGGCCAAGAAAATAAAAAATCTGCGTAGGGTAAGTATTTCTGTTCTAATTGTTTCTTATTTTTGTTATGGTGTTCATTATAAATCCAACACCCACAAAAAAGCCAGATAAATCTTTTTCATCTAAACTCTGCTGGCTTCATTTTTCTAACCGCCTTATTTACATATGAATTCATAGTTGCTTTTCTAACTTTGCTCTCTATGTTAATATTGATCAATATATATATAGCCCTTCATTTTTATCCCAGTTTACTCTTATCAAACGGCTTTTGCACTCCAACAAAAATGTTGTACAGTAAAACCTATAGCGCGAATTCACAAGACGCAGTTTTGCTAAGGTGCGGTATACATTTCCCTACCAAACCTCAGAAGACATGGTGGTTCGCCTTACTAAGATGCAGTTTGACAAGTCAAAGCAAAAGTTAATCTTTAAATTTTGCATAAACTATAAATGATAAAAACTTCAAATTAAAACATTTTAAAGAAAACATACTGACATATTGATTCATGTAATTATTTCACCTTATAAAAATGTTACATCAAGAGATTCATGTGTGTCCATCTCATATTGTGCTGATATAGCAGAGCTCTGCAACTGGTGTGCCGTGATAATGCCTTTGATGTGCCGTGGTATATTTTATGCTATAAACAGGGGAAGGATATTACTGCATTTTATTATAAATCCTCCAGCTACGACCACAGAGAAAACATTTTTAATAAACAGCGATATTTTATGGCCGAATTTGTTACACTGTTTCAGTTACTTGAAGCTGCAACAAAGTTACTTCTTGGAGAAACCAAGTCCTACGGAACAATTTCGGGTAACGTGATCTCCACAGTTTTGTATGTAACTGTGATGTTGTGATGTGAAAATTCTGCAGTTTTTCTACTCTAATTATGATAAATTCAGGATTTTTTTATGATTCACGTTACTCTATGGGTAATAGCTTCAATTATTGTCATCTATTCCCTTTCCTGATTAGTTATAATTCTCATCTACAAAACGAAAGGGAATCATTTTAGTCGTAATTTGACTTAATGGCAGTGAAAGTAATACTGTATTTACTTGTATAATTCGTGCACCTTTTCCTCATAATTTCGTGACCAAAACTTTGGGTGTGTGACATATTATTATATTATTTTTTCTTAATTCCACATCGAGAAACAAGGCGTGAATTACGTGATGACGTGGATTGTGTGAGGAAATATGGTATTATTTTACGTAATTAATTACCGGTCAAAAAATTATTCCAAAAAATTTAGAAAATATGAGATCCAAGAACCTAACTCCTTATTTCCTATTAACTTAATGCTTCATATAGCATGATTTCACAAGATTTTAAGGAACTCAACTACCGTACTATGTGAGGTTTCACTCTATTCCAGTGTCTTTTCTAATTTGATACTCATCTTTTGTCCTTTCTGAAACGAAATTCATCATTTACCAGCTTTTCTTCGGTTCTTTCATCTCATCTCTTTGATACGAAGAGCTAATCCATGCCTCATCTATCATACTATTATTCTTTATCCTTTCTTGAGGTTGTTGTTACTTTTAAGTTATCTTGCCTGTAAACTTTTTTATAAAATTACTCTTTGTAAACTGAATGTAAATTATTGATTCATGAAAAATGCAAGATCGATTTGTACTTGATAGTAATAGTAAGGGTAGTTTTTCTTAGTGGAAATTTTAATCAATTTAGAATTGAACTGAGGATAAAGTCCTGAAAAGTTTGCCCTCTGTTATACAATGGTGTCAGAAAACTTATTACTATACTTAATACTGAAAATAGTTCAGCTATCCCCTCATCATGTTTTCCACTTTTACCAATATTTGCATGAAATTGGATTTTTCTGTATTTACTTACATGCCGTATTTCCTACTTGCTATTACCAGTCTATTTATTTCTGTAGTTCCTTTTCCATTCTTGCTAGAGGTACTTGATCATCTGCATTCTTTACTGTTCTTACAATTCTTCTTCCAATCTTGAAATCTCCTGTGCCTTTTAGCACTTCTTTCATCAACCTTTCTCTGTATATATGAAATACAACTGATGTACAACCTTGTCTTATTATTTTATTCCTCTGGGAACTGAACCTGTAATTTCTGTGTTTGGTGAAAGGTATGTTATCTGTTCAGCCTAACTTCTTGTTAGGAAGTTACATTTCTATTAAGGTCTTTATCTAATTGATATTTTCAAGAAGTTTACAATAAAGTGCCTTTGCTTTTTATACATACGCAGCATATCGAAAAACAAAGTAATTAGCTCACATACGAGATCTAATTATATTTTGACAGAGGCAGTATATATACAAACAATTGCTGTGCTAGTATATACTACGTATGACGTGCACATTATCCAGTATGATGATGCATTTAATATGTTGGATAGGATGTTGGCAATCAGCTAAATGTATGTGCTATCGTTTTAGGCATCTTTTATAGTGATATAGGAAGAGGTCTAAATCATAACTGGTTTTCACTTAAAATGATTAGTCACACCTCATACTATATTAAATATACTCTATGAATTACAGAAGTTAGAAGCGATCCAGAGGCTGAAAGAGCAGAAAGAGAGTGGCAAGACATTAGAGCTCAACCAGTTGGAGAAAATTGGTAAAGAAGCGGAGCTCATTCAAGAGTTGGAAGATCTCATTTTGTGATGGATCCTAGATTTGCTTATCACATTGATGGCAAGGTTCTTGGGAGGATCCGAGAGAGTTCTAGAGGCTCATGTGCCAAAGGTTGTGAGGAGGTAGCAGGATGATAACCAGCTCTCGTTTGCTGATGACATATGCTGTGATGCAGGAGACTGTCTGTTGGTAACAGACAAATTTTTTGAATGTTTCAAGTGACAAAAAATAATGAGGTTTACAATGTTTTGTGTTGGATATTTAACAGAAGGAAATGATTGATTTTTTTGAGAAAGTGCAGCGGGCAATGATGTCTCTTTTGGTGCACAATATTGTTTCAGTGCATTTTTTGCTATGGGTTTTATTTTTATTACTATTAACTATGTATTTTATTTTGGTTGTTGTAGTATGCAGTCACATTATGCAACTGGATCAACTTTGAGTGAATTTGTGTTGTCGATGCATCATATCATATTTTAAGTTTACATTTATAGTGCTGTTGTTTGTCTGGTCACTGAGAAGCTAATATTGGGAAGTCGTCCAAGGTTGAAACCTGGTGTTTAGTAAGTCAAGTATTATCATAAATTTTGCAATCATTTCGTAAGAAATGCATCTTTGGGCAGCCTGATGCTTGCATTATACATGCTATCCATGTTTGTACGAGTTCCTTTCTCCAAAAATGTTCTTAAATATCATGGCTCTTGAGAGAGTAAAGTATAACCATTACTATAAAAAGCGCTATTTTATCTCATTCACGTAAGTTTTGAGAGTTTTTAAACATCCAATGGAGATGCCTTAACAATTTAAGATTGTGAACTATATTCCAGCTTCAGTATCCTTTTGATGTTTGTTACTGACTGATTACCAAAACAGATCATAAAGTTATATTGACAAAAAATTGCCATGCTCATATGTAATTTAGTTAGCATTGTTGAATATGCTAAATAGTGTCTGCCATTATCAGTGGTATTTTATCGTGAATTTCTAAGTAATTCCTTGGGATAATGGAAAAATATAATTTGTGGGAAGAGTGATAATTGTAAAGCACATAGTTATTTGCTAGAGATATTAACAAGGACCTCTCTAAATTACACAAGTATTTTCAGTATAGTTTGAAAAGTTCTACATTTTTCAATAATTTTATAATAATTGTTTTTCTTTAATATTCTTATCATAATTTTATGTGCCTTGTGTTTTATTTAAAAGTATAAAAATATTTATTTCCTCTGATATAGGTAATTCAATTTTGACATTTGTATACTTAATAATAAGCATACAGGAAACTTTTTTGGATGAGATGCGTTAAATCAAAATTTCTGAGGAATGTAATAGTGACTGAAGCCAAAAATTGTTTTGGAATTTTTTTTACTTATTGAAATAAGTAAAGTTATTGATATAATTTGCAAACAATTTGTAAGTGCATTTATTGATAAATATAGCCTTTCTAACTGTTCCAAAATTTCAATTAAATCTATTCTTGAATTACATTTACTCTTCTTATTTAGAAAAATGGTTTTCATTTAATAACCGAAAATTGTATGTACGGTTGAAGGCACTAATTTTTCTTAAAATGAGATTCTAGTTGAATATAGCTTGCCACATGTAAATTTCTGGATGTGATCAATTGCACAATAATGACTAACTCAGAAAATAAATAATTTGGAAATTCCTGTATAAATGCATGTGAGATATTTTGAAATGGAATTAATTAGAAGTTATAGTGTTGTCAACTTGGAAGAATTACATTCACTTTACTAGCCAAATCTACAAGTGGCAAACATTCGAAGAAATTCACTGACAAAGGAAAATCATTTCTATGAAGCAGTGGCTTAACTAGGAGGGGAAGGGCCCACAGCAAAATATTCTTGATGGTGTCTCTCCCCAAACAAATACATGTTGATTTAAAATTAAATCCATTGACGGAACTGCCAAGGTGTACTTATTAATCAATTACCAAGAGAATGTCGAAAAGTTGAGGCTTTTTAAATTTCTCTGTCCGAAACTAATGATTAATTGGAAAGTAATTCAGAAAAAATTAGGATAAAAAGAGAAATTGCTTTAAAAAATATCTTTATTTTTTCTAAATTCGTAATAATTCCCCTGGGTCTATTGCAATTGGCCACCCACACCACCATATTATTATTCCACTGTTATGGAGCAGTATGAAGAGAAATAATTACTGCTGATGATTGTTATGTATTTGAATTATTCAGGGAAAAAGGTGACTATAAAATGTATGAATTCAATAGTAAATTAGCTTCAAGATTTATTTAGCCATGAATAACTACAACAAAATGTCCTGCCTACCCTACATGAGGCATAAACTTGTGTACAAATTTTGTACAGATCTCTAAATATTATACCCACAGGTGTTCTATTGCTCTTTGAAAATAGAAATTTGTAATGGATTTTTTATGCTTATTACTTTGTTTAGGAGAGCATAGATATTTTGATAAATTTGCATTGTTTAAAAAATGAAATAAAAGTTTTACTTAGTGAAGTGCTAAATTTATTACTGGTGTTTAAATTCCAAAAAATGTGTATTTTACGTATCCTAACGTTGACGTTGATTTTAACATGCTTTTCCTTATTTTGAATGAAGGTGGAAGTGAGGGGCACATGTTAAGGGGTTTTCCAGTAATATTAGAGCCAGATTTAAAAAGTAAATTATTAGCAAAAGCTATATCATTTCATCACTTATTATACCACTTTTTATATTTAATAAAAGATTTTAAAAAGTTTTTAATTTGCTTGCTGATTTTTAAATTTTTTTGGGCACCCTGTACACTGTTGATGTGAATAGATGTGTGCATGAACAGGTTTTAAACGTTTTTTTACTCGAGTCATCCAAAAATTGAAACGAATTTGTAAAAAGGTGGCATCTGTACATAATTTACAAATCAGGCCCATGCAGAGCTCTACTGTCAACGTCATAAGGATCCCACTCTGGATCAGATGTCAAAGATTTTAGCTCATCTTCCCACAGCAAATTATCTTCCTCCCCATGTATGGAATTTGATATTCTGCATTTTTTGAATGACCTGATGATGGCTTCTGCTTTGTCATCCCACGATTTTATAAAACATTCACACAAAACATTAGGTTGGGCGGCACGTACATTTCCAACCTTTGTAAAAGTTTTTTCTCTGTTAACCATCCACTTATTCCATTTGGCACGAACGTGGTCCTTAAATGGCTTGTTGAGGCACACACCCAAAGGTTGAAGTAAAGACATTGCACCTCAGGTATAACTGCAATATCTGTATTGTTTATTTTCAAGCACTTCTTGCCATCTTTTTTTTTATGTGGGATTGGAGCAGGTCATACACAAATAAGCTATGCACTTTGTGTAGGCCACCGAGACACCTATTCAAGACATTATCTAGCCACAACTTCATTCCATCTTCATCCATCCACCCTTTTTCAAATTTTTAAAATTAGGATTGACCCTTAAGTACAAAAATATGAACCTTAAATTCCAGGTGTATGATGCTGATTAACTTGAATTTAGCCTAATATTTTATTCTTATGATCTGAGGGACCATGATGAGTTTTGTCATTTTCAAGAGATATTATTGTAAATTGCAGTAGATACCATGTGTTATACATATATGGTTGCAATGCTAGGGTCCTAACATATTTTACATTGTAGTAACCGGGAGAATTAGAATGGGTTATTTCTTGGTAGCCTTTCAAGTTGGCAGTAGAAAATGTTTTCCTTAAACAATATCTAGTATTTCTTCTCTTTTTGCTTTCATGATAATTTGTTTTGGCATTCTCATCCTTGCCAAATGCACACTAATTGTCCCTTCGGTTATTTTATCAAACATTATAACTCCATTCCCTAATATATTAAATATATACCTATAAACATTAAATTCATCTGAGTGAGCAACAAATCAAATGAATATCATGCCTATTTAAGTATTTTAATTTTGTTTGAGAATCCCCTTGAAAACATTTAATTGCAAAAATGTCTACACTGATTGCTCTCACTGGTTAGTCACTTCATATTCCAATAATTAAGACGATAAATCTTAACAAATCCAAATTTTTGTTTATAATTTATTACAGGAAAAGATTTATCACTTTTTCATATTAGGATAATATATCGATTAAAATCAACAAATTTCACTGTTGGAAAAGAAATTAGGAAACTATAAGTTGTCACTACCCGAACTAAACCGCACCGTTTGAAATTATTATATGGCATCATGTTAACATTAAGTAATTCCAAAACTCCTAAGATTAAAACATCTTATGGTAAACTATTTCTGTAAGGTTGAGATGTACTAATACATGTACGCTACGCATATAAATGCTAGTATTACATGTGGATGAATTTCTTGGTTGAAATTCACTTTATACCGAGAGATACATGAGATTTATTCAGCTTGGCCATAAAAAAACCGATTTCAAATTTCTTCAATGTAAGAAAAGATAAATATTTCAAATTCACTGATGTATGCAATAATGGGCTTCATCTTTTCTCGGTCTAATGTAATCTAAAGGCTGGAAATTCCTTTGGCGAGGTTGTAAGTTACACTTTTTACATTTGTAAATCGTCTATCATATTCATTGTCAACATAATAACAAAAATACTTTTTCAGCTGTAGGTCTCATGCTTGCAATTCGCTCTTTGTTTAAATAAACGGGTTATGTTAATTCATTTCAAGAATAGCAACATACTTTCACATGAATAACATCCATGGAACAATATCACCAAGTAACGTATTTAACAAAAATTTCGTTTTAAGGATATTTCCGTATAACTGCACTCAAAGTAAAATATATTTTAATTTCTCAGGTATCTAAAATATTTAGATCCCATGATTTACAAATGCTACAAAAATGAGATGACTTGAGAATTAAATAACGTATCGTACAAAAGAAACGTTTGAACAAAAGAGAATATCTTTCAATATTCCGAGAAACTGATTTAGATGCAATGTACCTTAATTACTGAACATTTTATTATGAGAAAATTACGACAATCTCACATTAATCTTTAAATTATCTTAATTCATTTTGTTTAAATGTTTCCACGACTGGCCGACAGTGTCGCGATCGGCGCAATTGCTGGATTTCGGCGCGGTTATACTTGGATTGTCTTTGGTCGCATTTGGACGTTGTAGAATTGGTTCACCTTGTTTGATTATTTCGCGACTTTATGGAAATTTCTTCTATAGGTCTTAATAGTAAGTACCCGTTTCGCTTTTATTCTTATAAACTTAGTTTAAAGTAGCACGTAAGATATTTGATTAATTTTTTAAAATGCATCACATGATAGCTTATTCAAGCTTGTGAGAAATTTTGTTTAACTTTATATTTCAAGTGATTGAATTGTATCTTTTGTTAAATGAGTTTATAAATAGAGATATCGAAAAGTTGTTTCATGCTGAAAGGTATAGTTTAAGAGTGATCTGTTTTGTCAGACTTGTGTTAACAGAGAGAATAAGTGGGGTTGAATAGGAAGTGACAGTCTTAAAAGGAAATCACTAACAGTATATCATAATAATGTTTACATTTCATTTATATATCTACTTGCATGTTAGCTATATTGTTAAGATATTAATTTTAATTACGTTATAACTCGCCGTATTGGAAACGTGCGATTTTTCATTATTTCATATTGGGAGTCAAATAAGTAAATGTTGCAGTCTGTAATCTCGGATGTATTTTTTCCAGAAATTGCCTCGGAATGGATTAAGTCGACTGATTCATATGCGTAGTATTTCTGGCATTAGACGTACAAGGGTTCGGTACAGTTCTGGGATTCGCAGCAAAGCATGACTCACTCCGTCCATGACATGATATAGCATATCCGAAAGACGACCCATTGACACGGCCATCCCTTCCTCCCCCTTGTGACTCCCATCTGCAGCATGTGCTGAACATTTAGTGAAAAGTTCATCACGGTTAAATTCCCCAAAACAAACTGTTAACTGTGTTAACGGGTAGGTTATGTAACAGAGATTAAAGAATTGAAGTCGCCACGAAATGTAAAGCGCTGTATTGCTGGCTGTAGTAATCTAAATCAAAATTTGAACGGGTAATAGAAGGCATCCGGTCATAGGGCAATATTACTTTACGGAAATAGTTTGTTAACCGATAACATAAATTTACAGAAATAGATAACTGTTTAACCGACAATATCAATTTCAGAAATATAATAAATTTTCAGCCGACTGTTAATTTACAGAAATAAATAATTTTTTAACGAAATTAAACAAACTAATACAAAAGGTAGAAAATTGAAATTTGGCAGACATTCTTGATTTAAATATTAAAAGGCGTTGATGGAAAAAATCCAAATTACGTTTCAAGTTCGACTCCAGGGTATAACTTCCTTCATGATAACATGAAGGAATATTTTTTTTTAAGTGCAGACTTTTGTTTTTTCGAACTGTGAGTCGGGACTGCTTTAATAATTAATAATTATGCTCAACAGGTGGGTGATTCATAACTTTTATTAAAGGAAGGAAGACTGGAAGATATCCAGAGTCCAAGCTACCAAAATAAAATAACATTTTGGTTATTACCTGTATATCTATGGATTGGGTATGTAAGATAAAGGCTGAACAGTGAAGGCTTATTATCTCACATGAATAATCAAACATCCTCTTCCCCAAGATTTTCTACTTCTGTAAATTTCTCTTTAAATGCTTATTGAAGAATGTTAACTAAATATAAATTTAAATTGGGTACCTGAGATAGCTGCACAAAATTCTATAGGCAGCAAATCTTTTAATGTTAACATATTGAAAAATTGTATGTGGTTAATTTTTAAAATGTGTGGCATAGTGTCTGTAGACATGGAGAGAAATTATGCCAGTTTATTTTAATTAATTATTAAGCTCTTTTAGCTATCAAGCTAATTATTTCATCTTCTATTTGATGACTAAGGTACAAATGTGTAGTGAACAGATGGCTGAATAATCTAGGACGACTGATTTCTCGTGACTCATGCTAGACCCAGAAAGGAACTTGCACGTGTGGCCATGACGCATGACATGGGTCTGCTAGGGTGACTACTTCTGAGTTGCTGGTGTTGAGGATGTTCATATTGAGTGAGTAATGACTCAAATTTTCTACTTTTAGCATAACTTTTGCTTTATCAATGTCCTTCCTAAAGTCAGTTATAAGAAGCTAATGTTGGTGTTGTTACTTTTTGGAAAACAATTTTTGTATGTTTTGTTAGAATTTAATTTTCTGAATCTATATCTGCATGTCATATTGTCTTCATGTCATTGAGTGAGTTTGAAATGGAGCACCTTGTGAATGCACAAAAAATCATTTTACTTGATATATCCAGCCATCCACCCTCAAAAACAAACAAGTAAAGTTATAATCGCCACCTTTTGTTAACAAGTTTACCAAGCATTTCATTAAAGCTAATGCATATTTAATGAACAAAACCTATCACTTTGAAAACTTATAACATTTTACAAAAATAGCAGAAGAGTAGGAATGTAATTACTATCAATAATAGCAATATATGGCAATACACACTTAAATTTTTATTTAGTTACCTTGAAATTAAAGTTTCACTTACACTAAGATAGTTATGATTGTCCCAATATTAAGTTATATATGACAATTATAAGTAAGTTTTAAATGCAAATTAAAAATATGTGAAACCATCCCTGTGTTCATCAAATGAAGAAATGAAACATTCCTGAAACTGAAACAATGTTTTTGCTGCAGATATGGCCACTCTAATATTTAAAATAAGTAAGACCAAGTAATTCATGAAAGTTTGATTCAAATTAGAATCACCATTCTCAGCGTGTAAGCATTTATCTGTACCACTATTTAATGCCATACATCGTCCCCAACAAATGAACAACCCAACAGAAAGACTAGGGCTTTTATCATAAAGATTATTTGTAAAAAATCTTGAAAACCTAATAGACAATATATACGAGATTATAGAACACATTCTTTTGCTGGAATCCAACTGATGATGGAAAAAATTCTGATAGTTATTAAACAGTTGGAATAACCAGATTCACATTTATGCATCAAATTAGCCATCTTCAGTGACAATCCACTGATCATTGATTATAGAAAGAACCAGAATCAATGATCATTGGAACGCAACCAACAGTTGCCTTTGTTGATGCATGAATTACATTAATTTAAATTCCTTGATAGTGACTGGTGACTTATTTTTCAAATATGAATTTGATATTTTATATTTTGATTTTTGAAGATTATGCCATTTTGACTACATTAGGTAAATTTTGTCACATTGTGTATTGTTTACTCTGCAAATGCCAGACCTCCAGGTTTTGAATTTTATTTTTGTTTACTTAGATATTTTAAGTTATGTTGCACATTTGGGTTACTGAAAGGTTGTTGATTTGATATCTTAACCAGTCCTTTTGTAGTCAGAGAGTGTGAAAGTACTTGTAATAATGTTCTGTGGTGTTTTGTATGTTCAAATATTTGTGGTGTGATTGCATGGTATGGAAGTTTTTTGCAGTATAGTTTTTGTAGTAGTATGTGCTTTGTTGTGTATAGGTTTCTGTAGATGTTTTTTGTGGCTGTTTGTCAATTGCTCTTGTATGAATGGCAAATGATAGTTTATTTTTGACTAATGCTTTATATTTTCAAAATAGCAAATATAAAATACAAAACCTGGAGTAATATGGCGTAAAAAATTTAATTTCTCATAATTTGACTGATACACATATGCAGTGTTACCAACTCCTAGCCACACAGTAACCCACTGAATCTATCTGAAAAAGCCAGTTCCCACTAAATCGCTTTGAAAAAAGCTAATACCCCTTAAAAACAGAAGCAAAAATATGAATAAAAACCCATTACAACATTTTTAATGATTTATTTCAACACAACAGAAATATACTATGAATTTTTTATGAAAAAATTGTATTAAAATCATGATAGGTTTTTCCATGATTGTAGTGAAACCAGTTGTGACTTGAATACTCCTTTTGTGGAAGATACATGGTATGTATTTTCTGTGTCATCTATTATATTATTTCCTGAATAAAATGTGTTTCGTGAACATTTAAATGCTTTTGAGTCAAGAACAGTATTTCCAATTTAAACACTTCAGAATTTATTAGCCTTATACATTTTAAATTTGACTGTTCAAAGTCTACAGTAACATGATGGGTTTGATTCCAGGATTGTTTCATTTCTCCATTCCATATTTTTAATGGTGACACCAATAGATGAATGAGTACCCCAAAGTGTTTGATTTTTTTAATTGAAGGAGCTTCATAACATTTTTTTAATCCCTATCCCCAAATGTTGAATATTTTTGTAAAGTGAAATTACATATGACAAAATGGTACATTTTTAAATACATTATAAAATTAACTTTTAGATATGGGAAGTTTATGTCCAGCTACTGTGATGACACCAGAAATGTTCTTCTGAACAGAGCAAAGGAGTATAGAATCACTGCTGAACTTCAGTTGTAAGTGGAACTGAACATTGCAGTGGTATATTGCAGTTTATTTTTTCTTTTCCAACGATAAATTCTCTACAAATTGTAATGAACCTTAATTTGGAAGTTAACTAAAAATAAACAAAAATTTTTGTCTCGCTTCTCCAGTTTTGCACCCCTAAAAAAGTTGCATGCTTCAGTGCCGCCTGGAACTGGTACTGATAGAATTCAACTTCAAAATAATGATGATCATCCTTCTGAGAGGTAAACTAGTAGTGTAAAACTGGGATTTTATTAATTTCGAGGTATATTTAATCATGCCTTCATTTCATCACATGATATGTTTATGATTTTCCACATAAAAGTCTTTAATTATTGTCTTTCAGAGAAAATTCCATGAGCAAGTATACCTGTAATTTATGCCTCATTAACTTAGACTGTTGGACGAATGGTTGTGTATTCAGGAGCAATATAACATCCATGGCCATTTCAAATGCCTGAATGTTAAGGTAAGTGAGATTTGAAAATATAATTTTAAAAAAATTAGAATGTTAATCTCTCCCAATATCTTCATTCGGTAGTTGTTAGAATTTTTTATAATTGATATTTTGTATTTTGAATTTAACATGAAGATTTTGTTTTCTAATTTTTCTTTTTGAATTTCATGGCAATCCATCAGAGCTTGGAATTCTGCTCCATGTTATGTGGAAGTGTCAAGAAAAAGTGAAGATACATTATGAGAGACTTTGCATCAGTTGCATAAATTAAAATACAGTAAGTTCCCAACTTACATGGTTAATTCGTTCCGAAGGTCGCCATGTAAGTTGAAAACCACATAAGTCCAACAATGCTTAAATACGATATATTTTTTGACATATACGTACGTTTGTTTCAATGGATAGTTAAAGCTAAAAAGGTATTGCTTATGTGATGAGTGATGAGCTGAATATTATCCTCGGCAACACTTTGTGTTATACATTTAGTATTGCACTTCGGGTGATACACTTTCTATTGCAAAAAAATAACTGAAAGTGCGATATAAATACATTGACTTACTTCTTCCGATGGTTGGCATTTTGTGGTGGTTAGAATTAATTAAGAACTTTGACTTCAAGTAAAACCTTACAGCATGAGAAACACTGTATATACTACAACCAGACGCAACAGACAATGCATAGTGCAACAACATGATGTCGCGGGTGTTGACAGAGTCCTCTACAGTAGTTTTAATGCATAACACGGTGCAACCTCTTTCTGTAAATTTTTCTAGGCATGGTTGGACGTGCTTATCTTCTTCTTGTCCGTTATGCACATCGAAAAGCGGAAGAATTCAACACTATTATCCACAGAGATCATTATGATGAACATTATTTCGGCAATTGCCTGGGCTGCCTACCCTATCACGACGGCACTGGGTGTAGGTGATGGTCATTTTGAATTAGCTGTTCCAATGTTTACATTTTGTCATTTTAGAAGATTTAAAATAGTTAATTTTAATACTGTATTTGCTCGCATAATCCACATCCTCGTGTACCACGCACATCCCTAATTTTGGACCAGTTCGGGGAGAAAAAAATAAATTTGTGCTGGAATAAGTTGACATCTACAGTGGCAGATAATTAGAATAATATATGTGCGAGGATTCCTCTTATGTGTTCTTTCCCGGGTTAAAGGAATGTCAACAGCTCACGATGAATTCGATGAACACATACCAGATACCAACTTATTCCAGCAAAAGTTGAGGTAGAAATTGATAGTAAATTTTTATTGACAGAACTGCTTATTTTGAGTAACAATAATAAACTTAAATGTCAATTAAAAGCAGTGCTCGGAATGAGCTGGAATGCACCGGAACACCGCTCTGGCTTATCACACGCACTGCTCCGTTTCGTCAGACATTTAGAAATACCATCCCTTATAAGAAGCATTCCGTTTCATAAAAGTTTCTGTTCCACTACTGTTAAAATAGAAAATAGCACAAAAATAATGGGGATGACAATACTTTGACCTTGATATCACTTTTGCGACCTTTCATGTAAAATTTTCTTAATTTCTGTGGACAATTAATGGACTTAGAAGTTAAAACAAATACCCATTTTTCATTCAGGCATAGGGATTAGACAATATTAAATGAACTAAAAATATTTTCTCTACCCAACAAAAACCTGTGAATTTGTTTTCATGGAAATTTTGGGATTTTGTTATTACAATTTTTAATCAAAGGACTTAGCAGTTAACAACAAATGCCCATTTTTTTCTGTCAGGCCTAGGGATTAGTCAATATTAAATAACCTAAGAATATTTACTGTATGCAACAAAAACTGAATTTTTCATAGAAATTTTGGGATCTCATTACAATTTTTATTTGTCCATCATTTCATAAGAGTAATGTCTTTGCCCCATTGCTAAGTGAAGCTTAAGAATTCACACAGCAGATTGTTGTTTCTATCTTTTCCATAATTAGCTTTGGAGATGACAAAAAATAAACTTGTATAGAACAGTAATTTAAGATGAAAGGCAGAAACATTTTCATCTTACACAACTTGTCACATTTATATCAGTAATTTCACATATTTAAACAATATTTTATTGATTACAATCGATGAAATAATTTTTTATTAAGGAGAACAATAATGCTAGCTATTTCAAAGTGGTAATTAAATTTTATTCTAAAAATAAAATATTCAGCTTACAGTAAGATTTGAAATTCATAAAAATATGTAGTTTCTGAGGAAATTGAAGAAAAGATTTATGACATATTTTGATTTACAGTATTGATTTATTTTATCAATAATGGTTGCAAATTATTACATATATAGAACATGATAAACACTGGCAACGATTTGGATTTTATAAAAAACATTGAAATAATATTTAATTCATAGAATTCAACTTCTTCATTCTTCTAAAGTAGATTGAGATAACATTATCATTACAGAGCCACACCATGATGGAATCACTTACTCTGGGCAGACAGCACCTGGACAACCCTGATGGTGAAGGCATGGATGAAGGCAGAATTGTGCAGACAGACCAGAAGGAGCAGCGTTTGAACGTTTGCCAGGACCTCAAACAACAGCTCGGAAAAGATCCAGGCTTTCTTTCTAAGGTCATCACTGGTGATGAAAGCTGGGTTTATGGATATGACCCGGAAACAAAACAACAATCGTCCCAGTGGAAAAGTCCAAGATCACCAAGACCGAAGAAAGCCAGGCAAGTCAAGAGCAATGTGAAGAGCATGCTCATTGTTTTTTTTTTTACAAGGAGGGAATTGTGCGTAAAGAATTTGTTCTTCAAGAGCAGACAGTGGATCAAAATTTTTACATTGAAGTCCTGAGACGTTTAAGAGAGGATGTGAGGAGGAAAAGTCTGGCCCTGTGGGCGTCCAAAGACTGGTTGCTCCACCACGACAACATGCCTGATCATACCGCACTATCTGTCCAACGCTTCTTGGCTGACAACAACATGGCCGTGGTCCCTCACCCCCCCCCCCCCCCCCCCACTCCCCCGACCTCGCCCCCTGTGACTTTTCCCTCTTCCCTAGGATGAAAATGGTACTCAAGGGCGTTTTAACACCGTGTAGGAGATTCAAGCCGAATTGCAGGAGGTACTTGACAACATCGCCAAAAAGGATTTCCAGAACTGCTTCCAGAAGTGGGAACGTCACTGGAATCGCTGTATTGTTGCCCAAGGAGAGTACTTCGAAGGAGATAACACCGACTAGACAACTGGATAAGCCTAAACTTTTTTTTTGAGGTCAATCCGGGAACTTTTTGACAGCACCTCGTATTGCAGTTTATTTTTTCTTTTCAACAATAAATTCTCTACAAATTGTAATAAACCTTAATTTGGAAATTAATCAAAAATAAAAATTTTTGTCTTGCTTCTCCAGTTTTGCACCCCTAAAAAAGTTGCATCCTTCAGACCTGCCTGGAGCTAATACTGATAGTTGAATTCAATTTCAAAATGGTCATGATCTGAGGGACAATCTAGTGGTGACAAATTGGAATTTTATTAATTTCGAGGTATGTATATTCATGCCTTCATTTCATCGCATAATATGGTTGTGATTTTCCACATAAAAATCTTTCAATTATTGTCTTTCAGAGAAAATTCCAGAGCAAGTACCTATACCTGTAATTTATGCCTCATTAAACTTAAGACTGTTGGACGAATGGTTGTGTATTCAGGAGTAATATAACATCCATGGCAATTTCAAATGCCTGAATGTTAAGGTAAGTGACATTTAAAAATATAATTTAAAAAAATCTTTGTCAAAATTTTCCCACGGTAGTTACTAGAATTTTTTATAAATCATAGTTAGTATTTTTAATTTAACGTGGAGATTTTATTTTCTATTTTTGTTTTCTTTTTTAATTTCATGGCATTCATCAGAGCTTGGAATTCTACTCCATGTTATACGGAAGCGTAAGAAAAAATGAAGCTATGTTATGGGAGACTGCATCAGTTGCATAAATTAAAATAATGAGAAATGTTTTATTTCAAGAAAGTAATCCTGCAAATCCTATATTCCAAAAGAAGGCTGTTTTAAAATGCAGACTAAAACCATGCCTTCTGGTTGTAGCCACCTACTACTTGATTTCATAAATCAACCTTTCATCTTTACCACTTCTGACAACTCATCTGTCATCTTAACTTTTTGTTAATGACCTCCTCCTCTTTCAGCTCACCATTTGCTATTGTATGTAACGTAAAATTTCTTTAAATAGTTGAAATTCTTACTGCAAAATTGGTCATATATTATAGTGTGCAATTTCAACGGAAAATTGCAACTAATATTTATGTACCTTTAATGAATCATATGTATTTCTACATATATATGTGTGTGTGTGTTGTGATGCTATAATGACCAAATAGGGACATGCATGCAAAGGCATATAAAACCTGTGCATAACTGTCTCTTTTGGTATACTGGTTTTAAATATATTTGATTGTATAAAACATGTATACAAAGTATTGCTCTTAAATAACAGATGAAATGTCTTGATCTGTAACATATTATCTAGGCTTAATGTGAATATAAGTGATTAAAATTTAGGTTTATTGCTTAGGAAAAGGGAATTATGGAAAGAAGTCAAACATCAGAGCATAAATTTCAGAATGGGGAAAGTGAGGTTAGCTTTGAGATATATAGTGAGGGAATAGGTAACAACCAAGGTCCATAAATATAGTTTAGTGATAATATTCAGTTAATGCTAGAATATTTTTAATTTTTTGTACATACTGCATGTGCTACTATACCCAAACTGTCAACTCTAGGTATACATCCCTGGCCCTGGAAGGATGGCATCCCAGGACCTGAAGAAGAGTGGCCACAGCTGCGATGAAGAAAAACTGCACACCGGCATCATTAAATATCTCTTACAGGTAATGTATGAAATTTTAATTTCTTTGGAAATAATTTTGAATGGAGAGATGCAGCTTTTTTAAATTTGAAAATTAATTTTTAAGGCTTCAAGATGATGTCCAACCAGTACCAGCCACCACCAAGGAGGAGAGAACCAACCCATGAAGAAATGCATTCCGGAAAGAGTCACCAGACATTTATTTACAGGTAAGAGTTAAGATTTTAAACCTGTGAGATGCATTAAATGTTAATTTTTTTGGAAATAATGTTGAATGAAGAGATGTAGTTTTTTATTACATTTGAAAATTCATTTTTAAGGCTTCAAGATGATGTCCGACCAGTACCAGCCACCACCATGGAGGAGAGGACCGACCAGTACCAGCCACCACCATGGAAGAGAGGACCAACCCATGAAGAAATGCATTCCGGAAAGTCACCAGACATTTATTTACAGGTAAGAGTTAAGATTTTAAACCTGTGAGATGCATTAAATATTAATTTTTTTGGAAATAATGTTGAATGCAGAGATGTAGCTTTTTATTACATTTGAAAATTCATTTTTAAGGCTTCAAGATGATGTCCGACCAGTACCAGCCACCACCATGGAGGAGAGGACCGACCAGTACCAGCCACCACCATGGAGGAGAGGACCAACCCATGAAGAAATGCATTCCGGAAAGAGTCACCAGACATTTATTTACAGGTAAGAGTTAAGATTTTGAACCTGTGAGATGCATTAAATGTTAATTTTTTTGGAAATAATGTTGAATGCAGAGATGTAGCTTTTTATTACATTTGAAAATTCATTTTTAAGGCTTCAAGATGATGTCCAACCAGTACCAGCCACCACCAAGGAGGAGAGGACCAACCCATGAAGAAATGCATTCCGGAAAGAGTCACCAGACATTTATTTACAGGTAAGAGTTAAGATTTTAAACCTGTGAGATGCATTAAATGTTAATTTTTTTGGAAATAATGTTGAATGCAGAGATGTAGTTTTTTATTACATTTGAAAATTCATTTTTAAGGCTTCAAGATGATGTCCGACCAGTACCAGCCACCACCATGGAGGAGAGGACCGACCAGTACCAGCCACCACCATGGAGGAGAGGACCGACCAGTACCAGCCACCACCATGGAGGAGAGGACCAACCCATGAAGAAATGCATTCCGGAAAGAGTCACCAGACATTTATTTACAGGTAAGAGTTAAGATTTTGAACCTGTGAGATGCACTAAATGTTAATTTTTTTGGAAATAATTTTGAATGCAGAGATGTAGCTTTTTATTACATTTGAAAATTCATTTTTAAGGCTTCAAGATGATGTCCGACCAGTACCAGCCACCACCATGGAGGAGAGGACCAACCCATGAAGAAATGCATTCCAGAAAGAGTCACCAGACATTTATTTACAGGTAAGAGCCAAACAGTTCTTTGTCAGAATAATAAATGACATCATTGAACACACAAACCCTGTAAATTTTTCTTAGGTGTCTTATTATTTATTTGCTATTTTGATTTGATTGCACAGTCAGCAAAACATTTATAAAATAAAACGTGAAAATGCAATGCAAAATTCAGTTCATTATATAATTATAGTGTGTTTTGTTATCATTGTTTGATTTGAAAAAGTTTAAAAGGTAAACTTTAAGCAATATTAAAATAGAAAATAGCACAAAAATAATGGGGATGACAATGCTTTACCCTTGATATCAGTATTGGGAACTTTTGTGTAAAATTTTCTTAATTTCTGTGAAAAATTAAATGAAAATCCAAGGAATATGACTGAACTTTGTAGTAATTGATACTCATTAACAAAAAACACTTGGTTAAATTTCACAATTTTTTATTTCATGACCAGTGACAATAAGATTGACAGTGGGGAGTAAAGCTAAGCCAGGGGGGAGGAAAAAAACAATAACGGTTACAAATTATTACATATATAAAAAGTGATAAATGCGCAACGATTTGGATTTTACAAAAAAAGCATTGAAATAATATTTAATCCACAAAATCCAACTTCATCATTCTTCTAAAGTATATTGATATAAGATTATCATTACAGAATTGTGCATACTGATGTCAATAGTCCTCTTAAAGATAGGGTGTGAAACCATTTTCTGAGAATAATTGATAGTTGTTTATTAAATTTTAAAATTAAACTTATAGGACTGAAGATGATGCTCAGGCAGTACCAGCCGGGAGGATGGATGGAAGCCCCAAAGCCATGCAGAAACGTGATCTGGAATTAGCAGGCCCATGATATTTTTTTGCAGGTATGTAATTATAATTAAGTAATATTAGGATACTAATTTTATGAAATAAATAGGTTAATTTCAAACATACTTCATAGATTTGATTCATTAAGAACTACTATGAAGAGATGTTTGAATAAGTTAGGGCAATGGACCTTGGTTGTTAGCCTAGTTATGATAGGAGAGCATATATATGGAAAATGTAGTGTTAAATGGATCAAGGGAGGGGCAGGAAAGAGAAATTTATGTAATAGAGGGGAGGGGATGGTCAGTAGGAAGAGGTTCCTCCGGGGAGGGGAGGGAAATGTTCCCCATCAGTGGAAGGGAAGGTTCGCCGTCAGTGGGGGGAGGGAAAGGTTCGCCGTCAGTGGGGGGAGGGAAAGGTTCGCCGTCAGTGGGGGGAGGGAAAGGTTCGCCGTCAGTGGGGGAGGGAAAGGTTCGCCGTCAGTGGGGGGAGGGAAAGGCTCGTCGGCGGCGGTGGGGGAAGGTTCGGTGTCGGCGGAGGGGTGGGGAAGGTTCGTTGTCGGGGAGGGGTGGGGAAGGTTCGTTGTCGGGGAGGGGTGGGGAAGGTTCGTTGTCGGGGAGGGGTGGGGAAGGTTCGTTGTCGGGGAGGGGTGGGGAAGGTTCGTTGTCGGGGAGGGGTGGGGAAGGTTCGTTGTCGGGGGAGGGGTGGGGAAGGTTCGTTGTCGGGGGAGGGGTGGGGAAGGTTCGTTGTCGGGGGAGGGGTGGGGAAGGTTCGTTGTCGGGGGAGGGGTGGGGAAGGTTCGCTGTCGGGGGAGGGGTGGGGAAGGTTCGCTGTCGGGGGAGGGGTGGGGAAGGTTCGCTGTCGGGGGAGGGGTGGGGAAGGTTCGCTGTCGGGGGAGGGGTGGGGAAGGTTCGCTGTCGGGGGAGGGGTGGGGAAGGTTCGCTGTCGGGGGAGGGGTGGGGAAGGTTCGCTGTCGGGGGAGGGGTGGGGAAGGTTCGCTGTCGGGGGAGGTGTGGGGAAGGTTCGTTGTCGGCGGGGGGGAGGGGAAGGTTCGTAGGCGGGGGAGAGGGGAAGGTTCGTAGGCGGAGGGGAGGGGGTGATTCGTCGGCGGAGGGGAGTAGAAAGTTCCTTGGGAATTGAGTGGGGCAGTACAAATTATTAGGGGCGCCAAATTTTCCTGGCAAAAATTTTTGGAAAATACCTTAATTTAATTTTTCCATTTGGTTTTTCATTGATATGTTTAGTGTTTGCAGCTGGCGAATATTTGTGAAAATGTGACTTCAAATGAATGTTCAGGGGCAATAATCGGGTTCTACTCCGAATGATAAAATGGTATTTCCGAAAGTGGCTACCAACGAGAATACTACCGAATACAGATGGCTGGATTTGGATTTCCAACATTTTTTTACTGTGTTACATGCCGGGGATCTTTGCTGACCGAATGAAGCAGTTCTCACTGCCCTTAATATTTTTGGCTGATTCTCTCTGTAATTTACTGTCCCCAAAGGTTTCTGTCCGGGTGCAATGCACCCCTTGCTTTCCATAAAGTTTTTCTTTCCCGAGAATTGTTGTATTTTCGAAATCTATTTCGTGTCCCCCGGCAGCGTGTTCTGCCACTGCTGATTTGTCGGCATGTTTGAGTCTGATGCCTCTTTTGTGGTGTTCTACTCGTGTCTTGATCGTTCTCTCTGTTTCTCCTATATAAACTTGATCACAAGTCCTGCATGGTATCCTATATACCCCTTCCACCTGTAGTGGCGTCCTATGTTTAGTGGTTTTTAATGTCCTGTTAACTTGGTTGACGGGCTGAAAAATTGTCGTAATGTTATACAGTAAAACTCGTTTATAATGATAACGCCTAAAACGAAATCTCGGCTATAACGAGGAAATGTCTCGGTCCCTTGAACTTCTCCATAAGGGCATTCATTAAATTTCTCGGATGTAACGAACACGCATTTTACGAATTCTCAGCTGTAACGAACGAATGTTTGGTCCCGTGGCAAAAAATGCCCCACATATAATGAATTTTGGCGAGCAGAGCGATAAGTAATGAATAGTTTCTGCCCATTTACCGCGCACTTGTTCGTAGAGGTCCCCTTCCTCCATCTACCCCTTCCATACGAATTTCCACGCTCCCTTAGTTTTGAAATTGATATTAAAAATCTGAAATGTTTATGTAAATTAATGACCATAATAATAATATTAATTGACCATTTAAAAAATCGTATGTAATAGCAGTCGAACATTTTACATGCTGCGAAGTTGATAAGCATCTCTTTGCATATGTAAGTACGGCATTGAAGTCGACTCACTGCAAATACAGTAAAAGCTGTGTTATCCGGCTATCTTGGGGATTGCAGAAAGCCGATTAGGAGAAATATCCGGTTAGGGGAGCGATTTTCGATTTTGACATCGCAAATTTAGCAATAACCAAACAAAATTGGGCTTAGGTTCACTATCGTACTCCCCAAACATAACTATGCATGGGGTTTGCATTTTCCATTTTAATTCTTCCACACGTAGTTAGATATAGACACTATTTACCCATTCTTATTTAATACGTTTCTACGCTTACATGCAAAACAAAAAGACTATTGAAAAGTTTAGGGCGTCCGGGAAGTTTGCGGATTACGGCAGTGAACCTGTCCCCAAAATTGAATTTATTGGATTATATCTTTCTTATTTATCTTTATTTACTCTATTAGAAAAGGACGAAATTATTTAATTCTTCTGAACATTTCTGTGAAAACCAGTCGTATAATATTTTATCCAGTTCCTCAATTTTTGGCTTATGAAGCGTATGATGTTTATTAATTGATTTACTCGTCTCAGAAGATGACACAAATTTCATTAATTTAGCCTTATGAGCCTTGATATCGTAGAGCGTGGAAGATCCGATGTTGAATTCTTTAGCTATGGCTGCTCTATTTTTTCCTTTTTCAATTCGTTTGATCAGCTCCAGCTTTTGTGTTAGCGTTAAACCAACCTTTTCTCTCCTGTTCCTTGCTTTTAGGTATTTATTTTGATGCCATATTCAATGGATGGGTAATTTTTTAAATAATAAAAAGCGATAAAACTGGAAATTGTAGAAGTACACCAAAACATCTAGACAATGCAAATGGCTTACGTAACCAAAAACGCCATGCTTACTCGGCAGCCACAGAAGTATACGGAGTAAATACGTAATATCTATATCTTATATTTTAAGAAATTTTAAAGTGGAAGTTGTGGTATTACACATATACTATTCACCCAAAAATTCATAAAAAAAGAAAAAGAAATACAAAATGAATTGTATTTGTGTAATTGCCGGTATCTAAGGCTGGCCGGTTCTAAATAGCCAGATAGCACAGCTTTTACTGTATGTGTATACGTGTTATATGGGATGTATAGGCCAAAAACCATGTTTCTCGTATATAACGTAGTCACGCTTATAATGAAGCAATGAGTCGGTCCCCTCAAATACGTATTAAACGAGTTTTACTGTATTTCTTTAATACGTGTCCCAATTTGTCCGTTGTTCCCTTGACGTAGGGGAGATATGCACTTTCTCTCTTTCTCTCCCATCTTCTCATTTTGCGCTTAGTTTTCTCTTGACCGCCCGATTTATATGCAGTTCTTGATATTTCTTGGCTTGTAAAATTCTTTTTAATTCTTTCAATTCTGGTTGAAGGTGGTGGTAGTCGCTTAATGTGATGGAACGATGGATCATTGTTTCCATCACGGCGTTGATTTGCCTCGGATGATGGTGGGAGTTTGCGTGTAGGAATCTGTGCGTATTCGTAGTTTTCCGGAACATGGTGTGTCCCAAGCTCCCGTCTTCGTTCCTGCTGTACGTAATTTTCCAGCTATGTGGTCACTAATCGCTACCGCAGCGGTCTTCATTTTTCTGGCGAACTAAAATCATGATCAGTGATCATTCAATGATCACCACGGCAGCCATGACTTTAATAGACGTATCAGAGAATAAATGAAGCATGCCATATGTGATCATGGTAGGCATCGTCTGCTGTGAGCACAACACCCCCACCAACCCAAACTGGTTGCACATGCGCCGTAGCTTCCATAACGATTGCAGCAGACTTCATCGAGTTTGGGGAGCACCCATTATTAAACTTAAAACTCATTTAAAAGGCACATTTTATTTTTATAAAAAAACACTTTCATGTGACATTGAAACGGATGCTCCCATTACATATTTAAAAAGACTTTGTGTTTAATTTATATCACCGCTACAATTTTGTGATGTACGCTCATGACACGTTCAATCCAGGGTGGCGATGCTGACCCAATCTTTGTTCATATAAGCGTTATGCACTTAAAATTTTTATATAATGAATGAAAATGACTAAATACACCGCAATTCAGAAATAGAATAATAGACGCGGCAAGGGTGCTAGCTTAATGTATATTTGTTTACCGACACGACATTTTGGGAAAAAAGGTGCGCGGCAAATAAAAGAATTCGTGTAAGACGTGCACCCCCTTTTTTTTCACCGGCGTTTTGGGAAAAAAGGTGCGCGGCTTACACGAGCAAATACGGTATTTAAGAATTTATTTTGTTCTGGCAATTTCAGATATTGAATCCATTAAAATTTAAATCATTATGAAGGAATTTACAGATGTACAGTAAAATTCCTGTTAACCGGCATGCCCGGGACCAAAGCGATGCCAGATTAGATGATGTGCCGGTTGCATGCCCGCCCCTAGAATTTCTACTACCGGTGTAACATCTGCTCCAAATCATCCAAGTTATAACAGTTTATAATACTTAAACTATTAATAGTTCTAATTTCAGTTATTTTTTAAACAACAATAACTGCCATTGAATAACAATAAAATGAAAACTTTTCAATATTTATTTCTGCTATGTATGTATGTATAGGCGACTCCCGAGATTCAACCAACTCGAGAATTCGACCCAGCCGATTGGTCGGTCGAATTAGGAATGAGTTTACGCGAAGTAATTTTCAGCCCACCCAACCACCCAGGGTCTGGTACGTTTCATCATTTTGTTATGTGGAAGTTTTTATATATTTTTACTAAAAACAATCGTATTATTTTGCAATTGCAGATAATTAGGATTGGGAATTATATTAATTATTTTCATTTCGCTATTGCAGTTAACAATATGTATTATTGCTGCTATTCCATTAGAAGAACTGCATCAATTATTAAATTGGTTTGAGGACAATTATATCGGTCGTCTGAATAGATGTGGAAACGACAGAAGCCTACATTTGTTTCCTCCAGAAATCTGGAATTTATACAATAGAACATTAGTTGCTGAGGATCGCACCAACAACCATGCCAAAGCAGCCCATCGTCGATTACAAACAGAATTAGGAATGCATCATCCATCTATATGGAAATTAATAGATGGATTACGTAAGGTACAAAAAGGTCGCGGTACATATTACGAACAATTAGTTGCTGGGCTTTCCTGACTCCTTCACGATCTCCCACCTATGTTAACGTTCATATTCATTTCTAATTACATAGTACCAAATTCAAATAACGAAACAATTTCTGCAAATAATGAGAGAATTATTGACATCTACTTCTTCGTGGGATTTTAAAATATCTTAAAATGAAAATACGAAGTCGGGTCTTTGACGTAGGAATGCATAAATAATTGAATTTTTTTTTATTGTCAGAATAAATATCGAATCTAATTTGGCTTGTAAATGAACAGAAATATAGGAATTTTTGATTGATCATTAATGTAATGGGACAAGAGTATTGAATTATAATCATATGTGTGGCAGGTTTTATAATTTTCCTTCAAGCAGATATTAAATGATATTATTATTATTTCCATTACAATGCAATTGGGCACCTGGCTCAGTGGCAAGGTTTATATTAATAATTATGCAACTAATTTCTTCAATCCTTTCATTATGGGATACATCGACAGAAATGCATCCGCTTGTCTCCACTCTCAATCGATGAAGAAAGCCGTATATGATCATTTCTTATAGTTGAACTTTGAAAATTTCTTGCATGGTTACTTCTTCATTGTTGCTAACATAAACATTCTCACAAACAAATGTTTAATTTCCTTATGTCCATCCTGGTCAGGTGCCAAGTTTACAGTTTTTACCTCATTGCTTTTTTTAACAAATTTTACTATAAAAAGTGTTATTGCAAAGGGTTATAACATTGAGTTTTGCAGTTCTATTACCTTGTTGGCTTGTCAAAATATTATCATGTAACAATATCTTATTGCAGTATTTCTACCATATTATTTTTGTAAAAGTTGTTTAATAAAAATAAAGTGTATAATTCTTGTAGTAAGGTCTGGAATTATTTATATACACAAAAAGTTGATTATTTTGATGTACTGTTGTATGAAGCATAAAGTATAGAGCCGACTTTTATTTGCCCTATGAAATACTTCAAACAAATTCAGAGTGGCTGTAATAACATAACAGATACCAAACAAGTTGTTTGAGATGATATTACCAATTATAAGAACATGAAGTAGAATAAAGAGTTGGTGGTTAACTCCTGAAAAAGTAATTAATTTTCAGAATAATAACAGTAATCCTTTACCTAATAAGGGAGTTGATCATAAAAAGATCATATTGGTAAAATTGTCTATCTGAAAGTTAAGAAAAATATGTTTCTATAGGTCAGTGTTGCCCAAACTTTTCAGCTTGATGGCCACAAAACATTCTGTACTCATTGTGGGTCATCTCCTCCCTCTCAGTCCCAGTTAGATTACTTAATTTCACAAAAATCCAACAATCATGGTTTTTCAATCCTAAGATTGGTTTGAAATGACTAGGGAATAAACACACGTGATGTGGTGGTTTCCCATTGCCTTCCACATCAGACACGCACATGATTGATGAAACAGGAAATTATGAAAACGACACACAAACATCCATACCCTTGGCGGGATTCGAACCCGCGACCTTAGCGACTGTAGGCCAACATGCTAGCCCTTCCGCCATCGGGGACGGCAGTTTTTCCTTAACAAACACTAAATATAAGCATTAAGAATGAGTTTGTGGACTGATTCCAGGTGCATTCAAAAACTGACGGCAGCAAATTAAATCTTCGTTCTCTTAAGCATTCTATGGTTCGTGTTCAGTATTGGTAAGATACACAATTATTTCCAATAGTACTCCAGTTAGTGCTGCGCTCTAGTGACCTCTTAAAAAAACTTCCTGGAACTTTACAGTTACTGCGGTTCAGCTGTTCGTCTGGTGAGAGTGATTTGGGATAAGCACATGGCTACGTCGGGCTCATCTACATTTTAACAAGAGACTACAATATACAGTGCCTGTACTTATTTTCATCAGGAAAAGCAGCTCATGGCTATGTTGGGTATATCTACATTGTGAAGTTCAATCTCTGATCTATGATTTGTGAACTTTGTGAGTACTATTGCCAATACTTAGATTAATTAATTACAGTCCACCATTTGAACATTGAACAGTTCGTCCCGAATTTGTACAATGGTTATAATTTTAAAATGATATTGAAAAAAGACTTGCATGCTACATTTCAGCACTTCCTATGTTATTCAAATGGGGAGAAGAAATGCTCCTGGAAATGCCCTTGTGACTTCAACATGGATAGCAAGCAGCTTAAAATTTAAATGTTGTTGCCATGTAATTAAGGGAAGATTGGTCAAAAAATGGAAATTTTTTTGTTATGTGGTTTTCTTATTCTCTCATTTAACTGCATATATGGCTATGGAAGCACATAATTGAAAAAATCACCTTTATTTATGTAGATATTTGGCAATTGTTTGTATGTGATAACATGTCATCTGAATTTTCCTGCATAGATACTGCTATTTTATGTTTTAAGTGAAATATATTTTTATCATTCATGTTCAGAAAATGTAGTCATAACAGTGTACAACTTTTTAACTTAAATGTAATTTAGATCTGAACGCAACTGCTGGTGACAACTGTAAAGAGAAATGGAAGTTCTGCATAATTTTGAACTTTGTAATAAAAAGTGTATATAAATCAGTTATGAAAAAGTATTTCCAAAGAATGTATTTCATTAAATTCAATAAATATTTGATTTTTTTAAATTGGTTTATTTTATCCCCCCCTCCGATGGGCACCACCTTTTCGTGGTGGAGGGGATTGCGTGCTCCAATGAAGCTGAAAGCTGAGCTGGATATTGTAAAACTATTAATACAACCTCTTTTGCCAGACAAGCCAAAGCAGAGGAGCCAGACTAAGAGTGCCCAAACCATCAACAAACCTTGGTGATGTGCTAATTGCACACCAAAAGTATTAACCATTCATAGAAACAAAAGCATACCATAAGTCGAACAACATTGCTGGAGAAAAACTTTAAAAAAAGGACCATAAAGTTGGAGCATCAAATTGTTGAATCTGAAAGAAACCAATATTAGTTGCAAAAGTGGAGGTTAATTAAATGGATAGGAATTTCACTTAAAACAGAAAGCATTGCTAGACAGTGGCGTACACACTGAGGGGAGGGGGTTCCACCAGGTCCAGACCCCCTATGGAAAATTTTGATTTTACTAAACTGTGGAAACATACATAGTTATTTTAAATTTGGATTCATGAGTGCCATCATAGAGGAATAGGAGACGGTTTTCCCCTTTGTTATTAACATAAATATAATTAATAATGCAACATGTGACATTGATATAACTTGCATACAACTTTTGTGCTTGCCAAATATTTCAGACCCCCTTTGAGAGAATCCTGTGTGCACCACTGTTGGTAGAAATAATTAAAAACATCTTTAATTCCATCTTTGTCACATATCAGGCTTCAGAGTAGCAACATCTAGCTTTTCTGTATTAAATTTATCAAGTTTGTGTGCTTATAAAAGCAAATTTGCATTTAGTAAAAATGTACTACGGCATTTAAAATAGAAAGGGTTTGTGTAAAATGCCAAGTTCAGGAGGGATGCAGTTGATAGGAATAAACTTATTTGGTTTACTAAAGCATTTATTGAAATTTAATTTTGAACAAACCTTTAAAAAAGTGCATGGAGGTATGAGGAAGACAGAATTAGACCTAGCATTACATTTGTTATTATTTCATCATGCTAATTACTGATGGTTTGGTTAGTTATATAACTGTATGGGTGTAGTGCTGAAATATGCAGAGCAGTGGCAAGATGGGATACTGGAACTGGAGCATTTGTTTATGTTGGAGTAGCACTAGGTGCAGATGACAGCACTCAAATGGACAAAGGATTTAAAAATAAATGGAACAGAACTGAACTAGTTAAAGTTACGCATACATTGAATAAAGTTGAGGGGGATGGAAGGAATGGAAGTTTTGACATAGTTATATTTTAGACTTATTTTTGACATACATGATGGGCTGGATCAAGAAATAATGAAGAGTGAAGTAAGAAATAATAGGATACTATCAAATGAGCAAGCAGAATCCTGATTTACAAGTTAGTATTGGAATAGTATAAAAGCTGGTCTGCTTAAGAAGAATGCAAATGTAAAAACCATGGTCGAGACAAGTACGTGAAGAAAAACTTGCAGGAAGGAGGATGGGGCAAGACTACCAGGGAACCATGCACAGCAAATAGAAGAGGTAAGACAAGCTAAAGATTGAAAGGACTGGAGGAAACACCTGCAAAAGGTACGTTGACGTAAAACTAGAATAATATCTTTTCTTTTTATTGTGCTTACATTTTTGACACTGTTAACAAAGATTAATTTTGCATAAGAAAATGCAAAATAGATATTATTAAAATGTTAAAGCAGTAAAAAGTCCAACAACCTTGGGAGTTCGAGATTTATCCATTTCTGGGCTATGCATATACAAGTAACTTTTCATATTTTCCAGACATGTTTGTCTCTTTCAGGAAAAAATGCCAATAATTCTTTCTTATACTTTTCAAGATCATAATTGGTCAATTTAGTGTTGCAATATTCTTTCTTCTACAAAAAGAATAGCAGTTTTACAACTTTCACAGTTGTCTTACTGACTGTAATAAAAAGGAAGTGGGGCACTGTTAAAATTAAAACAAACTTCAAATAACACAGCTTGAATGCTACTTCAAATTATTCCACATAACACTATATAATCATGACCAGTTTTGATGAATAATCACCATGTATCAATTAATTTCATAAAAAGGAAATACTTTTTCTTTGTAACATTACTTGGGATCTAATTGATGTCCTTTTTGATATGTTAAATGTCCATACTCAGAACTAAAAAGTTTCACAATGAATCTTGAAATGCTATGCAGATCTCAACAGCCTAATCATAAAAACTGAGCAGCATGTTTCAGAAATAGTAATTGGTCACAGAATAAGCTTGGTGACAAATTCAAGTGAATTTTTTTCACTTCAATTGGCCTGGATTTTTTTAATGGAATATCTTTTGAATGTATGGTTTTTGGATTTTGTTCTCAGCTTTTACTGTTATGATAAAATTAAATTTTGAATACAAGTTGAATCATACATGAAAAAAGTTAAATGTTTAGCACCATTATGACTTAGTATGTATATTGTAATTGTCAAGACTTGATTACCGTATATACTCGTGTATAGTACGAGTTTTTATGACCAAATTTTTATTGCAAAAATTGGGGATCGTACTATGCACGAGTAATGCATTTGAGAATTTAAAATTCATGCATCTTCACGGGCATTTTCGGTGAAGTTATGCCACCCGCACGCATTCTAATGGTAGGCTAACCTTAACAGTGAGGTCCTTTATCGTTGTTATGTTGCTTCGTGGAGAGTAGAATCTTTTTCATATATACAGCTTCAAATTCACAAATACTTGATATAAGTGAAGATTTACGGGCACTTCTTTTCTTGAATTTTATGTATGTACATCTTTGTTTGCGTCTTTTTCCAAGGGATGGATTGGAACGAGTTGGACTAAAAGTATCGTAGACGGCGTAACTTTATGGAATTTCGACATCTTGGAAAAAAGAAATTATTTTTGTAATATTCAACAGTCTTTATTGTTTCTCCAATCACATACCGATCGGTTTCCACTACAAAGTCATTCTAAAGGTGTTACGTCGGTTAGTAACACCATTAGAATGATTTTGTAGTGGAAACCGGTTGGTGTGTGATTGAAGAAACAATAAAGACTGTGGAATATTACAAAGTAATTTCTTTTTATCCGTTATCCCTACCTATTAAGTAGATGAGCGAGTGGAACCATTACATACGCGGAACGTAATCCAGACGTACTAGAATTGAAACGATTTTATTTCATCTTGTGCAATCATGATTCATATCACTTTTTATTAAATGTTTTAGGAGTAAGATACTTAACTTATCTGAATTTTAGTGTACTCGCAAGAAATACTATTTACGACATTTACGGTCTATTCTCGCTAGTAACCATCAAGCTATCGGAACGAAATATATCGACCCCGGTGGAAAGCTGGAGTCGTACTATAAACGAGATATATGATAAAATCAGATTTGTTCACCAAAAAATCAGGGGTCATACTATACATGGAGTCGGCATATACACGAGTATATACGGTAATTCTAATTTCTTTGTCACTTATGGATTAGAAATTTCTATAATGGAATTGGCTAAATATTTTGTTCCTTCAAAATTTCATTGTTATCCTAAAACTTTAAAGCTAATTTTGTTAATATTATGCATATTTAAATGCAGTTGAAAAGAAGAAATAGTAGACAAAAGCCTATTTAATATAGGTTTATTTTTAAAAGCTCAATTATCAGGAAATTGTTATAGGAATCATAAATCTTGCTATGCTGCAATACTAAAGATTTGCAAATTCATTTTAGTTATACATCAAAGCAATTAATATTAATTGGAAGGCTTACATATGTTGCACGTTATTCATATTCCAAAGCTATTTTATCATTTTTAGGTGAATTTTGCTTCCAGCACCTATTAGCTTCGGTCTGTCCATCTGTATGTTCATTCTCGGCTTCTACAGAATGGATTTTTATGAAATTTGATATTAAGGACTTAAAATCAAATATAATAAGAGAATCACATAAATGAATCATGTAAGCGAATCAGGGGTACCACTTTACTGGTGAACAAAATAAACTTTCCATCAAATCTCGTAAAAATTGGTCAAATCAAAACAGTTTTTAAATAAAGCTTGTAGAACTATTCAAGTATTTCTTTTCCTGTACATCTTTATCATAGGAGTAGCCGTATCAAGAAAATCAAAAAGAAAGTCATAATTCGAGTTGAACTTAGAAAATGTCTTGCATGGTTACTTCTTCATTGCTACTAACATAAACAATCTCACAAAAATACGTTTTTCTTCCTTACATGTGCATGCAATATTTTTAAATAGGAATAAAATGGCATTTATATAATTATTTCTTTCAAATACTCCATTGCATGAAGCGCACCCATTTGTGATTTACTGTACACTTCCTAACATTTTTACATTGTACAATACTTTTCCAAGAAAGATCCTCTGCACATTTGCTGATCTATCCTTTTTGTAAAAATCATCCAAATATTAGCTATTTATATAAAAAGATTGCCATAATGCATCTTCAAGTGTGAAGATATTAATCAAGTTGCCTGTAATCTTGGTGTAAATTGAAACAAATTAATTGTATTACCGTATTTTACGGCATATAACACGCACCCCCATTTCAGCAGGGAATATATAGGAAAAAATCTTTTTAGTGTATTTAAGCATCTACTCCTACTAATGTGTGTGTTATTGGATCTAGAACCTAAATGATACAGCGAAAATGAATGAAATCTCGTACTTAGGTATTTTATCATACAGAGAAGAGGCTATGAAGAAATGGTTGACATTGGTCAATAATTAAGGGTAGTTTATTCTACGCATTTTTAACATTAATTTGATTTTCTCAAAAACGGCTCTAACGATTTTGATCAAATATCGTACAGTTACTTGAGTTTACATCTTCAATAATACTACATATTTCTCAAAAAATGAATATAAAGCTAGTTTATTCTTGGGCAACTTTAACAAAAATTTATTTTTCTAAAAACTGGCTCATATGATTTTCAATTTCTAAAGATAACTAAACGATGCATTTGGTATGAGAAAGTTTATATTGTATGTTGTATCAATTTTTTTGTGGTGGTGGCCCATAAACCTGTTCTGCAGCTATATTTCCATGCTCTTTTGCATAATTTATCATCTTTAGTTTGTAGCTAACAGTATAGCTTAATCTTCTTTCCTCTGTAGCCATACCGTTCTAACTCGAGTTTTCAAAATACACTCGATTTTAAATGCTGTTCGATTTTCTTTTCGGACTTAAGGACAGCACCGTAGCTTCCGCGTTATTCACCGTTATCATCATAATTTCATCTTTCTTTCAAAAGGTAAAGGATATTTCCTAATAAAAATAGTAATAAGATAAATATGGCAGGTATGACATTGATAGAAACGCTTGTAAGAGTTCAGAAACGGTTACTGCTTAGCTCTGAAGAGTTGGGTGCCGTACTGGCGATAATTGTCTCGGGTTAACCAGCTTTAATGTTTACAATAATTCCTTTTTTAATTGATTAAAAGTAATAATAATGATGGAATAATTAAGTAAACAATAACATTTTTCATTTTGAAGTTGGACTAGGTAGAATTTAGCAACTTCACATATTGGACGTAGGGTGATTTTTTGAGCCATTTTTTTGGGAAAAAAAGTGCATCTTATACGCTGTAAAATACGGTAATAACTTTATAAAATGCTAAATTTTTCTGTAGCCTAATAAGAATCATGGAACATGGTGTTAATCGTATTTTGCATATCTTATGTGGTTGGATGCCATTAGATATGGATCAGAAGATGCATTTTTGTATATATTGTTGAATTGCTTTTTAAGTGCAGAAAACAAAAAGTATTACACCGTAATTTTATCTTCGAGTCAGTTCAGTATTAAACCATTAGAGTAAACTTGTGGTATAGTTAGTATGTCAAGGCCTGATTGTAGTGATCATTTGTATTTCCTCTGTAAGTAGATAGCAGAAAAATTACTAATTCAATGAGAACATGCAGTTAGTGCAGGTTAGTTAAATTCAGGGAGTCCCAAAATTCTCTTTTCCCCCAGTTGTTAAGATTGCGTAGGAGAAATAAAACACCTTATATTCATTTTTATAGTTTATTTAGTTACTGCAATTGGTCATAACAACCATGAGCATTAGCATGGTGGTAAATCACTTTACCCCTGTCATTTAGGGTGCACTTTTTATATTGATCATTTCAGAGTTCATTTTAAATACAGCAGCACAGCTTATGGTTGTTACATGTGAAAAGTTTATTTGAAAAATAAATTCAGTCATATGCTAGGAAATATATTTTGCTACATATAATTTAGATGAGATAGAATATTTATTTGAGAAAGCAAATTCTGAACTTTTATATAGCTCATTCAATTAGCCCCTTGAAAAAGTTGTAACTGTAAACACTAGATACAACATCAGTTTTGTTACCTTATTGAGATATAAATTATATGAAATATTACACAATAAAATTTTAAATTCGCTTGGAGTTAAGCTCTTTGTAAATCTGATTGCAGTTTAACAGATAAAGGGCATCTACAAAAGAAAGGTTGAATTTTTATTTCAAATCATTTGCTGTTATGCTATTAAAGACTTATCCCAGCTCAAAAGCATGTACCATTTTTCTTAATGGTAGATATTATCTAGTATTGAAAATACTCAAACTATGACCGCTAAGTATTCCAGCAGTAAAAATATTTACATTTTCAAATCCTACAAGTTTCAATATCTAGCATGCAAAGCAGCAAGATATAAATATTCCTTAGAAATAATATTGTCAAAGAAATTACATAGAAAAATTATGTTTTGGAATATTGAAATCAGTTCCACTACTCGAACTCTGTAGTCTCTTAAAAACTACTGCAAAGCTTTCATCGCTACTAGATTACTGAAACTGTGTGTGATAATTGCTAGGGCAAAAATTTGTCACTTAAGCAGTTTTGTTAGGTCATGTTTGCTCTAGTCAATAAAAGATAGCCTGAGATGAGACAAATACTATATTTTGTATTGTAAAAATCATTTTTTAAATAATTATTTTTGCATGAGAATGCTTAAATAAAAGGGTAACAATGAAATGATGAAAGAAATAAAGATCAAAATTTTTTATATATAGGCAGTCCCCACTACTTATCGTTCCACTCATACATTAGTTCCTAATTAACAACATTGTTTCATTCTTCTGTCCTCATTGTCAGTTTATTCGAGATATTGACGCTTTTTATCCAGTTTTTTTGTTGTTTCACTCATATGTAAATGTCCAAGTGACAAACAACGTTGTTTCACTCCTGTCCCTGATCTGCTTATTATGCACATTGTCATAATTACTCAACAGTTTGAGAACAAGCTGATTCTGTCCAGTTCATGTTTCGAATAGCGCTTCCGAGAATCTTTAGCTCTAGTGTTCTTGGTCACTCCCCCCCACTGCACGTGCCTTGCTTGGAGAGACACTATGTAAAGAATACTTTTCCCTGATATGTAAGTTGCTTTTAATACTTAATAAAGATGCAATGTGTCGATATGCATACTGCGTAATTAATAAAAAATTTTAAGAGGAAAATTACAAAGTTTACATATATTTTTTTACAATGGAAATACAGGCGACTCCTGAGATTCAACAGTTCAACACAATCGGTCGAATTAGGAAATAGTTTACGCGAAGTAATTTTCGGCTCGCTCAACCACGTGAGGTTTAGTTTCAGCGTAGACACAGTTATTTCTGCTGTAATTATTTGAATTTGTGCTGATTTCACTTTTTTTCTGTTAATCTTTTATTTAAATTTATTTATTTTATTGATTATAAATTTATCACTTGACATGATATCTAAAAGGAAATGTAATAGCGATAATGCAAGTAAATCAAATAAAAGTGTCGTTCAACTATCAGCACTTATGTGAAACAGGAGAAAATTCTAAAACGCGATAAATTCACGTAATTGATGGCTCATTTGACAGATTTAAGAGAAGGGCAGGTTTGCATAACCTTAAATTAACTGGCGAGGCTGCAAGTTATTTTGTGCTTTTTAATAACTTCTATATTAATTTCGCTGCTATATATAGTTGTATATATAGATAGGTGTATGCAGGGATATGTTGCAGATGGCCCGGTCCGACTCGCGCGAACTGAGATGCGGAAACGTATCTCCCGATTATAACATGTAAAGTCTATGGAAAAACGACATTCGACAATTCGAGATTTGACATTTTCAGGAACACATCCTTGTCGAATCTCAGGAGTCGCCTGTATTTCAAATAACGACCCCAGGAACGGTGAATTTTATCACTCAATGTTTTGTCTATGGAAAATAGTGATCCTTTTTTTGTCGATCCGCTTTTCGTTGTAGTTTTCAGGAATGTAACTTGACATATAAGTGGGGACTGTGTATTAGTAATCTTGCATTATCTGACATCATTTGACTTTGTTTTATTTTTGTATATATATCTTGTAAAATAACTTTTATTGTCTTTGTTGCAGAAGAGGGAGAGGTAAACTGGAGAAAGAGGATGGGGACGAGAGGGAGGTGGGTAGGGTGGGAAGTGGGTGATGCAGACTTTCTGCTACAGTAGATGAGAGTAGGGAGAGAAGAGGGTGGGGAGAGAAGAGGGTGGGGAGAGAAGTGGGTGGGAGGGCAGGTAAGAACTCTGTAGTCTTTAAAATTACTACAGTTTTCATCGCTAATAGTTTCCTGAAACTATGTAAGTGTGATAATTGCTAGGACAAAAATTTGTCGCTTAAGCAGTTTTGCTAGGTCATCTTTGCTGTACTCAAAGTAGCAAGAGATGAGGCATATGCTATATTTTGAATTGTAAAACTCATTAAAAAATAATTTTTTTGCATAAGAATGCTTATAAATAAAACACTGAATTGAAAGTAAATAAAGATAAAACTTTATTTTTTAGTAATCTTGCATTATCTCACATCATTTGACATTGTTCTATTTCTGTATCATTTCTAAAACAACTTTTGTCTTTGTTGCAGAAGAGGAAGGAAAAATGGAGAAGGAAGAGGATGGGGGATGAGAGGGAGGTGGGTGGGGAAAGCCCTACCCATCCCCTCTTCCCTTTCCACTCCCACCTACTCTAAGTAGGTGGGAGTGGAAAGGGAAGAGGGTGGGGGAAGGGAAGAGGGTGGGGGGAGGGAAGAGGGCAGGGGGAGATCCTCCTCACCCTCTTCCCTTTCCACTCTCACCTACTTAGAGTAGGTGGGAGTCGAAAGGGAAGAGGGTGAGGGAAGGGAAGAGGGTGGGGGAAGGGAAGAGGGCGGGGGGGATCCCCCTCACCCTCTTCCCTTTCCACTGGTGGGGGGGATCCTCCCCACCCCTCTTCCCTTTCCACTCCCACCTACTCTAAGTAGATGGGAAGGGAAGAGGGTGGGGGGAGGGAAGGTGAGAAGGGTGAAAGGGGAGGTGAGAAAGGATGAAAATAACTTTTAATAAATGAAACAGAGTGCTGCCCTTTACTTCTTTCTTCTCTCTTCTTTCTTCGCTCTTCTCTCTTCGCTCTTCTCTCTTCGCTCTTCTTTCTTCGCTCTTCTCTCTTCGCTCTTCTTTCTTCGCTCTTCTTTCTTCGCTCTTCTCTCTTCGGTCTTCTTTCTTCGGTCTTCTTTCTTCGGTCTTCTTTCTTCGGTCTTCTTTCTTCCGTCTCCTTTTCTTTCTCTCTGAAAAAAAAAAGAAATGTATAATAATTATATATATAAAACTTTTTATCAAGAATACAAAACTTGAATTTATTTTATCCAAAAACAATTTTAGAAGTGAAAATCTCTGTATATAAATGTCTTAAAATTGTATTTAAACCAACAATAAACAATAAATATATTTAATAAAGGATATTATTGTTCTCTATTTATTTTACTACCATGAAAACCAAGCCAAATTAAAAAAAACCAAAAATTGAAGCTGGGGCAGCCAATAAAACAGTTAAACAATTAACCAACAAGTAAATAAAAATGTGATTTGACAAATTTTGTATTTTAATAAATCAAATTTGAGGTTGAATCATTTATCAAAAAAATTTCTAAAGTTATGGAAATTGTATCATTTCCTGGTAAAGTATAATTAGTAAATGAATTGCTAAGCCATTGATTTCAATAACAAATCTGGATAAATTATTTATAAGCCTACTGTAAGCAACACAAAACCTTATAAACATCCCACAAAATTACAAATGCTTCAATAGAAAAGAAATTTATACTGGAAGCTTTTTTGAACAAATTAAATGAATGACGTATTGTTTCTATTCTATAAAATATGCATCAATTTAAAAGAAAGTTTTTTCAGTTTAATGCAATACAAAGTTGAAAATAAACTTACTGGTTGATATTTAAACAACAAATACTAAATTTTACACAAATTGATAAACAGAATTATGAGTATTTCTCATAGAAAAGCACCACTCAAATGAGGTGTCAATTATATTCATGATTAATTTTTAAAAATTGAATAATTTTCAAAATAAATACTTTTGAGTAATTTTACTCATAGAAAAAACCATAGGTAAACAAAATTATTTGCTGCTGTGGATAGCAAATATTTTATGGGAGATCAAAATTACAATGTGTAACACTGGCATTGCTGTCAATATTTACAAGAAAATTTGTTTAAAAATTGATGCAAGATGATAATGGAATAATTTTGATTACGATTAAAATTACTCTTGGCAGCATCAACAATTACAAATGTTGATTATAGCAACACTTTAAAATTCAATCGTAATATCTCTTTATTAAGAAATGTTTCAAACAAAAGTTGCAGAAAATTGTATTGTCTACTACCCCTTTGATAATGACAAATATTTACATTAATGAAGTTCTGATGGAAATATTTGGAAAAGCAAAAATATCAAGAGTAACTTCCAGTTGACCAATTTTAGTCAAAATCTAATCAGACCTTGATTTTATAATTTAACTCAATTATAAAGTTTTGTGTTGATTTGCTATATTTGAAAGAAAAACTATCCAGGAATACTTGCATTATTTATCATAAGATTCACTGCTAGGTTTTACAAAAGTGGTCCAATTATAAACTGAATTAAAAACCTCATCCATACCAGATTTTATTTTTTTATCGATTAAAACCAACATGATCATTTCGGATGCCTTAATGATCAGATTCCAAGTATAAATATCCATCATAAACCATTTAGAACTATGAATTATAGCATAAACCTAACTGGACAAATCAAACTGAAAAACAGCATCAATAAAAATATAACTTGAAAACAGTCCATGGAAAAATCATTTCCAGCATGAGATGTGTTTAGATTTAAGAAAGATGAAATAAATGAAGATTATAATAATTAAAGAAGGTCGGAGACTACGGCGATATGAATTAATTAAAACATAAATACTCCTTAACCGTACAAAGTGAGAATATTTTGAGACAAAATAAACAATGAAAAACGGTAAACAAAAAACGGGTAAGGAAGGAATCAATGGCAAGAAAAACAAAAGTAACACTTACAGGTTTACGGGGGAAGAAAACCTCGCAGGTGGCCTGGTGTCACACGTTCATGCACTCATATCCTTCCCCAAAGGAAAAAAAATTCTTTTCCCTTCAGGAGAACAATCACTCAAACACGCACTCAAACAACAAAAGGAAATAATAAAAAAAGAACGGGAAACCTAGTACACATTCACACCTAAAGAAACCAAGGTTTTAGAAAACTCATTTATACACACTCGCAAAACCGGGAATCTCTAAATATTCAATTTTGTCACAACCCCCGCAAGAAATTTTGTAAATACCTGATTTCTGTCTTTCGGATTGTGAATGAAGTGAATAAGTTTATTTCAGTTAACTTGTACAGTTATAAAACCGTGTTTGGAAAAAAATTTTCCTCGGTTGTTTTTGGTCCTTGGGGCAAACGGAATTGTCATGTATTTTGATTTGGCTGCAGGAATATTAGTGAGAGTGTGTGTTTTAAGAAAAAGTGTGTAATTATGTTTTGCAATATATTGTGAATTATGTTTGTGTCATAGCCATTCAGTGTAGTAGCATTTTTAATGTGAGTCAGTTCCTTTTGAAAATCTGTTTTGGAAAGTGGTATATGAAGGAGCCTCTGTAACATGGAATGAAAAGCTGCTAACTTATGTGAAATGTGGTGGTGTGGCTCAAAAGGTATGTAAATGTCTGTGTGTGTAGGTTTCCTATATATGTTAAATTTAAGTTTATTATCTAGTCTTGTAACTAGTAAATCGAGAAAGGGCAGGCAGTTGTCTTTTTCTTGCTGATATGTAAATTTAATGGTTCCATATTGTTTGTTTAAATTTTCCAAAAAATTGGTAATGTTGTCTTTAGATGTGTCAAAAATGGTAAAAATATCGTTAACGCATCTAAACCAAGTATTTGGAAGTAGAAGAAGGTGGCTTTACATTGCTGTTCAAAATATGTCATAAAAAGATTTCCTCCAACCCCACTATTCCAAGGATGTATTGTCTCCCCAAAATACATAAAGACATTTCTCTTAGACCTATTGTTTCTGCTATAAATTCCCCAACATATGAAATATACATTTGGCTAAATAAACAGTACAAATTATGGCCCCTTATGCATAACTCAAACTCATAATTTTGATTACGATTAAAATTACTCTTGGCAGCATCAACAATTACAAATGTTGATTATAGCAACACTTTAAAATTCAATCGTAATATCTCTTTATTAAGAAATGTTTCAAACAAAAGTTGCAGAAAATTGTATTGTCTACTACCCCTTTGATAATGACAAATATTTACATTAAGGAAGTTCTAATAGAAATATTTGGAAAAACAGAAATATCAAGAGTAACTTCCGGTTGACCAATTTTAGTCAAAATCTAATCAGACCTTGATTTTATAATTTAACTCAATTATAAAGTAGTGTTAATTTTCTTAGCACCAGGCATATTTGAAAGAAAAGCTATCCAGGACTAATGCAATATTAATCATAAGATTCATTGCTAGGTTTTACAAAATTGGTTCAAATTATAAACTGAATTTAAACCTCAACCATACCAGATTTTATTTTTTTATCGATTAAAACAAATGTGATCATTTCGGATGTCTTAATGATCAGATTCCAAGTATAAATATCCATCATAAACCGTTTAAAAGTATGAATTATAGTATAAACCTAACTGGACAAATCAAATTGAAAAACAGCATCAATAAAAATATAATTTGAAAACAATCCATGGAAAAATTATTTCTAGCATGAGATGTGTTTAGAGTTAAGAAAGATGAAATACATGAAGATATTAACAGTGAAGAAGGTAGAGACAATTATAGACTCATAAACAATGAGTTGAGAAGGGTAACAGATAAAGCTAGGGAAATTCAGATAAAAGAAAAATGTGAAGATATACAACAGATGGAGAAGTTAGGACGGTACGATATGATGTATGCTAGGGCACTGGAGTTAGAAGATAAGAAGCCTAATGGGATTCGTGGTAAAGGAATTATTAATACAGATGGAAAAATAGTTGCAGAACCATAGAATGTAGTACAGGTATGGGAAGAATACATTAAGGAACTATACAACAAGCTGGCAGGATCGGTACAATTGGAACTGAAAGAAGAGGATTACATTGAAGAAGACAACTTGGAACCAAGTATTATGAAAAGCGAAGTAGAAAAGGCAATACTGGAACTGAGGAAATGAAAAGCTACAAGCAGCGATGGAATACCGCCATAGGTACTTAAAGTCATGGGATCGGAAGGGCTAAAAGTGATTACGAAATTAATTAACAAGATTTACAATTTGTGAGAGTGGCCTCAGGATTTCTTAGATCAATGATCCCTCTAAAGAAGAAGCCAAAGGCAATGCAGTGTAAAGACTACCGAACGATAAGCCTACTGTCACACACTTCAAAGATCATCACGAGGATTCTTAATAAAAGGCTAGAGAAAAAGGCAGAAGAAATGCTAGGGGAAGATCAATTCGGCTTCAGAAAAGGACGAGGAACCAGCGATGCTATCAGTGTAGTGAGAATCATATCAGAAAGGGCAATAGAGTACAGTCAAGATTGCTGCGTATGTTTCGTCGACTGGCAGAAGGCCTTTGATAGAGTAAATTGGGTACTGCTGATGAGGATATTAAAGGATATAGGTGTAGACTGGAAAGACAGGAGACTGATCAGGAATCTATATGTGAATCAAGTTGTAAAGGTCAGGTTGGAGAATACGGACACCAGCGGAGTACATATCGGTAGAGGAGTAAGACAGGGCTGCTGTCTATCGCCGATTCTATTCAACATATATGGAGAGAGACTAATGCAGGAAGCGTTAGAAGGCACGGGAGATTTCAAAATCGGAGGAAGGATTATAAGAACAGTGAAATACGCTGATGATCAAGTACTTCTAGCAAGAAAGGAAAAGGAACTCCAGAAAATAGTACATGGACTAGTGATAACAGGAAGAAAATACGGTATGGAAATTAATACAGACCAAGTTAGGAAAGTGTACAACGTATCACAAAAGGGCGCGATTTGTGCAATGGAGTATTAGAAAGAAATTATATACCTGTACGTAAGGGAAAGAGCGTTTTAAAGTTCTTTCCTCCGTCATAAATAATCCATTGTCTTCCTATTTAATAATATTACACGCACACGTAAGGAAATTAAATGTTTGTTTGTGAGATTGTTTATGTTAGCAACAATGAAGAAGTAACCATGCAAGAAAATTTCTAAGTTCAACTCAGATTAAGACATTTTTGTTTGATCTTCTCGATAACGGCTACTCCTACGATAAAAATGTATAGGAAAAGAAATACTCTTCTTTACCATTTCCACAACTTTTATTTGAAAAATATTTTGATATGAGCAATACTTTATGAGATATGACAAAAATTTATTTTTTTGTCACCAGTCAAGTGGTACCCCTGACTGGCGTGACTCATTTTTGCGATTTTCTTATTATATTTGATTGTAAGTCCTTAATATCAAATTTCATGAAAATCCGTTCTGTAGAAGCCGAGAACAAACCTGCAGACAGATGGACAGACTGACGATAATAGGCACTCATGCTGAAAGTGAAATGCACCTAAAAATCCGTCACGTGAATATCAAGTAAAGAAGAAGAAAATTTGAACATGAGTATTGGAGGAAAGCATTAGTACAAGTTTCAGACTATAAATACCTTGGAAGCAATATAATGAGAGAAGCAAAATGTGCCGATGAAATCAGGGCTAGAATAACTAAAGCAAAAGTCGCTTTCAGAAGAAAGAAACTCCTACTAATGGAGAATATAAAGGAGTATATCCATAAGAAGTTGATAAAATGTATGGAGTATAGCTTTGTTTGGGGAAGAAACATGGAGGCTAAGGAAAAATGATAGTAAATACTTGGAAAGCTTCAAAATGTGGACATGGAGAAGAATGCTGAAGATAAAATGGACAGATTCTTTTTGCTGTATTGATGACTGCAGAACAAGAGAAGAGTGAATGTCGAAGAAAGATACACACAAGATAAAGGCTGCGTGAAGTACAAAATGGTTTAAGTTTCGAAATAGAATCTGTAAAAATTAGTGACGGCTGTCTAACTTACTGGGCTATTTATGCAAACTGTCATGGTTTAACTAGAGTACATCAGGAATAAATTCCAACTACTGCAAGCGAAAACAGAAACTTCAATGATGCTGGAACAATCAAGAAGTCACCTTGTTTACCTAATGTTTTACCCCTCCCAACCTTCACTGTACAAATGAAGTAAGTCTTATGAGCAGTAATCCCAATTTTGCAGTATTTTCACTGTATTTAGCAACTCTTCTCGTTTAAAAAGTGGAGAGACAATAGTGTGGGAGGAATGCTCATAATAACATTATTCATCCATACTCTGAAACAGGGAAGTTAGACATTCACAATAATTCAGGAATATAATATCCATCTGGCAAGAAGATGCAGATTTGATTCCCTGTCAGAGCAGAACTTTTCACTTAAATTCATGTTTCTTCCGTATTCTAACTTATCCCGTTCGCACAGGAATGCATGGTTCAGTTTTTCCATCAACGACTAGAATAGTAAAAGCAAAAGCTACTTTAAGAAGGGAGGAACTTCTATGAACAGGAAAAATAAAGGAAGACACAAATGAATTTATTGCTTTGCTTGTAAATTACTTTTAAATCATCTAGTAAAACGATGAATGGATTTATTGATTGGAAAAATGACAAAGAGCATTAGCAGAACATCATCATTCTAACGATCATATTGGAGCAATGTTAGCATACCAAAAATGATCTTCAGTAATAGGAGGCTATGATAGACAGACAGACAGACAAACGACTTTATTTAGGGCGAAATTGAGACTGTGAAGTCCCTTCTTACTGGACTTGGTTTATTAATTGAGAAGTTGGAAGATTTTAGTTGGAAGAAGAGGAGCTATTGGGTGGGGAACTGTTTATTGTTGTTTTCAAATTAACTGAATTTATCACGTTCTAGAATTTTCTCCTTCTGTTGCACATAAGTGCTAATAGTTGACACATTCCCAACGACCGTGCAATTTCAGTATGGCTTTCAGTATGTTTTTCTGACACTTATCATCTACCCAAAGTTTTAAAAGTTTTTCCATTTTAGGAATCACAACACCGTGCCTAGGACTGTTTATTGTTGTTATCAAATTACGTGAATTTATCACATCTAGAATTTTCTCCTTCTGTTTCACATAAGTGCTAATAGTTGAAGGACACATTCCCAACGATCGCGCAATTTCAGCTTGGCTTTCACCTTTCTCAACACGCTTTAAAATTTCTAATTTCAATTCATAACTATGAGTCTTATGCACTCTTTTATTTGATTCCCTTAAGGTACATTCACACTACATACATGTATATGACAAATACAATTACTTGTATGAGACTTGTTGTATACTTATATACCGTTCAGTATATACAAGTATAAATTTATTAAGCGTTCACATTTGGTTATACATGTCAGTACACAATATGTCTTCAGACGAGGAATATCTCTTCATTTGTGCTGCTGCGAATTATGTTATTAAAAAGTAGCAAAAAAGAAAAACGTCGATGGTGGATAAGAAATTTTTTGTGCAAAAGAAATAGCCACGGTGCATATAAATCAATCACGAATGATTTAAAAATCGAAGACCAACAAGGTATTTTATCTCATACAGTTATGCTAGTAGTACAGATATAATACATAAGTGAATTTTGCAGGATTTAAAATATTTGTATGGATGACACCCAGTGATTTCGAATGTTTACTACAAATGGCGGGCCCTAGAATTGCTGCACAGAATACCTCATTTCGAGAAGCCATTTCTCCAGCTGAACAACTCGCCGTGACGTTAAGATTTCTTGCCACAGGAGATTCATATTTCTCCTTGATGTATTTGCACCGGATATCAAAATCTAAAATTAGTTCCCTTGTGCCGGCAGTATGTGCCGCTATTTTTTATGTTCTGAGATATAACATTCAGGTAAAACAATTCATTTTTAGAATTATTTACTTTATTAACAAAGGAATTTAATATTTACAAAGTATGTAGGTAGCTAAGTGTTACGAGTAAGCATTTTTTAAAACTGATCGTAATCACGCCTTTGGTTGGCATTTAATTGAGGCTGATGACTCTTTTAAGTATCTGGGGGTTGTGACAGACACAAGGCTAAAATTTGATGAACAAATAAATTTTGTCTGTAAAAACATTGCTAAGAAATTAAATTTTATTTCAAGAATAAATAAATATTTAAGTTTACATTGCATTCAACGTACATATAGCTGCATAATATTATCTCATTTTTATTATTGTGGTACAATATTATACCTAGGAAATAAAGCAAATAAGGTCAGACGTGCTTCATGTTTCATATTTCTATTCGAGTAATCCAGACATCGTGGATTCCATAAACACTCATAATTTCTGAGTAGTTCAATCAATTTTGTTGTTTCCTTTCTCCGCCAATCCACCATATTTAATTAAATGCGTCAATAACAGAAATTAAGTCACAAATTAACTCCATGATACAGCACGTAACAGCCTAGACATAAATGACCGTGAACGACAAAACAGCTGATTTTTAGATCCTACAGTGCATGCGCGAGTTGGTGGATATATACAAGTTTCCCATTCGGAGCGGAAGCTTCAGATTTGTATACTACTTCTCTCATACAGTCTAGAACATGAAAAAATCTTAGACTTGTCTTATACAAATCCTATACTTATCTAGATTTCTACTTATACATGTATTAGATTTGTATTTATCATACATGTATGTAGTGTGAACTCACCTTTACATTATCACTATTACATTTCCCCTTAGATGCCATGTCAAGTGATAAATTTATAAAGAAATCAATAAAATAAATAAATTTAAATAAAAGATTAACAGAAAAAAGAGTGAAATCAGCACAAATTCAAACAATTAGAGCAGATATAACTACGTCTACACCAAAACCAAACCTCACGTGGATGGTCAGAACCAATTACTCCACGAAATTTATTCCGCGTAAATTATCGATCGGCTGGATTGAAATCTCGAATTAATCGTAACTCAAACAAACGAAACTCGGGAGTCGCCTGTATATAATGTTGTATAAATAATTTATTTATATATTAAAAAAGTTTTTGTACTTGCGCTGCAGCAGTGCCAGGAATGCAACTACACTAGTAAAATCATGAATCCAGATAAGGGTTAAATGCTTAGGTTTCTCAAGTACCCAGAGTGTATCCGTTCATGGAAAAAATGGAGAAATTATTGAATGTGTGGATCAGTGAACAAGTGAACAAAAAAGACTGCTGTTGATAGCATAGCTATATGTGAGAAAGCTTGTAGTCTGCATGGACATGTTGTCTCTAGCGAGGTTGGAAGTGCGGATGCAAGTGAGTTTCATTCAAGTAAAGGCTGGTTTCCCAAATTTAGGCAACGCTTCAACCTGCATAACGTGAAGCTACAAGATGAAGATTTACAAGCTAATGAATATCTCTCCATTACCATACACGAAGGTTGACTTAAAATTTAAAAAACTATATTATAAATTGTATACTACATACAAGGGCGGATATAGAAACTAGTATCCACTTCACAACATCGCTACAATTCAAAAGGTGCAAAAGTACTTATCTTTAATGTTGACAGGTTCTGAAGTTTTTCCCACGTTGTTACTCATGGCAAAGCTGTGTATTCCAGGATTCTTCAGTCGCCACTAGTTCTCTATTCCTCCATGTTCCCTCTCTCTGCTCTCAGATTCTTCATTCCTTTTTCAACAATTAAAATAAAAAAGGTTACAAGTTAACTTTATGAGGAAGAAAATTTTATAGGTCATTTCTGGGATGAGGACTGTGAAATACCAATATATGGAGGACTGATAATTGCTAGGTAGATGTTATATACGACAATACTGACGGAAATAGAAACAAAAGGAACAGTTAATAAATTGATGTGTCCAACACATGACTTTCTCTATACGTAAGTTGTCAACTGAAATCAAATAAATACAGCGATAGGAACAGTTCAACTTACATGCTTCAGCGCTAGCGATTCAATTGTTGTCACTACTACGCGCGCGAGCTGCCTACTAACTGTCAATTTCGAAGAAAATTGAATATCTCTTGAAATATTCTTCATATGAAAATTTAGTTCAAACAAAAGTTGTAGAAAAAAAGTAATATTTACAACTTTTATACATGTGTATATTAACAAAAATTCAGTTTTAAGCTAAATATTAAAAAAAAAACTAAAATTTTACAGGAGTAAACTGCTACTTCCGGTTGACCGATTGTAATCAAAATCTTTTCAAATCTTAAGAATCCTATATTTAATTTCTGAAGTGTCCGTCCGTCCGTTCCCCCTCTATCTCGAAAACCGTTTGCCGTAGATATTTGCAGTAAACTGCGTGTTGTTTCTACAGGCCAGGAGGTCCCTAGAAAACTATTCTCAATTTCCTAAAGTCCCGGGTTCGATTCCAGGAGATAATTATATGTTCCCATAAGTTTACACGAGATTTTCGAGTTTTCAGAGTGCAAGGTTTTTTTCCTTCATTCGTTAAAATACGTAAATATGGACCGATTTTCTCCGTTTTTGATTTATTCGACGGCTAAAACTCTAAATTATCTTATTCTTTCAATGTTTATACCCTACGCCGTCGAAATTTTCGGAAATACACAACTGTTTTCGAAATTTTGCCGATTTTTTGTTCTCCTTCGGGACGTTGCCAAGTCGACCTTAATTGTTGCCTCTGATTCAATTACCATAGATTGACGTAAAAATGGAATCCTTAAGTTAGTAAGATCATTATACGCTACATTTTTGCTTTAATTAAAGTTTTATTGTTATAAATATAACAATGGATGAATTCATCAAGATAATGATTTAACTCGAGAACATTCAGTAAGATTATTTTCTGTGACTAGGACGCGTTTATCGTAGATTTGGTAGAAAAGCATATTTATTTTTTTAAATACTGTCATCTGAGTATTCAACCTTTTGGAAATACCAAATGTTTTTGTTTTCGTGACTGAAGCGACCAAGAATCACCCTGTCAGTGGAAATACGCGTAAGACTCTGCCACTTCATTACGAAGGCTTTGGTGAGGAGGAATCTTCCTAAACCCCGGTACGTTTATACTCCGCATTATTCTACAATCAATTGTTTCAGCGCTTATTTTTTTAATACCTTCGCCTGGCTTAAGTGGATAAATAATTATTTTTTGTGGCGTCGCTTTTAAAAGAGTTATATTTTGTGATTGATTAAGTGGATGACACTTCCTGTAAATTACAGAAAGTTCACATCTTCCTTTTCCCAATATTTGCTTTCTTTAAGGTGTTAAGACCCCGTTTGACTCCCGGTCTTAGCAGTTCTATTCTTCTGTTTCCTCATTTCACATCACTACAGTTTATGCCTGTCGCGTAAGAATCTTCCGATCACTAATCATTTGAATTTAATTACTGTGCCGCATCAATTTACTCTCTACCATAACTTATAAAATACAGATTTCTGATTACCTACGCATAACATTATTTTTAATATGCTCACACCGCCTTTCCCTCAGTGAGATTCTAACACGCAAACCTTACATTGGGAGTCAAATACCTAAATATCCTATACTGTGTAAATTCATTGCTAGAGTAAAATATGAATTATTAACATCAACTTATTTTACAAACTTATTTTTTTATGAATCAATTTAAAATAAAACGCGCAAATTTTGCGCGGGCTCAGCTAGCATACATAAAATCACAAATTTTTTGAGTTAGAGCACACGCAAAATTTGTCATACATATGGACCCCCACACACAGACATCAACGAGAAAACAATCAAAACGTGTTCAGGGGTCCTCAAAATGTATATTTCCGTTGAAATCTCGAATTCTATTTTTTTCACGAAAACAATACTTTCTCTAAACTACGTACAAGGTTTGATCAAAAAGTTCGGTGAATGATATTATAACCCCTGAACGGGTAGGCCTAGAGAAATGATTTTGGGCAGAGATTATAGCAGTAATCCTCACGCCTGTGCACAACAATTTTCAACCTCTTGCAACACGCCGGTCTGGCGTGAGCACGCTTAATGTAAGGACGTGTTTCTTCCACTCGTCGCAAGTTGTGACAATGTCGAAATTTGAACAACGGGAAAACATGAAATTTTGTTTCAAACTGGGAAAGACAGCAAAGGAAACACATGAATCGCTCATTACAGTGTACAGAAGTGATGCAATCACAGAGAAAGAGTTATTATGTGGTTCGAAAGGTTTCGCGATGGAGATTTCTCGCTGGAAGCGGTCATCCATCAACTTCCCGAAACAACAAGAACATCGACAAAATCCGCTCTCTCATTCGCTCAGACCAGCATGTAACCGTTCGCGAAATAGCAGAAGGGACTTCTCTTTTTTTGGATCAGTTCAGACAACAATGACCGAGGATTTGGGTTTGAGATGTGCGAGCGCCAAGTTTGTTCCACGCATTCTCAGCCAGGAGCAGGGCCGGCGTGATTAACTGCGAGGCCTAGTTCGATACTGAGTGGGAGCGGGGTCTATTTATGTATGTATACATAACTGGTGGCGCAAAAAATGACGCTTGTAGTACCTCCCTCCCCTCTGGTGATGGACTCACTCTTGTGAAATTTTTGTTGAAGATATCCCTCCAGTCGGCCTCTCCGTCCGGAATGTATTAATACGTTTTTAAAAAATTGTCTAAATCTAAATACATGAGAATGGAGCCTTGTGCGGGGCCCCTAATAAAGCGCGAGGCCCTGTTCGGAGGAACCAACTGCACATGCCTCATGCCGGCCCTGGCCAAGAGCAAAAAGAAACTCGAGTCCGCATTTCATCTGAGTTGTTTGAGGAAGCCGAAGCAGATCCGACTTTTTTTAATCAAAGATCATAACTGGTGATGAGTCTTGGATTTATTGTTACGATACAGAAGCCAAAATGCAAAGCTCCCAGTGGAAGACATCCTCGTCACCGAAACCAAAAAAGGCCAAAATCGAAGGAGGTCATGTTGATTTCATTTTACGACATCGAAGGGACTGTGTACTCAGAATATGTTCCACAAGGTGAAACTGTTAATGCAGCTTACTACAAGGAAGTTTTGACACGTCTGAGAGACGCGGTGCAACGGAAACGTCCAGAAAAGTGGCGAAACGGGTGGCCGTTGCACCACGACAATGCACCATGTCATTCTGCTCTCTCCGTTCGGCAATTTTTAACCAGTACAAACATCACTGTAGTACCACACCCGCCCTATTCACCTGATCTGGCACCCAATGACTTCTGGATGTTCCCAAAATTGAAAGAGACCATAAAGGAAGGCGTTTTGACACCCTTGAAGACATAAAATTCAATACGGCAGCCCGTCTGAAGACCTTCACGAAAAATGACTTTCAGAAATGTTTCCAGCAATGACAGGCTCGCTGGAGCATGCGTGTATCTGTGGACGGACAGTATTTTGAACAATATTAATACTTCTCTTTCACTAAAATTGATTTATAACATCATTCACCGAACTTTTTGATCAATCCTTGTATATGGAGAAAGTAAAAAAGGGTCTGTATATTTGCATTCATTAGTGCTTCCATCACTATCATAACTATAAACCCATCTTATGAATTCTTGTTTGTTTAGGTTACCATATCAAGTAATTATATGCTGTGACAGGTTTGTGCTAGCTAGGGGTGAGGGGGAGAAAGAGAGGGCCGGCCAAAGGGGGGTGCGGCGAATGCGAGGCCCCTGGGCCCCCGAATAATGGGGGCCCCAGAAGTTCTCAATTATTCAAGTGTCGAGTGTAAATTTTACAAAATCTTTGACCATTTTAGACAAACATATCTGACGGGGGAAAATATAGGCCTTAATAGATTAATTCAGAAAATTTAATAAAACACTAGGAAACTACTACATGTTAAACCATTACCGCAAATCGCTATGCTATTTAGCATACAGTGAGTCAAAGTAAAACTCGTACATTGCTGTATTGGTATAAGTCCCTTATGGATAATAAAAAATCCTTAACTGGAAACAAGAAAATGTATATTGTATGTCAGATTTTGCAAAATGAAAGCACATGCGTTTATTAAGAACCATCCATTAATAAAAATAAACCATACATTCATTTAAACAGAACATGTTACCTCAAAGTACAACTCGTATAAGTCAAAATAATACTCGTACACTCTGTCCCTAAGAAGTAAAATTGCTTCACGCAGTCATTTTAGTCCCTCTTAGCCCCTGTGCATCGCTCAGTCCAGTGAGATGTCTCGATACGGAAGGTATTGAGAGGAGAACGGGTCGTCAAAGAGGACAATCAACTGTGCAGAAAGAGAACTTATAATTCATCATTTTAACAAGGGAAAATCTTTAAGAGAAATTGGCAGGATGGTAAACAGCACTCATTCAACTGTGCAGGATGTCATTAAACGCTACCGTGAAGAAAAATGGTGCAAACAAAAGAAAAACGTTAACGAAAAATATTTAATTAGCGAGACGAGAGGTGGATCGTCAGAAAAATCAAGGAAAATCCTAAACTAAGTGCACCAAACATGGCTCATGAAATCGAAAAATATTTAAGAAAACATGCTAACTCGGAAACAATAAGAAATGTGTTGAGGAAACACAGGTACTATGATCGGGTAGCCAGGAAGAAGCCGTATGTGAGTGCAAGGAACAAGGCAAAGCGAAAAGCATTTGCACGGGATCACGTAAACAAGGATTTTGAATACTGGGAAAACCGTCATTTTTGCTGATGAATCCAAGTACAACCTCTTCGGGTCCGATGGTAAGGTTATTGTTTGGAGAAAAGCAAATCAAGAATTAACAGAGAAGAACTTGCGCCCCACTGTTAAACATGTCAGCTGCGAGTACTGGAACTTTACAATTTATTGATGAAAATATGGACCAGAACATCTACCTCGATACACTCAGAGCCAATCTGAAACCCAGTGTAAAAAAACTGGGAATCGGGACCACCTTTAAATTCTACCAGGACAACGATCCTAAACATAAAAGCCCTCAGAGTTCGCACCTGGCTCCTATACAACTGCCCAAAAGTAATAGAAACCCCACCCCAATCTCTGGATATGAATGTAATTGAAAATTAGTGGAGTAAGTTGGAAAGGAATACACGCCATCACACCAACAACAATAGAGGGTCCAAGATCGATCCTTCTTACTGTGAGAAATTAGTTCGTTTTATGTGCAAAAGGCTTGCAGCCATCATATAGAATGGCAGACTACCTACAAAGTACTAAACGTTTTATATTACTCTTTATTTTGTAATAATTAAATAAAATTTTGTATCAGTACGAGTTTTATTTTGATGTGTACGAGTTGTAGTTTGAGGTAACATTTTCTGTTTAAATGAATGTATGGTTTATTTTTATTAATGGATGGTTCTTAATAAATGCATGTACTTCCATTTTAGAAAATCTGACATACGATACACATTTTCTTATGTTTCAAATTACGGGCTTTGTATTATCCTTATGGGACTTATACCAATACAGCAGTGTACGAGTTTTACTTTGACTCACTGTAGGTAAAGAAAATCGCTGCATTGCGTGTACTGCCGACATCATGCACTCTCAGAAAATTGTGGCCAAGAGATCCCTCTCTACGCACAGGTTCCCTGCTTTGTTAGGCGCTCCTTTACATTTAAACATGTAATCATAATCATTCATGCTCAATTTAATAAATAAATGAATGCATATCCACAGGGCTGGCCCGAGGTACGGGCGAGCATGGCGGCCGCCCGAGGCACCAAAGTCTTGGGGGCGCTATACCGATCATATATCTATGCATTACTTGCAAGTGAATAAATATTATATACCAATTTATATCGCGTAACATTTGATGTTGTTCCTTTTATTTTTTTAATCAGTAATTTTTACATACCGATGAATAAATTAAAATGTACTTCGAAAATACCTCAAAAACCATTTAAAGAGAGAGCGCTGTAGCGCTATCTCCCCTGCATACCCATACTCCCAGCACTATTTTTCTGGAAAAAAGGTGGGGGCACTCTGTTGTGGATGGGTACCCTTTTTCTTAGCACTTTGGCATTACCACAGCAAGAGTACAGTCGCGAGCATAGATAATCTAATTGTAAGTCCGACTTTGCGATGGTGTCTGTTGACTCGACGAATCCGTAGTAATAGCCCAGTTGGAGGGTGGGAAGGAGTGCGAGGGTCAGGTCATGGTATACTATATAGGAGGGAGGGAAGCGGTGTGAGTAAGGCCAGGTTAAGCTATATCTACACGCATACTTCACTAGGATGGAAGGAAGGTTGCTGAGGAAAGTCTTTATCCTATGCGACGTCATACAGTAGAACGGGGGAAAGCAGGGAGAACATATTAAGCTAAGAGTGAAAGGAAGATCTCTCACGTGTTTACCTGGAGAAGTTCAAAGACGCAATAGGAAGGCGGAAGAGGGAGGGAAAGGAAAGAAAAAAGAAAACGTTTAAATGGGTGATTCTCTCGTAGTTGCGGTATTTTCTTGGATTAAAATTACGTGTTTAAATGAAGCTTTCGTCCCATTCTCGACAAATAGTTACGTATAATTCGCATGTGAGATACTGAGTTCCACCCTTCTAATTCTTGGCTAGGAACTCTTCTTGTTGTGATTAAAGCAAAAAGAACTCGATCCTCCAAATCTTAGAAAAAAAATTTCTTAGAAGTTTTGATGAAATTAGCTTTCTCCCTGCTTTCCCCCATTCCACTGAATGGCGTCGCATAGGATAAGGACGTTCCTCAGCAACCTTCCCTCCATCCTAGTGAAGTATGCGTGTAGATATAGCTTAACCTGGCCTTACTCACACCGCCTCCCTCCCTCCTATATAGTATACCATGACCTGACCCTCGCACCCCTTCCCACCCTCCAACTGGACTACTGCTACGGAATCGTCTAGTCAACAGACACCGTCGCAAAGTCGGACTTACAATTAGATTATCTATGCTCGCGAATGTACATACTACAATTTTTATCTTCATAAAAAAAGGTGGGGGCACGGCATACCCCCGCGTACCCCCAGGAAAAAGCACTGAATGCTCCACTGAAATTAACGGCGGCGTTTACTCTTCGATTACCACTTACTTAATGTTGATCTGTTTGTTCTCGCTGTTAATCATTCCGATAACGATCATCCTCTTCGCTCCAGGTTTCTTTGAAGACGTTTTCTGCTAGTAAGACGATGGAGAGTATACGCGGCCATAAGGAATCTTCCGCCAGCGATGTACGTACAGGCGTAGAGAAATTCAAATTATGACATTCTCGTTGCCGCATAAAAAGTGCAGTATATAAAATACTTGTTGATCCCGCGCAATCTTTGCGCGGTGAATTTTCAATTGATTTATAAAAAATCGGTACAACATACATTGTACAAACTTTCTCATATACGTACTAATGCGTCGTTTAGTTATCTTTAGAAAATGAAAATCGTATGAGCCTGTTTTTAGAAAATCCAATTTTTGTTAAAGTTGCCTAGAATAAACTAGCCTTATATTCAATTTTTGAGAAATATGAACTATACAGTATTATTGAGGATGTAAACTTAAGTAACTGTACGAAATTTGATCAAAATCGTTGTAGCCGTTTCTGAGAAAATGGAATTATTGTTAAAGTTGCCTAGAATAAACTAGCCTTATATTCATTTTTTGCGAAATATGAACTATACAGTATTATTGAGGATGTAAACTTAAGTAACTGTACGAAATTTGATCAAAATCGTTAGAGCCGTTTCTGAGAAAATCGAATTATTGTTGAAGTTGCCTAGAATAAACTAGCCTTATATTCATTTTTTGCGAAATATGAACTATACAGTATTATTGAGGATGTAAACTTAAGTAACTGTACGAAATTTGATCAAAATCGTTAGAGCCGTTTCTGAGAAAATCGAATTATTGTTGAAGTTGCCTAGAATAAACTAGCCTTATATTCATTTTTTGAGAAATATGAACTACACAGTATTATTGAAGACGTGAACTCAAGTGGCTGTGCGAAATTTGATCAAAATCGTTAGAGCCGTTTTCGAGAAAATCGGATTGTTGTTAAAAATTCGTAGAATAAACTACTCTTAATTATTGATCAATGTCAACCATTTCTATGTATACTCTGCTCAGTATGATAAAATGCCTAAGTACGAGATTTTATTCATTTTCGTTCGACCGTCTAGGCTCCAGCGCCAGTAACAGACAGACAGATAGACGGCATTGCGAAAACCACTTCTTCGGATTCAGCGACACCTAAAATGTATATTTCCGTAAAAATCTCGAGGTCGAATTTTTTCGCGAAAACAATACTTTCTCGATACTTCGTATGAGAAAGTAAAAATGATGAAGTAAAATAAGTTGATCTCAATAATTCACATTTAACTCTAGAAATGCATTTCCTTACACAGTAATTGATCGCGAACTTTTTTCTTTTTATTCAAATATATGTCCTTTCTTTTTTATATAACAATCAATGCAACCGTTTATGTAGATTATCAATGAAGAGAGGATAACCATGTAATGTGTATAAAAAAATTACGTGTCCTTATTCTCATTTAATTTTAAATTTATGCGTGAGCCTATTTGTGTTAATAAACATTACTGATGTATAATATAATGGTTCTACTTACAAAGAGATAAGATTCCAGCATTCGAACGATGATAGGAAGATTCAATTGCTTTGATACGAAGTTAACTGAATAATTATCCGTATATATATGTTGCTATGTATAAATGTTGACATTTCTACAGCAATAATTTCGATGCTTAAAGTGCGAAGCAAATAACGCTATTCTTTCACCTATTTGAAGGTTTAATTGGCATTAATTGAATCGGAGGCAACAATGACGGTCGCCTTGACAACGTCCGGAAAGAGTACGAAATATCCGGAAATTTTCAAAATCAATTGCGTATTTCTGAATGATTTGACCGTGTAACATGTAAACATCGCAAGAATAAGATAGTATAGAGTTTTCGCCGTCGAATAAAGCAAAAACGAAGAAAATCGGTCCATATTTACCTGTTGTAATGAAAGAAAGAAAAAACCTTGCACTCTGAAAAATCGAAAATCCCGTATAAACTTATGGGAAAATATAATTGTCTCCTGGATTCGAATCAGGGACTTTATGAAAATGAGAATAGTTTCTAGACGCCTCCCTAGCATGTAGGAACAAAACGCAGTTTACCGCATATCTCTACGACGAACGGCTTTTGAGATACAGGGTGGGACGGACGGACGGTCGGCTATTATAGACATAGATAGATAGATAATACTTGTTAGACGAATGTCATTTGACCAAAAATTTTGCAAGAATCGTCGAATCATCACGACACGTAGCTTTTCTTTATCTCTCGAGTACGTGTTTCTCTGACGACCTCTTAACCTTGTTAGTTCAACCAAGGTGCTACGCTGTGCGTCAGCGGTGAGTTCGAGCGCTAGGAAAGGTGGGGGGGGAGCGTTTGAGGGGGGAGAGAGAAAGAAGACTGGAAGAGTTGTCGACGCAATACCGAGCGAATACCCTTCCGTCGTGGCGTCTGACAGCCGCCGTCTAATTTGACCCGAGGCATGGCAAAAAAGCATTGGTCGAATTAACGTGTAGGTGGCTCGCAATTACAGCGTCGCGGGTTCAAATCCTGAAGAGGGCATGATAGTATGTATGTATGCAAATACACTTGCGAAATATTTATAAACACTGGATAATTTTCAAAGTAAAAAATACTTTGAATCACTTTTCCCATTGAAAAAAGAATAAGTAAACAATCTTTAGGTATTGTCATGGATAACAAAATATCGATGCGCAATTAAAATTACACTTGGCCGTGTAATGTGCCGATCAATAATCAGGAAATTTTACCATAGCAACGGAGACACTGGTATCGAAACGTGCTTAACATGAATTCAGGCAGAAAATTGAAATACCTTAAAGAATCCATTTCATGAAACAAAAAGTTTCAAGCAAAAACTGTAGGTAGATAATTATATTTTTCAAAACTTTGATAATGGCAAATATTTACATAAATCAAGACCTAAAGGCGACAATTAAAAAAAAAACGTAAATATTTAACAATAAGCCTCCACTTCCGGATGACATTACAATATTTAAAGTATTGTCTTGCCTTCCAGCAATACGAATTGTGGCCCGCATGATATCGCGGGTTCACTAGAGCAGTGGTTCACAAACTTTTTCGATCCGCGGACCGAAATGTAAAATAGTTTATTGACCACCATGAAAACTTCGGCCATGAGAGAGAAAATAGGAATGACAATACGGAAGATTTTCACCTAAAACAATATACAGTAAGTATACTCTCTGCAGAATCCTGTATAAATCATTGGTAAATCTATGCCCATGCACATTATAAGTCCCTATTCAGTAGTCAATTCTAATTGCTTCTGTAACATTCTTATCAGCCATATCGTCAATAAAAATTACCAAATGGCGAAAATTATTCGAGTAAAGTCTCATACAAATGTACCCAAAAACAAACTAAAAATATTTAAATACTGCTGTCAAATTACCCTTAAAATTAATATTCACAAAGCATGCCGCTTCTTCCAAAACACGTAAAGCTAAAGGTTACGTCTCGACTGATTATTTTATTCCGCCAACCACAAGAGGTCTTTAGTTTCGCCCTCGAAGGTTGTGGGGTAAGGGCAGAGAAACGAAATTCCGGAAGGAATATATCAAACTGCTCTCAGGGCCTTGTCAGCTGGAGACATTTTCGTGGTTTCTGACGTTACGCGCGTCTCAACTATGATTTTATCGCCTCTTAAGGAATCGATTGAAGCATTGCGCGATTTTAATTAAAGGCTGAATCCAGAGCTGGGACGAGCGCGGGGCGAGCGGGGCTCCTGACGCGGGCGCAAAAATTATGATCATATGCATACGTATGTATTTTATATAAACGTATATATCTTCAACACTAACATTTATTGAAATGAGGGTGATAAAGTGAGATTGGCGGCGACTGGCAGGCAGTATACTTAGTCCCGGCTCTGGCTGAAGCGATAAATGTAAAACGGAAATATAATCGGCAATAGGCGTCTAAATAGGTGCTGGTCACTCTTCTTTGTTCTAGAACAGGGATCTCAAACTCACATCGGTTCCTTACTTTCCCAGTCTTCGAACCTTTTCGTATTCTTTGTATCATATTCACTCTCCCTTTCCACAAGGGAGGAGTCGCTTTATTACGCGTTTTACTCGCAGTCATTACAAAAATGCTAGATTTGGCGTCGAGGGTTAAGTTCTTCTGATACTCGCTGGCGGTGAAATAAACATTCTTCGGTAACTCAACCGTGAAGGCTGATATAAATTGGAATGATTTAATACACTTCTTAGATCATTTAGAAATATTTGCGTGAAATATTTTATGAGAAATAGATTTGTTTGGGTCGCGTAGTATAAAGTAAATTGCTTTGCGGGCAGCACAAATGCATCGCGCGGGCCGCGAGTTTGAGACACTTGTTCTGGAACAGTGATGGCGAACCTTCTACTGCCCGCGTGCCAATATTACTGACGTTGTCGAATTTTTTCCGCCTCCTTAGCCACAGAAAAGTCCATGAATTTTTTTGCGTGCCAACTAAATTAAATTCGTGATCAAGACATAAGAGATTGACATTTGAAACTGTAAAACTAATATTTACAACAGTTGACTAAATAACACAAATGTTTTTGCAGAACTAAATCAGTACGATAAATGATTTCATTGGTTTTCGCCTTTCTTTGGCGTGCCAACCAAAATCCTCTTGCGTCACTTATGGCACGCGTGCCATAGGTTCGCCATCACTGTTCTATATAGAAGGTTGAGGCTAGTTGTCCGAAGGAAACTGATAACTGAAAATACTATAACCTCGTGTAGAATCACAGCAGATCTGCGTGAAGTAAAGGTTACACTAGGACTTAGGGACGAGAAGCTAAGTGGGTTGTCCGCAAAATCGGAGGGAAGGAATATGCACCAGCGATGTCAAAAGAGTGCAAACAGCAAGTCATGAAATAAGCAAGTGCGTGAATTATGTATTCGTCAAATGGAATACTCTTCGGTGAGGTAAGCAGTCAGGAGTGCGGAGAAATTATATAGGTAAACTCACTAAAGAAATGTTGTAACGTATCATTAAGAAAGCAAGGATCGTAGTAATTAATCTTTAAATATGCCGGCGCCAGTATTAGCCTCACTGTTGCATGTTCCTTCCAAAGAATGGAATGCAAGCCCAGGATTCAAACCCAGGCATACTAGGCGGAAAGGCCAACTCTCCCCAATATTCTCGTTTGATTGTTATGTTCAAATTTGTGCCGTCAAGTATACCGATAAAAAATATAACAATAATAACAAAAAGTAAGTTTTCCTCATTTTTACTCGTAAACTTATTTTTTTACAAATATCTTATGCTTACTAGTGATCCCAAAGACAAACAGATCTAGACTATTAAGATGCCTTACATGGGCGATTAAGGAGTTAACTGTTAATGTAACCAAACAACGTCTTTTTTGGCAGAACGTCCCCTCCCCAAACTAGAAAGATATAAAAAACTATGAAAGTATAAAGAAACTGTGGGTTCAGCTTGGATAGATCAAAAGCCATTCCCGCTTTCAAGTGACTTAATTCCACTAATTATAATTAATTAAAACTGCACCTTCATAAACTAGCACATAAACAGTAAACAGGCTGTCTGCTCAATTTCGTTTTGCATTCCACGATATATTTTTCATGCTTAAACAAATTACTGTGTGAATAACACATACTGGAAAGGAAAGAGTGAGCTTTCTTATATGTAGGGTTACCATACATTCCGGTTTGACCAGAATTGTTAGGTCTTGAAAGATAAAGATATTCATGCATGTGGCACTGTAAACCCTATGAGAAAGAACCTACCTGCTGTAAAAGATGACAAAAAGATGAAATGTGGGGAATGTGATTGGGCTACTAGTGATACTGGATTGTGTTTCATGAAATGGAAGGATAAGAGACCCCTGTACCTGCTCTCAAATTTTCATGACCCTGTTCGTGTTGAAAAGGTAAATCGAAAGGAAAAGGATGGAACTTAAATCCAAGTGCCCTGTCCCAAAGCACTGGCAGAATACAATAGAAACATGAATTGTGTAGATATATTTGACCAAATGAAAAGCACCTATGAAATAGATCGAAAGAGCAAAATATGGTGGCATCGTTTATGCTGGTACTTCATAGATGCAAGTATAGTAAATTCCTATATACTACATAAAGAATTATATCTTCCAAGGATTTCACTGAAAAACTTTCGTAGAGAAATATCCAAGTCATTCGTGGCTCCCACCCTAGTTTCTTCCTGAAAAAATAAGTCAAATCGTTCCCCTACAGCAATAATAAATAAAAAGCCTTCAGTTCCAAAAGCTGTGCGATTGGAGAGTTCAGCACATCAGCCAGAGAGGACAACAAGAAGAAGATGTGCAAAGTGTAGCACTAAATAAAAGCAAATCCGGACTGAGTGGATTTGTTCAGTATTGTGCATCTAGGGTATATTTTTTTTTTGAAATTCCTGACCCTGAAAGAGTTAGTAATGGAACCAGAGGTGCTATCAGAATAATGAGAATTATATCAGAAAGCAGCCCCGTAACTAGATACTTTGGCACCCGGGCAAACTACTAAATATGCGCCCTCCTCTTCTTCAAGAAATTATTTTCTCTAGTTTATTTAGTTACTATTTGGATTTTTTGTGCACCTTGCTTAGTTGTGCCCAGGGCAGATGCCCTGCTTGCCCCGCCCTAGTTACTGAACTGTCAGGAAGGACAATTTAGGAAGCATCATTACATTAGATGCAAAATGCACCAATGAAATATGGACTAGAAAGCAAAAGCCGCTTTTAGGAAGATTAAACACACTCTAACGGGAAATTTAAAGAAATTGATTAGTTGGTGAAACAAAGGCATTCAGAAAAATGCCATGAAATATTTGGAATATGCTATCCCTTCTAAAATTATACCAAAGATGGAGATAAATGATAGAATAAAAAGTTTGGAAGCTAATATACAGTTAATAAAAATGGAAACGCTAAGGAATTAATTAATGCTGTATACGTGGGTTAAAACGTGCGCGAGAGTGGTGTGTGAGCGAGTGTGTGCTATATAAAAAATAATCTTGAAGAAGGAGAAAAAGAATAACAGATTTCAGGAGATAGACAATTTCATAGGGAAAGGGAGCAATCAGGAAATGAGGAATGATGATTTCTTCAGGACTGATTGTTTCTGAAAAATTTCTGTCAACACCCAAGAGATCGGTGAAAGAAAAAGGATGCCAAATGTCAAACCAAGTTTAAATTTGCATTTTAATAATGTATATTTCTCCGGTACATTAATACTTTTTATGTATAAATAAAAATAAATGTACTAATTATTACCATCTGAAAACTATTTGGTTTACTTATTTTATTATTAATTTATCGTTTATTTGTTATTCTGTGGTGAATATGGTGATCCATTCTGCACAAGTATGGCCAACCTAGAAATCCTGTTGGGCAACGCTACTCTAGATAGTCTATTTTAACAAGTTTGGGCCTCAAAATAACTGTAATCGTAGTGCGGCCCTTCTATAACATTCATCGCTTCAATGCGGCCCTGATGCTTCCTCGAGAAACAGAAAATGATAAAGCTACCATAATTTCTAAGTTAAATATTCTGAGGAAATTTGCCAAACAGACACTTCTTTGATTTGGCATTTCAACACAAATACAAAAAAAAAGTACAGTAGGATACATAATGCATTGATATATAAAATATTCGGCAGTGTGATATCAGACTTGATTTTCAAATTCGCTAACAAGTTCAGCTCTATAAGATTGTTAGCTATGATACAGAGTTTCTAACTAAACTTTGCATGATTAGTTTTATTTTTTAAAATAACAATTTATAGCTTAACTATTACATGGCATTTACTGCATGGATTTTGATTACTGAATTCATATTTCAAAATGTTTACTCAAATTGCAGAATACTATTCAATACATTTCAGTCATATCACTTTTCTAGTATCCTAACCACCCTTATTACCGATTATTCTAAGAATCAATACAATGCTGTAAATTAAATACTTTTTCCAAGTGAATTACTAAATGATCTAATCCTGTCATTACCTGCGTCAGTACCGATATTCTTTGTTAATTTTTTCCTTGTAACCATTATAGCTATCATTCATTATATTTACTATTATATAAAATGAGTTTAGAAGCTGATCTTTCCTTCAAATGAAATATATAATAACCAGATTCTGCTATAACAATAACATTATCATACTCACAGATTTTCTCTGAGCAGTGCACCGTGTCACTAACAGCATTGAAGTATATCTGGGTTGACGAAAATCCCATTCTATATCACAGTTACAACTGTACTAAAAATTCTTGCAACAAGTTTCCAATCTACAAATTGTATTTGCAGAATTTCACAATTAGACACTACACATAACGTACCACGCCAGCCCACACATCCCAGTTCCATGCACCAACTGTTAATCGATATCCCGAGTTACGGAACGATATATCGAGTTGTTTTGTGATTAGGTACGATCGGTACGATTAATATGTAAATCGTATAATTTAACACTTGACATAATGGATTAGTTGTGCTTATTTTTTAAAGTTATATTTTCACAGTTAACGGCCAGTAGTTGATTATTGAGTTTAAACAAAAATTAACTATAAAATCTCACTCGGGATAAATGATTAACCCTCTCTGTGGAGTCATTCCGGTGAGCAATTACAATTTTATATAATTAAAATTGTAATGATTTAATACTCTATAATATTTCCTTTCCCTCTAAAATTTGAAATGAAAAAACGCCTTTTGTGACTGCTATCCCCCCAACCCGCGGGTTGCTTTTTTCCTTATTTAAAACAGCAAATGAAGCAACGCCTGAAATGCGGCGATCGCTCTATTCCAAGTAATGCTCTTTCGGCACATAAAACGAATGTGAAGCGACTGTAGTGAAAAAAAAACTACCTACCGAGCTTTTGGCAATGAACTTTAATACCCGTTCGTATATTAGTTTCTCCTGCACCAGTACACTTGTTCTTGCCAAAAAAAATTATTTCTTAAGCAGAATATCATTATTTCGACTATATCATGGCAGCTTTGTTTGAAATTTAAATTTTCTTTGAATTTTTTAACTATCTACATTCTCGTTGTGTAATAGTTAACTAGCACATATGCAGTATCTAAACGGCAACCAAGTTCCACTGATAATTTAGTTGGCACATTTATGTTTTTGACTCTGTATTCAAGGTATCTTACTGGTATTTAGCACCAGAGCTCTGTTGTGTAGCAAGGTTGAAATTTTAAAACGTCTGTGAAACTAGTTCATCACATGATTTAAAGCCAAAAAATGAGTTCAATAACATGTTTGCAATCCTGTTGGTAACCAATGGTGAAATTTAGTTTTGTTTACTCAATAAATATAGAAGCTGCATTGTATTTTAGTACAGAGCACACCTCCAAGTTAACATTGTTTTGGTGAGTTAATTTTAATGTGTTCTAGTTATGTATGGAAGTTAATCGAATATTTTTTTTCATTAAATTCAACATTATCTAATTTAAAAAACTGAAAATACTATTTTTTCCACTACACCAAACCCAATATGCAACCTTTTTACTTTCTACTAATTTTGGTCCTAATTTCAAATGATACAGAATTACATACAACTGATTGTGAGCAAATACAGCTAGAAATCCAACTCCCGTGTATAAAATAAGTGATCAAAGTAGTAGGCAGTTTCATCGGCAGATACTTTTCAACTATGAAGCATACCAAATAGCATAAAGGTTTAAAAAGGCAAGGTAATAATACTACCAAGATATTTCAAATTGGGATATTTATTCAACTCACATTACTTTCACATAATTCAAGTCTATTCACACAAAAGCTTCGCTGAAGCAAATATGTGTTAAATAAATAGGCAAAGTAAAAAGCTCTGTAGAAGTGGCAACTGGCAAACCCTACATGGAAGAGTCAGGACCCAAGTTTCTTGGCACAGGCATCGTCGCAAAAACTTTCTCTACTTTAACACTACACATTCCTCCACAGTAAAGACTGATAATTCAAATTCAAACATCAAGAAGCATGGACAACTTCATCAGTCTACAAAATGACCACTTGAGATTGTTAATACTAATGATAATTGCATATACACACTAGAAAATTCAGGTTCTAACATACACGTTTTGATTATATATACACTCGTGAAAAGGTCGACTATTATTAACAGCCATCCCATATAATTTTCATTTTTTGTGCAGATGGATTTTTCAAGTGAAATGAAAACCTTTTTGCCATAAAGTAACACGACTTATTAATCAGTTACTCATCAAATTGCAAGCCGAGAATTTGTTGACATACACAGAAACTGAAACACATCCACAAATTAACAGTAGGTCACGAGAATTTTGAAAGGTTTGACTAAAGGTGTGGAAAGCAAGCTTTGATTTTTTTTGCTTTAAAACATTTTTTGATCACACGAGTATATATATATATACATATTCCAGTTTCACATAAAATTAGCACGCAGTAATGCTACAAGTGAGAAGTGTCCAAGACACAGCCTACCATGAAGCTTGGGAGCCAACAAAATCTAATCGAGCAACAAATCACAGTCATTCAACAGTTAAAAAGTTTTGTGCCATAGAAACAAACCATAATAACATCACAATCTTTTCCCCCCAATTAGGCAGGTGTGTACTAATTTAAAGGCCAGTTTTATTTTAATATCAATATTTTATTTTTTATCACACACAAAAGCAGTTCCCAGTACTTCCTGCAATAGGGAAAAACATTTTTTAATATATCTATATTTATATATATTTATCTTTTTTTCTCATGGAGGTACGTGGGTGTGTGTTTTACTTGAGATGGATCACAGTCTAGCAGTCCTGTAATCACCTTTACTGACCCTGCTTCTTCATCACCAGCATGGCAGTAGGGATCAATCCTTACATTTTTTAAATCTTTCATCTTTTCTTTAACCACCTGCCATTATCAGGTCGACTCACACCCACAAAAAATCACAATCAATGACCAGCAAAAAACTATACAGGGTCAGCATCATCAGCATATAACCACAGTAAAGTTATGTACGAGGGCCCTTCTTTTTTAAAAAAAAAGCCCACGTGTTAAAATTTTTTATAATCAGTACAGCCATTCGAAAAAACTCACTTCCACAACAGAACACGACATGCCAAGTCTTCATAGGTCCCGTTTGTCACAGTAGGATGCACAAAGTAATAGGTAGATGGAGTGGGAGGGGGGAAAATTTTCCTTCATGATCATAAAAAGAGTTCCTCTTTTCTATTCTCTCTTCTTTTTCTACTTTATTTGCGCGGGATGAATGAAGATATCAAGATGCACAAAAATAACCACGATGAGATGGAAGAGTGTACCAAGTCCGTTAAAGACGAACCAAACAGTAAACTCAAAAATAATAATAATAAAAAACGTCTAAAAAAACAGGATGGATGTACTAGGACATTTTTACTCTTTGGGGGGACACAAAGCTGATATTCTTATTATTATTATATATATTTATATATAATATAAAGGACACGACGATAATCGATGGGAATAATTCTATCACAGGACAAAAGGGGGCTATATAAAAAACAACAATTGGTGGAGGAGAATCACCTTTTTTTCCTTTCATATATAAACGGAAGAGGCAGCAAATTTGGAAAGAGGATATTTTTTTATCCTTCCAAATATCGCTGTGTCCCCTCCAAAATATAAGTTCCATTCGATAAACCCCGACCGAATTGTGGGCGCTGGGGAGGAGGAAGAAAGTATGGGCAACAAACACGAAGGGGATTACTTTTTTATAAGTTTACGGTGTGCACAATGTCTTTTTTCCTTTTCTTTTTTCTGAGCCGGAGGGTTAATGTGCTTCTTCAAGTTCAGTCGAGGCCTCCATTTCTGTCTCATTGACAACACTATATTCTTGTTAAAAAGCCCTCTCTCTCTCTCTCTCTCATTGACAACACTATATTCTTGTTAAAAAGCCCTTTGTCGAGGCCTCCGTTTCTGTCTCATTGACAACACTATATTCTTGTTAAAAAGCCCTTTCTCTCTCATTGACAACACTATATTCTTGTTAAAATGCCCTTTCTCTCTCATTGACAACACTATATTCTTGTTAAAAAGCCCATCAATAACTCCTCTCTCTTTCTCTCACTGTCTGCCTGCATCCAATGCACCCTTACTTCTGACCCTTTGGCCACAACTCCAAACTCTACGTCATGTATCTCATCACAGCCCTCAGAGCATACAGGAGTTCTGCCTGCATCCTAGCTTCTAGCACCATCAGGTTTACATGCACCTGGAGAAGAACAAACAAGAAATGTCATTTGTTGCACAAGCATCAAAATCAATTAATTTTTTAGAGAATAATCCTTAAAAGCAAACAACATCTGTTGCAAGTCAATAAAATTAATAGTATCAAATGTTATTTTTATTTTGATTAAAACTAAGCTCATAAGAAATAAACAAGTACATCCAGATTAAGAAATAAATTTTCAGCCAATAATTTCTGCAAATACATTTATGAAGGAATGTAAAAATATGCTAGGTTTAATAATGAAACTACTTAATACGAGTACTCAAAGACAATCAACCAACCTTTTCACTGTGTTTAAATTCCCTCAGCACACTGTCGTAGTCTTTTTTTGTCACCCTCTCAGGGAAGCAGCAAGCAGACTTAATGAAAGCCTTCAGAGATCGTTCCAGCAACTGGTTCACTTCGCCATAATCATAATCATCATGCCTGTTAAAAGATGAGACAAATACGTTAATCTCCATTTATAAAAAGTTACAGTCAACACATTCCCTCCCCTCTTTCAAAACAAAATCTGTTAGCTCTGTTACAATGTTTACCTGATTCCAAACATGCACTGAATGTAGTTCCAGATGGCTCGGCGGAATCTTGAAGTATCAACATCTTTCCTGCCTCCCATTGTGTAGTAAGTGAGATTGTATGCAGTCTTAAATTTCTCATCCAAAAGGTTGCCAACATCATTATACAATCTATTGACTAGTGAGTATCCATGATCATCCCAAGAATAATCCTGTCAAGACATGCAAATAAAATTAGTTAGCAAAACAAATTGTTACAGGTTTAAAAAAAATAAAATTTCAGGGCATTCTATTAAAATGAATTAATTTTGAATCTGAACTAACCTGAACCCTAAAAGTAGCGATATCGCCCATTTCACCACGCCTTGCAAAGTCCTGATATAGGAAGGTGGGATCGTCAACAAACTGGCCAATATCAGCCTTGACTTGAGTCGACGATTGCATCCCAGCTGGAGACAGGAGCAGTTCTGCGCTCTGAGACTCTACATGCTCAAAACGTTTTGTTCGCTCTTCGGCAGAGAATTCCTCAGCTCGCTCTGAGAGAGACTTCATCCTTTGCATAAGTGTCTCCACACCAACTGCTTCCAGCTCGCCACTACCTGCATTGCCACTCACAATGAGAACCTCTCCTGAAAAGAAGAAGTATGGCACAAATTTTTAATTAATTCTAATTAACTCTCACAGCATAACACCTCTTAAAAATAATAGTAATTGTAAAATGAGAAGAGGATCAATTTTCCTCTGCTAATAGAAGTTGAAGGAAGAAAACTTTGGTAATTACCATTATGAGAGACAGGAGATCCACCAGGTCCATATCGTGCCGATGATGCTAGAGAGTTAGGAGATCCAGTTGGGATGGGTGAAGATGCCCCGCGTGTATTGGCTGATGTTGAATTGACATTGCGTTCATTATTGGCAGTTGGTGTTGTGGGACTTGTCCTCCCTCCTACATGTGTAGCTGCTGAATCATCAGATACTGGCGAGGCCAAGACAGCACGGTCCAGCTCCTCATTGACACCACAGCCAAACACGAAGGACGAAAGCGAATGGAAGTGTGCAAGGAGAACAATTGCGTGCACCACCTCTGCTAGTGACCAACTGTCCTTCCCTTTTGTCAGCTTCTGTTGAGCCCAAGCAAAAGAAAGCTATATTAAGAAGCTGCCCGATGATGAAATGAGTTCTCAGTGCTAGTATTATTCATTTATACAAAAGATTGCATATTTTCTTCTGCTTACCTGAATGTGTGACTTGTTGAGAAGCCACGGCCTGTGGGCAAGGATCTTATTGATGTCATACAAGTCCCTGAGCTTCTGTGGTATTTGTGACAGACCCTTTAGCCATGTTGGGTCACCACCTTGGAGCAAGAATTCCTGTTTCTGCAGATTGATGAGGTAACTGCATTGATGCCTTCCAGCAGCCTGTCAACAAATATTGAAAGATATCACTTACTGATCACAATACTTGATGCAAAACTGTTTAAGCAAATAATATGCCAATTGACCATGAAACAGCACATGACAATTTTCAACTGCTGATTGGAATTTTAATTGATGATTTTTATTACTTCAGCATTACAATCGTTACTTTAAAAAAATAATAATCAAACATCAACTCACCATGATGGCAATGAAATGACGATAGTCATAGGGGAGAGGTCCATCTCCCCTGAGAATGAAATTCTGGGTGCGCAAGAAGACATCCAGGTATGTTGGGTGATATCCTATCACTTGTGTCACATGGTCCAGTCTGTTGTTCTGCAGAAATGCGTCGATGAACAGCATGTGTGTCTGCAAGTAAAGGAAATGATATATGCATAAATACAACTGCCTTTTTGTACTATTTAAAGATTAGTTACAATTGTTAAAGACAAAACATGAGGTGCGACAAATTTAATTTAAAACTGCAACAAAGGATCTAAATTACCCTATCAAAACTTAAACTTCAGAAGCAAATCACCAAATATATGAGTCGATTCTGGAATGTATGTATCTCAGTGACAAGGGGGAGTATGCCAGAATTATGAGCAGCAGAAGGATAAAAAATGTCTACCAGGATACTTTTTAAAAATTTGATGGATGCATTTGCCTATCAATTGGTCTTGTCATAGCAAGTGAACCTGTCCTTGGCCAGACAGATCCAATCCTGCCCTTCCTCAAGGTTGACCAATAAGAAGGGAATGGAGGGAGGGAGGGAGGAGGATCTTCCTCAAGATGGAAGGCAGAGAGAGAAGGCAGGAAGTGGCAGCAAGGGTGCAGCATGACAATGGGCCATGCACATGAGACTACAACCGGTTAAGGCAACATCCATGTACTCTGAACTGAGAGGCGGGAGGAATCTTTCATTTTTTCATTGCGTTAGAGATCACTTAAGGATACACACACATTACTGATGTTTCGCATACTAATCAAAACCCGTAGAAAAGTTAGGACCTATCGAACTCGACGTCTGGTGTTACCAAGGGCGGCGTACACTTCGAAAAAAATTACGAAAGACATCTTGGTATATTCATATTGGCTTCGCGCAATCATATTTTTAGAGGATGTCGGAGAGAGTGCTTGGGCATGACAGGACGGAACGGAAGGGGCACGGGGGGGGGGGGGGGGGGGGGAAGGCTAACAGCGATGAAAAGGTGTTGGGGAGGAAAGCTTCAGAAAGGTTAACACCGAAAGGTGGGGAGGGGAGGGTTTTTTGGCCTGCACCGCGTGCGGCCTCTCCCCTTGTTGGATGCGGGTCTGCCGGGTGCGGCAGCTGCCACGTGAACGTATTCCCTCCCACCCAGCTGTTCCCGAGCTCACCGGTCTACGCTACACAATAGGATGGAATGCGGCTTTGGAAGGCTATGCTCGTCTGTCCGTTGTAATTATCTCAGCGCCAGACTAGCCTCTCCCAGCTGTAGGGAGGGAGAAAGGTTGGAAAGGGGTGAGAGACACATAATTGGTCTCCTAAAGTCGCCTGGTAATTCCCGTTTTTCTATTTTTCTTTAAAGTAAAAAAAAAAAAAGTGTCGAACCCCATCATCGCCTCGGCAAGTCAAACAAGACATTTTAAAATTCTCCGAGACTTCAAAATGAATAGTCGCTTTACGCGTGGAGGAATTTCCCAAAGAAGAAAGTCTTGCGGGTGTTTCCTATTAGCGGGGGAACTTCTCACTCCATTTGCATTTTTCGAGCGTTAAATAAAAAAGGCGTCGAGAGAAATTAAAGAGTGTCCATCCAGCCAAGAGAAAATCGCTTTTGCAATATTCTTCTCCCCGACTCGCTTATTTCCGACGTTTAAGAATTTCTACAAGTTGGTAGTTGTCGTCATTATTTGCGTAAAATATACACGCACGAGGTTCGAAATGAATTGATAAAACAACGCGGACGAATCCTTCAAAAAAAAAAAGTCGCTTTTCTTTCTTTTTACAGTTCGGTTGGCCCCAACAGAATTCGGTTCCTAAGCGGCCAACAAGAGTTCCGCAATTCAATTCTGCTCCCTCCCTCACTCACTCACTCCTCCCCTAACTACCGCACATACACTTCTCATTCTGCACGCTACCCCGCGGATGTGGGATAAAGGAGAGGAGGGGGGGGGGAAAGAGGTGGGAGGGAGAGAGTCGGGGGAGAGGGAGTCAACGAGGCATGCCGAGAGAATTAACACACTCCCCATCCCATATCCCTTAACGAGTTGAAGGTCAAAATAGGGAATCCCAACATGGCAACTGGGTGCTAAGAACACCATCAGCTTTGAAAAAAACTCCATTCATTCCCAATCCATTCTCTCTCTCATTCTAGGAAGATGGGAAAGGAATATACACACATCGGCAGATGCCGTCGAAAAAAGTACCGAAAACCATTCGTAAGGGTTAATAATTTACGAGGTGCAAAAAGTAGATTACGATGACACAAAACTAATAAATTCTGTTAGTTAGGGTATTAGACCGACTTTTATCACAGTAAAAATTCGGATAGCAACAGTATTTTTTTATTCTCCCGAACGAATTCTGAGGCACGCCAGACACTCATTCTACAGATGCAAGCATAGTAATCTTTTTTTCCCGCCGACGGGTTAGAAAACGAAGGGACCAATTAGGGAAAATTGTCCCAAGAATGCGGGTTCGACATTCTTGCGGCGTATGGAAGATTTACATAACAATGGCCGGCCGCCGACGCTTGGCAACGCGCGGAAAACAATGGGATAGGTTAATTTGAATAGATTCGGATGAGAAGGCAAAAAATAAATAAAACCGCGACAGAGAGAGAGAGAGAAAGCTAAGAGGGGATAAAATAACTGCGGCAATATGAACTGGAAGTTCTAAAGAACGTGGCGGCACGTACCGACTGTCACGTGCGGCTTCGAACAAAATAAATCCTATTTGCAAAAAACTAAAAGCCTGCGCGAATCTGTTGCCAAAATTGGAGGAGCCCTATCCTAATATTCTTTATTCTTACGAGATATTTGGTGGTATTCATATACCCGATATTTTAAGGAATAAAAACCCACACCGAGCACTGCCACAAAGCTAACCTACACCACTGAGGAAGGACGCCATGCAACCGAGATCCGATTATTTCGCCGCGATATCCCTGAGACATGATTGGAAAGGACGATCTGACATTTTCCCTCCGTCCGACGCTTCTCGTGCAGTAACAATAAAAAACCGCATTTCGGTTGCCCGAAAAACCATTCACTTCCCACCTATGTATGTCCTTAGCCTCGATAGTGGGGTCGTTCCCCGTGTAGGAGAAGAGCGAGATTTTATTTTCCTTCACTCGGCGTAACGCGAACGAACGAGAGAGAACGCGAGACCAATCGGGTCGCGCTATAAATATAACCTCGAGGGAAAAGGATTTGACTGAGGTGGGAAAGAACACTCGAGAGGGAGAGACGTCTTACAAAACGAAGAATAAGTAAGTATGAGAGAGAGAGAGAGAGAGAGAGAAGAGAAAAAATCGGGGCGTTGACCGTTGGCGAGCGAAACCGCGCGAGTGGCCGCCATTAAAAAAATAAAATCCTCGCGATATATATATAAAAGGACATCTCAAAACGACGCCGGAGAAGCAAAGAGCTTGAAGTTGGACGAGTTTTTTTCCCTTTATATTCCCTTCATCCTTCCTACCAAATTATACACAATATTTTCTCGATAAATCTCACAGGAAACAATTTTTTACATCCTCACGTGAAAAGTGAACGCTTTGCCATAACTTATTTGCAACGACGCATCCGGGCGAATTCCGGAAAGAATTTGACAAAAATCACCTCGTCGATGAATTCGCTAACAGTAATTACCGATAAGGTCAACAAGAAAGAGGCACAAGGTGGGCTAAATATAAATACGCGGTCCATTATGGGCTATACATTTTGAAGCAGTATGCCAGAGGCGAAAGAGAGATCGGAACAGCGCGGCCTTGCACGACACGAGCCTTCGAGTAAGAAGCGAGAGTTAAAATAATGAAACGAGAAGCGAGAAATTGCACATGCAATCGTCAGCGGGCCGAATCGGAAGGCGATGATAGTACTTTATAAACCCCTACATTTGGCCCATTTTATTACACCGAAAGATGAACTTAAAAACTAAAAAGATACAATGCATCGCAACGGAAATTTCGATTTGTCGCACGCTTTCGACCACAAGTTAACTCGATACGTATCGTTAAGTAAATGCAAAAATCTACACTTAAATATGTTATAATTCAAACATTAATAGAGAAGTTAATGAAATAACACACGCACAATCGAACTTCTGATGCTTTTGCTACAAATAATATCGCAAATATTAATCCCAACCACTCGCTCTCTCTCTCTCTCTGGGAACTGGTCTATCAAGATACAAAACTTTTCAAAACTAACTTCTACAGTCCTATAGTTTCGACGCATACATGAGTGAAAAGGACAATTGGAAATGGCAGATTTAAAAATGCAAACAGAAAATAGGGAAACTTTAACAGGATCTAAAAAGAGCTCGGAAAAAGACAGTAGACAAAAAATAATATTGAAAAAAAAAACTGCCCGTAATGGTATGTCTAGGAAATGAAAGCGAGGCGAGTAAATGAGCGAAGGTCGGGATAAAACTAAAGAGACTTAATTGGACCAGCGCCATTTTTCCACAGCGGTGACCCGACGAGACACGAGATCAGAGAGAGAGAGAGAGAGAAAGGAAAAGCGATAAGTAGACCGCCGGGAAATGAAACAAAAGAGATGATCGCGGGAGAGATTACAAAACCCGAGATCCTTTCGAAGTTACGCTTTACTTGTAAAAGGAACAAATCCATACACGATATTAAAAATCGAGATAGGACAAGATTATTCTCGGATTGAAAAATAAACGCGATAAAATCGAGAGATAATTTCCACGCAAGAAACTTCTTTTTTATTCCGTCTACTTATTATTTTTTCGTGAAAGCCGGCAGCAAATAGTATTCACGGGGGGCGCTGATGCGTTAAGCGTTTCCCCCTTCGCGAAGGACTACTATAATATCGCCCAAACTACTCGATTCATCCTTTTATTTCTCTTAATTAACGCGGAATTCCACCACCGCGTGTCGCTGGGATTCGCCTCCCCCCTCTCCCACTTCTATCGACGAATTAATTTCATTTCGTTATCAATCACGGATCCACCGGAGAGGGAATTTTGACGCAATTTACTCTCACCCGGGGCGAGAACACGTAAAGCGAGTGCTTCCACACCGGATCCCACGCGTTCGAGTCCTTCCGCTATCTCGGCAAAAAAAAAACAAGTTTTGCAGGATTTGAAGAAAAAAAACTTTTCTTGAAGACGTCATTGCGTAAAAATACAAGCCGGACGCCCCCCTCCCGCAGGCAATTATTACCGAAAAAAGCGCCTTTCTCTCCGGTATTTTTTTGAAGGAACAATTAAAATAAAAATCAAGCTCGAAGCTCCCGCTAATTAAATTTCAAAATTTACGACATGGAGAATTTTACATTTTGTAGGGAAAAACAACAGTAATCGTTGTTTATTTTGTATTGTTATTTATAATCACGGGTACTTTTACTGTATTTATCGTATTTCCGGAAAGCTCCTACGAGAGGCGCATGCGCTGAATATATATATGAATCTCAATACAAGACCCCGGCGAGAAAATTAAAAAAGTATTGAAAATGTTTAATATTGTTGACTTCCGCAAGAGGTGTCGTCTTTATTAAGGTAAGCAAGGAATACCTCTGTTGTAGCCGTCTTCTAACCTAAAGATTCGTTCGAGTGGAAGAGGATACAATTTCCCCAGCACTACCCAGCCAGGTAGGACAGTTGCCATGCCAGCGAGAGGCACAAAAAGGGAGAGAAAGAGAGGGATGAGGTGGTGCCTTCCCACGCAATTTTAGCCGACCGACAGACACGCGAGAGATCTCCCCTCCTCCCAACCCACCGAACCCGGCCAACGTTTGATACCTGTGGAAACTTCTGGAAGCCAAGTAAAAGTAATGAATGACCAGTTCCACGATTCGAAGCCTGCCCTTCGATGCGAGACTAAACGAAATTAATCGATGAGTGCGTGAAAAAAAGAGGGGTTGGGTTTGTGTCGAGCGAAAAACTTACAGAACATCTGCTTCCGCCGTCGAAATTTGTGCTTTTTTTTAATGATATACAGTGGCACGATTCTCTCAAGACCGGGGGGGGGGGGGGGGGGGGGGTGAATATTTGGCAAGCACAAAAGTTGTATGCAAGTTATATCAATACCTACATGTCTGGTATTGCATTATTATTTACATTTATGTTAAAAAAACCAGGGGGGCAAACAGTCCCCTATTCCTCTCTGACGGTGCCCATGAACCCAAAATTAAAATAACTATGCATGTTTCCAAAGTTGAGGAAAAAAATCACAATTTTCCAGGAGAGGCTGACCCGGTGGACCCCTCCCCCTCCCCTGTGCGTGTGCCACTGATGGTATATATATGTAACTTTTAACGTAACTTAAGGTTTATGTAAATAAAAATCGCCCATTTCTCAGCTTTTCAATAACAATCCGAAGTTAAAAGATTAAAAAAAGTCCTGCAACAGCTTACCCAAGTAAATTCCAACAAATTCGCTCTTCAATCGGCGATTGTCTCTCTCTCTCTACCAGTAAAGAAGCACGTATACATTAACCGCCAGCGCAAGTAACAATACACTCTTCTGGCAAAGTCCACTGCGACGACTTCAATACTACGCGTCTTAGGCCACGGCGCTAATAGAAACGAATAACCTTCGACCTTCAAACATAACCGTGACCAAATGGCGAGCGTCGAACATCCAAGTTTCAAAGCACGACCAAGATCTCCATTTGAAACTATTTCCTACCTGAGCTCCCCGCAACACCTTTAAATTTTAATTTGTTCGCAATGACTGATGAAAAGTCTCCAATCCTCTGTTTGACGTCTTCACGAATTGAATGTTCGGGAAAATGAATTAAATGAAGAGGAGTTTTGGAACGGGAAGGGAGTTGGAGCGGAGGAGAGATAGTTATGCGACCTTCAAATTTTTCGAACGTCACGACTCCCGTCCTCGAAAAACAACCCAAGCCAACCAACGGTCGCCATTTCGTTATCCTTCCACAAAAAATAAGACGGAAGAAGTTTCCGCAAAGAGCGTCGTGTTAATCTCGAGAACTAATTATCGTCATTTCTAGTAGACTTAAGGGTATATAAAACCTTACGACGAATCGAGACGAGCCAATTTGGTCGTTTAGCGGGCAATTAAAATCCCATCACCTCCGAAAGTTCCTTAAAAACACGACCCAGAAGGCACATTCTCACGAATTTCGAAACGCTAACCGAAACAACAAATATCGTTCGTGGTTTATTCGATTAACGTTGTTTTCTTCTCCTCTGTCGGGAAAAGGAAATTAGATTATTTTTAAACAACGAAATGGATGCGGTGATCACGCCATATATCCCTCAAGGTGACAAAAGACATTGGCATGCTCGACCTTGATCACCGGGTTCGCAATTCATACGTATTGGAGACGTTGCAAAATAAAAAATTAACTTAGACAAACGTGGAACAAAGGAAAATAGTATGGGGCGCGACCTCGAGTATCGACATTCGCTTTGCAGTTCGTTCCTCTTCGATACCTCCTCCTCCGATCCTCCCCATCTCCTTGTATCGTCTGCGCTCTTGGGACGTCGAAATATAAAATAATAAATAAAACCAGACGCGAGAGAAACTCTCTCTCGAGAGAGAGAGAGAGAGAGAACAACTTCCTACGTCCGAATTGGCTAAAATCACGCACGCACCCAAAAGACCTCCAAAGGGGAAGATTAAAAAAATAAAATTAAAAGAAACGCACGCTGCGAGATGTTAATGGCAGTCCTCCTCGAGGGAGAACTAGACCGCAACCTCCTTGCAGCAACGCCAACTCGTTGCCCGCGTGAACTCAAAGAGAGGAAAAGAATTCCATATATGTACATACAACCCACTCAAAATAAAAAAAATACGCGACTCGATGACGAGGTGGCGTGACATAATAAGATTCCTTTACCAGCTCTTTTTTTTTTAATTATTTCGTACGAACGGATTATCGTAATTTGCATCGCATGACGGCATCATTCGACATAGATCGTTTTAAAAAAAAATCACCTTACAAAAATTACTGGGGCGAATTTTTTCGGGTGTAAAGATGTTTTCATAACTCGAACATTTCGAACGTGTTTCTTCGTCTTTGAAGAAGGAACCAGCAGAGAGGAAGGAAGAAATTGAGGAGGGAGAGGGAGAGATAGGCTTCAGGAAGAAGAGCAAACGGCGTGAAGGTAAGAGGAGGTACAAAACTTATATATCCCACAAGGCTCAAGGTGAGCGGCTTTTTGCGCCCATCATTCTTGAGAGAGCGAGACGCCCCTCTCCTCCTCCCTCCCTCCCTCCGTAATCTCTTCGAGCCGATCGCGGGACCACCTCTCTTTGCCTCCTCCACCTCTCTCTCTCTCTCTCTCCTCGAACCACCTCACCTCATGACTCGCGCGAGACGCACTTCGCAGAACTGAGGAAGACTTTCTCGGTAGTGAAAGATTAATAGGTAAACGTCTGCAACGGTCGCGGAATGAGTGTCCGCCGTTAAGACGTGTCCAAATTTATGAATCACGACTCGCGAAACGCCGCAATTCTGATCCATGAATAGACAATTTAATGGAAAACGCGTTAGAACGTTTTAAAACATTTTACCGACTGCATATATCATTATATTTATTAGTTCAGAAAAATTAAATAAGCTGCAAAATGGGACTTTTGTGTACCAATTTCAGGCGCATTAGATGTTCAAATGACAAAATTTTCTATATATTCGAGAAAACGAAAAAACTATCTCATAATTCATAGTAACATAACGATTAAATTTAAGTCGGCCATAAAGGTAAGATCAGGGAAAAATAAAACCCATATTTCAAAAAACACTTCGCCCAACGAAACAGTATAAGTTTCCGAACCAATTTTAGAGACGGGGACGAGAGCTTGAAATTCAAACGACGGAAACGATCAAGGACTTGTCGAATCGAGTTCGATCTATGGATACTAAAAGAACGACCACTCTCTCTCCACCGCGATCCAGGAAAAGACGTCACGAAAAGCGAAGAGAGGAGGGTAAAAAATTAATGAATCACACGACCGCTTTCCGATTGAAAGGAAAGACCGCAATTGTTTCCGATTACCTTCTCCCCTTTTTTTTTACCCTCTCCGATCGCTAATTGGAAGACGGCTTCCAACTCTTCCCTTTCGCTAGCGAAAGGCTAATTTCGAACCGGACGAGAACGACGTTCGAAAATTGAAATTAACGAGGAAAAAACCGAATAACGCAAACGAAATTCAAAGCGAATTAGCTCTGGAGAGGTCGTGCTTAAAAAAAAGCTGAATTAAAAAAAAAGAAAAGTTTTCCGTGACGACCCGAGGAAACGGAGCGCAATGGTATCAACCGGGCGAACAATTAAAACGCGTAATTGCGCAAGCCATTCTCGGCGCGATGGTCGGGTTCAAAAAAGTCGAATTGAATTTAGAGCGTTCTCGAATCGGTACCTAGCACCTTCGATATGCACTAAGTATTTACTCCAGGGCAAATTACAATCAACCATGCAAGAGTACTAACGAGCACACTAAATAAGCACTATTAATACTGTTCAGTTATCGATGGCGAAGAAAATTTCCTTGGAAATCTAGCATTTTGAACCTGATAAGGTTCCGAATGCAAGTACGAATTTCACTAACCTTCAATTTTACATACGACCTTAGCCGTAGCACAATAAGTAGACATCTTGTGCTTTACACACACTGAAACATAAGTAATAAAACAGAATCTAATGAAGAGAATGGGGGAAAGACGTTTTAACCGCGGACAGCCCTATAGTAACCCATTCACGTCGAGAGATATACTGGAACTGAAATAAATGCAAGACTTTTGAAGTTCGGAAGAGATAACATGGAAGGGAATAACTTTGCGAGGAAATGGAAGTTTGAGTGAATGCGATATCTCCATATACTGAGAGGAGAAGGGAAAACTCTCTCACAACAAAAAAACTTCCTCTTCCGTTGACAGGGCAGCAGGTGGGACGGAGAAAGGACGAGAGAGAGAGAGACGGTTTTCCACGGCAATGAGAGAATCGAGCGGTGCCGCAAATACAGTGTAAATGAACCTTTACGTAATCGTACGGATTAACGAGAGAAATCTTATTGAAGGATAACGTCTTCCACGCTTTAACGACCGCGAGGTTATTTTGCCCGATTCCGAAATCTCCCATAAGACCCACAGAAAAACACAAAACTCGAGGACTAAATTCAACTTCTCCAGAAAAATCGAGCCAACAACTGCAATATTCTGGTATTTAATAGCTTTGTAGACACTTAAAAAAGTCGTCGGCGAGGTATTGGGTGACTTACTCCACAATAATTGAAGCGATTACGCAATTAAGATTTGTCTCCCGTCTCTAACGCTATTATCGTATTTCATTCCACCTCTGAACGCGGTATACAAAAACACCCAAATTTTCCCCGAAATTTACATTACAAGGGGGGGGGCGAATCTCAGAGAGTTTTACTTCCGGGATATATACATAAGAACACAGATGACCCAGAAAGACGACGACGGTTTAACTCGAATCGGTTATCACGTATAAGCAGAAGAGAAAATACAAGGTCCGGAATCTTTCACGGACTCGAGAGAGAGAGAGATAGAAAAAAAACCAGAGAAATTGGTGAAATCGCCGAACTTTTTCGAGGCGCCCAGCAAAGCGTGAACTAGCCGGCCGGCACCCAGCGCACCAAAACCCATCCACTCTCTCTTGCGCAACGACCTAAAGCACGACACGGCACCTAACACGATACGCAAACTTGCGTACACGCACTCTCGTATTCCTTTTTCTCTACGCGACTCTCTCTCTCTATACATAAAGTTCTCTCTCTCTCTCTAGCGGAGTCTTTGGAGGACCAAAACCTAGGAGAGGAAACGGGGAAAAAAAACTTTCGCAATTCTTTATGAAGACGAAAACAGGTCCTCCCATTGTGTACCGAGAAATCTAAAGATCCACACACACACACACACTTTCTCATCCTCCTCCCTTTTCCCGACCCCTCTAAACTCTCCCCGACTCCTTCTAAAACCAAACAACCTTACAAACACGCTGGGACAAGTGAAGGCCTCAACTTCCTTGCCTCGCGTTATAAAAAAAGAAATGTCTCTTGACAAGAGGGGCCTTCCGAATTGATTATCGCCTTCGCCGAGAGGGAGAGAGAGAAAGATAAAGAACCAGACGCGTCCCTTTTCTTCTGTTATTTTACCACTGCGCATTTTTGCAGACTTACATCCCTGCCACGGCCCAAGTCTTCCCACCTTCCGAATCGTCTTTGAAACGTGGTTTAAAGAAAAAACGGAAGCGGGTTACAATACTCTCACGACGGAGAGAGAAAAAAAGCATGGCTGCTTTCACCCCTTCCCTCCTTTCCAACATTTTTTTTTTCATTTCCGAAGCGGAAGAAAAAGTTTTAGAAAAAAGGCAGTCTTTCTACTTGGAATCCACGCTTAGTACGCCAAATTTCTTTGTCTTCGACTAAGTGTGTGAAAGATGCTTTCTCGCAATGTAATGACTTGCGTTCGTAATTGGCCCCACTATATCGGCAAGCAAGGTGATTTGCCTAGAGCCCCATACGGTTGGAAGCGTGTCTCTTTTACATTGTAATAAGTAAGCATGTGTGTATTATTTTCTTTAATATACAAATTTAAAGTTTATTGTTACAATCATAAAATATATTTTTTTGTAAATTCAATAGTGTTTTTTGCTGGATATCGGCGGTCAGGTATGGAATACCGACAGAGGACGGTGAAGGGCACATAGGTGAACGACAGCTTTAAGGGAACACCCCCGCTGAGGTCATCCAGACATGGGCACACATCCATGTAAGTGGAGAGAGAGAGAGACAGCCCAATTCCACATATAACACAAACAGTCCACCAGGAGCCATGGCAATCGGTCCGAACAGCAGGGGGTTGGGTCGGATGTTGTGCAGGCTTCTGTTGTACTGGGGGAGAAAGCTTTTTTTCCCTTTTTCGCAGACTTGGAAAAGGACACTCGGTTATGAAAAGGATGCACGGCACATCCCCCACGTCCTTACACCTGCTCCACCCCCGCAATACCCAGAAAATGCGACAGTTTTCGAAGGATTCCGGTAGACCCGTTAGGAAGTCCGACAGACAGGACAATGCCACATGCTCCCGAAATTATACAAGCGTTAAAACGCCAATTTCCTTTACATAATCGTCTCGGAACATCAAAATTATCATTGTTTACGACAAGGAACAACCAAGGACTTGGCTGATTCGAACACATGACATTTGTAAATGGGGACATGACCGACTAATGGTTGGAAGTCGCAATTTCATCAATCGCATAAGCTTAAACTTATGGATAGTTAAGTGCCGCAATTAATGCACCACTCAAAGCACGAGCCAATTAATTTTAATAGCACATTCCTATTCATGGCTAGACTCCTACTCCACCCCAAATAGGAAGACAAAGATCTGACGAGGCACAAAAAACGCCGGGGAATAAAAGTGTCCTGGAAAACAGCTGTTCCAGTCTCCACTATCATCTTTTGCGGAAGAGAACAATGGACGTGCCTTGTGCACCTCGGAGCGAAAAAGGCGAAGAGGCGTTTTTCTAGGAACATCAGCTGTTTCGTAGACAAAAAGCGAACGAGTTGTCGAATAACGGTCCCGGCCTAGGATGGTATAATACTTTTAAAATACTTGAGGTGCGGAGGGGATGTGGGTGGATAGGTTTGTTGAAACACCCACGTGGAGCGCTGGGGAATTCGCTCGTGTGGGCGGGGATGGATCATCTCTTCTCTTTGGAGTGTCACGCCCCCTCCTCCCCCCTTCGGAGGAGGCTGGGAAACGAGCAACAATGGAACGGAGAAACGCCACGACAATGGACGCCGTTGAGATGAGGTGCAATCATCATCACGCCCATTTTGTCGCTATGGTATTGCGCTATCTTCCCCCTCTCTCTGTGGTTCTTTATTGCCCTAACCCACATAGGATGCGGTGACCCAGCCCGTCGCTGCCTCTTGAATTCGCCATGAAGAGGGGCTTCCAATTGGCAGCTCGAATGATGAACAATTTCTAACGGCACGCGGCAGAGGATGTCTCTTCACTTGTCCGTTTACACCGTGACAACTGTTTCCTTGAGTTCAAAGACCTCCGTAAGTGAAGGACAACCTTCAAAATCGATTTTAAAAAAATAAAGACGCTAGGGAAACGACGAATTTTACAGAAAACGTTCAATGAGAACGGATGCAGTCGACAGTCAAAGACGGCAAGATTTGCGTTGAGTGTTTTAAAAAAAAAAATATCAGCTCGTTGACGCGCGGGAAGAAGCTATTTATTCAAATCGCCTTCTTATTACCTCAATCTTGCTGTCCTGAGTAGGTGTTAAGCCTGTTTGGCGGCGGGAGAAAAGAGGCAGAGCGCCAGGCCGACGGGTCAGGCGTACCGTTTTGGCTAGACACCAACGCAAACAGAAAAGGTCCGCATACTCGCTCATATTCACGACGCAAGCAACTCGTCGCTTCCTTTTCATTCTCAATTTAGTTGCATACGGGATCGTTAAAATAGGGCATAACAAATACACAACCAAATTAATAATGCATTAATACTGTAGGTGAGATTGGCTAACGAACAATACGTTCCTATATTATCGAAAATCTTAACACGAACGCCGGATACTTCTACCCTTGGGCACTAAAATACAAGCTCCCCTATATTTTCTGACTGAATCAACTAAAAGTAACCAGACGAAACTCCGTAATAATAAAAATTTGAGAAAAGATAACCGCGACGCACCAATTTAGTATACCTGAAATAAGGGCGAATCGAATCCTTCGAAGAAGGAGGGGATGCCTTCAAGCACACCGAAACAATCATCGAACCAGGCGGACACGTTTTTATGACTGAAAATTTTGGGGCCGAACGCCAGGTTCCGTTCGAATGAACTCTCCGGTCGAGCGGTGACCATAATTCCTCCAAAAACCAACCCAACCTACCGCATCTTTAAACAAATCAACTCTTCCGCTAAGTACACGAGGGATAAAACCCCCCAACGTCACACGGGGTGGCACTGGGAAACGTATGATACGCAATTATGAAACGGGTCGCTTAGATAAAGGCATATTTCCCAGTACTTCTTTCCCGTCCTTGTACGAGAACAATATAAACCCGCCCGAGACCAATTTTATCAGTATTTCTGCTAGCAGATGGCTCTTATCATCATTTACCTTAACCCTCCTCCTCCTCCTACAAACAAAACGTGACATCTACCATGTCCGACAACGAAACGAACACCTACGGTACTTTTCTCCCCAATTACGGGCGTCAATTCCGAAAGCCTAAAAAAAAAAAACACTAATCCGGATTCTTTCCGTGAAGTGCAAAGAGCTTGGACACATTTTGCCCGAGCGAGAAAAACCAGGACGATGAACTATCGAAGGAAGGAAGTCGTGGTGAATGGCTGCGACGCAACAGTAGCGCCACTTGGATGGGCGGGAAACAATACTACCGCCACCTTTTACACTAGTCCAGGGAGATTTTCGCAGACAACTGATGGAGGAGGAAAAGGATTAACATATATATATGTATACCGCCTCCCGCCACGACGAACTGAGAAAGGAAATAAATGACTATCAAATCCACCGAATTAATTCGAAAATCCGCGGGTGAATATCAATAACACCCAATCGCATCGATAGTAGGACCCCTGAGGAAGGGAGAGAAGGAAAGGGTTGTGAGGTCGCCATAGCGGGCGATCCTATTTTTAAAACGGGCGCGCAAAAAAAAAAAATATTGTGTAAAGAGAGAGAGGAAAGAGGTATGGGGATAGGGAGGAAGAGAAAGAGAGGACCGAAATGGACGGGGGAGGAAGGCCACGCAATGCAAAAGAGGCAGGGTAAGAAAGGGCGTGGAACAGGAGGGGGGGGAGGGGAGCTGGACCAAATAACGAAGAAGAAAAAATAAAGCTTCCCTCTTCTTTCTATGCTGATAGTATGCGGGCCGTGCGTGTGAGTGAGTGAGAGAGAGAGAAGAGTGCTGGAATCTCCTTGGAACACCGGAAGCAGCGGAGGAAAAAATAAAAGGGTGACAAGAGGGAAGGAAGGAAGGAGAGGAAATTCGATAGAGAAAATTCAAGAACGGCGAGAGCTATGAAAGGATTCGGCGAAAAACACGTGCCCTTATTTTTTTACCTCCAAAAAGCACAGTGAATGACCGGAACGAGGATAAGCGCATATATCTCCTGAGGTTTTTTCCACGCTACGCGAAGACTTTTGCGAAGAGGGAGGGAGAGAGAGAGAGACGCTCGAGTCCAATCTCTACTCCTCCTCCTTTTACGTTCTTTTATTTTGTTCTTTTTAAAATTTAAATGCGGAACCTTCCTTCGATTCGTTCACCCCGTCGGTCCACGCAGCCAAGGGCGGGGCGGGAGCAGGGGCATAATCTCATGGCCAATGGAGCAGACTCGAAGAGACGTACGGAGATGCGGTTGCCAAGGACGGAGAGGGAGGTAATCGATTGATAGGGTCCATCAGCCAAAGATCACCGCCTCTTTTTTTTTTTTTGTTTTTTAATACGTTCTTCTGTCGCTCGCGTGAAACGAAAAATGGACCGGGTTTTCTTATCGCCCGTTTTCGCGAGACAGAGAATTACGAGACCACTAAAAATTTTCTGATAATAAACCGTCACCGGAAAGCTATCTCGAAAGATATTTTTTTTTAAATCTAACGTGATTGACCCAATTTCGATCGAGACCCTTTCGATACCTATCGATATATAATTCAGTACCGATCTAGGAACCTCTCGATACCTATCGATATATTTCAGTACCGACCTAGGAATTTGTGATATCGTTCGGAATAACGCGGGAACTGGTCGGTAACGGTGTAATACGAATAGAAAAATACCTAGAATGGTAGTCCCCTAGCAGAGAAGCAAACTCCGTAGCATCATTCAAGCGAATTTCAAATTCAGCAGACCAAGAGATTCTCAAGCGTAAAGAAGGGAGTTAGAAGAGAAGGGTGTGGATGTTAGGCGCAAGAGGATGGCATTGGAAGGAACAAAAGGCATAGCCCGTGAAGCATGCAAAACAGCGCCTTTCAAACTGTGGTAAAGGTTCGCGTGAGAAATGTCAGCAAGGGGGGGAAGGGCATATTTGCAGAGAGGAAGATTAGGCACTTAGAGAGAGTGAGAAGGATAGCGGAACAAGGGGCAAAGCTACGCCACACGGCCATTAAAAGATTGTGAGTGACGGGAATGATTCAAGAGGCAATTCGCTGGACCGAGTAAGAAAAAAAAATAACACGACGTACTATGGATCTCAAAAAGCCTTCCAAACAACATGCGTTGCCAAAACTTACTAATTCGCGTTTCAAGGTACGATTCTTGAACGCACCACTAAAAATATACTTGGGATGATTTCCAACTAACGCTGAACTCGTCAGTCACTACTACTACTACCGACCGAAGAAAAATCACGTAAAATGGAGGGATTCTTAACTTGACCGATTCTCAAGATATGCGAAAAGAGGCGCGAAAAACGCCGATTATCGTCGCATGCGGAAGTGAACCCGTCGCCTTTTGACCGGAATTTTTTTTATCGCAGCCCTCCACACATGCCCCGTTTAGCCAGCTTTTGGCTGACGCAACCCTGGCGAAAAAGATGCTTAAGGCATCCCCGTTACATTACAGCAGCGCCAACGTATAAAACTTCTTCCTCCGCGCAGAAGAGAGACAATCGGCGATCGGAATCGCAAGTTCAAGATGGCGTTCGCGACGACTCGAGAGAGAGAGAGAGAGAGAGAGAGAGCTCGGAAAATGGTTCTCCTCTATGTCCAACCTCCCTCCCTTTCTTTCTTTCTCCACCCGATTTGGCTCCGATTTCTCCAACCCACATATCCACATTCCACGATGACCGGCCAATGGGAAAAGGCGACGGGAAATGAAGGAGTAAGAGAGAAGGGGACAGGCGCCAAAAAAGAGGTGGACAAACTGAACACAATTTGGCCTTTTACCACGGATATATTTTTTTACATCCATATATATATATATGTATGTATGTATGTGACAATTTTTGGCCGCAGGAGAGCTGTCGTAAAATCCACTCGAACGAAACGAACGTTGCCCTTAAGAAAACGGGCTGCGGCGAAACGAAAACCTCGGTTTATATACTTCAATCCTCGCGTCGCGTCGCACAGCTCATCCTGGTAAAGCCTAGCGTCCAAAGGAGCGATTGAGAAATCCAACTAAAAGCAACGGATTCCGGATACCCAAAAATTTTAGATTCGTCCGCTTGAATAGTGACGCAACAGAAAACTTTCCACTGATACTCGGAAAACCGCAAGGCTAGTGATATAGAGCGAAAGAGGTATATAGCGTGTGTATGTGAGAGAGAGAGAGAGAAAATGATTCAGAAACTCGTTTCCGAAAGGGCTTCTCGGGGAAAAAAGAATGGTTTTATATCCTTCCTGCGTCAGAACGGGCCGAATAAACAAAACACGCACGAACGAGGATGCCGAAATGATTGGATTTTAATGATAGGCCTTCCGAAAAAAAACTACAAAAACATGGAATATAGAGACAGAATGGCAGAGTCAAACAGGATGTAGGTAGTTAATTAATTTGATAAACTGCAAAATTATTTTCAAATCGGTATGGTAGCAACAAAAGTCTCGTTTGAGATGAAAAAAGCACAAAAAATTGTCTTAATTGGCGTCATTGCTCCTCGTGTCCTTCCAATGATGGATTTAAGCCTGGGAAAACATCCTTCCATGCTAACAGTAGCACGCGATTAAGATATCTGATCACGCATTGCGTATATAGCTACGTTGACAGAATTATCAAGGCGACAATAAGAGAAAGAAACGACACATTACATCAAATTGCTTAAGTCAATAACATGAGAAAAAAGTTTCCAATCAAGATAAAAGGCGAGAAAATGCGATGAGAGTCGCCGACTTAACTATTCCGACATCTCTACAAAGCTAAAAAGGATTCAAACTAATATTCGTATGTCCACTTGAAAGCCCAATGGTATTTTGCATCTCATCGCTTGTAATTAAATGTATATCTACTATATACTCTTAATGAGGATATTCAACAACACTTTCCAATTACTCGCATAGTACATTAACTGCTACATAAAACGTTCGCGTACAGGTATTAGAAAGAAGCTAAATGGCGATAAATAATCCTCAGAGATCTACTCAAGCACGATACCGGATCGCAACTTGTATGAGCTATGCGTTTAACTTTATAATCTACATGGACGGCTTATCTTAGAAAGCGCCACTTTGTTTACACCTAAGTTAAATATATCGAAAGAATTTAAGCTTCCGCCTATCGCTGGCGAAGGAGAAGGAATAAGATGTTTATGGCACCTGACTGTAATAAAAAAAACTACTCCACGTCCATTTTGCTCGGATTTTAGTTGGCGTAAACACCGAAGCTTTAAAGAGGGCAATTCCTAATCGTTAACGAACGAAGCGAGCCATCAGGCGAAAAAAAAACAATTATCGGCGCAAATAAACGTAAAACGCGCGATAACTCTCGGAATGACGCAAATAGACGTGGTGGTGTCATCAAAACACCGCCAGGGTAAAATAAAAAAAAAGAGGACCCGGGGATGAGAAACTTTTAAGGTGTCAGGCAAAAAAACTGATTGTAAAATGGGGCCAGCGCCTCGCGAAAAACAACACACCTATTATAATGCCATAATTCTAACAGTAAATTTAGATCGAAATATCAAAAATCCAACTTTCGATTTTGACGGTATATCTTTAAAAAATTATCTTCGTATATCTGCATACTGCTATATTCCGATTTCGTCAGAAAGTTTTTTTACTCATTGTTGCATCGATTATGCAACCGATTAATCTTTTCAACCGACATCGGCGCGTAATCACACAAGTCTTTATCTGAATCGACATGATTGACGTTATGAAAAACACTTTATTAGCGCCATCGTCGTGAGATAAATCTGCTTCCCGTTCCTCCAACCGACAGATGTTAGACTTGCTTTGCATATGTATGGTCCTAAACTCATTTCCTGTCAATCATGGCTCAGGCTAGTATCTCTTAGAGCGCAAAGGTTAGAAATCGTTGAACGCTTAGAGACATAACGATAGAAAGGTAGAAAGCTTTCAACCCAAGTGCAAGTTAAAATAGAAACTTAGACAGTTTCGGTTATACATTAATAGCCACCGAAAGTTTTCGAGAGGCAGTCCCCGTCCTATCTCCTTTAAATTTCCGGGTCACTTTCGAACGGATGCGAGAATTCAAGTGGTAGCACACGCAAGACGATGAAAGCTCCTTAACTTTACGATAAAATACACAGCAATTAACCGAAAAAGCTATCGTCTGTTTTTCAAATCTTCTCAAAGTTGTGTTAGCTATAGAAATAAAGCTTTTTCCAACTGGAGTTCTGACGCCACTACAGAAGTAACCGAAAATATTGTAAAACTTTGAAGATTCATCAAAATAAAGGATACCTAACTATTTTTATCAACCCACGTCATCATGGAGGAACGAAGGAAGCGAGATGAAAAACTAGAGCAGTATATCAACAACAGTTCGGGATAAAACTTTTATGACAACGATCAATTAAGTTAGTTTCGAAAGGAAAAATAAAGACAGCGAATCATAAACAAAAAACCAATAAAAGGAGTTGAACGGGTACGACATGACGAAGCACACGACACCGCCAGATGTACAAATCCTACTTATAAACACTCCGCGCCAACGAAGAGAAATATGGATTGTTCACTATCAACCATCTCCTGCCACGACCACGGACTTCAAGCTCTATGGAAGGATTCGCTTATTTCAGAAGAAAATCCTGTCATAAACGGACAACCGAAATATATATCGGATTATCAGAATGGAGGAAAATTAAAGCAATCGAAGAACCCAGAGAGCGCTTCGTTTAATTGCTGAAAAAGGAACGCCACGCACTCGCACGCGCCCGCTGAAATAAATATATCTGTCACTAAAGAAAGCAAGCGTGACCTACTTGAATACGCGCGCGCAATCCTGTCAGACTTGGGGTGACTTTTATCGCACCCCCAGGTTGGCATGGAGAAAGACTCAAAAACATAACAACGAGCCATTCAAATCTCTTTCCATTCATTCACGAATTTTGAAGACGCAGATACGCGCAAAATAGCGCAGATTGCACCCAACACTATGGATATTGGTAGAATTGCACCGAATGACAACCATTATATTTATACGGTAGACCGCTGATATTGGAGGGATATTTATAAGCTCAGAAGAGCCGTAAATATGGCAGGAAGGCAACAGGATTAAGGTCATCGTGTAGGAGGGGGTTTACCTTTGTATCGAGTAACACAAGCTTCGGATAAGAGATCTCGATAATTTGGATGTAAAAAAAAAGGAGTCCTCTCATAAACAAAGCCTAATCGATATTACTTCTGCGACCAGGAGAGCGAACTCCACTTTTACAAAACTCCAAACTTGTCTTAATAATCGTAAACATCTCCAAATGAGGTGCCATTCAGAGATTTTTTTATATTTGCAAGAAATTAGACCAAAAAACAGGCGAGTCGGACGCCACCTAGAGACGAAATCGAAAGCATCGATCTGAACCTCTCTCAGGAATGTGTGGAGGCAGTCCCAGGGTATAAAGGGATGGGGTGGTGGGGAAGGAAGGAGGCTCAGAGGACGAAGGCAGGGGGTGCGGAAGGACGCGGTGACCCTGAACACGCTGGAAGGGCAAAGAAGAGGGGAACAAAGACGACGAACGAGAGGGTGAAAGAAATAAAAAACCCAAGATCCTCTTTTAACTTTTTAAGGCTTTGACGTAAGGGGGGATGGAACAGAGGGAGAGGCAGGAGAGGAATTAAATATCAATAGAGGCCTCTGGAACCCCGGTAGAATTTCTGGGAGGAGAGGAGACGAGCAAGAATGAAAAAGATAAAAGGGGATGAGAAGAAAGAGGGGATTTTTTGGGACCTCTTCCACTCTCGAGTATGACGCCAAAAAATCTCCCCAAATCTGCTTCTGCTGCTCCCCCCACCCTCCCGTCCCATAGTCTTGTGAAAGGGTTGGGGAAGAAGGAGGGTTTGGCCGTATCCCTAATGGTCTATATTCTCTCTCGCCCAATTCTAATTCCAGAGATCCTCCTCTCTCGAAGCACAAGGAAAGCGAGAGTGATGCGGCGTCGAATTAGTCAGCGCGTGGGCGTGCGCGCACGTGCTATTGCCGCGATTCCAATCCATTCCCGGACACTTTAACTCAAGCAGATCGCTAAGGATTAGGAAGTGGACTCGGGCGATCCAATTAGATATGGACTTCCTACGCCCTCTCCTAATACATCCATACCAACATCAATGAATCTCCTAGAAAAAACTCGGCAATGATCTACATATCGTATATCTACTTACACGTTTAATGACGGTGACCAGGACGCTATTAAACATACTTCAAGTTGGTAACGAGTACTTCCTAGAGGTATTTATTAACATCGGTCGGTAATCGAATAGACCCGATACGCGCAAACATTCTCCGACGTATGTACCTATCGATCAATGAACGTACGCTATTTACAAAAAAATCGTACTTTATATCCCTTTCACTTTCCTTGGCAACAGCAGCGGTTGAGTACCGAGGCGTCGGTGGCGACCGCAGCGCCTTTCTCGCTACGTGGGTGAAAAATCAACGAGGACTATCGATTCTCCGCTACGAATCTCGTGAAGAGGTTGGGGGGGAGAGGAATTTTTTAAATTTTATTTTAGAGCCCCGCGTGACAAAACGGTCTCATGACGGAGAGAATAGGGGCGGAAAACGAGATTATCTCTGAAAAAAAAAAAGAGATGTACGAATGGCATTACTCCCAGATAGGAGTTCGGGCGGTCACACTAAGTTGAATTCGAAAATGGAGTATTTTACTCGCCGGAGTGGAAAAGGCATGTCAAAGGGTCAAGGTCTAGACTTCCGGGGTAATCTCCACGCCTAGTTAAAAAAGAAAGATCGCCGTTTAAAATCAAATTACATGTCGTGAAATTGGTGGCGGCGATCGGTTTCGTCTGCAGATGATTCCGACTTCCGTAGTCCATTAAACAATTATGAGTGGGAAAACCAGGCGGAAATTAGAAGAGGATCCGTGATAACGAACCGTTATTGTCGTTTTTAACGATTAAGAAAGTTAAATCCTTACCCGCAGAAATTCCAGCCCGAAAAATCCCTCCGGATAAACTGACATCCCCTTCGACAAAAAAATAGCAACGGCGTAACTGAATATAACTCAAACCCAAGGATGCTATAAACAATAAAAAAAAGAACAATTCACTTAATTTTTTTGCTGGCGGCGCCTTAAAGGTCGACAAACAAGTTCCGCAAAATATTTATAACCCTTTCCTTACGGTAAACAATGAAACCAAAGATCGCAGAAACGCCTTCAGAGACGTGCCAAAAACAGACTTGCGACGCAACTCAAAGAAGACGACAGCAAACCAGATTTTTTTTTAATAGCGACCATTATTTATTTAAAAACTTGGAATGGTTCCTAAACGTTATATGGAGAATCTTCCCATCCTCCAGTTAAGACTATTAAGCGACATGGACCTCTATTCCAACCTCCGCTGGTATCTTGCTGGAGGGATTAAAAACGAAGACGTACTTCAAGTGGCGCCACCACTGGCGCGACGGAGACCTCCGGAATTATAGGGGGGGAGATGCGAGCACGGAAGAATATAAACGGGGGAGAGCAACGCGGAAAAATGGGCGTAGTCGTTTTGGTACCGATCCAACTGCATAATAAACACAGGAGCTTTGGTTACCTTTTTCTATTTCGCGGAAAAGGACGCGAAAAAAGCATTTTTAAGGCGCATAAGGCTAGTACGATGCATCAGCAGGGGGAGAGTTGAATGTTGAAAGTGAGAGTAGTGCGCTAGGGAGAGGTTGGAAAGTGGGGGGGGGGGAAGGTGGGGGGGGGGGAAGGTGGGGGGGGAAGGTGGGGGGGGGGAGAATAGAAAAAAGGAGGGCGGGCGAGCGCTTCGGAGGGGGGTACTGAGAGGATATAAAGCGGAAGCCGTGAGAAAAAGAGGGGTGTGAGGGTGACAAAAGGGTCGGAAAGGGTTGGTTAGGGAGAAAGTGAAGGGGAGTACGCTCCGGCGTGGAGTAATTAAAGCGGCGCTTGCATTGATTGAAGTGAGAGTTGGATGCGCATGTGCATCGCGCGCACTGACACATTGCAACGCCTCTCCGTATTACCCGAAGTAATAATCCCGACGAAAATCCTCTTTCAAAATTATCAATCTCACGCAGCCAGCTCAATCATTTCGTCGAATCCCGAATCGAGAATTCATTTATAATAAAAATAAATAGCCGGCCTTGGTAGAGGGGTGGTTAGCGTGTCGTAACTCCCACTGCAAGGGTCGCGGGTTCGAATCCTGCCGAGGGCATTGTCGTTTGTGCTTGTCATAGAAAATATATATTACAACACATGTACTAGGGGAAACAAGTTTGTGTTAAATAAATTATTATTATTAGCATAACACCGACAAAAATATAAACCTACGACAGGTATCGTATTTTAATAACATATAAACTGAATCACTGGAGCAGTTATGGTAATTGGCAATACTTTAATCGAATTTCCGCTTAGTGAAGGAAAATACTTTCGTAATAATCATCTATATTATAGGGCTTAACTTGGTTCCTCTTCAAAAAGAGGTAACAATCGAATATATATATAGAGCCGATTTCAAACTCCACCGGTGTTTAATAATACACCTATGGTATCAACGGTACAAATATAACCTTTATCTTGACTCGAACGTGAATTTTTGGCATAAGCGTTTCAGGGGCAAGGTGTTGAGAGGTCCTTCGGACCTTTATACGCTATGAGGCTTATATACGAAGGTTCCCAATGTCGTCCTCCACAATGACGGAAGAGAGATGACGCGCCCTGGCTCAAAAGTGAGTCACGCAAGAATGCCTAACGTAAATCACGCGAACTTCCGGTCTTTGGATTCCTACAAAATGAAATGACGTCCGCGACATCTAGGAGAGGTTCACGGACGAAATGACGTCCGCGACATCTAGGAGAGGTTCACGGACTGGCCGCAATTTATCAAAAGGGTTCCTGAAATAGAGGAAGACCAAGGTTTTTTTTATGGACAGAAAGAAGTAGAACCATCTCTCCCCTTACTAATCCGAGTATCAAAGTGTAGCGATAGAACCGGGGTGGTAGGGAAAAATCCTCGTAAATAGAATCGATCTCCATATAGGCAAATACGTGGCACGCGTGCCAGCAATGGCACGCAAGCGTTTTTTCTTGGCACGCGTAAGCTTGAGTTTTCTGTATAAAATTATGAAGTTTCTTAGAGAAGGCGTAAACTATATAGTGGCACTCGAAAAAAATTCTGATGGTTCACACGCGACTCAAAAATCATTTGCCATTCCTGATATGGACCGTGGGTTTTTCAAAACTATTTTCTATTCGCGGCACAATAATTTTAATAGAAAATATTGTATTCTGCCCATGAAAACTATACCTTCGATATTATTGTTAAGTAAGAATTTCTTAGGATGAATTTAAAATAAAAACGGTACAATGTAATAAAGTTTGAATCCCATTAGTTGATATTATCTTGGTAACAGGCTACAATTTGCGTTAAAATATCTCTACATTGATCCTTCTTTGAGGCCCTTATTTGGAAATTTTGAGACACACACCGCGGTCCATACTTTGAAAAACTCCTGATAAAGAAGAAAAATATTTTTTTTTAGACAGACGGGAAAAAACTAAGCCAACCCATCCATTATCGCTCCATTCAAGAGTATACGTTTATATATGCTGTCCACAGCGGAAAAAAATGAAGTGCGGACGACTCATGTGTTATGTAACATCTACCAAGGCCAGAGAGAGAGAGTGAGAATATTGCGACACGTATAACCACCCACCGTCTCCCTTCTTGGTGGATATTCGAATACTAGCACTAAAAAAGCATTTACGTTTTCGCTCTCGAAGACTTTCCGTGCCGTCTTCGCAATACCACGAGCACATAAACACGCATTAAAACCAATCGTCTTGAGCCTTTAAAAAATACTTCCGAGCGATCTCGACTCGTTCGTACACCTAAAAGCCCATTGACGTCAGCAAACCGTCGCATTTTAAGGAGGGTTAAACAAATCACGACCCATTCTCTCCTTAATATACAACCTTTTCTTTGACGAGCGAATTGAACGACGACTCGGTCGTCCAATCGGAATCGCGCGCTACGATTTGAAAAAAACAACCGTCAAGACCGCCGCTACGAGGAAGTATACATAAAGAGGAAAAATGAAAGATAACGCGAAAGCAGCGTGACTAAGCAACAGTAGACAGACACAGTGTTCTCTTTATCTGATAATGGTTCGAGGTTCGAGACGGCGAGAAAAAACTTTCTATTCGAACGCTTTTTCCGAGTGATACGAGAGATAATCGTGGTATTTTTCTTTCTGTGACACTCCCAAGATGACCCCTCTTCTTTCCTCCTCCCCTCCTAAAGAGAATATCACGCCATGAACAAAGATCGACGGTTGGGGGGTAAACCCTCCATTTTATTAATCTCTCTCTCTCTCGAATATCCGTGACCTTACTCGCGGAAATGATGTTGCATAATAACCCCATGTGGCCATGCTACTGACGTCCATGCGAGCATCTATCCAACTTCAAATACCTCAAATAGTTCTCAACTTTTCGAGACGTCGTCACTTATCTTACTTTCTTTCCCACACTTATCTTAAGATTCCTTCCGCGTTCTTATAATAACTCAAAAGTAAGGGCGCACACTATATAGTGGGCGCCTGGGATCTTTATCACCCCATGTTAAATTTGCATTAGTCAACGCGATATCGTTTATTCTATTGAGTTAATGAATGGTACCGATCAAATATATAATACAATTACGTATTATTGAAAAACAAATTAAAATGTTTTATGGTCTAATGGCCTATCAAATACCTAGTGAGGTGATAAAAGTTCTCCAGCGTTTAAGAAAGAGTTATTAGATTTTACGCAACAACTTCAGTCCAACTATATAAAAAATAATATGGACTGCGAGAAAATTGAACTTCCATATGGAGAATAAAAAGCACATTACTGATCTACCTACACAGGGTCAATTACTATAGAATGGGCCCAACATATTTTATGGTAAAAATTGAGAAGAGCGAACGGTTCGACGAACTCTTTCTAGCCTATCGTTAATGGAGTTTACAAGAACTGTTTGCACGCCCTGAATTCTATGGGAACATGGTGGCCCCACGTAGCCTACATAATAAGAGAAGACGCTGGTCGCTCCGAAGAGCCTGATGCAATTCGAAGTAACAAGGTCGTAAGCTTAAACCTGAACCGTAGATAGGTTTGACCTGGAGAGTCCGATGAAAAAAAAATCGCGCCAGAGGGAAAAAATGGTAGGCCATTTATAAAAAATGAACGAATCGAAAATAGCCAGCTCACGTTCCGGAGAAAACAATGTTGCCGGTTCGAAAAAGAAAGTAGAAATAATGTCTCTCGATTTAACAGCATAAAATCGACCTCGCAGAGAGTAAAAAAGGGTTTATTGTTTTTAAAAACGTACATACTTTTAAGCAGACGTATGACGAAAAATCGACACTTTGTAGATTACAAAAAACAAAATTTGGCGGATACAATTTTTAATGTATTGCAAACAAGTGACAGAAAATATTAACGATCGTGGATTTCCCATTTAAAAAGACTACTAACCGCCAGATCACGGCACGAGACGAACGGGCGTAAACAGGTAGGTCAGGGACAGAATAAGGAAATTTTTTCCGCTTGAGACATTCACCTCACTTAGCGCCGAATGACGAAACACATCTGAGAGCGAAATAAAAAACCAAAACTCCTGTAAAAAATAATAATAATAAGCCGCGGCTAGTACGAATTTTCCAACGGGAGCAAATCACACACCAAACCCGGCTGAAATAAAAAGATTTATATAACTCTATCATCCGCCATCGTCGCTGCTATCCAACAGGCCCGCATAAACATCCAACACGTGCACGCACGCGCGCCCGCTATTTAAAAAACAAGACGGACACGAATATGAAGAAGAAGAAGGTATTTAAAAAACAAAAGAGGAGAGAGAGAGAGAGAGAGAAATCGCTTAGTTTGTGTATTTTACACGTTTTTCCAGACTCCCGACTCGTGAAGCAGCACACCCAGGTCCGTTGACCCACATTCTCAAAAAGACCTCCTGCTCCGAAGTTGGTGGGGAGAAAAACTGAAGAGGAGAAAAAAAGGGAGAGATGGAAAGAAAAGGACGAGGACGAAGGTGGGGGTAGGAAAGTATAGCAGAGATGGATGACAAGAGGTGTGATGAAACTGAGTCATGGGAAATGCTAAGGAATTGAACGGGCGTCGGTCTGTTTTAAAAATCCGAACGCACACAATGGGTAAAACAAATTACTAGCGGAACCGCATCGAATTTAGCGCCTCTTCCTCCTCGCCTTCCTTCGAGATGATTCTACAGCACGACCGCGAGAGTGATCAATCAAAATGTAATTCTTTTTTTAAAAATACACACGTCACTGCACGCTAACGCAGTCATTGTCTCAACGCACTACTTCCGACACGAGTTTTCTACTAGCGAACGGGGGGGGAGAAACGAGGTCAACGAATCTCGTTTACAGAGCTGTCTATCAGACCTATCGACAGTTCCTCCGACTGCTCGTAACTAAAGCCCACGCGACCTTTATCTAAGGAACGGCGTACAAAACCCGATTTACGTGGATTAAAAAAAAAGTGCACGGCGAAAGGAAATACGGTGAAACTTCCGAAACCAAAAAATTTTCGACTTATACAAAGTTCGAGTTATGGATGAAAAAGATTTTTTGCCCCGTAAAATGAATCCGCATCGAGTTATTGAAAAGTCGACTTTTAGAAGTTACACTTACAGAAGTTATACTAGGTTTTTACATCTGGCGACCTATAAGAGAGAAGAAAAGATGGAACAACTGAACATCGGAGGTGACACGAATTCGAACGGGCAATTAAAAAAATTTTCCCCGACCTCAATCACGATTCGAACTTCTCTTTGCCTCGGATTACGGGCGCGGGACTTTTCTGAAAAAGTGGCTGAGGTGCGCGTGACGAGAATACGGACGGTGCAGCGACTCGACGACCGTCGTCGCCTCCTAGGCCTATGCACCTTGTCGAAAAAATGAATCGCGGAAATTACTCCCGTTATGAAAAATTTTACATGCGGCCTAAGTGCATTACCCTTCATCCTGCGTAAGTCAGGCACCGTTTGCGTTATCGACGAGGCAAATCCTGCCAGTTGAAGACCGACAAGGGTGTTACACAACGCGGGGGAAACGTTCAAACGACCCAACTCACCGCTACCAGTATACGACTATAAACATTTCACGAAGATTAGGCACGGCAGCTACATATCTACACCAGTTAATCTCCATATCTCCGTTTTTTTTCGAGCAGCGGCCGAGTAACCTTATAAAAATAAAGTAGAACTGACAACGCTTCCTCGATAGAAGCTCACGAAAAAAAAAGGAAAGATGGCCCACATAGTACCTTCTGAAGGGGGGAATAGCAAAGCAATTAAGTGCGATTAGACCTAACAAATCCCCGGGTCCCGGGTATTCAAAGAATTAGCCGAAGATGCAGCACCTTTTCTTAAGATAATATTCGACAAATCCATTTCCCGCGGAGAGGTCCCGAACGTCTGGAAGATAGTGCACTCCAATTCATAAAGGTGGCGAAAAAGAGAACGCAGGAAACTACAGGCCGATTTCCCTAACCTCAATATCATGCAAGATACTTGACCACATACTCGGTAGCAACATAATACTAAGTCATTGTTAGACAATTGTCAACACGGCTTCAGGAAAGCTAGGTCTTGCGACGTCCAGCTCCATCTTATGAAAAGGGACTCACTAATGAGATAGAAAAGGTACATGGAAGGGCAGATACAATAGAAAGGGAAATTACAATTGTAAACAAAGCGTAATAGAAAATCTTAAGTTGACCTCGTTGGAGGACCGTAGACTGCAAGCTAGGTTTAATCTACTAGAAAAATATATGTCTGAGGGATTAGCGGATCTTATCCTAAGTCCGACATAGTATATTAGAAGGGAGGACACAGCGAAGATAAGATCCGCGATATAGATTAAAGGACGGAGTGATACAGAGGATCGTTATTACCTAGGACGATAACGGAGCATAATAGGAAGAGTTAACGTAGGTAAGCTAGGGAAAATTTGTGCAACTGCACCCTCTGCCAGTAAGGTGATTTGCAGGGCATTCTGTACATGTAGTGGAACGGCGCCAAAACTACATCACTACTACCACAGAGATCCCGTGCGTGTTCCTATAAATTTTAGTACTGTGGAATCTTAAAAATTATTACGTTGTGTGCACATACTAATGACGTCAACGTCCAAATAAGCCAGTCAGTCCGGAAGACCCTTTTTCTCCCTCAAGCGCCGCGCCTCTTCCTCTTTTCCCCTTCGGGGTAGACGGCTCCGAAAAAGGAATTTCAAAAATTATGGTAGTTCGGACGTGGGACGACAGAAATACGACAAGCAGGTCGCTTCTCTCCCTAAGAGGTTAGGTATGACGTTGAGTAAGACGAGTGGAAAGGGCGAAAACTTTCCATCACGCGACGAAGACGCCCCACGAACCAATTTCCCCGATACTTCTGGATACCTCGCCGCGTGAGACCTTTTGCGGGATAATCACATAGCAGAAAATACATAAACGGGAAACTAAAAGTACTTATTACGATCGCGAGATGGAAGCACAAGAAGGACCCTCCGAAAAAAATATTAAAGTCCATTTTTTTGTTAATCTATGTAGATTACCCCACTGCCCCAAATTTGGCACTTTTGTCTTTTTATCAACCGCATATCTCACGAAAAACCATACAACCCAAAAAGTCAGAATTTACGACTGCCGTGAATTACGCAAAAAAAAGTAGCCGGCGAAATGATAGCCAAAAGAGCGGGTCGGGATGGCGCGATTAATCACCAAAATAGCCACCCTCCTATCTGCAAGTGGCGCCCCGGGCCAAAAGAAAGAGAGAGACAGATAAGAGTTAAGTCCCCAAGAATAGTTCGTACACGAAGGGTAGGGCGATGTCCTCACAAGAGAGAGAAAGATCACTTTTAAGTTACTTCAACTCCTACCACATAATTGGGCAAGCCAAAAAGGGGGAACTTCCACGTTAAGATTCCTACCGTTTTGGCAAGACATATAAACCCGCTCCTTTTTCAAAAAAAAGTATTTCAAAGAGCAAATACGGCGTTGATATGTAACTGGAGGATGAGAGTTCAAAAAACCTTGCAGACGTTCTCTCGAAAGGTGCTATTTTTATCTCACCCCCCTCCCCCTCCTCCCACCCCCTCCACACATTTCGCTCTGTCCTTATCAAGAAACAAACACGGCTGACACGAATTCGCACACTGAAAGGAGCACTTGACTAAGGGATAAACAAACGGTAAAAAAAAACGCAGGAAAAAAACAGCATGGACAGCTGCCGCTCTAATGCCGTAAGAGGAACCAGTGGAAATTTCCATCGCCTCGGGACCCACTGCAAGTACATTCCGGCGCAAATCTCCTTTTATTGACATACGAGATATATCCCTCAAACGAGCAAATAAATAACGAAATTCTTCGCTATCTCTAGGATTCGACAAGTCTCTTCTGGACGGCTGATGTTAAAGGCGAACTTCAATGGACGCGGCAAATTATAAAACCTACAGACTTGCATTGCGTATGTATGTATAGTTAACTTCGGCGCGCACCACGACCCTCCCTTTGACCTCCTACCTACCCCACCAACAAAACCGCTCTATTACCGTTAGGTCGCGATCACGTGACAAGTTCGAAAAGGGGGCACCGCGGCCACGGGGCGGTGTCCTCTCCGTGCGACGGTTCGATACGATCCATTCTTCGATTGTCGCGTGAATCGACCCGCCGAGAGGCTATGACTCGACTCGAAATGTGATAAGCATATTATTTGGTGATGGCTTATCTAATAATATTCCAGCAAACGATTAATCGATTCAGGATATTAAGACGAAGATTGATCGGGGATATCGAAATGATTAAATTTCTACAACCTTATCTATAAAGAATTCAAAAACCGACATCTTAGATCACACTTTTTATCGTAATAAAGGTCCCCAGCATACATCAAATTCACTCGCTCCGAAGGACATGCAACGTCAGCTAAATAAAATAAATGCTTCCGCCGACCGCATTCCCCGGATGCTGACATTAAGAGGGAATATTCCACGGACAGTGACGAAACTATAAAAAAATGAATCACATGAACGGGCAACGGATGGCAGCAAGGGAATTCCAGACAAGATATTTTATTAGGCGACCACGACGGGCTTCCTTGTTCCGAATAGAATTATAGACGGGAAAAATAAATACCTCAACCCCTTATCATCCCGCGTGTTAGTCCGTATAAAATTGGACATCTTTCCACATATTAACCTTTCCAGCACCAGAAATACCCGCCCCCTTCTGCAATGAAAACCCAAACCGGGCGACATGCATCATAGACGTTCCATAAAAAATTTTAACAGGCAACTATTTCAAAGAAGTGAAAAAAGTATGGTTTCATACCGGCATTAGCATTAGCCTAGGCGGACCACTACTGAAATGCCGTTCTAAAAACCCTAGGTCAGTTTAAAACGACTCTACTGATCTCAGTTGTTCGCTCAGTATATTCTCTCCCCTTTTCGGAACGTCCCCAAGCAGAAATCCAGTAGGACATAAACGAGTTATACGGTGGCTTTAAGCAATGGAAAGGGATCACTTTTATAGAAATCCGAGAGAGAAGCAAGAGAGTAGCCCAAGGTATAGGGCAGTGTTTCTCAACGGCACCCTCAAATACCTTTTCGGTATTTGGCGGCACCCCCATCAGTAGTAACCACGGGTGTGTTATTATTATATTTTTGGTACGAAATTAAGTATTTACATTTATTCTACTGGCCCTTAAAATCTAAAGTTATAATGGTTAATTGCACATACTTTCATAATGCATATCGTGCTATTGCTCTGACACAATTCAATGAACAATAAACAATACACCAGCGCCACGATTGGCCTTTTGGTGAACAATCTTGAAGACAACTGTACTGCTACACTTTTTTTTTCAAATTCTATGCACAAAGTTATGAAGAAATGAATAGAAAAACACAGATTTCGTCCAATAAACCGCGATAACGAACCTCCCCCGAGTAAAAAACAAAACCACGTCCGGGAAGCCCGGAAAAATAACCAATTTTTCCACTTGTGCTACACAGCTCGTGAGAAGCGAAAGAATGAAAGAAAGAAAGAAAGAAATGAGGCAACGTCGCACGCCCGCGGAGACCAAAAAGAGAATAGATTATTATGCACCTAGTAATAGGGGAGGATGGACATTCATTGATCAGGCGACTCTTGTTACCTTCCTATAGACGTCTTATGCATACATACGGGATATATCGAGGAAGAAGAGGCCACACCAATGCCTACAGAATACAGAAAAGAATCGTTCGATTATTTTAGACCGGAGAGAGAGAGAGATGGAGGGGGAGAGACCGGTAGGGTTACAAGGAGTGAGCTAGGTGGGAAGGGGGAGGAGAGGGGAAGTTGTAGAGGGGGGAGAGGGGGGGGGGGGCGATGGGAAGGAGATGGAGTTTTGAGGAATGAAAGAGGGACCGAAGTGGGATGGGGGATTGAACAAGAGGGGTTTATTCGGACCTCTTCGACATAGGAGGGAGGTGAGGAAGGAAGAGAGGGGAGGTATTTGACAGAGTGTACGAGAGAGAAGAGGGGGGAGCAAGGGCGACTCAGGGAGGGTAAAGGAGGGAGGGGGGAGGATTGGAGTTGGGGGAAGGAGTGAAGCCAGCAGCACAGCTGAGTATCTCAATGGCTTTTTTACTCTCCCTCCCACTTCATTTCCCTTCCTTCCTCTTCCCCCCCCCCTCTCTCTCCCCCCTCGCCCGTCAATTTTGGCCAGGGTGAGGCAGCTGCTCTTCAAAAATCCTGGCTCTTCCGACATTGCCAAAGTTACGGGACGTGTCCCTTGAACACACACGCAAACCAAAAGCAAAGGAAAGCAAAAAAAAGAGTTAAACGCTTGTACATATTTATTAACGCGAACGTCTTCCAAGGGAAAAGGGGTTACAGGAAACATCTGCGCGAAAAAAGAAAAATGGTTCGGAAGTTTAATATTCCTCGGCGAAAACATTCGAACTGGGTTTTTCTAGTTGTCTGGGGGTCGGAGGGGGGGGGGGGGGGGGGGGGGGTTCAAAGACATTCGTTAAAAATATAAGTTTTCCACTTCCGAAAAATCCTCTAATTAAGAAAAATCTAGTTATCAGGAACGATTAATCGATAGGGAGTGAAAAATCAGCTACGGCAAACAGGTCCGACAACCTTCTAACGTTATAAAAATGTAGGTGGGATCGTTAACGCTGAAGATACGAGAAACATCTCGTAATCTCCGACACCAAGTACAGCACCTGAAAAAGAATATAACACAAGAAACTTCCGACGCCGAATTTCATTGACCGCCGGCAAACGAATCACTAGGAGTGCATATACTCCGGGCGGCGGCGGCGGTCGCTGGTTGGATCGCGCGGTCATTCAGCACGGAAGCCAGTGACCGCCATGCCAGCGGACGGCCTGTGTATCTCCCCTCCGTGCATTAATATTTTTTCTCTCTCCCTCTCTATCCATCCTGCGATAGCAAAGTCTGGGTCTCGCCCCCACGTACTTGGCAGAGGCTCAAAAAATATATAAAATCCCCCTTCTGGCTCTTCTCGAGCGCACATACACGTCATACGCGCGCACGAACGTCACGTCTCGTTACTCATATCGGGTATGGAGGGAGCGGTTTGGACGAGAGACCGTGAAACATTACCTGACGCGGGGAAAAAGGCGTTGTGAGACGAAGATGAAAGTGTTGAGGAGGCTGGTTTTCAAAGGATGAGACAGCAAATTTGAAATAAGACACGAACTTCGAACCGAAAGAAAAAGCCTCGCTACCAAAAAGTGAAATGAAAACTACATAATGCTTACGAACCGATTCGAATTAAGTCCGAATGTATACATACGCTCGCGATTAAGGCTTTCGATACATTTGAGCTACTTAATTTGATGCTCCTTCCGGAACTGACGATAAAACCGTGGTAATTACATTAACACCCGATAAATTATCGCCATGAATTACGTAAAAGACGCCGGAAGAGCCCCGTTACATTATCCACACATTTTACTTCAGAACTGATAGTCGAGGTTACAATGAACGAATTACCCAACCCTTCCTCCAACGGCCGAAGCCGGTAGATTTCGTGTCGCCAACTTCCACAATGTCTTCAAAATTCCCGCACGTTCAATAGAGAATTTTCAGACGAGGAGAATTACTGTAAGGAAAACCCGGAACAAAAGTCGTCGAGAAAAACCTCTCCCTTGTACAGTCACCAAATGGGATGTAACGAACTAATTGGGGTCGATCGGGAGCACCATAAGAGGTCAGTTACAGTCAACGCAAACGAATGATTTATTTAAACCGTCTCTCACCCTGCATAGTTGGCTTTCATAGCTGGAGTGTGAGAGAGGGAGTTAAGTCGGCGGGCTTGATTATGAACCAAGGTTGCGGTCCGGCTCTCTCTCCCGCTGTACCTCGGTGCCCACCGATGGCAGCAGCAAAGTCTCGCGTAGCAATTGCGGTCGCCTACTTTAAAAAAAATCCCGCTCCGAACCAACCTAAACTCGTCAGTTTATAGCGATATCTCTTTCTCTCTCTTTCTCTGCAAGGCGATTCCTAACGCATTTCCAATACCGTACCGGCTATCCTTACACGGTATGAAGAGAGGGGAGCGAGAGAATACGTTCTCCTTGAAGATCCTTACAACCAGAAGCACAAGAGTTGGATCAAGAGAGGGAAATAGCGATGGGTTCAAGAGAGGAAGGATAAAGTAGAACGAGGAAGTGACGGAAGCAAGGACCGGCCCGGAATAAGTTCTGACGGAGCCGGCCGGCGAAGCGAGGGCCGCGCTTTCAGAATTACAAACCTAAAAATTTACAAAAAAATCCAACAGACGTAACACAAAGAACTGCATTGTCTATCGGAATTATCGACATAGGCATCAACTAATACACAGGGAAACTCGAATTATAACAATAGAATTTTATCCTACAGTGCATAGCACCTTTATATAAGTCAATAAATTTACCCAACGTGATACTATTATGCATAGTTTATCCTCACCGCCGCAAAAGCGCAATAAGTTAATTTGAAAAATATGTACATACATTATGCCTAAAAAAATCCAGCTTGAAACATTATCAACCCGCTTTCGAGCGGGTACCAGCACAAAAGCTGAGGGAGAGAGATTACCCCAAGAATGCTCGGTTAGATAAAGCCCAATTAACAAAGGGTTTAAACACAAAGCTGGTGGCCATAAACAACGCAAACGAGTACAAATCGGCAGCTTAAAAAGTAAAAAAATTGACACGTAAGAGGCCGAACAGATTACATCATTAATATACGGCTAAGCAGTTAAAAAAACTACAATACATTTACACTGCTTGGAAAAACAACCTTCAACATCCCAAAATGAAAGTAAAATCTGTATGACGATCTTACCTTATCCTTCGTCAGCGGAGAAGATATCTTTCAAAAGCACCGCAAATTCCCTCTTCGAGAAACATTTGCAGAATGATTCATTCCGACCGAAATCCCTCCAGCGATCACAACAAAACACACTTATGAATTACGAACCGCGTAAACAATAACAGAAAACAATAACTGGGCGGAGAGGTCACGAAAAAGTTGTGAAAATACGGAATCGCCCTTCGAAGACACCGTTTTTTTTTTTTAAGATGGTCGGGAAGACGTTTTTTACGGGCATTGATGGTTTTTTCCGAGGGGGGGGGGGGTAGTGGGGTTGGGGGGGAGATACAACACAATCAAGATTTCGGAATAATACTCATCAAAACACAACACCTCTTCGATATACAACTTTTTCTTTTCGACACCAAGACAACGACTTTCTTTTAATACGCCCTACACACTGTCAGCGGAACCGAGAGTAAGATCCGGAATTTTTCTACATCAACCGGTTTATTATTATTTTTCCGGTGGGCTTTTTTTCGTTTCAGAATCCATCTCCACCTCTACTGAAACTCTCTTCCTCCCGATTACTCACATCATGGCCGATCTGTCCCATTGCTTCCGGATTCTCTAATGGTGTTATGCCAGGAGGAAGGGCTGGGACCGGCTCCGGCTCGGATACGCTGGCGACCGGAATTTTGGCGGATTCTCTTCTCCTCGTCCTACGTCCACCGCTGCCCGTCGGGTCGACCACGACCGCCCTCGGTCTCCTGTGCTGGAAGGGCTGGCAGCAGCCGCAGCCGGCGCTTGGGTACGGCACGGCGGCCAGACGTGGCTCATCACCGTCCGAAGGTGGACGGTGCGCGACCCCTGTTGGCGATTGGGCCGGGTGCCTCGTTGTCGCTGCAGAAGCCAGGCCTCCGGGTTCAATTCCAACTATCCTCTCCACGGAGAGCGCCGTCTTTAATGATTTCTTCCAAATGTTATGGGGAGACGAAACAAAGGCGTCGAGCCAGCGGTTTTTCTCTCGAGAAAAACGCCGGCTGGATTCTCTTTTTTCTCTTCGGGAAGTTAGCGGTACTTCTGGTTTTCCTCTCGCTGAAACTCTTTGCCTTCCGAATTTCCAATCAAAAAGCCTCCTTTCCTATCTCCGGTCTTCTTCGAGGAAGAAAGCCGGCAGTGCGAACAGACGAACTCTGTTAAAAAAACACGGCAAGACAAGGGAGAGAGAGCGCAGGAAAATGCTTCACGCGTCCTTCTTCTACGAGCTCTCGAACCCTACTGAATAGAACAGCTTCGGACGAGGCAATCATCTGTTCAAGTGTCCCCTCCTCTGTCCCCCTCACCACACTCCGAAACCAACGCTCTCGGAGGGGAAAGGGAAAAAGGGCGCCGGTGGAGGGGGTCGCTCTCGGTTCGGGAAGCTAAGAAGGGTGTGAGGGGAGGAGAGATATACAGTGGGGTGGTCACGAGGGGACCGGGTCGGGTCTGCCATTGGTCCGTTAGAAATTCGTCGTGCGGGTTGCATCAGCATAGAGAGAGAGAGAGAACTGAATAAAGGAAGAGAAGAGGAGGAACGGAGGATATAGAGATGAGAGAGAAAGTAGATGAAGAAGAGAGAGAGGGTTGGGTGGTGCAGAGAGGTGAGAAGGAGAGACGGGGGAGGTGGGTAAAGAGGGGGCTTAGGCAGGCGCCTAGCAACGAAAGCGCCCGGGGGGAAGGCTTCCTCTCTCCTGCCTCTCTTTCTCCCCCCTCCCCTCAACTCACTCCGCTTCCCCTCCTCCCTCACTCTCTCTCTCTCTCGTTCCCCTCCAATCTCCTCTCTCCCATCCCTCGACGAGCAAACTCGTCTCCCCCGCCTTCGCAGACCTCACACCACTTTCCCCGCGTGCGGTAGCTTAGCGACACATTCTCCTCCTCCACTTTAAGTCCTCGGTTCGAAGCCGACAGACTTTCCCGACGCCGCGTCATCGAGTCGACGTGTCGTGACGCGTTTAATCACGACGCCCTCGGTGTTCTTCCGTCGCTAATACATAGTAAGCGAGGCGATTCTTTTCCTTTTTCTTCGTCTCGCCTTGCCACGGCTTCTTTCTTCCCTCTCTTATAACCTCCGGGCACGTTTCATCTTGTCTCTTTTCTCTCTCGTACGTTCGCCAGCGGATGAGGAGGTGGGACCTGCCGTATCACGGCGCTTCCGTCTTTCTTTCGTTCCTTGCTCCTCTCTTTTTTCCCGTCTTCCTTCTCTTCTCGTTCCGTCTTCATCAGACTTTATTTTCCTCTCTCTCCGTGGCTTCCCGCATTGTAGCATTTATAAGAGGGCAAATAGGAGTAAAGGGGAACGTAGAACAATGCTTCGGGGAAGAATGATATGAAAAAAAACTTGTTCCTCTTTTCTCTCACCTCTAATGCGTGTTTCGCATAGGTTCCTCTTCTCTTCCGAAAGAGTGTCTTTTCGTAACACCTTATATAAGCGTTCCTCGGCCATGTTTTCTTCATTCGAAAAACGAAACCGGAGTGTCTTCAGAGAGATGCACGTTTCAAAATTTGTTTACGTCGACCGCACCTAAAAAGTCAATCTCGTCGAAAGGAATGGTAAATTTGAACTGGGAGTTTGTTAATTTGTTCGGAATAAATATCGCGGTTTTTAATTAGTCGATCGAATCAACCGTTGCAGATAAGTCGAACGATTAAGTTTTCATTGTTGACACCGATGCTGTTGCTAAGCGAACGATATCGGAAGGCAATAAATAGGTAGAAAATGTGAGGTTTTTCCACTTTATCGGTATTTGTTAATTCGGGAATAATTCCTACCTGGCTTCACGTAGTCACTTCGATTAATAACGTCGACCGGAACGCTTCCATATTTTTTAAAAATTCGCTTCGAAGTCCCTTATTTTTTCGTTTAGGTGCATAAGCTAACCGCAGATTAACAATTTCGAGATATTTTACCGAACAGACGAATGTATTAAAACAAAAAAACGTCAAAGAATATATGTAACCGAATCCGAAACAATGGGAAATTGCGTCCTTGAGTCGAAGCATCTCGACGGCACGATTGAGGCTAAATCTTAAAAAAAAGAAACAGAGAGAAAAAATAACATCTACACCTGTATAATAAAGGTCTATAAATCGTGACTCACTTTCTCTCTCCCGTTGTTATCTCGCAACCTTCACTTTTCCTCAATATCATCCGCTAACGCCCAGATAAAGATCCCGCTCGCAATGCAGTACTCATCTTCCGCCGCGGTAAACCAATGGCAGCACCGTCGTCTGTTGCTGAGGATTTCATACCCACTCGACAATCTCCTTCCATGTGTACGCGACGCTACAAGATTTTTTTAATCGATCTAATTTGTTTGTTTCGCTTGATTCGGAATAGATTATTTAATTTCTTGTCTTGCAGTGATTATCCCACAGGAATGTGTAGTAAACTAAACTTTTTCATCTCTTGGCAACAAGTCGTATATCTTATTGGATAATGGAATCGGCGATGCATTTGCGTAATTGTTTTTGCTTGAGCAAAAACAATTACGCAAATGTTTCTCCGAAATCCGATTCGCCAACGCTGGTTGGAAACTTAAAAAAGTTTAGCGAAATTCGTCAATTAATTTGTCTATCATGGAATTAAACCATGGCTACCAATTTGTGTGATAAGACTAAATAAAATATGCATTTAATATAATTATATGCAATTTTAAACTCATTTGTAGCTTTCAATTTTCACTGCAGAATCAGCCCTAAGCCAAGACTACACATTTTCTCAGATTAAAAAGATATGTATTAAATAAATAATATTTTAGAATCTCTATTGTAAAAATTTCGATTCGTAGCTTTCTTGAATATACAGATCTAATGGTATAGTTTGTTGAATTCAGGTAAGACACAGTTACTGAAGAACGCACACTAAGTAAATATACAATAAATACAATGCTAGCGGTAATTATTTCCTATATACGGATGAAAAAATCCTTGGTCATTCGTTGGTAACTGTCGTTCATCTACTACAGCTGTATCCATTCATCAATCATTGCACGCGGATAGATTTGTAATTAGCGTATAATGCTTAACAAAGCTAAGATCGCGGGTTTGTGTTCGCAATTGTTGATGCAAATGAGCTCATTGTCGTAGGCATCAAGAGCTGTTGAATGACCGAATGATGAATATATGTCTCATTGTCAGTCTATAGATATAAAGCCTTCGAATATACCGTGGCAATGGACGCCATAATTCATCACGGTTAATAACTTCCATGTAATTGACCTAAATTAAACGAAACGAACCGCCCCTGTAAATGAACGAATTCGAGAGAGAGTGAAAATAAAACACGTAACAAGGTTAAAAAAAAAAGAAATCGTAAAACAGCCAGCCCTCTTTCATGACAAAGGCACCTCAGTAACGAGATATTGTCCACGCCGCTACAATTATCCTTTTGGTAGGAAAGAATCGATTCCGATATCCATCGGGGCAAAGATTATTATTGTTTTTTCCTCGTTCCCTCAAAGGACTATAGGGGGGCAACGTGTTCTTCTTCTTTTTCCCGGATGAGCTATGGAGCACCTCACGGATATTTTTATGTCCCATAAGTCAGTCGACCCACTTGAGCGCAGAGTCCTCTATGAGACGAATGGAAAGATATAAGCGGAAGGGGGGCGGCCATGTGGCTATCGTCATATCGCCATCTTCCCCTTTAAAAAAAAAGGAAAGAAAGAACATTAAGGAAGAGGCCCTTCTCCCGCAATCCTCCTCCGCCCTCTTCCTCAACTCGAAAGTGAGTCACGTGACTAGGACTAAGATTGCCTTAAGCTGTCAGAAGGAGGACCCAAAAACTCCTGACGCCTTATGTATGTTTTTTTTTATAACCGGCCTTCGAGTGTTACCTCTTTTTAATCTATCGACAAAGAAAAACGAGCTATGATTTTTAAGAGCTCTTAATTGCCTCCGCAATGGAGCACATGCTTGATTTTTATCAGTGGAGTAGTCGTGCGTTGCGAATTTATCTTCGAGGGGGGGAGGGGGGGGGGGGGGTGAACGTGTTATTATTATTTTTTTAAAATCGTAACGCCGAGGAACGTTTGGTCCAGAAGCGAGCCTGTTGTTTTCATCTCTATACGTCCCGAAAATGCACACGCCCTCGAGTCTTGGAAACCAGTTTAATGCACCGAACGCTTTAATGTTCGGGGTCGATGCAACGAATCAAACATGCATAATTTCATGTCGAACATTAAATTTTGAAGACATTCGCCCATTCCGTGAATTAAAAAAAGATGGAAATTACATAAAAGTGAAATTGCCAAAACTTTTCCTGGTACTGTATTGGTGTAATTTTCGACTTTTTTCCCGCTGCAAGTTTTACAGACGAAGAAAAACGAAGTTCCTTTGCATTTGGAGCACGTAATCCACTTCCTTATCCTCATAAGCTCGCGATGATTCCTCGATATCGCGACGGGATTTTGACACTAAAAACGAGAATTACCTCCAGAGTGACGTCTGTTTTCCGAGATTCCCGTACTATAGCTTATTCACTAAAACGCGAATGTTTGCCGTTCTTACTTTTGTGTGCAGCTATCGAATTCGTTTTTTAAAAAAACGCGACTTCGCCCCTCAACGGAGACTGTTCACGAAGTATATTCCCGATGAATGAAACGCGCCAGAGAAGATTTTTCTTGCTCCGCCTTTCTTGACCGTGTAGCATAAACACCTAAAGTTGGCTTTGGGGCATCTGCCTAGCAACTGAATCGAACCTTTTTATCCCCTTCCACCTTCATTTATTCCGTCCTCATTGCTTCCATCGCGTAAAAACAAACCATAGAAGTATCCAGCTACGAAAACAAAACAAAATAACGAACCGACCGCATATCTCCTCACCAGAATCAGGCGCCGTCGAATACGGTCCCGACTAAAAAAAAAGAAATACAATAACGATTTTAATCGCGTGCTTTTCCATCCTTCGCGAGGACTCGACGCGAGATAGAGAGAGAGAGAGAGAAAAAACCAAATGATTCTGTGCGTCCATTTTTCACAGAAAAAAAAACGAAGAGGATGAAGAAGAGAAAAATAAAAAAAACGTCCGAATAAACCAAGAGTCCCCCTTCCGGGAGAAGGGCGAAAGAGAAACCCTAAAGCGACCCAAAAACTTGGACGGCAGTTGGTGTCCTATCCATCAGTTAAGTCCAGTAGCGGAGAGAGAGAGAGAGAGAGAGGAGAGAAAGAGAGAGGGTGGGAGGCGGGGGAAGAAAGAGGTAAAATAATCGAAGAGGAGGAGAAGGAGGAGGAATCATTGCATCCACACCCCTTTTCAACCGCGATCCTATAGTAAGAGGACGGCCCTTTGTGTGGTGTATATGGTGAGGAGGAAAGATGGAGGCGGAGGGGAAAATGGGAGTTTGGGAGGAGAGGGAGGTTGGAGAGAAGCAGTGGGCGAGTGGAATAGGAGAAGAGGACGGATTCCTGAGAAAGAGGGAGGGAGGGTGGGGAGGAGATGAAGAGAGGGGGAGGGAGAGAGAAAGGGAGAGAACAAAGAGAGCAGGGAGGACAGCGGGGAAGAGAGAGAGAGAGAGAGGGAGGGAAAGAGAGAAGAGTGAGAGAGGGAGGAAGATGAAAGGCAGAGAGTGATAAAATGCAGAGGACAAGGAGAGAGAAAGAGGGAGGGAGGAAGGGAGAGAGAGGAGGGAACGAGAGAAGAGGGAGAGAAAGAGGAAAAGGAGAGAGAAAGAGAGGGAGAGAAGAGGGAGGGAGAGAAATGAGAGAGAAAGAGGGAGAGAGAGGAAGGAGAGAAAGAAGGATCGAGAGTACAACGAGAGAGAGAGAGAGAGCAGGGATGGGAGCTGGTGAGGTTGAGACGGAAAGGGAGGGAGAGAGAGAGAGGAGATAGCGGGAGAGGCAGCAGCATTGTGTTTAGAGGTGGCATGGAAAGGGGTTATAAGCGACGAGGTGAAGGACGAGGGGTGGGTATTTTGGCTGGAGGGAGTGTGCGTGTGTGATAAAGTTTCTTTATTCATTGCCAAGCCTGGGGCCAAGTGGACCCAAAGAGAGAGAGAGAGAGCGCGCTTGTATTGGAGTTCTGTCCTTGAGAGGACCCGTAAAGAACCGGCCATCATCCCAATCTGGCCGCATGGGAGATATTCACAGGGATACTTACTGTCCTATAGAATCGAAAGAGCTTAATTTCTTTTTAAGTTTAACGGAATCCGCGGTTGGATGCGAAATCTTTTCGCGAGAAGGAATTTACGAAACAGGAGCGTTCGGACGGAAATCGTTCGATTCGAAAGTCCGTTTCCGACGACTGTCGTCGGATTTCCCCTTAAGAAACAAAGCGGTCGACGCTGGTAATGAAATTTTAAGTTGATTTTTGATCCGACTTTCGTAAGCTATAACATTCGGCATTCATTGCGGACAATTTGGGGAACGTTTTGATTTTAAAACGTTTCGTCTGGTTGATTTGATAGATTGTTATAACTCGCCTTGGTCAAATTTCCTTCGCGTTGATTTTATTAGTATTATAAAGAGCTGGTCGCTGCGCCGTTCTCAAGAACTCTCTTGACGCACTACGATAGCGCAGCGCGGAAGTGAAAGGCACGCTGAAGATAAGAGGCGGCGATCAATTAATCGGGGCCGATTATTCGAGAAGGGGAAGGCTGACTGCATGGTTGAATATTTTACGAATTAAGGTCGGAGAGTCCTTTGCCGTTCTTCAATTTAATTAAGCGACTTACGGGATAATTAATTAAAGTGGGGTTTTTCCATTAGGCGTCCGTAAGTAACGGAGGAAATGCGGCTTGCAAGCCCTTTGGGGCGAAGTTTTGGACTGAGGGCAAGGCAATAACACAGCCCCAAGGATTCAAAATTTAAAAAAATATAGTAACAAACTAATAAATATATCATAGGAATTGCCACGCATACATAATTTCGATAAAATATATTTTTCTAAATATTTATTTCAAAATATCTACCTACTGCTACTATGAATCTTCAGCTACTAACTACATATTACGCCGTAATTCGTCAAAATGGATTATGGCAGTAAATGCAATGCACCAAAACGTCCTTAAAGTTTTCTCTCTTTAAGGCCACTAGAGATAATCGATCTCGCATATTTTAACTTAGTGATCGCGCCTCGGTACTCCTATTGTGATATTTCGTGTTCCTAAGCAACCGGTGTATCAAAATACAAGAAAATGCCGATGCTAGAAGTTCCATTACATTTATTTATAGATGAAGAACTACTACCCTTTCTTCGTCGTAATCGACTGAAAACCATGCGTACAATGAAAATCTGTGTATAACGAAAGGATGGGCTAACGCTGAGACGTTCAAAGCTATTTCCGTGGTCCTTTGTACATACATTTTTCGGAACTTTTGCAATATTTTGCCGTCATTTCTATTTACTGTATTGAAACCTTCAACTTTAAGGCTTCGGCATCTTTCCGTCTATGAAATGAATAACTCAAACATTCAGTCTTATTGGTGCCGTCTTCCTGTGTATGTGGGAGTTTCCACTATAACCAGTGCTTATTTTCTGCCGGAACACAGCGGAAGGCCGTTCCGGAATCTTTTTTGCAATAAAATACTAATTTGCATAACCTAATACAAATGTAAATGATGTTTAACTCACATTATACAATCTCACATGTCTCTCCCTTGACAAATTATATTCAGTTCCTATTTTTCTCCCACTCGCCTCTATCGCGTTCCGGAACCTCTTTTGATGGGATGAAAGCACCGCTCACGCCGATTAAAACTATCACAAGAACCGAAAAACCTCGTTCGAAATTCCTTCCATGCAATTCGAATCGAACATTTCATGCAGGAAGAGTCGAGAAATTTTGGCTACCCTCTCGAGGTCACAACGAAAAGTCGCACTTACAAAACAAAAAAGAAACGGTAGGAATTCGTATGTTTAGCAGTTAAATAGTCGTGAACGGAAAGGGAAAACAAAAACCTCGTTAGCGGCGATATGCATACAAGCGGCTCGTATAAATAACAAAAGAGATTTGTTTTCGTTCGTAATTTTTTTGGCGCGACCGTCGAGTTATTGTTTCAGGTCGATGACGTAATTTGTCTGTCTACGGCAAAGGAGAAGACATTTTTTTTATTAAGACTTCGGGAAAATGTCAAGGTGAGGATAGAGTGAGTGAGATAAGGGAGGGTAAATAAAAGGAGACAAATCCATTCTCCCGTGGGGATTTGGTCGTGGGAGGAAGGCACGTTAGCCAAGAAAGTGAAAGGACGGCAATTTGGAAGCGATGGAGATTATTTATGAGGTCAGTATTGAACATAAGATTCCTAGCAAACAACTTATATAGTGGATCGTGATTTGTCCTCCCCTGCCGTAAAATGGTTTACACCTTCGGAATGACATTTGGTCCGGAACCTGATATTTGCGAAACCCATCTTTTTATCTTCCCTGAAACGAGAAAATGAAATATAACACTTCAAACATTGGCTTAAGTGATACGGAAGACCCTCCCCCGTCGTGGTAATCCACATAACAGTAAAAACCAATCATAAAAACATGATCCCATTCGTAATTAATTAATGCAAACCGAACAAATAAAGACTAAAAGAAAAAATCGGTACAATATACATTGTACAAACTTTGTACTAATGCGTCGTTTAGTTATTTTTAGAAAATGAAAATTGTATGAGCCTGTTTTTAGAAAATCCAATATTTTGTTCAAGTTGCCCAAGAATAAACTAGCCTTATATTAATTCATTGAGAAAAATGAAATAGGTAGCATTATTGTAGATGTATACTCAAGTAACTATACGAAATTTGATCAAAATCGTTAGAGCCGCTTTTGAGAAAATCGAATTTTTTTAAAAAATGCGTAGAATAAACTACTCTTAATTATTGAGCAATGTCAACCATTTCTATATATACTCTGCTCAGTAGGATAAAAAGCCTAAGTACGAGATTTCATTCATTTTCGCTGTACCGTTTAGGCTCCAGACCCAGTAACAGACAGACGGCATTGCAAAAACCACTTATTCGGATTCAGCGACACGTAAAACGTATATTTCCGTAAAAATCTCGAGGTCGAATTTTTTCACGATAACAATACTTACTCAATATACTTAGTATATGAGAAAGTAAAAAAACCTCGACTTCCGGTTTACCGGTATTGTCCAAAAACTAAGCAGTACTTTGTGCTCGTGCTTAAGCGTTATATATGAAATTTGGTAACGATATGGCAAGTACATACTTTTTGAGTTAGAGCGCTCACAATCACATACATCCACACAGACAGACACACACACAGACATCATTCCGAAAATAGTCTAAACGTGTTCTAGGGACCTCAAAACGTGTATTTCCGTTGAAATCTCGAATTCGATTTTTTTCATGATCACAATACTTGCCCATACTACGTATGTAGAAAGTAAATTACCGATTATTTATAAAAATTCCTAAACAATAACTCCTATGGAAAATTGTTTCAAATAAAAGTTCTAGAAAATTACATTATAATATTTGTTTCAAGTTGTATATACAATAATGATGTTTTAACTGAGGAATATTGCCGAAACAAAATCGGGTTTCGAATAAACCTCGACTTCCGGTTAACCGGTATTGTCCAGAAACTAATCAGCTCTTTGTGCTCATACCAAAGTGTTATATATGAAATTTGGTAACGATAAGGCAAGTACTTTTCGAGTTAGAGCACCCACAATCACATACACACACAGACATTCCGAAAATAGTCTAAATGTGTTCTAGAGACCTCAAAACATGTATTTCCGTTGAAATCTCGAAGTCAATTTTTTTCTCTATATGTATATGGAGAAAGTAAAAATGCGACGATAAAATCCGAGGAGAAAGGTGCGACAGAATTCCGATAATCGAAACGTAGGATAATAAAATTGTATTACGAAAAAACAAATGCGGCAACACAGTAAAGGTGGTACTATATATGCTGAAGATACACTTTTAAATTTTGTTAATGCATAAGCGAAATAAATACACTCATATACCAAATTATAAATTACTTTTTAAGAGAAGTCCTCATCCTTCACTGATGATAATAATGAGAATCTAGACACGTTTAACGTCTGTGCTGAACGCCACTATAAGAATTATTTTAATTGTCGCAATTATTTCTACAACATCTTTTTAAATTATTGGGCGCTAAAATTTATTGCAAAAGATTTTTTTCTGAACATGATCTGGCTAATTACACATTCGGATAATCAGAAACCCACTGCACTGTATATATATGCTTTGTCTGAAAAAATTTCTACCTACGGATAGAGACACGTGCGTTTAAATTCTACTGGTCGGACGGACAGAGCTCACGCTGGAAGCGAAACGCGCCTAAAAATCATCATTTTGAATTTCTATACAGGCAGTCCCCGCTTATACGTCAGGATACGTTCCTGAAAACTGCAACGAAAAGGGGATCGACGAAAAGCGGATCACCATTTTCTATCGACACAACATTAAATTGAGGGATTAAATTTCTGTTACTAGGGTAACTATGTGAAATATTTTCATTAAAAAAACGAAACAATGTCGTTTGTCACTTAGGCACTTACATATGAGCGAAACAACAAAAAAACCGGAAGGACGAAAAGAGTCAATATGTCGAATAAATGAATCACGAGGACCGAAGAATTAAACGATGTTGTTAATTAGGAACTGACGTATAAGCGGGACGACGAAAAGCGGGGATAGCCTGTACATACATCGACTGTAGGTTTTACAGAAAAAATTTATTCTTCCATCCGTGAAGGGACCTTTACCTAAGTACAATGTTTAACTGTCTGCCAGTATCCCATCCTCAATGGCCTCCAGATAGGGGAAACAAACACGACTACGATATTATTCATTCACCGATACGAATCGACGGCATTAGAAAGTGTTATTGAGTCTGAAGACTGACAGTTTATTGCCTCGCCTCTGGAGTGTTTACTCCGTCTCTACGCAGTAATGATATCCAGGAGGAATAAAGTACCGCGCAATTACTTTATGCCAGGAAAATTAAAAAAAAAACATCTAAACTCCTTCACTTTAATTGAGACCGAGGATGAATAGCCACGAATATTTCAAAAATCGCGTTAGTGCGTAGAAGCTCAATTAATCCTATCAATCGAATGAAAGGAATTAGAAAAATGCTCTTCGAAAGGAGTTTGTGATTTGTTTTAAACGTTATCTGAAATGTTAGTGGCTTACATAAAGTGAATCGATAAAGGATATAAAGAGCTAAACCACTTTGAAATTTTTCTGCATTTTTCGTAAAAATAAATAAAAGGCATAGGTATACATTATGTCAGCGTTCAACGTGTGACAAAACAGCTTTAGAGATAAAAATCTCCACAAGATGAGTTTAGTTTCGTCATTCTGTCATCCTTCATGAGTCTTATCAGATTATTTCGACGCTAAAGACAATGATTACATATTCATCCTTTTATTGAACGAACATGAGAAATTTTTTTAAAAGTGCGAAAAGAGGAATTAACTCATTATTCATGAGCTACGACGGGGGGAAAAGCCATCTAAACATTCGACCTTTGATATTGTAAGGGAAGACATAAATGTATCAGGTTGGAAAGGAACAGGGGCTCTTGACATGTCCTTGGCAGCAACATTGTCATGGAAACACGATGATGTTAAGCTTCACCGACAAAAGCCTTTCAATATCATGAAAGGGATAATTTAAATATAAATATATAATCTCTACATTTAAAGCATATTTATTTTATAATTAACTGTCTTAAACATCGAATTTCTTCTATTGACTTGAATGTAATTGTATAGCAATACGATTTGATCATTTTCTTCATTCCTATTCACGATTTTCTAATTAAACGTGGTCGTGACCTCATGCGTCACCGATTACATAAACCCTAATGAAAGCATATGACTAGCGAAATTAATCACGAACACCTTATAATACATCCCACTTCACTATAATGATCACTTTCTTCTTTTTTAAGAAGTTGAATCGATATGATTGATTACCGAGACGTATAAAAAATTAATTTACCCGTACGCTCCCGCTATACGCAAATTTTCGTTCGTTCATCGGCGTCATTAAGGCAAGGAAGGAAATACAAATTGATTCAAAGTTTGATTAACAAGATGCGGCGATCAGTATATTCAGGTCATTGCTTAAACATTGCGTGACTATGCATGAATATAAGCGTCGAGTTTTGAATAATTTCCGAGTGATGTCGCGTCGGACAACTAATCAAAATTCAAATGGTCGCATTGACCAACTGCATACGATATCAAATAGTTCTAATTCGACATCAGTATCGTTTCAGATCTCCCATTATGAAGCACTTTTGGAACCTAGCTCTTCCTAGAAAGCAAGCCTTATTTTTTTGCGGCTCTGTCATTAGCAACTGGACGCTGCATGCGAATGACAAAGTAATTCACGAAGCCATTAGTAACTCTTAGGAAGTAGGAAACTTGCAAAACGACTCATTCACATTATCGACACGGTTCGGTTATTATCGCGTCCTGCGATTATCATTCGTGAAATGAATTACGGGGGAAGATACAATGATCCTTGGTACAGCTACGACCGAACATTGGCCAAGGTAAGATTCTGGAAGTTAAATGATCTCATACACTAACGATTATCCTTCGAGTAGGTATATACAACGTCTGGGGCGCGGGAGAAGTATGTACATACATATGAAACATTTTTTACTCGCTTGTTCCACCAGGAGATATTGATTATATGGCATCTACATAATATCCTGAAATTCATTAGATAGGTGGGTGACAGGGATTCCCTAAAATATCTCACTTGCAGGTTTTTTTTACGCTCTGTTGTGATTTCTAATCGTTATAGGAAAAAAGATCCTTGATGTCGCTCTTCCCTACAGTCAAACTCACGTACATATTTTATCATTGTGGTCTCGTCTTCCTATATGAATTGGTGCTTCGATTATTCCGAGTGCTAGCTCAGCTAAGTTTTACGTTAGAAACAATTTATTTGGACACATAAAATAAACCCTGTCAACGTACGCCATTTTTACTGTCCCATAGGTTATTCATGAGTTTGGAGATGTATCGTCAGGGGAAGACATGTAGGTGAGGCGAACCACGGATATTAAGAATCGCGGTGCTCTACGAGAAAGTAGATCACTTCGCGCTCATTGGGTAGTGAGTAAGACATTAGGGAAATTGAATTAGGAAAAAATAATCCCCTTTTCCACGACAATGTACTTGAGGACGATAGGGTGTTAGTTTGTTCCACTCGACGACATGCAGAGTACCCTGATAATACTGCGAGATGAGAAAAGAACAGATTTTTCCGTTTTTTACCAGCTCGGTAATAGTTACTATGGTTTAATTTTTCTAAGACGCGAGGAAAAATGCGTGAAGATATACAAATGTGAATTTTTCCACACTGGCCGATGATTAACGGGCCGAGGGCGTTAAAAATTCCGCTGATTTTTATAGATTCCAAATACCGCTGAAGTCGATAAAAAAATAATCAGCTAACGCAGCACCATTTAGCGTTTGTAAGAAATTATGTACACTTTTGATTCGTACTTGTCTTCGTACAATTACATATTGATCAAAGAAAAACCTTCAGAGCCCTTGGTGGACTTCTGAACGGGAAAAAAAACCTCCAACTAATTCAATCGGCAAGGATTTCGGAATAATGTAAAAATTAATACCACCGTGGTATCCATATTCCATCCGAATCTCGCTTTAACCACGCCCCATTCCCCCTTTTTCGAAGCGGTACGAAATATTACTTATAGGGTCACGGTCGAATTTTATTGCATAAAATAGTCACCGACGAATCTCAAAGCACTGCCGCGATTATCAGGCCCCGATCACGTGAAAGCGGCAATGAGAACTTTTTCGGAGAACTAGGAAACCGACGATGTCCTTCGAACTGGCTGAGCGCGGCCGTACAGGTGATGCAAAAAAAAGAAGCGGGATCAACGATAAAAGTACCACAAAAAGAAAGAGAGAGAGCGAGAAGGTCATAGGTGCCATTTCGGCAGCCCTATTGAAAAATGGACTTATTCAAACCACATTCTTTCTCGCAGAGGGCACGACTTCCTCTGCATCTGTGAAGGGAGACAGAGAGAAAGATTACGTGTGGTCAAAAAAAAATGCTGTAACCCGAAGCCGTAGCAAGGAGTAGTAGTAGTTCTCCCTTTTTTTCCCCCTATGCGAGATGCAAAGAGAGAGAGAGAGAGCGGTTGTGCTGTAATGGACCTACTAGGCAGGCAAGACCACTGCATTCAGGGGATAAAGGATCTCGGCGGGGGGTCTACGCAAGGATAGAAAAAGTCGGGGAAGAAAAAGAGAACTGGGAAAGAGACGAAGAGAGAAAGGGAAGTGGGTGCGTTCAGAAAACCGGTCCGTAATACCCTTGAACGCCTATAGGACATCGGGAAGGATGAGAATGTTTGGTGCAGGACATCGGTCGTCGGTTCAGTCCTCGGAAAGAACGTCTCCCTAATGGAATATCCAGTTTCCGATCCGATGGCGTTCCGGAATACGGGTGGACGATAAGTAGAAATGCAGCGGAGGATTGTGAGAAAATATACAAGACTTTGGAACTCGTTCTTTGCCGTTAGCAGGATGGTGATAAATGGATGCACTCATTAGCTTCTTTAATCAGATTACGTGCGATATTAAAGTCAATTTTCGCCGTTTTAACCGTGTTAATTATCCTTAAAATAAAGGAAATATATGCAGGGTTATACTAATTAGATCGAGACTGCGAATAAATCGACGAACGGCTAGCGTGACACGAGGAGGAAATTACGACTAAGGGTGCTCGAGAGAGAAAACAATGGGAATATATACCTAACGGACACTTATCAATTACATCGGAGGCCTTTCCAGAATCGAGTGAAATCGGGCAATGAATCATATTCAAGAGACGCATGGTTTGAAATAGGATAAGGAAATTTTCGACACCATAACCGTAAGAATATCGATTCGGCATCTTGGGGATAACAAAGCGACAATGTCAACTTTATTTATTTTTTCACGAGCTCCCTAACGACACACTCTCAGTTTTGCACGAAAATTTTGTCAACAGTGGTCAAGACAACCGCTGAAATCCATGCCAACAACGCGAAATCAGTAGATACGCCAACTATCCCTCTACCAAAGCACGACAGTTATGAATTGTTTGCCAGATCGATTATGTGAATTTTCGTTTGTTGCAGCGATGTTTCCGTAAATCTCTGCCGTGCTGCAAACGACCCGGCAAGTTGCGTCACTTTGGCGGATCATCAGGATCGGAATGGGCTTTTTACTGCGGCAGCCGAAGACCTAGAGACTACTGACCGTAAGCAGCCACGAAAAGGAGTCCATCGTAAAGGCTGAGGTGACTATTTTTTCACGACCACCTGTTCGTATATACGTACAATAGTATACCTAGATATACAAAGAAGCAACCTCTCCCGGCGATTGCATCACCATAATCGTAAGAATATCGATTCGGCATCTTGGGGATAACAAAGCGACAATGTCAATTCCGTTTATTTCCTTGAAAATTTTTTAAAATGTTCATTCAAATCGCCGGAACAAAACCGTGGATGTGAGTAGTTCGTTAGCAATTACGACAAACGACCGATCTCGACGACTGACGTAAGTCTCGGCCGTTAAAGCATTTGAAACCGTGCGTTTTTTTTTATTCAATTCGCTGACAATATGAAATGGTATTTACGCAAGTGTTAACCGTGACGGACGAAGGTGAATGAAAGGGCTGTGAAGCAATTTAAAGAAAGAGACGTTTTCTTTTACGGCAGCCGACGCTGAATGTGGTAACCAGCGCTCGGAATTCTTCACAATACGTTTCACGTTTTTTCTATAAAGTGTTACTTCCTTATCGGATGATTTTCCGAGACCGTTTAAGCAATTTAAGCTATTGCGATTATCAGGTGCAGTAGCCTCCAATAGGTATAGTAATATAGCAATTGATTTTGGAACTTTTGGAAATCGAAGACCAAATTATTTCATTTCTTTCTTTTTTATCATCGACTTTGGCATAATTTTTAAAAACATTTATCAATTTAACATCAAGTGTCATAAAAATTATCAGCGATTATCACAAAGGAACTAAATACTAAGAAAAAATCCTGGGCCAACGCGTGTACATATTTCATACTTGCTTTCATTAAAGGAGTATCTTGAGAAATGTCCTCGTGGATTTAATTAAAAATCCTCGCTAGATAAAACTTTAATTTTAATCCAGGTATTTCTGACTTTGGAACTACTTTTTTCTAATGGTAATTCGTATTAAACCGGATTGATTTCCACAAAATCACGATAGAGGAAAGGAATAAAACTATTTATATTTATAAAAAAACCTGCCAATCAACGTTGAAATTTGGGTGTGAAAGTTACAGTAAATATAGGCAATAGATCTGTACATCCAAAAACTTGGAAATGGGTAGTACATTGTAAAACCGCACATACAGATGTATTGTACTACCCACGATATTTACCGAAGGAAGATTTTTTTTCTACGATGGAATTCGAACTTCATTATAGTATAGTACTTGGGGTCAGGCGCGCACCCAGGATTTTCTCTTGGGAGGGGGCTCAATTCTAACAAAAAATATTCCGCCAAGCATTTGGACAATTTGGGGTCCCCTCAACTACAGGCAGGACGCAGAGGCTCCTCCTGAGTACCTACATATCTGATTAATACAAACTGTTTAAAGTTCTTAAATCAGAAAATTTAGCGTTGGGGGTGGGGTGGGGGGCTAAGCACGTCAGCCCCTCTCCCCTCCCTAGTTGCGCGCCTGCTTGGAGTCAAACATGCGCCATGCTAAGCGGCCAAAACAACATTCATGTTCTTAATTATTCATGAAATACTTTTCGTAGTTTAAATCGGACCGGAAATTCCCCCGTTGAACCCGCCAGAAGCTGATTGACTACGGAATCAACCGGTTCCAACCCGTCTCGTCCAGTTCGAGGAGAGCCCGTAAATATAAAAAAAAAAATACGAAGAAAACCCGAAAACAAGTGCGTGAAAAAAACAACGGGAGGATGTTAGGATGGGTCCAGTTTCTAAAATTAACGGGCCGTACGAAACCCAGTAGACGAATTGATAAGTTCGGGTGGTGGGCGAGGCGGAATAAATGAAAAATGAAGCGAAGGAAAAACAGAACGTGTAAACAGAAGAGGATAGAGAGAGAGAGAGAGTTGGGGGAAGAGATCTCAGAGTAGAAATGTGGAGCGAGGAAAAAGGGGGAGATAGGAGAATGGATGAGGAAAAGAAGGATGAATGAGGGGGAAAACAAGTAAACGTCGAAATGCGAGAGGGAGAGCGAAGAAAGACAAGAGGCGAAAGGGAAGAAATGGTGGGGGAGGAAGGAGAAAAAGAGAGGGGTGAGATGAAGGATGGTGGGAGAGAGATATCGAGAGAGATATCGAGAGAGATATCGAGAGAGAGAGAGAGGAGAGAGTAAGAGGGAGTTAAGAGGAGGGAAGAAGAGAGAGAAACGGAGAGAGAGAGAGAAAGAAATGGAGAGAGAGAGAGAGAAAGAAATGGAGAGAGGATGGAGGAAGAGGAGGAAGAGAGAGAAATGGAGGCAGAGGAGATAGAGAGAGGAATGGAGAGAGAGAGAGAGAAATGTAGGCAGAGAGAAATGGAGAGACAGAAATGGAGAGGTAGAAATGGATAGGCAGAAATGGAGAAGGGAGGGAGAGAGAGAGAGGAGAGAGGCGTGAGGGAAATGGTTGGAGTGTTTCCGAATGGAGGGTTTTGTTCGAGGAGATGATGGATGTGAAGCGAAGCAGAGTAAGAGTGGAAGCAGTAGGATCTGTCGGATGGGGAGAGGAATGGGAGGAGAAGGAAGAAAGGAAAAGGGAGACGAGGAACTGAGAGAAAGAGAAAAAACTGAGTGTCAAAATATGTTTTAAAGAAAACCGAGAGTAATTCATGCGGCTAAGAAGAAGAGTAAAAATTCGAAGGATGGAAAACATGATGAGAAATTACGAATCTTAAACCGGGACTCTTCGTGGCAAAAAGATAATTAAAACTGAAGAGCAATCTTATGAAAGAGAGCCATTGAAATTTATAGACGAAAAAATGGCGATGAAGAGAAGTATTAGGAGTCGACAGGAGATGCACGATACTAATGCATTTCTTCATCAGCATTTAAACGACTTTTGACGACATAAACTTGAATTTTACTGTCCATGAAATGAAAAATGTTTTTCTCACAAGGAAACGATTCGTATTATTAGTATGTTTAAAAATGCGGTGCACCCACCAAAATTTTCCATTTCATACTGTGGGAATCAGTGAAAATAGTTCTGGTCGAATGAACTTAGATTTTCCGAAACAGCATATCGAGAAAGTCTACTTACTACAAAATAAGACTAAGTTCAAAAGTCATACAACGACTTAGAGAGCTCTCAAATTCATATAAATGTGTTCATTTAAAAAGTAAAATCAAATTACGCTAAATATAAATGGAGAGTTTGGATAAATGTATTAGAAGTTGTTTGAATTCACAATAAATCCATTATTTACACGTCGAAAATAAAAAAGATTTAACTTCTAAGCAAGTTTTTTTAAATCATAAGTCACATATAGAACTCCGTGACTAATCAGTATATTCACAATAAGGAAGACGGTCACATATCTAGCCCGGAAAAAAGGTTCGAAGCTATGTCTTTTTTCATATAATACACAAAATAAGAATAGTGAAACCACCAGGACGAAGCGGGCCTTTTCTTTACGACAGCGAAATGCTCCAAATTTATAACTTCCTTGAAACAATTGGCCATTTATTTAACAAAATCCTCGTACTACCCACGTTGCACTCCGAAAAATTTCCGCCAGCAATTCTTACCCTTAATAATTCATTCGTTTCAAATCCAAGTCGGCTAAATGGGTTTAAAAGTTATAACTTTAGCGATAAGGACAGCAAATAGAGGAGGAGGGACACAGACGCACGCTAATAGCTTTTAAAAAATGCAAACTGAATCCCCTCCCACCCCCCCTCCCCTTCCCTTCCCTTCCACCCTCCAGCTGACGAGAAAAGAGCGAGAGATGACGAGAGTGAAAGTGAAAAAAAAGGAGTAATATAAACAGCTGAAAAGCAAGCAACGTTCCAGCACCACTCCGGACAAGAAAAATTATGGAAATGGACCGTAGAAAAAGTGACGTACAACCTAAACCGAAATGGGGCGACGAAGAGGCGAGAAAGAAAAGTGATGAGGAATGACTGGAAGAGAGAGAGAGAGAGAGAGAGAGAGAGAGAGAGAGAGAGAGAGAGAGAGAGAGAGAGAGAGAGAGAGAGAGAGAGAGAGAGAGAGAGAGAGACAGAGAGAAACAAAGAGAGATACGGCAGGCGTGTCCCCCCCCACTTCATCCTATCTCTAGGACTAACACTTCCGCATCCCTCCTTTTTCCTCAAAATTATCTCGACTCGGTCCACGTGTAGGCTAGTGGAGAGTTTTCTAAATAAAAAATGAACTGATAACACGAGCCATAATAATTATAATCTCGTGTTTGCTCTTTCTCTCTCTCCCCTTATACATCTAGCCTGGTGAGTTATTAAAGCTTGTGTTAAATGAGTGCACTGCCTCTCTTCTCCCTATTTTTTTTCCTCTCTCTCTCCCCCCCTCGCTTCGCTCTCCGCCTGCTGCTCGTCTTTTGTTTTTGTCGCCGAATGAGAGAGAGCGTGTGTGTGTGTGTGTCGCAATAGAAAGGGAGCGCTGGTCGAAAGGAAAGCGTTTCGAGATGAGTAATGCCGGGGAAGACATTAACCAAAAAGGAATGAAAAAAGAGAATAGGGGAATGAAAAGGGAGAGAGAGAGAGAGAACTGGATGGAGATTGTGTTTAAAAAAAAAAGCATATGATAAAAGAAATGGAAGGGAAAAGGGAGGAGGCCTTTGGCACAGTCCGTTAGACCGAGGTTTATTTATATATTTTTTTTGTTTTCTCAGTTTTAAAACCACTGCAGTGTCGACTGTGAGGGAGAGGGGGGGGGGGGGGGGGGGAGCATTTATATGAATCTGTTTTTATTTCGGAAGGGACGTGGCGGTAGATAGCCTTTTAGAAGGGATCGCCTCTTTGGTCGCTCGAGATGGTCGGTTGCAGAATAATCCATCATGTGAGTCAGGATGACGCTCGTTGCCCTCTCTCCCTTCCCCTTCCCCTCCCCCCCCCCTTCACCCTCTCTTCCCCCTCCCCTCTAACATTCGCATGGCTAACCGAAGATGCAGATGACGCAATGCCGTAGACAAATCCGCAATGGTTTTGTTACTCTTATCTTGTTTGATGGCGAAATTCGTAATTTTTTTCCGGGCTGAAAACGCGTCTTTGCGAGAGAAATTTTGGCATGTCGTAGTCGTATTTATTATAATGCCACGACAACACACTCGATGTGATGAAAGCAAAATTTAAAAAAATATGTATATAGCAAAAAAGCACTACGCTCCTCTTGAAGCCGTAAGAATTACGACTATCTCCTGACAAGATTTAAGGAGATCACCTCTGCAACTCATAAATCTCACAAGTCCTGTTGAATAATATAATTGATGATTAAGATGACTCCTAGAATCGCGAAACAGAGAACAAAATCACATCCAAATTTCGTTTGCGAAGCAGCCGCCTTCAGTGGTTATCCATCGATCGGTGGATAAAGTAAAAAGCACTATTCCTTTAGAAATAACGATCGGGCTTTAAAGCTGAAATATGAATGTATGGTTTCAAAACGTATTGATGTTTTCATCACGTTTTTGGATTCCAGCCAACGGATGAGCTCTATGTTTCATTTTTATACCAAGTAGAATATGCTAAAAACGTGGGAATTGGTGCAATTGTGTAAAGCCTTCTTGTAAACCAAACTTTTGATTTTAAAACAAAGACGCTTGAATTTGGTTTCAAGAGTTAAACAAAAAATCGGGGAGAAATATAATATACATACAAAAAAAGGAATTCTCCGCTACAGTCCTCATGTCGTAAACTTATCTTCCTAAAGCTCGCGAAATTAGGCATATTACATATATGTGGTGGTGTTTTAAAATAAAAATAAAAATATTTATATATAAGAATTCCTATTTTCCATATTTATAGCTAGTTTTAAACCGTAATTAATTTTAAAGCTAATAGATCGCGAACAACTTTCACGGCAAAGGGAGGGATGATCGCTGCTGTCTACCACCTTTAAAAAAATACGTAATTTGAAATAATTTGGTTATTTCATTTCCAAGAAGAGCGAAAATTGCATAAGATCATTTAGAATAAAAATATTTAAGAAACTAGTCTCGATTGCAATTGTACTTTGGGAGAATTTAACAATGAATTATCATAATCTAGAGAGGAAGCAAGGCGTGGAGGCTTCCTTCCCTCAACACCTAGTTGCCGTTCATATACCTACCTATTTACCTTTCCTCATCCATAATCATTTATATGTGTATATATCTCATGAACTATTAAAAAGTAAATGAATAACTCATCGAACTTTTGTTTTTTAACGCGAATAATAAAAAAAGCGACAGGAATACGGCCATTTTTACGACGGGGTCGAAAATGAACCGTGGGAGCCGACCTCTTAAGACTCTTCCATCCTCCTTAACGTCGTTTCATCCGCCAAAGATTAAACAGCTGGCAGGAGTTAATGGAACAACTTTTCCCTCGCACTGGAATGCATATAAAGGCCCCTTCCCGTAATGGAAGAGGGCATCTAGCACGGTCATGCATCCTCACAATGGTAACGAAGCCCAAAATATAAAAAATATCGCTCACTTCCCTCCCCACCCTCAGACGAAAGAAGCTCCCCTCACTTTGAAAATAATCCTTTTTTTTTTAAAAAAAAAGGCTTTCCCGGAAATTTTCAGTGCGCAATTTTTTTTCGTCATCTCGATATCCTCGTAAAAATCTGCACGATAAACTAGATGCTGGCGCACAAAAGGAGAGAGAAACACCCTCGAATGTGAAAAAGAAAACCGGATCGCCTGGACGGGTATGTATGATCGAAAAAATTGATCTCCCGTGAAGGGAGGAAGAGAGGAACGAGGGAATCTGTGTGTGTGTGTGTGTGTGTGTGTGTGTGTGCGTGCGTGTGGAAGCAAATCTCGATAGTAGAATATAGAAAGATTTCAAGCAAGTCGAACCAGATAGCTTATAGGGCTCGTTCTTTTTCAATATCTATCTCCCTAAGGGCCGCCGCAGAAAGTGAGCGAAGCATTCGATCGGAAGCGAAAAAAGACGAAAAAATACACTTAAAAAAATCCCCGCCGTAGCCGGTCACGTGGAATGCGAGAAACTCCTTTTACTGTAGAGTGCTTCTTTTAGAATCTCTCTGCTACATCACTACTTCTTCTTCTTCTCCACCGCTTCCCCTCTCCTAATGTCTCCTTCCTCTCACACCACCTTCTTTTCTCACTTCCTCTCCCTCTCTCCATTCTTCACCCTCCTTTCTCCTACCTGTCCCTTCCTCTCTCTCTCTCCCTCATCTCTTTCCACATTCCATCTCCCCTTCTACATCCCTATCTCCTCTCTCTCTCTTCATCTACCCCTTTCTCTCCCTTCTCCCTCTTCTTGCTAATCTCCCTCTCTCTCCCTCTTTCCTTTCCTTTCTCTGTCGCTCTTACTCCATCCCTCTATCCCATTCCCACTCTCTCTCTCTCTCCTCTCACCCAGTCTCTTTTTTCTCTCCCCACTCTCTCTCTCCCATCTTTCTCCCAGCTCCTTCCCTTCCTCCTCTTCTCATCTTTCTACATCCTGCCCTTACCTCCTCTCTCACTTGCCCCATCTTCTATCTCTCTCTGACACTCTCTCTGACACACACTCTCTCTCTCTGTCACTCCTCAATCTTCAATGTTTATTTTCTCTCTCTCCCTCTCTCCAATCTCCTTCCTGCCTCTATCCTCTCTTTTCTACCTCCGTTCCGCGAAGGGGAAAAATGGGAAGGAGGATTGGATGGAAGGAGACGTGGTAAGTTCCATCGACTAGGCAAGGAGCTAACCAGCCCTTCGAGTTCCATCTCGCTCTTTTAAAAGAAATAATACTTAATAAAAAAAAATCCGCGGCTATCAATCTCGCAGTGGGGACTGAGGCGTCAAGACATAGGTGGATGTTACAGTGGATGGTCTTTCAACATCTCTCTCTCTCTCTCCCTCTCTCTCTCTTTCTCTATATCCCTCTCCTTTTCGAGATGGTGCTTCCCGAGCGAGTCCAACTCTCGCGGTGGCGTTCGCCCTCAAAGAAATACAGGAAACAGATGAGGTCTGTTGATTCTTGAAGGTCTCCGGTCTTTTCGCCCTTCTCTTTCTAGTTCACACGTGCGCCACTGTCTTCGGGAATGAATATTTCGTCGAGTCTTATGTTACCAGGGAAATTATATATGTACATTTAAAAAAAAAAACGCGACGGAAAACGCGGAAAAATTCGGTGGAGTTTTCTCTCGTTTCGACTCGTTTATTATTTTAAAAAAATGAAAGATACTGCGAGAATTCCTACTTCCATGATTCACGCGTGTTTTAAAAATAGGTATGTATAAATTTCTCAATCTTCGATCGAATTCGTTTTTTGTCGAAGGATGTAATCATTGTAATCTATAATAATAAAGTTAAATGTTTGTGAGTGTGTGTTTCCTGCATACCTCCAAGACTAGAGACCTGAAACTTGGCATACACACCAAGAGCACCCTGAGGGTATGCACCTCGGGCTTATTTTTAAAAAAAAATTATGGCTTGGAAAGGGGAGGAGGCAATGCCGGATTAACCGGGGTTCAGTGGTGCAGTTGCGCCAGGGCCCCGGGATTACAGGGGTCCCATGGAGGCCTCAGATATTTTGTACGGTGGTGGGGGGGAGTCTTCGAAAAAATGGGCGCCAAGGCCCCAGATTCCCTTAATCCGGCCTTGGTAGGAGGTCAAAAATAAATAAATAAACGGTCATAAAAACTAAAGAACTAAAACTCCACATCGGGAACGAGTACCAGCATGTTGTTCATTTGCATTTTAAAATTACTTACAATCACTGCACGAAATTGGGGGTTGGACGAAAGAACGCTCAAAAGAATAAAAGTTCATTTTCTTACCGTCGTTTTTTAAATTAAGCTACGGAATTGGAACAAAACCGAACGACCCATGGCTTCGTCGTTTGGATCTTTCTCTGCTCTTTTAAAACGCTCCAAATTAAAATCGGTATCGGCCAGAGAGGGTCATAAATAACTTCTGTCAAACATCATTCCTTAAGTATGCGACTTTCCCTTGACTATATGTTTACGCCTCACATGTGCTATGGTTTTTAAATTGTCCTTCATCAACTACTCCGTAGAACTTACTAGGAGCCTCTGCTCTTGAGTGTTTCATGAATGATTTCTTTCATTAATTTTTAATCAAAAGAAACTGCTCTAGATATATGGCAGACGCATGCATTGTTTATGCTTTCTGTAAAAGTGCCGAGAAGGTTGGCTGGCCATCATTCCACTTTAAGTGTATCCCTACTCCCTCACACATCGCTCACGTTTAAGAAGTAACGTCTGCAACGATGCCTGTTTCTTCATAAAAGTTAAATTTTTAAATATTACTTTATATATATACAAGAACTTTATATACTTTATATACTTCATTGTTAATACACATAATTTAAATACGTAGTGCTATAAAAGCAAGGGGAGATTGGGGTGGGGGGTGGGGGGGGGGGGGCGGAATAACTCCTAGTGCAGGCCCTGCGACGACAGGCAATCAAAGTGATAATATTGTAAAGTTTTATGACTCAGAAAAGATAAGGAAGATGTGAACGAAAATTGATACTACGTGCCGAAAACACAAACAAGCCGACACACAACTGCAGATGGCTATCTCTATGGAAACGTGTCGAATCGCGAACGTCCTATTCCACTTGTCATAACAACTTCTTAATAACCGCTGGCAATCAACAAAGACCAAGTGGTGAACGAAGAAAAATAAACGCACGTGCAAGGCGAATAGTTGCCGTCAAAAGGATGTTCATAATGGGCGAAGTTCCAACATAGCTTTCGCTTCGATGATTAGAGAGAAGTTTAAATATTTAAAGTATCAAATCCATTTAGACATGTTTGCTTTTATCACACGCCCAAGAAAATTAATAAATGAATTGTTCGCTCTCTGTTTTGAAAGTTTGAATTGGATCGCTTGAGTCATAATTATCGATAGACCGTTGTCGATTAAAAACGCGTATCGAAACAATTTTGTGACAGAAATACAATTGAAATTCCATTTATGAAATTTTCGCGAGGAGGCTGAATGAAACGTTCTATTATCAATTTACTTCGTTAATTAATATGGGTGGGAAATTAAATTTCGCTAATCATTCTTCAACCGCCTTTCCTAAATTAATACTGGTAAGAAGTACGAAATTAAATTTCGTCAATTATTCTTAAACTGTCTATAGAAAAACGTCACCCGCTACAAACATCAATTTCAATTAGGTAGATACCTTAAAAAATATAAAGTCCCGTTAAGATATCAATTGAGAAACGCAATTGGTTTTGAATCCTCTCGAGGTATTATGGTAAAAACCTTTGTGGCAGTTAATATCCTCGTTGCAAAATGACGTTTATGGACAAATTTTTAACACTCCACCGTTTTTATCCGAAATTTGAAAGAAAGTCTCTAAAATGGAAAACTCAGGTGTTTCGAATTCCCTGTTCAATTTTGTAAAACGCGTTTTGCAAAATATCTGCCGGGTAAATAATTCATGAACTTTAAAATGTATGCAATTCCAACGCGAGCGTTCTAACGATAGACAGCCTCGTTTCGCAGAGATCTATCGCAATGCGTTTGGCGCTAGACGGGGTATTTTAGATCGAATTGGAAAGAGTCCAGTAAGATAGAAAGTTCAATGAGCCTAGAAGGAAGGAACGTCTGGCATTTCACTCCTTTTTCCCCGCGGACCGAGAGAAGAGAAGAGAATCCAAATTATCCGATCGTAATATTGCCCAGGATACCAAATCATATTTGTCCCTCTCCGAAACACTTATTCGACAAATATGATATCCGTAGGAAACGTAATCAATGGTTGAGTTTTCGCAGGTAACTGAAATCCTTCAATCAAGAGGAAAAGAATTTCGGCATTTATTCATTTTTTTCACGAGCTCCCTAACGACACACTCTCAGTATTGCACGAAAATTTTGTCAACAGTGGTCAAGACAACCGCTGAAATCCATGCCAACAACGCGAAATCAGTAGATACGCCAACTATCCCTCTACCAAAGCACGACAGTTACGAATTGTTTGCCAGATCGAGTATATGTGAATTTTCGTTTGTGTAACGCACAAATTCACATCGTTATAGAGGTTTGATAGTTTAATAATTCACCCATTTTCTTTTCATTTTCTTAAAATCAATGACAGAAAACAAACACGTGCTGTTAAGTTGTTATAGTTCGCAAAGTATTGACGAAATATATAAATACTGGGAATTGCATCCCACGAATAAGAGGAAAAACTCTAAAAGAAATATCGATAATAAATTTTCGATTCGATATCGCAGTTTATTGGACGTCTCGCATCGTTGGCGTTAGGGCAAGCGGGGTAGCTAGCCTTCTAAGCTCGCCGTAATTACCCCACCACGGGGAGATGTTGACAAAAACTCTCCCAAGCGTTAAAAATCAGTCGCGATAATGTATCAAATGGTCGATATTGATCGAATCGCCTGAGGAAATAATAACCTGACCGAAGGGTAAAAAAATAAGCCTTGAAAAATCGTGAGAATCAGTTTACAGAACCGATTTTCACAGCATTACGAAGAAAGATTTTTTATTGCAGGAGTACATGTTAAGAAGTTAACGCTCCTCCACGAATTTCATATCGCATCAGAGTTGCCTAGTGTCCGGATTTAGCCTCAATGCAACCAGAAGCGTCTGATCATTTTTTATGAACTGGGGAGTTTAAAATCAATTCGTGAGATCGAAAATACCGAACGAGGATTTCCAACCCAAAACATTTTACCCTAGAAAGGTCCAAAAATACATACCTATTTAATCACATCGCTCAAGAAACTATTAAATTCCAATCGTGAACTTTGAACTCCTTCAGCATTAAAAACTTCTGCGAAAACATCATTCCAGAATTTTGAAAACTGCGCGATTCAGTATAGCATCAATGGACAAATGCACGAACTACTTCGAATTGAAAGGACGTCAATTTTACTTAAGTATGGTTTCGGAACTGTAACGATGCATTAAAAATCATAAAATATTCCAGTTCAAATAAGAGTTTATAATAAAGAATAAGTGACCCAATTCTTATACAATATAACTAAATTGTTTCATGTTAAATTAAAGATAGTGCTCAAATGTAACCTCTCATACTCTGATAATACTATAAAAAGAATAAAGGAACCAATTTTTAATATGTATAACATAACTAAAGCGTTTCACGTTGAGTTCAAGACAGATGTATTCCTGTGGGAAAATACGTATATGTACCCCGTCTTACACGGTCTTTGCCAGGAACGTAGGCACAGTGCAAAGCGAAGGATGGGTGAACAAAAGAACTTTTCAAGCCACATCACCACAAAAAAGAACACCAACAATGGAACCGAACGAACATAGATAGATAATGATCAAGGATACCATATAAATACACTTTTAAGTTTCCGATAAAACGCACCGAAATAAAAAATCCTACCTTCAGAAAACAGAAATCGACAAGGAAAAAAAAATCGCGAAGGACGAATCCGATCCGGGTCGGAATTTTTTTCTTTTATCTTCAGATTCGAATTCCGCAGTGAGCTTCCGAGATAATCCGAGGTGAGAGAATTAAAAACAAAAATACGAGCAAGGCAATAATTATCCGAACGCATCGCTCCCACTACCATAAAACTGCGTCTCTCTCTCCCTTTCTTCGTAGTAAATACGAGATCGCGAATCTCCATTAACACCGCGAGATGTAGGTATACTAATTCCTGGCGAGGACGGCGCCGAAGGAGGATGAAACCGCAATTTACGACTCATATATAAGCTCCGCGCCGATGGAAACAATAAAACTGGGGTATTCTGGGCTCTCGTTAAAAATAAAACAGGGAAAAGCACTTCCGTTGCGAGGCAGAGTGTTTCCGGATAACCGGAAAAATTTATTAAATACGATCGTTGAAACGGCATTCGAGGCTTTCTTATTTCTCGATTCCAGTATACTTTCAAGGAATTCCGGTACGTATCTATAATTAGAGATTTAATTTCGACAGAGATTTAAACGAGAAGGCGGATAATTTCTAAAAAGTAACGAAAGAAAATGCGTTCTATAAAAGTTCCACGGAGTTATCATACTCTTGAGAGTGCTGTTATGATTTTCGGCGAAAACAATGAAATTCTGAATTCTATAACGACGCTTATCTTAAACCTACAAGAGGATAAACACAGGATTTTAATTCCATGGCAGGAGTAGTTCGCCGCAAAAATGTGCGAAGATGAAATGGCATTCAGAAATATTGCCCTCGGAAAAAACAGCCTTGATATCACTTTATCCCACGTTCGATATCGCGTATTTTATTATCGTCATAAACGTGTCTCCCAATCTGCGTCGGTCCTTGTTCCTAAAAACTACTCTGTTAAACATTCCTACCTATATATATCTCTCCAGAAGCCTCGACCTAACATTCAATCTGAGATCCTCCAGCGACACTCGATTTTAATAGAGACCTAACGCTTTGGTTTTGGTCTTAATATTTTTTTCCACGAATCTAACTGCTCTGCGTTGGACTTTTTCTAACTCGACGACGTGGCCTTCCTCATGCATATCGCATCCAGTTGGAGCGTATTAGATTTGTGGTCTAACCAACGATAAATATCACGTTCCTCGCACTTTTTCTGTGTTGTTCCGTACCATTCCGCCTATGAAGGCCAATTTATCCTAGCTCGCCCCGACGACCCGACGGATATATCCATGTCCCACGAAAGATCGCGACAAATAGCGAATTCTAAATATTCAAACAGATTCTCCTACTTGGATATTCAACAATTATAACCTTCTATCCTAGCGCAATCTAATCGTCACGCAACCGCGTATGAGAGCCACGCAAACGGATGGATCCATGCTGTACGTATTCCTTCCTGGTGTATAAATTCGCTCGACCAGAGATAAAATGAATCGTAAAAATAGAAAACCTCATGGAAGGTGAAAATATCCTATATAAAATTCATTTCACCTCTGTTTTTCAGTAGATCGAAAACTCCGATTGTCCGAAAACAAAGATACCGAAAAACGTTGTTTACACGCATATGTATGTATGTACAGGGCCTGAGAGAGGTGAGATGGGGCCCGGGCCAGTCACAAATGAGGGGCCCCATCCCACTCCGAAAGCCATACAAATATATGAATAAAAAACCTTTAGAATAAATTTTGGGGGCCCGGACCAAATGGCCCTGCTGCCCCCCCTCTATCTGGCTCTGTGCATGTATACATCGAGAGGGAATTATTCCGTACGATGAGCCAACAGGTTATGTAACATCTCCCTCTCTCGAAATAAGGGCGTGTTATCATCGTAATCGATCGGAATATATGACTCAACGATCAAACGTTACATCTCATCAAATGAGCACGTGATGAAGAAGATCCATAAACAAGAAATGCAGCGATAACCGGAGAGGATGCCCAGACCGTCTGTGGATGGCTGATATGAATCATGGTTCTGGAGAGGCCCCGGGTTCGAAGCCCGCCATCATGGCGTAAGGCCCTTCTATCTTTCTTTCTCTGACTTGCTACTTATGTGTATGCAGATGCGTGTGTGTGACTGCATGCATATATGCAAACATATACATATTTATTTGTATATATGTATGTATATGAGTGTGTATATGTGTGTGTATCACTATGTATCCAATTATGTATATGCATTTGATTATTATTATTAACTTATCTCTATTCTTGTATATGTATATGTGTAACTTATGTTTAGTTCTCCTCTCAATCTCAAAATAATACTATCTGTAGGTTTCGCGGGGTTTTTACGCCCTCCTTTTTATGTGGGTGTTTTCCTGCAGTGGGGTTCTTCCTAAGATTTATTATGTTAACTAATCTTAGTTTTCCCCCACAAACAACCATCTTTACCTACTTCACTCGTTTTTGTACATATATAGTAGACTGCCTAATGTGTTTTTCATCACTCGTGCATTTTATTTGCATTTTCTTAACTAAAATTTTTGTAAATTTTTAACTTTTTGTAACTGACAATGAGTTAGATGGTCGAAGGGAATGTCCAGTCTCAATCTCGCCCGGAAATAAAGACGCTATCTATGTATGTCTGTCGAAGTTAAAGAAAAGGCATTTTTGTATCGCTATTTATCCGCAGGTGTAGTAATAAACAAGCAGCCTATCTCACTGTGGAGAAACAAAGATGTTGAAGGTTCTTCGTAGTCACGGTGTCTGGCTAATTAACTGGACAAATCATGGGCTATTACGGACGAGGGTCTATAGTAGCTCCAGTTCATAACCGTTCCAGTCGGGGAATTAAAAATTATCCTTGATTGTTTCGAAGGCGAATCTTTTTTTACCCGGAAGATTTGCCGATAAATGCTCATTTCAAGGTTGAATAAGCAACTCTTGAAAATAGCCATTATATGGCTCAAGGCAGTAAAATTACAGAGCTCCAGCTTTTAGTATCGGGAATTATGCACCAAACTTCGTTAAAGAATTGGTTGAAGCTTTCGCGGGTACTTGTCATGCTGAAATTATAAATATTTTTTCGGGTTATCCCGCGTAAATTTTCTGCGTTTCCTCTCCTTTTCCGGAGACTTCTTCAGGGTGATCTGGAAAAAAATTTATAATTTCAGCATTCGTTAACGAACATTCCTTTTCGTACAGTCTTAATTTTAGCGTTATATGTATGATGATGTATTTGTATTGAAAAAAATAAAAATCCTTCATTATGGGAATTCATAAAATGAGAAAATACGTCGGGAATGCTCGCTATGACGGTGAATGACATGAGAGAAGAAATGCACGGTTTCAAATTCTACAACCAAAACGAATTTTTCGAACTGGAAGTTTGGTATGTTTCCTGGGGCGAACTTTTACTAGAAGTGGTATTAATTCGTAATTAAGAGCCGAGTCTTTTGGACAGTAAAAATGCTGAGCACCCGGCCAATTTTTTTTAAAGCTTTTATCATAGGAACTTTTCTCAAGTTTTAGGGGCAAGTAGCTGTGAAAACCCGCAAAATATTGCTTTCCGTAATGTCCTGATAAATTGCCTACTGTCCCAAAAGAAATGACTTTCGTCTTTGTTCTACATTGCTGTAAGAAGAATCGAATGTGTTGCTAGCTGTGGCGGACACATCACACCAAAACGCATGATAAATGAACTACTCTTAATGATTTTACACATATCTCGTGAAGGAGAACTTTAGATCTCTTATTATTAAAATTCTCTTTCCAAGCTATACTTTTCACAATGGAAATTATATATATATATATATATATATATATATATATACACCAATCGATCATCTATTTATACATGGGTGACGCCAAACTGGTCAATCACTCTGCTCTCGTAAACGAAGAAATAGCCTCATACAATTTCTAAGCAGCTGATGCCTACGTAAAAATATTTCGAAACAATTTCGTTGAAATATTCGTCATTAATTCACCAGTAAAATTCTTACAAGGCAACTTCTTAAAATGCCATGCTTGTAAATATTCTCTCAGCCCAAAGCGTTCTGCCTTCTGGTATCCTTTGATCCAGAAATACACGCAGACAAGGAATTGCTTTTAGGGATGGCATAATAAACCTAAGAAGATATAAATCACCCAGCGAGAAATCAAGGTAAATGATCCTATTTCCATTAATGACAATAGCAAATATAAAGTATGTTATATTCCACACTTGGGAATTTATTACTCTGCCGCAATATCCTATGAACTAAAAGTTCTGTCAGTCACTTATTAATTATAGCCTGGCTTTTTTTGAAAAATAATTTTTTCCAGAGTATACAGTACAAAAAAGAATTTATTTTCTACTACCGAAAATAATTTAACGCTTAATCGCAATTCAAGAATATTGCGTAAACTATGTATGTTCCAGATTATATTAAGACTACTATTAATGATGCAAATTGCATGTCAGGAATTGCATGATTTAGACTTACACTCCAACATTTATAACTAGAGCTTCAAGAAACTATAATTTTCGATAACTCGAGGGTATAAATGTTTTCCAGTCAGTATATCCAATGCGTAGTTTTGAAGTTCTTTAGGTTCAGATTTATACATCTCGAAATGACTTCGTTTTATATTACTTATAGAACGATCGAGTCTGACCGTGTATGTGTAAATATGTAATATCTTAAGAATAACAAATGGGTGCGCATCCGTGCACGTGCGTAAACGGAGGTGTTTTAATTAATACAACGCATGCGTATTTCTCCGAGCGTATGAGAAAAATATATTTTACCCCGTTTCAACTATACTTGCCGTTTCTAATTGAAACCGTTTCCTATATTCGCAATCGCGAAGCATCTTTACCGCAACTCCCAAAACTGTTCTTCTTAATTAAAAACAGTGATATCCCATTATGTATTCCTGAAAACCACGAATTTCTCTACTTTAAAAAGAAAATGTTTAATAGTTAAACAGTGAAATAGACAACACAAAAAAGTCTTTATAATGGAACACCGATTTATAGCTCAAAGAAAGACCGACATTTTGTTGTTTTATTTTTTATTGAAAATGGTCTTTTAACACTCTGGGATCGATTTTTAATTTTCCTACGTGGTATATATACCTTTTCTTTCACAACGACTGCCAGCGAGCCTCTATTATTCGACGCATAAGGTACTCTTTTGCCTCTCATTACGATCTAATGAACATGTATGATGCCGGAACTACTTAAATCAACACGTAATAATGAAAACTACGATATAGATTTCGTAAATGAGCTTTTACGTATCAATTTTCATAATTTATCATTGTTACTTCTTCTTTTCAGATGCTCCAATGACTACACGGAATGTGTATTATCTCCAATTTATATTAAGGCAGAGAACGCTCAAGAAATGTTAAGTATTCATTAATAATTTCCAAAAAATCTCTGCAATTGTAAGATATGGGCAAAAGTCTTTCTAAAAAAACTGGATCCATTTGTCCTGAGACGCGATTATGGCATCCGTCATTTGTTCAAAGCGAAAAGTGCCAACGGTCAACGCGAAAGAGACGCCGATATGTCAACTCACAGAATTTTGAGTCAATAAGGTGATAAATTCGAACATAACGTAATTCGCCGAAACGTAATGAATTTAAAAAAAACCGACGAGTTGTACTTTTACGACATCCTGTACGCTTTGACGCGATTTCAACGCATAAAATAAAAATCTCCTCTTGATTTTTTTACGTTATTTTCTTCCTTTCTCTCGATGAGAGGAAGATCGAGCGTCTCGACGTGTTTACGGCCCAACGAGAGGCGCGCCAGACTCCCGTAGCTCGGGGCAACTGAAATCAAGCTCTCTTCTGCGGTTTCCCGAGGAGACGTGAAAGTAAAAAAAAAAGGTCACACGCGCAAGATATGCGGAGAAAATCCCGCATTTCGATGAGCAACTGGAGTGTGAATATTAAATTTTCACTCTTATGACGCGACGTCGTTAAACCGTTAAATAAATTAAACACACATGGATGGTCGGTCTTAAATCCTTGAGTGTTGCCATAGGGATATAGCATGGTCGTCCGATAAGATCTCGATCCACATCAAACGTTATGCTAATCAAGCTATGTGCATTATTAATAAAAACTATATGGATTTATCCGTATTAATTAAAATGTTCTAAACCATAAATCTATAGCAAATTAAAATCCGAAAAGGATTTTAATTTGCAAAAGAATGAAAGCCTGCGCGTTGAGAAACCGCCTCTTACGTGTTATCTTATAGGAAACAGAAATTTTATCCTCGAGTCGAACCCGAGCCTTTTTCATCATTGACTTTTAATGCGTGATTACTGCCAAATGTCAATCTTCTAACTAGTCGGGAAGTTTGTTGAAACACGTTAAAAAAAAGCGCCACACACAGAGTGATAGAAGAAGCGTTTTATACAGGGAAGATGAGAGCGATACATTCGAACTACATTCGTCCGCTTTTTAAATATTGGATTCCATGTTGTTTACCGAGAAAGACGTTTTTAATAAGTATAAAAATATAAATGTCGAAATTAGAAGACAAAAATGCATTCTACCAATAAAATAAATTCGTAACAATGTGTGTTGCCGGTTCGCCTCGGTTGGCAAGTTGATTATAAGGCTTCATCAACGTGATGTTTTTAAACACACATAAATTTTACTCATTAAAATTTTATCTATGGCTGTAATTCACGCGGTGCATTTTTAACTTTATCGTTAGAAATTTTCTGGTAAAAAAATTTTTTATGAGCTCGTTCGTTCTTTGCTTCGGAACTTTATTTATAATTAAAAAGTAAGTTCAGTTTTCGCTGAAAAAAGCCACTTATACGTCATTTTAGTTTATTTCCTTTTATACTCATCAATTGTGTCGGGAAGTTAACTTTGTTTTTATAAAAACAGAATTTCGTACTTTTAGGTCGCCAATATATTCTCTCACAATCAGTCATACTATAAGAAATCAACCGGAGAAAACTTTTGATCAAATCCCGTCATCCTATCTTGGGAAGTTTCACCAAAAACGAAGAATTCAGTTATTGCCGGAAGTTTTTGACAACAAAAGAGAAAAACGCCATCTCATTTCATATTTGAAATAATTCGTTAAAAATACATGTAGATGATAACCATGTATACTTCGGTGAATCGACGTTCGCTTCCCAAGTAATCCGTCATGAGCAAATTTTTTCATAAGAAAACTTCCTTATGTTAGTGCAGACAACAAACGCTGTCCACGATGTAGATATACGGCGTCATCGCTGGGTATGCTTCGGCGATGATTCGCGTACGAACGTTAATTTGGACATGAGTCCATGCAAACAAGAAAAATACGTTCGATCAACACAGGGGCGAAAAGCGATGACGTGATGATAGAGCTCTGTCCTCGAACTTAGTGCCAAGATATTCGAAGAAACTCTCGATTCGAGGCTTATTATTTTAAAATTACGACCTCGGCCGATGTCTCTCTTGGGACGGTGATAAGTACGAAAAATTTCGAATATTTCGCAATTCGAAATACTACCGCATCGACCTATCGAAAAGCTCCGTAAAGGACTTCTTGAAAACCAGTATCGACTTCTCGAAAACACGCATCGAATTCTCAAAAAAGCGGATCGAATTCTCGAAAAGTTATTTTCCACGAAATCTTGCGAAGGTGGGCGCCATATTTTGTGTCCGTTTTCTACGTCAGTGGTTCTCAATCCCTGGGTCGCGACCCAAAATTAGGTTGCCAAACCATTTTGAGTGGGTTATCTAAGGTCTTCTGTGGCTGTCTATTTCCAAATACACAATTACTCCTAAATACCTGCTCAATTCAAGTGGATTGAGAACTTAAAAATTCATTTACTTATTTAACTCCTATTTATTTTATCATTTATTAGGGTGAAGTATTGTAGGACTTGGGTCGCTGCCAAAAAATGTTAAGAACCGCTGGTCTACGCTGGCAATACAGCGATAGCAACGATCGACCACTTCTAAATCGCTAGTGAAAAAGGTTACTCCACTACCGGCATTTTCACCTGATTTAATGAATACTTCATTTGATACGGGAGTCATCCCCTTTCCTAATGTTTCCGTACATATGTCATGTGAAAGACATTCGCATCGTAAAAGCAATCATACGGCCAATTTTAACAAAGGAAAAAGATGGTACGCTCCGATGTTTTTAGCCACGTTCAACTAAACGTAGTTTCTTTTCTTTAACATCTCATTATCACGTGTCCCTTCCCAGTCGGCATTCTTCACTCAATCTCAAAGGAATCCCAAACGTAACCATCCGTCATTTCTTCCTCGCCATCCCAATAACACACCTCTCGCTTACGTTTCGAATATTTCTTATTTGATTTCCGACGCGGATTTATTATCTTTTCTCCACGTCGAAGTTTCGGACGCGGAGTAAACAAACTGTTCAACACAAATATTTCCGACGAAACACAACAAACTCTCCGAAACCGCATGAGAAGAAACGGGCTGCATCTCATCCATTCGGCATGCCGAGAAAAAAAAGGGGGGGAGAGGGGAAGAAAAAAAGCCGCGTAAACAAATATGGAATATATATCCCTCATCCAAACCACCCTCCTTCCCGCCATTCAGCTTAGCCGCGCCTGGTTCTGGGAATTCAACGCTAGGAAACATACACAAAAACGCTTTTCCGAACATCGGTTCCAAACAAGTTCATCCCTCTCTGAAACTTCCGCGTGTAGTAGACCTGTTACATATTCCGTCAGCCGATACACACGGGCACGAACTCTATAGCGAGCTAGCATTGAAGGTTTTGCATCCTATAGAGTTTCGGATTTTTCTCCTCTCTCTCTCTATCTCTCTCTCCCTCTCTCTCTCTTTCAAGCTTTCAATGCCAATTCCGCTCAACAATCAGCGTCGACACCTGGCGGAGCTTTATCGCGACCTCGATTTTATTTATTCCCCTAGATTTTCATTGTGTGGTCGGATGGATTCGTGAGAGAGAGAGAGGGAAGGAGAGAGGTCCCTTTGCGAACCGTCGTTGTCGCGATGCGATTTCCTCTTGCACGTCGCATGCGTGCGCACGTCTCCGGGTGCAGTAGAGCTGCGCGCGCGTCGGATTCTCTACGGAAGAGGAGGTGGTCTCAATCAACCGTCAGGTCCAGTTCCGAGAAGACTTTGATGGATCGCCTTGTAATTTTCAACACGCGGTTCTCGTTCTCGCCGTACTATGTACTCGAACTGCTTCGGTATGAAGATCGTTTCGCTCGTAAACGTCGGCGTTATTAAGGCAAGAACTTCGTTTCTTTTAATCCTTCGAAATTTATAAAAAATTATTTTATATTTTAAAAATCGACATTGATACTTCGACCTAAGATTTCGCTACGATTTTGGTATGTGGGTCAATACCATGGACAGAAAAAAGCTTACATAACCAACGGGCGTTTCGGTTTCAAAGCTCTCGTCCTTATTGTTGTTAAAATCACCATTTATAAACCTAAACGACTTATGATCGAATATGTGTAACTCTAACGCATTAGTAAGTAACAAGTAAAGATAAATATTAGGGGATACTGAATGTGTAATTACGAAACAGTTGTCACCTTCAAGATACGAAGATACCGCCGCGCTTCCATTCTCACTATTACTCAGCTTATTGAAGTCCAGAGTATAGGAGTGAGTCACAAGACTAAAATAATGAAATAGTATGGCAATAAAGTGATCATAAAAGACGAGAGAAAGCAGGTGATTGAGAAGAGATACAGAATCTTTGACAGATTAACGCAGAGGAGAGTACTTCAGATAGCTACAAGGCCGGGATAAAGAAGTGAGGGAAGATACTTTGGGGAAGAAAGGTCTATTGGCTGTATATACGATATTATGCCATAGCTACATAACATCCTATTATAAAGGCTAGAGACGAGACAAACAACAGGAGAACGGAATATGGCTTCAGTATCTGTGAAAAAGGAATATGAGAGAACATAAGAGTGGGAAGGAATTTAATGGAAAATATATACGTTGCCCCATCAACGCCGCTTTTCCCTTGCTGCAATCGATTGGCTTGAAGTAACACAGCGAGCAACCTTATGTAAATAAACAACTGAAAAATTATTTATGAATGCGAATCGATTAATTCCGCGCTCGTGGCATAGTAATCAAACAATATTCCGCTAATAGTAAAAAATAAAAATGTCCCGAATCCCTCGAGCAGTGGTGCACACACTGGGTGGGGGTCCACCGGGTCCGGACCCCTCTCTCCCCTTGGAAAATTGTGATTTTTCTAAACTATGGTAACACACATCGTTATTTTAAATTTGGGTTCATGGGCGCCGTCAAAAAGGAATAGGAGACTGTTTTCCCCCTTTATTTTTAACATAAATAAATTAATAATGCAATACGCGACATTGATATAAGTTGCATACAACTTTTGTGCTTGTCAAATATTTCGGACCATCCCCTTGAGAGAATTCTGTGTGCGCTACTGCTCTTGAGGGCAATGATAATTCATTCGCTGCGACAAACATATCTGAACAAATAGAGAAACTCGCGAAAATATGGTGCGACTGCGTGAAAAAGAACTAGCGCAGAGCCTTCATTCGGTAAACAGCAAATTTCTCACGTGTTTTTAATCAATCCATATCATGTTGACAGAACGTCGCGATACTGATGTTATTCATTCTGGGCTATGAATATAAACAACACAATATATTTTCTCCTTTTTGCGAGATCTGATAGCTACATAATTCGGCGCAGAATTTGGAGGACAAATCGTCGCCCAGAGCGACAGTAGGTTCGCTTTTCTCGAGTGTGTGCAATCTAATACGAGTACCTCGATTAGCTCCAAAGAGAAAAAAAACAGCGAATGAGGTATCTCGATGACTGGAGACTAGTGGCGGATTTAGGCATTCTGGGGCCCCTGGCGCTGAATAATTAGGGGCCCTGCAATCTAAATACGAGTAGGTATATGCTGAGACCTCATCAAACAACTACCACTTTATTTTACCTCTCAAGCCGGAAGGAGATTTTTTAAAACTGGAAATGTAGGTGCGAAATTTTCTAAAATTATAAAAATACCTTTTTATCGAATTTTTATAATTCTTTTATAATTTACGCAAAACATGATAGGTATTTTAAAACTATAACATTTACACTATCAGAAATTACGTACAAACTATTTGCTGGAGAGAATTATGGCACACCGATCGCTTACACCAATCAGGAGACTCAAAAATAATGGAAGAAAATTTAACTAGGCCGAAACCGGAGAATGCAAAGGGAGAACTAATCTAAGAGCATATCATTCTCTCGCGGGAAGAAAATTATAAAAATAAAACGAGCTCAGCGGATACGCCGGTCATGCGTAGAGCGCGCAACGTGTCAAATATGAAAAATATCCGGACATTTACTTAAAAACGTGAGAATTATAATACCGACATCGTTTTAGGAGTGCACATCCGTATTGGTCGGCATTCCAACGTTAGAACTGAAAGATTTAAAAAGACGATCAAGGCAACAAAAGACGCCCTGAACAGGCAAGAAAGATGAACTGGTTCGAACTAATTCGTTTAAGGTCGTTGAACCCGCGATTCGTGCTCTAAACGATTACTATTTTTTAAAGAAAAAATAAATAACGTCACGTTGTTAGGTTACGACCGGTGGAAATAAGCCCTAAAAAGCTGGTTCCTTCCGCGGGTTCCACGACCGGGATAACGAAAATAAGAGGATTCCCACCGCGGTGGCGCACGTAGAACGGCGACATCGATTCTCTCTCTCTCTAAAAACGGCCAGAGGCATGCGAACTTGTTATTTTGGAGGGAGATGGGGGGGGGGAGGGGGGGGGAGGCATCTTGGCATCTTTTAAAGCACGAAAACTTAGCGTCGGACAAATGTTTGCCTTCTTAACGTTACTCCGAACCCTTCCGCATATATTCACGAAGCACCCCGCGAACGACCGGGGTTTTATATATTTTTTTCTCGCCTCCGTTACTTCCTCTTTGACGCGGTTTTTTTACGACCTTAACGATTTATCTCGGAAGACACGCTAATTAGCTCAGAAATGTAATTTTAGATCCGGGAGAAGTTCTTCGGGAGCGTTGCGGATTGGTAAGGTTGATATTAACATCAGCAAAGGAAGGAGTTTCTGAAGCCCTGCGATGTTTTATTTATCCATTCGTTCGTTTGATGTAGCTCAAAAATATAGTTACAAGACTTTTACAATGGGAATTATAACAGTAACTACTAGTGTAATGACCGAAAATAATAAAATTTTTAATAGATTACTTTTCATTGTCATTAAACTGCATTTCGGAGACTTGCACCAAGAGCCTAGAAAAGGTTCTTATGCATACAAAAAGGAATCGAACTCGCGATATTTGTATTGCGAGTCATGCACACTATTTCCATTTATGTATATCATAATATATGCGATTAGAAACAATCTTAAATACTTCTGAAAGGATTCGTGCTCCTGCATTATCTTACCTTTGCATTGGTTTTGCAGTAAATGACCTTTATAGACCAAATAATTAAAATTTTATAGGTAAATTTATTATTACTTCCGACGATATTCTCTGAAGTACTTCTATCAAGTTGATTACAATGCAGCTGGATTTAAATCTCTTATGACATAGGGGTGGTCGCCGATAACTTCCAGACGATCGGTTTTTCATAACATTATCATTCCGAGACACTTGACTATCACAATGTGCCTTCCGACAACACAGCAGGTTGTTTCTAAGATCTCTATTTCGGAGTATGTTACTACGAAAACGTTATTTGATTAACGCCAGATGGTGCTGCCTCATAACCAAGGTTTATCGTGATTATTATTAGATGAAACACGACGCATCATTTTAAACAAATAAATGAACCGATATTTTCGCGGGATCTTCAAATTCGAAATTTAATTCGTAAAACAAATCCGTGCCGCTCTTCATCGGAAAACTTTTAAAAATGAACTCGAATCCGCAAACGTTGAAGAACTATTTCACTTGACTGACGTGAAGCCACTTATCAAACCCGAATAATTTAGTTTACACGACGCTGATTATTCATTTATTTTATTACGCGTTATTAACCTTTCTTAATTAATGAAACACATATTTTAATTAACACGACTCGTTTTTGCATTAAGCGTGATGACGCAATTACGGTGCGACTTTCTCTCTCCCTCGAGGGTCATGTATATGCAAAAGGCACAAATATAACTTCTCCCGGATGAATACGAACACCGAAACGCATTGGCGCAAATATATATTCGCATAGCTTTACATAATCGCTCCTAAGAAAAATAACGTACGGACCAGTACATTTTATAGCAAGCTGTATTTTTTTTTACAGACAATGTAGATTATCACTGAGCAACGATAACGATAAATTTATAAATAATACGTCCATTTGTTCCGCCATCTTGTTTCCTAGAAGACGGGCCCTCCTGGAATTAAAAACATTTTAAAAAATCTGATGTGGCCAACACATGACTTTCTCCATATTTGGGGTATAGTTATTTAAATTATTATGAATAGCATTATAAGGCAAAATTATTAAATATATTCAAAATATACGTAATTTACGGCAATAAGGACGTCTGTATTCTTTTACGATACGAAATAATAATTTTGCCTTATAATGCTATTCATTCTGTGTGTGGATGTATGTGATTGTGGGCGCCATCCATTTTCCTGCGATACATTTTTTTTACGTTTTTAATACCTCTCCATCATATGTGGTATCTGTAATTACTTGAGGGATCGAATTTTGCGATTTGCTCAACCAAGCCCATCCAACACCTACCAGGCGACGACAACGGTATCCCAAAACACGCAAGCGAACGAGGGCTTCAAATTTGGCGCACATAAGAGCTCGCCGCCATGCGAGTACGTTATACCTGCTAATCAGACCAGAGAAGAGGATAAATAATGCAATGAATTATTTGATATAAAGGAATTATAAAATGATGAAAACATGGTTCAATTAAATTCGCTGCTACGTTGTAGATTCAGAAGTATCTAGAGGAAGAGTAAATGAAATATTCAGAGATGTATTAGGTTAATTTACGCGGTCGCCTTAGCCGTATCGATGGGTTAAGATAGCCTGAGGATATTACGACACAATCAAATGAGATATAGTATTTTGGTATCCCAGCACATACGAAAAAGTATGTGTAGGGATGTGTACGTGAGTGAGTGAATGATCGAAAACTTCTGCGTGCAATTGCGAGAGAAAAACGATGGGTTGTTGTAATGTGAGGTTGCACGCTCGTGTGTGTGAGAGAGAGAGAGTGTGTGTGTGTCTGAGAGTGTGCGTGTGTCTGAGAGTGTGCGTGTGTGAGAGTGCGCGTGTGTGAGAGTGCGCGTGTGTGAGAGTGCGCGTGTGAGAGAGTGCGCGTGTGAGAGAGTGCGCGTGTGAGAGAGTGCGCGTGTGAGAGAGTGCGCGTGTGAGAGAGTGCGTGTGTGAGAGAGTGCGTGTGTGAGAGAGTGTGTGTGCGAGAGTGTGTGCGAGAGTGTGTGTGAGTGAGAGAGAGAGAGTGTGTGTGTGAGTGTGTGTGTGTGAGTGAGAGAGAGAGAGAGTGTGTGTGAGAGTGTGTGTGAAAGTGTGTGCGAGAGTGGGTGTGTGAGAGTGTGTGTGAGTGAGAGAGAGAGTGTGTGTGTGCGAGAGTGTGTGAGTGAGAGAGTGTGTGGGAGAGAGAGTGTGGGGGGGGTAGAGAGAGATGTGTGTGTGAGAGAGAGAGAGTGTGGGGGGGTAGAGAGAGAGAGAGATGGTGTGTGTGAGAGAGAGAGTGTGTGCCACCAAAAACTCAACAGATGGAATAATGCCACAACAAACCCCTAATTATTAGGGCCTAATATATATAATATACACGACTATCAAACACTTCAATATAAACCACCCAACACACGAAATTATGCCACCCAATTTGCACTTGACTGCCGCTATAACATATTCCTCCCTAGATACATCAAACTCCCCACGCTCTTCTGCCAACCGATCTACACTCTACTGCACCAAACATACACCGAATGCCCCTATGCTTATATAGCTCAGAAATTCTATAGATATTTTCCGCGATCTGTTTGTTAGTTTGTTCGTCGGATGTAACGCTAAACCCGCTCGCTACAAAAAATGCGAATAATGATATCTTTATTTTGACATGCCCTCGAGAGGATTCAAACCCGCGACCTTAACATTGGGAGATAGACATGCTAACCACCCCCTCTGTAGATAACTCGAGGGAGAATAGAGATAGGAACTCTAAATTTGGCAAGAATGCTCCAGTCACATATGATAAAGTGGTGACTAAAACAATCTCGAAAAAAGTGCTGGGTTCGATTCCAATGGAAGACATTTACATCTCCCATTAAAATAACACGTAATAAAATCGACATATTTTTACTTTCTCCGTATACATAGTATAGAGAAAGTATTATTTCATGAAAAATATCGACTACGAGATTTCAACGAAAATACACGTTTTTGAGTTCCCTAGAACACGTTTAGACTATTTTCAGAATGATGTGTGTGTACAGTGCCGGTCAAGACATTTTGGCGCCCCAAGCAGATTTCAATTATGGGTGTACAGTGCCGGCTCAAGACATTTTGGCGCCCCAAGCAGATTTCAATTATGGCGCCCCATCGATACATAAATTTTAGATTAAAATTTGGTAGTTTAGTAGTATAATAGGGTATAAATATTTTGATGTTTTGTGTATTTTTATGATTAAACAGTTTAATAAAAAAACGACTTTATTCAAAATAAATTTGAAATGTCACAAAGAAATTATAAATTGTGCCGTACTTATTTCAATGAAAATGAGATTGATTAGATCTATTGAATCGATGTAGGTATACACACATGGGGCTCAATCAATGGTTGTCAAACTTGCTGGTGCAGTAAGTTTAATAAAAAATGCAACATCGACACATTGCCTTATTAATAGACAAGAACATTTTGTCGAACGCATGAATAAAGGCAGTGACGCACTTATCTTAAGCTAATGGTACAAAATGCTCTTGGAATGAAATAGAAAGAATGAAATTGATTCTTGATTGCAAAATGCACTTGGGAGTTTGTGAATACTGCAAATGAAGGATGCAGGGGAAGAAGAAGCGAAGAAATGAATGGAATCAAACCTTATCTTGGAAGTGATCTTGGAAAGACGTTCCGAAAAAAATGATTAAAAAATATGGGTTGGAATGAAAATGAGACCAACTTTATGACTGATTACGAACTTCAAGAGCAAGATGAACATCGTCTATTACTTGGAATCGTTACAACAAAGGACAACTTTCGTTAACAGAAGCAGCTTACGAATTTGTTACAAATTGAAAATTTAAAACGACCTTCAGGATGAATTTCTTAAAAGGATATAAAATTGCCCATTATTTAATTACCTCAAATTTTAAAAAGAACCCCCTCTACCTTAAACTACTTATCAAAGGTTGGTTCAAGAAAGAGTATAATAGCAACAAACTTATTTGAATTCAACTAAAAAATAATTTAACCATACAAATGTTTAAAAAAATACCTTATTTAATCAATTGAAAGTCGACCTTTTTTTAAATTGTCACTCTGCTAAGAATCCAGTCTTCAAAATCGAAATAAATGTTTCGATAAATTCACTCCCGAGCCATCTCTGCGCGTAATCTAAGGATTCCCTGAGTCAATCATAATTTCCTCGTTCCTTTGCAAGCGTAAGTTTTTCAGTTTTTCTTAATAATCCCATAATGGGACGAACACATTATTCTGCGGACTTGAAGAGAAAAAAGACTGAATATACGGAACAATGGCGCTACGGGATTTATGAGTCGAATGTGAGACGTTGGGGATGACAAAGAGAGAAACCGCCATATTTTTGTTGCGAGATTAAAAATCTGGGACATAACCGGGGCAAATTACATTTTATTAAAAATTGCATTGAATGTAAAGTAATTTGTGTTGTCATAACTTTAGTTGATACCGAACTGAAAAAAACCGGGGCATTTATACTTTTCGGTATTTTTTCGCGACAAATCCCGGAAAACTAGGATGTACACCCAACATGGAATTTTCCTCGCGTGCCCTTGTGAGAAGTAGGGGTCTGCTTACAATCGATTAAATACGGTATATAAAAAGATCGAATAAAAATATGTATATACTGACTTCCTGGTTTAGAAAATCTTCATTGATCGTAGACTAGGTATAGCTACAACTCTCAGGGTGAAAAAGCCGCTTTTATCAATGGGAAAAATAATATTTACACTAAATATTGATGTCACTTCTTGAGCAATGACAAAAACATATCAATTACGCCCAAGGAAAACTAACCTGCTATAACCTGATAACAGATTCTTCAAACACTAAAAGACGTACACCACTCGACTGACGTTTCCACAACGATGGACGTATTGGAACTAATACGGACAAATAGTTCTTTTTTATGCCACCAATGCAAAATGCGAGGGAGGAGGAAAAGTTGAAGGAGAAGGGAAAACAGTGGTGTGAGAATATGTACCCCGTTCTCAATGCGACATAAACCAGCGTAGCAATTAATAAGAAGCAGTAAAAGAAACCCATAAGATATATATTTCTTTTTCAAACAAGAGCCGCAACCCTCCAACCTAAGGGAATGCTTCTCTCTTCAGGTCCGTGACTACATTTGGTGCAAGGGATGCATTGTACCCTGACAGAAACCCTCGGGAACGGCAAATCACAGAGGGAATCAGATAAAAATATTAGGTGCGCTGAGAACTGCTTTCACCCGGTCGGCAAAGACCCCCGGCGTACAACAGCAATAAAATGTTGGAAAACCACATCCAGTATTCGGTAGTATTCTCGGAAGCCGCTTTCGGAAATACCATTTTAGCATTCGGAGTGGAGTCTGGTTACTGCCCCTGAACATTCATTTGAAGTCACATTTTCACATTTATTCGCCAGCTGCAAACACTAAACATGTCAATGGAAACCCTAATGGAAAAACTTAATTAAGGTATTTTTGCCAGGAAAATTTGCGCCTCTAAAAATTCGGCGCCCCAAGCGGTCGCTTGGTCTGCTTGTATTGTTGAGCCGGCCGTGTGTGTGTATGTGATTGTGGGGGTTCGAACTCTAAGCGTACTTGTCATATCGTTACCAAATTTCAAATATAACACTTTAGTATGAGCATGAAGAGCTGAGTAGTTTTTAGACAATACCGGTTAACTGAAAGTTGAAGTTTATTCGAAACCCGATTCGATTTCGGCGAAATATCTCCGTTAAAACATCATTATTTCATATACAATCCTATACAAAGGTTATAGAGAATGTAATTTTCTACAACTTTCATTTGAAACAATTTTCCACAGCAGTTATTGTTCAGGAATAATTTATAAATAATCGTTTTTTTTGTTTCCGTCAATTATCTCCTTAAAAACGCCGTTATTGGTAATCTTCGTGAAGACCAAAGTTGTAGAGAAGAATATTTCTGCCAAGTTTTGTTTGAAACAAATTTTCGTAGAACCATCCATTTCGGAGATATTTTGCTTTTTCTTAATTTCCAGTATACAGCGCCGCCACCATGTAGCGGTGGATTCTGTAAACATATTCAAAATATACGTAATTTACGGCAATAAGGACGACTGCATACTTTTACGATACGAAATAACAATTTTGTCTTATAATGCTATTCATAAAAAGAATTTAAATATCTATACCCCAAATATGGAGAAAGTCATGTGTTGGCCGCATCAGATTTTTACTTCAGCGAACAAGGTGAGAATGGGAAGTAAACGCATACAACAACTTCTCCCCTTCTATTCCCCTGTCGCTATACACCGACCCCACCCACCTTCAATAACACTCCTCCTCGTTCCCTTCATAAGGTTCGCGGACCAGACATTTGCGTCATCGGAGAGCAGCAACAACCATTTAAGAGTTTTGGCCTTCGCGGTCTGACAACAGTCCCTTCTCCGCCCCACACCATCCTCTCCTTCCTTTTCCATAAGGTTCCCCACACCCCCTTCCCCATACTGACGAGAAATGTGCCCTCGCGAAAGTACCGGTCTTTTATATACTTTGTTTTGAGGTCACGATATCAAGTTATGACGGCAATGCCAGGAGTGTGTTGTTAAACAGGGTGGGATTGGCCGAGATGGCGGAGGAGGAAAACTCTTTCTCCCGTGGACGTGGGTTGATGTTAACCTGAAAATGGGAACCGAAGCTCTATAAACAGAGGAGATCGATATGTAAAGAAAAGGGACGGCCAAAGAACATGTTCCATTAGGGAGAGAAATGCAATGGCGTGAATGGTTTATTTCTGCTGACCGTCAGGCTTATTCCACGGACACGATGGACAGTTGTCGAAAGGGCACGAAAAGAATGTGGTATGCGTATACGTTAAACGTTTGTATATCGGCAACAAAAGTCTATAATTATGTAAATCGATTCAAACCCAGCACTCTAAACTTAATAGTTTTCTGCCAAATACAAATGTTGATAATGAAATGCTTTATTGCATTAATAAATTAATTAGTAACTATAGGACAGTCCGTTGAAGAAGTTGTAATGGTACGCCTGAAAGGAAACTTAATTAACGTAAATACGTATAATATGTGAATTTTTATACCAAATGATATTTCTTCGTGAAAAAAAACGATTCAATATTTTAAAATTTAATATGTATTCGCAAATTCTTATCCCGCATATGATTTGAAAGGTATCTAAATAGTTAAACCTAAGACGGCCATTGATCCTGGTAATTAATTATTAACGTTAAAGTATTATGAAATTGCTTAAGGAGGTTACGTTCCTGGAAAAAAGCGCGAATGTACAAACCGCCGATATAGATACTAAAAAGATTAAATGGAAACGGGATTTCCCTCTTCTCAAACTTTTCTCGGTACATACTCAATTACCCTCCTTTTTTCCCTTTTTGGAACAATAATTTCGTCACTTTACCGTGCGCAAGTGCCAAATGATTGCAAAAAGGGAGGGAGACAAAGAAAATGTATAGTATCACACTGGCATCTCGTTTACCATTCACCCAAGTCGTTCTCCGCTTGCGTCACAGGCTTCACTTCGTACATACAGAATGTATGCACTGTGTACTTGTGTTTTCTGTCGATATAAATTCGAGCTACCTTTATAAGACTTAAGCGACCAAGAAGTCTGCGGACGCGAATAGAAGAAATTTAAACATCCGCGAACGTTGAAAATTGCGCGCGAATGCTTGAAACCGCGAACGCGAGACCTGCGAAAATTTAAATCATTCTTATCAGTTACACATTACTGTCTGTGCGCGAAACTATTGATAAAGGGCGAAAGACCTAAAAAAAAAATTAACCGAGTTTTGTCACAATAACGAATATCTTTCAAAATATATTTTTTTTAAATATTGAGACCAATCCTGCTCTTTCTCCTTCACGCGGACCAGGCAACCGTTTTGAGTTGAAAAATTCTTCCTCCGTTTGATCTCTCCTTACTTATCTCGCTTCATCGGCGAGAGAAAGGGTTTGAGAGGCGTCTTCCTCCTCAGATTATAAAAAAAAAAATAAACACAAAAATTGACCTGCGAATGAAACTCGGAATTTTCTCAATTAATTCAGAGCCGCAATTCCAGCGGATGTCGAACTGGAATATCTGTGGCCTAGATACGGAGATATAAACCTGATACAGTCAACAAACGTGACCCCGATTTTTGCGACCGGGCAGTTTATTTTGGCTCGAGATCAGAATTAGCAGGGAAAGAGTCGAAGTTCATAACCGTGTTATCTGTGTTATTTAGCGGGTATTGCGCCTGATGAAACCATATGGTTACCTTGTCAACAACAGGAGCCTCACGGGAAAATTACATTTCGTCTATAATAAAAGTCACCGTTCCAGTTAACGAGATCTGCAGGCGGGGTATCACAAAATAAAATCGTAATTTATTCTAAAACAGTCGCGTTAAATTTTGCTCGACAGCCTATCGCACTGAGAGCACGCAAGTATTAAGCGATAACTAGTCGAAAAAAAGCCATAACAAGATACCATACCATACTTCCGATGGAACGTTTAACATTTCCCCATTTTCTATCAATTTAATGGATAATTTAAATTGCGATATCAGAGTTTATAGTTATCAAACACATACTTAGTTTTTAACCACATTAATATTTTTTTTAAATATTTGATTACGATAGAAATAAATTCTATTGGTGATACGATTAAATATGTATATGATTCGAGAACACGGAGATTTCCTTGAATAAAGTTAGCGGCACACGGATTGGATTCAGAATTTCTTCTTTGCAATCAATGTATGCGTCTTGATTAATCAGAGCAAAAGTTTAGGCCTCAACTAACAGTTAATACGACCATTTTTTCAAGTAACGGAACTCCATTGTATCGACCTTAGGTGAGTTTAATTTCTTAACCCATTAAAGAGAACATGAATTTGATACTCATCAGTGCCAACGCGATGGTAATACGACAGTATATATAGCTTACATCCGTCATACGTTACGTGTGTTTAAATGCGTGACTGGAATAATTGTTAGTTATTATGTAAATCCACGTGTTTCGCCGCAAGGCAAATGGCAACAATATGCGTTTACGACTCAGGTGCCTTAACTATATCGCCTGTGAATTTTTAACCATAGAATGATGGAGTTTTGTTGGTTAGTAACCGGAAATGAAACTTTCTAAGCTCTAACCATTCATTAGGGCAATCCAGTTCTTTCCTCAACTGCTTCATCTTTTTTTTATATAAAAACACAATAAATACACTTAAATACACACTGAAACCCTTATTTAAATAAGGCCGCAATGTTTTCTGTTACACACAACACTCGCTAACGATAAATTATATTTGCTTAACTTCGGATTATACATTTATATACGGATTATTTTATAGCGATTTTTATTAGAGTGGCAATAATACGTGCAGCGTTTGAATGAGGAGAGTAAAAATAAATGGCTGAAAATAATTTTAACGGCAACCTCAATGGCAATATAAGGGCAAAAGCAAGGGTAAGTAACGTTTTTCTGTCCTTGGCGAGTAACAGCTAACCCGTAAAACTGTGTAATTTTTATCTTTCAAGTTTTTGTAATGTAAAGGTTACGTCGCAAGGCATTCTTGTTTCGAGGTGGAACTAATTTTCCTTGCGTATCTTGAAAATAAAACTCATTCTGTATGCTTGAAAGACATAAATATTGAAATTACTTTTACCGTCTAATCTTCTCGACATTTTATTTCGTTTTCCTGATGATAAAAGAAATAGAATAGACCATTCATGAGCTGGTGGAGCTAAAGTGCAACGACAGGAGAAAGAACGACGAAGTGACAAATGAATCAATTCACTGTTCATTCATATTGGATGTGGCGGCAAAAATCGGCATGCGCTTGCATCATCACGTGAATTCCTGCGTTATTTTTTTTTTACTTTCTTGGTTTTTCGCCTCGCCTTTTTCCGCCGAAAGAAACATATCACAGCCTCCTAATTCACGGGATCTATTACATATATATATATTTCCCGGAATCCCTTATGAACTTCCTCATAGCGAAGGACTCACAACACGTCATCGTGGACCAAACAAGAGGAAGAAAAATATGAGAGGAGAGAGACGCAATAAGCGGATGATCTTTAAAAAGGTTGACCCATTAAAACGTAAACAACCACAACTACGGAGGGAGAGAGAGAGAGAGAGAAAGGAGAAGAGAGAGGGGAGTATGGTTGGGAGAAAGAGTGAGAGAAGTTTGGCACCACTTGGCGCGACCCCACCGGTTTTTCTTAACTTATCCCACACCGACTTGTTTTTCTAACTCTCCCGATATCTCTCTCCCTCTCTCTCTCTCTCTTTTTCTGCCGCTCGCCTGACTTAAAAATGTCTACCACGCGGGATTCCTATAGTTCTCCCGGGAGATTTGGAAACGGGAAGAGGAGGATGGGGCAAGGTGGGGTGGGGGAGAAAAAGTTAGGAGTTTGATTCAGGAAGAGGAGGGAGAGAGTGGGAAAGGGGAAGGAGGCAGGAGAGGGAAGGAGGAGGTGGATGGAGATGAGGGTGGAGGTGAAGGGAGAAAGTGGAGGGAGGAGATAGTGGTGGAGGAGGGAGGGATGAGGAGGGAGGGATGAGGAGGGAGGGATGAGGAGGGAGAGATGAGGAGGGAGGGATGAGGAGGGAGAGATGGAGAGAGACAGACGACGGAAATATGAGCAAAATGAGGAGGGAATGATGCGGAGGGAGAGATGAGGAGGGAGATGAAAAGGAGGAAGCTTATGGAGGAAGGAGATAAAAGGGAAGGGAGATTAAGTTAGAGGGAGTAGCCCTATTGAAAGAACGTGTCGCAACGTAAAAAAATAGGAGAGGATGATGGGAAATGGATATAAAGTAGTAGGAGGGGGGAGGGGGAGAGGGAGAAAGGAGAGGCCGAGGAGGAGAGAGGGTGAGGGAGTTGGACCCGGTCCCGTTCTCACCTCGGGGCATATCTCGCTTAGGACTTCATCGTCAATCCTCTTTTCTCCTCTTGGCCTCAGCACTGGGAGGCGGAGGGATACGTTTAAAAAAAAATCTCATTTGGAGAGAGGTCACGCGGCAAGTATGGCTTGGGAGGATGGGGAGAAAAAGAGGGGAAGGAAGTGGATGGGGAGGAGGGGAAGGAGGAAGAAGAGGTGGAATAGGAAGAATAATGGACCAGAATCCTTCCCTCTCTCTCCTTTTAAAAACACCTCGGATCACGAGGGTTCTATAGCGACGCACGAAAAAAATAATATTTAGGAAGGTGTGCCAAAATGCGTCCTTCAACGAAATGGTGGGGAATTAAAAGGTTTCCCTATTTAACGTTAGGAGTCGAGGGGTGTATGGGAGGTGCACGAGAGAGGTGGCAGGTGACGTGACAGTGATGCGAACCTCTGATCACGGAGAAGATGAGAAAATAAAAACCAAACGAGTTCTCGAGATCGCACTACAAAACCGACCAGATGAACCCGAAAATTTCGGATACCGTTCTTCACTTTTTTTCCCGCCACTTCCATTTTTATCGTAATTTTTCTATTTTGCGGGCGCCTGATCTCTTTTCATAAACCATTTACCGTGATTTTTTTTATAGATCCTAGGAAAGTGGGCGCGACGGAAGAAGTTACGAAGGGATGAGACGAAGGCGGCAACGACAACACGAGTGGAAGGCCTCGATGTATTAAATGTGCCAAATTATTCGTACACCTTTAGCGCGGGTAACAGGTCTCAGTTTTCCACCTCTCGATCTTTCTTGAACGTTTACCGCCTCGGGATATTATCGAACCGACGCGTAAACAAAACCATTACTCACGTCGCGCGAGGGTCGCCATTCCTCCCTTTGACGGGACGGAGAAAACGTCTTGCCTTCGAAACAACGCAGTTTCTTCGCAATCGTCGGATTCTAGTTGTTTCGAAGAGTAAAAAGGTTTTAATTGAGTGGGACTTTTCTCTCGAGTCCAACCGGACGGACTGAAAATTAATTGATTGCTTTTACGGAATTTCCCGGTCGCAAAACTAGTTGGTACAAAGAATGTAACCTGAAAGGTCCATCTTACCAGATTTTTGTACCGTCCAAAAATGCAAATCGATCCTTAAATTAAAAAAAAAGCTAAATACTTTCACCTGTATATCTCTCTTTGTCTCTTTCGTTCGCCACCCTTGTGCGTAATATGTAATCTCGGTAAATCGAACTTATGTTGCTTAATTTTCGATAACTCGAAAAAATTATACTCTCCGTCTTCGTGTCTGGGCTTCTAAACTTCTACGGTTCGATTTTTTTGATTAATTTTCAATTACCTAACGCGAGACAAATGATTATTTAAGTTTACATTTAATTCATCGCATGGGAGTTAAAACGGGCAGATATAGCATCGTCATCGATTGATCGATACTTATGCAAGATCGATTTCTCGCGTAATTTTTTTGCTTTTGAAAATATCGATCCACGAGGTGTTCGAGAGAAACATGTTCGTACACGCAAACATCTATTTCGGCATTCGAGAATCGAGGTAAGGGTGTACCAACTACTTTTATCGCAGTTCTGTACGATATAAGGCAGTTCTGTATTCCGTCGACGATGAAAAACCGTTGATGATGATTCGCTAGCCGAGTGATTAAAATCAGACTACGATGCTGCGGAAGGACTGACCTTGATCTGTACCGACAGTCATTTCTCAGCATAAAGTAAGTTATCTCATCGGAAACAGGAACTTTAGTGCTGCAAAAGTCAGTATTAAAAGATTGAGTTTTTTTAAAGCCGCGCGCCTCGAGTCCAAGATAGAAGATAAAAGCATTTAAAAAATATGCAATCAATAATCAGCCCTTTTCTGTGAATGTTTTAACAGGGAATAACATTATTATGCAATAATATATTTACTTCCTCGCGTTTTTTTCACGCCACGTATATTGATAGATTTTATTTTTAATTTACCTTAAAATCTAAAAATGAAAACTTATTGTTGCAGCGGCAAAATAATAAAAAGTATTAAAAGTAAATAAAAGAAATAAATCCAAAGAAAGAAAAATATTACCCTAAACAATCCATCTAGTGAATGCGAATGACGCTACTGATTTTACATCCGGCTTAAGAAGGAATTATTTCAGGAATGGGGCAAATCGTTCGCTTTCATCTGATTCGGAATACGCTTTCTCGAAGCATTAGTAAGGATATCTTTTTTCAACTGAAGAGTTATGCTCCCTTAACCTGTGGTGGTTAGCATTCTATTGACAGTAGAAGCAAACATTGCTGCAGGCAGATTTTGTTTCAGTCAACTATTATTCTTTTAAAAGTGATTTCCTATTAGAAGAAAACCGGATCTCGATTTATTATTAAACACGATAATCAGAATCCGGATAAGGGAATGGGCGGTAAAAAAAGAGGAAATTTTCCTGCTCTCGTACTTTTAGCGACTAATTTACAAAGAAACACTTTTAACTGAAGCAGTGGCAGATTCAAATCACTACAAAAGGTAAAATAACAACGACAGCAACCCAAACTCCAGATTCATGTACATTTTACAGTGCAATTCACCCAATAGGTAGGTGAGATGGGGTGCCTACCAATATCCCTTCTCTTCTCATAGTTCTAAATCATTGGTCCTTATACATGACATTACATATGCGCCGCACTCTTTCAAAGATGAATGTGATTCCGCGACAGCCTCACCTTTAAACAAGGTTTTATATTTATTCTTACGGGTATCAAAATCTTTGAATGCATCAATTGGTTTGCAAACATGATCAATTAATTATAGCAAAAGTCATTTTCATAATGACCTGCCAACATTTCCAAAACAGATCATATATTTACTTAACTAAGTTTTTTCGTGGCATACCTAAAAGCTTGGCACTCGTTTGGGAAACACTGTCTCAAATGGTACGTAATGTCGTTCTGTCTTTCCTACTTTGTAGTATCGATTATTCCTAAAAATGAAAAACTCTTCTATAGTAAATCCAATGTAGCATACTCTCTGAAGTAGGTACTTCTCGTTATAAAGATCATTCGCAGCATGACCAAACGTTACATATACAGGCGTTGAAGTCATTTTAGGAAGTGGAGTGGAAGAAACCACCTACATCCACCCCTTCCCCCCCTCCTAATCACCTCCCATCTCCCTCCTGCTCACCCACTCCACCCGCTCCCAACCTCCCAAAAAAAATAACCTTTTCCCTAACGAAAGAATCATGGGTATCCGAAAAAACCCGTATATTGTCCACGTGCTAGAGAAGTGCATCTTGCGGTTTAGCGGGAGGAGGGAAAGGAGAAATCGTATTACACGAGCCGTCCATTTGGGAGTTGAAAAAAGAGAAAATCGACCGCCGGGGCGTAGCGAGAGGACAGGAAAAGATAGGGAGGGAGGGGAGAGAGAGAGAAGGTGGGCGGGGGAGGTGGGATGCTGGACATAAGAGGATATATGGGTAAGGAGTGGAGTGGGAGTCGAAAGGTAAAGAGGAGGAGGAGGAGAGAGTCCAACTGATTCACACCGGTTAGAACTGGATCCTTTTATTCCAAACAACAAGTCGAAAACAATCCAGAGAGGACTTTGGGGATGGGTGAGAGATAGGAGAATGAGAGAGGTTGACAGACACAAAAAAAATCTGGGAGATAAGAGGCAAAGAGGGACTGGACATCTCACCGGACTATAATAATAAAAGGAGATAGGTGCCGTGAATGTCGTCTCGTGCGACAGATTTTCAAAGCGCGAGAGAAAAGGTGGCCGTACAAGAGATGTAGGAAAGTGGAGGGAAATGGAGAGAGAAGAAGTAGAGAGAGAGAGAAGTAGAGAGAGAAAGAGAAGTAGAGAGAGGGAGAGAAGTAGACAGACAGACAGACAAACGACTTTATTGAGGGCGAAATTGAGACTATATAGTCCTTAGATTTAACCCTACATTAGTAATTACAAATGAGAATAAAAAAAGAATAACACACATATATATATATATATATATATATATACACATAAATTCTTAAAGAAAAGGAAAGGTAATAACAAAGGTGGCAACAAGGTGTTGGAGGAAGCCCAGTGGACACTTACCTAGATTGGAGAGCCACTGGGGGTGCTGAAGACACACGAAAAACACATAAACACAAAAACAACACAAATATGGAGCTTTCGGGCTGTGTGTGTGTGTGTGTGTGTGTGTATATATATATATATATATATATATATATATATATATATATCATCATCATAGGTAGTCTGTCCGTTGACAGGTCCGTGATTATTCTAGGTTAAACTTGGTTCTCCATATACTCCTATTTTCCGCAGTTTTCTTCATGTCTTGGTAGCTCTCTTTCCCTTTCAAGTCGTCTACTAGCTGAAACCTTTTCCTACCTCTTTCTCTTTTTCCATCCAGTTTTCCTTCTAGCACTTCTTTAATCATGCACTCTCTCCTCAGGTAATGCCCAATCCAGTTCGCCTTCCTCTTTCTGATAGTCTGTATAATCGTTCGCTTCTTTCCTATTCTTCGTAGTACTTCCTCATTTTTCACCCTATCTGTCCATTTTATCTTCAGCATTCTTCTCCATGTCCACATTTCGAAGCTTTCCAAGTATTTTATATCATTTTTCCTTAGCGTCCATGTTTCTGCTCCGTACAAAGCTATACTCCATACATAGCATTTTATCAACCTCTTGCGGATTTCCTGCTTTATATTTCCCGTTAGTAGGAGTTTCTTTCTTCTGAAAGCGGCTTTTGCTTCTGTTATTCTAGTCCTGATTTCATCTGTACATTTTGCTTCTCTCGTTATGATACTTCCAAGGTATTTATAATCTGAAACTTGTTCTAATGGCTTTCCTCCAATACTTATGTTCAAATTTTCTTCTTCTTTACTTGATATTCGCATAACCTTGGATTTTTCTATATTAATTTCCATACCGTATTTTCTACCTGTTATCACTAGCCTATTTATCATTTTCTGGAGTTCCTTTTCCTTTCTTGCTAGAAGTACTTGATCATCCGCGTATTTCACTGTTCTTATAATCCTTCCTCCGATTTTGAAATCTCCCGTGCCTTCTAACGCTTCCTGCATTAGTCTCTCTCCATATATGTTGAATAGAATCGGCGATAGACAGCAGCCCTGTCTTACTCCTCTACCGATATGTACTCCGCTGGTGTCCGTATTCTCCAACCTGACCTTTACAACTTGATTCACATATAGATTCCTGATCATTCTCCTGTCTTTCCAGTCTACACCTATATCCTTTAATATCCTCATCAGCAGTACCCAATTTACACTATCAAAGGCCTTCTGCCAGTCGACGAAACATACGCAGCAATCTTGACTGTACTCTATTGCCCTTTCTGATATGATTCTCACTACACCGATAGCATCTCTGGTTCCACGTCCTTTTCTGAAGCCGAATTGATCTTCCCCTAGCATTTCTTCGGCCTTTTTCTCTAGTCTTTCATTAAGAATCCTCGTGATGATCTTCGAAGTGTGTGATAGTAGGGATATCGTTCTGTAGTTCTTACACTGCATTGCCTTTGGCTTCTTCTTTAGAGGGATCATTATTACATCTAAGAAATCATGAGGCCACTCTCCCGAGTCGTAAATCTTGTTAATTAGTTTCGTAATCACTTTTAGTCCTTCCGATCCCATGACTTTAAGTACCTCTACCGGTATTCCATCGCTGCCTGTAGCTTTCCCTTTCTTTAGTTCCTGTATATATATATATATTCTTAAAGAAAAGGAAAGGTAATAACAAAGGTGGCAACAAGGTTTTGGAGGAAGCCCAGTGGACACTTACCTAGATTGGAGAGCCGCTGGGGGTGCTGAAGACACCAGAAAAACACATAAACACAAAAACAACACAAATATGGAGCTTTCGGGCTATATATATATATATATATATATATATATAGAGAGAGAGAGAGAGAGAGAGAGAGAGAGAGAGAGAGAGAGAGAGAGAGAGAGAGAAAGAGAGAGAGAGAAGTAGAAAGTGGAGGAGAGAATGGGGGCAGAAAGAGAGGAGGATAAGGACGGAAAAGAGGATAGGAGAAAGATAGTAAGAAAGAGAGAAAGGAAGAAAAAGAGACATTAAGAATGAAAGAAAGAAAGAGAGGAAGAAATAGAGGGAGAAATAGGATGAAAAGGGGGGAAGAAAGAGTAAGAAAAAGTGGGGGGAGAAAAAGAAAGGGAGAAAGAGAGGGGAAGACAAACGGAGAAAGTGAGAGGGAGAGTGACGGACAGAAAGAGAGGGAGAGAGTGAGTAAGAGAGATAGAGGGAGGGAGAGAGAATTAAATCGAAGCGTGGGGATTACTGCGACGAAATTTCAATCCGCGAATGTCGTTTGTTTTTTCAGCGGGGTTTCTTTGTTCCGAGCTTTCGGATCGAGCTCGAGAAAAGACTCGATGAAAAATAAAGATAAACAAACACGCGTACATGCGAGCAAGCGTTTACAGCGACCTCATTTCCTCAGAGTCGAAGCGGTTCGATTATTTATCTTTTGTTTTTGTTTGATTGAGATATCCCTTTTTTTTATTCTAAAAAGCATTGACTGCGAGTACGGCGTAAAAGCCATTTTTGCATCGTACGCATCCGTACGGGTTTCACAAATGAGGAAACTACGCTAAACAGATTACGAATATTTTAGCATCGGGTGCATGAAATTCCAACTCTACTACGACGCGTGACAGTATGAGGAAATTTTGATAAAGTGAGAAATTTTCCAAATGTCACGGCGGAAAAGTTTACGTTTCAACACATCTTTTCGACGCCGAATAGCTCTATTTCAGAGGAAAAGGCCTTATCTTGTTAATCATTTTTCGCCAAGAATTAAGCACGCGACAAAATGTTTTCAAACACTCTTTAAGAGAAAATTTGACTGATGATGATTCTGTCCGTAGAAACCATAGGTAGCCATTTCGTAATGGAATTTTTACGTATTTATTTAATAATTTTTAAAAAATTATGTCTTCGAGTTTTCCATACGCAATCCCATCAAAGTTACGGCTACATTAGTCGAATTTAAAATATCTTCATTTTATATCTCAACATACGTGTTTTTATTTTAAATAAAAAAATACGGGAGGCGAAGCTGATCAATATTCCCGTTAAATAAAACGTTTTCCGTCATAGAAGTAAACACGACGAGAGAGGCATGCGTGACGCGTTATTTACTTTCGAGACGGTTGGCAACGCCGGTATGACCGAAGGACGAAACAATTCTCCCGTTCTTACTACGTCGGCGCCGGTCCACTCTACGAGAAGACAAAAAGCAAAAAGTCTTTTATTGGTCGCGTGGAAGTAAGCGCTCCTTTTTATTTTTCTTACCCTCTTCTCCGCAGCAAAAGGCGGCGACAACCGAGAAGAAAGACGACAAAAATTCGCGCGCCATCTTCCGGTGATTTATTCTCCATGTCGTAGAGGAAGTTCTCTTTTTTGTGTGTGTGTGTGGGGGGGGGGGGGGGTACTTAATTATTATTGGAGTAAGAAGAATGTGAGTAAAAACTAAATCTGAAAAATACAGTCCGTTACGTGATCCAGTGTAGCTTTCCCTTTCCAATGCCACGCAATCGACAAAAAAAACCAGCTCTGGCAAGTTCGCGGATGTTTTTTGAGAGTTAAATTTAATTAAACGACTTTTATTTTGATAAAAAAGTGTTTGGGATTGAAATGAGTAACTTAGTAGACAGTCCCTAATGTTGTAACGGCAGCGTATGTGTGAGGATAATACAAGCTGAAAGCACTCGATTTCCAGAAAACGAACAAAACTGGCAATTTTTCATTCGTCATTGATTTTTCTGGCAGTAATCCAATCCACCAATCCAATAAGAATTCAAGACCCGAAAATAAATGCATTCTAGGAATAAATGTCTCAATCCCTTTGAGGAATTATTTTTATACGTTGTTTAAATTTACTTAAGTTGAGATTTTGTACTTATATAGATTTTTATCGATAAATTTCATATAGTAGAAAATAAATAACTGCAATAGTTTTATATCTTAATGAAGGAAATTAGCTATCACAATACTTGTAGTTTGACATCATTAGCTTTTATGAAAAACTGGCGACAAAACTTAAAAGGTATTAACGCTTTTTTACCAGTAGTATGGTTGTATTATACACACAAGCAATAGTTTGGCATCTAAGACAAAATTTACAATTCATCCATTAATTTGTTTTTTCATAGTTATAAAAATAGAATACAAAATGAAACAAAATACCACGTACATTATTAGAGTTTGAATTTCTAGCTATCAAGCGAATATAAAAACGAAAACAGGAGTTTTACATGTGCAAGAATTGAGGCAATTACTTCATCCATTCAACGGAGTCCACAACGTGTATGCATTTTCTAATTTGTTTTGAAAAATGTTATTCCTTTGCGATAAAAGTCACATTTTTTTAAAAACTCTCCTTCCCTTCCTCTGCATACTTGCCGCTAAATAGTATCGAATGAAACGGTAGAATAAAAAAAAATTCAATCCGATTAAAGCCTATTTAACTGTTGGTTACCCACCCAGTTTCTGACCTTATCACCCTCGGCGGGTGCAACTGAGCACCACACACACCGCCTTGTCTTTCTCATTCTACGGAGACCTTGGTATGGCCCGAGATAACGTGCTGTGAGGGACGTTTTACCGCAGTTCCGTGCCGCATTGTTGAGAGCAATCGAACAGGAAGGGAACGGGAACGCTGAGTCCCCCCCCCCCCCTCCCCCCATTAGGGACATCGGGGAACGTTGAATTTTTCACCAATCCATTATACCTCGGATCCTCTTCTATGGGGTTGACGCTATGCATTCCGAATGTGTTTCCTGTAAGCGGATGTTTTTTTTTCTGCGAGATGGGAAATTTAGTGAGTATCGATGGTAATTACCAAAGCCCATTAAGCAAACGGGAGTTATTTACGACTAGCGGATCGTTAAATCGATTGCGAAGAAATATTACAAACGTTGCCTGTTCCTTGAACATTAAAGACTAGAGCTGCAGAATATCATAAATGTTAATAATAATGAGTGCAGACAACGGCGAAAATAATCTACTAAAGAAAGAATAAACTCCAAAGCAGTAATATAAATAATGCCAAACAAAATAGAGACAAAAACAAATTTAAAAATAAGTTAATAAAACTAAAGAAAAGGAAATTAAAACTTTACCGTTTATTGACTTACCTTTTAATTTATTTTTTCTCTATACTATTTTTTTGACACTCCATTTATATTATGGCTATGGAGTTTATTCTCTTCAGTATATCATAAATATAGTTTATAAAGATGTATTATAACGACTATGCCTATCCTTAATTCATTATAAATTTGGAAAGATTAGTTTTTAATTGGTTGATTGAGAATGAATATCACCGAGAACGGCAGCTTTGAATTTTTCTGTCTAATCGTTTTTAAACTTATTAGAGTTTTCTTTGGATTGTAGCCATAAGGTGAGCACGATAAATTATTTTTGGAACGGTCCACATTAGCTCCGCAATACATTTATAATTAGGCTTTAAAGAAAAATAACGAGAATTGGACAAAAACAAAAAAAAGGCCAAACTACGAAGCGAGAACGATGACAGCAACTACAGGAACGCTATGTAGAAAGGCGAACTACAGGGTCGTAAGAGGGGGGGAGAAATAATGTTTAAAAACGTTGTTGTCCCGAAATCGAGAGAAAAAATAAGAAAAAAGATCGGAATAGAGAGGAAGAGGGAGAGGATGGGATAAGAACAGATAAGAAGAAGAAGAAAAAAACCTCTTTCGGATCCACCCAATAAAAAAAACCCTCGAAATAAACATTCGCAACCCCGTTTTTCCAAGACCGCAGAAATTCCTCTGTGAGACGAACGCGTCAACAAGGCTATTCTTTCAGGTGGAGTTTCGGGCGGGTGTGTGTGTGTGTAGGTTTTGAAGAAAAAACATAGTATAAGGAGAAGAGAAGGGTTTGTTGCTCCCTCCAACTCCCTTTCCAACTCTCTCGCTCTCTCCATTCTTCCTCGCCGTAAATCCCTTCTCTCCCCTACCCCACCCCCTGGACCAGGGCTCATACCCATTCTACCGATTCAGCTTTCTTCGGGAAAGATAAATTTTGAATGCCTTCCTTTGGAGTCATTCCAGACGTCGGGAGGACGAAAAGAAAAAAAAGTAACCGGAGGAAAAAATGTTATAATGCCGAATAGAGCCTTCTAGCGGAAAGAAGACACACGGCCCAAACGTGCATCGTTTTCAGTTGGGAAAAAACGTGTGTGTTTGTGTGTACACAAGTAAAGCATGATCTCGTTAATGTTATAAAACCAAGGGGAATAAATGTTCCTCGTTTGTAATAACAAGCTCCATTATGTTATCACCAAAACTACTGCAAATAAATTTTAAAAACCATTTAAAATAAATTTAGCTGCTCCGTTGTTTCACGTTAATAGCAATGATAACTTATTATTGAAAGTTTCTCCAGTACATTAACCGAGACAATTTGATACATCTGTTTGCTTCGTATAAATGAATGTTTTTGTAATAGCCGAATTTATATAAAGATTTTTTGCCAATGTAGGAGTTGAAACCGGTTATAACGACATTCAAGTTGAAGAAAAAAACCGCTTCGTTATAACAGCGACGCACAAGTCGGGTTAGTCTACATAGTTCGAAAGAGAAATCTTAAATAGATACGGCCAAGTAAAGGGTAAACGACTCTCTGCTTTATATATGAAGAGCAGAATAACAAATTGGTGTTAATATTTTCACGTTCAATTACATAATAATCCATTTTTTCATTGAGGAAGGAGAGGCAATAATGATGGAAATGATTACCGAGAATGATACGTCGCTAAATCGAGATCGTCGTATTAACCGATATCGCAATAACCGACTTCTACCGCATACATACATACATATCCAAACACAGTCGTACTTCGACGAACCTGTGCATGTATGACTCGCAGGAGGCAATTTTCCTTCTATTTCCATAAAAGCTGACATAAAGATCAATCACACAGTAGATGTTTCGACAAGTGGAGCGTTATTTTTTCTTGTCTTCCATCGTGGTCCTCGGTTCCACTTTATCTAAGAATGCGCGTATTTATGTGCCTGTTTGTAAGAATATATGAATATATAAATATCCATCGCGAGTGGGAGAAGAGAAATAACGAAGGGCCGAGCATCTAAACAAAAACCGGAAAGAGAAGAATAAACATAATAAAATGCAGAAATAGGGAAACACGAGAGAAGTGGAATGAATTAAGAGCGAAATGTTGAAAAAAACAGAGAGAGAGACAGAAAGAAAGACGAGGGAGGTCAAGAGATGAATAGGAGATAAGATTGGAGAAAGAGACACGGGAAATTATAATAAAAAATACACGGAAAAGGAAGGAGGCGATAGAAAAGGAGAGAGAGGATAAGGACAACCCGGAAATGCGAAGAGATGGAGTAAGAGGAAATGGGGAAAAAGACCGCAAACAGAAGCGTAAAAAGGAGGAAAAGAATAGCATGTGAGAGAGAGAGAAGGAGGAGAAGAAGGAGAGCAGGAAAAAAATTAAACGAGACAAGCCGTCCCATAAATTCCCGTCCCAATTTCCAGAGAGATACGCGCATCTTCTCCCTTGCAGAGAATCCCATTTCCAACTCTCCCACTCATCCCGCCGCCCTCTTTTTCCCCGACTTCTCCTCATTCCCTCCATCGTCCAATTTTTTTTCTACGTCTCCATCCTATATTTTCTTCCGTATCGTTGATGCCCATTCCCGCGTCCCGCCGATTCCCGTCCGGTCCCGCCGGATCCCGCCACGCCCTATTCCCGGCGCATTACAAGCTTTCACCCCCTCCTCCCGATCTCTAAACGACACATGTGATAAGCACGGAGCTAACTCAGCGCCGGCTTCGCTTCACTTAGCGATGTTCATCTCCCGTTCGGATAGGACCAAAATGCGTCCCACTAAAGTTTATTATCTGTTCTTTGAGGGAAAGAGAGAGAGAGAGAGAAACGCATACTTTTAAGTCCCTTCCTTTCACCTCCCCTATCTCCTTCCACTACTCCTTTACATCCAACCTGCATCTCCCCTCCGTCCCCCACATTCCCTACCTCTCTCCCTACTTCTCCTAACTCTCTGTCACCATTTCCCTTCCCACTCTTTCTCTCCTTCCCCCATCTCCTATCCTTTTTTCCCTCTCCTACCTCCCTCGCTAGCTCACTCCACAATATCCCTCCTTCTATACCTCTCCCTCCCTCCCACTCCATTTCTCCATCCCTCTTCCACCCTTCCTCTTTCTCTCTCTCATTTCTTCCTCCCCCACTCCCACTTTCTCTCTTCCTCCTTACTACACTCACCCTTCCTCTCCTCTCATTCATTTCCTTCCCACTCTATTCTCCTACCACACACTCCCCACTAACTTACTCCACCTCCTCTCTCTTCCTCCATGACTCTCTTTCCCTCCCTTTCTCTCTTCCACTCCTCACCCTTCCTCCCTCTCTCCGCCCTCCCTACCTTTCTTTCCCTTTCTCCTCTCTCTCCCTTTTTTCCTTTCCCTCCCTGCCTCTCCCTTTCTACCTCCCTCTCATTTTCTCGCTCTCTGCCTCTCTTTTTACTTTCTCCATACGTAGTAATGGGAAAGTATTGTGATCACGAAAAAAATCGACTTCGAGATTTCAAAGGAAATACACGTTTTGAGGTCCCTATAACACGTTTAGACTAATTTCGGAATGATGTCTGTGTGTGTGTGTGTGCGTGTTGTATGTGATTGTGGGCGCTCTAACTCAAAAAGTACTTGCCATATCGTTACCAAATTACATACCTATATAACACTTTGGTATGAGTAGGAAGAACTGATTAGTTTTTGGACAATAACGGTTAACCGGAAGTCGAGGTTTATTCGAAACCCGATTAGGTTTTGACGAAATATCTCCGTTAGAACATCATTATTGCATATAAAATTCTATACAATGGTTATAGAGAATGTAATTTCCTACAACTTTCATTTGAAAGAATTTTCCATAGCAGTTATTGTTTAGGAATTATTTATAAATAATCGGTTTTCTCGGTTTCCGTCAAATATCTCCTTAAAAACGTCGTTTTTAGTAATCTTCGTAAGGGCCAAAGTTGTAGAGAATGATATTTCTTCTAATATTTCTTATAATATCTACTTTCGCAGTATTTTCCCAGCTTGTTTTTGGTTCTGTATTTTATTGTTAACAAGAAGTGTAATTGCTAATACAATGAATCATTTGCACTTTCCAAATAAAACTTTAATTTGCTTATAGCAAGTTCTGAAGAAAGAAATATTTTTCTACTTAACTAACCAAATGTCTAACCATCAGGCACATTTCGACGATTGCATGTTGGCAACTTCCTGACAATTAAATGGATATTCTAGCAATCGCTGTGATTCGACTGATCCCAAAGAAACTCCAGCAATTGAGAGAGAGAGAGTAGAGCCTCCTTGAGCTCGCAAAGAGGCCTTCAGAGCGCTTGATTTACACGAATAACGTTATGACATGTACTGATGTAGATGACAGGCGAAATTATTCGTTTTCATATCATAATTCAAAATACAATACGGCCTCGAAGCAAAGGAAAATTAATAAATATTTCAAAAAACAGTGATATGAATTAAACACTGATGGCTCATGTTCTATGTTAAAATCGCCATTCATTTTCCTGCGATACATTTGTTTTACGTTTTTAATACCTCTCCATCATATGAGTTATCTGTAATTACATGCATCGTGCGTCGAATTTTGCGATTTGGCCAACCAAGCCCATCCAACATCTACCAGGTGACGAAAGCGGTACTATCCGAAAACACGCAAGCGAACGAGGGCTTCAAATTTGGCGCCCATAAGAGCTCGCCGCCATTGGAGCACGTTATACCTGCTAATCAGACCAGAGAAGAGGATAAATAATGCAATGAATTATTTGATATAAAGGAATTATAAAATGATGAAAGCATGGTTCAACTAATTTCGCTGCTACGTTGTAGATTGAGAAGTATCTAGAAGAAGAGTATACGAAATATTCAGAGATTTATTAAGTTAATTTACGCGGTCGCTTTAGCCGTATCGATGGGTTAAGATAGCCTGAGGATATTACAACAAAATCGAATGAGAAATAGTATTTTGGTATCCCAGTACATACAAAAAAATATGTGAAGGGATGTGTACGTGAGTGAGTGAATGAGAAAAAACGGCTGCATGTAAGTCCGAGAGTGAAAAAGGTGTAACAGTGGGCGTGCGTGCGTGCGTGAGGGTGCATGCGTCTGCGTGTGTGCGCGTGAGGGTGTGTGTGTGTGTGTGTGTGTGTGTGTGTTGTGTGTACGCCACCATAAAACTCAACAAAAATCAGCTATAAAACACTTGATTGCCCCTTCAATATAGACCACCCAACACACGAAATTACCCCTGATTGATGCCACCCAATTTGCACTTGACTGCCGCTATAACATATTCCTCCCTAGATGCAACAAACTCCCCAAGCTCTTCTGCCAACCGATCTACACTCTACTGCACCAAACATACACCGAAATTCTATAGATATTTTCCGCGATCTGTTGGTTGGTTTGTTTGTCGGATGTAACGCTAAATCCGCTCGCTAGAAAAAATGCGAATAATGATATTTTTATTTTGACATGCCCTCGGCAGGATTCAAACCCGCGACCTTAACTTTGGGAGATAGGCACGCTAACCACCCCCTCTATCGATAACTCGAGAGAAAATACAAATAGAAACTCTAAATTTTCCAAGAATGCTCGATTCACATAAGATAAAGTGGTGACGAAAAAAATCTCGAAAGAATTGCTGGATTCGATTCCAATGGAAGACAATTACATCTCCCATTAAAATAACACGTAATAAAATCGACTGTAGGCTTTCATTATTTTTACTTTCTCTATATAGTATAGAGAAAGTATTATTTTCATGAAAAAAATCGACTACGAGATTGCAACGGAAATAGTACACGTTTGAGGTCCCTAGAAAACGTTTAGACTATTTTCGGAATGATGTCTGTGTGTGTGTGTGTGTGCATTCTAACTCGAAAAGTACTTACCATATCGTTACCAAATTTCAAATATAACACTTTGGTATGAGCATGAAGACCTGAGTAGTTTTTAGACAATACCGGTTAACCGAAAGTTGAAGTTTATTCGAAACCCGATTCGGTTTTGGCGAAATATCTCCGTTAAAACATCATTATTTCATATGCAATCCTATACAAAGGTTATAGAGAATGTAATTTTCTACAAGTTTCATTTGAAACAATTTTCCACAGCAGTTATTGTTCAGGAATTATTTATAAATAATCGTATTTTTTGTTTCCATCAGCTATCTCCTTAAAAACGTCGTTATTGGTAATCTTCGTGAGGACCAAAGTTGTAGAGAAGAATATTTCTTGCAAGTTTTGTTTGAAACAAATTTTCTCTCTTTACTTCTCCTTTCTCTCTCTCGTTCTCCCTGCCCTTTCTCACCCCACCTCCCTCTCCCTTCTACCCTCTCTCTCCCTTTCCTCTCATTTCTCCCTCACTTTTTCTATTTTGTCTCCATGTGTCTATCTCTCTCTCTTTTTACTTCCCCTTTTCTCTATCTCTTCCTCCCTCTCTCCCCTCTCCACTCAACACAGTGGAGATGGTGGATCACTTGGATAAGTAGCTTGGAAAGGAGAGGGAAGATAGAAAAAAAAAGAACACAAGTGCGGACCAAAAAGGGTCAACGCACCCGAAAGAGTTAGTAAACATCAACCCGCGGAACGAAGCCTTTGGCGAACGGAAAATCTCGACTTCTCGAAAATCAAGAGTATCTAATGTCTTCGCGAATGGAAAACCGCGTTTGTTTATTTTTCGCGAGCGAAAACGGGAGTTTCTTCTCTTTTTTTGTTTTCGGCTGCCGACGACGGATCGTTTCAGTCGCGGAAGATTAGCTCCGCGGATGGCAAAGTGATGTAATTAACGACGCCAAAAACGTTTACGCCGGTTAATTATTTAAGGCGTTAATGCGCGCTGAGTTACAGGGATTAAGCTTCCGACATGCACGCTTAATAGACTGTGTTCCACGGTTTCACGACCTTTTTGGCAAAGGCTTATATGTACTCAAAAAAAGACTATTTAAGGATATGAAGAGATTCATGACGACGGCTGCGACAAATTAATGAAGAAATTAAGCGTCTTCCATAATCGGTGCTATATGTGCAATCCTGTACGTGGGTACATACAAATTAGTATTTTCTTCAAATGTCGATCTTAAATAGTAATTTCTCCATTTAAAATTTGCAAGCATTTTAATATATATCATACCAATAAGAATAAATATTATGAAATAAATAGCAGACATTTTTTATATCAAGTACGTCTCTCCAATAACTATAAAAAGGTTAGGAAAACCAGATGAGTGTCTCAGCTACAAAGTAGTCGTCATCTGTGGCGATTCACCGAATGATTCTATTCTTCTATCGGCGAGCAACCACTGATGACGGCTGGTTTGTAGCCGAGATGCTCATCCTAACGTTTTTATAGCTATTGGTGAGATATACTTATTGCGTCAATATGGTTTTAGCCATAAGGCGAGCTCGATAATTCTCTATATGTAGGTATCTCATATATATATATATATAAGCACAAGTGATGCATTTAATTTTCAAATGAAGTTACTATTTCATTGGGTATAAAGTTCTCCAGAAAAAAGACATCACCATTCCCACAAAAGAATATTCGCGAGCTGTTTCCCATTACGAGTAATCCCGACGAACACAACCGCCTCCATTTAGCCACAATCTCTCTAAAAAAATGTCTTTGAAGTACATCCACGTCTTAGGATACTCACTAACAGGATGATTTATCCAGCATAGCAAAGTTTTCTTTGGCTCTGGACCATTTCCCTCCCCAAAAAAAACTCCCAACTCTTCCCAGCGCGTCAGGTAAATAACCAGGTAAGTAATAATAAACATTCTCTATTGATCGTTAAGTTGGCTTCCAGAAATATGGTACTAGTGCGCATCAGCTGCGCAATGGTATATTCGAAAGTGACACAAATAGAACGTGGAATGAGAGTTGATCTGCGGATGCAAGAGGGAAGAACAAGCGTGGGCTTGTTGCCCAGGGCAGCGCCCTTAACCAGTCCCTGACACGCGTCCAAAACGCCTAGTCGTCTGGATTCATACTGATGTCGCACTCAATTGACTTCAAGGTTGGAAAACAGGTGAACGGCACTAAAAATGCGTGCTCTTAGTACTGACGCCGTCGTATCGTTAACCTGCCTTCTCTGTACCAATCTTTGCGATTCTCCACTGTTATTTCGGTCGACGCGGAAATAAAGCTTAGGATAATTACTTCGACATGTTTTTCGTTAACCGATTCAAATTCCGCGATTTTAAATTCTGTTGGCACATGAGTTACCTAACAAAGTAACTTGCGGCCTAAAAATAAAGCGCGTTATAAATATCTGATGAGATAAATGTACGAATCAACTCCTGAATTCTCGTCGCGTTGACCACAGCCATTTTGGTGTAATAACTTTGAATTTCCAATATTTTTCAAGAATGTTTCGCAGATGATTAACTTATAATTTTCTACATGACGGGCAGCATGAGTGATAACGAATCGATCCAGAGACTGCATCGGAAGTCGGCAAAGGTTCGACGAACTGGATTACAGTTGAAAACGGAAGAAAACTAGAGTTTTTGAGGCATTTTGCAAGTGAAAGTCAAATATAAACAAGCTTTTTAGGGTTAAAATATAATTATCAAGGTTTCATTATCAATTTTAACTAAAAGAACATTAATATGCGTAAAAATTTTACGAGCCGCTTATTCGTCATAGGTTTGAGGGCCATATAAAACGCTCACAAGGGTCGTAGGTTACCGACCCCTACTTTAAAAACACAGGTAGGTAAGAATGTTTTTTTTTCAATTACAAGATTAATTGCTTTTCAATTGGTACCGAGAACTTTTTTTTGGCTTAGCAAGAAACTTGGCGCTCTTTAAAAAAAATCATCACGAATAACATGATTATAAGCGTCGGAAGAGTACTTTTTATCATTTTATGTATATTTTAAGTTAAGAAAAATTCTTCCCTCGCGTAATGAGTCATTAAAATGCCTTTAAAATCCCGTAAATCAAGTAAGACCTGTAAATTTCAAACTACCTATAACACGAACTTGCGTGCGTTCGTGACGCAGCTTAAAAAGACTTTCAAATCATAAATTTAAAAAAATCCGATTATTCGAAATCTGGTTAATCGTGAAAAAAATTTTTTTATTGAAGTACAGCTGCAACTTGGCCAGCGAGTCAGACCGTATATTTCATCCCGTGAAAAAATAAGTGCAGTTCTCTTAAGAGAACATCGACGGTTCCGTAAAAAAATAAATTATTTCTGATAAATAATCAACTAATAGGCCAATCAATGGTTGATTTTAGATTAATTTAAATAAATAAAGAAATTAATGGTCGTTTCGGGAGATTGTCGTTGAATGGTAAAAATATACACTGGCCTTACGGCGATCCGTTCTGAGAGAAACTGGTCGCTAAGAGTGATGTTCGTTGAACGAAGGTGATCGTCAAGAGGGGTTTCCGAGAGAATATAATTCATCACCGCCATTTCTTCCGTCAACATCAACCAAAATAAGACATTTAACGGACGAGAAAAAAATATCACCCCACTGGATACAAAAGCCGTTTCTTAATCTGCACGAAATATTAGCATGCATTACATATTCTAGAACACCTGTAAAAAATTCACCATCTCGAATCGAATAAGTTATTCCCCGAACTCCTCCAGACCTTCTAGAAGGTCGTCTCCTATCGAGATTCTCCCAAGAGTAGAAAATCGATTGAAAATTAAGTTTCGTAACGATTGAATCGCCTCTTCGTACGATGGAACATGAACCGATGGGATGTAACAGTCGAGAGGCGTGTTTTTCCACGTCAAAACTCTCAACGCATATCTCCTTTACATTTTTTTAAATTCGCGAAGCCTAGCGATTATGAGTCTTACGCCAATCACTCCGTTGGGAGCGCCCTCTTTCAATCAGCCGATCAAGATGATTAAAAAAAAACGACTAACGCGAGGCGTCCTTGCTGACACAGTTAGTAGGAAACACTTTGCACCTTGGCATTGGACCACGCTCTCTCCCAGCTTCTCGCAATCGTCACCGTTCGCGTGGAAGGTTCGTTCTCTGCTTCATCTTCCGTTTTATCTCGTTGCGATAGAAGAAAACAGATAATGGTACCTCGGATTAAAGAGCGGATCGGTGAATTTGAAACGAATTCTGGAGCGGTCGGTTGGATGACGAGATAAAAGTCATAATTTCATTGAAGTTTATATTACGAGGACTCGCTCCAATTTTCTAACTTTTTTTTTACAAGGTAAGTTCGTTTATGAATAAACGAAACCTTGCCGTGGCGGCTCATCGGTCGACTTCGATGTTTTAAAATGTTATTATATATACACGGGACTATGTCTCGTGGTCGAATACTGACGATTAGATCTCAAGGGAAGATTAAAAAACAGTCACAGCTACGGAAGAGAATTTTTACGAAAATTTATGTGATAGGAAGACATTTTTTGTTTGCCAAATCGTATATGTTCGTATGTACGGGTATGTGCGTAAAACGTAGTTTTCTGTGGTCCATCGCATATTTTTCATCGACTATTCGAAATTAATTCTGAAGATACTCGAATTTAAAATATCAAACGATGAAAAAATAGAGCGGAAAAAGTCCATACACTTTTCACGAAATTATTAACGAAAATGAAATCACATCTAGGCATCCATAAATCAACGCGTAGATAAAAAATTTCATTTCGATACCGCCCTTTCATCTAATCGCAGTATCTCATCAAATTGTGGAGACCGATTGAGATATGTCATAATCCTTATAAGACAGGTCGTTCAGCACGCTTAATACGAAGTTTTGTTTATCGCTAAAATTCTCTTTTTTTTAATGGCCAAATTTTTGCGAGGAAATATTTTAGTTAGGTACCGAAGAATGCGTAATATGTATGACTGATTCAGCAGCGAATTTAGAGGGCACGATGACCAAATTCTCTCGTGACTAATATTCCTTATATAAATCCCGACCCATTCTTTTAACGGCTATCGTAGTTCGATATTATTGGAACATTTGAACATTTTCTGAAAAGAAGAATATTTTTTCAGTGAGCTGACCGTAAAAAATAGATCTTTTTGTTCGTTAAAAAACACTACCATTAAACTCAGAAGCTATTTCACATAGGCTCGTTTAAAAAAAAAAAAAAAAAACGAAAACGTTCATGCGGTGATTGGAACCAGAGAACATATAATTGGAAGGAAGTTATTATTTTTAAACACCTATCAATCCCGGATATAAACGATAATATGATCATTTTCAAAGATTTTCCACAATTCTTTTCCGTGGTAAACCACCCGTAAAACACCGCGCGGCGTTGCTTATCGCCCATCCAAAATTTTAAAACTTTCTAATTCCGCGATAATTTTAATGGAGAAAGCCAGCACAATCCAAGATGTATTAATAACAGTAATAAGTCCGATTTTTATTGACCCTACATCCAACCGCCCTCGAAGTTCTCCAATAATAATTAATCGTTTCCTTTATTACCGAGAACTGTAGCCAATTATGCCTTCCTTTCGAAGGCAAAAGTAAAAGGGCGTAAGCCCGATTGAAATTAAACAAAAAAACAAACAAACATAAACATGTATACGACCCGGTCGAAAACAAAACCGGTTTCTCGCTTCCTACTAACTCAACGAAATAACCAATTCCAGGAAAAAAAAACAGAATGCGAATGAAAAGGGGATGCTAGCGCGCGGAACACACCCACGTACACACACACACACACACATGTGCACCGGGATTGCCTGCATGTAACAAAAGTCCAATCTCCTTTTCCATCATCCACGTCCACACTCCATTTCCACCTAGCATCACCCCTACTTGCACGCCCTTTTTTTTATCAAAACCCATCGCGTAAAAAGAGAAAAGAGAGAGGGAGAAAAAGAGGGACGAATAGGTAGGAATAGGAAGAAATAGGGAAAGGAAAAGAGATAGAGGGCTATTTACGCTCTGACAAAGCGCCCGACATTCAGCAGAGGGCGTACGATCTAACCACTGACAAGAGAGAGAGAGAAAGAGAGCAAAAAGAAAAAGAATAAAGCAATTTCGAATCGGATATACGGAGGCTACACGATATCAACCGGTCGTAGCAAAAAGAGAGGGAGATGGTAGATACACAGATATTTGACTTTATTTGGACGGGATTGAGGCTGGTAAAATTTCTTCTTCCGCCTGAACCCATTCGTACAGAAAGTCATAAAACTCAACATTGAATTTTTAAGCAAAGACTAGATGTTGCAAAAGTCCATAAACAAATACAAATTTTCAATTTGAGGAGATATCTGAATCTGAATAAATACCCTGCAAGTCACCGAAATTGGTGCGTGGCAGGTATAACAGGCATACCATTAAGGAGAGATGGAGAAAAAAAGAGAGCAGAATGAGAAGGCAAAAGAGAGAAGATAGAGAGAGAGAGAAACAACAGAGGAAAGAGAACTAACAGAGAAAAGATATGGCAAAAAATGTGTTTAAAAAATAAAAAAATAACGATTTAGAAGGGAGTCCAATCGGCCGGGAGCGAGGCCACGAACACGAGTCGGAGAGATGAGCGATAGGAGGAGAGAGAGAGAGAGAGAGGGAGAGGGAGGGAGAGGTAGAAGGAAGGTGGAGGGGGAGGTAGAGAGAGAGAGACATGAATTTAACCCTATCGTTCCGACCCAAGGACGAAGAGAAGCGACACGGGCTAGAAAGAAAGAGAGGAAACGGAAGAGATACAATAAAATCATGCATTGAAAATAGTTCCCGATGGTGTATATCATATATTATATAAAGAGGGAGAGGTGCAGAAACTTTGAGAAGAGAATGCATACATCTAGGTACGTGTACATATATTTGTGATTGAATGTTTATATACCAAATTTAATACACCAATTACTACCTTTTGTCCTACTTTCTTTCCTAATTGTATCTTATAGATGTTCATATATTGATTTTGTACTGTGGATTGTACCTTTATGTTCCTTGATATTTTATAATCTGTATGTGATAACTGTCTACTTGTTGGCAAACCGCCAAATTTCCTTGTGTACCGTCCCTCATATGAGAATTCTGCTCCTGGAACATTTTCTACATTAAAATTAAAAAATAATAAAAAGTGGTCCTTAACGGTATTTTGGGCGGCGACACAAATTATGGTGATGGATGAACAAATAAACATGAATTAAATAAGTAAATTACATACATTTCGTTAAACTTGCCTTGCTTAATAAGATTAAGGGCGCATACAATAAAATGAAAAGAGAAAGGGCAGCGTAATGGCCATCCTAAACTCTTTAGTACCCTAAGGCAGTTGATCTCGATTAAAGAAGGCCATGGATTCTCGTAAAAAATACAAAAAATGCTCAACTGCAGTCAATCGAAGCAGAAAGCATTGCACTGTTTTATTTATCTTTCCAGGAAACAACGATAGGTGGAATTTTCCATCAATGATTTGAAGCTTCCGATCCAGATTCGGCTATTGAAGACTCTTGGAGGGATTGAGAGCCAATGCCATAGAGAAAGAACAGAGGGGAAATTTTGGACAGATAAAAATATTAGAGGAAGACGAATAAAAAATGGTACAATATAAATTGCACCGACTTTTTCATTATCCTTAGGCTTCAAGACCATACAATAAGATCGCTGATTACTTTTAACACCTTACTTTTTCCGTAACAACATTGGTGCTTCTGGAGTGAGGATATCTTGGCGGTGACTGCGCGTAAAACTCGTTACATTATAATGTCACTGGACCACTGGCGATCTGCAATAAGGCCAAATAAGGCCACGGCTTGGTGCGGCCTTCGAGTGGGGCCAAAGTTTGAAAATTTTACTTTTTTAATGATATTGCTTCCATTTTAAATATAAATTCATGTTTACGACATCTGGAACTACAACCGGGAGAATTTTAATCAAAAGTCTAGCAGCCAGTTTTTAATAATTCGACATCATTTGAAAATCGACGATAACAAACCAACCGCCATTTTTGGGCGTTACGATTCATTTCAACGAGCCTTCTATTTCGGATGTTACCCTATATACACACACACAAGATTTCATCTGATTGTGTCAAACCGTTTAGACCAGCGTTTCCCAACCTATGGTCCGCGAAGGTTTTGTTGGTGGTCCGCGGAGGTTTCCAAAATGTAGTTTTATTTAAAGCCGCATCTCATATTTAGTTGGATTTTTTTTTTGGAAAAAGTTAAGCAAGTTTTACACTATCACAGATATTTGATATTGTTATTCATGATGTTTGCAAAACTATTTAATATTTTAAAAATTCTCCTTTACAAATGTTGAAAATAATTCTTGGAATTAAACAAAAAAATAATCAGGTTATCCTCAAACAGACAGAAACCTGTGTAAAATATTTGAAAATGGTCAAATAAACTACGTAACCAAGTAACAATTTTTCTTAAACATACGGTAAGTAGGTTAGTGTAACAAATGAGGTGGCCCGCAGGGCCTGGAAGGGTTGCTGAAGTGGTCCGCAGAGTTCAAAAGGTTGGGAAACTTTGGTTTAGACCCTAAGGCCATATATAGTGGACAGAATATTGACCACAGATTCACGGAATTGTAATAAAAAGCTCTTTTTCGGAATCGTTGACACCTATTACTCGTACATCTATCAAAATCTCGAAGTAAAACATTTTCACGATCACAATAGTTTCTCTACGTACGCATATTGCGAAAAAGTAAGATAAAATAATGAGAAATAAAGAAGAATAGGAAATAAAAATAGCGGGGAAGAGAGAAAGAAACGGGAGAAGTACATAACAAAAAGAAAATGAAGAAAATAGGCGATGAAGAGAGAGAGATGGTAAAAATACAATACAAGGAGAGTAAAAATAGATGGCATAATAGGACGCGCTGTACTGTCTGATTTGAATGGAAACTCTAGGCCGGAATTGAAAATTTTCAGGCTCAAAAGGTTTCCATGAACAGAGGGGAAAAAAGACCTTCGCGACAATTTGATTCAATCCGATTCAAAAAGTTCTCTTTTCATTTTGGGTTCTGACAAAACTGCCGCGATAACGATGACTCCCTCCTCCATCTGTTCGCTGGAGCGGAGGTCTGAACGGGGTCACACGCTGGATGACTTTCTAAAAAAAAAAGGTCCGGGTTGTATTCATTTGCGTTGATGAGCGGGGGAGCATGCGTGTGAATTTAATTGAAAGTGATTCAAGGCATATATCTGATAAGGCGTAGGGAAAAACCGAAGGCTATCTTGTTGAATCGAATTGAATGTATTGTCGTGACCGTTTCTTCTATCAGATAATTTTTTAAAAACACTTTCAAAACTCGATATTATTTAATTTTGGTACAAAGGTATCACGTTAGAAATTAATTTAATGCATGCACGTGTATTTCCTGTATTTCACTTACAGAGCAAAAAAATCAGAAGATTTAAAATAAAATTTAGGGAATATAGGAAAATGAAGCGTGGTATATTTAAAATAAAAAGCATTTAAATAAAAATTTTCCTTTACAATAGTTTTTACCCTAGCTATTTCGTCGCCAATCTAGATAAATATAACGATTTATCCTATGAAATCCCTCAGTAATTATCATATATTAAAATTTACATATTTTCCTTAATATAACTCTCGTCAATGTAAATTGTGCGCAATGTTATCTCAGGCACTGAAAAAAATTCTACGCTACGCTCATCCTTCAGTCGGTTTCTTCCTAAATGCAACCAAGGCAACATTTCCTTTCAACGGGAAAAATTTGAAAAAACCGAAGCAATCCATCCCGATTACTCGAACCAGTGACGCGTAAAAATACTAGCAAATAAAGAAAGACACTTTACCCGACAAAGTTGATGGCCTGTTCTTATCTCTCTTTCATTCCATGGGCCTTTGATCACGGAAAACGTATCACGTTTTGCCCCGCAATGCCATTCTTGAACTCATTCGCGAACTTTCATCGAGGCTCATTTTAACAAGCACGTGGAGACCGGGTCGAACTGAATTTTTTTCAAGATCGGAAAAAGGAGCAGTAAAGAGATTTGATTGCAGTACTTTGACCATACTAATCAGCAACGATTACGACACCGCTACGAACTTGGACCGTTGAATTTTTAAAAAATCGGAGGATGTTATCGTTTAATCAAAACTGCAAATACGATAAGAATATATGTCTCGCATAAATTATGCAACCTAATATTTTATACGCAGAAATATGTCAGTCACGACGGGTCTTTAATTTTTTTTTTGGCATCGTTATAGAATTCATCTAACAGAATGGCTAGTATGGAAAAGAGCTGCTGAGGCAGACAGTAAATGGCGGTTGACAAAAAAATAATTTCGTCGTATCAAACCGAAAAATAATTTAATATAATTAAGAAAAAGAATAAAAAACCTTTATATAAAAGGATATTTAAATTAATTAATTTTTACCACTATTCTGCTGGTCACCTAGAACCCACGCAAGAAAAAGTGTACAATTATAGACATAATACTAAATCGATTGGCGAAAAAACGAAGTTTCTTGCTGCTTTTGTTCGGGAGTTAGTACGTCAGACAGACAGACGGACAGACTGACCTCCACAAGAAATGTGCACGACGAGACAGAATATTATTAATCGATTTGCGAAAAAAAACTAAATCTATAGCGTCTTTCGTTAACGAGTTAGCGCGTCTGACACACAGACGTACAAACCGAGTGCATATGCGGATTTTTTTAAAAGGCAACGAAAAACAGAGGAATTGGGTGGGCCAATTTTTGAGATGCAAAAGCCTATTGATGTCACAGAAAGGAGGATGCTAGAAAAGAGGCAGGGGGGAATATTTGATGGCTTAAAGAACGGGATAGCTATGAGGAGTTTTAAAGAAGACATTTTTTTACTCCCAGCATTTTATTCTATGCGTAGAAATAAATCCATGCGTGCGTAAACCGATACAATTAAAATATATCCTCTCACAAATGTTTCAGCGGACCGGATGAGAGTTTGCATCGGAACTTAATCAAGAGATCATACGTGATTTTAAACATAAAAAATAAAGTCTTAACTATTTTTTAGAGCCAAAACGTCACCGGGCAAGGTTTTATGGCAACAACTGTACTTGAAATAAGCAATATTATCTGTGTTAAATATCACAGACCACATCTTCATCATCAAAATAAAATGCTCTCGCGGGCCGTGGGTCGCACCCCACCGCTCTAATGGTCAAGATAAGTTCCATCTTCTGCCTGAACGCAAAAAAGACTATTCAAATTATTTTCTTTTTCCCTCTCCACTTTCTTTTTTATTAAGGGCGGAAGTGTTCACTGTTGATCTTGATTGTGCGTAACGGGTACGCACCTGCGTCACTGAAACACGAACGCCGGCTGCAGATTCCATCGAAAATGTCGAATATTTCCATGCCTAATTACTTACTCCGACGAGCAACAAAAAAAAAACCGAGAGACTGCTCAAAGCTTTGTCAAGTTAATCGACATTTTGTGCGTGGTAAAAAAACGAAGTCGAAAATGTTTTGTTTTTACTTTTACGTTAAAGATCATTAATATGAGTAAACAGAAATGGATGATCGTCGCCAAGTGTCGATAATGCCAATTAATCGACTCGATTGAAGCAGCATATTTCCATAAACGCAGTAACTAAAATCTAGAATAATTTTAGCTTAATTTCGAATCAAGTTACCGATGAAAATGTCTTTTAATCCCATTTCCGCCTGTTTAACTATACATACTTGTATATGATAACGATGTTGCATAAATAGGCCCAAAAAAGTTAGGAGAGTAGGTATATGTGCGGAGTGGAATGCGTGGCAATCTGATTCGAAAAGTACCACACACTAAAAATATAACGAACTAAAAAGTTAGATACTATGTGGTAAAAATAGGTAATAAAAGTTACGATCAGATTTACTATAAAAGATACGTAAAAGTTTTTTTCAATAGTTTATAAAGAATGTCCATGCACTCCATCGAAACCTACCACAAAATAGGAGAAAAAAACTCGGCTGTGGCATACAGTCAGAGTGCTGGAAAGTCTGCAGTAAAAGGTTTAACAAAGTGGTATATTTAAGCTGCTGGGCTGTTTTTGTTAACAGGAACGGGTTAAAGGGAACCAACGACCTCGGACGTCACTCCAACCACGGGCTTGCCTATTCACATTCACAACCTTAATCCGACCCTTAATGGGCCCTCCCTAGCTTTTGGGCAATGGGCGTTCGCTCCCTTAACCAGTCGCTATTACCGTAAGGTGTATCCCCGGCGACATTTGTAACAATCTAACATTCCGTCCTAGCTAGAGAGGTGACATTTATTATAGCATAAGTCTTGAGCTACCATTCCTGTGTTGAATTCTTCTTCAAAATTTGAGGAATCGTTTCCGTCAGTAGTGATCATCTCACGTCTATTACACCGCTTTGCACATCCAAGTACACATGTACCGTAGGACAACGGTCCTCAACCTTGCTGGAGCCGTGGACCCCTTACCATTATAATTGTTTAAATATAGTAAAAGCTTAAGTTTTTTACGTTGAAATGTAAATATGAAAAAGAACCAAATATAAATTTTTATTAAAACCTAACTAAGAAGTTGCCATAAACGAAAAATTGAATATCTAACTTAAGGATGTAACCAATTTTGATATTCAGCTTCCCTCAGCACTCGTGATTGTACTCACAGCTGATTTGCTTCCATTCATTGAACGTGAGTAATGTCTTGTTGTTTTTAGCAATAACGAGAACGACAATTGTCTTGGTTGGGGCACAGACCTGATCTGTCCATGAAATATAGTAGTCTTGGCAAATAATATTTCTACAAGAGAGGGCCACAGATTCAGTTTACAGCAAATAGTACATACGGTTTCTACTCTTTTAAAAACACACACGCACACACTAAAATTACATAGCTAGAAGGCTAATGGGAGTTTTGCTCTAGGATATTTTTCGTTCATTCATCTCGTCTCCGCCCATCTACCCAAAACTTCTAAAGTCCATTGGATAGGAGCCGAGATCTTACTTAACGTAATAAAGAATGTAATATATGCTATGAGACCTTTCTTTTAAGACATTTTCAAACGTTATCCGACCAAACTAAACGGTCAAAATGAGTCTTAAGGAAAATAATGCATCTTTTTAATATATAAGGTACCAAAATCAACTCGCGGACCCTCTGGAGACAAGATACGGACCCCCGGTTGAGTACCACTGCCGTAGGATACTCGTGTATTGGGCACGCCCTAGAGAAGTTTTAGGTCTAAAACTCTGGAAATTTTCAATGAGCTCTTATATAAGACGGATATGTATTCTAGGAACCTAACACAGGGATTTACTAGGCGCAAAAGACGAGCGCCGAGGGCCCCAAACAAAGAATTTAATGAATTTTAGTTGGATAATTTTTAAAATATGCTTCTGTTAGATACGAATTGATTATTAGCGTTCAAATTTCATTACTCCTTTTATTAAAACTATCATCATTGGTAGTCTGTCCAGAGACAGGTCTGTGATAATTCATGGTTAAACTTAGTTCTCCATATACTACTCCTATTTTCCGCAGCCTTATTCATGTCTTGATAGCTCCCTTTCCCTTTCAAGTCGTCTATCAGCTGAAACCTTTTCCTACCTATACCTATATATATATATGTGTGTGTATTTCTTTCCTCTCGTAATTTGGAATTTCTGTGATAAAATTGTGGTAATTTTATTTGGAATACGGATATTTAAATACAAATTTTTACTAAAGTAAGAATGAAACAAAATAAATATTTGAATAATTCATTCCCCTGATTTTTTTTAACTTCTGCGGAGAATTATGTACCTTTATATAAAACCCACACAATTTTTTAAACAAAAATCTTTCGGGAAAAAGTGCGTATATACGGGTATTCACGGCAATGATTTAAAAAAAAATTTGAACTATTAGTTAAAAATTATTCCGTTCAGGTACGATAGTGTATCTATAAATTAAACTAAAATAAAAATTATCGTCCCCACCGTCCTATCTGCGGATAAAAGCCGTCGAACCAGTTTCAGATCTAATTCCACCTCGATCTCTCTCCCAACCTTTCCGGGTCCAATCCCTTTTTGATACATTCGCTCTGTTTTTTTTATTTTGTACGTCCGAGCCCGCGGGAAAAAGATCTCCGCGATGAAAACGTTTGTCATGCAAATGAATCAATTAATGGGACGGGCTTTCCTTGCTAATTATGAGAAACGGCGATCGGAGAACCTCCATTGGAAGTCGGCCGATTTACGGTCGCACATATGCCTACGGTTCAAGCGACTGCTTTAATGACGGTGGGAGTCTCACGTTTCATTTACTTAAGTAACCTCTCATCAATCCGTGATGAAGCCTCGGTAGAAAGCGTTCCGTAACGTATCAATCTCCCCCCCCCCTCCCCCCCCCCCCCCGCCTCGCCTCAATCCTCCTCTTTTCAGATCTCATCTGCCCGATTACGTCTCAGCTGTCATCTTGAAGGGGAGAATCCCGCTCCGAAAAGAGAGGAAGACGAAAAAAGATATAAAAAAAAAGAAGAGCGAGATAAAGATGGATGCGGAGAGCGAGGAAATAAAATAAGGGAGAAAGAGGGGGAAAAACGACAGAGGAGGATTTTCGACGCGTCTTCCATTTTTGCATTGCAAAGGGGTGACGCAACGAATGAAACAAATTGGCTCACGCACTTAAAGATAGTCGAAAAGAAAAGGTCGGGAAAAACACGCGATAACTGAAGACGCAGTGTAATACACTATGGTTCCAAAAAATCTCACTTGCATGGTTTCCATATCTGTATAAAATAATATCCCTTTAAAATCGAATGATGACATCTATAAGAAATATTATTTCTCTTTGGGATTATCACAATATCAAGTTGTATTTAATGATTTAATGAAGAGTTCTGAACAGATTGTAATGAACAACGAAGATAATTAACGAACAAAAATAATAGTTCGTGCTTGATGAAACCAATTTTGTAGCGCGTATTTTCCAGGTATTGCTGAAATTAAATATGCTCTTAAATGAAATTAATTTCTCGATTAAAAATTAAATCAAATTTTTTATATTATAATGGAAATAGAGCCTATCGGGAGGACACGATTAATTGGACTTATTAACTTTGATTCCGTTATGCACTTTCTACAGTTATTACATCACACAGAATTATAATTTGCCGCTTTTCAATTTTCCCGCACCAGAAAGAAATTGACAGAAGAAAATGTTTCCCGAGTTAACAAGCTCCTAGGCCTACCCGTCAGTTAAAGGCAAATTGAAAGATAATGTGGATTTTACGCATATTTTTTATTTGTATCAAATAACGACTGAAATTACGTACTAAAGTGAATTTTGTTGTCGTATTAGCAGCCGACGAAGGCTGTGAGATCGTTCTGCAGAGGCAGCTCGAGAAGAATGGGGATAAAGAAAGAGGGACAAACACGACGTAATAATGGGGAGAAACCTGAAATAAAAGAAACGAAATGGAAAGAAAAAATAAGTCACGATGCAAGATGGAGATTGAAAAATACGATAAGTGGAAATAGAACACAAAGGAAGGTATTATTATAGAGATAGAGTGAGAGCAACGAAATATACCGAACTCGTGTGACATTAGACGGTAGAACACACGCATAGACCGACGCACGCAAGAAAAATAAATGCCCGAGAGACATCTAGCCAAAAACATCCCAAACTTGAAGGTAATCTTATCAAGCTTATTCTTCAATCCTTATAGTGTGCCCAGAAATATTATTTTCTTGGCGAATGTCATCTGACTTTTAATAACTAAGTCGGGATAATTCAGAAAAATAATGCAGTTTATCTGAGCTAAAATACAATTTAAATGTTTACTTTCCTCTTACCCAAATAAATCAAGGTTCAAGCCCAGTCTTAGACAAACATTTCTCTTTATAACACAACGGATTAAAAAAATCTTAACAAGATAATTTAAAGAGATAGTTAGCAGCAAGGTTGCGAGAATCAGGAGATAAGTTAACGAGAGAGAGAGAGAGAAGAATTAGGGTGGAAATTAAAGAAAAATATATGGCTGCGTTTTATCAATAAATTTAAGAGAAAACTCTAGAAGAATGGTGATAAGAACGAAATCAACTTTTTTTCTTCTGAGAATGGGGAACGAAGATTAAGCGAAGAAAATAAGGCAGTAAAATTAACAATCTTATCGAAAATTGTCCCAATGTACTCGTACGAAATTGTTTTTAAATTTTCCAGAGAACGAGATAGAGGCGGGCGGCGAGCCAAACAAAAAAGACCATTCGTTATAAAAACTTCGAGGAGCCGGATATCGATTCGAACGACTCTTCGATACCGTCGCAATGTAGATACCCCGAAAAATAATTTAAGAACGAGCGCTACAACGAATGCCGATAATCGATCCGAAAACACCGATATCTGCTATGGGTCTCCTTTTTTTTTTAGGCAGGAGACCTTTGCTTCGTCTGTATATGGGGAGAATGAGGGCAGGGGTTCTGATAGGAGAACTCAACGGAAGAGACATTAGTGGTACTGAGTCAGAGGGAGGTTGGAGAGAGAGAGGAAGAGAGAGGTAGGATGAAAGGAGAGAGAGAGAAAGATAGCGGGGATGGAGAGGAAAGCAGATGGACAGGGACAGAGATTAAAGGGGAAAATTATCGAGAAGCGTGGGTGAAAGCGAACTGGGAAAGGAGAGAAAGAGTGGAACGAGAGAGAGAGAGAGATTGGGGAGGCGACCTTTATTTGGACGCAATTGAGACTCCTAAGACAGGCCTACAGAGAGTTAGAAAACGAACTGGAGGAGACAGGAAGTGGGAGACTGAAAAGGAGGGGAAGAATCAGAGATAAGGAAAGAAGAGGATGAAAGCGGGAGAAAAGGATGGAGGGTGAGCGAGGAGGGTAGAGAAACGAAGGAAGAGAAAAGGTGGGAGATAAATAGAGAGAGACAGACAGAGAGAGAGGGACGTACGGATATATCATGGAAGAAAGGGTGCGGGTAAGGGACGAGGAGGGAGAAAATGGGAGAAATGGAGGGAGGGAGAGAGAAATATAGAGATAGAGGCGGAGAAAATTTTAGATGAAGAAATGTAGAAGGAGAACTTTAGATGAAGAAATGTAGGAGAAATGTAGGAGAAATGTAGGAGAAATGTAGAGGGAAATGTGCGCCGAGAGAAACGTAGAAAGAGAAGTGTAGAGAGAAACGTAGACTGAGCATGTATATGGAAAATGTAGAATGAGAAATATAGAGAGAGAAATGTATAGAGAGAAATGTACAGAGAGAAATGTATAGAGAGAAATGTATAGAGAGAAATGTATAGAGAAATGTATAGACAGAAATGTAAGGAAAAAATTGTATAGAGAGAAATGTATATGGAAAATGAAGAGAGAAATGTATAAGGAGAAATATATAGAGAGAAAGCAAAATGGAAAGAAGAGAGGAAGAGAGAGGGGGAAAGAATCTGGTGCTTCTCCAAATCCGGAGAGCCCCCCTCCGGATCGGGATGTCACATAAACGACGGTTTTCCCGTCTTTACTCGCAGCCTTGACAGTCGCCCACTGCTCGCCCGTCTCTCATATGAATCATTTTTATATGATGATGGAGAGAGAGGGAGAGGGAAAGGCAGTGAAGGAGAGATAGGGAGAGGCGGCATCTTGTAATCCTCCTCCCCGTGATGAGGCCCCTTCCCTTATCTCCTTAGATGTTCGCTTTAAAGTCAAGTCTAGTTAGAGAGAGAAAGAGAGATAGCTAGAAAAAGTGTGTGTGTGTGTGTGTGTTAGAGAGAGAAAAATAGACGTGTGTCTCGAAGCAAACTCTTGTTTACGAGATAGAATCCGTAACGAAAAAAAGTGACATCGGAAAAGCATCTGCGTTATTTTTCCCTCGATGGTTCTAATTACTGCCGCGAGTGATGTAACGAGAAAGGACTTGCGACATATTTCTGGCAGGAAAATATAAATCCGTTTCGATGTCCGGTCCATGATGAAATGCCGTTTCATATGGGCGATGTTATACCACGATGAAGACCTCTAGGTATTTGACGTTGGATTTTTTTCCCCATTTCGAGGAAAGCGATGAACGAAATCTTCATTAAGTGTGTTACTTCTTTATAAGCTCAAAAACGATTTTTTAAATAAATATAAAATGCGTTCAATTGTTTAATATGTATAGGTAACTATAAATAAATAAATAAACAAATAAAAGATGCTTTACTAAACGTAAATTCGTACAGAAGTAATTATATTATGCCTAAGCTATTTTTCATAACCTTCAAACCGTATAATCAAATCCATGCAATGTCACCAATCGATGTTTTTATGTTTTTGGCTCCGAATTTGAAACATTAACACAAAATCGTTTCAACTAATACACTCGGCAGAAAACATTAGGCGACTCTTCACCTGTTGAAATTATATACTTTTTACTGTTTTCCTGCTATGGATACAAATTTTATTCGCTCTCGAATTCATTTATTCAATCGAGAAAAGCGAACGTGCCTTGAAACTTTCGCTAGAGGAAAACAAAGCCGAAGTATTTACATCTCCATTTTTAAGATATCCTATATGAGAGAGAATGTCTTAAAATACTCAATGCTTGTAGCGCCAAGTTAGAGAGAAAAAAGGAGAGAGGAGATAGAAAGGGAGAGAGAGAGAGAGAGAGCGAGTGGGGATAGAAGAAATGGAACGACGGCTATTGGGTGGAGAAATAAGAAGCTGGTTAGAATCTCTTTAACGTTGTGTCATCTCGTCAGTCGGACGAACCTTGACCCTCGGGTCTCACAAACACGGCAGAAGATACGCCTGCGATGGGATTCGTCCTTGTGTACTCTTTAGACACTTGTTAGGGAGGGCAGCCTGTGTTAAAAATGGAGGGGAAAGAGAGCGGGAGTGGATACTAACGATAGCAGATAAACATTTCGCCCAAAATTTAAAAAAAAAAGACGGCGACAGATTTTCGCAGATGTCTGTTCCGCCAAACCGTAAAAAAATAAAATAAACGGATTCGAAAAACTGTTTTTTCTTCGCCTTTCTCCACGCATATACTCCATACGGTTCGCGAATCGCATTTTTTTCCTTGCTGTCTCCGAACGGACTGGACACGCTTTTCTTTGTAACGCTTCTCCGATTATCTCTCGCTTACCAAACACCGCGTCTACTAGGGAATGGATGCTTTTATCAGAGCGATTGATGAGCGGGCAGAGAGCAGGAGGATAATTCTGCCTTGATCGGTAATCGATTGTTTGGCTTATAGTCCCGGGGTTCCCAACCTGGTGCTCGCGAGCATCGCTGTGCTGTTTGGAACCCTGATGGTGCTCTTTGACAGCCTGACTTGCTTTCTTACGTTGCTTAATATCCCATTTCTTAGGACCAATAATTTAATTTACTCGGTTGATTTCTTTCTAAACGTAGTCGAGATCATTAAGAATAACTTTAATATTTGTTTCATTTCATTTATTATCATTACTACACTAGCGGAATTGTAGTGGTGCTCTTTCGATATTCTGGGATACAACTTGGTACTCTCTTGATATTCTAGGATACAAGTTGGTGCTCGCCACATCGAAAAGGTTGGAAACCCCTGGCTTATACCCTTGAACTATCAAGAGAGAGATTAATTCCGCTTCTTTCGGAATGGGTTATTATAGTTGTAAAACCAGCAGAACCGCCTCGATAATTAAGCGGTACAGTATCAGCGCGGAAAGTGGAAGACCCGGGCTCGATTTCCGGTCAAGGCAGAATTTTCTCCTGCTCTTCATCTACTCTTAAGCAGAGATGGCAAATTTTCTTTTGCTCGCCTGCCAAAATTACAAGAAACGGGTTTCCTTTCCTAACTTGTGCCGATTTAAAATGCATCCCAAAAGAAATAATTTTATGGTTTAACTAAAATTATTCTCAGACTTAGATCTCAGAAAACTATAGGTTGGTTATACAAATTTCAATTATTCGTCTAAAAAGACACGTTTTCCCATGTCATTTATGGCTGAATAAAAATTAAAGAGCAACAAATATCTCGTTCTCGGACCAAATTCACTATTAGTCAGTTATTTTATCAACGTAATTGCAGAAAACAGTCTTGTATACTGTCAGAAATGGAAAAAATATTAAGGAGGGCAGTCAATAAACATTTATTTTTCATTTGCTTGCCAACCAAAATTGTCTCGCGTACTATAGGTTCTAGAATATGCCTTCCCGCATAAAACTCAAAATCAATATTAATGTAAAAGACGTTATTATGAAGCGTTTACGTTTCGCGACTGCAATACCGTTTGCCTTATTGGTCACTTGTTTTCGTCATCATAGCGCAACAGGAAACACCTTCGATAAATTCAGAAGAAAAGATCGATTTATTTCCTTAACAGGTAAATTTTCTGTGCAATGTGCAATACTTGATATTAAAAAATCGAAACATTTCTCCATCGACTCCGAACACATCTGATGCTTCGAATGACGAAACAGTTTCGTTTTCTTCGTGCTTAGCAGTGCGTGCTAATATCGGTGGTGAATTGCGGAATCGCGCAACTATTGTCAAATGCTATGCACGTTCGACATTTTCTGATATCATTCCAAGTTTACCGATCACCTTACTGTAACACATGAAAATGATTATGAAACCTGAATAAGGCATATATTTCCCCGATGCTCGTTCAGTTGAGCCGAATCCTCCTCGATTCTTACCGATACGTAATTTCTCAACTACTCCGACGCATGAATGCATGGCAGTTTTTTTTCACGTTTACGTAACAAGGATGCAAAAATCAATTTTAATTGGAGCTAACATGTTTAAAGTGAGCCTAACTAAATCAATTAGTATTAGAGTTCTGAAAAAATATTTTAAAACCGAGCACCTGGAAACTGAACTAATTAGTTTCGTTAGAGGGATCGGTAACATTCAACCTGCTTCGATTATTAATATAGTAACAGAATAACCTTGGAGACGAATTCGAGGGATGGACTTAAACAAATTACTGAGATCGACAAATCGTCATCAATCTAAAATTTCATCCGTGGATTCCATGGAGACATTGGTTAACATGCCACACACGCACGAAAAATCTTTTACGTGAATTGATGACGAAACTCGGAGTGAAATGCTTCAAAATAATTTCCAAGTATCTTTACGTCGATTGTAATATTGTATAAAAAAACTGGGTCTCGTTTTGACACGTATCGAAATGTCGTAAGTTTATCGCTCAATAATTAACGTAATCAACTTCGATAATACGATAAAATCGATCTTCAAGCAAACAAGTTGTCAAAATATGTTTATATTGGTAAGCAAGGCTAAACAAATGAAAAACTTGATAAAAGTGTCTTCGGGGCGACGTCTTAATGAGTCTCTCGCTTCGAATCCTTAAAAACATCTGACGACTCCGTTGCCATCGTATTACGCAACCCGAGACAAATAAAAGAATGGCTTTATTTTTCGCGTTTTGTCTTATCGGAGTCAAGAGATATTACTTTCTCCGGATCCGATTTTTCGTCGTGAATGCAATACTTGTTGTCGTTCGGTTTTCCTATCAACACGGTAAAAGTTTACGCGTATGACTCGGCAATTATCGATTAGAGTAGGCGTCACTAATTGCCTCCTCTCTTCCGACCCGACATGTCCATCCGTGCACGAATGGCCTTCAAATGCCTATCAACGGAGTCACGGGCTATCCCCCCCGTCCCTGAACCTGGCGAACGCCTAATCACACGGCGGCGGAAATAAAAAAAAAACATCTTTCTGCCGTTTCTGAACACTTGTTTCGGTGTCGCTGCGTTCGAACAGTGCCTTATATAAATTCAATCAGGTTTTTCTACTATGATATATCCTACTCCATTACTTTCTTAAAAGGATGAAGTTGGGCTATCACTTTCCGTCCTGTATACAATACACGATATATCGCCGCGGTATTTTTATGCGGCTAAAAAAAATATTTTAAAAACTCACTAATGCATTCTATCGTTAAAAAGTTTATGCTAAGCCGGTTACAAATTTTCCGCTCTGTCGCAAATATTGGCTGCTACGACTCTTGAAACTATCCGCTAACTCGAGTCAAAAGTTCACGTAGATTGCCATCTCGACTTACATATTTACTCTAAAAAACTGCGCGTAGTAAATTTTTGTTGGAACCTCACGCTTTCTTTTGCTTGCCAGCTTGAAATTTTTCTTGCATAATAAGCACTACTATATAATTTATTTTCTATAAGATGCAGTTTCCTGGATTTCCTTAGGTAACATTTTTCATTATCCCATTCGATTGATTACCGCACTTTCTTAATAATCACCGAGTTATTTCCATTTTTTAAAAAAAGTAATGGTCTTAAATGGATGACACGACAGTTGAACTGGTGATCGCATAACTAAGTGGGCTAAGTGCCAGCCACAAATAGGTCACCAAGGGCAACTTCTCTTTGTTAACAAACCAACCGAAGTTGCTCGAGTAAAAAGATATAAAAATAGGCTCTCTCCAAACCCTAATTGCTTTGTTGTTTCGACCTAGAAATTATTGATATGCATTACCAAACCAATTATTAAGAAAATAATAGAGCAATTTATCGCAACTGGAATGTTCTATCGTCTTGAAGAATAACAAGGAAGTCACGCAATTTTATATTAGGAGCAACGCTCCGCTGCGGAACTGGAAATTTCTTTTCGTAGATATGTTTCTAGGAAACAGAAAGGAAAAAGTCAATTATATGGAGGATATGACGAAAGTAGAAAATTAAATTATTCAGATAAATCGATGTTTAAAAATATTCTCAGAAGCCAACTCCTGAGTTAGTAAACAATTTAAAAGCAGCTTCATCTTGTTATTTCGAAATAACACAATAATTTTCAAGACACGTGTTAATATTTGATCATTCATTAAAATATTTCACAATCTCCCTTCCGAAGAATAACGTACCGTTTTCAACAGAACCACATTTATTCATGAGAAAAATTATCCTTGATAATTAAGCATCGAACAATATCTTGACTTAAATATGTAATTTTAAAATCTGTTTTTATTGAAACATATTGATAGAACTCGACAAATGTTTATACCATAACTCGGAAACAGGTTGGAAAACTGATAGAACGATTTGAACATTCTGCAGAAATAAAGATTTGAACCATTAGGCTACTGCTGTTTTTTTGATTATGAGATGTCTCTTGACTGTCGTGCGCTCCTCAACGCTACAAATCTTTCAGGATTGATAGAGGCAATCTTTCGTCGATACATTTTTTTTCAATTTAAATTCATTTACGAACCTTTACTGGTCATAAGATAAATAGCAGAATCGATGAAAACTGATAACAAATATTATTTGAAAACGATCAATCAAATTTCCGTTATTTTATGCGTGATTCAGAGACCATTCATTTCATTTTATGGGGACGGATTGCTGATAAATCGATTCAAACCTTTTCTGTTAACACAAAAAAAATTCTATCTACTTTAAAGAGCAAAAGCGAGATGCATTTCCAAAAATAACAAATGGAAAAATTATACATTAACATTTTCCTGAGATATTAAATTAAGCTACCATGAATACATCACTTCGAATTACAGTTTCACTGAAACGTAACACCGTATTTTTATCCCATTATTTTCCTTATCTAAGTATCATTATACACCTTAGCAAAACAGAAATAAGTACATTACCTAGCATAAACCTGTCAATACAATGCTAAAGGTCGCGGGTTCGAATCTCTCCGGCGACCACGTCTTATCGTAATTTCGTCATTGACCTTGGACCATGTTTTTATGAGCCGTTGACGAATAAACGAATAAAAAAAATTTAACGTCGACCCTGAATATGATCGATTATAACACGCGCGCATCTGCCCCTCCTCCCCCCCGTAATCCAATGCTCTGATAGGAGACGGCATGTTTTGTCTATCTCTTTTCTGGTCCTCATCCACCCACTAAACAGTCTGCGAGGAAGGACCTTCAATTTCTTCCGCCCTTCTTCGACCCACCAAAAACAAACACTCCTTCCGCGTCAGGCTGTGGCGCCCAGAGACAAACACACACGAGCCGCCTTCGCATCGCGGAATACAAAAGAAGAACCTTGGCCAAAAAAGTGACGAACGAAGGGCACGCAAAATCCACTCGGTGATACTAAGCTTTTTTAAAGGAGCCCGGAAGACGAGTCGGAGATAAGTAAAAGGGGGTTATTTTTCATTGGCCCGGTTTCCGAGAGAAAGTCGGCTTATGTCAGCGACTGATTTTAACGCGCGCGTGTTTTTTCTTTCCAGTTTTAATCGACACAAACAATTCGGAAAAACAGATCTATGGAGCCAGGACGTTCTTTGGCACAAAGTAGCCTTTCACGCCAAGAGAAAGGGCTTTATAGTTGATTATAAATAAGAAGTAACGATCAGTATTTTCTCTCTATTTTATTCGAAAAAAAATACTTTACAATACTTTCTCTAGACTACGTATATTGAAGAATGTAAGAACTAATTCTGAGATATCTCTGATACCTATGAATTGGGCCGGGAGGGTCCATGGAGGTCCGGAGAGAACGTGAGCATACGTGAGAGTAATGGGATTTCGAGTTTAACAATGTAATCGGTTGGCAAGGCAACTTCACGTTAAAAACCCTAAATTTTGTCAAAATTTGATATTAAAACGTTAAATTCGAAATATTTAGATTGGAAAGCGATAAAAGACTATAAGAACAAGAAACTGCATTTATTTTTCTTTAATACAGTCCAAGTCCGAAAATCGTAGGTCAAATATGAGAATTTTAATTAGCAAAATAAAATAAGGTTGCAGGTCAAAATATTTATTTTTCCATGTTATCTTATAAGGCATGGAAATCATTCTCGGGAATCGAACCCGCGTCGATTTTGGAATTTTTTTTCGTAAATGGCTTCTACTTTAAGAACCCAACATTCCTACCAAATGTCAATCTTCTAGCTACTCGTTTGTTAAAAATAGCATTACAAGGTTCCGATTTCTCACTGACGACGACGAAGTCTATTTTATATATTAGAAGATGACTTACTAAATACACATCATAACGTTCCCATTTTTACCAAACTCTCCTGAAAGCTTATCCACTTTGAGTAATCAAAAGCAACCAATTTATTATGCTTAACAATTAATAAAACTGAAGAACAAATAATGATGGTCCCATTTCTCTAGAATTTTCTCAAAACCTAAGAACATTTTATCTACCAGAGGTTATCAGAAGCAGCCAATATATCCTGTTCAACGAACGATAAATCCAAAGACAAATAAGTCGATAATAAACAAGCGGTCGAATGCATTACTTTTATATTGGAGATAACTTGCGCATGTGCGGATATATTCGTAAAAACATATATCGATTTGATATAAGTCAGCTGAATCTTAGGCGGATGCTATGCAGAAATTAGTCTAGGTGTAAAAACAGTATGCATTTTTCAGATTCCTTTCGACGATCGTGTTGCGGTTTTCACAGTAAGAACTTCATTCTAGCCGAGTTCAAATTTATAAGATTCACTTCCGTTCCATTACTTATATTCACTACAAATACTGTACAATGATGTAAATATTTTGTCCACCTAATTTATACGTAATACAAACCTAGCTTCCATGAGATGAGCTTTGTCTTCACCAAGTATTTGACCCTTCTACTCGACATCAGATTAGATATACTCGTACATATTTTTTCACTGAAATTTGTGTATTATTTTAGTTATACACATCTTTTAAGGCCATATTTATTCTTCTCCGCCACCGATATATCGCTCTCTTCCATTTCATATCGAAATATATAGCTTGTTTTTTTTTTGACTCCGCACAACTTCAAGACAAATCATCAATTCTTTTTAACTGTTAACCGCCAATCCAAGCACCAAGCAAGCTGTCATAAACGCACTTGAACCTTTCCATTAAAAAAAAAATTATTCGGTCGCAAACTGTAACAAATAACGGTGACAAAACGAAGTGGCGAAGCTTCGAAAACGGAACGGCGAAGGAAACAACCGTCGTTTACAGCCGACGACCGCCGTTTTCGGTCCGAAATCGTAAGATATTTTTTTTCTCGTCGAACGGACGAAAGGCAAACTTCGGTGCCAGCGTATGACTGGTGCAAGACTGTGACATGGAACGATTACGCGCGGAAAAATGGAACACGAGAGAGAGAGAGAGGGAGGCATATACTAGTTTCATGCGATCGGATATGATTAATTAGTTCCACCGCTTTCCTCCTCCCCTTCCATATATACCATAAAATGTCACCTTAAGGTCACGAGATAGGAACGGGAGAAGCGGTTGGATGAGATGGGGATAAAAATTGATCTGGATAATAACTTGTTTACCGAGCGATTATTATTTGCATCTCGAGCGAAGGCAGCAATCCCATCACGGCTTTTAGCGAGAGACAACGCGTCTGTCTGTTTAATCCGCCGGTTATGTTGCGTCATCTTCTAAAAATGCGAGAAAAATTTCTGGACGTTACCTCGCTTCCAGTTCGTAATACCACTCGTTTTATCGGATGTGGTTTTTAAACTGCGTGGACGTAATGCGGGATTGCTGAGAGACAAAACAACGTTAAGTGCTCAATACCTACCATTTTGAAAAAAAAATAGATAACGACGGATATGATACCTGATGTTCAACGTATATTTTTAAAAAGGCATTATGGAACTGGCAGCATTAATAAAAAGTTAATTATTAATTAATAAATATTAACACTTCCGAAGGTAGGTATAAAAAATACGAAGGATTTGTTAAAATGTTTGATCAAACTTTCGTTGAAATTTGTTAATAAATAAAATTCGACGACCAAGAGCCCTTCATTTAAAATTGCTATCCCACTTTTAGACTAATATGTAATAGAGCTGCTTCTCCTAAAGAAACGACGTATCGTAACTTTAAATAATTAACCGTCGTAATGATCTCTTATCCGTAAAAAAAAAATGCGCGGATGCGATCAGCATTTAAAAAAAAACTTCATCTTGCCTCTTCGATGGATGGTCGTAAAATAAAAGTTAACATCACGAACCGAAACTAAGCGGTTTCAATTGTTGCCGCACTATAAAAATAGGGTCAGCGAGCAAAGAAAAAATTATCACAACCCTTTCAACATGACGGATAAATGTAAGAACTCCTAACACTTTGACCCCATAAATTTAATGTCGGAGGAAGAAATGAAAAACATCCCAAAGTCCAGTTCATTTGCATAGTTACTCCACGATTTACCAATGGAAGAAATGCACTGAAAAAATTCCGGGATCGATTACATTCGTTTCGTACCGAAAGGATCGCGGGATTTACCTTATTTACCCGACTAAACGAGGAGTTTATCTTCTGTTTTATTTTCCTAGACCAAATTTTAGACGGTCGTCTTATATTCGCGAACAAACAAATACATAAAAATATTATAGTAGCAGTGATTATGACTAGCCCATTATGGTTTATATCACATTTATCTTTGCACTGCCAATTGCGATGATTTTTTAGAGTTAAATAAAAAATCTCGTTTTATTTATTTGCTTCAGAATAAGTTATAAAATATATTTTCTCCTCAAAATTAGCTTCTGCAAAGTGGGATCGCCTTAAATTTGAGTAAATGCAGTACCACATCGACTAAAAAAAAAAGAAAATCCGATCGAATAGGTATCGGAAATCCATCTCTAAAAAGTTCCCTTAAAAAATATAAGTTCGGAAGACACGCATAAAACCAATAGTGCACGGGGCGATGCGGAGGAATTTATCGCTTTTGGGAAGAATGCGTCAGCGGAAGGAAACTGAACGTCTCGAAAGGGAAACATGGCAATTATGCTGCGTTGGGTGGCTCTATAGATATACAGTAAAACTCATTTATAACGATCACGCCTAAAACGAAATCTCGGCTATAACGAAGAAATGTCTCGGTCCCTTGAACTTCTCCATAAGGGCATTGGTTAAATTTCTCGGATGTAACGAACACGCATTTTACGAATTCTCGGCTGTAACGAACAAATGTTTGGTCCCGTGGCAAAAAATGCCCCATATATAACGAATTTTGGCGAGCAGAGCGATAAGTAATGAATAGTTTCCGCCCGTTTACCGCGCACTTGTTCGTAGAGGTCCCCTTCCTCCCTCTACACCTTCCATACGAATTTCCACGCTCCCTTTGTTTTGAAATTGATATAAAAAATGTGAAATGTTTATGTAAATTAATGACCATAATAATAATATTAATAGACCATTTAAAAAATCGTATGTAATAGCAGTCGAACATTTTACATGCCGCGAAGTTGATAAGCATCTCTTTGCATATGTAAGTCGACTTGAAGTCGACTCACTGCAAATACAGTAAAAGCTGTGTTATCCGGCTATCTTGGGGATTGTGGAAAGCCGATTAGGAGAAATATCCGGTTAGGGGAGCGATTTTCGATTTTGACATCGCAAATTTAGCAATAACCAAACAAAATTGGGCGTAGGTTCACTATCGTACTCCCCAAACATAACTATGCATGGGGTTTGCATTTTCCATTTTAATTCTTCCACACGTAGTTAGATATAGACACTATTTACCCATTCTTATTTAATACGTTGCTACGCTTACATGCAAAACAAAAAGACTATTGAAAAGTTTAGGGCGTCCGGGAAGTTTGAGGATTACGGCAGTGAACCTGTTCCCAAAATTGAATTTATTGGATTATATCTTTCTTATTTATCTTCATTATTTATCTTTATTTACTCTATTAGAAAAGGACGAAATTATTTAATTCTTCTGAACATTTATGTGAAAACCAGTCATATAATATTTTATCCAGTTCCTCAATTTTTGGCTTATGAAGCGTATGATGTTTATTAATTGATTTACTCGTCTCAGAAGATGACACAAATTTCATTAATTTAGCCTTATGAGCCTTAATATCGTAGAGCGTGGAAGATCCGATGTTGAATTCTTTTGCTATGGCTGCTCTATTTTTTTTCTTTTTCAATTCGTTTGATCAGCTCCAGCTTTTGTGTTAGCGTTAAACCAACCTTTTCTCTCCTGTTCCTTGCTTTTAGGTATTTATTTTGATGCCATATTCAATGGATGGGTAATTTTTTAAATAATAAAAAGCGATAAAACTGGCAATTGTAGAAGTACACCAAAACACCTAGACAATGCAAATGGCTTACGTAACCAAAAACGCCATGCTTACTCGGCAGCCACAGAAGTATAAGGAGTAAATACGTAATATATACATATTATATTTTAAGAAATTTTAAAGTGGAAGTTGTGGTATTACACATACTATTCACACAAAAATTCATAAAAAAGAAAAAGAAATACAAAATGAATTGTATTTGGGTAATTGCCGGTATCTAAGGGTGGCCGGATCTAAATAGCCGGATAGCACAGCTTTTACTGTATGTGTATACGTGTTATATGGGATGAATAGGCCAAAAACCATGTTTCTCGTATATAACGTAGTCACGCTTATAACGAAGCAATGAGTCGGTCCCCTCAAATTCGTATTAAACGAGTTTTACTGTATATATATAGCTATCGCGAGAAGGAGGGATAAGAAAGGGGTAGTAATGAAGGCAGGCAATGCAGGGCTTGGGAAGAAGAAAAAATCGGTACAACATTCATTGTACAAACTTTCTCATATACCAATGCGTCGTTTAGTTATCTTTAGAAAATGAAAATCGTATCAGCCGGTTCTTAGAAAATCCAATTTTTGTTAAAGTTGCCCAAGAATAAACTAGCCTTATATCCATTCATTGAGAAATATGAACTATGTAGTATTATTGAAGACGTAAACTCAAGCAACTGTGAGAAATTTGATTAAAATCGCTAGAGCCGTTTTCGAGAAAATCAAATTGTTGTTAAAAATGCGTAGAACAAACTTCCCTTAATTAACGAGCAATGTCAACCATTTCTTCGTATACTCTGTTCAGCATGATAAAATACCTAAGTACGAGATTTCATTCATTTTCGTTCTACCGTTTAGGCTCTAGAGCCAGTAACAGACAGACAGACGGCATCGCGAAAACCGCTTTTTCGGATTCAGCGACACCTAAAACGTATATTTCCGTCAAAATCTCGAGGTCGAATTTTTTCGTGATAACAATACTTTCTCAATATACTTCGTATACGAGAAATTAACAAATATTTAGGCTGTAATAGAAGAGGACAGGAAAAAAGAAAGAAAGCTAACGTGTTTGCGTTTCAGAGAGAGGAAAAAAACAATGAAGAATAGGAATGCGATAAATGGGAACGAGAGTGGTATGTGTTAGGGCAGGGTTTCTCAAACATTTTTTGCCGCGTACCCCTTTGAACCCAATCAATCCATTGAAGTACCCCCATATAAAATAATAGTACTACAAGTATTAAGCAAAATAGGTTTACTTAAAAAGGAACGAGTTTAAATATAATAAATGACACCTACTGAGATGAATGTGACTGTTTTCCATGACATAAAGAATCAATCATTGGTTCGATTGAAGAAAGTCTCAATCGTAAGTCAGGTTCGACATGCAATTTCCGACGATTTTTTGTCTTAATGAAACACAAAGACCAAAATTCACATTCGCACGTTGAGGGGGGAAGGAATGAATGTTTGTATTGCTTTTTTATTAGTCAATTCCCGTATTCGTTTGATAATTGTCCCAAGAAAGAAAACAAAGACACCCTCGAGAATTTAATTTTCAATTCACCGTCGGTAGAAATATCCATGAGTCTTTCTTGTTCTTTTCCTGTTAGATGTGGAATCGAAAAATCCACATCAAATGGATTGCGCACCCAATTATTAGAATCGTCCGTTTCTGGAAAATACTCTAGTAATTGCTCCGTGAGTCCTCCCAAATGATCCTTTATATCTGACAACTGAGGAAACGAAATCTGTACGTATTTTAGATTCGTCCGTTTGGTTTTATCTAGTTTTATTTTATGACTTTATTCGTAATACGTGATAAGGCTGTAGTTTATACTGTAATGTATGGTTTCATTATTTTTAGAGAAAAATATACTGTATTGCTTATGAAACACATAGTGAAGAAATTTACTGTAAAATATATTCTATAACAACAGTAAAAGCTGATTGGGAGTGTCATAATGTCAGTCATTACGTAAATTTCCTCAAGTACCCCCTAACGCCTTTAAAAGTACCTCCAGGGGTACGCGTACCCCACTTTGAGAAACCCTGTGTTAAGGAATACACTGGGCGAGGCTTTAGAGAGTGGAAAGAGGGAAAAGGGATAAAGAACGCGAACTTAACGTAAGATATCGATTGAGAGGAGGGAATGAGTGGGCCGATAGCCACTTCGTATTTTTTTTTAACGCTTCCGGTATTTTCCAGTTTTTTCGTGTCTCCAATGTTGGATCAGATTTCAGATGGAAAAGGAGTGGAAAAAAGTCGTTCCAAGGTCATGCAGAGGACTTTCATATTTTGTTTTTCTTTTGTGTGCAAATCCCCTCGGATTTGAAGAGTTTTATTTTGCAAATTTAGGACATTCGCGAAATACGAAATATTTTATTTTTTCTTGGATAGAAGATACGGCTGAAGAAAAATTGTTCATTCAAAATTTAATCGAATCGATTATGAGAATTATAACGAAGTAACGTTTAAGAAAGTCGGACACCAGGTTTGGCCAAGTTTACAGAAGTACAAAAAATATTGTGTCATACGTTACAGTGGATGATTCCTATCCAAAACGAAACTATTTTTCCAAATTTGAAAGATTCTCTATTTTTTTCCGAATTTTCGGGGTCTGCGGGACGAGAAACGGAACCTTCAAGGTCACGAAACCTACTCTTCCCGTTATTGAATATAGATACCACTATATAGAATGTTTTTCATTCTAACGAAACAGTATCGAAATAGTTGGGCAGCTTCTTTTTTTTATAGAAAATACGAGCGAGGTATGTTCGCGTTATCATTAAGCGAATTTCATGATAATTTCCCTCACCAAATTCGGCAATGCGGCTTTTTTCAAACCGCGACCTCTCAGCGAGATTAGTTGAGGAATGCGTGTTACCTGAGAATAAAGAAAGACTCGTTAGTAAATTTAAATAAATGTCGAATATTAATTTCACTTAAATTAACACAGAGAATAATGCAAATTTGTATGGGCTCTGGTATACATATGGCCACTCAATATCAACGATATAGGTTATTAGATATGATATTTCTGAAAAATTTATAATGTTAATAGGAACTATTTGGAGCTAATGTCAACATCAATGACAAGCAAACCTCATGGGCCAGTACCATTACCTATAGATAAATACAACTTTGTAGCATTACTCGTTGAATAAATGTGCATTAATGGTTCGAAGTACGATCATCCTCTGAGGACACAACAGAAACAGCTATTAAACTGTTAAATAAAACCAGTGAAATAAAATTGCATATCTCCAACGCACATACAAGTAGATGTTATTAGTTTAGATGACAAAGAAAAAACCAATTCTTAAAATATTGTATTCTATCAAACATCTGAATGCCGGATACATAATCGTATTCTTAATATTATGCGAAATACGTTCTTTTTACCTCAAATCTTAAGCACCTCAAGCAAAGTTTGCCTGGCTCTCCTATAACACGGATTCGCTATGGTTTGTATTCTTTACAAAATAACGCGGGGTGATGGTTCGCATAAAGGCGATTTTGTGTCACCTGTCATGTTGGATTCCAGATGTTGAACGAAGAAGAGCCGTTTTGGACAGTACGAGTTCTCTTTTATAAGCTTAGATAATCGATAACAACACGATTTATAGATATAGAGAGGGGTTTGACAATTTCGGGTCTAGAGGGAGGTGCCTGAAAGGGTATGAAACACAACCTTCCCTTCAGTACATATAAAACTAAGTTCACATAACACCTCACTTTTTCAGAACGCATCCCCCATGTTGCAGACAAAACACCGCGCAGAGTAGACTGAACGTATTTTTTTTTGGAGAAACCAAATCGTCGTTCTTTTTTTTAAAAGAGAACGCATTTACCTCTCTAAACAGCAAAATACCTCCAGAAAAATTCCTCGATGAGAAATTGCCACATCCTCCGTATAGAGTTACATAAAAGCGTAAATTCTAACAGGTGATATCCAAAGGGAAGCGGCTCTCGCCGACTTCCCACCCTTATAAAAATTCGCAAAGAGGTTCACCGCAGCCATTCTTCTACCTTTCCATACCCTGATTTCCACGGCAGCACCCCCACCGCAGATAAGAAGAGAGAAAGAGAGAGAGATAGGGAGGGAGGTCCCTCTGCTTTTCTAAGACTTCCTTCACATCCTGCGTCCTCCTCTCCCTCCTAACCGACCAGGCCAACGGAACCTAAGAAGCGACTGAAATTTCCTCGTCTCATGCTTCATTCACCATTCTCTCGAGTCCTTTTTGCAAATGCCGCCTCTCTTTTAGGCTTAAAGAGACCACCATCCTGATATCTCACTCGGGTATATCCGTCCCTCTTCCTCTCGCTCCATCTTCCCCGTCGATTTCCTCCTCTTTTCCTCTATAAACCTCTTAATAAACCAGACATGTCAAACTGGAGGTCCGGCCCGGATGCGAGTTTCTGTCTTGACCAAATCGTTCGAGATTTTACGCGAATAATTTTTATTTTTGTGGAACGGAGACGAGATTTTTCCCGAGTTGTTGAGGCTCGATAGAACGAGATTACTAAATTGTTGTTTTTAACACTTTCAGTCCTGATTTTTTAAATAATAAATTTACAAATTATGATTCATTCTTTTATTAAGTCGAGTCTTACATTAATATATTTCTTTCCTTCATTTGTCATGCACATTCCGGAAAAGAGGTTATAATTAAAAGTTATAGTTCATAATAAGCATAAAATTCCATTTGCGGGTAAACGGCGTGATTTGAACCAAAAATGAGACTAATCGCACGCTCTGCTGCAAAATGTGTACTAATTCCACATATAAAAGATATATGACCGGTTTCGACGAATGATCCTCAACATTGATAAAGGCCAGTAATAAAATATACATCGATTGGGAATCCATGTACGTCTCCCTTGACGGCTGCAAAACTCCTCAGCATTTCCCGAATTAAAACTGTTTTTATATCTTTCGGCGGATACCTCAATTTACAATCATCTCCCGGCCAATTTTTCATCGTTAAATTTATAATATATCTCTTCTTCTATCGCAATGCCTATCGGTAATTTAGTTATTTAATAGCTTGATATGAGACGACGTGAAACAAACTAAGGACAAACACAAGCCTCGACGAGAGATAATTTGTATTCCTGAAGAAACGCGTGCTTGTGTATTCGCTATCCTTCCATTACCCACATCCCCCCCATTTACAAAAAAAAATCACCTCGCGTCAATATCGGAAAAATTCAAGGTTTCTCTCCGACTCAACACTCCCATCACGCATCCAAAGCCCAACTCCCCCTCATAAACCTCCTCCCCTTACCTTTCCGAAGCCCCGCAAAAATAGCCGAAAACCCGTGAAAACAAGGAATGATTTCCCTCCCCCTCTCTTTCCTGCCGTAAAGGGGGGAGAGAGGGTGAAAAAGGAGGCGAGCGGGTTGCAGCGACGCGCAGGCGCCGAACACCAATGAATGAAACGGAGGAAGGATGAATGGGGTGGCGGAGGAGCAGGTGAAGACCAGGGAGGAAGCCCTTCCCCTCTCGGAAGGAGTAAATAGGGAAAGAGGAAAGGAGGGAGGATGGGAAGAAGGAAGAAAGGTCTTTGTGCCGGGAAATAAAGAATGGACGAGGAATTTCCACCTTGCTCCCCCGTTTTGGTCGAAAGACGTGCCAACATTACAGGCCTTCGGATACGTCTGGAGAACCTCTCATTCCGGCATGTATGAATGCAAGTATAAAAATAAATAAAATACATACGTACGTGCGTATATAAATATATACACACACAGGGTCGGCCCGAGGCATCGGCGAGCTGGGCGCTAACCTATTGAGGGCGCTATTCAGACCATCTATCTAGACATTACTTGCAAGAGAATAAATGTTGGGTACCAATTTATATCGCGGAACATGCGGAAATCTAGATGAATTCCTTTTACCTTTTCGTTGTCAATTATTTTACGGAGCGATGAAGAAGTTAGCACGTTCATTTAATAATATCTTAACGAAAGTTAAGTTTCTTGCCCGGGACGCCAAAATACCTCGACCCACACACGATGAAAAAGCATGTAATTCGGATATAAGAATAAACATAGGAAGGTTAAATATTTTTTATTATAGTTATCCTTAATTTCGACGCATTTGCTCCATTTCTCCCTTAAACTCACAATGCCCCTATGCTGGAATACCAGCATAGGGGCATTGTGAGTTTGGCGGATAACAATGCTTCGAATTCTTGGAGAATATCAGAGAAAAATGGGAAGAAAATGTAAAGAAAGGTAGTTTATTTGGTAAGAAAAATAAGATAGAAAGAATAAAGATACAATTAAGGAAAATGAATAATAGGAAGGTGAGATTCAAGATGCGATCAAGGCGAATATGTGGCCTTAATAGAAAGCATTATATATTCTGGCAGGCAGAAGACCTAAGAAGAGTTTATCAAGAAAAGAGGAAGGTCGCAGAGGGCAGGAAATAGGTCACCACAAAAATTTTAACGGAAAAATTTCATGAGCTTCGTGTGTGCCTTATGATAAAATTATGATATATCACCCTAAAATTAGGTTTTTGTCTAGTAGTCATAAAAGAAGCGAGACGGGGGCTTAAGGAAACCATTATAATCGTTTACTCACTGAACATCATATACCGTCAAACTCGTTCCAAGTTAACTAAAATAAAACGTGTTATCAATTCTAAACTCGCGATTGCAATAATCTTGGTTATATACTTTTTTAAAGACCCAACTAGAAAATCAAGGTCATAAATTTTAAAGATACAAGTAAAAGTTAAAGCCATGAGCAGTGGCTCGATTTTCGAAACGCTTTCATTTGGGTCATACAAATACAGAACGAACGGTCCGAATAAAACGATATTATATTTTAGATGATCAATGCAGTCATTGCTTCCAAAGCGACACTAGGTAATAAAAACATACGACAAGTAAATTATTTTTATTTCGGAAACAGTCATCCGGTAAAAGACTCAAAATTTCACGATTCTTCTAATTATTTCCCAACTTTGAAATGTTGACCAAACTGGTCCTTCAACCGTGCGCGTGTAAGAGGAGAAGGTGAGTGGGCAATCGAGAGGGGTAATTCTGTGAGAATGGCATCAAAGGGACGGGTCTGGGGTGAAGTAAGTCGGTTGAGAAAGAAGGACGAGGGTGGGATAATCCTCCTGCGTTGGCTTAGACTCCTCGAAGGAGAAAAAGACACAAAAGGGGAAGAGGGCACCCCCTCACATCCGACCTTTCATATATAAGTGACCAATGTGTGGAGTCTTGGGGTAAGCAAGGAATGGACGTGAGATGGGATGGTCAGCATTTCGAGGGGTTGAATGGGGAGAGTAAAATGTGTATTCTCAAAGGGGACAAAAGGAAAAGAAGTTAAATATGTTGAAGTTATAAGTAATACCATCGGCAAATGAAGATACATTTTCTATTGAGCACGTTACGAAGTCAAATACTGATTGGTAAGCTTAGTTTGATGTTTCGTAACAAATAAATGATAATACTTGATTTCAAAAATGAAATTAATTATTGAGCTTCACTCACGACTGATATAAAATTGATGATAGAGATAATTACTTGAGCCATAAAACGGCTGGTAGAACAGGATGTGTATATAAGATACCAAAATATACGTGCAATTTTTTCATTCACGTTGCGGCTAAATGATCATCAATTTCGACGACGAAGTGTCTATCCCCGAGGGTGACACAGACATGACCCTAAAAAGAATATAGTACTGCGGCAATAGATCAGAGGCTTTCAACCGGGGGCACGTCAAGAGTATTGAATGGGTATGCGAAAATGTTAAAGATTATAATTTTTATTTTTACCTCGTGTTTCTCGCACGACGTCGGAATCAAAAGTTGCGATGTTACGACTAAACATAACGTCATAAAACAGAAAATTAGGCAAAAATAACATTATAAACATTAGTTAACTACCATAATACAAGGGTTATTCACTCATTGTCACTTTAAATGTACTATGGGACACGTGAACATTAAAAAATGTCCTAATGGGAACGTCAGCAAAAAAAAAGGTTGAAAACCCCTGCCATAGATACTCGAAGCATATGTGAGAAACAAAACAATCGCGTACATTTAACTCGAATTTTTAAAGGCTATATCAATGGCTTATAACTCGATTACTTCTTCTGGATTAACTATAGCGAATAGACCTACTTCTTCCTGCATTAATTTTCCTTTAAAATTCACCAAATTGATTGAAAATGTTTTATTTCCTTGTTCTGATCAGAACGGACGTTTTATCAGTGCAGTGAAAAGAATTTGCACTCCTATGAGGAGGAAGCGGGTTCGAAATATGCGTGCCGTGCGATAAAAATTTCGCTATCATTTCCTCTGGTTATCGTAGCATCGTCCCAAACAGTCCGACAAAAAACCTTAACATTTAATGTGGTAATTTATGGGAACGGAGGAAAAATCTTTAGCACGCTTTGGATAAACTGGAGCGGTATCTAATCTCTATTGCTCCATTAAGATGCTGAAAAACAGAGAAAGGTAGAGATTCAAGTTATGTGATGAGATCAAAATTCCATTCAAAAAAGTTGTTGCAATAAATAATAGATGATATTAGATTGACTTCCAAAAACATACTGTAATACTTTTCAAACTCTTTAGCGTCGATAACGAATCATAACACGGCAATAATTAATGAAATAATTAATCCAATCGTGCCGCATTTATCTTGACATTTATTTGTAATTCATTAATTCTAGTATTACTTAACTTCAGGAAAAGTAAGATTCAGTCTGTGATAATTGCGAATTTTTTTGTCGATTGGGTCGTTTAATGACTGCGGATGTACAATATAAGGAACGAAATTTCATAAAACTATTTCGATAATAACAAATTAAGAAAAGTCAACCACACAAGTCAATGACATAGAAAAAGGCACACATTTACCGAGAGAGAGAGAGAGAGATCGGCAACGGGTGATGAAAGTATGAACAGATGTTTGTCATCTACGGCTTATCTCTCGCTATAGATAACCCGTTTCCAGTTTATTCCAGAAAAAAGCACTCAAAAATCAAAAGATTGAAAGAAGTTCTTATCTAAGGTATCTCCAATAGCCAGAACAAGGTTACGAAAAACAATACACGCATTTCGGATACAATTCAGTGGTAATTCTCCTAAAATAGATCCTAAAAGAACCAAGAGGTGATACAGTCTTCTGATTTCTATATTCTTATTCTTGAATTTTTTTTCAGCCATAAGTTGAGGTCGATAATTCTCTGATGAATTACTTCCAATTTATCCGGGCTTTTTATCGCTACATGAGTTACCTATACCATCCAACGCGTGGACAGATCAATCTTTACAAATGACATATGATCTTGTCGACGGCGTAAACGACTGAAGACCGAAAATCTAAAGAAAACGCCCTATCACTAATTCTTGCACGTATAACATCATCATTTTATGAACACCTTCCCCTCCAATGCGAAAATCTTCGCACTCTCATTACCTTTTCTCTCCTTTTTTTCATACTCCACAATCCTCCTTTCCTTACGCAAGCATTTTTACTTCGATAATCCGAACCATTTACCCCACATAATCATACAGGTTAACACCCTCCCTTATCCGACATCATTCGACACTTCTTCATTAACCGCTTGATCATAAAACTTACACACGAATCGAAACTCTTCGAACTAGGTCCATAAGAGATGTCCATATATACGCGTCGGATAAAGGTATAAAAAAAGCTACTTCAACTCCCTCATTTTTGACAGCACGGCAGCCAAGGCCGGATGCTCTTTCGCTGGGCATCCAAGAAAGTCCATCCCGGATCTCCCTTCCAAAAATACATCAAACAGCTGATCCTTACCCCGGGAGGGGGGTAAGGCGATCTTTTTCGCTGACGGGGATTAATGAGGAGCTTTGGTTTCACGTATGGGTCATTTTCGGCAGTGGCCATTTCAGGAGAGGAGAAAGGTCGAAAGAAGGGAGGCAAAAGGGAGGATAAGGGACGGGAGTTAAAAGAGAGTGAGAAAATATTATGAGCCACGGGAAACGAGAGGGTGGAAACGAGAGGGTGGAAACGAGAGAGAGAGTCACCCTCGGACGGTCATTGCTCATCCAAAACGGAACCAACTCCTACCTAAACTCCTCCCGTTTCCTCCTTCCTGCATTCTCTCTCCTAATCCCCACCTGCTGACCCCCTCTCCACCCCCTCCGACTTCCTTTCTCTCTCTCTCTGGAAAATAAAAGGCCCAAAAAGGGACATCGTTCCGCCAGAAGCGACACCAGACGGGCAGCGGGAGGGGCTTTTATGGTAACTGCGAGAATTTTTCGGGACCTGGGCGCCTATCTCTCTCTCTCTCCCCCCCACCTCCTCCCACTCCCTCTCTCTCTCTACTCATTTTTCCTTTACGCTGTCCTGACTCCGTTTCCTCCCTTTTCTTTCACAACCCCTCTCTTTCCACCCGCTTTCACCCCCTCTATATAATTTTAAAAAAATCCCGCGCCATTTTTAATGGAGGTATCGTGTGTGAAACGATGAGATTGAGCCGATTTCGAAAATGAGATAGGGGTAAAGGGTCGTTACGTGCATAAGTTATGACCTAGTCACAATTTTTTTAGAAAACCATGGTCAGTTAGTGAACCGGACGTTTTCTTTTTTTTTTCGTTTTTTAACCGAAGGAAGACGAATAAATTCACCAGCCCGAAGCGACTTAAAGGTGTACCATAAGGTCAGGACGAGATGAGGTTAACACACCTGGACTTGTAATGAAGCAAATTGGAGGAAAGGTAACGTACGAGTTGAGGACGTAATAAAATGCAAAAAAATACCCTCGTTGCGTGCGCTCTATCATCCACCTATCATTTCCTTAAATCGTAAAGATGAAAAACTCTACGTATATTTCAGAAAATAAGAACTGAGTACCAACGAAAAATTACCAAGATGTAAAAGAATTCGGCCGCTAAATATGGTACCCCACGTAATTTCTGCAAAGAAAGCCAAATGATTAACACATCCACCAAATTCTAGACGGTTCCGCGACCAAGGAGCCCAGCTGCAGCGGCAAATAACAGCAGTGACGCTCAAGGATAGTAAACAATCCATTCCTGACAAACATACAAACAAATTAAGCTGTTTATATTGCAAAACGAACGAAAAATGACACCCGTAGGTCCTTAAATTCCTTCGAGGCTATCATTTCTCCACTAAAATTAGACCGCGAAACCAAACATGTCAACAGTCGACAGATGAGGCGCGAAAAAAAATAATTTCTCGCTTACCGAAGTTCTATGAACTGCAGCGATCGTTTCTTCCGAGTATTTTCCAAGACGGGCGTGACAAAGCGAAGCTTACGCCTCCCACTTGACCCGAGATCAGAAGAAACAAGAGAAAGTAACTTAAGAAAGCAACCTTTGCCGAACTTACAGGAACCCAGAAACGCGACATTACACTATCCTTATCCATTCTTCACCTTTTTCTCCATGTAAATACTATTGTGTTTGCTCCATCTCTCTCTCTCTCTACCTAAGAACACTTTTCGGAGCGTGTTTTTCCCGACCTTCCGTGTGAGACACGAACGTGACATCCCGCATGTATACGTTAGAAGTTCGAGATGGAACGAGATGCCAAAGGGCAGCTTACGTCAATGAAAAGCATTAGGGATCGAAGTAAACATAACCACCATCCTCGCGACAAAACTATTTCCCTCGAGGCTCTGCGAGGAAAGCGACAACACCAAGAACGTCACTTTCAACAATTACATTCCCTATCTCTTTTCTCTCCCTCTCTCTCTCTCTCTTCCATGCTAAGTTCCGAGTATCCTTTACGACTATCTTTCGATATTGGTCAAATCTTTAGTCGTAAACCCAAATTAAACGAATGTCTTCGTGCCCAGCATATGCCTTCCTGCGTAGAATCAACACTTTCATTTGTGTTTATCTGGCCATTTCACCTTTGAGATGCAATTGAGTTTTCTTTGGGTGTTTATCACGGAGGACATCTATCGGAGGAGGTTGATTCAAGCATGGCTAGCCTGACCTCAATGTGTGGGAAATACCCTATTCCGCAACAGGAGGATGAGCAGTGCGGGTTCGAGGAGGAGCTCTCCGGGGTGCCGAAGTCTTGAGAGCGCTCTACTTACTTGCAAGTGAATAAATACTGGATGCCAATTTACATCGCAGGACAGGCTATAATCTTGACGTTATCCCTTTTATTCTTCATTGTCAATAGTTATTACGTAGCGACTTCGAAAATATCTCAACAAGCTTTTACGGAGGGGACGCTGTAGTGCTATCTCGCCCGGGGCGCCAAAATTCTTCGGGCCGCCCCTGAGGATGAGTTTGCCTCGAGGGTTGAGTGGTAGAATATCCTTCTGGCAAATGCAAGATCCAGATTCGATTCTCGGCCAGAGGCAGGATTTTCCCTCTGCTTTCACAGAATGTCTCCGTTAGTCGTAGCCGAAACATATTTGTCAGACGACTTGATCGGTGTTCGACTTTTATTAGAACAAGTAGGCATGGGTGTAATTTTCTGGGCTCCTTTTGGCTAGTCTTGGAGACCCGCCCTCGTAACAAAGATGGACCAACTATTCCTTGCTTCATTGTATTCAATCATTACGTTTTTCTTAATATCTCCCGGAAGAATTTTGTACCAATTAAAAAAAATTGAACGAGTCGAGAATATTCGTGCCTCTTCTTCGTTTTCCATTCGAGATAATAATAAGACTTGGCACAAGAGGGGCAAACGTTTTCCTTGTATACATATAATGTATTATTATTGTTAATTAACGAGAAGAGACAAATATTCGTGTCCTGATTGATTTTGATTCTGTAATATAGAAAAAGCTTGGTAAAACGCTGAAATGGAACGAGGTTCATGTCAGAAAAAACATAAAGGTTGATGTACCAGGAATTGTCGAGATTCTAAATAACATAGAATGCCTCTAGCACATATAGATAAGACCATATAGTTTGTAGATTCGAAGAGCTAAAACGATTTATATTTTCCAGGAATTATAAAATATCAACATTGATTTTATGTCGTTTATTGGATGATATGCCACCCATAACTAACAATAAGTGGAACACTAAATACACCAAGAGTTTTTGTAGCAGCATAATATATAAAAATATTTTTTCAGCTGTTTATCGAGCACAGTTTTTCAGCTTACCTAGTAGTTTTAACATTTCCTTCGATTTGACGGGAATATACCGGGCAAAAATAAGCACTCAGCTCGCCTGAATTTGAAAATAATTTCTCTTTTATGAACGAATAGTCCATACGCAAGCAGGAAAATATGGAAATCGTCCAAAGGAGTAAAACGTTGGCAAAAAATTTAATTTACAGCATCGACGAGTGAATTTATCATCCATTATGAATTCGCAAAGACCTCGCAAAACGCATTTCCATTCCTTCGTAAATGTCCTCTTAAGTTATAAAGTCGTTTCGCCTCGGGTTCCGCCCTCCACGCAGCGTCATTAAAGGATAACAAAAACGCAGCGACGGCACATTTGGAGTGCATTGGCACCAAAAGGGAGCCATGGGAACGATTTTTTCCCCCCTGGCCGCTGACGTCACCACGGAGGAGATGGTGAAAAGCAGCTGGGAATACTTGAGGCACCGTTTCCAAGGGGTTACTTTTTTTTTTTTACGGCGCTCTTTGACTCCTGTTTCCATCCGAAATGAGACAAAAGGCTCACAGCTGTCCGAAAAGAAAGAAGTACCAGGCCATTACCATTTTTAAAAAAATGAAACAGTATCCTTTTTCCTTTGCAGGACTCGCAATCCCTCCTCGCTCTGTCCCGGAAGGATTGGAAGAATTGGGTTAAGAGCGCGGCGTGTCTTAAAAACCATTAAGTATCGGGAGAGGGAATTTTTCAGATTCCGTTAGAGGGAGGTTCGAAACCTGGATGCAGAGAAGGAAAGAAAGCGTCGTTTACTTTTACAAAAATACTGAAGACTTACCTATACGTTCCATTTTTTAGTCTTAAGAGTCCTGAAATAAAAATATTTTTCTTATTTCGATATGCGTAAAAAGCCAATATTTTCAGCCGATTAGAATTTTCCCGATAGCAGGTATATATTTTTTCCCACTAAGGGCGCTTAACATAGGAATATTTAAAAAAATTTAAATCACACTTTGGCTATATTTTTTGCTCATTTGTAGTTTTGAATGTTTCGGAGGGCCGGATGAAAGTTTACATCAATTACCTACAGAATCTGTGGTCTCACATTAGCGAAAAGGGTTTGAGACCACAATTTTAATGCAAAATATGAAATACGGCCTGTATTTCATATTTCCCGACTTACGACTCGTTCCTGAAAATCACATCTAACAATAAGTCGAATTATCGTAAGTCGAATATCAATTTCCCATAGATTTAAGATACTTTCTAGGAACTTGGAAAAAATATATACCAAGCCTTATTTAGGCTATAAATTAATAGTTTAAGAACCAATGAGTGTTATATATTGCATAATAAACATTTTAAAGACTTAAAACAATCAATAAATTAATACCTACAATGGGGACAAGTCATACCGTCCAAAAATGAATATCGGTCGAAAAATTTCACAAGAGAGTAGCACATCGGATGTCGATTTCGAGGTATATCGATGTATTGATGTCGTAAGTCCGGGTTTAACGTAAGTCGAAATAGCGTTAGTCGAGAACGGCCTATACATTAAATTTTTGTCGACCAATTTTTCATCATAGCTTCGCTAGCCGCAAGCGGCCTTAGGTTGCTGTTCTCTTCATTCGACTATATTAAGACCTATATAAGATGTCACAAAATAATGTGCGGATTTCACCGACGCCAAAAACAGCGTATAAAACGAATATTTCTATTTTAGAAATTCCCTTTCGAACTCGATCGGTCACTTTTATGCGGTGGAAAGTTATTAGTTTCTAATTAGAAAGACCCCTTTCGCTGACAAGAGTCCTCATTTCTTTCCGAGCGTTTCAGCCGATCAACATATATTTTACATCGTTTTTCTAATGGTTTTTATTAAAACGTTCACGCTTTGCGATGAAGGTTTTATGCGAACAAACTTAAGAGATACACTCATTCACTTTTTTTGAGAATCGAAGAAAAGGGTGTGTCAGAGCGGAGAATTCTGCAACAATAAGCCGGAAAAGTAAACGAAAAATCACAAACGTAATTTTTTTTTGGAAAGGCAAGAATCATTACGGAGTGCTTTTGCTGTTTTTTTGCAACGTGCCTATACTATACCACATGTTCCAAAACAGAATAAATCGTAATTTCATGGCGCCCGAAGAATGATACGGATAATAGAAGAAACGTAGTAACAACTGAAACGCGGAGAGCGTAATCCCAAAACGAGAAAACATTCCGCTCGAAAGTGCTAGACTATCGTAAAAAAGAGTTACAATAATGCTGGGGCCACAATACATGTCGCGGTTTTTTGCCGTCAAAGTTTATCGAGCTATTGGCGACGACGAGCGCGCGAGTTTGAACCTAAAGTTGGCCAATCAGCAAAAGGCGTTTTGTTACTTCTTTTCCTAGAGTTTAACAGTTAACCCGAGAGGAAAAACGCCGATCCAATAAGGAGTGAATCATTCTATCAGAGTTACACTTAACCGACCGCTATCTTCAGACAGAAATGGAGTCGGGAAACTTTTAAAATGGGGAGAAAAAAAATGCAGACGATATCATCTTACACCTGCAATACCGAGAAAAGATGAATGCAAATAGTTGACCGTCTGGACTCTATTAAGCGATTAGTCAGGGATCGAAATTCCGAGTCCCCCGATATCTAACGATCGATAAATGCCCATATATATCGGACGAAGCGATAATATCGGAGATATTTCATATCTTATCCGGTGATTCATAGCCTCATTCCGTATTATGATTAGCAGACCCAAAAAAAGTGTGGTCGAAACATTAACTACTTCATTTAGGGAGAATAATGGGAACACTTTCGTAAAAATTCCACTTTATTGTTAAGTTTGTCAGACAAACTTAACAATAAAGTGGAATTTTTACCAAAGTGCTCCAATTATTCTCCCTAAATATGGAGTTCCACCATGTGAAGGCTACATCCATCGATTTTTTACTTCATTTAATTATTTCGTTAACCGATCGGTTTTAGATGCCCTCAAGCTTGGAAACGTATAAATAAATAAAATATAAAAATGAATAAAATAAAATCACTAAGATAAAAAAATAAATTTAATAAACAAAGAAATAATAATAGATAAATCATAATAAATCAAAATAAATCAAAATAAATAGATTGCACAGGATAAATAAATAAAATAGATAAAATAAATAAACGACTGAAATGGCCGAATTTAACCGTAACGAGACAAACTCGAAAACTTTCACGAAACGCTAAATACGTCGATATGTAGCAAATAGACGATTCTTGCCTAGGTTGGAAATTGAATGTCGCAGACAACCTTTTCTCTGCAAACTAAATCACTTCACGCGCATACCCGAAGGAAATTACCGGTCCAAGAAATAAGAAGAGAGAGAGAAAAAAAACTAACTCCGGTTAGGTAGACATTCCTCGATCACTTTTCAAATCCTATTGCAGACAAAAGAAAGTAAATTTTCTCGCCGAGAGAACTTTCATCTTTTGAAATGGAGTGAAATCGCGAGCGACGTGGAATTCAATGACTGCGTTTACCTCGTCAAAGCGGCGGTGAAGAAAATGAGGCTTTTCTTGCCATGTGTGTATAAAAAAAAAGAAGTAAAACTGACAGAGACGCAAATGAATTTCTCTCTCTCTCTCTCCTTCTCTCTGTTTTCCCTTTCTTAGAAATTTCACTTCGTCGTTGCACTCCGCCTCGTCCGACTTTATTTATTCCGCCACTTTGTCAGAGTGCATAATTCTGGTGAAACTACTCGAGGAAGGAATGCGAAATTTCGGCGGTCGGATTTCTCTGGTGGAAAGTCCCTTGTCGCTATCAATCACATATAGATGTTTTTTTGTTGTTGAAAAGTTGAAGCCATAGCAACGATGTTATGTGCTCCTACACAGGAGGTTGAGCGATCGAACTCGGAAATTCCGCATGTAATTCGTTATTAACACGCTCGCCGTCCATGAATCACTGTGTGAGTCATCGCATTTATTGTAAGGGAAGTCCTTGAACCGAACGTGATTCACGATCATATTTTTAATTGAATCCAATTACAGCACGGGATTCCAAATATAGCTGCGGTTTATGCGTAAGGGCTGGTCAGAAAGGTTACGAGCTTAGTATAACCACCTTATGAATCACGTATGATAAACCGGGAACCTTCAAAATCGTTGAAAGGAAACGATCGCTGTGTGCATCGATCACTCTCGAGTCGAGTGGGAAGAAAATTTTACGATAAACACTTGGACACGTTGAAATAAAATCGGATTTAATTTTTCGTACGGTTTGAGGTGAATGACAGGAAAATGTACACTTGAGTTTCAGTAAATCAAACATAACCCACTAGGGAAGCCTTAAATTTCGTGGAATTTCGTTGAAGCAACGAGGAACGATAACTTAATAAAAACTCAAATTTATTGAAAAAACAACCCGTGTTTCAAAGAAAAAACTGAATGTTTACCGTTATCTTTTCTTGTTAAAGTAAATCGAATTTTAGAAGGTAGTTTTTTTAAAATTCACCTTAACAATTGATCGCCAGATCCTTTTTTCACCCAATGCAATTTTCATGGCAAAAGAGTTAGTTACCTTTGCCATTCAAATGTTCAACATACTGAAATGGCAACAAACACTGTAGAAGTTAAACATTAAGATCCACCACACCGTAAACATCGTCTTCATCCGATTCTAAAGGCAAAACATTTTAAACCCACGTACTTGTTCTTATTAAATAATTAAGCGAGTCTCTAATTGTATTTTAGATCATACATGGAAAATGAGTTCCACGCATTTTTAAAAAATTTTGTTACAAATATATTTTTAATCATACTTTAAATTCCTCTTATCAAGCAACAACCAAACTACTAGAGCAAATCCTCCGAATTAAACCTCAGATGAATATTTCGCCTCACGCACCAGCAATTACAGCTCTTAATATCGCTCTACTTCTTCATTCCTCCCCTCCTCCTCCATCCCAAAGCGCTTACCTCAGCGTAATGCGGTTTTTCCCCGCAGCTATCCCACGGCATACAAACGGACCAATTTCCTTACGCGTCGGGGACAATGCTCGCCCTTAAAAAAAAAAAAAACGCCAAAAAATCTTAAGGGAGTGGAAAGCTTAGGAAAACGCCCCCTTCTACTTGCACACACCCATTTCCCGCCTCCTCCACTAAAATCGGTTGTTCAGAGGCATCAAAGAGTAGTGGTAATACATCGAGGCGTCCCTCGGCTTATTTCGATACGATTTAATCAATTCCCTGGAAAAAAAAATAGGGAGAATCCCAGGATTTGCGGTCCAACGAATCCACGCGTTTTTAAGGGAACGAGGAAAATCGCCGGCAGGATAAATAAAAAAAAATGGGAGCTTGCTCGTAACGACGGTGAGTCCAAATGGACGACTCTTTTCAATGAAATCCTCCGACACGGCTTCCCGGGGGGGGGGGGGGGGGGGGGGGGCGGAGAGGGGGTGAGAGTGAAGAGGGACCGGAGGCGAACCGGCGATACGGAAAGTGGGGGGAAATTCGTTCTTCTTTTTTTTATTTAACTTGGTGGTATAGAGAGTTTGAGGGGAGAAGAGGAGGAAGAAGATCAGAGAGAGAGAGAGAGAGTAAATCGATGGGGTGTGCGTAGGAGGATTATTGTCCAGGGTCTAAGGGACGTGGGGAGGATATGGGTTTTTTTGGGGGAGGGGAGGGGAGGGAGGCAGGAAGCGGGGATGAAAGAGGGTGCGGAATGAGATAGGGAGGAGAATATAAAAGGGAGAAGAGCGAATGAGGCTGGAGGGGGAATAGAGAGGGTGTGTGGAAGATTGGGGATGGTTGGAGTAGCAGGATGGAGAGAGTGTTGGAAGTAACATAGATAGGAAACTGGGAGTAACCGAATCGCAACCCGCGACAAACAAGAGGGGGGAGGGAGAGAGAGGAGGGGGGAAAGAGTGATCTCGGTTCGGTGAAGAAATGTCGTATTCTCTATTCTGCGGATTCTGCACTTTTTATCTCGACTTAAATAAGCCTGCGTTAAATATGGGATAAACTTCAAAGGGTGTACTCCGAAAGCAGTAAATGCGGTGCATGTCTGGAATGACCAATTTTTTTCAAAATCAGTGTAAGCTGCACATTTTGCTCACAAATCCCATCATACTTGAAAATGAATGGCAAGATAATTGTATTATATTATATTACAAGCTTCAAAAGTTATAAACGTGTTTTAGCTTTTTTACGAATATTCTATGACTGAAGTTTATTTCAACTGACTAAAATTTAAAATTAATTAAGTGGGTAATAAATTAGCGTTTAAAAACAGCGTCTCAGAAACTGATGTATCTAAGTGAAATAATAAATTACAATGTTCAGGAATTGATATAAGAGTTGATTAGTATAAAATTGTCAAAATCAGTAAGTCAGGTCAATTTATGTGTGACTCCTTTTAGGATAATCTTTCACTGTTGGCTAGCAGATAATGTACTTCGACGATAAATGCACAACACCCCAATGAAATTTGGTTCGTTTAGAAATAAACTCCAATTTTTCCGTCGGACTTATTATGGGAAGATTATTATGCTATTACGGCCATTATGTGAGTGATTATGAAAAATCAGGATAAATCAGTGGTCGCCAAGGTGCTTTCAGTCAATATTAGAATTTTATGAACATATATGCCTTACCACACTCTACTTATTGCTATATTACTCCAGGCTGCGACAACTGGTTGGACTAAATACCATGCCAAGTGTCACACGTAAAATAAATGCATTTTTCTTTTACACCCTCTTCCCTTTAATTATTAACAAAAGTAAACCGCCAACATTGAGTAGTTGGAAATCCCTGGGATACAGGAAGAAAATACGTGGGTGTTTTCCCTTACTCCAAACCAGTGGTTCCCAATCCTTTTTATTAGATACAGCACACAAATCTTGAATCAAGTTTTTATCTTTATACAAACTGGTATTGCAGCTTTTATAAATATATCCATTCGTTGTTACTACACCACAAAATATTTATTAGACCAAAAGTTATTTCCATAAAGGCCTACCAAAATTAACAAACCGTTGGATTAATTTACTTAACGAAAAAATATTTTCGCGTCACCCCTTAAAAATCAACTGCTGCACCCAGCTTGGAAAACACTGCCCTGTACTCTTTTTTTTTCTTTTTTCCGTGGGAAGGGGTTTGGAGGGAAGAGAATGCCAGTGGTTGGGGGGGTGGAGATATTCATCTCCACCATGGCGTAGAGCGGATGGAACTAAAGAGCTTCGGAGACCATGACCAAAAGCAACCGATTATTCCGTGCCGGCATTAGGAAAGGTACCGCCCTAGCAACAGAGCTCTCTCTCCCTATCTAAGTCATGTCCGTCACGAACAAGGGCTACAAATATATTTTTTCCCTCGTTTTTATTAAGCCACGACGGCGGAAAACAGGATATGCCTCTATCCCATTTTCCACTCTCTGCATCGAATCCAAGGCCTTATACGGTATCTTAGTCTAAGGATCAACTGAATGAGGCTGGGAATACTGTTAAAATATATAAAATCCACCTCGTATAATGTTTTTTTTTTAAAGGGCGGAATGAAATTATTCTTTCGGGAAAATTTCCCATTAGCTGACGGAAGCTATGTAAATGATTTTTTATTTTCAAAAAACACTTTAACTTGCATGACAAATATTTAAGGTGTATAATTAAAATTTCTATTGTGAAAACTCGTGTGGTCAAATATATTAAGAGTCATTATTAATTACAATTTGGACGATTTTTCCAGTCAAAAAGGTCCGTAAAATATTAAAAGTACGGTTTGCAGAAGATATTAAAGGGTGATTTTCAGTAACACTATCCCTAAGGCTTCTATTAATCGGTTACAATCACCAAAGACCATCAGCTTGCATCGTAAGATAGGTTAGGTTAGATAGATGGACAACCTTCTCTACTTGACTGAATGCATTGCAAGTTGTCAATGCTTGGACGGGCCGGAATATACTTAAAAATGGACGTTAAGGTAGATACTTGAGGTACCATATCAGTGAAAATGCAGTCTAAAATAGGTTTTTCGGGTTAAAATCCCAATCTCAAGTGTTTTTACCGTCGTAATGTGAATGCATGTGATACGAATTTGTGCGATAAATTTTAGGGATCTCTTTTTTATCATAGTTTCGCGGGCCGCATAAAACGCTCTAGGGGCCGCATGCGGCCCTTAAGTTACCACTGTGTTAGACGAAAGTTTTACATTTCCAGAATGTTACTTTACAGAGCTCTAAAATCGAATCAAAATTCCTATTTTAAGCGAGCCTTAAAAAAAATAAAATCAAAATTTCACGACTTCAGATGGTGTCCTTTTGCTGTTTTCGCGTGCGCTGATACGAACGCTTAGCTGTTTTTTCTGGACGCTGACATAATCACTACGGAACCGCGCGTTATGTCGGCTAACAGGAAGTGTGGACGTGTGTGTCATGGTCAAAAAAACGTGGAAAAAATAAGATAAGCTATTTTCGTATGCCCTTGACGATTTCGAAAAAAATACGGTGTCGCAAAGATGAACCACTTTCCTTTATGTAGTTTTAACTGTGAAATGGATGTCGTGCTTGGTGACTTATTTTACGCGTGCTATATCAAAACCCAATCCATAATGGGGTGAAATGTAAATTAAGATCGGATTTTAAACAAGATCGATTTTATTTAAGACCTTTTATTTTCCGGCATGATAATTAATCAATTAAGCCATAACGCGGAACGAGGCCATTAAAAATGAATAAGATCTGTCGACGGTGTATTAATTGAGAATATCAATAGACAGGAGCCAAAAAATACAAATAATACTTGAAAAGTACTTCGGTTTAATAATAACCTACATACCTTTAAGTGCATTTCATAATTCTAGATAGTCTTTCAGATACTCGAACTAAATATGACCTTTCGTTTATTTATAATATTTTAAATTCCGTTAAAGACTGTTCTGAGTTACTATCACATTTAAATTTCCGAATTCCTAATAAAATTACTCGTTCTTTTTTCTTGTTTAATAGCCTACTCCGAGGATTTCTCGATCCAAACGTTCTCTTTTCTTTCGTCTTCCTTCTCATTTAAGTCACTACCCACAAATATTGATTCTTTTTCCTTATCATTAAAATCATTCATTAAACAAGGAATCACACACATTTTACCCAAATGAAGACAGTTTTTCTGTTTCCAGCTATTATGTAATTATTGTTATTTATTTATTTTTAAAGTATATGTTAATTTTATGTATTTGCCTTCAGTTAAAACTTCACTGTAAAATGGCGAATATGCTGTATGTGAGATTATGTATAAATAAATAAAAATAAATAATTACATATGTGCCAAAAATCAAATAACTAATGAATATTTTCATTTGGAAATCTCATGTATTTAAAAAGTTTTTACACCCAGTTCTCTATTTACGCGCTCTCCAGTTACGCGTTCTCGGAAATACGCGATTGAAGAAAATATCCCACCTCTCAAAGATGGGCGAAAATTTTCATAGATACGCGATCTGGAAAAAAATCTCGAAAATTATTCATCTGCCAGACAAATAGCAAATCTACCCAAAATGCCTCATTTGAATTGAAAATAGTAAAAATAATAAACTTTAATACTAATTCCTTTATTTTATATAATTGTTAATAGTTTTTATCGCATTGTATTTCCTAAAATTTTATTAATGGTGAATACTTTATATTTTGGTATTTCACCTAACATCTAAAATAATTTGAGGACCACAATTTCAGAAAAACTGTCTTACAGGATTAGGATATTTTTAAAGCGTTTAAGGAATTCTGAACTGGAAACTTTTTTCGGAAATTGTAAATAGCGAAAGTGAAACGCGGGACGTCTCCACCGCTCAGCTATAATCCGGTGTGCATCGTTTTCCCAAATGCATGATCCTGGTGAAGAAAGGAATAACCCTACTCTAGAGACAATCGCTCCACAAACTTTCATATCTTCTTATCAGGAATCCGTCAGTCCCACACACAAACAGGTAGACCTCGTCTTTCACTGCTTCCTTATTGGCGGTTTCACGATTCCCCATTTGTGACCAGTTTCTCATTTCGCGATATCGTGTTTCGCTCTTTCACGGTAAAAAGTAACGGAAAAAAGTCTTTCTTCCACCATGAGACTGCGATTGCAATTATATAAACATTTCGAATAAAAACGGAAAAACGAATATTTTAGCTCCATTGCAAGCAATATATTTTTATCTATAACAAAAAACCTACATGGCTGACAATGAGAAATTTAAAAAGTTTCTACATAAGTGGCAGCAACAAGCACGCACTGCTAATAACATCTGATGCAAGACTTGACGGTGAACTTTAGTAACTAAAGTTTAATCTTCGATGTGCAATATTACTCCCTTAAAACGAACATCACGACTGCTTCTAAAGATAATCCTTTAAAATATTTTTTAATCTGTATAAATAGCCTCTGCGAAGTAGGCAACCCACGCTAATAAATATATTAATGCGAATCTGAATTGATGTGTGTTGTTCTGTGCCCCCTCCCCCCTCCAAGCCAAAATCTTGGGTTCGAAACTGTAATTTTTTACTTTATTGTACTGTATTTGCTTTTCTTTTTACTGCAGAAAAAATATGCTCTTTCCAGTCAAGATGTCCTTAATTTATAATATTATTCAAGTCCTAAGTCAGGCTCTTTAATTTTGTTTCGGATGTTTAAATGTCATTATCCATAATCTGCTAGAATAAAAATGAATGTTTAGTTAATAAACAGAGAGAAAATGAGTGATGATAAACAATCAATATAAAAATATGTACTGGAATTAAAAACAGGAGAAATAAAAATATAAGAGCTCAATATTTATTCGTAATTAGAGATAACGCCTTATTCGCTCAGTTTTTACCAGAGACTTTTCTAAGCCAGCCCAAATATTCTTTATCTTACTCTATAACATTGATAACTTTCTACACTATTTTCGAATGCAATAACAAATGATTTTATATTATAATACAGTACAGTACGTGCTATAATGCACTATATATTATGAAAATAATAATTTATTGTCTTACTGTGTTATATAATGCATGCTGTTACGTTTCAACTTATTTCTTATGAAGATTTTTCATGACCTGGATGAGTACGGAACTTTTCTGGAACGCCCTACATTGAAATATGTACATGTTAAATAGCTCTCTTTTTGCACGTTCTACATTTACGCTGCCATTTCCAGGGACCACCTATCGCGTAACTACGAGAACTAGGAGTATTTGAATTTATGCATATCAAAAAAAACAAAATAACCGTATCGTTTAAAATGAGAATATTTTGAAGATTGATTGTATTCATGGAGTAATTTTATAATTTTTCGGAAAAACTAACAAATTAGGATTCAAGAAAACAAAAGTGGCAATACAATATAAAACTCTGCTACTATATTTTTTGTTTTAATATTCCATAATGATATACAATGCTTTTAAGCAGTGATTATAATAGGTACGTACGGTTACAAACGCATTCTTCCCCAGAATTACGTTTAAACGTAACGTCGGCACACATGTCATCTATCCCTCACGAACCATCCCTTTAAAAAAAAAACCGCACCGTAGGAAAAGCCGTAATAAAACCGGGAACCAGAGTTCCGGAACCTTCGTGAGTGAAGGGTTTGGAATCCTGATCTCTTATCCCATCTCCCAACCCAAAAACTTAATCTATTCGGGTGAGGGTGAGGTTAAGGGGTGAAGAGGAAGTATAGATAGTGTGTGGAACGGTTTTTTTTAAACCTCCCCCTTCCACCCCCTCACGGCACCTGCCACCTCGTTCTTTATCCAACGTCTCTCCAACATCCTCTTTTTTTTCAGAATAACCCTTATTCCTCAATTCCAACCCTATCTTGACTCACAACCCACCCCCTTCGCAACCCTCTATTCCTCTCCTCCATCTCTCATTTCCTCCCCCTCTACCAAATTCTCTCTCCACCCCCTCTTCCTCTCCTCTTTCCTTTTTTACGGGACATATACTCCCAACTTCCGCGTCACCTCTGGCAAATTAATTCCTCGACTAAGATCTCGGGCATTCATTTCTTACCTAACTTCCATCCCCAGCTCTTACAAGTTAATTTCTCCGCCAACTCCCCAACTCGTGTCCCGCGTTACAAATTAACTCCTTGTCTCGATTCTACGTCACGAACTTCTCTCTCTCTCTACATAAATTTCTCCTCGAGTCCTCTATTTATTCATACAATTCGTTTTTGTCGAGTACACAATACAATCTTCCACTGTAAACCCTTGATTCCGTGTCTTAAATCTGACAAATGGTTTTTATCCTATAACTTTGGGCATTATATCTCGATTTCAAGACTTCGTGTGATACAGAAATGAATCTACCGTACCAATGTTTTCTTTCGTGTTGTGTGAGTTATTTATAATATAGGCTTAAGGGTCTTAAACAGTTTAACGAACAACGAAAAATAAATCTTAAGAAACATAAAGTCGTAGCATCAATCTTTTGAGTACATTAAGCAACAGCATATTTCTCTGAAGGAAGGAAATCACCTTTTTAATCATGCATTATGGATTTAGGAAACGACAGAAAGAGAGTTAGTGCTCCATTGGATAATAACTGAATAGTATATTGTGAGGAAAGTTTTAGAATCTATAATATTTATGGGAAATTGAGCTACTACATCTCTGGTTGACATGACAGGTACCTTAAATAACCACGAAAAGGTTGAGAAGACCATACATTATCACTTAGGATACAAAGCAGCCGTCATCACTGGTATTCACATATAGTAAATTCAAAGTACGAGATCAATAACTCTCTATTGAATTTTTCTGCCGTTGAAATGATGTGCGTGAAATGACGAAAGGAATTATCAACGTGATCGAAGCGATAACTAAAAAGTAAACAATGTTACAAAGCTAAGAAGTATGCCACGAAACATTAGAGCCTATAATTCACGGAGTAACTAAATTCAGCCGTTAAGAACTTAAGAAGCGGTTCTATTGTGAGGGAAATTATTAACAGAGGCGTTTAGAACAAACTTATCATCAAGGAGAACTAATTTCATACCGGCCGCGTCAAATATTGCATACAATCCCCTATTTACATTTTTACTTTATTTCTGCAATTAAGTCCCGTAATTGCCCTCCCATTTTCGAGCACTCGCTCCAAATATCCACCCGAAAAAACTTTCTCCGCCCCATTCACCCATTTTCATTCCGGCCTTTCATCACCAAACTCTAGCAATTCGACAAAAAAAAACCACCCCTTCCCTTTCCCCTATAGCACCTCAACCCTAATTCTCGATTCCACCCCTTCATCTCTCCCCCTCTAATATCCTCCCTTTTCCAGCTCCTCCCATTTCCACTCCCCTCCCCCCCCTCAAAAAAAACCCTCTCCCACGTCTTTTCCATCCCAGCCGCCTCTCCCCACCTCCTCCGCCCGACCCTGTAATGTTTCCGCAGTCAACCACCCTCCCACCCTCTTCCTCGCCCAAAACCTCTTCTACATTTCCTATTTCAACCCTCCCACTACATAGTACGCCACACCCGGCACCTCCCCATCTTCCTCTTTCTCTCTCCCCTTTCCGCAGTTTCACATCGGCGCACTAATGCTTCTATTTCTCCCGTTTCCCCCCTTCTTCCTCCTCACCTCCCCTCCTCTTGTCGTTCTGCCACATTCCCTCCCCCCCTCCCCCTCTCTCTCTTTCCCTTCCTCCGTCCACCAACTCTCTTCGCACACACCTCCCATTTCCGGCACGACGTCGCTTCTGGTCCCATGCATTGAATTTCCCCCGAAAAAGAAATAGGCGAGAGAGAGAGAGACTGACAGAAAAAAAGGGGTCGTTTCCTTCCTTGAATAATGTATATCGCGAATGAGGAAGTTGGAAATATGACAAAATATGTGTATATCCGTATGTGTATTAATACACATGCTAGTGCAACTGCCCGTCAAATATGACGGGTATGCGTAAATTAAGTGTTGCGTAAAAATAAAATAAAAATTATTTACACCAACTTTTACGCGCATTAAAACGTAAAAAATAAATATGATGTCCACCTAATCGAATGTTCCAGAAAGTAATAATAGTCGTGGGCAGATAAAAGTTATTTGGCAAAGATATATGATAATGAAGATTTATTCGTAAAACGTGCTAAATACTTGCATAATAAATTTGTTACATAAATACAAATAACCTAATCTACAATAATCGCTATTCAGATTGTAATGAACTTTAATGCGTTCGTTTTCTTGCATCTACGAGTATAAATCTGTTTTTATAAAATTTCGGTTTCGTATAATGAATATCTGTGAATACCCATGCTTAGCGTTTAAAATTGTTAAGCCCATATATTGGCAGCACCGATGGAATTATGCTTTTGGCATTGTAGATTTCTCTAGAAAGTGTTAATTTCTGTGGGTATTTCCTTTCGACTCTAGGGGAGAGTTTGTTTTTCCAATAAGATAACACATATAAATCGACTTTTTTGAAGTGCAGACATTTCGTTAACATTTTAAAATACGATTTGGACGCGAAACTTGCGCACTGATGCGGAGAAAATTATAAAGATTAATTTCCGTGTCACTGAAATTCAAATATCATTCGAAAATCTCAAAATATTGTTTTAATACGATTTTTTTTACAATTTTATACATTTTTACGCGTTAGGATCGAGCCAACAATAGATCTTAGCAATTTCTACGATATGGAAATTCATTTCTATAGTTTTCTCGGTATAACTGTGAAAATCCCGCGTCGATATCTCAGTTTTAAGATATTTTGTAAATGCTAAAGCAGGGGCGTGCAACCTTTTTACGTGGTGGGCCGCATTCATGCATGTGAGTGCTTTGGCGGGCCGGATGAGAGTTTACATAGGAACTTACTCAAAAGATTTTAAATATGAAAATAAAGTTTTAACCATTTTTACCGTAAAGACTTCTCCAGGATATGACAGCAGTAGTTCTTAAAATGTACAAAGTTGTCCGTAATAAATATCGCAGACCATATATTCATCAAAGCTTCGCGGGCCGGATGCGGCCCGCATGCCATAGGTTGCATGCCCCTGTGCTAAAGAAAAAAGGCTCGCTCGCTTCGTTTCAGCTCTGCGCATGTCATTCAAATGGAGGAAAGATATGATCTTGGAGTCGAACCCAGGACTACTAAGTGCACTGCGGGGTTTCAAATAGAAAAGTCAAGTGATTCCTGAATGTTTAATCTAGAAAGATTGAGGAGCTTTATAGTTATTGGCGGTTTTCCTCATTCTCCCATCTAGCTCCATAGAGGGTCTCAAAACATCACGTCAGCACGCAAATTATATTCTGGGGGGATATGTATGAGGATATGTGTAGGTATGTAAATGTATTTTTGGATATATGGAAGTGTGTAAATGTGAATTTATATACATGTATGTACGTGTATGTAAATGTATATACAGGTTTGTAAGTCTATGTACATAAATATATATGCATGTATGTATGTATGCGCGCGTGCGGATGTGTGGAGGTGATATTCCCGGGAGATGGCACAGTTTTTTATTTATGTTTTCATCTTGTCATCGGTGTAACGGGAGGCAAACGAGAATCGAAATTCGATTTTTTTTTCAAAGATTGATGCGTCTCCAGCGCGAGCGTTGAATTTCAATCCATAGAGAGGGTCTTCCTCCTCGTTCTAAAAAACTTCCGTCGCTATTGCATATCGAACTATAGATGGCTTTGGATAGTGGGACGGATATTAGGTAATTCTGTGGCATTTTAAAAAATGTTCCGTTTCGCCTTTTTAAAAAGTTTTGTTACCCATGGAACTGGATTTTTCCATTTTGCTGCTTCGGATTTTCTATGTGAATCTGTTATCCGACTTTTTGTGACAAGTCCCCCCCCCCCTCTTCTTAAATTCGCGCCCTATGCGTTGAAATTGAAACGCGTAATACATGGTTAAACCAAGAACTGTAAATGATTCATATTTATACATGAAATTTCAAAAGATGGTTAAGTACTGCAATCGTTAAATTATCCTGCTGTTATACTTATTACTTCGTTCAACACATTCATAAGGATAGCTCGACACCATGATATATTGATACATTAGCTGTTAGATCAAGAGATAACACACTTTTATTTACAATGGGAGGATGAGTACTTACGCGTTATCAATAATGGATACCGTATTTACTCTCGTAATTGCCTCCATCGCGTAATTTCCCCACCTGAACAATGAGGAAGAAAAAAAGATTATTTTCTTCTGATACGACCGCTTTGTTACAAGAGCGGATAAATGTTTATTTGTTCCACCCTTGTTTCAATGTAAAAAAATCGTGCGAAAAAGCGGAGCAATTACGCGAATAAATACGATACATTATTATGTTGACGGTTCAACGTTTACTTGGCGTTAATTAAATTTAAATTACGCCAATGCATATAATTAATCCCTAAAATGATAACAAATTAATTCAAGTAAGTTAAATATACAAGTTTTTCGCGAACAATTAATAACAAAACTTCAGGTACACGATAAAAAACATTTCGATCTAGTCAGTACATAATCATGCTATGTTTTTGAAAAATTAAGGAATTTTTTAAATAAAGGAAATCGGCTTCAATAATTTATTTGTTCCACCATAACGTTATAATATAACATTCCTTCATCACAAAATAATCCAAGTTAATTACCGACGGTGAGTATCTGTCGCTCTAATAACGTTTAAATCTGTAAACCATACAAATTCCTTCGAGGTCTAAGTAATGACAAACCTCGACGAGAGAGACGCATTTAAATTCGCCGTAAAAGATTGATCCTTTAGCATCATCACAAGCATTGCCACCTAGAGTGCATACCTAAAACTTGTTAGGGGAGATTTCCTCCCCTGTAGACGCCCCTTCATTCTGAAAAGCCCTACCCATCGACCTAAGCTGCAGAACCGAATAAAGGAATTTTGCACAGAGTAGTTTTGACGAATGCATCCGATGGAGAGCGACGACATCCATTTCCTTTGAATCCACCACTCATGATTGCCATCCAAAACCAGAGACTACCTCGCCGCGTTAATTTCGAAGCACAGAGATAGAATCCGTAATTTAGATTAATGAACAACCTCAGAGAGTTTCCCAGTACGCGAAACGGCCAACTTTCAAAAGCAAAAAAAAAAAGAAACAAATGGGTTGAATTAAAAACCCGATGCACATTTAAAAACGGATTTAAAAAAAGTAGGAAGAAGCTTTAACCAGACGTAGCGAAGGGGGCTCTAAATATTCCCATCCGCCAGAGCAATTGCAACGGTCATTTTCCAACCCTCTCCTCCCACCAACCCACCCCACCCCTTACACGGGGGGAAGGGGAAAAACGATAATTGCCACAAACTTCCCATCATCATCATCATCAACGCTGAGGAGAAATCTCATTCGTTCGACTATAGGCCGTGGAAGCGAAGTTCGCGTCTTCCTCTCTTCATCGGAGCCGGAGAGTTTAATCGATAATTGACACAAAGATCCAGGTTTAGAACGTCGCTATCTCTTCTTCCCCCGTTCTAAAAAAAAAAACGAGGAAGGATGAGTCTTCACGGAGTCGGAAATTACGCAACCGGAGTTGGGAAACGGTTTTCATTATCGCTGCGTCGGCCGAAACTGAAAAAAGCCGAATCTGTCGGACGATAAGGATATTTCAGTTTTTCTACGCTCGCTTTCTCCTTATAAAGGGAGAAGAGAGATTTGTTGGAGTAGGTTAGTCACGAGGAGAGATGATTCACGTTAAAAGGGTGTCGGTGTGGTGATCCAGTATAAATGATTCGGGATTTCTTAACGTGAGCGGTGTACCGTCAAGAGTACGAAGTTTCAGAATCCTTTCTCAGCTATTTTTTATAGGATTCGGTTTCGTAATTACGAGAGTGAAATCTCATCCCGTATCAACGATTTCTCTAAAGCGACAAAAACCAGATTATCTCCCTTAATTATGATCGCGTCGAGCACGGATAACGGAAAACTGGAACGATCCACGAAGATGATTTATTATAGGAGAAATTACGTGTATGTAATATTTTTAATGCTATGCAAATTTATTTACGTAATAACGACTGTATTCCCTCGGAAGAATAACGATCCCTATGCAAACATGAAATAATTGAGCTCATTGCATTTTAATTATGTCGCAATTTAAGGTCCGAACGATAAATACAATTAGGTACCAAGTGGATATAAAATTCGTTTATAAAAAGAGAAATTTGAAAAGAAATTCTAAAAGAAAATAAACACGGAAAATCGCACTTCACAATTTGCGATTATGAATACATATTCATTATGATATTACTTTCCCAGAAATCAGATTTAAAAATTCAATTTGGTCTCTTAGCTGGCCATGTATTTGCCTGAAACCGTAATTCCGTGCACTGTAATTCGAAGTCACTAACTAGATGCATGTACCTTCTAAAATATTTCATTACTGAATGTTAAATATACGGTTAATTAAACTGGCTAAATAATTTTGGATTCAATATTTAGCAAATAATTTTTTATGCTTATAGTTGCATAAAATTGATGATCTAACTTCTACAGTTTATTTATTCCATAAAAACTCACCTACAGTATTGACAATATAAAATTGTCCAGATAAATAACAGATAAATCCATTTTACGTCAATATAAAATAAATAAAGTAATTGCCCGTCAAATATGACCGATATGCGTGACTGAAGAATTAACTTAAAATAAAATTATAATAAATTAATTTTTATATTATCTAAAAATTAAACGATAAATATCAATTTCACATAATTGGATATCCCAGAAAGAAAAAATAATTCTGGGCAAATAAAAGCTTTGTCGCAAAGGAATATTAATCAAGATTTATTTGTTAAACATTACGCCACACGACTTTTAAACGCTAAAACTATTATAACTTTACGAAATATTCAATTATCCCAATTTTATATTTATTTTTCCGTGGATAAAAAATCCTTGCCAGACAAACACACAAACGAACAGACATAGACTTATTATAACGGACGAGCATAAAAAGATACGTTTTATTCGTTAAAAAAATTCGTACTTTTTGCAATCACCTAACGACAATCTATAGCTACAAAACAGGAAGTGAACAGCGAACGACATTTTTCGGAGAAAAGCTTTCCCTCGGTACAAAACGTACACCGACGCATCGGTTAAAGAGATCCTACGAAAGCGTTTCCACTCCGACAAAACCTAACAAACGACGATTCAATACCTGGCAATGCGAGGAACTCGTCAAAAACTCAAAACGTTTTTCTCTCCTGACGTCTCCCTTAAATCATACCCGGAGCGGTTCCCCTGGAATCGGGGGAGGGGCGCGTTCGAAAAACACCCGACTATTTCCTTCCACAAAAGAAATCATCCGAGCGTTAACACACGAAAAAATGGTCCTCGCGTAAACACACAGAAAAGGTTCTCGCGTAAACACATGCGCGCGTATATAGCGGAAGAGAACGGACGCGGTCGTTTAACTCCGAAATGGAACCGTATTATACACCTACTACTCCTACAAAAATCTCTCCTATTTTTCCCCACACTTATCTGAAAAGCGGTTAGTACTGAAAATGTGTATGCCTATATCCTTCTCCTAGAAATCGAACAATAGAGAGGGAAGGAAAAGAGATCCTTTCGAAAACGTTTTCCTCGGCGCATTAGTGAAACAGCCCGGAGGACTTTATACGTCCTAGTCCCGTGTGTTTTTTTTTCTTTTTTCCTGGAGAGATATCTAAGAGCTCAATTCTCTCTCATTTATCGATCTCTTCATCTCTTCCTAAGCCCACAAACATCTTCATAAATATTTATGTACTAATATGCGCATGCACGTAGTACGTGTGGATATAAGCACGCGCAGAATCCTTGAGGAAGATATAGAAACTTAGGAGTTAATCGCGCTTCTTATACGGATATGGTATGGGCAGGATAAATATCTTCTTCGTCTAAAACATGCGGAATATTTTATGTAAGTATTGTAATGCTAAGTGTGTTGAAGAAAGAGCTACTGACTGTATTTGTCCAAAAGTATAAATGGTAACCATGCTGGAAAGTTTTTGATTTTCATGGTAAACATGTCAGTAATTCGCACGTTGACATTAAAGAACCAATGAAAAAGGAAGTTAACTCTTTTCTGTGAGTAAAATAATTACTGTTTCCTAATTCTTGAAGGCACTTCCTTTTTTTTTTTAACAAAAACGAGAAAGAAGTTCAATTAAAAGTTGACGGCACCTGCGCTTCGCAACCATATTGATATTTTTGCTTATACGCTTTGGTCTCATTAATGAATAAATAAATTTAATAATAAATTGAGTACGTCTCTCTTCGTCACTAACGGGCTTCGGCCCGGAAATCTTTCGAATTTGTGTTGTTTTCCTGTTTCTTCAGCATCCCCAGCGGCTCTCCAATTCTGGTTAGTGTCCACTGGGTTTTCTCCAACACCCTGTTGCCACCTTTATAATTACTTTTCCATTCCCTTAAGCGTGTATAAATTTAATAATTATATACAATGTGAAACATTGAATACTGAATTGGGATCCTGTGACTTCAAACACCGACCAGCGCTAGTAGGCTTCTCAGTCTAAATCACAAAGAAAATGGAGAGAGAAACCCGGAGCCGGCATTAGCCTACTCTTAACGAGAAACATCAAGGGGGCCAACGGATTTACGTCCCTTCCGGAGGACGGAGCGCTGATTCGCGTGGTCTCCTCTAAAGGGGCCGCAAGATCTCTTGAAAAAAAATCCTACTAACCCGGTGCCGGCATTAGCCTACTCTTAACGAGAAACATCAAGGGATCCAACGGATTTACCTTCCTTCCGAAGGACGGAGCGCTGATTCGCGTGGTCTCCTCTAAAGGGGCCGCAAGATCTCTTGAAAAAAAATCCTAATAACCCGGTGCCGGCATTAGCCTACTCTTAACGAGAAACATCAAGGGGTCCAACGGATTTACCTTCCTTCCGAAGGACGGAGCGCTGATTCGCGTGGTCTCCTCTAAAGGGGCCGCAAGATCTCTTGAAAAAATCCTACTTTCGCAGGATTCGTACCCGGTTCGCACCGGGTATGCTCAGACGTAGCAGGCCAACGTCCTCGGCACTACGCAACGGCACCTCCATGTGAAACATCTCTAAGCAGGCCACCCTTATAAACAAATATACTACTACACAAATATACTACATAATGCTCCACTGGACGCGTCGAAATCTTTCCCTATCGATCGATGAGGGAGTACGTCAGACAACACAAAAGGATGACCTCCAGAAGAAGAAAACCCTTCCTCACGAATGAGCAATAATAGCCCAAGAACAGCACGCACGCCCTTCCGACCCAATCCGGAGTCGACAACAGCGTCCGCGCGTGAGAACTGCTTATCTTCTTCTCCGTCGAGTTGGCCCGCCTTCAAGGCCTCTTTCCGATCGAATCGGTCGGATACCCACCCAATCGTGCTTGATGTACCCTCCGAGGTTCTTGAAAGTTTATGATTAAGATTTAAGGCGGCACTCTGAAGCAGCTTGTTTATACAAGGATGTGATATATGGCCGGATCTTTTTCGAACTCCTTCGCTTGACTCGAGTGTGTTGGTCCAAACTTTTATTTTTTAATGTGAAGCGTAAAGTTTCTCACTCTCCGGAATATATATGAGAGCGTATCTGCCCGAGTGGAAGTAACGCTCCCTCATAAGACCTCGCGAAAAGTTACACGACGAAGAAACGTCCAAACATAAAAACTTGCGTGGAAGCGCTGATATATATATTATAACTGTTACGACGTAGCATGAGATGGCATGGCAATTTCATACCGTCGTAAAAGGGTATGGTTTTATACGAATCCATTAATATTTTTTATTCTTTTTAAAAGTTTCGAGAGGAAAATTTTGTCTTTTTTTTCGACCGATTTCCACACGTCTAACCCATTTCCTTGAATTTACTCAACATGCAACGATTTACTATTTATTTACACTGTTATATCTACTACTACAACAAATGACAAAAACGCTATCATCTTATCAAAAAAAAATTCTAAAAAATAGTCATTAATCGATGAAAACGATTCGATATATCGATTCCCTTGCATCGTCCACGCGGGAGATCATCCCTCCAGGCGCACACGAGCAGAGACAAACACGCGGGCACGCACGCATCCTCGTAACTCCTTTATTCCTCCCTTCTTCTCCTTTTTTTTCCACGTTGTCTCCATGGAAACGACTGTATCCCCAGGAGCGGTCTTTCCCATATACCGCATTCATCCCACATCTTTCACCTAACCGCCCAATGCCTTCCGCAAATGTTTCCATTTCTGTGTGCTTCAGGAAGTGTATTTATCATTAGTGTGACATACGCAGGTTCTGATTCCTCCGCTCAATAAAAGTGAAAAGGGGTCTTTGGGAAATGGTCGGAGTTTGCCTGACTGTTGTCAAGGAGATGGAGTGCTTTCCCTGGGGACGAAGACGTGCAATCCTCTTTCCCTCGCAAAGTGGATTGAATGTACGATTCTGCCAACAACAAATAATGAGATAGCAGCAGATAATTGTTTTTGATAGGAGGTTATAAAAGAGAAAAAAATATAGGCCGTCGACTCGTTTTGTCTATGATATTTACAGTAAGGAAAATAGCAAATGAAAAATGGCAGAATAATTATAAAGTTTTCGTCTTATTCCTAATAAAATTTCCTAGATTAAAAAAATAACCCTACTACATTTCCCCTATTTAGTCTTTGACTTTAAATTTATTTCTTACACAAAAATCCCATTTATGAGCTTTTTTTTTTAAAAAAAAGCGCTTATGTACTCGGTTTGTCTGACCGTCCTTCTGTCTTTACGGGGAATATCTGTGGAACCTTGCAACTTGGAGAGGCCAAAATTTCAGGTTAGATTTTTGTGGATCTAGGATCAACTGTTGGGGAGCAATCGATGAAATCCCCAAAAAGCACAGGATGCTAAAAATGTAGGCAATACAATACAACTACACCATACCCTGCTAGTCACCTCATTGGCGGATGGCAGGGGGTGCAGTGGACTACAAAGTCTCTAGTTTTTCTACGTTACCTCTTCATATTCTGTTATTGTTCGATACATAGCATCTGCGATTCTTTACTCTGTTCGAAATGTAGAATTTGATGAAAAAAACGCCTTATGGAACATTCTCTCTAATTCTTCCCTCAGTTGTAATCTTTACATTTGAAAAATTTCGGGAAATATGAATTAATCATTTAATTCCTCCTCGGATAAAATCCGTTAAAAATAACGAAGGAGAATTTCCGCGGCCGTACAATAATAACACATCGCCGAATTATTTGCGAGAACATCTCTTGGGACAAGGGTGGGGAACCTTTTCCACATGGCAGGCCGCATAACTGCTGGCGAATCCTTCGGTGGACCGCATTGGAAGTTACCAATGCTTTGGTTTGAAGTTACTGAGAGATTATAAGGTATCATATAAGTGGAAATTAATTCTAAATTAGAGTATTTAGGATTAACATTTCAGTATTGAATGCTTTATTTCATTATTTGGATTAAATAATATGAATTTGTGTTACATTTTACGGATCTCTTTATCATCACAGCTTCGCGGGCCACACAAAACGCTCTCGGGGGCCGCATGCGGCTCGCGGACCGGAGGTTCCCCATCCCTGTCTTAGGGGATAAAATTTGCATGTTTGATCGCGACGAACGAAAAGGCCCAAAAAAAAATTTTGCTTATTTATTAATCGTATTACCCGGAAACTGTACACAAAATGAACGTGGAGAGGAGAACAGAAAAAAAACATTCGCACGATAAACCGAAGTGTTTCTGGGGATAGGAAACTTTCAACAATGAGAGGCGAAAAATATAGTTTTTTACTAGCGAGAATTATCGCGAAGAAAAGAAGGGACTGGGGAGAAAGGAGATATTACGGCGTTAAACGATAGGAAAAAAAACCATCGGATTCTCAAAGTGAAAGCTTTTTAGTATAAGACTTTTCGGCCGACTTTTTATGAGAAAACTTCTTTTGTTCCGAAGCGAGTTCATTTGAATAGGCCTCTACGGTTCTCGCCATCGGTGGGAGAACATCTGGACATTCATGTTCAGCGGGGAGGAATTCTTGAAACAAAAGGAAAGTTTTCGTGTGCATTTCATAAATGCAGGATGATGATGTACACCAGGCAAGAAAAGATCGGGTTGGATTCCCGGCTATTTTTTAAAATATCAAAATAACGACGAAATATTTCACACGTAGTAAGATGCGTCATGACTGGCGCGTGTGACTAAAACGTTAGATTTTTAGGAAACGATAATCACGATTCGATAATAAATTAAATTAGTGGAATTATTTTGTAATTGGTAGGAAAAATGCATTATCTATAACTGCAGTCTCAGCTCGAAAGTAAAATAAATCGCAATGTTCTTGGAAACTTTGACCACATATAAGTTAATAAAAATTTAACGTGATGCAACTTTCACTGCAGCCGCGTCCGTAATTATAATGTAATGTGCCTTCGGGTTATTTTAACGGTTAAAAAAATCCTCGTATGCGTTCGGTTTGCCCGTCTGTCTGCCTGACGCGCTAACTCCTCCTATGTAAAAGAAAGTATATAGAGACTTCGTTTTTCCGCTATTATATTCAGTATTCTGTCTCGTTGTGGACGCTTTCTCGGTTTGTCCATGTCTGTCTAAAATGTTTTTTTTAACGGTCATTTACTGTCCGCTCCAACAGTTCCTTCCTCGGTTGTTATTCCTGAGATCATTTCGGTGGGTATTTTTGCGGGGCGAACTAAAATTTTCTTGCAAACAAGTAAGGAAAGAGCCTCTGACGCAGACAATAAATGGCGGCTTTTTTTCCAAAATGAATTTTAGACGGACAGATAGGCAAACCGACGAAACGTGCACAACAAGACAGAGTACTGAATCGATTGTCGCAAAAAATGAGTCTCTATCTTCTTTCGTTTAGGAGGATTTACCGCGTCAGACAGACAGATGGACAAACATAATAGGATTTTTTAAACCGCTAAAAGTTACGCAAGACAACATGATATCAGAACAGCGAACTCTGATAACGTAACAATAAAATGACTCCTCGACATCTCAATACGAAAATGGACCAAAATTTAAAGCATTTTCATAAAATTTAGATCGACGTAATCTTTAACATCATCCAAGCCCGCGAATCAATCAATGTCCATACAAAATCCTCACTGACCAACAGAGGGATTTTTGTTAAAATTTATTTTCTAAAGCACTTTTTATCTACAGTTTAACGAATCACCAAGATTTGGACAGCATCAAAAACAGATTCTGATAAACTTTTCTATAAATATTAATTAATAAAAAGACGAAATTTCAAAAATATTTGCACCAAAATGACTTTTCATGTCTCAACCAGCTCATATTACGTTATTTGTTGATCGCTGGAAGGTTAATCTAAAGAACTTTTTGAGAGAATTTTTCCAAAAAAATCCCAATTATTCTAAGAGATAACGACTAAAGTCAACCTTCCGCAACGCCTTGTTACTCTGCAAAGCGAGGTCAGACGGGACACCTTCAAACCGTCATTCGTATCTCGATTCAGTCTGGACGAATTAATTATTTCCAAAGGGATTATAATTGGTTCTCCGCGAGCCTTTCCGACCTCTCCTTTCGTAGCTTATTCATCCTCACCGCCATGTAATGACAGCAATGACGCTAGGGGCATGCGCGTTTGTGGACTAAGCAACTCGAGGGTTGAACGATCTCTCATCCCACTCTCTCCCTCCCCTCTTCCTCCCACCACCCTCCCTCTCCTCCTCCCACCTTCCCCCTCCCTCCCTTTCTCTTTTCCCATCTCTCGATGACAATCTAAGGTCATGTGAATGACACGCACCCTTTGGCACGCCATTCATAATTGGTTTCCATGGCTTTACATCTCATTTTAGAGCTAACATGCGAGGAGAGGGAATTGAGTAGGAAAAAAAATAAGGCGAGAGCCTCCCGGTAATATTTTGGACACCCAAAAAATTCGTGTTTGCCCTTCGCGGCGGACGCGGACGTTGCACATACATAGGTGACTGTAAATGGTTTGGCCGGCAGATATTGATCAGACAAACACGTTTATTATGCTCATTATTTTTCTTTCGGACAAAAATGGTGAGGAAAGTGGGCGTGGAGGAAGAGGCGGGCGGGGCGAATTTTTTTTCTCTGTACTCTCAAGCGACGAAAGATATTTTTTTACGGCGTGCCAGGCATACACACCTGTGTTTGATTTCTTACTCCTGTGTTATATGAGCGTAATTTACAACATATGGCACTTTGATAGGGGTGTAAATTTAGTCCCAACTACCTTAATACACTTTTTAAGGATGCTATGTTTAAAATATCGGAGGTGCAATCAATTCGATCGTAAAACTGTTTACGCTTTTATCTTTTAAGGCATTAATTCAATGTCCACAGAGGGGAAAATATTAGAAAATTCTTCAACTTTATGTTTCATTCATCCAACTTGACAAAATTCCTCTGTATTTTCAAGGTTAACGAAAGTGAATCAGTTCGCCCAACTCTTATAGAATGATTGACATAAGTAACATCAATAATGTAAAACGATTGAATATAAGACTTTCAGTTGCAAAGTATTAGTATTCAAAGGCGAATAAACAATGCTCGGTTCACATTACTCTTCAACTAATTTCCATTTCCTAGTCGATATGTTCAATCGTTTCTTGGCAGTCGGAGTTGGCAATAAGTTGCACATTATTTCCCAAGTTTCCGCAATCATGTTTAAAAGCCTGAAGATGAGAAAAATTCAGAAGATATTTTCGATCGATGACGACAGAACGTTACTTTATTCCGATAGAAAAACCTCTTTCGAAAAAAATGAAACAAATGTAATAACCACACGCAAAGACGTTGATAATGACCGAAAACCCACTTCCATCCGCTCCGCCACCACGAGGCAATTTCTGATTCATTCAAGCAATTCACGCAAGTCATTTTTTCCTTCTCCGGATTGAGAAACAAAGGAATAATATCCTAATGTTTCACGTCAGCAAAAAAAGCAGACGATTTCAGATTATTTCTTCAACCCGCAAACATGTAGTTACGGCTAGTACGACGACCTCCCCATTTCAGATTGTTTGTAACAGATTCAACAGCCTTTAGAGTCATACGGAAAAATGTTCATTTTCATATTTTCCACGCATAAATGACGCAACGATAATATCAGTGCCATTGAGAATTTAGACGAGTTTTTCGCTGTTGTTACCATCCGTAATAATAAAAGAGTATTACGACACTAAAACGGAACACTCGCGACGGTGGATGCGAAGGGATGCAATTAGCTGGAAAATAAAAAAACGACGCGGTAAGCGCACCGTTGTGGTGCTTTTTCCTTAAGATCCTGGGAAAAGGAAACTCTTGGTTCTTCGGGATCCCGTCTTTCCGGTCAAATTGCAGTCTCGTTTATTCCTAGTTCTTCGTCCTTGAGTCATTCTTACCTCAACCTTCCCTAAAAGCATTTCGAGAGGACTCTTTGGCGGTGATTACTTGATTTTAAACGAAGTAAATGTTTTAAAATTCTCGATAATCTTAATTGGCAACCAGAACGGCAATGGAAATGCCTCCATACAAACATTTCCATAAAACCCTTGTTTAGCGAATTTTACGACCCATTATTTTCACTTAAAGGCCTTTCGAAATGTTCTATTATTTTTCGCACCGCCAAATATGCAAATCTAACGACACGCAACCCGTGCGTATCTCTCTCTCTCTCAACCACGCCTTAGCTCCTATAGATCGCTAACGCAGAGCTTCCTGGCTCTCAAGGTTACCGCGGCCGTGAATTAGCCAATTTTTGGGATTCTCTCTCTCTCTCTGTTGTTTAGAGTTCAGCGTGTATGAGCGCGCGAACGCGCGTGTGTGTGTGTATTCACCCGCAGCCATCTTCAGAGGTCCCTCAAGGGCGAGGACAGACCGAGGTCATCGAGGTGTCTATATCTCTACCAAGCATTCCGCCAATCCTATCAGCCTCTTCCTCTATTTATCCCTTCTCACTCGGGTCATATTCATACCTTTTCTTCCATTCTCTCTCTTTTTCTCCCCGTGTCACCTATTCCATCAGATATTTAATTATATATCCCCTATTATCTCTCTCAATGTACAGGGTGTCCATAAGAAACCTTTACAACTTTGACTATTCATAATTTTTTAATAAGGCAGGATAAAAAGGTGCGCTTTTTTTTCGTATGAAAGGAAAATTATACAAATTATTTTTTTGCAGGATTGAATAAAAATTGAGTGTATCTTATTATGCTTCTTTATAAAATTATTACCACATTTAAAAGTGGAAAGGTTTCTTGCGGACAATCTTTATTTACGATATATTTCTCTCTACATCTCTAGCTCCCTATCTCTTAATCTCTCCCTCTCTCCATGTTTCCCCATCTTTTTTCCTCTTAGTATTTCTCCCCTATCCTCTATCTCTCTCTCTCTCTCTCTCCATTTATTCATCTTTCTCTGCCTCTCACTTGCTGTCTCCCTCGTTTTATATACCATCTTACTCTACTCTTTCTCTTTTCCCATCAATACTCTCAATTTCTTTCCCTCCATCTCTCTCTCTCTCCTTCTATTTCGCCCCAACTCTCCATTTTTCTCTCTCTCCAACTTTCTCCGTTTATTTCCATCTCTCTATATATTTCCTTCCCTAGGCATCTCTCCACTTCTTTCTCTCCATCTGTCTTCCTCTCTAAATATCTCCCTTTCTTCCTCTTTATTTCTCTTCTCTTCCACTCCAACACTCTTGCCTATCCATCTCTATCTTCTTCAACTGCCCTCCTCCTTCCCTCTCTCTCCCTCTCTTCTTCACGCCCCTTCTCATTTTACCCTCCCTCTCATTCTCCCTCATTTTTCTCTCTCTCTCTATTTACCTTTCCCTCTCTTTTCATCATCACCCCTTTACTCTCGCATCTAGATCTTCTCTCTCTCTCTCTCCTCTCTCTCTCTCTTCCTCTCACAGACGCACACGTGCTCGCCTCCTCGTGATAATCTTCTCTTCTTCCTTTTCAAGAGCGTTTCGATCGCACTCCTCCCGTTTTTTTTTCAATCTTCTCACGCGACTCGTAATTGGACACGCGCACGCACACTCCCTCCCGCAAACGGGGGAAGAGCGACGTCGTGTATGCGGGAATCAGTGATTGGCTCTCTTCGAAATACCTTATTGAGGCTCCTTTAACCTCCTCCAGGGTGTTATATGGAGGAGGGGTGGGGGGAAAGACAATTGCGGGAAAGAGTGTCGTCCGCCGTGTAAACAGTGACATAATGGAGTGGAGAGAGAGAGAGTGAGAAAGAGAGAGATTAAAGGAGCACTTTGGCGGTTACTTAATATATAAATACCGCGAGAAATCGAGATAGGAGATTGGGCGCCTTGGTTCCAATTTGCGGGCGTGGTTGGAACCAAAATTAATGACGGTGGAAAAATTTCCTCCCAAATATTGAATAGATGTTAAAATATGAAAATTTTCACGTCCTCTTCTCTCCTGACAATTTGGGCGTTTTTTAAAACGATCAATGGAGTATTATTTAGGAGCATAAATACAGGAGTCTTTGTACGGACCAGCGTCAACTGGGACAGCGATTACTTTCATACCTCGTGCAGTGAGTCATATTTAATCGCCACTTATATATATTTTTTAAAGAAATGCATTTCATTTTATTTCGCAATGCAATAAACTGGAAGATAATGTTTTCTCAGTAAAGAAACCGCAAATACTATATGTTTAATTTCATTAAAGCATTCATTTTACATATTCTGTGAACGAAAACCACTCATAAAGTTGAGTAATATTATAATATTTTTCAAAATTATACGCTTAAGTATCTTGAACATATCTACAGCCTATACAAGTTAAGGTTCCATCGAGAAAAAAAATGAGTTTAATAGAATCGAACAAATTCAAACGAAATTTAACCACCAAAAGATTTTTAATTGAGCGATAATCTGGGAAATATTAAACAACCGCAACGCGCGATTTGACGGATAAATACATCTAATATTCTCAAAGGAATTTTTTAATATTTTTATATACAGCATCATATTGATACGCGTAAGCAATATTTTGCCCGTAAAGAAAAAAGAATTCCTGGACATCATAACATAATTCATAAATTACAACACTGTAAATCATGCAAAATCAATATAGGCCCATGAATCGTTAAACGAAATTAATGAAACCATTGAGGACTTTAGCATTCATTCGTTAGAAATGGATGTAGCAAAATATCGCCGCAATGATACACTACGCTCCAGGCATTAATTTACACCGGAATTAAACTCATCGATCGTATGTACAACTGCTGAAAAGAGACGCCCTCTGCAGCAGCAAACGCCAATTTTTCGAACCGCCGAGCATTGTTTTTTTTCTGGACTATCGACGCAAACCCTTCAGGCAGTGCATTTTTATTTCCTCCGTTGAGTCATCCGGACGCGCAAATATTTTTTCTCCCCCCCTTTTTTGAGGACCGCTTAAATTTCCACGCACGGACAGATCTACGCGTGATCGGCGCGATCAATTTTTTTTCTCCCATTCGCCTTCGGGGCACGCAGATATCGAAAAACGAATAAAAAACAAATACGGATCCGTAAAGGGTTTCGAACGAAAAATCTCCCCTGCGATCATCCTCCCCACTACAAAAAAAAATATAAAATAAAACAACGCCTCCCCCTTAACGCGGTACATGCCCATTGGCGTACGGATGCAAACGAAAGTGAAGTCCCTTTGCTTTCCGCAAAGAGGAGAGGGGGAGTGGAAGAAACAGGGAGAAAGGGGTAGAGTACGAAGGGAAGGGAAACACATGACGCCGTAGACACAGAGAGATAGGGAATGTTTGTGTATGTGGATGTGTGCGCTTGTGTGCGTACTAGGCGTATGGCATCTGCCGACATTCCTTTTTTTCCCCCTTCTCCTAGTCTGAGCATAGAGAAGGACGTTTCCTCTCTCTCTCTCTCACTTTTCCCCTTCACTCCTCCCTCTGTAAACTCCAACTCCCTCTTATAACAACCCTTTACTATCCTCCTATCTCCGAAAAAAAACCCCTTTCCTTTTCCTCCTTCACTCTCGTTGCCGCGCACAGCTGATCCGATAGAGGACGTAAGAGCCATTGCAGTGAGGTGAGAGGGTCTCTCTTCCCCCCCCCCCCCTCACCCCTTCTTTCACCTCGAAACATACATCTTTCTCACACTCCCTCTCTCTTTCCCCCTGGAGCGAGAGCAGCAAGGAGCGAGAGAGAGAGAGAGCGAGAGAGAGCAAGAGAGAGCGAGAGAGAGCGAGAGAGTGCGAGAGAGAGAGAAAGAGAGAGGAGGCAAGCGGAATTTTCCACTAACCTCCAATCGATCTCGTACACCGCGCTGGCACACACGAGCAGCTAGCCTCCGACCAATCACGCTTCTTCCTCACCGGCAATGACTCTCTCTCTCTCTCTCTTTCGCTCTCTATCCGTATGAAGTACGATGAACCTCTCTCTCTCTCTCTCTCTTAAGGAGAGGGGGGGAAAGAGCTATTATGCATGCTAGACGAAACGAGCGCAACCAGTTCTTACTAAATACAGCGGAACTTCTGTAAGTCGAGTCTCTCTAAAAGGGAAACAAAAAAAAAATGTTCGACTTATGCAGAAACAAATCGAGTTACGGAAGAAAGATGACGTTAAATCGATTTATTTCCTTCGAAACTAATTAAGTTCGAGCTACGGAAAATTCGATTTAAAGAGGTCCGACCTATGGATGTAATATTTAATTTTAATTTATACTTCCCGAGATTTTCTCGAATAATTCCTCGTAGACGTTTCGGCCGTTCTATTATAGAATGCTTCTGAAGATGACGTGGCATTTCTTGGGAAAATTATCCTTTTATTTTTATTTTTTTTTTGGGTCGAGCTTTTCGTGTTGGAATCCGAAAATGCATCTGCGGCAGAGTCGTTCAGTAGCGGACTCGGACCGGTGGCGGTGAGACGGTTGTTAAAGTTTTAAGTGGTTAGGCGAGTCCGTTGTTGAAACCAGATGCCGTTTAAAAAAATTGGAATATATGACATCGAGGGGTGTCTGTCCTTTCCGCAGTTGGTGTACCCGAACACCCTCCCTTCTCAAATACGTTGCCTTGGTATCCAATCAAAATGTTAATTTTTGACGACGCATATTTATTCGTAAAAACGGATGAAAAAAATAATATGAACGATGGACCTTGTAAAACAACCCTCTTATTTATATTTTACACCCTTAATTAACATTTAACGAGTCTGTAATTAATTGATACGTGGCGCAACCCTTCAGCATTTTCGTAAGACAGTTTTAAGTTGAAAATCAGAGTCTTGAAACTTAACTATGGCAACAATAGTTCTTGTCCGTATGTTTATTTGTTTTAAAATAGACGCAATATGGCGAAAGAAGCTGATCGGTAGTGGGTGGCAATAGATTCTATCGCAAACCCGTCCTGCCAAGGGACAATTTTTTCCCACCAATACAGGAAGCTCTATGAGATTAGGGCAACGACCGCTAGACATTTTACGTAATTTTTCTCACGAGCAGTTACGAACGGGTTACAGATAAATTTCTCCGCTCATCTGATAATCGTCGGATGGCCACTCGACGCCATACGCCATTTGGCAGGGTTTAAAAAAAATTTAAATTTAAACTCTCGACGTGCTTCCTCTTCCGTTTTGTGGAAAGATCGAAGGAATTATCTGCCAGGGAGGGATTTAATTGGAACTGTTTATTAGCATTTTTTTTATCGTATCCCTTAATCATTCATGCTGCCCGGCTTAATTACCCCCACTTTGCTTTGAAAACGAATGGATATATCCATATTTTGTTGATATAATACTATGACACCAACGAATGTTAACGGAATAGTGTGATTACAATGCTTAGCACAAGTACTGGAGACTTGAATGCCTCGATTTGGATTTACCGAACTTGGCAGTATTTGTTCATATTTTAACCTTGTCGAGTTTGTTTTCTTTGTGGCTTTCGATCAGGAGTAGGAAAAATATGGCACGCGATCCTCATGCGGTCCCCGTTAGAGTTTTATACGGCCCTAAAAGACTGCGAAAAAGCGATCCTTGGAATTCAGTACCAATAATGTAATATTTTACTGGTAAAATTATAACCAGAAAACGTTTTACAGAGAAATTATGATGATGCTAACAAAAACATTTATTATCGATTTTCAACAACAGGATTCCTCATATTTTCTAGTGTAACTCACAACTGTAAAGGAGGCCTGTCATATTAAGAAACTGTGCCCGTCCCTGCTTTATAACCTTAATTATAATATCCGCTCATTTCGATTAATCGTTCTCATCAACATATTTAACTCTAATTTCTACACATCTGTCGCTTGGATTGCTGGGTCGCACTATCTCTAACATTACTGTTAGCCTCGTTTCTCCTAATGTAATTTGTAGACGTCCGATGACTAACTCGAATACTTTTTTCTCCATTTAAAGGCTTGAATATTTTTTCAAAATTAAAACTCGAATAAATTACGAACAGCTAATCTTTACGATAACATCTACATCCCAATCCAAATAAAATTATTCGTGATAAATATGCGAAAAGGGTTTACCGACTTTGTAATATCAACCATGACGGAATTTTATTACCGACGCTTTTGTGTAATGAAGTCGTCGGTTTATTTTAGGATTTTGTGCGGAAATAATGGATTTTAACGCGTGGGTAAGTTTCATCATACGCTCTGAGGCCGATTCGGCCGTTGAGATTACTCGAAAATCTGAGTTTTTCTGCCTTTTACTTGCGTCAGTCGAATCAGCCGCTCTTCCACGCAATTTCTTATGCATATCTCACTCTTCGCTTCGCCGCACATTTCGGACACGATTTTCTTTTATTCCGGACTCGAGAAAAAAAATCTCGAGAACCGGAGTAATCGATCGTAAGTAACATCGATTTATCACATATTCGGTTCCGACGAATTTGCCTAATGACATTTCGTACGCTCGATAGACAAGAACGATCAAATATTCAAAACGATTTCATCTTCGTATCTCTGAGCGAGGGTCTCTGCTTCATCCTTATATTCAAATAAATCCCTTTTAAGTCTTTCAATCCCGCGGTCACTGCGTTGGGATGACGTATGGAATTATTCAGTGACTTCCCTTGTGTTAGGATTTTTGAAATCCAGATCGCAAATACTCATTTGTGGACTTCGTTTTTTGCATATTTTTTTATCGAGATCCTTTCGGTTCATACCTGCGTCTTAACCGTATATTAGAGTATTGCTTTTTATTTTAACAGCATTTTTGTTATTAATATGATATATATATATATATATTAAACGCATGCGATACCTATCCTGAAATTGTGGAGAATAAATATAATTTGGCGGAAAATATTGGCTCCTCTTAAGATATACGACGATACATAACGATTTATGACTAATTAAGCAACAATATAAATTCCTTATTTATATATTCATTCATTGCAACACCTGGGTTCACAATTCTGAACGAACTGCAACGGCAAGAGTCAGATAAGACCCTTTGCCGAACTAAAGCGTCTCAACCCGTGGTTATATCATTGGAGTTAATTTACAGGCACTGCGAACAAAGCGAGTTATCTTCACAAGTAGATAATTCACAACTACTCTCTATCTATAGATCCCCTTTCAAAGGCCGGGTTAAATAAACTCTCAATGCATACCCGCGCGAATTGCATACCAAAAAATGAGTTTTTACTTTTGAGACAGTTGGTGGCGTATGAAAGGTTGAAAAAAAAATATCTACATCTACGTGATAACCTGCAAGTCACCTTACTGGTGGGGTGGGGTGCACCAAAAGTCTCTAGTTTTCCTGCGTTACCTTTTATTAGTATGCTCACTTATCGTCACGGGGAAAAATGATCCTCTATATCGGTACCGCAATGCCGGTTTCCGTTTATTCCTCCAAATTTATCCCTTCGATCGCCTTTACATCTTCACACTTCCTTCACGCGCAGCTGCGTGAGCTCCGAAATTAAAACGACCCTTCATGACCTGCGTCAACGAAGCCTAGGACTTTTTAAAATTTTATTTCGGACTCTTCAAATATCATTAAATAGTTCAAAGAAGAAACTTTTTTTTTTTACTCATCTCGAGCAAAATTTCCACTTAATCACGATGGAAGATCGAAGGAAATTACGAGCAGGTCTTCGGCAATATAGAGAGCATGATTGAATTAAAAAAATTTAATCTGGAATTTTCTCGTGTTGTCCGGACCTTCGTCGTCTCCTTTGTGCTGCACAGGGCGATCCCCCAAAAAGCTCCCCTATTTTATCCTCTCTCTCTCTCTCTCTCCCCCCTTTCGCATCATAGCTCAAAAAGTTCCTCCCTGTCCCTAAACTTAACCTACCCTTCCTCCATCCATACTTCCCATACCCCTAAACATCCCCCCCCCGTTATGCGCCTCCAGACCCGACAAGGACCTACCCCAAAACCTTTTCCATTTCCCCGTAGCAACTAACCAGTCGGTAGTCTAGTGTGTCGCAACTGTGTTACCATCTCGGACGAATTTCGTCGAACCATGTACCTTTTTGTTAGCTTCCCAGATATCACGCTTAGCTGAGGAGAGTCGCATCGTCACCTCGCGGACGACGTGCGAAGGATTCGAACTAAGAGACGATTGCGTCGAGTTCCGCGTACGCTGTGTGTTTGTCGTAGGTGAGGGAAGCTCTCTCTCTCTGTCCTCTCCCCCCCCCCTTGACACCAACTGGAATGAATTCCGTGTTCGGAGTAACATAGGAATCACCATTTCAAACAACAGACGCTACAGCTGTGTTGGTATGTGTCGAGCATCCGTCATCCCCTACGAAGTTACGTGGATCGATTCGAAAGGTTTTAAAACACTACGTGCAACGAATGAGACGGCGAAAATTTTGATGATATCTGTCGTTGAAAAATATAAATAGACGAGGATGCTTGCTGAACAATGACCACGTAGTTATTTAGCATTTTACGAGATATTATAAAAATAAGAATCAAAACAAAAGTTAAATCATAATGGATTCGAGAGCTTTAAATAAATGAATTCTTAGAATTAGAAGAATGAGAACAATTAAATTAATTGAATCTGAATACAAAAATGAAGTGGCAGTAGAATAAATATATTTTCGTTGTAACGGCATTTGTTGCATTGACATTTTGCTGCATCTATTTAGTTTAGAATTTGTTGACTGATGACGTTGTCGTAACAAATACAAAACTACTTATAAATTATGGTAGAACAAATGAAATGAGATTTTGAGGCATGATATTGAAGGCACCAATGCACTTTTATGTTAAAGAATGAAGAAATGGAGGTAGTGAAGGAAGTGAAGGGCTTGGAGGAAATAAAAGGTAGAATTAGCTACATTAATATTGCAATAGTATGAAAATAAAACACTTTCCAATTCAAATTTAATTCGTGCGTAAAAAAATTACCGTGTAACTCTTTAATATCAATAGGTGATAAAGGTACATTTACATTCACGCTATTACACTTCAATGCCAATGGCGTATTCCGGCTAATGAGGGACGCCAAGAAACCAGTGGAACCATATTTTATTTTCAACATAAAAAATAATCACAGGGCGCCATCTTGTCTTAGGAACCAACCCCTCTACCACCGACACTCTATAATAGACTCTTGCATCCAAAAACAAAAACCATTTTCAAATTCCATCAACAAAGTAACCGCCATCAGTAAGTCATTCACCCATTGCCTACCCCAAAAATAGTCCGATTTAAGGTTAAAACTTCTTTCATACCGATTTATTTCGTTCAAAACTTGAAATTTCCCGTGTTTTTCCACCTAGTCTCTTTTCCTGGACTGCGTTCTCATTAGGACTCCTTGAAATGGTGTTCGACTCGTGTTCCTTCTTATATGTCGAAGCCGCGCCGCCGTGCCCACGTAAACCTACGCCTCTTCTGCGGTCGATAGAGGATATTCCGGTCTTAACCATTACCTACCCCACCCCACAATTCGACCCTAGAGAACCCAAAAACTTTCCACGCTACAGTCGTCCCGCCCTCTCTCTCCTCTTACTTTTCCTTTCACCCCCCCTCACCCCAAGAAAATCCAACCCCAACCTACTCACTCCATCATCCCTTACCCAACCCCCTCCCGAACCATCCTCAAACATCCACCATTACTCCTTCCTCCCTTTCCTTCACCCCCACGCCACGTCTCCTTTTATCCCCCCTTTCCTCCTCTCCCCCCCTCCCCCCTCCCACCACACGTCCAATCTCCTCTCATCCACAACCCCTCCTGAATACCACTATGAAAAGAGGGGGGTTGTAATATAAAAGCGTAGGGAGGGTTGAGAGAGAAAATGGCTGGCTTCGCTCTTATCCATCCCCTTCCAACACCTTATATTCCCAAACTACCCTCCGATTCCCTCCCTCCCTTCCCACCCCCTCCCCCTTCCCTTGCCCAAAACCAGCTCCTACCCTATCTTTCCCTTTAGGATCTACCACCTCTCTCTCTCTCTCTTCCTATCCACCATTTTGGGCACCACCCTCTTCGGAAACGACCCACCACCACCCAGCTACCCATGGTCTCACACCCCTTCTTCCCCGGGATTCATGAGTGTGACAGGGTTTACGGCAGGGTGGGGGGAGGGAAGGAAGGGGGGGGAAGAGATAAGGGGGAGAGAGGAGGGGGGAGAGAGAGAGGGAAAGAGAGAAGTTTGTTCTGTAAGGTTGGGGGTGCAAGGCGTGGAGTTTGTGGGGGTGAGAGAGAGAGAGAGCCAAGACGGAGTGGTAGACTGTACATATACAGACAGCGCCAGAGAGAGATAGGATAGGCGCGTGGCCCCATGAAGACGTAGAGAGGGCCTTTCAGAATAGGGGATGGTATTGCTGGATGAGAGAAAGTGTCCATGCGTGAGGAGGGAGAGGTTTTGTTCTCAGGAGGTCGGTGCCAAGAGTGAAAGAACGGACGACTCCACTTCATTTCGGTGCAATCATATTTTTTTACAACCCGAGAAAAATAATTTTCGTTTGTTGTTTTAAAGTTTTACAGTCGGTATTGCGCGACGGAATTAGCACATGAAACGTTTTTTTTATATTATTCTTTTCCGACCCCGGGAGAGTGCGAGCGAGGGTCTACATTCATGTGAGCCTTAGAGAGAAAGAGAACAATCAACGTGACGCAATACGTATGCCCAAAATAATACGTAATGAAAGTGGGTGCGATCCTTTTTTTATGGTGACAAATAATTATGAAATGTTTGTTTTTCCACGTTTTTTATTCGTGCGGAATTAGCACATAAAACGTTTTTTTAAAAATATTATTCTTTTCCGACCCCGGGAGAGTGCGAGCGAGCGTCTATATTCATATGAGCCTTAGAGAGAAAGAGGACAATCAACGTGACGCAATACGTATGCCCAAAATAATACGGAATGAAAGTGGGTGCGATCCTTTTTTTATGGTGACAAATAATAATGAAATGTTTGTTTTTCCACGTTTGTGATTCGTGCGAAGCACCTTATTTGCTGTATGCCGCAGGAAGGGTTTAACATTGTGTTTACACTTTTATACAAATGCTCCCGAAAAATTGAAATAAAAAATATATTATACCGGTAAAAATTAAGTTAAATTCATGTTAAAGCCCACTACGAAGGATTTGCGTTTGTTAAACAAATTTAAGTTATCTGAATCAAGTGAACAGATTCACTACCGAGTCAAGTGTAACGTAAATACTTATGGAAATTGAAATGTCGTGCCTACCGCAAAATAAATATTAAGCCTGGTGGGAAAACGTGATTAATCTCCGCGACGTTCATAAATTATTGACAAAGTCACCTGCGTGGAAATATTATTAATTTTCTGTAAGCGAGTGATTTTTTAAAAATTGTAAACGCGAGCCATTTTCGGGAACTGGAAGTGTTCCTTCAAAATTAATTTTTATTTGCTCGTTACTCAACAGCTGCTATAACAGCATTCGTCAGGATTATCAAAAATGAAAATCCAACGATAAAATAATGCCAGCGGCACGATATGAACCCGTGACCTTATCACTGATTGGCAGTCACGTCAACGGAGACATTTACTTTAACAGCGTTTTATCTTGCAAAGTTTCCTGATCGATATTATTATCGCGGACCGCCAAAATAAACAAGATCTTAAAGAGAGAGGAATTAAAAAAGAAGAGAGCATTGACAACCAACTGACAGCAGAGATTCTAGTGTCTGCCAAATATTTGTCGCTGAAAGATAAGGTTGAATTGAGCGACGAGCCGAGATTTATTACCCTCCGGCGATTTTAACGCAGGTGCGGACTATGCATTAAAAGATAGGAGTCGTGTAAATGGGTACTTTACGCGGTGATCTTATTTATTTACCAAAGGGAAATCACTGCTCCGCCGAATGCTCAAGGACAAAGTGTGTTCGAACCGAGATTGAAAGATATTTAAATGCCTCTTATCTGGACATTTGGGAGTGCGTCAATCCATAATACTTCTTATAGATCGCAGTTAATTAAGTAGATAACCAAGTGAGATTTCCATGGAAAAGGGGAATCACAAAATGAGTTAATTTCAAAGAAATACAAAAGTGGACACGAAGGATTTTCAGGACCAACTGCCAAACAGATGTGGAACATTTTTTTCTCCTCTCAGAACGACGAATATACGAAGTTGGAGCATACTTAAAATTAAATTCTTACTACATATTTATACCATTACTTATAAAATGAACAAAACTTTTTCTTAGGAAATACCTGTAGGCATTTTGAATGGTTTCAAACGATATCCAACCTTTTGAAAATTTCTCGAAAAGTGTCTATCGATTCGACACTATCCGCACTTGCGCCGCTAATGCCTGGATAATACATAAATTAAACGCAGAAACTGAAACTGACACGAATTTCTCCATTACTAATACCATATATAAACTATAAGGTGTACAGCAATAAAATCCCGAAGAAATTTTGTTCCTTACATTTAAAAAATATGCTAATATCTTACCTATGAAAGACGTATGGGATAAACACGTTTGAAAAGCTAAACATTTTCTATTTATCAATATTAAATTGCTTTAAAAGGATCAAATTTTAAGATCGTAGATACATATCGCTTTTTCATAACCCAATTAGCAGGCATGGTATGACATTTACTCCCAAGCTTAAGATGCTTACAACTAATGGAACAAAGTCTAAAGTAGCATAGGTGGTTACATTTTCTATTTATCTTCTACCAATTAACAAGTATATAAAGATAATATTTTCGTAAGAGTCTTGTGAAGGCGATTGACATATGTCTTTAAGTTGCAAATAAAACATATAGAAATGACAGGAAAAAGAGACGAATGTCTAGGACCTTTCGGGTAAAGAAAACTGGAGATTATAGCTGTTAAGTGTATTACCTAAATGATAATCTGTAAATCCTCGAACAAATTCTGTCAGTCGAGTCCACTTTACCTCATTGTGCAATGTAAAATTTATCACTGGTATCAAATTAATTGTAAAAGTGTCATCATCTGGATAAGGCTAGGGAAGATAAAGCATCAGTTGTTCACGGACAAATATATTGACACGGATTTGTACAGGTATCAAATGATTGGTGCGAGAGTACCTTTATGCCAAATTCATCCAAAATGAATTGAACAAACGCACGAACTTATCGTAAATGCATATTTACCATGGGCGTCACTACGAAATCTATCATACACAATAAAAATAAAATTTACTCATTCTAATAAATTAAATAAAACTTCGGCGAGATTTCCCACGAAAATTTTATCACCGACATTTAATATTTACTCTGGAGGTTCGTTGGCAGAAGCATATATTTCGATTTCTCCTGCTGCAAATTTTCAGGAATTGGTTCCCATGAATATCAGAGATTGATTCAGAGATGACATTTTTGTTACGTGAAGCATACGTTATCCTCTCAAAATTCTTGAATCCTAAAATACATATCCCATTAAAAACTACCATTATTTTGGTTAATCTGATAAAACAAGTGGCGTGCACTGGATATTGTGTCTCGCTCGAGTACCTCTCGAGCACAGACTCGAATTACAACATTCATATAATAACATACGTGTTGCATTCAAATGGCCCAGCCTGCTTTCGATACTTATTACCACTGTTACATTGAATTTCAACGGCTGTCCCATCTCTGCATTAATTTATTTTCATTTCGCTGGAGCTAAAGTTTGACACCAAAAACATTCCAAAACCTCCATCTTGGGGATGAAAATTTGAGATCGGGTTCTAATAGGCAGTGCCGTAACTAGGGCGGGGCAAACGGAACATCAAAAAATCTAAATATTAACTAAATAAACGAGAGAAAATAATTTCTTGAAGGGGGAGAGGGCCCATATATAGTAGTTTGCCCCGGGCGCTAAAATATCTGGTTACGGGGCTGCTAATAGGCACATAAATTTAAGGGCGATTTATTTTCCATTATCTCAGAAGCGTCTAATATTAAATGTTATATGACAAGACATATTTTATTTAATTATATCTCTTTTTTATGTCACCGAAGAAGCCAAACGGATTTCAGACCTGAATTTCGAAAGAATGTATGCGTCTTGCTATTACACATATTTTCCCCAATATGGTTAAAAAAAAACAGCTTCTCGCCAACAAAGAAGCTATTCCTGCTTTGGCCCCATATGCTTCATCCATATTTCCAACTTATTTTGTATTATTGCCTTCAAAAAGGCTTTAAAATGGCTCTCACGTTTACGAGAAATAAACTTATTCGAATTTTTACCGTAAAGAAATGAAAAGACTACGCTTCCAAAGAATTACAAAGTAACTCCCTCCGTAAAAATTTTCGGAAACGGAACGACATATATAAGATGACAAAATTACTTTAAAGAAGAAAAAAAAATGATAGACGATACCGCCCGTCATCAACACGCGCATTAAAGGATTCCTCCCCTGAAAAGAATTATTGGGTAGTTATAGACACTAAAAATACCTTCCGCAGATAATAAAAAAGTTATTTATCGACTCCCGGAGAAATGGAGGTAAGAAAATGGGAGGAGGATGCTATAACACGCACACACACACACACACACACCCCGCCCAGGGTTTCGGCCATAACAAAAGACGAACGACAGGGAAAGAAAAAAAAAGAAGCGTATGACAGATGACGCATGAGGACACGAGAGATAGAGAGAAAAAAAAGTGTTACACGCATAGTTCGGTATTGGGTTGACACAAAATGGAGCACAGTTGGAACGGAAAAGAGAAAGAGAGTGGGGGTTGACGTGGCGGGGGGAGGTGGGGATGGGGGGAGGGAGGGGGGTCGAAGGGTAACAATGGCCACTTGGGATGGAAAAATTTGAGGAAGCCTCTCTAACCATCGCATTACCCATGCGCAACTAAGCAAACGCCAAGAGAGGGACTGCATGTGAGAGAGAGAGAGAGAGTGTGGAGTGGATGGACGGTTAAAGGAGGTAACAGATGTGTGGAGAGGTTTTTGGGAGGGAAAAGAAGAGGAAAATGAAGGAGGGAGAGATAAAGAAAGGAGACGTGGGAAGAAAAGAGAGGATAAAAATGAATTTTTAAAAACTTTTACTATATATAATTCACTGACGAAGTTGATGTTTGGCGGAATTCCATTAAGAGGGGAATTGGCGTAAAAATATGTGGAAATACCACAAAGTTTTTACGAACAGAGTGCAATGTGTTTCATTACCGTGTAAATTACGCCCATTACACCAACTTTTCTACGGCAATGCAGTGTCCGTAATTTAGCTAAAACAGCAAAAATGGGATTTCCGTTGACGGCTAAAGTTTTGCACGTCTAATAAACGCGAAATTCTAGTGTGTTTAAGTAAAAATTTACGTACCAAATCGATTTTTAAATAATGCAGAAAAATGAATCATCGTTCTTATACGCGTTCTTCGATTCAACCCGATTCAAGGTCGTAATTTAAAAATGGAAATGAAAAAAATACGCTGCACTTATTCCAACGTTAATCAGATGGAGGAATTAAACGGTCCTGGAATCGAGATCAGACCGTCATATTAAAAGGATATCACCCGAAACTCTCTTTAAGCATCGGTCTCTTTTAATCTGAGAGATTATTTCAAAACAGACACAACCGCTGTTGAGTTATTCGACATTATTGAGTTGAATAGTTCTATACGTATAAGTCAATATAAAAGTTGCTAAAAAATACAATGAACGAGAGAGGAGGTGTAAGACGAGGAAACAGAAGTTTGCAAATGGAGAAAAAGAGCCACATAAGAAGAGGTCAAGGCCCAACTTGGAGCTGTAGTGCCATGGATGACGATGATGACGAAAATTATTATTAAATAAATGTCATCATTGTGCCCATGCTATCCGAAAAAAAAATCAATCTTTATCTACATTTTAGTTCAGCCAAAAATGTGAATTTTAGAAAGAGAACGGAAGGATGGACCAAATTAAAGCACCAACGTCTTTAAAAACGTGCTAGAATGAACTAAGGATGAGGGGGGGGGGGGGGGGGGGGGAGTCGGTAAAGATGAAAGAGGTTATAGGAAGATGAGACAGCAGAGGTGAGATGAAGGAAAAAGAGAGGATGAAGCGAGAAGGGAATAGCATAGAGAGAGGAAGAGACGATGGCCTCGATAAGCGATAGAAAAAGGCGGAGAGAAAATGGAAATAGAAAGTGCTAGAGAAGTGGGATTGATAGGATGGGAAACGCCAAGTGGAGATAAGAACATCAAAGGGAGAGAAACTTTAAAGGTTTGGAATGTTACGGAAGAGTTGATGAGAGTTGTTCAGAGTATATATGTACACTCATTCCTGGCCATGTGGCTCCACTTGATTCGCCTATCTTTACATGTTTATTTCAAGATTTGCTCGTTAATTTCAACCCAAAATGTGCGGATGATGATTTTGGTATGTACCTAGAGCCTTATACTCGATAAATTACACGTATAATAAGGATTTTACTTTACAATACTCCTATACGCTGATGTCCTTTCTATTTTTACAGAATTTTACTTTTATAGTATGTAATGCTATCTCTCTCTCTCTCTGTTGTTCTTCGATATATGACGTTTGCGGCTGTTTTGGCATTGGTGCTCATAATTTCTCCATATATTCATGGAATATGAAATTTATAACTGCACAAATTCAAACGCTGAATACGTGATTTCAAACTACAGGCTGTAACGACAAGAAGAAGTGTTTTCTATAATTAAATAATTAAAAAATAAATTTAAAAAATAGTTTTATATTTTGCATTAGATATTAAATTACAAATCTTGATTTACTAGGCTTGATATAAAGCTTTTGTAAAAGTTATCTGGCTTTTTAATAAGTGTAAGAAGGTTAAATGCCATAAAACTTTTACAAAAGTTTTAAATCAAACCTAGAAAATCAAAATATATTTTAACCTTTTAGTGAAAATATATAAAGTTTTTTTAATTTAATTTTTTACTTTTTAGTCTCAAGAAACTCAACACAGAGCAGCCAGATTCGTAAAACAAAAATATGAGCGAAAGCTAAGCGTGACATCACTTTTGAAGGAGTTGAATTGGATGTCCTTAGAACATCGCAGACTTAGCGCTAGGTTAAGGTTTTTGGAGAAATTTAGGTCGGAAGTTTTATTAGAGGAGGTTTCAGGAATACTCGCTTGGGTAAGCACGATCACGAGGATAAAATACGAGAGATCGACTCTAGGACGGAGCGATATCAAGGTTCGTTTTTCCCAAGGACCATACGAGACCGTAACAGGAGAGCGTTACCCGCGAGAGAAGTTATTAGGTAAGCTTCGGTGCGCTGCACCCCCTGCCACCCACCAATCTGGTGATTAGCAGGGTATCACGTAGACACGTATAAAATTACCAAATTTCTGAATTTTTTCACAGGTTTAGAGAAAATTCCCACATCGTCCTTGGTCCAATTTATCAGTAAAATCAAATTTTTTCCAAAGGAAAAAAATTCCACGAGTCCCATGACTTCTAGCACGTCAAAGGTGACCATGAAAAAAAAATTGTATTAATGACACCTCGCGTACCTATTTCATGAACGGGATTGTCGCGATCGTTTTGCCAAGGTAACGTAAGAAGGAATGCTGGCGGAAGAGAGAACGAGGCAGGAGCGTATTAGGTGCCAGAACGTCTGTCGCTTTTACAATCCGAGGAAGGTCTGCGGTATGTTGTCGTCCTCCGTCCTCGAGTAAAAGAACGGGACGAGAGGATACAGACGAAATCCGAGGTTGACACCGTTACTGTGCCGAAGAATTAAAAGTCGCCGGTTGATTAACGTTCCCTGATAAATTTTTTTCTCTCATTCGCTACTGACGATAGTGTCACACTCCGATTTCTATGATCACGCTAACTGACCCAATTCTTAATTCTAAGAACGTCGAAATTAACGCCGAAAATACCAATAGTACGTGTTGCGGGTCGTTTTTTTGAGATCTGCTAAAGTAGCCTTTCATTAGACGGAGGATTTTTCGAAATACGGTTACCTACCTCGAGCTCGTTAAAGATTCCGCGTTGCCGGCGTAAACATCGAGAAAATAAACTTTGTATGCTACTCTCGGTACAACTATAAAAAACCGTAAACATTTAACCCTCAGGAAATGTGGCTATTAATCGGTTATGAAGCCAATTTCTACAAGAGATAGAAAGAGAGGCATTTACGTAGCTTAATAATGCTTCCCAAATGAAATAAATATATACAGTATGAAGCAATTTAATAAAACAAATATCTAAAAGCCAAATAAAGACATGAATAACTACTCAATTATCTCCGGTACTCAAGGCTAATGTAAATATTTAACTGTCAGGAAATGTGGATTTTAATAAGTTACGAAGCCATTGTCTATAAAAGATAAAGAAAAATAGACGGTTACGTATCCTAATAATGCCTCCCAAATGAAATATTTATATATAGTATATAGCAATTTAATGAAACAAATATCTAAAAGCCAAATAAAAACATGAATAACTACTCAATTATCTCCGGTACCCAAGGCTAATGTAAATATTTAACTGTCAGGAAATGTGGATTTTAATAAGTTACGAAGCCATTGTCTATAAAAGATAAAGAAAAATAGACGCCTACGTATCCTAATAATGCCTCCCAAATGAAATATTTATATATAGTACATAGCAATTTAATGAAACAAATATCTAAAAAGGCCAATGGAAAAATAAATAACTACTCAATTAAGGACTTTTTCTGTCAATTTGACTTGAACTACAAGATTAGACCTCGATAATTCTTTTTTTAAAACACATACCAATGTCGCAATAATTTGCGACGGAGAAAAATATTAGTACGTTATTGATTATTGAAATAAAACCAACCCATGCGGCGATAACTTAAGAAGTGATCATCGCGACTAAATTTCTCCTATTGTTGAAGGTATAAAATAATCCTCTTTTATCACATTAAAAAACCTTTTGGATTGTATTTCGATTCATTCTGCATTTAACGTAAGTTCGCTCTCCAACACGGGTGTGTTTGTATCTCATCTCTAACTATTTATAGTTTCAAGATTACTAACCAAATACATTCGATCTCGCGTCGTTGAAATGGAAAAAAAGAAAACTTATAGGATTTAAATTTGGGTCGAATTTCCGAGAAATTCGATTTTTTCGCCGCATAAAACCTGCGGCCGTCTATTGAGAGCACAGTATTTCAGCGCTTTGCACCTCATGAAGAAAGTGTGTCGGAAGAACACTAAGGATTAATAACATAACATATGAATATATTTACACGTAGGAAGACGCATTAATAAAGAAGGACCGATTTAATTACGCGCATAAACATACACACAAGCATATATCAGTAGGAGGATCCGAAATACGTCACACCTAGCATCTCGGTTTTATACGAGAGCGGAAAATGCGCCATTAAAAGCACCCTCATGGCCTTATCAAGTGAGGTCATCACGGCTGGAATGTATTCCATACTCTGAGGAGTTATGGCCCACGTAGTCTTTATGCGGTACACGTACACAAATGTGTCCATAAATGGGAATAAAAATATCGGACGCATGATTATCAGGTTCGAGTTTGATGCAGAGCGAGTTACCTCGTCCCCTATAAAATATACGTATAAACCCGAAAAGGGAGATGCACCATAAAGGTTTATGCTCCGGATGGGAGACGTAAAAAAAATGAACATTTATGCGCATGCGGGTGAATTTAGAATTTGGTGTAACGCTATATTTTAAGAGGGAGAAAATGTACGATGAAAGATTTACCGATGTTTGCAAGATTGCGATATAAAAAACAGAGGAAAGAGGATGAGAAAATAATTGAGAAAATAAAGGCATGGAGGAGACCATAAAATGGAAAATTAAGATAGGAAAAGACGCATAAAATAGTGGATTTTAACTTCTTCTTTTACATAAAGAATAACACGCTGACAAAAGGGGAATGATTCGTTTAAAAATTAAGCAAGGCAGTTCAGAGGGATTTGGACCCCAGTATCCAAGTCAAAAGAAAATTGCAAGGTTATTTTAGAAATAAAGTAAGTAAAAATTATGCAATTCATCCATTGTTTTAGGTTGTTTAAAAAAATCGTTCAATATAATAGGATGTTCAATAAAAGTTATAAATAAATATAATAATAAACCTCTTTTGACTTGTCAAATTTATGAGACTCCTTGCTTTGAAAAATTATTAACTATTGGTTATAAAGCAAGCAGGAAATTACAATTAAAAAAAAGAATTCTAAATCTCGAGAAGTAATGACATCTACGGTTAAATATGGAAAGTAGATATCTATAAAAGCTATTAACATTAAGCAAAGAAAATACGCAAATGATTCTGATGCAAAAAATCGCTTTTACGCTAAAGGAGCTGTAGTCAGAAAACTCTTAACCTTTCACACTATTTCGCTACTTTTATGTGTATATTCCTAAGTTTTTAAATCACACTACGGTGTAACATTTATTATACAAACACACTTTAACGATTTGATGTGAATTACTTCAAAGCTGGAAAGAAGAAAAACACTTCTTTGTGTCCATAAATTTCTCGCAAATTCCCTTCATGTTCCCTAAGTTCCGACGTCCCAAAAATTCTAGATTTTTTCGTCGATATCGTACGACCATCTCATGGTTCTGTGAGGTTTAACGTTTTAATTTATCATACCATAGACAGGAAAGAAAGATGGAAGGTTGGAATTAACGTGGAGAAATAAAAATGAAAGCTTAAAATGAAAAAAATCATAAGAGGTGGAAAGGATGGATTGTAGACAGGGAAAGAGGAGAGGAAACGAGAAAGGAAGGGAGAGGGAGGACGAGAGGGGTGAGGGAGGGAGGGAGAGAGAGGAGAGAGAGATTTGTGCTCAACAATGGTTATAGAGGGGCCGGACTGACTCCACGAACCGGTGTGTCGTTATGGAAACTGTAGCACACAACCCCTTTCCCCCTGTGTTGCACTTCTGGGGTGACCCGTGTTGGGAAACTTGCACCGCGGATAAGAACAGGAAAGGAGAGAGGGAGGAAGACTCGGGAAAGAGTGTACGTGAGGGAGAGAGAAGGTAAAATGGAGGAAGGAGGAGGGAGAGAGGAAAACAGGGAACGTTAAGGGCGAGAGATGGGGTAAGAGGGAGGGAGGGGGGGAGGTGGTTGGGGAGGTTGACAAAAGGGTTGTTCCTCTTGAGGCTCCTTGCTTATGGGAAGCTGATCTCTGAACCGCAGCACCGGTGTTCCATTACCGAACGCTTGAGAGGTCGTTTGAAAAGCTCCTCGTTCTTGCGATATTTAGAACTGTGGGAGATTTAAATACGATAGGAAGGGTTTAAAAAAAATAATAAAGGGATAGAGGAAGTATGTATTTTCGCGATTTTGGGTGTTTTAGAGGCAAAACGAAAATTATTGTCCCCGTGACCTAGGCTCAAGACTAACGGCTGCCTGCCGGAGGTCAGTTCAAAAAAATAGTCGGAATAAATCTTGGAACCATACTTGATACGATTGATAGTATTGCTAGCTCTATCACAGCTGACTCCAATAATTATAACTTCGAGAGAGAATAAAAAGTTTCAGTTACTGGAACTGATGTGACTTAAATGAAGTCATCTATTACGGTTGGAAAAAATAACTTGCTTGGTATAATTTTAATTCGGATAATATGTCCGCTATAGTCGCTCGGATGCGCTATTTAAAATAATGTATTTTCCTCAATTACTAAATCATTTATATCTGTAAGAGTAATTCTGATACATTCTCCCATCAACTGAATAATTTCCATATAACTTTATGGTGAAATCTTCCTCGCATCTCTTTCTGGGAAGAGCACACAAAAAATTAATTCCTCTCCAGCAACACGAATCCTTATTTTTTGGGAATTATAACTTGTCAGTCGTTCAAGTGATGACTTTCTGCGAGCATAACAGATATAAAAAAAACAAACCGATGTGTGGTAGTCATCCATGTGGAAACCAGGTGGTAAAATGAAACAAAATACCTGTGCTGTCTTAACAAATACTTCCTGAAATAGAAATGACGCTATCGGGGTGAAACGATACTTTATCGTATTGAATATTGTAGGAAAACGAGATGATTCAACTCGCACACCTGACGATGACGACCGTTAATAGAATCCTCGGTCACATTGTACAATTACGCGAGTGGAAATATGAGCAAATCGAGTCAACTTTTGCCCTTATGCTTGGCGAAATGACGATCTTATTTGAAGATGTTGCAAATAGATTTCTTAATATTTAGCAACAATATTCCGTCTTGTAAAACGATATAATCGCCAGATGTCCTCTTCCCTTTCGGCAATACCAATGCCGTGAATAAATTACTTGTTCTTTGCTAATTTGTTTGTCCAACAAACTGGAATTCTTTATTTCTCATCCTCCCTTTAAATACTCGTCGTTGCAAAACCATCGGAAGAAGTTACAAGAAACTTAATAATTTCCTAATAATTTTACGTATCTCCTTCCTTTTTCTGTAATACGCAACCATTCTCGATCGCTTTCCTATCTTGTTCAATCAACTATCTCGATTGCTCACAAAATTTTCGCTTTTGGTTTCCATAAAATTTCATCATCGATTTATTTCCTATAGGACTCATATATGTATTTTGCTAGTAGACGAGCGGCCCAGGAATTACATTTGTATATATATTTTTTCTTTCATCTTTTCCAAACGTTACTACTATAAGATAGAGCAGCGTTTACCAAACCCTCCGCCACCTGCGGAAAATACGGGATGGAAAAAAATACAGAAAAATCCAAGGACAAGCGAATATCGGGAAAGGAGGAAAACTTGAACATAAACATTGGTGGAAAGCCATTAGTGCAAATTTCTGACTGAAAACACCTAGGAAGCATCAGCACAAGATACGCAAAATGCATTGATTAACTGACTAGAACAACGAAAGCAAAAGCAGCTTTCAGATGAAATTCCTACTGACAGGAAAAATAAAGGAAGTTAGACGTAAGAAATAGACGAAATGCTGAGTTTGGTATATCGCTTTATATGGAGCGGAAAAATTAATGAAGATTACAGAATTATATCGTTTAACCAAGAATAATCACGGATATATCTTTGGACTTGATTGTGTTTCTGAATAGTTTATGTCAACACTATGACATCGGCGAACGAAAAAAGGACGCCAAGAGCAAAGTTTAAATCCGTAAGGCTTAATATCCATTTTTTCGATACATGAATACTACTGCTAACGCTTTTCATAAATAATTAGTACGTAAAAATAATAGCTGATAGGAAATAATACAACTTGAAACATTAAAAAACCTTTCTTATTAATATTTCATGTGAGGCGAACCTCAAACTCCTGTTGAACAAGGCTGAGTTAGAGGATCTACAGAAGTTATCCGCGGATTGTCTGTAGAAGATCCGCGTCAGTCAACGAAGAACGACATTAAAAGTAAAGACTATGAAAATGGGACTGCAACCGCGGCCTAAAAAGATTGTCTGGAAAATTATGATAGACTTCAGCTACAGAGACATTACTATGGGGGAGGTGGGTCTGTGAATGCAAAACAGTTGAGCACCTTTGCTATTAGCTATTTCCCTATAAAATTAACAATTTTTGTCATTTCAGGCATTTTCTAGACTCTTTCGAAAAGATACCATATTTTTTCCAACACGCTACCCATTTACATTAAAGTTTCCAGTCACTATCTCTACAAATACTTATTAAAGCGGATGATTTTCGTTGATCTAAGTATAATTCTTCTCGTTCCGCCCTTAATTATCGATCTGAATGAAATTTTAAAGAGAAAACTTAAACGTAATGGCGTTAAACTAGTTCTGTTTACTGGTTATAAATTAAACGGTACACATGCAAAACCGATCAAAATTTTATTCCTGAATCGGGATCTAATCTAATAACACAATCCATTACATATTTGATTAATTAATCCGAATAACGTGAGGAAGAGACCTTGAGAAACGACCGTCGACTTTCACAAAAGGACCGAAAGAACGCCATACTATACATATAATAGAGAGAGGTTCGGACGGAATCCGTTGGACCGTATCACGACGGACGATGAAAAATTATAAGCAATAGAAACTTACGACCGAAAATACAACACCCCGATTTTTTCTTCTTGCAAAATCAAGAGCGTCTGGCGATTTGGCGAAAAGGTAACGAGACACCACAGTGTAGGAAAATGATTAACGCTCGCGATATTTAAAAAAAAAGTGGCCGGAGCAAAAGTAAAAAATTTAAAAAAACCTCGCCAACGAGATGACAGGCCGAGGGCACCTTGGACTGAATTCCTCTCTCATTACCGTCGACTCGTCGAATATCATATTATCACGAGTGCGGTTTTGAAATCACGCGATAAGTGGAACCACTCCCTCGCGAAGAGGTCAGCGCCGAATCGTCACGCGGCCGATCACTAAAAATTGTTGTTTGCGTAAAGGTTAACGCTATTTAGCCACCGGATTCGGAGAGATGCTAACGCGATCGAAAGGTTCGGTCAGCAGCGTCGATAGAAATTCGACCTTTTAAATTATAACGATAATAAGGTGAGCTCTTAAAAAAATATAATTCAATACTCTTGAGACAAAATATGGAAAAATTTTAAAATATTCCCACTAAAATCTCGGTTGACTGGTACAAATTAATTCCTTCTTTAGATTTGACTGAAAGATATTGATAATTCCTTAAAAAGATATTTAAAGAGAAGATGAATTGATGAAAACAAAATGAGAGATTCGATGTTCCTATGTATATTCCTTGTCTTTGTTGATTTCGATGTTTGCTTTGCTTTGACATAGTTTTTATTTTAACCTTTATTATGAAAGTGTTACCGATCCCTCTTTGGTCAGCTGTCAGCTAGGGAAGAATTATGTCCATCAACGATACGCCATACTCTCTATGACCTTATTTATCAATAAACTTCTGTTATTGAACGTCGATTGAAACGCAACTGTAATTTTTATTGATTTATGTCCATAATATTAACGGAAGCAACAACACAAATATGTACTAAGATGACGTGTCGCTCGTTTTGTTTTCATCCAATTGACTTTTCAAATCGAGTTTTGCTCGAGTTCTTCTCATCTTGGCGACGCTAAACCGAAAAATGGAATTCACTTCTAGAATAGGAATCTTAAACTACAGTGAAATCTCATCACAAGGAATACGGTTTTAACGGAAATTTCGCTATAACGAAAATATTCCCTGGCTGACTTCCTGAAGTAGAAATATTAGTGAACACGCATTTGGAGATATTTTGCTATTTTATCAATTTAAATTTTATTTTACTTTAAACCATACGAAATTAGTACAAGAAGAGTTTGGGAAGAAAACGTAGAGTTTTATTTTTAAGAAATAATTTTTATCATAATACTAAAGAATATCCGGTCTAATCCCACTTTCATTACAACGAAACCCATTCCCCCGTAAGTCGACCGCAACGGGATTTTTACCGCATTACGAATCCATTTCCTTCCGATTTTCCCAACCAGCTCCTGCTCGTCTTTTTTTTTTTTTGAACCCCGATCAAGTCCTCTCAAATGATCACGCCTCGACGTGAGTGAAGCGCAAGACCAGTTCGCTTACGCCTCACGAAAAACGAACGAATATCCTACGGGGAAGGAAATGTTCCTGTCACACGAGCGCGCTTTTTTTCCCTCTTCTTAGACGCGGGACCCTTTCAATATGGGAACCTCCTTGTCCTATTATGCGAGAGATAACTCCTTGGATAATATCGGACGACGGGGATGTGGGATACAGAGTAAGGATTGGATGGAGAAAGGGGCATACTCTCTCTCCCTCCATTATGAAAAGGAAAGGGAAGACTGAATAGGATTGAGAAGGAGGTGGAGTTAGGGAGTTTGGAAATCAGTGTTACTCTCTCTCTCTCTCTCTATGGGTTGGATGGATGGAAGAGGAGGAGATGGGTTGCCCGGCCTAAAGCAGCGCGGATCACCATGACGGTCCAATAAATGGAGAAACGGATGAATAATGAAATGGACGCGGGGGAAACACGCTTCCACTATGGAGGGGATTGGATGGAAGAGGCATTGAGAAGAGAGGGAGGGAGAGAGTGAAAGAGATATGGGGGATGGCATGGAGAAAGGAATAGATTTAAGTGAGGGAAGAGGAGCATTAGAGAGAGAGAGAGAGAGAGAGAGGGAGAGGAAGAGGGATTAGAGAGAAAGGAGGATAAAGAGAAGGGGCCTCAAACACTTGGACGGAGGGCCGTATGCGGCTCATGATTATGGAAAGTGCGACCCTATCATTATTGTGATTAGGCGGTAATAGATTTGAGTAAGGAATAGGCAGAGAGGGAGAGAGAAAGAGAGAGAGAAGAGGAATTAGAGAGAGAGGAAAATATAGAGGAGTCTCAAGCGCGTGGTCCGCGGGCCGCATAAGACCCACGGGTACATAAACTGCGTCCCTCTCATCACTATGATTCTAGTGTATGCAGAAGGGAGAGATTGAACAAAAACAGAAGAATACAGAGACACAAAAAATGTAATAATATTTGATATTGTGTTAAATTAAAATATACACCATTTTGAGTAGGGTTTCAACTTAATCCTTAGGCTCATTATTCTGACGTACGGCCTTCTCTCCATACATACCGAAATTTTTACATGCGTTATCAATTTGGAGCTAATAAAATTTCAGTTTGAGTTGAGAAGAGAGATACAGTCGAACGTCGATAACTCTAACTTCAAGGGAATTAACAAAACTTCGAACAGCAAATTCATTTTCAATCCATATTAATACAAAGCGGGGCATTTACTTATTTTTAAGTAGCAGATAAATCTTACTTCGGCAGGATTCTAACATTGCAAGGGGAAATAAAAATCCTTCCACCAACGCCGGCAAATATCAATACTACATATACATAGTGAAACGAATGACGTTATGAAAATAATAATAGCTTTGCCCTTTTGGTACCACATGATCTTATGATTAAAAAAAAAGCAGAGTTATTACCTTTTATTTTCATAACATCACGTCTAATATCTACTTCGACTTGCAGAAAATTCGAGTTGCAGGGGGAAAGAGAAGAATAGAAGGAATACAGATGAAAGGAAATGAAAGGAAAAGTGAGAAGACGGAAAGAGGGAGTGAGAAAGGGAAGAGGATGTAAAAATCACAAAACAGTATAGAGTGAAAGGTAGAAATGAAGAGATTATGCAGTGGATGAAGGTAAATGAAGAGTAGGGCACGCGATTTTCGGGGTCAGAACACGACTGAAGGAAGGAACTTCGAAAGAAGAGGAGAAAGAAAGGACGGAAACAAACAGTTGGACGACATTGAGAATAGTTGTATCGTACCGAAGTATTAAAATGAAATAGACAGGTGGACGAAGTATCCCAAAAGGAAAGAAAAGAAGCGATGGAAATATATTAAGCGAAGATGACTAGAGGAATTTCGCCGACGTTACGTAAACATACATCCTAAACGAGTGCCTTCGCACTTGTGTGGAATTAAAGATAAGACGAAATGAAACGCACCTCGTGGAGATTGACGTGCCATATCTTAGACATTAATTGACAAAAAAATACGAAAACCACTTTCCTGAAGTGCCAATGGGAGAATTATCGCATTTCCAGAACAGCGGGGAAGGACGAGCGAGTTCTTCATAATAATGAGGGCAATAAATCGAATCATGGCAAGGGTAGGTTAAGCTATAAATTCTCGATTTGATATAAAATATGCTCAGTTGAATTAGATATTTTTTTGATAAATCGATAAATTAATATATTTATCTATTACGTCAAAGTAAATGTAATATTACTGAATGCGAGTGATACTAGATTAATTTTCGAGACCCAGCACAATTTCCCCGACAATTGTCAATCTGAAATGTGAACTGAACTCATTCCATAAGAGTTATTGGACTGATCTTTTAGTTATACGTCCGTCCAACTCCAAAGTATAATCCCAACTCCAACCTTTATCTAAATAAAACTTCATGGCGTCGTTCGCTCTTAAATAATAATAATAATAAATTTCCGTTCCATAATCGTATACATTGAAGTGAAGTTTGAGTTCAGGAAGTTACAACAACCATAAAACATTTTTATCATCCACTGACTAAAACTACAAGAGATCCACTGTAATTCTGTTTGACAATTTAAATACCAATACAAACGTTTCAGCTAGTAGACGACTTGAAAGGGAAAGAGAGCTATCAAGACATGAAGAAAACTGCGGAAAATAGGAGTACTATATGGAGAACCAAGTTTAACCTAGAATAATCACGGACCTGTCAACGGACAGACTACCTATGATGAAGATGACAAACGTTTGGGAATTATACAAATTTCTCAAACCATAAGGCGTTTTTTTGTTTTTGTAAAGAACGCCTAAAACGGGCAAATGAAATACTTGCACACGGGCGGCCGTGAGCCACGGCGCACCCCTGCGTAGGATGGACGCGAAAAGTAAAAATCCGCATATGAAATTCAAGGATAGAAAATGGCCGTAGTCGTTTTCGCCAGGGAAAGGAATAGAACGTAAGCTGAGATAGATAGATAGCTTGAGAGAAGGGGGGAGCACAACGAGTTAAGGGAAGGAAGACATGACGGAGAGATATGGAGTTGAAAGGGTAAGAAAGGACAAGGGAGGAATAAGGAAGGGTGTGCGAGATTGGAGAAGGGCCAGGGGTGCAAGAGGAGGAAGGAAAGCATCATCTCAAATTGCCTCACCATTTATTTGCATGTATTGCCCGTCAGTCAGCGAGTGAAAGACCGGAGACTTTCGCGAACCCATGCAGAAAGGAAGGAGAAAGGAAAGGGGAGGGGGGGGGGGAGAGGTGAGATAAGGAGTAAAGGGATAATGGAAAGAGGATGAGGAGGAAGGAACTATAATATAGGAGGGCAGTCCTGGTTGACGACGATCCTTGCAGGGGAGGCTCCTTCCTAAAACCGGATCCATGCAAATTTCGACCAAGCGTTGAGGCCCTTCAGGGATTAACGCAGTTGCCGACGGGATGGAGAGGCCTCCCCTCTCCCTCAATGGAAAAACCCCCCCTCCATTTTCTCGCAGCTAAAGAGAAAAGAAGATCCATCCCCGTCCACGACCGGTCCTTTCCCTCCCTTTTGCAGCGGGGCGAGGGCCCTCCACAACCCCCCCCCCCCCCCTCTCCTTGCAAATTCTCATGGTAATGAAGTAAGGAGTCAGATGAGGAGGTCTTGAAGGAGGTATTACCTCCGAATTACGCATGCGCAACTAAGCATGATTTAAGGTCGGAATCGTGCAAAAGGGGGATGTGAAATGGTGCGCAAAAGGGAGAGAGGGAGGGAGAGAGGGAGGGAGTGAGGGAGGGAGAGAGGGGGAGAGAGAGAGGAGAGAGGAAGGGTTAGGAAAGAGGGGGATTGAGAGCGAAAGGGAAGCGAAGTGTGAGTGAAAGGGTTAGGTAGCGATTGGGGTCGTGTTTGATGCGTTGCTCGAAACAAGGATTTTTTTAACGCCAAGGGTTGAAGGAATTGAGTCGAGAATAAGGGAGAGGGATGGCTAGTTTTGCAAGTCACATCTTCATTCCTCTTGCGTTTCATCCCGAATTATCCAATTAAACGGACGGAATTTGACAAATTCGCATTGACCACTGTTTAAAAGAGATTACCTTACTTCTTCACGATAGTCTGTAAAAAAAAAACATGCACGCAACTCGTTCAAAAATGAATTTATTAATTGATCGTAAAACCCGAGGCTTTTTACGGCGTTTTTCGAGAACCTTTTTTTTACTTTAAACTATGAAATATTTATCAGCAATTTACATATCAAAGCGGTCTCGACGCCGTCGAATTTAATGTTTGCAAATGAGACGATACACCCGACGCTACGCATAACAGCGTTCCGTCCGATTTTCTCTTCGTGATATGAGAACACAGTAGAAGCAACGAAATTACGTCTTATTAGTAAAAATCAGGTTATAATGAAGCGTGAATATGGGGCCACGCGTTAAAAACATTTCCATTAGATAGGGTACGTTTTTAAATAATAAAAAATACATTATTCTTTGGGAAGAGTGTGTGTGTGTAACGATTTTTTCTGCATACCTTTTTAATTGTTGAAGAAAACATCCAAAAAAATTATTTCCGCTGGTTTAATGATGTTTTTAACGATAATGCTCGTTCAAATAAATAAGCAAGAACGGCAGTGAATTTTACCGCGGTGCTAACTACACCCAAAAGTTTTCGGCTTGTTACGAAAATTAAAGATAATTTCATTCAAATCAATGCCGAAAACCTCCAAGTTAATATTCATACTCTATGAATAATATCCAACTCCGAAATTCCAAATCAAGTTTCGCCGTTCTTTCGGAGTATAACGAACTACGATTAAATCAGAATTATAAAATCGTTTTCACTGGATGATCGCTAAATGCGTGGACAAACTAATCGCTCTATCGATCTTTCGAGCCATACATTAATAAAATGATGGAGAAATAAGTCAAAACAATAAAGGAAAAAAAATTAACGAGTTCGAAAGCTAAAATTCATTATTCGATCATTCAACGTGCGGTAACATTCTCGAACTAAAGAATTAGGTCGATACATATTTCAAACAATCGATCATAAGGAAAAATGTGATTTTTCTCTTTTAAACTTGCAATGATTCTTATTTACTTTACGTTTATGACGACGAAAAAAACTTGTAAAAAACATGCAGCATATGAATAACATAAACGCATGAACGAAAGCTCGAGTCATTTAATTGCTAGCGTTAAAGAAAAAAGACGTTGACATTTTCAGTCCAGCGAACAAGGCAAACGTTTCCAATTGATTCCGTCCCATTATCCAGTCCGTTAATGCGATATTAATGCATCTGTTTAAGTTTTATGGTCGATCGGAGAAATAAATTCAGACTCGAAGAAAATAAAACGAGAGCTGAAAAAGGTAATAAACCGGCGAATTAAAATCGCAAAAAACACATGGCATGAAGCTTTTTTTTATGAGCTAAGTGCGAATTTTTTTCGCGGAATAAATATTTCAATCGAATCCGTAAATATGCTAATCGCCGTAAACACCGAGAAAGGGTTGGTAAATACTGACGTAGAGTCATGTGTGTTGTACTTTTCATTTGAAGGTTTGTTGAACCGTAAGTGCTCGACTTCCCTACTCTTCACGGTTCTGGTTCATGGAAAAGAAATTAAAACTGCGCGAAGGCTGCTAAGACCATTTTGAAATGCACGTGGCGGGTCGCGATTTTTCAAGTTTGCCCGTGACCGCTACTGTCCAAGTGTGTTGGTCGGATTTGCGCCCTTAATTATTCTGAGTACAGCTCGCCGGATATTGCGTATTAAAACTTGGGTGGCAAACATGGCTCCCCGCGGAGGAATTTCCAGATGTGTTGTACGACGTGTTTACAGTTACGGGCATAAAGTATGAATTTTTTGTTAAAACCGTTAGTTACTCTCATTGATTAGGTTTTTAATTAAACGATTCCCTTGAGAGCTAGCCTCTCAATGCTCAGATCGCGGGTTCGAATCCCTGTTTAGGCATGGATGTCTGTGATTATCTTCGTTGCTGTTTAAGAAACTATTTGCACAAGGCCATGAATGTGTCGTTTAAGCGCCAAAGAAAATAAATTAATAAATTCAGTTAAACTAATTACTGCTAGGGACCTCTTTGAATGCAGTTCGTTCTATCCCTATCAATACAGGTCCCATAGGGCAAGTGAGTTTTTCACTGGGCGCAAAATGATCCATCTAAATCAGTGTTATCCAAATGTTTACATCTTATAACTCCGGATTTTCCCCATTTAAATAAGAATTCATTTCTAAATCCAGACTGCTCATTCCCTCGTGATAAACTTCGGCAAAAGTAGGTTTCTGACTAGCTTTTAAGTTAATCTTGTATTTTTATTCTCGTTTCATTCCTGCACACTATTTTCCAAATTAATAAAAAATGAACAAAAGAATTAAAACCCCAATTTAACGTTATGGAAGCATTTCTTCGGAAGGAAACTCAATTCGTCAGATGAGTGGTTGGATTCATTCGAAAAAAGGTCGCTTACGGCGTCAAACCGACCCGCAATAGACATCATTCATCCCCGATGATTACCAACAGTTTTTAAGACACGAACCATCGCAGAAATAACACAGACGCAGCGTCGAATCGGCCATATCGGGGAATCTAAAACAATTAAGAGAAGAATTGCACTGCTTTTTTACTTTCTCATATAAGAAGCATATTGAGAAAGTATTGTAATCACGACAAAAATCGATCTCTCGATTTTGATGGAAATAAACGTTTTACGCGTATCTGAGTCCGGAAGTGGTTTTCGCAATGCCTGTGGGTCTGTCTGTTCGCGGCTATAGAACCTAAACCAGTGTTTCCCGACCTTTCGAGAGTCGCGGCACCCTTAAGTGACTTTTCAGAATTTGGCGGCACCCCTCCCTATCCACCGTCAGTAATAATAGTGGTGAAGACGAACCCCTAACCGCAATCTCCATATCTTCTTTCATTTCGAAGTGCCTTTGCGACGAAATGAAGGTCGACTTAACTCTGATTTGCATTTTTGAAAGACGACGATGGAAAATGAAGCCAAAAGTGGGAAATCATAATATTTTTTGCGGCACCCTTCAGGCACCAGGTTGGAAAACACTGACCTAAACGGTAGAACCCAAAGTGATTGAAATCCCGTAATTAGGCATTTTATCATACAGAATAGAAGCTATGAATAAATGGTTGAAATTTCACAATAATTAAAGGCAGTTTATTCTAGGTAAATTTAACAACAATTAGATTTTCTCAACGATTTTGATCCAGTTTCTTATAGTTACTTGAGTTTACGTTTTCAATAATACCAAATAGTTCTTAATTTCTCAAAAAAACGAATATAACGCTAGTTTATACTTGGGCAACTTGAACAACAATTTGATTTTCTCAAAAACAGCTCAATTTTCGTAGTTACTTGAGTTTACGTACACGATTTTCAACAATGTTCGTATAGTTATTTAAGTTGATGATTGTAATGATTGTACATAGTTCATATTTTTCAAAAGATAACTAAACGACGCATTAGTAGCATATGAGAAAGTCTGTACAATGTATGTATATTGTACCGATTATTAATGCCGGTATTAATACAGGCATATCGGCAATGACGAACTTCAATACCGAAATACCGGTACTGATTTTTGAGACCGGTATTACATTCCCTATCTCGGACAAGTAGACATCTGCCGCGACCTCACCACTTGCCCCGATTAGGTAATTCGTTTCTCCGCTGATCGCCCGAAAGAACGACGATCGGCCGCGCAAGAATAGCCCCGTGCCTCTCCGTATCGCGTCCCCCGCTTAATGTAGACAAAGGGACAAGAAGAGCGGGTCGATGCCTCACTCTCGCCCTTCCGAGTTCCTATTGGCGGATCGATATTTTTACCCCGGCGAAAACCTTCGCGGCTTCAATCGTCCGGGAGTCATTTCCAAGGGTTCGGAGTACAGTCGCCGTCGTTGAACTTTCTCTAACCTAGAGACGTGGCAACACTATGTATATTTAAAGTGACCAGACGTACTGATTTAATCAGTACAGTACTGATTTTAGAGATTGTGTACTGATTTCAAATATGTACTGAATTTTGTACTGAATTATAAAGTTGTACTGATTGTAAAATAAGAAAAATCTATAATTATTTAGTTCGTTTACTGTCGGATTGACGGTTGAGGTGGCTCGGGTGTGATGTTGCCAGGATGTGTAAAGAGGACTTGCCGCACATCCACCTATGATTGGCTGTGAGGGAGGCGAGTTTTTCAGTCTTTCCTTCCAAACCCCCACCCCTTCTCTACAACTAAGTCTCAATTCCAAAGTAATGTCGTCCAGACAATAGTAATTATGGTTGTGTATGTCATGTGAGTAGTATAATATTTTAATGCTGTTTAGTAAAGTAACATTATTCTCAGAATAGATTATTAATATTCTTATTTAATTATATTTGAAGACCCTGCCATAAATAGAAGAAAAAACATTTTCTGATCGACTTCAGCAAGAGTATCCGATATATATATATATAACAATAGTGTTATATACCTATGTATACTGTATAAAATTTCAATATATAAAGTATTATATTGAAATGTAGTTTTCTGTCATGGATATAAGAAATTTAAAAAATGTACTGATTTTACATCTAGAAAATCTGGTCACTTTATATATATTGCCTATGGAGAAACTAAAAATTCGAATGGCAATTTTTCTTGTACTCGGTAATAAAGTTTTAATGTATGTACAGTGGATCTTCTATAAGTCGAACCTCAAGGGAAACAAAAAATATTCGACTTATAGAAGAAAAATAACACGAAAAAGATTTTGTCTTGTAAAATGAATTCACTTCGTGTTATGGAAAATTAGAGTTCAAGACGTTCGACTTATAGAAGATCTCCTGTACCTCACAATAATAATCTTTCGAAATACAGCAAGTTTTGAGGCATTGACGACTGCTCAAACGTGGAAATTTCTAGCTATTCCAACCAAACACGCAGAGTTGTAGTTTCCATAAAATCATACTCAAACCAACTGGTCACGAGATCTCCTATACTACTTTATTAAACGAGAAATTCAAATTAAAATCTTCCTAATCCCGCTGACCCGGAGATGACCGGAGAGGTGGCAACTTTAGTCCGATTGGGTGGCAAACTGGGGGGGAAAATATAACAAAAAACGGAAGTGGAAGAATTGAAAAGAACCTCAAAAATAAAAATAAAGGAATTCCAACCCTCCGTAAACCGGACCAACCCTATATAGGACTCATAGTCAGCTGATCCTGCAGTCCGGTGATTTTCCACTGTCTTCCCTCCCTCCCCCCCACCTTCTGCCAGGCACGGCGACCCTCCCTTCCTCCCCTTAACCTCCATCTCTCCCTTCCTCCCCTTACCCTCTATTCCTCCCTTCCTCCAACGGTGCCGCCGCTCTCACGACCGACCAACCCCCGAGAACTTACAGAGAGACTCCCTCCACCGCCACCTCCCCTCTTTACCAGCCATCTCCCTCTGCCGCCACATCCCCTCCGACGCCGCCTCCCTAAGCATTGCCCTCACGTTCCTCCCCCCTCCTTTTCCTCCCCCTTTTTTCCCTTCTCGGCCAAGTCACGAGGCGTAGCTTAGCGGCCGAAAAGGATAGAGAGAGAAAGAGCTTCTTTGACGGCCACTGAATCATCCGATCGGCGAAAGCCGCCGGAATTTTTTTATTTTTATTATTATTATCTTCGGGAAGCACTTTTTCCTTCTCGTGGAACCATTAAAAAGGACGCTGCTATAGAATGGATAGAAATTAGAAATAATGGGAGACCAAACAAGAAATTACGGTCGTAGCCAGCGGCGTTAGTTCCCAATGACCTCAAGAGTCTTGCGGGGTAGCAACAACGTTCACAAGCCCAGACCCGTCTATAAAACATAAGACGCTGAGAGAGAGAGAGAGGAAAAGGTGACGCGAGGAGAATGCGAAGGAAATAAAGAGGGAGGGCGATTGGGAAAAGAACGACAGAGACAATAGAAGGGAAGAGAGCTTGGAAAAGAAAGGGAAAGTGGAAGGTATAAATAAAAAGGTAAGAAAGGGAGGCGGAGGAAAGAGAGTTTTGAGGAGAGGGAAAGTAATGCGAAGAGGGGTGAGAAATGGAAATTATGGAAGGGGAGGAGGAAGCTATAAACGAAGAGAAAAAGAAAAATTTGAAAGTGGTGCGAGGGAGAGAGAGGAAAAATAGAGGAAAGTGATGAAGGAGTGGGGGAAATAAAGAGGGGGTAGAAATGAAAAGGGACAAGACGAAAAAGAGCGAAAGAATCGGGATGAGTGAGAAATGACGAGACAGTGAAAGAGATGGGTAGGGAGAGAGAGAAGAGGGAGGAGGAAAAAGGGGAGGGTAAGAGACGGGGAAAGAGGAAGAAGGTTGAAAGGATGAAGTGAGGGAGAGAGGAGGTAGAGAGGGAGGAGGAAAAGGAGTGAAAACAGGGAGGGAGAGGAGATGGTTGATATTGCGGGTATAGAACGCATACCAACCAAACCGAGGTATGTTACATTTCTTACTGCTCCTCAATAAGGCGGGAAGGAATGAGATCATGCACAAGGCAAGGGGCAACCGCGTGTGTGTGTGTGTGTGTGTGTGTATACAGTAAAACCTGGTTAATTCGAAATTCACGGGACCAAAGAAAAAGCATTTCGAATTATGAAGAACCTCTATAATTCGAAATTTACAAAAAAGCGTGATTTACCAAATTTAAAAAATGCAAATATAAATTACAGAAAAACAAAAGAATATGACACCATATTAAAATACAGAAAAAAAGGATGTACTACACATGCATACCTCAAAATATGATGTCGATGAATAAAAGTCAAATTTAGGATTACTCATTTAAACATTGAAACATATATAAACATATAATTAAACCACTAAAATGTTAATAATGTCTTTCACTTACTTCAACTTAAAAGTAAATAAATAAAAGTGTGTATTAAAATATTAATTTAAATTTATTTTAAAAAGTTGGTTATTATCCCGTTTCAATTTCAGGGCACTCCCTAGCGCAATGTGTTGCATAATATATATATATATATATATATATATATAAGTACACGCCAAGGCGCCAAGCAATAAAGTGAATAAGAAAATAAGGCTTCCTCTTTCTTTTTGGCAGCTGCCTCTATACTCCCTCCTATCTTTCCTGCTTGTTAGAGCACTAAATCAGGCTAGATATCGTGTGCCCCGTTCAATGCACGCCGACGCCCGAGAAGCTCTGTCTTATTGGGCATAACATTTACGGAGAGCAACGAAGGAATTATTGCGCATGTGCCGAAGGGAAAAATGTCATACTCCTACATCCACCCCCTACTTCGTAAAGGACACGCCCGTGGAAGGACTGCACGCGAGATTTTCGTTGAGACAAGGTACTTACTCCTCTTTCCATATCTCCCTCTCCCTTCCCCCGTCCTTCTTTCACGCCACCTCCCGTTTTTTCCCACTCCGACCTACCCGGTCCTTCCCCTTCCCTACAACTTTTTTTGAAACCCTCCCCCACCCGAAAGAACCCCTATAGCAGGCGCCCAGGTTCTAAAAGGGAGGGGCGTGCAGAGTAAACCCTCACGTAGGCCCTTTTACTCCATCTCACCCCTTAGCAACCGACTCACCCAACCTCCTCTTCCCCCCCCCATCCTTCCACCCTCACTTCTCTTATGCCTTCCCCTACTTTCCTCTCTCTCTCTTCCTACTTCCCTAACTTCCCCTCAATCATTCTCCTTTTCCTCTTTCTCCCTCTCCCTACTTCCCCCTCTCTTCATCGTTCCTCCTCTATAGTAACTCGCGATCTTCCTCCTTCCATATTCCCTCCCTACTATGCTCTCTCTCTCTCTCCTTCCCTCTACCTCTCTCTCCCTCCTTCCCTCCCTCCCTTTCCCTTCTTCCTCCGTCTCCGTTTCTTCTCGCTCGTTTTTTTAGCAGTCTCATGCTCCAACATCACCGCAGACCGAGGTTACCGAGGGAAGCGGACTGCATAGTAACAAATATAGAGGCCTCCATCAACTTCCCTGAAATGAAAAGCCTGCTGGGGTCGGTAGAGAAAGAGTGCGTGGGTGGGGGCTCAATTCGATCAAAGTAATGACAAAATTTCGCGCGGCATATAAAAAGAGTAAAAAAGCATCTACGTCGATTCGAATGCTGGAAATTCATGTAAGATTCGTATTCGACAGGCAAGGCAAGGTTTCGTCTTTCCATAATTTATTTTATTTATTTAATTACCGATATTTAACTAGCTTATGAACGACACTTATCGGCCTTTTAGAATATGCGAAACAACGACCACAAAGACCAGGATAAAAAAACCATTGCTCCCGGCTGCATTAGAAATCCGCGACTAGAGCAATCGGGTGCCATAACATGGAGCGAAGTAAAAAACAATGCATAACTCGAAATAAGACCGAAGGGTTTAAAATTTCTACTTTCACTCGAGAATTCAAGCGATTTCAACCCAAAATGTTTTACCCGTTTAAATAGAATGGCCGTTGGGGGGATCTTTACACGAGCCTGATTTTCTCGGTCCGGCCAGTATGATGTAATTGTGAGACGTTACGGAGGACCAGTGTGACTCGCTTGATTTTTAAAGCCCGGGCTCGTAATTAATTCCGAGGTATCGGTCCGTACCCGACCCGTGCAGGACTCTACACCAGTGGTTCCCAATCTTTTCGGTGTGGCGAGCGCCAAGTTGCATCTTACAATTAGAACATAAAGCGAGCACCAAGTTGCATCCTAGAATACTGAAAGAGCATCACTACATTTCCGCAAGAGTAGTAATGATAATGGATTAAATCAAACCAACATCAAAGATATTCTTAATGATCTTGAATACGTTTAGAAAGAAATAACTACGCAAATTAAATCATTGGTCCTAAGAAATGGAATATTAAGCACCGTAGATGAGCACAGGCTGTCAAAGAGCACAGCGGTGATCGCGAACACCAGGTTGGAAAACCATGCTCTACACCAGTGGTCCTCAGGCAGATCTACCATGCGACCCCCTCCGTGTGGATGTTAGGTCGCCGCGACCCCCCTTGATTTTTAAGAAGTAATAAATATATTTAAAAAACGTTTTTAATTTATACTTTTTTTATAAAGTGTACTGAAAAGTATAAAATAAATCTAGGGTTCAAGAAAATATCTGGATCTCAAGGAAAAGTTTCATTATATATGATCATAAGTCACATAAGAAATTAGAAAAAAAGAAATTGTTAAAAATAAATTAGTTCAACAAAAATTCAGATATCGTAATGAATTAAATTACAGATGAGGAACGTGAGTGCTAAGCAAATGAGCGAAGCTAATATAATTCGCCGTATTAATTTTATTTTAACATTATATTCCTTATTTTAAATATAAGTATATTAAAATTAACAAATGCTTTATTTGAAGATTGCAACCCTCAATAAAACAAAATAGACTTAAAACCTATAAATTAAAATTGAAGAATTGATAGAATGACGAAAAAACAGCTGGCATAGCAACAACTGCTCGCGACCCTACGTTTGAGAACAACTGCTCTACACGATCCCATAGATATTTGATGGGCCATTAAATCATAACCAATTGTATTTTATTTGTTATTTTTGTTCAATAATATCTTTTCCTCCATACGTCATTTATTGTATTTCCCATCGGTATAACTCATTGAATAAATAGAATAAACAATAAAATATAAATAGATATAACATGAGGTAATATAGACCCCATGCGCCCACTTGGTTTAAAGTATAAAATTCGTAATATTTTCCTCGATTAAAGCTTTTGAAAATCCGAAAATTTTTTATCGTCCAAGGATTCTGCAAAATCCTCACATAATTCCCTCTCCCTATCTTGGATCGGCAGATGATTCCAAATCCAATTAAGCAATTAGTGATGTAAAGTTTTAACTCGATCGGATGTTTTTCCGCATCGATTCGGTTTAACGATTCGAAACACTCGTAATTTTATCGCATCTCTTCCATAAGCTCGATTACACGGCTGAATAGGAATATATGGCCGTCTGCGGATGGTAATTTTTGAAGGAGACCGATTAAAAATTAATCAGACAAACGAGTTTTAATGAAAAAAGCGATTGCCGTGAGGACGACTGCATCTTTTAAAGGCTCGATTGCCCCCCGTTAATTAACGCAGGCTCTCTTTCTCTCTCTCTCATATGAACAAACTCCGCTGAGGCAATGAAATTCATTTTGACATTGAGGTGGGAATGATAGGGATCGATTCTCTTGACAGGAGAATTAAAAAGAGAGAGCAGTGAAGGGCAGTCACGCGATATTACCATGACCACCTGACTTCCTTTTCGTAAATTATAAATAATTCTGCTTTCGCTATGCTCATGCGGGGCAGGTGAAACCCTTCAATCCGCTTTTTTTATATCGAACATCGACTGTTTGCCGATGTAAGGTTAAAAAGTAAATGTTTGTCGGCTTGCAATGTGTCATTGTCAAACTTCTGCGTATTCGCTGCTGGACAAAGAGGCCTGCTGAAGGTTCTCAAAACTTCCTTCAGACGTCTGTCAAACAAAATGAAATTTGCTTAGTTGTCTGTAGCAATAACATCGAAAGAGCACCCTTTTCTCAGTCACTGGCAACGAAAAGTTAAAAAAAATATAAGTATGAAAATTAAATTCTACAATTACCATAAGTAGTTTTTTCCGTTGAAATGAATGCTAACGCCATACTAAAATTTGATCATTGCACTGATATAAAGAATATTACATGTTAAAGCAAATGATGATTTCTGTCATATTCAAACTTGGTCGTAACCTCCAAATTTATTATTGATTTATCACTAAGTAAACAGAGATAACATAAAATGGAAATGGAGCGATAAATTTAGTAAATAATTCATATCGACGTCATTTATCCTGGATGCAGAAAAAACAGTTCAGTAAAACAAAACAATATCCATTTTTACTCCTATAGAGTAAGCTAAGTTTAAGCAAGAGCTTTCACTCTGCCGACACCACTTAACAATTTTACAAATCGTTGAAAAAAGAAACAGGCTCACAATGGAAAATTCCCATTCTCGGTCCTTCAACCACCTATACCCTCCTTTGGAGAGCGACAGAGAGAGAGAAAAAAGGAAAAAAAAACTGAAGGGACCGGGTAAAAAAAATCTTGGATTCGGGATGAAGGGAACGGACGGAATCTCTTCTCCGCTGACGACTGTTCGGACCTTCGCATTTCTTTCGTCGTGTCCTGACAAGTTACGACCACCCAACCCATCCTAAGATGCGCCAAGGCGAAGGAGAAAAACACCCTTTGTCGAGAAATCGGTGAAACCGGCGGTCGGTCAAGGACCCACAGGAAAAGGGGGGGGGGGGGGGAAGGAAGGGACCGTTCTCCTCCCGCTATAATTTTTCTCCCTATCCCTCCCGTTTCATCTTCTTTCTTGTCGTGGCATTCCTGGTGCTGGGATCTGGGACATTTTTTTCAAACACTTGTAAGTGCCTTAGGAGGTTTCGAAGCTATAAACGTTTTCTTTTCAGTACCAAAATCAAAGCTATAAAGTTTCTTTTATTATAAAAAAAAACTGATTATACGAAAATGAATCAACGAGAGGTTTTCGACCTGGAATAACCGTAACCAAAAAGGGTACCTACTTCAAGAGTTCTGAAAGTGTTAAGGATTATTATAATTTTTCTTTTTACTCCATGTTTCACGCATGACTTCGGAATCAAAAGTTGCAATATCACGAATAAGAATAAAGTTATAAAACAGAAAAACACAAAATATGCGAGTTTTAACGTTATATAAATATTAGTTATCTATCTTAATACAAGTGGTATTCATTCCATCCTCACTTTAATACGTACTAAGATGTATTTGACCATTAAAAACCGCTGTGTGGTGCACGCGGCCATTTAATAAATTCTCTAAGAGGTACGTAATCAACAAAAGGTTGAAGAGATATTAGGAATAAGCCTTAACGTCTCGAATCCTTGAAGCCATAAAACGGTCGAGTTACCGATGAAGACGGCTACTGTGTAGTCGGAATGCTCACTTAGCTTACCTACTCAAATCTTTTATCATCCATAAATCCGACTTTTTTTTAAATCAAGATCGTTCATTGCCCTTCCAAAGTAAAATACAAAAGAGCTTTAATTTTATAACGGAAATTATTTAATACCGGATATCATTATAAATGGTGACCCATGCTAATAATCTTTCACATAGTTTTCCAATTCTGTCTTTCCTCTATTCTGTTTTTCCTTTTTTCTGTGTGTAACGCTCTTAGAATCTTTAAATATCTCAGCACTGGAAGCAGCTAGAGATATGAAATTTGGTGTCCTTATATGACCACATTAACTACTAGAAAATGTTATTACTTTTACATAAAGTGTCCTTGGTTCGACTCCAAATATCCTTTCGTACTGCTATTTAAAATCACGGGAAAAAACGATTTTGACCGAGCAGACATTCTTTGCTCATTAAAATACCTAAATATTAACTTAGAAACTTCAAACAAAAACTAAAAGACGAATGAAATTCTAAATTATTTTACTGTAGCGGTCTTTTATTGTATCTTGCCCTTTAACATTTTAAAAATACGTAAAAGTGCGTATTTTTGTGATTTTAACGCTTAATCTGGCATGAGTTGCTATGCAACCTGTATCGGTTTGTTATTAATTAATAATCAAGTCACTACAATCTTCCAAAGCTTATTTTTCTTGAAAGAAGCAAGCAAGTAGAAGTGTATTAAGTGTTATCTATTAGAATAACCTAATTAAAGCATTTAACGAAAGGTAAAGTGCACAAAGTGTCATCTGTTATTACGAAAATTAATTTTTATATGATATTTATGTTAACATAAATATTATATAAAAATTAATTTTAGCGTTTTCGGTTTGTTATAATTTTTAATGTTGCTCATCATATGACGGGTTATTGTTCTAATAGTAATTTTATAAAGTGCATCAAGAAATATCATTATGGCCTGACGTTACTTCAACGGTAAATTTGTAAATACATGTATCTGTTTCAATGGTATATTCGAGACAATTTTTATAAAATTCCTAAAATGGGGTTTCAGTTAATTTCTACGTACGTTTTCGCCAAGATGAGCTATTATTATTCCTCCACGAATCCGAATGCCCTATTCAATCAAGGTCGCCACTAAACGAGTTCCGTTGCACGTGAAATGAAAAAAAAAGGTCAGATCTTCCTAAAATCCCCGAACGCTTTCCAGGGAAAGATGGGAACGGTTTTTGTGAAGCAAGGAGAGCGACGGGAGAAACGATTTTTTTTTGTGGCTTTATTCCTTTCCCATGTTTTTTAACTGCCGGACTTCTTCTTTTTAAAGCCCGAGAGGTCACCTCGGTCCGAAGAAGGGCAGAGACGTGAATCATTCGCCTCTTCGATTGATTAATAGCGGAAGCGAGAACGAAGGCTGGTTTTGTTTTAATCGGGAGGGATGGAAAACCAGTTTACGGGAAGAGACAGACAGACAGAGTGGTTGGTACCTTTCTTCTCCCCCCTGACCCCGCGGAGGCATGAGAAATGCATCCGACGGTCCCATGAAAAACATTTTTAATGCGATTCACCCCGTTGAAGATGGAGGGAATTAAAAAAAAAAAAACTAGAAATGATGGCCGATGCCTACGAAATTTTGTTTCTCCGCTCACGTTTCTCCTCGGGCGTCGTCTTTTTTTTTGTTTTTTTTTCGGTCGGAAAATCTTTTAGAGGAGAAATTTTCTTTTTTACCTTACTCCATTGTTCCTACCATTTTCATCTTAACGTGATACAGTTTATACCGAAGGTACATACATACATGTTCCTCCGGTTCGTTCTTTTCGTTTCGACCCGTGCTTCAAATGGCTAAATTGCCCGTGCTTCCTGAGAGCGCTGAATTATACTTCCAAACGAAAATGCATTCGTTGTTCCCATCGACTACTATTGAAAATTATTTACCTTATTTGTTAGACCAGGGGCGGCGGCGGCGAAGCTGTGATAAAAAAATTAAACACACGAATTCCTATGTTATTAATTTATAATATGATAATGAAGTTAAATTAATACTTTAAATTGTGTGGAATCTTTAAAAGTATCATTAAAGTTGTTTTGCTATACGAATTATTCGTATTGATAATTAAGCCCGTCGTTTTATGATAATGAAGCATTTAGCATTGAAATGTTAACCCTAAAAACTAAAAAGTGTTTTTTTTTACTTATGTGATAGCTCAAAATCTCTAGGTAACTTTCAATTAAAATAATCCGGCCCGTAGAAGGATTCACTGTTACCAATCCGGCCCGTCATGTAGAAAACGTTTCCAAACGCTGTTAGACATTCATTTACCATCAAGTTTGTCGTGTGAATCGCTAATAAATCGTTTATTACACATATATTTGTTATTTCTACGTACTTATATTTTCATTTAAAGAAATAGATCAAACGCGGAACTAGAGGGCACTTCATAGAACTGTATTTATATGTAATGTTCTAATGCAGAGATTAAAATTATCAGTTACGATAAACAGTTGTGAGTGGGTATGAAAAATATCATACTTCTCGTAACAATCACTGAACAGCTCGGAGCAAAGGAGGACAAAATTTTCTACATATTAATGGTGCGAATCCTCATCGGAAGTAGGCATTGTTTCGGGAGGCCAGATTCTAGTTCAAATGCTGAGATATAATACAAATGAAAATCAAGTCTAAATAAGGTTTTTGGAGTTAAAACTTCAAAATTAAAAGTTTCATTGTATAAATTTTACCAAAAAAGGTGACATTTCGTGTAAAATTTTACGGATAAATTTTTAATCGTAGGATCACGAGCAGCGTCATATGCACTCCATGGCCGCAAGTAGATTACCCCTGGCTTAGAGAGTTAAATGAATGACTTTATTCAAGTTAAAAATCCATTGAGTGCGTTAATAATAACAGAGCTTGGCCCTTTCACGGGAAACGTCATCTGCGATGATTTGCAAACAATATCTCCACTCAAATTGGTAATAACACTCCCTGCAACGTCTTGTTCTTAGAATATGGCAATAATAATTCATGAAAACAACGCATTAAATTTCATTTAATTGTACCGATTCAAGCGAACACACCCGCAAACGCTTTAACCGCTCTCTCATTAACTTTCCTTCTTTTTTTTCTTCCATTTTCACGGATTTCTCAGATAATTCGACCACAAAAACCGGTCATTATACTTCTCCTCCTGAAAGTAATTCCCACCAAATGCAGTACTTTCTCTTTGTACTTCCCGTTACACGCCCGCCGTGAACTCATTTTTTCTGTCAAAGAAGCACTTTTTAATCGGCCATCCACCTCTCTCGCCCTAAATAATGGAAATTTTTGTAATTCTTTATTCTTGTCGACTCGTGGAGTCGAATTTTATCGCTCACGTTCCCGACGAAACGCCATTACTTTCATCGGTGCCCGATTTCACTCGCACTGGAATTTTAAGGGGACACAGTAGAATAAACGAAAGTATTATAACTGCAGGTAAAGTCTGACTTGTTACTATCGAGAAGGAAGATTTTGGATCGACTTTCGACATGAATTTCTGCATCGATATCCTGTCATCTGCATCGAATCCCTAAATCGCTTCAAGAACATTCATGAAATAAACAGTAGAATCGCGTTTGTTTTATCCGCTACGCTACGATAATTACTTACATTAGAAAAGGTGAAGCTATTGATTCATTTGACAAAGTGGTGTTCTTAATTACGCTAAAACAGACCAAAATTTACCCTTGTGATATGAAATCTTTAGGTAATTTTGAAATATTTATTACAGCACCAACACCATAACTTCCTAAAAAATGTATATATCTTTGTGTGACCACAATAAAATACCTATCGAAGGGGAGAATAATTATGATTGACCATAAAGGAACAATTTATCTATAGCCAACAGCATTTCCATGAATCATCCTACCATCCGTTCGCTCGGGGGAAGTGTGTGATACCGGTCTAATTATTTTAAATTCATGTTTCTTTAATTATTTAAGATAATCGAGCGAACACCTGTAAGACACACATCCTATATTTTGTTACCGCCCGTTCGTACAGTTCACACATTCACAGATATTCCTGAGAAAGTAGGTTATTGAAATATGTGGAACGACGTGCAAGATAACGATAAGAGTAATGAAGGCTATATATGACCACTACGTCAGGATTAGGAAAATTAACGATTTGATACATTTCCGGGAAAACGCAATTACAGCGAATTAAGGACCGATAAAATACGGAATCAATGGTTTCTTAAGCGTCCTTTTGGCCCCCATAACTAACCTATAACGAGAGGGCTTTTAAGCCTTTTTTGGGCGGATGGTCATCAACCCCTGAATATATTCCCCTTGTGGGTGCAAACCACACCGTTCCACTTCCTATATCCTCCCACAAACCCCAACCCCCCCACCTCTTCTTCCCTACACCCGCACAACTCGTGCACCACAAAACCATATTCATAACACTTCGTTTGCTTCAACCTTCCACTCCCTTCGTTGTCACCAATCTGGAAAACAAGCTCATCCTCTCAATTTTCTCCTCTTTCTCCCAACAAACACGCCGTCTCTCTCACCAACCTCTTTCTCTCTCTCTCTCCTTCCTCTCTTTCTTGTCTCCCTTGGCATCTCTCTCTCTCCCTCCTACTCTTCCTCTCTCTCTCTCTGGTTGCTAAAGGGATCAACGCCCACATGTGGCCGAAAGGTCAGGTGACGGGTGCAAAGGAAGAAAATGAGGTTTCCTTTGGTCCCCCAGCGTCCTACCTACCTTCCTCTCCCTCTTAAATTCTCTCCTACCCAGCCTCCTCCTCTCAACCCTCCCCCAGTCCCACTCCTCCCAGTCTCCTCCCTCCTCAGGGCATCAACTAAAGCCTGGTCTCCTTGTGGACCTCACACCACAGTTCCTTTGTTTACGTTGACAACCATACGCCCTCACGACCTCAGCTGGGAGGGAGTTTTTGGAAGATGGAGTGGTGCAAGGAGAAGAAGTTGGGTTGGAAGGAGTGAGATACGGAGAGAGAGAGAGAGAGTTATGGAGGGAGGAAGAACAAGGTGGAGGTGGAAAAGTGGATAACGAGAGGGGGACCAATGAATACAAAATAAGGAGGACATGCATACATGTATTTTTTCCAAGCGTTCATTTCTGGCCAAAATAAAAATAAAAAGATCATATTTCTTTACATATATTTTTTTGTTCCGGGAGTCGTATAAAACGAATCTCGCGGGAAGGGCCATTTCGTGAATACGAAATCATTCGTCGTGTAGAATGAACTAAGAGAGGGGGCGGTGGAGTCGTAGTTCGCGTCTTCTCCTGTTGAAACATCGCCTTAGGTACTCTCTAAATGACAAATTTCCACCGAACCTGTCCCCGTGAATAAACGAAGGAGGGGAGGAAAGAGACGTTAAATCCTGGAGAATATACGGAGGCAAACAAGTTTCGGGCCTTAAACAATATTTCTTACTTTCTTCTCCTCCTCTTCCTCCATTCCGCGTTTTCTTCCCTCGGGCCAACCGTTTAACACCGGATGTAATGTTTTTTTCGACCGGCGGTAAATAGATGGATGCGTCACCGGTGTTGGTGTCCTTTACGACCGCGAAATCCTCCTCGGAGACGACGTGCGGCAACAATGAACGCCGTCGAGGCTACCTATAGTCCAACGGTCAAATTTTTGAGCAAATAAAATTTGATAAAACATATGTTTTGTCAAAAAGTACAATTGCATTTCACACGACACATCGTTTCATCAAAATTTTGACAAAAATTCATGCTAGTTATGCATTCCGTCGCCAGGTTCCGCAAGCATAGCGGCTGCGATAACTTGCTCCTGGACGCGGAACTTCCACTTCCTTCAGGATTTCTGCTAATGAATCCCTCCTGGAATTCCTGCTGTGTTAGAGTTTTGATTTTATATTGTACAAATTAGCCTGCTCTGAAAAACTATCAATCAAAATGACTGAGCTTCTCTCGACCACGTTTTCGCCATTTTTTGGCACGTGATAGCGAATGCGATGGATTTCGGAAATAGCCAGATTGAATCCATCTTCTCCCTAATTGGCTGTTTGAACAAAAATATAGAAGCGTTTCCATTCATTTTGAGCAAATTTATTTTGCTGAAATTTTTTAAAGCGTATTTGCTCAAATTTCATTTTTCTTCAAATTATCGATGTCACACGATACTTAAAATTATTTGAGCAAATTTTTTGTCAAAACGGTTGACCGTGGGACACGGGCTTAACGCGCGGGGACTATAAGAAAAACATGTCGATTGCGTGACACTACATGTCGCGGAGACGCTAAACACGGCTGGAAATGGACACGATTCCATGGCAACCGAGGCGAATCGCCAAAAAATTGGCGGAGAAGGATTCGGACGAGGGAGAGAATCGCGAGGTTTTGTTTACTCGTTAAAGCAGTGTTTTTCAACCGGTGTTCCGCGGAACACTGGTGTTCCGTATAGCACTGCCTAAGTGTTCCGCGAAATACTTCACCGAAAATAATTTTTCTATAAATTTAGATTGTTTAAGGAATTTAAAAATGAAAAGTATATCTATTTTGCTCTCACATCATAACTCCATCTATCGCAGAAGCAGAAAGTACTTCTATTAAGTGCATAAAATAAAGGTTGTATGTAAATATATATAAATGCATATGTATATAGGTGCTCCGCCAATTTTTTCCCATTACAAAGTGTCCGCCACTCGAAAAAGGTTGAATAAAAACTGCGTTAGAGACTCAAAAAAAAAAAGAAAAGAAAACGGAGGTGAGGTAATTTACGCCGAGCGTATTAATAGCGACGACGGATGGGAAAGTTCGTGCTGTAGCTAAAAAAATTCGAACCCGCGAACTTTGCATTCGAAGATAAGTTACTCTTCCTCGCACATCACGTGATTTTTTTGTTTTTACAATCGAGATTTTTCCCTATGTATTTTGAAGAAATACTTTATATACGGTTTCAACAATTTAGCTTATATCGGTGGCATGATGAACCGTGCGTGTATTACATGTAAAATATATCCGTATTTGTTAATAATTCACTGATTCTTATAGGAGGGAAGACAGAGAGAGAGAGACAAACGACTTTACTGAGGGCGAAATTGAGACTATATAGTCCCTTCTTACATTTAACCCTAGGTTAGTAATTACAAATGAGAATAAAGAATTAATAACGTATAAACAGAGGTGAAATGCATACAGTATGTATCGTACAATAGATTGTATTATAGCTTATTAATTTCATAGATAAAATAAAGGCCATAGGCTGCTTTTGCTGTCTATTTTGAACGTTTTCATACAGCAAGCAGATTTTTTTCAATTCGTGATTGAATTGCAGAGTATATGGTTAAAATTATGCCAATCATTAAAGTGTACATATGATAAATTTATGTATCCGAAACCTTGACAGAGAAGACATATATTAATCGGTTGATAAATACACATCACACTCTTCGTTCCCACGATGAAACGTTTAGCATCGCAAAGACTTCTTTTGTAATTATCCTTTCTTGAAATCCCACGCATTTTAAAAAGAAATATTTATTTTTTATTCGCGCTGGTTTCGACACCTCGTCCCTCAACCACCTTAAATTATCAGAAGATCACGACAATGCGCGTATGTTTTAATAAAAAAAATGGAAAAAATATTTCTAGAAACCCACCAAACGATCTTTCTTATCCAATAACATCATTACGCGCGTAAAAACAGCGCGAGGCGCTATTGTTTTTTTTATGTTGGCCGAACGCACTGGAGAACTTATATATTCGGCAATGATTATTAGAAAGCGTAGCAAAGGCGCGTGACCTCCAACGCTCGTTCTTTTTAAGGCGTCGGAAGACTTCGATGATCTCCTCTTTTTCTAACGCCGTTCCAATGCAAATGAACCGCCTTAGAATTTAAATACTTTTTTCCAGACCGTCTTCCACTTAGAAATAAATGGAACGGATGAAACTGGGTCCCACGCATATGCATACGAGTAAGCTGGATCTTTCTCTCCTTCTCTCTTCCCACGTCGAAATCGGTTTACACTCACGCTCACCTCGCGGCGCTTTTTCTCGATCTAATTCTCCCCCGTGTCTTCGTGAAGAGGTTACGTGATAAATAAAATCCGCCCTTCCTACCTTTAGTGCTATTTCATTTGGGGTTAAGTTTTACTAAAGATTTTCTCACGATGTTTCATTTATCGTTCTGTCTGCTCGTAAGTCTTTCTTCATGCTAATTCGAATGGCTTCGTAAGGCAAACTCACGATTCACCGGATGCCTCGGGATCGAGGAGGATTTTCTGATTGATCGATATGCCTATTTAGAGGTATTGAAGTACACAAATAGGAGAAATTAATTAAATATTGAGTAAGCAAAGAAAAAAAATCGCAGAAAAATATAATTCGATTTTATTGCAGAAAGTAATTAATAGGCCAATCAAATCAATACTACTTATTAAGCCTTTATTAGATACCGTGTATATGCACACGCGCAATGTAGTAGGTACATATAAACATTTTGAAGCTTTAAGTTTAAATTTCCCGATTAAACGAGGTTCCTGTTATTCGATACCCGAATAATCAGGATTTAAATGCTGTTTTTTTCTAAAATCACTTCACCTTATTTGAAAAATTATCACTTTTATATCACGTTATTTTGCTATAGTTGGAGATTTTAATTGCCTTAATCCACTGCGAGCTACATTATTATATTTTTCTAAAGGAAACAAATACTGCTCTAAAACATTTCATATTATTTTGTATATAATGTGTAACGGTCAAGTTTAAAATAATTTTGGTCAGTAAATACGTTATATTTTAATTCAAATTAGATGGAAGCAAGGAAATGTTTAACATAACGAGGTGTTGATGAGGTATGAGAGGTTCGTATTGAAATTTTACTATGGCGGAATAGCTTACGTACATAATATTTTCACGAGACACTTTTTCGATATTTCTGAGGAGAGCAGAAAAACAGACCATAGTTTCACTTATAAATGCATTATAAGAAATATAACGAAATCAGGAAAGAGGCAATGCAAAAACTAAGAACTTCAAAAAAGGAACTATCGATAAGGGCTCCTATTATGTACCTATACACGATTGCACATAATATAACGAATCAAATTAACGCTAAAAGACTTATAGGTATAATTGTAGAGAAACATGCCCCACATACAGAGCCAGATAGAGGGGGGTGGGGGGGTGGGGGGCAGCAGGGCCATTTGGCCCGGGTCCCGGGAACAGAGGGCTCTCCAAAATTTATTCTAAAGGTTTTTTATTCATATATTTGTATGGCTTTCGGAGTGGGGTGGGGCCCCACATTTGTGACTGGCCCGGGCGCCATCTCACTTCTCTTAGGCCCTACCCACCCACACACACACACACACATTAATACCTTTTTTACCGGTTTACCTGGCAGCTGGATGCTTGCCATAATCCAATCAAATACGAGAGTGAAACGGAAGCTTTACATCTTCATGATCGAGGGGAAACTGCGCAATTCGAGAAGAGACGAGCGATCCCCATTTTTCATAGCGAAAAACTCGCTCGTTTAACGCGAATAAACAACGAAAAAACGTCGAAAGGGGTTATATATAACGGAGGGCCAGATTTTCCTTCCTCGAACGTGCGAGGAGAGGTCGGATAAAGCGCAAGTCGCCGCAAAAAAATAAAAATAAAGGAAATTGCAGGTGCTCGGAGCGACGGTCACGCGCACACGTCATCGATTACAGTTCGACGCTGCCTCGGTATGGGCACGCGGAATGACGTGATGGGAGAAGGATGGGCGTAAATTGCACGCATCTCAACATCCACTTTTATGCGCTGCCCTAGAAGTCTCGGAGGTTAGCGGGCGGATGGGGTCTGATCCAAAAACCTAATACAGTTTAACCTCTCTAATACGGGAAGCTCGGGACCGGAGGCGTTCCGGGCTATGAAATTTTTCCAATCACGGGTGGTCAGTATGTAATGACTGTACTGTTGCTGTACACACTGCCTAAGGCATACTTTTATGTCTTTAACACAAGGGTGGTTAGTATATAATGACTGTACTGTTTACGTGCATACTTCCTGAACCATAATTTTGTTTTTAACACAAATAACACATGGATAGGCATAAAAAATATAAGAAATGGGCATGTCTATGTAAGAGGTTTCTCCTATAAATGATTTGGTATGCCCGACCCTCTCAATCCGAATGAAATATCCTGCAAGCAACCGCAAATGGTGGGTGGCAGTGGGAGAATATCACCGACCTATCATTTTACCTGCTGATATCATTGACGAGACAGGAATTTTCACGATTTACGGACGTTATTAACATTTTGAAAATTCTAAGCCGTGGGAACACAGTGAAAAGAGAAATGGAAATGCAGCCCGCGCCGTATTTTTCGAATCAAGGATGTATTTCCGGATTGGTCAAAATTACAGAACCATTCCGATCCAGGGATGACATTTCCTGACCATAAATTTCGGATATGTGGAGTAAACCTTTTCCGAACAAGGATAATTCTTACAACCAAAAAAGCGATTAAGTAAACCAGATGGGAATTACCGCAATAAAGCTCAGCGATGATTCATTCACCGATAGTTTTTTTTTAAAACCAACGATCGCTGAACTACCATCGAGGACGATTGCTTAATGCTCATTTGGTTTCACCAACCTCATTATGGCAATTGCATCTACCTTGAACTTCAACTAAATTCTACCCATAAAATGAGATCTATGACTATGTTTTTGAAATTTCTAAATCTCCAGGATGTACTCACGAATTCTTACACAGCAAGTGGTCCTTATTAAACATAAGGAACTAGAACAATTTCTATTCGAAAAATAACTACGCCATCCAGTAAATCTTTGCAAACTGAGTTCTTTAATCAAAAGCATCAGATACAAATCATCCGAATTTAAATATGCTGTGTTTATGTGGTTGGCACAAGGACTTTCTACTCCTTTTCCGACAAACCAAACGTAATTGAATCTTACACAAGAATCACCACATTTACCTCTCATATTTCAAAGCACTTCCACCAATACATGTATGTCATGTATGCCTTAAACTCAATCTACGAGTTTCCTTAATCCCTCATTTTGTAGTCTATTTTTAGTACAGTAATACCCCGCTATACGTCGGAGATGCGTTTCTGAAAAATGCGACTTATAACGAAACAACGTATAGCGAAACAATGATTACCATAAGAACTATGATAAAAGTTAGGGGTTACGTTCCTGGCGGATATTTTGTGACACATTTATTTCCCAAATAATACATATCAACTGGACATACAATGTTACGACTATGTATTTACCACTCATTGCTACTAGAGTTTAATATACATTTTATCGTATCAATGAGTAACCGATTGCAATAATAAATTCAGAAATCACCGAAAATAACTGTCTATAGTGTGATGAGTACAAAAATTGTTTCTTTACTTACACGTACACTGAAACGCACTTCAAGCAGATTTCGCAATCCAAAGTATATCCAATAGGTATCTCATGAGATGTCAACGCAAACGTAAACACACAAAATTATAGACGTAACTGTTCATAAAGCTCAGAAATAGGTTTTTACACATCGTCATTAAAATTGGGACAGTCCCTTTTGTCCCCTGTGTATTTTGTGAACCGCCTAACCCATCGTGATCTCTCAAACACATGGCCATCAAATGTTTTTATTCTGAGTATGATTTAACAATTAATTAATTCATATAAATAATAATAAACACGAAATTAAAAGCCGAATAGAGGACTTTTACTGTTATAGTTATAATTTATGCACCGCAATTGGAATTTCTGAAATTTTGCTTTTAGTATTTCACAAACGATGTATATGCGAAGCGACACAACTTATAACGAAACATGTTCCTTAATTGACTGGCGACTTATATGCGAAACAACGCATAGCGGGGCAACGTATAGCGGGGTTTTACTGTATCTGGAATGAAATATTGAAACCATAACACGTTATGAATTCTTCGATAACGACACATGGCCTCGCTTCTTGCCTATAGCATTACTATGTATGTATTCGACGAACATTCCGTTTACTCGAATAAAACTCCGGTTTAATTTAAGATGTTAGCGCTTACTCAAGATGGTTCCACACAGTGCGGTAGAGGGCTTTACTAACAACAATTATAACTCTTTCGCGTGCTTCCTCCTTTCACCATAAAAACGAACTCTAAAAAGTGACATTTCCGTTTGCAAGTGCGCTGTATAAAACATCCGAAATTCAAACATTGAAACAGATCGACATATACGGATTAACACCTCTCTATTAAGAGAGAGAGAATTGAGTCGAAGCGATAACAAGTCGATAAAAACGTCCCGAGTTTGTACAATGATTCTAAGTAATTTTAAATTGTAAACGAAAAATAAACTGCACTCATTCCTGCGACGTACACACATGATGATTATGATGATGATGAGCATTACGTTTTTATTATTTGTCTATATGTAGAGATATCGCGCAACATTTAATACACGTTAGATGGATGTTTATTTATTTTTTTAACGCCTTCCGTTGTGGAGACTACTCTGTTCCTACTAGACCAACGATACGTCGTTTATTACAAATCAAGCCTCGCTAATCGAGCGGGCAGCGTAAGAGCTCTTGGCCAGCGAAGGAGCTGGATGTTAAAAAAAAAAAAAGATGTCTTGCGTCACCAAATCGCTTCAATAAAAATCTCGTCCGTTAACTTTCGCGGATTCGATACATGCATCCAATCCATCACGTTACGCAAGTGATTTATTCAATGTATTTTGCAGAAGCGATTGGTCGTACATCCTCCTTCAGACACAAAGGAAACGCCATCGGGTAAAAAGAGCAACCTTCGTACCACCGACGATATCCGAGCAAGGATAATCGTCCGTAATAAGGGGAAATCTATTATTTAGTAATGGCTCAATAACAGCCATTAGGCCAATTAAATTGATCAACCAAAGGAACGCAAGAGGCAAGTATAAATCAAATAGGTACGTATCCTCAGCACAGGAAATAAGATGCTCTAAATACCACGTTACCGCATTTTAAAGAAATAAGGCAAATAAATATGAGACAATAATCACGGACCTGTCTACGCACAGACTACCGTTGATGACGATGAAAAAGAAAAGTGGAAAATTTTTTAATGAAGGGCTATAAAACATTTTCCGTATTAACACAAATGTAAGTTTTGATGTAAATTCTATGCAGACAGGCATATGCTGAATCAAAGGTGGCCTTAAGAGTTCTTGGGGCCTTGGACAAGAGAATAATTTAGGGTCCCTAATACTACTAATACAAGTCGGGCATACTTAAGTTTGTCCTACTCATGAAGCAGCTATGAATGTATGTAAATTACGATTTCGGTTTACTGTAAAAAATACGTGGAATTTGAACCACTTCCTTACTAATTTAGCACAATTATGTTTTCGCAACGTTTTTGGGGCCCACTAACGTGTGAGGCCCGGGCCAGTCGCCCAATTTGCTCACCCCTAAGGCCACCACACTCTGGATATTCCGTATTTAAGTAGGTGAAGCTTTCGGTTGGAAAAAATCCGTATGCCAATCAGTTTTTAAAAAATCGAAACTGCGAACACGACTAAGACAGCAGAGCGGTAATTATCACCTACCTCCAAAACTGAACGAAGCCCTAGAATTAGTATACGGGCAACTACCCGACACATTACATAACAATGTCGGTAACGCCACTCGAAGGCACAACAATTAAACACTTGTTTTCACTGCGACGACGGGTCTATTCTTGGAGTTTGGAAAAATGACTAAATCCTCCTCTTTAATGAACCAGTCAGTCGGGGTGCTTTGTCACGGATGACAAATCTGCGAAAACCCTTTCAAAACAAGAATGAACGATAAAAAAAGGACGGTATGTGTTCTACGCGACAAAAGGAGTCCCAAAAAGAAAAAAAAAGACTCCCTCTCGCCTTCACCAAAACTGCTACCGCTCCTTGTGGCTTCCTTTTACCTTCTACCTAGTAGAAAGAGAACTAGTCCACCTCCATCAAACACCACTTGTCAGGCCCCCTTCACGAAATTCTTTTCGCCTCAAGGAATAGACGTTGTGGTTCAGCAAGTGCCTTCCTTGGTCCAGTAAAATAACTCCGTAAGAGGGTAAAGGGGAGCATAAGGAGAAGGGATACGTAAAGAGAGGGAGAGAGGGAGCGGTAAGGGAACAGACGAAACTAGAAGGAAGGGCAGGTGGAGTGGAGTTCCCAAAGGCGTGAAAAGCCAGCTGAAAAGGCTCCAATCCCTCCCAAGGAAAAAGAACCCTTTTCTCCGTCTATATAACTATACCTTACCCTCGCCCTTCTTTTCCTGGAGGGGGTCACGCGCATTGGAGTGAGTTATGGATCCTGGGGTCCTTAAAAAAAAAATAAAAGGACCATTTTTACCCTAAAAACCTCATCCGTTACACTTGTTCTGGTATGCGGCTGGAGAAGGGAATTAGGTCCAGCTGTCTGGTGAGAGGAGAATGCTGTAATTTTTTTTTACCCTTATGTTGAGGGAAATTGGTTTTGCTGACGGATTGTTGCGAGGGAGGATTTTTGCTATTTCGCGCCTTAGAAAAAGAGCGGGGGTTTAGTGATAGTAATGTGGAGGAACCGCGCGAGGGCGATGTTCTTCTGTTAGGGAACGGAGACTGTGAGAAAGTCTGGTAATGCTGCGTGAAACACCTGCTCATACTGCTGGCGGAAAAACTCGCGTATTGATCTTTATTCGGGAAAAAGGCTGGTCGTACCTTTGTCGAATGGAAGGGACCCAAATAAATGCGAATCGAGCTTTGTAATCCCGTGGAGCTGAATGCAAAGGGTCCCTCCTTTGACATATCTCTAAAGGTTCCAAAAATGAAATATCTAGCTCACGTTATGACTGTAATCCAATTGAAAATCATAACTCCGAGAGCATGAAACGGATTAGAAAATCACATGCGCAATTCGACAGAAAAAGAAGCTTTTCGGCTAAACGTCGGATGGACCGCCACTGATGGCGACTGCTTTGTTGTTCCACCAGGTTTTCCCATCCGTTCTGTGGCTATTGGAATCCTCCTCAGCAAATTGATGAATTACGTGTCACCTAAATCCATGAAATGGTTGTGAAAACCAAACGCGCATTTCGACTACAAGGCAGCCGTCCTCAGTGATATTTCACTGATAGATATTCCTAGAGTTCTGGTTCATCAGTTTAACCATAGTTATAAGACAAAATTGACAATTCTTAGAATCACTCCCTCAGACATCATCAGGACTTCGACGCTTTGCGAACTTAACGGTGATCAAACAATCCATCTATTCACTTGATACAAATGTGTGCAATTATATTAAAAAGAATGCCTCACCAGATAGGGAAAAACAAATAAAACAACGTTACAATGCATGTTGTTAATTTCAGGACAAAATTCCACGCATAAAAATATTGATTTTGAACGAAATTATATAAATGGAAAAGAAAGTATACCTAATGAACAGTGCCGTAGCTAGGGCGGGGCAAGCGGAGCTGCTGCCCCAGGCGCAACTAAGCAACTAAGGGGCGTAAAAAATCCAAATAGTAACTAAATAAACTAGAGAAAATAATTTCTTGAAGGGGGAAAGGGCGCATAATTAACAGTTTGCCCCGGGCGATAAAATATCTAGTAACGAGGCTGCTGACGAAGTCCATCGACTCGTCGCATATCTTTGTTCGATTCCCCACGTGAAGACCGGTAAAAGTATTTCAACAACAGTCATCTATCTTATAATAAAGCATTAAATCGCCTTGATTGAGGGAGAATAAACACAAATTTACTCCCGTTATTATAAATGAATTTTCAAATTTTAATGCATATTAATTAAATAAGCCATGGGCCCGATATAAAAAACAGAGAAACCCACACTGATTCTGTCTAGAATCCCTTTCGAAATTCCGGACTTAACAATTCGCAAGACTTAATTAACAGATAGCCAGGATTTTTAACTAGCGCAAAATTCATCCGGAAAAACCCCTTACCGAACGAAATAGTTAATCGCCAAGGGGGATTTTAACATCGACACCGAATTGGGGAGGGGCGCCAAATACAACATGCCGGCATAATTCCACCCCGTCACCCCCGGACCTTGTGTGATTCTACGCCACAAGGGATTCTGAGGGAGCGTCTTCCACGCCACATCTGGCGTATGAACATCCTCTCGTATAGAATTTCTTCCCCGCTCTCATCCAGTATCTAATTTCAGGATCTAAGAAACCTAATTCTCTTGCGAGACTCGCATATACTATAAAGGAGCAAGCTGGAGCCGACGCTGGAAATATTCGCGAAACGCAACGACTAACAATAAGAGGGAGGGAGATAAAAGTCTCTGGTATTTGCAATTTTAATTCGCCTGTTCTTCATTACGAAGCAGATAAAGCGGCACGCATGGTCCTCTAAAATCCAGCTCACGTTCGTTTTTTCCGGGCGTTTCCGGATCGGGCCGGTTTTTTTTGCGATCCCTACGTTGCCGGATTTGACAGGAGAAAAAATACCTGAAGATAAGGGGGGTGAGGTATTTAGGGTCAAATTAAGCATGCGGAAACGGCTTAAAGTGCGTCTCCTAAAACTGTTTCTACTTGGCAATTGAAGACACGAACTGCAAGAATGCGCTGCGTAAATGATGGTAACTGTTCTTTAAGTGAAAAAAAAAAATTAAAATGCTTTGGGTGTGGTGAGTTTTATAGTTGCCCGATTTACATATAGGATGCGTTCCCGCAAAACAAACGAAAATCTTGTCTCATTCCTCGCACCGCTTCACAATAAACTGTTATTAAGAGTCTCTTCGTACACGACGCCTGTAACATCATTACCATCGCGATGTTGTTCCTATTTATTATGGTTGCTCTTCTTTATTGTCTTTGCCATTTCCTCCATTTTAAGGAGCTAAGTTCGCCTCTTTATGGAACATTTTTCAATAAATAAATAAAATAAAGGACGTAAATTGAAATAATGTTCTTATAGACTTAATGATATATACTTAGGGTACGTTACTGTGGGATACTTTTCGCTATGATTTGCATGACTGCATACTAAATACCTAAAGACACACAATTATTTAAAAAAACATTTAAACTGATCGATTTTCGCTGGAATACTTGCTGTTTTTTCCAATCATATTTCAGGAAATTGAGGAACTTTAACTGGTTAATATGTAGAGAGTAACCATAATGCAATTCCTCCTTGAAGCAACAGTAATTTATTACGCATTAACCATTTGAAAATTACTTTTCTTCCATTCTGAGAATTGTATGGGGGAGAATTCGAGGTAATTTTTTCGACGAGGACTTTACGTCGTTCCGACGTAACGTAAATGTCACCTAATGCGTGAGCGACGTTATATTTGCTCGGTAGTTCGCTGCAAAATTAGACTTTTCGCGGATGACACCGTTTTATATAAGAAGATAATAAACCAGGATGACCAAAAATCGCTCCAGGAAGATTTAAACGCCCTTTCAGCATGGTGTCAAGATTGGAAAATCGAAATTAATCACAGCAAATGTTCCCTATTGAGTTTCTGGAAGAGTAAGAACAATGAATTAGACTCGGAGTACAGAATTGATAGATTGAATATCCAATCTGCGGAATACGTTAAATATTTAGGAGTCACCATTTGTCGTGATCTATCGTGGAATATGAATATTCGAAGGACCGTAGGGGCAGCCAATAAGAGACTGGGCTTCGTAGGCAGAATAGTAAGAGGTATCACAGAACAGGTACGAGAAACATGTTATTTATCATTGGTCAGATCTCAGGTCGAATATGCTTCCAGCATATGGGATCCGTACGAAAAGGGACAGATATTTGAGTTAGAAAGAATCCAACGCTGAGCAGCCAGATTCGTTAAGCAAAAATATGAGCAAAAATTAAGCGTCACATCACTCTTGAAGGAGTAGAATTGGATATCGCTAGAGGACCGCAGAATTAGCGCTAGGTTAAGACTCCTGGAGAAATTTAGGTCGGAAGTTCTCTTAGAGGAGGTCTCAGGAATATTAGAGGCACCTACGTACATGGGCAGGCACGATCACGAGGATAAAATACGAGAGATCGACTGTAGGACCGAGCGATATCAGGGCTCGTTTTTTCCAAGGACCATACGGGATCATAATAGGAGAGCGATCCCCACGAGGGACGTTATTATGTAGGTTTTGGTGTGCTGCACCCTCTGCCACCCACCAGTCTGGTGATTTGCAGGGTATTATGTAGATGTAGATATCGAAATAATGCAAGTCACGACAATGGAAATCGAGTACTCACTGTGTTCGAGAAAAAATAAGGGACAAGAGCCTCGAGAAACCTTTTTAAGAGTCGTAAGAAACACTGGTGACAACATTGCCTCAATGTTATAAAGCAGCGGTCCCCAAACTTATTTTATGTGGCACCAAATTGTATCCTAGACCTAGAATATTAAGCGAGCACCAATATAATTTTGTAAAAAGCGAAACGATCATAAATAAAATGAAACCTATGTCAAAGTTATTCTTAATGCACTTTAGCACGTTTAGAAAGAAATCAACCGAACAAAGTAAATTATTGGTGCTTAGAAACGTGATTTATGATCACTGCGGAAGAGTACAGCGAGGTTGCCAAAGAGAAAAGCGGCACTCGCGAGCAACCAGATTGGGAACCACTTACATAAAAGCGTTTACATGCAAAATCCAAGCATATTTTTCGAGAATTACATGTGTAGACCTCAGAGTTGCTGCAGGTAACTTATTAAAATCGATAAATTATTATGCGATTAATACCTTTGCCTTGCCCGAGGATCGGACGAAAAAAAAGCTAATAGGAAAAATTATGGACGACGTAATGAGTGTTCGGAACTCCCTATCTACCACCCATATCGGGAGAAAAAATCACATTCATTGGTCGAGCGGACGCAATAAACATGTAATGTAGACGATGGAACACGCAAGCACGTAATATATTGGACAGGTTAAGTTATAGCGATAATTACGGTCAACCCTTATACGTAACCGAGGGAACGGAATATTTTGGTAACGTAGAAAGAGAACCGAAGGGCGAGAAAGCGAGCGGAAAAGGATGCAGAGAATTTCGACGACGGACATGCAATACAGAATTTATGTGTTTGTGTGTAGCAAGGTAATGAGACGGAGAAAATCTCATAAAGCTGTTTTTTTTAATAGCAAAACACGAAAAATGTACCCAGGTGAAGAAGAGAGAGTATGGCAAATGGGAAAAGGATACAGCATCAAGTAGAATTATGTCACGAAAAGATGATGGAATACATAAATACAGGGATTGAAAGGGGACGGTGTTAAGTAGAAAGGAATGCATTCAAGCGGACGAATGGGAAAGATGACGACGGAAGAGGAAAATCAATGTAAAAGAAAAGGAAGAGTGAGAGGAAGAAGAAAATAAACAAGGGACGTAAAAGGATGTGAAAAATATCATATAAACATTATAAAAGGGAAATATGCTTGAAAGAATGAAAGTAAATACGAACAAGAAAGGAAACGCAAAGTAAGGGAATAAACACGTAAACTTCTTCATAGGACGAAACTTAACACATCGCCAATTCTTAAATTTCGTCATCATCGCTATACTTAAGTGAGCAAAGTTATCGTTGGTTGGGTTGGTAGGCCATCTCATTCGTTGGTTTGGGTGCCATAATTAAAAATACCACACGTATTGTTCTTTCTCGATACTATCTTCAGCAAAAAGATGGCTTGTAAACCGTATTTCGGGTCACATTGAACCAATGGATGAAAACAAAAGATTAAATCGTCGATATTAACGTGGGTAACCTATATCTATCCACACCAAATGTGAAACATTTTCTTGTGCATACATATATATACTATATATATGGGAAAGAATTGTATACAAAATTCTAAAAAGAGTATGGCAGCCGAAGAAAAAACAGATAAGAGGCTGAGGAAAGAATAGAAAAAGGAAGACAAAAATCAGGCAAGAGAGAGGATAGGACAATGGAAGACCATGGACACGAACGAGAGAAGAAAAAAGGATTTACAGCGAAACAATGGGAAATGGAAAGGAGAGAAGAACCCAAGTTAAAAAGACGAAGCGGCACAAACATGCACAGGTTCGGAACAAGACTAAAACTTAAAGAAAAAACAGCTGGAAAGTTTTGGAACCCAGCAGCCGAGGACGGAGGAAGGCCAAAGTGAGAGAGAGATAGAGAGAGAGATGAGGATGGGATAGGGAAAAGACGTGGGCAGGAGAAAGTTCGGAGGGTATGGGATGGTGCGAGGGACTCTACGGATTGTTTAGCATCCGATAGGAGGGGTTAGAGGGGCATCACGTGGGCAGCTAGGGTATTACTTTAACGAGGGTGGAGTCGAAAAAAAAAAAGGATTGATCTATAGGAGGAAAAAATTTATGTCCGCTTTAATGGCTGGGACTTAGGGCTACCGAGTGCCCTTCAGCATGTGAGGATGAGTTAGAGAGATAAGGGAAGAGGGGAAGTTGGGGAGAGGTGACGGAAAAGGAGAGAATGAAAGAGGGGAAAACGGGGAGAGAGAGAGGGAGAGAGGAATAAACGGAGTGACGAAAAGAAATGCGTAATGGAGGCCAAGTACCATGATTGCGGTACGTAAAGGATGCGATTCTCGTAACGGGAAGCGCGGCGATCTCAGATTAATCCGTGTTTAAATTCGCATTTTTGTATGGACGTAAGAGTCATCCCATGAGAGAGATGGTTGATGGAGGAAGTGATGAAAAAGTAGTTTAAAAAGGGCTCCGCCTTGGAACGGGATGTGAACCCACATCGTCACGTTCCCTAGGCGATGACTCCAAAACAACTCCCTCTTCACCGTCGGGTTATGACTCATCCGGAAGGGATGGAGAGCTAATCCACGCTTTTAAGGCTTACGAAAAAGGAACATTTATATGTACAAGACGGGATACGCTGTAAAATTCCCCCCCGGGAATGCTACTGCAAAGACGACTTTTCAAAATTCATCACTTCCACGCGGTTTTCTATCATACATAAAATCTGAAGCTATGAAAAATAATTTACTCGCAGCAGAAGTGTACCTTTCCAGAAAATGATCAATTTCCGGAGCATAAATTTCCCCTCGTCATTGAGAGTAATGTAATTATATTCCTATCATGAGAGATACGAATGCAAGAATTTAAACAGGAATAAACTAAGTGCTCGAAATGGAAAATGTTACGAAACGGAACGTTTGAATTGGTGGTGGAACGGAAATTTTTACGAAAGGGAACGCTTGTTGCAAGGAACAGCATTTCTAATGTCTGACAAAACGGAACGGTATCTATCATGTGACGAGCCGGAGCGACGTTCCGGTGCGTTCCGGCTCATTCCAATCACTGAATGAACTACCCTCCATTTTTTTAGCAATGCAGATCATTTCAACAATTCTTCTACTCCGGGTAATATTCTATAAAAAATACGAGATTTTATCGGATTCTGTTCGACCGTTTTAACCTCTATAATCAGGCACAGACGACAGACAGTACTGAAAAACAGCTTTTTCTGACCCAGTAGAACCTAAAACGTGCACACCCATAAAAAATCTTGAATTCCAATTTTTCACGTACGCGCTACTTCCTTCCTCTATAAACTTCGTAAACGAGAACACGACAATTACGACACTGATAAAAAGCAACACAGCACGAAATTAAGCGGGACGAAATACAGAGAAACACCTCCCGTTACAAAACTTCAGAACTAGCGATTTACTTCGAGACTTTACTTAGATAAAGCTTAAAATAAAAGCATCGGAAGTCGAGGGAGATCTCGAAGAAGATACGAGGAGAGCGCAGGAAAAGGGTGCCCAGGAAGAAGAGATCAAGTAAGCAGTAGGAGCAAAGGCGAGAGACGATTTGGTAGCCGAAAGAAGGAGAAGGAAGAAGGAGGAAGAGACACGGAAGATATACGGGGATAGGAGGGAGGAGAGATGCTGAGAGGAGGTGCGTGTTTTGAGGAGGAGGATGTGGCCCGCGAGAGATCGCAAAGGCGAAGATGGTATGGGGAGGGTAAAAAAGGACGAGGGATCAGGTGATGTTGTGTTTTTTTTTAAAGGTGGGCGGAGGCGTTTAACAGAATAAAAGAGTGGGGAAAGAGGGATGGGTGGGATGGAGAGGGGCAGTTAGGGGAGGGAGGTAAAGAGGAATTGAGGGGGAAAGAGCCAGGAAGATGGAGATGGAAAGAGACAACACGGACGAGATGAGGAAATGGTAGGAGGAAGACGGAGGGATGCAGAAAGAGGGAGTTAGAGAAAGGGGAGTGAGAGGGGGAGGGAGAGGAGAGGTGGAGTCGCCTTTGAGAGGGGGGTGGAAAGAGTTGCCCGGCGACTTTTCACCAGATCCTTTCCGGAGACTTCAACGGGTGGGTTGCGCCTCAAGGCGTCGGCCAAATGTGGGAGTAGCGTGTGTGTGTGTGTTGGGGCCGTTTGGAGAAGATCCCAGTCTCCCCATAAAACGAATATTAGGAAAACGCCCGGAGATAGGGGAGTGAGGATGGGGGAGGTGGATGAGAGGTGGATGGGATGGAAGAAGATTGGGAGGAGGAGGGCTTGCGGAGGAAGAAGAGTTCGTGCCGATGCGACGTTGTCGGATTTCTTTCTGGAGGAGGATCTGCGGTTGCCAAGTTGGATACGAAAACAACCGTGTAGGGATAAGAATTAGGCGATCCGTTCTCGGTGAAGAAACCACCATAAACAAACTTATGCAACGCTTATTCTTGTGGTTATTTAAAGGGCTTTCTAACGTGATGATGATGATTTAGATGGCCGATTGAGAACTATTTATAAAGCTTTCCTTATTGCGTTGGTATTAAAGGCCTAAATAGTTTGTAATAAAATTTACAATATAAATAAATATTCAAGCATGGGAATTTAAATAGGTTTAAAATATTCTCTGAATAAAGATTCATACAAATTCAAGAAGGATCAAGTTTGGGTTAGCATCTATAGGAAAATTCTGATACCGCCTAAATCATATGAATCACATAATGTGCAAACAAATACAATCCAAACAAGAGGGTTTAATAATACCTAAATTTTACGGAAATTTTGAAGGCTTTGCAAACAACTAAAAAGTGGAAAATGCCAAAAGATAAAGGGCCCTTTGCAGTTGAAGAGATAGCTAATTCCAGAACAAGTTTCCTTTTAATGAGAGGTTTGGAAACACATAACTTCACCTTCGAGGGCTATATTTTTTCCACAATCTGCGATCCCACCTCTACCTAAATTACGTCAATGAAAAAATTCTTCCTATCAAAGCAAGCAAAAAAAAAGCCTCGACTAACGGAAATGGGAGGGATTTTACAGTAATTACGCACCTAATTAGCTTCTCTAATATCTTATTTCTAAGTAAAAGTTTCAATTACGTAGTTTGTTTAGTGGTAGCGTTTACGACACGCGGAATACTAGATTATCCGAATTAATTGGGAACGGAACTAGTTCGGGTTATCGCTTCAAGTTATATCGCAAGAATTCTCTGTAACTTGAAATATTCCCGTCTTGCTTTAACTCTAGAGCTACAAATATTCGTCTGAAGACGTCACCTATTCCTCAGCAGACACGTTTACAAAGTAATTCTACCTTTCGGTAAGTTATAGGCACACACTACCAACTCTGGGCTATCCGAAGCCTTCCTCTTAAAGTTCTCCAACCCATTCCTTCTTTTAATGAATCTAATATACCTTATTTATAAGCAGACGACAAATGTAAGAATACCTGGGTTTGAGGTCTCGGATAAACCATCCAGATCACAAATTCGTCAGGAAATTCTCACAAAATTCTGACAAAACATTTAAGGTCTGAATGACCGAGGGTCGTGGCTTCAGATTGAAAAAAAAACATGATCTCTAACATATTATGAATACCCATATGTGCTCGCAAGAAAGAGACTCTCTACGTTAGAAAAGAAAAAAAAACGAAGCAAATATGGTTAGACCCTGGCAGAGGAGTTCTTTTGGGGAACTTTTAGCACTTTTGGTCGGGTAAATTTATTCGACGTCAATTTGCCATGGCTTACGTTTTCGCCGGTCATAACCTCCTAACGTTGAAATAAAAATGAAAGATGTGCTCGTCCGGTGTTTTTTTTCTCTCTCCTCGTGGAGGCGTGGATTACCAGGCCGCGTTCCATTAGGGCGTACCACCTTCCATCCCACCTCAAACCAACGATCGCACGGCCTCCTATGGAACGCTGACATCATCGAGGCTGAAGCCGCAAAGGAAAGGTGTATTTACATCGGTGAAAATGCGATGGGCAATTAAAAATTTCGTTCGGTGAAGTCATTCCAGAATTTTTTTTATTTTAAGCAATTGGTGCCAAACTAGGAAGCTCGTAAAGCAAAAACAATGCCATAATTATAATCCTTTTTACTTCAAAACCTCTTCAAAGCATTACTCGGTAAATGAAAAAGTATTTACTTTATTGTAGATGTATGACCTGGCCATAATAAATACACGAGGAGCGAATATTATGACATTACCAATGAATATTTGAAAGTTTTTATAAATGTTTATCGCGAAAAAAACATCTTAACGTAGTTACTATTTATGATAATTATGAATAATTGCACTACATGCGACAAAATACGCAAAGCATAAACATTCTAAATCGTAGAGAGTGAAAAATCTAAATTTCATACAGCTAAAAATAAAATCGCTCTTGCAATAATATTTTTAATGAAAATTACATCTTTACAAAAGCTTCGAATTACGGTCATTCCGCTTTTTTCAAGAGACAGCACCGGCAATTAAATATATCCATGAGATAATATGACAATTAAATTCGAAATTAACACAGCTTTACGGCTTAATATTATCTCGTCATTTGAGGTGAACAGCGTCATTCGCATGGAGATTTCGTGATACACGAATGATTTTTACTGCTTATTAACATCAGAAAATGGTCAGGGCTCTCAAAACATTTATAATTCTACTTTTCTGTTTCCAGGATACCACAACGATAAATTAAATGCGAAAGCTTATCGGTCATTTATGTACTTCCTGGTATAATCGAAGTTCATAGCCCAATTTATTTAAAAAATTAGAAATTAAAAAATGAATAATCGAGATAAGTTAATGGCTTACATCCAGTGGATGACTTAGGTAAGTGTAATGAACATAGGAATTACACATATCATCTTAAAAATTTATTCCTCAACCCATTAACTTTGGAAATAATAAAAAGATAAGCATCGGGAAACGAGTCGCTTCTAAAATTAATTTCTCTCTTCTCCACTACAGGAATGTTCACATAACGACGCCTTTTTATTCACGGACGACAACCAGAATTTAAAAAACGAGATTCTTAAATACGATTTTTGCACCTTCTCTTCCACGATAGCCGAGTTTTAAAAAAAATGCACCACATTTACGCGGTCAGGTTCGACGGGCAGACAGACATTAATAACTCTTGAGATAAAACCGTGCTTGAGAGAGAGAGAGAGCATGAGTCTACTTTATAAGGCAACGGGAAATTGTGACTAGCTTAACCGAGCGGTAGGATTTTTTTTCTTCTTTCGATTGAACTATTATAGTCAGGATAATGTTCCAGTGTGTATGTTTCGGACTTTGTTGATAAGGAGAAGTATACGTCTTGGGAGGAGACGAAAAATAGAATGGAAATGATTATGATGTAGGGTTAAAAGAAGAAGAATAAAAAAGAGGAAGAACAAGAAGACGAGAAGCGAGAGACTGTGAGAGGAGATTCGGTGAAACGTGTATCCCGCAGAGATGAAATCGGTGGGTTTAAAAAAAAAACAAAGTTGAATTTTGAAAACAGAGAAACAAAGGAAAATATATAGCATATCTTGATGCTGAGGGGACGTGAACAAAATTTTTTCGTCAAAAATACACTTGAGATAGACCCTATTCTAAACTGAAAATTCTAACACACGAAGCGCTGTCACAGTTATTTCCGTGTTTATCAAAGCACGGATCGCGACCTTATACAGAGGTCGCGGAACAAAATAAGCTGGGTTGCAAGGATTATCTATCTGTTTTATTTATTTGTAATGCTTTTATGTTACTTATTGTATTTTAAAGTTATTTTTGTTAAACAATCCACTGTGATACGCCAAGCTATGACTGTTTTTTGATAGAATTTATATAAATAATTAAAACAATGCCAGCGCAGCTGAATTACACTACATCACAGATGGAGCCAACTTACGCAATTCTTTTCTTTTTCTTACGGTATCTGTTGCTTTTTACGGCGATTTAATGAAAACTAGGTAATCAGAAGATTTTATATTCTGGTATCTCGGAGAATTTCTACTGACTCGCATAACAAAAAGCTTTAAAGGCTGCATTAAGCTCTTATCGTTAAATGGTTCTTGGTGGAACAGCTACTAATCTTTTATGCTAATAACTAATCTTTCATTCTAATAACTAATCTTTTATGCTAATAACTAATCTTTTATGCTAATATGTGAAATATTTTCTTCTAACATTAAATTCTTCATCATAGATGGAACTTTCAAAATTTTCCGTATTAGCATGCTTAAGAAATAATTCATTGTTGCATAGAGAAAGTCTTTAGAAAGCTAGGAAGTAATAAATGAGAAAAATAATATTATATGTACATCTATGCTCGGCAAACGGAGCAAAGCTATTCCCACAACTTGAAGACCTTTTAACCTTTGCACGAGGAAAACAGCTGTCATCATGACAAATTATAATTACTGCAACGAATCTAACAGATCTTACTTCCTATTGGATCTTCCAAATAACAATCACCGACAAACAGGAGTGAGATCATAAAAACTGTAAGCGATCGAAGAATATGCAATGTTCAAAGGTGAAAAGGAGAAAGAAGTTCAATGAGGATGCAAGAAAAATGAGGAGATACAGTTATGAGAGAATCCAAAGAAGACGGGGGAAAAGAGAGACGGACGAATGAAGGAGAACGAGGAAATGAAGGAATAAAACACAAATAAAAATAAAACCATCCCAGAAGAACAGCAACAACTTAAGGCATAGAAGAGGAGGAAATAAAGTTACGACCCATTAAAAATGAGGAACAGTAAGAGATATATCTTTACAGGGAAGTAAATCGTGGAGAAGGTTAAAGAAAGCTGCAGGAAAGGGTCTAATATCAGATCAATATTATATGGATCACTGCAGAGGGGGAGAGAGAGAGACGTAAGGTCTAGAAATGTTAAGGAGGAAGAGACGACTGAAAAAAAGGCGACTAGAAGAAAAGAATGGAGACGTGAAATGGCGACATAAGCAAGACGGAAAGAGCGGAAAAAGGAAAAAGACGGATGGGCGTACTGCATGGGAAGTACCGTCCCGTCTAAGAAACTCAACTCCAGCCGCCTCATCTGGAAGGTTCAAAAGTCCTCGGATGGCGCTGGTATAGCCTGGGGGGGCTGTTCCCCAACTGGGTAAGGAGTGGGGAATATGGAAGAGGAAGAAAAACCATGGGAGGAGAAGAGTGCTGTACCCTTTGGAAGCGTGGGAGGGGGAGGTTTGGAGGGAGGAGGGGAGGAAGAGAGAGAGAGAGCCAGAGTAAGTATGTGAGGTAGGGGTTGGGGTGGGATAATGGAGGATGGTCTGAGTGAGAGGGAGAGATGGAAGAATGAGAGAGAAAGAGAGGAGAAGGGGAAGGAAGACACGTGTAGTGACTAGTCCTCCACGCAAGACGGTCAAGGACATACCGGACATCCACAACCCGGACGGTATGGAGCCACCCGAGAGATTGGGTTTAGGAAAGGAGGAAAAAAAAAAACTTCATCTAAATCAATCATCCTAAGAGCGGTCATGGGTAAAATCTATGGGTAACTGCTAAGAAAGGTACTTTTGGTGAGAGGACCGGTTCTCTCGAAAAACCAGGAGAAATGATCGAATCCCTCTGCGTGGACTCCGAAAGTCTCTTAAAATGTAAATAAATGTTGTTTATTCATTTACCGAAATGGTCGTGGAAAAAAACTCTCGGTCCGATGAAAAACAAATGGGTAAGTAATGAGCAGAGAGGAGAGAGAGGGAGAGGTATATTCAGAATGCGTGGATGTAGAGTGAGTGGTTGGGACAGGTTTTTCTTTTCGGAATTTCGAAGCAAGGACACATGGCAAGATGCGTGGAGAATGGAGAAGCTCGAGGTTCTCGGGTATGATGCACGGAGGCCGCATACACGGCCCATCAGTTACGAGAATGTAGCCCTCTCGTTACTTTCATTCATTCTACTGTAAGTTAGATGGAAGACAAGCGCGGTCACGGAATGTCACAGGGTTGCCACCTCAAATTCGTCAATGACCCGGAGATTTTCTAATCTGACCTGAAGATTTCATGATTTGACCCGGAGATTCTCATAGGCGAATAAGGAAAAGTATGTTTTTGCTATAATTAAGCGTTTGATACGATATATGTAGTTAATTAGTATTCATACAAATGTGAGGAACGTGTTTATTTATTGATATATTCCATTCCGCTTCATATGTTGTTGACCCGGAGAATTATATCCTTAACCCGGAGACTTCGGGTCAAACCCGGAGAGATGGCAACCCTGATATGAAATATCATGCTTAAACATTCAGAAGTCTACGATAAAGTAATTTTTATATTAAAAAATATTGACCACTCTTAATAGTGCGATAAAATGCTTAGGCTCGATTATAATGGCATGTGGCCCGCCAAATACATCTAAATCTTCCATTCGGTCCTCCTGCAATTTCTGTTTGAGACCCGTTATGATTGATGATACAATTACCAAATACTCGGTAATAACATAGATTCAAATCGCAATAAAATATAAAAAAAACGACAAAGAACGAAAATTTACATACATAATGCAGCATCCAAAAATCTCAACTGATTATGCTGACGCATGCACTACATCAGCCTAATGCAATTTTTCTTTCCGTCATGTACAAGCCGTAACAAATACAGCGGTATGTTATCCGTTGTGATTTTAAGAAAGTTCTAATTTCCTCGCTCGTTATTTACACAACGAAACCGTACAATTATGCATATGAGCGAATAAATCTGGGAAACGTCGCCATAAATTTGATTTATAACTTTAAATAGGATCCTGTTTTCTACGGTAACCTGGAGATCTCGCCCCCGAAGAGGAAATGCCACTCCCAAGGAATTCTATCCGTGGAAACTTGCATACATGCTTTTGTTTTCCTGTGACACTTTCTTCTTTTGACATAAATTACCCTCGTGACCTACTGAGAGGGTGAAATATTAGTTAACACTCCTGTACCGACGATAAACGTATAATACATTATATGTACGTTTTTCGTTTACTCATAGAAACAGCGGTGTAAAGTGTGTGTGCGAGCAAAATAGAGCTCTCATGCTTTCTTTTAATTGGTAATATAATAACATACATTCAAGTATATTTAAGTGAAACAAGCGTTGCCAACGTTGTACACATACTTCCATGACCACGAAAAGACAAACTTTTGAATCGGGAGTCAGAAGTTCTCCCTACATGACCGCTGGAAATGAGGTAATGAGCAGGCAAGATCACACAATATGATAGATAACTTAGGCTTGTAATCAATCTTGTAATCGCAACCAAAAATGAAATAACGAATGCAAAGAAGACTGACTATGCGTGCCCAAAATTCAAGAAGATTTTCTCCTAAGGCAGATGATACCAGCGACGAGGAAAGAATTCCATTAGCATTTAATTATAGTCCAGCTTCGAAATAAATTTATTATCTGCCAATAAACAACTTGGGATACAATTACACAAAATCCTTCCCAAGCAAAAACCTTGATAGGAAGAACGAGCCCAACTTCGTGGTCAGGTTCAGTCAGGGCGGAACCTGACCACAGCACTCAGAAATTCCCTGAAGATAGCGTCTGAGACAGACGCCGAAACGTCGGACATTCTCCAAGCCTGCACCCGGTGGGAAACCAGAGAAACCTTCATCAACAAACTAAATCTTAGCATCGACACCAAAAATTATTACTTCAATCAACACATTCCAAAAATCTAATATCGTCCATTTCCAGACCACAGAAGAAGATTTACAACGACGATCATTTTGTCCAACGAACGGCTGTGAAAGGATTTTAAAAATTTTTTTTTTCTCGCTCAAGAATGGGACATCATAACTTGCGACAAGTCTAGCAGAAAAGGAAGCTTATCCCTTTTACTAATGCATCTGCGTATTACTGAATAGGAGCGAAGAAAAAAAAATTACGAGCATTCCAACAACCTTCTAAACCATACCGGCTGTCGGGATGAAATGCAACTACTGCTGAGATAATTACGCCATTCCGACAGCAATTCCTTTTGTCATCGACATTTTTATGCTTTTTAGCTCTCTCATCCTCGAAGGTAGGGTGGGAGGAAGATTTTTTTCTGTCTTCCGCCCTCTTCCCTTGCAAACAGCCGTCGCCTCCATTCCCTAGGGTAAAAAGGGAGCGGTGAGGGTTCTAGAACATTCGACCCAGCTGTTTTTTTATAGTCAAGTCTACGGTTACGTTGTGCTCGTTCGACCCATATTGTTCACGGGTGAAAATGTTTTCGTGAAACGGAAAAGGGTATCTCTACTTTTCAGATGACTTTTCAAAAGAATGGAAGGGTGGAAAAATGTTAAAATAGAAACCATCCTGAAAAACTGTAATTTTCGAACTATAATCAAGTCAAAAATTTTTAAAGAAAATGTCTTTTTACCTTGATTGCAAAGGACATTCTTAGGTTCAAGAAGACACCAACCTGAAAATAAATAAGAGAAAGACGAATTAGTAGAGATATATATACGTATGATTAAAAATACTTCGGAAAAGTTAAAAATTATCCATAGTTTTCACGAATTCGCGGTTCGGTTCTTATGCATAAAATACCGCGCTATGAATACCGTTAGAAAATTATACGAAATTGGTAATTACCAATTTCAATAGGCTATTCTTTCACTTTTATGTAAAAGTTTTAGGTGGTAATTAAACAATCCCATCTTTGCGAAAAAATCATAGGAATGCGTGCTTTCAGTCAGGGGTGAGAAGGAATGCATATTAGATTTGAATGAGTCGTAAGTTCAGCAATACTATCAAAACTACTTGTCAACCGAAGACGGCAGGTAATCATTTGCGGGCATATAAGTGTTTAATTTCAAGCTGTGCACATTAAATATCCGTTTACAAGGGTGAACGATACATGATTCATACCAACATTGCGCAATATTCATGAGAGATTAAGAATCCAAAATGAAAATTCAGGTCTCGTACGGAAAATACTGGAATTACTCTTTCGTATGGATGTCACGCAGTATAAAAAATACACAATTGTCATATAGTGTATACGTAATCTTAAGAGAGGTTTTCGCTGTGGGGCACTGTTGCTATGGCAATTTATTCGAAGTCTTAAGTAATACTTCGTCTTGAAACTGCAGGGATATTTTCTTAGGGAGTGCCCAAGGTTGGCGTTATCTCCTTTTGTACTCGCCCGATGACTAACGCCAAGTATTTTTAAAAACTTATGGCTTTGGAAGCCATAAAAATGTTTTGGTGAGATTATGAGAAATTTATACAGTTTACTGAGAAAAAATTATTACAGCGAGTTATTTACTTATATTTATACTGCGGCGACTTTCATACTTTCGCGGGAGCTAGGATAACGGTGCACTTTTGCTCGCTTGGTATCCTCGCAAATCGTACATTATCAAGATATCTAAAAATATCCCAAACATAATTACTCTTTTAAATATTTTAAGTAACACCTCGGTCTTTTTTAAAAACCAAACCGAATGATAACGTTTTAAAGCGATGTCGCATAATCTATTCCACTAGTATAAAATCAAGCCGTTGCAATCATTGATCATAAATAAAAATGGTAAAATTCAACGTTTACGAAAGAATCATATTCCTTATGCAATTTCCTTATTATCGGGCGAGCAATTGGGATACTATATGATGACTACTTAAGTGGCGGAAATTTGGTCAAACACGTGTCCTTGGAGCTAAAAATGTACGTTTTGTAATTTTCTCCAGAATAAAAATAGATGTTGACGCAGGTCATTAGACTGTTTCCACGATGAAGAACAAGGAGTATTTCAATCGGACCCACAAATTATATTTATTTTCGACTTATTCCCCACTCCTGCATGGCGCAATACTTGTCTTACGCAAGGAGTACAGAACCCGCACAGCATAAACGAATTGGATTAATGGTAAGCCGATAAATTTTCTAATAAATTAATTCCTTTTCTCGTTATGGAAAAAAAAACATTGCCTATCTCCAAGCTCCGAGAAAACTAGAGGAAGGAAATGACGACACACTCACCCAAATCACGCGTCAATTAGACAGTTGCAGTATGATTCCCGCCGGTTAGTAAATGGGAAAAACCCCGAGGGAAAAATACCCAAATGCAACCCTTTTTGCGTCGTCGGTTAAGAATAGAACCTCTCCTTTGGTGGTCAAAATCTCTAACGTACTTTCCCTTTGTTAATTCCCGGCATAAAATGCAGACACGAATGACCCCGACAAAAGGCACCGCTCGGGAATCTATAAACATCCTTATCTATGATTTCCTACAAGGGAACACAAGACTTCTTCTTAGGAAGCCAGAGGGTGGTAGGGTTTCACGTAGCAATTAACCCCGGGATACGCTTGTGCCAAAAGCGAGTCTCCTCCTTATAGGGGGGGGGGGGAGGAGGGCGCGGGGGGAGGGGGGGGAGGGGGGGGGGAGAGAGAGAAAGGAAGGTCGCTGCACGCGTGTCACTGCTGCGGAATCTTTTATCACAAAAACCCTCACAAAACTAGGTTCAAAGACCTTTATCGAGATCTCGGAAATGACGATTCTGTATTTTACTGCGGGCATTCCCGCAAATTCCTTGCCGAAATCGAGGGTAAAGGGGCAGGGTGGGGCAAAAAGGGGTCGAGCCGCACAGCAGGGGGGGGGGGGGGGAAGAGACAATAGTAAAGGATGGAACAGAAGGAATGGAGAGGACGAGGATGGTGAGATGTTATAAAAGGGATGGGAGAAAGATATGAGGGAGGCAAAAAGGTTTGGTTGTGGGGTTAGTTCGGGTCGTTCCATAGGCTGTCGGAAGGTCGCATAGAGAAGCAGAGAGAGAGAGATAGGGAAAGAGGGCCACTTCTAACCATACTCCAACACCACCAGTGGGGTTTCTATTAATAGGAAAAGCTTACCCCCCCTCCCCCCCACCCCCTCCCCCCTCACTCGGACAGCTGTATATGCGCTTTTGTGGCGCCCGATTCTCGGAATCGTCCAAAGTGCGGTATCGTAGGGTAATGCGGCAAGGGTAGAGTTGAAAGGGAAAGGCGGAGGGTGGTGGCGGCGGCAGGGGGCGGAGGGATGGAGAGGGACAGAACATGTGGCGCCACCACACAACCTTTTTCCGTTCCCGAAAATTTGATTTCGATAAAAAAAATTGCTTCGCATGGAATCATCTGTTCAGGAGGGAAGCATTTGGAGTGTGTGGGGATATCTCGCGAAGATCTAAATAAAAACATACGTGTAAATACTATTCGAATTTTCGGTTTCGATTTTCTCTTGTCAATAGAATCGACAAAAAATGTTTGAAATAAAAAATGTTTAGCAACGGAATGTGAACGACCGCTCTTTTCCCATCGAACACTTGGCCATTCTGAAGCTTTTAGCTATTGCCGTATTAAATCTCATCAAAAGTTTCGGGCAAAACGGATCGATAAGTGGTAAATACCAACCGATAAGAGGATGCTTAATTTATAAACTTGTTAAATAAATATTACTACTCTTCGTGCTTATAAGTATAATAAATATGAGTATTGATCGTCTCGACAATTTTCTACTTAAAGACTGTTTTGATTAAAATAAGATTATAACCTCGAATTGGCAACATCTTTTTATTGTAATAAAATAAATTGTCCGGAATTTTTTTCGGTTTAATCACTCTTTAGGACTATGGATTCCTGTATTACAAACAAAAGATATATCTTTTTAGGAAATGACAGCACTCTATATTCCGATGAAAATAAAGAAAACTTTTACCAAAGCAATAAGCTGAATACAAAAACGAAGCAATAGTTGAGGTTTGACCGAATGTATTCAATGTGCTGACGTTAGAGAAATCGACCAAATATAAGAGGACACAGGATGCAATCTAGATTTCACGGAATTGAAAGTCTATTAAATCGAAAATATACGACGGAAAGAGGTTGTAATTAAGTTAAACAAAGTGACGATATATTTTAGGCCGTCAACAGAGAAAGTCGAAAATGTCGTTCGTAGTTGTGGGTGTCCAGCTTAATTGCTAGTATAATAGGTTTTTTCGGTTATGTAATCCCCACATTTGGGCCTCCGCTTACTCTGGACATTTAGGAAGTTGAAAAAAAGCAGATAAAGTAGGACTAAGATTTTTAGATATGTTGTATGACTGTAACGGAAAAAACTGTGATTTTCACTTTTATTGATTTTACAGTGAAGGAATTCTATAAGTTTATCACGAATAAATTAATTATCGATATTCCAGATTTTTTATTTTATTTTTTTCTATAACTTATTGTTAAATTCTTCTATTATTATGAATTGTTAAAATATATAATTATTGCTTTTAATTGATGGAAATAATTGATCATAAGATCACTATGAAGGCAGGCATAAGCTGGAATGCTGGGAATAATTTGGAAACGGGGGAAAAATTATTTCTAGTTTACTGAGAATTTTAGTTGATTTAGTTTTAACACATAAAAAATATAATTCATGGAGATATAAATTTAATTTCATTAAAAAATGCTGACATTATCTAAACTTGTAATTTTGGCCGAGAAATGGTAAAACCACGTTTATCGCGGTTATTCTAGCAATGAGCACATTACACAAATCAGGCACATCCGCGATTAAAATTATACCTTTCCTGCTATCAGCAACTGCTACTTAGGCGAAGAAGATTGTTTTATCCTCCACAAAGAACGGTAGGGAACAACACATGTTAGATTGTTATATAAAATAGGAGCGCAAAGTGAAAATCAGGTCAGCAATTTTCCAACAATCCTCCAGGAAAAAAAAACGCAAGTCCCCATTACCGCCGTAAAAAAAAAAGACACCGGGTAACTTCCTGCGAGGACGGTAAAAAAACCTTTTTCTCCTTTTTCGGGCGGCATATGTATAAACTCCACCGCGGTACGCACAAAACTGCAAAAATAGGTCCCCAGATGTTACCTGCACACGTGCCAACCATCCAATCGAGGACTTTTTAGCCCCTCGCCGGAAACGGTACCGTAGGCGGAGGGATGCATGCGTTTCGGGAGAATGGTATAGTGTGCGTGTGTGTGGGCGGGCTGAGGGCGGTGGGTGGAGGTTTTTCCCAAACGTGCGAGAAAGGGTGAGACTTTAGAGAGTTTGCGGCTGAAAAGGGAGGGTGGGTTGGGTTGGGTTGGGCGGAAAGAAGAAAGGGTTGCAATTGAAACGACGTCGCTCGTCCTCCATGTATATAATGCCCGCTTGCGTACCGGGTTGGAGCTTTTTCGCCACTTTCTCTTACTTCCGCAGAAGCAGCTGAGCGAGGCGGGCGCGTGTCGGTAGTCTTATTGATCTCTTCCATTGTCCTACTGGGACCCAGAAATATGCAGGAGGCACGCACGTATATCCCTTAAAAACCCTTCTCACCGATGCCTATGCGATGAGGGCTGCACTTTTTGGGGTTGCGGATGAGAGGAATGGGGTGAGAGAGATGGTTGGCGAGGGAGGAAGAGGAAAGGGAAGCAGAGAAAGAGAGAGATTGCGAGGGATGGTACGTATTCTTACCCAGGAAGAATGAAAGACAGGATGATTTTTTTATGCCACTACCGATGGCTCACAAGTATAAAGGTTAACCTAGATATATATTCTTTGACGGCGCGGAAACATTTTGCAGCATGACATTTTTGGGACGATTTATTTATTTATTTGCGAGTGGCGATAATTGTTAGAAGTAGATTAATTACCAACTTTTTTCACGCTTAGGAAGGTGAAGAATAATTGGTTTATTTGACCGGGTATTTTAGTGCACTGCACCCCCTGCCACTCACCAACAGGATGACTTGCAGGGTATCATGTAGATGTACTCGTCAGTAGCGGGAAACGTTACCCGAGTAACGCCCGTTAAATCTGGTATACATAACATCAACTGTGAAATATAGAGTAGATATATTTAATTGGAGGATTATCGAACCATTATATGAATTTTCACGTCAATACGACGGCACGCTTGTATTTATGTCCATGAATTTTTTACGAGATAACTTTTTTATTATTTCGCTCTAAATTCATTGGGAGCCTTAAAAAATTTCACGAACTTATCCAGTCCCTATTCACAGCCGTTTCGCTTTTAATTAAGATCAAACAGTGCGCTACATATCTAAAACAATGACGCAATTAAAACAGGTAATCCAAACGTCATTCTTAATAAATAGATTTTCAAATAACATGATTTATTCTTTTATGTATTATCGATCCGTATTGCTGAATGCAGTTTACGAAATCATTTAACTGCATAAATAAAATAGAGCTTTGATTTTTTTTATTATGTTCATTTTTACGCATGAATTTTTATCATTGAAAATATGTCATATAAAATCGAACGGTGAAAGAAATATTCGACCGTCGAATGTTACCGTGAAAATAAATAATAAATCGTTCTCTGGTAAACGCCTATTCAAAACAATATATTCTCTTTTTGATAAGTGATTATTTGATCGGTTGATTGAAACAAATCTGAATGAAAATGTCCAAAGGAGTAGAAATGGAACGACTGTATAAATTATCAAATTTTTTCGGCTTCCAGAGATTCTTTAAAAATGTAGTTTATTTAGCAGGCTTTTTCTGCCTATTAATATGAACGTAATAAAGGTATGCTTGAAAGACAATCGCATACTATCATACTACCCTGCGCAGAGTTCGAACTCACGACTCCACGCATTGTGAACCAAACACGCTAACCACCTCTCTACCCAGGCAAATGATGAAGTAAGTATGATTATGAAAGCAGCATAAATGAAAAATGTGCCAAAAATAGCGTGCCAATTCAATTATAAACTTTTGTCTTTTAACGATAAAAAATATTCATCGGTAAAACCATTCCGTTTACGACATTCATTTACTAAAATGAACGTCATCAACACAGAAGTACACTCGCATAATTTTATTTGGTACGATTCTTTTCTTTCATGTGTCACTCTTCGGTTCTACAACAATTTATTTCTCACATGGAATATTGATTCTTAGCTGTATTATTTCCTTGGAAACACGAAATTTCTGAGTTCGTATTCCATAAAGACAGACGCAACCGCTTTTTTTTAATTCCTCGTCGTCAGGGCCGTTTTAAGACCTTCGTAGGCCCTAGGCACTCTTGCATTCGAAGGCTCAACTCTACGTCATATCAAATATATTAAAATGCACCCACGTTAAATCTAATTTTCTGCTATTAAAGATAATCGAAAGCATTTTTATAATTTTGCTTTTGAAATTATTTCAACAATACTTCAACACTTATTCAAGCATCAAACATTTTCGTAGGCCCTTGAAAGGCTCGTAGGCTCTAGGCACTGTGCCTATTGTGCCTAATGGATAAAACGGCCCTGCTCGTCGTAAAATGTAAACTTATTCATTCCTCTACGAGAGGGAGATTTTGAGGCAAAGTTGCGATCGTCATCCCCTCAAGCATATTGGACTACAACTACCGTCGATGCATCACATGGATAAAAGCCCTTTCAGGAGAGAATACGCAAGAGACTGACAGAAAGAAAGAAAATGCATACAAGAATCCCGCACAGATCATATCCCGAGGGTCCGCCAACTCCTAGCCACAGTCGAATGCAAACACAAGACCCGCTTGGTAACATGCAGACGCATATTGTGAGAGAGGTTCCCGGTGGATTTTTCTTCGTCCCTCTCCAAACACACACTTCGAGTGCTTTCAACCTATTCAACATCTACCTCTTTCCCTCACAACAAGCGGAGAAATAGAAAAGCTGCAATTACAATCCATCTGAGAGAGAGAGAGAGAGGGAAAACGGTAGTTCTTCCCAAGCACTTATGGGCGTAGCTGCTAGCGAAGGGAGAGAGGGGGGTGGTGACAGGGGAAGCAGGATGGTAAATGCAAATAGGCAAATACTATATAGGAGTGAAAAGGCCTGAAGAGGTAAAGAGGATGGGGGAAGGAAAGAGGTTTGAGGGTGACAGGGAGTGGGAGGTAACGAGGGAGAGAGGAAAACCCATTGGCAATGCTTTCGGTAGATGCACACGGCAGAAAGTGGAAAGGTTCACGCGGCAGCTGTTGCAGACGTCATTTTACAACTACCGATTCCACGAAATTTATCCAACCTGGGGGTAGATGAGGAGGGTCGGGAAAACTTGTCCGTTTGAAAGTTAACACGCGTCGCAGCAATGCATTTCGATTTGAGGCAGTCTCCGAAGCTTTTTCTTTTTTTTTAAGACCGAAAAATGCATTCTCCTTCTTCAGCAACTATGACGTAAAGAGAGAGAGAGAGGGAGCTCGAGTCGAATGCGAGATCAAAGAAGCCGACGACGACTTCATTCCAGAAGATACGTGGCGCTAAATGAAGGTGATGTAAAAATTTAATTTTCGGTGCGTGCGGTGAATCGTTAATTTTTTTTGTTCGAATACTCTCTCGACGACTCAATACCTAAACCTTTATTTTCTTTGCGAAATTAAATTAATTTTTTTTGAATTTACTTTTGGGGAATAACCACTGAAAACGGCTGCATCGTAGCCGAAATTAGCGTAGTTTTTTTATAAACTTTGTGTGGCTGTTGGAGATACCTAAGATAAGCACTTAATTTTTCAAACTTTGATACTTAAGTGCATATTATTGAATTTGTTTTCAGCCATAAGACGAGCTCGATAATTCTCTTGTGAATCGATTGCAGTTGTCACCTAATATTTAGGTTCGATTTGCTAAGAATATTTCTCGATTAAATTTCCATGAGTTAGGTGACTTTTGGGAGAGCGTATTACCATGCCTGTATGGAAGTAAAATGTGCCCTCATTAATAAATAATTATAGATATATAACTCAATTAATTTGGAACCTTCGTCTTATTGGTATGTTTTCTGTTATATTTTTACATCAGAAAATGCCTTTCCTTAATAAAAAAGTCACATTGGAAATATCAAGAATTGCGCGGAAAGTAAGCGTTATTGCTTCTTTATATGGAGAAACACAATTACGGCGTGATTAAATCGAGATTCGCGAATAGTTTCACCAAACAATTATTGAGTGAAACTTTAAAAAATTCTTTTACGTCATAGATATAAAAAACTTCAAATAATGGATCTAAAATGCTGCTCTTCCTTATGCTAAGTCATTTAATCGAAAACAAACTAAAGAAATCGGACTGTGGCCCAACTTTTCTTTCGACAATATATCTTGTATAGTGACGGATCCAAGGTGGGGGGAGGGGGGGGGGGGCGATCGCCCAATAAAGCTTCACTGTGATAATTATCATAATATTCTATAGTGTTCTATGGTTTATTAATAAAAAATAATTTTTACAAAGATTTAGTGTACAAATTAAAAATTTTCCCCACCCACATAGGAAAATAGTCAGTAATCGCCTTCCCCCTCCTCCCCCTGGGAAGTTACAAAATCCGCCCTTGATCTTGTACGAAACGTTCTAGTCGTAACCGAAGCTTCTTCGTTTTAATGCAAGGAATGTATCATCTACATTATACCCTGCAAGTCACCTTAATGGTATATGGTAAGGGGTGCAGTGCACTAAACAAGTCCCTAGAAATTCCCATACATATGTACATATGTGAGTTTCTTCTTTACATAAGGCCTTTAAACCTATCTTTTATAGCTCAAAAATCTTTTTTTAAATTTCAACCTTTTAAAAAAGAACTACTCGTACTATTTAACCTCATTACCGTTCATTTTAGCACCACTCGGCGAAGTAAAAATATTGGATTCCCGAATCGTTCAGCAAAATTTTATTTTTCCTCCTTCGAATTTTAGAAAAACGATCTCACGATCACTTTTAGCACGAGGGCTTAGGTAGCATTGTTCTCCTTAAAGATTAGAGAAAATAAGTCGCCAAGAGATAGCAAGCACCCTTCTGACAAGGAAAGGGAGTCGTCGCTTAGGAATTACATATGTGGAGAATGAGCGGATGCAAGAACGGAGAGAGATCGCGAGAGATGTCTCTCAGGGAGCGCGGGAGACGTAACTCGCGACCGTTGCAACGTGCACGTAAAGGAGGAATTTCAGGCCATAAAACGCTTCCATTACAAAGTTTATGAACGGAGTTAAAAGCGCTTTTTTTATCCATCGATCGGCGTCCGTAAAGAAACAAAGTTCATCTCCGGAGAGAGAAAAAAGAAAGGAAGGAAGAAAATGGGAGTTTCTCGTTACGGATGAAATGAAACCTTTACAACCTTCATATCAAAACGTATACGCTCGTTAAGGGAGTTATGACAGGTAATAATAATAATATATCTGCATCTTTCAGAAAAAAATCGAATGCCCTAATTTTAAAAAGTCATATGCGATTATCGGCACGTCATTTCTCTATTCCTTTCGCGTTATTTATTTCACTTATTACTGCGCATTCCCAGACCATATTAAATTCGCGGAAAATTGCACTAAAATCTACATACATATATGATAAATCCCGAATTATCTTTTTGTTTACTTTATAATTATTAATTATTATCAACTTTTATCGTTTAAATAAGAGCTTCGACGTGTGACATAGTGGAAATCTCAAAGTCGGATGTCATCTGACACATGAAGGAAAATGGCTAAAATCATATGCTACTCACATCTCTATTCCAGGCACGAAATAAACACTTCTTATTTATTATATAGATAACGATGAAGTTGCGACTTTCTCTTTCAATTTCTTGTCTTTGGAAGCTATTCGAGAATATAGAAAAACTTCTTAAATCACTATTAGGAAACATTTGAAGTAACATATTATAAATTCTAAATCTGTTCGAGCCTCGAGGGGCATACATTTCGGGTAACTGTCTTAAACTCACATGCTGAAAACATTAAGAGCGGGTGTGGTAAGGAATGGTAAACTGAGAACTTCTTAGCTTATGGAGATGGAGATAACGTTAGTTTTCTGCAAACATTTTATCTCCTACTTGAAGAGGGAAGGTAAAATACTTGAGCAATCTCAGCCGATACAACTCCTTAATCGTGAAAGTTCTATTTCATTCGACAGAGTGCCGTGGTCCAACAGCCGGTAAATTAATACACGAAAAACCAATAACTTCAGAAATAGAACAATATGGTGATTTAAGATATCTCTAGTGGCAAACAGAACGGTCAGACAAAATCTCTGCGCATTTCAGCTGCAAAACAGTGATCAGCAATGGCTCTAGAATAATCGATCGGTTGATCACCAATCAAGATGACTGTTTAGTAGCCCAAACGAGCATCTGGCTATTCAAGCATTTTATAGGCCATCGTCATCCAGCGATATCGATAGCTCGATGTTTCATATTTTTAATTCAACAATAGGCGTTCATATACGAAAAATATTTTCGTGGACATTAACTTTCACCATAATCGAACAGTTGTAACATATTATTGTGCGAGTGCGCAATAATTATATTCTCAATTTTTCCCCCCCACGTCGATGATATAAAAGACAAAACGAAAGTTATGCGAGCGCTTCTTTAAGAAAATAAAATTAAAAGACAGCGAAAAGCCGAGCGATCACAGATTCCGTAATAAAATCATTTACGCCCGCTCAAGTAAAAATGTTGCTTTGAAGCTGCTTATTTCTCCGAGAATCGCTCGCGGCCTCGCATCCCACGTATGCATTTCCTTGTTTCTGATGATAAAATTGTACCCCATTAACCGACAGCAATAAAGTGCACGTACTCGCCATAAAATGCTACCTACGTAGAACACATACGGTCTCCCGAAAACTTTCTCGATGCACGATTACCAGAGATGGGCAAAGGAAGCGAATTTCCGAGGGACAAGGCTGGGAGGGAGGAGGAGGGAAAGAAAGTTGGGAGACGAGGATGCAGCGAGCTAATCGAACGATTTAAGGCAGGGGTCGGCAACCTACGGCCCGAGGGCATCGTTGCTGACCCCCCCCCCCCGGGGAGCGCTTTAAGCAGCCCACGCAGCCACGATAAAAAAGTGATCGGTACAATTTAACTCAGTCAATTCCTTATTTTTTCAGTGAAATTATGGTCTCAAGACCTTTTCTGGTGGAGTTTTAAGAATTAATTATAATTCATTTTCACTAATATGAGATCACAAAATCTATAGGTATCTTCTGATTTAAACGCCCATCCGGCTCCCGTGATTTCTAATGCGGCCCTCCTAAGTATTCACAACAAAGAATGTGGCCCGCCATATAGTATAGAAAAGGTTGCCGACCCCTGATTTAAGGGAATGGATGAAGAGGTGGGAGGGGTACTGATAAAGAGAGAGGGAGAGAGGGAGAAAGAGAGGGGGAGAGAGAGGGGGGGAAAGAGGGAGAGAGAGGGAGGGAGAGAGAGGGAGGGAGAGAGAGGGAGGGAGAGAGAGGGAGGGAGAGAGAGAGGGGGAGAGAGAGAGGGGGAGAGAGAGAGGGAGAGAGAGAGAGGGAGAGAGAGAGAGGGAGAGAGAGGGAGAGAGAGGGAGAGAGAGAGAGGGAGAGAGAGAGAGGGAGAGGGAGAGAGAGAGAGGGAGAGAGAGAGAGAGGGAGAGGGAGAGAGAGAGAGAGGGAGAGAGAGAGAGGGAGAGAGAGAGAGGGAGAGAGAGAGGGAGAGAGAGAGGGAGAGAGAGAGGGAGAGAGAGGGAGAGGGAGGGAGAGGGAGGGAGAGGGAGGGAGAGGGAGGGAGAGAGAGGGAGAGAGAGCATTGTTGGTGGGGGAGAGGAGGATGAAGTGCTTAGTTACAGCGTAGCTCAAATTTTATAGGGAGAGGGAAGTTTAGTTCCATTAAATCTGCCCAGTAAAACTCGAGGGAAAAGAGGGAGAAGATATAAAAGGGATTTGGAAAAAAAGGGAAGGGGAAATGAAGAATTTCTTTGGAGATAGCGAAGAAGATACGGAGCGGGAGGGGAGAGGAAGATAGAGAGAGAGAGAGAGAAAAAAGAGGAGAGATTAGGTAAGAGAAGGGAAGAGGAAAAGAAACTGCAGTAAGGAAAACAGCGAGGAGAGAGGAATGAAGAAAGAGAGGAAACGAAAGGGAGGAGGTAAGATAGGATGAGGAGAGGGTGAGATGGAGAGGAAGGAAGAGAGGGAGGAAAAGAAAAAGAAAGGAAAGAGAGAGGGTAAGATAGAGGAAGAGAGGAAGAGAAATAGAGAAGATAGCATAAGGGTGGAAGGGAGATTAAGGTGGAAGAGAGAAGGAAAGAGAGAGAGATAGGAAGAGAGGAAAAGAGAGGAAGACAGTAAAACATGGCAAAAGGATGGAATTGAAATTAAGAGAAGATAGATGGGAAGGAAAGAGAGATGGCAAGGGAAAATGAGAGGAAAGAAGAAGAGAGAAAAAAGAGAAAGTGACGTACTGAGATGTAGAGAGAAATTATAAGAAAACAATGGAACAGAGACTAAAGGGAAAGATAGGGATGGTAGACAGACGAAAGATCGATGAAATGGACGAAAAGGGAGAGAAAAAGGAATGAGCCGAGACAGAGAATGAGATCGAAAGAAAGAAAGAGAGAGAGAGATGGAGAGAGAAATGGAAATAAAGGTAAATGAATCCTTGTTGCCATGGAGGCGCCGGGGTTTCAAGCGCAGTTGCTAAGGGGAGGGAAAGAGAGGGAAACTCTGTACCTCGCATTCAAAAGGGGAAGAAGGGGCGGGGGGAGGGGGGTTGTTCGCTTTTGGGGTCCTCGCAGAACAGCACGACCGGAGGCGCAATAGAGGATTTGAGATGGAAGGGGGGGAGGGGGGGGTGGTACGCTTAGCCCGAGAGTCATCAATCAAATGGGCCTCAATGAGAGTTCGAAGCATCGATCAATCTTTCTCTACACCCGGTCACCTCCTCCTCCTCCTCTTGGTCCGAAACCTCTTTCCGCTGAAAAATCCCCCACGCGACTTTCCCCGATTTCCTTTCCCTACTCTTTTTCCCCCCCCTTACTCCGTCCATTCCCTTTTTTCCGGTCGCTTTACTCCTTCGATAGTACCATAGGGCGATAACCGCGGGCAACATCGAACCGGTAAAAAAAAAAGGGTTAGGATTGGCCGCTTTGAAAGGCACCAGATCTGGGTGTGTTAGGGGCATCGGTGTTAATTGGCAAAAAAAATCAGGGTTCTCGGGAGGGGTGACTGCGTACCCCTAAAAAGGGTTTTCGGATGCGAGTCGTTAAGTGGATGAATCTTGTTACGGAGGCGTGTTTCTCTCGAGGGTGTGTAACTGCGTGAGCGTAATTCGGGAGGTTGATGGAATGAACGATGTCTTGATGCCGTCTCGATGGTCGTCGAGTAAGGCTAATCTCGTCTCAAGGACTGATTCATGTAGCCGAAGACGGAGATTTAATGGTTTTTGATAGATTATTTCACGGGATGTTATCCGCAGTCTACGACTAACTCTCTGAGGTAGATGTTGACCGTCTTCTTAGCTTTTATTTTTTCTTCCCTCGGCGTAAAAAAACTCGTTTCCAAGAGACTTTCATAAAGAAAAAGGTGTTTACTTGTAATGATCTTCTGTGCGCGTACATTGGGTTTTTCTTTTAACTCTCGAAGAAATTTAGCAAAGGAATCCCTTGATAATGACGTTTCGCGGTTTGTACGCTGGAATATAATTACATCTCATAACACGTACGACGCGAGTGATTAGCGGTTACGACGCTCGACGTCAGTTTTCGCGCCTATCACTCTCGGCACTCAGCTTGTCGATAGTATTACGTCCTTTTGCTGGATAATAAACACAATTAACGAACATATGGCGTGCATCGGGTGTGAGTTAGCAGTTCGTTTCACGGATTACGTTCGGTCGGACATCAGCTGTTTATTTCTGTTCTTACGCCATTTGTGCAGCGCAAATCGTTAATCATCAGCCAGAATTTGTTTACGTTTGCTCCAAAATTCATCAACCACGCTTCTTTATAGATCCGGAATTCATAAATATTTAATGTTTACGCATTACGACGTCCTCATCTCTCATAACGACGCATTATCAAGGAACGAATTGACGTCGCTATGCGAAGAATGTAGGGATTTAGGAATGACACATAAGTAAATGCTGAACTTAATACACAAGGGCCAAATCATCTAATCATGGCTGCTGCTTTATGAAAAAAATAACTTTTTGCCTTTATTCTTAAAGTATTCATTCGAGATTATAATCTCGTCTTAGAAGTTGCAGAACAGAATAAAAGAAAACAATTACTGATGTATGAATTATTTCATATGATGCCGTGTTTTAGTAAAAATCCCAGAAAATATCGATACAAAATTTTCTACTCAAAGTTTTTATCGTACGGACGCATACATTTCCACTTGATATACTTTTTATTTATGCTTTTAATTAAATCAGAACAATAAAGACAGGAACGGATCAAATCACTAAATGATGACTTCTAACTTGCAATCATGAAAACAGAATAGAACTAAATCAGCGTTGCCAAACTCACAGATGTAGAATTTGAAACTTTAACACCTTTCGATAGAAATCCATAAAATTTGGTATTTAGAAATTTAGAAAGCTTGCAATTGATGTGCGAATAATACGACGGCGTCTCATTCGCCGTAGCACAAAAGCATGAAATCAAACAAAATTTAGCCTTTAATAATCACCAAGATTTAGTCGTTTTTCACGTTGCTCGAGGAATATAAATACAAGCTTGAAATTAACTACTATTACGTCCGCGTAATTACCTCCGACAGAGTACGACGCAAAGTGAAATTATGTTGCTATTCGTTTCAGCGGACTCCGTCATTCATTTCCTACACTATCCGTCGCCCACTGGAAACTCTTGTTTCCTCTCATCTTTTACTGTGCCCAAATAATCTGATGTGGCCAACACATGACTTTCTCCATATCTGGGGTATAGATATTTCAGTTATTATGAATAGCATTATGAGGTAAAATTATCATTTCGTATTGTAAAAGAATACAGTCGTCCTTATTGATGTAAATTATATTTTGAATGTTTACAGAATTCACCGCTACATGGTGGTGGCGCTGTATGCTGAAAATTAAGAAAAAGTTAAATATCTCCGAAATGGATGGTTCTACGAAAATTTGTTTCAAACAAAACCTGGAAGAAATATTATTCTCTACAACTTTGGTTCTTACGAAGATTACTAATAACGACATTTTTAAGGAGATATTTGACGAAAACGAAAAAACCGATTATTTATAAATAATTCCTAAGCAATAACTGCTATGGAAAATTGTTTCAAATGAAAGTTGTAGGAAATTACATTCTCTATAATCTTTGTATATAATTGTATATAAAATAATGATGTTTTAACGGAGAAATATCGCAAAAACCGAATCGGGTTTCCAATAAACGTCGACTTCCGGTTAACCGTTTTTGTCCAAAAACTATTTACTTCTTTGTGCTCATGTTAAAGTGTTATATATGAAATTTGGTAACGATATGGAAAGTACTTTTAGAGTTAGAGCCCCCACAATCACATACACCCACACACATACAAATCCGCACACACATGCAGACATCATTTGGAAAATAGTCTAAACGTGTACTAGGGACCTCAAAACGTGTATTTCCGTTGAAATTTCGATGTCGATTTTTTTCATGAACACAATACTTTCCCATTACTACGTATGGAGAAAGTAAATATATAACACGACCTACATTTTTGACGGTAACAGGCTCGACCTTCCTGCAGATACAGCTACTACCCACGACGTTTTTTACTTTCTCCATACGAAGTAATGGGAAAGTACTGTGATCACGAAAAGAATCGCCTTCAAGATTTCAACGAAAATACACGTTTTAAGGTCCCTAGAACACGCTTTGACTAATTTCTCGATATTGTCTGTGTATGTGATAGCAATGTTTCGAAAAACCGATAGTTTATTAGATATTTTGGCTAGTGTCGACTAACTGGGACCACATTTAAAACTGACCGCGACGCTTATACCTCGACCGTCATTAACTCCGGTTAGAGGCCCATACCTCGAGGCCCATCCTCAAATCCGAGCTCAGGTGTTTTTACCCTCTCAACAGGGGGGCACTAGCCGACCACGTCTTTTGCAATAAAATTTAAACTATTTTATGTTGTTAACTTATTGTTAGTGCGATTGTGACTCAAGCAACATATTCGGGTGAATGCGCTTATCAAGAGCGTTTTTTTAACGGAATTATACGATAAATAATAACATATTTACGCTCACATCTAATCTTGACGCCAAGGAATACCAACCTGTTAAAACTTTTTGGACGTGATTGTAATGAAAGCAGACATTCGCGAGACGGTGCGGAGGGTGTAACGCTTGGTTGCTATATGGTATTAGTGTGTTAGAAATTCAAATCTCATTCGAAAAAAGCCAAAAAATAATTTTAAAAATATAGAAACTCTAAATGTGGCAGGTATGCTGGATATACATATTTTAAGGTGATGGAAAAAAAATCTCGAAAGAAGTATTGGGTTCGACTCCAAGGAAGGCTTTTCCCATAAGGTAACACGTAAAACTCGGATTTACGACGTGCAGACTTTCATTCTTTTTGGAATTATAATTAGAAAGAATTGGTATACAATCTTTAGATATAAACCATATAGCAACCAAGCGTTACACCCTCCGCACCGTCTCGCGAATGTCTGCTTTCATTACAATCCCGTCCACAAAGTCTTAAGAGGTTGGTTGGTGTGAGGTGTGATGGAGGGTGTGTAGGTGTGAAGGAGGGGGTGTGTGTGTGAGGGAGGATGTGTGTGTGGGAGGGTGTGTGTGTATGTGAGGGAGGGCGTGTGTGTGAGGAAGGGTGTGTCCGTGTGTGGGAGGGGGTGTGCGTGTGTGTGAGGGAGGGGGTGTGCGTGTGTGTGAGGGAGAGTGTGTGTGTGTGTGTGAGTGAGGGTGTGTGTGAGAGACAGAGAGGGTGTGTGTGAGAGAGAGTGTGTGTATGTCTCCCTAGATGCATCAGACTCCTCACGCTCTTCTGCCAAGCGATGTACACTCTACTGCACCAAACATACACCGAATGCACCTATGCTTATATAGCTCAGAAATTCTATAGATATTTTTCGCGATCGGTTCGTTTGTTTGTCGGATGTAACGCTAAACCCGCTCGCTAGAAAAAATGCGAATAATGATATTTTTATTTTGACATGCCCTCGACAAGATTCAAACCCGCGACCATAACATTGGGAGATAGGCACGCTAACCATCCCCTCTATCGATAACTCGAGAGAAAATAGAGAAAGAAACTCTAAATTTGGCAAGAGTGTTCGATTCACATACGATAAAGTGGTAACGAAAAAAATCTCGAAAAACGTGCTGGGTTCGATTTCAAAGGAAGACATTTACATCTCCCATTAAAATAACACGTGATAAAATCGACCTTAGGCTTTCATTATTTTTACTTTCTCCTATAGAGAAAGTATTATTTTCATGAAAATAATCGACTACGAGGTTTCAACGGAAATACACATTTTGAGGTCCCTAGAACACGTTAAGATTACTTTCGGAATCATTAGTGAGTATGTGATTGTGGGGGCTCTAACTCTAAAAGTACTTGCCATATCATTACCAAATTTCATATATAACACTTTGGTATGAGCATGAAGAGCTGAGTAGTTTTTAGACAATACCGGTTAAACAAAAGTTGAGGTTTTTTCGAAACCCGGTATGGTTTTGGCGAAATATCTCCGTTAAAACATCATTATTTTACAACAATTCGATACAAAGGTTATAGAGAATGTAATTTTCTACAACTTTCTTTTGAAACAATTTTCCATAGCAGTTATTGTTTAGGAATTATTTATAAATAATCGGTTTTTACTGTTTCCGTCAAATATATCCTTAAAACCGTTGTTATTGGTAGTCTTCGTGAGGCCCAGGTTTTGTTTGAAACAAATTTTCGTAGAACCATCCATTTCGGAGAAATTCAACTTTTTCGTAATTTCCAGTATACAGCGCCACCACCATGTAGCGGTGAATTCTGTTAACATATTCAAAATACTATACCTAATTTACGGCAATAAGGACGACTGTATACTTTTAGGATACGAAATAATAATTTTGCCTTATAATGCTATTCATAAAAAGAATTTAAATATCTATACCCCAAACATGGAGAAAGTCATGTGTTGGCCACATCAGATTTTTTCAACTTGTATACGTACATTACACTAGGGAGAGAAAGAATATATACATTTTTTTCTTCCAAACAAGATCTCGAGGCAAGTGCCTAATAAATGTTAAAGTGAAGGCTCCTATACGAATTTGCATAAATCGTGTCGAAAGCAGCGATTTCGAAGGGGAATAAAAAAAGCACGCGAGGCGCAAAAAAAAACTGAAAAATTTTGCCGTCAGAATCCAGATCATAAAGTATGCTGCCAAGGTGGCCGGGCCCCGCTGACTTGACGCCTTTGGATACGAATACTTTTCGTACGAAGGACGCGCGCGCGCCCTTATGTAGGTAGGTATCCATTCGCAATATTTATCTGTCCCCAAAAAATTATTTTCTCCCTATGTATACTACTTTGATACCAGATACGAGTCCAGCAAGTTAGGAACATGTACAACGTATCACAAATGGGCGCGTTTCGTGCAATGGAGTATTAGAAAGCAATTATATACCTGTACGTGAGAGAAATAGCGTTCTAAAATTCTTTCTTCATCATAAATAATCCATTTTCTTCCTATTTAATAATATTACATGCATACGTAATGAAATTAAACGTTTGTGAGATTGTTTGTGTTAGCAACAATGAAGTAACCATGGAAGACATTTTGTAAGTTCAACTCGACATAAGACATTCTTGTTTGATTTTCTCGATAACGGCTACTCCTACGATAAAAATGTATAGGGAAGGAAATACTCTACTATACCAGTTCTACAACTTTTATTTGAAAAATATTTTGATATGAGCAATACTTTACGAGGTATGAGGAAAATTTAACTTTTTGTCTCCAGTAAAGTGGTACCCCTGATTGGCGTACGTGATTCATTTTTGCGATTTTCTTATTGTATTTGATTGAAAGTCCTTAATATCAAATTTCATGAAAATCCGTTCAGTGGAAGCCGAGAACGAACATGCGGACGGACGGACGGACAGACAGACGGACGATAATAGGCGCTCACGCTGTAAGCGAAACGCGCCTAAAAACCGAGTTATACGGCTTTCTTAAACTGCACACTAAAAAGGTGATATACAACCGTCACATTTGAGCATAAAAGTCGACGGAGTGAATATAAAAGTCATTTGAGGCGTTGCTTCGTATAAAAAAAAGTTTGCTCCTCGTATGAAAAGCATATTTCTATTGCTTCGAATATTAAAAAATAATTAGATGTGAGCCTATCAACGGGTTAATATGGTTACATCATTATTTTCGGGGATGACGCTAAATTTACATCCGTTATTTTTAGAATTCGACTACTTTTCATATATGTAATCACAATATATTTTCCTCTCTTTAAAAAACATGAATTGATGTCGATATATTTACATGACTGGATAAGTTTCAGTTTAAGATGGCAATTTTAGACATCCACTTTTAGAAATTAAAAAAACGTCTACTTTAAGAATTCCTACCGATTTTTTAAGTACTAATCCCCACCACTATATTTTAGTAAGTCTGTCTGTCTGTCAGTTCCTTTATGCACACCCACATTTCTTAACCGATTCCGACCAAATATGGCAGGATTGTAAAGGGAACTTAGGGAAAGATCAGCGCGGGGTTTTAGTGTCCGTCTATCGGCTTGATTCAAAATAGCGGCCGATTTAATCATTAAACTGCGCGTCTTTTCTCGACGCCCACTATTGATTTGAATCAAATTTGGTACGATTGTGGAGGACTCCCAATTATAATTCATAAGCGGTTTTTGTTTCACTCTGTCAGTTTTATTCAAAACGGCGGCCGATTGAATTCTTAAATACCGTGAATCATCTAGAATTCCGATCGGATTTGAACCAAATTTCCCCGGGCAACGCCGAATATTTCTGCTAGTTATACATATACTAGAACTAAGTTACGATAAGACACCTTGATGAAACTGTTTCATCAACTAAACAGGGAGCGGATAAAATGTAGGCAAGTATTAATTGTTTAAGAAATGGATAAAACAATTTAACTGATAAATAATTTATCTCCAACATACACGAAAAGGTTGGGAAAACTAGGTACGCATTTCGGCTACAACACAACAGCCATCAGTGGCGAATCATAAATATCAGTTTCCAACAAAGATAGTTAATTCAAGTGAGACATAGTTCATTTGATTTCGGTCATAAACCTAGCACGGTTATTCTCTGTTCTGTTGATTTATCGAGTTATTACGCTGCGTTTCATCGATATAGCCGAAAACGTTTCGATTATTCCATCTTGACTGACGAAGGTGGAGACAATCCCTACATCAACTGTAAACAGTAGCGAACATATCTCCAGCAACAAAGTTTTGCGCTGAACACGAAGTTTGGCGCGATAAAACATTTTTACGAATGAAGATAAATTGCAAAATTACTCAAGTGTGTGTTTGTTTTTTTTAGTGAAATCCGCAAGCGTCTTTAATAATAAGAGTCCCTTGAAAGGATACAGAAAATGTACCGCCATTTGGAAAAATCAAAACACGTTTTATCGCTTTCGGTTTTGTTTTGTTTTTTTTTTGCGAGAAAACCTATAACGCTCGTTCGATGATGACGACGACGGAGAAAAACACTTGAAACGAAAGACGAGAGCGAAAAAGAAAAAATTCCATCTCGGAACGAAAATGAAACACTCGAGCAGTTATTTCATTGGTCCTTTCGCTCTCCCTTTCTGTCTATTAAGTTTTCTTTCATTCGTCTGCTTTAAACCAGATCACGTAACCTTCTCTCACCATTTCATTTCCTCCCTCACATTACTTCCTTTCACGACTCCTTGGCTATTTCTGTTTTCCCTTTCTTTCGAAGCACTCGTTCTCTGTTACTTTCTTCCTTTCGCTTTTCCACTTCATTATTACCTCTCCTCTCATCTCTCACTTCCTTTTTTATGTTCTTTTAATCATTTTATTTATTTATTTTTCGCAGCACTTTACGGCATTTGTAATGAGCGTAATAACAATATCAAAGGCGAACACGTACGACCATGCCATATCGGCAAGATTCGAACCCGCGACCCTAGCATTAGGAGCTAGACACGCTAACCACCCCTCCCCCTCACTTTCATTCTTTTCCCATTTTGCTATTTTTCACTCACCTTTCCATTAAAAAAAAATCTGCCGATTTTATTATTTCCTCTTCCCGTCAGCGTGAATTCGACGCGACTGTTAAATTTATTCCGTGAATGGCCCTTTCGCGTTGGCTAGGCCTTGAAAATTTTTTAAAAATTTTTACTGAATTATTATACTTCCGTTCCTTTTATGGTTTTTCGCTGGGCTTTCTGAATCCTGGAATATTAATTGCTCTTGGAACATAAATTTCTCGAACTAAAGTGAAGATAATAGCACCAATTAATTCGGCTGCAACTTCGTAAGATGTTTTTGAAACATCGACGCGCGGTAAACGCCGAATATTTTGGGAATGTTGATTTAATAAGTTTCATAAATTTCCAAAGATTATACGAAAAAGATTTCCCGACACCTTTCGCGAGGAATATATTAAGAGTGCGGAATAACGATAACTACACGGACCGCAAAGCTTAAGATGCGTGCTTCAGGACGATATTTTGGTGAAACATGTAACGCAGTAGCACTCAAGTTTTCAAGGATGGCGAGAAGAAAAAAATACCTCTTCAGTTTTTAATAGAATGCTTTTTCACAGTCATATCTCCATGAAAAAAAATCAACATTTCCTTTGGGATAGCTCGTAAATTCCTCTCCCGAGACGATCTAACTCTCGAAAAACGATCACCGCAAGGATAAAAGAATTTAAAATGCGTGCCTACCAAACCTTACCCGCCTCTTGGAAGGTAAATCCTCCTTTTCTCGACCTTATCGCTCGGCATATATCTTCCTCACGTACGACACGAATTAAATATTAAAAACGAAACAAATCCGACGGAATAAAACGCGTTCCGCCATCAATTTCCCTCCTCATCCTACTTAAAAACTCTTCCGCTGCCCCAAAAAACCATAAAAATAAACGAAAGAAAGAATATGGCGATCGAAATACGCGCGCACAACACCTGAACTCTCAAAAAAAAAAGAATTGTTCTTTTTTCTTTTTCTTCCGTTCCGTTTCGGCAAGAGGAAGCATAGAATGGTAATAATACTTAAAAAAAAAAGAGGAAATAAAAGAGGAAGCTGAGGAGGCAGCACCTCTCTCTTCACTCCCTCTTTTCATCTACTGTCCTTGAAAGTCTTCGAAAAGAGAGAGAGAGAGAGAGAGAGAGAGAGAGAGAGAGAGAGAGAGAGAGAGAGAGAGAGAGAGAGAGAGAAATATATATATACACAAGGGATTCATTTTCTTCCTTTCTTTCTCTTGGTCCTTCGTTGCCATCGCAACCGCACTCCCTTTCTCATCCTCCTTCACAACATACCGACGCCCTCGGGGAGGTCTTCTTCTTCCTTATATTCCTCCTCCCCACACCACCCTCCTTCGCAGTCCGAAAAGGGAGAAGCGCTAATATCTCCGCGTTTGTCTTTTTTTTTCCGCGAGAGACATTAACGCATTCACTCCAAAGGATGGATTGGTCCCTCGCCACTTTTTTAACGTCTTCCTCTCTTTCTTCCCTTCCTTTCCCACAGACTCTCCCTTCTCCTCCTCTCTCTTTTCTGCCCTTCCTCTCCCTCCGTGTCGCGCACACTCCCTTTCTTTCCCAAAATGGCATATATTTCAATTTTTTTGTTTAGGTGTCGAGAAAAAAAAACGTACCACGAGAGAGGGATACCTTCGAAGAAACACATACCATCGCGCCTTTAGAGCTTTTTCAGCGCTGGCTATCAATTCGGTATCTGACCGATGAAGAAACTATAACCAAGGTTTCAAGTCGGCAGAATAAGTATCTTCCAAAGCCATAAGAAAGTTGGGAAAAATAGATACGTTTCTCGATCACGGAATGAATCACCGATCGTATACTTTAATTCTAATCTCGTTTTCATAGCCTTTTTATGGTTTCACTAGAGCATTATCGAGCACGTCTTGTGGCTGAAAACAAAGTTGAGAATATATTGAAGTGTTTATTCTCGATTTTTTATGGCTATTGGAGAGACATATTACGTCAATTTCATTTTAGCCATAAGACATGCACGGTAATTCTATTGAGATATATGTCTTTATAAAATAACGGTTTTTAAATACTACTGTATGAATAGCTTTCAATGATTGGCACTGAGTTAAATACATTTCATTCGTTCATTGTGTATATAAATGGTATATAGATGCTTAATATGATAGACACAAATGATATTATGTTATTTCGAATTAATAAGTAGACGACATGAAAAGATCGTTTCTCCCTCGTATTCCCCCGAAGAATTAGTTGTCACAGGTGCAGAAAAAACATTTACCGTAAAAGATTCGTCCATACCGTCTTCTGCAAAAATATGCTCTACCACCCCGAATAACCCGTCTTAAAAAATAGGGAATTCCTCACTCTCGTTTCCTTAATCTCGCTTTGAATACGTAATTGATAATTCTCTTTCGAAATCGCGGTGAAACTTGACGGACTGTGCGTAGCTTTCTATACAGTCGCACATCCGGGTTCAAATTTCCGCCCGTGTTACAAGACTCGCTTACAAGACAAGCTTCCTATGTAGGGGTGCACTAATGACGCAACACTAATTTCCTGAGTCGGAGAATGTTTATTCATCATTTCAGATTTAAAATGGTATCAGGAGATAGTGATGAGTAACATACGAGTTTCTTTTTACTTTCTCATATACGAAGTGTATTGAGAAAGTACTGTTATTGCGAAAAAAATTCGACCTCGAGATTTTTATGGAAATATACGTTTTAGGTGAACCTGAGTCCGAAAAAGTGGTTTTCGCAATGCCGTCTGTCTGTCTGTTCGCGGATCTAGAGCCTAATCGGTAGAGCGAAAATGAATGAAATCTCGTACTTGGGCATTTTATCATACAGAGTAGAAGCTATGAAGAAATGGTTGACATTATTACTCAATAATTAAGGGAAGTTTATTATACCCATTTCTACCAACAATTTGATTTTCTCAAAAACGGCTCTAACGATTTTGATAAAATTTCGTACTGCTACTTGAGTATACGTCTGCAATAATACTACATACTTCATATTTCTCAAAAAAATGAATATAAGGTTAGTTTATTCTTGGGCAACTTAAAAAACAATTGGATTTTCGAAAAAAACGGCTAATACGATTTTCAACAAATTTTGTATAGTTATTTAAGTTGATGTTTATAATAATTCTACAGAGTTCATATTTTTCTAAATATAACTAAACGACGCATTCGTATATGAGAAAGTTTGTTCAATGTATGTTCTACCGATTTTTACTTTCTCATTTACGAAGTATATTGAGAAAGTATTGTTATCGTGAAAAAATTCGACCTCGAGCTTTTGTTGGAAATATACGTTTTATTCAGTGTTATTGAAAAATTCACTGTTTATATAACAAGGAATCCAAAAAGCAGTTTTAAACGTTACACGTGCTATAATATTCCACCAGTAAAAAATTTACACGTGAGTTTAAATAGATTATACTTTTAAGAGACAATAATAATTAACAAAAATATAAAATACAAAAAAAAATGCAATGGGTATAAAACTATTTTCTTCTCTGCGATTTATAATCAAGACTTAGTAATGAACGGAAATGATACGTAAACATGTTGTGACACAGTCTATAATTCGACTAATATGAACAGGGGTGGCTCGAGGAATTTTGACGCCCCGAGAGAGATAGCACTCCAGCGTCCACTCCGTAATGCTTGTTGAGATATTTTCGAAGTGCATATTAATTTATTCATCGCTATGTAAAAATTATTGATGATGAAAAAAGAAAAGGCATCACATCAAGATTATAACCTATTCTGCGATATAAATTGATATCCAACATTTATTCACTTGCAATTAATGCATACTTATATGATCGATACAGCGCCCCTAAGACTTTGGCGCCCCGGGCAGCCACCCTGCTCGCCCATGCCCCGGGACGGCCCTGTCTATGAAATTAAATTAAACGATTCACATTCCTGACATAAAAAATACATCATCACAAGCTCAATTAAAAAAAAAATTCGTTCACTTTCAAACTAGACGAACAATTTTCAAAATATTTCTATCCTATTATGTAACAATATACGAGAAACGCGAAAAAATTTACTTCTATTCGACCGCCGACGAAGCAACTCCGATGGATAGTCCGCTAAGGACAGAAACATCTCGGTACGCGTCACTGTATATGTATGTATATGTGCGCGCGCACACACACATAGTATATACGTCTTCGTGTAGCTCCTTCTTAAACCCCCTACCGATGAGCCTGTGGGATATGGCTTTCTTTTTTTTATTTCCCCTTGCGTGACGTCATAAAAGCTAGAGGAAAAAGGGGGGATGGGACTTTTTATTTGATGGGTGGGACGCGGTGAGTGTGAGGGTGGAGAGAGAGATGGAGGGTGAGGATTGGACCCTAGAGAAAGACAGAGAGAGAGGGAAGGGGGTTGAGAATTACGCATAGAGAGAGAGAGATGGTTTTTTTTCACCCGCCCTTATGCCGTGGTGTTTTGGAAGGGACTTGGAGTTGCTGCACTGGGTGTTATACTGGGAATTGGGTTATGACAGAGGAGGTTTGGGGCGGGGTTGGGAGTTTTTAACGTTTGGTGAGTTTCGTGGATGAGGGGGTGGATGAGGGAGGGGGTTGGAAGGGAAACGCTTTTAAGGTTTTCCTGGGCGGGGAGGAAATTAAGGAGCGTGCAGGGGGGGGGGGGGGGGGGGGAAGAAGGGAGGTGGGAAGAGCGTTGAGGCGTTATATTTTAGAGGGATAAGGAGTGAAGGGAGGGAGGGGGGGGAGGTGACGGAGGGAGAGGAGATATTTCATTTGAAGGGGTAAAAAAAAAAGATAGGAGGATGGGGGCGAGGACGTGAGAGAGGGAGAGACAACGAGAAGAGGAATTTTTTTTCATAAAAGTCCATTTAGGGACGTAGGGGAAAACGTGAGGGGTGTGAAAAAATGAAAAGTGGTTAGGAAAATGAGCGCGAGGAAATGGAGGACGGAAAAATGGGGAAAGATAAAAGCGGTGAAAAAACAGAGAAATGAGAAGGGCAGAAAGGCAACTTGAGAAAAAATACGGAAAGAGGTAAACGAAGCGAAAACACATCAAAGGAAAGGACAGAGAAAAGGAAAGATAATTTGCAATTAGAGGGAGGTAAATAAATATTTTGGTCTTATTACATATTTCTATGCGTGGAAGCGTGTAGCATAATCCACGAGAATACTTTAGAACCAGAGAACCATGGGTTAACATGGTAATTTCACTAAGAATTAGCGTCAGCATAGATAATAATACAGAGGAAAATAGAAAAAAGAATATTAAATCAAAAATTCCTGACATTTTTATATATCGTACTCGGCATCCCAAAAATGATAAATTGAATTTCACGACAAACCATCCGAAATTACGTAATATACGTATAGATAATGGGTATTGGTATTAACGTACGGGAGAATTTAAGTGGTAATAGCCCAGCGTTGCCACTTTATCAGTGTAAAAATATTGCCGGAAAACACGCGAACCGTTTCAGGCATAATAAATTGTTAGCTTGATAGGAATCTTTCGCGGCACACCTATCCTCAACCAACGGCACCATGGAGTGCCGTGGCACCCTGGGGTGGAAAACACCGTATTTTATACCTCAGCAGACAATGCGGTAAAGCCATAAGCAAATATCGCTATGAACTCGCAAAGAAATTAACTGTACATAAATAAAAAAGAACTGTTTTTTTTTAAATGAAAGCAACGAGAGGGAAAAGTGGAATGATGGAAACGGATACATAGATAGATGTCTTTATTTTCAGGGCGAAATTGAGACCATAAGATCCCCTCTTCCATTTAACCCTCAAACGGAAGATGGAAGGAAAAGATGAAACGTAAACGGAGAAGCTTAATTCTGGGGAACATGGGAGATCATTCGGTCCGCCGTGAAAATAAACCCGCGCAATGTTCCGTATAAGCGCAAAGTCTGTAATGATAACAACATCCACGATAATAATAAAATATAATTAATCACGCCTTCGCAATTTTATATATTTCCTTTATTATGCGTTCATAAAAATTTAAAACCGTCTTCGTTTACCCGCACATCGAGTCATCATAACCGTAATGACGACAATAATAAAAGAGATGTTTCCGCGTGATATTTCAACACCTACGAAGCCCATCCTGAAACGAATGCGAGTTCCATTTTATTTAGATGGGAATGACAATACAGGAAAAAATACATCAACAAAGAAAATTTTTCCAAAACGGCGAGAAGGATGTACGAAAATGACATCGCGAGATGAACGGCGTGATAAAAAACGAATGAGGTGCGTTTATCCCGGTCGAAATGAAATACGGGAGGGGGGAGGAGGGGGGAGGAGGGGGAGGAGGGGGAGAGGGGGGGGGGACTGTTTCTGTACGCCATTTTTATGAGTCATGCCGGTCCGGGTGAAATATTACGACCTCAGTTTTTTTTCGCTCTTTCGCGTCGAAAAAAAAGAGAAAATGCGAACGGAGGGAAATACGAAACTTCAAAGGAAGGAGTTTGTTTAATTGTTCCTTTTTTTACGACGACCAGGAGCGGAAATGTTTTAAGGACGAATTTGGAATTAAAACAAACGATGATACAAAGGATATTTCTTAATTAAAAATCGCGAGTACTTTAATTAAACGCAATTAATTTAATAATTAATTAAACTCAATGGTAGGACGAATTTTTACCAACGCTGTTTCCATAGCGTCGGAAGGAATGTATGCAATTTCTGATTTTTATTTTTAAAAACGTCTACTTTGCATAATTAGGAAAAATGAAGGAAGGGTAAAGCTAAAGAACGAGCGAAGGATGATGGAAGTGTAAATTCTGGTAGTCTCTTCAGCCGAAGCAATTATAAACGTGACAGTTTAGCATGCACGCATGTTTTCAGGCATGTTAACCTAGTTACGAAGCTCTAATGGGAGTAAAATTCACTATATATCTAATTGTCGATTATAAATATTTCAAGGGAGAACGCCAGGTGCCCAAAAATATTTTCATTTATTTTTTATTTGCTCTTTAACAGCTCATTACGTACTTGAATAAGGAAGAAATTATAAAATGCAACAAAGATAAGATCACGGCTCTAATGCACGATATAACCAATGAAAGAAGGCAGGGACGCTTTAAGACATTGTGCGCCCGTAGGCAGATTAAATTTTTGCGCCCTCTCAAACTCATACTTTTTGTCATAAACTTTAAAAATTAAGCACGTTTTTTTTTAATTTGGCGGTCCCACGCCCCATAAAATTCGACGCCCGCAAGCAGTTGCCTACTTGGCCTAGTGGATAAAGCGCTACTGAAAGAAGGACATTCTAACTATCCCTCTAACAGATTCTTAAATTATTTTAATTGAAGTACCGGTCCTAGAGAAAGTAACGCTTGGCGTATCGAAATAGACAGCTAAATAATACGAATTAGTACACGAAGATGCTCCAAATAAATTGGCCATATAATTTTATGATATAATCAGCAGTCAAAAAACGCGAAAATGGTTCAATCCACTACTTTAGGCTATAAAATTATTTACCCGAGTCAAAAAAGCTTCATTCGTAATATCATACGAAGTCCCACCTTAAATTTATGGAACTATGCTTTCATATGGAATTACTCCGCCGAATCATTCATCGGTAAACGTCTCGTGTCGTCATCAACGATATGGCATTAACATCAACGAATGTACAAGCATGTTCAGAAAGATCAAAGCCGATTCTTCTTTTCCCCTCGCGCGCAAGACGCATTTAGGAGAACCCGGGAGCCACGAACAGAATAAAACCGTCACGCAAGTATCATCCGACATAAAAAGTCCGGACACGGTACGTGATAAATATGAGGGGGGGGGGAGGAGACGGAGCTTAGCGACATATCCTGAAATATCGCCGCTCATTTGTTACTTCATGGCCCAAGTGTTATACACACCCGCCAGGGATTAAAGAAGGAAATATAAGGAGTCAGTCCATCTCGGGGGACAACCATAAGTAGACGCGGGAAGGTCAGAGTCTCCAAGGATTAAGGGAACCGAGCCAATGTAAATGGATGACTCGTTGGAAAAAAAAAAAGAACATTCGAAGAGCTAAGGTCGTCTGATTTTATTTTTGGACAGGTTGGTACTTCCGACGTTTATGATGGACGACGCTCTTCCGAGATTGATACTAGTTTTTTTTTTATGATGAGTTATTTCGTGGATTTAATTCAGTCCGCGAGAATACGATGGGTGAAAAGATTGGTTTAATAGTACAATGGTTTTTTTTTAATTGGTCCGATTTTTTTTGTTCGTCGTACACGAAAGCGGCCTTTGTTAAGAAAGAAACACGTGATAAAAAGGTTCGAACAAGTAGGTCTTTTTTCCCAAAAGAAGATGAAACAGATTGTAGAGGATTTTTATTACGTTTTTCTGTGACTCACGGAGGATAATTGTTAAAGAACGCCTGCTGAGAATCACTCACGGCCTTATCTTCTCGGTGGAACTGTATCCTAACATATTCCTCCGATGTTGGGAAACTAAATTAGTACATAATAATAATGGACGAAACGAGTTTTTATATTCGCGACTGCCGCACACCACCGCGTTAAGCGAATTAACGGTCGCTTTCCTAGTTCCTCCATCCGAGACGATCCTACAAGTAGGAGGCTTACCCGAGTTAGTCACGAAATAAAATTCTCCCCATCCATTTATGCTCACCCTGTCTGCATAATATTAAGAATTATGAGCGAGTAGGACGTAACGGTCGTTGATTAAGCATATAAAAAAGAAGAAAAACGATATTTTTCCGGGCGAAAATTAACCCCAACGGGAACATTAAAAAAAGGGAGAGACGAAGAGAAATTAAACGTGGAAAGAAAAGAAAACGAGATAGTTACGAAAGCAGCTTCTTCCCTGCTATCAAACATATTTTTTCTAATTATAAAGAGGAAGGGGCAGATACATTATCAAATTTTTTTCTTCGGCCCTTGTATAAAAAGGAAGGTCGCCACAGCAACTAGGTTGTAAATGTTAAGATTTTAAGCACGATCGGTTCGTACAGCCGTCTTCCGACGCGTATTAACTCGTTACGGAGAAATTCGCGCGACGGAAATTGTAAATATCGATTGGTGGAATGTAAAACTCGATGAAACAGTGGTTTTCTTATAAAAAAATCAGAAAAATTGGGAGAAAAAATTACTCCTATGTTCCACGCTCAGAAATGGTTTGCAACAACCCGCATTTCGAATTGTTAAGGACCGTTCTTCCGTGCGTTTTTCATGATCGCGTCTTACTTTTAATTTTAATAAAAAGTTACGGTAGCTGTACAGTGATTGAAATTTTGTTCTATAATGATTTATTATAGCTTTTAAGCAAAACAAACTTTCTCCAGCGATAATGACGACGCCTATGCCTTGTAAAGGTTTAAAATATTCTGGAGCATAATTTATTCCGTCTTCTGTAAAGGAAGGCGATTTAAGAATGGAATTTGATATAAGACAAACATTTCAAGATTGCAAGATCCACGCGTTATTCTTAGAATTTAAAAAATATAGTATGTTCAGACAATGTTTTATTATTATCTCAACACTGGTCAAAAATTTCCTTCGCGTTAAGCCATAACTCGACACATTTTCTCAAATACCTTATCAAATGAACCAACAACCATAATATCTTAAAGAAAAAGTTTTATGTTTCCACACTCAGAATCTCTTTAAACATCTATTACTAATTCAACCTTGCTTCCACAAAAAACGCGTCACCGCGGCCATAATGCGTCAATGTGTTTTATGACGTGCATAGACTGTGTCGTTTCATTTTCTAACTCATTTCGCCTTACGTCATTCAAAAATACAGTTGCGCAGACAGCAGCAAACCAAAAATGTGTCAACGTCTACGTATACTTCATAGCTTTTCGTCGTTTGGATGAGTTGCTTAGCTTAACTATTTATTTCATATTTCAGACGAAAAGAATAACTATTTCTTCTGAAATATGATTATCACTTACGACAAGACTGAGCCAAATTCCTTGGATTATACTTTTTCTTTCAGTTAGGCTAGAATCGATGTAAAAATCTTACACTCTTTTCTTGAAAAGATAAAACGATCTATCTATACCAAAAACTTTCAAAGTATCTATTTGTTGACTAATAGAAATTTCCCAAAATTTAACGTTTCCGTCCTGATTTGAAAATCATGCGCTAATAAAAGGTCATTTTCGGGAGCTGAAACAACTACTACCCGAAAATTAACCTTCTCAACCATTTAGCGACTGAAAAAACCTAAAATATCAAATCTTAAGATACGTGTTACGGATCGAGGGATCACTTCAATATAAATGCCGGAAAAAAGGAAGTAAATTAAAGGAATATTATTCCTTCTTCGATTTCGAGGGAATATCTCCTCGAATATTCCCTTCGGAAGCGAAGAAAGAATAATATTCCTCGTTCCTTCCAATAATCCCCGAGACACCCGATTCTTATTTCCTCAGAACCCAAATCAGCTGAAGTAGCCGCCTTACTTCCTTAAACGAGATGCACTAAAACGGAACGTTCTCGAACTTGGTCCAAAACAAGAAAAAGAAAGAAAAGAAAAGCGAAGGCATTCCAATTCTCTCCCTCCCCCCCCCCCCCACCCATTTCTACATCTCGTTGGCATCCCGAAATATTTATTCCATCCCGTAAAAGAGATGGATGGAGGGGGAAACAAAGAGGATGGGAAACTGAAAAGTCTCCCTATAGGTATCTTTCTCTCTCTCTCCCATTGGAGGCCGTCGTCCATGACCTAGATGAGAGCGAGCCGCTTCGTAGGGGACAGTGTCCTCATCCGAGTTCAACTGTCAGTCTTCCGCCTAATAAATGGACGCGCGTGTAAAAAAAACGACTATTTCATTCGGTATCTCACATTACGGCTTTGAAAGAGAGCGGCGTGGATTAAAAGGTTTGAAGGGAAAATGTAAGGCCGTTATAATCTCTCTCTATACGTTTCTCCTCTTTTGATTACGTGACCTCTAAAGGGATACTCCCTGAAAAACTCCTCCCAAATAAATCTTCATAGGAAATGAGACAGAGAAAGAGAGAGAGAGTCGATTTTTTTGAAAACTTTCGGAGACGAGAAAAAATTCGATTTCCGAATTAAAAAACTCGTCGCCGGGAGAAAAATAGTCGGGTTTTATCTCTGGATTTTCCTAATTTCAAACGTACTTCGATAGGCGTTTGAAACCGATGCGATGAAATATTTTCACCTGACCTTAATCCGTGACTCGTAAACAAACTCGAGCACGCGACGGATTACAATATATAGTAAACTGGGCAGACATTAACTGGATACGTGGTGTATACCGTATGTAATCCGTTTGTGTGATTTCAAATGCGGCATTACTCGGTTAGATACGGAGCTTAGGCAACCCGTAAATAATTTACGGCAGGAGAAAACGTGCTTAAATATCTAAGCCGTGTCGCAGTAACTAACGACCGAAAATTAATAAACGATATTTTCACGACCATATGGTTGCTCGCTTAAAAGTGTCTGCAAAACGACAGCTCCCAAAAACGAGTCATTATGCGGATTAAAAAAATCCTTGTCACTTCGGGAAGGCGATTGGACAAGGAGACTCCGAGGTCATCCGAAGACGTTTGGCTTGTACATACTTGTCGCGTAAGGCGTTGGCGCGCGAGAAGTGGGATGGAGGAAAATCGTAACATTTCGAATTTAAACCATTTCGCGTTCGATGTTGACACGGAGAGAGGGAAATAATGAAACCTTTTTACATTATTTTCTCTCCGTTAAGAAATTTCGTAAACGTTGCACGTGGTAAAACCTGCGGTCCTTCTGAAGTATGAGCCACATTTGATCGTGAGCGATTCCCAAAATTATAGAAACAAAACAAAAACGAGCATTAAAAAGCGCAATGGGTTTGTCACGAAATAAGTTATCGCGAACGAGTGAGTTTCTGTTGATATTGTTATTATCGACCTAAGTATTCGAACTGGAGGATTCTCTGAGTAAAACATAACCCAGATAGACATTTTTTTTAAATTGGGAAATTAACGACTGCTACATTAGACACAAAACGGTTGGATAAACAGCCGTGCATTTCGACGACAAAACCGCTGTCGTAAAAAAACGATCAACTTTCTAGAAATAAAAAAAATGGGCGAATCGCTACTGAGGCCGCCCGCTTTGTCCCCAAAATCCCGCATGGCTTGACGCGAAGACACAAATAATAAGATGGGAAGATTACGAGCGAGTCCATGGCGAGTTTTTCCATGGGTCACAGGGCATTGGGAAATTATCCTCGGCGAAAGGGAGAAAACCCACTTTTAAAAAGACATCGTTTCGTATTCCGTATGTGTCTCTTGAAAAACAATGACTTCTTCTCACGGTTATATAAATTTTACTGTTGCTGAGAAGCTGGTGACGCAAGTTTCTTTCGATTCTCCCGAGCACGAAAGGGAAATCTTGAGTATATGGACGGGATAAAAATAATTATAATTTAAACTAGGAAATGCATAATTATATGAAACAGTAATTAAGCGTTAATTTCTTTGCATCTGAAAACTAATTGGGCGGCTCGCTGAAATATGGCATGCGGCCACCGTGACGGCACGGTTTCATCATTGAACCCTCCTCCCTATTTCCGGTTAAATAATTGATAAGAAATCCGCTTCTATATAGCATTAACAACGCTTCTCGGTAAAACGGTTATCTGAAACTCATGCGATTCACGGAGTCTGGGTGATGCAAGAGTGGCACGGCGTTACTCCCGAGGAAAAAAAATATGAGCATCGAGAATAATTGTTGATATCACTTGGTCAGCTGTCCGACGTGTCCAGATGCACATGCGCATGAGTCTTCGGAAAATGTGCGGTGAAATTTTTCCATTGTGCTTAACGTGATGAAATCGGTGTGTAATGCACTTCACGACGGCATTAAAAGGAATACCTATGCGGACGGTAAGGAAATAAGGCTGAATTCCTACGTAATGCGTGGACGGCATCGAAATTCTAGGCTGCATGAGACAAGTGAAAAATGAGGTTCAAATAATCAACGTCGTATTTTCCAATCCATTTCGATAACTGTGAACGTTATTATTGAATCAACTTAATGATAATAAAGGAATGGTAAAACACTTGTGCTAATCTCCATAATTATTATCGTTTAGGCATTTTGAAGTTTAAGTGATGACGTTTTTTAGCTTGCAAATTTAGTAATTAAAGGTTAATTTTAAACAACAAAAGCGATAATTGACTCCGATATTATTGTTCTAACGTACTCTAAAAACTGTAGAAAAAATGGTGATCGCATTCTCTTTTTTTGGGCGATGTACGTAACAGCTGATTCTCTATTTGGAACCAATCGACTGAAGAGCTTTTTAAATATAATGGAATAATACGATAATAAAGATCGAAATATTCTCGAGCCTGCTACTCCGCCTCGTCCATGTGATTCTGAATAGATTTTTCGTTTTTCAGTCTCTGATCGAGAGATCTTTAATCTTGCGCGGGTCAGAGGATAAATTGATTCCATAAAATCCAGCTGATGTCCACAAAGTGAATAGACTAGCCGTCTCATATCTACGCGCCCTCGACTATTCGCATACATACAATTATGTCATTTAAGCGGTATATTTAACGAGTTTTTTGTCAGGCGTGAGCAATATTTTCTACATGGTGAACCGTATTGGAAGAGGCCAAAGATTCGATGGGCCCTATTAGAGTTTTACTCGAAAGTTACCTAGAGGCTCTGAAGTATCATATATTCAAATATACATGGTTTTTTTTTAGGATTAGCATTTTAATATTTAAATGCTTTAATAATCATAATTTGAATGAAATATATAAATTTGCGTGTTAAGTTTTACGAATATCAATTTTTATCATAGCTACGCGAGCAATACAAAACCCTCCCAGGGGCGGCATGCGGCCCGCTAACCATATGTTGCTCTCCGCTGAATCATTGCTTTGGATTATTACGTGGACCGATTAAGATAAATCTAATCGGTGCGGCTCTGGTTCGTTTGAAATTTTCACGGCTTGTCTCGGCTTCTCGGAATTTGTAAATCACTCGTTCGCGCAGACGTTTTCTGCCGCATGGACCCTCTCACAATTTTATCACGAGTTACTTCCACTAAATTTTGGCCACGGCAATTATATAAAAAAAACGCAGAGAACGAATCGCTTCCACGCGGAAAGAAGAAGCAGGATTCCTACTAAATTCGATCACCGACTCCGCCCATAAAAAAAATCGGCCGTGGTTTCGAAATGGAGATAATCCCGATGATGCATCTTCAAAATCGAGGCGTCGTTTGATTGAAAAGAGCACGTCATCTCGGGAACGACTTTTCTCCGTAATCGTACACACATAGTGTGGTCTACGTGATGAGGAGCGGTTTACAGATGAACGGAGTTACCTATTTATGTAACATTTGACATTGGGTTTCCAACACTTGACGTGGGCAGTTTTAGAATGTGGCTGTGGAAATTATAATGGTGAAGACGTCGAAAAAAGGCTATGCAGATAGGAGAGATGCTGATTAAGGAAAACTGCGAAGAGTGAGGTAAAGGAAAGAATATTTTGTGAGGATGGGAACACACCCGGTTCACATTAATAGGGCTACATATAGAAGGGAAGGTTTTCTGCCTTAAAAATATCTGACAAAATTGGGACCATCTTCAGAAAGTGCGTAACGTGTAAACTACAGCAGAATGATGGAAATTATCTTTTCAAAATGGTAGAAAAGTATTAATACTGAGACGGTAAATGGGTATTAATACTGAGTGCTGGAATATTTTTTGAAAGGGTCATGCTCAATTTGGAAAGCAATTTTACAATCAAATAGATGATCGTATTTAATTCTGCGTGAGTCAGGCGCTATAAACTACATACGTTTAATATTTTCTTAAAAATTAGAAGAGATATATAGATATCGATTAATTTAAATTTAAATATAAATAAATATAATAAAAAACTGTTATTGCTGATTCAAGAAAATACAAAATATGGAGGATAAAATTTATCGGACTGGCGTTTTTACCAGATTTTTGTTGAGTCCATCTAATCACTATTGGCGGTCTACATGCTTATATTATATAATAAATAAATACTTTAATTTTAGATTTACATTGCATTTACTTTACTATTATTATATTACAAAGGTACGCCAAGACTATTTCTCTTGCACGATAATCCTGTAAAAATGTACACTTTAATAAAAACGACACCTTCTCCAATAGCAAAAACGAATTTTGTGTTGTGTGCTTTCAAATTCGGTTAAGTTTTCTCAAAATCATGAAATTTCTGTAAAGTGCCCTCATACAGCTGTTTGTGAAGCACATCAACAAGCAACGAGGACTGACTAATGCAAGATTTCGCAGAGGAAGTCCATCTGATCGAAAAAAAAACATTTTTTTCTCAATAAATAAGAATGATTCAAATATGAATTTGCGCAGCGCCTGAAACCAAAACACTGCATATATTAATAGAGACTACTAATGCTTCTGGGCACAGATCCAGGAAAAACAGTTTGTGAACTTTATGTTGCTACAAACGTCATAAATACTTGATTGATTAATGACCATTAGGTAAACAACGATAAAATAAATTTAAATCGCGTATTATAAACAACCAAAGTTCACGATAAAACGACCTATTAAATAAGTAAACTCGGTTCATACCACACCTTTCCCCAGAACTTTTCCCCGGATTATTTTTTCAATAATTTCAACAAGCTCATAACATGTGATAACAAAGATTAACACACACGACCATACCCTACGCATGATTCTAACCCGCTACGCCAGCATTGAAAACCATTGACTCCAACTTACTTCAGACAGATAAAAGAAATGACCACGCACTTTTTAATCTCTCCACCCGCAAGACCACCCGACTGCTGCGCCGCGCGGCGTCACAATACGGAAGCGAACGGCACACACCACATTTGTCTGGCAAAACTGAAAAAAAAAATTCTATCTCGTGACGATGTTATCAGAAGAAAGTACCCCATTTCATCCTACCGAAGCCGTACGTGTCACAAAAGCGGAAAAGCGTCAAAATATGCGGGGCGAGAGAGGGAATTCCGAGATGCGCTCTCGCCGCGAATCCGAAAGGGGGAGCGGGGGGGAGATAAGAAATGCTTCACTTCACGGAAGGGAAGTGAGGTTGCAACAAAAAGGAGGAAGAACACGGAGGAGGACGAAGAAGGAGAAACGAGAGGAAGACGCATTCTGCGGAGGACGTGATTGCGGAGTTGTGAGTCGTGGTTCGGAGGGAAATGTACCGTCGTATCGCCTTGGGTGAAAAGCCACATCCCGGCCGCAGACCGCAGCTGCGAGCACTTCGTGGGTGGAGGTGTGACTCTCCTCCTCCTTTTTTCTTTATCCCGCTTCTCCTACGTAGAAAGGGCATCAGTCACGAGTCATTCGAGTAAGGAGATAAGGGAGATTTGGTCTCCTAGGATTTGGCAACGTGGCGGAGAAAATAAGTTTATCAGAACTCTGGTACGAGTAAGAGTGAATAATAAAGCAGTTAATGTGATTTATATCGAATTTCCAGAACTTTCTTTTTCGAAAAACATTTCCTGCATCTATCGGCACTTTAAATAAAATATACGCTAAAAACACGCATAAATAATAAACTCAACTGGAAAAGATAAGTTAAATAAACTCTTAAAGAAATTATTTAAATAATATGACGCTATATGACAATTTAATTTCTTTTAAAAACTTGCAAGTAAAATCATGAACCTCATTGGTACAAACTTTTTGGAATGTATGTACTTATGATATGAGATATATATATATATTTTTTTTGCGAAATACTGAGAATACCGTAATGTTTTAAATAATCACTTACTAAATATTGCCATCAGGTCTGTATTATTAATATAAAAATGACTTCAGCTCTGCATTTATTTTCATGTTTACCTGCTACGCTCTAATATAATTAGAAATGCTAAAATGATATATACCCATTTTTTGGCGAGTCCGGATTAACTGCAATTAACATGCACGCGTTACTTTGCAAGAACTGTATTTACTAATGCAATTCCTCCAAAATTACTGCCTCCGAACAACTTATTTCACTCCACAAAAAAAACCTATAAATTTTCAGAATCTATCCGAGTATGTACATTGTACATACTTTCACTATCATATACACTCATTATAAGCGACAAAATCACTCCCAACTAGTAGTAGTAGGTATCGATGGCTACAAAGCTTGCAAATCGACGAGAAACAATGAAACGTAATCGAGAATAGAAATTACGCGTTTTAAACGGCCATTACTTCCATTCTCCGAACGAGCAATTAAGGACTGATTACTATTAGATATGACGAGATATTTCCCCCCCTCAAGGTCTCAAGTAGTAACGAAGCATTACTTCCGATGGATCCGAGCACGATTTTATTTAATTTTTTTTTTTTTAGATTTCGAGTCACGCCATCCTTTCTCGATTCCTTTGTCGGCTCGGATGGCAACGAGAAATGGATTCGCGGAGGAGGAAAAGGGAATGATGATCACTGCGGAAGGAAGCGGTGTCGGCCCACGTTATTTGGAACGACTTATTTGTCTTAGTCGACTCGATAAGGACGTCCTGCCCGCGGAAGCATCCATATCCGACTACCTCCTACTTATAATCTTCGTCGCATCACCTATCCTCTTGACCAATGTTTCTTAACCTTTAGTAGACCGGGGAGCATCTACATAGAAGTAATCATAAACTTTTCAGGAAAACATTTGTTACCTAAGAGCTGGAATGTTCATCACAGTACACTTGTCAGTACGAAAAAGATCTAGGAAAAAAATGAATGAATGAAGTAAAAATCTGATGTGGCCAACACATGGCTTTCTCCATATTTGGAGTATAGATATTTAAATTATTATGAATAGCATTATAAGGCGAAATTAATATTTTTTATCGTAAAAGAATACAGTAGTCCTTATTGCCGTAAATTATATTTTGAATATGTTTACAGAATTCAACGCTGGCGCTGGTGGCGCTGTATACTTGAAATTTACGAATAAGTTAAATATCTCCGAAATGGATGGTTCTATAAAAATTTGTTCCAAACAAAACTTGGAAGAAATATTATTCTCTACAACTTTGGTCCTCACGAAGATTACCAATAACGACGTTTTTTAAGGAGATATTTGACGGAAACCGAAAACACCGATTATTTATAAATAATTCCTAAACAATAACTGCTATGGAAAATTGTTTGAAATAAAAGATGTAGGAAATCATATTTTCTACATTTTTTGTAATGGTCAATGTATATAGAATAATGACGTATTATCGGAGAAATATCGCAAAAACCGAATCGGGTTTCGAATAAACCTCGACTTCCGGTTAACCGTTATTGTACAAAAACTAATCAGTTCTTTGTGCTAATGCTCATGCTCAAGTGTTATATATGAAATTTGGTAACGATATGGAAAGTACTTTTTGAGTTAAGAGCTCCCACAATCACATACATCCACACACACAGACACAAACACACATACATCATTTGGAAAATAGTCTAAACGTGTTCTAGGGACCTCAAAACGTGTATTTCCGTTGAAATCTTGGATCCGCCACTGGTCGGTGGGGCCAAAACTTTACGGCTCGAGGGCCATATCCACACTCATCGTGTGTCACATAGCCCACTTCCTCCCTCATCGCGGGCCACACCCAGTCGAAAATAGAGTTGAAGACTAACTTAAGGAAACTAAAGGGTTTCGTTGCAAGCTACGCAAGCTAGGCAATTGCATAGAGTTCCATTTGGTTACAGGCACCTCTTCTACATTCTAATCATCATTTTGTGCTTTCTTTATTATTTATTAATACAGAACAATTTAGATTTAATTTACCGTTGCAATCAGAATCTAAATATATTTTATGTGTATATTGGAAGTACATACATTATTTGTAAAGGGCACCAATTAGACCTCTTGCCTATTATGCCAAATACCTTGATGCGGTCCTGAGGACATTATTATCTGACTTGTTTTAAATGCATTTAACTATTATGGGAATAAAGGGGCAAAGACAAAATATATTGTTTTCATAATTTTGTATTTTCATGTCACGGTACATTGTGACATTTAATCGTTCAGATGTGGCCCGCTGGACATAGTTTGGGCACCACTTTGTAAAATACACAGAAAATATTATATGTAGATTCTGATTTTAACGACAAATTAGTTTTACATTTTTGATGCATTATGAAATAATTAAGAAAATAAAAAATGTTACGTGAAGGATACGCTCCTTATTATGTACTTCCCTAGAAATTTACTTTTATGATAGGGCAGGCCTGAGGATGATGCCCAGTTCCATTCTGAACATCGAAATAGAAATTGCATCCTGTTTACGTAGCACCGATAAATAAAACAACCACAAAAATTTATCGAGCTACCACGAATGAATCACTGCCTCGACAAATAGCATACATATATATATTATATTATTCCGAAACTTATAACCAGATTTTTTTGTTTTAAGAAATATTGTACAGTTCCGCTGAGTTATACTGCTATAGACATTTTTATTGTGAATTAATATGAGTAATAATCTGCGGTTTATCCCATGCATAAAGATAGCTAAAGCGTCCCATAAAAAAACAACAGAGGGTTAAGGAAGTGGCGGTGATAGGCGGGATGTTGGGGGTGGGAGCGGGGAAGGGGGCCTGGGGGTGGTGGGCCCATCTGGATGAGGTCACCATCCTCCTCGCGTGTTGCCCTCGGAGAGATATCAATCGGCGACGGTCACGCGTGTCTCTTGTCTCCGACATGTTTTTCAAACTTATTCTGGTGGCGGCATCCTAAGTCAAATTCCGAAACTAACGCGTTATTCTCCCCATTCTCCTTTTTTCTATTTTGTATATGGTTAAGTATGAATGTTAAGAAGCGTTAATAATGTGTTAAATTCATGTACGAGGTGAGATTGGTAGGGTATGTAATGCTGCAGCGTATGGTGAGTTTACGTTCAGTAACCGACAGGTTAACGGCCAATGGGTTAACACGTCATAATATAAAGTTCATACAGGCTGTTCGAAAAGTCACTGTGTACTAGATTATTAAATTATCCATAATAATTACATGCATTACACGCGAACCAAGTGCACAACGACTTTTTTAACACCCTATATTATAAATAAAAACATCTTTTATATTATTACTGAGGCTGTGTATCTTTGTTTAGTTTTAGTGTTACTTACAGACATAGATCTTTACACACACATATACATACATACATACACACATACATATATATATATTAAAGCAGGTTTGCTTTGTTTTTACCGAAATAATTATATGTTATATTAAAATTTTCTTTTACATATTTCGAGCACGTATCGCGCGACACATCTCTCAGTTTGGAAGCCACTAGTATATAGGGAAAGACAGAAATATAGTCTGACTAAACACGTGAACACATCTCAAAGAGGGAGTCTGTCGGTCGATGTTGTGTCGCACCGCATTTTTCAGAGTGATTAAGAAGGCCGGAGGGTTTAAAAGACAATGCATTCTCGAGGAGTGAGATAGAGAGGGAGGAGGAGGAGGGATCGGGAGGAGAAAAGGGGTTGCAGGGGTGGGTCACTGACGCCGAAGCGCTAATGAAACAGAATCGTATGAAATCGCAAGAGGAAGTTCTCTCGGGCTGTTTACACGCCCTAAGGGGGTGGAGGCTGCAGGGGCGAGATACTGGCCTTTCCGAGTGGACGGTTTATCCATTGTTTTCCCCTACTTGTTTCCTCCCAGTCTGGACTATTCGAGGATCGTGTCGACACGTTCGTTGGGAATCATTTTTTTAGAAAATGTCGGCATTTTTTTTTGTTTCGTCAGGATTTCGACACACCGCTGAATATTTTTTAATGAGGATCGTTAAAAATCTTTCGATTAGTGTCTTACCCCAAAATCAGCGTATAATGAACAAAAAATATGTAGCTGCGTAAATTTCGGAAATTCGAATTTTCGTGATAGGTACAAACCTTTGAATTAATTAGTGCAAACATACTGATCTATATATACATATACATGTGTGTGTGTATATAAAGACGAAGTGACGGACAGTGGTATGTAAAATATTCCGAATGATCCAGACCTTTGAATTAATTGCAGTTTTAAATATTTACGTCTTTAAGTCTGGACGATATCAATTTTTGTTTTTTTTTACATTTCCTTCTGCTGTATCAAATATAATCCCAACAAAATGATTTTTTCTCTGTAATTGTTATGAGTTAATAGAATCTAACTTATTTTAAACTTGAGTAATCTACGGAGGCTACCAGGGGCGCGAAAATCATGGAGGCTCTTCGTTAACGATTTGTACATATGCATTATTTGCAAAGAAGAGAATTTTTTACAAGCAATGTCGCTTAACGGGAGGACATCTTCGACGGATATTCTTTTGTGTTTAATCGACACTGTTTTAACTTTTGTATCATTCGCTTAAAGGAGTATTAGCTGAATTAAAAGTATTTGGTAAAAAATGTTTGAAGCAGAGAAGGCGCCTCTATATATCTTTGTCCAGGGTATCAAAATACCGATGCATTTAGGGCCAAATCGACGCATCAAGTTACGGAATTACAGGGAGGGAGCAATCAATGGTCATACAATAATCTGTCAATCTGTATATTTATTTAAATATCATTATTTCAACTAAAAGCTCTCACGAAAACAATTTTAGGTATCAGTGATAACAAAAAGAGCTCATCCTGCCGTTCAAGCTCACTACAGACTTATAATTCGCGATCTAAAAATTCAATCATTGTAAATGTGCTTCAAAGTATCGGTCATTTGTTTTAAATGGTTTTGAAATCATCAAGGATTTTTTTTAACGTGAGCTGAATCTGAAAATCTTCATAGCAGTGATTTATTCCTCATACAGTTTTATAGATAAATCATAGTAGTGAATCGTGTTACTTTTTAGGCGCGTTTCGCTTCCAGCGTGAGCGCCTATTGTCGTCCGTCTGTCCGCATGTTCGTTCTCACCTTCTACCGAACGGATTTTTATGAAATTTGATACTAAGGGCTTACGATAAAAGATAATAAGAAAATCGAAAAAATAAATCACGTAAACCAATCAGGGGTACCACTTTACTGGTGATAAAAAATTAACTTTCCGTCATATCTCGTAAAGTATTGCTCATATCGAAATATTTTTCAAATAAAAGTTGTAGAACTAGTAAATTAGAATATTTCTTTCCCTTCACATTTTTATCGTAGGAGTAGCCGTTATCAAGAAAATCAAACAAGAATGTCTTAATTCGAGCTGAACTTAGAAATTTTCTTGCATGGTTACTTCTTCATTGTTGCTAACATAAACAAACTCACAAACAAACGCTTAATTTCCTTACGTGTGCATGCAGTTTTTTAAATAGGAAGAAAATGGATTATTTATTATGAAGAAAATAACTTTAAAACGCTCTTTCCCTTCGTACAGGTATATCATTTCTTTATAATACCCCATTGCACGAAACGCGCCCATTTGTGATACGCTGTACACTTTCCTAACTTGCTTTCAAAATCTTATTGGAAGAAAATCGGTTTAAACGTCTTCCTTTAAAACGATAATAACTGGAATGGCGAGACCAGCTACGGAGCTGCACTGGCATTAGATGAGGTCATACGCCGAGAAAGCTTGACAATCTGAAATGCAATCATCCACTTGGCTAGACAGTGAAGGGTCAAGGGGAAGAGAGGGGTCCAAATAAAAAACGCAAGGGGAAATAAGCGTGATAAAATAAGAAATAGGAGTAGCCTGTTAGAGCTCGTTTCAAGGCGACAGAAATGCTCTAGAGGAGAATTAAATCACTTGATCAGACGTGTTATTTTGGTTTTCGCTTGGAAATATTACTGATAACAAAATACCCGCGAATACCCGATCTATATCATCGCATTAGTTATAAAAATACAAATAATAATTAGGAAAGGAAAGTTGTGAAATAATTGTAAGAATTTTTTTCTGTATTATTTAGCGAGAAAAAAGCGCTCCATAAGTTTATAGATTAATAATTCTTATTAATTACTCATTATAATCCTCAATTTTATCGCTAAATTTAAAGTTATTTCAATCTATATAATTTTCGAAACATTTCATCACTAGATCAATAACACCATTATGTTAAATTTGAGGTTAACAATTTTCTTTGCTGCAGTAGAGCTTCCTTACTCGCATCTTATATACAAAGACGTTACTTCTGTTTTTACAGTAATTATCTAACTCGTGTCCTCGACGTCCAAGACTCGCCAAACCAAGCAATTATTCTTCATATCCTTATCTTTTTCCGCCACTTCCATACTCAACTCTCCTCCTATCTAATAAAAACAAAACGCGGTATTAAAACTTTCCGTTTCGCTCTTGATATCTACTACCATTTTACTTGGGAACGCAATAACACAACAAAAATATTTTTAAAAAATCTAAGCTTTTTCCCTTTCTAAACTTTATATCTATCTGTCAATCTTTATTTATTTATATACGGGTTTTGATTCTCTGTGATATCTCAAAAGTAATTCATGGGATAATATGACGAACCCCTATACTTTTTCGCAAATTTCTTCAGGTATTTTTAAAAATACGATACACTGATATCACCATATGCGACGCGTTTGATTCAGGACTACCGTAATCTGGATTTTTTTCTTTGGACCAGCCCGCTGAGAAAACAAGAGATTAGGCATTTGTGACTAATGCTGACGCATTGAACTATTGTGATTGCGAATTATACGATGAAGAAACAGTTGTTTAATATGATGAAACCAACGTTTCATGTTTATCCACAGATGTTAAGGCGCACGTCATTCGAGGAGTCGACCTCAAAAAAAAGACATGCGAATAGTATATCGTTTACATAGATACTGAAGGCCATTAAGAAAACGGCGAAGTGCCGAAAAACGGAAGTCAAAACGCGACACTTAATCTGACTCGTATTATCTGTAAAGAGCGTTTCTCGATTCTAATTCGCAAAAGACCTGCTTCTCGGCCTCGAAAAAAATCTGGATATATCTTACCCAAGAAAACATTAATTCCAGCTAATAATTTATCCAGGAATACGAGGATTAAATGAATAATCATATAAGCGATAAATTCAAAAAAAAATATATTTAGCATCTTGTACGTGAAATTTCGTGGTTCGTGTACAACAAAACGTATACTGCCGGTATACTTTTTGCGTTGTTATGAATAATATTACTATCAATGTTATGTTATCTTCTTTTTTTCTCTCCTCGTTTGATAGCTACGGGATCCTTAAACTTGTACCGCAGATAAAAGGCAAAACTACGCCGAAATCAGGAGACGACACTAGCTGTCAGGGACGAATCACCATTGGTATAAGGCGATATTCATCAGCAAATAACAGCGGAAGCCATTTTTTAAAAACCTCTAAGGAGATAAGGAGAGACAAACCGGAAGGACGAAATGTGCAGTGCTAAGAAGAAAAGGACTAGTTGCAACACGTCCGAAGGTGAGGTAACGAACAAGAGAACTACGTGCCTCTTTAAAAATACTCTCGACAAGTCCCTTGAAAACATATAAATAAAATATTACTCTCAACACAGCCTACTTTTATCCCACTTCGTTAATATGGTCGAAATGGACCAATTATTCAGTCCCAATAAGCATATTTACTATTAATTCGAAGTATGGGATTATTTTCTGTATACATTAAGCCTGCATACAGCACTTAAAGTGCTGACAGAAGCCTCATTATTATATAGTATAGTTGTTTTCATTCGATATGTCTGTATTTTCAAACTTACTCGCTAAATTACAAATTAACGTATTCACATATTTTTCGATAATTTGAATCTTATGGATGTATTCCCTCAACGTGATATTTGATTTGATTCATCCATAGATTTACTTTTATCGCGGCAAGCCAATTAATAAATATTAATTAAGGATGTCACAGATTTTTGGAAGAATCATACTTGTGCACGTAAAAGACCATTTGTAGTTATATTTTCATTAAAAAATAAAAATGACCAAAATGTTCTAACGCAATGTAAAAAAATCACTTGTGATAGTCAAAAAATAATTGATCTCGTGACATACGTAATCTTATCTGCCAATACCGAAACACAAGCAACAAAGCTATTCATTTATTTTACCCTCGATGGAGATACGTGCCCGATAAAAAACTTTGCCAAAATCACACATGAGAGAATCCGATTTGGAAATGTTTATATTCAAGATTTGTGACCCATAACGTATTGGAGCCAGGCGTTCTAATTTTAGAGCTATGAAAAGATTAAAGCTGACATTCACGTTTACTGCGATTGTTTTCACTGAGAAAGAGCCATTACTATGGAATATGGACATAGCTAATATATTTTTAATCTTTAAAAATTACTATTACGTTAATTACAGCACAAAGCCTCTAAAATAATTAGGTGATTACAACAATTGAAAGCGCGATTTGGCTAATGTTTCTAAATAAAATTATAAAATCAGCAAATTTATCAACAATTTACCTATTTGAGGGCTTAAAGAAAACCTCTGTCTCTTGAAAAATATTAAATTTCTATATAAAATTCTTAAAAATATCTTGTTTTTTGTCATTTTATCAACAATGAAACGAATTTTAGTTGTGACTAAAAGTAAAAGATATAATTTGGAATTTATTAGATCGTTAAAATGGAGATTTCACCCCTAATAACCCTCCGTAGCTCGCGCCCCAAATAGGAACACCGTATCTGGCAGTGGGTCTGACAGACAGGTATTTTTGTTTAAGTAATAAAAACTGCATAAGTAAAAATTAAGTTTCATTTTTAATCAAATGATTCCTAAGAATGCCACATCATCGGATAATCAATTTTTTATTTCTGCTTTATATTTTCTTGGTTGCATTAAAAATGTGAGTAAAATTTTTAACATAGGTATGACTGAACTGTCGGAAATTTTTCCCGGTAAACTTCTATAAAACAGAAAGTCTGCAGCATTACGGAAAATATCCCGAAACCTATCAATCCCCGCGATCCTCAAGGTAAAACGAAGCCCTTACATTAGAGTTTCAAACAGCTGACAACATTTTCTCAATGGAAGTAAAAGTCTTTTCCTTAACGGTAAAGGAGTGCGTAACATTCATCATCCGAAACAAAAGAACCATTATTATCCATTACGACACCGCTCTTAAGCTCTCGAGCATTTTTAAATGGGAAAATTTTCCGAGGAGCTTTTCAATCTATCCCCCGCGATGCAGCACGTTCGCAGGCACCTCTTTAGCGAACACTTGTCACGATTTCCTCGAATCGCGTTTTTTTCTATTCTCGTTTCGAATTAATAACCTTGATCGGCGTAGGTTTTACCCTACCGTTCTCAGAAGTACTTTATCTCGCACAGCCATGCACGCGGTCACGTCAAGTGCAAATGCGCGTACCTTTCTCGTTGTGCGTCGGCGCGGAAATGCCCCACAAGACCATTTGTACGTACTTCTCCCCCGATTTTCTTCTTACGGAAGAAGACATTGTCAGAACGGCGAAAAGTCGAGGAGAAGGGAGCTCGCGAGTTGTGGAACATTATAACATTAAGAAGCAATGGGCGGGGGAGAAAAATTATTGAAATCATTTACTAAAATTATTTACCACAATTATTTTGTTAAACAAACAATAATCGATAAGAAAATAAAAATCGCCAGACACTATAGGTCTTGAAAAATCAAAACAAATAAAATCAATATAATAAGCAACTCGTTTCATCCTGCATTTAAAAAAATAAATTCATTACTGCGATAAAATCTATGTAAGTTTCTGTCTTATTTACACAATAAGCTAAAAAAAGAAAAACATCTTTATGTGGCACATGCCTTCTTAAATGTGATTTAATTCTTTTTCAGACTTCTTATACTTGAGAAATTTATCACTTTTTCTATATACAAGCATGCGTAAGGACAAAAAACATGCCGCAAAATTTGTTACTGGAGGAGATCTATGAGGTCTTCATGGCCGACGGCCAATTAAGATATTACAATTAAATTTGACATTTATAAATTAATTTTCTAAAGGCATTTTGGTGACCTTAAAATATGGGATACGACCCCTCCTAAATCCTTAACACAAATCTGTTTAAGACGAAGTTCTGAAAAAAAAACAACGAAAACGAAATGACCGAGACTGCATTATAACTGCGTACGACCAAAGGCGATCCCAACATCCAACACGCATACCCTCATCCCCCCCTCTGATGTTTTTCAACTCCTTTTTTTTCCACGAAAGCAGGATATCCGGAAAACGAAAAGGGCAGAAATTTCTGATTAAAAAATCTCTCTCGACTTCCCGCGAGCTCATGAAAAATACACATTTTTCCATGCGTTTTGTTGGAGTGTGTGATGGGATTCTTTCTTTCTTTATTTTTCGTAGCCGAATGTTTTTTTTGTTGGAAACATCCTGTCGGAATGGGGTCGGGAGCCAGAATCGAGATATGTGAAGGCGGATGTTTTCGATGATACTTTTATTAATCATAAGTTCATCCGCTTTTGAAATGAAAATAAAGAGCTCAAAATATGTATAACTCATTTGCATCTCGAAAATTTCAGAAGGAAATGTTAACTTACTTAACGAGTTATTATAGTGAGAAGAGTTGGGTAAAAAATTCAGAAAAGACAACAATAAATATCTTATACGGCTGATGTAATTAAGGGGAACATACATAATTAATTCACAGAAATGTGAAAAAATACATAAAAAAGAATGTCAATTACCCAAAGTTTATATAACATTATCAAAATCTAAATTGTAATATATTCATTTTATTTTGGAACAACTATGTACATGACAGCGATAGCCTAATTGTTTATTTTTCCAGTGCAGAGTAGACTTGGCATCCCAATAAGGATAATGAAAGCAGATAACCAACAATATTTATCAGTAATTTTTCCTGATTTTTATACCGAGGAATCCTAATCGAGCTATATGTACGTGTAATATCCTTATAGATAATTTGGCAACTTAACACAAACTTATACTTATAGCAAACAAACTATTAAATATTATTTTCGCAATGAAATGAATAGATATCGATATAATAATGATAATAAGGTCTTTCCCTTATTTCGTCGTATGTCCACGGCATTCCCGCGAAAGTGCTTTTTTTGAAATAGTTTGCGTAATACACGAATAAGGTGATATTCTTTTGTTTCTTGCAAAGAGGAAAGACCATTATTTTTTTAGAAATACTCTTTTAGACTTGTAATTACTACACATTGCGAGTAAATTCGTTCAAATCGAGCGTCACCGTACGCCCCTTTAATGCCTGATTTCCATACAAAGCAATTCAAGAGAGAATTATGGAGATCATCTATAATGATTGAAAATTTTCGAGAAGAAGCACTTATAAAAATTACTTGACTCAGGTATCTTCAATACAGCCTTTATAATCTTGTTGTTGCTATTGGAGATACCTTAGACAAGTATTTTTTTTATAAGTGCTTATTTTTGAAATGGGTAAGCGGTTCAAATCGTTTGACATGACCAAATACTTTAGAATTGTGCTATAGCTTTTAATGAAGACGCTAAAAACACCAAGTTTCGCCTTCTCCAAACAGACGCTGTTATTTGCGTACTGAAGCTAGGAAGAAAACGGCGCAGATAACAGTGGAAACGGAACGCGCTAAAAATCTCCAATCCGTCTTTTTATCGCTCAGATTTTCTCCACTCACGCAATCGGAATGTCTTTTCCCTTGACCGCCGGCGTTCTCCTCTCACGCCACACAAAAGACCAAAACTTCATCAAACAGTCTTCCACTCTCTGCTGATAAAGACTGTTCGAGTCTGATCCTGGACCGCCTTGTGCATATAGACACTTGGCTCATGCTACCAAAGAAGACATACGCCCTTCGCCCTAACCGGAACTTTCTGGAATGGATCGAAGGAAAGGAGGCGGAGAAGCATTTGTCCGGTTGGATGATTACGGTATCGCGTCATGAGATCCAATGTCCAACTTAAGATGGTCCCATACTCGAACGTAAGGATTTCGTTTGTTAGCACACCGTATAGCATGATTTCTAGCCCAAACGCAAATACGAAGAGAATAACCCAAACAACTCGACTTTTGTCAGTGAAATATTAAGAGACAATTTTCATGATTAATGATTTTCAGAACCGAATTAATTGCGTAAACTGAAAGAAGTGGAATGCAACACGGGTATCCGAAGTCGCTGTATCCACGCGTATAGGCTAACAATGAAGTCGAGTGGTTTCTTATCAAAAACTGTTAAAGCCGAGTATTATTATTACGCATCTGACTGATTTTGAACAGTATAACAACTTCTGAGAGTAACAGTTAATCCTTTCTGGTGTGGGGTCATTATGTCCTACATAGCGATTGGGGGACTTTTTTCCTGTGACTTTTTCCCTAGCCAAAGTTGTGGCTTTTTCTTTCCTGTGGCTTGCCGAGAATTTATTATTCAGACAGCGTACAAGGAAATTCGTTTGAAATCGCAATTTCTACCTGTACGATCGCGAAGAGGTCGTGGTTGAAATTAATCCACCAATTAATCGCTGCGCTCTCCTTTTCAAAATTACGATTCCGTCCTTGGCTTGCCTAAATTTCAGCAGGCCGTTGTATATCTAAGGTTTATCCCGCAAGAGCGATTAAAAAACTATAGGACATATTCATTCTCGTGAAGGTTGTGAGGCATTGGGTCAACACGGGAAAAGAATCTTGAAAAAAATATGCGTTCAAAAAAGTGACGTCAAAGGCCGCAAACAGCCGTGATAAATTCTCTCATTGTTCGGGAGCTAATTCAAACAAAGATTACGATACTTCAAAAAACACGATCTTATTTTCCAACGGGTCCGCGACGACGTGAATACAACGAACATAGTGTGTTATTCTTGTTCCTCCACGGAAGAATTAAAAATGAATTTTCCCCTATAAATCACGAATTGAAAATTAAGCACTCAGAGGAAATCCATTGTTATTAAAGAAATAAACTCCTGCAAAACATTTATTTGTTGAGAAATTAAGATATTAGACCGGTGCTTAAATTTTCACGTTCTCTGTGAATTTAGGGAGTTTTATTCTTTCTCTAATGTTCTACAATCAAAGCATTTCTACGGACACTCGATTTATCGACAGCATTTTCTATTCGAGTGATTAAAAAAAATGTTTTTCATTAAAAAATATTTGTTAGTTCAATCGTTGTGTGGGTATTTATATTAATTATACATTAATATTATTTACAATTAACCTCAAGTACAACAAATGCCGGCCTTGGTGGAGGGGTGGTTAGCGTGTCTAGCTCCCAATGCTAGGGTTGCAGGTTCGAATCCTGCCGAGGGCATGGTCGTGCGTGTCCGTTCTTGTTATTGTCGTTACGATATTCAGTATAATTGACCCTGTGCTGTCTCTGAATCCTTGCCAATAAATAAATATTTCCGAATGACGATCAGCTCGTAAAATATCAACAGATTTAAAAAATATTTATATTTAATTCCCCGAAAAACTGCAATGGTGACACCACCACAAGTTCGAGGCGCAGATGAAACTTTCTTTCGAAAAGGTTATACAACGAAAGAAACGGGTAAATGCACAGACTTGGCTACCCTTTGAACTCTTCGAATTTGTCTTCGTTCGACAAAGGGGGTGGGGGAGAAGAAAACGGGAGAGAGAGAGAGAGGAGGGTCAACAAATCTCACCTCTCACCGCCTCTATATGACAATCCATTAGCGAATCGTAACACGCTTCATCTCCCCCGTCGTAGTCCTAATAATCCTGCAGATATCGAAGGGGAGTCTGATCACGCGAGCGCTGACGTCACGAAAGGGAACTCAAAACAAGAGACTGCATTCGCGCGCGCGCGTCATCGCTCCTTCGCGAAACAGACAGAGGGAGAGAGAGAGGAGGTGGAGACATTACTTATTCGCTTATGACGCCCGCTATCGCCTTTAGCATCGTCAATAAAGACGGGTAAAAGAGAAAGGAATAGGATAAGGTTAACACGCACAAAGTATGGGCGTGTCATATTTTTTTATCACGACGCGCAGAAAGTCAATATGTATTAATAAATTGTCGCATTTTGCGTCTGTGTATATATATCAGAATCCCCTGGTATAAGATTCCTTTATTCAGTAAATTCAATCTTTTTACAAACCTTCATATTTCGATTAAAAATCGATAAAAAATGTCATAGCCGTAAATACGCGCATACTCGAAGGGAATATTTACAAACACAAGAAGCATACGTTTAAATCGGGCATCACACGAATCTTTGGTAATGTGAGGCAAACATCGAAGCGTTCCCTTCGTTATTAGATTACTAGCCGGTATAAAAACGCCTCAGATTGTAACGAATGTAGCATTTATCTTAAATGAATCAGTATTTGCTCCTCTTCCTGTCTCCCTAGGATAGGAATGAAAAACAGTCGAACTGCGATAATAAATATTATGCTGATTTGTCTATAAAAAGCGACTTCAATATTCTTTTAAGACCATACAAGGAAAATAATAAAGAAAAAAATCAGAACGATATCGGAAAGAATCAACTTTTTTAAAGCGTCGAATTCCGGCGAAACCAGGAATCAAAAAACGATTTTTTTCTTGCGCCTCGAGTGGTCCACAGCGCCACTTTCTTCGCGGCATTTAACTGTGACGGCGGGAGGTGGGTGGAGCCGCGAGGAAGTGATCTATATAGATATCTCACACACCCACACACACACACAGAAAGAGAGAGAGAGAGAGAGAATGACAAACACGTTTTACATGTCCCCCGAGTTTTGATCCATTTCCAAAATGACCTTTCTTACGGTGCTTCCCATTCTCCCGAAATTTTTCGAAACATGCGTCGGCTTCGTGGCTTTTTGTGATGCCTTCGGCAAAATTTCTTCCTCTTCCTCGGGAACTGGACTCATTCGAGAGAGAGAGAGAGGGGGGGGGGAGGGGGGCCTGGAGAAAGAGATAGAGAAAAAGAAACAGAGAGAAAGGAAAACACAAAACATGCACACAAAAACCTCCTGATTGCTTCGCGTTATCTGCCAAGTGACGCGTGTACTTCGTCGGGTTGATGGTTACGAAGAGGAAAACAACAACATCATGAAGAGACGTCTAAACGTGTTTCCCTCGTTAAGGATTTTTGTGTAAGTTCATTGGACACTTTTTCCGGAGTTTGCCTCCGTCAGATACCGGATGCTTACTCGTCCCGTCATCGGTCGATAACGTGGAGAGCGGCGACGGATCCGATGGACGATTAAATCTCAACGCGAGTGAAGGATGCATAAAACACGATTCGAAGCTGTTCTCCTCCCTTTTTTTTTTTGAATCTCCATCAACGGAATACCGCTTATCCTATTCTAAGCGGTTGTAACGGGGATTACAATCACGTAATACGAAATCCTTTACGTGCTATTCGAATCCAACCTATTTAAACGTTAAATAGGAGAGAAATTTTTTCTCAAAAGGTAAAAAAAAAGCATGATGAAACGACAAATCCTTTTCCGTAAGCGACGGATAGCTTCTATATGCCAAACAAAAGAGAAGATCCACCCAGACGATTGCCCTTGTTGTTTAAAGTCTCGGAGAAATAAGTCTTCGAAAGAAGCCTATCTGAACCACAAAGCAAACAATTTTTAGTCTATTTTTCAAAAGGAGTCGTTGACGTTGTTATGGACGGCATGATATTTCTGGCAAATATTAATAAAGGGCTTTTATTATTCTCCTTCGATATTTAACACACACAAGACACGACCTATGTTGACAAATTGCGACAGATGAGTAAACCGCCGAGGCAATATTAAACAATTTTCCTACGCTTGACGCCCTTTACCCTTATAATCAACACTTGCCAACTTATAAGTGTCACTGACCATTTATTATAAATTTAGTGCTGCCGAAGGAGAATTTATCCCTCGGTTACAAAAGTATCGGTAACTCGCGGAAAACGAAGGGAAACCATTAATCATAAATTCCGGTCAAAAACTGTCTCCAACCTTCAACAACCTTAACAAGGTTATAAAAAATAGGTACCTAAGAAAGTACCTAACTTGTCAATTCTTGCTACTTAATTCTGATACTAGAATTTATTTTCGGCCATGAAAATATCTCGATAAAATCACTAGCGAATTAAATCGTAACTAACACAACTCGAAAACGTTCCTGTTAAAACTACCGAAACAAACCGACTTCCGAAGAAGCTTTGCCTCCAGCGTCGCATCGTCGTCCGAATCTTTTCGCTCCGCCCCTCCCCCCTCAGCCCCCTTCCATTTTGTTTGTTCTTTCCGTATTTGTGTGAGCTCCGCGGACAAACAAGTCACGGGATCCGGCATGCACCAGATTCTGCTCCCTAATCGCGTGCTGGGTTGCGTTTATCTCCTCCGTCCTCCCCTTCCACCTCCGCCCCACTTCCTATACTAACCCGCCTCCTTCCACCCCCACCCCACCCTTTTTCTCCCTCCCGTCCGGACTCGGTTCAACTTCCCTTCCACGTTCTCCTCTCAACTCTCGCACAACTTCCATACAAAAACGTCAGTGCTTTATCACTCGGTCTCGTTGCGCGGTTGTCGCATTCCTCCGGTTGTCGGCGGGTTAACATGCATTCGTGCAGATTCACCATCGAGGAGATTATTTTTTTGTTTATTTTTGCTGTTATATTTTTTTACGTCGAGTCGTTAATCGAAACGTAGTTAAAATCGAATTCCGAAAATTGATTATCGAGCTAATTGTAATTCAATCGGCAATCGAAAGAACTCCCATAGCCAAAATTAGTAACTTATGACACGTGGATTTTTTTTGTGATCAAACGACTTTAAAAAAAAACAAGATTAACGTTTTCCATGCAAAACAGCCGTCCTCGGTGGCATTTCACTGATCGCTGAATTAAGTCAGGTCCTGAATACATTTTCATTTCTATGGAATCGATTGCAAATATATGGACGTTGCCTTGTTTCATTATAAAATTACACGCTTCTATATCAATACCGAATCGGTTTTATTGTTGAAGAAATCTGTGAAGTAAGGATAAACGCATTTAATAATTCTTAACAGGAGGTAGACAGTTATTATCGTATTTAAGATAAAAATAAAAGATACTTCGATGCATATTAATCTGAAAAATGAAAATATGAAGGAAAAGTGGACATACATTTCTCATACCAAAATCGCTGTAATTTTGGCCCTATCTTATAGTATTACATAATCGAAAACGCACAGAAATGACACGTTTGGTCGCATAATTAAAATTAGACTTATTCAAGAAGAAATTTATTTATTTATTCAAATTCCGAGACTAAAGCTTTATTTTTATGATTCCATTCCGACAAATGGAGCGTCAAGTCCAAGTTCAGGCCATAATTTTTTTCGCTAAAATTTCTTCCAGGCTGTCAAACCCGAGGAACGAAGTGTCGAAAACAGATAATTTCGTGTCATTCTCGCCACCGATTAAAGTTACGTCATTTCCGCATTTTTGCCACCAGCGGTCACCAACGTTCCACATTAGTGTTACTGAAATTGTTCCAAATGTGACGTCCATTCACATATGTCGCCTCGGTCCAATTACTTTCTTGATACGTAATGGCGTGATCTCCTAAGAATAATATAAGCTAGGAAGCTGAAATCCCGAATAAAGGTCACGATTCGAATGGCCCGACGTACGATACCGAGATAAAGGTCTTTTCATGGCCAGATATTTGTAGGGCGGCGCCTCTGACACGTGCGCTAAATTAGGACTCAATTGATCAGAACGGCGCTATTGGCTAGAAATAAATTCAAATCTCGACGTTTTAATTGCTGAACTGAGACCTGCGAGAATTGCGGAAAATTTCCTTAATCGGGTCAGAAACTTTTCATCGGGTTGCCTCTGTCCAGAAATACCTGAACGTGATGACGCGTCGCCATGGGTAATCAGAAACTGCGAGGGAATTTATTGGCGGCATTGAGATTGAAACTGGTAGAACCTGAATAAAGTGTAGTATTTTGAACGGCAAAGCAAATAAAAATATAAAATCGAGGAACTTTTCGATCGAACGGCATGACTACGCAAGTAACCGTCACTCAACTGAGCCCGCAAAATTTGTTTCGTATAATTCTGTTTTTCGCACGGTAACGTTTCATAAATGGATGAAAAAAAAATGACAAGAGGGCGAGAATTAATTAGATATATCCCAGTATCTGATCCAGAAACCCGACGTCCCTCCTGCTCCCAAATAGCCTAACTCAATGGCAACACAACATTTGCGGACTGTCGCATCTTAGTGAACTGGAAGTGAAACGTCGATAGTCATTAAAGTTAGCTCGACAAAGCACTTTCCAACATTTTATTTAAAAAATTCGTAAAATGAACCGTTCTTTTACAGCGATCCTTATCTCACCGGAAAACGAATAAACGCTGAAAATTACGGGTGATTTAACAGGAATAAAACTACCATTAGATCACCGAGCTAATCCATTTTGAAAAATCCAGCGTATCTTTCACGAGTCGAGAAGGAAAAAAAAGGACACGAAAGAGATTCGATTTTAGAAGAAAAAAAAGCTATCGAAGGACAGGAAAGAGATTCGATTTTCGATAAACTGATCGAGCCTTCAAGTTCAGGACTTCAACTCCGCGCAATTAAAGCGACTGGTTGTGGAATACGTTCCGAGCGTTTATTCTCCCATGGGAGTGACATGATTTATCACAACGCTAGGGCGGCTACTTGATAATGCTCTCAGCACTGAAAAATATATGCTCGCTGCGTCGCCGTCGTTGGGAGTTGCCCGAGCGTTGCCGGTCCTTAGGAAAAAGGGGAAGATAATAAAAAAAGATAAAGCAAAAGCGAACGTTACAGATGCCATGACGTTATATGCTGAGCAATGCTGCCATCGCAATTTTTAGCGCAGTTTTTGAAAAAAAAAAAAGTAATAATCGCTTATGTGTTCGGTTTGTCTATCCGTCCGTTTATTCGGGCAATATCTCTGGAATCATGCAACTTGGACAAGCCAAATTTTTATGATAGCGTGGTTTACATGAGGGGTTGACTTGGTAAAAATTTAGTGGAACTAGGTTCAGCTGCTGAGGAGTAATCGAATTCTTTTTCCAACCCCTTTGTTTAATTTCTACCTCCATAAGAAAAGCATGAAATCAGTGCAGAGAATTGTAAATTTGCATTTTTACATTAGTTAAAATTAAGACAGGAGCTCAGAACATGAACAGTTCTATAACTGAAACTGCCATTGTAAGGAGTCTGATACTTTTAAATGGGAAACATACCATAGGATAGCATTGATATAATGCTTTTAATGCGATTTTATAGACTATAACGCCACCGACCTCAGCCAAAGATGTAATCTTATGATGACGTCATAATACTAAAACAAGAAAAGAAGTGCCTTACGTAATTTGCCCTGCAATTCTTTCCTCACCTGTTTTATTTCAGGTTGTGGAGCGAGTTATACACCGGAAGCCTATGGGAAAAAAACGAACTAACTCTTTTTAAAAACTAAGAATTCGCCGTTAGATCAATAATATGCTAAATAACGTGTGTCGTCCGTATTTCGTAATTATACCTTTATAAGTGATTGATTTATCATAACACATCCTGCTCATCGACTAATGCCGTTAAAACTATTAACGTTGGCTTTCCATTCCGGAATTCGGAAAGATCGCCCATTCCACCTCGTTCTCGACGAATAAAGACGTTTATTATAAAGCTATCAATATACTCCCGGATGTCTATTTCACTTCCACGTTTGACGTCCTTCCGCATAGTAATCAATTCTTTAAGTAGCTCATTTGAATTTCGGTAATCGACGAGGGAGATGATGAGCAAATGAGATGGTAAATGAATGCAAATTCGTACGGGATATGATTATTTTCGCTCTCGTTCAAAGGTTGAATAAATTCGTCAACCCGATTCGCAGAGTGGTATTGAATCAAATATTTATTACATGTTACGTGGTGTAACTTTTGAATCCTGTCGTATTTACAGGAACAGGGTAAGTAAAAACTTAATAAATGATATATACATAAATAAAAAAAAAAATTTATATATATATTGTTATATATATGTGCGTGTGTGTGTATAGCGTCAGTTCAAGGGCGGATCCAGAAACTTCTCAGAGGGGAGGGGGGGGGGGGGGGGGGGGGGGGGGGACGATCGCCCCACCACCTATCGAATCCGTCCCTCCCAACTGCCCTATATTTTGAAAATCCCTACCCCTATCAGAATCCTTCTTTCTCTTGCTATACAGACCTAATCTGCGGCGTATAATTGAGGATATTTGCACGGAATGAATATGAGAAAGCGCCCAGTGGAGTGCAATGGGGTTATCCAAGGAGGGGGCGATCGCCCCCATAGCCCCCCCCCCCCGCCCTCCCCCCTTGGATACGCCACTGCGTCAGTTCCTAAGCTTAGTGAGAGGTTGTAATTGCCTCAATTTTCTCGCTTAAACGAAAATTTTTATTTATACGAGCGTTCTCTTTCTGTCACTTATTTAAGAGGTGCACATAAATCTTAAAGCCTATTAAAATTTAATTCCCATCTCCTTTGGAGAAACGTACGAAACATTCGGGAAAATTTATTTTACCCACGAAAGTCAGAAATTATTGCCGAAGCATCCACCCCAATCCGAACCTTCGTATTCGCCTAAAGATCGACGTTCGCGCAAAATCTGCCTCGTGACGAAGCATTTTCGGAAGAGGATAAAATAAAAAGAATTTTCATAATGCAATAATAAAAGTCTTTATGATTCCTCTTAGAACATATTTATCTTATGCTCTTTCTGCCGGAGACATAAAAAGTTTTTTACTCTTTGATGCGAGAGTTTCTTGAACTGGATAGAAAGTTAATCGCGGACTTTTCACGCGGATGTCGATAAATAACGGTTTTATTGCAAAGTAAACACCAACCCAACTCTTTCGACAGATTATCAAACGAGGAAACTCCACAAATAAAAAACAAAGCTTTTAAAAAACTCCAGGAAAGCAAGGAAATAAAATTTTTTATGGCGGAAGCCTTAGAATTGACACATATTGTCTCAGGTCACTGAACCCTTCCTAGGCGCACACGATCTTTGAACGAAACGTACCATTGTTTTTACGGGTTTTTCGTGCTAGAAAGCGAGAATAAAACGCCTTGTTTCATCGCTCCGGCATAGAATCTTTCGGTATTTTTTTGGTGTTATCTACACAACATCTGCACATTTACAGAGGAAGGGAGGTTACGATCGCTGATTTAACGAGCGAAAATGCCATCGCCCTTTTGTGAAAACATTTAATGTAAAAAAAACGATCCGTAGGGTTATTATTCCCCTTGGACTGACTATATATTACCAAAGCTAAATGGAAAGGCTGACGAGTATGGCGCGTGATATGGGGTGATGATTGTTTTATTATTGAGCAAATATACCATACAGCAGCTTTTGAAAAATGGTTTATGTAAAAACAATCGGCACATTTATCAGTACTTCCTGTATTAGAGTATGGTTACATATATTTCTGATGTATTACTTTATTTAAAAAATCTAGCAAATATTAAGTAATTTGTTTTAAGTAATATCAAGATGAAAAGTTCGCTAATAAATTATGCAATTAACTCGTAGATCTTAAAAAAAAACCATTTCCAAGGACCTCCCAGTGTATTTCTAAGTATGGGTCGCGATCTATTACTGAGTTGAATGATTCGTAATGAAAAGTTGAACGCTCAAAGAATGACCAATTATATCGAAAATGAGAGCGAACGAAATGTTACAATTACATAAATTTCAATCGTTTATCGGTTTTTATTGAGTTTATGAAAACCAAAGCCATCACTTTTATTAAAGATAGTACTTAGATTTACAAGCGTGAAAGTTAAATAACACTATAATTAAGCCCGGGATTTCCCTTTATCCAAGTTCATCAGACAGAGAAGATTTTAATTGCTATACAAAGTCCAAAAATCGTCTGGAAACGAAACAGGAAAAGTATAAATCCCATAAGTTTGAAAATCAATTTTCCTTCGTTGGAAATTAATGGTAATTTTTTTTGTAAATACTATATTTCACGCGACAATGGGTTGCCTGTAAAGGATCGCCATTATCTCCATAAGGATCTCCATTATATAAGCGCGTTACCAAGCTCGAGAAGACAATCGCGACACGGCCATAAAAGTCAGCATTTCCCAATCGGTGAGAAACAGACACGTAAGGCGGTAGACATGTTAATTCGTCTTGCGCGAACGCGTGAATTCCTTGATCGTAAATATTTCGAGGCAGACATTTCAACGGCAAATTAGGTAATGCCTTAAATCCTTCCTCGTTTTTTCGAGAGGATAGTATCGTCATCACCGTCGTCATTCATCTTTGAATAAAGGCCTCTTTCTGGCTATTCCAGCTTCCCCTGTCACCCTGCCACTCTCCAAGTTTGTCCGAAGAATTTCTCAATTTCTCCATCTCCCACCTGTCTTTCGGTCGGATTTTCGTTCTCTTTATTTCTCTAGTATGCTATCAATTTAACTCTGACGTTCAATGCCAGTATATATTCTTGTATTGAGATATATCTACTGCCAATTTATTGTCCTCGATAGAAACAAAGTTTTATTATATACACAAGGCAAAACAGTTCGTAAGTTCCACAATTTTTATTTCAAGGTGTTCGAAGTACACCCTACTTCATCGTCGGGTCCAGACCCTAGTCGTTAATTGAAATAAAAATTGTGGAACTTATAAAGTGTTATTCCTCGTTTATCCTATGGAAAATTTCCATAAAGTTACGCCTTAAACCGTTAAAATTTTAATAAATATATTGTATTTAAGATGGAATAATAGAAAAACTAAATGCAGCGATGCTCATCCCCGATTTTCATAACAGAATCACTAACGGGATCCCACAAAAAAAAAACCTTCCAAAGGATTTTTCCGCAATTGTTTGCCCGATGCAAATTACGTGTTTGCTATGTGGGGTGGACGCGCGGGGGATAAGTTAACTAACTCCTCGTCAAGGGCACTATAATCCATTAAGAACGTTAGAAAAAGATATGGCTTAGGATATAAGGAGATCGTTTATAAAATTAAAAAAAAAAGAAAAACCGCTAGTCTTTCGGGCAAATAAGACTTGGCAGCGAGGCAAAGAACAATCAATCAGTATGCCACTCCACTAAGGCTAATGTCGAGTCGCGGCTACTACTGTTCCGATCATTCTCTCAGCCCCCCTCCCCCGTCACTGCCTCCCCCTCCTTGATGAATTGTCCCCGGGACGCAAAACTCTCCCATTTGATTGGTTATCGCCGTCAATCCGTCGACGTTGAAATATGTTCGGAGTATTATCGAGAATTAACCATTCCCTTCAACTCTCCCCTCCCCCTCAACCGGCGATCGTCAAAATACGTAGCGCCAGATCGGACCTTGTAATTTACAGAAAAAAAAGCGACGTAACGAAAAATGAAAGATAACTTCGCGAATAAAATCGGCGTCGTTATGACGACAAAGGGATCACGACCAAATGGTTCAATTTCGATTAGCTGTATTCTTAACTAATGGTAATCCCCAACCCGGTTTGATTATCGCCATTCGTCAAGTGATGCAATCTCATTTATTATGGTTGGTCGTAGTCAGGGAGTCATATCGATCCACTGATTACCTTCCCTGTTGAATTATCATTAAAAGCATTCGTGAAATTGATCTTTCGGGTCCAAAGGCATATCAAGTGCTCACTCTTAAGGTTTTCCCCGTTGTTAAGTCTAAATCGGCTTTTTCTGGATTCAAATGCTCTCTCTATGGTGACGCATTATTACTGATTTAACACATACCGTAAAGGGCGTAGCTCCAACGGACAAACTAGAAACATGTATGATGAAATTCATCTAAATTAATTTTCTCACATCGTGTAACGGCACATATTATCTAAGCTTGGAGAACATCATCACAAAATCTCTTTTATAACCTTTGAATTTTCAAATGGGTGATGGAGAATTTTTTCGAATCCATATGCCAAAAAATTGAGGAAGCTATAGAAGTTATGAAGGAAAAGACAAAAGGAATAAAGATAAATGGGAAAAGAATACATTGTATTAGATTCGCTGATGATATTGTCATAATAGCAGATTCGGAAAAAGATATGGCTAGAAAGTTAAAAGTGATGCTTGAAATACTTAAACACTGGGAATTAAGAATAAACGTAAAGAAAACGAAGGTGTTGGTTATAAGTAAGAGTAACAAAGAAATAAAAACGAATATAAGGATAGATAATAAAAAAGATGAGCAGGTAAAATAGTTCGTTTATCTAGGTAGTGTAATTACTGAAGATAACAGGTGCAGGGAAGCAGGAAAGAGAAGGAATAGCCTTGGCAAAACGAGCATTTCAAAACAAGAAGAATGTATTAACAAGTACGCACATTAATACTGAAATAAGGAAAGCTTTTGCAAAAGCATTTGTATGGAGTGTATTACTTTATGGAAGTGAAAGTTGGACTTTGAGAAAACATGAGGAAGCCCGTTTGGAAGCAGTGGAAATGTGGATATGGCGGAAAATGACAAGAACAAGTTGGACTGAAAGGAAATCAAATGCAGAAGTATTAAGGGAAGTGAATGAGGAAAGGAAGTTATTAAAAGAAATGGAAAGAAGGAAAGTATAATTTGTTGGCCGTTTTATAAGGCATAATGAGTTGATTTCAAACATTTTTGAAGGCAAGATTTTAGGAAAGAAAAGTAAAGGAAGACAGAGGAAAACTTATTTAGAGGGCATCAAGGTGATAATGGGATGTGATGGATATGAAAAGCTGAAGAGAGTAGCAGAAGAGAGAAGCGAATGGTTGTGTCGACAAGACTTAGCCTTTAGGATATGAATGAATGCCAAAAAAATAAACGCAATTTCTTAAAAATTAGATAATTTGTTGTACTTTAAAGCAAGCGCGAATTTCTTCACTGAAGAACACTTTTACAGTATGGTCATTCTCTTATAAGGAGCACACGCGGGTCTAGTCAACTCGTAAAATGTATTTTTCACATTCACAAAAAAAATTTCTGCAAAGAATTTGCAAAGAGCAACCTTCTTTTATGCAATGAAAACTAAACTGTAAACCGAACACATAGAAACGATTGAGTTTCAACAATCTTGAGCTACGCGAGTCTATGAAACACACGAAAGAAACTCATAGGTATCAGATTCATCAAAAAAAAGTTTCCATCTAAAATAGAATTCAATCAAGCAAAAATAACGTGACAATTTTTCTTCTTCTCTCTTGAACCACGAAAACGTTCCATAAATTGGTGACTGAAACTCTCGATTATATCAGGCCAGTTGCAGTTATCGCATTTTAAAAAATCTCCGTTGTCACTTCCAACGGATAACCCTTAAGAGAGAACTGCAAAAAAAAACCCTTATCGACTCACGATTCGCCAACGTGGACTCTTTCCGTTTAATATATCTCTCAGCACCAAAAAGTCAAGGCGAAGACGATTGTAAAGGGGCCTCAGACGAATGCAGTGTCACGGACATATTCCTCGTGACCTTTTTATTTTAACTCCCGCGACGATGAAAAACAATGCAGCCATTCCAATGTCACGAATGACAAACAGTTACGTCCTGCGTTTCGCATTTGGATGAGACGCGCGTTACGCAAGTTCCAAACGAAGAGAGAGAATCAATTATCGATTTTGAAAAATAACCTCGTCTCAGGAGATTGGAGGGGTAAAGGATCCTAAAGTACTTAGTTCGATAGTCACCGGAGGGCGCTAGTGATCGCTACGTTCCGAGCTAAATTACTCCAGACGATCCAAAGCGAGCGAAATGCGAGACCAAGCCTAGTTAAAAAAACAGATTTGGACTGAGGTAGGGCGTCTCTCTATACCAGTGTTTTTCAACCGGTGTTCCGCGGAACACTGGTGTTCCGATAGCACTGCCTAAGTGTTCCGCGGAATATTCCACCAAAATTATTTTTCTATATCTACATTTAGATTTTTTTAAATGAATTTAAAAATAAAAAGCCTTTCTATTTTGCTCTCACTCAGTGACTCCATCTATCGCAGAAGCAGAAAGTACTTCTATTGAGTACATAAAATAAAGGTTATACGTAAATGTATATATGTATATGCAAATGTATATAGGTGTTCCGCCAATTTTTTCCCATTCCGCCACTCAAGAAAAGTTGAAAAATACTGCTCTACACCAATATCACAGACTCTTAATTCTGCAATAGATACGGCCATTGGCGCACGTTTTTATTGCCGTCAATACGGGCGTAGTCAATTGTAGCGGAGAGTGCTGACGAATCTGATAAATAAACAAACAACCAAGCATTTGTGAGACTTGGCAGTTCTAAGACAAGTCCTGTCTTTTAAACTCTTTTCATGATTGATGACGCTAGAAAGTTAGTTCCATAGTGACTCATCGGAACCCATTGTCTTTGAAATTTTCCACTGCCCCGATTTTGTTTTAAATTCGAGCGACTTGCATGCGTTGCATATCGTAAAGTGCAGCACGCGGTTCAAAAGTACGCATAGGAATCTATCAGGAACGTCTCCATGAATAATTCACTTCGTTACTAAATCGCTGAACGTCCACGTAAAATATTACCTGCATATCAAATATAGCTATGAAGTTTATCATGGAAATAAGTTGAAGTTTGTACGGATTATTTCGTCATATGCAGAAATTAACAAAGTTGTAAATATTAAAAGATTTCATAGAGAATCGGACATTTTAAATTATTTGAAATTTTATCAAACGCGGCCGTTTGATTATTTCCTTAATAATATAGCCGCTATCAAACGATAAAAATATCTGTATGCTAGAAAATTTACAAAAAAATAGATGACCTCAAAATAAATACTTTAACGCGCTTCCGATTTATTTTCGTGCCACCAAAAAATAAAATAACACTGCTGTCAAACCCTCCCATCTTTTTTTTTTTATTTTCGGTACTAACAATACTGCCAGTATTTTACCGAATTATAAATAAAAACATTACGTTTCTTTCGTTACCTACGAAAGGCGATGAAAGAGTGGGATTTTAGCATCGACCTCTCTAGTTCGCGGATTTAATGTCCCGGAGTGGGTTACGCGAAATATCTGCAGATCACGAGCGGTTTGTTCGTTCCGAAATCGCTGGAATACGGGTCGTAAAAACAAGGGTGTAGCTCAAAAACAAGAGGTTGGAACGAAAGGATAAGAAATCGTTCTAAAACTTTTCCGTTACCGCTAAACACAAGTTAAAGAGGAAAATCTGGGTTAATCGAGCTGCGGTGTCAGAGGTCGTAAACGCGACCCCGATTGCCGGGCATTGGCGTTTACGTTCCTTTCGATTTTTTTTGTTTTTTTAACGTATTTATTCGATCGCCAAGCGCTAAGAAAAGGTTTATTGCAAAACTAGCTTGGCTCCGATCCAATACGGAGCGAAACAACCGCTTTTTAAGCGATCGTGAGAGGAAGAAAGATTCATTCAATAAGGGAACAGCTGGAATGGTCTAAATCGAGACAGGAACGTATATAAGTCTCTAAGCCGTGTCATTTTCGAGAATTATAAAGTGTGACGTCATCAAATCTTGGATTTGGCTGCCGAGTGTAATTCACGGAGCGATGAGACATTTCGTATCTGTGAGAGATCGGAACAGCCTTTGAATTTCTAACTAATCTCACAATATAATAGCCAAGGATGTTTTGCGTATTCCTCGTCTTTTTTCCATGATGCAACAGACGAAGACATTACATTCGTAATTAAACGTGGAATATTTTCACGTTGAGGTATGCCCTTAACATTCTGCATTCCGATCAGAGCGCGCATCTTTTATTGAGATCTATTTATTTACAAATCTCATTTGTATTAAAAAAAAGTTCGATCGATCGAGCCAGATTGTATAGTTGATGAATTAATGTGACACGCAATATGGCATGTAAATCAGCTAATGCGGAGATTCAACAAATTATTGCGCTAACGTAGAAAGTTTAATAATTATTTTTTCAGTCAAACGAAACGTGGCGAGTTGAACTTGAAACAAAAATTAACTCAAAAGATGTATCTCATCTTGGTCAATCATCAATTTATTGAAAAAATTAAACCATTGATAAATTACCATACAAATGAAAATCAAATTTTTAGGTTTAACAATTCAACATTAAATGTTTATTAATATAATTTGAATCGAAAAATATGAATTCGTGTTTAAAATTGTACGGATCTCTTTTTCATCATAGCTTCGAGGGCCGCATAAAAAGCTCTCCGGAGCCGTATCCGGTCTGCGGGTTGCCAATGCCTGACTTACACCACTTGAACGATAACTTCTGATATAGATGCGATAAATGAATTATCGATGCACAGCGAAATGCTGCGAGAAGCGTGTCCGAGCTGGAGGAACGCTTTACGCATCCGATTTTCCGTAGGAATGCATCCCCAACATCAGACGTTCTTACCTTCTGCACGAAGGCCAAACAAACCTTTTCCTCGCCTCAACCACCCTTTTCCTGCGATAATTTTTGTAATTTGTAATTGGCCATCGCAAACAGGTTGCGTCATCCTGCCCTTAACGCCGCTGAGAATTACAAAACGGAATTTTATTTTATTTATGAGCCAGTTTGAAGTTATGCTCTCCGTTATTCTCCATCTCCACCGACATCGTATATATTTCACCGAGGTCGCTTCGTACGTCTCAAGAGAGTGCACCCGGGCCTCCCATAACGCGGAGGATACGTTCTGCAACACTGAAACACTTCAGTTCCAACTTCCCAAAATCCTTTCTGATGTATATTTATATGCACATATAGAGCGCTGTTGCCGAATATTTAAGCTTATAAAAAAGTACTCGGGCCAACCAGTGGCGCGCACACGATTCTCTCAAGGGGGAGGGTCCGAAATATTTGGCAAGCACAAAAGTTGCATGCAAGTTACATATATCAATGTCGCGTATTGAACTATTAATTATATTTATGTTTAAGACAAAGGGGGCAAACCCGTCTCATATTCCTCCCTGACGTCGCCCATGAACCCAAATTTAAAATAACCGTGTATGTTTCCGCAGCTTAGAAAAAAATGACAATTTTCCAGGGGGGGGGGGGGGGGGGGGGAGGGATCCGGACCCGGTGGACCTCCCCTGTGTGCGCGCCACCGGGGCCAACTGATACCTTTCCTCCTCGTTCTGGGACCAGGAATCCCACGTCCAACAAAACCATGAAATATATGTATGAAATTTTTGTGTTAAAAACCGCGTTTCGTTGTAGCGAATCCGTGTTATAGGAGGATCCGCTAGCCATAAATCCGTGTTATAGGAGGTCCCGCTAGCCATAAACGCCGACGGTTTCCACCTGACTCGCGTTTAACCCTCTCGTTTGGGAAGATGGGAGGGGGGGGGGGGGGAGAGGGGCGGTATATGGAGGTAACTTGGGTGAGGCGTGCACACACGCGCGTGCCAATAAAGACGCCTTCCATTCTTCAGAGCGCCCTCGCGAACGGGGCGGGGTCACACTGAAACAGTTGTCCGCGCTCGTTCCTGATAATCAGATGTGGCGGATCACCTGTTGTCGTCACGAGGGACGGACTCGTCGCGAAATGCAAGCGAGTGCGAGAGGAAACGAGGAGGAGGAGGAGTTTGGACAGTAGCCATGGCGATTCGAAGTCGGCGTCGCACGACAGGTGACAATGAGAAGGGAGGTGGGAGAGATGGAACTCGAGGCCTATATAAAATATTCAGCCGACTTCTCTAGTATATTTTTGTATTCAAATTATGTGTGTAAAAATAAGAGCTGCCGGGGAGTTGGGCCTAAATATACTAAATAAATGTACAATCCATTCACATTCAGCTCACTTCGTTTATATATATTTTCGCATTCAAATTCTTTCCATGTTCTCAGAATAGTTAAGGTCTTTCTTATTTTTAATGAGTATAAGGAACGCTTCGGGTACATAAGCTCAAGGATACGGAATGAAAATTATAGATCCGTATTAATTCGCGGTAGTATATTGCGTTATAGTATAGTAACCATTTTATTTAAAACGTTTTTTTATTTGACAAAAACTCACGAGATTAATAATAAAATTTGTACCGCCTCAAATCTCAATTAAGCCTCGAAATTATTCTGAAATAATTTCACGAAAAAAAATAAAGAACAAGTCTCATTTACAACCAGTAATATTGTTACAAGCATATCCCTCTCAGTTTTTATTTCGAAATAAAGCGAAACTTAGTTGATTAAGAACATTTTTAATTGCTGAATTAGACTGACAAAGGCATTATATTTACTGTCGAAAAGAAATATGGGAGGAAACCAACAGTTTAATGTCATCATTACCTTCAACACATTAACTCCTAGTGTAGTTATTCTAGATGAGGTTATAAACGAATCCAAAGACAAAAGAAAAAGTATCTGATTCCAAAACCTTTTATCCTAATTGAAACGAAAAGTGTGTCGGGGTGAATCAAGGACACAACGTAAGTTAGGAAAAGGCAATGAAGATGATTTCATCTCGGATGATATAAAAGGAAAACGATTTTTTTACGAGTATTGCCTGCTGAAATACCACTTTTTTGCCTTTCCAGATAAGACACAAGACAGTGAAACTGTATATCCTGCAAGCAATGCCAATAAAACTTCAGCCTGGATGGAAAAAATAAACATGGCTACGATTTCATACTCAAAAGTCTGCCTTCATAAAGGAATATACGGCACGATCTAACCCCTGACCTGATTCCTCGTGAGGACGTCAGATAAAGCGATTTTCTCTTCTTTCCGTGTTTAAAGATAGATTTAAGTAGCACTCGCAAAACCTTCAGCTATTGCGAATGCCTAAAATAAAATGAATGATCGCAGATAGCCCAGCAATCAAAGTTACCCAGACGAGGGATCATAAAAATGCTCTTTAAGGAAATGGCAAGCATTGATGGCCAACGCCAAGTGCACTTTCTTACGCTATGAAAGAAAATAATTCGCGAAATGAGTGAATTCGGAAATACGGTGGAACTTCTATAAGTCGAGCCTCGAGGAAAACAAAAAATATAGAAAATTCGAGAAATAGAAGAAAAATAAGATGAAAAAGATTTTGTCCTGTAAAATGAATTCAATTCGAGTTATGTAAAATTCGATTTATAGACGTTAGAATTTAGTTTTCTAACATTAAAATACAGTCTCCAAAATTATTCTCATATTGTATTGATGTTGCCTTGCGTAAGGTTGTGAAAATAACGTGGGTCGATAATTGATCAACCATTGGAAAAAAAACAATTCACGAAAGATTATTTTTTTGAGAACGAAAAATATGGAACTAAGAGAACTGACAGATCCAAACAAATTGCAATGCTAGTAAATTTCTTCATTGATCTATATTTTTTTCGTAAAGATTGGTCTGACCTGAAAGTTTCTCCGCAATTCAATCCACCGCAAAGCATGGAAGAATTTTTATTGCTTTAAAATATATATCTTCGGAAAGACTTTTTGGCGTTTATATTATCGAACCATGGCTGCTCGTAAGACCATTCATCGACCGAATCGCAGAAATTGTAGCTGATGATAGGTTTTTTTTTTACATTCCTGATAATTTCTCCGAGAGTGGGCGCGCTAAAAAAAGTGGCTCGTGTACATGTTGGGGCATAAGCTGATTAAACGCACGAGCACGGAGGCTGTTAACGTGGAAGTAAATTATAGTTTCAAATCGGTGAAATTGCTGCGACGGTGCGCATTCCGACGCAATTCTTAAAACTGTACAAACATCAATCCCGGAAAATAACGTTTACATTCTCCCCGTCATAAGGGCGCGAATGTGATTCGCACGGGAAGCTTGTCCCGAATACTCTCGTAAAAGCAAACGACTACTTTAATGGACAACGACCGAACATTTATAAAAATTGGAATTTCTCCGCCATTCTACAACATATAAAAATCAAGCGAGTCCACTCATTCCCGGAGAAATAAACACTCTCTCAAACAACAAATTATAACTGGAACTCACGATAGCTTCATATAATAACACAGACGAATATTTATCTCGCTTATATCAATAGAAAGAGAAATTTGTTACTTTCTGGATATCAAGAGCATTTATCTAGCTATGCGAATTTACGTTCCCAACATTTTTACAACGAATGCCCAGACAAACGCTCTCTCTCTCTCTCTCTCCATTTCTCTCTCTCTCTCCCTCGACATGGCCTACTCGCCTAATTCCGCATCAAGTTTACTACATCCGTCTTCCCCTCCAGACGTTCCGCGTTTTTTGTTCATATTTGTACCGTCACATGTTGAACCCGAAGGACGCTCGCTGCCTTACGGGAGCAGCTCCTTAAACGAACCACGGAGTTGCCATGAGACTTTGCAGCAGACGTCCACGGAGCAGTTGTTACGTAGGGTTGGCTTTTGAACAAAGCCTCCAAGAGCAATTTTCATGCAAGGGGCGACGCCTCGCCACGTAGGGATGATAGAAGCTGAGAGAGAGAGAGAGAGAAAAGGGTAGAAAAAAAGAAGAGAGGGAGAGAAGGAGATAAAGGAAGAGAATGCAGGAATGAAAGAGTTAAGGTCTTGAATAAAGAAATAAGCATATGTAGAGGAATGGAGATGCAAGGCATGAAAATGGAAAACGCGCAGAGAGAAGAGAAGTCAATGGAAGAAAGGGAAAGGAAAGATATAGTGGAATAAAAGGAGATGGAAGAAAGAGAGGAGTGAAAAGTGCAGAGATCGGGAGAAAAATATGAAAAGAGAGAGAGAATTAAGTACACATAAGAAGAAGACAAATATTTTATTCAGAGGAGGCTGCGAATCCTATGTTACATATAAATGAATACTCCGTTTGGTAATCGTGGCCAATACAACAGGAGATAACACGATACATCACGTTAGATATATAGGCTAAAATACGCAGACTTAACATGCGATGCGCAAGTAAAAATATTTGAATATATTTTTTTACGAGATAAAAGCCAAATGCGAGGAAAATTGCGATAATTGCCTAAAATTCACCCAAGATGGAGATAGCAAAGGGACGAAGACACGGAAAATAGAGGGTGAGGGAGAAAATAAGGGTAGGGATGGAGAGAATGAAGAATGCGAGACAGAGAAAGAGAGATAAGGAGCGAAGATAGTAGAAAAACAGGAAAATACACAGTGAACGTAAGGAAAGAGAGGAAGACACGAAAAATGAAGAAAGGAGAGAGAAGCTGGAAGGAGATAAGGGAAAGAAAAGGTGTAAGGAAAGGAGAGAGACAGAAAAACATACAAACGACTTTATTTAGGGCAAAATTGAGACCGTAAAGTCCCTTCTTACATTTAATCCTTTGGTCAGGTTTGGTATAATATGCAAATAATAATACAGATAATCACAAATTTTCACATACCTATCGACTACAAATTTGGTTGGTAGAGAAAGAGATAATACAACAGAGAAATACATAGGTAGGATCAGAGAGAATTCAGAAAAAAGACGAAACGAAAGAGAATGGGTGTACGTATAATGAGAGGCAAATGGATGGAAGGCAAAAGCGAAGACGGAATGCAGGAAGAGAGAGCAAAAGGAGTCGGAGAAACGAGTGGGATGGAAATGAAGGGGCACAAAAAATGTATTTTTTTTTTTTTTTTTAAATGTCCGGGAAGGAATTTAGTTCGGCCGAGAAAACATCCATCATTTGTTCTCTCTCGGTTCGTAATCCGAGCAAATCGAAATAAGCATGCGCACGCTAAACGAGTTCGCCCACGGATCAAAAAAGAAAAACACTCAGTTTCGAATGGTTGTGCATTATGATGATCTCGCAGGCGACAAGTTTTTGAAGCGCGCGCGGGCTAAAAATACAACATAATATCAAACTGAAACATTTTTTTCGTTTTATTAAATTTTGGAACGTTTTTGTATAGCCTGATTCAAGGACATTCAGTCTCACTGGATATACCTGTCTCGTTTTGTTTAATTTAAAAAAAAGGCACTAAGGCCATTTTTTACTGGAAAGTGTGACAATTTTAAAAAGGCCGGAAAACAAAATACAAACGACGATGACTGGTTATTAATTAAAATAATAAAGATGAATGATGGCGAGCACTTCAAAATACTTGAAGATTTATATAAAATTAATTTCAAGAAACGAATCCGAGTTTTATTTCGGCAATAAACTCCAAGTGGAAGCGCTAAGAAAACAGAGACGGGACGGACGCTTTGGAATTATTACACGCGATGATCAGTTTCAGCGAAACACTCGAATTTTAGCACCCGATTGTTATCAGTTTCGTAGATCCGTTTAGGAATTTCACCACTCCAAATCCACTTTTTCTAGAGAAATTTTCATACAATTTGATGTATCAAGGAGAAGAATAAAATAACGCCAAGCACATGGTCTCTCGGTCCGTGTTTAAAAAAAAAACATTTTACAGGGGCCATAAGGACTTTTTGAATTTTTTTTTAACATTGCAGGTGCGAGATGGAAGGAAGTCGCACGCTTATGATATCCCCGGTGTGGTTCCTGTTCCGAATTCGGCTCTGTCACTTCCGAACAGGTGGGAACAACTAAACATTCGCGAAAACCTGGCAGCGGTAAATTATCCTGACAAGAACCGTAAACTAAACATTTCTGCCCCTTTGAACATGTTAGATTTTCTTTTTTTGAAGTTAAACTAAAAAAAAAAATATAAATATGGCAACGAAAAAATCAGAATAAGCAAAAGATTGTTAGCTCAAAGACAGCACAAATTTTATCGTAGATTTATAATAAGAATCGTAGAAAAGATTGAAACAACGATGCCATATTAAATTCACCACCTTCAACTTAAACGCTGACTGGCTGAGAATCCGGGTATGTTTTAATTGGAACTTTTTCGAAGTTGCAATATATTTTATGTAATCTAAATTTACGTAAATATTAATTATTCAAAAGAACGTTTTTTTTAATGATGCCTTCCCCGCGAAGCCAATTTTTTTAGGCTTGTCTGCAGGTAGGGGAAAAACCCCAAGACGAATCACAACATCCATGCCCGAAGCGGGATTCGAACCCGCGACCTTTGGGTTCGAAGGCAGGCACACTACCTACCAGTCTAACTACTACTAATGTAAATTCCTTTCCGTCATTTTATTTCATTATGAATTTTTTCGAAATCCTTAAGATTGAAAGGAAGGCATTTTTATTTTAAAATGATCAGTATCCAGGACTAGCAGATGATAATTAGGCGCTACGTCTTCGTAATTAAAAGTCGTTTCATCAATTTAGTGGCGTAACTACCGACGAAAAAAGGAAAGGAAAAGACATAATAGGTCAAAACAATTTCTTTATCAAATTGGACACAGATTCAAGCAAGAAGTATTTACCGCCCACTTCTACCGTCGCGGGTTCGAGGTCTATCGCGTAAATGATTTCATGCATTACTTTATCGTAATTTTCAATATTCTCGTCGCAACAAATGTCGCCGTAATAAAAAGAGGTCGCCACAGTAGTTCCGTATTTTTCCATTCACGGACGCAAACATCCGATTGCGTGGCGCATCTAAAAAGGCCTGACGGAACGAAGACTTTTTCACGTACGTCACATATTCGCGACGCCCCTTTCCAAATCGGACACGCGTCTTCTTTCGCCAAAAAGTGCAGCCAAACAGCGTGAAATTCACTCGATTCCACCGCGCCCAAAAAAAAAGAGGTAAAAGCATCCGACTCTGCACGAATGCAACCCCGGGCAACCGTGAAGTGCAACCGAGTCCCCGGGGTGTGTCGGGAATACGTCGGAGAGAATCGAGGCGAGAAAAGAGGGATAGAAATTGGACTCTCGAAATGGCGCCGTTAGAAAGAGTTGAAATGGTATCCGGGGTCACGAACGATCGAGAGAAATTACCGAGTTGTTCCGTAGGCTGTAAATATGAAGATTGTCGAGAAGGGAGGGGACTGAATAATTTAAAGGAAAAGGGAGTAGCTAGGCAATGAGTAATTGCCATGCACTGAGAGAAGGAGAGAGGGAGACAGAACAAAAGAATGAGTTTTTGGGAGGAGTATTTTTTTTTTAAAGTCCAATCAAGGGAAATTTCGGGATGAAGGATGGATGGAAGGTTGGTTGTATTTAAAAGGCATATTAAGCAACAAGGACAAGGAGGTTTAAGATACTAAAATGAAATATGAGTAGAAAGGAGGGAGAAAGGAAGAGAAACGACGTGGTGATGAAGTGGATAGAAATAATGAATATAAAAAATTCATAGTAATCTAGTTTGAAGGCTATGTAAGAAAATGTACAAATTGGGAAAATATATTCATTCGGTTCTTCGTAAGAGAAAGTTTCATAAACCAAGCCAACAAAGCTAGCTGCGTTAGAATAGGAAAAACAACGTCAATGGAATTTTAACTATATTTTAGAAGCGCTTAGGCGATCTATATAAATTAATTAACGAAAAAGTCTACGAAATTGCACGCTTCGTACCTTGCGTAATGAAATTACTAATTTATTGAATTTAAATCTACATATACCGCTTACCGATGCATCTAAACCTGCATCTATACCTAAACTGTAATACTTTGTAAGGCATTCTTTGAAATATATCAGCGGCACATCTTTCAATTTTGAGGCGTTCTTTACACAGAAGGGAGAAAAAATAACCAGGTCAATTCCGTCCGTACGCATGCTCCATCTCCAAAACTAGGTACTGCGTGGATTTTCAAAAAGTTTGTTATTAAGGACTTTCTTTTGGAAAAAGTCAATAATAAAATTATACGAATGGTTCAAATAACCAAAGCAGGATTGCCACCTTTCGATGACCAATAAATGAACTTTCCGTCATATCTAGTAGGGAAACTATATACGTAGGTCATATAAAAAAAAGGTTTCTAAGAAAGGTTGCAGAATTTGTTTTATAATGTGATTACATAATTCATAAAGAACGCCTCTGCCTTGCATGTATGCACGCATGCAGATATGCCCTCTCTTGTTTTAATCAGCTTCGATATAAATGCACAAGCATGGAAGAAAATAGAGGTGAAAATAGTTACGTTATACGTCTGAGAAAACCAGTGAAAAATCTCATCCTTAAAAAGAACAGATGATTTTTTTACTGATTCCGTTGGATAATCATAGAAACAAGTTCATTGTTCAAATATTAAGTGGCACCATATTTGGAAAATAGCATTCTTAGCGTAAATTGTGAAGCTTAAGTTGAGTTTAATAGATTTGTGGAAATTGGTATTTAATCGTTTTAATTCTTTTTTTGCGGAAAACGTTTGAGAAATTCACTTTTACTTAATTGGTGTATGTCAAGCGCGAGAATTTCGCGAAAGAAACAAAGCATCCGCATTTTACCCTGCAATTAACGAAAGTGGTGGGCGGCAAGAGGGCGGGATGCACTTCTACCTAACAATTTTCTCTCGCGGATTTGACTCTCCTGTTATTATCTCGTACTGAACTCGGTAAAAATGTTGTGGATTAATGGCTTTGTTGAAAAGCACGGATGCTGTTGTAAATACGCCTCTGGCTTTAAAACGAGAAACTACCTTACATCAAATAAATAAAAACTCCAAGCGTGTCGTATACGTACTATCAATATGGTAAGGGAAAGTATTTTCATCATATAATTTTGTCTAATCAATAAACGCTATAAAAAATCTTGCTTTATGTATGACCCTTGATAATCATGTAAATAAAAATATGTACCGCAACCAGGCGCGCACCCAGGATTTTTTCTCACTTCTACCAAAAAATATTCCACCAAACATTTGGAAAATTTGGGGTCCCCTCAACTACAGGCAGGACGCACAGATACAACTTTTTCCCCGACAATTCGCATTGGTTGACTGATATCCATCGGCTTCAGCAACACTGGAACGAAAAGCCGCCGACGAAAATGAACAAAATAAAAAAGTACGCGGGGACAAATGGGGGGGGGGGGGGTGGAGGGCATGAAAACGAAAAATAAAATTTGAATACCGAGAGAAAGAAATGAGGCCACGGCTAGAGAGAGAGAAAGAGAGACGGGCGGTGGTGTTGCTATGGCCGTCCTTAAAAACGTAAATAAAACAAGAGAGAGAGAGAGAGAAAAAAGAACTCTTTCAGAGAGAGAGAGAGGAGGGTTAATTCCGTCCAAGACCCCCGCTAAGAAACGTCCCAGACACTCGAGGTGAGAACAATAACGAGGCGTAGAAAGAGATACGCGTCGCGTCATCTCGAAACCGAAAACATTTCCTATCCCTCCCTTCCTTCCTTACCCTCTTTCCTAACTGCAATTACAACGCACTCTAAACGCGCTACATACTCACTCTCTTTATCTCGACACTTGTTGACAAAAGAAAATCTCGAACAAAACAATAACGACCTCGTAAAAAAAAAGACGTCTTCTCAATCTTTGCCTCGATACGCTCGAAGGAAACACCCTACTAAAACGTGCTATAGCGGGGTAAAAACTACGCTCGTCTCTACGACGTTGTTTTGACTCTTAAAAATAAAAGAAAAGCGCGTGACTTGTCTCGGTATTTTTTCTTCTTGTAACTACACGCGCAGTCGCTCCGACGACGACTCATTTAAGCCCACAGAGATAACGAGGTCTCGCTCACTTTTTTTTCTTAAGGGTGCTCGACGCAGATGATGTTCGGTATACTGCGTCGCAAAAGACTCTCTCTCTCTCACACACACACACAAACACACACACATTCTCCGCTACTACTATTCAGGTTTTGTTTGTCAGCTTCCGGCATTGCCGTTCTTTTTTTACGTCTTCCTTCTTCCGCGACGCTTCCGAGAAATTTGCAGCGGCGCAGAAAATTTAATAAGACGCGAAAAAACATGTTTTTCGGGATCGGGAGTTGCGACTGTTTCGTGAAAGAGTTAACTTAATTTTTTTTGACGATGTTCCACTTAGATAAGGGTGACAGGTAACGGAGGAAATTACAGAAAGGTGTGTTGTTTTCAGAGGGATTACTAGGAAGGAAGTGGGCGTGTGTGTTCATTTTGGGAGTTTTCTCGGGGAAAAATATTTTGGATTGCTGATAAATTTCCCTTCTTCGCGTGCGTCCGCGTGCATGAAATCTTCGCTTCGTTTTAAAAATTTCTTTCCCTGAAACCGTATCGATGTTTTTCATACTTTGCATCTACGGGCGTTTATTTCACCGGTATTAAGATACGAGGTTTTGCGCTACGATTTTACAGTTATATTAAGGGGTTTTATTTTACGCCTTCTCTTTGGCCCTTCTAGCGCATTATTTTAGAAAATAATTTTCCTGCGTTAAAAAAGTGAATATAACCAAAAGATAAAATTTTAAACCACACCAATATTTTGAATCATTATGAATGATAATTTAAACTTGTTTTTCTTTTTGGAAAACTCGAAACAAAATGAGTTATATTTCCCAAATAATCTTTTTGTTCTAAACAGAATCCCAATGCTCCAAAAATTACAGTAGTTAACAGTTTCATTTATACTTGTTGAAATATGAAAACCTAAAAACCTATGTCCTGAAATTTCAACGCTAGTCTAACTTAAATAATAAAAATGTTATAATTAATCCGAAACTACTTTTTTATGTATAGCCCTTCATTGAATATACGTAAAGAAAGCAATAACAGAGCAACTCAGTTAAAGATACGATTTACTTTTTTTTTTTGAAGGTTTTCGTATAAAACTCATTTCCTTTCATTGTACATACAATAATCTCAAATCACAATTAAAATTATTAATTAATTAATTAAATTTGAAATTAAGAGATATGTAATTGTGGTGACATTGCTGTAGCACACTATATCATAAAATTTTAGGAATGTAAAGATAATGTAAATTATGCCGAGTCTAAGGATTTTTCCTATCGTATTTATTCTGCAGGATCTAAAAGAAATAACTTTCTTTATTTGCAGGAAAAAAAACCGGAAAAGATCTCATCACATCGTATAATTTACATAGAACAATAAAATAAGACGCCGCCGTTTTATCGCGATGGAAAATTTTTTTAACGGGACTAAAAATATAATCAAAGAGATTTATCGCAACCTTCCCATGAAGAAGGGCACATATATATTTCCTTCAGCCCAGTGCTCGTTCGAGACTGAGAGATAGATAACGGAGGGGGAGGGGAGGAAAGAGAAGTCGATTTAGGGAGGAAAAAAGGGAGAAACAGAGAGAAGGAGACGAGAAGAGGGAGAGAGAGAGAAATAATTATGACAAGATATAGATATTATAGATTGAAAGAGGGGGAGTGGGAGGGAAGGGGGCAGGAGATGAAGGAGAGAGAGAGCGGGTGGGATAGAGAGGAAGGGAGGGAGATGAAGGGAGAGAGAGTAAGGGATAAAGAGGAAGAGATAAAGAGACAGACAGACAGGCAGGCAGACAGACAGACAGGCAGACAGACAGACAAATAACTTTATTAAGGGTGAAGAGGATATAATAATAATAATAATAACGGCGATATTTAGACTATATAGTCCACTCTTACATAGAACCCCTTACGACGAACACAAACATCCATGCCCTCGGCGGGATTCGAACCCGCGACCTTAGTATTCGGCGGCAGATACTCTAACCACCCTTCTACCAAGGCCAACGATGGGAGAAAGAAAAAGGGAAAGAGGATGGGAGAGAGAGAGTGATGGAGGGAGAGAGAGAGAGGGAGACAAAGAGGAGGGAAAGAGAGGGAGAGGGATGGAGATGGAGAGAAGAGGGAGAATGGGCGATGTAATAGGAGGGTTAGACACGTAGAGAGAGAGAGAGACGGAGGGAGGAGGATAGGAGGGAAGAAGAAGAATGGGAAAGACAGAGAAGGGAGAGGGAGGCAAAGAAGGTGGATGAGGGAGACAGAGAGAGAGAGAGGAAGAGAGAACGAGGGAGAGTAAAAGAGAGTTATGGATGCCAAGGTGGGGAAGTTCTTTTCGGGTAAGGAAGAGCGCGAGGGAAGGCAAAGAAAGAAGAAGATGGAGGGGAAGGGAGACGTACAGTTGAAGAAAAAAATTTAAAAAAGCTACGCGGGAGAGAGTTCCTTTATGAAAGATTCAAAGAGTACAAAACGTTGTCGGGAGCATAATTTCCCGGCGAGGGCGGATATCATCGTGGTTGTCTGAACGAGCAAGACGAAAAGGTAAAAATAACGAGCGGTGGCGGATATAGGTATTTTTTCGTCTGGAAACAAAAGACTGGGGAATGGGCGCAATAAGTTGGAAGAGAGACGAGGGAGGATAAAAAAAAAAGATGGGAGTTATAAGAGCGAGGGAGGAATAAGACAAAGATGGAAGCGTCGCGAACGGGGCGGAGGAGAATGGAACGAAACGAAGCAAAAAACAGCCGTGGAATCACGCGAATCCTTATTTCATTTTCAGAGGTGGGCGTTTTCCCGCAAAGGTATACTGCTATACGCATTTGGGCTTTGAAAGAGATATTGTTTGGCGAATTCCGCACGAATGGGTGCTTGCGAAAAAAAGAAAGGTTTGGCGGATGCACGTAAGCGGAAAAAAGTCATAAACTACCTATCTTTCAAAGGATTGGTAGCAGCTTTCGATGTATTTCACGAGAAGAAACTTTTGGATAAATTTTATGTAGTGTTAATTGACATTTATTAGAAAGTATCTTTGTGTGCTATTTGAAACATAAAAAGTCAAAAAATATAATAATATAATATAATTAAGTAATGCTTATAACTGAAGGTATCATATAGTTAATCGTGGGCTAATATATTATTTTCTCCTTGTAAGAAATATATATTTTGACAGAGACGTAGCTGGGAAATGTGGCTCCTACGAAAAATTTTTAAAGAACCCCTTAGTTATCATTAATATTAGTTTCCCTGAGTTTTAATAGAGAATGATAGCATTTTTATTAAGAATAATTTTAAATTTGTTGAATTAATACCTACTTATTTATAGGAAAATAAAGTTTTGGCGTTTATTTTTTTGCGGGAACGTTTGTCGCCTTCTCTAAGCGGAACCTATGACAAATGCAACCTTCGCCATATCTTAGCTACGGAACTTTAATCTGAAAAAAAAACATTTAATTTAAACAACGTTATTAACAACGGCTGAAGGTACGGCAGTTGAAAACATTCTACTTCGGGGAGAGCATTAGTATTTGCTAGACGTTTAAGTCCAAAGCACGACATAGAACAGTACTTATATTACATTTTAAAGATACGAGATTTTTTAAATTAATTATTTTATTTAATAGATAGTAATCTTGCAAGAACTCCTCCGGTAAAATCGGGCACCGCTAGCAGTAATTAACAGTTGCATGGCCTGAGAAGGCTACCGTCGAATTTCATTTATTTTTTTCCGAAATTCCCAGATAATTTTTCAACGTTTTACGGAGAGAAAAAATCCATTCCCAGAAAAATAACCCGAATTTACACAAATCTCGATAGTTAATCGGTAAACGATTGCAAAAATTTAATTAAAATTTAATGACACGACATTTGGAGAGTTAGCTCAAAAATTAACCCGAGGGAATAAATAAAACATAAGTGTTAATGAATATTTATTAAATGATTAACTCGCTTTTTGTGATTTCCCCAAGAAAATGTAAAAATTTTAATCACATTTTTATTGTTGCTTTTTTCATTAGAGAATATAATTTGATATGCAAATTATTAGGCATGTAAACTTCAAACTCAGGCTTTGAAAGGTTTTTCTCTTATATTTGTCATTTTTGTAACTAATTATAATGTCACAAACATTTTTTTTGTAAACAACGCGTAAAAATATTCACGTAATCACATTTTTACTTGGAAAACAAGGTTAATTATTTCAAGATTACTTGAAACGCAAACAAGATAACACGTGAATCGAGTTTTATATTAAGAGACAAGGTCATGAAAAGATACAATTTTGTATACTATGTATTATTATAAAGAAAGTAATCCTTTAAAAAAATTAGCACGAAATAAAGAAGCTCGTTTGCGTTTTATTTCTGTCGCGAGCGGTTGTTGTTTCAGCAGAAAAAAGCTGGACGTCCTCCGCGAACTCGCATTTGAAACTCTAGCGGGATAAATGGGGAGATTAAAAGAGATTAAGAACGAGGCTATTAAGCTGCAAAGGCGTCCAAGACGAAACGAGCCGACTACACCGAATATAAATATTTGGTGGGAGGTCTTTTCCTCATGCGTGCGGATTGCGTGCGGAACGCTAGGTTTAATTCCACGATTTGTTAATTCGTGCGCCAAGCTTAATTAATGACCTAAGTGAAACGGGAAGAAGGCCGGAGATGTATACATCGATAAAAATAAAACAACGCAACGTGTGGCTTTTTAAAATCTAATTTAATTATTGTTGGCATTGAGTTTAGGAAGGCGAATCTTCATCATCAGATTTATTAGCCCGATTTTATTCGAGGTCGCTGTGTTAGTTTAAGAAGGCGAACGAATACTCGAAAATTAAATGAAAACATGACACAAAGTACAAAACAGCGACGGATAAACTTTGTGAGAAAGAGTGATTCATTTTGTCAAGGTTCCGGTAATACGTGGGAATCAGAGCATCCGATGGCCATCAAAGAGGCTGAATTTAATCAACGCGTTCTTCATGAGATAATTTATTTTTAGCTCAATGGATTAAGCTAATTGTACGGGAGGAAATACTTAAACAAAGCCACAAAACAGGAATATGGATACTTAATCCACGCTGCTTCGACATTATGTTGTCAAGGACAATATTACTCCTTGTGGATACTTTTTCGGAGGTTTGGGCAAATTTGAGACGTTCTGCATAATACTTGAGGATTTTTTCACTTTTCTACGATATCTGGCAATTTTTATCGATAAATGTCGCTCGCATCCTATAAAAACTTGCACGTTTTTAACTACTTGCTCATTTTACGAAATACTCCTGAAAAAACCGGTATGTTTGGAATGGCAGGGGTATTACAAAAACGAGGTTTTTTTTTGCGATTTTAAAACGTTGTTAGGTAATTAGAGCGATAAAGTTTTCTCTGACAAATTGCTCATGGTGCATTACCACCAAATGGATGCGCCCAAACCCGTATTTATTAATATAAAACTTCGCTCCATGTTGAGTCGCAAAATTCTGTGTATTTTAAACGGTGCCGGGTCTAGAAAACGTTTTTGGATCACTGCCTTCAACTACAATGGAACGCTATTCTCCGAGGGTGTCATCGCGATCCCATTAAATAAGAATATTAAGCTGAGAAAATAAAAGACGGTATGATTTCATAATAAAACATTTGGAATTTTAGGAACAAAATATTCACAATTTATATAACAACGCCTTCGTGTGTCCAACAAACGATAGTATCTTTCCGTCGACAAATCATTCATTCATTCCGATAAGTCATAGCCGCGGCGGTAGATCGCCCTACACATGCAAAAAACGACAATAACAGCAAATAGTACAAAATTTCCGCCCACGTAAATTACGCGTAAACTGCGACCACGCGAACGACCGCAGCTGACACCATCTGCAGTTTCTTCCAAAGGGGGAAGGTTCGTTTAGGTACGCACCGTCATGAACGAGCGGGAGCCAAGTGGACCAATTGGAAACTATTTTATAAACAGGAAACGAGCAATTAAAAGATTTAAAGGGAGACTGCTATGCGGTGCACAGACGCACGCTCATGGATGTGCAGGAGATTGCGTGTCCCGAGGGCGGGAGAGAGCGAACGAGCACCAATTCGAACAATTCCACCTCGGCGGGATTCACGGATGGGCATACGACTCTCACGTGAACATCTTCCATCTCCCACTCTTTATCCCTTGTTAAGTCACGCGAATCGAATGTGAAGGGGAAAGAGGGAGAGATACAAGAGAAAGGGGAGAGAAAAAAGGGAAAGCGAAGCGATTTTTTTTTGAGTGATAGAAATGTTCGAAAAAAAAAAGAATGGTTGATATATTTCCTTACGGCCGGTATCCGATTGATGAATTGGGCGGCTATAATTTCAACAGTAAAAACAGAAAGGTTGGGAAAAACAGATTCTCGTTTCGATTAAGAAGCAGCCTTAGTCAGTGATGATTCACCGGCAGTATATCCTAAAAAAAACCGGTACGAGACTTTATTTATTTATTCTGAAAATGGTAGGTTTATGAAAAATATTATTTTTGCCTAGAAGTAATATTCTTAAAGTTTCTCTCGGTAAATATACGCCACCGTGAAAATCTAAGCAGTCTTATTACCCAGAGAAGTTCTAGATTTTATTTAAAAAGTACCTATCAAAAATTGAGAAAAAATCTGTTTTTAAATAAATTCCATTAATGGCAGCGTAACTTTATAGACATCTAAATTATTCAAATAATAAATCGACAAGAATACTTTTCCATCCTTTTCTATACAAGTGTAAAATATTAAGTATGCCTCATTATAAATTTATCACTTTTTAAAAAAATTACAACATTTCCCTTATCATTCGCTTGATGAGGCTGTTTATAATGCAATTCTCTCTGGAATTTCATTCTTATGTCATATATACATATAGTATAGCAATGAACTAATCATCGCTCTCTCTACTAACGCCTGGAAACGTATCTAAGAAGTAAAGGATATATAATTTCAATCAAGTAAACTAGGTACTTTGAATAAGAGTTACACGTTCAAAAGTCATTGCTACCTTAACTCTTAAGGACGTCATGAAACCGGTTGGTCCTAACTCGTAGATTCCATAAAAGGGTATTAATAGCGCGTGGTAAATTCAAAAGAAGTAAGCAAGGGCGAAAATATAGAAGATAACGTTTAAAAAAAAGTTATCTGACTAAAAGTGACTTAATTTTCGATTGACGAGAAATATCTTTGGGAATCTTGCTCAACACTTGCGACAGAAATTTGATCCTTATATTTTTCCAGTAATTTTACACGACCGGAAGAAGAACAGAATGACTTATTGAACTTTTTAACTTTTTTTAAGACAACGAGAAACGAGTAATAACCTTATATTTTTAACGAGGAAGAAAAACGGGAAAATTACTCATTTACGACAAGTGAGATTTCCTTATTTTCTCCAAGACGATTTCTCGACTTTGAAATCGAATTTGTTTCCTTTTGGGATTAAAAAAAAAACACTCGAGAATCCATCTCCGAGTACACAGCTGCGGTCCTCGAAGCGGAGAATATTAAAACGCCCGCACAGAGATCGCTCCGCACGTCCTAAAGACCTTTATTTATTGCTCCTTTTAAAGCTCCATCTATTTGTCGGCACACGACCAATTACGGTAAATATGTGGGCTATAATGAATGCTGATGAAAGATGCGAGCGCAAAAAAAAAATGCGCGCAGCGACATTTTCACGAGCCGCATGAATTCAAGGTCTCTGAGCATTTATTGCCGGATAATTGTCGGAGTGCCTGCCTCTCTCTCTCTCCCTCCCTCCCACCCCCGCTCTCCTCTCCCTTTCTCTCACAATGGGAGAACACAGTTGGAACGAGGGGAGAGATATAGGGGGAGGAGTGAATAAGAGAGCGGACAGGGGAGAGAGGGGGAGGAAGAGAGATAGGTGGGACAAACACGCGATAACAGGGGAGAAAATTACTCAGTAAGGAGGAGGATGTGGTTGGGGTAGAGGGAGGATGAGGATTTATGGGTACGAAGAAGAGAAAGAGATCGATAAAAGGGAAGAAACGAGCAGGAGGATCAGACTGCGGGAGGTGGTAGATGAGGGAAGTACCCATTATAAACAATTATCGAACCCAGAATACTCGAACGCAGATCGAATTTTCGATAGTTCGGAAAATATAATTTTCCTTTCTGCGCTAACATGCGCTTTTCAATATTTTCGTATTTTACCGTTATTACAATCCTTCCTCCAATTTTTAAATCTCCCGTGCCTTCTAACGCTTCTTGCATTAACCTCTCTCCGTATATATTGAATAGGATCGGCGATAGGCAACAGCCCTGTCTTACTCTTCTATCGATATTTACACTGCTGGTGTCAGCATTCTCCAACCAAACTTTACAACTTTATTCACGTATAGATTCCTGATCAGTCTCCTGTCTTTCCAATCTACAACTATATCCTTTAATATCCTCATCAGCACTACTCTATCAAAAGGCCTTCTGCCAGTCGACGCAACATACGCGGCAATCTTAGCTTTCCTGCCTTCCTCGTGGTTTTTACATTCCAAATACCTATGCGTATTATACTGTAGACAAATGTCTTCCTCAAGGTATATACTTACTGGAAAAAATAAACAGATGCCAAAGTAATTTTTACGTCCAAATGAAAATAAATAATAAATATACAAGAATTTAGGATCAACCCCCAATAGTTTTGCTGTTTCAGATGGACTGCTAAATTACTAGAATTCATGAATGATATCTCTCAATTATTCTCAGATTGACAAGTTTACTTGTAGCCAGAATAGAAAGATCGAAATTTCGAATTCTTCCTTTCGTGTAGACGTTTGAGTGACCTTATAGTATTGCTAACAATCTCAGAAAAGAAATGTTTGCTTCGAATTTAGCAACGGTGAGAATATCAACGATTTCGAAAAAGATTCCGTACCGACAGTGTATGAACAACGTCGACATGAAAAGACTACTCCAAAATCACGAAGCCCACTTGAAACCAGGACAAAAAATACAGCGCCAAGATTTTTTAAAAAATAAAAGAGAAATATCGGAAAAACTAGCAAGAGATGAAAATATGAGGAACTGATAGTAAAAAAAAAAAGAAAAACGAAAACAGTCACGCAAAGAATTGAAAAAAATCACGATAAGAAATATCCCATAAACGTCAATGAGAACTAGAGAAGATATAAAGAAAGAGACGATAACTCACAAAAGAAGAAATGAGAAAAATGGTAAACGGAAGCGTAACTTAGATACGAGTGTGGGAAGGAAGGGAGAGCACGAAGAGACAGAAGAAAGGGAAACTGATTTTAAAAAATGACCAAACAGATAATGGCGAAGAGGAAGGAGGGAGCCAAAAGGGTAGCGGGACGTGGGGAGGGAGGTGCCTGGCGGGCCAACTTCTTCCTGCAAGAGTGGGCGGCTGCTGAGGGGGTTGGAAAAGAACCAAAAAAAAGAGAGCCTCTCGCTTTCATGTCCGCACACCAGAGAGAGATGGGAAGTGAAGGAGAGAGAGTGCTCTCGAAACCAAGGTCAGGCGTCTTTCTCGTATGGGCGCCTCACGGACACAGTCACTCACTGTGAAGAAGGGTGAAAAAAAAGAGCGGTGTAGTATATAATAGAAGGGGTATTTCGAGAGTTTTTTTTTGTGCCATGAAGACTTCTCGAGAGCCTTTTTTTTTCCTGATCCATACACCTCCCCGCGAGTCAGGGCCGGCGTGAGGCAGTCGGTTCCCCAGGACAGGGCCCCGCGCTTTATTAGGGGTCCCGCACAAGGCTCGATTCTCATGTACTGAGATTTAGACAATTTTATTACTATTACATATTAATACACTCCAGAGGGAGAGCCCGTATGGCGTGCTATATTCAACAAAAATTTCACAACAAAAAGAGTCCATCACCACTTGGGAGGGAGGCACCACAAGCGTCATTTTTTTGCACCATCCGGTATATAAATACATACATAAATAAGCCCCGCTCACTAACGAACTAGGCTCCGCAAATAATCACGACGGCCCTGCCGCGAGTTCTCTCATCTACCTTGGAGATAACCTCCACTTCTGCATTCGTATTTTGAAAAGGCCTTTCTTTTGACAGAGGGATCCAAATCTTACCCGAAATCATTCTTTTTAGCAAATGTTCTGATTTTAACTTACTTGTTCGTAAATACTTCTTACGTGAATTCTCTTACATTTTTATTTTATTATTATTATTGTAAACCGAATATGCAACTATTTTGCATGGAATTTCTTTCACGTAATGATAAAATTATAAACTATATAGTTGTATTAATGCCACATGCGGAAGAAGTCTGCAAAAATCCTGGCAGAAAGTACCGACTAAGCACCTGACGTAAATCATTCTCGATATGTTTAGACGCAGGAGGGAGAGAGCGCATATTATCTTTGCCATGTGTATTCTTGCGTATTTCCAAACGCGAGTGCCAACGTAGGGATTTATACGAGAAACGTGGTATATGATCCCAAGGCAACCCTTGTGGGACAAGGAAAATTACAGGTACCGATAAATTAAGATGGAGAGATTAATTATGCGTCTGATATATCCATGGTCAAAGGAGTGAAGTATACTTTCCTAGTTTCCAAATAAACTAAAAAAAAGTTATAATTCCACAAAACGCTTACTTTGCATAAATTCAACACTTAAAGAGAACGAATAATAATGCATACTATTACCCCGCAATTCATCGAAGTGGCAGGGGTTGAAATGCACCATATTGTCCATAACACAGGCTTCTTCCAGATTTGACTCTTCTATTACGATCTCTGACTGTCCTAGGAACTAAAACACTATATCGCTCTGTCCTACAATCCATCTCACGTATTTTATCCTCGTGATCGTGTCTCCCAATAGTATACGTCAGTGGTGCCCAAACTACGGTCCGAGGGGCCACACCGGGCCCGCCATGAGTTTGGCAATTAAAGGACCAATGTAGCATACAAAAGAAAAATTAAAAAACAATACATTTTCTGTTAACTTATCTAATTCCATAATATATAACTGCATTTGAAACAAATCAGGTAATTAAGACACAACTAAATCCATAATTTCCTTAAATTGTTCTTAAATTCTATTTTCGACTGGGTGTGGCCCGCTAAGGAGGGGCAATTGAGCCATGTGGCCCGCGATGTTTGCAGCAATTGGTCATGTGGCCCTCGGGCCGAAACGTTTGGGCGCCACTGGTATACGTGAATGCTCCAATTACTTATAAAACCTATTCGAGTAAAGCTTTTAGATCTGTACTTCTTCAGAAGCCAAAATACAATTAAGTTGAAGAGATTCTGTGTTGTATCAGGTGTATCATATAAGCGAAAGTCAAGATTAAACATTTTTAGCGTCGATATTTAAACATTAAATGTTTTTTAGCATCATTTCAATTAACAAACGTGGAACTGTATGCACTAAACTTCATGGATCGCTTCGCAAACCTCATAAAACACTCTCGAGAGCCGCATACGGCTTATTGACCCCTGCACTTAATCGTATTATCATGACACACTTTCATGAACCACGAGCACATAGTTTTAATAGATTGGCTTATTATTATACGGCACTCGTCCAAGTTTGAGACGTCATCCGACTTTTCAACAGTTATTCCTACGCATTATAAACCTTTCCTCACCGTCCTCAATCCCTCGTCATTATCTCTTATTATAAAACGAGAAAAATCCCGGATTATGCGCTCGAAACACCTCTTAGATATAAACTTTTTACCTCACTTAATCACCTTTGAAAACGTTGGTTATGTAAAAAAAAAGAAAAAAAACACCCTTCGATCTCGAGGGAAAACTCCGCGATTTGCACGTTTGAAAAGGCGGTTGGAAACGCGCTGCCTCTTTCTCATTGGCCGTCGATGTCGTCATTCTCACGCGATTGGTCCGCGATGAAGTCATGAAGGAGGTTTGCGTCTCCTCACCTGTTTCAGAAACACCTTTTTCCCTCCCTGCCTACTTCGCCGATTTTTTCCTCGGCCTTCCACGTATGAAGTGATGAAAAAGGAGGTGTAGGAGAAGGAGAAAAATGATGTTGGAGAAAGACAGAGGGGTGGGGGGAATGAAAAATCCATTGCGTAATGCGAGAAGGGGTTTCTATAGTCGGCATTGTTTTTAATTGGGGTCGTAACCCTCCATAATTTCAGAGTAATGAGCGTGGCACTTATGGAAAAAACACTTTATGGAGAAAACTCGATACGACTTTTAAAACATCCTGTTACACTTTTTGGCAAGATTTGAGATCAGATCCTGTTCGTAGAAGAGATAAGATGATGCGAAAAGATTCGCTGAGAACTCGTTTCGGATTTCACGAAGGGCAGCTACCGTTCCAAACGCGAAACTATGATGCGAGTTCGCAGTGATAGATGGGTGCTTGCTGGCGTATGAAAGGAGGAATGGAACTGTAGCATAGCAAGAGGTAAAGATCACCGAACATAAGCGCTATTTCACTAATGTGTTTGCTTGTTGAATGATACCTTGGGAGAAACGCATTCAGTACAATTTCAGCCTATATTTTTTGAATTTTTTTCATCGACGCAACGAGTCTTAACATAATTCAACAGAAGATAATAGTTTACAATAAAAAAATAAATCATTAGATTAGTCGGCGATTCATTATATATATATATATATATATATATATATATATATATATATATATATATATATATATATCCAAATGTTTTATTTAATTAATCGAGTTAGTCCCGCGGCATACTCTACGAATTCGCAAGGTAATTATTTGGTTAATTGCCATTGTCCAATTAGCTGAAGCCTCTTAAGAGAATGAAATAATAACCATAACAATCGAAATGGAGAGATTTTTAGTTTGAATTCCTATAAAAAATTCCATGGGAACAGCTGAACTCTAACCTTAATTTACACCCGTAAATATGTGTATACATTTTAACAGAAAAGATTGTGTTAGGCATGAAATTAGGACATAGAATTCCTAAAATTAACATCGCAGGTTCGAATGATAACCTGAGATCGAGGTAGCAATGTTGGCAAGCTCGGAAACTGTACATACCGCGATCAGCGCGGGCACATACATAAAATAAATAGGGTCATACACAAAACTGTAAAATATGCATTCAATTAAACAAATACGGACACCAATTAATTAAACAAATAAGAACCCAAAAATACACAAATACGAGAAAAATTCGGAATAACACGTACTCAAAAGACAAACCTTAAATAAAAATAATTAATACCAGGAATTTAACAGGCAAAATAATAATTAATTGGCAAAATAAAATTGCTCGGTGTTTTTCCGTCCGTAATACCAGGTACGTTGAACTTTCGCCAATAGCGATTCGAGGGATGACATCACATCCTACGGGAGTTTAAGGGGGATAAGCGACGGGAAGGAAAAAACGGGGAAGGAAGCTGTGAAAGAAGGAAGAAATAAAAACCAGGCAAGATGTATCTCCCAGGCTAAGGAACGGGTTCCGCGATACTTTCAGTTCGAGGGGTCAGTTTGTGGAGTCCTTGTAGAAGCGTATAAAATATGTATATATATATGTATATATATATGTATATATATATATGTATATGTATATATATATATATATGTGTATATATGTGTGTGTATATATATATAAGAATGCTATCCCAGGCACGTCAAATACAGTCTATTTTCCCCTCCATCTCCCGCTGCGCTCGAACCGAGAGATGGAAGAGTGGATGAGAGCTGGAAGAGAGAAAGGTGATGGGAAAGGCGACAGTGTTACGACTGAAAGACGACCCGAAGGGCAAATGCTGGTTTTCCGTGCTGTAATTACGGGAAAAGGTTTTCATTCTGAGGAAAGGAGAGTTAGAGGTGAGAAAATGGAAAGGTAAAGGGTCAGAAAGAAGGAAATAAGGGAAAAAGGGAGTAAAGACGGCAGAAAACGAAAAAAGGACAAAAGAGGTCTCCAAATGAGAGGGATTAAAAGATGGAGAGAAGGGTAAAGAGATAAACAATAAGAGAGATGGAGACAGGTACATAACGAAGAAGAATAAGGTACGAATACAACACCCTTGTGTGCATATTTATTTCTCTTACTAGAGCTTAGCCTGTGTCAACATAAGATGAAAGGTTTGTCACTGACAGTTTTCCTTTCAATATAAAATGTAAATCTAAAAAAAAAGTCGAACAATAACGAATTGTAATCCGCATTAATTAAATCCTAAGAACTTAACGATTCTCACGTGTCGCAAATTTTTACCATCAAATAATTATTGTATGTAATGAATCATTATGCCATGTAAACGAAAATATGAAGATAAAAATCAATTCGATTTATAGAGGAAAAAAAAAGAAGGAAAGAGATAGAAAGGGAAATATAATAATAGGGAGTTGGATAGAAAGACAAGAGGCAGGAGAAGTGAGCTAGAGAGAAACTTGTCACTATTTGCTTGATCGTAACACGAAGAAAGATCTAGGTTTCACTTTTTCACAAAGCGACTTCAGCAAAAAAGCGAAATCTAGGTCGTTTTGTATTTTACAGTAAAGTGGGAAAATTACCACCCAATTTATTTGTGACTATTATGGAGAAATTTCCCAATTCGTAGACAGAAAAATTTCATTTAATTTAGATAGGATAGGATGGAAAACGGAGACAAGAGTGGTAGGAATAAACCAGGAGAGAGACAGAGAGGATTTAATGATTTCTTTAAAAAACCTTGAAGTGGAAATGTAAGTGAAGCTCCGAAGGATTGTAGTGAGGAGCATATGAATACAGCCGGGCGCTGTACGCTTGGGGTGCAATAAATGACAATTTGAAATTTTAAGTGTAAAGTTTTATATTGTAAAACACATTTCATTTTACTTCTACACTGTTAATAAACCACTTGTTTCGAGAGGTAAAATTGTGTGCTGTCATTTAGAGGAGGCACGATTTTTAAAACTTACCTAGGGCGCAAAGATATTACATTGTCCCGGCTCAGCACGCGAGCATAAATTCTTCTTAATTTTACGGCATTTTCGGATTTATAAAAAAACCCAAACTCCTTTTCGCTCCTCGCGCTTATTTCCTTTTTTTTCCTCCTACGATTTTCATTCCTTGGAGGTTAGGTATAGACGACCACCTCATGCTTATTAATTATGCGTCGCCGACGCTTTCCCACGGATTCATCGTGGAAGGCACTTGCGATCGCTTACGGGCATCATCTTTTTTTCGCGCTTGCACATTTTCTAACATCGCGTGACCCCGTTGCCGTCCTCAGGTGATATGCGTAAACCAGTTGCCGAAATGTACTTCGAGAAAGTACACTGCTTGAAACGGAACAGCCGAGAAAAAAATCTCTTCCGAGATAATGAAAATTGGTTTCATTTTCTGGGATAATATATATCCGGCGTCGCTTCTCCCGACATGGCTACTTTCAATAACATCTTTTAAAAAAATGTTCTCACGTTCCCTCGACTCTTTCGTTTTTTCTTCCAGCTGAATTCCACGGAGCAGAACTAATTAATTTGGCTCACCTTGAAATAGCCCTATTATCGTATTATGCAAGTAGGATTAACCCAAAAAAACCGATTTCGACATGAGAGGAGAGAGTGCTTCTAGGTCGAAAGAGCAATGCTAATTCTGTTTTTTTTTAACCAGACGAAAAAGCGTTGATGATGACTAAACTCAAAGTACTCAAGTTTTAATTAAAATCTGCAATGTGTAAAACTAAGTTTCCAGCTGCATTCCAATTGTACGAAATAATAATGGAATGAAATGCATTTGAATACGTTTACATTTACACGTTACTCTCTCAGTCACTAAACTTTGCGTATATCAAGGTGTAAAAATACAATTCTTGGTCGTCATAAAAGTGGGTTGCTTTCTGATACTAGTGTCGCGGGTTCGAATCCCACTGCTGGCAAGGATGCCTGTGATTGACTTTGTAACAGTTTAAAATATTTTCTACGTCTGTTCTTTATCTGCATTTCACCAAATTTGTGGGTGGCAGGGGGTGCCTACCTAACAATTTTCTTTCATCGGTATGACTCACATGTAAAGATCTCGTATTGTCCTCGAAAAAACCGAGTCTTGCTGACAATCTGTCCTACAACCGATCTCATCGTCATGATTATGCCCATCCAAATAACATGCCAAATGTTTAGTGTTTAAAATACAATGAAAAATAGATAAATGACAAGCAATCAGCAACAAAAAATGTTGCCTGCTACGGCAACCAAGAGTCTCCATAATACCTTCTTGCCGAGAAAGTAAATCGCTGAATTTTCGAATGGGAAACAATAAAAACCTTATCATCTAAACCGATTTCTTCCCATTATTCTTCGTTTCCGACATTCTCCCAACGATAAAAGATACGAATAACATGGAAGAACTATGAAAATTTCCTCCTTCGCACTGGAGGAAAGACGGGGTTTTCTCTTAAACATCTTCAATTTAAAACCGTTTAAAAGGATACTTTCACGTCCCACCCAAAGAGGAAGAATTTCTCGGTAACTCTTCATTCGAAAAAGCCGTTGGGGAGATTTTACCCGCCTCTCTCTCTCTATCTTCCGCAATTACGGCATTCCTCGAGAATAACCGCGTTATTGCCTTGGAATTTCCGCAGAACCCCATTCGACGCGCGCGCCTTTCAGACTTAAAAGTTTCCTCTCTAAATAGGTCTTTGTTAAACCGGAAGGAGAAACGGTTTCAGAAGAAAAGCGGTTTAAACCACCCCTTAAAAAAATGTTTCTGGATTTTTGTACAGTCCAAGAGTTGTTTTAATTAATCTTCACCCACTCGAGGAGGGAAGTATTAAAAAGTGAAGTACTGTTACAAAAATAAAGGAGCGAGGAGGGAAATGAGATTAAACGTGTCGTCAGGAGGGTGTTTTGGAAATGCGTGATGCGGTTGATGCTGAAATGAAGCAGGAACGAGCGATGCATTGTGGGGATGAAAGCAGGTATGCAACAAAAGAAGGTAATCCTTAAGAAAGCATACATATTTCGTGGGTCTTAACATTCAGAAGCTCGATATAAAGGGCATTACAAAAGTTAAAAGGCAGCTGGTACGTACAAATAATAGTTGTTTAAATTAAAAAGATCAAACACTAGACGTTATAAATATTAATCATTGTCAATATAAATATGAATTGAAGACAGACGCATTCTAATCCGGAGTATTTGAAATCAAAACTATGCCAACGTAAAAAATAAACTAAAATATTAAACCAAACTCTTCAAAACAATACAAATAGTACGAAAATACACGGAGATAAAAATAGAAATTTTTAAGCAATATATAGTACTACTGTAACGATAATACCACAAAAAGATATAAAAGACAGACAAACATTTTAATATATAAATGAACAATTACACAAATATATCGGATGAAGGAGAAGCCTCGTTTAAGTTCGTTTTGAGAGGAAAAGGTTAGCCTAGTACCCGAGTCAAAAGCCAGTGTCACATTACGGGAACTAGAAGTCGGTAACAAGTGTAGGT